>JASDDO010000012.1:287620026-293579180 GCA_030015575.1 Agapanthus africanus | reverse complement strand
AGGAACACGAATACTAACGAGATAAACCAATCCCAAAACGTACACTAGGATCTGGCTTAAACCAAAGCCCGCTAGTGTTAACTGTCCGGACACTAAACGTGCACAAGTGCACGGATGTGACCGAACCCTGTTGCAAAACCATGCGACCTGTCGCAAAACCATGCGACCTCTACTCTTTTGCCTAAAGGCGAATAGCTTTCTGTGTGGGACTCTAAAGACTCGACACTACGCTGGCAGTGGGTTTAACCACAGACCGCAAGCGGCACTAGCTGTGCGTAACGGTCCCCAGGTAGATGCCGACAAGAAGACTGACGAGGTGAAACCCATCTGAACTCCTACTGAGCCTGAATGTGACAATCTGCGTACAGTCTGGTCTATTCGTCTGATAACATCGCATGGCGGGCCTAGGGGCGGTAAACGTCAGTCCCCTAATAGCGGTACAAGTCGTGTCGGAGTGTAGCCAGAACACCCTGAGATAACACTGGAAACTTACAGTATATCTCGCTTGCCTGGCCAGGGACGACTTGTGTAATGGCTCTCCTAGACACAGCGCGATGTCAGCCCCCAATACCGAGAGAGACGAATCCTGTCTAACCGTCACTGCCTCCAAGTGCTTCGAGACTGCACCCAACTACTACCTGTTTGCACGACTCCTTTGAGCCGTGGTAGGATAGTAATCTAAGTGCAGTAGGAACACACTCGAGGTGAAGTGACAGTGTCAAGTCAGCGGACTAAGCTGTACTCATGTCACCTGGGAACCGATAACTGACGATAGGTATAGTACCAACCAACAGTTCCCTACGAGTCCTGTCCACTGTACTCGTAACCTAATGAGCACCCGCATACTATCTCAAGTATGACGTACTGACGGCTGTAGGACAGACCGTCTCCCACACTGGGATGAGAAGCGCATACGCTAGTCTACTCCGGAGTATCGATGCCCTGTCTCGATAGTCCTACGACTAGGGACCTGCATAAGGATGTGCTTGTGGATTACCCAGCCCCCACTAGTGTGACTGCCATCACAACGCTGGTAATCAAGCAAAGATCATAAGGGCTCCACTAATGTGTATAGGTGATATACTAAAATAAACACATGCACACATTAAAGCATAAACAAACTAAGTAGCATACTACTATATTGAGCAAGATTGTCTATACAAGGTGAATATCCCAAGCTTCCATTAAGTAATATACAAACTAGTATGATACAGTAATGGCCTCTAGGGTATATACACTAACAATCTCCCACTTGCACTAAGGCCATGTACTGGCGTATCGAAGACCTATCATCTCGATCAGCCGCTCGAACTAAGTCTGGGGTAAGGCCTTCGTGAATGGATCGGCAGTGTTATCTTCCGTAGCAACTCTCCGAACCTCGATCTCCTGGCGACCCACGATCTCCTGATCAGGTGATACCGCTTCAAGATGTGTCTGGACTTCTGATGGGACCTGGGTTTCTTCGCTAAAGCTATAGCCCCGTTGTTGTCGCAATACAGAGGTATTGGATCAACAATGGACGGAACCACCTGAAGTTCTATCAAGAACTTCCTTATCCAGACGGCTTCTTTTGCGGCATCTGCAGCAGCGATATATTCCGCTTCCATCGTCGAGTCAGCAATGGTTTCCTGTTTGGAACTCTTCCAACACACCGCCCCCTCCATTGAGGGTAAAGACATAACCCGATATAGACTTGGAATCATCCTTGTCACTTTGGAAGATGGAGTCGGCAAAGGCCTCGATCTGGAGGACTTTTCCGCCATACACCAAGAATATCTCCTTAGTCCTTATTAGGTACTTGAGAATGTTCTTAACCGCTATCCAGTGTTTCTCCCCAGGGTTTGACTGATACCGGCTTACCACATTCAGTGCATAAGCTACATCTGGTCTGGTACACAACATCGCATACATTATAGAGCCTACCGCAGAAGCGTAGGGTATAATAGACATGCGATCCCTTTCCAAATCAGTCTTGGGAGACATCTCTTTGGAGAGGGTGATCCCATGACAAGCCGGTAGATTACCGCGCTTAGAATCTTCCATACTGAATCTTTTCAGTATTGTGTCGATGTACCTGGACTGTGAAAGTCCTAATATCCTCTTGGATCTATCACGATGGATCCGGATCCCCAGAATGTAAGAGGCATCACCCAGGTCTTTCATGGAGAACCTGTGTGATAAGAACCCTTTGACAGATTGTAGCATAGGAATGTCATTTCCTATCAAGAGAATGTCATCCATGTACAATACGAGGAATACGACAGTTCTTGCTACAAATCTACTATAGATGCATGGTTCATCTGGATTTTTGATAAAGCCAAAATCTTTGACCGTCTCATCAAAACAGATGTTCCAACTCCGCGATGCCTGCTTTAGTCCATAGATGGACTTAAGCAACTTGCACACCTTTCCGCTGCTCCACTCTGAATGAATCCTTCTGGCTGGTCCATATAAACACACTCCTCTAAATTTCCATTTAGAAAAGCGGTCTTTACGTCCATCTGCCAAATCTCATAATCGTGGAAGGCAGCAATGGCAAGAAGGATCCGAATGGATTTCGGCATAGCCACTGGAGAAAAGGTCTCGTCATAGTCCAACCAGGTCTTTGACGAAAACCCTTTGCAACAAATCTAGCCTTATAGGTCTCAACCTGTCCATCTACACCAATCTTCCTTTTGAAGATCCACTTGCATCCTACGGGTTTTACCCCATCTGGAGCAATGTCCAACGTCCATACTTTGTTGGTGTACATGGACTCCATTTCGGTCCGCATTGCATCCAGCCATTTTACCGAGTCAACGCTCTGAATGGCCTGCTGGAAGCTATTCGGCTCATCACTATCAATGATGCAATCCTCTCTATCCCCGTCTATGAGAAAACCGTATTATCTCTCGGGCGGATGAGACTGCCTACTACTTCTGCGGAGCGGCGTAGGAATGTCCTGAGCTTTCGAACCCTCTGGTTCTACTAAGCTTTCAGTAATAGCTCATGGTTCTGGAATTTCTTCTAGTTCAATTGCGCTCCCACTTATCCGTTTTTCCAAAAACTGAGTTTCCAAGAAGTGGGCATGACGAGAAACAAAAAACCTTTTGTTTCTCTTCGCAATAGAAGAAATATCCCTTGGAGTTCTTTGGATATCCCACAAACATGCACTGTACTGAGCAAGCCTCGAGTTTATCCGCATGCTGCTTTTTGACAAAAGCTGGACATCCCCATGTCTTAATGTGATTAAGATAGGGTCTCTTCCCACACCACATCTGATATGGTGTAGTAGGCACGGTCTTAGTTGGAACTCGGTTCAAAAGGTATGCAGCTGATTCTAGTGCATATCCTCAGAATGATCGCGGTAACTCTGCGTTACTCATCATGGACAGTACCATATCCAATAGGGTTCGGTTCCGTCTCTCCGATACACCGTTATGTTGCGGAGTGTATGGAGGAGTAAGCTGAGAGAGAATTCCATTCTCTTTTAAGTAATCCAGGAACTCGGCACTCAAGTATTCACCACCTCGATCAGATCTCAGTGTCTTGATACTTTTGCCGGTTTGTTTTTCTACTTCATTCTTATAATCCTGGAATTTTCCAAAGGCTTCGGATTTATGTTTCATTCAGAAGACATATCCGTACCTTGAAAAGTCATCCGTGAAAGTAATGAAGTAAGAATAACCGCTTCGTGCATGCGTAGACATTGGACCGCACACGTCGCTGTGTACGAGTCCCAAAAGCTTGCTCGCTCTTACTCCGTGTCCAGTGAACAGAGTCTTTGTCATCTTTCCTTTGAGACAGGATTGACAAGTTGCATATGATTGATATTCGAACGGATCCAAATATCCTTCTGTATGTAACTTCGTCAACCTTCTCTCATTGATGTGACCCAGTCTACAATGCCATAAGAAAGCCTGATTTGTTTCCGGAGACTTTCTTTTGTGTGTATTCTAGACATTGAAAATCTGTGGTTGGTTTAATACGTATATACCATTGCTTAATGTACCTGACCCAATCAGAACTTGATTAAGGTGAATGTTTACAACATTACTTACAAACGCAAATTCATAACCTTCTTTAGATATTAAAGATACAGAAATGATATTACAAGTTGCATTGGGTACAAAAAAGCAATTACGTGAAACCAAAACATGTCCATCTGACATTCCCAGGTGATAGTCCCCCACGGCCTTAGCATCCATGCTAGCTCCATTTGCAACTTTGAGGGTCATGTCACCTGCCTTCAAAAACCAACGCTTTCTCAACGCCTACAAAGAATTACAGAT
Organism: Agapanthus africanus; assembly: GCA_030015575.1. NCBI lineage: Eukaryota > Viridiplantae > Streptophyta > Magnoliopsida > Asparagales > Amaryllidaceae > Agapanthus > Agapanthus africanus. The sequence goes on along the minus strand of JASDDO010000012.1, from coordinate 293,574,909 downwards.
ATGAGATCCTGATCCGGTATCCAATACCCAGGAAGTAGAGTTTATTGATAGACAGTTTTCAATAACATACACACCTGAAGCTGAAGCTGCAACTTGCTTCAGATCCTGTGTTCTGGCCTTCCAAGCCCTGCAACCTTTCTTCCAGTGTCCACTCTTGTGACAGTAAAAGCACTCTTCCTTCACCACAAGCTTCCCCGCTACCTTTGTTGCTTTTGCCTTTCCCTTCGTATCCACTTTACTAACACCGCCCCTTGGTTTGGCGGGGGCTTTCTTCTTCTTTCCCTTGGCTTTCGCCTTAGACCTAGAAGAGGAAGATCCTCCTATAAATAAAGTGGATGTTTCCCTACCTTTCTGTAGGGTGCCCTCTGCACTCCTCAACATGTTGAGGAGTTCTGAAAGTTCAACTTCCTTTTCTTGCAAGTTGAAGTTCAGGATAAACTGGGCGTAAGTGGAAGGAAGGGACTGGATAATCAAGTCCGTGTAGAGCTCGTTCTCTAACGTGGTCCCTAGGTCCGCGAGCTCCTCAATGAAGCCAAACATCTTAAGCACGTGTTCCGCTACCGATGATCCGACGGCCAATTTCGCCGAAAACAGCTTTTTTGAGACTTCGTATCTGGCGATACGAGATTGTTCTCCATACAGTTCTTTTGTATGGAGAAATATGGATTCAAGGTCCATATTCTCGTGCCTCCTCTGATGTTCATTGTCCATAGAGGCAAGCACGAGGCACCTGGCATTCGCGCAATCGATTTCCCAGGTCTTATGGATTTCCCTATCCGCGATGCTAGTTTTGGGACTTGGGACAGGGGGAGCTTTGGTGGTAAGGAGATACCCCAACTTGTCATAAGTGATTGCCATTTTGACATTCCTGAGCCAATCTTTGTAGTTTGGCCCTGTCAGCATGTTTTTATCTAGTAGTAACTTAAGTCCGGTCATGATGTTTGGTCGCTGCAATTAGGAGAGAGAGAAGAAACACTTTAGCATGATGCTCTTGCAAGTTTAGAGTGGTTTTTAATTTGTCTAAACAGGATGGCTCCCACTGTCTCTCGAATCCCTCCTCAAACCAAAAAGGAAGAATTAGTCAGTATCAATCTCACCGTTACAATACTTGCTTAACCGTTCAGCCAGGCTAGTGTCGGTACTTCGAGGGAGGTTTTCCAACGCTTTCGCGAAGTTCCTTAATTAAATAACCTCTTTTCCCTGGGGGCGTAGCCCCGCTAACACCTTTCTAGACACCTACTTGGTTTATAGTATTGATCGTTAAGTGAAAATTTCCCGAGGAGTAGCATATACTCACAGAAGGATCGGGATCCAAATATCATTGCGTGACAAAACTGAAGGAATCCTACCAGAATCATCATACTCCAAATGGTATGTAGTGCTAGCAAGTTTCAGTTCTTTTGAAACTCCTGATGTGGATTTTTGCCCCATGCTCTTATGACCTTGACTTTGGCCAAAATATCATAAGTCACATGTCAAGTTCTACCCGTCATTCTCCAGGTTAATTTGAACCCACCCGTATCTACCCTTGACTTTGGCCAACATGGCAGTACGACTGTCCCAAACCAACACATCTATCTATGCTGCACATGAATACCCAATAGCTACCAATCACTATGCCTTGACTTTGGCCAACATACATAACTTGAATACTTATTGACCATTCATGTGAAACGACGGAGGGCTACAAATGGTTTTGGCGATACCGTGAACGTAGTGAACTTGATATAATCGAAGGAACGAGATAGCTTTCAAAAAGGAGTGGTTCATGCTCCGCATTTAAAATTTGGTTTTGAAAAGAACCGAGTGGTTTTGAAAGTGTTCCAACGACTTTTTGGTTTATTTTTCTTGCATTAATTTTAATGCGTCCCATCATTTAATCCTACCATTGCAGAAAACAACGAAAATATGACGTACGCTTATGCCATCCGCATTTGCCACGGGGCCCCGTCATTACCCGTTAGGTTACTTAACTAACGACAGAGCGGGGGCTGGACTAGCGCGGATGCAAAACATAAGCAACGCCTAAATATATATCATATATAGATATATAGCAATGATAGCCATTCCAGATCACAGATGAACACATTGGATATACTAGGAATCCGCAATTCGTACGAGCCTGTAACGAAAAGCGGATTACACGGTCGCGATGAATAGCCAAGACCCCACCCTAGACCCCTACGGGTGCAGCAAACTACCCGCCAAGTACCCGAAGCGAAGCAACCTCCCTCAACACCGTGAGTAGGCCACTCGGCACTTCGAGATACCCGGTAGTTTGTGCACCCCACCTTGGGTCTATCCTAGGAGCAAAAACAGTAAAAGAAATTATGCAATGACGGCTACAACCCCATCCGGGTTGTGCGGCCATATAAATAATATTACATCAATTATAAATTTACATGAATTGAAAGAAAAAGAAAACTCTCATCTTACAACCCCTCCGGCTATTCATCCGCGACAATCCAATGAATTCATATACACATACCATCAACATTACAGATCACAGATATGTATAACCCCCACTAATCGACATATAGCGATTAGCAGACGTTCAATACATATAACACATCACAGATATATACCCGTCAGCTTAAGTCATTAGAAGTTCGATCAAAATACGGATTTTTAAGCCCCAAACACAAATTTTTCTTTCTGGAAAATCTGGGCAGAAAAATCATATTGTAAAAATCCCAAAACAACCCCAGAACCACACTGCAGGAAATTTGTGTCACGGCCGAGTCAGCTCGGCCGCGGATCCGCGGCGGGAGCATGCTCCTGCCGCGGTTCCGCGGCGCTTTGACCGAGCCAGTGGACCAAATTTCTTGGGTGTCTTTTAATAAGCCTAAGTCGATTTTTGGTGCAAGATTTATTAATTTTTGAACAGAATACAGAATCGACAGAAACTTGATTTTTCGGGTTCGTTTCGCGACTTTTTCTCCGATCGAACTTCTAGTTACTTTGCTAACATGTTAGATAGTGTTTAACTAGGCTCTGATACCACTGTAAGTCTACGTTACCTCTCCCGGTACTTACGAGCTTGCGGAAATGATGAAAAACGATTTTTCAAGAGATGGTAACATGGACTCAAAATACGGATCTTTGTTAAACAACTATCTAACAATCCTAACAAGAGTTTTACCTACTCGGTTAGGTGGTTATACCTTAACTTGATCTCCTTCGTCTTCAACTCCTTGCGGTGGTCGGACCGGCCTCACCTCGTCGTCTCCTTGCGCCGAAGATGGATCCACCTGAAAGCTTCTACCTTTGGCTTCACTTCAAACTAGAAGAAACTAGAACACTTGGTTTGCTAAAACTTGTGAACTAGGATGAGTAGAGGAGTGTGTTGGGATTTATCTCTATGGTTCTTGCTTCTCAACACATGAGACAAGTGAACCATAGACTAGAGAGAGAGCAAGAGGAAGAGGGAGAGCTCAAGCAAGAGAGAGAAAGAAAATGAGAGAATGAGCAAGCCTTTTGCCATCCAAGCTCTCATAATCCAAAATCATGATAACTCATAATAGTAATTGAGTATTATGTGATGGTTCAAGTCAAAATGGCCATATCATTTCATGCACTCATTTTGCAAAAAGAAAAAAGCAAGCAAAAGTCTTTGCCATGAAATGATAGCCATTGTAATGATGATGGTCAACTAGTCCAACCTAGTCAACCGGTCAACAAAGTCAACAAGTCAACAAAATCAACCCCTCAACAACCATGTCACTATAATACTTAATTAATATTATTGTTAATCATATTTCATATTCTCATTAGGGTTTTAGCAAAAGTCAACAGTCAACAGTCAACAACCCCAATGAGAATCCTCTGCCTCTGTCTCTCTGTCAACTATGCATACACACCCGCATCCGTGTTCCGAAGAACACGAATACTAACGAGATAAACCAATCCCAAAACGTACACTAGGATCTGGCTTAAACCAAAGCCCGCTAGTGTTAACTGTCCGGACACTAAACGTGCACAAGTGCACGGATGTGACCGAACCCTGTCGCAAAACCATGCGACCTGTCGCAAAACCATGCGACCTCTACTCTTTTGCCTAAAGGCGAATAGCTTTCTGTGTGGGACTCTAAAGACTCGACACTACGCTGGCAGTGGGTTTAACCACAGACCGCAAGCGGCACTAGCTGTGTGTAACGGTCCCCAGGTAGATGCCGACAAGAAGACTGACGAGGTGAAACCCATCTGAACTCCTACTGAGCCTGAATGTGACAATCTGCGTACAGTCTGGTCTGTTCGTCTGATAACATCGCATGGCGGGCCTAGGGGCGGTAAACGTCAGTCCCCTAATAGCGGTACAAGTCGTGTCGGAGTGTAGCCCAGAACACCCTGAGATAACACTGGAAACCTACCAGTATATCTCGCTTGCCCTGGCCAGGGACGACTTGTGTAATGGCTCTCCTAGACACAGCGCGATGTCAACCCCCAATACCAGGAGAGACGAATCATGTCTAACCATCACTGCCTCCAAGTGCTTCGGGACTGCACCCAACTACTACCTGTTTGCACGACTCCTTTGAGCCGTGGTAGGGTAGTAATCTAAGTGCAGTGGGAACACCCTCGAGGCGAAGTGACAGTGTCAAGTCAGCGGACTAAGCTGTACTCATGTCACCTGGGAACTGATAACTGACGATAGGTATAGTACCAACCAACAGTTTGTTGGAGATAGTGCCCTCAGAGTCAATTATTGGATCACAGGCACGTGATTGCAATGATTGAGGGAGGACCTATCCCGGTAGGACAGTCTTACTCGAGATGATAGTATGCTATCTGGTTTACCTTTATCATCGTGTACTGCTTTAGGTGACCTGACATGTCGCTATTGCACGTTGATAGAGCCCCTAGGATTCTTGCTTGACTGCCAGCAGTATGAGGGCGATCATATAAGTGAGAGCTAGAGTCTATAAGCACATCCTTAAAAGGTCCCTGGTCGTAGGAGTCTCGAGACAGGGCATCGATTCTCCAGAGTAGACTAGTGTATACAGTCGAGACCCCGACGAGGGGCGGTGGCCGGTCTCACAAGCCACTGGTGTCAGTTGGTTCACCTAAGATGTATACAGGTGCTCATTGGGTTATGAGTACACCGGACAGGACTCGCCGGGAACATGCTAGTTGGTCTTATACCTGACGTCAGATAGCAGTTCCCTAGTGACATGTGTACAGGTTAGTTCATCGACCTGGGGATCGTCATTTGACTCGTGTGAGTTCCCACTGTGCTTTGATTATTACCCTACCACGGCTCAAAGGAGTCGTGCAAACAGGTTTTAGTTGGGTACAGTCCCGAGCCACATGGAGGCAGTGAGCGGATCTTCAGGGGTTCGTCTCTCCCGGTATTGGGGGTGAGGTCGCGTTGTGTCTAGGAGAGCCATTACACGAAGTCCTTGGCCAAGGCAGGAGATTTACTGGTAGGTATTCCAGTAGTATCTCAGGGTGTTCTGGGCTACACTCCGACACGACTTGTACCGCTTTTGGGGGTCTGACTTTTACTAACCCCCTAGGCCCGACATGCGATGCTCTTAGACGAACGGACCGGACTGTACGGATATTGTCACTGACAGGCTCAGTAGGGTGTCAGGATGAGTTCGCTCATCGACGTCCCTTTTAGTCAATAGCTGGTGGCCCGTCACGTATTGGCTTATACCTCTGACGTGCTAGTGGTTAAATCCACAACCATAGTATTGACGAGTCTTTAGAGTCCACCACACTTTCAGTTACTCAAGCTTTCGGGCGAAACGCTGTAGAGGCCGTATGGAGATATGGCAGGGTTCGATCAGATACGTGCGGTATTGCACGGATCGTGATCGGACAGTTTTTACTAGCCGGCTTTGGCTTAAGCCGGATACTAGTATAGTACAGTGTAGATTTTGTCTCATTGCATTTGTATCCGGACGGAATACAGATGCGGGTGTGTATGCACAGTATCGGGGTTTTCCTGTAATTTATTACGGGACCAGTTTTCTGGAGTTGCCAGTTTGCATTCCGTTCTGGCCGGTTTTCCTTTGTTCTTTCCCGGCCGGACTTTTCCGATGGAGGGGGTTATTTGCAAGTTTGCAAATAACACATTGTGGAGGATCTTCTTGCAAATGTATTAATTATGATGGCATCTTTTCTTTTCAACCATCATTTGATTCTTTCTTAGTCTTTTCCTTTGCTTTAATGAGATGAGAAAGGATTAGGATTGATTTGTGGATATGTTATCATGATGTTTGGTTGTGGTCACCTCTTGCTTTCTCCTACCATCACCTCCCTTCATGCTTCATATTCTTTCCTCCACCATTTTCTAATATGATAAGTTTTCATTTGAGAGAAGAGAAGGGGAGAGCTTCATCTTTGAGAGTGTTTCATTCTTGATCTCTTTTCATGCTAAGAAAAATGCAAGCACCATTTTTCTTATCTTGTTTCCTCCATCATCTTCGAATGGCAACAAACCCAAATGAGACATTGCTTCAACCCTACACATTCTACAGCAAATCTTGGACGCGTCGGCTAGCCTACTTCGCGCCCGAGTTGCCTCGGTATTGAGGTGGGAGCCCGTAAAAGATACAGGCGATGTGGTGCCCTTCCGGCGAGGAGGCGACGACCGGAGTTTCTGCAGGAGATCGGGACGACGAGGAGAAGACCGGAGGACTCGGATCATTCGGTATATCTCTAACCCGTCTTGTAGTTAGCTAGAATAAGTTTAATGGTTCGATCCGGGTGTTTAGTGCGCGGTGGTGCCGGTTTGCTAAGTCCGCAAAATTAAAGTTTATCACCGCTTCCGCATTTGGCCGTCGGATTGACGGCCGGGGCGCCGCCGTGCACTTACAGTGGTATCAGAGCCTCGCCATTAACTTCGTCTAGTTTTGTTTGATGTGTTTTACGTTTCCGATCGAACAAAATCCCGAAACCGCGTTTTTCAAGCACATCAGTTTCTGTCGAATTTTTTTTGAGTCCAAAAATTTTTCAGGTTGTCTCAGAGTGATGTGCAGGGAATTATAAGCATACTGTAAAAATTCGGTAGCATGAACTTACCATACCACCGCGGAACCGCGGCCAAACCCTTGCTTGGGCCGCGGTTCTGCCGCAATGTTCACTGTTCATGCCCCCAAAATTTTGCAGAATGTTTCTGAGTTGGAAATGTGGTTTCTGGAAGGTTAATTTTGGGCCCAGAATTTCTTGATGTGCTACAGTAGTACTTGGGGGCCCACTTGTTAATTTTGATCGATCGGATATTTTAAACACATTATTTCACAATATTTACATTATATCTGCGACCGTGAATGTCACTTGATCGGTAAATCCGGTCTAACTGCTATAGCCCGGTTAGACGGATTTGCGAACGTGACTTTCACGTTGATGTTCTATGTATTGCTGTGATGTTGCGGATCGGTCGTGGGGGATAGCCTGGATGCAATGCTAGTACAGTTTTGTTGTATTATGTACATTTGATATTGCGGGGCGAGCGTCCGACATGTGGACTGCCGTCACTGCCTGTTTGTATTATTCTTTTGGGACACGACCTGGTTGCGGTCGATGTACCCGTTGTATGTATATTTTACTTTCTGTACTAGGATTGCCCCGCGGTGGGGTGCACGGATAGCCGGGTTCTGGAGGGCAACAAGCCCGCATCTCATGGCATTGGGACGGAGGGGGCTTCACTCTGGAATTGGCGGGCTATTCGCCGCACTCGTAGGGGGTACAGGTTGACCCAGGAGGGGTGCCCAAGTTACCGGATTCCGTGAAGTGCTGGGTGGTCCATTCACGGTGCTGAAGGGGGCTGCCTTGCTTCAGGTTTTGGCGGGTAACTTGCCGCGCCCGTAGGGGTCTAGGATTTCATTGCACAGGCTATCCACACGACCAGGGGAACGTCGGGTTTCAGTAGTGGCTCTGTGAAACCCGGGGATCCCAGATATCTGTATTGTTCTGTGATGCTGTACATTTCTGTGATGTTGCATTTCTTATCACTCCTTGAGCGAATATAATATATTGGTATATATATTAGTAGATGTTGTATATGTTTTTCATCCGCGCTAGTCCAGTCCCCGCTCTGCCGTTAGTTAGCTAACCTAACGGGTGATGACGGGACCCAGTGGCCAATGCGGATGGCATATACGTACGTCAGTATATTTTCGTTCTTTGTGGTGTGATCAATTGATGGGACTGCGTTGATTCGGATCAATGCAAGTTTAAACAAACATATTCTGATGTTGTTGGAACACTTTTCAAAAAGCTGTTATTGCAAGGACGTTCACTTTTGTTTTGCATCGTGGTATTCATTTGGAATACCCTGCTCCTCAGTCGACGAGGCAAGGGCCGAGATCCCTTCACCGGGAGTGACCCCTTGGACAGAAGTTTGCGTCAGGGCATTAACTTCACTATAGCCGATTACTTTTGCTTTGCATCGTGGTATTCATTTGGAATATCCTGCACCCCATTCTACGGGGAAAGAGCCGAGATCCCTTCACCGGGAGTGACCTCTTTAGTAAAGGTTTTCGTCACTATATTTTCTAAAAAAAGCTATCTGTTCCTTCAATGATATCAAGTTCATTACGTTAAAGGTTTTCGCCAGAAACCATTCGTAACCCTCCATCATTTCAGTTAAATATTCGGTAGTATTCAAGCTATGTATTTTGACCTCACGCCAAGGCATAGCGTTTGGTAGCTGCCGGGTATTTATCTGTTGCATAGATAGATGCGTTAGTTTGGGACAGTCGTACTACTATTTTGGCCTACGTCAAGGGTATGTACGGGTGGGTTCAAATTAACCTGGACAATGATGGGTAGAACTTGACATGTGACTTATGATATTTTGACCTCACGCCAAGGTCATAAGAGCATGGGGCAGAAATCACATCGGGAGTTTCAAAAGAACTGAAACTTGCCAGATATGCGCATACCTTCTGGAGTGTGATACCGTGAGCGGATTCCGTCACGTTATCATGCGATGATAGTTGGATCCCGATTCCCACTGATGAGTTAGTTTACTCCTCGGGTGACTCAGACTAATTCTTCTTTCAGGTTTGGAGGAGAATTTGAGGTACAGTGGGAGGTTTCCAGATTAGATAAATTGGTAACCATTCTGATCTAGGTTAGAGTGCACGCTGAGTGTTTCTTTTCTCTCTCTCTTTGGCAGCGACCATTGACCCGACCCTAGACTATGACTCAGTGACCAAGTTGACCGAACCTTCTTAACACAGGCTTTTGGATTGTCAGAGTTGCAGACCTCATTGCCACTCCTACTTTTACCCTTTTCTCCAGGACACCCCGTATTACTGCGAACGTCCACTTCCATTGGACAAAACCATCGTATGGTGAGATACGAACTCGAAGGAATTCGAGGATGGTTTCCGTTTCTGGAGAAAACGGATAGGTCTATTCAGTTATCTTTTCTTTTCACCTTCTCTCAGGTTGCGAGTACTCCTTGGTTTAGGAGTAGTACACCTATTACGCAAATTGGATAGTCTTCTTCCAAACCATAGGCTGGTGTCGACCGGTAGGGAATGAAGAAAACCAGTTAGCCTAAACGGTGTACAGAAGGTATTAAGATTAAGACAAAGCAAGGGATTAGTAAGAGGGCAAAGTAAAATTGCGACTGATATTCACGACTAAACCAAGTATTTCTTCGCCAATCCTAAATCACCTTTGTATTTCTCCAGGACACTCCGTGTCACTACGAAGATCCACAGTTTATTGGATACTCCATCGTATGGTTATATACGAAGTCGAAAGGAACTTGTTCCAGTTCGGAGATGGATTCTGGTCCAGGAGAAATAGGAATAAGGTTTATTCGGTTGTCTTTTATCTTCACCTTCTCTCGCATTGCGAGTGCTCCTAGGATTAGGACAGTACACCCATTATTTTTATTGGATAGTCTTCTTCCAAACCATAGGCTGGTGCCGAACGGTAGGGAAGGAAGAAAACCAATTGGCCTAAAGGGGTGTACAGAAGGTAATGACTAAAGACATATAAAGGGATTTGGAGAGGTGGCAAAGAATTATACGGTTATAGTTGTGAATCTGGATAATGGTAGAGGCATTACTAGGAATACCAGGATACCCCATTGAAACATTTCAATGTTTCAGTTCAACTGTGTACTGTTAAAAGAAAACTGATTTCCCGATTGGACACTTACTCCAGGGTATGTATTTACCAAGTTTGATTCTCACGTCTGTATGGTTTTACAGATGATGAGTGGGAGTAAGTTATTGGCAATTGGGTGATCATCCTCATTATATCGGGATTCGTTGTAATCAGTGATATTTGAGGAAGTCACCTGGGTTGTATGCCGGTCGGCAAATATTTGGTTTTGAATATCCGCTGTTGTGTACCAATTTCAAATTGATATATCTGTACGTCTATTTTCATAGAGTGAGATATACCTTTTGATATTATGTCGATGACATTTACCTATATCAGTAGATGGTTAGGTAAGGAGCGTTAAACAGCGGTGTAATTCTTCTTAACCATAAGTACAGTTTTCAACCTACGATACACAGTGAAAGAGTTGTTAGACTCAGCGGACTTATACAGAGCATTGTATGTTGTCCAGTGTCCATTAGGACAGAGGGGTTGGTCCTCATACTATATTCTGTTTACTTTTAACTTCTCTGGTTCTTAGACATGTATTTCGTAGAAACACAGGGTCTAAGTTTTGAGGAGTTATAGGTATTTGAATAGAGTAGAGAACCAGGTGTAGCAAGTATCGGGATTCTTCAAAGTGATCGAAGATTTAGATACTTGTGTATGGTATTCAGTTGATAGTAATGATAAAGAGAAATTGCTTCTCTTTCAGGTTACTCATAATTGGAAGCATTCCTATGTTGAGTAACGCTGATCGGCCTCTCTCCATTTAGTTGACATGCACTGGAGACAGCTGCATGATTTGAATCTGGTTCAATTAAATCAGTGTCTCTGGTTCTATATTGGATATAGAACAGTTCATATCTTAACGATGTTAAGGTACGGGGAGTTGTCCGGCTTATGATTAAAACCAGACACTGGACAACTCAAGGCACGTTTCTGTAATGGCTGTTTATGGGTTGACCCAGGCTATGACGAGGGTTGACTTTCTACCATATGGCATATCAATAGAAATATTGTTCTAGACTCGCCACAGTTTTATTAAAAATGGATTTTTTTCAAAAAAAAACAGTAGTGGGAGTATGGTAGAACTGGAAGTGATTCCAGAACCACAAACGATTACTGAAGATTTGATAAGAACCTAAAGATTCAATCTAGATTGACATTCCATTGGCCACTCCGCAGATAAGGTGGGTAACTTCAGGCACCCGAGAGGTGCTCCGGTAGCCTCAAGGACGGTGACAGGGAAGTTCTTATTTACCCACACTTGTCATTGCTGTTGTTCCAGGCTGCGAGACCCGGTGGGAGGATGAGTATAGCGTCGTTCTAAACTAGCTTTAGAAGTGCACGTCTATATGACTCTGCCAGAGGGTTGTCATAGTCAGTGGGAGCAGCGGAAGCATTGGTGGACATCAGGCTTATGTCTATTTATAGACTAAAGCAGATATAGCGGAGATAGATCATCTATTTCTGATGTGACAGTCATAGGTTTGACGTCATCAGAATAGGGGATGGATCTGTTGAGAAGGTAGTAGGGTGTGATATCCGGGTTTTGGATGACATACACAAAGTAGGAAGTGATATTCCTATACTACGATCGGTTATACTTTGTTCGTCACACAGTGGTTTCTCCACAAAGGACTTGGACATTATATCAGGCATACTGGTTACTAGATCTATGGTTTTAGATCTAGATTTGGGTGGTTTCCCAATCTGGGTACCTTGACAGCATTCTAAGAGTATTTAGAATGAACGACTCCTGGCACGGTAGTGTACCTGCAGGTGATGGAGTCACCCTCTCTAAAGGTGTATTATAGACTAAAGTAGAGAGGGATATGCATGATTGGCAGATCACTTGCTTAGGCAATTGAGTCAATCATGAGATGTCAAGTACCACACCAGATGTTGTTCTTGCACTAAATGCAATAAGTTGATATTGATCCAATCCTGGAGGAACAGTCGGAAGCAGTTTTAGAACATAAGTGGATGTTCTAAGGATATGATAACGACAGCCTCATTCGGGAGGCAGTTATCATTCCAGGCTTCCAAGGTGACATGGACGACAAGCAGGTTGTCAGAGTTATATTTTTCCTTCTGACAAGGGGCAGTATTTTGGACAGGTGGTCCAAGGCAATACTGAGGGTGGCATGGCGCAGGATACTGATTAAGTTCAGTTGACGATACAGTCTAAGAAGTTTGGATTTGGAGTTCATTTATGAGCTAGGTCCCATCAGACATCCAGACACTCTAAGACATGTATTGCTCATTTCGGGAGATGGCTTTCCCCGCGAACTTGAGATATAGAGAGACATAGAAAGAAACATCTAGGCGGATCCACTCACTGAGGCTATTCCTCGAACGCAATAGTTTCACAAACGGATTTTGTGAGACTGACTAGTAGAGGAGTTGGGTGTTCGGTATCACACAGGCTGTGAGTATGCGACATCGCAATAATTAGCCTTGAGTGCAAGTGGGAGTTTGTTGGAGATAGTGCCCTCAGAGTCAATTATTGGATCACAGGCACGTGATTGCAATGATTGAGGGAGGACCTATCCCGGTAGGACAGTCTTACTCGAGATGATAGTATGCTATCTGGTTTACCTTTATCATCGTGTACTGCTTTAGGTGACCTGACATGTCGCTATTGCACGTTGATAGAGCCCCTAGGATTCTTGCTTGACTGCCAGCAGTATGAGGGCGATCATATAAGTGAGAGCTGGAGTCTATAAGCACATCCTTAAAAGGTCCCTAGTCGTAGGAGTCTCGAGACAGGGCATCGATTCTCCAGAGTAGACTAGTGTATACAATCGAGACCCCGACGAGGGGCGGTGGCCGGTCTCACAAGCTACTGGTGTCAGTTGGTTCACCTAAGATGTATACAGGTGCTCATTGGGTTATGAGTACACCGGACAGGACTCGCCGGGAACATGCTAGTTGGTCTTATACCTGACGTCAGATAGCAGTTCCCTAGTGACATGTGTATAGGTTAGTTCATCGACCTGGGGATCGTCATTTGTCTCGTGTGAGTTCCCACTGTACTTTGATTATTACCCTACCACGGCTCAAAGGAGTCGTGCAAACAGGTTTTAGTTGGGTACAGTCCCGAGCCACATGGAGGCAGTGAGCGGATCTTCAGGGGTTCGTCTCTCCCGGTATTGGGGGTGAGGTCGCGCTGTGTCTAGGAGAGCCATTACACGAAGTCCTTGGCCAAGGCAGGAGATTTACTGGTAGGTATTCCAGTAGTATCTCAGGGTGTTCTGGGCTACACTCCGACACGACTTGTACCGCTTTTGGGGGTCTGACTTTTACCAACCCCCTAGGCCCGACATGCGATGCTCTTAGACGAACGGACCGGACTGTACGGATATTGTCACTGACAGACTCAGTAGGGTGTCAGGATGAGTTCGCTCATCGACGTCCCTTTTAGTCAATAGCTGGTGGCCCGTCACGTATTGGCTTATAACTCTGACGTGCTAGTGGTTAAATCCACAACCATAGTATTGACGAGTCTTTAGAGTCCACCACACTTTCAGTTACTCAAGCTTTCGGGCGAAACGCTGTAAAGGCCGTATGGAGATATGGCAGGGTTCGATCAGATACGTGCGGTATTGCACGGATCGTGATCGGACAGTTTTTACTAGCCGGCTTTGGCTTAAGCCGGATACTAGTATAGTACAGTGTAGATTTTGTCTCATTGCATTTGTATCCGGACGGAATACAGATGCGGGTGTGTATGCACAGTATCGGGGTTTTCCTGTAATTTATTACGGGACCAGTTTTCTGGAGTTGCCAGTTTGCATTCCGTTCCGGCCGGTTTTCCTTTGTTCTTTCCCGGCCGGACTTTTCCGATGGAGGGGGTTATTTGCAAGTTTGCAAATAACACATTGTGGAGGATCTTCTTGCAAATGTATTAATTATGATGGCATCTTTTCTTTTCAACCATCATTTGATTCTTTCTTAGTCTTTTCCTTTGCTTTAATGAGATGAGAAAGGATTAGGATTGATTTGTGGATATGTTATCATGATGTTTGGTTGTGGTCACCTCTTGCTTTCTCCTACCATCACCTCCCTTCATGCTTCATATTCTTTCCTCCACCATTTTCTAATATGATAAGTTTTCATTTGAGAGAAGAGAAGGGGAGAGCTTCATCTTTGAGAGTGTTTCATTCTTGATCTCTTTTCATGCTAAGAAAAATGCAAGCACCATTTTTCTTATCTTGTTTCCTCCATCATCTTCAAATGGCAACAAACCCAAATGAGACATTGCTTCAACCCTACACATTCTACAGCAAATCTTGGACGCGTCGGCTAGCCTACTTCGCGCCCGAGTTGCCTCGGTATTGAGGTGGGAGCCCGTAAAAGATACAGGCGATGTGGTGCCCTTCCGGCGAGGAGGCGACGACCGGAGTTTCCATAGGTGATCGGGACGACGAGGAGAAGACCGGAGGACTCGGATCATTCGGTATATCTCTAACCCGTCTTGTAGTTAGCTAGAATAAGTTTAATGGTTCGATCCGGGTGTTTAGTGCGCGGTGGTGCCGGTTTGCTAAGTCCGCAAAATTAAAGTTTATCACCGCTTCCGCATTTGGCCATCGGATTGACGGCCGGGACGCCGCCGTGTACTTACACAGTTCCCTACGAGTCCTGTCCAGTGTACTCGTAACCTAATGAGCACCCGCATACTATCTCAAGTACGACGTACTGACGGCTGTAGGACAGACCGTCTCTCACACTGGGATGAGAAGCGCATATGCTAGTCTACTCCGGAGTATCGATGCCCTGTCTCGATAGTCCTACGACTAGGGACCTGCATAAGGATGTGCTTGTGGATTACCCAGCCCCCACTAGTGTGACTGCCATCACAATGCTGGTAATCAAGCAAAGATCCTAAGGGCTCCACTAATGTGTATAGGTGATATACTAAAATAAACACATGCACACATTAAAGTATAAACAAACCAAGTAGCATACTACTATATTGAGCAAGATTGTCTATACAAGGTGAATATCCCAAACTTCCATTAAGTAATATACAAACTAATATGATACAGTAATGGCCTCTAGTGCATATACACTAACACAAATAACACCCGATATCGACGTGCAAACGTCAAGTGACCGATACTAAACACAAATATCAAAATTTCAAGTCGTTTAAAACCCACAATTCAAAATAGCAACTCAAGAAAATGGTCCCAAATTTTAGTTCAGGTGAAATTAGGTTAAACAAACAGTACTGGGGGGTTGTATAGGGGGCATATGAGCTACAGAACAAATTCCAACACCACTCCCCAAAATTTGGCCGGCCACACCACCCTAGAATCCGGCCTGCTCGGCCAAGTGGGGGAGTTGGGGTCTCGTCTTTTCAGGGTGGTCTCCTAGTGTCTTGATTATGTTAATGGAGTTGCTTGTTTTTCTAGTAAAGTCTCCAGGTCACTCCAGATTCCCTGCACCCACTATTTACTCACAAACCGACATTTCGATATTTAAAGTTCAAGTTTGGGGTTCCGGCTCTAGTTTGGGCTAATTTTCAACACCAAAGAGGGTTTGTAGTCACTAATACACTTACATGCATCATCACAACTCAAGAATTCCTCAAAACCTCTTCTTGGAATTTTCAAATCTCACTAAACCACACTTACACACTTCTAAACTAATATGGATGCTAAAGGAAATTGATTACTACTCTAATGGTGAAAGAATTACCTCATTTGGCAACTCAAAAATTTTCTTGAGTTGTCCCAAGTCTTCAAAATCCCAACTTTGTTGGCTCCCCATGCTTGTAGTGAGCTTGTGCATATTTTTAATGAAGAAGATGCAAGGTTTTGATGTAGTTTTGGTGGTGTTGTGAGGGGTTAGAGGAGGTGGGGGAGTGAGGGCAACCATGAAGAGGAAGAGGAAGGAAATGATGAAGGAAATGATGAAGGAAAGAAAATGAGGCCAAGGTCAAGAGAACCCCTCACCGTCTCTCTCTTGCTCATACCCCCTTGTCTTCCCATGCCACATTTTAAAATTCTTTTCCTTTCCTTTTCTTTTCTTTTCATAAAACAATAGAAAACCTAAATGAAACCATGCACAATTTAGGATTTAAGCCAAGTTTTCAAAAATGTAACAAGTGTTAGCAAATATGACATGGTACATGTCATATACATAAACATGATAAATGCATAATTAGTGATTATTAATCAAGTTTAGACATGAACTTGTATATAATAAATTATATAATAATTCATAACATGTCTAAATCTCACAAATTCTTTAAAAAAATCAACATTCAATGTAATTTTCCAATATTTTCCAAACTATCGGTATATAATTATACCACATCATTAAAATATTCATAATATTTATTATTTTAATTATTTAACTTCCCAAAATAATATTTTATTTTTCTGAAATGTTACACTTCAGTATATAGCTCAACCTTAAGCTGTTGCTGCAAATAGAGTTGCTATTGGTGGCGATAGTTGTATGACTATTAAAGTTGTGTGCTGCTGCTGCTGCTGAAGGAGTTCAAGAAGAAGTTAAGAAAGGATAAAATATTTTTGCTGATAACAAGAAGAGAAGTTGGAGATGAAGATCAATATGGACAATAGGGTCAAGTAAACTAACAAGCAGTTTTTTTCCCTTAAAGCTTTTACTATAACTAGATAAAAAAAACTTACTGTGGGGATGCAGTAGATTAGTTTAAAGAATCCAGAAGTGTGGATTGAACAAGTGCTTATCTAAAAATCCCAATGGTTAAAAACTCAAGCTTTTTTATATACTAAATCTCTATTATTATAATCCAAAAACAATAGTGTTCATGTGTCTCGTCCTCCTTTTTGAAGGAAGATTCAAAATAAGCACGAAAATTTTCATTATATGCTTCAAACTTAAGATATCTCTGTCTCACTCGTTCCCTCCCTCTCACATCTCCAAACAAGTAAAAAAGACACTACCTACTCCTATATCAACAAACATGAAAGATTATTATAAAAAATATTGGCTTAAAACCGCACCTTAGTTTGCCCAAATCTCATAATACTACAACCATATTTGACAGCGCTACAATAACATTGTTAAAATTGATTAGATAAATCTCCAAAATGCCTTTATGTGTCTTTCTTCGCCCGCTCTCCTCCATCCGCCTGCCTGCTGTCCTGCAGCCGGCAACCTCGCCACTGACGCAACCTGATCAGTCGAAAATACTGCATCTTTTAACCGGCAATTTCCCTATCATTTGCACTCATCTAGAAGTGTTCGGCATTCATATCGCACATATTAGCAAAACAGTCGTTAAATATCAGATTGCATGTGTTCGACTCTAAAACCGGCACTATAAAGAAAATTGACTGCATTTCATAGCATGGCATCATTCCTATATATCGCAACTTGTGTTCCGAAGTTTGTGCAGGAAAATCCAGAAGAATAGTCAATTTACAAAACAAAGACTGCTAAAGAATACGCCAACTCATGGATTTGGAATCTGGTATTGATCTAAAAAGAATTCAGAGATTCAACATAGCAGGAAATACATCAAAAGACAACACAAACCAACTGAAGAAGCTTGAAGCCACAAGGAGCCAACTTGGCCGCGGAACCGCGGCCGGAGCCGCCTTGCGCCGCGGTTCCGCGGCGGCCTAGCCACGTCAGCTCCCCATATTTAGTGCAAAATTCTTCTCTCAGGGTCCACATTCAGTTCATGCACTACATTTTCCAGAAGACCCCAGAAGCTTCTGCCAGTTCAGCAAACTAGGGTTTCTAAGCTAAAACATTCCTAGCTTAAAGCCTAAGCTAAGCTCCTAACTAACTTACAACAAACTTTTGGAGGGAATTGCAATTTCAAAACCTAGACCTAGGGTTTGGAAAACCTATAAATAGATCCCTAAGCTCACTTGTAAATGATCATCAAAAATCTTGGAGAGAGACTCATATATTGTAAATCAATTTTGTGGGTTAGTTGTTGATTAGAAACCCTAGTTCTTCATCTACCCACATTCTTTCCACCTCCAAACCCTAACCCTAATCCAATCAAGAAATACCCAATTCAAGATCCATGGAGTTCAAGCAAAGCAAGTCTTCAAGCAACCTTTAGAAGCAAAGCCGGTATTCAACGGAGCACGAGATCGTAGCGATCCAAGACTCAAGAAGCCGAGCGATGCAAGATTCAACGAGCGAAGTTCCTACCTGTTGTAAATCTCGAGAGTTGTAACTACTTGTTGTTGTAATAAAGGTGAAGATTCTTTAACTTGTTTACATTTCAATTCAAGCATTATGATTCATTTAGATTCTTGAATATGTACTTTGTGATGATGCTTGGATAAAACTCCGCTCGTGGAGGAATCGAAACAATTGTAAAATGATGATGTTGATGAATTGTTAAACGTTTTCTTAAGTTTTAAAGCAATTGTAAATTCTTGAAAATCGATTGATCGATGATCTAGATCGATGCGAATGTGTTCTTGATTCCTTTCGCACGATCTAGAGATCGATAATTGATCATTCGACTTTCAAGAAGCTATCTAGTGAATGTTATTCATCGAAAGGACAAAGGATAGGATGAGGAACCCTAATTCCTCGCAAGATCCTTGATCCTCGATGAATTCGACATCGATTTAGCATCAATTTGTTACTAGATAAGAAATCGTAATCTTGAATCTTCATAACATCTACAATTTACTCGATTCCTACGAGCTTTACTTCAAATCTTGAAACCCTAAAGTGATTGGAATTCTATCGAAACTCGATTCTCTATTTTTATCATTTTCTTGATTCTTGATTAGAATAGTGACACTGTTATTGTATATACCCTAGAGGCCATTACTGTATCATACCAGTATGTATATTACTTGATGGAAGCTTGGGATATTCACAGTTGTATAGACAATCTTGCTCGAAATAGTAGTATGCTACTTGGTTTGTCTCTGCTTTAATGTGTACATGTGTTTCTTTTATTATATCACCTATACGCATTAGTGGAGCCCTTAGGATCTTTGCTTGATTACCGACGTTGTGATGGCGATCACACTCGTGGGGGCTGGGTAATCCACAAGCACATCCTTATGCACGTCCCTAGTCGTGGGATTATCGAGACAGGTCATCGATACTCCGGAGTAGACTAGCGTATGCGCTTCTCATCCCAGTGGGGGAGGCGGTCTGTCCCACAGCCGTCAGTACGTCGTACTTGAGATAGTATGCGGGTGCTCGTTAGGTTACGAGTACACTGGACAGGACTCGTCGGGGACTGTTGGTTGGTATTATACCTATCGTCAGTTAACAGTTCCCAGGTGACATGTGTACAGCTTAGTCCGCTGACTTGACACTGTCACTTCGCCTCAAGTGTGTTCCCACTGTTCTTTGACTACTACCCTACCACGGCTCTACTGAGTCGTGCAAACAGGTAGTAGTTGGGTGCAGTCCCGAAGCACTTGGAGGCAGTGACGGTTAGACAGGATTCGTCTCTCCCGGTATTGGGGGTTGACATCGCGCTGTGTCTAGGAGAGCCATTACACATGTAGTCTCTGGCCAGAGCAAGCGAGATATACTGGTAGGTTTCCAGTGTTATCTCAGGGTGTTCTGGGCTACACTCCGACACGACTTGTACCGCTATTAGGGGACTGACGTTCGCCACCCCCTAGGCCCTCCATGCGATGTATCAGACGAACAGACCGGACTGTACGGAGATTGTCACATACAGGCTCAGTAGGAGTTCGGATGGGTTTACCTCATCGGCCTTCTTATCGACATCTACCTGGGGACCGTTACGTACAGCTAGTGCCGCTTGCGGTCTGTGGTTAAACCCACTGCCAGCGTAGTGTCGAGTCTTTAGAGTCCCACACAGAGAGTTTCCCTGCACTGAGCGAAACGTGTAGAGGCCGTATGGTTTTACGGCAGGGCTGCGATCACCTACGTGCACTTGTGTGCGTATGCTGTTCGGGCAGGCAATACTGGTGGGCTTTGGTTTAAGCTGGATCCTAGTATTGTACGGATGGATTTGTTTTGTCTTCTGTACATTCGCATTCTACGGAATGCGGGTGCGGGTGTGTATGCACAGTTTTGAGGAGCGATGAAGGAGGAGGTGCCTCATTAGGGTTTTGGCAGTTGGTTCGGCCAAAACCGTTATGTGGCAGGCTCATTAGGGTTTTGACAGTTGATTCGGTCAAAACCATTTTGAGGTGGACTCATTAGGGTTTTGGCAATTCGTTCGGTCAAAACCATTATGAGCCGGAGACATTATTTACTAATCCTTTTAGTAATAATTATGTGATGGCTAATTGCTTTGACCATTTGACCACCTTGACCACTCTTGACTTTGTTGACCCGTTGACCAAAGTTGACCATTGACCTTCATGAGAGGACTACACTCTTCTTTGGTTTTCTTTTTCATTTTGGATTATGAAAATGGTCATTGGATTATGAAAATGGTCAAATCAATGTAGCATCAACTTTATCATGATAGGATTTGTAATGATGGTGTTTAGTATTATTTTGCAACCATGGTTCATTTTCTTTGGTTAACTTTTTTATTTCTCTTTTCTCATTCTCTCTCTTGGAAGTGAGAAGAAAGAAAGAGCTCCATGGTTGCTTCACCTCCTTCATCTTCTTCCTCTTCATAATTTCTTTTGATCTCATGTGTTGAGAGAAAAAGAATCCACATAGACAAATACCTCCATCTTTCTCTTCTACACAACCTAGGGTATCAAGACTAGCGATCTTGTTGCCCTAGTTGCCTTGGCTCGAGGTGGAGCTCGGTGTACAACTCTCGGGTGGATCGTCTTCGACTCAAGAAGGCCGCGGAGGTGACCAAAGTCCGGATCAACCCTCGGAGCATGGATCGACGAGCCGGACAGCGGAATGAAGACCCGAAGGACCGGTATCGTGAGGTATAATTTCTACGGCATAGTAGTTAACACCTCTTATAGTTTGCTAGTTTCTAGTTTAGTAAAGATCCGGCTTTTACGGTCCATGTTACCAAGTGAAGAAAAAATTTTGTTTTACCGTTTCCGCAACCCCGAAAGTACCGGGAGAGGTAACGTGGACCTAACAGACACTTGAAACCCATCGATAAAAATCTTGAATCATGTTTTCTTTTCTATTAACTTTTCAATTCAAACAAATCAAACATACAAACGAATCGCACAATCCCTGTGGACGATCCGCACTCGCTTACAATCTACATCCGACACCGTAGTTGATTGCGGTCAAATAATTCTTTGATTGTGATTCTATACATTTTCTTAAACACACAACAAGAATTCGTTTCAATCACAACCCCACAGCAGTCACCCCGCCGCCGCCGAACCCCGCTAACACCTCGACCACTGTCTTATTCTTTCTCCTCCTTTAAACAACCACCACCACCACCACCATCTTCCTCCTTCAAATCCTCCTCCTAATCAACCATATCTTTTTCTCAAAATCTCCACCACCACCACCATCATCTTCTTCCTCCTCCTTGACCACCACCACCACCACCATATTTCTCCTCCAAATCCCCACCATCATTA
The DNA here is from genome assembly GCA_030015575.1 of Agapanthus africanus. Lineage (NCBI taxonomy): Eukaryota > Viridiplantae > Streptophyta > Magnoliopsida > Asparagales > Amaryllidaceae > Agapanthus > Agapanthus africanus. The sequence continues at coordinate 293,553,343 of JASDDO010000012.1, read as the reverse complement.
CCAGCTTCTTCCTCCGAAGCCTGACCACCACAACAACCGCCATCTTCCTCCTCCAAATTTCTTCCTTCGAATCCCTAACAACCACACTCATCACCATCTTCTTCATCGTTCCAATTCTCACCACCATCCCCACTAAAAATTCAAATAAGCCTGGATTAAGATAGATAGGGAAAGAGATAGAAGGGCATTTTGGGAATTTTTAAAATGTTATTAACGTTGTTACTGTAGCACCGTCAAATAAGATAGTTTTCTGCATATTTAAAATTATAGAGGACCATTATGATATTTTGGCAAACAAGGGTGGAGTTTGGTGCAATTAAGCCTAAAATATTTATATTCTGCACGCGGGATCCAGTTGGAAAAAAAACTCCAAAATAACAAAATAATCAGTTATTTTCCCTCTCTCTGGTGTCGTTGGCCTTTTCTGATCCTCTCCTGCCTCCATTTTTGCTGAGTCAACCCCAAACCTCAACACAAAAAAATAAATTCAAATCTCTCTCTCTCGCACGTAGAAAACAGAACAAGAACAAGAGTTTGAGAGAGAGAGAGAGAGAAACATCAGAAGCATTAACTTCACCAATGGCTTCAGCTGTTGGCTCTCGCTGTTGCAATTAATTCCCCCTTTCCCCACATTTACTCCTCTCCCCCTCAAAAAATAGTAATTACACCCTCTCCCCCCACAAGCTCTCATAATGGCACAAACATCAAAATAAACGAACCCTTCGATCCCTAAACCTTACCCCCAAAATTAAAAATAAAAATAAAAATAAAAATAAAAATGCCAACGTTTTTGGCCCTCGTCATCTTCCTCCTCTTCAATCACCACCAAGCTTCAGCTCTAACCCTAAACTCATCCAAAGATTTGGTCTCTCTCTTCAGCCTGAGATCATCTCTCAACCTTCGCTCCAAGGACTGGCCCAAGAGAGCCGACCCGTGCTCAAATTGGACCGGCGTCGCGTGCAGCGCAGGCCGCGTTGTCGGCGTCAACGTCTCTGGGCTGAGACGAACGAGGATTGGGCGTCTGAACCCTAGATTCGCCGTCGAGGGTTTGAAAACCCTCGATCGGCTCGAGTCGTTCAACTCGACCGGGTTTCTCTTGCCTGGCCCGGTTCCGAGCTGGTTCGGTTCGGAGCTGCCGAACTCGATCTCGATGCTTGTGCTTCGGTCTGGGAGAATCAATGGTACGATCCCTTACTCTCTTGGGCATTTGAGTAATCTTAGAGTTCTTGATTTGTCGCATAATTCGATCTCTGGGTCGATCCCTGCGACGATTAGTGCGATTGCTAGTTTGAAAGTTCTAAATTTGTCAAATAACAAGCTCGCTGGTTTGGTTCCGGATTTTGTGTGGTCTTTGGAGCTTGATATTTTCGATATTTCAGTAAATAATTTTACTGGGACGTTTCCGGAATTGGCTGAAGCTGTCTTAAACTCTAATGTGAGTAGTCCCACAGTGTTTAATCTGTCGAAAAATTTGTATTACGGATCGGTTTCGCCTGGGTTTTGGGTGTATTTGCAGAGATTTGGTGGTGTTGATTTATCGGAGAATTATTTTCAAGGTACTGTACCATCTGATGACAAGGGTATGAACCAAACTAACCAATCTTTTAGCTTGAATTGCTTTAAAGGTTCATTGAATCAAAGGAACCCAGATGACTGTGAGAAGTTTTACAAATCAAAAGGGATTGCATATGATGGCCCCGTGATCCCAAATTTAGCTCCACCACCAACTTCTTCCAATGTAAAGAAAAAGAGTAATCTTTGGAAGTACATTTTGGGTGTGGTTTTAGGGTTTATTGGTCTTGTAATAGTTGCAGTTCTAGCGTTTGTTCTTTGCTTTATGAGAAAACGCGCTCGTACTGCTGATCAAGGAGGGATCGAAATCAGAGCAGTCTCTTCTGCTGTGGGGCCACCACATCCTTCTAAGGCTTCTAGGGTTTCCTCAAACATTAATTTTACCAGTGGAGAGGCAATCACATATGGTCGCGCCAATGGAGAAACATTCACATTTGAGCAATTGGTTAGGGCTACGAACGAATTTAGCGGCACAAACCTTATTAAAAGAGGGCACTCCGGGGATTTCTACCATGGTGTTCTTGAAAGTGGTTTTTCTTTGGTAGTAAAAAGGATTGATTTGGGTGAGGTTGGGCACAAAGGATATGTTGCAGAATTGAACTTATTTGCAAAGTATTCGCATAGGAGATTGGTTCCGTTTCTTGGACAGTGCTCGGAGAAGGAGAATGAAAAGTTTATGATATACAAGCGTGTGCCTTATGGTGACCTTTCTAGTGCTTTGTATAAGAAACCTAAGCAGGAGGATGAAGAGTTGGCATCGTTGGATTGGATTACGAGGTTGAAGATTGCAGTAGGGGTTGCCGAGGCTCTTAGTTTTCTGCATCACGAGTGCAACCCACCACTTGTTCATAGGTACTCTTTTCATTTCTCAAGATGCAATGTACTTCTAAATGTTAATCCACCTTTTTTTCTTTGACCCAGAACATCAAATTTACAAAAAAAGGAACCCAACAATAGTTTAAGAAAAGGAATTGCTGAGTAAAATCCACTTTCCTAGGCTTGGACAACTTTAAGAAATATTCTTTTGCTTGTTGTCGATAGGTAATAATCTTCGCTATGTCATTATGTTAACTCAATTCAAGCATTTTCCTTTCATGTGTGCGATACATGGAGTTGACCTACCACATTCCATTATCATGCTTCCAATTTCATTCTTAGAAAAACCACGGAACTTGAACTTGTATGTACTAATATTTTCATGAGCTATCAATCATTTGCTTTCCAATGGAGCCGAAGAAATGTTTATAAATTTTCATGCGACTTCACTTAGCTTTTTAGAATTTCTCGTACAACTTCACTTATTTCTGAATTTGGTTAATTTTGCATCAACTTCAATCCTTACTCCGCACATAGGCCATTCCTCACAGTTATGTTTTGGACCCAAGCTTGTTACCATGGCGGACTTTGCTTAACTTCGTACATCTTTTACTGCGCATCAAATGCATATTCCACTTCAACTATGAAAATATATAGTTATGAATACAAAAATAAAATAAAATTTCACATATCCAAAAACATGTATTATATGTGACTTTGTATAAATTCATATTCCAGTTAAAAGAAATATTGAGAAGAGGACTTGATATAGTATCAGCTACTTGTTTATGATATAGTAGTCTACATGGTCATTATTAGTTAATGAATTGAGGAGACATCTTGTGACATGGATTCAGTATCTTATGGTCCCTTCTTTTATGACATACTACCACAAAGCCTTCATCAAGTCTAGGTCCCACTTTATGTTGATGAATTTATAAAAGTATTGGTTCCAGGATGTTGTACCTCAATCCTAGCATTTAGACGGCTTTTGAATATATCTCTATGTTTTTATATGGATACAGAATATTGGATTATGATAAGTTTGGGCGGCACAAAGCATTAACATGTACCGGAAATTAATTTTTTTATATATATCTAATTAGTTTATAAATCAGGGTATTTCTTATGTGAGACAAATGAGACACACTCAATAACATCCTACCTCCCGTGTATTTCACCAATTCAGACCGTTCACCGTGATTTGCATGTCACGCATATCCTGCGTATCAATTTTCATGAGATTCCTACACCTCTAGCACATGCGATCAAGTGAACGAAAAATGAATGTATCTCGGTGGTCTGAAAAATGATATCATTGATCGTGCGTGCTAGAGGTGTAGGAATCTCATGAAAATTGATAAGTAGGGTATGCGTGACTTGCAGATCACGGTGAACGGTCTGGATCGGTGAAATACAGGGGGTAGGATGTTATAGAGTGCGCCTCATTTGTCTCACATAAGAAAGCGTCTCACTGGATCATTACCCTATAAATCAATTAGAGGATTGTATGGATAAATGTTTAAAACATAACTCGAAACATTGGAAGTTCAGTGTATTGTTATTTATACATGAACAAACCTTTCAAAGTTTCACTAAGTCTGTTTCTACAAAATCAATGTTTTCCATCAAATTCCACATTGATCTTGGTGATCTATTGCAACAATATGTTAAACTGAAGCATTTAAATTTTTTCAGTGGAACTTTGGAGAATTTCACCTCTTAAGGGAAACCCATCATTTTGCCTTACCCGAGGTAAGATGACAAAAGAGCATATATGCTCACATAAATATATTAAAACACATCCAATGAACTTTAAGTGTCTCGTATTTGTGCATGCCTTTTGAGTTTATGCATCAAAACCATGGGATGCCCAAATTGTTGACGAAGAGTATATGCTAACAAAATTTTCTTATTGTTGCAGAGATATCCAAGCAAGCAGTATCCTTCTTGACGATAAATATGAGGTGCAGCTTGGAAGTTTAAGTAATGTATGTGCTCAAGAAGGTGATGGACATCACAATCTCTTCACAAGGTTCTTGCGAAGATCACAGTAAGTTTTTTTTATTATCATTCAATATTGATCAATTCATGCTAAACATTTGCCGCACACTTCAATGTATTTCTAGTTGGCTCTACAGCATTAAACATGTTCATGATTGCTGTTCATTAAGTGAGATTCTTTATGCCTAGATGCAGCATAATGTCAAGCTGGATCTTTCATTAGATTAATAAACATGCACAATGTAGACAAAATTTAAGGTATATGGGAAGTTGAAATTAATCCTCAAATTTTGTATACATTTTAAAAAATGATGAAAAGAAAGAAGGTAAACTTTATCAGCTTCCGGGTCCTTTTCTTTTGTGGCTAATCATCAGTCAATTTACTCAATTAATGAGCAAATGAGATTAATGGTCCATCTTAATGTTCTTCTTGGACATATGTATATTTATGAATTTTTTTATAATATACTAATATGAGATTAAAATATAAATAATAATTTTGTGTTGACTTCAAACAGTCCTATATAGTTACTATATATTTATATTACATAGTAGCGTAAATTCTAGTAATAATTACATGACAAAACCGAATTATCTTCTATGTGGTCAAAAACTATTTAACATCAAGTTTTCACAGGCAACAGCTTGCAATTCCTGGATATCCATTAGTTTTCAGCCATAGGCAATTGCAGAAGAAACACTGCCATTGACATTACCACACTATCAGCATCACTTTTTTCTGCGATACATACTTTAGATGCACCGTGATATACCTGTGCATACATAAATCACCAACTTTGATTTTATTTATTGGAAATTTTTTAATCTCGTTATCATCATATTCTGATGAAGGAAATTTGTTTGATGAATAAATGACAGTTTTAAATGAGCTATTCCGAAAAGGACATTCTGTCATCTAGTTTAACATCTTGTTTATGTTGGGCTAATTCCATTGTATTGTACTGATACACCTTGGTGCTTGAATTTTTTTCTTTTTTAATTCTGTGCTTTTACTACTATGATATATGCCTTCCCTTAGATATTTTTGCTTCTCAGAGCATAACATAGCTTTTCCTGTATGTAATTTTCTGTCACGGCATATTCACTGTACTCTAACACAGTTTTTTGGCTTGTGAACGTGCAGGACATCTGAACAAAGCACTTTGGGTGCGTATACTTCCATATTTATATATGTTTATTTTCTTTTATGTTTTTTACGGGTAATTTTTTTCTGGTGCTATATGCACAACAAGAACTCTTGATACTGGACTTAGCGAGACACATAAATATGTCTCTGAGTCCTTTCTTGTCGCATACCCTATGCAATAAAAACATAACTGCTAGGTAGATAACTTTGTTGGAACTTTTGTTTTAAGAATAGAAAGTTATTTCAACAATACAATAAGATAAGATTATGTGAAATAATAACCATCTCAAGATAGTCATGATAAAATACGTAAAAACACCATTGAATTTTTCCAATTATTTTACAAAACACCATTGAACTTTAAAATTTTTAAAATACCACCTTTGGCATGATGTTTAATGCAACTTTTGGATCGCGTTATATGTAATTTTTAATACAATTTTTAAGCGTGTAAGGGTGTTAATGTAATTTACCCCGAAAATATTGAAATTTCCGTTTACAACATCATCATCATCCTTGTTGTTGTTGTTGTTGACGATCACGAAGTAAATGAAAACAAGTAACTTATAAACTACGACAAGGCTCTTAAGTTCTAACTGTTTATATGTACTTTGTATTTCCTCAGGTTTTCCGACGTCCACATGCGCTAACGACATATACTGCTTCGGCAAAGTCCTCCTCTTGCTCGTCACAGGAAAACTCAACCTCACCGACCCCACCGACCCCACATCACTCGACCACCTTGACCAAACTCTCCATTCCATCTCAATCCACTGCAATAAAGATTCCATCACAAAAATCCTCGACCCAACCCTTGTCTTAGACGAGGATCTAACTCAAGAGGCATGGGCCGTCTCCATTATAGCCAAATCCTGTCTCGACCCAAAACCCTCAAGGCGCCCAATCGCGAGATACGTGCTCAAAGCCTTAGAGAACCCGTTGAAGATAATGAGATTGTATATCTCTTCGAATTCTGAACGGTTGAGGACTATGTCGTCACGTGCATCTTGGCACGGGGCTTTCTTTGGGAGTTGGAGACAGAGTTCGTCAGATAGTGTGTTGAAGCAGTCGGGAACAGTGAGGTCTCAGGGTAGTGGAGGGGAAAATTCATTTTCCAATAAGAGGCATTCAAGCTCGGAGATTTTTCGAGAGCCTGCAATGAAAACTTCTGGGGATGAGGCTTAAAATTGTATATTTTTGTGTAATTCATCTCTCATTGATTCGGTATTGGGATGTTGTAAATGGACTATTGGGTTTGTGATATGAAAGGGTTTTTGTTCTTTTTTTCACACATGGGCACTCTAGAATTTTGATAGTGATTATGCATAAGGGATATCTGAAGGATATACATGCCATAGAGGCCATTATTTGTAATGAATACTATGGATATGTATGGATATGTATGCGTGTGTGTGTATGACAATCTTGCTCGAAATGATAGTATGCTATCTGGTTTAACTTTATCTTAATGTGTGTGTATGTTCTATTTTTTATTATGTACTACTTATACATGTTGATAAAGCCCGTAGGACATGCTTGACTTCCAGCATTGTGATGACAGTCATACTTGTGAGAGCTGGGTAGTCTACAAGCATATCCTTAAAAGTCTACCCGGTCGTGGGAATATCGAGCCAGAGTATCGATATTCCAGAGTAGGCCGGTGTATACATTTCTAGACCCTGATGAGGGGCGATGGTTAGTCTCACAGCCATTAGTATGTTTCACCTAAGATTGTATACAGGTGCTCAATGAGGTTGGGTACACTGGACGGACTCGCCGAGAACTACTGGATGATATTATACCTAACGTCAGATGGTAGTTCTCATGTGTCATGTGTACATGTAGTCTGTAGACCTAAGATCATCATTTGTCTCATGTGAGTTCCCACTGTACTTTGACTACTACCCTACCACGGCTCAAAAGAGTAGTGCAAACAGGTTTTAGTTGGGTACAGTCCGGAGCCACATGGAGGCAGTGAGTGATTGGTAGGGATTCGTCTCTCCCGGTATAGGGAGTCGGTATCGCATCGTGCTTAGTTGGTCAACGCCATAAGCCCTTGGCTACGACAGTTGAGAATTACTGAAAGTTACGTCAGTAATTTCTCGGATGGTATTGAGCCATACCGGCATGACTTATCAGGGTTAGTAGGGGTCTAACATTGACTACCCCTAGACTCGATATGCGTGTAGGGTTCCGTAGGGCGACAGCAAGGTTTCGGGAGGTATCGTCCATGCCGTTTTCAATTTTTTTGCCGTACTAAAGAACCCTAACCCTAAAATCTTAATTAAAGATTTAGACAAACTAGCAATGCAAACAACTTTACATCTAAGTGAATGAGGAATACAACCATTGTAGACCGGTCCTTCACTTCTAAAGCTTCGTGTAGTAGTCCCTTCGCTCCAAGTAGTGAACACCCAAACTCTAGTAAGGGTTCACATGAAGAAATGAACAAGCTTGCTCGAAGTCTTCGAGGCCGAAGATGATCTACGTCGAGCAGACTCAAGCTCATGCTACCTCTTCACTAATTGTAGATTAGTGAAGCAAACACCCTAAACTAAATGGCTAATATAGTAGAGAATGATGAAGTAGGAAATGGGCTCACTTTAGTTTAATTTTTCTCATAATATTTCTTCATCTCTCCAAACCCTAGAAAGCTTTCTTCTTTGAGGAAGAAGAAGATGAAGAGAGAATAGAATGAAACTCATATGAGATGAGAATGGCAACCATGGGTGAGTTAGTATCATACACTAACCCATGTAGAGAATGAACCATGGCTAAGGTATAATGGTTAGGTTAATAAATATCTACAACTGAAACAAAAATGGTGGACTTGGTCAATATTTCCACAAGCTTCTACAAGCTTGTAGCCATGATAAATATCCATCCAATTTTTAATTACTTAGATAAATATAAACCCTAAATTATATCAAGCATGGTGTAAGTCTCATATACCCATGAAGCATGTGGCATCAAGCATGACACAAATAAAATGTATATTAACATATATCACATATATACTAAATGCACATAAGTGAGAAAAAGAATACTTAGTGAGCAAATATTAGTTAATGTAAGTTAATATATCAAATATATAATTATACATTAAATTATAAAATCAACACTTGATTTAATAATTGTAGCGTTTTGAAAATCGTTTCGGTGAAATTTCGGAAAATCGGTAAAATGAGGGGGTTTTCTGTAAAAAGTCAAAATACAAATATCTTATTATAAAAATTAAATATACATACTCTAGCTATGTAATTGCTATTATTTGGTGTTTATTGAGCCGCTGGTGAAATTTCAAATTTTCTGAAAAAAATATTATTTTATTATTATTTTAAGCCGTCACTAATACATTTAATTAGGGAAAATTACAAATTGGAATGAGTTGAAACAAATTTTGTGCATCATAAAACATTAAATAAAAATTTATCATGTGGTTTTTGGAACGAAATCATTTGCCAAAATGGTTTAGAAATTATTGAAGAAAAAAGGCTTTTTTTTAGCGTAAATGGATGTTTGGGGTATTGTATTTATCATTTTTCATCACCCCACACCCGTACCCACACCCACATACCCCCATTCACTTATCCCCTTGAAGAATTCAGCAGCCCCCTCTTTTGTCCCCACTTGGATTTTAAAGAAAAGAAATGAAAGAAAAGAAAAGAAAAAAGAATAGAAAATGGTATAATTTGAGTTGAGTTTGACTTGAACTAACTTTCCCCACCTCACTCTCTCTCCTCCCTCACCCAATCCCCCAAGATTTCTGGCCAAAACCTGAACCAAAACAGCCCCAAATACTTCATCTCATCTTTCCATCAAAATCCCCAAAATTTCTATCAAAAATCCACCCTTTTTCTCAAAAATTCAAAGCTAATTCTAAATCCAAGCTTTACCCATTATTCTTTAGCTATTCAAGCATGGATCTTGGAGCATGAAATCATTGTTGGAGGCTAAGATTTTTGCAAGTTTGATCTCAAGCTTGTGAGGTATAATCATAACCTTATGCTTAATTTGTTGTTAAATTACTTGAATCTAGCTATTAGGTGTTAAATTAGGGTTTTAAATTTCAAGTTTTGAAATTTAAAGAAAGGGGTTTTGATTACTAAGTTAGGGTTTGTTGTGGAAATGAGTTGTGTTTGATTGTGTATGGTTTAGTGAGGTGGATTAATATATTTAGTTTTGTAGAAAACTAATCTAGTTGTTAATTACAAGTTGTTACTTGAAAAATGTCCAAATTAAGCTTTTTGTTGCAAACTAGTTTTTTGATTTAATTCGAAATATGAGATTAAAAATATGGTTAGGGTTTTTATCATATTATTAACTTTATTAAGTGTAGTTTAACACTTTAGTTCATGGAAATCCAACCTAAATTGTAGTTTGTGCATTTTTGCTATGAAATTGTTAAAAAGGGTATTTTGTAAACTAGAATATTAGGATTTTTGGAATTTAATGAGATTAAATTCCGAAAATTTATTTATACGACTTATTTAAGATATTTAATAAATATATTGGCCGCTACATTCATTTAAACATCCTGTTTTGTACAAAAACGGCGAATTGTGCTTGCTAGATTTTCGGAAAAATGACTTTTTAAGCAAAATTGAGGTTTTTGTGAGTTTTAACCTAGTTTATATTAAAATTAGTGTTCGTGAATGTGCAAATGAGTGTGATTGGATTTTTCTCGATGGTTTGACGTTTGTACATCGACATCGAGGGTTGATTTGACTATTCTTGCATGCGTAGGCGATAGGTTTGGACCTATGCGTGATACGCGTGCCGATTTGATTTTCGTATGCCGTTTCGATTTCGAATTTAGTTTTAATGCGATATGGTGCGTTATGATATGTAGGTACCCCCATGTGGACTTCGAGACGACAAGCAAGCGCGTGGCGACGTCGGTACCGGCTAGCGAGGACCAGGTGAGTAGATTTATATCTACGGGGAGAAGTCGGGTGGATGGCGTATAGCACCCCCGCAGTCCGTGGTGATGTATACGGATGCGTATACACACCAACAATTTATGATATGTTGTTAGGATTTATTATTGATGATTTTAGATGGATATTGGTGTTGGATTGGTGCATGGTTACGAAACCTTAGGTAGTGGGTGCACTACACTTACACATACACACATATACATACTTGCATACATTCCTTATTTCATATGTGCGTGTATGGGAATATATTTATATGTTCACATGGGTATGGGACTATGTGTTCACATACGGATTTGAGGAGGATACTTGGGATTGAGCTGAGTCGATGAGATTTGTTTGTGGTTGTGATCTCGGTGATATGGCAGGATTCGTACTTAAGGTACGTCCTGGTGTTATAGCGGATCTTGCGTCGGCGATACGGGTGAATAGTGTTATAAATAAATGGTCGACATGTGATCGTGATATGAGGCATAATATGCTAGGATATTGATATTAGGCCGTATCGGGCGATGTATACCCCTTGATGATGATATGTGCTGACGATATCGGTTTGTACGAGATTGTCGATCAGTAGTCAGATCATGAGTATATTGAGGATATTAGTATTGTACTAGACATAGGTCAGTACCCTAGACTATGATCTTGGATAAAGAGGATACCAGAGGAATAGTGTGAGGAATATGATATTGACCCGTACCCAGATTTGGGGATGCCGTACGGCGGATTTACGTACGAGCTATATCTTGATGATTGATCCGCACTCTTGACTTGGGATGTCTGATTATAGATATAGTATCGGATATGATATTATTGAGGCGGGATCACTGACTAATATATATACAGGTATGTATATGTATCGACTCAGATGTTAGGTGGTTTCCTTACCTGTAGTCTAGCTTATAGCGTAGCCCTTTAGTTTAGTTAGTTGTTAGATTAGATTCGGTTCCTACCTATTTCAAAGCTTACGAATCGTGCGTATTTTTAAAGACAGCCTAAGGGATCCTACGGATATTTCAAAAAACGTATCTTTTCTTAAAAACACCGTAGCCCCTATTTTCAAAACCCCACGATTCGTGTTATTTCAAAAGGCACCATTGTAGGACTTATATTAGGTTAAAACAGATTAATTATCGTTGCGTCTAGTATTCAGCTCCCGCTCATTATTGTTGTTTGCTCCGCATCACATGCTTATATTATGCTTCATATTCTACTGTTGATATCTTGTGGTTAGGACACCAGCACCATTACCGATGATGCGTATGTACCACGTACACTTACTTGCCGGCTCACACACATCTTCATCGGTAATTGCCATGTCACGTACACCTTAGAAAATATTATTGCTTGACATAGCCTGTTAGCTAATAGTTTAGACATGATATTAGTGTACTTGCCTTATATGTTAGTTTAGACATTATAGTTATTACCTGCTACCTCATGCATACTGTTATTCATTGTTATGCCGCATTCATGGATTCTCATGCATATATTCACTTTTTACGTGCTATTGAGGTTTTGGATTTGGATTTCCATGAGATTTTCTGGATTTGGGGAAAACCGCAAAACATATATAAACTTCTTCTTTCTCTTTTTAAATAAAAAGCGCGGTTTTTCCCATGATGTATGAGTCGTCCACCATGAGTTTGCTGATAGATTTGGAGACCCGATTCGAGGAGTTGGATGAACCGTTTCGGGTACATGGTGGACCCGGTAAGGTGCCCCGGGGCAAGAAGCTCGTGGTGATGGCGATGAGCCTGGCAGGGGGAGACTACCTACCGGTGATTTTACCCGACGCGTCGGATATCCGGAGGATACCGTCGTGGTCTTGAGATGGATGGTAGGGGCCGGTCTGGACTGACGGCGCCCTAGATATTGAGATTGAGACATTGAGATTTCGAGATATTGAGGTACTGAGATTTGATGATACAGGCCAGTCCGGATGGCCGGAGCCTGAGGTTTTGAGACATTGAGATTTATGTTTTGTGTCGATGCTAGACACTGTTGATGCTGATTTCATTTATGATACCTCATTTTAAAAATATAAAGGAAATCTCACTAATTTATGAAAACAGTTTCTTCATTTACATGTATTCTGTTTTCATGCATTCATCACTAATTTATGAAAACAGTTTCTTCATTTACATGTATTCTGTTTTCATGCATTCATACCTCATTCATATGATATATTGCTACCTGAGGCACTGACACGGGCACATGAGATCACACTCGGGTTAGATATTTCCCTAGCATTGTTATAGGCTGCATGTTATTCATATATTTGAGGATATATTATGATCATTGACCTAGGTTGCGTTATTCATGCGATTTTCTGTTCGTAGATCTTTTTCTACTCACGAGTTGGCAACTCACCCCCGTTGTGCCCCAGTTTCTTGCAGGTGTTGCCGTACGGATTTCATTACGGCTTTGCGGGCACGGTTTCTTTTCGGGTGACTTGCTAGTAGGTGGGTTTATTGTATCTTACCCATCATTATACCTTGTATATTATATGTCAGTTGTATCTAGAAGTTCCATCAACCAAACTTGTATTTTTTGAGATAGAGACCAGTAATGTTATTCTTTCGACCATAGAGTAGCATGTTTTATTTCTTGAGTTTCTTGCTGGTTGAGTTCCATTTCTGTTGTGATCCTCGCCTTTAGGCGTTGTATATTATGTTGCGTACAGGTTGATTTGATATGGTTCTTCCTATTCTCTACTACTTCTCTTGGTTTGGATTTCTGGGTTTCGGCTTACTTAGCATACGTACTCCTTGAGACGTTCGTAGTCTAAGTGCCGGTCATGTTCCGTACTTTCGGGTCATGACAATAATCCGGCTATATCACATACAACCGACTAATATCATATGAATCAACTTATCGAATCAACACTTTATCCGATAACCCGGCTATATCTGATATAACCGACCGATATCACATATCGCGAGAACAGAATACGGTATCACATACTCGTATTAATCTCGGTCCCGCACATATCACATATGTGCTCCTACTTCGTTTTGCATGAACCAGGAAACCTCTGTGTAGGACTCTAAAGACTCGTCAATACGCCGGCAGTAGGTGATGATCATATCAAACACCCACAATCCACAAGCGGTCTGCTAAACGTAACGGTCACCCGGGTATTGAGCGATTAGAAGATCAACAAGCAAACCTGCTCATACTTCTGCGAATCCAATCAGTAACACTACCGTACAGTTGATTGAGTGATTTAGCGCGCTTGCGCTTTCTAAAAGATAGATCAAAAATATTTGTAACCGCAATCAAGAACGGCGTCGCATGCAGCTAGCCGGTGAGTACGGGTCGGTCCACAGGGATGTTGTGAATTTCCGATTCGCGCTTACGAGTTAATTCCGAAAGGTGTTCGGATTAATTATTAAATCTAAAGACCTAATTAACCTAGGGCAATTATCTAGATCTATTCTTGCTAGGGCTAGGTTTAGGGATGGTTTGGAAATGCAAGTAAACCTCAACGCTTTCTATACCCGAATGAAGATCTGTGAGGAGTTATGGTAATTATCAATAAAGTGGATTAGATCCGTTCGGGAAGGTGATCCTTCCTCTAGGTTCTTTTCCTTCCTTTAGAGATCCTTACCCTAACCTCCATGGAAAACATCACACCCGGGCCTTTATACTACGGTATCACCGCTACCTCGAGGGATAGAGTGCCGTAGGGAGCGGTATGTGCATGTATGCATGGAGTCCTATTGTAAATATTTGGTGGGTAAGAAAGGGATGAGAGATCTCATCTCTCAAAATCCTTCCCCAAAGCTAAACCCTAAACAAGTTCCTAGGGCATGAAATTAAATCTACCTAGGGCAAGGAATTGAAATCTACACTATGGCAAGAAATTAAATTACTTACAGATGCATCCCTCCAATCATCCATGCAGGGTTGTCAGATCTGAATTTCCGAATGGAGAAGAAACACCGATGCTCTCCAAAAGATTTCTAAATTTTATTCATTAAAGGGAGGCATAAGAAATTACAAGGGTTTGGGTTCTATTTATAGGAGATAGAAACTCTAGGTTTACAATTGATTCGCATGTCTGAAATTACAAAAATAGTCTTTAGGTTGACTAGTCAGCGCCGCACCAAAACATGGTAAAATTTTTATCGCCGGATTGCCCTAGACGGCCGCGGAACCGCGGCATGGGTGGGGGTTGGGCCGCGGTTCCGCGGCCCATTGGAGGATTCATTTCCTCAGATTTTCTGTGCTTCTTTTGGGCTTCCTAGGATTTGTTATTCTTTGGTTCTTTTCTCAATTGGGCTCCTACGTTGGTTCCAGATCTTCAGTGAACAATTTGCAATGGATTTTTAACCGTTCTCTTTGTATTCTTGGACCTTGCATTGCCTTGTACTTTGTGAACTGTCATTCGATGTAGGCTTGATCAAGAGTTTTCTGTTTGTTGGTCAAAGTCCACTTTTTCATCGTCTTTACATCGTTTTCACTGTTTTCTGTCCAAGAACCTGTAACCTGTAACATGTAGCAGACATGCGTCAAAAGCACCTGTTTTCATTGTAAAATGCATAAGAATGGGGAATATAAAATACAATATTATGGTGTGAACAAATACCCCCAAACTTATCTTTTGCTCGTCCTTGAGCAAACTTATTTTTTTATTCTCGATAAAAATCTAACCTAGCCGCACTTTCGCAGGGAAACGCGATTGCACTGAGCACGTGCAACAAGCCGTTAAACCTCTAGGTGTCTCTAGTAGGAGGAGTGTTGTCTCCTGAGGGTTTTCAGCGGATTACACCCACAAAATCCTATCAATTCGGCTTTTCGACTTTAATTCTCCAATTAGGTTTTCTAACAAGGAATTCTATTATCGTCGACCCGCAAATTATCCACCCATATTCTTCACACTTCCTCATTATTTAACTTAAGATTATATATGTTCTGCAGACTTACTTAGCTTTCGGCATTTCTTAAGTTTTCCTTCTAGAGTTCCATCTCCACTTAGGAATTTTTATCAACTCTATTAAAGATACAAGTTTTATTCTTCACCCCTTTCTCTCATCTAAATTCCAATCACATATCCCCACGTGGGTGTATAAATCACCCCTACACTTGGAAATTCAAATCAAGCAATCATACTCTTGTCCGTTGTCCAAAGCACTTCTTAGTAGGTGAATTTTTAATTGAATTTTGCTTACACATCCTTCATGCGACCGTTAATACTTCTTGAGGTACCAACAACCGATTACAAGATGTGTTTGCACATTAAAGCGTAATTCCTAGTCTTGCAACACCCAAGGCTTTTAGCAGTGACTCCCAAACCAGTTGGTCTAAGGCACTAGGTGATGAAGCACCCTCGCTAAATATTTTTCTATTTTTACAGCCTTAAGTAATCACAAAAAACCAGTGTCCATTTTTTTTCTTTATTCACACTTATATAACATTTTCATTTTCTTCGTACTAAGGACATTAGACAAGAGCATTTCAAGGTCTCTTCTACTATTTCAAGTTTCAAGGTGCGTGATTGTGCAAATTGTAGGGCATACGTTTTCAGAATCTAGACTTAAGCTAGGAATTATTTTTCAAACTTATACTCTAATAAGAACATCAATACTTTTCCTTTGCTTTGACTTAGCCCAAGAAATGAACCCAAAATTTGCCTATTTCTAAATAAACTACAAAAACATATACTTTCTACCGTTAAACTTTAAGGAAGGTTATTTTTAGGGGTTTTAATTTACTAAGTCTAAGATCTAGTTGTTCCTAGCCAGTTAACCTATTTGTCAAACCCAAGTCTATTAGCCAAAATTGAATACAATAATTTTTTAAAATTTTTCATATTTTTATGGGTTTTCAAATAAGTATGCAAATACAAAAATATGTACAAATGAATGTGAAGGAAGAAGTCGTACCGAGCATACCCCCAAACTTGAACTTGACAGTGTCCTCACTGTCATGCTAAACCAAGAGGGTCAAAATACCAGCACTCCCCTGTTTATTTATTTACAATTTTTTTGTATTTTTTTGAGTTTTTTATTTTTATTTATTTTATTTTTTATAGAAAAAGTAAACAAAAATATATATACATATATACAACAAGGTTCCCCCCAAACTTAAGCTTGGCCTTACACAAGCCAAAGGTTAACATCAACCATTCAAAAATCTTATCGTGGTAATGGTCAAGTTGGTGAAAGAATGGGGTGTAGAAGAAAGAAATGAGAAACACGCGAGACCGTGTAGGAAGAAGGGTAGAATATGGTCTCGGTGTAGGAGAAGAATGGCGGAAAGGAGAAAGAAGGGTTGCGCGATCTTGAGGGTGTAAATCGAGTGAATAAATTAGCGCAATTTGTGATGACCGATGTGTTAAAAGCGATTGCGCTAACCTATCAACCCGTCGAGAAATGGGGTCAAATCCCTCAAGATTCGCAAG
Source organism: Agapanthus africanus (assembly GCA_030015575.1). NCBI lineage: Eukaryota > Viridiplantae > Streptophyta > Magnoliopsida > Asparagales > Amaryllidaceae > Agapanthus > Agapanthus africanus. The sequence goes on along the minus strand of JASDDO010000012.1, from coordinate 293,536,458 downwards.
AAAACAAGGGTACGCCGAACTGGGTATTTGAGATGAAAGCGTAACGGTCACTTGCATGGTCGGAACAATAGGAAGGACGAAAGGGAGTGATTGAGGAAGGGTATCGGTTAAGGATTCAGGAGGGTGTATTGGAAAATTCGACACATCAAACGAAAATGGTTCAACCTCAATATTATCCTCAGTACCATCCTCATAACTCTCCTCAATATTTTGCTCAAAAATTTGCTTATCCATGCAAATATCATCAACATCAAGACGCATATGAAGTTCGGGAGAAACATGTAATGACTCGGGATGATGAATTGGACATAAAATTTCAATCAAATCGACAGGTTCATCATCCGAAATATTCCCGGCGTCTATATCCTCAATCAAGTGAAAATCAATTTTTTCCGACACCTCATCAAAAGCATGGATATTTATCGATTTAGGTTCTAGAGTAGAGGTGTAAAGATCGAAAGTATTAAGTGTGGTTTCACTCGAAAGGGGTTCTTCACAATTTGGCAAATCAAACACTACAAAGTCGCACAACTCGTTTTTATTTTGAACTTGTGAATCATTTAGGACATTCGATGGAAAACTGGAGTTGTGGGCTTCAATTGGGTAAGGGTAGGTTTGATTTGGAAATCCTCTCTCATTCTCACGCAGTCCAACCGCCTCCTCATACATTGGAAAATTTGGTGCTAGCAAAAAACTAGCTACCGGTTCAGCAGGTTGCATAAGGGTGGCCACGGACGCTTCCATATTCCTAACCATTTGGTTTGTTGCTGCGATATACGCCTCCAACGCCTCTTCCAAACTAGACTTTGGTGGTAAGGGAGTTTCGGCAAAAGATTCGAAATTGTTTGGATATGTGAAACTCCCAAAAGGCTGTGTAGAAACATTGTCTAGTGAAGGTGGGAAGGTCGGGTAGGACTGATAGGAAGTGGGTGGTTGGGCAGGTGTAGGGTCAACATGTGGATAAAACGGTGAATAATCGTGCGGATCCCTAGAACTAGATGAGTGGAGAGGGGTGAAAGATCGGCTATGAGATTGAGCAATATGCTCAGCAATGGACATCGGCCTAGGAGTGACAGAAGGACTTGAAAAAGTGGTATCAACATTTAGGTGGTAAAGCTTGACTTGGTTGACACAAAGTGGGTTGAAAAGTCGAATTGTTTCTCCTAGACGCCTCTATTTGATCTTTCAAAGATATTTTAGGCAAGGAAGGATCGTCTTTAAATTGACAGAACAAATTGCTGAACGACGCAAAATTAGGTTCGGGATACCAAAGTTCGGCAAGTGATTTATTATGTGGGGTACCCATGTTAGAAGAAAGGGTGAAAGAAAGAAAGTTGGTTGGTGCAAGGATTTATTTGTGGCAAAAGATTGCAAGTTCTCCAAAAAAAAAAATTCCCTTTTTCTTTATCTTTATTTGAAAATTGTTGCAAAAAGATTTTTTAATAAAAGATATGCAACAGAAAAATATTACTTGCGATCAGTTATTATTTTAAGCATATCACAAGAATCTTTATTTGGAAAAATTTGTTGCAAAAAGATATTCGAGAAAAGATATGCAACAAAAAAGATTACTTGCAATCAATTGCTATTTTAAGCGGGGCCCAAAAATTCTGCACAAAATTGTTATTTGGAAGGGGAAATATTTCTATAGCGCACAGAATCCTGCAGGAATTTTCAGAAAATATATGGAAATATTTGCAGAGAAAGAACAGGGAAGCTTACAGTGCAACTTTCTCCAGCTGATGGCACAAGATAACCGCGGATCCGCGGTGTGAGAGGCTTGGCGCGGCGGAAACGCGGCGGCGGAGGCGGCGCAGATCCCGAGACTTGATCAGATGACCGCGGATGGGCGGTAGAAGTCGACTTATGCCGCGGAAACGTGGTGTGATGGGCAGCTTGCGTCTCGAGATTTTTTCTGTTATTCTGATTCTGAAATTCCCCTCTGTTCTGATCTTCTGATTTCTGTTTGGCTTTCTGTAAAATTCCAGATCCGAGTTTGTTCCTACAAGATTTCACACAACAAAGTACCCTTTCCAAAAAAAATAACAATTGATATATTTTTATAATTTTTGGATTTTTTAGATTTTTATGATTTTTTATTTTGATTAACCCGAAATTGCAAAAAGAAAATAACACGCCATCCCCGGCAACGGCGCCATTTGATTGAGTGATTTAGCGCGCTTGCGCTTTCTAAAAGATAGATCAAAAATATTTGTAACCGCAATCAAGAACGGCGTCGCATGCAGCTAGCCGGTGAGTACGGGTCGGTCCACAAGGATGTTGTGAATTTCCGATTCGCGCTTACGAGTTAATTCCGAAAGGTGTTCGGATTAATTATTAAATCTAAAGACCTAATTAACCTAGGGCAATTATCTAGATCTATTCTTGCTAGGGCTAGGTTTAGGGATGGTTTGGAAATGCAAGTAAACCTCAACGCTTTCTATACCCGAATGAAGATCTGTGAGGAGTTATGGTAATTATCAATAAAGTGGATTAGATCCGTTCGGGAAGGTGATCCTTCCTCTAGGTTCTTGTCCTTCCTTTAGAGATCCTTACCCTAATCTCCATGGAAAACATCACACCCGGGCCTTTATACTACGGTATCACCGCTACCTCGAGGGATAGAGTGCCGTAGGGAGCGGTATGTGCATGTATGTATGGAGTCCTATTGTAAATATTTGGTGGGTAAGAAAGGGATGAGAGATCTCATCTCTCAAAATCCTTCCCCAAAGCTAAACCCTAAACAAGTTCCTAGGGCATGAAATTAAATCTACCTAGGGCAAGGAATTGAAATCTACACTATGGCAAGAAATTAAATTACTTACAGATGCATCCCTCCAATCATCCATGCAGGGTTGTCAGATCTGAATTTCTGAATGGAGAAGAAACACCGATGCTCTCCAAAAGATTTCTAAATTTTATTCATTAAAGGGAGGCATAAGAAATTACAAGGGTTTGGGTTCTATTTATAGGAGATAGAAACTCTAGGTTTACAATTGATTCGCATGTCTGAAATTACAAAAATAGCCCTTAGGTTGACTAGTCAGCGCCGCACCAAATCATGGTAAAATTTTTATCTCCGGATTGCCCTAGACGGCCGCGGAACCGCGGCATGGGTGGGGGTTGGGCCGCGGTTCCGCGGCCCATTGGAGGATTCATTTCCTCAGAATTTCTGTGCTTCTTTTGGGCTTCCTAGGATTTGTTATTCTTTGGTTCTTTTCTCAATTGGGCTCCTACGTTGGTTCCAGATCTTCAGTGAACAATTTGCAATGGATTTTTAACCGTTCGCTTTGTATTCTTGGACCTTGCATTGCCTTGTACTTTATGAATTGTCCTTCGATGTAGGCTTGATCAAGAGTTTTCTGTTTGTTGGTCAAAGTCCACTTTTTCATCGTCTTTACATCGTTTTCACTGTTTTCTGTCCAAGAACCTGTAACCTGTAACATGTAGCAGACATGCGTCAAAAGCACCTGTTTTCATTGTAAAATGCATAAGAATGGGGAATATAAAATACAATATTATGGTGTGAACAACAGTCCAGTCTCTTCGTCTGATATGTCGCATATCACAGCCTGTGGGTGGTATAACGTCAGACCCTAATAGCCTGATAAGTCATGCCGATGCAAGGTCCATAACGGTTCGAGAAACTACTGATAACACTTACCAGTAGATCTCAGCAACCCTAACCAGGGATTTCCTGTTATGGCCAATCGAGTATAGCGCAACATCAACCCCAATACCGGGAGAGACAAAATCCCCTCCTATCGCTCATTGCCTCCATGTGACTCGGGACTGTACCCAAAAACCACCATTTTGCACGATCTCTTGAACGTGGTAAGGTGGAAATCAAAGCACAGTGGGAATCACACAAGACTCTATGACGACCCGAGAAAGCGTAGGGTTTTGAAGGCAGGTGATATGACCCTCAGAGTTGCAAACGGAGCTGGCATGGATGCTGAGTCCGTGGGGGACTATCACTTGGGATTGTCAGATGGACATGTTTTGGTTTTACGGGATTGTTATTTTGTACCCAATGCAACTTGTAATATCATATCTGTATCTTTAATGTCTAAAGAAGGTTATGAATTTGCATTTGTAAGCAATGTTGTAAGCATTCACCTTAATCAAGTTCTGATTGGGTCAGGTACATTAAGCAATGGTATATACGTATTAAACCAACCACAGATTTTCAATGTCCAGAATACACACAAAAGAAAGTCTCCAGAAATAAATCATGCTTTCTTATGGTATTGTAGATTGGGTCACATCAATGAGAGAAGGTTGACGAAGTTACATGCAGAAGGATATTTGGATCCGTTCGAATATCAATCATATGCAACTTGTCAATCCTGTCTCAAAGGAAAGATGACAAAGACTCCATTTACTGGACATGGAGTAAGAGCGAGCTCGCTCTTGGGACTCGTACACAGCGATGTATGCGGTCCAATGTCTACACATGCGCGAAGTGGTTATTCTTACTTCATTACTTTTACGGATGATTTTTCAAGGTTCGGACATGTCTTCTTAATGAAGCATAAATCTGAAGCCTTTGAAAAATTCCAGGAATACAAGAATGAAGTAGATAAACAAACAGGCAAAAGTATCAAGACACTGAGATCTGATCGAGGTGGTGAATACTTGAGTGCCGAGTTCCTGGATTATCTAAAAGAGAATGGAATTCTCTCTCAGCTTACTCCTCCATACACTCCACAACATAACGGTGTATCGGAGAGACGGAACCGAACCCTATTGGATATGGTACGTTCCATAATGAGTAACACTGAGTTACCGCGATCATTCTGGGGATATGCACTAGAATCAGCTGCATATCTTTTGAACCGAGTTCCAACTAAGACTGTGCCTACCACACTATATCAGATGTGGAGTGGGAAGAAACCCTATCTTCAATATCTGAAGATTTGGGGATGTCCAGCTTTTGTCAAAAAGCAGCATGCGGATAAACTCGAGGCACGCTCAGTACAGTGCAAGTTTGTGGGTTACCCAAAGAACTCCAGGGGGTATCTTTTTTATTACGCAGAAGAACAAAAGGTTTGTGTCTCTCGTAATGCCCACTTTCTGGAACATCAGTTCTTAGAAAAAGAAATAAGTGGGAGCGCAATAGAACTGGAAGAAATTCCAGAACCACAAACTATTACTGAAAGCTTAGTAGAACCAGAGGGTTCGAAAGAACAGGACATTCCTGCGCCGCTCCGCAGAAGTAGTAGGTAGTCTCATCCGCCCGAGAGATACTACGGTTTTCTCATAGACGGGGATAGAGAGGATTGCATCATTGATAATGAGGAGCCAACTAGCTTCCAGCAGGCCATTCAGAGCGTTGACTCGGTAAAATGGCTGGATGCAATGCGGACCGAAATGGAGTCCATGTACACCAACAAAGTATGGACTTTGGACGTTTCTCCATATGGGGTAAAATCCGTAGGATGCAAGTGGATCTTCAAGAGGAAGATTGGTGTAGATGGACAGGTTGAGACCTATAAGGCTAGACTTGTTGCAAAGGGTTTTCGTCAAAGACCTGGTTTGGACTATGACGAAACCTTTTCTCCAGTGGCTATGTTGAAATCCATTCGGATCCTTCTTGCCATTGCTGCCTTCCACGATTATGAGATTTGACAGATGGACGTAAAGACCGCTTTTCTAAATGGAAATTTAGAGGAGTGTGTCTATATGGACTAGCCAGAGGGTTTCATTCAGAGTGGGAGCAGCGGAAAAGTGTGCAAGTTGCTTAAGTCCATTTATGGACTAAAGCAGGCATCGCGGAGTTGGAACATCTGTTTTGATGAGACGGTCAAAGAATTTGGCTTTATCAAAAATCCAGATGAACCATGCATCTATAGTAAAATTGTAGCACGAACTGTCGTATTCCTCATTTTATACGTGGACGACATTCTTTTGATAGGAAATAACATTCCTATGCTACAATCTGTCAAAGGGTTCTTGTCACACAGGTTCTCCATGAAAGACCTGGGTGATGCCTCTTACATTCTGGGGATCCGGATCCATCGTGATAGATCCAAGAGGATATTAGGACTTTCGCAGTCCAGGTACATCGACACCATACTGAAAAGATTTAGTATGGAAGATTCCAAGCGCGGTAATCTACCGGCTTGTCACGGGATCACCCTCTCCAAAGAGATGTCTCCCAAGACTGATTTGGAAAGGGATCGCATGTCTATTATACCCTACGCTTCTGCGGTAGGCTCTATAATGTATGCGATGTTGTGTACCGGACCAGATGTAGCTTATGCACTAAGTGTGGTAAGTCGGTATCAGTCAAACCCTGGGGAGAAGCACTGGATAGCGGTAAAGAACATTCTCAAGTACCTGAGAAGGACTAAGGAGATGTTCTTGGTGTATGGTGGAAAAGACCTCCAGATCGAGGCCTTTGCTGACTCCAGCTTCCAGAGTGACAAGGATGATTCCAAGTCCATGTCGGGTTATGTCTTTACCCTCAATGGAGGGGCGGTGTGTTGGAAGAGTTCCAAACAGGAAACCGTTGCTGACTCGACGATGGAAGCGGAATATATCGCTGCTGATGCCGCAAAAGAAGCCGTCTGGATAAGGAAGTTCATGAAAGAACTTCAGGTGGTTCCGTCCATTGTTGATCCAATACCTCTGTATTGTGACAACAACGGGGATATAGCTTTAGCGAAGGAACCCAGGTCCCATCAGAAGTCCAGACACATCTTGAGGCGGTATCACCTGATCACGGAGATCGTGGATAGCCAGAAGATTGAGGTTCGGAGGGTTGCTATGGAAGATAACACTGCAGATCCATTCATGAAGGCCTTACCCCAGACTCAGTTCGAGCTGCTGATCGAGATGACAGGTCTTCGATACGCCAATACATGGCCTTAGTGCAAGTGGGAGATTGTTAGTGTATATGCCCTAGAGGCCATTACTGTATCATAATAGTTTGTATATTACTTGATGGAAGCTTGGGATATTCATATTTGTATAGACAATCTTGCTCGAAATGGTAGTATGCTACTTGGTTTGTTTCTACTTCAATGTGTACATGTGTTTCTTTTAGCATATCACCTATACACATTAGTGGAGCCCTTAGGATCTTTGCTTGATTACCAGAGTTGTGATGGCAGTCACACTCGTGGGGGCTGGGTAATCCACAAGCACATCCTTATACAGGTCCCTAGTCGTAGGACTATCGAGACAGGGCATCGATACTCCAGAGTAGACTAGCGTATGCGCTTCTCATCCCAGCAGGGGAGACGGTCTGTCCCACAGCCGTCAGTACGTCGTACTTAAGATAGTATGCGGGTGCTCGTTAGGTTACGAGTACACTGGACAGGACTCGTCGGGAACTGTTGTTTGGTACTATACCTATCGTCAGTTATCAGTTCCCAGGTGACATGAGTACATCTTAGTCTGCCGACTTGACATCGTCACTTCGCCTCGAGTGTGTTCCCACTGTACTTTGATTACTACCCTACCACGGCTCAAAGGAGTCGTGCAAACAGGTAGTAGTTGGGTACAGTCCCGAAGCACTTGGAGGCAGTGACGGTTAGACAAGATTCGTCTCTCCCAGTATTGTGAGTTGATATCGCGTTGTGTCAAGGAGAGCCATTACACATAGTCTTCCCTGGCCAGGGCAAGCGAGATATACTGGTAGGTTTCCAGTGTTATCTCAGGGTGTTCTGGGCTACACTCTGACACGACTTGTACCGCTATTAGGGGACTGACGTTTACCGCCCCCCTAGGCCCGCCATGCGATATTCTCAGACGAACAGACCGGACTGTACGGAGACTGTCACATTCAGGCTCAGTAGGAGTTCGGATGGGTTTCACCTCATCAGTCTTCTTACCGGCATCTACCTGGGGGCCATTACGCACAGCTAGTGCCACTTGCGGTCTGTGGTTAAACCCACTGCCAGCGTAGTGTCGAGTCTTTAGAGTCCCACACAGAGAGCTATTCGCCTTTGGGCAAAACAGAGTAGAGGTCGCATGGTTTTGCGACAGGGTTCGTTCACATCCGCGCACTTGTGCACGTTTGGTGTCCGGGCAGTTATTACTAGCGGGCTTTGGTTTAAGCCAGATCCTAGTATACGTTTTGGGATTGGTTTTATCTCGTTTGTATTCGTGTTCCTCGGAACGCGGATGCGGGTGTGTATGCACGGTTGACAGAGACAGAGGCAGAGGATTCTCATTAGGGTTGTTGACTGTTGACTTTTTCTCAACCCTAATGAGAATAAGAAATATGATTAATAATAATATTAATTAAGTATTATTGTGCCATGGTTGGGTTGAAAGTTTGACTTTGTTGACTTGTTGACTTTTTTGACCGATTGACTAGTTTGGACTTGTTGACCATTATCATTTCAATGGCTATCATTTCATGGCTATGACTTTTGCTTGCTTGCTTGTTTACAAAATGCATTAAATGCATGAAATGTTAATGCCATTGACATGAACCATCACAAAATACTTAATTATTGTTATTATCATGATTATTTTTGTTTTTGAGAGCATGGTTGTAAAAGTCTTCTCTCATTCTATCATTTTCACTCTCTCTCATCCAAGCTCTCCCTCTTCCTCTTGCTCATGGTTCTCTTGTTTCATGAGTTGAGAAACAAGAACCATTGAGATAAAACCCTAAAACACTTCTCTACTCATCCTAGATTACAAGGTCTAGCAAGCCAAGTATTTTAGTTTCCTCTTGATTGAGGTTGGAGCCAAAGGTAGAAGCTTTCGGGTGGATCCATCTTCGGCACAAGGAGACGACGAGGTGAGGCCGATCCGACAACTACAAGGAGTCGAAGAGAAGGAGTTCAAGATTAGGTATAACCCCTAACATAGTAGCTAAACTCTTAGTTAGGTTGTTAGATAGTTTGTTTAGCAAAGATCCGGTTTCTAGTCCATGTTACCTTCACCGAAAAAATTGTTTTTCACCATTTCCGCATCCCCGAAAGAACCGGGATGGGTAACGTGGACTTACATACCCAACTCTCACGTATATGATCGCCATCATACTGCTGGTAGTCAAGCAAGAATCCTATGGGCTCTATCAACATGTAATAGTGATCTGTAATGTCACCTGAAGCATGTACATGATGATAAAGACAAACCAGACAGCATACAATCATCTCGAGTAAGACTGTTCTACCGGTATAGGTCCTCCCTCAATCATTGCAATCACGTGCCTGCGATCCAATAATTGACTTGAGGGCACTATAGCCAACAATCTCTCACTTGCACTTAAAGCTAATTATTGCGATGCCGCATACTCACAGCTCGTGTGATACCGAACACCCAACTCCTCCACTAATCAGTTTCACAAATCTCGTTTGTAAAACTATTGCGTTCGAGAAACAGCCTCAGTGAGTGGATCTTCTCTGATGTTTCTTTCTATGTCTTTCTTAATCTCAAGTTCGCAGAGAAGGCTATCTCCCGAAATGAGTAATACCTGTCTTAGAATATGTCTGGATATCTGATGGGACCCAGTTCACAAATGAACTCCAAATCCAGTTTACATCTTAGACTGTATCGTCAACTGAATTTAATCAGTATCCTGCACCATGCCTCCCTCAGTATCCGCTTGGACCACCTGTCCAAACTACTGCCCCTCGTCATAGGAAAAACTATAACTCTGACAGTCACTCTTTCATCCATGTCACCTTGGAAGCCTGGAATGATAACTGTCTCCCGAAAGAGGCTGTCGTTATCAAATCCCCAGAATATCCACTTATGTTCATAAGCTGCTTCCGAACGTTTCTCCAGGATTGGATTAATATATCAACTTATTGCATCTAGTGCAAAAGCAACATCTGGTGTGGTACTTGACATCTTATGATTGATTCAATTGCCTAAGCAAGTGATATGCCAATCATGCACATCCCTCTTCCCTTTAGTCTGTAAGACACCTTTAGAGAGGGTGGCTCCTTCATCTGCAGGTACACCACCATGCCCGGAGTCATCCATTCTTAAATACTTTTAGAGTGCTGTCTAAGTACCCAGATTGGGACACTTCCCAAATATAGATCTAAAACTATAGATCTAGTGACCAGAATGCTTAATATTATATCCATATCCTATGTGGAGAAACTACTGTGTGACAACCACAGTATAACCGATCGTAGTATAGGAATTTCACTTCCTACAACGTGCATGTCATCCAAATACCAGGACATCACACCCTACTACATTCTTAACAGATCCATCTTCAATTCTGATGAAGTCAAAACCTATGACCGCCACATCAAAAATAGATGATCTATCTCTGTTATATCTGCTTTAGTCTATAAATAGACATAAGCTACATTTCCACTATGCTTCCGCTGCTCCCACTGACTACAACAACCTTCTGGCAGAGTCATATACACGTGCACTTCTAAAGCTTGTTTAGAACGACGCTATACTCATCTTCCTGCTAGGTCTCATAGTCTGGAACAACAGTAGTGTCAAGTCTGGGTAAACAAGAACCTCCCTGTCACCGTCTTTGAGGATACCGAAGTACCTCTCGGGCTTCTGAGGTTACCTACCATATCTGCGGAGTGGCTAATGGAATGTCAAACCTGATTGAATCTTTAGGTTCTATTAAATTTTCTGTAATCGTTTGTGGTTCTGGAATCACTTCTAGTTCTACCATACTTCCACCACTGTTTTCTGAAAAAATCCATTTTACTAAAACTATGGCGAGTCAAGAACAATATCACTATTGATCTTCCAGATGGTAGAAAGCTATCCCTCGTCATAGCCTGGGATAACCCACAAACTGCCATTACAAAAATGTGCCTTGAGTTATCCAGAGTCTGGTTTTAAGCATAAGCCGGACAACTCCATATACCTTAATATCGTTAAGATATGAACCATTCTATATACAATATAGAAACAGAGGCACTGATTTAATTGGAACCAGATTCAAATCATGCAGCTGTCTCCAGTGCATTTCAACTAAATGGAAGGAGGCCGATCAACATTACTCAACTTAGGAGTGCATCCAGATATGAGTAACCTGAAGAAGAAGCATGTTCTCAAAACCATTACTATCAACTGAATACCAAACACAAGTATCTACTTCTTCGATCACCTTGAAGAATCCTGATACTTGCAACATATGGTTCTCTACTTTATTCTTGTACATATAACTTCTCAAACTTGGACATTGTATTTCTATGAAACACTTGTCTAAAACTTGAGAAGTCACAAGTAAACAGAATATAGTACGAGGACCAACCCCTTTGTCTTAATGGACATTGGACAACATACAATACTTTGTATAAGTCCCTTGAGTTGAATAACTCAAACCCTGTGCGTCGTAGGCTGAAAACTGTACTATGGTTAAGAAGAATTACACCGCTGTTTAATGCTCCTTACTTAACCATCAACTGATATAGGTAAATTTCATGGACATAATGTAACGTTTTGAAAATCGTTTCGGTGAAATTTCGAAAAAACGGTAAAATAAGGGGGTTTTCTGTAAAAAGTCAAAATACAAATATCTTTATTATAAAATTAAATATACATATTCTAGCTATGTAATTGCTAATATTTGGTGTTTATTGACCCACTGGTGAAATTTCAAATTTTCTGAAAATTTTTCCGAAATTAATTATTTTAATATTATTTTAAGCCGTCACTAATATATTTAATTAGGGAAAATTACAAATTGGAATGAGTTGAAACAAATTTTGTGCATCATAAAACATTAAATAAAATTTTATCATGTGGTTTTTGAAACGAAATCGTTTGCCAAAACGGTTTAGAAATTATTGAAGAAAAATGCTTAAATAGTGATATTAGTGTAAATTGATGTTGGGGTGTGGTGTTTATCTTTTATGTGTTCACTCACTCACCCAAACCCACCACTCACCCACACCCTCACTGTCCAAGCCTCCCCCACAGCAGCCCCAAGTCCCCACTCTTTCCTCACAACAAAAGAAAAAGAAATTAAAAAGAAAAAGGAAGCATGGGCATTGTTGACTTAAAAGGGGGTTATATTGACTTGGGAAACATCCACACACACCTACACCAACCCACACACTTGTTTTTCCAGCAACTTTTCGAGCTCCTCCTGCTGTTACTGCTGCCCCTCTTATTTTCCCCAATTTTTCATCTCTTTTTCACTCCAATTTCATCACAAAATCCATAAAAAATGCACAATTTCTTCACAAATTCAAAGCAAATCCTAATTCCATCCCTCCTCACACCCAAATTGGTTTAAAGAATGGAGAAAGGAGGTTTCTTTGGTGGCTAGAGCAACCTAGGGTTTCAAACTTGGAGGTATAATTTCTATCTAATGGTTAAATTGTAGCTTGTATATGCTAAATTAGTTATTTAAAGTGTGAAATTGTTGTTGTTGCTAGTTTATAAAAAAATCAAGAGAAGGGGGTTGATTTTAGGAATGGGAATTGAAGCATTGCATGAGGATTATTTGAGTGTGGTAGATTGCTTGTAGTGTGGATTGGTTGTTCATGCTAGATTGTAATCTTTTTGTCGCAAATCCGCGATGGTTGCGTCAATTTTCTAGTATTCTTGCTTACTAGTTTTTTTAAAAATTGAATTAGAATGTGAGATTAAAAATATGGTTAGGGTTTTTATCACATTATTAACATTATAAATTGTGGTTTAATATTTTAGTATATGAAAATCCAAGCTAGATTGTTGTTTGGGCATTTTTGCTATAAAATTGTTAAAATTGGATAATTGCAAACTAGAATTTTTGAATTTTTACAAATTAGTGTCATAAAAATATAGAAGTGGTTTATATGACCTAATTAAGATATTTAGTGAATATATTGGGCATTAGTTTTGTTAAAACATCGAGTTTCGAATTAAAACGAAAACTTTTGCTAACTAGGTTTTTGAGAAATAAAACGAATTGATTAATTTTAATGTTTTGATGATTTAAATCCTATTTCATATATAATTAGTGATTTTTGAAACCATGATTGGTATGTTTGATATTTTCTCGATCAATCGGCGTTTGTACGCCGATGTCGAGGGAGTTTGAGTTGATTTGTGAAAGTAACCATAGGTTTTGACTTATGTGGGATTCGTGTGTCGTTTTGGTCATGAGTCGGATTTTAATGCGATACGATGCGTTGTGATATGTAGGTACCCCCATGTGGACTTCGAGACGACAAGCAAGCGCATGGCGACGTCGGCACCGGCGAGCGAGGACTAGGTGAGTAGATTTATATCTACGGGGAGAAGTCGGGTGGATGGCGTATAGCACCCCCGCAGTCCGTAGTGTAGCTTATATATATATGTTTATATAGGTGTTTTATGATACGAGGATGTGTATCCATGTTATGTTTATGTGTTCCTGGATTAGCTTTGGGTTAGTTGCGAAACCCTAGAGTAGTTGTTATACCACATACGCACACACAGACTTGCATACATTACTTTCTTGTGCACCGATTGGGATGTGTATATATGTATATATGCATGGGTATGGGACTATGCATATGTAAATTCATATACACATGCATGGATAATGAGGATAGTACTTGGGATTTAAGATGAGTCGATGAGATTTGATTTGAGGCCGTAAGATCGGTGATATAGCAGGGTTCGTATTTGAGATACGACATGACGTTGTAACGGGTCTTGACGTAGTGTTTCACACACGTGCATGCATACTTAGGCGGTATCAGTATTGTACTAGACGTAGATCAGTACCCCGATCATGATGTTTGATAAAGAGGATACCAGGTGAATAGTATGATGAATGTGATATTGACCCGTACCCAGATTTGGGATGCCGTACGACGGATTTACGTACGAGCTATATTGATGATTGATCCGCACTCTTGACTTGGGATGCCTGCTTATAGATATGGTATCGGAGATGATATTATTGAGGCGGGATCACCGACTGTATATATACAGGTATGTATATGTATCGACTCAGATGATAGGCGGTTTCCTTACCTGTAGTTCAGCTTGTTAGTTCAGCCGTATAGTTTAGTGTAGTTGTTAGATTAGATTAGACTCCTACCTATTTCAAAACTAGCGGATCGTGGGTATTTTAAAAGACAGGTCAAGGGATCTACGGATATTTCAAAAGATGTATCCTTTCTTAAAAACCACCGTAGCCCTATTTTCAAAACCCCGCGATTCGTGTGATTTCAAATGGCACCATTGTTTAATTTTTAGCTCCCGCTCATTTTCGTTGCCCGCTCCGCATCGCATATTTACATTGTTATTTCATATTGCATTGTTGACATAATGTTGTTAGGACACCAGCACCATTACCGATGATGCGTATGTACCACATACACTTACTTGCCGGCTCACACACATCTTCATCGGTAATTGCCATGTCACGTACACCTTAGAAAATATTGTTTCTTAACTTAGCTTGATAGCCAGTAGTTTGACATAATATTGGTGTACATACCTTATATGCCAGCTTAGATATTGTAGTTATTACTTGTCGCTTCATGCATACCGTTATTCATTCTCATGCTTATATTCATGGTTTTACATGCTATTGATGATTCGGATTTCCATGATATTTTCTGGATTTGGAGGAAAACCGCAAAATACATATAAACTGATTTCTCTCTTTTTAAATAAAAGTGCGGTTTTTCCCATGATGTATGAGTCGTCCACCATGAGTTTGCTGATGGATTTCGAGACCCGATTCGAGGAGACGGATGAACCGTTTCGGGTACATGGTGGACCCGGTAAGGTACCCCGGGGCAAGAAGCGCGTGATGATGACGATGTGAGCCTGGCAGGGGAGCACTACCTACCGGTGATTTTACCCGACGCGTCAGATATCCGGAGGATACCGTCGTGGTCTTGAGATGGATGGTAGGGGCCGGTCTGGACTGACGACGCCCTATATATTGTGATTGAGACATTGAGATTTCGAGATATTGAGGTACAGAGACTGTGATACAGAGATATCGAGATATTGGGATTACGTTTTGTGCCGATGCTAGGCACTGTTTTATGCTGATTTCATTATGATACCTCATTTTAAAAATACAAAGGAAATCTCACTAAATTATGAAAACAGTTCTTCATTTACATGTATTCTGTTTTCATGCATTCATACCTCATTCATATGATATATCGCTACCTGAAGCACTGACACGGGCACATGAGATTACACTCGGGTTAGATATTACCCTAGCCATTATTATAGGCTGCGTGTTATACATATATTTGAGGATATATTATGATCATTGACCTAGGTTGCGTTATTTATGCGATTTCTGTTCGTAGATGTTTTTCTATTCACGAGTTGGCAACTCACCCCCGTTGTGCCCCAGTTTCTTGCAGGTTTGCCGTATAGGTTTCTTTACGGCTTGCGGGCTTAGTTTCCCTCAGGTGATTTGCTAGTAGGTGGGTTTACTTGTATCGTACCCCCATTATATAACTTGTATATTATTACTCTGTTGTATCTAGAAGTTCCATCAACCAAACATGTATTCATTTGAGATAGAGACCAGAGATGCTATTCTTTCGACCTTAGAGTCGCGCATTATATTTCTGTGGTTTTCTTGTGGTTTTGAGTTTCCTTTTGAATTTTGATCCTCGCAGTTGGCGTTGTATATTATTTTTCTTGTGTGGTTGTGACCGTCGATTGACGAAGAGCTAGCTCCTGCTTGGGGATGCCTTTTATTGATTTCGTATACTATTCATGTTGTATCCCGTTTGGGAGCCGGTATTTACAAAGGAGACTCTGCCGAAATTTTCAAGAATTACTTGATGTTTTTTTAAAACCGCATAACTCGGCTTATGCTATTAAAACTACTTGTTTTAAATTGGTTTTGCTTCACTCTACTACTTTTCTTGGTTTGGGTTTCTGGGTTTTCGGCTTACTTAGATTACATACGTCTCAAGACGTCTCGTAGTTTAAGTGCCGATCATGTTCCGTACTTTCGGGACGTGACAAAGTTGGTATCAGAGCGTTAGGTTTTACCTTCGGAGCGTAGGATGACCCTTGGTTGATGGAATAGGTGTCTAAAGTAGAGTGACGTACCGTAGGTATGTTCCGCGGCATACTTACGACACGCCACTCCACTTAAGGAGCCTTAGGATGTACATTTCTTTGCTCAGTATTATATTCATTCCGATCTAGCCTTATCGGTACCAGTTACTGTTTGCTGCCATGATTATGGGCAGGGAGAGTTACGGCTAGAGTTGCGGTCAGCACGAGCTCGTTACGAACGAGGACTGACCAGAGCATAATTCCGGTGACACACAATTGCAGAGATGTGTCTTTTTATTATGTTTTCGCGCCACGAGTTGATGGATCGTTGTATGAGATTACTCGGATGTGCCGATCAGTACCAGAGGATTGAGCCACTGATAGAGGCCAGCCAGATTTTGATGACCGTTGATGTATTGCTTATTCATGATGATCGAGGTACTGTTCAGCGTGCAGACGAGTGAGCCAGTTGTTGCTGCGAACGACGAGATATCGCCCCAGATGTTGGAGCTATTGCAGTGCGGGTTGTACAAAGAGATGATAGAAGGTCGCTAGTCACCGAGGATGAATGACTAGTACATGCAGTTCGTTCGCTACCCCGATTCGAGGTCATCAGATAGATTGATTCCAGCTAGAGACGACTTCACGCGGAGACGTTGAGAGTCGACAGAGACGATCGAATGTCAGCAACCTATTATTCCAAGTTTAAAGTATTCGGAAAGACATGCAGGAAATTCTATGGACCCTCTAGAAGAATGAAACCCTAACTCGACTTAATGACCGTGTGAAAGCCTTTGAACCTTCGGGTTTGCGGCAGTTCCACGGCGCCATTAGTGAGGCTTGGGTTTGCCCTTCTACGGCTGGAGCACCGATGCTGTGGTATGTACTCGATACTATTAAACTGTGCCCAAGATGTTGAGCCCTTTGGGGATTATGAGGTTTTGACAATCGATTGGATGGTTCGACTTAATTCGGATGCTAGGTGGTGAGATGCATTTCTTGGGAGACTCCCGATACGAGGATAGCCGTTGGAGCTTAGTCCATGCAGCCACGACGAGACGAGTCCGAAGCGGTCGACATTAGAGAAAAATGGAGTAAGAGTTTCGTACAAGATCTGGATATGATGACGTTCCCCTCCGCCGACATCAGAGATGCGATGCGCATGCCGAGGCAGAGTACTGGATATACCTTCCAGAAGGAGTCGCGATGGGTATGCAGCCGTTCCAGAGCAAGATGCAGATATAGGAAAGGACGATGACTTCCGGACAGTTGGCAGAGATGAGACATGGAAGAGACCGTGAGAAGGATTCCTTCCAGGACACTGCTGCAATGATACTTGCACCCAGGATCAGATGTGTCATGTACATTCAGAGAGCCAGAGGCCGACGCCAGTGATATGCTGTCTTACGAGGGGTCGCGATGATTGACCGGGAGATGACAAGAGACATGCCAGAACGGGATCATCCCCGTTAGCACACCTGACAGGGCCGATGAGCCGATGGACCGAGAGATTGGTAATTCACAGTGAAGACCTTGACCCAGGAGTGGTCATTGTTACGCACACCAGCAGGCCAGAGTTCATGATCATCGACGAGACATCCCACCAGTGACCGCGACAATTGGCCCGAGATTCCTAGAGGATGCGCTTGAGCGGTACTATTCCGCCATTATTGATTTCGATGTTTTGGGTGATTTATTCGCATGATTTGATTTTGATGATTGAGGATTTACGATCTTTGCACAGTGTTGCACTTGATATCGTTTTCGTGCTTTAGTTTCACATGTTTGTGATTTTACGGTTTTAGACATTTGAGTTGATTTTGTGCGTATGCACGCACACGATTTGGTTCCTGCACTCTGTATAGTTTATATATGCTTGCAGTGCAGTGATACGCCTTTTGTGCACTTAGATGCACTGGACTTCGATTTCGATTGTGATACTCGATATTTGTTTTGTGCACCTTGTGCACCTGATTTGATTTTGCGCATGTTCGGCGCTTGATATTGGATTTCATGATTTCGTGCATGATGGATGCCCCTGGTTTTGGATTTTCGCGCATGTTGAGCGTATGTCTTGAGATGCGATTTTGGTGCACACCAGATGCACTAAATCGAGATTTTTTTCGTGCATGTCAGATGCACCTGATTTTGCTGTCAGGCACACACGTTGCCTACGACAGATGCTTTGTGCACACCCGATGCACTTAGATCTTGTTTCTGTGCACTTGTATGGCACATATATGGATTTTGATTGTCGTGCGCACCAGACGCACGTAGTATTCATACGCGTATTTTGGGATTGATTTCTTATAGAGCAGTACGTTTTTTTTATGATAATTGCGATGTGTTTTCGTACTAAGCAGGACTACTCAGAGGACAGTATCTGAATGTATTTTGCATGCATTGATAGCTATTGAAAGGAATTCCAAAAAGCGAGCTATAGTCTCAGTATTTACCTACGTGTCTGATATGACGCGAAACATTTAAAACAAAGAAAACCCTTCTAAATTGTTTCCCAAAACGGCGGAACGTACATTTCAAACAAATGTATATATTTATATAGTTATTTTCTTATGATAGACGTCTGCCACTGTGCAGTGTTATCTGCATTGCACATCAACTTAAAGGATTTGGCATGCATTTCCTCCTGATATTTACATGTATAGTTCTGATTTATAGCATATCGGTCTTGCTTGAGATTTGGCATTCGTGTCTTCACCTTGACTCCGATGATTGCGGGATGCTTGACGGAATTTTGATTTCGAGTTATCTACTCATTACTCATGCGCATGCATTGCGCTATGATGCGTTTATGTATTTATGATTTTGGAGCCCCGGCGATTTGATGGTTTTGGCTGAAATATTTTAGTATTTGGGGGGAGTTTTAATTTAAATTCGGGGACAGAATTTTTTTAAGGGGGAAAGATTGTAACGTTTTGAAAATCGTTTCGGTGAAATTTCGAAAAAACGGTAAAATAAGGGGGTTTTCTGTAAAAAGTCAAAATACAAATATCTTTATTATAAAATTAAATATACATATTCTAGCTATGTAATTGCTAATATTTGGTGTTTATTGACCCACTGGTGAAATTTCAAATTTTCTGAAAATTTTTCCGAAATTAATTATTTTAATATTATTTTAAGCCGTCACTAATATATTTAATTAGGGAAAATTACAAATTGGAATGAGTTGAAACAAATTTTGTGCAACATAAAACTTTAAATAAAATTTTATCATATGGTTTTTGAAACGAAATCGTTTGCCAAAACGGTTTAGAAATTATTGAAGAAAAAGGCTTAAATAGTGATATTAGTGTAACTTGATGTTGGGGTGTGGTGTTTATCTTTTATGTGTTCACTCACTCACCCAAACCCACCACTCACCCACTCCCTCACTATCCAAGCCTCCCCCACAGCAGCCCCAAGTCCCCACTTTTTCCTCACAACAAAAGAAAAAGAAATTAAAAAGAAAAAGGAAGCATGGACATTGTTGACTTAAAATGGGGTTATATTGACTTGGGAAACATCCACACACACCTACACCAACCCACACACTTGTTTTTCCAGCAAATTTTCGAGCTCCTCCTGCTGTTACTGCTGCCCCTCTTATTTTCCCCAATTTTTCATCTCTTTTTCACTCCAATTTCATCACAAAATCCATAAAAAAATGCACAATTTCTTCACAAATTCAAAGCAAATCCTAATTCCATCCCTCCTCACACCCAAATTGGTTTAAAGAATGGAGAAAGGAGGTTTCTTTGGTGGCTAGAGAAACCTAGGGTTTCAAACTTGGAGGTATAATTTCTATCTAATGGTTAAATTGTAGCTTGTATATGCTAAATTAGTTATTTAAAGTGTGAAATTGTTGTTGTTACTAGTTTATAAAAAAATCAAGAGAAGGGGGTTGATTTTAGGAATGGGAATTGAAGCATTGCATGAGGATTATTTGAGTGTGGTAGATTGCTTGTAGTGTGGATTGGTTGTTCATGCTAGATTGTAATCTTTTTGTCGCAAATCCGCGATGGTTGCGTCAATTTTCTAGTATTCTTGCTTACTAGTTTTTTTAAAAATTGAATTAGAATGTGAGATTAAAAATATGGTTAGGGTTTTTATCACATTATTAACATTATAAATTATGGTTTAATATTTTAGTATATGCAAATCCAAGCTAGATTGTTGTTTGGGCATTTTTGCTATAAAATTGTTAAAATTGGATAATTGCAAACTAGAATTTTTGAATTTTTACAAATTAGTGTCATAAAAATATAGAAGTGGTTTATATGACCTAATTAAGATATTTAGTGAATATATTGGTCATTAGTTTTGTTAAAACATCGAGTTTCGAATTAAAACGAAAACTTTTGCTAACTAGGTTTTTGAGAAATAAAACGAATTGATTAATTTTAATGTTTTGATGATTTAAATCCTATTTCATATATAATTAGTGATTTTTGAAACCATGATTGGTACGTTTGATATTTTCTCGATCAATCGGCGTTTGTACGCCGATGTCGAGGGAGTTTGAGTTGATTTGTGAAAGCAACCATAGGTTTTGACTTATGTGGGATTCGTGTGTCGTTTTGGTCATGAGTCGGATTTTAAAGCGATACGATGCGTTGTGATATGTAGGTACCCCCATGTGGACTTCGAGACGACAAGCAAGCGCGTGGCGACGTCGGCACCGGCGAGCGAGGACCAGGTGAGTAGATTTATATCTACGGGGAGAAGTCGGGTGGATGGCGTATAGCACCCCCGCAGTCCGTAGTGTAGCTTATATATATATGTTTATATAGGTGTTTTATGATACGAGAATGTGTATTGTTCATATCAGATTTTTGCATTTTCATACCGCCCAATTTTTATCACATTGCATATCGGTAGGTACTCTTGAGCCGTGTTTGCTAATCAATTACAGGATACAGGTTCTCGGCTCTAAACGGTGAAATCCACGGAAAAACACGACAAAATCCGGGTTCCTGCCAACCACAGATAAAACACGGATCTCCGCTCTTTATCCGTCTGTTGCCACACACCAGTTTAAGAGAAAAAAATGTCAAATCAATGTCATTTTCATGCACATGGCTCAATGGCAACACAAGATCCAAGAAATCTACGCGGAGCTCGAGGAAATCATGACAAAAAGATCCACATCAAATCACCTTTTCCTCAACAGAAATTCTGGAAAAATCATGAAGAAAATATGAGAAAATATATATACCAGAATAAAGGACACACAGAACCAGGGAAGCACAGGAAAAATGAGGGCCCAACTCCTCCATACCGCCGCGGAACCGCGGCCAAAGGGGGGTCTAGGCCGCGGTTCCGCGGCCGTACTGGCGCCGCGGTTGTCCAAATTGCAGGGGTAGTTTTGTCTTTTGATGTAGGGACAGATATTTGCCCTAGGTTTTCAGTTGCCTGCCTATAAATAGTCCAGAACTTGTGAAGCCAAAGGGTGCATAATCTTGTATTTTTCTAGGTTTAGAATACTTGTTTCTTCTTCCTCTTCTCATCTCTTCTCCATTAAAAATCTTGTAGTGAGCTTTTGTGAGTGAAGAATGATGAATAAAGAAGATCCTTTTACTTATCATGCTTGTCTTGTTCTTTTATAATTGCTTGTAATTTTAATTTGTTAACTTAGTTGTTGTTATTTCTTGTTGTTTCTTTCTTTTCTCTTTTCCTTTATCATTAAAACAACCATGATGCTTACGCTTGATCCTTGCCAAGGTGAGGTCGCAAATAGCTAGTTGTTATCTTCTAATCATCCTTTTTTCTATCTTCCTCTTTTGTTTTGTTTTCTTTTCATTATGATGTGTGAGTAGTTTCATACTTGTTAGGGTAGGATAAGGGAAGTTTGAGAGAAGGAAATCTCTCTCACTCTTTCCTTGCCCAACATCTTAAAATCGACTCCCGTTAATTGAACCACAATCCGCTCCTTACGGCACCCCATCCTACATGATAGCGGTGATTCCGTAGTGAGACCGGTTGTGGTTGAATTAACCGGAGGTTATGGATAAGAGCCAAGAACGGACGGACAAGCACCAAAAGGAAGAACTTATGCGTTGGAAAGCCTAGCTTATACTCGCAAGTTCCTTCCTAGTCGTGCTAATCCCCGTTGCTGCCGATTACCGTAACACCGATATTAAGAGTGGCAACGAAAGATGTGAGCGACTCCTAACTCAAACTAACCTAATCCTAACCCTAACAAGCTCTCTTTACATATCATTTTAACACTTAATTAATCACAACAAAATCTGGAAAACTGGACTTAACTCGTTAAAACACTTAGAAAAAGATTCCCATCTCCCTGCGGACGACCCGTACTCAACCGGCTAGCTACAAACGAAACCGTCTTGATTGCGGTAATTAACTAAACTTGAACACGCAGAATCTCTAACAATCAAATGGCGCCGTTGCCGGGGAGACGGTAGTTTATTTCTTTGTGTAATTTCGGGTTAACTTGTGAATATAAAAACAACCAAAAAACAAAACAAAAAAATATACTTTGTAAAAAAATAATCTGGTTATTTTTGATTAGTTTTTGTGCAAGTGTGCAGGATAATACGGAGTTCAAGTTCAGTGCCAAAGACGTGGGAAGATAGACCCATATTTCACGGCTACACCGCGACGGATCCAAACGAAGTAAACGGTCTACAGTAAAAATCTGGAGCATATACAGTAAGCAAGAAAAAATTCAGCACATCTAGAAAAGAAGAGGACACCCAATAGAGCATACCCAAGAAAAATGAAGGCCCAAGCCCATCATATTGCCGCAGAACCGCGGCATAAGCAAGCTTAGGCCGCGGATCCGCGGCCGTTTGGTGGCTTCAGGGTCCCAAATCTTCCGTAAGTATCCCTCTTCTTCTCCCTACTCCTCTGGACTCCACTGAATTGTGTTTTCTGCAGCATTCTTTGCGCAAACTCTTCTCCCCCTTCCAATAAACTGTTCTTGTGCAGGATTCTTTGCGCCGCGCTAAAAATAAAAATTGTTTGCAGTTGATTTGTTATCGCTTTGCATTCATTAATACGGACTTAAGGGGCTTGAAACCAATTCAGATTGGGTGGGGATTTCATCACCCTTCCCAGGAACCCAAAAATCACAAAAAGCATATGCATTGACCATTGTTAATTAAAAAATACTAGACTCAGCCCTAAGAACTTCGCGCTCAATAGGACAGAGGACTAGTTACAGGCATCGGCCGTTTATCCTATCTGACTTTTGCGGTGCCTAGGCAAGTGTGACGAAGGCAAGTGGTTATTTAATTAAGGAACTTCGCGAAAGCGTTGGATAACCTCCCACTTACCTGGTACTTATCTGGCCGCATTAGACGGAGAAGAGGCGGTTTGAGGTCCTTTTTCTAGCCCTCTGGAACAGTTAGGAGCTGTCTAGCAGACCTAGGTGACCCTAGATCTAGGTGAGATTGTGCATATCTTATTTGTGATTGCTTAAAGCCGTAAGTCCGTACATATTTCTGTAAAGATCTTTCTAAAATAATAAATAAAAAAAAGGAAAAAATCAAAAACTTTTATAAAAACTTGCCCTTTGTCGCCAAACCAATTTTTCACCCATCACCCATCGTATTTCTCCATTGACGTTTTCTTATCCTCACCTTCTCCGCTTTGACTATACTAAACTCGATTAGTATATGTCCGCTTGGACTCGGGACACTAGCGCCCGTCTAGTCCGCGTTACGTTAGTCGCTACCGACTACGCGATCGACTCAGACGTCGAAACTCCGTCCACTCCTCTTTCACCCCTTCCTTTGCCGGCCAACTCCGACGCTGACCGGAATTCTGTTCATACATCTTCACCTTCACCTTCACCAACCTCTTCTTCCGCGATGTCAGGATTTAATCCGAACATCTCTTTGACTACCGCTGGATTGGCTCCACCTCCTACGGAGACCAATAACCCACCACCACCGCCTGTTGTAGCGCCGCAGCGAATCACGCTCCAGGATCGTTTCTATCCCACCCGTTCTGCACTTCCCACCTGCCTTTCTCTTCCACCGGCCAATAGGGATAATTTTGAAATTAAGCCCCACTTCATCAACATGCTTCCACGGTTTCATGGGCTTGAATCTGAAGATGCCTATATCTTCATCAAAAAATTTCAAAACGTTTGTGCCATGATGAAAACCACCCAACTGTCGGACGATGCTATACGTCTACGGGTCATTCCGTTCACTTTATGCGATCTTGCTGAAAAATGGCTGTATAGCACCGCTTCCCATTCCATAACCAGTTGGGACGAGTTTGTTAAAGCGTTTCTCAAAAAGTTCTATCCGAATCATAAAACCGCAAGGATTCGCAATGAAATCAACCAATTCTCTCAGCTTCCTTCTGAACCCTTCTGGAAGTGCTTTGACCGGTACAAAGACCTTCTTGTTCAGTGTCCTCACCACGGTATAGAGAAATGGCAACTTTGCCAAACCTTATACGAGGGCCTGAACCCAGCAACGAAGCAGTTGTTGGAAACCATCTGTCAGGGCCACTTCCTATCAAAATCTGACGAGGAAGCGTGGCAGTTCTTTGACGACCTTGCGGAGCAAACGCTACAATGGGAGAGCACCAGACCGACTTCTTCTTCTTCTACCTCCACTTCTACCGGTCAGTCTAGGGTAGGAATTCACCAACTTGATGTCTCTATTGCGATGAAAGCTGAAATGGCCGCAATAACAAGAAAGCTTGAAGCGATAGAGAGCAAATTCTCCTGCTCCTGGCCCTGCCCCTGCCCCTGTTCTTCCCTTTCGTACCATCTGCGCTTGTTGTTCCGATCCTTCTCACTTGACCGAAGAGTGTCCTTACAATCCACCATCACAAGGACAGGATCAGGTTAATGCTGCATTCCAGCAAAGACCGAGGAATGATCCATACTCTTCCACCTACAATCCCGGTTGGAGGAACCACCCCAATTTCTCCTGGAATCAGAATCAGAATCAATTCCAAGGCAACAATTTCCAAAGGGCCCCTCCGCCGCAACAACAAGCACAACAACAAACTCAACAGCAGTTTCAGCAGCCCTTCCAACCCCAACCTTTCCAAAATCAGACGAACAACTTTGCACCCAACAATTCTTTTCCACCAAACAACTTTGTTCCGTCAAACAACGATAAGGTTTCCTCGCTCGAACGAAGTCTGGAGGCGTTCGTTAAACAATCGACTCAGTCCACCGCCAACATCCAGTCTTCCATTCAGTCCTTAGTGCAACACACTGCCACTCACGGGCAAAGCATCAAGACCATCGAGGCCCAGATTGCACAGCTGAATGCGGCCTTAAGCGAGCGAGAGAAGGGGAAGCTCCCGTCCCAACCACTCCCAAATCCCGGTCACCCACATAATGCACATGTTGCTCTTGAACAACAGAACCATAATGTGAGTGCCGTGACCATACTGAGATCAGGAAGGATGCTGCAAAACAACATTGGCACACGAATCAACGATGACACCCCGGCCGCTGCTTCTTCTTCTTCTTCTTCTTCTTCTGCTTCTTCTTCGTCTTCGTCTTCTGAGCCTATTCTCCGTTCTTCACAAGGCTCTCCTTCTTCTTCTTCTGCTCTGAATGGACCAACTTCTCACTCCACGAAAACACCTGTTCTAGGATCCGTTCCAACTCCACAATCTCCTCCTCCAGCATTAGACTCAACCAATTTTAAAAATATTCCATTTCCAAACCGGTTGAGGTCTAATAAACAAAATCCTCAAATGGAGAAGATTCTGGAGTTATTTAAGCAGCTTAACATTAACATTCCTCTTTTAGATGCTGTCCAACAAGTCCCGTCCTACGCGAAAATCTTAAAGGACTTGTGCACGAAAAAGAGGAAGTCTCAGGTACCCAAGAAAGTTTTCTTGGCTAGTGCTGTGAGTGATGCCCTTACCCAATCTTTACCACAAAAACGGAAGGACCCTGGCTGTCCTACGATTTCTATTACTATTGGGGATAAGAACATCAACCGCGCACTATTAGATCTTGGTGCCAGTGTTAACCTGCTTCCGTACTCAGTATACGAGCAATTAGGCGTCGGAGAGCTAAAACCCACGCACTGCACTCTCCAAATGGCCGACCGATCGATCACCCACCCTAGGGGTGAGCTAGAGGATGTGTTAATAAAAGTCGGGGACTTCATATTCCCCGTTGACTTCATTGTACTAGACACACAACCTGTAGCTAACCCCCGGAATCAAATTCCGGTGATACTCGGTCGCCCATTTCTTGCAACCTCAAATGGTGTGATCAATTGTCGCAATGGTTCGATGAACCTCTCTTTTGGAAACATGACGATTGAACTCAACATTTTTAGGTTAGGGAATCAGCCCGCCGAACCTAATGCTCATATACTGGACGTCTGCTCGATCCAGGAGATCACCCTAGAAGAATGTGAATTCGAGGAGTTTCTGTTTGATCACGATAATCTTAACGCCACTAGTGCGTTCCTCCTCGAACCTGCTGCTGTTTCTGCGCCTGACAACGACTACGAGTGTTTCACGTTCTCAAACGATCTTAGCCGCGCACAACCCGAGTTTGAATCTTTCGAATTTCCAGATGAGTTACCTGAACCATCCAACTCGGTCGCCTACACTCGTTTTGAACCTTTGCTGGAGTACTTTGAGTTCGAGACCTCTGCACCAATCTTGCCTTCCATCGTTTCACCTCCAACGCTCGAACTCAAGCCTTTGCCGTCTCACCTTAAGTATGCTTACTTAGGTGAGAACGAGACCCTCCCTGTCATCATTTCGGCTTCTCTAGCTCCAGAGCAAGAGAAAGCCCTTCTCGCGGTCTTGCATAGCAAAAGGCAAGCTTTTGGCTGGTCCATGGCGGACATCAAGGGGATTAGTCCCCTGATCGTTGAGCATCACATTCATCTGATGGATGATGCCAAACCAGCCCGAGATCCACAAAGACGTCTCAATCCAGTCATGAAAGAGGCTGTGAAGAAGGAGATCGTAAAATGTCTAGATAGTGGTATTATTTACCCCATCTCTGATAGCCAGTGGGTTAGCCCCATCCACGTTGTCCCCAAGAAATCAGGTATAACGGTCATCACTAACGAGGCAAATGAGTTAATCCCTACTCGCACCCAAACTGGGTGGCGAGTGTGCATTGATTACAGAAAACTCAACGCCGTAACGCGGAAAGACCACTTTCCGCTACCTTTCATTGACCAAATGCTTGAACGATTGGCCGGACACGAGTACTACTGCTTTCTTGATGGCTACTCCGGGTATAATCAGATTCCCATCGCCGAAAAAGACCAGGACAAGACCACTTTCACTTGTCCTTTCGGCACGTTTGCATATCGTCGCATGCCCTTTGGGTTATGCAATGCGCCCGCTACCTTCCAGCGGTGTATGATGGGAATCTTCTCTGACATGGTGGAAAAATTTCTAGAGATTTTCATGGATGATTTCTCCATCTTCGGCGATTCCTTCAACGAGTGTTTGCTGCATCTTGACGCTGTCCTTACCCGATGTAAGGACAAGAATCTCACTTTGAATTGGGAGAAGTGCCACTTCATTGTGCGCGAATGTATTGTCTTAGGACATATCATCTCGCAAAATGGCATAGAGGTTGACAAAGCAAAGATTGAGGTCATTTCCAATCTACCTCCTCCCCGATGCGTCAGAGATATCCGAGCCTTCCTTGGCCATGCCGGTTTCTATAAACGGTTTATCAAGGACTTTAGCAATATTGCTAGGCCCTTGACTCTTTTGCTGGCCAAGGATACGCTATTCGACTTCAACTCGAGCTGTGTGACTGCATTCGAGTCATTGAAACGCTCACTCACTTCTGCTCCCGTTCTTTCTTCACCTGACTGGACGCACCCATTTGAGATTATGTGCGATGCATCCGACTTTGCCATTGGTGCTGTCCTTGGACAACACATCAACAAGATGCCGCACGTAATCTATTATGCGAGCCGAACCTTGAACGACGCCCAACTCAATTATACAACAACTGAGAAGGAATTCTTGGCTGTTGTATTTTCTTTAGAAAAGTTCAGGCCCTACCTCATCGGCTCTCCAGTCATTGTCTACACTGACCATTCTGCTCTGCGCCATCTTTTTGCGAAGAAAGATGCAAAATCTCG
The DNA here is from genome assembly GCA_030015575.1 of Agapanthus africanus. Classification (NCBI taxonomy): domain Eukaryota; kingdom Viridiplantae; phylum Streptophyta; class Magnoliopsida; order Asparagales; family Amaryllidaceae; genus Agapanthus; species Agapanthus africanus. Next base: position 293,508,451 of record JASDDO010000012.1, on the reverse strand, counting down.
GTTAATACGTTGGATCCTCTTGCTTCAAGAGTTTGACCTTGTCATTAAGGAAAAACGAGGATGTGAAAACGTAGTTGCCGACCATCTCTCACGACTTCCTTCTTCGCCTTCGCTTCCAATTCCGATCAACGACGTTTTCCCGGATGAACAGCTCTTGACAGTATCTTGCGAACCCTGGTTCGCCGATATTGTGAACTATTTGGCCACGGGATTACTACCGACTGAATGGTCAAGTCAGGACAGACTTCGCTTCTTATCCCAAGTAAAACACTTTTACTGGGACGAACCTTATCTATTCAAGTACTGTCCCGATCAGATTATTCGTCGGTGTGTCCCTGACGAGGAATTCAAGAGTGTGCTGTCATTTTGCCACGATCAAGCGTGTGGCGGGCATTTTGGCCCCAGAAAGACAGCTGAGAAGATCTTGCAATGTGGTTTCTACTGGCCACAACTCTTCAAAGACGCTCATGACTATTGCAAGACTTGCTCCCGGTGCCAACACATGGGCCGGATATCCCGGAGGAACGAGATGCCGCTCCAACCGATCTTGGTTGTGGAGATTTTCGATGTTTGGGGGATAGATTTCATGGGGCCGTTTCCCAGCTCTTTTGGGAACTTGTACATCCTTCTCGCTGTTGATTACGTCTCTAAATGGGTCGAGGCTGTGCCCAGCCGGACTAACGACAACAAGGTTGTCGTTAGGTTTCTTAAAGAAAACATTTTCTCCCGTTTTGGGCACCCCCGAGCGATCATTAGCGACAATGGAAGTCATTTCTGCAACAAGACTTTCGAGGCCTTGATGCGGAAATACTCCATTAATCATAAGCTATCCACGCCCTACCACCCCCAAACCTGCGGGCAGGCCGAAGTTTCAAATCGGCAAATCAAGCAGATACTGGAGAAGACGGTTTCCAAGAACCGTAAGGACTGGTCGCTGAAACTCACTGATGCCCTTTGGGCTTTTCGAACCGCTTATAAGACCGACCTTGGCATGTCTCCCTATCGGCTTGTGTAAGGAAAAGCCTGCCACCTGCCTGTCGAAATAGAGCATCGCGCATTTTGGGCGATAAAGGAGCTGAATCTGTCTCTCGAAGATGCGGGCAGCCATCGGAAGCTGCAGTTAAACGAACTGAGCGAGCTTAGAGATGAGGCTTACGATAACGCGGTTGTCGTTAAGAATCGAACGAAGGTGTTTCACGATAACACCTTTTGCGCAAAACCTTCGTACCTGGTCAACAGGTACTGCTTTACGACACCCGACTTCACTTCCATCCAGGAAGGCTCAGATCTCGCTGGAAAGGGCCGTATTTTGTGCGGAATGTGTATCCGCAGGGCGCTGTGGATTTGGAAAATCCAAAGGACGGTTCATTTTTCAAAGTGAACGGACACCGACTCAAACCGTACCTTAGCGCCGAACCAACAGAGGAGCTCCTGGTCTTACAGGAGCCGGTTTACCCTGCCTAATCTTCCTCTGCCTACCTCCAAACTTCGGTTATCCAGCCAAGAACATTGGACACTGTTCCAAATAAGTTTGGGGGTATGTACCATTTTGTATATATTTGTGGATATTCTTTTTCTTTTTTCTTTATAAAAAAAAAAAAAAAATTGTATCGCTAACCGACAATTTTGACCCTTCAAATGATCTCTTCATGCGATGACAGTGAGGACACTGTCCAGTTTAAGTTTGGGGGTACGCTCGGTACGCATTTCTTACCTTCGCATTCATATGTATATTTTGCATCTGCATATTAAAATCCATAAAATCCATAAAAATCTGAAAATTTTCTAAAAATATAAAAACTTTTCTGTTAAATTAGCTAGTGGGAGAACTCTGATTCAACATTTCGACGGTTTTGTTTGATAAAATAAGAATAACTAAATCTTATGTTTAGATTTTGAAAACCTGAAAGATAACTCTCCTTTGAAGTTAACTATAGCTGATATACGTCTTTACATCACACTCCACGTGTCGTGAGTTTCTGGAAATTAGATGACAAGTCTTTTATGTTTAAAAACTTTTAAACAGATAAATTATTTTCTGAGGATCAAATAGGTTTGTTCTGAAATAAGTAATGTCAAGAATAGTTTATGAAGTAAAGCGAATATGAAGGAATGTTATTGATGCCGTAATTGGAACTAAGTCTGAACAATAACCCATCTGAAACTTGATTGGAATGATTACACACCAAACCCACTAAACACGTCTTTTATCCAAAAAAATAACTGAACTGCCGGTTATATCTCCGTTCGTATTAAATCATCTGATTTTCACGCCAAACTGTCTTTTGTTTTTTGGACCTAGGTAACTTGAGTAATTAAGTCCGCTGGGGTGTTTCTACACCTAATGCCCTAAAACCAACTGGTTTGGGAGCATTGGCCCAAAGCTCGCTAAGAAGCTTAGAAAGTCCAGATTAAAACAAAATCAAGCAAGTGTTCTCTCCGAGTTAAAATTCCCAACGGTTCTTTGTGTGAGAATAATCTTGATAAAAGACAGGCTTTTATAAAAAAATTTAGCGGAGATATGAAGGTTTTATTCTATGATAAAGACTATTGCACGTTCACAGAGGTGTGTATGAAATGAAAACAAGAAAAATGTGGAGTGAAAAATAAGACCTAGTTTCCTGTTAAGGAAGATTGAAATTCTGAAGTTGAAACCTTACTGGAAAACGAAGCTTGAAAAATGCTTAACTCTTTATAAAACTTATGTGATCCTTTCAAAATTCTTATCTAGGCTTTATTGTGTGACATAATGACTTTATTCGACCTTTCGGGAACTTAACGACACTATTTGCACTGCACGTAAAGACATATAAAATCTGTAGTTAAATAAAAAGCGAGGTGTGAAAAATAAAGGTTCGATAGTCTAGACTTAGGATAATAGAATTGTTATTTTCTGAAACAAAACTTTAGGGTTTGAATCTTAGTTATTTTACAAAACTAGCTTGACCGGATTTTGTGGGTAGTATCCGCTGAAAACCCTCAGGAGACAACACTCCTCCTACTAGGGACACCTAGAGGTTTAACGGCTTGTTGCACATGCTCAGTGCAATCGCGTTCCCTGCGAAAGTGAGGTTAGGAATTTTTTTTTGAATAAATTGGCTTTGCTCGGGACGAGCAAATGATAAGTTTGGGGGTATTTGTTCATATCAGATTTTTGCATTTTCATACCGCCCAATTTTTATCACATTGCATATCGGTAGGTACTCTTGAGCCGTGTTTGCTAGTCAATTACAGGATACAGGTTCTCGGCTCTAAACGGTGAAATCCATGGAAAAACACGACAAAATCCGGGTTCCTGCCAACCACAGATAAAACACGGATCTCCGCTCTTTATCCGTCTGTTGCCACACACCAGTTTAAGAGACAAAATGTCAAATCAATGTCATTTTCATGCACAAGGCTCAATGGCAACACAAGATCCAAGAAATCTACACGGAGCTCGAGGAAATCATGACAAAAAGATCCACATCAAATCACCTTTTCCTCAACAGAAATTCTGGAAAAATTGTGAAGAAAATATGAGAAAATATATATACCAGAATAAAGGACACACAGAACCAGGGAAGCACAGGAAAAATGAGGGCCCAACTCCTCCATACCGCCGCGGAACCGCGGCCAAAGGGGGGTCTAGGCCGCGGTTCCGCGGCCGTACTGGCGCCGCGGTTGTCCAAATTGCAGGGGTAGTTTTGTCTTTTGATGTAGGGACAGATATTTGCCCTAGGTTTTCAGTTGCCTGCCTATAAATAGTCCAGAACTTGTGAAGCCAAAGGGTGCATAATCTTGTAATTTTCTAGGTTTAGAATACTTGTTTCTTCTTCCTCTTCTCATCTCTTCTCCATTAAAAATCTTGTAGTGAGCTTTTGTGAGTGAAGAATGATGAATAAAGAAGATCCTTTTACTTATCATGCTTGTCTTGTTCTTTTATAATTGCTTGTAATTTTAATTTGTTAACTTAGTTGTTGTTATTTCTTGTTGTTTCTTTCTTTTCTCTTTTCCTTTATCATTAAAACAACCATGATGCTTACGCTTGATCCTTGCCAAGGTGAGGTCGCAAATAGCTAGTTGTTATCTTCTAATCTCCTTCTTTCTATCTTCCTCTTTTGTTTTGTTTTCTTTTCATTATGATGTGTGAGTAGTTTCATACTTGTTAGGGTAGGATAAGGGAAGTTTGAGAGAAGGAAATCTCTCTCACTCTTTCCTTGCCCAACATCTTAAAATCGACTCCCGTTAATTGAACCACAATCCGCTCCTTACGGCACCCCATCCTACATGATAGCGGTGATTCCGTAGTGAGACCGGTTGTGGTTGAATTAACCGGAGGTTATGGATAAGAGCCAAGAACGGACGGACAAGCACCAAAAGGAAGAACTTATGCGTTAGAAAGCATAGCTTATACTCGCAAGTTCCTTCCTAGTCGTGCTAATCCCCGTTGCTGCCGATTACCGTAACACCGATATTAAGAGTGGCAACGAAAGAGGTGAGCGACTCCTAACTCAAACTAACCTAATCCTAAACCTAACAAGCTCTCTTTACATATCATTTTAACACTTAATTAATCACAACAAAATCTGGAAAACTGGACTTAACTCGTTAAAACACTTAGAAAAAGATTCCCATCTCCCTGCGGATGACCCGTACTCAACCGGCTAGCTACAAGCGAAACCGTCTTGATTGCGGTAATTAACTAAACTTGAACACGCATAATCTCTAACAATCATGTATCCATGTTATGTTTATGTGTTCCTAGATTAGCTTTGGGTTAGTTGCGAAACCCTAGAGTAGTTGTTATACCACATACGCACACACAGACTTGCATACATTACTTTCTTGTGCACTGATTGGGATGTGTATATATGTATATATGCATGGGTATGGGACTATGCATATGTACATTCATATACACATGCATGGATAATGAGGATAGTACTTGGGATTTAAGATGAGTCGATGAGATTTGATTTGAGGCCTTGAGATCGGTGATATAGCAGGGTTCGTATTTGAGATACGACATGACGTTGTAACGGGTCTTGACGTAGTGTTTCACACACGTGCATGCATACTTAGGCGGTATCAGTATTGTACTAGACGTAGATCAGTACCCCGATCATGATGTTTGATAAAGAGGATACCAGGTGAATAGTATGATGAATATGATATTGACCCGTACCCAGATTTGGGATGCCGTACGACGGATTTACGTACGAGCTATATTGATGATTGATCCGCACTTTTGACTTGGGATGCCTGCTTATAGATATGGTATCGGAGATGATATTATTGAGGCGGGATCACCGACTGTATATATACAGGTATGTATATGTATCGACTCAGATGATAGGCGGTTTCCTTACCTGTAGTTCAGCTTGTTAGTTCAGCCGTATAGTTTAGTGTAGTTGTTAGATTAGATTAGACTCCTACCTATTTCAAAACTAGCGGATCGTGGGTATTTTAAAACACAGGTCAAGGGATCTACGGTATTTCAAAAGACGTATCCTTTCTTAAAAACCACCGTAGCCCTATTTTCAAAACCCCGCGATTCGTGTGATTTCAAATGGCACCATTGTTTAATTTTTAGCTCCCGCTCATTTTTGTTACACGCTCCGCATCGCATATTTACATTGTTATTTCATATTGCATTGTTGACATTATGCTGTTAGGACACCAGCACCATTACCGATGATGCGTATGTACCACATACACTTACTTGCTAGCTCACACACATCTTCATCGGTAATTGCCATGTCACGTACACCTTAGAAAATATTGTTGCTTAACTTAGCTTGATAGCCAGTAGTTTGACAAAATATTGGTGTACATACCTTATATGCCAGCTTAGATATTGTAGTTATTACTTGTCGCTTCCTGCATACCGTTATTCATTCTCATGCTTATATTCATGGTTTTACATGCTATTGATGATTCGGATTTCCATGATATTTTCTGGATTTGGAGGAAAACCGCAAAACACATATAAACTGATTTCTCTCTTTTTAAATAAAAGTGCGGTTTTTCCCATGATGTATGAGTCGTCCACCATGAGTTTGCTGATGGATTTCGAGACCCGATTCGAGGAGACGGATGAACCGTTTCGGGTACATGGTGGACCCGGTAAGGTACCCTGGGGCAAGAAGCGCGTGATGATGACGATGTGAGCCTGGCAGGGGAGCACTACCTACCGGTGATTTTACCCGACGCGTCGGATATCCGGAGGATACCGTCGTGGTCTTGAGATGGATGGTAGGGGCCGGTCTGGACTGACGGCGCCCTATATATTGTGATTGAGACATTGAGATTTCGAGATATTGAGGTACAGAGACTGTGATACAGAGATATCGAGATATTGGGATTACGTTTTGTGCCGATGCTAGGCACTGTTTTATGCTGATTTCATTATGATACCTCATTTTAAAAATACAAAGGAAATCTCACTAAATTATGAAAACAGTTCTTCATTTACATGTATTCTGTTTTCATGCATTCATACCTCAATCATATGATATATCGCTACCTGAAGCACTGACACGGGCACATGAGATTACACTCGGGTTAGATATTACCCTAGCCATTGTTATAGGCTGCATGTTATACATATATTTGAGGATATATTATGATCATTGACCTAGGTTGCGTTATTTATGTGATTTCTGTTCGTAGATGTTTTTCTATTCACGAGTTGGCAAGTCACCCCCGTTGTGCCCCAGTTTCTTGCAGGTTTGCCGTACAGGTTTCTTTACGGCTTGCGGGCTTAGTTTCCCTCGGGTGATTTGCTAGTAGGTGGGTTTACTTGTATCGTACCCCCCATTATATAACTTGTATATTATTACTCTGTTGTATCTAGAAGTTCCATCAACCAAACATGTATTCATTTGAGATAGAGACCAGTGATGTTAATCCTTCGACCTTAGAGTCGCGCGTTATATTTCTGTGGTTTTCTTGTGGTTTTGAGTTTCCTTTTGAATTTTGATCCTCGCAGTTGGCGTTGTATATTATTTTGCTTGTGTAGTTGTGACCGTCGATTGACGAAGAGCTAGCTCCCGCTTGGGGATGCCTTTTATTGATTTCGTATACTATTCATGTTGTATCCCGTTTGGGAGCCGGTATTTACAAAGGAGACTCTGCCGAAATTTTCAGGAATTACTTGATGTTTTTTTTAAACCGCATAACTCGGCTTATGCTATTAAAACTACTTGTTTTAAATTGGTTTTCCTTCACTCTACTACTTTTCTTGGTTTGGGTTTCTGGGTTTTCGGCTTACTTAGATTACGTACGTCTCAAGACGTCTCGTAGTTTAAGTGCCGATCATGTTCCGTACTTTCGGGACGTGACACATAATTTCAAAAAAGTTATATCTCACTTTATAAAATAAAAGTACAGATATATCAGTTTGAAATTGGTGCATAACAACGGATATTCAAAACTAAACATTTGCCATCAGGCAAAACCCCAGGCGATTTCCTCAAATATCACCAATTACAACGAATTCCAATATAATGAGGATGATCACCTAATTCCCAATAACTTACTCCCACTCATTATCTGTAAAACCATGCAGATGTGAGAATCAAACCTGGTAAATACATACCCTAGAGTAAGGATCTAATTGGGAAATTAGTTTTCTATTAACAATGCATAGCGAATCTGAAACATGAAAATGTTTCGAAGGGGTATCCGAGTATTCCTAGTAATGCCTCTTCCACAATCTGATTCACGACTATAACCATATATTTCCATGACATCTCTCCAAATCCCATTATTTGTCTTTACTCATTACCTTCTGTACACCGCCCTTAGGCTAAATTGTTTTCTTCCATCCCTACCGTTCGGCACCAGCCTATGGTTTGGACAAAGACTATCCAATAAGCATAATAAGTGTACCCTCCTAATCCTAGGAGTACTCGCAACCTGAGATAAGGTAAAGATAAAAGACAACTGAATAAACCTTATTTTATTTCTCCTGAACCAGAATCCATTGTTCATATCATAATTTTTCATTATTATATTCCCCATTTTTATTCATTTTGCAAATAAATAGGTGCTTTTGATCCATGTCTGTTGAATAGTTGCAGGTTACAGGTTCTCGGAACAAAACAGTGAAAATGATGAAAAGACGTTACAAAAGTGAGACAATGACCAACAAACAGAAGAATCTTTATTATGCCGCCTACAGTTTGAGGAACAAACGAAGATCAGCAAACAGTTCGATTGCACAAAAGCAGCACAAGATTCAAGACTTGAACATGAAGCAAACGGTAAAAGTCCACAACATTATGCACTGTGGAAATCTGGAAGAAACTAGAAGACATTCTGAAGAACCAAGTAAGAAAAGTAGAAGAAAAATGCAACCTGAAGCTGCAAAGAAGAATTGAGACAGAGAACCCACCATACTGCCGCAGATCCGCGGCCAAACATGGCTTATGGCCGTGGTTCCGCGGCCGTGCTAAGCACGTGTCGGTGCAAACTGTTGGTGGGTGGCGGTGCGTTGACTAGGCTTCTCAGGGTAGTTTTGTAAATGTAGATAGGGATCAGATGTAAACCCTAGGGTTTCTATAATCTATAAATAGGAACCCTACAGCTCTTTTTGGAGCATGCTTCTTTTTATTCATCTATTTTAGAATTTCAATTTCTGTAATGTTCAAAGAGTGCATCAAATAAAAAGTAAGTCTTTTTCTTTACCTTATTTTAGTTAATTTTCTTTTCTGCCATAGTTAATTTTATTTATCTGCCGTAGTTTAGCAATTTTATTTATCTACCGTAGATTAGTTAATTAGGTTATCAAAAATAAACAAAAAAAATGAATTCGTTTATCAATTTCCTAATGAGTGAGTAGTTCCTCACTTGTTAGGGTTAGGTTTGGGGAGGGGTTGAGAGATGAAAATCTCTCACCCCTTTCTTGCCCGTTATACATTTTAAATAGGACTCTATGCATACATACACACACCGCTCACTACGGCACCCTATCCCAAGAGGTAGCGGTGATACCGTAGTTTAAGACCGGTTGTGTATGTTTTCCATGGAGGTTAGGGTAAGAGTTAAGAAAGGACGGACAAGGACCTAGAGGAAGAAATCTAGTTTCTTTCCGATCGTGCTAATCCCCTTTGTTAAATATTACCTTAACACCTAAATAGTTCTTAATTAGGGTATAGAAAGCGGTGAGACGTATAGTCTTTCCAAACTTAACCTAAACCTAACCCTAGCAAGGTTTTAACCTTAATCAAACTCATTTCAGTTTTTAGTGATAATCAATCCTACCACAATTTGAATTAACTCGTTAGAATAACTAAAAAATACACAAAATCCCTGTGGACCGACCCGTACTCAACCGGCTAGCTACCAAGCGACGCCGTTCTTGATTGCGGTTAATATTATTTGATTTATCTTTTAAAAGGGCAAATGCACTAAATCTCACACAATCAAATGGCGCCGTTGCCGGGGATGGCGTAGTTATTTTCTTTTTGTAATTTCGGGTTAATATAAAAATTGAAAAATCATAAAAACTGAAAAATAGAAAAATAAAAATTTTATCATCTTGTTATTTTTTGAAGGGTTTTCGTTTGAATTGTGCAGGATCGAAGAGACGAACAAATTCAGATCTGGAAAAATCCAGTGAGCAAAACAACAAACATCAGATCTCAACAAACAGAGGATAATCAGAACAGAGAAATATAATAATTTTTGGGATCTGAACCACCAAGTCAACCGCGGAACCGCGGTCAAAGGCACGTTCCCGCGGTGGATCCGCGGCCTGGTGGTGACGTCAGCACGTGGGAAAATCTCTATAAGCTTTCTTTTCTTCTCTGTAACCCCCTTATCTCCTATGAAAAATTTTCCTGCAGGGTTTTTTGCGCAAAGACATCTCTCCCTTCTCCAATAACTTGATCTTGTGCAGGATTCTTTGCGCCGCAAAAGAATTTTTTTTTCCGCAAGTGTTTTGTGTGTTTACTTCTTTGCATTCTTTAAACTGACTTTAAAGGGCTTTAACACCAATCCAGATTGGGTGGGGATTTCATTACCCTTCTTAGGACCCCAAAAATCATTAAAAACATTTTGCATTAACCATCGAGTTAATTAAAAAAGATTAGATTCAGCCTATAAGGACTATCGCGCTCAATAGGACAAAGGAGTAGTTGTAGGCATCCGTCGTTTATCTAAACCAGACTTTGTGGTGCCTAGGCTAGACAAGTGGGGAAAGGTAATTTTAAAAGGCCCGTCTCACGGTGATTCGTGAGCGGATCCCTCATTTCTTTACTTGTGTTTACCTGGCCACAATTGGCGGTAAAGAGGCGATTTGAGGATCTCACAACTTGCCCTTTGGAACAGTTAGGAGCAGTCTAGTTGACCCAGGAGACCCTAGATCTAGGTTTGATTGTGCATATTGTGATTGCTTGAACATGTGTCTAAGCTTCTTAGAAATCTTTTTGCAAAAAGCTCCTTATAAAAAAAAACACAAAACAGAAAATTTTTATAAAAAAACTTGCCAATTTGTAGCTAGAAATCCATTGCACCCACATTCTTCTCATTGACGTTTTCTTATCCCCACCTTCTGTTTTGACGACGCTTTCGACTCCGAAGTCGAAATTCCCTCCACTTCTTTACCTTCATCATCATATTCTTCGTCTTCTAAGGAGATGTCGGGATTCAATCCTAACAACCCCTTACCTGCGGGACTGATTCCACCTCCACTAGGTGCGAATAACCCACCACACCCACCTGTTGAAGCGCCCCAACGAATCGCGCTTCAGGATCTTTTCTATCCTATCCACACCGCTTTACCCACTTGTCTTTCACTTCCACCGGCTAATGGGGATAACTTTGAGATTAAACCCCACTTCATCAATATGTTGCCCAAATTTCACGGGCTGGAATCCGAAGATGCCTACATCTTCATTATTAAATTCCAGAATGTTTGCGCAATGATGAAGACCACACAACTTTCTGATGATGCTATAAGGCCGCGTGTCATTCCATTCACCTTATATGACCTAGCCGAAAAATGGTTATATAGCACAGCATCACACTCGATAAAAAATTGGGAAGAGTTTATTAAGGCTTTTCTAAAAAAGTTTTACTCACACCACAAGACCGCGAGAATTCGCAACGAAATTATTCAATTTTCCCAGCTTCCTTCCGAACCTTTTTGGAAGTGTTTTGAAAGATTTAAAGACCTACTTGTTCAGTGCCCTCACCACGGTATCGAGAATTGGAAACTATGCCAAACTTTATACGAAGGACAGAACCCAGCAACTAAGCAGTTGTTGGAAACCATTTGTCAAGGTCACTTTCTTACAAAATCAAGCGAGGAAGCTTGGCAATTTCTCGACGATCTTGCTGAACAAACACTTCAGTGGGAAAGCACTAAGACCACTTCATATACTTCATTAGGTCAATCTAGGGCAGGCATACATCAACTTGATATGTCGATTGCAATGAAGGCCGAAATGGCCGCACTTACGAAAAAGCTAGAAGCAATGAGAGCAAATTCTCATCACCTTCTCCTGCCCCTGCTTTACCCCCACGCACAGTTTGCTCTTGTTGTTCGGACCCGTCCCATCTTACTGAAGAGTGTCTTTATAATCCACTTGTTCAAGGACAAGATCAAGTCAATGCTGCCTTTCAGCAAAGACAAAGAAATGATCCTTACTCTTCGACTTATAATCCTGGTTGGAGGAGTCACCCAAATTTTGCTTGGAATCAAAATCAACAACAATTCCAAGGCAACAACAACTTTCAAAGGCCTCCTCCACAACAACAAGCACTTCAACAAACTCAATATCAGCAACCTTTCCAACCCCAACCTTACCCAAACCAAATGAAAATTTTTGTACCCAACAACTCTTATCCTCAAAACAATTTTGTTCAGCCGAATAACGATAAGGTTTCCTCGCTAGAACGAAGTTTGGATGCGTTTTTAAAACAATCTACACAATCCACAACAAGGTTGGAGACTTCCATTCAGTTTTTGGTGCAAAATAGTGCTTCACATGATCAGAGCATCAAATCAATTGAGGCCCAAATTGCACAACTAAATGCTGCGTTGAGCGAGCGAGAAAAGGGAAAGCTTCCGTCTCAACCATTGCCAAATCCCGGTCACACATGTAAGTGCACGGCGGCGCCCCGGCCTCCATCCCGAGGCCAAAATGCGGAAGCGGTGATAAACTTTGATTTTGCGAACTTAGCAAACCAGCACCACCGCGCACTAAAATCCGGATCGAACCATTAACTAGTCCTAGCTAACTACAAGATGGGGAAGAGAGATATACCGACTGATCCGAGTCCTCCGGTCTTCTCGTCGTCGTCCCGATCTCCCGCGGAAACTCCGGTCGTCGCCTCCTTACCGGAAGGGCACCACATCGTCTGCATCTTTTACGGGCTCCCACCTCAATACCGAGGTAACTCGGGCACGAAGCTGGCTAGTTGACGTGCCCAAGACTTGCTGTAGAATGTGGTGTAGAACTTGTGTCTCATTTGGGGTTCATGGAAATGCCATTTTGGTAGAGGGATGATACAAGAACTATGTGGAGGAACTTGGGGATATTTTTGGAGCATGAAATGAACCAAATACCCACACTCAAATATTTGGACAGCCCCCAAAGGGAGTAGCCGGCCATGCATCTTGTGAGGGGGGAGTGAATGCGAAAGTGACCAAAAACAAGAGAGTAATGCAAGTGAGAGGAAGAAAAGGCTATCATCAAAAGAAATGATCACAAGCCTAAACTAACACTCCAACAACCTCATCATCAACAACCATGATGACAAACTATAACCAACACTCCACCACAACTATCACCTCATCTCAAAAGTCAAGTCATGATGGATAAATCAAGTCAAAGGATGGTGCACCCATCATGATGCAACAAAATGCAAAAGACCCCCTCCACAAAAGCTTATTTGCACAGATGCAAATAAGCCCTCCTCCACCAAACTTCGGCCAATGAACGATACAAAGGAAATCGGCCGAAACGGAAAACAAACTGGCAACTCCAGAAAACTGGTCCCGTAATAAATTACAGGAAAACCACGATACTGTGCATACACACCCGCATTTGTATTCCGACCGAAATACAAATGCAATGAGACAAAATCTACACTGTACTATACTAGGATCCGGCTTAAACCAAAGCCGGCTAGTAATATCCGTCCGACCCTGATCCGTGCAATACCGCACGTTTCTGATCGAACCCTGCCATATATCCATACGGCCTCTAGTACAAACTGTCCGATCCTGATCCGTGCAATACCGCACGTATCTGATCGGACCTTGCCATATCTCCATACGGCCTCTACAGCTTTTCGCCCGAAACTTGAGTAACTGTAAGTATGGTGGACTCTAAAGACTCTTCAATACTATGGCTGTGGATTTAACCACTAGCACGTCAGAGGTATACACCAATACGTGACGGGCCACCGGCTATTGACCGAAAGGGACGTCGATGAGCGAACTCATCCTGACACCCTACTGAGCCTGTCAGTGACAATATCCGTACAGTCCGGTCCGTTCGTCTATGAGCATTGCATGGCGGGCCTAGGGGGTTGGTAAAAGTCAGACCCGCAAAAGCGGTACAAGTCGTGTCGGAGTGTAGCCCAGAACACCCTGAGATACTACTGGAATACCTACCAGTAAATCTCCTTGCCTCGGCCGAGGGCTTCGTGTAATGGCTCTCCTAGACACAGTGCGACCTCACCCCCAATACCGGGAGAGACAAACCCCTGAAGATGCGCTCACTGCCTCCATGTGGCTCAGGACTGTACCCAACTAAAACCTTTTTGCACGACTCCTTTGAGACGTGGTAGGGTAGTAATCAAAGTACAGTGGGAACTCACACGAGACAAATGACGATCCCCAGGTCGATGAACTAACCTGTACACATGTCACCAGGGAACTGCCATCTGACGTCTGGTATATGACCAACTAGCATGTTCCCGGCGAGTCCTGTCCGGTGTACTCATAACCCAATGAGCACCTGTATACATCTTAGGTGATCCAACTGACACCAGTGGCTTGTGAGACCGGCCACCGCCCCTCGTCGGGGTCTCGACTGTATACACTAGTCTACTCTCGAGTATCGATGCCCTGTCTCGAAACTCCCACGACTAGGGTGTAAGTGCACGGCGGCGCCCCGGTCGTCAATCCGACGGCCAAATGCGGAAGCGGTGATAAACTTTAATTTTGCGGACTTAGCAAACCGGCACCACCGCGCACTAAACCCCGGATCGTGCCATTAAACTAGATCTAGCAAACTACAAGAAGGGGAAGAGATATACCGAATGATCTGAGTCTTTCGGTCTTCGTCTCCACTCCGATCTCCCGCGGATGCTTCGTCCTTCATCTCCTCGTTGTCGCCTCTTCGCCGGAAGGGCACCACATCGCCTGCATCTTTTACGGGCTCCCACCTCAATACCGAGGCAACTCGGGCGCGAAGCTGGCGAGTCGACACGTCCAAGATTTGCTGTAGGAAGTGTAGTGTAGAGGCTATGTCTCATTTGGGTTCGTTGCCATTTGAAGATGATGGAGGAAACAAGATAAGAAAAATGGTGCTTGCATTTTTCTTATCATGAAAAGAGATCAAAATGCTACACTCTCAAAATGAAGCTCTCATCTTCTTCTCTCTCAAAAATGTTCAACCATCTCCTAATGAGAATGGTGGAGGAAGAAATACCAAATGCAAGAGGGAGGTAAGTGTAGTAAAAGGTAAGAGGTGACCATATCCAAACATCATCATAACTAACTCACATCAACTACTAATCACCTCAAATCAACAAAAAGCAAGTGATAATGATGGATAAGAATGGTATCAAAAGATGCTTTCATAATTAATACATTTGCAAGAAAATCCTCCACAATATGTTATTTGCAAACTTGCAAATAACCCCCTCCATCAGAAAAGTCCGGCCGGGAAAGAACAAAGGAAAACCGGCCGGAACGGAATGAAACAGGCAACTCCAGAAAACTGGTCCCGTAATAAATTACAGGAAAACCCCCATACTGTGCATACACACCCGCATCTGTATTCCATCCGGATACAAATGCAATGAGACAAAAATCTACACTGTACTATACTAGGATCCGGCTTAAACCAAAGCCGGCTAGTAATATCCGTTCGATCCTGATCCGTGCAATACCGCACGTATCCGATCGAACCTTGCCATATATCTATACGGCCTCTAGTACAAACTGTCCGATCCTGATCCGTGCAATACCGCACGCATCTGATCGGACCCTGCTATATCTCCATACGGCCTCTACAGCGTTTCGCCCGAAAGCTTGAGTAACTGAAAGTGTGGTGGACTCTAAAGACTCGTCAATACTATGGCTGTGGATTTAACCACTAGCACGTCAGAGGTATACACCAATACATGACGGGCCACCAGCTATTGACCGAAAGGGACGTCGATGAGCGAACTCATCCTGACACCCTACTGAGCCTGTCGGTGACAATATCCGTACAGTCCGGTCCGTTCGTCTATGAGCATCGCATGTCGGGCCTAGGGGGTTGGTAAAAGTCAGACCCCCAAAAGCGGTACAAGTCGTGTCGGAGTGTAGCCCAGAACACCCTGAGATACTACTGGAATACCTACCAGTAAATCTCCTGCCTTGGCCAAGGACTTCGTGTAATGGCTCTCCTAGACACAGCGCGACCTCACCCCCAATACCGGGAGAGACGAACCCCTGAAGATCCGCTCACTGCCTCCATGTGGCTCGGGACTGTACCCAACTAAAACCTGTTTGCACGACTCCTTTGAGCCGTGGTAGGGTAGTAATCAAAGCACAGTGGGAACTCACACGAGACAAATGACGATCCCCAGGTCGATGAACTAACCTGTACACATGTCACCAGGGAACTGCTATCTGACGTCAGGTATAAGACCAACTAGCATGTTCCCGGCGAGTCCTGTCCGGTGTACTCATAACCCAATGAGCACCTGTATACATCTTAGGTGAACCAACTGACACCAGTGGCTTGTGAGACCGGCCACCGCCCCTCGTCGGGGTCTCGACTGTATACACTAGTCTACTCTGGAGAATCGATGCCCTGTCTCGAAACTCCCACGACTAGGGACCATTTAAGGATGTGCTTATAGACTCCAGCTCTCACTTATATGATCGCCCTCATACTGCCGGTAGTCAAGCAAGAATCCTAGGGGCTCTATCAACGTGCAATAGCGACCTGTCAGGTCACCTAAAGCAGTACACGATGATAAAGGTAAACCAGATAGCATACTATCATCTCGAGTAAGACTGTCCTACCGGGATAGGTCCTCCCTCAATCATTGCAATCACGTGCCTGTGATCCAATAATTGACTCTGAGGGCACTATCTCCAACAATCTCCCACTTGCACTCAAGGCTAATTATTGCAATGTCGCATACTCACAGCCCGTGTGATACCGAACACCCAACTCCTCTACTTGTCAGTCTCACAAAACTCGTTTGTGAAACTATTGCGTTCGAGGAATAGCCTCAGTGAGTGGATCCGCCTGTGGTGTTTCTTTCTATGTCTCTCTATATCTCATGTTCGCGGAGAAAGCCATCTCCCAAAATGAGCAATACCTGTCTTAGAATGTCTGGATGTCTGATAGGACCTAGCTCATAAATGAACTCCAAATCCAAACTTCTTAGACTGTATCGTCAACTGAACTTAATCAGTATCCTGCGCCATGCCACCCTCAGTATTGCCTTGGACCACCTGTCCAAAATACTGCCCCTCGTCAGAAGGAAAACTACAACTCTGACAACCTCCTTGTCGTCCAGGTCACCTTGGAAGCCTGGAATGATAACCGTCTCCTAAAGGAGGCAGCCGTTATCATATCCCTAGAACATTCACTTATGTTCTAAAACTGCTTCCGACTGTTTCGCCAGGATTGGATCAATGTCAACTTATTGCATCTTGTGCAAGAACAACATCTGGTGTGGTACTTGACATCTCATGATTGACTCAATTGCCTGAGCAACTGATCTGCCAATCATGCACATCCCTCTCCCCTTTAGTCTGTAAGACACCTTTAGAGAGGGTGACTCCATCACCTGCAGGTACACTACCGTGCCAGGAGTCATCCATTCTAAATACTCTTAGAATGCTGTCAAGGTACCCAGATTGGGAAACCACCCAAATTTAGATCTAAAAACATAGATCTAGTAACCAGTATGTCTGATATAATGTCCAAATCCCATATGGAGAAAATACTGTGTGACGACCAAAATATAACCGATCGTAGTATAGGAATTTCTTTTCCTACTCTGTGTATGTCATCCAAATACCAGGATATCACACCCTACTACCTTCTCAACAGATCCATCCACTATTCTGATGACGTCAAACCCATGACTGTCACATCAGAAATGGATGATCTATCTCCGCTATATCTGCTTTAGTCTATAAATAGACATAGGCCTGATGTCCACCAATGCTTCCGCTGCTCCCACTGACTACGACAACCCTCTGCCAGAGTCATATAGACGTGCACTTCTAAAACTAGTTTAGAACGACGCTATACTCATCCTCCTGCCGGGTCTCGCAGCCTGGAACAACAACAATGGCAAGTGTGGGTAAACAAGAACTTCCCTGTCACCGTCCTTGAGGCTACCGGAGTACCTCTCGGGCGCCTGAAGTTACCCACCTTATCTGCGGAGTGGCCAATGGAATGTAAAATCCAGATTGAATCTTTAGGTTCCGTATCAAATCTTCAGTAATCGTTTGCGGTTCTGGAAACACTTCCAGTTCTACCATACTCCCACTACTGTTTTTGAAAATATCCATTTTTAATAAAATTGTGGCGAGTCTAGAACAATATTTCTATTGATCTTCCAGATGGTAGAAAATTAACCCTCGTCATAGCCTGGGTCAACCCACAAACAGCCATTACAGAAACGTGCCTTGAGTTATCCAGAGTCTGGTTTTAATCATAAGCCGGACAACTCCCCGTACCTTAACAACGTTAAGATATGAACTGTTCTATATCCAATATAGAACCAGAGGCACTGATTTAATTTAACCAGATTCAAATCATGCAGCTGTCTCCAGTGCATGTCAACTAAATGGAGAGAGGCCGATCAGCGTTACTCAACTTAGGAATGCTTCCAATTATGAGTAACCTGAAAGAGAAGCAATTTCTCTTTATCATTACTATCAACTGAATACCATACACAAGTATCTACATCTTCGATCACTTTGAAGAATCCCGATACTTGCTACACCTGGTTCTCTACTCTATTCAAATACCTATAACTCCTCAAAACTTAGACCCTGTGTTTCTACGAAACACATGTCTAAGAACTAGAGAAGTTAAAAGTAAACAGAATGTAGTAAGAGGACCAACCCCTCTGTCCTAATGGACACTGGACAACATACAATACTCTGTATAAGTCCTCTGAGTCTAACAACTCTTTCACGGTGTGTCGTAGGTTCAAAACTGTACTTATGATTAAGAAGAATTACACCGCTGTTTAATGCTCCTTACCTAACCATCCACTGATATATGTAAATGTCATCGACATAATATCAAAAGGTATATCTCACTCTATGAAAATAGACGTACAGATATAACAATTTGAAATTGGTGCACAACAGCGGATATTCAAAACCAAACATTTGCCGACTGGCAAACAGCCCAGGTGATCTCCTCAAATATCACCGATTACAACGAATCCCGATATAATGAGGATGATCACCCTATTCTCAATAACTTACTCCCACTCATCATCTGTAAAACCATACAGATGTGAGAATCAACCTGGTAAATGCATACCCTGGAGCAAGTGTCTAATCGGGAAATCAGTTTTCATTAACAGTACACAGTGAAACTGAAACATTGAAATGTTTCGTCGGGGTATCCTGGTATTCCTAGTAATGCCTCTTCCATTATCCAGATTCACAACTATAACCGTATAATTCTTTGCCACCTCTCCAAATCCCTTTACATGTCTTTAGTCATTACCTTCTGCACACCCCTTTAGGCCAATTGGTTTTCTTCCTTCCCTACCGTTCGGCACCAGCCTATGGTTTGGAAGAAGACTATCCAACAAGCATAAAGGGTGTACTGTCCTAATCCTAGGAACACTCGCAATGCGAGAGAAGGTGAAGATAAAAGACAACCGAATAAACCTTATTCCTATTTCTCCTGGACCAGAATCCATCCCCGAACTGGAATAAGTTCCTTTCGAGTTCGTATATAACCATACGATGGAGTATCCAAATAAACTGTGGATCTTCGTAGTGATACAGAGTGTCCTGGAGAAATACAAAGGTGATTTAGGATTGGCGAAGAAATACTTGGTTTGGTCGTGAATATCAGTCGTAATTTACTTTGCCCTCTTACTAATCCCTTGCTTTGTCTTAATCTTAATAGCTTCTGCACACCGTTTAGGCTAATTGGTTTTCTTCATTCCCTACCGGTCGGTACCAGCCTAAGGTTTGGAAGAAGACTATCCAATTTGCGTAATAGGTGTACTATCTCCTAAACCAAGGAGTACTCACAACTTGAGAGAAGGTAAAAGGGAAAAGACAACTGAATAATCCTATCCGTTTTCTCCAGAACCGGAAACCATCCTCGAATTCCTTCGAGTTCGTATCTAACCATACGATGGTTTTGTCCAATGGAAGTGGACGTTCGCAGTAATACGGGGTGTCCTGGAGAAAAGGGTAAAAGTAGGAGTGGCAATGAGGTCTGCAACTCTGACAATCCAAAAGCCAGTGTTAAGAAGGTTCGGTCAACTTGGTCAATGAGTCATAGTCAAGGGTCGGGTCAATGGTCGCTGCCAGAGAGAGAGAGAAAAGAAACACTCAGCGTGCACTCTATCCTAGATCAGAATGGTTACCAATTTATCTAATCTGGAAACCTCCCACTGTACCTCAAACTCTCCTCCAAACCTGAAAGAAGAATTAGTCGGGGTCACCCGAGGAGTAAACCAATTCATCAGTGGGAATCGGGATCCATCTATCATCGCATGACAACGTGACGGAATCCGCTCACGGTATCACACTCCAGAAAGTATGCGCATATCTGGCAAGTTTCAGTTCTTTTGAAACCCCCGATGTGATTTTTACCCCATGCTCTTATGACCTTGGCGTGAGGTCAAAATATCATAAGTCACATGTCAAGTTCTACCCATCATTGTCCAGGTTAATTTGAACCCACCCGTACATACCCTTGACGTAGGCCAAAATAGTAGTACGACTGTCCCAAACCAACGCATCTATCTATGCAACAGATAAATACCCGGCAGCTACCAAACGCTATGCCTTGGCGTGAGGTCAAAATACATAGCTTGAATACTACCGAATATTTAACTGAAATGATGGAGGGCTACGAATGGTTTCTGGCGAAAACCTTTAACGTAATGAACTTGATATCGTTGAAGGAACGGATAGCTTTTTAGAAAATATAGTGACGAAAACCTTTACTAAAGAGGTCACTCCCGGTGAAGGGATCTCGGCTCTTTCCCCGTAGAATGGGGTGCAGGATATTCCAAATGAATACCACGATGCAAAGCAAAAGTAATCGGCTATAGTGAAGTTAATGCCCTGACGCAAACTTCTGTCTAAGGGGTCACTCCCGGTGAAGGGATCTCGGCCCTTGCCTCGTCGACTGAGGAGCAGGATATTCCAAATGAATACCACGATGCAAAACAAAAGTGAACATCCTTGCAATAACAGCTTTTTGAAAAGTGTTCCAACAACATCAGAATAGGTTTGTTTTAACTTGCATTGATCCGAATCAACGCAGTCCCATCAATTGATCACACCACAAAGAACGAAAATATACTGATGTACGTATATGCCATCCGCATTCGCCACTGGGTCCCGTCATCACCCGTTAGGTTAGCTAACTAACGGCAGAGCGGGGACTGGACTAGCGCGGATGTAAAACATATACAACATCTACTAATATATATACCAATATATTATATTTCGCTCAAGGCGTGATAAAAATGCAACATCACAGAAATGTACATCATCACAGAACAATACAGATATCTGGGATCCCCGGGTTTCACAGAGCCACTACTGAAACCCGACGTTCCCCTGGTCGTGTGGATAGCCTGTGCAATGAAATCCTAGACCCCTACGGGCGCGGCAAGTTACCCGCCAAAACCTGAAGCGAGGCAGCCCCCTTCAGATCTGTGAATAGACCACCCAGCACTTCACGGAATCCGGCAACTTGGGCACCCCTCCTGGGTCAACCTGTACCCCCTACGAGTGCGGCGAATAGCCCGCCAATCCTAGAGTGAAGCCCCTTCCGTCTCAATGCCATGAGATGCGGGCTTGTTGCCTTCCAGAACCCGGCTATCCGTGCACTCCTCCGCGGGGTAATCCTAGTACAGAATGTAAAATATACATACACCGGGTACATCGACCGCAACCTGGCCGTGCCCCAAAATAATAATACAATCAGGCAGTGACGGCAGTCCACATGTCGGACGCTCGCCCCGCAATATCAAATGTACATAATACACCGACACTGTACTAGCATTGCATCCAGGATATCCCCCACGACCGATCTGCAACATCACAGCAAAAACAGAACATCAACGTGAAAGTCACGTTCGCAAATCCGTCTAACCGGGCTATAGCAGTTAGACCGGATTTACCGATCAAGTGACATTCACGGTCGCAGATATAATGTAAATACTATGAAATAATGTGTTTAAAATATCCGATCGATCAAAAATCAACAAGTGGGCCCCCAAGCAATACTGTAGTACTCACAGAAATTCTGGGCCCAAAATTAATATTCCAAATCCCCTAATTACAGCCCAGAAGCCCACTGGAGAATTTCGAAGCATTGATCCCACCAACCTGCGGCGGAACCGAGGCAACAAGGGGGGTTTTGCAGCGGTTCCGCGCTCGAGCTGAGGGATCATTGTCTCGAATTTTCCCAGAGTTCTTAGAACTCCCTGCACATCATTCTGAGACCACCTGAAAAATTTTTAGACTTCAAAAAAATTTCAACAGAAACTGATGTGAAGGAAATATACGGTTTTTGGAAATTTTGGTCGATCGGAAATGCAAACACATCAAACGAAGCTAGACTAAGTTAATGGCGAGGCTCTGATACCACTGTAAGTGCACGGCGGCGCCCCGGTCGTCAATCCGACGGCCAAATGCGGAAGCGGTGATAAACTTTAATTTTGCGGACTTAGCAAACCAGCACCACCGCGCACTAAACCCCGGATCGTGCCATTAAACTAGATCTAGCAAACTACAAGAAGGGGAAGAGATATACCGAATGATCCGAGTACTTCGGTCTTCGTCTCCACTCCGATCTCCCGCGGATGCTTCGTCCTTCATCTCCTCGTTGTCGCCTCTTCGCCGGAAGGGCACCACATCACCTGCAACTTTTACGGGCTCCCACCTCAATACCGAGGCAACTCGGGCGCGAAGCTGGCGAGTCGACGCGTCCAAGATTTGCTGTAGGAAGTGTAGTGTAGAGGCTATGTCTCATTTGGGTTCGTTGCCATTTGAAGATGATGGAGGAAACAAGATAAGAAAAATGGTGCTTGCATTTTTCTTATCATGAAAAGAGATCAAAATGCTACACTCTCAAAATGAAGCTCTCATCTTCTTCTCTCTCAAAAATGTTCAACCATCTCCAAATGAGAATGGTGGAGGAAGAAATACCAAATGCAAGAGGGAGGTGAGTGTAGTAAAAGGTAAGAGGTGACCATATTCAAACATCATCATAACTAACTCACATCAACTACTAATCACCTCAAATCAACAAAAAGCAAGTGATAATGATGGATAAGAATGGTATCAAAAGATGCTTTCATAATTAATACATTTGCAAGAAAATCCTCCACAATGTGTTATTTGCAAACTTGCAAATAACCCCCTCCATCAGAAAAGTCCGGCCGGGAAAGAACAAAGGAAAACCGGCCGGAACGGAATGCAAACAGGCAACTCCAGAAAACTGGTCCCGTAATAAATTACAGGAAAACCCCCATACTGTGCATACACACCCGCATCTGTATTCCATCCGGATACAAATGCAATGAGACAAAAATCTACACTGTACTATACTAGGATCCGGCTTAAACCAAAGCCGGCTAGTAATATCCGTTCGATCCTGATCCGTGCAATACCGCACGTATCCGATCGAACCTTGCCATATATCTATACGGCCTCTAGTACAAACTGTCCGATCCTGATCCGTGCAATACCGCACGCATCTGATCGGACCCTGCCATATCTCCATACGGCCTCTACAGCGTTTCGCCCGAAAGCTTGAGTAACTGAAAGTGTGGTGGACTCTAAAGACTCGTCAATACTATGGCTGTGGATTTAACCACTAGCACGTCAGAGGTATACACCAATACGTGACGGGCCACCGGCTATTGACCGAAAGGGACGTCGATGAGCGAACTCATCCTGACACCCTACTGAGCCTGTCAGAGACAATATCCGTACAGTCCGGTCCGTTCGTCTATGAGCATCGCATGTCGGGCCTAGGGGGTTGGTAAAAGTCAGACCCCAAAAGCGGTACAAGTCGTGTCGGAGTGTAGCCCAGAACACCCTGAGATACTACTGGAATACCTACCAGTAAATCTCCTGCCTTGGCCAAGGACTTCGTGTAATGGCTCTCCTAGACACAGCGCGAACTCACCCCCAATACCGGGAGAGACGAACCCCTGAAGATCCGCTCACTGCCTCCATGTGGCTCGGGACTGTACCCAACTAAAACCTGTTTGCACGACTCCTTTGAGCCGTGGTAGGGTAGTAATCAAAGCACAGTGGGAACTCACACGAGACAAATGACGATCCCCAGGTCGATGAACTAACCTGTACACATGTCACCAGGGAACTGCTATCTGACGTCAGGTATAAGACCAACTAGCATGTTCCCGGCGAGTCCTGTCCGGTGTACTCATAACCCAATGAGCACCTGTATACATCTTAGGTGAACCAACTGACACCAGTGGCTTGTGAGACCGGCCACCGCCCCTCGTCGGGGTCTCGACTGTATACACTAGTCTACTCTGGAGAATCGATGCCCTGTCTCGAAACTCCCACGACTAGGGACCATTTAAGGATGTGCTTATAGACTCCAGCTCTCACTTATATGATCGCCCTCATACTGCCGGTAGTCAAGCAAGAATCCTAGGGGCTCTATCAACGTGCAATAGCGACCTGTCAGGTCACCTAAAGCAGTACACGATGATAAAGTTAAACCAGATAGCATACTATCGTCTCGAGTAAGACTGTCCTACCGGGATAGGTCCTCCCTCAATCATTGCAATCACGTGCCTGTGATCTAATAATCGACTCTGAGGGCACTATCTCCAACATAGGGACCTTTTAAGGATGTGCTTATAGACTACCAGCTCCCACGTATATGATCGCCCTCATACTACTGGTGGTCAAGCTAGAATCCTAGGGGCTCTATCAACGTCCAATAGTGACCTGTCAGGTCACCTAAAGCAGTACACGATGATAAAGATAAACCAGATAGCATACTATCATCATGAGTAAGACTGTCCTCCTGGGATAGGTCCTCCCTCAATCATTGCAATCACGTGCCTATGATCCAATAATTGACTATGAGGGCACTATCTCCAACAATCTCCTACTTGCACTCAAGGCTAATTATTGCGATGTCGCATACCCACAGCCCGTGTGATACCGAACACCCAACTCCTCTACTAGTCGGTCTCACAAAGATCGCTTGAGAAACTATTGCGTTCGAGGAATAGCCTCAGTGAGTGGATCCGCTTAGATGTTTCTTTCTATGTCTCTCTATACCTCAAGTTCGCGGAGAAACCCATCTCCCGAAATGAGCAATACCTGTCTTAGAATGTGTCTGGATGTCTGATGGGACCTAGTTCATAAATGAACTCCAAATCCAAACTTCTTAGACTGTATCGTCAACTGAACTTAATCAGTATCCTGCGCCATGCCTCCCTCAGTATTGCCTTGGACCACCTGTCCAAAATACTGCCCCTCGTCAGAAGGAAAAATATAACTCTGACAACCTCCTTGTCGTCCATGTCACCTTGGAAGCCTGGAATGATAACTGTCTCCCGAATGAGGCTGTCGTTATCATATACCTAGAATATCCACTTATGTTCTAAAACTGCTTCCGACTGTTTCTCCAGGATTGGATCAATATCAACTTATTGCATCTAGTGCAAGAACAACATCTGGTGTGGTACTTGACATCTCATGATTGACTCAATTGCCTGAGCAAGTGATCTGCCAATCATGCACATCCCTCTCCCCTTTAGTCTGTAAGACACCTTTAGAGAGGGTGACTCCATCACCTGCAGGTACACTACCGTGCCAGGAGTCGTCCATTCTAAATACTCTTAGAATGCTGTCTAAGTACCCTGATTGGGAAACCACCAAAATCTAGATCTAAAACCATAGATCTAGTAACCAGTATGTCTGATATAATATCCAAGTCCTGTGCGGAGAAACCACTGTGTGACGACCAAAGTATAACCGATTTTAGTATAGGAATATCACTTCCTGCTCAGTGTATGTCATCCAAATACCATGACATCACACCCTAGTACCTTCTCAACAGATCCATCCCCTATTCTGATGAAGTCAAACCTATGACTGTCATGTCAGAAATAGATGATCTATCTCCGCTATATCTGCTTTAGTCTATAAATAGACAAAAGCAACCTGTCCACCAATTCTTCCGCTGCTCCCACTGACTACGACAACCCTCTGGCAGAGTCATATACACGTACACTTCTGAAGCCAGTTCAGAACGACGCTATACTCATCCTCCTGCCGGGTCTCGCAGCTTGGAACAACAGCAATGGCAAGTGTGGGTAAACAAGAACCTCCCTGTCACCGTCCTTGAGGCTACCGGAGTACCCCTCGAGTGCCTGAGGTTACCCACCTTATCTGCGGAGTGGCCAATGGAATGTCAAACCAGATTGAATCTTTAGGTTCCTATGAAATCTTCAGTAATCGTTTGTGGTTCTGGATCACTTCCAGTTCTACCATACTCCCATTACTGTTTTCTGAAAAAGTCTATTTTATTTAAAACTGTGGCGAGTCTAGAACAATATCATTATTGATCTTCCAGATGGTAGAAAGTCAACCCTCGTCATAGCCTGGGTCAACCCACAAACAGCCATTACAGAAACATGCCTTGAGTTGTCCAGAGTCTGGTTTTAATCATAAGCCGGACAACTCCCCGTACCTTAACATCGTTAAGATATGAACTGTTCTATATCTAATATAGAACCAGAGGCACTGATTTAATTGAACTAGATTCAAATCATGCAGTTGTCTCCAGTGCATGTCAACTAAATGGAAAGAGGCCGATCAGCGTTACTCAACTTAGAAATGCTTCCAATTATGAGTAACCTGAAAAAGAAGCAAGTTCTCTTAATCATTACTATCAACTGAACACCATACACAAGTATCTACATCTTCGATCACTTTGAAGAATCCCGATACTTGCAATACTTGGTTCTCTACTTTATTCAAATACCTATAACTTCTCAAAATTCGGACCCTGTGTTTGTACGAAACACCTGTCTAAAAACTAGAGAAGTCATAAGTAAACCGAATATAGTACGAGGACCAACCCCTTTGTCCTGATGGACCCTGGACAACATACAATACTCTGTATAAGTCCCTTGAGTCTGATAACTCATTCACTGTATGTCGTAGGTTGAAAACTGTACCTTTGGTTATGAAGAATTACACCGCTGTTCAATGCTCCTTACCTAACCATCCACTGATATAGGTAAATGTCGTAGACATAATTTCAAAAAGGGTATATCTCACTCTATGAAAATAGACGTACAGATATATCGATTTGAAATTGGTGCATAACAACGGATATTCAAAACCAAATATTTACCGACCGGCAAACAGCCCAGGTGATTTCCTTAAATATCACCGATTAGAACGAATCCCGATATAATGAGGATGATCACCTAATTCCCAATAACTTACTCCCACTCATCATCTGTAAAACTATACAGATGTGAGAATCATACTTGGTAAATACATACCCTGGAGCAAGTGTCTAACTGGGAAATCAGTTTTCGTTTAACAGTACACAGTGAAACTGAAACATTGAAATGTTTCGATGGGGTATCCCGGTATTCCTAGTAATGGCTCTTCAATTATCCAGATTCATAACTGTAACCGTGTAATTCCTTGCCACCTCTCCAAATCCCTTTATATGTCTTTAGTCATTACCTTCTGCACACCCCTTTAGGCCAAATGGTTTTCTTCCTTCCCTACCGTTTGGCACCAGCCTATGGTTTGGAAGAAGACTATCCAATAAGCATAATGGGTGTACTGTCCTAATCCTAGGAGCACTCGCAATGCGAGAGAAGGTGAAGATAAAAGACAACCGAATAAACCTTATTCCTATTTCTCCTAAACCAGAATCCATCCCCGAACTGGAACAAGTTCCTTTCGAGTTCGTATATAACCATACGATGGAGTATCCAATAAACTGTGGATCTTCGTAGTGATACGGAGTGTCCTGGAGAAATACAAAGGTGAAATGGGAGTGGTAATGAAATACTTGGTTTGGTCGTGAATAGCAGTCGCAGTTTACTTTGCCCTCTTACTAATCCCTTGCTTTGTCTTAACTTAATACCTTCTGCACACCATCGTTATGCTAATTGGTTTTCTTCATTTCCCACCGTTCGACACCAGCCTAAGGTTTGGAAGAAGACTATCCAATTTGCGTAATAGGTGTACTATCTCCTAAACCAAGGAGTACTCGCAACCTGAGAGAAGGTAAAAGGAAAAGACAACTGAATAGTCCTATTCGTTTTCTCCAGAACCTGAAACCATCCTCGAATAAATTCTTTCGAGTTCGTATAAAACCATACGATGGTTTTGTCCAATGGAAGTGGACGTTCGTAGTACTACGGGGTGTCCTGGAGAAAAGGGTAAAAGCAGGAGTGGCAATGAGGTTTGCAATTCTGACAATCCAAAAGCCGGTCTTAAAGAAGGTTCGGTCAACTTGGTCACTGAGTCATAGTCTTAGAGTCGGGTCAATGGTCGCTGCCAAAGAGAGAGAGAAAAGAAACACTCAGCATGCACTCTAACCTAGATCGGAATGGTTACCAATTTATCTAATCTGGAAACCTCCCACTGTACCGTCAAATTCTTCTCCAAACCCAAAAGAAGAATTAGTCGGGATCACCCGAGGAGTAAACCAACTCATCAGTGGGAATCGGGATCCAACTATCATCGCATGATAACGTGACGGAATCCGCTCACGGTGTCACACTCCAGAAGCTATGCGCATATCTGGCAAGTTTAAGTTTCTTTAGAAACTCCCGATGTGATTTCTGCCCCATGCTCTTATGACCTTGACTTTGGCCAACATATCATAAGTCACATGTCAAGTTCTACCCGTCATTCTCCAGGTTAATTTGAATCCACCCGTACATACCCTTGACTTTGGCCAAAATGACAGTACGACTGTCCCAAACCAACGCATCTATCTATGCTGCATATGAATACCCCAATAGCTACCAATCACTGTGCCTTGACTTTGGCCAACATACACAGCTTGAATACTATTGACCACCCATATGAAACGTCGGAGGGCTACGAATGGTTTCTGGCGAAAACCTTTAACGTAAAGAACTTGATATCGTTGAAGGAACGGATAGCTTTTTAAAATATAGTGACGAAAACCGTTGCTAAAGAGGTCACTCCCGGTGAAGGGATCTCGGCTCTTTCCCCGTAGAATGAGGTGCAGGATATTCCAACTGAATACCACGGTGCAAAGCAAAAGTAATCGGCTATAATGAAGTTAATGCCCTGACGCAAACTTTTTGTCCAAGGGGTCACTCCCGGTAAAGGGATCTCGGCCCTTGCCTCGTCGACTGAGGAGCAGGATATTCCAACTGAATACCACGGTGCAAAACAAAAGTGAACGTCCTTGCAATAACAACTTTTTGAAAAGTGTTCCAACAACATCAGATAAGGTTTGTTTTTAACTTGCATTGATCCAAATCAACGCAGTCCCATCAATTGATCACACCACAAAGAACGAAAATATACTGATGTACGTATATGCCATCCGCATTCGCCACTGGGTCCCGTCATTACCCGTTAGGTTAGCTAACTAACGACAGAGCGGGGACTGGACTAGAGCGGATGTAAAACATATACAACATCTACTAATATATATACCAATATATTATATTTCGCTCAAGGCGTGATAAAATGCAACATCATAGAAATATACAGCATCACAGAACAATACAGATATCTGGGATCCCCGGGTTTCACAGAGCCACTACTGAAACCCGACGTTCCCCTGGTCGTGTGGATAGCCTGTGCAATGAAATCCTAGACCCCTACGGGCGCGGCAAGTTACCCGCCAAAACTTGAAGCGAGGCAGCCCCCTTCAGCAACATGAATGGACCACCCGGCACTTCACGGAATCCGGCAACTTGGGCACCCCTCCTGGGTCAACCTGTACCCCCTACGAGTGCGGCGAATAGCCCGCCAATCCTAGAGTGAAGCCCCCTCCGTCTCAATGCCATGAGATGCGGGCTTGTTGCCTTCTAGAATCCGGCTATCCGTGCACCCCACCGCGGGGTAATCCTAGTACAGAAAGTAAAATATACATACAACGGGTACATCGACCGCAACCTGGTCATGCCCCAAAATAATAATACAATCAGGCAGTGACGGCAGTCCACATGTCGGACGCTCGTCCCGCAATATCAAATGTACATAATACAACCACAACTGTACTAGCATTGCATCCAGGCTATCCCCCACGACCAATCCGCAACATCACAACATAACACAGAACATCAACGTGAAAGTCACGTTCGCAAATCCGTCTAACCGGGCTATAGCAGTTAGACCGGATTTACCGATCAAGTGACATTCACGGTCGCAGATATAATGTAAATACTGTGAACTAATGTGTTTAAAATATCCGATCGATCAAATTTTAACAAGTGGGCCCCCAAGTACTACTGTAGCACATCAAGAAATTCTGGGCCCAAAATTAATATTCCAAAAACCGTAAAAATTGGCCCAGAAAGCAACTGGAGAAAAATGACACAGTGATCTGATCATAGTGCGGCGGAACCGCGGACCAAAGGGGGGTTTGGCCGCGGTTCCGCGCTCCCACTATGGAATTACTCTGTCGAATTTCTACAGTAGCCTTATATTTTCCAGTACATTACTTTTCTGTAACCTGAAAAAAATTTCGACTCCAAAAAATTTCAACAGAAAACTGATGCAAACAAAAATGCGGATTTTGGAATTTTGGTCGATCGGAAATGTAAACACATTAAAAAAAGCTAGACTAAGTTAATGGTGAGGCTCTGATACCACTGTAAGTGCACGGCGGCGCCCCGGCCTCCATCCCGAGGCCAAAATGCGGAAGCGGTGATAAACTTTGATTTTGCGAACTTAGCAAACCGGCACCACCGCGCACTAAAACCCGGATCGAACCATTAACTAGTCCTAGCTAACTACAAGATGGGGAAGAGAGATATACCGACTGATCCGAGTCCTCTGGTCTTCTCGTCGTCGTCCCGATCTCCCGCGGAAACTCCGGTCGTCGCCTCCTTACCGGAAGGGCACCACATCGTCTGCATCTTTTACGGGCTCCCACCTCAATACCGAGGCAACTCGGGCACGAAGCTGGCTAGTCGACGTGCCCAAGACTTGCTGTAGAATGTGGTGTAGAACTTGTGTCTCATTTGGGGTTCATAGAAATGCCATTTTGGTAGAGGGATGATACAAGAACTATGTGGAGGAACTTGGGGATATTTTTGGAGCATGAAATGAACCAAATACCCACACTCAAATATTTGGACAGCCCCCAAAGGGAGTAGCCGGCCATGCATCTTGTGAGGGGGGAGTGAATGAGAGAGTGACCAAAAACAAGAGAGTAATGCAAGTGAGAGGAAGAAAAGGCTATCATCAAAAGAAATGATCACAAGCCTAAACTAACACTCTAACAACCTCATCATCAACAACCATGATGACAAACTATAACCAACACTCCACCACAACTATCACCTCATCTCAAAAGTCAAGTCATGATGGATAAATCAAGTCAAAGGATGGTGCACCCATCATGATGCAACAAAATGCAAAAGACCCACTCCACAAAAGCTTATTTGCACAAATGCAAATAAGCCCTCCTCCACCAAACTTCGGCCAATGAACGATACAAAGGAAATCGGCCGAAACGGAAAGCAAACTGGCAACTCCAGAAAACTGGTCCCGTAATAAATTACAGGAAAACCCCGATACTGTGCATACACACCCGCATTTGTATTCCGACCGAAATACAAATGCAATGAGACAAAATCTACACTGTACTATACTAGGATCCGGCTTAAACCAAAGCCGGCTAGTAATATCCGTCCGACCCTGATCCGTGCAATACCGCAGTATCTGATCGAACCCTGCCATATATCCATACGGCCTCTAGTACAAACTGTCCGATCCTGATCCGTGCAATACCGCACGTATCTGATCGGACCTTGCCATATCTCCATACGGCCTCTACAGCTTTTCGCCCGAAACTTGAGTAACTGTAAGTGTGGTGGACTTTAAAGACTCGTCAATACTATGGCTGTGGATTTAACCACTAGCACGTCAGAGGTATAAGCCAATACGTGACGGGCCACCAGCTATTGACCAAAAGGGATGTCGATGAGCGAACTCATCCTGACACCCTACCGAGCCTGTCAGTGACAATATCCGTACAGTCCGGTCCGTTCGTCTATGAGCATCGCATGGCGGGCCTAGGGGGTTGGTAAAAGTCAGACCCGCAAAAGCTGTACAAGTCGTGTCGAAGTGTAGCCCAGAACACCCTGAGATACTACTGGAATACCTACCAG
Source organism: Agapanthus africanus (assembly GCA_030015575.1). Taxonomy (NCBI): domain Eukaryota; kingdom Viridiplantae; phylum Streptophyta; class Magnoliopsida; order Asparagales; family Amaryllidaceae; genus Agapanthus; species Agapanthus africanus. The sequence goes on along the minus strand of JASDDO010000012.1, from coordinate 293,476,636 downwards.
TAAATCTCCTTGCCTCGGCTGAGGGTTTCGTGTAATGGCTCTCCTAGACACAGCGCGACCTCACCCCCAATACCGGGAGAGACGAACCCCTGAAGATGCGCTCACTGCCTCCATGTGGCTCGGGACTGTATCCAACTAAAACCTGTTTGCACGACTCCTTTGAGCCGTGGTAGGGTAGTAATCAAAGTACAGTGGGAACTCACACGAGACAAATGACGATCCCCAGGTCGATGAACTAACCTGTACACATGTCACCAGGGAACTGCCATCTGACGTCTGGTATATGACCAACTGCATGTTCCCGGCGAGTCCTGTCCGGTGTACTCATAACCCAATGAGCACCTGTATACATCTTAGGTGATCCAACTGACACCAGTGGCTTGTGAGACCGGCCACCGCCCCTCGTCGGGGTCTCGACTGTATACACTAGTCTACTCTGGAGTATCGATGCCCTGTCTCGAAACTCACACGACTAGGGACCTTTTAAGGATGTGCTTATAGACTACCAGCTCCCACGTATATGATCGCCCTCATACTGCTGGTGGTCAAGCAAGAATCCTAGGGGCTCTATCAACGTGCAATAGTGACCTGTCAGGTCACCTAAAGCAGTACACGATGATAAAGATAAACCAGATAGCATACTATCATCATGAGTAAGACTGTCCTCCTGGGATAGGTCCTCCCTCAATCATTGCAATCACGTGCCTGTGATCCAATAATTGACTCTGAGGGCACTATCTCCAACAACACACACAACGCACATGTTGCTTATGAACAACAAAATCATAATGTAAATTCTGTGAGCACGTTGAGATCTGGAAGAGTGTTGCACAATAATGCGGGTAATAGTGATGACACCCCTGCCGGTTATTCTTCTTCATCTTCATATTCATCTTCTTTTTCTTCATCTTCATCTTCTTTAGAGCCTATTCTTCATTCTTCACAAGGCTCTACTTCTTCTAATTCAAACGGACCCACATCTTACTTCACGAACACACCAATACTGGGATCCATTCCAACTCCGCAATCTACTTCACAAACATTGGACTCAACAAATTTTCAAAATGTTCCATTTCCAAACAGGTTGAGATCCAATAAACCTACTCCCCAAATGGAGAAGATTTTGGAGTTATTCAAACATGTTAGCATTAACATACCTCTCTTGGATGCAATCCAACAAGTCCCTTCTTACGCTAAAATCTTAAAGGACTTATGCACCAAGAAGAGGAAGTCACAAGTACCAAAGAAAGTTTTCGTGGCTAGTGCTATAAGTGATGCTTTTATCCAACCTTTACCCCAAAAACATAAGGACCCCAGCTATCCTACAATTTCAATAACAATTGGGGATAAGAACATCAATCGCGCACTTTTAGATCTTGGTGCTAGTGTTAATTTGCTACCCTATTCAGTATATGAACAATTAGGCGTTGGAGAGCTTAAACCCACACATTGTACTCTCCAAATGGCCGACCGATCTATCACCCATCCTAGGGGTGAGTTAGAGGATGTGTTAATTAAAGTAGGGGACTTCATTTTCCCCGTTGATTTCATTTTTATGGACACACAGCCTGTAGCTAACCCCCGGAGTCAAATTCCGGTGATACTCGGTCGACCATTCCTTGCGACTTCTAATGCGGTGATCAATTGTCGAAATGGTTCGATGAACCTATCTTTTGGAAATATGACAATTGAACTCATCATTTTTAAGTTGGGGAATCAGCCCTCCGAGCCTAATGCTAGTATACTTGATGTTTGCTTGATCCACGAGATCACGCAGGAGGACTATGAGCTCGAAAAATTTCTGTTCGATCACAGCAGTTTTGACGCCACTAGTGCGTTCCTCCTAGAATCTGACACATCTTTCACACCGGAAAACGATTACGAGCGTTTCACTTTTTTGGACGATTTTGAATACTCACCACCCGAGTTTGAGTCCTTTGATTTTTTGGATGAGTTAGTTGAACCATCCGACTCGGTTGCTTACACTCGATTTGAACCATTGTTGGAATCTTTCGAGTTCGAGACAGTTTCACCAATGTTACCTTCAATTGTTTCACCTCCGAATCTCGAACTCAAGTTTTTGCCGTCTCACCTTAAATATGCTTACCTAGGTGAGAATGAGACCCTTTCTATTATCATATCGGCATCTCTAGCCCTCGAGCAAGAGAAAGCCCTTTTAATGGTCTTACAAAATAACCGGCAAGCTTTTGGATGGACTATGGCGGACATCAAGGGGATAAGTCCCCTCATAGTTGAACATCATATACATATAATGGATGATGCCAAGCCAGTAAGGGATCCACAGAGACGCCTCAACCCCATAATGAAGGAGGCTGTCAAAAAGGAGATTGTCAAATGTCTTGATAGTGGTATCATATACCCTATCTTTGATAGCCAGTGGGTTAGCCCCATTCACGTTGTCCCAAAGAAATCTGGCATAACGGTCATAACCAATGAGGCAAATGAGTTAATACCTACTCGCACCCAAACTGGGTGGCGAGTTTGCATCGATTATAGAAAACTCAACGCCGCGACATGGAAAGATCACTTTCCGTTACCTTTTATTGACCAAATGCTAGAACGATTGTCCGGGCACGAAATTTACTGCTTTTTGGATGGCTACTCTGGCTATAATCAAGTTCCCAACGCCGAGAAGGATCAAGACAAGACCACATTTACTTGTCCTTTCGGTACATTCGCTTACCGTCGCATGCCCTTTGGATTATGCAATGCACCCGCTACTTTCCAGCGGTGTATGATGGGGATCTTTTCAGACACGGTGGAGAAATTTTTGGAGATTTTTATGGATGATTTCTCCATTTTCGGCGACTCCTTCGATGAGTGTTTGCTACACTTATACGCAGTTCTTACCCGCTGTAGGGATAAGAACCTCACCTTAAATTGGGAGAAGTGACACTTTATGGTACGAAAATGTATTGTCTTAGGACATGTCATCTCGCAAAATGGCATAGAGGTTGATTAAGCTAAGATTGAAGTCATTTCCAATCTTCCTCCTCCTAAGTGCGTCAAAGACATCCGAGCCTTCCTTGGCCATGCCGGTTTTTATAGACGGTTCATCAAGGATTTTAGCAAGATAGCTAGACCCTTGACTCTTTTATTGGCCAAGGAAAAAACTTTTGATTTTGACTCAACCTGCATGAAAGCGTTCGAGTCATTGAAACACTCACTTATTTCTGCGCCCATTCTTTCATCTTCCGACTGGACTCATCCATTTGAAATTATATGCGATGCATCTGATTTCGCCATTGGTGCTGTCCTTGGACAACACATTAATAAGATGCCGCACGTAATTTATTACGCTAGCCGAAATTAAATGAGGCCCAATTGCATTACACAACAACAGAAAAAGAATTTTTAGCCGTTGTGTTTGCACTAGAAAAATTCCGGCCCTATTTAATCGGCTCTCCAGTGATTGTTTACACAGACCATTCAGCTCTTCGCCATCTTTTCGCGAAGAAGGATGCTAAATCTTGGCTAATACGTTGGATCCTCTTGCTTCAAGAGTTTGACCTTTTCATAAGAGACAAGAGAGCATGTGAAAATGTAGTTTCTGACCACCTTTCACGACTTCCTTCTTCGCCTACACTCGAAATTCCTATTAAAGATGTTTTTCCCGATGAGCAGCTCTTAACCGTGTCATGCGAACCTTGGTTCGCTGATATAGTAAATTATTTGGCCACCGGACTGATACCTAAAGATTGGTCGAATCAGGACAAACTCCGATTCCTGTCCCAAGTAAAACATTTTTACTGGGATGAACCGTATCTCTTTAAATACTGTTCCGATCAAATCATTAGTCGGTGTGTCCCCGAAAACGAGTTTAAGAGTGTGCTGTCTTTTTGCCACGATCAAGCGTGTGGCGGGCATTTTGGCCCCAAGAAGACAGCAGAAAAAATCTTGCAGTGTGGCTTCTACTGGCCATGACTTTTTAAAGATGCATACGAATACTGCAAGACATGCTCCCGGTGCCAACACTTGGGCCGGATATTGCGGAGAAATAAAATGCCGCTCCAACCAATTTTGGTTGTTGATATTTTTGATGTTTGGGGAATAGACTTCATGGGACCATTTCCCAATTCCTTTGGGAATATGTATATTCTATTGGCTGTTGACTATGTGTCAAAATGGGTCGAGGCTGTGCCCAGCCGAACGAATGACAACAAGGTTGTTGTTAGATTTCTTAAAGAAAACATCTTTTCTCGGTTTGGGCATCCTCGAGCGATTATAAGTGATAATGGATCTCATTTTTGTAATAGGACATTTGAGTCCTTAATGCGCAAATACTCCATTACTCACAAATTGTCAACACCATATCATCCCCAAACTTGTGGGCAAGCCGAGGTTTCGAATTGGCAGATTAAACAAATTTTGGAGAAAACGGTTTCCAAAAACCGTAAAGATTGATCATCTAAATTGATTGATGCACTATGGGCATTCCGTACTGCCTACAAGACCGATCTTGGCATGTCTCCATACTGGCTTGTTTATGGGAAGGCTTGCCACCTTCCTGTTGAAATTGAGCACAAGGAATTTTGGGCGATTAAAGAGTTGAACCTATCCATGGGAGATGCGGGCAGCAATAGAAAGCTGCAATTGAATGAATTAGACGAGCTGCGGGATGAGGCCTATGAGAATGCGGTAATTGTTAAAAACCGAACGAAGGTGTTCTATGACAAACACCTTATGCGCAAGACTTTCAAACCTGGCCAACAGGTTTTTCTTTATGACACTCGGTTACACTTCCATCCCGGCAAGCTCAAATCTAGATGGAAAGGGCCGTTTTTGGTACGCACCGTATATCCGCACGGTGCGGTAGATCTAGAAAACCCGGAGGACGGTACACTGTTTAAAGTAAACGGACATCGACTCAAACCGTTCCTCACTGTGGACCCGTCGGAGGAGCTCCTGTTTTTGCAGGAGCAGATTTATACTGACTGATCTTCCTCCATTTACCCCTAAATTTTCGATCATCTAGCCAAAACATTGTTTCAAACAAGTTTGGGGGTATGTATCATTTGTATACAAAATAACATAAAAAAAAATTTTGATTTTTTTTGGGTATTTTTGTAAAATTCTAGATTTAATAAAATAAAAAAATAATAATGAAATTTTTATTTGCAAATAATTTTCTCTTTTTAGAGGGGTTTATTTGCAAATAAGCCAACACTTCCCTCTATATATAAGACCCGACCCCTCTATTTCTAAACCCTAAAAAATTTTTGCTCTTCTCAAAGCCTAGCCGCCGCCGCTTCTTCTGCAGAGCGATCCCACCACAGTGCCGTGGAACCGCCGCCAGAAGCCGCATCCGACCGCGCAAGCGCCGCACTCCTGTGTCTTCACCCCCTGATTTTTTCAGGGGAGGTTTGATCTATGAAAATCCTCTCTGTTTTTAATTTTTAAGATCTGTAGCTTATCTGATGGCACCCAAAATGCAACTAGAGCGTGACTTTTCACAATTTTTTTTCACATGCTGTATATGGGACTTACTTTGCGAATGAAATAGCACGTAGGGGCTGGAATTTTTTGATATATAATCACCCAAATGCTTACGCCCTTCCAGAATTAGTCACTCGTTTTTACGAGTGCATGGAAGACGTCTGACCCGTCCAATACGGCTTTATAAAATTACTGTGGGGGTGATAGGGAGTTTATTATTGATAGAGACTTCATACATGAAGTCACCTTAATCCCTAGGATACCGGTTCATGATCAACTACTGTAGTTTGAGGATTACATGCCCTTAATGGGTAATGATTGCTCGAAAGAACCGCAGAAAGGGATCCAAGCGAGAACCCTTTTCGCCAATGTTTTAACTGTGTGCCGGTGGGCACAAAACAATATTTTTGGGAGTTCCCACAACACCACATTTTTCACACCCTCACTGCATATCGTGCACACACTCATGACAAAGAACCCTCGATTCGACATGTGCACGGTTTTACTGAACTCAATTGGTGCGGGCAAAAGAGCCGTGAACTATCCTTGCTCCATGCTTGTGACACAACTGTATCGATATTTTCTCCCCGTGGAGGAGTTTGAATTTTACATGGTTGGAGGCATACCCGTCAGGCCTTTTATTGAGGGCGTATCTACGTCCTATACACGATTGACGGATGTTTGGTCAAGAACTGAACCGGCGGAACACATGCCCGCCCGAACACCTAGCTCTAGCTCGACCGCGAGCGAGGGAGAACTCACCCTCTTAGAACATGCAATTTAATGCGAAGAGTTGTTAGGGGAATTGACGAGTTGAGGGGGATAGCGAGGGAACATGATCGGCGTTTGACTGAAGTAGAGCAGGGTATCCGAACCCTGCTAGCTAGGGAGGAGCGTTCCCGTTCACGCTCAAGGGCGCGGCGTGGGGCCGAGCAGTGAGGGCACTGCTTTTAATATGTTTGGGGGAGGTGGTGGTTGTAAATAGTTATCATTTGCATTGCATATTTTTTTTTAATTTTCTGTATATATTTTTTCTTTTTCTTTTGCATGTTTAATTCCGGATTGCATCTTTATAAAAAATTATAAAAATTGAAAAAAATGAAAAAATAATAAAAAAATAAAAAGAAAAAATCAAATAACAACTGATTTTTTTTAAAAATTATAAAAATTGAAAAATTCAATTTTGGCCATAATTGACTTAAGTTTAACAAGACGGTTAACTACTTAGGAAAAACTAGATCCTAAACTTAGTAAATTAAAAAACCCTAAAAATAACCTTTCTTAAAATTTAATGGTAGAAAATATATGTCTTTGTAGTTTACTTAGAAATAGGCAAATTTTGAGTTCACTTCTTGGGGTAAGTCAAAATAAAGGAAGAGTATTGTATTTTTTATTAAAGTGTAAGTCTGAAAAATAATCCCTAAGCTTAAGTCTAAATTCTGAAAATATATATCCTACAACTTGCACAAACACGAACCTTGAAACTTGGAATAGTAGAGGAGACATTGAAATGCTCTTGTCTAAAGTCCTTAGTATGAAGGAAAATAAAATAAAAATAAAAGTGTGAATAAAGAGATAAAAAAATGAACACTGGTTTTGTAATTACTTAAGGCTGTGTAAAATAAAAAATATATAGCGAGGGTGCTTTATCACCTAGTGCCTTAGACCAACTGGTTTGGGAGTCACTGCTAAAGCCTTAGATATTACAAGACGAGGAATTACGCCTTAATGTGCAAACACATTTTGTAATCGGTCGTTAGTACCTCAAGAAGTATTAACGGTCGCATGAAGGATGTGTGAGCAATTTCATCTAAAAATTCACCAACTAAAAGTACTTTAGATGATGGACAAGAGTATAAGAGCTTGAATTGAATTTCCAAGTGTAGGGGTGATACATACACACACGTAGGGGTATATGATCGGGGTTTGGATGAGAGATAGGAATGAGAATTAGGAATTATATTTTTAGTAGAGATGATAAAAATTCCTAAGCTGAGATGGAACCTTAGAAGGAAAACTCGAAAGATGCTAAAAGCTAAGTAAATTTACAAAAAAAATATAATCTTAAGTTAATTGATAAGGAAGCGTGAAAAATACGGGTTGATAATTTCTGAGTTGAAGATAATAGAATTTCTTGCTAGAGAACCGAATTGAAGAATAAAAGTCAATAGGCTAAATTGATAGGATTTTGTAGGTACTATCCGCTGAAAACCCTCAGGAGACAACACTCCTCCTACTAGGGACACCTAGAGGTTTAACGGCTTGTTGCACGAGCTCAGTGCAATCGTGTTTCCCTGCGAAAGTGAGGTTAGGTTTTTTCGAGAATAAACTAGTTTTGCTCGAGGACGAGCAAAAGATAAGTTTAGGGGTATTTGTTCATATCATAATTTTGCATTATTATATTCCCCATTCTTATTCATTTTTCAAATAAATAGGTGCTTTTGATCCATGTCTGTTGAATAGTTGCAGGTTACAGGTTCTCGGAACAAAACAGTGAAAATGATGAAAAGACACTACAAAAGTGAGACTACGACCAACAAACAGAAGAATCTTTATTACGCCGCCTACAGTTTGAGGAACAAACGAAGATCAGCAAACAGTTCGATTGCACAAAGGCAGCACAAGATTCAAGACTTCAACAAGAAGCAAACGGTAAAAGTCCACAACATTATGCACTGTGGAAATCTGGAAAAAATTAGAAGACATTCTGAAGAACCAAGTGAGAAAAGTACAAGAAAAATGCAACTTGAAGCTGCACAGAAGAATTGAGACAGAGAACCCACCATACGGCCGCGGATCCGCGGCCAAACATGGCTTATGGCCGTGGTTCCGCGGCCGTACTATGCACGTGTCGGTGCAAACTGTCGGTGGGTGGCGATGCGTTGACTAGGCTTCTCAGGATAGTTTTGTAAATGTAGATAGGGATTAAATGTAAACCGTAGGGTTTCTATAATCTATAAATAGGAACCCTACAGCTCTTTTTGGAGCATGCCTCTTTTTATTCATCTATTTTAGAATTTCAATTCCTGTAATGTTCAAAGAGTGCATCAAATAAAAAGTAAGTCTTTTTCTTTACCTTGCTTTAGTTAATTTTCTTTTCTGCCCTAGTTAACTTTATTTATCTGCCGTAGTTTAGCAATTTTATTTATCTGCCGTAGATTAGTTAATTAGGTCATTAAAAAAAATGAATTCGTTTATCAATTCCCTAATGAGTGAGTTGTTCCTCACTTGTTAGGGTTAGGATTTGGGAGGGTTTGAGAGATGAAAATCTCTCACCCCTTTCTTGCCCATTATACATTTTAAATAGGACTCTATGCATACATACACACACCGTTCACTACGGCACCCTATCCCAAGAGGTAGCGGTGATACCGTAGTTTAAGACCGGTTGTGTATGTTTTCCATGGAGGTTAAGGTAAGAGTTAAGAAATGACGGACAAGGACCGAAAGGAAGAAACCTAGTTTCTTCCCGATCGTGCCAATCCCCTTTGTTAAATATTACCTTAACACCTAAATAGTTCTTAATTAGGGCATAGAAAGCGGTGAGACGTATAGTGTCACGACCCGAAAGTACGGAACATGACCGGCACTTAAACTACGAACGTCTCAAGGCGTACGTATTCTAAGTAAGACGAAAACCCAGAAATCCAAACCAAGAGGAGTAGTAGAGAGTAGGAAAACCATTTTAAATCAACTAGTTTGCAACATATGCCGAAGTATGCATTTTAAAATCACAAGTCTTTTCCAAAAATTTTGGCAGAGTTTCCTTTGTAAAATTGACCCCAAACGGGTACAAAACCTGATAAAGCATATATATAAAGAATAAGGGCATCCCCAAGCGGGAGCTAGCTCTTCGTCAATCGACGGTCACAACCACGCAAGCAATAAAATATACAACGCCGAAAGGCGAGGATCACAACAGAAAAGGAAACTCAAAACAGCATGAAATCCGCATAAATACAAAGCGCGACTCTAAGGTCGATAGAATAAACAACACTGGTCTCTATCTCTGAAATAAATACATGTTTGGTAGATGGAACTTCTAGATACAACAGAATAATGATATACAAGATATATAATGGGGGGTACGATACAAGTAAACCCACCCACTAGCAAATCACCCGAACGAAACTATGCCAGCAAAGTCGTAAAGAAACCTGTACGACAAACCTGCAAGAAACTGGGGCACAACGGGGGTGAGTTGCCAACTCGTGAATAGAAAAACATCTACGAATAAAAATCGCATGTATGACGCAATCCTAGGTCATACGATCATAAAATATAATCCTCAAATATATAACATGCAGCCTATAACAAGGCTAGGGTAAATATCTAACCCGAGTGTAATCTCATGTGCCCGTGTCAGTGCCCAAGGGTAGCAATATATCATATGAATGAGGTATGAACGCATGAAAACAGAATACATGTAAATGAAGAACTGTTTTCATAATTTAGTGAGATTTCCTTTGTATTTTTAAAATGAGGTATCATAATGAAATCAGCATAAAACAGTGCCTAGCATCGGCACAAAACGTAATCCCAATATCTCGATATCTCTGTATCACAGACTCTGTACCTCGAAATCTCGAAATCTCAATGTCTCAATCACAATATCTAGGGCGCCGTCAGTCCAGACCGGCCCTTACCATCCATCTCAAGACCACGACGGTATTCTCCGGATATCCGACGCGTCGGGTAAAATCACCGGCAGGTAGTGCTCCCCTGCCAGGCTCACATCGTCATCACGCGCTTCTTTCCCCGGGGTACCTTACCGGGTCCACCATGTACCCGAAACGGTCCATCCATCTCCTCGAATCGGGTCTCGAAATCCATCAGCAAACTCATGGTGGACGACTCATACATCATAGGAAAACCGTATTTTTTTATTTAAAAAGAGAGAAAGCAGTTTATATATGTTTTGCGGTTTTCCTCCAAATCCAGAAAATATCATGGGAATCCGAATCATCAATAGCATGTAAAACCATGAATATACGCATGAGCATCCATGAATGCGGCATATAATGAATAACAGTATGCGAAGTGACAAGTAACAACTACAATGTCTAAAATAGCATATAAGGCAAGCAACTAATCATCATGTCAAAACTACTAGTAACAAGCTACATTAGGCGATAATATTTTCTAAGGTGTACGTGACATGGCAATTACCGATGAAGATGTGTGTGAGCCGGCAAGTAAGTGTACGTGGTACATACGCATCATCGGTAATGGTGCTGGTGTCCTAACAGCATAATGTCAACAATACAATATGAAATAACAATGCAAGTATGCGATGCGGAGCGAGCAACCAAAATAAGCAGGAGCTAAATATTAAACAATGGTGCTATTTGAAATAACACGAATCGTGGGGTTTTGAAAATAGGGCTACGGTGGTTTTAAGAAAGGATACGTCTTTTGAAATATCCGTAGATCCCTTGACCTGTCTTTTAAAATACCCACGACCCGCTAGTTTTGAAATAGGTAGGAGTCTAATCTAATCTAACAACTACACTAAACTATACGGCTGAACTACAGGTAAGAAAACCGCCTATCATCTGAGTCGATACATATACATACATGTATATGTATAGTCGGTGATCCCGCCTCAATAATATCATATCCGATACCATATCTATAATCAGACATCCCAAGTCAAGAGTGCGGATCAATCATCAATATATAGCTCGTACGTAAATCCGTCATACGGCATCCCAAATTTGGGTACGGGTCAATATCACATTCATCATACTATTCATCTGGTATCTTCTTTATCAAATATCATGATCGAGATACTAATCTACGTCTAGTACAATACTGATACCGTCTAAGTATGCATGCAGGTGCAAGAATCACTGCGTCAAAAGACCCGCTAAAATATCATGTCGTATCACAATACGAACCAAATCACATCACCGATCTCCTGGCCTCAAGCCCAATCTCATCGACTCATCTCAAATTCCAAATACTATCCTCAAATCCAGTATATGAACACATAGTCCCATACCTATGTAAACACATAAAAATACAATCCCATATACGCACTTATGAAAGAAGAATGTATGCAAGTATGGGTGGGTGTGTATGTGTGGTGCAACCACTACTCTAGGGTTTCGCATCACTAACCAATCCAATCACACCTAGAATCCATCTTTTAACATCAATAATCTCAAACAATATACAATCAATATCTGTGTGTATACGTATTCGTATACATCACCACGAACTGCGGGGGTGCTATACGCCATCCACCCGACTTCTCCCCGTAGATATAAATCTACTCACCTGTATCCTGCGTGTCGGTGTCGATAACGCCATGCTCCGTCGCCTCGGAATCCACGTGGAAGTACCTACAATGATCACCCATAGCAATGCGTATGAAAATCAAGGCAGAAAACTGATACAGCGCACATTGTGCTCATAGGTTGGAACCTATGGCCCAAACATGCAAATCCAACAAACAAGCCCTGTTGTCGATGTACGAACACCCGACAACCAAATACAAATCCAAATATCAAGAAAGTTCATTTAAAAATACGGAAAACACTGCCTAAAACACACCAAAATGCTCCCAGATTTTCCCCAGATGACAATTAGCCAAAACTGCATATAGGAGGGGTCTAATTTAGTGCAAAATGAGCCCTGGAACAAAAATTGACTGATTCCCCTCTACTCTGGCCGCAAATTGCGGCCAGAATGATTAAATTTGCGGCCGTAGTTTTGAGTTAGGGGCTCGGGTCTTGGTGATAGCTTCCTAGGTGCCTGCAAGACTCACTGTCAGCTCAATTTTATTTTTGGTGACCCCGGGTTGCTCCAGATTCCAGAACACCTTCACAGATCACACAAACCGACATGAAAAGTTCCGTAATTCCGTATTTTTGGGTTTCCAGTGGGGTTGGTCTGGGTTTCTAGCACTAGGGTGCTTTTATGGTCTCCACTGAACTCAATTTCCCATCACAACTCATAATTTCCTCAAACCCTTACTAGTTTTTCCTAAAATCCACAAAATCACCCGATTTCGATTCTAAACTTGCATAGGGGTATAAGTAATGCTAAAACTAAGCTAATGGTTCAGTAATTACCTCATTTGGCAACTCAAGAATTTTCTTGAGTTGCCCCTAGTGGCCAAAATCCATGCTTATTTAGTCCAATGTGTAGATCTTGAGCTTGTGTGCATTTTTTGTGAAACCGATATGGGTTTTGGGGTGAATTTCATGGAGAAATGGGGGTTTGAAGGTGGAGGAAGAGGAGGGCAGCAGGAGCAGCAGCATCAGCATCAGCAGCTCATGGAAGAGGGGGGAGAAATGAGAGGAGAAAACAAGAGGGAATGGCCAAGTCAACACTCTCACCTACCCCCTCTCTCTCACCATACCTATTTCTTTAATCCCTTTTTCTTTTCTTTTCCTTTTCTTCTCACTCAAATAGTAACCCAAAAAGTAACATGATAGAAAATGCACAAGTGTAGAAAAACAAGATATGTGCATGTTTTGCACAAACTTGCAAAAAACCCGATTAGCGATTTTTAATCGCGATTAGTACTAAATTAGCATATAAATGCTCATAAAAACTTAAAAATGGCATAATTCCATAAAATACCCTATTTTAGAATTTTCCATAATTTTTTCCAAATTTTTCTCGTTTATTATAAATTTAATATTAAAATAATCAATAAAATAATATTAAATTATAAAAATTCCCAAAAATAATATTTTATTATTTTGAAATGTTACATATAGACTTTCCAAACTTAACCTAAACCTAACCCTAGCAAGGTTTTAACCCTAATCAAACTCATTTCAGTTTTTAGTGATAATCAATCCTACCACAATTGGAATTAACTCGTTACAAAACTAGAAAATACACAAAATCCCAGTGGACCGACCCGTACTCAACCGGCTAGCTACCAAGCGACGCCGTTCTTGATTGCGGTTAATATTCTTTGATTTATCTTTTAAAAGCGCAAACGCACTAAATCTCACACAATCATCCATCCTCGCACTGGAACAAGTTCCTTCGAGTTCGTATATAACCATACGATGGATTATCCAATAACTGTGGATCTTTGTAGTGATACAGGGTGTTCTGGAGAAATCCAAAGGTGAAGTAGGAGTGGCGATGAAATATTTGGTTTGGTCATGAATGATAGCAGTCACAATTTACTTTTCCCTCTTTCTAATCCCTTTATCTGTCTTTACTTATTACCTTCTGTACACCACACTTAGGCTAATCGGTTTTCTTCATTCCCTACCTTTCGGCACCTGCCTATGGTTTGGAAGAAGACTATCCAATAAGTGCAATAGGTGTACCCTCTCCTAATCTTAGGAGCCCTCACAACCTGAGAGAAGGTAAAAGGAAAAGACAACTGAATAGTCCTATTCATTTTCTCCAGAACTGGAAACCATCCTCGAATCTGAAACAAGTTTCTTCGAGTTCGTATGTAACTATACGATGGTCATATCCAATGAAATGGGATCTTCGTAGTAATACGGAATGTTCCGAAGAAATGCAAAGGGTAAAAGTAGGAGTGGCAATGAAGTATGCAACTCTGACAATCCAAAAGTCAATGTGTTTTAAGAAGGTCCGGTTAACTTGGTTACTGAGTTATTGTCTAGGGTCGGGGTATGATCGTTGCCAAAAAGAGAGAGAAAAGAAACACTCTGCGTGCACTCTAACCTAGATTAGAATGGTTAATCACTTTATCTAATCAGGATGTCTCCCACTGTATCCTCAAATTCTCCTCCAAACCTGAAAGAAGAATTAGTCGGGATCACCCGAGGAGTAAACCAACTCATCAGTGGGAATCGGGATCCAACTATCATCGCATGATAACCTGATGGAATCCACTCACGTTATCATACTCCAGAAGGTATGCGCATGCCTGGCAAGTTTCCTGTATGTTTGAAACTCCCGATGTGAGATTTTTACCCCTAGGACCCAAGTGACCTTGACGAATAATCAACAAATCAAAAGGTCCTAGTCAAGTTCAACCCGTCATTATCTTGATTGTGTTAAACCCACCCGCACGACCCTTCACGAATAATCAACAAAGTCGTACGACCGTCCTAACCAATCCACATATCCATGCGACAGAAAAGCATTACAGAGCTACCGCACACTACGCCTCGGCGAATAGCAACGACAAACGTAGCGCGAATACTAAGCAATACTAATCTGAAATGACGGAGGGCTACGACCGGTTTTGGCGAAAAACCTTTAACGTAATGAACTTGATATCGTTGAAGGAACCGGATAGCTTTTTACAAATGTATAGTGGCGAAAACATTTGCTAAAGAGGTCACTCCTGGTGAAGGGATATCGGCTCTTTCCCTATAGAATGAGGTGCAGGATATTCCAAACTGAATACCGCGATGCAAAGCAAAAAGTAATCGACTATAGTGATGTTATTACACTGACGCAAACTTTTGCCCAAGGCGTCACTCCCGATGAAGGGATCTCGGCCCTTGCCTCATCGAATGAGGTGCTGGATATTCATAACCGAATACCGCTGTGCAAAACAAAAGAAAACGTCCTTGTAATAACAGATTTATGAAATATTGTTCCAACAACATCGAATAGGTCTGTTTTTCTTGCATTGATCTGAATAATGCAGTCCCATCAATTAATCACACCACAAAAGAACGAAAATATGATGTACGTATATGCCATCCGTATTCGCCACTGGGTCCCGTCATCACCCGTTAGGTTACTTAACTAACGACAGAGCGTGGACTGGACTAGCGCGGGTATAAAACATATACAACATCTACTAGTATATATATCAATATATAATAATCGCTCCAGGCGTGATAAATGCAACATCACAGAAAAGTAATAAGTATCACAGAACAATACAGATAATCTGGGAGCCCCGGGTTTCCTTTGAGCCGCAAGTGAAACCCAATGTTCCCCGGTCGTGTGGATAGCCTGTGTAATGAAAACCTAGACCCCTACGAGTGCGGCAAGTTAGCCGCCAAAACCAGAAGCGAGGCAGCCCCCTTCAGCAAAGTGAATGGACCACTCAGCACTTCACGGAATCCGGTAACTTGAGCACCCCACCTTGGGTCAACCTATACCCCCTACGAGTGCGGCGAATAGCCCGCAAATTCTAGAGTGAAGCCCCCTTCGTCTCAAATCCATGAGATGCGGGCCCGTTGCCCTCTAGAACCCGGCTATCCGTGCACTCCACCGCGGGGTAATCGTAGTACAGAAAAGAAAATATGTACAATGGTGACATCGACCTCAACCCGGTCGTGCCCCAAAAGAATAATATACAAACAGGCAGTGACGGCGGTCCACATGTCAGACGCTCGCCCCGCGATATCAAATGTACAAATAAAACTAAACTGCACTACCATTGCATCCAAGCTATCCACCATGACAATCCGCAACATCACAGCACAACACAGAACATCAACGTGAATGTCACGTTCGCAAACCCGTCTAAAAGAACTATAGCGATTAGACAAGTTTTACCGATCAAATGACATTCACGGTCGCAGATAGTAATGTAAGTACTGCAAACTTTAAACAATGTTAGAAAATATCGACATCGAAATAACCCCCGAATAGCCCCAAACAACTTGATAAAACCATATCCAAACTGGGCTAAACAAGCAACACCACTAAACCAACATTCCAGAGACAAGACCACACCCCAAAAACGAAACCCAAATGCCTCAAACTGGCCGGCCTCCTCGGATTTTTGGTGACTGTGCTCGGCCAAAATCCAATGGATTGGTCTCGTATTTGGGGTACAGTCTATAGGTCACTTAAGTAGTCTTCTGCAGTTGTTTAAATAATTTTTGAAGACACTTATAAAATTGACAGAAACTGGAATTTTCAGTGCAGTGAATGTGAGTTGTTTCGGTTTTGATAGTTTAACATTGTCTAAACCAATTAGTATGTGGTTAATGATTTGGCTATGATACCATGTAAGGCTACGCCAGCGCCCCGGCCATCAATCCATGGCCAAACGCGGAACAAAAACTTTTCAAACTGGCGCTAACGTAAGCCTAAAACCCGGATCGTGCCATTAACCCTATACTAGTTAACTGTAAAATGGAGTTTAAGAGATTATACCGATCGATCCGTGTCCTTCGGTCTTTAACCTCTTCCCAAGCTCCTCGCGGCTGCTCCAAGACAAGTTCGATCTCCGGTCTCCCTTGCCGAAGAAGATCCACGTCGAGGGTGTTCTTTATACGGGCTCCCGCTTCAAACCGAAGCAACTCGGGCATCCTGTTTGCTAGCCTAGATACCCAAGATGAAGTAGAGATAGTGTTTGAATATTTTGTTTCAAAACACCCAAGGATTTGGGTGGAGGTAAATGAAGTTGCCATGGATAGAAATTGAGAGCACTTGAATTTTTGCAAGTGAAGAAAGGAAATTGGGCTCGGCCAAATAGCAAGAAAATGGTTCTCTGTGGAATTCTGAAGTGTAGTGGTGAGGATAAATGTGATTGATTAATAAACTCATGAAAAACTCACTCCATAAAATATCAACAGCCACCCACTCTCAAGCCATCACAAATATGCTCATCAAAACAAAGAACATTAATGTCAATGTGACACCTCACCAAAACCCACGAAATTGCCCATGCTGCCCACAAAATTTGCTCACTGGGAAAAGCCAAAACAACAAAGAATTTTAGCCAAAAACAATCACTCATAGATTAATAAATTAAACATTAACCTAAATATTTAATCAAAAAGAGAGTGGCAACTTCAAAAGTAATCTTATAACAAATTACAAGAATATCCCTCGTCTGTATATACATACCTGCATCCGTATTCCGACTGAATACGAATACAACGAGACGAAAATATTCCAACAATATAATATTAGGATCCGGCTTAAACCAAAGCCCACTAGTATTATCTGTCCGATCATGATTCGTACACAAGTGCACGAATATGATCGAACCCTGCAATAAATCCATACGGCCTCTACAACGTTTCGCCCGAACTAGGGAAACCCTCTGTATGGAACTCTAAAGACTCGTCAATACGCTGGCAGTGGGTTTAACCACAAGCACGTCAGTGGCACTAGCTGTATATAACGGCTACCCATGTATTGAGCGAAAGGGAGGCCGACGAGCGAACTCATCCTGAAACCCTACTGAGCCTAACAGTGACAATATCCGTACAGTCCGGTCTGTTTATCTATGAGTATCGCATATCGGGCCTAGGGGGATGGTAAACGTCAGACCCACAATAGCGGTATAAATCATGTCGGAGTGTAGCCCAGAACACCTTGAGAAACAACTGGAATACCTACCAGTAAATCTCACTTGCCTTGGCCAAGAACTTTGTGTAATGGCTCTCCAAACACAGCGCGATATCAACCCCCAATATCGGGAGAGACGAATCCTATCTAACCGCCACTGCCTCCAAGTGCTTCGGGACTCCACCCAACTACTACCTGTTTGCACGACTCCTTTGAGCCGTGGTAGGGTAGCAATCAAAGAACAGTGGGAACACACTTGAGGCGAAGTAGCAGTGTCAAGTCAACGGACTAAGCTGTACTCATGTTGTAAGTCAACGTTACACACCCCACAAGATGCGGGGAGGCGGAATAGGTAAAACAATCATTTTGTTTAACGTAACATCGACAAACTTACGGATCTTTGCTAAACCCTAACTATCAAACTATCTAGAAATGCTAAACTACTATGACAGATGATTATACCTCAAGATACTAGTCCTTCTTGTTCTTGTTGTTCACCACCTCGTCGGCCTCCTCGATGTGATAGAAGATCCATCCGAGAGTTCCTTTTCCAAGCTTTAACCTCTAACTTGAGGAAACTAAGTGGCTAGGATTGCTAATCCAAGTGACCTAGAAGATATAGAAGTGGATTAAGAATCTATTAGTCTTTCTAACCCTTGGGATCTCAACACATGAGAGGATTAGGGTTAGGTTGAAGAAGAGGAGAGCTTGAGGAGAGAGAGTGTGTATGTGAGAATGAAATGAAAATATAACCAATTTCTATATATTATGAAGCATAATAATTATCAAATAAATCATATGAGATAATTACAACCATGCTTCATTTAATACAATTGAATGAATCATCTCATGAGTCATTAAAACAATTAATGCTTCATTAACTCACTTGGATGAATCATCTCATGAGTCACTAATTCATTTAATGCAAATAACACATAAGCTCTCCACCTCATTTAGTTTAATTCATAAATGATTTAAATCTAAATGAGTCACCTTTCTTCTAGAAGCTTCTCGACTAATTACGAGAATGGCCCTCCCATCCGTATTTACGAAAAACACGGATATACTGAGACTTCATAAATCCAATAATCCAATACTAGAATCTGGCTTAAACTAAAGCCTGCTAGTATAATCTGTCCGAACATCATACGTGCATAAGTACACGTATATGTCCGAACTCTGTCGTAAAACCATACAACTTCTATATCGTTTCGCCTGAAGCAGGGAAACCCTCTGTGTGGGACTCTAAAGACTCGACACTACGCTGGCAGTGGGTTTAACAACAGGCCTCAAGCGGTACTAGCTGTACGTAACGGTCCCCACGTAGATGTCGATAAGAAGGCCGATGAGGAAACCCATCCGAACTCCTACTGAGCCTGATGTGACAATCTCCGTACAGTCCGGTCTGTTCGTCTAAGACTATCGCATATCGGGCCTAGGGGGCGGCAAGCGTCAGTCCCCTAAAAGCGGTATAAGTCATTTCGGAGTGAAGCCCATTACACATTGAGATGCTACTGGAAAATGTACCAGTAAATCTCGCTTGCCCTGGCCAAGGACTTTGCGTAATGGCTCTCCAAACACAGTGCGATATCAACTCCCAATACTGGGAGAGACGAATCCTATCTAACCGCCACTACCTCCAAGTGCTTCGGGATTGCACTCAACTGCTACCTGTTTGCACGACTCCTTTGAGCCGTGGTAGGGTAGAAATCTAAGAACAGTAGGAACACACTCGAGACGAAGCAGCAGTGTCAAGTCTACGTACTATGCTGTACTCATGTCACCTGGGAACTGTTAACTGACGACGGGTATAATACCAACCAACAGTTCCCTGCGAGTCCTGTCCGGTGTACCCGTAACCCAACGAGCACCTGCATACTATCTCCAGTACGACGTACTGATGGCTGTGGGACAGACCATCTCCCCAACTGGGATGAGAAGCGTACACACTAGTCTACTCCGGAGTATCGATGCCCTGTCTCGATAATCCTACGACTAGGGACCTGAAAAAGGATGTGCTTGTAGACTACCCGCCCCCACTAGTGTGACTGCCATCACAATGCTGGTAGTCAAGCAAGATCCTAAGGGCTCTATCAATATGTATTCGTGATATGCTAAAAGAAACATATACACATATTAAGATAGGTATAAAACAAGTAGCATACTACTATGTTGAGCAAGACTGTTAATACAACTGTGAATATTCCAAGCTTCCATTAAGTAATATACAAACTAGTATGATACAATAATGGCCCCTAGGGCATATACACTAACAATCTCCCACTTGCATTAGGGCCATATACTGGCATATCGAAGACCTATCATCTCGAATAGCCTCTCGAACTGTGTCTGAGGTAAGGCTTTTGTGAATGGATCTGCAGTGTTCTCCTCTATAGCAACTCTCCGGACCTCGATCTCCTAGCGATCTATGATATCCCTGATCAGGTGATACCGCCTTAAGATGTGTCTGGACTTCTGATGGGACCTGGGTTCCTTTGTTAAAGCTATAGCGCCGTTGTTGTCACAATACAGCGGTATTGGATCAACAATGGTAGGAACCACCAGAAGTTCTGTTAGGAACTTCTTCATCCAGACTGCTTCTTTTGCGGCATCGCAAGCAGCTATATACTCCGCTTCCATCGTCGAGTCAGCAATGGTGTCCTTCTTGGAACTCTTCTAGCACACCGCCCCTCCATTGAGGGTAAAGACATAACCTGACATGGACTTGGAGTCATCCTTGTCACTCTGGAAGCTGGAGTCAGCAAAAGCCTCGATCTGGAGGTCTTTTCCGCCGTAAACCAAGAACATATCCTTAGTCCTTTTCAGGTACTTGAGAATGTTCTTAACCGCTATCCAGTGCTTCTCCCCTGGGTCTGACTGATACCGGCTTACCACGTTCAGTGCGCAAGCTACATCTGGTCTGGTACACAACATTGCATACATTATAGAGCCTACCGCAGAAGCGTAGGGTATAACTGACATGCGATCCCTTTCCAAATCAGTCTTGGGGGACATCTCTTTGGATAGGGTGATTCCATGACAAGCCGGTAAATTACCGCGCTTATAATCTTCCATACTGAATCTTTTCAGTATAGTGTTGATATACCTGGACTGCGAAAGTCCCAACATCCTTTTAGATCTATCACGATAGATCTGGATCCCCAGAATGTAAGAGGAATCACCTAGGTCTTTCATGGAGAACTTGTGTGACAAGAATCCTTTGACAGATTGTAGCATAGGAATATCATTTCCTATCAAGAGATTGTCATCCATGTACAAGACGAGGAATACGACAGTTCGTGCTACAATTTTACTATATATACATGGTTCATCTGGATTTTTGATAAAGTCATATTCTTTGACCGTTTCATCAAAACAGATGTTCCAACTCCGCGATGCCTGCTTTAGTCCATAAATAGAATTAAGAAACTTGCACACTTTCCCGCTGCTCCCACTCTGATTGAAACCTTCTGGATGATCCATATAGACCCACTCTTCTAAATTACCATTTAGAAAAGCCGTCTTTACGTCCATCTACCAGATCTCATAATCATGGAAGGCGGCAATGGCAAGAAGGATCCAAATGGATTTGAGCATAGCCACTGGAGAAAAAGTTTCGTCATAGTCCAAACCAGGTCTTTGACGAAAACCCTTTGCTACAAGTCTAGCCTTATAGGTTTCCACCTGTCCACCTACACCAATCTTCTTCCTGAAGATCCACTTGCATCCTATGGGTTTTACCCCATCTGGAGCAAAGTCCAAAGTCCATACTTTGTTGGTGTACATGGACTCCATCTCGGTCCGCATTGCATCCAGCCATCTTACGGAGTCGCCGCTCTGGATGGCCTGCTAGAAGCTATTAGGTTCATCATTATCAATGACGCAATCCTCTCTATCCCCGTCTATGAGAAAACCGTAGTATCTCACAGGCGGATGAGATGGCCTACTACTCCTACGGATGGGTGCGGGAATGTCCTGTTCTTCTGGAACTTCTGGCTCTACCAAACTTTCAGTAGCAGTTTATGGTTATGGAATTTCTTCCAGTTCTATTGCGCTCCCACTTGTTTCCTTTTCTAAAAACCGCTGTTCTAGAAAATGGGCATTACGAGAAACAAAAACCTTTTGTTCCTCTGCGTAATAGAAATAATACCTCTTGGAGTTCTTTGGATATCCCACAAACTTACACTGTACTGAGCGTGCTTCGAGTTTGTCCGCATGCTGCTTTTTAACAAAAACTGGACATCCTCATATCTTCAGATACTGAAGATAGGGTTTCTTCCCACTCCACATCTGATATGGTGTGGTAGGCACAGTCTTGGAAGGAACCCTATTCAAAAGATATGTAGCTGATTCTAGTGCATAACCCCAGAAAGATCGCGGTAACTCAGCATTACTCATCATGGAACGTACCATATCTAATAGGGTTCGGTTCCGTCTTTCCGATACATCGTTATGTTGTGGAGTGTATGGAGGAGTAAGCTGAGAGAGAATTCCATTCTCTTTTAGGTAATCCAGGAACTCGGCACTTAAGTATTCACCACCTCGATCAGATCTCAGTGTCTTGATACTTTTGCCGGTTTGGTTTTCTACTTCATTCTTATATTCTCGGAATTTCTCAAAGACCTCGGATTTATACTTCATCAAGAAAATGAATCCATACCTAGAGTAATTATCCGTAAAAGTAATGAAATAAGAAAAACCGCCTCTTGCATGTGTAGACATTGGACCATATACATCGCTGTGTATGAGTCCTAAGAGCTCGCTCGCTCTTACTCCATGTCCAATGAATGGAGTCTTTGTCATCTTTCCTTTGAGACATGATTGACAAGTGGCATAAGATTGATATTCGAACGGATCCAAATATCCTTCTCTATGTAACTTAGTTAACCTTGTCTCATTGATGTGACCCAGTCTACAATGCCATAAGAAAGCCTGATTTATATCTGGAGACTTTCTTTTTAGTGTGTTCTGGACATTGAAAATCTGTAATTTGTTTAACACGTATATACCGTTATCTAGTGTGCCAGACCCAACCAAACCATGATTAAGGTGGATGTTAACAACATCGCTTACAAACGTGAAATCATAACCTTCTTTTGATAACAACGATACTGATATGATATTACACATTAAACTAGGTACACAAAAACAGTTGCGCAAAACCAAAATATGTCCACTCGTCAATCCAAGGTGATAATCCCCTACGGACACAACATTCACGCTAGCTCCGTTAGCAACCTAGAGGGTCATATCACCAACCTTCAGCACTCTACGGTTTCTCAGTGCCTGCAATGAATTGCATATATGAGATCCTGATCCGGTATCCAATACCCAGGAAGTAGAGTTGATTGACAGACAATTTTCAATTACAAACACACCTGAAGCCGAAGCCACAACTTGCCTCGGGTCCTGGTTCTTGGCAATCCAAGATTTGCAATGCTTCTTCCAATAGCCTTTCCTACGATAGTGGAAGCGCTCGTCCTTTTCCACTACCGGCACCACAACCTTTGCCTTTCCCTTGGCTTCCACCTTACCAACACCACCTCTTGGTTTGGTAGCGGCCTTCTTCTTCCTTCCTTTGGCCCATTGCCTTGGACCTGGAAGAAGAAGCACCATGAAAAAACATAGTGGGTGTTTCCCTTGCATTCTGCAAGGTGCCCTCTGCACTCCTCAACATGTTAAGAGTTCTGGAAGTTCAACTTCTTTACCTTGAATGTTGAAATTCAAGAAAAACTGGGCGTTAGTGGAAGGAAGGGACCGGAGAATCAAGTCTGTATACAGCTCGTTCTCTAATGTTGTCCCGAGGTCTGCGAGCTCTTCAATATAGCCAATCATCTTAAGGACATGTTCCCCTACAGATGATCCGATGGCCATCCTCGACTGAAATAAGTTCTTCGAGGTCTCGTATCTAGCTATACGAGATTGCTCTCCATAAAGTTCCTTGGTGCGGAGAAATATGGATTCTAGATCCATATTCTCGTGTCTCCTCTGATGTTCATTATTCATAGAGACAAGCACGATGCACTTGGCCTTCGCGCAGTCTAACTCCCAGGTCTTGCGGATTTCCTTATCCGCGACACTGGATTCAGGACCTGGGACGGCAGGGGCCTTAGTAGTAAGGACATACCCCAATTTGTTATAGGTAATTGCCATCTTGACATTCTGGAACCAATCTTTATAGTTTGGCCCTATCAAAATATTTTTTTCTAATAATAACTTAAGGCCTGTCATGTTCTGGGTCGCTGCAATTAGGAGAGAGAGAGGAAACACTTTAGCATGATGCTCTTGCAAGTTTAGAGTGGTTTTTAGTTTATCTAAACAGGATGGCTCCCACCGTTTCTCGAATCCTTCCTCAAACCAAAAAAGAAGAACTAGTCAGGACTATTCTGACCGTGCAATACTTGCTTAACCGTTCAGCCAGACAAGTGTCGGTACTTCGAGGGAGGTTTTACGACGCTTTCGCGATGTTCCTTAATTAAATAACCTCTTTTCCCTGGGGGCGTAGCCCCGCTGACACCTTCCTCGACACCTACTTGGTTTATAGCATTGACCGTTAAGTGAAAGAATATCCCGATGAGTAGCATATACTTACAGTAGGATCGGGATCCAAATATCATCGTGTGATAAAGATGAAGGAATCCTACCAAAATTATCACACTCCAAATAGTATGCAACTCTAGCAAGTTTCAGTTTCTTTAGAAACTCCCGATAAGGATTTCTGCCCCATGCTCTTATGACCTTGGCGTTGGTCAAAATGTCAAAAGTCACATGTCAAGTTCTACCCATCATTATCTTGTTAATTTGTACCCACCCGTACATACCCCTGACGTTGGCCAAATGGCAGTACGACTGTCCCAAACCAACTCATCCATCTATGCAACAGATGAATACCCAGCGGCTACCAAACACTATACCTTGGCGTTGGTCAAAATACATAGCTTGAATACTACTGAATACCCAAATGAAATGACGGAGGGCTACGAATGGTTTTGGCGAAATCATGAATGTAGTGAACTTGATATGATCGAAGGAACCTGATAGCTTTTAAAAGGAGTGGTTTAAGCTCCGCAAT
The DNA here is from genome assembly GCA_030015575.1 of Agapanthus africanus. Lineage (NCBI taxonomy): Eukaryota > Viridiplantae > Streptophyta > Magnoliopsida > Asparagales > Amaryllidaceae > Agapanthus > Agapanthus africanus. Next base: position 293,451,888 of record JASDDO010000012.1, on the reverse strand, counting down.
TTAAAAAAAATCTTCTGTTTTAAAATAACCGAGTGGTTTCTTTTAAACTGTTCCAACGATTCAACTTTGGTTTATTTTCTTTGCATTAATATAATGCGCCCCATCATTTAACCTATCATTGCAGAAAACAACGAAAATACAACGTCCTCTTATGCCATCCGCATTTGCCACTGGGCCCCGTCATTCACCCGTTAGGTTACTTAACTAACGACAGAGCCGGGGCTGGGCTAGCGCGGGTGCAAAACATAAGTAACGCCTACTAGATATCATATATAGATATTGTACATTCGTCAGACGCAATAATAGGCATTCCAGATCACAGATGAACATATTGGATATACAAGCAATCCGCATTTCATTTGAGCCTGCAATGAAAGACGGATTACACAGTCGCGATGAATAGCCAAACCGCCACCCTAGACCCCTACGGGTACGGCAAACTACCCGCCAAGTACCCAAAGTGAAGCGGTCTCCCTCAACGACGTGAGTAGGCCACTAAGTACTTCAAAGTACCCGGTAGTTTGTGCACCCCACCTTGGGTCTATCCTAGGAGCAAGAAACAGTAAATGAAATAATACAACGGTGGCTACAACCTCAACCTGGATGTGCCCCGCAAAAAAATATTACAACAAATTACAATTTACATTTGAATGAAAGAAACACTCGTCTCACATCCCCGGCTATCCATTCACGACAATCCAACAAGTTCATATTCACAAACCAGTAAAAACCATTACAGAAATGTGCAACCCCCTGCTAACCGACATACTAGCAGTTAGGGGAGGTTTACGAACACATTAATCACAACACAGATATAATCCATTTAGCCAAAGTTCTTAGATTTTCGATCAAGCAACATATATGAATCTACTCCAAATAATTCTCTGTGCACATAAAACCTGAGCAGAAACAAAACATCGCAGAAAATACAACATCAACACAGAAGAATAACTGAGCAAATTTGTGTTGACTCGGTGTCAACTCGACCGCGGATCCACGGCGGATAGCTTGTATGGGCCGCGGTTCCGCGGTGGTTTTGTCGATTCATGATCCCAAATTTCTTCACAATTCTTAAAAAACCGCGCTTGTATTTTTAAGGGTCCCTGAAAAATTTTTAGACCCCGTTTAAAAATCAGCAGAAACAAAGTGAAAACGTCATTTTTTCGGGATTATTTTGCGATCGAATTTCTAAAGACTTTGCTAACTTGTTAGTTATGGTTTAGCTAGGCTCTGATACCACTGTAAGTCAACGTTACACACAAGATGCGGGGAGGCGGAATAGGTAAAACAATCATTTTGTTTAACGTAACATCGACTAACTTACGGATCTTTGCTAAACCCTAACTAACAAACTATCTAGAAGTGCTAAACTTATTATGATAGATGATTATACCTCAAGATACTAGTCCTTCTTGTTCTTGTTGTTCACCTCCTCGTCGGCCTCCTCGATGTGATAGAAGATCCACCCTAGAGTTCCTTCTCCAAGCATTAACCTCTAACTTGAGGAAACTAAGTGGCTAGGATTGCTAATCCAAGTGACCTAGAAGATATAGAAGTGGATTAAGGATCTATTAGTCTTTCTAACCCTTGGGATCTCAACACATAAGAGGATTAGGGTTAGGTTGAAGAAGAGAAGAGCTTGAGGAGAGAGAGTGTGTATGTGAGAATGAAATGAAAATATAACTCATTTCTATATATTATGAAGCATAATAATTATCAAATAAATCATATGAGATAATTACAACCATGCTTCATTTAATACAATTGAATGAATCATCTCATGAGTCATTAAAACAATTAATGCTTCATTAACTCACTTGGATGAATCATCTCATGAGTCACTAATTCATTTAATGCAAATAACACATAAGATCTCCACCTCATTTAGTTTAATTCATAAATGAATTAAATCTAAATGAGTCACCTTTCTTCTAGAAGCTTCTCGACTAATTACGAGAATGACCCTCCCATCCGTATTTATGAAAAACACGGATATACTGAGACTGCATAAATCCAATAATCCAATACTAGAATCTGGCTTAAACTAAAGCCTGCTAGTATAATCTGTCCGAACATCATACGTGCACAAGTACACATATATGTCCGAACCCTGTCGTAAAACCATATGACCTCTATTGTTTCGCCTGAAGCAGGGAAACCCTCTGTGTGGGACTCTAAAGACTCGACACTACGCTGGCAGTGGGTTACAAGCAGTACTAGCTGTACGTAACAGTCCCCAGGTAGATGTCGATAAGAAGGCTGATGAGGAAACCCATCCGAACTCCTACTAAGCCTGATGTGACAATCTCCGTACAGTCCGATCTATTCATCTAAGACTATCGCATATCGGGCCTAGGGGGGCGGCAAGCGTCAGTCCCCTAAAAGCGGTATAATTCGTGTCGGAGTGAAGCCCATTACACCTTGAGAAGCTACTGGAAAACCTAGCAGTAAATCTTGCTTGCCCTGGCCAGGGACTTTGCGTAATGGCTCTCCACACACAGTGCGATATCAACTCCCAATACCGGGAGAGATGAATCCTATCTAACCGTCACTGCCTCCAAGTGCCTCAGGGCTGCACCCAACTGCTACCTGTTTGCACGACTCGTTTGAGCCATGGTAGGGTAGCAATCTAAGAACAGTGGGAACACACTCGAGACGAAGCAGCAGTGTCATGTCTACAGACTATGCCGTACTCATGTCACCTGGGAACTGTTAACTAACGACGGGTATAATACCAACCAACAGTTCTCTGCGAGTCCTGTCCGGTGTACCCGTAACCAAACGAGCACCTGCATACTATCTCCAGTACGACGTACTGATGGCTGTGGGACATACCATCTCCCCAACTGGGATGAGAAGCGTACATACTAGTCTACTCCGGAGTATCGATGCCCTGTCTCGATAATCCTACGACTAGGGACCTGAAAAAGGATGTGCTTGTACACTACCTAGTCCCCACTAGTGTGACTGCCATCATAACGCTTTTAGTCAAGCAAGATCCTAAGGGCTCTATCAATATGTATTCGTGATATGCTAAAAGAAACATATACACATATTAAGATAGATATAAACAAAGTAGTATACTACTATGTTGAGCAAGACTGTTAATACAACCGTGAATATCCCAAGCTTCCATTAAGTAATATACAAACTAGTATGATACAATAATGGCCCCTAGGGCATATACACTAACAAATATCACCTGATAATTGCTACCTGACGATAGGTATAATACCAACTAGCAGTTGTTGGAGATAGTGCCCTCATAGTCAATTATTGGATCACAGGTACGTGATTGCAATGATTGCGGAGGACCTATCCCGGTAGGGCAGTCTTACTCGAGATGATAGTATGCTATCTGGTTTGCCTTTATCAGTCGTGTACATGTTCAGGTGACTGATTGCATGTTACACTTTGATAGAGCCCTTAGGATCTTGCTTTACTACCAACAGTATGATGGCGATCATATACGTGAGAGTTGGGTAGTTTATACGCATATCCTTAATTGTGGTCACTAGTCGTGGGAGTTTCGAGACAGGGCATCGATACTCCGGAGTAGACTAGTGTGTACAGTCGAGACCCCGACGAGGGGCGGTGGCCGGTCTCACAAGCCACTGGTGTCAGTTGGATCACCTAAGATGTATACAGGTGCTCATTGGGTTATGAGTACACCGGACAGGACTCGCCGGGAATCTGCTAGTTAGTATTATATCTACCGTCAGATAGCAGTTCCCTGGTGACATGTGTACAGGTTAGTTCATCGACCTGAGGTCGTCATTTGTCTCGTGTGAGTTCCCACTGTGCTTTGATTTCTACCCTACCACGGCTCAAAGGAGTCGTGCAAACAGGTAGCTTTTGGGTACAGTCCCGAGCCATATGGAGGCACGTGAGCGGATCGGCAGGGGATTCGTCTCTCCCGGTATTGGGGGCGAGGTCGTGCTGTGTCTAGGAGAGCCATTACACAAAGTCCATGGCCATGGCAGGAGATTTACTGGTAGGTACTCCAGTAGTATCTCAGGGTGTTATTGGGCTTCACTCCGACACGACTTATACTGCTATTGGGGGTCTGACGTTACTAGCCCCTTAGGCAGATATGCGATACTCATTGACGAACGGACCGGACTGTATATACATTGTCACTGTTAGGCTCAGTAGGGTTTTCCGGATGAGTGCGCTCATCGGCATCCCTTGAGGTCAGTCCATGGGCAGCCGTTACGCATTGCTTGTGCCGCTGACGGTTTATGGTTAAACCCACTTCCAGGGTACTGACGAGTCATTAGAGTCCCCCACAGACAGTTTCCCAAGTTCGGGCGAAACGTTGTAGAGGCTGTATGGTTTTATGGCAGGGTTCGGAAAATGCACGTGCGTTTACGCACGTGTTATTTTTCGGGCAGATAATACTGGTCGGCTTTGGTTTAAGCCGGATCCGAGTATTATATTGAGTAGGTATAATATCTTTGTCTCAGTTGCATTTGTATTCGGTCGTAATACAAATGCGGGTATATTTATACAGTTTCGGGGTTATCCTGAAAGTCGTTTCAGGATCACTTTTGGAAGTTACCAGTTTCCAGTTTTCTATCAGCCGTCTTTTAACATTCGGTTAAAGACGGATTTATCTTTTCTTCAGTTGAGGTGAGTCAGTGTTCTAGAAGATTCTAGATGAGGTGACTAGGCTAATTGGTGTTGTGTTCTAATTGGTTGCATTTATTAAAGGGTGACTAGGTTTAGTGAGTCATGCTTTGTATTAATGCATTCTTGTTTTGGTTAAGATATTTTGAAGTGAGAAGCTTTTTGCTAATGGTCACCACTTGCTCCTACGGTCACCTCCCTCCTTCTTATATAAGTGGCCGACCTTCTCTCTCCTCCTCACTTCACTTGATGTTTCATTTTGGTTAGAAAAGATTATGATAGTATTCGGGGTGTATGGAATTTTATAGTTCATTTCATTCCATCACCCGATTTCCACGGCAACTTCATTAACCGATCGTCCACGGACTTGGACGAAGTGAGACAAAGTCATCTACTCATTCTCTACATCAATCTTGGTCGTCTCTTTTAGCAAACTTGACGATCGAGTTGCCTCGAGTCAGAGGCGGGAGCCCGTTTAAAGAACCGATCATGTGGTGCTACATCGACGAGGAGATCGGAGATCGACGAGATCGGAGCAGCCGCAACGGAGCGTGGGATGATGGTTGAAGAACGAAGGACTCGGATCGTTCGGTATAACCATTCTACACTCTTTACAGTTTGTTAGTTTAGCAATAATGGCAGATCCGGGTTAAAGTATACGATAGCGCCAGTTTAAAAGTTTTGTTCCGCATTTTGGCGTCTGTAGACTGCCGGGGCGCTAGCGTAGACTTACAGTGGTATCAGAGCCTAACCATTTTGCTATACTAACTTGTGCTAACGTGTTCAAAACATCGATCGAACCGAAAATCAAAAACGGCAAAATCCTAGCTCGACAGTTTCTGTTGTTTTTAAATGGTCTCAGAAATCAATTCTGCATATCTTAAAAATCCGTGCAGGGTTTTTTAAGCGTACGGGCAAAATTTGGGCACGCAATCTCACCAGAGCGCCGCGGATTAGCGGCCAAACCCATGGTTTGGCCGCTCATCCGCGGCCGTTCTAGGGGATCAGTGCATCAAATTTTTTCTGTGTGTTCTCTGTTGGATTTTGGGGTTTTTGGTAAATATCGTTTTGGCCCAGATTTTGTTACTGTTCACCAGTAAGCTGTGGGGCCCACTTTTTGATATTTGGTCTTTGGTCGATCGAAATTTAAACACGTTAGTTTACAGTGCTTACATTATATCTCCGACCGGGAATGTCATTTGATCGGTAAACCGCGTTTAATTGCTATAGTTCTTTTAGACGGGTTTGCGAACGTGACATTCGCGTTGATGTTCTGTGTTGTGCTGTGTTGTTGCGGATTTGTCATGGTGGATAGCTGTGTGCAATGGTAGTACAGTTTGTGTTTATTTGTACATTTGATATTGCGGGACGAGCGTCCAACCTGTGGACAGCCGTCACTGCCTGTTGTATAATATTCATTTGGGGCACGACCAGGTTGCGGTCGATGTACCTATTGTACTATTTTTCATTACTGTACTAGGTTTTACCCCGCGACGGAGTGCACGGATAGCCGGGTTCGGAAAAGCAACGGGTCCGCATCTCATGGCTTTGAGAGGCAGAGGGGCCCCACTTCAGAATTGGCAGACTATTCGCCGCACTCGTAGGGGGTACAGGTTGACCCAAGGAGGGGTGCTCAATTTACCGGATTCCGTGAAGTGCCGGGTGTTCCATTCACTATGCTGTGGGGACTACCTCGCTTCAGGTTTTGGCGGGTAACTTGCCGCACCCGTAGGGGTCTAGGTTTCATTGCACAGGCTATCCACACGACAGGGGAACGTCGAGTTTCAGCAGCGGCTCTGTGAAACTCGGGGATCCCAGATTATCTGTATTGTTCTGTGATGCTTATTACTTTTCTGTAATGTTGCATACTATCACGCCTGGAGCGATTATTGTATATTGGTTTATATACTATTAGATGTTGTATATGTTTTACACCCGCGCTAGTCCAGTCCCCGCTCTGTCGTTAGTTAAGTAACCTAACGGGTGATGACGGGACCCAGTGACGAATGCGGATGGCATATACGTACATTTTATTTTCGTTCTTTTCTGGTGTGATTGAATGATGGGACTGCGTTGATTCTGATCAATGCAAAGTAAAACAAACCTGTTTTCAGTTGTTGGAACAATTTAAAAAATGTTGTTGTTACAAAGACGTTTCCTTTTGTTATGCATAGCGGTATTCAGTGGAATATCCCGCACCTCATTCGACGGGGCAAGGGCCGATATCCCTTCACTGGGACCGACCCTTTGGACAGAAGTTTGCGTCAGGGTAATAACTTCACTATAGTCGATTACATGTTGCTTTGCAAAGCGGTATTCAGTGGAATATCCTGCACCTTATTCCACGAGGAAAGAGCCAAGATCCCTTTACCGGGAGTGACCTCTTTAGCAAAAGGTTTTCGCCACTATATTTTAAAAAGCTATCAGGTTCCTTCAGCGATATCAAGTTCACTACGCTAATGGTTTTTCGCCAAAAACCAGCCGTAGCCCTCCGTCACTTCTTTTTGGTATTCAGTAGTATTCAAGCTACGTATTTTGACCAACGCCAAGGCATAGTGTTTGGTAGCTGCTGGGTATTCAATTGTTGCATAGATAGATGAGTTAGTTTGGGACAGTCGTTCTGCCATTTTGGCCAACGTCAAGGGCATGTGCGGGTGGGTTCAAATTGACAAGATAGTGACGGGTAGAACTTGGCATGTGACTTATGACATTTTGACCAACGCCAAGGTTATAAGAGCATGGGGCAAAAATAATATCAGGAGTTTCTAAAGAAATTGAAACTTGCCGAGTATGCGCATACCTTCTGGAGTATGAGTAACGTGGATGCATTCCATCACGTTATTATGCGATGAGAGTTGGATCCTGATTCCCAGTGATGAGTTGGTTTACTCTTCGGGTGATCCCGATTGATTCTTCTTTAGGTTTGGAGGAGAATTTGACAGGACAGTGGGAGGTTTCCGGATTAGATAAATTGATGACCATTCTGATCTAGGTTAGAGTGCACGCAGAGTGTTTCTTTTCTCTCTCTCTCTTTGGCAGCGACCTTTGACCGACCCTAGACTATGACTCAGCGACCAGGATGACCGAACCTTCTTAAAATACTGGCTTTTGGATTGTCTGAGTTGCATAAGTCATTGCCACTCCTTCTTTTACCCTTTGAATTTCTCAGAACACCCGTATTACTACGGATATCCACTTCCATTGGATAGAGCCATAGTATGGTTATATACGAACTCGAAGGGACTTCTTCGAGGATGGATCAAGGTTCAGGAGAAATAGAATTGGTTTATTCAGTTGTCTTTTATTATCACCTTCTCTCAGGTTGCGAGAGCTCCTTGGTTTAGGAGAGTACACCTATTACGCTTATTGGATAGTCTTATTCCAAACCATAGGCTGGTGCCGAAAGGTAGGGAATGAAGAAAACCAATTAGCCTAAGTAGGGTGTGCAGAAGGTAATATGTAAAGACAAAATAAAGGGATTAGAAAGAGGGCAAAGTAAATTGCGACTGATATCATTCACGACCAAAACCGCGTACTTCATCGCCACTCCTATTTCACCTTTAAAAGAATAAGGTATTATTCAGTTGTCTTTTATCATCACCTTCTCTCAGTTGCGAGTACTCCTTGGTTTAGGAGGGTACACCTATTATGCTTACTGGATAGTCTTCTTCCAAACCATAGGCTGGTGCCGAACGGTAGGGAAGGAAGAAAACCATTTAGCCTAACGATGGTGTACAGAAGGTAACGACTAAAGACAAATAAAGGGATTTGGAGAGATGGCAATAAAATATACGGTTGAAGTCATGAATTGGATTATGGAAGAGGCATTACTATGAATACCAAGATACCCCTACGAAACATTTTCATGTTTCAGTGCATTGTTAAAGGAAAAACTGTTTTCCCGATTAGACACTTACTCCAAGGGTATGTATTTACCAGGTTTCATTCTCATATCTGTATGGTTTTACAGATGATGAGTGGGAGTAAGATATTGGGAATTAGGTGATTATCCTCATTATATCGGAATTCGTTGTAATTGGTGATATTTGAGGAAATCGCCAGGGTACAGTTTTCAACCTACGACGCACAGGTTTTTGAGTTGTTCAACTCAGCGGACTTATACAGAGTATTGTATGTTGTCCAGTGTCCATCAGGACAAAGGGGTAGGTCCTCGTACTATGTTCTGTTTACTTATAACTTCTCTAGTATTTAGACGAGTGTTTCGTACAAATACAAGGTCTAAGTTTTGAGAAGTTGTGGGTATAAGAATAAAGTAGAGAACCAGGTATCACAAGTATCGGGATTCTTCAAAGAGATCGAAGATGTAGATTCTTGTGATTGGTATTCAGATGATAGTGATGGTTTTGAGAAACGTGTTTCTCTTTCAGGTTACTCATAATTGGATGGATTTCTAAGTTGAGTAATGCTGATTAGCCTCTTTCCATCAAGTTGATATGCGCTGGAGACAGCTGCATGATTTGAATCTGGTTCCAATTAAATAAGTGCCAAAGTTTCTGTATTGGATATAGAATGGATCGTACCTTAAAAGAAATTAAGGTACGGGGAGTTGTCCAGCTTATGATTAAAACCAGACACTGGATAACTCAGGGCACGTTTCTGTAATGGCTGTTTTGTGGGTTGACCCTGGCTACGACGAGGGTTGATATTCTACCATTTGCAAGATCAATAGTGATATTGTTCTTGACTCGCCACAGTTTTAGTAAAAATGGATCTTTTTCAGAAAACAGTAGTGGGAGTAAGGTAGAACTGGAAGTGATTCCAGAACCGCGAACGATTACGGAAAATTTAATAGGACCTATACATTCAATCAGGTTTGACATTCCAATAGCCACTCCGCAGGTATGGTAGGTAACCTCAGATGCCCGAGAGGTACTTCAGTAGCCTCAGAGACGGCGACAGGGAGGTTCTTATCTACCAAGACTTGACACTACTGTTGTTCCAGGATATGAGACCCGGTAGGAGGGTTGTCGTAGTCAGTGGGAGCAGCGGAAGCATAGTGGGCAAGATGCTTATATCTATTTATAGACTTGAGCAGTTATAGCGGAGATAGATCATCTAATTTTGATGTGACAGTCATGGGTTTGACTTCAATCAGAATAGGGGATGGATCAGTTAAGAAGGTAGTAGGGTGTGATGTCATGGTATCTGGATGACATACACAGAGTAGGAAGTAAAATTCCTATACTACGATCGGTTGTACTGTGGTCGTCACACAGTTGTTTCTCCAGACAGGATATGGATATAATATTTGACATTCTGGTTTCTAGATCTATGGTTTTAGATCTGGATTTGGGTAGTTTCCCAATGTGGGTACTTTGACAGATATTCTAATGGTTTTTGGAATAGTTGACTCCTAGCATGGTGGTGTACCTGCAGGTGATGGAGTCACCCTCTCTAAAGGTGTCTTACAGACTAAAGGGGAGAGGGATATGCATGATTGGCAGATCACTTGCTTAGGCAATTGAGTCAATCATGAGATGTCAAGTACCACACCAAATGTTGTTTTTGCACTAGATGCAATAAGTTTGTATTAATCCGATCCTGGAGAAACATAAGGAAGCGGTTTTAGAACATAAGTGCATGTTCTACGGATTTGATGACAGCAGCCTCCTTCGGGAGACGATAATCATTCCAGGCTTCAAAGGTGACGTGGTTGACAGAGTGATTGTCAGAGTTATAGTTTTTCCCTCTGACGAAGAGGGACAGTATTATGGACAGGTGGTCCAAGAGGATACTGTGGGTGGCTTGGTGCCCGATACTGATTAGGTTCAGTGATCGATACAGTCTAAGAAGTTTGGATTTGGAGTTCATTTATGAACAAGGTCCCATCAGATATCCAGACATATCCTAAGACAGGTATTACTCGATTCGGGAGATGGCTTTCTCCGCGAACTTGAGATTTAGAGAGATATAGAAAGAAACTTCTAGGCGGATCCACTCACTAAGGCTATTTCTCGAACACAATAGTTTTACAAACAGGCTTTGTGAAACTGATTAGTAGAGGAGTTGGATGTTCGGTTTCACACGGGTTGTGAGTAGTCGACATTGCAATATTAGCCTTGAGTGCAAGTGGGAGATTGTTGGAGATAGTGCCCTCATAGTTAATTATTGGATCGCAGGTACGTGATTGCAATGATTGCGGAGGACCTATCCCGGTAGGGCAGTCTTACTCGAGATGATAGTATGCTATCTGGTTTGCCTTTATCAGTCGTGTACATGTTCAGGTGACTGATTGCATGTTACACTTTGATAGAGCCCTTAGGATCTTGCTTTACTACCAACAGTATGATGGCGATCATATACGTGAGAGTTGGGTAGTTTATACGCATATCCTTAATTGTGGTCCCTAGTCGTGGGAGTTTCGAGACAGGGCATCGATACTCCGGAGTAGACTAGTGTGTACAGTCGAGACCCCGACGAGGGGCGGTGGCCGGTCTCACAAGCCACTGGTGTCAGTTGGATCACCTAAGATGTATACAGGTGCTCATTGGGTTATGAGTACACCGGACAGGACTCGCCGGGAATCTGCTAGTTAGTATTATATCTACCGTCAGATAGCAGTTCCCTGGTGACATATGTACAGGTTAGTTCATCGACCTGAGGTCGTCATTTGTCTCGTGTGAGTTCCCACTGTGCTTTGATTTCTACCCTACCACGGCTCAAAGGAGTCTTGCAAATAGGTAGCTTTTGGGTACAGTCCCAAGCCATATGGAGGCACGTGAGCGGATCGGCAGGGGATTCGTCTCTCCCGGTATTGGGGGCGAGGTCGTGCTGTGTCTAGGAGAGCCATTACACAAAGTCCATGGCCATGGCAGGAGATTTACTGGTAGGTACTCCAGTAGTATCTCAGGGTGTTATTGGGCTTCACTCCGACACGACTTATACTGCTATTGGGGGTCTGACGTTACTAGCCCCTTAGGCAGATATGCGATACTCATTGACGAACGGACCGGACTGTATATACATTGTCACTGTTAGGCTCAGTAGGGTTTTCCGGATGAGTGCGCTCATCGGCATCCCTTGAGGTCAGTCCATGGGCATCCGTTACGCATTGCTAGTGCCGCTGACGGTTTGTGGTTAAACCCACTGCCTGGGTACTGACGAGTCATTAGAGTCCCCCACAGACAGTTTCCCAAGTTCGGGCGAAACGTTGTAGAGGCCGTATGGTTTTATGGCAGGGTTCGGAAAATGCACGTGCGTTTACGCACGTGTTATTTTTCGGGCAGATAATACTGGTCGGCTTTGGTTTAAGCCGGATCCGAGTATTATATTGAGTAGGTATAATATCTTTGTCTCAGTTGCATTTGTATTCGGTCATAATACAAATGCGGGTATATTTATACAGTTTCGGGGTTATCCTGAAAGTCGTTTCAGGATCACTTTTGGAAGTTACCAGTTTCCAGTTTTCTATCAGCCGTCTTTTAACATTCGGTTAAAGACGGATTTATCTTTTCTTCAGTTGAGGTGAGTCAGTGTTCTAGAAGATTCTAGATGAGGTGACTAGGCTAATTGGTGTTGTGTTCTAATTGGTTGCATTTATTAAAGGGTGACTAGGTTTAGTGAGTCATGCTTTGTATTAATGCATTCTTGTTTTGGTTAAGATATTTTGAAGTGAGAAGCTTTTTGCTAATGGTCACCACTTGCTCCTACGGTCACCTCCCTCCTTCTTATATAAGTGGCCGGCCTTCTCTCTCCTCCTCACTTCACTTGATGTTTCATTTTGGTTAGAAAAGATTATGATAGTATTCGGGGTGTATGGAATTTTACAGTTCATTTCATTCCATCACCCGATTTCCACGGCAACTTCATTAACCGATCGTCCACGGACTTGGACGAAGTGAGACAAAGTCATCTACTCATTCTCTACATCAATCTTGGTCGTCTCTTTTAGCAAACTTGACGATCGAGTTGCCTCGAGTCAGAGGCGGGAGCCCGTTTAAAGAACCGATCATGTGGTGCCACATCGACGAGGAGATCGGAGATCGACGAGATCGGAGCAGCCGCAACGGAGCGTGGGATGATGGTTGAAGAACGAAGGACTCAGATCGTTCGGTATAACCATTCTACACTCTTTACAGTTTGTTAGTTTAGCAATAATGGCAGATCCGGGTTAAAGTATACGATAGCGCCAGTTTAAAAGTTTTGTTCAGCATTTTGGCATCTGTAGACTGCCGGGGCGCTAGCGTAGACTTACAGCAGTACCCCTGCGAGTCCGTCCGGTGTACTCATAACCTAATGAGCACCTGTATACTTCTTAGGTGAACCAACTGACACCAATGGCTTGTGAGACCAGCCATCGCCCCTTATCGGGGTCTCGATCCGTATACACTAGTCTACTCTCGGAGTATCGATGCCCAGTCTCGAAACTCCCACGACTAGGGACAATTTAAGGATGTGCTTATAGACTACCCAACTCTCAAGTATATGATCGCCATCATAATGCTGGTAGTCAAGAAATAATTCTATGGGCTCTATCAACTATAATAGTGATCTGTAATGTCACCTGAAGCATGTTCATGATGATAAAGACAAACCGGATAGCATACTATCATCTCGAGTAAGACTGTTCTACCGGTATAGGTCCTCCCTCAATCATTGCAATCACGTGCCTGCGATCCAATAATTGACTTGAGGGCACTATAGCCAACACTTCTCTGATGTTAAACACCAATGGATATGGGATCATCCATCGCCCATCATATGGGTCGAGAAGCGTATACGCTAGTCTACTCTGGAGTATCGATGGCCTGTCTCAATACTCCCACGACTAGGAACATTTGAAGGATGTACTTGCCGACTACCTCTGCCCCACTAGTATGATCCGCATCATAGTCCTGGTAGTCAAGTACTTATCCTAAGGGCTTTATCAACATGTAATAGAGAGACAATAAGTGTACATGTTAAGATAAAGTGCAACCAGATAGCATACTATCATGTCGAGCAAGAAAGTCCTCCCTATATATGTCCAAGCATCCACTACAATATACATCGCATGTACAGTAATGGCCTCTAGGGCATACATATAACTAACAATCTCCCACTTACACTAAGTCTATTTGTTGTAGTATCTCATACTCAACGTCCTATAGAAGTCTCTCTAGGGAAAGGCCTCTGTGAGTGGATCCGCCGTGTTATCCTTCGCGTCAACTCTCCTTACCTCGATCCATTGGAGATCAACCATCTCCCTGATCAGGTGATACTTTTCTCAGAATATGTATGGAATGCTGATGGGATTTGCGTTCCTAGGCCAAAGCCACAACTCCATTGTTGTCATAATAACAATTATTGGACGCTCAATGGTACAAACTTTGTTCATCTCATGAACAAGAAATGCCCAGACAGCCACTTTGGCAGCATCGTTGGTCGCGATGTATTCAGCCTTTATCGTCTAGTATGCCACGGTATCTAGCTTGGAACTCTTCCAACATACCGTCCCTCCACTGAGGGTAAAGATAATACCTGTGACTGACTTTCAGTCGACCTTATCACTCTGGAAGCCCGAACAAAGAACATTCATTTAATGCTTCTCAAGTACTTAAGAATGTCCTCCACAGCTGTCCAGTGATTCTCCCAAGATCCGATTGATTCCTGATCATTACACCTAGTGAGTTAGCTACATCTGGTCTGGTACATAACATCACACACATGATAGAGCCTACTTCCGAAGCATAGGATATCCCTTGCACGCGAGCTCTCTCCAAATCAGTCTTGGAAGACATCTTTTTTGGAGAGAGTGATTCCTGAGTAAGTGGGCGAACCACCACGCTTAGAATCTCCCATACTAAACCCCTTTAGTACGGTGTTAATGTTCCTGGATTTGGGACACTCCCAACATCCACTTAGATCTATCACCATAGATCATAAACCACAAGATGTAGTAGGTATCATCTATATCTTCTATTAAGAATCCTCGTGATAAGAGGAGCTTGACCGAGTGTAGCATAGGAAACCATTTCCTATCATGAGTATGTCATCTACGTACAATACATGTAAGATAACCTCACTCTCTACAACCTTCTTTTATATACAAGGTTCATCTACTTTTTTGATGAAGTCAAACTCTTCGACTGCCATATCAAAACAGATGTTCCAACTCCGCGATGCTTGCTTTAATCCTGATGGACTTAAGCTTAGCTTTGAAAGTCTCAACTTTTCCATCTACACCAAGACTCTGCTCAAGATCCATTTGCTCCCAATGGGTCTTACTCCTTCAGGTGCAACATGCAAAGTCATACTTTGTTGGTGTACATGGATTCCATCTTTGATCGCATAGCATCCAGCCTTTTCACAAAGTCTCCAGTTGTGATGGCCTGTATGAACCTAGTTGGGCCATCATCTACTATGATGCAATCCTCGTTCTCACTGTCACCGAGAAGACCGTAGTATCTCTCAAGTGAATGAGAAACCCTACCAGATTCACGGGGAGGCCGAGGTTCGTTGGAGACTATTGAATCCTTTGGTTTCACCAAATCATCAGCTGTTAGTTTGTCTAGCTGGAACTCCTTCCAGTTCTACCTCATGTCCACAAATTTCTTTACAAGAAATTCCTTTTCTAAAAAGGTGGCATGCTGAGAAACAAAACACCTTTTGCTCCTCAGTGTGGTAGAAGATATTCCCTTGCGAATGTTCAGGATATCCAACAAATTTATACAGAACTTACATTGCCTCGAGCTTGTCCAGATTTTTCTTTCCAACATAGGCCGGACAACCCCATATCTTAACTCTTTTAAGACATGGTCTCTTCCCATACCATATCTCATATTGAGTGGTAGGCACTGATTTGGACGGAACCCCATTCAATGGGTATGCAGCTTCTTAAGTGCATAACCCACAAAAGAAAACAGGCAACTCAGCAGTACTCATCATAGAGCGCACCATATCTCATAGGGTTCTATACCTCCGCCCCGATACACCAATGTGCTGTGGTGTACTCGAAGTAAGCTGAGAGAGAATCACATTCTCCATTTAGAAAATCCAGGAACTCCATGCCCAAGTATTCGCATCCTCGATCACATCGAAGGACTTTAATACTTCTACCCGTCTAGTTCTTAACCTCAAGCTTATATTCCTTGAATTTCTTAAAAGTTTCAGACTTGTGTTTCAACAGGAACATATGTCCGAATCTTGAGAGAAGATCAGTGAGTATAATGAAATACGAAGAACCAACCTTGGCACTTGTAGACATAGGACTGCATACATCATCATGTATATATCCCAAGAGTTCAATAACTCTTTCTCTTTTTCGAGTAAACGGAGTATTGGTCACTTTATCTTTGAGACAAGACTGGTAAGTATCATAAGATGAAAATTCGAACAGATTCTCATATTCATCCTTATGTAACATAGCTGGCCGTGTCGCATTGATATGATCTAGTCTACAATGCCACATGAAGGATTCGTTCATTTCTGAACTACTCTTCTTGTGTGTGTTGTATATACTTTGAACTGTGGTTTGATTTAGAACGTATATGCTATTACATAACGTGCCTGATCCAATCAACTCTTGATTCAGGAAAATGTTCACAACATTATCCTCCAATACAGAATTATATCCTTTTTTAACTTAATAAAGAAACTGATGTAATGTTGTATATCAGGTTCGGTATCTAATAACATTTGTTCAGAATCAATGTATTTACCATTTGGCAATACAAGGTGATATTTGCCAACTTTCTTGGCTGCAACAATTGCACTATTCTCTATCTTAAAGATATATCACCCATTCTCAGTTCTCTACTTGTCTGTAGCCCATGTAACAGATTACATATATGGGATCCTAATCCGGTATCTCATACCTAGGACGTAGAAGATACTGAGAAACAGTTCTCGGTAATAAACACACTCGAAGAATATGCATCAACATGCTCATTCCTCAATTGGGTTAAGTGGAAATCCGGATATTCCCTTATTTCCTGCTCGGACTTATAACAATTATAAGATAGAGCGGAACCAACGTTCCCTAGCTCAGTATAATAAGCAGGTTCAGTCAATGCATCCATATTATTATCTTGATTAAGGCGTGACATGGTCGCTAACAGGAGAGAGAGAGAAGAAAACACTCTGCGTGCGCTCTTGCAAGATCAGATTGGTTATTATTTTATCTAATCAGGATGGCTCCAACTGTTTTTATCAAATCTTCCTTCACACCCTAAAAGGTAAGACTAGCCAGGATTAATTACACCCTATAAGTTCGCCAATCTTTTGGCCAGGCCAGTGTCGGTACTTTGAGGGAGGTTCCCCGTGCTTTCACACGGACCTAATTAAAATAAACCTCGTTTTCCCAGGGGCGTAACCCCGTTAACATCTTTCTAGACACCTACTTGATCGGCTAATTGTAAAGTGTAAAACTCTCCCAGGAGTAACTCTTACTCGCAGTGGGTATCGGGATCCAACTATCTCATAGAAGGTGTTAGTTATATGTATGCCCTAGAGGCCATTACTGTACATACGATGTATATTGTAGTGGATGCTTGGACATATATAGGGAGGACTTTCTTGCTCGACATGATAGTACGCTATCTGGTTGCTCTTTATCTTAACATGTACTGTGATTGTCTCTATGTTACATGTTGATAAAGCCCTTAGGATATGTACTCGACTACTGGTACTATAATGAGATCATACTAGTGGGGCCACGGTAGTCGATGAGTACATCCTATAACTGTTCCTAGTCGATGGTGTATCGAGACAGGGCATCGATACACCAGAGTAGACTAGCATATACGCATCTTGACCCATATGATGGGCGATGGATGATCCCATATCCATTGGTGTTTGACATCAAGGATGGTGTACGGGTGCTCAGTGGAGACTGGGTACACTGGACGGACTCGCCGAGAACTCCCAGATGGTATTATACCTCACGTCAGATGGCAGTTCTCCGGTGATACTGGTACAGAGTAGTCTGTTGACCCGAGATCGTCATAGAGTCTTGTGTGATTCCTACTGTGCTTTGATTTCCATCATTCCACGTCCAAGAGGGCGTGCAAAAAGGTGGCTTTTGGGTACAGTCCCGAATCACATGGAGGCAATGAGCGATAGGAGGGGATTCGTCTCTCCCGGTATAGGGAGTTGATGTCGTGCTGTGTTCGATTGGCTATAACTGGAAATCCTTGGCCAGGGTTGCTGAGATCTACTGGTAAGTGTTATCAGTAGTTTCTCGAACTGTTATAGACCTTATATCGACATGACTTATCGAGCTACTGGGGTCTGACGTTTACCACCCCTAGGCGAGATATGCGACATATTAGACGACGAGACCGGACTGTACGGGAGTGTTACTGTTTGGATTCACAGGAGAATGTGTAGGCTTTCTTGTTGATCTTCTGAGCGCTCAATACCTGGGTGGCTGTTACGTTTAGCTGACCGCTTGCAGCTTGTGGGTGTTTGATATGATCATCACCTACTGCCGGCGTATTGACGATTCTTTAGAGTCCTACACAGAGGTTTCTTGGATCAGGCAAAATGGAGTAGGAGCACATATGTGATATGTGCGGGACCGAGGATAATGCGATATGTGATACCGTATTCTATTCTCGCGATATTTGATATCAGCCGGGTCATCGGATCAAGTGTTGATTCGATGAATCGGTAAATGAGATATTAGTCGGTTATATGCGATATAGCCGGATTGTCGGATCAAGTGTTGATTCGATAATTTAATGTATAATAATATATATGATATATTAAATTACATTAACTAATATTAGCTTACTAAAAGATTCTTTTTCTCACTCGGGTAATACATTGATATATATGCGATATATGATAATTGTATTATTTTATTTGGTTACAATAAATATTATATATGTGATATATAATATTGTAACATGATATGATAACTAATGCAACATGTTTAGTAGAGATTAAACAAGATTAGGGTTTGATTTGGGTTAATACTTTCTAGGTGATTCTAGAAGGTTTAGTTTTGTTTTGTGAAAGATATTTTATTATGACTCATGCTTTAACCCAACCCAAACCCTAACCCTAGTTAATTCTCTACATGGGTTTAGTTGACCATGGTTGCATTAATCATCATATTTATCCTTTCATTATTCATCACAAAAGGTTTCATGTTTATTGTTCATCTTCTTCCTTCTTTCTTTTCATGAAAAAGCTTTCTAGCTTTTTCTAAGTGATGAAAAATGAGTGAGAATAAGAAAACAAATGAGAGCAAAAATCCTACTTCATCATCCTCATCTATCCTTACCATTTAGATGAGGGTGTTCACTTCATATTATGAGTGTTATCTTTTGTTAATGAAACTTCAAGGTAGATCATCTTTGTATCGAAGATCGGAAGAAAGACTGCATCTTTCTCTTCGTGGAACCTCTCGAGAGTCCGGAACACGATGATCGCAGCGAAGGGACTTCAACACGGAGCTTTAGAAGTGAAGGACCGGATCTACAAAGATTGTAATTGTAAGTCCACGTTGCCCACCCCGGTGCTTCCGGGGAGGCGGAAAACGGAATAAAAATCGGATTTTTATCATGCTAGGCAACATGGACTAGACAAAGGAGGATCTTTGCTAAACAAAAACAAGCTAAAGCTAACTAGAAACTTAGCTAAAGGTTAGAATGGTTATACCTAGGGCTTTATGTCCCTCTCTCCTTGCTCCTTGGAGTAGTAGAAATAGATCACCTTTGTCGTCTTCTCACGTCGAAGAAGGATCCACCCGAAATCCTCAACCTTTGGCTTCAACTCCAAGCTAGAAGTAACTAGGGTGCTAGAAGTGCTAATCCTAGAACCCTAGATGAGAGTAGAGATTACTATGGAATGGTTTTTCTCAAGCTCAAGTGTTTCTCAACACATGAGAGGGGAGAGCTTGAGGAAGAGGAAGAGCAAGAGAGAGAAAGTAAATGATAGAAATGAGAGAATAAGAAGCCATTCTCACATATATGTGTGAATTATAAAAATAGATAATTAGCTAGATAATTGTCATGGTTAATCAAGACATGACTATTATCATTTCATATTTAATGCTAATTGCAAGGATAAAAAAGCATCTTTTATATGGAATGATGATGGTCAACATGTCAACTAAGGTCAATAAGTCAAGTATGGTCAAAATGTCAACAATCCTAACCATGCACAATTATATATATATATATATATATAGCCAATATCTATTAATTATAATACACACATAAACATTAGGGTTAATAAAATGACAATGGTCATTAACCCTAATCAAAGTCCTCTTCCTCTGTCTCAATCAACTGTGCATACGCACCCGTATTCGTGATCCGAGAAACACGAATACAAAGAGATAAAACCAATCCCAAATCATATACTAGGATCTGGCTTAAACCAAAGCCCGCTAGTATAAGCTGTCCGGACAACAAACGTGCACAAGTGCACGGATGTGAACGAACCCTGTCGCAAAACAATGCGACCTCTACTCATTTTTCCTAAAGGAGAATAGCTCTCTGTGTGGGACTCTAAAGACTCGACACTACGCTGGCAGTGGGTTTAACCATAGACCGAAAGCGGCACTAGCTGTACGTAACGGTCCCCAGGTAGATGCCGATAAGAAGACTGACGAGGTGACCCCATCTGAACTCCCACTGAGCCTGTATGTGACAGTCTCCATACAGTCCGGTATGTTCGTCTGATACATCGCATGGCGGGCCTAGGGGGTCGGTGAACGTCAGTCCCCTAATAGCGGTACAAGTCGTGTCGGAGTGTAGCCCAGAACACCCTGAGATAACACTGGAAACCTACCAGTATATCTCGCTTGCCCTGGCCAGGGACTACTTGTGTAATGGCTCTCCTGGACACAGCGCGATGTCAACCCCCAATACCGGGAGAGACGAATCCTGTCTAACCGTCACTGCCTCCAAGTGCTTCGGGACTGCACCCAAAAACTACCTGTTTGCACGACTCCTTTGAGCCGTGGTAGGGTAGTAATCAAAGTGCAGTGGGAACACACTCGAGGCGAAGTGACAGTGTCAAGTCAGCGGACTAAGCTGTGCTCTTGTCACCTGGAAACTGATAACTGACGATAGGTATAATACCAACCAACAATTCCCGACGAGTCCTGTCCAGTGTACTCGTAGCCTAACGAGCACCCGTATACTATCTCAAGTACGACGTACTGACGACTGTGGGACAGACCGTCTCCCACACTGGGATGAGAAGCGCATACGCTAGTCTACTCCGGAGTATCGATGCCCTGTCTCGATAGTCCAACGACCAGGGACCTGTATAAGGATGTGCTTATGGATTACCCAGCCCCCACGAGTGTGAGCGCCATCACAACGCTGGTAATCAAGCAAAGATCCTAAGGGCTCTACTAATATGTATATCAGCGATATGCTAAAAGAAACACATGCACATATTAAAGAAGAGACAAACCAAGTAGCATACTACCATTTCGAGCAAGATTGTATATACAACTGTGAATATCCCAAGCTTCCATCAAGTAATATACAAACTAGTATGATACAGTAATGGCCTCTAGGGCATATACACTAACAATCTCCCACTTGCACTAAGGCCATGTACTGGCGTATCGAAGACCTATCATCTCGATCAGCCGCTCGAACTGAGTCTGGGGCAAGGCCTTGGTGAATGGATCTGCAGTGTTATCTTCTGATGCAACCCTCCGAACCTCGATCTCCTGGCGATCCACGATCTCCCTGATAAGGTGATACCGCCTCAAGATGTGTCTGGATTTCTGATGGGTCCTGGGTTCCTTCGCTAAAGCTATAGCCCCGTTGTTGTCGCAATACAGAGGTATTGGGTCAACAATGGACGGAACCACCTGAAGTTCTTTCAAGAAATTCCTCATCCAGACAGCTTCTTTTGCGGCATCAGATGTAGCGATGTATTCCGCTTCCATAGTCGAGTCAGCAACGGTTTCCTGTTTGGAGCTTTTCCAACACACCGCCCCTCCATTGAGGGTGAAGACAAAACCCGACATGGACTTGGAATCATCCTTGTCACTCTGGAAGCTGGAGTCAGTAAAGGCCTCAATCTGGAGGTCTTTTCCGCCATACACCAAGAACATCTCCTTAGTCCTTCTCAGGTACTTGAGAATGTTCTTTACAGCTATCCAATGTTTCTCCCCAGGGTTTGACTGATACCTGCTTACCACACTCAGAGCATAAGCCACATCTGGTCTGGTACACAACATCGCATACATTATAGAGCCTACCACAGAAGCGTAGGGTATAATAGACATGCGATCCCTCTCCAAATCAGTCTTGGGAGACATCTCTTTGGAGAGGGTGATCCCGTGACAAGCCAGTAGATTACCGCGCTTGGAATCTTCCATACTGAATCTCTTCAGTATGGTGTCGATGTACCTGGACTGTGAAAGTCCTAATATCCTCTTGGATCTGTCACGGTAGATCCGGATAACCAGAATGTATGAGGCATCACCCAGGTCTTTCATGGAGAACCTGTATGACAAGAACCCCTTGACAGATTGTAGCATAGGAATGTCATTTCCTATTAAGAGAATGTCATCCACGTACAAAACAAGGAATACTACAGTTCTCGCTACAAATCTACAATAGATGCATGGTTCATCTGGATTTTTGATAAAGCCAAATTCCTTGACCGTCTCATCAAAACAGATGTTCCAACTCCGCGATGCCTGCTTTAGTCCATAAATGGACTTAAGCAACTTGCACACCTTTCCGCTGCTCCCACTCTGAATGAAACCCTCTGGCTGGTCCATGTAGACACACTCTTCTAAATGTCCATTTAGAAAGGCAGTCTTTACGTCCATCTGCCAAATCTCATAATCGTGGATGGCAGCAATGGCAAGAAGGATCCGAATGGATTTCAGCATAGCTACTGGAGAAAAGGTTTCGTCATAGTCTAAACCAGGTCTTTGACGAAAACCCTTTGCAACCAGTCTAGCTTTATAGGTCTCAACCTGTCCATCTACACCAATCTTCCTTTTGAAGATCCACTTGCATCCTACGGGTTTTACCCCATCTGGAGCAATGTCCAACGTCCATACTTTTTTGGTGTACATGGACTCCATTTCGGTCCGTATTGCATCCAGCCATTTTACCGAGTCGACGCTCTGAATGGCTTGCTGGAAGCTAGCAGGCTCATCACAATCTATGATGCAATCTTCTCTATCCCCGTCAATGAGAAAACCGTAGTATCTCTCGGGCGGATGAGACTGCCTACTACTCCTGCGGAGTGGCGTGGGAATGTCCTGATCTTTCGAACCTTCTGGTTCTACTAAGCTTTCCGTAATAGCTCGTGGTTCCGGAATTTCTTCCAGTTCTATTGCGCTCCCACTTATTTCTTTTTGTATGAACTGGTGTTCTAGAAAATGGGCATGGCGAGAAACAAAGACCTTTTGTTCCTCTTCGCAATAGAAGAAATATCCCTTGGAGTTCTTTGGATATCCCACAAACTTGCACTGTACTGAGCGTGCCTCGAGCTTGTCCGCATACTGCTTTTTTACAAAAGCTGGACATCCCCATGTCTTAATGTGATTAAGATAGGGTCTTTTCCCACACCACATCTGATATGGTGTAGTAGGCACAGTCTTAGTTGGAACTCGGTTCAAAAGGTATGCAGCTGATTCTAGCGCATATCCCCAGAACGATTGTGGCAACTTAGCTTTACTCATCATGGACCGTACCATATCCAATAGGGTTCGGTTCCGTCTCTCCGATACACCGTTATGTTGCGGAGTGTATGGAGGAGTAAGCTGAGAGAGAATTCCATTCTCTTTTAAGTAACCCAGGAACTCGGCACTCAAGTATTCACCACCTCGATCAGATCTCAGTGCCTTGATAGTTTTTCCTGTTTGTTTTTCTACTTCATTCTTATATTCCTGGAATTTTTCAAAAGCCTCGGATTTATGTTTCATTAAAAAGACATAACCGTACCTTGAAAAGTCATCCGTAAAAGTAATGAAGTAAGAATAACCGCTTCGCGCATGTGTAGACATTGGGCCGCACACGTCGCTGTGTACGAGTCCCAAGAGCTCGCTCTCTCTTACTCCGTGTCCAGTGAACGGAGTCTTTGTCATCTTTCCTTTGAGACAGGATTGACAAGTTGCATACGATTGATATTCGAACGGATCCAAATATCCTTCTGTATGTAACTTAGTCAACCTTCTCTCATTGATGTGACCCAGTCTACAATGCCATAAGAAATTTTTATTGATTTCTGGAGACTTTCTTTTGTGTGTATTCTGGACATTGAAAATCTGTGGTTGGTTTAATACGTATATACCGTTGTTCAATGTACCTGACCCAATCAAAACTTGATTAAGGTGAATGTTCACTACATTACTTACAAATGCAAATTCATAACCTTCTTTAGATAATAAAGATATAGAAATGATATTACAGGTTGCATTTGGTACATAATAACAACTACGCAAAACTAAAAAGTGTCCATCCGATAATCCCAGGTGATAGTCCCCCACGGCCTCAGCATCCATGCTAGCACCGTTTGCAACTCTGAGGGTCATGTCACCTGCCTTCAAAACTCTACGCTTTCTCAACGCCTGCAAAGAATTACAGATATGAGATCCTGATCTGGTATCCAATACCCAGGATGTAGAGTTTATTGATAGGAAGTTTTCAATAACATACACACCTGAAGCTGAAGCCGCAACTCGCTTCAAATCCTGTGTTCTGGCCTTCCAAGCCTTGCAATCCTGTTTCCAGTGACCACTTTTGTGACAGTAGAAGCATTCTTCCTTCCCCACTAGCTTTCCCGCTACCTTTGTTGCCTTTCCTTTTCCCTTCGTATCCACTTTACTGACACCGCCTCTTGGTTTGGCGGGGGCTTTCTTCTTCTTACCCTTGGCTTTCTCCCTGGATCTAGAAGAGGAAGATCCTCCTACAAACAAAGTGGATGTCTCCCTACCCTTCTGTAGGGTGCCCTCAGCACTCCTCAACATGTTCAGAAGTTCGGAAAGTTCAACCTCTTTTCCTTGCATGTTGAAGTTTAGGATAAACTGGGCGTAAGTGGAAGGAAGGGACTGGAGAATCAAATCGGTATAGAGTTCATTCTCCAACGTGGTCCCAAGGTCCGCGAGCTCCTCTATGTAGCCAATCATCTTAAGCACGTGTTCCGCTACCGATGATCCGACGGCCAATCTTGCCGAAAATAGCTTCTTCAACACTTCGTATCTTGCGATACGAGACTGCTCTCCATACAGTTCTTTTGTATGGAGAAATATGGACTCTAGGTCCATATTCTCATGCCTCCTCTGATGTTCGTTGTCCATCGAGGCAAGCACGAGACATTTGGCCTTCGCGCAATCGATCTCCCATGTCTTACGGATTTCTTTATCCGCGACGCTGGAGGTGGGACCTGGGACAGGGGGAGGTTTGGTGGTAAGGACATACCCCAACTTGTCGTAAGTGATTGCCATCTTGACATTCCTGAGCCAATCTTTGTAGTTTGGCCCTGTCAGTATGTTTTTATGTAGTAATAACTTAAGTCCGGTCATGTTGAATGGTCGCTGCAATTAGGAGAGAGAAAAGAAACACTTTAGCATGATGCTCTTGCAAGTTTAGAGTGGTTTTTAGTTTGTCTAAACTGGATGGCTCCCACTGTCTCTCGAATCCCTTCTCAAACCGTAAAGAAAGAATTAGTCGGGATCAATCTCACTGTACAATACTTTCTTAACCGTTCAGCCAGGCCAGTGTCGGTACTTCGAGGGAGGTTTTCCAACGCTTTCACGAAGTTAAGTAACCTCTTTTCCCTGTGGGCGTAGCCCCGCTAACACCTTTCTAGACACCTACTAGGTTTATAGCATTGATCGTTAAGTGAGAGTTTTCCCGAGGAGTAGCATATACTCACAGTAGGATCGGGATCCAAATATCATCGCGTGATAAAACCGAAGGAATCCTACCAGAATTATCACACTCCAAATGGTATGCAGCGCTAGCAAGTTTCAGTGCTTATGAAACTCCCGATGTGGATTTTGCCCCATGCTCTTATGACCTTGACTTTGGCCAAAATATCATAAGTCACATGTCAAGTTCTACCCGTCATTCTCCTGGTTAATTTAGACCCACCCGCTCCTACCCTTGACTTTGGCCAAAATGGCAGCACGACTGTCCCAAACCAACACATCTATCTATGCTGCACATGAATACCCAATAGCTACCAATCACTATGCCTTGACTTTGGCCAAAATACATAGCTTGAATACTTTTTGACCATTCATGTGGAATGACGGAGGGCTACGAATGGTTTTGGCGAAACCGTGAACGTAGTGAACTTGATATAATCGATGGAACGAGATAGCTTTTAAAAGGAGTGGTTCAAGCACCGCGTTTAAAAGTTTAGTTTTGAAAAGAACCGAGTGGTTTTCAAAGTATTCCAATCGACTTTTACTTGGTTTATTTTCTTGCATTAGTTCTTTTAATGCGTCCCATCATTTAATCCTACCATTGCAGAAAACAACCAAAATATGACGTACGCTTATGCCATTCGCATTCGCCACGAGGCCCCGTCATCACCCGTTAGGTTACTTAACTAACGACAGAGCGGGGGCTGGGCTAGCGCGGCTGTAAAACATAAGCAACGCCTAAATAGTTATAGTATATAGATATAAAGCAATGATAGACATTACAGATCACAGATGAATACATTGGATATACTAGGAATCCGCAATCCGTTCGAGCCTGCAACGAAAAGCGGGTTACACGGTCGCGGTGAATAGCCAATACCCCACCCAAGACACCTACGGGTGCGACAAACTACTCGCCAAGTACCCGAAGCGAAGCAACCTCCCTCAACACCGTGAGTAGGCCACTCGGCACTTCGAGATACCCGGTAGTTTGTGCACCCCTTCCATGGGTCTATCCTAGGAGCAAAAACAGTAAAAAGAAATATACAATGACGGCTACAACCCCGACCCGGTTGTGCGGCCAAACAAATAATATTACATCAATTTACATATTACATGAATGAAAGAAAAAGAAACACTCATCTCACATCCACCCCGGCTATTCACCCGCGACAATCCAACGCATTCATATACACATACCAGCATCAAACACAGATCACAGATATGTATAACCCCCACTAATCTACATATAGCGATTAGCCGACGTTCAATACATATAAATATCACAGATATAACCCTTTAGTCAAAGTGTAGTGAAGTTCGATCAAAAATACGGATTTATAGCCCCCCAAAAACAAATTTCTTTTCTGGAAAACCTGGGCACAAATAAACCATCTTAAAAATCCCAAAACCAAGCCAGAAGAACACTGCACCAAACTCGACCCAAAACCGAGTCAAAACGGCCGCGGTTGCGCGGCAATAGCTTGCTATTGCCGCGGAACCGCGGCGCTTTGAACGATTCACTGGATCATTTTTGGTGGCTTTCTTCACAAAACCCTGAGATGATTTTTGACATACGATTTATTTTATTTTGAACAGAAAAAAAAATAACAGAAAGTTACGGTTTTTGTAAACTCGGTTTTGCAATTTTTCCGATTGAACTTCCATACACTTTACTACCTAGCTAGTTTATGTTTAGTTAGGCTCTGATACCACTGTAAGTCCACGTTGCCCACCCCGGTGCTTACGGGGAGGCGGAAAACGGAATAAAAATCGGATTTTTATCATGCTAGGCAACATGGACTAGACAAAGGAGGATCTTTGCTAAAC
The DNA here is from genome assembly GCA_030015575.1 of Agapanthus africanus. Classification (NCBI taxonomy): domain Eukaryota; kingdom Viridiplantae; phylum Streptophyta; class Magnoliopsida; order Asparagales; family Amaryllidaceae; genus Agapanthus; species Agapanthus africanus. The sequence goes on along the minus strand of JASDDO010000012.1, from coordinate 293,424,617 downwards.
AAAAACAAGCTAAAGCTAACTAGAAACTTAGCTAAAGGTTAGAATTGTTATACCTAGGGCTTTATGTCCTTCTCTCCTTGCTCCTTGGAGTAGTAGAAATGGATCACCTTTGTCGTCTTCTCACGTCGAAGAAGGATCCACCCGAAAGCCTCAACCTTTGGCTTCAACTCCAAGCTAGAAGTAACTAGGGTGCTAGAAGTGCTAATCCTAGAACCCTAGATGAGAGTAGAGATTACTATGGAATGGTTTTTCTCAAGCTCAAGTGTTTCTCAACACATGAGAGGGGAGAGCTTGAGGAAGAGGAAGAGAGAGAAAGTAAATGATAGAAATGAGAGAATAAGAAGCCATTCTCACATATATGTGTGAATTATAAAAATAGATAATTAGCTAGATAATTGTCATGGTTAATCAAGACATGACCATTATCATTTCATATTTAATGCTAATTGCAAGGATCAAAAAGCATCTTTTATATGGAATGATGATGGTCAACATGTCAACTAAGGTCAACAAGTCAAGTATGGTCAAAATGTCAACAATCCTAACCATGCACAATTATATATATATATATAGCCAATATCTATTAATTATAATACACACATAAACATTAGGGTTAATAAAATGACAATGGTCATTAACCCTAATCAAAGTCCTCTTCCTCTGTCTCAATCAACTGTGCATACGCACCCGTATTTGTGATCCGAGGAACACGAATACAAAGAGATAAAACCAATCCCAAATCATATACTAGGATCTGGCTTAAACCAAAGCCCGCTAGTATAAGCTGTCCGGACAACAAACGTGCACAAGTGCGCGGATGTGAACGAACCCTGTCGCAAAACCATGCGACCTCTACTCATTTTGCCTAAAGGCGAATAGCTCTCTGTGTGGGACTCTAAAGACTCGACACTACGCTGGCAGTGGGTTTAACCACAGACCGCAAGCGGCACTGCTGTACGTAACGGTCCCCAGGTAGATGCCGATAAGAAGACTGACGAGGTGACCCCATCTGAACTCCTACTGAGCCTGTATGTGACAGTCTCCGTACAGTCCGGTATGTTCGTCTGATACATCGCATGGCGGGCCTAGGGGGGCGGTGAACGTCAGTCCCCTAATAGCGGTACAAGTCGTGTCGGAGTGTAGCCCAGAACACCCTGAGATAACACTGGAAACCTACCAGTATATCTCGCTTGCCCTGGCCAGGGACTACTTGTGTAATGGCTCTTCTGGACACAACGCGATGTCAACCCCCAATACCGGGAGAGACGAATCCTGTCTAACCGTCACTGCCTCCAAGTGCTTCGGGACTGTACCCAAAAACTACCTGTTTGCACGACTCCTTTGAGCCGTGGTAGGGTAGTAATCAAAGTGCAGTGGGAACACACTCGAGGCGAAGTGACAGTGTCAAGTCAGCGGACTAAGCTGTACTCATGTCACCTGGGAACTGATAACTGACGATAGGTATAATACCAACCAACAGTTCCCGACGAGTCCTGTCCAGTGTACTCGTAACCTAACGAGCACCCGTATACTATCTCAAGTACGACGTACTGACGGCTGTGGGACAGACCGTCTCCCACACTGGGATGAAAAGCGCATACGCTAGTCTACTCCGGAGTATCGATGCCCTGTCTCGATAGTCCAACGACCAGGGACCTGTATAAGGATGTGCTTATGGATTACCCAGCCCCCACGAGTGTGAGCGCCATCACAACGCTGGTAATCAAGCAAAGATCCTAAGGGCTCTACTAATAAGTATATCAGCGATATGCTAAAAGAAACACATGCACATATTAAAGCAGAGACAAACCAAGTAGCATACTACCATTTCGAGCAAGATTGTATATACAACTGTGAATATCCCAAGCTTCCATCAAGTAATATACAAACTAGTATGATACAGTAATGGCCTCTAGGGCATATACACTAACAGTAATCCCTCTCACTTAGTGTTGAAGTGTTTAACATGTTCGTTTTCGCCTAATCTCTAGTTTAAAGATCCGGCTTCGGGTTGTTCGGCACGGTTAATTTTTAAATCGGGCATGGTTGATGCCTCGTAGAACCTTGTGCGCGTGCCCAGCAACCCAACAGTGGTATCAGAGCCAAGCTAGAGATTTAAGCGAAGTCTAGACGAAGTTTAAAGTCCGATCGAACCCGGAAACCCCTATGTTTACCCTTCTCTGTACATTTTTCAAAAATGTGGTTTTTTATGAATTAAAAATGCTTAGAAAAACAAGCAAGAAAAACTAAGAATTACTGTGAAGTACGGTCCACTAAGTCAATTATTTGACCGCGGAACCGCGGCCAAACCAAGGGTTTAGCGGCGGTTCCGCGGCGAAAATTTGGACTTACTCCCTCATATTTCATGTAATTATTCTTAGGTCCTTTCTTGTCATTTTTTTCCTGGGAATTTTTTAATTCCACTCATGTGTTGAGTTTTCTAGGGTTGTATTGGGGACTCGTTAATTCGATCGGATAATTTAACTTCGTTTAGTTTGTCCTGATAATTTTTAGAAACTGTTAAAAAGTTCGAACGGATATCAATAACTCACTTTTTTCCCTGTCGGAAAATTTTCAATAGTTGGATTTTTTCTCGAGTTTGAAACTTTCTAAGTCGTGCAAGTAACGCGGTGGACCCTCTAGAAGACAACAAACTTTAACTCGATTATGTGACCGTCTTGAACTGCCTCTAAACCTTAGGGTTTGCGGCAGTACGACGAGCCACATGTGAGGCGTTGGCTTGACCCTTCTACGGCTGGACCATCGGTACTGTAGCATGTGATGGATGTTTTTAAACTGATTTCAAGTGTTGAGATATATTGGGGAAATCTTGGGTTTTTGATTATTCGATCGGAAATTTTAACATTGTATATTTATCTGGAATGTGATACAATATTTGGAATCCACAGGTAGTTATGAGATAACTAATTTGAATGCTATAAATCTAGCAGTTCAGTCTCAGATGATCGGTTGCCACGGAATTTTGATGTGATCAAAAGTCCGTCTCAATCACGTAGCGTATGCGGATACTCGCCGGGTAAACTTAACAGACAGCCACGCCCCATAGCCCTGACCAAGTGACTGTAGGAGAACCCCGTCGCCAAAAGCATCCGTTCGGGTGCTCGCGGCAGCGGTGTTCCGCCTTAGTGCACTTCGTCGACGGCATCCGGGGGTGCGGCCGTCTACTAAAGTTTGCGACTAGCATTCGATCAAGATGTCGGGAATCTTGTTGAATTGCCCAACTTGATATTGAAAAGAGTTTTCGATAAATGAGACTAAAATGCAGGGTTTATAAATGTTAGGCATGCGATGTCTAAGGAATTCATTTGGTTAGGCATGCGATGTCTAAGGAGGTTGCGGATTCCAACTGTTGTAGTTTTACACTTTCTTTTCTGTGACTGTAAGCGTAGTATGTGGTGTATCGCTGGCTTCGTTGCTATACATCAACGACAATCTGGATACGCATACTTGCTTACGTTGATGATATGAGATATTATGTGTTGCTGTGATATGTTATATTGGATCGTCGCGTTTTGAATAGCCGAGGGTTTTATGTGAGATGAGAGTTTTTTTTTCTTTTTCATTCATGTAAAATTCATTTGTATGTAATATTCTTTTATTGGGGCACTTCCAGGCTGAGGATGATGTCACCATTGTATATTATTTACTTTTCCGCATTAGGTAGACCCAAGGCGGGGAGCATAAGTAACCGAGTTCTAGGGTCCAGTGGGAGACCGTCTCGAGGAGTCGAGACCGGGTCTCCTAACCCTAGAATTGGCAGTGTTGCTTGCCGCTCTCGTAGGGGGTCTAGGGATGTGGGTTTGGCTATTCATCGCGACCGTGGAATCCGTGTTTTATACTGGCTCGTACTAAAACACGGACATCCTAGTATATCCAATATTTCATATATGTTCTTCTGCTGCAATGTTCTGTGATGAGATCATATTACCGCCTGAGACGAATGTTTATATTATATATATGAGATATATGTTATATTGCAGATTTCGTTTCAAAAAGAGATGCTTGTGAAGCATAATAAAATAGGACTTCATTAACGAGATTAATGAAACTAAAAGAAACCTAAAGATGTTGTAGAAACTTGTCTTAAAAACTGGTAGCTCTAGTTCTTGCTATGCATAGCGGTGTTCCTTGTAGAACATCCAGCACCTTATTCGATAAGGAAAGAGCCGAGATCCCTTCACCGGGAGTGACCTCTTTAATGAAACTAGTAGATGCTACAAACTCGGTTTGTCTTTTGATTGCTTCTATAGATTTTTCTTTGCATAGTGATATTTGTGAAATATCCTGCACCTTATTCGATGAGGGAAGGGCCGACGATCCCTTCACCGGGAGTGACCCCTTTAGCAAAACTAGAAAAGCCTCAAAAGCAATCCATTTAAAATCACTCGATTCTACAACGATATAAAGTTCATTACGCAAAGGGTTTTCTTAAAAACCTGTCGTAGCCCTCCGTCATTTCAGATAAGTAATATTTAGTATTCATGCTGCGTTTGTTGACTCAGTCAAGGCGCAGTGTGCGGTAGCTGATTAGTGCTTATCTGCAAAGCATATGATGCGATTGGATTAGGGTAGTCATGCGGCCTTGTTGACTCAGTCAAGGGTCGTGCGGGTGGGTTTAATTCAATCGGGAAATGACGGGTTGAACTTTACTTGCGGTCTATGGTTTGTTGACTCAGTCAAGGTCATAGATCGCTTGGGGCAAAATATTATTAGGAATTTCAAGTGTTGAAATTTGCAATGAGATTGCATATCTTCTATAAGATAGTTGGATCCCGATACCTGCTGCGAGTAAGAGTTACTCCTGGGAGAGTTTTACACATTACAATTAGCCGATCAAGTAGGTGTCTAGAAAGGTGTTAACGGGGTTACGCCTCTGGGAAAATGAGGTTTACTTTAATTAGGTTCGTGCGAAAGCACGGGGCACCTCCCTCAAAGTACCGACACTGGCCTGGCTGAAAGATTGGCGAACTTGTAGCGTGTAATTAATCCCGGCTAGTCTTTTCTTTTAGGGTTTGAAGGAAGATTTGATTAAAACAGTGGGAGACATCCTGATTAGATATATTAGATAACCAATCTAATCTTGCAAGAGCATACGCTGAGTGTTTTCTTCTCTCTCTCTCCAGGTAGCGACCATATCACGCCTTAATCAAGATAATAAAACAGATGAATTGACCGAACCCACTTGTTATACTGAGCTGGGAAACGTTGTTCCCGCTCTAACTTATAATTGTTATAAGACAGAGCAGGATATTGGGGAATACCAGATTTCCCGTGCCGCCCAAACGAAGAAAGTGCATGCTGATGCATCATCTTCGGGTGTGTTCATTACAGAGAACTGTTTCTCAGTAACCTTTACGTCCTGGGTATGTGATACTGGATCAGGATCCCACATATGTAATTTGTTACATGGGCTACAGATAGGTAGAGAACCGAGAACGGGTGATAAGTTTCATGAGATAGAAACGGCGCAAGTGTTGCAGCCAAGTCTGTTGGTCACTATCACCCTGTATTACCAGAATACATTGATTCTGAACGAATGTTATTAGATACCGAACCTGATATACAACATCATATCAGTCTCTTTATTAGTAAAGAAAGGATTTAATTTTGTATTGTTGGATAATGTTTTGAACATTTCCTAAATCAAGAGTTGATCGGTTCAGGCACGTTATCTAAAAGCATAGACGTTCTAAATCAAACCACATTTCTTAATATACAGAACACACACAAGAGGAAGAGTTCAAAAATGAACGAATCCTTCTTGAGGCGTTGTAGACTAGGTCATATCAATGCTACCCGACTAGCTAAGTTACATTTAGATGCATATTTAAATCCGTTTGAATTTACATCTTGTGAAACTTGCCGGTCATGTCACAAAGATAAGATGACCATAGCTCTGTTTATTGGAAACAGAGAAAGAGTTAGTGAACTCTTAGGATTGATACATGCTGATGTATGAAAGTCTCCTGTCTACACATGCCAAGACCGGTTCTTTGTACTTCATTACATTCTCTGATGATCTTTCAAGATTCAGACATATGTTCCTGTTGAAACACAAGTCCGAACCTTTTGAGATATTCACAGAATGTAAGTTAGAAGTAGAGAACAAAAATACGGGTATAAGTATTATGTCCTTTGATGAGATCAAGGAGAAGAATATTTGAGCACGAAATTCCTGGACTATTCTAAAGGAGAATGAGATTCTCTCTCAGCATTACTCCTTCGTATACACCATAGCACGATGGATATCGGGGCGGAGCAATAGCACCCTATGTGATATGGTGTGCTCTATGATGAGTACTACTGAGTTTCCTATTTCCTTTTGGGAGTTATGCACTTGAGAAGCTGCATACCTATTGAATAGGGTTCGAATCAAATCAGTTTCCTACCACTTCATATGTGATATGGAAAGGGAAGAGCCCATATCTTAAGTTGGTTAAGATTTGGGGTTGTCCGGCCTATGTCTAAAAGCAAAATCCGGACAAGCTTGAGGCAAGGTCTGTTATGTAGAACTGGAAAGGTTCCAGCTATACAAACTGCAGCTGATGATTTGGTAGAACCAAAGGATTCAATAGTAACCAACGAACCTCAGCCTCTCCACCGATCTAGTAGGGTTCTTCACCCAACAGAGAGATACTTCGATTTCTCTATGACAGTGGGAGCGAGGATTGCATCATGAGATGATGACCCAACTAGTTTCGAGCAGGCCATCAGGAGTGAGGCTCTGTAAGAATGGCTGGATGCTTATCGATCTGAGATGGAATCCTTATACACCAACAAAGTATGGACTTTGGTTGCTTTATCTGAAGGGTTAAATCCCCATCAGGAGCGAGTATATCTTAAGAAGATTACTTGGTGTACATGGAAAAGTTGAGACTTTCAAAGCTATGCTTAAGTCCATCCAGATCCTACTTGCCACGGCTACATACCATGACTACGATATCTGGCGGTTGAGTGTCATGATTGCTTTTCTAAATGATGTTTTAGAAAAAAGCGTCTATAAGTACACAGCCAGAGGGCTTCGTAGACAGTGGGAGCAGCGGAAACGTGTGCAAGATGTTTTATGTAATAAAACAGGCATCACGGATTGGAACATCTGTTTTGATGTGGTAGTCAAAGAGTTTGACTTCATCAAAATGGTAGATGAACCTTGTATATACAAAAAGGTAGTAGGGAGTATGGTGGTGATCCTCATAGAGTACGTGGATGACATACTCTTGATAGGGAAGGAGTTTCCTATGCTACGCTCGGTCAATCTCCGCTTATCACAAAGATTCTCCATATAGGATCAAGGTGATACCTCCTAAATCCTGGGTTTTGGATCTATGAGATAGATCTAATTGGATATTAGGATACTCACTAGTTGTAGTAAGATGGTATCAATCGATCCTGGGGAGAATCACTGGAAAGGTTCCAGGGTGATAAGGACGACGGAAAGTCAGTCGCAGGCATTGTCTTTAACCTCAGTGGAGGGACGGTAGGTTGGAAGAGTTCCAAGCTAGATACCGTGACTTACTAGAAGATTAAATGCAAGATACATCGTTACCAAGGATGCTACCAAAGAGGCAGTCTGGATATATATAGGTTCATGAGATGAACTTCGTTCCTACCATCGTGTGACAATGGAGTTGTGGCTTATGCCAAGGAACCACCGTCCCATCAGAAATCCAGATATAATTCTTAGGCAGTATCACCTGATCATGGAGATGATTGATCTCCAGGAAGATCAAGGTTAGGAGAGTAGACACAGAGGACGACAGCGCGGATCCACTCACAAAGGCCTTTTCCCAGTAGAGACTTTTATGGGATGGTTGAGTATGAGATACTTTAACCACAGCTAATTGTTGGGTATGCGATACCAAAACTGTCTATCAATAAACTCTACTTCCTGGGTATTGGATACCGGATCAGGATCTCATATCTTTAATTCTTTGCAGGCACTGAGAAAGCGTAGGTTTTTGAAGGCAGGTGACATGACCCTCAAAGTTGCAAACGGAGCTAGCATGGATGCTGAGGCCGTGGGGGACTATCACATGGGAATGTCAGATGGACATGTTTTGGTTTTACGTAATTGCGTTTTTGTACCCAATGCAACTTGTAATATCATTTCTGTATCTTTAATTTCTAAAGAAGGTTATGAATTTGCGTTTGTAAGTAATGTTGTAAACATTCACCTTAATCAAGTTCTGATTGGGTCAGGTACATTAAGCAATGGTATATATGTATTAAACCAACCACAGATTTTCAATTTCCAGAATACACACAAAAGAAAGTCTCTGGAAACAAATCAGGCTTTCTTATGGCATTGTAGACTGGGTCACATCAATGAGAGAAGGTTGACGAAGTTACATACAGAAGGATATTTGGATCCGTTCGAATATCAATCATATGCAACTTGTCAATCCTGTCTCAAAGGAAAGATGACAAAGACTCCGTTCACTGGACACGGAGTAAGAGCGAGCGAGCTCTTGGGACTCGTACACAGCGACGTGTGCGGTCCAATGTCTACGCATGCACGAAGCGGTTATTCTTACTTCATTACTTTTACGGATGACTTTTCAAGGTACGGATATGTCTTCTTGATGAAACATAAATCCGAAGCCTTTGGAAAATTCCAGGAATACAAGAATGAAGTAGAAAAACAAACAGGCAAAAGTATCAAGACACTGAGATCTGATCGAGGTGGTGAATACTTGAGTGCCGAGTTCCTGGATTACTTAAAAGAGAATGGAATTCTCTCACAGCTTACTCCTCCATACACTCCGCAACATAACGGTGTATCGGAGAGACGGAACCGCACCCTATTGGATATGGTACGTTCCATGATGAGTAACGCTGAGTTACCGCGATCATTCTGGAGATATGCACTAGAATCAGCTGCATACCTTTTGAACCGAGTTCCAACTAAGACTGTGCCTACTACACCATATCAGATGTGGTGTGGGAAGAGACCCTATCTTAATCACATTAAGACATGGGGATGCCCCACTTTTGTCAAAAAGCCGCATGCGGACAAACTCGAGGCACGCTCAGTACGGTGCAAGTTTGTGGGATATCCAAAGAACTCCAAGGGATATTTCTTCTATTGCGAAGAGGAACAAAAGGTTTTTGTTTCTCGTCATGCCCAATTCTTGGAAACTGAGTTTTTAGAAAATCAGATAAGTGGGAGCGCAATAGAACAGGAAGAAATTCCAGAACCACGAGCTATTACTGAAAGCTTAGTAGAACCAGAGGGTTCGAAAGATCAGGACATTCCTGCGCCGCTCCGCAGAAGTAGTAGGCAGTCTCATCCGCTCGAGAGATACTACGGTTTTCTCATAGACGGGGATAGAGAGGATTGCATCATTGATAGTGATGAGCCAACTAGCTTCCAGCAAGCCATTCAGAGCGTTGACTCGGTAAAATGGCTGGATGCAATGCGGACCGAAATGGAGTCCATGTACACCAACAAAGTATGGACGTTGGACGTTGCTCCAGATGGGGTAAAACCCGTAGGATGCAAGTGGATCTTCAAAAGGAAGATTGGTGTAGATGGACAGGTTGAGACCTATAAGGCTAGACTTGTTGCAAAGGGTTTCCGTCAAAGACCTGGCTTGGACTATGACGAAACCTTTTCTCCTGTGGCTATGCTGAAATCCATTCGGATCCTTCTTGCCATTGCTGCCTTCCACGATTATGAGATCTGGCAGATGGACGTAAAGACCGCTTTTCTAAATGGAAATTTAGAGGAGTGTGTCTATATGGACCAGCCAGAGGGTTTCATTCAGAGTGGGCGCAGCGGAATGGTGTGCAAGTTGCTTAAGTCCATCTATGGACTAAAACAGGCATCGCGGAGTTGGAACATCTGTTTTGATGAGACGGACAAAGAATTTGGCTTTATCAAAAATCCAGATGAACCATGCATCTATAGTAGATTTGTAGCAAGAACTGTAGTATTCCTCGTTTTATACGTGGATGACATTCTCTTGATTGGAAATGACATTCCTATGCTACAATCTGTCAAAGGGTTCTTGTCACACAAGTTCTCCATGAAAGACCTGGGTGATGCCTCTTACATTCTGGAGATCCGGATCTATCGTGACAGATCCAAGAGGATATTAGTACTTTCACAGTCCAGGTACATTGACACCATACTAAAAAGATTCGCTTTGGAAGATTCCAAGCGCGGTAATCTACCGGCTTGTCACGGGATCACCCTCTCCAAAGAGATGTCTCCCAAGACTGATTTGGAAAGGAATCGCATGTCTATTATACCCTACGCTTCTGCGGTAGGCTCTATAATGTATGCGATGTTGTGCACCAGACCGGATGTAGCTTATGCACTGAGTGTGGTAAGCCGGTATCAGTCAAACCCTGGGGAGAAACACTGGATAGCGGTAAAGAACATTCTCAAGTAACTGAGAAGGACTAAGGAGATTTTCTTGGTGTATGGCGGAAAAGACCTACAGATCGAGTCCTTTGCTGACTCCAGCTTCCAGAGTGACAAGGATGATTCCAAGTCCATGTCGGGTTATGTCTTTACCCTCTATGGAGGGGCGGTGTGTTGGAAGAGTTCCAAACAGGAAACCGTTGCTGACTCGATGATGGAAGCAGAATATATCGCTGCTGCAAATGCCGCAAAAGAAGTCGTCTGGATAAAGAAGTTCTTGACAGAACTTCAGGTGGTTCCGTCCATTGTTGATCCAATACCTCTGTATTGCGACAACACCGGGGCTATAACTTTAGCGAAGGAACCCAGGTCCCATCAGAAGTCCAGACACATCTTGAGGCGGTATCACCTGATCAGGGAGATCGTGGTGTTAGTTATATGTATGCCCTAGAGGCCATTACTGTACATAGGATGTATATTGTAGTGGATGCTGGGACATATATATGGTGGACTTTCTTGCTCGACATGATAGTATGCTATCTGGTTACTCTTTACCTTAATGTGTATACTGATTGCCTCTCTGTTACATGTTGGTAAAGCCCTTAGGATGTGTACTTGACTACCTGGACTATGATGCGGATCATACCAGTGGGGACATGGTAGTCTATAAGTACATCCTTCAAGGTCCCTAGTCGTGGGTGTATCGAGACGGGGCATCGATATACCAGTGTAGACTAGCGTATACCTTCTCGACCCATACAGATAGGCGATGGATGATCCCATATCCATTGGTGTTTGACATCAGAGATGATATACGGGTGCTCAGTAGAGACTGGGTAAACTGGACGGACTCGCCGAGAACTCCCAGATGGTATTATACCTCACGTCAGATGGCAGTTCTCCGGTGACACTGGTACAGGTTAGTCTGTAGACCCGAGATCGTCATAGAGTCTTGTGTGATTCCTACTGTGCTTTGATTTCCACCTTACCACGTCCAAGAGGGCGTGCAAAACGGTGGCTTTTGGGTACAGTCCCGAATCACATGGAGGAAATGAGCGATAGGAGGGGTTCGTCTCTCCCGGTATAGGGAGTTGATGTTGCACTGTGTTCGATTGGCTATAACCGGAAATCCCTGGCCATGGTTGCTGAGATTTACTGGTAAGTGTTACCAGTAGTTTCTCGAACTGTTATAGACCTCATATCGACACGACTTATCGAGCTATTGGGGTCTGACGTTTACCACCCCTAGGCGAGATATGCGACATATCAGACGACGAGACCGGACTGTACGGTAAGTGTTGCTGGTTGGATTCACAGGAGTGTGAGCGGGCTTGCTCGTCGATCTTCTGATCGCTCAATACCCGGGTGGCCGTTACGTTTAGCAGACCGCTTGCGGCTTGTGGGTGTTTGATATGATCATCACCTGCTGCCGGCGTATTGACGAGTCTTTAGAGTCCTACACAGAGGTTTCCTGGCTCAAGCGAAACGAAATAGGAGCGCATATGAGATATGTGCGGGACCGAGAATAATGCGTGTATGCGATACCGTATTCTATTCTCGCGATGAATGTATCGATTGGTTGTATGTGATATAACCTAGTTATCGAATCAAGGATTGATTCGATAAGCCGATACATTGGATACTAGTCGGTGATATGCGATATGATCGGATCGTTAAATCAAGTGTTGATTTAATGATTTAATGTATAATTATATATTTGATATATTACTTTGCATTAACTAGTATTGGTTCACTTTAAATGGATTTTCTCAGTTGATAAGCACATTGTATATATGATATATTTTTGTGCACTTGTTTGTATCATGTTTGATGATACATGCTCACTAGGGTTTGTGTAAAGATTAAACCATGGTTGTGTAATGGTTAGGGTTTTCTTTTTCTTATTCATTCATTTATTTATTTTGTTTATTTATTTTGGAAAAGATAAAGAGAAAATGGTGGCTTTCTTTGTTTGTAGTTGAAGCTTCATGAAGCTTTGACTAAGTGACCATTTTGTCTCATGCTTAACCCTAAACCATTAAAACTAACCATGGTCTATTCTCTACACATAACCAAGGTTAGGATATGATAAGTATTGATATTATTTTTCTTTTTGAAATAACTTATCATATTCTATCTTCTTCTTCTTCAAGAAGAAAAGCTTGCCTCCATCAATGGCAACTTGAGCAAATGAGTGAGAAATCCAATTCTAAAGTGAACCCACCTCCTATTTCTTCATCCTCTACCTCTTGCCAAGTAGTATAGGGTGTTTTCTTCACAAGTTTCATGGCTTGGTGAAGTTGTAGCTTGATCTTGTGTTGCCTCGACGTAGATCATCTTCGGCATCGTAGTCGATGACCTAGCCCGCCCATCTCTCCGATGAAGCCGATGCTAGAGTCCGGGATCCGATATGGACAGCGAGGGGACGTCATCATGGAGCATAGGAGGTGGAGGACCGGATCTACAAAGGTTGTAGCCTCTTTCTTTTAGTTAAGTTGTTAACTAGCTTCTAGTTTCGCCTAAAATTCTAGTTAACGATCTAGTCTAGGGTTTCTCGGCACCGTAAAATTTTAAATTGGCATGGTTGATGCCTTGTGAGACCTCCTTTGAGTGCCTAGGAACCCTACAGTGGTATCAGAGCCTAGCTAGAACCTTAGGCGATGCGTAGACGACGTTTGAAATCCGAACGAACATCGAAACCCTACCCCAAATTGCTCTCTGGACTTTTTTCAAAAACTGGGTTTTTTCCAGATTAAAAATGCTTAAAAAATTCAGCAGGGAATTCTAAGAATTACGGTGCAAAAATAAACTCATGATGTGTCTAAAGCGCGGCGGAACCGCGGCAGAAGCCTGGCTTCTGCGGCGGTTCCGCGGCCAATTAATGAGATTAGCCTCCAAAGTTTGCACAGTAATTCATGTTTTCAGGTGCTGAGTTTTCTGGGAATTTTTAATTTGCACTCAAGAGTTGAGTTTTCTGGGGTGTTTTGGAGCGTAGATGATTCGATCGGATTATCAGATTTTGTCTATGTGGCTTTCCGGATATTTTAGAATATGTTAAAAAGTTCGACCAGATATAAATACCCAATTTTTCCCCTGTCGGGAAATTTCCAAGTGTTGGATTTTTCCATGGTTTAAAGACGTTCTGAGTAGTGCAAGTAACGCGATGGTCCCTCTAGAAGACAACAAACCTTAATTCGATTATGTAACCGTCTTGAACTGCCCTTTGAACCTTCGGGTTTGGGGCAGTACGGCGTGCCACATGTGAGGCGTTGGCTTGACTCTTCTACGGCTGGACCGTTGGTACTGAGGCATGAAGTGAATGCTTTTAAACTTATTTCATGTATTGAGTTGTTTCGGGAAAACTTGGGTGTTTGAATGTTCGATCAGAAAGTTTAACATTTTCTATTTATCTGGAATGGGATACAATAATTGGAATTCACAAGTAGTTATGAGATAACTGAATGAATGTTATAAACACAGCACTTTAGTCTCACTTGATCGGTTGCCACGGAATTTTGATGTGATCAAAAGTCCGTCACAATCACGTAGCGTACGCGGATACTCGCCGGATAAACTTAATAGAAAGCTACACCCCATAGCCCCGACCAAGTGACTGTAGGAGAACCCCGTCGCCGAAAGCATCCGTTCGGGTGCTCGCGGTAGCGGTGTTCCGCCTTAGTGTACTTCGTCGACGGTATCGGGGGTGCGGCTGCCTACTAAAGTTTGCGACGAGCATTCGATCAGTTTTTCGGGAATCTTGTTGAATTGCTCGACTTGATATTGAAAAGTGTTTTCGATAATGAGACTAAAATGTGGGGTTTATAATCGTTAGGCATGTGATGTCTAAGGAATTCATTTGATTAGGCATGCGATATCTATGCAGGTTGCGGATTCCAACTGTTGTAGTTTTACACTTTCTTTTCTGTGACCGTAAGTGTAATATGTGATATCGCCGGTTTCGTTGCTATATGTCAACGACAATTGGGATGCGCATATTTACTTACGTTGATGACATGTGATGTTATGTGTTGCTGGATATGTTATATTGGATCGTCGTGTTTGAATAGCCGGTTTTTTTTATGTGAGATGAGTGTTTTTCATTTTCATTCATGTAAAAACTTGTATGTAATATTCTTTTATTGGGGCACTTCCAGGTTGCGGAAGTTGTCACCGTTGTTGTATATTATTTACATTTCCGCACTAGGATAGACCTAAGGAGGAGGGCATAAGTAACCGGGTTCTGGAGTCCAGTGGGAGACCAACTCGAGGAGTCGAGTCCGGGTCTCCTAACTCTAGAATTGGTAGGGTTGCTTGCCGCTCTCGTAGGGGTCTAGGGGTGTGGGTTTGGCTATTCATCGCGACCATGGAATCCGTGTTTTATACTGGCTCGTATTCAAAACACGGGCGTCCTAGTATATCCAATGTTTCATATGATTCTTCTGCTGCGATATCTGTGATGTGATCCTGTGATGTTCTGTGATAAATACTATATATGGTATATATGATATATTATATAGACGTTACTTATGTTTTACACCCGCGCTAGCCCTGCCCCGCTCTGTCGTTAGTTACCTAACCTAACGGTGCACGAGGGGACATCGAGGTGAATGCGGATGGCATAAGTGTACGTCGTATTTATCTGTGATGTTTAGGTACATAAATGATGGGACTTCATTAATGAGATTAATGAAATAAAAGAAACCTAAGATGTTGTGGAATCGAATTTCAAAAATTAAAACAGGTAGCTACAGTTCTTGCTTTGCACAGCGGTATATATGATATATCCTCCACCTTATTCGATGAGGAAAGGACCGAGATCCCTTCACCGGGAGTGACTCCTTTAGCAATAACTGGCAGATGCTACAACTCTCGGTTTGTCTTTTGATTGCTTCTATAGTTTCTGCGGTGCACAGTGATATATATGATATATCCCGCACCTCATGCGACGAGGAAAGGACCGACGATCCCTTCACCGGGAGTGACTCCTTTAGCAAAACTAGAAAAGCCTCAAAAACACTCCATTTCAAAAATCATTCGATTCTACAACGATATCAAGTTCATTACGCAATAGGTTTCCAGAAAAACCTGTCGTAGCCCTCCATCATTTCAGATAAGTCCTGCTTAGTATTCGTGCTGCGTTTGTTGACCTTGTCAAGGCGCAGTGTGCAGTAGCTAACCAGTATTTATCTGCTTATGAATATGATACAGATTGGGTTAGGGTAGTCGTGCGGCCTTGTTGACCTTGTCAAGGGTCGTGCGGGTGGGTTTGATTCAATCAAGAAATGACGGGTTGAACTTGACTTGCGGTCTATGGTTTGTTGACCTTGTCAAGGTCATAGATCGTTCGGGGAAAAATTATTGGGAATTTCAAGTGTTGAAATTTGCAATGAGATTGCATACCTTCTATGAGATAGTTGGATCCCGATACCCGCTGCGAGTAAGAGTTACTCCTGGGAGAGTTTTACACATTACACTTAGCCGATCAAGTAGGTGACTAGAAAGGTGTTAACGAGGTTACGCCTCTGGGAAAACGAGGTTTACATTAATTAGGTTCGTGCGAAAGCACGGGGGACCTCCCTCAAAGTACCGACACTGGCCTGGCTGAAAGATTGGCGAACTTGTAGCGTGTAATTAATCCAGGCTAGTCTTTCCTTTTAAGGTTTGAAGGAAGATTTGATAAAAAGCAGTGGGAGCCATCCTGATTAGATAAAATAATAACCAATCTGATCTTGCAAGAGTGCACGCAGAGTGTTTTCTTCTCTCTCTCCCTAGGTAGCGACCATGTTATGCCTTAATCAAGATATTAATACGGAATATTGACCGAACCCGCTTGTTATACTGAGCTGGGGAACGTTGGTACCGCTCCAACTTATAATTCTTATAAGACAGGGCAGGAAATAGGGGAATACCAAGATTCCCATGCCGCCCAAACGAAGAAAGTGCATATGATGCATCTTCTTCGGGTGTGTTCGTTACAAAGAACTGTTTCTCTGTGTCCTCTACGTCCTGGGTATTTGATACCGGATCAGGATCCCAGATATGTAATCTGTTACATAGGGCTACAGATAGGTAGAGAACTGAGAACGGGTGATAAGTTTCATAAGGCAGAAAACGGTGCAAGTGTTGCAGCCAAGTCTGTTGGTCACTGTCACCCTGTATTCCAAATACATTGATTCTGAACGAATGTTATTAGATACCGAACCTGATATACAAAATTATATCAGTCTCTTTATTATTAAAGAAACGATAAAATTTTGTATTGTTGGATAATGTTTTGAACATTTCCTATATCAAAAGTTGATCGGTTCAGGCACGTTATCTAAAAGCATTGATGTTCTAAATCAAACTATAGTTCTTAGTATATAGAACACACACAAGAGGAAGAGTTCAGAAATGAACGAATCCTTCTTAAGGCATTGTAGACTAGGTCATATCAATGCGACCCGACTGGCTGAAGTTACATTTAGATGCATATTTAAATTAGTTTGAATTTATATCTTGTGAAACTTGCCAGTCATGTCACAGAGATAAGATGGCCATAGCTCCGTTTACTGGAAACAGAGAAAGAGTTAGTGAACTCTTGGGATGATACATGTTGATGTATGTAGGTCCCCTGTCTACACTTGCGAAGACCGGTTCTTTGTACTTCATTACATTCTCTGATGATCTCTCAAGATTCAGTCATGTGTTCCTGTTGAAACACAAGTCCGAACCTTTTGAGATATTCACAGAATATAAGTTAGAAGTAGAGAACCAATACGGGTATAAGTATTATGTCCTTTGATGAGATCTAGGAGGAGAATACTTGTGCATAGAATTCCTGGACTATTCTAAAGGAGAATGAGATTCTCTTTCAACATTACTCCTCCGAATACACCATAGCACGATGGTATATTGGGGCGGAGCAATAACACCCTATATGATATGGTGTGCTTTATGATGAGTACTACTGAGTTACCTATTTCCTTTTGGGAGTTATGCACTTATGAAGTTGCATACCTATTGAATAGGGTTCAAATCAAATCTGTTGCCTACCACTTCATATATGATATGGAAAGGGAAGAGCCCATATCTTAAGTTGGTTAAGATTTGGGGTTGTCCGGGCTATGTCTAAAAGAAAAATCCGGACAAGCTCGAGGTAAGGTCTGTTATGTAGAACTGGAAATGTTCCAGCTATACAAACTGCAGCTGATGATTTGGTAGAACCAAAGGATTCAATAGTAACCAACGAACCTCAGCCTCTCCGCCGATCTAGCAGGGTTCCTCACCCACCTGAGAGATACTTCGGTTTCTCTGTGACAGTGGGAGCGAGGATTGCATCATGAGATGATGACCTAACTAGTTTCGAGCTGGCCATCAGGAGTGAGACTCTGTAAGAATGGCTGGATGTTTATCGATCTGAGATGGAATCCTTATACACCAACAAAGTATGGACTTTGATTGCTATATCTGAAGGGTTAAATCCCCATCAGGAGCAAGTATATCTTGAGAAGATTACTTGGTGTACATGGAAAGGTTGAGACTTTCAAAGCTAGACTTGTTAAAAGTTTGCATCATTGACCAGGTATGGATTATGATGAAACCTTTTCTAAGTAACTATGCTTAAGTCCATCCAGATCCTATTTGCCACGGCTACATACCATGACTACGATATCTGGCGGTTGGGTGCCATGACTTCTTTTCTAAATGATGTTTTGGAAGAAAGCGTCTATAAGTACACAGCCAGAGGGCTTCGTAGACAGTGGGAGCAGCGGAAACGTGTGCAAGATGTTTTATATGATAAAGCAGGCATCGCGGAGTTGGAACGTCTGTTTTGATGTAGTAGTCAAAGAGTTTGACTTCATCAAAATGGTAGATGAACCTTGTATATACAAAAAGGTAGTAGGGAGTATGGTAGTGATCCTCGTTGAGTACGTGGATGACATACTCTTGACAGGGAAGGAGTTTCCTATGCTATGCTCGGTCAATCTCCGCTTATCACAAGGATTCTCCATATAGGATCAAAGTGATACCTTCTAAATCCTGTGTTTTGGATCTATGAGATAGATCTAAATGGATATTAGGATACTCACTAGTTGTAGTGAGATGGTATCAATTGGTCCTGGGGAGAATCACTGGAAGGGTTCCAGGGTGATAAGGACGACTGAATGTCAGTCACAGGCATTGTCTTTACCCTCAGTAAAAGGACGGTATGTTGAAAGAGTTCCAAGCTAGATACCGTGGCATACTAGACGATAAAGGCTGGATACATCGCTACTAAAGATGCTACCAAAGAGGCAGTTTGGGTGTACATAGGTTCATGAGATGAACTAGGTTCCTACCATTGTGTGACAATGGAAGTGTGGTTTTAGCCCAGGAACCCCGGTCCCATCAGTGACCCAGACGTATTCTGAGGCAGCATCACCTGATCATGGAGATAGTTGATCTCCAGGGTGATCAAGGTTAGGAGAGCAGACTCAGAGGATAACACGGCGAATCCACTCACGAAGGCCTATTCCCAGAGAGAGACTTTTATGGGATGGTTGAGTATGAGATACTGCAACCACCGCTACAGATGGCCTTAGTGCAAGTGGGAGATTGTTAGTTATATTTATGCCCTAGAGGCCATTACTGTACATAGGATGTATATTGTAGTGGATGCTGGGACATATATATGGAGGAATTTCTTGCTCGACATGATAGTATGCTATCTGGTTACTCTTTACCTTAACGTGTATACTGATTGCCTCTCTGTTACATGTTGGTAAAGCCCTTAGGATGTGTACTTGACTACCTGGACTATGATGCGGATCATACCAGTGGGGACATGGTAGTCTATAAGTACATCCTTCAAGGTCCCTAGTCGTGGGTGTATCGAGACGGGGCATCGATATACCAGTGTAGACTAGCGTATACCTTCTCAACCTATACAGATGGGCGATGGATGATCCCATATCCATTGGTGTTTGACATCAGAGATGATATACGGGTGCTCAGTAGAGACTGGGTACACTGGACGGACTCGCCGAGAACTCCCAGATGGTATTATACCTCACGTCAGATGGCAGTTCTCTGGTGACACTGATACAGGTTAGTCTGTAGACCCGAGATCGTCATAGAGTCTTGTGTGATTCCCACTGTGCTTTGATTTCCACCTTACCACGTCCAAGAGGGCGTGAAAAACGGTGGCTTTTGGGTACAGTCCCGAATCACATGGAGGCAATGAGCGATAGGAGGGGATTCGTCTCTCCCGGTATAGGGAGCTGATGTTGCACTGTGTTCGATTGGCTATAACCGGAAATCCCTGGCCAGGGTTGTTGCGATTTACTGGTAAGTGTTACCAGTAGTTTCTCGAACTGTTATAGACCTCATATCGACATGACTTATCGAGCTATTGGGGTCTGACGTTTACCACCCCTAGGCGAGATATGCGACATATCAGACGACGAGACCGGACTGTACGGTAAGTGTTGCTGGTTGGATTCACAGGAGTGTGAGCGGGCTTGCTCGTCGATCTTCTGATCGCTCAATACCCGGGTGGCCGTTACGTTTAGCAGACCGCTTGCGGCTTGTGGGTGTTTGATATGATCATCACCTGCTGCCGGCGTATTGACGAGTCTTTAGAGTCCTACACAGAGGTTTCCTGGCTCAAGCGAAACGAAATAGGAGCGCATATGAGATATGCGCGGGACCGAGAATAATGCGTGTATGTGATACCGTATTCTATTCTCGCGATGAATGTATCGATTGGTTGTATGTGATATAACCTAGTTATCGAATCAAGGATTGATTCGATAAGCCGATACATTGGATACTAGTCGGTGATATGCGATATGACCGGATCGTTAAATCAAGTGTTGATTTAATAATTTAATGTATAATTATATATTTGATATATTACTTTGCATTAACTAGTATTGGTTCACTTTAAATGGATTTTTTCACTTGATATGCACATCGTATATATGATATATTTTTGTGCACTTGTTTGTATCATGTTTGATGATACATGCCCACTAGGGTTTGTGTAAAGATTAAACCATGGTTGTGTAATGGTTAGGGTTTTATTTTTCTTATTCATTTATTTATTTATTTTGTCTATTTATTTTGGAAAAGATAAAGAGAAAATGGTGGCTTTCTTTGTTTGTAGTTGAAGCTTCATGAAGCTTTGACAAAGTGACCATTTTTTCTCATGCTTAACCCTAAACCATTAAAACTAACCATGGTCTATTCTCTACACATAACCAAGGTTAGGATATGATAAGTATTGATATTATTTTTCTTTTTGAAATAACTTATCATATTCTATTATCTTCTTCTTCTTCCTCTTCAAGAAGAAAAGCTTGCCTCCATCAATGGCAACTTGAGCAAATGAGTGAGAAATCCAATTCTAAAGTGAACCCACCTCCTATTTCTTCATCCTCTACCTCTTGCCAAGTAGTATAGGGTGTTTTCTTCACAAGTTTCATGGCTTGGTGAAGTTGGAGCTTGATCTTGTGTTGCCTCGACGTAGATCATCTTCGGCATCGTAGTCGATGACCTAGCCCGCCCATCTCTCCGATGAAGCCGATGCTAGAGTCCGGGATCCGATATGGACAGCGAGGGGACGTCATCATGGAGCCTAGGAGGTAGAGGACTGGATCTACAAAGGTTGTAGCCTCTTTCTTTTAGTTAAGTTGTTAACTAGCTTCTAGTTTCGCCTAAAATTCTAGTTAACGATCTAGTCTAGGGTTTCTCGGCACCGTAAAATTTTAAATTGGCATGGTTGATGCCTTGTGAGACCTCCTTTGAGTGCCTAGGAACCCTACACGTGGGTCGCCAGGAGATCGAGCTTCGGAGAGTTGCTACGGAAGTTAACACTGCTGATACATTCACGAAGGCCTTACCCCAGACTCAGTTCGAGCGGCTGATCGAGATGATAGGTCTTCGATACGCCAGTACATGGCCTTAGTGCAAGTAGGAGATTGTTAGTGTATATGCCCTAGAGGCCATTACTGTATCATACTAGTTTGTATATTACTTGATGGAAGCTTGGGATATTCACTTTGTATTGACAATCTTGCTCAAAATAGTAGTATGCTACTTGGTTTGTTTTTACTTTAATGTGTGCATGTGTTTCTTTTAGCATATCGCCTTTACACATTAGTGGAGCCCTTAGGATCTTTGCTTGATTACCAGCGTTGTGATGGCAGTCACACTCGTGGGGGCTGGGTAATCCACAAGTACATCCTTATGCAGGTCCCTAGTCGTAGGACTATCGAGACAGGGCATCGATACTCTGGAGTAGACTCGCATATGCACTTCTCATCCCAGCTTGGGAGACGGTCTGTCCCACAGCCGTCGGTACGTCGTACTTGAGATAGTTTGCGGGTGCTCGTTAGGTTACGAGTACACTGGACAGGACTCATCGGGAACTGTTGGTTGGTATTATACCTATCGTAAGTTATCAGTTCCCAGGTGACATGAGTACAGCTTAGTCCGTTGACTTGACACTGTCACTTCGCCTCGAGTGTGTTCCCACTGTACTTTCATTACTACCCTACCACGGCTCAAAGGAGTCGTGCAAACAGGTAGTTTTTGGGTGCAGTCCCGAAGCACTTGGAGGCAGTGACGGTTAGACAGGATTCGTCTCTCCCGGTATTGGGGGTTGATATCGCACTGTGTCTAGGAGAGCCATTACACAAAGTCCCTGCTCAGAGCAAGCGAGATAGACTGGTAGGTTTCCAGTGTTATCTCAGGGTGTTCTGGGCTACACTCCGGCATGACTTGTACCTCTATTAGGGGACTGACGTTTACCGCCCCTAGGCCCGCCATTCGATACTCTTAGACGAATAGACCGGACTGTACGGAGACTGTCACATTCAGGCTCAGTAGGAGTTCAGATGGGTTTACCTCGTCAGTCTTCTTATCAGCATCTACCTGGGGACCGTTACGTACAGCTAGTGCCGCTTGCGGTCTGTGGTTAAACCTACTGCCAGTGTAGTGTCAAGTATTTAGAGTCCCACACAGAGGGTTATTCGCCTTTAGGCAAAACGAGTAGAGGTCGCGTGGTTTTGCGACAGGGTTCATTCACATCCGCGCACTTGTGCACGTTTGGTGTCCGGACAGCTTATACTAGCGGGCTTTGGTTTAAGCTAGATCCTAGTTTATGTTTTGGGATTGGTTTTATCTCTTTGTATTCGTGTTCCTCGGAACACGGATACGGGTGTGTATGCACAGTTGACTGAGGCAGAGGCAGAGGACTTTCATTAGGGTTGATGACCATTGTCATTTTCTTAACCCTAATGTTTATGTGTGAAATATGATTTATTAATATTAGTTAATTATAATTGTGTTATGGTTATGGTTGTTGACCATTTGACTTTGGTTGACTTGTTGACCATCATCATTTCATATGAAAGATGCTCTTTAATCGTTGCAAAAGTAATTAATGTGAAATGATAATGGTCATTTCAAGATTAACCATCACAATTATCGTTAGCTAATTATTTATTTATCATAATTCACATATATGTGAGAAGGTTAATTTATTCTTCTCATTCTATCATTCTCATTCTCTCTCATCCTCTTTCTCTCTCTCTAGCTCTCCCTTCTCATGAGTTGAGAACCCTTTGAGCTTGAGATAAATCCCTTAAAAATACTCTCTACTCTTTCTAAGGTTCTAGGTTTAGCACACCAAGCACCTTAGTTACTTCTAGTTTGAGGTTGAAGCCAAAGGTAGAGGCCCTCGGGTGGATCTTTCTTCGGCAAGAGAAGGCGACGAGGAGAATCCGATCATCACACTCCAAGGAGCAAGAAGAGAAGGACTTCAAGACTTAGGTATAACCCCTTAACCGAGTAGCTAACTCTTTTAGCTTGTTTGTTAGTTTTTGTTTAGCAAAGATCCCTCCTTTAGCATTGTCCATGTTGCCTAGTGTTGTAAAAATCCGATTTTTCATAACGTTTCCGCCTCCCCGCAAGCACCGGGGTGGGCAACGTGGACTTACATAGATCCGTTCGAATATCAATCATATGCAACTTTTCAATCCTGTCTCTAAGGAAAGATGACAAAGACTCCGTTCACTGGATACGGAGTAAGAGCGAGCGAGCTTTTGGGACTCGTACACAGCGACGTGTGCGGTCCAATGTCTACGCATGCGCGAAGCGGTTATTCTTACTTCATTACTTTTACGGATGAGTTTTCAAGGTACAGATATGTCTTCTTAATGAAACATAAATCCGAAGCCTTTGGAAAATTCCAAGAATATAAGAATGAAGTAGAAAAACAAACAGGCAAAAGTATCAAGACACTAAGATCTGATCGAGGTGGTGAATACTTAAGTGCCGAGTTCCTGGATTACTTAAAAGAGAATGGAATTCTCTCTCAGCTTACTCCTCCATACACCCCGCAACATAACGGTGTATCGGAGAGACAGAACCGAACCCTATTGGATATGGTACAGTCCATGATGAGTAACGCTGAGTTGCCGCGATCATTCTGGGGATATGCGCTAGAATCAGCTGCATACCTTTTGAACCGAGTTCCAACTAAGACTGTACCTACCACACCATATGAGATATGGAGTGGGAAGAAACCCTATTTTCAATATCTGAAAATCTGGGGATGTCCAGCTTTTGTCAAAAAGCAGCATGCGGACAAACTCGAGGCACGCTCAGTACTGTGCAAGTTTGTGGGATACCCAAAGAACTCCAGGGGGTATCTTTTCTATTACGCAGTGGATCAAAAGGTCTTTGTTTCTCGTAATGCCCACTTTCTGGAACACCAGTTCTTAGAAAAGGAAATAAGTGGGAGCGCAATAGAACTGAACCACAGACTATTACTGAAAGCTTAGTAGAACCAGAGGTCTCAAAAGAACAGGACATTCCTGCGCCGCTCCGCAGGAGTAGTAGGCAGTCTCATCCGCCCGAGAGAGACTACGGTTTTCTCATAGACGGGGATAAAGAGGATTGCATCATTGATAGTGATGAGCCGACTAGCTTCCAGCAGGCCATTCAGAGCGTTGACTCGGTAAAATGGCTGGATGCAATGCGGACCGAAATGGAGTCCATGTACACCAACAAAGTATGGACGTTGGACGTTGCTCCAGATGGGGTAAAACCCGTAGGATGCAAGTGGATCTTCAAAAGGAAGATTGGTGTAGATGGACAGGTTGAGACCTATAAGGCTAGACTTGTTGCAAAGGGTTTTCGTCAAAGACCCGGTTTGGACTATGACAAAAACTTTTCTCTAGTGGCTATGCTGAAATCCATTTGGATCCTTCTTGCCATTGCTGCCTTCCACGATTATGAGATTTGGCAGATGGACGTAAAGACCGCTTTTCTAAATGGAAATTTAGAGGAGTGTGTCTATATGGACCAGCCAGAGGGTTTCATTCAGAGTGGGAGCAGCGAAAAGGTGTGCAAGTTGCTTAAGTCCATCTATGGACTGAAGCAGGCATCGCGGAGTTAGAACATCTGTTTTGATGAGACGGTCAAAGAATTTGGCTTTATCAAAAATCCAAATGAACCATGCATCTATAGTAGATTTGTAGCGAGAACTGTCGTATTCCTCGTTTTATATGTGGATGACATTCTTTTGATAGGTAATGACATTCCTATGCTACAATCTGTCAAAGGGTTCTAGTCACACCGGTTCTCCATGAAAGACCTGGGTGATGCCTGTTACATTCTGGGGATCCGAATCTATCGTGACAGATCCAAGAGGATATTAGGACTTTCACAGTCCAGGTACATCGACACTATACTGAAAAGATTCACTATGGAATATTCCAAGCGCGGTAATCTACCGGCTTGTCACGGGATCACCCTCTCCAAAGAGATGTCTCCCAAGACAGATTTGGAAAGGGATCGCATGTCTATTATACCCTACGCTTCTGCGGTAGGCTCTATAATGTATGTGATGTTGTGTACCAGACCAGATGTAGCTTATGCACTGAGTGTGGTAAGCCAGTATCAGTCAAACCCTGGGGAGAAACACTGGATAGCGGTAACATTCTCAAGTACCTGAGAAGGACTAAGGAGATGTTCTTGGTGTATGGCGGAAAAGACCTCCAGATCGAGGCCTTTGCTGACTCCAGCTTCCAGAGTGACAAGGATGATTCCAAGTCCATGTCGGGTTATGTCTTTACCATCAATGGAGGGGCGGTATGTTGGAAGAGTTCCAAACAGGAAACCGTTGCTGACTCGACAATGGAAGCGGAATATATCGCTGCTGCAGATGCCGCAAAAGAAGCCGTCTGGATAAGGAAGTTCCTGACAGAACATCAGGTGGTTCCGTCCATTGTTGATCCAGTACCTCTGTATTGCGACAACAACGGAGCTATAGCTTTAGCGAAGGAACCCAGGTCCCATCAGAAGTCCAGACACATCTTGAGGCGGTATCACCTGATCAGGGAGATCGTTGGTCACCAGGAGATCGAGGTTCGGAGAGTTGCTATGGAAGATAACACTGCTGATCCATTCATGAAGGCCTTACCCCAGACTCAGTTCGAGCGGCCGATCGAGATGATAGGTCTTCGATACGCCAGTACATGTCCTTAGTGCAAGTGGGAGATTGTTAGTGTATATGCCCTAGAGGCCATTACTGTATCATACTAGTTTGTATATTACCTAATGGAAGCTTGGGATATTCACTTTGTATAGACAATCTTGCTCAAAATAGTTGTATGCTACTTGGTTTGTTTCTACTTTAATGTGTGCACGTGTTTCTTATAGCATATTGCCTTTACACATTAGTGGAGCCCTTAGGATCTTTGCTTGATTACCAGCGTTGTGATGGCAGTCACACTCTTGGGGGCTGGGTAATCCACAAGCACATCCTTATGCAGGTCCCAAGTCGTAGGACTATCGAGACAGGGCATCGATACTCCGGAGTAGACTAGCGTATGCGCTTCTCATCCCAGCGTGGGAGATAGTCTGTCCCACAGCCGTCAGTACGTCGTACTTGAGATAGTATGCGGGTGCTCGTTAGGTTACGTGTACACTGGACATGAATCGTCGGGAACTGTTGATTGGTATTATACCTATCGTCAGTTATCAGTTCCCAGGTGACATGAGTACAGCTTAGTCCGTTGACTTGACACTTTCACTTCGCCTCGAGTGTGTTCCCACTATTCTTAGATTGCTACCCTACCACGGCTCAAACGAGTCGTGCAAATAGGTAGCAGTTGGGTGCAGTCCCGAAACACTTGGAAGCAGTGACGGTTAGACAGGATTCGTCTCTCCCGGTATTGGTGGTTGATATCGCGCTGTGTCTAGGAGAGCCATTACACAAAGTCCCTGGCCAGGGCAAGCGAGATATACTGTTAGGTTTCCAGTGTTATCTCTGGGTGTTCTGGGCTACACTCTGACACGACTTATACCGCTATTAGGGGACTGACGTTTACCGCCCCCCTAGGCCCGCCATGCGATATTCTCAGACGAACAGACCAGACTGTACGGAGACTGTCACATTCAGGCTCAGTAGGAGTTCAGATGGGTTTACCTCGTCATTCTTTTTATCGGCATCTACCTGGGGACCGTTACGAACATCTAGTGCCGCTTGCGGTCTGTGGTTAAACCCACTGCCAGCGTAGTGTCGAGTCTTTAGAGTCCCACATAGAGGGTTATTCGCCTTTAGGCAAACCGAGTAGAGGTCGCATGGTTTTGCGACGGGGTTCGTTCACATCCGCGCACTTGTGCACGTTTGGTGTCCGGACAGCTTATACTAGCGGGCTTTGGTTTAAGCCAGATCCTAGTATATGTTTTGGGATTGGTTTTATCTCATTATATTCGTGTTCCTCGGAACACGGATACGGGTGTGTATGCACAATTGACTGAGACAGAGGCAGAGGACTTTCATTAGGGTTGATGACCGCTGTCTTTTTCTTAACCCTAATGTTTATGTGAAATATGATTATTAATATTAATTGATTATAATTGTGTTATGGTTAGGGTTGTTGACCATTTGACTATGGTTGACTTGTTGACCTATGTTGACATATTGACCATCATCATTTCACATGAAAGATGCTATTTCATTCTTGCAAAATTCATTAATGTGAAATGATAATGGTCATTTCAAGTTAACCATCACAATTATCTTTTGATTAATTATTTAATTATCATAATTCACATATATGTGAGAATGGTTGTAATTATCCTCATTCTCTTATGCTCATTCTCTCTCATCCTCTTCCTCTCTCTCAATGCTCTCCCTCTCATGAGTTGAGAACCATTAAGCTTTTGAGATAAAACACCAAAATCATTCTCTACTCTTTCTAAGGTTCTAGGTTTAGCATACCAAGCACCTTAGTTACTTCTAGTTTGAGGTAGGATCCAAAGGTAGAGGCCCTCGGGTGGATCTTTCTTCGGCAAGAGAAGGCGACGAGGACGACCCGTTCATCCCACTCCAAGGAGCAAGAAGAGAAGGACTTCAAGACTTAGGTATAACCCTTTAACCGAGTAGCTAAATCTCTTAGCTTGGTGGTTAGTTTATGTTTAGCAAAGATCCTCCTTTATATAGTCCATGTTGCCTTGAGTTGTAAAAATCAAATTTTTATACCGTTTCCGCCTCCCCGTAAGCACCGGGGTGGGCAACGTGGACTTACATGAATATCTTCTACTACACTGAGGAGCAAAAGGTGTTTTGTTTATCAACATGCCACCTTTTTAGAAAAGGAATTTCTTGTGAAGAAATTTGTGGTCATGAGGTAGAACTGGAAGTTGTTCCAGCTTGACAAACTAACAGCTGATGATTTGGTGAAACCAAAGGATTCAATAGTTTCAAACGAACCTCAGCCTCTACGTGAATCTGGTAGGGTTCCTCATCCACTTGAGAGATACTACGGTCTTCTCGGTGAAAGTGGGAGCGAGGATTGCATCATGGTTGATGATGGCCCAACTAGGTTCAGGCAGGCCATCACAAGTGGAGACTTTGTGAAATGGCTGGATGCTATACGATCAAAGATGGAATCCATGTACACTAACAAAGTATGACTTTGAATGTTGCACCTAAAGGGGTAAAACCCATTGGGAGCAAATTGGATCTTGAGAAGATTCTTGGTGTAGATGGAAAAGTTAAGACTTTCAAAGCTATGCTTAAGTCCATCAGGATTAAAGCAGGCAACACGGAGTTGGAACATCTGTTTTGATGTGGTAGTCAAATAGTTTGACTGCATCAAAATGGTAGATGAACCTTGTATATAAAAGAAGGTTGTAGAAAGTGAGGTTTTCTTACACGTATTGTACGTAGATAACATACTCTTGATAGGAAATGGTTTCCTATGCTGCAATCGGTCAAGCTTCTCTTACCACGAGGATTCTCCATGGAAGATCTGGATGATACCTACTACATCTTGTGGATTAAGATCTATGATGATAGATCTAAGTGGTTATTGGGAGTGTCCCAAATCCAGGTACATTAACACCATACTAATAGGGTTTAGTATGGAGGATTCTAAGCGTGGTGGTTCGCACACTTACTCATGAATCACTCTCTTAAAAAAGATGTCTCCCGAGACTTTTTTAGAGAGAGCTCGCGTGCAAGAGATACCCTATGCTTCGGCAGTAGGCTCTATCATGTATGCGATGTTATGTACCAGACCAGATATAGCTAAATCACTAGGTGTAGTGATCTGGAATCAATCGGATCTTGGGAGAATCACTGGAAAGCTGTGGAGGACATTCTTAAGTACTTAAGAAGCACTAAAAGGAAGTTCTTGGATCGAGCTTCCAGGGTGATAAGGACGACTGAGATTCAGTCACATGCATTGTCTTTACCCTCAGTGGAGGGACAGTATGTTGGAAGAGTTCCAAGCTATATACCGTGGAAAACTAAACGATAAAGGCTGAATACATTGCTACCAACGATGCTACCAAAGTAGATGTCTGGACATTTCTTGTTCATGAGATGAACAAAGTTTCTACCATTGAGCGTCAAATAATTGTTATTGTGACAACAATGGAGTTGTGGCTTTGGACTAGGAACGCCGGTCCCATCAGTGTTCCAGACATATTCTGAGGATCACCTGATCAGGGAGATGGTTGATCTCCAAGGGATCGTGGTCAGGAGAGATGACGCAAAGGAATACACAGCGGATCCACTCACAAAGGCCTTACCCTAGAGAGACTTCTATAGGACATTGAGTATGAGATACTGCAACAAATGGCCTTAGTGCAAGTGGGAGATTGTTAGTTATATGTATGCCCTAGAGACCATTATTGTACATACGATGTATATTGTAGTGGATGCTTGGACATATATAGGGACGACTTTTGTTCCCTGATTAAAAATCAGGAAAAGATTCAGAAGAGGCATCACGTGCTCACACGTGACCAGTGGTCACGTGTTGGCACGTGATGGTTAAGCAGCGGCACAGAGCATATTTGTTCTCTAATTAAAAGTCAAAAAGAAGCTTCAGAAGAGGCATCACGTGCTCACACGTGACCGG
Source organism: Agapanthus africanus (assembly GCA_030015575.1). Classification (NCBI taxonomy): domain Eukaryota; kingdom Viridiplantae; phylum Streptophyta; class Magnoliopsida; order Asparagales; family Amaryllidaceae; genus Agapanthus; species Agapanthus africanus. The sequence goes on along the minus strand of JASDDO010000012.1, from coordinate 293,394,818 downwards.
TGGTCACGTGTTGGCATGTGTTGGTTAAGTAGCAGCCAGAGAACATAGCGCAGAAGAAGAGAAGCCCATTCCAGGTGTCACGTGCCACACGTGACCGGGGGTCACGTGCCACACGTGACCGGGGGTCACGTGTGGGCTTTAAAAGCCTTATTCTTTGACAGAATTAAATTCTGAGGGAAGATCTTTCAAATCTTTCCAAAATAGAGAAGAATTATCTGAAACCGTTATATTAAAAATCTAAAGGTGATTAAATATCACCAATATATGGAAAAATCTTGGACTTGGAAAGATTTCCCATTAAATCTCACCGAAATAACAAAGAGATATCTTTGGATTTAAAATCCAATGGTGAATAAAATTCACCTAATAATCTAAAGGCCCAGATTAATGATAAACATAAATCAAATCTCTCAATAAATAAGTCAAATCTTTTAATGAAAGATTCACTAAAACTGATTGATTCTTTTCCTTCTCCTATAAATAGGAGCCAAAGGAGAGAGTTTAGGAGAACCTTTTTGACACATACAGAGAGAGAGAGATATAGAGCCTTGGAATCTTGAAAATTCAGAAGGAAGAATTTGATTCTCTGCAAAAGAAAAACCCTAGGTAAGAAAAGAGAGGCTTCAAAAGAGAATTTAATTCTCAAAAGAGTTTAACTCTTATAGAAAGAAAAGAACTTAGTTCTTTCTCTGGTTGAGGATCTGCAAAGTGCACATCTCCCCATGAATTGAGAATTTAATTCTCATTGGGTTGAGATCTTGCCATGCAGATCTAAAACATAGAGGAGGAGTTGAGTTTTGAGAATTTAATTCTCACAGAATTACAGGAATTTAATTCCTTTGAGATAAAATTAGGGTTTAACCCTAGGAATTTAATTCCTTCGGAATGGAAAGAACTAGGGTTTAACCCTAATTGAGAACTTAATTCTCTCAAAACTCACTGGAATTTAATTCCCTTAAAGAAAAAAGAATTAGGGTTTCACCCTATACCAGAATTTAATTCTTTACAGAAAAGAAATTAGGGTTTAACCCTATTTAAGAATATAATTCTTCAGAAGGAAACATGAACTTAATTCCTCTAAAGTTTATTATTAGGGTTTGACCCTATGAAGAATTTAATTCTTAAAAGATGAACAAATCTTTAAAACATGCAAAGAGCCAGAGTCACGTGCTACCACATGACCCCTGCAAATATCCACAGAAAAGAACTTTGAGTCAGAGTCACGTGCTACCACGTGACCCCTGCAAAGACCCACAAAAAAGAACTTTGAGGCAATGCCCCACGTGCCCCACGTGACCCCTGAAGCACACAGAGAAAAAGGCAAAAGAAACAGAAAAGAGCTCTAGGGCTCTCTCACGTGCTACCACGTGACCTCTTGGATGGGGCTCTGACAGACAAACACCCAAATTTCCATCACGTGACAGCACGTGATGCTCCAAAGTATTCAATGCTTTTGGCAGAACAAAATAAAGGGAAGCGGGGCGCCCTCACGTGTCATAATGTGACCCTTAATGAACATTCTAACAGATCAAAGCGTGAGCCCACATCACGTGCCCACACGTGATGGCTGTCAGAATAAAAAGTGTTAAACACTTATCTGTATAACAAAATGAGGGGGATCTGGCCCCACCTTTTGGATGCCATCACGTGCCCCCACGTGATCTCCTCTTTGCTAATGTTTAACACCAAACTGATAACTTGGTTGCCAGTGTTTAACACTGTTATTTATTAGTGTTTAACACTGATTCGAGAATCACAATTTTTAGAGTTTAACACTAATCTGATAATCTTATTTCCCAGTGTTCAACATTGTTGGTCTCTAGTGTTTAACACTAGCTTTAGCCCAATTGGCTAAGTTTCTAGAGGCAAAGCCTCTCCTTCAATGAACCAACAAAGGGTTAATATGAAACATGATTGGACTTGGCCCAAGAAGGCCATAAGTCCTCAATTCAAACTTAACTGGGCCAATGGGCTCATAATATAATAATTGATCTTAGTTTCCAAATTGGACTACAGATCACTTAATCTACCTTGGTTCAAGGGTACATCTCTTCACTCCTTTGATACTTGGCGTTGTAATTCCTCAACGTCTTCAAAGAGGTGACGGGTCCCGATGACCACACATTGATACGGACTGTGGGGTCCTTAAACTCATGGACTATGAGGTCCTTAACCTTGACCAGGATGTCTTAAAACTAACAACGGACTATGACGTCCTTAACCTTGACCGTGATGTCTTAAAACTTATGCTGGACTGCGGAGTCCTTAAATCCACGGACTATGATGTCCTTAACCTTGACCACAATGTCTTAAAACTAACATTGGACCGCAATGTTCTTAAACTACCTATTGACCGCAATGTCACTAAACTAAACAACAGGGCTCCCCTAATTGCTCTCTTGTTGGATCTAAACGATCCCGTTAAGTTGATCTTAGTCTAAAACTAGACTAACGTATCCTTAACAAACGTTTAAGTCGATCTTAGTCTCAAACGAGGCTAACGTATCCTTAAACCCAAACCCCCAAACCCAAATCTAAGATAATACGGATTTGGACTAGTCCACGCCCTACGGGCGACGACATAATTCAGTCTCCGTATACAATCCACGGGGAACCAAACACGAAACAAACACACACGACACGAAGTGATCATCTGGAGAAGGAGAAAGTTATTACCGCAATGCAGTAGCGTAATTAACTGCAGGGGCTTGCGCCTGCAGGGAAGAGCGTCCCCACAATCAAAAACCCCTCAAGCGAGGGGGAATCTGACGAAGTCTTCTACATCGGACGCATCCGTTTAAACCTTCGATACACGGTGCCATAAATCAACTTGGCATCTTCGGAGAGGTAGATGGATAGCACCAATTAGCATCTGCCCTAAATTTCAGGCAAGACCGTCCATGTCTTGGCCGTCTTTCGGAGGGGAACAGATTTTGGCACGCCCGGTGGGACCTTTTCCTCTTTCCACTCCACATTTCGTGTGTCGTCTTCGCGAACGAATCGCGGTTTGTTAATGGTTGCCCTTGGGTTTCGAAGTACTAAGATTTGGTGTCTCGTTTGCTGCAGAAAGCAAAAGGATCAATGGCTGGCAACTGCTCAAGCTGCTCCAACTGCAAAAGCAACCGACGCTCCGCCTCACCTGGAGGTGTAGCCTATGGACCGCAGGCTGCTTCCCTGTTTACTATTCCTGTGGAACAAGTGACTCAAGCTACCACTGGTCTGTTCTATGGGACCATGCTCCCGCCGGTGAACGTTAACATCCCAATGCCCATACCGGAAGCTTCAAAGAAGTCGGTCTTTGATCGACTTGCTACTCCCACGGCCCCTCTCAACGGGTCGTCCAACTCCTCGTTCTTCACCAGACTGAGCCAGAACTCCAAAGGGCCTGCCAGGAAGCCCATGAACCCTGAAATGGCCATCCCGAGGAAGACATCCACCTCTGCTCCTGAAGTCGTCAAGGCGGCTTCTCCTGTTAAAGAGTCAGTCTTTTCAAGGTTGACCATCTCGGTTCCTGCTCCTACTCAAGGATCTGTCTTTGACAGATTGAACATTGTCACTCCGAGGACAACATCAGTCTTTAAGAGGCTGGCACCAGCAGCGCCTCATCCGGACAGGGGGAAAAATGAAATTATCCCTATCGCTGGGCCAGTCCCAACAGCTCGACATGCTCGACGTCACCACTGGCGCAGAGTAAGGAAGGCTGGGGGCAACTCCCCATCAGGGCTAACTCCGCCTGCTCCAATGGTGGATGTTAACACTGCTGTTCCAACTGGGAACAGCTTTGAACTACTCAACAAGGTGCACAGAAACTCTCCGACTGCCGCGCTGAAAAGATTTCCCCCACCCGCGGAGAATGCTACAGAAACAAGGCCAGAGCAGCCCCCTCAACGGCTGTCCTCCAAGATTTATAAGGTCTGGCGACGGGTTCAGGACTCAGTAATCATTCAAGATCACTCTCACCGGCAGAAGAGGCTGAAGGTTCAGGGAGAAAAGAACCGTCATATCAAACAACAAAGGACAACAACCGCTTGGGTGCCCGCTGCAACGGCTCCCTCCACGCCGACTACTCAAAAGAGAAGGAGGCCAGAGAAAGTCCCCACTCCTGCAGCAAATGTCAAGGACAATAAGCCTAAACGCCCTAAGTCTGGAGGCATGATGGTGCATACGGTCTACATGGCATCAGGGAAAGAGGACAGCCGTACATCTACAGGTTATAGACCGCTTACGCGATCGGTGACTAAAGCTCAGGAGCAGCAACAGAAGCTCCAAGAAATGATGAATGCGATGGCCGCACTCACTGGGCCAAAAGAAAGACCCGAAGTGTCCTCGGATCAACGCCAAGAGCAAAAAACTGACGCTGAATTCCTTCGTAGGATATTGGAGAAGAAGGATAAAGAGGCTGCCAAACAAGCAGCCAATATACAACGAATGGCTCTCCTGTTCCAGGACATGGTGGGAATGATGATCCAAAAAGATTCTCCTGCTGAAGATCCTCCAATTGTCCTTGAAGACGACAGGGGAGAAACATCAAATCCTCCTCCGGCTCTGTCAACAGCCAAAGAGGAGACAATCTCCAAAGCTGACTTGGACGAATATATAGCTCAGCAGATACGGGCCCATCAGGAAACTGAGAAATTTCATGTCTATAATGGGACAAGCAATCCCCATCAACATGTGGCCCAGTTCAGGGCACTTTTCGGAAACACCGGCGGTGATGATAAATTGTTGCTTCGTCAGTTCGTCGGTAGCTTGTCAGAAACGGCGTTCGAGTGGTACTCTGAGCTCCCGAACAACTCCGTCAAAACATTTGCGGAGATGGAGCTGCTATTTACGCAGCGATTCGCGAGCGCCAGCGAACGCACTCCGATAACGGCGCTGATTAATTCCAGGGTGAAACCGGGCGAGACGTGGGTCCAGTACGCTATACGCTGGCGAAACATGTGGTTGAAATGCGAACAACGCATTGAGGAAGCGCCCGCGGTGGGCATGTTCGTGGGTACACTAGATCCTCATGCAACTATCTCACAGTTCATGATGTGTAAGTGCACGGCGGCGCCCCGGCCGTCAATCCGACGCCGGAATGCGGAAACGATGATTTACTTCAACTTTTTAAACCGGCACCACCGCGCACTAAAATCCCGGATCGTGCCATTAAACTAGTCCTAGCTATCTAGAGAAGGGGATAGAGAGAGATATACCGAGCGATCCGTGTCCTTCGGTCTTCTCGTCGTCGTCCCGATCTCCTCGCGGAATCTCCGGTCTTCAACTCCTCGTCGGAAGGGCTCCACGTCGTCGACTTCTTTTAAGGGCTCCCACCTCTTGACCGAGGCAGCTCGGGCACGAAGTTGGCGAGTCGACGTGCCCAAGATTTGCTGTAGAATAGTGCAGTGTTATGTCTCATTTGGGGTTGTAGGAAGTTGCCTTTTAGTGGAGGGATGAACTATGGAGTTTTTCTTGGGAATTTTGGTGAAGCAAAAATGATATGAGATGAACAAACTCTCCACACCAAAATGGGACAGCCCCTCTCCTTTTGGCCGGCCATGGCAAGGTGAGAATGAGAGGAGTGTGAGTGGCCAAATGAATATGGGTGTTTCAAAATAATCAAGAGAGAGAAAGGGTTATCATGAAAAAGGAAATGATCACCCACTAAAACTCACACTCCATCAACCAATCATCAACAACCATGATTGCACCAAAACCAACACTCCAACAACCTAATCATCAACAACCATGATGACTCCAAAAGTAAACCATGATGAATAAGAAAGTCAATCAATGATGACTAGAAGAAGTCAAATGGTGGAGGAATTATCATGATACAACAATATGCAAAGACCACCCTCCACAAATGCTAATTTGCACAAATGCAAATAAGCCCTCCTCCACCAATCTTCAGCCAATGAAAGATACAAAGAAATATGGCTGAAACGGAAAACAAACTGGCAACTCCAAAAAACTGATCCCGTAATAAATTACAGAAAAACCCCGCTACTGTATATACATACCCGCATTTGTATTCCGACCGAAATACAATGCAATGAGACAAAGTCTACACTGTACAATACTAGGATCCGGCTTAAACCAAAGCCTGCTAGTAATAACCGTCCGATCCTGATTTGTGCAATGCCGCACGTATCTGATCGAACCCTGCCATATCTCCATACGGCCTCTACAGCGTTTCGCCCGAAACTTGAGCAACTGTCTATGGGGGGACTCTAAAGACTAGTCAACACCTTGGTTGTGGAATTAACCACTAGCACGTCAGAGGTATTAGCCTATACGTAACAGGCTACCAGGTATTGACCAAAAGGGACGTCGATGAGCGAACTCATCCTGACACCCTACTGAGTCTGTCAGTGACAATATCCGTACAGTCCGGTCCGTTCGTCTATGAGCATGGCATTGCGGGCCTAGGGGGTTGGTAAAAGTCAGACCCCCAAAAGCGGTACAAGTCGTGTCGGAGTGTAGCCCAGAACACCCATAGATACTACTGGAATACCTATCAGTAAATCTCCCGCCTTGGCCAAGGACTTCGTGTAAGGGCTCTCCTAGACACAGCGCGACCTCACCCCCAATACCGGGAGAGACGAACCCCTGCAGATCCTCTCACTGCCTCCATGTGGCTCGGGACTGTACCCAACTAAAACCTGTTTGCACGTCTCCTTTGAGCGTGGTAGGGTAGTAATCAAAGTACAGTGGGAACTCACACGAGACAAATGACGATCCTCAGGTCGTTGAACTAACCTGTACACATGTCACCAGGGAACTGCTATCTGACGTCAGGTATAAGATCAACTAGCATGTTCCCGGCGAGTCCTGTCCGGTGTACTCATATCCCAATGAGCACCTGTATACATCTTAGGTGAACCAACTGACACCAGTGGCTTATGAGATCGGCCACCGCCCCTCGTCGGGGTCTCAACTGTATACCCAAGTCTACTCTGGAGTATCGATGCCCTGTCTCGAAACTCCCACGACTAGGGACCATTTAAGGATGTGCTTATAGACTACCAGCTCCCACGTATATGATCGCCCTCATACTGCTGGCAGTCAAGCAAGAATCCTAGGGGCTCTATCAACGTGCAATAGTGACCTGTAAGGTCACCTAAAGCAGTACACGATGATAAAGGTAAACCAGGTATCATACTATCATCTTGAGTAAGACTGTCCTACCGGAATAGGTCCTCCCTCAATCATTGCAATCACGTGCCTGTGATCCAATAATTGACTCTGAGGGCACTATCTCCAACAATCTCCCACTTGCACTCAAGGCTAATTATTGCGATGTCGCATACTTACAGCCCGTGTGATACCGAACACCCAACTCCTCTACTAGTCAGTCTCACAAAGCTCGTTTGCGAAACTATTGCGTTCGAGGAATAGCCTCAGTGAGTGGATCCGCTATGATATTTCTTTCTATGTCTCTCTTAATCTCAAGTTCACGGAGAAACCCATCTCCCGAAATGAGCAATAGCTGTCTTAGAATGTGTCTGGATGTCTGATGGGACCTAGCTCATTAAAGAACTCAAAATCCAAACTTCTTAGACTGTATCATCAACTGAACTTAATCAGTATCCTACTCCATGCCTCCCTCAGTATTGCCTTGGACCACCTGTCCAAAATACTGCCCCTCGTCAGAAGGAAAACTATAACTCTGACAACCTCCTTGTCGTCCAGGTCACCTTGGAAGCCTGGAATGATAACTGTCTCCCGAATGAGGCTGTCGTTATCATATCCCTAGAACATCCACTTATGTTCTAAAACTGCTTCCGACTGTTTCTCCAGGATTGGATCAATATCAACTTATTGCTTCTACTGCAAAAACAACATCTGGTGTGGTACTTGACATCTTATGATTGACTCAATTGCCTAAGCAAATGATCTGCCAATCATGCACATCCCTCTCCCCTTTAGTCTGTAAGACACCTTTAGAGAGGGTGACTCCATCACCTGCAGGTACACTACCGTGCCAGGAGTCGTCCATTCTAAATACTCTTAGAATGCTGTCAAAGTACCCTTAATTGGGAAACCACCCAAATCTAGATCTAAAACCATAGATCTAGTAACCAGTATGCCTGATATAATGTCCAAGTCCCATGTGGAGAAACCACTGTGTGACGACCAAAGTATAATCGATTGTAGTATAGGAATATCACTTCCTACTCTGTGTATGTCATCTAAATACCAGGACATCACACCTTACTACCTTCTCAACAGATCCATCCCCTATTATGATGAAGTCAAACCTATGACTGTCATATCAGAAATTGATGATCTATCTCCGCTATATCTGCTTTAGTCTATAAATAGACATAAGCCACTTATCCACCAATGCTTCCGCTGCTCCCACTGACTATGACAACCTTCTGGAAGAGTCATATACACGTACACTTCTAAAGCAAGTTTAGAACGACGCTATACTCATCCTCCTGTCGGGTCTCACGGTCTGGAACAACAGCAATGGCAAGTCTAGGTAAACAAGAACTTCCCTGTCACCGTCCTTGAGGCTACCGGAGTACCTCTCGGGTGCCTGAAGTTACCCACCTTATCTGCGGAGTGGCCAATGGAATGTCAAACCAGATTGAATCTTTAGGTTCCTATCAAATCTTCAGTAATCGTTTGTGGTTCTTGAATCACTTCCAGTTCTACCATACTCCCACTACTGTTTTCTGAAAAAATCCATTTTTGTTAAAGCTGTGGCGAGTCTAGAACAATATCACTATTGATCTTCCAGATGGTAGAAAGTCAACCCTCGTCATAGCCTGGGTCAACCCACAAACAGCCATTACAGAAACGTGCCTTGAGTTATCCAGAGTCTGGTTTTGAGCATAAGCCAGACATTCCCCGCACCTTAACATCGTTAAGATATAAACTGTTCTATATCAAATATAGAACCAGAGGCACTGATTTAATTGAACCAGATTCAAATCATGCAGCTGTTTCCAGTGCATGTCAACTAAATGGAGAGAGGCCGATTAGCATTACTCAACTTAGGAGTGCTTCCAATTATGAGTAATCTGAAAGAGAAGCAAGTTCTCTTAAACATTACTATCAACTGAATACCCTACACAAGTATCTACATCTCCGATCACTTTGAAGAATCCCAATACTTGCAATATCTGGTTCTCTACTTTATTCAAATACCTATAACTTCTCAAAATTCGGACCCTGTGTTTCCACGAAACACCTGTCTAAAAACTAGAGAAGTCATAAGTAAACTGAATATAGTACGAGGACCAACCCCTCTGTCCTGATGGACCCTGGACAACATACAATACTCTGTATAAGTTCTTTGAGTCTGATAACTCAATCCCCGTGTGTCGCAGGTTGAAAACTGTACTTATGGTTAAGAAGAATTACACCGCTGTTTAATGCTCCTTACTTAACCATCCACTGATATAGGTAAATGTCATAGACATAATTTCAAAAAGGTAAATCTCACTCTATCAAAATAGACGTACAGATATATCGATTTGAAATTGGTGCATAACAGCGGATATTCAAAACCAAATATTTGCCGACAGGCAAACAGCCCAGGTGATTTCCTCAAATATCACCAATTACAACGAATCCAGATATAATGAGGATGATCACCCAATTCCCAATAACTTACTCCCACTCATCATCTGTAAAACCATACAGATGTGAGAATCATACCTGGTAAATACATACCCTGGAACAAGTGTCTAATTGGGAAATCAGTTTTCCTTTAACAGTACACAGTGAAACTGAAACATTGAAATGTTTCGATGGGGTATCCCGGTATCCCTAGTAATGCCTCTTCCATTATCCAGATTCACAACTGTAACCGTGTAATTCTTTTCCATCTTTCCAAATCCCTTTCTATGTCTTTAGTCATTACCTTCTGTACACCCCTTTAGGCCAAATGGTTTTCTTCCTTCCTTACCGTTCGGCACCGGCCTATGGTTTGGAAGAAGACTATCCAATAAGCATAATGGGTGTACTGTCCTAATCCTAGGAACACTCACAATGCGAGAGAAGGTGAAGATAAAAGAAAACCGAATAAACCTTATTCCTATTTATCCTGAACCAGAATCCATCCCCGAACTGGAACAAGTTTCTTTCGAGTTCGTATATAACCATACGATGGAGTATCCAATAAACTGTGGATCTTCGTAGTGATACGGAGTGTCCCGGAGAAATACAAAGGTGATTTAGGATTGGCGAAGAAATACTTGGTTTGGTCGTGAATAGCAGTCGCAATTTACTTTTCCCTCTTACTAATCCCTTGATATGTCTTTACTTAATACCTTCTGTACACCATCGTTATGTTAATTGGTTTTCTTTATTCCCCACCGTTCGGCACCAGCCTAAGGTTTGGAAGAAGACTATTCAATTTGCGTAATAGGTGTACTATCTCCTAAACCAAGGAGTACTCGCAACCTGAGAGAAGGTAAAAGGAAAAGACAACTGAATAGTCATATTCGTTTTCTCCAGAACCGGAAACCATCCTCGAATAAATTCCTTCGAGTTCATATCTAACCATACGATGGTTTTGTCCAATGGAAGTGGACGTTCGTAGTAATACGGGGTGTCCGGGAGAAAAGGGTAAAAGTAGGAGTGGCAATGAGGTTTGCAACTCTGACAATCCAAAAGCCAGTGTTTAAGAAGGTTCGGTCAACTTGGTCACTGAGTCATAGTCTTAGGGTCGGGTCAATGGTCGCTGCCAAAGAGAGAGAGAAAAGAAACACTCAGCGTGCACTCTAACCTAGATCAGCATGGTTACCAATTTATCTAATCTGGAAACCTCCCACTGTACCGTCAAATTCTCCTCCAAACCTGAAAGAAGAATTAGTCGGGATCACCCGAGGAGTAAACCAACTCATCAGTTGGAATCGGGATCCAACTATCATCGCATGATAACGTGACGGAATCCGCTCACGTCATCACACTCCAGAAGGTATGCACATATCTGACAAGTTTCAGTTTCTTTAGAAACTCCCGATGAGATTTTTGCCCCATGCTCTTATGACCTTGGCGTGAGGTCAAAATATCATAAGTCACATGTCAAGTTCTGCCCATCATTATCCAGGTAAATTTGAACCCACCCATACATACCCTTGACGTAGGCCAAAATAGTAGTACGACTGTCCCAAACCAACGCATCTATCTATGCTACAGATAAATATCCGGCAGCTACAAATCACTATGCCTTAGCGTGAGGTCAAAATACATAGCTTGAATACTACCGAATATTTAACTGAAATGATGGAGGGCTACGAATGGTTTCTGGCGAAAACCTTTAACGTAATGAACTTGATATCGTTGAATGAACCGGATAGCTTTTAAAAATATAGTGGCGAAAACCATTGCTAAAGAGGTCACTCCCGGTGAAGGGATCTCGGCTCTTTCCCCGTAGAATGAGGTGCAGGATATTCCAACTGAATACCATGGTGCAAAGCAAAAGTAATCGGCTATAGTGAAGTTATTGCCCTGACGCAAACTTCTGTCCAAGGGGTCACTCCCGGTGAAGGGATCTCGGCCCTTGCCTCGTCGACTGAGGAGCAGGATATTCCAACTGAATACCACGATGCAAAACAAAAGAGAACGTCCTTGCAATAACAGCTTTTTGAAAAGTGTTCCAACTACATCAGAATAGGTTTGTTTTTAACTTGCGTTGATCCGAATCAAAGCAGTCCCATCAATTGATCACACCAATAAAGAACGAAAATAATGATGTGTAGGGTTCCTAGGGAAACTTATGAAGGTTCATAAAGCATCAAACATGCATGAATAAAATTTTACATGTGCCGAACAACACAAAGACAGGATCTTTGCTAGATTATTAGGGTTTAGCATGCAAGATAACATCTTTTTATCTAAGTGTGAGGGATTACAACCTTTGTAGTCCGCTCCTTCGCTTCACAATCTCCGAGTAGAAGTCCCTTCGCCGCGATCCATGATCTCCCGGACTCAAGAGAGGCTCCACGATTCGAACGATCCATGCTAGCTTGAAGTGTTCCGATTCTCCGATGATCTACGTCGAAGTTGCTTTAACCCAACCTTTCTCACTCTAAAGAGATGAACACCCTAATCTAATGGGCTAGATTAGATGAGGATGAGGGAGTAGTAATTATGCTTTCTTTTTTATTCACTTTCTCACAAGAAATCATCACAAAAGAATTAACTAGTAAGCATTTTCTTTTTGAACTCAAGAGAGAAGAAGATGATAATGGAAAAGATAATCCTTTTGTGATGAATAGAAAAGAAATGTATATAATTGATTATAGAACCATGGTCAAGGATGATAGGCTAAGAGTTTGTAGAGAATAAACTAGAGTTAGGGTTTGGTTAGGTTAAGTTATGAGTCATGGAAAAATATCAACCATAATATCTTAACCAAGACAAAAGCAAAGCTTCTAGAATGAACAAGAATGAGCTAACCCTAATCAAACCCTAATCCCTTTTTATCATCCTTAAACATGTTTTATAATAAATCATATCATGTCACAATAATATATATCATATATATATTATATATTTGCAACAAAAGAAAATAATACAATTAACATATATCGCATATATATCAATGTATTAATTCGGTGAGAAAATGAAATAATAAAGTAAGCCAATATTAGATAATGTAATACAATATATCATATATATCATTATACATTAAATCATCGAATCGACACTTGATCCAACGATCCGGCTATATCGAATATAAACGACTAATAAATCATGTACCGATTCATCGAATCAACACTTGATCCGATGTCCCGATTTATATCTAAATATCGCGAGAATATAATACGGTATCTCATATCGCATTATCCTCGGTCCTGCACATATCACATATGTGCCTCTACTCCGTTTCGCCTGAGCCAAGAAACCTCTGTGAAGGACTCTAAAGAATCGTCAATACGCCGGTAGCAGGTGATGATCATATCAAAACACCCACAAGCTGCAAGCGGTCAGCTAAACGTAACAGCCACCCAGGTATTGAGCGATCAGAAGATCAACAAGCTAGCCTGTGCGTTCTCCTGTGAATCCAATCAGTAACACACCCGTACAGTCCGGTCTGTTCGTCTGATTTGTCGCATATCAAGTCTAGGGGTGGTAAACGTCAGACCCCAGTAACCGATAAGTCATGTCGATGTGTGGCTCATAACAGGTGGAGAAACTACTAGCAACACTTACCAGTATATCTCTATATCAGCCCTAGCCAGGGACTTCCAGTTATAGCCAATCGAACACAGCACGACATCAACTCCCTATACCGGGAGAGATGAATCCCCTCCTATCGCTCATTGCCTCCATATGATTCGGGACTGTACCCAAAAGCCACCGTTTTGCACGCCCTCTTGGACGTGGTAATGTGGAAATCAAAGCACAGTGGGAATCACACAAGACTCTATGACGATCTCGGGTCTACAGACTACCCTGTACCAGTGTCACCAGAGAACTGCCATCTTACGTGTGGTATATCACCATCTGGGAGTTCTCGGCGAGTCCGTCCAGTGTACCCTGTCTCCACTGAGCACCCGTACACCATCTCTGATGTCAAACACCGATGGATATGGGATCATCCATCGCCCATCATATGGGTCAAGATGCGTATACGCTAGTCTACTCTGGTTTATCGATGCCCTGTCTTGATATACCCTCGACTAGGAACAGTTATAGGATGTACTTATCGACTACTATGGCCCCACCAGTATGATCTCATCATAGTCCCAGTAGTCGAGTACAGATCCTAAGGGCTTTATCAACATGTGAGAGTAAGACAGTAAACCAATACAAGTCAACATGTTAAGATAAAGTGAAACCAAATAGCATACTATCATGAAGAGCAAGAAAGTCTGTATATATCCAAGCATCCATTATAATATACATCAAATGTACAACAATGGCCTCTAGGGCATATACATAACTAACAATCTCCCACTTGCACTAAGGCCAGCTGCTGTAGTATCTCATACCTAGCATCCCGAATAATCTCTCAAACTGTATCTGGGGAATGGCCTTCGTGAGTGGATCCACAGTGTTGTCCTTCGTATCTACTCTCCTGACCTCGATCTCCCGGCGATCAACTATCTCCCTGATCAGGTGATACCGCCTCAGAATATGTATGGATTTCTGATGGGATCTGGGTTCCTTGGCCAAAGCCACAGCTCCATTGTTATCGCAATACAGAGGTATTGGATGTTCAATGGATGGAACCACACCAAGTTCAGTGATGAACTTCTTCATCCAGACAGCCTCTTTTGCAGCATCGTTGGCAGCGATGTATTCAGCCTCCATCATCGAGTCTGCAACGGTATCCTGTTTGGAACTCTTCCAACATACCGCCCCTCCATTGAGGGTAAAGACAAATCCCGAGTGCGACTTTGAGTCGTCCTTATCACTTTGGAAGCTGGAATCGGTGAAGGACTCCACCCGGAGTTCTCCATTACCATACACCAAGAACATATCTCTAGTCCTTCGTAAGTACTTGAGAATGTTCTTCACAGCCGTCCAGTGACTCTCTCCAGGATCTGCTTGATACCGACTCACTACACTTAGTGAGTATGCTACATCGGGTCTGGTACATAGCATCGCATACATGATAGAGCCTACAGCCGAAGCATAGGGTATCCCTTGCATGCGAGCTCTCTCCAAATCAGTCTTGGGAGACATCTTTTTAGAGAGAGTGAGTCCAGAGATCATGGGTTGGTTCCCACGCTTGGATTCTTCCATACTAAACCTATTTAGTATGGTGTCAATGTACCTGGATTGGGACAATCCCAGTATCCGTTTGGATCTATCTCTATAGATCCCAATCCCCAATATGCATGAGGCATCACCTAGATCTTTCATTGAGAATCTTTGTGATAAGAAAAGCTTGACTGATTGCAGCATATGAATATCATTTCCTATCAAGAGTATGTCATTTACGTACAATACGAGGAAGACAACCTTACTCTCTGCCACCTTCTTATAGATACAAGGTTCATCTATATTTTTGATGAAGTCAAACTCTTTGATTACTACATCAAAACAGATGTTCCAACTCCGCGATGCTTGCTTTAACCCATAAATGGATTTAAGCAGTTTGCATACCTTTCCGCTGCTCCCACTATCTACGAAGCCCTCTGGCTGAGTCATGTACACGCACTCTTCTAAATCACCATTTAGAAATGCGGTCTTAACATCCATTTGCCAGATTTCGTAGTCATGGTATGCAGCAATGGCAAGTAAGATCCGGATGGACTTAAGCATAGCCACTGGAGAAAAGGTTTCGTCATAATCCACACCTGGTCGTTGACGAAATCCCTTTGCTACAAGTCTAGATTTGAAAGTCTCAACTTTTCCATCTACACCAAATTTCTTTTTAAAAATCCACTTGCTCCCAATGGGTTTTACCCCTTCAGGAGCATTTTCCAAAATCCATACTTTATTGGTGTACATGGATTCCATCTCAGATCGCATTGCATCCAGCCATTTCATAGAGTCACCACTCGTGATGGCCTGCTCGAAACTAGTCGGGTCATCATCTTCCATGATGCAATCCTCGCTTCCACCATCAATGAGAAAACCGTAGTATCTCTCAGGTGGACGAGAAACCCTACTAGATCGGCGGAGAGGCTGGGGTTCGTCGGGTACTACCGAATCCTCTGTTTCCACTAAATCTTCAGTTACAGTTTGTGTTTCTGGAACTTCTTCCAGTTCTACCTCAGAGCCACTAATCTCTTTTGCAAGAAATTCCTTTTCTAAAAAGGTGGCATGTTGAGTAATAAACACTTTTTGTTGTTCACTGTGGTAGAAAAAATATCCATTTGAATGTTTAGGATATCCCACAAACTTACATAGAACTGACCGTGCCTCGAGTTTGTCTGGATTTTGCCTTTTGACATAGGCCAGACAACCCCATATCTTAACTCGTTTAAGACATGGTCTCTTCCCACTCCATATCTCATATGGTGTGGTAGGTACATATTTAGTTGGAACTTGATTCAATAGGTATGCTGCTGTCTCAAGCGCATACCCCAAGAAGGAAATAGGTAACTCAGCTGTACTCATCATAGAGCGCACCATATCTAATAGGGTGCGATTCCTCCGCTCCGATACACCGTTGTGCTGTGGTGTATAAGGAGGAGTAAGTTGAGAGAGAATCCCATTCTCTTTTAGATAATCTAGGAACTCATTGCTTAAGTATTCTCCTCCTCGATCAGATCGAAGGATCTTAATACTTTTGCCCGTTTGTTTTTCTACTTCGTGCTTATATTCTCTGAATTTCTCAAAAGCTTCAGACTTGTGTTTCATCAGGAACACATGTCCGAATCTAGAGAGATCGTCATTGAATGTAATGAAGTAGGAAGAACCGTTCCTGGCATGCGTAGACATGGGACCACATACATCACTATGTATCAGTCCTAAGAGTTCATTAATTCTTTCTCCGTGTCCACTAAACGGAGCTTTGGTCATTTTTCCTTTAAGACATGAATGTCAAGTATCATAAGATGATAATTCGAACGGATTCAAATAACCATCCTTATGTAACTTAGTCAGTCGTGTCGCATTGATATGACCAAGTCTACAATGCCACAAGAAAGATTCGTTCATTTCTGAACTTTTCCTCTTGTGTGTGTTTTGTATATTGAGGACTGCATTCTGGTTTAGAATGAATATGCCATTATGTAACGATCCTGATGCAATCAACTTTTGATCTAGGAATATGTTCATAACATTATCCTTTACTACAAAATTATATCCTTCTTTACTTAATAAAGAGACTGATATAATGTTGCACATCATGTTCGGTATATAATAGCACTCATTTAGAATCAGTGTATTATGACTTGGCAATACTAGGTGATATTCGCCAACTGCTTTGGCTGCAATACTTGCACCGTTCCCTACTTGAACGGAATGATCACCTTTTCCCAGTTCTCTACCTTTACGTAGCCCATGTAACAATTTACATATGTGGGATCCTGATCCGGTATCTAATACCCAGGACGTAGGGTGAACTGAGAAACAATTCTCAATAACTAACACACCTGAAGAAGATGCATCAACATGCATGTTCTTTTGGGCGGCTTGAGAATCCAGATATTCTTCTATTCCCTGTTCAGTCTTATAACTCTTATAAGAAAGAAAGGGTCCAACGTTCCCCTGCTCAGTATAATAAGCGGGTTCAGTCAATACATCCATATTATTATCTTGATTATGGCCTGACATGGTCGCTACCTGGAGAAAGAGAGAAGAAAACACTTTAGCGTATGCTCTTGCAAGATTAGATTGGTTATTATCTTATCTAATCAGGATATCTCCCACTGTTTTTATCAAATCTTCCTTCAAACCCTAAAAGGTAAGATTAGCCGGGATTAATTACACCCTACAATTTCGTCAATCTTTCAGCCAGATCAGTGTCGGTACTTTGAGGGAGGTTCCCCGTGCTTTCGCACGGACCTAATTAAAGTAAACCTCGTTTTCCCAGAGGCGTAACCCCGTTAACACTTTTCTAGACACCTACTTGATCGACTAATTGTCCTGTGTAAAACTCTCCCAGGAGTAACTCTTACTCGCAGTGGGTATCGAGATCCAACTATCTCATAGAAGGTATGCAATCTCATTGCAAATTTCAACACTTGAAATTCCCGATAATATTTTGCCCCTAGTGTGCCATGACCTTGACAGAGGTCAACAAACCATAGTGCACTAGTCAAGTTCAACCCGTCATTTCTTGATTGAATCAAACCCACTCGCACGACCCTTGACAGAGGTCAACAAGGTTGTACGACTACCCTAATCCAATCACATCACATGCTTTACAGATAATTACTAGTTAGCTACCGCACACTACGCCTTGAAAGAGGTCAACAAACGCATCACAAATACTAAATAGTCTTTATCTGAAATGACGGAGGGCTACGACAGGTTTTTCTGAAAACCTATTGCATAATGAACTTGATATCGTCGTAGAATCAAGTGAAATTTTGAAATGGAGTGTTTTTGAGGCTTTCATTAGTTTTGCAAAAGAGGTCACTCCCGGTGAAGGGATCTCGGCTCTTTCCTCATCGAATAAGGTGCAGGACATATCATATATATCACTGTGCAAAGCAAAACTCTAAAAGCAATCAAAAGACAAACCGAGTTTGGTAGCATCTGCCAGTTTCGCTAAAGAGGTCACTCCCGGTGAAGGTTTCTCGGCTCTTTCCTCATCGAATAAGGTGCAGGGTATATCATATATACCACTATGCAAAGCAAAATTGTAGCTCCCCATTTTATAAAGTTTTGATTCTACATCTTTTAGGTTTCTTTTCTTTTTATTAATCTCATTAATAAAAATCCCATCAGCTTATGCTTCCTAAGCATCACAGATAAATACGACGTACACTTATGCCATCCGCATTCGCCTCGATGTCCCCTCGTGCACCGTTAGGTTAGATAACTAACGACAGAGCAGGGCAGGGCTAGTGCGGGTGTAAAACATAAGTAACGTCTATATAATATATCATATATACTATATACTGTATCCATCACAACATATCAAATGATCACATCATAGATATCGCAGCAGAAACATAGATATAATGTGGGATATACTAGGACGTCCGTATTTAGTATTTAGCCAACAATAGAAAATACGGATTCCACAGTCGCGATGAATAGCCAAGCCCACACCCTGGACCCCTACGAGAGCTGCAAGCGACCCTACCAATTCTGGAGTTTAGGAGACCCGGTCTCGACTCCTCGAGATGGCCTTCCACTGAACCCCAGAACCCGGTCACCTGTGCTCCCCTCCTTGGGTCCATCCTAATGCGGAAAAGTAAATAATATACAACACTAGTGGCATCAACCTCAACCTGGAAGTGCCCCAAATAAAAGAATATTACATTAATTTGAATTTACATGAATGAAAATATAAAACTCTCATCTCACATAAAACCCCCGGCTATTCAATCGCGACAATCCTGCACATCATATCTCAGCAACACATAATATCTCATATCATCAACGTAAGTAAGTATGCATACACCGATCGTCGTCGATGTATAGCAACGAAAACCGACAATACAACTACATACTACACTTACGGTCATAGAAAAGAAATTGTAAAACTACAATATTTGGAATCCACATTCTCTTTAGACATCATAAATGAGAAATATCACATACTTCGTATTTCATGCCTAAACTATATGAATTCCACATATTGTATCACATTCCAGATAAATAGACAGTATTAAACTTTTCGAACAGATAATCAAATACCCAAAATTTCCTAAAGTGCTCAACACTTGAGCGGAGTTCAAATAATCCCAGAATATGTCACAGTACCAGTGATCCAGCCGTAGAAGGGTCAAACCAACGCCTCACATGTGGCACGCCGTACTATCCCAAACCCGAAGGTTCAAAAGGAAGTTCAAGACGGTCACATAATCGAGTTAAGGTTTGTTGTCTTCTAGAGGGTCCACCGCTTAACTTGTACAATTTTTCCGAAAGATTTAAACCCGATAAAAATTCAACACTTGAAAGTTTGCCGTGTCAGGAAAAATGAGTTAATGATATCCGTTCAAACAGTTTAACAGTTTCTAAATATCCGGAAATAATAACGAATTTAAATTTTCCGATTGAATCTACGATTACAAAAGAAACCCCAGATCACTCAACCTTTGAGTCAAAATAAAAATACCAGAAACTATATAAGCACAAATAAAGAATTACTGTAAAACAAAAAATGTCAAATCGAACAGTATTGCCGCGGAACCGCGGCCCAAGAAGGGAATGGCCGCGATTCCGCGGTCGTTTGTACGGATCAATGGCTCGAATTTCACAGTAATTCTTATTTTTCTTTGCTGAATTTTTCAGGTATTTTTAATTCAGAAAAAATCCAGATTTTAAAAAATGTACAGAGAGGGGTTCATTTTCGTCGGTTCGGGTTCGATCGGAGTTTTAACTTCGTAAACACGTCGCCTAATGCTCTAGCTAGGCTCTGATACCACTGTAGGGTTCCTAGGCACACTTGTGAAGGTTCATAAAGCATCAAACATGCATGAATAAAATTTTACATGTGCCGAACAACCCAAAGACAGGATCTTTGTTAGATTATTAGGGTTTAGCATGCAAGATAACATCTTTTTATCTAAGTGTGAGGGATTACAACCTTTGTAGTCCGCTCCTTCGCTTCACAATCTCCGAGTAGAAGTCCCTTCGCCGCGATCCATGATCTCCCGGACTCAAGAGAGGCTCCACGACTCGAACGATCCATGCTAGCTTGAAGTGTTCCGATTCTCCGATGATCTACGTCGAAGTTGCTTTAACCCAAGATTTCTCACTCTAAAGAGATGAACACCCTAATCTAATGGGCTAGATTAGATGAGGATGAGGGAGTAGTAATTATGCTTTCTTTTTTATTCACTTTCTCATAAGAAATCATCACAAAAGAATTAACTAGTAAGCATTTTCTTTTTGAACTCAAGAGAGAAGAAGATGATAATGGAAAAGATAATCCTTTTGTGATGAATAGAAAAGAAATGTATATGATTGATTATAGAACCATGGTCAAGGATGATAGGCTAAGAGTTTGTAGAGAATAAACTAAAGTTAGGGTTTGGTTAGGTTAAGTTATGAGTCATGGAAAAATATCAACCATAATATCTTAACCAAGACAAAAGCAAAGCTTCTAGAATGAACAAGAATGAGCTAACCCTAATCAAACCCTAATCCCTTTTTATCATCCTTAAACATGTTTTATAATAAATCATATCATGTCATAATAATATATATCATATATATATTATATATTTGCAACAAAAGAAAATAATACAATTAACATATATCGCATATATATCAATGTATTAATCCAGTGAGAAAATGAAATAATAAAGTAATCCAATATTAGATAATGTAATACAATATATCATATATATCATTATACATTAAATCATCGAATCAACACTTGATCCAACGATCCGGCTATATCGAATATAACCGACTAATAAATCATGTACCGATTCATCGAATCAACACTTGATCCGATATCCCGATTCATATCTAAATATCGCGAAAATATAATACGGTATCTCATATCGCATTATCCTCGGTCCTGCACATATCACATATGTGCCTCTACTCCATTTCTCCTGAGCCAAGAAACCTCTGTGTAGGACTCTAAAGAATCGTCAATACGCCGGTAGCAGGTGATGATCATATCAAAACACCCACAAGCTGCAAGCGGTCAGCTAAACGTAACAGCCACCCAGGTATTGAGCGATCAGAAGATCAACAAGCTAGCCTGTGCGTTCTCCTGTGAATCCAATCAGTAACACTCCCTTACATTCCGGTCTGTTCGTCTGATATGTCGCATATCAAGTCTAGGCGTGGTAAACGTAAGACCCCAGTAACCGATAAGTCGTGTCGATGTGTGGCTCTTAACAGGTCGAGAAACTACTAGCAACACTTACCTGTATATCTCTATATCAGCCCTGGCCAGGGACTTCCAGTTATAGCCAATCGAACACAGCACGACATCAACTCCCTATACCGGGAGAGACGAATCCCCTCCTATCGCTCATTGCCTCCATGTGATTCGGGACTGTACCCAAAAGACACCGTTTTGCACGCCCTCTTGGATGTGGTAAGGTGGAAATCAAAGCACAGTGGGAATCACACAAGACTCTATGACGATCTCGGGTCTACAGACTACCCTATACCAGTGTCACCGGAGAACTGCCATCTTACGTGTGGTATATCACCATCTGGAAGTTCTCGGCGAGTCCGTCCAGTGTACCCAGTCTCCACTGAGCACCCGTACACCATCTCTGATGTCAAACACCAATGGATATGGGATCATCCATCGCCCATCATATGGGTCAAGATGCGTATACGCTAGTCTACTCTGGTGTATCGATGCCCTGTCTTGATATACCCTCGACTAGGAACAGTTATAGGATGTACTCATCGACTACTATTGCCCCACTAGTATGATCTCATCATAGTCCCAGTAGTCGAGTACAGATCCTAAGGGCTTTATCAACATGTGAGAGTAAGACAGTAAACTAATACAAGTCAACATGTTAAGATAAAGTGAAACCAAATAGCATACTATCATGACGAGCAAGAAAGTCCTCTCTGTATATATCCAAGCATCCATTATAATATACATCAAATGTACAACAATGGCCTCTAGGGCATATACATAACTAACATGATGTACGTATATGCCATCCGCATTCGCCACTGGGTCCCGTCATTACCCGTTAGGTTACTTAACTAACGACAGAGCGGAGACTGGACTAGCGCGGATGCAAAACATATACAACATCTACTAGTATATATATCAATATATAATATTTCGCTCAAGGCGTGATAAAATGCAACATTACAGAAATGTAATAAGCATCACAGAACAATACAGATATCTGGGATCCCCTGGTTTCACAGAGCCGCTACTGAAATCCGACGTTCCCCTGGTCGTGTGGATAGCCTGTGCAATGAAATCCTAGACCCCTACGGGCGCGGCAAGTTACCCGCCAAAACCTGAAGCGAGGCAGCCCCTTTCAGCAACGTGAATGGACCACCCAGCACTTCACGGAATCCGGTAACTTGGGCACCCCTCCTGGGTCAACCTGTACCCCCTACGAGTGCGGCGAATAGCCCGCCAATTCTAGAGTGAAGCCCCCTCCGTCTCAATGCCATGAGATGCGGTCCCGTTGCCCTCTAGAACCCGGCTATCCGTGCACCCCACCTTGGGGTAAACCTAGTACAGAAAGTAAAATATACATACAATGGGTACATCGACCTCGACCCGGTCGTGCCCCAAAAGAATAATATACAAACGGGTAGTGACGGCAGTCCACATGTCGGACGCTCGCCCCGCAATATCAAATGTACATAATACAACAAAAACTGTACTAGCATTGCATCCAGGCTATCCCCCACGACCAATCCGCAACATCACAGCACAATCACAGAACATCAATGTGAATGTCACGTTCGCAAATTCGTCTAACCGGGCTATAGCAGTTAGACAGGATTTACCGATCGAGTGACATTCATGGTCGCAGATATAATGTAAATACTGTGAACTAATGTGTTTAAACTTTTCGATCGATCAAAATTACCTAAGTGGGCCCCAAGCAGTACTGTAGGACTCACAGAAAATATGGGCCCAAAAAGAATATCCCAAAAACCCTATATCCATGTAAGAAGCCCTCTGTAAAATTTTGGCACAGTGTGGACATTTACCCATCGCGGAACCGCGGCCAAACCAGGGTTTTGGCCGCGTTTCCGCGGTCGTACTGAAGCGACACCTCACCAAATTTTTGCAGAACTCTTACAATTCCCTGCACATGTTTCTGCAATGTACTGAAAAAATTTTCGAGCCAAAAATAAATCGACAGAAAACTGATGCATTGGAAAATACGTTTTTTGGGGATTTTTGTTTGATCGAGTTCTAAACATACTAGAGCAAGCTAGACTAGGTTAATGGCGAGGCTCTGATACCACTGTAAGTGCATGGCGGCGCCCCGGCCGTCAATCCGACGCCGGAATGCGGAAACGATGATTTACTTCAACCTTTTAAACCGGCACCACCGCGCACTAAAATCCCGGATCGTGCCATTAAACTAGTCCTAGCTATCTAGAGAAGGGGATAGAGAGAGATATACCGAGCGATCCGTGTCCTTCGGTCTTCTCGTCGTCGTCCCGATCTCCTCGCGGAATCTCCGGTCTTCAACTCCTCGTCGGAAGGGCACCACGTCGTCGACTTCTTTTAAGGGCTCCCACCTCTTGACCGAGGCAGCTCGGGCACGAAGTTGGCGATTCGACGTGCCCAAGATTTGCTGTAGAATAGTGCAGTGTTATGTCTCATTTGGGGTTGTAGGAAGTTGCCTTTTAGTGGAGGGATGAACTATGGAGTTTTTCTTGGGAATTTTGGTGAAGCAAAAATGATATGAGATGAACAAACTCTCCACACCAAAATGGGACAGCCCCTCTCCTTTTGGCCGGCCATGGCAAGGTGAGAATGAGAGGAGTGTGAGTGGCCAAATGAATATGGGTGTTTCAAAATAATCAAGAGAGAGAAAGGGTTATCATGAAAAAGGAAATGATCACCCACTAAAACTCACACTCCATCAACCAATCATCAACAACCATGATTGCACCAAAACCAACACTCCAACAACCTAATCATCAACAACCATGATGACTCCAAAAGTAAACCATAATGAATAAGAAAGTCAAGCAATGATGACTAGAAGAAGTTAAATGGTGGAGGAATTATCATGATACAACAATATGCAAATACCACCCTCCACAAATGCTAATTTGCACAAATGCAAATAAGCCCTCCTCCACCAATCTTCAGCCAATGAAAGATACAAAGAAATATGGCTGAAACGGGAAACAAACTGGCAACTCCAAAAAACTGATCCCGTAATAAATTACAGGAAAACCCCGCTACTGTATATACATACCCGTATTTGTATTCCGACCGAAATACAAATGCAATGAGACAAAGTCTACACTGTACAATACTAGGATCCGTCTTAAACCAAAGCCTGCTAGTAATAACCGTCCGATCCTGATTTGTGCAATGCCGCACGTATCTGATCGAACCCTGCCATATCTCCATACGGCCTCTACAGCGTTTCGCCCGAAACTTGAGCAACTGTCTATGGGAGGACTCTAAAGACTAGTCAACACCTTGGTTGTGGAATTAACCACTAGCACGTCAGAGGTATTAGCCTATACGTAACGGGCTACCAGGTATTGACCAAAAGGGACGTCGATGAGCGAACTCATCCTGACACCCTACTGAGCCTGTCAGTGACAATATCCGTACAGTCCGGTCCGTTCGTCTATGAGCATGGCATGGCGGGCCTAGGGGGTTGGTAAAAGTCAGACCCCCAAAACCGGTACAAGTCGTGTCGGAGTGTAGCCCAGAACACCCATAGATACTACTGGATTACCTACCAGTAAATCTCCTGCCTTGGCCAAGGACTTCGTGTAAGGGCTCTCCTAGACACAGCGCGACCTCACCCCCAATACCGGGAGAGACGAACCCCTGCAGATCCTCTCACTGCCTCCATGTGGCTCGGGACTGTACCCAACTAAAACCTGTTTGCACGTCTCCTTTGAGCGTGGTAGGGTAGTAATCAAAGTACAGTGGGAACTCACACGAGACAAATGACGATCCTCAGGTCGATGAACTAACCTGTACACATGTCACCAGGGAACTGCTATCTGACGTCAGGTATAATACCAACTAGCATGTTCCCGGAAAGTCTTGTCCGGTGTACTCATATCCCAATGAGCACCTGTATACATCTTAGGTGAACCAACTGACACCAGTGGCTTGTGAGACCGGCCAACGCCCCTCGTCGGGGTCTCGACTGTATACACTAGTCTACTCTGGAGTATCGATGCCCTGTCTCGAAACTCCCATGACTAGGGACCATTTAAGGATGTGCTTATAGACTACCAGCTCCCACGTATATGATCGCCCTCATACTGCTGGCAGTCAAGCAAGAATCCTAGGGGCTATATCAACGTGCAATAGTGACCTGTAAGGTCACCTAAAGCAGTATATGATGATAAAGGTAAACCAGCTAGCATACTATCATCTTGAGTAAGACTGTCCTACCGGAATAGGTCCTCCCTCAATCATTGCAATCACGTGCCTGTGATCCAATAATTGACTCTGAGGGCACTATCTCCAACATGATGTTCTTTAAACTAACCACGTTCCAGGCTTTGATCGACAAGTTGGCCCAGATGGACCAGATGGGTCACAGACCGTCTCCCCCGAAACCGAAACCTCAGAACGACAAGGGAAAAGGGAAAGCAACCTTCGTTGCGAACGCTCAGCAGCAACCCAGTGCCCCAAACCTGGCGGATCAATTGGAAGAAAGACGGCGGTATTATAATGAGAAAATGAAGCGCCCCTACTCATTCCCGCAGGATAAGACGAAGAGGCTATTCGAGCTGGCGGTACGCGAACAGGCTTATCAACTTGCCAAATCCAAGGCGACCGCCGCAACCCAGTGAGGTGAATAACCCCAACTACTGCCCTTACCATCAAACGGTAATCCATCCGATTGTGGATTGTTTCGTCTTCAAAGGATGGATTGAAGATCAATACCTACAAGGCAAGTTTGCGCTGTCCGTGTAACACCTTAGAATGTGTTTTGTGGCTAATTATATTTTAATATATTGTTTTTAATAAAAAATTTACCAAATTAAGT
The DNA here is from genome assembly GCA_030015575.1 of Agapanthus africanus. Taxonomy (NCBI): domain Eukaryota; kingdom Viridiplantae; phylum Streptophyta; class Magnoliopsida; order Asparagales; family Amaryllidaceae; genus Agapanthus; species Agapanthus africanus. Next base: position 293,368,623 of record JASDDO010000012.1, on the reverse strand, counting down.
TTCAAATATTTTATCCTATTTAATGAATATTTTATTAGATTTTTCCTAGGCTTGCACACACTTGTGCATGATAACTTGGGTGCTAATTTGGGGTTAAACATGATTAGCAATCATGGTTAACTAACCATTTCCCCTAATCTAGTTTAATATTGTATTAGGTGCTTTTGGGTTTTAAGTATGATGATTGTTGTAAAAATGAAAATGAATTTAAAAAGGGTTTTATTTTGGTTGAATGTTGACTTGGTGAGAGAGAGAGAGGGTGCATTATGAGGCATGATGGCTTGCCCATGCCTTCAATTAATGAAGAGAGAGAGAGAGGAGGGGGTTGACTTGTTAGTGTTCTATCATTCTCACTCATTTCTCTCATCCTCTCACTCTCAAACTCACACATACACACACCCACACAACAGCACAGCAGCAGCAAAAACAACAACAACAACTGAAGCAGCAGCAGCAGAGAAGGAGCAGCAGCAGTGGCAGCAACAACAACAACATCAGCACTGGCAGCATCAGCAGAAGCTGTAGCAGTAGCAGCCCCAGCAACTTGCAGCAAGCTCTCACCTCCTCCATACACTTCTTCACTTGCTACTTAGGGTTCTCTAGGATATATTTTCTGAACCCATCTCTCTTTTGCTTAGCTTGTGTGCTAATTAGCGTCGGTTTGTGTTAATTAGCTAGTTTAGTGCTAATTATGGTGATTTGTGAGATGTTGTGGAAAATTGATGATTGTGTTGGTAAACCCTACTTATTTAAGTGTTGTTAGGGTCACCTTAACTGAGTTTAACCCTGGATTACACTAAAATACCATAGGGTTTCCTTTTAGTGCAAATCGGTGTTTTTAAGCGTTATTTGTGACTTTCTGTGATCTGCTATTGACCTGGGACCTTCAGGTTAAAATTGAGAAAACTGGGGCATGTACACTAGGTCTAGATACCACCACCTGAGCACGAAACCTTAATTCCAAACAGTGGCCGCAGATTTATTAGGTTTGGCCGCAATTTGCGGCCAAGTAGGGGGCAAGGGTGTTGGGATTTTGGGTAGGGTACTCTGCTGTGTTGTCTAGTGTTTTGGCTTGTCTAGTTTTGTAAGATTTGACCTGTAGGAAAATCTGGGACAATATACCGTTTTTCATGTCTGTTGTGTTTGCGCGATACGCGCGATACGTGAGTTGGTTCTGTGATCCAGCATATCGCGGCGTGTCGCGATGGTTTTAGACGCGTATACAAACGATTCAGCGTATCGTGCACACGCGCGTTTTGTTCGCGACGCGAGTTTCTCGTTTTGGTTCGATATCGCGTTTTGCGGAATATTTGGCTTATATATGATTTCCATGTCTTATTTGCAGGTTTGCAGGCAGGGACTACGGACACGGCTACAGGGGGGAGCAGATGGTAGGATTCACCTAGCGTGGAGCGTAGGTGAGTAGATTTAACATCTACAGGGGAATCGCCCGCATGGCGTTATGCGTCTGGGCTAGGATTCAATACCTGTCGCATATTCCACGTCATTGTTAGAATTGCGCCTTTACTTTATTTCCTTGGTATAGTTGTACTGTGACTAGCAGCCGTAGGACACTGCACATATTATTGACGGTTCATGTTGCACGAGCACGGATTATATGCTACACACACACCGTCAATAATTGCCATGTCACACACAACCCTTTATAGATACTATATTGCTTATCATACTTGACATCTAGCTTATCGGTATACCTATAGTGTATCTTACCATTAGTGATAGGTACATCTATACCTTGCGATACAGCTACAGGTGTACCTTGCACATATTTTACTTATACCCAGGGGGGTATACGACTTCTTTTACTTATAGGTAGTGTAAGTCCATGCTACCTCTCCAGGTACTTTCGGGCATGCGGAATTTGATAAAAATGGATTTTCTTAGAGGTGGTAACATGGACTTAAAACCCGGATCTTTGTTAAACATCTAACTAACAACCTAACTAGGAGTCGTTAACTACTCAGTTAGGGGGTTTATACCTTGCTTGTCTTGAACTCCTTCGTCTTCAAACTCCGATGGTGGTCCGGATCGGCTTCTTCCTGTCGTCTCCTTATGTCGAAGATAGATCCACCTGAAAGCTTCAACCATTTGGCTCCTTCTTCGATCTTTGAAGAAACTAGTTCACTCGTTTTGCTAAACCTTGTGAACTAGAGTGAGTAGTGAAGATTTTATATGGGATTTTATCTATGGTTCTTGGTTCTCAACTCATGAGACAATTGAACCATAGACTAAGAGAGGGAGAGCAAGAGGAGGAAGATGAGAGCTCAAGAACAAGAGAGAGAATGAGCATGAAAGAATGAGAGAAGACTTTTCTCATTTGGCTCTCATAATCCAAAACAATCATAACACCTCATATCAATCAAGTATTATGTGATGGTTTAAGCAACCATAGCCATATCATTTCATGCACTCATTTTGCACAAAAGAGCAAGCAAGCAAAAGTCTTTGCCATGAAATGATAGCTATGGTTATCATGATGGTCAACTAGTCAAGCCTAGTCAACCGGTCAACAAAGTCAACAAGTCAACAAAAGTAAAAAGTCAACAAAATCAACAAGTCAACAACCATATCACCATAATACTTAATTAATATAATTGTTAATCAGATATCATATTCTCATTAGGGTTGAGCAAAAAGTCAATAGTCAACGGTCAACGGTCAACAACCCAATTGAGAATCCTCTGCCTCTGTCTCTCCGTCAACTGTGCATACACACCCGCATCCGCGTTCCGAGGAACCCGAATACAAACTGGATAAATCCAATCCCAATACATACACTAGGATCTGGTTTAAACCAAAGCCCGCTAGTATAAACTGTCCGGACACTGTACGTGCACAAGTGCACGGTTGTGACCGAACCCTGCCGCAAAACCATGCGACCTCTACTCTTTTGCCTAAAGGAGAATAGCTTTCTGTGTGGGACTCTAAAGACTCGACACTACGCTGGCATTGGGTTTAACCACAGACCACAAGCGGCACTAGCTGTGCGTAACGGTCCCCAGATAGATGCCGACAAGAAGACTGACGAGGTGAAACCCATCTGAACTCCTACTGAGCCTGAATGTGACAATCTGCGTACAGTCCGGTCTGTTCGTCTGAAACATCGCATGGCGGGCCTAGGGGGCGGTAAACGTCAGTCCCCCAATAGCGGTACAAGTCGTGTCGGAGTGAAGCCCAAAACACCCTGAGATAACACTAGAAGCCTACCAGTATATCTCGTTTGCCCTGGCCAGGGACTACTCGTGTAATGGCTCTCCTAGACACAGCGCGATGTCAACCCCCAATACCGGGAGAGACGAATCTTGTCTAACCGTCACTGCCTCCAAGTGCTTCAGGACTGCACCCAACTACCACCTGTTTGCACGACTCCTTTGAGCCGTGGTAAGGTAGTAATCAAAGTACAGTGGGAACACACTCGAGGCGAAGTGACAGTGTCAAGTCAGAGAACTAAGCTGTACTCATGTCACCTGGGAACTGATAACTGACGATAGGCATAATACTAACTAGTCAGTTCCCGACGAGTCCTCTCCAGTGTACTCGTAACCCAACGAGCACCCGCATACTATCTCAAGTACGACGTACCGACGGCTGTGGGACAGACCGTCTCCCACACTGGGATGAGAAGCGCATGCGCTAGTCTACTCCGGAGTATCGATGCCCTGTCTCGATAGTCCTGCGACCAGGGACCTGCATAAGGATGTGCTTATGGATTACCCAGACCCACTAGTGTGACTGCCATCACAACGCTGGTAATCAAGCAAAGATCCTAAGGGCTCCACTAATGTGTATAGGCGATATACTAAAATAAACACATGTACACATTGAAGTAGAAACAAACCAAGTAGCATACTACTATTTTGAGCAAGATTGTATATACAAGGTGAATATCCCAAGCTTCCATTAAGTAATATACAAACTAGTATGATACAGTAATGGCCTCTAGGGCATATACACTAACAATCTCCCACTTGCACTAAGGCCATGTACTGGCGTATCGAAGACCTATCATCTCGATCAGCCGCTCGAACTGAGTCTGGGGCAGGGCCTTGGTGAATGGATCTGCAGTGTTATCTTCTGAAGCGACTCTCCGAACCTCGATCTCCTGGCGATCTACGATCTCCCTGATCAGGTGATACCGCCTCAAGATGTGTCTGGATCTCTGATGGGACCTGGGTTCCTTCGCTAAAGCTATAGCCCCGTTGTTGTCGCAATACAGAGGTATTGGATCAACAATGGACGGAACCACCTGAAGTTCTTTCAAGAACTTCCTCATCCAGACAGCTTCTTTTGCGGCATCAGATGCAGCGATGTATTCCGCTTCCATCGTCGAGTCTGCAACGGTTTCCTGTTTGGAACTCTTCCAACACACCGCCCCTCCATTGAGGGTAAAGACAAAACCCGACATGGACTTGGAATCATCCTTGTCACTCTGGAAGCTGGAGTCAGCAAATGCTTCGATCTGGAGGTCTTTTCCGCCATACACCAAGAACATCTCCTTAGTCCTTCTCAGGTACTTGAGAATGTTCTTTACCGCTATCCAGTGTTTCTCCCCAGGGTTTGACTGATACCGGCTTACCACACTCAGTGCATAAGCTACATCCGGTCTGGTACACAACATCGCATACATTATAGAGCCTTCCGCAGAAGCGTAGGGTATAATCGACATGCGATCCCTCTCCAAATCAGTCTTGGGAGACATCTCTTTAGAGAGGGTGATCCCGTGACAAGCCGGTAGATTACCGCGCTTGGAATCTTCCATACTCAATCTCTTCAGTATGGCGTCGATGTACATGGACTGCGAAAGTCCTAATATCCACTTGGATCTGTCACGGTAGATCCGGATACCCAGAATGTACGAGGCATCACCCAGGTCTTTCATGGAGAACCTGTGTGACAAGAACCCCTTGACAGATTGTAGCATAGGAATGTCATTTCCTATTAAGAGAATGTCATCCACGTATAAAACGAGGAATACTACAGTTCTCGCTACAAATCTACTATAGATGCATGGTTCATCTGGATTTTTGATAAAGCCAAATTCCTTGACCGTCTCATCAAAACAGATGTTCCAACTCTGCGATGCCTGTTTTAGTCCATAGATGGACTTAAGCAACTTGCACACCTTTCCGCTGCTCCCACTCTGAATGAAACCCTCTGGCTGGTCCATATAGACACACTCCTCTAAATTTCCATTTAGAAAAGCTGTCTTTATGTCCATTTGCCAAATCTCATAATCGTGGAAGGCAGCAATGGCAAGAAGGATCTGAATGGATTTCAGCATAGCCACTGGAGAAAATGTTTCGTCATAGTCCAAACCAGGTCTTTGACGAAAACCCTTTGCTACAAGTCTAGCTTTATAGGTCTCAACCTGTCCATCTACACCAATCTTCCTTTTGAAGATCCACTTGCATCCTACGGGTTTTACCCCGTCTGGAGCAATGTCCAACGTCCATACTTTGTTGGTGTACATGGACTCCATTTCGGTCCGCATTGCATCCAGCCATTTTACCGAGTCGACGCTCTGAACGGCTTGCTGGAAGCTAGTAGGCTCATCATAATCTATGATGCAATCCTCTATATCCCCGTCTATGAGAAAACCGTAGTATCTCTCGGTCGGATGAGACTGCCTACTACTTCTGCGGAGCGGCGTAGGAATGTCCTGTTCTTTTGAACCCTCTGGTTCCACTAAGCTTTCAGTAACAGTCTGTGGTTCTGGAATTTCTTCCAGTTCTATTTCGCTCCCACTTGTTTCCTTTTCCAAGAACTGGTGTTCTAGAAAGTGGGCATTACGAGAAACAAGGACTTTTTGTTCCTCTGCGTGGTAGAAAAGATACCCCCTGGTGTTCTTTGGGTATCCCACAAACTTGCACAGTACTGAGCGTGCCTCGAGCTTGTCCGCATGCTGCTTTTTGACAAAAGCCGGACATCCCCAGATCTTCAGATATTGAAGATAGGGTTTCTTCCCACTCCATAACTCATATGGTGTGGTAGGCACAGTCTTAGTGGGAACTTGGTAAAAGGTATGCAGCTGATTCTAGCGCATACCCCCAGAATGATCGCGGTAACTCAGTGTTACTCATCATGGACCGTACCATATCCAATAGGGTTCGGTTCCGTCTCTCCGATACACCGTTATGTTGCGGAGTGTATGGAGGAGTAAGCTGAGAGAGAATTCCGTTCTCTATTAAATAATTTAGGAACTCGGCACTTAAGTATTCTCCACCTCGATCCGATCTTAGAATCTTGATACTTTTGCCGGTTTGTTTTTCTACTTCATTCTTATATTCCTGGAACTTTCCAAAGGCTTCGGACTTATGTTTCATTAAGAAGACATAACCGTACCTTGAAAAATCATCCGTAAAAGTAATGAAGTAAGAATAACCGCTTCGCGCATGTGTAGACATTGGACCGCACACGTCGCTGTGTACGAGTCCCAAGAGCTCGCTCGCTCTTACTCCGTGTCCAGTGAACGGAGTCTTTGTCATCTTTCCTTTGAGACAGGATTGACAAGTGGCATACGATTGATATTTGAACGGATTCAAATATCCTTCTGTATGTAACTTCGTCAACCTTCTCTCATTGATGTGACCCAGTCTACAATGCCATAAGAAAGTCTGATTTATTTCCGGAGACTTTCTTTTGTGTGTATTCTGGACATTAAAAATCTGTGGTTGGTTTAATACGTATATACCATTGCTCAATGTACCTGACCCAATCAAAACTTGATTAAGGTGAATGTTTACAACATTACTTACAAACGCAAATTCATAACCTTCTTTAGAAACTAAAGATACATAAATGATATTACAAGTTGCGTTGGGTACAAAAAAGCAATTACGCAAAACCAAAACATGTCCATCTGACATTCCCAGGTGATAGTCCCCCACGGCCTTAGCATCCATGCTAGCTCCGTTTGCAACTCTGAGGGTCATGTCACCTGCCTTCAAAACCCTACGGTTTCTCAACGCCTGCAAAGAATTACAGATATGAGATCCTGATCCGGTATCCAATACCCAGGAAGTAGAGTTTATTGAAAGACAGTTTTCAATAACATACACACCTGAAGCTGAAGCCGCAACTTGCTTCAATTCCTGTGTCCTGGCTTTCCAAGCCCTGCAATCATTCTTCCAGTGACCTTTCTTATGACAATAGAAGCATTCTTCCTTATCCACAAGCTTCCCCGCTATCTTTGTTGCTTTAGCTTTTCCCTTCATATCCACTTTACTAACACCGCCCCTTGGTTTGGCGAAGGCTTTCTTCTTCTTTCCCTTGGCTTTCGCCCTGGACCTAGAAGAAGATGATCCTCCTACAAACAAAGTGGATGTTTCCCTACCTTTCTGTAGGGTGCCCTCTGCGCTCCTCAGCATGTTGAGGAGCTCTGAAAGTTCAACTTCTTTTTCTTGTAAGTTGAAGTTCAGTATAAACTGGGCGTAAGTGGAAGGAAGGGACTGGAGAATCAAGTCAGTATAGAGCTCATTCTCCAACGTGGTTCCAAGTTCCGCGAGCTCCTCAATGAAGCCAATCATCTTAAGCACGTGTTCCGCTACCGATGATCCGATGGCCAACCTTGCCGAAAATAACTTCTTCGACCCTTCGTATCTTGCGATACGAGATTGCTCTCCATACAGTTCTTTTGTATGGAGAAATATGGATTCAAGGTCCATATTCTCATGCCTCCTCTAATGTTCGTTGTCCATCGAGGCAAGTACGAGGCACTAGGCCTTCGCGCAATCAATCTCCCAGGTCTTACGGATTTCCTTATCCGCGACGCTGGAAGTGGGACTTGGGACAGGGGGAGCTTTGGTGGTAAGAAGATACCCCAGCTTGTCGTAAGTGATTGCCATTTTGACATTCCTGAGCCAATCTTTGTAGTTTGGCCCTGTCAGTATGTTTTTATCTAGGAGTAACTTAAGTCCAGTCATGTCGATTGGTCGCTGCAATTAGGAGAGAGAAGAAGAAACACTCAGCATGATGCTCTTGCAAGTTTATAGTGGTTTTTAGTTTGTCTAAACAGGATGGCTCCCACTGTTTCTCGAATCCCTCCTCAAACCAAAAAGGAAGAATTAGTCAGGATAAATCCCACCGTACAATACTTGCTTAACCGTTCGGCCAGGCTAGTGTCGGTACTTCGAGGGAGGTTTTCCAACGCTTTCGCGAAGTTCCTTAATTAAATAACCTCTTTTCCCTGGGGGCGTAGCCCCGCTAACACCTTTCTAGGCACCTACTAGGTTTATAGCATTGATCGTTTAGTGAAAAATTTCCCGAGGAGTAGCATATACTCACAGTAGGATCGGGATCCAAATATCATCACGTGACGAAACTGAAGGAATCCTACCAGAATCATCACACTCCAAATGGTATGCAAATCTAGCAAGTTTCAGTACTTATGAAACTCCCGATGTGGATTTTTGCCCCATGCTCTTATGACCTTGGCGTGAGGTCAAAATGTCATAAGTCACATGTCAAGTTCTTCCCATCATTATCCAGGTTAATTTGAATCCACCCGTACCTACCCTTGACGTAGGCCAAAATGGTAGTACGGCTGTCCCAAACCAACGCATTCTATCTATGCAACAGATAAATATCCGGCAGCTACCAATCACTATGCCTTGGCGTGAGGTCAAAATACATAGCTTGAATACTACCGAATATTTAACTGAAATGATGGAGGGCTACGAATGGTTTTGGCAAAACCGTGAACGTAGTGAACTTGATTTAGTCGATGGAACGAGATAGCTTTTAAATGGAGTGGCTCAAACTCCGCATTTTAAAAGTTTGTTTTGAAAAGAACCGAGTGGTTTTTCGAAAGTGTTCCAACGACTTTTACTTGGTTTATTTTCTTGCATTAGTTCTTTTAATGCGTGATATTCTTGCATTAGTTCTTTTAATGCGTCCCATCATTTAATCCTACCATTGCAGAAAACAACCAAAATATGACGTACGCTTATGCCATTCGCATTCGCCACGGGGCCCCGTCATTACCCGTTAGGTTACTTAACTAACGACAGAGCGGGGGCTGGGCTAGCGTGGCTGTAAAACATAAGCAACGCCTAAATAATATCATATATAGATATATGCAATGATAGACATTTCAAATCACAGATGAACACATTGGATATACTAGGAACCTGTAATTCGTACGAGCCTGTAACGAAAAGCAGATTACACGGTCGGGGTGAATAGCCAAACCCCACCCAAGACCCCTACGGGTGCGGCAAACTACCCGCCAAGTACCCGAAGCGAAGCAACCTCCCTCATCACCGTGAGTAGGCCACTCGGCACTTCGGCATACCCGGTAGTTTGTGCACCCCCTCCATGGGTCTATCCTAGGAGCAAAAACAGTAAAAAGAAATTATACAATGACGGCTACAATCCCGACCCGGTTGTGCGGCCATACAAATAATTATTACATCAATTTACAAATTTACATGAATTGAAAGAAAAGAAAACTCTCGTCTCACAACCCCCGGCTATTCACCCGCGACAATCCAATGAATTCATATACACATTCCAGCAACATTACAGATCACAGATTTGTATAACCCCCACTAATCGACATATAGCGATTAGTAGACGTTCAATACAAATATCACATTACAGAAAAACCCGTCAGCTAAAGTCTTTTAGAAGTTCGATCAAAAATACGGATTTTCGGGACCCCAAAAATAAAATTTTCGTTCTGGAAAATCTGGGCAGAAAATATATATTCTAAAAATCCCAAAACAACCCCAGTAAAACACTGCACCAAACTTGGACCTCGACCGAGTCAACTCGGCCGCGGATCCGCGGCGGGACCGTGCTCCTGCCGCGTTTCCGCGGCTCTTTGACTCGATCGTTGGACCAAATTTGGTGGGTGTTCACACAAAAGCCTGAGCCGATTTTTAAGATGAAAATTATGAACTTTTGAACAGAATAAAAATTGGCAGAAACTTGAAATTCTCGGGTTCGTTTTCGTGACTTTTTCTTTGATCGATCTTCTAGTTACTTGCTAACATGTTAGATAGAGTTTAACTAGGCTCTGATACCACTGTAAGTCCATGCTACCTCTCCCGGTACTTTCGGGCATGCGGAATTTGATAAAAAACGATTTTCTTAGAGGTGGTAACATGGACTTAAAACCCGGATCTTTGTTAAACATCTAACTAACAACCTAACTAGGAGTCGTTAACTACTCGGTTAGGGGGTTTATACCTTGCTTGTCTTGAACTCCTTCGTCTTCAAACTCCGATGGTGGTCCGGATCGGCTTCTTCCCGTCGTCTCCTTACGCCGAAGATAGATCCACCTGAAAGCTTCAACCTTTTGGCTCCTTCTTCGATCTTTGAAGAAACTAGTTCACTCGGTTTTCTAAACCTTGTGAACTAGAGTGAGTAGAGAAGAGTTTGTATGGGATTTTATCTATGGTTCTTGGTTCTCAACTCATGAGACAAGTGAACCATAGACTAAGAGAGGGAGAGCAAGAGGAGGAAGATGAGAGCTCAAGAACAAGAGAGAGAATGAGCATGAAAGAATGAGAGAAGACTTTTCTCATTTGGCTCTCATAATCCAAAACAATCATAACACCTCATATCAATCAAGTATTATGTGATGGTTTAAGCAACCATAGCCATATCATTTCATGCACTCATTTTGCACAAAAGAGCAAGCAAGCAAAAGTCTTTGCCATGAAATAATAGCTATGGTTATCATGATGGTCAACTAGTCAAGCCTAGTCAACCGGTCAACAAAGTCAACAAGTCAACAAAAGTCAACAAGTCAACAAAGTCAACATGTCAACAACCATGTCACCATAATACTTAATTAATATAATAGTTAATCACATATCATATTCTCATTAGGGTTGAGCAAAAAGTCAATAGTCAACAACCCTAATGAGAATCCTCTGCCTCTGTCTCTCCGTCAACTGTGCATACACACCCGCATCCGCGTTCCGAGGAACACGAATACAAACTGGATAAATCCAATCCCAATACATACACTAGGATCTGACTTAAACCAAAGCCCGCTAGTGTCAACTGTCCGGACACTGTACGTGCACAAGTGCACGGATGTGACCGAACCCTGTCGCAAAACCATGCGACCTGCCGAAAAACCATGCGACCTCTACTCTTTTGCCTAAAGGCAAATAGCTTTCTGTGTGGGACTCTAAAGACTCGACACTACGCTGGCAGTGGGTTTAACCACAGACCGCAAGCGGCACTAGCTGTGCGTAACGGTCCCCAGGTAGATGCCGACAAGAAGACTGACGAGGTGAAACCCATCTGAACTCCTACTGAGCCTGAATGTGACAATCTGCGTACAGTCCGGTCTGTTAGTCTGATACATCGCATGGCGGGCCTAGGGGGCGGTAAACGTCAGTCCCCCAATAGCGGTACAAGTCGTGTCGGAGTGAAGCCCAAAACACCCTGAGATAATACTGGAAGCCTACCAGTATATCTCGTTTGCCCTGGCCAGGGACTACTCATGTAATGGCTCTCCTAGACACAGCGCGATGTCAACCACCAATACCGGGAGAAACGAATCCTGTCTAACCGTCACTGCCTCCAAGTGCTTCGGGACTGCACCCAACTACCACCTGTTTGCACGACTCCTTTGAGCCGTGGTAGGGTAGTAATCAAAGTACAGTGGGAACACACTCGAGGCGAAGTGACAGTGTCAAGTCAGCGGACTAAGCTGTACTCATGTCACCTGGGAACTGATAACTGACGATAGGCATAATACCAACTAGTCAGTTCCCGACGAGTCCTGTCCAGTGTACTCGTAACCCAACGAGCACCCGCATACTATCTCATGTACGACGTACCGACGGCTGTGGGACAGACCGTCTCCCACACTGGGATGAGAAGCGCATGCGCTAGTCTACTCCGGAGTATCGATGCCCTGTCTCGATAGTCCTGCGACCAGGGACTTGCATAAGGATGATTACCCAGCCCCACTAGTGTGACTGCCATCACAACGCTGGTAATCAAGCAAAGATCCTAAGGGCTCCACTAATGTGTATAGGCGATATAATAAAATAAACACATGTACCCATTGAAGTAGAAACAAACCAAGTAGCATACTACTATTTTGAGCAAGATTGTATATACAAGGTGAATATCCCAAGCTTCCATTAAGTAATATACAAACTAGTATGATACAGTAATGGCCTCCAGGGCATATACACTAACAGGTAGAAACCTATACTTAGCTGTACCTTATGATTTCGCATACATCTGGTTTCCGCTATATGTTCTCATTTATATGCTCGCATTCAGATATATCCCATATATTTATTCCTGGATTTGCGCCTTGTTATTTGGATTTTACATGATGTTTTCTAGACTTGGGAACCGCGGGAGTTCATGAAATTATGCATACATTGAAAAACCCGGTTTCCTTGATATGATATTTGCGCAGCCACCATGAGATTTATCGGTTCGGATTATATACCCCATACGAGGTGTGGTTGCCGTATGAGGGTACATAGTGGGGCCCGGTATGGTTCCCCTCGGTAAGAAGATCGATGGATGTTGCCGATTGAGCCTGGAGGCGGGCGAGTACCTACCGGTGACTGTACTGATGACTCGGCGGAGATCATGGAGATACCGTTGGGAGTCATGTACGTATGCATACGTTGAAAGGCGAGGGTCAGAGCTAGGCACTCGTGCTTTCGGGATAGTACCCTCGCAGCTCAGCATTCTTGACGCCCTTTTATTATCGAAAGAAGCGAGAGAGTCATTAATCAAGGCGCTGCAAGAGCCCGGGCAATTCCAAGCCTTTCTCACTGAAGAAAGGATGAAATATGAACTGGAAGAAGTGCACACGGCCGATATCACTTTCGGTGACGAAGACCTGCTCCTTGGGACATGCGACCACACCGTCCCCTATACGTCTTTGGATATTGCCACGATATCAAGATAGGAAAAATCCTGGTTGATAATGGATCCTCCCTCAATCTCCTTAATGTTCGGGTGTTGAAAGAAATCTGCATGAGCGTTCAACACCTCGCTCGGGACAAAATTACCATCTCCGGTTTCGACTCCCAGTCATCACGAACTCTTGGATCTGTAATATTGACGCTACGCTTTGGACTACTCTTCACGGACATTAAGTTTCATGTCATTGACGCCAAGACCTGCTACAACGCCTTGCTCGGTCGTCCTTGGTTACACGAGTACAACATCATCCCTTCTACGCAACATCACTGTATGAAGCATTTCAAGGATGGTCTCAAGTACACCGTGACAGGCGAGCTGGACCCATTCTCCATGAACGAAGTCCGAAAATACGAAGATGCAAAGTACTTTTTGCCAGATTTCGAGGACACGGAGAGGTGTCGCAAACCGAAGAACGAAGCCGCCGCCACCATTCCTGTTTTCGGGAGTGATACCGAAGAAGAGGAGGAGATAGTTTATGCTGGTCCGTCTCGATGCAACAACCCGGGACCGTCCGCCCCCATATTGATCTTCGGAAGCGACTCAGAAGATGAGGTTAATGCTGTGTTCTCCAGTCGGTGGTCAAAACAAGCATCCCCTGGCAATGATAAGAGTTTGCAAATCACCATGGTTCCGCGGGAGCACTACAAAGATCTTGACGCGCTTGAAGTTCACAGCGTGCAAGAGCTGCGGACATTTTACGTCCCTCCCAGGCGAAAAGGCGAAAAGGCGATCCTATTCTATCGATCCTCGGAAACAAGAGCGGAGAAAGAGATCTGGCATGGCGCAGATTCTACACTTGACAAGCTTCAACCCATCCGTTTGCCCAGATATTACACAAACGGATTCAAAAGGCTATTGAAGCGCCAAGGGGTACCCTTAAAACAGACTATTCGACAAGCTCGGTTCTACAACAGGATTTGGGATGTCCCTGGGACTCAGCGCAAATTGCCCAATGGGAGAATGGAAACGCTTGGGCTTGGATACGTGAGAGCCGGGAAACGGGAATGAGTCAACGGTAGCTACGCCATATATGACTTCGATGAAGAAGAGGACGCCCTGTCAGGAAATGCCAACCCCTCATCAAAACTAGATCCTGTGATCGAAGTGCCGAGTCCGTCGTTTGAAGAACGAATGGACAAGCTTATCAGAAAAGCGGGTCAAAAAGCTCGGGACGACCATAATCGCGAGATGGCCATCTACGAGAAAGCCAGGACGCAACGTCTGTTTCAACAGGCTGCAAAAGACGAAGATGCTCCTCCCTGTCAACCCGTTGCGCAAAAGGCCTAACTCAGAGGCAGAAGTAAGTCAAAAAGCGGAAAAGGAGGTCGACAACGGCAACGCAGGATCAAAGAGTCATGTGATCGGGAATTGCGCGGTCCGGATTTGTGCCTCATGAAGAAGATGAGTCGAGCATATTCTTTCCCTTGAGACAAGACGAAGAAGATACTCGATCTCGCTTTAAAGCATCGAATGATTACACTTCCGGAGTCTAAGCACCCTGAGCAAGATAACAAGGTCTCTCATTCGGGTTATTGCTCTTATCACCGGGCCATAGGACATCCCCTAGAAGACTGCTTCACCTTCAAGAACCGGGTCGAAGATTAATATCAGCAAGGCAGGTTTGCTTTATCCAGCAGCTGGAGGGTAACGCCGCCACAAAAGCATGAACCTAAAGCCACAAGAGCAGAACCAGATCCACATCGGGCTTGGAAGCAGTTCGTACTTGTCATATGATAACGGTATCAAAAAAAGAGCCCGAGAACATGAATGACATTCCTTGGTGCTTCGAAAATAGCGATGACGAGGTAATCTCGGAATTTCCACCAGCGCCGAAAGAGCTGGAAGATGGCGTACATACTACTGCAGATAACCTCAAGAAGATTGAGTTGGGGACAGCAAACGACCCGCGACCGACATTCGTCAGCGAGCTGCTATCTGAAGAAAGGGTGGCTGCTTTAAAAGACGTGCTTATGCAGCATAGAAATTGCTTCGCATGGAACTATTCTGAAATGCCAGGTTTAGATCCATAAATTGTTATGCATAAATTGGCGATATCCTCGGACGTTAAGCTAGTCAAACAGGCGCCAAGAAGAATGCGGCTCAAACTTGAGATGAGCATCAACGCCGAAATTAAGAAGTTAATCGATTCTGGGTTTATCCAGGAAGTTCAGTATCCTGACTGGATCGCCAACATTGTTCCGGTGATGAAGAAGAATGGGACAATGCGCATATGCGTGGACTTCCGGGATCTCAATAAAGCTTTCCCGAAGGACGATTTCCCAGTACCAGTCACTGAACTGATGATAGATAACACGTCCACTCACGAGGTTTTCTCCTTCATGGACGGCTCATCAGGATATAATCATATAAAGATGCATCCCGAAGACAAGAAGCACACCGCTTTCCGAACCCCTTTGGGTATATTCTGCTATAAGGTGATGCCCTTCGGTCTAATGAACGCCGGTGCCACCTATCAGAGAGCCATGACGAAAATCTTCGATGACGTCATACATGAAATCGTCGAATGTTACATCGATGATCTCGTAGTGAAAAGAAGATCATACGAGGAACACCTGAACATCTGAAGACCGTATTTCAACGCCTTCGACAATACAACTTGAAGATGAACCCTCTCAAGTGCGCATTCGGAGTTTCCTCAGGCAAATTCCTAGGGTTCATCGTCCGGCACCTGGGTATCGAGATAGATCCGTCGAAGATCAAGGCGATCATGGAAATGCCACCGCCAAGGACCCTCAAACAATTGCGGTCTCTCCAAGAGAAGCTCGCGTATATCCGGCGATTTATAGCCAATCTTTCAGGCAAGTGCCGTCCTTATAGCCACCTGATGAAGAAGGGAACCCCTTTCGTCTGGGATCACAAATGCCAAGGCGCACTGGATGAGATCAAGCAGTACCTACGGAACCCGCCAGTGTTAGCTGCTCCGGTCAGGGGAAAACCTCTCATTCTGTATACAACCGCCCTTGAAGGTTCCTTAGGCGCATTATGGGCACAAGAGAACGACCAAGGGAAAGAAAGAGCACTCTACTACTTAAGTCGAGTTCTACTGGTGGCAGAAAGCAACTATTCCCCCATTGAAAAACACTGCCTGGCGTTGATCTTTGCGATAACCAAGCTCAGGCACTATGCGTTGGAGCATGAAGTCCGTCTCATATCGAAGGTGGACCCCCTTAAGTATTTAATGTCGAAGGCCATACTGACTGGTCGACTCGCTAAATGGGCCCTGCTCTTGATGGAGTTCTCGATAACATATCAGCCTCTCGAAACAGTGAAAGGCCAGGCCATCGCCGGCTTCCTCGCTGAGCATCCGATATTGGCCGATTCCCCTCTGAATTGCGAACTACCAGACGAACACGCGTTTGATGCGATCAACGGTGGTAATATATGATGGGAGCTTTATTTCGATGGAGCATCTTCCGTGAAGAAGCGCAAACAAAGCACCCCTATAATCAAATCAGGGGTGGGTCTCATCTTCGTAACTCCACAAGGAGGGATAATGCGCTTTGCTTTCTCCTTAACAGAGCCGAGGACAAACAATGAAGCCGAATATGAATCTTTAATAGCAGGCCTCGAGATCACCATCGACATGGGAATTGAAAACCTCCTCATATATGTAGATTCTCAACTGGTCGTCAGTCAAGTAAATGGCGACTACCAGACGTGCAAACCAGAGTCGGTAAAGTACGGCGAAAGGGTGCAGCGACTGTTGACCCAAATCCCTTATTACATTCTGGAAAGCATACCACGTGCAGAAAATAGGAAGGCGGACGCGTTGGCCAAGCTCGCCAAGGAGCTAGCCGATGAGAACCTCGATGACGTAAGAATCGTGGTACAAAGCCGTCGGGTACTTACCCCAGCAAAAGTATCTCCGGAATCATCTGAGGAAAAGGAAGCGATTGAACAGACGACCCTACAAGTAAAAGACCAAGAGAATGTTGAAGATTGGAGAGAAGTGTTTATAGACTACTTCAAATCTCGTCGAACGCATGAAGATGTGTCACGACCCGAAAGTACGGAACATGACCGGCACTTAAACTACGAATGTCTCGAGGCGTACGTAATCTAAGTAAACCGAAAACCCAGAATGCAAACCAAGAAAAAAATAGTAGAGTGAAGGAAAACCAATTTAAATAAGTAGTTTTAATAGCATAAGCCGAATTATGCGGGTTTCTAAAAACATCAAAAATTTCCTGAAAATTTCGGCAGAGTCTCCTTTGTAAATACTGGCTCCCAAACGGGATACAACATGAATAGTATACGAAATCAATAAAAGGGCATCCCCAAGCGGGAGCTAGCTCTTCGTCAATCGACGGTCACAACCACACAAGCAATATAATATACAACGCCAACGACGAGTATCAAAAACCCAAAACCACAAGAAAACCACAGAAATAAAACGCACGACTCTAAGGTCGAAAGAATAGCATCTCTGGTCTCTATCTCAAAAAATACATTTTTGGTTGATGGAACTTCTAGATACAACAGAGTAATAATATACAAGTTATATAATGGGGGGTACGATACAAGTAAACCCACCTACTAGCAAATCACCCGAGGGAAACTAAGCCCGCAAGCCGTAAAGAAACCTGTACGGCAAACCTGCAAGAAACTGGGGCACAACGGGGGTGAGTTGCCAACTCGTGAATAGAAAAACATCTACGAACAGGAATCGCATAAATAACGCAACCTAGGTCAATGATCATAATATAACCTCAAATATATGTATGACATGCGGCCTATAACAATGGCTAGGGTAATATCTAACCCGAGTGTAATCTCATATGCCCGTGTCAGTGTCTCAGGTAGCAATATATCATATGAATGAGGTATGAATGCATGAAAACAGAATATATGTAAATGAAGAAACTGTTTTCATAATTTAGTGAGATTTCCTTTGTATTTTTTTAAAATGAGGTATCATAATGAAATCAGCATCAACAGTGTCTAGCATCGACACAATACATAAATCTCAATGTCTCAAAATCTCAGGCTCCGGCTATCCGGACTAGCCTGTATAATCAAATCTCAGGACCTCAATATCTCAAAATCTCAATGTCTCAATCTCACTATCTAGGGCGCCGTCAGTCCAGACCGGCCCCTACCATCCATCTCAAGACCACGACGGTATCCTCCGGATATCCGACGCGTCGGGTAATATCACCGGTAGGTAGTCTCCCCTGCCAGGCTCACATCGTCATCATCACGCGCTTCTTGCCCCGGGGTACCTTACCAGGCCCACCATGTACCCGAAACGGTTCATCCGTTTCCTCGAATCGGGTCTCGAAATCCATCAGCAAACTCATGGTGGACGACTCATACATCATGGGAAAACCGCACTTTTTATTTAAAAAGAGAGAGAAAAGGTTTATTTATGTTTTTGCGGTTTTCCTCCAAATCCAAGAAATCTCATGAAATCCGAATCCAAATCATCAATAGCATGTAAACAGTGAATATAGGCATGAAAATCCATGAATGCGGCACAACAGTGAATAATAACATGCATGAAGTAGGAGGCAATAACTACAATGTCTAAACTATTAGCTAACAACCTATATCAATGAAATAGTATTTCTAAAGTGTTCGTGACATGGCAATTACCGATGAAGATGTGTGTGAGCCGGCAAGTAAGTGTACGTGGTACATACGCATCATCGGTAATGGTGCTGGTGTCCTAACCACAAGATATCAACAGTAGAATATGAAGCATAATATAAGCATATGATGCGGAGCGAACAACAATAATGAGCGGGAGCTGAACACTAGACGCAACGATAACTAATCTGCATTAACCTAATATAAGTCCTACAATGGTGCCTTTTGAAAATAACACGAATCGTGGGGTTTTGAAAATAGGGGCTACGGTGTTTTTATGAAAAGATACGTTTTTTGAAATATCCGTAGAATCCCTTGACCTGTCTTTTAAAATACGCACGATTCGTAAGCTTTGAAATAGGTAGGAACCAAATCTAATCTAACAACTAACTAAACTAAAGGGCTAAGCTACAAGCTAGACTACAGGTAAGGAAACCGCCTAACATCTGAGTCGATACATATACATACCTGTATATGTATTAGTCGACGATCCCGCCTCAATAATATCATATCCGATACCATATCTATAATTATACATCCCAAGTCAAGAGTGCGGATCAATCATCAAGATATAGCTCGTACGTAAATCCGTCGTACGGCATCCCCAAATCTGGGTATGGGTCAAAATCATATTCATCACACTATTCATCCGGTATCCTCTTTATCAAAGATCATAGTCTAAGGTACTGACCTATGTCTAATACAATACTAATATCATCAATATAGTCATGATCTGACTACTGATCGACAGTCTCGTACAAACCGATATCATCAGCACATATCATCATCAAGGGGTATACATCGCCCAATACAGCCTATGATCAATATCCTAGCATATCATATCTCATATCACGATCACATGTCGACCACCTTATTTATAACACTATTCACCCGTATCGTCACCCCAAGATCCGCTATAACACCAGGACGTATCTCAAGTACGAATCCTGCCATATCACCGATATCTCAATCTCAACACAAATCTCATCGGCTCATCTCAATCCCAAGTATCATCCTCAAATCCGTATGTGAACACATAGTCACATATCTATGTGAACACATAACTAACTATTCCCGTATGAGCACAAAAGAAAGAAGAAAGTATGCAAGTATGGGTGGGTGTGTGCAAGTGTGTGCGACCGCTACTCTAGGGTTTCGCGACACCCAATCATCCAAGAACACCAAATATCCATATTTATCATCAATAACTCAAACAATATATATATGTGTATACGTATTCGTATACATCACCACGAACTGCGGGGGTGCTATACGCCATCCACCCGACTTCTCCCCGTAGATATAAATCTACTCACCTGGTCCTCTCTCTCCGGTGCCGACGTCGCCACGCGCTTGCTTGTCGTCTCGAAGTCCACATGGGGTACCTACATATCATAACGCACCGTATCGCATTAAAATCTGACTCATGACCAAAACTACTCACGAATCCCACATAGCTCAAAACCTATGGTTGCTTTCACGAATCAACCCAAAAACCCTCGACGTCGGTGTACAAACGCCAGACCATCGAGAAAAACCCAAATACACTCATTTGCAAATTCACGAACACTAATTTTAATATAAAATAGGTTAAAACTCACAAAAACCCCAATTTCACTTAAAAGTCATTTTTCCGAAAAATCTAGCAAGCACAATTCGCCGTTTTTGTACAAAACATGATGTTTAAATGAATGTAGCGGCCAATATACTTATTAAATATCTTAAATAAGTCATATAAATCATTTCCATAAATTACTCTCTTTAATTTGATTAAACCCAAAAACCTAGTTTGCAACAATTAAGTAATTTGGACAATTTACATATAACAATTTGCAATTTAACACCAAAACTAGGTTTTACATATTTTAAAATGTCAAACTATACATTTCAACCTTGATGATATAATAAAAACCCTAATTTAAAAATACAACCCTCACTAGATTTTTAATTTCATCAAATGCAATAATAAAGACCTAGTAAGCAAAATAGCTTAAATTGGCCGATTAAAAAGTGGCAATTTGTAATATAGCAACTAGCCTAGATTTGTACATGTCGTAACATATTAATCTACCCACCACAACCATAATCCCATGATAGAAACCCTAATTTACATTCAAACACATTCACACAATTTCAATCTTGAAATTAGAATCACATAATTAGCTAATTAAACTAATTTAAAGTAGCTTATAAAAATCTAAACACTTGGGTTAGGATTATATCTTCAAACCATGAGATCAACTTAAGATCTAGCCTCCCAAAATGCTCTCTTTTCATAAAGATTCATGCTTGAAATGCTAAGGAATAATGAGTAAGTGTTGGATTTGGATTTAGATTTGAATTTGTATGGATTTTGAAGTGATTTTGTGGATTTTTTTGATGCAAAATGAGTTGGATTTGGGGGGGGGGCGGCTGCTGCTGTTGGGAGAAGGGGGGCTCGGCCTGAAGAGGGTAGGTGAGGGGAGAGAGGAATTGGTGAGGTTATGATGTCAAGAATTGACCAAGTCAATCAAGCCCATACCTAAAATATGCATTCCTTCATTTTCTTTTTCCTTACATATTGTTTCATTTCAAACTAAATTAGAAGTGTGAGATGTGTGGGTGTGGGGCTGCCATGGGTTCGGCCAATGATGGAAAGTGGGGGTGTGTGAGTGTGGGGTGAAGGAAAATGACAAATACAATACCCCAACCTCCATTTATACTAAAAAAAACCTTTTTTTTTCTCAATAATTTCTAACCCGTTTTGGCAAACGATTTCGTTTCAGAAACCACAAGATAAAATTTTATTTAATGTTTTATGATGCACAAAATTTGTTTCAACTCATTCCAATTTGTAGTTTTTCCTAATTAAATATATTTGTGACGGTTTAAAATAATATTAAAATAATTAATTTCGGAAAATTTTTCAGAAAATTTAAAATTTCACCAGTGGGTCAATAAACACCAAATACTAGCAATTACCTAGCTAGAATATGTATATTTAATTTTATAATAAAGATATTTGTATTTTTACTTTTTATAGAAAACCCCCTTATTTTACCGATTTTCCGAAATTTCACCGAAACGATTTTCAAAACGCTACAATCTCCCCCACTTAAAGAAATTCGGTCCCCGAATTTAAATTCAAACTCCCCCCAAATACAAAAACATCTAAGCAAAATCATCAAGTCGTCGGGGCTCCGAAACCATAAGTACATAATACGCATCATAGCGCAATGCATGCGCATGAGCAATGAGCATATAACTCAAATCAAAACTCCGTCAAGCATCCCGCAATCATCGGAGTCATGGTAAAGACACAAATGTCAAATCCAATACAAAACCAATATGATATAACTCGAAACTATACACGTAAATATCAAATCTATATATGTAAATAACTGAAGGAAATGAATGCCAAATATATTCAGGTACTGTCCTCTGACTAGTCCTGCCCAGTACGAAGACACATAGCAAATATCATAAAACGTATTGCTCCATAGAATCAATCCAAAAGTGCGTATGAAAACCCTGTGCGTCCGGTGCGCACGAAAATCAAAATCCATACATGTGCCAAGCAGGTGCACAAAACAACATCAAGGTGCAATGGTTGTGCACACAACATCGGTCATAGGCAACGTACGTGCCTAACAGAAAAATCAGGTGCATCTGATATGCACGAAAAATCTCGATTTAGTGCATCTGATGTGCACCAAAATCGCATCTCAAGACATGCGCGAAAATCCAAATCAGGTGCATCCATCGTGCACGAAATCATGAAATCCAGCATCAAGCGCCGAACATGCGCAAAATCAAATCAGGTGCACAAGGTGCACAAAACAAATATCGAGTATCACAATCGAAATCGAAGTCCAGTGCATCGAAGTGCACAAAAGGCGTATCACTGCACTGCAAGCATATATAAACTATACAGAGTGCAGGAATCAAATCGTATGCGTGCATACGCACAAAATCAACTCAAATGTCTAAAACCGTAAAATCACAAACACGTGAAACCAAAGCACGAAAATGATATCAAGTGCAACTACTGTGCGAAAATCGTAAATCCTCAATCATCAAAACCAAATCATGCGAGTAATTCACTCCAATCATCGAAATCTAGTATGGCGGAATAGTCCCGCTCAAGCACATACTCAAGAATCTCTGGCCAACTGTCGTGGTCACTCATAGCATGTCTCGTCAATGATCATGAACTCTGGTCTGCTGGCGTGCGTAACATGACCACTCCTGGGTCCTAGTCTTCTCGTAATTCATTCCAGAAAGGTCCTGTCGAGATCTCTCCCAAATCTCGTCTCTGCCGAACTGTCCGGAAGTCATCGTCCCTTACTAGATCTGTTCTCGTTCTGGAACGGCTGCATACTCAACGCGACTCCTTCTGGAAGGTATATCGAAGTACAATGCTTCGGCATACGTATCGCATCTCTGATGTCGGCGGAGTGGAACGTCGTTTCATCTAGATCTGGTACGAACCTCTTACTTCACCTTTCTCTAATGTCGACCGCTTCGGACTCGTCTCGTCGTGGCTGCATGGACTGAGCTCCAACGGCTATCCTCGTATCGGGAGTCTCCCAAGAAATGCATCTCGCCACCTAGCATCCGAATGAAGTCGAACCATTCGATCGATTCGTCAGAACCTCATAATCCCCCAAGAGCTCAACATCTTGGGTACAGTTTAATAGTATCGAATACATACCACAGCATCGGTGGTCCAGCCGTAGAAGGGCAAACCCAAGCCTCACTAATGGCGCCGCGGAACTGCCGCAAACCCTAAGGTTCAAAGGCTTTCACACGGTCATTAAGTCGAGTTAGGGTTTCATTCTTCTAGAGGGACCATATAATTGCCTGCATGTCCTTCCGACTACTTTAAACTTGGAATAATAGATTTCTGACATTCGATCGCCTATGTCGACTCCCAACGTCTCCGCGTGAAGTCGTCTCTAGCTGGAATCAATCTATCTGATGACCTCTCATCGGGTAGGCGAACGAACCACACGTCTCAGTCATTCATCAGTGGGTGACTAGCGACCTTCTATCATTGGCTCAATCCTCTAGTGTCGATCAACACATCCGAGTAACCTCATAAAGGCGATCCGCCAAGCGCTCATGGCGCGGAAACACAGTAAAAAGACACATCTCCGCAATCGTGTGTCGCCGGAATCACGCCATGGTCAGTCCTCGTTCGTAACGAGATCATGCTGACTGCAACTCTAGCCGTAGCTCTCCCTGCCCGTAATCGTAGCAGCAAAACCATAACTGGTACCGATGAGGCTAGATCAGGAATGAATATAATACTGAACAAAGAAATGTACATCCTAAGGATTCTTAAGAGGAGTAGCGTATCGTAAGTATGCCGCGGAACATACCCACGGTACGTCACTCTACTTTAGTCACCTATTCCATCAACCAAGGGTCATCCTACGCTCCGAAGGTAAAACCTAACGCTCTGATACCAACTTTGTCACGACCCGAAAGTACGGAACATGACCGGCACTTAAACTACGAACGTCTCGAGGCGTACGTAATCTAAGTAAACCGAAAACCCAGAATGCAAACCAAGAAAAAATAGTAGAGTGAAGGAAAACCAATTTAAATAAGTAGTTTTAATAGCATAAGCCGAATTATGCGGGTTTCTAAAAACATCAAAAATTTCCTGAAAATTTAGGCAGAGTCTTCTTTGTAAATACTGTCTCCCAAACGGGATACACCATGAATAGTATACGAAATCAATAAAAGGGCATCCCCAAGCGGGAGCTAGCTCTTCGTCAATCGACGGTCACAACCACACAAGCAATATAATATACAACGCCAACGGTGAGGATCAAAAACCCAAAACCACAAGAAAACCACAGAAATAAAACGCGCGACTTTAAGGTCGAAAGAATAGCATCTCTGGTCTCTATCTCAAAAAATACATTTTTGGTTGATGGAACTTCTAGATACAACAGAGTAATAATATACAAGTTATATAATGGGGGGTGCGATACAAGTAAACCCACCTACTAGCAAATCACCCGAGGGAAACTAAGCCCGCAAGCCGTAAAGAAACCTGTACGGCAAACCTGCAAGAAACTGGGGCAAAACGGGGGTGCGTTGCCAACTCGTGAATAGAAAAACATCTACGAACAGAAATCGAATAAATAACGCAACCTAGGTCAATGATCATAATATAACCTCAAATATATGTATGACATGCAGCCTATAACAATGGCTAGGGTAATATCTAACCCGAGTGTAATCTCATGTGCCCGTGTCAGTGTCTCAGGTAGCAATATATCATATGAATGAGGTATGAATGCATGAAAACAGAATATATGTAAATGAAGAAACTGTTTTCATAATTTAGTGAGATTTCCTTTGTATTTTTTTAAAATGAGGTATCATAATGAAATCAGCATCAACAGTGTCTAGCATCGACATAAAACATAAATCTCAATGTCTCAAAATCTCAGGCTCCGGCTATCCGGACTAGCCTGTATCATCAAATCTCAGTACCTCAATATCTCGAAATCTCAATGTCTCAATCTCACTATCTAGGGCGCCGTCAGTGCAGACCGGCCCCTACCATCCATCTCAAGACCATGACGGTATCCTCCGGATATCCGACGCGTCGGGTAATATCACCGGTAGGTAGTCTCCCCTGCCAGGCTCACATCGTCATCATCACGCGCTTCTTGCTCCGGGGTACCTTACCGGGCCCACGATGTACCCGAAACGGTTCATCCGTCTCCTCGAATCGGGTCTCGAAATCCATCAGCAAACTCATGGTAGACGACTCATACATCATGGGAAAACCGCACTTTTTATTTAAAAAGAGAGAGAAAAGGTTTATTTATGTTTTTGCGGTTTTCCTCCAAATCCAAGAAATCTCATGAAATCCGAATCCAAATCATCAATAGCATGTAAACAGTGAATATAGGCATGAAAATCCATGAATGCGGCACAACAGTGAATAATAACATGCATGAAGTAGGAGGCAATAACTACAATGTCTAAACTATTGGCTAACAACCTATATCAATGAAATAGTATTTCTAAAGTGTTCGTGACATGGCAATTACCGATGAAGATGTGTGTGAGCCGGCAAGTAAGTGTACGTGGTACATACGCATCATCGGTAATGGTGCTGGTGTCCTAAGCACAAGATATCAACAGTAGAATATGAAGCATAATATAAGCATATGATGCGGAGCGAACAACAATAATGAGCGGGAGCTGAACACTAGACGCAACGATAACTAATCTGCATTAACCTAATATAATTCCTACAATGGTGCCTTTTGAAAATAACACGAATCGTGGGGTTTTGAAAATAAGGGCTACGGTGTTTTTATGAAAAGATACGTTTTTTGAAATATCCGTAGAATCCCTTGACCTGTCTTTTAAAATACGCACGATTCGTAAGCTTTGAAATAGGTAGGAACCGAATCTAATCTAACAACTAACTAAACTAAAGGGCTAAGCTACAAGCTAGACTACAGGTAAAGAAACCGCCTAATATCTGAGTCGATACATATACATACCTGTATATGTATTAGTCGATGATCCCACCTCAATAATATCATATCCGATACCATATCAATAATTAGACATCCCAAGTCAAGAGTGCGGATGAATCATCAAGATATAGCTCGTACGTAAATCCGTCGTACGGCATCCTCAAATCTGGGTACGGGTCAAAATCATATTCATCACACTATTCATCCGGTATCCTCTTTATCAAAGATCATAGTCTAAGGTACTGACCTATGTCTAATACAATACTAATATCATCAATATAGTCATGATCTGACTACTGATCGACAGTCTCGTACAAACCGATATCATCAGCACATATCATCATCAAGGGGTATACATCGCCCAATACAGCCTAGGATCAATATCCTAGCATATCATATCTCATATCACGATCCCATGTCGACCACCTTATTTATAACACTATTCACCCGTATCGTCGCCCCAAGATCCGCTATAACACCAGGACGTACCTCAAGTACGAATCCTGCCATATCACCGATATCACAATCTCAACACAAATCTCATCGACTCATCTCAATCCCAAGTATCATCCCCAAATCCGTATGTGAACACATAGTCCCATATCTATGTGAACACATAACTAACTATTCCCGTATGAGCACAAAAGAAAGAAGAAAGTATGCAAGTATGGGTGGGTGTGTGCAAGTGTGTGCGACCGCTACTCTAGGGTTTCGCGACACCCAATCATCCAAGAACACCAAATATCCATATTTATCATCAATAACTCAAACAATATATAAACAATATATATATGTGTATACGTATTCGTATACATCACCACGAACTGCGGGGGTGCTATACGCCATCCACCCGACTTCTCCCCGTAGATATAAATCTACTCACCTGGTCCTCGCTCTCCGGTGCCGACGTCGCCACGCGCTTGCTTGTCGTCTCGAAGTCCACATGGGGTACCTACATATCATAACACACCGTATCGCATTAAAATCCAACTCATGACCAAAACTACTCACGAATCCCACATAGGTCAAAACCTATGGTTGCTTTCACGAATCAACCAAAAAACCCTCGACGTCGGTGTACAAACGCCAGACAATCGAGAAAAACCCAAATACACTCATTTGCACATTCACGAACACTAATTTTAATATAAAATAGGTTAAAACTCACAAAAACCCCAATTTCACTTAAAAGTCATTTTTCCGAAAAATCTAGCAAGCACAATTTTCCGTTTTTGTACAAAACATGATGTTTAAATGAATGTAGCGGCCAATATACATATTAAATATCTTAAATAAGTCATATAAATCATTTCCATAAATTACTCTCATTAATTTCATTAAACCCAAAAACCTAGTTTGCAACAATTAAGTAATTTGGACAATTTACATATAACAATTTGCAATTTAACACCAAAACTAAGTTTTACATATTTTAAGATGTCAAACTATACATTTCAACCTTGATGATATAATAAAAACCCTAATTTAAAAATACAACCCTCACTAGATTTTTAATTTCATCAAATGCAATAATAAAGACCTAGTAAGCAAAATAGCTTAAATTGGCCGATTAAAAAGTGGCAATTTGTAATTTAGCAACTAGCCTAGATTTGTAAATGTCGTAACATATTAATCTACCCACCACAATCATAATCCCATGATAGAAACCCTAATTTACATTCAAACAAATTCACACAATTTCAACCTTGAAATTGGAATCACATAATTAGCTAATTAAACTAATTTAAAGTAGCTTATAAAAATCTAAACACTTGGGTTAGGATTATACCTTCAAACCATGAGATCAACTTAAGATCTAGCCTCCCAAAATGCTCTCTTTTCACAAAGATTCATGCTTGAAATGCTAAGGAATAATGGGTAAGTGTTGGATTTGGATTTAGATTTGAATTTGTATGGATTTTGAAGTGGTTTTGTGGATTTTTTTTGATGCAAAATGAGTGGGATTTGGGGGGGGGGGGGGGCTGCTGCTGTTGGGAGAAGGGGGGCTCGGCCTGAAGAGGGTAGGTGTGGGGAGAGAGGAATTGGTGAGGTTATGAAGTCAAGAATTGACCAAGTCAATCAAGCCCATACCTAAAATATGCATTCTTTCATTTTCTTTTTCCTTACATATTGTTTCATTTCAAACTAAACTAGAAGTGTGAGACGTGTGGGTGTGGGGCTGCCATGGGTTCGGCCAATGATGGAAAGTGGGGGTGTGTGAGTGTGGGGTGAAGGAAAATGACAAATACAATACCCCAACCTCCATTTATACTAAAAAAAAGCCTTTTTTCTTCAATAATTTCTAAACCGTTTTGGGAAACGATTTCGTTTCAGAAACCACATGATAAAATTTTATTTAATGTTTTATGATGCACAAAATTTGTTTCAACTCATTCCAATTTATAATTTTCCCTAATTAAATATATTTGTGACGGCCTAAAATAATATTAAAAGAATTAATTTCGGAAAAATTTTCAGAAAATTTGAAATTTCACCAGTGGGTCAATAAACACAAAATACTAGCAATTACCTAGCTAGAATATGTATATTTAATTTTATAATAAAGATATTTGTATTTTGACATTTTACAGAAAACCCCCTTATTTTACCGATTTTCCGAAATTTCACCGAAACGATTTTCAAAACGCTACAAGATGCGTCCTCAAGACACCAGCTCATGAAGCGAGCCCTATCTTTTGCCTTCGTCAATGACACTCTGTACAAGAGGTCATTTGATTCATTGTGGTTGAGATGTATTGGACCTGACGAAGTGAAAAGAGTCGTTCAGGAAGTTCACGACGTGCTCTGCGGTTGTCACCAAGCAGGCCCGAAGATGAAGTTGAAGATTAAACGAATGGGATACTATTGGCCCACGATGATCCAGGACTGCCTCGAGTATGCGAAGCAATGTCACTCGTGCCAAATCCATGGGGACTTTATCCATCAGCATCCAAATCCACTCCATCCAACAGTGGCTAGCTGGCCGTTCGAAATGTGGGGGATTGACATAATCTGCCCTATTGAACCGGAATCGTCCACGGGACATCGTTTCATCCTAGCGACCACCGATTACTTCTCCAAGTGGGAAGAAGCAATACCGTTAAGGGAAGTGAAAACGGAGAATATTCTCCATTTCTTCAAGACGCAGGTCATTTATCGGTTTGGAACTCCGCGACGGATCATCTCCGATAACGGTCCAGCCTACAGAAGCCACAAGATTAGTCGCTTCGCGCAGCAACACAACATAGACTGGAGATATTCCTTAGTTTATAATCCCCGAGCTAACGGTCTAGCCGAGGCTTTCAACAAAACCTTGACAAAGATCGTGAAGAAGACGGTGTCCCGAAACAAAAAGGACTGGCACGAGAGACTGCAAGAAGCTATTTGGACGTATCGGACTACGTTCAAGACGGCCACGAACACAACGCCATATGCATTGGTATTGTCGGGTTCCTAGGCACACTAATGAGGTCTCACAAGGCATCAACCATGCCAATTTCAAAAAATTCTGGTGCCGAGAAACCCTAAGCAAGATCGTAACTAGAGATTAGGCGAAACTACGAGCTAGTTAACAACTTAACCGCTAAGAGATTGGAAATACAACCTTTGTAGATCCGGTTCTCCACCTCCATAGCTCCGTGTTGATGACCCTCCGCTGTACCCTTCGGATCCCGGACTCTAGCATCGGCTTCATCGGAGAAATGGGCGGGCTAGGTCCTCGACTTCGATGCCGAAGATGATCTACGTCGAGGCAACACAAGATCAAGCTCCAACTTCACCAAGTCAAGAAACTTGTGAAGAAAACACCCTATACTACATGGAAAGTGGTAGAGGATGAAGAAATAGGAAGTGGGCTCACTTTAGAATTGGATTTCTCACTCTTTTTCTCAAGTTGCCATTAAAGGTTGCAATCTTTTCTTCTTGTTGATGAAGAAGAAGAAGAAGAAAAGAATATGATAAGAATTGATTGGAAAATAGAAAATAAGTCATTCTTATCATTTAGCAACCATGGTCAAGTGTAGAGAATAAACTAGGGTTAGGTTTAATGGTTAGGTTTAAGGAATAAAACAAAATGGTCAAAGCTTTTTCAAAGCTTCATGAAGCTTCAACAAAATCCAAATAAAGCCACCATTTTATCTTAAGCCAAAATGAAATAAATAAATAAATAAATCAAATGAAACCCTAACCATTAACTAACCATGGTTTAATCAAACATACACCCAAGTTTGCATGTATCATCAAACATGATACAAACAAGTGCACAAAAGTATATCACATATACAATGTGCACATCAAGTGAGAAAATCCATCTTAAGTGAACTAATACTAGTTAATGTAAAGTAATATATCAAATATATAATTATACATTAAATCATTAAATCAACACTTGATTTAACGATCTGGTCATATCGCATATAACCGACTAATATCAAGTGTATCAATGTATCGAATCAACACTTGATTCGGTAACCCGGCTATATCACATATAACCGACCAATGATACAAATCGCGAGAATAGAATACAGTATCACATACTGGTATAATTCTCGGTCACGCACATATCTCATATGTGCTCCTATTTCGTTTCGCTTGAGCCAGGAAACCTCTGTGTAGGACTCTAAAGACTCGTCAATACGCCGGCAGCAGGTGATGATCATATCAAACACCCACAAGCAGCAAGCGGTCTGCTAAACGTAACGGCCACCCGGGTATTGAGCGATCAGAAGATCGACGAGCAAGCCCGCTCACACTCCTGTGAATCCAACCAGTAACACTTACCGTACAGTCCGGTCTGTTCGTCTGATATGTCGCATATCTCGCCTAGGGGTGGTAAACGTCAGACCCCAATAGCTCGATAAGTCGTGTCGATATGAGGTCTATAACAGTTCGAGAAACTACTGGTAACACTTACCAGTAAATCTCAGCAACCGTGGCCAGGGATTTCTGGTTATAGCCAATCGAACACAGCGCAACATCAACTCCCTATACCGGGAGAGACGAATCCCCTCCTATCGCTCATTGCCTTCATGTGATTCGGGACTGTACCCAAAAACCACCGTTTTGCACGCCCTCTTGGACGTGGTAAGGTTGAAATCAAAGCACAGTGGGAACCACAGAAGACTCTATGACGATCTCGGGTCAACAGACTACTCTGTACCAGTGTCACCAGAGAACTGCCATCTGACGTAAGGTATAATACCATCTGGGAGTTCTCGGGGAGTCCGTCCAGTGTACCCAGTCTCCACTGAGCACCCGTATATCATCTATGATGTCAAACACCAATGGATATGGGATCATCCATCGCCCATCTGTATGGGTCGAGAAGGTATACGCTAGTCTACTCTGGTATATCGATGCTCCGTCTCGATACACCCACGACTAGGGACCTTGAAGGATGTACTTATGGACTACCATGTCCCCACTAGTATGATCCGCATCATAGTCCAGGTAGTCAAGTACACATCCTAAGGGTTTTACCAACATGTAACAGAGAGACAATCAGTATACACGTTAAGGTAAAGAGTAACCAGATAGCATACTATCATGTCGAGCAAGAGGTATTCGGTACAGAAGCAGTACTCCCCCTCTAGATAGAGCTACCCTCTCTACGAGTGGCAGTCCACTACGAGCTGACGGACGAAGAAAATTCTCACCTTCGGCTTGAGGAGCTTGATGCCCTTGATGAGACCCGGCTCATAGCGCAACAAAATCTGGAAGCTTACAAAGCAAAGATGACGCGCTCATACGAAAGATTTACCAGGCCGAGGACATTCCGCCAAGGCGAACTCGTGCTAGTGGTCAAAAGACCTATGATCCCCAATCGCGCCAAGCGGGGAAAATTCGAGCCGAACTATGAAGGCCCGTACATCATAGACAAGGTCTACCAGGGCGGAGCGTATCTACTCATGGATATGCACGGTGAAAGACCTTTCAGGCCGATAAACGGTCGCTTCCTGAAGAAATACTACGCTTAACGGGTCAAGCCCTAGGTCAATGATAGATGGCGACGACTATGTTCGCTCGCTATCTTCCTAAGCCCGAACTCTAAGTAGTAACCGACCTTCTTCAACGACGGACCGAAATATCCTTAAACTAACGACGGACCGAAATGTCCTTAAACTAACGACGGACCGAAACGTCCATAAACTAATAATGGACCGAAACGTCCTTAAACTAACGACGGACCGAAACGTCCTTAAACTAATAATGAACCGAAACGTCCTTAAACTAACAATAGACCACTATGTCCCAAAACTAGCTGTTGACCGAGATGTCGATAAATTTCGGCGGATTGCAGCATCTCAAAGACGATACAAAAAATATATAAGAAAGAAAAAATATAATAAAATAAAAAACGGTATGTCCATAAGCAAAATGGGCACGGATGAAAACCCGAAAGGGCTCCGTGAGTAAAAACAGCAGGGCTACCGGCGAGTGTTTGTGAAAACCCGAAAGGACGCAAACTCGTTAAAGGACACTTGCAGGGTCCTCACGACCCTGTAAGGAGAAACCACCCGCATGAGATCCTTACGACTCATAAGGGAGAAACACACTTAGGAGTCCTCATGATTCCTAAGGAGAAATTACACTTGCGAGATCCTCACGACTCGTAAGGAGAACTCTCTTATGGGACCCTCACGGCTCATAAGACTTGAAAGTCTTAAGTTACAGAGACCTGAACCTGTTCTTAAGCAACCCCCACAAACTTCGATGTTGCCCTACAAGTGGCTCAATACTGACCCTTGTATACAATCCACGGGCGTGAATAAACATTTCCCTAACCAAGTCCCATCCGTGACTAGGGATATGTTCATATGGCGAACAGCCCTTGTAAGTCCTCTCGACTTATAAGGAGAAAACCCTTTTGTAAGATCCTTACGACTTGCAAGAGGACATGCACTTAGGAATCCTCATGATTCCCAAGGAGAAAACACACCTGCAAGATCCTCACGACTTGTAGGGAGAAATGCCTGTGTGAGACCCTTACGGCTCATGAAGTCAAAAGCCTTAGTCGACAGGACCCTTAACCCTGTTTACTAAGCCACCTTTGTTCAACATCGACAGAGGCAAATGATGATTCGCTCCTGGCAACATCCCAGTTCTAGCGGTGCTGATGCCGAAATCGGTGTCTAAAATCCAAGCTTGCAGCGAAAAGGCTAGCGAGCCACACATGCATACGAAATAGCCGAAATGATGGGGCAGCTTGCAATAAAAAGCAGCAAGTAAAAATGTATGCATGAAAAATAGCCAAAATGATTGGGCAACTCGCAATAAAAAGCAGCGAGTAAAAATAAAATAAATAGCCGAAATGATTGGGCACCGCGAAAAATAGCCGAAATGATGGGGCAATCGCGACCTCGCGATATAAAAGCTGAAATGATAGAGCATCGCGGAAAAAGAAATAAAATAAAAATGAAATTTACGCCCTACAGGTGATGTTACATCTATCTCTGTATACAATCCAGGGGCGCAAACAAAGAAGGGATCATACTCCTCCCCTAGGTTTCATCATAAGAAGAAGCCAAATCTCGATGGGCCGCAAGTGATCTAGAGATCGTCTCAACACTCGTCTTGTAACAACGGACACAACTTCAAGCGAAGCGGAACAGCGGCAACTCCCAGTTCCATGGCTCGGCGATATACAGATCACCAAGAGTCAAATCCTCATTCCGTGAAATGCGGATACAATCAGCAAAATTCCTGGTCACGCGGAACGCGGATAACGTCACTCTTTGACCCCGTGGAAAACGTCCAGAGCGGAGCCTGGTCCTCACAGAACACGGCAGTGAACCCGAGGAAAGCATCCAGAGCAAGATTCCTGGTCACGTGGAACGCGGATAACGTCACTCTTTGATCCCGTGGAAAACGTCCAGAGCGGATCCTGGTCCTCGCAGAGCACGGCAGTGAACCCGTGTGAAGCATCCAGAGCGGGGCCTAGTCCTCGCCGAACACGGCAGTGAACCCGTGTGAAGCATCTAGAGAAAAATTCCTGGTCACGTGGAACGCGGATAACGTCACTCTTTGACCCCGTGGAAAACGCCCAGAGTGGAGCCTGGTCCTCGCCAAGCACGACAGTGAACCCGTGTGAAGCATCCAGAGCAAACACCGGACTGTGGAGTCCTTAAAATCCACGGACTATGATGTCCTTAACCTCGACCGTAATGTCTTAAAACTAACGATCAACCATGATGACTCTAGACTGATTTTACCTTGGTTAAAGGGTACATCTCTTCACTCCTTTGATATGTGGCGTTGTAATTCCTCAACGTCTTCAAAGAGGTGACGGGTCCCAATAACCACACATTTCGTGGACTGTGGAGTCCTTAAATCCACGGGCTATGAGGTCCTTAACCTTGACCGTGATGTCTTAAAACTAACATTGGACCGTGGAGTCCTTAAATCCACGGACTATGAGGTCCTTAACCTTGACCGTGATGTCTTAAAACTAACATTGGACTGTGGAGTCCTTAAATCCACGGACTATGAGGTCCTTAAACTTGACCGTGATGTCTTAAAACTAACATTGGACTGTAGGGTCCTTAAATCCACGGACTATGAGGTCCTTAACCTTGACCGTGATGTCTTAAAACTAACATTGGACCGTGGAGTCCTTAAATCCATGGACTATGAGGTCCTTAACCTTGACCGTGATGTCTTAAAACTAACATTGGACTGTGGAGTCTTTAAATCCACGGACTATGATGTCCTTAACCTTGACCGTGTTATCTTAAAACTAACATTGGACTGTGGAGTCCTTAAATCCACGGACGATGATGTCCTTAACCTTGACCGCGATGTCTTTAAACTACGGTACCTTGAAAAACATCCCAAAGCAACCCCTGACCCCGTGAAAAACGGATAAGGGCGACTGCACCAAGCACTTGCGGGTCCTCACGACCCGTAAGGAAGAAAACTCTCTTGTGAGATCCTTACGACTCCCAAGGGAAAACCCGCTTAAGAATCCTCACGATTCTTAAGAAGAACTTACACCTACGGGATCCTCTCGACCTGTAGGGAGAAAAACTCTTTATGAGACCCTCACGGCTCTTAAAGCTCAAAAGTCTTAGGAGGCAGATCTTAACCCTGAATCCTAAGCCATCGCTTCCCTGCAAGGAGACCTAGATAAATTGTCCGCAGAACACATTCAATAAAAGGAGACACACCATTGAGAAGAAAAATATGTCTTTATTCATAAACCAAAATGAATACAAAGTACAATTTATTGAAGAACAAAAGAAAATACTATCATTCAGGAGTGTCTACGAAAGAAAGGAAAAGATACAAGTTTTCAAGTCGGCGGGCGATTTAGCAATTTTGCTAGCTCATCCTTCTTTTGCTGGGCCACAGCTTCATGATTCAGGATCGCCAGAAGACGGGCCTCCGCCTGAGCCTGCTGGGCCTAATACGAGGCGAGCCGGCCTTCGAGCTATTTCTCAGTAGCCTTGTGAGCCTCGACCCTTTTGCGAGTGAAGATGGAAGGTTTATCAACAGCCACCACCTCTC
Source organism: Agapanthus africanus (assembly GCA_030015575.1). Classification (NCBI taxonomy): domain Eukaryota; kingdom Viridiplantae; phylum Streptophyta; class Magnoliopsida; order Asparagales; family Amaryllidaceae; genus Agapanthus; species Agapanthus africanus. The sequence goes on along the minus strand of JASDDO010000012.1, from coordinate 293,333,074 downwards.
TGATAGACTCTTGAAGTACCCGACTCAGTTCATACGCTTTATTGGATTTGGCTGTGAGGCTGGTTTGAAGCACGCTCAATGCTTTAGAGGCCAGCTCCCTTTCCGAGAATTTGCAGCCGAGCCTCTTCTCGCATGACACCATATTTGCCGCGTACCGCGCTATCAACCCCCACAACTCCGCCTTTGCAGCCACGGCCTCCGAGGAAAGGCGAGAACACTCAAGTGCGTGCAAGCAAGCCTCCTCCTATTGACAGAACTCCACCCAGACTCGCACCACCACTTCACTATGGTAGGTGGCAAGAAAAGGAAGAGAACCGTTAGCCTCGGCAGTAAATGCTTCAGCTGTGGGTGCGCTGCCAGCACGAAGCTCCTCGATCAAAGACGACAAGGAGACAAGGCTTAATTGGGCCAAGCGCTCTGAGGCTCGCAAAGCATAGGGGCCGGGCGGCATGGCAATGCGCGAGTCCAACTCTACGGGGGCTGGCAAGGCTGTTCAGATTTGAAAAATGTTAGTAAAATTCTTAAGCAAAAGAACAAGTGGGACTGTATTGAAATGTCACTTACCTACGGTCATGCAAGTAGGAGCTGAAGGTTCCCCTGGCCCTTCGAGGACCTCAACCTCATCATCGGCCTCCAAAACTGTAGAGAACATCAATGTCAATACGCAAAATAACAACGATGCTATGAAAAATGATGAACGACACTAACCTTGTCCAGAGGAAAGGACGATGCGCTGAGGGGAGATCGCCTGCGGAGCTGCCATCTCCAATAGACGCTGAAACGATTGCCGAGGAGACAAATCAGCGATAGAGGCCGCTAGCCCATGCAATTCTGGGAAAATAAAAGAGTTTAGACGACAGAAAAATTGCCAATTTAAAATGTTGAAGGTTACCTTCAACACTCCTCCCATTTTGAGTCGGGGGGATGGCGGCTTCAACGGCCTCCGCCGTGATCTCCGGCTCCAGCAAAGGGAGAGTAGTCCCGGCTACCTCTCCTCCAGCCTCTGGGCCGCCCGCAGGGAGAATCGTTGGGACGGAAACCCCCAAAGGAGCCTCTTCCAAAGGAACAAGCGCTCCGTGATCAGGAACTGCCACTAGAGGCTCTATGGCAAGAGGAACAGCCTCGTCAGCCCCCTCTACATTGAGCAAGGCTGCATCAGGAACGTCAACAGGCTTTAGCTTCAACAAGCCCGTAGGGACCTTCCCCATCGCCGAGGACTCTGCACAATCCATAGAAGAAATCAGAATACATATATACGAGCATAAACAATCTGGAAAAAACCGCAAAGAAGTATAAAAAAAACATACCAATGCGCAGGGAAGCCTTCAATATGGCTTCTTCAAGCCGGTTCTCCTTTTCAAGGAGGCGTGCTCGCCGGGGTTCGAGGGTGGACTCGTGGCCGTCAGTCCATAAGGAAAGCGCGTCCGTAGCATCCTCCGAAGCGGCCTGCTTCAGGGCCCGTTCTCCCCATTCCTCCAAAGGGCCAATAAACTGCCGCCGGATCCATGAGGGGTCTTCATAGAAGATCACGGCAGGATAGGGTTTCTTCGGAATCCTTGCGTTCTGAGACTCATCTTTAGAACGTCTTATGGCCTCAGCCAATTGTGCGGCCTCCTCGGCAGCCGAGCCCGGGAAGAGAAGACCAGCGTCCGACTCTTGCACGACCAACGGCTCATCTAGAAGTATGGGCTCAGACTCCGTTAAAGAATCAAGTAAGTTGGTGGCCACCCTCCTCCGCCTCTTAGATCCAGAACCGGCCGCCGAAGACGACCGTTTCTTCCCCCCCGAAGCCTTAGTGCGGCGTCGGCCCACGTCGCCCTCAACACCCTCAACACCCTCATCCCTGTCACCCTCACCCGGTGCCATAACCGAGGATGACACCGCCATTGTCGATGCCGCAAGGGGCGGTGCTGCCTCGGGTGGTGGCGCTGTTACCAGTGCCCGTCTACCCCATGACCGAGTACCCAGGGGCATACCAGCTGTTGGAGTAAGATCCACCCCCGACTCCCCCGGAATAAGCGCGGTGCCGGTATCCCTCAGAGGAAAGAAGAACGTAGCGCGCGGTCGCAGCATAGCTCCCGTGGCCGGAACCTGAGTAGGGGCACCATGACCAAGAAGCACCCTTCTTTCCTCAATAATAATCGGGTTGACCCGATGGAGATACCAGCCCGTGAACGACCCCACGCATCGGGGCACGTAATCACCATCAGGGATCATGAACTGAGAACCGGTGTTCAGCCTCACAAAATGATGGGCGGCATCTCGAACGGCCTCGAGCGAAGGAACCGGCGCGACTATGAAAGCCTCAAACGGGACACCCTAATCATAACCAAACTGCCGGGCAAAGCGGTGCGGATTGTACCGCATGAAAAGGGCCGCGCTATCCTGACGGAATACAAGGTAACCCAGTCTAATTGCGTATAAGCGCGCGGCTTCCCGTGGCTTCAAAAAGGGCGCGTTATCCTTTGACCGGTCCCAAAGCGGCTGGGCTGAGCCCGCGAAAGAAGATAAGAACCGATCATTAAAAACCAACCTGCCAGCAGTAGCATAAGGAGAAATTAACGCCCGAATAGCCCCGAATTTTGTCGGGTCAGCGGCAGAAGCATCCACCAATCGCATAAGCCTCGGGAAGGTATATGCTCGTAGAATGCGGGCCTTTGATGCATAGCAAAAGCACCCAAGATGTGCTTTTCGATCCAAGACGTAAAGTAGTGAAGCGAGAAATTTACCACATCTACTCCAGGGGTGGAAGTATTAGCTGCAGCGCCCAACCCGTGATAGATATGCGCCAACGCCGGGATGCCAATGGCCAGCCGCGTTCCCTCAGCTATACGGTGAGCCAGATAGATGACCGAAGCTCTCATAAAGCGGCGGTGCATAGGAATGACAAACCAGCTGAGCCAGACACTGATAAACCTAACGAAGAACGTCTCCTCATCCATGCCGGGAGCTGCGATGGATTCGAAAGACATCGGCGACATTATGGGGATGTAGTGCTGCGGTAGATCCGATTCATTGGTCGGCAGCTTCTTCGGACCAAACCCAAAGGGGTCTTTGATATTTGCAAACTTCGGAGCTGTTTTCGACAAGATGCCCTCGCGAAGGAAACAGGCAATGAAGCTCTTAAAAGTAACGCCCTGCTCCTCAGATTTGGTGAACAATCGATCAAAGATACCCAGCACCTTGATCAAGCTGGGACGCTTGTGGCGAACGGCGTTCTCGGCAGACAAGTCGTCAAGCGGTGCGGGCTCGGGTTCAATGACGTATTCATCAGAGGGCAGCAACTCCTCCTAAAGTGTCCCTCGAATTGGCAGCCCCGAGATCTCATAAAATTCCCCCAAAGAGATCGAAACCTCTCTGTCCCGCAGAAGAAAAGTGTTGGTGGGGAGATTCCATTGATTCAAGAACGCCTTAACCCACCGGACATGCGGGGATTGATAATGGAAGAGCGACACATATATTGCCTGGTAAAGCCCAACCTTCTGCAGCCGCGCACGATGGGTAGCAAGGATGTAGCGAGCCCAGAGGAGGTAGCCCGTGGGGTGTCGAGGAGTGAGCCCTATCTTATAAATCTGTCCCCATGGGTGGGCCTCACCCTGACAAATGCGTCGTCCCAGGATATCTATAGCGGGGACCGGATGGTTCGGGATACCAGTTGTTGAAGGCTCGAGCCGTCCCGTTGGAGTCCAATTTGGCATCTCCACAGCGAAAACCGTCCTCGGAGGGTCCATCGGCAAGAACGGGAAAGTGGGCTCTGTCGGTACTTCACAGAGAAAACTCCGGCGACCCCGGATGATATGACAGTACCAAGTTCCCCATAGAAGTAAGCTGGTGCAGTTCGGGTCATGAACCCGGATCATCGCCATCGCCTCCTCGTCGGATGGTGATTGAGGAAAACCGGCCTCCGAGCGAGTGAAAGGAAAGCACGGAACAGAAGCCATCGCACCTGAAATCAAATAAAGGAAACTGTCAAAAGCAAAGCCAGCAATATATATATATATATATATATATATATATATATATATATATATATACATACATGAGCATTAATATATATATGAAGACAGTTGAAGAAAGCGACAGCAAACTCTTTTTATGGGGCCATTGGCTACAAAACACATGGGCCCTATATAATCGGGTTGACGGCTCGTTAATAATGAGGCCAAGCAATTATAATGAGACAAAAGGATTATTCTCATTAAATAGGTAGTGGGTTTCAAGTGACCCTATACACTCCCCTAAAAGACAAATCCATCTTGGACTCTGTGATGAATCTGTAACGTTTTGAAAATCGTTTCGGTGAAATTTCGAAAAAATCGGTAAAATAAGGGGGTTTTCTGTAAAAAGTCAAAATACAAATATCTTATTATAAAAATTAAATATACATATTCTAGCTATGTAATTGCTATTATTTGGTGTTTATTGAGCCGCTGGTGAAATTTCAAATTTTCTGAAAAAATATTATTTTATTATTATTTTAAGCTGTCACTAATACATTTAATTAGGGAAAATTACAAATTGGAATGAGTTGAAACAAATTTTGTGCATCATAAAACATTAAATAAAATTTTATCATGTGGTTTTTGGAACGAAATCATTTTCCAAAACGGTTTAGAAATTATTGAAGAAAAAAGGCTTTTTTTAGCGTAAATGGATGCTTGGGGTATTGTATTTATCATTTTTCATCACCCCACACCCGTACCCACACCCACACACCCCTACTTACTCCTCCCCATGTCTGAATTCAGCCGCCACAATATTTTTCCCCACTTAATTTTCAAAGGAAAAGATATGAAAGAAAAGAAAAGAAAATGGGTGAATTCGGTGGACTTTTGACCTTACCTTGACCTTGACTTTCCTCCCTTGTATTTTCTCTACCTCCCTCTCTCTCCTCACACTCCCAAACAGGCCGAGCCCCCCTCCCAACAGCAGCAGCACCCCCCCCAAAATCCCACTCTTTTCTTCATCAAAAAAATCCACAAATCACTTCAAAATCCATGCAAAATTCAAATCTAAATCCAAATCCGACTCCTACCCATTTTATCTTAGCCCGTATAGCATGGATCCTTGTGAAAAGAGGGCATTTTGGGAGGCCATGGATGCTTGTGGATCTTCATATGTTTTGGGTATAATTCTAAACATTTTTGTTGCTTAATTTGTTACTAATTTCTTAAGCTAATTTAATTAAGTGTTAATTTGGATATGTGAGTTTAATTGCAAGTTTTGGAATTCAAGTTATGAATTTGAAAGCAAGTTAGGGTTTTGTAAAATTGGTGTATGGTTGTGTGTTATATTTAGGCTTTTTGTCATGTTAATACAAGATTAATAGCTAGTGCTAATGGTTAGTTTAAAAAAAAAATTGTGTTAATGTGCTAATTTGCCTACTAGATTTTTGAATTTGGTTAAATACTTGGGATTAAAAATGTGTTTAGGTTTTTCATGACTTCATTAACTTTATTAAGTGTGGTTTAATGCTTTAGATCATGCAAATCTAAGCTAGATTGTAGTTTGTGCATTTTTGCTTTGAAATTGTTAAAAAGGGTATTTTTGTAAACTAGAATATTATGGTTTTTGGAATTTAATGAGATTAAATTCCGGAAATTGTTTCTATGAATTATTTAAGATATTTAATAAGTATATTGGCCGCTACATTCATTTAAACATCATGTTTTGTACAAAAAACGGCGAATTGTGCTTTCTAGATTTCGGAAAAATGACTTTTTAAGTGAAATTGGGGTTTTTGTGAGTTTTAACCTAGTTTATATTAAAATTAGTGTTCGTGAATGTGCAAATGAGTGTGATTGGATTTTTCTCGATGGTTTGACGTTTGTACATCGACATCGAGGGTTGGTTTGACTATTCTTGCATGCGTAGGCGATAGGTTTGGACCTATGCGTGATACGCGTGCCGATTTGATTTTCGTATGCCGTTTCGATTTCGAATTTAGTTTTAATGCGATACGGTGCGTTATGATATGTAGGTACCCCATGCGGACTTCGAGACGACAAGCAAGCGCGTGGCGACGTCGGCACCGGCGAGCGAGGACCAGGTGAGTAGATTTATATCTACGGGGAGAAGTCGGGTGGATGGCGTATAGCACCCCCGCAGTCCGTGGTGATGTATACGGATGCGTATACACACCAACAAATTATGATATGTTGTTAGGATTTATTATTGATGATTTTAGATGGATATTGGTGTTGGATTGGCGCATGGTTACGAAACCTTAGGAAGTGATTGCACCACACATACACACACACCCATATTTGCATACATTCTTCTTTCATATGTGCGTACGTGGGATTATATATTGATGTGTATATTTACACATGGGTATGGGACTATGTGTTTATATACTGGATTTGAGGATAGTAATTGGGATTTGAGATGAGTCGATGATATTGGGCTTGAGGCCAGAAGATCCGTGATGTGTTCTGGTTCGTATTGAGATACGACATGATGTTTTAGCGGGTCTTTTGACGTAATGATTCTTACAGGCATGCATACATAGATGGTATCAATATTGTACTAGACGTAGATCAGTACCCCGATCATGATATTTGATAAAGAGGATATCAGATGAATAGTATGATGAATGTGATATTGACCCGTACCCAGATTTGGGGATGCCGTACGACGGATTTACGTACGAGCTATATTTTGATGATTGATCCGCACTCTTGACTTGGGATGTCTTGTTATGGATATTATATTTATTGAGGCGGGATCACCGACTGTATATACACAGGTGTAAGTCCATGCTACCTCTCCCGGTACTTTCGGGCATGCGGAATTTGGTAAAAAATGATTTTTATAGAGGTGGTAACATGGACTTATAACCCGGATCTTCGTTAAACATCTAACTAACAACCTAACTAGGAGTCGTTAACTACTCGGTTAGGGGGTTTATACCTTGCTTGTCTTGAACTCCTTCGTCTTCAAACACCGATGGTGGTCCGGATCGGCTTCTTCCCGTCGTCTCCGTACGCCGAAGATAGATCCACCTGAAAGCTCCAACCTTTGGCTCCCTCTTCGTTCTTTGAAGAAACTAGTTCACTCGGTTTGCTAAACCTTGTGAACTAGAGTGAGTAGAGAAGAGTTTGTATGAGATTTTATCTATGGTTCTTGATTCTCAACTCATGAGACAAGAGAACCATAGAGTCAAGAGAGGGAGCAAGAGGGTGAGGGTGAGAGCAAAAACAAGAGAGCTCAAGAACAAGAGAGAGAGTGAGCAAGAAAGAATGAGCAAGTCTTTTGTCTCTCACCCTCTCATAATCCAAAGTCATCATAACTCATTATACCAAATCAAGTGTTATGTGATGGTTGAAGCAACCATAACCATATCATTTCATGCACTCATTTTGCACAAATGAGCAAGCAAGCAAAAGTCTTTGCCATGAAATGATGGCTATGGTTATCATGATGGTCAACTAGTCAAGCCTAGTCAACCGGTCAACAAAGTCAACAAGTCAACAAAGTCAACAAAAATCAACAACCATGTCATCATAATACTTAATTAATATAATAGTTAATCACATATCATATTCTCATTAGGGTTGAGCAAAAAGTCAAATAGTCAATGGTCAGCTGTCAACAACCCTAATGAGAATCCACTACCTCTGTCTCCCCGTCAACTGTGCATACACACCCGCATCCGCGTTCCGAGGAACACGAATACAAACTGGATAAATCCAATCCCAATACGTACACTAGGATCTGGCTTAAACCAAAGCCCGCTAGTGCAAACTGTCCGGACACTGTACGTGCACAAGTGCACGGATGTGACCGAACCCTGTCGCAAAACCATGCGACCTGTCGCAAAACCATGCGATCTCTACTCTTTTGCCTAAAGGCGAAAAGCTTTCTGTGTGGGACTCTAAAGACTCGACACTAGGCTGGCAGTGGGTTTAACCACAGACCGCAAGCGGCACTAGCTGTGCGTAACGGTCCCCATGTAATGCCGACAAGAAGATCGACGAGGCGAAACCCATCTGAAATCCTACTGAGTCTGAATGTGACATTCTCCGTACAGTCCGGTCTGTTCGTCTGATACATCGCATGGCGGGCCTAGGGGGCGGTAAACGTCAGTCCTCCAATAGCGGTACAAGTCGTGTCGGAGTGAAGCCCAAAACACCCTGAGATAACACTGGAAACCTAGCAGTATATCTCGTTTGCCCTGGCCAGGGACTACTCGTGTAATGGCTCTCCTAGACACAGCGCGATGTCAACCCCCAATACCGGGAGAGACGAATCCTGTCTAACCGTCACTGCCTCCAAGTGCTTCGGGACTGCACCCAACTACTACCTGTTTGCACGACTCCTTTGAGCCGTGGTAGGGCAGTAATCAAAGTGCAGTGGGAACACACTCGAGGCGAAGTGACAGTGTCAAGTCAGCGGACTAAGCTGTACTCATGTCACCTGGGAACTGATAACTGACGATAGGCATAATACCAACTAGTCAGTTCCCGACGAGTCCTGTCCAGTGTACTCGTAACCCAACGAGCACCCGCATACTCTCTCAAGTACGACGTACTGATAGCTGTGGGACAGACCATCTCCCACACTGGGATGAGAAGCGCACACGCTAGTCTACTCCGGAGTATCGATGCCCTGTCTCCATAGTCCTGCGACCAGGGACCTGCATAAGGATGTGCTTATAGATTACCCAGCCCCACTAGTGTGACTGCCATCACAACGCTGGTAATTAAGCAAAGATCCTAAGAGCTCCACTAATGTGTATAGGTGATATACTAAAATAAACAAATGTACACATTGAAGTAGAAACAAACCAAGTAGCATACTACTATTTTGAGCAAGATTGTTTATACAAGGTGAATATCCCAAGCTTCCATTAAGTAATATACAAACTAGTATGATACAGTAATGGCCTCTATGGCATATACAATAACAATCCCCCACTTGCACTAAGGCCATGTACTGGCGTATCGAAGACCTATCATCTCGATCAGCCGCTCGAACTGAGTCTGGGGCAGGGCCTTGGTGAATGGATCTGCAGTGTTATCTTCTGAATTTACTCTCTTTACCTTGATCTCCTGGCGATCAATGATCTCCCTGATCAGGTGGAACCGCCTCAAAATGTGCCTGGACTTCTGATGGGACCTGGGTTCCTTCGCTAAAGCTATAGCGCCGTTGTTGTCACAATACAGCGGTATTGGATCAACACTGGTAGGAACCAACTGAAGTTCCGTGAGGAACTTCTTCATCCAGACAGCTTTCTTTGCGGCATCGCAAGCAGCTATGTACTCCGCTTCCATGGTTGAGTCAGCAACGGTTTCCTGCTTGGAACTCTTCCAGCAAACCGCCCCTCCATTGCGGGTAAAGACATAACCCGACATGGACTTGGAGTCATCCTTGTCACTCTGGAAGCTGGAGTCAGCAAAGGCCTCAATCTGGAGGCCTTTTCCGCCATACACCAAGAACATCTCCTTAGTCCTTCTCAGGTACTTGAGAATGTTCTTTACTGCTATCCAGTGTTTCTCCCCTGGGTTCGACTGATACCGGCTTACAACGCTCAATGCGTATGCTACATCTGGTCTGGTACATAACATCGCATACATAATAGAGCCTACCGCAGATGCGTAGGGTATTGATGACATGCGAGCCCTTTCCAAATCAGTCTTGGGAGACATCTCTTTGGAGAGGGTGATTCCGTGACAAGCCGGTAGATTACCGCGCTTGGAATCTTCCATACTGAATCGTTTCAGTATGGTGTCGATGTACCTTGACTGTGAAAGTCCCAACATCCTCTTAGATCTATCACGATAGATCTGGATCCCCAGAATGTAGTTGGCATCGCCCAGGTCCTTCATGGAGAACCTCTGTGACAAGAATCCTTTGACTGACTGTAGCATAGGAATATCATTTCCTATTAGGAGAATGTCATCGACGTACAAGACGAGGAATACCACATTTCTCCCTACAATCTTACTGTAAATGCATGGTTCATCTGGGTTTTTGACAAAGTCGAATTCTTTGACAGTATCATCAAAGCAGATGTTCCAACTCCGCGATGCCTGCTTAAGTCCATAGATGGACTTGAGCAACTTGCACACTTTACCGCTGCTCCCACTCTGAATGAATCCCTCTGGCTGATCCATATAGACGCACTCTTCCAAATTTCCATTTAGGAAAGCCGTCTTTACGTCCATCTGCCAGATCTCATAATCGTGGAAGGCAGCAATGGCAAGAAGGATCCGAATGGATTTAAGCATGGCTACCGAAGAAAAAGTCTCGTCATAGTCCAAATCAGGTCTTTGACGAAAACCCTTTGCAACGAGCCTAGCTTTATAGGTTTCAACCTGCCCATCTACACCAATCTTCTTTCTGAAGATCCATTTGAAGCCTATGGGTTTTACCCCTTCTGGAGCAAAGTCCAAAGTCCAAACTTTGTTGGTGTACATGGACTCCATCTCGGTCCGCATTGCATCCAGCCATTTTACCGAGTCACCGCTCTGAATGGCTTGCTGGAAGCTAGTAGGCTCATCATAATCTATGATGAAATCCTCTCTATCCCCGTCTATGAGAAAACTGTAGTATCTCTCGGGCGGATGAGACTGCCTATTACTCCTGCGGAGCGGCATAGGAATGTCCGGTTCTCCTGAAACGTCTGGTTCATCCAAGCTTTCAGTAACAGCTTATGGTTCTGGAATTTCATCCAGTTCTATTGCGCCCCCACTTATCTGATTTTCCAAAAATTCAGTTTCCAAGAAATGGGCATGCGGAGAAACAAAAACCTTTTTTTCTTCTGCGGAATAGAAAAGATACCCTCTGGAGTTCTTTGGGTATCCCACAAACTTACACAGTACTGAGCGTGCCTCGAGCTTGTCCGCATGCTGCTTTTTTACAAAAGCTGGACATCCCCATACCTTAAGATACTTAAGACAGGGTTTCTTCCCACTCCACATCTGATATAGGGTGGTAGGCACAGTCTTGGTTGGAGCCTTGTTCAAGAGATATGCAGCTGCTTCTCGTGCATAACCCCAGAAAGATCGCTGTAACTCAGCCTTACTCACCATGGAATGAACCATATCCAATAGGGTCCGATTCCGCCTTTCCGATACACCGTTGTGTTGTGGTGTGTATGGAGGAGTAAGTTGAGAGAGAATTCCATTCTCTTTTATGTAGCCCAGAAACCCGGCACTCAAGTATTCTCCACCTCGATCCGATCTTAGAATCTTGATACTTTTGCCGGTTTGGTTTTCAACTTCATTCTTGTATTCTTGAAATTTCCTAAAGGCCTCGGATTTGTGCTTCATTAAGAAGACATGTCCATACCTAGAGAAATCATCTGTGAAAGTAATGAAGTATGAATAACCACTTCGCGCATGTGTAGACATTAGACCACACACATCACTGTGTATGAGTCCCAAGAGCTTGCTCGCTCTATCTCCGCGTCCAGTGAACGGAGTCTATGTCATCTTTCCCATGAGACAAGATTCACAAGTTGCATAAGACTGATACTCGAACGGATTCATGTACCCTTCTTTATGTAACTTAGTTAATCGTGTTTCATTAATGTGACCCAGTCTACAATGCCATAAGAAAGCCTGATTTGTTTCCGGAGACTTTCTTTTAAGTGTGTTCTGGACACTGAAAATCTGAGTTTGATTTAACACGTATATTCCGTTCTGTAATATACCTGACCCAATCAGAACTTGATTTAGGTGGATGTGTACTACATCGCTTACAAAAGTAAATTCATATCCTTCCTTAGAAAGTAAGGATACAGATATGATATTACAAGTCGCATCTGGTATATACAAACAGTTACGCAAAATCAATATTTGCCCAGTTGTCAGTCCAAGATGATATTCCCCTACGGATTCAGCATCCATGCTCATTCCATTAGCAACCCTGAGAGTCATATCACCTTTCCTGATAACCCTACGGTTTCTCAGAGCCTGTAACGAATTACAGATATGAGATGCTGATCCGGTATCCAATACCCAGGAAGTAGGGTTAACTGACATACAGTTCTCAATCACAAACACAATTGAAGCCGAAGCCATAACATGCTTCGAATTCTGGCTACTGGCTTTACAAGCATTGCAATCTCTCTGCCATAGTTCATTCCCGTTACAATAGGAACATCCCTCTTTAATCATATCCAGTCCCGAAACTTTTGCCCTTCCTTTTCCTTCTTCTTCCCTGGTTTCTTTCAGGGTATAAGCGGAGGGCAGGGACTGTAGAATTAGGTCAGTACTTGACCCATTCTCCAACGTGGTCTCCAGGTCCGTGAGCTTAAAATAGCTGGTCTCTGTAAGGACGTTGCCTCCTACAGATGACCCGACAGCCAACCTCGCTTGAAGCAATTCATTCGAGGTCTCATATCTTGCGATACGAGATTGCTCTCCATATAAAACTTTGTTATGGAGGAAGATAGAAACTGAGTCCATCTTCTCGTGCTGCCTCTGGTTTGCACCATTAACTGAGGCTAACACGAGGCACTTGGATTTCGCACAATCCTTTTCCGATGTCCTGCGGATGTGAACATCCATGACAGGAGAAACTGGACCTGAGACAGCAGGGATTTGATTAGTTAAGAGGTGTCCCAGCTTGTCATGGGCAATGGACATCTGGACAGACCTTTGCCAGTCAAAACAGTCAGGTTCAGTCATATTATTATCTAGATGTAACCTAGGTGCGGTCACAGGGTCGCTGCAAGAGAGATAGAAGAAAACACTCAGCATGATGCTCTTGCAAGTTTAGAGTGGTTTTTAATTTGTCTAAACAGGATGGCTCCCACTGTCTCTCGAATCCCTCCTCAAAACCAAAAAAGGAAGAATCAATCAGGATCAATCCCACCGTACAATACTTGCTTAACCGTTCGGCCAGGCTGGTGTCGGTACTTTGAGGGAGGTTTTCCAACGCTTTCGCGAAGTTCCTTAATTAAATAACCTCTTTTCCCTGTGGGCGTAGCCCCACTAACACCTTTCTAGACACCTACTTGGTTTATAGCATTGATCGTTAAGTGAGAAAATTCCCGAGGAGTAGCATATACTCACAGTAGGATCGGGATCCAAATATCATCGCGTGACAAAACTGAAGGAATACTACCAGAATCATCACACTCCAAATGGTATGCAACGCTAGCAAGTTTCAGTTCTTTTGAAACTCCCTATGTGGATTTTTGCCCCATGCTCTTATGACCTTGACGAAGGTCAACAAATCATAAGTCACATGTCAAGTTCTACCCGTCATTATCCAGGTTAATTTGAACCCACCCGTATATACCCTTGACGAAGGTCAACAAGGTAATACGACTGTCCCAAACTAACGCATCTATCTATGCTACATATGAACACCCAACAGCTACCAATCACTATGCCTTGACGAAGGTCAACAAACATAGCTTGAATACTATTGAATATTCATACGAAACGACGGAGGGCTACGAATGGTTTTGGCAAAACCGTGAACGTAGTGAACTTGATTTAGTCGATGGAACGAGATAGGTTTTAAATGGAGTGGCTCAAACTCCGCATTTTAAAAGTTTATTTTGAAAAGAACCGAGTGGTTTTTCGAAAGTGTTCCAACGACTTTTACTTGGTTTATTTTCTTGCATTAGTTCTTTTAATGCGTGATATTCTTGCATTAGTTCTTTTAATGCGTCCCATCATTTAAACCTACCATTGCAGAAAACAACCAAAATATGACGTACGCTTATGCCATTCGCATTCGCCACTGGGCCCCGTCATTACCCGTTAGGTTACTTAACTAACGACAGAGCGGGGGCTGGGCTAGCGCGTCTGTAAATCATAAGCAACGCCTAAATAATATCATATGTAGATATACTGCAATGATAAACATTTCAGATCACAGATGAATACATTGGATATACTAGGAATCTGTAATTCGTACGAGCCTGTAAAGAAAAACAGATTACACGATCGCGGTGAATAGCCAAAACCCCACCCAAGACCCCTACGGGTGCGGCAAACTACCCGCCAAGTACCCGAAGCGTAGCAACCTCCCTCATCTCCATGAGTAGGCCACTCGACACTTCGGCATACCCGGTAGTTTGTGCACCCCCTCCATGGGTCTATCCTAGGAGCAAAAACAGTAAAAAGAAATTATACAATGACGGATACAACCCCGACCCGGTTGTGTGGCCATACAAATAATTATTACATCAATTTACAAATTTACATGAATTGAAAGAAAAGAAAACTCTCGTCTCACAACCCCCGGCTATTCACCCGCGACAATCCAACATATTCATATACACATTCCAGCAACATTACAGATCACAGATTTGTATAACCCCCACTAATCGACATATAGCGATTAGCAGACGTTCAATACAAATATCACATTACAGAAAAACCCGTTAGCTTAAGTCTTTTAGAAGTTCGATCAAAAATACGGATTTTCGGGACCCCAAAAATAAAATTTTCGTTCTGGAAAATCTGGGCAGAAAATATATATTCCAAAAATCCCAAAATACCCCTGCAAGTACACTGTAGCAAATAAACACCAGAGAGGGGCCAAGGAGGCCGCGGAACCGCGGCAATAGCAAGCTATTGCCGCGTTTCCGCGGTCGTTTAGGGGGAACTCTTGGTGATTTTTCTACAGTAGCTTTTAAAAACCCTGAGCCGATTTTAGAGATGAAAATAATCAACTTTTGAACAGTATAAAAATCGACAGAAAGTTCGAATTTCGGGGTTCGTTTTCGGGACTTTTTCTTTGATCGATCTTCTAGTTACTTGCTAACATGTTAGATAGAGTTTAATTAGGCTCTGATACCAGTGTAAGTCCATGCTACCTCTCCCGGTACTTTCGGGCATGCGGAATTTGGTAAAAAACGATTTTTATAGAGGTGGTAACATGGACTTATAACCCGGATCTTCGTTAAACATCTAACTAACAACCTAACTAGGAGTCGTTAATTACTCGGTTAGGGGGTTTATACCTTGCTTGTCTTGAACTCCTTCGTCTTCAAACTCCGATGGTGGTCCGGATCGGCTTCTTCACGTCGTCTCCGTATGCCGAAGATAGATCCACCTGAAAGCTCCAACCTTTGGCTCCTTCTTCGTTCTTTGAAGAAACTAGTTCACTCGGTTTGCTAAACCTTGTGAACTAGAGTGAGTAGAGAAGAGTTTGTATGCGATTTTATCTATGGTTCTTGATTCTCAACTCATGAGACAAGAGAACCATAGAGTCAAGAGAGGGAGCATGAGGGTGAGGGTGAGAGAAAAAACAAGAGAGCTCAAGAACAAGAGAGAGTGAGCAAGAAAGAATGAGCAAGTCTTTTGTCTCTCACCCTCTCATAATCCAAAGTCATCATAACTCATTATACCAAATCAAGTGTTATGTGATGGTTGAAGCAACCATAACCATATCATTTCATGCACTCATTTTGCACAAATGAGCAAGCAAGCAAAAGTCTTTGCCATGAAATGATGGCTATGGTTATCATGATGGTCAACTAGTCAAGCCTAGTCAACCGGTCAACAAAGTCAACAAGTCAACAAAAGTCAACAAGTCAACAAAGTCAACAAAAGTCAACAACCATGTCACCGTAATACTTAATTAATATAATAGTTAATCACATATCATATTCTCATTAGGGTTGAGCAAAAAGTCAAATAGTCAAGGGTCAACTGTCAACAACCCTAATGAGAATCCGCTGCCTCTGTCTCCCCGTCAACTGTGCATACACACCCGCATCCGCGTTCCGAGGAACACGAATACAAACTGGATAAATCCAATCCCAATACGTACACTAGGATCTGGCTTAAACCAAAGACCGCTAGTGCAAACTGTCCGGACACTGTATGTGCACAAGTACACGGATGTGACCGAACCCTGTCGCAAAACCATGCGACCTGTCGCAAAACCATGCGATCTCTACTCTTTTGCCTAAAGGCGAAAAACTTTCTGTG
Organism: Agapanthus africanus; assembly: GCA_030015575.1. NCBI lineage: Eukaryota > Viridiplantae > Streptophyta > Magnoliopsida > Asparagales > Amaryllidaceae > Agapanthus > Agapanthus africanus. The sequence continues at coordinate 293,317,169 of JASDDO010000012.1, read as the reverse complement.
TGGGACTCTAAAGACTTGACACTACGCTGGCAGTGGGTTTAACCACAGACCGCAAGCGGCACTAGCTGTGCGTAACGGTCCCCAGGTAATGCCGACAAGAAGACCGACGAGGCGAAACCCATCTGAACTCCTACTGAGGCTGAATGTGACATTCTCCGTACAGTCCGGTCTATTCGTCTGATACATCGCATGGCGGGCCTAGGGGGCGGTAAACGTCAGTCCCCCAATAGCGGTACAAGTCGTGTCGGAGTGAAGCCCAAAACACCCTGAGATAACACTCGAAACCTACCAGTATATCTCGTTTGCCCTGGCCAGGGACTACTCGTTTAATGGCTCTCCTAGACACAGCGCGATGTCAACCCCCAATACCGGGAGAGATGAATCCTGTCTAACCGTCACTGCCTCCAAGTGCCTCGGGACTGCACCCAACTACTACCTGTTTGCACGACTCCTTTGAGCCGTGGTAGGGCAGTAATCAAAGTGCAGTGGGAACACACTCGAGGCGAAGTGACAGTGTAAAGTCAGCGGACTAAGCTGTACTCATGTCACCTGGGAACTGATAACTGACGATAGGCATAATACCAACTAGTCAGTTCCCGACGAGTCCTGTCCGTTGTACTCGTAACCCAACGAGCACCCGCATACTCTCTCAAGTACGACGTACTGATGGCTGTGGGACAGACCATCTCCCACACTGGGATGAGAAGCGCACACGCTAGTCTACTCCGGAGTATCGATGCCCTGTCTCGATAGTCCTGCGACCAGGGACCTGCATAAGGATGTGCTTATAGATTACCCAGCCCCACTAGTGTGACTGCCATCACAACGCTGGTAATCAAGCAAAGATCCTAAGAGCTCCACTAATGTGTATAGGCGATATACTAAAATAAACACATGTACACATTGAAGTAGAAACGAACCAAGTAGCATACTACTATTTTGAGCAAGATTTTTTATACAAGGTGAATATCCCAAGCTTCCATTAAGTAATATACAAACTAGTATGATACAGTAATGGCCTCTAGGGCATATACAATAACAACAGGTATGTATATGTATCGACTCAGATGATAGGCGGTTTCCTTACCTGTAGTTCAGCTTGTTAGTTCAGCCGTATAGTTTAGTGTAGTTGTTAGAATAGATTAGACTCCTACCTATTTCAAAACTAGCGGATCGTGGGTATTTTAAAAGACAGGTCAAGGGATCTACGGATATTTCAAAAGACGTACCTTTCTTAAAAACCACCGTAGCCCTATTTTCAAAACCCCGCTGTTCGTGTTATTTCAAATGGCACCATTTGTAGGACTTATATTAGATTAATGCAGATTAGTTATTGTTGCGTCTAGTTTTCAGCTCCTGCTCATTTTGTGGTCCGCTTCGCATCACATGCTTATTTTTATGTTTTATACTCCATTAGTGATATCATGCTGTTAGGACACCAGCACCATTACCGATGATGCGTATATACCACGTACACTTAATTGCCGGCTCACACACATCTTCATCGGTAATTGCCATGTCACGTACACCTTAGAAAATATTATTGCTTAACTTAGCTAGATAGCTAGTAGTTTGACATAATATTAGTGTACTTACCTTATATGCCAGCTTAGATATTGTAGTTATTACTTGTCACTTCATGCATACTGTTATTCATCGTTATGCCGCATTCATGGATTCTCATGCATATATTCACTATTTTACGTGTTATTGAGGTTTTGGATTTGGATTTCCATGAGATTTTCTGGATTTGGAGGAAAACCGGAAAAAAATAAATAAACCTTTTCTCTCTTTTAAAATAAAAAGTGCGGTTTTCCTATGATGTATGAATCGTCCACCATGAGTTTGCTGATGGATTTCGAGACCCGATTCGAGGAGTGGAGGAACCGTTTCGAGTACATGGTGGACCCGGTATAGTACCCCAGGGCAAGATGAATGTGGTGTTGACGTTGAGCCTGGCAGGGGACAGATTACCTACCGGTGATATTACCCGACGCGTCGGATATCCGGAGGATACCGTCGTGGTCTTGGGATGGATGGTAGGGGCTGGTCTGGACTGACGGCGCCCTAGATATTGAGATTGAGACATTGATATTTCGAGGCAGTGAGATTTATGTTTTGTGTCGATGCTAGACACTGTTGATACTGATTTCATTATGATACCTCAGTTTAAAAATACGAAGGAAATCTCACTAATTTATGAAAACAGTTTTTTCATTTACATGTATTCTGTTTTCATGCATTCATACCTCATTCATATGATATATTGCTACCTGAGGCACTGACACGGGCACATGAGATTTCACTCGGTTAGATATTACCCTAGCCATTGTTATAGGCTGCTTGTTATGTATATTTTTGAGGATATATTATGATCATTGACCTAGGTTGCGTTATTTATGCGATTTCTGTGCGTAGATATTTTTCTATTCACGAGTTGGCAACTCACCCCCGTTGTGCCCCAGTTTCTTGCAGGTATGCCGTACAGGTTTCATTACGGCGTTGCGGGCTCAGTTTCATTCGGGTGACTTGCTAGTAGGTGGGTTTTTCTTGTATCGTACCCATCATATTACCTTGTATAATATTATTCTGTTGTATCTAGTAAATTCCATCAACCAAACATGTATTTATTTTTGAGATAGAGACCCGTGAGGTTATTCTTTCGACCTTAGAGTCGCGCGTGTTATTTCTGTGGATTTCTGGTGGTTTTGAGTTTCCTTTTTAGTTTTGATCCTCGCCGTTGGCGTTGTATATTATTTTGCTTGTGTGGTTGTGACCGTCGATTGACGAAGAGCTAGCTCCCGCTTGGGGATGCCTTTTTCTTGATTTCGTATACTATTCATGTTGTATCCCGTTTGGGGGCCAGTATTTACAAAGGAGACTCTGCCGAAATTTTCAGTAAAATTTTGATGTTTCAAAAAAAACTGCATAATTCGGCTTATGCTATTGAAATTACTTGCTTTAAGTTGGTTTTTCCTGCACTCTACTACTTTTCTTGGTTTGGATTTCTTGGTTTTCGGTTTACTTAGATTACGTACGTCTCGAGACGTTCGTAGTTTAGGTGCCGGTCATATTCCGTACTTTTGGGCCGTGACAAAGTTGGTATCAGAGCGTTAGGTTTTAACCTTCGGAGCGTAGGATGACCCTTGGTTGATGGAATAGGTGACTAAAGTAGAGTGACGTACCGTTGGTATGTTCCGCGGCATATTTACGACACGCCACTCCACTTATGAAGCCATAGGATGTACATTTCCTTGTTCAGTATTATATTCCTTCCTGATCTAGCCTCATCGGTACCAGTTTGGTTTTGCTGCTACGGTTACGGGCAGGGAGAGCTACGGCTAGAGTTGCGGTCAGCACAAGCTCGTCACGAACGAGGACTGACCAGGACGAAATTTGTAAGTGCACGGCGGCGCCCCGGCCGTCGATCCGACGCCGGAATGCGGAAGCGGTGATAAACTTTAATTTTGCGGACTTAGCAAACCGGCACCACCGCGCACTAAACATCCGGATCGTAACCATTAACAAGTCTAAGCTACAAACAAGATAGGGAAGAGAAGTATACCGACAGATCCGAGTCCTCCGGTCTTCTCGTCGTCGTCCCGATCTCTTGCGGAATGTTCCGTCTCCTCCTCGTCGCCGGAAGTGCACCACATCGCCTACTTCTTTTACGGGCTCCCACCTCAATGCCGAGGCAACTCGGGCATGAAGCCGGCTACTCGACGTGCCCAAGATTTGCTGTAGAATGTATAGTAGAACTTTTGTCTCATTTGGGGTTCATGGAATTGCCTTTGTGGTGGAGGAATGATACAAGAACTTTGTGGAGGAACTTGGGGATTTTTCTAGCAACTAGAGAGCAAAAATCCCCACTACAAAAATGGGCCACCCCTCCTCCATGCTTGGCCGGCCATCAAGAGAGAGGAGAGTGAGAATGAGGGGGAAGAGAGAGTGAATGAAAAAACCATCCCCTAATACAAAAATGGAGAGAGAGAGAAGGCTATCATGCAAAAGGAAATGATCACCAAATCAAAACCCACACTCAACCACCTACCACCAACCTCATCATCAACAACCATGATGATATACAAAGTCAAGCAATCATGAGTTTATGAAGTCAAATGATGGGACAAGTATCATGACATGATAATATGCAAAGACCCCCTCCACAAATGCTTATTTGCAACAATGCAAATAAGCCCTCCTCCACCAATCTTCGGCCAATGAACGGAACAATGGAAATCGGCCGAAACGGAAAGCAAACTGGCAACTCCATAAAGCTGGTCCCATAATAAATTACAGGAAAACCCCGATACTGTGCATACACACCCGCATTTGTATTTCGACCGAAATACAAATGCAATGAGACAAAGTCTACGCTGTACTATACTAGGATCCGGCTTATACCAAAAACCGGCTAGCAATATCCGTTCGATCCTGATCCGTGCAATACCGCACGTATCTGATCGAACCCTGCCATATAACCATATGGCCTATAGTACAAACTGTCCGATCCTGATCCTCGCAATACCGCACGTATCTGATCGGACCTTGCCATATCTCCATACGACCTCTACAACCTTTCGCCCGAAAGCTGAGTAACTGAATGTGGGGGACTCTAAAGACTCGTCAACACCTTGGTTGTGGATTTAACCACAAGCACGTCAAAGGTATAAGCCAATACGTAACGGGCTACCAGGTATTGACTAAAAGGGACGTCTGTAAGCGAACTCAGCCTGACAACCCTACTGAGCCTGTCAGTGACAATATCCGTACAGTCCGGTCCGTTCGTCTATGAGCATCGCATGGCGGGCCTAGGGGGTTGGTAAAAGTCAGACCCCCAAAAGCGGTACAAGTCGTGTCGGAGTGTAGCCCAGAACACCCTGAGATACTACTGGAATACCTACCAGTAAATCTCCTTGCCTTGGCCAAGGACTTCGTGTAATGGCTCTCCTAGACACAGCACGACCTCACCCCCAATACCGGGAGAGACGAACCCCTGAAGATACGCTCACTGCCTCCATGTGGCTCGGGACTGTACCCAACTAAAACATGTTTGCACGACTCATTTGAGCCGTGGTAGGGTAGTAATCAAAGTACAGTGGGAACTCACACGAGACAAATGACGATCCCTAGGTCGATGAACTAACCTGCACACATGTCACCAGGGAACTGCCATCTGACGTCTGGTATATGACCAACTAGCATGATCCCGGCGAGTCCTGTCCGGTGTACTCATAACCCAATGAGCACCTGTATACATCTTAGGTGATCCAACTGACACCAGTGGCTTGTGAGACCGGCCACCGCCCCTCGTCGGGGTCTCGACTGTATACACTAGTCTACTATGGAGTATCGATGCCCTGTCTCGAAACTCACACGACTAGGGACCATTTAAGGATATGCTTATAGACCCCAGCTCCCACTTATATGATCGCCCTCATACTGCTGGTGGTCAAGCAAGAATCCTAGGGGCTCTATCAAGTGTAATAGCGACTTGTCAGGTCACTTAAAGCAGTACACGATGATAAAGGTAAACCAGATAGCATACTATCATCTCGAGTAAGACTGTCCTACCAGGATAGGTCCTCCCTCAATCATTGCAATCACGTGCCTGTGATCCAATAATTGACTCTGAGGGCACTATCTCCAACAATCTCCCACTTGCACTCAAGGCTAATTATTGCGATGTCGCATACTCACAGCCCGTGTGATACCGAACACCCAACTCCTCTACTAGTCAGTCTCACAAATCCCGTTTGTGAAACTATTGCGTTCGAGGAATAGCCTCAGTGAGTGGATCCGCTTTGTTGTTTCTTTCTATGTCTCTCTAAATCTCAAGTTCGCGGAGAAACCCATCTCCCGAAATGAGCAATACCTGTCTTAGAATGTGTCTGGATGTCTGATGGGACATAGCTCATAAATGAACTCCAAATCCAAACTTCTTAGACTGTATCGTCAACTGAACTCAATCAGTATCCTGCGCCATGCCTCCCTCAGTATTGCCTTGGACCACCTGTCCAAAATACTACCCCTCGTCAGAAGGAAAAACTATAACTCTGACAACCTCCTTGTCGTCCATGTCACCTTGGAAGCCTGGAATGACAACTGTCTCCCGAATGAGGCTGTCGTTATCATATCCCTTAGAACATCCACTTATGTTCTAAAACTGCTTCCGACTGTTTCTCCAGGATTGGATCATTATCAGCTTATTGCATCTAGTGCAAGAACAATATCTGGTGTGGTACTTGACATCTCATGATTGACTCAATTGCCTGAGCAAGTGATCTGCCAATCATGCACGTCCCTCTCCCCTTTAGTCTGTAAGACACCTTTGGAGAGGGTGACTCCATCTTCTGCATGAACACTACCGTGCATGGAGTCATCCATTCTAAACACTCTTAGAATGCTGTCAAGTACCCTGATTGGGAAACCACCCAAATCTAGATCTAAAACCATAGATCTAGTGACCAGTATGTCTGATATAATATCCAAGTCCTAAGTGGAGAAAACACTGTGTGACGACCAAAGTATAACCGATTGTAGTATAGGAGTTTCTTTTCCTACTTTGTGTATGTCATCCAAATACCAGGATATCACACCCTACTACCTTCTCAACAGATCCATCCCCTATTCTGATGAAGTCAAACCCATGACTGTCACGTCAGAAATAGATGATCTATCTCCGATAAAACTGCTTTAGTCTATAAATAGACATAAGCTACCTGTCCACCAATGCTTCCGCTGCTCCCACTGACTATGACAACCCTCTGGCAGAGTCATATACACGTACACTTCTGAAGCGAGTTCAGAACGACGCTATACTCATCCTCCCACCGGGTCTCGCAGCCTGGAACAACAGCAATGGTAATTGTGGGTAAACAAGAACTTCCCTGTCACCGTCCTTGAGGCTACCGGAGTACCTCTCAGGTGCCTGAAGTTACCCACCAAATCTGCGGAGTGGCCAATGGAATGTCAAGCCAGATTGAATCTTTAGGTTCCTATCAAATCTTCAGTAATCGTTTGTGGTTCTGGAATCACTTCCAGTTCTACCATACTCCCACTACTGTTTTCTGAAAAAATCCATTTTTAATAAAACTGTGGCGAGTATAGAACAATATCGCTATTGTTCTTCCAGATGGTAGAAAATCAACCCTCGTCATAGCCTGGGTCAACCCACAAACAGCAATTACAGAAACGTGCCTTGAGTTGTCTAATGTCTGGTTTTAAGCATAAACCGGACAACTCCCCGTACCTTAACAATGTTAAGATATGAACTGTACTATATCCAATATAGAACCAGAGGCACTGATTTAATTGAACCAGATTCAAATCATGCAGCTATATCTAGTGCATGTCATCTAAATGGAAGGAGGCCGATCAGCGTTACTCAACTTAGGAATGCTTCCAATTATGAGTAACCTGAAAGAGAAGCAAGATCTCTTTATCATCACTATCAACTGAATACCATTGACAAGTATCTACATCTTCGATCACTTTGAAGAATCCCGATACTTGCTACACCTGGTTCTCTACTCTATTCAAATACCCATAAATTCTCAAAATTCGGACCCTGTGTTTCCACAAAACACTTGTCTAAAAACCAGAGAAGTCATAAGTAAACCGAATATAGTACGAGGACCAACCCCTCTGTCCTGATGGACCCTGGCATCATACAATACTCTGTATAAGTCCCTTGAGTCTGATAACTCATTCACTGTGTGTCGTAGGTTGAAAACTTACTTATGGTTAAGAAGAATTACACCGCTGTTCAATGCTCCTTACCTAACCATCCACTGATATAGGTAAATGTCGTAGACATAATTTCAGAAAGGTATATCTCACTCTATGAAAATAGACGTACAGATATATCAATTTGAAATTGGTGCATAACTGCGGATATTCAAAACCAAATATTTGCCGATCGGCAAACAGCCCAGGTGATTTCCTCAAATATCACCGATTACAACGAATCCCGATATAATGAGGACGATCACCTAATTCCCAATAACTTACTCCCACTCATCATCTGTAAAACCATACATATGTGAGAAGCATACCTGGTAAATACATACCCTGGAGCAAGTCTCTAACTGGGAAATCAGTTTTCCTTTAACAGTACACAGTGAAGCTGAAACATTGAAATGTTTCGATGGGGTATCCTGGTATTCCTAGTAATGCCTCTTCCATTATCCAGATTCACAACTGTAACCGTGTAATTCTTTGCCACCTCTCCAAATCCCTTCATTTGTCTTTAGTCTTTACCTTCTGCACACCCCTTTAGGCCAAATGGTTTTCTTCCTTCCCTACCGTTCGGCACCAGCCTATGGTTTGGAAGAAGACTATCCAATAAGCATAATGGGTGTACTGTCCCAATCCTAGGAAAACTCGCAATGCGAGAGAAGGTGAAGATAAAAGACACCTGAATAAATCTTATTCCTATTTCTCCTGGACCAGAATCCATCCCCGAACTGGAACAAGTTCCTTTCGAGTTCGTATATAACCATACGATGGAGTATCCAATAAACTGTGGATCTTCGTAGTGACACGGAGTGTCCTGGAGAAATACAAAGGTGATTTAGGATTGGCGAATGAATACTTGGTTTGTTCGTGAATATCTGTTGCAATTTACTTTGCCCTCTTACTAATCCCTTGCTTTGTCTTAGCTCAATACCTTCTGTACACCATCGTTAGGCTAATTGGTTTTCTTCATTCCCTACCGGTCGTCACCAGCCTAAGGTTTGGAAGAAGACAATCCAATTTGCGTAATAGGTGTACTACCCCTAAACCAAGGAGTACTCGTAACCTGAGAGAGGGTAAAAGGAAAAGACAACTGAATAATCCTATCCGTTTTCTCCAGAACCTGAAACCATCCTCGAATAAATTCTTTCGAGTTCGTATCTAACCATACGATGGTTTTGTCCAATGGAAGTGGACGTTCGTGGTAAAACGGGGTGTCCTGGAGAAAAGGGTAAAAGTAGGAGTGGCAATGAGGTTTGCAACTCTGACAATCCAAAAGCCAGTGTTATGAAGGTTCGGTCAACTTGGTCACTGAGTCATTGTCTTAGGGTCAGGTCAATGGTCGCTGCCAAAGAGAGAGAGAAAAGAAACACTCAGCGTGCACTCTAACCTAGATCAGAATGGTTACCAATTTATCTAATCTGGAAACCTCCCACTGTACCTCAAATTCTCCTCCAAACCTGAAAGAAGAATTAGTCGGGGTCACCCGAGGAGTAAACTAACTCATCAGTGGGAATCGGGATCCAACTCTCATCGTATGACAACGTGACGGAATCCGCTCACGGTATCACACTCCAGAAGGTATGCGCATATCTAGCAAGTTTCAGTTCTTTTGAAACTCCCGATGAGATTTCTGCCCCATGCTCTTATGACCATGGCGTGAGGTCAAAATATCATAAGTCACATGTCAAGTTCTACCCATCATTATCCAGGTTAATTTGAATCCACCCGTACATACCCTTGACGTAGGCCAAAATAGTAGTACGACTGTCCCAAACCAACGCATCTATCTATGCAACAGATAAATACCCGGCAGCTACCAATCACTATGCCTTGGCGTGAGGTCAAAATACATAGCTTGAATACTACCGAATATTTAACTGAAATGATGGAGGGCTACGAATGGTTTCTGGCGAAAACCTTTAACGTAAAGAACTTGATATCGTCGAAGGAACGGATAGCTTTTAAAAATATAGTGACGAAAACCTTCGCTAAAGAGGTCACTCCCGGTGAAGGGATCTCGGCTCTTTCCCCGTAGAATGGGGTGCAGGATATTCCAAATGAATACCGCGATGCAAAGCAAAAGTAATCGGCTATAGTGAAGTTAATGCCCTGACGCAAACTTCTGTCCAAGGGGTCACTCCCGGTGAAGGGATCTCGGGCCTTGCCTTGTCGACTGAGGAGCAGGATATTCCAACTGAATATCACGTTGCAAAACAAAAGTGAACGTCCTTGCAATAACAGCCTTTTGAAAAGTGTTCCAACAACATCAGATTAGGTTTGTTTTTAACTTGCATTGATCCGAATCAATGCAGTCCCATCAATTGATCACACCACAAAGAACGAAAATATACTGATGTACGTATATGCCATCCGCATTCGCCACTGGGTCCCGTCATTACCCGTTAGGTTAGTTAACTAACGACAGAGCGGGGACTGGACTAGCGCGGATGTAAAACATATACAACATCTACTAATATATATACCAATATATTATATTTCGCTCAAGGCATGAAAGAAATGCAACATCACAGAAAATGTACAGCATCACAGAAACAATACAGATATCTGGGATCCCCGGGTTTCACAGAGCCACTGCTGAAACCCGACGTTTCCCTGGTCGTGTGGATAGCCTGTGCAATGAAAACCTAGACCCCTACGGGCGCGGCAAGTCACCCGCCAAAACCTGAAGCGAGGCAGCCCCCTTCAGTATCGTGAATGGACCACCCAGCACTTCACGGAATCCGGCAACTTGGGCACCCCTCCTGGGTCAACCTGTACCCCCTACGAGTGCGGCGAATAGCCCGCCAATTCCAGAGTGAAGCCCCCTCCGTCTCAATGCCATGAGATGCGGGCTTGTTGCCCCCTAGAACTCGGCTATCCGTGCACCCCTCCTGGGGTAATCCTAGTACAGAAAGTAAAATATACATACACCGGGTACAACGACCGCAACCTGGCCGTGCCCCAAAATAATAATACAAACAGGCAGTGACGGCAGTCCACATGTCGGACGCTCGCCCCGCAATATCAAATGTACATAATACAACCACAACTGTACTAGCATTGCATCCAGGCTATCCCCCAAGACCAATCCGCAACATCACAGCAAAAACAAAACATCAACGTGAAAGTCACGTTCGCAAATCCGTCTAACCGGGCTATAGCAGTTAGACCGGATTTACCGATCGAATGACATTCACGGTCTCAGATATAATGTAAATACTGTGAAATATGTGTTTAAAATTTTCGATCAATCAAATTTTAACAAGTGGGCCCCCAATCAAAACTGTAGCAGATCAAGAAATTCTAGGCCCAATGTTATTATTCCAAAACCCCACTTTTCACCCCAGAAAGCCTCTGTAAAAAATTGGTGCAGTGATCTCCACAGTGCGCGGCGGAACAACGGCGGGAAGGGGGTTTTCGCGGCGGTTCCGCGCTCCAACTGTGGAGTCACTTCATCGAATTTTTACAGAGCTCTTAGATTTTCCAGTACATCAATATTTTACAACCTGAAAAATTTTTCGACACTAAAAATTTCCAACAGAAAACTGATGCTAACAAAATACGGGTTTTGGAACTTTTTGATCGATCGGAAATGCAAACACATTACACAAAGCAAGAATAAGTTAATGGCGAGGCTCTGATACCACTGTAAGTGCACGGCGGCGCCCCGGCCGTCGATCCGACGCCGGAATGCGGAAGCGGTGATAAACTTTAATTTTGCGGACTTAGCAAACCGGCACCACCGCGCACTAAACATCCGGATCGTAACCATTAACAAGTCTAAGCTACAAACAAGATAGGGAAGAGAAGTATACCGACAGATCCGAGTCCTCCGGTCTTCTCGTCGTCGTCCCGATCTCTTGCGGAATGTTCCGTCTCCTCCTCGTCGCCGGAAGTGCACCACATCGCCTACTTCTTTTACGGGCTCCCACCTCAATGCCGAGGCAACTCGGGCACGAAGCCGGCTACTCGACGTGCCCAAGATTTGCTGTAGAATGTATAGTAGAACTTGTGTCTCATTTGGGGTTCATGGAATTGCCTTTGTGGTGGAGGAATGATATACGAACTTTGTGGAGGAACTTGGGGATTTTTCTAGCAACTAGAGAGCAAAAATCCCCACTACAAAAATGGGCCACCCCTCCTCCATGCTTGGCCGGCCATCAAGAGAGAGGAGAGTGAGAATGAGGGGGAAGAGAGAGTGAATGAAAAAACCATCCCCTAATACAAAAATGGAGAGAGAGAGAAAGCTATCATGCAAAAGGAAATGATCACCAAATCAAAACCCACACTCAACCACCTACCACCAACCTCATCATCAACAACCATGATGATATACAAAGTCAAGCAATCATGAGTTTATGAAGTCAAATGATGGGACAAGTATCATGACATGATAATATGCAAAGACCCCCTCTACAAATGCTTATTTGCAACAATGCAAATAAGCCCTCCTCCACCAATCTTCGGCCAACGAACGGAACAATGGAAATCGGCCGAAACGGAAAGCAAACTGGCAACTCCATAAAGCTGGTCCCGTAATAAATTACAGGAAAACCCCGATACTGTGCATACACACCCGCATTTGTATTTCGACCGAAATACAAATGCAATGAGACAAAGTCTACGCTGTACTATACTAGGATCCGGCTTATACCAAAAACCGGCTAGCAATATCCGTTCGATCCTGATCCGTGCAATACCGCACGTATCTGATCGAACCCTGCCATATAACCATATGGCCTATAGTACAAACTGTCCGATCCTGATCCGCGCAATACCGCACGTATCTGATCGGACCTTACCATATCTCCATACGGCCTCTACAACCTTTCGCCCGAAAGCTGAGTAACTGAATGTGGGGGACTCTAAAGACTCGTCAACACCTTGGTTGTGGATTTAACCACAAGCACGTCAGAGGTATAAGCCAATACGTAACGGGCTACCAGGTATTGACTAAAAGGGACGTCTGTGAGCGAACTCAGCCTGACAACCCTACTGAGCCTGTCAGTGACAATATCCGTACAGTCCGGTCCGTTCGTCTACGAGCATCGCATGGCGGGCTTAGGGGGTCGGTAAAAGTCAGACCCCCAAAAGCGGTACAAGTCGTGTCGGAGTGTAGCACAGAACACCCTGAGATACTACTGGAATACCTACCAGTAAATCTCCTTGCCTTGGCCAAGGACTTCGTGTAATGGCTCTCCTAGACACAGCACGACCTCACCCCCAATACCGGGAGAGACGAACCCCTGAAGATTCGCTCACTGCCTCCATGTGGCTCGGGACTGTACCCAACTAAAACCTGTTTGCACGACTCCTTTGAGCCGTGGTAGGGTAGTAATCAAAGTACAGTGGGAACTCAAACGAGACAAATGACGATCCCCAGGTCGATGAACTAACCTGCACACATGTCACCAGGGAACTGCCATCTGACGTCTGGTATATGACCAACTAGCATGTTCCCGGCGAGTCCTGTCCGGTGTACTCATAACCCAATGAGCACCTGTATACATCTTAGGTGATCCAACTGACACCAGTGGCTTGTGAGACCGGCCACCGCCCCTCGTCGGGGTCTCGACTGTATACACTAGTCTACTATGGAGTATCGATGCCCTGTCTCGAAACTCACACGACTAGGGACCATTTAAGGATATGCTTATAGACCCCAGCTCCCACTTATATGATCGCCCTCATACTGCTGGTGGTCAAGCAAGAATCCTAGGGGCTCTATCAACGTGTAATAGCGACTTGTCAGGTCACTTAAAGCAGTACACGATGATAAAGGTAAACCAGATAGCATACTATCATCTCGAGTAAGACTGTCCTACCGGGATAGGTCCTCCCTCAATCGTTGCAATCATGTGCCTGTGATCCAATAATTGACTCTGAGGGCACTATCTCCAACAAAATTCCGACGACACAAGATTGCAGAGATGTGTCTTTTTACTGTGTTTCCGCGCCACGAGCGTTTGGCGGATCGCCTTTATGAGGTTACTCGGAGGTGCTGATCGACACTAGAGAATTGAGCTAATGATGGAGGCCAGCCAGATTTTGATGACCGTTGGTGTGTTGCTTACTCCTGATGATTGAGGCACGGTTCAGCATGCAGACGAGTGAGCCAGTTATTGCTGCGAACGACGAGATATCGCCCCAGATGTTGGAGCTATTGCAGTATAAGTTGTACTAAGAGATGATAGAAGGTCGCTAGTCATCGAGGATGAATGACTAGGACATGTGGATCGTTCGCCTACCCCGATGCGAGGTCATCAGATAGATTGATTCCAGCTAGAGACGACTTCACGCGGAGACGTTGGGAGTCGACAGAGACGATCGAATGTGAGAAACCTATTATTCCAAGTTTAAGGTAGTCGGAAAGACATGCAAGCAATTCTATGGTCCCTCTAGAAGAATGAAACCCTAACTCGACTTAATGACCGTGTGAAAGCCTTTGAACCTTAGGGTTTGCGGCAGTTCTGCGGCGCCATTAGTGAGGCTTGGGTTTGCCCTTCTACGGCTGGACCACCGATGCTGTGGTATGTACTCGATACTATTAAACTGTACCCAAGATGCTGAGCTCTTGGGGGATTATGAGGTTTTGACGAATCGATTGGATGGCTCGACTTAATTCGGATGCTAGGTGGTGAGGTGCATTTCTTGGGAGACTCCAGATATGAGGATAGCCGTTGGAGCTCAGTCCATGCAGCCGCGACGAGACGAGTCCAAAGCAGACGACATTAGAGAGAAGTGGAGTAAGAGGTTCGCACCAGATCTAGATGAGATGATGTTCCACTCCGCCGACATCAGAGAGGCGATGCGTATGCCGAGGCATGGTACTTGGACTTACTTTCCAGAAGGATTCGCGATGAGTATGCAGTCGTTCCAGAGCAAGATGCAGATATAGGAAAGGAGAATGACTTCCGGACAGTTGGCAGAAACGAGACATGGAAGAGACCGTGAGCAGGATTCCTTCCAGGACACTGCTGCAATGATACTTGCACCCAGGATCAGATGTGTCACGTACATTCAGAGAGCCAGAGGCCGACGCCAGTAATATGTTGTCTTACGAGTGGTCGCGATGATTGACCAGAGAAGTGCCAGAACGAAATCGTCCCCGTTAGCACACCTGAAAGGGCCGATGAGCCGATGGACCGAAAGATTGTAATTCACAGTGAAGACCTTGATCCAGGAGTGGCCATGGTTACGCACATCAGCAGGACAGAGTTCATGATCATCGACGAGACGTCCCACTAGGGACCGTGGCAGTTGGCCGAGATTCTTAGAGGATGTGCTTGAGCGGTACTGTTCCGCCATTATTGATTTCGATGTTTTGGGTAATTTATTCGTATAATTTGATTTTGATGATTGAGGATTTACGGTCTTTGCACAGTGTTGCACTTGATATCGTTTTCGTGCTTTAGTTTCACATGTTTGTGATTTTACGGTTTTAAACAGTTGAGTTGATTTTGTGCGTATGCACGCACGCGATTTGGTTCCTGCACTCTGTATAGTTTATATATGCTGGCAGTGCAGTGACATGTATTTTGTGCACTTGGATACACTGGATTTCGATTTCGAGGGTGATGCTCGACATTTGTTTTGTGCATTTTATGCACCGGATTGGATTTTTAGCGCCTGTTGGGCGCCTGCCACGAGATGCGATTTGGTGCACACCAGATGCACTAATTCGAGATTTTTCGTGCATGTCAGATGCACCTGATTTTGCTGTCAGGCACACACGTTGCTTACGACAGATGTTTCGTGCACACCCGATGCACTTAGATGTTGTTTCTGTGCGCATGTATGGTACATTCATGGATTTTGATTTCCGTGCGCACCAGACGCACGTAGCATTCATGTGCATATTTTGGGATTTATTTCGTATAGAGCGGTACGTTTTTATGATATTGCTATGTGTTTTCGTACTGAGCAGGACTAGTCTGAGGACAGTATCTAAATATATTTTGTATGCATTGATAGTTATTGAAGGGATTTCCAAAAAGCGAGCTATAGCCTCAGTATTTACCTACGTGTCTGATATGACACGAAATGTTTAAAACAAGGAGACCCTTCTAAATTGTTTCCAAAACGACGGAACGTACATTTCAAACAAAGGTATATACGTATATAGTTATTTTCTTATGATAGACGTCCGCCACTGTGCAGTGTTATACGCGTGCACAGCGACTTAAAGAGATTTGGCATGCATTTCCTTCAGATACTTACATATATAGATTCGATATTTACATGTATAGTTTCGAGTTATGTCATATTGGTTTTTAATTGGATTTGGCATTGATGTCTTCTCCATGACTCCGATGATTGCGGGATGCTTGACGGAGTTTCGATTTGAGTTATATGCTCATTTTTCAAGCGCATGCGCTGCGCTACGATTTGTTTTATGTAGTTACAATTTCGGAGCCCCGACGACTTGATGGTTTTTCTTAGATGTTTTAGTATTTGGGGGAGTTTGAATTTAAATTCGGGGACCGAATTTCATTAAGGGGGGAAGATTGTAACGTTTTGAAAATCGTTACGGTGAAATTTCGAAAAAATCGGTAAAATAAGGGGGTTTTCTGTAAAAAGTCAAAATACAAATATCTTATTATAAAAATTAAATATACATATTCTAGCTATGTAATTGCTATTATTTGGTGTTTATTGAGCCGCTGGTGAAATTTCAAATTTTCTTAAAAAATATTATTTTATTATTATTTTAAGCTGTCACTAATACATTTAATTAGGGAAAATTACAAATTGGAATGAGTTCAAACAAATTTTGTGCATCATAAAACATTAAATAAAATTTTATCATGTGGTTTTTGGAACGAAATCATTTGCCAAAACGGTTTAGAAATTATTGAAGAAAAAAGGCTTTTTTTTAGCGTAAATGGATGCTTGGGGTATTGTATTTATCATTTTTCATCACCCCACACCCGTACCCACACCCACACACACCCACTTACTCCTCCCCATGGCTGAATTCAGCAGCCACCATATTTTTCCCCACTTGATTTTCAAAGGAAAAGATATGAAAGAAAAGAAAAGAAAATGGGTGAATTAGGTGGACTTTTGACCTTACCTTGACCTTGACTTTCCTCCCTTGTATTTTCTCTACCTCCCTCTCTCTCCTCACACTCCCAATCAGGCCGAGCCCCCCTCCCAACAGCAGCAGCACCCCCCCCCAAAATCCCACTCTTTTCTTCATCAAAAAAATCCACAAATCACTTCAAAATCCATGCAAAATTCAAATCTAAATCCAAATCCGACTCCTACCCATTTTAGCTTACCCCGTATAGCATGGATCCTTGTGAAAAGAGGGCATTTTGGGAGGCCATGGATGCTTGTGGATCTTCATATGTTTTGGGTATAATTCTAAACATTTTTGTTGCTTAATTTGTTACTAATTTCTTAAGCTAATTTAATTAAGTGTTAATTTGGATATGTGAGTTTAATTGCAAGTTTTGGAATTCAAGTTATGAATTTGAATGCAAGTTAGAGTTTTGTAAAATTGGTGTATGGTTGTGTGTTATATTTAGGCTTTTTGTCATGTTAATACAAGATTAGTAGCTACTGCTAATTGTTAGTTTAAAAAAAATTGTGTTAATGTGCTAATTTGCCTACTAGATTTTTGAATTTGGTTAAATACTTGGGATTAAAAATGTGTTTAGGTTTTTCATAACTTCATTAACTTTATTAAGTGTGGTTTAATGCTTTAGATCATGCAAATCTAAGCTAGATTGTAGTTTGTGCATTTTTGCTTTGAAAATGTTAAAAAGGGTATTTTTGTAAACTAGAATATTAGGGTTTTTGGAATTTAATGAGATTAAATTCCGGAAATTGTTTCTATGACTTATTTAAGATATTTAATAAGTATATTGGCCTCTACATTCATTTAAACATCATGTTTTGTACAAAAAACGGCGAATTGTGCTTTCTAGATTTCGGAAAAATGACTTTTTAAGTGAAATTGGGGTTTTTGTGAGCTTTAACCTAGTTTATATTAAAATTAGTGTTCGTGAATGTGCAAATGAGTGTGATTGGATTTTTCTCGATGGTTTGACGTTTGTACATCGACATCGAGGGTTGGTTTGACTATTCTTGCATGCGTAGGCGATAGGTTTGGACCTATGCGTGATACGCGTGCCGATTTGATTTTCGTATGCCGTTTCGATTTCGAATTTAGTTTTAATGCGATACGGTGCGTTATGATATGTAGGTACCCCATGCGGACTTCGAGACGAAAAGCAAGCGTGTGGCGACGTCGGCATCGGCGAGCGAGGACCAGGTGAGTAGATTTATATCTACGGGGAGAAGTCGGGTGGATGGCGTATAGCACCCCCGCAGTCCGTGGTGATGTATACGGATGCGTATACACACCAACAAATTATGATATGTTGTTAGGATTTATTATTGATGATTTTAGATGGATATTGGGGTTGGATTGGCGCATGGTTACGAAACCTTAGGTAGTGGTTGCACCACACATACACACACACCCATATTTGCATACATTCTTCTTTCATATGTGCGTACGTGGGATTATATATTGATGTGTATATTTATACATGGGTATGGGACTATGTGTTTATATACTGGATTTGAGGATAGTAATTGGGATTTGAGATGAGTCGATGATATTGGGCTTGAGGCTAGAAGATCCGTGATGTGTTCTGGTTCGTATTGAGATACGACATGATGTTTTAGCGGGTCTTTTGACGTAGTGATTCTTACATGCATGCATACATAGATGGTATCAATATTGTACTAGAGGTAGATCAGTACCCCGATCATGATATTTGATAAAGAGGATATCAGATGAATAGTATGATGAATGTGATATTGACCCGTACCCAGATTTAGGGATGCCGTACGACGGATTTACGTACGAGCTATATTTTGATGATTGATCTGCACTCTTGACTTGGGATGTCTGGTTATGGATATTATATGTATTGAGGCGGGATCACCGACTGTATATACACAGGTATGTATATGTATCGACTCAGATGATAGGCGGTTTCCTTACCTGTAGTTCAGCTTGTTAGTTCAGCCGTATAGTTTAGTGTAGTTGTTAGATTAGATTAGACTCCTACCTATTTCAAAACTAGCGGATCGTGGGTATTATAAAAGACAGGTCAAGGGATCTACGGATATTTCAAAAGACGTATCCTTTCTTAAAAACCACCGTAGCCCTATTTTCAAAACCCCGCGGTTTGTGTTATTTCAAATGGCACCATTTGTAGGACTTATATTAGATTAATGCAGATTAGTTATAGTTGCGTCTAGTTTTCAGCTCCCGCTCATTTTGTGGTCCGCTTCGCATCGCATGCTTATTTTTATGTTTCATACTCCATTAGTGATATCATGCTGTTAGGACACCAGCACCATTACCGATGATGCGTATGTACCACGTACACTTAATTGCCGGCTCACACACATCTTCATCGGTAATTGCTATGTCACGTACACCTTAGAAAAAATTATTGCTTAACTTAGCTAGATAGCTAGTAGTTTGACATAATATTAGTGTACTTACCTTATATGCCAGCTTAGATATTGTAGTTATTACTTGTCACTTCATGCATACTGTTATTCATCGTTATTCCGCATTCATGGATTCTCATGCATATATTCACTATTTTACATGTTATTGAGGTTTTGGATTCGGATTTCCATGAGATTTTCTGGATTTGGAGGAAAACCGCAAAAACATAAATAAACCTTTTCTCTCTTTTAAAATAAAAAGTGTGGTTTTCCTTTGATGTATGAATCGTCCACCATGAGTTTGCTGATGGATTTCGAGACCCGATTCGAGGAGTGGAGGAACCGTTTCGGGTACATGGTGGACCCGGTATGGTATCCCGGGGCAAGATGAATGTGGTGTTGACGTTGAGCCTGGCAGGGGACAGATTACCTACCGGTGATATTACCCGACGCGTCGGATATCCGGAGGATACCGTCGTGGTCTTGAGATGGATGGTAGGGGCCGGTCTGGACTGACGGCGCCCTAGATATTGAGATTGAGACATTGATATTTCGAGACAGTGAGATTTATGTTTTGTGTCGATGCTAGACACTGTTGATACTGATTTCATTATGATACCTCAGTTTAAAAATACGAAGGAAATCTCACTAATTTATGAAAACAGTTTCTTCATTTACATGTATTCTGTTTTCATGCATTCATACCTCATTCATATGATATATTGCTACCTGAGACACTGACACGGGCACATGAGATTTCACTCGGTTAGATATTACCCTAGCCATTGTTATAGGCTGCTTGTTATGTATATTTTTGAGGATATATTATGATCATTGACCTAGGTTGCGTTATTTTTGCGATTTCTATGCGTAGATGTTTTTCTATTCACGAGTTGGCAACTCACCCCCGTTGTGCCCCAGTTTCTTGCAGGTTTGCTGTACAGGTTTCATTACGGCGTTGTGGGCTCAGTTTCATTCGGGTGACTTGCTAGTAGGTGGGTTTTTCTTGTATCGTACCCATCATATTACCTTGTATAATATTATTCAGTTGTATCTAGTAAATTCCATCAACCAAACAAGTATTTATTTTTGAGATAGAGACCCGTGAGGTTATTCTTTCGACCTTAGAGTCGCGCGTGTTATATCTGTGGATTTCTGGTGGTTTTGAGTTTCCTTTTGAGTTTTGATCCTCGCCGTTGGCGTTGTATATTATTTTTCTTGTGTGGTTGTGACCGTCGATTGACGAAGAGCTAGCTCCCGCTTGGGGATGCCTTTTTCTTGATTTCGTATACTATTCATGTTTTATCCCGTTTGGGGGCCAGTATTTACAAAGGAGACTCTGCCGAAATTTTCAGTAAAATTTTGATGTTTCAAAAGAAACCGCATAATTCGGCTTATGCTATTGAAATTACTTGCTTTAAGTTGGTTTTTCCTGCACTTTGCTACTTTTCTTGGTTTGGATTTCTGGGTTTTCGGTTTACTTAGATTACGTACGTCTCGAGACGTTCGTAGTTTAGGTGCCGGTTATGTTCCGTACTTTCGGGCCGTGACAGAATCAAACAGAATCAAGGGAATTAAATTCCCAGGGAGCAACATTGTGAACTTAGATGTGCAGGAGACAACCCAGGGCAAGGAGACCCTAAGAAGTCCCCATGAGAACAACTCAGTTCTTCATAGGAATTAAATTCCTTTTTGAAAAAGGGAATTAAATTCCCAGAAAGTTTTGTTCCACAGCCAGAGCTCCTTGGGATGGAATTAAATTCTATGGCAAACAACCGACATTATCATCTCCCTAAAAGATTAGAAAAGCCCTAAGAGATCTACAGTTTGAAGATTAGATGGTTTTCTGTTCTTGTTGAAGAACTTGAAGAAAAAATGGGTTCATGTTAAAAGGGTGAAACCCTTGATGCGGATTTAAAATCCATAGAGTTTTTAAAATGAAGGTTCTTCGATCATTCAACATCATTACCTGAAAGGAAGAGTCTTTCCTGAACAGAGTTAAACTCTGAAAATTTTTCAAGGCAGAGAACTAAGCTCTGGAAAAAGAGAATTAAATTCTCAAAAGAAGAAAGTTATCAAAGGAGGAAGATGAGCAAAGTGGAGGCTCTTCTGAAAAGACATGGGCATTTATAGGATGGGATGGAAAACGTTTCATCTACCCTACTCCCAAAGAAGATCCGACGTTCACAAAAGTGACAGCGTTGCACTCACGTGTAGACACGTGAGAACAACGCTGTGGGGACATTTGTTCCCTGATTAAAAATCAGGAAAAGATTCAGAAGAGGCATCACATGCTCACGCGTGACCAGTGGTCACGTATTGGCACGTGATGGTTAAGCAGCGGCACAGAGCATATTTGTTCTCTATTTAAAAGTCAAGAAGAAGCTTCAGAAGAGGCATCACGTGCTCACACGTGACCAGTGGTCACGTGTTGGCACGCGATGGTTAAGTTGCAGCCAGAGAACAGAGCGCAGAAGAAGAGAAGCCCATTCCAGGGGTCACGTGCCTACACGTGACCAGGGGTCACATGCCTATACGTGACCAGAGGTCACGTGGCCACACGTGACCGGCTTTAAAAGCCATATTCTTTGACAGAATTAAATTCTGAGGGAAGATCTTTTAAATCTTTCCAAAATGGAGAAGAATTATCTGAAACCATTGGATTAAAAATCTAAAGGTGATTAAATATCACCAATTTATGGAAAAATCTTGGACTTGGAAAGAATTCCCATAAAATCTCACCGAAATAACAAAGAGATATCTTTGGATTTAAAATCCAATGGTGAATAAAATTCACCTAATAATCTAAAGGCCCAGATTAATGATAAACATAAATCAAATCTCTCAATAAACAAGTCAAATCTTTCAATGAAAGATTCACTAAAACTGATTGATTCTTTTCCTTCTCCTATAAATAGGAGCCAGAGGAGAGAGTTTAGGAGAACCTTTTTGACACATACAGAGATAGAGATATAGAGCCTTGGAATCTTGAAAATTCAGAAGGAAGAATTTGATTCTCTGCAAAAGAAAAACCCTAGGTAAGAAAAGAGAGGCTTTAAAAGAGAATTTAATTCTCAAAAGAGTTTAACTCTTATAGAAAGAAAAGAACTTAGTTCTTTCTCTTGTTGAGAATCTGCAAAGTGCACATCTCCCCATGAATTGAGAATTTAATTCTCATTGGGTTGAGATCCTACCATGCTGATGTTAAACATAGAGGAGGAATTGAGTTTTGAGAATTTAATTCTCACAGAATTACAGGAATTTAATTCCTTTGAGATAAAATTAGGGTTTAACCCTAGGAATTTAATTCCTTCAGAATGGACAGAACTAGGGTTTAACCCTAATTGAGAACTTAATTCTCTCAAAACTCACAGGAATTTAATTCCCTTAAAGAAAAAAGAATTAGGGTTTCACCCTATACCGGAATTTAATTCATTACAGAAAAGAAATTAGGGTTTAACCCTATTTAAGAATATAATTCTTCAGAAGGAAACAGGAACTTAATTCCTCTAAAGTTTATTGTTAGGGTTTGACCCTATGAAGAATTTAATTCTTAAAAGATGAACAAATCTTTAAAACATGCAAAGAGCCAGAGTCACGTGCTACCACGTGACCCCTGCAAATATCCACAGAAAAGAACTTTGAGTCAGAGTCACGTACTACCACGTGACCCCTACAAAGACCCACAGAAAAGAACTTTGAGGCAATGCCTCACGTGCCCCACGTGATCCCTGAAGCACACAGAGAAAAAGGCAAAAGAAACAGAAAAGAGCTCTAGGGCGCTCTCACGTGCTACCACGTGACCCCTTGGCTGGGGCTCTGACAAACAAACACCCAAATTTCCATCCCGTGACAACACGTGATGTTCCAAAGTATTCAATGCTTTTGGCAGAACAAAATAAAAGGAAGCAAGGCGCCCTCACGTGTCACCACGTGACCCCTAATGAACATTCTAACAGATCAAAGCGTGAGCCCCCATCACGTGCCCACACGTGATGGCTGTTAGAATAAAAAGTGTTAAACACTTATCTTTATAACAAAATGAGGGGGATCTGGCACAACCTTTTGGATGCCATCACGTGCCCCCACGTGATCTCCTCTTTGCTAATGTTTAACACCAAACCGATAACTTGGTTGCCAGTGTTTAACACTGTTATTTATTAGTGTTTAACACTGATTCGAGAATCACAATTTTTAGTGTTTAACACTAATCTGATAATCTTATTTTCCCAGTGTTCAACACTGTTGGTCTCTAGTGTTTAACACTAGTTTTAGCCCAATTGGCTAAGTTTCTAGAGGCAAAGCCTCTCCTTCAATGAACCAACAGAGGGTCAATATGAAACATGATTGGACTTAGCCCAAGAAGGCCATAAGTCCTCAATTCAAACATAACTGGGCCAATGGGCTCATAATAAAATAATTGATCTTAGTTTCCAAATTGGACTACAGATCACTTAATCTACCTTGGTTCAAGGGTACATCTCTTCACTCCTTTGATACTTGGCGTTGTAATTCCTCAACGTCTTCAAAGAGGTGACGGGTCCCGATGACCACACATTGATACGGACTGTGGGGTCTTTAAACTCATGGACTATGAGGTCCTTAACCTTGACCGGGATGTCTTAAAACTAACACCGGACTGTGGGGTCCTTAAACTCATGGACTATGAGGTCCTTAACCTTGACCGGGATGTCTTAAAACTAACAACGGACTATGACGTCCTTAACCTTGACCGTGATGTCTTAAAACTAATGCCGGACTATGGAGTCCTTAAATCCATGGACTATGATGTCCTTAACCTTGACCGCAATGTCTTAAAACTAACATTAGACCGCAATGTCCTTAAACTACCTATTGACCGCAATGTCACTAAACTAAACAACAGGGCTCCCCTAATTGCTCTCTTGTTGGATCTAAACGATCCCGTTAAGTTGATCTTAGTCTAAAACTAGACTAACGTATCCTTAACAAACGTTTAAGTCGATCTTAGTCTCAAACGAGGCTAACGTATCCTTAAACCCAAACCCCCAAACCCAAATCTAAGATAATACGGATTTGGACTAGTCCACGCCCTACGGGCGACGACATAATTCAGTCTCCGTATACAATCCACTGGCAACCGAACACGAAACAAACACACACGACACGAAGTGATCATCTGGAGAAGGAGAAAGTTGTTACCGGAATGTGGTAGCGTAATTAACTGCAGGGGCTTGCGTCTGCAGGGAAGAGCATCCCCACAATCAAAAACCCCTCAAGCGAGGGGGAAACTGATGAAGTCTGCTACATCGGACGCATCCGTTTAAACCTTCGATACACGGTGCCATAAATCAACTTGGCATCTTCGGAGAGGTAGACGGATAGAACCAATTAGCATCTGCCCCGAATTTCAGGCAAGACCGTCCATATCTTGGCCGTCATTCGAAGGGGCACAACTTTCTTGCTCGACATGATAGTATGCTATCTGGTTGCTCTTTATCTTAACATGTACACTTATTGTCTATCTATTACATTTTGATAAAGCCCTTAGGATGAGTACTTGACTACTAGGACTATGATACAGATCATAGTAGTGGGGCAGAGGTAGTTGGTAAGTACATCATTAGATTGTTCCTAGTCGTGGGAGTATCGAGACAGGGCATCGATACTCCAGAGTAGACTAGCGTATACGCTTCTCGACCCGTATGATGGGCGATGGATGATCCCATATCCATTGGTGTTTGACATCAGAAAAGGTATACGGGTGCTCAGTGGAGACTGGGTACACTGGACGGACTCGCCGAGAACTCCTAGATGGTATTATACCTATCGTCAGATAGCAGTTCTCTGGTGACACTGGTACAGGTTAGTCTGTCGACCCGAGATCGTCATAGAGTCTTGTGTGATTCCCACTGTGCTTTGATTTCCACCATACCACGGTCAAGAGATCGTGCAAAAAGGTAGTTTTTGGGTACAGTCCAGAGTCACATGGAGGCAATGAGCGATCAGAAGGGATTCGTCTCTCCCGGTATTAGCGGTTGATGTTGCGCTATGCTTGATTGGCCATAACAGGAAATCCCTGACCAGGGTTGCTGAGATCTACTGGTAAGTGTTATCAGTAGTTTCTCGAACCGTTATGGACCTTGCATCGGCATGACTTATCAGGCTATTGGGGCCTGATGTTATACCACCCCCAGGCTATGATATGAGACATATTAGACGAAGAGACCGGGCTGTACGGTAGTGTTACTGATTGGATTCGTAGGAGTATGTGCAGGCTTGCTTGTTGATCTTCTGATCGCTCAATACCTGGGTGGCCGTAACGTTTAGCAGACTGCTTACGGCTTTTGGGTGTTTGATATGATCATCACCTACTGCCGGCGTATTGACGAGTCTTTAAAGTCCTACGCAGAGGTTTCCTGGTTTATGCGAAACGGAGTAGGAGCACATATGTGATATGTGCAGGACCGAGATTAATGCGCGTATGTAATACCGCATTCTATTCTCGCGATATGTGACATCGGTCGGTTATATGTGATATAGCCGGGTTATCGGATCAAGTATTGATTTGATAAGTTGTTACATTTGATATTAGTCGCTTATATGTGATATAGACGGATTATTAAATCAAGTATTGATTTAATAATTTAATGTACAGTTATATATTTGATATATTAAATTACATTAACTAATCTTAGCTCACTTAAGCATTTCTCTTTCTTGTATTGTTTTCTTTCTTAACACACAAAATATATATGTGATATATATTAGTGTGTCATGCTAGGTTACACATGCAACATGTATGTATGAGACTCACACCATCCTTAGGGTTAAGGTGAGGTTTTATTTGTTTTTAAGTAATTCAAAACAAATGGAATTTGTCATGGTTGATTAGTGGAAACTTGTAGAACATTGACTTAGTCTACTTGTTTTGTCATGCTTAAGATATTTATTAACTTAACCATTACCCTACACCATGGTTTAGTCTCTACAAGGGTTAGCGTATGTCATATACTCACCATGGTTGCATTTCTAACTTAAGGTGAATTATTTCTTTTCATCACTTGATCATCTTCTTCTTCATCTCATTCTAGCTTTCTTGATCTTGAGATAGTGATGAAATATTGTGAGAAAAATAAATCTAAACTGAGCAAAATTCCTACTTCATCATCCTCTACTATTAGCTATTTAGTTTAGAGTGTTTGCTTCACTAATTCATATATTAGTGATGTTGGATATATGTATGCCCTAGAGGCCATTATATGATAGTGTATGTACTGGTGGGTGTGTGTGTGTGTGTGTGTATTCAGGGGAGATTCTTTCTTAACATGATAGTATGCTATCTGGTTGAACTTTATCATGGCATGTTCATTTGATCATGCTTTCACTCATTTGGTACATGTTGATATAGCCCATAGGATATGCTTGACTACTGAGATTATGATGCGGATCATACTAGTGGGACATGTGTAGCATATGAGCATATCCTTGAAATGTTCCTAGCCGTGGGTGTATCGAGACGGGGAATCGATATCACCAGAGCAGACTAGCGTATACGTTACTTGTCCCATATGATGGGCGATGGATGATCCCATATCCATTGGTGTGGTGACACCAAAGACCGTATACGGGTGCTCAGTGAGACTGGGTACGTTGAACGGTCTCGCCGAGAACTCCTATGTGGTATTATATCTATCGTCGGATAGCAGTTCTCAGGTGACACTAGTACAGGTTAGTCTATAGACCCGAGATCGTCATAGAGTGTTGTGTGTCCTCCTACTGTACTTTGATCTCCACCCTACCACGGCTCTACTGAGTCATGCAAACAGGTGGATTTTGGGTACAATCCCGAGGCACATGGAGGCAATGAGCGATAGGAGGAGTTTCGTCTCTCCCGGTATTAGGGGTTGATGTTGCCCTATGTACGATTGGCTATAACAGAAAGTCCCTGGCCAGGGCTGCTGAGATTTACTGATAAGTGTTATCAGTAGTTTCTCGATCTGTTATTAGCCATATACCGGCATAACTTATTGGGTTAATGGGGTCGACGATACCACCTTTAGACTTGATATGCAGCACTATTGACGAAGAGGCCGGACTGTACGGTAAGTGTTGCCAGTTGGCTTGACGGGAGTTTTGGAGGGTTTGCTTATGTTTCTTCCGATCGCTCAATACCCGGGAGCCGTTATGTACAGCTTGTGCCACTGACGGTTTGTGGGCATGTGATGTGATCACTACCTACTGCTAGCGTATTGACGAGTCTTAGAATCCCACAAAAGGGTCTCCTTGCACAGGCGAAATGATGTGGGGTGCATATGTGATATGCGCGGGAGCTCGATTAAATGCGTGTATTGGATACTATATTTTAATCGGGCGTTTACTATTGGACGAGTCGTATGTGATATGACCGGGTTATTAAATCAAGTGTTGATTTAATATTAAGTCCATTAGCTCATTTATTAAAACCTATTTCTTTATGATGCATGCATGAGTGTATGTATATGTTGATATGGATGCACACATGCAAACATACATGTATTATGGTTGATGATACATTGGTGGCGGCAATTCAAGACTTATATGGTTACATAGTTAGATATTTTGATTATTTGAGAAAAGAAAAAATGGGATTAATGCCATGTTTTAATTTCCCATGGTTTTAGCCCATGGTTTTGCTTAAACTCAAGTTACAAAATATCTAGATAGTTTGTAATCATAGTTAGGCATGACATAATTATTTTCTCATTTAGGATTATGTTTATTATTCTCATTCTAACTTGAGTCAAGCTTGAGCCATCTCCTTCTTCCTCTCTCTCCTCAAAGCTCTTTAGGGTTTAAAAAGAAAGAGAAGAAATTAAAAAGAAATGGTTTTTAAGTGAGATCCAAACCCACATCACCTTTCTACTTTAGTCTTGCCCACCAGTGTGGAGTGTTTGCTTCATCTTCATCCTTGATCAAGTGAAGCTTGGAGCTTGAGCAAAGGGACTTCATGGTGGATCATCGTGGACTTGGAAGGACACAAGCCAACCGGTTCAAACCATACTCGATCCAAGGAGTCAAGGAGGAGGTCTACAAAGGTTGTATTTTCTCCCCACTTAGTATTAGACACTATATAGTATGTGATACTATAGTTTGTTACTCAATTTTTCTAGTTCGATTCATGGTTGGAATTGTTTAGCACTCTCTAAATTTTTGTTATAGCATGTGTGATGCAACCCTAAACCTAAGATGGTGCTAACGAATCCCTGTATCAGGGCCAAGCTAGAAACTTAGACGATATTAGATTAATTACGAAACCGAAACAACTCCGAATTAACAATTTCTGCAACCCTGAAATTAAGCCCTCTGTCGATTTTAAATTGGGCTCGAAAAAATTTTTAAACAACTGCAGAAGCTTGTATATGTTGCACTGAGAACACAGAACAAAATTGAGGCAATTCCCTCGGATTTCACCCGAGCACCAACCCCCAAAAACCGGTGTGGCCGGCCATTTGTGCCCAGAATCGCCTCGATTTTTTCCTGTGCTCTGGT
Source organism: Agapanthus africanus (assembly GCA_030015575.1). Taxonomy (NCBI): domain Eukaryota; kingdom Viridiplantae; phylum Streptophyta; class Magnoliopsida; order Asparagales; family Amaryllidaceae; genus Agapanthus; species Agapanthus africanus. Next base: position 293,288,438 of record JASDDO010000012.1, on the reverse strand, counting down.
ATGTAGATTTTGGGGTTTCAGGTGTTGTTTGTTTAGGCCAAAATTTCATGTGATGCTAATTTTGCTTAGGTGATAATTCGGAGTATTTTGTAGTCGTAACTTTAACATTGTTTTAGTAACTTGGACGATGTTTAATAGTTCGAGGGAACATCAATCATCCCCCATTACCCTCGCTGGAAATTTTCCAAGTGTTGGAATTTTCCAAGTTAAAGATATTTGAATGTTCATGAAAGTAACCCTATGGACCCACTATAGGAACAAAACCCTAACTTGATTCTATGACCATGGAACCGCGGCTAAACCTTAGGGTTTGCCGTAGTCCTGTGGCGCCATAGGTGAGGCAAGGGTTGACCCCCTTCTATGGTTGGTCCATAGACACTGTGGCACGTTTTTGGGTATTTTAGTTTTGCTCAAGTGTTGAGCTTTCGGGGTAATTTATGGGTGTTTGTTGACTCGATCGAAACGTTTAACATTGTCTTGATATTTGTGAATGTGATAAAATAATTGGAATCTACACTAATTAGTTTTGTGAAAAGTAATTAGTTGCGTGTAAATCTAATATTTTGGCCTCGGTAGAATCGGGAATCTTGTTGAATTTCCCGACTTCTTTTGAAAAGGTGTTTTCATGGTTGATACCTAAATATAAGATTTGCATTGCTAGGCATGAAATCCTGAATATGTGATATTCCGGGTTTATGATGTCTAAAGGCAGTGTCGATTCCAACTGTTGTAGTTTTTCACTTTCTTTTCTACGACCGTAAGTGTAGTATGTGGTGTATCTCCGGTTTCGTTGCTATACATCAACGATAATTGGGGAATGCATACTTACTTACGTTGATTATATGTGATATTATGTGATATTTTGTGTTGCTGAGATATGATGTAAATGATCGTCGTGAATGAATGGCCGGGGGTTTTATATGAGATGAGAGTTTTTCTTTTCATTCATGTAAAATTAATTGTATGTAATATTCTTTTATTGGGGCACTTCCGGGTTAAGGATGATATCACCATTGTTGTATATTATTTACTTTTCCGCATTAGGATAGACCTAAGGAGGGGAGCACAGGTGACCGTGTTCTAGGGTTCAGTGGGAGGCCATCTCGAGGAGTCGAGACTGGGTCTCCTAAACTCTAGAATTGGTAGGGTCACTTGCCGCTCTCGTAAGGGTCTAGGGGTGTGGGCTTGGCTATTCATCGCGACCATGGAATCCGTATTTTCTGTTGTTGGCTAAATACAAAATACGGACCTCCCAGTATATCCTGTATTTTCATATATGTGCTTCTGCTGTTGATATTCTGTGATGTGATCACTTTATATGATAAGACGAATGATGTATTATATATATGATATATAATAAACGTTGCTTATGTTTTGCATCCATGCTAGTCCCGCCCCGCTATGCCGTTAGTTAAGTAACCTAACGGTACATACCGGGACATTGTGGCGAATGCGGATGGCATAAGCGTATGTTCTATTTTCGTTTCTTTTCTGTAATGGCTTAAGGACTTAAATGATGGGACTACATTAATATGATTAATGTAAACAAAAGAAACCTAAAAAGATGTTGTAGAATTAGATTTGAAACCTACTCGGCTTTTTATGAAAAAGCAAGATTTCAAAAGGCGGAGCTTAAGCCACTCATTTTTAAACAATTAGATTCTACAACGATATCAAGTTCGAAGCGTTAAAGGTTTTCTTAAAAACTAATCGCAGCCCTCCATCATTTTAAGAAGTAGAGTACTTAGTATTCGTGCTACGTATGTTGGTTATAGTCAAGGCGTAATGTACGGTAGCTAAGTGATGTCTTCCTACACAGCATATGATGCGATTAATTAGGACATTCATGTGATTATGTTGATTATAGTCAAGGGTCATATGGGTGGGTCTAATTAATCATGAAATGACGGGTAGAACTTGACTAGTACTTATGATATGTTGATTATAGTCAAGGTCATAAGTGCTAGGGGTAAAAACCATATCGGGAGTTTCAAGTGTTGAAATTTTCAATGAGATTGCATACCTTCTATGTGATAGTAGGATCCTGATCCCACTGTGAGAAATAGTTGCTTCCGGGAGAGTTTTGCACTTTACAATTAGCTAACTCATTAGGTGTCTCGAAAGGTGTCAAAGGGGTTACGCCTCTGGGAAAATGAGGTTTATTTTAATTAGGTCCGTGCGAAAGCACGGGGAACCTCCCTCAGAAGTACCGGCACTGGCCTGGCTGAACGGTTAGCGAAGTTGAAGAATGTAATTAATCTTGGCTATTTTTTTCCTTTTAAGGTTTGAAGGAAAATTTGATAAAAGCAGTGGGAGACATCGATTCGATAAGATAAATAACCAATCTGATCTTTGCAAGAGCTTTCGCTGAGTGTATTCTTTTCTCTCTCCTAATGGCAGATAACCATGACTGGACTAAAGCTACCATTAGAGAAAAATAAGCTTACCGGACCGAACTATAAAGGCTGGTTGAGGAACATTAACATTGCTCTCACATATGATAAAGTATCATATGTCCTCACTGCCTCAGCCCCGTCCAAACCAGGCCCTGAATCTTCTGTTGCGGATAGGGAGATCCGCAAAACGCGGGATATTGACTATGCTACCGTCAAATGCCTCGTTCTTGCATCGATGGACAATACACATCAAAAGCAGCACGAGGAGATGGATGTACAATCCATCTTTCTCCATAAAAAGGAGTTGTATGGGGAGCAATCTCGTATCTTACGATACGAAGCATCTTGAAAGCTGATTCAGATGCGGATGGCTCCTGGCACTTCAGTAGGTAACCACATTTTGAAGATGATTGCTCTTATAGAAGAGCTTGAGGGCCTCGGATGGACAATGGATAACGAGCAATATACGGATATTGTTCTACAGTCTCTTCCCTCTGCCTTTGCTCCTTTCATAGTGAACTTCAACATGCACAACATGGAGAAGTCACTACCCGAACTTCTCAATATGTTGAGAAATGCGGAGAGCACGCTTAAGGCGAAGTCTCCCTCTCTGCTTGTTGGAGAATCTTCCTCTTCCGTCCCAAAAGCCAAGGCCAAGAGAAATAACAAGTAGAAATCCACCAAGCCGAGAGGTGGAATCAAGAAGGCAAAGGGGAAGACAAATCCAAAGCCGCGGAGTCGGGAAAAGGAGAATGTTTCTTTTGCAAGAAGACGGGGCACTGGAAGCGGAACTGTACTGAGTACCTTAGTCTCATGAAAAGGAAGCATGGTGATGCTTCAGCTTCAGGTGTGTTCGTAACTGAAAACTGTTTTTCTATAAACTCTGCTTCCTGGGTATTGGATACAGGTTCGGGTTTCATATCTGCAATTCTGTGCAGGAGCTGAGAAATAGTAGAGTTTTTAAGACCGGTGATCATACTCTCCGAGTTGGAAATGGTTCCAATGTACATGCAGTTTCAGTGGGAGAGTGTCACCTAGGGTTGCCATCGGGTTGTATATTGGTTTTGAACCCATGTTATTTTGTACCAAGCATGCTTTGTAATATAATATCTGTTTCTTTGTTAGACAATGAAGGATATCATTTTGTATTGCAGCATAATGTTATGAACATTAAACCGAATGAAGAGTTGATTGGTTGTGGTACACTTAATAACAGGATATACGTCCTGAATCAACACACAGTTTTCAACATATAACACACAAATAAAAGACAATTTTCAGATATAAATGAAGCTTTTCTATGGCATTGTAGACTTGGTCATATTAATGAAACAAGACTAAACAAGCTTCATAAAGATGAATATTTAAATTCTTTTAAGTATAAATCTTATGCGACTTGTCAGTCTTGTATCAAAAGGAAAATGACCAAAACTCCGTTTACTGGACACGGAGAAAGAGCTACTGAGCTATTGGGCCTCATACATAGTGATTTATGTAGGCCAATGTCTAAACATGCGAGAGGCAATTTTTCTAACTTCATAACTTTTACTAATGATTTCTCAAGATTCGGTCATGTGCTTTTAATAAAGTATAAGTCTGAAGCTTTCGAGAAATTCAAGGACTACAAACTTGAAGTAGAAAAACAAACTGGAATGAGTATCAAAATACTTCGATCAGATCGAGGTGGAGAGTATCTTAGTACAGAGTTTTTGAACATCCTAAAAGAGAATGGGATTCTCTCTCAGCTCACTCCCCCTTACACACCACAGCACAACGGTGTGTCAGACGGCGGAATCGAACCCTATTAGATATGGTACGATCCATGATGAGTGATACTGAGTTGCCTCTCTCCTTTTGGGGGCATGCATTGGAGACTGCAGCTTTTCTGTTGAACAGGGTTCTGGCCAAGACCGTGCCTACCACTCCATATGAGATATGGTATGGGAAGAGACCATCTCTTAAGCGAGTTAAGATTTGGGGTTGTCCGGCTTTTGTCAAAAATCAGAATCCAGACAAACTCGAGACACGATCAGTCAAGTGTGTATTTGTGGGATATCCAAAAGATTCATATGGATATCTTTTCTACAACAAATAGAAATAAAAGGGTGTTTGTTTCTCGGAATGCCACATTTTTAGAAAATGAGATTTTTCCAAATGATGCTGATGGCTATGTGGTAGATCTAGAAGAGGTTCTAGAGACACAAGTTACAAATGATGACTTGGTTGAACCTGATTTTGCAACAGAACCTAATGAACCTCAGCCACTCCGTAGATCTGGTAGGACATCTCGCCCACCGGAGAGAAACTACGGTTTTCTCGTTGATGGTGATGGAGAAGATTGCATCATGGATGAAGATGACCCTACTAGTTTTCAGCAAGCTATCACGAGTGGTGACTCTGTGAAGTGGCTGGATGCCATGAGATCCGAAATGGAGTCTATATACACCAACAAAGTATGGAATTTGGATGTTGTACCCTCTGAGGTAAAATCCGTAGGGTGCAAATGGATTTTTAAGATAAAGATCGGTGTAGATGGGTAGGTGGAGACCTATAAGGCAAGGCTTGTAGCGAAAGGTTTTCGGCAAAGAACAGGACTGGACTATGACGAAACTTTTTCTCCTGTAGCCATGCTTAAATCCATTAGAATCCTACTTGCTATTGCTGCTCACTACGACTATGAAATCTGGCAGATGGACGTTAAAACTGCTTTTCTAAATGGTGATTTATAAGAATGCGTTTATATGGATCAGCAAGAGGGCTTCATTGATAGCGGGAGCAGCGGGAAAGCATGTAGGTTTCTTAAATCCATTTATGGATTAAAGCAGGCATCACGGAGTTGGAACATCTGTTTTGATGATATTATCAAAGAGTTTGATTTCGTCAAAAATCCAGATGAACCTTGTGTTTATAAGAAGATTGTAGGAAGTACTGTCACATTCCTCGTATTGTATGTGGTTGACATTCTTCTGATAGGAAACGATGTTCCTATGCTACAATCGGTCAAACTGTTCTTATCACAAAGGTTCTCCATGAAGGACCTGGGTGATGCCTCGTACATATTGGGCATGAAGATCTATAGGGATAGATCTAAAATGTTGTTGGGATTGTCCCAAACCAGGTACATTAACACCATCCTAAAGAGGTTTAGTATGGAAGACTCCAAGCGGGGTGCCTTACCTGCTAGTTATGGAGTCACTCTCTCCAAGTACTTTTGCCCAAAGACTGATGAAGAGAGAGCTCACATGAGCATTATACCCTACGCTTCTGCTGTAGGATCTATAATGTATGCGATGTTATGTACACACCCTGATGTAGCTTATGCACTGGGTGTAGTAAGCAGGTATCAATCCAACCCAGGGGAGAATCACTGGACAGCTGTGAAGAACATTCTTAAGTACTTGCGAAGGACTAAAGAAATGTTCTTGGTGTATGGTAATGGAGATCTCCAAATGGACGCCTTTACCGATTCGAGCTTCCAGAGTGATAAGGATGACAGCAAATCTATCTCACGGTTTGCCTTTACCCTCAATGGAGGGGCGGTGTGTTGGAAGAGTTCCAAACAGGATACCGTTGCAGACTCCACGATGGAAGCTGAGTATATTGCTGCAAATGTTGCTGCCAAGGAAGACGTCTGGATGAGGAAGTTCATCTCGGAGCTAGGAGTAGTTTCGACCATTATTGATCCAATACCATTGTATTGTGATAATAATGGGGCTATGACGTTGGCCAAAGAGCCCAGGTCCCATCAGCGATCCAGACACATCCTCAGGCGATATCATCTGATCCGGGAGATAGTAGATCGCCGCGAGATCGAGATTCGGAGAGTAGATACAAAAGATAACACCGCAGATCCACTTACCAAGGCCCACCCTCTGCCGCAGCATGAGCGACTTTTTAAGATGTTGGGTATGAAATACGCCAATAATTGGCCTTAGTGCAAGTGGGAGATTTTTGGATATATGTATGCCTTAGAGGCCATTATATGATAGTGTATGTACCGGTATGTGTGTGTGTGTGTGTGTGTGTGTGTGTGTTCAGGGGACATTCTTGCTCGACATGATAGTATGCTATCTGGCTAAACTTTATCTTGACATGTTCATTTGATCATGCTTTCAGTCATTTGGTACATGTTGATATAGCCCATAGGATATGCTTGACTACTGAGATTATGATGCGGATCATACTAGTGGGACATGTGTAGCATATGAGCATATCCTTGAAATGTTCTTAGTCATGGGTGTATCGAGACGGGGCATCGATATCACCAGAGTAGACTAGCGTATACGTTACTTGTCCCATATGATGGGCGATGGATGATCCCATATTCATTGGTGTGGTGACACCAAAGACCGTATACGGGTGTTCAGTGAGACTGGTATTGGGAATTCACCCGCGCGCGCAAAAGCGTATGTTTTGAAATAAGGATATGTTTTAATGAAATGGAATGCACACGCGAGATCGTTCTCGTTTTACTATTTATAACCGCAAGTGCACGGCGCGTTGTAGCGAGCCGGCAAGCACGGGTCGATCCGCAGGGAATTGTGTATTACGTATTGTTGTTTAAGGTTAACAAATCAATAAATTGGGGTTGTCATAAAAAATATATAAAAGAATAGAAACAAGGAAAAATAAAGAAAAAAGGAGTTTAAGGAAGAATGGTTGTGGCTTGGCTCGGAAGCATTGAATCGCGACGTTTACCTCTACACTCCCTTGGTCATGAGATGTCCGTTTGATCACTTACCGTTTGTATGTCCGCACTTAGGGTATCAACACTAAACACGAGGGTTAGCAAGCATACCGCAACAACAAAAACATAAAGTGGTTAGTGAGAGCAAATGATATTAGTGTTGAGTTTGCTAAGAAGTTGTGATGGTATATCGTATATGAAATTAAGAGATTTGTCAAGTCCTTAATCACAAGATACGATATCCAAGCTTAGCAACCTTAACACCAAATAGATTTTAACTTAAACATTGGAAATGGGGAAAGGGAATGAATACGATATATGAGGAGGTTACAAGTAACCATGTGTCAAAATACCGTATCATATCAATACATTAGCAATATTCAAGTTAGAATTGTAAGTTAAGCATTTTAAATATAATCAAGAGGTGGAGGAGGCAAAGCCTTTCATCTCACTTCCTCACCCACACCACAATCAAAATGAGAGATTAGTTAAGCATGAATAAAAACAAGTAAAGAAAGCAAGAATAAAAAGAAAGCAACAATTTATTAATCACTTGAAGAATTGAGATACAAGATTATGGTAGCTTGTTCAACCTCCTTAATGAAGCTCTCCAAAGAGAGCTTCAAGAGGGAAGAAGAAGAAGAAACCAAATGAAGATCACTCACTCTCAAGCTAAACCAAAAATAAAAAAAAAACTATCAAAATGTATTATATCTATTTGGCATGGCCCCTTTCTTTAGATCAATTTTGGTATTTATAGGCCACAAAACAAAATAAACAAACAATAAACAAATGATGATGTGGCACTAATAAACAATCAGATAAAATATGGGGTCAAAAAGGGGTAGGGGGTCCGAGGTCGCCAGATATGGTGGTCATCTCGCCGGCCCAAATCCGAGGAGGGGGCTCATGCTGCAGTTGTGTGCTCTCTCTTATTACTCTGGATCTGTTTGCTTGGTCAATTGTAACCTGGTTTGTATGCAGAGAAATGTAGGGAAACTTGGTCTTTACATCACATCCAAACTTTATGCAATAAATGCATTCACACCCACTATGCACAAGTTGTGTGCCCACTTGTTTTCTTCATGATGCCAAGGCAGCCTACCATGGTCTATGGCAGCCCCCTACCTGGTAAATGGTATGTGCACACATGTGTGTTGGACCAATTTCATAAAAAAATGTGTAGACATGTATTATTTCCAAAAGAACTCATGGGATATCGGACGGTTTTCTGTTCTATTTGCAGTGTAAGCTCCAAAACGCTATATCTGTGATTTTGAATGTGTTTTCCAGTATTTATCATGGATACCTGCAAACTGTAATAACTGAGCAGACACTGATTAAAAGTACCGATATATAGAAAAACAGATAACGAATGTGAGGTAATAAAATGCAGTTTTATGAGATGAACAACTGGGTACACTGAACGGACTCGCCGAAAACTCCTATGTGGTATTATATCTATCGTCGGATAGCAGTTCTCAGGTGACACTGGTACAGGTTAGTCTGTAGACCCGAGGTCGTCATAGAGTCTTGTATGTCCTCCCACTGTACTTTGATCTCCACCCTACCACGGCTCTACTGAGTCGTGCAAACAGGTGGATTTTGGGTACAGTCCCGAGGCACATGGAGGCAATGAGCGATAGGAGGGGTTTCGTCTCTCCCGTTATTGGGGGTTGATGTTGCGCTATGTACGATTGGCTATAACTGGAAGTCCCTGGCCAGGGCTGCTGAGATTTACTGATAAGTGTTATCAGTAGTTTCTCGATCTGTTATTAGCCATATACCGGCATACCTTATTAGGTTAATGGGGTCGACGATACCACCCTTAGACTTGATATGAAGCATTATTGACAAAGAGACCGGACTATACGGTAAGTGTTGCCCGTTGGCTCGACGGGAGTTTTAGCAGCTTTGCTTGTGTTTCTTCCGATCGCTCAATACCTGGGAGCCGTTACGTACAGCTTGTGCCACTGACGGTTTATGGGCATGTGATGTGATCACTGCCTACTGCTAGCGTATTGACGAGTCTTAGAGTCCCACAAAGGGGTCTCCTAGCTCAGGCGAAAAGATGTGGGGTGCATATGTGATATGCGCGGGAGCTCGATTAAATGTGTGTATTGGATATTGTATTTTAATCGGGCGTTTACTATTGGACGGGTCGTATGTGATATGACCGGTTTATTAAATCAAGTGTTGATTTAATATTAAGTCCATTAGCTCATTTATTAAAACCTATTTCTTTGTGATACATGCATGAGTGTATGTATATTTTGATATGGATGCACACATGCAAACATACATGTATCATGGTTGATGATACATTAGTGGTGGCAATGCAAGACTTATATGGTTACATATTTAGATATTTTGATTATTTAAGAAAAGCAAAAATGGGATTAATACCATGGTTTAATTGCCCATGGTTTTAGCCCATGGTTTTGCTTAAACTCAAGTTACAAAATATCTATATATTTTGTAACCATAGTTAGGCATGACATAATTCTTTTCTCATTTGGGATTATATTTATTATTCTCATTCTATCTTGAGTCAAGCTTGAGCCATCTTCTTCTTCCTCTCTCTCCTCAAAGCTCTTTAGGGTTTAAAAAGAAAGAGAAGAAATTAAAAAGAAAAGGTTTTTAAGTGAGATCCAAACTCACATCACCATTCTACTTTAGTCTAGCCCACTAGTGTGGAGTGTTTGCTTCATCTTCATCCTTGATCAAGTGAAGCTTGGAGCTTGAGCAAAGGGACTTCGTGGTGGATCATCGTGGACTTGGAAGGACACAAGCCAACCGGTTCAAACCCTACTCGATCCAAGGGGTCAAGGAGGAGGTCTACAAAGGTTGTATTTTCTCCCAACGTAGTGTTAGGCACTATATAGAATGTGATAATATAGTTTGTTACTCTATTTTTCTAGTTCGATTCATGGTTGGAATTGTTTAGCACCCTCTAAATTTTTGTTATATCATGTATGATGGAACCATAAACCTAAGATGGTGCTAGAGAATCCCTACAAGTGAAGAGGTAGCATGAGCTTGAGTCACCTCGACGTAGATCATCTTCGGCCTCGAAAACATAGAGCAAGCTTGTTCATTTCTTCATGTGAACATTCTCTAGAGTCCGGGAGTTCACTACTTGCAGCGAAGGAACTACTACACGGTGTAAGTCCATGTCACGCACCTCACGAACTTGCGGGGAGGCAGAATATATGAAAAACGATTATCAAAGCTTCGTAACACGGACTTGAGCGGATGAATCGTTTATAAACCGTAACTAGCAAACTACGAAAGGTTCAACAACTCGGATTCGAAGTTATACCTCACGTTACTTGTCCTTCGGGTCATCATCACGGTCCTCCACTCCTCGTAGGCTCCTTAGAACAACGGCACCTTAATGGCCTCCTCGAGTCAAAGACGATCCACCCGAGAGCTCCTACGCCAAGTTTTATCTCTAACTTGAGATAGCTAGGTTGCTCAAAGTACTAATCTAAGCTACCTAGGGGATATAGAGTGAGGTTATGGATGTATTATTCTAGCTAACCCTTGATCTCAACACATGAGAGGTTAGGGTTAGGGTTTCAAGTATGAGAGAGCTTGAGGAGAGAGAAGGTGATGATAAGAATGAATTGAAATTGTTTCTCACTTCTAATATTTTATGAAGCATAAAGAATTATCAAATGAATAATTCAAATGCATTATCATCATGCATCATTGAATATGTGCAATGAATCATCAAGTGAGTCATTAAGCAATAAATGCTTCATTAACTCACTTGAATGATTCATCTCATGAGTCACAAAATCAATTAATGCTAATGCCACCTTACCCTCCAAGTCACCATGCTTCTAGATGCTTCCCGGAAAATTATGAGAACGCCCCTCCAATCCGTGAAAACACGGAAAAACTTTAGACTGTATAAATCCAATAACCCGATACTAGAATCTGGCTTAAACCAAAGCCGGCTAGTAAAAACTGTCCGAACGTCGTACGTGCGTAAACACACGACTTGTCGTAAAACCATACGACCTCTATCTCGTTTCTCCTGGAGCAGGGAAACCCTATGTGTGCGACTCTAAAGACTCGACACTACGCTGGCAGTAGGTTTAACCACAGACCGCAAGCGGCACTAGCTATACGTAACGGTCCCCAGGTAGATGTCGATAAGAAGGCCGATGAGGAAACCCATCCGAACTCCTACTGAGCCTGATGTGACAATCTCCATACAGTCCGGTCTGTTCGTCTGAGACTATCGCATATCGAGCCTAGGGGCGGCAAGCGTCAGTCCCCTAATAGCGGTATAAGTCGTGTCGGAGCGTAGCCCATTACACCCTGAGAAAACTACTGGAACCTACCAGTAAATCTCGCTTGCCCTGGCCAGGGACTTTGCGTAATGGCTCTTTGACACAGCGCGATATCAACTCCCAAAACTGGGAGAGACGAATCCTGTCTAACCGCCACTGCACCCAACTGCTACCTGTTTGCACGAATCCTTTGAGCCGTGGTAGGGTAGCAATCTAAGAACAGTGGGACACACTCGAGGCGAAGTAGCAGTGTCAATTCTGCAGACTATGCTGTACTCATGTCACCTGGGAACTGTTAACTGACGACGGGTATAATACCAACCAATCAGTTCCTCTGCGAGTCCTGTCCGGTGTACTCGTAACCTAACGAGCACCTGTATACTATCTCCAGTACTACGTACTGACGGCTGTGGGACAGACCATCTCCCCAACTGGGATAAGAAGCGTACACACTTAGTCTACTCCGGAATATCGATGCCCTGTCTCGATAATCCTACGACTATGGACAAGTATAGGATGTTGCTTATAAACTACCCAGCCCCCACTAGTGTGACTGCCATCACAACGCTGGTAATCAAGCAAAGATCCTATGGGCTCTACTAATATGTATAAGTGATACGTTACAAGAAACGTATGCACATATTAAAGTAGACACAAACCAAGTAGCGTACTACCATTTTTAGCAAGACAGTATATACAACTGTGAATATCCCAAGCTTCCATTAAGTAATATACTTACAAGTATGATACAATAATGGCCCCTAGGGCAAATACGCTAACGATCTTCCACTTGCACTTGGGCCATGAGCTAGCATATCATAGACCTATCATCTCGAATAGCCTCTCGAACTGTGTCTGAGGAAGGGCCTTTGTGAATGGATCAACAATGTTATTCTCTGTCTCTACTCTTTTCACCTCGATCTTCCGTCGATCTACGATCTCCCTGATCAGGTGGTACCGCCTTAAGATGTGTCTGGACTTCTGATAGGACCTGGGTTCCTTCGCTAAAGCTATAGCGTCGTTGTTGTCACAATACAAAGGTATTGGATCAACACTGGTAGGAACCACCTGAAGTTCTGTAAGGAACTTCTTCATCCAGACAGCTTCTTTTGTGGCATCGCAAGCAGCTATGTACTCTGCTTCCATCGTTGAGTCAGCAACGGTCTCATGTTTGGAACTCTTCCAACAGACCGCCCCTCCATTGATGGTAAAGACATAACCCGACATGGATTTGGAGTCATCTTTGTCACTCTGGAACCCGGAGTCGGCAAAGGCCTCAATCTGGAGGTCTTTTCCGCCATACACCTAGAACATATCTTTAGTCCTCCTTAGATACTTAAGAATGTTCTTTACTGCTATCCAGTGATTCTCCCCTGGGTTTGCTTGATACCGGCTTACAACGCTCAATGCGTATGCTACATCTGGTCTGGTACATAACATCGCATACATTATAGAGCCTACCGCAGAAGCGTAGGGTATAATCGACATGCGATCCCTTTCCAAATCAGTCTTGGGAGACATCTCTTTGGAGAGGGTGATTCCGTGACAAGCCGGTAGATTACCGCGCTTAGAATCATCCATACTGAATCTCTTTACTATGGTGTCTATGTACCTGGACTGCGAAAGTCCCAACATCCTCTTTGATCTATCACGAAAGATCCGGATCCCCAGAATGTAGGTGGCATCACCCAGGTCTTTCATGGAGAATTTATGTGACAAGAATCTTTTGACTGACTGTAATATAGGAATATCATTTCCTATTAGGAGAATGTCATCCACGTAAAAGACGAGGAATACTACAGCTCTGCCTACAATCTTACTGTATATGCAAGGTTCATCTGGATTTTTGATAAAGTCGAATTCTTTGACAGCATCATCAAAACAGATGTTCCAACTCCGCGATGCCTGCTTTAGTCCATAAATGGACTTAAGCAGCTTGCATACTTTACCGCTGCTCCCACTCTGAATGAATCCCCCTGGCTGATCCATATAGACGCTCTCTTCCAAATTACCATTTAGAAATGCCGTCTTTATGTCCATCTTCCAGATTTCATAATCGTGGAAGGAAGCAATAGCAAGAAGGACCCGAATAGATTTAAGCATAACCACTGGAGAAAAGGTTTCGTCATAGTCCAAACCAGGTCTTTGACGGAAACCCTTTGCAACAAGTCTAGCCTTATAGGTTTCAACCTGTCTATCTACACCAATCTTCTTTTTGATGATCCATTTGCATCCTACGGGTTTTACCCCATCTGGAGCAATGTCCAAAGTCCATACTTTGTTAGTGTACATGGACTCCATTTCGGTCCGCATTGCATCCAGCCATTTTACTGAGTCACCGCTCTGAATGGCTTGTTGGAAGCTAGTAGGGTCATCTTCATCAATGACACAATCCTCTCTATCCCCATCTACGAGAAAACCATAGTATCTCTCATGCGGATGAGACGGCCTACTACTCCTGCGGAGGGGTGTGGGAATGTCCAATTCTTCTTGAACTACTGGTTCTACCATACTTTCAGTTGTAGTTTGTGGTTCTGGAGTTTCTTCCAGTTCTATTTCGCTCCCACTTGTATCCTTTTCTAAAACTTGCTGTTCTAAAAAATGGGCATTACGAGAAACAAAAACCTTTTGTTCCTCTGCGTTATAGAACAGATACCCCTTGGAGTTCTACGGATATCCCACAAACTTACACTGTACTGATCGTGCCTCGAGCTTGTCCGCATATTGTTTTTTTAACTAAAACCGGACATCCCCAAATCTTCAGATACTGAAGATAGGGTTTTTTCCCACTCCACATCTGATATGGGGTGGTAGGCACTGTCTTGGTAGGAACCCTGTTCAGAAGATATGCCGCTGATTCTAGCGCATATCCCCAGAATGATCGTGGTAACTCAGCGTTACTCATCATGGAACGAACCATATCCAATAAGGTTCGATTCCTCCTTTCCGATACACCGTTATGTTGTGGCGTGTATGGAGGAGTAAGCTGAGAGAGAATTCCATTCTCTTTTAAGTAACCCAGGAACTCGGCACTTAAGTATTCACCACCTCAATCAGATCTCAGTGTCTTTATACTCTTGCCTGTTTGTTTTTCCACTTCATTCTTGTATTCTTGGAATTTCTCAAAAGCCTCGGATTTATGCTTCATTGAGAAGACATATCCATACCTAGAGAAATCATCCGTAAATGTAATGAAGTAGGAATAACCACCTCGCGCATGTGTAGACATTGGACCGCACACGTCACTGTGTACGAGTCCCAAGAGCTCGCTTGCTCTTACTCCGTGTCCAGTGAACGGAGTCTTTGTCTTCTTTCCTTTGAGACAAGATTCACAAGTAGCATAAGATTGATATTCGAACAGATTCAAATATCCTTCTCTATGTAACTTAGTCAACCTTCTCTCATTGATGTGACCTAGTCTACAATGCCATAAGAAAGCCTGATTTATTTCTGGAGACTTTCTTTTAAGTGTGTTCTTGATATTGAAAACCTGAGCTTGACTTAATACGTATATACCGTTATCTAATGTACCGGACCCAATCATAACTTGATTTAGGTGTATGTTAACTACATCGCTTACGAATGTAAAATCATATCCCTCTCTCGAAAGTGAGGATACTGATATGATATTACATGTCATACTAGGTACATACAAACAGTTACGTAGAATCAATATATGCCCACTTGTCAAACCTAGGCGATATTCTCCCATGGATTCAGCGTCCACGCTCATTCCGTTTGCAACTCTGAGAGACCAATCACCTACCTTTATAACTCTACGGTTTCTCAAAGCATGTATTGAATTACAGATATGAGATCCTGCTCCGGTATCTAGTACTCAGGAAGTAGAGTTAATTGACAAACAGTTCTCAATAACAAATACACTTGAGGCTGAAGCCACAACATGCTTCGAATCCTTGCTACTGGCTTTGCTAGCCCTGCAATCATTCTGCCAATGTTCATTCCTGTAACAATAGGAACGTCCCTTTTTTACTATATCCAGTCCCGAAACTTTTGCCCTTCTCTTTCCTTCTACTTCCCTGGTTTCCTTCAGGGTAGGAGGCAGAGACTGTAGAATCAAGTCAGTATCTGACTCGTTTCCCAACGCGGTCTCCAGGTCCTGGAGCTTATCAATACAGCTAGTCATTATAAGGACGTTGTTCCCTACAGATGACCCGTCAGCCAACCTCGGTTGAATTAATTCGTTCGAGGTCTCAAATCTTGCGATATGAGATTGCTCTCCATATAAGTCTTTGTTATGGAGAAAGATGGAAACTAAGTCCATCTTCTCGTGTTGCTTCTGGTATACACCATCAACTGAAGCTAACACGAGGCACTTAGATTTCGCTTTATCTTTTTCCCTTGTCTGACGGATATCCATATCCGCGACAGTGGAAACTGGACCTGGGACGGCGGGATCTTGAGTAGTAATAGGGTGGTCCAGCTTGTCATAGGTAATGGACATCTGGACAGACTTTTGCCACTCATATAAATAAAATTCAGTCAATTTATTATCTAGATGTAACCTAGTAGTGATCACAAGGTCGCTGCAATTAAGAGAGAGAGAAGAAAACATTTTAGCATGATGCTCTTGCAAGTTTAGAATGGTTTTTAATTTATCTAAACAGGATGGCTCCCACTGTTTCTCGAATCCCTCCTCAAACCATAAAAGAAGAATTAGCGAGGACTATTCTCACCGTAAAATTCTTGCTTAACCGTTCAGCCAGGTCAATGTCGATACTTCGAGAGAGGTTTTCCAACGCTTTCGCGAAGTTCCTTAATTAAATAACCTCTTTTCTCTGGGGGCGTAACCCCGCTGACACCTTTCTAGGCACCTACTTGGTTTATAGCATTGATCGTTAAGTGACGAATCTCCTGATAAGTAGTATATACTCACAGTAGGACCGGGATCCAAAATATCATCGTATGGTAATGTTGAAGAAATCCTACCAACATTCATCAAACTCCAAAATGGTATGCTCTCTCTGCAAATTTCAGTTTCTTTAGAAATTCCCGATATAGATTTTTGCCCCATGCTCTTATGACCTTGGCGTTGGTCAAAATTTCATAAGTCACATGTCAAGTTCTACCCATCATTGTCCTTGTTAATTTGAACCCATCCGTACATATCCCTGACGTTGGCCAAATGATAATACGACTGTCCCAAACTAACACATCTATCTATGCAACAAATGAAATATCCCAGCAGCTACCAAACACTATGCCCTGGCGTTGGTCAAATGCATAGCTTGAATACTACTGAATATCCAAATGAAATGACGGAGGGCTACGAATGGTTTTGGCAAAACCGTGAACGTAGTGAACTTGATATAATCGAAGGAACCTGATACTTTTTAAAAGGAGTGGTTAAAACTCCGCAATTTAAAAATTCTGATCCTTTTTAAAATAACCGAGTGGTTTCTTTTAAATTTGTTCCAACGATTAAACAATGGTTTATTTTCTTTGCATTATAATAATGCGTCCCATCTTTATCCTATCATTGCAGAAAACAACGAAAATACCACGTCCTCTTATGCCATCCGCATTTGCCACGGGGTCCCATCATCACCCGTTAGGTTACTTAACTAACGACAGAGCAAGGGCTGGGCTAGCGCGGCTGTAAAACATAAGTGACGTCTAATAGCTATCATATATAGATATTGTACATTCGTCAGACGCAATAATAAGCATTCCAGATCACTGATGAACTTTATTGGATTTACTAGCAATCTGCATTTGCTTTGAGCCTGCAATAAAAAACGGATTGCACAGTTGTGATGAATAGCCATTACCCTACCCTAGACCCCTATGGGCACGGCAAACTACCCGCCAAGTACCTGATCGAATTTTTTTTCGTGGATGTGTTTATCGAATCAAATAGTAAAGAAATCACAACCAAAAATATTTGACCGCAATCAAACAACGGTGTCAGTTGAAGTTAATGAATGAGTGCGGATCGTCCTCAGGGATCTCGAGATTCGTTTTTACTTTTATTTGTTTGAAATGAAATGTTAAGCAACAATAAGAGAAAACACGATTCAATTGATTGATTTGTATTCGTGTGTCACTAATCTTTTCTAAAGAATCAAGAACTATAAACAACAAGAATCGGTTTCAATGGAATTTTCCAAACGACAATCCAAACTGATAAAGAGGCTCGTAGGAATCGATAGGATCTTTATATGTGTTGTAGTCTACAATATTTCATATTCTTGTCCTTCAAAGAATTGATGCTAGATCAATGGTTATCGACGAGAATTAGGGTTTTCTTGATGAAATTAAAGTTTCATCTCTTAACCCTTACTCTTTCGAGGATACCATTTATATTCTAGCCTCTAGTAATTTCAAGAATCGATCGGATCACCCCAATCTCGAGCGATGTTGATCAAGAAAGCATCGAATCGAATTGGGTTGTCGATTCTTGAAATAGCTAGGGTTTACAATCTCGTGGGATTCAAGAATTGATTACAAATTTGCTACATCATCATACTAAAGATCTTCTCGACTCCTTAACGAGCGGAGTTTTACTCGCGCATCACCAAATAGACAATATTCAAGAACAGTAAAGATAACATGATGCGGAATTTTAAAAGAAAGCAAGATTAACGAATTTCACCTTTTATTTATATCAACAATTCCGTTACAATCACTCAAGAACTACAAGAGGAGGAACTTGATTGTCGACTTGGCTTCGCTCGTCTCCGTGGATCGCGGATCGGCTTGGATCACTTGCCCGATTGAAGATCGGCTCGGCTCCCAAAAGGTTGAAGATTTCTCGCTTGATTTGGTACTCAAGATGTTGGATTTGGAGTGGAATTAGGGTTAGGGTTTCCTACAAGATTTCTCACTAATCTTGAGGAAGAAGAAGATGGAGAAAGAGAAAGGCTAAACTAAAAATGGGTTGAATCTATCACTCTCCAAGATTTCTTGATTTTTCCAAGATGATCAAAGATTTTCCAAGAATGAGAAATGAGAGAGCCTAGGGTCTTATTTATAGACCTAGGTTTAGGTTTGAATTAGACTTTCCCTCCCAAAGTTTGTTAACAAGTTTGTTGGGGTTTAGCTTAGGGTTTAAGCAAGGGTTTAGGAAAGTTCTAGAAGTTCTAGGCTAGTTTAGGAGCTTGATGATCTGGTGGAAGTGTCTGGACTCTTCTGGACTTTTGTATGCATTTTTGAGCTGCAGGTACTAACACAGGAGTTTTGGTGAAGTTTGAGAAGTTGATTCCCTGGTTCAGCCGCGGATCCGCCGCGTGAGGTGGCTTTGGGCCGCGCTTCCGCCGCGCAATGGTGGCCTCGGGAACTGTGCTTTCTGCAGTTGCTTTGTACTGCAGTATAGATTATTCTTCGATGTTAAGAATTGCAGTAGCCCTTCTGTGTTGATACCAGATTTGCTTTCAATGAGTTTACGAGCAATTGTAATGGTCGAGCAATGAATTGATCGAGCAAGTATCTCTTTTCCTGCATAGACTTCAAAATAGGGTTGCAAGATATAGAAAATATGCTATGTAATGCAATGCGGTTAATTTCCCTAGAATTTCCGGTTTAAAGGTCGAATACATGTAATTTGATATTTTGCGACCAATTAGCTAATATGTGAATTATGAATACCGTACTCTCCTATATGTATGCGGATGACAAAGAAATTGCCGGTTAAAATATGCAGTATTTTCGACTGATCAAATACCCCCAAACTTAATTTCGATCGTCTCGAGAGAATGTTTTATTAAAAAGAGAAGGAGAAAACAAAGAAAGAGAAAAAAACTAACTAGCACACTTTCGTAGGCAACACGATTGCACTGAGCACGTGCAACAAGCCTTTAAACCTCTAGGTGTCCCTAGTAGGAGGAGTGTTGTCTCCTGAGGGTTTTCAGCGGATTGCACCCACAAAATCCAAAAATAAAAGTAAGATCATGAACATTACATTTAAAGAAAAGAATTGTAAAAGAAAGACTTTGAAAATTAGGGTTTCCAACTAAGCTAGCTTTTCGGTTGTCATGAGCCCTATCTTAATGGTCATGAAAAGATGTCAGAAATCACGTCCTCCCTCAATAAAACATCGTCTTATTCTTCATTCCTATCTTTATTCCAAACATCGATCATATCACCCTGCGTGTGTGTAAAGACATCCCTACACCCGGAGAATTCAATTCAAGCTATCATACTCTTGCCCGTCGACCTCAGTACTTCTTGGCAAACGAGATTGCTTACACACTTTCATGCGACCGTTAATACTTCTTGAGGTACTAACCGACCGATTACTGATGTGCTCGCTAACTTGGTGTATTTTCCTAATCTTGCACCACCTCAGGCATAGCAGTGACTCCCAGACCAGTTGACCTTGGGGCACTAGGTGAAGAAGCACCCTTTTGCTATATATTTTTCTTGCCCTTAGTGATAACAAAACCAGTGTCCATTTTTCTCACCACTTTAAAACACTTTTTTTTTTTTTTTTCATACTTTTGGCTTTAAGACAAGAGCATTTCAAGGTATCCTCTACTATCCCAGGCTTCAAGACGTGTGTAAGTGCGAATAGCAGGGTAGCAACGTTCAAAATGATTGGCTTCCAGAATAGAAACTATTTTTCAGACTTATTTTTATCCTCAGATTAGTGACGTCTTTCATCTTACTAACCCTTGGGACAACGGCTCATAACTACTTATTACTAGTTCGTATAAGAAAACTTCTAATTTTCTTAGTTTTCTTAAATTTTTCCAATCTCATGGATGTAATTGTTCACTGTCTAAACTTTCATTATCTTATTTATATACAAAAAGTGTAAATATTAAAATTATTTTTATATTTGAAAATTTTTAAATTTTTATAGATTTTTAAAAAGAAATGTTTTGTGCTTATGCAGATGATATGCAAATGATGCGAAAATAAGCACAAACCTCCCCCAAACTTGTTTTCAACAGTGTCCTCACTGTTGCCGACAGTCATACCTACAAAAATCTGTAAATCTGGGAGGAATTATTAGTGGGGGCGAAATATATAAGTGAAGAACTTCCCCCAAACTTGTTTTATTTACTCACCTTCATTCAAAATATGATACAATGATATACTGGACATGAAAGTGAGACGGAGGAATTTTAATCAAGATAAACTGGCTCTTGTAAGAACAAGAGCTCCTCCGTGGGGTCAGTGGAAAAATACGGCTTTAATCTATGTCCATTTACTTTGAAAACAGTGCCGTTTTTAACATTTTCAATATCTACTGCCCCGTGCGGGTATACAGACCGCACAACAAAAGGTCCCTTCCAACGAGATCGGAGCTTACCCGCATGAAGGTGTAATCGTGAATCATAAAGAAGGACTTGTTGACCAGGTAAAAATGTTTTCCTTACAATGTTTTTATCGTGAAAAACCTTAGTCCTATTCTTTGTGATTACAGCATTATCATAAGCTTCATCGCGGAGTTCGCTTAGCTCGTTTAGTTGCAGCTTCCGAAAGTTGCAAGCAAGGTTTAGATCAAAATTAATTTCCTTTATAGCCCACAATGCTTTATGTTCTATCTCAACAGGTAGATGACATGCTTTACCAAATACTATCCTATATGGAGACATTCCTAGGTCGGTCTTATATGCAGTCCTGAATGCCCAAAGAGCATCCGTCAATTTGGTCGACCAGTCTTTTCTATTTTTAGCAACAGTTTTCTCCAGGATAAGTTTGATTTGTCTGTTTGAGATCTCAGCCTGCCCGCTTGTTTGGGGGTGATAGGGTGTAGAAAGACGGTGGTTGATTGAATATTTCCGCATCAGAGTCTCGAAAGATCTGTTGCAGAAGTGTGTCCCATTATCGCTAATAATAGCGCGTGGGTGTCCAAATCGCGAGAAAATATTCTCTTTCAAGAACTTAATGACAACTTTCTTGTCATTAGTGCGACTTGGAATGGCTTCTACCCACTTGGAGACATAATCAACCGCCAGCAATATGTACAGATTCCCAAAGGAGTTGGGAAAAGGACCCATAAAATCTATGCCCCAAACATCAAACATTTCAACAACCAGAATGGGTTGCTGAGGCATTTCATTCCTTTGGGATATTCTACCCGTATACTGACATTGTGTGCAGGTTTTGCAATGTTCAAATGCGTCCTTGAATAAGGTCGGCCAATAAAATCCAGATTGCAAAACCTTTTCCGCTGTTTTTCTTGGACCAAAGTGACCCCCACAGGCCTGATCATGACAAAATGAAAGAATACTCTTGAACTCTTCATTCGGGACGCACCGGCGAATGATCTGATCAGGACAATATTTAAACAAATAAGGCTCGTCCCAGTAATAGTGTTTTACTTGGGAAAGAAAGCGGTATTTGTCCTGTTTTGACCAATCGCTCGGTATCAATCCCGTGGCATGATAGTTCACAATATCCCTGAACCATGGTTCAGAGGATATGCTCAAGAGTTGTTCATCAGGGAATGAGTCATTGATCGGTAGGGTCACAGGGGAAGAAACGATGCGTGAAAGGTGGTCAGCTACTACGTTTTCACATCCTTTCTTATCTTTGATAACAAGATCGAATTCTTGTAAAAGAAGGATCCAACGTATTAGTCGACCTTTGGCATCTTTCTTCGCCAACAGATGTTTTAAAGCGGAATGATCAGTATATACAACAATAGGTGAGCCGATTAAGTAAGGCCTGAATTTCTCTAATGCGAATACAACCGCTAATAGTTCTTTCTCTGTGGTTGTATAATTGATTTGTGCATCATTCAGGGTCTTACTAGCATAGTAAATCACATGTGGCATCTTTTCAATGTGCTGTCCAAGGACAGCACCTACTGCAAAATCAGATGCGTCACACATTAGCTCAAAAGGGTAGTCCCAATTTGGTGATGATAAAACGGGGGCTGAAGTGAGTGAGTGTTTAAGTGAGTCGAAAGCTGTCTCGCAATCCGAGTAAAAGTGGAAGGTAGTATCCTTGGCCAGGAGTAGTGTTAAAGGTCTAGCAATTTTGCTAAAGTCCTTTATGAATCTCCTATAAAATCCAGCATGGCCAAGGAAAGAGCGAATATCTTTGACGCTTCTGGGATGAGGGAGGTTTTGAATGACATCTACTTTAGCTCTGTCAACCTCAATGCCCTTCTGTGAAATGACATGTCCAAGGACTATTCCTTCTTGGACCATAAAGTGGCATTTTTCCCAGTTCAAAGTCAAGTTCTTCTCTTTGCATCGAGTAAGAACAGCGTCCAGATTCGCTAGGCATTCAGAAAAAGAGTCTCCAAAAATCGAAAAGTCGTCCATAAAGATCTCCAGGAAATTCTCTACCATATCAGAGAATATCCCCATCATACACCGCTGAAAGGTAGCGGGAGCATTGCATAGCCCGAATGGCATGCGACTGTAAGCAAAGGTACCAAAAGGACAAGTAAAAGTGGTTTTATCTTGATCCTTTTTGGCGATGGGGACCTGATTGTAGCCTGAGTAGCCGTCCATGAAACAATAGTATTGTCGTCCCGCTAAGCGTTCCAGCATTTGATCAATAAATGGTAGAGGAAAATGATCTTTCCTCGTAGCAGCGTTGAGTTTTCTATAATCGATGCATACACGCCACCCAGTTTGGGTGCGTGTCTGAATCAACTCATTCGCTTCATTTGTGATCACTGTGATGCCGGATTTCTTAGGAACGACGTGTATAGGACTTACCCACTGGCTATCGGAGATCGGGTATATAATACCACTATCTAAGCATTTGACGATCTCTTTCATGACAGCTTCCTTCATGACGGGATTTAACCGTCTCTGTGGTTCTCGGGTCGGTCTGGCATCATCCATCACATGTATATGATGTTCAACTATCAAGGGACTGATCCCTTTGATGTCCGCCATACTCCAACCAAACGCCTCTTTATTAGATCTTAATACCGATAAAAGTGCATTCTCTTGCTCTGATGCAAGAAAAGTGGAAATTATAACCGGTAAAGTCTCGTTCTCACCAAGATATGCATATTTTAGGTGAGAAGGTAAGACCTTGAGATCTAATTCAGGCGGAGAAATGATCGAAGGAAGGATCATAGAATGATTCTTGGATTTACAAAGAAGCTCAGAGCCTGTGAAAGATACAGACTCGGGTGGAGAAAAGTCAGAAGTGCAGGACTCAAGTGTAAGTGTAGTGTCCTCACTAAGATCAAGTGTAAGATCAAGCAGAGATGTGCTAATGTCATCGAGATCATTAAAGCAAAGTTCCTCGGCTCCACAACTATCGGGAGCGATCTCATGGACAGAACACACATCTAAAATATGAGCACTAGGTTCTGATGGCTGACTCCCAACTCTGTAGATATTTAGTTCAATGGTCATATTTCCAAATGATAAATTCATTGAACCATTTCTACAGTTTATAACAGCGTTGGAAGTGGCAAGGAAAGGACGACCTAAAATCACCGGAATTTGGCCCCGGGGGTTTGCTACAGGATGTGTGTCGAGCACAATGAAGTCTACAGGGAAAACAAATTCCCCGACCTTTATTAACACATCCTCTAATTCACCCCTTGGTTTGGTGATAGATCGGTCCGCCATCTGGAGAGTACAATGAGCAGGTTTCAGCTCTCCAATTCCTAGTTGCTCATAGACAGAATAAGGTAACAGGTTAACACTCGCGCCAAGGTCTAAAAGAGCACGATTTATGTTTTTACCCCCAATCGAAATCGATATTGTAGGACATCCTGGGTCCTTTCGTTTCTTTGGTAGCTGGGGAATAAAAGCAGTGCTGATATTATTAGCCATAAAGACCTTTTTTGGCACCTGAGTCTTCCTCTTCCTAGTGCACAAGTCCTTTAGAATTTTTGCATAAGCGGGGACTTGTTGAATTGCATTTAGGAGAGGGATATTGATGTTAACCTGTTTGAACATTTCTAAAATTTTCTCCATATGAGGACTCGTTCTGTTAGCCCTTAACCGGTTAGGGTAAGGTGCTTTCGCAATAAGCGCGGGGTCCATCATAGAAGAAGAAAAGGGGGGTAGACGAGATCCCAAAAGAGGTGTGGGGACCGTCTGTGGAGAACTATAAGGGTTGGGTGAAGGTGTTGAGCCTAAAGGGAACTGGAGAATAGGCTCGTGCGAAGGTGGTTTGGTAGAAGAAGAAGGATCAGAAGGAGAAATGTGTGTATGTGGAAAGGTCTCAGCCGGGGTTTTGACATGATTTTCAGTATTATCAATATCTTCCCCGACATTATTATTCAGCACTCTTCCCGATCTCAACGTGGTAATGGCATTTACATTGTAATGCCCAGGATTCTGTAGGGGTTGAGAGGGAAGTTTCCCTTTTTCTCTCGCACTCATTTCAGCTTTGAGGCGTGCGATTTCAGCTTCCATCGTTCTAATACTCTCAGCTTGTGACGCTGAGTTTTTCTTTATTTCACTGACGGAAGATCTAACCTCAGTTGAAACCTCCATGAAATTGGATAAAAGTGATTTCATGGTTTGAGTAAATTGAGAGAAATCGTCAGAACAGGACTGCATAGGATTAGACTGTGCATGAGTGTTGCCCTGATTTTGGAAATTTTGTGACTGGTAGGGGTGCTGAGTGAGTTGGAGGGGTTGCTGTTGTGGTGGAGGAAGAGCCCTTTGAAAGTTATTTGTGTTTGGAACCGTGTTTTGAGATTGATTTTGGTTCCAAGCAAAATTCGGGTGGTTCCTCCAACCCTGATTGTACGTGGAAGAATATGGATCGTTTCGAGGTCGTTGAAATGCGGCATTAGAATGCTCATGACCTTGAAACGCCGAGTTTAAAGGACATTCTTCCGTTAAATGTGACGGATCAGAACAGCACCCACAAATAGTTTTGGGGAGTGATACCGGGTTTAGGGAGGCTGTTGCAAATTTGTGTTCCATAGCGTCGAGCTTCTTTTGCATTGCTGCCATTTCAGCTCGAACACCTATGGACACATCTACTTGGTGTACGCCACCCCTATTCAATGGTTGGGTTCCACTCTCCCAAATGAGTGATTTTTCAGCGAATTCTTCTAAGTATCGCCAGGCTTCCCCATCGTCTTTAGTCATAAATGTACCCTGACACATATTTTCAAGGCTTTGTTTCGTGCTAGGGTTACTGCCCTCATAGATGATTCGGCACAACTCCCATCTCGGGATGCCGTGATGAGGACATTGAACCATTAAATCCTTGAAACGTTCAAAGTACTTTGAAAATGGTTCGGTAGGGAGCTGGGCAAATTGGTTCAATTCACTACGAATTCGAGCCGTTCGTTGGACTGGGTAAAATTTCTTTAGGAATGCTGCGACGAATTCTTCCCAATTAGTGATGGAGTGTGCGGTGGTGTTATATAGCCACTTCTCGGCTATATCGCACAAGGTAAAAGGAAGAAGTCGTAGACGCATCGCATCCACAGAAAGTTGAGACGTACCCATCATAGCGCATACGTTTTCAAATTTGGTAATGAAAACGTAAGCGTCCTCGGTCTCGAGTCCGTGATACTTAGGGAGAAGGTTGATATACTGGGGCTTTATTTCAAAGTTATCCCCGTTCGCTGGTGGTGTGGATAAGCAGGTCGAAAGAGGACCTCTAAGTGGATAGCATCTTTCCTGAAGAGAAATGTGTGGAGGATTCTGCGCACCTACGGACGGTGGCAGATTGGGGTTAAAGAAGTTTGATGGATTCGGATCCATCGGTGTGGGTGTGGTAGTAGGTAAAGAAAAGGTAAATGGAGAATTATCGACTTCGGAGTCGATAAAAGGTACGCGGACTAAACGGGCACTAGAATCCCGTGTCCAGCCTATCTTGCACTAAAAAGGGTTAGTACAAGTGGCAGCGTTGGCTTATAATTAGGGGTAAAATGAATGCGGTGTTTGCTTTTGAAAAGGGACGGATTTTGAAAAAAATGATGCGACAACCAAATGCAGCAACACAAACCCTAGAATCTAATGGTCACCTAGGTCCGGCTCTAGACCGCTCCTAACTGCCAAAAGACAAGTCGCGGGATCAATCCTTCACTGCCTCTTTGTCCCCTGTGGCCGGATAAGTGCCAGGTAAGTGGGAAGGAACCACCACTACAGTGGACCTAATTAATAACCACTAGCCTTAGACACACTCGCCATAGGCACCACAGAAAAACGCGGATAAGCAATGAATTACCCACGGCCCTCTCTTGTCTTAAATGAGCGCGACAGTCCTTAGAGTCATCTCTAGATTTCTTTTAGTTAATGGGGGTAAATGTGGATGCAAGTTTGGTGGTTTTCGGGGCCTAGGAAGGGTAATGAAATCCCCACCTAATTTGGATTTGGCCGTGCCCCTTAATTTTCCGTATTAGCAATGCAAAACAACCAAGAAAAGCAAAATCACGCACAATTTTAATTTGCTTTTGCGGCGCAGCTATTGTTTGCAAAGAATCCTGCAGAAAGGATTAGTTGGAGCTAAAAAGGGAGATAGGAGAGAGAGAGAAATCACCTGCTGGAAAATTATCCAGAGACCCCTCAAGCCTGCGGCGCTTCCGCCGCGCAAACCATGTTCCCGCCGCGCTTCCGCGGCTAGTTGGTGGTTTCACTGTACAATTTTTCTTCAGCTGCTTGATATTGCTATCTCCAGCTCTCTGGTATATCCCAAATAATTTTTCCACAGCTCAGATTTCTCCAGATCACCTTGCAATCAATTCACAACACACGTATAAGAGTTTGTACGAATTTTGAATTCAAGAAATGAAACGTAATAATTCTTTCACTTCAAACTATAAAATGTAAACGAATTAACGCGCGATCCCCGGCAACGGCGCCATTTTGATCGAATTTTTTTTCGTGGATGTGTTTATCGAATCAAATAGTAAAGAAATCACAACCAAAAATATTTGACCGCAATCAAACAACGGTGTCAGTTGAAGTTAATGAATGAGTGCGGATCGTCCTCAGGGATCTCGAGATTCGTTTTTACTTTTATTTGTTTGAAATGAAATGTTAAGCAACAATAAGAGAAAACACGATTCAATTGATTGATTTGTATTCGTGTGTCACTAATCTTTTCTAAAGAATCAAGAACTATAAACAACAAGAATCGGTTTCAATGGAATTTTCCAAACGACAATCCAAACTGATAAAGAGGCTCGTAGGAATCGATAGGATCTTTATATGTGTTGTAGTCTACAATATTTCATATTCTTGTCCTTCGAAGAATTGATGCTAGATCAATGGTTATCGACGAGAATTAGGGTTTTCTTGATGAAATTAAAGTTTCATCTCTTAACCCTTACTCTTTCGAGGATACCATTTATATTCTAGCCTCTAGTAATTTCAAGAATCGATCGGATCACCCCAATCTCGAGCGATGTTGATCAAGAAAGCATCGAATCGAATTGGGTTGTCGATTCTTGAAATAGCTAGGGTTTACAATCTCGTGGGATTCAAGAATTGATTACAAATTTGCTACATCATCATACTAAAGATCTTCTCGACTCCTTAACGAGCGGAGTTTTACTCGCGCATCACCAAATAGACAATATTCAAGAACAGTAAAGATAACATGATGCGGAATTTTAAAAGAAAGCAAGATTAACGAATTTCACCTTTTATTTATATCAACAATTCCGTTACAATCACTCAAGAACTACAAGAGGAGGAACTTGATTGTCGACTTGGCTTCGCTCGTCTCCGTGGATCGCGGATCGGCTTGGATCACTTGCCCGATTGAAGATCGGCTCGGCTCCCAAAAGGTTGAAGATTTCTCGCTTGATTTGGTACTCAAGATGTTGGATTTGGAGTGGAATTAGGGTTAGGGTTTCCTACAAGATTTCTCACTAATCTTGAGGAAGAAGAAGATGGAGAAAGAGAAAGGCTAAACTAAAAATGGGTTGAATCTATCACTCTCCAAGATTTCTTGATTTTTCCAAGATGATCAAAGATTTTCCAAGAATGAGAAATGAGAGAGCCTAGGGTCTTATTTATAGACCTAGGTTTAGGTTTGAATTAGACTTTCCCTCCCAAAGTTTGTTAACAAGTTTGTTGGGGTTTAGCTTAGGGTTTAAGCAAGGGTTTAGGAAAGTTCTAGAAGTTCTAGGCTAGTTTAGGAGCTTGATGATCTGGTGGAAGTGTCTGGACTCTTCTGGACTTTTGTATGCATTTTTGAGCTGCAGGTACTAACACAGGAGTTTTGGTGAAGTTTGAGAAGTTGATTCCCTGGTTCAGCCGCGGATCCGCCGCGTGAGGTGGCTTTGGGCCGCGCTTCCGCCGCGCAATGGTGGCCTCGGGAACTGTGCTTTCTGCAGTTGCTTTGTACTGCAGTATAGATTATTCTTCGATGTTAAGAATTGCAGTAGCCCTTCTGTGTTGATACCAGATTTGCTTTCAATGAGTTTACGAGCAATTGTAATGGTCGAGCAATGAATTGATCGAGCAAGTATCTCTTTTCCTGCATAGACTTCAAAATAGGGTTGCAAGATATAGAAAATATGCTATGTAATGCAATGCGGTTAATTTCCCTAGAATTTCCGGTTTAAAGGTCGAATACATGTAATTTGATATTTTGCGACCAATTAGCTAATATGTGAATTATGAATACCGTACTCTCCTATATGTATGCGGATGACAAAGAAATTGCCGGTTAAAATATGCAGTATTTTCGACTGATCAGTACCCGAAGTGAAGCGGTCTCCCTCAACAAAGTGAGTTGGCCACTAAACACTTCAAACTACCCGGTAGTTTGTGTACCTCGCCTTGGGTCTATCCTAGGAGCAAAAACAGTAAAAGGAAATAATACAACGGTGGCTACAACCGCAACCTGGATGCGCCCCGCAAAAGAATATTACATCATATTACATTTACATTGAATGAATGAATATTAAACCCATCTCAAACCCCGGCTAATCATCACAACACTCCAATCAAGTCCATATACACAAACAGTAAACATTACAGAAATGTGCAACCCCCTGCCAACCGACATACTAGCAGTTAGGGGAGGTTTACGAACACATTAAACATTACAGATAAAAACCCAATTAGCAAATAGTTTAGAACATCGATCGACTACCTTTATCCGTGTCTACCCCAAAAGCAAACCTGTACTGAAGTAACCTGGGTAGAAAACAGAACATACAGGAAAACAAAAAACCAGAAAACATGAATAACAGAGCAAATCCGAGCCAACTCGGAGTTGACTCGGCGGCGGATCCGCGGCAAAAGCACTCTATTGCCGCGGATCCACGGCCATAAAACCGAGTTGGAACTTCGTATTTTCCCAGTATTCTTATATTTCCCTGCTGTGAATTTTAAGGCATATCAAATAGTTTTTTAGACATGTTTAAAATTAACAGAAACTTGGGATTTCCGGGGTTTCGTTTTTGCGTTTTCTGATGATCGAAGTTCTAATCAGTTGCTAACAAGCTATTAGTGTATATGCCCTAGAGGCCATTACTGTATCATACTAGTTTGTATATTACTTAATGGAAGCTTGGGATATTCACCTTGTATTAACAATCTTGCTCAAAATGGTAGTATGCTACTTGGTTTGTTTCTACTTTAATATGTGCATGTGTTTCATTTAGCATATTGCTTATACATATTAGTAGAGCCCTTAGGATCTTTGCTTGATTACCAGCGTTGTGATGGCAGTCGCACTCGTGTGGGCTGGGTAATCCACAAGCACATCCTTATACAGGTCCCTTGTCGTAGGACTATCGAGACAGGGCATCAATACTCCGGAGTAGACTAGCGTATGCGCTTCTCATCCCAGTGTGGAAGACGGTCTGTCCCACAGCCGCCAGTACGTCGTACTTGAGATAGTATGCGGGTGCTCGTTAGGTTACGAGTACACTGGACATGACTCGTCGGGAACTGATTGGTTGGTACTATACCTATCGTCAGTTATCAGTTCCTAGGTGACATGAGTACAGCTTAGTCCGCTGACTTGACAATGTCACTTTGCCTCGAGTGTGTTCCCACTATACTTTGATTACTACCCTACCATGGCTCAAAGGAGTCATGCAAACAGGTAGTAGTTGGGTGCAGTCCCGAAGCACTTAGAGGCAGTGACGGTTAGAAAGGATTCGTCTCTCCCGTTATTGGGGGTTGACATCGCGCTGTGTCTAGGAGAGCCATTACACAAATAGTCCCTGGCCAGGGCAAGCGAGATATACTGGTAGGTTTCCAGTGTTATCTCAGGGTGTTCTGGGCTACACTCCGGCATGACTTGTATTGCTATTAGAGGACTGACGTTTACCGCACCCCTAGGCCCTCCATGCGATGTACTCAGATGAACAGACCGGACTGTTTGGAGATTGTCACATTCAGGCTCAGTAGGAGTTCAGATGGGTTTCACCTCATCAGTCTTCTTATCGGCATCTACCTGGGGGCCGTTACGCACAGCTAGTGCCGCTTGCGGTCTGTGGTTAAACTCACTGCCAGCGTAGTGTCGAGTCTTTAGAGTCCCACACAGAGAGCTATTCGCCTTTAGGCAAAAGAGTAGAGATCGCATGGTTTTGCGACAGGTCGCATGGTTTTGCGACAGGGTTCGATCACATCCATGCACTTGTGCACGTCTAGTGTCCGGACAGTTAACACTAGCGGGCTTTGGTTTATGCCAGATCCTAGTGTATGTTTTGGGGTTTGTTTTATCTCGTTTATATTCGTGTTCCTCGGAACGCGGATGCGGGTGTGTATGCACGGTTGACAGAGACAGAGGCAGAGGATCCTCATTAGGGTTGTTGACTGTTGACTTTTGCTTAACCCTAATGAGAATTAGAAATATGATTAACAATGATATTAATTGAGTATTATGGTGACATGGTTAGGGTTGAAAGGTTGACTTTGTTGACTTGTTGACTTTTGTTGACAGGTTGACTAGGTTGGACTTGTTGACCACCATCATGACAATGGCCATCATTTGGTTGCATTGACTTATGCTTGCTTGTTTTGTTCACCATTTGCATTTAATGCAAGAAATGATAGTGTCATTTGTCATGATATCAACCATCACATTATACTCAATTATTATTACTTGTTATCATAATTTTGGATTATGAGAGGTGAGATAAGAAGAGGTTGACTCACTTTCCATTTGGCTTTCTCTCTCTTGAGCTCTCTCATTCTCAAGCTCTCCCTCTCCCTCTTGCTCTCTCTAGCTCAAGGCAAACCCCTCTCATGAGTTGAGAACTATTGCCTTAGAGATAAAAACACCAAAATAATCCTCTACTCATCCTAGTTCACAAGGCCTAGCAAGCCAAGTGTTCTAGTTTCTTCAAGTTCGAAGAAGAAGCCAAAAGGTAGAAGCTTTCGGGTGGATCTATCTTCGGCGCGAGAAGACGACGAGGGGAGGCTGGTCCATACACCACAAGAGTTGAAGACGAAGGAGTTCAAGAAAGGTATAACCCCCTAACCGAGTAGATAAAACTCCTAGTTAGGTTGTTAGGTAGTTGTTTAACAAAGATCCGTATTTTGAGTCCATGTTACCATCCAAGCAAAAATCGTTTTTCACCAATTCCGCAACCCCGTAAGTACCGGGGAAGGGTAGCATGGACTTACAGTGGTATCAGAGCATAGTTAAACACTATCTAACATGTTAGCAAAGTAACTAGAAATTCGATCGGAGAAAAAGTCGCGAAACGAACCCGTAAAATCAACTTTCTATCGAATTTTTCCTCTGTTCCAAAAATAATAAATCTTGGCTTAAAATTCGACTCAGGGTTTTTACATCTCACTGTAGAAAAATGGTCCAGAGAGCCCATCAACGCGCCGTGGAACCGCGGCAGGAGCTTGCTCCCGCCGCGGATCCGCGGCCGAGTTGACTCGGCCGTGGACTATTTTTCTTGCAGTGAGGTCATAGGGGTGTTTTGGGATTTTTACAATATGTTTTTTCTGCCCAGATTTTCCAGAAAGCAAAATTTGTTTTTGGGGCTTAAAAAACGGTATTTTGATCGAGTTTCTACAGACTAAAGCTGACGGGTTTATATCTGTGATGTGTTATATGTATTGAACGTCTGCTAATCGCTATACGTCGATTTGTGGGGGTTATACATATCTGTGATCTGTAATGTTGATGGTATGTGTATATGAATTCATTAGATTGTCGCGGGTGAATAGCCGGGGGGTTGTGAGATGAGAGTTTTCTTTTCTTTCAATTCATGTAAAATTTGTAAATGATGTAATATTATTTATTTGGCCGCACAACCGGGGTGAGGTTGTAGCCGTCATTGTATAATTTATTTTACTGTTTTTGCTCCTAGGATAGACCCATGGAGGGGTGCTCAAACTGCCGGGTACCTCGAAGTGCCGAGTGGCCTACTCACGAGTTGAGGGAGGTTGCTTCGCTTCGGGTATTTAGCGGGTAGTTTGCCGCACCCGTAGGGGTCTTGGCGATTCACCGCGGCCGTGTAATCCGCTTTTCGTTACAGGCTCATACGAATTGCGGATTCCTAGTATATCTAATGTGTTCATCTGTGATCTGGATTGGCTATCATTGCAATATATCTATATATGATAACTATTTAGGCGTTGCTTATGTTTTGCATCCGCGCTAGTCCAGCCCCCGCTCTGTCGTTAGTTAAGTAACCTAACGGGTAATGACGGGGCCCAGTGGCGAATGCGGATGGCATAAGCGTACGTCCTATTTTGGTTGTTTTCTGCAATGGTAGGATTAAATGATGGGACGCATTAAAAAGAATTAATGCAAGAAAATAAACCAAAGTAAAGTCGTTGGAACACTTTCAAAACCACTCGGTTCTTTTCAAAAACCAACTTTTAAATGCGGAGCTTGAGCCACTACTTTTAAAAGCTATCTCGTTCCATCGATTATATCAAGTTCACTACGTTCACGGTTTCGCCAAAACCATTCGTAGCCCTCCGTCGTTTCACATGAATAGTCAATAGTATTCAAGCTGTGTTTGTTGGCCAAAGTCAAGGCATATTGATTGGTAGCTATTGGGTATTCATGTGCAGCATAGATAGATGCGTTGGTTTGGGACAGTCGTACCGCCTTGTTGGCCAAAGTCAAGGGTAGGTACGGGTGGGTTCAAATTAACCTAGAGAATGACGGGTAGAACTTGACATGTGACTTATGATTTGTTGGCCAAAGTCAAGGTCATAAGAGCATGGGGCAAAAATCCACATCGGGAGTTTCAAAAGAACCTGAAACTTGCTAGCGCTGCATACTATTTGGAGCGTGATGATTCTGGTAGGATTCCTTCAGTTTTGTCACGCGATGATATTTGGATCCCGATCCTACTGTGAGTATAAGCTACTCCTCGAAAAATTTCTCACTTAACGATCAATGCTATAAACTAAGTAGGTGTCTAGAAAGGTGTTAGCGGGGCTACGCCCCCAGGGAAAAGAGGTTATTTAATTAAGGAACTTCGCGAAAGCGTTGGAAAACCTCCCTCGAAGTACCAACAGTGGCATGGCTGAACGGTTAAGCAAGTATTGTACGGTGAGATTGATTCCGACTAATTCTTCCTTTTTGGTTTGAGGAGGAATTTGAGATACAGTGGGAGCCATCCTGTTTAGACAAACTAAAAACCACTCTAAACTTGCAAGAGCATCATGCTGAGTGTTTCTTCTCTCTTTCCTAATTGCAGCGACCAATCGACATGACTGGACTTAAGTTACTTCTAGATAAAAGATTGGCTCAAGAATGTCAAAATGGCAATCACTTACGACAAGCTGGGGTATCTTCTTACCACCAAAGCTCCCCCTGTCCCAGGTCCCACCTCCAGCGTCGCGGATAGGGAGATCCGTAAGACCTGGGAGATCGATTGCGCGAAGGCCAAGTTCCTCGTGCTTGCCTCTATGGACAATGAACATCATAGGAGGCACGAGAATATGGACCTCGAATCCATATTTCTCCATACAAAATAACTGTATGGAGAGCAATCTCGTATCGCATGTATGGAGAGCAATCTCATATCGCAAGATACGAAGTGTCGAAGAGGCTATTTTCGGCAAGGTTGGCCATCGGATCATCGGTAGCGGAATACGTGCTTAAGATGATTGGCTTCATTGAGGAGCTCGCGGACCTTGGGACCACGTTAGAGAATGAGCTCTGTACGGACTTGATTCTCCAGTCCCTTCCTTCCACTTACGCCCAGTTTATCCTGAACTTCAACTTGTAAGGAAAAGAAGTTGAACTTCCGGAGCTTCTCAACATGCTGAGGAGTACAGAGGGCACCCTACAGAAAGGTAGGGATACATCCATTTTGTTTGTAGGAGGATCTTCCTCTTCTAAGTCCAAGGCGAAAGCCAAGGGAAAGAAGAAGAAAGCCCCCGCCAAACCAAGGGGTGGTGTTAGTAAAGTGGATACGAAGGGAAAAGCAAAGGCAACAAAGAAAGCGGGGCAGCTTGTGGGTTAGGAAGAATGCTTCTATTGTCATAAGAAGGGACACCGGAAGAAAGATTGCAGGGCTTGGAAGGCCGGAACCAGGATCCGAAGCAAGTTGCGGCTTCGGCTTCAGGTGTGTATGTTATTGAAAACTGTCTTTCAATAAACTCTACTTCCTGGGTTGTCACGACCCGAAATTGGCACGCGACGGCCCTAATACTACGCAACGCCTCCAGATGTAACGCAGTAAAAGAAAGCCAAAACCCAGAAATCTAAACCATAAAAATACGGAAAAGATAATAAAAAGTTTTTGAAACATTTGAAATCACAACCCAAATTCGTTAAAAGAGTCCACTTTTTCTTTAAAATTTTGGCAGCACCTCCTTTGTAAAAGCTAGCCCCAAAAATGGGTACAACATAAATATAAAGTAAAGCATCCCAAACGGGAGCAAAAATCCACGCCCAACGGCGGAAAACAACACCACAACAGATATACGACGCCGTAGCGAAGAAATAAGAGACAAAAGAAAGGAAACTGTATAAAAGACAACAAATCCAACATAATATACAACATCGTCCTCACCAAGTCTCTAAGTCAATATGAAAATAGTAGATGGAGAGTACAGGGATACAACGAATATACAATACAACGAATAACCACAAAACCCACCTAAGCAAACTGCACACTGTGAGCTGATGCGGTATCCGTAGCAAAAGATGATAGATGAATAGCCAGCCTCGACTACTCTGGGGAACACTCTGTAACACCTGTGGCACAACGGGGGTGAGTTGCCAACTCGTGAATAGTAAATAACATATGCAGGTAATCGCAAGAATGTACGTACAACATGAATCTAATATATGACAATTGCAGTAATAACAGGTCATGAGTACGAAATAATGGAAAGTACACTAACAAGTACCACCAATATATAAAGCAATAATGATATGACAACAGTATGCAATAATCATGCACTGGGGATATGAGAAAGTAAATGTGCAACACTCATGAAAATGTACACTCATAGGTACTCCTAATACATGGAACAGTGCACAAGTATATAAAGATAAGGTATGGAGTGAAATATGTCATTTCCACGGAATCCTGACATCGTGGTAGGATCACAATCCAGCAAGACAAATCAAAATCCCAATTCCTCAAATCAGCCCCCAAATTGGCTCTCATATCATCTAAGTGTCACATCGCCTCAACTGCACAATATCAAGTATATCTCGCATATGTATCGAATGTACAACATCAAGTAGATCTCACCTATCTAGTATGTACAATATCAGGTATATCTCACATATATCAAATGTACAACATCAAGTGGATCTCACATATCTCGTATGTACAATATCAGCATATCTCACATATATCAAATGTACAACAGCAAGTGGATCTCACATATCTCGTATGTACAATATCAGTATATCTCACATATATCAAATGTACAACAGCAAGTGGATCTCACATATCTCATATGTACAATATCAGTATCCAATCCCATTGAATCTCTTAAGTCCCAAATCAAATCTCCAGCACAGTTCTAACATCCTAATATAATGTCATAAATAAATATGATGAGGGCAATACACATATATTAGCGTCCCATTCCACTAATATTGGTGTAAGGGTATATATAACAGCGACTCAATCCCCTGTTATATATACAAAAGAGTAATTGGAAATATCATGAAACCAATGTGCCAAGCATCGACACAGAAATGCTGATCCATCAGGTGCTGTCTCCATGACCGGCCTACCTGATGGGTACGTATCATACGCTATCCAGAAAGCTCGAGTGCCTAGCTCTGACCCTCGCCTCTCGACGTATCCATACGCACATGACTCCCGTCGGTATCCACTCGATATCCGATGAGTCAATGGTCCTGTCACCGGAAAGTATGGTTTCCCTAAGCCTCATCGCCTAGCACCGCGATGTCGACTCACACAGCGACAACGTTCTTGCTTCAGGGTGCCTCCGGGCCCCACCATGTACCCATACACGGATCCCTCCTTTCCTCGCGTAGGGTATATATATCAGCACCGATAAATCTTATGGTGGCTGCTAAAATATCATATCAGGGAAACCGGGTTTTTCAATGTATGCATAATTTCATGAACTACCACGGTTCCCAAATCCAGAAAACATCATGAAAAATCCATATAACAATGCGATAATCCATGAATAAAGTATACGCAACATAAAAACTGTAATGAAAGCGTATAAAAGAAAAGCATAGCATTCACCAGATATAAATGAACACATGAATGGTATAGCAGAAATATAGGTATTTACCTATATGATGATGTGATATACCTATCAGGTATAAGTAAAGTATAAAATGCAAGTACACCTGTAGCTATGTCCTTAGGTGTGTATGTACCTATCACTAATAGTACAATACCCTATAGGTAAACTGATAACTGTATGTCAATGTGATAAGAAATATGAATCAATGTCACAATATCCCTAAACAAGCAATATAACATCTATAAGTGGTTATGTGTGTGACATGGTAATTATTGACGGTGTGTGTAGCATACAAACAGTGCTAACATAAATCGTCAATAATATGTGCAGTGTCCTACTTCTACTAGTCCAGGCACACTACAATCTAACTAATAGGGTAAATGCGCAATTCTAAACATGACATAGAATATGCGACAATGTAAATATTTCTAGCCCAGACGCATAACGCCATGCGGGCGATTCCCCTGTAGATGTTAAATCTACTCACCAACGCTCCAAGCTAGGTGAAGCCTACCACCAGTATCCCCTTGTCGTAGCGTCCGAAGTCCCCGCTTTCGAACCTAAAATTTCACAAACACAAGACATAAGCATATATTCTGCATCGACGAAAAGACAACGAAACGCGACGAAAACGCTCGGAAAATTACACTGCGCGCTTAGCGCATCTATCGTGCACGATACCGGCCAAAACCGTAATTGGGGTCGCTAAACTACAAAACACCAATTCTGGACCCCGATCGTCCCGATCGCGCAACACAACACAAAAATTACGAGGAATACACTGGATATAACCTCGCAACTACCAAAAGAACCCTACGTCGGAAAAACCCCGAAATCTAGTAACCAACCTATCGCAATATATCGCACTAGATTCAAGATAACACAAATCTAACAATTACAAATACCTTAAAATAGCTTAACCATGCTATCTAAACCAATCCTATATTTTTAAACTTGCTTAAATAAGTTTTAGCAAAAATCTAGTAAGCAAAAACCCTTAATTAGACAAAGTAGTAATTAGCAAAAATTAGCATTTTCTACTAGATTTAGCTTTTCCAATTCACAAATTAACACTTAAATTAAATATTAAACACTTAAATTAAGCTTTAATCTTAACTTGAATTTCTAAAACCATTTCTAGAATTTTGAAACATGAAATTTAAAGCTTAAACTAATATCTAATTAAGCTAGCATAAACTATTAAGCAACTAAAAAAAAGATTAGAGTTAAGGTTTTATACCTTCAAGAACACCACTTGAATCAAGGATAAAACCAAACATTATCCTCCAAAATCCTCACTAGAATGAAGATCCAAGCAACTTTTGTGAAGAAGAATGAAGCTTTTCGAATTTATTTGAATTTCTATGAATTTATTTGGATTATTCATGATTATTTTGAAGTAAAATGAGAAGAAATGAGATGAGAATGATCATGGACAGCAAGAGGAAGGATGTGGCCGGCCGAATGATGAAGGATATGATTTTTGGTGAATTATACAATTTTCTAGAAGAAAAAGGGAATAATTGGATAATAAAACAAAGCTTATGTTCACACTACTTTTCTTTTTTCTTTATCTTTAAAAAAATAAATCCTTTGACCAAAAAATATAGATATTTAAAAAGAATGTTCTAAAATAATTGTGGTGACAAAATTAATTTATTCACAAAATAAAAATTTTCCCGATTTACGTGCACAAAATACCGCTTAAAATAATATTTTATTTAGGAAAAAAAATATCTGAACCAAAACCTCCCAAATACTCCCAAAGTTCGCGCACAAGCTTTATTTTGGCCAAATTAGGTGTCGGTAAGCTTATACGGTCGTTTGATCGAAATCGGGTTAAAACGGGAAAAACCGACAATTTTGCCCTAAAACGGGAAAATTCGCAAAACGATTTCTGAAACGTTACAATCTTCCCCACTTATAAAAATTCATCCCCGAATTTAAAATTTTCACTAAGCGTACCTTCAAATAGAAAAGTATAAAACTCCCAATTCTCGCTCGCAGCCTCCCGAGTGATCATCTCAATATACGGCTACGTCCAAGAAAACTCTCCACAGATAGCAAGACCCTTGACCGAAGTTTCTCCAACTACCTAGCCATTAACACAATTTTCTGCTGGTGAACGAAAAGATCGAGTCCAACTAATGGTCTGTGCTGAATCATGTGGAAAAGTCATGAAGGTAATTGCAAAAATCAACACAAAGAAAACGGGGTGAATAATCGATAATCTGGGCGGAAGTGCCAAATTAAAGGCAACGAAAACTAACTCGCTTAAAGGATCTCAAAAGGACCAAAAATCCTGGGATAAGCTTCCCAAAACTCCACATGTCATTCATCGGAAAGTCCGTAGGAATACATGATTTCCCATTGCGAACTCAAATCTGCGACCAACATGGTCGGCATATGACCTTTGTCTGCACTGGGCTACTCTCATCCTGACCTGAACCAACTGGATCATCTCCGAAGTTTCTAGACTAGCTGAGGTCCAAAAATCCTACTACGCAGAGTCAGAAAAAATAGACTGGTGATCGACACTACCTGACTAAACCTAAAGGTTACCAATTGGAATGTCTCCTGATAACAGATATCAAAGAAGTATCCTAACAATGGCGAGTGACGATCCCAACTGCCGCAAACAATTAACACAAACGTACAACAAGACAAACACCTTGAAACGAAACCTGAAATTTCTCTTTACATTCCTGTCCACCCGTAACTATCTCACCAGTCACGTCAATATTGGCGGAACTTGAATGAACATAGAGAGTTGACTGATGTGCTTGCTCTAGAATTTCACGTCTCTACCCGATAACATCAGGTACACAAACGCATTCCTAACTAAGCACAACCTTGTCACAATCACAGACTCCGAATCAAAAGCAAGAACTGATGCAGTTGCTAACTGAATCTTCAACTGCCGAAAACTCTGTACACATGCCTCGGTCCAAAGAAAAGAACCTACTTTCAGGTCTGTACAGTCAACGGTGCAAAAATACGCTAGTAATCCTGCACTAAACGGCGGTAAAAACCTGCTAAGCCCAAAATCAAAGGACCTCCGTCCTGCACACAAGTCCGGGCGTAAGCTGTATGGTCTCGATCTCCCTCGGAACCATACGAAACCGTCTCCCGTAACTACAAGACCTAGGAGTCAACACAAACAAGCCTGAAAGAACACTCCGAGAATCTAGCAAACAGCTGGGGCTCTCCCAATGTCTGCAAAACAAATTCTCAAGTGCTGCTCCTGTTCCTCAAGACACAAAGTATAGACCAGAATGTCGTCAAAACACAACAGCAACTGGTCGAGGAACGGCCTGAAGAAATCTGGTGCATCATAACTACAAATGCTGCTAGGACATTGGCGAGTTCAACGACACCACCAAAACATAAACTGCCCATAGCACGCACAAAAACAGTATTCGGAATGCCACCACTCCGAACCCGCAACAATGATGACCTGATCCCAAACAAACTTAGAAAAAGTCTCGCACTCTGGAGCTGATCGAAGAAATCGTCAAAGCGAGGTAAATGATACCTAACCGCACCGTAAGCCGGTTCAATTGACGATCTATCAATCCACAACCACAATCTTTCGTCTTTCTCCTTGACGAACAGAAATAAGAGCTCCCAAAAGCGAAACACTTGGACACACAAACCACCCAACAAACAACTCTGCAGTAGATCCTTAAGCTCCCTGAATTTCGCTAGCTCTCCTGGAATATCGTCGGAAAACTCTCGCACGATAAGTACCCGGTCCAACAATCCCACTGTGGCTTCGGTATCTTGAATGAACGCCAAGAATCCACGACATCTCCTCCAAAGCTGACTAGCAAAAAAGGCTGAATTCAAGCTGTGAGAGGCGGCACAACTATCCACCTGCACAACAAGAACTGACTCGCCGGGAAAACAATTCCTGACCGTTTCTACACGGTAGTCCACAGACGCCTAACACATAGCTAACCAATCCATGCCCAGGAGAACGTCAAATCCAACATCTCTAGAAGGATCGAATGACGGCAAAATCTCCCCACCGATTGGCATACGACTGAAATACGTGTCGCGCAACAAAAGAATCGCTGACAGAAGTTAACACAACAAAACGGCTGATCTAACTAACACGATCCTCGTCCCAACCACGGCACAAAGTGCGAAAAACCAACAAGTACATCAAAGAACATGAACAAGGATACCTGAAAACTCTGCATTGGACGCCTGTGCGTCCGGATGAGTAGAAACAAACTCTCGTGTCTGCCTTCTACCCGGAACTGTCAAAACTCTTCCTCTGCCAGACTGACCCCTCTGAGCGAACCTTCCACGCCCACGACCTCTTAGAACACGACTCTGACGCGGCGCTAAGGAACAACCCCTGATGAAGTGGTGAAGGCTCCCACATCGATAGCATCCAATATAACGTTGCTGACCCTCCTGGGGATAAGAGCTGAACGTCTGTCCACGTCCTATGCTTCTGCTGCTCCCGCGATGGTCATGAAATCTATCTCGACGACTAGGCCTCTGTCCCTGGACTGGCACACCTGTACGGGTCCTCCACTGTCCTAGAACTCGCAAAGTCTCTGGAATACGTGTCTCGTCGACTGGGGCTACATCCACTGGTGCTACGTAAGTGACAGACTGCTGCATGCTGATCCCAAGGAACAACTGTATAACAGGGGTGACAACCTCCCGTCGCTGCGCTCGAACGGCATCAACTAATGATCTCATCATCTGACGCAAGTCCTGCATCTCTGCCACAAGCCTAGCGATACTATCTGTCGAAGGCTGAACCGTCTGCACCTGTGCAACAAGAGTGCCATCCTGGTCAGTGCTCGTCTCACCCGAGCTAACTCTGACCTCGGCCCTCGCTACATCACTCTGAGTCCCCATAGTCATCGGCGGCAAGGCTATAAATAGAGATAGGATTCGATAAGAACAAGGAAATCGAATCATAAGGATATGAATCATCAAGGAAGGAATTTCAAACAACTTGTACTTAGGCACTTTAGGCAAAATACTGCATCGTGAGTATGCTGCAGACATACACACACTACGTTACTCCGCTTAGGTTACCTACTCCATCATACCAAGGTCATCCTACACTCCGAAAGGTAAAACTGCGCTCTGATACCAACTTTGTCACGACCCGAAATTGGCACGTGACGGCCCTAATACTACGCTACGCCTCCAGACGTAACGCAGTAAAAGAAAGCCAAAACCCAGAAATCTAAACCATAAAATACGGAAAAGATAATAAAAAGTTTTTGAAACATTTGAAATCACAACCCAAATTCTTTAAAAGAGTCCACTTTTTCTTTAAAATTTTGGCAGCACCTCCTTTGTAAAAGCTAGCCCCAAAAATGGGTACAACATAAATATAAAGTAAAGCATCCCAAACGGGAGCAAAAATCCACGCCCAGCGGCGGAAAACAACACCACAACAGATATACGACGCCGTAGCGAAGAAATAAGAGACAAAAGAAAGGAAACTGTATAAAAGACAACAAATCCAACATAATATACAACATCGCCCTCACCAAGTCTCTAAGTCAATATGAAAATAGTAGATGGAGAGTACAGGGATACAACGAATATACAATACAACGAATAACCACAAAACCCACCTAAGCAAACTGCACACTGTGAGCTGATGCGGTATCCGTAGCAAAA
The DNA here is from genome assembly GCA_030015575.1 of Agapanthus africanus. Lineage (NCBI taxonomy): Eukaryota > Viridiplantae > Streptophyta > Magnoliopsida > Asparagales > Amaryllidaceae > Agapanthus > Agapanthus africanus. The sequence continues at coordinate 293,245,885 of JASDDO010000012.1, read as the reverse complement.
GATGATAGATGAATAGCCAGCCTCGACTACTCTGGGGAACACTCTGTAACACCTGTGGCACAACGGGGGTGAGTTGCCAACTCGTGAATAGTAAATAACATATGCAGGTAATCGCAAGAATGTACGTACAGCATGAATCTAATATATGACAATTGCAGTAATAACAGGTCATGAGTACGAAATAATGGAAAGTACACTAACAAGTACCACCAATATATAAAGCAATAATGATATGACAACAGTATGCAATAATCATGCACTTGGGATATGAGAAAGTAAATGTGCAACACTCATGAAAATGTACACTCATAGGTACTCCTAATACATGGAACAGTGCACAAGTATATAAAGATGAGGTATGGAGTGAAATATGTCATTTCCACGGAATCCTGACATCGTGGTAGGATCACAATCCAGCAAGACAAATCAAAATCCCAATTACTCAAATCAGCCCCCAAATTGGCTCTCATATCATCTAAGTGTCACATCGCCTCAACTGCACAATATCAAGTATATCTCGCATATGTATCGAATGTACAACATCAAGTAGATCTCACCTATCTAGTATGTACAATATCAGGTATATCTCACATATATCAAATGTACAACATCAAGTGGATCTCACATATCTCGTATGTACAATATCAGCATATCTCACATATATCAAATGTACAACAGCAAGTGGATCTCACATATCTCGTATGTACAATATCAGTATATCTCACATATATCAAATGTACAACAGCAAGTGGATCTCACATATCTCGTATGTACAATATCAGTATCCAATCCCAATGAATCTCTTAAGTCCCAAATCAAATCTCCAGCACAGTTCTAACATCCTAATATAATGTCATAAATAAATATGATGTCACGACCCGAAAGAGCACGTGACTGGCCCTTGAACCATATGAAGCCTATAGGACTCCATCTGATTCAATTAAGCCAAAAGCCCAGAAATCTAAAACCATTTTGAAGAATAAGTAAAGAACTGGTTTAAAGAAGTGAAGAAAACATGTTTGAAATCAAGGTTTTTAAATAACTAAGCCGAATGTGCATTTTTAAAAACAGTACAATCATTCCAGAAATTTCGGCAGAGTTTCTTTTGTAAAAATGGCCCCGAATGGGGTAAAACAAAAATAACGATATATATGCAATGATAAGGCATCCCCAAGCGGGAGCTTGCTCTTCGTCAATCGACGGTCACAACCACGCAATGATATGATAATATACAACGCCAAGTGGTGAGGATCAAATCCAAAGAAAGCTCAAGCAACAAGAAAACCGCAATACTACTAAGCGCGACTCTAGGTCGAATAATACAACACTGTCTCTAAGTCTGAAAGAATATACAAGTTTTGGTTGATGGACAATTTCTAGATACAATGAAATAAAATAAATACAATGGTGATTCTTGATGCGAAAGAATCCACCTACCAAAGCAAGTCACCCGCAAGAAAGAAGTGTGCCAGAAATGCCGCGATAGAACCTGTACGGCAGAACCTGCAAGAACTGTGGCACAACGGGGGTGAGTTGCCAACTCGTGAATAGAAACATCTACAAGCAGAAAACGAATGCAAGACATAAACCTAAGTCAACGATCAATAATATAATCCACAAGAGTACATCTGAGTGTAATAGGGTGGCAAGGTAACATCTAATCATGTATGTAGTGCCAGATACTCAGGTAATAACATGTCATCAGTGTAAGGTATGTCTGCATGAAGTAACCATGATGAAATATCAATGATATCAATACACATATATTAGCGTCCCATACCACTAATTTTGGTGTAAGGGTATATATAACAGCGCCCTCATACCCTGTTATATATACAAATAAAGTATGATCAATGTAAAACCAGTCTGTCTATGATCCAAGTCTATATAATCCATGTCTGTATGTATGTGGAACCCGTCCACCCGTCACCCAATGACAATAAGCATCATGTATGCAATGTGAGGATATAAACAAAATCATGGAAAAACATCATGAAACCCGTGCCTAGCATCGACACGTAAATCCTCCTGTATCGGGCATCCGTCATTCCGGATCATGCCTTACATCAAAGTACATATCGGGAATCCGTCAGTCCGGGTCATCCCTCTCTCAATGCATCGGGCATCCGTCATTCCGGATCATGCCCTATATCAATCCATCGGGCATCCGTCATTCCGGATCATGCCCTATATCAATCCATCGGGCATCCGTCATTCCGGATCATGCCCTATATCAATCCATCGGGCATCCGTCATTCCGTATCATGCCCTATATCAATCCATCGGGCATCCGTCATTCCGGATCATGCCCTATATCAATGTATATATCGGGAATCCGTCAGTCCGGGTCATCCCTCTCTCAATGCATCCTCTAGCACCGAGAAAACACGGGGCGACGCCCCAAATATCATATCAAGGGAACCGGGTTTTTAAATGGTTACTTATTCGAAAAGGCTACGGTTCCCAAATCCAGAAATCACATGAAAATCCAACATCAGGAAGTAAATCCAATGCGATGTACTATGCAATCAATCCATGATGTATGCGACATATAAGGAAAGGTAATCATATCGGGAATCATGCAACATGGAATAGTAATGTGCATAAGTCGAAGGAAGAATCATCTCATGAATGCAATAGTACTACAGTGTAGTGGCATGGCAATTATCGATGATGAAGTGTGTGAGCCGACAAATAGTGTACGTGGAACATACGCATCATCGATAATGGTGCTGGTGTCCTAACAGCCTGATAATAATATAGCAATGAACATATGCCAGCAATATGAATAGCATGAAGATGCAGAAATCTAGTAGTCAACATCACAGTGAAGTATCTACTATGCAAACTACACCAAAGTATCAGGTAAATCAGGAGGGGTAAATGTGGAAACCACCTAAGTCTGAGTCGGTATATATATAAAGATATATAGTCGGTGATCTCGCCTCAATGTCATATCATAAGATATCCTCGAGTTATGAGTGCGGATCTATCATCAATATCGGCACGTACGGTAAATCATCGTACGGCATCCCCATAGCCGGGTAGGGGTCAACATCTCACTGTCTCATCACATAACAGATATCACCATCATCAGATCATATAGTCTAGAGTACCACTCTATGTCTAGTACAAACGGTAACATCAGTAAGTATGCATGCGGGGGTAAACACATATCCCAAGCCCGCAAGAATCACAAGTCATATCCCACATATGAATCGTATCAAATCACCGATCCCAGGGCACCAAGCCCACATCATGGACTCACCTCCAAGTCATCACATAACATCAATCACAGTACAAGTACAAGTGATAAGCAAGGGTGTGTGTGTTGGTGTAATTCTATCCTAGGGTTCGCGACTATGAACTACACTAGTCACTTCTAACCCTATACTATCCTTAACACACCTAATATCACAATTAAACTACATAGTAATCTGTCTACGGACTGCGGGGGTGCTATACGCCATCCACCCGACTTCCCCCTGTAGATATAATCTACTCACCTGAATCATCATTTGCGGACATCACCACGCAATTGCTTGTCGTCCCGAAGTCTTCATGGGTACCTACACATCAAATATCGTATATGTGCATTAAAACCAAATCCAAGCTAAAACGGCGCATGAAATCCAAAACGATACGATAAGGGGGCCTATAGGTGAGAACCTATGTCACGCCTTCAAAACCATCAATAAATCCTCTATATCGTCGTATAAACGACAAATAGTCGAGGCAAAACACATTCCACCATTTCAGAATCAAAAATACGGAATACGGAAATACGAATCCAAAACAGCAACTTAGGATATATGTCCCAGATTTCACCCTAGATAGAATCTGTCAAAACTAGAAGTACCCAGGGCCAAGAATTGAGGTATTGGGGCTATGCACAGAAAACGAGGAATTTCCTCACTGGTCTGGCCGCAATTTGCGGCCAGAATGGAGGTTTTGGCGGCCGTACGGATGAGCTAGGGGCTAGGGTTTTGGGGTTAGTTTCCTGGGTGCCTGCACATGCTACTGTCCACTCAATTTTATTTTAGGATACCTCGTATGATAGCAGATTCCAAATAAAAGTGACAGATTACACAATTTCCCCGATATCGGTTTCTAAAATCTGTATTATGGGTTTAAACTTCAGGTTAGGGTCTCAATTCATACAGTAGGGTGTTGGTGTATCCTCAATTGAACTCAATTTCACAATACAACCCAAGTTCCTCTCAAACCCTAACTAGGTTTTCATCAAATCCAAATATCACACAATATCGATTAAATCTTAACATGGGGTTATAGGAAAAGCTATAATTAAGCAAATGGTTCAGAAATTACCTTCATTAGCAACTCAAGAAAATTCTTGAGTTGCCTTCTAGTGGCCAAATCCATGCTTCTTTAGCTCCATGTGTAGATCTAGGGATTTTGCACATTTTTAATGAAATGGACATGAGGTTTTGGGGTGTTTTTAGAGATGATATGAGGAGTCGAAGAGGGGAGGGAAAGGGGCTAGGCAGCAGCAGCAACTAAGGAGGAAGAGGGAGAGAAATGAGAGGGGGAGGAATGGCTAAGGGTACAAGGTCAAAGGTTCACCTCTCTCTCTCACCTACCCTCATCATTTCCTTTTTCTTTTCTTTTCCTTTTCTTTTAAAAACCAAACCTTCTCACATCAATAGTAATCCCAAAAGAAACCATGGCTAGAAAAATGCACAAGTGTAGAAAAAGTGATACGTGCAAGTTTTGCACAAAATTGCCCAAAAACCCTATTAGCGATTTTAATCGCGATTAGCACTAAATTAGTGTCAAACTAGTCACAAAAACTTAAAAATGTCATAATTCACTAATTTACCCTATTTTAGAAATTTCCATAATTTTTCTAACATTTTTCCTATCTATTTGCATTTAATGTTAAAATAATCAATAAAATAATATTAAATTATAAAATTTCCCAAAATTAATATTTTATATTTTTGAAAATGTTACAATCTACCCCCCTTAAAGAAATTCGGTCCCCGAATTTAAATTTAAACCCCCACTACTTAAACAATTTCAGTATAATCCATTTTGTCGGGGCACCGAAAGCATCAACACATAAGAATATCATAAAAATATACTGCTCTACTAGAAATCAATCCCCAAAATGCATATATAAGAATATCCTATGCGTCTGGTGCGCAAGGAATCAAAATCCATATATGTGTCAAACAGGTGTAGAAAACAGCATCTAGGTGCAACGGGTGTGCATGAAACATCTGTTGTAGGCAACGTGTGTGCCTGACAGAAGAAATATCAGGTGCATGTGACATGCACGAAGAATTCCGATTTAGTGCATCTGGCGTGCACCAAAATCGTATATCAAAACACTACAGGTACATGAAAACTTTGCTGGAAGTGTAAATCTAATCACTGAATACAGTAGGCATGAAATCTCAATCAATATCTCAAATATAATAGCTCAGCGCAAAATATATAAATATCCAGTGGGTGCATGAAACCAATATCATGAAACTCAATCGCCAAAACTAAATCATGCAAACAGAACGCCAAAAATACCGAAATCCAAAATGACGGATACGTGATAATCGAATCACAAAATCACAAATCATAAATACCGTCTTCGGTAGTTCCTCCTTCAAGGTCGAGAAGGAGTCGGTGCAATCTACTGCTAGCAGCGCAGGATATCTACCTGCCTCTTGCTCACGATCTGGCGCCCTCTGGCTCTCTGAAAGCACGTCACACATCTGATCCTGGGTGCAATCATCGTTGCAGCAATGTCCTGGAAGGAATCCTGCTCAAGGTCTCTTCCAATCATGCCTATGCCGATCTGTACAGAGGCTGGCTTTCCTGCACAACCTCTTCTCGCTCAAAAGACACCTGTGTCCTCAGAACAACATTTCTCAGAAACTGGTCACATCCCAACGTCTCTGTAAGCAAATCAGGTCTCTAGTCTCGACGGGAAGCAATGACAGCTCGTCAGTGTCTCACACGAACCCCTGGTTTCAACTGTCTCTATCATCATCCACTATGACGTCATGCCAAGCTACTATGCACTGCACTGTTCTCGGCCACGGTCAATCTGAAGTCTCTCACACGGACTCAAAATCGCGTATTCTGTAGCTTCATCACTCTGTAGCAGATGTCAGGCCGAACTGGTCCTCGGGAACACGTCCCGACCATCGGAGGAATACTCATCACTCGTCCGTCCTTGATCAATTCGCAACGCATCTGTGTAAGTTCCTTATCCGAACCTGGTCAACTACCTTGTCGACAATGCTGAACTCTATCCTGCTGGGTGTGCGCAAAATGACCACTCTGGGTCTAGGTCTTCTCATATTGTCTCCCGAAAGGTCCTGTCGGGTTCCTTTCTCAATTCTTAATCCTGCCGAAATGCCCGGAAGTCGTCATCCCATGCTGAAGCTAAAGCTTTTTCCGGAACGGCTGCATACTTATCGCGCTTCTTTCTGGAAGATATATCCATATACCACGCCTCGGGGTGCATATCACATCTCTAATGTCAGCGGAGTGGGACGTCATCTCGTCGAAATCTCGTACGAACTCTTTTCTTCGCTCTGCGTCAATGTCGACTGATCCGGACTCGTCTCATCATGGCTGCATGTACTGTGCTCCAACGGCTATGCTCGCATCTGGAGTCTCCCAAGCAGTGTCCCATCACGATATCCGAAAGATGTCGAACCATCCGATCGACTCGTCAGATCCTCATAATCCCCCAAGAGCTCACATCTCGGGTACAGTTTAATAGTATCGAGTACATGCCACAGCGTCGGTGGTCCAGCCGTAGAAGGGCAAACCCAAGCCTCACTAATGGCGCCGCGGAACCGCCGTAAACCCTAAGGTTCAAAGGCTGTCACACGGTCATTAAGTCGAGTTAGGGTTTCATTCTTCTAGAGGGTCCATAGAATCACCTGCATGTCTTTCCGTATACTTTAAACTTGGAAAATAGGCTCCTGACATTCGATCGCCTCTATCGACTCTCAACGAACCTGCGTGAAGTCGTCTCTATCTGGAATCAATCCACCTGATGACTCGCATCGGGTAAGCAAACTCACCACACGTCCTAGTCATTCATCCTCGGTGACTAGCGACTCGCTATCATATCTCCAAGAACATGCTCATGCTGCAGTGGCTCCAACCATCTGGGCGATATCTCGTCATTTGCAGCAGCAACTGGCTCATACGCCTATACGCCGAACAACGCCTCAGTCCTCCAGGAAAGGCAACACATAAGCGGTCATCTCTGAGTCGGCCTGCTCTAGATCTGAGTAAGACCCTCCACACTGGAAATCTTCAACTCATCTGGGCCCGCTCTGGCGCAAAAATCGGACGAATCACCTTCGTCTCTCAAATCGGGTAGACTAGCTATCATCTGCCTCATATCTGCCTGAAAGTTCCGGCAATCTCAGCTCGTAAGCTCCGAAAGCAACATCCTGTCAATCTCAGCAACAGCTGGTCCATCTGTCTGCACGATAGGCGACATCACAATCTCTGAGGTATGCTGTACATCAACAGTCTCCTCTCAACTGGCAGCTCTAACAATGGCCCGATCATCCGGTGCAAGACCAAGCACTCGCCTCCACTAGAGGTCACAATCACCAACACTAACTCGAGACGTTCCCATGTCACCAGAAAACACAATGGTCGGCCCTCGTACCAAACGAGCTCACACCGGCCGTAACCCTAGCAGCAGCCCAAACTGCGCTCAAACACGGTGACAGGAATCTCAATCGAGTATCAAAAGAGCACATCAATAGCAAGAAAGGAAACAACAGATCCAAAGTGGATGCATGATCATAGGAAGGAACAGCATCAATGAAGGTATGATCATGAACTAATAGAATCGGGGATCTCAAATGGATGTATAATCCAGGATATGAAGAGAATCACTAATCTCGAAAGTATGTACATCCTAAGGTTCCTTAAGCGGAGTGGCGTGTCGTAAGTATGCCGCGGAACATACCAACGGTACGTCACTCTACTTTAGTCACCTAATCCATCAACCAAGGGTCATCCTAATACGACGAAAGTTCGGGTCTAATACCCCCTCGACCAAGTCTAAGTTCCGTAAGGTCAAGCCTAAGTTCCGTATATAAATGACTCCCTAGGCTCCACATAGTCAAACTCAGACTCGAACCAAGGTCAACCTAGCGCTTTGATACCAACTTTGTCATGACCCGAAAGAGCACGTGACTGGCCCTTGAACCATATGAAGCCTATAGGACTCCATCTGATTCAAGTAAGCCAAAAGCCCAGAAATCTAAAACAATTTTGAAGAATAAGTAAAGAACTGGTTTAAAGAAGTGAAGAAAACATGTTTGAAATCAAGGTTTTTAAATAACTAAGCCGAATGTGCATTTTTAAAAACAGTACAATCTTTCCAGAAATTTCGGCAGAGTTTCTTTTGTAAAAATGGCCCCGAATGGGGTAAAACAAAAATAACGATATATATGCAATGATAAGGCATCCCCAAGCGGGAGCTAGCTCTTCGTCAATCGACGGTCACAACCACGCAATGATATGATAATATACAACGCCAAGTGGCGAGGATCAAATCCAAAGAAAGCTCAAGCAACAAGAAAACCGCAATACTACTAAGCGCGACTCTAGGTCGAATAATACAACACTGTCTCTAAGTCTGAAAGAATATACAAGTTTTGGTTGATGGACAATTTCTAGATACAATGAAATAAAATAAATACAATGGTGATTCTTGATGCGAAAGAATCCACCTACCAAAGCAAGTCACCCGCAAGAAAGAAGTGTGCCAGAAATGCCGCGATAGAACCTGTACGGCAGAACCTGCAAGAACTGTGGCACAACGGGGGTGAGTTGCCAACTCGTGAATAGAAACATCTACAAGCAGAAAACGAATGCAAGACATAAACCTAAGTCAACGATCAATAATATAATCCACAAGAGTACATCTGAGTGTAATAGGGTGGCAAGGTAACATCTAATCATGTATGTAGTGCCAGATACTCAGGTAATAACATGTCATCAGTGTAAGGTATGTCTGCATGAAGTAACCATGATGAAATATCAATGATATCAATACACATATATTAGCGTCCCATACCACTAATATTGGTGTAAGGGTATATATAACAGCGCCCTCATACCCTGTTATATATACAAATAAAGTATGATCAATGTAAAACCAGTCTGTCTATGATCCAAGTCTATATAATCCATGTCTGTATGTATGTGGAACCCGTCCACCCGTCACCCAATGACAATAAGCATCATGTATGCAATGTGAGGATATAAACAAAATCATGGAAAAACATCATGAAACCCGTGCCTAGCATCGACACGTAAATCCTCCTGTATCGGGCATCCGTCATTCCGGATCATGCCCTACATCAAAGTACATATCGGGAATCCGTCAGTTCGGGTCATCCCTCTCTCAATGCATCGGGCATCCGTCATTCCGGATCATGCCCTATATCAATCCATCGGGCATCCGTCATTCCGGATCATGCCCTATATCAATCCATCGGGCATCCGTCATTCCGGATCATGCCCTATATCAATGTATATATCGGGAATCCGTCAGTCCGGGTCATCCCTCTCTCAATGCATCCTCTAGCACCGAGAAAACACGGGGCGACGCCCCAAATATCATATCAAGGGAACCGGGTTTTTAAATGGTTACTTATTCGAAAAGGCTACGGTTCCCAAATCCAGAAATCACATGAAAATCCAACATCAGGAAGTAAATCCAATGCGATGTACTATGCAATCAATCCATGATGTATGCGACATATAAGGAAAGGTAATCATATCGGGAATCATGCAACATGGAATAGTAATGTGCATAAGTCGAAGGAAGAATCATCTCATGAATGGAATAGTATTACAGTGTAGTGGCATGGCAATTATCGATGATGAAGTGTGTGAGCCGGCAAATAGTGTACGTGGAACATACGCATCATCGATAATGGTGCTGGTGTCCTAACAGCCTGATAATAATATAGCAATGAACATATGCCAGCAATATGAATAGCATGAAGATGCAGAAATCTAGTAGTCAACATCACAGTGAAGTATCTACTATGCCAACTACACCTAAGTATCAGGTAAATCAGGAAGGGTAAATGTGGAAACCACCTAAGTCTGAGTCGGTATATATATAAAGATATATAGTCGGTGATCTCGCCTCAATGTCATATCATAAGATATCCTCGAGTTATGAGTGCGGATCTATCATCAATATCGGCACGTACGGTAAATCATCGTACGGCATCCCCATAGCTGGTTAGGGGTCAACATCTCACTGTCTCATCACATAACAGATATCACCATCATCAGATCATATAGTCTAGAGTACCACTCTATGTCTAGTACAAACGGTAACATCAGTAAGTAGGCATGCGGGGGTAAACACATATCCCAAGCCCGCAAGAATCACAAGTCATATCCCACATATGAATCGTATCAAATCACCGATCCCAGGGCACCAAGCCCACATCATCGACTCACCTCCAAGTCATCACATAACATCAATCACAGTACAAGTACAAGTGATAAGCAAGGGTGTGTGTGTAGGTGTAATTCTATCCTAGGGTTCGCGACTATGAACTACACTAGTCACTTCTAACCCTATACTATCCTTAACACACCTAATATCACAATTAAACTACATAGTAATCTGTCTACGGACTGCGGGGGTGCTATACGCCATCCACCCGACTTCCCCCTGTAGATATAATCTACTCACCTGAATCATCATTTACGGACATCACCACGCAATTGCTTGTCGTCCCGAAGTCTTCATGGGTACCTACACATCAAATATCGTATATGCCCATTAAAACCAAATCCAAGCTAAAACGGCGCATGAAATCCAAAACGATACGATAAGGGGGCCTATAGGTGAGAACCTATGGCACGCCTTCAAAACCATCATTAAATCCTCTATATCGTCGTATAAACGACAAATAGTCGAGGCAAAACACATTCCACCATTTCAGAATCAAAAATACGGAATACGAAAATACGAATCCAAAACAGCAACTTAGGATATATGTCCCAGATTTCACCCTAGATAGAATCTGTCAAAACTAGAAGTACCCAGGGCCAGGAATTGAGGTATTGGGGCTATGCACAGAAAACGAGGAATTTCCTCACTGGTCTGGCCGCAATTTGCGGCCAGAATGGAGGTTTTGGCGGCTGTACGGATGAGCTAGGGGCTAGGGTTTTGGGGTTAGTTTCCTGGGTGCCTGCACATGCTACTGTCCACTCAATTTTATTTTAGGATACCTCGTATGATAGCTGATTCCAAATAACAGTGACAGATTACATAATTTCCCCGATATCGGTTTCTAAAATCCGTATTATGGGTTTAAACTTCAGGTTAGGGTCTCAATTCATACACTAGGGTATTGGTGTATCCTCAATTGAACTCAATTTCACAATACAACCCAAGTTCCTCTCAAACCCTAACTAGGTTTTCATCAAATCCAAATATCACACAATATCGATTAAATCTTAACATGGGGTTATAGGAAAAGCTATAATTAAGCAAATGGTTCAGAAATTACCTTCATTAGCAACTCAAGAAAATTCTTGAGTTGTCCTCTAGTGGCCAAATCCATGCTTCTTTAGCTCCATGTGTAGATCTAGGGATTTTGCACATTTTTAATGAAATAGACATGAGGTTTTGGGGTGTTTTTAGAGATGATATGAGGAGTTGAAGAGGGGAGGGAAAGGGGCTAGGCAGCAGCAACAACTAAGGAGGAAGAGGGAGAGAAATGAGAGGGGGAGGAATGGCTAAGGGTACAAGGTCAAAGGTCCACCTCTCTCTCTCACCTACCCTCATCATTTCCTTTTTCTTTTCTTTTCCTTTTCTTTTAAAAACCAAACCTTCTCACATCAATAGTAATCCCAAAAGAAACCATGGCTAGAAAATGCACAAGTGTAGAAAAAGTGATACGTGCAAGTTTTGCACAAAATTGCCCAAAAACCCTATTAGCGATTTTAATCGCGATTAGCACTAAATTAGTGTCAAACTAGTCAAAAAAACTTAAAAATGTCATAATTCACTAATTTACCCTATTTTAGAATTTTCCATAATTTTTCATAATTTTTCAAACATTTTTCCTATTTATTTGCATTTAATGTTAAAATAATCAATAAAATAATATTAAATTATAAAATTTCCCAAAATTAATATTTTATATTTTTGAAAATGTTACATATGATGAGGGCAATACACATATATTAGCGTCCCATTCCACTAATATTGGTGTAAGGGTATATATAACAGCGACTCAATCCCCTGTTATATATACAAAAGAGTAATTGGAAATATCATGAAACCAATGTGCCAAGCATCGACACAGAAATGCTGATCCATCAGGTGCTGTTTCCATGACTGGCCCACCTGATGGGTACGTATCATACGCTATCCAGAAAGCTCGATTGCCTAGCTCTGACCCTCGCCTCTCGACATATCCATACGCACAAGACTCCCGTCGGTATCCACTCGATATCCGATGAGTCAATGGTCCTGTCACCGGAAAGTATGGTTCCCCTAAGTCTCATCTCCTAGCACCGCGATGTCGACTCACACAGCGACAACGTTCTTGCTTCAGGATACCTTCGGGCCCCACCAGGTACCCATACACGGATCCCTCCTTTCCTCGCGTTGGGTATATATATCAGCACCGATAAATCTCATGGTGGCTGCTAAAATATCATATCAGGGAAACCGGGTTTTTCAATGTATGCATAATTTCATGAACTACCACGGTTCCCAAATCCAGAAAACATCATGAAAAATCCATATAACAATGCGATAATCCATGAATAAAGTATACGCAACATAAAAACTGTAATGAAAGCATATAAAAGAAAAGCATAGCATTCACCAGATATAAATGAACACATGAATGGTATAGCAGAAATATAGGTATCTACCTATATGATGATGTGATATACCTATCAGGTATAAGTAAAGTATAAAATGCAAGTACACCTGTAGCTATGTCCTTAGGTGTGTATGTACCTATCACTAATGGTACAATACCCTATAGGTAAACTGATAACTGTATGTCAATGTGATAAGAAATTTGAATCAATGTCACAATGTCCCTAACCAAGTAATATAACATCTATAAGTTGTTATGTGTGTGACATGGTAATTATTGACGGTGTGTGTAGCATACAAACAGTGCTAGTGCAACATAAATCGTCAATAATATGTGCAGTGTCCTACTACTAGTAGTCCAGGCACACTACAATCTAACTAATAGGGTAAATACGCAATTCTAAACATGACATAGAATATGCGACAATGTAAATATTTCTAGCCCAGACGCATAACTCCATGCGGGCGATTCCCCTGTAGATGTTAAATCTACTCACCAACGCTCCAAGCTAGGTGAAGCCTACCACCAGTATCCCCTTGTCGTAGCGTTCGAAGTCCCCGCTTGCGAACCTAAAATTTCATAAACACAACACATAAGCATATATTCTACATCGACGAAAAGACAACGAAACGCGACGAAAACGCCCGGAAAATTACACTGCGCGCTTAGCGCATCTATCGCGCACGATACCGGCCAAAACCCTAATTGGGGTCGCTAAACTACAAAACACCAATTCTGGACCCCGATCGTCCCGATCGCGCAACACAACACAAAAATTACGAGGAATACATTGGATATAACCTCGCAACTACCAAAAGAACCCTACGTCGGAAAAACCCCGAAATCTAGTAAGCAACCTATCGCAATATATCGCACTAGATTCAAGATAACACAAATCTAACAATTACAAATAGCTTAACTAAGCTATCTAAACCAATCCTATATTTTTAAACTTGCTTAAATAAGTTTTAGCAAAAATCTAGTAAGCAAAAACCCTTAATTAGACAAAGTAGTAATTAGCAAAAATTAGCATTTTCTACTAGATTATGCTTTTCCAATTCACAAATTAACACTTAAATTAAATATTAAACACTTAAATTAAGCTTTAATCTTAACTTGAATTTCTAAAACCATTTCTAAAATTTTGAAACATGAAATTTAAAGCTTAAACTAATATCTAATTAAGCTAGCATAAACTATTAAGCAACTAAAAAAAAGATTAGAGTTAAGGTTTTATACCTTCAAGAACACCACTTGAATCAAGGATAAAACAAAACATTATCCTCCAAAATCCTCACTAGAATGAAGATCCAAGCAACTTTTGTGAAGAAGAATGAAGCTTTTCGAATTTATTTGAATTTCTAAGAATTTATTTGGATTACTCATGATTATTTTGAAAAAAATGAGATGAGAATGATCATGGACAGCAAGAGGAAGGATGTGGCCGTCCAAATGATGAAGGATATGATTTTTGGTGAATTATACAATTTTCTAGAAGAAAAAGGGAATAATTGGATAATAAAACAAAACTTATGTTCACAATACTTTTCTTTTTTCTTTATCTTTAAAAAAATAAATCCTTTGACCAAAAAATCTAGATATTTAAAAAGAATGTTCTAAAATAATTGTGGTGGCAAAATTAATTTATTCACAAAATAAAAAATTTCCCGATTTACGTGCACAAAATACCGCTTAAAATAATATTTTATTTGGGAAAAAAACTATCTGAACCAAAACCTCCCAAATACTCCCAAAGTTCGTGCACAAGCTTTATGTTGGCCAAATTAGGTGTCGGTAAGCTTATACGGTCGTTTGATCGAAATCGGGTTAAAACGGGAAAAACCGACAATTTTGCCCTAAAACGGGAAAATTCGCAAAACGATTTCTGAAACGTTACATGGGTATTGGATACTGGATCAGGATCTCATATCTGTAATTCTTTGCAGGCACTGAGAAAGCGTAGGGTTTTGAAGGCAGGTGATATGATCCTCAGAGTTGCAAACGGAGCTGGCATGGATGCTGAGTCCGTAGGGGACTATCACCTGGGCTTGTCAGATGGGCACGTTTTGGTTTTGCGTAATTACTATTTTGTACCCAATGCAACTTGTAATATCATTTCTGTATCTTTATTATCTAAAGAAGGTTATGAATTTGCATTTGTAAGTAATGTTGTGAACATTCACCTTAATCAAGTTCTGATTGGGTTAGGTACATTATGCAATGGTATATACGTATTAAACCAACCACATATTTTCAATATCCAGAATACACACAAAAGAAAGTCTCCGGAAACTAATCAGGCTTTCTTATGGCATTGTAGACTGGGTCACATCAATGAGAGAAGATTGCCTAAGTTACATACAGAAGGATATTTGGATCCATTCCAATATCAATCATATGCAACTTGTCAATCCTGTCTCAAAGGAAAGATGACAAAGACTCCGTTCACTGGAGACGGAGTAAGAGCGAGCGAGCTCTTAGGACTTGTACACAGCGACGTGTGCGGTCCAATGTCTACACATGCGCGAAGCGGCTTTTCTTACTTCATAACTTTTACGGATGACTTTTAGAGGTACGGATATGTCTTCTTAATGAAACATAAATCCGAAGCCTTTGGAAAATTCCAGGAATATAAGAATGAAGTAGAAAAACAAACCGGCAAAAGTATCAAGACACTAAGATCTGATCGAGGTGGAGAATACTTGAGTGCCGAGTTCCTGGATTACCTAAAAGAGAATGGTATTCTCTCTCAGCT
Organism: Agapanthus africanus; assembly: GCA_030015575.1. Classification (NCBI taxonomy): domain Eukaryota; kingdom Viridiplantae; phylum Streptophyta; class Magnoliopsida; order Asparagales; family Amaryllidaceae; genus Agapanthus; species Agapanthus africanus. The sequence goes on along the minus strand of JASDDO010000012.1, from coordinate 293,230,252 downwards.
TACTCCTCCATACACTCCGCGACATAACGGTGTATCGGAGAGACGGAACAGGACCCTATTGGATATGGTACGTTCCATGATGAGTAACGCTGAGTTACCGCGATCATTTTGGGGATATGCGCTAGAATCAGCCGCATATCTTTTGAACCGAGTTCCAACTAAGACTGCGCCTACCACACCATATCAGATGTGGTGTGGGAAGAAACCCTATCTTAAGCACATTAAGACATGGGGATGTCCGACGTTTGTCTAAAAGAAGCATGCGGACAAACTCGAGGCACGCTCAGTACAGTGCAAGTTCGTGGGATATCCAAAGAACTCCAAGGGATATTTCTTCTATTGCGAAGAGGAACAAAAGGTTTTTGTTTCTCGTCATGCCTGCTTCTTGGAAACTGAGTTTTTGGAAAACCAGATAAGTGGGAGCGCAGTAGAACTGGAAGAAATTCCAGAACCACGAGCTATTACTGAGAGCTTAGTAGAACCAGAGGGTTCAAAAGAACAGGACATTCCTACGCCGCTCCGCAGGAGTAGTAGGCAGTCTCATCCGCCCGAGAGATACTACAGTTTTCTCATAGACGGGGATAGATAGGACTGCATCATTGATTATGATGAGCCTACTAGCTTCCAGCAGGCCGTTCAGAGCGTTGACTCGGTAAAATGGCTGGATGCAATGCGGACCGAAATGGAGTCCATGTACACCAACAAAGTATGGACGTTGGGCGTTGCTCCAGATGGGGTAAAACCCGTAGGATGCAAGTGGATCTTCAAAAGGAAGATTGGTGTAAATGGACAGGTTGAGACCTATAAGGCTAGACTTGTTGCAAAGGGTTTTCGTCAAAGACCTGGTTTGGACTATGACGAGACCTTTTCTCCAGTGGCTATGCTGAAATCCATTCGGATCCTTCTTTCCATTGCTTCCTTCCACGATTATGAGATTTGGCAGATGGACGTAAAGACCGCTTTTCTAAATGGAAATTTAGAGGAGTGTGTCTATATGGACCAGCCAGAGGGTTTCATTCAGAGTGGGAGCAGCGGATAGGTGTGCAAGTTGCTTAAGTCCATCTATGGACTAAAGCAGGCATCGCGGAGTTGGAACATCTGTTTTGATGAGACGGTCAAATAATTTGGCTTTATCAAAAATCCAGATGAACCATGCATCTATAGTAGATTTGTAGCAAGAATTGTCGTGTTCCTCGTATTATACGTGGATGACATTCTTTTGATAGGAAATGACATTCCTATGCTACAATCTGTCAAAGGGTTCTTGTCACACAGGTTCTCCATGAAGGACCTGGGCGAGGCCAACTACATTCTGGGGATCCAGATCTATTGTGATAGATCTAAAAGGATGTTGGGACTTTCACAGTCAAGGTAGATCGACACCATACTGAAACGATTCAGTATGGAAGATTCCAAGCGCGGTAATCTGCCGTCTTGTCACGGAATCACCCTCTCCAAAGAGATGTCTCCCCATACCGATTTGGAAAGGGCTCGCATGTCATTAATACCCTACGCATCTGCGGTAGGCTCTATTATGTATACGATATTGTGTACCAGACCAGATGTAGCATACACATTGAGCGTTGTAAGCCGGTATCAGTCGGACCCAGGGGAGAAGCACTGGATAGCGGTAAAGAACATTCTCAAGTACCTGAGAAGAACTAAGGAGATGTTCTTGGTGTATAGCGGAAAAGACCTCCAGATTGAGGCCTTTGCTGACTCCAGCTTCCAGAGTGACAAGGATGATTCCAAGTCCATGTCGGGTTATGTCTTTACCCTCAATGGAGGGGCGGTGTGTTGGAAGAGTTCCAAACAGGAAACCGTTGCTGACTCGACGATGGAAGCGGAATATATCGCTGCTGCATATGCCGCAAAAGAAGCCGTCTGGATGAGGAAGTTCTTGAAAGAACTTCAGGTGGTTCCGTCCATTGTTGATCCAATACCTCTGTATTGCGACAACAACGGGGCTATAGCTTTAGCGAAGGAACCCAGGTCCCATCAGAAATCCAGACACATCTTGAGGCGGTATCACCTGATCAGGGAGATCGTGGATCGCCAGGAGATCGAGGTTCGGAGGGTTGCTTCAGAAGATAACACTGCAGATCCATTCACCAAGGCCTTGCCCCAGACTCAGTTCGAGCGGCAGATCGAGATGATAGGTCTTCGATACGCCAGTACATGGCCTTAGTGAAAGTGGGAGATTGTTAGTGTATATGCCCTAGATGCCATTACTGTATCATACTAGTTTGTATATTATTTAATGGAAGCTTGGGATATTTACCATGTATTGACAATCTTGCTCAAAATGGTAGTATGCTACTTGGTTTGTTTCTATTTTAATATGTGCATGTGTTTCTTTTAGCATATTGCTTATACATATTAGTAGAGCCCTTAGGATCTTTGCTTGATTACCAGCGTTGTGATGGCAGTCACACTCGTGGGGGCTGGGTAATCCACAAGCACATCCTTATACAGGTCCCTAGTCATAGGACTATCGAGACAGGGCATCGATACTCTGGAGTAGACAAGCGTATGCGCTTCTTATCCCAGTGTGGGAGACGATCTGTCCTACACCCGCCAGTACGTCGTACTTGAGATAGTATGCGGCTGCTCGTTAGGTTACGAGTACACTGGACAGGACTCGTCGGGAACTGATTGGTTGGTATTATACCAATCGTTAGTTATCAGTTCCCAGGTGACATGAGTACAGCTTAGTCCGCTGACTTGACACTGTCACTTCGCCTCGAGTGTGTTCCCACTGTACTTTGATTACTACCCTACCATGGCTCAAAGGAGTCGTGCAAACAGGTAGTAGTTGGGTGCATTCCCGAAGCACTTGGAGGCGGTGACGGTTAGACAGGATTCGTCTCTCCTGGTATTGGGGGTTGACATCGCGCTGTGTCTAGGAGAGCCATTACACAAGTAGTCCCTGGCCAGGGCAAGCGAGATATACTGGTAGGTTTCCAGTGTTATCTTAGGGTGTTCTGGGCTACACTCCGGCACGACTTGTACCGCTATTAGGGGACTGACGTTTACCGCCCCCTAGGCCCGCCTTGCGATGTACTCAGACGAACAGACCGGACTGTATGGAGATTGTTACATTCAGGCTCAGTAGGAGTTCAGATGGGTTTCACCTCGTCCGTCTTCTTATCGGCATCTACCTGGGGGCCGTTACTTACAGCTAGTGCCGCTTGTGGTCTGTGGTTAAACCCACTGCCAGCGTAGTGTCGAGTCTTTAGAGTCCCACACAGAGAGCTATTCACCTTTCGGCAAAAGAGTAGATATCGCATGGTTTTGCGACAGGTCGCATGGTTTTGCGACAGGGTTCGGTCACATCCGTGCACTTGTGCACGTCTAGTGTCCGGACAGTTAACACTAGCGGGCTTTGGTTTAAGACAGATCCTAGTGTATGTTTTGGGGTTGGTTTTATCTCATTTGTATTCGTGTTCCTCGGAACGCGGATGCGGGTGTGTATGCACGGTTGACAGAGACAGAGGCAGAGGATTGTCATTAGGGTTGTTGACTGTTGACTTTTGCTTAACCCTAATGAGAATTAGAAATATGATTAACAATGATATTAATTGAGTATTATGGTGACATGGTTAGGGTTGAAAGGTTGACCTTGTTGACTTGTTTACTTTTGTTGACAGGTTGACTAGGTTGGACTTGTTGACCACCATCATGACAATGGCCATCATTTGGTTGCATTGACTTATGCTTGCTTGTTTTGTTCACCATTTGCATTTAATGCAAGAAATGATAGTGTCATTTTTCATGATATCAACCATCACATTATACTCAATTATTATTACTTGTTATCATAATTTTGGATTATGAGAGGTGAGAAGAGAAGAGTTTGACTCACTTTTCATTTGGCTTTCTCTCTCTTGAGCTCTCTCATTCTCAAGCTCTCCCTCTTCCTCTTGCTCTCTCTAGCTTAAGGCAAACCCCTCTCATGAGTTGAGAACCATTGCCTTAGAGATAAAAACACCAAAATAATCCTCTACTCATCCTAGTTCACAAGGCCTAGCAAGCCAAGTGTTCTACTTTCTTCAAGTTTGAAGAAGAAGCCAAAAGGTAGAGGCTTTAGGGTGGATCCATCTTCGGCGCGAGAAGACGACGAGGGGAGGCCGGTCCGTACACCACAAGAGTTGACGACGAAGGAGTTCAAGAAAGGTATAACCCCTTAACCGAGTAGATAAAACTCCTAGTTAGGTTGTTAGGTAGTTGTTTAACAAAGATCTGTATTTTGAGTCCATGTTACCACCATAGCAAAAATCGTTTTTCACCAATTCCGCAACCCCGTAAGTACCGGGGAAGGGTAGCATAGACTTACACAAGCTAGTAATGGTTTAGTTGGCTCTGATACCACTGTAAGTCCATGTCACGCACCCCACGAACTTGCGGGAAGGCGGATATATGAAAAACGATTATCAAAGCTTCATAACACGGACTTGAGCGCATGAATCGTTTCTAAACCGCTACTAGTAAACTATGAAAGGTTTAACTACTCGGATTCGAAGTTATACCTCACGTTACTTGTCCTTCGGGTCTTCATCGCGGTCCTCCACTCCTCGTAGGCTCCTTGGAACAACGACACCTTAACGGCCTCTTCGAGTCAAAGACGATCCACCCGAGAGCTCCTACGCCAAGCTTTATCTCTAACTTGAGATAACTAGGTTGCTCAAAGTACTAATCTATGCTACCTAAGGGATATAGAGTGAGGTTATGGATGTATTAGTCTAGCTAACCCTTGATCTCAACACATGAGAGGTTAGGGTTAGGGTTCCAAGAATGAGAGAGCTTGAGGAGAGAGAAGGTGATGATAAGAATGAATTGAAATTGTTTCTCACTTCTAATATATTATGAAGCATAAAGAATTATCAAATGAATAATTCAAATGCATTATCATCATGCTTCATTGAATATGTGCAATGAATCATCAAGTGAGTCATTAAGAAATAAATACTTCATTAACTCACTTGAATGATTCATCTCATGAGTCACAAAATCAATTAATGCTAATGCCACCTTACCCTCCAAGTCACCATGCTTCTAGAAGCTTCCCGGAAAATTACGAGAACGCCCCTCCAATCGGTGAAAACACGGAAAAACTTTAGACTGTATAAATCCAATAACCCGATACTAGAATCTGGCTTAAACCAAAGCCGGCTAGTAAAAACTGTCCGAACGTCGTACGTGCGTAAACACACGTATGCGTCCGAACCCTTGTCGTAAAACCATACGACCTCTATATCGTTTTTCCTGGAGCAGGGAAACCCTCTGTGTGGGACTTTAAAGACTCGACACTACGCTGGCTGTGGGTTTAACCACAGACCGCAAGCGGCACTATCTGTATGTAACGGTCCCCAGGTAGATGTCGATAAGAAGGCCGATGAGAAAACCCATCCAAACTCCTACTGAGCCTAATGTGACAATCTACGTACAGTCCGGTCTGTTCGTCTGAGACTATCGCATATCGAACCTAGGGTGCGGCAAGCGTCAGTCCCCTAATAGCGGTATAAGTCGTGTCGGAGCGTAGCCCATTATACCCTGAGAAAACTATTGGAACCTACCAGTAAATCTCGCTTGCCCTGGCCAGGGACTTTGCGTAATGGCTCTCTGACACAGCACGATAACAACTCCCAATACCGGGAGAGACGAATCCTGTCTAACCGCCACTGCCTCCAAGTGCTCGGGACTGCACCCAACTGCTACCTGTTTGCACGACTTCTTTGAGCCGTGGTAGGGTAGCAATCTAAGAACAGTGGGACACACTCGAGGCGAAGTAGCAGTGTCAAGTCTGCGGACTATGCTGTACTCATGTCACCTGGGAACAGTTAACTGACGACGGGTATAATACCAACCAATCAGTTCCCCTGCTAGTCCGGTCCGGTGTACCCGTAACCTAACGAGCACCTATATACTATCTCCAGTACTACGTACTGACGGCTGTGGGACAGACCATCTCCCCAACTGGGATGAGAAGCGTACACACTTAGTCTACTCCGGAATATCGATGCCCTGTCTCGATAATCCTACGACTAGGGACAAGTATAGGATGTTGCTTATAGACTACCCAGCCCCCACTAGTGTGACTGCCATCACAACGCTGGTAATCAAGCAAAGATCCTATGGGCTCTACTAATATGTATAAGTGATACGTTACAAGAAACATATGCACATATTAAAGTAGACACAAACCAAGTAGCATACTACCATTTTTAGCAAGACTGTATATACAACTGTGAATATCCCAAGCTTCCATTAAGTAATATATATACAAGAATGATACAATAATGGCCCCTAGGGCATATACACTAACACACGGAGCTTTAGAAGTGAAGGACTGGTCTACAAAGATTGTATTCCGCATTCACTTAGATTTAAAGTGTTTACATTGGTTGATTCGTACGATTCTCTAGTTAAACATCCTAGCTTAGGGTTGTTTAGAACGACAAATTTTTGAAATTGGCATGGACGATGCCTCCCGAAACCTTGCTACCGTGCTAGGTAACCCTGCATTGAGCGATCAGAAGATCAACAAGCAAGCCTGCTCATACTCCTGCGAATCCAATCAGTAACACTACCATACTGTCCGGTCTCTTCGTCTGATATGTCGCATATCACAGGCTGGGGGTGGTATAACGTCAGACACCAATACCTTGATAAGTCATGCCTATGCAAGGTCCATAACGGTTCGAGAAACTACTGATAACACTTACTAGTAGATCTCAGCAACCATGGCCAGGGATTTCCTGTTATGGCCAATCAAGCATAGCGCAACATCAACCCCCAATACCGGGAGAGACGAAATCCCCTCCTATCGCTCATTGCCTCCATGTGACTCGGGACTGTACCTAAAAATCACCGTTTTGCATGATCTCTTGAACGTGGTAAGGTGGAAATCAAAGCACAGTGGGAATCATACAAGACTCTATGACGATCTCTGGTCGACAGACTAACCTGTACCAGTGTCACCAGAGAACTGTTATCTGACGATAGGTATAATACCATCTAAGAGTTCTCGGTGAATCCGTTTAGTGTACCCAGTCTCCACTGAGCACCCGTATACCTTCTCTGATGTTAAACACCAATGGATATGAGATCATCCATCGCCCATCATATGGGTCGAGAAGCGCATACGCTAGTCTACTCTGGAGTATCGATGCCCTGTCTCGATACTCCCACGACTAGGAACATTTGAAGGATGTACTTGCCGACTACCTCTGCCCCACTAGTATGATCTGCATCATAATCCTGGTAGTCAAGTACTCATCCTAAGGGCTTTATCAACATGTAATAGAGAGACAATAAGTGTACATGTTAAGATAAAGAGCAACCAGATAGCATACTATCATGTCGAGCAAGAAAGTCCTCCATATATATGTCCAAGCATCCACTACAATATACACCGCATGTACAATAATGGCCTCTAGGGCATACATATAACTAACAATGCGGTAATCTCAGACGAACAGACCGGACTGTATGGATATTGTAACGGTTAGGCTCAGTAGGGGTTCAGATGAGTTTGCTCTTCGGCCTTCTTTTTCGACATGTACCTGGGTAGCCATTACGTACAGCTAGTACTGCTGATACGCTTGTGGTTAAACTCACTGCCAACGTACTGTCGAGTCTTTAGAGTCCCACAAAGAAGGTTTCTCTGGTTCAGGAGAAACAAGTGGAGGCCGTATGTTTATGAAAGTGTGTCTTAGCACCACCACTAGGTTAATACTAGCATCAAGTATGCAATTTTAAAAAATCTTGGGGTTCTAAGTTACACTAACCTAGAATCTAACTAGAGTATTAGAGTTTAACATATGATAAAGCAAGTTTTACTTTAAGTGATGGAGATTTCAACCTTTGTAGACCAAGTCCTTCACTTCTAAAGCTCCGAGTAGTAGTCCCTACGACTTCTCTTGGCTCCACTTGAAGAAATGATCGAGCTTGCTTCTTGATCTTCAAAGCCGAAGATGATCCACCCAAGAGTATCTATTTCAAGCTCTAACCTCTATTATGAGGTAACTTAGATGTTTAGTTTGCTAGAGTAGACAATTAAGAAGATGTAGAGAAGCTAATGGAGTGTTTTATCTTACAAGACCCTAGGGTTCACAACACATGTGAGGGTTAGGGTAAAGAGGAAGAAGGTGGAGAAAATGGAGAGATCAAGAGAGCAACGAAAAATGAGCTAGGGTTGTAAGCAAGTCAAGTGTAGAATGGCTCATTTCATTTCTCACTTATCGAAGCATGGATTATATCACAATATTAAATCCAACCATGCTTCAATAGTGAATGAAAACACATAAAATAATACTAAGAGCCATGCTTCACCCCATGCCAAAAATATCTTCATTTTCCACCTCATTTATCTATTTCTATAAATAGATAAACATAATAATGAGGTTTCTCTTTCTAGAAGCATACCATGTAAAATTACAAGAATGCCCTCACCGTATATATATACCCGTATTCGTATTTCGAAAAATACAAATACTATGAGATGATAACAATCTAATAATATAATACTAGGATCCGGCTTAAACCAAAGCCCACTAGTATTATCCGTCCGAACATCATTCGTGTAGCCAGTACACGTATGTGATCGGAATCCTGCCGTAAAACCATACGGCCTCTACATCGTTTCGCCTAAAACAGGGAAACCCTCTATGTGGGACTCTAAAGACTCGTCAATACGCCAGCAGTAGGTAATGATCACATCAGTTACCCACAAAGCCGTCAGCGGTACTAGCTGGATGTAACGGCTACCCAGGTATTGGGCGAATAAAAGATCAACAAGAAAACTTGTCCAAACTCCCGTGAAGCCTATAAGTAACACTTACCGTATAGTCCGGTCTCTTCGTCTGATATGTCGCATATCGAGTCTAGGGGTGGAATCTTCATACCCCAGTAACTTGATAAGTCATGCCGATGTGTGGCCCATAACGGTTCGAGAAACTTCTGATAACACTTACCAGTAAATTTCATCAGCCCTGGCCAGAGACTTGCTGTTATAGCCAATCGAGCATAGCGCAACATCAACTCCCTATACCGGGAGAGACAAAACCCCTCCTATTGCTCACTGCCTCCATGTGACTCAAGACTGTACCCAAAATCCACCTGTTTGCACGACTCCTTTAAGCCGTGGTAGGGAGGAAATCAAAGCACGGTGGGAACCACACAAGACACTATGATGATCTCGGGTCTACAAACTAACATGTACCAGTGTCATCAGAGAACTGCTATCTGACGATAGGTATGGTACCATCTAGAAGTTCTCGGTGAGTCTTATGTAGTGTACCCATTCTCAAATGAGCACCTGCGCACAATCTTTAATGTCAAACACCAATGCTTATGGGATCAACCATCGTCCGATACAGGGTCAAGAAACATACACACTAGTCTACTCTGGAATATCGATGTCTTGTCTCGATATCCCCTCGACTAGAAACTATTAAAGGACGTGCGTGTGGACTATCCAGGCCCCACTAGTATGATCTGCATCATAGTCTTGGTAGTCAAGTCCACATCCTAAGGGATTTAACAACATGTATCAGAGAAATAGTATAATAATACAAGTGTACATGTTAAGATAAATAGCAACCAGATAACATACTATCATGTCGAGCAAGAAAGTCCTCTATATATATGTCCAAGCATCCACTATATCATACAATAATAGCCTCTAGGGTATACATATTCCTAACAATCTCACACTTGCACTAAGGCCAGTTGTTGTAGTATTGTATACCGAACATCCCAAAAGGTCTCTCAAACTACGTTTGGGGAAGGGCCTTCGTGAGTGGATCTACTGTGTTGTCCTTCGTGTCAACTCTCCTGACCTCGATCTCCCAGCGATCTACTATCTCCCGCATCAGGTGATACCGCCGAAGAATATGTCTGGATCGCTGAAGAGACCGGGGTTCCTTGGCCAAAGCCACAGCTCCATTATTATCACAATACAAAGGTATTGGATGCTTAATGGATGGAACTGTTAGTATGATATGCCCTAGAGGCCATTATTGTATAGTACTAGTTTGTATATTATATTTTGGAAGATTGAGATATATACACGGATTTATGATAGTCTTGCTCGATATAGTAATATGCTGCTTGGTTTGTATCTCTCTTAATATGTGTATATGTTTATTTCATCATATCATTAATACATATTGATAGAGCTCTTAGGATCTTTGCTTGACTACCAGCGTTGTGATGGCAGTCACACTAGTGGGGGATGGGTAGTCTACAACCACATCCTTACATCGGTCCCTAGTCGCAGGATTATCGAGACAGGGCATCGATACTCCATAGTAGACTAGAGTATACGCTTCTCTTCCCAGCAGGGGAGATGATCTGTCCCACAGCCACCGGTATGTCATACTGGAGATAGTATGCAGGTGCTCATTGGGCTATGAGTTATACTGGATGGATTCATGGGGAACTGCTGGTTGGTAATATACCTATCGTCAGGTAGCAATTCCCAGGTGACATGAGTACAGCTTAGTCCGTCGACTTGACACTGCTACTTCGCCTCAAGTATGTTCCTACTGTTCTTAGATTACTATCCTACCACGGCTCTGCTGAGTCGTGCAAACAGGTAGTAGTTGGGTGCAGTCCCAAAGCACTTGGAGGCAGTGGCGGTTAGATAGGATTCGTCTCTCCTGGTATTAGGGGTTGATGTCGCGCTGTGTTCGGAAAGCCATTTCACAAAGTCCCTGGACAGGGCGAGCGAGATTTGCTGGTAGGGATTCCAGTAGTTTCTCAGGGTGTTTTTGGCCGCACTCCGACACGACTTATTGCACTATTAGGGGTCAGACGCTTGCCGCCGCCCCAGGATCGATATGCGACACTCTTAGACGAACAGACCGGACTGTACGGAGATTGCTACAGACATGCTCAGTATGGGTACGGATGAGTTTTCTCGTCTACCTTCTTGTCGACAGATACCTGGGTAGCCGTTACGTACAGCTAGTGTCACTAACGCGCTTGTGGTTAAACCCACTGCCAGAGTACTGTCGAGTCTTTAGAGTCCCACACAGAGGGTTTCCCGGCTTCGGGCGAAACGTGTAGAGGTCGTATGGTTTTACGACAGGGTTCGATCATATATGTGTGCTTGTGCGCATATGTTGTTTGAGCGGACAATAACAGTGGGCTTTGGTTTAAGCCGGATCCTGGTATTTGATTATTGGATTAGTTTTGTCTCATTGTATTCGTGTTTCTCGGAATACGGATACGGGTATGTATATACGGACGAGAGGGGCATTCTTGTGATTTGATCAAGATTGCTTTTGGAGAATGACACCTCAAATTAGGGTTTCTCTTTTGTGATTAATTCTTTAGTGAGGTGGAGGAATTGAGAGAGGAAACTTTGTGGTATTTTGGTGAAATGAAATTAGGGTTTTGCATTGACCATCTTGGATTCATTTGGCATTTGTTGACTTAGATATTTGTTAGATATTTTCTCATGGTTTAATTGCCAAAACTCTATCTCATTTTCACTTAATTCTTTTTCACCAAAAAATCTACAGATACTTTTCCTCCTCTCTTTTCTTCAAGCTTTCTCAAACTCCTTTCAAACCCTAACCATCTCATGAGTTGAGAATCATAGGGTTTGTGAGACTACTAGACTCCTCATCACTCTCTACACATCCTAGGCTACTATGTTTAGCACACCATGTGACCTAGTTGCCTCAAGTTAGAGGTAAAGCTCAATGTCGGATCTCTCGGGTGGATCTTCTACGATTTGGAGAAGACGACGAGGAGGTGCAATCCGTTCTCAGTTCAAGGAGCTCACGACTTGGAGAAGGAAAGCGAGGAGGTGAAGGGCAGCAGGAACTTGAGGTATAACACTCACACATAGTAGTTAAACCTCTTTTCTAGATTGTTAGTTAGGGTTTAGTATTGATCATGGAGTTTAGTCGATGTTACGAAGCTTAAAAAAATCGTTTTTTGCAAACTACGTCTCCCCACGAACACGTGGCGTGCGTGGCATCGACTTACAGTGGTATCAGAGCCGACTAAACGATAGCTAACAGATTAAACGACAACTAAAACTACGAAACCGAAATAACCCCAAAACATCGAAATGTAGATTCTAGTTTCTGTTGAATTTTTCCGAGGCTCTAAAAATTATTTTAGCAACTGCAGAGTACTCCTTCAACTGTAACATGAACACACACCAAACACGAGTCAATCCCCTCGGATTTTAGCCGGCCACATTAAGGAAAATTCCGGCCTTACCGGTTTTGTAGAGAAGGATTGCTTCATATTTTGGTATGTGGTTTTGTTACTTGGATCTAGTGTTTTAGGAGTTGTTTATTTTTGCCAATTTTGGATATTCTGTCAACTCTACACTGTGGCATTACGGGGTGTTTCGAAGTCGTAGTTTAACGTCGTTTAATGTTTCATGTTGTGATAAATGTGTTCTTAAACTTCCGCTAATTGCTATATGTCAGTTAGTTGGGGGTTGCACATTTCTGTGATGTTTGTTTGTGTATATGGACTTATTGGATTGTCGTGAATGAATAGCCGGGGATGTGAGGTGTTATATTCTTTCATTCAAATGTAAATTGTAAATTGTTGTAATATTTTTTCGCGGGGCACATCCGGGTTGAGGTTGTAGCCACCGTTGTATTATTTCATTTACTGTTTATTGCTCCTAGGATAGACCCAAGGTGGGGTGCACAAACTACCGGGTTCTTTGAAGTACCGAGTGGCCTACTCACGTTGTTGAGGGAGGTTGCTTCGCTTCGGGTATTTGGAGGGTAGTTTACCGCATCCGTAGGGGCCAAGTTAGGGTTTGGCTATTCATCACGACCGTGGAATCCGTTTTTCGTTATAGGCTTGAACGAAACGCGGAATTACTAATATATCCAATGTGTTCATCTGTGATCTGGAATGCCTATTATTGCGTCTGACGAATGGATATTATTATATATATATATTATATATTAGACGTTGCTTATGTTTTGCATCCGCGCTAGTCCATCCCTCAGCTCTGGCATTAGTTATCTAACCTAACGGTGTAAGACGGGGCCCCGTGGCGAATGCGGATGACATAAGCGTACGTTATATTTTTGTCTTTTTCTGCAAAGGTAGGTTAAATGATGGGACTACATTACATTAATGCAAAGCAAACAAACCAAAGCTGAATCGTTGGTGCAATTTTAAAACCACTCGGTTTTTTCAAAACAGTAAAACTTTTAAAATGCGGAGCTTACACCACTACTTTTAAAAGCTATCAGGTTACTTCGATTATATCAAGTTCGCTACGTTCACGGTTTCGCCAAAACCATTCATAGCCCTCCGTCATTTTAGTTGGATATTCAGTAGTAGTCAAGATATGTATTTTGACTTTCGCCAAGTCATAGTGATTGGTAGCTGCTGAATATTCATCTGTAGCATAGATAGATGCGTTGGTTTGGGACAGTCGTACCACTATTTTGGCCTTCTTCAAGGGTATGTACGAGTGGGTTCAAATTAACCTGGATAATGACGGGTAGAACTTGACATGTGACTTATGATATGTTGTCCTTCGTCAAGGTCATAAGAGCATGGGGCAAAAATCCACATCGGGAGTTTCTAAAGAAACTGAAACTTGCTAGTGTTGCATACCATTTGGATTGTGATAATTTTGGTAGGATTTTTTCGACTTTATCACACGATGCTATTTGGATCCCGATCCAACTGTGAGTATTGCTACTCCTCGGTAGTTTTTTCCACTTAATGATCAATGCTATAAACCAAGTAGGTTTCTAGAAAGGTGTTAGCGGGGCTATGCCTCTAGGGAAAATAGGTTATTTTGATTAAGGAACTTCGCGAAAGCATCGTAAAACCTCCCTTGAAGTACCAACACTGGCTTGGCTGAGCGGTTAAGCAAGTATTGTACGGTGAGATTAATCCCGACTAATTCTTATTTTCTGGTTTGAGGAAGGATTCGAGAAATAGTGGGAGCCATTCTGTTTAGATAAACTAAAAACCAATCTAAATTTGTAAGAGCATCTGCTAAAGTGTTTCTTCTCCCTCTCCTAATTGCAGCAACCAAAGATGATGGGCCTTAAGTTACTATTAGATAAAAATATATTGACAGGGCCAAATTACAAAATTGGTTCAGGAATGTCAAGATGGCAATAATGTAACATTTCAGAAAAATAAAATATTATTTTTGGGAATTTATGTAATTAAATAATAAATATTACGAATATTTTAATGTGTAGAGATTTGTTTTAATGATGTGGTATAATTATATACCGATAGTTTGGAAAACATTGGAAAATTAAATTGAATGGTGATTTTTGGAGGGATTTATGTGATTTAGGAAAATTATAAATTTTTATAATTAATTATATGCAAGTTATTTCTAAACTTGATTAATAATCACTAATTATGCATTAAGCGTGATTATGCTTGTGACATGCACCATGTCATGTTACACAACTTGTTACATTTCTTTTGTTTTTGAAAACCATGCTTATTTTCTTAAATTACTTGGTTTTGTTTTTGTTTTGGACTAAAATGAAAAGATAAAGGGACCACAGACCAAGCACGAGGCCCAGGGGCCAAGTCCTGGCCGCAAATTGGGGCCAGAAAGGAATTTTTGGCGTCCAGGGTTTGGGTCTCGAGTCTTCAGGGTAGCTTCCAGGTCACCTGCTTGTGTCTCTGTAATCGCTATATATTTTTCGAGGTCTCCGAGTCATAGCAGATTTCTAAAGTCATCACTATTCCTACACAAATCCGATGTCGGGGATTTCTAAGTTCATGTCTTAGGTTTTAGTCTTTGATTTAGTCCAATATACCATCACCACAAGGGTTGTGGTCTCTAACTAAGTCTTAAGTACACCTTCACTAACCAAAATACTCCCAAATCCTCATCTTGGAATTTTCCAAGTTCACTAAACTATACTAAAACAATTCTAAACTAATATGGATGCTAAAGGAAATGAATTTCTACTCTAATGGTGAAGGAAATACCTCATTTGGCAACTCAAGAATATTCTTGAGTTGCCCCAAGTGCTCAAAATCCAAACTTTCTTGATCCACCATGCTTGTAGTGAGCTTGTGCATGATTTTTGTGAAGGGGATATGATGTTTTGGTGTGAAAATGGTGTTGTGGTGAGGAGGTAGAGGAGGGGGAAGAAGAGGGCAGCCAAGGAGATGAGGGAGAAGAAAATGATGAAGATGATGAAGTGAAACACAATGAGCCATGTTCAAGTTAACCCCTTACCCTCTCTCTCTCTTGGCCATGCTTCCTTGTCTTCCCATGCCACATTTCTTTATTCTTCTCTTTTCTCTTTTCCCTTTTCTTTTCATTTTAGTCTAAAACAAAAACAAAACCAAGTAATATAAGAAAATAAGCATGGTTTTCAAAAACAAAAGAAATGCAACAAGTTGTGTAACATGACATGGTGCATGTTACAAGTATAATCACGCTTAATGCATAATTAGTGATTATTAATCAAGTTTAGAAATAACTTGCATATAATTAATTATAAAAATTTATAATTTGCCAAAATCGCATAAATCCCTCCAAAAATCACCATTCAATTTAATTTTCCAATGTTTTCCAAACTATCGGTATATAATTATACCACATCATTAAAACAAATCTCTACACATTAAAATATTCATAATAGTTATTATTTAATTACATAAATTCCCAAAAATAATATTTTATTTTTCTGAATTGCTACAGTCTTCCACCCTTAAATAAATCCGGTCCCCGAATTTAAATTTAAACCCCTCAAATACTAAAACATTTCAGTAAAATTATCAAGTCGTCGGGGCTCCGAAATCATAAATACATAAAACACATCGTAGAGGGATGCATGCGCAAGGAAACGAGTATACAACTCAAAATCAAACTCCATCAAGCATCCCGCAATTATCGGAGTTATGGTGAACACACCAATGTCAAAGTCCAATACGAAAACCAGTACGATATACATCAAAACTATAACATGTACATAGTACGCATCGTTGTAAACCCGTCAAAACATCTAAAAGAAATGCATGCCAAACCCTTTTTCAAATCGCTGTGCGATGCGCGTATCACGGCACAGGTAGCAGAAGTTTATTATAAGAAAGATAACTATATATATATATATATATATACTTTGTTTAATATGCACGTCCCGCCGTTTTGAAAGTAATTTAGAAGGGTTTCATTTATAAAATGTTAGTGTCATCTCGGACACATAGGAAAAATATCGAGACTGTAGCTCCTTTTTAGAAATCCCTTCGATAACTATCGATGCATGCAAAAACACATTCAGGTACTATCCTCGGACTAGTCCTACTCAGCTACTATACCAAATAGTAAATATCATAAAAACGTACCGCCCAAAGGAAACCATACTCAATAGTACATGTAATAACGCCACGTGCGTCTGGTGCGCACAGAAATCGAAATCGAAATCAATGAATGTGCCATACATGTGCACAGAAACAGAATCTAAGTGCAACGGGTGTGCAGGAAAACACCTGTCAAGGGCAACGAGTGTATCTGACAACAATATCAGGTGCATCTGACATGCAAGAAGAATCCCGATTTAGTGCATCTGGTGTGCACCAAAATCGTATCAAGCGCGCCAAGTATGCGCAAGAATCCAACTCAAGTGCACATGGTGCACGAAAACAAATATCGAATATCACACTCGAAATCGACGGTATACAACGAACCTCAATCCAAATCAGGTACACCATGGTATAAAATCTCACAACCATGTGCATCAGCGTGCATAAAAATCGAATAAAAATACCGAAGTGCATGAAAGCTACACCGAAGGCACAAGTCAAATCATATGCATACCATAGGTATGAAATCAAAATGAACATCTCAAATGATATCAAATCGAAGTCGAGTGCAACTGTGGTGCACAAATCTCAATCATGCAAATAAATTGACCAAAAACACCGAAATCCAAAATAACGGACACGTGATATTCGAATCACTAAATCGTAAATCGTAAACACTATCGTCGATATGTCCTTCCTTCGCAGTCGAGAAGGTGTCGATGCATCCAAAGCTAGCAGAGCAAGATACCTACTTGCCTCCTATTCATGGTCTGGCGCCTTGTGCCCTTAGGCTCTCGTATCTCACTACAAATTGCTAGTTACATAACTCCTCGGCTCAATGACCCAATAAGGAAATGATGATGGAAACAGTCCCGCTCTGGTACATCCTCAAAAAAATCTCTGGCCAACTATCATGGTCACTCATAACATGTCTCGTCGACGATGCCGAACTCTAGCCTAGGGGGTGTGCATAATATGACCGATCCTGGGTCCAAATCTTATCTTGTATTATTCCAGAATGATCTTGTCGGGGTCTCTCCAAATATCATTTCTGCCGAACTGCTCGGAAGTTATCACCCTTTAATAAATCCATTTCTTGTTCCGGAACGGCTGCATACTCATCACGACTCCTTCTGGAAGATATATCCATATTCAACGCCTCTGCATTCGTATCACATCTCTGTGACATTTCAGAAAATATAAAATATTATTTTTGGAATTTAATATTAAAATAATATTTTTCCCGAAAACTGCCCGATTTGCGAAATTGGGGTTTTCGAAAAAGGGTATAAATATATGCCTATAATTATGAAATAAATGGAAATTAAAATGATTTATTCATTTAAAAATATATTTAAAGTATTTGGCATTTTTAAAATTTATTATATGCAGTTTTGATAAAAACCCGATTAGTGCATCGCTAATCGCGATTAAGCCAAATCCGTGTTTCTACAGTTTTCATGGCTAGTGCACCATGACATGTTACATGTTGTTTTATTTCATTTGTGTTATGTGTTTTGTTTTGTTGTGGTGAGAAAGAAAAATAATGGAGAAGGGTGTCATGATGAGGAGAGAGGGGGACATAATGATTAGGGTAGGTATGCTTTTAGTGAGAGAGAGAAGTGAGAATAATTGAGAGGGAGAGAGAGGGGCTGCCTCAATTAATTTCCCTCCACCATTTTTGTTATTCTTCTTCCTCTTCAAACTCCATCTTCTACCCTCATGACCCCTATATGAAATATCCACCAAAACCCCATACCCATTTCTTTAAAAACATGCACAAGCTCAAGGGAAGCACATTGGACCAAGAAAAATTGAATTTTGAGGACTTTGGGCAACTCAAGAATTTTCTTGAGTTGCCAATTGAGGTAATTTCTATACGATTAGCATTGTATTTCCATTTCATTAGCAACCATACAAGTTTAGAAGTGTTTTGATGCGGTTTTGCGAGCTTTGAAAATTTCTAGAAAGGGTTAGGGTTTGATTTGAATTGGGATAGTGTAATTGAACCTTATTGGTGACCTTAGACCCCCCATGATGTTAGAAACCCAGATCAAGCATGAACTAAAACCTGAAAACTAAATTTAAAACTTGTCATGTCGGTTTTGTGAATATATAGTGGGTGCAGGGAAATCTGGAGTGATCTGGAGCATTTTTGAGAAAAGTAAACAATACCATTGACCTAGAAAGACCCCCAGGAGGACACCCTACCAATATGAACACATTCTGAGCTTATAAAACCGAGGAGGCCGGATTTTTTGGGGTAGGGGTCGGACACATTGGTGAATTAGGTGCCCGGGTTCGTTCAGTAGCTCATACACACCCAATACATCATCCAGTACAGTTTGTCCACTTAGTTTTGACCTGAACAAAAATCCGGAGCATGTTTTCTTGGTTTCTGCCGTATGTTTCGTGGTGTTTATGAATTCAAGTTTTTATATTTGGTATTGTATTCGGTCACTTGACGTTTGTACGTCGATATCGGGTGCTTTTGGGCTTTTTGGTGCGAATAGACCATAGGTTTTGATCTATGGGTGATTCGTGCGATGTTTTGGTTTTCGTGTGTAATTTCGTTTACGATGCTATATATATGATATGTAGGTCCCCCACATGTACTTCGAGATGACGAGGATGAGTGTGGCGTCATCGACTCCAGCAAGCAAGATAGAGGTGACTAGATATATATCTATGGGGAGAAGTCGGGTCGATGGCGTATAGCACCCCCGCAAAGTCGTAAGATATGATGTGATGTGTTATAGAGATACATTTATCTGTTATTGAGAGATTTTAACACTTAGAAAGGAAAGGTTTAGGAGATTTTGGGTTAGTGTTAGCGAGAATTGAAGAAAGGATTTAGTTGGGTTCTTAGTCGCAAAACCCTAGAGTAAAGTTTTGCATAAACATACATACACACTTTCGCATACCTTTTCCTTCCTTGTGTGTATCATGGATGTTATATATATTCGTATTCATATGCATGATGATGAGTATTTTATATGGTATTTGGAGATGAGTCGATGAGTTTAGGCATGATGTCGTGAGATCGGTGATGTGATTTGGTTCGTATTAGGAGATACGGCATGATGTTGTAGTGGATCTTTAGGCGATGTGTTTCAGACACACGCACATATAATTGTTGATGGTATCAGTTTGTACTAGACTTTGATCTGTACCCCAGTTCATGATATGTGATGATATGGATATCAGATGAGTAATGAGATAAATATGATATTTGACCCGTACCCAGATTTGGGATGCCGTACGATAGATTTACCGTACGAGATATAATTATGATGTTAGATCCGCACTCTTTGTTAGTTATATGTATGCCCTAGAGGCCATTACTGTACATACGATGTATATTGTAATGGATGCTTGGAAATATATAGGGAGGACTTTCTTGCTCGATATGATAGTATGCTATCTGGTTGTACTTTATCGTAACATGTACTTTGATTGTCTCTATGTTACTTGTTGATAAAGCCCTTAGGATATGTACACGAGTACTGGGACTATGATGAGATCATACTAGTGGGGCCACGGTAGTCGACGAGTATATCCTATAACTGTTCCTAGTCGAGGGTGTATCGAGACAGGGCATCGATACACCAGAGTAGACTAGCGTATACGCATCTTGACCCATATGATGGGCGATGGATGATCCCATATCCATCGGTGTTTGACATCAAGGATGGTGTACGGGTGCTCAATAGAGACTGGGTACACTGGACGGATTCGCCGAGAACTCCCAGATGGTATTATATCTTACGTCAGATGGCAGTTCTCCGGTGACACTGGTACACAGTATTCTGTTGACCCGAGATTATCATAGAGTCTTGTGTGATTCCCACTGTGCTTTGATTTCCATCATACCATGTCCAAGAGGGCATGCAAAAAGGTGGCTTTTGGGTACAGTCCCGAATCACATGGAGGCAATGAGCGATAGGAGGGGATTCGTCTCTCCCGGTATAGGGAGTTGAAGTTGTGCTGTGTTCGATTGGCTATAACTGGAAATCCTTGGCCAGGGTTGCTGAGATTTACTGGTATGTGTTATCAGTAGTTTCTCGAACTGTTATAGACCTCAAATAGACACGACTTATCGAGCTACTGGGGTCTGACGTTTACCACCCCTAGGCGAGATATGCGACATATCAGACGACGAAACCGGAATGTACGGGAGTGTTAATGATTTGATTCACAGGAGAATGTACAGGCTTGCTTATTGATCTTCTGAGCGCTCAATACCTGGGTAGCTGTTACGTTTAGTTGACCGCTTGCAGCTTGTGGGTGTTTGATATGATCATCACCTACTGCCGGCGTATTGACGATTCTTTAGAGTCCTACACAGAGGTTTCTTCGCTGAGGCAAAACGGAGTAGGAGCACATATGTGATATGTGTGGGACCGAGGATAATGCGGTATGTGATACCGTATTGGATTCTCGCGATATGAGATATCGGCCGGGTATATGTGATATAGACGGGTCATAGTATTAGTCGGTTATATGTGATATAGCCGGATTGTCGGATCAAGTGTTGATTCGATAATTTAATGTATAATAATATATATGATATATTAAATTACATTAACTAATATTAGCTCACTAAAAGATTCTTTTTCTCACTCGGGTAATACATTGATATATATGCGATATATGTTAATTGTATTATTTTATATTGTTACGATAAATATTATATATGTGATATATAATATTGTAACATGATATGATAACTAATGCAACATGTTTTGTAGAGATTAAACAAGATTAGGGTTTGTTTTGGGTTAAACCTTTCTAGAAGTTTCTAGAAGGTTTGTTTTTGTTTTTGCAAAGATATTTTCAAGTGACTCATTCTTAACCTAACCCAAACCCTAGCCTTGGTTAATTCTCTACAAAGGTTTAGTCAACCATGATTGCATTAATCATCATATTTATCCTTTCATTATTCATCACAAAAGGTTTCATGTTGATTGTTCATCTTCTTCCATCTTTCTTTCATAGAAAAACTTTCTAGCTTTTTCAAGGTGATGAAAAATGAGTGAGTAAATGAAAATAAAAGAGAGCAAAAATCCTACTTCATCATCCTCATCTACCCTTGCCATTTAGATGAGGGTGTTCACATCATTTTATGAGTGTTAGCTTGTGTTAATGAAAGTTCAAGGTAGATCATCTATGTTATCGAAGATCGGAAGCAAGACGGTATCTTTCTCTTCGTGGAACCTCTCGAGAGTCCGGAACACGATGATCGCAGCGAAGGGAACTCAACATGGAGCTTAAGAAGTGAAGGACCGGATCTACAAAGGTTGTAATCCCTCTCACTTAGTGTTAAAGTGTTTAACATGTTAGTTTTCGCATAAACTCTAGTTTAAAGATCCGGCTTTGGGTTGTTCGGCACGGATAAATTTTTAATCGGGCATGGTTGATGCCTCGTAGACCCTTGTGGCAGTGCCTAGCAACCCTACAGTGGTATCAGAGCCAAGCTATAGCTTTAGGCGATGTGTAGGCGAAGTTTAAAGTCCGATCGAACCCGGAAACCCCAATATAAACCCTTCTCTGGATATTTTTCAAAAATACGATTTTTTATGGATTAAAAATACTCAGAAAATAAAGAAGGAAAAACTAAGAATTACTGTGAAGTACGGACCATTAATGTGCTCAAATGACCGCGGAACCGCGGCCAAACCAAGGGTTTGGTCCCTCGTATTTCATATATTTATTTTTAGGTCCTTTCTTGTTATTTTTTTCTGGGAATTTTTTAATTCCACTCAAGTGTTGAGTTTTCTAGGATTGTATTGGAGACTCGTTGATTCGATAGGATAATATAACTTCGTTTAGTTTGTCCCGATAATTTTAGAAACTGTTAAAAAGTTCGAACGGATTTCAACAACTCACTTTTTGCCCAGTCGATTTTTTTTTCAAAAGTTGGATTTTTTCTCGAGTTTAAGAACGTTCTAAGTCATGAAAATAACGCGGTGGACCCTTTAGAAGAACACAAACCTTAACACGATTATTGTTAGTTGTATGTATGCCCTAGAGGCCAGTATTGTACAGATGATGTATATTATATTGGATGCTTGGACATATATAGAGATGACTTTCTTGCTCGATATGATAGTATGCTATCTGGTTACTCTTTATCTTAACATGTATACTAGTCTCTTTATACTGTCTTATAGTTACATGTTGGTAAAGCCCTTAGGATGTATACATGACTACCTGGACTATGATGAAGATCATACTAGTGGGGACATGGTAGTCCATAAGTACATCCTTCAAGGTCCCTAGTCGTGGGTGTATCGAGACGGGGCATCGATATACCAGAGTAGACTAGCGTATACGCTTCTCGACCCATGAGATGGGCGATGGATGATCCCATATCCATTGGTGTTTGACATCAGAGATGGTATACGGGTGCTCAGTGGAGACTGGGTACACTGGAGGGACTCGCCGAGAACTCCCAGATGGTATTATACCTTACGTCAGATGGCAGTTCTCATGTGACACTTGTGCAGGTTAGTCTGTAGACCCGAGATCGTCATAGAGTCTTGTGTGATTCCCACTGTGCTTTGATCTCCACCTTACCACGTCCATGAGGGCATGCAAAATGGTGGTCTTTGGGTACAGTCCCGAGTCGCATGGAGGCAATGAGCGATAGGAGGGGTTTCGTCTCTCCCGGTATTGGGGGTTGATGTTGCGCTATGCTCGATTGGCCGTAACAGGGAAGTCCCTGGCCAAGGCTGATCAAAGATTTGCTGGTAAGTGTTACCAGTAGTTTCTCGACCAGTTATGAGCCTCACATCGGAACGACTTATCGGTTATTGGGGTCTGACGTTTACCACCCCTAGACTTGATATGCGACATATCAGTCGAACAGACCGGACTGTACGGTAAGTGTTACTGGTTGGATTCACAGGAGTATGAGCGGGCTAGCTCGTCGATCTTCTGATCGCTCAATACCCGGATGGCCGTTACGTTTGGCAGACCGCTTGCGGCTTGTAGATGCTTGATATGATCATCATCTGCTACCGGCGTATTGACGAGTCTTTAGAGTCCTACACAGAGGTTTCCTGGCTCAAGCGAAACGAAATAGGAGCGCATATGAGATATGTGCAGGACCGAGAATAATGCGTGTATGTGATACCGTATTCCATTCTCGTGATGAATGTATCAAATGGTTATATTCGATATAACCTAGATATCGAATCAAGGATTGATTCGATAAGCCGATACATATGATACTAGTCGGTTATATGCGATATGACCGGATCGTTAAATCAAGTGTTGATTTAATGATTTAATGTATAATTATATATTTGATATATTACTTTGCATTAACTAGTATTGGTTCATTTTAAATGGATTTTCTCACTTGATGTGCAAGTGGTATATGTGATATACTTTTGTGCACATGTTTGTATCATGTTTGATGATGCTTGCTCATTTAGTTAAGTGTATAGAATTAAACCATGGTTAAAAGATGATTAGGGTTTTGCCTTTTCATTTATTTATTTTGAAATGGTTATGATAAGAATAGTGGCTTTCTTTTGTTTCTAGTTGAAGCTTCATGAAGCTTTGACTTCTTAACCATTCTTGTCTTCATGCTTAACCCTAACCTATCCAAGTAACCATGGTCTATTCTCTACACTCTACCCTAGTTAGTATATGATAAGTAATGATTTTATTATTCTTTTAACTCAACACTTATCATATTCTTTCTTCTTCTTCATCATCTTCATCAAGAAAGAAAGCTTGATGCCATTAATGGCAACTTGAGCTATAGTGTGAGAAATCCAATTCCAAAGTGAAACCACCTCCTATTTATTCACCCTCTACCTCTTTCCAAGTTGTTTTGGGTGTTTTCTTCACAAGTTTCACAACTTGGTGAAGTCGGAGCTTGAACTTGTGATGCCTCGACGTAGATCATCTTCGGCACGAAGCCGACGACCTAGTCCGCCTATTTCTTCGATGAAGCTGACGATTGAGTTCTGGATTCGAGATGGACAGCGAAAGGACGCTTACGTGGAGCTAAGGAAGTGGAGAACCGAATCTACAAAGGTTGTAGCCTCTCTCCTTTAGTTAAAGTGTTAACTAGTTTCGTATTTCGCCTAGAATTCTAGTCAACGATCCGTATTAGGGTTTCTCGGCCCCCATAAAATTTGAAATTGGCATGGTTGATGCCTTGTGAGACCTCTATATAGTGCCTAGGAACCCTACAGTGGTATCAGAGACTAGCTAGAGCCTTAGGCGAAGTCTAGACGACGTTTGAAACCCGAACGAACCCGAAACCCTAAAACCCAAGTGCTCTCTGGACTTTTTCTAAAAACTGGGATTTTTCTAGATTAAAAATTCTTAAAAAATTCAGCAGGGAAATCTAAGAATTACGGTGCAAATATTTTCCAATGAACAATAAAGTGTGCGGCGGAACCGCGGCAGAAGCATGGCTTCTGCGGCGGATCCGCGGCCTAATGATGACGTCAGCCCTTTTACTTTGCACAATAATTCATCATTTAAGCAGATGAGTTTTCTGGGTATTTTTAATATTTATTCAAGAGTTGAATTTTCTGGGGTGTTTTAGAGCTTCGATGTTTCCACCGGATTATCAAATTTCGTCTTTGTGTATTTCCGGATGACTTTAGAATATGTTAAAAAGTTCGACCGGATATAAATACCCAACTTTTCCCCTGCCGGAAAATATCCAAGTGTTGGATTTTTGTGTGGTTTCAGGACGTTCTGAGTAGTGCAAGTAACGCGATGGTCCCTCTAGAAGACAACAAACCTTAACTCGATTATGTGACCGTCTTGAACTGCCCTTTGAACCTTCGGGTTTGGGGCAGTACGGCGTACCACATGTGAGGCGTTGGCTTGACCCTTCTACGGCTGGACCGTTGGTACTGAGGCATGAAGTGAATGTCTTTGAACCTATTTCATGTGTTGAACGGTTTCGGGAAAACTTGGGTGTTCGAATGTTCGATCGGAAAGTTTAATATATTCTATTTATTCGGAATGGGATACAATAATTGGAATTCACAAACAGTTATGAGATGACTGAATGAATGTTATAAATCTAGCGGTTTAGTTTCACTTGATATTGAAAAGAGTTTTCGATAATGAGACTAAAATGCGGGGTTTATAACTGTTAGGCATGTGATGTCTAAGTATTTCATTTGATTAGGCATGTGATGTCTAAAAGGGTTGCGGATTCCAACTGTTGTAGTTTTACACTTTCTTTTCTGTGACCGTAAGTGTAATATGTGTTATCGCCGGTTTCGTTGCTATATGTCAACGACAATTGGGATAGACCCAAGGAGGGGAGCGCAAGTAACCGGGTTCTGGGGTCCAGTGGGAGACCAACTCGAGGAGTCGAGTCCGGGTCTCCTAACCCTAGAATTGGCAGGGTTGCTTGCCGCTCTCGTAGGGGTCTAGGGGTGTGGGATTGGCTATTCATCACGACCGTGGAATCCGTGTTTTATACTGGCTCGTATTGAAAACACGGACGTCCTAGTATATCCAATATTTCATATGTTTCTTCTGCTGCTTTATCTGTGATGTGATCATGTGATGTTCTGTGATAGATACAGTATATATTATATAGACGTTACTTATGTTTTACACCCGCACTAGCCCTGTCCTGCTCTGTCGTTAGTTACCTAACCTAACGGTGCACGAGGGGACATCCAGGCGAATGCGGATGGCATAAGTGTACGTCGTATTTATATGTGATGTTTAGGTATTTAAATGATGGGACTTCATTAATGTGATTAATGAATGGAAAGAAACCTAAGATGTTGTAGAATCAAATTTTAAATAAAACAGGTAGCTACAGTTCTTGCTTTGCACAGCGGTATATGTGATATATCCTGCACCTTATTCGATGAGGAAAGGACCGAGATCCCTTCACCGGGAGTGACTCCTTTAGCAATAACTGGTAGATGCTACACCCTCAGTTTGACTTTTGATTGCTTCTATAGTTTCTTCTTTGCACAGTGATATATATGATATATCCCGCACCTCATTCGACGAGGAAAGGGCCGACGATCCCTTCACCGGGAGTGACCCCTTTAGCAAAACTACAAAAGCCTCAAAATCACTCCATTTCAAAACTTTATTTGATTCTACAACGATATCAAGTTCATTACGCAATAGGTTTTCAGAAAAACCTGTCGTAGCCCTCCGTCATTTCAGATAAGTTGCATATAGTATTCGTGCTACATTTGTTGGCTTTCGTCAAGGTGTAGTGTGCGGTAGCTATGTGCTGTTTATCTGCTGCATATGATGCGACTGGATTAGGGTAGTCGTACGGCTTTGTTGGCTTTCGTCAAGGGTCGTGCGGGTGGGTTTAATTCAGTCAAGAAATGTACGGGTTGAACTTGACTAGCGGGCTGTGGTTTGTTGGCTTTCGTCAAGGTCATAGCACGCTAGGGGCAAAAGCATTATCGGGAATTTCAAGTGTTGAAATTTGCAATGAGATTGCATACCTTCTATGAGATAGTTGGATCCCGATACCCACTGCGAGTAAGAGTTACTCCTGGGAGAGTTTTGCACACTACAATTAGCCGATCAAGTAGGTGTCTAGAAAGGTGTCAACGGGGTTACGCCTCTGGGAAAATGAGGTTTACATTAATTAGGTCCGTGCGAAAGCATGGGGAACCTCCCTCAAAGTACCGACACTGGCCTGGCTGAAAGATCGACGAAGTTGTAGGGTGTAATTAATCCCTGCTAGTCTTTCCTTTTAGGATTTGAAGGAAGATTTGATAAAAACCAGTGGGAGCCATCCTGATTAGATAAGATAATAACCAATCTGATCTTGCACGAGCATACGCTAAAGTGTTTTCTTCTCTCTCTCTGCAGGTAGCGACCATTTTGATGCCCTAATCAAGATAATAATATGGATGTATTGACCGAACCCGCATGTTATACTGTGCTGGGGAACGTTGGTTCCCTTCTTTCTTATAAGAGTTATAGGAATGAACAGGACATAGGGGAATACCAGGATTCCCATGCCACCAGAATGAAGAAAGTACATGATGATGCATTTTCTTCGGGTGTGTTCGTTACTGAGAACTGTCTCTCCATTTGCTCCACGTCCTGGGTATTAGATACCGGGTCAGGATCCCATATATGTAATCAGTTACATGGGCTTAGGAAAGGTAGAGAACTTGGAGATGGTGATAAAGACATTAGAGTTGGAAATGGTGCAATTGTTGCAGCTAAGACTGTCGGGGAATATCACCTTGTATTACCAACTGGTAATACATTGGTTCTGAACGAATGCTATTACATGCCGAACCTGATATGCAACATTATATCGGTTTCTTTGTTGACTAAAGAGGGATATAATTTTGTATTACAGGATAATGTTATGAACATTTTCCGTAACCAAAAGTTGGTTGGATCAGGCACGTTGTGCAATGGCATTTATGTTCTAAATCAAACAACAGTTCTAAGCATAACAAACACACACAAGAGGAAGAGTTCTGAACTGAACGAATCCTTCTTGTAGCATTGTAGACTGGGTCACATCAATGCGACACGACTAGCTAAGTTGCATAAGGATGGATATTTAAATCCGTTTGAATTTTCATCTTATGACACTTTCCCGTCATGTCTCAAAGGCAAGATGACCAAAACTCCATTTATGGGACACGGAGAAAGAGTTACCGAACTTTTAGGACTGATAGATAGTGATGTATGTGGTCCCATGTCTACACATGGCAGGGATGGTTCTTCGTACTTCATTACATTCACTGACGATCTCTCAAGATACGGACATGTGCACTTGATAAGACACAAGTCTGAAGCTTTTGAGAAATTTAGAGAATATAAACAAGAAGTCGAGAACCAAACCGGAAAAAGTATTAAAATCCTTCGATCTGATCGAGGAGGTGAATACTTGAGCAATGAATTCCTGGACTTCCTAAAAGAGAATGGGATTCTCTCTCAGCTGACTCCTCCATATACACCACAGCACAACGGTGTATCAGAACGGAGGAACCGCACTCTATTAGATATGGTGCGCTCTATGATGAGCACAACTGAGTTACCTATTTCCTTCTGGGGGTATGCGCTTGAGACAGCCATACATCTATTGAATATGGTCCCAACCAAATCTGTGCCTACCACTCCATATGAGATATGGAAAGGAAAGAGACCAAGTCTTAACTATGTTAAGATATGGGGTTGTCCAGCCTATGTCAAACGACAAAATCCGGACAAACTCGAGGCACGGTCTGTTCTATGCAAATTTGTAGGGTATCCCAAGAATTCTCAAGGGTATATCTTCTACCACCCTGAGGAACAAAGAGTGTTTGTTTCTCGGCATGCCACCTTTTTAGAAAAGGAATTTCTTGGAAAAGAGATTTGTGGTAATGAGGTAGAACTGGAAGAGGTTCCAGCTGCAGAAGCTACAACAGAAGATCTGGTGGAACCAGAGGATTCCGTAGTACCCGACGAACCCCAGCCTCTCCGCCGATCTAGTAGGGTTCCTCGCCAACCTAGGAGATACTACGGTTTTCTCATGGATGGTGGGAGCGAGGATTGCATCATGGAGGATGATGACCCAACTAGCTTCGAGCAGGCCATCACGAGTAGTGACTCGATAAAATGGCTGGATGCTATGCGGTCCGAGATGGAATCCATGTACACCAACAAAGTATGGACTTTGGAAGTTGCTCCTGAAGGGGTAAAACCCATTGGGAGCAAGTGGATCTTCAAGAAAAAACTTGGTGTAGATGGGAAAGTGGAGACTTTCAAAGCTAGACTTGTAGCAAAGGGTTTTCGTTAAAGACCAGGTGTGGACTATGACGAGACCTTTTCTCCAGTGGCTATGCTTAAATCCATCCGGATCATGCTTGCCATCGCTGCATATCATGATTACGAAATCTGGAAAATGGATGTTAAGACCGCCTTTCTAAATGGTGATTTAGAAGAGTGCGTGTACATGACTCAGCCAGAGGGCTTCGTAGACAGTGGGAGCAGCGGTAAGGTGTGCAAGCTGCTTAAATCCATTTATGGATTAAAGCAAGCATCGCGGAGTTGGAACATCTGCTTTGACGTCGTTATCAAAGAGTTTGATTTCGTCAAAAACCCAGATGAACCTTGTATTTACAAGAAGGTGGCAGAGAGTAAGGTTGTCTTCCTCGTATTGTACGTGGACGACATACTCTTGATAGGAAATGATATTCCTATGCTGCAATCGGTCAAGCTCTTCTTATCACAAAGATTCTCAATGAAAGATCTTGGTGATGCCTCCTGCATATTGGGAATAAGGATCTATAGAGATAGATCCAAACGGATATTGGGATTGTCCCAATCCAGGTACATTGACACCGTACTAAAGAGGTTTAGTATGGAAGAATCCAAGCGTGGGAACTTGCCCACGATCTCTGGAGTCACTCTCTCCAAAGTGATGTCTCCCAAGACTGATTTGGAGAGAGCTCGCATGCAAGGGATACCCTATGCTTCGGCTGTAAGCTCTATCATGTATGCGATGCTATGTACCAGACCCGATGTAGCATACTCACTAAGTATAGTGAGCAGGTATCAAGCTGATCCTGGAGAGAGTCACTGGACAGCTGTGAAGAGCATTCGCAAGTACTTGCGAAGGACTAAAGAGATGCTCTTGGTGTAAGGTAACGGAGAACTCCAAGTGGAGTCCTTTACCGATTCGAGCTTCCAGAGTGATAAGGACGACTCTAAGTCGCAGTCGGGATTTGTCTTTACCCTTTACGGAGGGGCGGTTAGCTGGAAGAGTTCCAAGCAGGAAACCGTGGCAGACTCGACGATGGAGGCTGAATACATCGCTGCCAACGATGCTGCCAAAGAGGCTGTCTGGATCAAGAAGTTCATTACTGAACTTGGAGTGGTTCCATCCATTAAGCATCCAATACCTTTGTATTGCGATAACAATGGAGCGGTGGCTTTGGCCAAGGAACCCAGGTCCCATCAGCGATCCAGGCATATTCTGAGGCGGTATCACCTGATCCGGGAGATAGTTGATCGCCGGGAGATCGAGGTCAGGAGGGTTGACACGAAGAACAACACGGCGGATCCACTCACGAAGGCCATTCCCCAGATACAGTTTGAAAGACTCTTCGGGATGCTCGGTATGCGATACTACAGCAGCTGGCCCTAGTACAAGTGGGAGATTGTTAGTTGTATGTATGCCCTAAAGGCCAGTATTATACAGATGATGTATATTATATTGGATGCTTGGACATATATAGAGATGACTTTTTTGCTCGATATGATAGTATGCTATCTGGTTACTCTTTATCTTAACATGTATACTAGTCTCTTTATACTGTCTTATAGTTACATGTTGGTAAAGCCCTTAGGATGTATACTTGACTACATGGACTATGATGAAGATCATACTAGTGGGGACATGGTAGTCCATAGGTACATCCTTCAAGGTCCCTAGTCGTGGGTGTATCGAGACGGGGCATCGATATACCAGAGTAGACTAGCGTATACGCTTCTCGACCCATAAGATGGGCGATGGATGATCCCATATCCATTGGTGTTTGACATCAGAGATGGTATACGGGTGCTCAGTGGAGACTGGGTACACTGGACGGATTCGCCGAGAACTCCCAGATGGTATTATATCTTACGTCAGATGGCAGTTCTCAGGTGACACTTGTGCAGGTTAGTCTGTAGACCCGAGATCGTCATAGTGTCTTGTGTGATTCCCACTGTGCTTTGATCTCCACCTTACCACGTCCATGAGGGCGTGCAAAACGGTGGTCTTTGGGTACAATCCCGAGTCACATGGAGGCAATGAGCGATAGGAGGGGTTTCGTCTCTCCCGGTATTGGGGGTTGATGTTGCGCCGTGCTCGATTTGCCGTAACAGGGAAGTCCCTGGCCAGGGCTGATCAGAGATTTGCTGGTAAGTGTTACCAGTAGTTTCTCGACCCGTTATGAGCCTCACATCGGCACGACTTATCGGTTATTGGGGTCTGACGTTTACCACCCCTAGACTTGATATGCGACATATCAGACGAACAGACCGGACTGTACGGTAAGTGTTACTGGTTGGATTCACAGGAGTATGAGAGGGCTAGCTCGTCGATCTTCTGATCGCTCAATACCCGGATGGCCGTTACGTTTGGCAGACCGCTTGCGGCTTGTGGATGCTTGATATGATCATCATCTGCTACCGGCGTATTGACGAGTCTTTAGAGTCCTACACAGAGGTTTCCTGGCTCAAGCAAAATGAAATAGGAGCGCATATGAGATATGTGCAGGACCGAGAATAATGCGTGTATGTGATACCGTATTCCATTCTCGTGATGAATGTATCGAATGGTTATATTCGATATAACCTAGATATCGAATCAAGGATTGATTCGATAAGCCGATACATAGGATACTAGTCGGTTATATGCGATATGACCGGATCGTTAAATTAAGTGTTGATTTAATGATTTAATGTATAATTATATATTCGATATATTACTTTGCAATAACTAGTATTGGTTCATTTTAAATGGATTTTCTCACTTGTTGTGCAAGTGGTATATGTGATATACTTTTGTGCACATGTTTGTATCATGTTTGATGATGCTTGCTCATTTAGTTAAGTGTATAGAATTAAACCATGGTTAAAAGATGATTAGGGTTTTGCTTTTTCATTTATTTATTTGTTTATTTATTATGAAATGGTTATGATAAGAATGGTGGCTTTCTTTTGTTTCTAGTTGAAGCTTCATGAAGCTTTGACTTCTTAACCATTCTTGTCTTCATGCTTAACCCTAACCCATCCAAGTAACCATGGTCTATTCTCTACACTCTACCCTAGTTAGTATATGATAAGTAATGATTTTATTATTCTTTTAACTCAACACTTATCATATTCTTTCTTCTTCTTCATCATCTTCATCAAGAAAGAAAGCTTGATGCCATTAATGGCAACTTGAGCTATAGTGTGAGAAATCCAATTCCAAAGTGAACCCACCTCCTATTTCTTCACCCTCTACCTCTTGCCAAGTTGTTTTGGGTGTTTTCTTCACAAGTTTCACAACTTGGTGAAGTTGGAGCTTGAACTTGTGATGCCTCGACGTAGATCATCTTCGGCACGAAGCCGACGACCTAGTCCGCCCATTTCTCCGATGAAGCCGACGATTGAGTTCAGGATTCGAGATGGACAGTGAAAGGACGCCTACGTGGAGCTAAGGAAGTGGAGAACCGGATCTACAAAGGTTGTAGCCTCTCTCCTTTAGTTAAAGTGTTAACTAGTTTCGTATTTCGCCTAGAATTCTAGTCAACGATCCGTATTAGGGTTTCTCGGCACCCATAAAATTTGAAATTGGCATGGTTGATGCCTTGTGAGACCTCTATATAGTGCCTAGGAACCCTACAATTATGTGACCGTCTGAACCGCCTCTGAACCTTAGGGTTTGGGGCAGTACGGCGTGCCACATGTGAGGCGTTGTCTTGACCCTTCTACGGCTGGACCATTGGTACTGTGGCATGTGATGGATGTTTTTAAATTGATTTCAAGTGTTGAGATATATTGGGGAAATCTTGGGTGTTTGATTATTCGATCAGAAAGTTTAACATTGTCTTTTTATCTGGAATGCGATACAATATTAGGAATTCACAAGTAGTTATGAGATAACTAATATGAATGTTATAAATCTAGCAGTTCAGTATCAGTTGATCGGTTGCCACGGAATTTTGATGTGATAAAAAGTCCGTCGCAATCACGTAGCGTACGCGGATACTCGCCGGGTAAACTTAACAGACAGCCACGCCCCATAGCCCCGACCAAGTGACTGTAGGAGAACCCCGTCGCCAAAAGCATCTGTTCGGGTGCTCGCGGCAGTGGTGTTCCGCCTTAGTGCACTTCGTCGACGGCATCGGGGGTGCGGCCGTCTACTAAAGTTTACGACGAGCATTTGATCAGGATGTCGGGAATCTTGTTGAATTGCCCGACTTGATATTGAAAAGAGTTTTCGATAATGAGACTAAAATGCGGGGTTTATAATTGTTAGGCATGCGATGTCTAAGGAATTCATTTGGTTAGGCATGCGATGTCTAAAGATGTTGCGGATTCCAACTGTTGTAGTTTTACACTTTCTTTTCTGTGACCGTAAGCGTAGTATGTGGTGTATCGCCAGCTTCGTTGCTATACATCAACGACAATCGGGATACAAATACTTACTTACGTTGATGATATGAGATATTATGTGTTGCTATAATATGTTATATTGGATCGTCGCGTTTTGAATAGCCGGGGGTTTTATGTGAGATAAGAGTTTTTCATTTTCATTCATGTAAAATTCATTTGTATGTAATATTCTTTTATTGGGGCACTTCCGGGCTGAGCATGATGTCACCATTGTATATTATTTACTTTTCCGCATTAGGTAGACCCAAGGCGGGGAGCACAAGTAACCGGGTTCTAGGGTCCAGTGGGAGACCATCTCGAGGAGTCAAGACAAGGTCTCCTAACCCTAGAATTGGCAGTGTTACTTGCCGCTCTCGTAGGGGTCTAGGGATGTGGGTTTGGCTATTCATCACGACGGTGGAATCCGTGTTTTATACAGGCTCATATTTAAAACACGGACGTCCTAGTATATCCAATATTTCATATATGTTCTTCTGCTGCAATGTTCTGTGATGAGATCATATTACTTCCTGAGACGAATGTTTATATTATATATATGAGATATATGTTATATTGCAGATTTCGTTTCAAATGTGATGCTTGTGAAGCATAATAAAATGGGACTTCATTAATGAGATTAATGAAATAAAAGAAACCTAAAGATGTTGTAGAAACTTGTTTAAAAACTGATAGCTCTAGTTCTTGCTTTGCATAGCGGTGTTCCTTGTAGAACATCCAGCACCTTATTCGATAAGGAAATAGCCGAGATCCCTTCACCGGGAATGACCTCTTTAGTGAAACTAGCAGATGCTACAAACTCGGTTTGTCTTTTGATTACTTCTATAGTTCTTGCTTTGCATAGTGATATTTATGAAATATCCTGCACCTTATTCAATGAGTAAAGGGCTGACGATCCCTTCACCGGGAGTGACCCCTTTAGCAAAAATAGAAAAGCCTAAAAAACACTCCATTTAAAATCACACAATTCTACAACGATATCAAGTTCATTACGCAAAGGGTTTTCTTAAAAACCTGTCATAGCCCTCCGTCATTTCAGATAAGAACTGGTTAGTATTCGTGCTGCGGTAGTTTGGCCTTCGTCAAGGCGTAGTGTACGGTAGCTAACTAATGCTTATCTGCTAGCATACGATGCGATTGGATTAGGGTATTTGTACGGCGTAGTTTGGCCTTCGTCAAGGGTCGTGCGGGTGGGTTTAATTCAATCAAGAAATGAACGGGGTGAACTTGACTAGCGGACTATAGGTAGTTTGGCCTTCGTCAAGGTCATAGGACGCTAGGGGTAAAATATTATTGGGAATTTCAAGTGTTGAAATTTGCAATGAGATTGCATACCTTCTATGAGATAGTTGGATCCCGATACCCGCTGCGAGTAAGAGTTACTCCTGGGAGAGTTTTACACATTACAATTAGCCGATCAAGTAGGTGTCTAGAAAGGTGTTAACGGGCTTACTCCCCTGGGAAAACGAGATTTACTTTAATTAGGTCCGTGCGAAAGCGCGGGGAACCTCCCTCAAAGTACCGGCCCTGGCCTGGCTGAAAGATTGGCGAACTTGTAGGGTGTAATTAATCCCGGCTAGTCTTTCCTTTTAGGGTTTGAAGGAAGATTTGATTAAAACAGTGGGAGACATCATGATTAGATATATTAGATAACCAATCTAATCTTGCAAGAGCATACGCTGAGTGTTTTCTTCTCTCTCTCTCTCTCCAGGTAGCGACCATATCATGCCTTAATCAAGATAATAATACGGATATATTGACCGAACCCACTTGTTATACTGAGCTGGGGAACGTTGGTCCCGCTCCAACTTATAATTGTTATAAGACATAGCAGGAAATTGGGGAATACCAGATTTCCCGTGCCGCCCAAACGAAGAAAGTGCATGTTGATGCATCATCTTCGGGTGTGTTCATTACAGAGAACTGTTTCTCAGTATCCTTTACGTCCTGGGTATGAGATACCGGATCAGGATCCCGTATATGTAATCTGTTACATGGGCTACAGATAGGTAGAGAACTGAGAACGGGTGATAAGTTTCATGAGATAGAAAATGGTGCAAGTGTTGCAGCAAGGTCTGTTGGTCACTATCACCCTGTATTACCAGAATACATTGATTCTGAACGAATGTTATTAGATACCGAACCTGATGTACAACATCATATCAGTCTCTTTATTAGTAAAGAAAGGATATAATTTTGTATTGTTGGATAATGTTTTGAACATTTCCTATATCAAGAGTTGATCGGTTCAGGTACATTATCTAAAAGTATTGATGTTCTAAATCAAACTACAGTTCTTAGTATACAAAACACACATAAGAGGAAGAGTTCAGAAATGAACGAATCCTTCTTGAGGTATTGTAGACTTGGTCATATCAATGCGATCCGACTAGCTAAGTTACATTTAGATGCATATTTAAATTAGTTTGAATTTATATCTTGTAAAACTTGCTAGTCATGTCACAAAGATAAGATGACCATAGCTCTGTTTATTGGAAACAGAGAATGAGTTAGTGAACTTTTGGGATTGATACATGATGATGTATGATGGTCCCCTGTCTACACATGCCAAGACTAGTTCTTTGTACTTCATTACATTCTCTGATGATCTCTCAAGATTCGGACATATGTTCCTGTTGAAACACAAGTCTGAACCTTTTGAGATATTCACAGAATATAAGTAAGAAGTAGAGAACCAAAAATGGGTATAAGTATTATGTCCTTTGATGAGATCAAGGCGGAGAATACTTGAGCACGGAATTCCTGGACCATTCTAAAGGAGAATGAGATTCTCTCTCAGCATTACTCCTCCGTATACACCATAGCACGATGGTATATCGGGGCGGAGCAATAGCACCCTATGCGATATGGTGTGCTGTATGATGAGCACTACTGGGTTTCCTATTTCCTTTTGGGAGTTATGCGCAAGAAAAGCTGCATAACTATTGAATAGGGTTCAAATCAAATCAGTTGCCTATCACTTCATATGTGATATGGAATGGGAAGAGCCCATATCTTAAGTTTGTTAAGATTTGGGGTTGTCCAGCCTATGTCTAAAAGCATAATCCGGAAAAACTCGAGGCAAAGTCAGTTCTGTGGAAATTTGTTGGATATCCCAAGCATTCGCAAGGGAATACCTTCTACCAAACAGAGAAACAAAAGAACAAAAGGTGTTTTGTTTCTCAGCATGCCACCTTTGTGAAAGGGAATTTCTTGTGAAGAAATTAGTGGTCATGAGGTAGAACCGGAAGGAGTTCCAGCTATACAAACTACAGCAGATGATTTGGTAGAACCAAAGGATTCAATAGTTTCCAACGAACCTCAGCCTCTCCGCCGATCTAGTAGGGTTCCTCGCCCACCTGAGAGATACTTCGGTTTCTCTATGACAGTGGGAGCGAGGATTGCATCATGAGATGATGACCCAACTTATTTCGAGCTGGCCATCAGGAGTGGGACTCTGTAAGAATGGCTGGATGCTTAGTGATCTGAGATGGAATCCTTATACACCAACAAAGTATGGACTTTGGTTGCTTTATCTGAAAGGTTAAATCCCCATCAGGAGCAAGTATATCTTGAGAAGATTACTTGGTGTACATGGAAAAGTTGAGACTTTCAAAGCTATGCTTAAGTCTATCCAGATCCTACTTGCCACGGCTACATACCATGACTACGATATCTGGTGGTTGGGTGTCATGACTGTTTTTCTAAATGATGTTTTAGAAGAGAACGTCTATAAGTACACAGCCAGAGGGCTTCGTAGATAGTGGGAGCAGCGGAAACGTGTGCAAGATGTTTTATGTGATAAAACATGTATCGCGGAGTTGGAACATCAGTTTTGATATGGTAGTCAAAGAGTTTGACTTCATCAAAATGGTAGATGAACCTTGTATATACAAAAAGGTAATAGGGAGTATGGTGGTGATCCTCATAGAGTACGTGGATGACATACTCTTGATAGGGAAGGAGTTTCCTATGCTACGCTCGGTCAATCTCCGCTTATCACAATGATTCTCCATATAGGATCAAAATGATACCTCCTAAATCCTAGGTTTTGGATCTATGAGATAGTTCTAATTGGATGTTAGGATACTCACTAGTTGTAGTGAGATGGTATCAATCGATCCTGGGGAGAATCACTGGAAAGGTTCCTGGGTGATAAGGACGACTGAATGTCAGTTGCAGGCATTGTCTTTACCCTCAGTGGAGGGACGGTATTTTGGAAGAGTTCCAAGCTAGATACCGTGACTTACTAGACGATTAAAGGCAAGATACATTGTTACCAACGATGCTAGATGAACTTCGTTCCTACCATTGTGTGACAATAGAGTTGTGGCTTTTGCCAAGGAACCCCCCGTCCCATCTGAAATCCAGATATAATTCTTAGGCAGTATCACATGATCATGAAGATGGTTGATCTCCAGGGAGATCGAGGTTAGGAGAGTAGACAGAGAGTACGACAACGCGGATCCACTCACAAAGGCCTTTTTCCCAGTAGAGACTTTTATGGATGGTTGAGTATGAGATACTTCAACCACAGCAAATTATTGGGTATGTGATACCACAACAAATGGCCCTAGTGCAAGTGGGAGATTGTTAGTTATATGTATGCACTAGAGGCAATTACTGTACATATGATGTATATTGTAATGGATGCTTGGACATATATAGGGAGGACTTTCTTGCTCGACATGATAGTATGCTATCTGGTTGTACTTTATCTTAACATGTATTCTGATTATCTCTATGTTACATGTTGATAAAGCCCTTAGGATATGTACTCGACTACTGGGACTATGATGAGATCATACTAGTGGGGCCACGGTAGTCGACGAGTACATCCTATAACTGTTCCTAGTCGAGGATGTATCAAGACAGGGCATCGATACACCAGAGTAGACTAGCGTATACGCATCTTGACCCATATGATGGGCGATGGATGATCCCATATCCATCGGTGTTTGACATCAAGGATGGTGTACGAGTGCTCAGTAGAGACTGGGTACACTGGACGGACTCGCCGAGAACTCCCAGATGGTATTATACCTTACGTCAGATGGCAGTTCTCCGGTGACACTGGTATAGAGTAGTCTGTTGACCCGAGATCGTCATAGAGTCTTGTGTGATTCCCACTGTGCTTTGATTTCCATCATACCACGTCCAAGGGGGCGTGCAAAAAGGTGGCTTTTGGGTACAGTCCCGAATCACATGGAGGCAATGAGCGATAGGAGGGGATTCGTCTCTCCCGGTATAGGGAGTTGATGTTGTGCTGTGTTCGATTGGTTATAACTGGAAATCCCTGGCCAGGGTTGCTGAGATTTAATGGTTAGTGTTATCAGTAGTTTCTCGAACTGTTATAGACCTCAAATCGACACGACTTATCAAGATACTAGGGTCTGACGTTTACCACCCCTAGGCGAGTTATGCGACATATCAGACGACGAGACTGGACTGTATGGGAGTGTTACTGATTGGATTCACAGGAGAATGTATAGGCTTGCTTATTGATCTTCTGAGCGCTCAATACCTGGGTAGCTGTTTCGTTTAGCTGACCTCTTGCAGCCTGTGGGTGTTTGATATGATCATCACCTACTGCCGGCGTATTGACGATTCTTTAGTGTCCTACACAGAGGTTTCTTCGCTCAGGCAAAACGGAGTAGGAGCACATATGTGATATGTGCGGGACCGAGGATAATGCGGTATGTGATAACATATTGGATTCTCGCGATATGAGATATCGGCCGGGTATATATGATATAGCCGGGTCATAGTATTAGTCGGTTATATGCGATATAGCCGGATTGTTGGATCAAGTGTTGATTCGATAATTTAATATATAATAATATATATGATATATTAAATTACATTAACTAATATTAACTCACTAAAAGATTCTTTTTCTCACTCGGGTAATACATTGATATATATGCTATATATATGTTAATTGTATTATTTTATATTGTTACGATAAATATTATATATGTGATATATAATATTGTAACATGATATGATAACTAATGCAACATGTTTTGTAGAGATTAAACAAGATTAGGGTTTGTTTTGGGTTAAAGCTTTCTAGAAGTTTCTAGAAGGTTTTGTTTTTGCAAAGATATTTTCAAGTGACTCATTCTTAACCTAACCCAAGCCCTAGCCTTGGTTAATTCACTACAAAGGTTTAGTCAACCATGGTTGCATTAATCATCATATTTATCCTTTCATTATTCATCACAAAAGGTTTCATGTTGATTGTTCATCTTCTTCCTTCTTTCTTTCATAGAAAAAGCTTTCTAGCTTTTTCAAGGTGATGAAAAATGAGTGAGTAAATGAAAATAAAAGAGCGCAAAAATCCTACTTCATCATCCTCATCTACCTTTGCCATTTAGATGAGGGTGTTCACATCATTTTATGAGTGTTAGCTTGTGTTAATGAAATTTCAAGGTAGATCATCTATGTTATCGAAGATCGGAAGAAAGACTGCATGTTTCTCTTCATGGAACCTCTCGAGAGTCCGGAATACGATGATCGCAGCGAAGGGACCTCAACACGGAGCTTAAGAAGTGAAGGAATGGATCTACAAAGGTGGTAATCCCTCTCACTTAGTGTTAAAGTGTTTAACATGTTAGTTTTCGCATAAACTCTAGTTTAAAGATCCGGCTTTGGGTTGTTCGGCACGGCTAAATTTTTAATCGGGCATGGTTGATGCCTCGTAGACCCTTGTGGCAGTGCCTAGCAACCCTACACTCTTGACTCGAGGATTGTCATATTATAAGTATTGTATCGCATGTGATTCTACTGAGGTGAGATCACCGACTACTAGATATATATAGATCGACTCAGATTTAGGTGGATTTCTTTACCCTTTTGACTGGGCTCGAGTCTTACTTGTTTCCCAAAATGGAGATTTTTGAGTATTTTAAAATACCAGAACTGTATGACTCGTATATTGGATAGGTATATGTTGGAGATAGTGCCCTCAGAGTCAATTATTGGATCGCATGTACGTGATTGCAATGATTGCGGAGGACCTATACCGGTAGGACAGTCTTACTCGAGATGATACTATGCTATCTGGTTTGCCTTTATCAGTCGTGTACATGTTCAGGTGACTGATTACATATTACACTTTGATAGAGCCCTTAGGATCTTGCTTTACTACCAATAGTATGATGGCGATCATATACGTGAGAGTTGGGCGGTTTATACGCATATCCTTAATTGTGGTCCCTAGTCGTGGGAGTTTCGAGACAGGGCATTGATACTCCGGAGTAGACTAGTGTATATAGTCGAGACCCCGACGAGGGGCGGTGGCCGGTCTCACAAGCCACTGGTGTCAGTTGGATCACCTAAGATGTATACAGGTGCTCATTGGGTTATGAGTACACCGGACAGGACTCGCCGGGAACCTGCTAGTTGGTTTTATACATATCGTCAGATAGCAGTTCCTTGGTGACATGTTTACAGGTTAGTTCATCGACCTGAGGTCGTCATTTTTCTTGTGTGAATTCCCACTGTGCTTTGATTTCTACACTACCACGGCTCAAAGGAGTCGTGCAAACAGGTAGTTTTTGGGTACAGTCCCGAGCCACATGGAGGCACGTGAGCGGATTGGCAGGGGATTCGTCTCTCCCGGTATTGGGGGTGAGATCGTGCTGTGTCTCGGAGAGCCATTACACAATGCCCACGGCCGTGGCAGGAGATTTACTGGTAGGTACTCCAGTAGTATCTCAAGGTGTTATTGGGCTACACTCCGACACGACTTATACTGCTATTGGGGGTCTGACGTTACTAGCCCCCTAGGCAGATATGCGATACTCATAGACGAACGGACCGGACTGTATATACATTGTCACTGTTAGGCTCAGTAGGGTTTCTGGATTAGTTCGCTCATCAGCCTCCCTTGAGGTCAGTCCATGGGTAGCCGTTACGCATAGCTAGTGCCGCTGACGGTTTGTGGTTAAACCCACTGCCAGGGTACTGACGAGCCTTTAGAGTCCCCCACAGACAGTTTCCCAAGTTCGGGCGAAACGTTGTAGAGGCCGTATGGTTTTATGGTAGGGTTCGGGAAATGCACGTGCGTTTACGCACGTGTCATTTTTCGGGCAGATGATACTGGTCGGCTTTGGTTTAAGCCGGATTCGAGTATTATATTGAGTAGATATAATATCTTTGTCTCAGTTGCATTTGTATTCGGTCGTAATACAAATGTGGGTATATTTATACAGTTACGGGGTTATCCTGAAATTCGTTTCGGGATCGCTTTTGGAAGTTGCCAGTTTCCAGTTTTCTATCAGCCGTCTTTTAACATTCGGTTAAAGACGGATTTATCTTTTCTTGAGATGAGTGTGGAAGGTTCTAGAAGTTTCTAGAAGAGGTGACAAGGTTGAATGGTGTTGATGTTTCATTGGTTGCATTTAATGTATTCATACTTTGTGTTCACACTTTGTGTTCACACTATGTGTTCACACTTTTTGTTCACACATGATATTTGTTCTTGTGGTCACCTCCCTCCTCCTACACTCACCCCCCCACCTCCTATAAGATGGCCGGCCCCTTTCCCCTCTCACTCACTCTCAATTGATGAAAATGGTTGTGAAAAGATTATGATAG
Organism: Agapanthus africanus; assembly: GCA_030015575.1. Lineage (NCBI taxonomy): Eukaryota > Viridiplantae > Streptophyta > Magnoliopsida > Asparagales > Amaryllidaceae > Agapanthus > Agapanthus africanus. The sequence goes on along the minus strand of JASDDO010000012.1, from coordinate 293,188,225 downwards.
TTTTGGGGTGTATGGAAATTTCATTGATCATTTCATTCCATCACCCGATTCAAATGGCAACTTCATTAACCGTTCGTCCATAGCTTTGGACGGAACGAGACAAAGTCTTCTACTCATTCTCTACTTCAATCTTGGTCGTCTCTTTTAGCAAACTTGACGACCGAGTTGCCTCGAGTCAGAGGCGGGAGCCCGTTTAAAGAATCATTGACGTGGTGCCACCTGGACGAGCAGTTCGGAGATCGAAGAGATCGGAGCAGCCGCAACGGAGCGTGGGATGATGGTTAAAGAACGAAGGACTCGGATCATTCGGTATAACCTTTCTACTCTCTTTACAGTTTGTTAGTTTAGCAATAATGGCAGATCCGGGTTAAAGTATACGATAGTGCCAGTTAAAAGTTTTTTGTTCCGCATTCGGCGTTTGTAGACGGCCGGGGCGCTACCGTGGACTTACAGTGGTATCAGAGCCTCACCATTTTACTTTACTAACTTGTGCTAACGCGTTTAAAACATCGATCGGACCGAATATCAAAAACTGCAAAATTTCAAGTTCACAGTTTCTGTTGATTTTTAAAGGGTTCCAAAAATTATTCTACATATCACAGAAAGTTGTGCAGGGTTTTAGAAGCACACCGTACAAATTTGGGCACGTGATTCGACAAGAACGCCGCGGAATCGCGGTCAAACCTATGGTTTGACCGCGCATCCGCGGCCATTCTGTAAGATCATGGCCCCAAATTTGCACAGTGGGTTCTTCTCTGGAAATTGGGATTTTTGGTATATATCTTTTGGGCCCAGATTTTGTTACTGTTCAACAGATGTTCGTGGGTTCCACTTCGTGATATTTAGTCGATCGAAATTTAAACATGTTAGTTACAGTGCTTACATTATATGTCCGACCGGGAATGTCATTTGATCGGTAAACCGCGTCTGATTGCTATAGTTCTTTTAGACGGGTTTGCGAACGTGACATTCGCGTTGATGTTCTGTGTTTTGCTGTGTTGTTGCGGATTTGTCCTGGTGGATAGCAGTGTGCAATGGTAGTGCAGTTTGATTTATTTGTACATTTGATATTACGGGGCGAGCGTCCAACATGTGGACTGCCGTCACTGCCTGTTGTATAATATTCTTTTGGGGCACGACCGGGTCGAGGTCGATGTACCCATTGTACATATTTAACATTTCTGTACTGGGTTTTACCCCGCGACGGAGTTCACGGATAGCCGGGTTCTGGAGGGCAACGGGTCCGCATCTCATGGTTTTGAGAGGCAGGGGGGCCTTACTCTAAAATTGGCTGACTATTCGCCGCACTCGTAGGGGGTACAGGTTGACCCAAGGAGGGGTTCTCAAGCTACCGGATTCCGTGAAGTGCAGGGTGGTCCATTCACTTTGCTGTAGGGGGCTGCCTCGCTTCAGGTTTTGGCGGGTAACTTGCCGCACGCGTAAGGGTCTAGGTTTCATTGCAGAGGCTATCTACACGACCAGGGGAACGTCGGGTTTCAGCAGCGGCTCTGTGAAACTCGGGGATCCCAGATTATCTGTATTGTTCTGTGATGCTTATTACTTTTCTGTAATGTTGCATATTATCACGCCTGGAGCGATTATTGTATATTGGTATATATACTATTAGATGTTGTATATGTTTTACAACCGCGCTAGTCCAGTCCCCTCTCTGTCGTTAGTTAAGTAACCTAACGGGTGATGACGGGACCAAGTGAAGAATGCGGATGGCATATACGTACATTTTATTTTCGTTCTTTTTTGGTGTGATTAATTGATGGGACTGCATTGATTCTGATCAATGCAAAGTAAAACAAACCTATTTGGCAGTTGTTGGAACAAATTTAAAAAGTGTTATTACAAAGATGTTTCCTTTTGTTTTGCATAGTGATATTCGGTTGGAATATTCTGCACCTCATTCGACGGGGCAAGGGCCGATATCCCTTCACCGGGACTGACCCCTTGGGCAGAAATTTGCGTCAGGGTAATAACTTCACTATAGTCGATTACAAGTTGCTTTGCATCGCGGTTTTCAGTGGAATATCCTGCACCTCATTCCACGAGGAAAGAGCCGAGATCCCTTCACCGGGAGTGACCTCATTAGCAAAAGGTTTTCGCCACTATATTTTAAAAAGCTATCAGGTTCCTTCAGCGATATCAAGTTCGTTACGTTAAAGGTTTTTTCGCCAAAAACCAGTCGTAGCCCTCCGTCATTTCTTTTGGGTATTCAGTAGTATTCAAGCTATGCATTTTAGCCAAAGTTAAGGCATAGTGTTTGGTAGCTGCTGGGTATTCATTTGTTGCATAGATAGATTAGTTGGTTTGGGACAGTCGTTCTGCCATTTGGCCAAAGCCAGGGGCATGTGCGGGTGGGTTCAAATTGACAAGATAGTGACGGGTAGAACTTGGCATGTGACTTATGACATTTTGACCAAAGCCAAAGTTATAAGAGCATGGGGCAAAAATCATATCGGGTGTTTCTAAAGAAACTGAAACTTGCCAAGTGTGCGCATACCTTCTGGAGTATGAGTAACGTGGATGCATTCCATCACGTTATCATGCGATGAGAGTTGGATCCCGATTCCCACTGATGCGTTGGTTTACTCTTCGGGTGATCCCGATTGATTCTTCTTTCAGGTTTGGAGGAGAATTTGACAGGACAGTGGGAGGTTTCCGGATTAGATAAAGTGATAACCATTCTGATCTAGGTTAGAGTGCACGCAGAGTGTTTCTTTTCTCTCTCTTTGGCAGCGACCTTTGACCGACCCTAGACTATGACTCAGTGACCAAGTTGACCGAACCTTCTTAAAATACTGGCTTTTGGATTGTCTGAGTTGCATAAGTCATTGCCACTCCTTCTTTTACCCTTTGCATTTCTCAGAACACCCCGTATTACTACGGACATCCACTTCCATTGGATAGATCCATCGTATGGTTATATACGAACTCGAAGGGACTTCTTCGAGGATGGATCAAGGTTCAGGAGAAATAGAATTGGTTTATTCAGTTGTCTTTTATTATCACCTTCTCTCAGGTTGCGAGGGCTCCTTGGTTTAGGAGAGTACACCTATTACGCTTATTGGATAGTCTTATTCCAAACCATAGGCAGGTGCCGAAAGGTAGGGAATGAAGAAAACCAATTAGCCTAAATAGGTGGTACATAAGGTAATATGTAAAGACAAAATAAAGGGATTAGAAAGAGGGCAAAGTAAATTGCGACTGATATCATTCACGACCAAACCGCGTACATCATCGCCACTCCTATTTCACCTTTAAAAGAATAAGGTATTATTCAGTTGTCTTTTATCATCACCTTCTCTCAAGATGCGAGTACTCCTTGGTTTAGGAGGGTACACCTATTATGCTTACTGGATAGCCTTCTTCCAAACCATAGGCTGGTGCCGAACGGTAGGGAAGGAAGAAAACTATTTAGCCTAACGATGGTGTGCATGAGGTAATGACTAAAGAAAAATAAAGGGATTTGGAGAGATGGCAAAGAAATATACGGTTAAAGTCATGAATTGGATTATGGAAGAGGCATTACTATGAATACAAGGATACCCCTACGAAACATTTTCATGTTTCAGTGTATTGTTAAAGGAAAACTGTTTTCCCGATTAGATACTTACTCCAAGGGTATGTATTTACAAGGTTTCATTCTCATATCTGTATGGTTTTACAGATGATAAGTGGGAGTAAGTTATTGGGAATTAGGTGATTATCCTCATTATATCGGAATTCGTTGTAATTGGTGATATTTGAGGAAATCGCCAGGGTACAGTTTTCAACCTACGACGCACAGGTTTTGAGTTGTTTAACTCAGCGGACTTATACAGAGTATTGTATGTTGTCCAAGTGTCCATCAGGACAAAGGGGTAGGTTCTCGTACTATGTTCTGTTTACTTATGACTTCTCTAGGTATTAGACAAGTGTTTCATAGAAATACAAGGTCTAAGTTTTGAGAAGTTGTGGGTCTAAGAATAAAGTAGAGAACCAGGTGTCACAAGTATCAGGATTCTTCAAATAGATCGAAGATGTAGATTCTTGTGATTGGTATTCAGATGATAGTAATGGTTTTGAGAAACTTGTTTCTCTTTCAGGTTGCTCATAATTGGATGGATTCCTAAGTTGAGTAATGCTGATTAGCCTCTTTTCCATTAAGTTCACATGCACTGGAGACAGTTGCATGATTTGAATATGGTTCCAATTAAATAAGTGCCAAAGTTTCTATATTGGATATCGAATAGTTCGTACCTTAAAAGATGTTAAGGTATGGGGAGTTGTCCAGCTTATGCTTAAAACCAGACTCTGGATAACTCAGGGCACGTTTCTGTAATGGCTGTTTGTGGGTTGACCCTGGCTATGACGAGGGTTGATTTTCTACCATTTGGAAGATCAATAATGATATTGTTCTTGACTCGCCACAGTTTTAGTAAAATGGATCTTTTTCAGAAAACAGTAGTTGGAGTATGGTAGAACTGGAAGTGATTCCAGAACCGCGAACGATTACGGAAAATTTAATAGGACCTATATATTCAATCTGATTTGACATTCCAATAGCCACTCCGCAGATGTGGTGGGTAACCTCAGACACCCGAGAGGTACTCCGGTAGCCTCAAGGACGGTGACAGGGAGGTTATTATCTACCCAGACTTGACACTACTGTTGTTCCAGGCTATGAGACCCGGTAGGAGGGTTGTCGTAGTCAGTGGGAGCAGCAGAAGTTTAGTGGGCAAGTAGCTTATGTCTATTTATAGACTTGAGCAGTTATAGCGGAGATAGATCATCTAATTTTGATGTGACAGTCATGGGTTTGACTTCAATCAGAATAAGGGATGGATCTGTTAAGAAGGTAGTAGGGTGTGATGTCATGGTATTTGGATGACATACGCAGAGTAGGAAGTAAAATTCCTATACTACGATCGGTTGTACTGTGGTCATCACACAGTTGTTTCTCCAGACAGGATATGAATATAATATTTGACATTCTGGTTTCTAGATCTATGGTTTTAGATCTGGATTTGGGTAGTTTCCCAATGTGGGTACTTTGACAGTATTCTAATGGTTTTTAGAATAGATGACTCCTGGCATGGTGGTGTACCTGCAGGTGATGGAGTCACCCTCTCTAAAGGTGTCTTACGGACTAAAGGGGAGAGGGATGTGCATGATTGGCAGATCACTTGCTTAGGCAATTGAGTCAATCGTGAAATGTCAAGTACCACACCAGATGTTGTTTTTGCACTAGATGCAATAAGTTTGTATTAATCCAATCCTGGAGAAACATAAGGAAGCAGTTTTAGAACATAAGTACATGTTCTACGGATTTGATGACGGCAGCCTCCTTCGGGAGACGGTTATCATTCCAGGCTTCAAAGGTGACATGGTTGACAGAGTGATTGTCAGAGTTATAGTTTTCCCACTGACGAGGGACAATATTATGGACAGGTGGTCCAAGAGGATACTGGGAGGCTTGGTGCAAGATACTGATTAGGTTCAGTGATCGATACAGTCTAAGAAGTTTGGATTTGGAGTTCATTTATGAACTAGGTCCCATCAGATATCCAGACATATTCTAAGACAGGTATTACTCGATTCGGGAGATGGCTTTCTCCGCGAACTTGAGATTAAGAGAGATATAGAAAGAAACATCTAGGCGGATCCACTCACTGAGGCTATTTCTCGAACACAATAGTTTTACAAACGGGCTTTATGAAACTGATTAGTAGAGGAGTTGGATGTTCGGTTTCACACGGGCAGTGAGTAGTCGACATCGCAATAATTAGCATTAAGTGCAAGTGGGAGATTGTTGGAGATAGTGCCCTCAGAATCAATTATTGGATCGCAGGTACGTGATTGCAATGATTGCGGAGGACCTATACCGGTAGGACAGTCTTACTCGAGATGATAGTATGCTATATGGTTTGCCTTTATCAGTCGTGTACATGTTCAGGTGACTGATTACATGTTACACTTTGATACTACCAACAGTATGATGGCGATCATATACGTGAGAGTTTGGTGGTTTATACGCATATCCTTAATTGTGGTCCCTAGTCGTGGGAGTTTCGAGACAGGGCATCGATACTCCGGAGTAGACTAGTGTATACAGTCGAGACCCCGACGAGGGGCGGTGGCCGGTCTCACAAGCCACTGGTGTCAGTTGGATCACCTAAGATGTATACATGTGCTCATTGGGTTATGAGTACACCGGACAGGACTCGCCGGGAACCTGCTAGTTGGTATTATACATATCGTCAGATAGCAGTTCCCTGGTGACATGTGTACAGATTAGTTCATCGACCTGAGGTCGTCATTTGTCTTTTGTGAGTTCCTACTGTGGTTTGATTTCTACCCTACCACGACTCAAACGAGTCTTGCAAACATGTAGTTTTTGGGTACAGTCCCGAGCCACATGGAGGCACGTGAGCGGATCGGCAGGGATTCGTCTCTCCCGGTATTGGGGGTGAGATCGTGCTGTGTCTAGGAGAGCCATTACACAAAGCCCACGGACGTGGCAGGAGATTTACTGGTAGGTACTCCAGTAGTATCTCAGGGTGTTATTGGGCTACACTCCGACACGACTTATACTGCTATTGGGGGTCTGACGTTACTAGCCCCCTAGGCAGATATGCGATACTCATAGACAAATGGACCGGACTGTATATACATTGTCACTGTTAGGCTCAGTAGGGTTTCTGGATGAGTTCGCTCATCAGCCTCCCTTAAGGTCAGTCCATGGGCAGCAGTTACGCATAGCTAGTGCCACTGACGGTTTGTGGTTAAACCCACTGCCAGGGTACTGACGAGTCATTAGAGTCCCCCACAGAAAGTTTCCCAAGTTCGGGCGAAACGTTGTAGAGGCCGTATGGTTTTATGGCAGGGTTCGGGAAATGCACGTGCGTTTACGCCCGTGTCATTTTTCCGGCAGATGATACCGGTCTGCTTTGGTTTAAGCCGGATCCGAGTATTATATTGAGTAGATATAATATCTTTGTCTCGGTTGCATTTGTATTCGGTCGTAATACAAATGCGGGTATATTTATACAGTTACGGAGTTATCCTGAAATTCATTTCGGGATCGCTTTTGGAAGTTGCCAGTTTCCATTTTTCTATCAGCCATCTTTTAACATTCGGTTAAAGACGGATTTATCTTTTCTTGAGATAAGTGTGGAAGGTTCTAGAAGTTTCTAGAAGAGGTGACTAGGTTGAATGGTGTTGATGTTTCATTGGTTGCATTTAATGTATTCATACTTTGTGTTCACACTTTGTGTTCAAACTATGTGTTCACAGATGATATTTGTTCTTGTGGTCACCTCCCTCCTCCGACACTCACCCCCCACCTCCTATAAGATGGACGACCCTTTCCCCTCTCACTCACTCTCACTTGATGAAAATGGTTGTGAAAAGATTATGATAGTTTTGGGGTGTATGGAAATTTCATTGCTCATTTCATTCCATCACCCGATTCAAATGGCAACTTCATTAATCGTTCGTCCATATCTTTGGACGGAACGAGACAAAGTCTTCTACTCATTCTCTACTTCAATCTTGGTCGTCTCTTTTAGCAAACTTGACGACCGAGTTGCCTCGAGTCAGAGGCGGGAGCCCGTTTAAAGAATCGTTGACGTGGTACCACCTGGACGAGCAGATCGGAGATCGAAGAGATCGAAGCAGCCGCAACGGAGCGTGGGATGATGGTTAAAGAACGAAGGACTCGGATCGTTCGGTATAACCTTTCTACTCTCTTTACAGTTTGTTAGTTTAGCAATAATGGCAGATCTTGGTTAAAGTATACGATAGCGCCAGTTAAAAGTTTTTTGTTCCGCATTCGGCGTCTGTAGACGGCCGGGGCGCTACCGTGGACTTACAGTATATTCTTCAGTGTTGCTGTTACTATATCGCTTTCTGTATATTCATGAAGTTTCACCGCATTGCATGCTTATACATATGTTATCTGTAATTATTATGAAACCATGCTGTCAGGACACCAGCACCATTACCGATGATGCGTATGCTCCACATACACTTGCTTGCCAGCACACATCATCATCGGTAATTGCCATGTCACGTACACTTTAGAGAATACTATTTCATTGACATAGCCTGCTAGCGGATAGTTGCAATATGTTATAGCTTTCATTGTAGGGTATATATGCACTGCCACAAGGGTCTACGAGGCATCAACCATGCCCGATTAAAAATTTAGCCGTACCGAAAAACCCAAAGCCGGATCTTTAAACTAGAGTTTAGGCGAAAACAAGCATGTTAAACACTTTAACACTAAGTGAGAGGGATTACAACCTTTGTAGATTCGGTCCTTCACATATTAAGCTCTGTGTTGAGGTCCCTTCGCTGCGATCATCGTGTTCCGGACTCTCGAGAGGCTTCACGAAGAGAAAGGTGCAAGCTTGCTTTCGATCTTCGATAACAAAGATGATCTACCTTGAAGTTTCATTAACACAAGCTAACACTCACAAAATGATGTGAACACCCTCATCTAAATGGCAAGGGTAGATGAGGATGATGAAGTAGGATTTTTCTCTCTTTTATTTTCATTTACTCATTCATTTTTCATCACCTTGAAAAAGCTAGAAAGCATTTTCTATGAAGGAACTCTAGGAAGAAGATGATAGAATCCTTTTGTGATGAACAATGAATTAAAAAATGTAGCGGTTACAAATCTAACCAAGGGTTAAGCACGAAGGAATTAACCCTTGTAGAGAATTAACTAGAGTTAATGGTTTGGATTGGGTTAACATAATATTTTCACAAAATATCAAGCAAAACACAAAGTCAAAGCTTCATGATGCTTCATGGAAGCTTCATGCAAAAGCTAACCCTAATCCAAACCCTAACCAAGTTTAAACCCTAAACCATTGTTAAATTTGTAACCCTAACATGTTACAATATTATATATCACATATACAATATATTTTGTAACAATAGAAAATAATACAATTAACATATATCGCATATATATCAATGTATTATCCCGTGAGAAAATGAATCTTTTAGTGAGCTAATATTAGTTAATGCAAATAAATTATCATATATATTATTAAACATTAAATTATCGAATCAACACTTGATCCGACAATCCGGCTATATCGCATATAACCGACTAATACGATGACCCGGTTTTATCACATATACCCGGCCACTATCTCATATTGCGAGAATCCAATACGGTATCACATACCGCATTATACTCGGTCCCGCACATATCACATATGTGCTCCTACTCCCTTTTTCCTGAGCCAAGAAACCTCTGTGTAGGACTCTAAAAAATCGTCAATACGCCGGCAGTAGGTGATGATCATATCAAACACCCACAAGCTGCAAGCGGTCAGCTAACCGTAACAGCCACCCAGGTATTGAGCGCTCAGAAGATCAACAAGCAAGCCTGTACATTCTCCTGTGAATCCAATCAGTAACACTCCCGTACAGTCCGGTCTCGTCGTCTCATATGTCGCATATCTCGCCTAGGGGTGTTAAACGTCAGTCCCCAGTAGCTCGATAAGTCGTGTCGATATGAGGTCTATAACAGTTCGAGAAACTACTGATAACACTTACCAGTAAATCTCAGCAACCTTGGCCAAGGATTTCCAATTATAGCCAATCGAACACAGCGCAACATCAACTCCCTATACCGGGAGAGACGAATCCCTTCCTATCGCTCATTGCCTCCATGTGATTCGGGATTGTACCCAAAAGCCACCTTTTTGCATGCCATCTTGGACGTGGTATGAAGGAAATCAAAGCACAGTAGGAATCACACAAGACTATATGACGATCTCGGGTCAACAGACTACTCTGTACCAGTGTCACCGGAGAACTGCCATCTGACGTGAGGTATAATACCATCTGGGAGTTCTCGGCGAGTCCGTCCAGTGTACCCAGTCTCTACTGAGCACCCGTACACCATCCTTGATGTCAAACACCGATGGATATGGGATCATCCATCGCCCATCATATGGGTCAAGATGCGTATACGCTAGTCTACTCTGGTGTATCGATGCCCTGTCTCGATACACCCTCGACTAGGAACAGTTATATGATGTACTCGTCGACTACCGTGGCCCCACTAGTATGATCTCATCATAGTCCCAGTAGTCGAGTACATATCCTTAGGGCTTTATCAACATGTAACATAGAGACAATCAGAGTACATGTTAAGATAATGTACAATCAGATAGCATACTATCATGTCGAGCAAGAAAGTCCTCCCTATATATGTCCAAGCATCCACTACAATATACATCGTATGTACATTAATGGCCTCTAGGGCATACATATAAGTAACAATCTCCCACTTGCACTAGGGCCATCTGTTGTGGTATCACATACCCAACAATTTGTTGTGGTTGAAGTATCTCATACTCATCCATCCCATAAAAGTCTCTACTGGGAAAAAGGCCTTTGTGAGTGGATCCGCGCTGTTGTCCTCTGTGTCTACTCTCCTAACCTCGATCTCCCTGGAGATCATCCATCTCCATGATCAGGTGATACTGCCTAAGAATTATATTTGGATTTCTGATGGGACGGGGGGTTCCTTGGCAAAAGCCACAACTCCATTGTCACACAATGGTAGGAACGAAGTTCATCTCATGAACTTATATATCCAGACTGCCTCTTTGGTAGCATCCTTGGTAACGATGTATCTTGCCTTTAATCGTCTAGTAAGTCACGGTATCTAGATTGGAACTCTTCCAACATACCGACCCTCCACTGAGGGTAAAGACAAAGCTTGAGACTGTCATTCAGTCATCCTTATCATCCTGGAACCTTTCCAGTGATTCTCCCCAGGATCGATTGATACCATCTCACTACTTCGAGTGAGAATCCTAACATCCAATTAGATCTATCTCATACATTCCAAACCCAGGATTTAGGAAGTATCATTTTGATCCTATATGGAGAATCCTTGTGATAAGCGGAGATTGATCGATCGTAGCATAGGAAACTCCTTCCCTATCAAGGGTATGTCATCCACGTACTCTACGAGGATCACCACCATACTCCCTACTACCTTTTTGTATATACATGGTACATATACCATTTTGATGAAGTCAAACTCTTTGACTACCACATCAAAACAAATGTTCCAACTCCGTGATGCCTGTTTTATCACATAAAATATCTTGCACACGTTTCCTCTGCTCCCACTATCTACGAAGCCCTCTGGTTGTGTATTTATAGACGTTCTCTTCTAAAACATCATTTAGAAAAGAAGTCATGACACCCAACCACTAGATATCATAGTCATGGTATGTAGCCGTGGCAAGTAGGATCTGGATGGACTTAAGCATAGCTTTGAAAGTCTCAACTTTTCCATGTACACCAAGTAATCTTCTCAAGATATACTTGCTCCTGATGGGGATTTAACCCTTCAGATAAAGCAACCAAAGTCCATACTTTGTTTGTGTATAAGGATTCCATCTCAGATCACTAAGCATCCAGCCATTCTTAAAGAGTCCCACTCCTGATGGCCTGCTCGAAACTTAGTTGGGTCATCATCTCATGATGCAATCCTCGCTCCCACTGTCATAGAGAAACCGAAGTATCTCTCAGGTGGGTGAGGAACCCTACTAGATCGGCGGAGAGGCTGAGGTTCGTTGAATCTATTGAATCCTTTGGTTCTACCAAATCATTTGCTGTAGTTTGTATAGCTGGAACTCCTTCCAGTTCTACCTCATGACCACTAATTTCTTCACAAGAAATTCCCTTTCACAAAGGTGGCATGTTGAGAAACAAAACATCTTTTGTTCCTCGGTTAGGTAGAAGATATTCCCTCGCGAATGCTTGGGATATCCAACAAACTTCCACAGATCTGACTTTGCCTCGAGCCTGTCCGGATTTTTCTTTTTAGACATATGCCGGACAACCCCGAATCTTAACAAACTTAAGATATGGGCTCTTCCCTTTCCATATCACATATGAAGTGATAGGCAACTGATTTGATTTGAACCCTATTCAATAGGTATGCAGCTTCTCAAGTGCATAACTCCCAAAAGGAAATAGGAAACTCAGTAGTACTCATCATAGAGCACACCATATCATATAGGGTGCTATTGCTCCGCCCCGATATACCATCGTGCTATGGTGTATACGGAGGAGTAATGCTGAGAGAGAATCACATTCTCCTTTAGAATAGTCCAGGAATCCCGTGCTCAAGTATTCTCCTCCTTGATCTCATCAAAGGACATAATACTTATACCCGTATTTTGGTTCTCTACTTCTAACTTATATTCTGTGAATATCTCAAAAGGTTCGGACTTGTATTTCAACAGGAACATATGTCTGAATCTTGAGAGATCTTAAGAAAATGTAATGAAGTACAAAGAACCGGTCCTGGCATATGTAGACAGGGGACTTTCATACATCAGCATGTATCAATCCCAAAAGTTCACTAACTCTTTCTCTGTTTCCAATAAACAGAGCTGTGGTCATCTTATCTTTGTGACATGGCCGGCAAGTTTCACAAGATGTAAATTCAAACAAATTTGAATATGCATCTAAATGTAACTTAGCTAGTCGGGTCGCATTGATATGACCTAGTCTACAATGCCTCAAGAAGGATTCGTTCATTTCTAAACTCTTCCTCTCGTGTGTGTTCTATATACAAAGAACTGTAGTTTGATTTAGAACGTCAATGCTTTTAAATAACGTGTCTGAACCGATCAACTCTTGATATAGGAAATGTTCAAAACATTATCCAACAATACAAAATTATATCCTTTCTTTACTAATAAAGGGTCTGATATGATGTTGTACTTCAGGTTCGGTATCTAATAACATTCATTCAGAATCAATGTATTCTGGTAATACAGGGTGATAGTGACCAACAGACTTGGCTGCAACACTTGCACCGTTTTCTATCTCATGAAACTTATCACCCGTTCTCAGTTCTCTACCTTTCTGTAGCCCATGTAACAGATTACATATGCGGGATCCTGATCCGGTATCTCATACCCAGGACGTAAAGGATACTGAGAAACAGTTCTATGTAATGAACACACCCGAAGATGATGCATCAACATGCACTTTCTTCGTTTGGGCGGCACGGGAATTCTGGTAATCCCCATTTTCCTGCTCTGTCTTATAACAATTATAAGTTGGAGCGGGACCAACGTTCCCCAGCTCAGTATAACAAGCGGGTTCGGTCAATTCATTCGTTTTATTATCTTGATTAAGGCGTGATATGGTCGCTACCTGGAGAGAGAGAGAGAGAAGAAAACACTCAGTGTATGCTCTTGCAAGATTAGATTGGTTATCTAATATATCTAATCAGGACGTCTCCCACTGTTTTAATCAAATCTTCCTTCAAACCCTGAAAGGAAAGATTAGCCGGGATTAATTACACGCTACAAGTTCGCCAATCTTTCAGCCAGGCCAGTGTCGGTACTTTGAGGGAGGTCCCCTGTGCTTTCGCACGAACCTAATTAAAGTAAACCTCGTTTTCCCAGGGTTGTAACCCTGTTAACACCTTTCTAGACACCTACTTGATCGGCTAATTGTAATGTGTAAAACTCACCCAGGAGTAACTCTTACTCGCAGCGGGTATCGGGATCCAACTATCTCATAGAAGGTAAGCAATTTCATTGCAAATTTCAACACTTGAAATTCCCAATAATATTTTACCCCTACCGTCCTATGAACTTGACAGAGGTGAACAAACCATAGGCTGCTAGTCAAGTTCAACCCGTCATTTCCTGATTGATGTAAACCCACTCGCACGACCCTTGACAGAGGAGAACAAGGTCACATGACTACCCTAAATCAATCACATCATATGTTTATACAGATAAGCACAAATCAGCTACCGCACACTACGCCTTGACAGAGGTCAACAAACGCAGCATGAATACTAAATACTACTTATCTGAAATGACGTAGGGCTACGACAGATTTTTAAGAAAACCCTTTGCGTAATAACTTTATATCGTTGTAGAATCGAGTGATTTTAAATGGAGTGTTTTTGAGGCTTTTATAGTTTTGCTAAAGGGGCCACTCCCGGTGAAGGGATCGTCGGCCCTTTCCTCATCGAATAAGGTGCCAGATATTTCACAAATATCGTTGTGCAAAGCAAGAACTATAGAAGCAATCAAAAGACAAACCGAGTTTATAGCATCTGCTAGTTTCAATAAAGAGGTCACTCCCGGTGAAGGGATCTCAGGTCTTTCCTTATCGAATAAGGTGCTGGATGTTCTACAAGGAACACCGCTATGCAAAGCAAGAACTAGAGCTACCAGTTTTTAAAAAAGTTTCTACAACATCTTAGGTTTCTTTTATTTCATTATTCTCATTAATGAAGTCCCATTTTATTATGCTTCACAAGCATCACATTTGAAACGAAATCTGCAATATAACATATATCTCATATATATAATATAAACATTCGTCTCAGGCAGTAATATGATCTCATCACAGAACATTGCAGCAGAAGAACATATATGAAATATTGGATATACTAGGAAGTCCGTGTTTTTAATACGAGCCTGTATAAAACACGGATTCCACGGTCGTGATGAATAGCCAAACCCACATCCCTAGACCCCTAGAAGAGAGGCAAGCAACACTACCAATTCTAGGGTTAGGAGACCCGGTCTCGACTCCTCTAGATGGTCTCCCACTGGACCCTAGAACCCGGTTACTTGTGCTCCCCGCCTTGGGTCTACCTAATGCGGAAAAGTAAATAATATACAATGGTGACATCATCCTCAGCCCGGAAGTGCCCCATTAAAAGAATATTACATAGAAATGAATTTTACATGAATGAAAAAGAAAAACCCTCATCTCACATAAAACCCCCGGCTATTCAGAACGCGACGATCCAATATAACATATCACAGCAACACATAATATCTCATATCATCAACGTAAGCAAGTATGCGTATCCCGATTGTCGTTGATGTATAGCAACGAAGCCGGCGATACACCACATACTACGCTTACGGTCACAGAAAAGAAAATGTAAAACTACAACAATTGGAATCCGCAACCTCCTTATACATCGCATGCCTAACCAAATGAATTCTTTAGACATTACATGCCTAACAATTATAAACCCCGCATTTTAGTCTCATTATCGAAAACTCTTTTCAATATCAAGTCGGGCAATTCAACAGGATTCCCGACATCCTGATCGAATGCTCGTCGCAAACTTAATAGATAGCTACGCCCCATAGCCCCGACCAAGTGGCTGTAGGAGAACCCCGTCGCCGAAAGCATCCGTTCGGGTGCTCGCGGCTTTCCTCAACACTTGAGTGGAATTAAAAAATTCGCAGAAAAAATGACAAGAAAGGACCTAAGAATAAATATATAAAGTTCCAGGGACTAATACAAAATTTTGGCCGCGGAACCGCCGCCAAACCCTTGGTTTGGCCGCGGTTCCGCGGTCAAATCAGCGAATTACAGGTCCGTACTTCACAGTAATTCTTAGTTTTTCCAGCTTTAATTTTCTGAGCATTTTTAATTCATAAAAAATCACATATACCCGGATTCTCGGATCAAGTGTCGGAGTAATGCTGAGAGAGAATCACATTCTCCTTTAGAATAGTGCAGGAATACCACTGTAGGGTTTCTATGCACTGCCACAAGGGTCTACGAGGCATCAACCATGCCCGATTAAAAATTTAGCCGTGCCGAACAACCCAAAGCCGGATCTTTAAACTAGAGTTTAGGCGAAAACAAGTATTTTAAACACTTTAACACTAAGTGAGAGGGATTACAACCTTTGTAGATCCGGTCCTTCACTTCTTAAGCTCCGTGTTGAGGTCCTTTCGCTGTGATCATCGTGTTCCGGACTCTCGAGAGGCTTCACGAAGAGAAAGGTGCAAGCTTGCTTCCGATCTTCGGTAACAAAGATGATCTACCTTGAAGTTTCATTAATACAAGCTAACACTCACAAAATGATGTGAACACCCTCATCTAAATGGAAAGGGTAGATGAGGACGATGAAGTAGGATTTTCTCTCTCTTTTATTTTCATTTACTCACTCATTTTTCATCACCTTGAAAAAGCTAGAAAGCTTTTTCTATGAAGGAACTCAAGGAAGAAGATGATAATATCCTTTTGTGATGAACAATGAATTAAAAAAAATATAGTGGGTACAAATCTAACCAAGGGTTAAGCATGAAGGAATTAACCGTTGTAAAGAATTAACTAGAGTTAATGGTTTGAATTGGGTTAACATAATATCTTCACAAAATATCAAGCAAAACACAATGTCAAAGCTTCATGAAGCTTCATGGAAGCTTCATGCAAAAGCTAACCCTAATCCAAACCCTAACCAAGTTTAAAGCCTAAACCATTGTTAAATTTGTAACCCGAACATGTTACAATATTATATATCACATATACAATATATTTTGTAACAATAGAAAATAATACAATTAACATATATCGCATATATATCAATGTATTATTCCGTGAGAAAATGAATCTTTTAGTGAGCTAATATTAGTTATTGTAAATAAATTATCATATATATTATTAAACATTAAATTATCGAATCAACACTTGATCCGACAATACGGCTATATCGCATATAACCGACTAATACGATGACCCGGCTATATCACATATACCCGGCCGATATCTCATATCACGAGAATCCAATACGGTATCACATACCGCATTATCCTCGGTCCCATACATATCACATATGTGCTCCTACTCCATTTTTCCTGAGCCAATAAACCTCTGTGTAGGACTCTAAAGAATCGTCAATACGCCAGCAGTAGGTGATGATCATATCAAACACCCACAAGCTGCAAGCGGTCAGCTAAACGTAACAGCCACTTAGGTATTGAACGCTCAGAAGATCAACAAGCAACCCTGTACATTCTCCTGTGAATCCAATCAGTAACACTCCCGTACAGTCCGGTCTCGTCGTCTTATATGTCGCATATCTTGCTTAGGGGTGTTAAACGTCAGTCCCAAGTAGCTCGATAAGTCGTGTCGATATGAGGTCTATAACAGTTCGAGAAACTACTGATGACACTTACCAGTAAATCTCAGCAACCTTGGCCAGTGATTTCCAGTTATAGCCAATCGAACACAGCGCAACATCAACTCCCTATACCGGGAGAGACGAATCCCCTCCTCTCGCTCATTGCCTCCATGTGATTCGGGACTGTACCCAAAAGCCACCTTTTGGCATGCCCTCTTGGACGTGGTATGATGGAAATCAAAGCACAGGAGGAATCACACAAGACTCTATGACGATCTCGGGTCAACAGACTACTCTGTACCAGTGTCACCGGAGAACTGCCATCTGACGTGAGGTATAATACCATCTGGGAGTTCTCGGCGAGTCCGTCCAGTGTACCCAGTCTCTACTGAGCACCCGTACACCATCCTTGATGTCAAACACCGATGGATATGGGATCATCCATCGCCTATCATATGGGTCAAGATGCGTATAAGCTAGTCTACTCTGGTGTATCGATGCCCTGTCTCGATACATCCTCGACTAGGAACAGTTATAGGATGTACTCTATGACTACCGTGGCCCCACTAGTATGATCTCATCATAGTCCCAGTAGTCGAGTACATATCCTAAGGGCTTTATCAACATGTAACATAGAGACAATAAGAGTACATGTTAAGATAAAGTACAACCAGCTAGCATACTCTCATGTCGAGCAAGAAAGTCCTCCCTATATATGTCCTGTTAGTGTATATGCCCTAGAGGCCATTACTGTATCATACTAGTTTGTATATTACATAATGGAAGCTTGGGATATTCACCATGTATAGACAATCTTGCTCAATATAGTTGTATGCTACTTGGTTTGTTTCTACTTTAATGTGTACATGTGTTTATTTTAGTATATCACCTTTACACATTAGTGGAGCCCTTAGGATCTTTGCTTGATTACTAGCGTTGTGATGGCAGTCACACTCATGGGGGCTGGGTAATCTATAAGCACATCCTTATGCAGGTCCCTAGTCGTAGGACAATCGAGACAGGGCATCGATACTCCGGAGTAGACTAGCGTATGTGCTTCTCATCCTAGTGTGGGAGACGGTCTGTCCCATAGCCGTCAGTACGTCGTACTTGAGATAGTATGCGGGTGCTCGTTAGGTTACGAGTACACTGGACAGGACTCGTTGGGAACTGTTGTTTGGTACTATACCTATCGTCAGTTATCAGTTCCCAGGTGACATGAGTACAGCTTAGTCTGCTGACTTGACACTGTCACTTCGCCTCGAGTGTGTTCCCACTGTACTTAGGTTACTACCCTACCACGGCTCAAAGGAGTCGTGCAAACAGGTAGTAGTTGGGTGCAGTCCCGAAACACTTGGAGGCAGTCACGGTTAGACAGGATTCGTCTCTCCCGGTATTGGGGGTTGACATCGCGCTGTGTCTAGGAGAGCCATTACACGAGTAGTCCCTGGCCAGGGCAAGCGAGATATACTGGTAGGTTTCCAGTGTTATCTCAGGGTGTTCTGGGCTACACTCCGACACGACTTGTACCGCTAGTAGGGGACTGACGTTTACCGCCCCCTAGGCCCGCCATGCGATGTATCAGACGAACAGACCGGACTGTACAGAGATTGTCACATTCAGGCTCAGTAGGAGTTCAGATGGGTTTCACTTCGTCCGTCTTCTTGTCGGCATCTACCTGGGGACCGTTACGCACAGCTAGTGCCGCTTGCGGTCTGTGGTTAAACCCACTGCCAGCGTAGTGTCGAGTCTTCAGAGTCCCACACAGAAAGCTATTCGCCTTTAGGCAAAAGAGTAGAGGTCACATGGTTTTGCGACAGGTCGCATGGTTTTGTGACAGGGTTCGGTCACATCCGTGCACTTGTGCACGTTTGGTGTCCGGACAGTTAACACTAGCGGGCTTTGGTTTAAGCCAGATCCTAGTGTACATTTTGGGATTGGTTTTATCTCCTTTGTATTCGTGTTCCTCGGAACGCGGATGCGGGTTTATATGCACAGTTGACAGAGAGACAGAGGCAGAGGATTCTCATTGGGGTTGTTGACTGTTGACTGTTCACTGTTGACCATTGACTTTTGCTAAACCCAAATGAGAATAAGAAATATGATTAATGATAATATTAATTAAGTATTATTGTGTCATGGTTGAGATGAGGGGTTGACTTTGTTGACTTGTTGACTTTGTTGACCGTTTGACTAGGTTGGACTAGTTGACCATCATCATTACAATGGCTATCATTTCATGGCAAAGACATTTGCTTGCTTGTTTGTTTTTGCAAAATGAGTGTATGAAATGATATGGCCATTTTGACTTGAACCATCACATAATACTCAATTACTATTATGAGTAATCATGGTTTTGGATTATGAGAGCTTGGATGGCAAAAGACTTACTGATTCTCTTATTTCAATTATCTCTCTTGCTTGAGCTCTCCCTCTTGCTCTTCCTCTTGCTCTCTCTCTAGCTCAAGGCAACACCCTCTCATGAGTTGAGAAACATTGCCTTAGAGATAAAAGAAAACCCATATCACCTCTTTACTCATCCTAGTTCACAAGGTTTAGCAAACCAAGTGTTCTAGTTTCTTCAAGTTCGAAGAAGAAGCCAAAGGTAGAAGCTTTCAGGTGGATCCATCTTCGGCGCAAGGAGACGACGAGGTGAGGCCGATCCGTACACCGGAAAGAGTTGAAGACGAAGGAGTTCAAGAAAGGTATAACCCCCTAACCGAGTAGGTAAAACTCTTGTTAGGTTTGTTAGTTAGTTGTTTAACAAAGATCCGTATTTTGAGTCCATGTTACCACCTCTTGAAAAATCGTTTTTCATCATTTCCGCAAGCCCGTAAGTACCGGGAAAGGTAACGTGGAATTACAGTGGTATCAGAGCCTAGTTAAACACTATCTAACATGTTAGCAAAGTAAGTAGAAGTTCGATCGGAGAAAATATCACGCAACATACCCGAATAGCATAGTTTCTGCCGATTTTTTCCTCTGTTCAAAAAATAATAAATCGTACATGAAAAATCGGCTCAGGCTTTTGTTAAGACACCCAAGAAAACAAGTCCACTGACTCGGTTAAAGCGCCGCGGAACCGCGGCAGGAGCTTGCTCCCGCCGCGGAACCGCGGCCGAGTTGACTCGGTCGTGGCACTGTTTTCTTGCAGAGTGCTTCTGGGGTTGTTTTAGGATTTTTACAATATGTTTTTTCTGCCCAGATTTTCCAGAAAGCAAAATTAGTTTTTGGGGCTTGAAAATCCGTATTTTGATCGAACTTCTAAAGACTTAAGCTGACGGGTATATATCTGTGATGTGTTATATGTATTGAACGTCCGCTAATCGCTATACGTCGATTAGTGGGGGTTATACATATCTGTGATCTGTAATGTTGATGGTATGTGTATATGAATTCATTGGATTGTCGCGGATGAATAGCCGGGGATTGTGAGATGAGATTTTTTCCTTTTATCTTTCAATTCATGTAATATTATTTTTGGCCGCACAACCGGGTCGGGGTTGTAGCCGTCATTGAATAATTTCTTTTTACTGTTTTTGCTCCTAGGATAGACCCAAGGTGGGGTGCACAAACTACCGGGTATCACGAAGTGCCGAGTGGCCTACTCACGTCGTTGAGGGAGGTTGCTCCGCTTCGGATATTTGGCGGGTAGTTCGCCGCACCCGTAGGGGTCTAGGGTGTGGTATTGGCTATTCATCGCGACCGTATAATCCGCTTTTCATTACAGGCTCGTACGAATTGCGGATTCCTAGTATATCCAATGTGTTCATCTGTGATCTGAAATGGCTATCATTGCAAAATATCTATATATGATATTATTTAGGCGTTGCTTATGTTTTGCATCCGCGCTAGTCCAGCCCCCGCTCTGTCGTTAGTTAAGTAACCTAACGGGTAATTACGGGGCCCCGTGGCGAATGCGGATGGCATAAGCGTACGTCATATTTTGGTTGTTTTCTGCAATGGTTGGATTAAATGATGGGACGCATTGGAATTAATGCAAGAAAAATAAACCAAGTAAAATCGTTGGAACACTTTCAAAACCACTCGGTTTCTTTTCAAAAATAACTTTTAAACGCGGAGCTTAAGCCACTCCTTTTAAAAGCTATCTCGTTCCTTCAATTATATCAAGTTCACTACGTTCACGGTTTCGCCAAAACCATTCGTTGCCCTCCGTCGTTTCACATGAATGGTCAATAAGTATTCAAGCCATGTTTGTTGGCCAAAGTCAAGGCATAGTGATTGGTAGCTATTGGGTATTCATGTGCAGCAAAGATAGATGTGTTGGTTTGGGGCAGTCATTCTACCTTGTTGGCCAAAGTCAAGGGTATTTGCGGGTTGGCTCAAATTACCCTGGAGAATAACGGGTAGAACTTGACATGTGACTTATGATTAGTTGGCCAAAGTCAAGGTCATAAGAGCATGGGGCAAAAATCCACATTGGGAGTTTCAAAAGTACTGAAACTTGCTAGCGCTGCATACCATTTGGAGTGTGATGATTCTGGTAGGATTCCTTCAGTTTTGTCACGCAATGATATTTGGATCCCGATCCTACTGTGAGTATAAGCTACTCCTCGGGAAATTTCTCACTAAACGATCAATGCTATAAACCAAGTAGGTGTCTAGAAAGTTGTTAACGGGGCTACGCCCCCAGGGAAAAGAGGTAATTTAATTAAGGAACATCGCGAAAGCGTTGGAAAAGCTCCCTCGAAGTACTGACACCAGCCTGGCCGAACGGTTAAGCAAGTATTGTACGGTGAGATTGATCCTGACTAATTCTTCCTTTTTGGTTTGAGGAAGGATTCGAGAGAAAGTGGGAGCCATCCTGTTTAGACAAATTAAAAACCACTCTAAACTTGCAAGAGCATCATGCTAAAGTGTTTCTTCTCTCTCTCCTAATTGCAGCGACCAAATATCATGACCGCACTTAAGTTACTACTAGATAAAAACATACTGACAGGGCCAAACTACAAAGATTGGCTCAGGAATGTCAAAATGGCAATCACTTATGACAAGTTGGGGTATCTTCTTACAACCAAAGCTCCCCCTGTCCCAGGTCCCAAAACCAGCGTCGCGGATAGGGAAATCCGTAAGACCTGGGAAATCGATTGCGCGAAGGCCAAGTGCCTCGTCCTTTCCTCTATGGACAACGAACATCAGAGGAGGCACGAGAATATGGACCTCGAATCCATATTTCTCCATACAAAAGAACTGTATGGAGAGCAATCTCGTATCGCCAGATACGAAGGGTCGAAAAACCTGTTTTCGGCAAGGTTGGCTGTCGGATCATCGGTAACGGAACACGTGCTTAAGATGATTGGCTTCATTGAGGAGCTCGCGGACCTTGGGACGACGTTAGAGAACGAGCTCTACACGGACTTGATTCTCCAGTCCCTTCATTCCACTTACGCCCAGTTTATCCTGAACTTCAACTTGCAAGAAAAGGAAGTTGAATTTTCAGAACTCCTCAACATGCCGAGGAGTGGAGAGGGCACCCTACAGAAAGGTAGGGAAACATCCACTTTGTTTGTAGAAGGATCTTCCTCTTCTAGGTCCAAGGTGAAAGCCAAGGGAAAGAAGAAGAAAGCCCCCGCCACACCAAGGGGCGGTGTTTGTAAAGTGGATACGAAGGGAAAGACAAAAGAAACAAAGATAGCGGGAAAACTTGTGGGGAAGGAAGAGTGCTTTTACTGTCATAAGAGTGGGCACTGGAAGAAAGATTGCAGGGCTTGGAAAGCCAGAACACAGGATCTGAAGCAAGTTGCGGCTTCAGCTTCAGGTGTGTATGTTATTGAAAACTGTCTATCAATAAACTCTACTTCCTGGGTATTAGATACCAGATCTAGATCTCATATCTGTAATTCTTTGCAGGCGTTGAGAACCGTAGGTTTTTGAAGGTAGGTGACATGACCCTCAAAGTTGCAAACGGAGCTAACATGGAAGCTAAGGCCGTGGGGGACTATCACCCGGGAATGTCAGATGGACATGTTTTGGTTTTACGTAATTGTTTTTTTGTACCCAACGCAACTTGTAATATCATTTCTGTATCTTTGATTTGTAAAGAAGGTTATGAATTTGCGTTTGTAAGTAATGTTGTAAACATTCACCTTAATCAAGTTCTGATTGGGTCAGGTACATTAAGCAATGGTATATACGTACTAAACCAACCACAGATTTTCAATGTCCAGAATACACACAAAAGAATGTCTCCAGAAATAAATCAGACTTTCTTATAGCATTGTAGACTGGGTCACATCAATGAGAGAAGGTTCACGAAGTTACATATAGAAGAATATTTGGATCCGTTCGAATATCAATCGTATGCCACTTGTCAATCCTGTCTCAAAGGAAAGATGACAAAGACTCCGTTCACTGGACACGGAGTAAGAGCGAGCGAGCTCTTGGGACTCGTACACAGCGACGTGTGCGGTCCAATGTCTACACATGCGCGAAGCGGTTATTCTTACTTCATTACTTTTACGGATGACTTTTCAAGGTATGGTTATGTCTTCTTAATGAAACATAAATCCGAAGCCTTTGGAAAATTCCATGAGTATAAGAATGAAGTAGAAAAATAAACCGGCAAAAGTATCAAGACACTGAGATCGGATCGAGGTGGTGAATACTTGAGTGCCGAGTTCCTGGATTACTTAAAAGAGAATGGAATTCTCTCTCAGCTTACTCCTCCATACACTCCGCAACATTACGGGGTATCGGAGAGACGGAACCGAACCCTATTGGATATGGTACGGTCCATGATGAGTAACGCTGAGTTACCGCGATCATTCTGGGGATATGCACTAGAATCAGCTGCATACCTTTTGAACCGAGTTCCAACTAAGACTGTGCCTACTACACCATATCAGATGTTGTGTGGGAAGAGACCCTATCTTAATCACATTAAGACATGGGGATGTCCAGCTTTTGTCAAAAAGAAGCATGCGGACAAACTCGAGGCACGCTCAGTACAGTGCAAGTTTGTGGGATATCCAAAGAACTCCAAGGGATATTTCTTCTATTGCGAAGACGAATAAAAGATTTATGTTTCTCGTCACGCCAACTTCTTGGAAACTGAGTTTTTGGAAAATCAGATAAGTGGGAGCGCAATAAAAATGGAAGAAATTCCAGAACCACGAGCTATTACTGAAAGCATAGTAGAACAAGAGGGTTCAAAAGATCATGACATTCCCACGCCGCTCCGCAGGAGTAGTAGGCAGTCTCATCCGCTCGAGAGATACTACGGTTTTCTCATAGACGGGGACAGAGAAGATCGCATCATTGATAGTGATGAGCCGACTAGCTTCCAGCAGGCCATTCAGAGCGTTGACTCGGTAATATGGCTGGATGCAATGCGGACCGAAATGGAGTCCATGTACACCAACAAAGTATGGACGTTGGACGTTGCTCCAGATGGGGTAAAACCCGTAGGATGCAACTGGATCTTCAAAAGGAAGATTGGTGTAGATGGACTGGTTGAGACCTATAAAGCTAGACTGGTTGCAAAGGGTTTTCGTCAAAGACCTGGTTTGGACTATGACGAGACCTTTTCTCCAGTAGCTATGCTGAAATCCATTCGGATCCTTCTTGCCATTGCTGCCTTCCACGATTATGAGATTTGGTAGATGGATGTAAAGACCGCTTTTCTAAATGGAAATTTAGAGGAGTGTGTTTATATGGACCAGCCAGAGGGTTTCATTCAGAGTGGGAGTAGCGAAAAGGTGTGCAAGTTGCTTAAGTCCATCTACGGACTAAAGCAGGCATCGCGGAGTTGGAACATCTGTTTTGATGAGACGGTCAAAGAATTTGGCTTTATCAAAAATCCAGATGAACCATGCATCTATAGTAGATTTGTAGCGAGAACTGTAGTATTCCTCGTTTTATACGTGGATGACATTCTCTTAATAGGAAATGACATTCCTATGCTACAATCTGTCAAAGGGTTCTTGTCACACAGGTTCTCCATGAAAGACCTGGGTGATGCCTCATATATTCTGGGGATCCAGATCTATCGTGACAGATCCAAGAGGATACTGGGACTCTCACAGTCCATGTACATCGACACCATACTGAAAAGATTCAGTATGGAAGATTCCAAGCGCGGTAATCTACCGGCTTGTCACGGGATTACCCTTTCCAAAGAGATGTCCCCCAAGACTGATTTGGAAAGGGATCGCATGTCTATTATACCCTACGCTTCTGCGGTAGGCTCTATAATGTATGTGATGTTGTGTACCAGACCAAATGTAGCTTATGCACTAAGTGTGGTAAGCCGGTATCAGTCAATCCCTGGGGAGAAACACTCGATAGCAGTAAAGAACATTCTCAAGTACCTGAGAAGGGCTAAGGAAATGTTCTTGGTGTATAAAGGAAAAGACCTCCAGATCGAGGCCTTTGCTGACTCCAACTTCCAGAGTGACAAGGATGATTCCAAGTCCATGTCGGGTTATGTCTTTACCCTCAATAGAGGGGCGGTGTGTTGGAAGAGTTCCAAACAGGAAAACGTTGCTGACTCGACGATGGAAGCGGAATATATCGCTGCTGCAGATGCCGCAAAAGAAGCCGTCTGGATAAGGAAGTTCTTAACTGAACTTCAGGTGGTTCCGTCCATTGTTGATCCAATACCTCTGTATTGCGACAAAAACTGGGCTATAGCTTTAGCGAAGGAACCCAGGTCCCTTCAGAGATCCAGACACATCTTGAGGCGGTATCACCTGATCATGGAGATCGTGGGTCGCCAGGAGATCGAGGTTCGGAGAGTTTCTACGGAAGATAACACTGCTGATCCACTCACAAAGGCCTTACCCCAGACTCAGTTTGAGCGGCTGATCGAGATGATAGGTCTTCGATACGGCAGTACATGGCCTTAGTGCAAGTGGGAGATTGTTAGTGTATATGCCCTAGAGGCTATTACTGTATCATACTAGTTTGTATATTACTTAATGGAAGCTTGGGATATTCACCTTGTATAGACAATCTTGCTCAATATAGTAGTATGCTACTTGGTTTGTTTCTGCTTTAATGTGTACATGTGTTTATTTTAGTATATCACCTTTACACATTAGTGGAGCCCTTAGGATCTTTGCTTGATTACCAGCGTTGTGATGGCAGTCACACTCGCGGGGGCTGGGTAATCTATAAGCACATCCTTATGCAGGTCCTTAGTCGTAGGACTATCGAAAAAGGGCATCGATACTCCGGAGTAGACTAGCGTATGCGCTTCTCATCCCAGTGTGGGAGGCGGTCTGTCCCACAGCCGTCAGTATGTCGTACTTGAGATAGTATGCGGGTGCTCGTTAGGTTACGAG
Organism: Agapanthus africanus; assembly: GCA_030015575.1. Classification (NCBI taxonomy): domain Eukaryota; kingdom Viridiplantae; phylum Streptophyta; class Magnoliopsida; order Asparagales; family Amaryllidaceae; genus Agapanthus; species Agapanthus africanus. The sequence continues at coordinate 293,161,969 of JASDDO010000012.1, read as the reverse complement.
TACACTGGACATGACTCGTTGGGAACTGTTGGTTGGTACTATACCTATCGTCAGTTATCAGTTCCCAGGTGACATGAGTACAGCCTAGTCCGCTGACTTGACACTGTCACTTCGCCTCGAGTGTGTTCCCACTGTACTTAGATTACTACCCTACCACGGCTCAAAGGAGTCGTGCAAACAGGTAGTAGTTGGGTGCAGTCCCGAAACACTTGGAGGCAGTCACGGTTAGACAGGATTCGTCTCTCCCGGTATTGGGGGTTGACATCGCGCTGTGTCTAGGAGAGCCATTACACGAGTAGTCCCTGGCCAGGGCAAGCGAGATATACTGGTAGGTTTCCAGTGTTATCTCAGGGTGTTCTGGGCTACACTCCGACATGACTTGTACCGCTAGTAGGGGGCTGACGTTTACTGCCCCCCTAGGCCCGCCGTGCAATGTATCAGACGAACAGACCGTACTATACAGAGATTGTCACATTCAGGCTCAGTAGGAGTTCAGATGGGTTTCACTTCGTCCATCTTTTTGTCGGCATCTACCTGGGGACCGTTAGGCACAGCTAGTGCCGCTTGCGGTCTGTGGTTAAACCCACTCCCGGCGTAGTGTCGAGTCTTTAGAGTCCCACACAGAAAGCTATTCGCCTTTAGGCAAAAGAGTAGAGGTCGCATGGTTTTGCAACAGGTCGCATGGTTTTGCGACAGGGTTCTGTCACATCCGTGCACTTGTGCATGTTTGGTGTCTGGACAGTTAACACTAGCAGGCTTTGGTTTAAGCCAGATCCTAGTGTACTTTTTGGGATTGGTTTTATCTCGTTTGTATTCGTGTTCCTCGGAACGCGGATGCGGGTGTGTATGCACAGTTGACAGAGAGACAGAGGCAGAGTATTCTCATTGGGGTTGTTGACTGTTGACTGTTCACTGTTGACCATTGAATTTTGCTAAACCCTAATGAGAATAAGAAATATGATTAATGATAATATTAATTAAGTATTATTGTGTCATGGTTGAGATGAGGGGTTGACTTTGTTGACCGGTTGACTAGGTTGGACTAGTTGACCATCATCTTTACAATGGCTATCATTTCAAGGCAAAGGCTTTTGCTTGCTTGTTTGTTTTTGCAAAATGAGTGTATGAAATGATAATGCCATTTTGACTTGAACCATCACATAATACTCAATTACTATTATGAGTAATCATGGTTTTGGATTATGAGAGCTTGGATGGCAAAAGACTTACTGATTCTCTCATTTCATTTCTCTCTCTTGCTTGAGCTCTCCCTCTTCCTCTTCCTCTTGCTCTCTCTCTAGCTCAAGGCAACACCCTCTCATGAGTTGAGAAACATTGCATTAGAGATAAAAGAAAACCCATATCACTTCTCTACTGATCCTAGTTCACAAGGTTTAGCAAACCAAGTGTTCTAGTTTCTTCAAGTTTGAAGAAGAAGCCAAAGGTAGAAGCTTTCAGGTGGATCCATCTTCGGCACAAGGAGACGACGAGGTGAGGCCGATCCGTACACCGGAAAGAGTTGAAGATGAAGGAGTTCAAGAAAGGTATAACCCCCTAACCGAGTAGGTAAAACTCTTGTTAGGTTTGTTAGTTAGTTGTTTAACAATGATCCGTATTTTGAGTCCATGTTACCACCTCTTGAAAAATCGTTTTTCATCATTTCCGCAAGCCCGTAAGTACCGGGAGAGGTAACGTGGACTTACAGTGGTATCAGAGCCTAGTTAAACACTATCTAACATGTTAGCAAAGTAAGTAGAAGTTCGATCGGAGAAAATATCACGCAACATACCCGAATAGCATAGTTTCTGCCGATTTTTTCCTCTGTTCAAAAAATAATAAATCATACATGAAAAATAGGCTCAGGCTTTTGTTAAGACACCCAAGAAAACAGGTCCACTGACTCGGTCAAAACGCCGCGGAACCGCGGCCGAGTTGACTCAGTCGTGGCACTGTTTTCTTGCATAGTGTTTCTGGGGTTGTTTTAGGATTTTTACAATATGTTTTTTCTGCCCAGATTTTCCAGAAAGCAAAATTAGTTTTTGGGGCTTGAAAATCTGTATTTTGATCGAACTTCTAAAGACTTAAGCTGACGGGTATATATCTGTGATGTGTTATATGTATTGAACGTCCGCTAATCACTATACGTCGATTAGTGGGGGTTATACATATCTGTGATCTGTAATGTTGATGGTATGTGTATATGAATTCATTAGATTGTCGCGGATGAATAGCCGGGGGTTGTGAGATGAGAGTTTTTCCTTTTATCTTTCAATTCATGTAATATGTAAATTGATGTAATATTATTTTTGGCCGCACAACCGGGTCGGGGTTGTAGCCGTCATTGTATAATTTCTTTTTACTGTTTTTGCTCCTAGGATAGACCCAAGGTGGGGTGCACAAACTTCCGGGTATCTCGAAGTGCCGAGTGGCCTACTCACGTCGTTGAGGGAGGTTGCTCCGCTTCGGATATTTGGCGGGTAGTTTGCCGCACCCGTAGGGGTCTAGGGTGGGGTATTGGCTATTCATCGCGACCGTGTAATCCGCTTTTCATTACAGGCTCGTACGAATTGCGGATTCCTAGTATATCCAATGTGTTCATTTGTGATCTGAAATGGCTATCATTGCAAAATATCTATATATGATATTATTTAGGCGTTGCTTATGTTTTGCATCCGCGCTAGTCCAGCCCCCGCTCTGTCGTTAGTTAAGTAACCTAACGGGTAATGACGGGGCTTCGTGGCGAATGCGGATGGCATAAGCGTACTTCATATTTTGGTTGTTTTCTGCAATGGTAGGATTAAATGATGGGACGCATTGGAATTAATGCAAGAAAAATAAACCAAGTAAAATCGTTGGAACACTTTCAAAACCACTCGGTTTCTTTTCAAAAATAACTTTTAAACACGGAGCTTAAGCCACTCCTTTTAAAAGCTATCTCGTTCCTTCGATTATATCATGTTCACTATGTTCACGGTTTCGCCAAAACCATTCGTAGCCCTCCGTCGTTTCACATGAATGGTCAATAAGTATTTAAGCTATGTTTGTTGGCCAAAGTCAAGGCATAGTGATTGGTAGCTATTGGGTATTCATGTGCAGCATAGATAGATGTGTTGATTTGGGGCAGTCGTTCTACTTTGTTGGCCAAAGTCAAGGGTATGTGCGGGTAGGCTCAAATTAACCTGGAGAATGACGGGTAGAACTTGACATGTGACATATGATTTGTTGGCCAAAGTCAAGGTCATAAGAGCATGGGGCAAAAATCCACATCGGGGGTTTCAAAAGAACTGAAACTTGCTAGCGCTGCATACCATTTGGAGTGTGATGATTCTGGTAAGATTCCTTCAGTTTTGTCACGCAATGATATTTGGATCCCGATCCTACTGTGAGTATATGCTACTCCTCGGGAAATTTCTCCCTAAAGGATCAATGCTATAAACCAAGTAGGTGTCTAGAAAGGTGTTAGCGGGGCTACGCCCCAAGGGAAAAGAGGTTATTTAATTAAGGAACTTCGCGAAAGCGTTGGAAAACCTTCCTCGAAGTACCGACACCAGCCTGGCCGAACGGTTATGCAAGTATTGTATGGTGAGATTGATCCTGACTAATTCTTCCTTTTTGGTTTGAGGAAGGATTCGAGAGACAGTGGGAGCCATCCTGTTTAGACAAATTAAAAACCACTCTAAACTTGCAAGAGCATCATGCTAAAGTGTTTCTTCTCTCTCTCCTAATTGTAGCGACCAAACATCATGACCGGACTCAAGTTACTACTAGATAAAAACATACTGACAGGGCCAAACTACAAAGATTGGCTCAGGAATGTCAAAATGGCAATCACTTATGACAAGTTGGGGTATTTTCTTACCACCAAAGCTCCCCCTGTCCCATGTCCCAAAACCAGCGTCGCGGATAGGGAAATCCGTAAGACTTGGGAAATCGATTGCGCGAAGGCCAAGTGCCTCGTGCTTGCCTCTATAGACAACGAACATCAGAGGAGGTACGAGAATATGGACCTCGAATCCATATTTCTCCATACAAAAGAACTGTATGGAGAGCAATCTCGTATCGCCAGATACAAAGTGTCGAAAAAGCTGTTTTCGGCAAGGTTGCCTGTCGGATTATCAGTAGCGGAAAACGTGCTTAAGATGATTGGCTTCATTGAGGAGCTCGCGGACCTTGGGACCACGTTAGAGAACGAGCTCTACACGGACTTGATTCTCCAGTCCCTTCCTTCCACATACGCCCAGTTTATCCTGAAGTTCAATTTGCAAGAAAAGGAAGTTAAACTTTCAGAACTCCTCAACATGCTGAGGAGTGCAGAGGGCACCCTACAGAAAGGTAGGGAAACATCCACTTTGTTTGTAGGAGGATCTTCCTCTTCTAGGTCCAAGGCGAAAGCCAAGGGAAAGAAGAAGAAAGCCCCCGCCAAACCAACGGGCTGTGTTAGAAAAGTGGATACGAAGGGAAAGACAAAAGTAACAAAGATAGAGGGGAAACTTGTGGGGAAGGAAGAGTGCTTTTACTGTCATAAGAGTGGGCACTGGAAGAAAGATTGCAGGGCTTGGAAAGCCAGAACACAGGATCTGAAGCAAGTTGCGGCTTCAGCTTCAGGTGTGTGTGTTATTGAAAACTGTCTATCAATAAACTCTACTTCCTGGGTATTGGATACCGGATCAGGATCTCATATCTGTAATTCTTTGCAGGCATTGAGAAACCGTAGGTTTTTGAAGGCAAGTGACATGACCCTCAAAGTTGCAAACGGAGCTAGCATGGATGCTAAGGCCGTAGGGGACTATCACTTGGGAATGTCAGATGGACAAGTTTTGGTTTTACGTAATTGCTTTTTTGTACCCAACGCAACTTGTAATATCATTTCTGTATCTTTGATTTCTAAAGAAGGTTATGAATTTGCGTTTGTAAGTAATGTTGTAAACATTCACCTTAATCAAGTTCTAATTGGGTCAGGTACATTATGCAATGGTATATACGTACTAAACCTACCACAGATTTTCAATGTCCAGAATACACACAAAAGAAAGTCTCCGGAAATAAATCAGACTTTCTTCTGGCATTGTAGACTGGGTCACATCAATGAGAGAAGGTTGACGAAGTTACATACAGAAGGATATTTGGATCCGTTCGAATATCAATCGTATGCCACTTGTCAATCCCGTCTCAAAGGAAAGATGACAAAGACTCCGTTCACTGGACACGGAGTAAGAGCGAGCGAGCTCTTGGGACTCGTACACAGCGACGTGTGCGGTCCCATGTCTACACATGCGCGAAACGGTTATTCTTACTTCATTGCTTTTACGGATGACATTTCAAGGTACGGTTATGTCTTCTTAATGAAACATAAATCCGAAGCCTTTGGAAAATTCCAGGAGTATAAGAATGAAGTAGAAAAACAAACCGGCAAAAGTATCAAGACACTGAGATCGGATCGAGGTGGTGAAAACTTGAGTGTCGAGTTCCTAGATTACTTAAAAGAGAATGGAATTCTCTCTCAGCTTACTCCTCCATACACTCCGCAACATAACGGTGAATCGGAGAGACGGAACCGAACCCTATTGGATATGGTACGGTCCATGATGAGTAACGCTGAGTTACCGCGATCATTCTGGGGATATGCACTAGAATCAGCTGCATACCTTTTGAACCGAGTTCCAACTAAGACTGTGCCTACTACACCATATCAGATGTGGTGTGGGAAGAGACCCTATCTTAATCACATTAAGACATGGGGATGTCCAGCTTTTGTCAAAAAGAAGCATGCAGACAAATTCGAGGCACGCTCAGTACAGTGCAAGTTTGTGGGATATCCAAAGAACTCCAAGGGATATTTCTTCTATTGCGAAGAGGAACTAAAGATTTATGTTTCTCATCACGCCCACTTCTTGGAAACTGAGTTTTTGGAAAATCATATAAGTGGGAGCGCAATAGAACTGGAAGAAATTCCAGAACCATGAGCTATTACTGAAAGCTTAGTAGAACCAGAGGGTTCGAAAGATCATGACATTCCTACGCCACTCCGCAGGAGTAGTAGGCAGTCTCATACGCCCGAGAGATACTACGGTTTTCTCTTAGACGGAGATAGAGAAGATTGCATCATTGATGGTGATGAGCCGACTAGCTTCCAGCAGGCCATTCAGAGCGTTGACTCGGTAAAATGGATGGATGCAATGCGGACCGAAATGGAGTCCATGTACACCAACAAAGTATGGACGTTGGACGTTGCTCCAGATGGGGTAAAACCCGTAGGATGCAAGTGGATCTTCAAAAGGAAGATTGGTGTAGATGGACAGGTTGAGACCTATAAAGCTAGACTGGTTGCAAAAGGTTTTCGTCAAAGACCTGGTTTGGACTATGACGAGACCTTTTCTCCAGTAGCTATGCTGAAATCCATTCGGATCCTTCTTTCCATTGCTGCTTTCCATGATTATGAGATTTGGCAGATGGACGTAAAGACCGCTTTTCTAAATGGAAATTTAGGGGAGTGTGTTTATATGGACCAGCCAGAGGGTTTCATTCAGAGTGGGAGCAGCAGAAAGGTGTGCAAGTTGCTTAAGTCCATCTACGGACTAAAGCAGGCATCGCGGAGTTGGAACATCTATTTTGATGAGACGGTCAAAGAATTTGGCTTTATCAAAAATCCAGATGAACCATGCATCTATAGTAGATTTGTAGCGAGAACTGTAGTATTCCTCATTTTACACGTGGATGACATTCTCTTAATAGGAAATGACATTCCTATGCTACAATCTGTCAAAGGGTTCTTGTCACACAGGTTCTCCATGAAAGACCTGGGTGATGCCTATTACATTCTGGGGATCCAGATCTATCGTGACAGATCCAAGAGAATACTGGGACTCTCACAGTCCAGGTACATCGACACCATACTGAAAAGATTCAGTATGGAAGATTCCAAGAGCGGTAATCTACCGGCTTGTCACGAGATCACCCTTTCCAAAGAGATGTCTCCCAAGACTGATTTGGAAAGGGATCGCATGTCTATTATACCCTACGCTTCTGCGGTAGGCTCTATAATGTATGCGATGTTGTGTACCAGACCAGATGTAGCTTATGCGCTAAGTGTGGTAAGCCGGTATCAGTCAAACCCTGGGGAGAAATACTGGATACCAGTAAAGAACATTCTCAAGTACCTGAGAAGGACTAAGGAGATGTTCTTGGTGTATGGCGGAAAAGACATCCAAATCGAGGCCTTTGCTGACTCCAGCTTCCAGTGTGACAAGGATGATTCCAAGTCCATGTCTGGTTATGTCTTTACCCTCAATGGAGGGGCGGTGTGTTGGAAGAGTTCCAAACAGGAAACCGTTGCTAACTCGACGATGGAAGCGGAATATATCGCTGCTGCAGATTCCGCAAAAGAAGACGTCTGGATAAGGAAGTTCTTAACTGAACTTCTGGTGGTTCCGTCCATTGTTGATCCAGTACCTCTGTATTGAGACAACAACGGGGCTATAGCTTTAGCGAAGGAACCCAGGTCCCATCAGAGATCCAGACACATCTTGAGGCGGTATTACCTGATCAGGGAGATCGTGGGTCGCCAGGAGATCGAGGTTCGGAGAGTTTCTACGGAAGATAACACTGCTGATCCACTCATAAAGGCCTTACCCTAGACTCAGTTCGAGCGGCTGATCGAGATGATAGGTCTTCGATACGCCGTACATGGCCTTAGTGCAAGTGGGATATTGTTAGTGTATATGCCCTAGAGGCCATTACTGTATCATACTAGTTTGTATATTACTTAATGGAAGCTTGGGATGTTCACCTTGTATAGACAATCTTGCTCAATATAGTAGTATGCTACTTGGTTTGTTTCTACTTTAATGTGTACATGTGTTTATTTTAGTATATCACATTTACACATTAGTGGAGCCATTAGGATCTTTGCTTGATTACCAACGTTGTGATGGCAGTCACACTCGTGGGGGCTGGGTAATCTATAAGCACATCCTTATGCAGGTCCCTAGTTGTAGGACTATCGAGACAGGGCATCGATACTCTGGAGTAGACTAGCGTATGCACTTCTCATCCCGGTGTGGGAGACGGTCTGTCCCACAGCCGTCAGTACGTCGTACTTGAGATAGTATGCGGGTGCTCGTTAGGTTACGAGTACACTGGACATGACTCATTGGGAACTGTTGGTTGGTACTATACCTATCGTCAGTTATCAGTTTCCAGGTGACATGAGTACAGCTTAGTCCGCTGACTTGACACTGTCACTTCGCCTCGAGTGTGTTCCCACTGTACTTAGATTACTACCCTACCACGGCTCAAAGGAGTCGTGCAAACAGGTAGTAGTTGGGTGCAGTCCCGAAACACTTGGAGGCAGTCACGGTTAGACAGGATTCGTCTCTCCTGGTATTGGGGGTTGACATCGCGCTGTGTCTAGGAGAGCCATTACACGAGTAGTCCCTGGCCAGGGCAAGCGAGATATACTGGTAGGTTTCCAGTGTTATCTCAGGGTGTTCTGGGCTACACTCCGACATGACTTGTACCGCTAGTAGGGGACTGACGTTTACCGCCCCCTAGGCTCGCCATGCTATGTATCAGACGAACAGACCGGACTGTACAGAGATTGTCACATTCAGGCTCAGTAGGAGTTCAGATGGGTTTCACCTCGTCCATCTTCATGTCGGCATCTACCTGGGGACCGTTACGCACAGCTAGTGCCGCTTGCGGTCTGTGGTTAAACCCACTGCTAGCGTAGTGTCGAGTCTTTAGAGTCCCACACAGAAAGCTATTCGCCTTTAGGCAAAAGAGTAGAGGTTGCATGGTTTTGCGACAGGTCTCATGGTTTTGCGACAGGGTTCGGTCACATCCGTGCACTTGTACACGTTTGGTGTCCGGACAGTTAACACTAGCGGGCTTTGGTTTAAGCCAGATCCTAGTGTACATTTTGGGATTGGTTTTATCTCGTTTGTATTCGTGTTCCTCGGAACGCAGATGCGGGTGTGTATGCACAGTTGACAGAGAGACATAGGCAGAGGATTCTCATTGGGGTTGTTGACTGTTGATTGTTCACTGTTGACCATTGACTTTTGCTAAACCTAATGAGAATAAGAAATATGATTAATGATAATATTAATTAAGTATTATTGTGTCATGGTTGAGATGAAGGGTTGACTTTGTTGACTTGTTGACTTTGTGGACCGGTTGACTAGGTTGGTCTAGTTGACCATCATCATTACAATGGCTATCATTTCATGGCGAAGACTTTTGCTTGCTTGTTTGTTTTTGCAAAATGAGTGTATGAAATGATATGGCCATTTTGACTTGAACCATCACATAATACTCAATTACTATTTTGAGTAATCATGGTTTTGGATTATGAGAGCTTGGATGGCTAAAGACTTACTGATTCTCTCATTTCATTTCTTTCTCTTGCTTGAGCTCTCCCTCTTGCTCTCCCTCTTGCTCTCTCTCTAGCTCAAGGCAACACCCTCTCATGAGTTGAGAAACATTGCCTTAGAGATAAAAGAAAACCCATATCACTTCTCTACTCATCCTAGTTCACAAGGTTTAGCAAACCAAGTGTTCTAGTTTCTTCAAGTTCGAAGAAGAAGCCAAAGGTAGAAGCTTTCAGGTGGATCCATCTTCGGCGCAAGGAGACGACAAGGTGAGGCCGATCCGTACACCGGAAAGAGTTGAAGACGAAGGAGTTCAAGAAAAGTATAATGTCACGACCCGAAAGAGCACGTGACTGGCCCTTGAACCATATGAAGTCTATAGGACCCCATCTGATCCAAGTAAGCAAAAAGCCCAGCAATCTAAAACCATTTAAAGAGTAAATAAGGAAAACTGGTTTTAAGAAGTAAGGAAATCACGTTTCGAAAATCAAGGTTTTTAAATAACTAAGCCGAATGTGTATTTTTAAAATGTGTAACCTTTCCTGAAAATTTCGGCAGAGTTTCCTTTGTAAAAACTGGCCCCAAACGGGGTACAACAAGAATAATATAAGAAATGATAAAAGGCATCCCCAAGCGGGAGCTAGCTCTTCGTCAATCGACGGTCACTACCACGCAAACAATAATAATATACAACGCCAAAGGGCGAGGCTCAAAACCCAAAAATAAACTCAAAACAACAAGAAAACCGTAATACTACAAGCGCGACTCTAAGGTCGAAATAATACAACACTGTTTTCTAAGTCTGAAACAATATACAAGTTTTGGTTGATGGAATGACTAGATACAATAATAATACATGAACAATGGCGGTTCTGATACAAAAGAACCCACCTACCAACGCAAGTCACCCATATGGAAGCAGTGTGCCAGAAATGCCGCCATGGAATCTGTACGGCAAAAACCTGCAAGGACTGTGGCACAACGGGGGTGAGTTGCCAACTCGTGAAAAGAAAATATCTACAAGCAGAGATCGAATACATGACCCAACCTAGGTCAATACGATCAGACAAATATAAACCTCAATATGAATAAGACTGAAACATGCTAAACTGGCAATGTAATCCATATACATGAGTGCAGTGTCAAGTACTCGTGCCAGTGCCTCAGGTAATAGCATATCATAAATGTGAGGTACAATCAATGAAAACAATCTGCATGTACGTGGATCCCGTCCACTCGTCACCCAATGACAATAACCATCATGCATGTAAATATCATCAGCATATGCATGGAAATATGAGGATATAAACCACCTGTGTCCCTCACGACACGTCAAAATCATGGAACCGGAGTGCCCAGCATCGGCACTCGAAAACATCATGAAAACTGTGCCCAGCATCGGCACGTAAATCCTCATATATCGGGCTCCGTCAGTCCGGATCGGCCCACAGGCTCTGTCTGCGGTATCGGCCCTCGGCCCCGGCAGTACGCCTATATCCATCTATCGACTCTGGTCGGTATCCTCCGGATAACCGCCAGGTCCAACAAAATCACCGGTAGGTACTCGCCACCCTGCCAGGCTCATCGTCTACTCCACGAAAAACATTTCTTGCCCCGGGGAACCATACCGGGTCCACCATATACCCGCAATCGGCCTCATCCGCCTCCTCGAATCGGGTTTCACATGTCGTTCTCAGCACCGAGAAAACACATGGTGGACGCACTGAAATATCATATCAAGGGTAACCGGGTTTTCAAAACAATTACATATCCTCTTTGAAAACACCCACGGTTCCCAAAACCAGAAATATCATGGAAACAGCATATCTCAATGCGTATAATCAGAAAGCAACATGTATGCGACATATAGCAGAAAGGTAAGAATATCAATATGTCATGCTTGGGTCAAATCCTGAATGCAACAGTACTACAGTGTAGTGACATGGCAATTATCGATGATGAAGTGTGTGAGCCGGCAACAGTGTACGTGGAACATACGCATCATCGATAATGGTGCTGGTGTCCTAGCAGCATGACTGAAATATATCAACAATACAAGCGGTGCAATGCAAACAGCATGAATGTGCGGAATCGAGTAGTCAACGCAACAGTAGAGAACCTGCCTCAATAGCTATATCATGCAACCTTGCCTTTTGAAATAAGACGAATCAGGGCTTTTAGTAAAATAAGGGTTACGGTGTTTTAAGAAAAGATGCGCCTTTTTAAATATCCGTATAAACCCTTTTGCTTATCTTTAAAATATCCCCCATTCGTTAGTTTTGAAATAGGTATGACTCGGGTCTAGTCTAACGCCTACTATGCGAACTACGAACCCACAGTCAAGTCAATAGAGCGGGGTATGGAAACCACCTAAATCTGGGTCGATATCACAATATCTCATCACATGACAGGCATCGCTACCATCATATCACATCTCCAATACGAACTCTGTCATGTCGCCAAATCTCACGGCCTCAATCGAATCTCATCGACTCAACTCAATCCCACGTATCATCCTCAAAACCCGTATATGAACACATAGTCCCATACCCATGTGTAGATATACCCACTATCATATGCGCACAGATATATGAAAGAATGTATGCAAGTATGTGTGTATGTGTGAGTGTGGGTGCAACCACTACTCTAGGGTTTCGCACTACTCAGCCAATACATCCTTTATCACCAATAATCCATTATTACCATCAATAACCCTAAACAACACATAATAAATATATGTGTGTATACGTATTCGTATACATCACCACGGACTGTGGGGGTGCTATACGCCATCCACCCGACTTCTCCCCGTAGATATAATCAACTCACCTTGTTTCTCATGTGTCAGTGCCGATGTCGCCATCTTCATCTTCTTTGCCTCAACATCTCGTAGGGTACCTACAAGTATATCACAATGCTAAAGCACATGAAAAACACATCGGAAACCAAAATATCACACGCTACCCGCATAGGTAAAAACCTATCGACTCGCATGTAAACACGATCAATATCCACTTGTCGTTGACGTCCAAACGCCACCCGACAGGAATGAATCACAAAATACCAAAATCCATGCTAAATCAAGTCGTAAACCATACGCCAACTCAAGCAAAACAACCCAGATTTCACCCTAGATGGAATCAGTCAAAACTAGACATACCCAGGGTCAAGAATAGAGGAAATGGGGCCATGCACAGAAAACGAGGCAGATCCACCCTACTCTGGCCGCAAATTGCGGCCAGAATGGAGAAATTGGCGGCCTCAAAGTGGAGTTGGGGGCTAGGGTTTGGGTGGTGGTTCTCTGGTTCCTGCACATCTCACTGTCAACTCAGTTTCATTTTAGGGATCTCGGGGTGATAGCAGATTCCACAAAACACTTCCAGATTTACAGTTTTCCCCGATATCGATTCCGTAATTCCGTATTCTGGTTTCAAGTTCAGGTTTGGGTTCAAATTAGCATCACACAAGGGATTCTAAGGTCACCACAATCCTCAATTTCATCTTAAATTTCAGTTTTACCCTAAACCCTAACTTGAATTCTCTAAAATCCACAAACATCACAATATCGATATGAAACGAGAATAGATACACAAGGAATTAAAATACTACTCTAATAGATGCAGAAATTACCTCATTTGGCCACTCAAGAAAATTCTTGAGTTGCTCAAAGTCCTCCAAATCCAATCTTGCTAGGTTCAATGTGTAGCTAAAGAGATTGGGAGTAAGTTTTGTGAAGTGGGAATGGGGTTTTGGCTTTGTTTTCATGGTGGATCTAGGGTTTTAGTGAAGAGGGGGAGAGAGGGGGAGAGGGAGCAGCAGCTCTATGGGAGAGGGGAGAGAGAAATGAGATGGGAAAATGATGAAGGAAAGGGTCAAAGTCAATGCAACCTACTCTCTCTCTCTCATCATCACTTACTTTTTCTTTTCTTTTCTTTTCTTTTCTAAACACTTCTCACTTGAATAGTGAACCCAAAAGAAAGCCATGGCAAAAGAAATGTAACACAAGTGTAACAAGTGTGGAAAATGATATGTGCACATTTTTGCACAAAAATGCTAAAAATCCAATTAGCGATTTTTAATCGCGATTAGCACTAAATTAGCATATAACTAATCTTAAAAACTTTAAAATGGCATAATTCCATAAAATACCTTATTTTAGAATTTTCCGTAATTTTTCCCCATTTATTTGTATTTAATTATACCAGAATATTAAAATATTCATTAAAATAATATTAAATTATATAATTCCCCAAAAATCATATTTTATTATTTTGAAGACGTTACATATAACACCCTAACCGAGTCGGTAAAACTCTTGTTAGATTTGTTAGTTAGTTGTTTAACAAATATCCATATTTTGAGTCCATGTTACCACCTCTTGAAAAATCATTTTTCATCATTTCCGCAAGCCCGTAAGTACCGGAAGAGGTAACGTGGACTTACATGTCCAACCATCGACTACAATATACATCGTATGTACAGTAATGGCCTCTAGGGCATACATATAACTAACAATCTCCCACTTGCACTAGGGCCATCTGTTGTGGTATCACATACCCAACAATTTGCTGTGGTTGAAGTATCTCATACTCAACCATCCCATAAAAGTCTCTACTGGGAAAAAGGCTTTTGTGATTGGATCCGCGCTGTTGTCCTCTGTGTCTACTCTCCTAACCTCGATCTCCCTGGAGATCATCCATCTCCATGATAAGGTGATACTGCCTAAGAATTATATCTGGATTTCTGATGGGACGGGGGGTTCCTTGGAAAAAGCCATAACTCCATTGTCACACAATGGTAAGAACGAAGTTCATCTCATGAACTTATATATCCAGACTACCTCTTTGGTAGCATCCTTGGTAACGATGTATCTTGCCTTTAATCTTCTAGTAAGTCACGGTATCTAGCTTGGAACTCTTCCAACATACCGTCCCTCCACTGAGGGTAAAGACAATGCCTGCGACTGACATTCAGTCATCCTTATCATCCTGGAACCTTTCCAGTGATTCTCCCCAGGATCGATTGATACCATCTCACTACTTCGAGTGAGAATCCTAACATCCAATTAGATCTATCTCATAGATCCCAAACCCAGGATTTAGGAGGTATCATTTTGATCCTATATGGAGAATCCTTGTGATAAGCGAAGATTGACCGATCGTAGCATAGGAAACTCCTTCCCTATCAAAAGTATGTCATCCACGTACTCTACGAGGATCACAACCATACTCTCTACTACCTTTTTGTATATACAAGGTTCATCTACCATTTTGATGAAGTCAAACTCTTTGACTACCACATCAAAACAGATGTTCCAACTCCGCGATACCTGTTTTATCACATAAAACATCTTGCACACGTTTTCTCTGCTCCCACTATCTACGAAGCCCTCTGGCTGTGTACTTATAGACGTTCTCGTCTAAAACATCATTTAGAAAAGAAGTCATGACACCCAACCACCAGATATCGTAGTCATGATATGTAGTCGTGGAAAGTAGGATCTGGATGGACTTAAGCATAGCTTTGAAAGTCTCAACTTTTCCATATACACCAAGTAATCTTCTCAAGATATACTTGCTCCTGATGGGGATTTAACCCTTCAGATAAAGCAACCAAAGTCCATACTTTGTTGGTGTATAAAGATTCCATCTCAGATCACTAAGCATCCAGCCATTCTTACAGAGTCCCACTCCTGATGGCCTGCTCGAAACTTAGTTGGGTCATCATCTCATGATGCAATCCTCGCTCCCACTGTCATAGAGAAACCGAAGTATCTCTCAGGTGGGTGAGGAACCCTACTAGATCGGCGGAGAGGCTGAGGTTCGTTGAATCTATTGAATCCTTTGGTTCTACCAAATCATCTGCTGTAGTTTGTATAGCTGGAACTCCTTCCAGTTCTACCTCATGACCACTAATTTCTTCACAAGAAATTCCCTTTCACAAAGGTGGCATGTTGAGAAACAAAATATCTTTTGTTCCTTGGTTTGGTAGAAGATATTCCCTCGCGAATGCTTGGGATATCCAACAAACTTCCACAGATCTGACTTTGCCTCGAGCCTGTCCGGATTTTTCTTTTTAGACATTGGCCGGACAACCCCAAATCTTAACAAACTTAAGATATGGGCTCTTCCCTTTCCATATCACATATGAAGTGGTAGGCAACTGATTTGAACCCTATTCAATAGGTATGCAGCTTCTCAAGTGCATAACTCCCAAAAGGAAATAGGAAACTCAGTAGTACTGATCATAGAGCACACCATATCATATAGGGTGCTATTGCTCCGTCCCGATATACCATCGTGCTATGGTTTATACGGAGGAGTAATGCTGAGAGACAATCACATTCTCCTTTAGAATAGTCCAGTAATCTCGTGCTCAAGTATTCTCCTCCTTGATCTCATCAAAGGACATAATACTTATACCCGTATTTTGGTTCTCTACTTCTAACTTATATTCTGTGAATATCTCAAAAGGTTCGGACTTGTGTTTCAACAGGAACATATGTCTGAATCTTGAGAGATCATCAGAGAATGTAATGAAGTACAAAGAACCGGTCGTGGCATATGTAGACAGGGGACTTTCATACATCAGCATGTATCAATCCCAAAAGTTCACTAACTCTTTCTCTGTTTCCAATAAACAGAGCTGTGGTCATCTTATCTTTGTGACATGACCGGCAAGTTTCACAAGATGTAAATTCAAACAAATTTAAATATGCATCTAAATGTAGCTTAGCTAGTCGGGTCGCATTGATATGACCTAGTCTACAATGCCTCAAGAATGATTCGTTCATTTCTAAACTCTTCCTCTCGTGTGTATTCTGTATACTAAGAACTGTAGTTTGATTTAGAACGTCAATGCTTTTAGATAACGTGCCTGAACCGATCAACTCTTGATATAGGAAATGTTCAAAACATTATCCAACAATACAAAATTATATCCTTTCTTTACTAATAAAGGGACTGATATGATGTTGTACATCAGGTTCGGTATCTAATAACATTCGTTCAGAATCAATGTATTCTGGTAATACAGGGTGATAGTGACCAACAGACTTAGCTGCAACACTTGCACCGTTTTCTATCTCATGAAACTTATCACCCGTTCTCAGTTCTCTACCTTTCTGTAGCCCATGTAACAGATTACATATGCGGGATCCTGATCCGGTATCTCATACCCAGGATGTAAAGGATACTGAGAAACAGTTCTATGTAATAAACACACTCGAAGATGATGCATCAACATGCACTTTCTTCGTTTTGGCGGCACGGGAATTCTGGTAATCCCCATTTTCCTGCTCTGTCTTATAACAATTATAAGTCGGAGCGGGACCAACGTTTCCCAGCTCAGTATAACAAGCGGGTTCGGTCAATTCATCCGTTTTATTATCTTGATTAAGGCGTGATATGGTCGCTACCTGGAGAGAGAGAGAGAAGAAAACACTCAGCGTATGCTCTTGCAAGATTAGATTGGTTATCTAATATATCTAATCAGGATGTCTCCCACTGTTTTAATCAAATCTTCCTTCAAACCCTAAAAGGAAAGACTAGCCGGGATTAATTACACGCTACAAGTTTGCCAATCATTCAGCCAGGCCAGTGTCGGTACTTTGAGGGAGGTCCCCCATGCTTTCGCACGAACCTAATTAAAGTAAACCTCATTTTCCCAGGGGCGTAACCCCGTTAACACCTTTCTAGACACCTACTTGATCGGCTAATTGTAATGTGTAAAACTCTCCCAGGAGTAACTCTTACTCGCAGCGGGTATCGGGATCCAACTATCTCATAGAAGGTATGCAATCTCATTGCAAATTTCAACACTTGAAATTCCCAATAATATTTTACCCTTACCTTCCTATGAACTTGACAGAGGTCAACAAACCATAGGCTGCTAGTCAAGTTCAACCCGTCATTTCCTGATTGAAGTAAACCCACCCGCACGACCCTTGACAGAGGTCAACAAGGTCACATGACTACCCTAAATCAATCACATCATATGTTTATACAGATAAGCACTAATCAGCTACCGCACACTACGCCTTGACAGAGGTCAACAAACGCAGCACGAATACTAAATACTACTTATCTGAAATGACGTAGGGCTACGACAGGTTTTTAAGAAAACCCTTTGCGTAATGAACTTGATATCGTTGTAGAATCGAGTGATTTTAAATAGAGTGTTTTTTAGGCTTTTCTAGTTTTGCTAAAGGGGTCACTCCCGGTGAAGGGATCGTCGACCCTTTCCTCATCGAATAAGGTGCCGGATATTTCACAAATATCGATGTGCAAAGAAAGAACTATAGAAGCAATCAAAAGACAAACCGAGTTTATAGCATCTGCTAGTTTCACTAAAGAGGTCACTCCCGGTGAAGGAATCTCGGCTCTTTCCTTATCGAATAAGGTGCTGGATGTTCTGCAAGGAACACCGCTATGCAAAGCAAGAATTAGAGCTACGAGTTTTTAAACAAGTTTCTACAACATCTTAGGTTTCTTTTATTTCATTAATCTCATTAATGAAGTCCCATTTTATTATGCTTCACAAGCATCATATTTGAAACGAAATCTGCAATATAACATATATCTCATATATATAATATAAACATTTGTCTCAGGCAGTAATATGATCTCATCACAGAACATTGCAGCAGAAGAACATATATGAAATATTGGATATACTAGGAAGTCCGTGTTTTTAATACGAGCCTGTATAAAACACGGATTCCACGGTCGCGATGAATAGCCAAACCCACATCCCTAGACCCCTACGAGAGCGGCAAGCAACACTGCCAATTCTAGGGTCAGGAGACCTGGTCTCGACTCCTCGAGATGGTCTCCCACTGGACCCTAGAACCCGGTTACTTGTGCTCCCCGCCTTGGGTCTACCTAATGCGGAAAAGTAAATAATATACAATGGTGACATCATCCTCTGCCCGGAAGTGCCCCAATAAAAGAATATTACATACAAATGAATTTTACATGAATGAAAAAGAAAAACCCTAATCTCACATAAAACCCCCGGCTATTCAGAACGCGACGATCCAATATAACATATCACAGCAACACATAATATCTCATATCATCAACGTAAGCAAGTATGCGTATCCCGATTGTCGTTGATGTATAGCAACGAAACCGGCGATACACCACATAAGTGTAAAACTACAACAGTTGAAATCCACAACCTCCTTATACATCGCATGCCTAACCAAATGAATTCTTTAGACATCACATGCCTAACAATTATAAACCCCGCATTTTAGTCTCATTATCAAAAACTCTTTTCAATATCAAGTAGGGCAATTCAACAGGATTCCCGACATCTTGATCGAATGTTCGTCCCAAACTTAATAGATAGCCACGCCCCATAGCCCCGACCAAGTGACTGTAGGAGAACCCCGACGCCGAAAGCATCCGTTCGGGTGCTCGCTGCTTTCCTCAACACTTGAGTGGAATTAAAAAATTCCCAGAAAAAATGACAAGAAAAGACCTAAGAATAAATATATAAAGTTCCCGGGACTAATACAAAATTTTGGCCGCGGAACCGCCGCCCAACCCTTGGTTTGGCCGCGGTTCCGCGGTCAAATCAGCGAATTACAGGTCCATACTTCACAGTAATTCTTAGTTTTTCCTTCTTAATTTTCTGAGCATTTTTAATTCAAAAAAAATCACATATACCCGGATTGTCGGATCAAGTGTCGGAGTAATGCTGAGAGAGATTCACATTCTCCTTTAGAATAGTCCAGGAATACCACCGTAGGGTTGCTATGCACTGCCACAAGGGTGTACGAGGCATCAACCATGCCCGATTAAAAATTTAGCCGTGCCGAACAACCAAAGCCGGATCTTTAAACTAGAGTTTAGGCGAAAACAAGCATGTTAAACACTTTAACACTAAGTGAGAGGGATTACAACCTTTGTAGATCCGGTCCTTCACTTCTTAAGCTCCGTGTTGAGGTCCCTTCGCTGCGATCATCGTGTTCCGGACTCTCGAGAGGCTTCACGAAGAGAAAGGTGCAAGCTTGCTTCCTATCTTCGATAACAAAGATGATCTACCTTGAAGTTTCATTAACACAAGCTAACACTCACAAAATGATGTGAACACCCTCATCTAAATGGCAAGGGTAGATGAGGATGATAAAGTAGGATTTTCTCTCTGTTTTATTTTCATTTACTCACTCATTTTTCATCACCTTGAAAAAGCTAGAAAGGTTTTTCAATGAAGGAACTCAAAGAAGAAGATGATAATATCCTTTTGTGATGAACAATGAATTAAAAAAATGTAGTGGTTACAAATCTAACCAAGGGTTAAGCATGAAGGAATTAACCCATGTAATGAATTAACTAGAGTTAATAGTTTGGATTGGGTTAACATAATATCTTCACAAAATATCAAGCAAAACACAAAGGCAAAGCTTCATGAAGCTTCATGGAAGCTTCATGCAAAAGCTAACCCTAATCCAAACCCTAACCAAGTTTAAAGACTAAACCATTGTTAAATTTGTAACCCGAACATGTTACAATATTATACATCACATATACAAAATATTTTGTAACAATAGAAAATAATACAATTAACATATATCGCATATATATCAGTGTATTATCCCGTGAGAAAATGAATTTTTTAGTGAGCTAATATTAGTTAATGTAATTTAATATATCATATATATTATTAAACATTAAATTATCGAATCAAAACTTGATCCGACAATCCGGTTATATCGCATATAACCGACTAATACGATATCTCGCCTAGAGGTGGTAAACGTCAGACCCCAGTAGCTCGATAAGTCGTGTCGATATGAGGTCTATAACAGTTCGAGAAACTACTGATAACACTTACCAGTAAATCTCAGCAACCCTGGACAGGGATTTCCAGTTATAGCCAATCGAACACAGCGCAACATCAACTCCCTATACCGGGAGAGACGAATCCCCTCCTATCGCTCATTGCCTCCTTGTGATTCGGGACTGTACCCAAAAGCCACCTTTTTTCACGCCCTCTTAGACGTGGTATGATAGAAATCAAAGCACAGTAGGAATCACACAAGACTCAATGACGATCTCGGGTCAACAGACTACTCTGTACCAGTGTCACCGGAGAACTGCCATCTGACATGAGGTATAATACTATCTGGGAGTTCTCGGCGAGTCCGTCCAGTGTACTCAGTCTCTACTGAGCACCTGTACACCATCCTTGATGTCAAACACCGATGGATATGGGATCATCCATCGCCCATCATATGGGTCAAGATGCGTATACGCTAGTCTACTCTGGTGTATCGATGCCCTGTCTCGATACACCCTCGACTAGGAACAGTTATAGGATGTACTCGTCGACTACCGTGGCCCTACGAGTATGATCTCATCATAGTCCCAGTAGTCGAGTATATATCCTAAGGGCTTTATCAACATGTAACATAGAGACAATCAGAGTACATGTTAAGATAAAGTACAACCAAATAGCATACTATCATGTCGAGCAAGAAAGTCCTTCCTATATATGTCCAAGCATCCACTACAATATACATCGTATGCACAGTAATGGCCTCTAGGGCATACATATAACTAACAATCTCCCACTTGCACTAGGGCCATCTGTTGTGGTATCATATACCCAACAATTTGCTGTGGTTGAAGCATCTCATACTCAACCATCCCATAAAAGTCTCTACTGGGGAAAAGGCCTTTGTGAGTTGATCCGCGCTGTTGTCCTCTGTGTCTACTCTCCTAACCTCGATCTCCATGGAGATCATCCATCTCCATGATCAGGTGATACCGCCTAAGAATTATATCTGGATTTCTGATGGGACGGGGGGTTCCTTGGAAAAAGCCACAACTCCATTGTCTCACAATGGTAGGAACGAAGTTCATCTCATGAACTTATATATCCAAACTGCCTTTTTGGTAGCATCCTTGCTAACGATGTATCTTGCCTTTAATCGTCTAGTAAGTCACGGTATATAGCTTGGAACTCTTCCAACATACCGTCCCTCCACAAAGGGTAAAGACAATGCATGCGACTGACATTCAGTCGTCCTTATCATCCTGGAACCTTTTCAGTGATTCTCCCCAGGATCGATTGATACCATCTCACTACTTCTAGTGAGAATCCTAACATCCAATTAGATCTATCTCATAGATCCAAAACCCAGGATTTATGAGGTATCATTTTGATCATATATGGAGAATCCTTGTGATAAGCGAAGATTGACCGATCGTAGCATAGGAAACTCCTTCCCTATCAAGAGTATGTCATCCACGTACTCTACGAGGATCACCACCATACTCCCTACTACCTTTTTGTATATACAAGGTTCATCTACCATTTTGATGAAGTTAAACTCTTTGACTACCACATCAAAACAGATGTTCCAACTCCGCGATGCCTGTTTTATCACATAAAACATCTTGCACACGTTTTCGCTGCTCCCACTATCTACGAAGCCCTCTGGCTGTGTACTTATAGACGTTCTCTTCTAAAACATCATTTAGAAAAGCAGTCATGACACCCAACCACCAGATATCGTAGTCATGGTATGTAGCCGTGGCAAGTAGGATCTGGATGGACTTAAGCATAGCTTTGAAAGTCTCAACTTTTCCATGTACACCAAGTAATCTTCTCAAGATATACTTGCTCCTGATGGTGATTTAACCCTTCAGATAAAGCAACCAAAGTCCATACTTTGTTGGTGTATAAGGATTCCATCTCAGATCACTAAGCATCCAGCCATTCTTACAGAGTCTCACTCCTGATGGCCTGCTCAAAACTTAGTTGGGTCATCATCTCATTATGCTATCCTTGCTCCCACCGTCATAGAGAAACCGAAGTATCTCTCAGGTGGGTGAGGAACCCTACTAGATCGGCGGAGAGGCTGAGGTTCGTTGAATCTATTGAATCCTTTGGTTCTACCAAATCATCTGCTATAGTTTTTATAGCTAGAACTCCTTCCAGTTCTACCTCATGACCACTAATTTCTTCACAAGAAATTCCCTTTCACAAAGGTGGCATGTTGAAAAAAAAACATCTTTTGTTCCTCGGTTAGGTAGAAGATATTCCCTCGCGAATGCTTTGGATATCCAACAAACTTCCACAGATCTGACTTTGCCTCGAGCCTGTCCGGATTTTTCTTTTTAGACATAGGCCGGACAACCCTAAATCTTAACAAACTTAAGATATGGGCTCTTCCCTTTCCATATCACATATGAAGTGGTAGGCAATTGATTTGATTTGAACCCTATTCAATAGGTATGCAGCTTCTCAAGTGCATAACTCCCAAAAGGAAATAGGAAACTCAGTAGTACTTATCATAGAGCACACCATATCATATAGGGTGCTCTTGCTCTGCCACGATATACCATCTTGCTATGGTGTATACGGAGAAGTAATACTGAGAGAGAATCACATTCTACTTTAGAATAGTCCAGGAATCCCGTGATCACATATACCCGGCCGGGTATAAGTATTCTCCTCGATCACATCAAAGGACATAATACTTATACCCGTAAAATCCAGGAATTCCGTGCTCGAATATTCTCCTCCCTGATCTCATTTTTCTGGATATTTTTCAAAACTGTGATTTTTTATGAATTAAAAATGCTCAGAAAATTAAGGAGGAAAAACTAAGAATTACTGTGAATTATGGACTTGTAATTCGCAGATTTGACCGCGGAACCACGGCCAAACCAAGGGTTTGGCGGCCGTTCCGCGTCCAAAATTTCGAATTAGTCCCTGGAACTTCATATATTTATTCTTAGGTCCTTTCTTGTCATATTTTTCTGGGAATTTTTTAAATCCACTCAATTGTTGAGTTTTCTAGGGTTGTATTGGGGACTCGTTGATTCGATCGGATAATTTAAATTCGTTTAATTTTTTCTGGATAATTTTAGAAACTGTTAAAAAGTTCGAACGGATACCAATAACTCACTTTTTCCCCAGTCGGAATATTTTTCAAAAGTTGGATTTTTTCTCGAGTTTGAAACTTTCGAAGTCTAGACGAAGTTTAAAGTCCGATCGAACACCGAAACCCTAATTTGAACTCCGCTCTGATACCACTGTAGGGTTGCTGGGCACACGCACAAGGGTCTACGAGGCATCAACCATGCCCAATTTAAAATTTATCCGTGCCGAACAACCCAAAGCCGGATCTTTAAACTAGAGATTAGGCGAAAACAAGCATGTTAAACACTTTAACACTAAGTGAGAGGGATTACAACCTTTGTAGATCCGGTCCTTCACTTCATAAGCTCCGTGTTGAGGTCCCTTCGCTGCGATCTTCGTGTTCCAGACTCTCGAGAGGCTTCACGAAGAGAAAGGTGCAAGCTTGCTTCCGATCTTCGATAACAAAGATGATCTACCTTGAAGTTTCATTAACACAAGCTAACACTCACAAAATGAAGTGAACACTCTCATCTAAAGGGCAAGGATAGATGAGGATGATGAAGTAGGATTTTTGCTCTCATTTGTTTTCATATACTCACTCACTTTCATCATAAAGCAAAAGCTAGAAAGCTTTTGCTCAAAGGAAGAAGAAGATGAATAATCATTAGCATTCTTTTGTGATGAATAATGAAAAGATAAATATGATGAATAATGCAACCATGGTCAACTAAACCCATGTAGAGAATTAACTAGGGCTAGGGTTTGGGTTTGGTTAAAAGTGAGTCACTTGAAAATATCAAGCTTAATATCTTTTTCAAGACAAAAGAAAAGCTTCTAGAATCTACTAGAAGTCTTAACCCTAATCCAAACCCTAATCATGTTTAAACTCCACTAAAAATGTTGCATTAGTTATCATATCTTGTTACAATATTATATATCACATATATAATATTTATCGTAACAAAATAAAATAATACATTTAACATATATCGCATATAAATCAATGTATTACCCGAGTGAGAAAAAGAATCTTTTAGTGAGATAATATTAGTTAATGTAATTTAATATATCATATATATTATTATACATTAAATTATCGAATCAACACTTGATCCTATAATCTGGCTATATCGCATATAACCGACTAATACGATGACCCGGCTACATCACATATACCCGGCCGATATCTCATATCGCGAGAATCCAATACGGTATCACATACCGCATTATTCTCGGTTCCGCACATATCACATATGTGCTCCTACTCCATTTTGCCTGAGCCAAGAAACCTCTGTGTAAGACTCTAAAGAATCGTCAATACGCCGGCTGTAGGCAATGATCATATTAAACACCCACAAGCTGCAAGCGGTCAGCTAAACGTAACAGCTACCCAGGTATTGAGCGCTCAGAAGATCAACAAGAAATCCTGTACATTCTCCTGTGAATCAAAACAGTAATACTCCCGTACAGTCCGGTCTCGTCGTCTGATATGTCGCATATCTCACCTAGGGGTGGTAAACGTCAGACCCCAGTAGCTCGATAAGTCGTGTCGATATGAGGTCTATAATAGTTCAAGAAACTAATGATAACACTTATCAGTAAATCTCAGCAACCATGGCCAGGGATTTCCAGTTATAGCCAATCGAACACAGCGCAACATCAACTCCCTATACCGGGAGAGACGAATCCCCTCCTATCGCTCATTGCCTCCATGTGATTCGGGACTGTACCCAAAAGTTACCTTTTTGCACGCCCTCTTAGACGTGGTATGATGGAAATCAAAGCACAGTGGGAATCACACAAGACTCTATGACGATCTCGGGTCAACAGACTACTCTGTACCAGTGTCACCGGAGAACTGCCATCTGACGTGAGGTATAAAACCATCTGGGAGTTCTCGGCCAGTCCGTCCAGTGTACCCAGTATCTACTGAGCACCCGTACACCATCCTTGATGTCAAACACCGATGGATATGGGATCATCCATCGCCCATCATATGGGTCAAGATGCGTATACGCTAGTCTACTCTGGTGTCTCGATGCCCTGTCTCGATACACCCTCGACTAGGAACAGTTATAGGATGTACTCGTCGACTACCGTGGCCCCACTAGTATGATCTCATCATAGTCCCAGTAGTCGAGTACATATCCTAAAGGCTTTATCAACATGTAACATAGATACAATCAGAGTACATGTTAAGATAAAGTACAACCAGATAGCATACTATCACGTCGAGCAAGAAAGTCCTCCCTATATATGTCCAAGCATCCACTACAATATACATCGTATGTACAGTAATGGCCTCTAGGGCATACATATAACTAACAATATCCCACTTGCACTAGGTCCATCTGTTGTGGTATCACATACCCAACAATTTGCTGTGGTTGAAGTATCTCATACTCAACTATCCCATAAAAGTCTCTACTGGGAAAAAGGCCTTTGTGAGTGGATCCGTGCTTTCATCCTCTGTGTCTACTCTCCTAACCTCGATCTCCCTGGAGATCAACCATCTCCATGATCAGTTGATACTGCCTAAGAATTATATCTGGATTTCAGTTGGGTCGGGGGGTTCCTTGGCAAAAGCAACAACTCCATTGTCACACAATGGTAGGAACGAAGTTCATCTCACGAACTTATATATCCAGACTCCTTTTTGGTAGCATCCTTGGTAAAGATGTATCTTGCCTTTAATCGTCTAGTATTTATTCTTTGATGTTATCAGGATTATTAAACATTAAATTATCGAATCAACACTTGATCCGATAATCCGGCTATATCACATATAACCGACTAATACGATGACCCGGCTATATCACATATACCCGGCCAATATCTCATATCGCGAGAATCCAATACGGTATCACATACGCATTATCCTCGGTCCCGCATATATCACATATGTGCTCCTACTCCGTTTTGTCCGTGCTCAAGTATTCTCCTCCCTGATCACATCAAAGGACATAATACTTATACCCATATTTTGGTTCTCTACTTCTAACTTATATTTTGTGAATATCTCAAAAGCTTCGGACTTGTGTTTCAACAAGAACATGATGATAATACATTTAACATTGTATATACACTTCGGACTTCTAACTTATATTCTGTGAATATCTCAAAAGCTTCGGACTTGTGTTATAATATTATATATCACATATATAATATTTATCGTAACAAAATAAAATAATACATTTAACATATATCGCATATATATCAATGTATTACCCGAGTGAGAAAAAGAATCTTTTAGTGAGCTAATATTAGTTAATGTAATTTAATATATCATATATATTATTAAACATTAAATTATCGAATCAACACTTGATCCGACAATCCGGCTATATTGCATATAACCGACTGATACGATGATCCGACTATATCACATATACCCGGCCGATATCTCATATAGAGAGAATCCAATACGGTATCACATACCGCATTATCCTCGGTCCCGCACATATCACGATTTAAAATTTAGCCGTGCCGAACAACCTAATGCCGGATCTTTAAACTAGAGTTTAAGCGAAAACAAGCATGTTAAACACTTTAACACTAAGTGAGAGGGATTAAAACCTTTGTAGATCAGGTCCATCACTTCTTAAGCTCCGTGTTGAGGTCCCTTCGTTGCGATCATCGTGTTCCGGACTCTCGAGAGGCTTCACGAAGAGAAAGGTGCAAGCTTGCTTCCGATCTTCGATAACAAAGATGATCTACCTTGAAGTTTCATTAACACAAGCTAACACTCACAAAATGATGTGAACACCCTCATCTAAATGGCAAGGGTAGATGAGGATGATGAATTAGGATTTTTGCCCTCTTTTATTTTCATTTACTCACTCATTTTTCATCACCTTGAAAAAACTAGAAAGCTTTTTCTATGAACGAACTCAAGGAAGAAGATGATAAAATCCTTTTGTGATGAACAATGAATTAAAAAATGTAGTGGTTACAAATCTAACCAAAGGTTAAGCATGAAGGAATTAACCCTTGTAGAGAATTAACTAGAGTTAATTGTTTGGATTGGGTTAACATAATATCTTCACAAAATATCAAGCAAAACACAAAGTCAAAGCTTCATGAAGCTTCATGGAAGCTTCATGGAAGCTTCATGAAGCTTCATGGAAGCTTCATGCAAAAGCTAACCCTAATCCAAACCCTAACCAAGTTTAAACCCTAAACCATTGTTAAATTTGTAACCCTAACATGTTACAATATTATATATCACATATACAATATATTTTGTAACAATAGAAAATAATACAATTAACATATATCGCATATATATCAATGTATTATCCCGTGAGAAAATGAATCTTTTAGAGAGCTAATATTAGTTAATGTAATTTAATATATCATATATATTATTAAACATTAAATTATCGAATCAACACTTGATCCGACAATCCGGCTATATCGCATATAACCGACTAATACGATGATCCGTCTATATCACATATACCCGGCCGATATCTCATATCGTGAGAATCCAATACGGTATCACATACCGTATTATCCTCGGTCCCGCACATATCACATATGTGCTCCTACTCCGTTTTCCCTGAGTCAAGAAATCTCTGTGTAGGTCTCTAAAGAATCGTCAATACGCCGGCAGTTGGTGATGATCATATCAAACACCCACAAGATGCAAGCGGTCAGCTAAAGGTAACAACCACCCAGGTATTGAGCGCTCAGAAGATCAACAAGCAAGCCTGTACATTCTCCTGTGAATCCAATCAGTAACACTCCCGTACAGTCCAGTCTCGTCGTCTGATATGTCGCATATCTCGCCTAGGGGTGGTAAACGTCAGACCCCAGTAGCTCGATAAGTCGTGTCGATATGAGGTCTATAACAGTTCGTGAAACTACTGATAACACTTACCAGTAAATCTCAGCAACCCTGGCCAGGGATTTCCAGTTATAGACAATCGAACACAGCGCAACATCAACTCCCTATACCGGGAGAGAGGAATCCCCTCCTATCGCTCATTGCCTCCATGTGATTCGGGACTGTACCCAAAAGCAACCTTTTTGCATGCCCTATTGGACGTGGTATGATGGAAATCAAAGCACAGCGGGAATCACACAAGACTCTATGATGATCTCGGGTCAACAGACTACTCTGTACCAGTGTCACCGGAGAACTGCCATCTGACGTGAGGTATAATACCATGTGGGAGTTCTCGGCGAGTCCGTCCAGTGTACCCAGTCTCTACTGAGCACCCGTACACCATCCTTGATGTCAAACACCGATGGATATGGGATCATCCATCGCCCATCATATCGGTCAAGATGCGTATACGCTAGTCTACTCTGGTGTATCGATGCCCTGTCTCGATACACCCTCGACTAGGAACAGTTATAGGATGTACTCGTCGACTACCGTGGCCCCACTAGTATGATCTCATCATAGTCCCAGTAGTCGAGTACATATCCTAAGGTCTTTATCAACATGTAACATAAAGACAATCAGAGTACATGTTAAGATAAAGTACAACCAGAAAGCATACTATCATGTCGAGCAAGAAAGTCCTCCCAATATATGTCCAAGCATCCACTACAATATACATCGTATGACAGTAATGGCCTCTAGGTCATACATATAACTAACATTCATATGCTAGTTTAACTATTGCATTCATTGCATGATATCATATGCATTCACATATTCATTGGTTATGCAGTATTATGGAGATTTATTCCGGTTTTCACTTTTATTGACATGATGACTTGATATTTTCGGATCCTTCTTGAGATTTTGTGGATTTGGAAACCGCATGTGAAAGTTTTATAAATCGATGATTTATTTTAAAGAGAAAAATGCGGTTTTCCTTGATATGATGAGTTTTGTCCACCATGATGTTTTCTCGGTTCTGAGATTGTTTTCGAGACCCGATTCGATGACTTGGATAAACCGTTTGCGGGTACATGGTGAACCCGGTGAGGTACCCCAAGGAGAGAGTGATTTCATGGAGGATGATGAGCCTAGTAGGGGGAACTATCTACCGGTGATATTATTTGGACTCGTCGGTTATCCGGAGATACCGGCCGGAGTCATGAGATGGATACAGGCTGATCCGTTCTGCCGGAACCCGCGGGCCAATCCCGCAGATGATACGGATGCCTGAGATATAAGGATTTATGTTTGTGTCGATTTTGGACACGGATTCTATGTTGATTTCGTATGATGATATCTCGATTTATATACATACAGAAATCTCATTAAATAAAGAAAAACAGTTCTTGATTCATGATGTACTTTGTTCTCATTTTATGCATTTGCACATCATTTTAGTGACATATTGCTACCTGACATTTCTAAATCATATTATTGACATGTTGTTACCTGAGGCACTGACACGAGTACTTGGTATTACACTTAGGGATAAATGTTTACCCTTAACATTATATTGCCCCGGGCCATGTTATTATTTGAGGATATTACTGATCGTATGACCTAGGATTGCGTTATGCATGCGATTTCTGCTTGTAGATGTTTTCTACTCACAAGTTGGCAACTCACCCCCGTTGTGCCACAGTTCCTTGCAGGTTTTGCCGTACAGGTTTCGTTGCGGCCTTGTTGGCGCACTGTTCCTTCCATGTGATTGCTTTGGTGGGTGGCTTCATTTGCTTCATGACCACCCTTGTATTTTAAATTTATATTCAGTTGTATCTAGTAAACTCCATCAACCAGACTTGTATATTTGATAGAGATAGAAGACCAGTGTTTATTATTTCGACCTTAGAGTCGCGCGTTGTATTATTACGGGTTTTCATGCTATTTTTGTGTTCCTTTTGAGTTTTGATCCTCGCCATTTGGCATTGTATATTATATTGCTTGCGTGGTTGTGCCCATCGATTGTGGAAGAGCTAGCTCCCACTTAGGGATGCCTTTTATCATTTCATATACTATTCATGTTGTAACCCGTTTGGGGCCAGTATTTACAAAGGAAACTCTGCCGAAATTTTCAGAAATGACTTGATGTTTTTAAAACGCATAATTCGGCTTATGCTATTAAAACTACTTGCTTTAAATTGGTTTTTCCTTCACTCTACTGCTTTAATTGGTTTTGATTTCTGGGTTTTGGCTTACTTAGATTACGTATGCCTCGAGACGTTTCGTAATTTAAGTGCCGGTCATGTTCCGTACTTTTCGGGTCGTGACAAAGTTGGTATCTGAGCGTTAGGTTTTACCTTCGGAGTGTAGGATGACCCTTGGTTGATGGAGTAGGTGACTCAAGTAGAGTGACGTACCGTGTGTATGTTCCGCGGCATACTTACGATACGATACTCTGCTTAAGAAGCCTTAGGATATACATTTCTTTGCTCAGTATTGCATTCATTCCTATGATCTATCCTCATCAGTACCAGTTATGGTTTGTTGCCACGGTTGTACGTGCGTGGAGAGCTACGGCTAGAGTTGCGGTCATTACGAGCTCGTCACAAACGAGGACTGACCAGGGAGTGATTCCAGGGACATACGATTGCATAGAGAGGCGTTGTTTTATTGTGTTTTCGTGCCATGAGCGTTTGATGGATCGCCTTTACAAGATTTCTCGGACGTACAGATCAGCACCAGAGGATTGAGCCACTGATAGAGGCTAGCCAGAATGTGATGACCTCTGATGTATCGCTTGTTTATGATGATTGAGGCACTGTTCAGCGTGTGTACGAATGAGCCAGTGATTTCGGCGAATGAAAAGATATTGCCCCAGATGATTGAAGCTAATGCCGCACGAGTTATACTTCGAGAAATGATAGAAGATCGCTAGTCACCAAAGATGAAAGACTAGGACATGTGATTCATTGCTTACCCCAATGCGATGTCATCAGATTGATTGATTCCTGCTAGAGACGACTTCATACAGATACGTTGGTAGTCGATAAAGACAATCGAATGTCAAGAGCCATTTTCCAAGTTTAAAGTATTCAGAGACAAATGCAATTAATGCTATGGACCCTCTAGAAGAATGAAATCCTAACTCGATATAATGACCATGGAACGCCTTTGAACCTTAGGGTTTGCGGCAGTTCAGCGGTGCCATTAGTGAGGCTTGGATTTGCCCTTCTAGGTTGGTCCACAGGTGCCGTGGCATGTATTCGATACTATTAAACTGTACCCAAGATGTTGAGCTCTTGAGAGATTATGGAACTTTGACGAATCGATCGAAAGGTTCGACTTTATTCGGATATCATGTGATGGGATGCATTGCTTGGGAGACTCCAGATACGAGTATAGCCGTTGGAGCACAGTCCATGCAGCCATGAAGAGACGAGTCCGAAGCAGTCGACATTAGAGAAAAGTGGAGTAAGAGGTCCGTACGAGATCTTGATGAGATGACGTTCCACTCCGCCGACATCAGAGATGTGATACGCATGCAGAGGCGTTGTATATGGATATATCTTCCAGAAGGAGTCGTGATGAGTATGCAGCCGTTCCGGAACAGGAAGCAGATTTAGTAAAGGACGATGACTTCCGGGCAGTTCAGCAGAAATGAGATTTGGAAGAGACCTCAACAGGACCTTTCTGGAATATTAGACGAGAAGACTTGGACCTAGGAGTGGTCATTTTGCGCACACCCAGCAGGCCAGAGTTCGGCACCGTCGACGAGACATGTTATGCGTGACCACGACACTTGGCCATAGATTCTTAGAGGGTGTGTTTGAGCGGGACTATTCCGCCATACTTGATTTCAGTATTTTGGGCGATCTATTCGCATGATTGAGTTTTGATGACCGAGTTTCATGATATTTGTTTTCTTGCACCATGGTTACACCTACTGGGTATTTATATTTTGTGCATACAGTACGCACACGATTTGGTTTTTGCACTCGGTATAGTTCACATGTTCTTGCAGTGCATTGATACGTATTTTGTACACGCGGTTGCACAAGTTTATAAGATTATATACCACGGTATACTTGATTTGGATTGAGATTTTTTGTATACCGTCGATTTTGATTGTGATACACGATATTTGTTTTGTGCACCTTGTGCACTTGGTTGGACTCTTGCGCATATTTGACGCGCTCGGATTGGATTTTGTGCATGTGCGGCGCTTGTTATTTGATTTCGTGATTTCGTGCATGTTGGATGCACATGATTTAGATTTTATTCGTCCATGATGGATGCACCTGATTTGGATTTTCGCGCATGTTGGGCGCGTGATGTGAGATGCGATTTTGGTGCACGCCAGATGCACTAAATCGAGATTCTTTGTGCATATCAGATGCACCTGATAATTGCTGTCAGGCACACCGTTGCCTCTGACAGGTGTTTCGTGCACACCAGTTGCACTTAGATGTTGTTTTGTGCACATGTATAGCACATTCATGGATTTTGATTTTTCCGTGCGCACCAGACGCACGCGGCATTCTTATGCACATTTTGGGATTGATTTCTTATGGAGCGGTACGTTTTTATGATATTTGCTATTTGATATAGTAGCTGAGCAGGACTAGACAGAGGACAGTACCCGGATATATTTTGCATGCATTGATAGTTATCGAAGGGATTTCCAAAAAGGGAGCTATAGTCTCAGTATTTACCTACGTGTCTGATATGACACGAAACGTTTAAAACAAGAAAACCCTTCTAAATTGTTTTCAAAACGACGGAACATGTATGTTAAACAAAGAATATATGTATATATAGTTACTTTCCTACAGTAAACGTCCGCCACTGTTCCGCGATACGCGTATCGCGCTGTGATTCAAAAAAGAGTTTGGCATGCATATCTTTCCATTGTTTTAATGATATTTACATATATAGTTTGATGTATATCATGTTGGTTTCGTTTTGGGCTTTGACACTGATGTCTTCGCCATGACTCCGATGATATGTGTGCGAGTCTGATGATTTGCAAGATGCTTGACGGAGTTCGATTTTGAGTTTTGTACTCGTCTTTCAGGCGCACGCGATGCGCTGCACTATTTCTATATCTTACGTGATTTCGGAGCCCCGTTGATTTGATCTGATTATTGAAATGTTTTAGAATTTGGGGGTTTAAATTTAAATTCGGGGACCGAATTTCTTTAAGGGGGGAAGATTGTAACATTTCAGAAAATATAAAATATTATTTTTGGAATTTAATATTAAAATAATATATTTCCCGAAAACTGCCCGATTTGCGAAATTGGGATTTTCGAAAAAGAGTATAAATATATACCTATAATTATGAAATAAATGGAAATTAAAATGATTTGTTCATTTAAAATTATATTTAAAGTATTTGGCATTTTTAAAATTTATTATATGCAGTTTTGATAAAAACCCGATTAGTGCACCGCTAATCGCGATTAAGCCAAATCCGTGTTTCTACAGTTTTCATGGCTGGTGCTCCATGACATGTTACATGCTGTTTTATTTCATTTGTGTTATGTGTTTTGTTTTGTTGTGGTGAGAAAGAAAAATAATGGAGAAGGGTGTCATGATGAGGAGAGAGGGGGACATAATGATTATGGTAGGTATGCTTTTAGTAAGAGAGAGAGAAGTGAGAATAATTGAGAGGGAGAGAGAGGGGCTGCCTCAATTCATTTCCCTCCACCATTTTTCTTCTTCTTCTTCCTCTTCAAACTAAATCTTCAACCCTCATGACCCCTATATGAAATATCCACCAAAACCCCATACCCATTTCTTTAAAAACATGCACAAGCTCAAGGGAAGCACATTGGACCAAGAAAAATTGAATTTTGAGGACTTTGGGCAACTCAAGAATTTTATTGAGTTGCTAATTGAGGTAATTTATGCACCATTAGAATTGTATTTCCATTTCATTAGCAACCATACAAGTTTAGAAGTGTTTTGATGCGGTTTTGCGAGCTTTGAAAATTTCTAGAAAGGGTTAGGGTTTGATTTGAATTGGGATAGTGTAATTGAGCCTTATTGGTGACCTTAGACCCCCCATGATGTTATAAATCCAGATCAAGCATGAAATAAAACCTGAAACCTAAATTTAAAACTTTTCACGTTGGTTTTGTGAATATATAGTCGGTGCAGGGAAATCTGGAGTGATATGGAGCATTTTTTAGAAAAGTAAACAATACCATTGACCTAGAAAGACCCCCAGGAGGCCACCCTACCAATATGAACACATTCTGAGCTTATAAAACCGAGGAGGCCGGATTTTTGGGGTAGGGGCCGGACACATTGGTGAATTAGGTGCCCGGGTTCCTTCAGTAGCTCATATACACCCTATACATCATCCCAGTACTTTTTGTGCACTTAGTTTTGACCTGAAAAAAAATCTGGACCATGTTTTCTTAGTTTCTGTCGTATGTTTCGTGGTGTTTATGAATTCAAGTTTTGATATTTGGTATTGTATTCGGTCACTTGACGTTTGTACGTCGATATCGGGTGTTTTTGGGCTCTTTGGTGCGAGTAGACCATCGGTTTTGACCTATGGGTGATTCGTGTGATGTTTTGGTTTTCGTACGTGATTTCGTTTACGATTCTATATATATGATATGTAGGTTACCCCACGTGGACTTCGAGACGACGAGGATGAGCGTGGCGTCATCTACTCCAGCAAGCAAGATAGAGATGAGTAGATATATATCTACGGGGAGAAGTCGGGTGGATGGCGTATAGCACCCCCGCAAAGTCGTAAGATATGATGTGATGTGTTATACAAATACATTTATCTGTTATTGAGAGATTTGAACACTCAGCAAGGAACGGTTTAGGAGATTTTGGGTTAGTGTTAGCGAGAATTGAAGAAAGGATTTAGTTGGATTCTTAGTCGCAAAACCCTAGAGTAAAGTTTTGCATACACATACATACACACTTTTGCATACCTTTTCCTTCCTTGTGCGTATCGTGGATGTCATATATATTCGTATTCATATGCATGATGATGAGTATTTTATATGGTATTTGGAGATGAGTCGATGAGTTTAGGCATGATGCCGTGAGATCGGTGGTGTGATTTGGTTCGTATTAGGTGATACGACATGATGTTATAGTGGATATTTAGGCGATGTGTTTCAGACACACGCACATATAATTGTTGATGATATCAGTTTGTACTAGACTTAGATCTGTACCCCAGTTCATGATATGTGATGATAAGGATATCAGATGAGTAATGAGATAAATATGATATTTGACCCGTACCCAGATTTGGGATGCCGTACGATAGATTTACCGTACGAGATATAATTATGATGTTAGATCCGCACTCTTGACTTGAGGATTGTCATATTATATGTATTGTATCGCATGTGATACTATTGAGGCGAGATCACCGACTACTAGATATATATAGATCGACTCAGATTTAGGTGGATTTCTTTACCCTTTTGACTGGGCTCGAGTCATACTTGTTTCCAAAAATGGAGATTGGTGAGTATTTTAAAATACCAGAACTGTATGGCTCGTATATTGGATAGGTATATTCTTCATTGTTGCTGTTACTACATCGCTTTCTGTATATTCATGATGTTTCACCGCATTGCATGCTTATACATATGTTATCTGTAATTATTATGAAACAATGCTGTCAGGACACCAGCACCATTACCGATGATGCGTATGCTCCACATACACTTTCTTGCCGGCTCACACATATCATCATCGGTAATTGCCATGAAACGTACACTTTAGAGAATACTATTTCATTGACATAGCCTGCTAGCGGATTGTTGCAATATGTTATAGCTTTCATATGCTAGTTTAACTATTGCATTCATTGCATGATATCAGATGCATTCATATATTCATTGGTTATGCAGTATTATGGAGATTTATGCCGGTTTTCACTTTTATTGACTTGGTGATTTGATGTTTTCGGATCCTTCTTGAGATTTTGTGGATTTGGAAACCGCATGTGAAAGTTTTATAAATTGATGATTTATTTTAAAAAGAAAAATGCGGTTTTCCTTGATATGATGAGTTTTGTCCACCATGATGTTTTCTCGGTTCTGAGATGGTCTTCGAGACCCGATTCGAGGAGTTAGATGAACCGTCTACGGGTACATGGTGGACCCGATGAGATACCCCGAGGCGAGAGTGATTTCATGGAGGATGATGAGCCTGGTGTAGGGTTGTATAACATGACAACAAGGTTTAGCATGGCATCTACATTCCATTTTATAGAAATTTGGGGTGCTATATAACCCTAACCAAGATCTTAATTAGAGAATTAGGGTAAACTATACAAGTAAACAACTTTACTTCTAAGAGTTGGGGATTACAACCTTTGTAGTCTGTTCCTTCGCTTCATAAGCTCCGAGTTGAGGTCCCTTCACTGCGATCATCAAGTACCCAGACTCTAAAGAGGCTCTATGAAGAGAAAGATGCAAGCTTGCTTCCAATCATCAACTACTAAGATGATCTACCTTGAAGAATCTCAAAACCAAGCTCTTGTTTCACTAATCAAGTATTAGCAAAGCAAACACCCTAATCTAAGTGGCTAGAATTGATGAGGATGATGAAGTAGGAATTTTGCTCTCCTTTGTTTTAAATTTCTCACATTATTTCATCACAACACAAAAAGCTAGAAAGCTTTTTTCAAGAGGAAGAAGAAGAAGAATTTCTTTTGTGATGAATAATGAATTGTAGTGTGAGGTTAGAATTGCAACCATGGGTTAAAGAATGATAAAGTTAACCCTTGTAGAGAATAAACTAGAGGCTAAGGTTTGGGTTGGGTTAAGAAATATCAACACAAAATATCTAAGCTAAAGACAAAAGAAAGCTTCATGAAGCTTCATGAAAAAGCTAACCCAAAAGCTAACCCAAATCCAAACCCTAACTTGTTTAAACTCCACAATGCATATTGCATTTTTAACCCTAACTTGTTACAATATTATATATCATATACACAATATATTTTGTAACAAAAGAAAATAATACAATTAACATATATCTCATATATATCAATATATTATCCATGTGAGAAAAAGAATCTTTAAGTGAGCTTATATTAGTTAATGTAATGAAATATTGTTAGTGTATATGCCCTAGAGGCCATTACTATATCATACTAGTTTGTATATTACTTAATGGAAGCTTGGGATATTCACAGTTGTATAGACAATCTTGCTCAAAATGGTAGTATGCTACTTGGTTTTTTCTACTTTAATATGTGCATGTGTTTCTTTTAGCATATCGCCTATACATATTAGTGGAGCCCTTAGGATCTTTGCTTGATTACCAGCGTTGTGATGGCAGTCACACTAGTGGGGGCTGGGTAATCTAGAAGCACATCCTTATACAGGTCCCTAGGCCTGTGGCTACACTCCGACACGATTTGTACCGCTATTAGGGGACTGACGTTTACCGCCCCTAGGCCCGACATGCGATACTCTCAGACGAACAGACCGGACTGTACGGAGATTGTCACATTCAGGCTCAGTAGGAGTTCGGATGGGTTCACCTCATCGGTCTTCTTATCGGCATCTACGTGGGGACCGTTACGTACAGCTAGTACCGCTTGCGGCCTGTGGCTAAACCTATTGCCAGCGTAGTGTCGAGTCTTTAGAGTCCCACACAGAGGGTTGTTCGCCTTTGGGCAAAATAGAGTAGAGGTCGCATGGTTTTGCGACCGGATTCGTTCACATCCGCGCACTTGTGCACGTTTGGTGTCCGGGCAGTTATTACTAGCAGGCTTTAGTTTAATCCAGATCATAGTATTTGTTTTGGGATTGGTTTTGTCTCATTGTATTCATGTTCCTCGGAACACGGATGTGGGTGTGTATGCACAGTTGACAGAGGCAGAGGAACCTCATTAGGGTTGTTGACCGTTGACTTTTTCTAAACCCTAATGAGAATGAGAAGTATGATTAATAATATTAATTAAGGATAATTGTGCCATGGTTGAGGTTGGGTTGACCATTTGACTTTTGTTGACCATTTGACCATGATCATTTCTTTTGCAAGATGCTTCTTGAAGCTTGCAATTAGCATTAAATGTGAAATGATAATAGTCACTTCAACTAACCATCAAAAATTTCTTTAGTTATTATTATTATTCTCATATTCTCTCATATGAGAGCATGGTTGTTATTTTTCTCTCATTCTCTCTTGCTCTTTCTCTCTCATGCTTTGCTCTCCCTCTTCCTCTATGAAAGCTCTCTTCTTTCATGTGTTCAAAAACATGAGCTTTCTGAGATAAAACTATCAAGACAACTCTCTACTCATTCTAGGGTTCTTAGTCTAGCAAGCCAAGAACTCTAGTTACCTCTTGGTTGAGGTAGGAACTCAAGGTAGAGGCCTCCGGGTGGATATTTCTTCGGCAAAGAGAAGACGAAGAGGAGGAGCCGTCTACACCACTTCAAGGAGCAAGCAAAAAGGAGGACCACAACAAGAAGAGAAGGAGTTCAAGATCTTGGTATAACCATCTAACCTAGTAGCTAGAACTTGTAGTTAGTTTGTTAGTTTTTTTTTAGAAAAGATCCTCTAGTTTTAGTCCATGTTACCTTGTGTTAAAAATCCGTTTTTATCTATTCCGCCTCCCCGTAAGCACCGGGTGTTAGTGTATATGCCCTAGAGGCCATTACTGTATCATACTATTTTGTATATTACTTGATGGAAGCTTGGGATATTCACAGTTGTATAGACAATCTTGCTCGAAATGGTAGTATGCTACTTGGTTTGTTTCTACTTTAATGTGTGCATGTGTTTCTTTTAGCATATCGCCTATACACATTAGCGGTGCCCTTAGGATCTTTGCTTGATTACCTGCGTTGTGATGGCAGTCACACTAGTGGGGGCTGGCTAATCTACAAGCACATCCTTATACAGCTGCCTAGTCATAGGATTATCGAGACAGGGCATCGATACTCTAGAGTAGACTAGTGTATACGCTTGTCATCCCAGGAGGGGAGATGGTCTGTCCCACAGCCATCAGTACGTCGTACTGGAGATAGTATGCAGGTGCTCGTTAGGTTACGAGTATACTGGACAGGACTCGCTAGGAACTGTTGGTTTGGTATTATACCTATCGTCAGTCATCAGTTCCCAGGTGACTGAGTACAGCATAGTCCGTTGACTTGACACTGTCACTTCGCCTCGAGAGTGTTCCCACTGTTCTTAGATTACTACCCTACCACGGCTCAAATGAGTCATGCAAAAAGGTAGCAGTTGGGTGCAGTCCCGAAGCACTTGGAGGCAGTGACGGTTAGACAAGATTCGTCTCTCCCGGTATTGGGGGTTGATATCGCGCTGTGTCTAGGAGAGCCATTACGCAAAGTCCCTGGCCAGGGCAAGCGAGATATACTGGTTGCGTTTCCAGTGTTATCTCAGGGTGTTCTGGGCTACACTCCGACACGAATTGTACCGCTATTACGGGAATGATGTTTACCGCCCCCTAGGCCCGACATGCGATACTCTCAGACGAACAGACCGGACTGTACGGAGATTGTCACATTCAGGCTCAGTAGGAGTTCGGATGGGTTCGCCTCATCAGTCTTCTTATCGGCATCTACCTGGGGACCGTTACGTACAGCTAGTACCGCTTGCGGCCTGTGGTTAAACCCACTGCCAGCGTAGTGTCGAGTCTTTAGATTCCCACATAGAGGGTTGTTCGCCTTTGGGCGAAACAGAGTAGAGGTCGCATGATTTTGCGACGGGGTTTGTTCACATCCGCGCACTAGTGCACGTTTGGTGTCCGGGTAGTTATTACTAGCGGGCTTTGCTTTATGCCAGATCCTAGTATATGTTTTAGGATTGGTTTTTTCTCATTTTATTCGTGTTCCTCGGAACACGGATGCGGGTGTGTATGCACAGTTGACTGAGGCAGAGGCAGAGGATTCTCATCAGGGTTGTTAACCGTTGACTTTTTCTAAACCCTAATGAGAATGAGAAATATGATTAATAATAATATATTTAAGTTTTATTGTGCCATGGTTGAGTTGAAATTTTGACTTTTGTTGACTTGTTGACTTTGTTGACCGGTTAACCATTGTTGACTAGTTGACCATCATCATTTCATTTCAATGATGCTTCTTGTTCTTTGCAAATGCATTAAATGATGAAATGATAATGGTCATTCATAAACTAACCATCACAATTTCTTAATTATTATTATTATTATCATTATTCCAAATATGAGAGCATGGTTGTAAAATATCCTCATTCTTGCTTGAACTTTCTCTCTCATAGTTTTTGCTCATCCTCTTCCTCTCTCTCAAAGCTCTCATCTCTCATGTGTTGAGAACCATGAGCTCTTGAGGTAAAACCACCATTACTCCTCTCTACTCATTCTAGGGTTCTAGGTTTAGCATGCCAAGCACTTTAGTTACCTCTAGGTTGAGGTAGGAGCTCAAGGTAGAGGCTTTCGGGTGGATCCTTCTTCGGCAAAGAGAAAACTACGAGGAGGAGCCGTTCAAACCACTCCAAGGAGCAAGAATAGAAGGAGTTCAAGACCAAGGTATAACCTTCTAACCGAGTAGCTAAACTCGTAGTTAGTTTGCTAGGTTTTTGTTTAGCAAAGATCCTCTAGTTTCTAGTCCATGTTGCCTTGTATAAAAAATCGTTTTTTACCTATTCCGCCTCCCCGTAACCACCGGGGTGGGCAACGTGGACTTACACCGGGGTGGGTAACATGGACTTACAGTGGTATCAGAGACTAGCTAAACAACAACTAACATGTTAGCAAAGTGTTTAGAACTTCGATCCGGAAAAAATCACAAAATATGTCAAATTTTAGTGTTTTCTGCCGATTTTAAAAACAGGTCTAAAAATATTTCCCCAGACCTGAAAAATACGTGCAGAGTTTTTTAGGAACACCCAAGAAAAACGAGCCCGTGACTCGATCATACTGCCTCGGAAGCGCGGCGAAACCAAGCGTTTCGCCGCGGATCCGCGGCCGAGTCGACTCGGTCGCGACTCGTTTTTCCTGCAGTGTGTTCAGACAGATGTTTTGTGATTTTTAAGATGCTTTGTTTCTGCCCAGATTCTTCAGAGAACAATGTTGTATTTGGGGTAGTTTCAAATTGGAATATTGATCGAAATTCTATAAACTTTATCTAATTGGTTATATCTGTAATGTGATATATGTACTGAACATCGACTAATCGCAATACGTCGATTAGTGAGGGTTGTACATATCTGTGTTCTGTGATGTTGGATTGTGTATATAAACTTGTTGGATTGTCGTGGATGAATAGCCGGGGTTGTGAGATGGGAGTTTCTTTATCTTTCTTTTGATGTAAATTTTAAATTGAGGCAATATTATTTTTATGGCCGCACATCCGGGTTGAGGTTGTAGCCGCCATTGTATATTATTTCTTTTACTGTTTTTTCTCCTAGGATAGACCCAAGGTGGGGTGCACAAACTACCGGGTACTTTGAAGTGCCGAGTG
Organism: Agapanthus africanus; assembly: GCA_030015575.1. Taxonomy (NCBI): domain Eukaryota; kingdom Viridiplantae; phylum Streptophyta; class Magnoliopsida; order Asparagales; family Amaryllidaceae; genus Agapanthus; species Agapanthus africanus. The sequence goes on along the minus strand of JASDDO010000012.1, from coordinate 293,120,417 downwards.
GCCTACTCACGTCGTTGAGGGAGGTTGCTTCACTTCGGGTACTTGGCGGGTAGTTTGCCGCACCCGTAGGGGTCTAGGGTGGGGTTTGGCTATTTATCGCGACCGTGAAATCCGTCTTTCGTTGCAGGCTCGATCAAGACGCGGATTCCTAGTATATCCAATATGTTCATCTGTGATCTGGAATGGCTATCATTGCGTCTGACGAATGTATATATCTATATATGATATTTAGTAGGCGTTGCTTATGTTTTGCATCCGCGCTAGTCCAGCCCCCGCTCTGTCGTTAGTTAAATAACCTAACGGGTGATGAAGGGGCCCCGTGGCGAATGCGGATGGCATAAGCGTACGTCATATTTTCGTTGTTTTCTTGAATAGTAGGATTAATTGGTGGGACGCATTAATTAATGCAAAGAAAACAAACCAAAGCTAAATCGTTGGAACAATTTCAAAACCACTCGGTTTTTTCCAAAACAGAAAACTTTTAAAAACACGGAGCTTAAACCACTTCTTTTAAAAGCTATCAGGTTCCTTCGATTATATCAAGTTCACTACGTTCACTGTTTTGCCAAAACCATTCGTAGCCCTCCGTCATTTCATATGGATAGTCAATAGTATTCAAGTTGTGTTTGTTGGCCAAAGTCAAGGCATAGTGATTGGTAGCTATTGGATATTCATATGTAGCATAGATAGATGCGTTGGTTTGGGACAGTCGTACTGCCTTGTTGGCCAAAGTCAAGGGTAGGTACGGGTGGGTTCAAATTAACCTGGAAAATGACGGGTAGAACTTGACATGTGACTTATGATTTGTTGGCCAAAGTCAAGGTCATAAGAGCATGGGGCAAAAATCCACATCGGGAGTTTCTAAAGAAACTGAAACTTGCTAGTGTTGCATACCATTTGGAGTGTGGTGATTTTGGTAGGATTCCTTCAGCTTTATCACACGATGATATTTGGATCCCGATCCTACTGTGGATATATGCTACTCCTCGAGAAACTTTCTCACTTAACGATCAATGCTATAAACCTAGTAGATGTCTAGAAAGGTGTTAGCGGGGCTACGCCCACAGGGAAAAGAGGTTATTTAATTAAGGAACTTCGCGAAAGCGTCGTAAAACAACCCTCGAAGTACCGACACTGGCCTGGCTGAACGGTTAAGCAAGTATTGTACAGTGAGATTAATCCCGACTAATTCTTCTTTTATGGTTTGAGGAAGGATTCGAGAAACAGTGGGAGCCATCTTGTTTAGACAAACAAAAAACCACTCTAAACTTGCAAGAGCATCATGATAAAGTGTTTCTTCTCTCTCTCCTAATTGCAGCGACCAAACATCATGACCGGCCTTAAGTTACTACTAGATAAAAATATACTGACAGGGCCAAACTACAAAGATTGGCTCAGGAATATCAAAATGGCAATCACTTATGACAAGTTGGGGTATCTCCTTACTAGTAAAGCCCCCTCCTTCCCAGGTCCTCAATCCAGCGTCGCGGATAAGGAAATCCATAAGACCTGGGAGATTGACTGCGCGAAGGCCAAGTGCCACGTGCTTGCCTCTATGGACAATGAACATCAGAGGAGGCACGAGAATATGGACCTTAAATCCATATTTCTCCATACTAAGGAACTATATGGAGAGCAATTCCGTATTGCAAGATACGAAACCTCGAAAAAGTTGTTTTCCGCGAGCTTGGCCGTTGGATCATCTGTGGCGGAACACGTGCTTAAGATGATTGGCTACATTGAAGAGCTCGCGGACCTTGGGACCACGTTAGAGAACGAGCTCTACACTGACTTGATTCTCCAGTCCCTTCCTTCCACTTACGCCCAGTTTATCCTGAACTTCAATTCCGGAACTCCTCAACATGTTGAGGAGTGCAGAGGGAACCCTATAGAAAGTCAGGGAAACACTCGCTTTGTTTGTTGGAGGGCTTCCTCTTCTAGGTCCAAGGTGAAAGCCAAAGGAAAGAAGAAGAAGGCCCCCACCAAACCAAGGGGCGGTGTTAGTAAAGTGGAAGCTAAGGGAAAGGCAAAGGTAGCAAAGGTAGCGGGACAGCTTGTGGGAAAGGAAGAGTGCTTTTATTGTCACAAGAAAGGACACTGGAAGAAAGATTGCAGGGTTTGGAAGGCCAAGAACTAGGACCCGAAGCAAGTTGTGGCTTCGGCTTCAGGTGTGTATGTTATTGAAAACTGTCTATCAATCAACTCTACTTCCTGGGTATTGGATACCAGATCGGGATCTCATATCTGTAATTCTTTGCAGGCACTGAGAAAGCTTAGAGTTTTGAAGGCAGGTGATATGACCCTAAGAGTTGCAAACGGAGCTAGCATGGATGCTGAGTCCGTGGGGGACTATCACTTGGGATTGTCAGATGGACATGTTTTGATTTTGCGTGACTGTTATTTTGTATCCAGTTCAACTTGTAATATCATATCTGTATCTTTAATGTCTAAAGAAGGTTATGATTTTGCATTTGGAAGCAATGTTGTAAACATTCACCTTAATCATGTTCTGATTGGGTCGGGTACATTAAGCAACGGTATATACATATTGAACTAACCACAGATTTTCAATATCCAGAATACACACAAAAGAAAGTCTCCAGAATTAAATAATGCTTTCTTATGGCATTGTAGACTGGGTCACATCAATGAGACAAGGTTAACTAAGTTACATAAAGAAGGATATTTGGACCCGTTCGAATATCAATCATATGCAACTTGTCAATCATGTCTCAAAGGAAAGATGAAAAAGACTCCGTTCACTTGACACGGAGTAAGAGCGAGCGAGCTCTTGGGACTCGTACACAGCGATGTATGTGGTCCAATGTCTACACATGCGCGAAGTGGTTATTCTTACTTCATTACTTTTACGGATGATTTTTCAAGGTATGGACATGTCTTCTTAATGAAGCATAAGTCTGAAGCCCTTGAAAAATTCCAGGAATACAAGAATGATGTAGAAAACCAAACAGGCAAAAGTATCAAGACACTGAGATCTGATCGAGGTGGTGAATACATGAGTGCCGAGTTCCTGGATTACCTAAAAGAGAACGAAATTCTCTCTAAACTTACTCCTCCATACACTCCACAACATAACGGTGTATCGGAGAGACGGAACCGAACCCTATTGGATATGGTACGTTCTATGATGAGTAACGCTGAGTTACCGCGATCTTTCTAGGGATATGCACTGGATCAGCTGCATATCTTTTGAACCGGGTTCCAACTAAGTCAGTGCCTACCACACCATATGTAACGTTTCAAAATAATAAAATATTATTTTTGGGAATTTTTTTAATTTAATATTATTTTTGGGAATTTTTTTAATTTAATATTATTTTAATGAATATTTTAATATTCCGGTATAATTAAATACAAATAAATGGCGGAAAATTATGGAAAATTCTAAAATAGGGTATTTTATGGAATTATGCCATTTTTATGTTTTTATGATTAGTTATATGCTAATTTAGTGCTAATCGCGATTAAAAATCGCTAATCGGATTTTTGGCATTTTTGTGCAAAAATGTGCACATATCATTTTCCACACTTGTTACACTTGTTACATGTTTTGGGTACATGGTTGCTTAGGGTTCACCATGGAGTGAGAAGGAAAATAAAAAGGAAAGGAAAAAGAAAAGATAAAGGCTTCATGATGAGAGAGAGAGAGACCAAGTCAACCTTCACCTTTTTGAACCATACTCCCATCATTTTGCTTCTCATTTCTCTCTCCCTTTCCCAAAGAGCTGCTGCTGCTTCTGCTCCTCCCTCATCTACCTCCCATTCACTCCATAGATCCCTCTCAATTCCCTCACCAAAACCCTATTCCCATTTCACAAAAAAATGATCCCGAGCTCACTAGCTACATATTGAACCTAGCAAGATTGGATTTGGAGGACTTTGAGCAATTCAAGAATTTTCTTGAGTTGCCAAAGGAGGTAAATTCTGGACCTATTAGAGTAGTATTTCATTTCTTGTGCATCAATTCTAGTTTCATGTCGATATGGTGTCGTTTGGTGGATTTGCGAAACTTCAAGTTAGGGTTTATGTGAGATCTGAAATTAAAGATGAAATTGAGGATTGTGGTGACTTTAGAACCCCTGGTGTGATGTTATTTTGGATCAAACTACAGATTAGAACACAGAATACGGATTTATGAGACGATGTCGGGGAAAAACTGTGAATCTGTGATCGTATTTAGGAATCTGCTATCACCCCGAGACCCCAAAAATAAAACTGAGTTGACAGTGAGATGTGCAGGTACCATGGAACCACCACACCTAGACCTAGCCCCTAATTCCTTCTTGAGGCCGCAGATATATCCCATCTGGCCGCAAATTGCGGCCAGAGCAGGGGGGTTTGGTCTCGTTTTTAGTGCAGGGCCCTATTTCCAATAGTCTTGACCCATGGCATGTGCAATTTTGTCTGATTCCATCTAGGGTAAAATCTGGGTTGATTTTCCTATGTTGGCGCATGGTTTACGACTTGTTTTAGCATGGATTTTGGTATTTGGTGATCGTTCTTGTCGGGTGGCGTTTGGACGTCAACGACAAGTGGATATTGATCGTGTTTACATGCGAGACGATAGGTTTTTACCTATGCGAGTAGCGTGTGCTGTTTTTGTTTTCCGATGTGATTTTCATGTGCTTTAGCGTTTGTGATATACGTTTAGGTACCCGACGTGATGTTGAGGCGAAGAAGATGAAGATGGCGACATCGGCATCGGCACAAGAGAAGCAAGGTGAGTAGATTTATATCTACGGGGAGAAGTCGGGTGGATGGCGTATAGCACCTCCGCAGTCCGTGGTGATGTATACGAATACGTATACACACATATATTTATTATGTGTTGTTAGGATTATTGATAGTGATAATGGAATTATTGATGATAAGGATGTATTGGTTTAGTATAGTGCGAAACCCTAGAGTAGTGGTTGCACTCACACATACACGTATACATATACTTGCGTACATTCTTTCATTTATCTGTGCGCATATGGAGGTGTGTATATCTACACATGGGTATGGGACTATGTGTTCATATACGGGATTGAGGATGATACGTGGGATTGAGATGAGTCGATGAGGTTTGATTGAGGCCGTGAGATTCGGCGATATGACAGAGTTCGTATTTGAGATGTGATATGATGGTAGTGATACCTGTTATGTGATGAGATAATGTGATATTGACTCAGATTTAGGTGGTTTTCATACCCCTCCCGATTGACTGATTGTTGGGTCCGTAGTTCGCATAGTAGGCGTTAGACTAGACCGGAGTCATACCTATTTCAAAACTAACGAATCAGGGATATTTTAAAGATAGGCAAAAAGGATTCTGCGGATATTTTCAAACGACGCATCTTTTCTTAAAACACCGTAGCCCTTATTTTACCAAAAACCCTGATTTGTCTTATTTCAAAAGGCATGGCTGCATGATATATTTATTGAGATAGATTCTTTACTGTTGCGTTGATTATTCGATTCCGCATATTCATTCTATTTGCATTGCATTGCTTGTGTTTAGTGATATATATTACAGTCATGCTGCTAGGACACCAGCACCATTATCGATGATGCGTATGTTCCACGTACACTTGTTTGCCGGCTCACACACTTCATCATCGATAATTGCCATGTCACTACACCGTAGTACTGTTGCATTCAGGATATGATTCTTGCATGACAGACTGATATGCTTACATCTCTTTTACATGTCACATACATCATGCTTTCTGATTATACGCATTGAGAGTTGATGTTTCCATGATATTTCTGGATTTGGGAACCGTGGGTATTTCAATAGAGAATATGTCATTGCTTTAAAAACCCGGTTACCCTTGATATGATATTTCAGTGCGTCGACAATGTGTTTTCTCGGTGCTGAGAGTGACATGTGAAACCCGATTCGAGGAGTGGACGAGCCGATTGTGGGTACATGGTGGACCCGGTATGGTTCCCCTCGGCAAGATGATCAAAGGACTTTGCCGATTGAGCCTGGAGGTGGGCGAGTACCTACCGGTGATTGGTTGGACCTGGCGGTTATCCGGAGGATACCGACCAGAGTCAATAGATGGATATGGGCTTACTGCTGGGGCCGAGGTCCGATCCCGCAGATGGAGCCCGATATATGAGGATTTACGTGCCGATGCTGGGCACAGTTTACATAATGTTTTCGAGTTTCGATGCTGGGCACTCCGGTTCCATGATTTTGACGTTTCGCGAGGGACACAGGAGGTTTATATCCTCATATTTCCATGCATGATGGTTATTGTCATTGGGTGACGAGTGGACGGGATCCAAAAACATGCAGATTGATTTCATTGATCATACCTCACATTTATGATATGCTATTACCTGAGACACTGGCACGAGCACTTGGCCCTACACTCATGTATAGAGATTACATTGCCAGTTTAGCATGCTTCAAACTTGTTCATATTGAGGTTTATATATATATCTGATCGTATTGACCTAGGATGGGTCATACATTCGATTTCTGCTTGTAGATATTTTCTATTCACGAGTTGGCAACCCACCCCCGTTGTGCCATAGTTCTTGCAGGTTTTTGCCGTACAGATTCCACAGCGGCTTTCCTGGCACACTGCTTCTACGTGTGACTTGCTTTGGTAGGTGGGTTCTTTTGCATCAGAACCACCCTTGTACATATACTTCTCCGTTGTATCTAGAGATTCCATCAACCAAAACTTGTATATTGTTTCAGACTTAGACACAGTGATGTATTATTTCGACCTTAGAGTCGCGCTTGTAGTGTTACGGTTTTTTGGCTGTTTTGAGTTTCTTTTTGGGTTTTGATCCTCGCCCTTTGGCGTTGTATATTATTATTGCTTGAGTGGTTGTGACCGTCGATTGAAGAAGAGCTAGCTCTCGCTTGGGGATGCCTTTTATCATTTCGTATATATTATTCTTGTTGTACCCCGTTTGGGGCCAGTTTTTACAAAGGAAACTCTGCCGAAATTTCCAGAAAAGACTACACATTTTTAAAATGCATTTCGGCTTAGTTATTTGAAAACTTTGATTTCAAACATGCTTTCTTTACTTATTAAAAACCAGTTTCTTTATTTACTCCTTAAATGGTTTTAGATTTCTGGGCTTTTGGCTTACTTGGATCAGATGGAGTCCTATAGACTTCATAGGATTCAAGGACCAGTCACGTGCTCTTTCGGGTCGTGACACCATATCAGATGTGGAGTGGGAAGAAACCCTATCTTAAACACATTAAGACATGGGGATGTCCAGCTTTTGTTAAAAAGCAGCATACGGACAAACTCGAGGCACGCTCAGTACAGTGCAAGTTTGTGGGATATCCAAAGAACACCAAGGGATATTTCTTCTATTACGCAGATGAACAAAAGGTATTTGTTTCTCGTCATGCCTGCTTCTTGGAAACTGAATTTTTAGAAAATCAGATAAGTGGGAGCGCAATAGAACTGGAAGAAATTCCAGAACCACAAGTTATTACTGAAAGCTTAGTAGAACCAGATGGTTCGAAAGAACAGGACATTCCTGCGCCGCTCCGCAGAAGTAGTAGGCAGTCTCATCCGCCCGAGAGATTGTAACGCTTTCAAATTCGTTTAGAATAATTTCGAGTTAGTTAGTAATGATGCGTGTTTTTCATAAAAACCCGAAAATCTTATTTTCCTTTTAAACTAGTGCAAATTGTAATGAGAGGTGTTTATAAATATTTGGGGTTTATTAGTTATAATTTAGCATGTGTTCACTTTATTTGGGAATTTTCCTTAATTACTTCTTAAGCAAGGTTTAGTGTAGCATAAGCACACTTATCTTTTTTTTTGAAACTTAGGTTAGTGTAACCATTTCTTTTCCTTCATGCATGGTTTATTTTTTCCCCCCAATAAATCAATTTAAAACCCTTTTAATTTTTAAATGAAAGGAGGGAATGGGAGGTATGGTGGTTAGGTGAAGGGGCTTGACTTTTTGACCATTCTCTCTCTCTCTCTCTCTCTCTCTTTTCTCTCTCCCTCTCTTTTCTCTCTCCCTCTCTTTCCGAATTCCTGCAGAATAGCAGCAACAACAACAACATTTTCATCATCTTCTCTTTTCCTTGCACTTCTCTTTTGATCAAAGAACAAAACCCTACCCAAAACCTCATATTCCTTCACAAAAACCTTGGAAAAATAGCTCTTTTGGGGGATCTTGGTGTCAAGTCAGTGGCTTGAGGGAAAGAGCTGGAATTTTGGGTTTCCCTAAGGTCTTTTTGGTGGTATTAAACTCACACATAACACCCTAGATCGTAACTTGTAGTTTTGATAGCTAAAAACCGTGTTTTTGTGCATTTTGTGATATTTAAGGGGGAAATGGTGAAGTTTATGTTAAACTGGTATTTTTATGGTTTGTTTAGCTTAGATATGTATTATATGTGTTATTTTAACCTAGGGTTTGTTTCAGGTTTCACAAAAATACCTTAATGTGTAGATTTAGTGTTAAAATGGCTTTTTGACAAGGTTTTTGGTTCTGTGTAATCTGCTTGTACCCCGTTGGCTTCAGAATAAAATTGTATTTACTGGAGCACGTACAATAGGTATAGAGAACACACAAAAAGCCCAGGAGCCCAACTCCCTAGTCGGGCCGCCAGAAAATTGGTTCTGGTAGCAAATTACGGCCAGATGGGGGACCTGGGAGTTAGGGTTTGTGTGGTAGGTGTCTGCTGCTATGTGAAGACTTATGGTATGTGCAATTTTGTTTAATTCTTTCTGTAGAAAAATCTGGGATCAATTACCCTATTTCTTTTATTTTAAACCTTCGCGACACGTGTGATACGTGTGTGGGTTTGGGGTTTTCTGCGTATCACGACGTGTCGGGGTAGCTTCAGGCTCGTAACCACACGTTTTAGCGTATCGCACACACACGCGTTTGGTTCGTGACGCGGGTTTCTCGTTTTGCTTTATTGTTGTGCTTTTGTAGCTTTTACCTTATGTGTATTTTCTTGTGAAATTCTAGGTTCGCAGGCGAGTACGACGGACGCCGTGAAGAAGGGGAAACAAGTCGTCGGATACACCTAGCACGAGACTACGATGAGTAGATTTAACATCTACGGGGAAATCGCCCGTATGGCGTTAAGCGTCAAGGCTTGATAGGCTGCAGTAGTTACATATTTGCATCCATATACCTTAATTGCATACTGTAGTTCCTGCTATATATATATGTATATGAAACTAGAATTAATAACACATCGCACTGTTACTAACGGTTCATGTTGCACGAGCACTAATCTGTATGTTACACACACACCGTTAGTAATTTCCAAGAAACTCACATTATAGAATTTCCTTGAACATTATATTGTAGCTCACCTGATATATGATGTGACATGATTATTCTATTGGCGCACATACTCATTGCATATCCATACTTATGCATACTCAAACTGTACCTACTTAAATAAGCTTATTTTGGTAAAGACTGGGGACCACATGATACCTTTTAAAAACTAAATCTACTTAAAGAGAGGGTTCTCCCTTTTTCTCATAGTACGATTTATGATGCATATATTACATCGCATGGATTTACGCATTGGTTTTGGATTTCATGTGATTTCTGGATTTGAGGACCGTGGGGTTATTTAAGAAAAGATGCACAGTTTTGAAAACCCAGTTCCTCTTGATATGATATTTCAGTGCGTCCACCATGTGTTTTCTCGGTGCTGAGAGCGACATGTGAAACCCGATTCGAGGAGCGGACGAGGCCGAATGCGGGTACATGGTGGACCCGGTATGGTATCCCGGGGCGAGAACGGATCTGCTGTGTAGCTAGACGGTGAGCCTGGCAGTGGGACCACTACCTACCGGTGATTTGTTGGACCTGGAGGTTATCCGGAGGATACCGACCAGAGTCGATAGATGGATATGGGACGATCCGTACTGCTGGGGCCGAGGGCCGATTCCGCAGACGGAGCCTGTGGGCTGATCCGGACGAACGGAGCCCGATATACGAGGATTTGCGTGTCGATGCAGGACACGCTTATTCTATGATATTATGAGTGCCGATGTTGGGCATTCACGATTCTCTGAGATTTACAGGATTTGAGGGCCGATGAGAGTGTCGGCGCCTGAGTTTATTTGGGATTTTGGTGCATTGATGGGTGTTGGGGTAAAAATTTACACCCCGGTTGACCAAGTCAAAATCAAATTCAACGCCAAGCCAAGTGGGCCCAAGCCCAGATCCAGTGGGCCCGTGCCCGGGTCGAGCCAGAACAGGAAGCGGCCGGCCTCCCCCCATGCCAAGATAAAAATTTTGTAAAAAATAATTTTGTTGCATTTCTTTTATTTTTATTTTATGGATAAATGTAACAAAAATAGGCATAAAGCCAATTTTTTGTAAAGCCCATGGCTTATGTGCAAAAAGAAATGGCACATGAGCCATGGGATAGCCAAAATGCCATTTTGTGAAGCCCAAGGGGCTATGTGTAAAAGAGTATAGTTTATAAAAGCAAAGATAATGAAATATCTCAACAACTTTTCTCTCTCCAAAAAAAGTTTGAGATCTGAGATATTTCTTCCTCCTTCAAGGTTCCAAAACCTTCTTCTTTCTTTTGAATTAAATCAAGAGTTTTACTCTTCCCTTTTCAAAACTAAATAGTTTTCCACCACAAAACCCATTAAGAGGAACTCAGATCTTCCATTAGATCTCAAAAAGAAGAGATTTTAAAAAAAAAATCCCACAGCTCTTGATCTTCAAGATCCAGCTAACAGAGGAGGAAGAAGAAGAACATCTTTCACTAAACCCCCCCAAAAAAAGAAGAAAAACACACTCAGGAGTCCAACTCCTCTCTGATTTCTCTTCTGAGAAATTTTTTCAGGCTAAAAGCCTCTTTTTCTCGCCGGCGCTCCAGCGCAGAGCGTCCACGTGTCGACACGTGGCGCGCTTGCGCTCGTGCGCAAGTCGCCCCCGTGCCGACACGTGGCGCTCTTGCGCTCCAGCGCAAGCGCTCGAGCGCAAGTCGCCCCCGTGCCGACGCGTGGCGCTCTTCCGCTCCAGCGCTCGCGCTCCAGCGCAAGCGCTCCAGCGCAAGTCGCCCTCGTGCCGACGCGTGGCGCTCTTGCGCTCCAGCGCAAGCGCTCGAGCGCAAGTCGCCCACGTGCCGACACGTGGCGCGCTTGCGCCCAAGCGCTCAGTGTCTGAGCGCAAAGCGCCCACGTGCCGACAAGTGGCGCATTGTGCTCCAGCACTCTGCGCTCGAGCGCAAAGCGCCCACGTGCCGACACGTGGCGCGTTGCGCTCAAGCGCCTAGGCGCTGGCCCCACGCATCCTTTGGATGTCTTTTTCCCCTTTATTTATATATGCATTTATATATATACATATGTATACGAATGTACACATACATATACTCCACGACACTGTCCCTGTTAGAAAAAAATTTCTAACGGGGCGCTGCCCCGCATCCCGCAAGGGGGCTGCTAGCCCCCTTGACCCCCAGCCCGCTATCCGGGTAGCCGGACCCCCGTAAAAACTCTGTGTGGCTCCCGATATATCCAAACCCCCTCTTTCAAAACAAAACACACGTACACTGCTCATTGAGTTCGCATGACCAGTTTAACCCGTCAATCGGAGGTTCCCTCGCTCCAAAAACGAGGGGTAATTAACGGCAGCTTAGTTCGCGGCTGCCGGAGATTCGGGTTCCCATAATCATTAAACCCCGGCCTACCCTAGGCAGGGGGAATCTGTAGTACGCCTGACAAGCGCGCGCGTATTCCCATCTCAATGGGGTGACGAAAAACACCCTACAGATTCTGGCACGCCCGGTGGGACTAATCTCTCCTCCCATATTTCTGGTTAAACGTTCATGCGAACTCAATCAATATACATATCGATTGCCTATACTGAAATGATGTTCTTTTTTCCGTGCAGCAATCAACTTTCGACGAAAATGTCTCCCCAGACAAATTCAGCTTCCAACGTGACCCCGATTCCGTACGTGGTCAAGATCAACGCTCGTGTGGTTCTACCCGCAAGCCTCAGTCGACAATGGGAGGAACCGCCCCGCCAGTTTTGCTCTGTCATCATCTACCCTGCCGGAAGCGCTCATCTGGCAGAGATCCCGGCGGAACAGGTGGCCAAGCCGGTCTCAAGGGGTAAGAGGCCGAATGTCGTGATCGCCAAGGCACCACAACCGAAACTTAAGATGGTGTCTGAACGAGTCCCTGGCGCTCTAGCTGGGGGCAAGACTTCCGATGCAAAGGGCAACACCAAATGTTGCGGACGAGCTCAGGAGATGACTCCAACAAATGCACAGTCGAGCGTATCTCTAAGGCCCTCCATCGACCGGTCTGCGGCGTCTTCCCAAAGAGCCGAAGTCTGCCAGGTGCTTAGAATGGAAAAGTTAAGGCAGAAGCGGCTCAGGTATCGAGCCAACAAGAGGGCCAAGGCTTCGGCCAAATGGAATCGTGTGAAGTTCCAAGAGCAGGGTTGCCCCGCGACGACGGCTGAGTCGGACGTAAGAATCAGCAATTCCTTCGAGCCTCTGAAGTGGGTTCAGAAAAACGCCATGACCGCCAGAATCAAGAAGACAGCGGTCCGAACAGTGCCACAAAGAGACATGTCCCGGCCCCAACAGAAAAAGTATGACACTGTCTCTTCAAGAGTCGATCAAGCACTCTGTGCCGCACGAAAGCAGCGGGGCAAACCCAGAAAAGAAGCGCCAACACCATTCAAGAACCTGGTTAGGCTAGTCGCCTTCAATCGACTACCAGCTACCAAAGCAAGGGGGTCAAGGCAGCGATCCGTGAAATCAGCCGCCAATGATAGAAAGACGGCCTGATATATCACCCATACGGTCTATATGGCGGGCGGGCGCCCTAGCGACAACCTTCGCAGCAAAAGCAAGGACGGGGCTACCACATCCCAAGCCTAATCTAGCCTGAATGTGGTTGCCGCCGCCCAAGAACAGCCACCCCCGCTGGATGAAGAAAACCCTCTCGATGAGGATGATAGGTAGAAAGACCCCTCGATCCATGCAGAGTCAAGCTCGGACAGCGAGGAAGAGCCGACTTTCCGCCCCAGGACTGCGGAGCAAGAGCTGCTTCAAGAGCTTCGAAAACAGCTCAGGAGCAAAGATAAAGAGATGGCTAAGCTCTATTCGAAGATTGACGACTTAATGAACGTGGTGATGCAGCTTACTGCTCAAATTGCTCGAGCGCCTCCCAATCAGACACAAACCGCTACTAATCAGCTGGGTGATGACAATCCGAGGGAGCCAATGCCTGTTCCTTTGGGACCAAGACTGGTCGAGCCGCATGAAAGCCGGCCGCATTCCGCTTCTGGGGACGCCTTGGCCCCAGACAGCACTATCCCGCTAACACAAGATCGGATAATGGATTTGGTCACCAGCAAGGTTAAAACATTGGTGGCCGAAGCTGAAGCTCAGAAAGAAATCGGCAGTAGTGGGCGGCCATATCCCGCGCAGTACGATCTGATTGAGTTCCCAAGCGGCTACGTCATTCCTAAGTTTGGAAGATTTGATGGAACGGGGAATGCAAATCAGCACGTCGCCCACTTGAAAGCATCGTGCGGAAATACAGGGGGCAATGACGCGCTCCTTCTTCGTCAGTTTGTCAACAGCCTGACCGGCGTCACCTTCGACTGGTATGCGAGTATACCGGACGGGTCCGTCATTACCTTTGCCCAAATGGAGTCCGTGTTTCGGCAAAGGTTCATGAGTGTCAGTGATAAAATCTCCATTGCCGACCTTGTGAGGACCAAGCCGGGGAAGAATGAAAGCAACACCGACTTTATCGTCCAATGGCGTAATCTCACAGTCAAGTGCGAACCGCCGCTGGAGCAGGACCAGTCCGTCAGCCTTCTCTTTGGGAACCTCAGCAATTGGATGGTCCCATTCTTGTGTACGGCGGGCCTCAAGACATTTCAGGAGCTAACCAAGAAAGTCCAAATGCTGGAACGCTCGAAGCAAGAGTCCCCGCCGGATTCTCAGAGAGACAAAACTTGGAAAAGCAAGCGGGAGGACAACCGTAGAAGCGGGAGTTCCAGCGGTACCAATGTCTTCAATGCCTCTGACAATGAAGAAAAGCGAAGGGCGGGCGAATCCAAAACCAACCGGTCTCGAAAGCCATTGCTGGGAGGAGATGGGCCTTCCCAAGAGGAGAAAAAGAACAAGGTTTACTCTTTCAGAAGGGACAAGGTCCGCAAGATATTTAAAGATGCCTTGAACAACGGCCTACAATTGCCGGAGTCAAAAAGACCCCAAGAAGCAAAGATGACCGACAATCCTCTGTATTGCCCGTACCACCGAGTAGTGAGCCATGCGATCGAGGATTGCTATATCTTCAAAGACTGGGTCGAGAAGCAGTACAAGGCTGGAGAGATCGAGCTGTCCAAAAGCGTGTTGGTGAACAATCAAGTTGTAACCGCTAACTTTATACAGACAGAAGTTGAAGCCTTCTGGGAGCAGACGGCTGAATCTGCTGCCCTGAAAAACGAAATTGACTCAACGCGGCCTCCGTGGAGTACGCACATATCTAATAAGACGAAGAAGATGCTAAAGCTACTTCAGAAAGAACCCAGGACGGAATGGGAAGGGCAGAAGAGGCCTGCCAGTCCAGCTGCCAATGCGGCTCCATCAGGCTCAAAATCCAAGAAGCTCAAGAAGAAGAAAAGTGCAGCTCGGCGTGAAAAAGAGTCTGCAGGGAGATCGACCATTCAAAAATATATCGATTCCCTCGAAGAATATGAACAAAAGAAAAGAACATTGATTCAATTGAAGGAGTTCTTCCCTGTACAAGCGGCTGAAATTCTGGAGGAGTTAGAAGAAGACTCCAATGAAGAGATCCCAGTAGTGACCTGCTACGCCATCCATCTTGGCAGCGACTCCGAGGATGATCTCTGTTTTCCGGAAAAGAACGAGGAGCTCACCACAAAGGCTAATCAAATCCAGCTCAGAAGCGGCAGGGCTCTACCGCAAAATCAGGGCAACGCCCCAAAAGGGAAGGAAAAACATGTCGCTAATGAAGAAGATGGCAGAGAACCGGCCGATGAAAACATAAGTCCTTCCTCGGTGGACTATAATGTCTTGGCACATCTCCAGAAGCTTCCATCTCTCCTGAGCATCTACGATGCCTTGGTCCTATCTAAGGAGCTTAGAGATGTTCTCATTCACGCTCTACAAAACCACGAGCGGTATCAGGCTCACTTTGCGGAAATTAATATGAAAGAAGCCCAGCACGCTTTGCATGCTGCCGCAGTCACATTTAAGGATGAAGACTTGCTACTGGGAACGGCTGAGCATAATCGGCCGCTTTACGTGACCGGGTACAACGATGGAGATCGAGTTAATCGCATATTGATTGATCCGGGGTCCTCAGTGAACATCATGAACTTGCAAACTCTTAAGAGTTTGTCAATGGACGTCCGACACCTGTCAATTGAAAGGATTGTCATTCAAGGCTTCAACCAAAATTTCCAGCAAGTTCTGGGGTCTATAGCTTTGCCAATCAAATTTGGGGATCTGCAAACTGAAGCTAAGATATACGTGATCAACGCCGACATATCTTATAAGATTCTCTTGGGGCGGCCGTGGCACTACGATTACGGCATCATTCCGTCAACTCTCTATCAATGCATGAAGTATACTAAAAATGGCGAAGAAAGACGCATTGACGGAGACATCCAGCCGTTCGGTGTGCATGAAGTCCGATATGAAGATTCTCGGTACTTTACGAACCACCAAAATGCTAAGCCACAACTGACTAAGGATAGACCAGCCCCAAGACTCAAAAGCAAATCTGTGCCGGCTATCACTTCCAAAAGCAAAAATACCCAAGTGCGCCCGCATTTCGGCAGCGACACTGATGAGTCCGACGCTGGAAGCCCGTCCTTCCGCAAAACTCGCCCTCATTTCGGCAGCAATACAGACGAATCTTTTACTGAAGGCCCATCTAGCAGCAAAGTCTGCCCTCATCTTGGCAGTGACACTGAAGAGTCAGAAGAAGAGTACCTGCCGTGCAACAGCTGTGCAGATTGGTCCCCCATGCAGCAAGCGAAACTACGAGAGACCTTCGAAGTCGCAGAAGGGTCCCTGGCCATCACAAGGGTGCCGGAACGGATGTGCAAAGAGCTGGACGCATTGTCAGTCTCTACCGTGGACCAGCTGAAAACTTTCTACGTCCCCGGGAGGAAAAATGGACAGAAGGGCATCCTGTTTTACAGGTCAAACCCCGTTGTGCACCCGGACGATCTTTCTGTCGCGTGCCTTCCCTATGAGAGAGGCATAAGAGCCGTCCTCAATCCCAGATACTATGCGCCCGAGATGCTGGAATACTTTAAGAAGTGCGGATGCCGGTTATATCAAACGGAGTCCGAAGCAAAGTTTTACGAAGGGCTATGGTATCCGCCCCAGGTCTGAGCACTCATCGATGGACGAATTCCAGATAGACGGGGCATAGGCTACATTCAACCTGATTCCAAAGCGTGCTACATGATCCATGTTGGTGAGGCCAGTGAAAGATTGAATGATGATGACGAGATAGCCGAGCCAGAAGAAGCTCCTCAAGAGCTCGAAGATGGCGGACAAGCAACCTTTGATGAGCTAACCGAGATTGACTTAGGAATGCCCGATAATCCAAGGTCGACCTACATCAGCTCACTCTTGTCGGAGGAAATGAAAGAGCAGATAATTGCCCTGCTGCGTGAGTTCGTCGACTGCTTCGCGTGGACGTACAAAGAAATGCCTGGCCTTTCCCCTGAGGTAGCCGTGCATAAGCTGGCTATATCTCCTGATGCTAAGCCAGTCAAACAAGCTCCTCGAAGAATGAGAAGGGAGTTGGAAGAAAAGGTCATCGAGGAAACCAAGAAACTCATCGATGCCGGCTTCATCAGGGAAGAGAAATATGCAGACTGGATCGCATGCATAGTCCCAGTGAAGAAGAAAAATGGGCAGATCCGAGTTTGTGTCGATTTCAGGGACCTCAACAAGGCATGTCCTAAAGATGACTTCCCGCTACCGGTCATGGAAATGATGGTCGATGACACCTCAAATTACGAACTGTTCACTTTTATGGATGGCTCGTCTGGATATAATCAGATCAAGATGTCGCCTGAGGATGAGAAGCACACAGCATTTCGAACCCCGATCGGAATATATTGCTACAAGGTAATGCCATTCGGACTGAAGAACGCAGGTGCTACATATCAAAGGGCAATGACTAATATCTTTGATGACCTAATCCATAAAGTCGTCGAATTCTATGTTGATGATCTGGTCGTCAAGACTAAAGCCAAGGCCGATCATATCCAAGATCTCAGGACCGTTCTCGCCAGAATGAGAGAATACGATCTGAAGATGAATCCTCTGAAGTGCGCTTTTGGCGTGTCATCGGGAAGATTCCTGGGCTTCATAGTCCGACATCGAGGGATCGAAGTTGACCCATCAAAGATAAAGGCCATCATGGAGATGCCCCCTCCGAAGAGTCTGACGCAGCTAAGATCTTTTCAAGGCAAGCTTGCTTATATACGGAGGTTTATCTCAAATTTATCGGGGAGATGTAGGCCCTTCTCAAAGCTCATGAAGAAAGGAGCTCCTTTTATCTGGGATGCCGAATGTCAAGCAGCGTTCGAAAGCATCAAACAATACTTGTTGCACCCTCCAGTGCTGGCCGCTCCCATTCAAAATAAACCGCTGATTCTCTACACTGCCGCGCTGGACGAGTCACTCGGTGCGCTCCTTGCCCAGAATAACGAGGAGGGAAAAGAAAATGCCCTCTACTACCTCAGTCGAACTCTAGTCGGGGCGGAGCACAACTCCTAATCGAAAAGCAATGCCTGGCTCTGATATTTGCTGTAAAGAAGCTGAGGCACTATCTGCTCGCTCATCGGGTTATGCTGATCTCCAAGGTCGACCCGCTTAAACACTTGATGACCAAAGCAAGCCTAGCCGGCAGAATGGCAAGATGGGTTGTCATGCTACTTGAGTTTGACATAGTTTATACCCCTCAGAAAGCAGTAAAAGGGCAAGCTCTTGGAGACTTTCTCGCTGCTCATCCCATACCAGAAGGGTCGCCGCTAAATTGTGAGTTACCCGACGAACAAGTACTGCACCTCGAGGAAGATGAGCCATGTTGGGAGCTCTACTTCGATGGGGCCTCATCAATAAGGAGCTCCGGCAGATCAAGCGTCCCGGAGGTAAAAGCAGGGATAGGATTGGTGTTCATCACGCCATCAATGGGAACCCTACGGAGTTCTTTTGCTCTCACCGAGCCTCGGACAAACAATGAAGCTGAGTATGAAGCTCTGATAGCTGGTTTAGAACTCGCCATAGAAATGGAAATCCTTCGGCTACGGGTTTGCGGTGACTCCCAGCTTGTCGTCAACCAAGTAAGTGGCGACTACAAGATATACAAACCCGAGTTAGCTCGGTATAGAGGCCGGGTGGTGGAACTCATGAAACGGTTCACTCATATTGAACTGATGAGAATCCCCAAAGCGTTGAACGGAAAAGACGACATACTCGCTCGCTTAACCAAGGAGCTGGCTGATCCTAACATGGACGAAATTCTGATCACAGTCAGGAGCCGGCAAATTCTACCCCAAGTCTCTCTACATGAAGACGAAAGCGCGGAACAGAAGAGCAGTCCCGCCGAAGAATCTTCGATCATCCAAGACGAGCCCGATTGGAGAGAACCCTTCATAGAGTACCTCCGATACGACAAGCTGCCCGAAGAAAAATCTGCGAGGATTCAGCTGAAGAAAAGAGCTCTCCGATACGTGTTTGTAAATGACACGTTATACCGCAGGTCATATGACCAACTCTGGCTCAGGTGTCTGTCATTGGCCGAAGCCCAAAAGGTAATGAAAGATGTTCACTCGGGCGTTTGCGGTGCTCACCAATCTGGCCCTAAGATGCGACTTCAAATCAAACGGCTTGGGTATTACTGGCCCACTATGATACGGGATTGCGGAGAACATGCAAAGAAATGTCAGATCTGCCAAATCCATGGTGATTTCATTCACAAGCATCCCAATCCGTTGCATCCTACGGTGGCTTCGTGGCCCTTCGAAGTCTGGGGCACCGACATTATTGGCCCAATTGATCCTCCGTCATCTAAAGGCCACCGGTTCATACTGGCCGCGACAGACTACTTCTCCAGATGGGCTGAAGCTGTCCCGCTAAAAGAAGTCAAGACAAAAGATATTCTGACATTCTTCCAGCATAATATTCTATACCGCTTCGGTACACCGAGAAGAATCATTTCTGACAACGGGCCTTCTTTCAAGAGCTTCAATGTCTCATGGTTCGCTACTCAGCACAAGATAGATTGGAGATATTCCTCCATCTATAATCCAAGAGTCAATGGGCTAGCCGAAGCCTTCAATAAGACTCTATGCAAGCTCCTGAGGAAAAATGCTTCAGCCAATAAGAGAGACTGGAATCTCAAGCTTCACGAGGCATTGTGGGCATATCATACCACGCACCGTACTCCAACTCAGTCCACTCCATACTCATTGCTTTTCGGAGTGGAGGCGGTCCTCCCCCTCGAAGTCGAAGTTCCAAGCTTAAGAATGGCCGTTCAGCATGAGTTGACGGAGGAGGAAAACGTGCTCCTTCGACTTGAAGAACTCGATGCCCTCGAAGAAAAGAGGCTCGCGGTGCAGCAAAGTCTGGAGATATACCGAGCCCAAATGTCACGGGCCTATGACAAGATAACCCGTCTCCGCGCTTTCAAGAAAGGTGAGTTGGTGTTGGTTCTCAAAAGACCGATCATCCTCAATCGACATGCCAAGGGAAAATTCGAGCCAAACTGGGAAGGACCATACGTCATTGAGAAAGTGTTCGACGGAGGATCCTACCAACTAATAAGTGCCGAGGGAGAAAGGCCCATGCCACCCATCAATGGCCGATATCTCAAGAAATACTACACATGAATGCTCCAAGTCGCAGGCGAATTGAGCACATCAGCCCTACGGTCTGGATCATACATCCTGCAAAACCGTATACAATCCACGGGCATAAATGACCCCTATCCCTCCCAAATCCTGCCGGTGAGACTACTTTTAAAGTCCCACCAGCGGCAAAAAAAAAGAGAAAAAAGAAATAAAAAAATAAACGGTATGTCCACAAGCAAAACGGGCACGGATGAAAACCCGAAAGGGCTCCGTGAGTAAAAACAGCAGGACTACCGGCGAGTCTGTGAAAACCCGAAAGGGGCGCAAACTCGTGAAAAGAGATGAAATACACTCGCAAAGTCCTCTCGACCTTGTGAGGAGAAAACCCCTGCGTGAGATCCTTACGACTTACAAAGGAGCAACACACTTAGGAATCCTCACGATTCCAAAGGAGAAAATACACCTGCGGGATCCTTACGACTCGTAGGGAGAAAATGCTTTTATGGGACCCTCACGGCCCATAAAATTGAAAAGCCTTAGGTGGTAGGGACCCAAACCTATCTCCTAAGCCATCGCTCCCCAACGGGCAACGGCAAATGATGAGTCGCTCCTGGCATTTCGCTTCAGTGATAGCGGTGCTGATGCCGACCAAAAACCCAAATCCCAAGTCCTCCCAAGGCAAATGATGAGTTGCTCCTGGCATTATTTCAGTGCAGCAATGCTGATGCCAAACAAGATCCAAATTCCAAGTCCCCAAACGGCGAATGATGAGTTGCTCCTGGTATCATATTCCAGTGTAGCAATGCAGACACCAACCAAATTCCAAATCCCATACCCCAATGGCGAATGATGAGTCGCTCCTGGTACCACATTCCAGTGCAGCGATGCAGACGCCAACAAATCCCTGAAATCTTTCCGGCCCTACGGTCTGGATCATACATCCTGCGAGACCGTATACAATCCACGGGCGTAAAACAATCCCAACCACTCCCAAGTCCTACCGGTGAGACCACATTAAAAAAAAAAACCTCCCGGGGCAAATAATGAGTTGCTCCTGGCATTATTCCAGTGCAGCAATGCAGAAGCCAAACAAAAACCAAAATCCCAAAATCCTCTCAACGACAGATGATGATTCGCTCCTGGTACCATATTCCAGTATAGAGATGCTGATGTCAACCCAAATAAAAATCAACAAGTCAACTTCCACTCCGACATCGTAGAAAGCGGAGCTAGTCAGAATCCAATCTCGACATCGCATGAAGCGGAACAAGTCAAGTCTACCCCTGACACTGCAAGAAGCAGAGCAAGTCAAATCAAGCACCGACCGTCCAAGTCGCAAAAAGGGCAGCATCGACCGTCCACGTCGCTAAAAGGGCAGCACCGACCGTCCAAGTCGCAAAAAGGGAAGCATCGACCGTCCACGTCGCTAAAAGGGCAGCACCGGCCGTCCAAGTCGCAAAAAGGGTAGCGTCGACCGTCCACGTCGCTAAAAGGGCAGCACCGACCGTCCAAGTCGCAAAAAGGGCAGCATCGACCGTCCACGTCGCTAAAAGGGCAGCACCGACCGTCCACGTCGCTAAAAGGGAAGCAACGACCGTCCAAGTCGCAAAAAGGGCAGCACCGACCGTCCAAGTCGCTAAAAGGGCAGCACCGACCGTCCAAGTCGCAAAAAGGGCAGCGTCGACCGTCCACGTCGCTAAAATGGCAGCATCGACCATCCAAGTCGCAAAAAAGGCAGCATCGACCGTCCAAGTCGCAAAAAGGGCAGCATCGACCTTCCACGTCGCTAAAAGGGCGGCACCGACCGTCCAAGTCGCAAAAAGGGCAGCATCGACCGTCCACGTCGCTAAAAGGGCAGCACCGACCGTCCACGTCGCTAAAAGGGAAGCAACGACCGTCCAAGTCGCAAAAAGGGCAGCACCGACCGTCCAAGTCGCTAAAAGGGCAGCACCGACCGTCCAAGTCGCAAAAAGGGCAGCGTCGACCGTCCACGTCGCTAAAATGGCAGCATCGACCGTCCAAGTCGCAAAAAGGGCAGCACCGACCGTCCAAGTAGCTAAAAGGGCAGCACCGACCGTCCAAGTCGCAAAAAGGACAGCATCGACCGTCCACGTCGCTAAAATGGCAGCATCGACCGTCCAAGTCGCAAAAAGGGCAGCATCGACCGTCCACGTCGCTAAAATGGCAGCACCGACCGTCCACGTCGCAAAAAGGACAGAACCGACCGTCCACGTCGCAAAAAGGGCAGAACCGACCGTCCACGTCGCAAAAAGGGCAGAACCGACCGTCCAAGTCGTAAAAAGGGCAGCACCGACCGTCCACAACGCAAAAAGGGCAGCGCAGGATTCCTACAAAGCGGGAACCAGATCACTCCGGGCCAGGGGAAACGTCTATCACGGACACTCCATCTCGGAGTCATGTCCAGCAATGACCGTCCATGTCGTAAAAAGGGCAGTGCCAGCTTCCCAAAAAGCGGGAACCAAATCAGGTCGCTTCCAAGTAAAAGAAGATCCATCAATTTCATGCACACGACCCACATATGTGGTGTGCATTTATTGATGGGGGGCAATTTGTTGGGGTAAAAATTTACGCCCCGGTTGACCAAGTCAAAATCAAAGTCAACCCCAGGCCAAGTGGGCCCAAGCCCAGATCTAGTGGGCCCGTGCCCGGGTCGAGCCAGAACAGGAAGCGGCCGGCCTCCCCCCATGCCAAGATAAAAATTTTGCAAAAAATAATTTTGTTGCATTTCTTTTATTTTTATTTTATGGATAAATTTAAGAAAAATAGGCATAAAGCCAAATTTTTGTAAAGCCCATGGCTTATGTGCAAAAAGAAATAGCACATGAGCCATGGGATAGCTAAAATGCCATTTTGTGAAGCCCAAGGGGCTATGTGTAAAAGAGTATAGCCTATAAAGACAAAGATAATGAAATATCTCAACAACTTTTCTCTCTCCAAAAAAAGTTTGAGATCTGAGATCTTTCTTCCTCCTTCAAGGTTCCAAAACCTTCTTCTTTCTTTTGAATTAAATCAAGAGTTTTACTCTTCCTTTTTCAAAACTAAATAGTTTTCCACCACAAAACCCATTAAGGGGAACTCAGATCTTCCATTAGATCTCAAAAAGAAGAGATTTTAAAAAAAAAATCCCACAGCTCTTGATCTTCAAGATCCAGCTAACAGAGGAGGAGGAAGAAGAACATCTTTCACTAAACCCCCCCCCCAAAAAGAAGAAAAACACACTCAGGAGTCCAACTCCTCTCTGATTTCTCTTCTGAGAAATTTTTTCAGGCTAAAAGCCTCTTTTTCTCGCCGGTGCTCAAGCGCAGAGCGCCCGCGTGCCGACACGTGGCGCGCTTGCGCTCCAGCGCAAGCGCTCGAGCGCAAGTCGCCCCCGTGCCGACACGTGGCGCTCTTGCGCTCCAGCGCAAGTCGCCCCCGTGCCGACGCGTGGCGCTCTTGCGCTCCAGCGCAAGCGCTCGAGCGCAAGTCGCCCCCGTGCCGACGCGTGGCTCTCTTGCGCTCCAGCGCAAGCGCTCGAGCGCAAGTCGCCCACGTGCCGACACGTGGCGCGCTTGCGCCCAAGCGCTCAGCGTCTGAGCGCAAAGCGCCCACGTGCCGACACGTGGCGCGTTGCGCTCCAGCACTCTGTGCTCGAGCGCAAAGCGCCCATGTGCCGACACGTGGCGCGTTGCGCTCAAGCGCCTAGGCGCTGGCCCCACGCATCCTTTGGATCTCTTTTTCCCCATTATTTATATATACATGTATATATATACATATGTATATGAATGTACACATACACATACTCCACGACACTGTCCCTATTAGAGAAAAAATTTCTAACGGGGCGCTGCCCCGCACCCCGCATGGGGGCTGCTAGCCCCCTTGACCCCCAGCCCGCTATTCGGGTAGCGGGACCCCCGTAAAAACTCTGCGTGGCTCCCGATATATCCAAACCCCCTCTTTCAAAACAAAACACACGTACACCGCACATTGAGTTCGCGTGACCAGTTTAACCCGTCAATCGGAGGTTCCCTCGCTCCAAAGACGAGGGGTAATTAACGACAGCTTAGTTCGCGGCTGCCGGAGATTCGGGTTCCCACAATCATTAAATCCCGGCCTACCCTAGGCAGGGGGAATCTATAGTACGCCTGACAAGCGCGCGTGTATTCCCATCTCAATGGGGTGACGAAAAACACCCTACAATGAGAACCGATTATTTTTCCACGTTGACATTCCGTGTAGATGTTATTTTATCCCATGCTCAGCATTTATTATTATGCATCTCATCCTGTAGTTATATTACCTGATAGAGTACTCGTGCAAGATTATTGCACGTCTTGCTTATCGCATATAGATATTATCTGCTGGCATATGTTAGAGTAGCGCAGTACGTGCATACTTGTGATTACCTTTATATGTTATCTCCTATTCACGAGTTGGCAACTCACCCCCGTTGTGCCACAGTGTTTGCAGGTTGCCTCTCAGAGTAGTCGCAGCAGGCTGCTTTCTTGAATCTTTTTGGCTACGGATACCACTGCAGTTGGTGCGTGAGCTGTTTTTTCGTTAGGTGGGTTGTGGTATTCCGGTTATTTACATTGTACACACTTTTATATCTAGTACTCTCCATCTAATTTATGTATTGTCTTAGAGACCAGTGTGAGAACGATGATGTATATTATTGTATTCTGGTGTCGAGCTCGTGCGGGCCGACTTTACTTGTGCAGTTTATCATTTCGTGTTGTTTTTCATTTATTGCTCATTTCTTCGCTACGACGTCGTATATTACTCTAGTGTTGATGGTTTCCGCCGTTAGGCGTGATTGCTCTCGTTTGGGATGCCTTATTATATTGTGTATCATTTTCACTCATATCCGTTTTGTACCCGATTTCGGGGTTAGTTTTTACAAAGGAAATGCTGCCAAAATTTTTAAGATAATAACTTAAACCTTAAAGATTGTTATTAAACTACTTAAGGTTTTCCAAATGTTCTAAACAAATGTTTTCAACACTCACTACTTTTAATGGTTTTGATTTCTGGGTTTTCGGCTTACTTAGTCGCGTTACGTTTGTTGACGTTACGTGGTTAACTGTCGGTCACGAGTCGAACTTCGGGTCGTGACAAAGTTGGTATCAGAGCGTGGGTTTAACCTTTCGGAATGTAGGATGACCCTGGTATGATGGAGTAGGTAGCTGAAGCAGAGTGGCGTAGCGTGTGTATGTTCCGCGGCATACTCACGACACGGTACTCCGCCTAAGCGACCTTAGGACTTATCGATTTAAATTCCTTCATGAGTATATACATTCGTGCGATTCGATTTTCGTATCCTTATCGAATCCTATTTTCCTTTCGGCCATTATGCCACCAAAGACTACGAGGGCACAGAGAGCGTCCGCGAGAGCCGAGATTAGAGTTGATTCATCTGAGACGAGGATAGACCCGGGCAGTACACCCGTAGCACCAGAGCAGGCTGTTCCTCCTACGACAGATCAGATCGCACTGTTAGGGGCTGGTATGCAGGAGATGCGCCAGACGGTGGGATCCAGTATGCAGGAGATGCGCCAGATGATGGGATCGCTAGTTGAGACACTTCGAGTGCAGCGACCAGAGGTAGTTCCACCCGTGGCAGGGACCATGATGGTACCCGCAGTATAGGTAGTTGCCCCTGCAGCTACAGAGGTCATTACGGTATCGCTATTAGAGTTTATGAGGCTGAAGCCCTCGATCTTCACAGGCACCGATGCAGCCGAGGACCCACAGTCTTTCATTGATAGGATGGCCCGGATATGCCGTTCCCTCAGATGCGCAGATGCGAGATGGATAGAGTTCGCGAGCTTTCGCCTGGAAGGTCTTGCGCAGAAATGGTGCGAATCGGTTGAGAAGGGTAGAGCAGCAGGTCTTCCTCCTATGACCTGGACAGAGTTCGTGACGGTATTCCTTGCCCGCTTCCTTTCACTGAGTGTCAGAGATGCTAGAGCGCGCAGGTTCGAGTCCTTACGTCAGACCCCAGAGATGACAGTAGCAGAGTATGACGTGCTGTTCACCGAGTTATCGGTCTATGCCCCATATCAAGTGGCTACTGATGAGATGCGAGTCAAGAGGTTTGTTTGAGTCTTGCTTACCTCGTTATTTCTTGCGATCAGCGCACAGCATTGCGAGACCTATGCAGCAGCTGTAGACGCAACCTTACTAGTCGACGAGCGCCTTGCTGAGACTTCGGTAGTTCCAGAGCCGAAGAGAGTTCGTGCGGATACATCAGCACAGAGACATCCTTTTAGGCGCCGTGACAGACGTCTTGCAGGTGGCAGAGATTTAGGGCGAGGCCGGTTGTTCAGCTCCTATTCCCAGGAGGGTCAGCGGTCATCGTCGAGATGTTTCCGCTGCGGGGGTTCTTATCATCGGGTTCGAGATTGTCCTGAGATTCCCCGGAGGGAGGCAGCAGTACCGCATGTCACCTTACCACCTTCACCACCACAGAGGGCGTTGCCTATTGTACCTACTGTTGCTCCGCGTCAGACTCACACACAGAGAGGTCGTGGCCGCGGAGGGTTCGTTCAGAGAGGACGGTGTGACCGAGGCAGAGGACAGTCAGTCGCAGGTGGAGGACAGGCATGTGTTTTTGCTTTGATGCATCAGGATGCGCAGGCGTCCAATGCGGTGGTCTCAGGTATCCTTCCAGTATGTTCTATTGATGCACACGTGTTGTTTGATCCCGGATCCACGCACTCGTATGTTTCCACACATTTCGTGCCGAGTTTGGGTAGAGAGTCCGGTTTGCTTGATTAGCCGCTAGTTGTGACCATCCCTGTGGGCGAGTCGTTTGTTGCTAGGCACGTGTTCTGATCCTGTACCGTCCGTATTGGCGAGAGAGAGTTGCCTGTCGACTTGATCCTTCTTGAGATGTTGGACTTCAACGTTCTTTTGGGCATGGATTGGTTAGCCACGTGCTATGCGTCTGTGGACTGCCGCGAGAAGACAGTTAGATTTTGTTTTCCCGGCGAGTCGACTTTTGTTGTGCTGGGGGACTGTGGTGCCGCCCCTCGCAGTTTGATTTCTTCTTTTCACGCTGGACAGCTGTTGAGGAAGGGATGTCAGGGATTTCTCGCCTATGTTTGCGATACTAGAGCTACAGAGGTTCTGTTGGATCAGGTTCCAGTTGTTAGCGAGTTCCCTGATGTATTCCCTGACGAGCATCCTGGGCTACCGCCTGAGCGCGCATTGCCTTCTGTATTGATTTGATTCCTGGCACGGGGCCTATTACTATACCGCCTTATCGGATGGCCCCGGCGGAACTTAGAGAGTTGAAGGGTCAGTTGCAAGATTTGCTGGATAAGGGACTTATTCGACCCAGTGTTTCTCCTTGGGGTGCTCCTGTCCTATTTGTCAAGAAAAAGGACGGCAGTTTGCGTTTGTGTATCGACTACCGCCGGCTGAACAGGGTTACAGTGCGGAACAAGTATCCTTTGCCACGCATCGACGATTTGTTCGACCAGCTTCGGGGGGCAGGATACTTTTCGAGGATCGATTTGCGATTAGGCTACCATCACCTGCGGGTTCGACAGGAGGACATTCCGAGGACAGCTTTCCGCACGCGCTACGGCCATTATGAGTTTATGGTGATGTCGTTCGGACTCACCAACGCCCCAGCAGCATCCATGGACTTGATGAACCGTATTTTCCGGCCGTATATTGATCTGTTCATCATAGTATTCATTGACGATATCTTGGTGTATTCCTGGAGCAGAGAGGAGCATGAGCAACACCTGCAGATTATACTGCAGACTTTGAGGGAGCACCAGCTTTTCGCGAAATTCTCCAAGTGTGCATTCTGGCTGGACAGCGTAGACTTCTTGGGTCACGTGATTACACGAGATGGTATATGTGTGGACCCGGAAGGGAGTTCCTTTCGATTGGACAGAGGAGTGAGAGCACAGTTTTCAGCAGCTACGGACTCGACTGACTACGGCGCCGGTGTTATCATTGCCTTCAGGATCGGGCTGATTTGTGGTCTTTTGTGATGCTTCTCGAGTGGGGCTAGGGTGCGTATTGATGCAGCATGACAGGGTGATCGCGTATGCTTCACGGCAGTTGAAGAAACACGAACAGAACTACCCCACTCACGATTTGGAGATGGCTGCAGTGGTCTTTGCTCTTAAGATCTGGCGACATTACCTATACGGCGAGTCGTGCCAGATATTCACTGATCACAAGAGCTTAAAGTATATATTTCAGCAGCGGGACCTGAATCTTAGACAGTGCCGTTGGATGGAACTAGTAAAAGACTACGATTGTGAGATCTTGTACCACCTGGTCAAGGCAAATGTAGTGGCGAATGCTTTGAGTAGGAGGCCCGGTGGTAGTCTATCTTGTTTGAGCACAGTGCAGAGGCAGTCGTCGGCAGATTGGCAGATTTTATGCGACAGCCGATTGCAGTTCGAGTTTACGCCGATCGGGAGACAGATTGCGCATGATCGTGCACGGCCACAGTTGCTTGACCGTATACATGAGGCACAATACAGTGATGACCGTTGTTCAGAGATCATGGCACAGATTGGACAGGGCAGATTTTCCGAGTTCGTGATCGATGATTAGGGGATACTGCTGTTTGGGACTAGACTGTGCGTACCAGATGCTGAGGGACTGCGGCATGAGATTCTTGAGGAGGCACATCGATCGGTGTATAGTGTTCATCCGGGTTCCACCAAGATTTACCATGACATGAGAGATGTTTACTGGTGGGACGGAATGAAGAGGGATATCGCCGACTTTGTGTCGAGATGCCTGACTTGTCAGCAAGTCAAGGCCGAGCACCAGAGGCCCGCGGGAGAGCTATAACCGTTACCCATTCCGGAGTGGAAATGGGAGCAGATTTCTATGGACTTCATTGTGGGTCTACCCAGGACTAGTCGAGGGTATGACTCCATCTGGGTGATCATGGATCGTTTGACGAAAGCAGCTCACTTCATGCCGGTGAAGACGACTTTCAGATTTTCTCAGTACACCCAGATATACATCGACGAGATTGTACGACTGCATGGAGTCCCGATGTGTATCGTGTCCGACAGAGGCACCCAGTTTACCTGCCGACTATGGCAGAGGCTTCAGGAGGCTTTGGGCACCCGCTTGAGTTTTAGCACAGAATTTCATCCGCAGACCGATGGCCATTCAGAGCGGACTATTCAGACCCTCGAGGACATGCTCCGAGCGTGCGTCTTAGACTTCGGAGGTAGCTGGGATCATCATTTACCCTTAGTAGAGTTCTCCTAGAACAACAGTTTCCAGGAGACCATTCAGATGGCACCATTCGAGGGTCTATATGGTAGGAGATGCAGATCGCCCGTCTGTTGGACAGAGCTCAGTGAGAGCAGTATATTAGGGCCGCAGATTGTTGAGGAGACGACCGATAAGATCCAGTTGATTCGCGATAGGATGAGAGCAACCCAGAGTAGGAAGAAATCTTATGCGGACCGTCGTCGGCGCAGACTTGAGTTTTCTGTTGGTGATCATGTTTTCTTGAGGGTCTCCCCAATGAAAGGTGTGATGAGGTTTGGGAAGAAGGGAAAACTTAGCCCCAGATACATGGGCCCCTTCGAGATCCTCGAGCGTGTTGGTGCAGTTGCGTATCGGTTAGCCCTTCCGCCCAGTTTCCCAGATGTGCACCCCGTATTTCACGTTTCGATGCTCCGCAAGTATCTTCATGATCCTTCGCATGATTTTCAGCACCCGACGATCCAGCTGGAGCGTGACCTTTCTTTTGCAGAGCAGCCGGTGGTCATCTTTGATCGACAAGTGAAGAAATTGAGATCGAAGGATATATCGTCCGTCAAGGTCCTTTGGCGTGGCCAGTGCAGCGAGGAGGTCACTTAGGAGACCGAGAGCGAGATGAGGAAGAAGTATCCCCATCTTTTTGAAGGTACGCGTAGTTATATTTTTAAATTCGGGGACCGAATTTCTTTAAGGGGGGTAGATTGTAACACTTTGAAATTCGTTTAGGATAATTTCGCGTTAGTTAGTAATGATGCATGTTTTTCATAAAAACCCGAAAATCTTATTTTCCTTTTAAACTAGTGCAAATTGTGATGAGAGGTGTTTATATATATTTGGGGTTTATTAGTTATAATTTAGCTTGTGTTCACCTTATTTGGGAATTTTCCTTAATTACTTCT
The DNA here is from genome assembly GCA_030015575.1 of Agapanthus africanus. Classification (NCBI taxonomy): domain Eukaryota; kingdom Viridiplantae; phylum Streptophyta; class Magnoliopsida; order Asparagales; family Amaryllidaceae; genus Agapanthus; species Agapanthus africanus. The sequence continues at coordinate 293,090,385 of JASDDO010000012.1, read as the reverse complement.
TAAGCAAGGTTTAGTGTATCACATGCACACTTAACTTTTTTTTTGAAACTTAAGTTAGTGTAACCATTTCTTTTCCTTCATGCATGGTTTATTTTTTTTCCCCAATAAATCAATTTAAAACCCTTTTAATTTTTAAATGAAAGGAGGGAATGGGAGGTATGGTGGTTAGGTGAAGGGGCTTGACTTTTTGACCATTCTCTCTCTCTCTTTTCTCCCTCCCTCTCTTTCTGAATTCCTGCAGAATAGCAGCAGCAACAACAACATTTTCATCATCTTCTCTTTTCCTTTCACTTCTTTTTTGATCCAAGCACAAAACCCTACCCAAAACCTCATATTCCTTCACAAAAACCTTGGAAAAATAGCTCTTTTTGGGGATCTTGGTGTCAAGTCAGTGGCTTCAGGGCAAGAGCTGGAATTTTGGGTTTCCCTAAGGTCTTTTGGGAGGTATTAAACTCACACTTTACACTCTAGATCGTAACTTATAGTTTTGAAAGCTAAAAACCGTGTTTTTGTGCATTTTGTGATATTGAAGGGGGAAATGGTGAAGTTTATGTTAAACTGGTATTTTTATGGTTTGTTTAGCTTAGTTATGTATTATATGTGTTGTTTTAATCTAGGGTTTGTTTCAGGTTTCACAAAAATATCTTAATGTGTCGATTTAGTGTTAAAATGGCTTTTTAACTAGGTTTTTGGTTCTGTGTAATCTGCTTGTACCCCGTTGGCTTCATAATAAAATTGTATTTACTGGAGCACGTACAATAGGTATAGAGAACACACACGAAGTCCGGGAGCCCAACACCCTAGTCGGGCCACCGAAAAATGGGTTCTGGCCGCAAATTGCGGCAAGATGGGGGACCTAGGGGTTGGGGTTTGTGTTGTAGGTGTCTGCTGCTATGTGAAGACTTATGGTATGTGCAATTTTGTTTAATTCTTTTTGTAGAAAAATCTGGGATCAATTACCCTATTTCTTTTATTTTAAACCTTCGCGACACGTGCGATACGTGTGTGGGTTTGGGGTTTTCTGTGTATCGCGACGTGTCGGGGTAGCTTCAGGCGCGTAACCACACGTTTTAGCGTATCGCGCACACACGTTTTTGGTTCGTGACACGGGTTTCTCGTTTGGCTTTATTATCGTGTTTTTGTAGCTTTTAGCTTATGTGTATTTTCTTGTGAAATTCTAGGTTCGCAGGCGAGTACGACGGACGCCGCGAAGAAGGGGAAACAAGTCGTCGGATACACCTAGCACGAGACTATGGTGAGTAGATTTAACATCTACGGGGAAATCGCCCGTATGGCGTTAAGCGTCAAGGCTTGATAGGCTACAGTAGTTGCATATTTGCATCCATATACCTTAATTGCATACTGTAGTTCCTGCTATATATATATATGTATATGAACCTAGAATTAATAACACACCGCACTGTTACTAACGGTTCTTGTTGCACGAGCACTAATCTGCATGTTACACACACACCGTTAGTAATTGCCATGACACTCACATTATAGAATTGCTATGAACATTATATTGTAGCTCACATGATATATGATGTGACATGTGTTGGAGATAGTGCCCTCAGAGTCAATTATTGGATCACAAGCACGTGATTGCAATGATTGAGGGAGGACCTATCCCGGTAGGACAGTCTTAATCGAGATGATAGTATGCTATCTGGTTTACCTTTATCATCGTGTACTGCTTTAGGTGACCTGACAGGTCGCTATTGCACGTTGATAGAGCCCTAGGATTCGTGCTTCACTGCCAGCAGTATGAGGGCGATCATATAAGTGAGAGCTGGAGTCTATAAGCACATCCTTAAAAGGTCCCTAGTCGTGGGAGTTTCGAGATAGGGCATCGATACTCCAGAGTAGACTAGTGTATACAGTCGAGACCCCGACGAGGGGCGGTGGCCGGTCTCACAAGCCACTGGTGTCAGTTGGTTCACCTAAGATGTATACAGGTGCTCATTGGGTTATGAGTACACCGGACAGGACTCGCCGGGAACATGCTAGTTGGTCTTATACCTGACGTCAGATAGCAGTTCCCAGGTGACATGTGTACAGGTTAGTTCATCGACCTGGGGATCGTCATTTGTCTCGTGTGAGTTCCCACTGTGCTTTGATTACTACCCTACCACGGCTCAAAGGAGTCGTGCAAACAGGTTTTAGTTGGGTACAGTCCCGAGCCACATGGAGGCAGTGAGCGGATCTTCGGGGGTTTCGTCTCTCCCGGTATTGGGGGTGAGGTCGCGCTGTGTCTAGGAGAGCCTTTACACGAAGTCCTTGGCCAAGGCAGGAGATTTACTAGTAGGTATTCCAGTAGTATCTCAGGGTGTTCTGGGCTACACTCCGACACGACTTGTACCGCTTTTGGGGGTCTGATTTTTACCAACCCCATAGGCCCGACATGCGATGCTCATAGACGAACGGACCGGACTGTACGGATATTGTCACTGACAGGCTCAGTAGGGTGTCAGGATGAGTTCACTCATCGACGTCCCTTTTAGTCAATAGCTGGTGGCCCGTCACGTATTGGCTTATACCTCTGACGTGCTAGTGGTTAAATCCACAGCCATAGTATTGACGAGTCTTTAGAGTCCACCACACTTTCAGTTACTCAAGCTTTCGGGCGAAACGCTGTAGAGGCCGTATGGAGATATGGCAGGGTCCGATCAGATACGAGCGGTATTGCACGGATCAGGATCGGACGGTTAGTACTAGAGGCCGTATAGATAAATGGCAGGGTTCGATCAGATAAGTGCGGTATTGCACGGATCAGGATCGGACGGATATTACTAGCCGGCTTTAGTTTAAGCCGGATCCTAGTTTAGTACAGTGTAGATTTTGTCTCATTTCATTTGTATCCGGACGGAATACAGATTCGGGTGGGGTTTTCCTGTAATTTATTACGGGACCAGTTTTCTGGAGTTGCCAGTTTGCATTCCGTTCCGGCCGGTTTTCCTTTGTTCTTTCCCGGCCGGACTTTTCCGATAGAGGGGGTTATTTGCAATTGTGCAAATAACACTTTGTGGAGGGGTTTATTGCATAAGTTTTGATATGATAGCATCTTTGCTCCAAGATGCATTAATTAAGACATGAAAGGGTATGGGTTTGATGTTCATATGTTATCATGATGTCTTTGTATGTGGTCACCCCTTCACTTTACACTACCATCACCTCCCTCTTGTTCTTTTGGTTCACCTCCACCATTTTGGAACAAAAATGGGCCGGCCACTAATTTGAGAGGAGAGGACAAATGAGAGGGCTCATTTTTGGATGAAGGATTAATTCACATCTCATTTTCATGCTTGCCAAAAATTCTCAAAAACCCTCTCCAAAGTTCATGATTCTCTTCATCCTTCTTGGCAACCAAAACCCCAATGAGACATAGACTCTACACATCCTACAGCAAGTCTTGGGCATGTCGACTTGCCAGCTTCATGCCCGAGTTGCCTCGGTATTGAGGTGGGAGCCCGTAAAAGATGCAGGCGACGTGGTGCCCTTCCGGCGAGGAGATGGAGACCGGACATTCCACGAGAGATCGGGACGAAGACGAGAAGACCGGAGGACTCGGATCACTCGGTATATCTCTAACCCGTCTTGTTGTTAGCAAGATGTAGTTTAATGGCCCGATCCGGGGTTTAGTGCGCGGTGGTACCGGTTTGCTAAGTCCGCAAAATTAAAGTTTTTCACCGTTTTCCGCATTTGGCCGTCGGATTGACGGCCAGGGCGCCGCCGTGCACTTACAGTGGTATCAGAGCCTCGCCATTAACTTCGTCTAGCTTCGTTTGATGTGTTTTGCATTTCCGATCGACCAAAATTCCAAAACTTGCATTTTTGTTCACATCAGTTTTCTGTTGAAATTTTTTGAAGTCTAAAAATTTTTCAGGTGGTCTCAGAATGGTGTGCAGGGAGTTCTAAGAACTCTGGGAAAATACGAGACAATGAACCCTCATCACGAGCGCGGAACCGCGGCAAAACCCCCCTTGTTGCCGCGGTTCCGCCGCAGGTTGATGGGATCATTGCTTCGTAATTCTCCAGTGGGCTTCTGGGCTGTAATTAGGGGATTTGGAATATTAATTTTGGGCCCAGGTTTTCTGTGAGTGCTACAGTATTGATTGGGGGCCCACTTGTTAATTTTTGATCGATCGGATATTTTAAACACATTATTTCACAGTATTTACGTTATATCTGCGACCGTGAATGTCACTCGATCGGTAAATCCGATCTAACTTCTATAGCCCGGTCAGACGGATTTGCGAACGTGACTTTCATGTTGATGTTTTGTGATTTTGCTGTGATGTTGCGGATCGGTCGTGGGGGATAGCCTGGATGCAATGCTAGTACAGTTGTGGTTGTATTACGTACTTTTAATATTGCGGGGCGAGCGTCCGACATGTGGACTGCCGTCACTGCCTGATTGTATTATTCTTTTGTGGCACGACCTGGTTGCGGTCGATGTACCCGTTGTATGTATATTTTATTTTCTGTACTAGGATTACCCCACGGTGGGGTGCACGGATAGCCGGGTTCTAGAGGGCAACGGGCCCGCATCTCATGGCATTGAGACGGAGGGGGCTTCACTTTAGGATTGGCGGGCTATTCGCCGTACTCGTAGGGGGTACAGGTTGACCCAGGAGGGGTGCCCAAGTTACCGGATTCCATGAAGTGCTGGGTGGTCCATTCACGGTGCTGAAGGGGGCTGCCTCGCTTCAGGTTTTGGCGGATGACTTGCCGCGCCCGTAGGGGTCTAGGTTTTCATTGCACAGGCTATCCACACGACCAGGGGAACGTCGGGTTTCAGTAGTGGCTCTGTGAAACCCGGGGATCCCAGATAACTGTATTGTTCTGTGATGCTGTACATTTCTGTGATGTTGCATTTCTTAACACGCCTTGAGCGAAATATAATATATTGGTATATATATTAGTAGATGTTGTATATGTTTTTCATCCGCGCTAGTCCAGTCCCCGCTCTGCCGTTAGTTAGCTAACCTAACGGGTGATGACGGGATCCAGTGGCGAATGCGGATGGCATATACGTACATCAGTATATTTTCGTTCTTTATGGTGTGATCAATTGATGGGACTGCGTTTATTCGGATCAATGCAAGTTAAAACAAACCTAATCTGATGTTGTTGGAACACTTTTCAAAAAGCTATTATTGCAAGGACGTTCACTTTTGTTTTGCATCGTGGTATTCATTTGGAATATCCTGCTCCTCAGTCGACGAGGCAAGGGCCGAGATCCCTTCACCGGGAGTGACCCCTTGGACAGAAGTTTGCGTCAGGGCATTAACTTCACTATAGCCGATTACTTTTGCTTTGCACCGTGGTATTCAGTTGGAATATCCTGCACCCCATTCTACGGGGAAAGAGCCGAGATCCCTTCACCGGGAGTGACCTCTTTAGTAAAGGTTTTCGTCACTATATTTTCTAAAAAGCTATCCGTTCCTTCAACGAGATCAAGTTCTTTACGTTAAAGGTTTTCGCCAGAAACCATTCGTAGCCCTCCGTCGTTTCATATGGATAGTCAATAGTATTCAAGCTGTGTTTGTTGGCCATAGTCAAGGCACAGTGTTTGGTAGCCGTTGGGTATTCATATGCTGCATAGATAGATGCGTTGGTTTGGGACAGTCGTATAGCCTTGTTGGCCCTAGTCAAGGGCTTGTACGGGTGGGTTCAAATCAACCTGGACAATGACGGGTAGAACTTGACATGTGACTTATGATTTGTTGGCCTTAGTCAAGGTCATAAGAGCATGGGGCAGAAATCACATCGGGAGTTTCAAAAGTACTGAAACATGCCAGATATGCGCATACCTTCTGGAGTGTGATAGCGTAAGCGGATTCCGTCACGTTATCATGCAATGATAGTTGGATCCCGATTCCCACTGATGAGTTGGTTTACTCCTCGGGTGACCCCGACTAATTCTTCTTTCAGGTTTGGAGGAGAATTTGAGGTACAGTGGGAGGTTTCCAGATTAGATAAATTGGTAACCATTCTGATCTAGGTTAGAGTGCACGCTGAGTGTTTCTTTTCTCTCTCTCTTTGGCAGCGACCATTGACCCGACCCTAAGACTATGACTCAGTGACCAAGTTGACCGAACCTTCTTAACACTGGCTTTTGGATTGTCAGAGTTGCAGACCTCATTGCCACTCCTACTTTTACCCTTTTCTCCGGGACACCCCGTATTACTACGAATGTCCACTTCCATTGGACAAAACCATCGTATGGTTATATACGAACTCGAAGGACTTCGAGGATGGTTTCTGGTTCTGGAGAAAACGGATAGGATTATTCAGTTGTCTTTTCTTTTCACCTTCTCTCAGGTTGCGAGTACTCCTTGGTTTAGGAGTAGTACACCTATTACGCAAATTGGATAGTCTTCTTCCAAACCATAGGCTGGTGCCGACCGGTAGGGAATGAAGAAAACCAGTTAGCCTAAACGGTTTACAGAAGGTATTAAGTTCAGACAAAGCAAGGGATTAGTAAGAGGGCAAAGTAAGTTGCGACTGCTATTCACGACCAAACCAAGTATTTCTTCGCCAATCCCAAATCACCTTTGTATTTCTCCAGGACACTCCGTATCACTACGAAGATCCCATTTTATTGGATAATCCATCGTATGGTTATATACGAACTCGAAAGGAACTTGTTCCAGTTCGGGGATGGATCCTGGTTCAGGAGAAATAGGAATAAAGTACATTCAGGTGTCTTTTAACTTCACCTTCTCTCGCGTTGCGAGTGCTCCTAGGATTAGGACAGTACACCCTTTATGCTTTTTGGATAGTCTTCTTCCAAACCATAGGCTGGTGCCGAACGGTAGGGAAGGAAGAAAACCATTTGGCCTAAGGGGTGTGCAGAAGGTAATGACTAAAGACATATAAAGGGATTTGGAGAGGTGGCAAAGAATTATACGGTTATAGTTGTGAATCTGGATAATGGTAGAGGCATTACTAGGAATACCAGGATACCCCATCGAAACATTTCAATGTTTCAGTTTCACTGTGTACTGTTAAAAGAAAACTGATTTCCCGATTGGACACTTGCTCCAGGGTATGTATTTACCAGGTTTGATTCTCACATCTGTATGGTTTTACAGATGATGAGTGGGAGTAAGTTATTGGGAATAGGGTAATCATCCTCATTATATCGGGATTCGTTGTAATCGGTGATATTTGAGGAGATCAGCTGGGCTGTTTGCCGGTCGGCAAATATTTGGTTTTGAATATCCGCTGTTGTGCACCAATTTCAAATTGATATATCTGTACGTCTATTTTCATAGAGTGAGATATACCTTTTGATATTATGTCGATGACATTTACCTATATCAGTGGATGGTTAGGTAAGGAGCATTAAACAGCGGTGTAATTCTTCTTAACCATAAGTACAGTTTTCAACCTACGACACACAGTGAAAGAGTTGTTAGACTCAGCGGACTTATACAGAGTATTGCATGTTGTCCAGTGTCCATTAGGACAGAGGGGTTGGTCCTCTTACTATATTCTATTTACTTTTAACTTCTCTAGTTCTTAGACATGTGTTTCGTAGAAACACAGAGTCTAAGTTTTGAGGAGTTATAGGTATAAGGATAAAGTAGAGAACCAGATATTGCAAGTATCGGGATTCTTCAGGGTGATCGAAGATGTAGATATTTGTGCATGGTATTCAGATGAAAGTAATGGTTAAGAGAACTTGCTTTTCTTTCAGGTTACTCATAATTGGAAGCATTCCTAAGTTGAGTAACGATGATCGGCCTCCTTCCATTTAGTTGACATGCACTGGAGACAGCTGCATGATTTGAATCTGGTTCAATTAAATCAGTGCCTCTGGTTCTATATTGGATATAGAACAGTTCATATCTTAACGATGTTAAGGTACGGGGAGTTGTCCGGCTTATGATTAAAACCAGACACTGGAGAACTCAAGGCATGTTTCTGTAATGGCAGTTTGTGGGTTGACCCAGGCTATGACGAGGGTTGACTTTCTACCATCTGGAAGATCAATAGAAATATTGTTCTAGACTCGCCACAGTTTTATTAAAAATGGATTTTTTCAAAAACAGTAGTGGGAGTATGGTAGAACTGGAAGTGATTCCAGAACCGCAAACGATTACTGAAGATTTGATAAGGAACCTAAATATTCAATCTGATTTGACATTCCATTGGCCACTCCGCAGATAAGGTGGGTAACTTCAGGCACCCGAGAGGTACTCCGGTAGCCTCAAGGACGGTGACAGGGAAGTTCTTGTTTACCCACACTCGCCATTGTTGTTGTTCCAGGCTGCGAGACCCGGCAGGAGGATGAGTATAGCGTCGTTCTAAACTAGTTTTAGAAGTGCACGTCTATATGACTCTGGCAGAGGGTTGTCGTAGTCAGTGGGAGCAGCGGAAGCATTGGTGGACATCAGGCTTATGTCTATAGACTAAAGCAGATGTAGCAGAGGTAGATCATCTATTTCTGATGTGACAGTCATAGGTTTGACGTCATCAGAATAGGGGATGGATCTGTTGAGAAGGTAATAGGAAAGGAAACTCCTATACTACGATCGGTTATACTTTGGTCGTCACACAGTGGTTTCTCCACAAAGAACTTGGACATTATATCAAACATACTGGTTACTAGATCTATGGTTTTAGATCTAGATTTGGGTGGTTTCCCAATCAGGGTACTTTGACAGCATTCTAAGAGTATTTAGAATGGACGACTCCTGGCACGGTAGTGTACCTGCAGGTGAAGGAGTCACCCTCTCTAAAGGTGTCTTATAGACTAAAGTAGAGAGGGATGTGCATGATTGGCAGATTACTTGCTTAGGCAATTGAGTCAATCATGAGATGTCAAGTACCACACCAGATGTTGTTCTTGCACAAGATGCAATAAGTTGATATTGATCCAATCCTGGAGAAACAATCGGAAGCAGTTTTAGAACATAAGTGGATGTTCTAGGGATATGATAACGACAGCCTTATTCAGGAAACTGTTATCATTCCAGGCTTCCAAGGTGACATGGACGACAACGTGGTTGTCAGAGTTATAGTTTTACCTCTGACGAGGGGCAGTATTTTGGACAGGTGGTCCAAGGTAATACTGAGGGAGGCATGGCGCAGGATACTGATTAAGTTCAGTTGACGATACAGTCTAAGAAGTTTGGATTTGGAGTTCATTTATGAGCTAAGTCCCATCAGACATCCAAACATTCTAAGACAGGTATTGCTCATTTTGGGAGATGGTTTTCTCCGCGAACTTGAGATTTAGAGAAACATAGATAGAAACTTCAAGGCGGATCCACTCACTGAGGCTATTCCTCGAACGCAAGAGTTTCGCAAACAGGCTTTGTGAGACTGACTAGTAGATGAGTTGGGTGTTCGGTATCACACGGGCTGTGAGTATGCGACATCGCAATAATTAGCCTTGAGTGCTAGTGGGAGATTGTTGGAGATAGTGCCCTCAGAGTCAATTGTTGGATCACAGGCACGTGATTGCAATGATTGAGGGAGGACCTATCCCGATAGGACAGTCTTACTCGAGATGATAGTATGCTATCTGGTTTACCTTTATCATCGTGTACTGCTTTAGGTGACCTGACAGGTCTCTATTGCATGTTGATAGAGCCCTAGGATTCGTGCTTGACTGCCAGCAGTATGAGGGCGATCATATAAGTGAGAGCTGGAGTCTATAAGCATATCCTTAAAAGGTCCCTAGTCGTGGGAGTTTCGAGATAGGGCATTGATACTCCAGAGTAGACTAGTGTATACAGTCGAGACCCCGACGAGGGGAGGTGGCCGGTCTCACAAGCCACTGGTGTCAGTTGGTTCACCTAAGATGTATACAGGTGCTCATTGGGTTATGAGTACACCGGACAGGACTTGCCGGGAACATGCTAGTTGGTCTTATACCTGACGTCAGATAGCAGTTCCCAGGTGACATGTGTACAGGTTAGTTCATCGACCTGGGGATCGTCATTTGTCTCGTGTGAGTTCCTACTGTGCTTTGATTACTACCCTACCACGGCTCAAAGGAGTCGTGCAAACAGGTTTTAGTTGGGTACAGTCCCGAGCCACATGGAGGCAGTGAGCGGATCTTCGGGGGTTTCGTCTCTCCCGGTATTGGGGGTGAGGTCGCGTTGTGTCTAGGAGAGCCTTTACACGAAGTCCTTAGCCAAGGCAGGAGATTTACTGGTAGGTATTCCAGTAGTATCTCAGGGTGTTCTGGGCTACACTCCGACACGACTTGTACCGCTTTTTGGGGTCTGACTTTTACCAACCCCCTAGGCCCGACATGCGATGCTTATAGACGAACGGACCGGACTGTACGGATATTGTCACTGACAGGCTCAGTAGGGTGTCAGGATGAGTTCACTCATCGACGTCCCTTTTAGTCAATAGCTGGTGGCCCGTCACGTATTGGCTTATACCTCTGACGTGCTAGTGGTTAAATCCACAGCCATAGTATTGACGAGTCTTTAGAGTCCACCACACTTTCAGTTACTCAAGCTTTCGGGCGAAACGCTGTAGAGGCCGTATGGAGATATGGCAGGGTCCGATCAGATACGTGCGGTATTGCACGGATCAGGATCGGACGGTTAGTACTAGAGGCCGTATAGATATATGGCAGGGTTCGATCAGATACGTGCGGTATTGCACGGATCAGGATCGGACGGATATTACTAGCCGGCTTTAGTTTAAGCCGGATCCTAGTTTAGTACAGTGTAGATTTTGTCTCATTTCATTTGTATCCGGACGGAATACAGATGCGGGTGTGTATGCACAGTATTGGGGTTTTCCTGTAATTTATTACGGGACCAGTTTTCTGGAGTTGCCAGTTTGTATTCCGTTCCGGCCGGTTTTCCTTTGTTCTTTCCCGGCCGGACTTTTCCGATGGAGGGGGTTATTTGCAATTGTGCAAATAACACTTTGTGGAGGGGTTTATTGCATAAGTTTTGATATGATAGCATCTTTGCTCCATGATGCATTAATTAAGACATGAAAGGGTATGGGTTTGATGTTCATATGTTATCATGATGTCTTTGTATGTGGTCACCCCTTCACTTTACACTACCATCACCTCCCTCTTGATCTTTTGGTTCACCTCCACCATTTTGGAACAAAAATGGGCCGGCCACTAATTTGAAAGGAGAGGAAAAATGAGAGGGCTCATTTTTGGATGAAGGATTAATTCACATCTCATTTTCATGCTTGCCAAAAATTCTCAAAAACCCTCTCCAAAGTTCATGATTCTCTTCATCCTTCTTGGCAACCAAAACCCCAATGAGACATAGACTCTACACATCCTACAACAAGTCTTGGGCATGTCGACTTGCCAGCTTCATGCCCGAGTTGCCTCGGTATTGAGGTGGGAGCCCGTAAAAGATGCAGGCGACGTGGTGCCCTTCCGGCGAGGAGATGGAGACCGGACATTCCGTGAGAGATCGGGACGACGACGAGAAGACCGGAGGACTCGGATCACTCGGTATATCTCTAACCCGTCTTGTTGTTAGAAAGATGTAGTTTAATGGCCCGATCCGGGGTTTAGTGCGCGGTGGTACCGGTTTGCTAAGTCCGCAAAATTAAAGTTTTTCACCGTTTTCCGCATTTGGCCATCGGATTGACGGCCGGGGCGCCGCCGTGCACTTACAACATGATTATGCTACTGGTGCACATACTCATTACATATCCATACTTATGCATACTCAAACGGTACCTATTTAGATATGCTGATTTTGGTAAAGACTGGGGACCGCATGATACCTTTTAAAATCTGAATCTACTAAAAGAGTAGGTTCTCCCTTTTTCTCATAGTACGATTTATGATGCATATATTACATCGCATGGATTTACGCATTGGTTTTGGATTTCATGTGATTTCTGGATTTGAGGACCGTGGGGTTATTTAAGAAAAGATGCACAGTTTTGAAAACCCGGTTCCTCTTGATATGATATTTCAGTGCGTCCACCATGTGTTTTCTCGGTGCTGAGAGTGACATGTGAAACCCGATTCGAGGAGCGGACGAGGCCGATTGCGGGTACATGGTGGACCCGGTATGGTACCCCGGGACGAGAACGGATCTGCTGTGTAGCTAGACGGTGAGCCTGGCAGTGGGACCACTACCTACCGGTGATTGGTTGGACCTGGCGGTTATCCGGAGGATACCGACCAGAGTCGATAAATGGATATGGGACGATCCGTACTGCTAGGGCCGAGGGCCGATTCCGCAGACGGAGCTCGTGGGCCGATCCGGACTGACGGAGCCCGTGGGCTGATCCGGACCGACGGAGCCCGATATGAGAGGATTTGCGTGTCGATGCTGGACACGATTATTCTATGATATTTTGAGTGCCGATGTTGGGCATTCGCGATTCTCTGAGATTTACAGGATTTGAGGGCCGATGAGAGTGCCGGCACCTGAGTTTATTTGGGATTAGGGTGCATTGATGTTCACCGATTATTTTTCCACGTTGACATTCCGTGTAGATGTTATTTTATCCCATGCTCAGCATTTATTATTATGCATCTCAACCTGTAGTTATATTACCTAATAGAGTACTCGTGCATGATTATTGCACGTCCTGCTTATCGCATATAGATATTATCTGCTGGCATATGTTAGAGTAGCGCAGTACGTGCATACTCGTGATTACCTTTATATGTTATCTCCTATTCACGAGTTGGAAACTCACCCCCGTTGTGCCACAATGTTTGCAGGTTGCCCCTCAGAGTAGTCGCGGCAGGCTGCATTCTTGTATCTTTTTCGCTACGGATACCACTGCAGTTGGTGCGTGAGCTGTTTTGCCGTTAGGTGGGTTGTGTTATTCCGGTTATTTACATTGTACACACTTTTGTATCTAGTACTCTCCATCTACTGTAACCCTTCGAAAATCGTTTAGGCAGTTTTTCGGTAATCGGCTAATTTTTCGGCTTTTTCCGTAAAAAGTCAAAATAGGTATTTTTCATTGTAGACCTAATTATACAAAATTTAGACAAGATATTACTATAATTTTTTCACTAAAATGTCACTAATAATTTTCTAGTTAAATAAAAAAAAAATTTCGTAATTAATTATTTTTTTATTATTTTAAGCCTTTTTAAATACATTAAATTAGTGATAAATACAAATGTAATTAGGTAAATTTCATAATTAGGAGTCTTTATAAGCTAAAATATGGTGTTAATAAAATTATATCATGTCTTGCAAACTTTTGGTTTTATGGTGGGAAAATTATGAAAAAAATGATGAAAAAAGGGTTTTTTTTGGAAAAAGTTGATTTGAAATACATTAAATGATAACATGTGATGTTTTCTTGACCTAGAAACTTCTCCAAAATTCCCTCATCTCCTCTCCCTTGCTGCAGCCGACCCCCATTCCAGCAGAATTCCCCATCTCCCCACTTCTTTTTGCTTCTTTTTCTTGCTAAAAATTCAACAAAAATCCACAATTTCATTAACCATTCAAAGCCAAACCCTAATCCTTTCTCTCTTCAAACCAAATTAGCTCAAAGACTTGATGAAAGGAGGCTTTCTTAGTGACTTGATCATGCTAGGATTCAATTGGTGAGGTAAAAATTCTAAACTAGCTTGCTAACTTGTAGTTTATTTGTGCTAAAATCAAATTTTGAAGTATTAATTTAGTTGTAAATTATTGTTCATGAAAATCTAGAATGGGTTTTGATGTTGAGTTAGGGTTTGAAACATGGTTGTAAAAATTAAGGTAGGGTTTTGGTTATCTAATTGATTAGAATGGTTAATTGTGTAATGATATGCTTGCTAAATCGACAAATTGCGATGTTTGTATCGAATCGGCTAGAAAATTGCTTGCTAGATTTTTACGAAAATTAGAATGAGATCAAATTGCGTTATGTTAGCGATATAATTAGCTTCGTATAGGACTATTAGAGTGCACGAACGCGGGGTTTCGTCTAGTCGGGTTGTAGTTTTGTCGATTTCCCCGAAATGACGATTCTAGTTAAAGGATTGCGATTTTCGTGCGTTTTTCCGCGCACCGAGCGCATGCTATGATTAATTCGAGAGCGTTGATAATTGTATATTGTGACTTGCATCGTCTTAGGTTTTGTAATCTTATGCTTGATATTGTGCAAATATAGGATCGATCGGGAAAACATCGGACACGGCGCGAAAAGGCAAGGCGGTGGCCGGATCGGATTAGCGGAGATTTCAGGTGAGTAAATGTATTCATCTATGGGGGAATCGTCTGAATGGCGCGAGGCGCCCCCCCTAGTTAGGATTTCCTTATCTCTTGTAAGATTCATGTTGTTAGTTAGCTTACCCCCTTCATTGACATTGCATACCCTTATAGTTAATAATATGCTAGATTGCATGGATATTCATATGCACATATGCGATAACACTTCGTAGGGCACGAACACCATTACCATTGGCGTCTGTTGCACGCGCACTATTCATGTGACACACACGCCTTTGGTAATTGCCATGCCACGTGCACTAGAAAACCTGTTTAACTTAATATCGCCATTTGCATTCATACATGATATATGAAATTGCATAGCATGCACATACCTCGCATTATCATCATATTTACATAGATTCTAGCAAAAATTCACATCATATACATTGATATCATAGACATTTATTATATATATAACATGTGAACATTATGATTTTCTTGAGGATTTCAGTATTTCTGCGATTTCTGGATTTTTGGGGAAAACCGCAAGAATTTAATAAAAGCTTATATTTATCATTTTTAAAACAAAGTTGCGGTTTTCTCGTGATGTATGTGTCGTCCACCATGAGTTTTCATGTTTTCTGTTGGATTTCGAGACCCGATTCGAGGAGTGGATGAACCGTCTCGGGTACATGGTGGGCCCGGTATGGTACCCCGGGGCAAGAAGATCGAGTTGTAGACGATGAGCCTGGCAGGGGAAGACTACCTACCGGTGATGTCTGGCGCGGCGGATATCCGGAGGATACCGACCGTTGTCGTGAGATTTATGATATGGGCCGATCCGGACTGACGGAGCCCGATATTGAGACATATATGATTCCTATTTGGTGTCGATGCTTGACACGGGTTTTCAGATGATTTTTGATGGTATTTAGCTATTATACAGATATTCATGTTCTAAAGTTAAGAATTCAATACCCTTAGCATTTAAAACACTTAAAGACTTAATAATGACATTGCATACCTGTGCATGCATACTAGAGATATTATATCACATATGAACATACCTGTTGTGGTGCATTGCGTACATTCTTACGATTGCCTTACTAGATGTTATATTCTACTCACGAGCTGGCAACTCACCCCCGTTGTGCCACAGTGTTTTGCAGGTCGGACCCGTCACCCTTGTAGCGGCGGGCTATCTTATCATCAGCTCCTTTTGTGCAGACTCGCGACATCGCCCGTAGGTGGGTTGCGAGCATATTTTGTTTCTTTTTGCTTTATCATTGTATCTAGTATTCTCCATCTACCACTTTATATTGTATATGTGACCTAGTGGTGAGACTGAGAGGTTGTATATTTGTGGTTTCTTTTGGGTCGAGCTCACTTGAGCCGGCGATGTGTTTTCTGATACTTTGCGTTTCTTTTATGCTCTTTTCTTGATATGGTTATTATATTGCATGTGGTTGTGATCCGCCTTGGGTGAAGAGCTAGCTCCCGTTTGGGGATGCCATTTTATGATTACAGGTTTATTATCTTGTTGTACCCATTTTGGTGGATAGAAAATACAGGGGAGACTCTGCCGAAATTTTCAGAAATTTATGATGTTTTTAAGAAGGGATTCTTTGCAACTTAATTGATTTGAAAATCGTTTTCATTAAAGGTTTTCCTTCGTTCTCTTTTGATTTTGGTTTAGATTTTTCTGGGCTTTGGCTGACTTAGGTTACGGTACGCCTTTAGACGTCTCGTAATCTAAGTGCCAGTCACGTTCCGTACTTTCGGGTCGTGACATCTACTTTATGTATTAACTTAGAGACCAGTGTGAGGACGATGATGTATATTATTGTATTCTCGTGTCGAGATCGTATGGGCCAACTTTACTTGTGCAGTTTATCATTTCATGATGTTTTTCATTTATGGCTCATTTCTTCGCTACGGCGTCGTATATTACTCTAGTGGTGATGGTCTCCGCCGTTGGGCGTGATTGCTCCCGTTTGGGATGCCTTATTATATTGTGTATCATTTTCACTCATAGCCGTTTTGTACCAGATTTCGGGGTTATTTTTTACAAAGGAAATGCTGCCAAAATTTTTAAGATAATAACTTAAACCTTAAAGATTGTTATTAATCTACTTAAGGGTTTCCAAATGTTCTAAACAAATGTTTTCAACACTCATCACTTTTAATGGTTTTGATTTCTGGGTTTTCGGCTTACTTAGTCGCGTTACGCCTGTAGACGTTACGTAGTTAAGTGCCGGTCATGAGTCGAACTTCGGGTCATGACAGAGATACTACGGTTTTCTCATAGACGGGGATAGAGAGGATTGCATCACTGATAATGATGAGCCGACTAGCTTCCAGCAGGCCATTCAGAGCACTGACTCGGTAAAATGGCTGGATGCAATGCGGACCGAGATGGAGTCCATGTACACCAACAAAGTATGGACTTTGGACGTTGCTCCAGAAGGGGTAAAACCCGTAAGCTGCAAATGGATCTTCAAAAGGAAGATTGGTGTAGATGGACAGGTTGAGACCTATAAGGCAAGACTTATTGCAAAGGGTTTTCGTCAAAGACCTGGTTTGGACTATGACGAAACCTTTTCTCCAGTGGCTATGCTCAAATCCATTCGGATCGTTCTTACCATTGCTGCTTTCCACGATTATGAGATTTGGCAGATGGACGTAAAGACCGCTTTTCGAAATGGAAATTTAGAAGAGTGTGTCTATATGGACCAGCCAAAGGGTTTCATTCAGAGTGGGAGCAGCGGGAAAGTGTGCAAGTTTCTTAAGTCCATTTATGGACTGAAGCAGGCATCGCGGAGTTGGAACATCTGTTTTGATGAGACGGTCAAGGAATTTGTCTTTATCAAAAATCCAGATGAACCATGCATTTATAGTAAAATTGTAGCACGAACTTTCGTATTCCTCGTTTTATACGTGGATGACATTCTCTTGATAGGAAATGACATTCCTATGCTACAATCTGTCAAAGGGTTCTTGTCACAAAGGTTCTCCATGAAAGACCTGGGTGATGCCTCTTACATTCTGGGGATCCGGATCTATCGTGATAGGTCCAAGAGGATATTAGGACTTTCACAGTCCAGGTACATCGATACCATACTGAAAAGATTCAGTATGGAAGATTCCAAGCGCGGTAATTTACCAGTTTGTCACGGGATCACCCTCTCCAAAGAGATGTCTCCCAAGACTGATTTGGAAAGGGATCGCATGTCTATTATACCCTATGCCTCTGCGGCAGGCTCTATAATGTATGCGATGTTGTGTACCAGACCAGATGTAGCTTATGCACTGAGCGTGGTAAGCCGGTATCAGTCAAACCCTGGGGAGAAGCACTGGATAGCGGTAAAGAACATTCTGAAAGTACCTGAGAAGGACTAAGGATATGTTTTTTGTTTACGGCGGAAAAGACCTCCAGATGGAGGCCTTTGCTGACTCCAGCTTCCAGAGTGACAAGGATGACTCTAAATCCATGTCGGGTTATGTCTTTACCCTCAATGGAGAGGCGGTGTGTTGGAAGAGTTCCAAACAGGAAACCGTTGCTGACTCGATGATGAAAGCGGAATATATCGCAGCATCTGATGCCGCAAAAGAAGCCGTCTCGATGAGGAAGTTCTTGACAAAACTTCAGGTGGTTCCGTCCATTGTTGATCCAATACCTCTGTATTGTGACAACAATGGGGCTATAGCTTTAGCAAAGGAACCCAGGTCCTAATCAGAAGTCCAGACACATCTTGAGGCGGTATCACCTGATCAGGGAGATCATGGATCGCTGGGAGATCGAGATTCAGAGGGTTGCTACAGAAGATAACACTGCAAATCCATTCACAAAGGCCATTCCCCAGACTCAGTTTGAGCGGCTGATCGAGATGATAGGTCTTCGATACGCCAGTACATGGCCCTAGTGCAATTGGCAGATTGTTAGTGTATATGACAAAGAGGCCATTACTATATCATACTAGTTTGTATATTACTTAATGGAAGCTTGGGATATTCACAATTGTATAGACAATCTTGCTCAAAATGGTAGTATGCTACTTGGTTTGTTTCTAGTTTAATATGTGTATGTGTTTCTTTTAGCATATCGCCTATACATATTAGTAGAGCCCTTAGGATCTTTGCTTGATTACCAGCATTGTGATGGCTGTCACACTAGTGGAGGCTGGGTAATCTACAAGCACATACTTATACAGGTCCCTAGTCGTAGGATTGTCGAGACAGGGCATCGATACTCCGGAGTAGACTAGCGTATGCGCTTCTCATCCCAGCAGGGGAGATGGTCTGTCCCACAGCCATTAGTACGTCGTACTGGAGATAGTATGCGGGTGCTCGTTAGGTTACGAGTACACTGGACAGGACTCGCTGGGAACTGTTGGTTGGTATTATACCTATCGTCAGTTATCAGTTCCCAGGTGACATGAGTACAGCTTAGTCCGTTGACTTGACACTGTCACTTCGCCTCGAGTGTGTTCCCACTGTTCTTACATTACTACCCTACCACGGCTTAAATGAGTCGTGCAAACAGGTAGTAGTTGGGTGCAGTCCCGAAGAACTTGGAGGCAGTGACGGTTAGATAGGATTCGTCTCTCCCGGTATTGGGAGTTGATATCGCGCTGTATCTAGGAGAGCCATTACACAAAGTCCATGGCCAGGGCAAGCGAGATATACTGGTAGTGTTTCCAGTGTCTTCTCAGGGTGTTCTGTGCTACACTCCGACATGACTTGTACCGCTATTAGGGGACTGACGTTTACCGCCCCCTAGGCCCGACATGCGATATCTCAGACGAACAGACCGGACTGTACGAAGATTGTCACATTCAGGCTCAGTAGGAGTTCGGATGGGTTCACCTCATCGGTCTTCTTATCGGCATCTACCTGGGGACCGTTAGGTACAGATAGTACCGCTTGCGGCCTATGGTTAAACCCACTTCCAGCGTAGTGTCGAGTCTTTGGAGTCCTACACAGAGGGTTGTTCACCTTTGGGCAAAACAGAGTAGAGGTCGCATGGTTTTGCGACAGGGTTCGTTCACATCCGCGCACTTGTGCACGTTTGGTGTCCGGGCAGTTATTACTAGTGGGCTTTAGTTTAAGCTAGATCCTAGTATTTGTTTTGGGATTGGTTTTGTCTCATTGTATTCATGTTCCTCGGAACACGGATGCGGGTGTGTATGCACAGTTGAAAGAGGCAGAGGGACCTCATTAGGGTTGTTGACCGTTGACTTTTTCTAAACCCTAATGAGAATGAGAAGTATGATTAATAATATTAATTAAGGATAATTGTGCTATGGTTAAGATTGGGTTGACCATTTGACTTTTGTTGACCATTTGACCATGATCATTTCTTTTGCAAGATGCTTCTTGAAGCTTGCAATTAGCATTAAATGTGAAATGATAATAGTCACTTCAACTCACCATCACAATTTTCTTTAGTTATTATTATTATTCTCATATTCTCTCATATGAGATCATGGTTGTTATTTTTCTCTCATGCTCTTTCTCTCTCATGCTTTGCTCTCCCTCTTCTTCTCTCAAAGCTATCTTCTTTCATGTGTTGAAAAACATGAGCTTTGTGAGATAAAACCATTAAGACAACTCTCTACTTATTCTAGGGTTCTTAGTCTAGCAAGCCAAGCACTCTAGTTACCTCTTGGTTGAGGTAGGAGCTCAAGGTAGAGGCCTTCGGGTGGATCTTTCTTCGGCAAAGAGAAGACGAAGAGGAGGAGCCGTCTACACCACTTCAAGGAGCAAGCAAGAAGGAGGACCACAATAAGAAGAGAAGGAGTTCAAGATCTTGGTATAACCATCTAACCTAGTAGCTAGAACTTGTAGTTAGTTTGTTAGTTTTTGTTTAGCAAAGACCCTCTAGTTTTAGTCCATGTTACCACCTTGTGTTAAAAATCCGTTTTTATCTATTCCGCCTCCCCGTAAGCACCGGGGTGGGTAACGTGGACTTACAAATATATCAAATATATAATTATGCATTAAATTATCAAATCAACACTTGATCCGATAATCCGACTATTTCACAAATAACCGACTAATATAATATGTATCTGTTCATCGAATCAACACTTGATCCGATGACCCGGGTATATCACATATACCAGGACGATATCACATATCGCGAGAATCTAATACGGTATCACATACACGTATTATTCTCGGTCCCGCACATATCACATATGTGCTCCTACTCCGTTTTTCCTGAGCCAGGAAACCTCTGTATAAGACTCTAAAGAATCGTCAATACGCCGGCAGTAGGTGATGATCATATCAAAACACCCACAAGCTGCAAGTGGTCAGCTAAACGTAACATCCACCCGTGTGTTGAGCAATCAGAAGATCAACAAGCAAGCCTATACATTCTCCTGCGAATCCAATTAGTAACACTCCCGTACAGTCCGGTCTCTTCGTCTGATATGTCGCATATCTAGTCTAGGGGTGGTAAACGTCAGACCCCAGTAACGATAAGTCGTGTCGATATGAGGTCCATAACAGTTCGAGAAACTAATGATAACACTTACCAATAAATCTCAGCAACCCTGGCCAGGGATTTCCAGTTATAGCCAATCGAACACAGCGCAACATCAACTCCCTATACCAGGAGAGACGAAACCCCTCCTATCGCTCATTTCCTCCATGTGATTCAGGACTGTACCCAAAAGCCACTGTTTTGCACGCCCTCTTGGACATGGTATGATGGAAATCAAAGCACAGTGGGAATCACACGAGACTTTATGATGATCTCGGGTCTACAGACTAACATGTACCAGTGTCACCAGAGAACTGCCATCTGACGTGAGGTATAATACCATCTGGGAGTTCTCGGCGAGTTCGTACTTTGTCATGACCCGAAAGTACGGAACATGACCGGCACTTAAACTACGAACGTCTCGGGGCGTACGTAATCTAAGTAAACCGAAAACCCAGAAATCCAAACCAAGAAAAGTAGTAGAGTGAAGGAAAACCAATTTAAATCAAGTAGTTTTAATAGCATAAGCCGAATTATGCGTTTTTAAAAACATCAAATATTTCCTGAAAATTTCGGCAGAGTCTCCATTGTAAATACTGGCCCCCAAACGGGATACAACATGAATAGTATACGAAATCAATAAAAGGGCATCCCCAAGCGGGAGCTAGCTCTTCGTCAATCGACGGTCACAACCACACAAGCAATATAATATACAACGCCAACGGCGAGGATCAAAAACCCAAAACCACAAGAAAACCACAGAAATAAAACGCGAGACTCTAAGGTCGAAAGAATAAAATCACTGGTCTCTATCTCAAAAATAAAACATGTTTGGTTGATGGAACTTCTAGATACAACAGAATGATAATATACAAGTTATATAAATGGGGGTACGATACAAGTAAACCC
This sequence comes from Agapanthus africanus, assembly GCA_030015575.1. NCBI lineage: Eukaryota > Viridiplantae > Streptophyta > Magnoliopsida > Asparagales > Amaryllidaceae > Agapanthus > Agapanthus africanus. The sequence continues at coordinate 293,068,848 of JASDDO010000012.1, read as the reverse complement.
ACCTACTAGCAAAACACCCGAAGGAAACTATGCCCGCAAGCCGTAAAGAAACCTGTACGGCAAACCTGCAAGAAACTGGGGCACAACGGGGGTGAGTTGCCAACTCGTAAATAGAAAAACATCTACGAACAGAAATCGCATAAATAACGCAACCTAGGTCATTGATCATAATATATCCTCAATTATATATAACATGCAACCTAAACAAGGCTAGGGTAAATATCTAACCCGCGTGTAATCTCATGTGCCCGTGTCAGTGCCTCAGGTAGCAATATATCATATGAATGAGGTATGAATGCATGAAAAAAGAATACATGTAAATGAAGAAACTGTTTTCGTAAATTAGTGAGATTTCCTTTGTATTTTTAAAATGAGGTATCATAAATGAAATCAGCATCAACAGTGTCTAGCATCGACATAAAACATAAATCTCAATGTCTCAAAACCTCAGGCTCCGGCTATCCGGACTGGCCTGTATCATCAAATCTCAGTACCTCAATATCTCGAAATCTCAATATCTAGGACGCCGTCAGTCCAGATCGGCCCCTACCATCCATCTCAAGACCACGACGGTATCCTCCGGATATCCGACGCGTCGGGTAAAATCACCGGTAGGTAGTGCTCCCCTGCCAGGCTCACATCGTCATCATCACGCGCTTCTTGCCCCGGGGTACCTTACCGGGCCCACCATGTACCCGAAACGGTTTATCCATCTCCTCGAATCGGGTCTCAAAATCCATCAGCAAACTCATGGTGGACGACTCATACATCATGGGAAAACCGCATTTTTATTTAAAAAGAGAGAAAGCAGTTTATATATGTTTTGCGGTTTTTCTCCAAATCCAGAAAATATCACGGAAATCTGAATCATCAATAGCATGTAAAACCATGAATATAAGCATGAGCATCCATGAATGCGGCATATAATGAATAACAGTTTGCATGAAGTAGAAGGTAATAAATACAATGTCTAAACAAGCATATAAGGCAAGTACACTAATATCATGTCTAAACTATTAGCCAACAGGCTATGTCAATGTAATAGTATTTTCTATGTGTACGTGACATGGCAATTACCGATGAAGATGTGTGTGAGCCGGCAAGTAAGTGTACGTGGTACATACGTATCATTGGTAATGGTGATGGTGTCCTAACAGTATGATATCAATAATGAAATGTGAATTACAATAAGTATGCGATGTGGAGCAACAGCAATAATATGCGGGAGCTGAAAACTAGACACAACGGTAACTAAACTGCATTACCCTAATATAAGTCCTACAATAGCGCCTTTTGAAATAACACGAATCGCGGTGTTTTGAAAATAAGGGCTACGGTGTTTTTAAGAAAAGACACGTCTTTTGAAATATCCGTAGAATCCCTTGACCTGTCTTTTAAAATACCCATGATTCGTTAGTTTTGAAATAGGTAGGAGTCTAATCTAGTCCAACAACTACACTAAACTATACGGCTGAACTAACAAGCTGAGCTACAGGTAAGGAAACTGCCTATCATCTGAGTCGATACATATACATACCTGTATATGTATAGTCGGTGATCCTGCCTCAATAATATCACATCCGATACCATATCTATAATCAGGCATCCCAAGTCAAGAGTGCGGATCTATCATCAATATATAGCTCGTACGTAAATCCGTCGTACGGCATCCCCACATCTGGGTACGGATCAATATCACATTCATCACACTATTCATCTGGTATCCCCTTTATCAAAGATCATAATCCGGGTACAGATCTATGTCTAGTACAATACTGATACCACCTACGTATGCATGCACGTGTGTGAAACACTACGTCAAAGGACCCGCTACAACGTCTTGTTGTATCTCAAATACGAATCCTGCCATATCACCGAATTCACAACCTCAATACAAATCTCATCGACTCATCTCAAACCCAAGTATCATCCTCAAATCCGTATGTGAACACATAGCCCCATACCCATGTGAACACATAACTGTGTATTCCTGTATAAGCATAAATGAAAGAAGAAAGTATGCAAGTATGGGTGGGTCTGTGCATACGTGGTGCGACCACAACTCTAGGGTTTCGCGACACTAAATATCCAAGAACACCAAATATCCATATTATCATCAATACACTCAAACAATATATAAACAATATATATATGTGTGTATACGTATTCGTATACATCACCACGAACTGCGGGGGTGCTATACGCCATCCACCCGACTTCTCCCCGTAGATATAAATCTACTTACCTGGTCCTCGCTCGCCGGTGCCGACGTCGCCACTCGCTTGCTTGTCGTCTCGAAGTCCACATGGGGTACCTACATATCATAACGCACCGTATCGCATTAAAATCCGACTCATGACCAAAACTACTCACGAATCCCACATAGGTCAAAACCTATGGTTGCTTTCTCAAATCAACCCAAAAACCCTCGACATCGGTGTACACACGCCGATTTATAAGTCACTAAAAAACACCGAGAAAAAACACCAATAAAACATCGGTGTACACATCGAGAAAAAACACCAAACGTACCAATCGTTGTTTTATAAGTCACTAAAAATATATGAAATAGGATGCAAATCATCAAAACCAATAAATTGATCAAATCGGTTTATTTCCAAAAAGCCTAGTAAAGGGGTCGTTAACCGTTTTACTACAAGTCTTGATGTTTTAGCAAACTAGTGGTCACAATACTCACTAATTATCTTAATTAGGCCACATAAACATTTACTAGATTTTTAATCTTGCTAAATTACATTAAACTAAAATCTAGTTAGCAAAAGTTACCTTTTTAGTTCAAAACTTGGTGTTTTAACCAATCTAAATATTTTAACAATTCTAGTGGATATAATGTTCATTAAACATCTTAATTATGTCATATCAATGTTAATTAGATTTTAAAATCACTCAGTTCCATCAATTCTAAAAAACCTAGTTTGCAATATTTGTACAATTATTACAAATTTAAACTAACAATTTGCAAACTAGCAATTAGTTTAGTTTTAACAAGTTTTAAGATGCTAGCCCATATCACACAACTATGCACAATTGATCACAACCCAACTCCAAAACAAAAACCTAACTTGAATTTCAAACCCTTCTCTTGAAAGTTAAAGTTTAATTAATTCCATAATTAAACATCTAATTAAAACTAGATTCAAACATACAATTAACAATTAACAAATTTGGATAAAACTTTATACCTCATGATCAAGAGATCAAACATGAAGCTTAGCCTCCCAAACTTGCTTCCATCCCCCAAGATCCATACTAAATTGGTTAAAGAATAATGGGTAAAGCTTGGATTTGGAGTTTGCTTTGAATTTGTGAGTAAATTTGTGGATTTTTGATGGAATTTTGTGATGAAATGAGAGGGGGAAAATTGGGGGCTTCACAAGGGGGGGGGGGGGCTCGGCCATAATTGAGGAGGGGGAGAAGAGAGGGTGTGGGGGTGTTTGTAAAGTCAAGGAAAAGTCCAAGTCACCATTATCTAACACCATAACTCTTTATTTAATATTTCCTTTATTCTATTCTCTTGATTTTCTTTTCTTTTATCAAAAGAAGTGGGGACATGGGGGATGTGGCTGCTGAAAATTCAGCCGAGGAGGGGAATTGGTGTAGTGTGTGTGTCACGACCCAAGTTTGGATGTGACAGGCACTCAGATTGTATCATATCTAAAGATATGCATAAATCCAAGTAAGCCAAAAACCAAGATCAAAATACCTTATTTCGGAATTATTTAGGAAAATTTAGTTTTTAAGTAAAAATCTCAAGTTATGAAGTTAATTCATTTAAACAATAATAAAGATTAAGTTTGGTTGTATTCCAAGTTGGAATCAACAATATTAATAATGAACATGAATATAAACATATGTAACATCACTGAATCTCATAAAGAAAGAAATTATGAAACTGATCCACATATCTCAACTGTACATATATATACCATCTCTCCTTTCTAAGTCAAAATACAAGTCTGATGGAGTCTTTCTAGATACAAAAATGCAAAATGGAAGGTTACTACACATGTAACCTACCTATCAAAAGATGGAAACAACAGCAAAAGTGATCCTGCCTCGCAGCTACCCGTCCACTCTATCTCTGCAAGGAACTGTGGCACAACGGGGATGAGTTGCCAACTCAGTGAATACGACTAACATATAACGACGAATAAAGTAAATATGGTAATCATGCTAATGAACATGAATCAATATGATATATGAGTATATATGAAATCCAACAATAAATCCCATCATACTTCTGAAATCACAACTCAATATAAATCATCTCTCGGTGTCTATCAACGACACAAAACTTTCATTTCTTGTAGGCATCATTCCCCGAATGATCCTATACCCATAATATCGGTCGTCATCCTCTAGATGCACGCCGCATATTTCTATAACCAATATCCGGAATCGAGTAACCTCGCTAGGCTCCCCCGTCTCAATACGGCTATCCTGCCCCTCGGTCTCGACCGGGTCCACCCTGTATCCAACTGTATATCTCCTCCACTCAGTATGGATAACGTAAATCCGCGACCGAATATCTCCCCCACTCGGTCCGGAATAAAACCAAAACAGAAATCATCTCAGGGTGGACATGTCACATCAATCATGAAAAACTGGATTTATGTAGTAGTACTCAAAAACTCAAAATCATAAATCCTCAATTCTGCATCTATCTCATATCCAACATAGAAATACGCATAAAGCAACAGGATGTAAATAATGAAATCTATCAATATACTTGACATGTGAAATACGATATAATTCATGTTAATAAGTATGATATTTAAGTGTATGTGACATGGCAATATCGACGAGGTGTGTGTAGCATATAAGATGTGCACGTGGCATGACTCGTCGATACTTGTGAAGTGTTCTAACAACTAATCAACATACAAGTAATTTAATGAATGAAATTCTAATAATTAAACATGATGATATGAATATCACATTAAGTAAAACCATGGGCGAAACACGCCATCTTTACTAAATTCCCCGGTAGATGTTTAGTCTACTCACCGGAAAGTCGAATCTACTCCGGAATCGCTAATCCTTTCCCTTTCCTCGCGGCTTCCGTATTCCTTGTATCCGCGTCTAAATATACCAATATAACGTATATAAGCAAACAAGCTATTCCGATATAACGGACATAGAAACACGCTAACCCCCATAAGTTATATACTAACTGATCCTTTCAAGTTATTAAACACTTAGTCTTTCAGTATTTTAACCCTAATCTGCACTGGTTCAGAATTTAATACGCGACGTAGTTTCGTCGTGTCGTTTTTAACGTTTTACGATTCCCTTTCCGATATATTATCCCAGATTTAAATTACAGTGAAACTAAGTTAAATCAACAGTGCCAAAATAGCCTAAATTGTACACTGTAGACTACCCAAAAACCCAAAGCCCCAAATCTTCCCACATGGCCGGCGACGCCGGCCAAAACTCCTCTGTCGCCGGCCCAAAGCCGGCGCCATGCCTCCGTCATCTTGTGGTGTGTTCTAGTTGTTACCTACATCATTTCTACTCTGTTGAATTTATTTAATTATGTTCCAGATTAAAGCAGATTTTAACAGACTCTGAATTTAGCTAAAAAACGATATTATGTGACCTATCTAAACTTTAATTAATTAAACTATAGAGCTTATCTCTTCTAGGTTTAAGAAAATTACCCTCCTAATTTGTTGTAGGAATAACCCTCCAAGGATCTACAAGCTCCTCCTAGCTTGGTGGTGATCACAACTCAAGAACAAGCTCCTTCATTCACCTTCTTCCTCTTGTTCTCCCTTTTCTCTCTAGATTTTTCTTTTCCTTTAATTCATTTCAGTTTGATTTGAATTTTTAATCTGATGTTTAAACTGAATAAGGCTATATGTATGAGAGGAGGAAAGGATAGAGTTAAGGAGGTGGTGTCAAGGTTTAAAGAGTGTGACTTTCATGCAAGAAGGAGGTGGAAGTTGAGCAAGGATGTGGAAGCATGAAGTGTCCTTGCTTATCTTAACCTTTAATTTAAATTTTGAATATAAATTCTGAACATAAAGGAAATTCCACTCACTTTCACTTATACCCTCCACAATATCCTATTTTGCATAAAACCTAAACTTTACAATTTAACCCCTCACAACTTACTTATTATAAAACACATCTTTTATTAAAATGAAGCTAAAATTTTCATTAAAACCCTTATAACTTATTTATTTTACATTCTAAAATTCTAATTTAATTTGCATTACATATATCTTATGAAGATTGACATATTTGATTTTAACCATTTTGTGATTTATCAGCTTATTCTTAATTTAATTAAATTTATTTATTTCTAACCTTTTTCCTAATTGTTACAATATTCTCCCCTTAAGAAAATTCGGTCCCCGAATTTAAAATAATTGTTAAACATACCTAAGAAAAGATGTGGAAATTTCTTCCGCATCGCGTCCTCCGTCTCCCAAGAAATCTCCTCGCGATCCTTTCCTTGCCAGAGAACCTTTACAGATGGCAGTATCCTCGATCGTAGCTGCTTTGCCTGCCTGTCCAGAATAGCAACTGGCTGCACTGTGAAGGATAGATCTGGCTCAAGCTGTAGAGTCTGATGATGGATCGCATGAGATGGATCGTGAAGATATCTGCGAAGCATCGAAACATGGAACACTGGATGTACGTCGGGAAAACCAGGTGGAAGTGCTAACCGATAAGCCACAGCGCCCACTCTCTCTAAAATCTCGTAAGGTCCAACATATCTGGGGCTGAGCTTCCCTTTCTTCCCGAAGCGCATCACACCCTTCATTGGAGATACTCGAAGGAACACATGATCTCCCACATCAAATTCAAGTTTGCGCCGTCTTCGATCTGCATATGACTTCTGTCTACTTTGAGCCGCTTTCATTCTATCTCGTATCAAGTGAATCTTCTCTGTAGTTTCTTGTACTATCTGCGGTCCCAATATACAAATCTCACTAAGTTCCGTCCAGCAAACAGGCGATCTACATTTCCTTCCATACAAAGCTTCAAAGGGTGCCATCTGGATCGTCTCTTGAAAACTGTTGTTATATGAGAATTCCACTAAAGGTAGGTGACGATCCCAACTACCACCGAAATCTAGGCTACAAGCCCGAAGCATATCCTCTAGTATCTGAATGGTCCGCTCCGACTGACCGTCTGTCTGAGGGTGGAAAGCTGTACTAAAACTCAGTCGTGTACCAAGAGCGTCCTGAAGTTTCTGCCATAGCCTGCTCGTGAACTGGGTACCTCGATCTGATACTATGCATGTCGGCACTCTATGTAGACGTACAATCTCATCGATATAAACCTGTGCATACTGAGTAAATCCATATGTCGTCTTTACTGGAAGAAAATGAGCGGCTTTCGTCAGCCTGTCTACTATCACCCAAATGGAATCATACCCTCTACTAGTCCTGGGTAGACCCACCACAAAATCCATGGAAATCTGTTCCCATTTCCACTCTGGAATGGGTAAGGGTTGCAGCTCTCCGGCTGGCCTCTGGTGTTCTGCTTTGACTTGCTGACAAGTCAAGCATCTTGAAACAAAATCCGTAACATCCTTCTTCATTCCTTCCCACCAATAATTTTCCTTCAAATCACGATACATTTTGGTGGAACCAGGATGAATACTATATACTGATCTGTGGGCATCCTCCAAAATCTCACGCCTCTATCCGTCAGACTCTGGCACATAGAGACGAGTCCTAAAACGTAGTACTCCATGATCATCAATCATGAACTCCGTCTCCTTGCCCAGCCTAACATGATCCATAATCTCCATCAAGCGAGCATCTGTAGGCTGCGCATCTCGAATACGATCCAATAGCTGAGGTCTGGTGCGAACATGCGCTAACTGACCTCCTGCCGATGTGAACTCAAACTGTATACGACTATCACATAAAATCTGCCAGTCTGTAGAAGACTGTCTCTGCAAAATGCTCAAGTGAGATAATTTACCTCCAGGCCTCCGACTCAAGGCATCTGCTACAACATTTGCTTTGCCTGGATGGTACAAAATCTCACAGTCGTAATCTTTCACCAATTCCATCCATCTACGCTGCCTGAGATTCAGATCCTTCGGTTGAAAGATATACTTTAAACTTTTATGATCTGTGAAGATTTGATATGTTTCTCCATACAAGTAATGTCTCCAAATCATCAATGCAAATACTACAGCAGCCATCTCTAAATCATGGGTGGGGTAGTTTTGTTCATGCCTCTTCAACTGTCGAGAAGCATATGCTATAACTTTGCCGTGTTGCATCAACACACAGCCTAAGCCCACTCTAGAAGCATCGCAATACACGACAAAACCCCCCGACCCGGAAGGTAAAGATAATACAGGTGCAGTCGTCAAACGCGTCTTTAGTTGTTGGAAACTCTGTTTACACGCATCTGTCCACTGAAATGGAACTTCCTTCCTAGTCAATCCTGTCAAAGGTGCCGCTATCCTTGAGAAATCTTGTACGAAGCGTCTGTAATAACCTGCCAGACCAAAGAAACTCCGAACCTCTGTAACTGACATAGGCCTGGGCCAGTGTTGTACCGCTTCAATCTTCTTTGGGTCCACGCATATACCTTGTCTTGTAACTATGTGACCCAAGAACTCCACACTATCGAGCCAAAAAGCACACTTAGAAAACTTTGCATACAACTGATGCTCTTTCAAGGTCTGCAACGTGATACGTAAATGCTGCTCGTGCTCCGTCTGACTCCGAGAATATACAAGAATATCATCTATGAATACTATAATAAACCGATCGATAAATGGTCTAAAGATACGGTTCATCATATCCATAAAAGCTGCTGGAGCATTGGTGAGTCCGAACGACATCACCAGAAATTCATAATGCCCATATCTCGTACGAAACGCCGTCTTTGGAATATCGTCCTTCCGAACCCTCAACTGATGATATCCTGACCTCAAGTCAATCTTTGAGAAGAATCCGGCTCCTTGCAACTGATCGAACAAATCATCTATTCGCGGTAATGGATACCTGTTTCGTACAGTGGCGCGATTCAGCTGTCGGTAGTCGATGCACATCCTCATACTACCGTCCTTCTTCTTTACAAACAACACAGGAGCTCCCCACGGTGAAACACTGGGACGAACAAGTCCTCTATCTAACAACTCGTGCAACTGGCTTTTGAGTTCTTTCAATTCCGTCGGTGCCATTCGATATGGTGGTATAGAAATAGGCCCTGCACCCGGAATCAAATCGATACAGAATTCAATATCTCGATCAGGTGGCAATCCTGGTAACTCAGCAGGAAATACCTCAGGAAATTCTCGTATGATCGGAATTTGGTCCAATAGAACTTCAGCGACCCCTATGTCCTGAATAAAAGCCAAGAACCCAAGACAACCCTTCTTCAAAAGCCGCCCCGCACAAAAAGCAGAAATCATGTTGACAGGGGTTAACTTGCAATCCCCCTGCACAACAAACACCGGTTCACCTGGAAAACAGAAGCTAACCGCTTTTCCTCTACAATCTACATAGGCATGACAAGCGGCTAACCAATCCATCCCAAGAAGTATATCAAAATCCAACATGTCCAGGAGAATCAGATCAACTAACGAATCTCTATTACCAATACGCACCGAACATGATCTAAATACGTGTCGAGCTATAAAGGAATCTCCAACTGGAGTAATCACTACCAATGGTAACTCTAATAATGACGACTCCTTCCCCAAAAAAGGTGCGAATCGTGACGATACATAAGAGTGTGTAGAACCGGGATCAAATAAAACATGTGCCTCTAATGAGCATACTGTAAGAGTACCTGTCACGACTGCATTTGATGCCTGGGCATCCTGTGGAGTCAGTGCAAAAACCCGTGCCTGGCCCCTGCCCGCATCCTGTCGTCCTCTACCTCTATCTCCTCTACCTCTCTGAGCACGTCCTGCATAGCCTCGACCTCGTGGTGCAACTGCCTGGCGTGTAGCGCCAACTGGGGGAGGAAGTAAAGCCATCGGTGTAGGAGGTGGAAGGGGTAAAACAGCCTGTGGAGCAACGGTCCCGCCCTGAGATCTACAATCTCTCGCAAAGTGTCCAGGAAGTCCACAACTATAACAGGTAGATGGTGGTCTCTGATCACCAGGATAAGAACTGAACATCTGGCCCTGTGTCCAATCTCGTCCAACACTGCGGCCTGGAGTATATCTGCCTGGATAAGACCCTCTACCTCGTCCAAACTGTCTATTTGTCGGCACGAATGGTCTACTCCTCTTTGGCTCCGGAACTACTCCTGACTGGCTCAAACGCTCCTCTACTCGAATCGCCGCATCCATGGCCTGTGCATATGTATCAAAATGCTGGGAGCCTATCGCCAGATACAACTGTGTGTCCAAACTCCTTAGGAACCTTTTCACCCGAAGCTCCTCTGTAGGTACCAAGTATGGGGCATATCGCGATAGCTGGGTGAATCGTAAGTCATAATCGGCTACTGACATACTTGCTGATTTCTTCAACGCTTCGAAACTGCTAGCTCTAGCATTCCTCACACTCTGGGGAAGAAATCTGGCAAGAAAGACTGTAGAAAACTCGGTCCACGTCATCGGAGGAAGATTCGTAGCTCGCCCTCTCTCCATCGACTCACACGACTCCTGTGCAAGTCCCTCCAAACGAAAGCTAGTCAGCTCAACTGACCTCGCATCAGAACATCGTAATGATCTGCCTATCCTCGCCATTCTATCAAGAAAAGACTGAGGATCTTCCGCCACATCGGTCCCTGTGAATACCGGTGGTCTCAATCTCATAAACTCCGCAAGTGATACCTCCATCACTCTCGTATCTACTGGTTCTGCCGTCTGTGTAGGCTGTACCTCGGACTCTGCTACGGTCGGTGCTGGATCTGATCTCAAAGCTCGAGTGGTCTCAGCTAACTGTCCTACCACTCGCTGTAATCCCAACATACCCTCCTCGATCCTAGTCATGTGATCTGGAGGAGGAGGATCAGCATGCTCATGCACCTCCTGCACGTCCGGTGTACCAGTCCTCGTCACAGGCGGACTCGCCCTAGCTGCATTCCTGGCTGCGGCTCGCCTAGCCCGCGTAGCCATAGCAACTGGAACAAGAAACGAGAGTTGATAAGGTGTGGGAACAGAAGAATTCAATAACGGAGAATCAACGGAAGAATAGATCAAGATAAACATCCTAAGGTTAGTTAGGCTGAATACGATAACGTAAATATGCCGCGGAACATACGTACGGTACTGCATTCGTCCTAATTCACCTACTCCATCAAACCAAAGGTCATCCTAACTCTCAGACTTACTTCAACCTATAGAAATCCTTTACTGAATTCCGTAAGGTTACTCCTAAGCTCTGATACCAACTTTGTCACGACCCAAATTTGGATGTGACAGGCACTCAGATTGTATCATATCTAAAGATATGCATAAATCCAAGTAAGCCAAAAACCAAGATCAAAATACCTTATTTCGGAATTATTTAGGAAAATTTAGTTTTTAAGTAAAAATCTCAAGTTATGAAGTTAATTCATTTAAACAATAATAAAGATTAAGTTTGGTTGTATTCCAAGTTGGAATCAACAATATTAATAATGAACATGAATATAAACATATGTAACATCACTGAATCTCATAAAGAAAGAAATTATGAAACTGATCCACATATCTCAACTGTACATATATATACCATCTCTCCTTTCTAAGTCAAAATACAAGTCTGATGGAGTCTTTCTAGATACAAAAATGCAAAATGGAAGGTTACTACACATGTAACCTACCTATCAAAAGATGGAAACAACAGCAAAAGTGATCCTGCCTCGCAGCTACCCGTCCACTCTATCCCTGCAAGGAACTGTGGCACAACGGGGATGAGTTGCCAACTCAGTGAATACGACTAACATATAACGACGAATAAAGTAAATATGGTAATCATGCTAATGAACATGAATCAATATGATATATGAGTATATATGAAATCCAACAATAAATCCCATCATACTTCTGAAATCACAACTCAATATAAATCATCTCTCGGTGTCTATCAACGACACAAAACTTTCATTTCTTGTAGGCATCATTCCCCGAATGATCCTATACCCATAATATCGGTCGTCATCCTCTAGATGCACGCCGCATATTTCTATAACCAATATCCGGAATCGAGTAACCTCGCTAGGCTCCCCCGTCTCAATACGGCTATCCTGCCCCTCGGTCTCGACCGGGTCCACCCTGTATCCAACTGTATATCTCCCCCACTCAGTATGGATAACGTAAATCCGCGACCGTATATCTCCCCCACTCGGTCCGGAATAAAACCAAAACAGAAATCATCTCAGGGTGGACATGTCACATCAATCATGAAAAACTGGATTTATGTAGTAGTACTCAAAAACTCAAAATCATAAATCCTCAATTCTGCATCTATCTCATATCCAACATAGAAATACGCATAAAGCAACAGGATGTAAATAATGAAATCTATCAATATACTTGACATGTGAAATACGATATAATTCATGTTAATAAGTATGATATTTAAGTGTATGTGACATGGCAATATCGACGAGGTGTGTGTAGCATATAAGATGTGCACGTGGCATGACTCGTCGATACTTGTGAAGTGTTCTAACAACTAATCAACATACAAGTAATTTAATGAATGAAATTCTAATAATTAAACATGATGATATGAATATCACTTTAAGTAAAACCATGGGCGAAACACGCCATCTTTACTAAATTCCCCGGTAGATGTTTAGTCTACTCACCGGAAAGTCGAATCTACTCCGGAATCGCTAATCCTTTCCCTTTCCTCGCGGCTTCCGTATTCCTTGTATCCGCGTCTAAATATACCAATATAACGTATATAAGCAAACAAGCTATTCCGATATAACGGACATAGAAACACGCTAACCCCCATAAGTTATATACTAACTGATCCTTTCAAGTTATTAAACACTTAGTCTTTCAGTATTTTAACCCTAATCTGCACTGGTTCAGAATTTAATACGCGACGTAGTTTCGTCGTGTCGTTTTTAACGTTTTACGATTCCCTTTCCGATATATTATCCCAGATTTAAATTACAGTGAAACTAAGTTAAATCAACAGTGCCAAAATAGCCTAAATTGTACACTGTAGACTACCCAAAAACCCAAACCCCCAAATCTTCCCACATGGCCGGCGACGCCGGCCAAAACTCCTCTGTCGCCGGCCCAAAGCCGGCGCCATGCCTCCGTCTTCTTGTGGTGTGTTCTAGTTGTTACCTACATCATTTCTACTCTGTTGAATTTATTTAATTATGTTCCAGATTAAAGCAGATTTTAACAGACTCTGAATTTAGCTAAAAAACGATATTATGTGACCTATCTAAACTTTAATTAATTAAACTACAGAGCTTATCTCTTCTAGGTTTAAGAAAATTACCCTCCTAATTTGTTGTAGGAATAACCCTCCAAGGATCTACAAGCTCCTCCTAGCTTGGTGGTGATCACAACTCAAGAACAAGCTCCTTCATTCACCTTCTTCCTCTTGTTCTCCCTTTTCTCTCTAGATTTTTCTTTTCCTTTAATTCATTTCAGTTTGATTTGAATTTTTAATCTGATGTTTAAACTGAATAAGGCTATATGTATAAGAGGAGGAAAGGATAGAGTTAAGGAGGTGGTGTCAAGGTTTAAAGAGTGTGACTTTCATGCAAGAAGGAGGTGGAAGTTGAGCAAGGATGTGGAAGCATGAAGTGTCCTTGCTTATCTTAACCTTTAATTTAAATTTTGAATATAAATTCTGAACATAAAGGAAATTCCACTCACTTTCACTTATACCCTCCACAATATCCTATTTTGCATAAAACCTAAACTTTACAATTTAACCCCTCACAACTTACTTATTATAAAACACATCTTTTATTAAAATGAAGCTAAAATTTTCATTAAAACCCTTATAACTTATTTATTTTACATTCTAAAATTCTAATTTAATTTGCATTACATATATCTTATGAAGATTGACATATTTGATTTTAACCATTTTGTGATTTATCAGCTTATTCTTAATTTAATTAAATTTATTTATTTCTAACCTTTTTCCTAATTGTTACAGTGTGAGTGTGGGGTGAAGGAAAATGACAAATACAATACCCCAACTTCAATTTACACTAAAAAAAGCCTTTTTTCATCAATAATTTCTAAACCGTTTTGGCAAATGATTTCGTTTCAAAAACCACATGATAAAATTCTGTTTAATGTTTTATGATGCACAAAATTTGTTTCAACTCATTCCAATTTTTAATTTTCCCTAATTAAATATATTAGTGACGGCTTAAAATAATATTAAAATAATTAATTTCGGAAAAATTTTCAGAAAATTTGAAATTTCACCAGTAGGTCAATAAACACCAAATACTAGAAATTTCATAGCTAGAATATGCATATTTAATTTTATAATAAAGATATTTGTTTTTTGACTTTTTACAGAAAACCCCTTATTTTACCGATTTTTTCGAAATTTCACCGAAACGATTTTCAAAACGTTACAATCTTCCCCCCTTAAAGAAATTCGGTCCCCGAATTTAAATTCAAACTCCCCCCAAATACAAAAACATCTAAGCAAAACCATCAAGTCGTCGGGGCTCCGAAATCATAAGTACATAAAACGCATCATAGCGCAATACATGCGCTCATGAGCAGATAACTCAAAATCAAAACTCCGTCAAGCATCCCGCAATCATCGAAGTCACGGTAAAGACACAAATGTCAAATCCAATACAAAACCAATATGATATAACTCGAAACTATACATGTAAATATCAAATCTATATATGTAAATATCTGAAGGAAATAAATGCCAAATATATTTAGGTACTGTCCTCTGACTAGTCCTTCCCAGTACGAAAACACATAGCAAATATCATAAAAACGTACTGCTCTATAAGAAAAATCAATCCCAAATACGCGTATGAATACTACGTGCGTCTGGTGCGCACGGAAATCGAAATCCAAATATGTGTAAGTCCACATTGCCAACCCCGGTTCTTGCGGGGAGGCGGAAACGGTATAAAAAACAAATTTTTAGCACATTAGGCAACATGGACTAACAAAAGTCGGGATCTTTTCTAAACTAAACTAGCTACAAAGCTAAAGAGAGTTAGCTACTCGGAAAAGATGTTATACCTCACTTGAACTCCTTCTTCTTGAAACCGTTGTAGAGCTTGGATGGTGCTTTCCTCGTCGCCTTCTTCCGTCAAAGATGGATCCACCTGAGGGTTCAACCTTCGGGCTCCTTTCTCGAACTTTGAGAGAACTAGGATCGTTGGCTTGCTAAACCTCTAACCCTAGAGTTAGTAGAGAGTGGCTTTGGGGTGTTTTTATCTCAAGGAGAGGTATTCTCAACACATGAGAAGAAAGCTCCTTGAACTAGAGGAGGAGGAAGAAGAAGAGAGGAGAGAGAAGAGTTATGATAGAATGAATAATATCCTTCTCATTTTACAACCATAACCAAAAATGAAAAGAATATCAAATTAACAATAATAATAAAAATGAAATAGTTGATGGATGGTTTGGAATGACTATTATCATTACATTCATTAAATGGTTTTGCTAGAATCAAAGAGCATCTTTGATATGTAATGATAATGGTCAAACTTTCAACCATGGTCAACAAGTCAACCTTGGTCAACAAGTCAACAAACCCAACCATAACACAATTTCATTTAATTAATATTATTAATCGATATATCATAAATTCATTAGGGTTTGGAAAAAGACGACTGTCAACTGTGCATACACACCCGTTCCGAAACCCTAATGAAAAACCTCTTCCTCCGCCTCAAACAACTGTGCATACACACCCGCATTCTTGTTCCAAGGAACATGAACACAATGAGATAAAACTAACCCCAAAACATATACTAGTATCTGGCTCAAACCAGAGCCGGCTAGTTATATCCGTCCGGACTCCAAACGTGCACAAGTGCGCGGATGAGAACGAACCCTGTCGCAAAACCATGCGACCTCTACTCTGTTTTGCCCAAAAGAGAATAGCCCTCTGTGTGGGACTCTAAAGACTAGACACTACGCTGGCAGTGGGTTTAACCACAGACCTCAAGCGGCACTAGCTGTGCGTAACGGTCCCCAGGTAGATGCCGATAAGAAGACTGACGAGGTGAACCCCATCTGAACTCCTACAGAGTCTGAATGTGACAATCTCCGTACAGTCCGGTCTGTTCGTCTGATACATCGCATGGCGGGCCTAGGGGGCGGTAAACGTCAGTCCCCTAATAGCTGTACAAGTCGTGTCGGAGTGAAGCCCAAAACACCCTGAGATAATCACTGGAAGCCTACCAGTATATCTCGATTGCCCTGGCCAGGGACTACTCGTGTAATGGCTCTCCTAGACACAGCGCGATGTCAACCCCCAATACCGGGAGAGACGAATCCTGTCTAACCGTCACTGCCTCCAAGTGCTTCGGGACTGCACCCAACTACCACCTATTTGCACGACTCCTTTGAGCCGTGGTAGGGTAGTAGTCAAAGTACAGTGGGAACACACTCGAGGCGAAGTGACAGTGTCAAGTCAGCGGACTAAGCTGTACTCATGTCACCTGGGAACTGATAACTGACGATAGGTATAATACCAACCTGTCAGTTCCCGACGAGTCCTGTCCAGTGTACTCGTAACCCAACGAGCACCCATATACTATCTCCAGTACGACGTACTGATGGCTGTGGGACAGACCGTCTCCCACACTGGGATGAGAAGCGCATACGCTAGTCTACTCCGGAGTATCGATGCCCTGTCTCGATAGTCCTGCGACTAGGGACCTGTATAAGGATGTGCTTATAGATTACCCAGCCCCCACTAGTGTGACTGCCATCACAACGCTGGTAATCAAGCAAAGATCCTAAGGGCTCCACTAATGTGTATAGGTCATATACTAAAATAAACACATGTACACATTGAAGTAGAAACAAACCAAGTAGCATACTACTATATTGAGCAAGATTGTTTATACAAGGTGAATATCCCAAGCTTCCATTAAGTAATATACAAACTAGTATGATACAGTAATGGCCTCTAGGGCATATACACTAACAATCTCCTACTTGCACTAAGGCCATGTACTGGCGTATCGAAGACCTATCATCTCGATCAGCCGCTCGAACTGAGTCTGGGGCAAGGCCTTGGTGAATGGATCTGCAGTGTTTTCTTCTGAAGCGACCCACCGAACCTCGATCTCCTGGCGATCCACGATCTCCCTGATCAGGTGATACCGCCTCAAGATGTCTCTGGATTTCTGATGGGACCTGGGTTCCTTCGCTAAAACTATAGCCCCGTTGTTGTCGCAATACAGAGGTATTGGATCAACAATGGACGGAACCACCTGATGTTCTTTCAAGAACTTCCTTATCCAGACAGCTTCTTTTGCGGCATCAGATGCAGCGATGTATTCCGCTTCCATCGTCGAGTCTGCAACGGTTTCCTGTTTGGAACTCTTCCAACACACCGCCCCTCCATTGAGGGTAAAGACAAAACCCGACATGGACTTGGAATCATCCTTGTTACTCTGGAAGCTGGAGTCAGCAAAGGCCTCGATCTGGAGGTCTTTTCCGCCATACACCAAAAACATCTCCTTAGTCCTTCTCAGGTACTTGAGAATGTTCTTTACCGCTATCCAGTGTTTCTCCCCAGGGTTTGACTGATACCGGCTTACCACACTCAGTGCATAAGCTACATCCGGTCTGGTACACAACATCGCATACATTATAGAGCCTACCGCAGAAGCGTAGGGTATAATAGACATGCGATCCCTCTCCAAATCAGTCTTGGGAGACATCTCTTTAGAGAGGGTGATCCCGTGACAAGCCGGTAGGTTACCGCTCTTGGAATCTTCCATACTGAATCTTTTCACTATGGTGTCGATGTACCTAGACTGAGAAAGTCCTAATATCCTCTTGGATCTATCACGATGGATCAGGATCCCCAGGATGTATGAGGCATCACCCAGGTCTTTCATGGAGAACCTGTGCGACAAGAACCCCTTGACAGATTGTAGCATAGGAATGTCATTTCCTAATAAGAGAATGTCATCCACGTATAAAACGAGGAATACTACAGTTCTCGCTACAAATCTGCTATAGATGCATGGTTCATCTGGATTTTTGATAAAGCCAAATTCCTTGACCGTCTCATCAAAACAGATGTTCCAATTCCGCGATGCCTGCTTTAGTCCATAGATGGACTTAAGCAACTTGCACACCTTTCTGCTGCTCCCACTCTGAATGAAACCCTCTGGCTGATCCATATAGACACACTCCTCTAAATTTCCATTTAGAAAAGCGGTCTTTATGTCCATCTGCCAAATCTCATAATCGTGGAAGGCAGCAATGGCAAAAAGGATCCGAATGGATTTCAGCATAGCCACTGGAGAAAAGGTTTCGTCATAGTCCAAACCAGGTCTTTGACGAAAACCCTTTGCAACAAGTCTAGCTTTATAGGTTTCAACCTGTCCATCTACACCAATCTTCCTTTTGAAGATCCACTTGCATCCTACGGGTTTTACCCCATCTGGAGCAATGTCCAACGTCCATACTTTGTTGGTGTACATGGACTCCATTTCGGTCAGCATTGCATCCAGCCATTTTACCGAGTCAACGCTCTGAACGGCCTGCTGGAAGCTAGTAGGCTCATCATAATCTATGATGCAATCCTCTCTATCCCCGTCTATGAGAAAACCGTAGTATCTCTCGGGCGGATGAGACTGCCTACGGAGCGGCGTAGGAATGTCCTGCTCTTTTGAACCCTCTGGTTCCACTAAGCTTTCAGTAATAGCTCGTGGTTCTGGAATTTCTTCCAGTTCTACTGTGCTCCCACTTATCTGGTATTCCAAAAACTCAGTTTCTAAGAAGTAGGCATGACGAGAAACAAGAACTTTTTGTTCCTCTTCACAGTAGAAGAAATATACCTTGGAGTTCTTTGGATATCCCACGAACTTGCACTGTACTGAGCGTGCCTCGAGCTTGTCCGCATGCTGCTTTTTAACAAAAGCTGGACATCCCCATGTCTTAATGTGCTTAAGATAGGGTCTCTTCCCACACCACATCTCATATGGTGTAGTAGGCACAGTCTTAGTAGGAATTCGGTTCAAAAGGTATGCAGCTGATTCTAGCGCATACCCCCAGAATAATCACGCTAACTCAGCGTTACTCATCATGGACCGTACCATATCTAATAGGGTCCGGTTCCGTCTCTCCGATACACCGTTATGTTGTGGAGTGTATGGAGGAGTAAGCTGAGAGAGAATTCCATTCTCTTTTAAGTAATTCAGGAACTCGGCACTTAAGTATTCTCCACCTCGATCCGATCTTAGAATCTTGATACTTTTGCCGGTTTGTTTTTCTATTTCATTCTTATATTCCTGGAACTTTTCAAAGGCTTCGGACTTATGTTTCATTAAGAAGACATAACCGTACCTTGAAAAATCATCCGTAAAGGTAATGAAGTAAGAATAACCGCTTCGCGTGTAGACATTGGACCGCACACGTCGCTGTGTACGAGTCCCAAGAGCTCGCTCGCTCTTACTCCATGTCCAGTGAACGGAGACTTTGTCATCTTTCCTTTGAGACAGGATTGACAAGTGGCATACGATTGATATTCGAACGGATCCAAATATCCTTCTGTATGTAACTTAGTCAACCTTCTCTCATTGATGTGACCCAGTCTACAATGCCATAAGAAAGTCTGATTGATTTCCGGAGACTTTCTTTTGTGTGTATTCTGGACATTGAAAATCTGTGGTTGGTTTAATACGTATATACCATTGCTCAATGTACCTGACCCAATCAGATTTTGATTAAGGTGAATGTTTACAACATTACTTACAAACGCAAATTCATAACCTTCTTTAGAAACCAAAGATACATAAATGATATTACAAGTTGCGTTGGGTACAAAAAAGCAATTACGCAAAACCAAAACATGCCCATCTGACATTCCCCGGTGATAGTCCCCCACGGCTTTAGCATCCATGCTAGCTCCGTTCGCAAATCTGAGGGTCATGTCACCTGCCTTCAAAACTCTACGGTTTCTCAACGCCTGCAAAGAATTACAGATATGAGATCCTGATCCGGTATCCAATACCCAGGAAGTAGAGTTTATTGAAAGACAGTTTTCAATAACATACACACCTGAAGCTGAAGCCGCAACCTGCTTCAGTTCCTGTGTCCTGGCTTTCTAAGCCCTGCAATCTTTCTTCCAGTGTCCACTCTTATGACAATAGAAGCATTCTTCTTTACCTACAAGCTTCCCCGCTATCATTGTTGCCTTTGCCTTTCCCTTCATATCCACTTTACTAACACCGCCCCTTGGTTTGGCGGGGGCTTTCCTTTTATTTCCCTTGGCTTTCGCCTTGGACCTAGAAGAAGAAGATCCTCCTACAAACAAAGTGGATGTTTCCCTACTTTTCTGTAGGGTGCCCTCTGCGCTCCTCAGCATGTTGAGGAGTTCTGAAAGTTCAACCTCTTTTTCTTGTAAGTTGAAGTTCAGTATAAACTGGGCGTAAGTGGAAGGAAGGAACTGGAGAATCAAGTCCGTATAGAGCTCATTCTCCAACGTGGTTCCAAGTTCCGCGAGCTCCTCAATGAATCCAATCATCTTAAGCACGTGTTCCGCTACCGATGATCCGATGGCCAACTTTGCCGAAAATAACTTCTTCGACACTTCGTATCTTGCGATACGAGATTGCTCTCCATACAGTTCTTTTGTATGGAGAAATATGGATTCAAGGTCCATATTCTCGTGCCTCCTCTGATGTTCGTTGTCCATCGAGGCAAGTACGAGGCACTTGGCCTACGCGCTATCAATCTCCCAAGTCTTACGGATTTCCTTATCCGCGACGCTGGAGGTGGGACCTAGGACGGGGGGAGCTTTGGTGGTAAGAAGATACCCCAGCTTGTCGTAAGTGATTGCTATTTTGACATTCCTGAGCCAATCTTTGTAGTTTGGCCCTGTCAGTATGTTTTTATCTAGAAGTAACTTAAGTCCAGTCATGTCGATTGGTCGCTGCAATTAGGAGAGAGAGAAGAAACACTTAGCACGATGCTCTTGCAAGTTTAGAATGGTTTTTAGTTTTTCTAAACAGGATGGCTCCCACTGTCTCTCGAATCCCTCCTCAAACCATAAAGGAAGAATTAGTCGGGATCAATCCCACCGCACAATACTTGCTTAACCGTTCAGCCAGGCCAGTGTCGGTACTTCGAGGGAGGTTTTCCAACGCTTTCGCGAAGTTCCTTAATTAAATAACCTCTTTTCCCTGGGGGCGTAGCCCCGCTAACACCTTTCTAGGCACCTACTAGGTTTATAGCATTGATCGTTTAGTGAGAAATTTCCTGAGGAGTAGCATATACTCACAGTAGGATCGGGATCCAAATATCATCGCGTGACGAAACTGAAGGAATCCTACCAGAATCACCACACTCCAAATGGTATGCAAATCTAGCAAGTTTCAGTACTTATGAAACTCCCGATGTGGATTTTTGCCCCATGCTCTTATGACCTTGACTTTGGCCAACAAATTATAAGTCACATGTCAAGTTCTTCCCGTCGTTCTCCAGGTTAATTTGAATCCACCCGTACCTACCCTTGACTTTGGCCAACAAGGCAGTACGACTGTTCCAAATCAACGCATCTATCTATGCTGCACATGAATACCCAATAGCTACCAATCACTATGCCTTGACTTTGGCCAATAAACACAGCTTGAATACTATTGACTATTCATGTGAAACGACGGAGGGCTACGAATGGTTTTGGCGAAACCGTGAACGTAGTGAACGTGATATAATCGATGGAACAAGATAGCCTTTATAAGGAGTGGCTCAAGCTCCGCATTTAAAAGTTAGTTTTGAAAAGAACCGAGTGGTTTTTCGAAAGTGTTCCAACGACTTTTGCTAGGTTTATTATCTTGCATTAGTTCTTTTAATGCGTGATATTCTTGCATTAGATCTTTTAATGTGTCCCATCATTTAATCCTACCATTGCAGAAAACAACCAAAATATGACGTACGCTTATGCCATTCGCATTCGCCACGGGGCCCCGTCATCACCCGTTAGGTTACTTAACTAACGACGGAGCGGGGGCTGGGCTAGCGCGGCTGTAAAACATAAGAAACGCCTAAATAGTTATAAATGTAAAGCAATGATAGACATTACAGATCACAGATGAATACATTGGATATACTAGAAATCCGCAATCCGTTCGAGCCTGCAACGAAAAGCGGATTACACGGTCGCGGTGAATAGCCAAAACCCCACCCAAGACCCCTACGGGTGCGGCAAACTACCCGCCAAGTACCCGAAGCGAAGCAACCTCCCTCACCACCGTGAGTAGGCCACTCGGCACTTCGAGATACCCGGTAGTTTGTGCACCCTCTCCATAGGTCTATCCTAGGAGCAAAAAACAGTAAAAAGAATTATACAATGACGGCTACAACCCCGACCCGGTTGTGCGGCCAAACAAATAATAATATTACATCAATTTAAATATTACATGAATGAAAGAAAAAGAAAAGCTCATCTCACATCCACCCCGGCTATTCACCCGTGACAGTCCAACGCATTCATATACACATACCATCATCAATCACAGATCACAGATATGTATAACCCCGACTAATCGACATATAGCGATTAGCCGACGTTCAATACATACAAACATCACAGATATAACATATTAGTCAAAGTATAGTGAAGTTCGATCCAAAAATACGGATTTATAGGACCCCAAAAACAAATTTCTTTTCTGGAAAACCTGGGAACATATAAACCATCTTAAAAATCCTAAAACCCTACCAGAAGAACACTGCACCAAACCCGGTCGTGAGAGGAGCCTAAACGGCGGCGGTTCCGCGGCAAATGTATGCTCATTGCCGCGGAAACGCGGTGGTTTGAAGGATTCAGGCGACCGTTTTTGGTGGGTGTCTTCACAAAACCCTGAGCCGATTTTAGGAGTAAAACTTTTTATCTTTTGAGCACAAAAAAATTTCAACAGAAAGTTAGGGTTTTTATCTTTTAGGTTTTTGTGATTTTTCCGATCGAACTTCCGTACACTTTACTACTTAGCTAGTTTAAGTTTAGTTAGGCTCTGATACCACTGTAAGTCCACGTTGCCAACCCCGGTTCATGCGGGGAGGCGGAAACGGTATAAAAAACAAATTTTTAGCGCATTAGGCAACATGGACTAACAAAAGTCGGGATCTTTTCTAAACTAAACTAGCTACAAAGCTAAAGAAAGTTAGCTACTCGGAAAAGATGTTATACCTCACTTGAACTCCTTCTTCTTGAAACCTTTGTAGAGCTTGGATGGTGCTTTCCTCGTCGCCTTCTTCCGTCAAAGATGGATCCACCTGAGGGTTCAACCTACGGGCTCCTTTCTCGAACTTTGAGAGAACTAGGATCGTTGGCTTGCTAAACCTCTAACCCTAGAGTGAGTAGAGAGTGGCTTTGGGGTGTTTTTATCTCAAGGAGAGGGATTCTCAACACATGAGAAGGAAGCTCCTTGAACTAGAGGAGGAGGAAGAGGAAGAGAGGAGAGAGAAAAGTTATGATAGAATGAATAATATCCTTCTCATTTTACAACCATAACCAAAAATGAAAAGAATATCAAATTAACAATAATAATAAAAATGAAATAGTTGATGGATGGTTTGGAATGACTATTATCATTACATTCATTAAATGGTTTTGCTAGAATCAAAGAGCATCTTTGATATGTAATGATAATGGTCAAACTTTCAACCTTGGTCAACAAGTCAACCTTGGTCAACAAGTCAACAAACCAAACCATAACACAATTTCATTTAATTAATATTATTAATTGATATATCACAAATTCATTAGGGTTTGGAAAAAGACGACTGTCAATTGTGCATACACACCCGTTCCGAAACCCTAATGAAAAACCTCTTCCTCGCCTCAAACAACTGTGAATACATACCCGCATTCTTGTTCCGAGGAACATGAACACAATGAGATAAAACTAACCCCAAAACATATACTAGTATCTGGCTCAAACCAGAGCCGGCTAGTAATATCCGTCCGGACTCCAAACGTGCACAAGTGCGCGGATGAGAACGAACCCTGTCGCAAAACCATGCGACCTCTACTCTGTTTTGCCCAAAAGCGAATAGCCCTCTGTGTGGGACTCTAAAGACTCGACACTACGCTGGCAGTGGGTTTAACCACAGACCGCAAGCGGCACTAGCTGTGCGTAACGGTCCCCAGGTAGATGCCGATAAGAAGACTGACGAGGTGAACCCCATCTGAACTCCTACAGAGTCTGAATGTGACAATCTCCGTACAGTCCGGTCTGTTCGTCTGATACATCGCATGGAGGGCCTAGGGGGCGGTAAACGTTAGTCCCCTAATAGCGGTACAAGTCGTGTCGGAGTGAAGCCCAAAATAACCAGAGATAATCACTGGAAGCCTACCAGTATATCTCGATTGCCCTGGCCAGGGACTACTCGTGTAATGGCTCTCCTAGACACAGCGCGATGTCAACCCCCAATACCGGGAGAGACGAATCCTGTCTAACCGTCACTGCCTCCAAGTGCTTCGGGACTGCACCCAACTACCACCTGTTTGCACGACTCCTTTGAGCCGTGGTAGGGTAGTAGTCAAAGTACAGTGGGAACACACTCGAGGCGAAGTGACAGTGTCAAGTCAGCGGACTAAGCTGTACTCATGTCACCTGGGAACTGATAACTGACGATAGGTATAATACCAACCTGTCAGTTCCCGACGAGTCCTGTCCAGTGTACTCGTAACCCAACGAGCACCCGTATACTATCTCTAGTACGATGTACTGATGGCTGTGGGACAGACCATCTCCCACACTGGGATGAGAAGCGCATACGCTAGTCTACTCTGGAGTATCGATGCCCTGTCTCGATAGTCCTGCGACTAGGGACCTGTATAAGGATGTGCTTATAGATTACCCAGCCCCCACTAGTGTGACTGCCATCACAACGCTGGTAATCAAGCAAAGATCCTAAGGGCTCCACTAATGTGTATAGGTCATATACTAAAAGAAACACATGTACACATTGAAGTAGAAACAAACCAAGAAGCATACTACTATATTGAGCAAGATTGTTTATCCAAGGTGAATATCCCAAGCTTCCATTAAGTAATATACAAACTAGTATGATACAGTAATGGCCTCTAGGGCATATACACTAACAATATGTGCCATACATATGCATAGAAACAACATCCAAGTGCATCGGGTGTGCACGAAACATCTGTCGTAGGCAACATGTGTGCTTGACAGCGAAATCAGGTGCATCTGACATGCACGAAAAATCTCGATTTAGTGCATCTGGTGTGCACCAAAATCACATCTCAAAACATGCGCCCAACATGTGCGAAAATCTAAGGCAGGTGCATCCATCATGCACGAAATCATGAAATCCAATATCAAGCGCCGAACATGCGCAAAATCAAATCAGGTGCACAAGGTGCACAAAACAAATATCGAGTATCACAATCGAAATCGAAGTCCACTGCATCTAAGTGCACAAAAGGCGTATCACTGCACTGCAAGCATATATAAACTATACAGAGTGCAGGAACCAAATCGTGTGCGTGCATACGCACAAAATCAACTCAAATGTCTAAAACCGTAAAATCACAAACATGTGAAACCAAGCACGAAAACGATATCAAGTGCAACGACTGTGCGAAAATTGTAAATCCTCAATCATCACAACAAAATCATGCGAATAATTCACCCCAAAACATCGAAATCTAGTATGGCGGAATAGTCCCGCTCAAGCACATACTCTAGAATCTCTGGCCAACTGTCGCGGTCACTAGTGGGACGTCTCGTCGATGATCATGAACTCTGGTCTGCTGGTGTGCATAACAATGACCACTCCTGGGTCAAGGTTTTCACTGTGAATTACCAATTTCTTGGTCCATCGGCTCATCAGCCTTGTCAGGTGTGCTAACGGGGATGATCCCGTTCTAGCACGTCTCTTGTCATCTCCCGGTCAATCATCGCGACCACTCGTAAGACAGCATATCACTGGCGTCGGCCTCTGGCTCTCTGAATGTACGTGACACATCTGATCCTGGGTGCAAGTATCATTGCAGCAGCGTCCTGGAAGGAATCCTGCTCACGGTCTCTTCCATGTCTCGTCTCTGCCAACTGTCCGTAAGTCATCGTCCTTTACTATATCTGCGTCTTTCTCTGGGACGACTGCATTCTCATCGCGACTCCTCGGGAAGGTATATCCAAGCACAATGCCTCGTCATGCGTATCGCATCTCTGATGTAGGCGGAGTGGAACGTCGTCTTATCCAGATATTGTACGGACCTCTTTACTCCACTTTCTCAAATGTCGACTGCTTCGGACTAGTCTCATCGTGGCTACATGGGCCGAGCTCCAACGGCTATCCTCGTATCGGGAGCCTCCCAAGGAATGCATCTCACCACCTAGCATCCGAATTAAGTCGAGCCATCCGATCGAGTCGTCAAAACCTCATAATCCCCCAAGAGCTCAACCTCTTGGGCACAGTTTAATAGTATCGAGTACATACCATAGCATCCGTGGTCCAGCCGTAGAAGGGCAAACCCAAGCCTCACTAATGGCGCCGTAGAACTGCCGCAAACCTGAAGGTTCAAAGGCTTTCACATGGTCATTATGTCGAGTTAGGGTTTCATTCTTCTAGAGGGACCATAGAATTGCCTGCATGTCTTTCCGACTACTTCAAACTTGGAATAATATGTTTCTGATATTCGATCGTCTCTGTCGACTCTCAACGTCTCCGCGTGAAGTCGTCTCTAGCTGGAATCAATCTATCTGATGACCTCGCATCGGGATAGGCGAACGAACCACCTGTCCTAGTCATTCATCATTGGGTGACTAGCGACCTTCTATCATCTCTTCATACTACTCATCCCGCAATAGCTCCAACATATGGGGCGATATCTCGTCGTTCACAGCAAAAACTGGTTCGCTCATCTGCACGCTGAACCGTGCCTCAATCACTTCAATGGTCATCTAAGTATGGCTGGCCTCTACCGGTGGCTCAATCCTCTGGTGCTAATCTGCACGTCCGAGCAACCTCATATGGCGATCCATCCAACGCTCGTGGCGCAAAACACAATCAAAAGGCACCTCTCTACAATCGGGTGTCGCCGGAATCATGCCCTGGTCAGTCCTCGTTCGTGACGAGCTCGTGCTGACCGCAACTCTAGCCGTAGCTCTCCCTGCCCGTAATCGTGGCAGCAAAACCAAACTGGTACCGATGAGGCTAGATCAGGAAGGAATATAATACTGAACAAGGAAATGTACATCCTAAGGCTTCTTAAGTGGAGTGGCGTGTCGTAAATATGACGCGGAACATACCAACGGTATGTCACTCTACTTTAGTCACCTATTCCATCAACCAAGGGTCATCCTACGCTCCGAAGGTAAAACCTAACGCTCTGATACCAACTTTGTCATGACCCGAAAGTACGGAACATGACCGGCACTTAAACTACGAACGTCTCGGGGCGTACGTAATCTAAGTAAACCGAAAACCCAGAAATCCAAACCAAGAAAAGTAGTAGAGTGAAGGAAAACCAATTTAAATCAAGTAGTTTTAATAGCATAAGCCGAATTATGCGTTTTTAAAAACATCAAATATTTCTTGAAAATTTCGGCATAGTCTCCTTCGTAAATACTGGCCCCCAAACGGGATACAACATGAATAGTATACGAAATCAATAAAAGGGCATCCCCAAGCAGGAGCTAACTCTTCGTCAATCGACGGTCACAACCACACAAGCAATATAATATACAACGCCAACGGTGAGGATCAAAAACCCAAAACCACAAGAAAACCACAGAAATAAAACGCGCGACTCTAAGGTCGAAAGAATAGCATCACTGGTCTCTATCTTAAAAATAAAACACGTTTGGTTGATGGAACGTCTAGATACAACAGAATGATAATATACAAGTTATATAAATGGGGGTACGATAAAGTAAACCAACCTACTAGCAAAACACCCGAAGGAAACTATGTCCGCAAGCCGTAAAGAAACCTGTACGGCAAACCTGCAAGAAACTGGGGCACAACAGGGGTGAGTTGCCAACTCGTGAATAGAAAAACATCTACGAACAGAAATCGCATAAATAACGCAACCTAGGTCAATGATCATAATATATCCTCAATTATATATAACATGCAACCTAAACAAGGCTAGGGTAAATATCTAACCCGAGTGTAATCTCATGTGCCCGTGTCAGTGCCTCAAGTAGCAATATATCATATGAATGAGGTATGAATGCATGAAAACGGAATACATGTAAATGAAGAAACTGTTTTCATAAATTAGTGAGATTTCCTTCGTATTTTTAAAATAAGGTATCATAAATGAAATCAGCATCAACAGTGTCTAGCATCGACATAAAACATAAATCTCAATGTCTCAAAACCTCAGGCTCCGGCTATCCGGACTGGCCTGTTTCATTAAATCTCAGTACCTCAATATCTCGAAATCTCAATATCTAGGGCGCCATCAGTCCAGACCGGCCCCTACCATCCATCTCAAGACCACGACGGTATCCTACGGATATCCGACGCGTCGGGTAAAATCACCGGTAGGTAGTGCTCCCCTGCCAGGCTCACATCGTCATCATCACGCGCTTCTTGCCCCTGGGTACCTTACCGGGCCCACCATGTACCCGAAACGGTTCATCCATCTCCTCGAATCGGGTCTCGAAATCCATCAGCAAACTCATGGTGGACGACTCATACATCATGGGAAAACCGCATTTTTATTTAAAAAGAGAGAAAGCAGTTTATATATGTTTTGCGGTTTTTCTCCAAATCCAGAAAATATCATGGAAATCCGAATCATCAATAGCATGTAAAACCATGAATATAAGCATGAGCATCCATGAATGCGGCATATAATGAATAACAGTTTGCATGAAGTAGCAGGTAATAACTAGAATGTTTAAACTAGCATATAAGGAAAGTACACTAATATCATGTCTAAACTATTAGCTAACATGCTATGTCAATGTAATAGTATTTTCTATGTGTACGTGACATGGCAATTACCGATGAAGTTGTGTGTGAGCCGGCAAGTAAGTGTACGTGGTACAAACGCATCATCGGTAATGGTGATGGTGTCCTAACAGCATGATATCAATAATGAAATGTGAATTACAATAAGTATGCGATGCGGAGCAACAGCAATAATATGCGGGAGCTGAAAGCTAGACACAACGGTAACTAAACTGCATTACCCTAATATAAGTCCTACAATAGCGCCTTTTGAAATAACACGAATCGCGGTGTTTTGAAAAGAAGGGCTACAGTGTTTTTAAGAAAAGACACGTCTTTTGAAATATCCGTAGAATCCCTTGACCTGTCTTTTAAAATACCCACGATTCGTTAGTTTTGAAATAGGTAGGAGTCTAATCTAGTCTAACAACTACACTAAACTATACGGCTGAACTAACAAGCTGAGCTACAGGTAAGGAAACCGCCTATCATCTGAGTCGATACATATACATACCTGTATATGTATAGTCGGTTATCCTGCCTCAATAATATCACATCCGATACCATATCTATAATCAGGCATCCCAAGTCAAGAGTGTGGATCTATCATCAATATATAGCTCGTACGTAAATCCGTCGTACGACATCCCCACATCTGGGTACGGGTCAATATCACATTCATCACACTATTCATCTGGTATCCCCTTCATCAATGATCATAATCCGGGTATGGATCTATGTCTAGTACAATACTGATACCACCTACGTATGCATGCACGTGTGTGAAACACTACGTCAAAGGACCCGCTACAAGGTCAAGTCGTATCTCAAATACGAATCCTGCCATATCACCGAATTCACAACCTCAATACAAATCTCATCGACTCATCTCAAACCCAAGTATCATCCTCAAATCCGTATGTGAACACATAGTCCCATACCCATGTGAACACATAACTATGTATTCCTGTATAAGCACAAATGAAAGAAGAAAGTATGCAAGTATGGGTGGGTGTGTGCATACGTGGTGCGACCACAACTATAGGGTTTCGCGACACTAAATATCCAAGAACACCAAATATCCATATTATCATCAATGCACTCAAACAATATATATATGTGTGTATACGTATTCGTATACATCACCACGAACTGCGGGGGTGCTATACGCCATCCACCCGACTTCTCCCCGTAGATATAAATCTACTTACCTGGTCCTCGCTCGCCGGTGCCGACGTCGCCACGCGCTTTCTTGTCGTCTCGAAGTCCACATGGGGTACCTACATTTCATAACGCACCGTATCGCATTAAAATCCGACTCATGACCAAAACTACTCACGAATCCCACATAGGTCAAAACCTATGGTTGCTTTCTCAAATAAACCCCAAAACCCTCGACATCGGTGTACACACGCCGATTGATCGAGAAAAAACACCAAACGTACCAATCGTTGTTTTATAAATCACTAAAAATAGATGAAATAGGATGCAAATCATCAAAACCAATAAATTGATCAAATCAGTTTATTTCCAAAAAGCCTAGTAAAGGGGTCGTTAACCGTTTTACTACAAGTCTTGATGTTTTAGCAAACTAGTGGTCACAATACTCACTAATTATCTTAATTAGGCCACATAAACATTTACTAGATTTTTAATCTTGCTAAATTACATTAAACCAAAATCTAGTTAGCAAAAGTTACCTTTTTAGTTCAAAACTTGGTGTTTTAACCAATCATAATATTTTAACAATTCTAGTGGCTATAATGTTCATTAAACATCTTAATTATGTCATACCAATATTAATTAGATTTTAAAATCACTCATTTCCATCAATTCTAAAAAACCTAGTTTGCAATATTTGTACAATTATTACAAATTTAAACTAACAATTTGCAAACTAGCAATTAGATTAGTTTTAACAAGTTTTAAGATGCTAGCCCATATCACACAACCATGCACAATTGATCATAACCCAACTCCAAAACAAAAACCTAACTTGAATTTCAAACCCTTCTCTTGAAAGTTAAAGTTTAATTAATTCCATAATTAAACATCTAATTAAAACTAGATTCAAACATACAATTAACAATTAACAAATTTGGATGAAACT
Organism: Agapanthus africanus; assembly: GCA_030015575.1. Lineage (NCBI taxonomy): Eukaryota > Viridiplantae > Streptophyta > Magnoliopsida > Asparagales > Amaryllidaceae > Agapanthus > Agapanthus africanus. Next base: position 293,037,694 of record JASDDO010000012.1, on the reverse strand, counting down.
TTATACCTCATGATCAAGAATTCCAACATGAAGCTTAGCCTCCGAAACTTGCTTCCATCCCCCAAGATCCATACTAAATTGGATAAAGAATAATGGGTAAAGCTTGGATTTGGAGTTTGCTTTGAATTTGTGAGTAAATTTGTGGATTTTTGATGGAATTTTGTGATGAAATGAGAGGGGAAAATTGGGGGGCTTCACAAAGGGGGGGGGGGCTCGGCCAGAATTGAGGAGGGGGAGAAGAGAGGGTGTGGGGGTGTTTGTAAAGTCAAGGAAAAGTACAAGTCACCATTATCTAACACCATACCTATTTATTTAATATTTCCTTTATTCTATTCTCTTGATTTTCTTTTCTTTTATCAAAAGAAGTGGGGACATGGGGGATGTGGCTACTGAAAATTCAGCCAAGGAGGGGAATTGGTTTAGTGTGTGAGTGTGGGGTGAAGGAAAATGACAAATACAATACCCCAACATCCATTTACACTAAAAAAAAGCCTTTTTTCATCAATAATTTCTAAACCGTTTTGGCAAACGATTTCGTTTCAAAAACCACATGATAAAATTCTGTTTAATGTTTTATGTTGCACAAAATTTGTTTCAACTCATTCCAATTTGTAATTTTCCCTAATTAAATATATTAGTGACGGCTTAAAATAATATTAAAATAATTAATTTCGGAAAAATTTTCAGAAAATTTGAAATTTCACCAGTGGGTCAATAAACACCAAATACAATCATTTTCATAGCTAGAATATGCATATTTAATTTTATAATAAAGATATTTGTATTTTGACTTTTTACAGAAAACCCCCTTATTTTACCGATTTTTTCGAAATTTCACCGAAACGATTTTCAAAACGTTACAGTCCAGTATACCCAGTCTCCACTGAGCACCCGTATACTATCTCTGATATCAAACATCAATGGATATGGGATCATCCATCGAACATCTACATGGGTCAAGAAGCATACGCTAGTCTACTCTAGTATATCGATGCCCTGTCTCGATACACCTGCGACTAGGAACATTTGAATGATGTACTTAGCGACTACACTGTCCCCACTAGTATGATCTTCATCATAGTCCTGGTAGTCAAGTACTCATCCTAAAGGCTTTGTCAACATGTAACATAGAGACTATCAGAGTACATGTTAAGATAAAGAGCAACCAGATAGCATACTATCATGTCGAGCAAGAAAGTCCTCCATATATATGTCCAAGAATCCACTACAATATACATCGCATGTACAGTAATGGCCTCTAGGGCATACATATCACTAACAATCTCCCACTTGCACTAGGGCCATCTGTTGTAGTATCTCATACACAAAAATCAGCTGTGGTTGAAGTATCTCATACTCAACCATCCCATTAAAAGTCTCTACCGGGAATTAGGCCTTTGTGAGTGGATTCGCGCTGTTGTCCTCTGTGTTTACTCTCCTAACCTCGATCTCCCTGGAGATCAACCATCTCTATGATTAGGTGATTCTGCCTTAGAATATGTCTGGATCACAGATGGGACGGGGTTTCCTTGGTAAAATCCAAAACTCCATTGTCACACAATGGTAGGAACGATGTTCATCTCATGAACTAGTGTACATCCAGACTATTTCTTTGGTAGCATCTTTGGTAGTGATTTATCCTGCCTTTATTGTCTAGTATGTCATGGTATCTAGCGTGGAACTTCCAACATACCGTCCCTCCACTGAGGGTAAAGTCAAGGCCTGTGACTGACATTCAGCCGACCTTACCACCCTGGAACCTTTCCAGTGATTCTCCCCAGGATCGATTGATACCATCTCACTATATCTAGTGAGAATCCTAACATCCAATTAGATCTATCTCATAGATCTAAAACCAGGATTTATGAGGTATCACCTTGATCCTATATAGAGAATCCTTGTGATAAGAGGAGATTGACCGAGCGTAGCATAGTAAACTCCTTCCCTATCATGAGTATGTCATCCACGTACTATACGGGGATCACCACCATACTCCCTACAACCTTTTTGTATATACTAGGTTCATCTACCATTTTGTTGAAGTCAAACCCTTTGACTACCGCATCAAAACAGACGTTCCAACTCCGCGATGCCTGCTTTATCCCATAAAGCAACTTGCAAACGTTTCCGCTGCTCCCACTGTCTACGAAGCCCTCTGGCTGTTTACTTATAGATGCTCTCTTCTAAATCACTATTTAGAAAAGCAGTCATGACACCCAACCGCCAGATGTCGTAGTTATGGTATGTAGCAATAGCAAGTAGGATCTGGATGGACTTAAGCATAGCTTTGAAAGTCTTAACCTTTCCATGTATACCAAGTAATCTTCTCAAGATACACTTGCTTCTGATAGGGATTTAACCCGTCAGATAAAGCAACCAGAGTCCATACATTGTTGGTGTATATGGATTCCATCTCAGATCACTAAGCATCCAGCCATTCTTACAGAGTCCCCACTCTTGATGGCATGCCCGAAACAAGTTGGGTTATCATCACATGATGCAATCCTCGCTCCCACTGTCATAGAGAAACCAAAGTATCTCTCAGATGGATGAGGAACTCTACTAGATCGGCGGAGAGGCTGAGATTCGTTAGAATCTATTGAATCCTTCGGGTTTACCAAATCATCAGCTGCAGTTTGTATAGCTGGAACTTTTTCCAGTTCTACCTCATGACCACTAATTTCTTCACAAGAAATTCCCTTTCCAAAAGGTGGCATGATGAGAAACAAAACACCTTTTTCTCCCCAGTTTGGTAGAAGATATTCCCTTGCGAATGCTTGGGATATCCAACAAACTTCCACAGAACTGACCTTGCCTCCAGTTTGTCCGGATTTTGCTTTGGACAACCCCAAATCTTAACATCCTTAAGAGACGGGCTCTTTCCATACCATATCACACATGGAGTTGTAGGCACCTGATTTGGTTGGAACCCTATTCAATAGGTATGCAGCTTTTCAAGTGCATAACCCCCAAAAGGAAATAGGTAACTCAGTAGTACTCATCATAAAGCACACCTTATCACATAGGGTGCGATTGCTCCGCTCTGATATACCAACTTTTTGTGGTGTATACGGAGGAGTAATGCTGAGAATGAATCGCATTCTCCTTTAGAATAGTCCAGGAATCCCGTGCTCAAGTATTCTCCTCCCTGATCACATCAACGGACATAATACTTATACCCGTTTTTGGTTCTCTACTTCTGAAGTACAAAGAACCAGTCCTGGCATGTGTAGACAGGGGACCTCATACATCATCATGTATCAATCCCAAGAGTTCACTAACTCTTTCTCTGTATCCAATAAACAGAGCTATGGTCATCTTATCTTTGTGACATGACTGGCAAGTTTCACAAGATGTAAATTCAAACTAATTTAAATATGCATCTAAATTTAACTTAGCTAGTTGGGTCACATTAATATGACCTAGTCTACAAAACCTCAAGAAGGATTCGTTCATTTCTGAACTCTTCCTCTTGTTTGTGTTCTGTACATTAAGAACTATGGTTTGATTTAGAACGTCTATGCTTTTAGATAACGTTCCTGAACTGATCAACTCTTGATATAGGAAATGTTCAAAACATTATCCAACAATACAAAATTATATCTTTCTTTATTAAATAAAGATATGGATATGATGTTGTATATCAGGTTCGGTATCTAATAACATTCGTTCAGAATCAATGTATTTCTTTTAATACAGGGTGATTACTGCCAACAGACTTGACTTGCAACAATTGCACCGTTTACAACTCTTGAAACTTATCACCCGTTCTCAGTTCTCTGTAATGAACATACCCGAAGAAGATGCATCAGCATGCACTTTCGTCATTTAGGCGGCATGCGAATCCTGGTAATCCCCTATTTCCTGCTCGGTCTTATAATAATTATAAGTTCGAGCGAGACTAACGTTCCGTAGCGCAATATAACAAGCGGGTTCGGTCAATACATCCGTATTTTTATCTTGATTAAGGCGTGACATAGTCGCAACCAGGAGAGAGAGAGAAGAAAACACTCTGCGTGCGCTTTTGCAAGATTTGATTTGGTTTTTAATATATCTAATCAGGATGGCTCCCACTGTTTTTGTCAAATCATCCTTCAAACCCTAAAAGGAAAGACTAGCCGGGATTAATTACACCCTACAAGTTCGCCAATCTTTCAGCCAGGCCATTGCCGGTACTTTGAGGGAGGTTCCCTGTGCTTTCGCACGGACCTAATTAAAGTAAACCTTGTTTTCTCAGAGGCTTAACCCCGTTGACACCTATCTAGACACCTACTTGATCGGCAAATTGTAATATGTAAAACTCTCCAAGGAGTAACTTTTACTCGCAGCGGGTATCGGGATCCAACTATCTCATAGGAGGTATGCGATCTCATTGGAAATATTAACACTTGAAATTCCCGATAATATTTTACCCATAGCGTCCTATGACCTTGACGGAGGTCAACAAACCATAGGCTGCTAGTCAAGTTCTACCCGTCATTTCCTGATTGAATTAAACCCACCCGTAAGACCCTTGACGGAGGTCAAGAAGGCCGCACGACTACCCTAAAACAATCTTATCATATGCAGCAGATAAATACTAGTCAGCTACCACACACTACGCCTTGACGGAGGTCAACAAACGTAGCACGAATACTAAGTAGGACTTATCTTAAATGACGGAGGGCTACGACAGGTTTTTAAGAAAACCTTTTGCGTAATGAACTTGATCTCGTTGTAGAATCGAGTGATTTTGAAAATGAGTGTTTTTTAGGCTCTTACTAGTTTTGCTTAAGAGGTCACTCCCGGCGAAGAGATCTCGGCTCATTCCTTATCGAATAAGGTGCAAGATATTTCACAAATACCACTATGCAAAGAAAAAAACTATAAAAGCAATCAAAAGACAAACCGAGTGTGTAGCATCTGCTAGTTTTGCTAAAGAGGTCACTCCCGTTGAAGGGATCTCGGCACTTTCCTTATCGAATAAGGTGCTGGATATTCTACAAGGAATACCGCTATGCAAAGCAAGAACTAGAACTACCAGTTTTTAAAACAAGTTTCTACAACATCTTTAGGTTTCTTTTATTTCATTAATCTCATTAATGAAGTCCCATTTTATTATGCTTCACAAGCATCACATTTGAAATGAAATCAGCAATATAACATATATCTCATATATATAATATAAACATTCGTCTCAGGTAGTAATACGATCTCATCACAGAACATTGCAGCAGAAGAAACACATATGAAATATTGGATATTCTAGAAATTCCATGTTTTAAGTTAAGCCAGTATAAAACACGGATTCCACGGTCACGATGAATAGCCAAACCCACATCCCTAGACCCCTACGAGAGCGGCAAGCAACCCTACCAATTCTAGAGTTAGGAGACCCGGTCTCGACTCCTCGAGATGGTTTCCCACTGGACCCTAGAACACGGTTACTTATGTTCCCCGCCTTGGATCTATCCTAATGCAGAAAAGTAAATAATATACAATGGTGACATCATCCTCAACCAGGAAGTTCCCCATTAAAAGAATATTACATACAATTGAATTTTACATGAAAGAAAATAAAAACCCTCATCTCACATAAAACCCCCGGCTATTCAAAACACGACGATCCAATATAACATATCACAGCAACACATAACATCACATATCATCAACGTAAGTAAATATGCGTATCCCAGTTGTCGTTGACTTATAGCACCGAAACCGGCGATACACCACATATTACACTTACGGTCGCAGAAAAGAAAGTGAAAAACTACAACATATGGAATCCACAATCACTTTAGACATCATAAATCCGAAATATCACATACTTCGCATTTCATGCCTAACTATATGAATTCCACATATTGTATCACATTCCAGATAAATAGACAATGTTAAACTTTACGATCGAATAAACAAACACCCAAGATTTCCCAAATAGCTCAACACTTGAGCGGAGTTCAAAAAGTCCCAGAACATGTCACAGCCGCTATGAACCAGCCGTAGAAAGGTCAAACCAACGCCTCATATGTGGCAACGCTAAACTACCACAAACCATATGGTTCAGTGGCTGTTTTGACGGTCACATAATCGAGTTAAGGTTACGTTCTTTTAGAGGGTCCACAAATTCGCTTGCATGATTTTCTGAAAGTTTTGAACTCAGGAAAAATCCAACACTTGAAAGTTTTCCGACAGGGGGAAAAGTGAGTTATTGATATCCGTTCGAACTTTTTAACACGTTCTAAATTACCCGGAAAAACTTAAACGAAGTTAAACTTTCCGATTGAATCAACGAGTTCCCAATATTTCCCAGAAAGCTCAACACTTGAGTAGAATTAAAAATTCCCAGAAGCATGAAAAAGTACCCAAGAATAAAGCCGTGAAGTATTAGCCCCTAACTCCTAAAGTTGGTCGCGGAACCCCCGCCAAACGCATGGTTTGGCCGCGGTTCCGCGGTCACTTGAGCGAGTTATGGCTTCGCACTTCACAGTAATCCTTAGAATTCCCTGCATGATTTTCTGAGTATTTTTAATATTAACAATTTCAACTTTTGAAATTTTTTCCAGAAAGTGGGATTTTTCGGGGTTTCGGAGTTCGATCGGACTTTAAACTTCGTCTAGACAATGCCTAATGCTCTAGCTTGGCTCTGATACCACTGTAGGATTGTATAGAATGACAACAAGGTTTAGCAAGGCATCACACATGCCATTTTATAAAAATTTGGGGTGCTATGTAACCCTAACCAAGATCTTAACTAGAGAATTAGGGTAAACTATACAAGTAAACAACTTTACTTCTAAGAGTTGGGGATTACAACCTTTGTAATCCGTTACTTCACTTCATAAGCTCCGAGTTGAGGTCCCTTTGCTGCGATCATCAAGTACCCGGACTCTAGAGAGGCTCCATGAAGAGAAAGATGCAAGCTTGCTTCCAATCTTCAACTACTAAGATGATCTACCTTGAAGAATCTCAAACCCAAGCTCTTGCTTCACTAATCAAGTATTAGCAAAGCAAACACCCTAATCTAAGTGGCTAGAATAGATGAGGATGATGAAGTAGGAATTTTGCTCTCTTTTGTTTTCAATTTCTCACATTATTTCATCACAACACAAAAAGCTAGAAAGCTTTTTTCAAGAGGAAGAAGAAGAAGAATTTCTTTTGTGATGAATAATGAGTTGTTGTATGAGGTTAGAATTGCAACCATGGGTTAAAGAATGATAAAGTTAACCTTTGTAGAGAATAAACTAGAAGCTAAGGTTTGGGTTGGGTTAAGAAATATCAACACAAAATATCTAAGCTAAAGACAAAAGAAAGCTTCATGAAACTTCATGAAAAAGCTAACCCAAAAGCTAACCCAAATCCAAACCCTAACTTGTTTAAACTCCACAAAGCATGTTGCATTTGTAACCCTAACTTTTTACAATATTATATATCACATATACAATATATTTTGTAACAAAAGAAAATAATACAATTAACATATATCTCATATATATCAATGTATTATCAATGTGAGGAAAAGAATCTTTAAGTGAGCTTATATTAGTTAATGTAACAAAATATATCAAATATATAATTATACATTAAATTATCAAATCAACACTTGATCCGATAATCCGGCTATTTCATAAATAACCGACTAATATAATATGTATCAGTTCATCGAATCAACACTTGATCCGATGATCCGGCTATATCACATATACCCGGCCGATATCACATATCGTGAGAATCTAATATGGTATCGCATACACGTATTATTCTCGGTCCCGCAAATATCACATATGTGCTCCTACTCCGTTTTTCCTGAGCCAGGAAAGCTCTGTATAGGACTCTAAAGAATCGTCAATACGCCGGCAGTAGGTGATGATCATATCAAAACACCCATAAGCTGCAAGCAGTCAGCTAAACGTAACAGCCACCCGTGTGTTGAGCAATCAGAAGATCAACAAGAAAGCCTGTACATTCTCCTGCGAATCCAATTAGTAACACTCCCGTACAGTCCGGTCTCTTCGTCTGATATGTCGCATATCTAGTCTAGTGGTGGTAAACGTCAGACCGCAGTAACCGATAAGTCGTGTCAATATGAGGTTCATAACAGTTCGAGAAACTACTGATAACACTTACCAGTAAATCTCAGCAACCCTGGCCAGGGATTTCCAGTTATAGCCAATCGAACACAGCGCAACATCAACTACCTATACCGCGAAAGACGAAACCCCTTCTATCGCTCATTGACTCTATGTGATTCGGGACTGTACCCAAAAGCCACCGTTTTGCACGCCCTCTTGGACGTGGTATGATGGAAATCAAAGCATAGTAGGAATCATACAAGACTCTATTACGATATTGGGTCTACAGACTAACCTGTACTAGTGTCACCAGAGAACTGCCATCTGACGTGAGGTATAATACCATCTGGGAGTTCTCGGCGAGTCCGTCCAGTGTACCCAGTCTCCACTGAGCACCTGTATACTATCTCTGATGTCAAACATCAATGGATATGGGATCATCCATCTCCCATCTACATGGGTCAAGAAGCATACGCTAGTCTACTATGGTGTATCGATGCACTGTTTCGATACACCTGCGACTAGGAACATTTGAAAGATGTACTTAGCGACTACACTGTCCCCACTAGTATGATCTGCATCATAGTCCTGGTAGTCAAGTACTCATCCTAAGGGCTTTATCAACATGTAACATAGAGACTATCAGAGTACATGTTAAGATAAAGAGCAACCAGATAGCATACTGTCATGTCGAGCAAGAAAGTCCTCCATATATATGTCCAAGCATCCACTACAATATATATCGCATGTACAGTAATGGCCTCTAGGACATACATATCACTAACACCTAGCATGGTACACTACCTACCGGTGATATTATTTGGACTCGTCGGATATCCGGAGGATACCGGCCGGAGTCATGAGATGGATACAGGCTGATCCGTTCTGCCGGAGCCCGCGGGCCGATCACACAGATGATACGGATGCCTGAGATATGAGGATTTATGTTTTGTGTCGATGCTGGACACGGATTCTATGTTGATTTCGTATGATGATATCTCGATTTATATACATAGAGAAATCTCATTAAATAAAGAAAAACAGTTCTTGATTCATGATGTACTTTGTTCTCATTTTATGCATTTGCACATCATTTTAGTGACATATTGCTACCTGACATTTGTACATCATATTATTGACATGTTGTTACCAGAGGCACTGACACGAGTACTTGGTATTACACTTAGGGATAGATGTTTACCCTTACCATTATATTGCTCCAGGCCATATTATTATTTGAGGATATTACTGATCGTATGACCTAGGATTGCGTTATGCATGCGATTTCTGCTTGTAGATGTTTTCTACTCACGAGTTGGCAACTCACCACCGTTGTGCCACAGTTTCTTGCAGGTTTTGCCGTACAAGTTTCGTTGCGGCCTTGCTGGCGCACTGTTCCTTCCGGGTGATTGCTTTGGTAGGTGGCTTCATTTGCCTCATGACCACCCTTGTATTTTAAATTTATATTCAGTTGTATCCAGTAAACTCCATCAACCAGACTTGTATATTTGTTAGAGATAGAAGACCGGTGTTTATTATTTCGACCTTAGAGTCGCGCGTTGTATTATTACGGGGTTTTCATGCTGTTTTTGAGTTTCTTTTGAGTTTTGATCCTCGCCCTTCGGCGTTGTATATTATATTACTTGCGTGGTTGTGACCGTCGATTGATGAAGAGCTAGCTCCCTCTTGGGGATGCCTTTTATCATTTCGTATACTATTCATGTTGTACCCCGTTTGGGGCCAGTATTTACAAAGGAAACTCTGCCGAAATTTTCAGAAATGACTTGATGTTTTAAAAACGCATAATTCGGCTTATTAAAACTACTTGCTTTAAATTGGTTTTTCCTTCACTCTACTGCTTTAATTGGTTTTGATTTCTGGGTTTTGGCTTACTTAGATTACATACGCCTCATGACGTTTCGTAATTTAAGTGTCGGTCATGTTCCGTACTTTTCGGGTCGTGACAATCTCTGATGTCAACGGAGTGGAACGTCATCTCATCAAAATCTCGTACGAACCACTTACTCCACTTTTCTCTAATGTCGACTGATTCGGACTCGTCTCTTCGTAGCTGTATAGACTGCTCTACAACGGTTATACTCATATCTGGAGTCTCCCAAGTAATGTATCCCATCACAAGATATCCGGACGACGTCGAACTTTTCGATCGATTCGTCAAAGTCCAATAATTCCTCGAGAGCTCAACACTCATGCACAGTTTAATAATATCCAGTACATGCCACAGTACCTATGGACCAGCCGTAGAAGGGCAAACCCAAGCCTTATTAATGGCTCTGCGGAACTGCCGCAAACCCTAAGGTTCAAAAGCATTTCCATGGTCATTATGTCGAGTTAGGGTTTCATTCTTCTAGAGGGTTCACAGAATTACTTGCATGTTTTTCCGAATACCTTAAACTTGGAAAAATGGGTTTCTGACATTCGATCGTTTTCTATCGACTCTCAACGTACCTGCGTGAAGTCTTCTCATGCTGAAATCAATCAATCTGATGACCTCGCATCGGGGTATGCAACGAACTACATGTCCTACTCATTCATCCTTGGGAGATTAGCGATCTTCTATCATATCTCTAAGTATAAACTCGTGCTGCAATGGCTTCAAACATCTGGGAGGTATCTTGTCAGTCGCAGCAACATTTGGCTCATTCGTCCGCATGCTAAGCAGTGCCTCAATCATCAAGAATAACGGTGCATTGAAGGTCATCACATTCTAGCCGGCCTCTACCAGTGGCCCAATCCTTTGGTGCTGATCTGCACGTTCGAGAATTTTTTGTAAAAGCAATCCATCAATCGCTCATGGCGCGAAAACACAATAAAACGACACAACTATGCAATCGTGTGTCACCGGAATTATGCCCTGGTCAGTCCTCGTCCAAGACGAGCACATGCTGACCGCAACTCTAGCCGCAGCTCTCTCTACTCGTGCAATCGTGGTAACAAAAACCACCAACCGATATCGATGAGGATAGATCATAGGAATGAATATAATACGGTGCGAAGAAATGTACATCCTAAGGCTTCTTAAGCGGAGTAGCGTATCGTAAGTATGCCGCAGAACATACACACAGTACGTCACTCTACTTAAGTCACCTACTACATCAACCAAGGTCAACCTATGCGACGAAAGTTCGGGTCTAATACCCCCTCGACCAATTCTAAGTTCCGTAGGGTCAAGCCTAGGTTCCGAATATACATATATATACGCCCTAGACTCCGCATAGTCAAACCTAGACTCGAACCAAGGTTAAACCTGGCTCTCTGATACCAACTTTGTCACGACCCGAAATGGCACGTGACTGGCACTTGAATCATATGAAGTCTATAGGACCCCATCTAATTCAAGTAAGCCAAAAGCCAAGAAATCTAAACCATTTAAAAAGAGAGTGAAGGAAAATTCAGTTAAAAGTTAACATATAAATTTACTTTGAAAGTCGTAGTAAGCATTTTTAAAACGTCAAGTCTTTTCCGAAAATTTCGGCAGAATTTCCTTTGTAAATACTGGCCCCAAACGGGTACAAACATGAATGGTATACATAATGAATAAAGGCATCCCCAAGCGGGATCTAGCTCTTGGCTAATTGGCAGACACAACCACGCAATGCAATATAATATAAAATGCCGAAAGGCGAGGATCAAAACTCATCAAGAAAAGAAGTATCTTCAAGAAAACCAGAGAAAAACCATAATAATACAGGCGCGCGACTCTAAGGTCGAAAGAATATACACTTGTTTTCTAAGTCTATCAAATATACAAGTATGGTTGATGGAGTTTACTAGATACAACTGAATGTAAATACAAAAACTACGGTGGTCACGATACAAGTGAACACACCTACCAAAGGAATCACCCGGAAGAAAGCAGTGTGCCAGCAAAGCCGCCAAGGAAACCTGTACGACAAAACCTGCAAGAAACTGCGGCACAACGGGGTGAGTTGCCAACTAGTTAGTAGAAAACATCACTGAGAAGAAATCGCATGTATGACATTATCCTAGGTCATACAACAATAATATCCTCAAAATAATATAGCCCTAAAACATTTAGACATAAGTGTAATATCAAGTGCTCGTGTCAGTGCCTCAGGTAGCAACATAATACATATATGATGTATGAATGCATGAAAACAGAATGCGACTAAATGAGAAAACTGTGTATATCCATCTAAGTCAGTGCCTCAGGTAGCAACATAATACATATATGAGATTTCTGTATAAAAATCGAAGTATCATCAATGAAATCAACAGAGAATCCGTGTCAAGCATCGACACAAAATGTGTATATCCCAATATCTCAATATCTCAGGCTCTGGCAATCCGGAGTGGCCCATATCATAAAATATCAATATCTCTGTATCTCAATATCTCGGGCTCCGGCAATCCGGACTGGCCCCTATAATCAAATCTCACGACTACGTCGATATCCTCCGGATATCCACCGTGTCTCAAATAACCGGTCGGTAGTGCTCCCCTGCCAGGCTCAACGCCATCATCTGCGACCATCTTGCCCCGGGGTACCGCACCGGGTCTACCATGAACCTGCAGACGGTTCCTCCTCCTCCTCGAATCGGGTGTATGATACCGCTCAAGAGTCGAGAAAACTCATGGTGGACATATCTCATATCATATCACGAGAAAACCGCAATTTCTATTTTTAGAAATGATAATCAGTTTATAAAATCCTTGCGGTTTCTCCAAATCCAGAAATCTCATGGAAATCCGAAATCTCAAAATCGCGATGTCAATAAACAGTGAATACTGGCATAAAGCCCCATAATATTGCATGACAAATAGGTATATGAATGCATCAGATATCAAGCAAGGAATGGAATAATTAAACTAGCATATAAAAGCAAGTGTACTAGTATTATGTCGAAACTACCAACTAGCAATTTATACCAATGAAGTAGTGTTTTCTAATGTGTACGTGACATGAAAATTACCAATGATGATGTGTGTGAGCTGGCAAATAAGTGTACGTGGGGCATACGCATCATTGGTAATGGTGCTGGTGTCCTGACAACAGGTTTCATAATAACTAACGAAAACATATATAAGCATGCAATGCGATACGAACATCAGGAATATATGACAAATGAATAGTAAATGCAACAATAAAGAAATATACATTCCTATATATGAGTCATACAATTTTTGGTATCTGAAATCGCACGAATCGTGGTTTTAGTAAATATAAGGCTACAGGGTCTTTGAGAAAAGATGCATCCTTTGAAAAATCCGTAGTATCCCTAGGTCTGTCTTTAAAATACTCACGATTCGTTAATTTTGAAAATAAGTATGACTCGAGCCCAATCTAACGTCTACCTGAAAACTACAGGACTAAACTAAGAGACTAAATCAAAAGAGTAAGGAAATCCAGCTAAGTCTGAGTTGATATATCTAGTAGTCGGTGATCCCGCCTCAATAACGTCACGTACGATAAAATATATTATACAACATCCTCGAGTCGAGAGTGCGGATCAATCATCATATTTATACATCGTACGGTAAAATCCATCGTACAGCATCCCAAAATCGGGGTACGGGTCAATATCACATATACCTCATTATTCAACTGGTATCATTATCATCATATCATAAACTAGGGGTATTGATCTAAGTCTAGTACATTCCGATACCATCAACATATATCGCGTGTGTATGAAAACACATCGCCCAACGATCCGCTATAATATCATGTCGTATCTCATAATACGACCCAAGTCACATATCCGATCTCACGGCATCATGTCCGATCGTATCGACTCTCCTCCGAGTATCATATATTATCCTCATCATCAGTGTATACGTATACATACATACATACATACATACATACATACATACATATATATATATATATATATATATATATATATATATACACACTCACATACATTGTCACGACTCGAAATTGGCACGTGACGGCCCTAATACTATGCAACGCCTACAGGCGTAACGCAGTAAAAGAAAGCCAAAACCCAGAAATCTAAACCATTAAAAAGACAAGGAAAGATAATAGAAGTTTTGAAACATTTGAAATAACAACCCAAATTCTTTAAAGGTCCAACTTATTTTCTTTAAAATTTTGACAGCACCTCCTTTGTAAAAACTAGCCCCAAAAATGGGCACAACATAAATAAAAGTAAAGCATCCCCAAACAGGAGTAAAAACACGCCCAAAGGAGGAAAAAAACCACCACAACAAATATACGACGCCGAAGCGAAGAAATAAAAGATGATAGAAAAAAACTGTATAAAAGACAACAAGTCACAACTAATATACAATATCGTCCTCACACATGTCTCTAAGTCAAACATGAAAGTATAGTAGATGGGGAGTACAAGGATACAATGAATATACAATACAACACGAATAAACACAAACCCACCTAAGCAAAACAACATACTGTGAACCGATGCGGTATCCGTAGCAAAAGATGATAGATAGATAAATAGCCTGCCTCGACTACTCTGGGGAACACACTGTAAAACAACTGTGGCACAACGGGGGCGAGTTGCCAACTCGTGAATAGTAAATAACATATGCAGGTAATCGCAAGTATGCACGTACAGCGTGAATCTAACATGTGTGATTATTAGCAATAAAAGGTCATATGAATGCAATAATCATGAAAGGTACCCTAGTAGGTACAACTAGTACATGAAGCAATAACATATGATAAGCAGTATGCAATAATCATGCAATAATGATATGAAAATGTATATATGCGACAATCAAGGAAGGTACTCTAACAAGTACAACTACTACATGAAACAGTGCATATAAATAAAGGTATGTAAATGCAACAGTCATGAAAGGTATGCTAGCAGGTACTACTAATACATGAAGCAGTGCATAAACGATAAATGTGGAGTATGGAATGAAATATGTCATTTCCACGGAATCTTGATATCGTGGTAGGATCACAATCCATCAAGACAATCCAAATCCCAATTCCTCAAATCAGCCCCCAAATTGGCTCTCCTATCATATAAGTCTCACAAATCCTAAATGTACAATATCGAATAAGTATCATATATCCAGAATGTACAAAATCAGCAAATCACATATATAAATATTGTATCCAATCTCAAATAAATCCGCTATATCCCAAATCCAATATCAAGTAAAATTCTAACACCCTAAATATATTTGCAACAATAAATATGATGATGTATATAAATTAATGTCAATACACATATATTAGCGTCCCATTCCACTAATATTGGAATGAGGGCATATATAACAGCGTCCTAACCCACTGTTATATATACAAGAAGTAAAAAAGGAATATCATGAAAACAATGTGTCAAGCATTGACACAGAAATACAGGTCTATCAGGTGCTGTCACCACGACTGGCACCCAGTAAGGTACGTATCATACGCTATCCCAAAAGCTCGAGTGCCTAGCTCTGACCCTCGCCTCTCGACGTATCTATACGTACAAGACTCCCGTCGGTATCCCCATGATAACCGCTGAGTCATTGGTAATGTCACCGGATGGTATGGTTCCCCTGCAACTTATCGTCTAGCACCACGACCTCATTCTTGCCTCGGGGTACCTCCGGGCCCCACCATGTACCCGAACACGGACCCCTCCGTTCCTCGCGTGGGGTATATATATATATATCTGAACCGATAAATCTCATGGTGGCTGCTGAAATATCATATCAAGGGAAACCGGGTTTTTCAAACAATGCATAATTTCATGAACTCCCACGGTCCCCAAATCTAGAAAGCATCATGAAAAATCCATATCAAAATGCGAAAATCCATGAATATAATATGTGCAACATAAAACTGTAATGAAAGCATATAAAGGAAAAGCCGCTAATTAACTGCAACAAGTTAATATAAAAATTATGCGGTTCCTAATTTTCTCCAATTCTAAATAATATCAAGTAAAGGTAAACATGTAGCTATAACTGATATATGTGTAAACAATAAGGTATAGCAAGATATATGTATCTACCTATAAGTAATGATGTAGTATACCTCCTGGGTATAAGTGAAATATGTGTACAAGGTATACCTACAGCTATGTCCCAAAGTGTGTATGTACCTAACACTAATGACATAATACCCTATAGGTATACAGGTATCTAGCATGTAAGTATGTGAAGGCATATATGTAAGCATGTAAGTATACATGTATGCTATATGTCATATGCGATAAGAAATATGAATAAATGTCACAATGTCCCCAACCAAGCAATATCCTAACTATAAGTGGTTTGTGTGTGACATGGAAATTATTGACGGTGTGTGTAGCACACAATCAGTGCTCGTGCAACATGAATCGTCAATAATATGTGCAGTGTCCTAAGGCTACTAGTCCAAGCACAACAATATCTAAGTAATAGGGTAAATGCGTAATTCTAAATATCAAATAGAATATGCGACATAAACAACATATCTAGCCCAGACGCATAACGCCATGCGGGCGATTCTCCTGTAGATGTTAAATCTACTCACCAACGCTCCTGGTTAGGTGAAGTCTACCACCTGTTTTCCCTTTGTAGCAGTGTCCGAAGTCCCCGCCTGCGAACCTGCAACATTAAAGCAATAAAACCAGTATATATTAATAATAGACCCAAAATACATACAATCTACACGGACCAACACGACACACCTACGTACTCTAAAGGGTTCGTATTGTAGCTAACGCGTATAGCGACACTACGAGACCAACTCAGCGCAACAGCAACACGTATCACGCACCGTATCGGATAACGTATCGCAAGAAACGAAACACTAGAAATATGCAAAATGATCCCAGATTTTTATGTGCTAACAATTTGTAAAAATTGCAAGTACCATGAGATTACAAGTAACCCCAGAGACCCTTACACAAAAACCCAAACCCCAACTCTCCAGTCTGGCCGCAAATTGCGGCCAGAACGATTAAATCTGCGGCCTGAACATGGTGGAATTGGCTCGTATTTTGTGGGTAGGTTCTAGGTCTCTACACTAGGCCACTGTCAAGTCAATTTTTGCAACAAATACTTAGTTTAATAGCAGATCATACGAGACCCCAAATCGACACTAAAATACGATATTTATCCGAAATGATATGATACGCGATAAAAACAGCAACTCTAAAGCTAAGCTACACAAAAATGACTTAAGTAACATAAAGGAAACATTACCTAATCAAAAGAACACAAAGATCCTAGCTTTGTATGATCCAAGGCATCCAAGAGGCAATATCCAAGAAAAGATGTGATTTTTGTGATGAAATTGTGAATTTGTGATGGATTTGGTAAGGGAAATGAAAGAGTGTCCAGTTTGATGAGAGAGAAGAAGAAAGAACAAATGAGATAGAGAAATGAGAGAAGGTGTGAGGATAAGAGAGAGGGAGGTGAGTGTAGGGTGAGGTTTTAGGTGAGTGTAACCATAGCATTAATTCTCCATCAATGCTTTCACACCACCATTGCCACCTCCTCACTTCCATATAAATATCTCTCTCTCTCACACACAAAAGATCCAGGGTGGTTAAGGATTGGATTAAACAAGGATTAGGTTAAGGGTCATGGTTGCTAAGAACAAAATTAGCACAAACAAATACTCGCATTTACGTGCACACGTGCGTGCATGCTTATAACAAATACTAATAAATTATTAATTAAATGTTATAATATGTGAGGAACCCGAATTGGTAAACTTTTTACAGTAAACCGGCATTAACGTCTAAACGAACACTAACCGAAATCTAAGGCGTTACAATCTCCCCCTTTATAAAAATTCGTCCCCGAATTTAAAATTCTTACTAGCGTTCTTTCAAAGAGAAGATTACAAACTCTCAAATCTCGCTCGCAGCCTCCCAAGTGATTACCTCACTAT
Source organism: Agapanthus africanus (assembly GCA_030015575.1). Taxonomy (NCBI): domain Eukaryota; kingdom Viridiplantae; phylum Streptophyta; class Magnoliopsida; order Asparagales; family Amaryllidaceae; genus Agapanthus; species Agapanthus africanus. Next base: position 293,019,781 of record JASDDO010000012.1, on the reverse strand, counting down.
ACGGCTACGTCCAAGAAAAACCCTTCACAGTTGGCAGGACCCTTGACCGATGTTTCTCCACCTGCCGAGCCATTAACACAATTTGCTGCTGGTGAACGAAAGATCGCGTCCAAGCTAAATGGTCTGGTGCTGAATCATGTGAGAAACGTGATGAAGGAAATTGCAAAGTATCGACACAAGGAATACGGGGTGAATACTCAATAATCTGGACGGAAGTGCCAAATTAAAGGCAACGGAACTAACTCGCTTTAAGGATCTCAAAAGGACCTATAATTCTGGGATAAGCTTCCTAAACTCAACACGTCATTTATCGGAAAAATCTGTAGGAATACATGATCTCCCACTGTGAACCCAAGTCTGCGACCATCACGGTCGGCATAAGACCTCTGTCTGCACTGGGCTGCCATCATCCTGACCTGAACCAACTGGATCATCTCCGAAGTCTCTAGACTAGATGGGGTCCAAAAATCCTACTACGCAGAGTCAGAAAAACAGAATGGTGATCGACACGACCTAACCCCTAAACCTAAGGGTTGCCAATTGGAGTGCCTCCTGATCACAGCTATCGAAGGAGAACCCTAACAATGGCGAGCGACGATCCCCAACTGCCGACAACACTAAAACGTACGCACAAGAATATCCTCCATAGTCGGTATAGCCCGCTCTCACACAACCATCATCCTGCGGATGGAAAGATGGAGCTAAAGCTCAACCAGTACCCAAGGCTTCCTGAACTCTTGCCAAAGACGGCAAGCAAACAGGGTGCCTTTATTGGATACGACCCATGAAGGAACTCTGAGCAACGCACAAACTTAACAAAGAACAACTGAGCAAAACCGAACAACAAACATCCAAATGGAGTCACACCCTGTCTAGACCTGGGTAGAAACCATAACGAAATTCGTGGAGATCTTCTCCCATTCCCACTTCGGAACAGTTATAGGTTGCAACTCTCCAGCCGGTCTCAGATGCTCAACCAAAGCATACAATAAGACAAACACCTTGAAACGAAACCTGAAACTTCTCTTTGCATCCCCGCCCACCCGTAACTATCTCACATGTCACGTCAATATTGGTGGAACTTGAATGAGTACAGAGAGGTGACAGATGTGCCTGCTCTAGGATTTCGCGTCTCTACCCAATAGTATCAGGTACACAAACGCATCCCTAAACTTAGCACACCCGTGTCACAAATCAAGGACTCCGAATCATTACCCAGCCGAGTATGCTCAAGAATCTCTGACGAACGAGCATCGGCGAGCAGTGCCTCGTGAAAGTGATTAAGAAAAAATGGTCGGGCGCGGACATAAGCAAGCTGTCCCCTCAGTAGAGGCAAACACATGCTGTACTCAACGATTGCACAAGAACTCTAAATCTGCAGAAGACCGTCTCAACTATCAAAACCCGCTGCAGGAAGATGTACATTAAGCTCTGGTGGTCAGTGAGAATCTGACACGACTCTCGAACGAGTAGTGTCTCCAAATCTCCAATGCAAGACCACTGCGGCCATCTCCAGATCATAAGTGGGATATCTTGCTAGTACTTCCTCCAAGTGTAGGAAAGCAAAATCGATAACTCTATAATGCCGCATTAGCGCAAAATCGAGCTCCACTCGCGAAACATCACAGTTAAACAACAAAGTCGCCCGAACCAGAAAACAAAGAAAGAACTGATGCAGTTGTTAACCGAGACTTCAACTGCTGTAAAAACTCTGCACACATGCCTCAGTCCAAAGAAAAGAAACCCCTTTTCCGGTCAGTTCAGTCAACGGTGCAGCACTACACTAGCAATCCTGCACGAAACGGCGGTAAAAACCTGCTAAGCCCAAAAATCAACGGACCTCCGTCCGTACACAAGTCTGGGCCAAAGCTGTACGGTCTCGATCTTCCTCGGGACCATACGAAAAACCGACTCCCGTAACTACAAGACCTAGGAGTTAACACAAGCAAGCCTGAAAGAACACTCCGAGAATCTAGAAACTGTTGGGGCTCTCCCAATGTCTGCAAAACAAATCATCAAGTGTTACTCCTGTTCCTCTCGACACATTGAATAGACCAGAATGTCGTCAATGACACAACAATAACTGGTCGAGGAACGGCCTGAAGAAATCTGGTTCATCATATCTACGAATGCTGCTAGGGCATTGGTGAGTCCGACGACAACACCAAAACACACAAAGCCCATAGCACGCACAAGGAAGTCTTCGGAATGTCATCACTCCGAACCAACAACAATGATGACCTGATCCCCAAACAAACTTAGAAAATGTCTCGCACTCTGAAGCCAATCGAAGAAATCGTCAATGCGAGGTATAGAATACCTATCCGTACCGTAAGCCGGTTCAATTGACGATCAATCAATACACATCTTCAACTGCGGTCCTTCTCCTTGACGAACAGAAATAGGATCTCCCTAATGCGAAACACTCAGACGCAAAAGCCCCCCAACAACAACTCTGCAGCTGATCCTTAAGCTCCCTAAGCTTCGCCGGCTTATCTGGAACAACGTCGGATAACTCTTGCACGAAAGGGACCCGGTCCAACAAACCAACTGTGGATCCGGTACTACGAATGAACGCAAAGAATCCATGACATCCTCTCCTCAAAACCCAACTAGCGAAAAAGGCTGAATTCGAGCTGTGAGAGGAGGCACAACTATCCACCTGCACAACAAGAACTGACTCGCCGGGGAAAACAACACCTGACAGTTTTCTCGCGGTAGTCCAAAGTCGCCTAGCACGTAGCTAACCAGTCCGTGCCCAGGATAACATCAAATCCAACATCTCTAGAAGGATCAAGTGACGGATGAATCTCCTAACCGATTGACACACAACTGAAATACGTGTTGCGCAACAAAAGAATCGCTGACAGAAAATAACACCACAAACGGCTGATCTACCTACACGACTCTCCTCGTCCCAAACCTCTAATACTCCCGCGACGGTCACGAAAGCTGTCTCGACGACTAGGCCTCTGTCTCTGAGATGGTACACCGGTACGAGTCCTCCACGGTTCCGGAACTCCCAAAGTCTCTGGAATACGTGTCTCGTAAACTGGGGAAGCATCCACCGGTGCTATGTAGGTGACGGACTGCTGCATGCTGATCGCAAGGAACAACAGGTTAACAGGGGTGACAACCTCCTGTCGCTGCGCTCGAACTACCTCAACCAATGAACTCATCGTATGGCGCAAGTCCTGCATCTCTGCCACAATCCTAATGATACTATCTGTCGAAAGCGGATCCGTCTGCACCTGTGCAACGAGCATGCCATCCGGGTCAGTCCTCGTCTAACCAGAGTCAATCCTGACCCCGGCCCTCGCTGCATCACTCTGAGTCCCCATAGTCGTCGGCAGCAAAGTCTATAAATAGAGATAGGATTCGATAAGAATATGGAAATCGAATCACAAGATATGAATCATGAAAGAAGGAATTTCAAGCAATTTGTACTTAGGTCACTTTAGGCGGAGTACCTTATCGTGAGTATGCTGCAGACATACACACACTACGTTATTCTGCTTAAGCTACCTACTCCATCATACCAAGGTCATCCTATACTCCGAAAGGTAAAAACCTAGCGCTCTGATACCAACTTTGTCACGATCCGAAATTGGCACGTGACGGCCCTAATACTACGCAACGCTTACAGGCGTAACGCAGTAAAACAAAGCCAAATCCCAGAAATCTAAACCATTAAAAAGACAAGGAAAGATAATAGATGTTTTGAAACATTAGAAATCACAACCCAAATTCTTTAAAAGCCCAACTTATTTCCTTTAAAATTTTGACAGCACCTCCTTTGTAAAAATTGGCCCCAAAAATGGGTACAACATAAATAAAAGTAAAGCATCCCCAAACGGGAGCAAAAACACGCCCAAAGGCGGAAAACAACCACCACAATAAATATACGACGCCGAAGCGAAGAAATAAAAGACGATAGAAAGAAACTATATAAAAGACAACAAGTCAAAAATAATATACAATATCGTCCTCACACAAGTCTCTAAGTCAAACATGAAAGTATAGTAGATGGAGAGTACAAGGATACAACGAATACACAATACAACACGAATAACCACAAACCCACCTAAGCAAAACAGCACACTGTGAGCCGATGCGGTATCCGTAGCAAAAGATGATAGATAGATGAATAGCCTGCCTCGACAACTCTGGGGAACACCCTTCAAAACAACCGTGGCACAACGGGGGTGAGTTTCCAACTCGTGAATAGTAAATAACATATGCAGGTAATCGCAAGTATGCACGTACAACGTGAATCTAACATGTGCGATTATTAACAATAAAAGGTTATATGAATGCAATAATCATGAAAGGTACAACTAGTACATGAAGCAATAACATATGACAAGAAGTATGCAATAATCATGCAATAATGATATGAAAATATATATATGCAACAATCATGGAAGGTACTCTAACAGGTACAACTACTACATGAAACAGTGCATATAAATAATGGTATGTAAATGCAACAGTCATGAAAGGAACGCTAGCAGGTACTACTAATACATGAAGCAGTGCATAAACGATAAATGTAGAGTATGGAATGAAATATGTCATTTCCACGGAATCCTGACATCGTGGTAGGATCACAATCCATCAAGACATTCTAAATTCCAATTCCTCAAATCAGCCCCCAAATTGGCTCTCCTATCATATAAGTCTCACAAATCCTGAATGTACAATATCGAATAAGTCTCATATATCCAGAATGTACAAAATCAGCAAATCTCATATATAAATCTTGTATCCAATCTCAAATAAATCCCCTATATCCCAAATCCAATATCAAGTAAAATTCTAACACCCTAAATATATTTGCAAGAATAAATATGATGATGTATATAAATTAATGTTAATAAACATATATTAGCGTCCCATTCCACTAATATTAGTGTAAAGGCATATATAACAGCGTCCTAACCCACTGTTATATATACAAGAAGTAAAAAAAGGAATATCATGAAAACAACGTGTCAAGCATCGACACAGAAATACAGGTCTATCAGGTGCTGTCACCACGACTGGCACCCAGTAAGGTACGTATCATATGCTATCCCGAAAACTCGAGTGTCTAGCTCTGACCCTCGCCTCACGACGTATCTAAACGTACATGACTCCCATCGGTATCCCCATGATAACCGCTGAGTCATTGGTAATGTCACCGGATGGTATGGTTCCCCTGCAACTCATCGTCTAGCACCACGAACTCATTCTTGCCTCAGGGTACCTCCGGGCCCCACCATGTATCCACACACGGACCCCTCCGTTCCTCGCGTGGGGTATATATATATCCGAACCGATAAATCACATGGTGGCTGCTGAAATATCATATCAAGGGAAACCGGGTTTTCCAAACAATGCATAAATTCATGAACTCTCACGGTCCCCAAATCCAGAAAATATCATCAAAAATCCATATCTAAATGTGAAAATCCATGAATATAATATATGCAACAAAAAACTGTAATAAAAGCATATAAAGGAAAAGACGCTAATTAACTGCAACAAGTTAATATAAATATCATGTGGTTCCTGATTTTCTCCAATTCTAAATAATATCATGTAAAGGTAAACATGTAGCAATAACTGATATATGTGTAAACAATAAGGTATAGCAAGATATATGTATCTACCTATAAGTAATGATGTAGTATACCCCCAGGGTATAAGTGAAATATGTGTACAAGGTATACCTGCACCTATGTCCTAAAGTGTGTATGCACCTAACACTAATGGCACAATACCCTATAGGTATACAGGTATCTAGCATGTAAGTATGTGAAGGCATATATGTAAGCATGTAAGTATATAGGTATGCTATATGTCATATGCGATAAGAAATATGAATCAATGTCACATTGTCCCTAACTAAGCAATATCCTAACTATAAGTGGTTTGTGTGTGACATGACAATTATTGACGGTGTGTGTAGCATACAATCAGTGCTCGTGCAACATGAATCGTCAATAATATGTGCAGTGCCCTAAGGCTACTAGTCCAAGCACAACAATATCTAAGTAATAAGGTAAATGCGCAATTCTAAATATGACATAGAATATGCGACAGAAATAACATCTCTAGCCCAGACGCATAACGCCATGCGGGCGATTCTCCTGTAGATGTTAAATCTACTCACCAACGCTCCTGGATAGGTGAAGTCTACCACCTGTTTTCCCTTTGTAGCAGTGTCCGAAGTCCCCGCCTGCGAACCTGCAACATTAAAGCAAATAAAACCATTATATATTAATAATAGACCCAAAATACATACAATCTACACGGACCAACACGACACACCTACGTACTCTAAAGGGTTCGTATTGTAGCTAACGCGTATAGAGACACTACGAGACCAACTCAGTGCAACAGCAACACATATCACGCACCGTATCAGATAACGTATCGCACGAAATGAAACACTAGAAATATGCAAAATGATCCCAGATTTTTTTGTGCTAACAATTTGTAAAAATTGCAAGTACCATGAGATTACAAATAACCCCATAGACCCCTACACAAAAACCCAAACCCCAACTCTCCAGTCTGGCCGCAAATTGCGTCCAGAACCATTAAATATGCGGCCTGAACATGGTGGAATTGGTTCGTATTTTGTGGGTAGGTTCTAGGTCTCTACACTAGGCTACTGTCAAGTCAATTTTTGCAACAAATACTTAGTTTAATAGCAGATCCTCTGAGACCCCAAATCGACACTAAAATACGATATTTATCCGAAACGATATGATACGCGATAAAAACAGTAAGTTTAAAGCTAAGCTACACAAAAATGACTTAAGCAACAGAAAGGAAACATTACCTAATCAAAAGAACACAAAGATCCTAGCTTTGTATGATCCAAGGCATCCAAGAGGCAATATCCAAGAAAAGATGTGATTTTTGTGATGAAATTGTGAATTTGTGATGGATTTGGTGAGGGAAATGAAAGAGTGTTCAGTTTGATGAGACAGAAGAAGAAAGAACAAATGAGATAGGGAAATGAGAGAGGGTGTGAGGATAAGAGAGAGGGAGGTAAGTGTATGGTGAGGTTTTAGGTGAGTGTAACCATAGCATTAATTCTCCATCAATGCTTTCACACCACCATTGCCACCTCCTCACTTCCATATAAATATCTCTCTCTCTCTCTCACACAAAAGATCTAGGGTGGTTAAGGATTGGATTAAATAAGGATTAGGTTAAGGGTCATGGTTGCTAAGAAAAAAATTAGCACAAACAAATCCTCGCATTTACGTGCACACGTGCGTGCATGTTTGTAACAAATAATAATAAATTATTAATTAAATGTTATAAAATGTGAGGAACCCGAATTGGTAAAATTTTTACAGTAAACCCGCATTAACGTCTAAACGAACACTAACCGAAATCTAAGGCGTTACATACATATATGTCTATGTGTGTGTGTGTGTGTGTGTGTATCCCCATATACGCACAAGAAAATCAAATGTATGCGTGTGTGTGTGCGTGTGTGCCAATCCTTACTCTAGGGTTTCGCGACTAAGAAACTAAACTAAAGGCATTTTCCTACAATTAAGCTAAAACTAACCCAAAGTCACCTTAGCATTTCTTGCTAAGTATACACATCTCATAAAACACATAAGTATATATATATCATAACGCATTCGCGTGCTACACTACGAAACTGCGGGGTGCTATACGCCATCCACCCGACTTCCCCCGTAGATATATATCCACTCACCTTGATATTTGCTTGCCGAAGTCGATGTCTCCACGCCCTTGCTTGTCGTCCCGAAGTTCACGCGGAGGTACCTACATGTCACAGCATATCGTATCGCATTAATATCCGATTCAAAACCAAAATGACACGCGAGATGCCTATAGGTTATATATATACTGATGTGTTTTATGAGATGTGTATACTTAGCAAGAAATGCTAAGGTGACTTTAGGTTAGTTTTAGCATAATTGTAGGAAAATGCCTTTAGTTTAGTTTCTTAGTCGCGAAACCCTAGAGTAAAGATTGGCACACACGCACACACACACCCATATATTTGATTTTCTTGTGCGTATACACACACACACACACACACACATATACATATATGTATGTGAGTATGTATGTCACGACCGGAAAGAGCACGCGACTGGCCCTTGAATCATATGAAGTCTATAGGACCTCATCTAATTCAAGTAAACCAAAAGCCCAGAAATCTAAAACTATTTTAAGGAGTAAATAAAGAAAGCTAGTTTTTAAGAAGTAAAGAAAACATGTTTTAAAAGCAAGGTTTTTAAATAAGTAAGATGAATATGCTTTTTATAAATCTATAGTCTTTTCTGAAAATTTCGGCAGAGTTTCCTTTATAAATACCGGCCCCAAACGGGGTACAACAAGAATAATATATGCAATGATAAAAGGCATCCCCAAGCGGGAGCTAGCTCTTTGTCAATCGACGGTCACAACCACGCAAGCAATATAATATACAACGCCGAAGGGCGAGGATCAAAACTCAAAAGAAAACTCAAAATAGCATGAAATGTATAATAATACAACGCGCGACTCTAAGGTCGAAAGAATAAACAACTCTAGTTTCTAAGTCTGAAATAAATACATGTCTGGTTGATGGAATTTCTAGATACAACTGATTAAAATAAATACAAGGGTGGTCACGATGCGAGTGAACCCACCTACCAAAGCAATCACCCAGAAAGGAAGCAGTGTGCCAGAAAAGCCGCAATGAAACCTATACGGCAAAACCTGCAAGAACTGTGGCACAACGGGGGTGAGTTGCCAACTCGTGAGTTGAAAACATCACAGAGCAGAAATCGTATGTATGACTCAATCCTAGATCAATACGATCAGATATATATATATAAATTTTAAATGAATAAGTCTGAAGCAAAATAAGGTGGCAAGGGTAAACATCTATACATAAGTGTAGTACCAAGTGCTCGTGCCAGTGCCTCAGGTAGAAACATATCATAAATATGAGGTATGATCAATGTAATCAGCGTCAACTATATCACCAAAGCCATGAGTATGTGGATATCATCCAGCTATATAATCAATGTCTGTATGTATGTGGATCTCGTTCATGTGTCAACCAATGACATAACCACATCATGCATGTAAAAGTCATAAAAGCATATGCATGAAAGTATGAGGATATAAATCAACATGTGTCCCTCCCGGCATATCAAAATCATGGAACCTGAGTGTCTAGCATCGACACTCAAAAATATCATGAAACCTATGCCTAGCATCGGCACGTAAATCCTCATATATATAGGGCTCCGTTAGTCCGGATCGGCCCGTATCATCTCTCAACTCCGGTCGGTATCCTCCGGATATCCGCCAAGCTCAAATAAAATCACCGGTAGGTAGTACTCCCCAGCCAGGCTCACCGTCCAACATATACGAGTCTTCTTGCCCCGGGGTACCTCACCGGGTCCACCATGTACCCGCAGACGGTGTCTACCGCTCCTCGAATCAGGTTTCACATACCACTTTCAGAACCGTGAAAACATATGGTGGACGCACTAAAATATCATATCAAGGGTAACCGGGTTTTTAAAACAATACATACTTTATTTTGAAATAACCACGGTCCCCAAATCCAGAAATATCATGGAAACAACATATCTTAATGCGTATAATCATAATGCAAGATGTATGCGACATATAAAAGAATGTAAGCAAATCAGTATATCTTGCAATATAAAACAGTAATATGCACATATCGAGGGATGGCCACTCCTTTAAAATGAATCAGTTTTAAAAATATATCTTGTGGTTCCCAAATCTGCGAAATCAAGCCAGAATCATCTATGTATGTGCAAATATGTATGTGTGCAAGTATGGGTGTAAAATATGTGTGTACGTAAATATGTCATGCACGGAGTCATATCCTGATGCAACAGTCCTACTGTGTAGTGACATGGCAATTATCGATGATGAAGTGTGTGAGCCGGCAAGCAGGTTTACATGGAACATATGCATCATCGATAATGGTGCTGGTGTCCTGACAGCATGGTTTTAATATAACAAAAACATATTTAAACATGCAATGCGATGCGAATAGCAGGAATATGCGGCAAGTGAATAATAACACAACAGTGAACAATCTACATCAATGTATCTTTGTCATACAGTTTTGCCATTTGAAATAAGAGGAATCGTGGTGTTTAGAAAAATAAGAGCTACGGTGTTTTTAAGAAAAGATGCGTCTTTTGAAAATATCCGTAGAATCTCTTTGCTTGTCTTTAAAATACTCATGATTCGTTAGTTTTGAAATAGGTATGACTCGGGTCTAGTCTAACATCTACAAGGTAGCTACAGATTTAACTAATAAGCTAATGGAAAGGGTATGGAAACCACCTAAATCTGAGTCGATACATATATACATATAATAGTCGGTGATCCCGCCTCAATGGTACCGCGTACGATACAATATCATATGACATCCTCGAGTCATGAGTGCGGATCTTATCATTAAATAAAGCTCGTACAGTAAATCATCGTACGACATCCTAAATCTGGGTACGGGTCAATATCATATTTATCTCATTAATTAACCGGTATCTTTATCATCATATCTCAAGAACTGGGGTACTGATCTAGGCCTAGTACAAACCGATACCATCTATGTAAATATAAATGCGTGGGTAGAACACACGTCCAAAGGCCCGCTAAAATCTCATGTCGTATCCCAAATACGAATAACATCATATCACCGATCTCATGGCACTATGCCCAATCTCATCGACTCATCTCCAATTATCATCCACTATCCTCATCATCCAGGTATAAGTATAACAAGTAAGCATGTGTGTGCGTGTGGGTGTAAACCTATTCTAGGGTTCGCAACTAGGAAACTATACTAGTTTACTTCTAAACCCTAATCTAACCATAGTACACCTAATCACGTTTTGAATATCCATGTCACACCTAACGCTATCAGATATATATATATATATATATATATATATAGTATACTAAACATCGAACTTGTAGGGTTGCTAGGCACGCGCATAAGGGTCTACGAGGCATCAACCATGCCCGATTAAAAAATTAGCCGTGCCGAACAACCCGAATACGGATCTTTAAACTAGGGTTTAGGCGAAAACATGCGTGTTAAACACTTTAACACTAAGTGAGAGGGATTACAACCTTTGTAGATCCGGTCCTTCACTTCTTAAGCTCCATGTTGAGGTCCCTTCGCTGCGATCATCGTGTTGTGGACTCTCGAGAGGGTTCACGAAGAGAATGATGCAACCTTTGCTTCCGATCTTCGATACCAAGATGATCTTCCTTGAAGTTTCGATAACACAAGCTAACACTCATAATATGAAGTGAACACCCTCATCTAAATGTCAAGGATAGATGAGGATGATGAAGTAAGATTTTTACTCTCATTTATAATCTTTTTCTCACTCACTTTCATCACAAAAGAAAGGTTTTTCACGAAGAAGCTCAAGGAAGAAGAAGAAGAATGAAGATGATAACTCTTTTCCTTTTGTGATGAACAATGAATTATTGTAGTGGTTACAAATCTAACCAAGGGTTAAACATGAGAGAGTTAACCCTTGTAGAGAGTTAACTAGGGTTAATGGTTTGGATTGGGTTAACTTAATAGCTCACAAAAATATCAAGCAACCACAAAGTCAAAGCTTCATGAAGCTTCATGGAAGCTTCATGCAAAAGCTAACACTAATCCAAACCCTAACCAAGTTTAAATCCTAAACCATAGTTAAATTTGTAACCCTAACATGTTACAATATTATATATCACATATACAATATATTTTGTAACAATAGAAAATAATACAATTAACATTTATCGCATATATATCAATGTATTATCCCGTGAGAAAATGAATCTTTTAGTGAGCTAATATTAGTTAATGTAATTTAATATATCATATATATTATTATACATTAAATTATCGAATCAACACTTGATCCGACAATCCGGCTATATCGCATATAACCGACTAATGCGATGACCCGGCTATATCACATATACCCGGCCGATATCTCATATCGCGAGAATCCAATACGGTATCATATACCGCATTATCCTCGGTCCCGCACATATCACATATATGCTCCTACTCCGTTTTGCCTGAGCCAAGAAACCTCTGTGTAGGACTCTAAAGAATCGTCAATACGACGGCAGTAGGTGATGATCATATCAAACACCCACAAGCTGCAAGCGGTCAGCTAAACGTAACAGCTACCCAGGAATTGAGCGCTCAGAAGATCAACAATCAAGCCTGTAACTTCTCCTGTGAATCCAAACAGTAACACTCCCGTACAGTCCGGTCTCGTCGTCTGATATGTTGGATATCTCGCCTAGGGGTGGTAAACGTCAGACCCCAGTAGCTCGATAAGTCGTGTCGATATGAGGTCTATAACAGTTCGAGAAACTACTGATAACACTTACCAGTAAATCTCAGCAACCCTGGCCAGGGATTTCCGGTTATATCCAATCGAACACAGCACAACATCAACTCCCTATACCGGGAGAGACGAATCCCCTCCTATCGCTCATTGCCTCCATGTGATTCGGGACTGTACCCAAAAGCCACCTTTTTTGCACGCCCTCTTGGACGTGGTATGATGGAAATGAAAGCATAGTGGGAATCACACAAGACTCTATGACGATCTCGGGTCAACAGACTACTCTGTACCAGTGTCACCGGAGAACTGCCATCTGACGTGAGGTATAATACCATCTGGGAGTTCTCGGCGAGTCCGTCCAGTGTACCCAGTCTCCACTGAGCACCCGTACACCATCCTTGATGTCAAACACAGATGGATATGGGATCATCCATCGCCCATCATATGGGTCAAGATGCGTATACGCTAGTCTACTCTTGTGTATCGATGCCCTGTCTCGATACACCCTCGACTAGGAACAGTTATAGGATGTACTCATCGACTACCGTGGCCCCACTAGTATGATCTCATCATAGTCCCAGTAGTCGAGTACATATCCTAAGGGCTTTATCAACATGTAATATAGAGACAAACAGAGTACATGTTAAGATAAAGTACAACCAGATAGCATACTATCATGTCGAGCAAGAAAGTCCTCCCTATATATGTCCTAGCATCCACTACAATATACATCGTATGTACAGTAATGGCCTCTAGGGTATACATATAACTAACAATCTCCCACTTTCACTAGGGCCATCTGTTGTGGTATCGCATACCCAACAATTAGCTGCGGTTGAAGTATCTCATACTCAACCATCCCATAAAAGTCTCTACTGGGAAAAAGGACTTTGTGAGTGGATCCGCGCTGTTGTCCTCTGTGTCTACTCTCCTAACCTCGATCTCCCTAGAGATCAACCATCTCCATGATCAGGTGATACTGCCTAAGAATTATATCTGGATTTCTGATGGGACGGTAGTTCCTTGGCTAAAGCCACAACCCCATTGTCATATAATGGTTGGAACTAAGTTCATCTTATGAACTTATATATATCCAGACTGTCTCTTTGGTAGTATCATTGGTAACGATGTATCTTGCCTTTAATCGTCTAGTATGTCACGGTATCTAGCTTGGAACTCTTCCAACATACCGTCCCTCCACTGAGGGTAAAGACAATGCCTGCGACTGATATTCAGTCGTCCTTATCACCCTGGAACCTTTCCAGTGATTCTCCTCAGGATCGATTGATACCATCTCACTACAACTAGTGAGTGTCCTAACATCCAATTAGATCTATCTCATAGATCCAAAAACCCAGGATTTAAGAAGTATCACTTTGATCCTATATGGAGAATCCTTGTGATAAGCGGAGATTGACCGTGCATAGCATAGGAAACTCCTTCCCTATCAAGAGTATGTCATCCACGTACTCTACGAGGATCTCCACCATACTTTCTACTACCTTTTTGTATATACAAGGTTCATCTACCATTTTGATGAAGTCAAACTCTTTGACTACCACATCAAAACAGATGTTCCAACTCCGCGATGCCTGTTTTATCATATAAAACATCTTGTAGACGTTTCCGCTGCTCCCACTGTCTACGAAGCCCTCTGTTTGTGTACTTATAGACGTTCTCTTCTAAAACATCATTTAGAAAAGCAGTCATGACACCCAACCACCAGATATCGTTGTCATGGTTTGTAGCCGTGGCAAGTAGGATCTGGATGGACTTAAGCATAGCTTTGAAAGTCTCAACTTTTCCATGTACACTAAGTAATCTTCTCAAGATATACTCGCTCCTGATGGGGATTTAACCCTTCAGATAAAGCAACCAAAGTCCACACTTTGTTGGTGTATAAGGATTCCATCTCATATCGATAAGCATCCAGCCATTCTTACAAAGTCCTACTCCTGATGGCCAGCTCGAAACTAGTTGGGTCATCATCTCATGATGCAATCCTCGCTCCCACTGTCATAGAGAAACTGAAGTATCTCTCAGGTGGGTGAGGAACCCTACTAGATCGGCGGAGAGGCCGAGGTTCGTTGGTTACTATTGAATCATTTGGTTCTACCAAATCATCAGCTGCAGTTTGTATAGCTGGAACCCTTCCAGTTCTACATAACAGAACTTGCCTCGAGCTTGTCCGGATTTTTCTTTTAGACATAGGCCGGACAACCCTAAATCTTAACCAACTTAAGATATGGGCTCTTCCCTTTCCATATCACATATGAAGTGGTAGGCAACTGATTTGATTTGAACCCTATTCAATAGGTATGCAGCTTCTTAAGTGCATAACTCCCAAAAGGAAATAGGAAACTCAGTAGTACTCATCATAGAGCACACCATATCACATAGGGTGCTATTGCTCCGCCCCGATACACCGACGTGATGTGGTGTATACGGAGGAGTAATGCTGAGAGAGAATCTCATTCTCTTTTAGAATAGTCCAGGAATTCCGTACTCAAGTATTCTCCTCCTTGATCACATCAAAGGACATAATACTTATACCCATATTTTGGTTCTCTACTTCTAACTCATATTCTGTGAATATCTCAAAAGGTTCGGACTTGTGTTTCAATAGGAACATATGTCTGAATCTTGAAAGATTATCAGAGAATGGAATGAAGTACAAAGAACCGGTCCTGGCATATGTAGACAGGGGACTTTCATACATCAGCATGTATCAATCCCAAGAGCTCACCAACTCTTTCTCTGTTTCCAATAAACAGAGCTGTGGTCATCTTATCTTTGTGACATGACCGGCAAGTTTCACAAGATGTAAATTCAAACTAATTTAAATATGCATCTAAATGTAACTTCAGCCAGTCGGGTCGCATTGATATGACCTAGTCTACAATGCCTCAAGAAGGATTCGTTCATTTCTGAACTCTTCTTCTTGTGTGTGTTCCGTATACTAAGAAATGTAGTTTGATTTAGAACGTCAATGCTTTTAGATAGCGTGCCTGAACCGATCAACTCTTGATATAGGAAATGTTCAAAACATTATCCAACAATACAAAATTATATCACTTCTTTACTAATAAAGAAACTGATATGATTTTGTATATCAGGTTCGGTATCTAATAACATTCGTTCAGAATCAATGTATTCAGGTAATACAGGGTGATAGTGACCAACAGACTTGGCTGCAACACTTGCACCGTTTTCTGTCTCATGAAACTTATCACCCGTTCTCAGTTCTCTACCTTTCTGTAGCCCATGTAACAGATTACATATGCGGGATCCTGATCTGGTATCACATACCCAGGACGTAAAGGATACTGAGAAACGGTTCTTTGTAATGAACACACCCGAAGATGATGCATCAACATGCACTTTCTTCGTTTGGGCGGCACGGGAAATCTGGTATTCCCCAATCTCCTGCTCTGTCTTATAACAATTATAAGTTGGAGCGGGACCAACGTTCCCCAGCTCAGTATAACAAGCGGGTTCGGTCAATATATCCGTATTATTATCATGATTAAGGCGTGATATGGTCGCTACCTGGAGAGAGAGAGAGAAGAAAACACTCAGCGTATGCTCTTGCAAGATTAGATTGGTTATCTAATATATCTAATCAGGATGTATCCCACTGTTTTAATCAAATCTTCCTTCAAACCCTAAAAGGAAAGACTAACCAGGATTAATTACACGCTACAAGTTCGCCAATCTTTCAGCCAGGCCAGTGTCGGTACTTTGAGGGAGGTCCCCCGTGCTTTCGCACAAACCTAATTAAAGTAAACCTCGTTTTCCCAGAGGCGTAACCCCGTTAACACCTTTGTAGACACCTACTTGATCGGCTAATTGTAATGTATAAAACTCTCCCAGGAGTAACTCTTACTCACAGCGGGTATCGGGATCCAACTATCTCATAGAAGGTATGCAATCTCATTGCAAATTTCAACACTTGAAATTCCCAATAATATTTTGCCCCAAGCATCCTATGACCTTGACAGAGGTCAACAAACCATAGGCTGCTAGTCAAGTTCAACCCGTCATTTCCTGATTGAAGTAAACCCACCCGCACGACCCTTGACAGAGGTTAACAAGGTCGCACGACTACCCTAAATCAATCACATCATATGTTTATACAGATAAGCACTAATCAGCTACCGCACACTATGCCTTGACAGAGGTCAACAAACGCAGCACGAATACTAACCAGTACTTATCTGAAATGACGGAGGGCTACGACAAGTTTTTAAGAAAACCTTTTGCGTAATGAACTTGATATCATTGTAGAATCGAGTGATTTTTAAATGGAGTGTTTTTGAGGCTTTTCTAGTTTTGCTAAAGGGGTCACTCCCGGTGAAGGGATCGTCGGTCCTTTCCTCATCGAATAAGGTGTGGGATATTTCACAAATATCACTGTGCAAAGCAGAAACTATAGAAGCAATCAAAATACAAACCGAGAGTTGTAGCATCTGCCAGTTATTGTTAAAGGAGTCACTCCCGGTGAAGGGATCTCGGTCCTTTCCTTATTGAATAAGGTGCAGGATGTTCTACAAGGAACACCGCGATGCAAAGCAACAACTAGAGCTACCAGTTTTTATAAATAAGTTTCTACAACATCTTAGGTTTCTTTTATTTCATTAATCACATTAATGAAGTCCCATTTTATTATGCTTCACAAGCATCTCTTTTGAAACAAAATCTGCAATATAACATATATCTTATATATATAATATAAACATTCGTCTCAGGCAGTAATATGATCTCATCACAGAACATTGCCGTAGAAGAAACATATATGAAATATTGGATATACTAGGACGTCCGTGTTTTCAATACGAGCCTGTATATAACACGGATTCCACGGTCGCGATGAATAGCCAAACCCACATCCCTAGACCCCTACGAGAGCGGCAAGCAACACTGGCAATTCTAGGGTTAGGAGACCCGGTCTCGACTCCTCGAGATGGTCTTCCACTGGACCCTAGAACCCGGTTACTTGTGCTCCCCGCCTTGGGTCTACCTAATGCGGAAAAGTAAATAATATACAACGGTGACATCTTCCGCTACCTGGAAGTGCCCCAATAAAAGAATATTACATACAAATGAATTTTACATGAATGAAAAAGAAAAAACACTCATCTCACATAAAACCCCCGGCTATTCAGAACGCGACGATCCAATATAACATATCACAGCAACACATAATATATCATATCATCAACGTAAGCAAGTATGCGTATCCCGATTGTCGTTGATGTATAGCAACGAAGCCGGCGATACACCACATACTACGCTTACGGTCACAGAAAAGAATGTGTAAAACTACAACAGTTGGAATGCGCAACCTCTTTAGACATCGCATGCCTAACCAAATGAATTCCTTAGACATCGCATGCCTAACAATTATAAACCCCGCATTTTAGTCTCTTTATCGAAAACTCTTTTCAATATCAAGTCGGGCAATTCAACAAGATTCCCGACGTCCTGATCGAATGCTCGTCGCAAACTTTAGTAGACGGCCGCACCCCCAGATGCCGTCGACGAAGTGCACTAAGGCGGAACACCGCTGCCGCGAGCACCCGAACGGATGCTTTTGGTGACGGGGTTCTCCTACAGTCACTTGGTCGGGGCTATAGGGCGTAGCTGTCTATTAAGTTTACCCGGCGAGTATCCACGTACACTACGTGATTGCGACGGACTTTTGATCGCATC
Organism: Agapanthus africanus; assembly: GCA_030015575.1. Lineage (NCBI taxonomy): Eukaryota > Viridiplantae > Streptophyta > Magnoliopsida > Asparagales > Amaryllidaceae > Agapanthus > Agapanthus africanus. The sequence goes on along the minus strand of JASDDO010000012.1, from coordinate 293,001,680 downwards.
AAAATTCCGTGGCAACCGATCAAGTGAGACTAAAGTGCTGTGTTTATAACATTCATATTAGTTATCTCATAACTACCTGTGGATTCCAAATATTGTATCACATTCCAGATAAATAGATAAAGTTAAACTTTCCGATCGAATAATCAAACACCCAATATTTCCCCAATATATCTCAACACTTGAAATCAGTTTAAAAACATCCATCACATGCCACAGTACCAATGGTCCATCCGTAAAAGGGTCAAGCCAACGCCTCACATGTGGCACGCCGTACTGCCCCAAACCCTAAGGTTCAAAAGGCAGTTCAAGACGGTCACATAATCGAGTTAAGGTTTGTTGTCTTCTAGAGGGTCCACCGCGTTACTTGCACGACTTAGAACGTTCTTAAACACGAGAAAAAAATCCAACTTTTGAAAAAATTTCCGACAGGGGAAAAAGTGAGTTATTGATATCCGTTCGAACTTTTTAACTGTTTCTAAAAGTTATCCGGACAAAACACAAAGACGCAGTTAAAGTTCCCGATCAAATCATCGAATCCCCAATACAACCCAGAAAATTCAACAGTTGAATAAATATTAAAAATTCCCAGAAAATACAGCACTAAAAGATAAGAATTACTGTGCAAATTTCAAATGCTGAAGTGACTAACTAGCCGCGGAACCGCCGCACAAGCGATGCTTGTGCCGCGGTTCTGCCGTGCTTTGGTGGAATCAGGCGCACGTGCTTCGCAGTATTTCTTAAAATTCCCTGCTGAATTTTTTAGGTATTTTTAATATGGAAAAAATCACTGTTTTGAAAAATTTCCATAAACTAGGGTATATCGGGTTTTCCGGATTCGATCGGACTTTAAACTTCGCCTAGACTTCGCCTAAAGCTCGAGCTTGGCCCTGATACCACTGTAGGGTTTCTCGGCACGCGCACAAGTGTCTACGAGGCATCAACCATGCCCGATTAAAAAATTAGCCGTGCCGAACAACCCGAATACGGATCTTTAAACTTGGGTTTGGACGAAAACATGCGTGTTAAACACTTTAACACTAAGTGAGAGGGATTACAACCTTTGTAGATCCGGTCCTTCACTTCTTAAGTTCCGTGTTGAGGTCCCTTCGCTGCGATCATCGTGTTGTGGACTCTCGAGAGGGTTCACGAAGAGAATGATGCAACCTTTGCTTCCGATCTTCGATACCAAGATGATCTACCTTGAAGTTTCGATAACACAAGCTAACACTCATAATATGAAGTGAACACCCTCATCTAAATGGCAAGGATAGATGAGGATGATGAAGTAGGATTCTTACTCTCATTTATAATCTTTTTCTCACTCACTTTCATCACAAAAGAAAGCTTTTTCATGAAGAAGCTCAAGGAAGAAGAAGAAGAATGAAGATGATAACTCTTTTCCTTTTGTGATGAACAATGAATTATTGTAGTGGTTACAAATCTAACCAAGGGTTAAACATGAGAGAGTTAACCCTTGTAGAGAGTTAACTAGGGTTAATGGTTTGGATTGGGTTAACTTAATATCTCACAAAAATATCAAGCAACCACAAAGTCAAAGCTTCATGAAGCTTCATGGAAGCTTCATGCAAAAGCTAACCCTAATCCAAACCCAAACCAAGTTTAAACCCTAAACCATAGTTAAATTTGTAACCCTAACATGTTACAATATTATATATCACATATACAATATATTTTGTAACAATAGAAAATAATACAATTAACATATATCGCATATATATCTATGTATTATCCCGTGAGAAAATGAATCTATTAGTGAGCTAATATTAGTTAATGTAATTTAATATATCATATATATTATCATACATTAAATTATCGAATCAACAATTGATCCGACAATCCGGCTATATCGCATATAACCGACTAATGCGATGACCCGACTATATCACATATACCCGGTCGATATCTCATATCGCGAGAATCCAATACGGTATCATATACCGCATTATCCTCGGTCCCGCACATATCACATATGTGCTCCTACTCCGTTTTGCCTGAGCCAAGAAACCTCTGTGTGGGACTCTAAAGAATCGTCAATACGCCGGTAGTAGGTGATGATCATATCAAACACCCACAAGCTGCAAGCGGTCAGCTAAACGTAACAGCTACCCAGGTAATCAGCGCTCAGAAGATCAACAAGAAAGCCTGTAACTTCTCCTGTGAATGCAAACAGTAACACTCCTGTACAGTCCGGTCTCGTCGTCTGATATGTTGCATATCTCGCCTAGGGGTGGTAAACGTCAGACCCCAGTAGCTCGATAAGTCGTGTCGATATGAGGTCTATAACAGTACGAGAAACTATTGATAACACTTACCAGTAAATCTCAGCAACCCTGGCCAGGGATTTCCGGTTATTTCCAATCGAACACAGCACAACATCAACTCCCTATACCGGGAGAGACGAATCCCCTCCTATCGCTCATTGCCTCCATGTGATTCGGGACTGTACCCAAAAGCCACCTTTTTTGCACGCCCTCTTGGACGTGGTATGATGGAAATCAAAGCACAGTGGGAATCACACAAGACTCTATGACGATCTCGGGTCAACAGACTACTCTGTACCAGTGTCACCGGAGAACTGCCATCTGACGTGAGGTATAATACCATATGGGAGTTATCGGCGAGTCCGTCCAGTGTACCCAGTCTCCACTGAGCACCCGTACACCATCCTTGATGTCAAACACCGATGGATATGGGATCATCCATCGCCCATCATATAGGTCAAGATGCGTATACGCTAGTCTACTCTGGTGTATCGATGCCCTGTCTCGATACACCCTCGACTAGGAACAGTTATAGGATGTACTCATCGACTACCGTGGCCCCACTAGTATGATCTCATCATAGTCCTAGTAGTCGAGTACATATCCTAAGGGCTTTATCAACATGTAATATAGAGACAATCAGAGTACATGTTAAGATAAAGTACAACCAGATAGCATACTATCATGTCTAGCAAGAAAGTCCTCCCTATATATGTCCTAGCATCCACTACAATATACATCGTATGTACAGTAATGGCCTCTAGGGCATACATATAACTAACGGAACTGCGGGGGTGCTATACGCCATCCACCCGACTTCCCCCGTAGATATAATCTACTCACCTTGCTCTCGCTTCTTGTATGCCGATGCCGATGTTGCCATATTCATCCTCAACGTCTCGACATCATGTGGAGTACCTACACATATAATCCGATCGCAAATGTGTATTAAAATCATATTGAAAAACCAAAAACGGCACACGCTACGCTCATAGGTAAAAACCTATAGCCTCGCATGCAAACACGACCAATAACCCTAGTCGTTAACGTTCAAACGCCACACGATGGAAACGAAATATCAAATACCAAAACCCATGTTAAAACAAGTCATAAAATAGTGCGCCAACACAATAAAATGATCCTAGATTTTACCCTAGTTCAATTCAGACAATTTTGCATATGCCAAGGGTCTATTTTACTGGAGGTAAGGCCCTAGAACAAAAATGAACCATTTCTAACCTGCTCTGGCCGCAAATTGCGGCCAGAAGGAATTAATTTGCGGCCTAAAGGAGAGGGTAGGGGCTAGGGTTTTGGTGGTACACTCCAGGTTGCCTGCACATCACTCTGTGTTTGCAAAATAATTTTCAGAGGCTCCGGGTGTTAGCAGATTTCAAAATACACTCACAGAATCCACAATTCTTCCGATATCGGTTTCTAAATTTGTATTCCGAGGTTCTAGTCTCTGGTTTAGGTCTGAATTCTAGCACTAGGGGGTTTGCGTGGCCTCTACTGTGCTCAATTACACATCACAACTCTCAATTTCCATAAACCCTAACTAGAAGTTTCTATGTCCACAAAACCACCCAATATCGACATGAAACATGTATGGATGCATAAGGATTTAAAACACTACACTAATGGTGCAGAAATTACCTCCTTTGGCAACTCAAGAAAATTCTTGAGTTGCCCCAAGTGTCCAAAATGCAAGCTTTCTTGGTCCAATGTGTTGCTAGTGAGCTCATGCACAATTTTTATGAAATGGAGATATGGTTTTGAGGTTGTTTTGATTGTGTTTTGAGGAGGTGAAGAGGGGGAGGGAGTGAAGGAAGCAGCAGCAGCAAGGGAGTTGAGCGGAGAGATGATGAGGGTGAAGGAATGAAGGAGGAATGCCCAAAGTCAATGTTAACCCCTCACCTTTCTCTCTCTCACCCATGCCCCATTCTTTATTCTTATTCCTTTTTCTTTTCTTCTCTCTTCTCATTCTATTAGAATTGAATAGGAAACCCAAATGAAACCTTGGTAGAAAAATGCACAAGTGTGAAAAAGACATTGTGCATGCTATGTGCACAAAACACGCTTAATCCGCGATTAGCGATTTTTAATCGCGATTAGCACTAAAGTAGTGTCAAATAAATCATAAAAACTTAAAATTTGCATAATTCACATGAAACGCCCGCTTTTAGTAATTTCAATAATTTTCAAAAGATTTCCCCAATTTATCTGTATTTAATTGTACCGCCTTATTAAAATATTCAACATATTATTATTTAATTAAAAAAATTCCCAGAATAATATTTTATTTTTTTGAAATGTTACAATATTCCCCCTTAAAGAAATTTGGTCCCCGAATTTAAATTTAAACCCCTCAATTACTAAAACATTTCAGTAAAAGTCCAAGTCGTCGGGCCCCCGAAATCATCAATACATAAAACACATCATAGCGCAATGCATGCGGATGAACATTGAGTAGATAAATCGAAAACAAAACTCCGTCAAGCGTCCCGCAATCATCGGAGTCATGGTAAAGACACAATTGTCAAATCCAAAACAAAACCAATATGATATACATCAAAATTATACATGTAGACATCAAATCCATACATGTAAATAACTGAAGGAAATGCATGCCAAACCTTTTTAAGTCGCTGTGCGATGCGCATAACACTGCACAGTGGCGGACGTCTATTGTAAGAAAATAACCATATATGTATATATCTTTTGTTTAATATGTACGTTCCGATGTTTTGAAAACAATTTAGAAGGGTTTCCTTGTTTTAAACGTGTTGTGTCATATCAGACACATAGGTAAATACTGAGACTATAGCTCGCTTTTTGGAGATCCCTTTGATAACTATCAATGCAAGCAAAATATATCCAGGTACTGTCCTCTGACTAGTTCTGCTCGGTACGAAAACAAATAGCAAATATCATAAAAACGTACTGCTTTATAAGGAATCAATCCCAAAATGTATATAAGAATACCCTGTGCGTCTGGTGCGCACGGAAATCAAAATCCATATATATTCCATACATGTGCACAGAAACAACATCTAGGTGCAACGGGTGTGCATGAACATCTGTCATGGGCAACGTGTGCGCCTGACAGCAAAATCAGGTGCATCTGATATGCACGAATAATATCGATTTAGTGCATCTGGTGTGCGGAAAATCGCATCTCATAACATACGCCCAACATGCGCTAAAATCCAAATTAGTGCATCCATCATGCACGAAATCACAAAATCAACATCAAAATCAGAATCGAAATTGACGGTATACGATACAGCTCAATCCAGATCAGGTATAAAATAGGCATGAAATCATAATCAATACCTCAAGCGTAATAACTATGCACAAAATATGAATACCCAGTAGGTGCAACCTTGGTGCATGAAAACAAATATCATGTAACTCAGTCATCAAGAATAAATCATGTGAATAGGTCGCCCAAAATACCGAAATCCAAGGTTACAGATTCGTGATAATCGAATCACCAAATCACAAATCATAAATACCGTCGTCGATACTTCCTCCTTCGCAGTCGAGAAGGTGTCGGTGCATCCAATGCTAGTAGAGCAAGATATCTACTTGCCTCCTGTTCATAACCTGTCGTTTGGTGCTTTTAGGCTCCCATCTCTCACTGTGCATTGCTAGTTATATAGCTCCTCGGCTCAACGACCCAATATGGAGTGACGACTGAAACAGTCCCGCTCTGGCACATCCTCTATAGATCTCTGGCTAACAATCTCGTCGACGATGCCGAACTCTGGCCTGCTGGGTGTGCGCAATATGACCGCTCCTGGGTCTAAGTCTTCTCGTATAGTATTTCAGAAAGGTCCTATCGAGGTCTCTCTCAAATCTTGTTTCTGCCGAACTGCCCGGAAGTTCTCACCCCTTCACTATATATATTTCTTATTCCGGAACGACTACATTCTCTTCAAGACTCCATCTGGAAGATATATCCATAATCAATGCCTCTGCATGCTGTTAGTGTATATGCCCTAGAGTCCATTACTGTATCATACTAGTTTGTATATTACTTAATGGAAGATTGGGATATTCACAGTTGTATAAACAATCTTGCTCAATATAGTAGTATGCTACTTGGTTTGTTTCTACTTCAATGTGTACATGTGTTTATTTTAGTATATCACCTATACACATTAGTGGAGCCCTTAGGATCTTTGCTTGATTACCAGTGTTGTGATGGCAGTCACACTAGTGGGGGCTGGGTAATCTATAAGCACATCCTTATACAGGTCCCTAGTCGCAGGACTATCGAGACAGGGCATCGATACTCCGAAGTAGACTAGCATATGCGCTTCTCATCCCATTGTGGGAGATGGTCTGTCCCACAGCCATCAGTACGTCGTACTGGAGATAGTATACGGGTGCTCGTTAGGTTACGAGTACACTGGACAGGACTCGTCGGGAACTGACCGGTTGGTATTATACCTATCGTCAGTTATCAGTTCCCAGGTGTCATGAGTACAGCTTAGTCCGCTGACTTGACACTGTCACTTCGCCTCGAGTGTGTTCCCACTGTACTTTGATTACTACCCTACCACGGCTCAAAGGAGTCGTGCAAACAGGTAGTAGTTGGGTACAGTCCCGAAGCACTTGGAGGCAGTGACGGATAGACAGGATTCGTCTCTCCCGGTATTGGGGGTTGACATCGCGCTGTGTCTAGGAGAGCCATTACACGAGTAGTCCCTGGCCAGGGCAATCGAGATATACTGGTAGGCTTCCAGTGTTATCTCAGGGTGTTTTGGGTTTCACTCCGACACGACTTGTACCTCTATTAGGGGACTGACGTTTACCGCCGCCCTAGGCCCGCCATGCGATGTATCAGACGAACAGACTGGACTGTACGCAGACTGTCACATTCAGGCTCAGTAGGAGTTCAGATGGGTTTCACCTCGTCAGTTTTCTTGTCGGCATCTACCAGAGGACCGTTACGCACAGCTAGTGCCGCTTGCGGTCTGTGGTTAAACCCACTGCCAGCGTAGTGTCGAGTCTTTAGAGTCCCACACAGAAAGCTATTAGCCTTTAGGCAAAAGAGTAGAGGTCGCATGGTTTTGCGACAGGTCGGATGGTTTTGCGACAGGGTTCGGTCACATCCGTGCACTTCTGCACGTACAGCGTCCGGACAGTTAACACTCGCGGGCTTTGGTTTAAGCCAGATCCTAGTATACGTTTTGGGATTGGTTTTTTCCTGTAACGTTTTCAAAATAATAAAATATGATTTTTGGGAAATTTTATAATTTAATATTGTTTTAATGAATATTTTAATATTCTGGTATAATTAAATACAAATAAATGGGGGGAAATTATGGAAAATTCTAAAATAGGGTATTTTATGGAATTATGCCATTTTAATGTTTTTAAGACTAGTTATATGCTTAGTTAGTGTTAATCGCGATTAAAAATCGCTAATTGGATTTTTAGCATTTTTGTGCAAAAATGTGCACATATCATTTTCCACACTTGTTACACTTGTGTTACATTTCTTTTGCCATGGTTCTTTTGGGTTCACTATTGGAGTGAGAAAGAAAAGAAAAGGAAAAAGTAGTATGATGATGAGAGAGAGAAAGGGACCAAGTCAACCTTCACCTTTTTGAACCATACCCCATCATTTCCCTTCTCATTTTCTCTCCCCTTTCCCATTGAGCTGCTGCTGCTCTCTCTCCCTCTCTCTCCCTCTTCATGAAACCTTAGATCCACAATGAAATCCAAGCCAAAACCCCATTCCCACTTCACAAAACTTACTCCCAAGCTCACTAGATACACATTGAACCTAGCAAGATTGGATTTGGAGGACTTTGAGCAACTCAAGAATTTTCTTGAGTTTCCAAAGGAGGTAATTTCTGCACCTATTAGAGTAGTATCTCATTTCTTGTATATCAATTCTAGTTTCATATCGATATTGTGTCGTTTTGTGGACTTTGAAGAATTCAAGTTAGGGTTTAGGGTAAAACTGAAATCAAAGATGGAATTGAGGATTGTGGTGACCTTAGCCCTTGTGTGATGCTAATTTGGACCCAAACCTGAACTTGAAACTAGAATACGGAATTACGGAATCGATATCGGGGAAAACTGTAAATCCGGAAGTGTTTTGTGGAATCTGCTATCACCCCGAGACCCCAAAAATAAAACTGAGTTGACAGTGAGATGTGCAGGCACCATAGAACCACCACACCAAACTCTAGCCCCCAACTCAACAGTGAGGCCGCCAATTTATCCCTTCTGGCCGCAATTTGCAGCCAGAGAAGGAGGGAATTGCCTCGATTTTTGTGCATGGCCCCATTTCCTCTATTTTTGACCCTGGGTATGTCTAGTTTTGACCGATTCCATCTAGGGTAAAATCTGGGTTGATTTTCCTATGTTGGTGCATGGTTTACGACTTGATTTAGCATGGATTTTGGTATTTGGTGATTCATTCTTGTCGGGTGGCGTTTGGACATCAACGACAAGTGGATATTGAACGTATTTACATGCGAGTCGATAGGTTTTTACCTATGCGGGTAGCGTGTGCTATTTTGGTTTCCGATGTGATTTTCATGTGCTTTAGCGTTGTGATATACTTGTAGGTACCCTACGAGATGTTGAGGCAAAGAAGATGAAGATGGCGACATCGGCACCGACACATGAGAAGCAAGGTGAGTAGATCATATCTATGGGGAGAAGTCGGGTGGATGGCGTATAGCACCCCCGTAGTCCGTGGTGATGTATACGAATACGTATACACACATATATTTATTATGTGTTGTTTAGGATTATTGATGGTAATTATGGATTATTGGTGATAAGGATGTATTGGTTGAGTAGTGTGAAACCCTAGAGTAGTGGTTGCACCCACACTCACACATACACACATACTTGCATATATTCTTTCATATATCTGTGCGCATATGATGGTGAGTATATCTACACATGGGTTTGGGACTATTTGTTCATATACGAGTTTGAGGATGATACGTGGGATTGAGATGAGTCGATGAGATTCGATTGAGGCCGTGAGATTTGGCGACATGACAGAGTTCGTATTGGAGATGTGATATGATGGTAGTGATACCTGTCATGTGATGAGATAGTGTGATATCGACTCAGATTTAGGTGGTTTCCATACCCCTCTCTATTGACTTGGTTGTGGGTTCGTAGTTCGCATAGTAGGCGTTAGACTAGACCCGAGTCATACCTATTTCAAAACTAACGAATCAGGGATATTTTAAAGATAGGCAAAAGGGTTTATACAGATATTTTCAAAAGGCGCATCTTTTCTTAAAACACCGTAGCCCTTATTTCACCAAAAGCCCTGATTCGTCTTATTTCAAAAGGCAAGGTTGCATGATATATCTATTGAGGAAGGTTCTCTACTGTTGCGTTGATTATTCGATTCCGCATATTCATGCTATTTGCAGTGCATCGCTTGTATTGTTGATATATTTCAGTCATGCTGCTAGGACACTAGCACCATCATCGATGATGCGTATGTTCCACGTACACTGTTGCCGGCTCACACACTTCATCATCGATAATTGCCATGTCACTACACTGTAGTACTGTTGCATTCAGGATATGACCCTTGCATGACATATTGATATGCTTACCTTTCTGCTATATGTCGCATACATGCTGCTTTCTGATTATACGCATTGAGATATGTTGTTTCCATGATATTTCTGGTTTTGGGAACCGTGGGTGTTTCAAAGAGGATATGTAATTGTTTTGAAAACCCGGTTACCCTTGATATGATATTTCAGTGCGTCCACCATGTGTTTTCTCGGTGCTGAGAGCGACATGTGAAACCCGATTCGAGGAGGCGGATGTGGCCGATTGCGGGTACATGGTGGACCCGGTATGGTTCCCCGGGGCAAGAAATGTTTTTCGTGGTGTAGACGATGAGCCTGGCAGGGTGGCGAGTCCCTACCGGTGATTTTGTTGGACCTGGCGGTTATCCGGAGGATACTGACCAGAGTCGATAGATGGATATGGGCGTACTGCCGGGGCCGAGGGCCGATACCGCAGACAGAGCCTGTGGGCCGATCCGGACTGACGGAGCCCGATATATGAGGATTTACGTGCCGATGCTGGGCACAGTTTTCATGATGTTTTCGAGTGTCGATGCTGGGCACTCCGGTTCCATGATTTTGACGTGTCGCGAGGGACACGGGTGGTTTATATCCTCATATTTCCATGCATATGCTGATGATATTTACATGCATGATGGTTATTGTCATTGGGCGACGAGTGGACGGGATCCACGTGCATGCAGATTGATTTCATTGATTGTACATCACATTTATGATATGCTATTACCTGAGGCACTGGCACGAGCACTTGGAATTACACTCATGTATAGAGATTACATTGCCAGTTTATCATGTTTCAGACTTATTCATATTGAGGTTTTTATATTATATCTGATCGTATTGACCTAGGATGGGTCATGCATTCGATCTCTGCTTGTAGATATTTTCTATTCACGAGTTGGCAACTCACCCCCGTTGTGCCACAGTCCTTGCAGGATTTTGCCGTACAGATTCCATAGCGGCATTTGTGGCACACTGCTTCCATTTGGGTGACTTGCGTTGGTAGGTGGGGTTCTTTGTATCAGAACCGCCATTGTTCATGTATTATTCATTGTATCTAGTAATTCCATCAACCAAAAACTTGTATATTGTTTCAGACTTAGAAAACAGTGTCGTATTATTTCGACCTTAGAGTCGCGCTTGTAGTATTACGTTTTTCTGGCTGTTTTGAGTTTCTTTTTGGGTTTTGATCCTCGCCCTTTGGCGTTGTATATTATTATTGCTTGCGTGGTTGTGACCGTCGATTGACGAAGAGCTTGCTCCCGCTTGGGGATGCCTTTTATCATTTCATATATATTATTCTTGTTGTACCCCGTTTGGGGTCAGATTTTACAAAGGAAACTCTGCCGAAATTTTCAGGAAAGGTTACACATTTTAAAAATGCATATTCGGCTTAGTTATTTCAAAACTTTATTTTTGAAACGTGATTTACTTACTTCTTAAAACCAGTTTTCCTTACTTACTCTTTAAATGGTTTTAGATTTCTGGGCTTTTGGCTTACTTGGATCAGATGGGGTCCTATAGACTTCATATGGTTCAAGGGCCAGTCACGTGCTCTTTCGGGTCGTGACAAAGTTGGTATCAGAGCCAGGTTGACCTTGGTTCGAGTCTGAGTTTGACTATGTGGAGCCTAGGGCGTTATATATATACGGAACTTAGGCTTGACCTTACGGAACTTAGACTTAGTCGAGGGGGTATTAGACCCGAACTTTCGTCGTGTAGGATGACCCTTGGTTGATGGAATAGGTGACTAAAGTAGAGTGACGTACTGTGGGTATGTTCCGCGGCATACTTACGACACGCCACTCCACTTAAGAAACCTTAGGTTTTACATTTCCTTGCACCGTATTATATTCCTTCCTATGATCTATCTTCATCGATACTGGTTATGATCTTGCTGTCGGGATTGCACGGGCAGAGTGAGCTACGGCTCGAGTTGCGTCAGCATGAGCTCGTCGTGGACGAGGGCTGACCGGGGCGTGATTCCAGAGACATACGGTTGCATTGAGGGTTCGTATTTTTGTTTCCGCACTATGAGCGTTTGACAGATCACTGTTGCGAGATTTCTCGGATGTACCGGACGGTACCAGAGGATTCAGCCACTGATAGAGGCCAGCCTGGATGTGATGACTGTTGATATATCGCTTATTCGTGATGGTTGAGGCGCTGCTCAGCGTACTGACGAATGAACCAGTTGTGGCTGCGAATGATGAGATATCGCCCAGATGATTGGAGCTACTGCAGCATGAGCATATACTTAGAGATATGATAGTGAGTCTCTAGTCACCGAGGATTAATGACTAGGACCTGTGGTTCATTCGCTTACCCCGATGCGAGATCATCTGATAGATTGATTCCAGCTAGAGACGACTTCACGCAGGTTCGTTGAGAGTCGATTGAGACGATCGAATATCAGGAACCCATTTTCCATGTTTAAAATATTCGGAAAGACATGCAAGCGATTCTATGGACCCTCTAGAAGAATGAAACCCTAACTCGACTTAATGGCCGTGTGAAAGCCTTTGAACCTTAGGGTTTGCGGCAGTTCCTCGGCGCCATTAGTGAGGCTTGGGTTTGCCCTTCTACGGCTGGACCACCAATGCTGTGGTATATACTCGATACTATTAAACTGTACCCGAGATGTTGAGCTCTTGGGGGATTATGAGGTTCTGACGAGTCGATCGGATGGTTCGACATCTTTCGGATATCGTGTGATGGGACACTGCTTGGGAGACTCCAGATACGAGCGTAGCCGTTGGAGCGCAGTCTGTGTAGCCACGATGAGATGAGTCCGAATCAGTCGATATTGGAGCAAAGTGGAGTAAAGAGTTCGCACGAGATTTCGACGAGATGAGGTTCCACTCCGCTGACATCAGAGATGTGATATGCACGCTGAGGACGTGTTCGGCTAGATATCTCCTACTGAGTGATGAAGATACTGAGTTCGTGATTTCGAGTCCGTGTTAGAGACTTCGGATGGACCGTAGCCGAAGACATTGCAGTGCGCAGATAGAGACGCGACGTCTAATGGTCGATGATACAGACAAGCGGGACAAGAAGTTCGTGCGAGAGGCAGACGAGTTGTTACTACACCCCGTTAAGATTAAAGGTCGGACATGCATACAGAGGTGCAGGGATGCGACCAGCTTCCGAGGAGATGTTGTACTAAGGACGCAGATGTCCAGAGAGCGAGAAAAGATTACGCCAGAGTACCAGCCTCCTTACGGTTTGGCTTAGGCAAGATCAGAAGAGACCTTAAGTAGGATTCCTTCCAGTACACTGCTGCAATAAGAGTTGCACCCAGGATCGGATGTGTGATGGGTATTCAGAGGACCAGAGGTCGGCGCCAGAGATGTGCTGCTTTACGAGCGGTCGTGAGGATTGACCGAGTGATGACCTGAAAAGTGCCAGAACGGAATCGTTCCTGTCAGCACACCTGACCGGGCCGATGAGCCGATGGATTGCGAGATTGGTAATCTACAGGAAAGATCAGGAACCAGAGGCAGAGGACGCCAGCCGCGAGCAAGAGGCTAGTAGATATCTTGCGCCGCTAGTATCGGATGTACCGGTACCTTCTCGACCCTGAAGGAGGATATACCGACGACGGTATTTATGATTTGTGATTTTGTGATTTGATTATCACGTATCCGTCGCTTTGGATTTCGGTATTTTGGACGATATATTCGCATTATTTAGCCTTGATGACTGAGTTCCATGATATTTGATTTTGTGCACCATGGTTGCACTTACTGGGTATTTATACCTTGCACATAGTTATTACTCTTGAGGTGTTGATTGTGATTTCATGCCTATTTTATGCCGGTGATTTGATTTACGCTTCCAAAATAGTTTCATGTACTTTTAGTGTTTTGATTTGTGCACGCTGATGCACGCGGTTGTGAGTTTTTCCATCGCGGTACACCTGATTTGATTAAGCCGCGTTGTATATTGTTTCGTGCCTTGGCTGCACCTGCCTATGACTTTATGGATTACATACGGTTGATTTGATGTTGTGCATATGTTACGCACACGATTTGATTTTTGCATTCGGTATAGCTTATATGTGCTTGTAGTGCATTGATATGTGTTTTGTGCACGCAGTTGCACACGTTCATGATTTTCTTTATATCTGGGTACACTTGGTGTTGCTGCTTACGCATTTGAGTTATTGCTGGTATTTGTGCATGGGATGCACCAGTTCTATACTTCGTGCGTTTGTCGCACCGGTTTTATGTTTCTTGCGTTTGTCGCATCAGATTTATATTTCGTGCCTTTGTTGCACCGGATTTATATTTTGTGCATTATGGTTGCACCTAACTTCGATTTGATGCCTTTCGGTATGTCGATTTTGATTGTGATATTGATGTGGATTCTTGCACTCTGTGCTTTTGACTGGACTTACGCATGTTCGGCGTTGCTATTGGATTTTGTGATTCCGTGCATGTTGAGTGCGCAGGGCTTAGATTTTCATTCATGCACGATGGATGTACCGATTTGGATTTTCGCGCATGTTGGGCGCATGTTTTTAGATACGATTTTGGGGCACACCAGATGCACTAAATCGAGATTCTTCGTGCATGTCAGATGCACATGTTTGGGCTGTCAAGCACACACGTTGCCTATGACAGATGTTTCGTGCACACCCGTTGCACCTAGATGTTGTTTTTTGCACCTGTATGGCACATATATGGATTTTGATTTCCGTGCGCACCAGACGCATAGGGTGGTGTTATGTGCATTTTTGGGATTATTCCTTTTGGAGCAGTACATTTCTATGATATTTGATATTTGTTTTTGTACCGAGCAGGACTAGTCAGAGGACAGTACCTGGATATATTTTGCATGCAATGATAGTTCGAAGGGATTTCCAAAGAGCGAGCTATGGTCTCGATATATATATACCTACGTGTCCGATATGACACGAAACGTTTAAAAACAAGGAAACCCTTCTAAATTGTTTTCAAAACGGCGGAACGTACATATTAAACAAAGGATATATATATATATATATATATATATATATATATATATATATATACGTATATAGTTATTTTTCTTGTGAAAAACGTCCGCCACTGTGCAGTGTTACGCACATCGCACAGCGACTTAAAAAGATTTGGCATGCATTTAGATCAGCTATTCACATGTATTGATTGGATGTCTACATGTATAGTTCTGATTTATATCATATTGATTTTGTATTGGATTTGACATTTGTGTCTTTACCATGACTCCGATGATTGCGGGATGCTTGATGGAGTGTTGCTTTTGAGTTATCTGCTCAGTACTCATGCGCATGCATTGCGCTATGATATTTTAGGTATAGATGATTACGGAGCCCCGATGACTTGGAATTTATATTGCAATATTTTAATATTTGGGGGTTTAAATTTAAATTCGGGGACCGAATTTCTTTAAGGGGGGTAGATTGTAACGTTTTCAAAATAATAAAATATAATTTTTGGGAAATTTTATAATTTAATATTATTTTAATGAATATTTTAATATTCTGGTATAATTAAATACAAATAAATGGGGAAAAATTATGGAAAATTCTAAAATAGGGTATTTTATGGAATTATGCCATTTTAATGTTTTTAAGACTAGTTATATGCTAAGTTAGTGCTAATCGCGATTAAAAATCGCTAATTGGATTTTTAGAATTTTTGTGCAAAAATGTGCACATATCATTTTCCACACTTGTTACACTTGTGTTACATTTCTTTTGCCATGGTTCTTTTGGGTTCACTATTGGAGTGAGAAAGAAAAGAAAAGGAAAAAGTAGTATGATGATGAAAGAGAGAAAGGGACCAAGTCAACCTTCACCTTTTTGAACCATACCCCATCATTTCCCTTCTCATTTTCTCTCCCCTCTCCCATTGAGCTGCTGCTGCTCTCTCTCCCTCTCTCTCCCTTTTCATGAAACCTTAGATCCACATTGAAATCCAAGCCAAAACCCCATTCCCACTTCACAAAACTTACTCCCAAGCTCACTAGCTACACATTGAACCTAGCAAGATTGGATTTGGAGGACTTTGAGCAACTCAAGAATTTTCTTGAGTTGCCAAAGGAGGTAATTTCTGCACCTATTAGAGTAGTATCTCATTTCTTGTGCATCAATTCTAGTTTCATATCGATATTGTGTCGTTTTGTGGACTTTGGAGAATTCAAGTTAGGGTTTAGGGTAAAACTGAAATCAAAGATGGAATTGAGAATTGTGGTGACCTTAGAATCCCTTGTGTGATTCTAATTTGTACCCAAACCTGAACTTGAAACCTGAATACGGAATTACGGAATCGATATCGGGGAAAACTGTAAATCTGGATGTGTTTTTTGGAATCTGCTATCACCCCGAGACCCCAAAAATAAAACTGAGTTGACATTGAGATGTGCAGGCACCATAGAACCACCACACCAAACCCTAGCGCCCAACTCAACCGTGAGGCCGCCAATTTATCCCTTCTGGCCGCAATTTTCGGCCAGAGAAGGAGGGAATTGACTCGATTTTTGTGCATGGCCCTATTTCCTCTATTCTTGACCCTGGGTATGTCTAGTTTTGACTGATTCCATCTAGGGTAAAATCTGGGTTGATTTTCCTATGTTGGTGCATGGTTTACGACTTGATTTAGCATGGATTTTGGTATTTGGTGATTCATTCCTGTCGGGTGGCGTTTGGACGTCAACGACAAGTGGATATTGAACGTGTTTACATGCGAGTCGATAGGTTTTTACCTATGCGGGTAGCGTGTGCTATTTTGGTTTCCGATGTGATTTTCATGTGCTCTAGCGTTGTGATATACTTGTAGGTACCCTACGAGATGTTGAGGCAAAGAAGATGAAGATGGCGACATCGGCACCGACACATGAGAAGCAAGGTGAGTAGATTTATATCTACGGGGAGAAGTCGGGTGGATGACGTATAGCACCCCCGCAGTCCGTGGTGATGTATACGAATACGTATACACACATATATTTATTATGTGTTGTTTAGGATTATTGATGGTAATAATGGATTATTGGTGATAAGGATGTATTGGTTGAGTAGTGTGAAACCCTAGAGTAGTGGTTGCACCCACACTCACACATACACACATACTTGCATACATTCTTTCATATATCTGTGCGCATATGATGGTGTGTATATCTACACATGGGTATGGGACTATGTGTTCATATACGGGTTTGAGGATGATACGTGGGATTGAGATAAGTCGATGAGATTTGATTGAGGCCGTGAGATTTGGCGACATGACAGAGTTCGTATTGGAGATGTGATATGATGGTAGTGATAACTGTCATGTGATGAGATAGTGTGATATCGACTCAGATTTAGGTGGTTTCCATACCCCTCTCTATTGACTTGGTTGTGGGTTCGTAGTTCGCATAGTAGGCGTTAGACTAGACCCGAGTCATACCTATTTCAAAACTAACGAATCAGGGATATTTTAAAGATAGGAAAAAGGGTTTATACGGATATTTTCAAAAGGCGCATCTTTTCTTAAAACACCGTAGCCCTTATTTTACCAAAAGCCCTGATTCGTCTTATTTCAAAAGGCAAGGTTGCATGATATATCTATTGAGGCAGGTTCTCTACTGTTGCGTTGATTATTCGATTCCGCATATTCATGCTATTTGCATTGCATCGCTTGTATTGTTGATATATTTCAGTCATGCTGCTAGGACACTAGCACCATTATCGATGATGCGTATGTTCCACGTACACTGTTGCCGGCTCACACACTTCATCATCGATAATTGCCATGCCACTACATTGTAGTACTGTTGCATTCAGGATATGACCCTTGCATGACATATTGATATGCTTACCTTTCTGCTATATGTCGCATACATGCTGCTTTCTGATTATACGCATTGAGATATGCTGTTTCCATGATATTTCTGGTTTTGGGAACCGTGGGTGTTTCAAAGAGGATATGTAATTGTTTTGAAAACCCGGTTACCCTTGATATGATATTTCAGTGCGTCCACCATGTGTTTTCTCGGTGCTGAGAGCGACATGTGAAACCCGATTCGAGGAGGCGGATGAGGCCGATTTTGGGTACATGGTGGACCCGGTATGGTTCCCCGGGGTAAGAAATGTTTTTCGTGGAGTAGACGATGAGCCTGGCAGGGTGGCGAGTACCTACCGGTGATTTTGTTGGACCTGGCGGTTATCCGGAGGATACTAACCAGAGTCAATAGATGGATATGGGCATACTGCTGGGGCCGAGGGCCGATACCGCAGACAGAGCCTGTGGGCCGATCCGGACTGACGGAGCCCGATATATGAGGATTTACGTGCCGATGCTGGGCACAGTTTTCATGATGTTTTCGAGTGTCGATGCTGGGCACTCCGGTTCCATGATTTTGACGTGTCGCGAGGGACACAGGTGGTTTATATCCTCATATTTCCATGCATATGCTGATGATATTTACATGCATGATGGTTATTGTCATTGGGTGACGAGTGGACGGGATCCACGTGCATGCAGATTGATTTCATTGATTGTACCTCACATTTATGATATGCTATTACCTGAGGCACTGGCACGAGCACTTGGCATTACACTCATGTATAGAGATTACATTGCCAATTTAGCATGTTTCAGACTTATTCATATTGAGGTTCTTATATTATATCTGATCGTATTGACCTAGGATGGGTCATGCATTCGATCTCTGCTTGTAGATATTTTCTATTCACGAGTTGGCAACTCACCCCCGTTGTGCCACAGCCCTTGCCGAATTTGCCGTACAGATTCCATAGCGGCATTTCTGGCACACTGCTTCCATTTGGGTGACTTGCGTTGGTAGGTGGGGTTCTTTGTATCAGAACCGCCATTGTTCATGTATTATTCATTGTATCTAGTAATTCCATAAACCAAAAACTTGTATATTGTTTCAGACTTAGAAAACAGTGTTGTATTATTTCGACCTTAGAGTCACGCTTGTAGTATTACGTTTTCTGGCTGTTTTGAGTTTCTTTTTGGGTATTGATCCCTGCCCTTTGGCGTTGTATATTATTATTGCTTGCGTGGTTGTGACCGTCGATTGACGAAGAGCTAGCTCCCGTTTGGGGTTGCCTTTTATCATTTCATATATATTATTCTTGTTATACCCCGTTTGGGGCCAGATTTTACAAAGGAAACTCTGCCGAAATTTTCAGGAAAGGTTACACATTTTAAAAATGCATATTCGGCTTAGTTATTTAAAAACTTGATTTTTTCTTAAAACCAGTTTTCCTTATTTACTCTTTAAATGGTTTTAGATTTCTGTGCTTTTGGCATACTTGGATCAGATGGGGTCCTATAGACTTCATATGGTTCAAGGGCCAGTCACGTGCTCTTTCGGGTCGTGACACTATGGTTCACTTGTCTCATGTGTTGAGAAGCAAGAACCATAGAGTTTAATCCCAACACACTCTTCTCTACTCACTCTAGTTCACAAGGTTTAGCAAACCGAGTGAACTAGTTTCTTCAAAGCTCGAAGAAGAAGCCAAAGGTAGAAGCTTTCAGGTGGATCGATCTTCGGCGCAAGGAGACGATGGGGTGAAGCCGATCCGGACAACCATCGAGGTTTGAAGACGAAGGAGTTCAAGAAAGAAAGGTATAACCCCCTAACCGAGTAGTTAACAACTCCTAGTTAGGTTGTTAGTTAGATGTTTAACTAAGATCCGGTTTTGTGTCCATGTTACCGCCTCTAGAAAATTGTTTTTCATCAAATTCCGCATGCCCGAAAGTACCGGGAGAGGTAGCATGGACTTACAGTGGTATCAGAGCCTAGCTAAACTCTATCTAACATGTTAGCAAAGTAACTAGAAGATCGATCAAAGAAAAAGTCACGAAATACTCCAAAAATTCATGCTTGCTGTCGATTTTCAAAGTACTGTAAAAGTAATAAATCATGCTTCAAAAATCGACTCAGGGTTTTTAGAGTATACTGTAGAAATACGGTCCTCTGATCTCATCAAAGAGCCGCGGAAACGCGGCAATAGCTTGCTATTGCCGCGGTTCCGCGGCCGTATTGGCTCCTCTCTGGATCTTCTTTGCTACAGTATATTCAGTGGGATATTTTGGGAATTTTGGTATATGTTTTTTCAGCCCAGATTTTCCAGAAAGAAAATTTAGTTTTTGGGGCTTTAAAAACCGTATTTTGATCGAGTTTCTTATGACTTAAGCTGACGGGTTTTTATCTGTGATGTGATATTTGTATTAAACGTCTGCTAATCGCTATATGTCGATTAGTGGGGGTTATACAAATCTGTGATCTGTAATGTCATTGGAATGTGTATATGAATTCATTGGATCGTCGCGGGTGAATAGCCGGGGGTTGTGAGACGAGAGTTTTCTTTTCTTTCAATTCATGTAAATTTGTAAATTGATGTAATAATTATTTATTTGGCCGCACAACCGGGTCGGGGTTGTAGCCGTCATTGTATAATTTCTTTTTACTGTTTTTGCTCCTAGGATAGACCCATGGAGGGGGTGCACAAACTACCGGGTATGCCGAAGTGCCGAGTGGCCTACTCACGGAGTTGAGGGAGGTTTCTTCACTTCGGGTACTTGGCGGGTAGTTTGCCGCACCCGTAGGGGTCTTGGGTGGGGTTTTGGCTATTCACCGCGACCGTGTAATCTGCTTTTCGTTACAGGCTCGTACGAATTGCGGGTTCCTAGTATATCCAATGTGTTCATCTGTGATCTGAAATGGCTATCATTGCAATATATATCTATATATGATATTATTTAGGCGTTGCTTATGTTTTACAGCAGCGCTAGCCCAGCCCCCGCTCAGTCGTTAGTTAAGTAACCTAACGGGTAATGACGGGGCCCCGTGGCGAATGCGAATGGCATAAGCGTACGTCATATTTTGGTTGTTTTCTGTAATGGTAGGATTAAATGATGGGACGCATTAAAAGAACTAATGCAAGAATATCACGCATTAAAAGAACTAATGCAAGAAAATAAACCAAGTAAAAGTCGTTGGAACACTTTCGAAAAACCACTCGGTTCTTTTCAAAACCAACTTTTAAATGCGGAGCTTGAGCCACTCTTTTAAAGGCTATCTCGTTCCATCGATCATATCAAGTTCACTACGTTCACGGTTTTGCCAAAACCATCCGTAGCCCTCCATCATTTCAGTTAAATATTCGGTAGTATTCAAGCTATGTATTTTGACCTCACGCCAATGCGTAGTGATTGGTAGCTGCCGGATATTTATCTATTGCATAGATAGAATGCGTTGGTTTGAGACAGTCGTACTGCCATTTTGGCCTACGTCAAGGGTAGGTACGGGTGGGTTCAAATTAACCTGGATAATGATGGGAAGAACTTGACATGTGACTTATGACATTTTGACCTCACGCCAAGGTCATAAGAGCATGGGGCAAAAATCTACATCGGGAGTTTCAAAAGAACTGAAACTTGCTAGCACTGCATACCATTTGGAGTGTGATGATTCTGGTAGGATTCCTTCAGTTTTGTCATGCAATGATATTTGGATCCCGATCCTACTGTGAGTATATGCTACTCCTCGGGAAATTTCTCACTTAACGATCAATGCTATAAACCAAGTAGGTGTCTAGAAAGGTGTTAGCAGGGCTACGCTACTGTAGGGTTCCTAGGCATTCTTGTGAAGGTTCATAAGGCATCAAACATGCTCGGATAAAAATTTAGACGTGCCGAACAACCCAAAGCCGGGATCTTTGCTAGATTATTAGGGTTAAGCATGCAAGATAACAACTTTTTATCTAAGTGTGAGGGATTACAACCTTTGTAGTCCGCTCCTTCGCTTCACAAGCTCCGAGTAGAAGTCCCTTCGCCGCGATCCACGATCTCCCGGACTCAAGAGAGGCTCCACGACTCGAACGATCCATGCTTGCTTGAAGTGTTCCAAATCTCCGATGATCTACGTCGAAGTTTCAATAACTCAAGCTTTCTCACTCTAAAGAGATGAACACACTAATCTCATGGGCTAGATGAGATGAGGATGAAGGAGTAGTATTTATGCTTTCTTTTTAATTCACTTTCTCACAATTTATCATCACAAATGGAATTTCTAGTGAGCTCAAAATCAAGAGAGAAGAAGATGATAATGGAGAATGATAATGATAATTCCTTTTGTGATGAATAGAAAAGAAATGTATATGATTGATATATCAACCATGGTCAAGGATGAGTGGCTAAGAGTTTGTAGAGAATAAACTAGAGTTAAGGTTTGGTTAGGTTAAGTTATGAGTCATGGAAAAATATCAACCATAATATCTTAACCAAGACAAAAGCAAAGCTTCTAGAAGGTGGAAGAAGAAGCTAACCCTAATCAAACCCTAATCCCTTTTAATCATCCTTAAACATGTTTAATAATAAATCATATCATGTCACAATAATATATATCACATATATATTCTATATTTGCAACAAAAGAAAATAATACAATTAACATATATCGCATATATATCAATGTATCATCCAGTGAGAAAATGAAATAATAAAGCAAGCCAATATTAGATAATGTAATACAATATATCATATATATTATTATACATTAAATCATCGAATCAACACTTGATCCGACGATCCGGCTATATCGAATATTACCGACTAATATATCATGTACCGATTCATCGAATCAACACTTGATCCGATGTCCCGGTTCATATCTAAATATCACGAGAATATAATACGGTATCTTATATCGCATTATTCTCGGTCCTGGACATATCACATTTGTGCCTCTACTCCGTTTCGCCTGAGCCAAGAAACCTCTGTGTAGGACTCTAAAGAATTGTCAATACGCCGGTAGCAGGTGATGATCATATCAAACACCCACAAGCTGCAAGCGGTCCGCTAAACGTAACAGCCACCCAGGTATTGAGCGATCAGAAGATCAACAAGCTAGCCTGTGCGTTCTACTGTGAATCCAATCAGTAACACTCCTGTATAGTCCGGTCTGTTCGTCTGATATGTCGCATATCAAGTCTAGGGGTGGTATACATCAGACCCCAGTAACCGATAAGTCGTGTCGATGTGAGGCTCATAAAGGGTCGAGAAACTACTGGTAACACTTACCGGTATATCTCTATATCAGCCCTGGCCAGGGACTTCCAATTATAGCCAATCGAACACAGCACAACATCAACTCCCTATACCGGGAGAGACGAATCCCCTCCTATCGCTCATTGCCTCCATGTGATTCGTGACTGTACCCAAAAGCCACCGTTTTGCACGCCCTCTTGGACGTGGTAAGGTGGAAATCAAAGCACAGTGGGAATCACACAAGACTCTATGACGATCTCGGGTCTACAAACTACCCTGTACCAGTGTCACCAGAGAACTGCCATCTGACGTGTGGTATATTACCATCTGGGAGTTCTCGGCGAGTCCGTCCAGTGTACCCAGTCTCCACTGAGCACCCGTACACCATCTCTGATGTCAAACACCGATGGATATGGGATCATCCATCGCCCATCATATGGGTTAAGATGAGTATACGCTAGTCTACTCTGGTGTATCGATGCCCTGTCTCGATATACCCTCGACTAGGAACAGTTATAGGATGTACTCATCGACTACTATAGACCCACTAGTATGATCTCATCATAATCCCAGTAGTCGAGTACAGATCCTAAGGGCTTTATCAACATGTGAGAGAAAACAGTAAACCAATACAAGTCAACATGTTAAGATAAAGTGAAACCAAATAGCATACTATCATGACGAGCAAGAAAGTCCTCTCTGTATATATCTAAGCATCCATCATAATATACATCATATGTACAACAATGGCCTCTAGGGCATATACATAACTAACAATCTCCCACTTGCACTAAGGCTAGCTGCTGTAGTATCTCATACCTAGCATCCCGAATAATCTCTCAAACTATATCTGGGGAATAGCCTTCGTGAATGGATCCGTAGTGTTGTCCTTCGTATCTACTCTCCTGACCTCGATCTCCCGGCGATCAACTATCTCCCTGATCAGGTGATACCGCCTCAGAATATGTCTGGATTTCTGATGGGATCTGGGTTCATTGGCCAAAGCCACAGCTCCATTGTTATCGCAATACAGAGGTATTGGATGTTCAATGGATGGAACCACACCAAGTTCACTAATGAACTTCTTGATCCAGACAGCCTCTTTGGCAGCATCCTTGGTAGCGATGTATTCAGCCTCCATCGTCGAGTCTGCAACGGTATCCTGTTTGGAACTCTTCCAACATACCGCCCCTCCATTCAGGGTAAAGACAAATCCCGAGTGCGACTTAGAGTCGCCCTTATCACTTTGGAAGCTGGAATCGGTAAAGGAATCCACCTGGAGTTCTCCGTTACCACACACCAAGAACATCTCCTTAGTCCTTCGTAAGTACTTGAGAATGTTCTTCACAGCTGTCCAGTGACTCTCTCCAGGATCTGCTTGATACCGACTCACTACACTTAGTGAGTATGCTACATCGGGTCTGGTACATAGCATCGCATACACGATAGAGCCTACTGCCGAAGCATAGGGTATCCCTTGCATGCGAGCTCTCTCCAAATCAGTCTTGGGAGACATCTCTTTGGAGAGAGTGAGTTCAGAGATCGTGAGTTGGTTCCCACGCTTGGATTCTTCCATACTAAACCTCTTTAGTATGGTGTCAATGTACCTGGATTGGGACAATCCCAATATCCGTTTAGATCTATCTCTATAGATCATGATTCCCAATATGCAGGAGGCATCACCTAGATCTTTTATTGAGAATCTCTGTGATAAGAAGAGCTTGACTGATTGCAGCATAGGAATATCATTTCCTATCAAGAGTATGCCATCCACGTACAATACGAGGAAGACAACCTTACCCTCTGCTACCTTCTTATAGATACAAGGTTCATCTATATTTTTGATGAAGTCAAACTCTTTGACTACAACATCAAAACAGATGATCCAACTCTGCGATGCTTGCTTTAACCCATAAATGGATTTAAGCAGCTTGCACACCTTTCCGCTGCTCCCACTGTCTACGAAGCCTTCTGGCTGAGTAATGTACACGCACTCTTCCAAATCACCGTTTAGAAAGGCGGTCTTAACATCCATTTGCCAGATTTCGTAGTCATGGTATGCAGCAATGCCAAGTAAGATCCGGATGGACTTAAGCATAGCCACTGGAGAAAAGGTTTCGTCATAATCCACACCTGGTCGTTGACGAAAACCCTTTGTTACAAGTCTAGCTTTGAAAGTCTCAACTTTTCCATCTACACCAAATTTCTTTTTAAAGATCCACTTGCTCCCTATGGGTTTTACCCCTTCAGGAGCATTTTCCAAAGTCCATACTTTGTTGGTGTACATGGATTCCATCTCAGATCGCATTGCATCCAGCCATTTCACAGAGTCACCACTCGTGATGGCCTGCTCGAAACTAGTCGGGTCATCATCGTCCATGATGCAATCCTCGCTTCCACCATCAATGAGAAAACCGTAGTATCTCTCAAGTGGATGAGAAACCCTACTAGATCGGCGGAGACGCTGGGGTTCGTCGGGTACTACTGAATCCTCTGGTTCCACTAAATCATCTATCGTAGTTTGTGTCGCTGGAACCTCTTCCAATTCTACCTCATTGCCATTAATTTCTTTCATAAGAAAACCCTTTTCTAAAAAGGTGGCATGTCGAGAAACAAACACTTTTTGTTCCTCGGTGTGGTAGAAGATATACCCTCGCGAATGTTTGGGATATCCAATAAACTTACATAAGACAGATCTTGCCTCGAGCTTGTCCGGATTTTGTCTTTTGACATAGGCTGGACAACCCCATATCTTAATATACATAAGAGATGGTCTCTTCCCTTTCCATATCTCATATGGAGTGGTAGGCACTGATTTGGTAGGAACCATATTCAATAGATGTATGGCTGTCACAAGCGCATACCCCCAGAAGGAAATAGGTAACTCAGCCTCGCTCATCATAGAGCGCACCATATCTAATAGGGTGCGATTCCTCCGCTCAAATACACCGTTGTGCTGTGGTGTATAAGGAGGAGTAAGCTGAGAGAGAATCCCATTCTCTTTTAGATAATCTAGGAACTCATTGCTTAAGTATTCACCTCCTCGATCAGATCGAAGGATCTTAATACTTTTGCCCGTTTGGTTCTCTACTTCGTGCTTATATTCTCTGAATTTCTCAAAAGCTTCAGACTTGTGTTTCATCAGAAACACATGTCCGTATCTAGAGAGATCGTCAGTGAATGTAATGAAGTAGGAAGAACCGTTCCTGGCATGCGTAGACATGGGACCGCATACATCACTATGTATTAGTCCTAAGAGTTCAATAACTCTTTCTCCGTGTTCACTAAACGGAGCTTTGGTCATTTTTCCTTTGAGACATGAATGGCAAGTATCATAAGATGATAATTCGAACGGATTCAAATATCCATCTTTATGTAACTTAGCCAGTCGTGTCGCATTGATATGACCAAGTCTACAATGCCACAAGTAGGATTCGTTCATTTATGAACTTTTCCTCTTGTGTGTGTTTTGTATATTGAGGACTGTATTTTGATTGAGAATGAATATGCCATTATGTAACGAGCCTGATGCAATCAACTTTTGATTGAGGAAGATGTTCATAACATTATCCTGTACTACAAAATTATATCCTTCTTTACTTAATAAAGAAACTGATATAATGTTGCACATCATGTTCGGTATATAATAGCACTCATTTAGAATCAGTGTATTACGACTTGGTAATACAAGGTGATATTCGCCAACTGCTTTGGCTACAATACTTGCACCGTTCCCTACTTGAACGGAATGATCACCTTTTCCCAGTTCTCTACCTTTTCGTAGCCCATGTAACAATTTACATATGTGGGATCCTGATCCGGTATCTAATACCCAGGACGTAGGGTGAACTGAGAAACAGTTCTCAATAAATTACACACCCGAAGAAGATGCATCATCATGCATGTTCTTTTGGGCGGTGTGAGAATCCAGATATTCTGTTATTCCCTGTTCAGTCTTATAACTCTTATAAGAAAGAACGGGTCCAACGTTCCCTAGCTCAGTACAATAATCCGGTTCAGTCAATACATCCATATTATTATCTTGATTATGGCCTGACATGGTCGCTACATGGAGAGAGAGAGAAGAAAACACTTTAGCGTATGCTCTTGCAAGATTAGATTGGTTATTATCTTATCTAATCTGGATGTCTCCCACTGTTTTTATCAAATCTACCTTCAAACCCTAAAAGGTAAGATTAGCCGGGATTAATTACACCCTACAATTTCGTCAATCTTTCAGCCAGATCAGTGTCGGTACTTTGAGGGAGGTTCCCCGTCCTTTCGCACGGACCTAATTAAAGTAAACCTCGTTTTCCCAGAGGCGTAACCCCGTTAACACTTTTCTAGACACCTACTTGAGTGACTAATTGTCCTGTGTAAAACTCTCCCAGGAGTAACACTGACTCGCAGTGGGTATCGGGATCCAACTATCTCATAGAAGGTATGCAATCTCATTGCAAATTTCAACACTTGAAATTCCCGATAATATTTTTCCCCTAGCGTCCCATGACCTTGACGAAGGCCAAACTACCCATAGGGCGCTAGTCAAGTTCAACCCGTTCATTTCTTGATTGAATTAAACCCACCCGTACGACCCTTAACGAAGGCCAAACTACGCCGTACGAATACCCTAATCCAATCGCATCGTATGCTAACAGATAAGTACTAGTTAGCTACCGTACACTATGCCTTGACGAAGGCCAAACTACCATAACACGAATACTAAGTAGTATTTATCTGAAATGACGGAGGGCTACGCAGGTGTTTAGAAAAACCCTGAGCGTAATGAACTTGATATCGTCGTAGAATCATGTGTTTTTGAAAAGGAGTGTTTTTGAGGCTTTTCTTAGTTTCGCTAAAGGGGTCACTTCCGGTGAAGGGATCGTCGGCCCTTTCCTCATCGAATAAGGTGCAGGATATATCATATATACCGCTGTGCAAAGTAAAACACTAAAAGCAATCAAAAGACAAACCGAGTTTTGTAGCATCTGCCAGTTTCGCTAAAGAGGTCACTCCCGGTGAAGGGATCGTAGGCTCTTTCCTCATCGAATAAGGTGCAGGATATATCATATATATCACTGTGCAAAGCAAAACTGTAGCTACCCCTTTTATAAAGTTTTGATTCTACAACATCTTTAGGTTTCTTTTCCTTTTATTAATCTCATTAATAAAAATCCCATCAGCTTATGCTTCCTAAGCATCACAGAAGAAACGAAAGCAGTAATATTTATATATCAGCATATATATATATAGTATAAGCATTCGTCTCAGGCAGTAATATGATCTTATCACAGAACATTGCAGCAGAAGAACATATATGAAATATTGGATATACTAGGACGTCCGTGTTTTCAATACGAGCCTGTATAAAACACGGATTCCACGGTCGCGACGAATAGCCAAACCCACATCCCAAGACCCCTACGAGAGCGGCAAGTAACACTGCCAATTCTAGGGTTAGGAGACCCGGTCTCGACTCCTCGAGATGGCCTCCTACTGGACCCTAGAACCCGGTTACTTGTGCTCCCCTCCTTGGGTTTACATAATGCGGAAAAGTAAATAATATACACTGGTGACATCAACCTGGATATGCCCCAAATAAAAGAATATTACATTACAAATGAATTTTACATGAATGAAAATAAAAACCCTCATCTCACATAAAACCCCCGGCTATTCAGAACACGACGATCCAATATAACATATCACAGCAACACATAATATCACATATCATCAACGTAAGTAAATATGGGCATCCCAATTGTCGTTGACATATAGCAACGAAACCGGCGATATCACATATTATATTTACGGTCACAGAAAAGAAAGTGTAAAAATACAATATTTGGAATCCATAATCACATTAGACATCGTAAATCCGAAATATCACATACTTCGCATTTCATGCCTAACTTTATGAATTCCACATATTGTATCACATTCCAGATAAATAGACAGTATTAAACTTTCCGAACAGATAATCAAATAGCCAAAATTTCCTGAATTTCTCAACACTTGAGCGGAGTTCAAATAATCCCAGAATATGTCACAGTATCGGTGATCCAGCCGTAGAAGGGTCAAGCCAACGCCTCACATGTGGCACGCCGTACTGCCCCAAACCCGAAGGTTCAAAAGGCAGTTCAAGACGGTCACATAATCGAGTTAAGGTTTGTTGTCTTCTAGAGGGTCCACTGCTTAACTTATACAATTTTTCCGAAAGATTTAAACCCGATAAAAATTCAACACTTGAAAGATTTACGTGCCGGGAAAAAGTGAGTTAATGATATCCGATCGAACTTTTCAACAATTTCTAAATATCTGGAAAAACAACGAATTTAAATTTTCCGATCGAATCTACGATTACAAAATAAACCCCAGATTAAACAACACTTGAATCATTTTAAAAATACCCAGAAGCATCAACAAGCACCTACGGTTATTACCATGAAAACTACGTGTCACAATTCCAAGATTCCGCCGCGGAACCGCCGCGGGAAGCAGGTTCCCGCCGCGGTTTGGTGGATTTGTGGGCCCGTGTTTCATGGTAATTCTTAGAATTCCCTGCTGATTTTTTTACGTATATTTAATTCAGAAAAATCCCAGATTTTGAAAAATTTCCAGAGAGGGGGTAAATTTTGTCGGTTCGGGTTCGATCGGAGTTTTAACTTCGTAAACACGACGCCTAATGCTCTAGCTAGGCTCTGATACCACTGTAGGTCAGCCAACCATCCCATCCAATAGGGTCGCCGTGGCACCAACGGGTCCCTCAGCCGCTACTTTTTACGCATGCCCCCTCGCGAGAACTACAACCCGCCGGAACACATTCCGGTCTCGGGACACCCTGGGGGTAAGAGCCTATGCTTCGCCACACTGTCACACAGTGAGAACCCCCCATAGGTCGACATCCAATGCCTAGTAGCTCTGATACCAGTGTAGGGTTCCTAGGCACTCTTGTGAAGGTTCATAAGGCATCAAACATGCTCGGATAAAAATTTAGACGTGCCGAACAACCCAAAGCCGGGATCTTTGCTAGATTATTATGGTTAAGCATGCAAGATAACAACTTTTTATCTAAGTGTGAGGGATTACAACCTTTGTAGTCCACTCCTTCGCTTCACAAGCTCCGAGTAGAAGTCCCTTCGCTGCGATCCACGATCTCCCGGATTCAAGAGAGGCTCCACGACTCGAACGATCCATGCTTGCTTGAAGTGTTCCAAATCTCCGATGATCTACGTCGAAGTTTCAATAACTCAAGCTTTCTAACTCTAAAGAGATGAACACACTAATCTCATGGGCTAGATGAGATGAGGATGAAGGAGTAGTATTTATGCTTTCTTTTTAATTCACTTTCTCACAATTTATTATCACAAATGGAATTTCTAGTGAGCTCAAAATCAAGAGGGAAGAAGATGATAATGGAGAATGATAATGATAATTCCTTTTGTGATGAATAGAAAAGAAATGTATATGATTGATATATCAACCATGGTCAAGAATGAGTGGCTAAGAGTTTGTAGAGAATAAACTAGAGTTAGGGTTTGGTTAGGTTAAGTTATGAGTCATGGAAAAATATCAACCATAATATCTTAACCAAGACAAAAGCAAAGCTTCTAAAAGGTGCAAGAAGAAGCTAACCCTAATCAAACCCTAATCCCTTTTAATCATCCTTAAACATGTTTAATAATAAATCATATCATGTCACAATAATATATATCACATATATATTATATATTTGCAACAAAAGAAAATAATACAATTAACATATATCGCATATATATCATGTAGGGTTGCTAGGCACGCGCACAAGGGTCTACGAGGCATCAACCATTCCCGATTAAAAATTTAGCCGTGCCGAACAACCCGATACAAGATCTTTAAACTAGAGATTAGGTGAAAACTATCATGCTAAACACTTTAACACTAAGTGAGAAGGATTACAACCTTTGTAGATCCGGTCCTTCACTTCATATGCTCCGTGTTGTGGTCCCTTCGCTGCGATCATCGGGATCCGGACTCTCGAGAGGTTCCACGAAGAGAAAGATGCAACCTTTGCTTCCGATCTTCGATACTAAGATGATCTACGTTGAAGTTCCGTTAACACAAGCTAACACTCATGAAATGATGTGAACACCCTCATCTAAATGGCAAGGGAAGATGAGGATGATGAA
The DNA here is from genome assembly GCA_030015575.1 of Agapanthus africanus. Classification (NCBI taxonomy): domain Eukaryota; kingdom Viridiplantae; phylum Streptophyta; class Magnoliopsida; order Asparagales; family Amaryllidaceae; genus Agapanthus; species Agapanthus africanus. Next base: position 292,970,607 of record JASDDO010000012.1, on the reverse strand, counting down.
GTAGGATTTTTGCTCTCTTCATTTATCTTTTTCTCATATTTATTCATCACTAAAATCAAAGCAAGAAAGTATTTCAAGCAAAGAAGAAGAAGGAAGAAGATGAACAATCTTGATAATCCTTTTGTGATGAATAGGAAAAGGAGATAATGATCAATTATGCAACCATGGTTCACTTAACCATTGTAGAGAATTAACCAAGGGTTAGGGTTTTGGGTTGAGTTAAGAATGAGTCATAAGTAAATATCTTTTCCATGACAAAACAAAAACCTTCTAGAATCATCTAGAAACCATTAACCCAAATCAAACCCTAATCTTGATTAATCTTTACTAAACATGTTGCATTAGTTATCATAACATGTTACAATATTATATATCATATATATAATATTTATTGTAAACAAATAAAATAATACAATTAACATATATCGCATATATATCAATGTATTACCCGAGTGAGAAAAAGAATCTTTTAGTGAGTTAATATTAGTTAATGTCTTTTAATATATCATATATATTATTATACATTAAATTATCGAATCAACACTTGATCCGACAATACGGCTATATCGCATATAACCGACTAATATTTATCCGTACCGATTCATCGAATCAACACTTGATCCGATGACCCGGCTGATATCAAATATCGCAAGAATATAATACGGTATCACATATCGCATTATCCTCGGTCCCGCACATATCACATATGCGCTCCTACTCCATTTTGCCTGAGTCAAGAAACCTCTGTGTAGGACTCTAAAGAATCGTCAATACGCCGGCAGTAGGTGATGATCATATCAAACACCCACAAGCTGCAAGCGGTCAGCTAAACGTAACAGCTACCCAGGTATTGAGCGATCAGAAGATCAACAAGAAAGCCTGTACATTCTCCTGTGAATCCAAACAGTAACACTCCCATACAGTCCGGTCTCGTCGTCTGATATGTTGCATATCTCGCCTAGGGGTGGTAAACGTCAGACCCCAGTAGCTCGATAAGTCGTGTCGATACGAGGTCAATAACAGTTCGAGAAACTACTGATAACACTTACCAGTAAATCTCAGCAACCCTGGCCAGGGATTTCCGGTTATAGCCAATCGAACACAGCACAACATCAACTCCCTATACCGGGAGAGACGAATCCCCTCCTATCGCTCATTGCCTCCATGTGATTCGGGACTGTACCCAAAAGCCACCTTTATGCACGCCCTCTTGGACGTGGTATGATGGAAATCAAAGCACAGTGGGAATCACACAAGACTCTATGACGATCTCGGGTCAACAGACTACTCTGTACCAGTGTCACCGGAGAACTTCCATCTGACGTATGGTATAATACCATCTGGGAGTTCTCGGCGAGTCCGTCCTGTGTACCCAGTCTCCACTGAGCACCCGTACACCATCCTTGATGTCAAACACCGATGGATATGGGATCATCCATCGCCCATCATATGGGTCAAGATGCGTATACGCTAGTCTACTCTGGTGTATCGATGCCCTGTCTCGATACACCCTCGACTAGGAACAGTTATAGGATGTACTCGTCGACTACCGTGGCCCCACTAGTATGATCTCATCATAGTCCCAGTAGTCGAGTACACATCCTAAGGGCTTTATCAACATGTAACATAGAGACAATAAGAGTACATGTTAAGATAAAGTACAACCAGATAGCATACTATCATGTCGAGCAAGAAAGTCCTCCCTATATATGTCCAAGCATCCATTACAATATACATCGTATGTACAGTAATGGCCTCTAGGGCATACATATAACTAACTTATCAATGTATCATCCAGTGAGAAAATGAAATAATAAAGCAAGCCAATATTAGATAATGTAATACAATATATCATATATATTATTATACATTAAATCATCGAATCAACACTTGATCCGACGATCCGGCTATATCGAATATTACCGACTAATATATCATGTACCGATTCATCGAATCAACACTTGATCCGATGTCCCGGTTCATATCTAAATATCACGAGAATATAATACGGTATCATATATCGCATTATTCTTGGTCCTGGACATATCACATATGTGCCTCTACTCCGTTTCGCCTGAGCCAAGAAACCTCTGTGTAGGACTCTAAAGAATCGTCAATACGCCGGTAGCAGGTGATGATCATATCAAACACCCAAAAGCTGCAAGCGGTCAGCTAAACGTAACAGCCACCCAGGTATTGAGCGATCAGAAGATCAACAAGCTAGCCTGTGCGTTCTCCTGTGAATCCAATCAGTAACACTCCTGTACAGTCCGGTCTGTTCGTCTGATATGTCGCATATCAAGTCTAGGGGTGGTATACGTCAGACCCCAGTAACCGATAAGTCGTGTCGATGTGAGGCTCATAACGGGTCGAGAAACTACTGGTAACACTTACCAGTATATCTCTATATCAGCCTTGGCCAGGGACTTCCAGTTATAGCCAATCGAACACAGCACAACATCAACTCCCTATACCGGGAGAGACGAATCCCCTCCTATCGCTCATTGCCTCCATGTGATTCGTGACTGTACCCAAAAGCCACCGTTTTGCACGCCCTCTTGGACGTGGTAATGTGGAAATCAAAGCACAGTGGGAATCACACAAGACTCTATGACGATCTCGGGTCTACAGACTGCCCTGTACCAGTGTCACCAGAGAACAGCCATCTGACGTGTGGTATATTACCATCTGGGAGTTCTCAGCGAGTCCGTCCAGTGTACCCAGTCTCCACTGAGCACATGTACACCATCTCTGATGTCAAACACCGATGGATATGGGATCATCCGTCGCCCATCATATGGGTCAAGATGCGTATACGCTAGTCTACTCTGGTGTATCGATGCCCTGTCTCGATATACCCTCGACTCGGAACAGTTATAGGATGTACTCATCGACTACTATGGACCCACTAGTATGATCTCATCATAATCCCAGTAGTCGAGTACAGATCTTAAGGGCTTTATCAACATGTGAGAGAAAAACAGTAAACCAATACAAGTCAACATGTTAAGATAAAGTGAAACCAAATAGCATACTATCATGACGAGCAAGAAAGTCCTCTCTGTATATATCTAAGCATCCATCATAATATACATCATATGTACAACAATGGCCTCTAGGGCATATACATAACTAACAGCTCCCAGGGAAAAGAGGTTCTTAAATTAAGGAACTTCGCGAAAGCGTTGGAAAACCTCCCTCGAAGTACCGACACCAGCCTGGCCGAACGGTTAATTAAGCAAGTATTGTACGGTAAGATTGATCCTGACTAATTCCACCTTTTTGGTTTGAGGAGGGATTCGAGAAACAATGGGAGCCATCCTGTTTAGACAAACTAAAAACCACTCTAAACTTGCAAGAGAATCATGCTCAGTGTTTCTTCTTCTCTCTCCTAATTGCAGCGACCAATCGACATGAATGGACTTAAGTTACTTCTAGATAAAAACATACTGACAGGGCCAAACCACAAAGATTGGCTCAGGAATGTCAAAATGGCAATCACTTACGACAAGCTGGGGTATCTTCTTACAACCAAAGCTCCCCTCGTCCCAGGTCCTACCTCCAGCTTCGCGGATAAGGAAATCCGTAAGACTTGGGAGATTGATTGCGCGAAGGCCAGGTGCCTCGTGCTTGCCTCTATGGACAACGAACATCAGAGGAGGTACGAGAATATGGACCTTGAGTCCATATTTCTCCATACAAAAGAACTGTATGGAGAGCAGTCTCGTATCGCAAGATACGAAGTGTCGAAGAAGTTATTTTCGGCAAGGTTGGCCGTCGGATCATCGGTAGCGGAACATGTGCTTAAGATGATTGGCTACATAGAAGAGCTCGCGGACCTTGGGACCACGCTGGAGAATGAGCTCTATACGGACTTGATTCTCCAGTCCCTTCCTTCCACTTACGCCCAGTTTATCCTGAACTTCAACTTACAAGAAAAGGAAGTTGAACTTTCAGAACTCCTCAACATGCTGAGGAGCGCAGAGGGCACCCTACAGAAAGGTAGGGAAACATCCACTTTGTTTGTAGGAGGATCTTCCTCTTCTAGGTGTAAGGCGAAAGCCAAGGGAAAGAAGAAGAAAGCCCCCGCCAAACCAAGGGGCGGTGTTAGTAAAGTGGATACGAAGGGAAAGGCAAAGGCAACAAAGAAAGCGGGGCAGCTTGTGGATAAAGAAGAATGCTTCTATTGTCATAAGAAGGGACACTGGAAGAATGATTGCAGGGCTTGGAAAGCCAGGACACAGAAACTAAAGCAAGTTGCGGCATCAGCTTCAGGTGTGTATGTTATTGAAAACTGTCTTTCAATAAACTCTACTTCCTGGGTATTGGATACCGGATCAGGATCTCATATCTGTAATTCTTTGCAGGCACTGAGAAAGCGTAGGGTTTTGAAGACAGGTGATATGACCCTCAGAGTTGCAAACGGAGCTGGCATGGATGCTGAGTCCGTGGGGGACTATCACCTGGGCATGTCAGATGGACATGTTTTGGTTTTGCGTAATTGCTATTTTGTACCCAATGCAACTTGTAATATCATTTCTGTATCTTTATTATCTAAAGAAGGTTATAAATTTGCATTTGTAAGTAATGTTGTGAACATTCACCTTAATCAAGTTCTGATTGGGTCAGGTACATTTAGCAATGGTATATACGTATTAAACCAACCACAGATTTTCAATGTACAAAATACACACAAAAGAAAGTCGCCGGAAATAAATCAGACTTTCTTATGGCATTGTAGACTGGGTCACATCAATGAGAGAAGGTTGACGAAGTTGTATACAGAAGGATATTTGAATCCGTTCGAATATCAATCGTATGCCACTTGTCAATCCTGTCTCAAAGGGAAGATGACAAAGACTCCGTTCACTGGACACAGAGTAAGAGCGAGCGAGCTCTTGGGACTCGTACACAGCGACGTTTGCGGTCCAATGTCTACACATGCGCGAAGCGGTTATTCTTACTTCATTACTTTTACGGATGACTTTTCAAGGTACGGTTATGTCTTCTTAATGAAACATAAATCCGAAGCCTTTGGAAAGTTCCAGGAATATAAGAATGAAGTAGACCGGCAAAAGTATCAAGATTCTAAGATCGGATCGAGGTGGTGAATACTTAAGTGCCGAGTTCCTGGACTAGTTAAAAGAGAACGAAATTCTCTCTCAGCTTACTCCTCCATACACTCCGCAACATAACGGTGTATCGGAGAGACGGAACCGAACCCTATTGGATATGGTACGGTCCATGATGAGTAACGCTGAGTTACCGCGATCATTCTGGGGGTATGCGCTAGAATCAGTTGCATACCTTTTGAACCGAGTTCCAACAAAGACTGTGCCTACCACACCATATGAGATATGGAGTGGGAAGAAACCCTATCTTCAATATCTGAAGATCTGGGGATGTCCGGCTTTTGTCAAAAAGCAGCTTGCGGACAAACTCGAGGAACGCTCAGTACTGTGCAAGTTTATGGGATACCCAAAGAACTCCAGGGGGTATCTCTTCTATTACGCAGAGGAACAAAAGATCATTGTTTCTCGTAATGCCCATTTTCTGGAACACCAGTTCTTAGAAAAGGAAACAAGTGGGAGCGAAATAGAACTGGAAGAGATTCCAGAACCACAGACTATTACTGAAAGCTTAGTAGAACCAGAGGGTTCAAAAGAACAGGACATTCCTACACCGCTCCGCAGGAGTAGTAGGCAGTCTCATCTGCCCGAGAGATACTATGGTTTTCTCATAGACGGGGATAGAGAGGATTGCATCATAGATTATGATGAGCCTACTAGCTTCCAGCAGGCTGTTCAGAGCGTTGACTCGGTAAAATGGCTGGATGCAATGCGGACCGAAATGGAGTCCATGTACACCAACAAAGTATGGACGTTGGACGTTGCTCCAGACGGGGTAAAACCCGTAGGATGCAAGTGGATCTTCAAAAGGAAGATTGGTGTAGATGGACAGGTTGAGACCTATAAAGCTAGACTGGTTGCAAAGGATTTTCGTCAAAGACCTGGTTTGGACTATGACGAGACCTTTTCTCCAGTAGTTATGCTGAAATCCATTCGGATCATTCTTGCCATTGCTGCCTTCCACGATTATGAGATTTGGCAGATGGACGTAAAGACCGCTTTTCTAAATGGAAATTTAGAGGAGTGTGTCTATATGGACCAGCCAGAGGGTTTCTTTCAGAGTGGGAGCAGCGGAAAGGTGTGCAAGTTGCTTAAGTCCATTTATGGACTAAAGCACGCATCGCGGAGTTGGAACATCTGTTTTGATGAGACGGTCAAGGAATTTGGCTTTATCAAAAATCCAGATGAACCATGCATCTATTGTAGATTTGTAGCGAGAACTGTAGTATTCCTCGTTTTATAAGTTGATGACATTCTCTTAATAGGAAATGACATTCCTATGCTACAATCTGTCAAGGGGTTCTTGTCACACAGGTTCTCCATGAATGACCAGGGTGATGCCTCATACATCCTGGGGATCCGGATCCATCGTGATAGATCCAAGAGGATATTAGGACTTTCACAGTCCAGGTACATCGACACCATACTGAAAAGATTCAGTATGGAATATTCCAAGCGCGGTAACCTACCGGCTTGTCACGGGATCACCCTCTCCAAAGAGATGTCTCCCAAGACTGATTTGGAGAGGGATCGCATGTCTATTATACCCTACGCTTCTGCGGTAGGCACTATAATGTATGCGATGTTGTGTACCAGACCGGATGTTGCTTATGCACTGAGTGTGGGTGATGTCACCCAGGTTCTCCATGAAAGACCTGGGTGATGCCTCATACATCCTGGGGATCCGGATCCATCATGATAGATCCAAGAGGATATTAGGACTTTCACAGTCCAGGTACATCGACACCATACTGAAAAGATTCAGTATGGAATATTCCAAGCGCGGTAACCTACCGGCTTGTCACGGGATCACCCTCTCCAAAGAGATGTCTCCCAAGACTGATTTGGAGAGGGATCGCATGTCTATTATACCCTACGCTTCTGCGGTAGGCTCTATAGTGTATGCGATGTTGTGTACCAGACCGGATGTTGCTTATGCACTGAGTGTGGTAAGACGGTATCAGTCAAACCCTGGGGAGAAACACTGGATAGCGGTAAAGAACATTCTCAAGTACCTGAGAAGGACTAAGGAGATGTTCTTGGTGTATGGCGGAAAAGACCTCCAGATCGAGGCCTTTGCTGACTCCAGCTTCCAGAGTGACAAGGATGATTCCAAGTCCATGTCGGGTTTTCTCTTTACCCTCAATGGAGGGGCGGTGTGTTGGAAGAGTTCCAAAAAGGAAACCGTTGCAGACTCGACGATGGAAGCGGAATACATCGATGCATCTAATACCGTAAATGAAGCTGTCTGGATGAGGAAGTTCTTGGAAGAACTTCAGGTGGTTCCGTCCATTGTTGATCCAATACCTCTGTATTGCGACAACAACGGGGCTATAGCTTTAGCGAAGGAACCCAGGTCCCATCAGAGATCCAGACACATCTTGAGGCGGTATCACCTGATCAGGGATATCTTGGATCGCCAGGAGATCGAGGTCCGGAGGGTTGCTTCAGAAGATAACACTGCAGATCCATTCACCAAGGCCTTTCCCCAGACTCAGTTCGAGCGGCTGATCGAGATGATAGGTCTTCGATACGCCAGTACATGGCCTTAGTGCAAGTGGGAGATTGTTAGTGTATATGCCCTAGAGGCCATTACTGTATCATACTAGTTTGTATATTACTTAATGGAAGCTTGGGATATTCACAGTTGTATAAACAATCTTGCTCAATATAATAGTATGCTACTTGGTTTGTTTCTACTTCAATGTGTACATGTGTTTATTTTAGTATATCACCTATACACATTAGTGGAGCCCTTAGGATCTTTGCTTGATTACCAGCGTTGTGATGGCAGTCACACTAGTGGGGGCTGGGTAATCTATAAGCACATCCTTATACAGGTCCCTAGTCGCAGGACTATCGAGACAGGGCATCGATACTCCGGAGTAGACTAGCGTATGCGCTTCTCATCCCAGTATGGGAGATGGTCTGTCCCACAGCCATCAGTACGTCGTACTGGAGATAGTATACGGGTGCTCGTTAGGTTACGAGTACACTGGACAGGACTCGTCGGGAACTGACCGGTTGGTATTATACCTATCATCAGTTATCAGTTCCCAGGTGACATGAGTACAGCTTAGTCTGCTGACTTGACACTGTCATTTCGCCTCGAGTGTGTTCCCACTGTACTTTGATTACTACCCTACCACGGCTCAAAGGAGTCGTGCAAACAGGTAGTAGTTGGGTACATTCCCGATGCACTTGGAGGCAGTGACGGTTAGACAGGATTCGTCTCTCCCGGTATTGGGGGTTGACATCGCGCTGTGTCTAGGAGAGCCATTACACGAGTAGTCCCTGGCCAGGGCAATCGAGATATATTGGTAGGCTTCCAGTGTTATCTCAGGGTGTTTTGGGCTTCACTCCGACACGACTTGTACCGCTATTAGGGGACTGACGTTTACCGCCCCTCTAGGCCCGCCATGCGATGTATCAGACGAACAGACCGGACTGTACGGAGACTTTCACATTCAGGCTCAGTAGGAGTTCAGATGGGTTTCACCTCGCCAGTCTTCTTGTCGGCATCTACCTGGGGACCGTTACGCACAGCTAGTGCCGCTTGCGGTCTGTAGTTAAACCTACTGCCAGCGTAGTGTCGAGTCTTTAGGCTCCCACACAGAAAGCTATTCTCCTTTAGGCAAAAGAGTAGAGGTCGCATAGTTTTGCGACAGGTCGCATGGTTTTGCGACTGGGTTCGGTCACATCCGTGCACTTCTGCACGTACAGTGTCTGGACAGTTAACACTAGCGGGCTTTGGTTTAAGACAGATCCTAGTGTACGTTTTGGGATTGGTTTTATCTAGTATGTATTCGTGTTCCTCGGAACGCGGATGCGGGTGTGTATGCACAGTTGACAGAGAGACAGAGGCAGAGGATTCTCATTAGGGTTGTTGACTGTTGACCATTGAATTTTTGCTCAACCCTAATGAGAATATGATATGTAATTAACAATAATATTAATTAAGTATTATAGTGACAAGGTTGTTGAGGGGTTGACTTTGTTGACTTGTTGACTTTGTTGACCGGTTGACTAGGTTGGACTAGTTGACCATCATGATGACAATTGCTATCATTTCATGGCAAAGACTTTTGCTTGCTTGTTCTCTTATGCAAAATGAGTGCATGAAATGATATGGCTATTGTAGCTTAAACCATCACTAATACTTGATTGCTATTATTGGTTATGATGGCTTTGGATTATGAGAGCCAAGAGAAAAAAGTCTTTTCTCATTCTTTCATTTTTCCTTTCTCTCTCTTGTGTTCTTGAGCTCTCATCTTCTTCCTCTTGCTCTCCCTCTCTTTAGTCTATGTGTAACGTTTTAAAAATAATAAAATATGATTTTTGGGAAATTTTATAATTTAATATTATTTTAAAGAATATTTTAATATTCTGGTATAATTAAATACAAATAAAAAGGGAAAAATTATGGAAAATTCTAAAATAGGGTATTTTATGGAATTATGCCATTTTAATGTTTTTAAGACTAGTTATATGCTAAGTTAGTGCTAATCGCGATTAAAAATCGCTAATTGGATTTTTAGCATTTTTGTGCAAAAATGTGCACATATCATTTTCCACACTTGTTACACTTGTGTTAAATTTCTTTTGCCATGGTTCTTTTGGGTTCACTATTGGAGTGAGAAAGAAAAGAAAAGGAAAAAGTAGTATGATGATGAGAGAGAGAAAGGGACCAAGTCAATCTTCACCTTTTTGAACCATACCCCATCATTTCCCTTCTCATTTTCTCTCCCCTCTCCCTTTGAGCTGCTGCTGCTCTCTCTCCCTCTCTCTCCCTCTTCATGAAACTTTAGATCCACAATGAAATCCAAGCCAAAACCCCATTCCCATTTCACAAAACTTACTCCCAAGCTCACTAGCTACACATTGAACCTAGCAAGATTGGATTTGGAGGACTTTGAGCAACTCAAGAATTTTCTTGAGTTGCCAAAGGAGGTAATTTCTGCACCTATTAGAGTAGTATCTCATTTCTTATGCATCAATTCTAGTATCATATCGATATTGTGTCGTTTTGTGGACTTTGGAGAATTCAAGTTAGGGTTTAGGGTAAAACTGAAATCAAAGATGGAATTGAGGATTGTGGTGACCTTAGAATCCCTTGTGTGATGCTAATTTGGACCCAAACCTGAACTTGAAACAAGAATACGGAATTACGGAATCGATATCGGGGAAAACTGTAAATCTGGAAGTGTTTTGTGGAATCGGCTATCACGCCGAGACCCCAAAAATAAAACTGAGTTGACAGTGAGATGTGCAGGCACCATAGTGTTAGGTCCACGTTACCTCTCCCGGTACTTTCGGGGTTGCGGAAACGGTAAAACGAAATTTTTTCTGGACTAGGCAACATGGACCGTAAAAGCCGGATCTTTGCTAAACAATACACTAGCTTCCTAACTAGAGATTTATCTACTCGGTTAGGCGTTATACCTCAACTTGAAATCCTTCTCTTCTTCTTGTTCTTCTCCTTGCTTGCTCCAAGGGTTGATCCGGACTTTGGTCACTCAACTTGAACTCCTTCTCTTCTTGTTGTTCTTCTCCTTGCTTGCTCCGAGGGTTGATCCAGACTTTGGTCACCTCCGCGGCCTCCTTGAGTCGAAGACGAACCACCCGAGAGATGTGCACCGAGCTCCACCTCGAGCCGAGGTAACTAGGGCAAAGAGATTGCTAATCTAGAAGCCCTAGGTTGTGTAGAAATGATCAATGGATGGTTTTATCTTTGTGGGATCTTTATCTCTCAACACATGAGATCAAAAGATGAATCAAGTGGAGGAAGAAGAAGGAGGAGCAACAACCATGGTTTATTTCTTTTCTTCTCACTTGAAAAACCAAGAGAGAGAATGAGAAAGAAATTATGATCCAAAGAAAAATAACCATGGTTGCAATAATGTAAAAACAACATCATTATTAATCCCATCAAGATAAAGTTTGATGGCTACATTGAAATGACCATTATCATAATCCAAAAGAAAAAGAAAATGAAAAGAAGAGTGTAGATCCCTCTTGAAAGTCAATGGTCAACACGGTCAACCGGTCAACAAAGTCAAGAGCGGTCAACGGGGTCAAATGGTCAATGCAATTAGCCATCATAAAATTATCACTAAAAGGATTAGAAAATGATATCCGCGGCTCATAATGGTTTTGACCAAACGGACTGTCAAAACCCTAATGAGCCTGCCACATAACGGTTTTGGCCGAACCAACTGCCAAAACCCTAATGAGGCACCTCCTCCTTCACCGCTCCGGAAAACTGTGCATACACACCTGCATCCGTATTCCGTAGAATGCGGATGCACAGAAGACAAAACAAATCCATCCGTGCAATACTAGGATCTGGCTTAAACCAAAGCCCACTAGTATTGCCTGCCCGAACACCACACGCACACAAGTGTGCGTAAGTGTTCGCTGCCCTGCCGTAAAACCATACGGCCTCTACACGTTTCGCTCAGTGCAGGGAAACTCTCTGTGTGGGACTCTAAAGACTCGACACTACACTGGCAGTGGGTTTAACCACAGACCGCAAGCGGCACTAGCTGTACGTAACGGTCCCCAGGTAGATGTCGATAAGAAGGCCGATGAGGTAAACCCATCCGAACTCCTACTGAGTCTGTATGTGACAATCTCCGTACAGTCCGGTCTGTTCGTCTGATACATCGCATGGCGGGCCTAGGGGTGCGGTAAACGTCAGTCCCCTAATAGCGGTACAAGTCGTGTCGGAGTGAAGCCCAATACACCCTGAGATAACACTGGAAACCTACCAGTATATCTCGCTTGCCCTGGCCAGGGACTACTCGTGTAATGGCTCTCCTAGACACAGCGCGATGTCAACCCCCAATACCGGGAGAGACGAATCCTGTCTAACCGTCACTGCCTCCAAGTGCTTCGGGACTGCTCCCAACTACTACCTGTTTGCACGACTCCGTAGAGCCGTGGTAGGGTAGTAATCAAAGAACAGTGGGAACACACTCGAGGCGAAGTGACAGTGTCAAGTCAGCGGACTAAGCTGTACTCATGTCACCTGGGAACTGATAACTGACGATAGGTATAATACCAACCATCAGTTCCCGACGAGTCCTGTCCAGTGTACTCGTAACCTAACGAGCACCCGCATACTATCTCAAGTACGACGTACCGACGGCTGTGGAACAGACCGTCTCCCGTGCTGGGATGAGAAGCGCATACGCTAGTCTACTCCGGAGCATCGATGCCCTATCTCGATACTCCCACGACTAAGGACGTGTATGAGGATGTGCTTGTAGATTACCCAGCACCCACGAGTGTGATCGCCATCACAACGCCAGTAATCAAGCAAAGATCCTGAGGGCTCTACTAATGCGTATAAGTGATATAATAAATAAACACACATGTACACATTAAAGCAGAGACAAACCAAGTAGCATACTACTATATTGAGCAAGATTGTCTGTTCAACTGTGAATATCCCAAGCTTCCATCAAGTAATATACATACTAGTATGATACAGTAATGGCCTCTAGGGCATATACACTAACAATCTCCCACTTGCACTAAGGCCATGTACTGGCGTATCGAAGACCTATCATCTCGATCAGCCGCTCAAACAGAGTCTGGGGTAAGGCCTTCGTGAATGGGTCCGCTGTGTTGTCCTTTGTGTCCACTCTCCGCACCTCGATCTCCTGGCGATAAATGATCTCCCTGATCCGGTGATACCGCCTTAAGATGTGCCTGGATTTCTGATTGGACCTTGGTTCCTTCGCTAAAGCTATAGCCCCATTGTTATCGCAATACAAAGGTATTGGGTCAACAATGGACGGAACCACCTGAAGTTCACTAATGGACTTCTTTATCCAGACTGCCTCTTTTGCGGCATCGCTTGCAGCAATGTATTCAGCCTCCATTGTCGAGTCTGCGACGGTATCCTTCTTCGAAGTCCTCCAACATACCGCCCCTCCGTTGACGGTAAACACAAAACCCGAGACGGACTTGCTGTCATCTTTGTCACTCTGGAAGCTTGAATCGGTAAAGGCTCGACCCTGAGGTCTCCATTACCGTAAACCAGGAACATCTCCTTAGTCCTTCTCAGATACTTGAGAATGTTCTTCACTGCTGTCCAGTGGTCCTCCCCTGGGTCTGACTGATACCGGCTTACCGCGCTCAGCGCGTAAGCTACATCTGGTCTTGTACATAGCATCGCATACATTATAGATCCTACCGCCGAAGCGTAGGGTATAGTGCTCATGCGAACCCTCTCCTCATCAGTCTTAGGAGACATCTTCTTGGAGAGGGTAATTCCGTGCAATGCGGGTATGTTACCGCGCTTGGAATCCTCCATACTAAATCTCTTTACTACGGTCTCTATGTACCTGGACTGCGAAAGTCCCAGTAGTCTCTTGGATCTATCTCTATAGATCTTGATCCCCAGAATGTACGAGGCATCACCCAGGTCCTTCATGGAGAACCGTTGTGACAAAAACAGCTTGACCGATTGTATCATAGGAATGTCATTTTCTATCAAAAGAATGTCGTCCACGTACAAGACTAGGAATACGACAGTTCGTCCTACAATCTTCTTATAGACACAGGGTTCATCTTCGTTCTTGATGAAATCAAATTCCTTGATTACCTCATCAAAACAGATGTTCCAGCTCCGCGATGCCTGCTTTAATCCATAAATGGATTTAAGCAACCTACACACCTTCCCGCTGCTCCCACTGTCTACGAATCCTTCTGGTTGATCCATGTAAACATTCTCTTCCAAACAACCGTTTAGGAAAGCTGTTTTAACATCCATCTGCCAGATTTCATAGTCATGGAAGGCAGCAATGGCAAGTAGGATCCGAATGGATTTGAGCATAGCCACCGGAGAAAAAGTTTCGTCATAGTCCAAACCAGGTCTTTGACGAAAACCTTTTGCAACGAGTTTAGCTTTATAGGTTTCCACCTGCCCATCTACACCAAGTTTCCTTTTGTAGATCCATTTGCATCCAACGGGTTTTACCCCAGGTAGAGCAATATCCAAGGTCCACACTTTATTGGCGTACATGGACTCCATTTCGGATTGCATTGCTTCCTGCCACTTATCAGAGTCCCTACTGATAATGGCCTGCATGAAACTGGTAGGGTCATCTTCTTCCAAGATGCAATCCTCTCGATCCCCGTCAATGAGAAAACCGAAGTATCTCTCGGGCGGATGAGAAATCCTACCAGATCTGCGGAGTGGTTGAGGTTCGTTGGTTGTAACTGAATCTAGCGGTTCCACCAAATCTTTTGTTAAAGCTTGTGTTTCTGGAATTTCATCCAGTTCTACCGTGCTGCCACTAATGTTTTTAACAAGAAATTCTTTTTCTAAAAATGTGGCATTTCTTGAAACAATTATCTTCTGTTCCTCTGCATGGTAGAACAGATACCCACTTGAATCTTTTGGGTATCCCACAAACTTACACAAAACTGCCCGTGCCTCAAGTTTGTCTGGGTTCTGCTTTTTGACATAAGCTGGGCAACCACAAATCTTAATACGTTTAAGATACAAACTCTTACCACTCCATATTTCATACGGAGTCTTAGGCACGGATTTGGATGGAACTTGATTCAATAGATGTGCTGCAGTTTGAAGTGCATATCCCCAGAATGAAAGAGGTAACTCAGCACTACTCATCATGGAGCGAACCATATCCAATAGGGTACGATTCCTCCGCTTCGAAACACCGTTGTGCTGTGGTGTATAAGGAGGAGTAAGCTGAGAGAGAATACCATTCTCTTTTAAGTAATCTAGGAATTCCGTGCTTAAGTACTCCCCTCCCCTGTCAGATCGGAGGATCTTGATACTTTTGCCAGTCTGGTTCTCTACTTCGTTTCTAAATTCCTTGAATTTCTCAAAAGCTTCAGATTTGTGTTTCATCAGATACACATATCCGAACCTAGAGAGATCGTCAGTGAATGTGATGAATTACGAGAACCCACCCCTTGCATGTATAGACATCGGACCACATACATCACTATGTATGAGTCCCAAGAGCTCTGCTGCTCTTTCTCCATGTCCGGTGAACGGAGATTTGGTCATCTTCCCTTTGAGACAAGACTGACAAGTTTCATAAGATGAAAACTCGAATGTATCCAAGAGTCCATCTTTATGCAACTTACTCAGTCTTTTCTCTCAGATATGACCAAGTCTACAATGCCACAAGTAGGATTCATTCGTATCTGAATTCTTCCTCTTGCGTGTGTTTTGTATATTGAGAACTGTATTCTGATTTAGAACGTAGATACCATTACACAGTGTACCCTCTGCAACCAGTACCTTATGAAGGTAAATGTTCATGATATTCTTTTCAAGAACAAAGTTATATGCATCTTTATCGAGTAAAGAAACTGATATGATGTTGCAAACCATGGAGGGTACATAGTAGCAATCGTTCAAAATCATAGTCTTGCCATTTGGCAATACTAGGTGATATTCACCGACAGCTGCCGCATTAACTTGTGCTCCGTTCGCTACTCTGAGCGACGTATCACTCGGTGCAACTTTCCTACTTTTTCTCAGTCCCTGTAATAAATTACAGATATGAGATCCTGATCCGGTATCAAGTACCCAGGAGGTAGGGCTGACCGTAAAACAGTTCTCAATTACAAGAACACCTGAAGTAGATGCAAAACCATGCTTCTTCTTCAACTGGGTATCCTGGAAATCCATACAATCCCCCATCCCATTCTCATACTCATGACTGTTGTCACAAGTTAGAGTTGAACCAACGTTCCCCAGCCCCGAATAAGAATTCGGATCGGTCAAGCGATACATTTTATTATCTTGATTAGGGCGTGAAAAGGTTGCTGCCTGGAGAGAAAGAGAAAAGGAATACTCAGCGTATGCTCATGCAAGATTAGATTGGTTTATTAGTTTATCTAACCAGGATGTCTCCCGCTGTTTCCTCAAATTCTTCTTAAAACCTTTTTAAAAGAAGAACTAGTCAGGATTTAATTCACGTCACAATACTTGCTTAACCTTTCAGCCAGGCTAGTATCGGTACTTCGAGGGAGGTTTTCCAACGCTTTCGCGAAGTTCCTTAATTCAAGAACCTCTTTTCCCTGGGGGCGTAGCCCCGCTAACACCTTTCTTGACACCTACTAGGTTTATAGCATTGATCGTTAAGTGAAATAATCTCCCGAGAGTAATCCAACTCATCAGTGGGATCGGGATCCAACTGTCATTGTGTGATAACCTAGATGGAATCCACTCTAGTCACCACACTCCAGAAGGTATGCTAAATCTGCAAGTTTCAGTACATTTGAAACTCCCGATATGGTTTTTGCCCCTAGGACCCAAGTGATCTTGACACAGTCAACAAATCAAAGAGTCCTAGTCAAGTTCATCCCGTCGTTGTCTTGATTGCATTAAACTCACCTGCATAACCCTTGACACAGTCAACAAGGTTACACAAATGTCCTAACCAATCACATTGTATCCAGCAAATAAGCAACACATAGCTACCGTTCACTACGCCTTGACACAGTCAACAAACGCAGCACGAATACTAAGTATATAACTTATAAGAAACGACGGAGGGCTACGACTGGGTTTTTGGAGAAAAACCCGTTAACGTAATGAACTTGATATCGTTGAAGGAACGTGATACATCTTTTTGAAAATATAGTGGCGAAAACTTTTTGCTAAAGAGGTCACTCCTTGTGAAGGGATCTCGGCTCTTTCCACGTCGAATGAGGTGCAGGATATTCCTAACTGAATACCTCGATGCAAAGCAAGAATAATCGACTATAGTGAAGTTATTACCCTGACGCAAATTTTTGTCCAAGGGGTCACTCCCGATGAAGGGATCTCGGCCCTTGCCTCGTCGACTGAGGTGCTGGGCATTCATAACCGAATACCTCGATGCAAAACAAAAATGAACGTCCTTGCAATAACAGCTTTTTGAAAAACTTGTTCCAACAACGTCTTTTAGGTTTATTTTCTTGCATTAGTTCTTTTAATGCGTCCCATCATTTAAATCCTACCATTGCAGAAAACAACCAAAATATGACGTACGCTTATGCCATTCGCATTCGCCATGGGGCCCCGTCATCACCTGTTAGGTTACTTAACTAACGACAGAGCGGGGGCTGGGCTAGCGCGGCTGTAAAACATAAGCAACGCCTAAATAGTTATTATATATAGCAATATAGCAATGATAGCCAATCCAGATCACAGATGAACACTTTGGATATACTAGGAACCCGCGATTCGTTCGAGCCTGCAACGAAAAGCGGATTACACGGTCGCGATGAATAGCCAATACCCCACCCAAGACCCCTACGGGTGCGGCAAACTACCCGCCAAGTACCCGAAGCGAAGCAACCTCCCTCAACGCCATGAGTAGGCCACTCGGCACTTCGAGATACCCGGTAGTTTGTGCACCCCCTCCATGGGTCTATCCTAGGAGTAAAAACAGTAAAAAGAATTATACAATGACGGCTACAACCCCGACCCGGTTGCGCGGCCATACAAATAATATTACATCAATTTACAAATTTATTACATGAATGAAAGAAAAAGAAACTCTCATCTCACATCCATCCCGGCTATTCATCCGCGACAATCCAACGAGTTCATATACACAAACCATCATCAACACAGATCACAGATATGTATAACCCCCACTAATCGACGTATAGCGATTAGTAGACGTTCAATACACATAAAACATTACAGAGATAACCATTAGCCAAAGTCTACAGAACATCGACCAGAAATACGGATTTATGAGCCCCAAAAACAAATTTTGCTTTCTGGAAAATCTGGGCAGAAAAGTCATATACCAAAAATCCCAAAATACCCCTCTAAGAAAACTGCAAGAAAAATATTCCCCAAAAGAGCCAACGCCGCCGCGGTTCCGCGGCATAAGCAAGCTTATGCCGCGGAAACGCGGCGCTTTGGACGAGTTGGGGGATGAAATTTCTCCAGTTTTCTAACAAAAGCCTGAGCCGATTTTTAGTGTATAAATTTTTAATTTTGGAACAGTTCTAAAATTCGGCAGAAACTGAATTTTCCGGGGTAATTTTGCGGGTTTTCGTCCGGTCGATATTCTTAATACTTTGCTAACATGCTAGGGTGTGTTTAGTTAGGCTCTGATACCACTGTTAGGTCCACGTTACCTCTCCCGGTACTTTCGGGGTTGCGGAAACGGTAAAACAAAAAATTTTCTAGACTTGGCAACATGGACCGTAAAAGCCGGATCTTTGCTAAACAATACACTAGCTTCCTAACTAGAGATTTATCTACTCGGTTATGGGTTATACCTCAACTTGAAATCCTTCTCTTCTTCTTGTTCTTCTCCTTGCTTGCTCCAAGGGTTGATCCGGACTTTGGTCACTCAACTTGAACTCCTTCTCTTTTTGTTGTTCTTCTCCTTGTTTGCTCCGAGGGTTGATCCGGACTTTGGTCACCTCCGCGGCCTCCTTGAGTCGAAGACGATCCACCCGAGAGATGTGCACCGAGCTCCACCTCGAGCCGAGGTAACTAGGGCAAAGAGATTGCTAATCTAGAAGCCCTAGGTTGTGAAGAAATGATCAATGGATGGTTTTGTCTTTGTGGGATCTTTATCTCTCAACACATGAGATCAAAAGATGAATCAAGAGGAGGAAGAAGAAGGAGGAGCAACAACCATGGTTTATTTCTTTTCTTCTCACTTGAAAAACCAAGAGAGAGAATGAGAAAGAAATTATGATCCAAAGAAAAATAACCATGGTTGCAATAATGTAAAAACAACATCATTACTAATCCCATCAAGATAAAGTTTGATGGCTACATTGAAATGACCATTATCATAATCCAAAAGAAAAAGAAAATGAAAAGAAGAGTGTAGATCCCTCTTGAAAGTCAATGGTCAACACGGTCAACCGGTCAACAAAGTCAAGAGAGGTCAACGGGGTCAAATGGTCAATGCAATTAGCCATCATAAAATTATCACTAAAAGGATTAGAAAATGATATCCACGGCTCATAATGGTTTTGACCAAACGGACTGTCAAAACCTTAATGAGCCTGCCACATAACGGTTTTGGCCGAACCAACTGCCAAAACCCTATTGAGGCACCTCCTCCTTCACCGCTCCGGAAAACTGTGCTTACACACCTGCATCCGTATTCCGTAGAATGCGGATGCACAGAAGACAAAACAAATCCATATGTGCAATACTAGGATCTGGCTTAAACCAAAGCCTACTAGTATTGCCTGCCCGAACACCACACCCACACAAGTGTGCGTAAGTGATCGTAGCCCTGCCGTAAAACCATACGACCTCTACACGTTTCGCTCAGTGCAGCGAAACTCTATGTGTGGGACTCTAAAGACTCGACACTACGCTGGCAGTGGGTTTAACCAAAGACCGCAAGCGGCACTAGCTGTACGTAACGGTCCCCAGGTAGATGTCGATAAGAAGGCCGATGAGGTAAACCCATCCGAACTCCTACCGAGTCTGTATGTGATAATCTCCGTACAGTCCGGTCTGTTCGTCTGATACATCGCATGGCGGGCCTAGGGGGGCGGTAAACGTCAGTCCCCTAATAGCGGTACAAGTCGTGTCGGAGTGAAGCCCAATACACCCTGAGATAACACTGGAAACCTACCAGTATATCTCGCTTGCCCTGGCCAGGGACTACTCGTGTAATGGCTCTCCTAGACACAGCGCGATGTCAACCCCCAATACCGGGAGAGACGAATCCTGTCTAACCGTCACTGCCTCCAAGTGCTTCGGGACTGCTCCCAACTACTACCTGTTTGCACGACTCAGTAGAGCCGTGGTAGGGTAGTAATCAAAGAACAGTAGGAACACACTCGAGGCGAAGTGACAGTGTCAAGTCAGCGGACTAAGCTGTACTCATGTCACCTGGGAACTGATAACCGACGATAGGTATAATACCAACCATCAGTTCCCGACGAGTCCTGTCCAGTGTACTCGTAACCTAACGAGCACCCGCATACTATCTCAAGTACGACGTACCGACGGCTGTGGGATAGACCGTCTCCCGTGCTGGGATGAGAAGCGCATACGCTAGTCTACTCCGGAGCATCGATGCCCTATCTCGATACTCCCACGACTAGGGACGTGTATGAGGATGTGCTTGTAGATTACCCAGCCCCCACGAGTGTGATCGCCATCACAACGCCGGTAATCAAGCAAAGATCCTGAGGGCTCTACTAATGCGTATAGGTGATATAATAAATAAACACATATGTACACATTAAAGCAGAGACAAACCAAGTAGCATACTACTATATTGAGCAAGATTGTCTGTACAACTGTGAATATCCCAAGCTTCCATCAAGTAATATACATACTAGTATAATAGAGTAATGGCCTCTAGGGCATATACAACAACACATAGAACCACCACACCAAACCCTAGCCCCCAACTCAACAGTGAGGCCGCCAATTTATCCCTTCTGGCCGCAATTTGCGGCCAGATCAGGAGGGAATTGCCTCGATTTTTGTGCATGGCCCCATTTCCTCTATTCTTGACCCTGGGTATGTCTAGTTTTGACTGATTCCATCTAGGGTAAAATCTGGGTTGATTTTCCTATGTTGGTGCATGGTTTACGACTTGATTTAGCATGGATTTTGGTATTTGGTGATTCATTCCTGTCGGGTGGCGTTTGGACGTCAACGACAAGTGGATATTGAACGTGTTTACACGCGAGTCGATAGGTTTTTACCTATGCGGGTAGCGTGTGCTATTTTGGTTTCCGATGTGATTTTCTTGTGCTTTAGCGTTGTGATATACTTGTAGGTACCCTACGAGATGTTGAGGCAAAGAAGATGAAGATGGCGACATCGGCACCGACACATGAGAAGCAAGGTGAGTAGATTTATATCTACGGGGAGAAGTCGGGTGGATGGCGTATAGCACCCCCGCAGTCCGTGGTGATGTATACGAATACGTATACACACATATATTTATTATGTGTTGTTTAGGATTATTGATGGAAATAATGGATTATTGGTGATAAGGATGTATTGGTTGAGTAGTGCGAAACCCTAGAGTAGTGGTTGCACCCACACTCACACATACACACATACTTGCATACATTCTTTCATATATCTGTGCGCATATGATGGTGTGTATATCTACAAATGGGTATGGGACTATAAGTTCATATACGGGTTTGAGGATGATACGTGGGATTGAGATGAGTCGATGAGATTCGATTGAGGCCGTGAGATTTGGCGACATGACAGAGTTCGTATTGGAGATGGGATATGGTGGTAGTGATACCTGTCATGTGATGAGATAGTGTGATATCGACTCAGATTTAGGTGGTTTCCATATCCCTCTCTATTGACTTGGTTGTGGGTTCGTAGTTCGCATAGTAGGCGTTAGACTAGACCCGAGTCATACCTATTTCAAAACTAACGAATCAGGGATATTTTAAAGATAGGCAAAAGGGTTTATACGGATATTTTCAAAAGGCGCATCTTTTCTAAAAACACCGTAGCCCTTATTTTACCAAAAGCCCTGATTCGTCTTATTTCAAAAGGCAAGGTTGCATGATATATCTATTGAGGCAGGTTCTCTACTGTTGTGTTGATTATTCGATTCCGCATATTCATGCTATTTGCATTGCATCGCTTGTATTGTTGATATATTTCAGTCATGCTGCTAGGACACTAGCACCATTATCGATGATGCGTATGTTCCATGTACACTGTTGCCGGCTCACACACTTCATCATCGATAATTGCCATGTCACTACACTGTAGTACTGTTGCATTCAGGATATGACCCTTGCATGACATATTGATATGCTTACCTTTCTGCTATATGTCGCATACATGCTACTTTCTGATTATACGCATTGAGATATGCTGTTTCCATGATATTTCTGGTTTTGGGAACCGTGGGTGTTTCAAAGAGGATATGTAATTGTTTTGAAAACCCGGTTACCCTTGATATGATATTTCAGTGCGTACACCATGTGTTTTCTCGGTGCTGAGAGCGACATGTGAAATCCGATTCGAGGAGACGGATGAGGCCAATTGCGGGTACATGGTGGACCCGGTATGGTTCCCCGGGGCAAGAAATGTTTTTCGTGGAGTAGACGATGAGCCTGGCAGGGTGGCGAGTACCTATCGGTGATTTTGTTGGACCTGGCGGTTATCCGGAGGATACTGACCAGAGTCGATAGATGGATATGGGCGTACTGCCGGGGCCGAGGGCCGATACCGGAGACAGAGCCTGTGGGCCGATCCGGACTGACGGAGCCCGATATATGAGGATTTACATGCCGATGCTGGGCACAGTTTTCATGATGTTTTCGAGTGTCGATGCGGGGCACTCCGGTTCCATGATTTTGACGTGTCGCGAGGGACACATGTGGTTTATATCCTCATATTTCCATGCATATGCTGATGATATTTACATGCATGATGGTTATTGTCATTGGGTGACGAGTGGACGGGATCCACGTGCATGCAGATTGATTTCATTGATTGTACCTCACATTTATGATATGCTATTACCTGAGGCACTGACACGAGCACTTGGCATTACACTCATGTATAGAGATTACATTGCCAGTTTAGCATGTTTCAGACTTATTCATATTGAGGTTTTTATATTATATCTGATCGTATTGACCTAGGATGGGTCATGCATTCGATCTCTGCTTGTAGATATTTTCTATTCACGAGTTGGCAACTCACCCCCGTTGTGCCACAGTCCTTGCAGGATTTTGCCATACAGATTCCATAGCAGCATTTCTGGCACACTGCTTCCATTTGGGTGACTTGCGTTGGTAGGTGGGGTTCTTTGTATCAGAACCGCCATTGTTCATGTATTATTCATTGTATCTAGTAATTCCATCAACCAAAAACTTGTATATTGTTTCAGACTTAGAAAACAGTGTTGTATTATTTCGACCTTAAAGTCGCGCTTGTAGTATTACGGTTTTCTGGCTGTTTTGAGTTTCTTTTTGGGTTTTGATCCTCGCCCTTTGGCGTTGTATATTATTATTGCTTGCGTGGTTGTGACCGTCGATTGACGAAGAGCTAGCTCCCGCTTGGGGATGCCTTTTATCATTTCATATATATTATTCTTGTTGTACCCCGTTAGGGGCCAGATTTTACAAAGGAAACTCTGCCGAAATTTTCAGGAAAGGTTACACATTTTAAAAATGCATATTCGGCTTAGTTATTTAAAAACTTGATTTTCGAAACGTGATTTCCTTACTTCTTAAAACCAGTTTTCCTTATTTACTCTTTAAATGGTTTTAGATTTCTGGGCTTTTGGCTTACTTGGATCAGATGGGGTCCTATAGACTTCATATGGTTCAAGGGCCAGTCACGTGCTCTTTCGGGTCGTGACACTATGGTTCACTTGTCTCATGTGTTGAGAAGCAAGAACCATAGAGTATAATCCCAACACACTCTTCTCTACTCAATCTAGTTCACAGGGTTTAGCAAACCGAGTGAACTAGTTTCTTCAAAGCTCGAAGAAGAAGCCAAAGGTAGAAGCTTTCAGGTGGATCGATCTTCGGCGCAAGGAGACGACGGGGTGAAGCCGATCCGGATAACCATCGAGGTTTGAAGATGAAGGAGTTCAAGAAAGAAAGGTATAACCCCCTAACCGAGTAGTTAACAACTCCTAGTTAGGTTGTTAGTTAGATGTTTAACTAAGATCCGGTTTTGAGTCCATGTTACCGCCTCTAGAAAATTGTTTTTCATCAAATTCCCCATGCCCGAAAGTACCGGGAGAGGTAGCATGGACTTACACATGCGCATCGCATCTCTGATGTCAGCGGAGTGGAACGTCATCTCGTCGAAATCTCATGCGAACTCTTTACTCCACCCTGTTCCAATGTCGACTGATTCGGACTCATCTTCTTGTGGCTGCATGGACTGCGCTCCAACGGCTATACTCGTATCTAGAGTATCCCAAGCAATGTATCCCATCACATGATATCCGAATGATGTCGAACCATCTGATCGATTGTCAAAACCTCATAATCCCCCAAGAGATCAACATCTTGAGTACAGTTTAATAGTATTCCAGTACATGCCACAACACCTGTGGACCAACCGTAGAAGGGCAAACCCAAGCCTCACAAATGGCACCGATAAACTGCCGCAAACCCTAAGGTTTGAAGGCGTTCCATGGTCATTACGTCGAGTTAGGGTTTCATTCTTCTAGAGGTTCCTGACATTCGATCGTCTCTATCGACTACCAACGAACCTGCGTGAAGTCGTCTCTAGCTGGAATCAATCAATTTGATAACCTTGCATCGGGGTAAGCGAACGAACCATATGTCCTAGTCGTTCATCCATGGGTGACTAGCGACCTTCCTGTTGGATATAGTGCCCTCAGAGTCAATTATTAGATCGCATGCACGTGATTGCAATGATTGAGGGAGGACCTATGCCGGTAGGACAGTCTTACTCAAGATGATAGTATGCTATCTAGTTTATCTTTATCATTGTGTACTGCTTTAGGTGACCTTACAGGTTACTATTGCGCGTTAATAGAGCCCTTAGGATTCTTGCTTGACGGCCAGCAGTATGATGGCGATCATATACGTGGGAGCTGGGGTCTATAAGCACATCCTTTAAAGGTCCCTAGTCGTGGGAGTTTTCGAGATAGGGCATCGATACTCCAGAGTAGTGTAAGTCCACGTTACCCTTCCCCGGTTCTTTGGGGTTGCGGAAATGGTGAAAAACGATTTTTCTTTGTGGGGTAACAAGGACTCAAAATACGGATCTTTGTTAAACAAATATCTAACAACCTAACTAGGAGTTTTACCTACTCGGTTAAGGGGTTATACCTTAACTTGAACTCCTTCTCTTCGACTCCTTATGGTGGTCAGATGGTTCTCTCCTCGTCGTCTCCTTATGACGAAGATGGATCCACCTGAAAGCTTCTACCTTTGTCTCCAACCTCAATCTAGAGGAAACTAGAACACTTGGTTTGCTAGACCTTATATACTAGGATGAGTAGAGAAGTGTTTTGGGTTTTATCTCTAAGAAAATGGTTCTCAACTCATGAGAGGGAGTTTCCTTGAGCTAGAGAGAGAGCAAGAGGAAGAGGGAGAGCTTGAGGATGAGAGAGAATGAGAATGATAGAATGAAGAAGACTTTTTCCCACCATCCTCTCATAACACAAAAATAATCAAAACAATAATAGTAATTAAGTATTATGTGATGGTTCATATCATATCAAATGGCAATATCATTTCATGCACTCATTTTGTAAAGTATAACAAGCAAGCAAAAGTCTTTGCCATGAAATGATAGCCATTGTAATGATGATGGTCAACAAGTCCAACCTAGTCAACCGGTCAACAAAGTCAACAAGTCAACAAAGTCAACTTTTCAACCCAACCATTGCACAATAATAATTAATTAATATTATCATTAATCATATTTCTAATTCTCATTAGGTTTTAGCAAAAGTCAACAGTCAACAACCCTAATGAGAATCCTCTGCCTCTGTCTCTGTCAACCGTGCATATACACCCGCATCCGCGTTCCGAGGAACACGAATACAAACGAGATAAAACCAATCCCAAAACGTATACTAGGATCTGGCTTAAACCAAAGCCTGCTAGTAATAACTGCCCGGACACTAAACGTGCACAAGTGCACGGATGTGACCGAACCCTGTCGCAAAACCATGCGACCTCTACTCTTTTGCCTAAAGGCGAATAGCTCTCTGTGTGGGACTCTAAAGACATGACACTACGCTCGCAGTGGGTTTAACCACAGACCGCAAGCGGCACTAGCTGTGCGTAACGGCCCCCAGGTAGATGCCGATAAGAAGACGGACGAGGTGAAACCCATCTGAACTCGTACTGAGCCTGAATGTGACAATCTCCGTACAGTCCGGTCTGTTCGTCTGAGAATATCGCATGGCGGGCCTAGTGGGGCGGTAAATGTCAGTCCCCTAATAACGTTACAAGTCATGTCGGAGTGTAGCCCAGAACATCCTGAGATAACACTGGAAACCTACCAGTATATCTCGCTTGCCCTGGCCAGGGACTTTGTGTAATGGCTCTCCTAGACACAGCGCGATATCAACCCCCAATACTGGGAGAGACGAATCCTGTCTAACCGTCACTGCCTCCAAGTGCTTCGGGACTGCACCCAACCACTACCTGTTTGCACGACTCCTTTGATCCGTGGTAGGGTATCGAAGACCAATCATCTCGATCAGCAGCTCGAACTAAGTCTGGGGTAAGTCCTTCGTGAGTGGATCAGCAGTGTTATCCTCCGTAGAAACTCTCCGAACCTCGATCTCCTGGCGACCCACGATCTCCCTGATCAAGTGATACCGCTTCAAGATGTGTCTGGACTTCTGATGGGACCTGGGTTCCTTCGCTAAAGCTATAGCCCCGTTGTTGTCGCAATACAGAGGTATTGGATCAACAATGGACGGAACCACCTAAAGTTCTGTAAAGAACTTTCTTATCCAGACGGCTTCTTTTGCGGCATCTGCAGCAGCGATATATTCCGCTTCCATCGTCGAGTCAGCAACGGTTTCCTGTTTGGAACTCTTCTAACACACCGCCCCTCCATTGAGGGTAAAGACATAACCCGACATGGACTTGGAATCATCCTTGTCACTCTGGAAGCTGGAGTCAGCAAAGGCCTCGATCTGGAGGTCTTTTACGCCATACACCAAGAACATCTCCTTAGTCCTTCTCAGGTACTTGAGAATGTTCTTTACCGCTATCCAGTGCTTCTCCACAGGGTTTGACTGATACCGGCTTACCACACTTAGTGCATAAGCTACATCTGGTCTGGTACACAACATCACATACATTATAGAGCCTACCGCAGAAGCGTAGGGTATAATAGATATGCGATCCCTTTCCAAATCAGTCTTGGGAGACATCTCTTTGGAGAGGGTGATCCCATGACAAGCCGGTAGATTACAGCGCTTGAAATCTTCCATACTGAATCTTTTTAGTATGGTGTCGATGTACCTGGACTGTGAAAGTCCTAATATCCTCTTGGATCTGTCACGATAGATCCGGATCCCCAGAATGTAAGAGGCATCACCCAGGTCTTTCATGGAGAACCTGTGTGACAAGAACCCTTTGACAGATTGTAGCATAGGAATGTCATTACCTATTAAAAGAATGTCATCCACGTATAAAACGAGGAATACGACTGTTCTTGCTACAAATATACTATAGATGCATGGTTCATCTGGATTTTTGATAAAGCCAAAATCTTTGACTGTCTCATCAAAACAGATGTTCCAACTCCGCGATGCCTGCTTTAGTCCATAGATAGACTTAAGCAACTTGCACACCTTTCCGCTGCTCCCACTCTGAATGAAACCCTCTGGCTGGTCCATATAGACACACTCCTCTAAATTTCCATTTAGAAAAGCGGTCTTTACGTCCATCTGCAAAATCCCATAATCGTGGAAGGCAGCAATGGCAAGAAGGATCCGAATGGATTTCAGCATAGCCACTGGAGAAAAGGTTTCGTCATAGTCCAAACCAGGTCTTTGACGAAAACCCTTTGCAACAAGTCTAGCCTTATAGGTCTCAACCTGTCCATCTACACCAATCTTTCTCTTGAAGATCCATTTGCATCCTACAGGTCTTACCCCATCTGGAGCAATGTCCAAAGTCCATACTTTGTTGGTGTACATGGACTCCATTTCGGTCCGCATTGCATCCAGCCATTTTACCGAGTCAACGCTCTGAATGGCCTGCTGGAAGCTAGTCGGCTCATCATAATCAATGATGCAATCCTCTCTGTCCCCGTCTATGGGAAAACCGTAGTATCTCTCGGGAGGATGAGACTGTCTACTACTCCTGCGGGGCGGCGCAGGAATGTCCTGTTCTTTTGAACCCTCTGGTTCTACTAAGCTTTCAGTAATAGTCTATGGTTCTGGAATTTCTTCCAGTTCTATTGCGCTCCCACTTATTTCCTTTTCTAAGAACTGGTGTTCCAGAAAAGTGGGCATTACGAGAAACAAAGACATTTTGATCCTCTGCGTAATAGAAAAGATACCACCTGGAGTTCTTTGGGTATCCCACAAACTTGCACAGTACTGAGCGTGCCTCGAGTTTGTCCGCATGCTTCTTTTTGACAAAAGCTGGACATCCCAGATCTTCAGATATTGAAAATAGGGTTTCTTCCCACTCCATATCTCATATGGTGTGGTAGGCACAGTCTTAGTTGGAACTCGGTTCAAAAGGTATGCAGCTGATTCAAGCGCATATCCCTAGAATGATCGCGGCAACTCAGCGTTACTCATCATGGACCGTACCATATCCAATAGGGTTCACTTCCGTCTCTCCGATACACCGTTATGTTGCGGAGTGTACGGAGGAGTAAGCTGAGAGAGAATTCCATTCTCTTTTAAGTAATCCAGGAACTCGGCACTTAAGTATTCACCACCTCGATCAGATCTCAGTGTCTTGATACTTTTGCCTGTTTGTTTTTCTACTTCATTCTTATATTCCTGGAATTTTCCAAAGGCTTCGGATTTTTGTTTCATTAAGAAGACATATCCGTACCTTGAAAAGTCATCCGTAAAAGTAATGAAGTAAGAATAACCGCTTCGCGCATGCGTAGACATTGGACCACACACATCGCTGTGTACGAGTCCCAAGAGCTCGCTTGCTCTTACTCCGTGTCCAGTGAATGGAGTCTATGTCATCTTTCCTTTGATACAGGATTGACAAGTTGCATATGATTGATATTCGAACGGATCCAAATATCCTTCTGTATGTAACTTCGTCAACCTTCTCTCATTGATGTGACCCAGTCTACAATGCCATAAGAAAGCCTGATTTGTTTCCGGAAACTTTCTTTTGTGTGTATTCTGGACATTAAAAATCTGTGGTTGGTTTAATACGTATATACCATTGTTTAATGTACCCGACCCAATCAAAACTTGATTAAGGTGAATGTTCACAACATTACTTACAAATGCAAATTCATAACCTTCTTTAGATAATAAAGATACAGATATGATATTACAGGTTGCATTGGGTACAAAATAACAATCACGCAAAACCAAAACGTGTCCATCTGACAATCCCAAGTGATAGTCCCCCACGGACTCAGCATCCATGCCAGCTCCGTTTGCAACTCTGAGGGTCATATCACCTGCCTTCAAAACCCTACGCTTTCTCAGTGCCTGCAAAGAATTACAGATATGAGATCCTGATCCGGTATCCAATACCCAGGAAGTAGAGTTTATTGATAGACAGTTTTCAATAACATACACACCTGAAGCCGAAGCCGCAACTTGCTTCGGGTCCTGGTTTCTGGCCTTCCAAGCCCTGCAATCCTTTTTCCAGTGTCCACTCTTGTGACAGTAAAAGCACTCTTCCTTCCCCACAAGCTTTCCCGCTACCTTTTTTGCCTTTGCCTTTCCCTTCGTATCCACTTTACTAACACCGCCCCTTGGTTTGGTGGGGGTTTTCTTCTTCTTTCCCTTGGCTTTCGCCTTGGACCTAGAAGAGGAAGATCCTCCTACAAACAAAGTGGATGTTTCCCTACCTTACTGTAAGGTGCCCTCTGCACTCCTCAGCATGTTGAGGAGTTCTGAAAGTTCAACTTCTTTTTCTTGCAAGTTGAAGTTCAGGATAAACTGGGCGTAAGTGGAAGGAAGGGACTGGAGAATCAAGTCCGTGTAGAGCTCGTTCTCTAACGTGGTCCCAAGGTCCGCGAGCTCCTCAATGAAGCCAATCATCTTAAGCATGTGTTCCGCTACCGATGATCCGACGGCCAATCTCGCCGAAAACAGCTTTTTCGAGACTTCGTATCTGGCGATACGGGATTGCTCTCCATACAGTTCTTTTGTATGGAGAAATATGGATTGAAGGTCCATATTCTCGTGCCTCCTCTGATATTCATTGTCCATAGAGGCAAGCACGAGGCACTTGGCCTTCGCGCAGTCGATTTCGCAGGTCTTACGGATTTCCTTATCCGCGACGCTGGTTTTGGGACCTCGGACAAGGGGAGCTTTGGTGGTAAAGAGATACCCCAACTTGTCATAAGTGATTGCCATTTTGACATTCCTGAGCCAATCTTTGTAGTTTGGCCCTGTCGGTATGTTTTTATCTAGTAGTAACTTAAGTCCAGTCATGATGTTTGGTCGCTGCAATTAGGAGAGAGAGAAGAAACACTTTAGCATGATGCTCTTGCAAGTTTATAGTGGTTTTTAGTTTGTCTAAACAGGATGGCTCCCACTGTCTCTCGAATCCCTCCTCAAACCAAAAAGGAAGAATTAGTCGGGATCAATCTCACCGTATAATACTTGCTTAACCGTTCAGCCAGGCCAGTGTTGGTACTTCGAGGGAGGTTTTCCAACGCTTTCACGAAGTTCCTTAATTAAATAACCTCTTTTCCCTGTGGGCGTAGCCCCGCTAACACCTTTCCAGACACCTGCTTGGTTTATAGCATTGATCGTTAAGTGAGAAAGTTCCGGAGGAGTAGCATATACTCACAGTAGGATCGGGATCCAAATATTATCGCGTGACAAAACTGAAGGAATCCTACCAGAATCATCACACTCCAAATGGTATGCAGCGCTAGCAAGTTTCAGTTTCTTTTGAAACTCCCGATGTGGATTTTTGCCCCATGCTTTTATGACCTTGGCGTGAGGTCAAAATGTCATAAGTCACATGTCAAGTTCTACCCATCATTATCCAGGTTAATTTGAACCCACCCGTACCTACCCTTGACGAATGCCAAAATGACAGTACGACTGTCTCAAACCAACGCATTCTATCTATGCAACAGATAAACATCCGGCAGCTACCAATCACTATGCCTTGGCGTGAGGTCAAAATACATAGCTTGAATACTACCGAATATTTAACTGAAATGATGGAGGACTACGAATGGTTTTGGCGAAACCGTGAACATAGTGAACTTGATATAATCGATGGAACGAGATAGCTTTTAAAAGGAGTGGTTCAAGCTCCGCGTTTAAAAGTTTAGTTTTGAAAAGAACCGAGTGGTTTTCAAAGTGTTCCAATCGACTTTTACTTGGTTTATTTTCTTGCATTAATTTAATGCGTCCCATCATTTAATCCTACCATTGCAGAAAACAACAAAAATATGACGTACGCTTATGCCAGCCGCATTCGCCACGGGGCCCCCTCATTACCCGTTAGGTTACTTAACTAACGACAGAGCTGGGGCTGGACCAGATCACAGATGATAGCCATTCGTCGCATGCAATGGATATAGTAGATATATACATTCGTCGTATGCAATGATAGCCATTCCAGATCACAGATGAACACATTGGATATACTAGGAATCCGCATTCCGTACGAGCCTGTAACAAAGAGCGGATTACACGGTCGCGATGAATAGCCAAGACCCCACCCTAGACCCCTACGGGTGCAGCAAACTACCCGCCAAGTACCCGAAGTGAATCAACCTCCCTCAACACCGTGAGTAGGCCACTCGGCACTTCGAGGTACCCAGTAGTTTGTGCACCCCACCTTGGGTCTATCCTAGGAGCAAAAACAGTAAAAGAAATTATACAATGACGGCTACAACCCCATCTCAGTTGTGCGGCCATATAAATAATATTACATGAATTGAAAGAAAAAGAAAACTCTCATCTCACAACCCCCCGGCTATTCATCCGTGACAATCCAAAGAATTCATATACACATACCATCAACATTACAGATCACAGATATGTATAATCCCCACTAATCGACGTATAGCGATTAGCAGACGTTCAATACATATTTCACATCACAGATATAAACCCGTTAGCTAAAGTCTTTAGAAGTTCGATCAAAATACGGATTTTTAGGCCCCAAAAACAAATTTTTCTTTCTGGAAAATCTGCGCAGAAAAAATATATTGTAAAAATCCCAAAACAACCCAAGAAACAAACTGCATTAAAATTGTGCCACGGCCGAGTCAACTCGGCGGCGGATCGACGGCGGGAGCATGCTCCCGCCGCATTTCCGCAGCGCTTTGAACGGGTCGGTGGACCAATTTTCTTGGGTGTCTTGTAAAATGCCTGATGCGATTTTTAGTGTAAGATTTATTAATTTTTGAACAGAAAACAGAATCGGCAGAAACTTGATTTTTCGGGTTCGTTTCGCGACTTTTTCTCCGATCGAACTTCTAGTTACTTTGCCAACATGTTAGATAGTGTTTAACCTGGTTCTGATACCACTGTATGTCCACGTTACCCGTCCCCAGTTCTTTGGGGTTGCGGAAATGGTGAAATATGATTTTTCTTTGGGGGTAACATGGACTCAAAATACGGATCTTTGTTAAACAACTATCTAACAACCTAACTAGGAGTTTTACTTACTCGGTTAGGGGGTTATACCTTAACTTGAACTCCTTCTCTTCGACTCCTTGTGGTGGTCAGATGGTTCTCTCCTCGTCGTCTCCTTGTGCCGAAGATGGATCCACCTGAAAGCTTCTACCTTTGGCTCCAACCTCAATCTAGAGGAAACTAAAACACTTGGTTTGCTAGACCTTGTATACTAGGATGAGTAGAGAAGTGTTTTGGGTTTTATCTCTAAGGAAATGGTTCTCAACTCATGAGAGGGAGTTTCCTTGAGCTAGAGAGGGAGCAAGATGAAGAGGGAGAGCTTGAGGATGAGAGAGAATGAGAATGATAGAATGAAGAAGACTTTTTCTCACCATCCTCTCATAACACAAAAATAATCATAACAATAATAGTAATTGAGTATTATGTGATGGTTCATATCATATCAAATGGCAATATCATTTCATGCACTTATTTTGTAAAGTATAACAAGCAAGCAAAAGTCTTTGCCATGAAATGATAGCCATTGTAATGATGATGGTCAACAAGTCCAACCTAATCAACCGGTCAACAAGTCAACAAAGTCAACCTTTCATCCCAACCATGGCACAATAATACTTAATTAATATTATCATTAATCATATTTCTAATTCTCATTTGGGTTTAGCAAAAGTCAACAGTCAACAACCCTAATGAGAATCCTCTGCCTCTGTCTCTGTCAACCGTGCATACACACCTGCATCTGCGTTCCGAGGAACACGAATACAAACGAGATAAAATCAATCCCAAAACGTATACTAGGATATGGCTTAAACCAAAGCCCTCTAGTAATAACTGCCCGGACACTAAACGTGCATAAGTGCACGGATGTGACCGAACCCTGTCGCAAAACCATGCGACCTCTACTCTTTTGCCTAAAGGCAAATAGCTCTCTGTGTGGGACTCTAAAGACTAGAGACTACGCTGGCAGTGGGTATAACCACAGACCGCAAGCAGCACTAGCTGTGCGTAACGGCCCCCAGGTAGATGCCGATAAGAAGACGGACGAGGTGAACTCCTACTAAGCCTGAATGTGACAATCTCCGTACAGTCCGGTCTGTTCGTCTGAGAATATCGCATGGCGAGCCTAGGCGGGCTGTAAATGTCAGTCAACTAATAGCGGTACAAGTCGTGTCGGAGTGTAGCCAAGAACACCCTGAGATAACACTGGAAACCTACCAGTATATCTCGCTTGCCCTGGCCAGGGACTTTGTGTAATAGCTCTCCTAGACACAGCGCGATATCAACCCCCATTACCGGGAGAGACGAATCCTGTCTAACCGTCACTGCCTCCAAGTGCTTCGGGACTGCACCCAACTACTACCTGTTTGCACGACTCCTTTGAGCCGTGGTAGGGTAGTAATCTAAGTACAGTGGGAACACACTCGAGGCGAAGTGACAGTGTCAAGTCAGCGGACTAAGCTGTACTCATGTCACCTGGGAACTGATAACTGACGATAGGTATAGTACAAACCAACAGTTCCCGACGAATCCTGTCCAGTGTACTCGTAACCTAACGAGCACCCGCATACTATCTCAAGTACGACGTACTGACGGCTGTGGGACAGACCGTCTCCCACACTGGGATGAGAAGGGCATACGATAGTCTACTCCGGAGTATCGATGCCCTGTCTCGATAGTCCTATGACTAGGGACCTCCATAAGGATGTGCTTGTGGATTACCCAGCCCCCACGAGTGTGACTGCCATCACAACGCTGGTAATCAAACAAAGATCCTAAGGGCTCCACTAATGTGTATAGGTGATATACTAAAATAAACACATGTACACATTAAAAAAGAAACAAACCAGTAGCATACTACTATTTTGAGCAAAATTGTCAATACAAGGTGAATATCCGAAGCTTCCATTAAGTAATATACAAACTAGTATGATACAGTAATGGCCTCTAGGGCATATACACTAACAAGTAGACTAGTGTATACAGTCGAGACCCCGACGAGGGGCGGTGGCCGGTCTCACAAGCCACTGGGGTCAGTTGGTTCACCTAAGATGTATAAAGGTGCTCATTGGGTTATGAGTACACCGGACAGGACTCGCCGGGAACATGCTAGTTGGGATTATACCAGACGTCAAATAGCACTTCCCTGGTGACATGTGTACAGGTTAGTTCATCGACCTGAGATCGTCATTTGTCTCGTGTGAGTTCCCACTGTACTTTGATTACTACCCTACCACGTCTCAAAGGAGTCGTGGAAACAGGTTTTAGTTGGGTACAGTCCCGAGCCACATGGAGGCAGTGAGCGTATCTACAAGGGTTCGTCTCTCCCGGTATTGGGGGTGAGGTCGCGTTGTGTCTAGGAGAGCCATTACACGAAGTCCTTGGCCAAGGCAGGAGATTAACTAGTAGGTATTCCAGTAGTATCTCAGGGTGTTCTAGGCTACACTCCGACACGACTTGTACCGCTTTTGGGGGTCTAACTTTTACCAACCCACTAGGCCCGCCATGCGATGCTCATAGATGAACGGACCGGACTGTACGGATGTTATCACTGACAGGCTCAGTAGGGTGTCAGGATGAGTTCGCTCATCGACCTCCCTTTTGGTCAATACCTGGTAGCCCGTTACGTATGGCTAATACCTTTGACGTGCTAGTGGTTAAATCCACAGCCAAAGTATTGACGATTCTTTAGAGTCCCCCACAGACAGTTTCTCAAGTTTCTGGCGAAATGCTGTAGAGGCCGTATGGATTTATTGCAGGGTTCGAACGTACGCGTGCACTTGTGCACGTGTTATGGTTCGGACGGATTATACTAGCGGGCTTTGGTTTAAGTCGGATCCTAGTATTATACAGTGTAGATTTTGTCTCGTTGCATTTGTATTCGGTCGCAATACAAATGCGGGTATGTATATACAGTCGCGGGGTTTTCCTGTAATTTATTACGGGATCGTCTTTTTGAAGTTGCCAGTTTCTGTTCCGTTTCGGCCATTTTCCTTTCTATCTTTCTTTGGCAGAAAATTTGGTGTGGAGGCGGTTATTTGCAAATGTGCAAATTAGCATAGTGGAGGGTGGTTTTGTAAGTTGTTGTTTCATGAAGGTTCTACCATCCTTTTGACTTCCTTTTTGTTCATCATTACTTGACTTTTTGTGATGAGATGGTTGATGAGGAGGAGACTTTGTGGTGATCATTATTTTCTCATCATCACTCATCATTCTCTCTTGCATTATTTGACCTCCCCCCTCTCTCCATCATATGGGGCCGGCCACACATGTTTTGGGGCTGTCCAAATTTTTGGAGTGTGGATTTGTATCTCATTTTTCTTGCACAAAATGATATAGCTCCATTTCAAAGATCATCTCTTTCACCTCCACCCAAATGGCAACTTCACATAACCCCTTGAGAGAAACCATTCTACACTTAGCCTACAGCATTCTTGGACACGTCGGCTCTCCAACTTCGTGCCCGAGTTGCCTCGGTCCAGAGGTGGGAGCCCGTAAAAAGACCCGGCGATGTGGTGCCCTTTCCGATGAGGAGATGAAGACCGGAGATTCCGCGAAGAGATCGGGATGGAGGCCGAAGACCGAAGGATACAGATCGCTCGGTATAGCTTTCTACCCATTCTTCAGTTAGCTAGTAGTAGGTTAATGGTCCGATCCGGGTTTTTAGTATGCGGTAGCGCCGGTTTTCTTTTTTTGAAAAAGTTTCGTTTCCGCATTTTGGCCTCGGACAGACGGCCGAGGCGCTACCGTGCACTTACATTGGTATCAGAGCCACGCCATTAACCTTTACTAGCTTGCTCTAATGTGTTTAGAACTTCGATCGAACGAAAATTCCGAAAACCGCATTTCCAAGCTCTTTGTTTCTGTCGATTTTTTAAACTGCCCAAAAAATATTTTTGAGCATCTTAGAAAATTGTGCATGGTTTTTTGAGAATTCTGGAAAAAATTGGTTCGCTGATTTTACTGTTGCGCGGCGGATCTGCGGCCAAAACCACGTTTTGGCGCCGGATCAGCGGCCGTACTGTAGCAACAGTGCACCAAATTTCTTCAGTAGGTCTCTGTGTTGGAATTGGGGTTTTTGGTATATTCTGTTTGGGCACAAATTTATTTTGTGTACAGAGTATTGTACTTGGGGCCCACTTCGAGAAATTTAGTCGATCGAAAATTTTAAACATGTTAGTTCACAGTATTTACACTATATCTGCGACCGTGAATGTCATTTGATCGGTAAATCCTGTCTAACTGCTATAGCCCTTTGACGGATTTGTGAACGTGACATTCACGTTGATGTTCTGTATTGTGCTGTGATGTTGCGGATTTGTCATGGTGGATAGCCTGGATGCAATGGTTGTACAGTTTTGGTATTATTATGTACATTTGATATTGCGGGGCGAGCGTCCGACATGTGGACTGCCGTCACGGCCTGTTTGTATATTATTCTTTTGGGGAACGACCGGGCTGAGGTCGATGTACCCGTTTTATATTTTACTTTCTGTACTAGGATTACCCTGCGGTGGAGTGCACGGATAGCCGGGTTCTAGAGGGAAACGGGCCCGCATCTCATGGCTTTGAGACGGAGGGGGCTTCAATCTAGAATTGGCGGTCTATTCGCCGCACTCGTAGGGGGTACAGGTTGACCCAAGGAGGGGTGCTCAAGTTACCGGATTCCGTGAAGTGTTGGGTGGTCCATTCACGTTGTTGAAGGGGGCTGCCTCGCTTCAGGTTTTGGCGGGTAACTTGCCGCGCCCGTAGGGATCTAGGATTTCATTGCACAGGCTATCCACACGACCAGGGGAACGTCGAGTTTCCGTAGCGGCTCTATGAAACCCGGGGATCCCAGATATATCTGTATTGTTCTGTGATGCTTATTACATTTCTGTGATGTTGCATTTTATCACGCCTTGAGCGAATATTATATATTGATATATACACTAGTAGATGTTGTATATGTTTTGCATCCGCGCTAGTCCAGTCCCCGCTCTGTCGTTAGTTAAGTAACCTAACAGGTGATGACGGGACCCAGTGGCGAATGCGGATGGCATATACGTACATCATTATTTTCGTTCTTTATTGGTGTGATCAATTGATGGGACTGCATTGATTCAGATCAATGCAAGCTAAACAAACCTATTCTAATGTTGTTGGAACAATTTTCAAAAAAGCTGTTATTGCAAGGACGTTCTCTTTTGTTTTAAACAGTGATATTCGGTGATGAATATCCCGCACCTCAGTCGACGAGGCAAGGGTCGAGATCCCTTCACCGGGAGTGACCCCTTGGACAGAAGTTTGCGTCAGGGTAATAACTTCACTAAAGCCGATTGCCTTTTGCTTTGCATCGTGGTATTCAGTTGGAATATCCTGCACCTCATTCTACGGGGAAAGAGCTGAGATCCCTTCGTCGGGAGTGACCTCTTTAGCAAAGGTTTTCGTCACTATATTTTTTTATAAAAAGCTATCTGGTTCCTTCAACGGTATCAAGTTCATTACGTTAAAGGTTTTTCGCCAAAAACCATTCGTAGCCCTCCTTCATTTCAGAAAGGTAGTACCTAGTATTCATTCTATGCATGTTGGCCTACGTCAAGGCATAGAATATGGTAGCTATTTGTTACTTTTCTGTTGCATAGATAGATGCGTTAGTTTGGGACAGTCGTAGTGCTATTTTGGCCTACGTCAAGGGTATGTACGGGTGGGTTCAAATTAACCTGGATAATGACGGGTAGAACTTGACATATGACTTATGATATGTTGGCCTACGTCAAGGTCATAAGAGCATGGGGTAAAAATCACATCGGGAGTTTCTAAAGAAACTGAAACTTTCCAGGCATGCGCATACCTTCTGGAGTGTGATAAAGTGAGTGGATTCCGTCACGTTATCATGCGATGATAGTTTGAACCCGATTCCCACTGATGAGTTGGTTTACTCCTCGGGTGATCCCGACTAATTCTTCTTTCAGGTTTGGAGGAGAATTTGAGGTGACAGTGGGAGGTATCCTGATTAGATAAAGTGACAACCATTCTGATCTAGGTTAGAGTGTACGCTGAGTGTTTCTTTTCTCTCTCTCTTGTAGCGACCATGGCCCGACCCTTGACTATGACTCAGAGACCAAGTTGACAGAACCTTCTTAAAACACTGGCTTTTGGATTGTCAGAGTTGCAAATCTCATTGCCACTCCTACTTTTACCCTTTTCTCCAGGACACCCCGTATTACTACGAATGTCCACTTCCATTGGATAAAACCATCGTATGGTTATACACGAACTCAAAGGAATTTATTCGAGAATGGTTTCCGGTTCTAGAGAGAACGAATATGACTATTCAGTTGTCTTTTCCTTTTACCTTCTCTCAGGTTGCGAGTGCTCCTTGGATTAGGACAGTACACCTATTACGCTTATTGGATAGTCTTCTTCCAAACCATAGGCAGGTGCCGAACGGTAGGGAATGAAGAAAACAATTTAGCCTAAAAGGTGTACAGAAGGTAATAAGTTAAGACATATAAAGGAATTAGTAAGAGGGCAAAGTAAACTGCGACTGCTATTCACGACCAAACCAAGTATTTCTTCGCCAATCCTACATCACCTTTGTATTTCTCCAGAACACTCCGTATCACTACGAAGATCCACAGTTATTTGGATACTCCATCATATGGTTATATACGAACTCGAAAGGAACTTGTTCCAGCTCGGGGATGGATTCTGGTTCAGGAGAAATAGGAATAAGGTTTATTCAGTTGTCTTTTTTCTTTACCTTTTCTCGGGTTGCGAGTGATCCTAGGATTAGGACAGTACACCCATTATGCTTATTGGATAGTCTTCTTCTAAACCATAGGCCGGTGCCGAACGGTAGGGAAGGAAGAAAACCATTTAGCCTAAGAGGGTGTACAGAAGGTAACGACTAAAGACATATGAGAGGATTTGGAAAGATGGCAAAGAAATATACGGTTACAGTTGTGAATCTGGATAATGGAAGAGGCATTACCAGGAATACCCAGATACCCCTACGAAACATTTCAATGTTTCAGCTTCACTGTGTACTGTTAATAGAAAACTGATTTCCCAATTAGACCTTGCTCCAGGGTATGTATTTACCAGGTATGATTCTCACATATGTATGGTTTTACAGATGATGAGTAGGAGTAAGTTATTGGGAATTAGGTGATCATCCTCATTATATCGGAATTCGTTGTAATTGGTGATATTTGAGGAAATCGCCTGGGCTGTTTGCCGGACGACAAATATTTGGTTTTGAATATCCGTTGCTATGCACCAATTTCAAATTGATATATCTGTACGTCTATTTTTATAGAGTGAGATATAACCTTTTGAAATTATGTCCCTGACATTTACCTATATCAGTGGATGGTTAGGTAAGGAGCACTAAACAACGGTGTAATTCTTCTTAACCATAAGTACAGTTTTCAACCTACGACACACAAGGATTGAGTTATTAGACTCAAGGGACTTATACAGAGTATTGTATGTTGTCCAGTGTCCATCACATCTGGACAGAGGGGTTGGTACTCATACTATATTCTGTTTACTTGTGACTTCTCTAGTTCTTAGACATGTGTTTTGTAGAAACACAAGGTCCAAGTTTTGAGAAGTTATAGGTATATGAATAAAGTAGAGAACCAGGTGTTACA
Organism: Agapanthus africanus; assembly: GCA_030015575.1. Lineage (NCBI taxonomy): Eukaryota > Viridiplantae > Streptophyta > Magnoliopsida > Asparagales > Amaryllidaceae > Agapanthus > Agapanthus africanus. The sequence continues at coordinate 292,930,581 of JASDDO010000012.1, read as the reverse complement.
AGTATATGGATTCTTCAAGGTGATCGAAGATGTAGATACTTGTGTATGGTATTCAGTTGATAGTAATGGTTTTGAGAAACTTGTTTCTCTTTCAGGTTACTCATATCTGGATGCATTCCTAAGTTGAGTAACGCTGATAGGCATCCTTCCATTTAGTTGACATGCACTGGAGACAGCTGCATGATTTGAATCTGGTTCCAATTAAATCAGTGCTTCTGTTTCTATATTGGATATAGAACAGTTCATATCTTGACGATGTTAAGGTACGGGGAGTTGTCCGGCTTATGCTTAAAACCAAACTCTGGATAACTCAAGGCACGTTTCTGTAATGGCTGTTTGTGGGTTGACCCAGGCTATGACGAGGGTTGACTTTCTACCATCTGGAAGATCAATAGTGATATTGTTCTAGACTCACCACAGTTTTGAGTAAAATGATTTTTTTTCAAAAAACATAAGTGGGAGTATGGTAGAACTGGAAGTGATTCCAGAACCGCAAACGATTACTGAAAATTTGATAAGAACCTAAAGATTCAATCTGGTTTGACATTCCATTGGCCACTCCACAGATATGGTGGGTAACCTCAGGCACCCGAGAGGTACTCCGGTAGCCTCAAGGACGGTGACAGGGAGGTTCTTGTTTACCCAGACTTGACACTACTGTTGTTCCATACTATGAGACCCGGCGGGAAGATGAATATAGCGTCGTTCTGAACTGGCTTTAGAAGTGTACGTGTATATGATTCTGCCAGAGGGTTGTCGTAGTCAGTGGGAGCAGTGGAAGCATTGGTGGACAAGTGGCTTATGTATATTTATAGACTAAAGCAGATATAGGGGAGATAGATCATTTATTTCTGATGTGACAGTCATAGGTTTGACTTCATCAGAATAGGGGATGGATCTGTTAAGAAGGTAGTAGAGTGTGATGTCCTGGTATTTGGATGACATACACAGAGTAGGAAGTGATATTCCTATACTACGATCGGTTATACTTTGGTTGTCACACAGTGGTTTCACCACATAAGATATGGATATTATATCAGACATTCTGGTTACTAGATCTAGATTTAGGTAGTATCCCAATCTGGGAACTTAGACAGCATTCTAAAGGTGTTTTAGAATGGACGACTCCTGACACGGTAGTGTACCTGCAGGTGATGGAGTCACCCTCTCTGAAGGTGTCTTACAGACCAAAGGGGAGAGGGATGTACATGATTGGCAGATCACTTGCTTAGGCAATTGAGTCAATCATGAGATGTCAAGTACTACACCAGATATTGTTTTTGCACTAGATGCAATAAGTTGATATTAATCCTATCCTGAAGAAACATTCAGAAGCAGTTTTAGAACATAAGTGGATGTTCTAGGGATATGATAACGACAACATCATTCGGGAGACAGTTATCATTTCAGGCTTCCAAGGTGACCTGGATGACAGAGTGGCTGTCAGAGTTATAGTTTTCCCTCTGACGAGGGGCAGTGTTTTGGACAGGTGATCCAAGCGGACACTGAGGGAGGCATTACGCAGGATACTGATTAAGTTCAGTTGATGATAGAGTTTAAGAAGTTTGGATTTGGAGTTCATTTATGAGCTAGGTCTCATCAGATATCCAAACATATTCTAAGACAGGTTTTGCTCATTTCGGGAGATGGCTTTCTCCGCGAACTTGAGATAAAGAGAGACATAGATAGAATCACTAGGGCGGATCCACTCACTACGGCTATTCCTCGAACGCATTAGTTTCGCAAACGGGCTTTGTGAGACTAATTAGTAGAGGAGTTGGGTGTTCGGTATCACACGGGCTGTGAGTATGCGATATCGCAATAATTAGCCTTGAGTGCAAGTGGAAGATTGTTGGATATAGTGCCCTCAGAGTCAATTATTGGATCACAGGCACGTGATTGCAATGATTGAGGGAGGACCTATGGCGGTAGGACAGTCTTACTCAAGATGATAGTATGCTATCTAGTTTATCCTTATCATCGTGTACTACTTTAGGTGACCTTACAGGTCACTATTGCGCGTTGATAGAGCCTTTAGGATTCTTGCTTGACGGCTAGCAGTATGATGGCGATCATATACATGGGAGCTGGGGTCTATAAGCACATCCTTTAAAGGTCCCTAGTCGTAGTGTTTTCAAGACAGGGCATCGATACTCCAGAGTAGACTAGTGTATACAGTCGAGACCCCGACGAGGGGCGGTGGCCGGTCTCACAAGCCACTGGTGTCAGTTGGTTCACCTAAGATGTATACAGGTGCTCATTGGGTTATGAGTACACCGGAAAGGACTCGCCGGGAACATGCTAGTTGGGATTATACCAGACGTCAGATAGCAGTTCCCTGGTGACATGTATACAGGTTAGTTCATCGACCTGAGATCGTCATTTGTCTCGTGTGAGTTCCGACTGTACTTTGATTACTACCCTACCACGGCTCAAAGGAGTCGTGCAAACAGGTTTTAATTGGGTACAGTCCCGAGGCACATGGAGGCAGTGAGCGGATCTGCAGGGGTTCGTCTCTCCCGGTATTGGGGGTGAGGTCGCGTTGTGTCTAGGAGAGCCATTACACGAAGTCCTTGGCCAAGGCAGGAGATTTACTAGTAGGTATTCCAGTAGTATCACAGGGTGTTCTGGGCTACACTCCGACACGACTTGTACCGCTTTTGGGGGTCTAACTTTTACCAACCCACTAGGCCCGCCATGCGATGCTCATAGATGAACGGACCGGACTGTACGAATGTTGTCACTGACAGGCTCAGTAGGGTGTCAGGATGAGTTCGCTCATCGACCTCCCTTTTGGTCAATACCTGGTAGCCCGTTACGTATGGCTAATACCTCTGACGTGCTAGTGGTTAAATCCACAGCCAAAATATTGGCGATTCTTTAGAGCCTCCCACAGACAGTTTCTCAAGTTTCGGGCAGAACGCTGTAGAGGCCGTATGGATTTATGGCAGGGTTCGAACGTACGCGTGCACTTGTGCACGTGTTATGGTTCGGACGGATTATACTAGCGGGCTTTGGTTTAAGCCGGATCCTAGTATTATACAGTGTAGATTTTGTCTCATTGCATTTGTATTCGGTCGCAACACAAATGCGGGTATGTATATACAGTCGCGGGGTTTTCCTGTAATTTATTACGGGATCGTCTCTTTGAAGTTGCCAGTTTGTATTCCGTTTCGGCCATTTTCCTTTCTATCTTTCTTTGGCTGAAAATTTGGTGTGGAGGCGGTTATTTGCAAATGTGCAAATTAGCAAAGTGGAGGGTGGTTTTGTAAGTTGTTGTTTCATGATGGTTCTACCATCCTTTTGACTTCCTTTTTGTTCATCATTACTTGACTTTTGTGATGAAATGTTTGATGAGGAGGAGACTTTATGGTGATCATTATTTTCTCATCATCACTCATCATTCTCTCTTGCATTATTTGACCTCCCCCTCTCTCCATCATATATGGTTGGCTACACATGTTTTTGGGCTGTCCAAATTTTTGGAGTTGGGATTTGTATCTCATTTTTCTTCCACAAAATGATATAGCTCCATTTCAAAGATCATCTCTTTCACCTCCACCCAAATGGCAACTTCACATAACCCCTTGAGACAAACCATTCTACACTTAGCCTACAGCATTCTTGGACACGTCGGCTCGCCAACTTCGTGCCCGAGTTGCCTCGGTCCAGAGGTGGGGGCCCGTAAAAAGACCCGGCGATGTGGTGCCCTTTCCGACGAGGAGATGAAGACCGGAGATTCCGCGAGGAGATTGTGATGGAGGCCGAAGATCGAAGGACACGGACCGCTCGGTATAGCTTTCTACCCTTTCTTCAATTAGCTAGTAGTAGGTTAATGGTCCGATCGGGTTTTTAGTATGCGGTAGCGCCGGTTTTCTTGTTTTGAAAAAGTTTCGTTTCCGCATTTTGGCCTCGAACAGACGGCCGAGGCGCTACCGTGCGCTTACACTTCCATCATATCTCTAAGTATATACTCATGCTGCAGTAGCTCCAATATCTTGGCGATATCTCATCATTTGTAGCAACAACTGGCTCATTCGTCTATACGCTGAACAGCGCCTCAATTATCATTAATAAGCGATATATCAATGGTCATCACATTCTGGCTGGCCTCTAGCAGTGGCTCAACCCTCTGGTGTTGATCTGCACGTCCGAGTAATCTCGTAAAAGCGATCCTTCAAACGCTCATGGCGTGAAAACACACTAAAACGACTCCTCTCTATGCAATCGTACATCTCTGGAATCACGCCCTGGTCAGTCCTCATTCGTGACGAGCTCCTGCTGACCGCAACTCTAGCCGTAGCTCTCTCTGCCCGTGGAATCGTGGCAGCAAAATCATGACCGATATCGATGAGTATAGATCATAGGAATGAATATAATACTATGCAAGGAAATGTAAATCCTAAGGCTTCTTAAGCGGAGTAGCGTATCGTAAGTATGCCACGGAACACACACACGGTACGTCACTCTACTGACGTCGCCTATTCCATCAACCAAGGTCAACCTACGCGATGACAGTTCGGGTCTAATACCCCCTCGACTAAGTCTAAGTTCCGTAAGGTCAAACCTAAGTTCCGTATATATATAAACGCTCTAGGCTCCGCATAGTCAAACTTACACTCGAACTAAGGTTAACCTAGCACTCTGATACCAACTTTGTCATGACCCGAAATAGCGTGTGACTGGCCCTTGAATCATATGAAGTCTATAGGACCTCATCTAATTCAAGTAAACCAAAAGCCAAGAAATCTAAAACCATTTTAAGGAGTAAATAAAGAAAGCTAGTTTTTAAGAAGTAAAGAAAACATGTTTTAAAAGCAAGGTTTTTAAACAAGTAAGGCGAATATGCTTTTTAAAAATCTATAGTCTTTTCTGAAAATTTCGGCGGAGTTTCCTTTGTAAATACTGGCCCCAAATGGGGTACAACAAGAATAATATATGCAATGATAAAAGGCATCCCTAAGCGGGAGCTATCTCTTCGTCAATCAACGGTCACAACCACGCAAGCAATATAATATACAACGCCGAAGGGCGAGAATCAAAACTAAAAAGGAAACTCAAAATAGCATGAAATGCATAATAATACAATGCGCGACCTAAGGTCGAAAGAATAAACAACTCTAGTTTCTAAGTCTGAAATAAATACATGTCTGGTTGATGGAATTTCTAGATACAACTGATTAAAATAAATACAAGTGTGGTCACGATGCGAGTGAACCCACCTACCAAAGCAATCACCCAGAAAGAAGCAGTGTGCCAGAAAAGCCGCAATGAAACCTGTACGGCAAAACCTGCAAGAACTGTGGCACAACGGGGTTGAGTAGCTAACTAGTGAGTAGAAAACATCACAGAGCAGAAATCGTATGTATGACTCAATCCAAGGTCAATACTGTCACGACCTGAAAAGTAAGGAACAAGACTGGCACTTAAATTACGAAACGTCTCGAGGCGTACGTAATCTAAGTAAGCCAAAACCCAGAAATCAAAACCAAAGAAGGAGTAGAGTGAAGGAAAAACCAATTGAAAGTAAGTAGTTTTAATCAACATAGGCCGAAGTATGTAATTTTAAAATCCAAGTATTTCCTGAAAATTTCGGCAGAGTCTCCTTTGTAAATACTGGCCCCCAAACAGGATACAACATGAATAGTATACGAAATCAATAAAAAGGCATCCCAAAGCGGGAGCTAGCTCTTCGTCAATCGACGGTCACAACCACGCAAGGAATATAATATACAATGCCAAGGACGAGGATCAAAACTCAAAGAAAACCCAAAACAAAATGAAAACCATAATAATACAACGCGCGACTCTAAGGTCGAAAGAATAACAGGTCAGGTTTTCTATCTCTCTCAAATATACAATCTGGTTGATGGAGTTTCTAGATACAACTGAAATAACAAATAAAAATGGTGGTCATAAAACAAGGAACCAACCTACCAAAGCAGTCACCCGGAAGGAACATTGTACCAGCAAAGCCGCAACGAAACCTGTACGGCAAAACCTGCAAGGAACTGTGGCACAACGGGGGTGAGTTGCCAACTCGTGAGTAGAAAACATCCACGAGTAGAAAGCGCATGTATGACTCAATCCTAGGTCATACGATCATAATATATGCTCAAAATATATAACCTGAAGCATATAGTAATGGCTAGGGTATACATCTGAAAAATTGTAATACCAAGTGCTCGTGTCAGTGCGTCAGGAAGCAACATATCATATGTATGATGTATGAATGCATGAAAACAGAACACATCAAATGAGAAAAACTGTTTTTCTTAACTCTGTGAGATATATGTATACTAATTGAAATATCATCAGTGAAATCAATAGGAAATCAGTGTCCAGCATCGACACAATATCTCAAATCTCAAGTCTCAATATCTCAATATCTCAATATCATCAATGTCTCAATATCTCAATGTCTCAATATCTGAGGCTCCGGCTATCCGGACTGGCCCAACTCCGATCGTTATCCTCCGGATATCCGTCGAGTCACAATGAAGTCACCGGTCGGTAGTGCTCCCCTGCCAGGCTCAACGCCATCATCTGCGACCTTCTCGCCGTGGGGTATCGCACCGGGTCTACCATGCACCCACAGACGGTTCCTCCTCCTCCTCGAATCGGGTGTATCATATCTCTCAAGAGCCGAGAAAACTCATGGTGGACTCCTCTCAAATCATATCATGAGAAAACCACAACTTTCCTTTTAAATGATAATAAGTTTATAAAATCCTTGCGGTCTCTCCAAATCCAGAAATCTCATGGAATCCAAAATCTCAAAATCAAAGATCAATAACAATAAATACTGGGCTCCGGCAATCCGGACTGGCCCTAATTAATAATGCATAACAATGGATAAATAATTATGCATGAAGTATCACAGTAATGAATGCAATATCGAAACTAGCGCAGTAATGAATGCAATATCTAAACTGTCAGCTAACAAGCGATATCAATAAGGTAATATCCTCTAAAGTGCGCGTGACATGGCAATTACCGATGATGATGTGTGTGAGCCGGCAAGTAAGTGTACGTGGAACATACGCATCGTCGGTAATGGTGCTGGTGTCCTGGCAGCACGATTTTCATAATAATACGGAAACACAAATAACATGTAATGCGATGCGAATAGTAAGAACATGCGGAAAAATGAATAGTAAACGCAGCAATAAGGAATATACATTCATATAAACGAGTCATACAGTTTTGACATTTGAAATAGTATGAATCGTGGTGTTTAGTAAAATGGGGCTACGGTATATTTAAGAAAAAGGTACGTCCTTTGAAATATTCGTAGTATCCCTTTGCCTGTCTTTAAAATACTCACGATGCGTTAGTTTTGGAAATAGGTATGACTCGGGTCCACTCTAACATCTACTAGGTAACTACATGTCTAACTAACAACCAATCGGAAGGGGTACGGAAACCACCTAAACCTGAGTCGATATATAACCATGTAAAATAGTCATTGATCCCGCCTCAATAGTATCCCATACGATACCCTATATAATATGGCATCCTCGAGTCAAGAGTGCGGATCTATTATCAATATATAGCTCGTACGGTAAATCCGTCGTACGGCATCCCAAATCTGGGTACGGGTCAAATATCACATTTATTTCATTATTCATCTGGTATCCTTTTTATCAAATATCATGATCAGGGTACTAATCTATGTCTAGTACAACACTGATACTATCTAAGTATGTGAATGCGTGTGTATGAAAACACCACGCCAAAAGAACCCGCTAAAACATCACGTCGTATCTCAAATACGAACCACATCAAATCACCGATCTCACGGCCTCAAGCCCAATCTCATCGACTCATCTCAAATCCCAAGTACTATCCTCATAATCCAGTATATGTATATGTATATATATATATATATATACATATCCCCATATACGCACAGGTAATAACATAAATGTATGCATGTGTGTGCGTGCGTGTGTGGGTGTAACAACTACTCTATGGTTTCGCAACTAACACTAAACTAATCCATGAACACCTAGAGTCTATCTTTATCATCAAAAATCTCATATCAACATAATATATATATATATATATATATCTGTGTGTGTGTGTGTGTGTACGTATTCGTATACATCACTACGAACTGCGGGGGTGCTATACACCATCCACCTGACTTCTCCCCGTAGATATAAATCTACTCACCTGGTCTTCGCTCGCCGGTGCCGACGTCGCCACGCACTTGCTTGTCGTCTCGAAGTCCTCGTGAGGGTACCTACATATCATAACGCACCATATCGCATTAAAACCCAATTCAAAATCGAAACGACATACGAAAACCAAATCGGCACGCGTATCACGCATAGGTCAAAACCTATCGCCTACGCCTGCAAGAATAACCAAACCAATCCTCGATGTCGAGGTACAAACGTCAAACCATCGAGAAAACACCAAACGTACCAATCATGGTCTTGCAACTCACTAAAAATCTACGAAATAGGATGCAAATCATCAAAACTAATAAATTGATCAAATCTATTTATTACAAGAAACCGAGTAAGCATCAATTAGACGTTTTAAAACAAAACTTGATGTTTTAACAATTCTAATGGCCATAATACTCATTAAGCATCTGAAATAAGTCCTACAAACCATTTATATAATTTAATGTCATAAATTTCCATTAACCCCAAAAACCTAGTTTGCAAAATATCCAATTTTAACACCTTTTAAACCAAAATTTCACAACTCATCATCTAAACTAAGTTTTGCATGATCTAAGTTGCTAAACAACAAACTAAAATGTTATAATGCCACGAAAACCATAATTAGATTTTTCTCTCAATTAATTAATAATTTTCCCAAAACCTAGTTAACAAAATTAGCATAATTAGCAAAATGATAAACTAACAATTAGCAACTAGACTAGGTTTTTACATGTCTTGAAATATTAATCTACACTTACTAACTTGATTTATTTATAAAAGCCCAAAACCCTAGTTCAAACCCTTTCTTGAATTCTAAATCTTAAAAATTAAGCACATACTTAAACACTTAATTAGTTTAGATTACAACAATACTAACAAGGTAACAATTTGAGTAAAATTATACCTCACCAATCTTGAGATCAACATGAAACTTGTCCCCAAAATGCAAACTTTTCACCAAGGTCCATGCTTGATAGGCTAGAGAGAAATGGGTAGGGCTTGGATTTGAGTTTTAGCTTTGATTTTTGATGCATTTTGAAGCAATTTTGTGGATTTCTTTGATGCAAAAATGAGAGGAGATTAAGGGGGGTTGCTGCTGTAGGAGGCTTGGAAAAGGAAGGGAGCAAGTGAGGGTGTGAGTGTGTGAGTCAAATTTCCAAGTCAATGGTCCCATACCTCACTAATAAGACATCATACTTCTTATTCTATTCATTTCATTCTTCTTTATTTTCTTTTAAAATTTTGGAGTGGGAAATTGGTGAGGGCAGCCCATGGAGCTCGGCCAGCAGTATAGGGGGGAGGAGAGATGGTGTGGGTGAGGAAAATAAAAGATAAATGCTATACCCCAATTTCCATTTACACTAATTTCACTAATTAAGCATTTTACTTCGTTATTTTCTGACACCGTTTGGCAGTTTCATTTCATTTCAAAAACAATATTTTACATGTTAGTTTAGTCTGTCATGAATTAAAAAATTTGTATTAACCCATTCCGAGTTGTAATTTTCCCTAATTAAATGTATTAGTGACGGCTTAAAATAATATTAAAATAATTATTTTCGGAATTTTTTTTCAGAAAATTAGAAATTTTACGAATGGCTCAATAAACACCAAATAATAGCAATTACATAGCTAGAATATGTATATTTAATTTTATATTAAAAGATATTCATATCTTGTTTTTTATGGAAAACACCCGTATTTTACTGATTTTCCGAAATTTCACCTAAACGATTTTCAAAACGTTACAATCTTCCCCCCTTAAAGAAATTGGGTCCCCGAATTTAAATTAAAACACCCGCAAATAGTAAAACATTTCAGCAAACCATCAAGTCGTCGGGGCTCCGAAATCATAAATACATAAAACACATCGTAGCGCAATGCATGCGCATGAAAAACATATATATAAACCAAAATCAAAACTCCGTCAAGCATCCCGCAATCATCGGAGTTATGGGGAAGACATCAATGTCAAGATCCAATACGAAAACCAACATGATATACATCATTAAAACATCTGGAAGCAATGCATGCCAAACCTTTTTCAAATCGCCGTGCGATGATCGCAACACTGCACAGTGGCGGACGTCTATTGTAAGAAAATAACTATATATATATCATGTGTTTAATATGCACGTCCCGCTATTTTGAAAGCAATTTTAGAAGGGTTTCCTTTGTAAAATATTTCGTGTCACCTCGGACACGTAGGTAAATATTGAGACTATAGCTCCTCTTTGGAAATTCCTTCGAAAACTATCAATGCATGCAAAAAAAATAAACTCAGGTATTGTTCTCTGACTAGTCCTGCTCAGTACTAAACAAAATAGTAAGTATCATAAAATATATTACTGCAAAAGAAATCAATCCTGAATATATATATGAATGCCACGTGCGTCTGGTGCGCACGGAAATCGAAATCCATGAATGTGCCATACATGTGCACATAAACAAAATCTGAGTGCAACAGGTGTGCACGAAAACACCTGTCAAGGGCAACATGTGTGCCTGACAGCAAAACCAGGTGCATCTGATATGCACGAAGAATCTCGATTTAGTGCATCTGGTGTGCACCTAAATCGCATCAAGCGCCTTAAGTATGCGCAAAATCCAAGCCAAGTGCACAAGGTGCACGAAAACAAATATCGAATATCACAATGAAAATCGACGGTATACAACATATCTCAATCCAAATCCATGTTAGTGTATATTCCTTAGGGGCCATTATTGTATCATACTAGCTTGTATATTACATAATTGAAGCTTGGGATATTCACAGTTATATAATAGTCTTGCTAAACATGGTAGTATGCTACTTGGTTTTATCTATCTTAATATGTGTGTACGTATTGATAGAGCCCTTAGGATCTTGGTTGACTACCACCGTTGTGATGGCAGTCACACTAGTGGGGGCTGGGTAGTCTACAAGCACATCCTTTTTCAGGTCCCTAGTCATAGGATTATCGAGACAGGGCATCGATACTCCGGAGTAGACTAGTGTGTATGCTTCTCATCCCAGTTGGGGAGATGGTCTGTCCCACAGCCATCAGTACGTCGTATTGGAGATAGTATACAGGTGCTCGTTGGGTTACGGGTACACCGGACAGGACTCGCAGGGGACTGTTGGTTGGTATTATACCCATCGTCAGTTAACAGTTCCCAGGTGACATGAGTACAGCATAGTCCGCAGACTTGACACTGCTACTTCGCCTCGAGTGTGTCCAACTTTTCTTAGATTGCTACCCTACAATGGCTCAAAGGAGTCGTGCAAACATGTAGCAGTTGGGTGCAGTCCCGAGCACTTGGAGGCAGTAGCGGTTAGACAGGATTCTTCTCTCCCGGTATTGGGAGTTGATATCGCGCTGTGTCAGAGAGCCATTACGCAAAGTCCCTGGACAGGGCAAGCGAGATTTACTGGTAGGTTCCAGTAGTTTCTCATGGTGTAATGGGCTTCGCTCAGACACGACTTATACCGCTTTTAGGGGACTGACGCTTGCCGTCCCCTAGGCCCGATATGCGATAGTCCTAGACGAACAGACCGGACTGTACGGAGATTGTCACATCGGGCTTAGTAGGAGTTCGGATGGGTTTCCTCATCGGCCTTCTTATCGACATCTACCTGGGGACCGCTACGTACAGCTAGTGCCGCTTGCGGTCTGTGGTTAAACCCACTGCCAGTGTAGTAGTCGAGTCTTTAGAGTCCCACACAGAGAGTTTCCCTGCTCCAGGCGAAACGATATAAAGGTCGTATGGTTTTACGACAAGGGTTCGGACGCATACGTGTTTAAACGCACGAACGATGTTCGGACAGTTTTTACTAGCCGGCTTTTGTTTAAGCCAGGTTCTAGTATCGGATTATTGGATTTATACAGTCTAAAGTTTTTCCGTGTTTTCACGGATAGGAGGGACATTCTCGTAATTTGGCGGGAAGCTTCTAGAAGTATGGTGACTTGAGGGTTTAGGTGGCATTTACATTAAATGCATTTGTGTCTCATTAGATGAATCATTCAAGTGAGTTAATGAAGCATTTATTGCTTGATGATTCATTGCATATATTAAATGAAGCATGATGATAAATCATTTTAGATTTTTTTATTTGATTTTCTTTATACTTCATGATATATTAGAAGTGAGAAACAATTTCATGATAATCTTGCTCACCTTCTCTCTCCTCAAGCTCTCTCTCTTCAAACCCTAATCCTACCCTCTCATAATTTGAGATCAAGGATTAGCTAGACTATTTAATCCATAATCATACTCTATATCATCTAGGTGACTTTGATTAGCAAACTAAAGAAACCTAGTTACCTCAAGATTAGAGGCAAAGCTTGGAGTAGAAGCTCTCGGATGGATCGTTTATTACATAGAGGAGGCCGACGAGAAAGTGGATAACGAGAAGACGAAGGACTAGGTTCATTAGGTATAATCTCTTGTCATAGTAGTTAACAACTCCTATGTTAGTGTTAGTTAAAGTTTAGCAAAGATCCTTTCGGTGTGTCGATGTTGCTTCAAACAAAATGATTGTTTTTCATATTTCCGCCTCCCCACAAGTCATGGGGTGTACAACGTTGACTTACAGTGGTATGAGAGCCTCGCTAAACAATAACTAACTTATTGGCAAAGTCGTAAGAATTTCGAACGCAAAACGAACCGGAAAAAAATATCGTATTCACCAAGTTTCTGTCGAATTTAAAACGTGGTCTAAAATTTTTTCAGGGACCTCTAAAAATACAAGCAAGGAAATATAAGAATACTGGAAAAAATTGGGTGCATGAATCGGGCAAACAGCCGCGGAACCGCGGCCGATCCAACCGATCCGCCGCGGATCCGCGGCCGAGTTGAAGCCGATTCAGCCCAATTTTCCTCAGTAACTCTTCTGTGAATATTTTGTCTTTTCTGGAATGTTTATTTTCTGCTCAAGTCTCAGGTGCACAGAGAAGTTTTGGAGTAGAATCTAAAGTGTTTGCTCGATCGAAATTATACGATGTTTGCTAATTAGATTATATCTGTGAACTGTATAATGTGTTCGTAAATATTCCCTAACTGCTAGTATGTCGGTTGGCAGGGGGTTGCACATTTCTGTAATGATTGTACTGTTTGTGATTATTAACTTGATTGGATTGTTGTGATGATTATCCGGGGTTTGAGATGGGTTTCTATGTTCATTCATTCAATGTAATTGTAATATGTTGTAATATTATTTTGCGGGGCACATCCAGGTTGCGGTTGTAGCCACCGTTGTATTATTTCATTTTACTGTTTTTGCTCCTAGGATAGACCCAAGGTGGGGTGCACAAACTACCGGGTACTTTGAAGTGTTTAGTGGCCTACTCACGTTGTTGAGGGAGACCGCTTCACTTCGGGTACTTGATGGGTAGTTTGCCGTACCCGTAGGGGTCTAGGGTAGGGTAATGGCAAGTCATCTCAACAGTGTAATCCGTCTTTCGTTGCAGGCTGAAAAGAAACGCGGATTGCTTGTATATCCAATAATGTTCATCTATGATCTGGAATGCTTATTATTGCGTCAGACGAATTTACAATATCTATAGATGATAGCTATTTAGACGTCACTTATATTTTATACCCGCGCTAGCCCAGCCCCCGCTCTGTCGTTAGTTAAGTAACCTAACGGGTGATGACGGAACCCAGTGGCGAATGCAGATGGCATAAGAGGACGTTGTATTTTCGTTGTTTTCTGCAATGATAAGTTAATGATGGGACGCATTATTATTAATGCAAAGAAAATAAACCAAAGTTGAATCGTTGGAACAGTTTAAAAGAAACCACTCGGTTATTTTTAAAACAGAAGATATTTTTTAATTGCGGAGCTTTAACCACTCCTTTTAAAAGCTATCAGGTTCTTTCGGTCATATCAAGTTCACTACGTTCACGGTTTCGCCAAAACCATTCGTAGCCCTCCGTCATTTCATTTGGGTATTCAGTAGTATTCAAGCTATGCATTTTGGCCAAAGTCAAGGTATAGTGTTTGGTAGCTGTTGGGTATTCATTTGTTGCATAGATAGATGAGTTAGTTTGGGACAGTCGTATTATCATTTGACCAAAGTCAGGGGTATGTACGGATGGGTTCAAATTAACAAGATAATGATGGGTAGAACTTGACATGTGACTTATGACATTTTGACCAAAACCAAGGTCATAAGAGAATGGGGCAAAAATTTATATCGGGAATTTCTAAAGAAACTGAAATTTACAAAGAGATGCATACCATTTGGAGTTTGATGAATGTTGGTAGGATTCCTTCAACATTATCATACGATGATATTTGGATCCCGATCCTACTTTGAGTATAGCTACTCATCAGGAGATTCGTCACTTAACGATCAATGCTATAAACCAAGTAGGTGTCGAGAAAGGTGTCAGCAGGGCTACGCCACCAGAGAAAAGAGGTTATTTAATTAAGGAACTTCGCAAAAGCGTTGGAAAACCTCCCTCGAAGTACCGACACCGGCCTGGCTGAACGGTTAAGCAAGTATTGTACAGTGAGAATAGTTCTGGCTAGTTCTTCTTTTTTGGTTTGAGGAGGGATTCGAGAAACAGTGGGAGCTATCCAGTTTAGATAAACTTAAAACCACTCTAAACTTGCAAGAGCATCATGCTAAAGTGTTCTCTCTCTCTCTCCTAATTGCAGCGACCCAGATAATTACAGGACTTAAGTTACTATTAGAAAAAAATATACTGACAAGGCCAAACTATAAAGATTGGCTGCGGAATGTCAAAATGGCTTTGACCTATGACAGATTGGGGTATGTCCACACCGCTAAGGCACCTGCAGTCCCAGGTCCCAAATCCAGTAATGCGGATAAGGAAATCAGCAAAACCTGGGAGTTAGATTGCGCGAAGGCCAAGTGCATCGTGCTTGCCTCGATGAATAATGAACATCAGAGGAGGCACGAGGATATGGATCTTTATGTCATATTTATCCATACAAAGGAACTTTATGGAGAGCAATCTCGTATAGCAAGATATGAGACTTCAAAGAACATGTTTCAAGCGAGGTTGGCTGTCGGATCATCGGTAGGAGAATATGTCCTAAAGATGATTGGCTATAAAGAAAAGCTCGCGGACCTTGGGACGACTTTGGATAATGAACTCTATACAGACCTGATTCTCCAGTCCCACCCTTCCACCTACGCCTAGTTTATTCTGAATTTCAACATTGAAAGAAAAGAAGTTGAACTTTCATAAATCCTTAACATGTTGAGGAGTGCAGAGGGCACCTTGCAGAAAGCAAGGGAAACACATACTATGTTTGTTCGCGGTGCTTCTTCTTCCAGGTCCAAGGCTAAGGCCAAAGGAAGGAAGAATAAGGCCGCCACCAAACCTAGAGGAGGTGTTAGTAAGATGGGAGCGAAAGGAAAGAAAAAGATTGCGGTGCCAGTGGTTGCCAAGGATGAGTGCTTCCATTGTCATAGGAAAGGGCACTAGAGGAATGATTGCAAGGCGTGGAACGCCAAGAACCAGGAACAGAAGCAAGCTGTGTCTTCGACTTCAGGTGTGATTGTAATTGAAAATTGTCTGTCAATCAACTCTACTTCCTGGGTATTGGATACCGGATCAGGATCTCATATATGCAATTCATTGCAGGCACTGAGAAACCGTAGAGTGCTGAAGGTTGGTGATATGACCCTGATGGTTGCTAACGGAGCTAGCGTGGGAGCTGTGTCCGTAGGGGATTATCACCTGGGATTGACTAGTGGACATATTTTGGTTTTACATAACTATTTTTGTGTACCTAGTTTAACGTGTAATATCATATCAGTTTCCTTGTTATCAAATAAAGGTTATGATTTCACGTTTGTAAGCGATGTTGTTAACATCCACCTTAATCATAGTTTGATTGGGTCCGGTACACTGGATAACGGTATATATGTCTTAAACCAATTACAGATTTTCAATGTCCAGAACACACTAAAAAGAAAGTCTCCAGATTTAAATAAGGCTTTCTTATGGCATTGTAGACTGGGTCACATCAATGAGACAAAGTTAACTAAGTTACATAGAGAAGGATATTTGGATTCATTCGAATATCAAACTTATGCCACTTGTCAATCATGTCTCAAAGGAAAGATAACAAAGACTCCATTGACTGGACATGGAGTAAGAGCGAGCGAGCTCTTAGGACTCATACACAGCGATGTATGTGGTCCAATGTCTACACATGCAAGAGGTGGTTTTTCCTATTTCATTACTTTTACGGATGATTACTCTAGGTACGGATTCATTTTTCTGATGAAACATAAATTCGAGGCTTTTGAGAAATTCCAAGAGTATAAGAATGAAGTAGAAAACCAAACCGGCAAAAGTATCAAGAGACTGAGATCTGATCGAGGTGGTGAATACTTAAGTGCCGAGTTCCTAGGTTACCAAAAAGAGAATGGAATTCTCTCTCAGCTTACTCTTCCATACACTCCACAGCTTAACGGTGTATCGGAGAGACGGAATCGAACCCTATTGGATATGGTACGTTCCATGATAAGTAATGCTGAGTTACCGCGATCTTTCTGGGGTTATGCGCTAGAATCAGCGGCATATCTTCTGAACAGGGCTCCTACCAAGACTGTGCCTACAACGCCATATCAGATGTGGAGTGGGAAGAAACCCTATCTTCAGCATATGAAGATATGGGGATGTCCGGCTTTTGTTAAAAAGAAGCATGCGGACAAGCTCGAGGCACGATCAGTAAAGTGTAAGTTTGTGGGATATCCAAAGAACTACAAGGGATATTATTTCTATTACGCAGAGGAACCAAAGGTTTTTATTTCACTTAATGCCCATTTTCTAGAACAGCGGTGTATAGGAAAGGAAACAAGTGGGAGCGAAATAGAACTGGAAGAAATTCCAGAACCACAAACTACTACTGAAAGTTTGGTAAGACCGGTAGTTCAAGAAGAACAGGACATTCCCACACCCCTCCGCAGGAGTAGTAGGCCGTCTCATCCGCCTGAGAGATAATACGGTTTTCTCATAGATGGGGATAGAGAGGATTGCATCATTGATGATGATGAACCTACTAGCTTCCAGTAGGCCATCCAGAGCGGTGACTCGGTACGATGGCTAGATGCAATGCGGACCGAAATGGAGTCCATGTACACCATCAAAGTATGGACTTTGCACTTTGCTCCAGGTGGGGTAAAACCCATAGGATGCAAATGGCTCTTCAAGAAAAAGATTGGTGTAGATGGACAGGTGGAAACCTATAAGGCTAGACTTGTTGCAAAGGGTTTTCTTCAAAGACCTGGTTTGGACTATGACGAGACTTTTTCTCCAGTGGATATGCTCAAATCCATTCGGGTCCTTCTTTCTATTGCTTCCTTCCATGATTATGAAATCTTGCAGATGGACGTAAAGACGCCTTTTCTGAATGGTAATTTAGAAGAGTGCGTCTATATGGATCAGCCAGAAGGTTTCAATCAGTGTGGGAGCAGCGGGAAAGTGTGCATGTTGCTTAAGTCCATTTATGGACTAAAGCAGGCATCGCGGAGTTGGAACATCTGTTTTGATGAAACGGTCAAAGAATATGACTTTATCAAAAATCCAGATGAACCATGTATATATAGTAAAATTGTAGAACGAACTGTTGTATTCCTCATCGTGTACGTGGATGATATTCTTTTGATAGGAAATGACATTCCTATGCTACAATCTGTCAAAGGATTCTTGTCATACAGGTTCTCCATGAAAGACCTGGGTGATGCCTCTTACATTCTGGGGATCCGGATCTATCGTGATAGGTCCAAGAGGATGTTGGGACTTTCGCAATCCACGTATATCAACACTATATTGAAAAGATTCAGTATGGAAGATTCTAAGCGCGGTAATCTACCGGCTTGTCACGGAATCACCCTATCCTAAGAGATGTCTCCCAAGTCTGATTTGGAAAGGGATCACATGTCTATTTTACAATATGCTTCTGCGGTAGGCACTATAATGTATGCGATGTTGTGCACCAGACCAGATGTAGCTTACGCACTGAGCGTGGTAAGCCGGTATCAGTCAGACCCAGGGGAGAATCAATGGATAGCAGTGAAGAACATTCTCAAGTACCTGAGAAGGACTAAGGAGATGTTCTTGGTTTACGGCGGAAAAGACCTCAAGATCGAGGCCTTTGCTGATTCCGGCTTCCAGAGTTATAAGGACGATTCCAAGTCCATGTCAGGTTATGTCTTTACCCTCAATAGAGGGGCGGTGTGCTGGAAGAGTTCCAAGAAGGACACCGTTGCTGACTCGACGATGGAAGCAGAGTATATTGCTGCTTGCGATGCCACAAAAGAAGCGGTCTGGATGAAGATGTTCCTAACAGAACTTCAGGTGGTTCCTACCATTATTGATCGAATACCTCTGTATTGCGAAACCAACGGAGCTATAGCTTTAGAAAAGGAACCAAGGTCCCATCAGAAGTCCGGACACATCTTAAGGCGGTATAACCAAATCAGGGTGATCATAGATCGCGGGGAGATCGAGGTCCGGAGAGTCGATACAGGGGAGAATATTGCTGATCCATTCATAAAGGCCTTACCTCAGATTCAGTTCGAGAGGCTACTCGAGATCATCGGTCTTCGATATGCCAGTACATGGCCCTAGTGCAAGTGGGAGATTGTTAGTGTATATGCCCTAGGGTCCATTATTGTATCATACTAGCTTATATATTACTTAATGGAAGCTTGGGATATTCACAGTTATATAACAGTCATGCTAAATATGGTAGTATGTTACTTGGTTTTATCTATCTTAATATGTGTGTACGTATTGATAGAGCCCTTAGGATCTTGCTTGACTACCAGCGTTGTGATGGCAGTCACACTAGTAGGGGCTGGGTAGTCTACAAGCACATCCTTTTTCAGGTCCCTAGTCGTAGGATTATCGAGACAGAGCATCGATACTCCGGAGTAGACTAGTGTGTACGCTTCTCATCCCAGTTTGGGAGATGGTCTGTCACACAGCTATCAGTACGTCGTACTGGATATAGTACACAGGTGCTCGTTAGGTTACGGGTACACCGGACAGGACTCGCAGGGGACTATTGGTTGGTATTATACCCGTCGTCAGTTAACAGTTCCCAGATGACATGAGTACAACATAGTCCGCAGACTTGACACTGCTACTTCTTCTCGAGTGTGTCCCACTGTTCTTAGATTGCTACCCTACCACGGCTCAAAGGAGTCGTGCAAACAGGTAGCAGTTGTGTGCAGTCCCAAGCACTTGGAGGCTGTGGCGGTTAGACAGGATTCGTCTCTCCCGGTATTAGGAGTTGATATCGCGCTGTGTCAGAGAGCCATTACACAAAGTCACTGGCCCGGGCAAGCGAGATTTACTGGTAGGTTCCAGTAGTTTCTCAAGGTGTAATGGGCTTCGCTCCGACACGACTTATACCGATTTTAGGGGACTGACGCTTGCCGCCCCCTAGGCCCGATATGAGATAGTCCTAGACCAACAGACCGGACTGTACGGAGATTGTCACATCAGGCTCAGTAGGAGTTCAGATTGGTTTCCTCATCGGCCTTCTTATCGACATCTACCTGGAGACCGTTACGTACAGCTAGTTCCGCTTGCGGTCTGTGGTTAAACCCACTGCCAGCCTAGTAGTCGAGTCTTTAGAGTCCCACACAGAGAGTTTCCCTGCTCCAGGCGAAACGATATAGAGGTCGTATGGTTTTACGACAAGGGTTCGGACGCATACGTGTTTAAACGCACGTACGATGTTCGGACAGTTTTTACTAGCCGGCTTTGGTTTAAGCCAGGTTCTAGTATCGGATTATTGGATTTATACAGTCTAAAGTTTTTCCGTGTTTTCACGGATAGGAGGGGCGTTCTTGTAATTTTGCAGGAAGCTTCTAGAAGTATGGTGACTTGATGGTTTAGGTGGCATTTACATTAAATGCATTTGTGACTCATTGGATGAATCATTCAAGTGAGTTAATGAAGCATTTATTGCTTAAAGATTCACTTGATGATTCATTGCATATATTAAATGAAGCATGATGATAAATCATTTTAGATTTTTTTATTTGATTTTCTTTATGCTTCATCATATATTAGAAGTGAGAAACAATTTCATGATAATCTTGCTCACCTTCTTTCTCCTCAGGCTCTCTCTCTCTTCAAACCCTAATCCTACCCTCTCATGTGTTGAGATCAAGGATTAGCTAGACTATTTAATCCATAACCATACTTTATATCATCTAGGTGACTTTGATTAGCAACTAAAGAAACCTAGTTACCTCAAGATTAGAGGCAAAGTTTGGAGTAGAAGCTCTCGGGTGGATCGTCTATTACATAGAGGAGGCCGACGAGGAAGTGGATAACGAGAAGACGAAGGACTAGGTTCATTAGGTATAATCTCTTATCATAGTAGTTAACAACTCCTATGTTAGTGTTAGTTATAGTTTAGCAAAGATCCTTTTGGTTAGTCGATGTTGCTTCAAACAAAATGTTTGTTTTTCATATTTCCGCCTCCCCGCAAGTCGTGGGGTGTACAACGTTGACTTACAATCCAAACAAGGTATACCGTGGTATAAAATCTCACCATCCTGTGCATCGGCGTGCACAAAAGCAAATCAAAATACTGAAAGTGCATGAAACTATGCCGAAAGCTTAAATCAAATCATATGCTTGCCATAGGCATGAAATCAAAATCAACATCTCTAATGACATCAAATCAAAGTCAAGTACAACTGTGGTGCACAAAATCTCAATCATGAAATAAATCACCCAAAAATACTGAAATCCAAAGTGACGGATACGTGATAGTCAATCAAAAAAGCACAAATCATAAATACCGTCGTTGATATGTTCGTCCTTCAATGTCTAGAAGGCGTAGGTGCCTCCAATGCTAGCAGGGCAAGATATCTACTTGCCTTCTGATCATGGCCTGTCGCCATGTGCCCTTAGGCTCTCGTCTCTCACCGTGAATTTCTAAGTACGTAGCTCTTCAGCTCAACGGTCCAATATGGAAACGATAATGGAAGTAGTCCGCTCTGGCACATCTTCTAAAGATCTCTGGCCAACTCTTATGGTCACTCATAACATGTCTCGTCGACGATGACGAACTCTGGCCAACTGGGTGTGCGTCATATAACCGCTCCTGGGTCCAGGTCTCCTCGTTTAGTATTTCCAGAAAAGGTTCCGTCGAAGTCTCTACCAAATCTCGTTTCTGCCGAACTGCCCGGAATTTATCATCCTTTTACTATATCCATTTCTTGTTCCGGAACGGCTGCATACTCATCACAAGTCCTCCTGGAATATATATCCATAGTCAACGCTTCTGCTTGCGTATCACATCTCTGATGTCGGCGGAGTGGAACGTGTAAGTCGATGTTAGACACCCGACAAGATGCGGGGAGGCGGAATAGGTAAAACAATCATTTTGTTTAAACTAACATCGACTAACTTTACAGATCTTTGCCAAACACTAACTAACAACTATATAGAAGTGATTAGCTACTATGATAGATGATTATACCTAATGAATCAAGTCCTCCTTGTTCTCGTTGACCACCTCCTCGTCGGCGTCCTCGTTGTGATAGAAGATCCACCCGAGAGCTACTTCTCCAAGCTTTAACCTCTCACTTTAGATAACTAGGTTGCTATGAGTGCTAATCAAGGTAACCTATAGGATATATAAGAGGATTAGGGATCTATTAGTCTTGCAAACCCTTGGATCTCAACACATGAGAGGTTAGGGTTAGTTCTTTGAAGGGAGAGAGAGAGAGCTTGAGGAGAGAGAAGGTGAGAGTGAGAATGATATGAATAATATCTCATTTGTGAATATATATGAAGCATGATAATTAGTAAATGAATAACATATGATAATATCAACCATGCTTCATTAACTCACTATGTGTGAATCACCTCATGAGTCATTAAGAAATAAATGCTTCATTAACTCATTTGGATGAATCACACCATGAGTCATTAATCCATTTAATGCAAATTCCACCTAAGCCTCCAACTCATCAATCTTTTAGAAACTTCTAGACTAATTACGAGAATGCCCCACCCATCCGTGAAAACACGAAAATACTGAGACTGTATAAATCCAATAATCCAATACTAGAATCTGGCTTAAACCAAAGCCTGCTAGTATAAACTGTCCGAACATCGTACGTGCGTAAAAACACGTATTTGTCCGAACCCTGTCGTAAAACCATACGACCTCTATATCGTTTCTCCCGAAGCAGGGAAACTCTCTGTGTGGGACTCTAAAAACTCGACACTACGCTGGCAGTTGGTTTAACCACATACCGCAAGCGGCACTAGCTGTACGTAACGGCCCCTAGTTAGATGTCGATAAGAAGGCCGATGAGGAAACCCATCCGAACTCCTACTGAGCCTGATATGACAATCTCCGTACAGTCCGGTCTGTTGGTCTAAGACTATCGCATATCCGGCCTAGTGGGCGGCAAGTGTCAGTCCCCTATAAGCGGTATAAGTCGTGTCGGAGTGAAGCCCATTATACCTTGAGAAGCTACTGGAAATCCTACCGGTAAATCTCGTTTGCCCTGGCCAGGGACTTTGCGTAATGGCTTTCCAAACACAGCGCGATATCAACTCCCAATACAGGGAGAGACGAATCCTATCTAACCGCCACTGCCTCCAAGTGCTTCGGGACTACACCCAACTGCTACCTTTTTCCATGACTCCTTTGAGCCGTGGTAGGGTAGCAATCTAAGAACAATGGGAACACACTCGAGACGAAGCAGCAGTGTCAAGTCTGTGAACTATGCTGTACTCATGTCACCTGGGAACTGTTAACTGACGATGGGTATAATACCCTGCGAGTCCTGTCCGGTGTACCCGTAACCCAACGAGCGCCTGTATACTATCTCCAGTACAACGTACTGATGGCTGTGGGACAGACCATCTCCCCAACTGGGATGAGAAGCGTACACACTAGTCTACTCCGGTGTATCGATGCCCTGTCTCGATAATCCTACGACTAGGGACCTGAAAAACGATGTGCTTGTAGGCTACCCAGCCCCCACTAGTGTGACTGCCATCACAACGCTGGTAGTTAAGCAAGATCCTAAGGGCTCTATCAATATGTATTGTCGATATGGTAACATATACACATATTAAGAGAGATATAAACCAAGTAGCGTACTGCCATGTTTAGCAAGACTGTTAATACAACTGTGAATATCCCAAGCTTCCATTAAGTAATATACAATCTAGTATGATACAATAATGGCCCCTAGGGCATATACACTAACAATCTCCCACTTGCACTAGGGCCATTTACTGGCGTATCTGTAGGGTTACTAGGCACTCTAATAAGGTTCTACAATGCATCAACCATGCCCGTTTAAAATTTTAGCCGTGCCGAATAACCCTAAACAAGATCTTTGCTAGATAATTAGGGTTTCACATGCAAGTAAATTACATTTACCACTAAGTGAATACGAAATACAACCTTTGTAGATCGGTCCTTCACTTCTAAAGCTCCTTGTCGTAGCCCCTTAGCTGCGATCATGGTTCTCCCGGGCTCTCGCATGGCTTCACGAGGCGAAAGAGGCGTCCTTGCTTGAAGTCTTCGAGGCCGAAGATGATCTATGTCGAGGGAATACCAACTCAAGCTACTACTTCACTAACTAGAGAATTAGTGAAGCAAACACCCTAAACTAAAGTGCTAGTCGAGTAGAGTATGGATAAATAGGAAGTGGGTTCACTTTAGAATTTGTTTTCTCACAATGTTTCTCACTTTGGATCAAACCATAGAGAGCTTTTTTTAGCTCAAGGTAGAAGATGAAGAAATAAAATGAGAAGAGATAATGATCAAGTGAGTGAGCTTACCATGGTTAGTGAGTATCATATACTAACTCATGTAGAGACTTAATAATGGCTAAGTGTGATGGTTAGGTTAACAAAAATCCAAAGTAAAAACAAACTTAGTGGACTTTAGTCAATGCATCCACAAGCTTCCACAAGCTTCATTCATTTTCTAATTTTCCACTAATTTTGTAATTACTTTTAAACATTAAACCCAACATAACAAATAGCATGGTGTAAGTCTCACACACCCATGAAAGATGTATCATCAACCATGATACAAAAAGAAAACACATTTTAATATATATCACATATATATTAAAGTTGTGCACATGTGAGAAAAATCCTTAAGTGAACAAATGTTAGTTAATGTAAATTAGTATATCATATATACAATTATACACTAAATTATTAAATCAACGCTTGAATTAATAATCCGGTTATATCTCATATAACCGACTAACATCCAATGTATCGACTTATCGAATCAACACTTGATTCGATTACCCGGCTATATCACATATAACTGACCGATACAAAAAGTCGTGAGAATAGAATACGGTATCACATAGATGCATTATTCTCGGTCCCGCACATATCACATACGTGCTCCTATTTCGTTTTGTCTGAGCCAGTAAAACCTCTATATAGGACTCTAAAGACTCGTCAATACGCCGGCAATAGGTGATGATCACATCAAGCACCCACAAGCCGTCAGCGGTACTAGCTGGACGTAACGGACATCCGGGTATTGAGCGATCAGATGATCAGCAAGCAAGCCCGCTCTAACTCCTGTAAAAACCTGCCGGTAACACTTCCCGTACAGTCCGGTCTCCTCGTCTGATATGTCGCATATCAAGTCTAGGGGTGGTAATCGTCAGACCCCAATAACCGATAAGTCGTGCCGATGTGAGGCTCATAACGGGTCGAGAAACTACTGGTAACACTTACCAGCAAATCTCTAAATCAGCCCTGGCTAAGGACTTCCCTGTTATGGCCAATCGAGCACAGCGCAACATCAACCCCTAATACCGGGAGAGACGAAACCCCTCCTATCGCTCATCGCCTCCATGTGACTCGGGACTGTACCCAAAAACCACCGTTTTGCACGCCCTCTTGGACGTGGTAAGGTGAAAATCAAAGGACATTGGGAATCACACAAGACTCTATGACGATCTCGGGTCTACAGACTAACCTGCACAAGTGTCACCAAAGAACTGCCATCTGACGTGAAGTATAATACCATCTGGGAGTTCTCGGCGAGTCCGTCCAGTGTACTCAGTCTCCACTGAGCACCCGTATACCATCTCTGATGTCAAACACCAATGGATATGGGATCATCTATCGCCCATCTCATGGGTCGAGAAGCGTATACGCTAGTCTACTCTGGTATATCGATGCCCTGTCTCGATACACCTACGACTAGGAACATTAAAGGATGTACTTATGGACTACTCTGTCCCCACTAGTATGATCTGCATCATAGTCCAGATAGTCAAGTACACATCCTAAGGGCTTTACCAACATGTAACTATAAGAAAGTATCAAGAGACAAGTATACATGTTAAGATAAAGAGCAACCAGATAGCATACTATCATATCGAGCAAGAAAGTCCTCTCTATATATATCCAAGCATCCAATATAATATACATCATCTGTACAATATTGGCCTTTAGGGCATACATACAACTAACAATCTCCCACTTGCACTAGGGCCAGCTGCTGTAGTATCGCATACCTAGCATCCCAAAAAGTCTCTCAAACTGTATCTGTGGAATGGCCTTCGTGAGTGGATCCACAGTGTTGTTCTTCGTGTCAACCCTCCTGACCTCGATCTCCCGGCGATCAACTATCTCCCGGATCAGGTGAAACCGCTTCAGAATATGCCTGGATCGCTGATGGGACCTGGGTTCCTTGGCCAAAGCCACCGCTCCATTGTTATCGCAATACAAAGGTATTAGATGCTCAATGGATGGAACCACTCCAAGTTCAGTAATGAACTTCCTTATCCAGACAGCCTCTTTGGCAGCATCGTTGGCAGCGATGTATTCAGCCTCCATCGTCGAGTCTGCCACGGTTTCCTGCTTGGAACTCTTCCAGCTAACCGCCCCTCCGTAAAGGGTACAGACAAATCCCGAGCGCGACTTAGAGTCATCCTTATCACTCTGGAAGCTCGAATCGGTAAAGGACTCCACTTGGAGTTCTCCGTTACCATACACCAAGAGCATCTCTTTAGTCCTTCGCAAGTACTTGAGAATGCTCTTCACAGCTGTCCAGTGACTCTCTCCAGGATCAGCTTGATACCTACTCACTACACATAGTGAGTATGCTACATCGGGTCTGGTACATAGCATCACGTACATGATAGAGCCTACAGCCGAAGCATAGGGTATCCCTTGCATGCGAGCTCTCTCCAAATCAGTCTTGGGAGACATCTCTTTGGAGAGACTGAGCCCTGAGATCGTGGGTAAAAACCTACGTTTGGACTCTTCCATACTAAACCTCTTTAGTATGGTGTCAATATACCTGGATTGGGACAATCCCAATATCCTTTTAGATCTATCTCTATAGATCATAATTCCCAGTATGCAGGAGGCATCACCAAGATCTTTCATTAAGAATCTTTGTGATAAGAAGAGCTTGACCGATTGCAGCATAGGAATGTCATTTCTTATCAAGAGTATGTCGTCCACGTATAATACGAGGAAGACAACCTTACTCTCTGCCACCTTCTTGTAGATACAAGGTTCATCTACGTTTTTGACGAAATCAAACTCTTTGATAACGACGTCAAAGCAGATGTTCCAACTCCGCGATGCTTGCTTTAATCCATAAATGGATTTAAGTAGCTTGCACACCTTCCCGCTGCTCCCACTATCTACGAAGCCCTTTGGCTGAATCATGTACACGCACTCTTCTAAATCACCGTTTAGAAAGGCGGTCTTAACATCCATTTGCCAGATTTCGTAGTCATGATATGCAGCAATGGCAAGCATGATCCGGATGGATTTAAGCATAGCCACTGGAGAAAAGGTTTCGTCATAGTCCACACTTGGTCTTTGACGAAAACCCTTTGCAACAAGTCTAGCTTTGAAAGTTTCCACTTTCCCATCTACACCAAGTTTTTTCTTGAAGATCCACTTGCTCCCAATGGGTTTTACCCCTTCAGGAGCATCTTCCAAAGTCCATACTTTGTTGGTGTACATGGATTCCATCTCGGACCGCATTGCATCCAGCCATTTCACTGAGTCCCCACTCGTGATGGCCTGCTCAAAGCTAGTTGGGTCATCATCTACCATGATGCAATCCTCGCTCCCACCATCCATGAGAAACCGTAGTATCTTTCAGGTGGGTGAGGAACCCTACTAGATCGGCGGAGTGGTTGGGGTTCATCGGGAACTACTGAATCCTCTTGTTCCACTAGATCTTCTGTTGCAGCTTTTGTAGCCAGAACCTCTTCCAGTTCTACCTCATGACCACTAATCTCTTTTGCAAGAAATTCCTTTTCTAAAAAGGTGGCATGCCTATAAACAAACACCCTTTGTTCCTCAGTGTGGTAGAAGATATACCCTTGTGAATTCTTGGGATATCCTACAAATTTGCATAGAACAGACCGTGCCTCGAGTTTGTCCGGATTTTGTCGTTTGACATAGGCTGGACAACCCCATATCTTTACATAGTTAAGACATGGTCTCTTCCCTTTCCATATCTCATATGGAGTGGTAGGCACAGATTTGGTGGGGGCCAAATTCAATAGATATATGGCTGTTTCTAGCGCATATCC
Source organism: Agapanthus africanus (assembly GCA_030015575.1). Taxonomy (NCBI): domain Eukaryota; kingdom Viridiplantae; phylum Streptophyta; class Magnoliopsida; order Asparagales; family Amaryllidaceae; genus Agapanthus; species Agapanthus africanus. The sequence continues at coordinate 292,902,833 of JASDDO010000012.1, read as the reverse complement.
CCAGAAGGAAATAGGTAACTCAGCTGTGCTCATCATAGAGCGCACCATATCTAATAGGGTGCGGTTCCTCCGTTCTGATACACCGTTGTGCTGTGGTGTATATGGAGGAGTCAACTGAGAGAGAATCCCATTCTCTTTTAGGAAGTCCAGGAATTCATTGCTCAAGTATTCACCTACTCGATCAGATCGAAGGATTTTAATACTTTTCCAGGTTTGGTTCTCGACTTCTTGTTTATATTCTCTAAATTCTCAAAAGCTTCAGACTTGTGTTTTATCAAGAATACATGTCCGTATCTTGAGAGTTCGTCAGTGAATATAATGAAGTACGAAGAACCATCCCTAGCATATGTAGACATAGGACTGCATACATCGCTATGTATCAGTCCTAAGAGTTAAGAAACTCTTTCTCCGTGTCCCGTAAACGGAGTTTTGGTCATCTTGCCTTTGAGACAAGACTGGTAAGTGTCATAAGATGAAAATTCGAACGGTTTCAAATATCCATCCTTATGCAACTTAGCTAGCCGTGTCGCATTTATATGACCGAGTCTACAATACCACAAGAAGGATTCGTTCAATTCTGAACTCTTCCCCTTGTGTATGCTTGTTATGCTCAGAACTGTTGATTGATTTAGAACATAAATGCCATTGCATAACGTGCCTGATCCAACCAACTTTTGGTTAAGTAAAATGTTCATAACATTATCCTGTAATACAAAATTATATCCCTCTTTACTTAGTAAAGAAACCGATATAATGTTGCATATCAGGTTCCGCATGTAATAGCATTCGTTCAGAATCAATGTATTACCAGTTGGTAATACAAGGTGATATTCCCCGACGGTTTTAGCTGTAACAATTGCACCATTTCCAACCCTTATGTCTTTATCACCTTCTCCAAGTTCTCTACCTTTCCTAAGCCCATGTAACTGATTACATATATGGGATCCTGACCCGGTATGTAATACCCACGACGTAGAGCAAATGGAGAAACAGTTCTCTGTAACGAACACACCCGAAGAAAATGCATCAACATGTACTTTCTTCACACGGGTGGTATGGAAATCCTGGTATTCCCCTATATCCTGTTCAATCCTATAACTCTTATAAGAAAGAACGGAACCAACGTTCCCCAGCACAGTATAACATGCGGGTTCGGTCAATACATCCATATTATTATCTTTATTAAGGCATGATATGGTCGCTACCTGGAGAGAGAGAGAGAAGAAAACACTTTAGCGTATGCTCTTGCAAGATTAGATTGGTTATTATTTTATCTAATCAGGATGGCTCCCACTGTTTTTATCAAATCTTCCTTCAAACTCTAAAAGGAAAGACTAGCCAGGATTAATTACACCCTACAATTTCGCCAATCTTTCAGCCAGACCAGTGTCGGTACTTTGAGGGAGGTTCCCCGTGCTTTCGTACGGACCTAATTAAAGTAAACCTCGTTTTCCCAGAGGCGTAACCCCGTTAACACCTTTCTAGACACCTACTTGATCGGCTAATTGTCCTGTGTAAAACTCTACCAGGAGTAACAATTACTCGCAGTGGGTATCGGGATCCAACTATCTCATAGAAGGTATGCAATCTCATTGCAAATTTCAACACTTGAAATTCCCGATAATATTTTGCCCCTAACGTGCGATGACCTTGACGAAAGCCAACAAACCATAGCGCGCTAGTCAAGTTCAACCCGTACATTTCTTGACTGAATTAAACCCACCCGTACGACCCTTGACGAAAGCCAACAAAGCCGTACGACTACCCTAATCCAATTGCATCATATGCAGCAGATAAGCAGCATATAGCTACCGCACACTACACCTTGACGAAAGCCAACAAATGTGTTAGTGTATATGCCCTAGAGGTCATTACTGTATCATACTAGTTTGTATATTACTTAATGGAAGCTTGGGATATTCACCTTGTATAGACAATCTTGCTCAATATAGTAGTATGCTACTTGGTTTGTTTCTACTTCAATGTGTACATGTGTTTATTTTAGTATATCACTTATACACATTAGTGGAGCCTTTAGGATCTTTGCTTGATTACCAGCGTTGTGATGGTAGTCACACTCGTGGGGGCTGGGTAATCCACAAGCACATCCTTATGGAGGTCCCTAGTCATAGGACTATCGAGACAGGGCATCGATACTCCGGAGTAGACTATCGTATGCGCTTCTCATCCCAGTATGGGAGACGGTCTGTCCCACAGCCGTCAGTACGTCGTACTTGAGATAGTATGCGGGTGCTCGTTAGGTTACGAGTACACTGGACAGGACTCGTCGGGAACTGTTGGTTTGTACTATACCTATCGTCAGTTATCAGTTCCCAGGTGACATGAGTACAGCTTAGTCCGCTGACTTGACACTGTCACTTCGCCTCGAGTGTGTTCCCACTGTACTTAGATTACTACCCTACCACGGCTCAAAGGAGTCGTGCAAACAGGTAGTAGTTGGGTGCAGTCCCGAAGCACTTGGAGGCAGTGACGGTTAGACAGGATTCATCTCTCCCGGTATTAGGGGTTGACATCGCGCTGTGTCTAGGAGAGCCATTACACGAGTAGTCCCTGGCCAGGGCAAGCGAGATATACTGGTAGGTTTCCAGTGTTATCTCAGGGTGTTCTGGGCTTCACTCCGACACGACTTGTACCTCTATTAGGGGACTGACGTTTACCGCCCCCTAGTCCCGCCATGCGATGTATCAGACGAACAGACCGGACTGTATAGAGATTGTCACATTCAGACTCAGTAGGAGTTCAGATGGGTTTCACCTCATCAGTCTTCTTGTCGGCATCAACCTCGGGACTGTTACGCACAGCTAGTGCCGCTTGCGGTCTGTGGTTAAACCCACTGCCAGCGTAGTGTCGAGTCTTTAGAGTCCCACACAGAAAGCTATTCGCCTTTAGGAAAACGAGTAGGGGTCGCATGGTTTTGCGACAGGTCGCATGGTATTGCGTCAGGGTTCGGTCACATCCGTGCACTTGTGCACTACAGTGTCCGGACAGTTAACACTAGAGGGCTTTGGTTTAAGCCAGATTCTAGTGTACGTTTTGGGATTGGTTTTATCTCGTTTGTATTCGTGTTCCTCGGAATGCGGATGCGGGTGTGTATGCACAGATGACAGAGAGACAGAAGCAGAGGATTCCAATTGAGGTTGTTCACTGTTGACTGTTGACCATTGACTTTTGCTTAACCCTAATGAGAATAAGAAATATGATTAACAATAATATTAATTAAGTATTATAGTGACATGGTTGTTGAGGGGTTAACTTTGTTGACTTGTTGATTTGTTGACCGGTTGACTAGGTTGGACTAGTTGACCATCATCATGACAATGGCTATCATTCCATGTCAAAGACTTTTGCTTGCTTGTTTATTTATGCAAAATAAGTGTATGAAATGATATAGCCATTTTGACTTAAACCTTCACACAATACTTGATTACTATTTTTGTTATGATGGCTTTTGGATTATGAGAGGTTGGATGAGAAAAGAGTGGCTCATTCTTTCATTTGCTTTCTCTCTCTTGAGCTCTCTCATTCTCAAGCTCTCCCTCTTCCTCTTGCTCTCTCTAGCTCAAGGCAAACCATTATCATGTGTTGAGACTCATTGCCTTAGAGATAAAAAAGACACCAAAACAATCCTCTACTCATTCTAGTTCACAAGGCCTAGCAAGCCAAGTGATCTAGTTTCTTAAAAGTTCGAAGAAGAAGCCAAAGGTAGAAGCTTTCGGGTGGATCCATCTTCGGCGTAAGGAGACGACGAGGTGAGGCCGATCCGTACACCGGGAGGAGTTGAAGACGAAGGAGTTCAAGAAAGGTATAGCCCCCTAACCGAGTAGGTAAAACTCAAGTTAGGTTGTTGGTTAGTTGTTTAACAAAGATCCGTATTATGAGTCCATGTTACCACCCTCTTCAAAATCGTTTTTCACCACTTCCGCAACCCCGTAAGTGCCGGGGAAGGGTAGTATGGACTTACAGTGGTATCAGAGCCTAGTTAAACACTATCTAACATGTTAGCAAAGTCAGTAGAAGTTCGATCGAAGAAAAAGTCGCGAAACGAACCCGGAAAATCAAGTTTCTGCCGAATTTTTTTTCTGTACAAAAAATGATAAATCTTATCTTCAAAATCGGCTCAGGCTTTTGTTTAAACACCCAAGAAATTTGGTCCATCGAATCGGTCAAAGCGCCGCGGAGACGCGGCGGGAGAACGCTCCCGCCGCGGTTCCGCGGCCGAGTTGACTCGGTAGAGGAAAATGTTTCTTGCAGAGTGTTTCTGGGGTTGTTTTGGGATTTTTGGGATATGTGTTTTCTGCCCAGATTTTACAGAAAGAAAAATTAGTTTTTAGGGCTTGAAAATCCGTATTTTTATCGAACTTCTAAAGACTTAAGCTGACGGGTATATATCTGTGATGTGTTATATGTATTGAACGTCCGCTAATCGCTATACGTCGATTAGTAGGGGTTATACATATCTGTGATCTGTAATGATTGATGGTATGTGTAAATGAATTCTTTGGATTGTCGCGGATGAATAGCCGGGGGTTGTGAGATGAGAGTTTTTCCTTTTATCTTTCAATTCATGTAATATGTAAATTGATGTAATATTATTTTTGGCCGCACAACCGGGTCGGAGTTGTAGCCGTCATTGTATAATTTCTTTTTACTATTTTGGCTCCTAGGATAGACCCAAGCTGGGGTGCACAAACTACCGGGTATCTCGAAGTGCCGAGTGGCCTACTCACGTCGTTGAGGGAGGTTGCTCCACTTCGGATATTTGGCGGGTAGTTTGCCGCACCCGCAGGGGTCTAGGGTGGGGTATTGGCTATTCATCGCGACCGTGTAATCCGCCTTTCGTCACAGGCTCGTACGAATTGCGGATTCCTAGTATATCCAATGTATTCATCTGTGATCTGAAATGGCTATCATTGCAATATATCTATGTATGATATTATTTTGGCGTTGCTTACGTTTCGCAGCCGCGATAGCCCAGCCCCCACTCTGTCGTTAGTTAAGTAACCTAACGGGTAATGATGGGGCCCCGTGGCGAATGCGAATGGCATAAGCGTACGTCATATTTTGGTTGTTTTCTGCAATGGTACGATTAAATGATGGGACGCATTAAAAGAACTAATGCAAGAAAAAATAAACCAAGCAAAAGTCGTTGGAACACTTTCAAAAACCACTCGGTTTCTTTTCAAAATAACTTTTAAACGCGGAGCTTAAGCCACTCCTTTTAAAAGCTATCTCGTTCCATCGATCATATCAAGTTCACTACGTTCACGGTTTTGCCAAAACCATTCGTAGCCCTCCGTCGTTTCACAAGGATGGTCAATAGTATTCAAGCTATGTATGTTGGCCAAAGTCAAGGCATAGTGATTGGTACCAATTGGGTATTCATGTACAGCATAGATAGATGTGTTGGTTTGGGGCAGTCGTTCTACCATTTTGGCCAAAGTTAAGGGTATGTGCAGATGGGCTCAAATTAACCTGGAGAATGACGGGTAGAACTTGACATGTGACTTATGATATTTTGGCCAAAGTCAAGGTCATAAGAGCATGGGGCAAAAATCCACATCGGGAGTTTCAAAAGAACTGAAACTTGCTAGCGCTGCATACCATTTGGAGTATAATGATTCTGGCAGGATTCCTTCAGTTTTGTCACGCAATGATATTTGGATCCCGATCCTACTGTGAGTATATACTACTCCTCGGGAAATTTCTCACTTAACGATCAATGCTATAAACCAAGTAGGTGTCTAGAAAGGTGTTAGCTGGGCTACGCCCCCAGGGAAAAGAAGTTCTTAAATTAAGGAACTTCGCGAAAGCGTTGGAAAACCTCCCTCGGAGTACCGACACCAGCCTGGCCAAACGGTTAAGCAAGTATTGTACGGTGAGATTGATCCTGACTAATTCTTCCTTTTTGGTTTGAGGAGGGATTCGAGAGACAGTGAGAGCCATCCTGTTTAGACAAATTAAAAACCACTCTAAACTTGCAAGAGCATCATGCTAAAGTGTTTCTTCTCTCTCTCCTAATTGCAGCGACCAATCATCATGACCGGACATAAGTTATTACTAGATAAAAACATACTGACAGGGCCAAACTACAAAAATTGGCTCAGGAATGTCAAAATGGCAATCACTTATGACAAATTGGGGTATCTCCTTACCACCAAAGCTCCCCCTGTCCCAGGTCCCACCTCCAGTGTCGCGGATAAAGAAATCCGTAAGACTTGGGAGATCGATTGCGCGAAGGCCAGGTGCCTCGTGCTTGCCTCTATGAACAATGAACATCAGAGGAGGCACGAGAATATGGACCTTGAATCCATATTTCTCCATACAAAAGAACTGTATGGAGAGCAATCTCGTATCGCAAGATACGAAGTGTCGAAGAAGTTATTTTCGGCAAGGTTGGCCATCGGATCATCGGTAGCGGAACACAGGCTTAAGATGATTGGCTTCATAGAGGAGCTCGCGGACCTAGGGACCACGTTGGAGAATGAGCTCTATACGGACTTGATTCTCCAGTCCCTTCCTTCCACTTACGCCCAGTTTATCCTGAACTTCAACTTACAAGAAAAGGAAGTTGAACTTTTAGAGCTCCTCAACATGATGAGGAGGGCAGAGGGCACCCTACAGAAAGGTAGGGAAACATCCACTTTGTTTGTAGGAGGATGTTCCTCTTCTAGGTCCAAGGCGAAAGCCAAGGGAAAGAAGAAGAAAGCCCCCGCCAAACCAAGGGGCGGTGTTAGTAAAGTGGATACGAAGGGAAAGGAAAAAGCAACAAAGATAGCGGGGAAGCTTATAGGGAAGGAAGAGTGCTTTTTCTGTCATAAGAGTGGGCACTGGAAGAAAGATTGCAGGGCTTGGAAAGCCAGAACATAGGAACTGAAGCAAGTTGCGGCTTCAGCTTCATGTGTGTATGTTATTGAAAACTGTCTATCAATAAACTCTACTTCCTGGGTATTGGATACCGGATCAGGATCTCATATCTGTAATTCTTTGCAGGCGTTGAGAAACCGTAGGGTTTTGAAGGCAGGTGACATGACCCTCAAAGTTACAAATGGAGCTAGCATGGATGCTAAGGCCGTGGGGGACTATCACCTGGGAATGTCAGATGGACATGTTTTGGTTTTACGTAATTGCTTTTTTGTACCCAACGCAACTTGTAATATCATCTCTGTATCTTTGATTTCTAAAGAAGGTTATGAATTTGCGTTTGTAGGTAATGTTGTAAACATTCACCTTAATCAAGTTCTGATTGGGTCAGGTACATTAAGCAATGGTATATACGTACTAAACCAACCACAGATTTTCAATGTCCAGAATACACACCAAAGAAAGTCTCCGGAAATAAATCATACTTTCTTATGGCATTGTAGGCTGGGTCACATCAATGAGTGAAGGTTGACGAAGTTACATACAGAAGGATATTTGAATCCGTTCGAATATCAATCGTATGCCACTTGTCAATTCTGTCTCAAAGGAAAGATGACAAAGACTCCGCTCACTGGACATGGAGTAAGGGCGAGCGAGCTCTTGGGACTCGTACACAGCGACGTGTGCGGTCCAATGTCTACACATGCGCGAAGCGGTTATTCTTACTTCATTACTTTTACGGATGACTTTTCTGTAGGACTACGGTAGCGCCCCGGCCGTCTATCCGAGGCCAAATTGCGGAAAAGAAATTTTTTCTTGACTTTTAAACCGGCAATACCGCATCCTATAAAGCCCAGATCGTAACCATTAACCTACACCTAGCTATCAAGAGAAGGGAAAGAATGATATACCGAGCGATCCGTGTCCTTCGGTCTTTGGCCACCATCCCGATCTCCCCGCGGCAACTCCGGTCTTCATCTCCTCGTCGGAAAGGGCACCACATCATCGGTTCTTTTTACGGGCTCCCGCTTCATCCGAAGCAACTCGGGCGCGAAGTGTGCTAGCCGACGCGTCCAAGGTGTTGTAGAGAATGTTGTGATCACTTTGTCTCTTGCATCCATGGCTTTGGATGGAGGTTGAAGGTGTTGCCATTGATGGAAGCAATGAGCTACAGGAAGAAGAAGAAGAACAAGAGCTTTTCTTTTTCTTTTCTTTTCTTTTGTTGTTATGATAGAATGAGAGAGTGAGGAAAATAATATGAGAGCTAACCATAACCCCATAGCAGCCCCTCTCTCTCTCTTCCTCTCATATCATCACAAATCAATCCATTAATGTGACACTTTTGCTAAAAAAGAGACCATGAGTCATAGTATAAGTCTATGTCACATTAATGCATTGTCATGATGATTTCTAGCTCATTATTTCCTTAAGCAAACATTAATCCAAATGTTTTCCATAACAAAGAAAATCCGGCAACATCTATAGTAAACTCGTGACGGATCACAAGGATACCCCTCACCTGTATATACATACCTGCACCCGCATTCCGACTGAATGCGAATGCGAATGCGATGAGACTAAAGTAATCCAACAAATCTAATACTAGGATCCGGCTTAAACCAAAGCCCACTAGTATGATCCGTCCGATCATGATCCGTGCAATACAGCACGTATAAGATCGAACCCTGCCATATATCATACGGCTTCTACAACGTTTCGCCCGAAACTTGAGAAACTGTCTGTGGGGGACTCTAAAGACTCGTCAATACTTTGGCTGTGGATTTAACCACTAGCACGTCAGAGGTATTTGCCGTACGTAACGGGCTACCAAGTATTGACTAAAAGGGAGGTCGATGAGCGAACTCATCCTGACACCCTACTGAGCATGTCAGTGACAATATCCGTACAGTCCGGTCCGTTCGTCTATGAGTATCGCATGGCGGGCCTAGGGGGTTGGCAAAAGTCAGTCCCCCAAAAGCGGTACAAGTCGTGTCGGAGTGTAGCCCAGAACACCCTGAGATACTACTGGAATACCTACCAGTAAATCTCCTGCCTCGGCCGAGGGCTTTGTGTAATGGCTCTCCTAGACACAGCGCGACCTCACCCCCAATACCGGGAGAGACGAACCCCTGCAGATCCGCTCACTGCCTCCATGTGGCTCGGGACTGTACGCAACTAAAACCTGTTTGCACGACTCCTTTGAGCCGTGGTAGGGTAGTAATCAAATGTAGGGTTCCTAGGCATACTAAGGAGGTCTCACAAGGCATCAACCATGCCAAACAAAAATTTTCTAGGTGCCGAACAACCCTTAGCAAGATCGTTAACTAGATGTAAAGGCGAAAAGTAATGAAGCAAACGACTTTGCTACTTAGTGAAAGGGATTACAACCTTTGTAGATCCGCTCCACCATTTCTTTAGCTCCGTGTTGACGTCCCTCCGCTGCGATCGTCGGATCCCGGACTCTAGCGATGGTTTCGTCGGAGAAATGTGTAAGTCCACGTTGCGACCCCCGGTTCTTACGGGGAGGCGGAAACGGTATAAAAAACAAATTTTTATCGCATGGGGCAACATGGACTAACTAAGTCGGGATCTTTTCCTAAACTAAAACTAGCATACAAGCTAAGGAGAGTTAGCTACTCGGAAAGATGGTTATACCTAAACTTGAACTCCTTCTTCTTCAAACTTTTGTAGAGGTTGATAGTTCTTGCCTCGTAGCCTTCTTCCGTCGAAGATGGATCCACCTGAGGGTTCAACCTTTGGGCTCTTCCTCGATCTTTGAGTGAACTAGGATCTCCGGCTTGCTAAACCTTGAACCCTAGAGAAAGAGTAGAGAGTATCTATGGGGTGCTTTCTTTTTCAAGGTGAGGGATTCTCAACACATGAGAAGGAATCACCTTGAGCTTGAGGAAGAAGAAGATGAAGTGAGGAGAGAGGATGGTTATGATAGAATGAGCTATCTTTTTCCTTTTGCAACCATATCAAAAGAAAAAGAATTATCTAATTAGTAATAATAATTCAAATGAGAATAGTTGATGGTTGTTTTGGAATGACCACTATCATCACTTCATTAAATGAATGTTGGCAAGAATCAGGGAGCATCCTTGCAAAATAATGATGATGGTCAAACATTCAACCATGGTCAAGAAGTCAACCATGGTCAACATGTCAACAAAACCAACCATAACATAATCTCATTTAATTACTATTATTAATTGATATCTCACTAATTCATTAGGGTTTGGAAAAAAGACGACTGTCAACTGTGCAGGCGCACCCGTTCCGAAACCCTAGTGGAAAACCTCTTCTTCCGCCTCAAACAACTGTGCATACACACCTGCATTCTTGTTCCGAGGAACATGAATACTGAGAGATAAAAGTAACCCCAAAACATATACCGGTATCTGACTCAAACCAGAGCCAGCCAGTAAAAACCATCCGGACTCCAAACGTGCACAAGTGCGCGGATGAGAGCGAACCCTGTCGCAAAACCATGCGACCTCTACTCTGTTTTGCCCAGAGGCGAATACCCTCTGTGTGGGACTCTAAAGACTCGACACTACGCTGGCAGTGGGTTTAACCACAGACCGCAAGCGGCACTAGCTGTGCGTAACGGTCCCCAGGTAGATGCCGACAAGAAGGCTGACGAGGTGAAACCCCATCTGAGCTCCTACTGAGTCTGAATGTGACAGTCTACGTACAGTACGGTCTGTTCGTCTAATACATCGCATGTCGGGCCTAGGGGGCGGTAAAACGTCAGTCCCCTAATAGCGGTACAAGTCGTGTCGGAGTGAAGCCCAAAACACCCTGAGATAACACTGGAAGCCTACCAGTATATCTCGCTTGCCCTGGCCAGGGACTACTCGTGTAATGGCTCTCCTAGACACAACGCGATGTCAACTCCCAATGCCGGGAGAGACGAATCCTGTCTAACCGTCCCTGCCTCCAAATGCTTCGGGACTACACCTAACCACCACCTGTTTGCACGACTCCTTTGAGCCGTGGTAGGGTAGTGATCAAAGTGCAGTGGGAACACACTCGAGGCGAAGTGCCAGTGTCAAGTCAGCGGACTAAGCTGTACTCATTTCACCTGGGAACTGATGACTGGCGATAGGTATAATACCAACCTGTCATTTTCCGACGAGTCCTGTCCAGTGTACACGTAACCCAACGAGCACTCGTATACTATCTCCAGTACGACGTACTGATGGCTGTGGGACAGACCATCTCCCACACTGGGATGAGAAGCGCATACGCTAGTCTACTCCGGAGTATCGATGCCCTGTCTCGATAGTCCTGCGACTAGGGACCTGTATAAGGATGTGCTTATAGATTACCCAGCCCCCACTAGTATGACTGCCATCACAACGCTGGTAATCAAGCAAAGATCCTAAGGGCTCCACTAATGCGTATAAGTGATATACTAAAATAAACACAAGTACACATTGAAGTAGAAACAAACCAAGTAGCATACTACTATATTGAGCAAGATTGTTTATACAAGGTGAATATCCCAAGCTTCCATTAAGTAATATACAATCTAGTATGATACAGTAATGGCCTCTAGGGCATATACACTAACAATCTCCCACTTGCACTAAGGCCATGTACTGGCGTATCGAAGACCTATCATCTCGATCAGCCGCTCGAACTGAGTCTGGGGTAGGGCCTTGGTGAATGGATCTGCAGTGTTCTCTTCTGAAGCAACCCTCCGAACCTCGATCTCCTTGCGATCCACGATCTCCCTGATCAGGTGATACCGCCTCAAGATGTGCCTGGATCTCTGATGGGACCTGGGTTCCTTTGCTAAAGCTATAGCCCCGTTGTTGTCGCAATACAGAGGTATTGGGTCAACAATGGACGGAACCACCTGAAGTTCTTTCAAGAACTTCCTCATCCAGACAGCTTCTTTTGCGGCATCAGATGCAGCGATGTATTCCGCTTCCATAGTCGAGTCTGCAACGGTTTCCTGTTTGGAGCTCTTCCAACACACAGCCCCTCCATTGAGGGTAAAGACGAAACCCGACATGGACTTGGAATCATCCTTGTCACTCTGGAAGCTGGAGTCAGCAAAGGCCTCGATCTGGAGGTCTTTTCCGCCATACACCAAGAACATCTCCTTAGTCCTTCTCAGGTACTTGAGAATGTTCTTTACCGCTATCCAGTGTTTCTCCCCAGGGTTTGACTGATACCGGCTTACCACACTCAGTGCATAAGCTACATCCGGTCTGGTACACAACATCGCATACATTATAGAGCCTACCGCAGAAGCGTACGGTATAATAGACATGCGATTCCTCTCCAAATCAGTCTTGGGAGACATCTCTTTAGATAGGGTGATCCCGTGACAAGCCGGTAGGTTACCGCGCTTGGAATCTTCCATACTGAATCTTTTCACTATGGTGTCGATGTACCTGGACTGAGAAAGTCCTAATATCCTCTTGGATCTATCACGATGGATTCGGATCCTCAGGATGTATGAGGCATCACCCTGGTCTTTCATGGAGAACCTGTGCGACAAGAACCCCTTGACAGATTGTAGCATAGGAATGTCATTTCCTATTAAGAGAATGTCATCCACGTATAAAACGAGGAATACTACAGTTCTCGCTACAAATCTACTATAGATGCATGGTTCATCTGGATTTTTGATAAAGCCAAATTCCTTGACCGTCTCATCAAAACAGATGTTCCAACTCCGCGATGCCTGCTTCAGTCCATAGATGGACTTAAGCAACTTGCACACCTTTCCGCTGCTCCCACTCTGAATGAAACCCTCTGGCTGATCCATATAGACACACTCCTCTAAATTTCCATTTAGAAAAGCGGTCTTTACGTCCATCTGCCAAATCTCATAATCGTAGAAGGCAGCAATGGCAAGAAGGATCCAAATGGATTTCAGCATAGCCACTGGAGAAAAGGTTTCGTCATAGTCCAAGCCAGGTCTTTGACGGAAACCCTTTCCTACAAGTCTAGCTTTATAGGTCTCAACCTGTCCATCTACACCAATCTTCCTTTTGAAGATCCACTTGCATCTTACGGGTTTTATCCCGTCTGGAGCAATGTCCAACGTCCATACTTTGTTGGTGTAGATGGACTCCATTTCGGTCCGCATTGCATCCAGCCATTTTACAGAGTCAACACTCTGAACGGCCTGCTGGAAGCTAGTAGGCTCATCATAATCTATGATGCAATCCTCTCTATCCCCGTCTATGAGAAAACCGTAGTATCTCTCGGGCGGATGAGACTGCCTACTACTCCTGCGGAGCGGCGTAGGAATGTCCTGTTCTTTTGAACCCTCTGGTTCCTCTAAGATTTCAGTTATGGTTTGTGGTTCTAGAACTTCTTTCAGTTCTACTGCGCTCCCACTTATCTGATTTTCTAAAAACTCAGTTTCCAAGAAGCGGGCATGACGAGAAACAAGGACTTTTTGCTCCTCTACGTAATAGAAAAGATACCCCTTGGAGTTCTTTGGGTATCCCACAAACTTGCACTGTACTGAGCGTGCCTGGAGCTTGTCCGCATGCTGCTTTTTTACAAAAGCCGGACATCCCCATGTCTTAAAGGATTTAAGACAGGGTTTCTTCCCACTCCACATCTGATATGGTGTGGTAGGCACTGTCTTAGTAGGAACTTGGTTCAAGAGATGTGCAGCTGTTTCCAGTGCATAACCCCAGAAAGATCGCGATAACTCAGCCTTACTCATCATGGAACGAACCATATCCAATAGGGTTCGATTCCTCCTTTCCGATACACCGTTATGTTGCGGAGTGTATGGAGGAGTACGCTGAGAGAGAATTCCATTCTCTTTTAAATAGTTCAGGAACTCGGCACTCAAGTATTCACCACCTCGATACGATCTTAGAATCTTAATACTTTTGCCTGTTTGTTTTTCAACTTCATTCTTGTAATCCCGAAATTTCTCAAAGGCCTCGGATTTGTGCTTCATTAAGAAGACATGTCCATACCTAGAGAAATCGTCTGTGAAAGTAATGAAGTATGAATAACCGGTTCGCGCATGTGTAGACATTGGACCACACACGTCACTGTGTATGAGTCCCAAGAGCTCGCTCTCTCTTTCTCCGTGTCCAGTGAACGGAGTCTTTGTCATCTTTCCCAGGAGACAGGATTCACAAGTGGCATAAGACTGATACTCGAACGGATCCAAGTATCCTTCTTTATGTAACTTAGTGAACCGTGTCTCATTGATGTGACCCAGTCTACAATGCCATAAGAAAGCCTGATTGATATCTGGAGACTTTCTTTTGTGTGTTTTCTGGACATTGAAAACCTGTGGTTGGTTTAACACGTATATACCATTGCTCAGTGTACCTGACCCAATCAGAACTTGATTAAGGTGAATGTTTACAACATTACTTACAAACGCAAATTCATAACCTTCTTTAGAAACCAAAGATACAGAAATGATATTACAAGTTGCGTTGGGTACAAAAAAGCAATTACGCAAAACCAAAACATGCCCATCTGACATTCCCAGGTGATAGTCCCCCACGGCTTTAGCATCCATGCTAGCTCCGTTCGCAACTCTGAGGGTCATGTCACCTGCCTTCAAAAACCTACGGTTTCTCAACGCCTGCAAAGAATTACAGATATGAGATCCTGATCCGGTATCCAATACCCAGGAAGTAGAATTTATAGAAAGACAGTTTTCAATAACATACACACCTGAAGCTGAAGCCGCAACCTGCTTCAGTTCCTGTGTCCTGGCCTTCCAAGCCCTGCAATCTTTCTTCCAGTGTCCACTCTTGTGACAATAGAAGCATTCCTCTTTACCCACAAGCTTCCCCGCAATCTTTGTTTCCTTTTCCTTTCCCTTCGCACCCACTTTACTAACACCGCCTCTTGGATTGGCGGGGGCTTTCTTCCTCTTTCCCTTGGCCTTCGCCTTGGACCTAGAGGAAGAAGATCCTCCTACAAACAAAGCGGGTGTATCCCTACCCTTCTGTAGGGTGCCCTCTGCGCTCCTCAGCATCTTGAGGAGTTCTGAAAGTTCAACTTTCTTTTCTTGTAAGTTGAAGTTCAGTATAAACTGGGCGTAAGTGGATGGAAAGGACTGGAGAATTAAATCCGTATAGAGTTCACTATCCAACGTGGTCCCAAGTTCCGTGAGCTCCTCAGTGTAGCCAATCATCTTAAGCACGTGGTCCGCTACCGATGATCCGACGGCCAACTTTGTCGAAAATAACTTCTTCGACACTTCGTATCTTGCGATACGAGACTGCTCTCCATACAGTTCTTTTGTATGGAGAAATATGGACTCGAGGTCCATATTCTCATGCCTCCTCTGATGTTCGTTGTCCATAGAGGCAAGCACGAGGCACCTGGCCTTCGCGCAATCAATCTCCCAAGTCTTACGGATTTCCTTATCCGCGACGCTGGAGGTGGGACCTAGGACGGGGGGAGCTTTGGTGGTAAGAAGATACCCCAGGTTGTCGTAAGTGATTGCCAATTTTACATTCCTGAGCCAATCTTTGTAGTTTGGCCCTGTCAGTATGTTTTTATCTAGAAGTAACTTAACTCCAGTCATTTCGAATTTGGTCGCTGCAGGGGAAGAGAGAAGAAACACTTTAGCATGATGCTCTTGCATGTTTAGAATGGTTTTTAATTTGTCTAAACAGGATGGCTCCCACTGTCTCTCGAATCCCTCCTCAAACCATAAAGGAAGAACTAGTCGGGATCAATCCCACCGCACAATACTTGCTTAACCGTTCAGCGAGGCCAGTGTCGGTACTTCGAGGGAGGTTTTCCAACGCTTTCGCGAAGTTCCTTAATTAGAGAACCTCTTTTCCCTGGGGGCGTAGCCCCGCTAACACCTTTCTAGACACCTACTGGGTTTATAGCATTGATCGTTTAGTGAAAAATTTCCCGAGGAGTAGCATATACTCACAGTAGGATCGGGATCCAAATATCATCGCGTGACGAAACTGAAGGAATCCTACCAGAATCACCACACTCCAAATGGTATGCAAATCTAGCAAGTTTCAGTACTTATGAAACTCCCGATGTGGATTTTTGCCCCATGCTCTTATGACCTTGACTAAGGCCAACAAATCATAAGTCACATGTCAAGTTCTACCCGTCGTTATCCAGGTTAATTTGAACCCACCCGTATATACCCTTGGCTATGGCCAACAAGGCAATACGACTGTCCCAAACCAACGCATTCTATCTATGCAACATATGAATACCCACCAGCTACCAAACACTGTGCCTTGACTAAGGCCAACAAACACAGCTTGAATACTGTTGAATATTCATATGAAACGACGGAGGGCTACGGATGGTTTTGGCGAAACCGTGAACGTAGTGAACTTGATATAATCGATGGAACGAGATAGCTTCTAGAAGGAGTGGCTCAATCTCCGCATTTAAAAGTTAGTTTTGAAAAGAACCGAGTGGTTTTTCGAAAGTGTTCCAACGACTTTAGTTTGGTTTATTATCTTGCATTAGTTCTTTTAATGCGTGATATTCTTGCATTAGTTCTTTTAATGCGTCCCATCATTTAATCCTACCATTGCAGAAAACAACCAAAATATGACGTACGCTTATGCCATATGCATTCGCCACGGGGCCCCGTCATCACCCGTTAGGTTACTTAACTAACGACAGAGCGGGGGCAGGGCTAGCGCGGCTGTAAAACATAAGCAACGCCTAAATAGTTATAGATATAGCAATGATAGACATTACAGATCACAGATGAATACATTGGATATACTAGGAATCCGCAATCCGTTCGAGCCTGCAACGAAAAGCGGATTACACGGTCACGGTGAATAGCCAAAACCCCACCCAAGACCCCTACGGGTGCGGCAAACTACCCGCCAAGTACTCGGCAGTTTGTGCACCCCTCCATGGGTATATCCTAGGAGCATAAACAGTAAAAAGAATTATACAATGACGGCTACAACCCCGACCCGGTTGTGCGGCCAAACAAATAATAATATTACATCAATTTACATTTACAAATGAATGGAAGAAAAACAAAAGCTCATCTCACATCCACCCCGGCTATTCACCCGCGACAGTCCAACACATTCATATACACAAACCATCATCAAACAATGATCACAAAGATGTATAACCCCGACTAATCGACTTATAGCGATTAGCCGACGTTCAATACATTCAAACATCACAGATATAACCAACATAGCCAAAGTGCAGTGAAGTTCGGAAACAATACGGAATTATAGGACCCCAAAAGTAAATTTCTGTTCTGGAAAATCTGGGCACATATAATATATCTTAAAAATCCTAAAACCAACACAGAGAAACACTGCACTAAAATCGATCACGAGAGGACAACAAACGGCGGCGGTTCCGCGGCAAATGCCTACCTCATGCCGCGGAACCGCGGCGGTTTGAATGAATCAGGGGATCGTTTTTCTTGGGTGTTCACACAAAACCCTGAGCCGAATTTAGGTGTATAACAAATCTCGTTTTGACCAGAAAAAATTTTAACAGAAACTAGGGTTTTGTAAAAGTTTGGTTTTTGGATTTTTCGGTTCCGAACTTCCTTACACATCACTACCAAGCTAGTTTAAGTTTAGTTAGGCTCTGATACCACTGTAAGTCCACGTTGCGACCCCCGGTTCTTACGGGGAGGCGGAAACGGTATAAAAAATAAATTTTTATCGCATGGGGCAACATGGACTAACTAAGTCGGGATCTTTTCCTAAACTAAAACTAGCATACAAGATAAGGAGAGTTAGCTACTCGGAAAGATGGTTATACCTAAACTTTAACTACTTCTTCTTCAAACTTTTGTAGAGGTTGATAGTTCTTGCCTCGTAGCCTTCTTCCGTCGAAGATGGATCCACCTGAGGGTTCAACCTTTGGGCTCTTCCTCGATCTTTGAGTGAACTAGGATCTCCGGCTTGCTAAACCTTGAACCCTAGAGAGAGAGTAGAGAGTATCTATGGGGTGCTTTCTTTTTCAAGGTGAGGGATTCTCAACACATGAGAAGGAATCACCTTGAGCTTGAGGAAGAAGAAGATGAAGTGAGGAGAGAGGATGGTTATGATAGAATGAGCTATCTTTTTCCTTTTGCAACCATATCAAAAGAAAAAGAATTATCTAATTAGTAATAATAATTCAAATGAGAATAGTTGATGGTTGTTTTGGAATGACCACTATCATCACTTCATTAAATGAATGTTGGCAAGAATCAAGGAGCATCCTTGCAAAACAATGATGATGGTCAAACATTCAACCATGGTCAACAAGTCAACCATGATCAACATGTCAACAAAACCAACCATAACATATTCTCATTTAATTACTATTATTAATTGATATCTCACTAATTCATTAGGGTTTGGAAAAAAGACGACTGTCAACTGTGCAGGCGCACCCGTTCCGAAACCCTAGTGAAAAACCTCTTCTTCTGCCTCAAACAACTGTGCATACACACCTGCATTCTTGTTCCGAGGAACATGAATACTGAGAGATAAAAGTAACCCCAAAACATATACCGGTATCTGACTCAAACCAGAGCCAGCCAGTAAAAACCGTCCGGACTCCAAGCGTGCACAAGTGCGCGGATGAGAGCGAACCCTGTCGCAAAACCATGCGACCTCTACTCTGTTTTGCCCAGAGGCGAATACCCTCTGTGTGGGACTCTAAAGACTCGACACTACGCTGGCAGTGGGTTTAACCACAGACCGCAAGCGGCACTAGCTGTGCGTAACGGTCCCCAGGTAGATGCCGACAAGAAGGCTGACGAGGTGAAACCCCATCTGAGCTCCTACTGAGTCTGAATGTGACAGTCTACGTACAGTCCGGTCTGTTCGTCTAATACATCGCATGTCGGGCCTAGGGGGCGGTAAAACGTCAGTTCCCTAATAGCGGTACAAGTCGTGTGGGAGTGAAGCCCAAAACACCCTGAGATAACACTGGAAGCCTACCAGTATATCTCGCTTGCCCTGGCCAGGGACTACTCGTGTAATGGCTCTCCTAGACACAGCGCGATGTCAACCCCCAATACCGGGAGAGACGAATCCTGTCTAACCGTCACTGCCTCCAAATGCTTCGGGACTACACCCAACCACCACCTGTTTGCACGACTCCTTTGAGCCGTGGTAGGGTAGTGATCAAAGTGCAGTGGGAACACACTCGAGGCGAAGTGCCAGTGTCAAGTCAGCGGACTAAGCTGTACTCATGTCACCTGGGAACTGATGACTGACGATAGGTATAATACCAACCTGTCAGTTCCCGACGAGTCCTGTCCAGTGTACTCGTAACCCAACGAGCACCCGTATACTATCTCCAGTACGACGTACTGATGGCTGTGGGACAGACCATCTCCCAGACTGGGATGAGAAGCGCATACGCAAGTCTACTCCGGAGTATCGATGCCCTGTCTCGACAGTCCTGCGACTAGGGACCTGTATAAGGCTGTGCTTATAGATTACCCAGCCCCCACTAGTGTGACTGCCATCACAACGCTGGTAATCAAGCAAAGATCCTAAGGGCTCCATTAATGCGTATAAGTGATATACTAAAATAAACACAAGTACACATTGAAGTAGAAACAAACCAAGTAGCATATTACTATATTGAGCAAGATTGTTTATACAAGGTGAATATCCCAAGCTTCCATTAAGTAATATACAATCTAGTATGATACAGTAATGGCCTCTAGGGCATATACACTAACAAAATGATCGGGCTAGGTCATTAACTTCGAGGCCGAAGATGATCTACATCGGGGAGACTCAAACTCAAGCTATTCCTTCACTCGGTCGAAAACTTTGTGAAGAGAACACCCTATACTACATGGCAAGTGGTAGAGGATGAAGAAATAGGAAGTGGGTTCACTTTAGAATTGGATTTCTCACTCTTTTTCTCATGATGCCATTGGAGCTAGCAAGCTTTTTCAAGCTTGATGAATATGAAGAAGAAGAAAGAATATCATATGAATAATATCCAAAGTGAAACTTATCCAAATGAATGATGGCACCATGGTTGAGTTAAGCCCTCATGCTTAACTCATGTAGAGAATTAACCATAGCATAAGGTTAAGGGTTGGGTTAGCTAATATCTTGAACAAATGACAAAAGAGTTGACTTTGTCATTGTTCATCAAGCTTCATGAAGCTTGATAACTTTGACCAAAAGTCACTCTCTTTTGTTATTTGTTTAGGAAAATAGTAAACCCTAATTCAACCTTGATATGGTTCAAGTCTCATACACACAACTTGTTTGTATCATCAAGCATGATACAAACATGTACACTTGCATATATCACATATAAACAATGTACACATTCAAGTGAGAAAATCAATCTTAAATGAACCAATACTAGTTAATGTAAAGTAATATATCAAATATATAATTATACATTAAATCATTAAATCAACACTTGATTTAATGATCTGTTCATATCGCATATAACCGACTAATATCAATAGTAACAACTTATCGAATCACACTTAATCCGATAACCCGGCTATATCGCATACAACCGATCAATGTCACAAATCGCGAGAATAGAATACAGTATCACATACTGGTATTATCCTCGGTCCCGCACATATCTCATATGCGCTCCTATTTCGTTTCGCTTGAGCCAGGAAACCCCTGTGTAGGACTCTAAAGACTCGTCAATACGCCGGCAGCAGGCGATGATCATATGAAACACCCACAAGCCGCAAGCGGTCTGCTAAACGTAACGGCCACCCGGGTATTGAGCGATCAGAAGATTAACGAGCAAGCCCGCTCACACTCAAGTGAATCCAACGAGTAACACTACCGTACAGTCTGGTCTGTTCGTCTGATATGTCGCATATCTCGTCTAGGGGTGGTAAACGTCAGACCCCAATAACTCGATAAGTCGTGTCGATATGAGGCTCATAACGGGTCGAGAAACTACTGGTAACACTGACCAGTAAATCCCTAAAGCTTCCTTGTCCAAGGACTTCCTGTTATAGCAAATCGAGCACTGCGCAACATCAACTCCCTATACCGGGAGAGACGAAACCCCTCCTATCGCTCATTGCCTCCATGTGATTCTGGACTGTACCCAAAAGCCACCTTTTTGGACGCCCTCTTGGACGTGGTATGATGGAAATCAAAGCACAGTGGGAATCACACAAGACTCTATGACGATCTCGGGTCTACAGACTGACCTGTACCAGTGTCACCAGAGAACTGCCATCTGACGTAAGGTATAATACCATCTGGGAGTTCTCGGCGAGTCCGTCCAGTGTACTCAGTCTCTACTGAGCACCCGTATATCATCTCTGATGTCAAACACCAATGGATATGGGATCATCCATCGCCCATCTGTATGGGTCGAGAAGGTATACGCTAGTCTACTCTGGCATATCGATGCCCCGTCTCGATACACCCACAACTAGGGATTTTGAAGGATGTACTTATGGACTACCATTTCCCCACTAGTATGATCTGCATCATAGTCCAGGTAGTCAAGTACACATCCTAAGGGCTTTACCAACATGTAACAGAGAGACAATCAGTGTACACGTTAAGGTAAGAGTAACCAGATAGCATACTATCATATCGAGCAAGAAAGTCATCCTTATATATGTCCAAGCATCCACTACAATATACATCCTATGTATAGTAATGGCCTCTAGGGCATACATATAACAAACAATCTCCCACTTGCACTAGGGCCATCTGATAGCAGTGGTTGTAGTATCTCATACTCAACCATCCCATAAAAGTCTCTCTCTGGGAAAAGGCCTTTCGTGAGTGGATCCGCCGTGTTGTCCTCTGAGTCTACTCTCCTAACCTCGATCCCCTGGTGATCAACCATCTCCACGATCAGGTGACACTGCCTAAGAATATGTCTGGATCACTGAAGGGACGGGCGTTCCTTGGCATAAGCCACAACTCCATTGTCACACAATGGGAGGAACGAAGTTCATCTCATAAACTAGTATACACCCAGACTTCCTCTTTGGTAGCATCTTTGGTAACAATGTATCTTGCCTTTAATCGTCTAGTATGTCACGGTATCTAGCTTGGAACTCTTCCAACATACCGTCCCTCCACTGAGAGTAAAGACAATGCCTGCGACTGACATTCAGTCGTCTTTATCACTCTGGAACCGTTCCAGTGATTCTCCCTAGGATCGATTGATACCATCTCACTACAACTTGTGAGTATCCTAACATCCATTTAAATCTATCTCATAGATCCAAAAATAAGGATTTAGGAGGTATCACTTTGATCCTATATGGAGAATCTTTGTGATAAGCGGAGATTGATCGAGCGTGGCATAGGAAACTCCTTCCCTATCAAGAGTATGTCATCCACGTACTCTACGAGGATCACCACCATACTCCCTACTACCTTTTTGTATATACAAGGTTCATATACCATTTTGATGATGTCAAACTCTTTGACTAACTCATCAAAATAGATGTTCCAACTCCGCGATGCCTGTTTTATCACATAAAACATCTTGCATACGTTTCCGCTGCACTCACTGTCTACGAAGCCCTATGACTGTGTACTTATAGACGCTTTCTTCCAAATCATCATTTAGAAAAGCAGTCAAGACACCCAACCACCAGATATCGTAGTCATGGTATGTAGCCGTGGCAAGTAGGATTTGGATGGACTTAAGCATAGCTACTTAGAAAAGGTTTCATCATAACCCATACTTGGTCAATGATGCAAACTTTTAACAAGTCTAGCTTTGAAAGTCTCAACTTTTTCATGTACACCAAGTAATCTTCTCAAGATATACTTGCTCCTGATGGGGATTTAACCCTTCAGATAAAGCAACTAAAGTCCATACTTTGTTGGTGTATAAGGATTCCATCTCAGATCGATAAGCATCCAGCCATTATTACAGAGTCCTACTCCTGATGGCCAGCCCGAAACTAGTTGGGTCATCATCTCATGATGCAATCCTCGCTCCCACTGTCATAGAGAAACCGAAGTATCTCTCAGGTGGGTGAGGAACCCTACTAGATCGGCGGAGAGGATGAGGTTCGTTGGTTGCTATTGAATCCTTTGGTTCTACCGAATCATCTGCTTCAGTTTGTATAGCTGGAACTTTTCCAGATCTACATAACAGACCTTGCCTCGAGCTTGTCCGGATTTTGCTTTTAGACATAGGCCGGACAACCCCAAATCTTAACTGACTTAAGAGATGGGCTCTTCCCTTTCCATATCTCATATGAAATGGTAGGCATCTGATTTGATCTGAACCCTATTCATTAGGCATGCAACTTCATAAGTGCATAACTCCCAAAAGGAAATAGGAAACTCAGTAGTACTCATCATAGAGCACACCATATCACATAGGGTGTTATTGCTCCGCCCCGATATACCATAATGCTATGGTGTATACGGAGGAGTAATGCTGAGAGAGAATCTCATTCTCCTTTAGAATAGTCCAGGAATCCCGTGCTCAAGTATTCTCCTCCTTGATCACATCAAATGACATAATACTTATACCCGTATTTTGGTTCTCTACTTCTAACTTATATTCTGTGAATATCTCAAAAGGTTCGGACTTGTGTTTCAACAGGAACATATGTCTGAATCTCGAGAGATTATCAGAGAATGTAATGAAGTACAAAGAACCAGTCTTGGCATGTGTAGACTGGGGACCTACATACATCAACATGTATCAATCCCAAGAGTTTACAAACTCTTTCTCTGTTTCCAATAAACGGAGCTATGGTCATTTTATCTCTGTGACATGACTGTCAAGTTTCACAAGTTGTAAATTCAAACTAATTTAAATATGCATCTAAATGTAACTTCAGCCGGTCGGGTCGCATTGATATGACCTAGTCTACAATGCCTCAAGAAAGATTCGTTCATTTCTGAACTCTTCCTCTTGTGTGTGTTTTGTATACTAAAGAACTGTAGTTCCATTTAGAACATCAATGCTTTTAGATAACGTGCCTGAACCGATCAACTTTTGATATAGGAAATGTTCAAAACATTATCCACCAATACAAAATTTTATCCTTCTTTATCTAAATAAAGAGACTGATATGATTTTGTATATCAGGTTCGGTATCTAATAACATTTGTTCAGAATCAATGTATTCTGGTAATACAGGGTGACAGTGACCAACAGACTTGGCTGCAACACTTGCCCTGTTTTCTGCCTCATGAAACTTATCACCCGTTCTCAGTTCTCTACCTTTCTTGTAGCCCATGTAACAAATTACATATGCAGGATCCTGATCTGGTATCACATACCCAGGACGTAAAGGATACTGAGAAACAGTTCTCTGTAATGAACACACCCGAAGATGATGCATCATATGTACTTTCTTCGTTTGGGCGGCACGGGAATTCTGGTAATCCCCTAATTCCTGCTCTGTCTTATAACATTTATAAGTTGGAGCGGGACCAACGTTCCCCAGCTCAGTATAACAAGCGGGTTCGGTCAATATATCCGTTTTATTATCTTGATTATGGCGTGACATGGTCGCTACCAGGAGAGAGAGAGAAGAAAACACTCTGCGTGCGCTCTTGCAAGATCAGATTGGTTATTATTTTATCTAATCAGGATGGCTCCCACTGTTTTTATCAAATCTTCCTTCAAACCCTAAAAGGAAAAACTAGCCGGGATTAATTACACGCTACAAGTTCGCCCATCTTTCAGCCAGGCTATTGTCGGTACTTTGAGGGAGGTGCCCCGTGCTTTCGCACGAACCTAATTAATGTAAACCTCGTTTTCCCAGAGGCGTAACCCCGTTGACACCTTTCTAGACACCTACTTGATCGGCTAATTGTAATGTGTAAAACTCTCCCCGAAGTAACAATTACTCGCAGTGGGTATCGGGATGCAACTATCTCATAGAAGGTATGCAAT
Organism: Agapanthus africanus; assembly: GCA_030015575.1. NCBI lineage: Eukaryota > Viridiplantae > Streptophyta > Magnoliopsida > Asparagales > Amaryllidaceae > Agapanthus > Agapanthus africanus. The sequence continues at coordinate 292,878,119 of JASDDO010000012.1, read as the reverse complement.
CTCATTGCAAATTTCAACACTTGAAATTCCCGATAATATTTTGCCCCAAGCGATCTATGACCTTGACTGAGTCAACAAACCATAGACCGCAAGTAAAGTTCAACCCGTCATTTCTGATTGAATTAAACCCACCCGCACGACCCTTGACTGAGTCAACAAGGCCGCACGACTACCCTAATCCAATCGCATCATATGCTTTGCAGATAAGCACTAATCAGCTACCGCACACTACGCCTTGACTGAGTCAACAAACGCAGCACGAATACTAACTATTACTTATCTGAAATGACGGAGGGCTACGACAGGTTTTTAAGAAAACCCTTTGCGTAATGAACTTTATATCGTTGTAGAATCAAATGATTTAAAAATGGAGTGTTTTTTAGGCTTTTCTAGTTTTGCTAAAGGGGTCACTCCCGGTGAAGGGATCGTCGGCCCTTTCCTTATCGAATGTGGTGCAGGATATATCATATACATCACTGTGCAAAGCAGAAACTATAAAAGCAATCAAAAGACAAACCGAGAGTTGTAGCATCTGCCAGTTATTGCTAAAGGAGTCACTCCCGGTGAAGGGATCTCGGTCCTTTCCTTATCGAATAAGGTGCAGGATGTTCTACAAGGAACACCGCGATGCAAAGCAAGAACTGTAGCTACCTGTTTTTGAAAATTCGATTCCACAACATCTTTAGGTTTCTTTTTCTTTCATTAATCATATTAATGAAGTCCCATCATTTAAGTCACCTAAACATCACAGATAAATACGACGTACACTTATGCCATCCGCATTCGCCTCGATGTCCCCTCGTGCACCGTTAGGTTAGGTAACTAACGGCAGAGCAGGGCAGGGCTAGCGCGGGTGTAAAACATAAGTAACATCAATATAATATATCATATATACTATATACTGTATCTATCACAGAACATCACATGATCACATCACAGATATCGCAGCAGAAGAATCATATGAAATATTGGATATACTAGGACGTCCGTGTTTTCAATATGAGCATGTATAAAACACGGATTCCACGGTCGTGATGAATAGCCAAACCCACACCCCTAGACCCCTACGAGAGCGGCAAGCAACCCTGCCAATTCTAAAGTTAGGAGACCCGGACTCGACTCCTCGAGTTGGTCTCCCACTGGACTCCAGAACCCGGTTACTTGTGCCCTCCTCTTTGGGTCTATCCTAGTGCGGAAAAGTAAATAATATACATCAACGGTGACAACTTCCGCAACCTGGAAGTGCCCCAATAAAAGAATATTACATACAAGTTAATTTTACATGAATGAAAATGAAAAACTCTCATCTCACATAAAAACCCCCGGCTATTCATAACGCGACGATCCAATATAACATATCCAGCAAGTCATAACATCACATGTCATCAACGTAAGTAAATGTGCGCACCCCAATTGTCGTTGACATATAGCAACGAAACCGACGATATCACATATTACACTTACGGTCACAGAAAAGAAAGTATAAAACTACAACAGTTGGAATCCGCAAACTCTTTAGACATCGTATGCCTAATCAAATGAATTCCTTAGACATCACATGCCTAACAATTATAAACCCCGCATTTTAGTCTCTATATCGAAAACACTTTTCAATATTTAGTCGGGCAATTCAACAAGATTCCCGATAAACTGATCGAATGCTCGTCGCAAACTTTAGTAGGCGGCCGCACCCCCGATACCGTCGACGAAGTGCACCAAGGCGGAACACCGCTACCGTGAGCACCCGAACGGATGCTTTCGGCGACGGGGTTCTCCTACAGTCACTTGGTCGGGGCAATGGGGTGTAGCTGCCTATTAAGTTTACCCGGCGAGTATCCGCGTACGCTACGTGATTGCGAAGGACTTTTGATCACATCAAAATTCCGTGGCAACCGATCAAGTGAGACTAAAGTGCTATGTTTATAACATTCATATTAGTTATCTCATGACAACTTGTGAATTCCAATTGTTGTATCCCATTCCAGATAAATAGAAAATGTTAAACTTCCTGATCGAACATTCAAACACCAACGTTTTCCCGATACAGATCAACACATGAAATAAGTTCAAAAATATCCACTTCATGCCACAGTACCAACGGTCCAGCCGTAGAAGGGTCAAGCCAACGCCTCACATGTGGCACGCCGTACTGCCCCAAACCCGAAGGTTCAAAGGTCAGTTCAAGACGGTCACATAATCGAGTTAAGGTTTGTTGTCTTCTAGAGGGTCCATCGCGTTACTTGCACTACTCAGAACGCCTTTAAACCATGGAAAGATCCAACACTTGGAAATTTGCCGACAGGGAAAAAGTGGGTATTTATATCCGGTCGAACTTTTTAACATATTCTAAAATTATCCGGAAAAAATTATAGACAAAGCTAAACAATCCGATCGAATCATCGATTCCCCAAAGCAACCCAGAAAACTCAACACTTGAGCAAACTTAAAAAATATCCAAAAAATACAGCAGGGTATTGTAAGAGTTACTGTGAAGCACGTGAGCATAAGTCCACCAAAGCAGCGCGGAACCGCGGCCCCACCCCTAGCATGTGCGGCGGTTCCGCGGCCAAAATGTTGATTCTTAGCACGTGCTTTGCACAGTAATAGGCAACTTTAAGGGTTACTATGAAGCATGTGACCGTAATACGACAAAACCGCCGCGGAACCGCGGCCTTAACAAGGTAGTTGCGGCGGTTCCACGACCATATGTAAAGATCAGTGAATTATTTTTACACAGTAACCTCAGGTGTTGTTTGGTGATTCTTCTGGGAATTTTTATGTTTCACTCAAGAGTTGAATTTTCAGGGGTGTATTGGGGACTCGATAATTCGGGGGTTGATCGGATTTCTTACATCGTCTACACTTCGCCTAAAGCTCTAGCTAGGCTCTGATACCACTGTAGGGTTCTTAGGCACACTAAGGAGGTCTCACAAGGCATCAACCATGCCAAACAAAAATTTCTAGGTGCCGAACAACCCTTAGCAAGATCGTTAACTAGATGTAAAGGCGAAAAGTAATGAAGCAAACGACTTTGCTACTTAGTGAAAGGGATTACAACCTTTGTAGATCCGCTCCACCATTTCTTTAGCTCCGTGTTGACGTCCCTCCGCTGCGATCGTCGGATCCCGGACTCTAGCGATGGTTTCGTCGGAGAAATGATCGGGCTAGGTCATTGACTTCGAGGCCGAAGATGATCTACGTCGGGGAGACTCAAACTCAAGCTATTCCTTCACTCGGTTGAAAACATTGTGAAGAGAACACCCTATACTACATGGCAAGTGGTAGAGGATGAAGAAATAGGAAGTGGGTTCACTTTAGAATTGGATTTCTCACTCTTTTTCTCATGATGCCATTGGAGCTAGCAAGCTTTTTCAAGCTTGATGAATATGAAGAAGAAGAAAGAATATCATATGAATAATATCCCAAGTGAAACTTATCCAAATGAATGATGGCACCATGGTTGAGTTAAGCCCTCATGCTTAACTCATGTAGAGAATTAACCATAGCATAAGGTTAAGGGTTGGGTTAGCTAATATCTTGAACAAATGACAAAAGAGTTGACTTTGTCAATGCTCATCAAGCTTCATGAAACTTGATAACTTTGACCAAAAGTCACTCTCTTTTGTTATTTGTTTAGGAAAATAGTAAACCCTAATTCAACCTTGATATGGTTCAAGTCTCATACACACAACTTGTTTGTATCATCAAGCATGATACAAACATGTACACTTGCATATATCACATATAAACAATGTACACATTCAAGTGAGAAAATCAATCTTAAATGAACCAATACTAGTTAATGTAAAGTAATATATCAAATATATAATTATACATTAAATCATTAAATCAACACTTGATTTAATGATCCGGTCATATCGCATATAACCGACTAATATCAATAGTAACAACTTATCGAATCAACACTTGATCCGATAACCCGGCTATATCGCATACAACCGATCAATGTCACAAATCGCGAGAATAGAATACAGTATCACATACTGGTATTATCCTCGGTCCCGCACATATCTCATATACGCTCCTATTTCGTTTCGCTTGAGCCAGGAAACCCCTGTGTAGGACTCTAAAGACTCGTCAATACGCCGGCAGCAGGCGATGATCATATCAAACACCCACAAGCCGCAAGCGGTCTGCTAAACGTAACGGCCACCCGGGTATTGAGCGATCAGAAGATCAATGAGCAAGCCCGCTCACACTCCAGTGAATCCAACGAGTAACACTACCGTACAGTCCGGTCTGTTCGTCTGATATGTCGCATATCTCGTCTAGGGGTGGTAAACGTCAGACCCCAATAACTCGATAAGTCGTGTCGATATGAGGCTCATAACGGGTCGAGAAACTACTGGTAACACTTACCAGTAAATCCCTAAAGCTGCCTTGGCCAAGGACTTCCTGTTATAGCCAATCGAGCACTGCGCAACATCAACTCCCTATACCGGGAGTGACGAAACCCCTCCTATCGCTCATTGCCTCCATGTGATTCGGGACTGTACCCAAAAGCCACCTTTTTGCATGCCCTCTTGGACGTGGTATGATGGAAATCAAAGCATAGTGGGAATCACACAAGACTCTATGACGATCTCGGGTCTACAGACTAACCTATACCAGTGTCACCAGAGAACTGCCATCTGACTTAAGGTATAATACCATCTGGGAGTTCTCGGCGAGTCCGTCCAGTGTACTCAGTCTCTACTGAGCACCCGTATATCATCTCTGATGTCAAACACCAATGGATATGGGATCATCCATCGCCCATCTGTATGGGTCGAGAAGGTATACGCTAGTCTACTCTGGCATATCGATTCCCCGTCTCGATACACCCACGACTAGGGACTTTGAAGGATGTACTTATGGACTACCATTTCCCCACTAGTATGATCTGCATCATAGTCCAGGTAGTCAAGTACACATCCTAAGGGCTTTACCAACATGTAACAGAGAGACAATCAGTGTACACGTTAAGGTAAAGAGTAACCAGATAGCATACTATCATATCGAGCAAGAAAGTCATCCCTATATATGTCCAAGCATCCACTACAATATACATCCTATGTATAATAATGGCCTCTAGGGCATACATATAACTAACATCAAAATACAGTGGGAACTCACACGAGACAAATGACGATCACAGGTCGATGAACTAACCTGTACACATGTCACCTGGGAACTGCTATCTGACGTCAGGTATAAGACCAACTAGCATGTTCCCGGCGAGTCCTGTCCGGTGTACTCATAACCAAATGAGCACCTGTATACATCTTAGGTGAACCAACTGACACCAGTGGCTTGTGAGACCGGCCACCGCCCCTCGTCGGGGTCTTGATTGTATACACTAGTCTACTCTGGAGTGTCGATGCCCTGTCTCGAAACTCCCACGACTAGGGACCTTTTAAGGATGTACTTATAGACCCCAGCTCCCACGTATATGATCGCCCTCATACTGCTGGCAGTCAAGCAAGAATCCTAGGGGCTCTATCAACGTGCAATAGTGACCTGTAAGGTCACCTAAAGCAGTACACGATGATAAAGATAAACCAGATAGCATACTATCATCTTGAGTAAGACCGTCCTACCGGTATAGGTTCTCCCTCAATCATTGCAATCACGTGCCTGTGATCCAATAATTGACTCTGAGGGCACTATCTCCAACAATCTCCCACTTGCACTCAAGGCTAGTTATTGCGATGTCGCATACTCACAGCCCGTGTGATACCGAACACCCAATTCCTCTACTAGTCAGTCTCACAAAGCTCGTTTGCGAAACTATTGCGTTCGAGGAATAGCCTCAGTGAGTGAATCCGCTGTGATGTATCTTTCTATGTCTCTCTTTATCTCAAGTTCGCGGAGAAACCCATCTCCCGAAATGAGCAATACCTGTCTAAGAATATGTCTGGATATCTGATGGGACTTAGTTCATAAATGAACTCTAAATCCAAACTTCTTAGAATGTATCTTCAACTGAAACCAATCAGTATCCTGCGCCATGCCTCCCTCAGTATCCGCTTGGACCTCCTGTCCAAACTACTACCCCTCATCTGAGGAAAAACTATAACTCTGACAGCCACTCTGCCATCCAGGTCACCTTGGAAGCCTGGAAAGATAACTGTCTCCCGAAGGAGGATGCCGTTATCATATCCCTAGAACATCCACTTATGTTCTAAAACTGCTTTCGAATGTTTCTCCAGGATTGGATAAATATCAACTTATTGCATCTACTGCAAAAACAACATCTGGTGTGGTACTTGACATCTCATGATTGACTCAATTGCCTAAGCAAGTGATCTGCCAATCATGCACATCCCTCTCCCCTTTAGTCTGTAAGACACCTTTAGAGAGGGTGACTCCATCACCTGCAGGTACACTAGCATGCTTTAGAGTCGTCCATTCTAAATACCTTTAGAATGCTGTCGAAGTACCCAGATTGGGAAACTACCCAAATCTAGATCTAAAACCATAGATCTAGTAACCAGAATGTCTAATATAATATCCAGGTCCTATGTGGAGAAACCACTGTGTGAGAACCAAAGTATAACCGATTGTAGTATAGGAACATCACTTCCTACTCTGTGTATGTCATCCAAATATCAGGACATCACACCCTACTACCTTCTTAACAGATCCATCCCCTATCCTGATGAAGTCAAACCTATGACTGTCACATCAGAAATAGATGATCTATCTCCGCTATATCTGCTTTAGTCTATAAATAGACATAAGCTACCTGTCCACTTTGCTTCCGCTACTCCCAATGATTACGACAACCCTCTGGTAGAGTCATATACACGTGCACTTCTAAAGCCAGTTCAGAACGACGCTATACTCATCCTCCTGCCGGGTCTCATAGTCTGGAACAACAGCAATGGTAAGTCTGGGTAAACAAGAACCTCCCTGCCACCGTCCTTGAGCATACCGAAGTATCTCTCGAGTGCCTGAGGTTACCCACCTTATATGCGGAGTGGCCAATGGAATGTCAATACAGATTGAATCTTTAGTTTCTTATCAAATCTTCAGTAATCGTTTGCGGTTCTGGAATCACTTCCAGTTCTACCATACCCCCACTACTGTTTTCTGAAGAAATCCATTTTTATTAAAACTGTGGCGAGTCAAGAACAATATCACTATTGATCTTCCTGATGGTAGAAAGTCAACCCTCGTCATTGTTGGAGATAGTGCCCTCAGAGTCAATTATTGGATCACAGGCACGTGATTGCAATGATTGAGGGAGGACCTATCCCGGTAGGACAGTCTTACTCGAGATGATAGTATGCTATCTGGTTTACCTTTATCATCGTGTACTGCTTCAAGTGACCTTACAGGTCGCTATTACACGCTGATAGAGCCCCTAGGATTCTTGCTTGACTGCCAGCAGTATGATGGCGATCATATACGTGAGAGCTGGTGGTCTATAAGCACATCCTTAAAAGGTCCCTAGTCGTAGGAGTTTCGAGACTGGGCATCGATACTCCATTAGTAGACTAGTGTATACAGTCGAGACCCCGACGAGGGGCGGTGGCCGGTCTCACAAGCCACTGGTGTCAGTTGGTTCACCTAAGATGTATACAGGTGCTCATTGGGTTATGAGTACACCGGACAGGACTCGCCGGGAACCTGCTAGTTGGTCTTATACCAGATGTCAGATAGCAGTTCCCTGGTGACATGTGTACAGGTTAGTTCATCGACCTGAGATCGTCATTTGTCTCGTGTGAGTTCCCACTGTGCTTTGATTACTACCCTACCACGGCTCAAAGGAGTCGTGCAAACAGGTTTTAGTTGGGTACAGTCCCGAGCCACATGGAGGCAGTGAGCAGATCTTCAGGGGTTCGACTCTCCCGGTATTGGGGGTGAGGTCGCGCTGTGTCTAGGAGAGCCATTACACAAAGCCATCGGCCGAGGCAGGAGATTTTAGGGTGTTCAGGGCTACACTCCGACACGACTTGTACCGCTTTTAGGGGTCTGACTTTTACCAACCCCCTAGGCCCGACATGCGATGCTCATAGACGAACGGACCGGACTGTACGGATATTGTCACTGACAGGCTCAATAGGGTGTCAGGATGAGTTCGCTCATCGACATCCCTTTTGGTCTATAGCTGGTGGCCCGTCACGTATTGGCTTATACCTCTGACGTGCTAGTGGTTAAATCCACAGCCACAGTATTGACGAGTCTTTAGAGTCCACCACACTTTCAGTTACTCAAGCTTTCGGGCGAAACGCTGTAGAGGCCGTATGGAGATATGGCAGGGTCCGATCTGATACGTGCGGTATTGCACAGATCAGGATCGGACGGTTTGTGCTAGTGGCCGTATGGATATATGGCAGGGTTCAATCTGATACGTGCGGTATTGCACGGATCAGGATCGGACGGATATTACTAGCCGGCTTTGTTTTAAGCCGGATCCTAGTTTAGTACAGTGTAGATTTTGTCTCATTGCATTTGTATCCGGTCGGAATACAGATGCGGGTGTGTATGCACAGTATCGGGGTTTTCCTGTAATTTATTACGGGACCAGTTTTCTGGAGTTGCCAGTTTGCATTCCGTTCCGGCCGGTTTTCCTTTGTTCTTTCCCGGCCGGACTTTTCCGATGGAGGGGGTAATTTGCAGTTTGCAAATCACATTTGGAGAGGGGGTATCTTGCATATTGGTGGCATCATGATAGCTTTTCATGATGAGATTCTTTTTCCTTCTTATCTCTTGCTTTATGAGATTAGAAAGGATTTAGAGTGATTTGAGTGGTTGATGTAAGATTTGCTTTATGTTGTGGTCACCACCTTTGCTCTCCTACACTCACCTCCCTTTGTATTATGTTTTCATTCCCTCCACCATTTCCAAAGTAGTATGGCCGGCCACAACTTTGAGGAGAGGAGAAAAATGAGAGAGGTTCATTTCATTTGGTGTGGGAAATTAATCATCCATCTCATTTTTCCATTGCTACCAAAAATCCCCAAGTTCATTTCATCCCTCCATCACCATGGCAACTACTACTCCAAAGAGACATAGACTCTACACTACTTCTACAGCAAATCTTGGGCGCGTCGGCCAGCCAACTTCGCACCCGAGTTGCCTCGGTATTGAGGTGGGAGCTCGTAAAAGATGCAGATGATGTGGTGCCCTTCCGGCAAGGATGCGACGACCGGAGTTTCCGCGGGAGATCGGGACGACGACGAGAAGACCGGAGGACTCGGATCACTTGGTATATCTCTCACCCCATCTCTAGTTAGCTAGTATAGGTTAATGGTTACGATCTGGGTTTATTGTCCGCGGTAGCGCCAGTTTCCAAGTAAGGAAAATTTTTGATTCCGCATTTTGGCCTCGGATAGACGGCCGGGGCGTTGCCGTGGCGCAACATGGTATCAGAGCCACGCCATTAACCTAGTCTAGCTTGCTCTAGTATGTTTAAAGACCCGATTGAACCAAAATCCCAAAAACCGTATTTTCCTTCACATCAGTTTCTGTCGAATTTTTTTTTGGTGTCCAAAAATTTTTCAGGTTATTGCAGAATGATGTACAGATAATCCTAAGAACACTGGAAAAATTTGGTAACCCAATTCTTCCGTACGACCGCGGAACCGCGGCCTTAACCCCTATTTGGCCGCGGCTCCTCCGCAGGAAGTTGGGATCATTTCGCCGTATTTTTACAGTGGACTTGTGGGCTGAAAATAAGGGTTTTGGTATATTTTTTTGGGCCCAGATTTTCTGCAAGTGCTACAGTAATGCTTTGGGGCCCACTTGGTATATTTTGTTCGATCGGATATTTTAAACTTGCTAGTTCATAGTATTTACATTATATCTGCGATCGTGAATGTCACTCGATCGGTAAATCCCGTCTAACTCCTATAGCCCGGTTAGACGGATTTGCGAACGTGATTTTCACGTTGATGTTCTGTGTTTATGCTGTGATGTTGCAGATCGGTCGTGGGGGATAGCCTGGATGCAATGTTAGTATAGTTTTGTTTTATATGTACATTTGATATTGCGGGGCGAGCGTCCGACATGTGGACTGCCGTCACTGCCTGATAGTACTATTCTTTTGGGGCACGACCTGGTTGCGGTCGATGTACCCGGTGTATGTATATTTTACTTTCTGTACTAGGATTACCCCGCGGAAGGGTGCACGGATAGTCGGGTTCTAGAGGGCAACGGGCCCGCATCTCATGGCATTGAGACGGAGGGGGCTTCACTCTAGGATTGGCGGGCTATTCGCCGAACTCGTATGGGGTACAGGTTGACCCAGGAGGGGTGCCCAAGTTACCGGATTCCGTGAAGTGCTGGGTGGTCCATTCACGTTGCTGAAGGGGGCTGCCTCGCTTCAGGTTTTGGCGGGTGACTTGCCGCGCCCGTAGGGGTCCAGGATTTTCATTGCACAGGCTATCCACATGACCAGGGGAACGTCGGGTTTCAGCAGCGGCTTTGTGAAACCCGGGGCTTCCAGATGTCTGTATTGTTCTGTGATGCTGTACATTTCTGTGATGTTGCATTTTATCAAGCCTTGAGCGAATATAATATATTGGTATATATATTAGTATATGTTGTATATGTTTTGCATCCGCGCTAGTCCAGTCCCCGCTCTGTCGTTAGTTAAGTAACCTAACGGGTGATGACGGGACCCAGTGGCGAATGCGGATGGCATATACGTACATCAGTATATTTTCGTTCTTTGAGGTGTGATTATATGATGGGACTGCGTTGATTCGGATAAATGCAAGATAAACAAACCTATTCTGATGTTGTTGGAACAATTTTTCAAAAAGCTGTTATTGCAAGGGCGTTCTCTTTTGTTTTGCATAGTGGTATTCAGTTGGAATATCCTGCTCCTCAGTCGACGAGGCAAGGGCCGAGATCCCTTCACCGGGAGTCACCCCTTGGACAGAAGTTTGCGTCAGGGTAATAACTTCACTATAGCCGATTACTTTTTGCTTTGCATCGTGGTATTCATTTGGAATATCCTGCACCTCATTCTATGGGGAAAGAGCCGAGATCCCTTCACCGGGAGTGACCTCTTTAGCAAAGGTTTTCGTCACTATAATTTTATAAAAAGATATCCAGTTCCTTCAACGATATCAAGTTCATTACGGTAAAAGGTTTTTCGCCAAAAACCATTCGTAGCCCTCCGTCATTTCGGATTAGTATTGCATAGTATTCGCGCTACGTTTGTCGTTGCTATTCGCCGAGGCGTAGTGTGCGGTAGCTCTGTAATGCTTTTTGTCGCATGGATATGTGGATTGGTTAGGACAGTCGTACGACTTTGTTGATTATTCGTCAAGGGTCGTGCGGGTGGGTTTAACGCAATCAAGATAATGACGGGTAGAACTTGACTAGGACCTTTTGATTTTTTGATTATTCGTCAAGGTCACTTGGGTCCTAGGGGTAAAAATCACATCGGGAGTTTCAAAAGAACTGAAACTTGCCAGATATGCGCATTCCTTCTGGAGTGTGATGACGTGAGCGGATTCCGTCATGTTATCATGCAATGATAGTTGGATCCCGATTCCCACTGATGAGTTGGTTTACCCCTCGGGTGATCCCGACTAATTCTTCTTTCAGGTTTGGAGGAGAATTTGAGGTGATAGTGGGAGGTTTCCAGGTTTGACAAAGTGATAACCATTCTGATCTAGGTTAGAGTGCACGCTGAGTATTTCTTTTCTCTCTCTTTTTGGCAGCGACCATTGACCCGACCCTGGACTATAACTCAGTGACCAAGTTGACCGAACCTTCTTAACACAGGCTTTTGGATTGTCAGAGTTGCAGACCTCATTGCCACTCCTACTTTTACCCGTTTCTCCAGGACACCCCGTATTACTGCGAACGTCCACTTCCATTGGATAAAACCATCGTATGGTTAGATACGAACTCGAAGGAATTCGAGGATGGTTTCCGGTTCTGGAGAATACGGATATGTTTATTCAGTTGTCTTTTCCCTTTTACCTTCTCTCAAATTGTGAGTACTCCTTGGTCTAGGAGATAGTACACCTATTACGCAAATTGGATAGTCTTCTTCCAAACCTTAGGCTGGTGCCGACCGGTAGGGAATGAAGAAAACCAATTAGCCTAAACGGTGTGCAGAAGGTATTAAGATTAAGACAAAGCAAGGGATTAGTAAGAGGGCAAAGTAAATTGTGACTGCTATTCACGATCAAACCAAGTATTTCTTCGCCAATCCTAAATCACCTTTGTATTTCTCCAGGACACTCCGTATCACAACGAAGATCCACAGTTTATTGGATACTCCATCGTATGGTTATATACGAACTCGAAAGGAACTTGTTCCAGTTAGGGGATGGATTCTGGTCCGGGAGAAATAGGAATAAGGTTTATTCGGTTGTCTTTTATCTTCACCTTCTCTCGCTTTGCGAGTGCTCCTAGGATTAGGACAGTACACCCTTTATGCTTATTGGATAGTCTTCTTCCAAACCATAGGCTGGTGTCGAACACTAGGGAAGGAAGAAAACCATTTGGCCTAAGGGGTGTGCAGAAGGTAATGACTAAAGACATATAAAGGGATTTGGACAGATGGCAAAGAGATATACGGTTTCAGTTGTGAATCTGGATAATGGTAGAGGCATTACTAGGAATACCAGGATACCCCATCGAAACGTTTAAATGTTTCAGTTTCACTGTGCACTGTTAAAAGAAAACTGATTTCCCGATTGGACACTTGCTCCAGGGTATGTATTTACCAGGTTTGATTCTCACATCTGTATGGTTTTACAAATGGTGAGTGGGAGTAAGTTATTGGGAATAGGGTAATCATCCTCATTATATCGGGATTCGTTGTAATCGGTGATATTTGAGATCATCTGGGCTGTTTGCCGGTCGGCAAATATTTGGTTTTGAATATCCGCTGTTGTGCACCAATTTCAAATTGATATATCTGTACGTCTATTTTCATAGAGTGAGATATACCTTTTGATATTATGTCGATGACATTTACCTATATCAGTAGATGGTTAGGTAAGGAGCATCAAACAGCGGTGTAATTCTTCTTAACCATAAGTACAGTTTTAAACCTACGACGCACAGTGAAAGAGTTGTTAGACTCAGCGGACTTATACAGAGTATTGTATGTTGTCCAGTGTCCATTAGGACAGAGGGGTTGGTCCTCATACTATATTCTGTTTACTTTTAACTTCTCTAGTTCTTAGACGTGTGTTTCGTAGAAACACAGGGTCTAAGTTTTGAGGAGTTATAGGTATTTGAATAGAGTAGAGAACCAGGTGTAGCAAGTATTGGGATTCTTCAAAGTGATCGAAGATGTAGATACTTGTGTATGGTATTCAGTTGATAGTAATGATAAAGAGAAATTGCTTGTCTTTCAGGTTACTCATAATTGGAAGCATTCCTAAGTTGAGTAACGCTGATCGGCCTCCTTCCATTTAGTTGACATGCACTGGAGATAGCAGCATGATTTGAATCTGGTTCAATTAAATCAGTGCCTCTGGTTCTATATTGGATATAGAACAGTTCCTATCTTAACGATGTTAAGGTACGGGGAGTTGTCCGGCTTATGATTAAAACCAGACACTGGACAACTCAAGGCACGTTTCTGTAATGGCTGTTTGTGGGTTGACCCAGGCTATGACGAGGGTTGACTTTCTACCATCTGGAAGATCAATAGTGATATTGTTCTAGACTCGCCACAGTTTTATTAAAAATGGATTTTTTCAGAAAACGGTAGTGGGAGTACGGTAGAACAGGAAGTGATTCCAGAACCGCAGACGATTACTGAAGATTTGATAAGAACCTAAAGATTCAATCTGGTTTGACATTCCATTGGCCACTCCGCAGATATGATGGGTAACCTCAGGCACTCGAGAGGTACTTCGGTATGCTCAAGGACGGTGGCAGGGAGGTTCTTGTTTACCCAGACTTACCATTGCTGTTGTTCCAGACTGTGAGACCCGGCAGGAGGATGAGTATAGCGTCGTTCTAAACTAGCTATAGAAGTGCACGTCTATATGACTCTGGCAGAGGGTTGTCGTAGTCAGTGGGAGTAGCGGAAGCATTGGTGGTCATCAGGCTTATGTCTATTTATAGACTAAAGCAGTTACAGCGGAGATAGATCATCTATTTCTGATGTGACAGTCATAGGTTTGACTTCATCAGAATAGGGGATGGATCTGTTAAGAAGGTAGTAGGGTGTGATGTCCTGGTATTTGGATGACATACACAGAGTAGGAAATGATATTCCTATACTACGATCGGTTACGCTTTGGTCGTCACACATTGGTTTCTCCACACAGGACTTGGATATTATATCAGACATTCTGGTTACTAGATCTATGGTTTTAGATCTAGATTTGGGTGGTTTCCTAATCTGGGTACCTTGACAGCATTCTATGAGTATTTAGAATGGACGACTCCTGGCACGGTAGTACACCTGCAGGTAATGGAGTCACCCTCTCTAAAGGTGTCTTACAGACTAAAGGGGAGAGGGATACTCATGATTGGCAGATCACTTGCTTAGGCAATTGAGTCAATCATGAGATGTCAAGTACCACACCAGATGTTGTTCTTGTAGTAGGTGCAATAAGTTGATATTAATCCAATCCTGGAGAAACAGTCGGAAGCAGTTTTAGAACATAAGTTGATGTTCTAGGGATGTGATAACGACAGCCTCTTTTAGGAGACGGTTATCATTCCAGGCTTCCAAGGTGACATGGACGACAAGGTGGTTGTCAGTGTTATAGTTTTTCCTTCTGACGAGGGGCAGTATTTTGGACAGATAGTCCAAGGCAATACTGAGGGAGGCATGGCGCAGGATACAAATTAAGTTCACTCATCGATACAGTCTAAGAAGTTTGGATTTGGAGTTCATTTATGAGCTAGGTCCCATCAGATATCCAGACATACTCTAAGACAGGTATTGCTCATTTTGGGAGATGGCTTTCTCTGCGAACTTGAGATATAGAGAGACATAGAAAGAAACATCACAGCGGATCCACTCACTGAGGCTATTCCTCGAACGCAATAGTTTCGCAAACGAGCTTTGTGAGACTGACAAGTAGAGGAGTTGGGTGTTCGGTATCACACGGGCTGTGAGTATGCGACATCGCAATAATTAGCCTTCATTGCAAGTGGGAGATTGTTGGAGATAGTGCCCTCAGAGTCAATTATTGGATCACAGGCACGTGATTGCAATGATTGAGGGAGGACCTATCTCGGTAGGACAGTCTTACTCGAGATGATAGTATGCTATCTGGTTTACCTTTATCATCGTGTACTGCTTCAGGTGACCTTACAGGTCGCTATTACACGCTGATAGAGCCCCTAGGATTCTTGCTTGACTGCCAGCAGTATGATGGCGATCATATACGTGAGAGCTGGTGGTCTATAAGCACATCCTTAAAAGGTCCCTAGTCATAGGAGTTTCGAGACTGGGCATCGATACTCCATTAGTAGACTAGTGTATACAGTCGAGACCCCGACGAGGGGCGGTGGCCGGTCTCACAAGCCACTGGTGTCAGTTGGTTCACCTAAGATGTATACAGGTGCTCATTGGGTTATGAGTACACCGGACAGGACTCGCCGGGAACCTGCTAGTTGGTCTTATACCAGATGTCAGATAGCAGTTCCCTGGTGACATGTGTACAGGTTAGCTCATCGACCTGAGATCGTCATTTGTCTCGTGTGAGTTCCCACTGTGCTTTGATTACTACCCTACCACGGCTCAAAGGAGTCGTGCAAACAGATTTTAGTTGGGTACAGTCCCGAACCACATGGAGGCAGTGAGCGGATCTTGAGGGGTTCGTCTCTCCCGGTATTGGGGGTGAGGTCGCGCTGTGTCTAGGAGAGCCATTACACAAAGCCCTCGGCCGAGGCAGGAGATTTACTGGTAGGTATTCCAGTAGTATCTCAGGGTGTTCTGGGCTACACTCCGACACGACTTGTACCGCTTTTGGGGGTCTGACTTTTACCAACCCCCTAGGCCCGACATGCGATGCTCATAGACGAACGGACCGGACTGTACGAATATTGTCACTGACAGGCTCAGTAGGGTGTCAGGATGAGTTCGCTCATCGACGTCCCTTTTGGTCAATAGCTGGTGGCCCGTCACGTATTGGCTTATACCTCTGACGTGCTAGTGGTTAAATCCACAGCCACAGTATTGACGAGTCTTTAGAGTCCACCACACTTTCAGTTACTCAAGCTTTCGGGCGAAACGCTGTAGAGGCCGTAAGGAGATATGGCAAGGTCCGATCAGATACGTGTGGTATTGCACAGATCAGGATCGGACGGTTTGTGCAAGTGGCCGTATAGATATATGGCAGGGTTCGATCTGATACGTGCGGTATTGCACGGATCAGGATCGGATGGATATTACTAGCCGGCTTTGTTTTAAGCCGGATCCTAGTATAGTACAGTGTAGATTTTGTCTCATTCCATTTGTATCCGGTCGGAATACAGATGCGGGTGTGTATGCACAGTATCGGGGTTTTCCTGTAATTTATTACGGGACCAGTTTTCTAGAGTTTCCAGTTTGCATTCCGTTCCGGCCGGTTTTCCTTTGTTCTTTCCCGGCCGGACTTTTCCGATGGAGGGGGTAATTTGCAGTTTTGCAAATTACATTTGGGGAGGGGGTATCTTACATATTGGTGGCATCATGATTGCTTTTCATGATGAGATTCTTTTTCCTTCTTATCACTTGCTTTATGAGATTAGAAAGGATTTAGAGTGATTTGAGTGGTTGATGTAAGATTTGCTTTATGTTGTGGTCACCACCTTTGCTCTCCTACATTCACCTCCCTTTGTATTATGTTTTCATTCCCTCCACCATTTCCAAAGTAGTATGGCCGGCCACAACTTTGAGGAGAGGAGAAAAATGAGTGAGGTTCATTTCATTTGGTGTGGGAAATTAATCATCCATCTCATTTTTCCATTGCTACCAAAAATCCCCAAGTTCATTTCATCCCTCCATCACCATGGCAACTACTACTCCAAAGAGACATAGACTCTACACTACTTCTACAGCAAATCTTGGGCGCGTCGGCCAGCCAACTTCGCGTCCGAGTTGCCTCGGTATTGAGGTGGGAGCCCGTAAAAGATGCAGATGATGTGGTGCCCTTCCGGCAAGGATGCGACGACCGGAGTTTCCGCGGGAGATCGGGACGACGACGAGAAGACCGGAGGACTCGGATCACTCGGTATATCTCTCACCCCATCTCTAGTTAGCTAGTATAGGTTAATGGTTATGATACGGGTTTATTGTCCGCGGTAGCGCCAGTTTCCAAGTAAGGAAAAATTTTGATTCCGCATTTTGGCCTCTGATAGACGGCCGGGGCGCTGCCGTAGCGCAACAGTCATAGCCTGGGTCAACCCACAAACAGCCATTACAGAAACGTGCCTTGAGTTATCCGGAGTCTGGTTTTAAGCATAAGCCGGACGACTCCCCGTACCTTAACATCGTTAAGATATGAACTGTTCTATATCCAATAAAGAAAAAGAGGCACTGATTTAATTGAACCAGATTCAAATCATGCAGCTGTCCCCAGTGCATGTCAACTAAATGGAAGGAGGCCGATCAGCGTTACTCAACTTAGGAATGCTTCCAATTATGAGTAACCTGAAAGAGAAGCAAGTTCTCTTAATCATTACTATCAACTGAATACCACACACAAGTATCTACATTTTCGATCACCTTGAAAAATCCCGATACTTACAACACCTGGTTCTCTACTTTACTGTTATACCTATAACTTCTCAAAACTTGGACCCTGTGTTTCTACGAAACACATGTCTAAGAATTAAAGAAGGCATAAGTAAACAGAATACTGTACGAGTACCAACCGCTCTGTCCTCATGGACACTGGACAATATACAATACTCTGTATAAGTCCCTTGAGTCTAATAACTCATTCCCTGTATGTCGTAGGTTGAAAACTGTACTTATGGTTATGAAGAATTACACCGCTGTTTAATGCTCCTTACCTAACCATCCACTGATATAGGTAAATGTCATAGACATAATTTCAAAAAGTTATATATCACTCTATAAAAAATAGACGTACAGATATATCAATTTGAAATTGGTGCATAACAATGGATATTGAAAACCAAAAATTTGCCGTCCGGCAAACAAACCAGGCGATTTCCTCAAATATCACCAATTACAACGAATTCCGATATAATGAGGATGATCACCTAATTCCCAATAACTTACTCCCACTCATCATCTGTAAAACCATACAGATTTGAGAATCATACCTGGTAAATACATACCCTGGAGTAAGGACTAATTAGGAAATCAGTTTTCTTTTAACTGTACATATTGAAACCGAAACATTGAAATGTTTCGTAGGGGTATCCGGGTATTCCTAGTAATGCCTCTTCCGTTATCCAGATTCACAACTGTAACCGTATATTTCTTTTCCATCTCTCCAAATCCCTTCATATGTCTTTAGTCATTACCTTCTGTACACCCATTTAGGCCAAATGGTTTTCTTCCTTCCCTACCGCTCGGCACCAGCCTATGGTTTGGAAGAAGACTATCCAATAAGCATAATGGGTGTACTGTCCTAATCCTAGGAGCACTCGCAACGTGAGAGAAGGTGAAGATAAAAGACAACTGAATAAAACCTTATTCCAATTTCTCCTGAACCAGAATCCATCCCCGAACTGGAACAAGTTCCTTTCGTGTTCGTATATAACCATACGATGGAGTATCCAATAAACTGTGGATCTTCGTAGTGATACAGAGTGTCCTGGAGAAATACAAAGGTGATGTGGGAGTGGTAATGAAATACTTGGTTTGGTCGTGAATAGCAGTCGCAGTTTACTTTGCCCTCTTACTAATCCCTTGATATGTCTTTACTTAATACCTTCTGTACACCATCGTTATGCTAATTGGTTTTCTTCATTCCCCACCGTTCGGCACCAGCCTAAGGTTTGGAAGAAGACTATCCAATTTGAGTAATAGGTGTACTATCTCCTAAACCAAGGAGTACTCGCAACCTGAGAGAAGGTAAAAGGAAAAGACAACTGAATAGTCCTATTCGTTTTCTCCAGAACCGGAAACCATCCTCGAATAAATTCCTTCGAGTTCGTATATAACCATACGATGGTTTTGTCCAATGGAAGTGGACGTTCATAGTAATACGGGGTGTCCTGGAAAAAAGGGTAAAAGTAGGAGTGGCAATGAGGTATGCAACTCTGACAATCCAAAAGCCTGTGTTATAAGAAGGTTCGGTTAATTTTGGTCACTGAGTCATAGTCAAGGGTCTGGTCATGGTCGCTGCCAAAGAGAGAGTGAAAAGAAACACTCAGCGTGCACTCTAACCTAAATCAAAATGGTTATCACTTTATCTAATCAGGAAACCTCCTACTGTAACCTCAAATTCTCCTCCAAACCTGAAAGAAGAATTAGTCGGGATCACCCGAGGAGTAAACCAACTCATCAGTGGGAATCGGGATCCAACTATCATCGCACGATAATGTGACGGAATCCACTAACGTTATCACACTCCAGAAGGTATGCGCATGCCTGGCAAGTTTCAGTTTCTTTAGAAACTCCCGATGTGTGTTTTTACCCCAAGCGGCTTATGACCTTGACTAGGTCAACAAACAATAAACCGCTAGTCAAGTTCAACCCGTCATTATTCTGGATTGCTTTAAACCCACCCGTACGTTCCCTTGACTAGGTCAACAAGGCCGCACGACTGTCTTAACCAATCCCATTTATGCAACAAACAAGCACCACTTAGCTACCGAACACTACGTCTTGACTAGGTCAGGAAACGCAGCACGAATACTAAATAATACCCGTAAGAAATAACGGAGGGCTACGGCTGGTTTTTGGCGAAAAACCTTTAGCGTAATGAACTTGATATCGTCGAAGGAACTGCATAACTTTTTATAAAAAATATAGTGGCGAAAATCCATTGCTAAAGAGGTCACTCCCGGTGAAGGGATCTAGGCTCTTTCCCCATAGAATGAGGTGTAGGATATTCCAACTGAATACCACGATGCAAAGCAAAAAGTAATCGGCTATAGTGAAGTTATTACCCTGACGCAAACTTCTGTCCAAGGGGTCACTCCCGGTGAATGGATCTCGGCCCTTGCCTCGTCGACTGAGGTGCTGGATATTCATAACCGAATACCACTGTGCAAAACAAAAGAGAACGTCCTTGCAATAACAGCTTTTTGAAAAATTGTTCCAACAACATCAGAATAGGTTTGTTTAGCTTGCATTGATCTGAATCAACGCAGTCCCATCAATTGATCACACCAATAAAGAAAGAATATAATGATGTACGTATATGCCATCCGCATTCGCCATTGGGTCCCGTCATCACCCGTTAGGTTACTTAACTAACGACAGAGCGGGGACTGGACTAGCGCGGATGCAAAACATATACAACATCTACTAGTATATATATCTCAATATATAATATTCGCTCAAGGCGTGATAAAATGCAACATCACAGAAATGTAATAAGCATCACAGAACAATACAGATAATCTGGAAGCCCCGGGTTTCACAGAGCCGCTGCTGAAACCCGACGTTCCCCTGGTCGTGTGGATAGCCTGTGCAATGAAATCCTAGACCCCTACGGGCGCGGCAAGTTACCCGCAAAAACCTAAAGCGAGGCAGCCCCCTTCAACGACATGAATGGACCACCCAGCACTTCACGGAATCCGGTAACTTGGGCACCCCTCCTTGGGTCAACCTGTACCCCCTACGAGTGTGGCAAATAGCCCGCCAATTCTAGAGTGAAGCCCCCTCCATCTCAATGCCATGAGATGCGGGCCCGTTGACCTCTAGAACCCGGCTATCAGGGCACCCCTCCGCGGGGCAATCCTGGTACAGAAAGTAAAATATACATACAACGAGTACATCGACCTCAGCCCGGTCGTGCCCCAAAAGAATAATATACAAACAGGCAGTAACGGCAGTCCACATGTCGGACGCTCGTCCCGCAATATCAAATGTACATATACAACCAAACTGTACTACCATTTCATCCAGGCTATCCACCATGACAGATCCGCAACATCACAGCACAACACAGAATATCAACGTGAATGTCATGTTCGCAAATCCGTCTAAAAGGGCTATAGCTGATAGACAGGATTTACCGATCGAGTGACATTCACAGTCGCAGATATAATATAAATACTATGAACTAACATATTTAAAATTTTCGATCGACTGAATTTTCCGAAGTGGGCCCCAAGCATAACTGTAGCACTCAAAAACATCTGGGCCCAAAAAGAATATACCAGAAACCCTATTTCCATGTTACTAAACCACTGTAGAAATTTGGTACGGTTTGGCAACAAAACGGCGGCGGTTCCGCGGCCGAAACGTGGTTTTAGCCGCTCAACCGTCGCGCTACAGTAACATCAGCGTACCAAATTTTCACAGAATTCATAAAAAATGCTGAACGTAATTTTCCAATGTACCAAATAATTTTTAGAGCAAGGAAAAAATCGACAGAAAATGCGACATGGAAATGTGGTTTTTGGAAAATCCGATCGATCGAACTTGTAAACACGTTAGAGCAAGCTAGCCTAGGTTAATGGCGTGTCTCTCTGATACCATGTAGGACTACAGTAGCACCCCGGCCGTCTATCCGAGGCCAAAATGCGGAAACGAAATTTTTTCTTTACTTTTAAACCAGCACTACCGCATCCTATAAAGCCCGGATCGTAACCATTAACCTACACCTAGCTATCAAGAAAAGGGATAGAATGCTATACCGAGTGATCCGTGTCCTTCGGTCTTTGGCCACCATCCCGATCTCCCCGCGGCAACTCCGGTCTTCATCTCCTCGTCGGAAAGGGCACCACATCATCGGTTCCTTTTACGGGCTCCCGCTTCATCCGAAGCAACTCGGGCACGAAGTGTGCTAGCCGACGTGTCCAAGGTGTTGTAGAGAATGTTGTGATCACTTTGTCTCTTGCATCCATGGCTTTGGATGGAGGTTGAAGGTGTTGCCATTGATGGAAGCAATGAGCTAGAGGAAGAAGAAGAAGAAGAACAAGAGCTTTACTTTTTCTTTTCTTTGCTTTTGTTGTTATGATATAATGAGAGAGTGAGGAAAATAATATGAGAGCTAACCATAACCCCATGGCAGCCCCTCTCTCTCTCTTCCTCTCATATCATCACAAATCAATCCATTAATATGACACTTTTGCTAAAAAAGAGACCATGAGTCATAGTATAAGTCTATGTCACATTAATGCATTGTCATGATGATTTCTAGCTCATTATTTCCTTAAGCAAACATTAATCCAAATGTTTGCCATAACAAAGAAAATCCGGCAACATCTATAGTAAACTCGTGACGGATCACAAGGATACGTCTCACCTGTATATACATACCTGCACCCGCATTCCGACTGAATGCGAATGCGATGAGACTAAAGTAATCCAACAAATCTAATACTAGGATCCGGCTTAAACTAAAGCCCACTAGTATGATCCGTCCGATCATGATCCGTGCAATACCGCACGTATAAGATTGAACCCTGCCATATATCATACGTCCTCTACAACATTTCGCCCGAAACTTGAGAAACTGTCTGTGGGGTACTCTAAAGACTCGTTAATACTTTGGCTGTGGATTTAACCACTAGCACGTCAGAGGTATTAGCCATAAATAACGGGCTACCAAGTCTTGACTAAAAGGGAGATCGATGAGCAAACTCATCCTGACATCCTACTGAGCCTGTCAGTGACAACATCCGTACAGTCCGGTCCGTTCGTCTATGAGTATTGCATGGCGGGCCTAGGGGGTTGGAAAAAGTCAGACCCCCAAAAGCGGTACAAGTCGTGTCGGAGTGTAGCCCAGAACACCCTGAGATACTACTGGAATACCTACCAGTAAATCTCCTGCCTCGGCCGAGGGCTTTGTGTAATGGCTCTCCTAGACACAGCGCGACCTCACCCCCAATACCGGGAGAGACGAACCCCTGCAGATCCGCTCACTGCCTCCATGTGGCTCGGGACTGTACCCAACTAAAACCTGTTTGCACGACTCCTTTGAGCCGTGGTAGGGTAGTAATCAAAGTACAATGGGAACTCACACGAGACAAATGACGATCTCAGGTCGATGAACTAACCTGTACACATGTCACCAGGGAACTGCTATCTGACGTCTGGTATAAGACCAACTAGCATGTTCCCGGCGAGTCCTGTCCGGTGTACTCATAACCCAATGAGCACCTGTATACATCTTAGGTGAACCAACTGACACCAGTGGCTTGTGAGACCGGCCACCGCCCCTCGTCGGGGTCTCGACTGTATACACTAGTCTACTTTGGAGTGTCGATGCCCTGTCTCGAAACTCCCACGACTAGGGACCTTTTAAGGATGTGCTTATAGACCCCAGCTCCCACGTATATGATCGCCCTCATACTTCTGGCAGTCAAGCAAGAATCCTAGGGGCTCTATCAACGTGCAATAGTGACCTGTAAGGTCACCAAAAGCAGTACACGATGATAAAGATAAACCAGATAGCATACTATCATCTTGAGTAAGACTGTCCTACCAGTATAGGTCATCCCTCAATAATTGCAATCACGTGCCTGTGATCCAATAATTGACTCTGAGGGCACTATCTCCAACATTTTCAAGGTACGGTTATGTCTTCTTAATGAAACATAAATCCGAAGCCTTTGGAAAATTCCAGGAATATAAGAATGAAGTAGAAAAACAAACCGGCAAAAGTATCAAGACACTAAGATCGGATCGAGGTGGTGAATACTTGAGTGCCGAGTTCCTGGACTATTTAAAAGAGAATGGAATTCTCTCTCAGCTTACTCCTCCATACACTCCGCAACATAACGGTGTATCGGAGAGACAGAACCGAACCCTATTGGATATGGTACGGTCCATGATGAGTAACGCTGAGTTACCGCGATCATTCTGGGGATATGCACTAGAATCAGCTGCATACCTCTTGAACTGAGTTCCAACTAAGACTGTGCCTACCACACCATTTGAGATATGGTGTGGGAAGAGACCCTATCTTAATCACATTAAGACATTGGGAAGTCCAGCTTTTGTCAAAAAGCAGCATGCGGACAAGCTCGAGGCACGCTCAGTACAGTGCAAGTTTGTGGGATATCCAAAGAACTCCAAGGGATATTTCGTCTATTGCGAGGAGGAACAAAGGGTTTTTGTTTCTCGGCATGCCCACTTCTTGGAAACTCAGTTTTTGGAGAATCAGATAAGTGGGATCTTAATAGAACTGGAAGAAATTCCAGAGCCATGAGCTATTACTGAAAGCTGAGTAGAACCAAAGGGTTCGAAAGATCATGACATTCCTACGCCGCTTCGCAGGAATAGTAGGCAGTCTCATCCGCCCGAGAGATACTACGGTTTTCTCATAGACGGGGATAGAGAGGATTGCATCATAGATTATGATGAGCCGACTAGCTTCCAGCAGGCCATTCAGAGCGTTGACTCGGTAAAATGGCTGGATGCAATGCGGACCGAAATGGAGTCCATGTACACCAACAAAGTATGGACGTTGGACGTTGCTCCAGTTGGGGTAAAACCCGTAAGATGCAAGTGGATCTTCAAAAGAAAGATTGGTGTAGATGGACAGGTTGAGACCTATAATGCTAGACTGGTTGCAAAGGGTTTTCATCAAAGACCTGGTTTGGACTATGACGAGACCTTTTCTCTAGTAGCTATGCTGAAATCCATTCGGATCCTTCTTGCCATTGCTGCCTTCCACGATTATGAGATTTGGCAGATGGACGTAAAGACCGCTTTTCTAAATGGAAATTTAGAGGAGTGTGTCTATATGGACCGGCTAGAGGGTTTCATTCAGAGTGGGAGCAGCGGGAAGGTGTGCAAGTTGCTTAAGTCCGTCTACGGACTAAAGCAGGCATCGCGGAGTTGGAACATCTGTTTTGATGAGACGGTCAAAGAATTTGGCTTTATCAAAAATCCAGATGAATGCATCTATAGTAGATTTGTAGCGAGAACTGTAGTATTCCTCGTTTTATACGTGGATGACATTCTCTTAATAGGAAATGACATTCCTATTCTACAATCTGTCAAGGGGTTCTTGTCACACAGGTTCTCCATGAAAGACCTGGGTGATGCCTCGTACATTCTGGGGATCCGGATCTACCGTGACAGATCCAAGAGGATACTGGGACTCTCACAGTCCAGGTACATCGACACCATACTGAAAAGATTCAGTATGGAAGATTCTAAGCGCGGTAATCTACCGGCTTGTCACGGGATCACCCTTTCCAAAGAGATGTCTCCCAAGACTGATTTGGAAAGGGATCGCATGTCAATTATACCCTACGCTTCTGCGGTAGGCTCTATAATGTATGCGATGTTGTGTACCAGACCAGATGTAGCTTATGCACTGAGTGTGGTAAGCCGGTATCAGTCAAACCCTGGGGAGAAACATTGGATAGCGGTAAAGAACATTCTCAAGTACCTAAGAAGGACTAAGGAGATGTTCTTGGTGTATGGCGGAAAAGACCTCCAGATCGAGGCCTTTGCTTACTCCAGCTTCCAGAGTGACAAGGATGATTCCAAGTCCATGTCGGGTTATGTCTTTACCCTTAATGGAGGAGCGGTGTGTTGGAAGAGTTCCAAACAGGAAACCGTTGCTGACTCGACGATGGAAGCGGAATATATCGCTGCTGCAGATGCCGCAAAAGAAGCTGTCTGGATAAAGAAGTTCTTAACTGAACTTCAGGTGGTTCCGTCCATTGTTGATCCAATACCTCTGTATTGTGACAACAACGGGGCTATAGCTTTAGCGAAGGAACCCAGGTCCCATCAGAAGTCCAGACACATCTTGAGGCGGTATCACCTGATCAGGGAGATCGTCGGTCGCCAGGAGATCGAGGTACGGAGAGTTTCTACGGAAGATAACACTGCTGATCCACTCACAAAGGCCTTACCCCAGACTCAGTTCGAGCGGCTGATCGAGATGATAGGTCTTCGATACGCCAGTACATGGCCTTAGTGCAAGTGGGAGATTGTTAGTGTATATGCCCTAGAGGCCATTACTGTATCATACTAGTTTGTATATTACTTAATGGAAGCTTGGGATATTCACCTTGTATAGACAATCTTGCTCAATACAGTAGTATACTACTTGGTTTGTTTCTACTTCAATGTGTACATGTGTTTATTTTAGTATATCACCTATACACATTAGTGGAGCCCTTAGGATCTTTGCTTGATTACCAGCGTTGTGATGGCAGTCACACTAGTGGGGGCTGGGTAATCTATAAGCACATCATTATGCAGGTCCGTAGTCGCAGGACTATCGAGACAGGGCATCGATACTCCGGAGTAGACTAGCGTATGCGCTTCTCATCCCAGTATGGGAGACGGTCTGTCCCAGAGCCGTCAGTACGTTGTACTTGAGATAGTATGTGGGTGCTCGTTGGGTTACGAGTACACTGGACATGACTCGTCGGGAACTGCTGGTTGGTACTATACCTATCGTCGGTTATCTGTTCCCAGGTGACATGAGTACAGCTTAGTCCGCTGACTTGACACTGTCATTTCGCCTCGAGTGTGTTCCCACTGCACTTAGATTACTACCCTACCACGGCTCAAAGGAGTCGTGCAAACAGGTAGTAGTTGGGTGCTGTCCCGAAGCACTTGGAGGCAGTGACGGTTAAACAGGATTCGTCTCTCCCGGTATTGGGGGTTGACATCGCGCTGTGTCTAGGAGAGCCATTACACGAGTAGTCCCTGGCCAGGGCAAGCGAGATATACTGGTAGGTTTCCACTGTTATCTTAGTGTGTTCTGGGCTTCACTCCGACACGACTTGTACCGCTATTAGGGGACTGACGTTTACCGCCCCCTAGGCCCGCCATGCGATGTATCAGACGAACAGACCGGACTGTATAGAGATTGTCACATTCAGATTCAGTAGGAGTTCAGATGGGTTTCACCTCGTCAGTCTTCTTGCCGGCATCTACCTGCGGACCGTTACGCACAGCTAGTGCCGCTTGCGGTCTGTGGTTAAACCCACTGCCAGCGTAGTGTCAAGTCTTTAGAGTCGCACACAGAAAGCTATTCGCCCTTAGGAAAACGAGTAAGGGTCGCATGGTTTTGCGACAGGTCGCATGGTACTGCGACAGGGTTCAGTCACATCCGTGCACTTGTGCACGTACAGTGTCCGAACAGTTAACACTAGCGGGCTTTCGTTTAAGCCATATCCCAGTGTACGTTTTAGGATTTGTTTTATCTTGTTTGTATTCGTGTTCCTCGGAACGCGGATGCGGGTGTGTATGCATAGATGACAGAGAGACAGAGGTAGAGGATTCTCATTGAGGCTGTTGACTGTTGACCATTGAATTTTGCTTAACCCTATTGAGAATAAGAAATATGATTACCAATAATATTAATTAAGTATTATAGTGACATGGTTGTTGAGGGGTTGACTTTGTTGACTTGTTGACTTTGTTGACCGGTTGACTAGGTTGGACTAGTTGACCATCATCATGACAATGGCTACCATTCCATGGCAAAGACTTTTGCTTGCTTGTTTATTTATGCAAAATGAGTGCATGAAATGATATAGCCATTTTGACTTAAACCATCACACAATACTTGATTACTATTTTTGTTATGATGGCTTTTGGATTATGAGAGGTTGGATGAGAAAAGAGTGGCTCATTCTTTCATTTGCTTTCTCTCTCTTGAGCTCTCTCATTCTCAAGCTCTCCCTCTTCCTGTTGCTCTCTCTAGCTCAAGGCAAACCATTCTCATGTGTTGAGACTCATTGCCTTAGAGATTAAAAAGACACCAAAACATTCCTCTACTCATTCTAGTTCACAAGGCCTAGCAAGCCAAGTGATCTAGTTTCTTCAAAGTTCGAAGAAGAAGCCAAAGGTAGAAGCTTTCGGGTGGATCCATCTTCGGCGTAAGGAGACGACGAGGTGAGGCCGATCCATACACCGGGAGGAGTTGAAGACGAAGGAGTTCAAGAAAGGTATAGCCCCCTAACCGAGTAGGTAAAACTCAAGTTAGGTTGTTAGTTGGTTGGCTAACAAAGATCCGTATTATGAGTCCATGTTACCACCCTCTTGAAAATCGTTTTTCACCACTTCCGCAACCCCGTAAGTACCGGGGAAGGGTAGCATGGACTTACAAAATGCAGCACGAATACTATATACAACTTATCTGAAATGACGGAGGGCTACGACAGGTTTTTCTGAAAACCTATTGCGTAATGATCTTGATATCGTTGTAGAATCAAGTGAATTTTGAAATGGAGTGATTTTGAGTCTTTCATTAGTTTTGCTAAAGAGGTCACTCCCGGTGAAGGGATCTCGGCTCTTTCCTCATCGAATAAGGTGTAGGACATATCATATATATCACTATGCAAAGCAATCAAAAGACAAACTGTGAGTTGTAGCATCTGCCAGTTTTGCTAAAGAGGTCACTCCCGGTGAAGGGATCTCTGCTCTTTCCTTATCGAATAAGGTGCAGGATTTATCATATATATCACTATGCAAAGCAAAATCTGTAGCTACCCTTTTTTTTAAAATTTGATTCTACAACATCTTTTAGGTTTCTTTTCTTTCATTAATCATATTAATGAAGTCCCATCATTTAAGTCACCTAAACATCACAGATAAATACGACGTACACTTATGCCATCCACATTCGCCTCGATGTCCTCTCGTGCACCGTTAGGTTAGGTAACTAACGGCAGAGCGGGGCAGGGCTAGCGCGGGTGTAAAACATAAGTAACGCCTATATAATATATCATATATACTATATACAATATTTATCACAACATATCAAATGATCACATCACAGATATCGCAGCAGAAGAAACATATGAAACATTGGATATACTAGGACGTCCGTATTTTATTTTGAGCCTCTATAAAACACGGATTCCACGGTCGCGATGAATAGCCAAACCTACACCCCTAGACCCCTACGAGAGCGGCAAGAAACCCTTCCAATTCTAGAGTTAGAAGACCCGGACTCGACTCCTCGAGTTGGTCTCCCACTGGACTCTAGAACCCAGTTACTTGTGCTCTCCTCCTTGGGTCTATCCTAGTGCGGAAAAGTAAATAATATACAAATGGTGACATCGAACTCATCCCGGAAGTGCCCCAATAAAAGAATATTAGATACATTTAATTCTACATGAATGAAAATAAAAACCCTCATCTCACATAAAACCCTCGGCTATTCAGAAACGCGACGATCCAATATAACATATCCAGCAACATATAACATCACATGTCATCAACGTAAGTAAATATGCACATCCAAATTGTCGTTGACATATAGCAACGAAACCGGCGAAATCACATATTACACTTACGGTCGCAGAAAAGAAAGTGTAAAACTACAACATTTGGAATCCACAATCACTTTAGACATCGTAAATCCGAAATATCACATATTTCGCATTTCATGCCTAACTATATGAATTCCACATATTGTATCACATTCAAGATAAATAGACAGTATTAAACTTTCCGATCGAATGATAAAATACCCAAGATTTCCTTAATAGCTCAACACTTGAGCGGAGTTCAAAAGTTCCAGAATACGTCACAGTAGCAACGGTCCAGCCGTAGAAGGGGCAAGCCAACGCCTCACATGTGGCACGCCGTACTGCCCCAAACCCTAAGGTTTAGAGGCAGTTCAAGACGGTCACATAATTGAGTTAAGGTTTGTGTTCTTCTAGAGGGTCCATCGCGTTACATGCATGTTTTTCCCAAAGATTTAAACTCAAGAAAAATTCAACACTTGAAAGTTTTTCGTGCCGGGAAAAATAGAGTTAATGATATCCGTTCGAATATTTTAATACTTTCTAAATTATCCGAAAAACAATAACGAATTTAAATTTTCCGATCGAATCAACGATTACAAAAAAAAACCCCAGAACACTCAACACTTGAGTCAGATTAAAAGTACCCAGAAAAATACATAATCACCTATGGATATAACCCTGGAAAAACGACTGAACAACATGTCTATACGGCCGCGGTTCCGCGGCAGGAGCAAGGTATTGCCGCGGTTCCGCGGCGGATAGTATGGATCATTGACACGTGTTTCACAGTGGTGCTTATATTTTCCTGCTGGTATTTTTAAGCATTTTTAATTCTGAAAAAACACAGTTTTTAAAAATTGTCCAGAGAGGGGTTCATTTTGGCATTTCGAGGTTCGTTCGGAGTTTTAACTTCGTATACACGTTTCCTAATGCTCTAGCTAGGCTCTGATACCACTGTAGGTTACTAGGCACTCTAATAAGGTTCAACAATGCATCAACCATGCCCGTGTAAAATTTTAGCCGTGCCGAATAACCCTAAACAAGATCTTTGCTAGCTAATTAGGGTTTCGCATGCAAGTAAATTACATTTACCACTAAGTGAATACGAAATACAACCTTTGTAGATCGTTCCTTCACTTCTAAATCTCCTTGTCGTAGTCCCTTCGCTGCGATCATGGTTCTCCTGGGCTCTTGCATGGCTTCACGAGGCGAAAGAGGCGTCCTTGCTTGAAGTCTTCGAGGCCGAAGATGATCTACGTCGAGGGAATACCAACTCAAGCTACTACTTCACTAACTAAAGAATTAGTGAAGCAAACACCCTAAACTAAAGTGCTAGTCTAGTAGAGTATGGAGAAATAGGAAGTGGGTTCACTTTAGAATTTGTTTTCTCACAATGTTTCTCACTTTGGATCAAACCATAGAGAGCTTTTTTTAGCTCAAGGTAGAAGATGAAGAAATAAAATAAGAAGAGATAATGATCAAGTGAGTGAGCTAACCATGGTGAGCTAACCAAGGTGAGTGAGTATCATATACTAACTCATGTAGAGACTTAATCATGGCTAAGTGTGATGGTTAGGTTAACAAAAATCCAAAGTAAAAACAAACTTAGTGGACTTTAGTCAATGCATCCACAAGCTTCGTGCATTTTCTAATTTTCCACTAATTTTGTAATTACTTTTAAACATTAAACCCAACATAACAAATAGCATGGTGTAAGTCTCATACACCCATGAAAGATGTATCATCAACCATGATACAAAAAGAAAACACATTTTAATATATATTAAAGTTGTGCACATGTGAGAAAAATCCTTAAGTGAACAAATGTTAGTTAATGTAAATTAGTATATCATATATACAATTGTACACTAAATTATTAAATCAACACTTGACTTATTAATCCGGTTATATCTCATATTACCGACTAATATCCAATGTATTGACTTATCGAATCAACACTTGATTCGATAACCCGGCTATATCACATATAACCGACCGATACAAAAAGTCGCGAGAATAGAATACGGTATCACATACACGCATTATTCTCGGTCCCGCACATATCACATACGTGCTCCTATTTCGTTTTTCCTGAGCCAGTAAAACCTCTATGTAGGACTCTAAAGACTCGTCAATACGCCGGCAGTAGGTGATGATCACATCAAGCACCCACAAGCCGTCAGCGGTACTAGCTGGACGTAACGGCCACCCGGGTATTGAGCGATCAGAAGATCAGCAAGCAAGCCCGCTCCAACTCCTGTAAAAGCCTGCCGGTAACACATCCCGTACAGTCCGATCTCCTCGTCTGATATGTCGTATATCAAGTCTAGGGGTGGTAATCGTCAGACCCCAATAACCGATAAGTCGTGCCGATGTGAGGCTCATAACGGGTCGAGAAACTACTGGTAACACTTACCAGCAAATCTCTAAATCAGCCCTGGCCAGGGACTTCCCTGTTATAGCCAATCGAGCACAGCGCAACATCAACCCCTAATACCGGGAGAGACGAAACCCCTCCTATCGCTCATCGCCTCCATGTGACTCGGGACTGTACCCAAAAACAACCGTTTTGCACGCCCTCTTGGAAGTGGTAAGGTGGAAATCAATGGACAGTGGCAATCACATAAGACTCTATGACGATCTCGGGTCTACAGACTAACCTACACAAGTGTCACCAGAGAACTGCCATCTGACGTGAGGTATAATGACATCTGGGAGTTCTCGGCGAGACCGTCCAGTGTACTCAGTCTCCACTGAGCACCCGTATACCATCTCTGATGTCAAACACCAATGGATATGGGATCATCCATCTCCCATCTCATGGGTCGAGAAGCGTATACGCTAGTCTACTCTGGTATATCGATGCCCTGTCTCGATACACCTACGACTAGGAACATTAAAGGATGTACTTATGGACTACTCTGTCCCCACTAGTATGATCTGCATCATAGTCCAGATAGTCAAGTACACATCCTAAGGGCTTTACCAACATGTAACTATAAGACAGTATCAAGAGACAAGTATACATGTTAAGATAAAGAGCAACCGGATAGCATACTATCATATCGAGCAAGAAAGTCTTCTCTATATATGTCCAAGCATCCAATATAATATATATCATCTGTACAATACTGGCCCTAGGGCATACATACAACTAAAAGTATCGAAGACCTATCATCTCGAGTAGCCTCTCGAACTGAATCTGAGGTAAGGCCTTAGTGAATGGATCTGCAGTGTTCTCCTCTGTAGGAACTCTTCGGACCTCGATCTCCTGGCGATCTATGATCTCCCTGATCAGGTGATACCGCCTCAAGATGTGTCTGGACTTCTGATGGGACCTAGGTTCCTTTGCTAAATCTATAGCTCCGTTGTTGTCACAATACCGCGGTATTGGATCAGCAATGGTAGGAACCACCTGAAGTTCTGTTAGGAACTTCTTCATCCAGACTGCTTCTTTTGCAGCATCGCAAGCAGCGATATACTCCACTTCCATCGTCGAGTCAGCAACGGTGTCCTGCTTGGAACTCTTAAAGCACACCGCCCCTCCATTGAGGGTAAATACATAACCTGACATGGACTTGGAGTCATCCTTGTCACTCTGGAAACCGGAGTCGGCAAAATAGTCGATCTGGAGGTCTTTTCCGCCATAAACCATGAACATATCCTTAGTCCTTCTCAGGTACTTAAGAATGTTCTTTACTGCTATCCAGTGCTTCTCCCCTGGGTCTGACTGATACCTGCTTACCACGCTCAGTGCGTAAGCTACATCTGGTCTGGTGCACAACATCGCATACATTATAGAGCCTACCGCAGAAGCGTAGGGTATAACTGACATGCGATCCCTTTCCAAATCAGACTTGGGAGACATCTCTTTGGATAGGGTGATTCCGTGACAAGCCGGTAAATTACCGCGCTTAGAATCTGTCATACTGAATCTTTTCAGTATAGTGTTGATATACCCGGACTGCGAATGTCCCAACATCCTCTTAGATCTATCACGATAGATCTGGATCGCCAGAATGTAAGGGGCATCACCCAGGTCTTTCA
Organism: Agapanthus africanus; assembly: GCA_030015575.1. NCBI lineage: Eukaryota > Viridiplantae > Streptophyta > Magnoliopsida > Asparagales > Amaryllidaceae > Agapanthus > Agapanthus africanus. Next base: position 292,844,810 of record JASDDO010000012.1, on the reverse strand, counting down.
TGGAGAACTTGTGTGACAAGAATCCTTTGATTGATTATAGCATATGAATGTCATTTCCTATTAATCGAATGCCATCCACGTACAAGACGAGGAATACGACAGTTCGTGCTACAATTTTACTATATATACATGGTTCATCTGGATTTTTGATAAATCCATATTCCTTAACCGTTTCATCAAACCAGATGTTCCAACTCCGCGATGCCTGCTTTAGTGCATAAATGGACTTAAGCAACTTGCACACGTCCATCTGCAAAATCTCATAATCATGGAAGGCGGACATGGCAAGAAGGATCCGAATGGATTTGAGCATAGCCACTGGAGAAAAAGTTTCGTCATAATCCAAACCAGGTCTTTGATGAAAACCCTTTGCAACAAGTCTAGCCTTATAGGTTTCCACATGTCCATCTACACCAATCTTTTTCTTGAAGATCCATTTGCATACTATGGGTTTTACCCCACCTTGAGCAAAGTCCAAAGTCCATACTTTGTTGGTGTACATGGACTCCATCTCGGTCCGCATTGCATCCAGCCATCTTACCGAGTCGCCGCTCTGGATGGCCTGCTGGAAGCTAGTGGGTTCATCATTATCAATGATGCAATCCTCTCTATCCCCATCTATGAGAAAACCGTAGTATCTCTCAGGCTGATGAGACGGCCTACTACTCCTGCGGAGGTGTTGGAGATAGTGCCCTCAGAGTCAATTATTGGATCACAGGTACGTGATTGCAATGATTGAGGGAGGACCTATCCCGGTAGGACAGTCTTACTCGAGATGATAGTATGCTATCTGGTTTATCTTTATCATCGTGTACTGCTTTAGGTGACCGGACATGTCGCTATTACACGTTGATAGAGCCCCTAGGATTCTTGATTGACTACCAGCAGTATGATGGCGATCATATACGTGGGAGCTGGTAGTCTATAAGCACATCCTTAAAAGGTCCCTAGTCGTAGGAGTTTCAAGACAGGGCATCGATACTCCATTAGTAGACTAGTGTATACAGTCGAGACCCCGACGAGGGGCGGTGGCCGGTCTCACAAGCCACTGGTGTCAGTTGGTTCACCTAAGATGTATACAGGTGCTCATTGGGTTATGAGTACACCGGACAGGACTCGCCGGGAACCTGCTGGTTGGTCTTATACCAGATGTCAGATAGCAGTTCCCTGGTGACATGTGTACAGGTTAGTTCATCGACCTGAGATCGTCATTTGTCTCGTGTGAGTTCCCACTGTGCTTTGATTACTACCCTACCACGGCTCAAAGGAGTCGTGGAAACAGGTTTTAGTTGGGTACAGTCCCGAGCCACATGGAGGCATTGAGCGGATCTGCAGGGGTTAGTCTCTCCCGGTATTGGGGGTGAGGTCGCGCTGTGTCTAGGAGAGCCATTACGCAAAGCCCTCGGCCGAGGCAGGAGATTTACTGGTAGGTATTCCAGTAGTATCTCAGGGTGTTCTGGGCTAACTCCGACACGACTTGTACCGCTTTTGGGGGTCTGACTTTTACCAACCCCCTAGGCCCGCCATGCGATACTCATAAACGAACGGACCGGACTGTACGGATATTATCACTGACAGGCTCAGTGGGGTGTCAGGATGAGTTCGCTCATCGACGTCCCTTTTGGTCAATAGCTGGTGGCCCGTCACGTATTGGCTAATACCTCTGACGTGCTAGTGGTTAAATCCACAACCATAGTATTGACGAGTCTTTAGAGTCCTCCACACTTTCAGTTACTCAAGCTTTCGGGCGAAACGCTGTAGAGGCCGTATGGAGATATGGCATGGTCCGATCAGATACGTGCGGTATTGCACGGATCAGGATCGGACAATTTTGTACTAGAGGCCGTATGGAGATATGGCAGGGTTCGATCAGATACGTGCGGTATTGCACGGATCGTGATCGGACGGATATTACTAGCCGGTTTTGGTTTAAGCCGGATCCTAGTTTAGTACAGTGTAGATTTGTCTCATTGCATTTGTATCCGGTCGGAATACAGATGCGGGTGTGTATACACAGTATGGGGGTTTTCCTGTAATTTATTACGGGACTAGTTTTCTGAAGTTGCCAGTTTGCATTCCGTTCCGGCCGATTTTCCTTTGTTCTTTCCCGGCCGGACTTTTCCGATGGTGGGGGTAATTTGCAGTTTTGCAAATTACATTTTGTGGAGGGGTTTTCTTGCATATGATGGCATCATGATAGTTTTTCATGATGAGATGCTTTCTTAGTCTTTTCCTTACTTTATTCATGATGGTTATTGTGATGAGAAAGGATTAGGATTGATTTGTTTAGTGATGTGAGTTTTGCTTTTGATATGGTCACCATTCTCTTTCTCCTACACTCACCTCCCTCTTGGTTTTGTTTCATATCCCTCCACCATTCTCATTTTGTAGGGGCCGGCCACATTTTGGAGGGAGGAGAAAAATGAGAGGTTCATTTTTCATTTGGAGTGGGAAAAATTATTCTTTCATATCATTTTTCCATTGACACAAAAATCCCCAAGTTCATATCTTGTTGATTCCTCCATCAAGGCAACTTCACAAACCCTATGAGGCAAAGTGATTCTACACTACTTCTACAGCAAATCTTGGGCACGTCGACTTGCCAGCTTCGTGCCCGAGTTGCCTCGGTATTGAGGTGGGAGCCCGTAAAAGATGCAGGCGATGTGGTGCCCCCTTCGGCGAGGAGGCGACGATATGGAGACTGGACTTTCCGCGGGAGATCGGGACGATGAAGAGAAGTCCGGAGGACTCGGATCACTTGGTATACTTCTCTTCCCATCTCTTGTTAGCTAGTATAGGTTAATGGTTAACGATCCGGGTTTCATTGTCCGTGGTAGCGTCAGTTTCCAAGTAAGGAAAATTTTTGATTCCGCATTTTGGCCTCGGTAAGACGGCCGGGGCGCTGCCGTGGCGCAACATGGTATCAGAGCCACGCTATTAACCTTGCCTAGCTTGTTCTAATGTGTTTTACTTATCCGATCGACCAAAATTCCAAAAACCGCGTTTTGCTTGCATCAGTTTTCTGTCGATTTTTTCCGGGCTCGAAAAATTTTTCAGGTGATTGCAGAATGATGTACAGAGAATACTAAGAACACTGCAAAAATTTGGCAGCTTGATCATTCCGTACGACCGCGGAACCGCGGCAATGACCCCTCTTTTGCCGCGGTTCCGCCGCAGTATGTTTGCTTCATTTGACCAATTTTTTGTGGTGGGCTATTGGGCTTAAGATAGGGGTTTTGGAATATTAAAATTGGGCCCAGAATTTCTGTGAGTGCTACAGTATTACTTGGGGGCCCACTTGTTAATTTTTGATCGATTGGATATTTTAAACACATTATTTCACAGTATTTACATTATATCTGCGACCGTGAATATCACTTGATCGGTAAATCCTGTCTAACTGCTATAGCCCGGTTAGACGGATTTGCGAACGTGATTTTCACGTTGATGTTTTGTGTTTATGCTGTGATGTTGCGGATCGGTCGTGGGGGATAGCCTGGATACAATGCTAGTACAGTTTTGTTGTATTATGTACATTTGATATTGCGGGGCGAGCGTCCGACATGTGGACTGCCGTCACTGCCTGATTGTATTATTCTTTTGGGGCACGACCTGGTTGCGGTCGATGTACCCGGTGTATGTATATTTTACTTTCAGTACTAGTTTTACCCCGCGGAGGGGTGCACGGATGGCCGGGTTCTAGAGGGCAACAAGCCTGCATCTCATGGCATTGAGACGGAGGGGGCTTCACTCTAGGATTGGCGGGCTATTCGCCGCACTCGTAGGGGGTACAGGTTGACCCAGGAGGGGTGCCCAAGTTACCGGATTCCGTGAAGTGCTGGGTGGTCCATTCACGGTGCTGAAGGGGGCTGCCTCGCTTCAGGTTTTGGCGGGTGACTTGCCGTGCCCGTAGGGGTCTAGGATTTCATTGCACAGGCTATCCACACGACCAGGGGAACGTCGGGTTTCAGCAGCGGCTCTGTGAAACCCGGGGCTTCCAGATATCTGTATTGTTCTGTGATGCTGTACATTTCTATGATGTTGCATTTTATCACGCCTTGAGCGAATATAATATATTGGTATATATATTAGTAGATGTTGTATATGTTTTACATCCGCGCTAGTCCAGTCCCTGCTCTGTCGTTAGTTAGCTAACCTAACGGGTAATGACGGGACCCAGTGGCGAATGCGGATGGCATATACGTACATCAGTATATTTTCGTTCTTTGTGGTGTGATCAATTGATGGGACTGCGTTGATTCGGATCAATGCAAGCTAAACAAACCAATTCTGATGTTGTTGGAACACTTTTTCAAAAAGCTGTTATTGCAAAGACGTTCACTTTTGTTTTGCATCGTGGTATTCATTTGGAATATCCTGCTCCTCAGTCGACGAGGCAAGGGCCGAGATCCCTTCACCGGGATTGACCCCTTGGACAGAAGTTTGCGTCAGGGCATTAACTTCACTATAGCCGATCACTTTTGCTTTGCATCGTGGTATTCAGTTGGAATATCCTGCACCTCATTCTACGGGGAAAGAGCCGAGATCCTTTCACCGGGAGTGACCTCTTTAGTAAATGTTTTCGTCACTATATTTTCTAAAAAGTTATCCAGTTCCTTCAACGATATCAAGTTCATTACATTAACGGTTTTTCGCCAAAAACCAGTCGTAGCCCTCCGTCATTTCAGATTAGTATTACTTAGTATTCGTGCTGCGTTTGTAGTGCATTGCCGTGGCGTAGTGTTCAGTATCTATGTAATGCTTTTCTGTCACATGGATAAGTGGATTGGTTAGGACAGTCATACGGTCTTGTTGGCATTGTCAAGGACTCGTACGGGTGGGTTTAACGCAATCAAGATAATGACGGGTAAAACTTGACTAGGACTCTTTGATTTGTTGGCATTGTCAAGGTCACTTGGGTCCTAGGGGTAAAAACACACATCGGGATTTTCAAAAGAACTGAAACTTGCCAGGCATGCGCATACCTTCTGGAGTGTGGTGACTTGAGTGGATTCCGTCAAGTTATCATGCGATGATAGTTGGATCCCGATTCCCACTGATGAGTTAGTTTACTCCTCGGGTGACCCCGACTAATTCTTCTTTCAGGTTTCGAGGAGAATTTGAGGTACAGTGGGAGGTTTCCAGATTAGACAAAGTGATAACCATTCTGATCTAGGTTAGAGTGCACGCTGAGTATTTCTTTTCTCTCTCTCTTTGGCAGCGACCATTGACCCGACCCTAAGACTATGACTCAGTGACCAAGTTGACCGAACCTTCTTAACACAGGCTTTTGGATTGTCAGAGTTGCAAACCTCATTGCCACTCCTACTTTTACCCTTTTCTCCAGGACACCCCGTATTACTACGAACGTCCACTTCCATTGGACAAAACCATCGTATGGTTATATACGAACTCGAAGGACTTCGAGGATGGTTTCTGGTTCTGGAGAAAACGAATAGGATTATTCAGTTGTCTTTTCCTTTTACCTTCTCTCAGGTTGCGAGTACTCCTTGGTTTAGGAGATAGTACACCTATTACGCAAATTGGATAGTCTTCTTCCAAACCTTAGGCCGGTGCCGACCGGTAGGGAATGAAGAAAACCAATTAGCATAACGATGGTGTGCAGAAGGTATTAAGATTAAGACAAAGCAAGGGATTAGTAAGAGGGCAAAGTAAATTGCGACTGCTATTCACGACCGAACCGAGTATTTCTTCGCCAATCCTAAATCACCTTTGAATTTCTCCAGGACACTCCGTATCACTACGAAGATCCACAGTTATATTTGGATACTCCATCCTATGGTTATATACGAACTCGAAAGGAACTTGTTCCAGTTCGGGGATGGATTCTGGTTCAGGAGAAATAGGAATAAGGTTCATTCGGTTGTCTTTTATCTTCACCTTCTCTCGCATTGCGAGTGCTCCTAGGATTAGGACAGTACACCCATTATGCTTATTAGATAGTCTTCTTCCAAACCATAGGCTAGTGCCGAACGGTAGGGAAGGAAGAAAACCATTTGGCCTAAAAGGGTGTACAGAAGGTAATGACTAAAGACATATAAAGGGATTTGGAGAGGTGGCAAAGAATTATACGGTTACAGTTGTGAATATGGATAATGGAAGAGGCATTACTAGGAATACCAGGATACCCCATCGAGACATTTCAATGTTTCAGTTTCACTGTGTAATGTTAAAAGAAAACTGATTTCCCGATTAGATACTTACTCCAGGGTATGTATTTACCAGGTATGATTCTCACATCTATAAGGTTTTACAGATGATGAGTGGGAGTAAGTTATTGGGAATTGGGTGATCATCCTCATTATATCGGGATTCGTTGTAATCGGTGATATTTGAGGAAGTCACCTGGGTTGTTTGCCGGACGACAAATATTTGGTTTTGAATATCCGCGGTTATGCACCAATTTAAAATTGATATATCTGTACGTCTATTTTTATAGAGTGAGATGTACTTTTTTGAAATTGTGTCTATGACATTTACCTATATCAGTGGATGGTTAGGTAAGGAGTATTGAACAGCGGTGTAATTCTTCTTAACCATAAGTTCAGTTTTCAACCTACGACACACAGTGAATGAGTTATCAGACTCAAGGGACTTATACAGAGTATTGTATGTTTTCCAGGGTCCATCAGGACAGAGGGGATGGTCCTCGTACTATATTCGGATTACTTATGACTTCTCTAGTTTTTAGACAGGTGTTTCGTGGAAACACATGGTCTGAATTTTGAGAAGTTATAGGTATTTGAATAAAGTAGAGAACCAGGTATTGCAAGTATCGGGATTCTTCAAAGTGATCGAAGATGTAGATACTTGTGTATGGTATTCAGTTGATAGTAATGATTAAGAGAACTTTCTTCTCTTTCGGGTTACTCATAATTGGAAGCATTCCTAAGTTGAGTGACGCTGATCGGCCTTTTTCCATTTAGTTGACATGCACTGGAGACAGCTGCATGATTTGATTCTGATTCAATTAAATCAGTGCCTCTGGTTCTATATTGGATATAGAACAGTTCATATCTTAACGATGTTAAGGTACGGGGAGTTTTCCGGCTTATGCTTAAAACCAGACTCTGGATAACTCAAGGCACGTTTCTGTAATGGCTGTTTGTGGGTTGACCCAGGCTATGACGAGGGTTGACTTTCTACCATCTGGAAGATCAATAGTCATATTGTTCTTGACTCGCCACAGTTTTAATAAAAATGGATTTTTCAGAAAAACAGTAGTGGGAGTATGGTAGAACTGGAAGTAATTCCAGAACCGTAAACGATAACTGAAGATTTGATAAGAACCTAAAGATTCAATCTGGTTTGACATTCCATTAGCCACTCCGCAGATATGGTGGGTAACCTCAGGCACTCGAGAGGTACTTCGGTATGCTCAAGGACGGTGGCAGGGAGGTTCTTGTTTACCCACACTTGCCATTGCTGTTGTTCCAGGCTACGAGACCCGGTGGGAGGATGAGTATAGCGTCATTCTAAACTAGCTTTAGAAGTGCACGTCTATATGACTCTGCCAGAGGGTTGTCGTAGTCAGTGGGAGCAGCGGAAGCATTGGTGGACATCAGGCTTATGTCTATTTATAGACTAAAGCAGATATAGCGGAGACAGATCATCTATTTCTGATGTGACAGTCATAGGTCTGACGTCATCAGAATAGGGGATGGATCTGTTAAGAAGGTAGTAGGGTGTGATGTCCTGGTTTTTGATGACATACACATAGTAGGAAAGGAAAATCCTATACTACGATCGGTTACGCTTTGGTCGTCACACAGTTGTTTCTCCACATGGGACTTGGACATTATATCAGACATACTGGTTACTAGATCTATGGTTTTAGATCTAGATTTGGGTGGTTTCCCAATCTGGGTACCTTTACAGCATTCTATGAGTATTTAGAATGGACGACTCCTGGCACGGTAGTGTACCTGCAGTTGATGGAGTCACCCTCTCTAAAGGTGTCTTACAGACTAAAAAGGAGAGGGATACTCATGATTGGCAGATAACTTGCTTTGGCAATTGAGTCAATCATGAGATGTCAAGTACCACACCAGATGTTGTTCTTGCAGTAGGTGCAATAAGTTGATATTAATCAAATCCTGGAGAAACAGTCGGAAGCAGTTTTAGAACAAAAGTTGATGTTCTAGGGATGTGATAACGACAGCCTCTTTTAGGAGACGGTTATCATTCCAGGCTTCCAAGGTGACATGGACGACAAGGAGGTTGTCAGTTTTATAGTTTTTCCTTCTGACGAGGGCAGTATTTTGGACAGGTGGTCCAAGGCAATACTGAGGGAGGCATGGCGCAGGATACTGATTAAGTTCAGTTGATGATACAGTCTAAGAAGTTTGGATTTGGAGTTCATTTATGAGCTAGGTCCCATCAGACATCCAGACGTTCCAAGACTGGTATTGCTCATTTCGGGAGATGGCTTTCTCCGTGAACTTGAGATATAGAGATACATAGAAAGAAACTTCACTGCGGATCTACCCACTGAGGCTATTCCTCGAACGCAATAGTTTCGCAAACGGGTTTTGTGAGACTGACTAGTAGAGGAGTTGGGTGTTCGGTATCACACGGGCTGTGAGTATGCGACATCGCAATAATTAGCCTTGAGTGCAAGTGGGAGATTGTTGGAGATAGTGCCCTCAGAGTCAATTATTGGATCACAGGCACGTGATTGCAATGATTGAGGGAGGACCTATCCCGGTAGGACAGTCTTACTCGAGATGATAGTATGCTATCTGGTTTATCTTTATCATCGTGTACTGCTTTAGGTGACCTGACATGTCGCTATTACACGTTGATAGAGCCCCTAGGATTCTTGCTTGACTACCAGCAGTATGATGGCGATCATATACGTGGGAGCTGGTAGTCTATAAGCACATCCTTAAAAGGTCCCTAGTCGTAGGAGTTTCAAGACAGGGCATCGATACTTCATTAGTAGACTAGTGTATACAGTCGAAACCCCGACGAGGGGCGATGGCCGGTCTCACAAGCCACTGGTGTCAGTTGGTTCACCTAAGATGTATACAGGTGCTCATTGGGTTATGAGTACACCGGACAGGACTCGCCGGGAACCTGTTGGTTGGTCTTATACCAGATGTCAGATAGCAGTTCCCTGGTGACATGTGTACAGGTTAGTTCATCGACCTGAGATCGTCATTTGTCTCGTGTGAGTTCCCACTGTGCTTTGATTACTACCCTACCACGGCTCAAAGGAGTCGTGCAAACAGGTTTTAGTTGGGTACAGTCCCGAGCCACATGGAGGCAGTGAGCGGATCTGCAGGGGTTAGTCTCTCCCATTATTGGGGGTGAGGTCGCGCTGTGTCTAGGAGAGCCATTACGCAAAGCCCTCGGCCGAGGCAGGAGATTTACTGGTAGGTATTCCAGTAGTATCTCAGTGTGTTCTGGGCTACACTCCGACACGACTTGTACCGCTTTTGGGGGTCTGACTTTTACCAACCCCCTAGGCCCGCCATGCGATACTCATAGACGAACGGACCGGACTGTACGGATATTTTCACTGACAGGCTCAGTGGAGTGTCAGGATGAGTTCGTTCATCGACATCCCTTTTGGTCAATAGCTGGTGGCCCGTCACGTATTGGCCAATACCTCTGACGTGCTAGTGGTTAAATCCACAACCATAGTATTGATGAGTGTTTAGGGTCCACCACACTTTCAGTTACTCAAGCTTTCGGGCGAAACGCTGTAGAGGCCGTATGGAGATATGACAGGGTCCGATCAGATACGTGCGGTAGTGCACGGATCAGGATCGGACAGTTTTGTACTAGAGGCCGTATGGAGATATGGCAGGATTCGATCAGATACGTGCGGTATTGCACGGATCGTGATCGGACGGATATTACTAGCCGGTTTTGGTTTAAGCCGGATCCTAGTTTAGTACAGTGTAGATTTGTCTCATTGCATTTGTATCCGGTCGGAATACAGATGCGGGTGTGTATACACAGTATGGGGGTTTTCCTGTAATTTATTACGGGACCAGTTTTCTGGAGTTGCCAGTTTGCATTCCGTTCCGACCGGTTTTCCTTTGTTCTTTCCGGGCCGGACTTTTCCGATGGAGGGGGTAATTTGCAGTTTTGCAAATTACATTTTGTGGAGGGGTTTTCTTGCATATGATGGCATCATGATAGTTTTTCATGATGAGATGCTTTCTTAGTCTTTTCCTTGCTTTATTCATGATGGTTATTGTGATGAGAAAGGATTAGGATTGATTTGTTTAGTGATGTGAGTTTTGCTTTTGATATGGTCACCATTCTCTTTCTCCTACACTCACCTCCCTCTTGGTTTTGTTTCATATCCCTCCACCATTCTCATTTTGTAGGGGCCGGCCACATTTTGGAGGGAGGAGAAAAATGAGAGGTTCATTTTTCATTTGGAGTGGGAAAAATTATTCTTTCATATCATTTTTCCATTGCCACAAAAATCCCCAAGTTCATATCTTGTTGATTCCTCCATTAAGGCAACTTCACAAACCCTATGAGGCAAAGTGATTCTACACTACTTCTACAGCAAATCTTGGGCACGTCGACTTGCCAGCTTTGTGCCCGAGTTGCCTCGGTATTGAGGCGGGAGCCCGTAAAAGATGCAGGCGATGTGGTGCCCCCTTCGGCGAGGAGGCGACGATATGGAGACAGGACTTTCCGCGGGAGATCGGGACGATGAAGAGAAGACCGGAGGACTCGGATCACTTGGTATACTTCTCTTCCCATCTCTTGTTAGCTAGTATAGGTTAATGGTTAACGATCCGGGTTTCATTGTCCGCGGTAGCGCCAGTTTCCAAGTAAGGAAAATTTTTGATTCCGCATTTTGGCCTCGGTAAGACGGCCGGGGCGCTGCCGTGGCGCAACAGGAGGGGTGTGGGAATGTCCTGTTCTTCATGAACTACTGGTTCTACCAAACTTTCAGTAGTAGTTTGTGGTTCTAGAATTTCTTCCAGTTCTATTGCGCTCCCACTTGTTTCCTTTTCTAAAAACTATTGTTCTAGAAAATAGGCATTACGAGAAACAAAAACCTTGTGTTCCTCTGCGTAATAGAAGAAATACCGCTTGGAGTTCTTTGGATATCCCACAAAATTACACTGTACTGATCGTGCTTCGAGTTTGTCTGCATGCTGCTTTTTAACAAAAGCTGGACATCCTCATATCTTCAGACACTGAAGATAGGGTTTCTTCCCACTCCACATCTGATATGGCATGGTAGGCACAGTCTTGGTAGGAGCCCTGTTCAAAAGATATGCAGCTGATTCTAGTGCATAACCCTAGAAAGATCGCGGTAACTCAGCATTACTCATCATGGAACGTACCATATCTAATAGGGTTCGGTTCCGTCTTTCCGATACACCGTTATGCTGTGGAGTGTATGGAGGAGTAAGCTGAGAGAGAATTCCTTTTGTCTTTTAGGTAACCAGGGAACTCGGCACTTAAGTATTCACCACCTCGATCAGATCTCAGTGTCTTGATACTTTTGCCGGTTTGGTTTTCTACTTCATTCTTATATTCTTGGAATTTCTCAAAGGCCTCGGATTTATGTTTCATTAAGAAAATGAATCCATACCTAGAGTAATCGTTCGTAAAAGTAATGAAATATGAAAAACCACCTCTTGCATGTGTAGACATTGGACCACATACATCGCTGTGTATGAGTCCTAAGAGCTCGCTCGCTCTTACTCCATGTCCAGTGAATGGAGTCTTTGTCATCTTTCCTTTGAGACATGATTGACAAGTTGCATAAGATTGATATTCGAACGGATCCAAATATCCTTCTCTATGTAACTTAGTTTACCTTGTCTCATTGATGTGACCCTGTCTACAATGCCATAAGAAAGCCTGATTTATATCTGGAGACTTTCTTTTTAGTGTGTTCTGGACATTGAAAATTTGTAATTGGTTTAATACGTATATATCGTTATCTAGTGTACCGGACCCAATCAAACCATGATTAAGGTGGATGTTAACAACATCGCTTATAAACGTGAAATCATAACCTTCTTTTAATAACAACGATACTGATATGATATTACACGTTAAACTAGGTACACAAAAATAGTTGCGCCAAACCAAAATATGTCCACCCGTAAATCCTAGGTGATAATCCCCTATGGACACAACACCCACGCTAGCTCCGTTAGCAACCTGGAAGGTCATATCACCAACCTTCAGCACTCTACGGTTTCTCAGTGCCTGCAATGAATTGCATATATGAGATCCTGATCCGGTATCCAATACCCAGGAAGTAGAGTTGATTGATAGACAATTTTCAATTACAAACACACCTGAAGTCGAAGCTACAGCTTGCTTCGGGTCCTGGTTCTTGGCAATCCAAGCTTTGCAATCTTTCTTCCAATGGTTTTTCCTACGACAGTGGAAGCACTCGTCCTTTGCCACTACTGGCACCGCAACCTTTGCTTTTCTCTTAACTCCCACCTTACCAACACCACCTCTTGGTTTGGTAGCGACCTTCTTCTTCCTTCCTTTGGCCCTTGCCTTGGACCCGGAAGAGGAAGCACCGCGAACAAACATAGTGGGTGTTTCCCTTGCTTTCTGCAAGGTGCCCTCTGCGCTCCTCAACATGTTAAGGAGTTCTGGAAGTTCAACTTATTTTCCTTGATTGTTGAAATTCAAGATAAACTGGTCGTAGGTGGAAGGAAGGGACTGAAGAACCAAGTTTGTATACAGCTCGTTCTCTAATGTTATCCCGAGGTCCACGAGCTCTTCTATATAGCCAATCATCTTAAGGACATGTTCTCCTACAGATGATCCGACGGCCAGCCTCGACTGAAACAAGTTCTTCGAGGTCTCGTATCTAGCTATATGAGATTGCTCTCCATACAGTTCCTTGGTGCGGAGAAATATGGATTCAAGATCCATATTCTCATGCCTCCTCTGATGTTCATTATTCATAGAGGCAAGCACGATGCATTTGGCCTTCGCGCAATCAATCTCCCAGGTCTTGCGGATTTCCTTATCCGTGACACTGGATTCTGGACCAGGGACAATAGGTGCCTTAGTGGTAAGGACATACCCCAATTTGTCATAACAGTAGGTGCCTTAGTGGTAAGGACATTCCTCTTGCGGACTGTACGGAGATTGTCACAGCAGGCTCAGTAGGAGTTCGGATGGGTTTCCTCATCAGCCTTCTTATCGACATCTACCTGGGGACTGTTACGTACAGCTAGTGCCGCTTGCGGTCTGTGGTTAAACCCACTGCCAGCATAGTGTCGAGTCTTTAGAGTCCCACACAGAGAGTTTCCCTGCTTCGGGCGAAACGATATACTGGTCGTATGGTTTTACGACAGGGTTCGGACGCATACGTATTTTTACCCACGTATGATGTTCGGACAGTTTTTACTAGTCGGCTTTGGTTTAAGCCAGATTCTAGTATCGGATTATTGGATTTATACAGTCTAAAGTTTTTCCGTGTTTTCACGGATAGGAGGGGCGTTCTCGTAATTTGTCGGGAAGCTTCTAGAAGCATGGTGACTTGGGGATTAAGGTGGCATTTGCATTAATTAGATAAATGAGTCATGGTGTGATTCATACATGGAGTTAATGAATCATTTATGATTTATATAACTCATGTGATGAATCACTTAGTGTATTAATGAAACATGATGATATATCATTATTTTTTATTCATTTAATTATATGATATGTTTTCATATATACACAAATGATTTCATTCATCCAAAATGATTCTCATTCTCACCTTCTCTCTCCTCAAGCTCTCTCTCTTCAAACCCTAACCCTAACATCTCATGTGTTGAGATGAAGGGTTAGCTAGACTAATACATCCATAATCCAACTCTATATCACCTAGGTTGCTTAGATTAGCACATTGAGTAACCTAGTTACCTCAAATTAGAGGTTAAGCTTAGAGTAGGAGCTCTCGGGTGGATCGCCTTTGACTCGAGGAGGCCGTTGAGGTGCCAATGTTCCAAAAAGCCTACAAGGAGTGGAGGACAGTGATGAAGACCCGAAGGACAAGTAACGTAAGGTATAACTTCAAATCCGAGTAGTTAAACCTCTCGTAGTTTGCTAGTAATGGTTTAGATACGATTCGTGCGCTCAAGTCCGTGTTACGAAGCTTTGATAAATGTTTTTCATATATTCCGCCTCCCCGCAAGTTCGTGGGATGCGTGACATGGACTTACAGTGGTATCAGAGCCAACTAAACATTTACTAGCTTGTTAGCAACTAATTAGAACTTCGATCGTCGGAAAAACGCGAAAACAACAGCCCGGAACCCTATCAGTTTCTGTTAATTTTAAAAGTGTCGAAAAAAATATTTGATATAACTTAAAATTCACAGCAGGGTATTATAAGAATTCTGGGAAAATACGAGGACACAACTCGGCAAGACGGCCGCGAAACCGTGGCCAAATGGTGCTTTTGGCCGCGGATCCGCCGCCGAGTCAACCCCGAGTTGACTCGGAGTTTCACAGAAATTCATATTTTATGGTGTTTTGTTTTCCTGTATATTATGTTTCTGCCCAGGTTACTTCTGTGCTGGCTTGCATTTGGGGTAGACACGGAAAAAGGTTGTCGATCGATATTCTAAGTTATTTGCTAATCGGGTTTTATCTGTAATGATTAATGTGTTCGTAAACCTCCCCTAACTGCTAGTATGTCGGTTGGCTGGGGTTGCACATTTCTGTAATGTTTACTGTTTGTGTATATGAACTTGATTGGATCTTTGTGATGATTAGCCGGGGTTTGAGATGGGTTTTATATTCATTCATTCGATGTAAATTGTAATATGATGTAATATTCTTTTGCGGGGCACATCCAGGTTGCGATTGTAGCCACCATTGTATTATTCCATTTACTGTTTTTTTTCTCCTAGGATAGACCCAAGGTGGGTTACACAAACTACAGGGTACGTTGAAGTGTTTACTGGCCTACTCACGTTGTTGAGGGAGACCGCTTCACTTCGGGTACTTGGCAGGTAGTTTGCCGTACCCGTAGGGGTCTAGGGTGGGGTAATGGCTATTCATCACAACTGTGTAATCCGTCTTTTGTTGCAGGCTCATAGGAAAAGCGGATTGCTTGTATATCCAATAATGTTCATCTGAGATCTGGAATGCCTATTATTGCGTCTGACGAATGTACAATATCTATATATGATAGCTATTTAGACGTCACTTATGTTTTACACCCGCGCAAGACCAGCCCCCGCTCTGTCGTTAGTTAAGTAGCCTAACGGGTGATGAAGGGACACATTGGCGAATGCGGATGGCATAAGAAGACGCTGTATTTTCGTTGTTTTCTGCAATGATAGGTTAATGATGGGACGCATTGTTTTAATGCAAAGAAAACAATCCAAAGCTGAATCGTTGGAACAAATTTAAAAGAAACCACTCGGTTATTTTAAAAGAGCAGAAATTTTTTAATTGCGGAGCATTAACCACTCCTTTTAAAAAGCTATCAGGTTCCTTCGATTATATCAAGTTCCTTACGTTCACAGTTTCGCCAAAACCAGTCGTAGCCCTCCGGCATTTCTTATGAATGGTCAGTAGTATTCAAGCTATGTTTGTTTGGCCCTTAGTCAAGACATAGTGATTGGTAGCTGCTGGGGTATTCATTTGTTGCATAGATAGATGAGTTGGTTTAGGACAGTCGTATTACTTTGTTTGGCCCTTAGTCAAGAGTATATACGGGTGGGTTCAAATTAACAAGATAATGCTGGGTTAAACTTGACATGTGACTTATGATTTGTTGGCCCTTAGTCAAGGTAATAAGAACATGGGGAAAAAATCCACATCGGGAGTTTCTAAAGAAACTGAAACTTGCTAGTGTTGCATACCATTTGGAGTTTGATGAATGTTGGTAGGATTCCTTCAACATTATCACACGATGATATTTGGATCCCGATCCTACTGTGAGTATATGCTACTTATCAGGAGATTCGTCACTTAACGATCAATGCTATAAACCAAGTAGGTGTCAAGAAAGGTGTCAGTGGGGCTACGCCCCCAGAGAAAAGAGGTTATTTAATTAAGGAACTTCGCGAAAGCGTTGGAAAACCTCCCTCGAAGTACCGACACCGGCCTGGCTCAACGGTTAAGCAAGTATTGTACGGTGAGAATAGTCCTGGCTAATTCTTCTTTTATGGTTTGAGGAAGGATTCGAGAAACAGTGGGAGCCATCCAGTTTAGATAAACTAAAAACCAATTTAAACTTGCAAGAGCATCATGCTAAAGTGTTTTCTTCTCTCTCACTCATTGCAGCGACCTTGTGACCAAGACTTGGTTACATCTAGATAACAAGTTGACTGAATCTAACTTATATGACTGGCAAAGGTCTGTCCAGATGTCCATTGCCTATGACAAGCTGGACCACCCTATTACAACTCAAGATCCCGCCGTCCCAGGCCCAGTTTCCACCGTCGCGGATATGGATATAAGTCAGACAAGGGAAAAGGATAAAGCGAAAGCCAAGTGCCTCGTGTTGGCTTCAGTTGATGGTGTATACCAGAAGCAGCACGAGAAGATAGACTTATTTTCCATCTTTCTCCATAACAAAGATTTATATGGAGAGCAATCTCAAATCGCAAGATATGAGACCTCGAACGAATTAATTCAAGCGAGGTTGGCTGTCGGGTCATCTGTAGGGGACGACGTCCTTACAATGACTAACTATATTGATGAGCTCAAGGACCTGGAGACCACGTTGAGAAATAGGTCATACGCTGACTTATTTCCAGAGTCCCTACCCTCTACTTACACCCTGAAAGAAACCAGGGAGACACAAGCTCTCCTTAATGGGGGACCTTCTTCTTCTACATCCAGGGAGAAAGCAAAGGGTGAAAAGAAGAAGTCCTCTACAAAGACGATATACGGTGTCGGTAAAGTAGGAGAAAATGGAAGAGCAAAAGTTTCGGGACTTGGTGTAGGTAAGAAGGGATGTTCCTAGTGTTATGGGAATGGGCATTGGCAGAAGGATTGCAGGGCTTTGGAAGCCAGTAGCCAGGATACGAAGCATGTTGTGGCTTCGGCCTCAAGTGTGTTTGTAATTGAGAACTGTTTGTCAATTAACTCTACTTCCTCGGTACTAGATACCGGAGCAGAATCTCCTATCTGTAATTCATTACATGCTTTGAGAAAACGTAGAGTTATAAGGGTAGGTGATTTGTCTCTCAGAGTTGCAAACGGAATGAGCGTGGACGCTGAATCCATGGGAGAA
Source organism: Agapanthus africanus (assembly GCA_030015575.1). Taxonomy (NCBI): domain Eukaryota; kingdom Viridiplantae; phylum Streptophyta; class Magnoliopsida; order Asparagales; family Amaryllidaceae; genus Agapanthus; species Agapanthus africanus. The sequence continues at coordinate 292,827,587 of JASDDO010000012.1, read as the reverse complement.
TATCGCCTAGGTCTGACAAGTGGGCAGATATTGATTCTACGTAACTGTTTGTCTGTACCTAGTTTGACTTCTAATATCATATCAGTGTCCTCACTTTCGAGAGAGGGATATGATTTTACATTCGTAAGCGATGTAGTTCACATCCACCTAAATCATGTTCTGATTGGGTCCGGTACATTAGATGACGGAATATACGTATTGAATCAAGCTCAGGTTTTCAATGTCCAGAACACACTTAAAAGAAACTCTCCAGAAATAAACCAGGCTTTCTTATAGCATTGTAGACTAAGTCACATCAATGAAACACGGTTGACGAAGTTACATAGAGAAGGATATTTGAATCCGTTCGAATATCAATCTTATGCTACTTGTGAATCATGTCTCATGGGAAAGATGACAAAGACTCCGTTTACTGGACACGGAGTAAGAGCGAGCGAGCTCTTGGGACTCGTACACAGTGACGTGTGTGGTCCAATGTCTACAAATGCACGAGGTGGTTATTCCTACTTCATTACTTTTACGGATGATTTCTCTAGTTATGGATATATCTTCTTAATGAAGCATAAATCCGAGGCCTTTGATAAATTCCGAAAATACAAGAATGAAGTAGAAAAACAGACAGGCAAAAGTATCAGGACACTGAGATCTGATCGAGGTGGTGAATACTTAAGTGCCGAGTTCCTGGGATACTTAAAAGAGAATGGAATTCTCTCTCAGCTTAATATTCCATACACACCACAACACAACGGTGTATCGGAAAGGAGGAATCGAAACCTATTGGATATGGTTCGTTCCATGATGAGTAAGGCTGAGTTACCGTGATCTTTCTGGGGTTATGCACTAGAATCAGCAGCATATCTTTTGAACCAGGTCCCAACCAAGACTGTGCCTACTGATTGAAACGATTTCCGATTGTGTGTGTAAATCAAATGTGTATAGAAATCACAACCAAAAATATTTTGACCGCAATCAATAACGGTGTCTAAAGTAGCGCGTTAGTAAGTGTGGATCGTCCACAGGGAAAGTGTAATCGTTCGTGTTTCGATTTAGATGAGTTGAAACTTTAAAGAAAAGAAAACAAACAACAATTCATGATTTAAAGATTTGAAGTTCAAAAATTAGGAAAATCTAGTCTAAATCAAGAAACGATAAAATCAAGAATTGAGAATTTGTGATTATTTCCAAATCAAATATCAAGATTCGAAGTGTGGCTCGTAGGAGTAGATCGGATCTATAGATGTGATGATATCTAATGATTTCATATCCTTATCCATTAACGAATTGATAATAGATCGATGATGATTTATCGAGGTTAAGGATATTGCGAAGAAGCTAGGGTTTCCTCATCTTATCCTTTGTCCTTTCGATGAATCTCATTCACAAACTAGCTTCTAGTAAATCGAATGATCGATAGTTGATCTCTAGTTTCGAGCGAACACAATCAAGAAAGCATCGTCTCGAAACTAGGTCATCGATCATTCGATTTACAAGAATTTACAAACGTTATAGGATTTAAGAATTGTAAAAGAATCTAAATCATCATCATTCTATCGATCGTCTCGACTCCTTTACGAACGGAGTTTTACTCAAACATTACAACAAGAACCACCATCACAAATTGAGATCGAATCATAATGCTTGAATTGAAAGATAAGCAAGTTAAAAGAATCTCACCTTTATTTATTCAACAATTTGTTACACTTTACTCAAAGAACTACAAGAATTTGAGATGGGAACAAGATCGTCGAATCTAGTGTTGCATCGGCTCCTTGAGTCGCGAATCGGCTTGGATCACATGCTCCGATGAAGTCCGGCTTCGCTTCTAAAGGCTTTGAAGGCTTCTTGCTTTGATTGAACTCAAAGATCTTGATCTTGGATTGGAATTAGGGTTAGGGTTTTGAGGCACAAGTTGTGTCACTCAACTTGTGGGTGGAAGAGGAAGAGAGAAGAATGAACCACTAACGAACAACCCTTAACCTTAGATATAGGCTCCCTTTTATAATCTTTCATATCCCTAGATCTAGAATTCAAATTTCAAATTTCCCTCCAAAATGAACAAATTTTCCCTCCAAAATGAACCACCTCATTTGAATTTTCCCTCCAAAATGAGGTTGTTAGAAAGAATATTCTAGAATGAGTTTGTTGAAGGGAATATTCTAGAATGAGGTTATTACAAGGAGGCTTCTAGAAGAAGGTTGTTGGAGAGAGCTTTCTAGAAGAAGGTTGTTATAAGGAGGCTTCTAGAAGAAGTTAGTTAGAGGGAGGCTTCTAGAACTAGGTTGTTAGGAAGTTGATTAGCTTAATCAAGATTAGCTTGCTTAATCATCCTTGCTGATCTGGAAGAAACTTCGAGAGTTCTGTAGAAATTGCCACAGTTTTCTAAGATGTAAGCACTGAGATAAGAGTACTGGAGCCAATACTGCTTGATGAAGTGGCCAAGATGCCGCGGATCTGCGGCGCAAGCCTGCTTAGGCCGCTGATCCGCGGCCCAATAGAAGCTTCAGTGGATAAATTTTTGTTCTCTTCTTTCCTTGACTTAAGGAATATTCTCTGATATGTTGAATTGTGTAATTCCCTCTGTATTAATGCCAGATCAAACATCTTAGACTTGGCGTAATTTTTGATCCGCACTTTTGACAATTTTGCTCGGTTTCTGGAATTTCCTGCACAGACTTCGAAACAAGTGTTGCGCTACACAAGAATGATGCGATGCCATGATAAACGGTCAATTTTCCTTAAAGTGCTGGTTTTAAAGTATAACACATGCAATCTGTTATTTTACGACTGTTTTCCTAATATGTGCAATATGAATACCGAAAACTTCTAGATGAGTGCAAATGATAGGGAAATTGACGTGTTAAAAATGCAGTATTTTCGACTAATCAAATTCCCCCAAACTTATTTTCGGTCGTCTCGAGCGAACTGTTTAATTAAAATGAGAAGGAGAAAATAAAGAAAGAGAAAAACTAACTAGCACACTTTCATAGACAACACGATTGCACTGAGCACGTGCAACAAGCCTTTAAACCTCTAGGTGTCCCTAGTAGGAGGAGTGTTGTCTCCTGAGGGTTTTCAGCGGATTGCACCCACAAAATCCAATAATAAAAGGAAGATCGTGAATATTACATTTAAAGAAAAGAATTGTAAAAGAAAAGCCTTGAAAATTAGGGTTTCCAACTATGCTAGCTTTTCGGTTGTCATGAGCCCTATCTTAATAGTCATGAAAAAATGTTAGAAATCACATCCTCCCTCAATAAAACATCATCTTTATTCTTCATTCCTATATTTCTTCCAAACATCGATCATATAACCCTACGTGTGTGTAAAGAACATCCCTACACTCGGAGAATTCAATTCAAGCTATCATACTCTTGTCCATCAGCCTCAGTACTTTTTAATTAACGAATATTTAGATTTGGTCACACATTTTCATGCGACCGTTAATACTTCTTGAGGTACTAACCGACCGATTACTCATGTGCTTGCTTATTTGGTGTTTTTCCTCGTCTTGCACCCCCTAAGGCTTAGCGGTGACTCCTAGACCAGTTGGCTTTAGGGCACTAGGTGAAGAGGCACCCTCGCTATATTTTTTTATTGCTGCCTTGGCGATAACAAAACCAGTGTCTATTTTTCTCACCATTTTTATATTTTATTCAATTTTAATTTCCTTCATACTTTGGCTTTTAGACAAGAGCATTTCAAGGTATCCTCTACTATCTCGAGTTTCAAGATGTGTGTAAGTGCGAATAGCAGGGTATCAATGTTCAAAATGTTTGGCTTCCAGAATAGAAACTATTTTTCAGACTTATTTTTATCCTCAGATTAGTGACTTCCTTCATCTTACTAACCCTTGGGACAACGACTCATAACTACTTATTACTAGTTCGAATAAGAAAACTTCTAATTTTCTTGGTTTTCTTAAATTTTTCAAATCTTTTGGATGTAATTTTTCACTATCTAAACTTTTATTATCTTATTTATGTACAAAAATATTTTTATTTTTTTGATTCTTTTAAAATTTTTTATGGGTTTTGAAAAAATGTTTTGTGCTTATGCAAATGATATGCAAATGATGCGAAAATAAGCACAACCCTCCCCCAAACTTGTTTTCAACAGTGTCCTCACTGTTGCCATCTGCTAAATATCGAAAAACCTGTAAGCTTGGGAGGAAAGTTATTAATGGGGGCAAAATATTTAAGTGAAGATCCTCCCCCAAAACTTATTCTTGGCTCATCATTTTATGTAAAAATTTTCTTTTCAAGAGCCAGAAAATATACCCCCCCAAACTTGAGTTAAACCATGTTAATCTTTTGAAAATCACATGAAGGGGTCAAAAATCAGTGGTCGATACCAAGCTTTGCAAAGACCGAAAGTTAACACCAACCATTCTAAAATTTTATCAATGCAGTGCTCTGGTTGGTGGAAGAAGAAGTGGGGAAAGGGTAAGTGGTGGAATAGAATGCGTGTGCATCTCATTTTGGAGAGACGATGCAGCGAATGTGATAGATTGCTCGCATTCTTTTTACAGTTCAGAAGAAGGGGTGGAGGTTCAATTTCATTGATTGGGATATGATTCATCTCAACACCCGTGTCATTCAAAAATGTGAGTTCATCAGCGAAAATCTCCTCAAAAGTTCCATCAATACCCCGATGAATAAAGTCATCACAAAGTGCGGGGTGATTTTCAGACTCTAAAAGCATTTCATAACCGGTGTTAGTTGTTGACCCGGACAGCTCGGTGGAAGAGTCCGTATGTGTATGATACATAGTTGGGTCAAACAACAACGTATGAAAAGAGTCAAGATCAGTATCAAGAGGATCATCAAAATCGCTGCTGTCGACATCCATTAAGTCGACAGAACAGACCTGAGCAGTAGGTTCGGAGGGTACACTTCCCAACTTGTAAATGTTCAGCTCAATTGACCTATTCCCGAAGGATAGGGTCATTGAACCGTTACGACAGTTGATGATAGCGTTGGAAGTGGCCAAAAAGGGGCGACCTAAAATCACCGGAATTTGATTCCGTGGGTTCGCTACAGGCTGTGTATCAATTACAATAAAGTCCACAGGGAATACGAATTCCCCGATTTTTATTAACACATCCTCCAGTTCACCCCTAGGTTTGGTGATTGATCGGTCAGCCATCTGGAGAGTTATGCTCGAGGGCTTCAACACTGCGATACCTAGTTGCTCATATACCGAGTATGGAAGCAAGTTAACACTAGCGCCAAGGTCTAGTAGAGCACGGTTGATGTGTTTTTTTCCCAATAGAAATGGAAATAGTAGGATAGCCAGGGTCTTTACGTTTCCTCGGTACTTGTTGGGGGGAAGCCGTGTCTACAGTCTTTGCCATGAATATCTTCTTGGGCACTTGAGTCTTCCTCTTCCTAGTGCACAAGTTCTTAAGGGTTTTCGCATAGGACGGAACTTGTTGGATGGCATCTAGGAGAGGGATGTTGATGTTAACTTGCTTAAACATGTCCATAATCTTTTCCATATGTGGACTCGATTTGTTAGCCCTTAACCGATTAGGATAAGGTGCTTTAGCAATAAGCGTTGGGTCCATCATAGGAGAAGGAAGTGTGTGTGGACCCGATCCCAGAATAGAAGTAGGGATCGTCGGTGGTAAACTAGAAGAAATGGGCAGAGGTGGCGAGCCTTTTGGGAAACGAAGAATAGGCTCGCAAGAAGATGGTGGGGTAGACGAACTGGGGTCAGATTTAGAAGTAGAAGTGGAAGGAAAGGTCTCAACCGGGGTATCATCGATAGATTTTTCAGTGTCATCAATCTCTTCCCCAACGTGATTGTCAAGCACTCTTCCAGATCTCAACGTGATTGCATTCACATGATATGAATAGCCAGGATTGGGCAAAGGTTGAGCTGGAAGTTTCCCTTTCTCTCTTGCACTCATTTCGGCTTTTAGTTGTGCAATTTGTGCTTCCATCAATTTGATATTCTCATTTTGAGATACAATGATCTTCATCACATTCTCGACGGAAGATTGCAAACTTGCCATCCCTTGGATGGATTGTTTCATGAAAGTATCCAAGGTTTGTGCTAGTGCAGAGGTATTATCTGTACCGGTCAATTGCAAAGAGTTTTCATGTGGTGCAAAAGTGTTGGCCGGATTTTGGAAGTTTTGTGATTGGAAGGGGTGCTGACTCAATTGAAGTGGTTGCTGTTGTGGTAGAGGGACCCTTTGGAAATTGTTTTGGGTTGGAACCGTGTTTTGAGATTGTGATTGGTTCCAAGCAAAGTTAGGGGGATTCCTCCAACCGTGATTATATGTGGAAGAAAATGGATCATTCCTAGGTCTTTGAAATGCGGCATTGGTATGCTCGTGACCTTGAAACGGAGAATTTAGTGGACATTCTTCCGTCAAATGAGAAGGATCGGAACAACATCCACATACAGTTTTGGAGAGTGGCATTTGATTTAGGGCGGCAGCTAAAAATTTGTTTTCCATATTGTCGAATTTCTTGTGTAAAGCTGAAATTTCAGCTCTAACTCCTATGGAAATATCATTGCCATCCCTAGACGATTGACTCACACCCTCCCACTGTAAAGATTTTTCAGCGAAATCTTCTAGGAATTTCCAGGCTTCCCCATCATCTTTGGTCATGAAGTTGCCTTGACACATGGATTCAAGGGTCTGTCTTGTGTTAACATTAATGCCCTCATAAATGATTCTGCACAGTTCCCATCTAGGGATTCCGTGATGTGGACATTGGACTAACAGATCCTTGAAGCGTTCAAGACATTTTGAAAATGGTTCATTTGGAAGCTGGGTGAATTGATTTATTTCGCTACGGACTCGAGCTGTTTTATGATGAGAGTAGAATTTCTTAAGGAATGCTTTGACGAATTCTCCCCAGTTTGAGATGGAATGTGCGGTAGTGTTATACAGCCACTTCTCGGCTATAACGCACAAGGTGAATGGGAGAAGACGTAGACGCATAGCATCCATAGAAAGCTGTGAGGTACACATCATTGCGCATACATTTTCAAATTTGGTGATAAAGGCATATGCGTCTTCAGACTCGAGACCATGAAATTTTGGTAGAAGGTTGATGTATTTGGGTTTAATTTCAAAATTTTCCCCGTTAGCTAGTGGAATGGAAAGACAGGTGGAAAGGAGACCTCGTGTAGGATAGCACCTCTCTTGGAGAGAGATGCGGGGTGGATTCTGCGCACCAACGGACGGCGGCAGAATAGTGGAAAAGAAGTTCGATGGAGACGGATCCACCGATGTGGGTGTGGTGGTGGGTAAAGAAGAGGTAAATGTAGAAATACCGACTTTTGGGTCGATCAAGGGAACGCGGACTAAACGGGCACTAGAATCCCGTGTCCTGCCTATCTTGCACGAAAAAGGGTTAGTATAAGTGGCAGCGTGACTTATAATTAGGGGAAATGATGAATGCGGTGTTTGTTTTGAAAAAGATACGGTTTTTTTTGAAAAAATGATGCGATCACAACAAATGCAACAAGCAACCCTAAAATCTAGTGGTCACCTAGGTCAAAGCTCTAGACCGCTCCTATCTTCCAAAAGACAAGTCGCAGGATAAATCCTCCACTGCCTCTTTGTCTCTCCTGTGGCCAGGTAAGTGCCAGGTAAGTGGGAGGTTCTCCACTACGTAAGTAGTGGGCCTAATTAAGTAACCACTAGCCTTCGACACACTTGCCTTAGACACAACAAAAGAAACGCGGATAAGCAATGAATTACCCACGGCCTTCTTCTGTCCTAAGTGAGCGCGGCGGTCCTTAGAGTCATCTCTAGATATTTTTTAGTTAATGAGGGTAAATGTGGATGCAAGTTTGTGATTTTCGGGCTTAGGAAGGGTAATGAACTCCCCACCTAATCTGGATTTGGACTTTTCCCCTTAATTTCCGTATTAATATGCAAACAACCAAAAATAAAAAAACACGCACAAATTTTATATTGCTTTTTGCGGCGCTGCGATTTATTTGCAAAGAAACCTACACAAAATTGTTATTGGAGCAGATGAGGGAGAAAATAAGAAAGTACAGGAGTCACCTAAGAAACTTTGTACACTGTAGCCCTAGGATAGCCGCGTTTCCGCCGCATAAGTCGCCTAATGCCGTGGATCCTCCGCAGGTGAAGAAGAACACTGTACAAAATTTTCACAGCAGGCTCCTGTTCACTTACACGGCTCTCTGGAATGCTCTGAATTTTTTTTCTCAAGCTCCACAAATTCCAGATTTCCTCGCAACAAATCATAACAACACGTTTAGGGGTTGTGAGAATTTAGATCTAAAAATATAGATGGAATAAACTTTTCAACTCAAATTTCAAAATACGAACAATTAGCGCACTATCCCCGGCAACGGCGCCATTTGGTTGAAACGATTTCCGATTGTGTGTGTAAATCAAATGTGTATAGAAATCACAACCAAAAATATTTTGACCGCAATCAATAACGGTGTCGAATGTAGCGCGTTAGTAAGTGCGGATCTGTAACGTTTTGAAAATCGTTTCGGTGAAATTTCGAAAAAACGGTAAAATAAGGGGTTTTTCTGTAAAAAGTCAAAATGCAAATATCTTTATTATAAAATTAAATATACATATTCTAGCTATGTAATTGCTAGTATTTGGTGTTTATTGAGCCACTGGTGAAATTTCAAATTTTCTGAAATTTTTTCCGAAATTAATTATTTTAATAATATTTTAAGCCGTCACTAATATATTTAATTAGGGAAAATTACAAATTGGAATGAGTTGAAACAAATTTTGTGCATCATAAAACATTAAATAAAATTTTATCATGTGGTTATTGAAACGAAATCGTTTGCCAAAACGGTTTTAGAAATTATTGAAGAAAAAAAGCTTTTTTAGTGTAAATGGATGTTTGGGGTATAGTATTTATCATTTTCCATCACCCCACACCCATACCCACACTCACACACCCCCATTTTTCCTCCCCCTTGGCTGAATTCAGCAGCCCCCCTCTCTTGTCCCCACTTGTTTTGCAAAAGAAAAGAAAAGAAAAGAAAAGAAAAGAGAATGATAGAAGTAAAAGGTGGACTTTGACTTTTCTTCTCACTTTCTCCACCTCACTCTCTCTCCTCCCTCACCCCCCCCCCCCCACAATTTCTGGACGAAATTCCACAGGCCCAACAGCAGCCCCCCTTCCTTCTTCTCCTCTCTTTTCCATAAAAAAAAAATTGTCAAAAAAATCAATTAAAACCTCACCGAAATCAAAATCCGACTCCTACCCATTTTCCCTCATCTCCTTTAGCATGGATCTTGGTGCAAGGATTTCAAAATGGAGGTCTAGAATTCAAGTTTGATCATGGTTTGTGAGGTATAACTTTTGACACATTATTCATTTTTTTTGATTTAAATTCCTTAATGAAGCTAGTTAGGTGCTTTATTGCGGTTGAATTGAAAGATGTGGGTTTGCATGAGAAGCTTTAGATTAGGGTTTGTGAAAAATCTAGTTAGGGTTTTGTGTTGTGAGACTATGGTTGTGGGATGTATTTGACATATCAATATTTTGCTAAATCAATTTAAGTTTCTAGTTTGCATATTTGTTGATTTAAAAGTGATAATTATATAATTAGTAAACTAGGTTTTTTAAATAATTATATTCTTATGAGATAAAATTCAAATTTAGGTTTCATGTCATTATAAAGATTATATTGAGTGGTTTAATGCTTTTAGTTCATTAATATCCAAGCTAGATTGTAGTTTGTGCATTTTTCCAATAAAATTGTTAAAATTTAGGTATTTTGTGAACTAGAATCTTAAGGTTTATGGAAATTTATGAGATTAAATTATGGGAATTATTTTTATGACTTAATTATGATATTTAGTGAATATTGTGGCCGCTAGATTCGTTTATACATCGAGTTTTGTACTAAAACGGCGAATTTTGCTTGCTGGTTTTTCGGAAAAACGGCTTTTAAAGTGAATTTGGGGTTTTTGTGAGTTTTAACCTATTTTATATTAAAATTTGTGTTCGTGAATGTGCAAATGAGTGTATTTGGGTTTTTCTCGATGGTCTGGCGTTTGTACACCGACATCGAGGGTTTTTGGGTTGATTTGTGGAAGCAACCATAGGTTTTGACCTATGTGGGGTTCGTGTGTCGTTTTAGTCATGAGTCGGATTTTAATGCGATATGGTGCATTATGATATGTAGGTACCCCATGTGGACTTCGAGGCGACAAGCAAGCGCGTGGCGACGTAGGCACCGGCGAGCGAGGACCAGGTGAGTAGATTTATATCTACGGGGAGAAGTCGGGTGGATGGCGTATAGCACCCACACAGTCCGTGGTGGTGTATACGGATGCGTATACACAACAACAATTATATGTTATTTGGGATTAATAACGATGTTTAGGATGGATTTTGGTGTGTTGGGTTATTTTAGTGTTGCGAACCCTAAGGTAGTGTTGCACTACACATACACACATACATACTTGCATACATTCCTATTTTTATGTGCTCATGGGATTCTTTATAGTTATGTGTTCACATAGGTATGGGACTATGTGTTCACATACGGATTTGAGGATGATACTTGGGTTTGAGATGAGTCGATGAGATTTGTATTGAGGCTGTGAATTCGGTGATATAGCAGGGTTCGTATTTGAGATACGACATGACGTTGTAGTGGGTCCTTGACGTAGTGTTTCACACACGTCCATGCTTACTTAGGCAGTATCAGTTTTGAACTAGACGTAGATCAATACCCCGGATTATGATCTTTGATAAAGAGGATACCAGATGAACAATGTGATGAATGTGATATTGACTCGTACCCAGATTTGGGGATGCCGTACGACGGATTTACGTACGAGCTATATCTTGATGATTGATCCGCACTCTTGACTTGGGATGTCTGATTGTAGATATGGTATCGGATATGATATTATTGAGGCGGGATCACCGACTAATATATATACAGGCATGTATATGGATCGACTCAGATGTTAGGCGGTTTCCTTACCTGTAGTCCAGCTTGTTAGCTTAGCCCTTTAGTTTAGTTTAGTTGTTAGATTAGATTTGATTCTTACCTATTTCAAAAACTAACGAATCGTGGGTATTGTAAAAGACAGCCCAAGGGATCCTACGGATATTTCAAAAGACGTATCTTTTCATAAAAACACCGTAGCCCCTATTTTCAAAACCCCATGATTCGTGTTATTTCAAAAGGCACCATTTGTAGGACTTATATTAGATTAATGCTGGTTAGTTACAGTTGCATCTTGTATTCAGCTCCCGCTTATTATTGTGGTTCGCTTCGCATCGCATACTTATGTTATAATTTCTTATTGCAATGTTGACATCATATTGTTAGGACACCAGCACCATTACCGATGATGCGTATGTACCACGTACACTTACTTGCCGGCTCACACACATCTTCATCGGTAATTGCCATGTCACGTACACCTTAGAAAATATTATTGCTTGACTTAGCTTGTTCGTTAGTAATTTGACATGATATTAGTATACCTGCCTTATATGCCAGCTTAACATTGTAGTTATTACTTGTCACTTCATGCATACTGTTATTCATTGTTATGCCTATATTCATGGTTTTACTTGCTGTTGATGATTTGGATTCCGATTTCCATGAGATTTTCTGGATTTGGGGGGAAAACCACAAAACTTATATAAACTGATTTCTCTCTTTTTAAATAAAAAGTGCGGTTTTTCCCATGATGTATGAGTCGTCCACCATGAGTTTGCTGATGGATTTCGAGACCCGATTCGAGGAGTTGGAAGAACCGTTTCGAGTACATGGTGGACCCGGTAAGGTACCCCGGGGCAAGAAGCGCGTGATGATGACGATGTGAGCCTGGTAGGCGAGCACTACCTACCGGTGATTTTACCCGACGCGTCGGATATCCGGAGGATACCTTCGTGGTCTTGAGATGGATGGTAGGGGCCGGTCTGGACTGACGGCGCCCTAGATATTGAGACTGTGATATTGAGATTTCGAGATATTGAGGTACAGAGGCTGTGATACAGAGATATCGAGATATTGGGATTACGTTTTGTGCCGATGCTAGGAACCGTTTTATGCTGATTTCATTATGATACCTCATTTTAAAAATACAAAGGAAATCTCACTAAATTATGAAAACAGTTCTTCATTTACATGTATTCTGTTTTCATGCATTCATACCTCATTCATATGATATACTGCTACCTGAGGCACTGACACGGGCACATGAGATTACACTCGGGTTAGATATCTACCCTAGCCTTGTTATAAGTTGCATGTTATTCTTATATTTGAGGATATATTATGATCATTGACCTAGGATTGCGTTATTTATGCGATTTCTTTTCGTAGATGTTTTTCTATTCACGAGTTGGCAACTCACCCCCGTTGTGCCCCAGTTTCTTGCAGGTTTGCCGTACAGGTTTCATTACGGCTTTGCGGGCATAGTTTCCTTCGGGTGATTTGCTAGTAGGTGGGTTTACTTGTATCGTACCCCCATTATATATCTTGTATATCATTATTCTGTTGTATCTAGAAGTTCCATCAACCAAACATGTATTTATTTTTGAGATAGAGACCAGTGAGATTATTCCTTCGACCTTAGAGTCGCGCGTTTTATTTCTGTGGTTTTCTTGTGGTTTTAAGTTTCCTTTTGAATTTTGATCCTCGCCTTTGGCGTTGTATATTATATTTCTTAATGTGGTTGTGACCGTCGATTGACGAAGAGCTAGCTCCCGCTTGAGGATGCCTTTTTATTGATTTCGTATACTATTCATGTTGTATCCTGTTTGGGGGCCTGTATTTACAAAGGAGACTCTGCCGAAATTTTCGGTAAATATTTGATGTTTTTTTTAAAAACCGCATAATTCGGCTTATGCTATTAAAACTACTTGTTTTAAATTGGTTTTCCTTCACTCTACTACTTTTCTTGGTTTCGATTTCTTGGTTTTTCGGCTTACTTAGATTACGTACGCCTCGAGACGTTTTGTAGTTTAAGTGCCGGTCATGTTCCATCTTTTCGGGACGTGACAAAGTTGGTATCAGAGCGTTAGGTTTTACCTTTGGAGCGTAGGATGACCCTTGGTTGATTGAATAGGTGACTCAAGTAGAGTGACGTACCGTAGGTATGTTCCGCGGCATATTTACGATACGCTACTCCAGTTAAGGAGCCTTAGGATGTACATTTCTTTACTCAGTATTATATTCATTCCGATCTAGCCTCATCAGTACCAGTTATGGTTTTGCTGCCACGATTACGGGCAGGGAGAGCCACGGCTAGAGTTGCGGTCAGCACGATCTCGTTACGAACGAGGACTAACCAGAACATAATTCCGGTGACACACGATTGTAGAGATGTGTCTTTTGATTGTGATTTCATGCCACGAGCGTTGGATGGATCGCTGTATGAGATTACTTGGACATGCCGATCAGCACTAGAGGATTGAGCCAATGATAGAGGCCAGCCAGATTTTGATGATCGTTGGTGTGTTGCTTACTCCTGATGATTGAGGCATCGTTCAGCGTACAGACGAGCGAGCCAGTTATTGTTGCGAACGACAAGGTATTGCCCCAGATGCTGGAGTTAGTGCAGAATGAGTTGTACTAAGAGATGATAGAAGGTCGCTAGTCATCGAGGATGAATGACTAGGACATGTGGATCGTTCGCCTACCCCGATGCGAGGTCATCAGTTAGATTGATTCCAGCTAGAGACGACTTCACGCGGAGACGTTGGGAGTCGACAGAGACGATCGAATGTCAGAAACCTATTATTCCAAGTTTAAAGTAGTCGGAAAGACATGCAGGCAATTCTATGGTCCCTCTAGAAGAATGAAACCCTAACTCGACTTAATGACCGTGTGAAAGCCTTTGAACCTTCGGGTTTGCGGCAGTTCTACGGCGCCATTAGTGAGGCTTGGGTTTGCCCTTCTACGGCTGGACCACCGATGCTGTGGTATGTACTCGATACTATTAAACTGTGCCCAAGATGTTGAGCTCTTGGGAGATTATGAGGTTTTAACGACTCGATCGAATGGCTCGACTTAATTCGGATGCTAGGTGGTGAGATGCATTTCTTGGGAGACTCCAGGTACGAGGATAGCCGTTGGAGCTCAGTCCATGCAGCCGCGATGAGACGAGTCCGAAGCAGTCGACATTAGAGAAAAGTGGAGTAAGAGGTTCGTACAAGATCTGGATATGATGACGTTCCACTCCGCCGACATCAGAGATGCGATGCACATGCCGAGGCATTGTACTTGGATATACCTTCCAGAAGTGGTCGTGATGATTGACCGGGAGAAGACAAGAGACGTGCCAGAACGGGATCAACCCCGTTAGCACACCTGACAGGGCCGATGAGCCGATGGACCGAGAGATTGGTAATTCACAGTGAAGACCTTGACCCAGGAGTGGTCATTGTTACGCACACCAGCAGGCCAGAGTTCATGATCATCGACGAGACGTCCCACTAGTGACCGCGACAGTTGGCCTAGATTCTTAGAGGATGCGCTTGAGCGGTACTATTCCGGCATTATTGATTTCGATGTTTTGGGTGATTTGTTCGCAGCATTTGATTTTGATGATTGAGGATTTACGATCTTTGCACAGTGTTGCACTTGATATCGTTTTCGTGCTTTGGTTTCACATGTTTGTGATTTTACGGTTTTAGACATTTGAGTTGATTTTGTGCGTATGCACGCACACGATTTGGTTCCTGCACTCTGTATAGTTTATATATGCTTGCAGTGCAGTGATACGCCTTTTGTGCACTTAGATGCACTGGACTTTGATTTCGATGGTGATGTTCGATATTTGTTTTGTGCACCTTATGCACCTGATTTGATTTTGCGCATGTTCGGCACTTGATATTGGATTTCATGATTTCGTGCACGATGGATGCACCTGATTTGGATTTTCGCGCATGTTGGGCGCATGTTTTGAAGTGTGATTTTGGTGCACACCAGATGCACTAAATCGAGATTTTTCGTGCATGTCAGATGCACCTGATTTTGCTGTCAGGCACACAAGTTGCCTACGACAGATGTTTCGTGCACACCCGATGCACTTAGATGTTGTTTCTGTGCATATGTATGGCACATATTTGGATTTTGATTTCCGTGCGCACAAGACGCACGTAGTATTCATACGCGTATTTTGGGATTGATTTTTCTTATAGAGCAGTACGTTTTTATGATATTGCTATGTGTTTTCGTACTGAGCAGGACTAGTCAGAGAACAGTACCTGAATATATTTTACATGTATAGTTTCGAGTTATATCATATTGGTTTTGCTTAGGATTTGGTATTGATGTCTTCCCCATGACTCCGATGATTGCGGGATGCTTGACGGAGTTCTGATTTGAGTTATATGCTCATTTTTCATGCGCATGCGTTGCGCTACGATTTGTTTTATGTATTTATGATTTCGGATCCCCGGCGATTTGATGGTTTTGGCTGAAATATTTTAGTATTTTGGGGGAGTTTTAATTTAAATTCGGGGACCAAATTTCTTTAAGGGGGGAAGATTGTAACGTTTTGAAAATCGTTTCGGTAAAATTTCGAAAAAACGGTAAAATAAAGGGGTTTTCTGTAAAAAGTCAAAATGCAAATATCTTTATTATAAAATTAAATATACATATTCTAGCTATGTAATTGCTAGTATTTGGTGTTTATTGAGCCACTGGTGAAATTTCAAATTTTCTGAAATTAATTATTTTAATATTATTTTAAGCCGTCACTATTATATTTAATTAGAGAAAATTACAAATTGGAATGAGTTGAAAAAAATTTTGTGCTTCATAAAACATTAAATAAAATTTTATCATGTGGATTTTGAAACGAAATCGTTTGCCAAAACGGTTTAGAAATTATTGAAGAAAAAAAGCTTTTTTTTAGTGTAAATGGATGCTTGGGGTATAGTATTTATCATTTTCCATCACCCCACACCCATACCCACACTCACACACCCCCATTTTCCCTCCCCCTTGGCTGAATTCAGCAGCCCCCCTCTCTTGTCCCCACTTGTTTTGCAAAAGAAAAGAAAAGAAAAGAAAAGAGAATGATAGAAGTAAAAGGTGGACTTTGACTTTTCTTCTCACTTTCTCCACCTCACTCTCTCTCCTCCCTCACCCCCCCCCACAATTTCTGGACGAAATTCCACAGGCCCAACAGCAGCCCCCCTTCCTTCTTCTCCTCTCTTTTCCATCAAAAAAAAAATTGTCAAAAAAATCAATTAAAACCTCACCGAAATCAAAATCCGACTCCTACCCATTTTCCCTCATCTCCTTTAGCATGGATCTTGGTGCAAGGATTTCAAAATGGAGGTCTAGAATTCAAGTTTGATCATGGTTTGTGAGGTATAACTTTTGAACCATTATTCATTTTTTTTATTTAAATTCCTTAATGAAGCTAGTTAGGTGCTTAATTGCGGTTGAATTGAAAGATGTGGGTTTGCAAGAGAAGCTTTAGATTAGGGTTTGTGAAAAATCTAGTTAGGGTTTTGTGTTGTGAGACTATGGTTGTGGGATGTATTTGACATATCAATGTTTTGCTAAATCAATTTAAGTTGCTAGTTTGCATATTTGTTGATTTAAAAGTGATAATTATATAATTAGTAAACTAGGTTTTTTAAATAATTATATTCTTATGAGATAAAATTCTAATTTAGATTTCATGTCATTATAAAGATTATATTGAGTGGTTTATTGCTTTTAGTTCATTAAAATCCAAGCTAGATTGTAGTTTGTGCATTTTTGCTATAAAATTGTTAAAATTTTGGTATTTTGTGAACTAGAATTTTAAGGTTTATGGAAATTTAAGAGATTAAATTATGGGAATTGTTTTTATGACTTAATTAAGATATTTAGTGAATATTGTGGCTTCTAGATTCGTTTATACATCGGGTTTTGTAATAAAACGGCGAATTTTGCTTGCTAGTTTTTCGGAAAAAACGGCTTTTAAAGTGAATTTGGGGTTTTTGTGAGTTTTAACATATTTTATATTAAAATTTGTGTTCGTTAATGTGCAAATGAGTGTATTTGGGTTTTTCTCGATGGTCTGGCGTTTGTACACCGACATCGAGGGGTTTTGGGTTGATTTGTGGAAGCAACCATAGGTTTTGACCTATATGGGGTTCGTGTGTCGTTTTGGTCATGAGTCGGATTTTAATGCGATACGGTGCATTATGATATGTAGGTACCCCATGTGGACTTCGAGGCGACAAGCAAGCACGTGGCGACGTTGGCACCGGCGAGCGAGGACCAGGTGAGTAGATTTATATCTACAGGGAGAAGTCGGGTGGATGGCGTATAGCACCCCCGCAGTCCGTGGTGGTGTATACGGATGCGTATACACACCAACAATTATATGTTACTTGGGATTAATAACGATGTTTAGGATGGATTTTGGTGTGTTGGATTATTTTAGTGTTGCGAACCCAAGGGTAGTGTTGCACTACATATACACACACACATACTTGCATACATTCCTATTTATATGTGCTCATGGGATTCTTTATAGTTATGTGTTCACATGGGTATGGGACTATGTGTTCACATACGGATTTGAGGATGATACTTGGGTTTGAGATGAGTCGATGAGATTTGTATTGAGGTTGTGAATTCGGTGATATAGCAGGGTTCGTATTTGAGATACGACATGACGTTGCAGCGGGTCCTTGACGTAGTGTTTCACACACGTCCATGCTTACTTAGGCAGTATCAGTATTGTACTAGACGTAGATCAGTACCCCGGATTATGATCTTTGATAAAGAGGATACCAGATGAACAATGTGATGAATGTGATATTGACCCGTACCCAGATTTGGGAATGTCGTACGACGGATTTACGTACGAGCTATATCTTGATGATTGTTCCGCACTCTTGACTTGGGATGTCTGAATGTAGATATGGTATCGGATATGATATTATTGAGGCGGGATCACCGACTAATATATATACAGGTATGTATATGGAGCGACTCAGATGCTAGGCGGTTTCCTTACCTGTTGTCCAGCTTGTTTGCTTAGCCCTTTAGTTTAGTTTAGTTGTTAGATTAGATTTGATTCTTACCTATTTCAAAAACTAACGAACCGTGGGTATTTTAAAAGACAGCCCAAGGGATCCTACGGATATTTCAAAAGATGTATCTTTTCATAAAAACACCGTAGCCCCTATTTTCAAAACCCCATGATTCGTGTTATTTCAAAAGGCACCATTTGTAGGACTAATATTAGATTAATGCAAGTTAGTTACAGTTGCGTCTTGTATTCAGCTCCCGCTTATTATTGTGGTTCGCTTCGCATCGCAAACTTATGTTATAATTTCTTATTGCAATGTTGATATCATATTGTTAGGACACCAGCACCATTACCGATGATGCGTATGTACCACGTACACTTACTTGCCGGCTCACGCACATCTTCATCGGTAATTGCCATGTCACGTACACCTTAGAAAATATTATTGCTTGACTTAGCTTGTTAGTTAGTAATTTGATATGATATTAGTATACCTGCCTTATATGCCAGCTTAACATTGTAGTTATTACTTGTCACTTCATGCATACTGTTATTCATTGTTATGCCTATATTCATGGTTTTACATGCTATTGATGATTTGGATTCGGATTTCCATGAGATTTTCTGGATTTGGGGGGAAAACCGCAAAACTTATATAAACTGATTTCTCTCTTTTTAAATAAAAAGTTCGGTTTTTCCCATGATGTATGAGTCGTCCACCATGAGTTTGCTGATGGATTTCGAGACCCGATTCGAGGAGTTGGATGAACCGTTTCGGGTACATGGTGGACCCGGTAAGGTACCCCGGGGAAAGAAGCGCGTGATGATGACGATGCGAGCCTTGCAGGGGAGCACTACCTACCGGTGATTTTACCCGACGCGTCGGATATCCGGAGGATACCGTCGTGGTCTTGAGATGGATGGTAGGGGCCGGTCTGGACTGACGGCGCCCTAGATATTGAGACTGTGATATTGAGATTTCGAGATATTGAGGTACAGAGGCTGTGATACAGAGATATCGAGATATTGGGATTACGTTTTGTGCCGATGCTAGGAACCGTTTTATGCTGATTTCATTATGATACCTCATTTTAAAAATACAAAGGAAATCTCACTAAATTATGAAAACAGTTCTTCATTTACATGTATTCTGTTTTAATGCATTCATACCTCATTCATATGATATATTGCTACCTGAGGCACTGACACGGGCACATGAGATTACACTCGGGTTAGATATCTACCCTAGCCTTATTATAGGTTGCATGTTATTCTTATATTTGAGGATATATTATGATCATTGACCAAGGATTGCGTTATTTATGCGATTTCTTTTCGTAGATGTTTTTCTATTCACGAGTTGGAAACTCACCCCCGTTGTGCCCCAGTTTCTTGCAGGTTTGCCGTACAGGTTTCATTACGGCTTTGCGGGCATAGTTTCCTTCGGGTGATTTGCTAGTAGGTGGGTTTACTTGTATCGTACCCCCATTATATATCTTGTATATCATTATTCTGTTGTATCTAGAAGTTCCATCAACCAAACATGTACTTATTTTTGAGATAGAGACCAGTGAGGTTATTCCTTCGACCTTAGAGTCGCGCGTTTTATTTCTGTGGTTTTCTTGTGGTTTTAAGTTTCCTTTTGAATTTTGATCCTCGCCGTTGGCGTTGTATATTATATTGCTTGTGTGGTTGTGACCGTCGATTGACGAAGAGCTAGCTCCCGCTTGGGGATGCATTTTTATTGATTTCGTATACTATTCATGTTGTATCCTGTTTGGGGGCCTGTATTTCCAAAGGAGACTCTGCCGAAATTTTCGGGAAATATTTGATGTTTTTTTAAAAACCGCATAATTCGGCTTATGCTATTAAAACTACTTGTTTTAAATTGGTTTGCCTTCACTCTACTACTTTTCTTGGTTTCGATTTTTGGGTTTTCGGCTTACTTAGATTACGTACGCCTCGAGACGTTTCGTAGTTTAAGTGCCGGTCATGTTCCATCTTTTCGGGACGTGACAGGATCGTCCACAGGGAAAGTGTTATCGTTCGTGTTTCGATTTAGATGAGTTGAAACTTTAAAGAAAAGAAAACAAACAACAATTCATGATTTAAAGATTTGAGGTTCAAGAATTAGGAAAGTCTAGTCTAAATCAAGAAACGATAAAATCAAGAATTGGGAATTTGTGATGATTTCCAAATCAAATATCAAGATTCGAAGTGTGGCTCGTAGGAGTAGATCGGATCTATAGATGTGATGAGAACTAATGATTTCATATCCTTATCCATTAACGAATTGATACTAGATCGATGATGATTTATCGAGGTTAAGGATCTTGCGAAGAAGCTAGGGTTTCCTTATCTTATCCTTTGTCCTTTCGATGAATCTCATTCACAAACTAGCTTCTAGTAAATCGAATGATCGATCGTTGATCTCTAGTTTCGAGCGAACACAATCAAGAAAGCATCGTCTCGAAACTAGGTCATCGATCATTCGATTTACAAGAATTTACAAACGCTATAGGATTTAAGAATTGTAAAAGAATCTAAATCATCATCATTCTATCGATCGTCTCGACTCCTTTACGAGCGGAGTTTTACTCAAACATTACAACAAGAACCACAATCACAAATTGAGATCGAATCATAATGCTTGAATTGAAAGATAAGCAAGTTAAAGGAATCCCTCCTTTATTTATTCAACAATTTGTTACACTTTGCTCAAAGAACTACAAGAATTTGAGAAGGGAACAAGATCGTCGAATCTAGCGTTGCATCGGCTCCTTGAGTCGCGGATCGTCTTGGATCACATGCTCCGATGAAGTCCGGCTTCGCTTCTAAAGGCTTTGAAGGCTTCTTGCTTTGATTGAACTCAAAGATCTTGATCTTGGATCGGAATTAGGGTTAGGGTTTTGAGGCACAAGTTGTGTCACTCAACTTGTGGGTGGAAGAGGAAGAGAGAAGAATGAACCACTAACGAACAACCCTTAACCTTAGATCTAGGCTTCCTTTTATAAGCTTTCATAACCCTAGATCTAGAATTCAAATTTCAAATTTCCCTCCAAAATGAACAACTTTTCCCTCCAAAATGAACGACCTCATTTGAATTTTCCCTCCAAAATGAACCACCTCATTTGAATTTTCCCTCCAAAATGAGGTTGTTAGAAAGAATATTCTAGAATGAGTTTGTTGGAGGGAATATTCTAGAATGAGGTTGTTACAAGGAGGCTTCTAGAAGAAGGTTGTTGGAGAGAGCTTTCTAAAAGAAGGTTGTTATAAGGAGGCTTCTAGAAGAAGTTAGTTGGAGGGAGACTTCTAGAACTAGGTTGTTAGGAGGTTGATTAGCTTAATCAAGATTATCTTGCTTAATCATCCTTGCTGATCTGGAAGAAGCGTCGAGAGTTCCGTAGAAATTGCCACAGTTTTCTGTGATGTAGGCACTGAGATAAGAGTACTGGAGCCAATCTTGCTTGATGAAGTGGCCAAGATGTCGCAGATCCGCGACGCAAGCCTGCTTAGGCCGCGGATTCGCGGCCCAATAAAAGCTTCAGTGCATAAATTTCTGTTCTCTTCTTTCCTTTGACTTAAGGAATATTCTCTGATATATTGAATTGTGTAATTCCCTCTGTATTAATGCCAGATCAAACATCTTAGACTTGGCGTAATTTTTTATCAGCACTTTTGACAATTTGGCTCGGTTTCTGGAATTTCCTGCACAGACTTTGAAACAAGTGTTGCGCTACACAAGAATGATGCGATGCCATAATAAACGGTCAATTTCCCTTAAAGTGCTGGTTTTAAAGTATAACACATGCAATCTGTTATTTTACGACTGTTTTGCTAATATGTGCAATATGAATACCGGACACTTCTAGATGAGCGAAAATGATAGGGAAATTGACGTGTTAAAAATGCAGTATTTTTGACTGATCACCTACCACACCATATCAGATGTGGAGTGGGAAGAAACCCTGTCTTAAACATTTTAGGACATGGGGATGTCCAGCTTTTCTAAAAAAGCAGCATGCGGACAAGCTCGAGACACGCTCAGTACAGTGTATGTTTGTGGGATATCCAAAGAACTCCAAGGGATATTATTTCTATTACACGGAGGAACAAAAGGTTTTTGTTTCTCGTCATGCCCACTTCTTAGAAACTGAATTTTTAGAAAATCAGAAGAGTGGGAGCGCAGTAGAACTGGAAGAAATTCTAGAACCACAAGCTGTTACTGAAAGTTTGGTAGAACAAGAAGTTTCAGAAGAAAGGGACATAGCAGCGCCTATCCGCAGAAGTAGTAGGCAGTTTCATCCGCCCGAGAGATACTACGATTTTCTCATAGACGGGGATCGAGAATATTGTGTCATTGATAATGATGACCCTACTAGCTTCCAGCAAGCCATTCAGAGCGGCGACTCGGTAAAATGGTTGGATGCAATGCGGACCGAAATAGAGTCCATTTACACTAACAAAGTGTGGACTTTGGACATTTCTCCAGATGGGGTAAAACCCGTAGGATGCAAATGGATCTTCAGAAAGAAGATTGGTGTGGATGGACAGGTTGAAACCTATAAGGTTAGACTTGTTGCAAAGGGTTTCCGTCAAAGACCTGGTTTGGACTATGACGAAACCTTTTCTCCAGTGGCTATGCTCAAATCCATTCAGATCCTTCTTGCTATTGCTGCCTTCCACGATTATGAGATCTGGCAGATGGACGTAAAGACGGCCTTTCTAAATGGTAATTTGGAAGAGTGCGTCTATATGGATCAGCCAGAGGGATTCATTCAGAGTGGGAGCAACAGTAAAGTATGCAAGCTTCTTAAGTCCATTTATGGACTAAAGCAGGCATCGCGGAGTTGGAACATCTTTTTTGATGATACTGTCAAAGAATTCGACTTTATCAAAAATCCAGATGAACCATGCATATACAGTAAGATTGTACGGAGAGTTGTTTTATTCCTCGTCTTGTACGTGGATGACATTCTCCTAATAGGAAATGATATTCATATGCTACAGTCAGTCAAAAGATTCTTGTCACAGAAGTTCTCCATGAAGGACCTGGGTGATTCCACCTACATTCTGGGGATCCAGATCTATCGTGATAGATCAAAGAGGATGTTAGGACTTTCGCAGTCCAGGTACATAGACACCATATTGAAAAGATTCAGTATGGAAGATTCTAAACGCGGTAACCTACCGGCTTGTCACGGAATCACCCTCTCCAAAGAGATGTCTCCCAAGACTGATTTGGAAAGGGATCGCATGTTGATTATACCCTACGCTTCTGCGGTAGGCTCTATAATGTATGCGATGTTATGTACCAGACCAGATGTAGCATACGCATTGAGCGTTGTAAGCCGGTATCAGGCAAACCCAGGGTAGAAGCACTAGATAGCAGTAAAGAACATTCTCATGTACCTGGGGAGGACTAAAGAGATGTTCTTGGTGTATGGCGGAAAAGACCTCCAGATCGAGGCCTTTGCCGACTCCAGCTTCCAGAGTGACAAGGATGACTCCAAGTCCATGTCGGGTTATGTCTTTAGCCTCAATGGAGGGGCGGTCTATTGGAAGAGTTCCAAGAAAGAGACCGTTGCTGACTCAACAATGGAAGCGGAGTACATAGCTGCTTGAGATGCCGCAAAAGAAGCTGTCTGGATGAAGAAGTTCCTCACAGAACTTCAGGTGGTTCCTACCAGTGTTGGTCCAATACCTCTGTATTGCGACAACAACGGCGCTATAGCTTTAGCGAAGGAACCCAGGTCCCATCAGAAGTCCAGACACATCTTAAGGCGGTATCACCTGATCAGGGAGATCGTAGATGGCCGGGAGATCGAGGTAAAGAGAGTAGATATAGAGAATAACACTGCTGATCCATTCACAAAGGCCATTCCTCAGAAGCAGTTCGAGAGGCTATTCGAGATGATAGGTTTGCGATATGCCAGTACATGGCCCTAGTGCAAGTGGGAGATTGTTAGTGTTTATGCCCTAGAAGGCCATTACTGTATCATACTAGTTAGTATATTACTTAATGGAAGCTTGGGATATTCACAGTTGTATTGACAGTCTTGCTAAAAATGGTAGTATGCTACTTGGTTTGTGTCTACTTTAATATGTGCATATGTTTCTTGTAACGTATCGCTTATACATATTAGTAGAGCCCTTAGGATCTTTGCTTGATTACCAGCATTGTGATGGCAGTCACACTAGTGAGGGCTGGGTAGTCTATATGCAACATCCTATACAGGTCCCTGGTCGTAGGATTATCAAGACAGGGCATTGATACTCCGGAGTAGACTAGTGTGTACGCTTCTCATCCCAGTTGGGGAGATGATCTGTCCCACAGCCATCAGTACGTCATACTGGAGATAATATACAGGTGCTCGTTAGGTTATGGGTACACCGGACAGGACTCGCGGGGAACTGTTGGTTGGTATTATACCCGTCGTCAGTTAACAGTTCCCAGGTGACATGAGTACAGCATAGTCCACAGACTTGACATTGCTACTTCGCCTCGAGTGTGTCCCACTGTTCTTAGATTGCTACCCTACCACGGCTCAAAGGAGTCGTACAAACAGGTAGCAGTTGGGTGCAGTCCCGAGCACTTGGAGGCAGTGGCGGTTAGACAGGATTCGTCTCTCCCGGTATTGGGAGTTGATATCGCACTGTGTCAGAGAGCCATTACGCAAAGTCCCTGGATAGGCCAAGTGAGATTTACTGGTAGGTTTTTCAGTAGTTTCTCAAGGTGTAATGGGCTACGCTCCGACACGACTTATACCGATTTTAGGGGACTGACGCTTGCCGCCCCTTAGGCCCGATATGCGATAGTCCTAGACGAACAGACCGGACTGTACGAAGATTGTCACAGCAGGCTCAGTAGGAGTTCAGATGAGTTTCCTCATCGGCCTTCTTATCGACATCTACCTGGGGACCGTTACGTACAGCTAGTGCCGCTTGCAGTCTGTGGTTAAACCCACTGCCAGCGTAGTGTCGAGTCTTTAGAGTCCCACACAGAGAGTTTCCCTGCTTCGGGAGAAACGATATTGAGGTCGTATGGTTTTACGACAGGGTTCGGACGCATACGTGTTTTTACGAACGTACGATGTTCGGATAGTTTTTACTAGTCGGTTTGGTTTAAGCCAGATTCTAGTATCGGATTATTGGATTTATACAGTGTAAAGTTTTTCCGTGTTTTCACGGATAGGTGGGGCGTTCTCGTAATTTGTCGGGAAGCTTCTAGAAGCATGGTGACTTGGGGGTTAAGGTGGCATTTGCATTAATTGGATAAATGAGTCATGGTGTGATTCATATATGGAGTTAATGAATCATTTATGATTTATATGACTCATGTGATGAATCACTTAGTGTATTAATGAAACATGATGATATATCATTATTTGTTATTCATTTAATTATATGACATGTTTTCATATATACACAAATGATTTCATTCATCCAAAATGATTCTCATTCTCACCTTCTCTCTCCTCAAGCTCTCTCTCTCTTCAAACCCTAAACCTAACCTCTCATGTGTTGAGATCAAGGGTTAGCTAGACTAATACATCTATAATCTAACTCTATATCACTTAGGTTGCTTAGATTAGCACTTTGAGTAGCCTAGTTACCTCAAGTTAGAGGTTAAGCTTGGAGTAGGAGCTCTCGGGTGGATCGTCTTTGACTCGAGGAGGCCATTGAGGTGCCGACGTTCCAAAGAGCCTACAACAAGTGGAGGACAGTGATGAAGACCCGAAGGACAAGTAACGTGAGTTATAACTTCGAATCCGAGTAATTAAACCTCTCGTAGTTTGATAGTAATGGTTTAGATACGATTCGTGCGCTCAAGTCCGTGTTACGAAGCTTTACTAATTTTTTTTCATGTATTCCGCCTCCCTGCAAGTTCTTGGGGTGCGTGACATGGACTTACAAGAACTTCAGGTGGTTCCGTCCATTGTTGATCCAATACCTCTGTATTGTGACAACAACGGGGCTATAGCTTTAGCAAAGGAACCCAGGTCCCATCAGAAGTCCAGACACATCTTGAGGCTGCAGGGTTACCTAAGACGGCAGCAAGGTTTCGGGAGGCATCGTCCATACCAAATTCAAAAATTTTCCATTTTAGCTAACCTTAACTAAGAATCGTTAACTAAAAATCGACGGAAAGTAATATGAAAACACTTAGCAAGTCTAGTGAGCAAGGAATACAACCTTTGTAGATCGGTCCTTCACATCAATAGCTCCGTGTAGTAGTCCCTTCGCTGCGATCAAGAACTCCGAACTCTAGAGAGGCTCCACAAGAAGAAGGAACATGCTTGCTTCGAAGTCTTCGAGGCCGAAGATGATCTACGTCGAGGATACACTAACCCAAGTTATTTCTTAACTAGGTCAAGAACTTTATGAAGAGAACACCCTAAACTAAATGGCAAGTAGTAGAGGATGATAAAGTAGGAAGTGGGCTCACTTTAGATTTCATTTTCTCACACTTTTTCTCACAACTCCATTGAAGCTAGAATGCTTTTGAGGAAGAAGAAGAAGAATGATGAACTCATATGAAAACTAATCCAAATGAATTATTGCAACCATAGGTGAGTTAAGACCTCATGCTTAACTCATGTAGAGAATTAACCAAGGGCTAAGGTTAAGGGTTGGGTTAACTAATATCCAAAGAAATGACAAAAGAGTAGACTTTGTCAATGTTTCTACAAACTTCTTCCAAGCTTGACAACATTGACCAAGTCTTTCTTTCTTTTGTTATTTCTTAAGAAATAAACAAAACCCTAATTTAACCTTATAATGGTATGAGTCTCATACACCCATCTTGTATGTATCATCAACCATGACACAATACATGTACACAAATATACATATCACATATATAAAATGTGCACATCAAGTGAGAAAAGAAATGATAAGTGAGCTAATACTAGTTAATGTAATGTAATATATCAAATATATAATTATACATTAAATTATTAAATCAACTCTTGATTTAATAATCCAGCTATATCACATATAACCGATTAATATCAAAAGTAACAATTTATCGAATCAACACTTGATCCGATAGCCTGGCTATATCGCATATAACCGACCAAAGTCACAAATCGCGAAAATAGAATACGATATCTCATATCGTATCAATCTCGTTCCCGCACATATCACATATGTGCTCCTACTCCATTTCGCTTGAGCCAGGAAACCCCTGTGTAGGACTCTAAAGACTCGTCAATACGCCGACAGTAGGTGATGATCATATCAAACACCCACAAGCCGCAAGCGGTTTGATAAACGTAACGACCACCCGGGTATTGAGCGATCAGAAGATCAACAAGCAAGCCTGCTCACACTCCTGCGAATCCAATCAGTAACACTATCGTACAGTCCGGTCTCTTCATCTGATATGTGGCATATCTCTTCTAGGGGTGGTAAACGTCAGACCCCCGTAACTCGATAAGTCGTGTCGATATGAGGCTCCTAACGGGTCGAGAAACTACTGATAACACTTACCAGTATATCTCTATAGCAGCCTTAGCCAAGGACTTCCTGTTATAGCCAATCGAGCACAGTGCAACATCAACTCCCTATACCGGGAGAGACGAAAGCCCTCCTATCGCTCATTGCCACCATGTGATTCGGGACTGTACCCCAAAGCCACCGTTTTGCACGTTCTCTTGAACGTGGTAAGTTGGAAATCAAAGCACAGTGGGAATCACACAAGACTCTATGACGATCTCGGGTCTACAGACTAACCTGTACCAGTGTCACCAGAGAACTGCCAGCTGACGTGAGGTATAATATCATCCGGGAGTTCACGGTGAGTCCGTCCAGTATACCCGGTCTCTACTGAGCACCCGTATACTGTCTCTGATGTCAAACACCAATGGATATGGGATTATCCATCGCCCATCTACATGGGTCGACAAGCTATACGCTAGTCTACTCTGGTATATTGATGCCCTGTCTCGATACACCTACGACTAGGAACATTTGAAGGATGTACATAGCGACTACACTGTCCCCAGTAGTATGATCTGCATCATAGTCCTGGTAGTCAAGTACTCATCCTAAGGGCTTTATCAACATGTAACATAGAGACAATCAATGTACATGTTAAGATAAAGAGCAACCAGATAGCATAATATCATGTCGAGCAAGAAAGTCCTCCATATATATGTCCAAGCATCCACTACAATATACATCGTATGTACAGTAATGGCCACTAGGGCATACATATCACTAACAATCTCCCACTTGCACTAGGTCCATCTGTTGTAGTATCTCATACCCAACAATCAGCAGTGGTTAAAGTATCTCATACTCAACCATCCCATAAAAGTCTCTACTGGGAAATGGGCCTTGGTGAGTTGATCCGCGCTGTTTTGCTCTGTGTCTACTCTCCAAACCTCGATCTCCATGGAGATCAACCATCTCCATGATCTGGTGATACTGCCTAAGAATATGTCTGGATCACTGACGGGACGGGAGTTTTAGGTCCACGTTACCCACCCCGGTCCTTTCGGGGAGGCGGAATAGGTAAAACGAAATTTTTTCCTAACTAGGTAATATGCACCGTACAAGAAGGATCGTTGCTAAACAAGAACTAACAAATATTCTACAAGTTCTAACTGCTATGTAGAATGGTTATACCTTGGTCTTGAACTCCTTCTCTTCTTGTTGTTGTTCTTCCTCTTGCTTGCTCCTTGTAGTTGCTTGAACGGATCCTCCTTGTCGTCTCCTCTTTGCCATTGATGGATCCATCCGAGGGTCTCGAATTTGAGCTCCAATCTCAACCTAGAGATGACTAAGGTGTTTGGTTTGCTAAACTAACCTTAGATTGAGTAGAGAAGAGTGATGGTGGTTTTGTCTCAAAGGTTCATGATTTCCAACTCATGGAACACTTGAACCTTGAGAGACGAAGAGGAAGAGGGAGAGCTTTCTTTCTTGGAGAGCGAAAGAGAATGATAGAATGAACTCTCATTATTCAACCACTTCTCACAAAAGTGAGAATAATGATAATAATAATAATAATTAAGTATATGGTGATGGTTAGTTTCAATGACCATTATCATTTCATTCTATTATTGCATTTTGCAAACATTAAGCAAGCAAAAGTCTTACCTATGAAATGATAGCCATGAAATGATGATGGTCAACAAGTGCAAAATGGTCAACCGGTCAACAAAGTCAACAAGTCAACAAAAGTCAAACTTTCAACTCAACCATGGCACAATAATACTTAATTAATCATATATCATATTCTCATTAGGGTTTAAAGAAAGGTCAACGATCAGCAAGTCAACCAAAGCCAAATGGTCAACAACCCTAATGAGAATCCTCTGCCTCTGCCTCTGTCATCTGTGCATATACACCCGCATCCGTTCTCCAAGGAACACGAATATACTGAGACAAAACCAATCCCAAAAAAATTACTAGGATCTGGCTTAAACCAAAGCCCTCTAGTAACTACTGTCCGGACACCAAACGTGCACAAGTGCGCGGATGTGAACGAACCCCGTCGCAAAACCATGCAACCTCTACTCAGTTTTGCCCAAAGGCGAGTAACCCTCTGTGTGGGACTCTTAAGGCTCGACACTGCGCTGGCAAAGGGTTTAACCACAGGCCGCAAGCGGTACTAGCTATACGTAACGGTCCCCAGGTAGATGCCGATAAGAAGGCTGATGAGGTGAACCCATCGAACTCCTACTGAGCCTGAATGTGACAATCTCCGTACAGTCCGGTCAGTTCGTCTGAGAATTTCGCTTGGCGGGCCTAGGGGGCGGTAAACGTCTGTCCCCTAATAGCGGTACAATTCATGTCGGAGTGTAGCCCAGAACACCCTGAGATAACACTGGAAACCTACCAGTATATCTCGCTTGCCCTGGCCAGGGACTTTTTGTAATGGCTCTCCTAGACACAGCGCAATATCAACCCCCAATACCGGGAGAGATGAATCCTGTCTAACCTTCACTGCCTCCAAGTGCTTCGCGACTGCACCCAACTACTACCTGTTTGCACGACT
This sequence comes from Agapanthus africanus, assembly GCA_030015575.1. NCBI lineage: Eukaryota > Viridiplantae > Streptophyta > Magnoliopsida > Asparagales > Amaryllidaceae > Agapanthus > Agapanthus africanus. The sequence goes on along the minus strand of JASDDO010000012.1, from coordinate 292,797,588 downwards.
CAGTAGAGCCGTGGTAGGGTAGTAATCTAAGAACAGTGGGACACACTCGAGGCGAAATGACAGTGTCAAGTCAGCGGACTAAGCTGTACTCTTGTCACCTGGGAACTGTTAACTGACGATAGGTATAATACCAACCAACAGTTCCCGACGAGTCCTGTACAGTGTACTCGTAACCTAACAAGCACCTGCATACTATCTCCAGTACGACGTACTGATGGTTGTGGGACAGACCTTCTCCCCTGCTGGGAAAAGAAGCGTATGCACCAGTCTACTCTGGAGTATCGATGCCCTGTCTCGATAATCCTACGACTAGGGTCCAAACTAAGAATGTGCTTATAGACTACCCAACCCCCACTAGTGTGATCACCATCACAACGCCGGTAGTCAAGCAAAAATCCTAAGGCTCTACCAATATGTTTTTAGCGATATGTTAAAAGAAACATATACACATATTAAGATAAAAACAAACTAAGTAGCATACTACTATATCGGGCAAGATTGTCGTAAAGCCATATATATATCCCAAGCCTCCAAAATATATTATACAAACTAGTACTATACAATAATGGCCTCTAGGGCATACATATCTAACAATCTCCCACTTGCACTAAAGGCCAGCAATTGGTGTACCGCATACCCAACGTCTGCACTAAGGCCAGCTGCCGGTGTACCGCATACCCAATAGCTCAAAAAGTCGCTCGAACTGTGTTTGAGGGAGGGCCTTCGTGAATGGATCCGCTGTGTTGTCTTTTGTGTCCACTCTCCGTACCTCGATCTCCTGGCGATCAATGATCTCCCTGATCTGGTGATACCGCCTTAAGATGTGTCTGGATTTCTGATGGGACCTTGGTTCCTTCGCTAAAGCTATAGCCCCCATTGTTATCGGAATAAAAAGGTATTGGTTCAACAATGGATGGAACCACCTGAAATTCACTAATGAACTTCTTCATCCAGACCGCCACTTTTGCGGCATCGCTTGCAGCAATGTATTCAGCCTCCATCGTTGAGTCTGCGACGGTATCCTGTTTGGAACTCCTCCAACACACCGCCCCTCCGTTGAGGGTAAACACAAAACCCAAGACAGACTTGCTGTCATCTTTGTCACTCTGGAAGCTTGAATCGGTAAAGGACTCGACCCTGAGGTCTCCATTACCATAAACCAGGAACATCTCCTAAGTCCTTCTCAGGTACTTGAGAATGTTCTTCACTGCCGTCCAGTGGTCCTCACCAGGGTCTGACTGATACCGGCTCACCATGCTCAGCGCTTAAGCTTCATCTGGTATTGTACATAGCATCACATACATTATGGATCCAACCGCCGAAGCGTATGGTATAGTGCTCATGCGAACCCTCTCCACGTCAGTCTTAGGAGACATCTTCTTGGAGAGGGTAATTCCGTGCAATGCGGGTATGTTACCGCGCTTGGAATCCTCCATACTAAATCTCTTTAGTACGGTCTCTATGTACCTGGACTGCGAAAGTCCTAGTAGCCTCTTGGATCTATCTCTGTAGATCTTGATCCCCAGAATGTACGAGGCATCACCCAGGTCCTTCATGGAGAACCGTTGTGAAAAAAATAGCTTGACCGATTGTAGCATAGGATTGTCATTTCCTATCAAAAGAATGTCATCCACGTACAAGACTAGGAACACGACAGTTCGTCCTACAATCTTCTTATAGACACAAGGTTCATCTTCGTTCTTGATGAAATCAAATTCCTTGATTGCCTCATCAAAACAGATGTTCCAGCTCTGCGATGCCTGCTTTAATTCATAAATGGATTTAAGCAACTTGCACACCTTCCCGCTGCTCCCACTGTCTACGAAACCTTCTGGCTGATCCATGTAAACGCACTCTTCTAAACAGCCGTTTAGAAAAGCCGTTATAACGTCCATCTGCCAGATTTCATAGTCATGGAAGGCGGTAATGGCAAGTAGGATCCGAATGGATTTGAGCATAGCCACTGTAGAAAAAGTTTCGTCATAGTCCAAACCAGGTCTTTGACGAAAACTTTTTGCAACAAGTCTAGCCTTATAGGTTTCCACCTGCCCATCTACACCAAGTTTCCTTTTGTAGATCCATTTGCATCCAACGGGTTTTACCCCAGGTGGAGCAATATCCAAGGTCCATACTTTATTGGTGTACATGGACTCCATTTCGGATTGCATTGCTTCCAGCCACTTATCAGAGCCTACTGATAATGGCCTTCCTGAAACTGGTAGGGTCATCTTCTTCCAAGATGCAATCCTCTCGATCCCCGTCTAAGAGAAAACCGTAGTATCTCTCGGGCGGATGAGAAATCCTACCAGATCTGCGGAGTGGCCGAGGTTCATCTGGGGTTATTGAATCCAGTGGTTCCTCCAAATTTTCAGTTACATTTTGTGGTTCATGGATTTCTCCCAGTTCTACCGAACTCCCACTAGTTTCTTTTGCAAGAAACTCCCTTTCTAAAAAGGTAGCATGGAGAGATACAAACACCTTTTGTTCCTCAGTGTGTTAGAAACTCCCTTTCTAAAAAGGTAGCATGGCGAGATACAAACACCTTTTGTTCCTCAGTGTGTTAGAACAGATATCCTAGTGAGTCTTTAGGATATCCCACAAATTTACATAGAACTGACCGTGCCTTTAGCTTGTCCGGTTTCTGTGTTTTTACATAGGCCGGACAACCCCATATCTTTAACAACTTAAGATACGGATTTATACCACTCCATATTTCATATGGAGTCTTAGGCATAGATTTGGATTGAACGTAATTCAGTAGGTATGCCGCTGTCTGAAGCGCATGTCCCCAAAATGAAAGAGGCAACTCAGCACTACTCATCATGGAGGGAACATATCCAATAGGGTACGATTCCTCCGCTCCGAAACACCGTTGTGCTGTGGTGTATAAACAGTAAGCTGAGATAGAATACCATTCTCTTTTAAGTAATCCAGGAATTCCATGCTCAAGTACTCCCCTCCTCTATCACACCGGATGATCTTGATACTTTTGCCAGTCTGGTTCTCTACTTCGTTTCTGTATTCCTTGAATTTCTCAAAAGCTTCAGATTTGTGTTTCATAAGATACACATATCCGAATCTAGAGAGATCGTCAGTGAATGTGATGAAGTACGAGAGCCCACCCCTTGCATGTATAGACATCGGACCACATACATCACTGTGTATGAGTCCCAAGAGCTCTGTTGCTCTTTCTCCATGTCCGGTGAACGGAGATTTGGTCATCTCCCCTTTGAGACAAGATTGACAAGTTTCATAAGATGAAAACTCGAACATATTCAAGAGTCCATCTTTATGCAACTTACTTAGTCTTTTCTCTCCGATATGACCAAGTCTACAATGCCACAAGTAGGATTAATTTGTATCTGAATTCTTCCTCTTGCGTGTGTTTTGTATATTGAGAACTGTATTCTGAATTAGAACGTAGATACCATTACAAAGTGTACCTTCTGCAACCAGTACCTTATGAAGGTAGATATTCATGATATTTCTATCAAGAACAAAGTTATATCCATCTTTATTGAGTAAATAAACTGATATGATGTTGCAAACCATGGAAGGTACATAGTAGCAATTGTTCAAAATCATAGTATTGCCATTTGGCAACACTAGGTGATATTCACCGACGGCTGCAGCATTAACTTGTGCTCCGTTCGCTACTCTGAGCGACATATCACCAGGTACAACTCTCCTACTTTTTCTCAGTCCCTGCAATAGATTACAGATATGAGATCCTGATCCGGTATGAAGTAACCAGGAGGTAGGGCTGACCGTAAAGCAGTTCTCAATTACAAGAACACCTGAAGTAGATGCAAAACCATGCTTATTCTTCAACTGGGTATTCTTGGAATCCATAGAATCCTCTTTCCCTTGCTCATACTTATGACTGTTATCGTAAGTTAGAGCCGATCCAACGTTCCCCAGACCCGAATAAGAATTCGGATCGGTCAAGCGATACATTTTATTATCTTGATTAGGGCGTGAAATGGTTGCTACCTGGAGAGAGAGAAAAGAAACAGTCAGCGTGTGCTCTTGCAAAATTAGATTGGTTTATTGATTTATCTAACCAGGATGGCTCCAACTGTTTCCTCAAATTCTTCTTCAAACCCTAAAAGAAGAACTAGTCAGGTTTAATCGCACGTCGCAATACTTGCTTAACCTTTCAGCCAGGGTAGTGTTGGTACTTCGAGGGAGGTTTTCCAACGCTTTCGCGAAGTTCCTTAATTAAATAACCTCTTTTCCCTGGAGGCGTAGCCCCGCTAACACCGTTTTAGACACCTACTTGGTTTATAGCAATGATTGTTAAGTGAAATAATCTCCCGAGAGTAATCCAACTCATCAGTTGGATCGGGATCCAACTATCATTGCGTAATGACCTAGATGGGATCCTCTCTAGTCACTACACTCCAGAAGGTATGCTAAATCTGCAAGTTTCAGTTTCTTTAGAAACTCCCGATGTGGATTTTTTGCCTTTAGGACCCAAGTGACCTTGACGGAGTCAAAAAATCAAAGAGTCCTAGTCAAGTTCAACCCGTCATTATCTGGATTGCATTAAACCCACCCGCATAACCCTTGACGGACTCAACAAGGTTATACGACTGTCCTAACCAATCCCATATACTGCTACAAACAAGCAGCACTCAGCTACCGTACACTACGCCTTGACGGAGTCAACAAACGCAGCACGAAGACTAAGTGTTACTTGTATGAAATGACGGAGGGCTATGGCTGGGTTTTTGGCGAAAAACCCGTTATCGTATTGAACTTGATATCGTTGAAGGAACCTGATAACCTTTTTGAAAATATAGTGGCGAAAACTTTTGCTAAAGAGGTCACTCCCCGTGAAGGGATCTCGGCTCTTTCCTCGTCGAAGGAGGTGCAGGATATTCCAAACTGAATACCTCGATGCAAAGCAAGAATAATCGACTATAGTGAAGTTATTACTCTGACGCAAACTTTTTGTCCAAGGGGTCACTCCCGATGAAGGGATCTCGGCCCTTGCCTCGTCGAATGAGGTGCTGGGCATTCATAACCGAATACCTCAATGCAAAACAAAAGAGAGCGTCCTTGCAATAACAGCCTTTTGAAAATGTTCCAACAACGTTCTTTTTAGGTTTGTTTTCTTGGATTAATTTAATGTGTCCCGTCAATTAATCCTACCATTGCAGAAAACAACGAAAATATGACGTATGCTTATGCCATCCGCATTCGCCACGGGGCCCCGTCATTACCCGTTAGGTTACTTAACTAACGACAGAGCGGGGGCTGGACTAGCGCGGATGGAAAACATAAGCAACGCCTAAATAGATATCATATAGATATATACACATTCGTCAGATGCAATGATAGCCATTCCAGATCACAGATGAACACATTGGATATACTAGGAATCCGCATTCCGTACGAGCCTGTAACGAAGAGAGGATTACACGGTCGCGATGAATAGCCAAGACCCCACCCTATACCCCTACGGGTGTGGAAAACTACCCGCCAAGTACCCGAAGCGAAGCAACCTCCCTCAACACCGTGAGTAGGCCACTCGGCACTTCGAGGTACCCGGTAGTTTGTGCACCCCACCTTGGGTCTATCCTAGGAGCAAAAACGGTAAAAGAAATTATACAATGACGGCTACAACCCCATCCCGGTTGTGCGGCCATATAAATAATATTACATCAATTTACATATTACATGAATTGAAAGATAAAGAAAACTCTCATCTCACAACCCCCGGCTATTCATCCGCGACAGTCCAATGAATTCATATACACATACCATCAACATTACAGATCATAGATATGTATAACCCCCACTAATCGACGTATAGCGATTAGCAGACGTTCAAAACATATATCACGTCACAGATATAACCTGTTAGCTAAAGTCTTTAGAAGTTCGATCAAAATACGGATTTTAAACCACCCCAAAAACAAGTTTTTCTTTCTGTAAAATCTGGGCAGAAAAAACATATTGTAAAAATCCCAAAACACCCCACTGAACATACTGCAGGAAAAATTTCCCACGACCGAGTCAACTCGGCCGCGGATCCGCGGCGGGAGCACGCTCCTGCCGCGGTTCAGCGTCGCTTTGACCGAGTTAGTGCACCATTTTTCTTACTTGTTCTTTGAAAACCCTGAGCCGATTTTTAGTACATGATTTATTATTTTTTGAACAGAAAACAAAATCGGCAGAAAGTTGATTTTTCGGGCAAGTTTGTGATTTTTTCTCCGATCGAACTTCTAGTTACTTTTCTAACATGTTAGATAGTGTTTAGCTAGCCTCTGATACCACTGTTAGGTCGACGTTACCCACCCCGGTCCTATCGGGTAGGCGGAATTGGTAAAACAAAATTTTTCCTAACTAGGTAACATGGACCGTACAAGAAGGCTCGTTGCTAAACAAGAACTAATAAATATTCTACAAGTTCTAACTACTATGTAGAATGGTTATACCTTGGTCTTGAACTCCTTCTCTTCATGTTGTTGTTCTTCCTCTTGCTTGCTCCTTGTAGTTGCTTGAACGGATCCTCCTTGTCGTCTCCTCTTTGCTATAGATGGATCAACCCGAGGGTCTCGAAATTGAGCTCCAATCTCAACCTAGAGATGACTAAGGAGTTTGGTTTGCTAAACCTAATACCTTAGATTGAGTAGAGAAGAGTGATGGTGGTTTTGTCTCAAAGGTTCATGATTTCCAACTCATGGAACACTTGAATCTCGAGAGAGGAAGAGGGAGAGGGAGAGTTTTCTTTCTAGGAGAGAGAAAGAGAATGATAGAATGAACTCTCATTATTCCACCTCTTCTCACAAAAGTGAGAATAATGATAATAATAATAATAATTAAGTATATGGTGATGGTTAGTTTCAATGACCATTATCATTTCATGCTATTATTGCATTTTGCAAACATCAAGCAAGCAAAAGTCATACCCATGAAATGATAGCCATGAAATGATGATGGTCAACAAGTCCAAAATGGTCAACCGGTCAACAAAGTCAACAAGTCAACAAAAGTCAAACTTTCAACTCAACCATGGCACAATAATACTTAATTAATATTATTAATCATATTCTTATTAGGGTTTAAAGAAAGGTCAACGGTCAACAAGTCAACCAAAGCCAAATGGTCAACAACCCTAATGAGAATCCTCTGCCTCTGCCTCTGTCAACTGTGCATACACACCCGCATCCGTGCTCCAAGGAACATGAATATACTGAGACAAAACCAATCCCAAAACAATTACTAGGATCTGGCTTAAACCAAAGCCCGCTATTAACTACTGTCCGGACACCAAACGTGCACAAGTGTGCGGATGTGAACGAACCCCGTCGCAAAACCATGCAACCTCTACTCAGTTTTGCCCAAAGGCGAGTAACCCTCTATGTGGGACTGTAAAGGCTCGACACTACGCTAGTAGCGGGTTTAACCACAGGCCACAAGAGGTACTAGCTGTGCGTAACGGTCCCCAGGAAGATGCCGATAAGAAGGCTGATGAGGTGAACCCATCGAACTCCTACTGAGCCTGAATGTGACAATCTCTGTACAGTCCGGTCTGTTCTTTTGAGAATATCGAATGGCGGTCCTAGGGGGAGGTAAAAGTCAGTCCCCTAATAGCGGTACAAGTCGTGTCGGAGTGTAGCCCAGAACACCCTGAGATAACACTGGAAACCTACCAGTATATCTCGCTTGCCCTGGCCAGGGACTTTGTGTAATGGCTCTCCTAGACACAGCGCTATATCAACCCCCAATACCGGGAGAGATGAATCTTGTCTAACCGTCACTGCCTCAAAGTGCTTGTTCATATCAGATTTTTGCATTTTCATACCGCCCAATTTTTGTCACATTGCATATCGGTAGATACTCTTGAGCCGTGTTTGCTAGTCAATTGCAGGATACAGGTTCTCGGTTCTAAAACGGTGAAATTCATGGAAAACACAACAAAATCCGGGTTCCTGCCAACCACTGAGAAAACACGGTCTCCGCTCGTCATCCGTATGTTGCCAGATACCAGTTTAGGAAGACAAAATATCAAATCTATGTCACCTTCATGCACAAGGCTCAATGGCAACAACAACTTCCAAGAAATCTACGCGGAGCTCGAGGCAATCATGACAAAATCTTGACAAAAAGTCCATCTTTCCCTCAACAGAAATTCTGGAAAAATCGTGAAGCCAAATTGAGAAAATTTATATACCAGAATCAAGCACACAGCAGATCAGGCCACCACAAAAAAGCAGATGCCCCAATTCCACCATAAGAGCGCGGATCCGCGGCAAAAGGTGGGTCCAGGCCGCGGATCCGCGGCCCTTTAGGCGCCAAACCTGGAGAAATTTGGGGGGCATTTTGGTCTTTTCATGTTTGCTCTGGTGGTTGCCCTAGGTTTCCATCCTCCAGCCTATAAATAGCCCAGAAGTTTGAGAAGGAAGGGGTCCATTCTTGTATTTTCATTTTGCCTAGTTGTAGTGTTGTTCTTCTTCCTCTTCTCACCTCTTCTCCATTAAAACTTGTAGTGAGCTTTTGAGTGAAGAGTGATGAATAAAGAAGACCATTTTTATTATCATGCTTGTCCCTTTATTTACTTGTCGTAACTTGTTGTAATTTTAATTGTTAAGTAGTTGTTGTTATTTTCTTGCTATTTCTTTCTTCTCTCTTTTTCTTTATCCTTACATACGACAATGATACTTACGCTTGATCCTCGCCAAGGTGAGGTCGCAAATAGTTAGTCGTATTCTTCTAGTCTCCTTCTTCTATCTTCCTCTTTTGTTTGTTTTATTTTTCCGTATTATGAAGTGTGAGTAGTTCTATACTTGTTAGGGTAGGATAAGGGAAGTTTGAGAGAAGGAAATCTCTCTCACTCTTTCCTTGCCCAACAACTTAAATCAACTCCCGTTAATTGAACCACAATCCGCTCCTTACGGCACCCTATCCTACATGATAGCGGTGATTCCGTAGTGAGACCGGTTGTGGTTGAATTAACCGGAGGTTATGGATAAGAGCCAAGAACGGACGGACAAGCACCAAAAGGAAGGACTATGCGTTGGAAAGCCTAGCTTATACTCGCAAGTTCCTTCCTAGTCGTGCTAATCCCCGTTGTTGCCGATTACCGTAACACCGATATTAAGTGGGGCAACGAAAGATGTGGAGACTCCTAACTCAAACTAACCTAATCCTAACCCTAACAAGCTCTCTTTAAATATCAACTCAACACTTAGATAATCCAACAAAATCTGAAAACCGGACTTAACTCGTTAAAACACTTTGAAAAAGACTCCCATCTCCCTGCGGACGACCCGTACTCAACCGGCTAGCTACAAGCGAAACCGTCTTGATTGCGGTATTTAAACTAGAACTTGAACACGCACTTATCCTAACAATCAAATGGCGCCGTTGCCGGGGAGACGGTAGTTTGTTTCTTTGTGAAATTTCGGGTTAATTTGTAAGTATAAAAAAAACGAAAAAAAAATACATACTTTGTAAAAAACCATCTTGTTATTCTTGATTAGTTTTTGTGCAACTGCGCAGGAAAATACGAAGTTCAAGATCGGCGCCAAAGACGTCGGATAATACGGAGTTCAAGTACAGTGCCAAAGACGTGGGAAGATAGACCCAAATTTTCGCGGCTACACCGCGACGGACAAAAACGAAGCATCCGGTCTACGGCAAAAATCTCTCTGTAAGTCTCTCTGCTCCTCTCCACTCCTCTGGACTCCAATAAACTGTGTTTTCTGCAGCCTTCTTTGCGCAAATTCTTCTCCCCCTTCCAATAAACTGTTCTTGTGCAGGATTCTTTGCGCCGCAAATAAAAATTGTTTGCAGTTGATTTGTTACTGTTTTGCATTCTTTAATACGGACTTAAGGGGCTTGAAACCAATCCAGATTTGGTGGGGATTTCATCACCCTTCCCAGGACCCCAAAAATCACTAAAGCATATGCATTGTCCATTGTAATTAAAAAATACTAGACTTCAGCCCTAAGGACTTCGCGCTCATTAGGAGAAGATAAACCGTGTTTAGAACCTCGCTTAACCGTACATTGTTTACGGGGTGTCTAGGAAAGTGTTAAAGGCGCAACCGCCGAAAGAGAAAGGGTTATTTAATTAAGGAACTTCGCGAAAGCGTTGGACAACCTCCCCTTATCTCTGCACTTACCTGGCCCCGTGATCGGTGTATTTTTAAGCCTGTTTCTCGACACTGTTTAACTTCGAAAATCAAGTTCAGGAGCAGGTCTAGTAGACCTAGGCGACCGTAGATCTAGGTGTGATTGTGCATATCTTGTTTGTGATTGCTTAAGCCGTATTTCCGTACATACTTCTGTAAATCTCTTTCAACAAAAAAAAAGAAAAAAATCAAAAAATCAAAAACTTTCTATAAAAACTTGCCCTTTTGTCGCCAAATCCATTTTCACCTACTACCCATCGCCTTTCTCCATTGACGTTTTCTTACTCTCACCTTCTCCGCTTTGACTATACTAAACTCGTTTAGTGTATGTCCGCTTGGACTCGGGACACTAGCGCCCGTCTAGTCCGCGTTACGTTAGTCGCGACCGACTACGCGATCGACTCCGAAGTCGATACTCCGTCCACTCCTCTTTCACCCCTTCCTTTGCCGGCCAACTCCGACGTTGACCGGAATTCTGTTCATACATCTTCACCTTCACCTTCACCTTCACCAACCTCTTCTTCCGCGATGTCGGGATTTAATCCGAACATCTCTTTGACCACCGCTGGATTGGCTCCACCTCCTACGGAGACCAATCTTCCACAACCTCCGCCTGTAGTAGCGCCGCAGCGAATTGCGCTCCAGGATCGTTTCTACCCCACCCGTTCTGCACTTCCCACCAGCCTTTCTCTTCCTCCGGCCAATGGGGACAACTTTGAAATAAAGCCCCATTTCATCAACATGCTTCCACGTTTTCATGGGCTTGAAACTGAAGATGCCTATATCTTCATCAATAAATTTCAAAATGTCTGTGCCATGATGAAAACCACCCAGCTGTCGGACGATGCTATACGTCTACGGGTCATTCCGTTCACTCTATGCGATCTCGCTGAAAAATGGCTGTATAGCACCGCTTCCCAGTCAATCACCAGCTGGGACGAGTTTGTTAAAGCGTTTCTGAAAAAATTCTATCCGAACCATAAGACCGCAAGGATTCGAAATGAAATCAACCAATTCTCCCAGCTTTCTTCTGAACCCTTCTGGAAGTGCTTTGATCGGTACAAAGACCTTCTTGTTCAGTGTCCTCACCTCGGTATAGAGAAATGGCAACTCTGCCAAACCTTATACGAGGGACTGAACCCAGCAACGAAGCAGTTGCTGGAAACCATCTGTCAGGGCCACTTCCTATCCAAATCTGACGAGGAAGCGTGGCAGTTCTTCGACGACCTTGCGGAGCAAACGCTACAGTGGGAGAGCACAAGACCGACTTCTTCTTCTTCTTCTACCTCCACTTCTACCGGTCAGTCTAGGGTAGGAATCCACCAACTCGATGTCTCTATCGCGATGAAAGCTGAAATGGCTGCAATAACACGAAAGCTTGAAGCGATAGAGAGCAAATTTTCTGCTCCTGCCCCTGTTCTCCCCCTTCGTACCATCTGCGCTTGTTGTTCTGATCCTTCCCACTTGACCGAAGAGTGTCCTTACAATCCACCCTCGCAAGGACAGGATCAGGTTAATGCTGCCTTCCAGCAAAGACCGAGGAATGATCCATACTCTTCCACCTACAATCCCGGTTGGAGGAACCACCCCAATTTCGCCTGGAATCAGAATCATAATCAATTCCAGGGCAACAATTTCCATAGGGCCCCTCCACCGCAACAACAAGCGCAACAACAAACTCAGTATCAGCAGCCCTTCCAACCCCAACCTTACCAAAACCAGACGAACAATTTTGCACCAAACAATTCTTTTCCACCAAATAACAACTTTGTTCCGTCAAACACTGATAAGGTTTCCTCGCTCGAGCGAAGTCTGGAGGCGTTTGTTAAACAATCGACTCAATCCACCGCCAACATCCAGTCTTCGATCCAATCTTTAGTGCAACACACCGCCGCACACGGGCAGAGCATCAAAACCATCGAGGCCCAGATTGCACAGCTGAACGCGGCCTTGAGCGAGCAAGAGAAGGGGAAGTTTCCGTCCCAGCCACTGCCAAATCCCGGCCACCCACATAATGCACATGTTGCTCTTGAACAACAAAACCATAATGTGAGTACCGTGACTACGCTGAGATCGGGAAGGATGCTGCAAAACAACATTGGCAAGCGAATCAACGATGACACCCCGGCCGCCGCTTCTTCTTCTTCTCCTCCTTCTTCTTCTTCGTCTTCCGAGCCTATTCTCCGTTCTTCAACAGGCTCTCCTTCCACTTCTTCTGCTCTGAACGGACCCACTTCTCACTCCACGAAAACACCTATTCTGGGATCCGTTCCAACTCCAAAATCTCCTCCTCCAGCATTAGACTCAACCAATTTTCAAAATGTTCCATTTCCAAACCGGTTGAGGTCTAATAAACAATATCCTCAAATGGAGAAGATTTTAGAGTTATTCAAGCAAGTTAACATTAACATTCCTCTTTTAGATGCTGTCCAACAAGTCCCGTCTTACGCGAAAATCTTAAAGGACTTGTGCACGAAAAAGAGGAAGTCTCAGGTACCCAAGAAAGTTTTCTTGGCTAGTGCTGTGAGTGATGCCCTTACCCAATCTTTACCACAAAAACGGAAGGACCCTGGCTGTCCTACGATTTCAATTACCATTGGGGATAAGAACATCAACCGCGCACTATTAGATCTTGGTGCCAGTGTTAACTTGCTTCCGTATTCAGTATACGAGCAATTAGGCGTCGGAGAGTTGAAACCCACACACTGCACTCTCCAAATGGCCGACCGATCGATCACCCACCCTAGGGGTGAGCTAGAGGATGTGTTGATAAGAGTCGGGGACTTCATATTCCCCGTTGACTTCATTGTATTAGATACACAGCCTGTAGCTAACCCCCGGAATCAAATTCCGGTGATACTCGGTCGCCCATTTCTCGCAACCTCAAATGCTGTGATCAATTGTCGCAACGGTTAGATGAACCTCTCTTTTGGAAATATGACGATTGAACTCAACATTTTTAGGTTAGGGAATCAGCCCGCCGAACCTAATGCTCATATACTGGACGTCTGCTCGATCCAGGAGATCACACCAGAAGAGTGTGAATTCGAGGAGTTTTTGTTTGACCACGATAATCTTGACGCCACTAGTGCGTTTCTCTTCGAACCTGCTGCTGTTTCTGCGCCCGATAACGAATACGAGTGTTTCACATTCTCGAACGATCTTAACCGCGCACAACCCGAGTTTGAATCTTTCGACTTTCCGGATGAGTTACCTGAACCATCCGACTCGGTTGCCTATACTCGTTTTGAACCTTTGCTGGAGTCCTTTGAGTTCGAGACCCTTGCACCAGTCTTGCCTTCCATCATTTCACCTCCAACGCTCGAACTCAAGCCGTTGCCGTCTCACCTTAAGTATGCTTAATTAGGTGAGAACGAGACCCTCCCTGTCATCATTTCGGCTTCTCTAGCTCCCGAGCAAGAGAAAGCCCTTCTCGCGGTCTTGCACAGCAACAGGCAAGCTTTTGGCTGGTCCATGGCGGACATCAAGGGGATTAGTCCCCTCATCGTTGAGCATCACATTCATCTGATGGATGATGCAAAACCAGCCCGGGATCCACAAAGACGTCTTAATCCAGTCATGAAGGAGGCTGTGAAGAAGGAGATCGTCAAATGTCTAGATAGTGGTATCATTTACCCTATCTCTGATAGCCAGTGGGTTAGCCCCATTCACGTTGTCCCCAAAAAGTCGGGCATCACGGTCATAACCAACGAGGCGAATGAGTTAATCCCTACTCGCACCCAAACTGGGTGGCGAGTTTGCATTGATTACAGAAAACTCAACGCCGCAACGCGGAAAGACCACTTTCCGCTACCTTTCATTGACCAGATGCTGGAACGATTGGCCGGACATGAGTACTATTGCTTTCTAGATGGCTACTCTGGCCACAATCAAATTCCCATCGCCGAAAAAGACCAGGACAAGACCACTTTCACTTGTCCTTTCGGCACGTTTGCATATCGACGCCTGCCCTTTGGGTTATGCAATGCGCCCGCTACCTTCCAGCGGTGTATGATGGGAATTTTCTCTGACATGGTGGAGAAATTTCTGGAGATTTTCATGGATGACTTCTCCATCTTCGGCGACTCCTTTGACGAGTGTTTGCTGCATCTTGACGCTGTCCTTACCCGATGTAAGGACAAGAATCTCACTTTGAACTGGGAGAAATGCCACTTCATGGTGCGCGAAGGTATTGTCTTAGGACATATCATCTCGCAAAATGGCATAGAGGTTGACAGAGCAAAGATTGAGGTCATTTCCAATCTGCCTCCTCCCCGATGCGTCAGAGATATCCGAGCCTTCCTTGGCCATGCCGGTTTCTATAGACGGTTTATCAAGGACTTTAGCAAGATTGCCAGGCCCTTGACGCTTTTGCTGGCCAAGGATACACCTTTTGACTTCAACTCGAGCTGTGTGACTGCATTCGAGTCACTGAAACGCTCACTCACTTCTGCTCCCATTCTTTCTTCCCCTGACTGGACGCACCCATTCGAGATTATGTGCGATGCATCCGACTTTGCCATCGGTGCTGTCCTTGGACAGCACATCAACAAGATGCCGCACGTAATCTATTACGCTAGCCGAACCCTGAACGACGCCCAACTTAATTATACAACAACTGAGAAGGAATTCTTAGCTGTTGTATTTGCTTTAGAAAAGTTCAGGCCCTACCTCACCGGCTCTCCGGTCATTGTCTACACAGACCATTCAGCTCTGCGCCATCTTTTTGCGAAGAAAGATGCCAAATCTCGGTTAATACGTTGGATCCTCTTGCTTCAAGAGTTTGACCTTGTCATTAAGGACAAAAGAGGATGTGAAAACGTCGTTGCCGACCATCTCTCATGACTTCCTTCTTCGCCTTCGCTTCCAATTCCGATTAATGACGTTTTCCCGGATGAACAACTCTTGACAGTATCTTGCGAATCCTGGTTCGCAGATATTGTGAACTATTTGGCCACGGGATTACTACCGACCGAATGGTCGAGTCAGGACAGACTTCGCTTCTTATCCCAAGTAAAACACTTTTACTGGGACGAACCCTACTTGTTCAAGTACTGTCCCGACCAGATTATTCGTCGGTGTGTCCCCGATGAGGAATTCAAAAGTGTGCTGTCATTTTGCCACGATCAAGCGTGTGGCGGGCATTTTGGGCCCAGAAAGACAGCTGAGAAGATCTTGCAATGTGGTTTCTACTGGCCACAACTTTTCAAAGACGCTCACGAATATTGCAAGACTTGCTCCCGGTGCCAACACATGGGCCGGATATCCCGGAGAAACGAGATGCCGCTCCAACCGATCTTGGTTGTGGATATTTTCGATGTTTGGGGGATAGACTTCATGGGGCCGTTTCCCAGCTCTTTTGGGAACTTGTACATCCTTCTAGCTGTTGATTACGTCTCTAAATGGGTCGAGGCTGTGCCCAGCCGAACTAACGACAACAAGGTTGTCGTTAGGTTCCTTAAAGAAAACATTTTCTCCCGGTTTAGGCACCCCCGAGCGATCATTAGCGACAATGGAAGTCATTTCTGCAATAGGACTTTCGAGGCCTTGATGCGAAAATACTCCATTAATCATAAGCTTTCTACTCCCTACCACCCCCAAACCTGCGGGCAGGCCGAAGTTTCAAATCGGCAAATCAAGCTGATATTGGAGAAGACGGTTTCCAAGAACCGTAAGGATTGGTCTTTGAAACTCACTGATGCCCTTTGGGCATTTAGAACCGCTTATAAGACCGACCTTGGCATGTCTCCCTATCGGCTTGTGTACGGAAAAGCCTGCCACCTTCCTGTCGAAATCGAGCATCGTGCATTTTGGGCGATTAAGGAGCTGAATCTGTCTCTTGAGGACGCGGGCAGCCATCGGAAGCTGCAGCTGAACGAACTGAACGAGCTTAGGGATGAGGCTTACGACAACGCGGTCGTCGTTAAGAATCGAACGAAGGTGTTTCAAGATAAACACCTTTTGCGCAAAACCTTCATACCTGGTCAACAGGTACTTCTTTACGACACCCGACTTCATTTCCATCCTGGAAAGCTCCGATCTCGCTGGAAAGGGCCGTATTTTGTGCGGAATGTGTATCCGCAGGGCGCTCTGGATTTGGAAAATCCAAAGGACGGTTCACTCTTCAAGGTAAACGGACACCCATGCAAACCGTACCTTAGCGCCGAACCAACAGAGGAGCTCTTGTTCTTACAGGAGCCGGTTTACCCTGAATGATCTTCCTCTGCCTACCTCCAAACTTCGGTTATCCAGCCAAGAACAGCGGACACTGTTCCAAATAAGTTTGGGGGTATGTACAAACCATTTTGTATATATTTGTGTATATTCTTTAAAAAAAAAAATTAAAAATTGTGTGTTGCTAACCGACAATTTTGAACCTTCCAACTACTCTCTTCATGCAACGACAGTGAGGACACTGTCCAGTTTAAGTTTGGGGGTACGCTCGGTACGCATTTCTTACCTTCGCATGTATATTTTGCATCTGCATATTTAAATCCATAAAATCCATAAAAATTTGAAAATTTTCTAAAAAATATAAAAACTTTTTTGTCAAGTTACCCTGTGGAAGAACTCTGATTCAACATTCGACGGTTTTTGTTTGAAAAAATAGGAATAACTAGATCTTATGTTTAGATTTTGAAAACCTGAAAGATAACTCTCCTTTGAATTTAACTATAGCTGATATACGTCTTTACATCACACTACACGTGTCGTAAGATTTTGGGAATTAGATGACAAGTCTTTCATGTTTAAACTTTTAAACAGATAAATGATTTTCTGAGGATCAAATAGGTTTGTTCTGAAATAAGTAATGTCAAGAATAGTTTATGAAGTAAAGCGAATATGAAGGAATGTTATTGACGCCGTAATTGGAGCTAAGTCTGAAAAATAACCCACCTAAAACTTGATTGGAATGATTACACACCAAACACACCAAACACGTCTTTTATCCAAAAAATATTTGAACTGCCAGATATATCTCCGCTCGTATTAAATCATCTGATTTTCACGCCAAACAGTCTTTTGTTTTTGGACCTAGGTAACTTGAGTAATTAAG
The DNA here is from genome assembly GCA_030015575.1 of Agapanthus africanus. NCBI lineage: Eukaryota > Viridiplantae > Streptophyta > Magnoliopsida > Asparagales > Amaryllidaceae > Agapanthus > Agapanthus africanus. The sequence goes on along the minus strand of JASDDO010000012.1, from coordinate 292,780,383 downwards.
TCCGCTGGGGTGTTTCTACACCTAATGCCCTAAAATCAACTGGTTTGGGTGCATTGGCCCAAAGCTCGCTAAGAAGCCTAGAAAGTCCAGTTTAAAACAAAGTCAAGAAAGTGTTCTCTCCGAGTTAAAATTCCTAACGGTTCTTTGTGTGAGAATAATCTTGATAAAAGACAGGCTTTTAAAAAAAAAATTTAACGGAGATATGAAGGTTTTACTCTTTGATAAAGACTATTGCACGTTCACAGAGGTGTGTATGAAATGAAAACAAGAAAAAGGTGGAGTGAAAAATACGACGTAGTTTCCTGTTAAGGAAGATAGAAATTCTGAAGTTGAAACCTTACTGGAAAACGAAACTTGAAAAATGCTTAACTCGTTATAAAACTTATGTGATCCTTTTAAAATTGTTATATGGGCTTTATTGTGCGACATGATGACTTTAATCGACCTTTCGGGAACTTAACGACACTATACGCACTGCACGTAAAGACATATAAAAGCTGTAGTTAAATAAGAAGCGAGGTGTGAAAAATAAAGGTTCGATGATCTAGACTTAGGATTATAGAATTGTTATTTTCTAAAAACAAAACTTTAGGGTTTGAAGCTTAGTTATTTTACAAAACCAACTTGACCGGATTTTGTGGGTAGTATCCGCTGAAAACCCTCAGGAGACAACACTCCTCCTACTAGGGACACCTAGAGGTTTAACGGCTTGTTGCACATGCTCAGTGCAATCGCGTTCCCTGCGAAAGTGAGGTTAGGAAATTTTTTGTGAATAAATGGGCTTTGCTCGGGACGAGCAAATGATAAGTTTGGGGGTATTTGTTCATATCAGATTTTTGCATTTTCATACCGCCCAATTTTTGTCACATTGCATATCGGTAGATACTCTTGAGCCGTGTTTGCTAGTCAATTGCAGGATACAGGTTCTCGGTTCTAAAACGGTGAAATTCATGGAAAACACAACAAAATCCGGGTTCCTGCCAACCACTGAGAAAACACGGTCTCCGCTCGTCATCCGTATGTTGCCAGATACCAGTTTAGGAAGACAAAATGTCAAATCTATGTCACCTTCATGCACAAGGCTCAATGGCAACAACAACTTCCAAGAAATCTACGCGGAGCTCGAGGCAATCATGACAAAATCTTGACAAAAAGTCCATCTTTCCCTCAACAGAAATTCTGGAAAAATCGTGAAGCCAAATTGAGAAAATTTATATACCAGAATCAAGCACACAGCAGATCAGGCCACCACAAAAAAGCAGATGCCCCAATTCCACCATAAGAGCGCGGATCCGCGGCAAAAGGTGGGTCCAGGCCGCGGATCCGCGGCCCTTTAGGCGCCAAACCTGGAGAAATTTGGGGGGCATTTTGGTCTTTTCATGTTTGCTCTGGTGGTTGCCCTAGGTTTCCATCCTCCAGCCTATAAATAGCCCAGAAGTTTGAGAAGGAAGGGGTCCATTCTTGTATTTTCATTTTGCCTAGTTGTAGTGTTGTTCTTCTTCCTCTTCTCACCTCTTCTCCATTAAAACTTGTAGTGAGCTTTTGAGTGAAGAGTGATGAATAAAGAAGACCATTTTTATTATCATGCTTGTCCCTTTATTAACTTGTTGTAACTTGTTGTAATTTTAATTGTTAAGTAGTTGTTGTTATTTTCTTGCTATTTCTTTCTTCTCTCTTTTTCTTTATCCTTACATACGACAATGATACTTACGCTTGATCCTCGCCAAGGTGAGGTCGCAAATAGTTAGTCGTATTCTTCTAGTCTCCTTCTTTTATCTTCCTCTTTTGTTTGTTTTATTTTTCCGTATTATGAAGTGAGAGTAGTTCTATACTTGTTAGGGTAGGATAAGGGAAGTTTGAGAGAAGGAAATCTCTCTCACTCTTTCCTTGCCCAACAACTTAAATCAACTCCCGTTAATTGAACCACAATCCCCTCCTTACGGCACCCTATCCTACATGATAGCGGTGATTCCGTAGTGAGACCGGTTGTGGTTGAATTAACCGGAGGTTATGGATAAGATCCAAGAACGGACGGACAAGCACCAAAAGGAAGGACTATGCGTTGGAAAGCCTAGCTTATACTCGCAAGTTCCTTCCTAGTCGTGCTAATCCCCGTTGTTGCCGATTACCGTAACACCGATATTAAGTGGGGCAACGAAAGATGTGGAGACTCCTAACTCAAACTAACCTAATCCTAACCCTAACAAGCTCTCTTTAAATATCAACTCAACACTTAGATAATCCAACAAAATCTGAAAACCGGACTTAACTCGTTAAAACACTTTGAAAAAGACTCCCATCTCCCTGCGGACGACCCGTACTCAACCGGCTAGCTACAAGCGAAACCGTCTTGATTGCGGTATTTAAACTAGAACTTGAACACGCACTTATCCTAACAATCAGTGCTTCGGGACTGCACCCAACTACTACCTGTTTGCAGGACTCAGTAGAGCCGTGGTAGGGTTGTAATCTAAGAACAGTGGGAACACACTCGAGGCGAAATAATAATGTCAAGTCAGCGGACTAAGCTGTACTCATGTCACCTAGGAACTGTTAACTGACGATAGGTATAATACCAACCAACAGTTCCCGACGAGTCCTGTCCAGTGTACTCGTACCTAACGAGCAGCTGCATACTATCTCCAGTACGACGTACTGATGGCTGTCGGATAGACCATCTCCCCTGCTGGGAAGAGAAGCGTATGCACTAGTCTACTCTTGAGTATCGATGCCCTGTCTCGATAATCCTACGACTAGGGACCAAAATAAGGATGTGCTTATAGACTACCCAGCCCCCACTAGTGTGATCGCTATCACAATGCCGGTAGTCAAGCAAAAATCCTAAGGGCTCTACCAATATGTTTTTAGCGATATGTTAAAAGAAACATATACACATATTAAGATAGAAACAAACCAAGTAGCATACTACTATATCGAGCAAGATTGTCGTAAAGCCGTATATATATCCCAAGCTTCCAAAATGTATTATACAAATTAGTACTATACAATAATGGCCTCTAGGGTATACATATCTAACAGGGGGTTCCTAGGCAAAAGCCACAACTCCATTGTCACACAATGGTAGGAACGAAGTTCCTTTCATGAACTTATATACACCCAGAATGATTCTTTAGTAGCATCGTAGGTAGCAATGTATCCAGCCTTTATCGTCTAGTTTGTCACGGTATCTAGCTTGGAACTCTTCCAATATACCGTCCCTCCACTGAGGGTAAAGACACTGCCTGTGACTGACATTCAGTCATCCTTACCACCCTGGAAGCTATCCAGTGATTCTCCCCGGGATCGATTGATACCAACTCACTACACCTAGTGATAATCCTAACATCCACTTAGATCTATCTCTTAGATCCATAAGCCTGGATTTAGGAGGTATCACCTTGATCCTATATGGAGAATCCTTGGGATAAGAGAAGATTGACCGAGCGTTGCATAGGAAATTCCATTCCCATCAAGAGTATGTCTTCCACGTACAATACGAGGATCACCACCGTACTCCCTACTACCTTTTTGTATATACTAGGTTTATCTACCATTTTGATGAAGTCAAAAGCTTTGATTACCTCATCAAAACAGATGTTCCAACTCCGTGATGCCTGCTTTAACTCATAAAGCAACTTGCACACGTTTCCGCTACTCCCACCGTCTACGAAGCCCTCTGGCTGTGTACTAATAGACACTCTCTTCTAAATCACTATTTAGAAAAGCAGTCATGACACCCAACCGCCAGATATCGTAGTCATGGTATTTAGCAATGGAAAGTAGGATCCAGATGGACTTAAGCATAGGCAGTAGAAAAGGTTTCATCATAATCCACACCTGGTCAGTGACGAGAACCTTTTACAACAAGCCTTAGCTTTGAAAGTCTCAACTTTTCCATGTACACCAAGTAATCTTCTCAAGATATACTTGCTCCTTATGGGGATTTAACCCTTCAGATATAGCAACCAAAGTCCATACTTTGTTGGTGTACATAGATTCCATCTCAGATCGCATTGCATCCAACCATTCTCACAAAGTCCCCACTCCTGATGGCCTGCTCGAAACTAGTTGGGTCATCATCTCATGATGCCATCCTCGCTCCCACTGTCATAGAGAAACCGAAGTATCTCTCAAGTGGATGAGGAACACAACCAGATCGGCAGAGAGGCTGAGTTTCGTTGGAAACTATTGAATCCTCCGGGTTTACCAAATCATCAGCTGCAGTTTGTATAGCTGGAACTCCTTCCAGTTCTACCTCATAACCACTAATTTCTTCACAAGAAATTCCCTTTCCAAAAGGTGGTGTGCCGAGAAATATGTCACGACCCAAAAATGGCACGTGATGGCCCTTAAACTACGTAACGTCTACAGGCGTAACGCAATTTAAGTAAGCCGAAAACCCAGCAATCTAAACCATCAAAAGTAGTAAGAAATAAGAACATTGTTAAAACTTTTGAAATCTCAAACCAAATTCTTTAAAGTCCAACTTTTCTTCCTTTAAAAATTCGGCAACACCTCCTTTGTAAAACAAGCCATCCAAAATGGGTATAACAATATATAAGCAAACGCATCCCAAACTGGAGCAAAATCCACGCCCAACGGCGGAAAACAACCACCACAATAGATATACAACGTCGTAGGAAAGAAAGAGATGATATAAAAAAAACTTGATAAACGACCTCCAAGTCATGAAATGAAATACAATATCGTCCTCACATCAAGTCTCAAAGTCATACAAGATAATAGTAGATGGAGAGTACAAGATACAACGAATATACAACAAGAAACATCGGATAACCGCAAAACCTACCTAAGCAAAACTGCACACTGTAAGGCGAAGCGGTATCCGCAGCAAAGATGATACGATGGATGAAAATAGCCCTGCCTCTTATTATCCTGAGGAACGCCTGCAAAACACTGTGGCACAACGGGAGTGAGTTGCCAACTCGGGAATAGTAAATAACATATGCAGGTAATCACGAGTATGCACGTACAACGCGAATCTAACACATTGCAACTAATAGCAATGAATGGTCGTATGTAATGCAACAGTCATGAAAGGTACACCAGCAGGTACAACTAATACATATGATAATCTGTATGAAACAATCATGTATGGTACTCTATCAGGTACTCCTAATACATGAAGCAATGCATATAAAATAAAGTATGTAAATGCAACAGTCATGAAAGGTACTCTATCAGGTACTCCTAATACATGAAACAGTGCATAAACAATAAATGCGGAGTAAGGAATAAAATATGTCATTTCCACGGAAATCCTAACCTCGTGGTAGGACCAAAATCCAACAAGACAATCCAAATCCCAATTTCCACAAATCAACCCCCAAATTGGCTCTCATATCATGTAAGTCTCATATATCCTTAATGTACAATATCAAGTAAATCTCATATATCCTGAATGTCCAACATGAACTATATCTCAAATATCCCGAATGTACAACATCAAGTAGATCTCACATATCCTGTATGTACAATATCAGTATATCCCACATATCCTATGTGTACAATATCAGTATATCCCAAATATCCTGTGTGTACAATATCAGTATATCCCACATATCATGTGTGTATAATATCGGTATATTCCACATCCTGTGTGTACAATATCGGTATATCCCACATATCTTGTGTGTTTGCATGAATAAATATGATGAAGTATATGAATCAATATCTATACATATATATTAGCGTCCCACTCTACTAATATATACATATATAGGAATAAAAATATCATGAAAACCAGTTTATCACATAGACACATAAATACTAATCTATCAGGTGCCGTCACCACGACTGACCCCCTTATAGGTACGTATCATACGCTATACCGAAAAGCCCGAGCGCCTAGCTCTGACCCTCGTCTTTCCATGTATCCATACGTATATGACTCCCTTCGGTATCCCCACGATAACCGCCGAGTCATAGGTAATGTCACCGGATGGTATGGTTCCCCTGCCAGGATTATGGGCATGTTACATCGACTCTTGCCCCGGGTACCTCCAGGCCCTACCTTGTACCCACAGACAGTGCCTCCCGCTCCTCTAATCGGGTATATAATCAGAACCAATAAACTCATGGTGGCTGCAGAAATATCATATCAAGAGTAACCGGGTTTTTCAAATAATGCATAATTTCATGAAACTACCACGGTCCCTAAATCCATAAAACATCATGAAAAATCCTTATTTCAATGCGAAAATCAATGAATATAATATACGCAACATTTAACTGAAATGCAAGCGTATAAAGGAAAAGCCGCTATTTAACTACAACCAGTTAAAATATAAATAATGCGGTTCCTAATTCTCCAAGTCCAATATAACATCAAATAAAGGTGCACATGTAGCTATAACCAGAAATATGGGTAACATGTAGGTATAGCAAGGTATATGTATCTACCTATCAGTAATGATGTAATATACCCTCCAGGTATAAGCACGGTATGCATACAAGGTATACACGTTGCTATGTCATTATGTGTGTATGTACCTATCGCAAATGGTACAATACCCTATAGGTAATACAGGTAACTAGCATGTAAGCAAGTCACGACATATGTGTAAGCATGTAGGTATACAGGTATGCTATAAGTCATATTCATAAAGAAATATGAATCAATGTCTCAATTTCCCTAACCAATCCATATCATATAGGTATGTGTGTTGTGCGTAACATGGCAATTATTGACGGTGTGTGTGGCATACAATCAGTGCTCGTGCAACATAAGCCGTCAATAATATGTGGAGTGTCCTAAGGATACTAGTCCAAGCACAACAATAACTAAGCAATAAGGTGCATGAGCAACTCTAAATATGAAATAGAATATGCGACAAGGTAAAGTCATCTCTAACCCAGACGCATAACGCCATGCGGGCGATTCCCCTGTAGATGTTAAATCTACTCATAAACGCTCCTGGCTAAATGAAGCCTACCAATTGTTTTCCCCGAAGTCCCCGCCTGCGAACCTAAAACAACAAAACGATAACACAAGGGTATATTAGCAAACGACTAAAAACACGTACAAACTAAGTTTTACCGACACACCAACTCCAAACATACTCTCAAATGTTCGTATTGTGGCTAATGTATGTAGCGACACGACGAAACCAACCCAAGAGCAAAACCAGCACGAAGTGAACGGACCGTGTCGGATAACGTATCGTGTGTAGTCGTATCACTAGAAGCTACCTATGTGATCCCAGATTTTTCATACAGAGAAAACTAAACAATCAAACAGAACCAAACACACCTAAACAACTGCAGACACCTACCCACAAAAACCCAAACCCAAAACTCCACCAGAATTCCGACGTCGCCGGAAATCTCCTTCTCGTCGCCGGCCATGGTCTGAGCAGGGTGGTTCGTGCTCCAGGTGAGGTCCTATGGTCACAGGTACAACACAACTATATTGTTTGGTTTTCTAGAAAAATCTTGGGGTCACAGCAGGTCACAGATATCACAAAGCGTCACTAAAAATATGATATTTAGCACAAAACATAACTTTACACTATCTAAACTGAAACTAACAAGGTACCCAACACAAAAAACATAAAAAGAACAGATAGGGATCATTACCTAACCAAAAGAACCCAAAGATCCAAGCTCCTAGGCATCCAAGAGGCAAATCCAAGAAAAATATGTGATTTTGGTGAAATTTTGTAATGTTTGTGATGGATTTTGTGAAGTAGGTTCAAGTGTTCAGTTTGCGTGTTGGGAAATGAGAAATAATGCTAAGGAAATAAGTGTGAGGGATAATGAGAGAAGAGAATATAGAGAAAGAGAAAGGTGAGTGCAAGAGCTGAGTGCACCATGCATTAATTCATCATTAGAGAATTCACACCACCATTAAAGCCCACCATGCCACCTTTCTCTCAAACAAAACCCAAAAGAAAATATCAAGGATTAGGGTTAAGGTTAAAGCAAAGAATGGATTTAAAGCAAAGGATTAAATTAGGGTTAAGTTGTCATGGTCACTAAATCTAGATTAGCACAAACAAACCCTCACATTTACGTGCACACGTGCGTGCATGCCCATAACAAATAATATTAAAATAGTAATTAAATGTTATAAAATATGAGGAACCAGAATTGGTAAACTTTTTACAGTAAACCTGCATTACCGTCTAAACTAACACTAACCGAAATCTAAGGCCTTACTATCTCCCCCATTATAAAAATTCGTCAAAGAATTTAAAATTCTCATTAACCGTACCTTCAAAGAGAAGAGTACAAAAATCTCAAATCTCGCTCGCAGCCTCCGAAGTGATCACCTCACTATACGGCTACGCCCAAGAAAACCCTCCACAGATGGCAAGACCCTTGACCGAAATTCTCCACTTGCCGAGCCACTAACACAATTGGCTGCCGGTGAACGAAAAGATCGCGTCCAAGCTAAATGGTCTGATGCTAAATCATATGAGAAAGGTCAAGAAGGTATTGCAAAGTATCGACACCTGGAATACGGGGTGAAAACTCGATAATCTGGGCGGAAGTGCCAAATTAAAGGCAACGGACTAACTCGCTTGAGGATCTCAAAAGGACCTACAATCCTGGGACAAGCTTCCCAAAACTCAACACGTCACTGATAGGAAAAATCCTTAAGAATATATGATTTCCCACTGCGAACTCAAGTTTGCGACCACCACGATCGACATAAGACCTCTGTCTGTACTGGGCTGTCCTCATCCTGACCTGAACCAACTGGATCATCTCCGAAGTCTTTAGACTAGCTGGGGTCCAAAAATCCTACTCACGCAGAGTCAGAAAAACAGAACGGCGGTCGACACTACCTAACAACAAAACCTAAAGGTTGCCAATTGGAATGTCTCCCAATAACAGCTATCAAAGGAGAACTCTAACAATGGCAAGTGACGATCCCAAGAGCCAACAAACACCTAGTACGTACGCACTTGCATATCCTCTAGAGTCTGTATAGTCCGTTCAACTGACCATCGTCCCACAGATGGAAAAGAGGAGCTAAAGCTCAACCAGTACCCAAGGCTTCCTGAAGCTTCTGCCAACTACGGCTAGCGAACAGGGTGCCCCCATTGGATACAGTACATGAAGGAACTCCGTGCAACGCACAAACTTAACCAGGAACAACTGAGCAAACTGAGCAAAACCGGAAAAACCACCCAAATGGAGTCACATACTGACTAAACCTGGGTAGACGCCACAATGAAAAACATGGAGATCTGCTCCCATTCTCTCCCCGGAATGGTTAAAGGTTGCAACTCTCCAGCCGGTCTCAAATGCTCAACCCTAGCTCACAACCAGACAGACACCTCGAAACGAAATCCGAAACTTAACTCTTCATCCTGCCCACCGGTAACTAACTCACAAGTTACGTCACAAATTGGTGGAACTTGAAAGAACATAGAAAGCTGACTGATGTGCCTGCTCTTGGATTTCACGTCTCTACCCATCAACATCAGGTACACAAAAACGCGTCCCAAAACGTAGCACACCCTGGTCACAAATCAAGGACTCCGAATCTTTACCCTGCGAACATGCTCACGTATCACAGACAACGAGCATCGGTGGGCTGTGCCTCACGAAAAAGATTAACGAAAATTGGTCGGGCGTGGACATGAGAAAGCTGTCCCCTCCGTAGAGGAGAACCTAGCTGTACTCCACGATCACACAAAAACTGTAAATCTGCAAAAGACTGTCTCTGATCTGCGCACAACTGGAACAAGCTAACCCCGGGCCTACGACTAAAATATTGGCTACCACAATCACCTTGCCACGGGTAACCAAAGGATCTCACAAAACACAATGCTCTACAAGCTCTATCCAACGGCGCTGTCTCAACAATCAAAACCCACTGCAGGAAGATGTATATTAAGCTCTGGCGGTCCATGAAAATCTGATACGACTCTCCGAACAAGTAGTGTCTCCGAATCTCGAACGTACGACCACCGTGGCCATCTCCAAATCATTAGTGGAAAATCCTGCTCGTACTTCCTCCAAATGTCCGGAAGCAAAAGCGATTACTCTATAATGCCACATCAGCGCAAAATCGAGCCCCACTCACGAAACATCACAGTTAAACAACAAATTCGCCCGAACCAGAAATCAAGAAAGAACTAGTGCAGTTGTCAACCGAATCTCCAACTGCTGAAAACTCCACACACATGCCTCAGTCTACAGAAAAAGAACCTCCTTCCCGGTCAGTTTAGTCAACGGTGCAGCGATACCCAAGCACTCTTGCACGAAACGGCGGTAAAAACCTGCTAAGCCCAAAATCTGCGGACCTCTGTCACGTATATAAGAATGGGCCAAAGCTGTAAGGCCTCGATCCTCCTCGGGTCCATACGAAAACTGTCTCCCGTAACAACTAGACCTAGGAGTCAACACAAACAAGCCTGAAAGAACACTCCTAGAATTTAGCAAACAACTGGTGCTCTCCCAGTATCTGCAAAACAAATCCTTAAGTGCTGCTCGTGTAAGTCGATGTAGTACACCCCAGTACTTGTGGGGAGGCGGAATTTTCAAAAACGATCATGTTTAAAGAACGAACATCGACTAACCGCTTGAATCGAAGCTAAACTATAAATAACCGTACACAAAGAGTTTCTTATCAATTGTGTTTAGGGATTATACCTAATGAAACCGGTCCTTCGTCTTTGTGTCCTCCTTTGTTCTCCTCGACCTTCTCTAGGTAGTAGACGATCCACCCGAGAGAAAAACACCAAGCTACACCTCTAACTTGAGGTAACTAATCTACTTTGATTGCTAATCAAAGAAGAAAGGATGATATAGAGTGAAGATAATGGATGTTTAAGTCTAACTAATCCTTTGATCTCAACACATGAGGATTAAGGATTAGTCTCTTGAAGATGAGAGCTTGAGGAGAGAGAATGTGATAATAATAATGAGATGAGATAGTGAGAGTATCATAACATATTATGAAGCATTCTCATTTTAGAATAATGAAATAATAGAAATGAATAAGCATGCTTCATAAATGAAAAGAGGTGATTCATTAAGCATGTGTCATTATCATTTATGGTGCAATAATGATAATGATGAATCACTCTCATGACTCACAATCTTATCCAAAGTAACCTCCTTAGTCACATCTTCTAGAAGCTTCTCGTACAATTACGAGAACGCCCCTCCAATCCGCAAAAATACGGAAAAAATTTAGACTGTAAAAATCCAATAACCGGATACCAGTAACTTGCTTAAACCAAAGCCGACTGGTAAAAACTGTCCGAAAGTCGTACGCGCGTAAACGCACGTATGCGTCCGAACCCTTTGTCGCAAAACCATGCGACCTCTATATCGTTTCGCGTGGAGTAGGAAACTCTCTATGTGGGACTCTAGAGACTCGACTACTACGCTGGCAGTGGGTTTAACCACAGACCGCAAGCGGCACTAGCTGTACGTAACGGTCCCCAGGTAGTTGTCGATAAGAAGGCCGATGAGGAAACCATCCGAACTCCTACTGAGTCTGATGTGACAATCTCCATACAGTCCGGTCCGTTCGTCCAAGACTATCGCATATCGGGCCTAGGGGGCGGCAAGCGTCAGTCCCCTAATAGCGGTATAAGTTGTGTTGGAGGGAAGCCCATTACACCCTGAGAAACTACTGGAACCTACCAGCAAATCTCGCTTGCCCTGGCCAGGGACTTTGCGTAATGGCTCTCTGACACAGCACGATATCTACTCCCAATACCGGGAGGGACGAATCCTGTCTAACCGCCACTGCCTCCATGTGCTCGGGACTGCACCCAACTGCTACCTGTTTGCACGACTCCTTTGAGCCGTGGTAGGGTAGCAATCTAAGAACAGTGGGACACACTCGAGGCGAAGTAGCAGTGTCAAGTCTGCGGACTACGCTGTACTCATGTCACCTGGGAACTGTTCACTGACGACTGGTATCAAACCAACCAACAGTCCCCTGTGAGTCCTGTCCGGTGTACCCGTAACCTAACGAGCACCTGCATACTATCTCCAGTACGACGTACTGACGGCCGTGGGACAGACCATCTCCCCAACTGGGATGAGAAGCGTACACACTAGTCTACTCCGGAGTATCGATGCTCTGTCTCGATAATCCACGACCAGGGACCTGAATAAGGATGTGCTTGTAGACTACCCAGCCCCCACTAGTGTGACTGCCATCACAACGCTGGTAGACAAGCAAGATCCTAAGAGCTCTATCAATACGTACACTCACATATTAAGATAGAATAACCAAGTAGCATACTACCATGTTTAGCAAGACTGTTATATACATGTGAATATCCCAAGCTTCCATTAAGTAATATACAAGCTAGTATGATACAGTAATGGCCTTCTAGGGCATAAACACTAACAATCTCCCACTTGCACTAGGGCCATGTACTGGCATATCGTAGACCAATGATCTCGAGTAGCCTCTCGAACTGAATCTGAGGAAGGGCCTTCGTGAATGGATCAGCAATGTTCTCTTCAGAAGCAACTCTCCGAACCTCGATCTCCTGACGATCAATGATCTCCCTGATAAGGTGATACCGCCTCAAGATGTGTCTAGACTTCTGATGGGACCTTGGTTCCTTCGCTAAATCTATAGCTCCGTTGTTGTCGCAATACAGAGGTATTGGATCAACTATGGTAGGAACAACTTGAAGTTCTGTTAGGAACTTCTTCATCCAGACTGCTTCTTTTGCGGCATCGCAAGCAGCTATATACTCCGCTTCCATCGTCGAGTCAGCAACGGTGTCCTGCTTGGAGCTCCTCCAGCACACCGCCCCTCCATTGAGGGTAAAGACATAACCCGACATGGACTTGGAATCGTCCTTATCACTCTGGAAGCCGGAATCAGCAAAGGCCTCCAACCTGAGGTCTTTTCCGCCGTAAACCAAGAACATCTCCTTAGTCCTCCTCAGGTACTTGAGAATGTTCTTTACTGCTATCCAGTGCTTCTCCCCTGGGTCTGACTGATACCGGCTCACCACGCTTAGTGCGTAAGCTACATCTGGTCTGGTACACAACATTGCATACATTATAGAGCCTACCGCAGAAGCGTAGGGTATAATAGACATGCGTTGCCTTTCCAAATCAGTCTTGGGAGACATCTCTTTGGAGAGGATGATTCCGTGACAAGCCGGTAGATTACCGCGCTTAGAATCTTCCATACTGAATCTTTTCAGTACAGTGTCGATATACCTGGACTGCGAAAGTCCCAACATCCTCTTGGATCTATCACGATAGATCCGGATCCCCAGAATGTAAGAGGCATCACCCAGGTCTTTCATGGAGAACATGTGTGACAAGAATCCTTTGACAGATTGTAGCATAGGAATGTCATTTCCTATCAATAGAATGTCATCCACGTACAAGACGAGGAATACGACACTTCTGGCTACAACTTTACTATATATGCACGGTTCATCTGGATTTTTGATAAAGTCATATTCTTTGACTGTCTCATCAAAACAGATGTTCCAACTCCGCGATGCCTGCTTTAGTCCATAAATGGACTTAAGCAGCTTGCATACTTTCCCGCTGCTCCTACTCTGATTGAAACCCTCTGGCTGATCCATATAGACGCTCTCTTCTAAATTTCCATTCAGAAAAGCCGTCTTTACGTCCATCTGCCAGATTTCATAATCATGGAAGGCAGCAATTGCAAGAAGGATACGAATGGATTTGAGCATAGCCACTGGAGAAAAAGTTTCGTCATAGTCCAAACCAGGTCTTTGACGAAAACCCTTTGCAACAAGTCTAGCTTTATAGGTTTCCACCTGCCCATCTACACCAATCTTTTTCTTGAAGATCCATTTGCATCCTATGGGTTTTACCCCACCTGGAGCAAAGTCCAAAGTCCATACTTTGTTGGTGTACATGGACTCCATTTCGCTTCGCATTGCATCTAGCAATCGTACCGAGTCGCCGCTCTGGATGGCTTGCTGGAAGCTAGTAGGTTCATCATCATCTATGATGCAATCCTCTCTATCCCCATCTATGAGAAAACCGTAGTATCTCTCAGGCGGATGAGACGGCCTACTACTCCTGCGGAGGGGTGCGGGAATGTCCTGTTCTTCTTGAACTTCCGGTTCTACCAAACTTTCAGTAGCAGTTTGTGGTTCTGGAATTTCTTCCAGTTCTATTTCGCTCCCACTTGATTTCTTTTCTAAAAACTGATGTTCTAGAAAATGGGCATTACGAGAAACAAATACCTTTTGTTCCTCTGCGTAATAGAATAGATATCCCCTGGAGTGCTTTGGATATCCCACAAACAAACACTTTACTGATCGTGCCTCGAGCTTGTCCACATGCTGCTTTTTAACAAAAGCTGGACATCCCCAAATCTTTATATACTGTAGATGGGGTTTCTTCCCGCTCCACATCTGATATGGAGTGGTAGGCACAGTCTTGGTAGGTACCATGTTCAAAAGATATGCCGCTGATTCTAGCGCATGACCCCAGAAAGATCGCGGTAACTCAGCATTACTCATCATGGATCGTACCATATCCAATAGGGTTCGATTCCGTCTCTCCGATACACCGTTATGCTGTGGAGTGTACGGAGGAATAAGCTGAGAGAGAATTCCTTTCTCTTTTAGGTAACCTAGGAACTCGGCACTTAAGTATTCTCCACCTCGATCAGATCTTAGTGTCTTAATACTTTTGCCGGTCTGGTTTTCTACTTCATTCTTATACTCTTGGAATTTCTCAAAAGCCTCGGATTTATGTTTCATCAGATAAATGAATCCGTATCTTGAGTAATCATCCGTGGAAGTAATGAAATAGGAAAAACCACCTCTCGTATGTGTAGACATTGGACCGCATACATCGCTGTGTATGAGTCCTAAGAGCTCGCTCGCTCTTACTCCTTGTCCAGTAAATGGAGTCTTTGTCATCTTTCCTTTGAGACAGGATTGACAAGTGTCATAAGTTTGATATTCGAACGAGTCCAAATATCTTTCTCTATGCAACTTAGTCAACCTTCTCTCATTGATGTGACCCAGTCTACAATGCCATAAGAAAGCTTTATTTAAATCTGGAGACTTTCTTTTTAGTGTGTTCTGGACATTGAAAATTTGGAGTTGGTTTAAAACATATATGCCGTTATTTAGAGTACCGGACCCAATCAAACCATGATTAAAGTGGATGTTGACAACATCTCTTACAAACGTGAAATCATAACCTTTATTTGATAACAAGGAAACTGATATGATATTACACGTTAAGCTGGGTACAAAATAACAGTTATGTAAAACCAAAATGTGTCCACTCGTCAATCCTAGGTCATAATCCCCGACGGACGTAGCTCCCACGCTAGCTCCGTTAGCAACCCGAAGGATCATATCACCTTCCTTCAGCACTCTACGGTTTCTCAGTGCCTGCAATGAATTGCAAATATGAGATCCTGATCCGGTATCCAATACCCAGGAAGTAGAGTTGATCGACAGACAATTCTCAATTACAAACACACCTGAAGTCGAAGCCACAGCTTGCTTCGGTTCCTGGTTCTTGGCGTTCCACGCCTTGCAATCCTTCTTCCAGTGCCCTTTCCTGTGACAATGGAAGCACTCATCCTGACCAACTATCGGTACTACAGTCTTTTTCTTTCCCTTCCCTCTCACCTTACTAACACCTCCTCTAGGTTTGGGTGCGGCCTTCTTCTTCCTTCCTTTGGCCCTAGCCTTGGACCCGGAAGAAGATGCACCGCCAACAAACATAGCGGGTGTTTCCCTTGCCTTCTGCAAGGTGCCCTCTGCACTCCTTAACATGTTAAGGAGTTCCGCAAGTTCAACTTCTTTTCCTTAAAGGTTGAAGTTGAGGATAAACTGGGCGTAGGTGGGAGGAAGGGACTGGAGAATAAGGTCTGTATAGAGCTCATTATCCAAAGTCGTCCCAAGGTCTGCGAGCTCTTCTATATAGCCGATCATCTTTAGGACATGTTCACCTACCGATGACCCGACAGCCAACCTCGCTCGAAACAAGTTCTTAGAGGTCTCGTATCTTGCTATACGAGATTGCTCTCCATAAAGTTCCTTTGTATGGAGAAATATGCCATCTAGGGACATATCCTCGTGCCTCCTCTGATGTTCATTGTTCATCGAGGCAAGCACGATGCACTTGGCTCTCGCGCAATCTGAATCCCAGGTTTTGCGGATTTCCTTATCCGCATTACTGGATTTGGGACCAGGGACAGCAGGTGCCGTAGCGGTGAGGACGTACCCCAGTTTGTCATAGGTCAAAGCCATTTTGACATTCCGCAGCCAATCTTTATAGTTAGGCCCCGTCAGTATATTTTTCTCTAAAAGTAACTTAAGTCCAGTCATTTTCAGGGTCGCTGCAATTAGGAGAGAGAGAAGAAAACTCTTTAGCATGATGCTCTTGCAAGTTTAGAGTGGTTTTTAGTTTATTTAAACTGGATGGCTCCCACTGTTTCTCGAATCCTTCCTTAAACCATAAAAGAAGAATTAGTCAAGACTATTCTCACCGTACAATACTTGCTTAACCGTTCAGCCAGGCTGGTGTCGGTACTTCGAGGGAGGTTTTCCAACGCTTTCGCGAAGTTCCTTAATTAAATAACCTCTTTTCTCTGGGGGCGTAACCCCGCTGATACTTTTCTGGACACCTACTAGGTTTATAGCATTGATCGTTAAGTGACGAATATCCTGATAAGTATCATATACTCACAGTAGGATCGGGATCCAAATATCATCGTCTGATAATGTTGTAGGAATGCTACCAACATTCATCAAACTCAAAATGGTATGCATCTCTTTGCAAATTTCAGTTTCTTTAGAAATTCCCGATATAAGTTTTTGCCCCATGCTCTTATGACCTTGGCGTTAGGTCAAAATGTCATAAGTCACATGTCAAGTTCTACCCATCATTATCTTGTCAATTTGAACCCATCCGTATATATCCTTGACGTTCGGCCAAAATGATAATATGACTGTCCCAAACTAACTCATCTATCTATGCAACAAATGAATATCCAGCAGCTACCAAACACTATGCCTTGGCGTTAGGTCAAAATACATAGCTTGAATACTACTGAATACCCATAAGAAATGACGGAGGGCTACGACTGGTTTTGGCGAAACCGTGAACGTAGTGAACTTGATATAACCGAAGGAACCTGATAGCTTTTAAAAGGAGTGGTTAAAGCTCCGCATTTAAAAATATCTGTTTTAAAATTAACCGAGTGGTTTCTTTTAAATTGTTCCAACGATTAAAACTTTGGTTTATTTTCTTTGCATTATAGATAATGCGTCCCATCATTAACCTATCATTGCAGAAAACAACGAAAATATGACGTCCTCTTATGCCATCCGCATTCGCCACGAGGTCCCGTCATCACCCGTTAGATTACTTAACTAACGACAGAGCGGGGGCTGGGCTAGCGCGGGTGTAAAACATAAGTGATGTCTAAATAGCTATCATAAATATAGATATTTTACATTCGTCTGACGCAATGATATACATTCCAGAACACAGATAAACAATATTGGATTTGCAAGCAATCTGTATTTCTTTTGTGCCTGCAAGAAAAGACAGATTACACAGTTGTGATGAATAGCCGTTACCCCACCCTCGACCCCTACGGGTACGGCAAACTACCCACCCGGCAGTTTGTGTACCCCACCTTGGGTCAGTCCTAGGAGCAGAAACAGTAAAATGAAATAATACAACGGTGGCTACAACCGCAACCTGGATGTGCCCCGCAAAATAATATTACAACAAATTACATTTACATCAAATGAATTAAACAATAACCCATTGCTAAACCCCGGCTATACACCACAACAGTCCAATACAGTTTATATGCACAAACAGATATAACCATTTCAGAAATGTGCAACCCCTGCCAACCGACATACTAGCAGTTGGGGGAGGTTTACGAACACATTTATCAATCACAGATATAATCCAACATGCAAATACTGTACAATTTCGATCGACTAAACATCTTTAATATTGCTCCAAAAACTGCTCTGTAAACTGGAAACCTGAGCAAAATTAAAAAATTCAAGAAAATCCCAAATTTCACAGAGAAGCAACAGAAGAAAAATCGGCTCCTGACTCGCCAACTCGGCGGCGGAAGCGCGGCGACTCAGTAGGCTGAGGCCGCGGTTCCGCGGCGAGTTAGGCGATTCAGGTGACTGTTTTTCTTAGGTGTTCTACTGGTGTCATGTCAAGCTCTCTGAACTCACCTGAAAAATTTTTGGACATCATTTTAAGTTCGACAGAAACTGAACATATTTAGGGTTTTCCGGCTTCGTTTTTCCGTTCGAAATTCGTACAAATTTGCAATTAAGTTAATTAGTGTTTAGCAAGGCTCTGATACCACTGTAAGTCGATGTAGTACACCCCAGTACTTGTGGGGAGGCGGAATTTTCAAAAACGATCATGTTTAAAGAACGAACATCGACTAACCGCTTGAATCGAAGCTAAACTATAAATAACCGTACACAAAGAGTTTCTTATCAATTGTGTTTAGGGATTATACCTAATGAAACCGGTCCTTTGTCTTTGTGTCCTCCTTTGTTCTCCTCGACCTTCTCTAGGTAGTAGACGATCCACCCGAGAGCAAAACACCAAGCTACACCTCTAACTATAGGTAACTAATCTACTTTGATTGCTAATCAAAGAAGAAAGGATGATATAGAGTGAAGGTAATGGATATTTAAGTCTAACTAATCCTTTGATCTCAACACATGAGGATTAAGGATTAGTCTCTTGAAGATGAGAGCTTGAGGAGAGAGAATGTGATAATAATAATGAGATGAGATAGTGAGAGTATCATAACATATTATAAAGCATTCTCATTTTAGAATAATGAAATAATAGAAATGAATAAGCAGGCTTCATAAATGAAAAGAGGTGATTCATTAAGCATGTGTCATTATCATTTATGGTGCAATAATGATAATGATGAATCACTCTCATGACTCACAATCTTATCCAAAGTAACCTCCTTAGTCACATCTTCTAGAAGCTTCTCGTACAATTACGAGAACGCCCCTCCAATCCGCAAAAATACGGAAAACCTTTAGACTGTAAAAATCCAATAACCGGATACCAGTAACTGGCTTAATCCAAAGCCGACTGGTAAAAACTGTCCGAAAGTCGTACGCGCGTAAACGCACGTATGCGTCTGAACCCTCTGTCGCAAAACCATGCGACCTCTATATCGTTTCGCCTGGAGTAGGAAACTCTCTATGTGGGACTCTAGAGACTCGACTACTACGCTGGCAGTGGGTTTAACCACAGACCGCAAGCGGCACTAGCTGTACGTAACGGTCCCCAGGTAGTTGTCGATAAGAAGGCCGATGAGGAAACCCATCCGAACTCCTACTTAGTCTGATGTGACAATCTCCATACAGTCCGGTCCGTTCGTCCAAGACTATCGCATATCGGGCCTAGGGGGGCGGCAAGCGTCAGTCCCCTAATAGCGGTATAAGTCGTATCGGAGGGAAGCCCATTACACCCTGAGAAACTACTGGAACCTACCAGCAAATCTCGCTTGCCCTGGCCAGGGACTTTGCGTAATGGCTTTCTGACACAGCACGATATCTACTCCCAATACCGGGAGGGACGAATCCTGTCTAACCGCCACTGCCTCCAAGTGCTCGGGACAGCACCCAACTGCTACCTGTTTGCACGACTCCTTTGAGCCGTGGTAGGGTAGCAATCTAAGAACAGTGGGACACACTCGAGGCGAAGTAGCAGTGTCAAGTCTGCGGACTACGCTGTACTCATGTCACCTGGGAACTGTTCACTGACGACCGGTATCAAACCAACCAACAGTCCCCTGTGAGTCCTGTCCGGTGTACCCGTAACCTAACGAGCACCTGCATACTATCTCCAGTACGACGTACTGACGGCTGTGGGACAGACCATCTCCCCAACTGGGATGAGAAGCGTACACACTAGTCTACTCAGGAGTATCGATGCTCTGTCTCGATAATCCACGACCAGGGACCTGAATAAGGATGTGCTTGTAGACTACCCAGCCCCCACTAGTGTGACTGCCATCACAACGCTGGTAGACAAGCAAGATCCTAAGAGCTCTATCAATACGTACACTGACATATTAAGATAGAAAAACCAAGTAGCATACTACCATGTTTAGCAAGACTGTTATATACATGTGAATATCCCAAGCTTCCATTAAGTAATATACAAGCTAGTATGATACAGTAATGGCCTTCTAGGGCATAAACACTTACAGCTCGCGTTCCTCACGACTCTTGGAAAAGACCAAGATGTCATCAATGACACAACAATAAACTGGTCGATGAACTACCTGAAGAAATCTGGTTCATCATATCCACGAATGCTGCTAGGGCATTGGTGAGTCCAACGACACCACCAAAACACATAAAGCTCGTAGCACGCACAAAAGCAGTATTCGGAATGCCATCACTCCGAACACACAACCAATGATGACCCGATCCCAAACAAACTTAGAAAGATGTCTCGCACAATGGAGCTGATCGAAGAAATCGCAAGGCGAGGTAAAGGATACCAATCCGCACCGTAACCCGGTTCAATTGACGATCAAACAACACACAATGTAACACCTTTGGATATGATTAGTGTCTAATTATACTTTTAAGTATGGCTTTTAGTAAAAAGTTTACCAAATCGATTTACAGATATTTTATCAAAATTAATGAATATTTTGTTAGAATTTTTCTAGGCTTGCACACACATGTGCATGCAAACTATGGTTAAAATGGGGTTAGACCATGATTAGCAACCATGGTGGGTTAAACCATTTTCCTTAAGTGTTTTGGGTTTTAATTAAGTGTGTGTGTTTCTTTTAAAAAAATAAATGGAAAATGATTTGAATTTTGTTGACTTGGTGAGCGAGAGAGGGAATGAGCTTCATGGCATGTGCCATGCTTTCATTAAATGAAGAGAGAGGGGGGGTTGACTCTTATACTCTCATTTCTTTTGTTCTCACATCTCTCTCACTCTCACTCACACACACATGCACTCATAGCAACAGCAGCAGGAGCTCCAGCAGCAGCAATAAGCAACATCAACCACAACAAGAAGCAGCTGCAGCAACACAAGAAGCATCAGCATCAGCAGCATCAGGAAGCAGCAGCAGCTGTAGCAGGCAGCAGCAGGAGCCCCAGCAGCAGCAGCAGCACTTCTAATTCTTCTTCCCCTCCTTCTCCTGCTTCCTAGTGTCTTTTGGGGTATATTTCTTAAACTCAACTCCTTTTGCTAAGTTTATATGTTATTAATTAGCTTCGATTAGTATTAAAAGTGAGATTTAGTACTAGAAATGGTGTTTTGTGTGAAGTTGTGGCCAAGTGATGATTTTATTGGTTAGACTAGCCTAGTTAAGTGATATTAGGGCCACTTAAACCTAGTTTAAACCCAGATTTCACTAAAATACCATAGGGTTTCTTTTAGTGCAAAATTTAGCGTGATAAAGCAAAACTTGGCCTTTCTGTGATCTGATGTAGACTCGTTGGCTTCAGAGATAATCTGGGAAGACTGGAGCATATACACTAGGCCTAGACCACACACACCAAGCACGAACCCCCAATTCCACACTATGGCCGCCGATTTATTCTTTCTGGCCGCAAATTGCGGCCAGATGAGGGAGTTTTTGGGTTGGGTTTGCATGGGTAGGAGTCTGCTATATATTTAAGGTCTGTGGTATGTGCAATTTTGTAAGTTTTCACCTGGGTAAAAATCTGGAGCGATAAATCGTTTTTCCTATACGTTTAGTTTGCGCGACACGTGTGATACGTGAGTGGGTTCTGTGGTTGTTGCGTATCGCGACGTGTCGGGGTAGTTTAAGACGCGTATACACACGATCTAGCGTAGGGAACACACGTGCGTTTAGTTCACGACGCGAGTTTCTCGTTTGATTTCGATATCGCGTTTTGCGAGATATTTTCTTATATGGATTTTCTATGTGTAAATGCTAGGTTCGCAGGCGGGTACGTCGGATGCCGCAAAGAAGGGGAAGCAGGTGGTCGGCTACGTTTAGCACGAGACCAGGTGAGTAGATTTAACATCTACGGGGAAATCGCCCGTATGGCGTTAAGCATCAGGGCGTGATAGGATATTTAGTCATAGATGTTTATATGTACTACTGTAGCATACCTTCCTTGTTGCATATAGAAATGGTAGATATAGAACACTGCACTGTCACTAACGGTTCAAGTTGCTCGAGCACTATTGGTATGTTACACTCACACCGTTAGTGATTGCCATGACACTCACATTATAGGATTGCTACGAATTATATATCGTCTTGATTTCCGCTTCATTGATGATTGTCATGACTTGTCGCATATTGGCATATATTTATATTCATACCATGCACACTGTATATTCACTTTTGTGCATACCTTCATTGATATATCACTACCTGCGCACATGCACCCTTTATATCCATATTAGTGCACATGTACATTGCTACACTCACATTGCGTATATATCCATTTGCACATCTATACCTATATACATACATGTGCTACATACATGGATTATATTGACATGATTTAAAAACTAAGGGACCCCATGGGATATTTTCAAAACTGGATCTTTTTAAAAGAGCGGTTTTCCCTTTGTTTTACTCTTAGTGTCATATGATACATTGCATGGATTTACGCATTGAGTTTGGATTTATGTGATTTCTGGATTGGGGAACCGTTGTATTATTTTAACAAAACACGCACTGTTTTAAAAACCCGGTTTCTCTTGATATGATATTTCAGTGCGTCCACCATGCGTTTTCTCGGTGCTGAGACGTGTGACCTGTAAACCCGAATCGAGGAGCTAGATGAGGCCGATTGCGGGAACATGGTAGACCCGGTATGGTATCCCGGGGCGAGAACGGATCGCTGTGCAGTCGACGGTGAGCCTGGCAGAGGGACTACTACCTACCGGTGATTGGTTGGACCTGGCAGTTATCTGGAGGATACTGAGCAGAGTCGATAGATGTATACGGGACGACCCGTACTGCCGGGGCCTAGGGCCGATTCCGCAGACGGAGCCCGTGGGCCGATCCGGACTGACGGAGCCCGATACTTGAGGATTTGCGTGTCGATGCTGGACACGATTATTTTATGATATTTTGAGTGCCGATGTTGGGCACTCCCGATTCTATGAGATTTACAGGATTTGAGGGCCGATGAGGGTGACGGCGCCTGAGTTTTTACTGCGATTTGGGTGCATTGATGGGCACCGGTTATTTTGCACGTTGACATTCCTTGTAGATGTTATTTTATCCTATGCTCAGCATTCAGTATCTTGTATCTCATCCTGCAGTTGTAGTACCTGATAGAGTACTTTTGCATGATTATTGCATACCCTGCTCATCATATATTGATATTATTAATTTACACGTGTTAGGCATGATTATTGCGTATCCAGTTCATCATATAGATATCATCTGCTGGCATATGTTAGAGTATCGCAGTACGTGCATACTCGCGATTACCTTTATATGTTATCTACTATTCACGAGTTGGCAACTCACCCACGTTGTGCCACAGTGTTTGCAGGTTGCCCCTCGGATTAGTCGCGGTAGGCTGTTTTCTTGCATCTTTTGATACAGATACCACTGCGGTGGTGCGTGAGCCCTTTTGCTGATAAGTCGGTTTTTGCGGTATCTGTTTATTTCCAGTTGTATACACTGTTGTATCTAGTACTCTCCATCTACTATCCATGTATTGACTTAGAGACCAGTTGTAAGGACGATGTATATTATTTTGTACTCTGGTGTCGAGCTCGTGTGAGCCGACTTTATTTATGCAGCTTTATCTTTCATGATATTTGTTTTCACTTATACTTCTCTTTTCTTCGCTTCGGCGTCGTATATAATCTTTGTGGTGATTGTTTCTGCTGTTGGGCGTGATTGCTCCCATTTGGGATGCTTTATTCTTATTGTATATCACTTTACTCATATCTTGTCTTGTACCCGATTTCGGGGCTAGTTTTTATAAAAGAAATGATGCCAAAATTTTTAAGATAATAAATTGAACTTTAAAGAATTTTTCTAAACAACTTAAGGTTTTCTAAATGATTTTACAAATGTTTCCATTAAATGTTTTAACACTCACTACTTTTTCAATGGTTTTGATTTCTGGGTTCGGCTTACTTAGTCACGTTGCGCCTGTAGACGTTACGTGGTTAAGTGCCGGTCACGAGCTGAACTTTGGGTCCTGACAAAGTTGGTATCAGAGCATAGGTTTTACCTTCGGAGTGTAGGAGGACCCTAGTATGATGGAGCAGGTAGCTGAAGCAGAGTGGCATAGCGTGCGTATGTTCCGCGGCATACTCACGACACGGTACTCCGTCTAAGCGACCTTAGGACTTATTGATTGAAATTCCTTCATGATTGTATACATTCTTGTGATTCGATTTTCGTGTCCTTATCGAATCCTACTTTCTTTTCAGCCATTATGCCGCCAAAGGCTACGAGGGCGCAGAGAGCGGCCGCGAGAGCCGAGATTCGAGTTGACTCGTCCGAGACGAGGACTGATCCGGGTAATACACCCATTGTACCAGAGAAGACTATTCCACCTACGACAGATCAGATCGCTATGCTAGGGGCCGGTACGCAGGAGATGCGCCCGATGATAGGGTCGCTAGTTGAGACACTTTGAGCGCAGCGACCAGAGGTAGTTCCACCCATTACGGGGACCACGATGGTACCTACAGTACAGGAAGTTGCCCCTGCAGCTACAGAGGTCATCATAATATCGCTATCAGAGTTCATGTGGCTGAAGCCTCCAGTCTTCATAGGCACCGATGCAGCCGAGGACCCACAGTCTTTCATTGATAGGATGGCCCGGATATGTCGTTCACTCAGATGCAAGATGGGTAGAGTTCGCGAGCTTTCGCCTGGAAGGTCCTGCGCAGAAGTGGTCTGAATCGATCGAGAAGGGCATGGCAGCAGGTCTTCCTCCTATGACCTGGACTGAGTTTGTGACGGTATTTCTAGCCCGTTTCCTTCTCCAGAGTGTCAGGGATGCCCGAGCACGCAGGTTCGAGTCCTTACGCCAGACGCCAGTGATGATAGTGGCAGAGTACGACGTACTGTTTACCGAGCTATCAGTTTATGCTCCATACCTAGTGGCTACTGAGGAGATGCGAGTCAAGAGATTTATTCGAGGCTTGCTTACCCCACTGTTCCTTGCGATCAGCGCACAGCATTGCGAGACTTATGCAGCAGCGGTAGAAGCCTTATTAGTCGAGGAGCGCCTTGCTGAGACTTCGTAGTTCCAGAGCCGAAGGGAGTTCGTACTGATACACCGGCACAGAGACGGCCATTTAGGCACCGCGACAGACACCTTGCAGGTGGCAGAGACTTGGGGCGAGGCCGGTTGTTCAGCACTTATCCCTAGGAGGGTCAGCCGACACCATCCAGATGTTTCCGATGTGGGAGTACTTATCATCGTGTTTGAGATTGCCCGGAGCCACGTGAGGGCGAGACTGTCGTACCACATGTCACACTTCCACCTTCCTCCCCTCGGAGGGCGTTTCCTATTGTACCTACTGTTGCTCCGCGTCAGACCCATGCACAGAGATGCCGTGGTCGCGGAGGGTTTTCTCAGAGAGGGCGAGGTGGCCGAGGCAGAGGACAGCCAGCTGCCGGCAGAGTGAAGCCAGTTGCTAGTAGGGGACCTCCAGTCGCAGGTGGAGGACAGGCACGGGTTTTCGCGTTGACGCATCAGGACGCGCAGGCGTCCAATGCCGTGGTCTCAGGTACCCTATCAGTATGTTCTGTTGACGCACACATGTTGTTTGATCCCGGATCCACGCACTCGTACGTTTCCACACACTTCGAGCCAAGTTTGGGTAGAGAGTCCGGTTTTCTTGATCAGCCGCTTGTTGTGACCACTCCTGTAGGAGAGTCGTTTGTTGCTAGGCACGTGTTCCGATCCTGTGTTGCCCGTATTGGCGAGAGAGAGTTACCTGTCGACTTGATCCTTCTTGAGATGTTGGACTTCAACGTTCTTTTGCGCATGGATTGGTTAGCCACGTGCTATGCGTTTGTGGATTGCCATGAGAAGACAGTTAGATTTTGTTTTCCCGGCGAGTCGGCTTTTGTTGTGCGGCGAGGCTGTTGTGCCACCACTCACAGTTTGATTTCTTCTCTTCACGCTGGGCAGCTTTTGAAAAAGGGATGTCAGGGATTCCTAGCCTATGTTTGTGATACTAGAGCTACAGATGTTCCGTTGGACCAGGTTCCGATTGTTTGTGAGTTCCCTGATGTTTTCCCTGACGAGCTTCCTAGGTTACGGCCTGAGCGCGATATTGCTTTCTGTATTGATTTGATTCCCGGCAAGAGGCCTATTTCTATAACGCCTTATCGGATGCCCCCGGCGGAGCTTTGTGAGTTGAAGGGTCAGTTGCAAGATTTGCTGGATAAGGGACTTATCCGATCCTGTATGTCTCCTTGGGGTGCTCCGATCCTGTTTGTCAAGAAGAAGGACGACAGTTTGCATTTGTGTATCGACAACCGCCAGCTGAGCAGGGTTACCGTACGGAACAGATATCCCTTGCCACGCATCGACGACTTGTTCGACCAGCTTCAGGGGTCAGGATATTTTTCGAGGATCGACTTGCGATCAGGATACCATCAGCTGCGGGTTCGACAGGAGGATATACCGAGGACAGCTTTCCGCACGTGCTACGGCCATTATGAGTTTTTGGTGATGTCGTTCGGACTCACCAACGCCCAGCAGTATTTATGGACTTGATGAACCGTATTTTCAGGCCGTATCTTGATTTGTTCATCATCGTATTCATTGACGATATTTTGGTGTATTCCCGGAGCCGAGAGTAGCACGAGCAGCACCTGCGGATCACACTGCAGACTTTGAGGGAGCACCAGCTATTTGCAAAATTCTCCAAGTGCGCATTCTGGCTTGACAGCGTAGACTTCTTGGGTCACGTGATTACACGAGATGGTATATGTGTGGACCAAAAGAAGATCGAGGCCGTTCAGCGTTGGCCCAGACCCACATCAGTTATTGAGATCCGCAGCTTTCTAGGACTGGCTGGATACTACAGGAGATTTGTACAGGATTTCTCCCGTATTGCTGCACCTTTGACCGGTTTGACCCGGAAGGGAGTTCCTTTCGATTGGACGGAGGAGTGCGCTACGGACTTGTTTGACTACGACGCCGCTGTTATCGTTGCCTTCAGGATCGGGCGGATTTGTGGTCTATTGTGATGCTTCTCGAGTGGGGCTAGGGTGTGTATTGATGCAGCATGACAGGGTGATCGCGTATGCTTCACGGCAGTTGAAGAAACATGAACAGAACTACCCCACCCGTGATTTGGAGATAGCTGCAGTGGTCTTTGCACTCAAGATCTGGCGACAGTACCTATACGGCGAGTCGTGCCAGATATTCACTGATCACAAGAGCTTAAAGTATATATTTCAGCAGCGAGACCAGAATCTTAGACATCGCCGTTGGATGGAACCAGTAAAGGACTACGATTGCGAGATCTTGTATCACCCGGGCAAGGCTAATGTAGTGGCGGATGCTTTGAGCAGGAGGCCCGGGGGTAGTCTATCTTGTTTGAGCGCAGTGCAGAGGCAGTCGTCGGCAGATTGGCAGATTTTATGCGACAGCCGAGTGCAGTTCGAGTTCACACCGATCGGAGGACAGCTTGCGCATGTTCGTGCATGCCCACAGTTGCTTGACCATATACATGATGCACAGTACAGTGATGACCGTTGTTCGGAGATCATGGCACAGATTGGACAGGGCAGGTTTTTCGAGTTCGTGATCGATGATCAGGGGATACTGCGATTTGGGACTAGACTGGGCGTACCAGATGCTGAGGGACCGCGGCGTGAGATTCTTGAGGAGGCACATCGATCGGTGTATAGTGTTCATCCGGGTTCCACCAAGATGTACCATGATATGAGAGATGTTTACTGGTGGGACGGAATGAAGAAGGACGTCACAGACTTCGTGTCGAGATGCCTGACTTGTCAGCAAGTCAAGGCAGAGAACCAGAGGCCAGCGGGAGAGCTACAGCCGTTACCCATTCCGGAGTGGAAATGGGAACAGATTTCTATGGACTTCATTGTGGGTCTACCCAGGACTAGGCGAGGGTATGACTCTATCTGGGTGATTGTGGATCGATTGACGAAAGCGGTTCACTTCCTGCCTGTGAAGACGACTTTCGGATTTGCTCGGTATGCCCAAATATACATCGACGAGATTGTACGACTGCATGGAGTCCCGACATGTATCGTGTCCGACCGAGGAACCCAGTTTACCAGGCGACTATGGCAGAGGCTTCAGGAGGCTTTCGGCACCCGTTTGAGTTTCAGCAAAGCATTTCATCCGCAGACCGACGGCCAGTCATAGCGGACTATTCAAACTCTTGAGGACATGCTCCGAGCGTGCGTTTTAGACTTTGGTGATAGCTAGGATCATCATTTACCCTTGGTGGAGTTCTCCTACAACAATAGTTTCCAGGATACTATTCAGATGGCACCTTTCGAGGCCTTGTATGGGAGGAGATGTAGATCGCCCGTCTGTTGGACAGAGCTCAGTGAGACCTGTATTTTGGGGCCACGGATCGTACAGGAGACGACCGAGAAGATAAGGCTGATTCGAGATAGGATGAGGCCGGCTCGGAGCAGACATAAATCGTATACTGACAGACGCCGCCGCAGATTAGAGTTCGCAGTTGGTGATCACGTTTTTCTGAGGGTCTCTCCGATGAAGGGAGTGATGAGGTTTGCACGGAAAAGGAAGCTTAGCCCCAGATTCATAGGTCCCTTCGAGATCCTCGAGCGTGTGGGCGCAGTAGTATATCGTTTGGATCTTCCACCCGACTTCCCAGATGTTCACCCCGTATTCCACGTGTCGATGCTTCGCAGATACCTACATGACCCTTCGCACATGATTCGGCATCAGACCGTTCAGCTCGAGCGCGATCTTTCGTTCACCAAGCAGCCAGTCGTGATATTGGATCGGCAGGTGAAGAATCTTCGATCGAAGGTCTTGCCATCTATGAAGGTGCTTTGGCGCAGCCCGAATGGTGAAGAGATCACTTGGGAGGCCGAGGGCGAGATGCGGAAGAAGTTTCCTCATCTCTTCGAAGGTATGCGTAGCTTTATATTTTTAAATTCGGGGATGAACTTTTTTAAGGGGGGAAGATTGTAACACCTTAGGATATGATTAGTGGCTAATTATACTTTAAAGTATGGCTTTTAATAAAAAGTTTACCAAATCATTTTACAAATATTTTATCAAAATTAATGAATATTTTATTAGAATTTTTCTAGGCATGCACACACATGTGCACGCAAACTATGGTTAAAATGGGGTTAGACCATGATTAGAAACCGTGGTGGGTTAATCCATTTTTCCTTAAGTGTTTTGGGTTTTAATTAAGTGTGTGTGTTTCTTTAAAAAAAAAATGGAAAATGATTTGAATTTTGTTGACTTAGAGAGAGAGAGAGGGAATGGGCTTCATGGCATGTGCCATGCTTTAATTAAATGAAGAGAGAAGGGGGTTGACTCTTATACTATCATTTCTTTTGTTCTCACGTCTCTCTCACTCTCACTCACACACACAAGCACTCATAGCAGCAGCAGCAGGAGCTCCAGCGGCAGCAATAAGCAACAACAACCACAACAAGAAGCAGCAACAGCAACAACATCAGCAGCATCAGGCAGCAGCAGGAGCCCTAGCAGCAGCAGCAGCACTTCTTATTCTTCTTCCCCTCTTTCTCCTGCTTCCTAGACTCTTTTGGGGTATATTTCTTAAACCCAACTCCTTTTGCTAAGCTTATATGTTGTTAATTAGCTTCGATTAGTATTAAAGGTGAGATTTAGTGCTAGAAATGATGTTTTGTATGAAGTTGTGGCCAAGTGATGATTTTATTGGTCAGCCTAGCTTAGTTAAGTGTTATTAGGGCCACTTAAACCTAGTTTAAACCCAGATTTCACTAAAATACCATAGGGTTTCTTTTAGTGTAAAATTTAGCGTGTTAAAGCAAAACTTGGCCTTTCTGTGATCTGATGTAGACTCGCTGGCTTCAGAGAAAATCTGGGAAGACTGGAGCATATACACAAGACCTAGACCACACACACCAAGTACGAACCCCCAATTCCACACTATGGCCGCCGATTTATTCTTTCTGGCCGCAAATTGCGGCCAGATGAGGGAGTATTTGGGTTGGGTTTGCATGGGTAGGAGTCTGCTGTATATTTAAGGTCTGTGGTATGTGCAATTTTGTAAGTTTTCACTTGGGTAAAAATCTGGAGCGATAAATCGTTTTTCCTATACGTTTAGTTTGCGCGACACGTATGATACGTGAGTGGGTTCTGTGGTTGCTGCGTATCGCGACGTGTCTGGATAGTTTGAGACGCGTATACACACGATCTAGCGTAGCGGACACACGTGCGTTTAGTTCGCGACGCGAGTTTCTCATTTGATTTCGATATCGCGTTTTGCGAGATATTTGCTTATGTGGATTTTCTATGTGTAAATGCTATGTTCGCAAGCGGGTATGTCGGACGCCGCAAAGAAGGGGAAGCAGGTGGTCGGCTACGTTTTGCACGGGACCAGGTGAGTAGATTTAACATCTACGGGGAAATCGCCCGTATGGCGTTAAGCGTCAGGGCATGATAGGATATTTAGTCGTAGATGTTTATATGTACTACTGTAGCATACCTTCCTTGTTGCATATAGAAATGGTAGATATAGAACACTGCACCGTCACTAACGGTTCAAGTTGCACGAGCACTATTGGTATGTTACACTCACACCATTAGTGATTTCCATGACACTCACATTATAGGATTACTACGAATTATATATCGTCTTGATTTCCGCTTCATTGATGATTGTCATGACTTGTCGCATATTGGCATATATTTATATTTATACCATGCACACTGTATATTCACTTTTGTGCATACCTTCATTGATATATCACTACCTGCACACATACACCCTTTATATCCATATCAGTGCATATGTACATTGCTACACTCACATTGCGTATATATCCATTTGCACATCCATACCTATATACATACATATGTTACATACATGGATGATATTGACATGATTTAAAAACTAAGGGACCGCATGAGATATTATCAAAACTGGATCTTTTTAAAAGAGCGGTTTTCCATTTCTTTTACTCTTAATGTCATACGATACATTGCATGGATTTACGCATTGAGTTTGGATTTATGTGATTTCTGGATTTGGGAACCGGGGTATTATTTTAAGAAAACACGCACGGTTTTAAAAACCCGGTTTCTCTTGATATGATATTTCAGTGAGTCCACCATGCGTTTTCTCGGTGCTGAGACATGTGACCTGTAAACCCGAATCGAGGAGCTGGATGAGGCCGATTGCTGGTACATGGTGGACCCGGTATGGTACCCCGGGGCGAGAATGGATCGCTGTGCAGTAGACGGTGAGCCTGGCAGAGGGACTACTACTTACTTGTGATTGGTTGGACCTGGAGGTTATCCGGAGGATACTGACGAGAGTCGATAGATGGTACGGGACGACCCGTACTGCCGGGATCGAGGGCTGATTCCGCAGACGGAACCCGTGGGCCGATCCGGACTGACGGAGCCCGATACTTGAGGATTTGCGTGTCGATGCTGGACACGATTATTTTATGATATTTCGAGTGCCTATGTTGGGCACTCACGATTCTATGAGATTTACAGGATTTGAGGGCCCATGAGGGTGACGACGCCTGAGTTTTTACTGGGATTTGGGTGCATTGATGGGCACCTGTTATTTTCCACGTTGACATTCCGTATAGATGTTATTTTATCCCATGCTCAGCATTCAGTATCTTGCATCTCATCCTGTAGTTGTAGTACCTGATATAGTACTTTTGCATGATTATTGTATACCCTGCTCATCATATATTGATGTTATTAAATTACACTTGTTAAGCATGATTATTGCATATCCGGTTCAACATATAGATATCATCTGCTGGCATATGTTAGAGTATCGCAGTACGTGCATACTCGCGATTACCTTTATATGTTATCTACTATTTACGAGTTGGCAACTCACCCCCGTTGTGCCACCGTGTTTGCAGGTTGCCCCTCGGAGTAGTCGCGGCGGGCTGTTTTCTTGCATCTTTTGATACAGATACCACTGCGGTGGTGCGTGAGCCCTTTTGCTGATAGGTGGGTTTTTGCGGTATCTGTTTATTTTCCAGTTGTATACATTGTTGTTTCTAGTACTCTCCATCTACTATCCATGTATTGACTTAGAGACCAGTTGTGAGGACGATGTATATTATTTTGTACTCTGGTGTCGAGCTCGTGTGAGCCGACTTTATTTATGCAGCTTTATCTTTCATGATATTTGTTTTCACTTATACTGCTTATTTCTTCTCTTCGGCGTCGTATATATTCTTTGTGGTGATTGTTTCCGCCGTTGGGCGTGATTGCTCCCGTTTGGCATGCTTTATTCTTATTGTATATCACTTTATTCATATCTTATCTTGTACCCGATTTCGGGGCTAGTTTTTACAAAGGAAATGCTGGCCAAATTTTTAAGATAATAAATTGAACTTTAAAGAATTTTTCTAAACAACTTAAGATTTTCTAAATGATTTAACAAATGTTTCCATTAAATGTTTTAACACTCACTACTTTTTAAATGGTTTTGATTTCTGGGTTCGGCTTACTTAGTCGCGTTGCGCCTGTAGACGTTACGTGGTTAAGTGCCGGTCACGGGCTGAACTTTGGGTCCTGACGCACAACCTCAAACTGCCATCCTTCTCCTTAACGGACAGAAATAGGAGCTCCCCAAAGCGAAACACTCGGACGCACAAGTCCCCCAACAAACAACTCTACTGCTGATCATAAATCTCCCTAAGCTCCGCCGGCTCATCTGGAACAAAGTCGGAAACTACGGCACGATGGAAAGCTGGTCCAACAAACCCACTGTGGCTACGGTATCATAAATCGAAGCCATGAATATTCGACATTCTCTCCTCAAAAGCCGACAAGCGAAAATGATGAATTCAAGCTGCGAGAGGCGACACCACTGTCCCCCTGCACAACGAGAACTGATTCGCCGGGAAATAAATCCTGACTGTTTCCTCACGACAGTCCACAGACGCCTAACACGTAGCTTACCAGTCTGTGCCCAGGAGAACGTAAATTCCAACATCTCTAGAAGGATCAAAGGGACGGATGAATCTCCATCTCCTATCCGAAAGGCACACGACCGAAACACGTGTCACGCAACAAAAGAATCGCTGTCAGAAGTTAACACGACAAACGATTGATCTAGCTAACACGACTCTTGGCCCAACCACGGCACAAAGTGTGCAAAACAACAAGTGCACCTAAAGAACAACGAATTAAGAATACCTGAAAACTCTGCGTTGGACGGCCGCGCGACCCGATGAGTAGAAGTAAACTCTCGTGTCTGCCCTCTACCCGTAACTGTCAGAACTCTTCCTCTGCCAGACCATTCTCTCGGAACCAACCCTCCGCGACTACGACCTCTCTGAACATTGGTCTGACGCAGTACTAAGGAACAATCCCTGATATGGTGATGAAAGCTCCCGCATCGAAAACATCCATACGATGGCTGCTGACCCTCCTGGGGATGAGAGCCGAATGACTGTCCTCGTCCTAAGCCACTCCTACTCCCGCGACGGTCATGAAATCTATCTCGACGACTAAGCCTCTGTCTCCTGGCTGGTACACCTGTACGAGCCCTCCTCTGTTCCAGAACACCCAAAGTCTCGGAAACACGCTCCTCGTCAAAACGGGCTGCGTCCACTAATGATGTGTAAGTGACGAAATGCGGCGTGCTGATCGCAAGGAACAACTGGGTAACAGGGGTGACCACCTCCTATCGCTGTGCTCGAATGGCCTTAACCAAAGAACTCATCGTCTGGCGCAAGTCCTGTATCTCTGCCACAAGCCTATCAATATGATCTATCGAAGGAGGATCCATCTGTTCCGGTGCAACGAGCATGCCATCCTGGTCAGTCCTCGTCCTACACGAGTCAACTCTGACCTCAGCTCTCGCTGCATCACTCTGAGTCCTCATAGTCATTGGCGGCAAAGGTTAAAATGGAAATAGGATTCGATAAGAACACGAAAACCGAATCACATGGATATGTATCATCAAGGAAGGAATTTCAACCAATTTGTACTTAGGTCACTTTAGGCGGATTACCGTGTCGTGAGTATGCCGCGGACACACACACACACTACGATACTCTGCTTAAGCTACCTACTCCATTATACCAAGGTCATCCTACACTCCGAAAGGTAAAACCTAGCGCTCTGATACCAACTTTGTAACGTCCCGAAAATGGCACGTGATGGCCCATAAACTACGTAACGTCTACAGGCGTAACGCAATTTAAGTAAGCCGAAAACCCAGCAATCTAAACCATCAAAAGTAGTAAGAAATAAGAACATTGTTAAAAATTTAAACCAAATTTTTTAAAGCCCAACTTTTCTTCCTTTAAAAATTCGGCAGCACCTCCTTTGTAAAACAAGCCCCCAAAAATGGGTACAATAATATATAAGTAAAAGCATCTCAAACGAGAGCAAAATCCAGTCCCAACGGTGGAAAACAACCACCACAACAGATATACGACGCCGTAGCGAAGAAAGAAACGATATAAAAATGTCACGACCCGAAAGAGCACGTGACTGGCCCTTGAACCATATGAAGTCTATAGGACTCCATCTGACCCAAGTAAGCCAAAAGCCCAGAAATCTAAAACCATTTAAAGAGTAAATAAGGAAAAGTGGATTTAAGAAGTAAAGAAATCATGTTTCGGAAATCAAAGTTTTTAAATAACTAAGCCGAATATGCATTTTTAAAGTGTGTAACCTTTCCTGAAAATTTCGGCAGAGTTTCCTTTGTAAAACTGGCCCCGAACGGGGAACAACAAGAATAATACATATGAAATGATAAAAGGCATACCCAAGCGAGAGATAGCTCTTCGTCAATCGACGGTCACAACCACGCAAGTAATAATAATAATAATATACAACGCCAAATGGCGAGGATCAAAACTCAAAAAAAGAAACTCAAGACAGCCAGAAAACCATAATATTACAAGCGCGGTTCTAAGGTTGAAATAATACAACACTGTCTCTAAGTCTGAAACAATATACAAGTTTTGGTTGATGGAATGACTAGATACAACTGAAAGTACATGTACAAGGGTGGTTCTGATGCAAAAGAACCCACCTACCAACGCAAGTCACCCATATGGAAGCAGTGTGCCAGAAATGCCGCTATGGAATCTGTACGGCAAAAACCTGCAAGGACTGTGGCACAACGGGGGTGAGTTGCCAACTCGTGAATAGAAAAAAATATCTAGAAGCAGAGATCGAATGTATGACCCATCCTAGGTCAATATGATCATATAAATATAAACCTCAATATAAAATAAGTCTGCAGTATGCTAAACTGGCAATGTAAACTCTATACATGAGTGTAGTGCCATGTGCTCGTGCCAGTGCCTCATGTAATAGCATATCATAAATGTGGGGTATGATCAACGAAATCGATCTGCATGTACGTGGATCCCGTCCACTCGTCACCCAATGACAATAACCATCATGCATGTAAATATCATCAGCATATGCATGGAAATATGAGTATATAAACCACCTGTGTCTCTCGCGACACTGCAAAATCATGGTACCGGAGTGCCCAGCATCGGCACTCTTAAACATCATGAAAACTGTGCCCAGCATCGGCACGTAAATCCTTATATATCGGGCTCCATCTGCGGAATCGGCCCTCGGCCTCAGCAGGACGCCCATATCCACCTATCGACTCTAGTCGGTATCCTCCGGATAACCGCAAGGTCCAACCAATCACCGGTAGGTATTCGCCCGCCTCCAGACTCAATCGGCAAAATCCTTCGATCATCTTGCCGAGGGGAACCATACCGGGTCCACCATATACCCGCAATCGGCTCGTCCACTCCTCGAATCAGGTTTCACATGTCGCTCTCAGCACCGAGAAAACACATGGTGGACGCACTGAAATATCATATCAAGGGTAACTGGGTTTTTAAAGGAATGACATATTCTCTTTTGAAATACCCACGGTTCCCAAATCCAGAAATACCATGGAAATAGATGTAAGTCCACGTTGCGACCCCCGGTTCTTACGTGGAGGCGGAAACGGTATAAAAATCAAATTTTTAGCGCATGGGGCAACATGGACTAACAAAGTCGGGATCTTTTCTAAACTAAACTAGCAAACAAGATAAAGAGAGTTAGCTACTCGGAAAGATGGTTATACCTAACTTGAACTCCTTCTTCTTGAAAACTTGTAGAGGTTGATGGTTCTTCCTCGTTGCCTTCTTCCGTCAAAGATGGATCCACCTGAGGGTTCAACCTTCGGGCTCTTTCTCGAACTTGGAGAGAACTAGAATCTTCGGCTTGCTAAACCTTTGATCCTAGAGTGAGTGGAGAGTGTCTAAGGGGTGTTTATCTTTCAAGGAGAGGGATTCTCAACACATGAGAAGGATTCTCCTTGAACTAGAGGAAGAAGAAGATGAAGTGAGGAGAGAGAAGCTAAATGATAGAATGAGCTCTTTTTCCTTTTGCAACCATAACAAAAGCAAAAAGAATTATCAAATTAATAATAATAATGAAAATGAAATAGTTGATGGAAGGTTTAGGAATGACCATTATCATTTCATGCATTTAATGAAATTTGCTAGAATCAAAGAGCATCTTTGCAAAGTAATGATGATGGTCAAACATTCAACTATGGTCAACTAGTCAACCATGGTCAACAAGTCAACATAAAAACCAACCATGACACAATTTCATTTTATTAATATTATTAATTGATATAACATAAATCCATTAGGGTTTGGAAAAAGACAACTGTCAACTGTGCATACGCACCCTTTCCGAAACCCTAATGAAAGTCCTCTTCCTCCTCCTCAAACAACTGTGCATACACACCTGCATTCTTGTTCCGAGGAACATGAATACTGAGAGATAAAAGCAACCCCAAAACATATACCAGTATCTGACTCAAACCAGAGCCAGCCAGTAATATCCGTCCGGACTCCAAACGTGCACAAGTGCGCGGATGAGAACGAACCCTGTCGCAAAACCATGCGACCTCTACTCTGTTTTGCCCAATGGCAAATACCCTCGGTGTAGGACTCTAAAGACTCGACACTTACGTTGGCAGTGGGTTTAACCACAGACCGCAAGCGGCACTAGCTGTGCGTAACGGTCCCCAGGTAGATGCCGACAAGAAGGCTGACGTGGTGAACCCCATCTGAACTCCTACTGAGTCTGAGTGTGACAATCTCCGTACAGTCCGGTCTGTTCGACTGATACATCGCATGGCGGGCCTAGGGGACGGTAAACGTCAGTCCCCTAATAGCGGTACAAGTCGTGTCGGAGTGAAGCCCAAAACACCCTGAGATAACACTGGAAGCCTACCAGTATATCTCGCTTGCCCTGGCCAAGGACTACTCGTGTAATGGCTCTCCTAGACACAACGCGATGTCAACCCCCAATACCGGAAGAGACGAATCCTGTCTAACCGTCACTGCCTCCAAGTGCTTCGGGACTGTACCCAACTACTACCCGTTTGCACGACTCCTTTGAGCCGTGGTAGGGTAGTAATCAAAGTACAGTGGGAACACACTCGAGGCGAAGTGACAGTGTCAAGTCAGCGGACTAAGCTGTACTCATGTCACCTGGGAACTGATAACTGACGATAGGTATAATACCAACCTGCCACTTCCCGACGAGTCCTGTCCAGTGTACTCGTAACCCAACGAGCACCCGTATACTATCTCCAGTACGACGTACTGATGGCTGTGGGACAGACCATCTCCCACACTGGGATGAGAAGCGCATACGCTAGTCTACTCCGGAGAATCGATGCCCTGTCTCGATAGTCCTGTGACTAGGGACCTGAATAAGGATGTGGTTATAGATTACCCAGCCCCCACTAGTGTGACTGCCATCACAACGCTGGTAATCAAGCAAAGATCCTAAGGGCTCCACTAATGCGTATAAGTGATATACTAAAATAAACACAAGTACACATTGAAGTAGAAATAAACCAAGTAGCATACTACTATATTGAGCAAGATTGTTTATACAAGGTGAATATCCCAAGCTTCCATTAAGTAATATACAAACTAGTATGATACAGTAATGGCCTCTAGGGCATATACACTAACAATCTCCCACTTGCACTAAGGCCATGTACTGGCGTATCGAAGACCTATCATCTCGATCAGCCGCTCGAACTGAGTCTGGGGTAAGGCCTTGGTGAATGGATCAACAGTGTTTTCTTCTGAAGCAACCCTCCGAACCTCGATCTCCTTGCGATCCACGATCTCCCTGATCAGGTGATACCGCCTCAAGATGTGTCTGGATCTCTGATGGGACCTGGGTTCCTTCGCTAAAGCTATAGCCCGTTGTTGTCGCAATACAGAGGTATTGGATCAACAATGGACGGAACCACCTGAAGTTCTTTCAAGAACTTCCTCATCCAGACAGCTTCTTTTGCGGCATCAGATGCAACGATGTATTCCGCTTCCATCGTCGAGTCTGCAACGGTTTCCTGTTTGGAGCTCTTCCAACACACCGCCCCTCCATTGAGGGTAAAGACAAAACCCGACATGGACTTGGAATCAACCTTGTCACTCTGGAAGCTGGAGTCAGCTAAGGCCTCGATCTGGAGGTCTTTCCGCCATACACCAAGAACATCTCCTTAGTCCTTCTCAGGTACTTGAGAATGTTCTTTACCGCTATCCAGTGTTTCTCCCCAGGGTTTGACTGATACCGGCTTACCACACTCAGTGCATAAGCTACATCCGGTCTGGTACACAACATCGCATACATTATAGAGCCTACCGCAGAAGCGTAGGGTATAATAGACATGCGATCCCTCTCCAATTCAGTCTTGGGAGACATCTCTTTAGAGAGGGTGATCCCGTGAGAAGCCGGTAGGGGACCGCGCTTGGAATCTTCCATACTGAATCTTTTCACTATGGTGTCGATGTACCGGGACTGAGAAAGTCCTAATATCCTCTTGGATCTATCATGATGGATCCGGATCCCCAAGATGTATGAGGCATCACCCAGGTCTTTCATGGAGAACCTGTGCGACAAGAACCCTTTGACAGATTGTAGCATAGGAATGTCATTTCCTATTAAGAGAATGTCATCCACGTATAAAACGAGGAATACTACAATTCTCGCTAGAAATCTACTATAGATGCATGGTTCATCTGGATTTTTTATAAAGCCAAATTCCTTGACCGTCTCATCAAAACAGATGTTCCAACTCCGCGATGCCTGCTTTAGTCCATAGATGGACTTAATCAACTTGCACACCTTTCCGCTGCTCCCACTCTGAATGAAACCCTCTGGCTGATCCATATAGACACACTCCTCTAAATTTCCATTTAGAAAAGGGGTCTTTACGTCCATCTGCCAAATCTCATAATCGTGGAAGGCAGCAATGGCAAGAAGGATCCGAATGGATTTCAGCGTAGCCACTGGAGAAAAGGTTTCGTCATAGTCCAAGCCAGGTCTTTGACGGAAACCCTTTGCTACAAGTCTAGCTTTATAGGTCTCAACCTGTCCATCTACACAAATCTTCCTTTTGAAGATCCGCTTGCATCCTACGGGTTTTACCCCGTCTGGAGCAATGTCCAACGTCCATACTTTGTTGGTGTACATGGACTCCATCTCGGTCCGCATTGCATCCAGCCATTTTACCGTGTCAACGCATTGAACGGCCTGCTGGAAGCTAGTAGGCACAACATAATCTATGATGCAATCCTCTCTATCCCCGTCTATGAGAAAACCGTAGTATCTCTCGGGCGGATGAGACTGCCTACTACTCCTGCGGAGCGGCGTAGGAATGTCCTGTTCTTTTGAACCCTCTGGTTCCACTAAGCTTTCAGTAATAGCTCGTGGTTCTGGAATTTCTTCCAGTTCTACCGTGCTCCCACTTATCTGGTTTTCCAAAAACTCAATTTCCAAGAAGTAGGCATGACGAGAAACAAGAACTTTTTGTTCCTCTTCACAGTAGAAGAAATATCCCTTGGAG
Source organism: Agapanthus africanus (assembly GCA_030015575.1). Classification (NCBI taxonomy): domain Eukaryota; kingdom Viridiplantae; phylum Streptophyta; class Magnoliopsida; order Asparagales; family Amaryllidaceae; genus Agapanthus; species Agapanthus africanus. The sequence continues at coordinate 292,740,297 of JASDDO010000012.1, read as the reverse complement.
TTCTTTGGATATCCCACGAACTTACACTGTACTGAGCGTGCCTCGAGCTTGTCCGCATGCTGCTTTTTAACAAAAGCTGGACATCCCCATGTCTTAATGTGCTTAAGATAGGGTCTCTTTCCACACCACAACTCATATGGTGTAGTAGGCACAGTCTTAGTAGGAACTCGGTTCAAAAGGTATGCAGCTGATTCTAGCGCATACCCCCAGAATGATCGCGGTAACTCAGCGTTACTCATCATGGACCGTACCATATCCAATAGGGTCCGGTTCCGTCTCTCCGATACACCGTTATGTTGCGGAGTGTATGGAGGAGTAAGCTGAGAGAGAATTCCATTCTCTTTTATGTAATTCTGGAACTCGGCACTTAAGTATTCTCCACCTCGATCCGATCTTAGAATCTTGATACTTTTGCCGGTTTGTTTTTCTACTTCATTCTTATAATCCTGGAACTTTTCAAAGGCTTCGGACTTATGTTTCATTAAGATGACATAACCGTACCTTGAAAAATCATCCGTAAAAGTAATGAAGTAAGAATAACCGCTTCGCGCATGTGTAGACATTGGACCGCACACGTCGCTGTGTACGAGTCCCAAGAGCTCGCTCTCTCTTACTCCGTGTCCAGTGAACGGAGTCTTTGTCATCTTTCCTTTGAGACAGGATTGACAAGTGGCATACGATTGATATTCGAACGGATCCAAATACCCTTCTGTATGTAACTTAGTCAACCTTCTCTCATTGATGTGACCCAGTCTACAATGCCATAAGAAAGTCTGATTGATTTCCGGAGACTTTCTTTTGTGTGTATTCTGGACATTGAAAATATGTGGTTGGTTTAACACGTATATACCATTGCTCAATGTACCTGACCCAATCAGAACTTGATTAAGGTGAATGTTTACAACATTACTTACAAATGCAAATTCATAACCTTCTTTAGAAACCAATGATACAGAAATGATATTACAAGTTGCGTTGGGTACAAAAAAGCAATTACACAAAACCAAAACATGCCCATCTGACATTCCCAGGTGATAGTCCCCCACAGCTTTAGCATCCATGCTAGCTCCATTCTCAACTCTGAGGGTCATGTCACCTGCCTTCAAAACCCTACGGTTTCTCAACGCCTGCAAAGAATTACAGATATGAGATCCTGATCCGGTATCCAATACCCAGGAAGTAGAGTTTATTGAAAGACAGTTTTCAATAACATACATACCTGAAGCTGAAGCCGCAACCTGCTTCAGTTCCTGTGTCCTGGCTTTCCAAGCCCTGCAATCATTCTTCCAGTGTCCACTCTTATGACAATAGAAGCATTTTTCTTTACCTATAAGCTTCCCCGCTATCATTGTTGCCTTTGCCTTTCCCTTCGTATCCACTTTACTAACACCGCCCCTTGGTTTGGCGAGGGCTTTCCTCTTCTTTCCCTTGGCTTTCGCCTTGGACCTAGAAGAAGAAGATCCTCCTACAAACAAAGTGGATGTTTCCCTACTTTTCTGTAGGGTGCCCTCTGCGCTCCTCAGCATGTTGAGGAGTTCTGAAAGTTCAACCTCTTTTTCTTGTAAGTTGAAGTTCAGTATAAACTGGGCGTAAGTGGAAGGAAGGGACTGAAGAATCAAGTCCGTATAGAGCTCATTCTCCAACGTGGTCCTAAGTTCAGCGAGCTCCTCAATGTAGCCAATCATCTTAAGCACGTGTTCCGCTACCGATGATCCGACGGACAATCTTGCCGAAAACAACTTCTTCGACACTTCGTATCTTGCGATACGAGATTGCTCCCCATACTGTTCTTTTGTATGGAGAAATATGGATTCAAGGTCCATATTCTCGTGCCTCCTCTGATGTTCTTTGTCCATCGAGGCAAGTACGAGGCACTTGGCCTTCGCGCTATCAATCTCCCAGGTCTTACGGATTTCCTTATCTGCGACGCTGGAGGTGGGACTTGGGACGGGGGGAGCTTTGGTGGTAAGAAGATACCCCAGCTTGTCGTAAGTGATTGCCATCTTCACATTCCTGAGCCAATCTTTGTAGTTTGGCCCTGTCAATATATTTTTATCTAGAAGTAACTTAAGTCCAGTCATGTTCATTGGTCGCTGCAATTAGGAGAGAGAGAAGAAACACTTTAGCACGATGCTCTTGCAAGTTTAGAATGGTTTTTAGTTTTTCTAAACAGGATGGCTCCCGCTGTCCCTCGAATCCCTCCTCAAACCATAAAGGAAGAATTAGTCGGGATCAATCCCACCGTACAATACTTGCTTAACCGTTCAACCAGGCCAGTGCCGGTACTTCGAGGGAGGTTTTCCAACGCTTTCGCGAAGTTCCTTAATTAAATAACCTCTTTTCCCTGGGGGCGTAGCCCCGCTAACATATTTCTAGGCACCTACTAGGTTTATAGCATTGATCGTTTAGTGAGAAATTTCCCGAGGAGTAGCATATACTCACAGTAGGATCGGGATCCAAATATCATTGCGTGACGAAACTGAAGGAATCCTACCAGAATCACCACACTCCAAATGGTATGCAAATCTAGCAAGTTTCAGTACTTATGAAACTCCCGATGTGGATTTTTGCCCCATGCTCTTATGACCTTGACTTTGGCCAACAAATCATAAGTCACATGTCAACAAGGCAGTACGACTTTGGCCACCCGTACCTACCCGTACCTACCCTTGACTTTGGTCAACAAGGCAGTACGACTGTTCCAAATCAACGCATCTATCTATGCTGCACATGAATACCCAATAGCTACCAATCACTATGCCTTGACTTTGGCCAACAAACACAGCTTGAATACTATTGACTATTCATGTGAAGCGACGGAGGGCTACGAATGGTTTTGGCGAAACCGTGAACGTAGTGAACTTGATATAATCGATGGAACGAGATAGCTTTTAGAAGGAGTGGCTCAAGCTCCGCATTTAAAAGTTAGTTTTGAAAAGAACCGAGTGGTTTTTCGAAAGTGTTCCAACGATTTTTAACTTGGTTTATTATCTTGCATTAGTTCTTTTAATGCGTGATATTCTTGCATTAGTTCTTTTAATGCATCCCATCATTTAAATCCTACCATTGCAGAAAACAACCAAAATATGACGTACGCTTATGCCATTTGCATTCGCCACGGGGCCCCGTCATCACCCGTTAGGTTACTTAACTAACGACATCGCGGGGGCTGGGCAAGCGCGGCTGTAAAACATAAGCAACGCCTAAATAGTTATAAATATAGCAATGATAGACATTACAGATCACAGATGAATACATTGGATATACTAGGAATCCGCAATCCGTTCGAGCCTGCAACGAAAAGCGGATTACACGGTCGCGGTGAATAGCCAATACCCCACCCAAGACCCTACGGGTGCGGCAAACTACCCGCCAAGTACCCGGTAGTTTGTGCACCCCTCCATGGGTCTATCCTAGGAGCAAAAACAGTAAAAAGAATTATACAATGACGGCTACAACCCCGACCCGGTTGTGCGGCCAAACAAATAATAATATTACATCAATTTACATGTTACAAATGAATGAAAGAAAAACAAAAGCTCATCTCACATCCACCCCGGCTATTCACCCGCGACAGTCCAACACATTCATATACACATTCCAATATCAAACACAGAACACAGAGATGTATAACCCCGACTAATCGACTTATAGCGATTAGCCGACGTTCAATACATACAAACATCACAGATATAACCAATATAGTCCAAGTGTAGTGAAGTTCGGAAAAAATACGGAATTATAGGCCCCCAAAAACAAATTTCTATTCTGGAAAATCTGGGCGCATATAATATATCTGAAAAATCCCAAAACCCTACCAGAAGAACACTGCACAAAACCCGATCACGAGAGGACCCTAAACGGCGGCGGTTCCGCGGCAAATGCATACCTATTGCCGCGGAACCGCGGCGGTTTGAAGGAATCAGGGGATCGTTTTTCTTGGGTGTTCTCACAAAACCCTGAGCCGAATTTAGGTGTATAACAAATTTTGTTTTGACCAGAAAATTTTTTAACAGAAACTAGGGTTTTTTGAAAAGATTGGTTTTTGGATTTTTCGGTTCCGAACTTCGTTACACTTCACTACCAAGCTAGTTTAAGTTTAGTTAGGCTCTGATACCACTGTAAGTCCACGTTGCGACCCCCGGTTCTTACGGCGAGGCGGAAACGGTATAAAAATCAAATTTTTAGCGCATGGGGCAACATGGACTAACAAAGTCGGGATCTTTTCTAAACTAAACTAGCAAACAAGCTAAAGAGAGTTAGCTACTCGAAAAGATGGTTATACCTAACTTGAACTCCTTTTTCTTGAAAACTTGTAGAGGTTGATGGTTCTTCCTCGTTGCCTTTTTCCGTCAAAGATGGATCCACCTAAGGGTTCAACCTTCGGGCTCTTTCTCGAACTTGGAGAGAACTAGAATCTTCGGCTTGCTAAACCTTTGATCCTAGAGTGAGTAGAGAGTGTCTAAGGGGTGTTTATCTTTCAGGGAGAGGGATTCTCAACACATGAGAAGGATTCTCCTTGAACTAGAGGAAGAAGAAGATGAAGTGAGGAGAGAGAAACTAAATGATAGAATGAGCTCTTTTTCCTTTTGCAACCATAACAAAAGCAAAAAGAATTATCAAATTAATAATAATAATGAAAATGAAATAGTTGATGGAAGGTTTAGGAATGACCATTATCATTTCATGCATTAAATGAAATTTGCTAGAATCAAAGAGCATCTTTTCAAAGTAATGATGATGGTCAAACATTCAACTATGGTCAACTAGTCAACCATGGGCAACAAGTCAACATAAAAACCAACCATGACACAATTTCATTTTATTAATATTATTAATGGATATAACATAAATCCATTAGGGTTTGGAAAAAGACAACTGTCAACTGTGCGTACGCACCCGTTCCGAAACCCTAATGAAAGTCCTCTTCCTCCTCCTCAAACAACTGTGCATACACACCTGCATTCTTGTTCCGAGGAACATGAATACTGAGAGATAAAAGCAACCCCAAAACATATACCAGTATCTGACTCAAACCAGAGCCAGCCAGTAATATCCGTCCGGACTCCAAACGTGCACAAGTGCGCGGATGAGAACGAACCCTGTCGTAAAACCATGCGACCTCTACTCTGTTTTGCCCAATGGTGAATACCCTCTGTGTGGGACTCTAAAGACTCGACACTTACGCTGGCAGTGGGTTTAACCACAGACCGCAAGCGGCACTAGCTGTGCGTAACGGTCCCCAGGTAGATGCCGACAAGAAGGCTGACGAGGTGAACCCCATCTGAACTCCTACTGAGTCTGAGTGTGACAATCTCCGTACAGTCCGGTCTGTTCGTCTGATACATCGCATGGCGGGCCTAGGGGGCGGTAAACGTCAGTCCCCTAATATCGGTACAAGTCGTGTCGGAGTGAAGCCCAAAACACCCTGAAATAACACTGGAAGCCTACCAGTATATCTCGCTTGCCCTGGCCAGGGACTACTCGTGTAATGGCTCTCCTAGACACAGCGCGATGTCAACCCCCAATACCGGAAGAGACGAATCCTGTCTAACCGTCACTGCCTCCAAGTGCTTCGGGACTGTACCCAACTACTACCCGTTTGCACGACTCCTTTGAGCCGTGGTAGGGTAGTAATCAAAGTACAGTGGGAACACACTCGAGGCGAAGTGACAGTGTCAAGTCAGCGGACTAAGCTGTACTCATGTCACCTGGGAACTGATAACTGACGATAGGTATAATACCAACCTGTCACTTCCCGACGAGTCCTGTCCAGTGTACTCGTAACCCAACGAGCACCCGTATACTATCTCCAGTACGACGTACTGATGGCTGTGGGACAGACCATCTCCCACACTGGGATGAGAAGCGCATACGCTAGTCTACTCCGGAGTATCGATGCCCTGTCTCGATAGTCCTGCGACTAGGGACCTGAATAAGGATGTGCTTATAGATTACCCAGCCCCCACTAGTGTGACTGCCATCACAACGCTGGTAATCAAGCAAAGATCCTAAGGGCTCCACTAATGCGTATAAGTGATATACTAAAATAAACACAAGTACACATTGAAGTAGAAACAAACCAAGTAGCATACTACTATATTGAGCAAGATTGTTTATACAAGTTGAATATCCCAAGCTTCCATTAAGTAATATACAAACTAGTATGATACAGTAATGGCCTCTAGGGCATATACACTAACAATCTCCCACTTGCACTAAGGCCATGTACTGGCGTATCGAAGACCTATCATCTCGATCAGCCGCTCGAACTGAGTCTGGGGTAAGGCCTTGGTGAATGGATCTACAGTGTTTTCTTCTGAAGCAACCCTCCGAACCTCGATCTCCTTGCGATCCACGATCTCCCTGATCAGGTGATACCGTCTCAAGATGTGTCTGGATCTCTGATGGGACGTGGGTTCCTTCGCTAAAGCTATAGCCCCGTTGTTGTCGCAATACAGAGGTATTGGATCAACAATGGACGGAACCACCTGAAGTTCTTTCAAGAACTTCCTCATCCAGACAGCTTCTTTTGCGGCATCAGATGCAACGATGTATTCCGCTTCCATCGTCGAGTCTGCAACGGTTTCCTGTTTGGAGCTCTTCCAACACACCGCCCCTCCATTGAGGGTAAAGACAAAACCCGACATGGACTTAGAATAATCCTTGTCACTCTGGAAGCTGGAGTCAGCAAAGGCCTCGATCTGGAGGTCTTTTCCGCCATACACCAAGAACATCTCCTTAGTCCTTCTCAGGTACTTGAGAATGTTCTTTACCGCTATCCAGTGTTTCTCCCCAGGGTTTGACTGATACCGGCTTACCACACTCAGTGCATAAGCTACATCCGGTCTGGTACACAACATCGCATACATTATAGAGCCTACCGCAGAAGAGTAGGGTATAATAGACATGCGATCCCTCTCCAATTCAGTTTTGGGAGACATCTCTTTAGAGAGGGTGATCCCGTGAGAAGCCGGTAGGTTACCGCGCTTGGAATCTTCCATACTGAATCTTTTCACTATGGTGTCGATGTACCTGGACTGAGAAAGTCCTAATATCCTCTTGGATCTATCATGATTGATCCGGATCCCCAGGATGTATGAGGCATCACCCAGGTCTTTCATGGAGAACCTGTGCGACAAGAACCCTTTGACAGATTGTAGCATAGGAATGTCATTTCCTATTAAGAGAATGTCATCCACGTATAAAACGAGGAATACTACAGTTCTCGCTAGAAATCTACTATAGATGCATGGTTCATCTGGATTTTTGATAAAGCCAAATTCCTTGACCGTCTCATCAAAACAGATGTTCCAACTCCGCGATGCCTGCTTTAGTCCATAGATGGACTTAAGCAACTTGCACACCTTTCCGCTGCTCCCACTCTGAATGAAACCCTCTGGCTGATCCATATAGACACACTCCTCTAAATTTCCATTTAGAAAAGGGGTCTTTACGTCCATCTGCCAAATCTCATAATCGTGGAAGGCAGCAATGGCAAGAAGGATCCGAATGGATTTCAGCATAGCCACTGGAGAAAAGGTTTCGTCATAGTCCAAGCCAGGTCTTTGACGGAAACCCTTTGCTACAAGTCTAGCTTTATAGGTCTCAACCTATCCATCTACACCAATCTTCCTTTTGAAGATCCGCTTGCATCCTACGGGTTTTACCCCGTCTGGAGCAATGTCCAACGTCCATACTTTGTTGGTGTACATGGACTCCATCTCGGTCCGCATTGCATCCAGCCATTTTACCGAGTCAACGCTCTGAACGGCCTGCTGGAAGCTAGTAGGCTCAACATAATCTATGATGCAATCCTCTATATCCCCGTCTATGAGAAAACCGTAGTATCTCTCGGGCGGATGAGACTGCCTTCTACTCCTGCGGAGCGGCGTAGGAATGTCCTGTTCTTTTGAACCCTCTGGTTCCACTAAGCTTTCAGTAATAGCTCGTGGTTCTGGAATTTCTTCCAGTTCTACCGTGCTCCCACTTATCTGGTTTTCCAAAAACTCAATTTCCAAGAAGTAGGCATGACGAGAAACAAGAACTTTTTGTTCCTCTTCACAGTAGAAGAAATATCCCTTGGAGTTCTTTGGATATCCCACGAACTTACACTGTACTGAGCGTGCCTCGAGCTTGTCCGGATGCTGCTTTTTAACAAAATCTGGACATCCCCATGTCTTAATGTGCTTAAGATAGGGTCTCTTTCCACACCACAACTCATATGGTGTAGTAGGCACAGTCTTAGTAGGAACTCGGTTCAAAAGGTATGCAGCTGATTCTAGCGCATACCCCCAGAATGATCGCGGTAACTCAGCGTTACTCATCATGGACCGTACCATATCCAATAGGGTCCGGTTTCGTCTCTCCGATACACCGTTATGTTGCGGAGTGTATGGAAGAGTAAGCTGAGAGAGAATTCCATTCACTTTTATGTAATTCTGGAACTCGGCACTTAAGTATTCTCCACCTCGATCCGATCTTAGAATCTTCATACTTTTGCCGGTTTGTTTTTCTACTTCATTCTTATATTCCTGGAACTTTTCAAAGGCTTCGGACTTATGTTTCATTAAGATGACATAACCGCACCTTGAAAAATCATCCGTAAAAGTAATGAAGTAAGAATAACCGCTTCGCGCATGTGTAGACATTGGACCGCACACGTCGCTGTGTACGAGTCCCAAGAGCTCGCTCGCTCTTACTCCGTGTCCAGTGAACGGAGTCTTTGTCATCTTTCCTTTGAGACAGGATTGACAAGTGGCATACGATTGATATTCGAACGGATCCAAATACCCTTCTGTATGTAACTTAGTCAACCTTCTCTCATTGATGTGACGCAGTCTACAATGCCATAAGAAAGTCTGATTGATTTCCGGAGACTTTCTTTTGTGTGTATTCTGGACATTGAAAATCTGTGGTTGGTTTAACACGTATATACCATTGCTCAATGTACCTGACCCAATCAGAACTTGATTAAGGTGAATGTTTACAACATTACTTACAAACGCAAATTCATAACCTTCTTTAGAAACCAAAGATACAGAAATGATATTACAAGTTGCGTTGGGTACAAAAAAGCAATTACACAAAACCAAAACATGCCCATCTGACATTCCCAGGTGATAGTCCCCAACGGCTTTAGCATCCATGCTAGCTCCGTTCGCAACTCTGAGGGTCATGTCACCTGCCTTCAAAACCCTACGGTTTCTCAACGCCTGCAAAGAATTACAGATATGAGATCCTGATCCGGTATCCAATACCCAGGAAGTAGAGTTTATTGAAAGACAGTTTTCAATAACATACACACCTGAAGCTGAAGCCGCAACCTGCTTCAGTTCCTGTGTCCTGGCTTTCCAAGCCCTGCAATCATTCTTCCAGTGTCCACTCTTATGACAATAGAAGCATTTTTCTTTACCTATAAGCTTCCCCGCTATCATTGTTGCCTTTGCCTTTCCCTTCGTATCCACTTTACTAACACCGCCCCTTGGTTTGGCGGGGGCTTTCCTCTTCTTTCCCTTGGCTTTCGCCTTGGACCTAGAAGAAGAAGATCCTCCTACAAACAAAGTGGATGTTTCCCTCCTTTTCTGTAGGGTGCCCTCTGCGCTCCTCAGCATGTTGAGGAGTTCTGAAAGTTCAACCTCTTTTTCTTGTAAGTTGAAGTTCAGTATAAACTGGGCGTAAGTGGAAGGAAGGGACTGAAGAATCAAGTCCGTATAGAGCTCATTCTCCAACGTGGTCCCAAGTTCAGCGAGCTCCTCAATGTAGCCAATCATCTTAAGCACGTGTTCCGCTACCGATGATCCGACGGCCAATCTTGCCGAAAACAACTTCTTCGACACTTCGTATCTTGCGATACGAGATTGCTCCCCATACTGTTCTTTTGTATGGAGAAATATGGATTCAGGGTCCATATTCTCGTGCCTCCTCTGATGTTCATTGTCCATCGAGGCAAGTACGAGGCACTTGGCCTTCGCGCTATCAATCTCCTAAGTCTTACGGATTTCCTTATCTGCGACGCTGGAGGTGGGACTTGGGACGGGGGGAGCTTTGGTGGTAAGAAGATACCCCAGCTTGTCATAAGTGATTGCCATCTTGACATTCCTGAGCCAATCTTTGTAGTTTGGCCCTGTCAATATATTTTTATCTAGAAGTAACTTAAGTCCAGTCATGTTGATTGGTCACTGCAATTAGGAGAGAGAGAAGAAACACTTTAGCACGATGCTCTTGCAAGTTTAGAATGGTTTTTAGTTTTTCTAAACAGGATGGCTCCCACTGTCTCTCGAATCCCTCCTCAAACCATAAAGGAAGAATTAGTCGGGATCAATCCCACCGTACAATACTTGCTTAACCGTTCAACCAGGCCAGTGCCGGTACTTCGAGGGAGGTTTTCCAACGCTTTCGCGAAGTTCTTTAATTAAATAACCTCTTTTCCCTGGGGGCGTAGCCCCGCTAACACCTTTCTAGGCACCTACTAGGTTTATAGCATTGATCGTTTAGTGAGAAACTTCCCGAGGAGTAGCATATACTCACAGTAGGATCGGGATCCAAATATCATTGCGTGACGAAACTGAAGGAATCCTACCAGAATCACCACACTCCAAATGGTATGCAAATCTAGCAAGTTTCAGTACTTATGAAACTCCCGATGTGGATTTTTGCCCCATGCTCTTATGACCTTGACTTTGGCCAACAAATCATAAGTCACATGTCAACAAGGCAGTACGACTTTGGCCACCCGTACCTACCCGTACCTACCCTTGACTTTGGCCAACAAGGCAGTACGACTGTTCCAAATCAACGCATCTATCTATGCTGCACATGAACACCCAATAGCTACCAATCACTATGCCTTGACTTTGGCCAACAAACACAGCTTGAATACTATTGACTATTCATGTGAAGCGACGGAGGGCTACGAATGGTTTTGGCGAAACCGTGAACGTAGTGAACTTGATATAATCGATGGAACGAGATAGCTTTTAGAAGGAGTGGCTCAAGCTCCGCATTTAAAAGTTAGTTTTGAAAAGAACCGAGTGGTTTTTCGAAAGTGTTCCAACGATTTTTAACTTGGTTTATTATCTTGCATTAGTTCTTTTAATGCGTGATATTCTTGCATTAGTTCTTTTAATGCGTCCCATCATTTAAATCCTACCATTGCAGAAAACAACCAAAATATGACGTACGCTTATGCCATTCGCATTCGCCACGGGGCCCCGTCATCACCCGTTAGGTTACTTAACTAACGACAGAGCGGGGGCTGGGCTAGCGCGGCTGTAAAACATAAGCAACGCCTAAATAGTTATAAATATAGCAATGATAGACATTACAGATCACAGATGAATACTTTGGATATACTAGGAATCCACAATCCGTTCGAGCCTGCAACGAAAAGCGGATTACACGGTCGCGGTGAATAGCCAATACCCCACCCAAGACCCCTACGGGTGCGGCAAACTACCCGCCAAGTACCCGGTAGTTTGTGCACCCCTCCATGGGTCTATCCTAGGAGCAAAAACAGTAAAAAGAATTATACAATGACGGCTACAACCCCGACCCGGTTGTGCGGCCAAACAAATAATAATATTACATCAATTTACATGTTACAAATGAATGAAAGAAAAACAAAAGCTCATCTCACATCCACCCCGGCTATTCACCAGCGACAGTCCAACACATTCATATACACATTCCAATATCAAACACAGAACACAGAGATGTATAACCCCGACTAATCGACATATAGCGATTAGCCGACGTTCAATACATACAAACATCACAGATATAACCAATATAGTCCAAGTGTAGTGAAGTTCGGAAAAAATACGGAATTATAGGCCCCCAAAAACAAATTTCTATTCTGGAAAATCTGGGCACATATAATATATCTGAAAAATCCCAAAACCCTACCAGAAGAACACTGCACAAAACCCGATCACGAGAGGACCCTAAACGGCGGCGGTTCCGCGGCAAATGCATACCTATTGCCGCGGAACCACGGCGGTTTGAAGGAATCAGGCGATCGTTTTTCTTGGGTGTTCTCACAAAACCCTGAGCCGAATTTAGGTGTATAACAAATTTTGTTTTGACCAGAAATTTTTTTAACAGAAACTAGGGTTTTTTGAAAAGTTTGGTTTTTGGATTTTTCGGTTCCGAACTTCGTTACACTTCACTACCAAGCTAGTTTAAGTTTAGTTAGGCTCTGATACCACTGTAAGTCCACGTTGCGACCCCCGGTTCTTACGGCGAGGCGGAAACGGTATAAAAATCAAATTTTTAGCGCATGGGGCAACATGGACTAACAAAGTCGGGATCTTTTCTAAACTAAACTAGCAAACAAGCTAAAGAGAGTTAGCTACTCGGAAAGATGGTTATACCTAACTTGAACTCCTTTTTCTTGAAAACTTGTAGAGGTTGATGGTTCTTCCTCGTTGCCTTCTTCCGTCAAAGATGGATCCACGTGAGGGTTCAACCTTCGGGCTCTTTCTCGAACTTGGAGAGAACTAGAATCTTCGGCTTGCTAAACCTTTGATCCTAGAGTGAGTAGAGAGTGTCTAAGGGGTGTTTATCTTTCAAGGAGAGGGATTCTTAACACATGAGAAGGATTCTCCTTGAGCTAGAGGAAGAAGAAGATGAAGTGAGGAGAGAGAAGCTAAATGATAGAATGAGCTCTTTTTCCTTTTGCAACCATAACAAAAGCAAAAAGAATTATCAAATTAATAATAATAATGAAAATGAAATAGTTGATGGAAGGTTTAGGAATGACCATTATCATTTCATGCATTAAATGAAATTTGCTAGAATCAAAGAGCATCTTTGCAAAGTAATGATGATGGTCAAACATTCAACTATGGTCAACTAGTCAACCATGGTCAACAAGTCAACATAAAAACCAACCATGACACAATTTCATTTTATTAATATTATTAATTGATATAACATAAATCCATTAGGGTTTGGAAAAAGACAACTGTCAACTGTGCATACGCACCCGTTTCGAAACCCTAATGAAAGTCCTCTTCCTCCTCCTCAAACAACTGTGCATACACACCTGCATTCTTGTTCCGAGGAACATGAATACTGAGAGATAAAAGTAACCCCAAAACATATACCAGTATCTGACTCAAACCAGAGCCAGCCAGTAATATCCGTCCGGATTCCAAACGTGCACAAGTGCGCGGATGAGAACGAACCCTGTCGCAATACCATGCGACCTCTACTCTGTTTTGCCCAATGGCGAATACCCTCTTTGTGGGACTCTAAAGACTCGACACTTACGCTGGCAGTGGGTTTAACCACAGACCGCAAGCGGCATTAGCTGTGCGTAACGGTCCCAAGGTAGATGCCGACAAGAAGGCTGACGAGGTGAACCCCATCTGAACTCCTACTGAGTCTGAGTGTGACAATCTCCGTACAGTCCGGTCTGTTCGTCTGATACATCGCATGGCGGGCCTAGGGGGCGGTAAACGTCAGTCCCCTAATAGCGGTACAAGTCGTGTCGGAGTGAAGCCCAAAACACCCTGAGATAACACTGGAAGCCTACCAGTATATCTCGCTTGCCCTGGCCAGGGACTACTCGTGTAATGGCTCTCCTAGACACAGCGCGATGTCAACCCCCAATACCGGGAGAGACGAATCCTGTCTAACCGTCACTGCCTCCAAGTGCTTCGGGACTGTACCCAACTACTACCCGTTTGCACGACTCCTTTGAGCCGTGGTAGGGTAGTAATCAAAGTACAGTGGGAACACACTCGAGACGAAGTGACAGTGTCAAGTCAGCGGACTAAGCTGTACTCATATCACCTGGGAACTGATAACTGACGATAGGTATAATACCAACCTGTCAGTTCCCGACGAGTCCTGTCCAGTGTACTCGTAACCCAACGAGCACCCGTATACTATCTCCAGTACGACGTACTGATGGCTGTGGGACAGATCATCTCCCACACTGGGATGAGAAGCGCATACGCTAGTCTACTCCGGAGTATCGATGCCCTGTCTCGATAGTCCTACGACTAGGGACCTGAATAAGGATGTGCTTATAGATTACCTAGCCCCCACTAGTGTGACTGCCATCACAACGCTGGTAATCAAGCAAAGATCCTAAGGGCTCCACTAATGCGTATTAGTGATATACTAAAATAAACACAAGTATACATTGAAGTAGAAACAAACCAAGTAGCATACTACTATATTGAGCAAGATTGTTTATACAAGGTGAATATCCCAAGCTTCCATTAAGTAATATACAAACTAGTATGATACAGTAATGGTCTCTAGGGCATATACACTAACAATAGAAACTCTCAATGCGTATAATCAGAAAACATGATGTATCTGACATGTAAAAGAAATGTAAGCATATCAGTCTGTCATGCAAGAATCATATCCTGAATGCAACAGTACTACAGTGTAGTGACATGGCAATTATCGATGATGAAGTGTGTGAGCCGGCAAACAAGTGTACGTGGAACATACGCATCATCGATAATGGTGTTGGTGTCCTAGCAGCATGACTGTAATATATATCAATAAACACAAGCAACGCAATTCAAATAGCATGAATATGCGGAATCTATTAATCAACGCAACAGTAAAGAATCTATCTCAATAAATATATCATGCAGCCTTGCCTTTTGAAATAAGACGAATCGGGGTTTTTGGTAAAAATAAGGGCTACGGTGTTTTAAAAACAGATGCTACATTTGAAAATATCCGTAGAACCCCTTTTGCCTATCTTTAAAATATCCCCGATTCGTTACTTTTGAAATAGGTATGACTCGGGTCTAGTTTAATGCCTACTATGCGAACTACAGACCCAACTATCAGTCAATCGGGAGGGGTATGAAAACCCCCTAAATCTGAGTCAATATCACATTATCTCATCACATAACAGGTATCACTATCATCATATCACATCTCAAATACGAACTTCGTCATATCGCCGAATCTCACGGCCTCAATCAAACCTCATCGACTCATCGTAATCCCACGTATCATCCACAAATCCCGTATATGAACACATAGTCCCATACCCATGTGTAGATATACAAACCTCCAAATGCGCACAGATAAATGAAAGAATGTATGCAAGTATATGTGTACGTGTATGTGTGAGTGCAACCACTACTCTAGGGTTTCGCACTATACTACACCAATACATCCTTATCATCAATAATTCCATTATCACCATCAATAATCCTAACAACACATAATAAATATATGAGTGTATACGTATTCGTATACATCACCACGGACTGCGGGGGTGCTGTACGCCATCCACCCAACTTCTCCCCGTAGATATAAATCTACCCATCTTGCTTCTTATGTGTCGATGCCGATGTCGCCATCTTCATCTTCTTCGCCTCAACATCATGTAGGGTACCTACAAGTATATCACAATGCTAAAGCACTTGAAAATCACATCGGAAACCAAAATAGCACACGCTACTCGCATAGGTAAAAACCTATCGTCTCGCATGTAAACACGTTCATTATCCACTTGTCGTTGACGTCAAAACGCCACCCGACAGAAACGAATCACCAAATACCAAAATCCATGCTAAAACAAGTCGTAAATCATACGCCAAATCAAGAAAATCAACCCAGATTTTACCCAAACTGGAATCAGTCAAAACTAGACATACCCAGGGTCAAGACTACTGGAAATAGGGCCATGCACCAAAATCGAGACGGTTTCCTCCTGCTCTGGCCGTAAATTGCGGCCAGAAGGGATTAATTGGCGGCCGGGGTTTGGAGTTGGGGGCTAGGGTTTGGGGTAGTGGTTCCATGGTGCCTGCACATCTCACTGTCAACTCAGTTTTATTTTAGGGGTCTCGGGGTGATAGCAGATTCTTAAATACGATCATAGATTCACAGTTTTCCCCGATATCGATTCCGTAAATTCGTATTCTGGTTTCATGTTCAGGTTTGGGTCCAAATTAGCATCACACAAGGGGTTATAATGTCACAAAAAGCCTCAATTTCACTTTGATTTTAGGTCTAACCCTAAACACTAACTTAAATTCTCCAAAGTCCACAAAACGACACAATATCGATATGAAACTAGAATTGATGCACAAGGAAATTGAAATACTACTTGAGGGTGCAGAAATTACCTCCTTTGGCAACTCAAGAAAATTCTTGAGTTGCTCATGGTCCTCAAAATCCACTCTTTCTTGGTCCAAAGTGTTTGTCTCGAGCTCGTGCACCTTTTTTGAGAAAGGAAATTGGTGTTTTGAGTTTGTTTTGGAGATGAAGTAGGGTATTTTGTGGAGGGGAGGAAAGAGGGAAGCAACAGCATCTGAGTAAGAGGGAGAAGGGGAGAGAAATGAAAAAGAGGATGATGTGAGACTATGTCAAGAGAACCCCTTACCTTTCTCTCTCTCACCCACCTAATACACTATTATTCTAATCAAATTCTTTTCTTTTCTTTTACTAAAACCTTCTCACTCAAATTGTAAACCCAAAGTAAAGCCATGGTAATAAAAAATGTAACACAAGTGTAGAAAAAGATATGTGCATGTTTTGCACAAAAATACCAAAATTCTGATTAGTGATTTTTAATCGCGATTAGCACTAAATTTGCATATAACTAATCATAAAAACTTTAAAATGGCATAATTCCATAAAATACCCTATTTTAGAATTTTCCATAATTTTTCCCTATTTATTTGTATTTAATAATACCGGAATATTAAAATATTCATTAAAATAATATTAAATTATAAAAATTCCCAAAAATAATATTTTATTATTTTGAAACGTTTCAATCTACCCCCCTTAAAGAAATTCGGTCCCCGAATTTAAATTTAAACCCCCAAACTCTAAAATATTTCAATACAAATTCCAAGTCATCGGGCTTCCGAAATCATCAATACATAAAACATCATAGCGCAATGCATGCGCATGAGTACTGAGCAGATAACTCAGAAGCAAAACTCCGTCAAGCATCCCGCAATCATCGGAGTCATGGTAAAGACACAAATGTTAAATCCAATACAAACCAATATGATATAGATCAGAACTATACATGTAGACATCCAATCTATACATGTGAATAGCTGATGAAAATGCATGCCAAATCTCTTTTAAATCGCCGTTTTTGAAAACAATTTAGAAGGGTTTCCTTGTTTTTAAAACGTTTCGTGTCATATCGGACATGTAGGTATATATATACTGAGACTATAGCTCGCTTTTTTTTTTGAAAATCCCTTCGATTACTATCAATGCATGCAAATATATATCCAGGTACTGTCCTCTGACTAGTCCTGCTCAGTACCAAAACGAATACTAAATATCGTAAAAAAAATGTACTGCTCCAAAAGGAATAAATCCCAAAAATGCACATAACACCACCATGTGCGTCTGGTGCGCACGGAAATCAAAATCCATATATGTGCCATACAGGTGCACAAAACAACATCTAGGTGCAACGGGTGTGTACGAAGTATCTGTCATAGGCAACATGTGTGCCTGATAGTCAAAACAGGTGCATCTGACATGCATGAAGAATCTCGATTTAGTGCATCTAGTGTGCACCAAAATCGTATCTCAAAGCATGCGCCTAACATGCGCGAAAATCAAAATCGGTGCATCCATCGTGCACGAATGAAAGTCTAAACCCTGCGCACTCAATCATGTACGGAATCACGAAATCCAATGGCAAACACCGAACATGCGTAAGTCCAGTCAAAATCACGGAGTGCAAGAATCAACATCAATATCAGAATCAAAATCAACATATCGAATGACATCAAATCGAAGTCAGGTGCAATCGTAGTGCACAAAATATAAATCCGGTGCAACAAAGGCAAGAAATATAAATCTGATGCAATAAACGCAAGAAACATAAAACTGGTGCGACAAACGCACGAAGTATAGAACTGGTGCATCCCATGCACAAATACCAAGCAATAACTCAAATGCGTAAGCAGCAACACCAAGTGTACTCAGGTATGAAGGAAATCACAAACGTGTGCAACTGCGTGCACAAAACACATATCAATGCACTACAAGCACATATAAGCTATACCGAGTGCAAAATCAAACCGTGTGCGTAATATATGCACAACCTCAAATCAACCGTACGAAATCCATGAAGTCATAATCAGGTGGAGCCAAGGCACGAAACAATACAAAATGCGGCTTAATCAAAATCAGGTGTACCGCGATGGAAAATCTCACAACCGTGTGCATCAGCATGCACAAATCAAATCAAAACACTAAAAGTATATGAAAACTATGCTGGAAGCGTAAATCAAATCACCGGCATAAAATAGGCATGAAATCACAATCAACACCTCAAGAGTAACAACTATGCGCAAGGTATAAATACCCAGTAGGTGCAACCATGGTGCAAGAAAACAAATACCATGGAACTCAGTCATCAAGACTAAATCATGCGAATAGGTCGCCCAAAATACCAAAATCCAAAGTGATGGATACGTGATAGTCAAATCACAAAATCACAAATCATAAATACCGCCGTCGGTATATCCTCCTTCGAAGTCGAGAAGGTGCCAGTACATCCAATGCTAGCGGCGCAAGATATCTACTTGCCTCTTGCTCGCGGCTGGCGTCCTCTGCCTCTAGTTCCTTATCTTCCCTGTGGATTACCAATCTCGCAATCCTTCGGCTCATCGGCCCGGTCAGGTGTGCTAACGGAAACGATTCCGCACTGGCACTGCTCTGGTCATCTCTTGGTCCATCCTCACGACCGCTCGTAAAGCAGCACATCTCTGACGCCGACCTCTGGTCCTCTGAATGCACATCACACATCGGCTCCTGGTGCAAATCTTATTGCAGCAGTGTACTGGAAGGAATCCTGCTCAAGGTCTCTTCCGACCTCGCCTAAGCCAAACTGTAAGGAGGATGGTACTCTGGCGTAATCTTTCCTCGCTCTCTGGACACATGCGTCCTTAGTACAACATCTACTCGAAAGCTGGTCGCATCGCTGTGCCTCTGTATGCATATCCGACCTTTTATCTTAACGGGGTGTAATAACAGCTCGTCTGCATCTCGCACGAACTTCTTGTCCCGCTTGTCTGTATCATCGCCCATTTTGACGTTGCGTCTCTATCTGCGCACTGCAATGCCCTCGGCTACGGTCAATCCGAAGTCTCTCACACAGACTCGAAATTACGAACTCGGTATCGTCATCACTCAGTAGAAGATATCTAGCCGAACACGTCCTCAGCGTGCATATCGCATCTCTGATGTCAGCGGAGTGGAACGTCATCTCGTCGAAATCTCATGCGAACTCTTTACTCCACTCTGCTTCAATATCAACTGATCCGGACTTATCTCATCATGGCTACACAGACTGCGCTCCAACGGCTATGCTCGTATCTGGAGTCTCCCAAGCAGTGTCCAATCCTATGATATCCGAATGATGTCAAATCGCCCGATCGACTCGTCCGAACCTCACAATCCCCCGAGATCTCAACATCTCGGGTACAGTTTAATAGTATCGAGTACATACTACAGCATCGGTGGTCCAGCCGTAGAAGGGCAAACCCAAGCTTCACTAATAGCGCCGCGGAACTGCCGCAAACCCTAAGGTTCAAAGGCTTTCACACGGTCATTATGTCGAGTTAGGGTTTCATTCTTCTAGAGGGTCCATAGAATCGCTTGCATGTCTTTCCGAATACTTTAAACTTGGAAAATTGGTTCCTGACATTCGATCGTCTCAATCGACTCTCAACGAATCTGCATGAAGTCGTCTCTAACTGGAATCAATCTACCCGATGACCTCGCATCGGGGTAAGCGAACGAACCACATGTCCTAGTCATTCATCCTCGGTGACTAGCGACTCACCATCATACCTCTAAGTATAATCCCATGCTGCAGTAGCTCCAATCATCTTGGCGATATCTCATCATTCGCAGCAACAACTGGCTCATTCGTCCGTACGCTGAACAGCGCCTCAATCATCATGAATAAGCGATATATCAAAGGTCATCACATCCTGGCTGGCCACTATCAGTGGCTCAATCCTCTGGTACCGATCGGTACGCCCGAGAAATCTAGTAAAAACGATCAGTCCAACGCTCATGGCGCGAAAACACAATAAGACGACGCCTCAATATGCAATCGTATGTCTCTGGAATCACGCCCTGGTCAGTCCCCATCCACGACGAGCTCATGCTGACGCAACTCGAGCCGTAGCTCACTCCGCCCGTGCAATCGTGGCAGCAAAACCATAACCATTATCGATAAGGATAGATCATAAAAAGGAATATAATACTGTGCAAGGAAATGTACATCCTAAGGTCTCTTAAGCGGAGTGGCGTGTCGTAAGTATGCCGCGGAACATACGTACGGTACGTCCCTCTACTCAAGCTACCTACTCCATCAACCAAGGGTCATCCTATGCGACGAAAGTTCGGGTATAATACCCCCTCGACTAAGTCTAAGCTCCGTAAGGTCAAGCCTAAGTTCCGTATATAGATAACGCCCTAGGCTCCATATAGTCAAACTTAGACTCGAACCATGGTCAACCTAGCGCTCTGATACCAACTTTGTCACGACCCGAAAGAGCACGTGACTGGCCCTTGAACCATATGAAGTCTATAGGACTCCATCTGACCCAAGTAAGCCAAAAGTCCAGAAATCTAAAACCATTTAAAGAGTAAATAAGGAAAACTGGTTTTAAGAAGTAAAGAAATCATGTTCCGGAAATCAAAGTTTTTAAATAACTAAGCCGAATATGCATTTTTAAAGTGTGTAACGTTTCCTGAAAATTTCGGCAGAGTTTCCTTTGTAAAACTGGCCCCGAACGGGGAACAACAAGATTAATACATATGAAATGATAAAAGGCATCCCCAAGCGGGAGCTAGCTCTTCGTCAATCGACGGTTACAACCACGCAAGTAATAATAATAATAATATACAACGCCAAATGGCGAGGATCAAAACTCAAAAAAAGAAACTCAAGACAGCCAGAAAACCATAATATTACAAGCGCGGTTCTAAGGTCGAAATAATACAACACTGTCTCTAAGTCTGAATCAATATACAAGTTTTGGTTGATGGAATGACTAGATACAACTGAAAGTACATGTACAAGGGTGGTTCTGATGCAAAAGAACCCACCTACCAACGCAAGTCACCCATATGGAAGCTGTGTGCCAGAAATGCCGCTAAGGAATCTGTACGGCAAAAACCTTCAAGGACTGTGGCACAACGGGGTTGAGTTGCCAACTCGTGAATAGAAAAAAAATATCTACAAGCAGAGATCGAATGTATGACCCATCCTAGGTCAATATGATCATATAAATATAAACCTCAATATAAAATAAGTCTGCAGTATGCTAAACAGGCAATGTAAACTCTATACATGAGTGTAGTGCCATGTGCTCGTGCCAGTGCCTCATGTAATAGCATATCATAAATGTGGGGTATGATCAACGAAATCGATCTGCATGTACGTGGATCCCGTCCACTCGTCACCTAATGACAATAACCATCATGCATGTAAATATCATCAGCATATGCATGGAAATATGAGGATATAAACCACCTGTGTCTCTCGCGACACGTCAAAATCATGGTACCGGAGTACCCAGCATCGACACTCTAAAACATCATGAAAACTGTGCCCAGCATCGGCACGTAAAGCCTCATATATCGGGCTCCATCTGCAGAATCGGCCCTCGGCCCCATCAGGACGCCCATATCCACCTATCGACTCTGGTCGGTATCCTCCGGATAACCGCCAGGTCCAACCAATCACCGGTAGGTACTCGCCCGCCTCCAGACTCAATCGGCAAAATCCTTCGATCATCTTGCCGAGGGGAACCATACCGGGTCCACCATGTACCTGCAATCGGCTCGTCCACTCCTCGAAACGGATTTCACATGTCGCTCTCAGCACCGAGAAAAAACATGGTGGACGCACTGAAATATCATATCAAGGGTAACCGGGTTTTTAAAGCAATGACATATTCTCTTTTGAAATACCCACGGTTCCCAAATCCAGAAATACCATGGAAATAGCAACTCTCAATGCGTATAATCAGAAAACATGATGTATGCGACATGTAAAAGAAATGTAAGCATATCAGTCTGTCATGCAAGAATCATATCCTGAATGCAACAATACTACAGTGTACTGACATGGCAATTATCGATGATGAAGTGTGTGAGCCGGCAAACAAGTGTACGTGGAACATACGCATCATCGATAATGGTGCTGGTGTCCTAGCAGCATGACTGTAATATATATCAATAAACACAAGCAACGCAATCCAAATAGCATGAATATGCGGAATCTAATAATCAACGCAACAGTAAATAATCTATCTCAATAAATATATCATGCAGCCTTGCCTTTTGAAATAAGACGAATCGGGGTTTTGGGTTAAAATAAGGGCTACGGTGTTTTAAAAACAGATGCTACATTTGAAAATATCCGTAGAACCCTTTTGCCTATCTTTAAAATATCCCCGATTCGTTACTTTTGAAATAGGTATGACTCGGGTCTAGTTTAATGCCTACTATGCGAACTACAGACCCAACTACCAAAACGCCACTTGTCGTTGACCTCAAAACGCCACCCGACAGAAACGAATCACCAAATACCAAAATCCATGCTAAAACAAGTCGTAAATCATACGCCAACCCAAGAAAATCAACCCAGATTTTACCCATACTGGAATCAGTCAAAACTAGACATACCCAGGGTCAAGACTACTGGAAATAGGGCCATGCACCAAAATCGAGACGGTTTCCTCCTGCTCTGGCCGTAAATTGCGGCCTGAAGGGATTAATTGGCGGCCGGGGTTTGGAGTTGGGGGCTAGGGTTTGGGGTGGTGGTTCCATATTGCCTGCACATCTCACTGTCAACTCAGTTTTATTTTAGGGGTCTCGGGGTGATAGCAGATTCCTAAATACTATCATAGATTCACAGTTTTCCCCGATATCGATTCCGTAAATCCGTATTCTGGTTTCATGTTCAGGTTTGGGTCCAAATTAGCATTATATAAGGTCACAAAAAGCCTCAATTTCACTTTGATTTCAGGTCTAACCCTAAACCCTAACTTAAATTCTCCAAAGTCCACAAAACGACACAATATCGATATGAAACTAGAATTGATGCATAAGGAAATTGAAATACTACTTGAGGGTGCAGAAATTACCTCTTTTGGCAACTCAAGAAAATTCTTGAGTTGCTCAAGGTCCTCAAAATCCACTCTTTCTTGGTCCAAAGTGTTTGTCTCGAGCTCGTGCACCTTTTTTGAGAAAGGAAATTGGTGTTTTGAGTTTGTTTTGGAGATGAAGTAGGGTATTTTGTGGAGGGGAGGAAAGAGGGAAGCAACAGCAGCTGAGCAAGAGGGAGAAGGGGAGAGAAATGAAGAAGAGGATGATGTGAGACTAAGTCAAGAGAACCCCTTACCTTTCTCTCTCTCACCCACCTACTACACCATTATTCTAATCAAATTCTTTTCTTTTCTTTTTCTAAAACCTTCTCACTCAAATAGTAAACCCAAAGTAAAGCCATGGTAATAAAAAATGTAACACAAGTGTAGAAAAAGATATGTGCATGTTTTGCACAAAAATACCAAAAATCAAATTAGTGATTTTTAATCGCGATTAACACTAAATTTGCATATAACTAATCATAAAAACATAAAAATGGCATAATTCCATAAAATACCCTATTTTAGAATTTTCCATAATTTTCCATAATTTTTCCTTATTTACTTGTATTTAATAATACCGGAATATTAAAATATTCATTAAAATAATATTAAATTATAAAAATTCCCAAAAATAATATTTTATTATTTTGAAACGTTACAAAAAATAACTGTATAAACGACCTCCAAGTCACAAAATGAAATACAATATCGTCCTCACATCAAGTCTCTAAGTCATACAAGATAATGGTAGATGTAAAGTACAGGATACAACGAATATACAACAAGCAACATCGGATAACCGCAAAACCTACCTAAGCAAAACTGCACACTGTCAGGCGAAGCGGTATCCGTAGCAAAGATGATACGATGGAAGAAAATAGCCCTTCCTCTGACTATCCTGAAGAACGCCTACAAAACACTGTGGCATAACGGAGGTGAGTTGCCAACTCGTGAATAGTAAATAACATATACAGGTAATCGCGAGTATGCACGTACAACGCGAATCTATCACATTGCAACTAATAGCAATGAATGGTCATATGTCATGCAACAGTCATGAAAGGTACACCAGTAGGTACAACTAATACATGAAGCAATAATATGACAATCTGTATGCAACAATCATGTACGGTACTCGATCAGGTACTACTAATACATGAAGCAATGCATATAAAATAAAGTATGTAAATGCAACAGTCATGGTAGGTACTCAATCAGGTACTACTAATAAATGAAACAGTGCATAAAAAATAAATGCGGAGTATGGAATAAAATATGTCATTTCCACGGAAATCCTGACCTCTTGGTATGACCAAAATCCAACAAGACAATCCAAATCCCAATTTCCACAAATCAGCCCCTAAATTGGCTCTCATATCATGTAAGTCATATATCCTTAATGTACAATATCAAGTAAATCTCATATATCCCGAATGTCCAACATCAAGTGTATCTCATATATCCCGAATGTACAACATCAAGTAGATCTCACATATCCTATATGTACAATATCAGTATATCCCACATATCCTGTGTGTACAATATCAGTATATCCCACATATCCTGTGTGTACAATATCGGTATATCCCATATATCCTGTGTGTACAATATCGGTATATCCCATATATCCGGTGTGTTTGCATGAATAAATATGATGAAGTATATGAATCGATATGTATACATATATATTAGCGTCCCACTCCACTAATATATACATATATAGGAATAAAAAAATCATGAAAACCAGTGTCTCACATAGACACATAAATACTGATCTATCAGGTGCTGTCACCACGACTGGCCCCCTGATAGGTAAGTATCATACGCTATACCGAAAAGCCCGACTGCCTAGCTCTGACCTTCGTCTTTCCACGTATCCATACGTATGACTCCAGTCGGTATCCCCACGATAACCGCCGAGTCATAGGTAATGTCACCGGATGGTATGGTTCCCCTGCCAAGCTCATGGGCATGTTACATCGACTCTTGCCCCGGCGTACCTCCGGGCCCCACCATGTACCCACAGACGGTGCCTCCCGCTCCTCGAATCGGGTATATAATCAGAACCGATAAAACTCATGGTGGCTGCAGAAATATCATATAGAGAGTAACCGGGTTTGTCAAATAATGTATAATTTCATGAAACTACCACGGTCCCCAAATCCATAAAACATCATGAAAAATCCATATCTCAATACGAAAATCCATGAATATAATATACGCAACATTAAACTGAAATCCAAGCGTATAAAGGAAAAGTCGCTATTTTACCGCAGCCGGTTAAAATATAAATCATGCGGTTCCTAATTCTCTAAGTCCAATATAACATCAAATAAAGGTGCACATGTAGCTATAACCAGAAATATGGGTAACTTGTAGGTATAGGAAGGTATATGTATCTACCTATCAGTAATGATGTAATATACCCTCCAGGTATAAGCAAGGTATGCATAGAAGGTATACACGTAGCCATGTCATTATGTGTGTATGTACCTATCGCTAATGGTAGAATACCCTATAGGTAATACAGGTAACTAGCATGTAAGCAAGTCACGACATATGTGTAAGCATGTAGGTATACAGGTATGCTATAAGTCATATGCATAAAAAAATATGAGTCATTGTCTCAATGTCCCTAACCAAACCATATCATATAGGTATGTGTATTGTGCGTAACATAGCAATTATTGACGGTGTGTGTGGCATAAAATCAGTGCTCGTGCAACATAAATCGTCAATAATATGTGCAGTGTCCTAAGGATACTAGTCCAAGCACAACAATAACTAAGCAATAAGGTGCATGTGCAACTCTAAATATGAAATAAAATATGCGACAAGGTAAAGTCATCTCTAGCCCTGACGCATAACGCCATGTGGGCGATTCCCCTGTATATGTTAAATCTACTCACAAACGCTCCTGGCTAAGTGAATCCTACCACCTGTTTTCCCTTCTTCGCAGCGTCCGAAATCCCCGCCTGCGAACCTAAAACAATAAAACGATAACACAAGGGTATATTAGCAAACGACCAAAAACACGTACAAACTACATTTTACCAACACACCAACTCCAAACATACTCTCAAGTGTTCGTATTGTGGCTAACGTACGTAGAGACACGACGAAACAAACCCAAGAGTAAAACCAGCACGAAGTGCACGGACCGTGTCGGATAACGTATCGCGCATAGTCGTATCACTAGAAGCTACCTATGTGATCCTAGATTTTTCATACAGAGAAAACTAAACAATCAAACAGAACCAAACACACCTAAACCACTGCAGACACCTACCCACAAAAACCCAAACCTAAAACTCCACCAGAATTTCGGCATCGCCGGAAATCTCCTTCTCGTCGCCGGCCATGGTCTGAGCAGGGTGGTTCGTGCTCCAAGTGAGATCCTATTGTCACAGGTACAACACAACTACATTGTTTGGTTTTCTAGAAAAATCTCGGGGTCACAGCAGGTCACAGATATCAGAAAGCGACAATAAAAATACGATATTTAGCACAAAACTTAACTTTACACAATCTAAACTGAAACTAACAAGCTACCCAACACAAGATCCAAGCTATCCTAGCTCCTAGGCATTCAAGAGGCAAATCCAAGAAAAAGATGTGATTTTGTAAAGTTTGTGATGGATTTTTTGAAATAGGTTCAAGTGTTCAGTTTGAGTGTTGAGAAATGAGAAATTATGCTAAGGAAATAAGTGTGAGTGATAATCAGAGAATAGAATAAAAAGAAAGAGAGAGGTGAGTGCAAGAGGTGAGTGCACCATGCATTAATTCATCAATAAAGCATTGACACCACCATTAAAGCCCACCATGCCACCTTTCTCTCAAACAAAACCCAAAAGAAAATATCAAGGATTATGGTTAAGGTTAAAGCAAAGAATGGATTTAAAGCAAAGGATTAAATTAGGGTTAAGTTGTCATGGTCACTAAATCTAGATTAGCACAAACAAACCCTCACATTTACGTGCACACGTGCGTGCATGCCCATAACAAATAATATTAAAATAATAATTAAATGTTATAAAATGTGAAGAACCAGAATTGGTAAACTTTTTACAGTAAACCCGCATTACCGTCTAAACTAACCCTAACCGAAATCTAAGGCGTTACAAAATAAAACACCTTTTGTTCCTCGGTGTGGTAGAAGATATTCCCTTGCAAATGCCTGGGATATCCAACAAACTTCCACAGAACTGACCTGGCATCGAGCTTGTCCGGATTTTTCCTTTGGCATAGGCCGGACAACCCTAAATCTTAACATCCATAAGAGATGGGCTCTTTCCATACCATATCACATATGGAGTGGTAGGCACCTGATTTGGTTGGAACCCTTTTCAAAAGGTATGCAGCTTCATCAAGCCCATTACCCCGAAAAGGAAACATGCAACTCAGTAGTACTCATTATAGAGCACACCATATCACATAGGGTGCGATTGCTCCGCCCCAATACACCTGCGTGCTATGGTGTATACGGAGGAGTAATGCTGAAAGAGAATCTCATTCTCCTTTAGAATAGTCCAGGAATTCCATGCTCAAGTATTCTCCTCCCTGATCTCATCAAAGGACATAATACTAATACCCATATTGGTTCTCTACTTCTAACTTATATTCTTTGAATTTCTTAAAAGCTTCAAACTAGTGTTTCAACAGGAACACAAGTGCGAATCTTGAGAGATCATCAATGAATGTAATAAAGTACAAAGAACCAGTCCTGGTATCTGTAGACAGGGGACCTACATATATCATCACGTATCAATCCCAAGAGTTCAATAACTCTTTCTCTGTTTCCAATAAACGGAGCTATGGTCATCTTACCTTTGTGACATGATTGGCAAGTTTCACAAGATGTAAATTCAAACTGATTTAAATATGCATCTTTATTTAATTTAGCTAGTCGGGTCACATTGATATGACCTAGTCTACAATGCATCAAGAAGGTTTCGTTCATTTCTGAACTCTTCCTCTTGTGTGTGTTCTGTACGTTATGAACTATAGTTTGATTTAGAACGTATATGCTTTTAGATAACGTGCCTGAACCGATCAACTCTTGATCTAGGAAATGTTCAAAACATTATCCAACAATACAAAATTATATCCTTCTTTACTTAATAAAGATACTGATATGATGTTGTATATCAGGTTCGGTAACTAATAACATTCGTTCAGAATCAATGTATTTGGTAATACAGGGTGATAACTGCCAACAGACTTGGCTGCAACACTTGCACCATTTTTAACTCTTAAAATTATCACCCTTTCTCAGTTCTCTACCTATCTGTAGCCCATGTAACAGATTACATTTGTGGGATCCTGATCCGGTATCTCATACCCAGGACGTAAAGGATACTGAGAAACAGTTCTCTGTAATGAACACACCCGAAGAAGATGCATCATCATGCACTTTTTTCGTTTGGACGGCACGGGAATTCTGGTAATCCCCTATTTCGTGCTCGGTCTTATAATAATTATAAGTTGGAGCGGGACCAACGTTCCCTAGCTCAGTATAACAAATGGGTTCAGTCAATACATCCGTATTATTATCTTGATTAAGGCGTGACATGGTCACTACCTGGAGAGAGAGAGAGAAGAAAACACTTTGCGTATGCTCTTGCAAGAATATATTGGTTATTAATTTATCTAATCAGGATGGCTCCCACTGTTTTAGTCAAATCTTCCTTCAAACCCTAAAAGGAAAGACTAGCCGGGATTAATTACACCTTACAAGTTCGCCAATCTTTCAGCCAAGCCAGTGCCGGAACTTTGAGGGAGGTTCCCCGTGCTTTCGTACGGACCTAATTAAAATAAACCTCATTTTCCCATGGGTGTGACCCCGTTGACACCCTTCTAGACACCTACTTGATCGGCTAATTATAATGTGTAAAACTTGTAAGTCCACGTTGCCCACCCCAGTGCTTGCGGTGAGGCGGAAAAGGGAATAAAAATCGGATTTTTACTTCTCTAGGAAGAATGGACTAGACAAAGGAGGATCTTTGCTAAACCAAAACTAGCTAAAGCTAAATAGAAATTAGCTACAAGTAAGAATGGTTATACCTAGGGCTTTATGTCCTTCTCTCCTTGCTCCTTGGAGAAGTAGAAAGGGATCACCTTTGTCGTCTTCTCACGTCGAAGAAGGATCCACCAGAAAGCCTCAACCTTTGGCTTCAACTTCAAGCTAGAAGTAACTAGGGTGCTAGAAGTGCTAATCCTAGAACCCTAGATGAGAGTAGAGATTACTATGGAGTGGTTTTTCTCAAGCTCAAGTGTTTCTCAACACATGAGAGGGGAGAGCTTGAGGAAGAGGAAGAACAAGAGAAAGAAAGTATATGATAGAATAAATGGTTTTTACAACCATAACAAAATATATGTGGTTTTTCAAATAATAATATTAATCAAAAATGAAAAGGTGATGGTTAGTTTGAAGAGACCATTATCATATCACAATAAATGATTTTGCAAAAATCAAAGAGCATCTAAAAAA
Source organism: Agapanthus africanus (assembly GCA_030015575.1). Classification (NCBI taxonomy): domain Eukaryota; kingdom Viridiplantae; phylum Streptophyta; class Magnoliopsida; order Asparagales; family Amaryllidaceae; genus Agapanthus; species Agapanthus africanus. The sequence goes on along the minus strand of JASDDO010000012.1, from coordinate 292,710,666 downwards.
GTAATGATGATGGTCAATGTTTCAAACCTAGTCCACTAGTCAACCATGGTCAACGAGTCAACAAGCACAAGAATGACACAATTTTACTTAATTAATATTATTAATTGATAAATCACAATATCATTAGGGTTTGGAAAATAGAAGACTGTAAACTGTGCATACACACCCGTTCCAAAACCCTAATGAAAAACCTCTTCCTCCGCCTCAATCAAATGTGCATACGCACCCGTATTCGTGATCCGAGGAACACGAATACAAAGAGATAAAACCAACCCCAAATTATATACTAGGATCTGGCTTAAACCAAAGCCCGCTAGTATAAGCTGTCCGGACAGCAAACGTGCACAAGTGCGCGGATGTGAACGAACCCTGTCGCAAAACCATGCGACCTCTACTCATTTTGCCTAAAAGCGAATAACTCTCTGTGTGCGACTCTAAAGACTCGACACTACGCTGGCAGTGGGTTTAACCACAGACCGCAAGCGGCACTGGCTGTGCATAACGGTCCCCAGGTAGATGCCGATAAGAAGACAGACGAGGTGACCCCATCTGAACTCCTACTGAGCCTGTATGTGACAGTCTCCGTACAGTCCAGTCTGTTCGTCTGATACATCGCATGGCGGGCCTAGGGAGGCGGTAAACGTCAGTCCCCTAATAGAGGTACAAGTCGTGTCAGAGTGCAGCCCAAAACACCCTGAGATAACACTGGAAACCTACCAGTATATCTCGCTTGCCCTGGCCAGGGACTACTTGTGTAATGGCTCTCCTGGACACAGCGCGATGTCAACCCCCAATACCGGGAGAGACGAATCCTGTCTAACCGTCACTGCCTCCAAGTGCTTCGGGACTGCACTCAATTACTACCTGTTTGCACGACTACTTTGAGCCGTGGTAGGGTAGTAATCAAAGTGCAGTAGGAACACACTCGAGGCGAAGTGACAGTGTCAAGTCAGCGGACTAAGCTGTACTCATGTCACCTGGGAACTGATAAATGACGATAGGTATAATACCAACCAACAGTTCCCGACGAGTCCTGTCTAGTGTACTCGTAACCTAACGAGCACCCGCATACTATCTCAAGTACGACGTACTGACGGTTGTGGGACAGACCGTCTCCCACGCTGGGATGAGAAGCGCATACGCTAGTCTACTCCGGACTATCGATGCCCTGTCTCGATAGTCCAACGACTAGGGACCTGTATAAGGATGTGCTTATGGATTACCCAGCCCCACGAGTGTGAGCACCATCACAACGCTGGTAATCAAGCAAAGATCCTAAGGGCTCTACTAATATGTATATAAGCGATATGCTAAAAGAAACACATGCACATATTAAAGCAGAGACAAACCAAGTAGCATACTACCATTTCGAGCAAGATTGTATATACAAGTGTGAATATCCCAAGCTTCCATCAAGTAATATACATACTAGTATGATACAGTAATGGTCTCTAGGGCATATACACTAACAATCTCCCACTTTCACTAAGGCCATGTACTGGCGTATCGAAGACCTATCATCTCGATTAGCCGCTCGAACTGAGTCTCGGGTAAGGCCTTCGTGAATGGATTTGCAGTGTTATCTTCTGAAGCAACCCTCCGAACTTCGATCTCCTAGCGATCCACGATCTCCCTGATCAGGTGATACCGCCTCAAGATGTGTCTGGATTTCTGATGGGACCTGGGTTACTTCGCTAAAGCTATAGCCCCGTTGTTGTCGCAATACAGAGGTATTGGGTCAACAATGGACGGAACCACCTGAAGTCAAGAACTTCCTCATCCAGACAGCTTCTTTTGCGGCATCAGATGCAGCGATGTATTCCGCTTCCATAGTCGAGTCTGCAACGGTTTCCTGTTTGGAGCTCTTCCAACACACCGCCCCTCCATTGAGGGTAAATACAAAACCCGACATGGACTTGGAATCATCCTTGTCACTCTGGAAGCTGGAGTCAGCAAAGGCCTCAATCTGGAGGTCTTTTCCGCCATACACCAAGAACTTCTCCTTAGTCCTTCTCAGGTACTTGAGAATGTTCTTTACCGCTATCCAATGTTTCTCCCCAGGGTTTGACTGATACCTGCGTACCACACTCAGTGCATAAGCCACATCTGGTCTGGTACACAACATCGCATACATTATAGAGCCTACCGCAGAAGCGTAAGATATAATAGACATGCAATCCCTCTCCAAATCAGTCTTGGGAGACATCTCTTTGGAGAGGGTGATCCCGTGACAAGCCGGTAGATTACAGCGCTTGGAATCTTCCATACTGAATCTCTTCAGTATGGTGTCGATGTACCTGGACTGTGAAAGTCCTAATATCCTCTTGGATCTGTCACGGTAGATCCGGATACCCAGAATGTATGAGGCATCACCCAGGTCTTTCATGGAGAACCTGTGTGACAAGAACCCCTTGACAGATTGTAGCATAGGAATGTCATTTCCTATTAAGAGAATGTCATCCACGTATAAAACGAGGAATACTACAGTTCTCGCTACAAATCTACAATAGATGCATGGTTCATCTAGATTTTTGATAAAGCCAAATTCCTTGACCGTCTCATCAAAATAGATGTTCCAACTCCGCGATGCCTTCTTTAGTCCATAAATGGACTTAAGCAACTTGCACACCTTTCCACTACTCCCACTATGAATGAAACCCTCTGGCTGGTCCATATAGACACACTCCTCTAAATGTCCATTTAGAAAGGCGGTCTTTACGTCCATCTGCCAAATCTCATAATCGTGGAAGGCAGCAATGGCAAGAAGGATCCGAATGGATTTCAGCATAGCTACTGGAGAAAAGGTTTCGTCATAGTCCAAACCAGGTCGCTGACGAAAACCCTTTGCAACCAATCTAGCTTTATAGGTCTCAACCTGTCCATCTACACCAATCTTCCTTTTGAAGATCCACTTGCATCCTACGGGTTTCACCCCATCTGGAGCAATGTCCAACGTCCATACTTTGTTGGTGTACATGGACTCCATTTCGGTCCGCATTGCATCCAGCCATTTTACCGAGTCGACGCTCTGAATAGCTTGCTGGAAGCTAGTAGGCTCATCACAATCTATGATGCAATCCTCTCTATCCACGTCAATGAGAAAACCGTAGTATCTCTCGGGCGGATGAGACTGCCTACTACTCCTGCGGAGTGACGTAGGAATGTCCTGATCTTTCGAACCCTCTGGTTCTACTAAGCTTTCAGTAATAGCTCGTGGTTCCGGAATTTCTTCCAGTTCAATTGCGCTCCCACTTATTTCTTTTTCTATGAACTGGTGTTCTAGAAAGTGGGCATGGCGAGAAACAAAGACCTTTTGTTCCTCTTCGCAATAGAAGAAATATCGCTTGGAGTTCTTTGGATATCCCACAAACTTGCACTGTACTGAGCGTGCCTCGAGCTTGTCCGCATGCTGCTTTTTTACAAAAGCTGGACATCCCCATGTCTTAATGTGATTAAGATAGAGTCTCTTCCCACACCACATCTGATATGGTGTAGTAGGCACAGTCTTAGTTGGAACTCGGTTCAAAAGGTATGCAGCTGATTCTAGCGCATATCCCCAGAACGATCGCGGCAACTCAGCGTTACTCATCATGGACCGTACCATATCCATTAGGGTTCGGTTCCGTCTCTCCGATACACCGTTGTGTTGCGGAGTGTATGGAGGAGTAAGCTGAGAGAGAATTCCATTCTCTTTTAAGTAACCCAGGAACTCGGCACTCAAGTATTCACCACCTCGATCAGATCTCAGTGACTTGATACTTTTGCCTGTTTGTTTTTCTACTTCATTCTTATATTCCTGGAATTTTTCAAAAGCCTCGGATTTATGTTTCATTAAGAAGACATAACCGTACCTTGAAAAGTCATCCGTAAAAGTGATGAAGTAAGAATAACCGCTTCGTGCATGTGTAGAAATTGGACCGCACACGTCGCTGTGTACGAGTCCCAAGAGCTCGCTCGCTCTTACTCCGTGTCCAGTGAACGGAGTTTTTGTCATCTTTCCTTTGAGACAGGATTGACAAGTTGCATACGATTGATATTCGAACGGATCCAAATATCCTTCTGCCTGTAACTTAGTCAAACTTCTCTCATTGATGTGACCCAGTCTACAATGCCATAAGAAAGTTTTATTGATTTCTGGTGACTTTCTTTTGTGTGTATTCTGGACATTGAAAATCTGTGGTTGGTTTAATACGTATATACCGTTGTTTAATGTACCTGACCCAATCAAAACTTGATTAAGGTGAATGTTCACTACATTACTTACAAATGCAAATTCATAACCTTCTTTAGATAATAAAGATACAGAAATGATATTACAGGTTGCATTTGGTACAAAATAACATCTACGTAAAACCAAAAAGTGTACATCCGACAATCCCAGGTGATAGTCCCCCACGGCCTCAGCATCCATGCTAGCTCCGTTTGCAACTCTGAGGGTCATATCACCTGCCTTCAAAACTCTACGCTTTCTCAACGCTTGCAAAGAATTACAGATATGAGATCCTGATCCGGTATCTAATACCCAGGAAGTAGAGTTTATTGATAGACAGTTTTCAATAACATACACACCTGAAACTGAAGCCGCAACTTGCTTCGGATCCTGGGTTCTGGCCTTCTAAGCCTTGCAATCCTGTTTCCAGTGTCCACTTCTGTGACAGTAGAAGCATTCTTCCTTCCCCACCAGCTTTCCTGCTACCTTTTTTGCCTTTCCCTTTCCCTTCGTATCCACTTTACTGACACCGCCTCTTGGTTTGGCGGGGGCTTTCTTCTTCTTACCCTTGGCTTTCGCCCTGGACCTAGAAGAGGAAGATCCTCCTACAAACAAAGTGGATGTCTCCCTACCTTTCTGTAGGGTGCCCTCAGCACTCCTCAACATGTTCAGAAGTTCGGAAAGTTCAACCTCCTTTCCTTGCATGTTGAAGTTTAGGATAAACTGGGCATAAGTGGAAGGAAGGGACTGGAGAATTAAATCAGTATAGAGTTCATTCTCCAACGTGGTCCCAAGGTCCGCGAGCTCCTCTATGTAGCCAATCATCTTAAGCACGTGTTCCGCTACCGATGATCCGATGGCCAATCTTGCTTAAAATAGCTTCTTCGACACTTCGTATCTTGCGATACGAGACTGCTCTCCATACAGTTCTTTTGTATGGAGAAATATGGACTCCAGGTCCATATTCTCATGCCTCCTCTAATATTCGTTGTCCATCGAGGCAAGCACGAGGCATTTGGCCTTCGCGCAATCGATCTCCAATGTCTTACGGATTTCTTTATTCGCGACGCTGGAGGTGGGACCTGGGACAGGGGGAGCTTTGGTGGTAAGGACATACCCCAACTTGTCGTAAGTGATTGCCATCTTGACATTCCTGAGCCAATCTTTGTAGTTTGGCCCTGTCAGTATGTTTTTATCTAGTAATAACTTAAGTCCGGTCATGTTGAATGGTCGCTGCAATTAGGAGAGAGAAAAGAAACACTTTAGCATGATGCTCTTGCAAGTTTAGAGTGGTTTTTAGTTTGTCTAAACTAGATGGCTCCCACTGTCTCTCGAATCCCTTCTTAAACCGTAAAGAAAGAATTAGTCGGGATCAATCTCACCGTACAATACTTGCTTAACCGTTCAGCCAGGCCAGTGTCGGTACTTCGAGGGAGGTTTTCCAACACTTTCGCGAAGTTCCTTAATTAAGTAACCTCTTTTCCCTGTGGGCGTAGCCCCGCTAACACCTTTCTAGACACCTACTAGGTTTATAGCATTGATCGTTAAGTGAGAGTTTTCCCGAGGAGTAGCATATACTCACAGTAGGATCGGGATCCAAATATCATCGCGTGATAAAACCGAAGAATTCCTACCAGAATCATCACACTCCAAATGGTATGCAGCGCTAGCAAGTTTCAGTGCTTATGAAACTCCCGATGTGGATTTTTGCCCCATGCTCTTATGACCTTGACTTTGGCCAAAATATCATAAGTCACATGTCAAGTTCTACCCGTCATTCTCTTGGTTAATTTGGACCCACCCGTACCTACCCTTGACTTTGGCCAAAATGGCAGCACGACTGTCCTAAACCAACGCATCTACCTATGCTGCACATGAATACCCAAATAGCTACCAATCACTATGCCATGACTTTGGACAAAATACATAGCTTGAATACTTTTTGACCATTCATGTGGAATGACGGAGGGCTACGAATGGTTTTGGCGAAACCGTGAACGTAGTGAACTTGATATAATCGATGGAAGGAGATAGCTTTTAAAAGGAGTGGTTCAAGCTCCGCGTTTAAAAGTTTAGTTTTGAAAAGAACCGAGTGGTTTTCAAAGTGTTCCAATCGACTTTTACTTGGTTTATTTTCTTGCATTAGTTCTTTTATTGCGTCCCATCATTTAATCCTACCATTGCAGAAAACAACCAAAATATGACGTACGCTTATGCCATTCGCATTCGCCACGAGGCCCCGTCATCACCCGTTAGGTTACTTAACTAACGACAGAGCGGGGGCTGGGCTAGCGCGGCTGTAAAACATAAGCAACGCCTAAATAGTTATGGTATATAGATATAAAGCAATGATAGATATTACAGATCATAGATGAATACATTGGATATACTAGGAATCCGCAATACGTTCGAGCCTGCAACGAAAAGCGGATTACACGGTCGCGGTGAATAGCCAATACCCCACCCAAGACCCCTACGGGTGCGGCAAACTACCCGCCAAGTACCCGAAGCGAAGCAACCTCCTTCAACACCGTGAGTAGGCCACTCGGCACTTCGAGATACCCGGTAGTTTGTGCACCCCCTCCATGGGTCTATCCTAGGAGCAAAAACAGTAAAAAGAATTATACAATGACGGCTACAACCCCGACCCGGTTGTGCGGCCAAACTAATAATATTACATCAATTTACATATTACAAGAATGAAAGAAAAAGAAACACTCATCTCACATCCACCCCGGCTATTCACCCGCGACAATCGAACGCATTCATATACACATACCAACATCAAACACAGATCACTGATATGTATAACCCCCACTAATCGACATATAGCGATTAGCCGACGTTGAATACATATAAACATCACAGATATAACCGATTAGTCAAAGTATAGTGAAGTTCGATCAAGAATACGGATTTATAGGCCCCCAAAAACAAATTTCTTTTCTGGAAAATCTGGGCACAAATAAACCATCTTAAAAATCCCAAAACCAAGCCGGAAGAACACTGCACCAAACTCGACCCAGAACCGAGTCAAAACGGCCGCGGTTGCGCGGCAATAGCTTGCTATTGCCGCGGAACTGCGGCGCTTTGAACGATTCACTGGATCGTTTTTGGTGGCTTTCTTCAGAAAACCCTGAGATGATTTTTGACGTACGATTTATTTTATTTTGAACAGAAAAAAAATAACAGAAAGTTAGGGTTTTTGTAAACTCGGTTTTGCGATTTTTCGGATTGAACTTCCATACACTTTACTACCTAGCTAGTTTATGTTTAGTTAGGCTCTGATACTACTGTAAGTCCACGTTGCCCACCCCGGTGCTTGCGGGGAGGCGGAAAAGGGAATAAAAATCGGATTTTTACTTTTCTAGGCAACATGGACTAGACAAAGGAGGATCTTTGCTAAACAAAAACTAGCTAAAGCTAACTAGAAATTAGCTACAAGTAAGAATGGTTATACCTAGGGCTTTATGTCCTTCTCTCCTTGCTCCTTGGAGTAGTAGAAAGGGATCACCTTTTTCGTCTTCTCACGTCGAAGAAGGATCCACCCGAAAGCCTCAACTTTTGGCTTCAACTTCAAGCTAGAAGTAACTAGTGTGCTAGAAGTGCTAATCCTAGAACCCTAGATGAGAGTAGAGATTACTATGGAGTGGTTTTTCTCAAGCTCAAGTGTTTCTCAACACATGAGAGGGGAGAGCTTGAGGAAGAGAAAGAACAAGAGAGAGAAAGTATATGATAGAATGAAATGGTTTTTACAACCATAACAAAATATATGTGATTTTTCAAATAATAATATTAATCAAAAATGAAAAGGTGATGGTTAATTTGAAGAGACCATTATCATATCACAATAAATGATTTTGCAAAGATCAAAGAGCATCTAAAAAAGTAATGATGATGGTCAATGTTTCAAACCTAGTCAACTAGTCAACCTTGGTCAACAAGTCAACAAGCCCAACCATGACACAATTTCACTTAATTAATATTATTAATTGATAAATCACAATATCATTAGGGTTTGGAAAATAGAAGACTGTCAACTGTGCATACACACCCGTTCCAAAACCCTAATGAAAAACCTCTTCCTCCGCCTCAATCAACTGTGCATACGCACCCGTATTCGTGATCCGAGGAACATGAATACAAAGAGATAAAACCAACCCCAAATTATATACTAGGATCTGGCTTAAACAAAAGCCCGCTAGTATAAGCTGTCCGGACAGCAAACGTGCACAAGTGCGCGGATGTGAACGAACCCTGTCGCAAAACCATGCGACCTCTACTCATTTTGCCTAAAGGCGAATAACTCTCTGTGTGGGACTCTAAAGACTCGACACTACGCTGGCAGTTGGTTTCACCACAGACCGCAAGCGGCACTAGCTGTGCGTAACGGTCCCCAGGTAGATACTTATAAGAAGACTGACGAGGTGACCCAATCTGAACTCCTACTGAGCCTGTATGTGACAGTCTCCGTACAGTCCGGTCTGTTCGTCTGATACATCGCATGGCGGGCCTAGGGGGGCGGTAAACGTCTGTCCCCTAATAGCGGTACAAGTCGTGTCGGAGTGCAGCCCAGAACATCCTGAGATAACACTGGAAACCTACCAGTATATCTCGCTTGCCCTGGCCAGGGACTACTTGTGTAATGGCTCTCCTGGACACAGCGCGATGTCAACCCCCAATACCGGGAGAGACGAATCCTGTCTAACCGTCACTGCCTCCAAGTGCTTCGGGACTGTACCCAACTACTACCTGTTTGCACGACTCCTTTGAGCCGTGGTAGGGTAGTAATCAAAGTGCAGTGGAAACACTCTCGAGGCGAAGTGACAGTGTTAAGTCAGCGGACTAAGCTGTACTCATGTCACCTGGGAACTGATAACTGACGATAGGTATAATACCAACCAACAGTTCCCGACGAGTCCTGTCCAGTGTACTCGTAACCTAATGAGCACCCGCATACTATCTCAAGTACGACGTACTGACGGTTGTGGGACAGACCGTCTCCCACGCTGGGATGAGAAGCGCATACGCAAGTCTACTCCGGACTATCGATGCCCTGTCTCGATAGTCCAACGACTAGGGACCTGTATAAGGATGTGCTTATGGATTACCCAGCCCCACGAGTGTGAGCGCCAGTACAACGCTGGTAATCAAGCAAAGATCCTAAGGGCTCTACTTGTTAGTTATATGTATGCCCTAGAGGCCATTACTATACATAGGATGTATATTGTAGTGGATGCTTGGACATATATAGGGATGACTTTCTTGCTCGATATGATAGTATGCTATCTGGTTACTCTTTACCTTGACGTGTACACTGATTGTCTCTCTGTTACATGTTGGTAAAGCCCTTAGGATGTGTACTTGACTACCTGGACAATTATGCGGATCATACTAGTGGGGAAATGGTAGTCCATAAGTACATCCTTCAAAGTCCCTAGTCGTGGGTGTATCGAGACAGGGCATCGATATACCAGAGTAGACTAGCGTGTAGCTTCTCGACCTATACAGATGGGCGATGGATGATCTCATATCCATTGGTGTTTGACATCAGAGATGATATACGGGTGGTCAGTAGAGACTGGGTACACTGGACGGACTCACCGAGAACTCCCAGATGGTATTATACCTTACGTGAGATGGCAGTTCTCTGGTGACACTGGTACAGGTTAGTCTGTAGACCCGAGATCGTCATAGAGTCTTGTGTAATTCCCACTGTGCTTTGATTTCCATCATACCACGTCCAAGAGGGCGTGCAAAAAGGTGGCTTTTGGGTACAGTCCTGAGTCACATGGAGGCAATGAGCGATAGGAGGGGTTTCGTCTCTCCCGGTATAGGGAGTTGATGTTGCGCAGTGCTCGATTGGCTATAACAGGAAGTCCTTGGCCAAGGCAGCTTTAGGGATTTACTGGTAAGTGTTACCAGTAGTTTCTCAACCCGTTATGAGCCTCATATCGACACGACTTATCGAGTTATTGGGGTCTGACGTTTACCACCCCTAGACGAGTTATGCGACATATCAGACGAACAGACCGGACTGTACGGTAGTGTTACTCGTTGGATTCACTGGAGTGTGAGCGGGCTTGCTCGTTGATCTTCTGATCGCTCAATACCCGGGTGGCCGTTACGTTTAGCAGACCGCTTGCGGTTTGTGGGTGATTGATATGATCATCACCTGCTGCCGGCGTATTGACGAGTCTTTAGAGTCCTACACAGGGGTTTCCTTGCTCAAGCGAAACGAAATAGGAGCGCATATGAGATATGTGCTGGACCGAGGATAATACCAGTATGTGATACTGTATTCTATTCTCGCGATTTGTGACATTGATCGGTTGTATGTGATATAGCCGGGTTATCGGATCAAGTGTTGATTCTATAAGTTGTTACTATAGATATTAGTCGGTTATATGCGATATGACCGGATCGTTAAATCAAGTGTTGATTTAATGATTTAATGTATAATTATATATTTGATATATTACTTTACATTAACTAGTATTGGTTCACTTAAGATTTGTTTTCTCACTTGAAAGTGTACATTGTTTATATGTGATATATGCAAGTGTACATGTTTGTATCATGCTTGATGATACAAACAAGATTGAGTGTATGAGACTTGAACCATATCAATGTTGGATTAGGGTTTATTATTTTCATAAACAAATAACAAAAGAGAGTGACTTTGGTCAAAGTTATCAAGCTTCATGAAGCTTGATGAACATTGACAAAGTCAACTCTTTTGTCATTTGTTCAAGATATTAGCTAACCCATCCCTTAACCTTATGTTATGGTTAATTCTCTACATGAGTTAAGCATGTGGGCTTAACTCAACCATGGTGCCATGATTAAAAGGATAAGTGTTCATATTATTCTTTTAATGGATATGATATTCTTTCTTCTTCTTCATCTTCATCAAGCTTGAAAAAGCTTGCTATCTCCAATGGCATCATGAGAAAAAGAGTGAGAAATCCAATTCTAAAGTGAACCCACTTCCTATTTCTTCATCCTCTACCACTTGCCAAGTAGTATAGGGTGTTCTCTTCACAAAGTTTTCGACCAAGTGAAGGAATAGCTTGAGTTTGAGTCTCCCCGACGTAGATCATCTTCGGCCTCGAAGTCAATGACCTAGCCCGATCATTTCTCCGACGAAACCATCGCTAGAGTTCAGGACCCGATGATCGCAGCGCAGGGATGCCATCTCGGAGCTAAAGAAGTGGTGGACCGGATCTACAAAGGTTGTAATCCCTTTCATTTAGTAGCAAAGTCGTTTGCCTGCTTGATTTTCGCCTTTACTTCTAGTTAACGATCTAGTTTAGGGTTTCTCGGCACCGGAAAATTTTTGTTTGGCATGGTTGATTCCTTGTGGAACCTCCTTTGTGTGCTTAGGAACTCTACAGTGATATCAGAGCCTTGCTAGAGCCTTAGGCGAAGTGTAGACGATGTTAGAAATCCGATAGAACCCGAAACCCTAATCCGAGACCACTCTCTGTACATTTTTTCAAAACTTGGAATTTTGTGAATTAAAAATATGCAGAAAAATAAGCAGGCTTTTATAAGAATTACTGTACAAAACGGGACCCATAAATCGTTCAAAGAGCCGCGGAAACGCGACACGAGCATGGCTCGTGCGGCGCTTCCGCGGCCGTACGGTCGCTTCCTTCAGATCTGTTTGCACAGTAATTCATAACATTGATTCCTGTATTTTCTGGTTATTTTTATTTTCTACTCAACAGTTGAGTTTTCTGGGATGTATTGGAGACTCGATGATTCGATCGGATTGTTTAGCTTTGTCTATAAGTTTTTCCAGCTAATTTTAGAATATGTTAAAAAGTTCGACCGGATATAAATACCCACTTTTTCCCCTGTCGGGAAATTTCCAAGTGTTGGAACTTTCCAAGGTTTAAAGACGTTCTGAGTAGTGCAAGTAACGCGATGGACCCTCTAGAAGACAACAAACCTTAACTCGATTATGTGACCGTCTTGAACTGCCCTTTGAACCTTAGGGTTTGGGGCAGTACGGCGTTCCACATGTGAGGCGTTGGCTTGACCCTTCTACGGCTGGACCATTGGTACTGAGGCATGAAGTGAATGTTTTAAAACTTATTTCATGTGTTGAACTGTATCGGGAAAACGTGGGTGTTTGAATGTTCGATCGGAAAGTTTAACATTTTCTATTTATCTGGAATGGGATACAACAATTGGAATTCACAAGTTGTTATGAGATAACTAATATGAATGTTATAAACATAGCACTTTAGTCTCACTTGATCGGTTGCCACGGAATTTTGATGTGATCAAAAGTCCGTCGCAATCACATAGAGTACGCGGATACTCGCCGGTAAACTTAATGGACAGCTACACTCCATAGCCCCGACCAAGTGACTGTAGGAGAACCCCGTCGCCGAAAGCATCCGTTCGGGTGCTCGCGGCAGCGGTGTTCCGCCTTGGTGCACTTCGTCGACGGTATCGGGGGTGCGGCCGTCTACTGAAGTTTGCGACGAGCATTCGATCAGTTTATCGGGAATCTTGTTGAATTGCTCGACTAGATATTCAAAAGTGTTTTCGATATAGAGACTAAAATGCGGGGTTTATAATTGTTAGGCATGTGATGTCTAAAGAATTCATTTGATTAGGCATGCGATGTCTAAGAAGGTTGCGGATTCCAACTGTTGTAGTTTTACACTTTCTTTTCTGTGACCGTAAGTGTAATATGTGATATCGCCGGTTTCGTTGCTATATGTCAACGACAATTGGGATGCGCATATTTACTTATGTTGATGACATGTGATGTTATGTGTTGCTGGATATGTTATATTGGATCGTCGCGTTATTGAATAGCCGGGGGTTTTATGTGAGATGAAAGGTTTTATTTTCATTCATGTCAAATTTATTGTATGTAATATTCTTTTATTGGGGCACTTCCAGGTAGCGGAAGATGTCACCCATTGTATATTATTTACTTTTCCGCACTAGGATAGACCCAAGAAGCAGAGCACAAGTAACCGGGTTCTGGAGTCCAGTGGGAGACCAACTCGAGGAGTCGAGTCCGGGTGTCCTAACTCTAGAATTGGCAGGGTTGCTTGCCGCTCTCGTAGGGGTCTAGGGGTGTGGGTTTGGCTATTCATTGCGACCGTGGAATCCGTGTTTTATACAGGCTCGTATTGAAAACACGGACGTCCTAGTATATCCAATATTTCATATGATTCTTCTGCTGCGATATCTGTGATGTGATCATGTGATGTTCTGTGATAGATACAGTATATAGTATATATGATATATTATATAGACGTTACTTATATTTTACACCCGCGCTAGCCCTGCCCCGCTCTGCCGTTAGTTACCTAACCTAACGGTGCACGAGGGGACATCGAGGCGAATGCGGATGGAATAAGTGTACGTCGTATTTATCTGTGATGTTTAGGTATATTAAATGATGGGACTTCATTAATATGATTAATGAAAGAAAATAAACATAAGATGTTGTGGAATCGAATTTTCAAAAACAGGTAGCTACAGTTATTGTTTTGCATCGCGGTGTTCCTTGTAGAACATCCTGCACCTTAGTCGATAAGGAAAGGACCGAGATCCCTTCACCGGGAGTGACTCCTTTAGCATTAACTGGCAGATGCTACAACTCTCGGTTTGTCTTTTGATTGCTTCTATAGTTTCTGCTTTGCACAGTGATGTATATGATATATCCTGCACCTCATTCGACGAGGAAAGGGCCGACGATCCCTTCACCGGGAATGACCCCTTTAGCAAAACTAGAAAAGCCTAAAAAACACTCCATTTAAAATCATTTGATTCTACAACGATATCAAGTTCATTACGCAAAAAGTTTTCAGAAAAACCTGTCGTAGCCCTCCGTCATTCTAGGAAGTAGAGTACTTAGTATTCGTGCTACGTTTGTCGACCTTAGCCGAGGCGTAGTGTACGGTAGCTAAGTGATGTCTTCCTACACCGCATATGATGCGATTAGTTAGGACAGACATGTGGCTTTGTTGACCTTAGCCAAGGGTCATGTGGGTGGGTCTAATTAATCACGAAATGTCGGGTAGAACTTGACTAGTGCTTATGATTTGTTGACCTTAGCCAAGGTCATAGGTGCTAGGGGCAAAATATTATCGGGAATTTCAAGTGTTGAAATTTGCAATGAGATTGCATACCTTCTATGAGATAGTTGGATCCCGATACCCACTGCGAGTAATTGTTACTCCTGGGACAGTTTTACACATTACAATTAGCCGATCAAGTAGGTGTGTAGAAAGGTGTCAACGGGGTTACACCTCTGGGAAAACGAGGTTTACATTAATTAGGTTCGTGCGAAAGCACGGGGGACCTCCCTCAAAGTACCGACACTGGCCTGGCTAAAAGATTGGCGAACTTGTAGCGTGTAATTAATCCCGGCTAGTCTTTCCTTTTAGGGTTTGAAGGAAGATTTGATAAAAACAGTGGGAGCCATCCTGATTAGATAACATAATAATCAATCTGATCTTGCAAGAGCGCACGCAGAGTGTTTTCTTCTCTCTCTCTCCAGGTAGCGACCATATCACGCCTTAATCAAGATAATAAAACGGATAAATTGACCGAACCCGCTTGTTATACTGAGCTGGGGAACGTTGGTCCCGCTCCAACTTATAAATGTTATAAGATAGAGCAGGAATTAGGGGATTACCAGAATTCCCGTGCCGTCCAAACGAAGAAAGTGCATATGATGCATCTCCTTCAGGTGTGTTCGTTACAGTGAACTGTTTCTCTAATGTCCTTTACGTCCTGGGTATATGATACCGGATCAGGATCCCGTATATGTAATATGTTATATGGGCTACAGAAAGGTAAAGAACTGAGAACGGGTGATAAGTTTCATGAGGCAAAAAACGGTGCAAGTGTTGCAGCCAAGTCTGTTGGTCACTGTCACCCTGTATTACCAGAATACATTGATTCTGAACAAATGTTATTAGATACCGAACCTGATATACAAAATCATATCAGTCTCTTTATTTAAATAAAGAAGGAAATAATTTTGTATTGTTGGATAATGTTTTGAACATTTCCTATATCAAAAGTTGATCGGTTCAGGGACGTTATCTAAAAGCATTGATGTTCTAAATCAAACTACAGTTCTAAGTATACGGAACACACACAAGAGGAAGAGTTCAGAAATGAACGAATCCTTTTTGAGGTATTGTAGACTAGGTCATATCAATGCGACCTGACTGGCTGAAGTTACATTTAGATGCATATTTAAATTAGTTTGAATTTACATCTTATGAAACTTGCCAGTCATGTCACAAAGATTTGATGACCATAGCTCTGTTTATTGGAAAAAGAGAAAGAGTTGGTAAACTTTTGGGATGATACATATGATGTATGAAGGTCCCCTGTCTACACATGCCAAGATCGGTTCTTTGTACTTCATTACTTTCTCTGATAATCTCTCGAGATTCAGACATATGTTCCTGTTGAAACACAAGTCCGAACCTTTTGAGATATTCACAGAATATAAGTTAGAAGTAGAGAACCAAAATACGGGTATAAGTATTATGTCCTTTGATGTGATCAAGGAGGAGAATACTTGAGCATGGAATTCGTGGATTATTCTAAAGGAGAATGAGATTCTCTCTCAACATTACTCCTCCGTATACACCATAGCACGATTGTATATCGGGGCGGAGCAATAACACCCTATGTGATATGGTGTGCTCTATGATAAGTACTACTGAGTTTCCTATTTCCTTTTGGGAGTTATGCACTAATGAAGTTGCATACCTATTGAATAGGGTTCCGATCAAATCAGATGCCTACCATTTCATATGAGATTTGGAAAGAGAAGAGCCCATCTCTTAAGTTAGTTAAGATTTGGGATTGTCCGGACTATGTCCAAAAGCAAAATCCGGACAAGCTCGAGGCAAGGTCTGTTATGTAGATCTGGAAAGGTTCCAGCTATACAAACTGAAGCAGATGATTTGGTAGAACCAAAGGATTCAATAGCAACCAACGAACCTCAGCCTCTCCGCCGATCTAGTAGGGTTCCTCACCCACCTGAGAGATACTTCGGTTTCTCTATGACAGTGGGAGCGAGGATTGCATCATGAGATGATGACCCAACTAGTTTCGGGCTGGCCATCAGGAGTAGGACTCTGTAAGAATGGTTGGATGCTTATCGATCTGAGATGGAATCCTTATACACCAACAAAGTATGGACTTTAGTTGCTTCATCTGAAGGGTTAAACCCCCATTAGGAGCAAGTATATCTTGAGAAGATTACTTGGTGTACATGGAAAAGTTGAGACTTTCAAAGCTAGACTTGTTAAAGGTTTGCATCATTGACCAAGTATGGGTTATGATGAAACCTTTTCTAAGTAGCTATGCTTAAGTCCATCTAGATCCTACTTACCACGGCTACATACCATGACTACGATATCTGGCGGTTGGGTGTCTTGACTGCTTTTCTAAATGATGATTTGGAAGAAAGCGTCTATAAGTACACAGTCAGAGGGCTTCGTAGACAGTGGGAGCAGCGGAAACGTGTGCAAGATATTTTATGTGATAAAGCAGGCATCGCGGAGTTGGAACATCTATTTTGATGAGTTAGTCAAAGAGTTTGACATCATCAAAATGGTAGATGAACCTTGTATATACAAAAAGGTAGTAGGGAGTATAGTGGTGATCCTCGTAGAGTACGTGGATGACATACTCTTGATAGGGAAGAAGTTTCCAATGCTACGCTCGATCAATCTCCGCTTATCACTAGGATTCTCCATATAGGATCAAAATGATACCTACTAAATCCTGGGTTTTGGATCTATGAGATAGATCTAATTGGATATTAGGATACTCACTAGTTGTAGTGAGAAGGTATCAGTCGGTCCTGGGGAGAATCACTGGAAAGGTTCTAGAGTGATAAAGATGACTGAATGTCAGTCACAGGCATTGTCTTTACCCTCAGTGGAGGGACGGTATGTTGGAAGAGTTCCAACCTAGATACCGTGGCATACTAGACGATTAAAGGCAAGATACATCGTTACCAATGATACTACCAAAGAGGAAGTCTGGGAGTATATTAGTTCATGAGATGAACTTCGTTCCTCCCATTGTGTGACAATGGAGTTGTGGCTTATGCCAAGGAACGTCCATCCCATCAGTGATCCAGACATATTCTTAGGCAGTATCGCCTGATCGTGGAGATGGTTGATCTCCAGGGGATCGAGGTTAGGAGAGTAGACTCAGAGGACAACACGGCGGATCCACTCACGAAAGGCATTTTCCCAGAGAGAGACTTTTATGGGATGGTTGAGTATGAGATACTACAACCACTGCTATCAGATAGCCCTAGTGCAAGTGGGAGATTGTTAGTTATATGTATGCCCTAGAGGCCATTACTATACATAGGATGTATATTGTAGTGGATGCTTGGACATATATAGGGATGACTTTCTTGCTCGATATGATAGTATGCTATCTGGTTACTCTTTACCTTGACGTGTACACTGATTGTCTCTCTGTTTCATGTTGGTAAAGCCCTTAGGATGTGTACTTGACTATCTGGACTATGATGCGGATCATACTAGTAGGGACATGGTAGTCCATAAGTACATCCTTCAAAGTCCCTAGTCGTGGGTGTATCGAGACGGGGCATCGATATACCAGAGTAGACTAGCGTGTAGCTTCTCGACCCATACAGATGGGCGATGGATAATCCCATATCCATTGGTGTTTGACATAAGAGATGATATACGGGTGCTCAGTAGAGACTGGGTATACTGGACGGACTCGCCGAGAACTCCCAGATGGTATTATACCTTACGTCAGATGGCAGTTCTCTGGTGACACTGGTACAGGTTAGTCTGTAGACCCGAGATCGTCATAGAGTCTTGTGTGATTCCCACTGTGCTTTGATTTCCATCATACCACGTCCAAGAGGGCGTGCAAAAAGGTGGCTGTTGGGTACAGTCCCGAATCACATGGAGGCAATGAGCGATAGGAGGGGTTTCGTCTCTCCCGGTATAGGGAGTTGATGTTGCGCA
The DNA here is from genome assembly GCA_030015575.1 of Agapanthus africanus. NCBI lineage: Eukaryota > Viridiplantae > Streptophyta > Magnoliopsida > Asparagales > Amaryllidaceae > Agapanthus > Agapanthus africanus. The sequence continues at coordinate 292,692,429 of JASDDO010000012.1, read as the reverse complement.
GTGCTCGATTGGCTATAACAGGAAGTCCTTGGCCAAGGCAGCTTTAGGGACTTACTGGTAAGTGTTACCAGTATTTTCTCGACCCGTTATGAGCCTCATATCGACACGACTTATCGAGTTATTGGGGTCTGACGTTTACCACCCCTAGACGAGATATGCGACATATCAGACGAACAGACCGGACTGTACGGTAGTGTTACTCGTTGGATTCACTGGAGTGTGAGCGGGCTTGCTCGTTGATCTTCTGATCGCTCAATACCCGGGTGGCCGTTACGTTTAGCAGACCGCTTGCGGCTTGTGGGTGTTTGATATGATCATCACCTGCTGCCGGCGTATTGACGAGTCTTTAGAGTCCTACACAGGGGTTTCCTTGCTCAAGCGAAACGAAATAGGAGCGCATCTGAGATATGTGCGGGACCGAGGATAATACCAGTATGTTATACTGTATTCTATTCTCGCGATTTGTGACATTGATCTGTTGTATGTGATATAGCCGGGTTATCGGATCAAGTGTTGATTCGATAAGTTGTTACTATAGATATTAGTCGGTTATATGCGATATGACCGGATCGTTAAATCAAGTGTTGATTTAATGATTTAATGTATAATTATATATTTGATATATTACTTTACATTAACTAGTATTGGTTCACTTAAGATTTGTTTTCTCACTTGAAAGTGTACATTGTTTATATGTGATATATGCAAGTGTACATGTTTGTATCATGCTTGATGATACAAACAAGATTGAGTGTATGAGACTTGAACCATATCAAGGTTGGATTAGGGTTTATTATTTTCCTTAACAAATAACAAAAGAGAGTGACTTTGGTCAAAGTTATCAGGCTTCATGAAGCTTGATGAACATTGACAAAGTCAACTCTTTTGTCATTTGTTCAATATATTAGCTAACCTAACCCTTAACCTTATGCTATGGTTAATTCTCTACATGAGTTAAGCATGAGGGCTTAACTCAACCATGGTGCCATGATTAAAAGGATAAGTGTTCATATTATTCTTTTAATGGATATGATATTCTTTCATCTTCTTCATCTTCATCAAGCTTGAAAAAGCTTGCTATCTCCAATGGCATCATGAGAAAAAGAGTGAGAAATCCAATTCTAAAGTGAACCCACTTCCTATTTCTTCATCATCTACCACTTTCCAAGTAGTATAGGGTTTTCTCTTCACAAAGTTTTCGACCAAGTGAAGGAATAGCTTGAGTTTGAGTCTCCCCGAGGTAGATCATCTTCGGCCTCGAAGTCAATGACCTAGCCCGATCATTTCTCCGACGAAACCATCGCTAGAGTTCAGGACCCGATGATCGCAATGGAGGGACGTCATCTCGGAGCTAAAGAAGTGGTGGACCGGATCTACAAAGGTTGTAATCCCTTTCACTTAGTAGCAAAGTCGTTTGCTTGCTTGCTTTTCTCCTTTACTTCTAGTTAACGATCTAGTTTAGGGTTTCTCGTCACCGGAAAATTTTTGTTTGGCATGGTTGATGCCTTGTGGAACCTCCTTTGTGTGCTTAGGAACCCTACACTACTAATATGTATATAAGCGATATGCTAAAAGAAACACATGGACATATTAAAGCAGAGACAAACCAAGTAGCATACTACCATTTCGAGCAAGATTGTATATACAACTGTGAATATCCCAAGCTTCCATCAAGTAATATACATACTAGTATGATACAGTAATGGCCTCTAGGGCATATACACTAACAAAACTCTCTCAGGAGTAACTGTTACTCGCAGTGGGTATCGGGATCCAACTATCTCATAGAAGGTATGCAATCTCATTGCAAATTTCAACACTTGAAATTCCCGATAATGTTTTGCCTCTAAACTCCTATGACTTTGACAAAGGCCAACAAACCATAGGATGCTAGTCAAGTTCAACCCATCATTTCCCTATTGAATTAAACCTACCTGCACGACCCTTGACAAAGGCCAACAAGGTCGCACGACTACCCTAACTCAATCGCATCATATGCTTATACAGATAAGCAGTAATCAGCTACCGCACACTACACCTTGATAAAGGCCAACAAATGCAGCACGAATACTAACTATTACTTATCTTAAATGACGGAGGGCTACGACAGGTTTAAATGGAGTGTTTTTGAGGTTTAAATGGAGTGTTTTTGAGGTTTAAATGCAGCACGAAAACCTTTTGCGTAATGAACTTGATATCGTTGTATAATCAAATTATTTAAATGGAGTGTTTTTGAGGATTTTACTAGTTTTGCAAAAGAGGTCACTCCCGGTGAAGGGATCGTCGGCTCTATCCTCATCGAATGAGCTGCAGGATATTTCATAAATACCATTATGCAAAGCAAAAACTAGAAAATCAATCAAAAGACTAAACCGAGGCTTGTAGTATCTGCCAGTTATTCCTAAAGAGGCCACTCCCGGTGAAGGGATCTCCGCTCTTTCTTTATCGAATAAGCTGTTGGATGTTCTTCAAGGAACACCGCTATGCAAAGAAAGAACTAAAGCTACCTATTTTTGAAAATTCGATTCCACAACATCTTTATGTTTATTTTCTTTCATTAATCTCATTAATGAAGTCCCATCATTTTAAGTTACCTAAACATCACAGATAAATACAACGTACGCTTATGCCATCCGCATTCGCCTCGATGTCCACTCGTGCACCGTTAGGTTAGGTAACTAACGGCAGAGCGGGGCAGTGCTAGCGCGGGTGTAAAATATAAGCAATGTCTATATAATATATCACATATACTATATCCTGTATTCATCTCATTAATATATCAAATGATCACATCACAGATATCGCAGCAGAAAACAACATATGAAATATTGGATATACTAGGATTTCCGTGTTTTAAATTAAGCCTGTATAAAACACGGATTCCACGGTCGTGATGAATAGCCAATCCCACACCCCTAGACCCCTACGAGAGTGGCAAGAAACCCTACAAATTCTAGAGTTAGGAGACCCGGTCTCAACTCCTCGAGATGGTCTCCCACTGTGTAAGTCTACGGTAGCGCCCCGTCCGTATTTCAGACGCCAAATGCGGAACAAAAACTTTTATAACTGGCGCTATCACATACTATAACCCGGATCTGCCATTAACGCTAAACTAACAAACTAAAAAGTGGGTAGAAAGGTTATACCGAACGATCCGAGTCCTTCGTTCTTTAACCATCATCCCACGCTCCGTTGCTGCTGCTCCGATCTCCTGGCTCCTCGTCGAGGTGGCAACACATCTACGGATCTTTAAACGGGCTTCCGCCTCTATACCGAGGCAACTCGATCATCAAGTTTGCTAAAAGAGATGACCAAGATTGATGTAGAGAATGAGTAGATCACTTTGTCTCGCTTCATCCAAAGCCATGAATGAACGGTTAATGAATTTGCCTTTTTGAATCGGGTAAATGAGAAAATGAGCTATATGAAATTTCCATGAACAAAACTATCATCTCAATTTTTTCCATTCGTTCCTTAGCCTCAAAAAGAATTGGCCGGCCATAATATAAGGTGTGTGTGTGTGAGTGTAGGAACAAGAGAGGGGGTGACCATAAGCATGAATCCTTATCACTACATTAAAGGAAAAAGAATGAATCACTAATGACACCTTGCATAACATTAAATGCAACCTAATGAGTTATAATCTAGTCATCCATTCAATTATTGCAAATGAATGATTCATGAACCTAGTCACCAAACTAAGAAGCTTCTAGAATCTTCCACACTCATGACTCACCTCAAGAAAAGATAAATCCGTATTAAACCGAATGTTTAATACGGGTGATAGAAAACAGGCAACTTCCAAAAGCGATCCCGAAACGAATTTCAGGATAACCCCGTAACTGTATAAATATACCCGCATTTGTATTACAACCGAATAAAAATGCAACTGAGACAAAGATATTATATCTACTCAATATAATACATGGATGCGGCTTAAACCAAAGCCCACCAGTATTATCTGCCCGAAATATGACACGTGCGTAAACGCACGTGCATTTTCCGAACCCTGCCATAAAACCATACGGCCTCTACAACGTTTCGCCCGAACTTGGGAAACTATCTGTGGGGGACTCTAATGACTCATCAGTACCCTGGCAGTAGGTTTAACCACAAGCACGTCAGCGGCACTAGCAGTGCGTAACGGCTGCCCATGTACCGACCTCAAGGGAAGCCGACGAGCGAACTCATCCTGAAACCCTACTGAGCCTAATAGTGACAATATACATATAGTACGGTCCGTTCGTCTATGAGTATCGCATATCGGGCCTAGGGGGCTGGTAACGTCAGACCCCCAATAGCGGTATAAGTCGTGTCGGAGACAAGCCCTGAACACCCTGAGAAACTACTGGAGTACCTACCAGTAATTCTCACCTGCCTTGGCCAAGGACTTGGTGTAATGGCTTTCCTAGACACAGCGCGATCTCACCCCAAATACCGGGAGAGGCGAATCCCCTGCCGATCTGCTCACTTGCCTCCATATGTCTCGGGACTATACCCAAAAAATACCTGTTTGCATGACTCCTTTGAGCCATGGTAGGGTAGAAATCAAAGCACAGTGGGCACTCACACGAGACAAATGACGACCTCAGGTCGATGAACTAACCTGTATACATGTCACCAGGGAACTGCTATCTGACGATATCTATTATACCAACTAGCAGGTTCCTGGCGAGTCCTTTCCGGTGTACTCATAACCCAATGAGAACCTGTATACATCTTAGGTGATCTAACTGACACCAGTGGCTTGTGAGACCGGCCACCGTCCCTCGTCGGGGTCTCGACTGTATACACTAGTCTACTCGGAGTATCGATGCCCGGTCTCGAAACTCCCACGACTAGGGACCACTATTAAGGATGTGCTTATAGACTACCCAACTCTCACGTATATGATCGCCATCATACTGTTGGTAGTCAAGCAAGATCTTAAGGGCTCTATCAACGTGTAATCGTGATCAGTCACATGAACCTATACACGACTGATAAAGGAAAAAAAGATAGCATACTATCATCTCGAGTAAGACTGTGCTACCGGTATAGGTCCTCCTCAATCTTTGCAATCGCGTACCTGCGATCCAATAATTGACTTTGAGGGAACTATATCCAACAATCTCCCACTTGCACTTAAGGTTAATTATTGCGATGTCGCATACTCACAGCCCGTGTGATACCGAACACCCAACTCCTCTACTAATCAGTTTCACAAAGCCCGTTTGTAAAACTCTTGTGTTCGAGAAATAGCCTCAGTGAGTGGATCCGCCTTGATGTTTATTTCTATGTCTCTCTTAATCTCAAGTTCGCGGAGAAAGCCATCTCGCGAATTGAGTAATACCTATCTTAGAATATGTCTGGATATCTGATGGGACCTAGTTCATAAATGAACTCTAAATCCAAACTTATAAGACTGTATCGTCAACTGAACCTAATCAGTATCCTGCACCATGCCTCCCACAGTATCCTCTTGGACCACCTGTCCATAATACTGTCCCTCATCAGAGGGAAAACTATAACTCTGACAATCACTCTGTCATCCATGTCACCTTTGAAGCCTGGAATGATAACCGTCTCCCGAAAGAGGCTGCCGTCATCAACTCCGTAGAACATTCACTTATGTTCTAAAACTGCTTCCTTATGATTCTCCAGGATTGGAATAATACAAACTTATCGCATCTAGTACAAAAACAACATTTGGTGTGGTACTTGACATCTCACGATTGACTCAATTGCCTAAGCAAGTGATCTGCCAATCATGCACATCCCTCTCCCCTTTAGTCTGTAAGACACCTTTAGAGAGGGTGACTCCATCACCTGCAGGTACACCACCATGCCAGGAGTCATCAATTCTAAAAACCATTAGAATTCTATCAAAGTACCCACATTGGGAAACTACCTAAATCTAGATCTAAAACCATAGATCAAGAAACCAGAATGTCTGATATTATATCCATATCCTGTCTGAAGAAACAAATGTGTGACTACCACAGTACAACTGATCGTAGTATAGGAATTTTACTTCCTACTCTATGTATGTCATCCGAATACCAGGACATCACACCCTACTACCTTCTTAACAGATCCATCCCCTATTCTGATGAAGTCAAACCCATGACTGTCACATCAAAATTAGATGATCTATCTCCGCTATATCTGCTCAAGTCTATAAATAGACATAAGCTACTTGCCCGCTATGCTTCCGCTGCTCCCACTGACCACAACAACCCTCTGGCAGAATAATATACGCGTGCACTTGTAAAGCTAGTTTAAAACGACGTTATACTTAACCTCCTGCCGGGTCTCATAGTCTGGAACAACAGTAGTGTCAAGTCTGGGTAAACAAGAATCTCCCTGTCATTATCCTTGACGCTACTGGAGTACCTCTCGGGTGTCTGAGGTTACCTACCATATCTGCGGAGTGGCTAATGGAATGTCAAACCTGATTGAATCTACAGGTCCTATTAAATTTTCCGTAATCGTTTGCGGTTCTCGAATCACTTCCAGTTCTACCATACTCCCACTACTGTTTTCTGAAAAAATCCATTTTACTAAAACTGTGACGTGTCAAGAACAATATCACTATTGATCTTCCAGATGGTAGAAAGTCAACCCTCGACATAGCCCAGGTCAACCCACAAACTGCCATTACAGAAACATGCCCTGAGTTATCCAGAGTTTGGTTTTAAGCATAAGCCGGACAACTCCCCGTACCTTAACATCGTTAAGATATGAACCATTCTACATCCAATATAGAAACTTTGGCACTTATTTAATTGGAACCAGATTCAATCATGCAGCTGTCTCCAATGCATATCAACTTAATGGAGAGAGGCTAATCAACATTACTCAACTTAGGAATCCATCCAATTATGAGTAACCCGAAAGAGAAATAAGTTTCTCAAAACCATTACTATCATCTGAATACCAATCACAAGTATCTACATCTTCGATCTCTTTTGAAGAATCCCGATACTTGCGACACCTGGTTCTCTACTTTATTCTTATACCCACAACTTCTCAAAACTTAGACCTTGTATTTCTACGAAACACTTGTCTAAAAACTAGAGAAGTCATAAGTAAACAGAACATAGTATGAGGACCAACCCCTTTGTCCTGATGGACACTGGACAACATACAATACTTTGTATAAGTCCGCTGAGTTGAATAACTCAAAACATGTGCATCGTAGGTTGAAAACTGTACTTATGATTAAGAACTACTCCGTTGTTCAATGCTCCTTACCCAATCGCCAACTGATATAGGTAAATGTCATCGACATAATATCAAAAAGTTATATCTCACTTTATAAATATAAACATACAGATATATCATTTTGAAATTGGTGCACAACAACGGATACTCAAAACCAAATACATGCCTGCCGGCAATAACCCAGGCGATTTCCTCAAATATCACCAATTACAACGAATTCCGATATACTGAGGATGATCACCTAATTCCCAATAACTTCCTCCCAGTCATCATCTGTAAAACCATACAGATGTGTGAATCATAGCTGGTAAATACATACCCTGGAGTAAGTATCTAATCGGGAAATCAGTTTTCCTTTAACAATGCACAGTGAAACTGAAACATGAAAATGTTTCGTAGGGGTATCCTGGTATTCCTAGTAATGCCTCTTTCATAATCCAATTCATGACTGTAACCGTATATTTCTTTGCCATCTCTCCAAATCCCTTTATTTGTCTTTAGTCGTTACATTCTGTACACCATCGTTAGGCTAAATGGTTTTCTTCCTTCCCTACCGTTCGGCACCAGCCTATGGTTTGGAAGAAGACTATCCAGTAAGCATAATAGGTGTACCCTCCTAAACCAAGGAGTACTCGTAACCTGAGAGAAGGTGATGATAAAAGACAACTGAATAATACCTTATTCTATTTCTCCCGAACTGGGGAAAAAAGTAAAGGTGAAATAGGAGTGGCGATGAACTACGCGGTTTGGTCGTGAATGATAGCAGTCGCAATTTACTTTGCCCTCTTTCTAATCCCTTTATTTTGTCTTTACATATTATCTTCTGTACACCCTACTTAGGCTAATTGGTTTTCTTCATTCCCTACCTTTCGGCATCTGCATATGGTTTGGAAGAAGACTATCCAATAAGCGTAATAGGTATACTCTCCTAAACCAAGGAGCCCTCACAACCTGAGAGAAGGTAATAATAAACGACAACTGAATAAACCAATTATATTTCTCCTGAACCGGGATCCATCCTCGAAGAAGACTCTTCGAGTTCTTATATAATCATACGATGGATCTATCCAATGGAAGTGGATGTCCGTAGTAATACGGGGTGTTCTGTGAAATGCAAAGGGTAAAAGAAGGAGTGGTAATGACTTATGCAACTCAGACAATCCAAAAGCCAGTATTTTAAGAAGGTTCGGTCAATTTGGTCACTGGGTCATAGTCTAGGGTCGGTCAAAGGTCGCTGCCAAAGAGAGAGAGAAAAGAAATATTCTGCGTGAACTCTAACCTAGATCAGAATGGTTATCACTTTATCTAATCCGGAAACCTCCCACTGTACTATCAAATTCTCCTCCAAGCCTAAAAGAAGAATCAATCAGGATCACCCGAAGAGTAAACCAACTAATCAATTGGAATCGGGATCCAACTCTCATCGCATGATAACGTGACGGAATCCACTCACGTTATCACACTCCAGAAGGTATGCGCATGCCTGGAAAGTTTCAGTTTCTTTAGAAACACCCGATATGATTTTTACCCCATGTTCTTATGACCTTGACGAAGGCCAACAAATCATAAGACACATGTCAAGTTCTACCCGTCATTATCTTGTCAATTCGAACACACCCGTACATACCCTTGACGAAGGCCAACAAGGTAATACGACTGTCCCAAACCAACTCATCTATCTATGCAACAAATGAATACCCTAACAGCTACCAAACACTATGCCTTGACGAAAGCCAACAAACATAGCTTGAATACTACTGACATCCATAAGAAATGACGGAGGGCTACGGCTGGTTTTTGGCAAAATACCTTTAACGTAATGAACTTGATCTCGTTGAAGGAACCTGATAGCTTTTTATAAAAATATAGTGGCGAAAACCTTTGCTAAAGAGGTCACTCTCGGTGAAGGGATCTCGGCTCTTTCCTCGTGGAATGAGGTGCAGGATATTCCAACTGAATACCGCGATGCAAAGCAATTTGTAATCGACTATAGTGAATTTATTACCCTGACACAAACTTCTGCCCAAGGGGTCACTCCCGGTGAAGGGATATCGGCCCTTGCCTCGTCGAATGAGGTGCAGGATATTCCAACCGAATACCACTGTGGAAAACAAAAGAAAACGTCTTTGTAATAACACTTTTTAAAACTGTTCCAACAACATCCAAATAGGTTTGTTTTCCTTTGCATTGATCAGAATCAACGCAGTCCCATCAATTCATCACACCAGAAAAGAACGGAAATAAAATGTACGTATATGCCATCCGCATTCGTCACTCGGTCCCGTCATCACCCGTTAGGTTACTTAACTAACGACAGAGCGGGGACTGGACTAGCGCGGGTGTAAAACATATACAACATCTAATTGTATATATACCAATATACAATAATCGCTCCAGGCATGATAATATGCAACATTACAGCAAAGTAATAAGCATCACAGAACAATAGAGATAATCTGGGATTCCCGGGTTTCACAGAGCTACTGCTGAAACCCGACGTTCCCCTGGTCGTGTGGATAGCCTGTGCAATGAAACCTAGACTCCTACAGGTGTGGCAAGTTACCCGCCAAAACTTGAAGCGAGGCATCCCCATACAGCATAGTGAATGGACCACCCTGCACTTCACTGAATCCGGTAACTTGAGCACCTTTCCTTAGGTCAACCTGTACCCCTACGAGTGCGGCGAATAGTCTGCCAATTCTAGAGTGAGGCCCCTCTGCCTCTCAAAGCCATGAGATGCGGACCCGTTGCCCTCCAGAACCCGGCTATCCGTGCACTCCGTCGTGGGGTAAAACCTAGTACAGAAATGAAAAATATGTACAACGGGTACATCGACCTCAGCCCGGTCGTGCCCCAAAAGAATATTATACAAACTGGCAGTGACGACAGTCCACATGTTGGACGCTCTCCCCGCAATATCAAATGTACAATTAAATCCAAACTGCACTACCATTGCACACTGCTATCCACCACGAAAAATCCGCAACATCACAGCACAACACAGAACATCAACGCGAATGTCACGTTCGCAAACCCGTCTAAAAGTACTATAGCAATTAGATGAGGTTTACCGCTCGAATGACATTCACGGTCTTTGATATAATATAAGTACTGCAAACTAACAAGTTTAAAATTTCGATCAACAAAATTTCCCAAAGTGGGCCCTACGTACATCTGCTGTACAGTAACAAAAACTGGGCCCGAAAGAAATATTCCAGAAACCACTATTTTCTATGTAGGCCCCCAGAAGAAAATTGACCCACTGAAGCCCCAAGACGGCCGCGGCTAGCTTGGCTTTGGCGGCGGTTCCGCGGCCAAAGCTTGGCTTTGGCGGCGGTTCCGCGGCCAAATCTTGGCTTTGGCGGCTGTTCCGCGGCCAAAGCTTGGCTTTGGCGGCGGTTCCGCGGCTGTACGGTCGAAACAGTGGATCGAATTTTTCTGTGTTCTTAAAAATGCCTGCTCGATTTTCTGGAATGCTCAAAATAATTTTTAGTCCTGTTTTAAAATCGACAAAAATTTTTACACTGAAATTTGCGGTTTTCTAATATCCGTTTGATCGATGTTTTAAACGCGTTATAACAAGTTAGTAAAGCTTAATGGCGTGACTCTGATACCATGTAAGTCTACGGTAGCGCCCCGGCCGTCTTTCAGACGCCAAATGCGGAACAAAAACTTTTATAACTGGCGCTATCGCATACTATAACCCGTATCTGCCATTAACGCTAAACTAACAAACTTCAAAGCTGGTAGAAAGGTTATACCGAACGATCCGAGTTCTTCGTTCTTTAACCATCATCCCACGCTCCGTTGCGGCTGCTCCGATCTCCTGGCTCCTCGTCGAGGTGGCACCACATCTACAGATCTTTAAACGGGCTCCAGCCTCTATACCGAGGCAACTCGATCATCAAGTTTGCTAAAAGAGATGACCAAGATTGATGTAGAGAATGAGTAGAACACTTTGTCTCGCTTCATCCAAATCCATGGATGAACGGTTAATGAAGTTGCCTTTTTGAATCGGGTAAATGAGAAAATGAGCTATATGAAATTTCCATGAACAAAACTATCATCTCAATTTTTTCCAATCATTCCTTAGCCTCCAAAAGAATTGGCCGGCCACAATATAAGGTGGAGGTGTGTGAGTGTAGGAACAAGAGAGGGGGTGACCATAAGCATGAATCCTTATCACTACATTAAAGGAAAAAGAATGAATCTCTAATGGCACCTTGCATAACATTAAATGCAACCTAATGAGTCATTAACCTAGTCATCCATTCAATTAATGGAAATGAATGATTCATGAACCTAGTCACCAAAACAAGAAACTTCTAGAATCTTCCACACTCATGACTCACCCTAAGAAAATATAAATCTGTATTAACCTGAATGTTTAATACGGGTGATAGAAAACTGGCAACTACCAAAAGCGATCCCGAAACGACTTTCAGGATAACCCCGTAACTGTATAAATATACCTGCATTTGTATTACAACCGAATACAAATGCAACTGAGACAAAGATATTATATCTACTCAATATAATACATGGATCCGGCTTAAACCAAAGCCCACCAGTATTATCTGCCCGAAATATGATACGTGCGTAAACGCACGTGCATTTTCCGAACCCTGCCATAAAACCATACGGCCTCTACAACGTTTCGCCCGAACTTGGGAAACTATCTGTAGGGGACTTTAATGACTCATCAGTACCCTGGCAGTGGCTTTAACCACAAGCACGTCAGCGGCACTAGCAGTGCGTAACGGCTGCCCATGTACTGACATCAAGGGAAGCCGATGAGCGAACTCATCCAGGTACCCTACTGAGCCTAACAGTGACAATATACATACAGTCTTGTCCGTTCGTCTATGAGTATCGTATATCGGGCCTAGGGGGCTGGTAACGTCAGACCCCCAATAGCAGTATAAGTCGTGTCGGAGACAAGCCCTGAACACCATGAGAAACTACTGGAATACCTACCAGTAATTCTCACCTGCCTTGGCCAAGGACTTGGTGTAATGGCTTTCCTAGACACAGCGCGATCTCACCCCCAATATCGGGAGAGACGAATCCCCTGCCAATCCGCTCACTTGCCTCCATGTGGCTCAGGACTGTACCCAAAAAATACCTGTTTGCACGACTCCTTCGAGACGTGGTAGGGTTGAAATCAAAGCACAGTGGGAACTCACACGAGACAAATGTCGACCTCAGGTCGATAAACTAACCTGTACACATGTCACCAGGGAACTGCTATCTGACGATAGGTATAATACCAACTAGCAAGTTCCCGGCGAGTCCTGTCCGGTGTACTCATAACCCAATGAGCACCTGTATACATCTTAGGTAATCCAACTGACACCAGTGGCTTGTGAGACCGGCCACCGCCCCTTGTCGGGGTATCGACTGTATACACTATTCTACTCCGGAGTATCGATGCCCTGTCTCGAAACTCCCACGACTAGGGACCACTATTAAGGATGTGCTTATAGACTACCCAACTCTCACGTATATGATCGTCATCATACTGTTGGTAGTCAAGCAAGATCCTAAGGGATCTATCAACGTGTAATCGTGATCTGTCACCTGAACTTATACATTACTGATAAAGGCAAACCAGATAGCATACAATCATCTCGAGTAAGACTGTGCTACCGGTATAGGTCCTCCTCAATCATTGCAATCACGTACCTGCGATCCAATAATTGACTTTGTGGGCACTATATCCAACACACTGGACCCTAGAACCCGTGTACTTGTGCTCCCCGCCTTGGGTCTATCTTAATGCGAAAAAGTAAATAATATACAATGGTGACATCATCCTCAACCTGGAAGTGCCCCAATAAAAGAATATTACATACAATGAATTTTACATGAATGAAAATGAAAAACTCTCATCTCACATAAAACCCCGGGCTATTCAAAACACGGCGATCCAATATAATATATCACAACGACACATAACAACACATTTCATCAACGTAAGTAAATATGCGTATCCCAATTGTCGTTGACATATAGCAACGAAACAGGCGATACTCCACATATTACACTTACGGTCGCAGAAAAGAAAGTGAAAAACTACAACAGTTGGAATCCGCAACCACCTTAGACATTACATGCCTAACCAAATGAATTCCTTAGACATCGCATGCCTAACAATTATAAACCCCGCATTTTAGTCTCGATCTCGAAAACACTTTTCAATATCTATTCGGGCAATTCAACAAGATTCCCGACATCCTGATCGAATGCTCTTCAGAAACTTTAGTAGACGACCGCACCCTCCGATGCCGTCGATGAAGTGCACTAAGGCGGAACACCGTTGCCGCGAGCACCCGAACGGATGCTTTTGGCGACGGGGTTCTCCTACAGTCACTTGGTCGGGGCTATTGGACGTGGCTATCTATTAAGTTTATCCGGCGAGTATCCACGTACACTACGTGATTGCGACGGACTTTTGATCGCATCAAAATCCCGTGGCAACCGATCAAATGATACTAAATTGCTAGATTTATAAAATTCCAACTAGTTATTGTAGGTTTACTAGGCACACACAAGAGGTTCCACAAGGGATCAACCATGCCAAATTCAAATTTTCCGATGCCGAGAAACCCTAAACTAGATCGTTAACTAGAGAGTAGGCGAAACAACAAGCAAGCTAACTACTTTGCTACTAAGTGAATGGAAATACAACCTTTGTAGATCCGGTCCTCCACTTCTAAAGCTCCGGGTTGACATCCCTCCACTGCGATCATCGAATCCCGGACTCTAGCGATGGTTTCGTCGGAGAAATGATCGGGCTAGGTCATTGACTTCGAGGCCGAAGATGATCTACGTCGGGGAGACTCAAACTCAAGCTATTCCTTCACTTGGTCAAAAACTTTGTGAAGAGAACACCCTATAATACATGGCAAGTAGTAGAGGATGAAGAAATAGGAAGTGGGTTCACTTTAGAATTGGATTTCTCACTCTTTTTCTCATGGCACCATTGGAGCTAGCAAGCTTTTGTAAGCTTGATGAAGGGGAAGAAGAAGAAAAGAATTATTAGAATAAATATCCAAAATGAAACTTATCCAATAAATAATGGCACCATGGTTGAGTTAAGCCCTTATGCTTAACTCATGTAGAGAATTAAGCAAAGAATTAGGTTAAGGGTTGGGTTAACTAATATCTTATACAAATGACAAAAGAGTTGACTTTGTCAATGTTTATCAAGCTTCATGAAGCTTGATAATTTTGACCAAAGTCACACTCTTTTGTTATATGCTAGGAAAATAGTAAACCCTAATTTAACCTTGATTTGGTTCAAGTCTCATACACTCAACTTGTTGTATCATCAAGCATGATACAAACATGTACACTTGCATATATCACATATAAACAATGTGCACTTTCAAGTGAGAAAATCAATCTTAAGTGAACCAATACTAGTTAATATAAAATAATATATCAAATATATAATTATACATTAAATCTTTAAATCAACACTTGATTTAACGATCCGGTCATATCGCATATAACCGACTAATATCAAGTGTATCAATGTATCGAATCAACACTTGATTCGGTTACCCGGCTATATCACATATAACCGACTGATGATACAAATCGCGAGAATAGAATACAGTATCACATACTGGTATTATTCTCGGTCCCGCACATATCTCATATGCGCTCCTATTTCGTTTCGCTTGACCCAGGAAACCCCTGTGTATGACTCTAAAGACTCGTCAATACGCCGGCAGTAGGTGATGATCATATCAAACAGCCACAAGCCGCAAGCGGTCTGCTAAACGTAACGGCCACCTGGGTATTGAGCGATCAGAAGATCAACGAGAAAGCCCGTTCACACTCCTGTGAATCCAATCAGTAACACTTACCGTACAGTCCGGTCTGTTCGTCTGATATGTCGCATATCTCGTCTAGGGGTGGTAAACGTCAGACCCCAATAACTCGATAAGTCGTGTCGATATGAGGCTCATAACGGGTCGAGAAACTACTGGTAACACTTACCAGTAAATCCCTAAAGCAGCCTCGGCCAAGGACTTCCTGTTATAGCCAATCGAGCACAGCGCAACATCAACTCCCTATACCGGGAGAGACGAAACCCCTCCTATCGCTCATTGCCTCCATGTGACTCGGGACTGTACCCAAAAACCACCGTTTTGCATGCCCTCTTAGACGTGGTAAGGTGGAAATCAAAGCACAGTGGGAATCACACAACTCTCTATGAAGATCTCGGGTATACAGACTAACCTGTACCAGTGTCACCAGAGAACTGCCATCTAACGTAAGGTATAATACCATCTGAGAGTTCTCGGCGAGTCCGTCCAGTGTATCCAGTCTCTACTGAGCACCCGTAAATCATCTCTGATATCAAACACCAATGGATACGGGATCATCCATCGCCCATCTATATGGGTCGAGAAGCGACACGCTAGTCTACTCTGGTATATCGATGCCTCGTCTCGATACACCCACGACTAGGGACCTTGAAGGATGTACTTATGGACTATGATGTCCCCACTAGTATGATCCGCATCATAGTCCAGGTAGTCAAGTACACATCCTAAGGGCTTTACCAACATGTAACAAAGAGACAATCAGTGTGCACGTTAAGGTAAAGAGTAACCAGATAGCATACTATTGTTAGTGTATATGCCCTAGAGGCCATTACTGTATCATACAAGTATGTATATTACTTGATGGAAGCTTGGGATATTCACAGTTGTACAGACAATCTTGCTTAATATAGTAGTATGCTACTTGGTTTGTCTTGCTTTAATGTGTACATGTGTGTTTATTTATTATATCACCTATACGCATTAGTAGAGCCCTTAGGATCTTTGCTTGATTACCGGCGTTGTGATGGCGATCACACTCGTGGGGGCTGGGTAATCTACAAGCACATCCTTATACACGTCCCTAGTCGTGGGAGTATCGAGATAGGGCATCGATACTCCGGAGTAGACTCGCGTATGCGCTTCTCATCCCAGCACGGGAGTACGTCGTACTTGAGATAGTATGCGGGTGCTCGTTAGGTTATGAGTACACTGGACAGGACTCGTCGGGAACTGATGGTTGGTATTATACCTATCGTCAGTTATCAGTTCCCAGGTGACATGAGTACAGCTTAGTCCGCTGACTTGACACTGTCACTTCGCCTTGAGTGTGTTCCCACTGTTCTTTGATTACTACCCTACCATGGCTCTACTGAGTCGTGCAAACAGGTAGTAGTTGGGAGCAGTCCCGAAGCACTTGGAGGCAGTGACGGTTAGACAGGATTCGTCTCTCCCGGTATTGGGGGTTGACATCACGCTGTGTCTAGGAGAGCCATTACACGAGTAGTCCCTGGCCAGGGAAAGCGAGATATACTGGTAGGTTTCCAGTGTTATCTCAGGGTGTATTGGGCTTCACTCCGACACGACTTGTACCGCTATTAGGGGACTGACGTTTATCGCCCCCCTAGGCCCGCCATGCGATGTATCAGACGAACAGACCGGACTGTACGAAGATTGTCACATACAGACTCAGTAGGAGTTCGGATGGGTTTACCTCATCGGCCTTCTTATCGACATCTACCTGGGGACCGTTACGTACAGCTAGTGCCGCTTGCGGTCTGTGGTTAAACCCACTGCCAGCGTAGTGTCGAGTCTTTAGAGTCCCACACAGAGAGTTTCCCTGCACTGAGCGAAACATGTAGAGGCCGTATGGTTTTACGGCAGGGCTGCGATCACTTACGTACACTTGTGTGCGTGTGGTGTTCGGGCAGGCAATACTAGTGGGCTTTGGTTTAAGCCAGATCCTAGTATTGCACGGATGGATTTGTTTTGTCTTCTGTGCATCCGCATTCTACGGAATACGGATGCAGGTGTGTATGCACAGTTTTCTGGAGCAGTGAAGGAGGAGGTGCCTCATTAGGGTTTTGGCAGTTGGTTCGGCTAAAACCGTTATGTGGCAGGCTCTTTAGGGTTTTGACAGTTGATTCGGTCAAAACCATTTTGAGGCGGACTCATTAGGGTTTTGACAGTTCGTTTGGTCAAAACCATTATGAGCCGGGGACATTATTTACTAATCCTTTCATTGATAATTTTGTTATGACTAATTACATTGACCATTTGACCATCTTGACTTTGTTGACCATTTGACCAAAGTTGACTAAGATCTTCTTGAAAGATCTAAAGTATTCTTTGGTTTTCTTTTTCTTTTTGTTATGATAATGGTCATGTCATTTGTAGCCATCACCTTTATCTTGATGGGATTAGTAATGATAATGTTTTTGCATTATTGCAACCATGGTTGGGTTTTCTTTTGGTTAAGTTTTTCATTTGCTCATTCTCATTCTCTCTCTTGAAATGAGAAGCACCATGGTTGTTAGCTAGCTCCTCCTTCTTCCTCCTCTTGATTAATCTTTTGATCTCATGTGTTGAGAGATAAAGATCCCACAAAGACAAAACCATCCCTTCATCACTTCTACACAACCTAGGGCTTCTAGATTAGCAATCTCTTTGCCCTAGTTATCTCGGCTCGAGGTGGAGCTTGGTGCACATCTCTCGGGTGGATCGTCATCGACTCAAGGAGGCCGCGGAGGTGACCAAAGTCCGGATCAACCCTCGGAGCAACTAAGGAGAAGAACAACAAGAAGAGAAGGAGTTCAAGTTGAGTGACCAAAGTCCGGATCAACTCTTGGAGCAAGCAAGGAGAAGAACAAGAAGAAGAGAAGGATTTCAAGTTGAGGAATAACCCCTAACCGAGTAGATAAATCTCTAGTTAGGATGCTAGTGTATTGTTTAGCAAAGATCCGGCTTTTACGGTCCATGTTGCCAAGTCCAGAAAAAAATTTATTTTACCGTTTCCGCAACCCCGAAAGTACCGGGAGAGGTAACGTGGACATAACAGTGGTATCAGAGACAAACTAAACACACCGTAGCATGTTAGCAAAGTATTTAGAATATCGACCGGACGAAAAACCGCAAAATCACCCCGAAAAAATTCAGTTTCTGCCGAATTTTAGAACTGTTCCAAAATTAAAAATTTATACACTAAAAATCGGTTCAGGCTTTTGTTAGAAAACTGGAGAAATTTCATCCCCCAACTCGTCCAAAGCGCCGCGTTTCCGCGGCATAAGCTTGCTTATGCCGCGGAACCGCGGCGGCGTTGGCTTTGTTGGGGAATATTTTTCTTGCAGTTTTCTTAAAGGGGTATTTTGGGATTTTTGGTATATGACTTTTCTGCCCAGATTTTCCAGAAAGCGAAATTTGTTTTTGGGGCTCAGAAATCCGTATTTTTGGTCGATGTTCTGAAGACTTTGGCTAATGGTTATATCTGTAATGTTATATGTGTACTGAACGTCTACTAATCGCTATACGTCGATTAGTGGGGGTTATACATATCTGTGATCTGTGTTGATGATGGTTTGTGTATATGAACTCGTTGGATTGTCGCGGATGAATAGCCGGGATGGATGTGAGATGAGAGTTTCTTTTTCTTTCATTCATGTAATAAATTTGTAAATTGATGTAATATTATTTGTATGGCCGCGCAACCGGGTCGGGGTTATAGCCGTCATTGTATAATTCTTTTTACTGTTTTTGCTCCTAGGATAGACCCATGGAGAGGGTGCACAAACTACCGGGTATCTCGAAGTGCCGAGTGGCCTACTCACGGCGTTGAGGGAGGTTGCTTCGCTTTGGGTACTTTGCGGGTAGTTTGCCGCACCCATAGGGGTCTTGGGTGGGGTTTTTGCTATTCATCGCGACCGTGTAATCCGCTTTTCGTTGCAGGCTCGAACGAATCGCGGGTTCCTAGTATATCCAAAGTGTTCATCTGTGATCTGGATTGGCTATCATTGTTATATATAATAACTATTTAGGCGTTGCTTATGTTTTACAGCCGCGCTAGCCCAGCCCCCGCTCTGTCGTTAGTTAAGTAACCTAACGGGTGATGACGGGGCCCCGTGGCGAATGCGAATGGCATAAGCATACGTCATATTTTGGTTGTTTTCTGCAATGGTAGGATTTAAATGATGGGACGCATTAAAAGAACTAATGCAAGAAAATAAACCTAACAGACGTTGTTGGAACAAGTTTTTCAAAAAGCTGTTATTGCAAGGACGTTCATTTTTGTTTTGCATCGAGGTATTCGGTTATGAATGCCCAGCACCTCAGTCGACGATGCAAGGGCCGAGATCCCTTCATCGGGAGTGACCCCTTGGACAAAAGTTTGCATCACGGTAATAACTTCACTATAGTCGATTATTCTTGCTTTGCATCGAGGTATTCAGTTTGGAATATCCTGCACCTCATTCGACGAGGAAAGTGCCCAGATCCCTTCACGGGGAGTGACCTCTTTAGCAAAAGTTTTCGCCACTATATTTTCAAAAAGGGCAATCATGTTCCTTCAACGATATCAAGTTCATTACGTTAACGGGTTTTTCGCCAAAAACCCAGCCGTAGCCCTCCGTCGTTTCGGATTAATATTATTTAGTAATCGTGCTACGTTTATTGACCTAGTCAAGGCGTAGTGTACGGTAGATAAATAATATTTTTCTGTGGATTGCAAATGTGATTGGTTAGGGCAGTCGTGCGGCCTTGTTGACCTAGTCAAGGGCACGTACGGGTGGGTCTAATGCAATCAGGATTATGACGGGTAGAACTTGTCTAACAGTTTGTGGCTTGTTGACCTAGTCAAGGTCATGAACCGTTAGGGGCAAAAACCACATCGGGAGTTTCAAAAGTACTGAAACTTGCAGATTTAGCATACCTTCTGGAGTGTGGTGACTAGAGTGGATTCCATCTAGGTTATCACACAATGACAGTTGGATCCCGATCCCACTGATGAGTTGGATTACTCTCGGGAGATTATTTCACTTAACGATCAATACTATAAACCTAGTAGGTGTCTAGAAAGGTGTTAGCGGGGCTACGCCCCCAGGGAAAAGAGGTTCTTGAATTAAGGAACTTCGCGAAAGTATTGGAAAACCTCCCTCGAAGTACCGACATTAGCCTGGCTGAAAGGTTAAGCAAGTATTGTGACGTGAATTAAATCCCGGCTAGTTCTTCTTTTAAAAAGGTTTTAAGAAGAATTTGAGGAAACAGTGGGAGACATCCTGGTTAGATAAACTAATAAACCAATCTAATCTTGCAAGAGCATACGCTGAGTGTTTCTTTTCTCTCTCTCCAGGCAGCAACCTTTTCACGCCCTAATCAAGATAATAAAATGTATCGCTTGACCGATCCGAATTCTTATTTGGGGCTGGGGAAAGTTGGTTCAGCTCTAACTTGTGACAACAGTCATAAGTATGAGAAAGGGAAAGGGGATTGTATGGATTTCCAGGATACCCAGTTGCAGAAGAAGCATGGTTTTGCATCTACTTCAGGTGTTCTTGTAATTGAGAACTGTTTTACGGTCAGCCCTACCTCCTGGGTACTTGATACCGGATCAGGATCTCATATCTGTAATTTATTGCAGGGACTGAGAAAAAGTAGGAAAGTTGCACCGGGTGATATGTCGCTCAGAGTAGCGAACGGAGCACAAGTTAATGCGGCAGCCGTCGGTGAATATCACCAAGTATTGCCAAATGGCAAGACTATGATTTTGAACGATTGCTACTATGTACCCTCCATGGTTTGCAACATCATATCAGTTTCTTTACTGGATAAAGATGGACATAACTTTGTTCTTGAAATGAATATCATGAACATTTACCTTCATAAGGTACTGGTTGCAGAGGGTACATTGTGTAATGGTATCTACGTTCTAAATCAGAATACAGTTCTCAATATACAAAACACACGCAAGAGGAAGAATTCAGATAAGAATGAATCCTACTTGTGGCATTGTAGACTTGGTCATATCGGAGAGAAAAGACTGAGTAAGTTGCATAAAGATGGACTCTTGAATGCGTTCGAGTTTTCATCTTATGAAACTTGTCAGTCTTGTCTCAAAGGGAAGATGACCAAATCTCCGTTCACCGGACATGGAGAAAGAGCAACCGAGCTCTTGGGACTCGTATATAGTGATGTATGCGGTCCGATGTCTATACATGCAAGGGGTGGGTTCTCGTACTTCATCACATTAACTGACGATCTCTCTAGGTTCGGATATGTGTATCTGATGAAACACAAATCTGAAGCTTTTGAGAAATTCAAGGAATTTAGAAACGAAGTAGAGAACCAGACATGCAAAAGTATCAAGATCCTCCGGTCTGACAGGGGAGGGGAGAACTTAAGCACGGAATTCTTAGATTACTTAAAAGAGAATGGTATTCTCTCTCAGCTTACTCCTCCTTATACACCACAGCACAACGGTGTTTCGGAGCGGAGGAATCGTACCCTACTGGATATGGTTCGCTCCATGATGAGTAATGCCGAGTTGCCTCTTTTATTTTGGGGACATGCGCTATTGACAGCAGCATACCTATTGAATGATGTTCCGTCTAAATCAGTGCCTAAGACTCCGTTCGAGATATGGAACGGAAAGAGGCCATATCTTAAAAGTTTTAAGATATGGGGTTGTTCGGCTTATGTTAAAACGCATAAACCGGATAAACTAGAGGCACGGTCAGTTTTATGTAAGTTTGTGGGATATCCAAAGAATGGTTATGGATATCTATTCTACCACATCGAGGAACATAAGGTGTTTGTTGCTCAGCATGCCGTTTTCTTAGAAACGGAATTTCTTGCAAAAGAAATTAGTGGGAGCACGGTAGAATTGGATGAAATTCAGCGACCACAAACCGAAACTGAAAATTTGACGGAACCTCAGGATTCAATAACCCCAGACGAACCTCAGCCACTCCGCAGATCTGGTAGGATTTCTCATCCGCCCGAGAGATACTACGGTTTTCTCATTGACGGGGATCGAGAGGATTGCATCTTGGAAGAAGATGACCCTACCAGTTTCAGGCAGGCCATTATCAGTAGGGACTCTGATAAGTGGCAGGAAGCAATGCAATCCGAAATGGAGTCCATGTACGCCAATAAAGTATGGACCTTGGATATTGCTCCACCTGGGGTAAAACCCGTTGGATGCAAATGGATCTACAAAAAGAAACTTGGTGTAGATGGGCAGGTGGAAACCTATAAAACTAGACTCGTTGCAAAAGGTTTTCGTCAAAGACCTGGTTTGGACTATGATGAAACTTTTTCTCCGGTGGCTATGCTCAAATCCATTCGGATCCTACTTGCCATTGCTGTCTTCCATGACTATGAAATCTGGCAGATGGATGTTAAAATGGATTGCCTAAACGGTTCTTTGGAAGAGTGCGTTTACATGGATCAACCAGAAGGTTTCGTAGACAGTGGGAGCAGCGGGAAGGTGTGCAAGTTGCTTAAATCCATTTATGGATTAAAGCAGGCATCGCGGAGCTGGAACATCTGTTTTGATGAGGTAATCAAGGAATTTGATTTCATTAAGAACGAAGATGAACCCTGTGTCTATAAGAAGATTGTAGGACGAACTGTCGTATTCCTAGTCTTGTACGTGGACGACATTCTTTTGATAGGAAATGATATTCCTATGCTACAATCGGTCAAGCTATTTTTGTCACAAAGGTTCTCCATGAAGGACCTGGGTGATGCCTCGTACATTCTGGGGATCAAGATCTATAGAGATAGATCCAAGAGACTACTGGGACTTTCGCAGTCCAGGTACATAGAGACCGTACTAAAGAGATTTAGTATGGAGGATTCCAAGCGCGGTAACATACCCGCATTGCACGGAATTACCCTCTCCAAGAAGATGTCTCCTAAGACTGACGAGGAGAGGGTTCGCATGAGCACTATACCCTACGCTTCGGCGGTAGGATCTATAATGTATGCGATGCTATGTACAAGACCAGACGTAGCTTACGCGCTGAGCGCGGTAAGCCGGTATCAGTCAGACCCAGGGGAGGACCACTGGACAGCAGTGAAGAACATTCTCAAGTACCTGAGAAGGACTAAGGAGATGTTCCTGGTTTACGGTAATGGAGACCTCAGGGTCGAGTCCTTTACCGATACAAGCTTCCAGAGTGACAAAGATGACAGCAAGTCCGTCTCGGGTTTTGTGTTTACCCTCAACGGAGGGCGGTATGTTGGAGGAGTTCCAAGCAGGATACCGTCGCAGACTCGACGATGGAGGCTGAATACATTGTTGCAAGCGATGTCGCAAAAGAGGCAGTCTGGATAAAGAAGTTCATTAGTGAACTTCAGGTGGTTCCGTCCATTGTTGACCCAATACCTTTGTATTGCGATAACAATGGGGCTATAGCTTTAGCGAAGGAACCAAGGTCCCATCAGAAATCCAGGCACATCTTAAGGCGGTATCACCTGATCAGGGAGATCATTGATCGCCAGGAGATCGAGGTGCGGAGAGTGGACACAAAGGACAACACAGCGGACCCATTCACGAAGGCCTTACCCCAGACTCAGTTCGAGCGGCTGATCGAGATGATAGGTCTTTGATACGCCAGTACATGGCCTTAGTGCAAGTGGGAGATTGTTAGTGTATATGCCCTAGAGGCCATTACTGTATCATACTAGTATGTATATTACTTGATGGAAGCTTGGGATATTCACAGTTGTACAGACAATCTTGCTCAATATAGTAGTATGCTACTTGGTTTGTCTCTGCTTTAATGTGTACATGTGTGTTTATTTATTATATCACCTATACGCATTAGTAGAGCCCTTAGGATCTTTGCTTGATTACCGGCGTTGTGATGGCGATCACACTCGTGAGGGCTGGGTAATCTACAAGCACATCCTTATACACGTCCCTAGTCGTGGGAGTATCGAGATAGGGCATCGATACTCCGGAGTAGACTAGCGTATGCGCTTCTCATCCCAGCACGGGAGACGGTCTGTCCCACAGCCGCCGGTACGTCGTACTTGAGATAGTATGCGGGTGCTCGTTAGGTTACGAGTACACTGGACAGGACTCGTCGGGAACTGATGGTTGGTATTATACCTATCGTCAGTTATCAGTTCCCAGGTGACATGAGTACAGCTTAGTCCGCTGACTTTACACTGTCACTTCGCCTCGAGTGTGTTTCCACTATTCTTTGATTACTACCCTACCACGGCTCTATTGAGTCGTGCAAACAGGTAGTAGTTGGGAGCAGTCCCGAAGCACTTGGAGGCAGTGACGGTGAGACAGGATTCCTCTCTCCCGGTATTGAGGGTTGACATCGCGCTGTGTCTAGGAGAGCCATTACACGAGTAGACCCTGGCCAGGGCAAGCGAGATATACTGGTTGGTTTCCAGTGTTATCTCCGGGTGTATTGGGCTTCACTCCGACACGACTTGTACCGCTATTAGGGGACTGACGTTTACCGCCCCCTAGGCCCGCCATGCGATGTATCAGACGAACAGACCGGACTGTACGGAGATTGTCACATACAGACTCAGTAGGAGTTCGGATGGGTTTACCTCATCGGCCTTCTTATCGACATCTACCTGGGGACCGTTACGTACAGCTAGTGCCGCTTGCGGTCTGTGGTTAAACCCATTGCCAGCGTAGTGTCGAGTCTTTAGAGTCCCACACAGAGAGTTTCCCTGCACTGAGCGAAACATGTAGAGGCCGTATGGTTTTACGGCAGGGCTGCGATCACTTACGTACACTTGTGTACGTGTGGTGTTCGGGTAGGCAATACTAGTGGGCTTTGGTTTAAGCCAGATCCTAGTATTGTACGGATGGATTTGTTTTGTCTTCTGTGCATCCGCATTTTACGGAATACGGATGCAGGTGTGTATGCACTGTTTTCCGGAGCAGTGAAGGAGGAGGTGCCTCATTAGGGTTTTGGCAGTTGGTTCGGCCAAACCGTTATGTGGCAGGCTCATTAGGGTTTTGACGGTTGATTCGGTCAAAACCATTTTGAGGCGGACTCATTAGGGTTTTGACAGTTCGTTCGGTCAAAACCATTATGAGCCGGGGACATTATTTACCAATCCTTTCATTGATAATTTTGTTATGGTTAATTACATTGACCATTTGACCATCTTGACTTTGTTGACTATTTGACCAAAGTTGACTAAGATCTTCTTGAAAGATCTAAAGTATTCTTTGGTTTTCTTTTTCTTTTTGTTATGATAATGGTCATGTCATTTGTAGCCATCACCTTTATCTTGATTGGATTAGTAATGATAATGTTTTTGCATTATTGCAACCATGGTTGGGTTTTCTCTTGGTTAAGTTTTTCATTTGCTCATTCTCATTCTCTCTCTTGAAATGAGAAGCTCCATGGTTGTTAGCTAGCTCCTCCTTCTTCCTCCTCTTGATTAATCTTTTGATCTCATGTGTTGAGAGATAAAGATCCCACAAAGACAAAACCATCCCTTCATCACTTCTACACAACCTAGGGCTTCTAGATTAGCAATCTCTTTGCCCTAGTTATCTCGGCTCGAGGTGGAGCTTGGTGCACATCTCTCGGGTGGATCGTCTTCGACTCAAGGAGGCCGCGGAGGTGACCAAAGTCCGGATCAACCCTCGGAGCAAGCAAGGAGAAGAACAACAAGAAGAAAAGGAGTTCAAGTTGAGTGACCAAAGTCCGGATCAACTCTTGAAGCAAGCAAGGAAAAGAACAAGAAGAACAGAAGTATTTCAAGTTGATGTATAACCCCTAACCGAGTAGATAAATCTCTAGTTAGGATGCTAGTGTATTGTTTAGCAAAGATCCGGCTTTTACGGTCCATGTTGCCAAGTCCAGAAAAAATTTTGTTTTACCGTTTCCGCAACCCCGAAAGTACCGGGAGAGGTAACGTGGACCTAACAGTGGTATCAGAGCCAAACTAAACACACCGTAGCATGTTAGCAAAGTATTTAGAATATCGACCGGACGAAAAACCGCAAAATCACCCCGAAAAAATTCAGTTTCTGCCGAATTTTAGAACTGTTCCAAAATTAATAATTTATACACTAAAAATCGGCTCAGGCTTTTGTTAGAAAACTGGAGAAATTTCATCCCCCAACTCGTCCAAAGCGCCGCGTTTCCGCGGCATAAGCTTGCTTATGCCGCGGAACCGCGGCGGCGTTGGCTTTGTTGGGGAATATTTTTCTTGCAGTTTTCTTAGAGGGGTATTTTGGGATTTTTGGTATATGACTTTTCTGCCCAGATTTTCCAGAAAGCGAAATTTGTTTTTGGGGCTCAGAAATCCGTATTTTTGGTCGATGTTCTGAAGACTTTGGCTAATGTTATATCTGTAATGTTATATGTGTATTGAACGTCTACTAATCGCAATACGTCGATTAGTGGGGGTTATACATATCTGTGTTCTGTGTTGATGATGGTTTGTGTATATGAACTTGTTGGATTGTCGCGAATGAATTGCCGGGATGGATGTGAGATGAGAGTTTCTTTTTCTTTCATTCATGTAATAAATTTGTAAATTGATGTAATATTATTTGTATGGCCGCGCAACCGGGTCGGGGTAGTAGCCGTCATTGTATAATTCTTTTTACTGTTTTTGCTCCTAGGATAGACCCATGGAGAGGGTGCACAAACTACCGGGTATCTCGAAGTGCCGAGTAGCCTACTCACGGCGTTGAGGGAGGTTGCTTCGCTTCGGGTACATGGCGGGTAGTTTGCCGCACCCGTAGGGGTCTTGGGTGGGGTTTTTGCTATTCATCGCGACCTTGTAATCCGCTTTTCGTTGCAGGCTCGAACGAATCGCGGGTTCCTAGTATATCCAAAGTGTTCATCTGTGATCTGGATTGGCTATCATTGTTATATATAATAACTATTTAGGCGTTGCTTATGTTTTACAGCCGCGCTAGCCCAGCCCCCGCTCTGTCGTTAGTTAAGTAACCTAACGGGTGATGACGGGGCCCCGTGGCGAATGCGAATGGCATAAGCGTACGTCATATTTTGGTTGTTTTCTGCAATGGTAGGATTTAAATGATGGGACGCATTAAAAGAACTAATGCAAGAAAATAAACCTAACAGACGTTGTTGGAACAAGTTTTTCAAAAAGCTGTTATTGCAAGGACGTTCATTTTTGTTTTGCATCGAGGTATTCGGTTATGAATGCCCAGCACCTCAGTCGACGAGGCAAGGGCCGAGATCCCTTCATCGGGAGTGACCCCTTGGACAAAAGTTTGCGTCACGGTAATAACTTCACTATAGTCGATTATTCTTGCTTTGCATCGAGGTATTCAGTTTGGAATATCCTGCACCTCATTCGACGAGGAAAGAGCCGAGATCCCTTCACGGGGAGTGACCTCTTTAGCAAAAATTTTCGCCACTATATTTTCAAAAAGGGCAATCATGTTCCTTCAACGATATCAAGTTCATTACGTTAACCGGTTTTTCGCCAAAATCCCAGCCGTAGCCCTCCGTCGTTTCGGATTAATATTATTTAGTATTCGTGCTGCGTTTGTTGAGCTAGTCAAGACGTAGTGAACGGTAGCTAAATAATATTTTTCTGTGGATTGCAAATGTGATTGGTTAGGACAGTCGTGCGGCCTTGTTGACCTAGTCAAGGGCACGTACGGGTGGGTCTAATGCAATCAGGATTATGACGGGTAGAACTTGTCTAACAGTTTGTGGCTTGTTGACCTAGTCAAGGTCATGAACCGTTAGGGGCAAAAACCACATCGTGAGTTTCAAAAGTACTGAAACTTGCAGATTTAGCATACCTTCTGGAGTGTGGTGACTAGAGTGGATTCCATCTAGGTTATCACACAATGACAGTTGGATCCCGATCCCACTGATGAGTTGGATTACTCTCGGGAGATTATTTCACTTAACGATCAATGCTATAAACCTAGTAGGTGTCTAGAAAGGTGTTAGCGGGGCTACGCCCCCAGGGAAAAGAGGTTCTTGAATTAAGGAACTTCGCGAAAGCATTGGAAAATCTCCCTCGAAGTACCGACACTAGCCTGGCTGAAAGGTTAAGCAAGTATTCTGACGTGAATTAAATCCCGGCTAGTTCTTCTTTTAAAAAGGTTTTAAGAAGAATTTGAGGAAACAGTGGGAGACATCCTGGTTAGATAAACTAATAAACCAATCTAATCTTGCAAGAGCATACGCTGAGTGTTTCTTTTCTCTCTCTCCAGGCAGCAACCTTTTCACGCCCTAATCAAGATAATAAAATGTATCGCTTGACCGATCTGAATTCTTATTTGGGGCTGGGGAAAGTTGGTTCAGCTCTAACTTGTGACAACAGTCATGAGTATGAGAAAGGGAACGGGGATTGTATGGATTTCCAGGATACCCAGTTGAAGAAGAAGCATGGTTTTGCATCTACTTCAGGTGTTCTTGTTATTGAGAACTGTTTTACGGTCAGCCCTACCTCCTGGGTACTTGATACCGGATCAGGATCTCATATCTGTAATTTATTGCAGGGACTGAGAAAAAGTAGGAAAGTTGCACCGGGTGATATGTCGCTCAGAGTAGCGAACGGAGCACAAATTAATGCGGCAGCCGTCGGTGAATATCACCTAGTATTGCCAAATGGCAAGACTATGATTTTGAACGATTGCTACTATGTACCCTCCATGGTTTGCAACATCATATCAGTTTCTTTACTCGATAAAGATGGATATAACTTTGTTCTTGAAAAGAATATCATGAACATTTACCTTCATAAGGTACTGGTTGCAGAGGGTACATTGTGTAATGGTATCTACGCTCTGAATCAGAATACAGTTCTCAATATACAAAACACACGCAAGAGGAAGAATTCAGATACGAATGAATCCTACTTGTGGCATTGTAGACTTGGTTATATCGGAGAGAAAAGACCGAGTAAGTTACATAAAGATGGACTCTTGAATGCGTTCGAGTTTTCATCTTATGAAACTTGTCAGTCTTGTCTCAAAGGGAAGATGACCAAATCTCCGTTCACCGGACATGGAGAAAGAGCAACCGAGCTCTTGGGACTCGTACATAGTGATGTATGCGGTCCGATGTCTATACATGCAAGGGGTGGGTTCTCGTACTTCATCACATTCACTGACGATCTCTCTAGGTTCGGATATGTGTATCTGATGAAACACAAATCTGAAGCTTTTGAGAAATTCAAGGAATTTAGAAACGAAGTAGAGAACCAGACATGCAAAAGTATCAAGATCCTCCGGTCTGACAGGGCAGGGGAGAACCTAAGCACGGAATTCTTAGATTACTTAAAAGAGAATGGTATTCTCTCTCAGCTTACTCCTCCTTATACACCACAGCACAACGGTGTTTCGGAGCGGAGGAATCGTACCCTACTGGATATGGTTCGCTCCAAGATGAGTAATGCCGAGTTGCCTCTTTCATTTTGGGGACATGCGCTATTGACAGCAGCATACCTATTGAATGATGTTCCGTCGAAATCAGTGCCTAAGACTCCGTTCGAGATATGGAATGGAAAGAGGCCATATCTTAAAGGATTTAAGATATGGGGTTGTCCGGCTTATGTTAAAACGCATAAACCGGATAAACTAGAGGCACAGTCAGTTTTATGTAAGTTTGTGGGATATCCAAAGAATGGTTATGGATATCTATTCTACCACACCGAGGAACAGAAGGTGTTTGTTGCTCAGCATGCCGTTTTCTTAGAAACGGAATTTCTTGCAAAAGAAATTAGTGGGAGCACGGTAGAATTGGATGAAATTCAGCGACCACAAACCGAAACTGAAAATTTGACGGAACCTCAGGATTCAATAACCCCAGACGAACCTCAGCCACTCTGCAGATCTTGTAGGATTTCTCATCCGCCCGAGAGATACTACGGTTTTCTCATTGACGGGGATCGAGAGGATTGCATCTTGGAAGAAGATGACCTTACCAGTTTCAGACAGGCCATTATCAGTAGGGACTCTGATAAGTGGCAGGAAGCAATGCAATCCGAAATGGAGTCCATGTACGCCAATAAAGTGTGGACCTTGGATATTGCTCCACCTGGGGTAAAAACCCGTTGGATGCAAATGGATCTACAAAAGGAAACTTGGTGTAGATGGGCAGGTGGAAACCTATAAAGCTAGACTCGTTGCAAAAGGTTTTCGTCAAAGACCTGGTTTGGACTATGATGAAACTTTTTCTCCGGTGGCTATGCTCAAATCCATTCGGATCCTACTTGCCATTGCTGCCTTCCATGACTATGAAATCTTGCAGATGGATGTTAAAACGGCTTTCCTAAACGGTTGTTTAGAAGAGTGCGTTTACATGGATCAACCAGAAGGTTTCGTAGACAGTGGGAGCAGCGGGAAGGTGTGCAAGTTGCTTAAATCCATTTATGGATTAAAGCAGGCATCGCGGAGCTGGAACATCTGTTTTGATGAGGTAATCAAGGAATTTGATTTCATCAAGAACGAAGATGAACCCTGTGTCTATAAGAAGATTGTAGGACGAACTGTCGTATTCCTAGTCTTGTACGTGGACGACATTCTTTTGATAGGAAATGATATTCTTATGCTACAATCGGTCAAGCTATTTTTGTCACAAAGGTTCTCCATGAAGGACCTGGGTGATGCCTCGTACATTCTGCGGATCAAGATCTATAGAGATAGATCCAAGAGACTACTAGGACTTTTGCAGTCCAGGTACATAGAGACCGTACTAAAGAGATTTAGTATGGAGGATTCCAAGCGCGGTAATATACCCACATTGCACGGAATTACCCTCTCCAAGAAGATGTCTCCTAAGACTGACGAGGAGAGGGTTCGCATGAGCACTATACCCTACGCTTCGGCGGTAGGATCTATAATGTATGCGATGCTATGTACAAGACCAGATGTAGCTTACGCGCTGAGCGCGGTAAGCCGGTATCAGTCAGACCCAGGGGAGGACCACTGGACAGCAGTGAAGAACATTCTCAAGTACCTGAGAAGGACTAAGAAGATGTTCCTGGTTTACGGCAATGGAGACCTCAGGGTCAAGTCCTTTACCGATTCAAGCTTCCAGAGTGACAAAGATGACAGCAAGTCCGTCTCGGGTTTTGTGTTTACCCTAAAAAGGAGGGGCGGTATGTTGGAGAAGTTCCAAGCAGGATACCGTACCAGACTCGACGATGGAGGCTGAATACATTGCTGCAAGCGATGTCGCAAAAGAGGCAGTCTGGATAAAGAAGTTCATTAGTGAACTTCAGGTGGTTCCGTCCATTGTTGATCCAATACCTTTATATTGCGATAACATGGGGCTATAGCTTTAGCGAAGGAACCAAGGTCCCATCAGAAATCCAGGCACATCTTAAGGCGGTATCACCTGATCAGGGAGATCATTGATCGCCAGGAGATCGAGGTGTAGAGAGTGGATACAAAGGACAACACAGCGGACCCATTCACGAAGGCCTTACCCTAGACTCAGTTCGAGCGGCTGATCGAGATGATAGGTCTTTGATACGCCAGTACATGGACTTAGTTCAAGTGGGAGATTGTTAGTGTATATGCCCTAGAGGCCATTACTGTATCATACTAGTATGTATATTACTTGATGGAAGCTTGGGATATTCACAGTTGTACAGACAATCTTGCTCAATATAGTAGTATGCTACTTGGTTTTTCTCTGCTATAATGTGTACATGTGTGTTTATTTATTATATCACCTATAGGCATTAGTAGAGCCCTTAGGATCTTTGCTTGATTACCGGCGTTGTGATGGCGATCACACTCGTGAGGGCTGGGTAATCTACAAGCACATCCATATACACGTCCCTAGTCGTGGGAGTATCGAGATAGGGCATCGATACTCCGGAGTAGACTTGCGTATGCGCTTCTCATCCCAGCACGGGAGACGGTCTATCCCACAGCCGTCGGTACGTCGTACTTGAGATAGTATGCGGGTGCCCGTTAGGTTACGAGTACACTGGACAGGACTCGTCGGGAACTGATGGTTGGTATTATACCTATCGTCAGTTATCAGTTCCCAGGTGACATGAGTACAGCTTAGACCGCTGACTTGACACTGTCACTTCGCCTCGAGTGTATTCCCACTGTTCTTTGATTACTACCCTACCACGGCTCTACTGAGTCGTGCAAACAGGTAGTAGTTTGGAGCAGTCCCGAAGCACTTGGAGGCAGTGACGGTTAGAAAGGATTCGTCTCTCCCGGTATTGGGGGTTGACATCGCGCTGTGTCTAGGAGAGCCATTACAAGAGTAGTCCCTGGCCAGGGCAAGCGAGATATACTGGTAGGTTTCCAGTGTTATCTCAGGGTGTATTGGGCTTCACTCCGACACGACTTGTACCGCTATTAGGGGACTGACGTTTACCGCCCCCTAGGCCCGCCATGCGATGTATCAGACGAACAGACCGGACTGTACGGAGATTGTCACATACAGACTCAGTAGGAGTTCGGATGGGTTTACCTCATCGGCCTTCTTATCGACATCTACCTGGGGACCGTTACGTACTGCTAGTGCCGCTTGCGGTCTGTGGTTGAACCCATTGCCAGCGTAGTGTCGAGTCTTTAGAGTCCCACACAGAGAGTTTCCCTGCACTGAGCGAAACGTGTAGAGGCCGTATGGTTTTACAGCAGGGCTGCGATCACTTACGTACACATGTGTGCGTGTGGTGTTCGGGCAGGCAATACTAGTGGGCTTTGGTTTAAGCCAGATCCTAGTATTGCACGGATGGATTTGTTTTGTCTTCTGTGCATACGCATTCTACGGAATACGGATGCAGGTGTGTATGCACAGTTTGCCGGAGCAGTGAAGGAGGAGGTGCCTCATTAGGGTTTTGGCAGTTGGTTCGGCCAAAACCGTTATGTGGCAGGATCATTAGGGTTTTGACGGTTGATTCGGTCAAAACCATTTTGAGGCGGACTCATTAGGGTTTTGACAGTTCGTTTGGTCAAAACCATTATGAGCCGGGGACATTATTTACTAATCCTTTCATTGATAATTTTGTTATGGCTAATTACATTGACCATTTGACCATCTTGACTTTGTTGACCATTTGACCAAAGTTGACTAAGATCTTCTTGAAAGATCTAAAGTATTCTTTGGTTTTCTTTTTCTTTTTGTTATGATAATGGTCATGTCATTTGTAGCCATCACCTTTATCTTGATGGGATTAGTAATGATAATGTTTTTGCATTATTGCAACCATGGTTGGGTTTTCTCTTGGTTAAGTTTTTCATTTGCTCATTCTCATTCTCTCTCTTGAAATGAGAAGCTCCATGGTTGTTAGCTAGCTCCTCCTTCTTCCTCCTCTTGATTAATCTTTTGATCTCATGTGTTGAGAGATAAAGATCCCACAAAGACAAAACCATCCCTTCATCACTTCTACACAACCTAGGGCTTCTAGATTAGCAATCTCTTTGCCCTAGTTATCTCGGCTCGAGGTGGAGCTTGGTGCACATCTCTCGGGTGGATCGTCTTCGACTCAAGGAGGCCGCGGAGGTGACCAAAGTCCGGATCAACCCTCGGAGCAAGCAAGGAGAAGAACAACAAGAAGAGAAGGAGTTCAAGTTGAGTGACCAAAGTCCGGATCAACTCTTGGAGCAAGAAAGGAGAAGAACAAGAAGAAGAGAAGGATTTCAAGTTGAGGTATAACCCCTAACCGAGTAGATAAATCTCTAGTTAGGATGCTAGTGTATTGTTTAGCAAAGATCCGGCTTTTACGGTCCATGTTGCCAAGTCCAGAAATATTTTTGTTTTACCGTTTCCGCAACCCCGAAAGTACCGGGAGAGGTAACGTGGACCTCGATCCCCTAGAGATCCGCCATGTTGAGTGGATCCGCCATGTTGTCTTCTGAGTCTACTCTCCTAACCTCGATCCCCTAGAGATTAACCATCTCCACGATCAGGTGATACTGCCTAAGAATATGTCTGGATCACTGATGGGATGTGCGTTCCTTGGCATAAGCCATAACTCCATTGTCACACAATGGGAGGAACGAAGTTCATCTCCTGAACTAATATACACCCAGACTGCCTCTTTGGTAGCATCTTTGGTAGCGATGTATCCAGCCTTTATCGTCTAGTATGTCACGGTATCTAGCTTGGAACTCTTCCAACATACCGTCCCTCCACTAAGGGTAAAGACAATGCCTGCGACTGACTTTCAGTCGTCCTTATCACGCTGGAACCTTTCCTGTGATTCTCCCCAGGATCAATTGATACCTTCTCACTACTACTAGTGAGTATCCTAACATCCAATTAGATCTATCTCATAGATCCAAAACCCAGGATTTAGTAGGTATCACATTGATCCTATATGGAGAATCCTTGTGATAAGCGGAGATTAACCGAGCGTAGCATAGGAAACTCCTTCCCTATCAATAGTATGTTATCCACGTACTCTACGAGGATCACCACCATACTCCCTACTACCTTTTTGTATGTACAAGGTTCATCTACCATTTTGATGATGTCAAACTCTTTGACTAACTCATCAAAACAGATGTTCCAACTCCGCGATGCCTGCTTTATCACATAAAACATCTTGCATACGTTTCCTCTGCTCCCACTGTCTACGAAGCCCTCTGGCTGTGTACTGATAGACGTTCTCTTCTAAATGAGTATTTAGAAATGGAGTCATAACACCCAACCACCAGATATCGTAGTCATGGTATGTAGCCGTGGCAAGTAGGATCTGGATGGACTTAAGCATAGGTACTTAGAAAAGGTTTCATCACAATCCATAGCCGGTCAATGATGCAAACCTTTAACAAGTCTAGCTTTGAAAGTCTCAACTTTTCCATGTACACCAAGTAATCTTCTCAAGATATACTTTCTCCTAATGGGTATTTAACCCTTCAGATAAAGCAACCAAAGTCCATACTTTGTTGGTGTATAAGGATTCCATCTCAGATCGCTAAGCATCCAGCCATTCTTACAGAGTCCTACTCCTGATAACCAGCTCGAAACTAGTTGGGTCATCATCTCATGATGCAATCCTCGCTCCCACTGTCATAGAGAAACCGAAGTATCTCTCAGGTGGGTGAGGAACCCTACTAGAACGGCGGAGTGGCTGAGGTTCGTTGGTTACTATTGAATCCTTTGGTTCTACCAAATCATCAGCTGCAGTTTGTATAGTTGGAACTCTTTCCAGTTCTACCTCATGACCACAAATTTCTTCACAAGAAATTCCCTTTCAGAAAGGTGGCATGCTGAGAAACAAAACATTTTTGTTCCTCGGTTAGGTAGAAGATATTCCCTTGCGTATGCTTGGGATATCCAATAAACTTCCACAGATCTGACTTTACCTCGAGCTTGTCCGGATTATGCTTTTAGACATAGGCTGGACAACCCCAAATCTTAACAAACTTAAGATATGGGCTCTTCCTTTTCCATATCACATATGAAGTGGTAGGCAACTGATTTGATCGAAACCCTATTCAATAGGTATGCTTCTTCATAAGTGCATAACTCCCTAAAAGGAAATAGGAAACTCAGTAGTACTCATCATAGAGCGCACCATATCATATAGGGTGTGATTGCTCCGCCCCGATACACCGACGTGCTGTGGTGTATACGGAGGAGTAATTCTGAGAGAGAATCTCATTCTTAGAATAGTCCAGAAATTCAGTGCTCAAGTATTCTCCTCCTTGATCACATCAAAGGACATAATACTTATACCCATTTTTGGTTCTCTACTTCTAAATTATTCTGTGAATATCTCAAAATCTTCAGACTTATGTTTCAACAGGAACATATGACTGAATCTTGAGAGATCATCAGAGAATGTAATGAAGTACAAAAAACCGGTCTTGGCATATGTAGACAGGGGACCATACATACATCAATATGTATCATCCCAAGAGTTCACTAACTCTTTCTCTGTTTCCAATAAATAGAGCTATGGTCATCTTATCTCTGTGACATGACTGGCAAGTTTCACAAGATGTAAATTCAAACTAATTTAAATATGCATCTTAATGTAACTTCAGCTTGTTGGGTCGCATTCATATGACCTAGTCTACAATGCCTCAAGAAGGATTCGTTTATTTCTGAACTCTTCCTTTTGTGTGTGTTCTATATACTAAGAACTGTGGTTTGATTTAGAACATCAATGCTTTTAGATAACGTGCCTGAACCGATCAACTCTTGATATAGGAAATGTTCAAAACATTATACAATCAATAAAAAATTATATCCTTCTTTATCTAGATAAAGAGACTGATATGATTATGTATATCAGGTTCGGTATCTAATAACATTTGTTCAGAATCAATGTATTCTTGTAATACAGGGTGACAGTGACCAACAGACTTGGCTGCAACACTTGCACCGTTTTCTGCCTCATGAAACTTATCACCCATTCTCAGTTCTCTACGTTTCTGTAGCCCATGTAATATTTTACATATGTGGGATCCTGATCCGGTATCATATACCCAGGACGTAAAGGACATTAAGAAATAGTTCTCTGTAATGAACACACCCGAAGACGATGCATCAGTATGCACTTTCTTCGTTTGGGCGGCACGGGAATTCTGGTAATCCCCAATTTCCTGCTCTGTTTTATAACAATTATAAGTTGGAGCGGGACCAACGTTCCCCAGCTCAGTATAACAAGTGGGTTCGGTTAATTCATCTGTATTATTATCTTGATTAAGGCGTGATATGGTCGCTACCTGGAGAGAGAGAGAAGAAAACACTCAGCGTGTGCTCTTGCAAGATCAGATTAGTGATTATTTTATCTAATCAGGATGGCTCCCACTGTTTTTATCAAATCTTCCTTCAAACCCTAAAAGGAAAGACTAGCCGGGATTAATTACACGCTACAAGTTCGCCAATCTTTCAGCCAGGCCAGTGTCGGTACTTTGAGGGAGGTTCCCCGTGCTTTCGCACGGACCTAATTAAAGTAAACCTCGTTTTCCCAGAGGCGTAACCCCGTTGACACCTTTCTAGACACCTACTTGATCGGCTAATTGTAATGTGTAAAACTCTCCCAGGAGTAACAATTACTCGCAGTGTGTATCGGGATCCAACTATCTCATAAAGGTATGCAATCTCATTGCAAATTTCAACACTTGAAATTCCCGATAATTTTGCCCTTAGCACCCTATGACCTTGACGGAGGTCAACAAACCATAGGCTACTAGTCAAGTTCAACCCGTCATTTCTTGATTGAATCAAACCCACCCGCACGACCCTTGACGGAGGTCAACAAGGCCGTACGACTACCCTAACCCAATCTGCATTATATGCATAAGCAGATAAATACTAGTTAGCTACCGCACACTACGCCTTGACTGAGGTCAACAAACGTAGCACGAATACTAAGTAGGACTTATCTGAAATGACGGAGGGCTACGACAGGTTTTTCTGATAACCTATTGCGTAATGAACTTGATATCTTTGTAGAATCAAATGATTTTGAAATGGGGTGTTTTTTAGGCTTTTCTAGTTTTGCTAAAGGGGTCACTCCCGGTGAAGGGATCGTCGGCCTTTTCCTCATCGAATAAGGTGTAGGATATATCATATATACCGCTGTGCAAAGCAAGAACTATAGGAGCAATCAAAAGACAAACCGATGGTTGTAGCATCTGCCAGTTATTGCTAAAGGGGTCACTCCCGGTGAAGGGATCTCGGCCCTTTCCTTATCGAATAAGGTGCAGGATGTTCTACAAGGAACACCGCGATGCAAAGCAAGAACTGTAGCTACCTGTTTTTGAAAATTCGATTCCACAACATCTTTTAGGTTTCTTTTATTTCATTAATCATATTAATGAAGTCCCATCATTTAAATCACCTAAACATCACAGATAAATACGACGTACACTTATGCCATCCACATTCGCCTTGATGTCCCCTCATGCACCGTTAGGTTAGGTAACTAACGGCAGAGCGGGGCAGGGCTAGCGCGGGTGTAAAACATAAGTAATGTCTATATAATATATCGTATATACTATATACAGTATCTATCATAATATATCAAATGATCACATCACAGATATCGCAGGAGAAGAAACATATGAAACATTGGATATACTAGGACGTCCTTGTTTTCAATACGAGCCTGCATAAAACACGGATTCCACGGTCGCGATGAATAGCCAAACCCACACCCCTAGACCCCTACGAGAGCGGCAAGCAACCCCACCAATTCTAGAGTTAGGAGACCCGGACTCGACTCCTCGAGTTGGTCTCCCTCTGGACTCTAGAACCCGGTTACTTGTGCTCTCCTCCTTGGGTCTATCCTAGTGCGGAAAAGTAAATAATAGACAAATGGTGACATCAACCTCATCCCGGAAGTTCCCCAATAAAAGAATATTACATACATTTAAATTTACATGAATAAAAATAAAAACTCTCATCTCACATAAAACCCCCGGCTATTCATAACGCGACGATCCAATATAACATATCCAGCAACACAGAACATCACATGTCATCAACGCAAGTAAATA
Source organism: Agapanthus africanus (assembly GCA_030015575.1). Taxonomy (NCBI): domain Eukaryota; kingdom Viridiplantae; phylum Streptophyta; class Magnoliopsida; order Asparagales; family Amaryllidaceae; genus Agapanthus; species Agapanthus africanus. The sequence goes on along the minus strand of JASDDO010000012.1, from coordinate 292,653,969 downwards.
TGCGCATCCCAATTGTCGTTGACATATAGCAACGAAACCGGCGATATCACATATTACACTTACGATCAAAGAAAAGAAGTGTAAAACTACAACAGTTGGAATCCGCAACCTTCTTAGACATCGCATGCCTACCAATTATAAACTCCGCATTTTAGTCTCTATATCGAAAACACTTTTCAATATCTAGTCGGGCAATTCAACAAGATTCCCGATAAACTGATCGAATGCTCGTCGCAAACTTTAGTAGACGGCCGCACCCCCGGATGCCATCGACGAAGTGCACTAAGGCGGAACACCGTTGCCGCGAGCACCCGAACGGATGCTTTTGGCGACGGGGTTGTCCTACAGTCACTTGGTCGGGGCTATGGGGCATGGCTGTCTATTAAGTTTACCCGGCGAGTATCCGCGTACGCTACGTGATTGCGACGGACTTTTGATCGCATCAAAATTCCGTGGCAACTGATCAATTGAGACTAAACTGCTATGTTTATAACATCCAAATTAGTTATCTCATAACTGCTTGTGGATTCCAAATATTGTATCACATTCCAGATAAATAGAAAATGTTAAACTTTTCGATCGAACAATCAAACACCCAAGTTTTCCCGAAACAGCTCAACTCTTGAAATAAGTTCAAAAACATCCATTTCATGTCACAGTACCAACGGTCCAGCCGTAGAAGGGTCAAGCCAACGCCTCACATGTGGCACGCCGTACTGCCCCAAACCCTATGGTTCAAAGGGCAGTTCAAGACGGTCATATAATCGAGTTAAGGTTTGTTGTCTTCTAGAGGGTCCATCGCATTACTTGCACTACTTAGACGTTCTTAAACTACGGAAAAATCCAACACTTGGAAATTTCCCGGCAGGGGAAAAATTGGGTTTTATATCCGGTCGAACTTTTTAACATGTTCTAAAATTATCCGGAAAAACTTAATAAACAAAGTTAAATAATCCGATCAAATTATCGAGTCCCCAATACACCCCAGAAAACTCAACTCTTGAGTGAAACATAAAAATTCCTAGAAGAATCAGCAAACACCAACAAAGGTTACTGTGCAAAAAGGATTCCCTGATCTTTACATACGGCCGCGGAACCGCCGCCAATACCATGTTAAGGCCGCGGTTCCGCGGCACTTTAGTCGTATTACAGTCACGTGCTTCACAGTAACCCTTGTAGTTGCCTGCTGATATTTTTGAGAATTTTTAATTTGGAAAAAATCCATTGTTTTAAAATTTGTACAGAGAGGGGTGTCGTATGGGGTTTCGGGGTTCGATCGGGTTTCTAATTTCGTCTACACTTTGCCTAAAGCTCTAGCTAGGCTCTGATACCACTGTAGGGTTACTAGGCACACACAAGAGGTTCCACAAGGCATCAACCATGCCAAATTCAAATTTTCCGGTGCCGAGAAACCCTAAACTAGATCGTTAACTAGAGATTAGGCGAAACAACAAGAAAGCAAACTACTTTGCTACGAAGTGAATGGAAATACAACCGTTGTAGATCCGGTCCTCCACTTCTAAAGCTCCGTGTTGACGTCCCTCCGCTGCGATCATCAAATACCGGACTCTAGCGATGGTTTCGTCAGAGAAATGATCGGGCTAGGTCATTGACTTCGAGGCCGAAGATGATCTACGTCGGGGAGACTCAAACTCAAGCTATTCCTTCACTTGGTCAAAAACATTATGAAGAGAACACCATATAATACATGGCAAGTAGTAGAGGATGAAGAAATAGGAAGTGGGTTCACTTTAGAATTGGATTTCTCACTCTTTTTCTCATCGCACCATTGGAGCTAGCAAGCTTTTGTGAGCTTGATGAAGGAGAAGAAGAAGAAAAGAATTATTAGAATAAATATCCAAAATGAAACTTATCCAATAAATAATGGCACCATGGTTGAGTTAATCCCTCATGCTTAACTCATGTAGAGAATTAACCAAAGCATTAGGTTAAGGGTTGGGTTAACTAATATCTTATACAAATGACAAAAGAGTTGACTTTGTCAATGTTTATCAAGCTTCATGAAGCTTGATAATTTTGACCAAAGTCAAACTCTTTTGTTATATGCTAGGAAAATAGTAAACCTTAATTTAACCTTGATTTGGTTCAAGTCTCATACACTCAACTTGTTTGTATCATCAAGCATGATACAAACATGTACACTTGCATATATCACAAATAAACAATGTGCACATTCAAGTGAGAAAATCAATCTTAAGTGAACCAATACTAGTTAATGTAAAGTAATATATCAAATATATAATTATACATTAAATCAATAAATCAACACTTGATTTAACGATCCGGTCATATCGCATATAACCGACTAATATCAAGTGTATCAATGTATCGAATCAACACTTGATTCGGTAACCCGGCTATATCACATATAACCGACTGATGATACAAATCGCGAGAATAGAATACAGTATCACATACTGGTATTATTCTCGGTCCCGCACATATCTCATATGCGCTCCTATTTCATTTCGCTTGAGCCAGGAAACCCCTGTGTAGGACTCTAAAGACTCGTCAATACGCCGGCAGTAGGTGATGATCATATCAAACACCCACAAGCCGCAAGCGGTCTGCTAAACGTAACGGCCACCCGGGTATTGAGCGATCAGAAGATCAACGAGCAAGCCTGCTCACACTCCTGTGAATCCAATCAGTAACACTTACCGCACAGTCCGGTCTGTTCGTTTGATATGTCGCATATCTCGTCTAGGGGTGGTAAACGTCAGACCAAAACAACTCGATAAGTCGTGTCGATATGAGGCTCATAACGGGTCGAGAAACTACTGGTAACACTTACCAGTAAATCCCTAAAGCAGCCTCGGCCAAGGACGTCGTGTTATAGCCAATCGAGCACAGCGCAACATTAACTCCCTATACCGGGAGAGACGGAACCCCTCCTATCGCTCATTGCCTCCATGTGACTCGGGACTGTACCCAAAAACCACCGTTTTGCACGCCCTCTTGGACGTGGTAAGGTGGAAATCAAAGCACAGTGGGAATCACACAAGACTTTATGACGATCTCGGGTATACAGACTAACCTGTACCAGTGTCACCAGAGAACTGCCATCTGACGTAAGGTATAATACCATATGGGAGTTCTCGGCGAGTCCGTCCAGTGTACCCAGTCTCCTCTGAGCACCCGTATATCATCTCTGATGTCAAACACCAATGGATATGGGATCATCCATCGCCCATCTATATGGGTCGAGAAGCTACACGCTAGTCTACTCTGGTATATCGATGCCCCGTCTCGATACACCCACGATTAGGGACCTTGAAGGATGTACTTATGGACTATCATGTCCCTACAAGTATGATCCGCATCATAGTCCAGGTAGTCAAGTACACATCCTAAGTGCTTAACCAACATGTAACAGAGAGACAATCAGTGTGCACGTTAAGGTAAAGATTAACCAGATATCATACTATCATATCGAGCAAGAAAGTCATCCCTATATATGTCCAAGCATCCACTACAATATACATTCTATGTATAGTAATGGCCTCTAGGGCATACATATAACTAACAGTTTTCTCATAACTGCATGTGGATTCCAAATATTGTATTCCATCACATAATATCCGGGCGATGATAAACTCTTCGATCGATCCATCAAAGTCCCACAATTTCACGACAGCTCAACACTTAAGCACAGTTTTACTAATACCTAGAAGATGCCACAGTACCTATGAACCAGCCGTAGAAGGGTCAAACCAACGCCTCACATGTGACAACGCTAAACTACCACAAACCCTAGGGTTCAATGGTGGTTTTGACGGCAATATAATCGAGTTAAGGTTTTGTTCTTCTGGAGGGTCCACAGAATTACTTGCATATTTTTCCGAATACGTTAAACTTGGAAAAATGGGTTTTTGACATTCGATCGAACTTTTTAACTTTTCCTAGACAATACGTGAATAACCCGAAACAATGTTAAAACTACGAATACGGAACACACCGAATTGCTTATAGTGTAAGATTACATCACATGCAAAATTAGCAAAAATAAACAACACTTGAAACATCAAAACCCAGTCACTGGAACACTAGCAAAAAATCAGCGGGTGAGCTCGGATTTTGGTCGAGATTGGGGTGATGGTGCTCGGCCAATTTTTCTCCAAATTTCCTCAAATTTTGTCATGTTCATGTTATATCATATATAGCACTCTGTACTTGTTTAAATTTTTTTGATAAATATTTAAAAACGACAGAAACTGGATTTCGCAGTTTCAAGTTACGGAGTTGTTTCGGTTTCGTGATCTTAACAAAATCCATATTAATTTCTAGTATGGTTCTGATACTACTGTAGGGTTACCTAAGATGCTAGCAAGGTTTCGGGAGGCATCGTCCATACCATATTCAAAAATTTGCCGTTTTAGCTAATCCTAACTAAAAATCGTTAACTAGAAATCGACGGAAAGAAATATGCAAGCACTTAGCAAGTCTAGTGAGAAAGGAATACAACCTTTGTAGACCGGTCCTTCACTTCAATAGCTCCGTGTAGTAGTCCCTTCGCTGCGATCGTGAACTCCTGTAACACCTTAGAATGTGTTTTGTGGCTAATTATATTTTAAGGTATGGATTTTAATAAAAAGTTTACCAAATTTGGTTTTAATTATTTTATCCTATTTAATGAATATTTTATTTGATTTTTCCTAGGCTTGCACACACTTGTGCATGTTAAGTAGGGTGTTAATTTGCGGTTTAACCATTTCTTAATTTGTGTTTTAATTATTAAGTGTTTTGGGTTTAATAGTATATGGTGGTTAAAAATGAAAAGGGTTTTAAATTTAAATTGACTTTCTTATGTTGACCTTGGTGAGAGAGAGAGAGAGTGAGAATGGATGATGGCTTTGCCATGCTTCATTAAATGAAGAGAGAAAGGAGGGGTGTTGACTTTGTCTCTCATTTCTCACTTCTCTTTTCACTCATTCTCTCACACAAAAACACACACACACTATCAGCAGCAGGACCCACCAGCATCAGCTGCTGCAGAAGCAAAGCAGCAGCAGCAACAGCAGCAGAGGCAGCAACATCAGCAGACAGCAGTGGCAGCAGCAGCAACCCCAGCAACTTCAGCAACTCACCTCCTCCATACACTTCTTCACCTGCTTCTTAGGGTTCATTAGGGTATAATTTCTTAACCCAATCCCCTAGTTACTAAGCTTGTGTGTTAATTAGCTTCGATTAGTGTTAAATAGTGAGTTTAGTGCTAATTATGGTGAATTATGTGGAATCCTGGTTAGAATGTGATTGTGTTAGTTAGCCTAGCTTATTTTAGTGTTGTTAGGGTTACTTTAACTGAGAATTGACCCAGATTACACTAAAATACCATAGGGTTTGTGTTTTGTGCAAAATTAGTGTTTTATTGCGATATTTTGGCAATCTGTGATCTGCTATTGACCCGGGGCCTTCAGGATAAAATTGAGAAGACAAGAGCATGCACACTAGGTCTAGAACACACCACCAGAACACGAGCCCCTCATTCTTGTTCCAGGCCGCAGATTTAATGGGTTTGGCCGCAATTTGCGGCCAAGTTGGGAGCAGGGGTGTTGGGGTCTTGGCTAGGGTTCTCTGCTGTGTTATCTAGTGTTTTGGCATATATAGTTTTGTAAGATTTGACCTGTAGGAAAATCTGGGATCAAATATCGTATTTCATGTACGTTTTGTTTGCGCGATACACGCGATACGTGAGTGGGTTCTGCGATCCAGCGTGTCGCGGCGTGTCGCAGTAGTTTTAGACGCGTACACACACGTTTTAGCGTATCGTGCACACGCGCGTTTAGTTCGCGACGCGAGTTTCTCGTTTGGGTTCGATATCGCGTTTTACGGAATATTTGGCTTATCTATGTATTCCTTGTCTCATTTTCAGGTTTGCAGGCGGGGACTACGGACACGGCTACAGAGGGAGACAGGTGGTAGGATTCACCTAGCGTGGAGCGTAGGTGAGTAGATTTAACATCTACAGGGGAATCGCCCGCATGGCGTTATGCGTCAGGGCTAGAATTCTAATACTTGTTGCGTATTCTACGTCATGGTTAGAATTGCGTCTTACCGTATTTATTAGATATAATGGTACTGTGACTAGCAGTCGTAGGACACTGCACATATTATTGATGGTTCTTGTTGCACGAGTACGGATTGTATGCTACACACACCGTCAATAATTGCCATGTCACACACAAACCACTTATAGATACTATATTACTTGTCACACATGACATCTAGCTTGTCGGTATACCTTGCACATATTTTACTTATACCCAGGGGGTATCCTACATATTATACTTTTACCCAGGGGGGTATACGATATCTTTTACTTATAGGTAGACACCTATACTTAGCTGTACCTTATTGATTTCGCATACATCTGGTTTCAGCTACATATTTTCCTTTATATGCTCACATTTCAGATATATAGCATATATTTGTTCTTGGATTTGCGCATTTGTTTATTTGGATTTTACATGTAGTTTTCTGGATTTGGGAACGGCGGGAGTTCATGAAATTATGCATACATTGAAAAACCCGGTTTCCTTGATATGATATTTGCACAGCCACCATGAGATTTATCGGTTCTGATTATATACTCCATACGAGGTGTGGTTGCCGTATGAGGGTACATGGTAGGGCCCGGTATGGTTCCCCTCAGCAAGATGATCGATGGACTTTGCCGATTGAGCCTGGAAGCTGGCGAGTACCTACCTGTGACAGTACAAACTACTCGGCGGGGATCATGGAGATACCGTTGGAAGTTATGCACGTATGCATACGTCGAAAGGCGAGGGTCAGAGCTAGGCACTCGTGCTTTCGGGATAGTGTATGATACGTACCTATCAGGATTTCTGTGTCGATGCTTGGCACATTGTTTTCATGATATTTCCTTTAACCACCTTTGTATATATAACAGGGGATTTAGCCGTTGTTATATATACCCTTACACCAATATTAGTGGAATGGGACGCTAATATATGTGTATTGACCCCGTCATATTTATTTCTGCAAATATATACCTTTAGGATGTTAGAATTCTACTTGAGATTTGATTTGGGATATTAGGTGATTCATTGAGATTGGATGTTGGACATACATATAGGATTACTGATTTGTACTTTCGGGATATAGGAGATTACTCGATATTGCACATTGTGGAGATGTGAGACTTATATGATGTGAGAGCCCTACGTGGGGGCTGATTTGAGAAATTGGGATTTGAGTGTCTTGATGGATTGTGATCCTACCACGATGACAGGATTCCGTGGGATGACATATTTCACTCCATAACTCATACCTTTTCATTTATGCACTGTTCCATGTATTAGGAGTACCTGCTAGCGTAACCTTCATGATTGCTGCATATCTACATTCTCATATCCCTATTGCATGGTTATTGCATACTATTGTCATGTTATTATTGCTTCACATATTGATTGTACCTGCTAGTGTACTTTCCATTATTCTGCATTCACATGACCTGTTATTACTGTAAATTGTATATCTTAGATTCATGTTGTACGTACATTCCTGCGATTATCTGCATATGTTGTTTACTATTCACGAGTTGGCAACTCACCCCCGTTGTGCCACAGGTATTGCAGGGTGTTCCCCAGAGTATTCGAGGCAGGCTATTCATCTATTCATCTATCATCTTTTTCTATATATACCGCATCGGATCACAGTATACTATTTTGATTAGGTGGGTTTTGGTGGTTATCTGTATTTCATATTGTACATTCTTTGTATCTTGTACTCTCCATCGACTAATATGTTGTTGACTTACGGACTTGGTGAGGACGTTATTGTATATTATTTGTGGATTTATTGTTTTTTATATACAGTTTCCTTCCTATTGTCTCTTATTTCTTCGCTACGGCGTCGTATATTTATGATGTGATTGTTTTCCGTCTTTGGGCTAGTTTTTGCAAAAGGGTTGTTGCCAAAATTTTAAGGAAAGAAAGTGGGACTTTTAAAGAATTTGGATTGTGATTTCAAATGTTTCAAAATACTTTTATTATCTTATCCGTATTTTCATGGTTTAGATTTCTGGGTTTGGCTTTCTTTTACTGCGTTACATCTTTAGGCGTTGCGTAGTATTAGGGCCGTCACGTGCACATTTCGGGTCGTGACAAAGTTGGTATCAGAGCGCTAGGTTTTACCTTTCGGAGTGTAGGATGACCTTAGTATGATGGAGTAAGTAGCTTAAGCAGAGTAACGTAGCGTGTGTATGTCTGCAACATACCCACGAGGCGGTACTTCGCCTTGAGTGACCTAAGTACAAATTTTCTTGAAATTCTTTCCTTGATGATTCATATCCTTGCGATTCGATTTCCTTATTCTTATCGAATCTTATCTCTATTTTAGCCTTGTCGCCGATGACTATGGGGACTCAGAGTGATGCAGCAAGGGCCGAGATTAGAGTTGGCTCGGGTGAGACGAGTACTGACCAGGATGGCACTCCAGTTGCACAGGTGCAGACGGATCATCCTACGACATATACAATCGATAGGCTTGTGGCAGAGATGCAGGACTTCCGCCAGACAATGAGTTCATTGGTTGATGTCGTTCGGGAGCAACGACTGGAGGTTGTCACCCCTGTTACTCAGTTGTCACTTACGATCAGCATGCAGCAGTCCGTCACCTACATAGCACCAGTGGTTGCCGCTCCAGTTGACGATGCACCTATTCCAGAGACGCTGAGAGTTCCAGGACAGTGGAGGACTTGTACCAGTGTACCAGCCCAGAGACAGAGGTTTGGTCGTCGAGACAGATTTCGTGGCCGTCGCGGGAGTAGCAGAGGCTTAGGACCAGGACAGCCGTTCAGCTCTCATCCCTAGGAGGGTCAGCAATCAGCGTGTTGATGTTTTCGATGCGGAAGCCTTCAGCACTTCGTCAGGAATTGTTCCTTAGCACCTCGTCAGAGTCGTATTCAGAGAGGCCGTGGACGTGGAAGGTTCGCTCAGAGGGCTCATCCTACCAGAGGAGTTCAGCCAGTTGCGGGTAGAGGGCAGGCATAGGAGTTTGCTTCTACTCATCGGGATGCGCAGGCGTCCAATGCAGAGTTTTCAGGTATCCTTAATTCGTATGTTCTTTGATGTACTCGTTTGTTTTTCTTACTTGTATCGTGTTAGGTAGATTAGCCGTTTGTTGTGTTAACTTTTGTCAGCGATTCTTTTGTTGCGCGACACGTATTTCAGTTGTGTGCCAATCAGATAGGAGATAGAGATTTGTCCGTCGTTTTGATCCTTCTAGAGATGTTGGATTTGACGTTCTCCTGGGCACGGACTGGTCATATACGTGCTAGGCATCTGTGGACTACCGTGAGGAAACAATCAGGTTTGTTTTCCCCGGCAGGTCAGTTCTTGTTGTGCAGGTGGATAGTTGTGCCGCCTCTCACAGCTTGAATTCAGCCTTTTTCGCTAGTCGGATACTGAGGAGATGTCGTGGATTCTTCGCGTTCATTCGTGATACCGTAGACACAGTTTGTTTGTTGGACCGGGTTCCTTTCGTGTGAGAGTTTTCCGACGTTGTTCCAGATGAGCCGGCGAAGCTTAGGGAGCTTAAGGATCAGCTGCAGAGTTGTGGATTGGGGAGTTTTGTGCGTCTGAGTGTTTCTGTTTTGGAAGCTCCTATTTCTGTTCGTCAAGGAGATAGACGGCAGCTGGGGGTTGTGTATCGACGGATCGTTAATTGAACCGGTTTACGATGCGGATGGGTATCCTTTACCTCTCATTGATGATTTCTTCGACCAGCTCCACAGTGCGAGACATTTTCTAAGTTTGCTTGGGATCAGGTCATCATTATTGCGGGTTCGGAGTGATGGCTTTCCGAAGACTGCTGTAACACCTTAGATTGTGTTTTGTAGCTAATTATATTTTAATATAAAGTTTTCATTAAAAAGTTTACCAAAATATATTTTAAATATTTTATCCTATTTTATGAGTATTTTTTTAGAATTTTTCTAGGCGCACACACACTTGTGCATGATAACTAGGGTTGTATTTTGCGGTTTAACCATCTCTTAATCTAGTTTTATGTTTTGTTTAGGTGTTATGGGTTTTTAAGTGTTATGGTTGTTAATTAAAAAGGGTTTTTAAAAATGGTTTGATTGTTGACTTTGTGTGAGAGAGAGGGCATGGGGAGCATGGTTTGAACCATACCTCATTAATGAGGAAAGAGAAAGAGAAGGGAGGGGTTTAGTGTTGCTCTCATTTCTTCCTCTTATTTTCATTCCTCATTCCCTCACTCTCTCAAACACACACACACACACAGCAGCAGCACCATCAGCAGAAGCAACTGCAGCAGCTCAAGAAGCAAGCAGCAGCACCAGAAACAGCATCAGCATCAGTAGCAGCAGCCTCAGCTTGCAGCAGCAACAGCTCCAGCAACCTGCAACAGCAGCTTATCTCCTCCATCCACTTCTTCTCCTGCTTCATAGGGTTCTCTAGGGTATATTTTCTGAACTCTATCCCTAGTTGCTAAGTTTATGTGTTAGTTTAGCTTCGGTTTGTGATTAGTGTGAGTTTAGTGCTTATTATGGTGTTTTGTGTGGACTTTTGGATAATTGGTGAATGTGTTGGTAAACCCTACCTATTTAAGTGTTATTAGGGTCACCTTAACTGAGTTTAACCCCAGATTTCACTAAAATACCATAGGGTTGTGTTTTGTGCAAAATTGGCGTTTTAATGCGATATATTGGCATTTTTGTAATCTGCTTTTGACCCGGATCCTTCAGAACAAAATTGAGAAAACTGGGGCATGCTCACTAAGTCTAGATACCATAATCAGAACACGAGCCCCAAATTCAACACCATGGCCGCAGATTTAATGCTTTTGGCCGCAATTTGCGGCCATGTAGGGGTCTGGGGTCTTTGGGTTTTGGGTAGGGTACTCTGCTGTGTATTGTAATGTTTTGGCATGTCTAGTTTTGTAAGATTTGGCCTGTAGGAAAATCTGGGGTAATATATCGTATTTGGTGTTCGTTGTGTTTGCGCGATACGCGCGATACGTGAGTGGGTTCTATGATCCAGCGTATCGCGGCGTGTCGCGGTAGTTTTAGACGCGTATACACACGTTTTAGCATATCGTGCACACGCGCGTTTAGTTCGCGACGCGAGTTTCTCGTTTGGGTTCGTGTAACGTCTTCAAAATAATAAAATATGATTTTTGGGAAATTTTATAATTTAATATTATTTTAATGAATATTTTAATATTCTGGTATAATTAAATACAGATAAATGGGGAAAAATTATGGAAAATTCTAAAATAAGGTATTTTAAGGAATTGCTTCGTTTTCTGTGCATGCCCCCATTTCCTCTAGTTTTGACCCTGAGTATGTCTAGTTTTGACTGATTCCATCTAGGGTGAAATCTGGGTTGATTTTCCTATGTTGGTGTATAATTTGGGACTTGTTTTAGCATGGATTTTGGTATTTGGTGATTCATTCCTGTCGGGTGGCGTTTGGACGTCAACGACAAGTGGATTTTGATTGTGTTTACATGCGAGTCGATAGGTTTTTACCTATGCGGGTAGCGTGTGCTATTTTGGTTTCCGATGTGATTTTCATGTGCTTTAGCATTGTGATATACTTGTAGGTACCCCGCGTGATGTTGAGGCAAAGGAGGTGAAGATAGCGACATCGGCTTTGGCACACGAGGAGCAATGTGAGTAGATTTATATCTGTGGGGAGAAGTCGGGTGGATGGCGTATAGCACCCCCGCAGTCCGTGGTGATGTATACGAATACGTATACACACGAATATTTTTTATGTGTTGTTTAGGGTTATTGATGGTAATAATGATATTTTGATGATAAGAATATATTGGTTTAGTTTAGTGCGAACCCTAGAGTAGTGGTTGCACTCACACATACATTTACACACATACTTGCATTCATTCTTTCATTTATTAAAGTGCATATGATGGTGCGTATATCTATACATGGGTATGGGACTATGTGTTTATATACTGGATTTGAGGATAGTATTTGGGATTTGAGATGAGTCGATGAGATTGGGCTTGAGGCCAGGAGATCGGTGATGTGATTTGGTTCGTATTGAGATACGACACGATGTTTTAGCGGGTCTTTTGACGTAGTGATTCTTACACCTGCATGCATACATAGAGGGTATCAATATTGTACTAGACGTAGATCAGTACCCCGATCATGACATTTGATAAAGAGGATACCAGATAAATAGTATGATGAATGTGATATTGACCCGTACCCATATTTGGGATGCCGTACGACGGATTTACGTACAAGCTATATTTTGATGATTGATCCGCACTCTTGACTTGGGATGTCTGATTATAGATAAGGTATCGGATATGATATTATTGAGGCGGGATCACCGACTAATATATATACATGTATGTATATGTATCGACTCAGATGTTAGGCGGTTTCCTCACCCATAGCTCTACTTGTTAGTTCAGCCGTATAGTTTAGGATGGTTGTTAGATTAGATTAGACTCCTACCTATTTCAAAAACTAACGAATCGTGGGTATTTTAAAAGACAGCCCAAGGGATCCTACGGATATTTCAAAAGACGTATCTTTTCATAAAAACACCGTAGCCCTTATTTTCAAAACCCCATGATTCGTGTTATTTCAAAAGGCACCAATTGTAGAGGTTATTTTAGATTAATGCAGATTAGTTATAGTTGCGTCTAGTATTCAGCTTCCGCTCATTATTATGGTTCGCATCGCATCGCATGCTTATATTATGTTTCATACTCCATTATTGATGTTATGCTGTTAGGACACCAGCACCATTACCGATGATGCGTATGTACCACGTACACTTACTTGCCGGCTCACACACATCTTCATCGGTAATTGCCATGTCACGTACACCTTAGAAAATATTATTGCATCGACATAGGTTGTTAGCTAATAATTTAGACATGATATTAGTGTACTTGCATTATATGCTAGATTAGACGTTGTAATTATTAGTTGTTACATCATGCATGTTATTATTCTTGGATTTTTATGCCTGTATGCACTGTTTACATGCTATTGAGGATTGGATTCGGATTTCCATGAGATTTTCTGGATTTGGGGGAAAACCGCAAAACTTATATAAACTTCTTTTCTCTCTTTAAAATAAAAAGTGCGGTTTTCCCATGATGTATGAGTCGTCCACCATGAGTTTGCTGATGGATTTGGAAACCCGATTCGAGGAGACGGATGAACCGTTTCGGGTACATGGTGGACCCGGTAAGGTACCCCGGGGCAAGAAGCGCGTGGTGATGACGATGTGAGCCTGGCAGGGGAGCACTACCTACCGGTGATTTTACCCGACGCGTCGGATATCCGGAGGATACCGTCGTGGTCTTGAGATGGATGATAGGGGCCGGTCTGGACTGACGGCGCCCTAGATATTATGATTGAGACATTGGGATTTCGAGATTTCGAGGTACAGAGATTGTGATACAGAGATATCGAGATATTGGGATTACGTTTTGTGCCGATGCTAGGCACTGTTTTATGCTGATTTCATTATGATACCTCAACTAAAAATACAAGGGAAATCTCACTAAATTATGAAAACAGTTTCTTCATTTACATGTATTCTGCTTTCATGCATTCATACCTCATATTCATGACATACTATTACCTGAGGCACTAGCACGAGCACTTGGCACTACATTCACGTATAGAGATTACATTGCCAGTTTAGCATGCTTCAGCTTTATTCATATTGAGGTTTCTTTATATCTGATCGTATTGACCTAGGTTGGGTCATGCATTCGATCTCTGCTTGTAGATATCTTTCTATTCACGAGTTGGCAACTCACCCCCGTTGTGCCCCAGTTCTTGCAGGTTTGCCGTACAGTTCTATAGCGGCATTTCTGGCACACTGCTTCCTTTTGGGTGATTTGCTTGGATAGGTGGGTTCTTTTGTATCAGAACCGCCGTTGTATTTATATTATTCATTGTATCTAGAATATCCATCAACCAAAACTCGTATATTGTTTCAGACCTAGACTAGTGATGTATTATTCGACCATAGAGTCGCGCTTAGTAGTGTTGCGGTTTTCTTGTTGCTTTTGAGCTTTCTTTTGGATTTGATCCTCGCCACTTGGCGTTGTATATTATTGTTGCATGTGGTGGTGACCGTCGATTGACGAAGAGCTAGCTCCCGCTTGGGGATGCCTTTATCATTGCATATATTGTTATCCTTGTTATACCCCATTCGGGGCCAGTTTTACAAAAGAAACTCTGCCGAAATTTTTAGAAAAGACTGTACTGTTTTTAAAAATGCATATTCGGCTTAGTTATTTAAAAACCTTGATTTCAAACATGTTTTTCTTCACTTTTTTAAACCAGTTTCTTTACTTATTCTTAAAAATGTTTTTAGATTTCTGGGCTTTTGGCTTACTTGGATCAGATGGAGTCCTATAGACTTCATATGGTTCAAGGGCCAGTCACGTGCTCTTTCGGGTCGTGACAAAGTTGGTATCAGAGCGCTAGGTTGACCTTGGTTCGAGTCTAAGTTTGACTATGTGGAGCCTAGGGCGTTTATATATATACGGAACTTAGGCTTGACCTTACGGAACTTAGACTTGGTCGAGGGGGTATTAGACCCGAACTTTCGTCGTGTAGGATGACCCTTGGTTGATGGAATAGGTAACTAAAGTAGAGTGACGTACCGTTGGTATGTTCCGCGGCATACTTACGACACGCCACTCCGCTTAAGGAACCTTAGGATGTACATATTTTCGAGATCAGTGATCCTCTTTATATCCAGGATTATACATCCATTTGAGATCCCCGATTCTATTAGTTTCATGATCATACCTTTATTGATGCTGTTCCTTCCCATGATCATGTATCCACTTTGGATCTGTTGTTTCCTTTCTTGCCATTGATGTGCTCTCCTTGATACTCGATTGAGGTTCCTGTCACCATGTTTGAGGGCAGTTTGGGCTGCTGCTAGGGTTACGGCCGGTGTGAGCTCGTTTGGTACGAGGGCCGACCATTGTGTTTTCTGGTGACATGGGAACGTCTCGAGTTAGTGTTGGTGATTGTGACCTCTAGTGGAGGCGAGTGCTTGGTCTTGCACCGGATGATCGGGCCATTGTTAGAGCTGCCAGTTGAGAGAGGACTGTTGATGTACAGCATACCTTAGAGATTGTGATGTCGCCTACCGTGCAGACAGATGGACCAGCTGTTGCTGAGATTGACAGGATGTCGCTTCCGAAGCTTACGAGCTGAGATTGCCGTAGCTTTCAGGCAGATATGAGACAGATGATAGCTAGTCTACCCGATTTGAGAGACGAAGGTGATTCGTCCGATTTTGCGCCGGAGCGGGCCCTGATGAGTTGAAGATTTCCAGTGTGGAGAGTCTTACTCAGATCTAGAGCAGACCGACTCAGAGATGACCGCCTATGTATTGCCTTTCCTGGAGGATTGAGGCGCTGTTCGACGTACAGGCGAATAAGCCAGTTGCTGCTGCAAATGACGAGATGTCGCCCAGATGGTTGGAGCTACTGCAGCGTGAGCATATACTTAGAGAGATGATAGCGAGTCGCTAGTCACCTGAGGATGAATGACTAGGACAGGTGGTTCGTTTGTTTACCGATGCGAGGTCATCAGATAGATTGTTTCCAGCTAGAGACGACTTCACGCAGGTTCGTTGAGAGTCGATAGAGACGATCGAATGTCAGGAGCTCATTTTCCAAGTTTAAAGTATACGGAAAGACATGCAGGTGATTCTATGGACTCTCTAGAAGAATGAAATCCTAACTCGACTTAATGACCGTGTGAAAGCCTTTGAACCTTCGGATTTGTGGCGGTTCCTCGGCGCCATTAGTGAGGCTTGGGTTTGCCCTTCTACGGCTGGACCACCGACGCTGTGGCATGTACTCGATACTATTAAACTGTACCCATGATGTGATCTCTTGGGGGATTATGAGGATCTGACGAGTCGATCGGATGGTTCGACATCTTTCGGATATCGTGATGGGACACTGCTTGGGAGACTCCAGATGCGAGCGTAGCCGTCGGAGCGCAGTTCGTGTAGCCACGATGAGTTAAGTCCGAATCAGTCGACATTGAGCAAGGTGGAGTAAAGAGTTCGTACGAGATTTCGACGAGATGACGTCCCACTCCGCTGACATTAGAGATGTGATATGCACCCCGAGGCGTGGTATATGGATGTATCTTCCAGAGAGAAGCGCGATAGGTATGCAGCCGTTCCGGAATAAGCTTTAGCTTCAGCATTGGATGATGACTTCCGGGCATTTCGGCAGGATTGAGATTTGAGAAAGGAACCTCGACAGGACCTTTCTGGAGTACGTTACGAGAAGACCTAGACCAGGAGTGGTCGTATTGCGCACACCCAGCAGGACAGAGTTCGGCATTGTCGACGAGGTAGTTGACCATGTTCGGATAAAGGAACTTACCCAGATGCGTTGCAGATTGATCAGGGACGGACGAGTGATGAGTATTCCTCCGATGGTTGGGACGTGTTCCCGAGGACCTGTTCGGCCTGACATCCTCTACAGAATGATGAAGCTACAGAATATGCGATTTCGAGTCCGTGCGAGAGACTTCAGATTGACCGTGGCCGAGAACAGTGCAGTGCGTAGTAGCTTGGCGTGACGTCATAGTGGACGACGATAGAGACAGTTGGAACAAGAGGTTCGTGTGAGACACTGATGAGCTGTCATTGCTTCCCGTCGAGACTAGAGACCTGATATGCTTACAGAGACGTTGGAATGTGATCAGTTTCCGAGAAAATATTGTGCTGAGGACACAGGTGTTTTTGAGCGAGAAGAGGTTGTGTAGGAAGCCAGCCTCTGTACAGATCGGCATAGGCATGATCGGAAGAGACCTTGAGCAGGATTCCTTCCAGGACATTGCTGCAATGATGTTTGCACCCAGGATCAGATGTGTGACGTGCTTTCAGAGAGCCAGAGGCCGACGCCAGTGATACGCTGCCTTACGAGCGGTCGTGAGGATTGACCGAAAGGTGACCAGGAAAGTGCCAGAACGGAATCGTTCCTGTCAGTACTCCTGACCGGGCCGATGAGCCGATGGATTGCGAGATTGGTAATCTACAGGAAAGATCAGGAACCAGAGGCAGAGGACGCCAGCCGCGAGCAAGAGGCAAGTAGATATCATGCGCAGCTAGCATCGGATGTTCCGGTACCTTCTCGACCCTGAAGGATGGTATACCGACGACGGTAATTATGATTTGTGATTTTGTGATTTGATTATCACGTATCCGTTGCTTTGGATTTCGGTATTTTGGGCGATCTATTCACATGATTTAGTCTTGATGACTGAGTTTCATGATATTTGATTTTGTGCACCATGGTTGCACCTACTGGGTATTTATACCTTGTACATAGTTATTACTCTTGAGCTGTTGATTGCGATTTCATGCCTATTTTATGCTGGTGATTTGATTTACGCTTCCAGCAGAGTTTCATGTAATTTTAGTGTTTTGATTTTGCACTCGGTATAGCTTATATGTGCTTGTAGTGTATCGATATGTGTTTTGTGCCCGCAGCTGCACACGTTTATGATTTTCTTCATATCTGGATACACTTGGTGTTGCTGCTTACGTATTTGAGTTATTGCTTGGTATTTGTGCATGGGATGCACCAGTTCTATACTTCGTGCATTTGTCGCACCAGTTTTATGTTTCTTGCGTTTATCGCATCAGATTTATATTTCGTGCCTTTGTTGCACCGGATTTATATTTTGTGCATTACGATTGCACCTGACTTCGATCTGATGCCTTTCGGTATGTCGATTTTGATTGTGATATTGATGTGGATTCTTGCACTCCGTGCTTTTGACTGGACTTACGCATATTCGACGTTGCTATTGGATTTTGTGATTCCGTGCATATTGAGTGCGCAGGGTCTAGATTTTCATTCGTGCATGATGGATGCACCGATTTGGATTTTCGCGCATGTTGGGCGCATGTTTTGAGATACGATTTTGGGGCACACCAGATGCACTAAATCGAGATTCTTCGTGCATGTCAGATGCACCTGTTTTGGCTGCCAGGCACACGTTGCCTATGACAGATGCTTCGTGCACACCCGTTGCACCTAGATGTTGTTTTGTGCACATGTTTAGCACATATATGGATTTTGATTTCCGTGCGCACCAGACGCACAGGGTGGTGTTATGTGATTTTTGGGATTTATTCCTTTTGGAGCAGTACATTTTTATGATGTTGGATATTTGCTTTCATACTGAGCAGGACTAGTCAGTGGGCAGTACCTGGATATATTTTGCATGCATCGATAGTTATCGAAGGGATTTCCGAAAAGCGAGCTATAGTCTCAGTATATACCTACGTGTCCGATATGACACGAAACGTTTTAAAAACAAGGAAACCCTTCTAAACTGTTTTCAAAACGGCGGAACGTACCTATTAAACAAAGGATATATATACACATATATAGTTATTTTCTTATGAGAAACGTCCGCCACTGTGCAGTGTTACGCGCATCGCACATCGACTTAAAAAGATTTGGCATACATTTGCATCAGCTATTTACATGTATAGATTGGATGTCTACATGTATAGTCTTGGTCCATATCATATTGATTTTGTATTGGATTTGACATTGTGTCGTTACCATGACTCCGATGATTGCGAATGCTTGATGGAGTGTTGCATTTGAGTTATCTGCTCAGTACTCATGCGCATGCATTGCGCTATGATGTTTTATGTATAGATGATTTCGGAGCCCCGATGACTTGGAATTTGTATTGAAATATTTTAGTATTTGGGGGTTTAAATTTAAATTCGGGGACCGAATTTCTTTAAGGGGGGTAGATTGTAACGTCTTCAAAATAATAAAATATGATTTTTGGGAAATTTTATAATTTAATATTATTTTAATGAATATTTTAATATTCTGGTATAATTAAATACAGATAAATGGGGAAAAATTATGGAAAATTCTAAAATAAGGTATTTTAAGGAATTGCTTCGTTTTCTGTGCATGCCCCCATTTCCTCTAGTTTTGACCCTGAGTATGTCTAGTTTTGACTGATTCCATCTAGGGTGAAATCTGGGTTGATTTTCCTATGTTGGTGTATAATTTGGGACTTGTTTTAGCATGGATTTTGGTATTTGGTGATTCATTCCTGTCGGGTGGCGTTTGGACGTCAACGACAAGTGGATTTTGATTGTGTTTACATGCGAGTCGATAGGTTTTTACCTATGCGGGTAGCGTGTGCTATTTTGGTTTCCGATGTGATTTTCATGTGCTTTAGCATTGTGATATACTTGTAGGTACCCCGCGTGATGTTGAGGCAAAGGAGGTGAAGATAGCGACATCGGCTTTGGCACACGAGGAGCAATGTGAGTAGATTTATATCTGTGGGGAGAAGTCGGGTGGATGGCGTATAGCACCCCCGCAGTCCGTGGTGATGTATACGAATACGTATACACACGAATATTTTTTATGTGTTGTTTAGGGTTATTGATGGTAATAATGATATTTTGATGATAAGAATATATTGGTTTAGTTTAGTGCGAACCCTAGAGTAGTGGTTGCACTCACACATACATTTACACACATACTTGCATTCATTCTTTCATTTATTAGAGTGCATATGATGGTGCGTATATCTACACATGGGTATGGGACTATGTGTTTATATACTGGATTTGAGGATAGTATTTGGGATTTGAGATGAGTCGATGAGATTGGGCTTGAGGCCAGGAGATCGGTGATGTGATTTGGTTCGTATTGAGATACGACACGATGTTTTAGCGGGTCTTTTGACGTAGTGATTCTTACACCTGCATGCATAGATAGAGGGTATCAATATTGTACTAGACGTAGATCAGTACCCCGATCATGACATTTGATAAAGAGGATACCAGATAAATAGTATGATGAATGTGATATTGACCCGTACCCATATTTGGGATGCCGTACGACGGATTTACGTACAAGCTATATTTTGATGATTGATCCGCACTCTTGACTTGGGATGTCTGATTATAGATAAGGTATCGGATATGATATTATTGAGGCGGGATCACCGACTAATATATATACATGTATGTATATGTATCGACTTAGATGTTAGGCGGTTTCCTCACCCATAGCTCTACTTGTTAGTTCAGCCGTATAGTTTAGGATGGTTGTTAGATTAGATTAGACTCCTACCTATTTCAAAAACTAACGAATCGTGGGTATTTTAAAAGACAGCCCAAGGGATCCTACGGATATTTCAAAAGACGTATCTTTTCATAAAAACACCGTAGCCCTTATTTTCAAAACCCCATGATTCGTGTTATTTCAAAAGGCACCAATTGTAGAGGTTATTTTAGATTAATGCAGATTAGTTATAGTTGCGTCTAGTATTCAGCTTCCGCTCATTATTATGGTTCGCATCGCATCGCATGCTTATATTATGTTTCATACTCCATTATTGATGTTATGCTGTTAGGACACCAGCACCATTACCGATGATGCGTATGTACCACGTACACTTACTTGCCGGCTCACACACATCTTCATCGGTAATTGCCATGTCACGTACACCTTAGAAAATATTATTGCATCGACATAGGTTGTTAGCTAATAATTTAGACATGATATTAGTGTACTTGCATTATATGCTAGATTAGACGTTGTAATTATTAGTTGTTACATCATGCATGTTATTATTCTTGGATTTTTATGCCTGTATGCACTGTTTACATGCTATTGAGGATTGGATTCGGATTTCCATGAGATTTTCTGGATTTGGGGGAAAACCGCAAAACTTATATAAACTTCTTTTCTCTCTTTAAAATAAAAAGTGCGGTTTTCCCATGATGTATGAGTCGTCAACCATGAGTTTGCTGATGGATTTGGAAACCCGATTCGAGGAGACGGATGAACCGTTTCGGGTACATGGTGGACCCGGTAAGGTACCCCGGGGCAAGAAGCGCGTGGTGATGACGATGTGAGCCTGGCAGGGGAGCACTACCTACCGGTGATTTTACCCGACGCGTCGGATATCCGGAGGATACCGTCGTGGTCTTGAGATGGATGGTAGGGGCCGGTCTGGACTGACGGCGCCCTAGATATTATGATTGAGACATTGGGATTTCGAGATTTCGAGGTACAGAGATTGTGATACAGAGATTGTGATACAGAGATATCGAGATATTGGGATTACGTTTTGTGCCGATGCTAGGCACTGTTTTATGCTGATTTCATTATGATACCTCAACTAAAAATACAAGGGAAATCTCACTAAATTATGAAAACAGTTTCTTCATTTACATGTATTCTGCTTTCATGCATTCATACCTCATATTCATGACATACTATTACCTGAGGCACTAGCACGAGCACTTGGCACTACATTCACGTATAGAGATTACATTGCCAGTTTAGCATGCTTCAGCTTTATTCATATTGAGGTTTCTTTATATCTGATCGTATTGACCTAGGTTGGGTCATGCATTCGATCTCTGCTTGTAGATATCTTTCTATTCACGAGTTGGCAACTCACCCCCGTTGTGCCCCAGTTCTTGCAGGTTTGCCGTACAGTTCTATAGCGGCATTTCTGGCACACTGCTTCCTTTTGGGTGATTTGCTTGGATAGGTGGGTTCTTTTGTATCAGAACCGCCGTTGTATTTATATTATTCATTGTATCTAGAATATCCATCAACCAAAACTCGTATATTGTTTCAGACCTAGACAAGTGATGTATTATTCGACCATAGAGTCGCGCTTAGTAGTGTTGCGGTTTTCTTGTTGCTTTTGAGCTTTCTTTTGGATTTGATCCTCGCCACTTGGCGTTGTATATTATTGTTGCATGTGGTGGTGACCGTCGATTGACGAAGAGCTAGCTCCCGCTTGGGGATGCCTTTATCATTGCATATATTGTTATCCTTGTTATACCCCATTCGGGGCCAGTTTTACAAAAGAAACTCTGCCGAAATTTTTAGAAAAGACTGTACTGTTTTTAAAAATGCATATTCGGCTTAGTTATTTAAAAACCTTGATTTTAAACATGTTTTTCTTCACTTTTTTAAACCAGTTTCTTTACTTATTCTTAAAAATGTTTTTAGATTTCTGGGCTTTTGGCTTACTTGGATCAGATGGAGTCCTATAGACTTCATATGGTTCAAGGGCCAGTCACGTGCTCTTTCGGGTCGTGACAGTTCGATATCGCGTTTTGCGGAATATTTGGCTTATATATGATTTCCATGTCTTATTTGCAGGTTTGCAGGCAGGGACTACGGACAATGCTACAGGGGGGAGCAGATGGTAGGATTCACCTAGCGTGGAGCGTAGGTGAGTAGATTTAACATCTACAGGGGAATCGCCTACATGGCGTTATGCGTATGGGCTAGGATTCAATACCTGTCGCATATTCTACGTCATTGTTAGAATTGCGCCTTTACTTTATTTTCTTGGTATAGTTGTACTGGGACTAGCAGCCGTAGAACACTGCACATA
The DNA here is from genome assembly GCA_030015575.1 of Agapanthus africanus. Classification (NCBI taxonomy): domain Eukaryota; kingdom Viridiplantae; phylum Streptophyta; class Magnoliopsida; order Asparagales; family Amaryllidaceae; genus Agapanthus; species Agapanthus africanus. The sequence goes on along the minus strand of JASDDO010000012.1, from coordinate 292,631,496 downwards.
TTATCGACGGTTCATGTTGCACGAGCACGGATTGTATGCTACACACACACCGTCAATAATTGCCATGTCACACAACCCTTTATAGAGACTATATTGCTTATCATACTTGACATCTAACTTATCGGTATACCTATAGTGTATCATACCTTTAGTGATAGGTACATATACACCTTGCGATACAGCTACAAGTATACCTTGCACATATTTTACTTATACCGGGGGGATATCCTACATATTTTACTTATACCCAGGGGGGTATACGACATCAGTTCTTATAGGTAGATACCTATACATTGCTACACCTGTATATTACACACATATTCAGTTGCAGTCACATATTTACCTTTACTGATGTTACTTAGCTGTACCTTATTGGTTTCGCATACATCTGGTTTCAGCTACATATTCTCTGTTATATGCTCGCATTTCAGATATATCGTATATATATATTCCTGGATTGGGCATTATTATTTGGATTTTACAATCATGTTTTCTGGATTTGTGAACCGCGGGAGTTCAAGAAATTATGCATACATTGAAAAACCCGGTTTCCTTGATATGATATTTGCGCATCCACCATGGGTTTTATTGGTGCTGATTATATATATACCCCTACGTGGAGGCGTCGAGGCCATAGAGGGTACATGGTGGGGCCCGGAGGTACCCGGGGCAAGAAAGGGATGTCGATGTGCTATGAGCCGATGAGTCCGGCAGGGGAACCATACCATCCGGTGACAATACCAATGACTCGGCGGGGATCATGGAGATACCGTTGGGAGTCATGCACGTATGCATACGTCGAAAGGAGAGGGTCAGAGCTAGGCACTCGTGCTTTCGGGAGAGCGTATGATACGTACCTATCAGGATTTTTGTGTCGATGCTTGGCATATTGTTTTCATGATATTTCTTTAATACCTTTGTATATATAACAGGGGATTTAGCCGTTGTTATATATACCCTTACACCAATATTAGTGGAATGGGACGCTAATATATGTGTATTGACCCCATCATATTTATTTTTGCATATATATTTATTTAGGATGTTAGAAACTTACTTGAGATTCGACTTGGGATATAGGTGATTCATTGAGATTGGATATTGGATATGAAAGAGATTGTTGATTTATACATTCGAGATATAGGAGAGCTATTCGATATTCTACATTGAGGTGATGTGAGACTTATATGATGTGAGAGCCCAGTTTGGGGGCTGATTTGAGGAATTGAGGATTTGAGTGTCTTGATGGATTGTGATCCTGCCACGATGTCAGGTTTCCGTGGGAATGACATATTCCACCCCCTACCTCACACTTATCTATTTTATGCACAGTTTCATATATCGGTAGTACCTGTTAGTGTACCCTTATGATAGTTGCATATCTACATTCTCATATCCCTATTGCATGGTTATTGCATACTATTGTCATGTTACTATTGCTTCACATAATGATTGTACCTGCTAGTGTACTTTCCTTTATTCTGCATTCACATGACATGTTATTACTGTAATCGCATATCTTAGATTCATGTTGTACGTACATTCCTGCGATTACCTGCATATGTTATCTACTATTCACGAGTTGGCAACTCACCCCCGTTGTGCCACAGGTGTTTCAGGTTGTTCTCCAAAGTAGTCGAGGCAGGCTATTCAGTTATTCAGCTATCATCTTTTGCTACAGATACCGCATCAGCTCACAGTACTATTTTGCTTAGGTGGGTTTTGGTGGTTATCTGTATTTTGAATTGTACATTCGTTGTATCTTGTACTCTCCATCTACTATTATGTTGTTGACTTAGAGACTTGGTGATGACGATATTGTATATTATTTATGGGTTGTTGTCGTTTATATACAGCTTTCTCTCTATTGTCTTTATTTCTTCGCTACGGCGTTATATTTTTGTGTTGTATTCATCTTGGCTAGTTTTTACAAAAAAAGGGGGTGTTGCCAAAATTTTGAAGAAAGAAAGTAGGACTTTTAAACAATTTGGTTTGCGATTTCAAATGTTTCAAAAAATTATATTATCTTTTCCGTATTTGTATGGTTTAGATTTCTGGGTTTTGGCTTTCTTTTACTGCGTTACGTCTTTAGGCGTTGCGTAGTATTAGGGCCGTCACGGGCCAATTTTAGGTCGTGACAAAGTTGGTATCAGAGCGCTAGGTTTTACCTTTCGGAGTGTAGGATAACCTTAGTATGATGGAGTAGGTAGCTTAAGCAAAGTAACGTAGTGTGTGTATGTCTGCAGCATACCCACGATGCGATACTTCGCCTAAAGTGACCTAAGTATAATTTGCTTGAAATTCCTTCCTTGATGATTCATATCCTTGAGATTCGATTCCTTATTCTCATCGAATCTTATATCTATTTATAGCCTTGCCGCCGATGACTATGGGGACTCAGAGTGATGCAGCGAGGGCCGAGGTCAGAATTGGCTCGGGTGAGACGAGTACTGACCAGGATGGCACTCTAGTTGCACAGGTGCAGACGGATCAGCCTACGACCTATACTATTGATAGACTTTTGGTAGAGATGCAGGACTTCCGCCAGACTATGAGTTCATTGGTTGATGTCGTTCGGGAGCTACGACAGGAGGTTGTCACCCTTGTTACTCAGTTTTCACTTGCGATCAGCATGCAGCAGTCCGTCACCTACATAGCACCAGTGGTTGCAGCTCCAGTTGATGAGGCGCATATTCCAGAGGCTCAGAGAGTTCCTGGATAGTGGAGGACTCGTACTAGTGTACCAGCCCAGAGACAGAGGTTTAGTCATCGAGACAGATTTCGTGGCCGTCGCGGGAGTGGCAGAGGCTTAGGACGAGGACAGTCGTTCAGCTCTCATCCCCAGGATGGTTAGCAGTCAGCGCGTGGATGTTTTCGATGCGAGAGCCTTCAGCACTTCGTCAGGGATTGTTCCTTAGCACCTCGTCAGGATCGTTTTCAGAGAGGCCGTGGACGTGGAAGGTTCGCTCAGAGGGCTCAGTCTACCAGAGGAGTTCAGCCAGCTGGGGTTGAGGGCAGACACAGGAGTTTGCTTCTACTCATCGGGACGCGCAGGCGTCCAATGCAGAGTTCTCAGGTATCCTTATTTCGCATGTTCTTTTGATGTACACTTTTTCTTTTCATACTTGTACCGTGGTTGGGTAGATTAGTCGTAGTTGTGTTAACTTCTGTCAGCGATTCTTTTGTTGCACGACACGTATTTCAGTTGTGTGCCAATCGGATAGGTGATAGAGATTCGTCCGTCGTTTTGGTCCTTCTAGAGATGTTGGATTTGACGTTCTCCTGGACACGGACTGGTTAATTACGTGTTAGGCGTCTGTGGACTACCGTGATGAAACGGTCAGTTTTGTTTTCCCGGAAGGTCAATTCTTGTTGTGCAGGCGGATAGCTGTGCCGCCTCTCACAGCTTGAATTCAGCTCTTTTTCGCTAGTCGGCTACTGAGGAGATGTCGTGGATTCTTGGCGTTCATTCGTGATACCGTAGCCACAGAGGGTTTGTTGGACCGGTGTTTCTTTCGTGCGAGAGTTTTCCGACGTTGTTCGGGATGGGCCGGCAAAGCTTAGGGAGCTTAAGGATCAGCTGCAGAGTTTTGGTATGGGGAGTTTGTGCGTCTGAATGTTTCTCTTTTGGAAGCTCCTATTTCTGTTCGTCAAGGAGAAAGACGGCAGTTTAAGGTTGTGTATCGACGGATCGTTACTTGAACCGGCTTACGGTGCGGATGGGTATCCTTCACCTCACCGTGACGATTTCTTCGATCAGCTCCAGAGTGCGAGACACTTTCTAAGTTTGTTTGGGATCGGGTCATCATTATTGCGGTTCGGAGTGATGGCATTCCGATGACTGCCTTATGCGTGCGACGGGTTTTGTATGTTTTTGTGAGTCGTTGGATTCACTGATGCCCTAGCAGCGTTCGTAGATGTGATGAACCAGATTTCTTCAGGGCGTTCCTCGACCAGTTTTTGTTGTGTTATTTACGACATTCTGGTCTATTTAATGTGTCTTGAGGAACAGGAGCAGCACTTGAGGATTTGTTATACAGATACTGGGAGAGCACCAGCAGTTTGTTAAATTCTCGGAGTGTTTCTCTAGGCTTGTTTTGTGTTGACTCCTAGGTCTTGTAATCATGGGAGACGGTTTCGTATGGTTCCGAGGGAGATCGTGGCCGTACATCTTAAGCCCAGACATGTGTGCAGGACGGAGATCCGCAGATGGTTGGGCTTAGCGGGGTTTTACCGCCGTTTCGTTCAGGATTACTAGAGTAGTGCTGCACCGTCGACTGAATTGACCGAGATGGAGGTTTCTTTTCTGTGGACTGAGGCATGTGTACGGAGTTTTGGGCAGTTGGAGATTCGGTTAACAACTGCATCAGTTCTTTCCTTGCTTTCTGGTTCGGGCGACCTCGTTGTTTAACTGTAATGTTTCTTGAGTAGGCTCGAGTGTGTACTGAGGTGACACTATAGAGTTATCTCTTTTGCTTCCCTACATTTGGAGGAAGTACGAGAAGGATATTCCACTCATGATCTGGAGATGGCCGCGGTGGTTTTGCATTGGAGATTTAGAGACACTACTTGGTTGAGAGTCGTGTCAGATTTTCCATGGACCACCAGAGCTTAATGTACATCTTCCTGCAGCGGATTTTGATTGTTGTGATAGTCTTCTGCAGATTTACAGTTCTTGTGTGATCGTCGAGTACATCTTAAGTTCGTCTCTACGGAGGGGACAGCTTGCTCATGTCCGCGCCCGACCACTTTCCTTAAATCGTTTTCGCAAGACACTACCCGCTGATGCTCGTTCGTCAGTGATACTTGAGCATACTCGGTCAGGTAATGATTCGGAAACCTTGATTTATGACAATGCTGTGCTAAGTTAGGGACGCGTTTGTGTACCTGGTATCATCGGGTAGAAACGTGTAATCCTAGAACATGCACATCTGTCAACTCTCTCTATGCATTCAAGTTCCACCAACATTTGACGTGACTTGTGAGATAGTTACGGGTGGACAGGGATGTAAAGAGAAGTTTCAGGTTTCGTTTCAAGGTGTCTGTCTTGTTGTGTGTTTGGGTTGAGCATCTGAGGCCGGCTGGAGAGTTGCAATCTTTAACCGTTCCGAAGTAGGAGTGGGAGCAGATCTCCATGAATTTCGTTATGGTTTCTACCCAAGTTTAGACAGGGTGTGACTCCATTCGGATTCTTGTCGTCCGGTTATACTCAGTTTGCTCAGTTGTTCCTTGTTAAGTTGTGTGTTTGTTTTGATTGTTGTCAGCCGTTGGGGATCATCACTCGCCATCGTTAGGGTTCTCCTTCGATAGCTGTTATCAGGAGACACTCCAATTGGCCACCTTTAGGATTAGGGGTTAGGTCGTGTCGATCACCAGTCTGTTGTTTTTCTGACTCTGCGTAAGTAGGATTTTGGACTCCAGCTAGTCTAGAGATTTCGGAGATGATCCGGTTGTTCAGGTCAGGATGAGGGTAGCCCAGCGCAAATAGAGGTCTTATGCCGACTGTGTTGGTCGTAGACTCAAGTGCGCAGTGACAAATCATGTATTCCTGCGGATTTTTCCGATGAATGACATGTTGGATTTTGGGAAGCTTGCCCCAGGATTTAGGTCCTTTTGAGATCCTATAAGCGAGTTAGTTTTGTTGCCTTTAATTTGGAACTTCCACCAAGATTATTGAGTTTCCACCCCGTATTCCTTGTGATGATGCTTTACAATACCTTCCTGACCTTTCTCGCATGATTGGGCACCAGACCATTTAGCTTAGACGCGATCTTTCGTTCACCAGCAGCTAATTGTGTTAATGGCTCAGCAGGTGGAGGAACATCGGTCAAGGGTCTTGCTATCTGTGGAGGGTTTTCTTGGACGTAGCCGTATAGTGAGATAGTCACTTGGGAGGCTGCGAGCGAGATTTGGGAGTTGTAATCTTCTCTTTGAAGGTATGCTTAGTATATTTTTAAATTCGGGGACGAATTTCTTTTAAGGGGGGGAGATTGTAACACCTTAGATTGTGTTTTGTAGCTAATTATATTTTAATATATAGTTTCATTAAAAAGTTTACCAAATTAAGTTTTAAATATTTTATCCTATTTTATGAGTATTTTATTAGAATTTTTCTAGGCGCACACACACTTGTGCATGATAACTAGGGTTGTATTTTGGGGTTTAACCATCTCTTAATCTAGTTTTATGTTTCGTTTAGGTGTTATGGGTTTTTAAGTGTTATGGTTGTTAATTAAAAAGGGTTTTTAAAAATGGTTTGATTGTTGACTTTGTGTGAGAGAGAGGGCATGGGGAGCATGGTGTGAACCATACCTCATTAATGAGGAAAGAGAAAGAGAAGGGAGGGGTTTAGTGTTGCTCTCATTTCTTCCTCTCATTTTCATTCCTCATTCTCTCACTCTCTCAAACATACACACACACAGCAGCACCATCAGCAGAAGCAACTGCAGCAGCTCAAGAAGCAAGCAGCAGCACCAGAAACAGCATCAGCATCAGTAGCAGCAGCCTCAGCTTGCAGCAGCAACAGCTCCAGCAACCTGCAACAGCAGCTTATCTCCTCCATCCACTTCTTCTCCTGCTTCACAGGGATCCCTAGGGTATATTTTCTGAACTCTATCCCTAGTTGCTAAGTATATGTGTTAGTTTAGCTTCGGTTTGTGATTAATTTGAGTTTAGTAGTTATTATGGTGTTTTGTGTGGACTTTTGGATAAGTGGTGAATGTGTTGGTAAACCCTACCTATTTAAGTGTTATTAGGGTCACCTTAACTGAGTTTAACCCCAGATTTCACTAAAATACCATAGGGTCGTGTTTTGTGCAAAATTGGGGTTTTAATGCGATATATTGGCATTTTTGTAATCTGCTTTTGACCCGGATCCTTCAGAACAAAATTGAGAAAACTGGGGCATGCTCACTAGGTCTAGATACCATAACCAGAACACGAGCCCCAAATTCAACACCATGGCCGCAGATTTGATGCTTTTGGCCGCAATTTGCGTCCATGTAGGGGTCTGGGGTCTTGGGGTTTTGGGTAGAGTACTCTGCTGTGTATTGTAGTGTTTTGGCATGTCTAGTTTTGTAAGATTTGGCCTGTAGGAAAATCTGGGGTAATATATCGTATTTGGTGTTCGTTGTGTTTGCGCGATACGCGCGATACGTGAGTGGGTTCTGTGATCCAGCGTATCGCGGCGTGTCGCGGTAGTTTTAGACGCGTATACGCACGTTTTAGCGTATCGTGCACACGCGCGTTTAGTTCGCGACGCGGGTTTCTCGTTTGGGTTCGATATAGCGTTTTGCGGAATATTTGGCTTATATATGATTTCCATGTCTTATTTGCAGGTTTGCAGGCAGGGACTACGGACACTGCTACAGGGGGAGCAGATGGTAGGATTCACCTAGCGTAGAGCGTAGGTGAGTAGATTTAACATCTACAGGGGAATCGCCCGGATGGCGTTATGCGTCTGGGCTAGGATTCAATACCTGTCGCATATTCTACGTCATTGTTAGAATTGCGCCTTTACTTTATTTCCTTGGTATAGTTGTACTGTGACTAGCAGCCGTAGGACACTGCACATATTATCGACGGTTCATGTTGCACGAGCACGGATTGTATGCTACACACACACCGTCAATAATTGCCATGTCACACAACCCTTTATAGATAATATATTGCTTATCATACTTGACATCTAGCTTGTCGGTATACCTATAGTGTATCATACCTTTAGTGATAGGTACATATACACCTTACGATACAGCTACAGGTATACCTTGCACATATTTTACTTATACCGGGGGGATATCCTGTTGCGCCACGGCAGCGCCCCGGCCGTCTATCCGAGGCCATAATGCGGAATCAAAATTTTTCTTAACTTTAAACTGGCGCTACCGCGGATAATATACCCGGATCGTAACCATTAACCGATACTAGCTAACAAGAGATGGGGTGAGAGATGTACCGAGCGATCCGTGTCCTTCGGTCTTCTCGTCGTCGTCCCGATCTCCCGCGGAATCGCCATTCGTCGTCTTCTCGTCGGAAAGGGCACCACGTAGCCGGATTCTTTTACGGGCTCCCACCTCTTGACCGAGGCAACTCGGGCGCGAAGTTGGCTGGCCGACGCGTCCAAGAAGTGGTGTAGCCTAGTGTAGAATGGTTGTCTCATTTGGGGTAGTGAAGTTGCCATTGGTGATGGAGGAATGAGGTTAAGGAAAAATGGTGCTTTCATTTTTCCAAACAAGAAGAAGGAGATGAAGAAATATGTGCCACCATCAAAATGAGACTCTCTCTCATTCTCATTCAAATGTGGCCGGCCCCCCCTTCAAGCAAATGGTGGAGCAAATCACAACACAAGAAGGGAGGTGATGGAAGTAAAAGGTGAAGGGTGACCACATCCAAACATCATGATAACAAAACTCAAATCAATTCTAATCACAAAAAGCAAGCCATCATGAAAAAGCAAAGATGCTTAACCTTTCATAATGCCACAAATGCAAGAAACTCCCTCCACAAAATGTTATTTGCAAACTTGCAAATAACCCCCTCCATCAGAAAAGTCCGGCCGGGAAAGAACAATTGAAAACCGGCCGGAACGGAATGCAAACTGGCAACTCCAGAAAACTGGTCCCGTAATAAATTACAGGAAAACCCCGATACTGTGTATACACACCCGCATTTGTATTCCCACTGAACACAAATGCAAAGAGACAAATTCTACACTGTACTATACTAGGATCTGGCTTAAACCAAAGCCGGCTAGTAATATCCGTCCGATCCTGATCCGTGCAAAACCGCACGTATCTGATCGAACCCTGCCATATAACCATACGGCCTCTAGTACAAACTGTCCGATCCTGATCCGTGCAATACCGCACGTATCTGATCGGACCCTGCCATATCTCCATACGGCCTCTACAGCGTTTCGCCCGAAACTTGAGTAACTTTAAGTGTGGTGGACTCTAAAGACTCGTCAATACTATGGCTGTGGATTTAACCACTAGCACGTCAAAGGTATAAGCCAATACGTGACGGGCCACCAGCTATTGACCAAAAGGGACGTCGATGAGCGAACTCATCCTGACACCCTACTGAGCCTGTCAGTGACAATATCCGTACAGTCTGGTCCGTTCGTCTATGAGCATCGCATGGCGGGCCTAGGGGGTTGGTAAAAGTCAGACCCCCAAAAGCGGTACAAGTCGTGTCGGAGTGTAGCCCAGAACACCCTGAGATACTACTGGAATACCTACCAGTAAATCTCCTGCCTCGGCCGAGGGCTTTGTGTAATGGCTCTCCTAGACACAGCGCGACCTCACCCCCAATACCGGGAGAGACGAACCCCTGCAGATCCGCTCACTGCCTCCATGTGGCTCGGGACTGTACCCAACTAAAACCTGTTTGCATGACTCCTTTGAGCCGTGGTAGGGTAGTAATCAAAGCACAGTAGGAACTCACACGAGACAAATGACGATCTCAGGTCGATGAACTAACCTGTACACATGTCACCAGGGAACTGCTTTCTAACGTCAGGTATAAGACCAACTAGCATGTTCCCGGCGAGTCCTGTCCGGTGTACTCATAACCCAATGAGCACCTGTATACATCTTAGGTGAACCAACTGACACCAGTGGCTTGTGAGACCGGCCACCGCCCCTCGTCGGGGTCTCGACTGTATACACTAGTCTACTCTGGAGTATCAATGCCCTGTCTCGAAACTCCCACGACTAGGGACCTTTTAAGGATGTGCTTATAGACTGCCAGCTCTCACGTATATGATCGCCATCATACTGCTGCCCGTCAAGCAAGAATCCTAGGGTCTCTATCAACGTGTAATAGCGACCTCTCAGGTCACCTAAGGCAGTACACGATGATAAAGATAAACCAGATAGCATACTATCATCTTGAGTAAGACTGTCCTACTGGGACAGGTCCTCCCTCAATCATTGCAATCACGTGCCTGTGATCCAATAATTGACTCTGAGGGCACTATCTCCAACAATCTCCCACTTGCACTCAAGGCTAATTATTGCGATGTCGCATACTCACAGCCCGTGTGATACCGAACACCCAACTCCTCTACTAGTCAGTCTCACAAATCTCATTTGCGAAACTATTGCGTTCGAGGAATAGCCTCAGTGAGTGGATCCGCTCAGATGTTTCTTTCTATGTCTCTCTATATCTCAAGTTCGCGGAGAAAGCCATCTCCCGAAATGAGCAATACCTGTCTTAGAATGTCTGGATGTCTGATGGGACCTAGCTCATAAATGAACTCCAAATCCAAACTTCTTAGACTGTATCGTCAACTGAACATAATCAGTATCCTGCGCCAGGACTTCCCTCAGTATCCACCTGGACCACCTGTCCAAAATACTACCCCTCGTCAGAAGGAAAAACTATAACTCTGGCAACCTCCTTGTCGTCCAGGTCACCTTGGAAGCCTAGAATGATAACTGTCTCCCGAATAAGGCTGTCGTTATCATATCCCTAGAACATCTACTTGTGTTCTAAAACTGCTTCCGACTGCTTCTCCAGGATTGGATCAATATCAACTTATTGCATCTAGTGCAAAAACAATATCTGGTGTGGTACTTGACATCTCATGATTGACTCAATTGCCTGAGCATGTGATCTGCCAATCATGCACATCCCTCTCCTCTTTAGTCTGTAAGACACCTTTAGAGAGGGTGACTCCATCACCTGCAGGTACACTACCGTGCCAGGTGTCGTCCATTCTAAATACTCTGAGAAGGCTGTCTAAGTACCCAGATTGGGAAACCATCCAAATCTAGATCTAAAACCATAGATCTAGTAACCAGTATGTTTGATATAATGTCCAAGTCCCATGTGGAGAAACCACTGTGTGACGACCAAAGCGTAACCGATCGTAGTATAGGAATATTACTTCCTACTCTATGTATGTCATCCAAATACCAGGACATCACACCCTACTATCTTCTCAACAGATCCATCCCCTATTCTGATGAAGTCAAACCTATGACTGTCACGTCAGAAATAGATGATCTTTCTCCGCTACATCTGCTTTAGTCTATAAATAGACATAAGCCACATGTCCACCAATGCTTCCGCTGCTCCCACTGACTACGATAACCCTCTGGCAGAGTCATATAGACGTACACTTCTAAAGCTAGTTTAGAACGACGCTATACTCATCCTCCTGCCGGGTTTCACAGTCTGGAACAACAGCAATGGCAAGTCTGGGTAAACAAGAACCTCCCTGCCACCGTCCTTGAGCATACCGAAGTACCTCTCGAGTGCCTGAGGTTACCCACCATATCTGCGGAGTGGCTAATGGAATGTCAATCCAGATTGAATCTTTAGGTTCCTTATCAAATCTTCAGTAATCGTTTGTGGTTCTGGAATTACTTCCAGTTCTACCATACTCCCACTACTGTTTTCTGAAAAAATCCATTTTTATTAAAACTGTGGCGAGTCAAGAACAATATCACTATTGATCTTCCAGATGGTAGAAAGTCAACCCTCGTCATAGCCTGGGTCAACCCACAAACAGCCATTACAGAAACGTGCCTTGAGTTGTCCAGTGTCTGGTTTCAATCATAAGCCGGACAACTCCCCGTACCTTAACATCGTTAAGATATGAACTGTTCTATATCCAATATAGAACCAGAGGTACTGATTTAATTGAACCAGATTCAAATCATGCAGCTGTCTCCAGTGCATGTCAACTAAATGGAAGGATGCCGATCAGCGTTACTCAACTTAGGAACGCTTCCAATTATGAGTAACCTGAAAGAGAAGCAAGTTCTCTTAATCATTACTATCACCTGAATACCCTTCACAAGTATCTACATCTCCGATCACTTTGTAGAATCCCGATACATGCAACATCTGGTCCTCTACTTTATTCAAATACCTATAACTTCTCAAAATTCGGACCCTGTGTTTCCACGAAACACTTGTCTAAAACTAGAGAAGTCATAAGTAAACCGAATATAGTACGAGGACCAACCCCTCTGTCCTGATAGACCCTGGACAACATACAATACTCTGTATAAGTCCCTTGAGTCTAATAACTCATTCTCTGTGTGTCGTAGGTTGAAAACTGTACCTTTGGTTATGAAGAATTACACCGATGCTTAATGCTCCTTACCTAACCATCCACTGATATAGGTAAATGTCGTAGACATAATTTCAAAAAGGTATATCTCACTCTATGAAAATAGACGTACAGATATATCGATTTGAAATTGGTGCATAACAGCGGATATTCAAAACCAAATATTTGCCGTCCGGCAACCAACCCAGGTGACTTCCTCAAATATCACCGATTACAACGACTCCCGATATAATGAGGATGATCACCCAATTCCCAATAACTTACTCCCACTCATCATCTGTAAAACCATACAGATGTGAGAATCATACCTGGTAAATACATACCCTGGAATAAGTGCCTAATCGGGAAATCAGTTTTCCATTAACAGTACACAGTGAAACTGAAACATTGAAATGTTTCGTTGGGGTATCCTGGTATTCCTAGTAATGCCTCTTCCATTATCCAGATTCACAACTGTAACCGTATAATTCTTTGCCACCTCTCCAAATCCCTTTATATGTCTTTAGTCATTACCTTCTGCACACCCTTTTAGGCCAAATGGTTTTCTTCCTTCCCTACCGTTCGGCACCAGCCTATGGTTTGGAAGAAGACTATCCAATAAGCATAATGGGTGTACTGTCCTAATCTTAGGAGTACTCGCAATGCGAGAGAAGGTGAAGATAAAAGACAACCGAATAGACCCTATTCCTATTTCTCCTGAACCAGAATCCATCCCCGAACTGGAACAATTTCCTTTCGAGTTCGTATATAACCATACGATGGAATATCCAATAAACTGTGGATCTTCATAGTGATACGGAGTGTCCTGGAGAAATACAAAGGTGATTTAGGATTGGCGAAGAAATACTTGTTTTGGTCGTGAATATCAGTCGCAATTTACCTTGCCCTCCTACCAATCCCTTGCTTTGTCTTAACTTAATACCTTCTGCACACCATCGTTATGCTAATTGGTTTTCTTCATTCCCCACCGTTCGGCACCAGCCTAAGGTTTGGAAGAAGACTATCCAATTTGCGTAATAGGTGTACTACTCCTAAACCAAGGAGTACTTGCAACCTGAGAGAAGGTAAAAGGAAAAGAAAACTGAATAGTCCTATCCGTTTTCTCCAGAACCGGAAACCATCCTCGAATAAATTCCTTCGAGTTCGTATCTAACCATACGATGGTTTTGTCCAATGGAAGTGGACGTTCGTAGTAATACGGGGTGTCCTGGAGAAAAGGGTAAAAGTAGGAGTGGCAATGAGGTTTGCAACTCTGACAATCCAAAAGCCAGTGTTAAGAAGGTTCGGTCAACTTGGTCACTGAGTCAAAGTATAGGGTCGGGTCAATGGTCGCTACCAAAGAGAGAGAGAAAAGAAACACTCGGCGTGCACTCTAACCTAGATAAGAATGGTTATGACTTTGTCAAATCTGGAAACCTCCCACTGTAGCGTCAAATTCTTCCCAAAACCTGAAAGAAGAATTAGCCGGGATCACCCGAGGAGTAAACCAACTCATCAGTGGGAATCGGGATCCAACTATCATCGCATGATAACTTGACGGAATCCACTCAAGTCACCACACTCCAGAAGGTATGCGCATGTCTGGCAAGTTTCAGTTTCTTTAGAAACTCCCGATGTGATTTTTACCCCTAGGACCCAAGTGACCTTGACAATGCCAACATATCAAAGAGTCCTAGTCAAGTTCAACCCGTCATTATCTTGATTGCGTTAAACCCACCCGTACGAGTCCTTGACAATGCCAACATAACCGTACGACTATCCTAACCAATCCACTTATCCATGCGACAGAAAAGTATTACACAGCTACCGAACACTACGCCTCGGCAATGCACGACATACGTAGCACGAATACTAAGCAATACTAATCTGAAATGACGGAGGGCTACGGATGGTTTTTGGCGAAAAAACCTTTAACGTAATGAACTTGATATCGTTGAAGGAACGGATAGCTATTTAGAAAATATAGTGACGAAAACCTTTACTAAAGAGGTCACTCCCGGTGAAGGGATCTCGGCTCTTTCACCGTAGAATGAGGTGCAGGATTTTCCAACTGAATACCACGATGCAAAGCAAAAGTAATCGGCTATAGTGAAGTTAATGCCCTGACGCAAACTTCTGTCCAAGGGGTCACTCCCGGTGAAGGGATCTCGGCCCTTGCCTCGTCGACGGAGGAGCAGGATATTCCAAATGAATACCACGATGTAAAACAAAAGTGAACGTCGTTGCAATAACAGCTTTTTTGAAAAATGTTCCAACAACATCAGAATAGGTTTGTTTAACTTGCATTGATCCGAATCAACGCAGTCCCATCAATTGATCACACCACAAAGAACGAAAATATACTGATGTACGTATATGCCATCCGCATTCGCCACTGGGTCCCGTCATTACTCGTTAGGTTAGCTAACTAACGACAGAGCGGGGACTGGACTAGCGCGGATGCAAAACATATACAACATCTACTAATATATATACCAATATATTATATTCACTCAAGGCGTGATAAAATGCAACATCACAGAAATGTACAGCATCACAGAACAATACAGATGTCTGGGATCCCCGGGTTTCACAGAGCCGCTGCTGAAACCCGACGTTCCCCTGGTCGTGTGGATAGCCTGTGCAATGAAATCCTAGACCCCTACGGGCGCGGCAAGTCACCCGCCAAAACCTGAAGCGAGGCAGCCCCCTTCAGCACCGTGAATGGACCACCCAGCACTTGATGGAATCCGGTAACTTGGGCACCCCTCCTGGGTCAACCTGTACCCCCTAAGAGTGCGGCGAATAGCCCGCCAATCCTAGAGTGAAGCCCCCTCCGTCTCAATGCCATGAGATGCGGGCCCGTTGCCCTCTAGAACCCGGCTATCCGTGCACCCCTCCGCGGGGTAATCCTAGTACAGAAAGTAAAATATACATACAAAGGGTACATCGACCGCAACCAGGTCGTGCCCCAAAAGAATAATACAAACAGGCAGTGACGGAAGTCCACATGTCGGACGCTCGCCCCGCAATATCAAATGTACATATATAAACAAAATTGTACTACCACTGCAACCAGGCTATCCCCACGACCGATCCGCAACACCACAACATAAACACAGAACATCAACATGAAAATCACGTTCGCAAATCCGTCTAACCGGGCTATAGCAGTTAGACAGGATTTACCGATCAAGTGATATTCACGGTCGCAGATATAATGTAAATACTGTGAAATAATGTGTTTAAAATATCCGATCGATCAAAAATTAACAAGTGGGCCCCCAAGCAATACTGTAGCACTCACAGAAATTCTGGGCCCAGACAAAGTATACCAAAACCCCTATTTTCATCCCACAAGCCCACTGCAAAGAAACGATGACATGAACCCACATTCCTGCGGCGGAACCGCGGCCAAAGGGGGGTTATGGCCGCGGTTCCGCGGTCGTACGGAGGGATCAGGTCATCAAATTTTTCCAGTGTTCTTAGAACTTCCAGTACATTAGTTTTCTACAACCTGAAAAATTTTTAGAGCCCGGAAAAATTCGACAGAAAACTAATGCATGCAAAACGCGGATTTTGGAATTTTGGTCGATCGGATAAGTAAAACACATTAGAACAAGCTAGGCAAGGTTAATGGCGTGTCTCTGATACCATGTTGCGCCACGACAGCGCCCCGGCCGTCTATCCGAGGCCATAATGCGGAATTAAATTTTTTCTTAACTTTAAACTGGCGCTACCGCGGACAATATACCCAGATCGTAACCATTAACCGATACTAGCTAACAAGATATAGGGTGAGAGATGTACCGAGCGATCCGTGTCCTTCGGTCTTCTCGTCGTCGTCCCGATCTCCCGCGGAATCGCCATTCGTCGTCTTCTCGTCGGAAAGGGCACCACGTAGCCGAATTCTTTTACGGTCTCCCTCCTCTGGACCGAGGAAACTCGGGCGCGAAGTTGGCTGGCCGACGCGTCCAAGAAGTGCTGTAGGTTAGTGTAGAATGGTTGTCTCATTTGGGGTAGTGAAGTTGCCATTGGTGATGGAGGAATGAGGTTAAGGAAAAATGGTGCTTTCATTTTACCAAACAAGAAGAAGGAGATGAAGAAATATGTGCCACCATCAAAATGAGACTCTCTCTCATTCTCATTCAAATGTGGCCGGCCCCCCCATCAAGCAAATGGTGGAGCAAATCACAACACAAGAAGGGAGGTGATGGTAGTAAAAGGTGAAGGGGTGACCAAATCCAAACATCATGATAACAAATCTCAAATCAATTCTAATCACAAAAAGCAAGCCATCATGAAAAAGCAAAGATGCTTAACCTTTCATAATGCCACAAATGCAAGAAACTCCCTCCACAAAATGTTATTTGCAAACTTGCAAATAACTCCCTCCATCGGAAAAGTCCGGCCGGGAAAGAACAAAGGAAAACCGGCCGGAACGGAATGCAAACTGGCAACTCCAGATAACTGGTCCAGTAATAAATTACAGGAAAACCCCGATACTGTGTATACACACCCGCATTTGTATTCCCACTGAACACAAATGCAAAGAGACAAAATCTACACTGTACTATGTTGGGATCCGGCTTAAATCAAAGCCGGCTAGTAATATCCGTCCGATCCTGATCCGTGCAAAACCACACGTATTTGATCGAACCCTGCCATATAAACATACGGCCTCTAGTACAAACTGTCCGATCCTGATCCGTGCAATACCGCACGTATCTGATCGGACCCTGCCATATCTCCATACGGCCTCTACAGCGTTTCGCCCGAAACTTGAGTAACTGTAAGTGTGGTGGACTCTAAAGACTCGTCAATACTATGCCTGTGGATTTAACCACTAGCACGTCAGAGGTATAAGCCAATACGTGACGGGCCACCAGCTATTGACCAAAAGGGACGTCGATGAGCGAACTAATCCTGACACCCTACTGAGCCTGTCAGTGACAATATCCGTACAGTCCGGTCCGTTCGTCTATGAGCATCGCATGGCGGGCCTAGGGGGTTGGTAAAAGTCAGACCCCCAAAAGCGGTACAAGTCGTGTCGGAGTGTAGCCCATAACACCCTGAGATACTACTGGAATACCTACCAGTAAATCTCCTGCCTCCGCCAAGGGCTTTGTGCAATGGCTCTCCTAGACACAGCGCGACCTCACCACCAATACCGGTAGAGACGAACCCCTGCAGATCAGCTCACTGCCTCCATGTGGCTCGGGACTGTACCCAACTAAAACCTGTTTGCACGACTCCTTTGAGCCGTGGTAGGGTAGTAATCAAAGCACAGTGGGAACTCACACGAGACAAATGACGATCTCAGGTCGATGAACTAACCTGTACACATGTCACCAGGGAACTGCTATCTGACGTCAGGTATAAGACCAACTAGCATGTTCCCGGCGAGTCCTGTCCGGTGTACTCATAACCCAATAAGCACCTGTATACATCTTAGGTGAACCAACTGACAACAGTGGCTTGTGAGACCGGCCACCGCCCCTGGTCGGGGTCTCGACTGTATACACTAGTCTACTCTGGAGTATCGATGCCCTGTCTCGAAACTCCCACGACTAGGGACCTTTTAAGGATGTGCTTATAGACTGCCAGCTCTCACGTATATGATCGCCATCATACTGCTGCCCATCAAGCAAGATTCCTAGGGGCTCTATCAATGTGTAATAGCGACCTCTCATGTCACCTAAGGCAGTACACGATGATAAAGATGAACCAGATAGCATACTATCATCTTGAGTAAGACTGTCCTACTGGGACAGGTCCTCCCTCAATCATTGCAATCACGTGCCTGTGATCCAATAATTGACTCTGAGGGCACTATCTCCAACATATCCTACATATTTTACTTATACCCAAGGGGGTATACGACATCAGTTCTTATAGGTAGATACCTATACATTGCTACACCTGTATGTTACACACATATTCAGTTGCAGTCACATATTTACCTTTACTGATGTTACTTAGCTGTACCTTATTGGTTTCGCATACATCTGGTTTCAGCTACATATTCTCTTTTATATGCTCGCATTTCAGATATATCGTATATATTTATTCCTGGATTGCGCATTATTATTTGGATTTTACATGATGTTTTCTGGATTTGGGAACCGCGGGAGTTCATGAAATTATGCATACATTGAAAAACCCGGTTTCCTTGATATGATATTTGTGCATCCACCATGGGTTTTATCGGTGTTGATTATATATATACCCCTACGTGGAGGCGTCGAGGCCGTAGAAGGTACAAGGTGGGGCCCGGAGGTACCCCGGGGCAAGAAAGGGATGTCGATGTGCTATGAGCCGATGAGCCCGGCAGGGGAACCATACCATCCGGTGACAGTACCAATGACTCGGCAGGGATCATGGAGATACCGTTGGGAGTCATGCACGTATGCATACGTTGAAAGGCGAGGGTCAGAGCTAGGCACTCGTGCTTTCGGGACAGCGTATGATACGTACCTATCAGGATTTCTGTGTCGATGCTTGGCACATTGTTTTCATGATAATTCTTTAATACCTTTGTATATATAACAGGGGATTTAGCCGTTGTTATATATACCCTTACACCAATATTAGTGGAATGAGACGCTAATATATGTGTATTGACCCCATCATATTTATTTTTGCATATATATTTATTTAGGATGTTAAAAACTTACTTGAGATTCGACTTGGGATATAGGTGATTCATTGATATTGGATATTGGATATGAAAGAGATTGTTGATTTGTACATTCGAGATATAGGAGAGCTATTCGATATTGTACATTGAGGTGATGTGAGACTTATATGATGTGAGAGCCCAGTTTGGGGGCTGATTTGAGGAATTGTGGATTTGAGTGTCTTGATGGATTGTGATCCTGCCACGATGTCAGGTTTCCGTGGAAATGACATATTCCACCCCCTACCTCACACTTATCTATTTTATTCACAGTTTCATATATCGGTAGTACCTGTTAGTGTACCCTTATGATAGTTGCATATCTACATTCTCATATCCATATTGCTTGGTTATTGCATACTATTGTCATGTTACTATTGCTTTACATATTGATTGTACCTGCTAGTGTACTTTCCTTTATTCTGCATTCACATGACATGTTATTACTGTAATCGCATATCTTAGATTCAAGTTGTACGTACATTCCTGCGATTACCTGCATATGTTATCTACTATTCACGAGTTGGAAACTCACCCCCGTTGTGCCACAGGTTTTTCAGGTTGTTCTCCAGAGTAGTCGAGGCAGGCTATTCAGTTATTCAGCTATCATCTTTTGCTACAGATACCGCATCAGCTCACAGTACTATTTTGCTTAGGTGGGTTTTGGTGGTTATCTCTATTTTGTATTGTACATTCGTTGTATCTTGTACTCTCCATCTACTATTATGTTGTTGATTTAGAGACTTGGTGAGGACGATATTGTATATTATTTGTGGGTTGTTGTCTTTTATATACAGCTTTCTCTCTATTGTCTTTATTTCTTCGCTACGGCGTTATATTTTTGTGTTGTATTCATCTTGGCTGGATTTTACAAAAAAAAGGGGTGTTGCCAAAATTTTAAAGAAAGAAAGTAGGACCTTTAAAGAATTTGGGTTGCGATTTCAAATGTTTCAAAAACTTATATTATCTTTTCTGTATTTGTATGGTTTCGATTTCTGGGTTTTGGCTTCTTTTACTGCCTTACGTCTTTAGGCGTTGCATAGTATTAGGGCCGTCACGGGCCAATTTTGGGTCGTGACAACTGCCTTGTGCGTGCTACGGGCTTTGTGTGTTTTGGTGAGTCATTGGATTCACTGATGCCCTAGCAGCATTTGTAGATGTGATGTACCAGATTTCTTCAGGCCATTCCTCGACCAGTTATTGTTGTGTTATTTACGACATTCTGGTCCATTTAATGTGTCTCGAGGGACAGGAGTAACACGTGAGGATTTGTTATGCAGATACTGGGAGCGTCCCAGCGGTTGCTAGATTCTCGGAGTGTTTCTTCAGGCTTGTTTGTGTTGACTCTTAGGTCTTGTTGTCACGGGAGACGGTTTTGTATGGTCCTGAGGGAGATCGTGTCCGTGCAGCTTAGGTACAGACTTGTATGCAGGACGGATGTCCGCGGATTTTTGGGCTTAGCAGGTTCTTACCACCGTTTGGTGCAGGATTACAAGAGTAGTGCTGCACCGTCGACTAAATTGACCGGAAGGGAGGTTTCTTCTTTGGACTGAGGCATGTGTGCAGAGTTCTCGACAGTCGAAGATTCTGTTAACAACTGCACCAGTTCTTTCTTTGCATCCTGGTTCGGGCGACTTTGTTGTTTAACTGTAATGTTTCTTGAGTGGGCTCGATTGTGTACTGCGGTGACACTATAAAGATATCGCTTTTGCTTCCCTACATTTGGAGGAAGTATGAGAAGGATATTCCACTCATGATCTGGGGATGGCCGCGGTGGTTTTGCGTTGGAGATTTGGAGACACTACTGGTTCGAGAGTCGTGTCAGATTTTCACGGACCACCAGAGCTTAATGTACATCTTCCTGCAGCGTATTTTGATTGTCGTGATAGTCTTCTACAGATTTACAGTTCTTGTGCGATCGTTGAGTACAACTTAAGTTCGTCTATACTGAGGGGACAGCTTGCTCATGTCCGCGCCCGACCACTTTTCTAAAATCGCCTTCGTGAGACACTGCCCGCCGATGCTCATTCGTCAGAGATACTTGAGCACACTCGGCTGGGTAATGATTCGGAGTCCTTGATTTGTGACAATGGTGTGCTAAGTTAGGGACGCGTTTGTGTACCTGATATTATCAGATAGAGACGTGCAATCCTAGAGCAGGCACATCTGTCAACTCTCTATATTCATTCAAGTTTCACCAACATTGACGTGACTTGTGAGATAGTTACGGATGGACAGGAATGTAAAGAGAAGTTTCATGGTTCGATTCAAGGTGTCTGTCTTGTTGTGTGCTTGGGTCGAGCATCTGAGGCCGGCTGGAGAGTTGGAACCTTTAACCGTTCCGAAGTAGGAGTAGGAGCAAATCTCCACGAATTTCGTTATGGCTTCTATCCAGGTTTAGTCAGGGTGTGACTCCATTCGGATTCTTGTCGTCCGGTTATACTCAGTTTGCTTAGTTGTTCTTTGTTAAGTTATCTGTTTGTGTTAATTGTTGTCAGTAGTTAGGGATCGTCACTCGCCATCGTTAGGGTTCTCCTTCGATAGCTATTATCAGGAGACACTCCAATTGGAAACCTTTAGGTTTAGGGGTTAGGTCATGTCGATCACCAGTCTGTTGTTTTCTGACTCTGCGTAAGTAGGATTTTGGACCCCAGATAGTCTAGAGACTTCGGAGATGATCCAGTTGATTCAGGTTAGGATGAGAGTAGCCCAGTGCAGATAGAGGTCTTAAGCCGACTGTGTTGTTCGTAGACTTAAGTGCACAGTGGAAAATCATGTATTCCTGCGGATTTTTCCAATGAATGACGTGTTGGGTTTTGGGAAGCTTACCCCAGGACTGTGGGTTCTTATGAGATCCTATAAGCGAGTTAGCTTCGTTGTCTTTAATTCGGCACTTCAGCCCAGATTACTGAGTTTTCACCCCGTATTCCTTGTGATGATACTTTACAATTACCTTCATGACCTTTCTCACATGATTTGGCACCAGACAATTTGGCTTGGACGCGAACGTTTCTCTCACCGGCAACCATTGTGTTAAGGGCTTGGCAGGTGGAGAAACGTCGGTAAGGGGTCTTGCCATCTGTGAAGGGTATTCTTGGACGTAGCCGTATAGTGAGGCAATCACTTGGGAGGCTGCGAGCGAGATCTGAGAGTTTGTAATCTTCTATTTGAGGGTACGCGTAGCAGTATATTTTTAAATTCGGGTACGAATTTCTTTTAAGGGTGAGATTGTAACACCTTAGAATGTGTTTTGTGGCTAATTATATTTTAAGGTATGGATTTTAATAAAAAGTTTACCAAATGGGGTTTTAATTATTCTATCCTATTTAATGAATATTTTATTTGATTTTTCCTAGGCTTGCACACACTTGTGCATGTTAACTAGGGTGTTAATTTGGGGTTTAACCATTTCTTAATTTGTGTTTTAATTATTAAGTGTTTTTGGTTTAATAGTATATGGTGGTTAAAAATGAAAAGGGTTTTATATTTAAATTGACTTTCTTATGTTGACCTTGGTGAGAGAGAGAGAGTGTGAGAATGGGGCATGATGGTTTTGCCATGCTTCATTAAATGAAGAGAGGGAGGAGGGGTGTTGACTTTGTCTCTCATTTCTCACTTCTCTTTACACTCATTCTCTCACACAAAAACACACACACACTATCAGCATCAGCTACTGCAGAAGCAAAGCAGCAGCAGCTTCAGCAGCAGAGGCAACAACATCAGCAGACAGCAGTGGCAGCAGCTGTAGCAGCAGCAACCCCTGCAACTTCAGCAACTCACCTCCTCCATACACTTCTTCACCTGCTACTTAGGGTTCATTAGGGTATAATTTCTTAACCCAATCCCCTAGTTGCTAAGCTTGTGTGTTAATTAGCTTCGATTAGTGTTAAATAGTGAGTTTAGTGCTAATTATGGTGAATTATGTGGAATCTTGGTTAGAATGTGATTGCGTTAGTTAGCCTAGCATATTTTAGTGTTGTTAGGGTTACTTTAACTGAGAATTGACCCGGATTACACTAAAATACCATAGGGTTTGTGTTTTGTGCAAAATTGGTTTTTTATTGCGATATTTTGGCAATCTGTGATCTGCTATTGACCCGGGGCCTTCAGGATAAAATTGAGAAGACAGGAGCATGCACACTAGGTCTAGAACACACCACCAGAACACGAGCCCCTCATTCTTGTTCCAGGACGCAGATTTAATGGGTTTGGCCGCAATTTGCGGCCAAGTTGGGGGCTGGGGTGTTGGGGTCTTGGCTAGGGTTCTCTGTTGTGTTATCTAGTGTTTTGGCATGTATAGTTTTGTAAGATTTGACATGTAGGAAAATCTGGGATCAGATATCGTATTTCATGTCCGTTTTGTTTGCGCGATACGCGCAATACGTGAGTGTGTTCTGCGATCCAGCGTGTCGCGGTAGTTTTAGACGCGTACACACACGTTTTAGCGTATCGTGCACACGCGCGTTTAGTTCACGACGCGAGTTTCTCGTTTGGGTTCGATATCGCGTTTTGCGGAATATTTGGCTTATATATGTATTCCTTGTCTCGTTTTCAGGTTTGCAGGCGGGGACTACGGACCCGGCTACAGAGGAAGACAGGTGGTAGGATTCACCTAGCGTGGAGCGTAGGTGAGTAGATTTAACATCTACAGGGGAATCGCCCGCATGGCGTTATGCGTCTGGGCTAGGATTCTAATACTTGTTGCGTATTCTACGTCATGGTTAGAATTGCGCCTTACCCTATTTATTAGATATAATGATACTGTGACTAGCAGCCGTAGGACACTGCACATATTATTGACGGTTCATGTTGCACGAGCACGGATTGTATGCTACACACACACCGTCAATAATTGCCATGTCACACACAAACCCCTTATAGATACTATATTGCTTGTCACACATGACATCTAGCTTGTCGGTATACCTTGCACATATTTTACTTATACCTAGGGGGGTATCCTACATATTCTACTTATACCCAGGGGGGTATACGACATCTTTTACTTATAGGTAGACACCTATACTTAGCTGTACCTTATTGATTTCGCATACATCTGGTTTCAGCTACATAATTTCCTTTATATGCTCACATTTCAGATATATCTCATATATTTGTTCCTAGATTTGCGCATTTGTTTATTTGGATTTTACATATAGTTTTCTGGATTTGAAAACCGCGGGAGTTCATGAAATTATGCATACATTGAAAAACCCGGTTTGCTTGATATGATATTTGCGCAGCCACCATGAGATTTATTGGTTCTGATTATATACTCCATACGAGGTGTGGTTGCCGTATGAGGGTACATGGTGGGGCCCGGTATGGTTCCCCTCGGCAAGATGATCGATGGACTTTGCCGATTGAGCCTGGAGGCGGGAGAGTACCTACCGGTGACAGTACTAATGACTCGGCGGTGATCATGGAGATACCGTTGGGAGTCATGCACGTATGCATACGTCGAAAGGCGAGGGCCAGAGCTGGGCCCTCGTGCTTTCGGGAAAGCGTATGATACGTACCTATCAGGATTTCTGTGTCGATGCTTGGCACATTATTTTCATGATATTTCCTTTAAACACCTTTGTATATATAACAGGGGATTTAGCCGTTGTTATATATACCCTTACACCAATATTAGTGGAACGGGACGCTAATATATGTGAATTGACCTCGTCATATTTATTTCTGCAAATATATACCTTTAGGATGTTAGAATTCTACTTGAGATTTGATTTGGGATATTAGGTGATTCGTTAAGATTGGATGTTGGACATACATATGGGATTACTGATTTGTACATTCGGGATATAGGAGATTACTCGATATTGTACATTGAGGAGATGTGAGACTTATATGATGTGAGAGCCCAAATGGGGGCTGATTTGAGGAATTGGGATTTGAATGTCTTGATGGATTATGATCCTACCACGATGACAGGATTCCGTGGGATGACATATTTCACTCCATACCTCATACCTTTTCACTTATGCACTATTCCATGTATTAGGAGTACCTGTTAGCGTACCCTTCATGATTGTTGCATAACTACATTCTCATATCCCTATTGCATGGTTATTGCATACTACTGTCATGTTATTATTGCTTCACATATTGATTGTACCTGCTAGTGTACTTTCCATTATTCTGCATTCACATGACCTGTTATTACTGTAAATTGTATATCTTAGATTCATGCTGTTTATATATTCCTGCGATTACCTGCATATGTTGTTTACTATTCACGAGTTGGCAACTCACCCCCGTTGTGCCACAGGTATTGTAGGGTGTTCCCCATAGTAGTCGAGGCAGGCTATTCAGCTATTCATCTATCATCTTTTGCTACAGATACCGCATCGGCTCACAGTATACTATTTTGCATAGGTGGGTTTTGGTGGTTATCTGTATTTCATATTGTACATTCGTTGTATCTTGTAATCTCCATCTACTATTATGTTGTTGACTTAGGGACTTGGTGAGGACGTTATTGTATATTATTTGTGGATTTGTTGTCTTTTATATACAGTTTCCTTCCTATTGTCTCTTATTTCTTCGCTACGGCGTCGTATATTTATGATGCGATTGTTTTCCGTCTTTGGGCTAGTTTTTACAAAAGGGGTGTTGCCAAAATTTTAAGGAAAGAAAGTAGGACTTTTAAAGAAATTGGGTTGTGATTTCAAATGTTTCAAAATACTTTTATTATCTTTTCCGTATTTTCATGGTTTAGATTTCTGGGTTTGGCTTTCTTTTACTGCGTTACGTCTTTAGGCGTTGCGTAGTATTAGGGCCGTCACGTGCCCATTTCGAGTCGTGACATCTCCGGACTCTAGAGAGGCTCCACAAGAAGAACGAACATGCTTGCTTCGAAGTCTTCGAGGCCGAAGATGATCTACGCCGAGGAGACACTAACCCTAGCTATTTCTTTACTAGGTCAAGAACTTTGTGAAAAGAATACCCTAAACTAAATGGCAAGTAGTAGAAGATGATGAAGTATGAAGTGGTATCACTTTAGATTTCATTTTCTCACACTTTTTCTCACAACTCCATTGAAGCTAGAATGCTTTTGAGGAAGAAGAAGAAGAATGATGAACTCATATGAAAACTACTCCAAATGAATTATTGCAACCATGGGTGAGTTAAGCCCTCAAGCTTAACTCATGTAGAGAATTAACCAAAGGCTAAGGTTAAGAGTTGGGTTAACTAATATCCAAAGAAATGACAAAAGAATAGACTTTGTCAATGTTTCTACAAGCTTCTTCCAAGCTTGACAACATTGACCAAGCCTTTCTTTCTTTTGTTATTTCTTAAGAAATAAACAAAACCCTAATTTAACCTTGTCATGGTATAAGTCTTATACACCCATCTTGCATGTATCATCAACCATGACACAATACATGTACACAAATATACATATCACAAATATACAATATGCACATCAAGTGAGAAATAAATGATAAGTGAGCTAATACTAGTTAATGTAATATAATATATCAAATATATTGTTATATGTTAAATTATTAAATCAACTCTTGATTTAATAATCCGGCTATATCACATATAACTGACTAATATCAAAAGCAACAACTTATCGAATAAACACTTAATCCGATAACCCGGCTATATCGCATATAACCGACCAAAGTCACAAATCACGAGAATAGAATACGGTATCTCATATCGTATCAATCTCGGTCCTGCACATATCACATATGTGCTCCTACTCCGTTTCGCTTGAGCCTGGAAACCCTTGTGTAGGACTCTAAAGACTCGTCAATACGCCGGCAGTAGGTGATGATCATATCAAACACCCACAAGCCGCAAGCGGTCTGCTAAACGTAACGGCCACCCGAGTATTGAGCGATCAGAAGATCAACAAGCAAGCCTGCTCACACTCCTATGAATCCAATCAGTAACACTACTGTACAGTCCGGTCTCTTCGTATGATATGTCGCATATCTCATCTGGGGGTGGTAAACGTCGGACCCCAGTAACTCGATAAGTCGTGTCGATATAAGTCTCATAACGGGTCGAGAAACTACTGATAACACTTAACAGTATATCTCTAAAGAAGCCTTGGCCAAGGACTTCCTGTTATAGCCAATCTTGCACAACGCAACATCAACTCCCTATACCGGGAGAGACGAAACCCCTCCTATCGCTCATTGCCTCCATGTGATTCGGGACTGTACCCAAAAGCCACCGTTTTGCACGTTCTCTTGAACGTGGTATGATGGAAATCAAAGCACAGTGGGAATTACACAAGTGTCTATGACGATCTCGGGTCTACAGACTAACCTGTACCAGTGTCACCAGAGAACAGCCATCTGACGTGAGGTATAATACCATCTGGGAGTTCTCGGCGAGTCCGTCTAGTGTACCCAGTCTCTACTGAGCACCCGTATACTGTCTCTGATGTCAAACACCATTGGATATGGGATCATCCATTGCCCATCTACATTGGTCTATAAGCTATACGCTAGTCTACTCTGGTATATCGATGCCCTGTCTCGATACAACTACGACTAGGAACATTTGAAGGATGTACTTAGCGACTACACTGTCCCCACTAGTATGATCTGCATCATAGTACTGGTAGTCAAGTACTCATCCTAAGGGCTTTATCAACATGTAACATAGAGACAATCAGTGTACATGTTAAGATAAAAAGCAACCAGATAGCATACTATCATGTCGAGCAAGAAAGTCCTCCATATATATGTCCAAGCATCCACTACAATATACATCGTATATACAGTAATGGCCTCTAAGGCATACATATCACTAACAGAGGCGGTACCACCTGATCAGGGAGATCGTGGATCGCCGGAAGATTGAGGTTCGGAGAGTTGCTACTGAGGACAATGCTGCAGATCCATTCACAAAGGCCATCCCTCAGACGCAGTTCGAGAGGCTATTCGAGATGATAGGTCTGCGATATGCCAGCAGTCACGTGCCATTTTATCATAATCGAAATCGACGGTATACAATAAACCTCAATCCAAATCAGGTATTATAAGTCCATGCTACCTCTCCCGGTACTTTCGAGCATGCGGAATTTGATAAAAAACAATTTTCTTAGAGGTGGTAACATGGACTTAAAACCCGGATCTTTGTTAAACATCTAACTAACAACCTAACTACGAGTTGCTAACTACTCGATTAGGGGGTTATACCTTTCTATTTCTCGAACTCCTTCGTCTTCAAGCTTTGATGGTCGTCCAGATCGCCTTCACTCCGTCGTCTCCTTGCGCCGAAGATAGATCCACCTCGAAAGCTTCAACCTTTGGCTCCTTCTTCGAACTTTGAAGAAACTAGTTCACTCGGTTTGCTAAACCTTGTGAACTAGAGTGAGTAGAGAAGAGTTTGTATGGGATTTTATCTATGGTTCTTGGTTCTCAACTCATGAGACAAGTGAACCATAGAGTCAAGAGAGGGAGAGCAAGAGGAGGAAGATGAGAGCTCAAGAACAAGAGAGAGAATGAGCATGAAAGAAATGAGAGAAGACTTTTCTCATTTGGCTCTCATAATCTAAAACAATCATAACACATCATATCAATCAAGTATTATGTGATGGTTTAAGCAACCATAGCCATATCATTTCATGCACTCATTTGACACAAAAGAGCAAGCAAGCAAAAGTCTTTGCCATGAAATGATAGCTATGGTTATCATTATGGTCAACTAGTCAAGCCTAGTCAACCGGTCAACAAAGTCAACAAGTCAACAAAGTCAACAACCATGTCACCACAATACCTAATTAATATAATTGTTAATCACATATCATATTCTCATTAGAGTTGAGCAAAAAGTCAATAGTCAACTGTCAACGGTCAACAACCCTAATGAGAATCCTCTGCCTCTGTCTCTCCGTCAACTGTACATACACACCCGCATCCGCGTTCCGAGGAACACGAATACAAACTGGATAAATCCAATCCCAATACATACACTAGGATCTGGCTTAAACCAAAGCCCGCTAGTGTAAACTGTCCGGACACTGTACATGCACAAGTGCACGGATGTGACCGAACCCTGTCGCAAAACCATGCGACCTGCCGCAAAACCATGCGACCTCTACTCTTTTGCCTAAAGACGAATAGCTTTCTGTGTGGGACTCTAAAGACTCGACACTACGCTGGTAGTGGGTCTAACCACAGACCGCAAGCGGCACTAGCTGTAAGTAACGGTCCCCAGGTAGATGCCGACAAGAAGACTGACGAGGTGAAACCCATCTGAACTCCTACTGAGCCTGAATGTGACAATCTCCGTACAGTCCAGTCTGTTCGTCTGATACATCGCATGGCGGGCCAAGGGGGGCGGTAAACGTCAGTCCCCTAATAGCAGTACAAGTCGTGTCGGAGTGAAGCCCAAAACACCCTGAGATAACACTGGAAGCCTACCAGTATATCTCGTTTGCCCTGGCCAGGGACTACTTGTGTAATGGCTCTCCTAGACATAGCGCGATGTCAACCCCTAATACCGGGAGAGACGAATCCTTTCTAACCGTCACTGCCTCCAAGTGCTTCGGGACTGCACCCAACTACCACCTGTTTGCACGACTCCTTTGAGCCGTGGTAGGGTAGTAATCAAAGTACAGTGGGAACACACTCGAGGCGAAGTGACAGTGTCAAGTCAGCGGACTAAGCTGTACTCATGTCACCTGGGAACTGATAACTGACGATAGGCATAATACCAACTAGCCAGTTCCCGACGAGTCATGTCCAGTGTACTCGTAACCCAACAAGCACCCGCATACTATCTCAAGTACGACGTACCGACGGCTGTGGGACAGACCGTCTCCCACACTGGGATGAGAAGCGCATGCGCTAGTCTACTCCGGAGTATCGATGCCCTGTCTCGATAGTCCTGCGACCAGGGACCTGCATAAGGATGTGCTTATGGATTACCCAGCCCCACTAGTGTGACTGCCATCACAACGCTGGTAATCAAGCAAAGATCCTAAGGGCTCCACTATTGTGTATAGGCGATATACTAAAATAAACACATGTAAACATTGAAGTAGAAACAAACCAAGTAGCATACTACTATTTTGAGCAAGATTGTATATACAAGGTGAATATCCCAAGCTTCCATTAAATAATATACAAACTAGTATGATACAGTAATGGCCTCTAGGGCATATACACTAACAGTGTATACCGCGGTATATAATCTCACAATCATGTGCATCAGCGTGCACAAATCAAATCAAAACACTAAAAGTGCATGAAAACTATGCCTAAAGCACAAGTCAAATCATATGCATATCATAGGCATGAAATCAAAATCAACCTCTCGAATGACATCAAATCGAAGTCAAGTGCAACCGTAGTGTACAAAATCTCAATCATGCAAACAAATCGTCCAAAATACCGAAATCCAAAAATAGCTGATGCGTGATATTCGAATCACCAAATCCCAGATCGTAAACACTGTCGATTATATGTCCTTCCTTCGCAGTCGAGAAGGTGTCGGTGCATCGAAAGCTAGCAGAGCAAGATATCTACTAGCCTCATGTTCATGGTCTGGCGCCTCGTGCCTTTAGGCTTTTGTCTCTCACCGTGAATTGCTAGATATATAGCTCCTCGGCTCAACGGCCCAATATGGAATGACGACGGAAACAGTCCCGCTCTGGCACATCCTCTAAAGATCTCTGGCCAACTATCTAGTCGACGATGCCGAACTCTGGCCTGCTGGGTTTGCACAATATGACCTCTCCTGGGTCCAAGTCTTCTCGTATAGTATTCCAGAAAGGTTATGTCGAAGTCTCTCCCAAATCTCAATTCTGCCGAACTGGCCGGAGGTTATCACCCTTTACTATATCTGTTTATTGTTCCGGAACGGCTGCATACTCATCGCGACTCCTTCTGGAAGATATATCCATATACAACGCCTCAGCATGCGTATCTAATCTCTGATGTCGGCGGAGTGGAACGTCATCTCATCAAGATCTCGTACGAACCTCTTACTCCACTTTTCTCTAATGTCGACTGCTTCGAACTCGTCTCTTCGTGGCTGCATGGACTGCGCTCCAACGGCTATACTCGTATCTGAAGTCTCCCAAGCAATGCATCCCATCACATGATATCCGAATGAAATCGAACCATTCGATCGATTCGTCAAAACCTCATAATCCCCCAAGAGCTCAAAATCTTGAGTATTGTTTAATAATATTGAGTACATGCCACAGCACCTATGGACCAACCGTAGAAGGGAAAACCCAAGCCTCATTAATGGTACCGTGGAACTGCCGCAAACCCTAAGGTTCAAAGGCTTCCACATGGTCATTATGTCGAGTTAGGGTTTCATTCTTCTAGAGGGTCCGTAGAATTACTTGCATGTTTTCTCTAAATATTTTAAACTTGGAAAATGGGTTTCTGACATTCGATCGTCTCTATCGACTCCCAACTTATCTGTGTGAAGTCTTCTCAAGCTGCAATCAATCAATCTGATGGCCTCGCATTGGGGTAAGCGAACGAACCACTTGTCCTACTCATTCATCCTCGGGTAACTAGCGACCTTCTATCGTATCTCTAAGTACGACTTGTGCTGCAATAGCTCCAGCATCTCAGGCGATATCTCGTCTTTCGCAGTAACTGTGCCTCAATCATCAAGAATAATCTGTGCGTTGACGGTCATCACATTCTGGCTGGCCTCTATTAGTGGCACAATCCTCTGGTGCTGATCTACACGTCCGAGTAATCTTATAAAAGCGACCCATCAAACTCTCATGGGGCGAAAACACAATAAAACGAAGCCTCTATGGAATCATATGTCCCTGGAATCACGCCCTGGTCAGTCTTCGTCCGTGACAAGCTCGTGCTGATCGCAACTCTAGCCGTAGCTCACTCTGCCCATGTAATCGTGGCAGCAAAACCATAAACCGATATCGATGAGGATAGATCATGAATGATTATAATGCTGTGCAAGGAAATGTACATCCTAAGGCTTCTTAAACTGAGTACCGTATCGTAAGTATGCCGCGGAACATATACATGGTACGTCACTCTCCTTAAGTCACCTACTCCATCAACCAAGGTCAACCTACGCAATTAAAACGGTTAATGATTTCATGGACCCTCTAGAAGAATGAAACCCTAGTTTTGATGTTTTAGCAATATACACCGTTGATACCTCGATTTAAATATTGCTTTGTATGCTAGTTATGACGATTTCATTGATGAAATTTCGATTTATATACAGATATCTCGCTAAAACAAGAAAACAGTTTTATCATTTATATGCCTTCTGTTTTCATATTATGACCTTCATACCTCATACATGTGATATATTGCTACCTGAGTCACTGACACGAGCACATGGGATTACACTTATGTATAAACGACACACGAATCTCACATAGGTCAAACCCTATGGTCCGCTCATGCAAAAGAACCAAATAACCCTCGACATCGGCGTACAAACGCCTGATGAGAGTGGTGGTTGTGAAATTGAGTTGTGGTTTTGAAATTTAGCAAATATAAATTTCAAATTGTTACATTAAGGGTTTTGAAATTTAGCAAATATAAATTTCACCTAAACTAAGGTTTTGAAATTTATCAATTAGGTTAGGTTAATGACCGCTAGTTTTGCTAAAACATCAAAACTAGAGGGTCCATAGATTTACTTGCAAGCAATGCATCCCACCACATGATATCCGAATGAACTCGAACCTTTCGATCGACTCGTCAAAACCTCATAATCCCCCAAGAGCTCAACATCTTGAGTACAATTTAATAATATCGAGTACTTGCTACAGCACCTATGGACCAACCGTAGAAGGGCAAACCCAAGCCTCATTAATGGCACCGCGGAACTGCCGCAAACCCTAAGGTTCAAAGGTTTTCATATGGTCATTATGTCGAGTTAGGGTTTCATTCTTCTAGAGGGTCCGTAGAATTACTTGCATTTTCTCCAATACTTTAAACTTGAAAAAGGGGTTTCTGACATTCGATCGTCTCTATCGACTCCCAACATATCTGTGTGAAGTCTTCTCAAGTTGGAATCAATCAATCTGATGACCTCGCATCGGGGTAAGCGAACAAACCAATTGTGCTAGTCATTCATCCTCAGGTGACTAGCGACCTTCTATCACATCTCTACGTCTAAACTCATGCTGCAATAGCTCCAAACATCTGGGGCGATATATCGTCATTCACAGCAACAACTGGCTCATTCGTCTGCACGCTGGACAGTTCCTCAATCATCAAGAATAATCTGTGTATTGACGGTCATCAAAAATCTGGATGGCCTCTATCAGTGGCTCAATCCTCTTGTGCTGATCTGCACGTCCGAGAAATCTCGTAAAAAGGATCCATCAAACGCTCATGGCACGAAAAACACAATAAAACGATGCATCTATGCAAATCGTGTAGGGTTCCTAGGCACTCTAGTGGAGTCTCACAAGCGATCAAACACGCTAATTTCTAAAAATTACGGTGCCGAGAAAACCTAGAACGGATCGTTAACTAGATATTTAGGCGAAGCAAGCATGTAAATGGAAATGTATCTAAAGGAAAGGGGGTACAACCTTTGTAGATCCGGTCCACCACTTCCTAATCTCCACGATGATCTCCCTCCGCTGTCCAAATCGAACTCACGACTCTAGCATTGGCATCATCGAAGAATAGGCTGGCTTGATCGTCGGTTCGATGCCGAAGATGATCTACGTCGAAGCATCACAAGAACAAGCTCCAACTTCACCAAGCTTTGAAAACTTGTGAAGGAAACACCTTATACTACTTGGCAAGAGGTAGAGGATGAAGAAATAGGAATTAGGTAGACTTTAGTTTTGGATTTCCCTCACTTTTTCATCAATCACCATTGATGTAGCAAGCTTTTTCTCATGTTGAAGAAGAAGAAGATGATGAAAAAGAATATGATAAGTGTTATGTAAATGATAAATAAATTAATACTTATCATTTACTAACCCTTGGTTAGTTGTGGAGAATGGACCATAGTTAACTAGAATGGTTAGGGTTAAGTATAAGACAAGGATGGTTGACTAATTCAAAGCTACAAGAATCTTCAACTAGCAAACAAAAATAGCAACCATTCTTTTCTCATCTTTTTCCAAAATAAATAAATAAATAAATAAGGAAAAAGAAAACCCTAATCATGATCTTAACCATGGTCTAATTCTTTACACAAATCCTAGCTTGCATGTATCATCAAACATGATACAATCATGTGCGCAAAATATATCACATATGCAATGTGCACAAACCAAGTGAGTAAATCCATTTAAAGTGAACCAATACTAGTTAACACAAAATAATATATCAAATATATAAATATGCACTAAATCATTAAATCAACACTTGATTTAACGATCCGGTTATATCGGATATAACCGACTAGTATCATATGTATCGGCTTATCGAATCAATCCTTGATTCGACAACTAGGTTATATCGCATATAACCAATCGATACATAGATTGCGAGAATGTAATACGGTATCGCATACTCGAATTATTCTCGGTCCCGCATATATCTCATATGCGCTCCTATTTCGTTTCGCTTGAGCCAGGAAACCTCTGTGTAGGACTCTAAAGACTCATCAATACGCCGGCAGCGGATGATGATCATATCAAACACCCACAAGCCGCAAGCGGTCTGCTAAACGTAACGGCCACCCGGGTATTGAGCGATCAGAAGATCGACGAGCAAGCCCGCTCACACTCCTGTGAATCCAACCAGTAACACTTACCGTATAGTCCGGTCTGTTCGTCTGATATGTCGCATATCTCGCCTAGGGGTGGTAAACGTCAGACCCCAATAGCTCGATAAGTCATGCCGACATGAGGTCCATAACATTCGTGAAACTACTGATAACTCTTACCAGTATATCACTGCAACCCTGTCCAGGGATTTCCTGTTATGGCCAGTCGAGCATAGCACAACATCTACCCCCAATACCGGGAGAGACGAATCCCCTCCTATCGCTCATTGCCTCCATGTGAATCGGGACTGTACCCAAAAACCACCTGTTTGCACAACTCAGTAGAGACGTGGTAGGGTGGAAATCAAAGCACAGTGGGTGACACACAAGACTCTATGACGATCTCGGGTCATCAGACTTAGCTGTACCAGTGTCACCAGAGAACTGTCATCTGACGTGAGGTATAATACCATCTGGGAGTTCTCGGCGAGTCCGTTCAGTGTACCCAGTCTCCACTGAGCACCCGCATACCATCTTCGATGTCAAACTCCAATGGATATGGGATCATCCATCGCCCATCGCATGGGTCGAGAAGATATGCGCTAGTCTACTCTGGAATATCGATGCCCCGTCTCGATATTCCCACGACTAGGAACAATGAAGGATGTACTCACTGACTACCCAGGCCCCACTAGTATGATCTGCATCATAGTCCTGGAAGTCGAGTACACATCCTAAGGGCTTTATCAACATGTAATCAGAGAGACAGAAAGTATACATTTTAAGATAAATAGCAACCAGATAGCGTACTATCATGTCGAGCAAGAAAGTCCTACCTATATATGTCCCAGCATCCACTACAATATACATCCAATGTACAGTAATGGCCTCTAGGGCATACGTATAACTAACAATCTCCCACTTGCACTAGGTCCATCTGTAGCAGTGGTTGCAGTATCTAATACTCAACCATCCCATATGAGTCTCTCTCTGGGAAAAGGCCTTCGTGAGTGGATCCGCCGTGTTGTCCTCTGAGTCTACTCTCCTAACCTCGATCAACCTGGAGATCAACTATCTCCAGGATCAGGTGATGCTTTCTCAGAATTAGTCTGGGTCACTGATGGGACCAGGGTTCCAGGGCCGAAGCCACACTTCCATTGTCATACAATGGCAGGAACCTAGTTCATCTTATGAACCAATATACACCCAAACTGCTTCTTTGGCAGTATCTTTAATAGCGATGTTACCAGCCTTTATCGTCTAGTTTGCCACGGTATCAAGCTTGGAACTCTTCCAACATACCGTCCCTTTACTGAGGGTAAAAACAGTTCCTGTGACTGACATTCAGTCGTCTTTATCACCCTGGAACACTTCCAGTGATTCTCCCCAGGATCGATTGATACAATCTCATTGCATCTAGTGAAAATCCTAGCATCCAATTACATCTATCTCATAGATGAAAACTCAGGATTTAGGAGATATCACTTTGATCCTATTTGGAGAATCCTAGTGATAATAGGAGATTGATCGATCGTAGTATAGGAAACTCTGTTCCTATCAAGAGTATGTTGTCTACGTACAATACGAAGATGACCACCTTAGTCTCTACTACCCTTTTGTATATACAAGGTTTTTCTACCATTTTGATGAAGTCATACACTTTGACTATCATATCAAAACAGACGTTCCAACTCCGCGATGCCTGCTTTATTATGTAAAGCAACTTGCACACGTTTCCGCTGCTCCCACTGTTTACGAAGCCCTCTGGCTGTGTTCTTATAGACTTTCTCTTCTAAATCAGTATTTATAAAAGCAGTCATGGCACCCAACCGCCAGATATCGTAGTCATGGTATGTAGCCGTGGTAAGTAGGATCTGGATAGACTTAAGCATAGCTACTGGAAAAAGGTTTCATCATTATCCACGCCTGGTCGATGACGAAAACCTTTAACAAGTTATCTTTGAAAGTCTTAACTTTTCCATCTACACCAAGTAATCTTCTCAAGATATACTTGCTCCTGATGGGGATTTAACCCTTCAGATATAGCAACCAAAGTCCATACTTTGTTGGTGTATAAGGATTCCATCTCAGATCGTTAAGCATCCAGCCATTGTTACAGAGTCCCTACTCTCGATGGCCTGCTCGAAACTGGTTGGGTCATTATCTCATGATGCAATCCTCGCTCCCACTTTCATCGAGAAACCGAGGTATCTCTCAGGTGGGTGAGGAACCCTACTAGATCGGCGGAAAGGCTGAGGTTTGTTGGAATCTACTGAATCCTTTGGTTCTACTAAATTGTCTGCTGTAGTTTGTATAGCTGGAACCTTTCCAGTTCTACATAACAGACTTTGCCTCGAGCTTGTCCAGATTTTGCTTTTTAGACATAGGCCGGACAACCCCAAATCTTAACTGGCTTAAGACATGGGCTCTTCCCATACCATATCACATATGAAACGATAGGCAACTGATTTGATTGGAACCCTATTCAATAGGTATGCAACTTCTCAAGTGCATAACCCCCTAAGGAAAAAGGTAACTCAGTAATACTCATCATGGAGCACAAGATATCTAATATTGTGTGATTGCTCCGCCCCGATACACCGTTGTGCTGTGGTGTATTCAGAGGAGTAGTACGGAGAGAGAATCTCATTCTCCTTTAGAATGGTCCAGAAATGCCATGCATAAGTATTCTCCTCCCTGATCTCATCATAGGACATAATACTTATACCCGTATTTTGGTTCTCTACTTCTAACTTATATTCTTTGAATATCTCAAAAGGTTCGGACTCATGTTTCAACAGGAACATATGACTGAATCTTGAGAGATTATCAGAGAACGTAATGAAGTATAAAGAACCAGTCCTGGCATGTGTAGACAGGAGACTTTACATACATCATCATGTATCAGTCCCAAGAGTTTACTAACTCTTTCTCTGTTTCTAATAAACAGAGCTGGTGTCATTATATTTTTGTGACATGACTGGCAAGTTTCACAAGATGTAAATTCAAAACGATTTAAATATACATCTAAATGTAACTTCAGCTAGTCGGGTCACATTGATATGACCTAGTCTACAATACCTCAAGAAGGATTCGTTCATTTCTGAACTCTTCCTCTTGTGTGTGTTCTGTATACTAGGAACTGCAGTTTGATTTAGAACGTCAATGCTTTTAGATAACGTATCTGAACCGATCAACTTTTGATATAGGAAATGCTCAAAACATTATCCAACAATACAAAATTACATCCTTCTTTACTAATAAAGAGACTGATATGATTTTGTATATCAGGTTCGGTATCTATTAGCATTTGTTCAGAATCAATGTACTGGTAATACAGGGTGACAGTGACCAACAGACTTGGCTGCAACACTTGCCCCGGTTTCTGTCTCATGAAACTTATCACCCGTTCTCAGTTTTTCTACCCTTTTGTAGCCCTATGTAACAGCTTACATATCTGGGATCCTGTTCCGGCATCATATACCCAAGATACAGAGGATACTGAGAAACAGTTCTGTTTAACGAACACACCCGAAGAAGATGCATCACATGCACTTTCTTCGTTTGGGCGGCATAGGAATTCTGGTATTCCCCTATTTCCTGCTCTGTCTTATAACAATTATAAGTTGGAGCGGGACCAACGTTCCCCAGCTCAGTATAACAAGCTGGTTCGGTCAATACATCCATATTATTATCTTGATTAAGGCGTGATATAGTCGCTACCTGGAGAGAGAGAGAAGAAAACACTCTGCGTGCGCTCTTGCAAGATCAGATTGGTTATATATTTTATCTAATCAGGATGGCTCCCACTGTTTTTATCAAATCTTCCTTCAAACCTTAAAAAAGAAAGACTAGCCGGGATAAATTACACTCTACAAGTTCGCCAATCTTTCAGCCAGGCCAGTGTCGGTACTTTGAGGGAGGTTCCCCATGCTTTCGCACGGACCTAATTACTGTAAACCTCGTTTTCCCAGAGGCGTAACCCCGTTGACACCTTTCTAGACACCTACTTGATCGGCTAATTGCAAAGTGCAAAACTCTCCCAGGAGTAACAATTACTCGCAGTGGGTATCGGGATCCAACTATCATATAGAAGGTATGCAATCTCATTGCAAATTTCAACACTTGAAACTCCCGATAAAGGTTTTTACCCCTAGCACCTATGACCTTAACTATGGTCAACAAATCATAAGTACTAGTCAAGTTCTACCCGTCATTTCGTGATTAATTAGACCCACCCACAAGACCCTTAACTAAGGTCAACAAAGTCACGCGACTGTCCTAACTAATCGCATCATATGCGGTCTAGGAAGACATCACTTAGCTACCGTACACTGTGCCTTGACTATGGTCAACAAACACAGCACGAATACTAAGTACTCTACTTCCTAAAAGGACGGAGGGTTGCGAATGGTTTTTGTGAAAACCTTTAACGCTTTGAACTTGATCTCGTTGCGGAATCAAATGGTTTTTAAATGGAAAGTTTTTCGAAGCTTTTCTAGTTTTGCTAAAGGGGTCACTCCAGGTG
Organism: Agapanthus africanus; assembly: GCA_030015575.1. Lineage (NCBI taxonomy): Eukaryota > Viridiplantae > Streptophyta > Magnoliopsida > Asparagales > Amaryllidaceae > Agapanthus > Agapanthus africanus. The sequence continues at coordinate 292,592,562 of JASDDO010000012.1, read as the reverse complement.
AAGGGATCGTCAGCCCTTTCCTCGTCGAATGAGGTGCAGGATATATCATATATATATCATTGTGCAAAGCGGAAACTATAGAAGTAATCAAAAGACAAACCGAGTGATGTAGCATCTGCCAGTTATTGCTAAAGGAGTCATTCCCGGTGAAGGGATCTCGGTCCTTTCCTTATCGAATAAGGTGCAGGATGTTCTACAAGGAACACCACGATGCAAAGCAAGAACTGTAGCTACCTGTTTTTATTTTGAAATTCGATTCCACAACATCTATTAGGTTTATTTTCTTTCATTAATCTCATTAATGAATATCCCATCATTTAAGTCCACCTAACCATCACAGATAAATATAACGTACGCTTATGCCATCCGCATTCGCCTCGATGTCCCGTCTGCACCGTTAGGTTAGGTAACTAACGCCAGAGCGAGGCAGGGCTAGCGCGGGTGTAAAACATAAGCAACGTCTATATAATATAACATATATATACTATAATATCTGTCACAGAACATCATATGATCACATCACAGATAAATCACAGCAGAAGAAACATATGAAATATTGGATATACTAGGACGTCCGTGTTTTCAATACGAGCCAGTATAAAACATGGATTCCACAGTCGTGATGAATAGCCAATCCCACACCCCTAGACCCCTACGAGAGCGGCAAGCAACCCTACCAATTCTAGGGTTCGGAGACCCGGACTCGACTCCTCGAGTTGGTCTCCCACTGGACCCCAGAACCCGGTTACTTGTGCTCCCCTCCTTGGGTCTATCCTAGTGCAGAAAAGTAAATAATGTACAAACGGTGACTACTTCCGCAACCTGGAAGTGCCCCAATAAAAGAATATTACATACAAGTTTTTACATGAATGAAAATGAAAAACACTCATCTCATATAAAAACCCCAGGCTATTCAAATACGACGATCCAATATAACATATCCAGCAACACATAACATCACATGTCATCAACGTAAGTAAATATGCGCATCCCAATTGTCGTTGACATATAGCAACGAAACCGGCGATATCACATATTACACTTACGGTCACAGAAAAGAAAGTGTAAAACTACAACAGTTGGAATCCGCAACCATCTCAGACATCGCATGCCTAACCAAATGAATTACTTAGACATCGCATGCCTAACAATTATAAACCCCGCATTTTAGTCTCAAAGTCGAAAACACTTTTCAATATCATGTCGGGCAATTCAACAGGATTCCCGACATTCTGATCGAATGCTCGTCGCAAACTTTATTAGGCGGCCGCACCCCCTATACCGTCGACGAAATGCACCAAGGCGGAACACCGCTGCCGCGAGCATCCGAACGGATGCTTTCGGCGACGGGGTTCTCCTACAGTCACTTGGTCGGGGCTATGGAGTGAGGCTGTCTATTAAGTTTACCCGGCGAGTATCCGCGTACACTACGTGATTGCGACGGACTTTTAATCACATCAAAATTCCGTAGCAACCGATCAAGTGAGACTAAACTGCTATGTTTATAACATTCATTCCGTTATCTCATAACTACTTGTGAATTCCAATTATTGTATCACATTCCGGATAAATAGAAAATGCTAAACTTTTCGATCGAACAATCGAACACCCAAGTTTTCCCGATACAGCTCAACACATGAAATAAGTCTAACAACATTCAGTTCGTGCCTCAGTACCAACGGTCCAGCCGTAGAAGGGTCAAGCCAACGCCTCACATGTGGCACGCCGTACTGCCCCAAACCCTAAGGTTCAAAGGGCAGTTCAAGACGGTCACATAATCGAGTTAAGGTTTTTTGTCTTCTAGAGGGTCCATCGCGTTACCTGCACTACTTAGAACGTCGTTAAACTACGGAAAAATCCAACAATTGGAAATTTCCCGGCAGGGGAAAAAGTGGGTATTTATATCCGGTCGAACTTTTTAACATATTCTAAAATATCCGAAAAACACATAGACAAAATTAGACAATCCGATCGAATGTACGAACTCCCAATACAACCGAAAAAACTCAACTCTTGATTTCAGATAAAAAAAAATTCCCAGGAAAACCAGCACTGCAAAATAAGAATTACTGTGCAAAATTGAATGCCTAATAAGACAAAACGGCCGCGTAACAGCCTCATTAGCATGCTAATGCCGCGGTTCCGCCGCACTTTTGAGGGATCATTAGTTACTTTTTGCACCGTAATTCTTAGAATTTCCTGCTGATTTTTCTGCATATTTTTAATTCTCAAATATCCACGAATTTCAAAAATGTACAGAGAGCATTCTAGGGTTTGGGTTTTGGTTCGATCGGACTTCTAATTCCGTCTACGCATCGCCTAAGGCTCTAGCTAGGCTCTGATACCACTGTAGGGTTCCTAGGCACTCTAGTGGAGTCTCACAAGCGATCAAACACGCTAATTTCTAAAAATTACGGTGCCGAGAAAACCTAGAACGGATCGTTAACTAGATATTTAGGCGAAGCAAGCATGTAAATGGAAATGTATCTAAAGGAAAGGGGGTACAACCTTTGTAGATCCGGTCCACCACTTCCTAAGCTCCACGATGATCTCCCTCCGCTGTCCAAATCGAACTCACGACTCTAGCATTGGCATCATCGAAGAATAGGTGGGCTTGATCGTCGGTTCGATGCCGAAGATGATCTACGTCGAAGCATCACAAGAACAACCTCCAACTTCACCAAGCTTTGAAAACTTGTGAAGGAAACACCCTATACTACTTGGAAAGTGGTAGAGGATGAAGAAATAGGAATTGGGTAGACTTTAGTTTTGGATTTCCCTCACTTTTTCATCAATCACCATTGATGCAGCAAGCTTTTTCTCATGTTGAAGAACAAGAAGATGATGAAAAAGAATATGATAAGTGTTATGTAAATGATAAATAAATTAATACTTATCATTTACTAACCCTTGGTTAGTTGTAGTGAATGGACCATGGTTAACTAGAATGGTTAGGGTTAAGTATAAGACAAGGATGGTTGACTAATTCAAAGCTACAAGAATCTTCAACTAGCAAACAAAAATAGCAACCATTCTTTTCTCATCTCTTTCCAAAATAAATAAATAAATAAATAAAGAAAAAGAAAACCCTAATCATGATCTTAACCATGGTCTAATTCTTTACACTAATCCTAGCTTGCATGTATCATCAAACATGATACAATCATGTGCACAAAATATATCACATATGCAATGTGCACAAACCAAGTGAGTAAATCCATTTAAAGTGAACCAATACTAGTTAACGCAAAGTAACATATCAAATATATAAATATGCACTAAATCATTTAATCAACACTTGATTTAACGATCCGGTTATATCGGATATAACCGACTAGTATCATATGTATCGGCTTATCGAATCAATCCTTGATTCGACAACTAGGTTATATCGCATATAACCAATCGATACATAGATCGCGAGAATGTAATACGGTATCGCATACTCGAATTATTCTCGGTCCCGCACATATCTCATATGCGCTCCTATTTCGTTTCGCTTGAGCCAGGAAACCTCTGTGTAGGACTCTAAAGACTCGTCAATACGCCGGCAGCGGATGATGATCATATCAAACACCCACAAGCCGCAAGCGGTCTGCTAAACGTAACGGCCACCCGGGTATTGAGCGATCAGAAGATCGACGAGCAAGCCCGCTCACACTCCTGTGAATCCAACCAGTAACACTTACCGTATAGTCCGGTCTGTTCGTCTGATATGTCGCATATCTCGCCTAGGGGTGGTAAACGTCAGACCCCAATAGCTCGATAAGTCATGCCGACATGAGGTCCATAACATTCGTGAAACTACTGATAACTCTTTCCAGTATATCACTGCAACCCTGGCCAGGGATTTCCTGTTATGGCCAGTCGAGCATAGCACAACATCTACCCCCAATACCGGGAGAGACGAACCCCCTCCTATCGCTCATTGCCTCCATGTGAATCGGGACTGTACCCAAAAACCACCTGTTTGCACAACTCAGTAGAGCCGTGGTAGGGTGGAAATCAAAGCACAGTGGGAGACACACAAGACTCTATGACGATCTCGGGTCATCAGACTAAGCTGTACCAGTGTCACCAGAGAACTGCCATCTGACGTGAGGTATAATACCATCTGGGAGTTCTCGGCGAGTCCGTTCAGTGTACCCAGTCTCCACTGAGCACCCGCATACCATCTTCGATGTCAAACACCAATGGATATGGGATCATCCATCGCCCATCGCATGGGTCGAGAAGATATGCGCTAGTCTACTCTGGAATATCGATGCCCCGTCTCGATATTCCCACGACTAGGAACAATGAAGGATGTACTCACTGACTACCCAGGCCCTACTAGTATGATCTGCACTATAGTCCTGGAAGTCGAGTACACATCCTAAGGGCTTTATCAACATGTAATCAGAGAGACAAAAAGTATACATGTTAAGATAAAGAGCAACCAGATAGCGTACTATCATGTCGAGCAAGAAAGTCCTACCTATATATGTCCCAGCATCCACTACAATATACATCCAATGTACAGTAATGGCCTCTAGGGCATACATATAACTAACAAATCGTATGTCCCTGGAATCACGCCCTGGTCAGTCATCGTCCGTGACGAGCTCGTGCTGACGCCACTCTATCCATAGCTCTCTCTGCCCGTGTAATTGTGGCAGCAAGATCATAAACCGATATCGATGAGGATAGATCATGAATGAATATAAAGCTGTGCAAGGAAATGTACATCCTAAGGCTTGTTAAGCGGAGTAGCGTATCGTAAGTATGTCGCGGAACATACACACGGTATGCCTCTCTCCTTAAGTCACCTACCCCATCAACCAAGGTCAACCTACGGGACGAAAGTTCGGGTCTAATACCCCCTCGACTAAGTCTAAGTTCCGTAAGGTCATGCCTAAATTCCGTATATATACAAACGCCCTAGGCTCCGCATAGTCAAACATAGACTCGAACCAAGGTTAACCTAGCGCTCTGATACCAACTTTGTCACGACCTAAAATGGCACTTGAATCATATTAAGTCTATACGATCATATCTAATTCAAGTAAGCCAAAAGCCCAGAAATATAAAACCATTTGTAAATAATAAATGAACGAAAACTCATTTTAAAGGAAGTGGTTTTAATAGCATAAGCCGAATTATGCGTTTTTAAAATATCAAGTCTTTTCTGAAATTTCGGCAGAGTTTCCTTTGTAAATACTGGCCCCGAACGGGGTACAACATGAATAGTATATGAAATGATAGAAAGCACCCCCAAGCGGGAGCTAGCTCTTCGTCAATCGACGGTCACAACCACGCAAGCAATATAATATACAACGCCGAAGGGCGAGGATCAAAACGCAAAAGGAAACTCAAATCAACATGAAAACCCATAATAATACAACGAGCGACTCAATGGTCGAAATAATAATACAACTGGTTTCTAGTCTGAAATAAATATACTTGTCTGGTTGATGGAGTTTACTAGATACAACTGAAAATAAATGTATAATGGTGGTCACGATGTGAGTGAACCCACCTACCAAAGCAATCACCCGAAAAGGGAGCAGTGTGCCAGAAATCCGCAACGAACCTATACGACAAAACCTGCAAGAAACTGTGGCACAACGGGGGTGAGTTTCCAACTCGTGAATAGAAAAACATCTACAAGTAAAAATCGAATAAACAACGACTCCTAGGTCAACTATATCATAAAGGTAATACTATGATATCTAGGGTGACCGGGTCATCATATTTGGAAACAATGTAATCAATACCTATATGTATGCGGATATAATCCAACAATATAATAAGAGTGTGTATGCATGTGGATCTCGTCCACCTATATAATCAATGTATGTATGCATGTGGATCTTGTCCACATGTCAACCAATGACACAACTATATCATGCATGAAGTATCATAAAAGAATATGCATGAAAGTATGAGGATATAAATCAACGTGTGTCCCTCGCGACACATCAAAATCTTGGAACCTGAGTGTCCAACATCGACACTCGAAAACATCATAAAACCCGTGTCCAGCATCGACACTTAAATCCTCATATCTCGGGCTCCGTCAGTCCGGATTGTCCCACTGGCTCCGTCATTCCGGATCGGCCCGCATCATCGCTCGACTCCGAGCGGTATCCTCCGGATATCCGCCGAGTACAAATACAATCACCGATAGGTAGTGGTCCATTTGTCAGGCTCATCGTCATTCCCATGAAATCTCTCTCTCACCCCGGTGTACCATACTGGGTCCACCATGAACCCGCTGTTGGATATAGTGCCCTCAGAGTCAATTATTGGATCACAGGCACGTGATTACAATGATTGAGGGAGGACCTATGCCGGTAGGACAGTTTTACTCGAGATGATAGTATGCTATTTGGTTTATCTTTATCATTGTGTACATGCTTTAGGTGACATTACATGTCACTATTGCACGTTGGTAGAGCCCTTAGGATTCTTGCTTGACGGCCAGCTGTATGATGGCGATCATATATGTGGGAGCTGGGGTCTATAACCACATCCTTAAAGTGGTCCCTAGTCGTGGGAGTTTCGAGACTGGGCATCGATACTCCATTAGTAGACTAGTGTATACAGTCGAGACCCCGAAGAGGGGCGGTGGCCGGTCTCACAAGCCATTGGTGTCAGTTGGTTCACCTAAGATGTATACAGGTGATAATTGGGTTATGAGTACACCGGACAGGACTCGCCGGGAACATGCTAGTTTGTATTATACCTGGCATCAGATAGCAGTTCCCTAGTGACATGTGTACAGGTTAGTTCATCGACCCGAGATAGTCATTTGTCTCGTGTGAGTTCCCACTGTGCTTTGATTACTACCCTACCACGGCTCAAAGGAGTCGTGCAAACAGGCTTTAGTTGGGTACAGTCCCGAGCCACATGGAGGCTGTGAGCAGATCGGCAGGGGTTTCGTCTCTCCCGGGATTGAGGTGAGATCGCGCTATTTCTAAGAGAGCCATTACAGAAAGTCCTTGGCCAAGGCAGGAGATTTACTGGTAGGTATTCCAGTAGTATCTCAGGGTATTCTGGGCTACACTCTGACACGACTTGTACCGCTTTTGGGGGTCTGACTTTTACCAACCCCCTAGGCCAGCCATGCGATGCTCATAGACGAACGGACCGGACTGTACGGATATTGTCAATGACAGGCTCAGTAGGGTGTCAGGATGAGTTCGCTCATCGACCTCCCTTTTGGTCAATACCTGGTAGCCCGTTACGTACGGCTAGTACCACTGACGTGCTAGTGGTTAAATCTACAGCCAAAGTATTGAGGAGTCTTTAGAGTCCACCACAGACAGTTTTCAAGTTTCGGGCGAAACGTTGTAGAGGCCGTATGATATATGGCATGGTTCGATCATATACGTGCAGTAGTGCACGGATCATGATCAGATGGATCATACTAGTGGGCTTTGGTTTAAGCCGGATCCTAGGATTAGATTTGTTGGATTATTTTAGTCTCATCGCATTCGCATTCGGTCGGAATGCGGATGCAGGTTTGTATATACAGGTGAGGGGTATCCTTGTGATCCGTCACGAGTTTACTTTAGATGTTGTCGTATCTTTTTATTGTTGTAAACATTTGGTTTAATGTTTACAAATGGAAATTGTGAGCTAGAAATCATGATTAAGAGCATTAATTGTAACACATGCACAAGTGGTGACTCATGGTCTCTTTCTTTGTGCATGTGTCACATATTGTGATTGATTTATGGATGAAATGAGAGGAGGAGAGAGGAAGGGCATCCATATGAGTCTTTTTCTCTTGTATTTTTCACATCACTCTCTCTCATTTTATCACACAAAAGATAAGAAAGAAAAGCTCCTTCTTCTTCTTTTTCCTCTAGCTCACAACCTCCATTGATGGCTTCATCTTCAACCTCCATCTATGCAATGGATGCAAGAGACAAAGTTGTCACAAACATCCTCTACTTCGTCTTGGACACGTCGGCTAGTGAACTTCGTGCCCGAGTTGCTTCGGATGAAGCGTGAGCCCGTAAAAGGACTCGAAGATGTGGTGCCCTTTCCGACGAGGAGATCGAGACCGGAGATGCCGCGAGGAGCTTGGGATGGTGGCCGAAGACCGAAGGACACGGATCGATCGGTATAGCTTTCCAACCCTTTCTCTAGTTGCTAGTTGTAGGTTAATGGTTCGATCCGGATTTAAAGTATACGATAGCGCCGGTTTCTAGTTTAAGAAAAGTTTTCGTTTTCGCATTTTGGCCTCGGACAGACGGCCAGGGCGCTACCGTAGACTTACATGGTTCCAGAGCCACGCCATTAACCTTTACTAGCTTGCTCTAACGTGTTTAGAACTTCGATCGAACAAAATTTTCAAAAACAGCATTTCCAATTCCGAGTTTCTGTCGAATTCTTTTTGTCGTCAAAAAATTATTTTGAGTATTGCAGAAAATCAGGCAGGCTTTCATAAGAAAACGCAAAAATTTTGTAGGCTGATTTCACTGTTGCGTGGCGGAACCGCGGCCGTACCCACGTTTTGGCCGCCGTTCCGCCGTAGTACTGTAGCAACAAGGCACCAAAATTTCTACAGTAGTCTTTGAGTTAGAATTGGGGTTTCTGGTATTTTTTATTTGGGCCCAGATTTGTTTGAATACTTGGAATTGTGCTTGGGGCCCACTTCGGGAAATTTTGTCGATCGAAAATTTTAAACATGTTAGTTCACAGTATTTACATTATATCTGCGACCGTGAATGTCATTTGATCGGTAAATCTTGTCTAATTGCTATAGTCCTTTTAGACGGATTTGCGAACATGACATTCACGTTGATGTTCTGTGTTGTGCTGTGATGTTGCGGATTTGTCGTGGTGGATAGCCTGGATGCAATGGTAGTACAGTTTGGTTGTATTTGTACATTTGATATTGCGGGGCGTGCGTCCGACATGTGGACTTCCGTCACTGCCTGTTTGTATATTATTCTTTTGGGGCACGACCGGGCTGAGGTCGATGTACCCGTTGTATATTTTACTTTCTGTACTAGGATTACCCCGCGGTGGGGTGCATGGATAGCCGGGTTCTATAGGATAACGGGCCCGCATCTCATGGCTTTGAGACGGAGGGGGATTCACTCTAGAATTGGCGGGCTATTCGCCGCACTCGTAGGGGGTACAGGATTACCCAAGGAGGGGTGCTCAAGTTACTGGATTCCGTGAAGTGCTGGGTGGTCCATTCACGTTGTTGAAGGGGGCTGCCTCGCATCAGGTTTTGGCGGGTAACTTTCCGCGCCCGTAGGGGTCTAGGATTTCATTGCACATGCTATCCACGCGACCAGGGGAACCTCGGGTTTCAGCAGCGGCTCTATGAAACCTGGGGATCCCAGATTATCTGTATTATTCTGTGATGCTTATTACATTTCCGTGATGTTGCATTTTATCACGCCATGAGCGAATATTATATAATGATATATATACTTGTAGATGTTGTATATGTTTTACACCCGCGCTAGTCCAGTCCTCGCTCCGTCGTTAGTTAAGTAACCTAACGGGTGATGACGGGACCCAGTGGCGAATGCGGATGGCATATACGTACATCATATTTTCGTTCTTTTGTGGTGTGATTAATTGATGGGACTGCATTGATTCGGATCAATGCAAGCTAAACAAACATGTTCGATATTGTTGGTAAATTTTTCAAAAATGGATGTTATTGCAAGGACGTTCTCTTTTGTTTTGCACAGTGGTATTCGGTTATGAATATCCAGCACCTCAGTAGACGAGGCAAAGGCCGAGATCCCTTCACCGGGAGTGACCCCTTGGACAGAAGTTCGTGTCAGGGTAATAACTTCACTATAGTCGATTACTTTTTGCTTTGCATCGTGGTATTCAGTTGGAATATCCTGCACCTCATTCTATGGGGAAAGAGCCGAGATCCCTTCACCGGGAGTGACCTCTTTAGCAAAGGTTTTAGCCACTATATTTTCATAAAAAGCTATCCGGTTCCTTCAACGTTATCAAGTTCATTACGTTAAAGGTTTTTCTCCAAAAACCAGCTGTAGCCCTCCGTCATTTCAGATTAGTATTGCTTAGTATTCGCGCTACGTTTGTCGTAGCTATTCGCCGAGACGTAGTGTGCGGTAGCTTTGTTGTGCTTTTCTGTCGCATGGATATGTGGATTGGTTAGGACGGTCGTACGACTTTGTTGATTATTCATCAAGGGTCTTGCGGGTGGGTTTAACGCAATCAAGATAATGATGGGTTGAACTTGACTAGGACCTTTTGATTTGTTGATTTTTCGTCAAGGTCACTTGGGTCGTAGGGGTAAAAATCACATCGGGAGTTTCAAAAGAAACTGAAACTTTCCAGATATGCGCATACCTTCTGGAGTGTGATAATGTGAGTGGAGTCTATCATGTTATCATGCGATGATAGTTGGATCCCAATTCCCACTGATGAGTTGGTTTACTCCTCGGGTGATCCCGACTAATTCTTCTTTCAGGTTTGGAGGAGAATTTGAGGATACAGTGGGAGGTTTCCTGATTGGATAATTTGAGAACCGTTCTGATCTAGGTTAGAGTGCACGCAGAGTGTTTCTTTTCTCTCTCTCTTTTTGGCAGCGACCATTGTCCTGACCTTTGACTATGACTCAGTGACCAACTTAACCGAACCTTCTAAAAACACTGGCATTTGGATTGTCAGAGTTGTATACCTCATTGCCACTCCTACTTTTACCCTTTTCTCCAGAACACCCCGTATTACTACGAACATCCACTTCCATTGGATAAAACCATCGCATGGTTATATACGAACTCGAAGGAAATTGTTCCAGATTCGAGGATGGTTTCCGGTTCTGTAGAAAATGAATAGGACTATTCAGTTGTCTTTTCTTTTTACCTTCTCTCAGGTTGCGACTGCTCCTTGAATTAGGACAGTACACCTATTACGCTTATTGGATAGTCTTCTTCCAAACCATAGGCAGGTGCCGAACGGTGGGGAACGAAGAAAACCAATTAGCTTAACGATGGTGTACAGAAGGTAATAAGTTAAGACAAATAAAGGGATTAGTTAGAGGGCAAAGTAAACTGCGACTGCAATTTACGACCAAAACCAAGTATTTCTTCGCCATTCCTATTTCACCTATGTATTTCTCCAGGACACTCCGTATCACTACGAAGATCCACAGTTACTTGGATACTCCATCGTATGGTTATATACGAACTCGAAAGAACTTGTTCCAGTTCGGGGATGGATTCTGGTTCAGGAGAAATTGGAATAAGGTTTATTCAGTTGTCTTTTCTCTTCACCTTCTCTCAGGTAACGAGTACTCCTAGGATTAGGAAAGTACACCCATTAAGCTTATTGGATAGTCTTCTTCCAAACCATAGGCTGGTGCCGAACGGTAGGGAAGAAAGAAAACCATTTGGCCTAAACGGTTGTACAGAAGGTAATGACTAAAGACATATAAAGGTATTTGGAGAGATGGAAAAAAAATATACGGTTATAGTTGTGAATCTGATAATGGAAGAGGCATTACTAGGAATACCCGGATAGCCTTTCAAAACATTTACATGTTTCAGTTTCACTGTGTATTGTTAAAAGAAAACTGATTTCCCAATTAGCCCTTGCTCCAGGGTATGTATTTACCAGGTTCGATTCTCACATCTGTATGGTTTTATAGATGATAAGTGGGAGTAAGTTATTGGGAATTGAATGATCATCCTCATTATATCGGGATTCGTTGTAATTGGTGATATTTGAGGAAATCGCCTGGGTTGTTTGCCGGACGGCAATTATTTGGTTTTGAATATCCGTTGTTATGCACCAATTTCAAATTGATATATCTGTACGTTTATTTTTATAATGTGAGATATAACTTTTTTGAAATTATGTCCATGACATTTACCTATATCAGTGGATGATTAGGTAAGGAGCATTAAACAGCGGTGTAATTCTTCTTAACCACAAGTACAGTTTTCAACCTACGACACACAGGGAATGAGTTATTCAACTCAGTGGACTTATACAGTGTATTGTATATTGTCCAGTGTCCATTAGGACAGAGGGGTTGGTACTCGTACTATATTCTGTTTACTTGTAACTTCTCTAGTTCTTAGACATGTGTTTCGTAGAAATGCAAGGTCTAAGTTTTGAGAAGTTATAGGTATAAGAATAAAGTAGAGAACCAGGAGTTGCAAGTATCAGGATTCTTCAAGGGGATCGAAGATGTAGATACTTGTGTATAGTATTCAGTTGATAGTAATGGTTTTGAGAAACTTTTTTCTCTTTTAGGTTACTCATAATTGGATGCACTCCTAAGTTGAGTAACGCTGATAGGCCTCCTTCCATTTAATTGACATGCACTGGAGACAGCTGCATGATTTGAATCTGGTTCCAATTAAATCAGTGCCTCTGTTTCTATATTGGATATAGAACGGTTCATATTATAACAATGTTAAGGTACGGAGAGTTGTCCGGCTTATGCTTAAAACCAGACTCTGGATAACTCAAGGCACGTTTCTGTAATGGTTGTTTGTGGGTTGACCCGGGCTATGACGAGGGTTGATTTTCTACCATCTAGAAGATCAATAGTGATATTGTTCTTGACTCGCCACAGTTTTAGTAAAAATGGATTTTTTCAGAAAACAGTAGTGGGGGTATGGTAGAACTGGAAGTGATTTCAGAACCGCAAACGATTACTGAAATTTGATAAGAACCTAAAGATTCAATCTGGTTTGACATTCCATTGGCCACTCCGCAGATATTGTGGGTAACCTCTGTTAGTGTATATGCCCTAGAGTCCATTACTGTATCATACTAGCTTGTATATTACTTAATGGAAGCTTGGGATATTCGCAGTTGTATAGACAATCTTGCTCCAAATGGTAGTATGCTGCTTGGGTTGTTTCTACTTCAATATGTGCATGTGTTTCTTTTAGCATATCTCTTATACATATTAGTAGAGCCCTTAGGATCATTGCTTGATTACCAGCGTTGTGATTGCAGTCACACTCATGGGGGCTGGGTAATCTATAAGCACATCCTTATACAGGTCCCTAGTCGTAGGACTATCGAGACAGGGCATCGATACTCCGGAGTAGACTAGCGTATGCGCTTCTCATCCTAGCAGGGGAGATGGTCTGTCCCACAGCCATCAGTACGTCGTACTGGAGATAGTATGCGGGTGCTCGTTGGGTTACGAGTACACTGGACAGGACTCGTCGGGAACTGTTGGTTGGTACTATACCTATCGTCAGTTACCGGTTCCCAGGTGACATGAGTACAGCTTAGTCCGCTGACTTGACACTGTCACTTCGCCTCGAGTGTGTTCCCACTGTACATTGATTGCTACCCTACCACGGCTCAAAGGAGTCGTGCAAACAGGTAGTTTTTGGGTGCAGTCTCGAAGCACTTGGAGGCAGTGACGATTAGATAGGATTCGTCTCTCCCGGTATTGGGGGTAGACATCGCGCTGTGTCTAGGAGAGCCATTACACGAGTAGTCCCTGGCCAGGGCAAACGAGATATACTGGTAGGTTTCCAGTGTTATCTCAGGGTGTTCTGGGCTTCACTCCGACACGACTTGTACCGCTATTAGGGGACTGACGTTTACCGCCCCTTAGGCCCGCCATGCGATGTATCAGACGAACAGACCGGACTGAACAGAGATTGTCACATTCAGGCTCAGTAGGAGTTCAGATGGGTTTCACCTCGTCAGTCTTCTTGTCGGCATCTACCAGGAGACCGTTACGTACAGCTAGTGCCGCTTGCAGTCTGTGGTTAAACCCACTGCTAGCGTAGTGTCGAGTCTTTAGAGTCCCACACAGAAAGCTATTCTCCTTTATGCAAAAGAGTAGAGGTCGCATGGTTTTGCGACAGGTCGCATGGTTTTGCGACAGGGTTCGGTCACATCCGTGCACTTGTGCACGTTTGGTGTCCGGACAGTTAACACTAGCAGGCATTGGTTTAAGCCAGATCCTAGTGTACTTTTTGGGATTGGTTTTATCTCGTTTGTATTCGTATTCCTCGGAACGCGGATGCGGGTGTGTATGCACAGTTGACAGAGAGACAGAGGCAGAGGATTCTCATTGGGGTTGTTGACTGTTGACTGTTGACTTTTGGCTAAACCCTAACGAGTATAAGAAATATGATTAATGATAATATTAATTAAGTATTATTGTGTCATGGTTGAGATGAGGGGTTGACTTTGTTGACTTGCTGACTTTGTTGACCGGTTGACTAGGTTGGACTAGTTGACCATCATCATTGCAATGGCTATCATTTCATGGCAAAGACTTTTGCTTGCTTGTTATGCTTTGCAATATGAGTGCATGAAATGATAATGCCACTTGAATTGATATGAACCATCTCATAATACTCAATTATTATTATTATTATTATTATTATTATTTTTATTATTCTTTTTGGATTATGGGAGAGAGGTTGGCAAAAGAGTTACTCATTCTCTCATTTCATTTTTCTCTCTTGCCATCACTTGCTAAAGCTCTCCCTCTTCTTCTTGCTTTCTCTAGCTCAAGGAAAACCATTCTCATGTGTTGAGACTCATTGCCTTAGAGATAAAAAGACACCAAAACAATCCTCTACTCATTCTAGTTCACAAGGCCTAGCAAGCCAAGTGTTCTAGTTTCTTCAAAGTTCGAAGAAGAAGCCAAAGGTAGAAGCTTTCAAGTGGATCCATCTTCGGCGCAAGGAGACGACGAGGTGAGGCCGATCCGTACACCGGAAAGAGTCGAAGACGATGGAGTTCAAGAAAGGTATAGCCCCCTAACCGAGTAGGCAAAACTCTAGTTAGGTTGTTAGTTAGTTGTTTAACAAAGATCTGTATTATGAGTCCATGTTACCACCCTCTTGAAAATCGTTTTTCACCCCTTCCGCAACCCCGTAAGTATCGGGGAAAGGTAGCATGGACTTACAGTGGTATCAGAGACTAGTTAAACACTATCTAACATGTTAGCAAAGTAAGTAGAAGTTCGATCGGAGAAAAAGTCATGAAAAACACCCGGAAAATCAAGTTTCTGTCGATTCTGTATTATGTTCAAAAATTGATAAATCATACTCCAAAAATCGACTCAGGCTTTTTAAAACACACTCAACAAATTTGGTCCACAGAACCGTTCAAAGCTCCGCAGAACCGCGGCGGGATCACGCTCCCGGCACGGATCCGCGGTCGTGTTGAGTCGGTCGTGGCTCAATTTTCTTGCAGTGTGTTTCTGGGGGTGTTTTGGGATCTTACAATATGTTTTTTCTGCCCAGGTTTTCCAGAAAGAAAAATTTGTTTTTGGGGCTTGAAAATCCGTATTTTTATCGAACTTCTAAAGACTTAAGCTGACGGGTATATATCTGTGATGTGATGATATATGTATTGAACGTCCGCTAATCTCTATACGTCGATTAGTGGGGGTTATACATATCTGTGATCTGTAATGTTGATGGTATGTGTATATGAACTCATTGGATTGTCGCGGGTGAATAGCCGGGGGTTGTGAGATGAGAGTTTTCTTTTCTTTCAACTCATGTAATATGTAAGATTTTTGACCGCACAACCGGGTCGGGTTTGTAGCCGTCATTGTATAATTTCTTTTTACTGATTTTGCTCCTAGGATAGACCCAAGGTGGGGTGCAAAAACTACCGGGTATCTCGAAGTGCCGAGTTGTAAGTCCATGCTACCCTTCCCCGGTGCTTACAGGGTTGCGGAAGTGGTGAAAAACGATTTTCAAGAGGGTGGTAACATGGACTACAAATACGGATCTTTGCTAAACAACTAACTAACAACCTAACTTGTGTTTACCTACACGGTTAGGAGGCTATACCTTTCTTGAACTATTTCGTCTTCAACTCCTCCCGGTGTACGGATCGGCCTCACCTCGTCGTCTCCTTGCGCCGAAGATGGATCCACCCGAAAGCTTCTACATTTAGCTTCTTCTTCGATCATTGAAGAAACTAGAACACTTGGCTTGCTAGGCCTTGTGAACTAGAATGAGTAGAGGATTGTTTTGGTGTCTTTTTATCTCTAAGGCAATGAGTCACAACACATGAGAATGGTTTGCCATGAGCTAGAGAGAGCAAGAGCAAGAGGGAGAGCTTGCGAATGAGAGAGCTCAAGAGAAAGAAAGCAAATGAAAGAATGAGCCTCTCTTTTCTCATCCAACCTCTCATAATCCAAAAAACCATCATAACAAAAATAGTAATCAAGTATTGTGTGATGGTTTAAGTCAAAATGGCTATATCATTTCATGCACTCATTTTGCATAAATAAACAAGCAAGCAAAAGTCTTTGCCATGGAATGATAGCCATTGTCATGATAATAGTCAACTAGTCCAACCTAGTCAACCGGTCAACAAAGTCAACAAGTCAACAAAGTCAACCCCTCAACAACCATGTCACTATAATACTTAATTAATATTAATGTTAATCATATATCTTATTCTCATTAGGGTTTAGCCAAAAGTCAATAGTCAACAGTCAACTGTCAACAATCAACAGTTAACAACCCCAATGAGAATCCTCTGCCTCTGTCTCTCTTTGTCAACTGTGCATACACACCCGTATCCGCGTTCCGAGGAACACTAATACAAACGAGATAAAACCAATCCCAAAACGTACACTAGGATCTGGCTTAAACCAAAGCCCGCTAGTGTAAACTGTCCGGACACTGTACGTGCACAAGTGCACGGATGTGACCGAACCCTGTCGCAAAACCATGCGACCTGTCGCAAAACCATGTGACCTCTACTCTTTTGCCTAAAGGCGAATATCTTTATGTGTGGGACTTTAAAGACTCGACAATACGCTGGCAGTGGGTTTAACCACAGACCGCAAGCGGCACTAGCTGTGCGTAACGGTCCCCAGGTAGATGCCGACAAGAAGACTGACGAGGTGAAACCCATCTGAACTCCTACTGAGTCTGAATGTGAAAATCTCTCTGTACAGTCCGGTCTGTTCGTCTGATACATCGCATTGCGGGCCTAGGGGGCGGTAAACGTCAGTCCCCTAATAGCGGTACAAGTCGTGTCGGAGTGAAGCCCAGAACACCCTGAGATAAAACTGGAAACCTACCAGTATATCTCGCTTGCCCTGGCCAGGGACTACTCGTGTAATGGCTATCCTAGACACAGCGCGATGTCAACCCCCAATACCGGGAGAGACGAATCCTGTCTGACCGTCACTGCCTCCAAGTGCTTCGGGACTGCACCCAACTACTACCTGTTTGCACGACTCCTTTGAGCCGTGGTAGGGTAGTAATCTAAGTACAGTGGGTACACACTCGAGGCGAAGTGACAGTGCCAAGTCAGCGGACTAAGCTGTACTCATGTCACCTGGGAATTGATAACTGACGATAGGTATAGTACCAACCAGCAGTTCCCGATGAGTCCTGTCCAGTGTACTCGTAACCCAACGAGCACCCGCATACTATCTCAAGTATGACATACTGACGGCTGTGGGACAGATCGTCTCCCACACTGGGATGAGAAGCGCATACGCTAGTCTACTCCGGAGTATCGATGCCCTGTCTCGATAGTCCTGCGACTAGGGACCTGCATAAGGATGTGCTTATAGATTACCCAGCCCCCACTAGTATGACTGCCATCACAACGCTGGTAATCAAGCAAAGATCCTAAGGGCTCCACTAATGTGTATAGGTGATATACTAAAATAAACACATGTACACATTGAAGTAGAAACAAACCAAGTAGCATACTACTATATTGAGCAAGATTGTCTATACAAGGTGAATATACCAAGCTTCCATTAAGTAATATACAAACTAGTATGATACAGTAATGGCCTCTAGGGCATATACACTAACAATCTCCCACTTGCACTAAGGCCATGTACTGGCGTATCGAAGACCTATCATCTCGATCAGCCGCTCGAACTGAGTCTGGGGTAAGGCCTTTGTGAGTGGATCTGCAGTGTTGTCTTCCGTAGAAACTCTCCGAACCTCGATCTCCTGGCGACCCACGATCTCCCTGATCAGGTGATACCGCCTCAAGATGTGTCTGGATTTCTGATGGGACCTTGGTTCCTTCGCTAAAGCTATAGCCCCGTTGTTGTCGCAATACAGAGGTATTGGATCAACAATGGACGGAACCACCGGAAGTTCAGTTAAGAACTTCCTTACCCAGACAGCTTCTTTTGCGGCATCTGCAGCAGCGATATATTCCGCTTCCATCGTCGAGTCAGCAACGGTTTCCTGTTTGGAACTCTTCCAACACACCGCCCCTCCATTGAGGGTAAAAACATAACCCGACATGGACTTAGAATCATCCTTGTCACTCTGGAAGCTGGAGTCAGCAAAGGCCTCGATCTAGAGGTCTTTTCCGCCATACACCAAGAACATCTACGTAGTCCTTCTCAGGTACTTGAGAATGTTCTTTACTGCTATCCAATGTTTCTCCCCAGGGTTTGACTGATACCGGCTTACCACACTCAGTGCATAAGCTACATCTGGTCTGGTACATAACATCGCATACATTATGGAGCCTACCGCAGAAGCGTAGGGTATAATAGACATGCGATCCCTTTCCAAATCAGTCTTGGGAGACATCTCTTTGGAGAGGGTGATCCCGTGACAAGCCGGTAGATTACCGCGCTCGGAATCTTTCATACTGAATCTTTTCTGTATGGTGTCGATGTACCTGGACTGTGAGAGTCCCAGTATCCTCTTGGATCTGTCACGATAGATCCGGATCCCCTGAATGTTTGAGGCATCACCCAGGTCTTTCATAGAGAACCTGTGTGACGAGAACCCTTTGACAGATTGTAGCATAGGAATGTCATTTCCTATTAAGAGAATGTCATCCACGTATAAAACGAGGAGTACTACAGTTCTCGCTACAAATCTACTATAGATGAATGGTTCATCTGGATTTTTGATAAAGCCAAATTCCTTGACCGTCTCATCAAAACAGATGTTCCAACTCCACGATGCCTGCTTCAGTCCATAGATGGACTTAAGCAACTTGCAAACCTCTCCGCTGCTCCCACTCTGAATGAAACCCTCTGGCTGGTCCATATAAACACACTCCTCTAAATTTCCATTTAGAAAAGCGGTCTTTACGTCCATCTGCCAAATCTCATAATAGTGGAAGGCAGCAATGGCAAGAAGGATCCGAATGGATTTCAGCATAGCTACTTGAGAAAAGGTCTCGTCATAGTCCAAACCAGGTCTTTGATGAAAACCCTTTGCAACCAGTCTAGCTTTATAGGTCTCAACCTATCCGTCTACACCAATCTTCCTTTTGAAGATCTACTTGCATCCTACGGGTTTTACCCCATCTGGAGCAACGTCCAACGTCCATACTTTGTTGGTGTACATGGACTCCATTTCGGTCCGCATTGCATCCAGCCATTTTACCGAGTCAACGCTCTGAATGGCCTGCTGGAAGCTAGTAGGCTCATCATAATCTATGATGCAATCCTCTCTATCCCCGTCTATGAGAAAACCGTAGTATCTCTCGGACGGATGAGACTTCCTACTACTCCTGCGGAGTGGCGTAGGAATGTCATTTTCTTTTGAACCCTCTGGTTCTACTAAGCTTTCAGTAATAGTCTGTGGTTCTGGAATTTCTTCCAGTTTTATTTCTCTCCCACTTGTTTCCTTTTCTAAGAACTAGTGTTCCAGAAAATGGGCATTACGAGAAACAATGATCTTTTGTTCCTCTGCGTAATAGAAGAGATACCCTCTGGAGTTCTTTGGGTATCCCATAAACTTGCACAGTACTGAGCGTGCCTCGAGTTTGTCCGCATGCTGCATTTTGACATAAGCCGGACATCCCCAGATCTTCAGATATTGAAGATAGGGTTTCTTCTCTCTCCATATCTCATATGGTGTGGTAGGCACAGTCTTAGTTGGAACTCGGTTCAAAAGGTATGCAGCTGATTCTAGTGCATATCCCCAGAATGATCGCGGTAACTCAGTGTTACTCATCATGGAACGTACCATATCCAATAGGGTCCGGTTCCGTCTCTCCGATACACCGTTATGTTGCGGAGTGTATGGAGGAGTAAGCTGAGAGAGAATTCCATTCTCTTTTAAGTAGTCCAGGAACTCGGCACTCAAGTATTCACCACCTCGATCCGATCTTAGTGTCTTGATACTTTTACCGATTTGTTTTTCTACTTCATTCTTATATTCCTGGAATTTTCCAAAGGCTTCGGATTTATGTTTCATTAAGAAAACATAACCGTACCTTGAAAAGTCATCCGTAAAAGTAATGAAGTAAGAATAACCGCTTCGCGCGTGTGTAGATATTGGACCGCACACGTCGCTGTGTACGAGTCCTAAGAGCTCACTCGCTCTTACTCCGTGTCCAGTGAATGGAGTCTTTGTCATCTTTCGTTTGAGACAGGATTGACAAGTGGCATACGATTGATATTCGAACGGATTCAAATATCCTTCTGCATGTAACTTCGTCAACCTTCTCTCATTGATGTGACCCAGTCTACAATGCCATAAGAAAGTCTGATTTATTTCCAGAGACTTTCTTTTGTGTGTATTCTGGACATTGAAAATTTATGGTTGGTTTAATACGTATATACCATTGCTTAATGTACCTGACCCAATCAGAACTTGATTAAGGTGAATGTTTACAACATTACTTACAAACGCAAATTCATAACTTTATTTAGAAGTCAAAGATACAGAAATGATATTACAAGTTGCGTTGGGTACAAAATAGCAATTACGCAAAACCAAAACGTGTCCATCTGACAACCCCAGGTGATAGTCCCCCACGGCCTTAGCATCCATGCTAGCTCCATTTGCAACTTTGAGGGTCATGTCACCTGCCTTCAAAACCCTACGGTTTCTCAACGCCTGCAAAGAATTACAGATATGAGATCCTGATCCGGTATCCAATACCCAGGAAGTAGAGTTTATTGTTAGACAGTTTTCAATAACATACACACCTGAAGATGAAGCCGCAACTTGCTTCAGATCCTGTGTTCTGGCTTTCCAAGCCCTGCAATCTTTCATCCAGTGACCACTCTTATGACAGAAAAATCACTCTTCCTTCCCTATAAGCTTCCCCGCTATCTTTGTTGCTTTTGCTTTTCCCTTCGTATCCACTTTACTAACACCGCCCCTTGGTTTGGCGGAGGCTTTCTTCTTCTTTCCCTTGGCTTTCGCCTTGGACCTAGAAGATGAAGATCCTCCTACAAACAAAGTGGATGTTTCCCTACCTTTCTGTAGGGTGCCCTCTGCACTCCTCAGCATGTTGAGGAGCTCTGAAAGTTCAACTTCTTTTTCTTGTATGTTGAAGTTCAGGATAAACTGGGCGTAAGTGGAAGGAAGGGACTGGAGAATCAAGTCCGTATAGAGCTCGTTCTCTAACGTGGTCCAAAGTTCCGCGAGCTCCTCAAGGAAGCCAATCATCTTAAGCACGTGTTCTGCTACCGATGATCCGATGGCCAACCTTGCCGAAAATAACTTCTTCGACACTTCGTATCTTGCGATACGAGATTGCACTCCATACAGTTCTTTTGTATGGAGAAATATGGATTCGAGGTCCATATTCTCGTGCCTCCTCTGATGTTCGTTGTCCATAGAGGCAAGCACGAGGCACTTGGCCTTCGCGCTATCGATCTCCCAAGTCTTACAAATTTCCTTATCCGCGACGCTGGAGGTGGGACCTGGGACAGGGGGAGCTTTGGTGGTAAGGAGATACCCCAACTTGTCATAAGTGATTGCCATTTTGACATTCCTGAGCCAATCTTTGTAGTTTGGCCCTGTCAGTATGTTTTTATCTAGTAATAACTTAAGTCCGGTCATGATGTTTGGTCGCTGCAATTAGGAGAGAGAGAAGAAACACTTTAGCATGATGCTCATGCAAGTTTAGAGTGGTTTTTAATTTTTCTAAATAGGATGGCTCCCACTGTCTCTCGAATCCCTCCTCAAACCAAAAAGGAAGAATTAGTCAGGATCAATCTCACAGTACAATACTTGCTTAACCGTTCGGCCAGGCTGGTGTCGGTACTTCGAGGGAGGTTTTCCAACGCTTTCGCGAAGTTCCTTAATTGAAGAACCTCTTTTCCCTAGGGCGTAGCCCCGCTAACACCTTTCTAGACACCTACTAGGTTTATAGCATTGATCGTTTAGCGAGAAATTTCCCGAGGAGTAGCATATACTCATAGTAGGATCGGGATCCAAATATCATCGCGTGACAAAACTGAAGGAATCCTACCAGAATCATCACACTCCAAATGGTATGCAGTGCTAGCAAGTTTCAGTTCTTTTGAAACTCCCGATGTAGATTTTTGCCCCATGCTCTTATGACCTTGGCGTGAGGTCAAAATTTTACAAGTCACATGTCAAGTTCTTATTATCATTATCCAGGTTAATTTGAACCCACCCGCACGTACCCTTGACGTAGGCCAAAATGGCAGTACGACTGTCTCAAACCAACGCATTCTATCTATACAACAGATAAATATCCGGCAACTACCAATCACTATGCCTTGGCGTGAGGTCAAAATACATAGCTTGAATACTACCGAATATTTAACCGAAATGATGGAGGGCTACGGATGGTTTTGGTAAAACCTTGAACGTAGTGAACTTGATATGATCGATGGAACGAGATAGCTTTTAAAAGGAGTGGGTTAAGCTCCGCGTTTAAAAGTTCTTTTGAAAAGAAACCGAGTGGTTTTTTTTTGAAAGTGTTCCAACGACTTTTACTTGGTTTATTTTTCTTGCATTAGTTCTTTTAATGCGTCCCATCATTTAATCCTACCATTGCAGAAAAAAACCAAAATATGACGTACGCTTATGCCATTCGCATTCGCCACGGGGCCCCGTCATTACCCGTTAGGTTACTTAACTAACGACAGAGCGGGGGCTGGGCTAGCGCGGCTGCAAAACATAAGCAACGCCTAAATAATATCATATATAGATATATTGCAATGATAGCCATTTCAGATCACAGATGAATACATTGGATATACTAGAAATCCGCAATTCGTACGAGCCCGTAACGAAAAGCGGATTACACGGTTTCGATGAATAGCCAAAACCCCATCCTAGACCCCTACGGGTGCGGAAAACTACCCGCCAAATATCCGAAGTGGAGCAACCTCCCTCAACGACGTGAGTAAGCCACTCGGCACTTCGAGATACCCGGTGGTTTGTGCACCCCACCTTAGGTCTATCCTAGGAGCAAAAACAGTAAAAAGAAATTATACAATGACGGCTACAACCCCGACCCGGTTGTGCGGCCAAAAATAATATTACATCAATTTACATATTAGATGAATTGAAAGATAAAAGAAAAAACTCTCATCTCACAACCCCCGGCTATTCATCCGCGACAATCCAAAGAATTCATATACACATACCATCAACATTACAGATCACAGATATGTATAACTCCCACTAATCGACGTATAGCGATTAGCGGACGTTCAATACATATAATACATCACAGATATAAACCCGTTAGCCTTAGTCTTTAAAAGTTCGATAAAAAATACGGATTTTCAAGCCCCAAAAACAATTTTTTCTTTCTGGAAAATCTGGGCTGAAAAGACATGCTCCAAAAATCACAAAATACCCCACAGAGTATACTGCAATGAAACTGGTCCACGACCGAGTCTTCTCGGTCGCGGATCCGCGGCAAGAAGCTGTTCTTGCCGCGGAACCGCGGTGAGTTGGACGGTTCTGTGAATCGTTTTTCTGCAGTATACTATAAAAACCCTGAGTCGATTTTTGGTATATGTCAAATAATTTTTACAGCACTTTGAAAATCGACAGAAAGTTTGAGTTCCGGGTGTATTTTGCGACTTTTACTTTGATCGAACTTCTACTTACTTCGCTAACATGTTAGATAGTGTTTAACTAGGCTCTGATACCACTGTAAGTCCATGCAACCCTTCCCCGGTGCTTACGGGGTTGCGAAAGTGGTGAAAAACGATTTTCAAGAGGGTGGTAACATGGACTACAAATACGGATTTTGGCTAAAAAACTAACTAACAACCTAACTTGAGTTTACCTACTCGTTTAGGGGGCTATACCTTTCTTGAACTCCTTCGTCTTCAACTCCTCCCAGTGTACGGATCGGCCTCACCTCGTCGTCTCCTTGCGCCGAAGATGGATCCACCCGAAAGCTTCTACCTTTGGCTTCTTCTTCGATCTTTGAAGAAACTAGAACACTTGGCTTGCTAGACCTTGTGAACTAGAATGAGTAGAGGATTGTTTTGGTGTCTTTTTATCTCTAAGGCAATGAGTCTCAACACATGAGAATGGTTTGCCTTGAGCTAGAGAGAGAAAGAGGAAGAGGGAGAGCTTGAGAATGAGAGAGCTCAAGATAGAGAAAGCAAATGAAAGAATGAGCGTCTCTTTTCTCATCCAACCTCTCATAATCCAAAAAACCATCATAACAAAAATAGTAATCAAGTATTGTGTGATGGTTTAAGTCAAAATGGCTATATCATTTCATGCACTCATTTTGCATAAATAAACAAGCAAGCAAAAGTCTTTGCCATGGAATGATAGCCATTGTCATGATGATGGTCAACTAGTCCAACCTAGTCAACCGGTCAACAAAGTCAACGAAGTCAACCCCTCAACAACCATGTCACTATAATACTTAATTAATATTAATGTTAATCATATATCTTATTCTTATTAGGGTTTAGCCAAAAGTCAATAGTCAACAGTCAACTGTCAACAGTCAACAGTCAACAACCCCAATGAGAATCCTCTGCCTCTGTCTCTCTCTGTCAACTGTGCATACACACCCATATCCGCGTTCCGAGGAACACGAATACAAAAGAGATAAAACCAATCCCAAAACGTACACTAGGATCTGGCTTAAACCAAAGCCCGCTAGTGTAAACTGTCCGGACACTGTACGTGCACAAGTGCATGGATGTGACCGAACCCTGTCGCAAAACCATGCGACCTGTCGCAAAACCATGCGACCTCTACTCTTTTGCCTAAAGGAGAATAGCTTTCTGTGTGGGACTCTAAAGACTCGACACTACGCTGGCAGTGGGTTTTACCACAGACCGTAAGCGGCACTAGCTGTGCGTAACGGTCCCCAGGTAGATGCCGACAAGAAGACTGACGAGGTGAAACCCATCTGAACTCCTACTGAGTCTTAGTGTGACAATCTCTCTGTACAGTCAGGTCTGTTCGTCTGATACATCGCATGGCGGGCCTAGGGGCGGTAAACGTCAGTCCCCTAATAGCGGTACAAGTCGTGTCGGAGTGAAGCCCAGAACACCCTGAGATAACACTGGAAACCAACCAGTATATCTTGCTTGCCCTGGCCAGGGACTACTCGTGTAATGGCTATCCTAGACACAACGCGATGTCAACCCCCAATACCGGGAGAGACGAATCCTGTCTAACCGTTACTGCCTCCAAGTGCTTCGGGACTGCACCCAACTACTACCTGTTTGCACGACTCCTTTGAGCCGTGGTAGGGTAGTAATCTAAGTACAGTGGGAACACACTCGAGGCAAAGTGACAGTGTCAAGTCAGCAGACTAAGCTGTACTCATGTCACCTGGGAACTGATAACTGACGATAGGTATAGTACCAACCAGCAGTTCCCGACGAGTCCTGTCCAGTGTACTCGTAACCCAACGAGCACCCGCATACTATCTCAAGTACGACGTACTGACGGCTGTGGGACAGACC
This sequence comes from Agapanthus africanus, assembly GCA_030015575.1. NCBI lineage: Eukaryota > Viridiplantae > Streptophyta > Magnoliopsida > Asparagales > Amaryllidaceae > Agapanthus > Agapanthus africanus. Next base: position 292,566,938 of record JASDDO010000012.1, on the reverse strand, counting down.
GTCTCCCACACTGGGATGAGAAGCGCATACGCTAGTCTACTCCGGAGTATCGATGCCCTGTCTCGATAGTCCTGCGACTAGGGACCTGCATAAGGATGTGCTTATAGATTACCCAGCCCCCACTAGTGTGACTGCCATCACAACGCTGGTAATCAAGCAAAGATCCTAAGGGCTCCACTAATGTGTATAGGTGATATACTAAAATAAACACATGTACACATTGAAGTAGAAACAAACCAAGTAGCATACTACTATATTGAGCAAGACTGTCTATACAAGGTGAATATCCCAAGTTCCATTAAGTAATATACAAACTAGTATGATACAGTAATAGCCTCTAGGGCATATACACTAACAATCTCCCACTTGCACTAAGGCCATGTACTGGCGTAATATGTAAATTGATGTAATATGTAAATTGATGTAATATTATTTTTGACCACACAACCGGGTCGGGGTTGTAGCCATCATTGTATAATTTCTTTTTACTGTTTTTGCTCCTAGGATAGACCCAAGGTGGGGTGCACAAACTACCGGGTATCTCGAAGTGCCGAGTGGCCTACTCACGTCGTTGAGGGAGGTTGCTCCGCTTCGGATATTTGGCGGGTAGTTTGCCGCACCCGTAGGGGTCTAGGGTGGGGTAATGGCTATTCATCGCGACCGTGTAATCCGCCTTTCGTTACAGGCTCGTACGAATTGCGGATTCCTTGTATATCCAATGTGTTCATCTGTGATCTGGAATGGCTATCATTGCATGTGACGAATGAGTATATCTATATATGATATCTATTTAGGCATTGCTTATGTTTTGCATCCGCGCTAGTCCAGCCCCCGCTCTGTCGTTAGTTAAGTAACCTAACGGGTAATGACGGGGCCTCGTGGCGAATGCGGATGGCATAAGCGTACGTCATATTTTCATTGTTTTCTGCAATGGCAGCTTTAATTGATGGGACGCATTGGAATTAATGCAAGAAAAATAAACCAAGTAAAAGTCGTTGGAACAATTTCAAAAACCACTCGGTTTCTTTTCAAAAATAACTTTTAAACAGCGGAGCTTAAGCCACTCCATTTAAAAGCTATCAAGGTTCCTTCGATTATATCAAGTTCACTACGTTGAAGGTTTCGCCAAAACCATTCGTAGCCCTCCGTCGTTTCATATGAATATTCAATAGTATTCAAGCTATGTTTATTGACCTTCGTCAAGGCATAGTGATTGGTAGCTGTTGGGTGTTCATATGTAGCATAGATAGATGCGTTGGTTTGGGACAGTCGTATTACCCTGTTGACCTTCGTCAAGGGTATATACGGGTGGGTTCAAATTAACCTGGACAATGACGAGTAGAACTTGACATGTGACTTATGATTTGTTGACCTTCGTCAAGGTCATAGGAGCATGGGGCAAAAATCCACATCGGGAGTTTCAAAAGAACTGAAACTTGCTAGTGTTGCATACCATTTGGAGTGTGATGATTCTGGTAGGATTCCTTCAGTTTATCACACGATGATATTTGGATCCCGATCCTACTGTGAGTATATGCTACTCCTCCGGAACTTTCTCACTTAACGATCAATTCTATAAACCAAGTAGGTGCCTAGAAAGGTGTTAGCGGGGTTACGCCCACAGGGAAAAGAGGTTATTTAATTAAGGAACTTCGTGAAAGCGTTGGAAAACCTCCCTCGAAGTACAGACACCAGCCTGGCTGAACGGTCAAGCAAGTATTGTACGGTGAGATTGATCCCGACTAATTCTTCCTTTATGGTTTGAGGAGGGATTCGAGAGACAGTGGGAGCCATCCTGTTTAGATAAATTAAAAACCAATCTAAACTTGCAAGAGCATCATGCTGAGTGTTTTCTTCTCTCTCTCTTAATTGCAGCGACCCAGTGACCAGACATAGGTTACATCTAGATAATAAAATGACTGAATCTGACTGTTTTGACTGGCAAAGGTCTATCCAGATGTCTATTGCCCATGACAAGATGGGACACCTCTTGACTGATCAAACCCCTGCCGTCTCAGGTCCAGTTTCCCCTGTCACAGATATTTATATCCGCAAGACATCGGAAAAAGACTGTGCGAAAGCCAAGTGCCTCGTGTTAGCCTCAGTTGATGGTGCAAACCAGAGGCAGCACGAGAAGATGGATTCAGTTTCTATCTTCCTCCATAACAAAGATTTATATGGAGAGCAATCTCGTATCGCAAGATATGAGACGTCGAACGAATTTCTTCAAGCGAGGTTGGCTGTCGGGTCATCTGTAAGGGGCAACGTCCTTACAGAGACCAGCTATTTTGAGCTCACAGACCTAAAGACCGCGTTGGAGAATGGGTCAAGTACTGACTTAATTCTACAGTCCATGCCCTCTGCTTATACCCTGAAGGAAACTAGGGAAGAAAAAGGAAAAGCAAGGGCAAAAGTTTCGGGACTGGATTTTGTAAAAGGGGGACGTTCCTATTGTAACGGGAATGAACATTGGCAGAAGGATTGCAGGGCTAGCAATGCCAGTAGCCAGAATTTGAAGCATGTTGTGGCTTCGGCTTCGGGTGTGTTTGTGATAGAGAACTGTATGTCAGTTAACCCTACTTCCTGGGTATTGGATACCGGATCAGGATCTCACATCTGTAATTCATTACAGGCTCTGAGAAACCGTAGGGTTATCAGGAAAGGTGATATGACTCTCAGGGTTGCTAACGGAATGAGCATGGATGCTGAATCCGTAGGGGAATATCATCTTGGACTGACAACTGGGAAGATATTGATTTTGCGTAACTGTTTGTATGTACCAGGTGCGACTTGTAATATCATATCTGTATCATTACTTTCTAAAGAAGGATTTGAATTTACTTTTGTAAGCGATGTAGTAAACATCCACCTAAATCAAGTTATGATTGGGTCAGATACATTAAATAACGGGATATACGTATTAAATCTAGCTCAGATATTCAGTGTCCAGAACACACTTAAAAGAAAGTCTCCGGAAACAAATCAGGCTTTCTTATGGCATTGTAGACTGGGTCACATTAATGAGACACGATTAACTAAGTTACATAAAGAGGGATACTTGAATCCATTCGAGTATCAGTCTTATGCCACTTGTGAATCTTGTCTCATGGGAAAGATGACAAAGACTCCGTTCACTGGACACGGAGTAAGAGTGTGCAAGCTCTTGGGACTCATACACAGTGATGTGTGTGGTCCAATGTCTACACATGCGCGAAGTGGTTATTCATACTTCATTACTTTTACAGATGATTTCTTTAGGTATGGACATGTCTTCTTAATGAAGCACAAATCCGAGGACTTTGGGAAATTTCAGGAATACAAGAATGAAGTTGAAAAACAAACAGGCAAAAGTATAAAGACACTGAGATCTGATCGAGGTGGTGAATACTTGAGTGCCGAGTTTCTGGACTACTTAAAAGAGAATGGAATTCTCTCTCAGCGTACTCCTCCATACACACCACAACACAACGGTGTATCTAAAAAGCGGAATTGAACCCTATTGGATATGGTCCGTTCCATGATGAGTAAGGCTGAGTTACCACAATCTTTCTGGGGTTATGCACTAGAAGCAGTTGCATATCTCTTGAACAAGGCTCCAACCAAGACTGTGCCTACCACCCCATATCAGATGTGGAGTAGGAAGAAACCCTGTCTTAAGTATCTTAAGATATGGGTATGTCCAGCTTTTGTAAAAAAGCAGCATGCGGACAATCTCGAGGCATGCTCAGTACTGTGTAAGTTTGTGGGATACCCAAAGAACTCCAGAGGGTATCTTTTCTATTCCGCAGAAGAACAAAAACTTTTTGTTTCTCCGCATGCCCACTTCTTGGAAACTGAATTTTTGGAAAATCAGATAAGTGGGAGCGAAATAGAACTTGAAGAAATTCCAGAACCACAAGCTGTTACTGAAAGCTTGGATGAACCAGAAGTTTCAGGAGAACCGAACATTCCTGCGCCGCTCCGCAGGAGTAGTAGGCAGTCTCATCCGCCCGAGAGATACTACGGTTTTCTCATAGACGGGGATAGAGAGGATTGCACTATCGATTATGATGAGCCTACTAGCTTCCACCAAGCCATTTAGAGCGGTGACTCGTTAAAATAGCTAGATGCAATGCGGACCGAAATGGAGTCCATGTACACCAACAAAGTATGGACGTTGCTCCAGATGGGGTAAAACCGGTAGGATGCAAGTGGATCTTCAAAAGGAAGATTGGTGTAGATGGACAGGTTGAGACCTATAAGGCTAGACTTGTTGCAAAGGGTTTTCGTCAATGACCTGGTTTGGACTATGACGAAACCTTTTCTCCTGTGGCTATGCTGAAATCCATTCGGGTCCTTCTTACCATTGCCGCCTTCCACGATTATGAAATCTGGCAGATGAACGTAAAGACGGCTTTCCTAAAAGGATATTTAGAAGAGTGCGTCTATATGGATCAGCCAGAGGGATTCATTCAGAGTGGGAGCAGCGGTAAAGTGTGCAAGTTGCTCAAGTCCATCTATGGATGGAAGCAGGCATCGCGGAGTTGGAACATCTGCTTTGATGATACTGTCAAAGAATTCGACTTTATCAAAAACCCAGATGAACCATGCATTTACAGTAAGATTGTAAGGAGTAATGTGGTATTCCTTGTCTTGTACGTCGATGACATTCTCCTAATAGGAAATGATATTCCTATGTTACAGTCAGTTAAAGGATTCTTGTCATAGAGGTTCTCCATGAAGGACCTGGGCGATGCCAACTACATTCTGGGGATCCAGATCTATCGTGATAGATCTAAAAGGATGTTGGGACTTTCACAGTCAAGGTACATCGACACCATACTGAAACGATTCAGTATGGAAGATTCCAAACGCGGTAATCTACCGGCTTGTGAAGGGATCTCGGTCCTATCCTTATCGAATAAGGTGCTGGATGTTCTACAAGGAACACCGCTATGCAAAGCAAGAACTAGAGCTACCAGTTTTTATAAACAAGTTTCTAAAACATCTTAGGTTTCTTTTATTTCATTAATCTGATTAATGAAGTCCCATTTTAATATGCTTCACAAGCATCTCTTTTGAAACGAAATCTGCAATATAACATATATCTCATATATATAATATAAATATTGATCTCAGGCAATAATATGATCTCATCACAGAACATTGCAGCGGAAGAAACATATATGAAATATTGGATATACTAGGACGTCTGTGTTTTCAATACGAGCCTGTATAAAACACGGATTCCACGGTCGCGATGAATAGCCAAACCCACATCCCTAGACCCCTACGAGAGCGGCAAGTAACACTGCCAATTCTAGGGTTAGGAGACCCGGTCTCGACTCCTCGAGATGGTCTTCCACTGGACCCTAGAACCCGGTTACTTGCGCTCCCCGCCTTGGGTCTACCTAATGCGGAAAAGTAAATAATATACAACGGTGACATCTTCCGCTACCTGGAAGTGCCCCAATAAAAGAATATTACATACAAATGAATTTTACATGAATGAAAAAAGAAAAAACTCTCATCTCACATAAAAACCCCGGCTATTCAAACGCGACGATCCAATACAACATATCACAGCAACACATAATATCTCATAACATCAACGTAAGCAAGTATGCGTATCCCGATTGTCGTTGATGTATAGCAACGAAGCCGGCGATACACCACATACTACGCTTACGGTCACAGAAAAGAAAGTGTAAAACTACAACAGTTGGAATCCGCAACCTTCTTTAGACATCGCAAGCCTAACAATTATAAACCCCGCATTTTAGTCTCATTATCGAAAACTCTTTTCAATATCAAGTCGGGCAATTCAACAAGATTCCTGACGTCCTGATCGAATGCTCGTCGCAAACTTTAGTAGACGGCCGCACCCCAGATGCCGTCGACGAAGTGCACTAAGGCGGAACACCGCTGCCGCAAGCACCCGAACGGATGCTTTTGGCGACGGGGTTCTCCTACAGTCACTTGGTCGGGGCTATGGGGCGTATCTATCTATTAAGTTTACCCGGCGAGTATCCGCGTACGCTACGTGATTGTGACGGACTTTTGATCACATCAAAATTCCGTAGCAACCGATCATTTGAGACTAAAGTGCTGTGTTTATAACATTCATATTAGTTATCTCATAACTACCTGTGGATTCCAAATATTGTATCACATTCCTGATAAATAGACAAAGTTAAACTTTCCGATCGAATCATCAAACACGCAAGATTTCCCCAATATATCTCAACACTTGAAATCAGTTTAAAAAACATCCATCACATGCCACAGTACCAATGGTCCAGCCGTAGAAGGGTCAAGCCAACGCCTCACATGTGGCACGCCGTACTGCCACAAACCCTAAGGTTCAAAAGGCAGTTCAAGACGGTCACATAATCGAGTTAAGGTTTATTGTCTTCTAGAGGGTCCACCGCGTTACTTGCATGACTTAGAACGTTCTTAAACACGAGAAAAAATCCAACTTTTGAAAAATTTTCCGACAGGGAAAAAAGTGAGTTATTGATATCCGTGCAAACTTTTTAACAGTTTCTAAAATTATCCGGAAAAACTAAACAAAGTTATAATATCCGATCGAATCAACGAGTCCCCAATACAACCCAGAAAACTCAACACTTGAGTAGAAATAAAAATACCCAGAAGAATCAAGAAGTACAGACGGTCATTACTGTGCAGAAACTAACCATCAATCAACAGTTACGGCCGCGGAAACGCCGCCAATGCGATGGTTTGGCCGCAGTTCCGCGCTAAAAATGTTTAGTTAGGGTGTCGTTTTTCACAATAATTCCTAAAATACCCTGCTGAATTTTTTGAGCATTTTTAATATGAAAAAAATCACAGTTTTGAAAAATTTCCAGAAACTAGGGTATATCGGGTTTTCCGATTTCGATCGGACTTTAAACTTCGCCTAGACTTCGCCTAAAGCTCTAGCTTGGCTCTGATACCACTGTAGGGTTGCTATGCACGCGCACAAGGGTCTACGAGGCATCAACCATGCCCGATTGAAAAATTAGCCGTGCCGAACAACCCGAATACGGATCTTTAAACTAAAGATTAGGCGAAAACTAACATGTTAACAACTTTAACACTAAGTGAGAGGGATTACAACCTTTATAGATCCGGTCCTTCACTTCATATGCTCCGTGTTGTGGTCCCTTCGCTGCGATCATCGGGTTCCGGACTCTCGAGAGGTTCCACGAAGAGAAAGATGCAACCTTTGCTTCCGATCTTCGATACAAAGATGATCTACCTTGAAGTTTCGTTAACACAAGCTAACACTCATGAAATGATATGAACACCCTCATCTAAATGGCAAGGGAAGATGAGGTTGATGAACTAGGATTTTTGCTCTCTTTATTTAACTTTTTCTCACATTTATTCATCACTTGGAAAAAAGCTAGTAAGCTTTTTCCATGAAGAAAGAAGAAGGAAGAAGATGAACAATATTGAATCCTTTTGTGATGAATAGAAAAAGAATTAATATGATGAATAATTCAACCATGGTCAAGCAAACTCATGTAGAGAATTAACTACGGTTAGGGTTTGAGTTAGGTTAAAGAAGAGTCACACACAAATATCTTTATCATGACAAAATGAAAAGCTTCTAGAATCAACTAGAAGACTTAACCCTAATCCAAACCCTAATCATGTTTAAACTCCACAAAACATGTTGCATTAGTTATCATATCATGTTACAATTTTATATATCACATATATAATATTTATTGTAACCAAATAAAATAATACAATTAACATAAATCGCATATATATCAATGTATTACCCGAGTGAGAAAAAGAATCTTTTAGTGAGCTAATATTAGTTAATGCAATTTAATATATCAAATATATTATTATACATTAAATTATCGAATCAACACTTGATCCGACAATCCGGCTATATCGCATATAACCGACTAATATTTATCCGTACCGATTCATCGAATCAACACTTGATCCGATGACCCGGCTGATATCAAATATCGCGAGAATACAATACGATATCACATACCGCATTATCCTCGGTCCCGCACATATCACATATGTGCCCCTACTCCGTTTTGCCTGAGCCAAGAAACCTCTGTGTAGGACTCTAAAGAATCGTCAATACGCCGGCAGTAGGTGATGATCATATCAAACACCCACAAGCTGCAAGCGGTCAGCTAAACGTAACAGCTACCCAGGTATTGAGCGCTCAGAAGATCAACAAGCAAGCCTGTACATTCTCCTGTGAATCCAAACAGTAACACTCCTGTACAGTCCGGTCTCGTCGTCTGATATGTTGCATATCTCGCCTAGGGGTGGTAAACGTCAGACCCCAGTAGCTCGATAAGTCGTGTCGATATGAGGTCTATAACAGTTCGAGAAACTACTGATAACACTTACCGGTAAATCTCAGCAACCCTGGCCAGGGATTTCCGGTTATAGCCAATCGAACACAGCACAACATCAACTCCCTATACCGGAAGAGAAGAATCCCCTCCTATCGCTCATTGCCTCCATGTGATTCGGGACTGTACCCAAAAGCCACCTTTTTGCACGCCCTCTTGGACGTGGTATGATGGAAATCAAAGCACAGTGGGAATCACACAAGACTCTATGACGATCTCGGTTCAACAGACTACTCTGTACCAGTGTCACCGGAGAACTGCCATCTGACGTGAGGTATAATACCATCTGGGAGTTCTCGGCGAGTCCGTCCAGTGTACCAAGTCTCTACTGAGCACCCGTACACCATCCTTGATGTCAAACACCGATGGATATGGGATCATCCATCGCCCATCATATGGGTCATGATGCGTATACGCTTGTCTACTCTGGTGTATCGATGCCCTGTCTCGATACACCCTCGACTAGGAACCGTTATAGGATGTACTCGTCGACTACCGTGGCCCCAATAGTATGATCTCATCATAGTCCCAGTAGTCGAGTATATATCCTAAGGGCTTTATCAACATGTAATATAGAGACAGTCAGAGTACATGTTAAGATAAAGTACAACCAGATAGCATACTATCATGTCGAGCAAGAAAGTCCTCCCTATATATGTCCAAGCATCCATTACAATATACATCGTATGTACAGTAATGGCCTCTAGGGCATACATATAACTAACAATCTTTCACTTGCACTAGGGCCATCTGTTGTGGTATCGCATACCCAACAATTAGCTGCGGTTGAAGTATCTCATACTCAACCATCCCATAAGAGTCTCTACTGGGAAAAAGGCCTTTGTGAGTGGATCCGCGCTGTTTTCCTCTGTGTCTACTCTCCTAACCTCGATCTCCCTGGAGATCAACCATCTCAATGATCAGGTGATACTGCCTAAGAATTATATCTGGATTTCTGATGGGATGGTAGTTCCTTGGCTAAAGCCATAACTCCATTGTCACACAATAGTAGGAACGAAGTTCATCGCATGAACTTATATATCCAGACTGCCTCTTTGGTAGTATCCTTGGTAACGATGTATCTTGCCTTTAATCGTCTAGTATGTCACGGTATCTAGCTTGGAACTCTTCCAACATACCGTCCCTCCACTGAGGGTAAAGACAATGCCTGCGACTGACATTCAGTCGTCCTTATCACCCTGGAACCTTTCCAGTGATTCTTCCCAGGATCAATTGATACCATCTCACTACAACTAGTGAGTGTCCAAATCATCCAATTAGATCTATCTCATAGATCCAAAACCCAGGATTTAGGAGGTATCACTTTGATCCTATATGGAGAATCATTGTGATAAGCGGAGATTGACCATGCGTAGCATAGGAAACTCCTTCCCTATCAAGAGTATGTCATCCACGTACTCTACGAGGATCACCACCATACTCCCTACTACCTTTTTGTATATACAAGGTTCATCTACCATTTTGATGAAGTCCAACTCTTTCACTACCACATCAAAACAGATGTTCCAACTCCGCGATACCTGCTTTATCACATAAAACATCTTGCACACGTTTCCGCTGCTCCCACTGTCTACGAAGCCCTCTGGCTATGTACTTATAGACGCTCATTTCTAAAACATCATTTAGAAAAGCAGTCATGACACCCAACCGCCAGATATCGTAGTCATGGTATGTAGCCGTGGCATGTAGGATCTGGATGGACTTAAGCATAGCTTTGAAAGTCTCAACTTTTCCATGTACACCAAGTAATCTTCTCAAGATATACTTGCTCCTGATGGGGATTTAACCCTTCAGATAGAGCAACCAAAGTCCATACTTTGTTGGTGTATAAGGATTCCATCTCAGATCGATAAGCATCCAGCCATTCTTACAGAGTCTCACTCCTGATGGCCAGCTCGAAACTAGTTGGGTCATCATCTCATGATGCAATCCTCGCTCCCACTGTCATAAAGAAACCGAAGTATCTCTCAGGTGGGTGAGGAACCCTGCTAGATCGGCGGAGAGGCTGAGGATCGTTGGAAACTATTGAATCCTTTGGTTCTACCAAATTATCAGCTGCAGTTTGTATAGCTGGAACATTTCCAGTTGTACATAACAGACCTTGCCTCGAGCTTGTCCAGATTTTGCTTTTAGACATAGGCCGGACAACCCCAAATCTTAACAAACTTAAGATATGGGCTCTTCCCTTTCCATATCACATATGAAGTGGTAGGCAACTGATTTGATTTGAACCCTATTCAATAGGTATGCAACTTCACAAGTGCATAACTCCCTAAAGGAAATAGGAAACTCAGTAGTACTCATCATAGAGCACACCATATCACATAGGGTGCTATTGCTCCGCCCCGATACACCGACGTGCTGTGGTGTATACGGAGGAGTAATGCTGAGAGAGAATCTCATTCTCCTTTAGAATAGTCCAGGAATTTCGTGCTCAAGTATTCTCCTCCTTGATCACATCAAAGGACATAATACTTTTACCCGTATTTTTGGTTCTCTACTTCTAACTTATATTCTGTGAATATCTCAAAAGGTTCGGACTTGTGTTTCAACAGGAACATATGTCTGAATCTTGAGAGATTATCAGAGAATAGAATGAAGTACAAAGAACCGATCTTGGCATGTGTAGACAGGGGACCTCACATGCATCAACATGTATCAATCCCAAGAGTTCACTAACTCTTTCTCTGTTTCCAATAAACAGAGCTGTGGTCATCTTATCTTTGTGACATGACCGGCAAGTTTCACAAGATGTAAATTCAAACTGATTTAAATGTGCATCTCAATGTAACTTAGCTAGTCGGGTCGTATTGAAATGACCTAGTCTACAATGCCTCAAGAAGGATTCATTCATTTCTGAACTATTCCTCTTATGTGTATTCTGTATACTAAGAACTGTAGTTTGATTTAGAACGATAATGCTTTTAGATAACGTGCCTGAACCGATCAACTCTTGATATAGGAAATGTTCAAAACATTATCCAATCAATACAAAATTATATCCTTTCTTTACTAATAAAGAGACTGATATGATGTTGTATATCAGGTTCGGTATCTAATAACATTTGTTCAGAATCAATGTATTCTGGTAATACAGGGTGACAGTGACCAACAGACTTTGCTGCAACACTTGCACCGTTTTCTATCTCATGAAACTTATCACCCGTTCTCAGTTCTCTACCTATCTGTAGCCCATGTAACAGATTACATATGCGGGATCCTGATTCGGTATCACATACCTAGGACGTAAAGGATACTGAGAAACGGTTCTTTGTAATGAACACACCCGAAAAAGATGCATCAGCATGCACTTTCTTCGTTTGGGCGGCATGGGAAATCTGGTATTCCCTAATTTCCTGCTCTGTCTTATAACAATTATAAGTTGGAGCGGGACCAACGTTCCCCAGCTCAGTATAACAAGCGGGTTCGGTCAATATATCCGTATTATTATCTAGATTAAGGCGTGATATGGTCCCTACCTGGAGAGAGAGAGAAGAAAACACTCAGCGTATGCTCTTGCAAGATTAGATTGGTTATCTAATATATCTAATCAGGATGTCTCCCACTGTTTTAATCAAATCTTCCTTCAAACCCTAAAAGGAAAGACTAGCCGGGATTAATTACACGCTACAAGTTCGCCAATCTTTCAGCCAGGCCAGTGTCGGTACTTTGAGGGAGGTCCCTCATGCTTTCGCACGAACCTAATTAAGTAAACCTCGTTTTCCCAGAGGCGTAACCCCGTTAACACCTTTCTAGACACCTACTTGATCGGCTAATTGTAATGTGCAAAACTCTCCCAGGAGTAACTCTTACTCGCAGCGGGTATCGGGATCCAACTATCTCATAGAAGGTATGCAATTCCCAATAATATTTTGCCCTAAGCAATCTATGACCTTGACTAGGTCAACAAACCATAGACCGCAAGTCAAGTTCAACCCGTCATTTCCTGATTGAATTAAACCCACCCGCACGACCCTTGACAAGGTCAACAAAGTCGCACGACTACCCTAATCCAATCGCATCATATGCTTATACAGATTAGCAGTAATCAGCTACCGCACACTACGCCTTGACAAGGTCAACAAACGCAGCACGAATACTAACTATTACTTATCTGAAATGACGGAGGGCTACGACAGGTTTTTAGGAAAACCCTTTGCGTAATGAACTTGATATCGTCGTAGAATCGAGTGATTTTAAATGGAGTGTTTTTGAGGCTTTTCTAGTTTTGCTAAAGGGGTCACTCCCGGTGAAGAGATCGTCGGCCCTTTCCTCATCGAATAAGGTGCAGGATATTTTACAAATATCACTATGCAAAGCAAGAACTATAGAAGCAATCAAAAGACAAACCGAGTTTGTAGCATCTGCCAGTTATTGCTAAAGGAGTCACTCCCGGTGAAGGGATCTCGGTCCTTTCCTTATCGAATAAGGTGCTGGATGTTCTACAAGGAACACCGCTATGCAAAGCAAGAACTAGAGCTACCAGTTTTTATAAACAAGTTTCTACAACATCTTAGGTTTCTTTTATTTCATTAATCTCATTAATGAAGTCCCATTTTAATATGCTTCACAAGCATCTATTTTGAAACGAAATCTGCAATATAACATATATCTCATATATATAATATAAACATTCATCTCAGGCAGTAATATGATCTCATCACAGAACATTGCAGCAGAAGAAACATATATGAAATATTGGATATACTAGGACGTCCGTGTTTTCAATACGAGCCTGTATAAAACACGGATTCCACGGTCGCGATGAATAGCCAAACCCACATCCCTAGACCCCTACGAGAGCAGCAAGTAACACTGCCAATTCTAGGGTTAGGAGACCCGGTCTCGACTCCTCGAGATGGTCTTCCACTGGACCCTAGAACCCGGTTACTTGTGCTCCCCGCCTTGGGTCTACCTAATGCGGAAAAGTAAATAATATACAATGGTGACATCTTCCGCTACCTGGAAGTGCCCCAATAAAAGAATATTACATACAAATGAATTTTACATGAATGAAAAAAGAAAAAACTCTCATCTCAAATAAAACCCCCGGCTATTCAAACGCGACGATCCAATACAACATATCACAGCAACACATAATATCTCATAACATCAACGTAAGCAAGTATGCGTATCCCGATTGTCGTTGATGTATAGCAACGAAGCCGGCGATACACCACATACTACGCTTACGGTCACAGAAAAGAAAGTGTAAAACTACAACAGTTGGAATCCGCAACCTTCTTTAGACATCACATGCCTAACAATTATAAACCCCGCATTTTAGTCTCATTATCGAAAACTCTTTTCAATATCAAGTCGGGCAATTCAACAAGATTCCCGACGTCCTGATCGAATGCTCGTCGCAAACTTTAGTAGACGGCCGCACCCCAGATGCCGTCGACGAAGTGCACTAAGGCGGAACACCGCTGCCGCAAGCACCCGAACGGATGCTTTTGGCGACGGGGTTCTCCTACAGTCACTTGGTCGGGAATATGGGGCGTAGCTATCTATTAAGTTTACCCGGCGAGTATCCGCGTACGCTACGTGATTGCGACGGACTTTTGATCACATCAAAATTCCGTAGCAACCGATCATTTGAGACTAAAGTGCTGTGTTTATAACATTCATATTAGTTATCTCATAACGACCTGTGGATTCCAAATATTGTATCACATTCTAGATAAATAGACAAAGTTAAACTTTTTGATCGAATCATCAAACACCCAAGATTTCCCCAATATATCTCAACACTTGAAATCAGTTTAAAAAACATCCATCACATGCCACAGTACCAATGGTCCAGCCGTAGAAGGGTCAAGCCAAGGCCTCACATGTGGCACGCCGTACTGCCCCAAACCCTAAGGTTCAAAAGGCAGTTCAAGACGGTCACATAATCGAGTTAAGGTTTGTTGTCTTCTAGAGGGTCCACCGCGTTACTTGCACGACTTTGAACGTTCTTAAACACGAGAAAAAATCCATGTTTTGAAAAATTTTCCGACAGAGAAAAAAGTGAGTTATTGATATCCGTTCGAACTTTTTAACAGTTTCTAAAATTATCCGGACAAACTAAACAAAGTTATAATATCCGATCGAATCAACGAGTCCCCGATACAACCCAGAAAACTGAACACCTGAGTAGAAATAAAAATACCCAGAAGAATCAGGAAGTACAGACGGTCATTACTGTGCAGAAACTAACCATCAATCAACAGTTACGGCTGCGGAACCGCCGCCAATGCGATGGTTTGGCCGCGGTTCCGCGCTAAAATAGTTGAGTTAGGGTATCGTTTTTCACAGTTATTCCTAAAATACCCTGCTGAATTTTTTGAGCATTTTTAATATGAAAAAAATCACAGTTTTGAAAAATTTCCAGAAACTAGGGTATATCGGGTTTTCCGGGTTCGATCGGACTTTAAACTTCGCCTAGACTTCGCCTAAAGCTCTAGCTTGGCTCTGATACCACTGTAGGGTTGCTATGCACGCGCACAAGGGTCTACGAGACATCAACCATGCCCGATTAAAAAATTAGCCGTGCCGAACAACCCGAATACGGATCTTTAAACTAAAGATTAGGCGAAAACTAACATGTTAACAACTTTAACACTAAGTGAGAGGGATTACAACCTTTGTAGATCTGGTCCTTCACTTCATATGCTCCGTGTTGTGGTCCCTTCGCTGCGATCATCGGGTTCCGGACTCTCGAGAGGTTCCACGAAGAGAAAGATGCAACCTTTGCTTCCGATCTTCGATACAAAGATGATCTACCTTGAAGTTTCGTTAACACAAGCTAACACTCATGAAATGATGTGAACACCCTCATCTAAATGGCAAGGGAAGATGAGGTTGATGAAGTATGATTTTTTCTCTCTTTATTTATCTTTTTCTCACATTTATTCATCACTTGGAAAAAAGCTAGTAAGCTTTTTCCATGAAGAAAGAAGAAGGAAGAAGATGAACAATATTGAATCCTTTTGTGATGAATAGAAAAAGATTTAATATGATGAATAATGCAACCATGGTCAAGCAAACTCATGTAGAGAATTAACTAGGGTTAGGGTTTGGGTTAGGTTAAAGAAGAGTCACACACAAATATCTTTATCATGACAAAATGAAAAGCTTCTAGAATCAACTAGAAGACTTAACCCTAATCCAAACCCTAATCATGTTTAAACTCCACAAAACATGTTGCATTAGTTATCATATAATGTTCATATATTATATATCACATATATAATATTTATTGTAACCAAATAAAATAATACAATTAACATATATCGCATATATATCAATGTATTACCCGAGTGAGAAAAAGAATCTTTTAGTGAGCTAATATTAGTTAATGCAATTTAATATATCAAATATATTATTATACATTAAATTATCGAATCAACACTTGATCCGACAATCCGGCTATATCGCATATAACCGACTAATATTTATCCGTACCGATTCATCGAATCAACACTTGATCCGATGACCCGGCTGATATCAAATATCGCGAGAATACAATACGATATCACATACCGCATTATCCTCGGTCCTGCACATATCACATATGTGCCCCTACTCCGTTTTGCCTGAGCCAAGAAACCTCTGTGTAGGACTCTAAAGAATCGTCAATACGCCGGCAGTAGGTGATGATCATATCAAACACCCACAAGCTGCAAGCGGTCAGCTAAACGTAACAGCTACCCAGGTATTGAGCGCTCAGAAGATCAACAAGCAAGCCTGTACATTCTCCTGTGAATCCAAACAGTAACACTCCCGTACAGTCCGGTCTCGTCGTCTGATATGTTGCATATCTCGCCTAGGGGTGGTAAACGTCAGACCCCAGTAGCTCGATAAGTCGTGTCGATATGAGGTCTATAACAGTTCGAGAAACTACTGATAACACTTACCAGTAAATCTCAGCAACCCTGGCCAGGGATTTCCGGTTATAGCCAATCGAACACAGCACAACATCAACTCCCTATACCGGGAGAGACGAATCCCCTCCTATCGCTCATTGCCTCCATGTGATTCGGGACTGTACCCAAAAGCCACCTTTTTGCACGCCCTCTTGGACGTGGTATGATGGAAATCAAAGCACAGTGGGAATCACACAAGACTCTATGACGATCTCGGGTCAACAGACTACTCTGTACCAGTGTCACCGGAGAACTGCCATCTGACGTGAGGTATAATACCATCTGGGAGTTCTCGGCGAGTCCGTCCAGTGTACCCAGTCTCTACTGAGCACCCGTACACCATCCTTGATGTCAAACACCGATAGATATGGGATCATCCATCGCCCATCATATGGGTCAAGATGCGTATACGCTAGTCTACTCTGGTGTATCGATGCCCTGTCTCGATACACCCTCGACTAGGAACAGTTATAGGATGTACTCGTTGACTACCGTGGCCCCTCTAGTATGATCTCATCATAGTCCCAGTAGTCGAGTATATATCCTAAAGGTTTTATCAACATGTAATATAGAGACAATCAGAGTACATGTTAAGATAAAGTACAACCAGATAGCATACTATCATTTCGAGCAAGAAAGTCCTCCCTATATATGTCCAAGCATCCATTACAATATACATCGTATGTACAATAATGGCCTCTAGGGCATACATATAACTAACAGGAGATTGTTAGTGTATATGCCCTAGAGGACATTACTGTATCAAACTAGCTTGTATATTACTTAATGGAAGCTTGGGATATTCAAAGTTGTATAGACAATCTTGCAAAAAATGGTAGTATTCTACTTGGTTTGTTTCTACTTCAATATGTGCATGTGTTTCTTTTAGCATATCGCTTATACATATTAGTAGAGCCCTTAGGATCACTGCTTGATTACCAGCGTTGTGGTGGCAGTCACACTCGTGGGGGCTGGGTAATCTATAAGCACATCCTTATACAGGTCCCTAGTCGTAGGACTATCGAGACAGGGCATCGATACTCCGGAGTAGACTAGCGTATGCGCTTCTCATCCCAGCAGGGGAGATGGTCTGTACCACAGCCATCAGTACGTCGTACTGGAGATAGTATGCGGGTGCTCGTTCGGTTACGAGTACACTAGACATGACTCGTCGGGAACTGTTGGTTGGTACTATACCTATCGTCAGTTACCAGTTCCCAGGTGACATGAGTACAGCTTAGTCCGCTGACTTGACACTGTCACTTCGCCTCGAGTCTGTTCCCACTGTACATTGATTGCTACCCTACCACGGCTCAAAGGAGTCGTGTAAACAGGTAGTTTTTGGGTGCAGTCCCGAAGCACTTGGAGGCAGTGACTGTAAGACAGGATTCGTCTCCCCCGGTATTGGGGGTTGACATCGCGCTGTGTCTAGGAGAGCCATTACACGAGTAGTCCCTGGACAGGGCAAGCGAGATATACTGGTAGGTTTCCAGTGTTATCTTAGGGTGTTCTGGGCTTCACTCCGACACGACTTGTACCGCTATTAGGGGACTGACGTTTTCCGCCCCCTAAGCCCGCCATGCGATGTACCAGACGAACAGACCGGACTGTACAGAGATTGTCACATTCAGGCTCAGTAGGAGTTTAGATGGGTTTCCCCTCGTCAGTCTTCTTGTCGGCATCTACCTGGGGACCGTTACGCACAGCTAGTGCTGCTTGCGGTATGTGGTTAAACCCACTGCCAGCGTAGTGTCGAGTCTTTAGAGTCCCATACAGAAAGCTATTCGCCTTTAGGCAAAAGAGTAGAGGTCGCATGGTTTTGCGACAGGGTTCGGTCACATCCGTGCACTTGTGCACGTTTGGTGTCCGGACAGTTAACACTAGAAGGAATTGGTTTAAGCCAGATCCTAGTGTACTTTTTGGCATTGGTTTTATCTCGTTTGTATTCGTGTTCCTCGGAACGCGGATGCGGGTGTGTATGCACAGTTGACAGAGAGACAGAGGCAGAGGATTCTCATTGGGGTTGTTGACTGTTGACTGTTGACTTTTGGCTAAACCCTAATGAGAATAAGAAATATGATTAATGATAATATTAACTAAGTATTATTGTGTCATGGTTGAGATGAGGGGCTGACTTTGTTGACTTGTTGACTTTGTTGACCGGTTGACTAGGTTGGACTAGTTGACCATCATCACTGCAATGGCTATCATTTCTGGCAAAGACTTTTGCTTGCTTTTTATGCTTTGCAATATGAGTGCATGAAATGATAATGCCATTTGACTTGATATAAACCATCACATAATACTCAATTATTATTATTATTATTATTCTTTTTGGATTATGGGAGAGAGGTTGGAAAAAGAGTTACTCATTCTCTCATTTCATTTCTCTCTCTTGCCATCACTTGCTAAAGCTCTCCCTCTTCCTCTTGTTCTCTCTAGCTCAAGGCAAACCATTCTCATGTGTTGAGACTAATTGCCTTAGAGATAAAAAGACACCAAAACAATCCTCTACTCATTCTAGTTCACAAGGCCTAGCAAGCCAAGTGTTCTGGTTTCTTCAAAGTTCGAAGAAGAAGCCAAAGGTAGAAGCTTTCAGGTGGATCCATCTTCGGCGCAAGGAGACGACGAGGTGAGGCCGATCCGTACACCGGAAAGAGTCGAAGACGAAGGAGTTCAAGAAAGGTATATCCCCCTAACCGAGTAGGCAAAACTCTAGTTAGGTTGTTAGTTAGTTGTTTAACAAAGATCCGTATTATGAGTCCATGTTACCACCCTCTTGAAAATCGTTTTTCACCACTTCCGCAACCCCGTAAGTACCGGAGAAGGGTAGCATGGACTTACAGTGGTATCAGAGACTAGTTAAACATTATCTAACATGTTAGCAAAGTAAGTAGAAGTTCGATCGGAGAAAAAGTTACGAAAAACACCCGGAAAATCAAGTTTATGTCGATTCTGTATTCTGTTAAAAAATTGATAAATCATACTCCAAAAATTGACTCAGGCTTTTTAAAACACACTCAAGAAATTTGGTCCACAGAAAAATTCAAAGCGCCGCGGAATCGCGGCGGGAGCACGCTCCCACCGCGGAACCGTGGTTGAGTTGAGTCGGTCGTGGCTCAATTTTCTTGTAGTGTGTTTCTGGGGGTGTTTTGGGATTTTTACAATATGTTTTTTCTGCCCAGGTTTTCCAGAAAGAAAAATTTGTTTTTGGGGGTTGAAAATCCGTATTTTTATCGAACTTCTAAAGACTTAAGCTGACGGGTATATATTTGTGATGTGATATATGTATTGAACGTCCGCTAATCGCTATAGGTCGATTAGTGGGGGTTATACATATCTGTGATCTATAATGTTGATGGTATGTGTATATGAACTCATTGGATTGTCGCGGGTTAATAGCCGGAGGTTGTGAGATGAGAGTTTTCTTTTCTTTCAATTCATGTAATATGTAAATTGATGTAATATTATTTTTGACCGCACAACCGGGTCGGGGTTGTAGCCGTCATTGTATAATTTCTTTTTACTGTTTTTGCGCCTAGGATAGACCCAAGGTCGGGTGTACAAACTACCGGGTATCTCGAAGTGCCGAGTTGTAAGTCCATGCTACCCTTCCCCGGTGCTTACGGGGTTGCGGAAGTGGTGAAAAACGATTTTCAAGAGGGTGGTAACATGGACTAAAAATACGGATCTTTGCTAAACAACTAACTAACAACCTAACTTGAGTTTACCTACACGGTTAGGGGGCTATACCTTTCTTGAACTATTTCGTCTTCAACTCCCCCCGGTGTACGGATCGGCCTCACCTTGTCGTCTCCTTGCGCCGAAGATGGATCCACCCGAAAGCTTCTACCTTTGACTTCTTCTTCGATCTTTGAAGAAACTAGAACACTTGGCTGTTAGTTGTATGTATGCCCTAGAGGCCAGTACTGTACAGATGATGTAAATTATATTGGATGCTTGGACATATATAGAGATGACTTTCTTGCTCAATATGATAGTATGCTATCTGGTTTCTCTTTATCTTAACATGTACACTAGTCTCTTTAAACTGTCTTTTAGTTACATATTGGTAAAGCCCTTAGGATGTGTACTTGACTGCCTGGACTATGATGCAGATCATACTAGTGGGGACATGGTAGTCCATAAGTACATCCTTCAAGGTCCCTAGTCGTGTGTGTATCGAGACGGGGCATCGATATACCAGAGTAGACTAGCGTATACGCTTCTCGACCCATGAGATGGGCGATGGATGATCCCATATCCATTGGTGTTTGACATCAGAGATGATATACGGGTGCTCAGTGGAGACTGGGTACACTGGACAGACTCGCCGAGAACTCCCAGATGGTATTATACCTCACGTCAGATGGCAGTTCTCAGGTGACACTTGTGCAGGTGAGTCTATAGACCCGAGATCGTCATAGAGTCTTGTGTGATTCCCACTGTGCTTTGATCTCCACCTTACCACGTCCATGAGGGCGTGCAAAACGGTGGTCTTTGGGCACAGTCCCGAGTCACATGGAGGCAATGAGCGATAGGAGGGGTTTCGTCTCTCCCGGTATTGGGGGTTGATGTTGCGCTGTGCTCGATTGGCCGTAACAGGGAAGTCCCTGGCCAGGGCTGATCAGAGATTTGCTGGTAAGTGTTACCAGTAGTTTCTCGACCCGTTATGAGCCTCATATCGGCACGACTTATCGGTTACTGGGGTCTGACGTTTACCACCCCTAGACTTGATATGCGACATATCAGACGAACAGACCGGACTGTACGGTAAGTGTTACTGGTTGGATTCACAGGAGTGTGAGCGGGCTAGCTCGTCGATCTTCTGATCGCTCAATACCCGGGTGGCCGTTACGTTTAGACGACCGCTTGCGGCTTGTGGGTGATTGATATGATCATCATCTGCTGCCGGCGTATTGACGAGTCTTTAGAGTCCTACACAGAGGTTTCCTGGCTCAAGCGAAACGAAATAGGAGCGCATATGAGATATGTGCAGGACCGAGAATAATGCGTGTATGTGATACCGTATTTCATTCTCGCGATGGATGTATCGACTGGTTATATACGATATAACCTAGATATCGAATCAAGGATTGATTCGATAAGACGATACATAGGATACTAGTCGGTTATATGCGATATGACCGGATCGTTAAATCAAGTGTTGATTTAATTATTTAATGTATAATTATATATTTGATATATTACTTTGCATTAACTAGTATTGGTTCACTTTAAATGGATTTTCTCACATGATGTGCAAGTTGTATATGTGATATACTTTTGTGCACATGTTTGTATCATTTTTGATGATACTTGCTCATTTGGTTAAGTGTATAGAATTATACCATGGTTAATCTGATGTTTAGGGTTTTGCTTTTTCATTTATTTATTTATTTGTTTAGTTATTTATTTGGAAAAGATAAAGATGAGAATGGTGGCTTTCTTTGTTTCTTATTGAAGCTTCATGAAGCTTTGACTTAGTCCACCATTCTTATCTCATCCTTAACCCTAACCATTCCAACTAACCCTAGTTTATTCTCTACACTTGACTATGGTTAGGATATGATAAGTATTCATTGTTGGAGATAGTGCCCTCATAGTCAATTATTGGATCGCAGGTACGTGATTGCAATGATTGCGGAGGACCTATCCCGGTAGGACAATCTTACTCGAGATGATAGTATGCTATCTGGTTTGCCTTTATCATTTGTGGTGACTGATTGCATGTTACACTTTGATAGAGCCCTTAGGATCTTGCTTTACTACCAACTGTATGAGGGCGATCATATATGTGAGAGTTGGGTAGTTTAGATGCATATCCTTAATTGTGGTCCCTAGTCGTGGGAGTTTCGAGACAGGGCATCGATACTCCGGAGTAGACTAGTGTGTACAGTCGAGACCCCGACGAGGGGCGGTGGCCGGTCTCACAAGCCACTGGTGTAGTTGGATCACCTAAGATGTATACAGGTGCTCATTGGGTTATGAGTACACCGGACAGGACTCGCCGGGAATCTGCTAGTTAGTATTATATCTATCGTCAGATAGCAGTTCCCTGGTGACATGTGTACAGGTTAGTTCATCGACCTGAGGTCGTCATTTGTCTCGTGTGAGTTCCCACTGTGCTTTGATTTCTACCCTACCACGGCTCAAAGGAGTCGTGCAAACAGGTAGCTTTTGGGTACAGTCCCGAGCCATATGGAGGCACGTGAGCGGATCGGCAGGGGATTCGTCTCTCCCGGTATTGGGGGCGAGATCGTGCTGTGTCTAGGAGAGCCATTACACAAAGCCCACGGCCGTGGCAGGAGATTTACTGGTAGGTACTCCAGTAGTATCTCAGGGTGTAATTGGGCTTCACTCCGACACGACTTATACTGCTTCTGGGGGTCTGACATTACTAGCCCCCTAGGCGGATATGCGATACTCATTGACGAACGGACCGGACTGTATATACATTGTCACTGTTAGGCTCAGTAGGGTTTTCGGAGGAGTTCGCTCATCGGTCTCCCTTGAGTTCGCTCCTCGGCCACCCTTGAGGTCAGTCCATTGGCAGCCGTTACGCATAGCTAGTGCCGCTGACGGTTTGTGGTTAAACCCACTGCCAGGGTGCTGACGAGTCATTAGAGTCCCCCACAGGCAGTTTCCCAAGTTCGGGCGAAACGTTGTAGAGGCCGTATGGTTTTATGGCAGGGTTCGGAAAATGCACGTGCGTTTACGCACGTGTCGATTTTCGGACAGATGATACTGGTCGGCTTTGGTTTAAGCCGGATCCGAGTATTATATTGAGTAGGTATAATATCTTTGTCTCAGTTGCATTTATATTCGGTCGTAATATAAATGCGGGTATATTTATACAGTTTCGGGGTTATCCTGAAAGTCGTTTCGGGATCACTTTTGGAAGTTGCCAGTTTCCAGTTTTCTATCAGCCGTCTTTTAACATTCGGTTAAAGACGGATTTATCTTTTCTTCAGATATGAGTGAGTCATCATTCTAGAAGCTTCTAGAAGTGATGATGAGGCTTATGACTCATTAGTGCATTAATGGTTTCATTAAAGGCATGATGAGGTGTTTAAGTGACTCATGGTTTTCATTAATGAGTTTTGTTTAGCTAAGGATATTTCTTCTTGATCTTTTGAGTGAGAAGCTTTCTTATACTCACCCTTTGCTCCTACACTCACTCTCCTCCTTTATATATGATAAGCCTCCTCTCTCTCTTAGATGGACACACTCTCTCACTTGAGGTTTCATTTCGGTTAGAAAAGATATGATAGTTTTGGGGTGTATGGAATTCACAGTTCATTTCATTTCATCACCCGATTTCCACAGCAACTTCATTAACCGATCGTCCACGGATTTGGACGAAGTGAGACAAAGTCATCTACTCATTCTCTACATCAATCTTGGTCGTCTCTTTTAGCAAACTTGACGATCGAGTTGCCTCGAGTCAGAGGCGGGAGCCCGTTTAAAGAACCGATCATGTGGTGCCACCTCGACGAGGAGATCGGCGATCGACGAGATCGGAGCAGCCGCAACGGAGCGTGGGATGATGGTTGAAGAACGAAGGACTCGGATCGTTCGGTATAACCATTCTACACTCTTTACAGTATGTTAGTTTAGCAATAATGGAAGATCCGGGTTAAAGTATACGATAGCGCCAAGTTAAAAAGTTTTTGTTCCGCATTTGGCGTCTGTAGACTGCCGGGGCGCTAGCGTAGACTTACATTGGTATCAGAGCCTAACCATTTTGCTATACTAACTTGTGCTAACGCGTTTAAAACATCGATCCGACCGAAAATCGAAAACTGCCAAAAATATCATTTTCCTTACTTGACAGTTTCTGTTGAATTTAAACAGTCTCAAAAATGATTTCTGGATGTCTTAAAAATCCGAGCAGAGAATTATAAGACCCACGACGAAATTTGGAGTCGTGACTCCTCCAAGTTGCCGCGGAAGGGCGGCCAAACCCATGGTTTGGCCGCGCTTCCGCGGCCATGTGAGGAGCACGTGCTCCAATTTTTTTCCAGTGGGTTCTGTTTGGAATTTTGGGGTTTTTGGTATATAAATTTTTGGCCCAGATTTTGTTACTGTTCACCAGTAAGCTTTGGGGCCCACTTTTTGAAATTTGGTCTTTGGTCGATCGAAATTTAAACACGTTAGTTTACAGTGCTTACATTATATCTCCGACCGGGAATGTCATTTGATCGGTAAACGGCGTTTAACTGCTATAGTTCTTTTAGACGGGTTTGCGAACGTGACATTCGCGTTGATGTTCTGTGTTGTGCTGTAATGTTGCGGATTTGTCGTGGTGGATAGCAGTGTGCAATGATAGTACAGTTTGAGTTTATTTGTACATTTGATATTGCGGGGCGAGCGTCCAACTTGTGGACAGCCGTCACTGCCTGTTGTATAATATTCTTTTGGGGCACGACCAGGATGCGGTCGATGTACCTATTGTACTATTTTTCATTACTGTACTAGGTTTTGCCCCGAGACGGAGTGCACGGATAGCCGGGTTCGGGAAAGCAACGGGTCCGCATCTCATGGCTTTGAGAGGCAGAGGGGCCCCACTTCAGAATTGGCAGACTATTCGCCGCACTCGTAGGGGGTACAGGTTGACCCAAGGAGGGGTGCTCAATTTACCGGATTCCGTGAAGTGCCGGGTGTTCCATTCACTATGCAGTGGGGACTACCTCGCTTCAGGTTTTGGCGGGTAACTTGCCGCACCCGTAGGGGTCTAGGTTTCATTGCACAGGCTATCCACACGACAGGGGAACGTCGAGTTTCAGCAGCGGCTCTGTGAAACTCGGGGATCCCAGATATCTGTATTGTTCTGTAATGCTTATTACTTTTCTGTAATGTTGCATATTATCACGCCTGGAGCGATTATGTATATTGGTTTATATACTATTAGATGTTGTATATGTTTTACACCCGCGCTAGTCCAGTCCCCGCTCTGTCGTTAGTTAAGTAACCTAACGGGTGATGACGGGACCCAGTGACGAATGCGGATGGCATATACGTACATTTTATTTTCGTTCTTTTCTGGTGTGATTGATTGATGGGACTGCATTGATTCTGATCAATGCAAAGTAAAAACAAACCTGTATACAGTTGTTGGAACAATTTAAAAAGTGTTATTGCAAAGACGTTTCCTTTTGTTATGCATAGCGATATTCGGTGTGAATATCCTGCACCTCATTCGACGAGGCAAGGGCCGATATCCCTTCACCGGGACTGACCCCTTGGACAGAAGTTTGCGTCAGAGTAATAACTTTACTATAGTCGATTACAAGTTGCTTTGCATAGCGGTATTCAGTGGAATATCCTGCACCTCATTCCACGAGGAAAGAGCCGAGATCCCTTTACCGGGAGTGACCTCTTTAGCAAAAGGTTTTCGCCACTATATTTTAAAAAAAAAAAGCTATCAGGTTCCTTCAGCGATATCAAGTTCACTACGCTAAAGGTTTTTCGCCAAAAACCAGTCGTAGCCCTCCGTCACTTCTTTTGGGTATTCAGTAGTATTCAAGCTATGTATTTTGACCTAACGCCAAGGCATAGTGTTTGGTAGCTGCTGGGTATTCAATTGTTGCATAGATAGATGAGTTGGTTTGGGACAGCCGTTCTGCCATTTTGACCTAACGCCAAGGGCATGTGCGGGTGGGTTCAAATTAACAAGATAGTGATGGGTAGAACTTGGCATGTGACTTATGACATTTTGACCTAACGCCAAGGTTATAAGAGCATGGGGCAAAAACTATATCAGGAGTTTCTAAAGAAACTGAAACTTGCCGAGAATGCGCATACCTTCTGGAGTATGAGTAACGTGGATACATTCCATCACGTTATCATGCGATGAGAGTTGGATCCTGATTCCCACTGATAAGTTGGTTTACTCTTCGGGTGATCCCGATTGATTCTTCTTTAGGTTTGGAGGAGAATTGGACAGGACAGTGGGAGGTTTCCGGATTAGATAAAATGATGACCATTCTGATCTAGGTTAGAGTGCACGCAGAGTGTTTCTTTTCTCTCTCTCTCTTTGGCAGCGACCTTTGACCGACCCTAGACTATGACTCAGTGACCAGGTTGACCGAACCTTCTTAAAATACTGGCTTTTGGATTGTCTGAGTTGCATAAGTCATTGCCACTCCTTCTTTTACCCTTTGTATTTCTCAGAACACCCGTATTACTACGGATATCCACTTCCATTGGATAGAGCCATCGTATGGTTATATACGAACTCGAAGGGACTTCTTCGAGGATGGATCCAGGTTCAGGAGAAATAGAATTGGTTTATTCAGTTGTCTTTTATTATCACCTTCTCTCAGGTTGCGAGAGCTCCTTGGTTTAGGAGAGTACACCTATTACGCCTATTGGATAGTCTTATTCCAAACCATAGGCTGGTGCCGAAAGGTAGGGAATGAAGAAAACCAATTAGCCTAAGTAGGGTGTGCAGAAGGTAATATGTAAAGACAAAATAAAGGGATTAGAAAGGGGGCAAAGTAAATTGCGACTGATATCATTCACGACCAAGACCGCGTACTTCATCGCCGCTCCTATTTCACCTTTAAGAAGAATAAGGTATTATTCAGTTGTCTTTTATCGTCACCTTCTCTCAGTTGCGAGTACTCCTTGGTTTAGGAGGGTACACCTATTATGCTTACTGGATAGTCTTCTTCCAAACCATAGGCTGGTGCCGAACGGTAGGGAAGGAAGAAAACCATTTAGCGTAACGATGGTGTACAGAAGGTAACGACTAAAGACAAATAAAGGGATTTGGAGAGACGGCAATAAAATATACGGTTGAAGTCATGAATTGGATTATGGAAGAGGCATTGCTATGAATACCAGGATACCCCTACGAAACATTTTCATGTTTCAGTGCATTGTTAAAGAAAAACTGTTTTCCCGATTAGACACTTACTCCAAGGGTATGTATTTACCAGGTTTCATTCTCATATCTGTATGGTTTTACAGATAATGAGTGGGAGTAAGATATTGGGAATTAGGTGATCATCCTCATTATATCGGAATTCGTTGTAATTGGTGATATTTGAGGAAATCGCCAGGGTACAGTTTTCTACCTACGACGCACAGGTTTTGAGTTGTTTAACTCAGCGGACTTATACAGAGTATTGTATGTTGTCCAAGTGTCCATCAGGACAAAGGGGTAGGTCCTCGTACTATGTTCTATTTACTTATAACTTCTCTAGTATTTAGACAAGTGTTTCGTAGAAATACAAGATCTAAGTTTTGAGAAGTTGTGGGTATAAGAATAAAGTAGAGAACCAGGTATCACAAGTATCGGGATTCTTCAAAGAGATCGAAGATGTAGATTCTTGTGATTGGTATTCAGATGATAGTGATGGTTTTGAGAAACGAGTTTCTCTTTCAGGTTACTCATAATTGGATGGATTCCTAAGTTGAGTAATGCTGATTAGCCTTTTTCCATTAAGGTGATATGCACTGGAGACAGCTGCATGGATTGAATCTGGTTCCAATTAAATAAGTGCCAAAGTTTCTGTATTGGATATAGAATAGCTCGTACCTTAAAAGATATTAAGGTACGGGGAGTTGTCCAGCTTATGCTTAAAACCAGACACTGGATAACTCAGGGCACGTTTCTGTAATGGCTGTTTGTGGGTTGACCCTGGCTATGACGAGGGTTGATATTCTACCATTTAGAAGATCAATAGTGATATTGTTCTTGACTCGCCACAGTTTTAGTAAAATGGATCTTTTTCAGAAAAACAGTAGTGGGAGTATGGTAGAACTGGAAGTGATTCCAGAACCGCGAACGATTACGGAAAATTTAATAGGACCTATACATTCAATCAGGCTTGACATTCCAATAGCCACTCCGCAGGTATGGTAGGTAACCTCAGACACCCGAGAGGTACTTCGGTAGGCTCAAGGACGGTGACAGGGAGGTTCTTATCTACCCAGACTTGACACTACTATTGTTCCAGGATATGAGACCCGGTAGGAGGGTTGTCGTAGTCAGTGGGAGCAACGGAAGCATAGTGGGCAAGTAGCTTATGTCTATTTATAGACTTGAGCAGTTATAGCGGAGATAGATCATCTAATTTTGATGTGACAGTCATAGGTTTGACTTCAATCAGAATAGGGGATGGATCAGTTAAGAAGGTAGTAGGGTGTGATGTCATGGTATCTGGATGACTTAAACAGAGTAGGAAGTAAAATTCCTATACTACGATCGGTTGTACTGTGGTCGTCACACAGTTGTTTCTCCAGACAGGATATGGATATAATATATGACATTCTGGTTTCTAGATCTATGGTTTTAGATCTGAATTTGGGTAGTTTCCCAATGTGGGTACTTTGACAGATATTCTGATGGTTTTTGGAATAGTTGACTCCTGGCATGGTGGTGTACCTGCAAGTGATGGAGTCACCCTCTCTAAAGGTGTCGTATAGACTAAAGAGGAGAGGGATATGCATGATTGGCAGATCACTTGCTTAGGCAATTGAGTCAATCATGAGATGTCAAGTACCACACCAAATGTTGGTTTTGCACTAGATGCAATAAGTTTGTATTAATCCAATCCTGGAGAAACATAAGGAAGCAGTTTTAGAACATAAGTACATGTTCTACGGATTTGATGACGGCAGCCTCCTTCGGAAGACGATTATCATTCCAGGCTTCAAAGGTGACGTGGATGACAGAATGACTGTCAGAGTTTTAGTTTTTCCCTCTGACGAAGAGGGACCGTATTATGGACTGGTGGTCCAAGAGGATACTGTGGGAAGCAAGGTGCCCGATACTGATTAGGTTCAGTGATCGATTCAGTCTAAGAAGTTTGGATATGGAGTTCATTTATGAACTAAGGTCCCATCAGATATCCAGACATATTCTAAGACAGGTATTACTCAATTCGGGAGATAGTTTTCTCCGCGAACTTGAGATTAAGAGAGATATAGAAAGATACTTCTAGGCGGATCCACTCACTGAGGCTATTTCTCGAACACAATAGTTTTACAAACGGGCTTTGTGAAACTGATTAGTAGAGGAGTTGGGTGTTGTTTTCACACGGGCTGTGAGTAGTCGACATCGCAATATTAGCCTTGAGTGCAAGTGGGAGATTGTTGGAGATAGTGCCCTCATAGTCAATTATTGGATCGCAGGTACGTGATTGCAATGATTGCGGAGGACCTATCCCGGTAGGACAATCTTACTCGAGATGATAGTATGCTATCTGGTTTGCCTTTATCATTTGTGGTGACTGATTGCATGTTACACTTTGATAGAGCCCTTAGGATCTTGCTTTACTACCAACTGTATGAGGGCGATCATATATGTGAGAGTTGGGTAGTTTAGATGCATATCCTTAATTGTGGTCCCTAGTCGTGGGAGTTTCGAGACAGGGCATCGATACTCCGGAGTAGACTAGTGTGTACAGTCGAGACCCCGACGAGGGGCGGTGGCCGGTCTCACAAGCCACTGGTGTAGTTGGATCACCTAAGATGTATACAGGTGCTCATTGGGTTATGAGTACACCGGACAGGACTCGCCGGGAATCTGCTAGTTAGTATTATATCTATCGTCAGATAGCAGTTCCCTGGTGACATGTGTACAGGTTAGTTCATCGACCTGAGGTCGTCATTTGTCTCGTGTGAGTTCCCACTGTGCTTTGATTTCTACCCTACCACGGCTCAAAGGAGTCGTGCAAACAGGTAGCTTTTGGGTACAGTCCCGAGCCATATGGAGGCACGTGAGCGGATCGGCAGGGGATTCGTCTCTCCCGGTATTGGGGGCGAGATCGTGCTGTGTCTAGGAGAGCCATTACACAAAGCCCACGGCCGTGGCAGGAGATTTACTGGTAGGTACTCCAGTAGTATCTCAGGGTGTAATTGGGCTTCACTCCGACACGACTTATACTGCTTCTGGGGGTCTGACATTACTAGCCCCCTAGGCGGATATGCGATACTCATTGACGAACGGACCGGACTGTATATACATTGTCACTGTTAGGCTCAGTAGGGTTTTCGGAGGAGTTCGCTCATCGGTCTCCCTTGAGTTCGCTCCTCGGCCACCCTTGAGGTCAGTCCATTGGCAGCCGTTACGCATAGCTAGTGCCGCTGACGGTTTGTGGTTAAACCCACTGCCAGGGTGCTGACGAGTCATTAGAGTCCCCCACAGGCAGTTTCCCAAGTTCGGGCGAAACGTTGTAGAGGCCGTATGGTTTTATGGCAGGGTTCGGAAAATGCACGTGCGTTTACGCACGTGTCGATTTTCGGACAGATGATACTGGTCGGCTTTGGTTTAAGCCGGATCCGAGTATTATATTGAGTAGGTATAATATCTTTGTCTCAGTTGCATTTATATTCGGTCGTAATATAAATGCGGGTATATTTATACAGTTTCGGGGTTATCCTGAAAGTCGTTTCGGGATCACTTTTGGAAGTTGCCAGTTTCCAGTTTTCTATCAGCCGTCTTTTAACATTCGGTTAAAGACGGATTTATCTTTTCTTCAGATATGAGTGAGTCATCATTCTAGAAGCTTCTAGAAGTGATGATGAGGCTTATGACTCATTAGTGCATTAATGGTTTCATTAAAGGCATGATGAGGTGTTTAAGTGACTCATGGTTTTCATTAATGAGTTTTGTTTAGCTAAGGATATTTCTTCTTGATCTTTTGAGTGAGAAGCTTTCTTATACTCACCCTTTGCTCCTACACTCACTCTCCTCCTTTATATATGATAAGCCTCCTCTCTCTCTTAGATGGACACACTCTCTCACTTGAGGTTTCATTTCGGTTAGAAAAGATATGATAGTTTTGGGGTGTATGGAATTCACAGTTCATTTCATTTCATCACCCGATTTCCACAGCAACTTCATTAACCGATCGTCCACGGATTTGGACGAAGTGAGACAAAGTCATCTACTCATTCTCTACATCAATCTTGGTCGTCTCTTTTAGCAAACTTGACGATCGAGTTGC
Organism: Agapanthus africanus; assembly: GCA_030015575.1. Classification (NCBI taxonomy): domain Eukaryota; kingdom Viridiplantae; phylum Streptophyta; class Magnoliopsida; order Asparagales; family Amaryllidaceae; genus Agapanthus; species Agapanthus africanus. The sequence continues at coordinate 292,535,663 of JASDDO010000012.1, read as the reverse complement.
CTCGAGTCAGAGGCGGGAGCCCGTTTAAAGAACCGATCATGTGGTGCCACCTCGACGAGGAGATCGGCGATCGACGAGATCGGAGCAGCCGCAACGGAGCGTGGGATGATGGTTGAAGAACGAAGGACTCGGATCGTTCGGTATAACCATTCTACACTCTTTACAGTATGTTAGTTTAGCAATAATGGAAGATCCGGGTTAAAGTATACGATAGCGCCAAGTTAAAAAGTTTTTGTTCCGCATTTGGCGTCTGTAGACTGCCGGGGCGCTAGCGTAGACTTACATTCATATTATTTTCTTTTTTAAAATAAGAAACTTATCATATTCTTTATCTTCTCCTTCTTCTTCTTCAAGAAAAACCTTGACTTCATCAATGGTAACTTGAGCAAACAAGTGAGAAATCCAATTCTAAAGTGAACCCACCTCCTATTTCTTCACCCTCTACCTCTTGCCAAGTTGTTTTGGGTGTTTTCTTCACAAGTTTCACAAATTTGTGAAGTCGGAGCTTGAACTTGTGATGCCTCGACGTAGATCATCTTCAGCACGAAGCCGACGACCTAGTCCGCCCATTTCTCCGATCAAGCCGATGATTGAGTCCGGGATTCGAGATGGACAGCGAGAGGACGCCAACGTGGAGCCAAGGAAGTGGATATCCGGATCTACAAAGGTTGTAGCTTCTTATCTCTAGTTAAGTTGTTAACTAGATTCGTATTTCGCCTAAATTTCTAGTCAGCGATCCGTATTAGGGTTTCTCGGCACCCGAAAAAATTTGAAATTGGCATGGTTGATGCCTTGTGAGACCTCTTGAGAGTGCCTAGGAACCCTACAGTGGTATCAGAGACTAGCTAGAGCCTTAGGCGAAGTCTAGACGACGTTTGAAACCCGATTGAACCGAAACCCTAATTCCCGATATGCTCTCTGGACTTTTTCTAAAATCTGGGATTTTTCCATATTAAAATTGCTTAAAAAATTCAGCAGGGAAATATAAGAATTACGATGCAAAATTTATCCCATGAACAGTAAAAAGTGCTGCGGAACCGCGGCAGAAGCCTGGCTTCTGCGGCGGTTTTGCGGCAATATGATGATATCATCACTCCCGTTTTGCACAGTAATTACTATTTTATTATGCTGAATTTTCTGGGAATTTTTATTTTGACTCAAGAGTTGAGTGTTCTGGGGTTGTATTGGGAATCGACGATTCGATCGAATTATCAAATCTTGTTTATGTGGCTTTCCGGATAATTTTAGAATATGTTAAAAAGTTCGACCGGATATAAATACCCAACTTTTCCCCTGCCGGAAAATATCCAAGTGTTGGATTTTTGTGTGGTTTAAAGACGTTCGAAGTAGTGCAAGTAACGCGATGGTCCCTCTAGAAGACAACAAACCTTAACTCGATTATGTGACCGTCTTGAACTGCCCTTTGAACCTTCGGGTTTGGGGCAGTACGGCATGCCACATGTGAGGCGTTGGCTTGACCCTTCTACGGCTGGACCGTTGGTACTGAGGCATGAAGTGAATGTCTTTTGAACTTATTTCATGTGTTGATCGATTTCGGGAAAACTTGGGTGTTCGAATGTTCGATCGGAAATTTTAATATTTTCTATTTATCCGGAATGGGATACAATAATTGGAATTCACAAACAGTTATGAGATAACTGAATGAATGTTATAAATCTAGCAGTTTAGTCCCATATGATATTGAAAAGAGTTTTCGATAATGAGACTAAAATGCGGGGTATATAATTGTTAGGCATGTGATGTCTAAGTATTTCATTTGATTAGGCATGCGATGTCTAAAAAGGTTGCGAATTCCAAATGTTGTAGTTTTACACTTTCTTTTCTGTGACCGTAAGTGTAATATGTGATATCGCTGGTTTCGTTGCTATATGTCAACGACAATTGGGATGCGCATATTTACTTACGTTGATGACATGTGATGTTATGTGTTGCTGGATATGTTATATTGGATTGTCGTGTTTGAATAGCCGGGGGTTTTTTATGTGAGATGAGTGTTTTTCATTTTCATTCATGTAAAAACTTGTATGTAATATTCTTTTATTTGGGGCACTTCCAGGTTGCAGAAGATGTCACCTTTTGTATATTATTTACTTTTCCGCATTAGGATAGACCCAAGGAGGGGAGCACAAGTAACCGGGTTCTGGGGTCCAGTGGGAGACCAACTCGAGGAGTCGAGTCCGGGTCTCCTAACCCTAGAATTGGCAGGGTTGCTTGCAGCTCTCGTAGGTGTAACGTTTTGAAAATCGTTTCGGTGAAATTTCGAAAAATCGGTAAAATTAAGGGGTTTTCTGTAAAAAGTCAAAATACAAATATCTTATTATAAAAATTAAATATACATATTCTAGCTATGTAATTGCTATTATTTGGTGTTTATTGAGCCGCTGGTGAAATTTCAAATTTTCTGAAAAAAATATTATTTTATTATTATTTTAAGCCGTCACTAATATATTTAATTAGGGAAAATTACAAATTGGAATGAGTTGAAACAAATTTTGTGCATCATAAAACATTAAATAAAATTTTATCATGTGGTTTTTGGAACGAAATCATTTGCCAAAACGGTTTAGAAATTATTGAAGAAAAAAAAGGCTTTTTGGTGAAATTAGCGAAAGTTTGCAATTTGGTAACTTGAGAGGGACTTTTTGCACAAAATTTCCTTGCAAACTTTCACAAAACCTCACCCCAACCCCTTGGCCGAGCCCACCATGGCAGCAGCCCATATTTTTCCACTCCAATTTTGCTTCTTCGACTCATTTTAAAGTGGTTGGAATTGAAATAATTAATGTATTATATTGAGGTATGGGTTTTAAGTGATTGGATGGGCTTTGACTTAGACTTTCTCACACAAAATCCCTCACTCTTTCCCCCCTAAATCTGCTGGCCTAAACAGCCTTTCCCCCCCTCCCTGTTCCATCTCTTCTCACATCAATTTCTTCACAAAAATTCAAATGAAAAATCTACAATTTCTTCTCAAATTCTAAGCAAATCCTCATACTATTCCCTTCTTAAGCCAAAATTGCTTTTAAGTATGGAGAATGATGGTGTCTATGGAGGTTAGGGAAACCTAGGATTTCAATCTTGGGAGGTAAAACTCTAACATAATGTTTAAATTGTAGTTTGTATATGCTAATTTAGATATTAGAAGTGTTAAATTAGTTGTGGTGGCTTACTTAAAGAAAATCAAGAGAAGGGTTAAACCAAAGTTATGGTTGTGATAATTATTTCATGGTTGTGTGATGTATTTTAGCATCTTATGATATGCAAAACCTAAGCTTGTAGCTAATTTGCAAATTGTTATATTTACATTTTCCAAATTGTGATAATTATGCTAAATTGCTAACTAGGTTTTAGAAATTTAATTAAAATGTGGGATTAAAATCTAGTTAGGGTTTTAGCACATCATTAAGATTTCCATGTGTGGTTTAACCATTTAAAATATGCAAAACCAAGCTTAATTGTTAAATTATGAATTTCGCTTTAAAAATTGTTAAAATTGGTTGTTTTTGCAAACTTGAATTTTGGGTCAATGATAATTAGTGAGATTAAAAATATGGAAATGGTGTATATGACCTGGTTTTGATACTTAGTGAATAATATGGCTATTAGTTGGGTTAAAACATCAAGTTCCGAATTAAAACGGTAATTAAGTGTTTTCTAGGCTTTGTGAAATAAATCGATTTGAGCAAATTTAAGGTTTTTATGAATTGCACCATATTTTCAATTAAATTCTGGTGCGTTATGAACGCGTGATTGGTATTGGGTTTTTCTCGATTGGTTGACGTTTGTACATCGACTTCGAGAGTTGGTTTGGCTATTTGGCATGCGTAGGCGATAGGTTTTGACCTATGCGTGATACGCGTGCCGATTTGATTTTCGTGTGCCGTTTCGATTTCGAATTTGATTTTAATGCGTTATGATATGTAGGTACCCCATGTTGACTTCGAGACGACAAGCAAGCGCGTTGTGACGTCGGCGCCGGCGAGCGAGGACCAGGTGAGTAGATTTATATCTACGGGGAGAAGTCGGGTGGATGGCGTATAGCACCCCCGCAGTCCGTGGTGATGTATACGGATGTGTATACACACCAACAATTTATGATATGTTGTTAGGATTTATTATTGATGATTTTAGATGGATATTGGTGTTGGATTGGTGCATGGTTACGAAACCTTAGGTAGTGGTTGCACCACACATACACACACACACACCTATATTTGCATACATTCTTCTTTCATATGTGCGTACATGGGATTATATATTGTTGTGTATATTTACACATGGGTATGGGACTATGTGTTTATATACTGGATTTGAAGATAGTAATTGGGATTTGAGATGAGTCGATGGTATTGGGCTTGAGGCCAGAAGATCCGTGATGTGTTTTGGTTCGTATTGAGATACGACATGATGTTTTAGCGGGTCTTTTGACGTAGTGATTCTTACATGCAAGCATACATAGATGGTATCAATATTGTACTAGACGTAGATCAGTACCCCGATCATGATATTTGATAAAGAGGATATCAGATGAATAGTATGATGAATGTGATATTGACCCGTACCCAGATTTGGGGATGCCGTACGACGGATTTACGTACGAGCTATATTTTGATGATTGATCCACACTCTTGACTTGGGATGTCTGGTTATGGATATAATATTATTGAGGCGGGATCACCGACTGTATATATACAGGTATGTATATGTATCGACTCAGATGATAGGCGGTTTTCTTACCTGTAGTTCAGCTTTTTAGTTCAGCCGTATAGTTTAGTGTAGTTGTTAGATTAGATTAGACTCCTACCTATTTCAAAACTAGCGGATCGTGGGTATTTTACAAGACAGGTCAAGGGATCTACGGATATTTCAAAAGACGTATCCTTTCTTAAAAACCACCGTAGCCCTATTTTCAAAACCCCGCAGTTCGTGTTATTTCAAATGGCACCATTTGTAGGAATTATATTAGATTATTACAGATTAGTTATCGTTGTGTCTAGTATTCAGCTCCCGCATATTATTGCTGTTCACTCTGCCTCACATACTTATTTTGCTGCATATTCCATTATTGATATCATGCTGTTAGGACACCAGCACCATTACCGATGATACGTATGTACCACGTACACCTACTTGCCGGCTCACACACATCTTCATCGGTAATTGCCATGTCACGTACACTTTAGAGAATATATTTGCTTGACTTAGCTTGTTAGTTAGTAGTTGATATGATATTTGTGTACCTGCCTTACATGCCTAGTTTATTAATCATACATTGCAACTTGGTTATTGATACCATATGCATTCATTATCATTGACATATGCACTTGTGATGATTTCTTGAGATTTATGATATTTCTGGATTTCGGGGAAAGCCGCAAAATTTACAACTTATGATCTTTTAAAATATAAAATGTTGCGGTTTTCTAGTGATGTAAAGTGTCGTCCACGATGAGTTTGCTGTGGTTTTAGAGATCCGTGTCGAGGAGTGGAGGAACCGTCACGGGTACATGGTGGACCCGGTATGGTACCTCGGGGCAAGATGAATGTGGTGTTGACGTTGAGCCTGGCAGGGGACAGATTACCTACCGGTGATATTACCCGACGCGTCGGATATCCGGAGGATACCGACGTGGTCTTGAGATGGATGGTAGGGGCCGGTCTGGACTGACGGCGCCCTAGATATTGAGATTGAGACATTGATATTTCGAGACAGTGAGATTTATGTTTTGTGTCGATGCTAGACACTATTGATACTGATTTCATTATGATACCTCAGTTTAAAAATACGAAGGAAATCTCACTAATTTATGAAGACAGTTTCTTCATTTACATGTATTCTGTTTTCATGCATTCATACCTCATTCATATGATATATTGCTACCTGAGGCACTGACACGGACACACGAGATTTCACTCGATTAGATATTACCCTAGCCATTGTTATAGGCTGCTTGTTATGTATATTTTTGAGGATATATTATGATCATTGACCTAGGTTGCGTTATTTATGCGATTTCTGTGCGTAGATGTTTTTCTACTCACGAGTTGGCAACTCACCCCCGTTGTGCCCCAGTTTCTTGCAGGTTTCATTACGGGTTTGCGGGCTCAGTTTCATTCGGGTGACTTGCTAGTAGGTGGGTTTTTCTTGTATCGTACCCATCATATTACCTTGTATAACATTATTCCGTTGTATCTAGTAAATTCCATCAACCAAACATGTATTTTTGAGATAGAGACCAGTGTTGTTTATTCTTTCGACCTTAGAGTCGCTCGTTATATTTCTGGTGGTTTTGAGTTTCCTTTTGAGTTTTGATCCTCGCCGTTGGCGTTGTATATTATATTGTTTGTGTGGTTGTGACCGTCGATTGACGAAGAGCTAGCTCCTGCTTGGGGATGCCCTTTTCTTGATTTCGTATACTATTCATGCTGTATCCCGTTTGTGGGCCAGTATTTACAAAGGAGACTCTGCCGAAATTTTCAGTAAATTTTTGATGTTTTAAATACCGCATAATTCGGCTTATGCTATTGAAACTACTTGCTTTAAGTTGGTTTTTCCTGCACTCTACTACTTTTCTTGGTTTGGATTTCTGGGTTTTCGGTTTTTCTTAGATTACGAATGCCTCGAGACGTTTCGTAGTTTAAGTGCCGGTCATGTTCCGTACTTTCGGGTCGTGACAAAGTTGGTATCAGAGCGTTAGGTTTTAACCTTCGGAGCGTAGGATGACCCTTGGTTGATGGAATAGGTGACTAAAGTAGAGTGACGTACCGTTGATATGTTCCGCGGCATATGTACGACACGCCACTCCACTTATGAAGCCTTAGGATGTACTTTTCCTTGTTCAGTATTATATTCCTTCCTGATCTAGCCTCATCGGTACCAGTTTGGTTTTGCTACTATGGTTACGGCAGGGAGAGCTACGGCTAGAGTTGCGGTCAGCATGAGCTCGTTACGAACGAGGACTGACCATGGCGTGATTCCGGCGACACACGATTGCGTAGATGTGTCTTTTTACCGTGTTTCCGCGCCACGAGCGTTTGGCGGATCACCTTTATGAGATTCTCGGACGTGCCGATCAGTATCAGAGGATTGAGCCAATGATAGAGGCCAGCCAGATCTTGATGACCATTGGTGTGTTGCTTATTCATGACGATCGAGGCACTGTTCAGCGTGCAGACGAGCGAGCCAGTTATTGCTGCGAACGACGAGATATTGCCCCAGATGCTGGAATTCGTGCAGGACGAGTTGTACTAAGAGATGATAGAAGGTCGCTAGTCATCGAGGATGAATGACTAGGACATGTGGATCGTTCGCCTACCCCGATGCGAGGTCATCAGATAGATTGATTCCAGTTAGAGACGACTTCGCGCGGAGACGTTGGGAGTCGACAGAGACGATCGAATGTCAGAAACCTATTATTCCAAGTTTAAAGTAGTCGGAAAGACATGCAGGCATTTCTATGGTCCCTCTAGAAGAATGAAACCCTAACTCGACTTAATGACCGTGTGAAAGCCTTTGAACCTTTTGGTTTGCGGCAGTTCTGCGGCGCCATTAGTGAGGCTTGGGTTTGCCCTTCTACGGCTGGACCACCGATGCTGTGGTATGTACTCGATACTATTAAACTGTGCACAAGATGTTGAGCTCTTGGGGGATTATGAGGTTTTGACGACTCGATCGGATGGCTCGACTTAATTCAGATGCTAGGTGGTGAGATGCATTTCTTGGGAGACTCCAGATATGAGGATAGCCGTTGGAGCTTAGTCCATGCACCCACGACGAGACGAGTCCAAAGCAGACGACATTAGAGAAAAGTGGAGTAAGAGGTTCGCACCAGATCTAGATGAGATGATATTCCACTCCGCCGACATCAGAGAGGCGATGCGCATGCCGAGGCATGGTACTTGGACTTACCTTCCAGAAGGAGTCACGATGAGTATGCAGTCGTTCCAGAGCAAGATGCAGATATAGGAAAGGACAATGACTTCCGGATAGTTGGCAGAGGCGAGACATGGAAGAGACCGTGAGCAGGATTCCTTCCAGGACACTGCTGCAATGATACTTGCACTTAGGATCAGATGTGTCACGTACATTCAGAGAGCCAGAGGCCGACGCCAGTGATATGCTGTCTTACGAGTGGTCGTGATGATTGACCAAGAGATGACCAGAGAAGTGCCAGAACGGAATCATCCCCGTTAGCACACCTGACAGGGCCGATGAGCCGATGGACCGAAAGATTGGTAATTCACAGTGAAGACCTTGACCCAGGAGTGGTCATGGTTACGCAGACCAGCAGGCCAGAGTTCATGATCATCGACGAGACGTCCCATTAGTGACCACGACAGTTGGGCCGAGATTCTTAGAGGATGCACTTGAGCGATACTATTCCGCCATTATTGATTTCGATGTTTTGGGTGATTTATTCGCATGATTGGATTTTGATGATTGAGGATTTACGATCTTTGCACAGTGTTGCACTTGATATCTTTTTCGTGCTTGGGTTTCACATGTTTGTGATTTTACGGTTTTAGACATTTGAGTTGATTTTGTGCATATGCACGCACGCGATTTCGTTCCTGCACTCTGTATAGTTTATATATGCTTGCAGTGCAGTGATACGCCTTTTGTGCACTTAGATGCACTGGACTTCGATTTCGATTGTGATACTCGATATTTGTTTTGTGCACCTTGTGCACCTGATTGATTTTGCGTACATTCGGCGCTTGATATTGGATTTCATGATTTCGTGCACGATGGATGCACCTGATTTGGATTTTCGCGCATGTTGGGCGCATGTTTTGAAGGGTGATTTTGGTGCACACCAGAGGCACTAAATCGAGATTTTTTTTGTGCATGTCAGATGCACCTGATTTTGCGGTCAGGCACACTTGTTGCCTACGACAGATATTTCGTACACACCCGATGCACTTAGCTGTTGTTTCTGTGCGCATGTATGGCACATTCATGGATTTTGATTTCCGTGCGCACCGGACGCACGTAGCATTCATGTGCATATTTTGGGATTGATTTCGTATAGAGCAGTACGTTTTTATGATATTGCTATGTGTTTTCGTACTGAGCAGGACTAGTCAGAGGACAGTACCTGAATATATTTTGCATGCATTGATAGTTATTGAAGGGATTTCCAAAAAGCGAGCTATAGCCTCAGTATTTACCTACGTGTCTGATATGACACGAAATATTTAAAACAAGGAGACCCTTCTAAATTGTTTCCAAAACGGCGGAACGTACATTTCAAACAAAGGTATATACGTATATAGTTATTTTCTTATGATAGACGTCCGCCACTGTGCAGTGTTATACGCGTTGCACAGCGACTTAAAGAGATTTGGCATGCATTTCCTTCAGATACTTACAGATATAGATTCGATGTTTATATGTATAGTTTCGAGTTATATCATATTGGTTTGATTTATATTTGGCATTGATGTCTTCTCCATGACTCCGATGATTGCGGGATGCTTGACGGAGTTTTGATTTGAGTTATATACTCATTTTTCAAGCGCATGCGCTGCGCTACGATTTGTTTTATGTATTTACAATTTTGGAGCCCCGACGACTTGATGGTTTTGCTTAGATGTTTTAGTATTTGGGGGGAGTTTTAATTTAAATTCGGGGACCGAATTTCTTTAAGGGGGGAAGATTGTAACGTTTTGAAAATCGTTTCGGTGAAATTTCGAAAAATCGGTAAAATAAGGGGGTTTTCTGTAAAAAGTCAAAATACAAATATATTATTATAAAAATTAAATATACATATTCTAGCTATGTAATTGCTATTATTTGGTGTTTATTGAGCTGCTGGTGAAATTTCAAATTTTCTGAAAAAAATATTATTTTATTATTATTTTAAGCCGTCACTAATACTTTTAATTAGGGAAAATTACAAATTGGAATGAGTTGAAACAAATTTTGTGCATCATAAAACATTAAATAAAATTTTATCATGTGGTTTTTGGAACGAAATCATTTGCCAAAACGGTTTAGAAATTATTGAAAAAAAAGGCTTTTTGGTGAAATTAGCGAAAGTTTGCAATTTGGTAACTTGAGAGGGACTTTTTGCACAAAATTTCCTTGCAAAATTTCACAAAACCTCACCCCAACCCCTTGGCCGAGCCCACCATGGCAGCAGCCCATATTTTTCCACTCCAATTTTGCTTCTTCAACTCATTTTAAAGTGGTTGGAATTGAAATAATTAATGTATTATATTGAGGTATGGGTTTTAAGTGATTGGATGGGCTTTGACTTAGACTTTCTCACACAAAATCCCTCACTCTTTCCCCCCTAAATCTGCTGGCCGAAACAGCCTTTCCCCCCCCCCCCTCCTTGTTCCATCTCTTCTCACATCAATTTCTTCACAAAAATTCAAATGAAAAATCTACAATTTGTTCTCAAATTCTAAGCAAATCCTCATACTATTCCCTTCTTAAGCCAAAATTGCTTTTAAGTATGGAGAATGATGGTGTCTATGGAGGTTAGGGAAACCTAGGATTTCAATCTTGGGAGGTAAAACTCTAACATAATGTTTAAATTGTAGTTTGTATATGCTAATTTAGATATTAGAAGTGTTAAATTAGTTGTGGTGGCTTACTTTCGGAAAATCAAGAGAAGGATTAAACTAAAGTTATGGTTGTGATAATTATTTCATGGTTGTGTGATGTATTTTAGCATCTTATGATATGCAAAACCTAAGCTTGTAGCTAATTTGCAAATTGTTATATTTATATTTTCCAAATTGTGATAATTATGCTAAATTGCTAACTAGGGTTTAGAAATTTAATTAAAATGTGGGATTAAAATCTAGTTAGGGTTTTAGCACATCATTAAGATTTCCATGTGTGGTTTAACCATTTAAAATATGCAAAACCAAGCTTAATTGTTAAATTATGAATTTCGCTTTAAAAATTGTTAAAACTGGTTGTTTTTGCAAACTTGAATTTTGGGTTAATGATAATTAGTGAGACTAAAAATATGGAAATGGTGTATATGACCTGGTTTTGATACTTAGTGAATAATATGGCTATTAGTTGGGTTAAAACATCAAGTTCCGAATTAAAACGGTAATTAAGTGTTTTCTAGGCTTTGTGAAATAAATCGATTTGAGCAAATTTAAGGTTTTTATGAATTGCACCATATTTTCAATTAAATTCTGGTGCGTTATGAACGCGTGATTGGTATTGGGTTTTTCTCGATTGGTTGACGTTTGTACATCGACTTCGAGAGTTGGTTTGGCTATTTGGCATGCGTATGCGATAGGTTTTGGCCTATGCGTGATACGCGTGCCGATTTGATTTTCGTGTGCCGTTTCGATTTCGAATTTGATTTTAATGCGATACGATGCGTTATGATATGTAGGTACCCCATGTGGACTTCGAGACGACAAGCAAGCGCGTTGTGACGTCGGCGCCGGCGAGCGAGGACCAGGTGAGTAGATTTATATCTACGGGGAGAAGTCGGGTGGATGGCGTATAGCACCCCCGCAGTCCGTGGTGATGTATACGGATGCGTATACACACCAACAATTTATGATATGTTGTTAGGATTTATTATTGATGATTTTAGATGGATATTGGTGTTGGATTGGTGCATGGTTACGAAACCTTAGTTAGTGGTTGCATCACACAGACACACACACCCATATTTGCATACATTCTTCTTTCATATATGCGTACATGGGATTATATATTGTTGTGTATATTTACACATGGGTATGGGACTATATGTTTATATACTAGATTTGAGGATAGTAATTGGGATTTGAGATGAGTCGATGATATTGGGCTTGAGGCCAGAAGATCCGTGATGTGTTTTGGTTCGTATTGAGATACGACATGATGTTTTAGCGAGTCTTTTGACGTAGTGATTCTTACATGCATGCATACATAGATGGTATCAATATTGTACTAGACGTTGATCAGTACCCCGATCATGATATTTGATAAAGAGGATATCAGATGAATAGTATGATGAATGTGATATTGACCCGTACCCAGATTTGGGGATGCCGTACGACGGATTTACGTACGAGCTATATTTTGATGATTGATCCACACTCTTGACTTGGGATGTCTGGTTATGGATATAATATTATTGAGGCGGGATCATCGACTGTATATATACAGGTATGTATATGTATCGACTCAGATGATAGGCGGTTTCCTTACCTGTAGTTCATCTTGTTAGTTCAGCCGTATAGTTTAGTGTAGTTGTTAGATTAGATTAGACTCCTACCTATTTCAAAACTAGCGGATCGTGGGTATTTTACAAGACAGGTCAAGGGATCTACGGATATTTCAAAAGACGTATCCTTTCTTAAAAACCACCGTAGCCCTATTTTCAAAACCCCGCGGTTCGTGTTATTTCAAATGGCACCATTTGTAGGAATTATATTAGATTATTACAGATTAGTTATCGTTGTGTCTAGTATTCAGCTCCCGCATATTATTGTTGTTCACTCTGCCTCGCATACTTATTTTGCTGCATATTCCATTATTGATATCATGCTGTTAGGATACCAGCACCATTACCGATGATGCGTATGTACCACGTACACCTACTTGCCGGCTCACACACATCTTGATCGGTAATTGCCATGTCACGTACACTTTAGAGAATATATTTGCTTGACTTAGCTTGTTAGTTAGTAGTTGATATGATATTAGTGTACCTGCCTTACATGCCTAGTTTATTAATCATACATTGCAACTTGGTTATTGATACCATATGCATTCATTATCATTGACATATGCACTTGTGATGATTTCTTGAGATTTATGATATTTCTGGATTTCGGGGAAAGCCGCAAAATTTACAACTTATGATCTTTTAAAATATAAAATGTTGCGGTTTTCTAGTGATGTAAAGTGTCGTCCACCATGAGTTTGCTGTGGTTTTAGAGATCCGTGTCGAGGAGTGGAGGAACCGTCACGGGTACATGGTGGACCCGGTATGGTACCCCGGGGCAAGATGAATGTGGTGTTGACGTTGAGCCTGGCAGGGGACAGATTACCTACCGGTGATATTACCCGACGCGTCGGATATCCGGAGGATACCGACGTGGTCTTGAGATGGATGGTAGGGGCCGGTCTGGACTGACGGCGCCCTTGATATTGAGATTGAGACATTGATATTTCGAGACAGTGAGATTTATGTTTTGTGTCGATGCTAGACACTGTTGATACTGATTTCATTATGATACCTCAGTTTAAAAATACGAAGGAAATCTCACTAATTTATGAAGACAGTTTCTTCATTTACATGTATTCTGTTTTCATGCATTCATACCTCATTCATATGATATATTGCTACCTGATGCACTGACACGGACACACGAGATTTCACTCGATTAGATATTACCCTAGCCATTGTTATAGGCTGCTTGTTATGTATATTTTTGAGGATATATTATGATCATTGACCTAGGTTGCGTTATTTATGCGATTTCTGTGCGTAGATGTTTTTCTACTCACGAGTTGGCAACTAACCCCCGTTGTGCCCCAGTTTCTTGCAGGTTTCATTACGGGTTTGCGGGCTCAGTTTCATTCGGGTGACTTGCTAGTAGGTGGGTTTTTCTTGTATCGTACCCATCATATTACCTTGTATAACATTATTCCGTTGTATCTAGTAAATTCCATCAACCAAACATGTATTTTTGAGATAGAGACCAGTGTTGTTTATTCTTTCGACCTTAGAGTCGCTCGTTATATTTCTGGTGGTTTTGAGTTTCCTTTTGAGTTTTGATCCTCGCCGTTGGCGTTGTATATTATATTGTTTGTGTCGTTGTGACCGTCGATTGACGAAGAGCTAGCACCCGCTTGGGGATGCCCTTTTCTTGATTTCGTATACTATTCATGTTGTATCCCATTTAGGGGCCAGTATTTACAAAGGAGACTCTGCCGAAATTTTCAGTAAATTTTTGATGTTTTAAAAACCGCATAATTCGGCTTATGCTATTGAAACTACTTGCTTTAAGTTGGTTTTTCATGCACTCTACTACTTTTCTTGGTTTGGATTTCTGGGTTTTCGGTTTTTCTTAGATTACGAACGCCTCGAGACGTTTCGTAGTTTAAGTGCCGGTCATGTTCCGTACTTTCGGGTCGTGACAGTAGGGGTCTAGGGGTGTGGGATTTGCTATTCATCACAACCGTGGAATCCGTGTTTTATACTGGCTCGTATTGAAAACACGGACGTCCTAGTATATCCAATGTTTCATATATTTCTTCTGTTGTTTTATCTGTGATGTGATCATGTGATGTTCTGTGATAGATACAGTATATAGTATATATGATATATTATATAGACGTTACTTATGTTTTGCACCCGCACTAGCCCTGCCCTGCTCTGTCGTTAGTTACCTAACCTAACGGTGCACGAGGGGACATCCAGGCGAATGCGGATGGCATAAGTGTACGTCGTATTTATCTGTGATGTTTAGGTGACTTAAATGATGGGACTTCATTAATGTGATTAATGAAAGAAAAGAAACCTAAGATGTTGTAGAATCAAATTTTAAAACAAAACAGGTAGCTACAGTTCTAGTTTTGCATAGCGGTATATATGATATACCCTGCACCTTATTCGATGAGGATAGGACCGAGATCCCTTCACCGGGAGTGACTCCTTTAGCAATAACTGGCAGATGCTACACACTCGGTTTGACTTTTGATTGCTTCTATAGTTTCTGCTTTGCACAGTGATATATATGATATATCCCGCACCTCATTCGACGAGGAAAGGGCCGACGATCCCTTCACCGGGAATGACCCCTTTAGCAAAACTAGAAAAGCCTCAAAATCACTCCATTTCAAAACATCATTTGATTCTACAACGATATCAAGTTCATTACGCAATAGGTTTTCAGAAAAACCTGTCGTAGCCCTCCGTCATTTCAGATAAGTTACATATAGTATTCGTGCTACATTTGTTGGCTTTCATCAAGGTGTAGTGTGCGGTAGCTATGTGCTGTTTATCTGCTGCATATGATGCGACTGGATTAGTTTAGTCGTACGGCTTTGTTGGCTTTCGTCAAGGGTCGTGCGGGTGGGTTTAATTCAGTCAAGAAATGTACGGGTTGAACTTGACTAGCGGGATGTAGTTTGTTGGCTTTCGTCAAGGTCATAGCACGCTAGGGGCAAAAGCATTATCGGGAATTTCAAGTGTTGAAATTTGCAATGAGATTGCATACCTTCTATGAGATAGTTGGATCCCGATACCCGCTGCGAGTAAGAGTTACTCCTGGGAGAGTTTTACACACTACAATTAGCCGATCAAGTAGGTGTCTAGAAAGGTGTTAACGAGGTTACGCCTCTGGGAAAACGAGGTTTACTATAATTAGGTCCGTGCGAAAGCACGGGGAACCTCCCTCAAAGTACCGACACTGGCCTGGCTAAAAGATCGACGAAGTTGTAGGGTGTAATTAATCCCGGCTAGTCTTTCCTTTTAGGGTTTGAAGGAAGATTTGATAAAAACCAGTGGGAGCCATCCTGATTAGATAAGCTAATAACCAATCTGATCTTGCACGAGCATACACTAAAGTGTTTTCTTCTCTCTCTCTCCAGGTAGCGACCATTTCATGCCTTAATCAAGATAATAATATGGATGTATTGACCGAACCCACATGTTATACTGTGCTGGGGAACGTTGGTTCCGTTTTTTCTTATAAGAGTTATAGGAATGAACAGGACATAGGGGAATACCAGGATTCCCATGCCACCCGAATGAAGAAAGTACATGATGATGCATTTTCTTCGGGTGTGTTCGTTACTGAGAACTGTTTCTCCATTTGCTCTACGTCCTGGGTATTGGATACCGGGTCAGGATCCCATATATGTAATCAGTTACATGGGCTTAGGAAAGGTAGAGAACTTGGAGAAGGTGATAAAGACATTAGAGTTGGAAATGGTGCAATTGTTGCAGCTAAGACTGTCGGAGAATATCACCTTGCATTACCAACTGGTAATACATTGGTTCTGAACGAATGTTATTACATGCCGAACCTGATATGCAACATTATATCGGTTTCTTTATTGAGTAAAAAGGGATATAATTTTGTATTACAGGATAATGTTATGAACATTTTCCGTAACCAAAAGTTGGTTGGATCAGGCACGTTGTGCAATGGCATTTATGTTCTAAATCAATCAACAGTTCTGAGTATAACAAACACACATAAGAGGAAGAGTTCAGAACTGAACGAATCCTTCTTGTGGCATTGTAGACTGGGTCACATCAATGCGACACGACTGGCCAAGTTGCATAAGGATGAATATTTGAAACCATTCGAATTTTCATCTTATGACACTTGCCAGTCATGTCTCAAAGGCAAGATGACCAAAACTCCGTTTACGGGACACGGGGAAAGAGTTACGGAACTCTTGGGACTAGTACATAGTGATGTATGCGGTCCAATGTCTACACATGCCAGGGATGGTTCTTCGTACTTCATTACATTCACTGACGATCTCTCAAGATACGGACATGTGTACTTAATAAGACACAAGTCTGAAGCTTTTGAGAAATTTAGAGAATATAAACAAGAAGTCGAGAACCAAACCGGAAAAAGTATTAAAATCCTTCGATCTGATCGAGGAGGTGAATACTTGAGCAATGAATTCCTGGACTTCCTAAAAGAGAATGGGATTCTCTCTCAGCTGACTCCTTCATATACACCACAGCACAACGGTGTATCAGAACGGAGGAACCGCACTCTATTAGATATGGTGCGCTCTATGATGAGCACAGCTGAGTTACCTATTTCCTTCTAGGGGTATGCGCTTGAAACAGCTATACATCTGTTGAATATGGTCCCAACCAAATCTGTGCCTACCACTCCATATGAGATATGGAAAGGAAAGAGACCAAGTCTTAACTATGTTAAGATATGGGGTTGTCCAGCCTATGTCAAACGACAAAATCCGGAAAAACTCGAGGCACGGTCTGTTCTATGCAAATTTGTAGGATATCCCAAGAATTCTCAAGGGTATATCTTCTACCACCCTGAGGAACAAAGAGTGTTTGTTTCTCGGCATGCCACCTTTTTAGAAAAGGAATTTCTTGAAAAAGAGATTAGTGGTCATGAGGTAGAACTGGAAGAGGTTCCAGCTGCAGAAGCTACAACAGAAGATCTGGTGGAACCAGAGGATTCCGTAGTTCCCGATGAACCCCAGCAACTCCGCCGATCTAGTAGGGTTCCTCGCCAACCTGAGAGATACTACGGTTTTCTCATGGATGGAGGGAGCGAGGATTGCATCATGGAGGATGATGACCCAACAAGCTTCGAGCAGGCCATCACGAGTAGGGACTCGGTGAAATGGCTGGATGCTATGTGGTCCGAGATGGAATCCATGTACACCAACAAAGTATGGACTTTGGAAGTTGCTCCTGAAGGGGTAACACCCATTGGGAGCAGGTGGATCTTCAAGAAAAAACTTGGTGTAGATGGGAAAGTGGAGACTTTCAAAGCTAGACTTGCAGCAAAGGGTTTTCGTCAAAGACCAGGTGTGGACTATGACGAGACCTTTTCTCCAGTGGCTATGCTTAAATCCATCCGGATCATGCTTGCCATCGCTGCATATCATGATTACGAAATCTGGCAAATGGATGTTAAGACCGCCTTTCTAAATGGTGATTTAGAAGAGTGCGTGTACATGACTCAGCCAGAGGGCTTCGTAGACAATGGGAGCAGCGGGAAGGTGTGCAAGCTGCTTAAATCCATTTATGGATTAAAGCAAGCATCGCGGAGTTAGAACATCTGCTTTGACGTCGTTATCAAAGAGTTTGATTTCGTCAAAAACCCAGATGAACCTTGTATCTACAAGAAGGTAGCAGAGAGTAAGGTTGTCTTCCTCGTATTGTACGTAGACGACATACTCTTGATAGGAAATGATATTCCTATGCTGCAATCGGTCAAGCTCTTCTTATCACAAAGATTCTTAATGAAAGATCTTGGTGATGCCTCCTGCATATTGGGAATAAGGATCTATAGAGATAGATCCAAACGGATATTGGGATTGTCCCAATCCAGGTACATTGACACCATACTAAAGAGGTTTAGTATGGAAGATTCCAAGTGTGGGAACTTGCCCACGATCTCTGGAGTCACTCTCTCCAAAGAGATGTCTCCCAAGACTGATTTGGAGAGAGCTCGCATGCAAGTGATACCCTATGCTTCGGCTGTAGGCTCTATCATGTACGCGATGCTATGTACCAGACCCGATGTTGCATATTCACTAAGTGTAGTGAGCAGGTATCAAGCTGATCCTGGAGAGAGTCACTGGACAGCTGTGAAGAGCATTCTCAAGTACTTACGAAGGACTAAAGAGATGCTCTTGGTGTATGGTAACGGAGAACTCCAAGTGGAGTCCTTTACCGATTCGAGCTTCCAGAGTGATAAGGACGACTCTAAGTCGCAGTCGGGATTTGTCTTTACCCTTTACGGAGGGGCGGTTAGCTGGAAGAGTTCCAAGCAGGAAACCGTGGCAGACTCGACGATGGAGGCTGAATACATCGCTGCCAACGATGCTGCCAAAGAGGCTGTCTGGATCAAGAAGTTCATTACTGAACTTGGAATGGTTCCATCAATTGAGCATCCAAAACCTTTGTATTTTGATAACAATGGAGCGGTGGCTTTGGCCAAGGAACCCAGGTCCCATCAGCGATCCAGGCATATTCTGAGGCGGTATCACCTGATCCGGGAGATAGTTGATCGCCGGGAGATCGAGGTCAGGAGGGTTGACACGAAGAACAACAAGGCGGATCCACTCACGAAGGCCATTCCCCAGATACAGTTTGAGAGACTCTTCGGGATGCTCGGTATGCGATACTACAGCAGCTGGCCTTAGTGCAAGTGGGAGATTGTTAGTTGTATGTATGCCCTAGAGGCCAGTACTGTACAGATGATGTATATTATATTGGATGCTTGGACATATATAGAGATGACTTTCTTGCTCAATATGATAGTATGCTATCTGGTTTCTCTTTATCTTAACATGTACACTAGTCTCTTTAAACTGTCTTTTAGTTACATGTTGGAAAAGCCCTTAGGATGTGTACTTGACTGCCTGGACTATGATGCAGATCTTACTAGTGGGGACATGGTAGTCCATAAGTACATCCTTCAAGGTCCCTAGTCGTGTGTGTATCGAGACGGGGCATCGATATACCAGAGTAGACTAGCGTATACGCTTCTCGACCCATGAGATGGGCGATGGATGATCCCATATCCATTGGTGTTTGATATCAGAGATGATATACGGGTGCTCAGTGGAGACTGGGTACACTGGACGGACTCGCCGAGAACTCCCAGATGGTATTATACCTCACGTCAGATGGCAGTTCTCAGGTGACACTTGTGCAGGTTAGTCTGTAGACCCGAGATCGTCATAGAGTCTTGTGTGATTCCCACTGTGCTTTGATCTCCACCTTACCACGTCCATGAGGGCGTGCAAAACGGTGGTCTTTGGGCACAGTCCCGAGTCATATGGAGGCAATGAGCGATAGGAGGGGTTTCATCTCTCCCGGTATTGGGGGTTGATGTTGCGCTGTGCTCGATTGGCCGTAACAGGGAAGTCCCTGGCCAGGGCTGATCAGAGATTTGCTGGTAAGTGTTACCAGTAGTTTCTCGACCCGTTATGAGCCTCATATCGGCACGACTTATCGGTTACTGGGGTCTGACGTTTACCACCCCTAGACTTGATATGCGACATATCAGACGAACAGACCGGACTGTACGGTAAGTGTTACTGGTTGGATTCACAGGAGTGTGAGCGGGCTAGCTCGTCGATTTTCTGATCGCTCAATACCCGGGTGGCCGTTACGTTTAGCAGACCGCTTGCGGCTTGTGGGTGATTGATATGATCATCATCTGCTGCCGGCGTATTGACGAGTCTTTAGAGTCCTACACAGAGGTTTCCTGGCTCAAGCGAAACGAAATAGGAGCGCATATGAGATATGTGCAGGACCGAGAATAATGCGAGTATGTGATACCGTATTTCATTCTCGCGATGGATGTATCGACTGGTTATATACGATATAACCTAGATATCGAATCAAGGATTGATTCGATAAGACGATACATAGGATACTAGTCGGTTATATGCGATATGACCGGATCGTTAAATCAAGTGTTGATTTAATGATTTAATGTATAATTATATATTTGATATATTACTTTGCATTAACTAGTATTGGTTCACTTTAAATGGATTTTCTCACTTGATGTGCAAGTTGTATATGTGATATACTTTTGTGCACATGTTTGTATCATGTTTGATGATACTTGCTCATTTGGTTAAGTGTATAGAATTATACCATGGTTAAGTTGATGTTTAGGGTTTTGCTTTTTCATTTATTTATTTATTTGGAAAAGATAAAGATGAGAATGGTGGCTTTCTTTGTTTCTTATTGAAGCTTCATGAAGCTTTGACTTAGTCCACCATTCTTATCTCATCCTTAACCCTAACCATTCCAACTAACCCTCGTTTATTCTCTACACTTGACTATGGTTAGGATATGATAAGTATTCATATTAGTTTCTTTTTTAAAATAAGAAACTTATCATATTCTTTATCTTCTCCTTCTTCTTCTTCAAGAAAAACCTTGACTTCATCAATGGTAACTTGAGCAAACAAGTGAGAAATCCAATTCTAAAGTGAACCCACCTCCTATTTCTTCACCCTCTACCTCTTGCCAAGTTGTTTTGGGTGTTTTCTTCACAAGTTTCACAAATTTGTGAAGTCGGAGCTTGAACTTGTGATGCCTCGACGTAGATCATCTTCGGCACGAAGCCGACGACCTAGTCCGCCCATTTCTCCGATCAAGCCGACGATTGAGTCCGGGATTCGAGATGGACAGCAAGAGGACGCCTACGTGGAGCCAAGGAAGTGGATATCCGGATCTACAAAGGTTGTAGCTTCTTATCTCTAGTTAAGTTGTTAACTAGATTCGTATTTCGCCTAAACTTCTAGTCAACGATCCGTATTAGGGTTTCTCGGCACATGTAAAATTTGAAATTGGAATGGTTGATGCCTTGTGAGACCTCTTGAGAGTGCCTAGGAACCCTACATTGGCTTGCTAGGCCTTGCGAACTAGAATGAGTAAAGGATTGTTTTGGTGTCTTTTTATCTCTAAGGCAATGTGTCTCAACACATGAAAATGGTTTGCCTTGAGCTAGAGAGAGCAAGAGGAAGAGGGAGAGCTTGAGAATGAGAGAGCTCAAGAGAGAGAAAGCAAATGAAAGAATGCGCCTCTCTTTTCTCATTCAACCTCTCATAATCCAAAAAACCATCATAACAAAAATAGTAATCAAGTATTGTGTGATGGTTTAAGTCAAAATGGCTATATCATTTCATGCACTCATTTTGCATAAATAAACAAGCAAGCAAAAGCCTTTGCCATGGAATGATAGCCATTGTCATGATGATGGTCAACTAGTCCAACCTAGTCAACCGGTCAACAAAGTCAACAAGTCAACAAAGTAAACCCCTCAACAACCATGTCACTATAATACTTAATTAATATTAATGTTAATCATATATCTTATTCTCATTAGGGTTTAGCCAAAAGTCAATAGTCAACAGTCAACAGCCCCAATGAGAATCCTCTGCCTCTGTCTCTCTCTGTCAACTGTGCATACACATCCGTATCCGCGTTCCGAGGAACACGAATACAAACGAGATAAAACCAATCCCAAAACGTACACTAGGATCTGGCTTGAACCAAAGCCCGCTAGTGTAAACTGTCCGGACACTGTACGTGCACAAGTGCACGGATATGACCGAACCCTGTCGCAAAACCATGCGACCTGTCGCAAAACCATGTGACCTCTACTCTTTTACCTAAAGGCGAATAGCTTTCTGTGTGGGACTCTAAAGACTCGACACTACGCTGGCAGTGGGTTTAACCACAGACCGCAAGCGACACTACCTGTGCGTAACGGTCCCCAGGTAGATGCCGACAAGAAGACTGACGAGGTGAAACCCATCTGAACTCCTACTGAGTCTGAATGTGACAATCTCTCTGTACAGTCCGGTCTGTTCGTCTGATACATCGCATGGCGGGCCTAGGGGGCAGTAAACGTCAGTCCCCTAATAGCGGAACAAGTCGTGTCGGAGTGAAGCCCAGAACACCCTGAGATAACACTGGAAACCTACCAGTATATCTCGCTTGCCCTGGCCAGGGACTACTCGTTTAATGGCTCTCCTAGACACAGCGCGATGTAAACCCCCAATACCGGGAGAGACGAATCCTGTCTTACCGTCTCTGCCTCCAAGTGCTTCGGGACTGCACCCAACTACTACATGTTTGCACGACTCCTTTGAGCCGTGGTAGGGTAGTAATCTAAGTACAGTGGGAACACACTCGAGGCGAAGTGACAGTGTCAAGTCAGCGGACTAAGCTGTACTCATGTCACCTGGGAATTGATAACTGACGATAGGTATAGTACCAACCAGCAGTTCCCGATGAGTCATGTCCAGTGTACTCGTAACCCAACGAGCACCCGCATACTATCTCAAGTACGACATACTGACAGCTGTGGGACAGATCGTCTCCCACACTGGGATGAGAAGCGCATACGCTAGTCTACTCCGGAGTATCGATGCACTGTCTCGATAGTCCTGCGACTAGGGACCTGCATAAGGATGTGCTTATAGATTACCCACCCTCCACTAGTGTGACTGCCATCACAACGCTGGTAATAAAGCAAAGATCCTAAGGGCTCCACTAATATGTATAGGTGATATACTAAAATAAACACATGTACACATTGAAGTAGAAACAATCCAAGTAGCATACTACTATATTGAGCAAGATTGTCTATACAAGGTGAATATACCAAGCTTCCATTAAGTAATATACAAACTAGTATGATACTGTAATGGCCTCTAGGGCATATACACTAACAATATCCCACTTGCATTAAGTCCATGTACTGGCGTATCGAAGACCTATCATCTCGATCAGCCGCTCGAACTGAGTCTGGGGTAAGGCCTTTGTGAGAGGATCGGCAGTTTTGTCTTCCGTAGAAACTCTCCGAACCTCGATCTCCTGGCGACCCATGATCTCCCTGATCAGGTGATACCGCCTCAAGATGTGTCTGGATTTCTGATAGGAACTTGGTTCCTTCGCTAAAGCTATAGCCCCGTTGTTGTCGCAATACAGAGGTATTGGATCAACAAAGGACGGAACCACCTGAAGTTCAGTTAAGAACTTCCTTACCCAGACAGCTTCTTTTACGGCATCTGCAGCAGCGATATATTCCGTTCCATCGTCGAGTCAGCAACGGTTTCCTGTTTGGAACTCTTCCAACACATCGCCCCTCCATTGAGGGTAAAGACATAACCCGACATGGACTTGGAATCATCCTTGTCACTCTGGAAGCTGGAGTCAGCAAAGGCCTCGATCTGGAGGTCTTTTCCGCCATACACCAAGAACATCTCCGTAGTCCTTCTCAGGTACTTGAGAATGTTCTTTACTGCTATCCAATGTTTCTCCCCATGGTTTGACTGATACCGGTTTACCACGCTCAGTGCATAAGCTACATCTGGTCTGGTACATAACATCGCATACATTATAGAGCCTACCGCAGAAGCGTAAGGTATAATAGACATGCGATCCCTATCCAAATCAGTCTTGGGAGACATCTCTTTGGAGAGGGTGATCCCGTGACAAGCCGGAAGATTACCGCGCTTGGAATCTTCCATACTGAATCTTTTCAGTATGGTGTCGATGTACCTGGACTGTGAGAGTCCCAGTATCCTCTTGGATATGTCACGATAGATCCGGATCCCCAGAATGTATGAGGCATCACCCAGGTCTTTCATGGAGAACCTGTGTGACAAGAACCCTTTGACAGATTGTAGCATAGGAATGTCATTTCCTATTAAGAGAATGTCATCCACGTATAAAACGAGGAATACTACAGTTCTCGCTACAAATCTACTATAGATGCATGGTTCATCTGGATTTTAGATAAAGCCAAACTCCTCGACCGTCTCATCAAAACAGATGTTCCAACTCCGCGATGCCTGCTTCAGTCCATAGATGGACTTAAGCAACTTGCACACCTTTCCGCTGCTCCCACTCTGAATGAAACCCTCTGGCTGGTCCATATAAACACACTCCTCTAAATTTCCATTTAGAAAAGAGGTCTTTACGTCCATCTGCCAAATCACATAATCGTGGAAGGCAGAAATGGCAAGAAGGATCCGAATGGATTTCAGCATAGCTACTGGAGAAAAGGTCTCGTCATAGTCCAAACCAGGTCTTTGACGAAAACCCTTTGCAACCAGTCTAGCTTTATAGGTCTCAACCCGTCCATCTACACCAATCTTCCTTTTGAAGATCCACTTGCATCCTACGGGTTTTACCCCATCTGGAGCAACGTCCAACGTCCATACTTTGTTGGTGTACATGGACTCCATTTCGGTCCGCATTGCATCCAGCCATTTTACCGAGTCATCGCTATGAATGGCCTGCTGGAAGCTAGTTGGCTCATCATAATCTATGATGCAATCCTCTCTATCCACGTCTATAAGAAAACCGTAATATCTCCCGGGCGGATGAGACTGCCTACTACTCCAACGGAGCGGCGTAGGAATGTCATTTTCTTTTGAACCCTCTGGTTCTACTAAGCTTTCAGTAATAGTCTGTGGTTCTGGAATTTCTTCCAATTCTATTTCGCTCCTACTTGTTTCCTTTTCTAAGAACTAGTGTTCAAGAAAATGGGCATTACGAGAAACAATGATCTTTTGTTCCTCTGCGTAATAGAAGAGATACCCCCTGGAGTTCTTTGGGTATCCCACAAACTTGCACAGTACTGAGCGTGCCTCGAGATTGTCCGCATGCTGCTTTTTGACAAAAGCCGGACATTCCCAGATCTTCAGATATTGAAGATAGGGTTTCTTCCCACTCCATATCTCATATGGTGTGGTAGGCACAGTCTTAGTTGGAACTCGGTTCAAAAGGTATGCAGCTGATTCTAGTGCATATTCCCAGAATGATCGCGGTAACTCAGTGTTACTCATCATGGAACGTACCATATCCAATAGGGTCCGGTTCCGTCTCTCCGATATACCGTTATGTTGCGGAGTGTATGGAAGAGTAAGCTGAGAGAGAATTCCATTCTCTTTTAAGTAGTCCAGGAACTCGGCACTCAAGTATTCACCACCTCGATCCGATCTTAGTGTCTTGATACTTTTGCCGGTTTGTTTTTCTACTTCATTCTTATATTCCTGGAATTTTACAAAGGCTTCGGATTTATGTTTCATTAAGAAGACATAACCGTACCTTGAAAAGTCATCCGTAAAAGTAATGAAGTAAGAATAACCGCTTCGCGCATGTGTAGACATTGGACCACACACGTCGCTGTGTACGAGTCCTAAGAGCTCGCTCGCTCTTACTCCGTGTCCAGTGAACGGAGTCTTTGTCATCTTTCCTTTGAGACAGGATTGGCAAGTGGCATACGATTGAAATTCGAACGGATTCAAATATCCTTCTGCATGTAAATTCGTCAACCTTCTCTCATTGATGTGACCCAGCCTACAATGCCATAAGAAAGTCTGATTTATTTCCGGATACTTTCTTTGGTTTAATACGTATATTCCATTGCTTAATGTACCTGACTCAATCAGAACTTGATTAAGGTGAATGTTTACAACATTACTTACAAACGCAAATTCATAACCTTCTATAGAAGTCAAAGATACAGAAATGATATTACAAGTTGCGTTGGGTACAAAATAGCAATTACGCAAAACCAAAACGTGTCCATCTGACAACCCCAGGTGATAGTCCCCCACGGCCTTAGCATCCATGCTAGATCCGTTTGCAACTTTGAGGGTCATGTCACCTGCCTTCAAAACCCTACGGTTTCTCAACGCCTGCAAAGAATTACAGATATGAGATCCTGATCCGGTATCCAATACCCAGGAAGTAGAGTTTATTGATAGACAGTTTTCAATAACATACACACCTGAAGCTGAAGCCGCAACTTGCTTCAGATCCTGTGTTCTGGCTTTCCAAGCCCTGCAATCATTCTTCCACTGACCACTCTTATGACATAAAAAGCACTCTTCCTTCCCTATAAGGTTCCCCGCTATCTTTGTTGCTTTTGCTTTTCCCTTCGTATCCACTTTACTAACACCGCCCCTTGGTTTGGCGAAGGCTTTCTTCTTCTTTCGCTTGGCTTTCGCCTTGGACGTTGAAGATGAAGATCCTCCTACAAACAAAGTGGATGTTTCCCTACCTTTCTGTAGGGTGCCCTCTGCACTCCTCAGCATGTTGAGGAGCTCTGAAAGTTCAACTTCTTTTTCTTGTAAGTTGAAGTTCAGGATAAACTGGGCGTAAGTGGAAGGAAGGGACTGGAGAATCATGTCCGTATAGAGCTCGTTCTCTAACGTGGTCCCAAGTTCCGCGAGCTCCTCAATGAAGCCAATCATCTTATGCACGTGTTCTGCTACCGATGATCCGATGGCCAACCTTGCCGAAAATAACTTCTTCGACACTTCGTATCTTGCGATACGAGATTGCTCTCCATACAGTTCTTTTGTATGGAGAAATATGGATTCGAGGTCCATATTCTCGTGCCTCCTCTGATGTTCGTTGTCCATAGAGGCAAGCACGAGGCACTTGGCCTTCGCGCTATCGATCTCCCAAGTCTTACGGATTTCCTTATCCGCGACGCTGGAGGTGGGACCTGGGACAGGTGGAGCTTTGGTGGTAAGGAGATACCCCAACTTGTCATAAGTGATTGCTATTTTGACATTCCTGAGCCAATCTTTGTAGTTTGGCCCTGTCAGTATGTTTTTATCTAGTAATAACTTAAGTCCGGTCATGATGTTTGGTCGCTGCAATTAGGAGAGAGAGAAGAAACACTTTAGCATGATGCTCTTGCAAGTTTAGAGTGGTTTTTAATTTGTCTAAACATGATGGCTCCCACTGTCTCTCGAATCCCTCCTCAAACCAAAAAGGAAGAATTAGTCAGGATCAATCTCACCGTACAATACTTGCTTAACCGTTCGGTCAGGATGGTGTCGATACTTCGAGGGAGGTTTTCCAACGCTTTCGCGAAGTTCCTTAATTTAAAAACCTCTTTTCCCTGGGGGCGTAGCCCCGCTAACACCTTTCTAGACACCTACTAGGTTTATAGCATTGATCGTTTAGCGAGAAATTTCCCGAGGAGTAGCATATACTCATAGTAGGATCGGGATCCAAATATCTTCGGGTGACAAAACTGAAGGAATCCTACCAGAATCATCACACTCCAAATGGTATGCAGTGCTAGCAAGTTTCAGTTCTTTTGAAACTCCCGATGTGGATTTTTGCCCCATGCTCTTATGACCTTGGCGTGAGGTCAAATTGTCATAAGTCACATGTCAAGTTATTCCCATCATTATCCAGGTTAATTTGAACCCACCCGCACGTACCCTTGACGTAGGCCAAAATGGCAGTACGACTGTCTTAAACCAACGCATTCTATCTATGCAACAGATAAATATCCGGTAGCTACCAATCACTATGCCTTGGCGTGAGGTCAAAATACATAGCTTGAATACTACCGAATATTTAACTGAAATGATGGAGGGCTACGGATGGTTTTGGTAAAACCTTGAACGTAGTGAACTTGATATGATTGATGGAATGAGATAGCTTTTAAAAGGAGTGGCTTAAGCTCCGCGTTTAAAAGTTCTTTTGAAAAGAAATCGAGTGGTTTTTTTTTAAAGTGTTCCAATGACTTTTACTTGGTTTATTTTTCTTGCATTAGTTCTTTTAATGCGTCCCATCATTTAATCCTACCATTGCAGAAAACAACCAAAATATGACGTACGCTTATGCCATTCGCATTCGCCACGGGACCCCGTCATTACACGTTAGGTTACTTAACTAACGACAGAGCGGGGGCTGGGCTAGCGCGGCTGCAAAACATAAGCAACGCCTAAATAATATCATATATAGATATATTGCAATGATAGCCATTTCAGATCACAGATGAATACATTGGATATACTAGAAATCCGCAATTCGTACGAGCCTGTAACGAAAAGCGGATTACACGGTCGCGATGAATAGCCAAAACCCCACCCTAGACCCCTACGGGTGCAGCAAACTACCCGCCAAATATCCGAAGTGGAGCAACCTCCCTCAACGACGTGAGTAGGCCACTCGGCACTTCGAGATACCCGGTAGTTTGTGCACCCCACCTTGGGTCTATCCTAGGAGCAAAAACAGTAAAAAGAAATTATACAATGACGGCTACAACCCCGACCCGGTTGTGCGGCCAAAAATAATATTACATCAATTTACATATTACAGGAATTGAAAGATAAAAGAAAAAACGCTCATCTCACAACCCCCGGCTATTCATCCGCGACAATCCAAAGAATTCATATACACATACCATCAACATTAAAGATCACATATATGTATAACTCCCACTAATCGACGTATAGCGATTAGCGGACGTTCAATACATATAATACATCACAGATATAAACCCGTTAGCCTTAGTCTTTAGAAGTTCGATAAAAAATACGGATTTTCAAGCCCCAAAAACAATTTTTTCTTTCTGGAAAATCTGGGCTGAAAAGACATGCTCCAAAAATCCCAAAATACCCCACAGAGTATACTGCAATGAAACCGGTCCACGACCGAGTCAACTCGGCCACGGATCCGCGGCAAGAAGCTGTTCTTGCCGCGGAACCGCGGTTCTGTTGATCGTTTTTCTGCAGTATAGTATAAAAACCCTGAGTCGATTTTTGGTATATGTCAAATAATTTTTACAGCACTTTGAAAATCGACAGAAAGTTTGAGTTCCGGGTGTATTTCGCGACTTTTACTTTGATCGAACTTCTACTTACTTCGCTAACATGTTAGATAGTGTTTAACTAGGCTCTGATACCACTGTAAGTCCATGCTACCCTTCCCCGGTTCTTACGGGGTTGCGGAAGTGGTGAAAACGATTTTCAAGAGGGTGGTAACATGGACTACAAATACGGATCTTTGCTAAACAACTAACTAACAACCTAACTTGAGTTTACCTACTCGGTTAGGGGGCTATACCTTTCTTGAACTCATTCGTCTTCAACTCCTCCTTGTGTACGGATCGGCCTCACCTCGTCGTCTCCTTGCGCCGAAGATGGATCCACCCGAAAGCTTCTACTTTTGGCTTCTTCTTCGATCTTTGAAGAAACTAGAACACTTGGCTTGCTAGGCCTTGTGAACTAGAATGAGTAGAGGATTGTTTTGGTGTCTTTTTATCTCTAAGGCAATGTGTCTCAACACATGAGAATGGTTTGCCTTGAGCTAGAGAGCAAGAGGAAGAGGGAGAGCTTGAAAATGAGAGAGCTCAAGAGAGAGAAAGCAAATGAAAGAATGAGCCTCTCTTTTCTCATCCAACCTCTCATAATCCAAAAAACCATCATAACAAAAATAGTAATCAAGTATTGTGTGATGGTTTAAGTCAAAATGGCTATATAATTTCATGCACTCATTTTGCATAAATAAACAAGCAAGCAAAAGTCTGTGCCATGGAATGATAGCTATTGTCATGATGATGGTCAACTAGTCAAACCGAGTCAACCGGTCAACAAAGTCAATAAGTCAACAAAGTCAACCCCTCAACAACCATGTCACTATAATACTTAATTAATATTAATGTTAATCATATATCTTATTCTCATTAGGGTTTATCCAAAAGTCAATAGTCAACAGTCAACTATCAACAGTCAACAGTCAACAACCACAATGAGAATCCTCTGCCTCTGTCTCTCTCTGTCAACTATGCATACACACCCGTATCCGCGTTCCGAGGAACACGAATACAAACGAGATAAAACCAATCTCAAAACGTACACTAGGATCTGGCTTAAACCAAAGCCCGCTAGTGTAAGCTGTCCGGACACTGTACGTGCACAAGTGCATGGATATGACCGAACCCTGTTGCAAAACCATGCGACCTGTCGCAAAACCATGTGACCTCTACTCTTTTGCCTAAAGGAGGATAGCTTTTTGTGTGAGACTCTAAAGACTCGACACTACGCTGGCAATGGGTTTAACCACAGACCGCAAGCGGCACTAGCTGTGCGTAACGGTCCCCAGGTAGATGCCGACAAGAAGACTGACGAGGTGAAACCCATCTGAACTCCTACCGAGTCTGAATGTGACAATCTCTCTGTACAGTCCGGTCTGTTCGTCTGATACATCGCATGGCGGGCCTAGGGGGCGGTAAACGTCAGTCCCCTAATAGCGGTACAATTCGTGTCGGTGTGAAGCCCAGAACACCCTGAGATATCAGTGGAAACCTACCAGTATATCTCGCTTACCCTGGCCAGGGACTACTCGTGTAATGGCTCTCCTAGACACAGCGCGATGTCAACCCCCAATACCGGGAGAGACGAATCATGTCTAACCGTTACTACCTCCAAGTGCTTCGGGACTGCACCCAACTACTACCTGTTTGCACGACTCCTTTGAGCCGTGGTAGGGTAGTAATCTAAGTACAGTAGGAACACACTCGAGGCGAAGTGATAGTGTCAAGTCAGCGGAATAAGCTGTACTCATGTCACCTGGGAACTGATAACTGACGACAGGTATAGTACTAACCAGCAGTTCCCGATGTGTCCTGTCCAGTGTACTCGTAACCCAACGAGCACCCGCATACTATCTCAAGTACGACGTACTGACGGCTGTGTGACAGACTGTCTCCCACACTAGGATGAGAAGCGCATACGCTAGTCTACTCCGGAGTATCGATGCCATGTTTCGATAGTCCTGCGACTAGGGACCTGCATAAGGATCTTCTTATAGATTACCCAGCCCCCACTAGTGTGACTGCCAACACAACGCTGGTAATCAAGCAAAGATCCTAAGGGCTCCACTAATGTGTATATGTGATATACTAAAATAAACACATGTACACATTGAAGTAGAAACAAACCAAGTAGCATACTACTATATTGAGCAAGATTGTCTATACAAGGTGAATATCCCAAGCTTCCAATAAGTAATATACAAACTAGTATGATACAGTAATGGCCTCTAGGGCATATACACTAACAATCTCCCACTTGCACTAAGGCCATGTACTGGCGTAATATGTAAACTGATGTAATATGTAAATTGATGTAATATTATATTTGACCGCACAACCCGGTCGGGGTTGTAGCCGTCATTGTATAATTTCTTTTTACTGTTTTTGCTCCTAGGATAGACCCAAGGTGGGGTGCACAAACTACCGGGTATCTCGAAGTGCCGAGTGGCCTACTCACGTCGTTGAGCGAGGTTGCTCCGCTTCGGATATTTGGCGGATAGTTTGCCGCACCCGTAGGGGTCTAGGGTGGGGTAATGGCTATTCATCGCGACCGTGTAATCAGCCTTTCGTTACAGGCTCGTATGAATTGCGGATTCCTAGTATATCCAATATGTTCATCTGTGATCTGGAATGGATATCATTGCATGTGACGAATGAGTATATCTATATATGATATCTGTTTAGGCGTTGCTTATGTTTTGCATCCGCGCTAGTCCAGCCCCCGCTCTGTCGTTAGTTAAGTAACCTAACGGGTAATGACGGGCCCCCGTGGCGAATGCGGATGGCATAAGCGTACGTCATATTTTCATTGTTTTCTGCAATGGTAGGTTTAATTGATGGGACGCATTGGAATTAATGCAAGAAAAATAAACCAAGTAAAAGTCGTTGGAACAATTTCAAAAACCACTCGGTTTCTTTTCAAAAATAACTTTTAAACCGCGGAGCTTAAGCCACTCCATTTAAAAGCTATCAAGGTTCCTTCGATTATATCAAGTTCACTACGTTCAAGGTTTCGCCAAAACCATTCGTAGCCCTCCGTCGTTTCATATGAATATTCAATAGTATTCAAGCTATGTTTGTTGACTTTCGTCAAGGCATAGTGATTGGTAGCTGTTGGGTGTTCATATGTAGCATAGATAGATGTGTTGGTTTGGCACAGTAGTATTACCTTGTTGACCTTCGTCAAGGGTATATACGGGTGGGTTCAAATTAACCTGGACAATGATGGGTAGAACTTAACATGTGACTTATGATTTGTTGACCTTCGTCAAGGTCATAAGAGCATGGGGCAAAAATCCACATCGGGAGTTTCAAAAGAACTGAAACTTGCTAGCGTTGCATACCATTTGGAGTGTG
Organism: Agapanthus africanus; assembly: GCA_030015575.1. Lineage (NCBI taxonomy): Eukaryota > Viridiplantae > Streptophyta > Magnoliopsida > Asparagales > Amaryllidaceae > Agapanthus > Agapanthus africanus. The sequence continues at coordinate 292,503,467 of JASDDO010000012.1, read as the reverse complement.
ATGATTCTGGTAGGATTCCTTCAGTTTATCACACGATGATATTTGGATCCCGATCCTACTGTGAGTATATGCTACTCCTCCGGAACTTTCTCACTTAACGATCAATGCTATAAACCAAGTAGGTGCCTAGAAAGGTGTTGGCGGGGCTACGCCCACAGGAAAAAGAGGTTATTTAATTAAGGAACTTCGCGAAAGCGTTGGAAAACCTCCCTCGAAGTACCGACACCAGCCTGGCTGAACGGTCAAGCAAGTATTGTACGGTGAGATTGATCCCGACTAATTCTTCTTTTATTGTAGTCAGTGGGAGCAGCGGAAGCATAGTGGACAAGTAGCTTATGTCTATTTATGGACTAAAGCAGATATAGCGGAGATAGATCATCTTTTTCTGATGTGATAGTCATAGGATTGACTTCATTAGAATAGGGGATGGATCTATTAAGAAGGTAGTAGAGTGTGATGTCCTGTTATTTGGATGACATACACATAGTAGGAAGTGAAATTCCTATACTCCGATCGGTTATACTTTGGTTGTCACTGAGTGGTTTCTCCACATAGGATATGGATATTATATCAGATATTCTGGTTACTAGATCTGTGGTTTTAGATCTAGATTTGGGTAGTTTCCCAATCTGGGTACTTAGACAGCATTCTAAAGGTATTTTAGAATGGACGACTCCTGGCACGGTAGTGTACCTGCAGTTAATGGAGTCACCCTCTCTAAAGGTGTCTTACAGACTAAAGGGGAGAGGGATGTGCATGATTGGCAGCTCACTTGCTTAGGCAATTGAGTCAATCATGAGATGTCAAGTACCACACCAGATATTGTTTTTGCACGAGATGCAGTAAGTTGATTTAGTCCTATCCTGGAGAAACGTTCGGAAGCAGTTTTAGAACATAAGTGGATGTTCTAGGGATATGATAACGACAGCCTCTTTCCGGGGACGGTTATCATTCCAGGATTCCAAGGTGACCTGGATGACAGAGTGGCTGTCAGAGTTGTAGTTTTCCCTCAGGCGAGGGGCAGTAGTTTGGACAGATGGTCCAAGCGGATACTGAGGGAGGCATGGCGCAGGATACTGATTAAGTTCAGTTGACGATACGGTCTAAGAAGTTTGGATTTGGAGTTCATTTATGAACTAGGTCCCATCAGATATCCAGACATATTCTAAGACAGGTATTGCTCATTTCGGGAGATGGCTTTCTCTGCGAACTTGAGATAAAGAGCGACATAGAAAGAAACATCAGGGCGGATCCACTCACTGAGGCTATTCCTCGAACGCAATAGTTTCGCAAACGGGTTTTGTGAGACTGATTAGTAGAGGAGTTGGGTGTTCGGTATCACACGGGCTGTGTGTATGAAACATCGCAATAATTAGCCTTGAGTGCAAGTGGGAGATTATTGGATATAGTGCCCTCAGAGTCAATTATTGGATCACAGGCACGTGATTGAAATGATTGAGGGAGGACCTATGCCGGTAAGACAGTCTTACTCGAGATGATAGTATGCTATCTGGTTTATCTTTATCATCGTGTACATGCTTTAGGTGACATTAAATGTCACTATTGCACGTTGGTAGAGCCTTTAAGATTCTTGCTTGACGGCCAGCAGTATGATGGCGATCATATATGTGGGAGCTGGGGTCTATAAGCACATCCTTAAAGCGGTCCCTAGTCGTATGAGTTTTAAGACTGGGCATCGATACTCCATTAGTAGAGTGTATATAGTCGAGACCCTGACGAGGGGCGGTGGTTGGTCTCACAAGACATTGGTGTCAGTTTGTTCACCTAAGATGTATACAGGTGCTCATTAGGTTATGAGTACACCGGACAGGACTCGCCGGGAACATGCTAGTTGGTATTATACCTGACGTCAGATAGCAGTTCCCTGGTGACATGTGTACAGGTTAGTTCATCGACCTAAGATCGTCATTTGTCTCGTGTGAGTTCCCACTGTGCTTTGATTACTACCCTACCACGGCTCAAAGGAGTCGTGCAAATAGGTTTTAGTTGGGTACATTCCCGAGCCATATGGAGGCAGTGAGCGGATCGGCAGGGGTTTCGTCTCTCCCGGTATTGGGGGTGAGATCGCGCTATGTCTAGGAGAGCCATTACACGAAGTCCTTAGCCAAGGCAGGAGATTTACTGGTAGGTATTCCAGTAGTATCTGAGGGTGTTCTGGGCTACACTTCGACACGACTTGTACCGCTTTTGGGGGTCTGACTTTTACCATCCCCCTAGGCCTTCCATGGAATGCTCATAGGCGAACGGACCGGACTGTACGGATATTGTCACTGACAGGCTCAGTAGGGTGTTAGGATGAGTTCGCTCATCGACCTACCTTTTGGCCAATACCTGGTAGCCCGTTACGTACGGCTAGTACCACTGACGTGCTAATGGTTAAATCCACAGCCAAAGTATTGACGAGTCTTTAGAGTCCCCCACAGACAGTTTTCAAGTTTCGGGCGTAACGTTGTAGAGGCCGTATGATATATGGCAGGGTATCTACGTGCAGTAGTGCACGGATCATGATCGGACGGATCATACTAGTGGGCTTTGGTTTAAGCCAGATCCTAGTGTTAGATTTGTTGGATTACTTTAGTCTCATCGCATTCGCATTCGGTCGGAATGCGGATGCAGGTATGTATATATAGGTAAGGGGTATCCTTGTAATCCGTCACGAGTTTACTTTAGATGTTGTCGTATCTTTTTATTGTTGTAAACATTTGGATTAATGTTTACAAATGGAAAATATGAGCTAGAAATCATGATTAAGATCATTAATTGTGACACATGCACAAGTGGTGACTCATGGTCTCTTTCTTTGTGCATGTGTCACATATTGTGATTGATTTGTGGATGAAATGAGAGGAGGAGAGAGGAAGGGCTGCCAAATGAGTCTTTTGCTCTTGTATTTTTCACATCACTCTCTCTCATTTTATCACACAAAAGATAAGAAAGAAAAGCTCCTTCTTCTTCTTTTTCCTCTAGCTCACAACCTCCATTGATGGCTTCATCTTCAACCTCCATCCATGCAATGGATGCAAGAGACAAAGTTGTCACAAACATTCTCTACGTCTTGGACACGTCGGCTAGCGAACATCGTGCCCGAGTTTCTTTCGATGAAGCGGGAGCCCGTAAAAGGACTCGAAAATGTGGAGCCCTTTCCGACGAGGAGATCGAGACAGGAGATGCCGCGAGGAGCTTGGGATGGTGGCCGAAGACCGAAGGACACGGATCGATCGGTATAGCTTTCCAACCCTTTCTCTAGTTGCTAGTTGTAGGTTAATGGTTCGATCCGGATTTAAAGTATACGATAGCGCCGCTTTCTAGTTTAAGAAAAGTTTTCGTTTCCGCATTTTGGCCTCGGACAGACGGCCGGGGCGCTACCGTAGACTTACACCCACAAACGGATCATCCTCCTCCTCTAATCGGGTTTCTATCATACGTCTCAGAACCGAGAAAACGCATGGTGGATGTACTGAAATATCATATCAAGAGAAACCGGGTTTTTAAAACAGTACATACATTCTTTTGAAATAGGCACGGTTCTTAAATCCAGAAATCTCATGAAAACAGCATATCCCGATGCAAAAAAATCATAAAGCATGATGTATGCGACATATAATAGAAATGTAAGCATATCCGTATATCCTGCAACATGGAACAATGATATGACATATTAAGGGAAAACCGCTCTTTTAAATGATTCCAATTTTTAAAATATAACATGCGGTCCCTAATTCTCCAAAATCAAAGCCAGCATCATTTATGTATGTACAAATGTGCAGGTACGTGGGCATGGAGGCACAATATATATATATATATATATATATATATATATATATATGCACACAAGTATGGATGTACAATATGTATGTACGCCAATATGGATTTACAAGTCGTATAAACGCAAGTATGAGTGTACAATAAGCATGTGCGCCAATATGGATGTACAAGTGGGTATATACGCAAATATGAGTGTACAATATACATGTGCGCCAATATGGATGTACAAGTAGGTATATATGCAAGTATGAGTGTACAATATGTATGTGCGCCAATATGGATGTACAAGTGGTATATACGCAAAATGAGTGGACAATATGCATGTGTGCCAATATGGATGTACAAGTGGTATATACGCAAGTATGAGTGCACAATACGGTCTCGCGTATTCTTTATTTCTTACCTCTCCGCATTCTTTCACCAGCCACTGCTTTATCACGATAAGATCTTTGAATGGTTGGTGCTTACTTTTGGCCTGTGTAAGGCCTTGTATAGCTTGATACTGTTCTTTCCCCCTATTCCTGAACTTCAACGCTTAACAGTGGAAACACTGTTTTACTTAAGTTTGGGAGGGAACCTTTTTGTATATATTTTTTGTTTTCCTTTTTTGTTTTGTATATAATTTGTTTCTAGGGAGCGCCGACAATTTTGACCCTCTTGGTATAGCCTGACAGTGAGGGCACTGTCAAGTTTAAGTTTGGGGGTGTGCTCGGTAAGCTTTCTTCCTTCGCATTCATTTGTATATTTTGCATTTACATACCTTATTAAGAACCCACAAAAATCGAAAATTTTCCAAAAAATATAAAAACTTTGTCAAGTTAGCTAGTGGGAGAACTCAGATTCAACATTTCGACGGTTTTGTTTGATAAGATAAGAATAACTAAATCTTATTTTTAGATTTTGAAAACCTGAAAGATAACACTCCTTTGAAGTTAACTATAGCTGATATACGTCTTTACATCACACTACACGTGTCGTGAGTTTTGGAAATTAGATGGCAAGTCTTTTATGTCTAAAAACTTTTAAATGGATAAATGATTTTCTGAGGATCAAATAGGTTTGTTCTGAAATATGTAATATCAAGAATAGTTTATGAAGTGAAGTGAATATGAAGAGATATTATTGATGCCTTAATTGGAACTAATTCTGAAAAATAACCCATCTGGAACTTGATTGGAATGATTACACACTGAACCCACTAAACACGTCTTTTATCAAAAAAAAATTGAACTGTCGATTATATCTCCGTTCGTATTGAATCATCATGATTTTCACGCCAAATTGTCTTTTGTTTTTGGACCTAGGTAACTTGAGTAATTAAGTCCGCTGGGGTGTTTCTACACCTAATGCCCTAAAGCCAACTGGTTTGGGTGCATTGGGCCAAAGCTCGTTAAGATGCCTAGAAAGTCCAGTTTAAAACAAAGTCAAGCAAGTGTTCTCTCCGAGTTAAAATTCCTAATGGTTCTTTGTGTGAGAATAATCTTGACAAAAGACAGGTTTTATAAAAAATATTTCTAGCAGAGATATGAAGGTTTTATTCTATGATAAAGACTATTGCACGTTCACAGAGGTGTGTATGAAATGAAAACAAGAAAAAGGTTGAGTGAAAAATAAGACCTAGTTTCCTGTTAGGGAAGATAGAAATTCTGAAGTTGAAACTTTACTGGAAAACGAAACTTGAAAAATACTTAACTCTTTATAAAACTTATGTGATCCTTTTAAAAATTTTATCTGGGCTTTATTGAGTGACATGATGACTTTAATCGATCCTTCTGGAACTTAACGACACTATTTGCACTGCACGTAAAGACATATAAAATCTTTAGTTAAATAAGAAGGTAGGTGTGAAAAATAAGGGTTCGATAGTCTAGACTTAGGATCATAGAATTGTTATTTTCTGGAAAAAAACTTTAGGGTTTGAATCATAGTTATTTGGCAAAACTAGCTTGAACGGATTTTGTGGGTATAATCCGCTGAAAACCCTCAGGAGACAACACTCCTCCTACTAGGGACACCTAGAGGATTAACGTCTTGTTGCACGTGCTCAGTGCAATCACGTTCCATGCGAAAGTGCGGTTAGGACTTTTTTGTGAGTAATTGGTTTTGCTTGGGATGGGCAAAAGTTAAGTTTCGGGGCATTTGTTCATACCTGAATATTGCATTTTTTACCCCCCATTCTTACGCTCGTTTGGTTATAGGCAGGTGCTTTTAATCAGTGTTTGCTACATATTCACAGGATACTGGTTCTCAGCTCTAGACAGTGAAATTCATAGAAAAGTACGTCAAATTCCGGATTACTGCCAACAACAGATAAAACACGGGTCTCCACTCTCTATCCGTATGTTGCCACACACCAGTTTAAGGGACAAAATGGCAAATCGATGTCATTTTCGTGCACAAAGCTCAATGTCAACACAAGATCCAACATATCTACGCGGAGCTCGAGGAAATCTTGGCAAAAAATCCACATCACATCACCTTTTGATCTACTGAAATTCTGGAAGAAATGGGAAGAGTTTCTGAGAAAAAGTCATATACCACACTGAATAGTACTAAAACCTAGGGAAAACCACCAAATTTCATGGCCTAACTCCTCTAAACGGCCGCGGTTCCGCGGCATAAGCACGCTTAGGCCGCGGTTCCGCGGCCGTATAGGCTCCTCACTTGGTCAAATTTCAGGGGCAGTTTTGTAATTTCATATACTGTCAGAATGTTGCCCTAGGTTCTCTGTTTCCAGCCTATAAATACCCCGGTTTTGTTCCAAGCCAAGCTCCTTCATGTCTTGATTTCCATTCTCTCTTTAGTGGCTAAGCCAGAAAGAGAGAAAGAGAATGTATAGTTTAGTTTAGTTTCTTCTTCTTCATTCTTTCCACCATGAAAATTGTAGTGAGAGCTTTTTGAGTGGATGATGAAATGAAGATGATGGTGTTTGTATCATTCTTTTGTTTTAGCTTCTCCTTGAGATCCTTGATTTCTCTTGATCTTTCAACCTCTTCATTGAGCTTGAAAGTTTAAGGGTTTGTTATTGATTTCAAGGGTTGTATCTTCTTATGGAATTAGTGCTTCATTTCACATGAGTTCTTTACCCTTATCTTCATCTTGCAACCTCTTGATTGAGCTTGCAAGTTTAAGGGTTGGCTATTGATCCCATGCTTGTCTTGAGTTCTATGTTCTTATTACTTTCTTGCTTATTTCTTTCTTGCATTTTATTATTAGCTTTACATTCATGCTTTACTTTCTTGCACTTAAATTCCTTGCACTTACTTACTTGTAATCTTTTCTTTTCTTTTGCTCTTTTTTGTTCTTTTTGTGAATGGTTGTAATTATTGTTGTTGTTAAGAATCAATACGATATTGTAAGTTAACGTTTCTTTGCTCATTTCCTTTTCCCGTTATTTTCCATTGAACTCCGCCCAAACGATACGCAAGCGCTCCGTTAGGCACCCTACCCTAACAAGGTAACGGTGATTCCTAACCGCGACCGATTGCGTTCGGTTTGGCCGGAGGCGAAAGCAACAAACAATAACGGAAGGACAAGGGTAAATAAGCCGGATTCCACGAATACCGCGCTTAAATCCCCTAATCCACGTTGTTGCCGATTGCTCTAGCTTCAATTGGTCAAGACTCGGATCAAAGGTTTTGAGTACGGATTTCTTTAGCTTACAATCTCGTATCTTTTTCTTAACAACTTTATACTTGCAAATAAAACACATAGGTTAGACTCGAACAAACATATACTCATTCTTTATTGACTCGTCTAAGACAAGAACGGAAATACAACCATCTCCCTGTGTATCGACCCGTGCTCAACCGGCTAGCTGAATAGCGACACCGTCCTGATCGCGGTAAACTTTAGAACTTTGAACATCCAACACGCTCTTGGCGTGCGATCAAATGGCGCCATTGCTGGGGAGACGGTAGCGTATTTTCTTTCTTGTTATTCGGGTTAAAATTCTTTTTGTATATATTTATAAATAAAAAAAATATCTTTTTGTTTTTTTGATAATTTTTGTGAGCAAGTCTGCAGATTTTTGCGGATTTGCAAACGGCGATTGTGGGTAGCAAAGTGTACGTTCAAGGCTAAGGTGATTGCAGAGTACAGTGCCAAAGATCCAGGTAGTTTAACCCGCGCAAGCGAACTTTTCAAGCGTACCGGATTTGATTCAACGGGGGTTTCCTAACCCAAAAACTTAACGGTACGTACTTTACTAACACCTTCTTCTCAAATCCGACGCATCCAATATACTATTCTTTGTAGGATTCTTTGCAAGTTCACTAGAAAACGCTAAAAATTGACTAACCCGAATTTGTTGCAGTGCCGTGCTTAAACTAAAAAACGATTGTTTGATTCTTTATAGAATTTTTATTGAATTGCGCATTGCATACATTAATATGGACTTAAGGGCAAGCGAACCCCACAATATACGGTAAAGGATTTCATCACTTTTTCCGTGGCCCACAAATCACGAACTTGAGCATAACGTTTACCCGCACAAATTTTAAAAGAAATTAGACTTTAAGCCTTAAGGACTTCGCGCTCATTAGAAGAAGTTAACCGTGTTTAGAACCTCACTTAACGGTACATCGTTTACGGGGTGTCTAGGAAAGTGTTAACGGCGAAACCGCCAAAAGTAAAAGGGTTATTTAATTAAGGAACTTCGCGAAAGCGTTGGAAAACCTCCCCTTATCTCTGCACTTTCCTGGCCTCGTGATCAGTGTATCTTGAGCCCGTTTCTCGACACAGTTTTACTTCGACGATCAAGTTCTGGAGCAGGTCTAGTTGACCTAGGTGAACCCTAGAACGATTAGGTGTGTGGTATTTTTGTGTCGTGATTGTTTTTGTCCAGATTCTTTTTGTGTGTATATTTCATTCTTTTGTTAATAACTAAAAAAAATTAATCCACATCCTTTTCCCCCTCCTTTTTTCTACCTTTCTTTCATTCTCTCTTCATATCATGGGTACCCCACCTCGCAAAACTCTTGCCGAACTTTGGTACCCACAACCAGACATAACTTCCTACGGTTCTTGCTTTGGCCGAACATCGAACGATCCCTCCATGCCCAAAATTTCATTGAAAGATCGCATAGACGCGTCTAGAACAAACACTTGCCCTCCGCAATCCACTTTGTATCAACCTTTTCAACCTCCCCCACCCTCTTATGTTTATACCCCTTTTGCAAGTCGTCCTTTGTCCATCGCTGAACATATTGAACAATCCTGTAGCCGATCTTTCACTCCTTTCACCACTACAGATTCTTGGGATCAACAATTCCATTCACCTTCTTATCCAAATGTTGATCCTGCTCCTGTCCAGCCATTCAATTCCTACCATTCCTACCCGACCTGTGCACCTTCCCTAGACATTGCTTCTGAACCGCCATTTGGGAGTTTTCAGTATCCAAACAACTTTGAATCTTTTACTAAAACCCCTTCCCAACCTATGTCTAGTCTTGAAAAGTCATTGGAAGACTTTAGGGTAGCGTCGTACCAACAGATGATGGATTTGAATACGTCCATGGCCGCCCTCATACAACCTAGTGACCCGGTAGCTAGTTTTCAATTAGCTCCAAATTTTCCAATGTATGAAGAGGCGGTAGGACAGGTTGAGAATTTGAGTGGAGAGAGTGAGATGTACCCCCTTCCGCATCAAGCCTACCCGTTTCAACTTGAATCCCACAACTCCGGTTTTGAATGTCTATCTAATGTTCCAAACGATTCATTGATTAAAGATAGAACAGATAATGAGTTGTGTGACTTTGTAGTGTTTGATTTACCTGATTGTGAAGGGTCCCTTCCAAGTGAAACCATTCCTAAACATTTTGACCTCTACACCTCCACTTTAGAACCTGAATTGATTGATATCCATGCTTTTGTTGAGGTGTCTGAGAATATAGATTTTCACTTGATTGAGGATATTGACGCTGGGAATATTTTGGATGATGAACCCGTATATTTAGATGAGTTTTTCTCTCCAATTCATCATCCCGAGTCATTAAATGTTTTTCTCGAACCACATATGCATCTGGATTTTGAAGATAAATGCATAGATGTGCTGAATTTTGAGGAAAATTTTGAGGATAGTTTTGAGGATGAACCAGTTTTAATTGATGAGTCGGATTTTCCAATTCATCATGTTCCTTTCATTGACTGTGTACACCCTCCGGAACCTTTAACCGATAACCTTCCTCAATCACCTACCTCCATCCTTTCCATCGTTCCGACCTTGCAAGAAACCGTATCACTTTCATTTCATATGTCTGGTTTACCAAGTTCGGCTTACCCATGGTTTCTTACGAATCTTGAGGGATTTGACCCCATTTATCGATGGGTTAATAGATTAGCACAAACGCTTCTTACACATCAGTCATCACAAATTGTGCTAATCTATTCACTCCATTTCCACCCTCAAGTTCGTATTCCACTTCTTTCTCCCTTCCGCCATTCTTCTTCTCATATACCGAGACCGTATCCCGCTTCTATCTCAATACGGTCTTGCGTATTCTCTATTTCTTACCTCTCTGCATTCTTTCACCAGCCACTGCTTTATCACGATAAGATCTTTGAATGGTTGGTGCTTACTTTTGGCCTGTGTAAGGCCTTGTATAGCTTGATACTGTTCTTTCCCCCCTAATCATGAAATTCAACGCTTAATAGTGGAAACACTGTTTTACTTAAGTTTGGGGGGGAACCTTTTTGTATATATTTTTTGTTTTCCTTTTTTGTTTTGTATATAATTTGTTTTTAGGGAGCGCCGACAATTTTGACCCTCTTGGTATAGCCTGACAGTGAGGGCACTGTCAAGTTTAAGTTTGGGGGTGTGCTCGGTAAGCTTTCTTCCTTCGCATTCATTTGTATATTTTGCATTTACATACCTTATTAAAAACCCACAAAAATCGAAAATTTACCAAAAAATATAAAAACTTTGTCAAGTTAGCTAGTGGGAGAACTCAGATTCAACATTTCGACGGTTTGTTTGATAAGATAAGAATAACTAAATCTTATTTTCAGATTTTGAAAACCTGAAAGATAACTCTCCTTTGAAGTTAACTATAGCTGATATACGTCTTTACATCACACTACACGTGTCGTGAGTTTTGGAAATTAGATGGCAAGTCTTTTATATCTAAAAACTTTTAAATGGATAAATGATTTTCTGAGGATCAAATAGGTTTGTTCTGAAATAAGTAATATCAAGAATAGTTTATGAAGTGAAGTGAATATGAAGGGATATTATTGATGCCTTAATTGGAACTAATTCTGAAAAATAACCCATCTGGAACTTGATTGGAATGATTACATACCGAACCCACTAAACACGTCCTTTATCCAAAAAAATAATTGAACTGTCGATTATATCTCCGTTCGTATTGAATCATCATGATTTTCACGCCAAATTATCTTTTGTTTTTGGACCTAGGTAACTTGAGTAATTAAGTCCGCTGGGGTGTTTCTACACCTAATGCCCTAAAGCCAACTGGTTTGGGTGCATTGGCCCAAAGCTCGTTAAGATGCCTAGAAAGTCCAGTTTAAAACAAAGTCAAGCAAGTGTTCTCTCCGAGTTAAAATTCCTAACGGTTCTTTGTGTGAGAATAATCTTGACAAAAGACAGGTTTTATAAAAAATATTTCTAGCGGAGATATGAAGGTTTTATTCTATGATAAAGACTATTGCACGTTCACAGAGGTGTATGAAATGAAAACAAGAAAAATGTGGAGTGAAAAATAAGACCTAGTTTCCTGTTAGAGAAGATAGAAATTCTGATGTTGAAACTTTACTGGAAAACGAAACTTGAAAAATACTTAACTCTTTATAAAACTTATGTGATCCTTTTAAAAATTTTATATGGGCTTTATTGTGTGACATGATGACTTTAATCGATCCTTCTGGAACTTAACGACACTATTTGCACTGCACGTAAAGACATATAAAATCTTTAGTAAAATAAGAAGGGAGGTGTGAAAAATAAGGGTTCGATAGTCTAGACTTAGGATCATAGAATTGTTATTTTCTGAAACAAAACATTAGGGTTTGAATCATAGTTATTTCGCAAAACTAGCATGACCGGATTTTGTGGGTATAATCTGCTGAAAACCCTCAGGAGACAACACTCCTCCTACTAGGGACACCTAGAGGTTTAACGGCTTGTTGCACGTGCTCAGTGCAATCACGTTCCCTGCGAAAGTGCGGTTAGAACTTTTTTGTGAATAATTGGTTTTGCTCGGGACGGACAAAAGTTAAGTTTGGGGGGATTTGTTCATACCAGAATATTGCATTTTTTACCGCCCATTCTTACGCTCGTTTGGTTATAGGCAGATGCTTTTAATCAGTGTTTGCTACATATTCACAGGATACTGGTTCTTAGCTCTAGACAGTGAAATTCATAGAAAAGTACGTCAAATTACGGATTACTGCCAATAACAGATAAAACACGGGTCTCCGCTCTCTATCCGTATGTTGCCACACACCAGTTTAAGGGACAAAATGGCAAATCGATGTCATTTTCGTGCACAAATCTCAATGTCAACACAAGATCCAACATATCTACGCGGAGCTCGAGGAAATCTTGGCAAAAGATCCACATCACATCACCTTTTGATCTACTGAAATTCTGGAAGAAATGGGAAGAGTTTCTGAGAAAAAGTCATATACCACACTGAATTGTACTAAAACCTAGAGAAAACCACCAAATTTCATGGCCTAACTCCTCTAAACGGCCGCGGTTCCGCGGCCTAAACGGCCGCGGTTCCGCGGCATAAGCACGCTTAGGCCGCGGTTCCGTGGCCGTATAGGCTCCTCACTTGGTCAAATTTCAGGGGAAGTTTTGTAATTTCATATACTGTCAGAATGTTGCCCTAGGTTCTCTGTTTCCAGCCTATAAATACCCCGGTTTTGTTCCAAGCCAAGCTCCTTCATGTCTTGATTTCTATTCTCTCTTTAGTGTAGTTTAGTTTAGTTTCTTCTTCTTCTTCATTCTTTCCTCCATGAAAATTGTAGTGAGAGCTTTTTGAGTGGATGATGAAATGAAGATGATGGTGTTTGTATCATTCTTTTGTTTTAGCTTCCCCTTGAGATCCTTACTTTCTCTTGATCTTTCAACCTCTTCATTGAGCTTGAAAGTTTAAGGGTTTGTTATTGATTTCAAGGGTTGTATCTTCTTATGGAATTAGTGCTTCATTTCACATGAGTTCTTTACCCTTCTCTTCATCTTGCAACCTCTTGATTGAGCTTGCAAGTTTAAGGGTTGGCTATTGATCCCATGCTTGTCTTGAGTTCTATGTTCTTATTACTTTCTTGCTTATTTCTTTCTTGCTTTTTATTATTTGCTTTACATTCATGCTTTACTTTCTTGCACTTAAATTCCATGCACTTACTTGCTTGTAATCTTTTCTTTTCTTTTGCTCTTTTTTGTTCTTTTTGTGAATGGTTGTAATTATTATTGTTGTTAAGAATCAATACGATATTGTAAGTTAACGTTTCTTTGCTCATTTCCTTTTCCCGTTATTTTCCATTGAAATCCACCCAAACGATACGCAAGCGCTCCGTTAGGCACCCTACCCTAGCAAGGTAACGGTGATTCCTAACCACGACCGATTGCGTTCGGTTTGGCCGGAGGCGAAAGCAAGAGACATGAACGGAAGGACAAGGGTAAATAAGCCGGATTCCAAGAATACCGCGCTTAAATCCCCTAATCCACGTTGTTGCCGATTGCTCTAGTTTCAATTGGTCAAGACTCGGCTCAAAGGTTTTGAGTACGGATTTCTTTAGCTTACAATCTCGTATCTTTTTCTTAACAATTTTATACTTGCAAATAAAACACATAGGTTAGACTTGAACAAACATATACTCATTCTTTATTGACTCGTCTAAGACAAGAACGGAAATACAACCATCTCCCTGTGGATCGACCCGTGCTCAACCGGCTAGCTGCATAGCGACACCGTCCTGATCGCGGTAAACTTTAGAACTTTGAACATCCGACACGCTCTTGGCGTGCGATCAGGCGGCAATAAAACATTTGGGATCCTATCAACCTATATGACAACGAGGGGTACGGACCTAACGTCTCGTACGACACATCACACATAATTCACGACATTCTATATATATCTATATACCTATGTCCCAAGTAACATCCACAACTATCTCAAATCAGGGGACCGGCAAGGTATCAATCATCTCAATCGACTCGCATCCGTATACCAAAATATCATCATATCACATGTCAAGTCGTATTCTCTTTTCATCGTATTTATATCTCATATAAGGTCAAAATTTATATATATATACAATCTACCTTTACAATAAGCATACTTATCTAATCTAACAAACACACCCGAACCATACAATCAGTTTTTTAAAAGATGCGAATCGTAGTTTTGATAGTAGGGGCTACGGTGTTTTTAAGGGAAAGATATCATTTGAAAATCCGTAACATCCCTCAAGGTATCTGTTTAAAAGATGCATACAATTTCTCGGTTTGAAAATAGGTATGGTTCGGATGACTCATAATGTCGGCTATCTAGTCCTATAGTACCCTAAAGGGCAATATCGTCAAACGTCATCCTCAAATCCCGTCATCAAATACTAGTTGTATCATCTCACTTCTAACTATCCTTAGCTTCAAATACGGTTCTCTAACTACCGTTCTACTCTATCTATAGTTTCTATTAACGGTTTCATTAACCATAATATATATATATATCGGTTTCCATCAAAGTGTGCGGGGGTGCTATACGCCATCCACCCGACTTCCCCCGTAGATATAGATCTACTCACCTGTTCTCCGCTTTCCGTTGCCGACGTCGTTATGCGCATGCTTGTTGATCTGAACCCACTCGAGGGTACCTACATGTATACCATAAGACTCGTAAATAGAAATAGCGTACGAAAACCAAATCGGTACGCGTATCGTTCATAGGTCAAAACCTATAGTCTCGCATGCAAAACACTGCCAATCATCCCTAGTCGTTGATGTACAAACATCCAACAACTAATACGAATACATGTATCAAAGCCAAACATTTCAAAATACGGAAAACATAGCCAAAAACACTCTAATGTGATCCCAGATTTTGATTTAGGTCAAAACAAGTTGCACAAACAATACTGGGTGAAGTATATAGGTTAAATAAGCTATGGAAGAAACCTGGACCCCAAATCCCACAAAGTGGCCGGCCCCTACCCATGAATTTCCGAGCTCGCCGGCCAGGGGGTCTCCTTTTGGGCTCGTGCTCTCAGGGTGTCTTCCTACGGTCAATTCTAGTCCACTGGGGTTGTTTCCTCATCTCATAATTATCCCAGGTCATCCCAGATTTCCCTGCAGACCCCAAAAACACACAAAACCGACATTGGAACTTTCTGTTTTTCATTAAATTGGGTTTGTTTCAAATTGGTCAGGGTTTCTAACATCATAGGGTGGTTTAAGGTCATCACTAAAGCCCAATTACACCAACACAACTCAAATTAAACCCTAACCCTCTATAGGAAACTTCAATGTTCACAAAACTTCACTAAATCGGTTTTAAACATGAAAAGAGGCTTAAGCAAATGAAATACTACACTATTTGTGAAAAGATTACCTTATTTGGCAACTCAAGAATCTCCTTGAATTTCCCAAGTGCCCAAGATGCAAACTTTCTTGGTCCAAAGTTTAGCTTGTGAGCTTGTGCATGCTTTTACTGTAGTGGGGATGGACTTTTGATGAAGATTTGATGGTGTTTGTGGGGGTTGTAGAGGAGAGGGAAGGAGGTGCTGCCATGGGAGAGGAAGGGGAGAGAATGGTGAAGGTAAAGGGATGAAACAAAGTGATAAGGTCTAAGGTTGACCCCTCACCTCTCTCTCTCTCTCACCCATACCTATTTGTTTATTCCATTATCTTTTCTTTTCCTTTCTTTTCTTTTCTTTTCTTTATCTTTTCTTTTCCTTTCTTTTCTTTTCATTTCTATATCTTTTCTTCTCATTTCAATTAAACCAAATCATGCTTGAAAATGGAGAAAAGCCATGCTAGGAAAAATATAAAAATGCCAAAAATGACATGTGCATGTCATGTGCACAAAACACGCTTAATGCGCGATTAGCGATATTTAATCGCGATTAGTATTAAAAGAGTGTATAATAAATTATAAAATTTCATAATTTGCAAAAATCACATAAAGCACCCTCTTTTAAGTAATTTATATACTTTTCCAAATTTTCCCCAATTTATCGGTATTTAATTATACCGCCTTACTAAAATATTCAATATATTATTATTTAATTATAAAAATTCCCAAAAATAATATTTTATTTTTCTGAAATGTTACACCAGCACATGGCCTTAGTGCAAGTAGGAGATTGTTAGTGTGATATGCCCTAGAGGCCATTATTGTATAGTACTAGTTTGTATTTTAAATTTTGGAAGCTTGGGATATATACACGGATTTATGACAGTCTTGCTTGATATAGTAGTATGCTACTTGGTTTGTATCTATCTTAATATATGTATATGTTTCTTTTATCGTATCGCTAATACATATTGATAGAGCCCTTAGGATCTTTGCTTGACTACCAGCGTTGTGATGGTAGTCACACTGGTGGGGGCTGGGTAATCACAAGCACATCCTTATACCGGTCCCTAGTCGCAGGATTATCGAGACAGGGCATCAATATTCCAGAGTAGACTAGTGTATACGCTTCTCTTCCCAGCAGGGGAGATGGTCTTTCCCACAGCCATCAGTATGTCGTACTAGAGATAGTATGCAGGTGCTCATTGGGTTATGAGTTACACTGGACAGACTCATGGGGAACTGCTGGTTGGTAATATACCTATCGTCAGGTAGCAGTTCCCAGGTGACATGAGTACAGCTTAGTCCGTCGACTTGACACTGCTACTTCGCCTCACGTGTGTTCCCACTGTTCTTAGATTACTACCCTACCACGGCTCTGCTGAGTCATGCAAACAGGTAGTAGTTGGGTGCTGTCCCGAAGAAGTTGGAGGTAGTGGCGGTTAGATAGGATTCATCTCTCCCGGTATTAGGGGTTGATGTCGCGCTGTGTTCAGAAAGCCATTACACAAAGTCCCTGGATAGGGCGAGCGAGATTTGCTGGTATGGCTTCCATTAGTTTCTCAGGGTGTTTTTGGCCGCACTCCAACACGACTTATTGCACTATTAGGGGTTTGACGCTTGCCGCCCTAGGACCGATATGCGACACACTTGGACAAACCAACCGGACTGTACGGAGATTGCCACAGACAGGCTAAGTAGGGGTACGGTTGAGTTTCCTCGTCAACCTTCTTGTCGACAGATACCTGGGTAGCCATTACGTACAGCTAATGCCACTGACGCGCTTGTGGTTAAACCCACTGCCAGAGTAATGTCGAGTCTTTAGAGTCCCACACAGAGGGTTTCCCGGCTTCGGGCGAAACGTGTAGAGATCGTATGGTTCTACGACAGGGTTCGATCACATACGTGTACTTGTGCGAATATGATGTTCGGGCGGACAATACCATTGGGCTTTGGTTTAAGCCGGATCCTAGTATTTGATTATTGGATTAGTTTTGTCTCATTGTATTCGTGTTTCTCGGAATATGGATACGGGTATGTATATACGGACGAGAGGGGAATTCTTGTGATTTGATCAAGATTTCTTTTGGAGAATGACACCTCAAATTAGGGTTTCTCTTTTGTGATTAATTCTTTAGTGAGGTGGAGGAATTGAGAGAGGAAACTTTGTGGTATTTTGTGAAATGAAATTAGGGTTTTGCATCGAACATCTTGGATACATTTGGCATTTGTTGACTTAGATATTTGTTAGATATTTTCTCATGGTTTAAATTCCAAAACTTTAGCTCATTTGCACTTAATTCTTTTTCACCAAAAAATCTACAGATACTTTTCCTCCACTTTTTTCTTCAAGCTTTCTCCAACTCCTTTCAAACCCTAACCACCTCATGAGTTGAGAATCATAGGTTTTGTGAGACTACTAGACTCCTCATCACTCTCTACATATCCTAGGCTACCATGTTTAGCACACCAAGTGACCTAGTTGCCTCAAGTTAGAGGTAACGCTCAAAGTCGGATCTCTCGGGTGGATCTTCTACGATTTGGAGAAGAGGATGAGGAGGTGCAATCCATTCTCATTTCAAGGAGCTCACGACTTAGAGAAGGACAACGGGGAGGTGAAGGACAACGAGAACTTGAGGTATAACACTCACACATAGTAGTTAAACCTTTTTGCTAGATTGTTAGTTAGGGTTTAGTATCGATCTTGGAGTTTAGTCGATGTTACGAAGCTTATAAAAATCGATTTTTGCAAACTCCCCCTCCCCGCGAACACGTGGGGTGTGTGGCATCGACTTACACGAACCACACCAAGTTCGGCAATAAACTTCTTCATCCAGATAGCCTCTTTGGCAGTATCGTTGGCAGCGATGTATTCAGCCTCCATCGTCGAGTATGCTACTGTATATTTCTTGGAACTCTTCCAACATACTGCCCCTCCATTGTGTAAGTCGATGTCATGCACCTCACGTGTTTGCGGGGAGGCGGAAATTACAAAAAATGATTTTTACGGGCTTCGCAACACCGACTTGAACCAAGGATCGATCATAAACCATAGCTAGCAAACTACTTGAGGTTTAACTACTCGGATGAATGTTATACCTTATAGTATCGTGTCCTTCGGGTCTTTTCGCCGTCCTCCTCATTATCGTAGGCTCCGAGGATCGAAACGGATCGAAGCTTCCTCGTCGGCTTCCTCGAGTCAAACACGATCCACCCGTGAGTCTATAGTCCGAGCTCCAACCTCAAATCCGGGGTAACTAGGGCAAGTAGCTTGCTAAACTAGATGGCCTAGGTGATGTAGAGAAAGAAGATAGAGTGGTTTGTCTCTTGGAAACCTAGATTTCTCAACTCATGAGACTTTTCGGGTTTAGAGGAAGAAGAAGAAGAATTGAGGAAAACTTGGTGAAGAATGAACTAAAGAAAAGCTTGGCTGCCCTCCCCTTGAAAATTGTAGGGTTCCTAGGCACTCTAACAAGGTTCTACGAGGCATCTACCATGCCCGATTCAAAAATTTAGCCGTGCTGAACAACCCTAACCAAGATCGTATACTAGAGATTATGCGAAAACTAAAAGCAAGTAAACAACTTTACTTCTAAGTGAAAGGGATTACAACCTTTGTAGATCTGGTCCTTCACTTCTAAAGCTCCGTGTTGATGTCCCTTCGCTGCGATCATCGAGATCCCGGACTCTTGTGATGGTTTCCTCGGAGAAATGAGCGGGCTAGGTCGTTGACTTCGAGGCCGAAGATGATCTACGTTGAGGAGATTCAAACTCAAGCTCCATCTTCACTAGGTCAAAAACTTTGTGAAGAGAACACACTAAACTAAATGGCAAGTAGTAGAGGATGATGAAATAGGAAATGGGTTCACTTTAGATTTGGATTTCTCACTCTAAATCTTCAGTTGAAAAATTTCTAGTAAGGTTTTTCTTCACTTGAAGAAGAGGAAGAAGAAGAAAAGAATATGAATGAATTATGAATTATCACAAAAGAATAATCAAGTGAAGTCTATCATAATGCAACCATGGGTGAGTTTACCTTTGTAGAGACTAAAACATAGTTTGAGGTAATGGTTAAGTTAATGAAAATCTTATGCAAAAAAAAATGAGTGGACTTTGTCAAAGATGCTTAAAAGCTTCATGAAGCTTCAAGCCAAGACAAAGAAAACCACCATTTTGTTTTAGCAAAATAAATAAAAACCAAAACCATTATCTTAAATATGGTGTAAGTCATACACACACCCAAGTTTGCATGTATCATCAATCTTGATACAAACTAGTGCACAAACATATATCACATATACAATTTGTGCACATCAAGTGAGAAAATCAATCTTAAGTGAACCAATACTAGTTAATGTAAAGTAATATATCACATATATAATTATACATTAAATCATTAAATCAACACTTGATTTAATGATCCGGTCATATCGCAAATAACCGACTAATATCTAGTGTATCAATATATCGAATCAACACTTGATTTGGTAACCCGGCTATATCACATATAACCGACCGATGATACAAATCGCGAGAATAGAATACAGAATCACAAACTGGTATTATTCTCGGTCCCGTACATATCTCATATGCGCTCCTATTTCGTTTCGCTTGAGCCTGGAAACCTCTATGTAGGACTCTAAAGACTCGTCAATACGCCGGCACTAGGTGGTGATCATATCAATCACCCACAAGCCGCAAGCGGTCTGCTAAACGTAATAGCCACCGGGGTATTGAGCGATCAGAAGATCAACGAGCAAGCCTGCTCACACTCCTGCGAATCCAATCAGTAACACTTACCGCACAGTCCGGTCTGTTCATCTGATATGTCGCATATCTCGCCTAGGGGTGGTAAACGCCAGACCGCAGTATCTTGATAATTCATGCCAATGTAAGGTCCACAACAAGCGTGAAACTACTGATAACACTTACCAGTAAATCACTGCAACCCTGGCCAGGGATTTCCAGTTATGTCCAGTCGAGCATAGCGCAACATCAACCCCCAATACCGGGAGAGGGGAATCCCCTCCTATCGCTCATTGCCTCCATGTGAATCGGGACTGTACCCAAAAACCATCTGTTTGCACGACTCAGTAGAGCCGTGGTAGGGTGGAAATCAAAGCACAGTGGAAGACACACAAGACTCTATGACGATCTCGGGTCAACAGACTAAGTTGTACCAGTGTCACCAGAGAACTGCCATCTGATGTGAGGTATAATACCATCTGGGAGTTCTCGGCGAGTCCGTTCAGTGTACCCAGTCTCCACTGAGCACCCGCATACCGTCTCTGATGTCAAACACCAATGGATATGGGATCATCCATCGCCCATCACATGGGTCAAGAAGATATACGCTAGTCTACTCTGGAATATCGATGCCCCGTCTCGATATTCCCATGACTAGGAACATTGAAGTATGTACTCATGGACTACCCAGGCCCCACTAGTATGATCTACATCATAGTCCTGGAAGTCGAGTATACATCCTAAGGGCTTTATCAACATGTAATAGAGAGACAGCAAGTATACATGTTAAGATAAAGAGCAACCAGATAGCGTACTATCATGTCGAGCAAGAAAGCCCTCCCTATATATGTCCCAGCATGCACTACATTATACATCTCATGTACAGTAATGGCCTCTAGGGCATACATATAACTAACAATCTTCCACTTGCATTAGGGCCATCTGTAGCAGTGGTTGTAGTATCTCATACTCAACCATCCCTTAAAAGTCTCTCTCTGGGAAAAGGCCTTTGTGAGTGGATCCGCCGTGTTGTCCTCTGAGTCTACTCTCCTAACCTCGATCACCCTGGAGATCAACTATCTCCATGATCAAGTGATACTGCCTTGGAATATGTCTGGGTCACTGATGGGACCGTGGTTCCTGGGTCAAAACCACACTTCCATTGTCACACAATGGTAGGAACCTAGTTCATCTCATGAACTAATATACACCCAAACTGCCTCTTTGGTAGTATCTTTGATAGCGATGTCACCAGCCTTTATCGTCTATTTTTCCACGATATCTAGCTTGGAACAATTCCAACATACCGCCCCTCCACTGAGGGTAAAGACAATGCCTGCGACTGACATTCAGTCATCCTTATCACCCTGCAACTTTTCCAGTGATTCTCCCCAGGATCAACTGATACCATCTCACTACACCTAGCGAGAATCCTAATATCCATTTAGATCTATCTCATAGATATAAAACCTGTGATTTAGGAGGTATCACATAGATCCTATATGGAGAATCCTTATGATAAGAGGAGATTGACCGTGCGTAGCATAGGAAACTCTTTTCCTATCAAGAGTATGTTGTCCACGTACAATACGAGGATGACCACCTTACTCTCTACTACCTTTTTGTATGTACAAGGTTCATGTACTATTTTGATGAAGTAAAACTCTTTGACTACCACATCAAAACAGATGTTCCATTTCCGCGATGCCTGCTTTATCATTCAAAGCATCTTTCACACGTTTCCACTGCTCCCACTGTTTACGAAGCCATCTGGCTGTGTTCTTATAGACGCTCTCTTCTAAATCAATATTTAGAAAAACAGTCATGACACCCAACCACCAGATATCGTAGTCATGGTCTGTAGCAATGGCAAGTAGGATCCGGATGGACTTAAGCACAGCCACTGGAAAAGGTTTCATCATTATCCACGCCTAGTCGATGACGAAAACCTTTAACAAGTCTAGCTTTGAAAGTCTCAACTTTTCCATATACTCTAAGTAATCTTCTCAAGATATACTTGCTCCTGATGGGGATTTAACCCTTCAGATATAGCATCAAAAGTCCATACTTTGTTGGTGTACATGGATTCCATCTCTGATCGCTAAGCATCTAACCATTCTTACAGAGTCCTCACTCTCGATGACCTGCTCGAAATTAGTTGGGTCTTCATCTCATGATGCAATTCTCGCTCCCACTGTCATCGAGAAACCGAAGTATCTCTCAGGCGGATGAGGAACCCTGCTAGATCGGCTGAGAGGCTGAGGTTCATCGGGGACTATTGAACCCTTTGGTTCTACCAAATCATCAGATGTAGTTTGTATAGCTGGAACTCCTTCCAGTTCTACAGAACTGACCTTGCCTCGAGCTTGCCCGGATTTTGCTTTTGACATAGGCCGGACAACCCCAAATCTTAACATGCTTAAGAGATGGGCTCTTCCCATACCATATCTCATATGGAGTGGTAGGCAGTGATATGATTCGAACCTAATTCAATAGGTATGCAGCTTCTCAAGTGCATAACCCCCAAAAGGAAACAGGTAACTCAGTAATACTCATCATAGAGCACACCATATCTCATAGGGTGTGATTGCTCCGCCCCGATACACCGTTGTGCTGTGGTGTATACGGAGGAGTAATGCTAAGAGAGAATCTCATTCTCATTTGGAATAGTCCAGGAATTCCATGCACAAGTATTCTCCTCCCTGATCTCATCATAGGACATAATACTTCTACCCATATTGTTTCTCTAATTCTAACTTATATTCTTTGAATTTCTCAAAAGCTTCAGACATGTGTTTCAACAGGAACATGTGTCCGAATCTTGAGAGATCATCAGTGAATGTTAGGAAGTACAAAGAACCGGTCCTGGCATATGTAGATTGGGGACCTTCATACATCACTATGTATCAGTCCCAAGAGTTCACAAACTCTTTCTCTGTTTCCAGTAAACGGAGCTATGGTCATCTTATCTTTGTGATATGACTGGCAAGTATCACAAGATGTAAATTCAAACTCATTTAAATATGCATCTAAATGTAACTTAGCTAGTCGGTATAGGGTTCCTAGGCACACTCATGAGATTCTACAAGGTATCAACCATGCCAAAATCAAAAATTTTATGTGCCGATCAACCCTATGCAAGATCGTATACTAGAGGTAAAGCGAAACTATAAGCAAGCAAACAACTTTACTACTAAGTGAAAGGGATTACAACCTTTGTAGATCCGGTCCTTCACTTCTAAAGCTCCGTGTTGACGTCCCTTCGCTGCGATCATCGGGATCCCGGACCCTAGCGATGGTTTCTTCGAAGAAATGAGCGGGCTAGGTCGTTGACTTCGAGGACGAAGATGATCTACGTCGGGGAGACTCAAACTCAAGCTATTCCTTCACTTGGTCAAGAACTTTGTGAAGATAACGCCCTATACTACATGGCAAGTAGTAGAGGATGAAGAAATAGGAAGTGGGCTCACTTCAGAATTGTTTTTCTCACACTTTTTCTCATGGCACCATTGGAGCTATCAAGCTTTTTGATGGAGCTTGATGAAGAAGAAGAAGAAGAAAGAAAAAGAATAATAAATCCAAATGAAACTTATCCTTTTAATTATGGCACCATGGTTGAGTTAAGCCCTCATTCTTAACTCATATAGAGAATTAACCAAAGTATTAGGTTAAAGGTTGGGTTAAAGAATAACAAGTGAAATGACAAAAGAGTGGACTTTGTCAAAGTTTCTCCAAGCTTCTTCAAGCTTGATAACTTTGACCAAGTTTAATTCTTTTGTTAAATCTTAAGATAAAATAATAAACCTAATCTTAAACCTAATCTTGGTATAAGTCTCACACACCCATCTTATGTGTATCATCAAGTATGACACAAACATATGTACACAAATATATATCACATATACACTTATGCACAAACTAGTGAGAAAACAATTCTTAAGTGAGCTAATACTAGTTAATGTAATGTAATATATCAAATATATAATTATACATTAAATTATTAAATCAACTCTTGATTTAATAATCCGGCTATAACCGACTAATATCAAAAGTAACAACTTATCGAATCAACACTTGATCCGATAACCCGGCTATAATGTATACAACCGATCAATGTCACAAATTGTGAGAATAGAATACGGTATCTCATATCTTATCAATCTCGGTCCCGCACATATCTCATATGCGCTCCTATTTCGTTTCGCTTGAGCCAGGAAACCCCTATGTAGGACTCTAAAGACTCGTCAATACGCCGGCAATAGGTGATGATCATATCAAATACCCACAAGCCGCAAGCGGTATGCTAAACGTAACGGCCACCCGGGTATTGAGCGATCAGAAGATCAACGAGCAAGCCTGCTCACACTCCTGTGAATCCAATCAGTAACACTCACCGCACATTCCGGTCTGTTCGTCTGATATGTCGTATATCTCGCCTAGGGGTGGTAAACGTTAGACCCCAGTAGCTTGATAAGTCATGCCGATGTAAGGTCCATAACAAGCATGAAATTACTGATAACACTTACCAGTAAATAAGTGCAACCCTGGCCAGGGATTTCCAGTTATGGCCAGTCGAGCATAGCGCAACATCAACCCCCAATACCGGGAGAGACGGATCCCCTCCTATCGCTCATTGCCTCCATGTGAATCGGGACTGTACCCAAAAACCACCTGTTTGCACGACTCAGTAGAGCCGTGGTAGGGTGGAAATCAAAGCACAGTGGGAGACACACAAGACTCTATGACGATCTCGGGTCAACAGACTAAGCTGTACCAGTGTCACCAGAGAACTACCATCTGACGTGAGGTATAATACCATCCGTGAGTTCTCGGCGAGTCCGTTCAGTGTACCCAGTCACCACTAAGCACCCGCATACCATCTCTGATATCAAACACCAATAGATATGGGATCATCCATCGCCCATCACATGGGTCGAGAAGATATACGCTAGTCTACTCTGGAATATCGATGCCCCGTCTCGATATTCCCACGACTAGGAACTTTGAAGGATGTACTCATGGACTACCCAGGCCCCACTAGTATGATCTACATCATAGTCCAGGAAGTAGAGTACAAATCCTAAGGGCTTTATCAACATGTAACAGAGAGACAGAAAGTATACATGTTAAGATAAAGAGCAACCAGATAGTGTACTTGATCGCACGCCAAAAGCGTGTCGGATATTTAAAAGTTCTAAAGTTTAACCGCGATCAGGACGGTGTCGCTTTGCAGCTAGCCGCGATGAGCACGGGTCGATCCATAGGGAGATGGTAAATTTTTAGGCTTGTTTTAACGAGTGAACAACGTGGCGGATTTGTTCGTTATCTAACCTATGTGTTATATTCAAGTATAAGGCTTGTTAGGAAACGATAGGATAGTGTAAGTTAATGGATTCCGTATTCAAGTACTTTGAGCCGAACTTAACCAATGAAGCTAGAACAATCGGCAACAACGTGGATTAGGGGACTTAAGCACGGTATTCATGGAATCCGGCTTATCGACCCTTGTCGGTCCGTTCTTGTCTCTTGCTTTCGCCTCCGGCCAAATCGAATGCAACCGGTCACGGTTAGGAATCACCTTTACCTTGGTAGGGTAGGGTGCCTAACGGAGCGCTTGCGTAAGTTTTGGGCGGAGTTTCAAATGGAAAAGACGGGAAAAGAAAATGAAAAACGAAACGTTAACATATAATATATTTCTCTTTTCCTAACCACAATATTCACACCATTCAAAAAATAAACCACAAAGAGATAACAAAAGAGAAGGACAAAGAAAAGAAAAGATTACAAGCAAGTAATTAAAGTGCATGGAATTTAAGTGCGAGAATTAAAAGAGCAAGAATAAAATGCAAGTAAAAGATTATGAACCAAAGAACATATTGCAAGACATGGGTTCAATAACCCAAACTTAAACTTGCAAGCTCAATAAAGAGGTTGCAAGATCAAGAGAGGACAAAGAACTCATGGTGAAGGAAGCATAAAAGAACACTTTATTAAACTTCAAGAATGACACAACCCCTTGAGATCAATAACCAACCCTTAAACCTTCAAGCTCAATGAAGAGGTTAAAGGATCAAGAGAAGGTTAAGACTTCAAGGGGACTAATCTATTTACAAGAAAAGAGAAAAGAAAACTTGGACAAAGAATGACAATCCAAGACTAAAGAATGATCTTTGAACCTTTGCCCCATGGTCTGTATTTATAGGCTCCAAAGAATGGAGGGAAATTCGAATTTTTAAATCAACACAAAATCTTTAGCATTGAATGCTCATTACTTCATGTCCATTTGTGACTTGATTCTTGTCTTCCCCATCATGGTCCATGCTGATTTGTCTATTTGAATTTGTTTTGCACTCAGTTTTGGAAGGAAATTTGAATCTTTAAATCACACACATAATCTTCACCATTAAATGCTCATTACTCCATTCCTACATGTGGCTTGATTCATGGCTGCCCCATTATGGCTCATGCTGATTTGTTTGATTCCTTTTGATTTGAACACATGCTTTTTAGTCTTGAATGCATATAAAATCATATGCATATAAAATCATCTCCTTGAATGCATATAAAATCATATCCACATGTGCTTAAAAGTCTTGTGTACACACTTGTTGTGTTGGACCATTTAGATAAAAAAAAAAATGTGTACACAACTTGTTGCGTAAAGGAACTCCTGACGTATTGGTCGGTTTGCGTTTCTGGTCGCAGTGTCTTCCCTCAAGTGATATATCCGTGCTTTTGGATGCAGTTCCAGTATTTTGTCATGGATACCTGTAATCTATAATACTGAGTAGACACTGGTTAATAATACAGATAAATAC
This sequence comes from Agapanthus africanus, assembly GCA_030015575.1. Lineage (NCBI taxonomy): Eukaryota > Viridiplantae > Streptophyta > Magnoliopsida > Asparagales > Amaryllidaceae > Agapanthus > Agapanthus africanus. The sequence goes on along the minus strand of JASDDO010000012.1, from coordinate 292,476,574 downwards.
AACAAGCAGATAATGAATGGGCGGTATTAGAATGCAGTTTTCTGATATGAACAAATACCCCCAAACTTATCTTTTGCTCGTCCTGAGCAAAACCATTTATTCACAAAAGAAAATCGTAACCACACATTCACAGGGAACGTGATTGCACTGAGCATATGCAACAAGCCGTTAAACCTCTAGGTGTCCCTAGTAGGAGGAGTGTTGTCTCCTGAGGGTTTTCAGCGGATACTACCCACAAAATCCCGTTAATCTAGTTTTGCGAAATGACTATGATTCAAACCCTAAGGTTTTGTTTAAAAGATAACAATTCTATTATCCTAAATTTAGAACTATCGAACCTTTATTTTTCACACCTCGCTTCTCTTTTAACTAAAGATTTTATATGTCTTTACGTGTAGTGTAAATAGTGTCGTTAAGTTTCAAAAAGGATCGAAAAATCATTATGTCACAAAATAAAGTCCAGATAAAGATTTAAAAAGGATCACATAAGTTTTATAAAGAGTTAAGTATTTCTCAAGTTTCGTTTTCCAGTAAGGTTTCAAATTCAGAATTTCTATCTTCCTTAATAGGAAACTAGGTCTTATTTTTCACTCCACATTTTTCTTGTTTTCATTTCATACACACCTTTGTGAACGTGCAATAGTCTTTATAATAGAAAAAAACCTCCATATCTCCGCTAGAAATACTTTTTTATAAAAACCTGCCTTTTGCCAAGATTATTCTCACACAAAGAACCGTTAGAAATTTTAACTCGGAGAGAACACTTGCTTGACTTTGTTTTAATATGGACTTTCTAGGCTTCTTAGCGAGCTTTGGGCCAATGCTCCCAAACCAGTTGGTTTTAGGGCATTAGGTGTAGAGACACCCCAGCGGACTTAATTACTCAAGTTACCTAGGCCCAAAAACAAAAGACAATGATGATTTAATGCGAACAGAGATATAACCGGTAGTTCAATTATTTTTTTGGATATAAGACGTGTTTAGTTGATTAGATGTGTAATCATTCCAATCAAGATTCAGATGGGTTATTCTTCAGAATTAGTTCCAATTAAGGCGTCAATAATATCCATTCATATCCACCTCTCTTTATAAACTAGTCTTCATATTACTTATTTCAGAACAAACCTATTTGATCCTGAGAAAATAGTTTATCCAAAAAAAAATTCAGACATAGACTTGTTATCTAATTCTCAAAACTCACGACAAGTGTAGTGTGATATAAAGACTTATATCAGCATTAGTTAACTTCAAAGGAGAGTTATTTTTCAGGTTTTCAAAATCTAAAATTAGGATTTAGTTGTTCCTATCTTATTAAACAAAACCGTCGAAATATTGAATCTAAGTTCTCCCACTAGCTAACTTGACGACAAAGTTTTTATATTTTTTAAGAAAATTTTCTGAATTTTTGGGTTTTTAAGTAAGCATGCAAATGCAGAATATACAAATGAATGCGAAGGTAGAAAGCTTACCGAGCACACCCCCAAACTTAAACTTGACAGTGCCCTCACTGTCAGGCTATACTAAGAGGGTCAAAATTGTCGGTGCCTCCCCAAAAAAAAATTCTATACAAAAATAAAAACCAAAAAATATGTAAACCAAAAGGTTCCCCCCCAAACTCAAGTAAAACAGTGTTTCCACTGTTAAGCGTTGAAGTTCAGGATTAGGAGGAAAGAGAACAGTATCAATCTATACAAGGCCTTACACAGGCCAAATGTGAGCACCAACCATTCAAAAATCTTATCGCTATTATATGCAGGTTGGTGAAAGAATACGGTGAGGAAAGAAATGGAGAATACGCGAGACCGTATGGAGATAGAAGTGGGATACGGTCTCGGTATATGAGAGGAAGAATGGTGAAAGGGAAAAAGAAATGGTGTACGAACTTGAGGGTGAAAATGGAGTGAATAAATTAGCACAATATGTAATGGCCGATGTGTAAAAAACGATTGTGCTAATCTATCAACACGTCGAGATATTGGGTCAAATCCCTCAAGATTCGTCAGAAAACATGGGTATGCCGAACTCGGTAAACCAGACATAGGAAATGAAAGTGATACAGTTTCTTGCATGGTCGGAACGATGGAAGGGACGATGGGGAGTGATTTAGGGATAATCTTATTCTCAACTAAGTAAACTGTCTCGAACTCGAAAGATTCCATCAATGGTTCAAATTGATTGTGAGCAACCGAGTTTGATGGATCAACTAACTCATCTGAAAATTCGAAGGACTCAAACTCGGGCGGTGAGCCTTCAACATCGTCCGAAAAAGTGAAACACTCGTAATCGTTATCGGCTGTGAGAAGAGTGTCAGATTCAAGGAGGAACGCACTAGTGGCGTCAAATGTGCTGTGATTGAACAGAAATTTTTCAAACTCACAGTCCTCCTGCATGATCTTTTGCGTGGTCGGAACGATGGAAAGGATGGAGGGTGATTTAGGAAGTATAACAGTTAATGGTTCAGGAGGATGAATTGAAAAATCCGACACATCAAAAAAAAATGGTTCATCCTCAAAATTATCCTCAATACTCTCCTCATAATTCTCCTCGAAAATTATCTCATCCATGCAAATCTCATCAAAATCAAGATGCATATGAAGTTCGGGAGAAACATTTAATGACTCGGGATGATGAATTGGAGAGAAAATTTCAGTCAAAGTTACGGGTTCATCATCCAAAATATTCCCGGCGTCAATATCCTCAATCAAGTGAAAATCAATATTCTCAGACACCTTATCAAAAGCATGGACTTCAATCGATTCTGGTTCTAAGATGGAGGTGTAGAGGTCAAAAGGTTTAGAATTGGTTTCACTTGGAATGGACCCTTCACAATCTGGTAAATCAAACACTACAAAATCGCACAACTCATTAAACGTTCTATCTTTAATCGGTAAATCTTTTGGGTCACTAAATAGATATTCAAAACTGGAGTTGTGTGAATCAATTTGCAATGGGTAGGTTTGATTAGGAAGGGTGTACAGCTCACTTTCACTACTCAAATTCTCAGCCTGTCCTACCGCCTCATCATACATTGTAAAATGTGGAGCTAGTTGAAAACTAGCTACGGGGTCACTAGGTTGTATGAGGGCAGCCATAGACGCATTCAAATCCATCATCTGTTGGCATGACGCTACCCTAAATTCTTCCAACATTTGTTCCAGACTAGATTTCACGCCCCACCCCCAATACAGAGAGTATTGTCCGCTTTGGCCGAAACCGCACGGTTTTGTCCTTCGGAGCGAACCGGACCTGACCAGGGGCCACTTCCCAGGAGGTCACCCATCCCAAGACTTCCCTGGCCGGAGCACGCTTAACTACGGAGTTCTCAAGCTCCTGTAGTTCCGGTTCACTTAAAAGGCGCCTATGTATTGAAGAGTGGTATCATTCCATTTATAGTTCAGATCTGCCCACTTTCGGAATGTATTCCGAAGAGTCCCCATTGTTCTACAGTGGGTCCCACGGACTCAAGAGGTGGCCCCCACGGATTCAAGAGGTGGCCCCCGCCCACTTAACACGACACTTGGCGTGGCACTTTGTTCCGTGTGGCACTTTGCTCCGTGGGCAAGAACCGGGTCCCGACATTAGATGTAAATCCCCGTTTCCATTCTAATAAAAGTTTCCTATTCTCTAATTTTCAGTAGTTTCTCTACTTTTCCTTCATATTTCGATTTGGGTATTAAGCTTAATATTTATATTTTTCCCAAACCCTAAAAGTTAAAACCCAAGACTTAAAACCTAAAACAAAGGCGAATTAAAACCAAGGCTAAAATAAATTAAATCCATAAACTATACCTTCAGCCCATTCAAAATTTTTAATAAATTCCCAAATATAAAACCCAAGCCGGCCCCTCTCTATTTTCCTCAGCCTACTAGGATTTAAATAAATCCTTTAATCCCTCGGCCCAAACTACTTACTCAGCCCAATCCTATTTTTAAATAATTCCTTAACCTAAGTTGTGGACCGGCCCATTTCCTCACCTGCAGCCCATTTATATTTTATTTTAAAGGGAATTTCTTTTATATAGCCCGGCCCACTCTCTTAAACCCGAGCCCGCTTCCTCCTTAGACCCGACCCGACTCGCCACTATTCACCATCCCCTTTAAATTCCAACGGTAACAATCCATGTTCACGCGCGATCCCAGCTCCTAGCCGCGCCTCACGTCCACGCCCATGCCCCCGCTCCGGCCGTTACACCCACGACTTCGACCCGTTCTCTTCCCTCACACCCCATCTCTCTTCTCTGTTTATTTCAAAACTAATCCCTCATCTCTCTCCCTCACATAAAAAAATTCACGGAGCACCAAAACCTTTGCCACCTCCACCGCCGGCGATCATCCCACCGCTCCGTTCGACCCACGACGACGACAGCCACACGTTCACTCTCCTCCTCCCTCCACGACTCCACTTCCACCAACTCGAGACCCCCTGCACCCACACCTCTGCACACGGAACCCATTACCCGACCAAGCTCGTGTCACCTCTGCACGCCTCCTCGACGCCTGCAACCCACCACGTCGTCGACCCCCACCTCCTCGGCTTCATCACCCTCACCACAATTCCCAAGCCCTACTGATTAATCTCTCCCCTCTCCAAAACTCCAAAACCCAATTGCAAACATTTACCTCACTGTGAATTGCACTGTGCGCGTTGCCGGAGCGACGCCGTCAACCTTCGGCAACCCCAACACTTCTCAGGCGTACCACAGAGCACCCCTAAGCTTCCAGCACGCGCAAGACGACTCCGGGAAACTCCGATGTGAAACTCGTGTTTCGAACTAGGCTCGCGAGAATCCGGTACACGGCGTATATCACGCGTTCGTGACGACTCGGCTTCCATACGACCCCGAAACGTTTCCAGGCAAGTATTCACTTGCTTCATGCTAATTTAGTTGTATTACAAACCTAAATCACATAGTTATTAAACTTACTGATTACCGATGTATATCATGACCTAAGTGCTCGATGTTAGATCCCAATGGAAATAATTGTCTAATTTGACGGAAATTGATATTTTATGTTGGCCCTTATAATGATGAATATCCTGTGTGAAACTCGCTGGAAAATACGATTGTTAGTAATAAAAATCGATACCCCCAAACAAGCCGTTAAAACTAGAATTCTCTCGTACCTGAAAACGAATAAAAACACCATAAATCATACACATATTGGAAATATGCGTTTGAGGGCTTAAATCGAAGCCGACTCGACGAACTTTAACCATATGTAAAATTCTGATGATTTCTGTTATGTAACCATGAAGATAATTAGATCGGAACGCGACTCTGGACTGCAGTCCAGAGCGTTCCTGATTATTGTGTTCTGTCCAAAGACCTACGTCACTGTATTTCCTGAAATCGTACGTTACGGAACTTCACAGTAGATTAGAGATAATTCTGTTAGCTAAACAAAACAATTGGTTCCATTCCGTTTCATCGCCATTTACTATTTTAAATTGTATTTAAAAGGGCAGAACGTATAACTGTCCAGAACAATTTCTGAAATGACATATTGAGATTAAACTGTGTATAACCTTCAACGTACAGATACGATTGAGGATCCGTCTGTTGCGTTGAATACTTTATCGAAAACCCTAGATTACATTTAACTGTGATATCGCTAAATTCTGAGCCCAACTGGGTACAATTCGTGTCGCGAAACAGACGTTCAGTTCTGAAACTGAATTTCCAGCCGCGAGCACTTAAAATGAAATAGCTGTATCTTGAGAACCGAAATCCCGATTGAACTGAAACAAATTGTGATAAATTGCTGACTGAGTATTCTATTTAACCTACTTGTAACATTTTGCTGGATTCGTAATATATTAATTTATGCAATTTATTTTAGTTAAAGACATGCATGTTGGTTCATAATATACATAGTGTATTGGTAGCATACAATACATATATCATTCCCTTGCCATTTATTCAGTATTAGTGCGTGTGGACATTGCATTATCGTGCGTGATAGATGTTGGTTTAGGAGTGACGGGTATACCAATGGAAAGTGAATATTCGTGACCGTGATTGATACAGTGAACAGTGATGAAACCGTGCCATTGGTATACTTGTACACAACTAGATCAATATCATAAATAGTGTAAACCTGGGGGAAAAGGGGAAATCAAAGTGGAAAGAGTATCATATTTAGCGGGACCGTGTTTAGAGGATGATCATTCGAACTGTGATACTGATACGTGTAGGATAGGATCTAGCGATCCGGCTGATAGGGTTATGTCCCGGGCATGTGGGCCGTGGTCTCGGGTATGTACGAGACTCCTGTTAAACATGATCCTCCTTCCACTATGTGATTTCAAACATGACCTAGAGACCGATAGGGACACATATCATTATTCTGCATCATATAGTGACATAGTGATTACTTGCATTATTCTCATACCAGTATTACCTCATTTACCTTTTTCATTTGATTATAATAATATTATTATTGTGTCGCTCTGATGACCTGAGTATGCATGCTCAGATTCCGCGGGAGGACCAGCACAGGAGACGGATCTACCCTTCGAGTTCATAGAGATATAGTCTGGTGTACTCCCTATCTTTATTGCTTTTCTTAGAGTGAACGTGACATTGAACTTGGTTAGTTATTGTTCTTATTATCTGTAATTTGTGAACAATGGAATTTTAATGTAATAAATTAGTGATGTGATTCCTTTAATACTGTGCTTTATTTACTGATTACCATGTAGTGCTAGAAGCCGAAGTGTGACTACGGCGGGATGATTCCTTGACTGTTGGAGCATGGCTGGCCTAGTCATCCCTCGTTTTCCGTATTTTGGGAAGCGGGGCGTGATATGGTTTAGTTGGTATCAGTGCCTGTGTTTAGTATCAAGGAATAACATTAACTATACTGTATTACGTTATTCTTGTTTCACTACTCTTGATTTCTATCCTTGAATCTGATCCTATTCTTTTGAATCTTCCAGTGTTATGACGTCCCCGAACGACCCCTCCTCGGACTCCAGCTCTCAGGACTGCACGGAAAGAATACTTAGTGCACTGACCACTCTTGCGGAAGCTCAGGAGAGAAAGACAGATTTACTCACTGAGGGACTCAGGGCGATTACCGCCGCAGGAGGACCCTCCGCACTTATTACCACCCCCGAGGGCGCTATTCCACCAGCTTATCAGGCTAGGGCTGGTACCGTATCAGACTTCCGACGGTTACACCCAGCCGCATTCACAGGGCTAGCTGAACCCCTTGAGGCTGAACAATGGCTGGTGAACATGGAGAATTTATTGACTGCCGCCAGGGTTCCAGAGGAATACAGAGTGGACGTGATAAAGATACAATTAGAAGACGAGGCCCGTACGTGGTGGTCGGTGGAAGAAAGCAGACTTGACGGGCCGATCGAATGGAGCAAGTTTAAGGAGTGCTTCCTAGATCATTACTTTCCTTCCACAGCCAAGGCAGAAATGGAGGAGAAGTTTATTCTTTTGAAGCAGAATGGATGCCCAGTGGATGTTTATGCGGCAGAGTTCAACCGCTTGAGTCATTTCGCTCCGTACATGGTCACCTCAGAAGATACCAGGGCCAGACGTTTTCTTCAGGGGTTAGATTTTGAGTTGCAGCAGTTGATTGCATCGTTGGATTTACAGACTTTCGCACAGGTGCTCAACGCAGCGAGAGTTCAGGAACAATTGATTAACAAGTTCAGGAGACCCCAAGTCGTTCCAGCACGTACCCACACGCCATCTCGAGGAGCCATACCGGTTCACAGAGCAGGAACGACACAAATGAAGCGCCCGTTCGTACCACAGCATCGCCCCCAGAGACAGGGCGTAACTTGCGGCTATTGCAGTAGAGGAGGACATACTCAGAAGGACTGTCGCCGTGCCAAGGGACAGTGCTTGATTTGCGGTTCCAGTCAACACAGGATTAACAGGTGCCCTGAGCGAGCAGAGATACAGGGAGGTTCTGGACCGCCATAGCAGAGGCCACAGGAGCAGAGGCAACCATTTACAGGTCGCGGTCAGGGACGGGCTTTAACCTTGACCGCCGAGCAGGCAGAAGCGTCAGGAGATGTGGTTACAGGTACTCTACTCGAACATTCCTTGCCAGCTAGAGTACTATTTGATTCGGGAGCATCGCATTGTTTCTTGTCTGAGCATTTCACTAACACACACTCAATACCACATGAACCACTAACCAAGGGATGGGAAATTCATACGGGTAATGGCATTATTATATCTAGTCGAGAATGTAGATTATGCCCCGTTGTAGTGTGTCGCGGGGAATTCTATGCGAATTTCCTTCTGATCGGGACAGGCAGCTACGACGCAATTCTCGGGATGGATTGGATGAGCACTTTCCATGCAGTTATCGATTATCATGCAAGGAAGGTGATCTTCCGCATCCCCAATCACCCGGAGTTTATTTTCGAGGGCGGAAGTGAATCTTTGGAGCCAGCTAAGTATAGAGCCAAACCCAAGGAACTGTCAGCTATGGAGATAGATAAGAGCCCAGTTCCAGTAATTGTTCAGGACTTTCTGGATGTATTTCCCGAAGATCTACCAGGTCTACCACCTCCTCGAATTTTGGAGTTCTCGATCGATTTGATTCCGGGTACAGCCCCAGTATCCAGAGCCCCATACAGGATGGCACCAGTGGAGTTGGCGGAATTGAAGAAGCAGGTTGAAGAATTATTGGAGAAGGGATTTATTCGGCCAAGCGCTTCACCGTGGGGTGCACCAGTTCTATTATTAAAGAAGAAGGATGGATCGTTGCGAATGTGTATAGATTATCGGGAGCTGAACAAGGTCACAATAAAGAACAAGTATCCAATCCCGCGTATTGACGACCTATTCGATCAGCTAAGTGGAGCCAAGGTTTTCTCGAAGTTGGACCTTCGTTCTGGATATCATCAAATCAGAGTAGCAGCCGAGGATGTATGCAAGACGGCTTTCAGGACCCGATACGGACATTACGAGTTTCTTGTGATGCCGTTCGGTGTTACCAATGCCCTAGCAATTTTCATGGATTTAATGAACAGGGTGTTTGCAAAATACTTGGACACGTTTGTCGTTGTGTTTATCGACGACATACTTGTGTACTCGAAGACCTGGGAAGAGCATGCTGAGCATTTGCGCACGGTCCTACAAATTCTTCTGGAAGAGAAGCTATATGCGAAGTTGTGCAAGTGTGAATTCTGGCTCGACAAGGTTCAGTTTTTGGGACATATTGTTTCGGGCGAAGGCATCTCGGTGGACCCAGCAAAGATAGAATCGGTCAGAGATTGGCCAACGCCGAAGTCAGTAGCCGAGATCAGGAGCTTTCTGGGATTGGCAGGTTATTATCGGAGATTCGTCCAAGATTTCTCAAGAATCGCGGAACCATTGACGAGGCTGACACGGAAGGACGTGCCGTTTACATGGACAGAGGAATGCACTCAGGCATTCGACACACTAAAGCAGAAGTTAACCACGGCGCCTTTTCTTACTGTACCAGATGATTCCGGTGGTTTGGTGATACACAGTGATGCCTCAGGAAAGGGTTTAGGCTGTGTTTTGATGCAACACGGCCGAGTGGTTGCTTACGCCTCTCGACAACTGAGGAACCACGAGAAGAACTACCCCACGCATGACTTGGAGTTAGCCGCTGTAGTCTTTGCGTTGAAGATTTGGAGGCACTATCTATTGGGTGAGATAGTGGAGGTATACACGGACATAAAAGTCTGAAGTTTGTTTTCACCCAGAAGGAACTGAACAAGAGGCAGCGCCGATGGCTAGAGCTAATGGCAGATTATGACTTGGACCTTCAGTATCACCCGGGGAAGGTCAATGTTGTACCAGATGCGCTTAGTCGCAAGCCAGCGGTCATGATGTTGACCGATCAGAGGAGCATTATTGAGGATTTCCATAGACTTGAACTTGAGGTCGTTACGCCGAATGCACTCAGTCAATTTTGGAAACTACAGGTGCAATCTTCCCTGGTAGATCGCATCAGGATTGCACAAGCGGATGATCCCCGATTGCAAAAGTTCAGAGAGCAAGTGGAAGCTGGACTGAGAACGGATTTGATTATACATGAAGATGGCTCTCTGAGATTCGGTAGAAGACTCTGTGTACCTAAAGGAGATGTTCGAGAAGAAGTTCTGGCTGAAGCACACAGTTCAGCTTATTCTGTGCATCCAGGAGGTACAAAAATGTATCAGGACCTAAAGCAGCACTTTTGGTGGAACGGAATGAAGCGGGAAATTGCGAGGTTCGTATTCAGGTGCTTGGTATGTCAGCAAGTGAAGGTGGAACATCAGAGGACAGCAGGATTGTTACAACCATTGCCGATACCTGAATGGAAGTGGGAGCACATTACTATGGATTTTGTGACGGCCTTACCACGGAGCCCTAGAGGCAATAACGCTATTTGGGTTATCGTCGATCGCCTCACAAAAGCTGCACAATTTCTACCTTTCCGAGTGGGACAGTCGATAGAATCACTGGCAGAAAGATATATGCAGGAGATTGTGCGACTTCACGGTGTTCCAGTCAGCATTGTGTCAGACCGGGACACGAGATTCTTGTCGCACTTTTGGAAGAGCTTACAGGAGAGTTTGGGAACCCGCCTTAAATTCAGCACAGCTTATCACCCACAGACGGATGGACAATCCGAGCGTACGATTCAGACGCTCGAGGATATGTTGAGAGCCTGTATGTTGGACTTTCAGGGTTCCTGGGAGGACCATCTGCACATAGTCGAGTTCTCTTACAACAATAGTTATCAGGCTAGTATACAGATGGCTCCTTTTGAAGCACTATACGGGCAGAAGTGTCGATCCCCAGTATGTTGGGACGATGTGGGAGAACGAAGATTACTGGGCCCCGAACTCATCGTTCAGACAGTTGACAAGGTTCAAATGATCAGACAACGTATCAAGACGGCTCAGGATCGATAGAAGAGTTGGGCAGATACCAGCAGAAGGGCACTTGAGTTCGAAGTTGGTGATCATGTGTTCTTGAAGATTTCCCCAACTCGTGGAGTTATCAGGTTCGGAAGTCGGGGAAAACTTAGTCCCCGCTTTATCGGACCTTTTGAGGTGCTAGAGCGAGTAGGAGAGGTGGCCTATCGACTCGCCTTGCCTCCATCGCTAGCTGGTGTGCACAATACCTTCCACGTATCACAGTTGCGGCGTTATGTCCGGGATGAGAGTCATGTCCTGGACCATTCGGAGCTAGTTTTGGGTACTGATTTATCATACGAGGAGCAGCCTACTACCATCCTCGACCGCAGAGAGAAAGTGCTGAAAAATAAGGTCATTCCGTTAGTCCGAGTGTCTTGGGGCGGTCGTTCCCCAGGAGAATCCACCTGGGAGCGGGAAGAAGATATCTGTGATCGTTATCCACATCTCTTTGTTTAGCACATTGTATTCTTGCCTCCTTGTCAAATTTCGAGGACGAAATTTTGTTAAGGGGGTATGGTGTAAATCCCCGTTTCCATTCTAATAAAAGTTTCCTATTCTCTGATTTTCAGTAGTTTCTCTACTTTTCCTTCATATTTCGATTTGGGTATTAAGCTTAATATTTATATTTTTCCCAAACCCTAAAAGTTAAAACCCAAGACTTAAAACCTAAAACCAAAGCCGAATTAAAACCAAGGCTAAAATAAATTAAAACCATAAACTATACCTTCAGCCCATTCAAAATTTTTAATAAATTCCCAAGTATAAAACCCAAGCCGGCCCCTCTCTATTTTCCTCAGCCTACTAGGATTTAAATAAATCCTTTAATCCCTCGGCCCAAACTCCTTACTCAGCCCAATCCTATTTTTAAATAATTCCTTAACCTAAGTTGTGGACCGGCCCATTTCCTCACCTGCAGCCCATTTATATTTTATTTTAAAGGGAATTTCTTTTATTTAGCCCGACCCACTCTCTTAAACCCGAGCCCGCTTCCTCCTTAGACCCGACCCGACTCGCCACTATTCACCTTCCCCTTTAAATTCCAACGGTAACAATCCCTGTTCACGCGCGATCCCTGCTCCTCGCCGCGCCTCACGCCCACGCCCATGCCCCCGCTCCGGCCGTTACACCCACGACTTCGACCCGTTCTCTTCCCTCACACCCTATCTCTCTTCTCTGTTTATTTCAAAACTAATCCCTCATCTCTCTCCCTCACATAAAAAAATTCACAGAGCACCAAAACCTTTGCCACCTCCACTGCCGGCGATCATCCCACCGCTCCGTTCGACCCACGACGACGACAGCCACACGTTCACTCTCCTCCTCCCTCCACGACTCCACTTCCACCAACTCGAGACCCCCTGCACCTACACCTCTGCACACGGAATCCATTACCCGACCAAGCTCGTGTCACCTCTGCACGCCTCCTCGACGCCGGCAACCCACCACGTCGTCGACCCCCACCTCCTCGGCTTCATCACCCTCACCACAATTCCCAAGCCCCACCGATTAATCTCTCCCCTCTCCAAAACTCTAAAACCCAATTGCAAACATTTACCTCACTGTGAATTGCACTGTGCGCGTTGCCGGAGCGACGCCGTCGACCTTCGGCAACCCCAACACTTCTCAGGCGGACCACAAAGCACCCCTAAGCTTCCAGCACGCGCAAGACGACTCCGGGAAACTGCGACGTGAAACTCGTGTTTCGAACTAGGCTAGCGAGAATCCGGTACACGGCGTATATCACGCGTTCGTGATGACTCGGCTTCCATACGACCCCGAAACGTTTCCAGGCAAGTATTCACTTGCTTCATGCTAATTTAGTTGTATTACAAACCTAAATCACATAGTTATTAAACTTACTGATTACCGATGTATATCATGACCTAAGTGCTCGATGTTAGATCCAAATGGAAATAGTTGTCTAATTTGACGGAAATCGATATTTTATGTTGGCCCTTATAATGATGAATATCCTGTGTGAAACTCGCTGGAAAATACGATTGTTAGTAATAAAAATCGATACCCCCAAACAAGCCGTTAAAACTAGAATTCTCTCGTACCTGAAAACGAATAAAAACACCATAAATCATACACATATTGGAAATATGCGTTTGAGGGCTTAAATCGAAGCCGACTCGACGAACTTTAACCATATGTAAAATTCTGATGATTTCTGTTATGTAACCATGAAGATAATTAGATCGGAACGCGACTCTGGACTGCAGTCCAGAGCGTTCCTGATTATTGTGTTCTGTCCAAAGACCTACGTCACTGTATTTCCTGAAATCGTACGTTACGGAACTTCACAGTAGATTAGAGATAATTCTGTTAGCTAAACAAAACAATTGGTTCCATTCCGTTTCATCGCCATTTACTATTTTAAATTGTATTTAAAAGGGCAGAACGTATAACTGTCCAGAACAATTTCTGAAATGACATATTGAGATTAAACTGTGTATAACTTTCAACGTACAGATACGATTGAGGATCCGTCTATTGCGTTGAATACTTTATCGAAAACCCTAGATTACATTTAACTGTGATATCGCTAAATTCTGAGCCCAACTGGGTACAATTCGTGTCGCGAAACAGACGTTCAGTTCTGAAACTGAATTTCCAGCCGCGAGCACTTAAAATGAAATAGCTGTATCTTGAGAACCGAAATCCCGATTGAACTGAAACAAATTGTGATAAATTGCTGACTGAGTATTCTATTTAACCTACTTGTAACATTTTGCTGGATTCGTAATATATTAATTTATGCAATTTATTTTAGTTAAAGACATGCATGTTGGTTCATAATATACATAGTGTATTGGTAGCATACAATACATATATCATTCCCTTGCCATTTATTCAGTATTAGTGCGTGTGGACATTGCATTATCGTGCGTGATAGATGTTGGTTTAGGAGTGACGGGTATACCAATGGAAAGTGAATATTCGTGACCGTGATTGATACAGTGAACAGTGATGAAACCGTGCCATTGGTATACTTGTACACAACTAGATCAATATCATAAATAGTGTAAACCTGGGGAAAAAGGGGAAATCAAAGTGGAAAGAGTATCGTATTTAGCGGGACCGTGTTTAGAGGATGATCATTCGAACTGTGATACTGATACGTGTAGGATAGGATCTAGCGATCCGGCTGACAGGGTTATGTCCCGGGCATGTGGGCCGTGGTCTCGGGTATGTACGAGACTCCTGTTAAACATGATCCTCCTTCTACTATGTGATTTTAAACATGACCTAGAGACCGATAGGGACACATATCATTATTCTGCATCATATAGTGACATAGTGATTACTTGCATTATTCTCATACCAGTATTACCTCATTTACCTGTTTCATCTGATTATAATAATATTATTATTATGTCGCTCTGACGACCTAAGTATGCATGCTCAGATTCCGCGGGAGGACCAGCACAGGAGACGGATCTACCCTTCGAGTTCACAGAGATATAGTCTGGTGTACTCCCTATCTTTATTGCTTTTCTTAGAGTGAACGTAACATTGAACTTGGTTAGTTATTGTTCTTATTATCTGTAATTTGTGAACAATGGAATTTTAATGTAATAAATTAGTGATGTGATTCCTTTAATACTGTGCTTTATTTACTGATTACCATGTAGTGCTAGAAGCCGAAGTGTGACTACGGCGGGATGATTCCTTGACCGTAGGAGCATGGCTGGCCTAGTCATCCCTCGTTTTCTGTATTTTGGGAAGCGGGGCGTGACACTAGACATGGGCTGTGAAGGGGTTTCAGTAAAAGATTCAAAGTTGTTTGAATACTGGAAACTCCCAAAAGGTTGTTCAGAAGCAGTGTCTAGGGCAGGTGCAAAAGTTGGGTAGGACTCGTAGGAATTGAATGGCTGGATAGGGGTAGGATCAACATATGAATAAGAAGGTGAATGAAATTGTTGATCCATAGAATTTGTAGTAGTGAAAGGAATGAAAGATCAGCTACGGGATTGTTCAATATGTTCAGCGAGGGACAAAAGACGACTTGCAAAAGGGGTATCAACATAAGAGGGTGGGGGAGGTTGAAAAGGTTGATACAAAGTGGATTGCAGAGTGCAAGTGTTTATCCTAGATGCGTCTATGCGATCTTTCAATGAAATTTTTGGCATGGATGGATCGTTCGAAGTTCGTCCAAAGCAAGAACCGTAGGAAGTTATGTCTGGTTGTGGGTACCAAAGTTCGGCAAGAGTTTTTCGAGGTGGGGTACCCATGTTACGAAGAGAGAAAGAAAGAAAGGAAGAGAAAAGGAGGGGAAAAAGAATGTGATTTTTTATTTTTTATTTATTTTTTTGTCAGTTATTAACAAAAGAATGAAATATATACACAAAAAGAATCTGGACCAAAAACAATCACGACACAAAAATACCACACACCTAATCGTTCTAGTGTTCACCTAGGTCAACTAGACCTGCTCAAGAACTTGATTGTCGAAGTAAAACTGTGTCAAGAAAATGGATCAAGATATACTGATCACGAGGCCAGGTATGTGCAGAGATATGGGGAGGTTTTCCGACGCTTTCGCGAAGGACCTTAATTAAATAACCCTTTCTCTTTTGGCGGTTTCGCCGTTAACACTTTCCTAGACACCCCGTAAATAATATACCGTTAAGCGGTGTTCTAAACACAATTAACCTCTCCTAGTGAGCGCGAAGTCCTTAAGGCTTAAAGTCTAATTTCTTTTAAAATTTGTACGGGTAAACGTTATGCTCAAGTTCGTGATTTGTGGGCCACGGAAAAGGTGATGAAATCCTTTACCGTATGTTATGGGGTTCGCTTGCCCTTAAGTCCGTATTAATATATGCAATGCGCAATTCAATGAAAAAAATTTATTCAAAGAATCAAACAATCATTTTTTTTAGTTAAGCTCTGCACTGCAACAAATACGGGTTAGTCAATTTTTGGCGTTTGCTAGCGAACTTGCAAAGAATCCTGCAAATATTTTATATTGGAAGCGTCGGATTTTAGAAGAAGGTGTTAGTAAAGTACGTACCGTTAAGTTGTGGGTTAAGAAACCCCAGTTGAATCGAATCCAAGTAGCTTGAAAAGCTCACTTGCGCGGGTCAAACTGCCCGGATCTTTGGCACTGTACTTCGTAATCACCCTAGCTTTGAACGTACATTTTTCTCCCCATAATCGCCGTTCGCAATTCCGCAAAATCTACAAATGTCGGAAAAACGGATTATTATTGTGAAAAAGCGATACGAATGCCCAAATACCTGCACACTAAAAAATATAAAAAAACAAACAATACAAATAGGACAAAAATAGAACACTGGAGCACAGAGGAGAAATTGGAGGCAAAAGGTGGTGAACGGGCCGGCGTCGACGGTTTTGGTGATGATGTCGCCGGCCAACTTGATGAGGTAGGGCTCCAAATTTCAACAGTAGTCTCAGTATTCCACTAATTCCACACTGGTATTGTTTATCTTTTTATTTTAGTTACAGAGTGCAAGCAGGTATAAAATCCAGAGAGCAAAAAAAAATATGAGATGGTAAGTTTTTAGGCTTGTTTTAACGAGTTAACAACGTGGCGGATTTGTTCGTTATCTAACCTATGTGTTATATTCAAGTATAAGGCTTGTTAGGAAACGATAGCATAGTGTAAGTTAATGGATTCCGTATTCAAGTATTTTGAGCCGAATTTAACCAATGAAGCTAGAACAATCGGCAACAACGTGGATTAGGGGACTTAAGCACGGTATTCATGGAATCAGGCTTATCGACCCTTATCGGTCCGTTCTTGTCTCTTGCTTTCGCCTCCGGCCAAACCGAATGCAACCGGTCACGGTTAGGAATCACCTTTACCTTGGTAGGGTAGGGTACCTAACGGAGCGCTTGCGTAAGGTTTGGGCGGAGTTTTAAAAGGAAAAGACGGGAAAAGGAAATGAAAAACGAAACGTTAACTTACAATATATTTCTCTTTTCCTAACCACAATATTCACACCATTCACAAAACAAACCACAAAGAGATAACAAAAGAGAAGAACAAAGAAAAGAAAAGATTACAAGCAAGTAATTAAAGTGCGAGAATTAAAAGAGCAAGAATAAAATGCAAGTAAAAGATTAGGAACCAAAGAACATATTGCAAGACATGGGTTCAATAACCCAAACTTAAACTTGCAAGCTCAATAAAGAGGTTGCAAGATCAAGAGAGGACAAAGAACTCATGGTGAAGGAAGCACAAAAGAACACTTTATTAAACTTCAAGAATGATACAACCCCTTGAGAACAATAACCAACCCTTAAACCTTCAAGCTCAATGAAAAGGTTGAAGGATCAAGAGAAGGTTAAGACTTCAAGGGGACTAATCTATTTACAAGAAAAGAGAAAAGAAAACTTGGACAAAGAATGACAATCCAAGACTAAAGAATGACTAAAGAACGATCTTTGAACCTTTGCCCCATGGTCTGTATTTATAGGCTCCAAAGAATGGAGGGAAATTCGAATTTTTAAATCAACACAAAATCTTTAGAATTGAATGCTCATTACTTCATGTCCATTTGTCACTTGATTCTTGTCTTCCCCATCATGGTCCATGCTGATTTGTCTATTTGAATTTAATTTGCACTCAGTTTTGGAAGGAAATTTGAATCTTTAAATCACACACATAATCTTCACCATTAAATGCTCATTACTCCATTCCCACATGTGGCTTGATTCATGGCTGCCCCATTACGGCTCATGCTGATTTGTTTGATTTCTTTTGATTTGAACACATGCTTTTTAGTCTTGAATGCATATAAAATCATCTCCTTGAATGCATATAAAATCATATCCACATGTGCTTAAAAGTCTTGTGTACACACTTGTTGTGTTGGACCATTTAGATAAAAAAAAATGTGTACACAACTTGTTGCGTAAAGGAACTCCTGAAGTATTGGTCGGTTTGCGTTTCTGGTCGCAGTGTCTTCCCTCAAGTGATATATCCGTGCTTTTGGATGCAGTTCCAGTATTTTGTCATGGATACCTGTAATCTGTAATACTGAGTAGACACTGGTTAATAATACCGATAAATACAACAAATAGATAATGAATGGGCGGTATTAGAATGCAGTTTTCTGATATGAACAGTACTATCTTGTCGAGCAAGAAAGTCCTACCAATATATGTCCCAGCATCCACTACAATATACATCTCATGTACAGTAATGGCCTCTAGGGCATACATATAACTAACAATCTCCCACTTGCACAAGGGCCATCTGTAGCAGTGGTTGTAGTATCTCATACTC
This sequence comes from Agapanthus africanus, assembly GCA_030015575.1. Classification (NCBI taxonomy): domain Eukaryota; kingdom Viridiplantae; phylum Streptophyta; class Magnoliopsida; order Asparagales; family Amaryllidaceae; genus Agapanthus; species Agapanthus africanus. The sequence goes on along the minus strand of JASDDO010000012.1, from coordinate 292,458,404 downwards.
AACCATCCCATAATAGTCTCTCTCTGGGAAAAGGCTTTTGTGAGTGGTTCCGCCGTGTTGTCCTCTAAGTCTACTCTACAAACCTTGATCACCCAGGATATCAACTATCTCCATGATCAGGTGATGCTGCCTCAGAATATGTCTGGGTCACTGATTAGAAAGATTTTACGATAAAAAATATAATTACCGCAATCAGAAACGGCGTCGCTTTGCAGCTAGCTGGTGAGTACGGGTCGATCCACAGAGACGGGTAAATTCCTTTTATGTGTTTTAACGAGTTGATTCAATTTGTCGTTTTGGGTTGGTTTATAACAATCTAAAATACTGGATCTAATTAATCTAATTAAGAATCTTGCTAGGGTTAGGCTTAGGGGAAGTTTTGGAGATTAATGTTTTTCCTCACCGCTTTCAATACCTTCTTTTTTTAGATCTATTATGTGTTAAGTTAATTATCAATAAAGTGGATACAAATCTTTTGGGAAGATGTTTCTTCCTCTAGATTTGTACCCTTCCTTTGTTGATAATTATCCTAACCCTCACGGAAAACGCGCGCAACCGGCCATTTATACTACGGTTCATCGTTACCTCGAAGGGTAGGATGCCGCAGGGAGCGGTTGTGCTCGTATGCGTGAAGTTCTAATTCATTAGGTGAAGGTGGCATTGAAAGGGGCGGGAGATCTAATCTCTCAACCCTTTCCCTAAGGCTAACCCTAACAAGCGAGGAGACTACTCGCTCATTAGGGGATGAGAAAACAATATAATTAAAAGAACAGAAATAAAATACTTACTAGGTTGACGGCTCCCTCCAAACAAGAAGAACAGATCTGAATTTTTCTCTCAGAATTTCTGAATTTTATTGATTGAAAAGAGGCATAAGAAATTACAATGAGTAGAGTTCCTATTTATAGAGAATAGGAAACCCTAGGTTACAATTGATTTGCATGTCTATAATTACAAAAATAGCCCTAGGTTGACTAGTCAAAGCCGCCACCAAATTATGGTAAACTTTTTATCTCCTGAAAGCCCTAGATGGTCGCGGAACCGCGGCATAGGTGGGGGTTGGGCCGCGGTTCCGCTGCCCAATAGTTGGATCAAAAGCTGAAATTTTCAGGTATTGTTTTGGGCTTTCTGGGCTTTAATATTCTTTGGTTCTTTCTTCACTTGGGCTTCTTCATTGGTTCCAGATCTTCAGTGAACAATTTTGCAATGGCTTTTTAACCGTTTGCCTTAATATTCTGGATCTTGCGTTGCCTTGTTTATTGTGAACAGTTCTTTGTCTAGGCTTGATTAAGATCCTCCTATTTGTTGGTCAAAGTCCACTTTTGCATCGTCTTTTCACCGTTTTCACTATTTTCTGTCCAAGAACCTGTAACCTGTAATATGTAGCAGACATGCATCAAAAGCACCTGTTTATTTATAAAAACGAATAAGAATGGGGAATATAAAATGCAATATTATGATATGAACAAATACCCCCAAACTTATATTTTTCTCGTCCTCGAGCAAACTTATTTTTATTCACTAAAATCCTAACCACACTTTCGCAGGGAAACGCGATTGCACTGAGCACGTGCAACAAGCCGTTAAACCTCTAGGTGTCCCTAGTAGGAGGAGTGTTGTCTCCTGAGGGTTTTCAGCGGATTACACCCACAAAATCCTATCAACTCGGCCCCATTGATTTTTGTTCTCTAATTAGGTTTTCTAACAAGGAATTCTATTATCTTTTGACTCGCAAATTATCCACCCATATTCTTCACACTTCCTCATTATTTAACTTAAGATTATATATGTTATGTAGACCTACTTAGCTTTCGGCATCTCTTAAGTTTTCCTTCTAGGGTTTCCATCTCCACTTAGGAATTTTTATCAACTCTATTAAAGATACAAGTTCTATTCTTCACTCCTTTCTCTCATCTAAACTCCAATCACATATCCCCTACGTGTGTGTAAATATCACCCCTACACTTGGAAATTCAAATCAAGCAATCGTACTCTCGTCCATTTTCCAAAGCACTTATTAATTGGTGAATTTTTAATTGAATTTTACTTACACATCCTTCATGCGACCGTTAATACTTCTTGAGGTACCAACAACCGATTACAAGATGCATTAGCACTTTAAAGCGTACTTCCTAGTTTTGCAACACCCAAGGCTTTTAGCAGTGACTCCCAAACCAGTTGGTCTAAGGCACTAGGTGATGAAGCACCCTCGCTAAATATTTTTCTATTTTTTACAGCCTTAAGTAATCACAAAAACCAGTGTCAATTTTTTTATTCTTTATTCAATTTTTTTTTAATTTATTTTCATTGTACTAAGGACTTTAGACAAGAGCAATTCAAGGTCTCTTCTACTATTCCAAGTTTCAAGGTGCGTGATTGTGCAAATTATAGGGTATACATTTTCAGAATCTAGACTTAAGCTAGGAACTATTTTTCAAACTTATACTCTAATAAGAACATCAATACTCTTCCCTTGTTTCGACTTAGCCCAAGAAGTGAACCCAAAATTTGCCTATTTCTAAATAAACAACAAAGGCATATACTTTCTACCGTTTTAAGGACGGTTATCTTTAGGGTTTTTAATTCACTAAGTCTAAGATCTAGTTGTTCCTAGCCAGTTAACCTATTTGTCAAACTCAAGTCAATTAGCCAAAATTGAATACATTAATTTTTATAATTTTTGAAATTTTTCAAATTTTTATGGGTTTTCAAATAAGTATGCAAATGCAAAAAAAAATATGTACAAATGAATGCGAAGGAAAAAGACGTACCGAGCATACCCCCAAACTTGAACTTGACAGTGTCCTCACTGTCATGCTAAACCAAGAGAGTCAAAATGCCGATACTCCCCTGTTTATTTATTCATAAATTTTTTTATATTTTTAATTTTTTGAAATTTTTATTTTTTTTTATAGAAAAAGAAAACAAAAAAATATATATACATATATACAACAAAGTCCCCCCAAACTTAAGCTTGGCCTTACACAAGCCAAAGGTTAGCACCAACCATTCAAAAATCTTATCGTGGTAATGGTCGAGTTGGTGAAATAATGGGATATAGATGAAAGAAATGAGAAACACGTGAGACCGTGTGGAAAGAAGAATGGTAGAATATGGTCTCGGTGGGGGAGAAGAATGGCGAAAAGAAGAAAGAAGTGGAGTACGATCTTGAGGGTGTAAATTGAGTGAATAAATTAGCGCAATATGTGATGACCGATATGTTATAAGAGATTGTGCTAACCTATCAACCCGTCGGGAAATGGGGTCAAATCCCTCAAGATTCACAAGAAAACATGGGTACGCCGAACTTGGTATAGAAGATGAAAGCGTAACGGTCATTTGCCCGGTCGAGACAATAGGAAAGACGAAAGGGAGTGAATTAGGGATAGTATCTTTCTCACCGTAGTAAACTGTTTCGAACTTGAAAGATTCCATTAATGGTTCGAAACTACTATAATCAACCGAGTCTGATGGTTCATCTTAAAATGTAAAGGACTCAAACTCGGGCGGTGAGTCATCAACATCGTCCGAAAAAGTGAAACACTCGTAAGTGTTATCATCTGTGAAAACTGTGTCATATTCAAAGGAAAATTTTTCAAGCTCTCAGTCTTCAAGCGTGGTCGGAACGATGGAACAGAGGGAGGGTGATATAACAGTCAAAGGTTCAAGAGGATGAATTGGAAAATCAGACACATCAAATAAAAATGATTCAACCTCAATATTATCCTCAAGACTCTCCTCAATACTATCCTCAATATTCAACTCATCCATGTCATTATCATCAAAGTCTAGACGCATATGAGATTCGGGAGAAACATTTAATAACTCAGGATGATGATTTGAACATAAAATTTCAAGCAAATCGACAGGTTCATCATCCGAAATATTCCCGATGTCTATATCCTCAATCAAATGAAAATCAATTTCTTTAGACACCTCATCAGCATGGATATGTATCGATTTAGGTTCTAGAGTGGAGGTGTAAAGATCGAAAGAATTAGGTGCGGTTTCACTCGAATGGGGATCCTCACAATTTGGCAAATCAAACACTACAAAATCGCACAACTCGTTTTTATTTTGAACTTGTGAATCATTTAGGACATTCGATGGAAAACTGGAGTTGTGGGCTTCAATTGGGTAAGGGTAGGTTTGATTTGGAAATCCTCTCTCATTCTCACTCTGTCCAACTACCGCCTCATACATTGAAAAATTTGGAGCTAGCGGGACACTAGCTACCGGTTCACTAGGTTGCTTAAGGGCGGCCATGGACGCTTCCACATTCCTCATCATTTTATTTGTTGCAGCAATATATGCCTCCAACGACTCTTCCAAACTAGACTTGTGTGGTGAGGGGGTTTCGGTAAAAGATTCAAAATTGTTTGGATATGTGAAACTCCCAAAAGGCTGTGTAGGAACAGGGTCTAGTGACGGTGGGAAAGTCTGGTAGGACTGGCAGGAAGTGGGTAGTTGGACAGGGGTAGGGTCAACATGTGGATAAAAAGGTGAATAATCGTGCGGAACCCTAGAACTAGATGAGTGGAGAGGGGTGAAAGATCGACTGCGAGATTGAGCAATTTGCTCAGCAATGGACATCGGCCTAGGAGTGACAGAAGGACTTGAAGAAGTGGTATCAACATATGTAGGTGGTAAAGGTTGACTTGGTTGACACAAAGTGGGTTGAAAAGTCAAACTGTTTCTCCTAGACGCCTCTATTTGATCTTTCAAAGATATTTTTGGCAAGGAAGGATCGTCTTTAAATTGACCGAACAAATTGACGTACGACGCAAAATTAGGTTCGGGATACCAAAGTTCGGCAAGTGATTTATTATGTGGGATACCCATGATGAGAAGAGAAAGAAGGTGGGTGTAAGTGGGTGTAAGTGGGGTGCAAGGATTTTTTCGCGACAAAAGTTGCAAGTCTCTTTATAAAAATTTTCCTCTTATTTTTATTTGTTTTGCAAAAATTTTCTATAAAGGGCTTAGACACAAATGCAATCAACCAGAAATGCACAATCAGACCTAGATCTAGGGTCACCTAGGTCAGCTAGACAGCTCCTAACTGTTCCAAAGGGCTAGAAATAGGACCTCAAACCGCCTCTTCACTGGCAAGTACGGCCAGGTAAGTGGGAAGGAACCACCACTACAGTGGGCCTAATTAATAACCACTAGCCTAGACACCGCAATGTGAGTTAGGATAAACGGTCGATGCCTATACTAGTCCTTTTCCTATTGAGCTCGATGTCCTTAGGTCTGAGTCTAATATTTTTTAATTAATTGTGGTCAATGCACATGCTTTAGGTGTTTTCTGGGGTCCTGGGAACGGTGATGAAAGCCCCACCCAATCTGAGTTTGGTCAATTAGCCCCTTAAAGTCAGTTTTAAAGATATGCAAAACAGAAAAAATCACTTGCAATCAAAGATTTTTTGTTGTTATTGCAATTTGAGAAAAGATATGCAAACCATAAAAGATTTCTTGCAATCAATTTTTATTTTAAACGCGCGCAAAGAATCCTGCACAAGATTTGTTATTTAGAAGGGGAAGATTTTTAAGCGCAAAGAAATTCTGCAGGAGATTTTTCAGAAGATATATCGGAGATTTGCAAAGGAGGAGAGAGAAAACTCACAGAGATTTCCAGTGGCGGAACTTTTTTTCTGGTTTTTTTTTTTACGCACTTCAGCCAATTTTTTCAAGCCCTGAATCGACTAGGCCGCGGCGGTTCCGCGGCCAAAATGGGGTTTCCGCGGCGGTTCCGCCGCGGTTTAGTCGGTTCGGCAGTTTTTTTTAGGTCACCGCGATTCTTCTTGTTGACTCAGTCCTCCAAATTTCTTCTGTTGTCTATTGTGATATTCCTCTGTTTGTTCGGATTTGATATTTGCTGTTTTGATCTCTGTAGATTTCCAGATCCGAATTTGTTCGTAGATCCTGCAAAATTCACACAAAAATACCCTTCCAAAAATAACAGATAATATATTTTTTATATATTTTTAGATTTTTTAGATTTTTATGATTTTTTTAATTTTTATGATTAACCCGAAATTGCGAAAAGGAAAGTTCTACGCCATCCCCGGCAACGGCGCCATTTGATTAGAGAGATTTTATGATCAAATATATAATTACCGCAATTAGAAACGGCGTCGCTTTGCAGCTAGCCGGTGAGTACGGGTCGATCCACAGAGACGGGTAAATTCCTTTTATGTGTTTTAACGAGTTGATTCAATTTGTCGTTTTGGGTTAGTTTATAACAATCTAAAATACTGGATCTAATTAAGAATCTTGCTAGGGTTAGGCTTAGGGGAAGTTTTGGAGATTAATGTTTTTCCTCACCGCTTTCAATACCTTCTTTTTTTAGATCTATTAGGTGTTAAGTTAATTATCAATAAAGTGGATACAAATCTTTTGGGAAGATGTTTCTTCCTCTAGATTTGTACCTTTCCTTTGTTGATAATTATCCTAACCCTCACGGAAAACGCGCGCAACCCGCCCTTTATACTACGGTTCATCGTTACCTCGAAGGGTAGGATGCCGCAGGGAGCGGTTGTGCTCGTTTGCGTGAAGTTCTAATTCATTAAGTGAAGGTGGCATTGAAAGGGGCGAGAGATCTAATCTCTTAACCCTTTCCCTAAGGCTAACCCTAACAAGCGAGGAGACTACTCGCTCATTAGGGGATGAGAAAACATTATAATTAAAAGAACAGAAATAAAATACTTACTAGGTTGACGGCTCCCTCCAAACAAGAAGAACAGATCTGAATTTTTCTCTCAGAATTTCTGAATTTTATTGATTGAAAAGAGGCATAAGAAATTACAATGAGTAGAGTTCCTATTTATAGAGAATAGGAAACCCTAGGTTACAATTGATTTGCATGTCTATAATTACAAAAATAGCCCTCGGTTGACTAGTCAAAGCCGCCACCAAATTATGGTAAACTTTTTATCTCCTGAAAGCCCTAGATGGCCGCGGAACCGCGGCATAGGTGGGGGTTGGGCCGCGGTTCCGCGGCCCAATAGTTGGATCAAATGCTGAAATTTACAGGTATTGTTTTGGGCTTTCTGGGCTTTAATATTCTTTGGTTCTTTCTTCACTTGGGCTTCTTCATTGGTTCCAGATCTTCAGTGAACAATTTTGCAATGGCTTTTTAACCGTTTGCCTTAATATTCTGGATCTTGCGTTGCCTTGTTGATTGTGAACTGTTTTTTGTCTAGGCTTGATTAAGATCCTCCTATTTGTTGGTCAAAGTCCACTTTTGCATCGTCTTTTCAGCGTTTTCACTGTTTTCTGTCCAAGAACCTGTAACCTGTAATATGTAGCAGACATGCATCAAAAGCACCTGTTTATTTATAAAAACGAATAAGAATGGGGAATATAAAATGCAATATTATGATATGAACAGTCACTGATGGGACCGGGGTTCCTGGGCCAAAGCCACACATCCATTGTCACACAATGGTAGGAACCTAGTTCATCTTATGAACCAATATACACCCAAACTGCCTCGTTTGTAGTATCTTTGATAGCGATGTCACCAGCCTTTATCGTCTAGTTTTCCACGGTATCTAGCTTGGAACTCATCAAACATACCGTCCCTCCACTGAGGGTAAAGACAATGCCTGCGACTGACATTCAGTCGACCTTATCACCCTGGAACGTTTCCAGTGATTCTCCCCAGGATCGATTGACAACATCTCACTATACCTAGTGAGAATCCTAATATCCATTTATATCTATCTCATAGTTATAAAACCTAGGATTTAGGAGGTATCACATAGATCCTATATGGAGAATACTTGTAATAAGAGGAGATTGACCGTGCGTAGTATAGGAAACTTTTTTCCTATCAAGAGTATGTTGTCCACGTACAATACGAGGATGACCACCTTACTCTCTACTACCTTTTTGTATGTACATGGTTCATCTACCATTTTGATGAAGTCAAACACTTTGACTACCACATGAAAACAGACGTTCCAACTCCGCGATGCTTGCTTTAATCTGTAAACCAACTTGCACACGTTTCTGCTGCTCCCACTGTTTACGAAGTCCTCTGGCTGTGTACTTATAGACGTTCTCTTCTAAATCAGTATTTAGAAAAATAGTCACGACTCCCAACCACCAAATATCGTAGTCATGGTATGTAGCAATAGCAAGTAGGATCTGGATGGACTTAAGCTTTGTCAATGGAAAAGGTTTCATCATTACCCATGCCTGGTCGATGACGAAAACCTTTAACAATTCTAGCTTTGAAAGTCTCAACTTTTCCATCTACACCAAGTAATCTTCTCAAGATATACTTGCTTCTGATGGGGATTTAACCCTTCAGATACAGCATCCAAAGTCCATACTTTGTTGGTGTATATGGATTCCATCTCAGATCGCTAAGCATCCAGCCATTCTTACAGAGTCCCCACTCTTGATGGCCTACTCGAAACTAGTTGGGTCATCATCTCATGATGCAATCCTCACTCCCACTGTCATCGAGAAACCGAAGTATCTCTCAGGCGGATGAGGAACCCTACCAGATCGGCGGAGAGGCTGAGGTTCATCGAGGACTATTGAATCCTTTGGTTCTATCAAATCATCAGCTGTAGTTTGTATAGCTGGAACTCCTTCCAGTTCTACAGAACAGACCTGGCCTCGATCTTGTCCTGATTTTTCTTTTGACATAGGCCGGACGATCCCAAATCTTAACTTACTTAAGAGATAGGCTCTTCCCATACCATATCTCATATGGAGTGGTAGGCAGTGATCTGATTCGAACCTAATTCAATTGGTATGCAGCTTCTCAAGTGCATAACCCCCAAAAGGAAATAGGTAACTCAATAGTACTCATCATAGAGCACACCATATCACATAGGGTGTGATTGCTCCGCACCGATACACTGACGTACTGTGGTGTATATGGAGGAGTAATGCTGAGAGAGAATCTTATTCTCCTTTAGTATAGTCAAGGAATCCCGTGCACAAGTATTCTCCTCCCTGATCTCATCATAGGACATAATACTTATACCTGTATTGGTTCTCTACTTCTAACTTATATTCTTTGTATTTCTCAAAAGCTTCAGACATGTATTTCAACAGGAACATGTGTCCGAATCTTGAGAGATCATCAGTGAATGTAAGGAAGTACAAAGAACCAATCGTGGGATATGTAGACTAGGGACCTTTATACATCATTATGTATCAGTCCCAAGAGTTCACTGACTCTTTCTCTGTTTCCAGTAAACGGAGCTATGGTCATCTTATCTTTGTGACATGACTGGCATGTTTCATAAGATGTAAATTTAAACTGATTTAAATATGCATCTAAATGTAACTTAGCTAGTCGGGTCGCATTGATATGACCTAGTCTACAATGCCTCAAGAAGAATTCGTTCATTTCTGAACTCTTCCTCTCGTGTGTGTTCTGTATACTAAGAACTGTAGTTTGATTTAGAACGTAAATGTTTTTAGATAACGTGCCTGAACCGATCAACTCTTAATATAGGAAATGTTCAAAACATTATCCAACAATACAAAATTATATCCTTCTTTAGTAAATAAAGAGACCGATATGATGCTGTATATCAGGTTCGGTATCTAATAACATTCGTTCAGAATCAGTGTATTCTGGAAATACAGGGTGATAGTGACCAACAGACTTGGCTGCAACACTTGCACCGTTTTCTTTCTCATGAAACTTATCACTCGTTCTCAGTTCTCTACCTTTCTGTAGCCCTATGTAACAGATTACATATCTGGGATCCTGATCCGGTATCAAATACCCAGGACGCAGAGGATACTGAGAAACAGTTCTTTGTAATGAACGCACCCGAAGGAGATGCATCTCATGCACTTTCTCCGTTTGGGCGGCATTGGAAACCTGGTATTCCCCTATTTCCTGCTCTGTCTTATTGCAATTATAAGTTGCAGCGGGACCAACGTTCCCCAGCTCAGTATAACAAGCGGGTTCGGTCAATACATCCATATTATTATCTTGATTAAGACGTGATATTGTCGCTACTTGGAGAAAGAGAGAAGAAAACACTCTGCGTGCGCTTTTGCAAGATGAGATTGGTTATATATTTTATCTAATCAGGATGGCTCCCACTGTTTTTATCAAATCTTCCTTCAAACCCTAAAAGGAAAGACTAGCCCTGATTAATTACACTCTACAAGTTCGCCAATCTTTCAGCCAGGCCAGTGCCGGTACTTTGAGGGAGGTTCCCCGTGCTTTCGCACGGACATAATTAAAGTAAACCTCGTATTCCCAGGGGCGTAACCCCGTTGACACCTTTCTAGACACCTACTTGATCGGCTAATTGTATAGTGCAAAACTCTCCCAGGAGTAACAATTACTCGCAGTGGGTATCAAGATCCAACTATCATATAGAAGGCATGCAATCTCATTGCAAATTTCAACACTTGAAACTCCCGATAAAGGTTTTTACCCCTAGCACTTATGAGCTTAACTATGGTCAACAAATCATAAGCACTAGTCAAGTTCTACCCGTCATTTCGTGATTAATTAGACCCACCCACATGACCCTTAACTAAGGTCAACAAAGTCACGCGCCTGTCCTAACTAATCGCATCATATGCGGTGTAGGAAGACATCACTTAGCTACCGTACACTGTGCCTTGACTATGGTCAACAAACACAGCACGAATACTAAGTACTGTACTTCCTAAAATGACGGAGGGTTGCGGATGGTTTTTAATAAAACCTTTAACGCTTTGAACTTGATCTCGCTGCAGAATCAAATGGTTTTTAAATGGAGTGTTTTTTAGGCTTTCGCTAGTTTCGCTAAAGAGGTCACTCCCGGAGAAGGGATCTCGGCTCTTTCCTCGTCGAATGAGGTGCAGGATATTCACAATACCACTATGCAATCCAAGAACTAGAAAAGCAGTCAAAAGACAAACTAAAGGTTGTAGCATCTGCTAATTATTGCTAAAGAGGTTACTCCCAGTGAAGGGATCGTCGGCTCTTTCCTTATCGAATAAGGTGCTGGATGTTCTACAAGGAACACCGCTATGCAAAGTAACAACTAGAGCTACCTTAATTTTTGAAATTCGATTCCACAACATCTTTTAGGTTTATTTTCTTTCATTAATCTCATTAATGAATGTCCCATCATAAAATTTCACCTAAACATCATAGATAAATACAACGTACGCTTATGCCATCCGCATTCGTCTCGATGTCCCGTCTGCACCGTTAGGTTAGGTAACTAACGGCAGAGCGGGGCAGGGCTAGCGCGGGTGTAAAACATAAGTAACGTCTATATAATATATCATATATACTATATACAATATCAATCTGAACATATCACATGATCACATCACAGATAACGCAGCAGAAAATATCATATGAAATATTGGATATACTAGGACGTCCATGTTTTATTTTGAGCCTGTATAAAACACGGATTCCACGGTCTTGATGAATAGCCAATCCCATACCCCTAGACCCCTACGAGAGCGGCAAGCAACCCTACCAATTCTAGAGTTAGGAGACCCGGACTCGACTCCTCGAGATGGTCTCTCACTGGACCCTAGAACCCGGTTACTTGTGCTCTCCTCCTTGGGTCTATCCTAATGAGGAAAAGTAAATAATATACAAAGGTGACATCATCCTCAACCCGGAAGTGCCCCAGTAAAAGAATATTACATACAATGAATTTTACATGAATGAAAAAGAAAAACTCTCATCTCACATAAAAAAAACCCGGCTATTCAAACACGACGATCCAATATAACATATCCAGCAACACATAACATCACTTGTCATCAACGTAAGTAAATATGCCTATCCCAATTGTTGTTGACATATAGCAACGAAACCGGCGATATCACATATTACACTTATGGTCGCCGAAAAGAAAGTGTAAAACTACAAAAGTTGGAATCTGCAACCTCCTTAGACATCGCATGCCTAACAATTACAAAACCCGTATTTTAGTCTCAATATCGAAAACTCTTTTCAATATCAAGTGGGGCAATTCAACAAGATTCCCGACATCCTGAACGAATGCTCGTCGCGAACTTTAGTAGACGGCCGCACCCCCGATACCGTCGACGAAGTGCACTAAGGAGGAACACCGCTGCCGCGAGCACCCGAACGGATACTTTTGGCGACGGGGTTCTCCTACAGTCACTTGGTCGGGGCTATGCGGTGTAGCTGTCTATTAAGTTTACCCGGCGAGTATCCGCGTGCGCAACGTGATTGCGACGGACTTTTGATCACATCAAAATCCCATGGCAACCGATCAAGTGAGATTAAATTGCTAGATTTATAACATTCAAATTAGTTATCTCATAACTACTTGTGGATTCTAAATATTGTATCACATTCCAGAAAAATAGACAATGTTAAACTTTCCGATCGAACAATCAAATACCCAAGTTTTCCCGAAAAGCTCAACACATGAAATAAGTTGAAAAACATCCACTTCATGCCACAGTACCAACGGTCCAGCCGTAGAAGGGTCAAGCCAACGCCTCACATGTGGCACACCGTACTGCCCCAAACCCTAAGGTTCAAAAGGCAGTTCAAGGCGGTCACATAATTGAGTTAAGGTTTGTTGTCTTCTAGAGGGTCCATCGAGTTACTTGCACTGCTTAGAATATTCTTAAACTACGGAAAAATCCAACACTTGGAAATTTCCCGTCAGGGGAAAAAGTGGGTTATTGATATCCGGTCGAACTTTTTAACACGTTCAAAAATTACCCGGAAAAACATAAACGAGGTTAAAATATCCGATCGAATCAACGAGTCCCCAATACACCCCAGAAAACCCAACTGTTGAGTACAAATTATAAATTCCTAGAAGAAACAGGAAACTGCTACGGAGGTAACTGTAGAAAATGGAGCACCTAATCATCACATACGGCCGCGGAACCGCCACCCGAAGTAGGGTAAGGCCGCGGTTCCGCGGCGCTACAGTGGATTCAGGTTTTCGTTTTCTGCAATTATCCTTAGAATTCTCTGCTCTATTTTCTGAGCATTTTTAATTAGGAAAAATCCACTGTTTTAAAAAATGTACAAAGAGGGGTATAGTTTAGGGTTTCGGGGTTCGATCGGGTTTCTAACTTCGTCTACACTTCGCCTAAAGCTCTAGCTAGGCTCTGATACCACTGTAGGGTTCCTTGGCACACTCATGAGGTTCTACAAGGCATCAACCATGCAAAAATCAAAATTTTTATGTGCCGAAAAACCCTATGCAAGATCGTATACTAGAGGTAAGGCGAAACTATAAGCAAGCAAACAACTTTACTACTATGTGAAAGGGATTATAACCTTTGTAGATCCGGTCCTTCACTTTTAAAGCTCCGTGTTGACGTCCATTCGCTGCGATCATCGGGATCCCGGACCCTAGCGATGGTTTCTTCGAAGAAATGAGTGGGCTAGATCGTTGACTTCGAGGCCGAAGATGATCTACGTCGGGGAGACTCAAACTCAAGCTATTCCTTCACTTGGTCAAGAACTTTGTGAAGAGAACACCCTATACTACATGGAAGTAGTAGAGGATGGAGAAATAGGAAGTGGGCTCACTTTAGAATTGTTTTCACACACTTTTTCTCATGGCACCATTGTAGCTAGCAAGCTTTTTGATGGAGCTTGATGAAGAAGAAGAAGAAGAAAGAAAAAGAATAATAAATCCAAATGAAACTTATCCTTTTACTTATGACACCATGGTTAAGTTAAGCCCTCATGCTTAACTCATGCGGAGAATTAACCAAAGTATTAGGTTAAAGGTTGGGTTAAAGAATATCAAGTGAAATGACAAAAGAGTGGACTTTGTCAAAGTTTCTCCAAGCTACTTCAAGCTTGATAACTTTGACCAAGTTTAATTCATTTGCTAAATCTTAAGATAGAATAATAACCCTAATCTTGCTATAAGTCTCATACACCCATCTTGTGTGTATCATCAAGTATGACAAAAACATATGTACACAAATATATATCACATATACACTTGTGCACAAACTAGTGAGAAAACAATTCTTAAGTGAGCTAATACTAGTTAATGTAATGTAATATATCAAATATATAATTATACATTAAATTATTAAATCAACTCTTGATTTAATAATCCGGCTATAACCGACTAATATCAAAAGTAACAACTTATCGAAACAACACTTGATCCGATAACCCGGCTATATCGTATACAACCGATCAATGTCATAAATTGCCAGAATAGAATACGGTATCTCATATCATATCAATCTCGGTCCCGCACATATCTCATATACGCTCCTATTTTGTTTCGCTTGAGCCAGGAAACCCCTGTGTAGGACTCCAAAGACTCGTCAATACGCCGGCAGTAGGTGATGATCATATCAAACACCCACAAGCCGCAAGCGGTCTGCTAAACGTAACGGCCACCCGGGTATTGAGCGATTAGAAGATCAACGAGCAAGCCTGCTTACACTCCTATGAATCCAATCAGTAACACTTACCGCACAGTCCGGTCTGTTCGAATGATATGTTGCATATCTCGACTAGGGGTGGTAAACGCCAGACCCCAGTAGCTTGATAAGTCATGCCGATGTAAGGTCCATAACAAGCATGAAACTACTGATAACACTTACCAGTAAATCAGTGCAACCCTGGCCAGGGATTTCCAGTTATGGCCAGTCGAGCATAGCGCAACATCAACCCCCAATACCGGGAGAGACAAATCCCCTCCTATCGCTCATTTCCTCCATGTGAATCGGAACTGTACCCAAAAACCACCTGTTTGCACGACTCAGTTGAGCCGTGGTAGGGTGGAAATCAAAGCACAGTGGGAGACACACAAGACTCTATGACGATCTGGGGTCAACAGACTAAGCTGTACCAGTGTAACCAGAGAACTGCCATCTGACGTGAGGTATAATACCATCTGGGAGTTCTCGGCGAGTCCGTTCAGTGTACCCAGTCACCACTGAGCACCCGCATACCATCTCTGATGTCAAACACCAATGGATATGGGATCATCCATCGCCCATCACATGGGTCGAGAAGATATACGCTAGTCTACTCTGGAATATCGATGCCCCGTCTAGATATTCCCACGACTAGGAACTTTGAAGGATGTACTCATGGACTACCCAGGCCCCACTAATATGATCTACATCATAGTCCAGGAAGTCGAGTACAAATCCTAAGGGCTTTATCAACAAGTAACAGAGAGACAAAAAGTATACATGTTAAGATAAAGAGCAACCAGATAGCGTACTATCATGTCTAGCAAGAAAGTCCTACCTATATATGTCCCAGCATCCACTACAATATACATCTCATGTACAGTAATGGCCTCTAGGGATACATATAACTAACAGTCGGGTCGCATAGATATGACCTAGTCTACAATGCCACAAGAAGGATTCGTTCATTTCTGAATTCTTCCTCTTGTGTGTGTTATGTACATTAAGAACTGTGGTTTGATTTAGAACGTCTATGCTTTTAGATAACGTGCCTTAACCGATCAACTCTTGATATAGGAAATGTGCAAAACATTATCCAACAATACAAAATTATATCCTTCTTTAATAAATAAAGAGACTGATATGATGTTGTATGTCAGGTTCGGTATCTAATAACATTCGTTCAGAATTAATGTATTTGGTAATACAGGGTGATAACTGCCAACATCTTGGCTGCAACAATTGCACCGTTTTCAACTCTTGAAAGTTATCACCCGTTCTCAGTTCTCTACCTATTTGTAGCCCATGTAACAGATTACATATGCGGGATCCTGATCTGGTATCTAATACCAAGGACGTAGAGGATACTGAGAAACAGTTCTTTGTAATGAACGCACCCGAAGAAGATGCATCATCATGCACTTTCTTCGTTTGGGCGGCATGGGAATCCTGGTATTCCCCTAATTCCTGCTCGGTCTTATAACAATTACAAGTTGGAGCGGGACCAACGTTCCCCAGCTCAGTATAACAAGCGAGTTCGGTCAATACATCCATATTATTATCTTGATTAAGGCGTGACATGGTTGCTACCTGGAGAGAGAGAGAGAAGAAAACACTCTGCGTGCGCTCTTGCAAGATTAGATTGGTTATATATTTTGTCTAATTAGGATGGCTCCCACTGTTTTTATCAAATCTTCCTTCAAACCCTAAAAGGAAAAACTAGCCGGGATTAATTACACTCTACAAGTTCGCCAATCTTTCAGCCAGGCCAGTGCCGGTACTTTGAGGAAGGTTCCCCGTGCTTTCGCACGGACCTAATTAAAATAAACCTCATTTTCCCAGGGGCGTAACCCCGTTGACACCTTTCTAGACACCTACTTGATCGGCTAATTGTAAAGTGCAAAACTCTCCCAGGAGTAACAATTATTCGCAGTCGGTATCGGGATCCAACTATCTCATAGAAGGTATGCAATCTCATTGCAAATTTCTACACTTGAAACTCCCGATAAAGGTTTTTACCCCTAGCACTTATGACCTTAACTATGGTCAAAAAATCATAAGCACTAGTCAAGCTCTACCCGTCATTTCGTAATTAATTAGACCCACCCACATGACCCTTAACTAAGGTCAACAAAGTCACATGACTGTCCTAACTAATCACATCATATGTTGTGTAGGAAGACATCACTTAGCTACAGTACACTGTGCCTTGACTATGGTCAACAAATACAGCCCGAATACTAAGTACTCTACTTCCTAAAATGACGGAGGGTTGCAGATGGTTTTTAAAAAAACCTTTAACGCTTTGAACTTGATCTCGTTGCGGAATCAAATGGTTTTTAAATGGAGTGTTTTTTAGGCTTCGGCTAGTTTCGCTAAAGTGGTCACTCCCGGTGAAAGGATCTCGGCTCTTTTCTCGTCGAATGAGGTGCAGGATATTCACAATACCACTATGCAAAGCAAGAACTATAAAAGCAGTCAAAAGACAAACCGAAGGTTGTATCATCTGCTAATTATTGCTAAAGAGTTCACTCCCGGTGAAGGGATCTCGGCTCTTTCCTTATCGAATAAGGTGCTGGATGTTCTACAAGGAACACCGCTATGCAAAGCAACAACTAGAGCTACCTAATTTTTGAAATTCGATTCCATAACATCTTTTAGATTTATTTTCTTTCATTAATCTCATTAATGAATGTCCCATCATTTAAGTCCACCTAAACATCACAGATAAATACAACGTACACTTATGCTATTCGCATTCGACTCGATGTCCCGTCTGCACCGTTAGGTTATGTAACTAACAGCAGAACGGGGCAGGGCTAGCGCGGGTGTAAAACATAAGCAGCGTCTATATAATATATCATATATATACTATATACAGTATCTATCTGAACATATCACATGATCACATGACAGATAACGCAGAAGAAAATATCATATGAAAATATTGGATATATACTAGGACGTCCGTGTTTTATTTTGAGCCTATCTAAAACACGGATTCCACGGTCGTGATGAATAGCCAATCCCACACCCCTAGACCCCTACGAGAGCGGCAAGCAACCCTACGAATTCTAGAGTTAGGAGACCCGGACTCGACTCGTCGAGATGGTCTCCCACTGGACCCTAGAACCCGGTTACCTGTGCTCCCCTCCTTGTGTCTATCCTAATGCGGAAAAGTAAATAATATACAATGGTGACATCATCCTCAGCCCGGAATTGCCCCAATAAAAGAATATTACATACAATGAATTTTACATGAATGAAAATGAAAAACTTTCATCTCACATAAAAAAACCGGCTATTCAAACACGACGATCCAATATAACATATCCAGCAACACATAACATCACATGTCATCAACGTAAGTAAATATGCCCATCCCAATTGTCGTTGACATATAGCAACGAAACCAGCGATATCACATATTACATTTACGGTCGCAGAAAAGAAAGTGTAAAACTACAACAGTTGGAATCCGCAACCTCCTTTGACATCTCATGTCTAATCAAATGAATTCCTTAGACATCGCATGCCTAACAATTATAAACCCCGCATTTCAGTCTCAAAATCGAAAACTGTTTTCAATATCAAGTCGGGTAATTAAACAAGATTCCCGACATCCAGATCGAATGCTCGTCGCAAACTTTAGTAGACGGCCGCACCCCCGGATGCCGTCGACGAAGTGCACTAAGGCGGAACACTGCTGCCGCGAGCATCCGAACGGATGCTTTTGGCGGCGGGGTTCTCCTACAGTCACTTGGTCGGGGCTATGGGGCGTCGCTGTCTATTAAGTTTACCCGGCGAGTATCCGCGAACACTACGTGATTGCGACGGAACTTTGATCGCATCAAAATTCTGTGGCAACCGATCATCTGAGACTGAACTGCTACATTTATAACATTCAAATTAGTTATCTCATAACTACTTGTGGATTCCAAATATTGTATCACATTCTAGATAAATAGACAATGTTAAACTTTCCGATCGAATAATCAAACACCCAAGTTTTCCCAAATAGTTCTCAACACTTGAAATTAGTTTAAAAACATCCATCACATGCCACAGTACCAATGGTCCAGCCGTAGAAGGGTCAAGCTAAAGCCTCACATGTGGCACGTCGTACAACCCCAAACCCTAAGGTTCAAAAGGCAGTTCAAGACCGTCACATAATCGAGTTAAGGTTTGTTGTCTTCTAGAGGGTCCATCGCGTTACTTGCATGACTTAGAACGTTCTTAAACTACGGAAAAATCCAACACTTGGAAATTTTCCGGCAGGGGAAAAAGTGAGTTATTGATATCCGGCCAAACTTTTTAACACGTTCTAAAAATTACCCGGACAAACTAAACAAAGTTAAATTATCCGATCGAATCAACGAGTCCCTAATACAACCCTAGAAAACTCAACACTTGAGTGGAATTAAAAAATTCCCAGAAAAAAATGACAAGAAAGGACCTAAGAATAAATATATGAATTTCCAGGGACTAATTCAAAATTTTGGCCGCGGTTCCGCGGTCAAATAATCGAGTTAATGGACCGTACTTCACAGTAATTCTTAGTTTTTCCTGCTTAATTTTCTGAGCATTTTTAATCCAGAAAAATTCAACATTTTTAAAAATGTCCAGAGAGGGGTCAATATCGTGGTTTCCGGGTTCGATCGGACTTTAAACTTCGTTTAGACTTCTCCTATAGCTCTAGCTTGGCACTGATACCAATGTATGGTTCCTAGGCACTCTAACAAGGTTCTACGAGGCAACTACCATGACCGATTCAAAAATTTAGCCGTGCCGAACAACCCTAACCAAGATCGTATACTAGAGATTATGCGAAAACTAAAAGCAAGCAAACAACTTTACTTCTAAGTGAAAGGGATTACAACCTTTGTAGATCCGGTCCTTCACTTCTAAAGCTCCATGTTGATGTCCCTTCGCTGCGATCATCGAGATCCCGAACTCTTGTGATGGTTTCCTCGGAGAAATGAGCGGGCTAGGTCGTTGACTTCGAGGCCGAAGATGATCTACGTCGAGGAGACTCAAACTCAAGCCCCATCTTCACTAGGTCAAAAACTTTATGAAGAGAACACACTAAACTAAATGGAAAGTACTATAGGATGATGAAATAGGAAATGGGTTCATTTTAGATTTGGATTTCTCACTCTAAATCTTCACATGAAAAATTTCTAGTAAGGTTTTTCTTCATTTGAAGAAGAGGAAGAAGAAGAAGAAAAGAATAAGAAGGAATTATGAATTATCACTAAAGAATAATCAAGTGAAGTCTATCATAATGCAACCATGGGTGAGTTTACCTTTGTAGAGACTAAACCATAGTTTGAGGTAATGGTTAGGTTAATGAAAATCTTATGCAAAACAAAATGAGTGGACTTTGTCAAAGATGCTTAAAAGCTTCATGAAGCTTCAATCCAAAACAAAGAAAACCACCATTCTGTTTTAGAAAAATAAATAAAAACCTAAACCATTATCTTAAATATGGTGTAAGTCATACACACACCCAAGTTTTCATGTATCATCAATCATGATACAAACTAGTGCACAAACATATATCACATATACAACTTGTGCACATCAAGTAAGAAAATCAATCTTAAGTGAACCAATACTAGTTAATGTAAAGTAATATATCACATATATAATTATACATTAAATCATTAAATCAACACTTGATTTAATGATCCGGACATATCGCATATAACCGACTAGTATCTAGTGTATCAATATATCGAATCAACACTTGATTCGGTAACCCGACTATATCACATATAACCGACCGATGATACAAATCGCGAGAATAGAATACAGTATCACATACTGGTATTATTCTCGGTCCCGCACATATCTCATATGCGCTCTTATTTCGTTTCCCTTGAGCCTTGAAACCTCTGTGTAGGACACTAAAGACTCGTCAATACGCCGGTAGTAGGTGGTGATCATATCAATCACCCACAAACCGCAAGCGGTCTGCTAAACGTAACGGCCACCCGGGTATTGAGCGATCAGAAGATCAACGAGCAAGCTTGCTCACACTCCTGTGAATCCAATCAGTAACACTTACCGCACAGTCCGGTCTGTTCGTCTTATATGTCACATATCTCGCCTAGGGGTGGTAAACGTCAGACCCCAGTAGCTTGATAAGTCATGCCGATGTTAGGTCCACAACAAGCGTGAAACTAATGATAACACTTACAGGTAAATCACTGCAACCCTGTCCAGGGATTTCCAGTTATGGCCAGTCGAGCATAGCGCAACATCAACCCCCAATACCGGGAGAGACGAATCCCCTCCTATCGCTCATTGCCTCCATGTGAATCGGGACTGTACCCAAAAACCACCTGTTTTCACGACTCAGTAGAGCCGTGGTAGGGTGGAAATCAAAGCACAGTGGAAGACACACAAGATTCTATGACGATCTCGGGTCAACAGACTAAGCTGTTCCAGTGTTACCAGAGAACTGCCATCTGACGTAAGGTATAATACCATCTGGGAGTTCTCGGCGAGTCCGTTCAGTGTACCTAGTCTCCACTGAGCACCCGCATACCGTCTCTGATGTCAAAAACCAATGGATATGCGATCATCCATCACCCATCACATGGGTCGAGAAGATATACGCTAGTCTACTCTGTAATATCGATGCCCAGTCTCGATATTCCCACAAGTAGGAACATTGAAGGATGTGCTCATGGACTGCCCAGGCCCCACTAGTATGATCTACATCTGTCACGACCCCAAAGAGCACGTGACTGGCACTTGAACCATATGAAGCCTATAGGACTCCATCTGATCCAAGTAAGCCAAAAGCCCAGAAATCTAAAACCATTTTGAAGAATAAATAAAGAAAACTGGTTTAAAGAAGTGAAGAAATACAGGTTTGAAATCAAGGTTTTTAAAGAACTAAGCCGAATGTGTATTTTAAAAACGGTACAGTCTTTTCTAGAAATTTCGGCAGAGTTTCCTTTGTAAAACTGGCCCCGAATGGGGTAAAACGATAATAACAAGATATAACATGATAAAGGCATCCCCAAGCGGGAGCTAGCTCTTCGTCAATCGACGGTCACAACCAAGCAATGATATAATAATATACAACGCCAAGTGGCAAGGATCAAATCCAAAGAAAGCTCAAAAGCAACAAGAAACCGCAATACTACAAAGCGCGACTCTAAGGTCGAAATATACAACACTGATATCTAGGTCTGAAAGAATATACAAGTTTTGGTTGATGGACAATTTCTAGATACAATGAAATAAATAAATACAAAGGTGATTCCTGATACGAAAGAATCCACCTACCAAGGCAAATCACCCGCAAGAAGGTAGTGTGCCAGAAATGCCGCAATAGGACCTGTACGGCATAACCTGCAAGAGCTGTGGCACAACGGGGGTGAGTTGCCAACTCGTGAATAGAAACATCTAAAAGGATAAATCGAATGCAAGACATAATCCTAAGTCAACGATCAGTAAAATATCCACAAGAGTACATCTGAGTGTAATAAGGTGGCAAGGTAACATCTAATCATGTATATAGTGCCAGGTACTCAGGTAATAACCTGTCATCAGTATAAGGTATGTCTGCATAAGGTAGATATGAAGAAATATCAAAGATATCAATACACATATATTAGCGTCCCATACCACTAATATTGGTGTAAGATAAGTGTAAATCCAGTCTGTATAGGAACCAAGTCTGTATATATGTGGAACCCGTCCACCTGTCACCCACTGACAGTAAGCATCATGTATGCAATGTGAGGATATAACCAAAATCATGGAAAACTCATCATGAAACCCGTGCCTAACACCGACACGTAAATCCTCATCCGTATGGGGCTCCGTCTGCGGATATCGGCCCTCGGCCCCGGCAGTATGAGTCAACCCATGTCCATCTCTGGGCTCCGTCTGCGGATATCGGCCCGTCGGCCCCGGCAGTATGCCCATCTCTCGGCTCCAGGCGGTATCCCCCGGATATCCGCCGAGCTCAGGTAAAATCACCGGTAGGTACTCGCCCGCCTCCAGGCTCAATCGGCATAACCCATCGATCATCTCGCCGAGGGGAACCATACCGGGCCCACCACGAACCCGCAAACGGTACATCACCTCCTCGAATCGGGTTTCAAGCACACGTCTCAGCACCGAGAAAACGCGTGGTGGACGCACCGAAATATCATATCACGAGGTACCGGGTTTTCAT
Organism: Agapanthus africanus; assembly: GCA_030015575.1. NCBI lineage: Eukaryota > Viridiplantae > Streptophyta > Magnoliopsida > Asparagales > Amaryllidaceae > Agapanthus > Agapanthus africanus. The sequence goes on along the minus strand of JASDDO010000012.1, from coordinate 292,435,816 downwards.
AAAGTGCCTCTTTTCTTAAATAACCCCACGGTCCTCAAAAACCAGAAATCACATGAAAATCCAACATCCAGCAGTAAATCCAATGCGATGTACTATGCAATCAATCCATGATATATGCGACATGTAAAGAGAGTAATCATATCGGAAATCATGCAACATGGAATAGGAATGCGCATATGTCAAAGGAAGCATCATATCACGAATGTAACAGTACTACTGTGTAGTGACATGGCAATTATCGATGATGAAGTGTGTGAGCCGGCAAATAGTGTACGTGAAACATACACATCATCGATAATGGTGCTGGTGTCCTAACAGCATGATAATAACATGGTAATGAACATATGCCAGCAATGCGAATAGTATGAATATGCGGAAATCTAGTAATCAACAGCACAGTGAAGTATCTACTATGCAACTACATCTAAGTATCCTGTCAATCAGGAGGGGTAGGTGTGGAAACTACCTAAAACTGAGTCTAAGTATATATGTAGATATATAGTCGGTGATCCTGCCTCAATGTCATATCGTAAGATATCCTCTAGTTATGAGTGCGGATCTATCATCAATATCAGCTCGTACGGCATTCCCAAAAGCTGGGTAGGGGTCAACATCTCACCGTCTCATCACATGACAAATATCACCATCATCAGATCATATAGTCTGGAGTACTACTCTATGTCTAGTACAAACGGTAACATCGGTAAAGTATGCATGCGGGGGTAAACACACATCCCAAGCCCGCAAGAATCACAAGTCATACCCCACATATGAATCGTATCAAATCACCGATCCCAGGGCACCAAGCCCACACCATCGACTCATCTCCAAAGTCGTCACATATCATCAATCACAGTGTAAGTACATGTGAAAAGCAAGGGTATATGTATAGGGTAATTCTATCCTAGGGTTCGCGACTATGAACTACACTAGTCACTTCTAACCCTACATATCCAAAATACACCTAATATCACAATACCATATAATAAGCTATCTACGGACTGCGGGGGTGCTATACGCCATCCACCCGACTTTCCCCCATAGATATAATCTACTCACCTTGCATCATCATTTGCGGACATCACCATGCATTTGCTTGTCATCCGAAGTCTTCATGGGTACCTACACATCAAAATATCGTATATGCGCATTAAAACCAAATCCAATCTAAAACGGCGCATAAACTCCAAAACGATACGATAAGGGGCCTATAGGTGAGAACCTATGGCACGCCTTCAAAACCATCCATAATCCTCTATATCGTCGTATAAACGACAATAGTCAAGGCAAAACACATTCCACCATTTCCAATCCAAAAATACGGAATACGGAAACACGAATCCAAAACGACAACATAGGATATATGTCCCAGATTTCACCCTAGATAGAATCTGTCAAAACTAGAAGTACCCAGGTCCAAGAATTGATGAAATGGGGCCAGGCACGCAAAACGAGGAATTTCCTCACTGGTCTGGCCGCAATTTGCGGCCAGAACGGCGGTTTTGGCGGCCAGAAGGTGGAGTGGGGAGCTAGGGTTTTGGGTGTTGCCTCTATGTTGCCTGCACATCTCAATTTCCACTCAATATTATTTTAGGGTTCTCGGGGTGATAGCAGATTCCAATTAACCTTCACAGATTACAAAATTTCCCCGATATCGGTTTCTAAAATCCGTATTCTGGTTCTAGCATCAGGTTAGGGTCTCAATTCAAACACTAGGGTGTTGGTATAATCTTAACTGAGCTCAATTTCATAATGCAACACCAATTCACTCAAACCCTAACTAGGTTTCTCTCAAATCCATAATATCACACAATATCGATAAAATCTTGACATGGGGTTATAGGAAAGGCTATAATTAAGCAAATGGTTCAGAAATTACCTTCATTAGCAACTCAAGAAAATTCTTGAGTTGCCCTCTAGTGACCAAATCCATGCTTCTTTAGCTCCATGTGTAGATCTAGGGATTTTGGACATTTTTAATGAAAGGAGATTGGGGTTTTGGTGTGTTTTTAGAGATGATTCATGGCTTGAGGAGGGGAGGGAAATGGAGAAGGGGCAGCAGCAGCAACTATGGGAGAGAGGGGAAGAAATGAGAAGGAGAAACAAGGCTAAGGGTTAAGGTCAAAGTCCACCTTTCTCTCTCTCCTACCCTCATCATTGCATTTTCTTTTCTTTTCCCTTTTCTTTTAAAACCCAACCCTTCTCACACCAATAGTAAACCCAAATGAAAACCATGGCTAGAAAAATACACAAGTGTAGAAAAAGTGATATGTGCAAGTTTTGCACAAAATTGCCAAAAACCCAATTAGCGATTTTAATCGCGATTAGCACTAAACTAGTGTCAAACTAATCACAAAAACTTAAAAATGTCATAATTCACTAATTTACCCTATTTTAGAATTTTCCATAATTTTTCTAACATTTTTCCTATTTATTTGCATTTAATATTAAAATAATCAATAAAATAATATTAAATTATAAAAATTCCCAAAATTAATATTTTATATTTTTGAAGATGTTACAATCTACCCCCCTTAAAGAAATTCGGTCTCCGAATTTAAATTTTAACCCCCACTACTAAAACAATCTCAGTAATAAACCAAGGTCGTCGGGGCTCCGAAATCACCAACACAAGGAATGTCACAGCGCAATGCATGCGCAAGGGTACTGAGCAGATAACTCAAAAACAAAACTCCGTCAAGCATCCCGCAATCATCGGATTCGATGTAAAAACACAATGTCAAATCCAATACAAAACCGATATGATATGGATCGAAACTACACATGTAGACATCCAATCTATACACGTAAAAAGCTGATGTAAAACATGCAAAAGTATATCCAGGTATCGTCTACTGACTAGTCCTGCTCAGCATGAAAGCAAAAACCCAACATCATAAAAGGTACTGCTCCAAAGGGAATAAATCTCAAAAATGTACATAACACAATCCTGTGCGTCTGGTGCGCACGGAAATCAAAAATCCAATATGTGCTAAACAGGTGCACAAAACAACATCTAGGTGCAACGGGTGTGCACGAAACCTCTGTCATGGGCAACGTATGTGCCTGACAGCCAAGGTCCGGTGCATCTGACATGCACGAAGAAATCTCGATTTAGTGCATCGGGTGCGCACCAAAATCGTATCTAAAAAACATGCGCCCAACACGCGCGAAAATCCAAATCTGTGCACCCATCGTGCACGAATGAAAATCTAAACCCTGCGCACTCAACATGCACGGAATCACGAAATCCAATAACAAACACCGAACAGGCGTAAAGCATATCACCAGCACGGAGTGCAAAAATCCACCATCAAAATCCGGGTCAAAATCAACGATATAATGCGGCTCAAACCAAAATCAGGTGTACCGCAAAGGAGAATCTCACAACCGTGTGCATCAGCGTGCACGAATCAAAGCATAACACTAAAATGCATGAAAACTCTGCGTAAAATATATAAATGTCCAGTGGGTGCATGAAACCAATTATCATGAAACTCAGTCACCAAAGCTAAATCATGCAACAGAACGCCCAAAATACCGAAATCCAAAATGACGGATACGTGATAATCAAATCACAAAATCACAAATCATAAATACCATCTTCGGTAGATCCTCCTTCAAGGTCGAGAAGGAGTCGATGCATCCACTGCTAGCAGCGCAAGATATCTACTTGCCTCTTGCTCACGATCTGGCGTCCTCTGACTCTCTGGGTTCTTATCTTCTCTGCGGATTACCAATCTCACAGTCAATCGGCTCATCGGCCCTGTCAGATGTGCTAACGGGGACGATTCCGTTCTGGCACTTCTCTGGTCACCTCTCGGTCAATCCTCACGACCACTCGTAAGGCAGCATATCACTGGCGTCGGCCTCTGGCTCTCTGAATGTACGTCACACATCTGATCCTGGGTGCAAACATCATTGCAGCAACGTCCTGGAAGGAATCCTGCTCAAGGTCTCTTCCAACCATGCCTATGCCGATCTGTACAGAGGCTGGCTCTCCTGCATAACCTCTTCTCGCTCAAAGGGCATCTGTGTCCTCAGCATAATATTTCTCCAGAAACTGGTCACATCGCAACGTCTCTGTAAGCATCTCAGGTCTCTAGTCTCGACGGGAAGCAATGACAGCTCGTCAGGGTCTCACACGAACCTCTTGTTCCAACTGTCTCCATCGTCGTCCACTATGACGTCACGCCAAGCTACTATGCACTGCACTGTCTCGGCCACGGTCAATCTGAAGTCTCTCACACGGACTCGAAATCTCGTACTCTGTAGCTTCATCACTCTGTAGCAGATGTCAGGCCGAACTGGTCCTCGGGAACACGTCCCAACCATCGGAGGAATACTCATCACTCGTCCGTCCTTGATCAATTTGCAACGCATCTGGTTAAGTTCCTCTATCCGAACTTGGTCAACTACCTCGTCGACAATGCTGAACTCTGCCCTGCTGGGTGTGCACAAAATGACCACTCTGGGTCTAAGTCTTCCCGTATCGTACTCCAGAAAGGTCCTGCCGAGATTCCTTTCTCAAATCTCAATCATGCCGAAGTGCCCGGAAGTCATCATCCAATGCTGAAGCTCACGCTTATTCCGGAACGGCTGCATACTTATCGCGCTTCTTTCTGGAAGATATATCCATATACCACGCCTCTGGGTGCGTATCACATCTCTAATATCAGTGGAGTGGAACATCATCTCGTCGAAACCTCGTACGAACTCTTTTCTTTACTCTGCTCAAATGTCGACTGATTCGGACTCGTCTCATCATGGCTACACAAACTGCGCTCCGACGGCTATCCTCGCATCTGGAGTCTCCCAAGCAGTGTCCCATCACAATGTCCGAAAGATGTCGAACCATCCGATCGACTCGTCAGATCCTCATAATCCCCCAAGAGCTCGCATCTTGGGTACAGTTTAATAGTATCGAGTACATGCCACAGCGTCGGTGGTCCAGCCGTAGAAGGGCAAACCCAAGCCTCACTAATGACGCCGCGGAACCGCCGTAAACCCTAAGGTTCAAAGGCTGTCACACGGTCATTAAGTCGAGTTAGGGTTTCATTCTTCTAGAGGGTCCTAGAATCACCTGCATGTCTTTCCGTATACTTTAAACTTGGAAAATGGCTCCTGACATTCGATCGTCTCAATCGACTCTCAACGAACCTGCGTGAAGTCGTCTCTAGCTGGAAACAATCAATCTGATATCCACGCATCGGGGTAAGCGAACTCACCACACGTCCTAGTCATTCATCCTCGGTGACTAGCGACTCGCTATCATCTCTCTAAGTACATGCTCATGCTGCAGTAGCTCCAATCATCTGGGCGATATCTCATTATTTGCAGCAACAACTGGCTCAAATGCCTGTACGCCGAACGACGCCTCAATCCTCCAGGAAAGGCAATACATAAGCGGTCATCTCTGAATCAGCCTGCTCTAGGTCTGAGTAAGACTCTCCACACTGGAAATCTTCAACTCAACTGGGCCCGCTCTGGCGCAAAATCGGACGAATCACCTTCGTCTCTCAAATCGGGTAGACTAGCTATCATCGGTCGCATATCTGCTTGAAAGCTCCGGCAATCTCAGCTCGTAAGCTTCGGAAGCGACATCCTGTCAATCTCAGCAACAGCTGGTCCATCTGTCTGCACGGTAGGCGACATCACAATCCCTGAGGTATACTGTACATCAACAGTCCTCTCTCAACTGGCAGCTCTAACAAAGGCACGATCATCCGGTGCAAACCAAGCACTCGCCTCCACTAGAGGTCACAAACACCAACACTAACTCGAGACGTTCCTATGTCACCAGAAAACACAAAGGTCGGCCCTCGTACCAAACGAGCTCACACCAGCCGTAACCCTAGCAGCAGCCCAAACTGCGCTCAAACATGGTGACAGGGATCTCAATCGAGTATTAAAAGAGAGCACATCAAAGGCAAGAAAGGAAACAACAGATCCAAAGAGGATACATGATCATAGGAAGGGACAGCATCAATGAAGGTATGACCATGAAACTAATAGAATCGGGGATCTCAAATGGATGTATAATCCTGGATAGGAAGAGAATCACTGATCTCTAAACAAATGTCCATCCTAAGGTTCCTTAAGCGGAGTGGCGTGTCGTAAGTATGCCGCGGAACATACCAACGGTACGTCACTCTACTTTAGTCACCTAATCCATCAACCAAGGGTCATCCTAAAACGACGAAAGTTCGGGTTGAATACCCCCTCGACCAAGTCTAAGTTCCATAAGGTCAAGCCAAAGTTCCTTAAATAAATAACTCCCTAGGCTCCACATAGTCAAACTTAGACTCGAACCAAGGTCAACCTAGCGCTCTGATACCAACTTTGTCACGACCCCAAAGAGCACGTGACTGGCACTTGAACCATATGAAGCCTATAGGACTCCATCTGATCCAAGTAAGCCAAAAGCCCAGAAATCTAAAACCATTTTGAAGAATAAATAAAGAAAACTGGTTTAAAGAAGTGAAGAAATACAGGTTTGAAATCAAGGTTTTTAAAGAACTAAGCCGAATGTGTATTTTAAAAACGGTACAGTCTTTTCTAGAAATTTCGGCAGAGTTTCCTTTGTAAAACTGGCCCCGAATGGGGTAAAACGATAATAACAAGATATAACATGATAAAGGCATCCCCAAGCGGGAGCTAGCTCTTCGTCAATCGACGGTCACAACCAAGCAATGATATAATAATATACAACGCCAAGTGGCGAGGATCAAATCCAAAGAAAGCTCAAAAGCAACAAGAAACCGCAATACTACAAAGCGCGACTCTAAGGTCGAAATATACAACACTGATATCTAGGTCTGAAAGAATATACAAGTTTTGGTTGATGGACAATTTCTAGATACAATGAAATAAATAAATACAAAGGTGATTCCTGATACGAAAGAATCCACCTACCAAGGCAAATCACCCGCAAGAAGGTAGTGTGCCAGAAATGCCGCAATAGGACCTGTACGGCATAACCTGCAAGAGCTGTGGCACAACGGGGGTGAGTTGCCAACTCGTGAATAGAAACATCTACAAGGATAAATCGAATGCAAGACATAATCCTAAGTCAACGATCAGTAAAATATCCACAAGAGTACATCTGAGTGTAATAAGGTGGCAAGGTAACATCTAATCATGTATATAGTGCTAGGTACTCAGGTAATAACCTGTCATCAGTATAAGGTATGTCTGCATAAGGTAGATATGAAGAAATATCAAAGATATCAATACACATATATTAGCGTCCCATACCACTAATATTGGTGTAAGATAAGTGTAAATCCAGTCTGTATAGGAACCAAGTCTGTATATATGTGGAACCCGTCCACCTGTCACCCACTGACAGTAAGCATCATGTATGCAATGTGAGGATATAACCAAAATCATGGAAAACTCATCATGAAACCCGTGCCTAACACCGACACGTAAATCCTCATCCGTATGGGACTCCGTCTGCGGATATCGGCCCTCGGCCCCGGCAGTATGAGTCAACCCATGTCCATCTCTGGGCTCCGTCTGCGGATATCGGCCCGTCGGCCCCGGCAGTATGCCCATCTCTCGGCTCCAGGCGGTATCCCCCGGATATCCGCTGAGCTCAGGTAAAATCACCTGTAGGTACTCGCCCGCCTCCAGGCTCAATCGGCATAACCCATCGATCATCTCGCCGAGGGGAACCATACCGGGCCCACCACGAACCCGCAAACGGTACATCACCTCCTCGAATCGGGTTTCAAGCACACGTCTCAGCACCGAGAAAACGCGTGGTGGACGCACCGAAATATCATATCACGAGGTACCGGGTTTTCATAAAGTGCCTCTTTTCTTAAATAACCCCACGGTCCTCAAAAACCAGAAATCACATGAAAATCCAACATCCAGCAGTAAATCCAATGCGATGTACTATGCAATCAATCCATGATATATGCGACATGTAAAGAGAGTAATCATATCGGAAATCATGCAACATGGAATAGGAATGCGCATATGTCAAAGGAAGCATCATATCACGAATGTAACAGTACTACTGTGTAGTGACATGGCAATTATCGATGATGAAGTGTGTGAGCCGGCAAATAGTGTACTTGAAATATACGCATCATCGATAATGGTGCTGGTGTCCTAACAGCATGATAATAACATGGTAATGAACATATGCCAGCAATGCGAATAGTATGAATATGCGGAAATCTAGTAATCAACAGCACAGTGAAGTATCTACTATGCAACTACATCTAAGTATCCTGTCAATCAGGAGGGGTAGGTGTGGAAACCACCTAAAACTGAGTCTAAGTATATATGTAGATATATAGTCGGTGATCCCGCCTCAATGTCATATCGTAAGATATCCTCTAGTTATGAGTGCGGATCTATCATCAATATCAGCTCGTACGGTAAATCATCGTACGGCATTCCCAAAAGCTGGGTAGGGGTCAACATCTCACCGTCTCATCACATGACAAATATCACCATCATCAGATCATATAGTCTGGAGTACTACTCTATGTCTAGTACAAACGGTAACATCGGTAAAGTATGCATGCGGGGGTAAACACACATCCCAAGCCCGCAAGAATCACAAGTCATACCCCACATATGAATCGTATCAAATCACCGATCCCAGGGCACCAAGCCCACATCATCGACTCATCTCCAAAGTCGTCACATATCATCAATCACAGTGTAAGTACATGTGAAAAGCAAGGGTATATGTATAGGGTAATTCTATCCTAGGGTTCGCGACTATGAACTACACTAGTCACTTCTAACCCTACATATCCAAAATACACCTAATATCACAATACCATATAATAAGCTATCTACGGACTGCGGGGGTGCTATACGCCATCCACCCGACTTTCCCCCATAGATATAATCTACTCACCTTGCATCATCATTTGCGGACATCACCATGCATTTGCTTGTCGTCCGAAGTCTTCATGGGTACCTACACATCAAAATATCGTATATGCGCATTAAAACCAAATCCAATCTAAAACGGCGCATAAACTCCAAAACGATACGATAAGGGGCCTATAGGTGAGAACCTATGGCACGCCTTCAAAACCATCCATAATCCTCTATATCGTCGTATAAACGACAATAGTCAAGGCAAAACACATTCCACCATTTCCAATCCAAAAATACGGAATACGGAAACACGAATCCAAAACGACAACATAGGATATATGTCCCAGATTTCACCCTTGATAGAATCTGTCAAAACTAGAAGTACCCAGGGCCAAGAATTGATGAAATGGGGCCAGGCACGCAAAACGAGGAATTTCCTCACTGGTCTGGCCGCAATTTGCGGCCAGAACGGCGGTTTTGGCGGCCAGAAGGTGGAGTGGGGAGCTAGGGTTTTGGGTGTTGCCTCTATGTTGCCTGCACATCTCAATTTCCACTCAATATTATTTTAGGGTTCTCGGGGTGATAGCAGATTCCAATTAACCTTCACAGATTACAAAATTTCCCCGATATCGGTTTCTAAAATCCGTATTCTGGTTCTAGCATCAGGTTAGGGTCTCAATTCAAACACTAGGGTGTTGGTATAATCTTAACTGAGCTCAATTTCATAATGCAACACCAATTCACTCAAACCCTAACTAGGTTTCTCTCAAATCCATAATATCACACAATATCGATAAAATCTTGACATGGGGTTATAGGAAAGGCTATAATTAAGCAAATGGTTCAGAAATTACCTTCATTAGCAACTCAAGAAAATTCTTGAGTTGCCCTCTAGTGACCAAATCCATGCTTCTTTAGCTCCATGTGTAGATCTAGGGATTTTGGACATTTTTAATGAAAGGAGATTGGGGTTTTGGTGTGTTTTTAGAGATGATTCATGGCTTGAGGAGGGGAGGGAAATGGAGAAGGGGTAGCAGCAGCAACTATGGGAGAGAGGGGAAGAAATGAGAAGGAGAAACAAGGCTAAGGGTTAAGGTCAAAGTCCACCTCTCTCTCTCTCCTACCCTCATCATTGCATTTTCTTTTCTTTTCCCTTTTCTTTTAAAACCCAACCCTTCTCACACCAATAGTAAACCCAAATGAAAACCATGGCTAGAAAAATACACAAGTGTAGAAAAAGTGATATGTGCAAGTTTTGCACAAAATTGCCAAAAACCCAATTAGCGATTTTAATCGCGATTAGCACTAAACTAGTGTCAAACTAATCACAAAAACTTAAAAATGTCATAATTCACTAATTTACCCTATTTTAGAATTTTCCATAATTTTTCATAATTTTTCTAACGTTTTTCCTATTTATCTGTATTTAATATTAAAATAATCAATAAAATAATATTAAATTATAAAAATTCCCAAAATTAATATTTTATATTTTTGAAGATGTTACAACATCATAGTCCTGGAAGTCGAGTATACATCCTAAGGGCTTTATCAACATATAATAGAGAGACAACAAGTATACATGTTAAGATAAAGAGCAACCGGATAGCGTACTATCATGTCGAGCAAGAAAGTCCTCCCTATATATGTCCCAGCATCCACTACATTAGACATCTCATGTACAGTAATGGCCTCTAGGGCATACATATAACTAACAAAAATAATGAACCATACTTATATTTTAAGAGATAAAATATCTAATCAAGTGAAAATATCTCACAAATATCAACTATGGTTTAAAATATCTCAAGGGTGAGTCATACATAAACTTTTGTCAACCTAATGAGTCATCCTCATCCAACAAATATCTCCACCTCATTTCCTCATCTCATTTATGTTTAATTAATAAAAGAAATCAAACCCTAAATGAGGTGTCCCTTTCTAGAAGCTTTCCCGAGTTATTACGAGAACGCCCCTCATCCGTATATACATACCCGCATCTGTATTCCGAAAAATACGAATACAAAGAGACGAAACAAATCCATGTAACACCTTAGAATGCGCTTAGTGGTTAATTAAGTGAAATATGGTTTTTAGTAAAAAGGCTTACCAAAATGGTTTTTAACAATTTAATTGGGCTTGCACACACATGTGCATGTAAACCTATGGCTAATTTTGGGGTTAAACCATGCTTAGTAGCCATGGTGCCTTAACCATTTCATTAGATAAATAGGTATTTAAATTATGTGTTTTAATTCAAAAAAAAAACTTTTAAATTTCCTTTTGGGGTTGACTTAGAGAAGGAGGAAGAAAGAGAGAGGAGACAAAGCACGCTTAGCATTAAATGAGGAGAGAGAATGTACCATGCTTTGTCCCCTAAACCCCCTCTCACCCTCTCTCTATTCTTTTTCAAATCCATTTCTTTCCTTCAATATTTTTGCTCATCTCTCTCTCCCTTGGCTGAACACTTCAGCCCCCTTTCATCAAAGCTCAACCCAATTTCTTCAAGATCCCAACCCCACCTCATCAAAATTCATTACTTCTTTCACAAAATTGATCATACACCCCAAGTTAACCCATGGAGCTAGGAAAGCTTGGATTTTGGAGCAAGTTGGTATAGGTATAAACCCCTAACTGTTAATTAGCTAGTCTTTATGTTGTGTTACATTGTAGCTTCAGTTTAGAACCTTAAAGTCGTAGTTTGGTACCGATATCGTGTTTTAGTGTCGTTTTGGTGCTACTGTTATCTGCTGTGACCCCGAGACTTTCTGATAAACCCAAACAATGTAGTAGTGTAGTGCTAGCTAACTTGAGTAGATACCCAAAGTTCGAGCCCAACCTGGGCGGTTTTGGCCGGCGACGAGGGGTCCAATTCAGGCGAGATCGGCCGTCGTGGGGAGTTTGGAGTTGTAACTTGGTGGGTTTCTGTCTGCAGTGATGTAAAGTTTTGAAAATCGTTTCGGTGAAATTTCGGAAAATCGGTAAAATTAGGGGGTTTTCTGTAAAAAGTCAAAATACGAATATCTTTATTATAAAATTAAATATACATATTCTAGCTATGTAATTGCTAGTATTTGATGTTTATTGAGCCACTGGTGAAATTTCAAATTTTCTGAAAATTTTTCCGAAAATAATTATTTTAATATTATTTTAAGCCGTCACTAATAAATTTAATAAGGGAAAATTACAAATTGGAATGAGTTGAAACAAATTTTGTGCATCATAACACAATAAACAAAATTTTAACACGTTGGCTTTTTAAATAAAATGAAGTTGTTAATCGGTTTTAGAAAATATTGAAGAAAAATGCTTTTTTTGTTGAAATTGGTGTAAGTGGAAGTGGGGTATAATATTTATCTTTGTTTCTCACCCAAAAAAAAACCCACACCCATCCCCAAAATTTCTGGGCCGAGCCCATGCTGTCTCCCTCCATCTCACACTTCTTTTTGGTTTGAAAAGAAAACAGGAGAAGAAAAGGAAATGAAAGGATAAAAGAATATATAAGAATGGGCTTTTGACTTTATCTTTGACTTTGAAACCAACACCCTCTCTCTCTCACTCTCCCACTCACCTCACCCCTCCCCACTCTCGGCCAGAAATCATCCCCCCCCAATTTCTCCAAGTATCCATCTTCCTTCACCTCCATTTTCCTTCAAAAAAAACCAACAAAAATCAACACAAACCCTCACAAAATCAAAATCCGACTCTTACCCATTTCTTATTACCCAAAATTGCATGGATCTAGGGAACAAAATTTCAATTTGGGAGGCTATGTGTGCTTTTGGATATTCGAATTTATTGGATATAAATTCTAACCCTTTTTGCTTAATTTGTTAGTTAATTTCTTAAAGCTAAGTGATTTAAGTGTTAATTAGGCTTTAGTTGCAAGTTTGGAATTTCTAGAATTGGGTATGGATCAAGTTAGGGTTTTATATCATATGAACATGGTTTAAGTGTATAATTTAACATATTATGGCATGTAAAATCTTACCTTGTAACTAGTTTGCTAATTGTTATTTTAAAATTTTACCAATTAAGCTATTTTGCTAACTAGGGTTTTTGGAAAATTATTAAATGCCTTAGATTAAATATAATTAAAGTTTCATGTCATTATTAATATTATAATGAGTTGTTTAATGCCTTTGGATCATACAAAACCAAGCGTAGTTGTTGTTTTGTGCATTTTCACTCGAAATTGGAAAAATTAGATAAATTGCAAAACTAGAATTTTAGTTTTATAAGAATTGATGAGATTAATGTTTGAAATGGGTTGTATGACTTATTTAAGATGTTTAATAAGTATTATGGCCATTAGAATTGTTAAAACATCAAGTTTTGTACTAAAACGGTAAATTTTTTTGTGACGACCCAAGTTTGGATGTGACCGGCACTTAGATTTGTAACATATCTAAAGGTATGTACAAGTCCAAGTAAGCCGAAAACCAAGATCAAATACCTTATTGCGGAATTATTTATGAAAATTTAGTTTTTAAGTAAAAATTTCAATTTGTGAAGTTAATTCATTAAGCAAATAATAAAGGTTAAGTTTAGTTGTATTCCTAGTTGGAATCAACAATATCAAAAATGAACATGAATATACACATAATGAACATCACTGAATCTCATAACGGAAGAACTATAATACTGATCAACAGATCACAACTGTACATATACATACCATCTCTCATTTCTAAGTCAAAATACAAGTCTGATGGAGTCTTTCTAGATACAAAAGTATAACATGGAAGGTTACTACACATGTAACCTACCTAGCAAAAGATGGAACACAACCGCAAAAGTGATCCTGCCCCGCAGCTAACCGTCCACTCTATCCCTGCAAGGAACTGTGGCACAACGGGGATGAGTTGCCAACACAGTGAATACGACTAACATATAACGGCGAATAAAGTAAATATGACAAATATGAATCAATATGGTATATGTGTATATGTGAAATTCAACAGTAAATCTCATTATACTTCGAAAATCACAACTCAAGTAAATCATTTCTCGGTGTCCATCAACGACACAATACTTTTATTTCTTATAGGCATCATTTCCCGAATGATCCTATACCCATAATATCGGTCGTTATCCTCTAGATACACGCCGTATTCTATAACCAACTCCGGTATCGAGTAACCCCGCTAGGCTCCCCCGTCTCAATACGGCTATCCTGCCCCTCGGTCTCGACCGGGTCCACCATGTATCCAACTGTATATCTCCCCCACTCAGTATGGATAACGTAAATCCGCAACCGTATATCTCCCCCACTCGATCCGGAATAAAAACCAAAACAGAAATCATCTCATGGTGGACATGACACATCAATCATGAAAATACAGGATTTATGCAATAGTATTCAAAACTCAAATAATAAATCCTCAATTCTACATTTACTTCATATATAACACCAAAATACGAATAAAGTAACAAGATGTCAATGATGCAATCTACCACTACATTAGACATGTGAAATACGATATCATTTGTTTTAACAAGTATGATATTTAAGTGTATGTGACATGGTAATATCGACGAGGTGTGTGTAGCATATAAATTGTGCACGTGGCATGACTCGTCGATAATTGTGAAGTGTTCTAGCAATTAAGCAATTTACAAGTATTGTAATGAATGCAATTATGATATTTAAGTATGACGATATAAATATCAAGTTAAGTAAACTACGGGCGAAACACGCCATCTTTACAAAATTCCCCGGTAGATGTTTAGTCTACTCACCGGAAAAGTCGAATCTACTCCGGAATCGCTAATCTTTTCCCTTTCCTCGCGGCTTCCGTACTTCTCGTATCCGCGTCTAAATATACCAAGTGACGTATATAAGCAAAATGACTATTCCGATATAACGGAAATAGAAACACGTTATTCTACTTACTAGTTATCTACTATTTGATTATATCAAGTTATTAAACACTTAGTCTTGCTGGATTTTAACCCAAAACTGCACTGTTTCAGAATTTACAACGCGACGTGATTTCGTCGTGTCGTATTTAGCGTTTTACGATTCCCTTTCCGATATATCATCCCAGATTTTTACTACAGTAAAAATCATTTAAATCAACAGTACCAAATTAGCCTAAATTGTATACTGTTGACTACCCATAAAACCAAACCCCCAAAGCTTCCCACATGGCCGGCGACGCCGGCCAAATTCTTTCTGTCGCCGGCCCAAAACCGGCCCCCCACTGTCGTTTTCTTGTGGTGTGTTCCAATTGCTTCCTACATCATTTTAGCTCTGTTGAATTTATTTAATTTAGTTCCAGATTATAACAGATTCTAACAGACTCAAATTTTACCTAGAATACGATATTATGTGACATGCTAAACTGTAATTAACTAAACTACAGAGCTTAATTACCTACTGTGATTTAGAATTTTACCTTCCTATTTGTTGTAGGAATAACCCTCTCAAAGATCTACAAGCTCCTCCTAGCTTGAGGATGTACAATCTCCATGAACCAGCCCCTTCTTCTTCTTCTTCCTCTTGTTCTTCTCTTTTTTTTTTCTCTTTTCCTTTTTCTTTTTCTTTGATTTTTCTTTTTAGTTTTGATTCAGAGTTTAAACTGAAATTAGGTTTTATATGTGAGAGGAGGAAGGGATAAGGGAAGGTGGAGGTGTCTTGAGCTTGAGTGTGCATGTTCCATGCAAGGAGGAGGTGTAGGTTGAAGGGTGTTCATGCAAGCATGAGGTGGTGTGGTAATTATCTTCAATTTTTTTGTTTTATTTTTAATTTAGTTTCAGAACTGAATTAATATCATTTGTTTCCCTTAAACCCTCAACAATCTTGGATTTGCATAACAACTCAAACTTTACAATTTGCCCCCTCACAACTTACTTATTATAAAACACATCTTTTGTTAAAAAGAGGCTAAAATTATCATTAAAACTCTTATAACTTATTTAAATTACATTTAAAAATTCTAATTTAATTTATATTACATATAACTTATGAAGATTGACATATTTGATTTTAACCGTTTTGTGATTTATCACCTTATTCTTAATTTAATTTACTTCTAACTTTTTCCTAATTGTTACAATATTCCCCCCTTAAGAAAATTCGGTCCCCGAATTTAAAATAATTACTAGACATACCTAAGAAAACATGTGGAAATTTCTTTCGCATTGCGTCCTCCATCTCCTAAGTAATCTCCTCGCGATCCTTTCCTTGCCAGAGAACCTTTACAGATGGCAGTATTCTCGATCGTAGTTTCCTTGCCTGTCTGTCCAGAATAGCGACTGGCTACACTGTGAAGGATAGATCTGGCTCAATCTGAAGAGTCTGATGCTGGATCACATGAGATGGATCGTGAAGATATCTGCGAAGCATCGAAACGTGGAATACCGGATGTACGTCGGGAAAACCAGGTGGAAGTGCTAACCGATAAGCCACAGCACCCACTCTCTCTAAAATCTCGTATGGTCCAACATATCTGGGGCTGAGCTTCCCTTTCTTCCCGAAGCGCATCACACCTTTCATTGGAGATACTCGAAGGAACACATGATCTCCCACATCAAACTCGAGTTTACGTCGTCGTCGATCTGCGTATGACTTCTGTCTGCTTTGAGCCGCTTTCATTCTATCTCGTATCAATTGAATCTTCTCTGTAGTTTCCTGTACTATCAGCGGTCCCAAAATACAACTCTCACTAAGTTCTGTCCAGCAAACAGGTGATCTACATTTCCTTCCATATAAGGCTTCAAAGGGTGCCATCTGGATCGTCTCTTGAAAGCTGTTGTTATACGAAAATTCTACCAAAGGTAGGTGACGATCCCAACTACCACCGAAATCTAAGCTACAAGCCCGAAGCATATCCTTTAGTATCTGAATGGTCCGCTCCGACTGACCTTCTGTCTGTGGGTGGAAAGCTGTACTAAAACTCAGTCGTGTACCAAGAGCGTCCTGAAGTTTCTGCCATAGCCTGCTCGTGAACTGGGTACCTCGATCTGATACTATGCATGTCGGCACTCCATGTAGACGTACAATCTCATCGATATAAACCTGTGCATACTGAGCAAATCCATATGTCGTCTTCACTGGAAGAAAATGAGCGGCCTTCGTCAATCTATCTACAATCACCCAAATAGAATCATACCCTCTGCTAGTCCTGGGTAGACCCACCACAAAATCCATGGAAATCTGTTCCCATTTCCACTCTGGAATGGGTAAGGGTTGCAGCTCCCCGGCTGGCCTCTGGTGTTCTGCTTTGACTTGCTGACAAGTCAAGCATCGTGAAACAAAATCCGTAACATCCTTCTTCATTCCTTCCCACCAATAATTATCCTTCAAATCACGATACATTTTTGTGGAACCAGGATGAATACTGTATACTGATCTATGGGCATCCTCCAAAATCTCACGCCTCAATCCGTCAGAATCTGGCACACAGAGATGAGTCCTAAAACGTAGTACTCCATGATCATCAATCACGAACTCCGTCTCTTTGCCCTGTCTAACCTGATCCATAATCTCCATCATGCGAGTATCTGTAGGCTGCGCATCTCGAATACGATCCAATAGCTGAGGTCTGGTGCGAACATGTGCTAACTGGCCTCCTGCCGACGTAAACTCAAACTGTATACGACTATCACATAAGATCTGCCAGTCTGTAGAAGATTGTCTCTGCAAAATGCTCAAATGAGATAAATTACCTCCAGGTCTCCGACTCAAGGCATCTGCTACAACATTTGCTTTTCCTGGGTGGTACAAAATCTCACAATCGTAATCTTTCACCAGTTCCATCCATCTACGCTGTCTGAGGTTCAGATCCTTCTGCTGAAAGATATACTTTAAACTTTTATGATCTGTGAAGATTTGACACGTTTCTCCATACAAATAATGTCTCCAAATCTTCAATGCGAATACCACAGCAGCCATCTCTAGATCATGAGTGGGGTAATTTTGTTCATGCCTCTTCAACTGTCGAGAAGCATATGCTATAACTTTGCCGTGTTGCATCAACACACAGCCTAAGCCCACTCTAGAAGCATCACAATACACGACGAAACCCCCTGACCCGGAAGGTAAAGATAATACAGGCGCAGTCGTCAAACGCGTCTTCAACTGTTGGAAACTCTGCTCACACGCATCTGTCCACAGAAATGGAATTTCCTTCCTAGTCAATCCTGTCAAAGGTGCCGCTATCCGTGAGAAATCCTGTATGAAGCGTCTGTAATAACCTGCCAGACCTAAGAAACTCCGAACCTCCGTAACTGACATAGGCCTGGGCCAGTGTTGTACCGCTTCAATCTTCTTTGGGTCTACACATATACCTTCCCTCGTGACTATGTGATCCAAGAACTCCACACTATCGAGCCAAAAAGCACACTTAGAAAATTTTGCATACAGCTTATGCTCTTTCAAGGTCTGCAATGTGATACGTAAATGCTGCTCGTGCTCCGTCTGACTCCGAGAATATACAAGAAAATCATCTATGAATACTATAATAAACCGATCGATAAATGGTCTAAAGATACGGTTCATCATATCCATAAAAGCTGCTGGAGCATTGGTAAGTCCGAACGACATCACCAGAAATTCATAATGCCCATATCTCGTACGAAACGCCGTCTTTGGAATATCGTCTTTCCGAACCCTCAACTGATGATACCCTGACCTCAAGTCAATCTTTGAGAAGAATCCGGCTCCTTGCAACTGATCGAACAAGTCATCTATTCGTGGTCATGGATACCTGTTTCGCACAGTGACGCGATTTAGTTGTCGGTAGTCGATGCACATTCTCATACTACCGTCCTTCTTCTTTACAAATAACACAGGAGCTCCCCACGGTGAAACACTGGGACGAACCAGTCCTCTATCTAACAACTCTTGCAACTGGACCTTGAGTTCTTTCAATTCCGTCGGTGCCATCCGATAGGGTGGTATAGAAATAGGCCCTGCACCCGGAATCAAGTCAATGCAAAATTCAATATCTCGATCAGGTGGCAATCCTGGTAACTCTGCTGGGAATACCTCAGGAAATTCTCGTATGATCGGGATTTGGTCCAATGGAACTTCAGCGACCCTTACGTCCTGAATAAAAGCCAAGAACCCAAGACAACCCCTCTTCAATAGCCGCCCCGCACAAAAAGTAGAAATCATGTTGACAGGGGTTAACTTGCAATCCCCCTGCACAACCAATACCGGTTCACCTGGAAAACAAAATCTAACCGCTTTTCCTCTACAATCTACATAGGCATGACAAGCGGCTAACCAGTCCATCCCAAGAAGTATGTCAAAATCCAACATATCTAGGAGAATCGGATCAACAAGCGAATCTCTATTACCAATACGCACCGAACACGATCTGAATACGTGCCGAGCTATAAAGGAATCTCCAATTGGGGTAATCACTGCCAATGGTAACTCTAATAATGACGACTCCTTCCCCAATAAAAGTGCGAATCGTGAAGATACATAAGAGTGTGTAGAACCGGGATCAAAAAAAACATGTGCCTCTAATGAGCATACTATAAGAGTACCTGTCACGACTGCATTTGATGCCTGGGCATCCTGTGGAGTCAGCGCAAAAACCCGAGCCTGGCCCCTGCCCGCATCCTGTCGTCCTCTACCTCGATCTCCTCTACCTCTCTGAGCACGTCCTGCATAGCCTCGACCTCGTGGTGTAACTGCCTGGCGTGTAGCGCCAACTGGGGGAGGAAGTAAAGCCATCGGTGTAGGAGGTGGAAGGGGTAAAGCAGCCTGTGGAGCAACGATCCCGCCCTGAGATCTACAATCTCGCGCAAAGTGTCCGGGAAGTCCACAACTATAACAAGTAGCTGGTGGTCTCTGATCATCAGGATAAGAACTGAACATCTGGCCCTGTGTCCAACCTCGTCCAACACTGCGGCCTGGAGTATATCTGCCTGGATAGGACCCTCTACCTCGGCCAAACTGTCTATTTGTCGGCACGAATGGTCTACTCCTCTTTGGCTCCGGAACAACTCCTGACTGGCTCAAATGCTCCTCTACTCGAATCGCCGCATCCATAGCCTGTGCGTATGTATCAAAATGCTGGGAGCCTATCGCCAGATACAACTGTGTGTCCAAACTCCTTAGGAACCTTTTCACTCGAAGCTCCTCTGTAGGTACTAAGTATGGGGCATATCGCGATAGCTGGGTGAATCGTAAGTCATAATCTGCTACTGACATACTCGCTGATTTCCTCAACGCTTCGAAACTGCTAGCTCTAGCATCCCTCACACTCTGGGGAAGAAATCTGGCAAGAAAAACTGTAGAAAACTCGGTCCATGTCATCGGAGGAAGATTCGTAGCTCGCCCTCTTTCCATCGACTCACACCACTCCTGTGCAAGTCCCTCCAAACGAAAGCTAGTCAGCTCAACTGACCTCGCATCAGAACATCGCAATGATCTGCCAATTCTCGCCATCCTATCAAGAAAAGACTGAGGATCTTCCGTCACGTCGGTCCCTGTAAATACTGGGGGTCTCAATCTCATAAACTCTGCAAGTGATACCTCCATCACTCTCGTATCTACTGGTGCTGCCGTCTGTGTAGGCTGTACCTCGGACTCTGCTACGGTCGGTGCTGGATCTGATCTCAAAGCTCGAGTGGTCTCAGCTAACTGTCCCACCACTCGCTGTAATCCCAACATACCCTCCTCAATCCTAGTCATGCGATCTGGAGGAGGAGGATCAACATGCTCATGCACCTCCTGCACGTCCGGTGTACCAGTCGTCATCACAGGTGGACTCGCCCTAGCTGCATTCCTGGCTGCGGCTCGCCTAGCCCGCGTAGCCATAGCAACTGGAACAAGAAACGAGAGTTGATAAGGTGTGGGAACAGAAGTAATCAATAACGGAGAATCAACGGAAGAATAGATCAAGATAAATATCCTAAGGTTAGTTAGGCTGAATACGATAACGTAAATATGCCGCGGAACATACGTACGGTACGGCATTCGTCCTAATTCACCTACTCCATCAAACCAAAGGTCATCCTAACTCTCGGACTTACATCAACCTATTGAAATCCCTTACTAAATTCCGTAAGGTTACTCCTAGGCTCTGATACCAACTTTGTCACGACCCAAGTTTGGATGTGACCGGCACTTAGATTTGTATCATATCTAAAGGTATGTACAAGTCCAAGTAAGCCGAAAACCAAGATCAAATACCTTATTGCGGAATTATTTATGAAAATTTAGTTTTTAAGTAAAAATTACAATTTGTGAAGTTAATTCATTAAGCAAATAATAAAGGTTAAGTTTAGTTGTATTCCTAGTTGGAATCAACAATATCAAAAATGAACATGAATATACACATAATGAACATCACTGAATCTCATAACGGAAGAACTATAATACTGATCAACAGATCACAACTGTACATATACATATCATCTCTCATTTCTAAGTCAAAATACAAGTATGATGGAGTCTTTCTAGATACAAAAGTATAACATGGAAGGTTACTATACATGTAACCTACCTAGCAAAAGATGGAACACAACCGCAAAAGTGATCCTGCCCCGCAGCTAACCGTCCACTCTATCCCTGCAAGGAACTGTGGCACAACGGGGATGAGTTGCCAACTCAGTGAATACGACTAACATATAACGGCGAATAAAGTAAATATGACAAATATGAATCAATATGGTATATGTGTATATGTGAAATTCAACAGTAAATCTCATTATACTTCGAAAATCACAACTCAAGTAAATCATTTCTCGGTGTCCATCAAGGACACAATACTTTTATTTCTTATAGGCATCATTTCCCGAATGATCCTATACCCATAATATCGGTCGTTATCCTCTAGATACACGCCGTATTCTATAACCAACTCCGGTATCGAGTAACCTCGCTAGGCTCCCCCGTCTCAATACGGCTATCCTGCCCCTCGGTCTCGACCGGGTCCACCATGTATCCAACTGTATATCTCCCCCACTCAGTATGGATAACGTAAATCCGCAACCGTATATCTCCCCCACTCGATCCGGAATAAAAACCAAAACAGAAATCATCTCATGGTGGACATGACACATCAATCATGAAAATACAGGATTTATGCAATAGTATTCAAAACTCAAATCATAAATCCTCAATTCTACATTTACTTCATATATAACACCAAAATACGAATAAAGTAACAAGATGTCAATGATGCAATCTACCACTACATTAGACATGTGAAATACGATATCATTTGTTTTAACAAGTATGATATTTAAGTGTATGTGACATGGCAATATCGACGAGGTGTGTGTTGCATATAAATTGTGCACGTGGCATGACTCGTCGATAATTGTGAAGTGTTCTAGCAAATAAGCAATTTACAAGTATTGTAATGAATGCAATTATGATATTTAAGCATGACGATATAAATATCAAGTTAAGTAAACTACGGGCGAAACACGCCATCTTTACAAAATTCCCCGGTAGATGTTTAGTCTACTCACCGAAAAAGTCGAATCTACTCCGGAATCGCTAATCTTTTCCCTTTCCTCGCGGCTTCCGTACTTCTCGTATCCGCGTCTAAATATACCAAGTGACGTATATAAGCAAAATGACTATTCCGATATAACGGAAATAGAAACACGTTATTCTACTTACTAGTTATCTACTATTTGATTATATCAAGTTATTAAACACTTAGTCTTGCTGGATTTTAACCCAAAACTGCACTGTTTCAGAATTTACAACGCGACGTGATTTCGTCGTGTCGTATTTAGCGTTTTACGATTCCCTTTCCGATATATCATCCCAGATTTTTACTACAGTAAAACTAATTTAAATCAACAGTACCAAATTAGCCTAAATTGTATACTGTTGACTACCCATAAAACCAAACCCCCAAAGCTTCCCACATGGCCGGCGACGCCGGCCAAATTCCTTCTGTCGCCGGCCCAAAACCGGCCCCCCACTGTCGTTTTCTTGTGCTGTGTTCCAATTGCTTCCTACATCATTTTAGCTCTGTTGAATTTATTTAATTTAGTTCCAGATTATAACAGATTCTAACAGACTCTAATTTTACCTAGAATACGATATTATGTGACATGCTAAACTGTAATTAACTAAACTACAGAGCTTAATTACCTACTGTGATTTAGAATTTTACCTTCCTATTTTTTGTAGGAATAACCCTCTCAAAGATCTACAAGCTCCTCCTAGCTTGAGGATGAACAATCTCCATGAACCAGCCCCTTCTTCTTCTTCTTCCTCTTGTTCTTCTCTTTTTTTTTTTCTCTTTTCCTTTTTCTTTTTCTTTGATTTTTCTTTTTAGTTTTGATTCAGAGTTTAAACTGAAATTAGGTTTTATATGTGAGAGGAGGAAGGGATAAGGGAAGGTGGAGGTGTCTTGAGCTTGAGTGTGCATGTTCCATGCAAGGAGGAGGTGTAGGTTGAAGGGTGTTCATGCAAGCATGAGGTGGTGTGGTAATTATCTTCAATTTTTTTGTTTTATTTTTAATTTAGTTTCAGAACTGAATTAATATAATTTGTTTCCCTTAAACCCTCAACAATCTTGTATTTGCATAACAACTCAAACTTTACAATTTGCCCCCTCACAACTTACTTATTATAAAACACATCTTTTGTTAAAAAGAGGCTAAAATTATCATTAAAACTCTTATAACTTATTTAAATTACATTTAAAAATTCTAATTTAATTTATATTACATATAACATATGAAGATTGACATATTTGATTTTAACCGTTTTGTGATTTATCACCTTATTCTTAATTTAATTAAATTTATTTACTTCTAACTTTTTCCTAATTGTTACATTTTTCTTGCTAGATTTTCGGAAAAATGGCTTTTAAAGTGTGTTTGGGGTTTTTGTGAGTTTTAACCCATTTTATATTATAAATAGTGTTCGTGAATGTGAAAATGGGTGTGTTTGGGTTTTGCTCGATGGTTTGACGTTGTACATCGACATCGAGGGTTGGTTTGGCTATTCTTGCATGCGTAGACGATAGGTTTTGACCAATGCGTGATACGTATGCCGATTTGATTTTCGTATGCTGTTTCGATTTCGAATTTGGTTTTTAATGCGATACGGTGCGTTATGATATGTAGGTACCCCATGTGGACTTCGATACGACAAGCAAGCGCGTGGCGACGTCGGCACCGGCGAGCGAGGACCAGGTGAGTAGATTTATATCTACGGGGAGAAGTCGGGTAGATGGCGTATAGCACCCCCGCAGTTCGTGGTTATGTATACGAATACGTATACACACATATATATTGATTATATTGTTGAGTTTAATGATGATAAAGATAGATTTTCGGTGTGATTGGATAGGTTTAGTGTTGCGAGACCTAGAGTAGAGGTCGCACCACATTTACACACACACATACTTGCATGCATTCTTCTTTCATATGTGTCTTTATGGGGTTATATTGTTATGTGTTCATATGGGTATGGGACTATGTGTTCACATACTGGATTTGAGGATAGTATTTGGGATTTGAGGTGAGTCGATAAGATTTGACTGAGACCGCGAGAACGGTGATATGGCAGGATTCGTACTTGAGATACGTCCTGATGTTATAGCGGATCTTGGGACGACGATACGGATGAATAGTGTTATACATTGAATGGTTGGCTTGTGATCGTGATATGAGATAAGATATGTTAAGATATTCATAATAGGTCGCATTAGGTGATGTATACCTCTTTATGACGATATATGATGATGATATCGGTTTGTATTAGGCTGTAGATCAGCAGTCAGATCATGATTATATTGATGATATTAGTATTGTACTAGACGTAGATCAGTACCCCGGATTATGATCTTTGATAAAGAGGATACCGAATGATTAATTTGATGAATGTGATACTGACCTGTACCCAGATTTGGGGATGCCGTACGACGGATTTACGTACGAGCTATATTTTGATGTTTGATCCGCACTCTTGACATGGGAATAATTGATTATAGATATGGTATCGGATGTGATATTACTGAGGCGGGATCACCGACTAATGTATATATATATATATATATATATTTATATATATATACACATTTATATGTATCGAGTCAGATGTTAAGCGGTTTCCTTACCTTCAGTTAGCCTGTTAGCTTAGCCCTATAGTTTAGTGTAATTGTTAGACTAGGTTTATATTAAATGCAGATTAGTTATTGTTGTGCCTAGTATTCAGCTCCCGCTCATTATTGTTGTCCGCTCCGCATCGCATACTTACATTGCTATTTCATATTGCATTGTTGATATTATGCTGTTAGTACACCAGCACCATTACCGTTGATGTGTATGTACCAAGTACACTTACTTGCCGGCTCACACACATCTTCATCGGTAATTGCCATGTCACGTACACCCTAGAAAATATTATTGCTTGACTTAGCTTGTTAGTTAGTAGTTT
This sequence comes from Agapanthus africanus, assembly GCA_030015575.1. Lineage (NCBI taxonomy): Eukaryota > Viridiplantae > Streptophyta > Magnoliopsida > Asparagales > Amaryllidaceae > Agapanthus > Agapanthus africanus. The sequence continues at coordinate 292,410,585 of JASDDO010000012.1, read as the reverse complement.
GACTTGATATTAGTGTACCTGCCTTATATGCCAGTTTAGACATTGTAGTTATTACTTATCACTTCATGCATACTGTTATTCATTGTTATGCCGCATTCCTAGATTTTCATGCCTATATTCATGGTTTTACGTGCTATTGATGATTTGGATTCGGATTTCATAAGATTTCTTAGATTTGGAGGAAAACCGCAAAAATATAAATAAACTTCTTCTCTCTCTTTCAAATAAAAAGTGCGGTTTTCCCATGATGTATGAGTCGTCCACCATGAGTTTGTTGATGGATTTCAAGACCCGAGTTCGAGGAGTGGAGGAACCGTTTCGGGTACATGGTGGACCCGGTGCGGTACCCCGGGGCAAGAGGATCGCAGATGATAGCGTTGAGCCTGGCAGGGGAGGACTACCGACCGGTGATTTTATCCGACGCGTCGGATATCCGGAGGATACCGTGGTAGTCTTGAGATGGATGGTAGGGGCCGGTCTGGACTGACGGCGCCCTAGATATTGAGATTGAGACATTGAGATTTCGAGATATTGAGGTACTGAGATTTGATGATACAGGCCAGTCCGGATAGCTGGAGCCTGAGATTTTGAGACATTGAGATTTATGTTTTGTGTCGATGCTAGACACTGTTTATGCTGATTTTATTTTTGATACCTCTTTTAAAAAGATACAGAAATCTCACAAATTTATGAAAGCAGTTTTCTTCAGTACATGCATTCTGTTTCATGCATCCATACATCATCCATATGATACATTGCTACATGAGGCACTGACACGAGCACTTGGTATTACCGTTGTTTAGAGGTATACCCTAGCCATTGTTATAGGCTGCTGGTTATATATTTGAGGATATATTATGATTGTATGACTTAGGATGCGTTGTTCATGCGATTTCTGTTCGTAGATGTTTTTCTACTCACGAGTTGGCAACTCACCACCGTTGTGCCACAGTTTCTTGCAGGTTTTGCCATACAGGTTTCATTACGGCTTGCTGGCACTACTTCCATTTCCGGGTGATTTGCTAGTAGGTGGGTTTATTTGTTTCGTACCCCTCATTATATATCTTGTATATTATTACTCTGTTGTATCTAGAAGTTCCATCAACCAAACATGTATTTATTTTTGAGATAGAGACCAGTGATGTTATTCTTTCGACCTTAGAGTCGCGCGTTATATTTCTGTGGATTTCTTGTTGTTTTGAGTTTCCTTTTGAGTTTTTATCCTCGCCCTTGGCGTTGCATATTATATTGCTTGTGTGGTTGTGACCGTCGATTGACGAAGAGCTAGCTCCTGCTTGGGGATGCCTTTTATTGATTTCGTATACTATTCATGTTGTATCCCGTTTGGGAGCCAGTTTTTACAAAGGAGACTCTACCGAAATTTTCAGGAAATATTTGATGTTTTTAAAAAAACGCATAATTCGGCTTATGCTATAAAAACTACTTAATTTAAATTGGTTTTCCTTCACTCTACTACTTTTCTTGGTTTGGATTTCTGGGTTTTCGGCTTACTTAGATTACGTACGCCTCGAGACGTTTCGTGGTTTAAGTGCCGGTCATGTTCCGTACTTTCGGGACGTGACAAAGTTGGTATCAGAGCGTTAGGTTTTACCTTCGGAGCGTAGGATGACCCTTGGTTGATGGAATACGTGACTAAAGTAGAGTGACGTACCATGGGTATGTTCCGCGGCATACTTACGATATGCTACTCCACTTTAGGAGCCTTAGGATATACATTTCCTTGCTCAGTATCATATTCATTCCTGATCTAGCCTCATCGGTACCAGTTACGGTTTGCTGCCACGATTACGGGCAGGGAGAGCTACGGCTAGAGTTGTGGTCAACACGAGCTCGTCACGAATGAGGAATGACCAGGGCGTAATTCCGGCGACGCACGATTGCGGAGATGTGTCTTTTTACTGTGTTTTCACGCCACAAGCGTTTGGCGGATCGCCTTTACGAGATTTCTCGGACGTGCCGATCAGTACCAGAGGATTGCGCCAATGATAGAGGCCAGCCAGATTTTGATGACCGTTGGCGTATTGCTTACTCCTGATGATGGAGGCACTGTTCAGCGTGCAGACGAGTGAGCCAGTCATTGCTGCGAATGTTGGAGCTATTGCAGTACGAGTTGTACTAAGAGATGATAGAAGGTCGCTAGTCAACAAGGATGAATGACTAGGATATGTGGTTCGTTCGCTACCCCGATGCGAGGTCATGAGATAGATTGATTCCAGCTAGAGACGACTTCACGCGGAGACATTGAGAGTCGACAGAGACGATCGAATGTCAGCAACCTATTATTCCAAGTTTAAAGTATTCGGAAAGACATGCAGGCAATTCTATGGACCCTCTAGAAGAATGAAACCCTAACTCGACTTAATGACCGTGTGAAAGCCTTTGAACCTTCGGGTTTGCGGCAGTTCCGCGGCGCCTTTAGTGAGGCTTAGGTTTGCCCTTCTACGGCTGGACCATCGATGCTGTGGTACGTACTCGATACTGTTCAACTGTACCCAAGATGTTGAGCTCTTGGGGGATTATGAGGTTTTGACAAATCGATCGGATGGTTCGACTTCATTCGGATGCTATGTGGTGAGATGCATTCTTGGGAGACTCCAGATAAGAGGATAGCCGTTGGAGCTCAGTCCATGCTGCCACGACGAGACGAGTCCGAAGCAGTCGACATCAGAGAAAAGTGGAGTAAGAGGTTCGTACGAGATCTTGATGAGACGACGTTCCACTCCGCCATCAGAGATGCGATACGCATGCCGAGGCATTGTACTTGGATATACCTTCCAGAAGGAGTCGCGATGAGTATGCAACCGCTCCAGAACAAGAACAGATCTAGTAAGGGACGATGACTTCCGGACAGTTCGGCAGAGACGAGATTTGGGAGATATTTCGACAGGACCTTTCTGGAATGAATTACGAGAAGACTTGGACCCAGGAGTGGTCATGTTACGCACACCGGCAGGCCAGAGTTCAGGATCGTCGACGAGACAAGCTATGGGTGACCACAACAATTGGCCAGAGGTTCATAGCGGAAGTGCTTGAGCGGGGACTATTCCACCATATTTGATTCGGTATTTTGGATGATCTATTCGTATGATTGATTTTGATGATTGAGTTTCATGATATTTGTTTTCATGGACCATGGTTGCACTTGCTGAGTATTTGCGATTTTTGCACAGTTGTTGCACTTGATCTCGTTTTCGTGCCTTGGTTTCTCACGTTTATGATTTTATGGGTTCCATACAGATGAGTTGATTTTGTGTGTATATACGCACACGATTTGGTTTTTGCACTCGGTATGATTCACATATGCTTGCAGTGCAGTGATACACATTTTGTGCACTTAGATGCACTGGACTTCGATTTCGATTGTGATACTCGATGTTTGTTTTGTGCACCTTGTGCACCTGATTTGATTTTGCGCATGTTTGGCGCTTGATATTGGATTTCATGATTTCGTGCAAGATGGATGCACCTGGTTTGGATTTTCGCTCCTGTTGAGCCCATGTTTTGAGAAGCGATTTTGGTGCACACCAGATGCACTAAATCGAGATTCTTCATGCGTGTCAGACGCACTTGTCCTTGCTGTCAGGCACACACGTTGCCTATGACAGATGTTGTGTGCACACCCGATCCACTTAGATGTTGTTTCTGTGCGCATGTATGGCACATATATGGATTTTGATTTCCGTACGCACCAGACGCACATAGCATTTATATGCATATTTTGGGATTGATTTCCTATGGAGCAGTACGTTTTTATGATGATTGCTATGAGTTTTTGTATTGAGCAGGACTGGTCAGAGGACAGTAACTGAATATATTTTGCATGCATTGATAGTTATTGAAGAGATTTCCAAAAAGCGAGCTATAGTCTCAGTATTTACCTACGCGTCTGATATGACATGAAATGTTTAAAACAAGGAGACCCTTCTAAATTGTTTCCAAAACGATGGAACGTACATATTAAACAAAGGATATATATATATATATATATATATATATATATATATATATATATGTAGTTATTTTCTTACAATAGACGTCCGCCACTGTGCAGTGCTGCGAGCATCGCACAGCGATTTGAAGAAGATTTGGCATGCATTGCTTCCAGATGTTTTAATGATTATATCATATTGATTTTCATTTTGGATTTAGACATTGTGTGTTCACCTAGACTCCGATGATTGCGGGATGCTGGATGGAGTTTTGATTTTGAGTTACATGCTCATTTTTCATGCGCATGCGCTGCGCTGCGATTGTTTTATGTACTTATGACTTCGGAGCCCCGACGACTTGATGGTTTTGCTTAGATGTTTTAGTGTTTGGGGGGAGTTTTAATTTAAAATTCAGGGACCTAATTTCTTTAAGGGAGGAAGATTGTAACGTTTTGAAAATCGTTTCGGTGAAATTTCGGAAAGTCAGCAAAATGAGGGGGTTTTCTGTAAAAAGTCAAAATACAAATATCTTTATTATAAAATTAAATATACATATTCTAGCTATGTAATTACTAGTATTTGGTGTTTATTGAGCCACTGGTGAAATTTCAAATTTTCTGAATTTTTTTCCGAAAATAATTATTTTAACTCGTCACTAATACATTTAATTAGCGAAAATTACAATTTGGAATGAGTTGAAACAAATTTTTTGCATCATAACATATTAACCAAAATTTTAACACATTGTTTTTGAAATGAAATGATGTTGTTAATCGGTTTTAGAAAATATTGAAGAAAAAGGCTTTTTTGGTGAAATTAGTGTAAGTGGAAGTGGGGTATAACATTTATCTTTGTTTCTCACCCAAAAAAAAACCACACCCATCCCCAAAATTTTTGGGTCGAGCCCATGCTTTCCCCCTCCATCTCACACTTCTTTTTGGTTTGAAAAGAAAACAAGAGAAGAAAAGGAAATGAAAGGATAAAAGAATATATAAGAATGGGCTTTTGACTTTATCTTTGACTTTGAAACCAACCCCTCCCTCTCTCTCTCACTCTCCCACTCACCTAACCCCTCCCCACTCTCAGCCAGAAATCAGCCCCCCCATTTTCTCCAAGCATACATCTTCCTTCACCTCCATTTTCCTTCAAAAAAATCAACAAAAAACAACTTTTGACTTTATCTTTGACTTTGAAACCAACACCCTCTCTCTCTCACTCTCCCACTCACCTCACCCCTCCCCACTCTCGGCCAGAAATCAGCCCCCCCATTTTCTCCAAGTATCCATCTTCCTTCACCTCCATTTTCCTTCAAAAAAATCAACAAAAATCAACACAAACCCTCACAAAATATAAATCCGACTGCTACCCATTTCTCATTAGCGAAAATTGCATGGATCTAATGAACAAGATTATCTAATGAACAAGATTTCAATTTGGGAGGCTATGTGTGTTTGTGGATCTTCATATTTATTGGGTATAAATTCTATCCCTTTTTGCTTAATTTGTTAGTTAATTTCTTAAAGCTAAGTGATTTAAGTGTTAATTTGGCTTTAGTTGCATGTTTGGAATTTCTAGAATTGGGTATGGATCAAGTTAGGGTTTTATATCATTTGAACATGGTTTAAGTGTATAATTTAACATATTATGGCATGTAAAATCTTACCTAGTAACTAATTTGCTAATTGTTATTTTAAAATTTTACTATTTAAGTTATTTTGCTAACTAGGGTTTTTCGAAAATTATTAAATGCTTTAGATTAAATATAATTAAAGTTTCATGTCATTATTAATATTATAATGAGTGGTTTAATGCCTTTGGATCATGCAAAACTAAGCGTAGTTGTTGTTTTGTGCATTTTCACTCGAAATTGTTAAAGTTAGATAAATTGCAAAACTAAAATTTTTAGTTTTATAAGAATTGATGAGATTAATTTTTGAAATGTGTTGTATGACTTATTTAAGATGTTTAATAAGTATTATGTCCATTAGAATTGTTAAAACATCAAGTTTTGTACTAAAACGGAAAATTTTTGCTTGCTACATTTTCGGAAAAATGCCTTTTAAAGTAAGTTTGGGGTTTTTGTGAGTTTTAACCCATTTTATATTATAATTAGTGTTCGTGAATGTGCAAATTAGTGTGTTTGGGTTTTTCTCGATGGTTTTACGTTGTACATCGACATCGAGAGTTGGTTTGGCTATTCTTGCATGCGTAGGCGATAGGTTTTGACCTATGCGTGATACGCGTGCCGATTTGATTTTCGTATGCCGTTTCGATTTCGAATTTGGTTTTTAATGCGATACGGTGCGTTATGAAATGTAGGTACCCCATGCGGACTTCGAGACGACAAGCAAGCGCATGGCGACGTCGGCACCGACGAGCGAGGACCATGTGAGTAGATTTTTATCTACGGGGAGAAGTCGGGTGGTTGGCGTATAGCACGCCCGCAGTTCGTGGTGATGTATACGAATACGTATAAACACATATATATTGATTATATTGTTGAGTTTATTGATGATAAAGATAGATTTTTGGTGTGATTGGATAGGTTTAGTGTTGCGAGACCTAGAGTAGAGGTCGCACTACATTTACACACACACATACTTGCATACATTCTTCTTTCATATGTGTCTTTATAGGGTTATATTGTTATGTGTTCACTTGGGTATGGGACTATGTGTTCACATACTAGATTTGAGGATAGTATTTGGGAATTGAGATGAGTCGATAAGATTTGACTGAGACCGCGAGAACGGTGATATGGCAGGATTCGTACTTGAGATACGTCCTGATGTTATAACGGATCTTGGGACGACGATACAGATGAATAGTGTTATACATTGAATGGTTGGCTTGTGATCGTGATATGAGATAAGATATGTTAATATATTCATAATAGGTCGCATTATGCGATGTATACCTCTTTATGACGATATATGATGATGATATCGGTTTGTATGAGGCTGTAGATCAGCAGTCAGATCATGATTAGATTGATGATATTAGTATTGTACTAGACGTAGATCAGTACCCCGGATTATGATCTTTGATAAACTGGATACCAATTGATTAATTTGATGAATATGATACTGACCTGTACCCAGATTTGGGGATGCCGTACGACGGATTTACGTACGAGCTATATTTTGATATTTGATCCGCACTCTTGACATGGGAGTAATTGATTATAGATATGGTATCGGATGTGATATTATTGAGGCGGGATCGCCGACTAATGTATATATATACATACATATATATATGTATCGACTCGGATGTTAGGCGGTTTCCTTAACTTTAGTTAGCCTGTTAGCTTAGCCCTATAGTTTAGTGTAGTTGTTAGACTAGGTTTATATTAAATGCAGATTAGTTATTGTTGTGCCTAGTATTCAGCTCCAGCTCATTATTGTTGTTCGCTCCGCATCGAATACTTACATTGCTATTTCATATTGCATTGTTGATATTGTAAGTACACGGTAGCGCCCCGGCCGTCTAATAGACGCCAAATGCGGAACAAAATCTTTTGACTGGCGCTATCGTATACTATAACCCGGATCTGCCATTAAAGCTAAACTAACAAACTACAAAGTGGGTAGAAATGTTATACCGAACGATCCGAGTCCTTTGGTCTTCAACCATCATCCCATGCTTTGTTGCGGCTGCTCCGATCTCCTGAATCTCCAGTCTCCTCGTCCAGGTGGCACCACGTTGACGATCTTTAAACGGGCTCCCGCCTCTGAACCGAGGCAACTCGATCATCAAGTTTCCTAAAAGAGATGACCAAGATTGATGTAGAGAATGAGTAGAACACTTTGTCTCGTTACGTCCAAAGCTATGGACGAACGGTTAATGAAGTTGCCTTTTGGATCGGGTGAAATGAGAAAATTATCACATCTAATTTCAATTCACCAAATTCCTTATTCTTTTTCCAACAACCATCGTCCCTCACCAAAAGAATGGCCGGCCACTATGTATAGAAGGTAGGAGGTGAGTGTAGGAGAGGGGAGGGTAACAATAAGCAAAAGATCAAGGAGAAATATCCTGAGCTTTACAAAATGCATTAATGGAAACAATGACTCATAACCTTAGTCATCCATCCATTAAATGACCAATTAATGCACTAAGCCACCTCACCATCCTAGTCACCAACTAGAAGCATCCACACACATGACTCACCTCAAGAAGAAAATATAAATCCGCATTTAACCGAATGTTAAAGACGGGCGATAGAAAACTGGAAACTGGCAACTTCCAAAAGTGATCCCGAAACGAATTTCAGGATAACCCCGTAATGTTATAAACATATCCGCATTTGTATTACGACCGAATACAAATGCAACTGAGACAAAGATATTATATCTACATAGTATAATACTCGGACCCGGCTTAAACCAAAGCACACCAGTATTATCTGCCCGAAATATGACACGGGCGTAAACACACGTTCATTTTCCGAACCCTACCATAAAACCATACGGCCTCTACAACGTTTCACCCGAACTTGGGAAATTGTCTGTAGGGGACTCTAATGACTCATCAACACACTGGCACTGGGTATAACCTCTAGCACGTCAGAGTTACAAGCGGTACGTACGGTTGCCTATGTATTGATTGGAAGGGAAGCTGACGAGTGAACTCCTCTAGAAACCCTACTGAGCCTAACAGTGACACTATACATACAGTCCGGTCCGTTCGTCTATGAGTATCGCATATCAGCCTGGGGGGCTGGTAACGTAAGACCCCCATTAGCGGTATAAGTAATGTCAAAGAGTAGCCCAGAACACCCTGAGACACTACTGGAGTACCTACCAGTAAATCTCCTTCCTCGGCCGAGGGCTTTATGTAATGGCTCTCCTTGACACAGCGCGATCTCACCCCCAATACCGGGAGAGACGAATCCCCTGCCGATCCGCTCACTTGCCTCCATGTGGCTCGGGACTGTACCCAAAAAAGTCCTGTTTGCACGACTCTTTTGAGCCGTGGTAGGGTAGAAATCAAAGCACAGTGGGAACTCAGATGAGAAAAATGACGACCTCAGGTCGATGAACTAACCTGTACACATGTCACCAGGGAACTGCTATCTGACGCTAGGTATAATACCAACTAGCAGGTTCCCGGCGAGTCCTGTCCGGTGTACTCATAACCTAATCAGCACCTGTATAAATCTTAGGTGATCCAACTGACACCAGTGGCTTGTGAGACCGGCCACCTCCCCTCGTCGGGGTATCGACTGTATACACTAGTCTACTCTGGAGTATCGATGCCCTGTCTCGAAACTCCCACGACTAGGGACACTTTAAGGATGTGCTTACAGACCCCAGCTCCCACGTATATGATCGCTATCATACTGCTGGCAGTCAAGCAAGAATCCTATGGGCTCTATCAATATACAATAGTGAACTAAAGCATGTATATGATGATAAAGACAAACCAGATAGCATACTATCATCTCGAGCAAGACTGTCATATCGGTATAGGTCCTCCCTCAATTATTGCAATCACGTACGTGCGATCCAATAATTGACTTAGAGGGCACTATATCCAACAATCTCCCACTTGCACTTTAAGGCTAATTATTGTGATGTCGCATACTCATAGCCCGTGTGATACCGAACATCCAATTCCTCTAGTAATCAGTTTCACAAAGCTCGTTTGTAAAACTATTGTGTTCGAGAAATAGCCTCAGCGAGTGGATCAGCCCTGATGTTTCTTTCTATATTTCTCTAAATCTCAAATTCACGGAGAAATCCATCTCCCGAATCGAGTAATATATGTCTTGGAATATTTCTGGATATCTGATGGGACCTAGTTCATAAATGAACTCTAAATCAAAACTTCTTAGACTGTATCGATAACTGAACCTAATCAATATCCAACACCATGCCTCCCACAATATCCTCTTGGACCAACTGTCCATAATACCGTCCCTTGTCAGAGGGAAAACTATAACTCTGACAATCACTCTGTCATCCATGTCACTTTTGAAGCCTGGAATGATAACCGTCTCCCGAAGGAGGCTGCCGTCATCAAATCCGTAGAACATTGACATATGTTCTAAAACTGCTTCTTTATGTTTCTGCAGGATTGGATTAATATAAACTTATTGCATCTAGTGCAAAAACAACATCTGGTGTGGTACTTGACATCTCACGATTGACTCAATTGCCTAAGAAAGTGATATGCCAATCGTGCATATCCCTCTCCCCTTTAGTCTGTAAGACACCTTTAGAGAGGGTGACTCCATCACCTGCAGGTACACCACCATGCCAGGAGTCATCTATTCTAAAATACTATTAGAATACTGTCAAAGTACCCATATTGGGAAACTACCCAAATCTAGATCTAAAACCATAGATCTAGTAACCAGAATGTCAGATATTATATCCATATCCTTTATGGAGAAACAACTGTGTGACGGCCACAGTACAACCGATCGTAGTATAGGAATTTTACTTCCTACGCTGTGTATGTCATCCAAATACCAGGACATCACACCCTACTACCTCCTTAACAGATCCATCCCCTATTCTGATGAAGTCAAACCCATGACTGTCACATCAAAAATTGATGATCTTATCTCCGCTATCTTTGCTCAAGCCTATAAATAGACATAAGCTACTTGCCCACTATACTTCCGCTGCTCCCACTAACTACGACAACCCTCTGGCAGAATAATATATACGTACACTTCTAAAGCTAGTTTAGAACGACGCTTAACCTCCTGCCGGGTCTCATAGCTAGGAACAACAGTAGTGTCAAGTCTGGGTAAACAAGAACCTCCATGTCACCGTCCTTGAGGCTACCGAAGTACCTCTCGGGTGTCTGAGGTTACCCACCATATCTGCGGAGTGACTATTAGAATGTCAAACCTGATTGAATATATAGGTCCTATTAAATTTTCCGTAATCATTTGCGGTTCTGGAATCACTACTAGTTCTATCATACTCCCACTATCGTTTTATGAAAAAATCCATTTTACTAAAACTGTGGCGAGTCAAAAACAATATCACTATTGATCTCCCAGATGGTAGAAAGTCAACCCTCGTCAAATCCAGGGTCAACCCACAAACTGCCATTATAGAAACGTGCCTTGAGTTATCCAGTGTCTGGTTTTAAGCATAAGCTGGACAACTCCCCGTATCTTAACATCGTTAAGATATGAACCATTCTATATACAATATAGTAATAGAGGCACTAATTTAATTGGAACCAGATTCAAATCATGCAGCTGTCTCTAGTGCATATCATCTTAATAGAAAGAGGCTAATCAGCATTACTCAACTTAGGAACATATATCCAATTATGAGTAACCTGAAAGAGAAACAAGTTTCTCAAAACCATTACTATCAACTGAATACCAACCACAAGTATCTACATCTTCGATCTCTTTGAAGAATCCCGATACTTGCGATATCTTGTTCTCTACTTTATTCTTATACCCACAACTTCTCAAAACTTAGACTTTGTATTTCTACGAAACACTTGTCTAAGAACTAGAGAAGTCATAAGTAAATAGAACATAGTACGAAGACTAACACCTTTATCCTGACGGACACTGGACAACATACAATACTCTGTATAAGTCCGCTGAGTCGAATAACTCAAAACATGTGCATCGTAGGTTGAAAACTGTACTTATGGTTAAGAACTACTCCATTTTTCAATGCTCCTTACCCAATCGTCAACTGATATAGGTAAATGTCACAGACATAATTTCAAAAAGTTATATCTCACTTTATAAAAATAAACGTACAAATATATCAATTTGAAATAGGTGCACAACAACGGATATTCAAAACCAAATACATGCCGTCTGGCACAAACTCAGGCGACTTCCTCAAATATCACCAATTACAACGAATTCCGATATAATGAGGATGATCACCTAATTCCCAATAACTTACTCCCACTCATCATCTGTAAAACCATACAGATATGAGAATGAAACCTGGTAAATACATACCCTTGGAGTAAGTATCTAATCGGGAAAACAGTTTTTTTCTTTAACAATGCACTGAAACATGAAAATGTTTCGTAGGGGTATCCTGGTATTTCTATTAATGCCTCTTCCATAATCCAATTCATGACTTTAACCGTATATATCTTTGTCATCTCTCCAAATCCCTTTATTTGTCTTTATTCATTACCTTCTGTACACCATCGTTAGGCTAAATGGTTTTCTTCCTTCCCTACCATTCGGCACCAGCCTATGGTTTGGAAGAAGACTATCCACTAAGCATAATAGGTGTACTCTCCTAAACCAAGGAGTACTCGTATCTTGAGAGAAGGTGATGATAAAAGACAACTGAATAATAACTTATTCTATTTCTCCCGAACTGGAAAAAAGCAAAGGTGAAAATAAGAGTGGCGATGAAGTACGCGGTTTGGTCGTGAATGATAACAGTCGTAATTTACTTTGCCCTCTTTCTAATCAATTTATTTTGTCTTTAGTTATTACCTTATGTACACCCTACTTAGGCTAATTGGTTTTCTTCATTCCCTTACCTTTCGGCACCTGCCTATGGTTTGGAATAAGACTATCCAATAAGCGTAATAGGTGTACTCTCCTAATCCTAAGAGTACTCGCAACCTGAGAGAAGGTGATAATAAAAAACAACTGAATAAACCAATTCTATTTCTCCTGAACCTGGATCCATTGTCACGACCCAAGTTTGGATGTGACAGGCACTCAGATTATATCATATCTAAAGATATGCACAATCCAAGTAAGCCAAAAACCAAGATCAAAATACCTTATTTCGGAATTATTTATGAAAATTTAGTTTTTTAATAAAAATCTCGAGTTATGAAATTTATTCATTAAACAAATAATAAAGGTTATGTTTGGTTGTATTCCGGGTTGGAATCAACAATACTAACAATAAACATGAATATAAAATATAGAACATCACTGAATCTCATAAAGAAAGAAGCTATGAAACTGATCAACCGATCTCAACTGTACATATATATACCATCTCTCCTTTCTAAGTCAAAATACAAGTCTGATGGAGTCCTTCTAGATACAAAAGTATTAAAACTCAAAAGGGAGGTTACTACACATGTAACCTACCTATCAAAAGATGAAAACGACAGCAGAAGTGATCCTGCCTCGCAGCTACCCGTCCACTCTATCCCTGCAAGGAACTGTGGCACAACGGGGATGAGTTGCCAACTCAGTGAATACGACTAACATATAACGGCGAATAAAGTAAATATGACAATCATGCTACTGAATATGAATCAATATGATATATGAGTATATGTGAAATCAAACAACCAATCTCATTATACTTCTGAAATCACAACTCAAGTAAATCATTTCTCGGTGTCCATCAATGACACAAAAACTTTCATTTCTCATAGGCATCATTCCCCGAATGATCCTATACCCATAATATCGGTCGTCATCCTCTAGATGCACGCCGCATATTTCTATAACCAATATCCGGAATCGAGTAACCTCGCTAGGCTCCCCCGTCTCAATACGGCTATCCTTCCCCTCGGTCTCGACCGGGTCCACCCTGTATCCAACTGTATATCTCCCCCACTCAGTATGGATAACGTAAATCCGCGACCGTATATCTCCCCCACTCGGTCCGGAATAAAACCAAAAACAGAAATCATCTCAGGGTGGACATGTCACATCAATCATGAAAAACTGGATTTATGTAGTAGTATTCAAAACTCAAAATCATAAATCCTCAATTCTGTATCTATCTCATATCCAACATAGAAATACGCATAAAGCAACAGGATGTAAATAATGAAATCTACCAATATACTTGACATGTGAAATACGATATAATTCATGTTAATAAGTATGATATTTAAGTGTATGTGACATGGCAATATCGACGAGGTGTGTAGCATATAAGATGTGCACGTGGCATGACTAGTCGATACTTGTGAAGTGTTCTAACAACTAAGCAATATACAAGCATTTTAATGAATGAAATTCTAACATTTACACATGATGATATGAATATCACATTAAATAAAACCATGGGCGAAACACGCCATCTTTGCTAAATTCCCCGGTAGATGTTTAGTCTACTCACCGGAAAGTCGAATCTACTCCGGAATCGCTAATACTTTCCCTTTCCTCGCGGCTTCCGTATTTCTCGTATCCGTGTCTAAATATGCAAAGTTAACTTATATAAGCAACTAGCTATTCCGATATATCGGAAATAGAAACCACGCTAACCCCCATAAGTTATATACTATCTGATCTTTTCAAGTTATTAAACACTTAGTCTTGCTGGATTTTAGCTTAAATCTGTACTGTTGCAGAATTTAAAACGCAACTTGATTTCATCGTGTCGTATTTAGCGTTTTATGATTCTTTTACCGATATATCATTCCAGATTTTAATTACAGTGAAACTAAGTTAAATCAACAGTGCCAAAATAACCTAAATTGTACACTGAAGATACCCCAAAAACCAAAACCCACAACACTCCTCACATGGCCGGCGACGCCGGCCAAACCTCTTCTGTCGCCTGCCCAAAACCGGCCCCCTGACTCCGTCTTCTTGTCGTGTGTTCTAGTTGTTACCTACATCACTTTGACCCTGTTGAATTTATTTAATTAAGTTCCAGATTATAGCAGATTCTAACAGACTATAAGTTTAGCTAAATTACCATATTATGTGACATGTTCAATCTGTTGTAATTGATCTACAGAGCCAATTAACCTACTGTGAATAAGAATCTTACCCTCCTATATTGCTGTAGGAATAACCCCCAAAGATCTATAGGCTCCTCCTAGCTTGATGATGAACAACACTCATGAACAAGCACCATTCTTCTTCTTCTTCCTCTTGTTTTTCTTTTTCCTTCTTTAGTTTTCTTTTCTTTGATTTTCTTTTAAGTTTTGATCTGAGTTTAAACTGAAATGAGCTATTTAAGTGAATGAGAGAAGAGATAAGAGAAGGAGGAGGTGTCAAAGCCAAAGGTGTGCATGAATCATGCAAGAAGGAGGTGGAAAGAATTTACAAACATGCAAGCATGAGGTGGTTTAATGATTTATCTTCCATTTTCCTTTAAATTTCAATTTGATTTCAGAACTGAAATGGTTTCATTTATCCACTTAAACCCTTGACAAAAACCTATTTGCATAAAACCTAACTTTTACAATTTAACCCCTCACAACCAACTTATTATAAAACATATCTTTTATTAAAATGAAGCTAAAATTATCATTAAAACCCTTATAACTTATTTATATTACATTCTAAAATTCTAATTTAATTTGTATTATATATATCTTATGAAGATTTACATATTTGATTTTAACCATTTTGTGATTTATCAGCTTATTCTTAATTTAATTAAATTTATTTATTTCTAGCTTTTCCTAAATGTTACAATATTCCCCCCTTAAGAAAATTCGGTCCCCGAATTTAAAATAATTACTAGACATACCTAAGAAAAGATGTGGAAATTTCTTTCGCATCACGTACTCCGTCTCCCAAGTAACCTCCTCACGATCCTTTCCTTGCCAGAGAACCTTTACAGATGGCAATGTCCTCGATCGTAGTTGCTTTGCCTGTCTGTCCAGAATAGCGACTGGCTGCACTGTGAAGGATAGATCTGGCTCAAGCTGTAGAGTCTGATGATGGATCGCGTGAGATGGATCGTGAAGATATCTGCGAAGCATCGAAACATGGAACACTGGATGTACGTCGGGAAAACCAGGTGGAAGTGCTAACCGATAAGCCACAGCGCCCACTCTCTCTAAAATCTCGTAAGGTCCAACATATCTGGGGCTGAGCTTCCCTTTCTTCCCGAAACGCATCACACCCTTCATTGGAGATACTCGAAGGAACACATGATCTCCCACATCAAACTCGAGTTTGCGTCGTCTTCGATCTGCATATGACTTCTGTCTGCTTTGAGCCGCTTTCATTCTATCTCGTATCAAATGAATCTTCTCCGTAGTTTCTTGTACTATCTGCGGTCCCAATATACAACTCTCACTAAGTTCTGTCCAGCAAACAGGTGATCTACATTTCCTTCCATACAAAGCTTCAAAGGGTGCCATCTGGATCGTCTCTTGAAAACTGTTGTTGTATGAGAATTCCACCAAAGGTAGGTGACGATCCCAACTACCACCGAAATCTAAGCTACAAGCCCGAAGCATATCCTCTAGTATCTGAATTGTCCGCTCCGACTGACCGTCTGTCTGTGGGTGGAAAGCTGTACTGAAACTCAGTCGTGTACCAAGAGCGTCCTGAAGTTTCTGCCATAGCCTGCTCGTGAACTGGGTACCTCGATCTGATACTATGCATGTCGGCACTCCATGTAGACGTACAATCTCATCGATATAAACCTGTGCATACTGAGCAAATCCATATGTCGTCTTCACTGGAAGAAAATGAGCGGCCTTCGTCAGCCTGTCTACTATCACCCAAATGGAATCATACCCTCTGCTAGTCCTGGGTAGACCCACCACAAAATCCATGGAAATCTGTTCCCATTTCCACTCTGGAATGGGTAAGGGTTGCAGCTCTCCGGCTGGCCTCTGGTGTTCTGCTTTAACTTGCTGACAAGTCAAGCATCGAGAAACAAAATCCGTAACATCCTTCTTCATTCCTTCCCACCAATAATTATCCTTCAAATCACGATACATTTTTGTGGAACCAGGATGAATATTGTATACTGATCTGTGGGCATCCTCCAAAATCTCACGCCTCAATCCGTCAGAATCTGGCACACAGAGACGAGTCCTAAAACGTAACACTCCATAATCATCAATCACGAACTCCGTCTCCTTGCCCTGCCTAACATGATCCATAATCTCCATCACGCGAGTATTTGTAGGCTGCGCATCTCGAATACGATCCAATAGCTGAGGTCTGGTGCGAACATGTGCTAACTGACCTCCTGCCGATGTAAACTCAAACTGTATACGACTATCACATAAAATCTGCCAGTCTGTAGAAGACTGTCTCTGCAAAATGCTCAAGTGAGATAAATTACCTCCAGGCCTCCGACTCAAGGCATCTGCTACAACATTTGCTTTGCCTGGATGGTACAAAATCTCACAGTCGTAATCTTTCACCAATTCCATCCATTTACGCTGCCTGAGGTTCAGATCCTTCTGTTGGAAGATATACTTTAAACTTTTATGATCTGTGAAGATTTGACACGTTTCTCCATACAAATAATGTCTCCAAATCTTCAATGCGAATACTACAGCAGCCATCTCTAGATCATGAGTGGGGTAATTTTGTTCATGCCACTTCAATTGCCGAGAAGCATATGCTATAACCTTGCCGTGTTGCATCAACACACAGCCTAAGCCCACTCTAGAAGCATCGCAATACACTACGAAACCCCCTGACCCGGAAGGTAAAGATAATACAGGTGCAGTCGTCAAACGCGTCTTTAGTTGTTGGAAACTCTGCTCACACGCATCTGTCCACTGAAATGGAACTTCCTTCCTAGTCAATCCTGTCAAAGGTGCTGCTATCCTTGAGAAATCCTGTACGAAGCGTCTGTAATACCCTGCCAGCCCTAAGAAACTCCGAACCTCTGTAACTGACATAGGCCTGGACCAGTGTTGTACCGCTTCAATTTTCTTTGGGTCAACGCATATACCTTGTCTTGTAACTATGTGACCCAAGAACTCCACACCATCGAGCCAAAAAGCACACTTAGAAAATTTAGCATACAGCTGATGCTCTTTCAAGGTCTGCAATATGATACGTAAATGCTGCTCGTGCTCCGTCTGACTCCGAGAATATACAAGAATATCATCTATGAATACTATAATAAACCGATCGATAAATGGTCTAAAGATACGGTTCATCATATCCATAAAAGCTGCTGGAGCATTGGTGAGTCCGAACGACATCACCAGAAATTCATAATGCCCATATCTCGTACGAAACGCCGTCTTCGGAATATCGTCCTTCCGAACCCTCAACTGATGATATCCTGACCTCAAGTCAATCTTTGAGAAGAATCCGGCTCCTTGCAACTGATCGAACAAGTCATCTATTCGCGGTAATGGATACCTGTTTCGCACCGTGACACGATTCAGCTGTCGGTAGTCGATGCACATTCTCATACTACCGTCCTTCTTCTTTACAAATAACACAGGAGCTCCCCACGGTGAAACACTAGGACGTACAAGTCCTCTATCTAACAACTCTTGCAACTGGCCTTTGAGTTCTTTCAATTCCGTCGGTGCCATTCGATATGGTGGTATAGAAATAGGCCCTGCACCCGGAATCAAATCGATACAGAATTCAATATCTCGATCAGGTGGCAATCCTGGTAATTCAGCAGGAAATACCTCAGGAAATTCTCGTATGATCGGAATTTGGTCCAATGGAACTTCAGCGACCCCTAAGTCCTGAATAATAGCCAAGAACCCATGACAACCCTTCTTCAAAAGCCGCCCCGCACAAAAAGCAGAAATCATGTTGACAGGGGTTAACTTGCAATCCCCTTGCACAACAAACACCGGTTCACCTGGAAAACAGAAGCTAACCGCTTTTCCTCGACAATCTACATAGGCATGACAAGCGGCTAACCAATCCATCCCAAGAAGTATGTCAAAATCCAACTTGTCCAGGAGAATCAGATCAACTAGCGAATCTCTAGTACCTATACACACCGAACACGATCTGAATACGTGCCGAGCTATAAAGGAATCTCCAACTGGAGTAATCACTACCAAAGGTAACTCTAACAATGACGACTCCTTCCCCAACAAAAGTGCAAATCGTGAAGATACATAAGAATGTGTAGAACCGGGATCAAATAAAACATGTGCCTCTACTGAGCATACTGTAAGAGTACCTGTCACGACTGCATTTGATGCCTGGGCATCATGTGGAGTCAGTGCAAAAACCCGAGCCTGGCCCCTGCCCGCATCCTGTCGTCCTCTACCTCTATCTCCTCTACCTCTCTGAGCACGTCCTGCATAGCCCCGACCTCGTGGTGCAACTGCCTGGCGTGTAGCACCAACTGGGGGAGGAAGTAAAGCCATCGGTGTAGGAGGTGGAAGGGGTAAAACAGCCTGTGGAGTAACGGTCCCACCCTGAGATCTGCAATCTCTCGCAAAGTGTCCGGGAAGTCCACAACTATAACAGGTAGATGGTGGTCTCTGATCACCAGGATAAGAACTGAACATCTGGCCATGTGTCCAATCTCGTCCAACACTGCGGCCTGGAGTATATCTGCCTGGATAGGACCCTCTACCTCGGCCAAACTGTCTATTTGTCGGCACGAATGGTCTACTCCTCTTTGGCTCTGGAACAACTCCTGACTGGCTCAAACGCTCCTCTACTCGAATCGCCGCATCCATGGCCTGTGCATATGTATCAAAATGCTGGGAGCCTATCGCCAGATACAACTGTGTGTCCAAACTCCTTAGGAACCTTTTCACCCGAAGCTCCTCTGTAGGTACTAAGTATGGGGCATATCGCGATAGCTGGGTGAATCGTAAGTCATAATCGGCTACTGACATACTTGCTGATTTCTTCAACGCTTCGAAACTGCTAGCTCTAGCATCCCTCACACTCTCGGGAAGAAATCTGGCAAGAAAGACTGTAGAAAACTCGGTCCACATCATCGGAGGAAGATTCGTAGCTCGCCCTCTCTCCATCGACTCACACCACTCCTGTGCAAGTCCCTCCAAACGAAAGCTAGTCAGCTCAACTGACCTCGCATCAGAACATCGTAATGATCTGCCTATCCTCGCCATTCTATCAAGAAAAGACTGAGGATCTTCCGCCACATCGGTCCCTGTGAATACCGGTGGTCTCAATCTCATAAACTCCGCAAGTGATACCTCCATCACTCTCGTGTCTACTGGTGCTACCGTCTGTGTAGGCTGTACCTCGGACTCTGCTACGGTCGGTGCTGGATCTGATCTCAAAGCTCGAGTGGTCTCAGCTAACTGTCCTACCACTCGCTGTAATCCCAACATACCCTCCTCGATCCTAGTCATGCGATCTGGAGGAGGAGGATCAGCATGCTCATGCACCTCCTGCACGTCCGGTGTACCAGTCCTCGTCACAGGCGGACTCGCCCTAGCTGCATTCCTGGCTGCGGCTCGCCTAGCCCGCGTAGCCATAGCAACTGGAACAAGAAACGAGAGTTGATAAGGTGTGGGAACAGAAGCAATCAATAACGGAGAATCAACGGAAGAATAGATCAAGATAACATCCTAAGGTTAGTTAGGCTGAATACGATAACGTAAATATGCCGCGGAACATACGTACGGTAATGCATTCGTCCTAATTCACCTACTCCATCAAACCAAAGGTCATCCTAACTCTCAAACTTACCTCCACCTATAGAAATCCCTTACTGAATTCCGTAAGGTTACTCCTAAGCTCTGATACCAACTTTGTCACGACCCAAGTTTGGATGTGACAGGCACTCAGATTATATCATATCTAAAGATATGCACAATCCAAGTAAGCCAAAAACCAAGATCAAAATACCTTATTTCGGAATTATTTATGAAAATTTAGTTTTTTAATAAAAATCTCGAGTTATGAAATTTATTCATTAAACAAATAATAAAGGTTAAGTTTGGTTGTATTCCGGGTTGGAATCAACAATACTAACAATAAACATGAATATAAAATATAGAACATCACTGAATCTCATAAAGAAAGAAGCTATGAAACTGATCAACCGATCTCAACTGTACATATATATACCATCTCTCCTTTCTAAGTCAAAATACAAGTCTGATGGAGTCCTTCTAGATACAAAAGTATTAAAACTCAAAAGGGAGGTTACTACACATGTAACCTACCTATCAAAAGATGAAAACGACAGCAGAAGTGATCCTGCCTCGCAGCTACCCGTCCACTCTATCCCTGCAAGGAACTGTGGCACAACGGGGATGAGTTGCCAACTCAGTGAATACGACTAACATATAACGGCGAATAAAGTAAATATGACAATCATGCTACTGAATATGAATCAATATGATATATGAGTATATGTGAAATCAAACAACCAATCTCATTATACATCTGAAATCACAACTCAAGTAAATCATTTCTCGGTGTCCATCAATGACACAAAACTTTCATTTCTCATAGGCATCATTCCCCGAATGATCCTATACCCATAATATCGGTCGTCATCCTCTAGATGCACGCCGCATATTTCTATAACCAATATCCGGAATCGAGTAACCTCGCTAGGCTCCCCCGTCTCAATACGGCTATCCTGCCCCTCGGTCTCGACCGGGTCCACCCTGTATCCAACTGTATATCTCCCCCACTCAGTATGGATAACGTAAATCCGCGACCGTATATCTCCCCCACTCGGTCCGGAATAAAACCAAAAACAGAAATCATCTCAGGGTGGACATGTCACATCAATCATGAAAAACTGAATTTATGTAGTAGTATTCAAAACTCAAAATCATAAATCTTCAATTCTGTATCTATCTCATATCCAACATAGAAATACGCATAAAGCAACAGGATGTAAATAATGAAATCTACCAATATACTTGACATGTGAAATACGATATAATTCATGTTAATAAGTATGATATTTAAGTGTATGTGACATGGCAATATCGACGAGGTGTGTGTAGCATATAAGATGTGCACGTGGCATGACTCGTCGATACTTGTGAAGTGTTCTAACAACTAAGCAATATACAAGCATTTTAATGAATGAAATTCTAACATTTACACATGATGATATGAATATCACATTAAATAAAACCATGGGCGAAACACGCCATCTTTGCTAAATTCCCCAGTAGATGTTTAGTCTACTCACCGGAAAGTCGAATCTACTCCGGAATCGCTAATCCTTTCCCTTTCCTCGCGGCTTCCGTATTTCTCGTATCCGTGTCTAAATATGCAAAGATAACTTATATAAGCAACTAGCTATTCCGATATATCGGAAATAGAAACCACGCTAACCCCCATAAGTTATATACTATCTGATCTTTTCAAGTTATTAAACACTTAGTCTTGCTGGATTTTAGCTTAAATCTGTACTGTTGCAGAATTTAAAACGCAACTTGATTTCATCGTGTCGTATTTAGCGTTTTACGATTCTTTTACCGATATATCATTCCAGATTTTAATTACAGTGAAACTAAGTTAAATCAACAGTGCCAAAATAACCTAAATTGTACACTGAAGATACCCCAAAAACCAAAACCCACAACACTCCTCACATGGCCGGCGACGCCGGCTAAACCTCTTATGTCGCCTGCCCAAAACCGGCCCCCTGACTCCGTCTTCTTGTCGTGTGTTCTAGTTGTTACCTACATCACTTTGACCCTGTTGAATTTATTTAATTAAGTTCCAGATTATAGCAGATTCTAACAGACTATAAGTTTAGCTAAATTACCATATTATGTGACATGTTCAATCTGTTTTAATTGATCTACAGAGCCAATTAACCTACTGTGAATAAGAATCTTACCCTCCTATATTGCTGTAGGAATAACCCCCAAAGATCTATAGGCTCCTCCTAGCTTGATGATGAACAACACTCATGAACAAGCACCATTCTTCTTCTTCTTCCTCTTGTTTTTCTTTTTCCTTCTTTAGTTTTCTTTTCTTTGATTTTCTTTTAAGTTTTGATCTGAGTTTAAACTGAAATGAGCTATTTAAGTGAATGAGAGAAGAGATAAGAGAAGGAGGAGGTGTCAAAGCCAAAGGTGTGCATGAATCATGCAAGAAGGAGGTGGAAAGAATTTACAAACATGCAAGCATGAGGTGGTTTAATGATTTATCTTCCATTTTCCTTTAAATTTCAATTTGATTTCAGAACTGAAATGGTTTCATTTATCCACTTAAACCCTTGACAAAAACCTATTTGCATAAAACCTAACTTTTACAATTTAACCCCTCACAACCAACTTATTATAAAACATATCTTTTATTAAAATGAAGCTAAAATTATCATTAAAACCCTTATAACTTATTTATATTACATTCTAAAATTCTAATTTAATTTGTATTATATATATCTTATGAAGATTTACATATTTGATTTTAACCATTTTGTGATTTATCAGCTTATTCTTAATTTAATTAAATTTATTTATTTCTAGCTTTTCCTAAATGTTACATCCATCCTCAAAGAAGTCCCTTCGAGTTCGTATATAACCATACGATGGATTTATCCAATGGAAGTGGATGTCCGTAGTAATACGTGGTGTTCTGAGAAATGCAAAGGGTAAAAGAAGGAGCGGCAATGACTTATGCAACTAAGAGAATCCAAAGGCCAGTATTTTAAGAAGGTTCGGTCAACTTGGTCACTGAGTTATAGTCTAGGGTCGGTCAAAAGTCGCTGCCAAAGAGAGAGAGAAAATAAACACTCTGCGTGCACTCTAACCTATATTAGAATGGTTATCACTTTATCTAATCAGGAAACCTCCTACTGTAATCTCAAATTCTCCTCCAAACCTGAAAGAAGAATTAGTCGGGATCACCCGAAGAGTAAACCAACTCATCAGTGAGAATCGGGATCCAACTATCATCGCAGGATAACTTGATGGAAGCCACTCAAGTTATCACACTCCAGAAGGTATGCGCATGCCTGGCAAGTTTGTTTTTTGTTTGAAACTCCCGATGTAAATTTTTACCTCATGCTATTATGACCTTGACTAAGGGCCAACAAATCATAAGTCACATGTCAAGTTCTTCCCTTCATTATCCATGTTGATTTGAATCCACCCGTACATACTCTTGACTATGGGCCAACAAAGTAATACGACTGTCCCAAACCAACGCATCAATCAGTGCAACAAATGAATACCCAGCAGCTACCAAACACTATGCCTTGACTAAGGGCCAACAAACATAGCTTGAATAATACTGACTATCCATAAGAAAAAACGGAGGGCTACGACTGGTTTTTGGCGAAAAACCATTGACGTAATGAACTTGATCTCGCTGAAGGAACCTGATAGCTTTTTATAAAAATATAGTGTCGAAAACCTTTTGCTAAAGAGGTCACTCCCGGTGATGGGATCTCGGCTCTTTCCTCATCGAATGAGGTGCAGGATATTCTAACTGAATACCGCGATGCAAAGCAACTTGTAGTTGACTATATAGAAGTTATTACCCTGACGTAAACTTCTGCCCAAGGGGTCACTCCCGGTGAAGGGATCTCGGCCCTTGCCTCGTCGAATGAGGTGCAGGATATTCTAACTGAATATCACTATGCAAAACAAAAGGAAACGTCTTTGTAATAACACTTTTTAAAATTTGTTCCAACAACATCAAATATAGGTTTTTTTTATCCTTGCATTGATAAGAATCAATGCAGTCCTATCAATCAATCACACCAGACAAGAACGAAAAAATAAAATGTACGTATATGACATCCGCATTCGCCACAGGGTCCCGTCATTACCCATTAGGTTACTTAACTAACGACAGAGCGGGGACTGGACTAGCGCGGGTGTAAAACATATACAACATCTAATAGTATATATACCAATATACAATAATCGCTCCAGGCATGATTATATGTAATACTACAGAAAAGTAATAAGCATCACAGAACAATACAGATAAACTGGGATCCCCGGGTTTCACAGAGCCGCTACTGAAACCCGACGTTCCCCTGGTCCTGTGGATAGCCTGTGCAATGAAACCTAGACCCTTACGGGTGCGGCAAGTTACCCGCCAAAACCTGAAGCGAGGCAGCCCCCTACAGCATAGTGAATGGACCACCCGGTACTTCACGGAATCCAGTAACTTGAGCACCCCACTTTGGGCCAACCAGTACCCCCTATGAGTGCGGCGAATAGTCTGCAAATTCTAGAGTGAGGTCCCTCTGCCTCTCAAATCCATGAGAAACGGACCCGTTGGCCTCCAGAACCCGGCTATCCGTGGACTCCGTCGCGGGGTAAACCTAGTACAGAAATAAAAATATGTACAACGGGTACATCGACCTAATCCCGGTCGTGCCACAAAAAGAATATTATACAAACAGGCAGTGACGGCAGTCCACATGTTGGACGCTCGCACCGCAATATCAAATGTACAAATAAATCCAAATTGCACTACCATTGCACACTGCTATCCACCACGACAAATCCGCAACATTACAGCACAACACAGAACATCAACGCGAATGTCACGTTCGCAAATTCGTCTAAAAGAGCTATAGAAATTACACGCAATTTACCGCTCGAATGACATTCCCGGTCGGAGATATAATATAAGTACTGCATACTAACAAGTTTAAAAATTCGATCGACAAAATTTCCTGAAGTGGGCCCCACGTACATCTGGTGTACAGTAATAAAATCTGGGCCCAAAAGAATATACTAAAAACCACAATTTACCATGGAAAGCTTTCTGGAAAATTTTGATGCACTGTTCCCACATACTGGCCGCGGTTCCACGGCAGTCATGTGGGATCACGTGCTCAAATTTTCCCAGTTTGCTTAAAAAACCCTGCTTTGTTTTCTGGGATATGCAAAATAATTTTTAGACTTGATTTAAAATCGACAGAAAGTTTTGCACTGAAAAAATATGATTGTAGAAATTCCGTTTGATCGATGTTTTAAACTTGTTAGCACAAGTTAGTATATCTTAAAGGTGAGGCTCTGATACCACTGTAAGTACACGGTAGCGCCCCGGCCGTTTAACAGACGCCAAATGCGGAACAAAAACTTTTGACTGGCGCTATCGTATACTATAACCCGGATGTGCCATTAAAGCTAAACTAACAAACTACAATGTGGGTAGAAATGTTATACCGAATGATCCAAGTCCTTCGGTCTTCAACCATCATCCCACGCTTTGTTGCGGCTGCTCCGATCTCCTGAATCTCAAGTCTCCTCGTCCAGGTGGCACCACGTCGACGGATCTTTAAACGGGCTCCCGCCTCTGAACCAAGGCAGCTCGATCATCAAGTTTGCTAAAAGAGATGACAAAGATTGATGTAGAGAATGAGTAGAACACTTTGTCACGTTACGTCCAAAGCTATGGACGAACGGTTAATGAAGTTGCCTTTTGGATCGGGTGAAATGAGAAAATTATCACATCTAATTTCTATGCACCAAATTCCTTATTCTTTTTCCAACAACCATCATCCCTCACCAAAAGAATGGCCGGCCACTATGTATAGAAGGAGGGATGTGAGTGTAGGAGAGGGGAGGGTAACAATAAGCAAAAGATCAAGGAGTAATATCCTAAGCTTTACAAAATGCATTAATGGAAACAATGACTCATAACCTTTGTCATCCATCCATTAAATGACCAATTAATGCACAAAGCCACCTCACCATCCTAGTCACCAACTAGAAGCATCCACACACATTACTCACCTCAAGAAGAAAAGATAAATCCGTATTTAACCGAATGTTAAAGACGGGCGATAGAAAACTGGAAACTGGCAACTTCCAAAAGTGATCCCGAAACGAATATCAGGATAACCCAGTAATGGTATAAACATACCCGCATTTGTATTACGACCGAATACAAATGCAACTGAGACAAAAATATTATATCTACACTGTATAATACTCGGATCCGAATTAAACCAAAGCCCACCAGTATTTTCTGCCCGAAATATGACACGTGCGTAAACGCACGTGCATTTTCCGAACCCTGCCATAAAATCATACGGCCTCTACAACGTTTCGCCCGAACTTGGGAAACTGTCTGTGGGGGACTCTAATGACTCATCAACACACTGGCACTGGGTATAACCTCTAGCACGTCAGAGGTACAAGCTGTACGTAATGGTTGCCTATGTATTAATTGGAAGGGAAGCTGACGAGCGAACTCATCCAGAAACCCTACTGAGCCTAACAGTGACAATATACATACAGTCCGGTCCGTTTGTCTATGAGTATCGCATATCTTCCTAGGGGGCTGGTAACGTTAGACCCCCATTAGCGGTATAAGTCGTGTTAGAGAGTAGCCCAGAACACCCTGAGATACTACTGGAGTACCTACCAGTAAATCTCCTGCCTCGGCCGAGGGCTTTGTGTAATGGCTCTCCTAGACACAGCGCGATCTCACCCCCAGTACCGGGAGAGACAAATCCCTTGCCGATCCGCTCACTTGCCTCCATGTGGCTCGGGACTGTCCCCAAAAAAGACCTGTTTGCACGACTCCTTTGAACCGTGGTAGGGTAGAAATCAAAGTACAGTGGGAACTCACATGAGACAAATGACGACCTCAGGTCGAGAACTAGCATGTACACATGTCACCAAGGAACTGCTATCTGACGCTCGATATAATACCAACTAGCAGGTTCCCGGCGAGTCCTGTCCGGTGTACTCAAAACCTAATGAGCACCTGTATACATCTTAGGTGATCCAACTGACACCAGTGGCTTGTGAGACCGGCCACCGCCCCTCGTCGGGGTCTCGACTGTATACACTAGTGTACTCTGGAGTATCGATGCCCTGTCTCGAAACTCCCACGACTAGGGACACTTTAAGGATGTGCTTACAGACCCCAGTTCCCACGTATATGATCGCCATCATACTGCTGGCAGTCAAGCAAGAATTCTATGGGCTCTATCAACAAGCAATAGTGAACTAAAGCATGTATATGATGATAAAGACAAACCAGATAACATACTATCATCTCGAGCAAGACTGTCATATCGGTATAGGTCCTCCCTCAATCATTGCAATCACGTACCTGCGATCCAATAATTGACTTAGAGGGCACTATATCCAACACATATTATGCTGTTAGGACACCAGCACCATTACCGATAATGCGTATGTACCAAGTACACATACTTGCCGGCTCACACACATCTTCCTCGGTAATTGCCATATCACGTACACCTTAGAAAATATTATTGCTTGCCTTAGCTTGTAAGTTAGTAGTTTGACATGATATTAGTGTACCAGCCTTATATGCCAGTTTAGACATTGTATTTATTACTTGTCACTTCATGCATACTGTTATTCATTGTTATGCTGCATTCCTAGATTTTCATGCCTATATTCATGGTTTTACGTGCTATTGATGATTTGGATTCGGATTTCATGAGATTTCTTGGATTTGGTGGAAAACCGCAAAAACATAAATAAACTTATTCTCTCTCTTTTAAATAAAAAGTGCTGTTTTCCCATGATGTATGAGTCGTCCGCCATGAGTTTGCTGATGGATTTCGAGACCCGAGTTCGAGGAGTGGAGGAACCGTTTTGGGTACATGGTGGACCCGGTGCGGTACCCTGGGGCAAGAGGATCGCCGATCATGGCGTTGAGTCTGGCAGGGGAGCACTACCGACCGGTGATTTTACCCGACGTGTCGGATATCCGGAGGATACCATCGTAGGCTTGAGATGGATGGTTGGGGCCGGTCTGGACTGACGGCGCCCTAGATATTGATATTGAGACATTGAGATTTCGAGATATTGAGGTACTGATATTTGATGATACAGGCCAGTCCGGATAGCCGGAGCCTGAGATTTTGAGACATTGAGATTTATGTTTTGTGTCGATGCTAGACACTGTTTATGCTGATTTCATTTATGATACCTATTTTAAAAAGATACAAAAATCTCACTAATTTATGAAAGCAGTTTTCTTTAGGACATGCATTCTGTTTCATACATCTAAGTCCGCGGCGGCGCCCCGGCCGTCGGTCCGACGCCGGAAATGCGGAAACGAAAACTTTGCAAACTAACAAACCGGCACCACCGCACACTGTTCACCCGGATCGGGCCATTAACCTAGCTACTAGCAAACTAAAATACGGGTAGAGAAGTATACCAAGCGATCCGTGTCCTTCGGTCTTCGTCTCCACTCCGATCTCCCGCGGAATCTCCGTCCGTCACATCCTCGTCGGAAAGGGCACCACGTAGCCGGAGGCTTTTACGGCCTCCCACCTCTGGACCGAGGCAACTCGGGCGCGAAGTTGGCTAGCCGACGCGTCCAAGGTTTGCTGTAGGCTAGTGTAGAATGCTATGTCTCTTTAGGGTAGTGAAGTTGCCATTGATGGAGATATAGAATAGAAATCAACTTTCAAGTGGAGCCTGGGAATTTTGTGTAAGCTAAAAGAGAATCATGAATTATTTCCCCACTCCAAAAATGAACCTTTCCTCTCACTCAAAATGTGGCTGGCCAAAAAGGAGAAGGGAATCCAAATAAGGGAGGTGAGTGTAGGAACTAAAATGTGGTGACCACATCAAAAGCAAACCTCATATCAAAGACAAATCAACTCTAATCTCATTAATGCATGTAATGATGTATGAAAAGAAAAGATGCCATCATAATCTATGAAAATGCAAGAAACCCCTCCACAATGTGTTATTTGCAAAGTTGCAAATAACACCCTCCATCACAAAAGTCCGGCCGTGAAGGAACAAAGAAAAACCGGCCGGAACGGAAAGCAAACTGGCAACCTCAGAAAACTGATCCCGTAATAAATTACAGGAAAACCCCGCTACTGCATATACATGCCGGCATTTGTATTCCCACTGAACACAAATGCAAAGAGACAAAACTACACTGTCTAATACTAGGATCCGGCTTAAGCCAAAGCCGGCTAGTAAAAACCGTCCGATCACGATCCGTGCAATACCGCACGTATCTGATCGAACCCTGCCATATCTCCATACGGCCTCTACAGCGTTTCGCCTGAAACCTGAGTAACTGTGTGTGGTGGACTCTAAAGACTCGTCAATACTATGGCTGTGGATTTAACCACTAGCACGTCAGAGGTATTAGCCATACGTGACAGGCCACCAGCTATTGACCAAAAGGGACGTCGATAAGCGAACTCATCCTGACACCCTACTGAGCCTGTCAGTGACAATATCCGTACAGTCCGGTCCGTTCTTCTATGAGCATCGCATGGCGGGCCTAGGGGGTTGGTAAAAGTCAGACCCCCAATAGCGGTACAAGTCGTGTCGGAGTGTAGCCCAGAACACCCTTAGATACTACTGGAATACCTACCAGCAAATCTCCTGCCTTGGCCAAGGACTTTTCATGTTCTGGCTCACCTAGACACAGCGCGACCTCACCCCCAATACCGGGAGAGACGAACCCCTGCAGATCCGCTCACTGCCTCCATGTGGCTCGGGACTGTACCCAACTAAAACCTGTTTGCACGACTCCTTTGAGCCGTGGTAGGGTAGTAATCAAAGCACAGTGGGAACTCACACGAGACAAATGACGATCTCAGGTCGATGAACTAACCTGTACACATGTCACCAGGGAACTGCTATCTGACATCAGGTATAATCCCAACTAGCAGGTTCCCGGCGAGTCCTGTCCGGTGTACTCATAACCCAATGAGCACCTGTATACATCTTAGGTGAACCAACTGACACCAGTGGCTTGTGAGACCGGCCACCGCCCCTCATCGGGGTCTCGATTGTATACACTAGTCTACTCCAGAGTATCGATTCCCTGTCTCGAAACTCCCACGACTAGGGACCTTTTAAGGATGTGCTTATAGACCCCAGCTCCCACGTATATGATCGCCCTCATACTGCTGATAGTCAAGCAAGAATCCTAGGGGCTCTATCAATGTGTAATAGCGACTCGTAAGGTCACCTAAAGCAGTACACGATGATAAAGATAAACCAGATAGCATACTATCATCTTGAGTAAGACTGTACTACTGGGACAGGTCCTCCCCTCAATCATTGCAATCACGTACCTGTGACCAATAATTGACTCTGAGGGCACTATCTCCAACAATCTCCCACTTGCACTCAAGGCTAATTATTGCGATGTCGCATACTCACAGCCCGTGTGATACCGAACACCCAACTCCTCTACTAGTCAGTCTCACAAAGCTCGTTTACGAAACTATTGCGTTCGAGGAATAGCCTCTGTGAGTGGTTCCACTCTGATGTTTCTTTCTATGTCTCTCTCTATCTCAAGTTCACGGAGAAAGCCATCTCCCGAAATGAGCAATACCTTTCTTAGAATGTGTCTGGATATCTGATGGGACCTAGCTCATAAGTGAACTCCAAATCCAAACTTCTTAGACTGTATCGTCAACTGAACTTAATCAGTATCCTGCGCTATGCCTTCCCTTAGTATCCTTCTGGATCACCTGTCCAAAATACTGCCCCTCGTCGGGGGGAAAACTATAACTCTGACAGCCACTCTGCCATCCAGGTCACCTTGGAAGCCTGGAATGATAACTGTCTCCCGAAAGAGAATGCTGTTATCATATCCCTAGAACATCCACTTATGTTCTAAAACTGCGTCCGATTGTTTCTCCAGGATTGGATGAATATCAACTTATTGCACCTACTGCAAGAACAACATCTGGTGTGGTACTTGACATCTCATGATTGGCTCAATTGCCTAAGCAAATGATCTGCCAATCATGTGCATCCCTCTCCCCTTTAGTCTGTAAGACACCTTTAGAGAGGGTGACTCCATTACCTGCAGGTACACCACCATGCCAGGAGTCGTCCATTCTAAATACTCATAGAATGCTGTCTAAGTACCCAGATTGGGAAACCACCCAAATCTAGATCTAGTAACCAGAATGTACGATATAATATCCAAGTCCTGTGTAGAGAAACCACTGTGTGACGATCAAAGTATAACCGACCGTAGTATAGGAATATTACTTCCTACTCTGTGTATGTCATCAAATACCAGGACCCTACTACCTTCTTAACAGATCCATCCCCTATTCTGATGAAGTCAAACCTATGACTGTCACATCAGAAATAGATGATCTATCTCCGCTATATCTGCTTTAGTCTAGAAATAGACATAAGCCTGATGTCCACCAATGCTTCCGCGGCTCCCACTGACTACGAAAACCCTCTGGCAGAGTCATATACACGTGCACTTCTAAAGCTAGTTTAGAACGACGCTATACTCATCCTCCTGCCGGGTCTCACAGTCTGGAACAACAGCAATGGAAAGTCTGGGTAAACAAGAACCTCCGTGCCACTGTCCTTAAGCATACCGAAGTACCTCTCGAGCGCCTGAGGTTACCCACCATATCTGCTGAGTGGACAATGGAATGTCAAACCTGATTGAATCTTTAGGTTCTTATCAAATCTTCAGTAATCGTTTGCGGTTCTGGAATCATTTCCAGTTCTACCATACTCCCACTACTGATTTCTGAAAAAGATCCATTTTTAAATAAAACTGTGGCGAGTTAAGAACAATATCACTATTGATCTTCCAGATGGTAGAAAGTCAACCCTCGTCATAACCCGGGTCAACCCACAAACAGCCATTACAGAAACGTGCCTTGAGTTATCCGGAGTGTGGTTTTAAGCATAAGCCGGACTACTCCCCGTACCTTAACAATGTCAAGATATGAACTGTTCTATATCCAATATAGAAACAGAGGCATTGATTTAATTGAACCAGATTCAAATCATGCAGCTGTCTCCAGTGCATGTCAAGTAAATGGAAAGAGGCCGATCAACGTTACTCAACTTAGGAATACTTCCACTTATGAGTAACCTGAAAGTGAAGCAAGTTCTCTTAACCATTATTATCATCTGAATACCATATACAAGTATCTACATCTTCGATCACTTTGAAGAATCCCGATATTTACAATACCTGGTTCTCTACTTTACTGTTATACCTATAACTTCTTAAAACTTCGACCTTGTGTTTCTACGAAACACTTGTCTAAGAACTAGAGATGTTATAAGTAAACCGAATATAGTACGAGGAACAACCCCTCTGTCCTAATGGACACTGGACAATATATAATACTCTGTACAAGTCCCCTGAGTCTAATAACTCATTCACTGTGTGTCGTAGGTTGAAAACTGTACTTATGGTTAAGAAGAATTACACCGTTGTTCAATGCTCTTTACCTAACCTTCCACTGGTATAGGTAAATGTCATAGACATAATCTCAAAAAGGTATATCTCACTCTATAAAAATAGACGTACAGATATATCAATTTGAAATTGGTGGTGCATAACAACGCATATTCAAAACCAAATATTTGCCGACCGGCAAACAACCCAGGTGACTTCCTCAAATATCACCGATT
Source organism: Agapanthus africanus (assembly GCA_030015575.1). Classification (NCBI taxonomy): domain Eukaryota; kingdom Viridiplantae; phylum Streptophyta; class Magnoliopsida; order Asparagales; family Amaryllidaceae; genus Agapanthus; species Agapanthus africanus. The sequence continues at coordinate 292,377,694 of JASDDO010000012.1, read as the reverse complement.
ACAACGAATCCTGATATAATGAGGATGAACACTCAATTCCCAATAACTTACTCCCACTCATAATCTGTAAAACCATACAGATGTGAGAATCATACCTGGTAAATACATACCCTGGAGCAAGTGTCTAATTGGGAAATCAGTTTTCTTTTAACAGTACACAGTGAAACTGAAACATTGAAATGTTTCGATGGGGTATCCTGGTATTCCTAGTAATGCCTCTTCCATTATCCAGATTCATAATTATAACCGTATAATTCTTTGCCATCTCTCCAAATCCATTTATATGTATTTAGTCATTACCTTCTGTACACCCCTTTAGGCCAAATGGTTTTATTCCTTCCCTACCGTTCGGCACCAGCCTATGGTTTGGAAGAAGACTATCCAATAAGCATAATGGGCGTACTGTCCTAATCCTAGGAGCACTCGCAATGCGAGAGAAGGTGAAGATAAAAGAAAACAGAATAAACCTTATTCCTATTTCTCCTGAACTAGGATCCATCCCCGAACTGAAACAAGTTCCTTTCGAGTTCGTATATAACCATACGATGGATTATCCAATAAACTGGGATCTTCGTAGTGATACGGAGTGTCCTGGAGAAATACAAAGGTGATTTAGGATTGGCGAAGAAATACTTGGTTTGGTCGTGAATAGCAGTCGCAATTTACTTTGCCCTCTTACAAATCCCTTTCTTTGTCTTTACTTAATACCTTCTGTACACCGTTTAGGCTAATTGGTTTTCTTCATTCCCCACCGTTCGGCACCAGCCTAAGGTTTGGAAGAAGCCTATCCAATTTTTGTAATAGGTGTACTATCTCCTAAGCCAAGGAGTACTCGCAATCTGAGAGAGAAGGTAAAAGGAAAAGACAACTGAATAGTCCTATTCATTTTCTCCAGAACCAGAAACCATCCTCGAATTCTTTCGAGTTCGTATATAACCATACGATGGTTTTGTTCAATGGAAGTGGACGTTCATAGTAATACAGGGTGTCCTGGAGAAAAGGGTAAAAGTAGGAGTGGCAATGAGGTCTGCAACTCAGACAATCCAAAAGCCAGTGTTAAGAAGGTTCGGTCAACTTGGTCGCTGAGTCATAGTCTAGGGTCGGGTCAATGGTCGCTGCTAAAGAGAGAGAGAAAAGAAACACTCAGCGTGCACTCTAACCTAGATCAGAATGGTTATCACTTTATCTAATCAGGAAACCTCCCACTGTAACGTCAAATTCTTCCCCAAACCTGAAAGAAGAATTAGCCGGGATCACCCGAGGAGTAAACCAACTCATCAGTGGGAATCGGGATCCAACTATCATCGCATGATAACGTGACGGAATCCGCTCACGCTATCACACTCCAGAAGGTATGCGCATATCTGGCAAGTTTCAGTTCTTTTGAAACTCCCGATGTGGATTTTTGCCCCGTGCTCTTATGACCTTGACGAAGGTCAACAAATCATAAGCCACATGTCAAGTTCTACCCATCATTATCCAGGTTAATTTGAACCCACCCGTACAAGCCCTTGACGAAGGTCAACAAGGCTATACGACTGTCCCAAACCAACGCATCTATCTATGCAGCAGAAAGGCAACAAGCAGCTACCATACACTATGCCTTGACGAAGGCCACCAAACATAGCATGAATACTACGTGCTACCCGTCTGAAACGACGGAGGGCTACGAATGGTTTCTAGCGAAAACCTTTAACGTAATGAACTTGATATCGTTAAAGGAACCGGATAGCTTTTTAAAAATATAGTAACGAAAACCTTTGTTAAAGAGGTCACTCCCGGTGAAGGGATCTCGGCTCTTTCCCCGTAGAATGAGGTGCAGGATATTCCAACTGAATATCACGATGCAAAGCAAAAGTAATCGGCTATAGTGAAGTTATTGCCCTGACACAAACTTTTGTCCAAGGGGTCACTCCCGGTGAAGGGATCTTGGCCCTTGCCTCGTCGACTGAGGAGCAGGATATTCTAACTGAATACCACGATGCAAAACAAAAGAGAACGCCCCTGCAATAACAGCTTTTTGAAAAAGTGTTCCAACAACATCAGAATAGGTTTGTTTATCTTGCATTGATCTGAATCAACGCAGTCCCATCAATTGATCACACCACAAAAGAACGAAAATAATGATGTACGTATATGCCATCCGCATTCGCCACTGGGTCCCGTCATCACCCGTTAGGTTACTTAACTAACGACAGAGCGGGGACTGGACTAGCGCGGATGCAAAACATATACAACATCTACTAGTATATATATAATATATAATTTTCGCTCAAGGCATGATAAAATGCAACATCACAGAAATGTACAGCATCACAGAATAATACAGATATCTGGGATCCCCGGGTTTCACAGAGCCGCTGCTGAAACCCGACGTTCCCCTGGTCGTGTGGATAGCCTGTGCAATGAAATCTTAGACCCTTACGGGCGCGGAAAGTTACCCTCCAAAACCAGAAGCGAGGCAGCCCCCCTTCAGCAACGTGAATGGACCACCCAGCACTTCACGGAATCCGGTAACTTGGGCACCCCTCCTTGGGTCAACCTGTACCCCATACGAGTGCGACGAATAGCCCGCAAATTCTAGAGCAAAGCCCACTCCGTCTCAAAGCCATGAGATGCGGGCTCGTTGCCCTCTAGAACCCGGCTATCCGTGCACCCCTCCTTGGGGTAATCCTAGTACAGAAGGTAAAATATACATACAACGGGTACATCGACCTCGACCCGGTCGTGCCCCAAAAGAATAATACAAACAGGCAGTGACGGCAGTCCACATGTCGGACGCTCGCCCCGCAATATCAAATGTACATATAAAACAAAACAGTACTAACATTGCATCCAGACTATCCCCCATGACCGATCCGCAACATCACAGCACAACACAGAACATCAACGTGAATGTCACGTTCGCAAATCCGTCTAACCGGGCTATAGCAGTTAGACATGATTTACCGATCAAGTGACATTCACGGTCGCAGATATAATGTAAATACTGTGAACTAGCATGTTTAAAATATCCGATCGACCAAATTTTATCAAGTGGGCCCCAAGTAGTACTGTAGCACTTACAGAAAATCTGGGCCAAAAAAGAATATCCCAAAACCCCTATTTCCAACCTAAAAGCCTATTGTTAAAATTTGGTGCGATGAATAGTAAAAATCGCGGCGGAAACGCGGCCCAAGCATGGGTTTCGCGGCGGTTCCGCGGCGGTTTGGAGAGATCTCGCGACAAAATTTTCACAGATTTCTTAGATTTTCATGAACAGTATTCTGAAACAACCTGAAAAATTTTTGGAGATAAAAAAAATTCGACAGAGAACAGTGCACTGAAAATACGGTTTTTGCGATTTTTGTTCGATCGGGTTTTAAACATAATAGAGCAAGCTAGGGATGGTTAATGGCATGGCTCTGATACCAATTTAAGTCCGCGGCGGCGCCCCTGCCGTCGATCCGATGCCGGAAATGCGTAAACGAAAACTTTGCAAACTAGCAAACCGGCACCACCGCGCACTTTTCACGCGGATCGGGCCATTAACCTAGCTACTAGTAAACTAAAATACGGGTAGAGTAGTATACCAAGCGATCCGTGTCCTTCGGTCTTCGTCTCCATTACGATCTCCCGCGGAATCACCGTCCGTCACGTCCTCGTCGGAAAGGGCACCACGTAGCCGGATGCTTTTACGGCCTCCCACCTCTGGACCGAGGAAACTCGGGCGCGAAGTTGGCTAGCCGACGCGTCCAAGGTTTGTTGTAGGATAATGCAGAATGCTATGTCTCTTTAGGGTAGTGAAGTTTCCATTGATGGAGGTATAGAATAGAAATCAACTTTCAAGTGGAGCTTGGGAATTTTGTGTAAGCTAAAAGAGAATCATGAATTATTTCCCCACTCCAAAAATGAACCTTTCCTCTCACTCAAAATGTGGCCGGCAAAAAAGGAGAAGGGAATCCAAATAAGGGAGGTGAGTGTAGGAAGTAAAAAGTGGTGACCACATCAAAAGCAAGCCTCATATCAAAGACAAATCAACTCTAATCTCATTAATGCATGTAATGATGTATGAAAAGAAAAGATGCCATCATAATCTATGCAAATGCAAGAAACCCCTCCACAATGTGTTATTTGTAAACTTACAAATAACACCCGCCATCACAATAGTCCGGCCGTGAAGGAACAAAGAAAAACCGGCCGGAACGGAAATAAAACTGGCAAACTCAGAAAACTGATCCCGTAATAAATTACAGGAAAACCCCGCTTCTGCATATACATGCCCGCATTTGTATTCCAACTGAACACAAATGCAAAGAGACAAAACTACACTGTCTAATACTAGGATCCGGCTTAAGCCAAAGCCGGCTAGTAAAAACCGTCCGATCACGATCCGTGCAATACCGCACGTATCTGATCGAACCTTGCCTTATCTCCATACGGCCTCTACAGCGTTTCGCCCGAAATCTGAGTAATTGTGTGTGGTGGACTCTAAAGACTCGTCAATACTATGGCTGTGGATTTAACCACTAGCACGTCAGAGGTATTAGCCATACGTGACAGGCCACCAGCTATTGACCAAAAGGGACGTCGATAAGCGAACTCATCCTGACACCCTAATGAGCCTGTCAGTGACAATATCCGTACAGTCCGGTCCGTTCGTCTATGAGCATCGCATGGCGGGCCTAGGGGGTTGGTAAAAGTCAGACCCCCAATAGCGGTACAAGTCGTCTCGGAGTGTAGCCCAGAACACCCTGAGATACTACTGGAATATCTACCAGCAAATCTCCTGCCTTGGCCAAGGACTTTTCATGTTCTGGCTCTCCTAGACACAGCGCGACCTCACCCCCAATACCGGGAGAGACGAACCCCTGCAGATCCGCTCACTGCCTCCATGTGGCTCGGGACTGTACCCAACTAAAACCTGTTTGCACGACTCCTTTGAGCCGTGGTAGGGTAGTAATCAAAGCACAGTGGGAACTCACACGAGAAAAATGACGATCTCAGGTCGATGCACTAACCTGTACACATGTCACCAGGGAACTGCTATCTGACATCAGGTATAATCCCAACTAGCAGGTTCCCGGCGAGTCCTGTCCGGTGTACTCATAACCCAATGAGCACCTGTATACATCTTAGGTGAACCAACTGACACCAGTGGCTTGTGAGACCGGCCACCGCCCCTCATCGGGGTCTCGACTGTATACACTAGTCTACTCCGGAGTATCGATGCCCTGTCTCGAAACTCCCACGACTAGGGACCTTTTAAGGATGTGCTTATAGACCCCAGCTCCCACGTATATGATCGCCCTCATACTGCTGATAGTCAAGCAAGAATCCTAGGGGCTCTATCAACGTGTAATAGCGAATCGTAAGGTCACCTAAAGCAGTACACAATGATAAAGATAAACCAGATAGCATACTATCATCTTGAGTAAGACTGTCCTACTGGGACAGGTCCTCCCCTCAATCATTGCAATCACGTGCCTGTGATCCAATAATTGACTCTGAGGACACTATCTCCAACAATACATTCATACATCATCCATATGATACATTGCTACCTGAGGCACTGACACGAGCACTTGGTATTACCGTTGTTTAGAGGTATACCCTAACCATTGTTATAGGCTGCTGGTTATATATTTGAGGATATATTATGATTGTATGACTTAGGATGCGTTGTTCATGCGATTTCTGTTCGTAGATGTTTTTTCTACTCACGAGTTGGCAACTCACCCCCGTTGTGCCACAGTTTCTTGCAGGTTTTGCCGTACAGGTTTAATTACGGCTTGCTGGCACTACTTCTATTCCCGGGTGATTTGCTAGTAGGTGGGTTTATTTGTTTCTTAGCCCTCATTATATACCTTGTATATTATTACTCTGTTGTATCTAGAAGTTCCATCAACCAAACATGTATTTATTTTTGAGATAGAGGCCAGTGATGTTATTCTTTCGACCTTAGAGTCGCGCGTTATATTTCTGTGGATTTCTTGTTCTTTTGAGTTTCATTTTGAGTTTTGATCCTCGCCCTTGGCTTTGTATATTATATTGCTTGTATGGTTGTGACCGTCAATTGACGAAGAGCTAGCTCCCGCTTGGGGATGCCTTTTATTGATTTCGTATACTATTCATATTGTATCCCGTTTGGGAGCCAGTATTTACAAAGGTGACTCTGCCGAAATTTTTAGGAAATATTTGATGTTTTTAAAAAAACACATAATTCGGCTTATGCTATTAAAACTACTTGATTTAAATTGGTTTTCCTTCATTCGACTACTTCTCTTGGTTTGGATTTCTGGGTTTTCGGCTTACTTAGATTACGTACGCCTCGAGACGTTTCGTACTTTAAGTGCCGGTCATGTTCCGTACTTTCGGGACATGACAAGTGATTTTATGCTGTTGGGTATTGTTTTGGTTTTGTGTTTTACAGTGGGCTAAATCTGGGATAGTATAGCTAGTTTTAGTGTTTTGTGGGTTTTTGTGATCATTGGTGGTTTGGGTGGAGATTAAGTTAAGCTAGGGTTTTTATGGTTAGATTAATTATATTATGTGTTGTTGGTGCCACTTAATCAAAGCCTTTTCACCTGATTACTCAAATTTACCCTAATGTACCAAATTAGTGCTTTTATAACATTTTTAAACAAAATTATTGGATACGGTAAATCTTCTATATCTATGATTTTATTCTTGTTTTGCAAACATATACAGAATGATGTGCAGGCTTTTTAGATTATTGTGTAGGATTCATAGCCCGTTTCCCTACCCAAAATCCGGAGAGGACCCTCCCAAATCCGAGCTCGCCGGCCTCCTAAGGGAATTGGGGGTTGGTGCTGTGCAGGGGGGATGTCTGTGTGTGTTGTCCGTGTTGGGTATTGTTTATTTTCTTGGTTTTGTTCTAGGTAAAAATCTGGGACCATTTACCCATAATTAGTGTTTTGTGACTTACGCGACACGTACGTTAGGAGAGGGGTTTGGTGTTGCTGTGTGTCACAGGGTGTTGCGGTGTGTCACAATGTATCGGGGAGGTTTTTGACGTATACACACGCGTTTAGCTTGCGACGCTGGTTTCTCGTATAATCTTGATATCGCGTTTTTGCAGGATTTTGCCTTATGTGTGTTGCTTGTGTAAATTCTAGTTTTGCAGGAGGGGACTTCGGACACCGCGAAGAAGGGGAAGCAGGTGGTCGGATACACGTAGATCGAGATCACAATGAGTAGATTTAACATCTACGGGAAAATCGCCCATATGGCGCTATGCGTCAGGGCTTGATAGGATTTTGTAGCCGCATATCCATATTGGTGCACATAAACAATGATACATCCATACTTGCGCATATACATATTGTATATCCATATTGGTGCACATATACATTGATACATCCATACTTGCGCGCATACACATTGTATATCCATATTGGTGCACATATACATTGATACATCCATACTTGCGCCCATACACATTGTATATCCATATTGGTGCACATATACATTGATACATCCATACTTGCGCACATACATATTGTATATCCATATTGGTGCACATATAGATTGATACATCCATACTTGCGCACATATACATTGTATATCCATATTGGTGCACATATACATTGATACATCCATACTTGCGCACATAGACATTGTATATCCATAATGGTGCACATATACATTGATACATCCATACTTGTGCACATACACATTGTATATCCATATTGGTGCACATTTACATTGATACATCCATACTTGCGCACATACACATTGTATATCCATATTGGTACACATATACATTGAGACACTCATACTTGCTTATATATCCACTTGCACATCCATACTTACATACATGTATATTTCGCGTACATGGATGATGCTGGCTTTGATTTCTAAAATAATGGGGACCGCATGAGATATTTTCAAACTGGATCCATTTAAAAGAGCGGTTTTCCCTTTTTACTCTTAGTACGATTTTATGTGGCATACGACACATTGCATGAATTTACGCATTGAGTTTTGCATTTCCTCTGATTTCTGGATTTGAGAACCGTGGTATTATTTTAAGAAAGTATGCACTGTTTTGAAAACCCGGTTTCTGTTGATATGATATTTCAGTGCGTCCACCATGCGTTTTCTTGGTTCTGAAACGTGTGACATGTGAAACCCGATTCGAGGAGCTGGATGAGGCCGATTGCGGGTACATGGTGGACCCGGTATGGTACCCCGGGGCGAGAACGGATTTGCTGTGCAGTAGACGGTGAGCCTGGCAGAGGAACTACTACCTACTGGTGATTGGTTGGACCTGGAGGTTATCCGGAGGATACCGACCGGAGTTGAGAGATGGATATGGGATGGCCCGTACTGCTGGGGCCAAGGGACGATTCCGCAGACGGAGCCCATGGGCCGATCCGGACTGACGGAGCCCGATATATGAGGATTTGCGTGTCGATGCTAGACACGAGTATTTCAGGATATTTCTGAGTGCCGATGTTGGTCACCCTTATTTCCATGAGATTTACAGGATTTGAGGGACGGTTAGATTGACGGCGCCTGAGTTTTTGGGATTGGGGTGTATTTGGTGGACACCGGGGTTTTCCACGATGATGATTCGTGTAGATGATATTTTATCCCATTCTCAGTATTCATTGATATGCATTGCATCATGTAGTTGTAGTACCTGATAGAGTACCTTGCATGATTATTGCATACCCAGATTACCATATTGATGTCATCAGTTACACATGTTAGAGTATAGCAGCACGTGCATACCTGCGATTACCTTTATATGTTATTTACTATTAACGAGTTGGCAACTCACCCCCGTTATGCCACAGTGTTTGCAGGTCGACCATCAGAGTAGTCCCTGTAGGGCTACCCCTTTGTATCTTTTTGCTACGGATACCACTACAGTCGGCGTGTGAGCCGTTTTGCTGATAGGTGGGTTTTCGGTATCCGTGTATTTTCCATTTTGTACACTCTATTGTATCTAGTACTCTCCATCTACTATTTCATGTATTGAATTAGAGACCAGTTGTGAGGACGATGTTGTATATTATTTTGTACTCTGGATGTCAAGATCGTGTGAGCCGGCTTTATTTATGCAGTTTTATCTTTTATGTTGTTTTCACTTATATTGCTCATTTCTTCGCTACGGCGTCGTATTTTATTCTTGTGGTGGTTGTTTCCGCCGTTGGGCGTGAATGCTCCCGTTTGAGGATGTTTTATTCTTGTTATTAGTCATTTTACTTATATCATGTCTTGTACCCGTTTTCGGGGCTAGTTTTTACAAAGGAGGTGCTGCCGAAATTTTTAAGAAAATAACATAAACTTTAAAGATTATACTCGAGTTTTATAATTGTTTTAAATCAACGTCTTCAACTCTCACTACTTTTAATTGTTTTGAATTCTGGGTTTCGGCTTACTTGATCGCGTTACGCCTGTAAACGCTACGTGGTTAAGTGCCGGTCACGGCGGAACTTTGGGTCGTGACAATCCATCAATACAATACTAGGATCCGGTTTAAAGCAAAGCCTACTAGTATTATCCGATCATCATACGTGCACAAGTACACGTAAGTGATCGAAGCCCAGCCGTAAAACCATACAGCTTCTACATCTTTCACCCGATGCAGGGAAACTCTCTATGTGGGACTCTAAAGACTCGACAGTACCCTGGCAGTGGGTTTAACTACAAGCCGCAAGTGGTACTAGCTGCACGTAACGGCTACCCAGGTATCTGTAGATAAGAAGGTCGACGAGCAAACTCATCCGAACTCCTACTGAGCTTGTATGTGACAATCTCTGTACAGTCCGGTCTGTTCGTCTAAGAGTATCGCATATCGGGCCTAGGAGGAGGTAATCGTCAGACCCCTAATAGCGCAATAAGTCGTGCCGGAGTGTAGCCCAAAACACCCTGAGAAACTACTGGAATACCTACGAGTAAATCTCGCTTGTCCTGACCAGGGACTTTGTGTAATAGCTCTCCAAACACAGCGCGATATCAACCCCCAATACCGGGAAAGACGAATCCTATCTAACCGCCACTACCTCCAAGTGCTTCGGGATTGCACCCAACTACTACCTATTTGCTCGACTCCTTTGAGTCGTGGTAGTGTAGTAATCAAAGTAAAGTGGGAACACACTCGAGGCGAAGTAGCAGTGTCTAGTCGATGGAATAAGCTGTACTTATGTCACTTGGGAACTGCGACCTGACGATATGTATAATACCCACCAACAGTCCCCGATGAGTCCTATCCAGTGTACTCATAACCTTATGAGCACCTGCATACTATCTCCGGTGCGATGTACTAATGGCTGCGGGACAGACCATCTGCCCAGCTGGGATGAGAAGCGTATACACTAGTCTACTCCGGAGTATCGATGCCCTGTCTCGATAATCCTACGACTAGGGACCTGTATAAGGATGTGCTTATGGACTACCCAGCCCCCACTAGTGTGACTGCCATCACATCGCTGGTAATCAAGCAAAGATCCCAAGGGCTCTACCAATATGTATAAGCGATATTCTAAAAGAAAAACATTCACATATTGAGGTAAAAATAAACCAAGTAGCATACTACCATTTTGAGCAAGACTGTCAATACAACTGTGAATATCCCAAGCTTCCATCAAGTAATATACAAACTAGTATTATATAATAATGACCTCTAGGGCATATATCACTAACAATCTCCCACTTGCACTAAGGCCATGTATTGGCATATCGCAGACCTATTATCTCGATTAGCCTCTCGAACTGTGTCGGAGGGATAGCCTTCATGAGTGGATCTGCAGTGTTATTCTCCGTATATACTCTCCTCACCTCGATCTCCCGGCGATCAACGATCTCCCTGATCAGGTGGTACCGCCTCAAAATGTGTCTGGACTTTTGATGGGACCTGGGTTCCTTCGCTAAGGTTATAGCACCGTTGTTGTCACAATACAGAGGTATTGGATCTACAAGGGATGGAACCGCCTGAAGTTATTATAGGAACTTCCTCATCCAGACTGCTTCTTTCGTGGCGTCACAAGAAGCTATGTACTCCGCTTCCATCGTCAATTCAGCAACGGTGTCCTGTTTGGAGCTCTTCCAACAGACCGCCCCTCCATTGAGGGTAAAGACATAACCCGACATGGACTGGAGTCATCTTTGTCACTCTGGAAGGTGGAGTCAGGAAAGGCCTTGATCTGGAGGTCTTTTCTGCCATACACTAAGAACATTTCCTTAGTCCTTCTCAGGTACTTGAGAATGTTCTTTACTGCTATCCAGTGCTTCTCCCCTATGTTTGACTGATACCGGCTTACCACGCTTAATGCATAAGCAACATCTGGACTGGTACACAACATCGCATACATTATAGATCTTACCACAGAAGCATAGGGTATAGATGTCATGCGAGTCCTTTCCAAATCAGTCTTGGGAGACATCTCATTGGATAGGGTGATTCCGTGGCAAGCCGGTAAATTACCGCGCTTAGAATCTTCCATACTAAACCTTTTTAGTATGGTGTCGATGTACTTGGACTGCGAAAGTCCCAACATCCTCTTAGATCTATCACGATAGATCTGGAACCCCAGAATGTAGGAGGCATCACCCAGGTCTTTCATGGAGAACCTTTCTGACAAGAATCCTTTGACAGATTGTAGCATTGGAATGTCATTTCCTATTAAGAGAATGTCGTCCATGTATAAGACGAGGAATACCACAGTTCTCCCAACAATCTTACTATATATGCATGGTTCATCTGGATTTTTGATAAAGTTAAATTCTTCGACAGTATCATCAAAACAGATGTTCCAACTCCACTATGCCTACTTTAGTCCATAAATGGACTTAAGCAACTTGCACACTTTCCCGCTGCTCCCACTCTGAATGAAACCTTCTGGATCATCCATATAGACACACTCTTCCAAATTTCCATTTAGAATAGCCGTCTTTACGTCCATCTTCCAGATCTCATAATCGTGGAAGGCAGTAATGGTAAGAAGGATCCGAATGGATTTGAGCATAGCTACTGGAGAAAAGGTTTCGTCATAGTCCAAACCAGGTCTTTGACGAAAACCTTTTGCAACAAGTCTAGCCCTATAGGTTTCAACATGTCCATCTACACCCATCTTCTTTTTGAAGATCCATTTGCAGCCTACAGGTTTTACCTCTTCTGGAGCAATGTCCAAAGTCCATACTTTGTTAGTGTACATGGACTCCATCTCGGCCCGCATTGCATCTAGCCATTTTAACGAGTCGCTACTCTGAATGGCTTTTGCTTGAAGCTAGTAGGCTCATCATTGTCAATGATGCAATCCTCTCGATCCTCGTCTATGAGAAAACCGTAGTATCTCTCGGGCGGATGAGACCGCCTACTAGTTCTGTGGAGTGGCGCAGGGATGTCCGGTTCTTATGAAACCTCTGGTTCTACCAAGCTTTCTGTAATAGCTTGTGGTTCTGGAATTTCTTCTAGTTCTATTTCGGTCCCACTTTTCTGATTTTCAAAAAATTCAGATTCCAAGAAGTGGGCATAACGAGAAACAAAGACCTTCTGTTCCTCTGCGCAATAGAAATAATAGCCCCTGGAGTTCTTTGGGTATCCCACAAACTTACACAGTACTGAGCGTGCCTCAAGCTTGTCCGCGTGCTACTTTTTTTTACAAAAGCTGGACATTCCCATGTCTAAAGGTACTTAAGATAGGGTTTCTTCCCACTCCACATCTGATATGGTATGGTAGGCACTGTCTTGGTAGGAACCTTATTCATAAGATATGCATCTGATTCCAGTGCATAACCCCAGAAGGACCGCGGCAACTCAGCGTTACTCATCATGGAACGAACCATATCAAATAGGGTTCGGTTCCGTCTCTCCGATACACCGTTGTTTTATGGCGTTTATGGAGGAGTAAGCTGAGAGAGAATTCTATTCTCTTTTAGGTAATACAGGAACTCGACACTTAAGTATGTTAGTGTATATGCCATAGAGGCCATTACTTTATCATACTAGTTTGTATATTACTTAATGGAAGCTTGGGATATTCACCTTGTATAAACAATCTTGCTCAATATAGTAGTATCCTACTTGGTTTGTTTCTACTTCAATGTGTACATGTGTTTATTTTAGTATATCACCTATACACATTAGTGGAGCCCTTAGGATCTTTGCTTGATTACCAGCGTTGTGATGGCACTCACACTAGTGTGGGCTGGGTAATCTATAAGCACATCCTTATGCAGGTCCATGGTCGCAGGACCATCGAGACAGGGCATCGATACTCCGGAGTAGACTAGCGTATGCGCTTCTCATACTAGTATGGGAGATGGTCTGTCCCACAGCCATCAGTACGTCGTATTGGAGATAGTATGCGGGTGCTCGTTAGGTTACGAGTATACTGGACAGGACTCGTCGGGAACTGTTGGTTGGTACTATACCTATCGTCAGTTATCAGTTCCCAGGTGACATGAGTACAGATTAGTCCGCTGACTTGACACTGTCACTTTGCCTCGAGTGTGTTCCCACTGCACTTAGATTACTACCCTACCACGGCTCAAAGGAGTTGTGCAAACAGGTAGTAGTTGGGTGCACTCCCGAGGCACTTGGAGGCAGTGACGGTTAGACAGGATTCGTCTCTCCCGGTATTGGGGGTTGACATCGCGCTGTGTCTAGGAGAGCCATTACATGAGTAGTCCCTGGCCAGGGCAAGCAAGATATACTGGTAGGTTTCCAGTGTTATCTCAGGGTGTTCTGGGCTTCACTCCGACACGACTTGTACCACTATTAGGGGACTGACGTTTACCGCCCCCTAGGCCCGCCATGCGATGTATCAGACGAACAGACCGGACTGTATAGAGAGATTGTTACATTCAGACTCAGTAGGAGTTCAGATGGGTTTCACCTCGTCAGTCTTCTTGTCAGCATCTACCTGGGGACCGTTACGCACAGCTAGTGCCGCTTACGGTCTGTGGTTAAACCCACTGCCAGCGTAGTGTCGAGTCTTTAGAGTCCCACACAGAAAGCCATTCGCCTTTAGGCAAAAGAGTAGAGGTCGCATGGTTTTGCGACAGGTCGCATGGTTTTGCGACAGGGTTCGGTCACATCCGTCCGCTTGTGCACGTACAGTGTCCAGACCGTTAACACTAGCGGGCTTTGGTTTAAGCCAGATCCTAGTGTACGTTTTGGGATTGGTTTTATCTCGTATGTATTCATGTTCCTCGGAACGCGGATGCAGGTGTGTATGCACAGTTGACGGAGAGACAGAGGCAGAGGATTCTCATTAGGGTTGTTGACTGTTGACTGTTGACTTTTTGCTCAACCCTAATGAGAATATGATATATGATTAACAATAATATTAATTAAGTATTATGGTGACATGGTTGTTGAGGGGTTGACTTGTTGACTTTGTTGACCGGTTGACTAGGTTGGACTAGTTGACCATCATCATGACAATAGCTATCATTTCATGGCAAAGACTTTTGCTTGCTTGTTTATCTTGTGCAAAATGAGTGCATGAAATGATATGGTTATTTTGACTTAAACCATCACATAATACTTGATTGCTATTATTGGTTATGATGGCTTTGGATTATGAGAGCCAAGAGAGAAAATTCTTGCTCATTCTCTCATTTTCCATTCTCTCTCTTGTTTTGAGCTCTCACCCTCTTTCTCTTGCTCTCCCTCTCTCTAGTCTATGGTTCATTTGTCTCATGAGTTGAGAAACAAGAACCATAGAGAAAAATCCCAACACACTATCCTCTACTCACTCTAGTTCACAAGGTTTAGCACACCGAGTGAACTAGTTTCTACAAAGTTCGATGAAGAAGCCAAAGGTAGAAGCTTTCGGGTGGATCGATCTTCGGCGCAAGGAGACGACGGGGTGAAGCCGATCCATACAATATCGAGAGTTGAAGACGAAGGAGTTCAAGAAAGAAAGGTATAACCCCCTAACCGAGTAGTTAACTACTCCTAGTTAGGTTGTTAGGTAGATAGTTTAACAAAGATCCGTTTTGAGTCCATGTTACCTCCTCTAGAAAAATCATTTTTCGTCATTTCCGCAAGCCCGTAAGTACCGGGAGCGGTAGCATGGACTTACAGTGGTATCAGAGCCTAGTTAAACACTACCTAACATGTTAGCAAAGTTAGTAGAAATTCGATCGGAGAAAAGTCGCGAAATACACCCGGAAATCAAACTTGCTGTCGATTTTTAAAGTGCTGTAAAAATAATAAATCATGCTTCAAAAATCGACTCAGGGTTTTTATAGTCTACTGTAGAAAAACGTTCCAGAGAACCCATCAAAGCGCCGCGGAAACGCGGCAGAAGCTTGCTCCCGCCGCGGTTCCGCGGCCGATTTAACTCGGCTGTGGATCTTCTTTTCTGCAGAATACTTAATGGGGTATTTTGGGATATTTGGTATATGTTTTTTCAGCCGAGATTTTCCAGAAAGAAAAATTTGTTTTTGGGGCTTTAAAAGCCGTATTTTGATCGAGTTTCTAAAGACTTAAGCTGACAGGTATTTATCTGTGATGTGATATTTGTATTGAACGTCTGCTAATCGCTATATGTCGATTAGTGGGGGTTATACAAATCTGTGATCTGTGATGATGTTGGTATGCGTATATGAATTCATTGGATTGTCGCGGGTGAATAGCCGGGGGTTGTGAGACGAGAGTTTTTCTTTTCTTTCAATTCATGTAAATTTGTAAATTGATGTAATATTATTTTTGGCCGCACAACCGGGTCGGGGTTGTAGCCGTCATTGTATAATTTCTTTTTACTGTTTTTGCTCCTAGGATAGACCCATGGTGGGGTGCACAAACTACCGGGTATCTCGAAGTGCCGAGTGGTCTACTCGCGTCGTTGAGGGAGGTTGCTCCGCTTTGGATATTTGGCGGGTAGTTTGCCGCACCCGTAGGGGTCTAGGGTGGGGTATTAGCTATTCACCGCGACCGTGTAATCTGCTTTTCGTTACAGGCTCGTACGAATTGCGGGTTCCTAGTATATCCAATGTGTTCATCTGTGATCTAAAATAGCTATCATTGCAATATATCTATATATGATATTATTTAGGCGTTGTTTATGTTTTACAGCCGCGCTAGCCCAGCCCCCGCTCTGTCGTTAGTTTAGTAACCTAATGGGTAATGACGGGGCCCCGTGGCGAATGCGAATGGCATAAGCGTACGTCATATTTTGGTTGTTTTCTGCAATGGTAGGATTAAATGATGGGACACATTAAAAGAACTAATGCAAGAAAAATACGCATTAAAAGAACTAATGCAAAGAAAAATAAACCAAGTAAAAGTCGTTGGAACACTTTCAAAAACCACTCGGTTTCTTTTCAAAATAACTTTTAAACGCGGAGCTTAAGCCACTCCTTTTAAAAGCTATCTCGTTCCATCGATTATATCAAGTTCACTACGTTCACGGTTTCGCCAAAACCATTCATAGCCCTCCATCATTTCTGTTAAATATTCGGTAGTATTCAAGCTATGTATTTTGACCTCACGCCAAGGCATAGTGATTGGTAGTTGCCGGATATTTATCTGTTGCATAGGTAGAATGCGTTGGTTTGAGACAGTCGTACTGCCATTTTGGCCAACGTCATGGGTACGTACGGGTGGGTTCAAATTAACCTGGATAATGATGGGAAGAACTTGACATGTGACTTATGACATTTTGACCTCATGCCAAGGTCATAAGAGCATGGGGAAAAAATCCACATCGGGAGTTTCAAAAGAACTGAAACTTGCTAGTGTTGCATACCATTTGGAGTGTAATGATTCTGGTAGGATTCCTTCAATTTCGTCACACGATGCTATTTGGATCCCGATCCTACTGTGAGTATATGCTACTCCTCGGGAAATTTCTCACTTAACGATCAATGCTATAAACCAAGTAGGTGTCTAGAAAGGTGTTAGCGGGGCTACGCCCCAGGGAAAAGAGGTTCTTAAATTAAGGAACTTCGCGAAAGCGTTGCAAAACCTCCCTCGAAGTACCGACACCAGCCTGGCCGAACGGTTAAGCAAGAATTGTACGGTGAGATTGATCCTGACTAATTCTTCCTTTTTGGTTTGAGGAGGGATTCGAGAGACAGTGGGAGCCATCCTGTTTAGACAAATTAAAAACCACTCAAAAACTTGCAAGAGCATCATGCTAAAGTGTTTCTTCTCTCTTCTAATTGCAGCGACCAATCATCATGACCGGACTTAAGTTATTACTAGATAAAAACATACTGACAGGGCCAAACTACAAATATTGGCTCAGGAATGTCAAAATGGCAATCACTTATGACAAGTTAGGGTATCTCCTTACCACCAAAGCTCCCCATGTCCCAGGTCCCAAAACCAGCGTCGCGGATAGGGAAATCCGCAAGACCTGGGAGATCGATTGCGCGAAGGCCAAGTGCCTCGTGCTTGCCTCTATGGACAACGAACATCAGAGGAGGCACGAGAATATGGACCTCGAATCCATATTTCTCCATACAAAAGAACTGTATGGAGAGCAATCTCGTATCGCAAGATACGAAGTGTCGAAGAAGCTATTTTCGGCAAGGTTGGCCATCGGATCATCGGTAGCGGAACACGTGCTTAAGATGATTGGCTTCATTGAGGAGCTCGCGGAACTTGGGACCACGTTAGAGAACGAGCTCTATACGGACTTGATTCTCCAGTCCCTTCCTTCCACTTACGCCCAGTTTATCCTGAACTTCAACTTACAAGAAAAAGAAGTTGAACTTTCAGAGCTCCTCAACATGCTGAGGAGCGCAGAGGGCACCCTACAGAGAGGTAGGGAAACATCCACTTTGTTTGTAGGAGGATCTTCCTCTTCTAGGTCGAAGGCAAAAGCCAAGGGAAAGAAGAAGAAAGCCCCCGCCAAACCAAGGGGCGGTGTTAGTAAAGTGGATACGAAGGGAAAAGCAAAAGCAACAAAGGTAGCGGGAAGGCTTGTGGATAAGGAAGAGTGCTTTTTCTGTCATAAGAGTGGTCACTGGAAGAAAGATTGTAGGGCTTGGAAAGCCAGGACACAGGAACTGAAGCAAGTTGCGGCTTCAGCTTCAGGTGTATATGTTATTGAAAACTGTCTATCAATAAACTCTACTTCCTGGGTATTGGATACCGGATCAGGATCTCATATCTGTAATTCTTTGCAGGCGTTGAGAAACCGTAGGGTTTTGAAGGCAGGTGACATGACCCTCAAAGTTGCAAACGGAGCTGGCATGGATGCTATGGCCATGGGGGACTATCACCTGGGGTTGTCAGATGGACACGTTTTGGTTTTGCGTAATTGCTATTTTGTACCAACGCAACTTGTAATATCATTTCTGTATCTTTGATTTCTAAAGAACGTTATGAATTTGCGTTTGTAAGTAATGTTGTGAACATTCACCTTAATCAAGTTCTGATTGGGTCAGGTACATTAAGCAATGGTATATACGTATTAAACCAACCACAGATTTTCAATGTCCAGAATACACACAAAAGAAAGTCTCCGGAAATAAATCAAACTTTCTTATGGCATTGTAGACTAGGTCACATCAATGAGAGAAGGTTGATGAAGTTACATGCAGAAGGATATTTGAATCCGTTCGAATATCAATCGTATGCCACTTATCAATCCTGTCTCAAAGAAAAGTTGACAAAGACTCCGTTCACTGGACACGGAGTAAGAGCGAGCGAGCTCTTGGGACTCGTACACAGCGACGTGTGCGGTCCAATGTCTGCATATGCGCGAAGCGGTTAATCTTACTTCATTACTTTTACGGATGACTTTTCAAGGTACGGTTATGTCTTCTTAATGAAACATAAGTCCGAAGCCTTTGGAAAATTCCAGGAATATAAGAATGAAGTAGAAAAACAAACCGGCAAAAGTATCAAGATTCTAACATCGGATCGAGGTGGTGAATACTTGAGTGCTGAGTTCCTGGACTATTTAAAAGAGAATGGAATTCTCTCTCAGCTTACTCCTCCATACACTCCGCAATATAACGGTGTATCGGAGAGATGGAACCGGACCTTATTGGATATGGTACGTTCCATGATGAGTAACACTGAGTTACCGCGATCATTCTGGGGATATGCACTAGAATCAGCTGCATTCCTTTTGAACCGAGTTCCAACTAAGACTGTGCCTACCACACCATATGAGATATGGAATGGGAAGAAACCCTATCTTCAGTATCTGAAGATCTGGGGATGTCCGGCTTTTGTCAAAAAGCAGCATGCGGACAAAATCTAGGCACGCTCAGTACTGTGCAAGTTTGTGGGATACCCAAAGAACTCCAGGGGGTATCTCTTCTATTACGCGGAGGAACAAAAGATCATTGTTTCTCGTAATGCCCATTTTCTAGAACACCAGTTCTTAGAAAAGGAAACAAGTGGGAGCGAAATAGAACTGGAAGAAATTCCAGAACCACAGACTATTACTGAAAGCTTAGTACAACCAGAGGGTTCAAAAGAAAATGACATTCCTACGCTGCTCCGCAGGAGTAGTAGGCAGTCTCATCCGCCCGAGAGATACTACGGTTTTCTCATAGACGGGGATAGAGAGGATTGCATCATAGATTATGATGAGCCAACTAGTTTCCAGCAAGCCATTCAGAGCGTTGACTCGGTAAAATGGATGGATGCAATGCGGACCGAAATGCAGTCCATGTACACCAACAAAGTATGGACGTTGGACGTTGCTCCAGATGGGGTAAAACCCGTAGGATGCAAGTGGATCTTCAAAAGGAAGATTGGTGTAGATGGACAGGTTGAGACCTATAAAGCTAGATTGGTTGCAAAGGGTTATCGTCAAAGACCTGGTTTGGACTATGGCGAGACCTTTTCTCCAGTAGCTATGCTGAAATCCATTCGGATCCTTCTTGCCATTGCTGTCTTCCACGATTATGAGATTTGGCAGATGGACGTAAAGACCGCTTTTCTAAATGGAAATTTAGAGGAGTGTGTTTATATGGACCAGCCAGATGGTTTCATTCAGAGTGGGAGCAGCGGAAAGGTGTGCAAGTTGCTTAAGTCCATCTACGGACTAAAGAAGGCATCGCGAAGTTGGAACATTTGTTTTATTGAGACTGTCAAGGAATTTGGATTTATCAAAAATCCTGATGAACCATGCACCTATAATAGATTTGTAGCGAGAACTGTAGTATTCCTCGTTTTATACGTGGATGACATTCTCTTAATAAGAAATGACATTCCTATGCTACAATCTGTCAAAGGGTTCTTGTCACACAGGTTCTCCATGAAAGACCTGGGTGATGCCTCATACATTATGGGGATCCGGATCTATCGTGACGGATATTAGGACTTTCACAGTCCAGGTACATCGACACCATACTGAAAAGGTTCAGTATGGAAGATTCCAAGCGCGGTAATCTACCGGCTTGTCACGGGATCACCCTCTCCAAAGAGATTCTCCCAAGACTGATTTGGAAAGGGATCGCATGTCTATTATACCCTACGCTTCTGCGGTAGGCTCTATAATGTATGCGATGTTGTGTACCAGACCCGATGTAGCTTATGCACTGAGTGTGGTAAGCCGGTATCAGTCAAACCCTGGGGAGAAACACTAGATAGCAGTAAAGAACATTCTCAAGTACCTGAGAAGGACAAAGGAGATGTTCTTGGTGTATGGCGGAAAAGACCACCAGATCGAGGCCTTTGCTGGCTCCAGCATCCAAAGTGACAAGGATGATTCCAAGTCCATGTCGGGTTATGTCTTTACCCTCAATGGAGGGGCGGTGTGTTGGAAGAGTTCCAAACAGGAAACCGTTGCTGACTCGACGATGGAAGCGGAATATATCGCTGCTGCAGATGCCGCAAAAGAAGCTGTCTGGGTAAGGAAGTTCTTAACTGAACTTCAGGTGGTTCCGTCCATTGTTGATCCAATACCTTTGTATTGTGACAACAACGAGGCTATAGCTTTAGCAAAGGAACCAAGGTCCCATCAGAAGTACAGACACATCTTGAGGCGGTATCACCTGATCAGGGAGATCGTTGGTTGCCAGGAGATCGAGGTTCGGAGAGTTTCTACGGAAGATAACACTGCTGATCCACTCACAAAGGCCTTACCCCAGACTCAGTTCGAGCGGCAGATCGAGATGATAGGTCTTCGATACGCCAGTACATGGCCTTAGTGCAAGTGGGAGATTGTCAGTGTATATGCCCTAGAGGCCATTACTGTATCATACTAGTTTGTATATTACTTAATAGAAGCTTGGGATATTCACCTTGTATAAACAATCTTGCTCAATATAATAGTATGTTACTTGGTTTGTTTCTACATCAATGTGTACATGTGTTTATTTTAGTATATCCCCTATACACATTAGTGGAGCCCTTAGGATCTTTGCTTGATTACCAGCGTTGTGATGGCATTCACACTAGTGCGGGCTGGGTAATCTATAAGCACATCCTTATGCAGGTCCCTAGTCGCAGGACTATCGAGACAGGGCATCGATACTCCGGAGTAGACTAGCGTATGCTCTTCTCATCCTAGTGTGGGAGATGGTCTGTCCCACAGCCATCAGTACGTCATACTGGAGATAGTATGCGGGTGCTCATTGGGTTACGAGTACACTGGACAGGACTCGTCAGGAACTGTTGGTTGGTACTATACCTATCGTCAGTTATCAGTTCCCAGGTGACATGAGTACAGCTTAGTCCGCTGACTTGACACTGTCACTTCGCCTCGAGTGTGTTCCCACTGCACTTAGATTACTACCCTACCATGGCTCAAAGGAGTCGTGCAAACCGGTAGTAGTTGGGTGCAGTCCCGAAGCACTTGGAGGCAGTGATGGTTAGACAGGATTCGTCTCTCCCGGTATTGGGGGTTGACATCGCGCTGTGTCTAGGAGAGCCATTACACGAGTAGTCCCTGGCCAGGGCAAGCGAGATATACTGGTAGGTTTCCAGTGTTATCTCAGGGTGTTCTGGGCTTCACTCCGACACGACTTGTACCGCTATTAGGGGACTGACGTTTACCGCCCCATAGGCCCGCCATGCGATGTATCAGACGAACAGACAGGACTGTACAAAGAGATTGTCACATTCAGACTCAGAAGGAGTTCAGATGGGTTTCACCTCGTCAGTCTTCTTGTCGGCATCTACCTGGGGACCGTTACGCACAGCTAGTGCCGCTTGCAGTCTGGGGTTAAACCCACTTCCAGCGTAGTGTCGAGTCTTTAGAGTCCCACACAGAAAGCTCTTTGCCTTTAGGCAAAAGAGTAGAGGTCGCATGGTTTTGCGACAGGTCGCATGGTTTTGCGACAGGGTTCGGTCACATCCGTGCACTTGTGCACGTACAGTGTCCGGACAGTTAACACTAGCGGGCTTTGGTTTAAGCCAGATCCTAGTGTACGTTTTGTGATTGGTTTTATCTCGTATGTATTCATGTTCCTCGGAACGCGGATATAGGTGTGTATGCACAGTTGACGGAGAGACAGAGGCAGAGCATTCTCATTAGGGTTGTTGACTGTTGACTTTGACTGTTGACTTTTTGCTCAACCTTAATGAGAATATGATATTTGATTAACAATAATATTAATTAAGTATTATGGTGACATGGTTGTTGAGGGGTTGACTTTGTTGACTTGTTGACTTTGTTGACCGGTTGACTTGGTTGGACTAGTTGACCATCATCATGACAATAGCTATCATTTCATGGCAAAGATTTTTGCTTGCTTGTTTATCTTGTGCAAAATGAGTGCATGAAATGATTTGGCTATTTTGACTTAAACCATCACATAATACTTGATTGCTATTATTGGTTATGATGGCTTTGGATTATGAGAGCCAAGAGAGAAAAGTCTTGCTCATTCTCTCATTTTCCATTCTCTCTCTTGTTTTGAGCTCTCACCCTCTTCCTCTTGCTCTCCCTCTTTCTAGTCTATGGTTCACTTGTCTCATGTGTTGAGAAGCAAGAACCATAGAGAAAAATCCCAACACACTCTCCTCTACTCACTCTAGTTCATAAGGTTTAGCAAACCGAGTGAACTAGTTTCTTCAAAGTTCGAAGAAGAAGCCAAAGGTAGAAGCTTTCGGGTGGATCGATCTTCGGCGCAAGGAGACGACGGGGTGATGCCGATCCGTACACCATCGAGAGTTGAAGACGAAGGAGTTCAAGAAAGAAAGGTATAACCCACTAACCGAGTAGTTAACTACTCCTAGTTAGGATGTTAGGTAGATAGTTTAACAAAGATCCGTTTTGAGTCCATGTTACCTCCTCTAGAAAAATCGTTTTTCGTCATTTCCGCAAGCCCGTAAGTACCGGGAGCGGTAGCATGGACTTACAAAGTATTCACCACCTCGATCAGATCTCAGTGTATTGATACTTTTTCCTATTTTTTTTCCACTTCACTCTTATATTCTCGGAATTTCTCTAAGGCATCGGATTTATACTTCATCAAGAAGACATGTCCATACCTTGAGAAATCATCCGTAAAAGTAATGAAGTTGGAAAACCACTTCGCGCATGTGTAGACATTGGACCACACACATTGCTGTGTATGAGTCCCAAGAGCTCGCTCGCTCTTACTCTGTGTCCAGTGAACGGAGACTTTGTCATCTTTCCCATAAGATAAGATTGACAAGTTTCATAAGACTTATATTCGAACGGATCCAAATATCCCTCTCTATGTAACTTCGTCAACCGTGTTTCATTGATGTGACCCAGTCTATAATGCCATAAGAAAGCCTGATTTAATTCCGGAAACTTTCTTTTAAGTGTGTTCTGGACACTGAAAACCAGATCTTGATTTAATACGTATATTCCGTTATCTAATGTACCTGACCCAATCAAAACTTGATTTAGGTGGATGTGGACCACATCGCTTACAAATGTAAAATTATATCGTTCCTTAGAAAGTAAGGATACAGATATGATGTTATAAGCTAGACTAAGTACATACAAATTGTTACGTAGAATCAATATCTGCCCACTTGCCAATCCTAGGTGATATCCCCCTACGGATTCAGCTTCCACGCTCATTCCGTTAGCAAGCCTGAGAGTCATATCACCTACCTTGATAAATCTACGGTTTCTCAGATTCTGTAATGAATTACAGATATGAGATCCTGATCCGGTATCTAGTACCCAGGAAGTAGAGTTAATTGACATACAGTTTTTGATTACAAACACACCCGAAGTCGAATCCACAACATACTTCGGATCCTAGATTCAGGCTTTCAAAGCCCTGCAATCCCACTGCCAATGCCCTTTCCCGTGACAATAGGAACATCCGTCCTTTCCTACTGTCAGCCCAGAAACTTTTGCCCTTCCCTGTCCCTCTACTTTACTGACACGCATATCATCTTTACGGAGGCCTTCTTCTTCTCACCCTTTTCTTTCGCCTTGGATGCAGAAGAGGAAGATTCCCCGATAAGCAGAGTGGGTGTCTCCCTGGTTTCCTTCTGGGTGTAAGTAGAAGGTAGGGACTATAGAATTAAGTCAGCATATGACTGGTTATCCAACGTGGTCTCCAGGTCCGTGGGCTCATCAATATAGCTAGTCATTGTAAGGACGTTGTCCCCTATAGATGACCCGATAGTCAACCTCGCTTGAAGCAATTCTTTCGAGGTCTCATATCTTGCGATACGAGATTGCTCTCCATATAAAACTTTGTTATGGAGGAATATGGATGCTAAGTTCATCTTCTCGTGCTGCCTCTGGTTTTCACCATTTACTGAGGCCAACACGAGGCACCTGGCATTCGCACTGTCCTTTTCCCTTGTTATACGGATATCAACATCCGTGACGGTGGAAACTGGACCAGGGACGGCAGGGGCTTGAGTAGTAATGAGGTGGTCCAGCTTGTCACAGGCAATGGACATCTGGACAAACCCTTGCCAGTTAATATAGTCTGGCCCAGTCAATTTATTAGCTAAATGTAACCTAGGCGAGGTCAACTGGTCGCTGCAATTAGGAGAAAGAGAAGAAACACTTTAGGATGATGCTCTTCCAAGTTTAGATTGGTTTTTAATTTATCTAAATAGGATGGCTCCCACTGTTTCTCAAATCCGTCCTCAAACCATAAAAGAAGAATTAGTTAGGATTAATCTCACCGTACAATACTTGCTTAACCGTTCAGCCAGGCTAGTGTCGGTAATTCGAGGGAGGTTTTACGATGCTTTCGTGAAGTTCCTTAATTAAATAATCTCTTTTCCCTAGAGGCGTAGCTACGCTAACACCATTCTAGACACTTACTTTGTTTATAGTATTGATCGTTACGTGAAAAATCTCCCGAGGAGTAGCATATACTCACAGTAGGATCGGGATCCAAATATCATTGTGTGATAAAGTCGAAGAAATCCTACCAAAATTATCACACTCCAAATGGTATGCAACACTAGCAAGTTTCAGTTTCTTTAGAAACTCCCGATGTAGATTTTTGCCCCATGCTCTTATGACCCTGACGAAGGCCAACAAATCATAAGTCACATGTCAAGATCTACCCATCATTGTCCCGGTTAATTTGAACCCACCTGTATATACTCTTGACGAAGGCCAACAAAGTAATACGACTGTCCCAAACCAACACATCTATCTATACTACATATGAATACCCAGCAGCTACCAATCACTATGCCTTGACGAAGGCCAATAAACAAAGATTGAATACTACTGAATATTCATATGAAATGACGGAGGGTTACGAATGGTTTTGGAGAAACCGTGAACGTAGTGAACCTGATATAATCGAAGGAACCGGATAGCTTTTAAAAGGAGTAGTTTAACCGTCATATTTTAAAAGTCTGCTGGTTTGAAAAATCCGAGTGGTTTTAAAATTTGTTCCAACGATTCAACTTTGGTTTGTTTGCTTTGCATTAATGTAATGCAGTCCCATCATTTACACCTATCATCACAAAAAGAAACGAAAATATAACGTACGCTTATGCCATCCGCATTCGCCACGGGGCCCCGTCATCACCTGTTTGGTTACTTAACTAACAACAGAGTAGGGGCTGGACTAGCGCGGATGCAAAACATAAGCAACGCCTATTATATAATATATGTCAGTCTACGGTAGCGCCCCGGCCGTCAATCCGAGTCCAAACGCGGAACAAAAACTTTTATAAACTGGAGCTAACGTAGTCTTTCACCCGGATCGTTCCATTAACCCTCTACTAGCAAACTACAAAGATGTTAGAATGGCTATACCGATCGACCCGTGTCCTTCGGTCTTTAGCCACCATCCCAAGCTCCTCGCGGCTCCTCCAACGAAGTTCGCTCTCCGATCTCGCTCGTCGAAATGGCACCACGTCAAAGATTCTTTATACGGGTTCCCGCTTCAAAACGAAGCAACTCGGACATGAAGTTTGCTAGCCGACATGTCCAAGGTGATGTAGTGATGGTGTGTGATTACTTTGTCTCAAAACACCCATGGATTCTCAACTCATGAGAGGGATGGGTGGAGGTTGAAGAAGATACCCATGGAGGAAGAGGTGAGCTCAAGAAAGAGAAGCAAGTGAAGAAAAAGGCTTGTGTCTTTTGTGAGATATTTTGAGAGCTCATATATATCCTCAAGAATAATCCCTTGCCATAACAAAACAGCCCTCTCTCTCTAAAATATCCTACACAAACAAAAAAATCTCAAGAAATCAATCCATGTCACAATAAATGGTCACATGAACCAAGACGATGAGTCACCCTGTACATGTGTCATGAAATGATGCATATGGACAAAACTTTCACTCACATTTTCCTCCACTAAACATTTAAACTAAATGTTTAATCCAACAAAAAGAAATGGCATCAATAAAAGTAAACTCGTGATGGATCACAAGAATACCCCTCATCTGTATATACATACCCGCATCCGTATTCCGACTGAATACGAATACTACGAGACGAAAGTAATCCAACAATCTAATACTAGGATCCGGCTTAAACCAAAGCCCACTAGTATGATCCGTCCGATCATGATCCGTGCACAAGTGCATGTATATGATCGAACCCTGCCATAAAACTATACGACCTCTACAACGTTTCGCCCAAACTTGGGAAACTTTCTGTGGGGGACTCTAAAGACTCGTCAATAAGCTGGCAGTGGGTTTAACCACAAGCACGTCAGATGCACTAGCTGTACGTAACGGCTGCCCATGTATTGAGCAAAAGGAAAGCTGACGAGCGAACTCATCCTGAAACCTACTGAGCCTATCTGTGAAAATCTCCGTACATTCCGGTTTGTTCATCTATGAGTATCACATATCGGGCCTAGGGGGATGGTAAATGTCAGACCCCCAATAGCAGTATAAGTCATGTCGGAGTGTAGCCCAGAACACCTTGAGAAACTACTGGAATACCTACCAGTAAATCTCACTTGCCTTTGCCAAGGACTTTGTGTAATGGCTCTCCTAAACACACCACGATATCAACCCCCAATACCGGGAAAGATGAATCCAATCTAACCGCCACTGCCTCCAAGTGCTTCGGGACTGCACCCAACTACTACCTGTTTGCACGACTCCTTTGAGCCGTGGTAGGGTAGCAATCAAAGAATAGTGGGAACACACTTGAGGCAAAGTGGCAGTGTCAAGTCAACGGACTAAGCGGTACTCATGTCACCTAGGAACTGCTCCTGATGATAGGTATAGTACCAATCAGCAGTGCCCCTGCGAGTCCGTCCAGTGTACTCATAACCCAATGAGCACCTGTATACTATCTTAGGTGAACCAACTGACACCAATAGCTTGTGAGACTGACCATCGCGCCTCGTCGGGGTCTCGATCCGTATACACTAGTCTACTCTCGGAGTATCGATGCCCTGCCTTGAAACTCCTTCGACTAGGGACCCTTTAAGGATGTGCTTATAGACTACCCAACTCTTACTTATATGATCGCCATGTAAGTCTACGGTAGCGCCCCGTCCGTCTAACAGACGCCAAATGCGGAACAAAAACTTTTAACTGGAGCTATCGTATACTATAACCCGGATCTGCCATTATTGCTAAACTAACAAACTGTAATGAGAGTAGAAAGGTTATACCGAACGATCCGAGTCCTTCGTTCTTTAACCATCATCCCACGCTCTGTTGCGGCTGCTCCGATCTCGTCGATCTCCGATCTGCTCGTCCAGGTGGCACCACGTCAACGATTCTTTAAACGGGCTCCCGCCTCTGACTCGAGGCAACTCGGTCGTCAAGTTTGCTAAAAGAGACGACCAAGAATGATGTAGAGAATGAGTAGAATACTTTGTCTCGCTTCGTCCAAAGCCATGGATGAACGGTTAATGAAGTTTCCAATTAATTCGGGTGATGGAATGAAATAAGCTATGAAATTTCCATACACCACAAAACTATCATAATCTTTTTTAACCAAATGAATCAATCAAGTGTGTGTGAGAGAGGAGGGGGCCGGCCACACTTATATGAAGAGGGAGGTGAGGGTAAGAGAAAATTGGTGACAATAAGAATGAAGCTTATCATGAAAGAATGAGTCATGTATGAACACAAAGTATGAACACAATAAATGCACCATTAATGAACAAATGAGTCACAAGCCTAATCACCTATTCTAGAACCTTCTAGAAGCATCCACACTTATCCAAAGAAAAGATAAATCCGTATTTAACCGAAAGTTAAATACGGCTGATAGAAAACTGGAAACTGGCAACTTCCAAAAGCGATCCTGAAACGAATTTCAGGACAACCCCATAACTGTATAAATATACCCGCATTTGTATTACAACCGAATACAAATGCAACTGAGACAAAGATATTATATCTACTCAATATAATACTCGGATCCGGCTTAAACCAAAGTCCACCAGTATTATCTGACCGAAAAATGACACGTGCGTAAACGCACGTGAATTTTCCGAACCCTGCCATAAAACCATACAGCCTCTACAACGTTTCGCCCGAACTTCGGAAGCTGTCTGTGGGGGACTCTAATGACTCGTCAGTACCCTGGCAGTGGGTTTAACCACAAGCCGTCAGTGGCACTAGCTATGCGTAACGGCTTCCTATGGACTGACCTCAAGGGAGGCCGATGAGCGAACTCATCCGGAAACCCTACTGAGCGTAACAGTGACAATGTATATGTTGGAGATAGTGCCCTCATATTCAATTATTCGATCACAGGCACGTGATTACAATGGTTGATGGAGGACTTATCCCGATAGGACAGTCTTGCTCGAGATGATAGTATGCCATCTGGTTTACCTTTATCATCGTGTACTGCTTTAGGTGACCTGACAAGTCGCTATTACACGTTGATAGAGCCCCTAGGATTCTTGCTTGACAACCAGCAGTATGAGGGCGATAATATACGTGGGAGCTGGCAGTCTATAAGCATATCCTTAAATGGTCCCTAGTCGTGTGAGTTTCGAGACAGGGCATCGATACTCCAGAGTAGGCTAGTGTATACAGTCGAGACCCCGACGAGGGGCGGTGGCCGGTCTCACAAGCCACTGGTGTCAGTTGGATCACCTAAGATATATACAGGTGCTCATTGGGTTATGAGTACACCGGACAGGACTCGCCGGGAACATTCCAGTTGGTCATATACCAGACGTCAGATGGCAGTTCCCTGGTGACATGTGTGCAGGTTAGTTCATCGACCTGGGGATCGTCATTTGTCTTGTGTGAGTTCCCACTGTACTTTGATTACTACCCTACCACGGCTCAAAGGAGTCGTGCAAACAGGTTTTAGTTGGGTACAGTCCCGAGCCACATGGAGGCAGTGAGCGTATCTTCAGGGGTTCGTCTCTCCCGGTATTGGGGGTGAGGTTGTGCTGTGTCTAGGAGAGCCATTACACGAAGCCCTCGGCCGAGGCAAGGAGATTTACTGGTAGGTATTCCAGTAGTATCTCAGGGTGTTCTGGGCTACACTCCGACATGACTTGTATCGCTTTTGGGGGTCTGACTTTTACCAAACCCCTAGGCCCGCCATGCGATACTCATAGACGAACGGACCGGACTGTACGGATATTGTCACTGACAGGCTAAGTAGGGTTGTCTGGCTGAGTTCGCTCACAGACATCCCTTTTAGTCAATACCTGGTAGCCCGTTACGTATTGGCTTATACCTCTGACGTGCTAGTGGTTAAATCCACAACCAAGGTGTTGACGAGTCTTTAGAGTCCCCCATATTCAGTTACTCAGCTTTCGGGCGAAAAGTTGTAGAGGCCGTATGGAGATATGGCAAGGTCCGATCAGATACGTGCGGTATTGCACGGATCAGGATCGGACAGTTTGTACTATAGGCCGTATGGTTATATGGAAGGGTTCGATCAGATACGTGCGGTATTGCACGGATCAGGATCGAACAGATATTACTAGCCGGTTTTGGTATAAGCCGGATCCTAGTATAGTACAGTGTAGATTTTGTCTTATTGCATTTGTATTTTGGTCGAAATACAGATGCGGGTGTGTATGCACAGTATCGGGGTTTTCCTATAATTTATTAAGGGACCAGTTTTCTGGAGTTGCCAGTTTGCTTTCCGTTTCGGCCAATTTCCTTTGTATCGTTCATTGGTCGAAGTTTGGTGGAGGAGGTCTTATTTGCATTGTTGCAAATAAGTGGTTGTGGAGGGGGGTATTTGCATTTCTTTGTATCATGATGGTTTCATGATGGAGCCCATCCCTTGACCTTCCTTGCTTGACTTCTATCTTCATGATGGCATGACTTTTTGAGTCATCATGGTTGTTGTTGATGGGAGAGGATATGGTTGTTGAGTGTTGGACTTTACTAGCTATCATTTCTTTGCATTATTGATCAAGCCATTCTCTCTCACTCTCATGCCACTCTCTCCACTCACCAAGGCCGGCCACTTGAAGAGGTGGGGGTGCCTATTTTTGTGTGGGGATTTTTTGTATCTTTAGCTTTGAGAAATCCCTACAACCTCTCTCCAAGTTCTTTTTCCTCCACCACAATGGCATCTCCATGAACCCCAAATGAGACTTGCTCACTAGATATTCTACAGCAAACCTTGGGCACGTCGACTAGCCAGCTTCGTGCCCGAGTTGCTTCGGCATTGAGGTGGGAGCCCGTAAAAGAAGTAGGCGATGTGGTGCACTTCCGGCGACGAGGTGGAGACCGGAGCTTCCGCAGGAGATTGGGACGACGACGAGAAGACCGGAGGACATGGATCAGTCGGTATATCTCTCTTCCCTTTCTTGTAGTTAGCTAGGACTAATTAATGGTTCGATCCGGGTATTAGTGTGCGGTGGTGCCGGTTTGCTAAGTTCGCAAAATCAAAGTTTATCACCGTTTCCGCATTTTGGCCTCGGGATGGAGGCCGGGGCGCCGCCGTGCACTTACAGTGGTATCAGAGCCTCGCCATTAACTTAGTCTAGCTTGCCTTAATGTGTTTTTCAGTTCCGATCGATCAAAAGTTCCAAAACCCGTATTTCCTTCACGACAGTTTTCTGTTGAAATTTTTTGGTCTCCAAAAATTTTTCAGGTTGTATAAAATTGATGTACTGGAGATTACAAGGCTACTGTAGAAATTCGACAGGGTGATTCCACTGTGGAGGCGCGGAACCGCGGCCAAACCTACCTTTGGGCCGCGGTTCCGCCGCGCACTGTGGAGATCCCTGCACCAAATTTCTACAGTATCCTTCTAGGGTTAAAATTGGGGTTTTGGAATATTAATATTGGGCCCAGAATTTCTTGATGTGCTACAGTAGTACTTGGGGGCCCGATTGTTAAAGTTTGATCGATCGGATATTTAAACACATTATTTCACAGTATTTACATTATATCTGCGACCGTGAATGTCACTTGATCGGTAAATCCGGTCTAACTGCTATAGCCCGGTTAGACGGATTTGCGAACGTGACTTTCACGTTGATGTTCTGTTTTTGCTGTGATGTTGCGGATCGGTCGTGGGGGATAGTCTGGATGCAATGCTAGTACAATTGTGGTTGTTTTAGGTACATTTGATATTGCGGGGCGAGCGTCCGACATGTGGACTGCCGTCACTGCCTGTTTGTATTATTATTTTGGGGCACGACCAGGTTGCGGTCGATGTACCCGTTGTATGTATATTTTACTTTCTGTACTAGGATTACCCCAAGGTGGGGTGCACGGATAGCCGGGTTCCAGAGGGCAACGGGCACGCATCTCATGGCATTGAGACGGAGGGGGCCTTACTCTGGAATTGGCGGGCTATTCGCCGCACCCGTAGAGGGTACAGGTTGACCCAGGAGGGGTGCCTAAGTTACCGGATTCCGTGAAGTGCTGGGTGGTCCATTCACGGTACTGAAGGGGGCTGCCTCGCTTCAGGTTTTGGCGGGTGACTTGCCGCACCCGTAGGGGTCTAGGATTTCATTGCACAGGCTATCCACACGACCAGGGGAACGTCGGGTTTCAGTAGTGGCTCTGTGAAACCCGGGGATCCCAGATATCTGTATTGTTCTGTGATGCTGTACATGTCTGTGATGTTGCATTTTTTATCACGCCTTGAGCGTAATATAATATATTGGTATATATATTAGTAGATGTTGTATATGTTTTACATCCGTGCTAGTCCAGTCCCCGCTCTATCGTTAGTTAGCTAACCTAACGGGTAATGACGGGACCCAGTGGCGAATGCGGATGGCATATACGTACATCAGTATATTTTCGTTCTTTGTGGTGTGATCAATTGATGGGACTGCGTTGATTCGGATCAATGCAAGTTAAAAACAAACCTAATCTGATGTTGTTGGAACACTTTTCAAAAAGCTGTTATTGCAAGGACGTTCACTTTTGTTATGCATCGTGGTATTCATTTGGAATATCCTGCTCCTCAGTCGACGAGGCAAGGGCCGAGATCCCTTCACCGGGAGTGACCCCTTGGACAAAAGTTTGCGTCAGGGCAATGACTTCACTATAGCCGATTACTTTTGCTTTGCACCGTGGTATTCAGTTGGAATATCCTGCACCCCATTCTAAGGGGAAAGAGCCGAGAT
Organism: Agapanthus africanus; assembly: GCA_030015575.1. Lineage (NCBI taxonomy): Eukaryota > Viridiplantae > Streptophyta > Magnoliopsida > Asparagales > Amaryllidaceae > Agapanthus > Agapanthus africanus. The sequence continues at coordinate 292,344,850 of JASDDO010000012.1, read as the reverse complement.
CCCTTCACCGGGAGTGACCTCTTTACCAACGGTTTTCGTCACTATATTTTTAAAAGCTATCCGTTCCTTCAACGATATCAAGTTCACTACGTTAATGGTTTTCGCCAGAAACCATTCGTAGCCCTCCGTCGTTTCAGACGGGTAGCACGTAGTATTCATGCTATGTTTGTTGGCCTTCGTCAAGGCATAGTGTATGGTAGCTGCTTGTTACCTTTCTGCTGCATAGATAGATGCGTTGGTTTGGGACAGTCGTATAGCCTTGTTGGCCTTCGTCAAGGGCTTGTACGGGTGGGTTCAAATTAACCTGGACAATGACGGGTAGAACTTCACATGTGACTTATGATTTGTTGGCCTTCGTCAAGGTCATAAGAGCATGGGGCAAAAATCCACATCGGGAGTTTCAAAAGAACTGAAACTTGCCAGATATGCGCATACCTTCTGGAGTGTGACACCGTGAGCGGATTCCGTCACGTTATCATGCGATGATAGTTGGATCCCGATTCCCACTGATGAGTTGGTATACTCCTCGGGTGATCCCGACTAATTCTTCTTTCAGGTTTGGAGGAGAATTTGACGGTACAGTGGGAGGTTTCCTGATTAGATAAATTGGTAACCATTCTGGTCTAGGATAGAGTGCACGCTGAGTGTTTCTTTTCTCTCTCTCTCTTCGGCAGCGACCATTGACCCGACCCTAAGACAATGACTCAGTGACCAAGTTGACCGAACCTTCTTAACACTGGCTTTTGGATTGTCAGAGTTGCAAACCTCATTGCCACTCCTACTTTTACCCTTTTCTCCAGGACACCCCGTATTACTACGAACGTCCACTTACATTGGACAAAACCATCGTATGGTTATATATGAACTCGAATGAATTTATTCGAGGATGGTTTCAGGTTCTGGAGAAAACGAATAGGACTATTCAGTTGTCTTTTCCTTTTGCCTCATCTCCGGTTGCGAGTACTCCTTGGTTTAGGAGTAGTACACCTGTTACGCAAATTGGATAGTCTTCTTCCAAACCTTAGGCTGGTGCCGACCGGTAGGGAATGAAGAAAACCAATTAGCCTAACAATGGTGTGCAGAAGGTATTGAGTTAAGACAAAGCAAGGGATTAGTAAGAGGGCAAAGTAAATTGCGACTGCTATTCACGACCAAACCAAGTATTCCTTCGCCAATCCTAAATCACCTTTGTATTTCTCCAGGACACTCCGTATCACTACGAAGATCCACAGTTTATTGGATACTCCATCGTATGGTTATATACGAACTCGAAAGGAACTTGTTCCAGTTCGGGGATGGATTCTGGTCCAGGAGAAATAGGAATAAGATTTATTCAGGTGTCTTTTATCTTCACCTTCTCTCGCATTGCGAGTGTTCCTAGGATTAGGACAGTACACCCATTATGCTTATTGGATAGTCTTCTTCCAAACCATAGGCTGGTGCCGAACGGTAGGGAAGGAAGAAAACCATTTGGCCTAAAGGGGTGTGTAGAAGGTAATGACTAAAGACATATGAAGGGATTTGGAGAGGTGGCAAGGAATTACACGGTTACAGTTGTGAATCTGGATAATGGAAGAGGCATTACTAAGAATACCAGAATACCCCATCGAAACATTTCAATGTTTCAGTTTCACTGTGTACTGTTAAACGAAAACTGATTTCCCAGTTAGACACTTGCTCCAGGGTATGTATTTACCAAGTATGATTCTCACATCTGTATAGTTTTACAAATGATGAGTGGGAGTAAGTTGTTGGGAATTAGGTGATCATCCTCATTGTATCGGGATTCGTTGTAATCGGTGATATTTGACGAAATTGCCTGGGCTGTTTGCCGGTCGGCAAATATTTGGTTTTGAATATCCGTTGTTATGCACCAATTTCAAATCGATATATCTGTACGTCTATTTTCATAGAGTGAGATATACTTTTTTGAAATTATGTTGATGACATTTACCTATATCAGTGGATGGTTAGGTAAGGAGCATTAAACAGCGGTGTAATTCTTCTTAACCATAAGTACAGTTTTCAACCTACGATACACAGTGAATGAGTTATCAGACTCAAGGGACTTATACAGAGTATTGTATGTTGTCCAGGGTCCATCAGGGCAGAGGGGTTGGTCCTCGTACTATATTCGGTTTACTTATGACTTCTCTAGTTTTTAGACAAGTGTTTCGTGGAAACACAGGGTCTGAATTTTGAGAAGTTGTAGGTATTTAAATAAAGTAGAGAACCAGATATTGCAAGTATCGGGATTCTTCAAAGTGACAGAAGATGTAGATACTTGTATATGGTATTCAGTTGATAGTAATGGTTAAGAGATCTTGCTTCTCTTTCAGGTTACTCATAATTGGAAGCATTCCTAAGTTGAGTAACGCTGATCGGCCTCCTTCCATTTAGTTGACATACACCGGAGACAGCTGCATGATTTGAATCCGGTTCAATTAAATCAGTTCCTCTGGTTCTATATTGGATATAGAACAGTTCATATCTTAACTTTGTTAAGGTACGGGGAGTTGTCCAGCTTATGATTAAAACCAGACACTGGACAACTCAAGGCACGTTTCTGTAATGGCAGTTTGTGGGTTGACCCAGGCTATGACGAGGGTTGATTTTCTACCATCTGGAAGATCAATAGCGATATTGTTCTAGACTCGCCACAGTTTTATTAAAAATAGATTTTTTCAGAAAACAGTAGTGGGAGTATGGTAGAACTGGAAGTGATTCCAGAACAACAAACGATTACTGAAGATTTGATAAAGAACCTAAAAATTCAATCTGGTTTGACATTCAATTCGCCACTCCGCAGATAAGGTGGGTAACTTCAGGCACCCGAGAGGTACTCCGGTAGCCTCAAGGACGGTGACAGGGAAGTTCTTGTTTACCCACACTTGCCATTGCTGCTGTTCCAGGCTGCGAGACCCGGCAGGAGGATGAGTATAGCGTCGTTTTGAACTGGCTTCAGAAGTGTACGTGTATATGACTCTGCCAGAGGGTTGTCGTAGTCAGTGGGAGCAGCGGAAGCATTGGTGGACAGGTAGCTTATGTCTATTTATAGACTAAAGCAGATATAGCGGAGATAGATCATCTATTTCTGACATGACAGTCATAGGTTTGACTTCATCAGAATAGGGGATGGATCTGTTGAGAAGGTAGTAGGGTGTGATGTCATGGTGTTTGGATGACATACACAGAGTAGGAAGTGATATTCCTACACTACAATCGGTTATACTTTGGTCGTCACATAGTGGTTTCTCCACATGGGACTTGGACATTATATCAGACATACTGGTTACTAGATCTAGATTTGGGTGGTTTCCCAATCAGGGTACTTAGACATCATTCTAAGAGTATTTAGAATGGACGACTCCTGGCACGGTAGTGTACCTGCAAGTGATGGAGTCACCCTCTCTAAAGGTGTCTTACAGACTAAAGTAGAGAGGGATGTGCATGATTGACAGATCACTTGCTTAAGCAATTGAGTCAATCATGAGATGTCAAGTACCACACCAGATGTTGTTCTTGCACTAGATGCAATAAGTTGACATTGATCCAATCCTGGAGAAACAGTCGGAAGCAGTTCTAGAACATAAGTGGATGTTCTAGGGATATGATAACGACAGCCTCATTCGGGATACAGTTATCATTCCAGGCTTCCAAGGTGACCTGGACAACAAGGATGTTGTCAGAGTTATAGTTTTCCCTCTGACGAGGGGCAGTATTTTAGACAGGTGATCCAAAGCAATACTAAGGGAGGCATGGCGCAGGATACTGATTAAGTTCAGTTGACGATACAGTCTAAGAAGTTTGGATTTGGAGTTCATTTATGAGCTATGTCCTATCAGACATCCAGACACATTCTAAGACAGGTATTGCTCATTTCGGGAGATGGGTTTCTCTACGAACTTGAGATATAGAGAGACATAGAAAGAGACATCAAGGCGGATCCACTCACTAAGGCTATTCCTCGAACGCAATAGTTTCGCAAGCGAGCTTTGTGAGATTGACAAGTAGAGGAGTTGGGTGTTCGGTATCACACATGCTGTGAGTATGCGACATCGCAATAATTAGACTTGAGTGCAAGTGGGAGATTGTTGGAGATAGTGCCCTCAGATTCAATTATTCGATCACAGGCACGTGATTACAATGGTTGATGGAGGACCTATCTCGATAGGACAGTCTTGCTCGAGATGATAGTATGCTATCTTGTTTACCTTTATCATCGTGTACTGCTTTAGGTGACCTGACAAGTCGCTATTACACGTTGATAGAGCCCCTAGGATTCTTGCTTGACCACCAGCAGTATGAGGGCGATCATATACGTGGGAGCTGGCAGTCTATAAGCATATCCTTAAATGGTCCCTAGTCGTGTGAGTTTCGAGACAGGGCATCGATACTCTAGAGTAGGCTAGTGTATACAGTCGAGACCCCGATGAGGGGCGGTGGCCGGTCTCACAAGCCACTGGTGTCAGTTGGATCACCTAAGATGTATACAGGTGCTCATTGGGTTATGAGTACACCGGACAGGACTCGCCGGGAACATGCCAGTTGGTCATATACCAGACGTCAGATGGCAGTTCCCTGGTGACATGTGTGCAGGTTAGTTCATCGACCTGGGGATCGTCATTTGTCTTGTGTGAGTTCCCACTGTACTTTGATTACTACCCTACCACGGCTCAAAGGAGTCGTGCAAACAGGTTTTAGTTGGGTACAGTCCCGAGCCACATGGAGGCAGTGAGCGTATCTTCAGGGGTTCGTCTCTCCCAGTATTGGGGGTGAGGTCGTGCTGTGTCTAGGAGAGCCATTACACGAAGCCCTCGGCCGAGGCAAGGAGATTTACTGGTAGGTATTCCAAGCGGGTTCTTTGAGCTCAGTATAACAAGCGGGTTCGGTCAATAATCCGTATTATTATCTTGATTAAGGCGTGACATAGTCGCTACAAGAAGAGAGAGAGAAGAAGACACTCAGCGTGCGCTCTTGCAAGAATAGATCGGTTATTATTTTATCTAATCAGGATGACTCCCACTGCTTTTTATCAAATCTTCCTTCAAAACCTAAAAGGAAAGACCAGCCGGGATTAATTACACACTACAAGTTCGACAATCTTTCAGCCAGGCCAGTGTCGGTACTTTGAGGGAGGTCCCCCGTGCTTTCGCACGAACCTAATTAATGTAAACCTCGTTTTCCCAGAGGCGTAACCCCGTTAACACCTTTCTAGACACCTACTTGATCGGCTAATTGTAATGTATAAAACTCTCCCAGGAGTAACTCTTACTCGCAGCGGGTATCGGGATCCAACTATCTCATAGAAGGTATGCAATCTCATTGCAAATTTCAACACTTGAAATTCCCGATAATATTTTGCCCCAAACGTGCTATGACCTTTACGAAAGCCAACAAACCATAGCCCGCTAGTCAAGTTCAACCCGTACATTTCTTGATCGAATTAAACCGACCCGCACGACCCTTGACGAAAGCCAACAAAGCCGCACGACTACCCTAATCCAATCGCATCGTATGGTTGCAGATAAGCAGCATATAGCTACCGCACACTACACCTTGACGAAAGCCAACAAATGTAGCACGAATACTATATACAACTTATCTGAAATGACAGAGGGCTACGACAGGTTTTTCTGAAAACCTATTGCGTAATGAACTTGATATCGTTGTAGAATCAAATGAAGTTTAAAATGGAGTGCTTTTGAGGCTTTTCTAGTTTTGCTAAAGGAGTCACTCCCGGTGAAGGGATCGTCGGTCCTTTCCTCGTCGAATGAGGTGCGGCATATATCATATATATCACTGTGCAAAGCAAAAACACTTAAAAGCAATCAAAAGACAAACTGAGGGGTGTAGCATCTGCCAGTTATTGCTAAAGGAGTCACTCCTGGTGAAGGGATCTCGGTCCTTTCCTTATCGAATAAGGTGCAGGATATATCACATATACCGCTGTGCAAAACAAGAACTGTAGCTACCTGTTTATTTTGAAATTCGATTCTACAACATCTTTAGGTTTCTTTTATATCATTAATCTCATTAATGATGTCCCATCATTTAAGCACCTAAACATCACAGATAAATACGACGTACACTTATGCCATCCGCATTCGCCTCGATGTCTCCTCGTGCACCGTTAGGTTAGGTAACTAACGACAGAGCGGGGCAGGGCTAGCGCGGGTGTAAAACATAAGTAACGTCTATATAATATATCATATATACTATATACAGTATCTATCACAGAACATCACATGATCACATCACAGATATCGCAGCAGAAGAATCATATGAAATATGGGATATACTAGGACGTCCGTGTTTTCAATACGAGCCTGTATAAAACACGGATTCCACGGTCGCGATGAATAGCCAAACCCACACCCCTAGACCCCTACGAGAGCGGCAAGCAACCCTACCAATTCTGGAGTTAGGAGACCCGGACTCGACTCCTCGAGTTGGTCTCCCACTGGACTCCAGAACCCGGTTACTTGTGCTCCCCTCCTTGGGTCTATCCTAGTGTGGAAAAGTAGATAATATACAAAGGGCGACTACTTCCGCAACCTGGAAGAGCCCCAATAAAAGAATATTACATACAAGTTTTTATATGAATGAAAATGAAAAACACTCATCTCACATAAAAACCCCGGCTATTCATACTCGACGATCCAATATAACATATCCAGCAACACATAACATCACATGTCATCAACGTAAGTAAATATGCGCATCCCAATTGTCGTTGACATATAGCAACGAAACCGGCGATATCACATGTTACACTTATGGTCACAGAAAAGAAAGTGTAAGACTACAACAGTTGGAATCCACAATCTCTTTAGACATCGCATGCCTAATCAAATGAATTCCTTAGACATCACATGCCTAACAATTATAAACCCCGCATTTTAGTCTCTTTATCGAAAACACTTTTCAATACCAAGTCGGGTAATTCAACAAGATTCCCAACATCCTGATCGAATACTCGTCGCAAACTTCAGTAGACGGCCGCACCCCCGATACCGTCGACGAAGTGCACCAAGGCGGAACACCGCTACCGCGAGCACCCAAACGGATGCTTTCGGCGACGGGGTTCTCCTACAGTCACTTGGTCGGGGCTATGGGGTGTAGCTGTTTATTAAGTTTACCCGGCGAATATCCGCGTACGCTACGTGATTGCGACGGACTTTTGATCACATAAAAATTCCATGGCAACCGATCAAGTGAGACTAAACTGCTATGTATATAACATTCATTCAGTTATCACATAACTTATTGTGAATTCCAATTATTGTATCCCATTCCGGATAAATAGGAAATGTCAAACTTTCCGATCGAACAATCGAACACCCAAGTTTTCCCGATACAGATCAACACATGAAATAAGTCTAACAACATTCAGTTCGTGCCTCAGTACCAACGGTCTAGCCGTAGAAGGGTCAAGCCAACGCCTCACATGTGGCACGCCGTACTGCCCCAAACCCGAAGGTTCAAAGGGCAGTTCAAGACGGTCACATAATCGAGTTAAGGTTTGTTGTCTTCTAGAGGGTCCATCGAGTTACTTGCACTACTTAGAACGTCGTTAAACTACGGAAAAATCCTACACTTGGAAATTTCCCGACAGGGAAAAAATTGGGTATTTATATCCGGTCGAACTTTTTAACATATTCTAAAAATTTATCCGGAAAGCCACTTAGACAAAATCTGATGCTCCGATCAAAACACCGAATCCCCAAAACAACTCCAGAAAATTCAACTCTTGAATAAATTTTAAAAATACCCAGAGAACTCAGCACCTGAAACAATGAATTACTGTGCAAACAGTTACTGCTGACGTCACACTTAGGCCACGGAACCGCCGCATAAGGTAGGTTAATGCCGCGGTTCCGCCGCCGATTACACTGTTCATGCAATAATTTTTGCGCCGTAATTCTTAGAATTCCCTGCTGAGTTTTCTGCATATTTTTAATTTGGAAAAATCCACGTTTTTAGAAAAAGTCCAGAGAGCTATTTTGGGGTCGGGTTTTGATTCGATCGGACTTCAAAATCCGTCTAGACTTCCCCTAAGGCTCTAGCTAGGCTCTGATACCACTGTAGGGTTCCTAAGCACTCTAGTGAGGTCTCACAAGGCATCAACCATGCCAATTTCAAAAATACGGGGTGCCGAGAAACCCTAATACGGATCGTTGGCTAGATTTCTAGGCGACAAAGCTAACTAGTTAACACTTAACTATGAGAATACGGATATACAACCTTTGTAGATCCGGTGCTCCACCTCCACGGCTCCGCAATGAAGTCTCCTCGCTGTCCAAGACGGATCCCGGGCTCTAGCGTCGGCTTCATTGGAGAATGGACGAGCTAGGTCATCGACGACGTGCCGAAGATGATCTACGTCGAAGCATCACTAGATCAAGCTCCACCTTCACCAAGCTATGAAAACTTGTGAAGAAAACACACTCTACTACTTGGAAAGAGGTAGAGGATGAAGAAATAGGAAGTGGGTAGACTTTAGAATTGGATATCTCACTCTAATTCATCAATCACCATTGATGGAGTCTTGCTTTTTCTTCTTGAAGAAGAAGAAGAAGAAGATGATAATGAATATGATAAGTTAATTAAAAAGAAAAGGAAAATGAATACTTATCATAATATTAACCTTAGTTTAGTGTAGAGAATGGACCATGGTTAGATATGATGGTTAGGGTTAAGTAAGAGACAAGAATGGTGGACTAGGTCAAAGTTTCATGAAGTTTCAACTAAACAACAAAACTAGCAACCATTCTTTTCTCATCTTTTCAAAATAAATAAATGAATAAATAAACAAATGAATAAGATAATCAAAACCCTAATCATTAAGTAAACCATGGTTTAATCTTTACACTTAACCAAGTTAACATGCATCATCAAACATGATACAATCCTGTGCACAAAAGTATATCACATATACAACTTGCACAATTCAAGTGAGAAAATCCATTTAATGTGAACCAATACTAGTTAATGCAAAGTAATATATCAAATATATAATTATACATTAAATCATTAAATCCACACTTGATTCAATGATCCGGTCATGTCGCACACAACCGACTAGTATACAATGTATCGGCTTATCGAATCAACGCTTGAATCGATAACTAGGTTATATCGTATACAACCATTCGATACATTCATCGCGAGAATGGAATACGGTATCACATACACGCATTATTCTCGGTCCCACACATATCTCATATGCGCTCCTATTTCGTTTCGCTTGAGCCAGGAAACCTCTGTGTAGGACTCTAAAGACTCGTCAATACGTCGGTAGCAGATGATGATCATATCAAACACCCACAAGCCACAAGCTGTCTGCTAAACGTAACGGCCACCCGGGTATTGAGCGATCAGAAGATCGACGAGCAAGCCCGCTCAAACTCCAGTGAATCCAACCAGTAACACTACCGTACAGTCCGGTCTGATCGTCTGATATGTCGCATATCTCGCCTAGCGGTGGTAAACGTCAGACCCCAATAGCTCGATAAGTTGTGTCGATATGAGGTTTATAACAATTCGAGAAACTACTGGTAACACTTACCAGTAAATCTCAGCAACCCTGGCCAGAGATTTCCTGTTATAGCCAATCGAACACAGCGCAACATCAACCCCATATACCGGGAGAGACAAATCCCCTCCTATCGCTCATTGCCTCCATGTGACTCGGGACTGTACCCAAAAGCCACCGTTTTGCATGCCCTCTTAGACGTGGTAAGATGGAAATCAAAGCATAGTGGGAACCACACAAGACTCTATGACGATCTTGGGTCAACAGACTACTCTGTACCAGTGTCACCAGAGAACTGCCATCTAACGTGAGGTATAATACCATCTGGGAGTTCTCGGCGAGTCCGTTCAGTGTACCCAGTCTCCACTGAGCACCCGCATACCATCTTCGATGTCAAACACCAATGGATATGGGATCATCCATCGCCCATCGCATGGGTCGAGAAGATATGCGCTAGTCTACTCTGGAATATCGATGCCCCGTCTCGATATTCCCACGACTAGGAACAATGAAGGATGTACTCACTGACTACCCAGGCCCCACTAGTATGATCTGCATCATAGTCCTGGAAGTCGAGTACACATCCTAAGGGCTTTACCAACATGTAACAGAGAGACAATCAGTCCACACGTTAAGGTAAAGAGTAACCAGATAGCATACTATCATGTCGAGCAAGAAAGTCCTCCCTATATATGTCCCAGCATCCACTACAATATACATCCTATGTACAGTAATGGCCTCTAGGGCATACTTATAACTAACAATCTCCCACTTGCACTAGGGCCATCTGTAGCAGTGGTCGAAGTATCTCATACTCAACCATCCCATAAAAGTCTCTCTCTGGGAATAGGCCTTCGTGAGTGGATCCGCTGCATTATCCTCTAAGTCTTCTCTCCTTGCCTCGATCACCCTGGAGATCAACCATCTCCATGATCAGGTGATACTGCCTTAGAATAAGTCTGGATCACTGATGGGACCGGCGTTCCTTGGCATAAGCCACAACTCCATTGTCTCACAATGGTAGGAACGCAGTTCATCTCATGAACTAACATACACCCAAACATCCTCTTTGGTAGCATCTTAAGTAGCGATGTATCCAGCCTTTATCGTCTAGTATGTCACGGTATCTAGCTTGGAACTCTTCCAACATACCGTCCCTTTACTGAGGGTAAAGACAATGCCTGCGACTGACATTCAGTCGTCTTTATCACCCTGGAACCCTTCCAGTGATTCTCCCCAGGATCAACTGATACCATCTCACTACAACTAGTGAGTATCCTAACATCCACTTAGATCTATCTCATAGATCCAAAATCCAGGATTTAGTAGTTATCACTTTGATCCTATATGGAGAATCTTTGTGATAAACGGAGATTGATCGAGCGTAGCATAGGAAACTCTTTCCCTATCAAGAGTATATCATCCACGTACTTTACGAGGATCACCACCATACTCCCTACTACCTTTTTGTATATACAAGGTTCATCTACCATTTTGATGATGTCAACTTCTTTGACTAATCCATCAAAACAGATGTTCCAACTCCGCGATGCCTGCTTTATCCTATAAAGCATCTTGCACACGTTTCCGCTGCTCCCACTGTCTACGAGGCCCTCTGGCTGTGTACTTATAGACGCACTCTTCTAAAACATTATTTAGAAAAGCAGTCATGACACCCAACCGCCAGATATCATAGTCATGGTGTGTAGCCGTGACAAGTAGGATCTGGATGGACTTAAGCATAGGTACTGGAAAAGGTTTCATCATTATCCACGCCTGGTCAATAACGAAAACCATTAACATGTCTAGCTTTGAAAGTCTCAACTTTTCCATTTACACCAAGTAATCTTCTTAAGATATACTTGCTCCTGATGGGGATTTAACCCTTCAGATATAGCAACCAAAGTCCATACTTTGTTGGTGTATAAGGATTCCATCTCAGATCGCTAAGCATCCAGCCATTCTTACAGAGTCTTACTCCTGATGGCCAGCTCGAAGCTAGTTGGCTCATCATCTCATGATGCAATCCTCGCTCCCACTGTCATAGAGAAACCGAAGTATCTCTCAGGTGGGTGAGGAACCCTACTAGATCGGCGGAGAGGCTGAGGTTCGTTGGTTACTATTGAATCCTTTGGTTCTACCAAATCATCGGCTGCAAATTGTATAGCTGGAACCTTTCCAGTTGTACATTACAAACCTTGCCTCGAGCTTGTCCGGATTTTGCTTTTAGACATAGGCCGGACAACCCCAAATCTTAACTAACTTAAGATATGGGCTCTTACCTTTCCATATCACATATGAATTGGTAGGCAACAGATTTGATCGAAACCCTATTCAATAGGTATGCAACTTCATAAGTGCATAACTCCCAAAAAGGAAATAGGTAACTCAGTAGTACTCATCATAGAGCATACCTTATTATATAGCGTGTGTTTGCTCCGCCCCGATATACCATCGTGCTATGGTGTATACGGAGGAGTAATGCTGAGAGAGAATCTCATTCTCCTTTAGAATAGTCCAGGATTTCCGTGCACAAGTATTCTCCTCCTTGATCTCATCAAAGGACATAATACTTTTACCCGTATTTTGGTTCTCTACTTCTTGCTTATATTCTGTGAATATCTCAAAAGGTTCTGACTTGTGTTTCAACATGAACATTTGTCTGAATCTTGAGAGATTATCAGAGAATGTAATGAAGTACAAAGAACCAGTCCTGGCATTTGTAGACAGGAGACCTTACATACATCATCATGTATCAGTCCCAAGAGTTCACTAACTCTTTCTCTGTTTCCAGTAAACAGAGCTATGGTCATCTAATCTTTGTGACATGACTGGCGAGTTTCACAAGATGTAAATTCAAACTGATTTAAATTTGCATCTTTATGTAACTCTAGGTAGTCGGGTCGCATTGATATGACCTAGTCTACAATACCTATAAGAAGGATGCGTTCATTTCTGAACTCTTTCTCTTGTGTGTGTTCCGTATACTAAGAACTGTAGTTTGATTTAGAACTTCAATGCTTTTAGATAACGTGCCTGAACCGATCAACTTTTGATATAAGAAATGTTCAAAACATTATCCAACAATACAAAATTTTACCATTTCTTTACTAATAAAGAGACTGATATGATTTTGTATATCAGGTTCGGTATCTAATAACATTCGTTCAGAATCAATGTATGGCTATACAGGGTGACAGTGACCAACAGACTTGGCTGCAACACTTGCCCCGTTTTCTGCCTCATGAAACTTATCACCCGTTCTCAGTTTTTCTACCCTTTTGTAGCCCTATGTAACAGATTACATATCTGGGATCCTGATCCGGTATCATGTACTCAGGATGCGGAGGATACTGAGAAACAGTTCTGTATAATGAACACACCCGAAGATGATGCATCATATGCACTTTCTTCGTTTGGGCGGCACGGGAAATCTGGTATTCCCCAATTTCCTGCTCTGTCTTATAACATTTATAAGTTGGAGCGGGACCAACGTTCCCCAGCTCAGTATAACAAGCGGGTTCGGTCAATAATCCGTATTATTATCTTGATTAAGGCGTGACATAGTCGCTACCAGGAGAGAGAGAGAGAAGAAGACACTCAGCGTGCGCTCTTGCAAGAATAGATCGGTTATTATTTTATCTAATCAGGATGACTCCCACTGCTTTTTATCAAATCTTCCTTCAAACCCTAAAAGGAAAGACCAGCCGGGATTAATTACACACTATAAGTTCGCCAATCTTTCAGCCAGGCCAGTGTCGGTACTTTGATGGAGGTCCCCCGTGCTTTCGCACGAACCTAATTAATGTAAACCTCGTTTTCCCAGAGGCGTAACCCCGTTAACACCTTTCTAGACACCTACTTGATCGGCTAATTGTAATGTATAAAACTCTCCCAGGAGTAACTCTTACTCGCAGCGGGTATCGGTATCCAACTATCTCATAGAAGGTATGCAATCTCATTGCAAATTTCAACACTTGAAATTCCCGATAATATTTTGCCCCTAACGTGCTATGACCTCGACGAAAGCCAACAAACCATAGCCCGCTAGTCAAGTTCAACCCGCACATTTCTTGATCGAATTAAACCCACCCGCACGACCCTTGACGAAAGCCAACAAAGCCGCACGACTACCCTAATCCAATCGCATCGTATGCTTGAAGATAAGCAGCATATAGCTACCGCACATTACACCTTGACGAAAGCCAACAAATGTAGCACGAATACTATATACAACTTATCTGAAATGACGGAGGGCTACGAAAGGTTTTTCTGAAAACCTATTGCGTAATGAACTTGATATCGTTGTATAATCAAATGAAGTTTAAAATGGAGTGCTTTTGAGGCTCTTCTAGTTTTGCTAAAGGAGTCACTCCCGGTGAAGGGATCGTCGGTCCTTTCCTCGTCGAATGAGGTGCGGGATATATCATATATATCACTGTGCAAAGCAAAAACACTTAAAAGCAATCAAAAGACAAACCGAGGGGTGTAGCATCTGCCAGTTATTGCTAAAGAAGTCACTCCCGGTGAAGGGATCTCGGTCCTTTCCTTATCGAATAAGGTGCAGGATATATCACATATACCGCTGTGCAAAACAAGAACTGTAGCTACCTGTTTATTTTGAAATTCGATTCTACAACATATTTAGGTTTCTTTTATATCATTAATCTCATTAATGATGTCCCATCATTTAAGCACCTAAACATCACAGATAAATACGACGTACACTTATGCCATCCGCATTCGCCTCGATGTCCCCTCGTGCACCGTTAGGTTAGGTAACTAACGACAGAGCGGGGCAGGGCTAGCGCGGGTGTAAAACATAAGTAACGTCTATATAATATATCATATATACTATATACAGTATCTATCACAGAACATCACATGATCACATCACAGATATCGCAGCAGAAGAATCATATGAAATATTGGATATACTAGGACGTCCGTGTTTTCAATACGAGCCAGTATAAAACACGGATTCCACGGTCGCGATGAATAGCCAAACCCACACCCCTAGACCCCTACGAGAGCGGCAAGCAACCCTACCAATTCTGGAGTTAGGAGACCCGGACTCGACTCCTCGAGTTGGTCTCCCACTGGACTCCAGAACCCGGTTACTTATGCTCCCCTCCTTGGGTCTATCCTAGTGCGGAAAAGTAGATAATATACAAAGGGTGACTACTTCCGCAACCTGGAAGCGCCCCAATAAAAGAATATTACATACAAGTTTTTACATGAATGAAAATGAAAAACACTCATCTCACATAAAAACCCCGGCTATTCATATTCGACGATCCAATATAACATATCCAGCAACACATAATATCACATGTCATCAACGTAAGTAAATATGCGCATCCCAATTGTCGTTGACATATAGCAACGAAACCGGCGATATCACATGTTACACTTACGGTCACAGAAAAGAAAGTGTAAGACTACAAAAGTTGGAATCCGCAATCTCTTTAGACATCGCATGCCTAATCAAATGAATTCCTTAGACATCACATGCCTAACAGTTATAAACCCCGCATTTTAGTCTCTTTATCGAAAAAACTTTTCAATACCAAGTCGGGTAATTCAACAAGATTCCCGACATCCTGATCCAATACTCGTCGCATACTTCAGTAGACGGCCGCACCCCTGATACCGTCGACGAAGTGCACCAAGGCGGAACACCGCTACCGCGAGCACCCAAACGGATGCTTTCGGCGATGGGGTTCTCCTACAGTCACTTGGTCGGGGCTATGGGGTGTAGCTGTCTATTAAGTTTACCTGGCGAGTATCCGCGTACGCTACGTGATTGCGACGGACTTTTGATCACATCAAAATTCCGTGGCAACCGATCAAGTGAGACTAAACTGCTATGTTTATAACATTCATTCAGTTATCACATAACTTATTGTGAATTCCAACTATTGTATCCCATTCCGGATAAATAGAAAATGTCAAACTTTCCGATCGAACAATCGAACACCCAAGTTTTCCCGATTCAGATCAACACATGAAATAAGTCTAACAACATTCAGTTCGTGCCTCAGTACCAACGGTCCAGCCGTAGAAGGGTCAAGCCAACGCCTCACATGTGGCACGCCGTACTGCCCCAAACCCGAAGGTTCAAAGGGCAGTTCAAGACGGTCACATAATCGAGTTAAGGTTTGTTGTCTTCTAGAGGGTCCATCGAGTTACTTGCACTACTTAGAACGTCGTTAAACTACGGAAAAATCCAACACTTGGAAATTTCCCGACAGGGGAAAAATTGGGTATTTATATCCGGTCGAACTTTTTAACATATTCTAAAAATTTATCCGGAAAGCCACTTAGACAAAATCTGATGCTCCGATCAAAACACCGAATCCCCAAAACAACTCCAGAAAATTCAACTCTTGAATAAATTTTAAAAATACCCAGAGAACTCAGCACCTGAAACAATGAATTACTGTGTAAACAGTTACTGCTGACGTCACACTTAGGCCGCGGAACCGCTGCATAAGGTAGGTTAATGCCGCGGTTCCGCCGCCGATTACACTGTTCATGCAATAATTTTTGTGCCGTAATTCTTAGAATTCCCTGCTGAGTTTTCTGCATATTTTTAATTTGGAAAAATCCACGTTTTTAGAAAAAGTCCAGAGAGCTATTTTGGGGTCGGGTTTTGATTCGATCGGACTTCAAAATCCGTCTAGACTTCGCCTAAGGCTCTAGCTCGGCTATGATACCATTGTAGGGTTCCTAGGCACTCTAGTGAGGTCTCACAAGGCATCAACCATGCCAATTTCAAAAATACGGGGTGCCGAGAAACCCTAATACGGATCGTTGGCTAGATTTCTAGGCGACAAAGCTAACTAGTTAACACTTAACTATGAGAATACGGATTACAACCTTTGTAGATCCGGTGCTCCACCTCCACGGCTCCGCAATGAAGTCTCCTCACTGTCCAAGACGGATCCCGGGCTCTAGCGTCGGCTTCATTGGAGAATGGACGGGCTAGGTCATCGACGACGTGCCGAAGATGATCTACGTCGAAGCATCACTAGATCAAGCTCCACCTTCACCAAGCTATGAAAACTTGTGAAGGAAACACACTCTACTACTTGGCAAGAGGTAGAGGATGAAGAAATAGGAAGTGGGTAGACTTTAGAATTGGATTTATCACTCTAATTCATCAATCACCATTGATGGAGTCTTGCTTTTTCTTCTTGAAGAAGAAGAAGAAGATGATAATGAATATGATAAGTTAATTACAAAGAAAAGGAAAATGAATACTTATCATAATATTAACCTTAGTTTAGTGTAGAGAATGGACCATGGTTAGATATGATGGTTAGGGTTAAGTAAGAGACAAGAATGGTGGACTAGGCCAAAGTTTCATGAAGTTTCAACTAAACAACAAAACTAACAACCATTCTTTTCTCATCTTTTCAAAATAAATAAATGAATAAATAAACAAATGAATAAGATAATCAAAACCCTAATCATTAAGTAAACCATGGTTTAATCTTTACACTTAACCAAGTTAACATGCATCATAAAACATGATACAATCATGTGCACAAAAGTATATCACTTATACAACTTGCACAATTCAAGTGAGAAAATCCATTTAATGTGAACCAATACTAGTTAATGCAAAGTAATATATCAAATATATAATTATACATTAAATCATTAAATCAACACTTGATTCAATGATCCGGTCATGTCGCACACAACCGACTAGTATACAATGTATCGGCTTATCGAATCAACGTTTGAACCGATAACTAGGTTATATCGCATACAACCATTCGATCCATTCATCGCGAGAATGGAATACGGTATCACATACACGCATTATTCTCGGTCCCGCACATATCTCATATGCGCTCCTATTTCGTTTCGCTTGAGGCAGGAAACCTCTGTGTAGGACTCGAAAGACTCGTCAATACGCCGGTAGCAGATGATGATCATATCAAACACCCACAAGCCGCAAGCGGTCTGCTAAACGTAACGGCCACCCGGGTATTGAGCGATCAGAAGATCGACGAGCAAGCCCGCTCAAACTCTAGTGAATCCAACCAGTAACACTACCGTACAGTTCGGTCTGATCGTCTGATATGTCGCATATCTCGCCTAGGGGTGGTAAACGTCAGACCCCAATAGCTCGATAAGTCGTGTCGATATGAGGTCTATAACAATTCCAGAAACTACTGGTAACACTTACCAGTAAATCTCAGCAACCCTGGCCAGGGATTTCCTGTTATAGCCAATCGAACACAGCGCAACATCAACCCCCTATACCGGGAGAGACGAATCCCCTCCTATCGCTCATTGCCTCCATGTGACTCGGGACTGTACCCAAAAACCACCGTTTTGCACGCCCTCTTGGACGTGGTAAGATGGAAATCAAAGCACAGTGGGAACCACACAAGACTCTATGACGATCTTGGGTCAACAGACTACTCTGTACCAGTGTCACTAGAGAACTGCCATCTGACGTGAGGTATAATACCATCTGGGAGTTCTCGGCGAGTCCGTTCCGTGTACCCAGTCTCCACTGAGCACCCGCATACCATCTTCGATGTCAAACACCAATGGATATGGGATCATCCATCGCCCATCGCATGGGTCGAGAAGATATGCGCTAGTCTACTCTGGAATATCGATGCCCCGTCTCGATATTCCCACGACTAGGAACAATGAAGGATGTACTCACTGACTACCCAGGCCCCACTAGTATGATCTGCATCATAGTCCTGGAAGTCGAGTACACATCCTAAGGGCTTTACCAACATGTAACAGAGAGACAATCAGTGCACACGTTAAGGTAAAGGGTAACCAGATAGCATACTATCATGTCGAGCAAGAAAGTCCTCCCTATATATGTCCCAGCATCCACTACAATATACATCCTATGTACAGTAATGGCCTCTAAGGCATACATATAACTAACAGTACCTACCAGTAAATCTCCTGCCACGGCCGTGGGCTTTGTGTAATGGCTCTCCTAGACACAGCATGATGTCACCCCCAATACCGGGAGAGACGAATCCCCTGCCGATCCGCTCACCTGCCTCCATGTGGCTCGGGACTGTACCCAAAAACTACATGTTTGCACGACTCCTTTGAGCCATGGTAGAGTAGAAATCAAAGCACAGTGGGAACTCACACGAGACAAATGACGACCTCAGGTCGATGAACTAACCTGTACACATGACACCAGGGAACTGCTATCTGACGATATGTATAATACCAACTAGCAGGTTCCCGGCGAGTCCTGTCTGGTGTACTCATAACCCAATGAGAACCTGTATACATCTTAGGTGATCCAACTGACACCAGTGGCTTGTGAGACCGGCCACCATCCCTCGTCGGGGTCTTGACTGTATACACAAGTTTACTCCGGAGTATCGATGCCCTGTCTCGAAACTCCCATGACTCGGGACCACAATTAAGGATATGCTTATAAACCACCCAACTCTCACGTATATGATCGCCATCATACTGTTGGTAGTAAAGCAAGATCCTAAGGGCTCTATCAAAGTGTAACAGTGATCAGTCACCTGAACCTGTACACGACTGATAAAGGTAAACCAGATAGCATACTATCATTTCGAGTAAGACTGTCCTACCGGTATAGGTCCTCCGCAATCATTGCAATCACGTACCTGCGATCCAATAATTGACTCTGAGGGCACTATCTCCAACAATATCCCACTTGCACTTAAGGCTAATTATTGCGATGTCGACTACTCACAGCCCATGTGAAACCGAACATCCAACTCCTTTACTAATCAGTTTCACAAAGCCCGTTTGCAAAACTATTGTGTTCGAGAAATAGCCTCAGTGAGTGGATCCCCCTAGATGTTTCTTTCTATATCTCTCACAATCTCAAGTTCGCGGAGAAAGCCATCTCCCGAATTGAGTAATACATGTCTTAGAATATGTCTGGATGTCTGATGGGACCTAGTTCATAAATGAACTCCAAATCCAAACTTCTTAGACTGTATCGATCACTGAACCTAATCAGTATCCAGCACCATGCCTCCTACATTATCCTCTTGGACCACCTGTCCATAATACTGTCCCTCGTCAGAGGAAAAACTATAACTCTGACAATCACTCTGTCAACCATGTCACCTTTGAAGCCTGGAATGATAATCGTCTCCCGAAGGAGGCTGCCGTCATCAAATCCGTAGAATATGCACTTATGTTCTAAAACTGCTTCCTTATGTTTCTCCAGGATTGGATTAATACAAACTTATCGCATCTCTTGCAAAAACAACATTTGGTGTGGTACTTGACATCTCATGATTGACTCAATTTCCTAAGCAAGTGATCTGCCAATCATGCACATCCCTCTCCCCTTTAGTCTTTAAGACACCTTTAGAGAGGGTCACTCCATCACCTGTAGGTACACCACCATGCCAGGAGTCATCTATTCTAAAAACCTTTAGAATACTGTCAAAGTACCCACATTGGGAAACTACCCAAATCCAGATCTAAAACTATAGATCTAGAAACCATAATGTCCGATATTATATCCATATCCTGTCTGGAGAAACAAGTGTGTGACGACCACAGTACAACCGATCGTAGTGTAAGAATTTTACTTCCTACTCTGTGTATGTCATCTAGATACCATGATATCACACCGTACTACCTTCTTAACAGATCCATCCCCTATTCTATTTGAAGTCAAACCTATGACTTTCACATCAAAATTAGATGATCTATCTCCGCTATAACTGCTCAAGTCTATAAATAGACATAAGCATCTTGCCCACTATACTTCCGATGCTCCCACTGACCATAACAACCCTCTGGCAGAATAATATATACGTCCACTTCTAAAACTAGTTTAGAACGACGCTATACTTAACCTCCTGCAGGGTCTCATAGTCCGGAACAACAGTAGTGTAAAGTCTGGGTAAGCAAGAACCTCTCTGTCACCGTCCTTGAGGCTACCAGAGCACCTCTCGGGTGTCTGAGGTTACCCATTATATCTGCGGAGTGGCTAATGGAATGTCAAACCTGATTGAATATATAGGTCCTATTAAATTTTCCATATTCGTTTGCGGTTCTGGAATCACTTCCAGTTCTACCATACTCCCACTACTGTTTTCTGAAAAAATCCATTTTACTAAAACTGTGGCGAGTCAAGAACAATATCACTATTGATCTTCCAGATGGTAGAATATCAACCCTCGTCATAGCCAGGGTCAACCCACAAACAGCCATTACAGAAACGTGCCCTGAGTTATCCAGAGTCTGGTTTTAAGCATAAGCTGGACAACTCCCCGTAGCTTAACAACGTTAAGGTATTGTAACGTTTTAGAAATCGTTATGTGAATTTGTCCGTTTTAGGGTAAGTTTGTCGGTATTTTCCGTTTTTACCCAACTGTGAACAAACGACCATATAAACTTGCCAGCACCTAGATTAGCTAAAATAAAGCTAGTGCGCGAGCTTTGGGAGTATATGGGACGTTTTGGTTCAATTTGATTTTTCCCAATTTTTAATATTATTTTATTGCGGTATTCAAATTTTGGGAAAATTTCTGTTTGCGATCTTTTCTTTAAAATAATTGAGTTAAGAATTTCCTTCTCACTTCACTTAGAATATATTGTGTAGTCTAGAATTTAAGTTAGGAAATTTAAAAGAAAAAGAAAAGAAAGAGATAAGTAGATGCATGCATGAGTGAGTGTGTGTGTGTATGCATTTATGGGTAATAAATGAGGGAAATTGCTAGGAAATTCATCAAAATCCTCCACCTCACTCCCTTGGCCGAAATTCTCTCATTACCTACTGCCCTTGATCAATTCCCTTCTCATTTTACTTTAATTCTATCACAAAACTTCTCCAAAATCCTAAAATATCACAAAAATACCAAAAGCTTTGGATTTTCTTGCTCTTGATCACTTGGAGATAGGGAAAGCTTGGAACTTGGGAGCAAAATTGTTAGGTATAACCCCTCTACTGTTAATTTGTATTTTTTGTGTGGTTTTGATCGTTAATTTCTGCGTAGAACGTAGTTTTTATCGTTTGAGGCGATATCGGTTTTTTAGTGTCTTTTTAGAGATATTAGTATCTGCAGTGACCTGGGAGATTTAGTGTCTGTTTCAACAACTTCAGAGAGATGTGCAGGATGACCTGAGGCACCACCAGAGAGACGGGGGCCACCCCGCCGGTTTGGGCCGGCGAGCTTTGAAGAGGGGGCCGGCGACGCCGGCCGGCTAGTTAGGGTTTGGGGTGGGGTTTCTGTGGGTGTTGTCTGCTATGGTTTTGGGTTGTTTGGTACTGTTGATTTACTTAGTAAATGCAGTATGCAAAATCTGGGATCGATTACCAGTAATCGTGTGTTTGCACTAGACGTGCACTCATGAGTTGGTTTAGTGCGTGGATGCGTTTTATTATACGTAGTTTTACGTTATTGTGATTGCTTCTGAGATGTTCGCTTTATTTCTTGTGTTTGTGATATTATAGCGTCGCAAGCGGGGACTTCAGACGCTGCGAACAAAGGGAAGCAGGTGGTCGGATCTTCATAGCTGGAGACCACAGTGTGAGTAGATTTAACATCTACGGGGGATCGCCCGTATGGCGCTACGCGTCGGGGCTAGACATGATATAATATTAGCCGTATGCTTATTTGCTTATATAGAAACATTGCATGATTCATGTTGCATATAGTTACTTGTGCTTAATACTGTACCTGTTGTACACTGCACTATTATCGACAGTCCATGTTGCACGAGCACCAATGATATGCTACACACACCCTGTCGGTAATTGCCATGACACGCACAATACAAATGCTTATTGTATACCTTGCTATTAGTTAGCGACTTTAAACAGTTATACTTGTGCGACAATGCATATTACATAGAACATACCTGTATACCTACATGCTCATATGTATGCCATGCTATATTACTCGTTCGCACATATACCTTGCTATTGTTATATGATCAATTTGTATTGCATATATATCGGTGGTATGGGACGCTGTATATATATGTATTTTGGTTTTGGATTTACATGATTTGTATTGCATAAATATCGGTGGTATGGGACGCTGTATATATATGTATTCTGGATTTGAGATTTTTGGGAACCGCGAGATACATTTAATGACTTGATGCATTATTTGGAGAATCGTTCCGTGATATGCTCATATTGATGTTTTATGTTGCATATGCTACTTTATATGGATTTATGCATTTGAGATGCGATATGGGAAATTAAAGTGTCGATCTTGGGCACTTACTTTCCGAGAGATATATGGGGTTTGACAGACCGATACGTGGAAATACAAGTGTCGAGATGGGATACTTGGGTTTCGAGGATCGTATGGATATCAGGAAGACCGATACGTGGAAATACAAGTGTCGAGGTGGAATACTTGGGATTCGAGGAACGTATGGATATCAGTATTTATGTGTCGATGATAGGCACTGGTTTTCGTGATGTTTTTGAGTGTCGATGTTTGACACTCAGGTTTCATGAGACGTACAGGATTTGAGGGGCCGATCTGAGGGCCGATCTGAGTATCTTGGGATTTGGGTGTTGTTGAGTTACACCGTGTTTTCCATGCTTATGATATGTGCATGAGATTATTTACTATTCCGCACTCAGTATAAAATTGATATGGATATCATGATAGTTGCATATTTATATTGTCATACTCATGCTATCAGTTCACATGTTATCGATCATTGCTGTTAGTGCATACTTGCGATTACTGTATGATGTTAATTACTATTCACGAGTTGGCAACTCACCCCCGTTGTGCCACAGTTTTTGCAGGACTTACCCTCTGAGTAGTCGCGGCAGGGCAGCTTATCATCACTACTTTTGTGGATACCGCTACCTTGGCAGTGAGGCCGTTGCATTATAGGTGGGTTTGCGGTTATCCGTTGTACATTGTATATCTTTTTGGTTGGATCTAGTATTCTCCATCAACCCTTGTTGTATATGACTTTGAGACGACTTGTGAGAGATCAGTGTTGTATTATATTGGTTTTGGGAGCCGTGCTCGTAGAAGCAGGTTATTTTGGAAATGTTTACTTCTTTATAGTCGTTCTCTTGATATTTCTTCGCTTTGGCGTCGTATACTTGTTGTGGTGATTGTCTCCGCCGGTGGGCGTGATTTTTTTCTCCCACTTGGGATGTTTTATATATTATCTGTGTTGTACCCGTTTACGGGGCCAGTTTTACAAAGGAGGTGCTGCCGAAATTTTTATGAAAGAAAACTAGAGTTAGAGATTTTAAATGGCGACATCTAATACTTTTAAATTATGTTTTCTCCGTTGATCCAGTTTTGGGTGGTTTAGATTTCTGGGTTTTCGGCTTACTTAAGTTACGTACGCCTGTAGACGTTACGTAGGTTAAGTGCCGGTTACGGGCCGATTTACGGGTAGTGACAAAGTTGGTATCAGAGCGTTAGGTTTTACCTTTCGGAGTCTAGGATGACCTTGGTATGATGGAGTAGGTAGCTTAAGCAGAGTGACGTAGCGTGTGTATGTTCCGCGGCATACTTACGACACGGTACTCCGCCTAAGTGACCTTAGGACTTATTGATTGATGTTTCTTCCGTGATTGATATAGATCTTGTGATTCGATTTCCGTTTCCTTATCGAATCTTGTTTGAATTTCCAGCCCATATGCCGCCGAAGACTACGAGGGCTCAGAGAGCGGCCGCGAGGGCCGAGGTCAGGGTTGACTCCTCTGAGGCGAGGACTGACCAGGATGGTACGCCTGTTGTACCGGAGTATATTGCTATGATTGGAGCTGGTATGCATGATCTGCGCCAGATTGTGGGGACTTTGGTAGAGACCATCCGAGCGCAGGGGCAGGCAGTTGTTCCACCCGCTGCGGAGGCCACGATGGTACCTACGGTTCCGGTAGTCGCATTTTAGCTCCGGAGGTTATTGCTGTGTCGTTGACGGATTTCATGAGGTTGAGACCTCCGGTGTTTACGGGCACAGATGTTACCGAGGATCCGCAGTCGTTTATCGACCGGATGGCCAGGATTTGTCGCTCACTCCGATGTTCCGATGAGAGATGGGTGGAGTTTGCCAGTTTTCGTCTGGAGGGTATGGCCCAGAAGTGGTGTGAGTCGTTGGAGAGGGGCAGAGCCGCTGGTCTTGCTCCTATGACCTGGGCTGAGTTTGTGACGTCGTTTCTTGTTCGTTTTCTTCCACCGAGCGTCAGGGATGCGCGAGCGCGCAGATTTGAGTCTTTACGTCAGACGCCGGGGATGACGGTGTCAGATTATGATGTATTGTTTACTGAGCTGTCGATATATGCTCCATACCTGGTGGCGACTGAGGAGATGAGGGTGAAGAGGTTTGTTCGAGGCCTACTTACCCAGATATTCTTAGCCATCAGCATTCAGCATTGTGACACGTATGCTGCAGCGGTGGATGCAGCTCTGTTGGTAGAGGAGCGTCTAGCGGAGTCATCAGTTGCTCCGGGACCGAAGAGAGTTCGTATAGGTGATCCGGCAGCGAGGCAGGCGTTTAGACGTCGATACAGTTTCCGTTCTGATAGTGGCGGTTCGGGACGAGGTAGGCTTTATGGTTCTTACCCTCAGGATGATCGGCAGTTTGCTTCGGGATGTTACCGGTGTGGTAGTTTGGGTCATCGGGTTCGAGATTGTATAGAGCCGCGTGTGAACGAGCCAGCTGTACCGCAGGTTACCTTACCACCTTCTCCACCCCAGAGAGCGTTGCCTCTTGTTCCTGTAGTTGCGCCGCGTCAGACTCCTGTTCAGCGAGGTCGTGGTCGCGGAGGTTTTGTACCGAGAGGTCGAGGTGGCAGAGGCAGAGGACAGCCAGTAGCCGGTAGAGGTCAGGCTAGGGTTTTTTCCTTGACTCACCAGGACGCTCAGGCGTCCAATGCCGTGGTTTCAGGTACTCTTTCTGTATGTTCTTATGGTGCGCATGTTCTTTTTGATCCGGGATCCACGCATTCGTATGTTTCTACGCACTTCGTGCCGAGGTTAGGCCGAGAGTCGTGCTTGCTGGATCAGCCGCTGATCGTGACTACTCCTGTGGGAGAGTCATTTGTTGCGCGTTATGTGTTTCGATCTTGTGTCGTCCATATTGGTGACAGAGATCTGCCCGTCGACTTGATCCTTCTGGAGATGTTGGACTTCGACGTTTTGTTGGGCATGGATTGGCTAGCTACTTGCTATAAGTCCGTGGACTGCCGCGAGAAGACAGTTAGATTTTGTTTTCCCGGCGAGTCAGTGTTCGTTGTGCAGGAGGACCGTAGTGCCGCCCCTCACAGCTTGATTTCTGTTTTGTGCGCTAGTCGGCTTTTGAGGAGGGGATGTCGGAGATTCTTGGCGTTTATTCATGATACTGGAGCCACAGTGGAGTTGTTGGACCAGGTTTCTATCGTGCGAGAGTTTCCCGATGTTTTTCCCGATGAGTTACCTGGGTTGCCGCCAGAGCGCGATATTGAGTTTTGCATTGATCTGATTCCTGGCACGGAGCCTATTTCTATACCGCCTTATCGGATGGCTCCGGCAGAGCTTAGAGAGCTTAAAGATCAATTGCAAGAGTTGCTTGAATTGGGACTTGTGCGTCCGAGTGTTTCGCCGTGGGGAGCTCCTGTTCTGTTCGTCAAGAAGAAGGACGGCAGTTTGAGGCTATGTGTGGATTATCGTCAGTTGAACCGTGTTACGGTGCGGAACAGGTATCCTTTACCCCGCATTGACGATTTATTCGATCAGCTCCAGGGTGCGAAACATTTTTCGAAGATTGATTTGCGTTCGGGTTATCATCAGTTGCGGGTTCGGGATGATGACATTCCGAAGACTGCTTTTCGTACGCGCTATGGGCATTATGAGTTTTTGGTGATGTCGTTCGGACTCACCAATGCGCCAGCAGCGTTCATGGATCTGATGAACCGGAATTTCAGGCCGTTCCTCGACCAGTTCATTATCGTGTTTATTGATGACATACTGGTTTACTCTAGGAGTCGAGAGGAGCATGAGCAGCACTTGGGGATTACTTTGTAGATATTGAGAGAGCACCAGCTGTATGCTAAATTCTCAAAGTACGCATTTTGGCTTGATAGAGTTGACTTCCTGGGTCATGTGGTGACTAGTGATGGTATTCTTGTGGACCCGAGGAAGATAGAGGCTGTACAGCTTTGGCCCAGACCTGTATCGGTGACTGAGGTCCGTAGCTTTTTGGGCTTAGCTGGTTATTATCGCCGTTTTGTGCAGGATTTTTCGAGTATCGCTGCACCGCTGACTGGACTGACCCGGAAGGGGGTTCCTTTTCTCTGGACTGATGCGTGCGAGCAGAGTTTTCAGCAGTTGAAGACTCGATTGACGACAGCACCAGTTCTTTCTTTACCTTCTGGATCGGGAGGCTACGTTGTGTATTGTGATGCTTCTCGAGTGGGGCTCGGCTGTGTTTTGATGCAGCATGATAGGGTGATTGCATATGCTTCTAGGCAGCTGAAGAAGCACGAGCAGAATTACCCCACTCACGATCTTGAGATGGCTGCGGTAGTCTTTGCGTTGAAGATGTGGAGGCACTACTTGTATGGAGAGTCGTGTCAGATCTTCACGGATCACAAGAGTCTGAAGTACATCTTCCAGCAGCGAGATCTGAACCTGAGACAGCGCCGATGGATGGAACTAGTGAAGGATTATGATTGTGAGATCCTTTATCACCCGGGCAGGGCAAATGTGGTAGCCGATGCTTTGAGTCGTAGGCCCGTGGGTAGCTTGTCCTAGCTGAGCGCCGTTCGGTGTCAGTCTTCTGCAGATTGGCAGCTCTTGTGTGATAGTAGAGTGCAGTTCGAGTTCACCTCCACTGGGGGACAGTTTGCTCATGTCCGCGCCCGTCCACTACTTGTTGATCGTATTCGTGAGGAGCAACCCAGTGATGCTCGCTTGTCTGAGATTCTTGAGCTTGTTCGACAGGGTACAGTTTCGGAGTTCATGATTGATGACCAGGGTGTGCTACGATGCGGGACTCGCTTGTGTGTACCAGATGTTGATGGGTTGAGACGCGAGATCCTAGAGCAGGCACATCAGTCGGCCTTTAGCGTTCATCCAGGTTCCACCAAGATGTACCGAGACTTGAGAGGCTACTACTGGTGGGAAGGGATGAAACGCGATATTTCGGACTTCGTTTCGAGGTGCCTGACTTGTCAGCAAGTCAAGGCTGAGCATCAGAGACCGGCTGGAGAGTTGCAGCCTTTACCCATTCCGGAGTGGAAATGGGAGCAGATTTCCATGGATTTCATTGTGGGTCTACCCAGGACCAGTAGAGGGTACGACTCCATTTGGGTTATTGTAGACCGGTTGACGAAAGCGGCTCACTTCCTTCCAGTGAAGACCACTTTCGGCTATGCTCAGTACGCTCAGCTTTATATAGATGTGATTGTGCGTCTGCACGGTGTTCCCACATGCATAGTATCCGACAGAGGTACCCAGTTTACTAGCCGTCTATGGCAGAAGCTTCAGGAAGCTTTGGGTACCAGATTGAGTTTTAGCACCGCTGTTCATCCGCAGACAGATGGTCAGACGGAGCGGACTATTCAGACTCTGGAGGATATGCTCCGTGCATGTGTGCTTGATTTTGGGGGCTGTTGGGATCGTCACTTGCCGTTGATTGAGTTCTCCTACAATAACAGCTTCCAGGAGACTATTCAGATGGCACCTTTTGAGGCTTTATATGGTCGGAAGTGTCGATAGCCAGTCTGTTGGACCGAGCTTAGTGAGAGTTTGGTTTTGGGACCCCAGCTTGTTCAGGAGACTACGGAGAAGATTCAGCTGATTCAGGACAGGATGAGAGCAGCCCAGTGCAGGCAGAAGTCTTATGCCGACCGTCGTCGTCGCAGACTTGAGTTCGCAGTGGGAGACCATGTATTCCTGAAGATTTCTCCGATGAAGGGCGTTATGCGATTTGGGAAGAGAGGGAAGCTCAGTCCCAGATTTGTAGGTCCTTTCGAGATCCTCGAACGAGTGGGTTCGTTTGCTTATCGTTTAGCGCTCCCGCCTAGTTTTCCAGATGTTCACCCCGTTTTTCATGTGTCGATGCTTCGTAGATACCTTCATGATCCTTCTCATATAATTCAGCATGAGACCGTTCAGCTTGAGCGTGATCTTTCGTTCACCGAGCAGCCGATAGTTATTTTGGATCGGCAGGTGAAGAAACTTCGGTCTAGGGGCTTGCCTTCTGTAAAGGTTCTGTGGCGTAGTCCGACTGGTGAGGAGATCACTTGGGAGATCGAGAGCGAGATGCGGAAGAAATTCCCCCATCTTTTTGAAGGTACGTTTAGTATGAAATTGTAATTCGGGGACCGAATTTCTATAAGGGGGGGAGATTGTAACGTTTTAGAAATCGTTATGTGAATTTGTCCGTTTTAGGGTAAGTTTGTCGGTATTTTCCGTTTTTACCCGACTGTGAACAAACGACCATATAGACTTGCCAGCACCTAGATTAGCTAAAATAAAGCTAGTGCGCGAGCTTTGGGAGTATATGGGACGTTTTGGTTCAATTTGATTTTTCCCAATTTTTAATATTATTTTATTGCGGTATTCAAATTTTGGGAAAATTTCTGTTTGCGATCTTTTCTTTAAAATAATTGAGTTAAGAATTTCCTTCTCACTTCACTTAGAATATATTGTGTGGTCTAGAATTTAAGTTAGGAAATTTAAAAGAAAAAGAAAAGAAAGAGATAAGTAGATGCATGCATGAGTGAGTGTGTGTGTATGCATTTATGGGTAATAAATGAGGGAAATTGCTAGGAAATTCATCAAAATCCTCCACCTCACTCCCTTGGCCGAAATTCTCTAATTACCTACTGCCCTTGATCAATTCCCTTCTCATTTTACTTTAATTCTATCACAAAACTTCTCCAAAATCCTAAAATATCACAAAAATACCAAAAGCTTTGGATTTTCTTGCTCTTGATCACTTGGAGATAGGGAAAGCTTGGAACTTGGGAGCAAAGTTGTTAGGTATAACCCCTCTACTGTTAATTTGTAGTTTTTGTGTGGTTTTGATCGTTAATTTCTGCGTAGAACGTAGTTTTTATCGTTTGAGGCGATATCGGTTTTTTAGTGTCTTTTTAGAGATATTAGTATCTGCTGTGACCTGGGAGATTTAGTGTCTGTTTCAACAACTTCAGAGAGATGTGCAGGCTGACCTGAGGCACCACCAGAGAGACGGGGGCCACCCCGCCGGTTTGGGCCGGCGAACTTTGAAGAGGGGGCCGGCGACGCCGACCGGCTAGTTAGGGTTTGGGGTGGGGTTTCTGTGGGTGTTGTCTGCTATTGTTTTGGGTTGTTTGGTACTGTTGATTTACTTAGTAAATGCAGTATGCAAAATCTGGGATCGATTACCTATAATCGTGTGTTTGCACTAGACGTGCACTCGTGAGTTGGTTTAGTGCGTGGATGCGTTTTATTATACGTAGTTTTACGTTATTGTGATTACTTCTGAGATGTTCGCTTTATTTTTTGTGTTTGTGATATTATAGCGTCGCAAGCGGGGACTTCAGACGCTGCGAACAAAGGGAAGCAGGTGGTCGGATCTTCATAGCTGGAGACCACAGTGTGAGTAGATTTAACATCTACGGGGGATCGCCCGTATGGCGCTACGCGTCGGGGCTAGACATGATATAATATTAGCCGTATGCTTATTTGCTTATATAGAAACATTGCATGATTCATGTTGCATATAGTTACTTGTGCTTAATACTGTACCTGTTGTACACTGCACTATTATCGACAGTCCATGTTGCACGAGCACCAATGATATGCTACACACACCCTGTCGGTAATTGCCATGACACGCACAATACAAATGCTTATTGTATACCTTGCTATTAGTTAGCGACTTTAAACAGTTATACTTGTGCGACAATGCATATTACATAGAACATACCTGTATACCTACATGCTCATATGTATGCCATGCTATATTACTCGTTCGCACATATACCTTGCTATTGTTATATGATCAATTTGTATTGCATATATATCGGTGGTATGGGACGCTGTATATATATGTATTTTGGTTTTGGATTTACATGATTTGTATTGCATATATATCGGTGGTATGGGACGCTGTATATATATGTATTCTGGATTTGAGATTTTTGGGAACCGCGAGATACATTTAATGACTTGATGATTATTTGGCGAATCGTTCCGTGATATGCTCATATTGATGTTTTATGTTGCATATGCTACTTTATATGGATTTATGCATTTGAGATGCGATATGGGAAATTAAAGTGTCGATCTTGGGCACTTACTTTCCGAGAGATATATGGGGTTTGACAGACCGATACGTGGAAATACAAGTGTCGAGATGGGATACTTGGGTTTCGAGGAACGTATGGATATCAGGAAGACCGATACGTGGAAATACAAGTGTCGAGGTGGGATACTTGGGATTCGAGGAACGTATGGATATCAGTATTTATGTGTCGATGATAGGCACTGGTTTTCGTGATGTTTTTGAGTGTCGATGTTTGACACTCAGGTTTCATGAGACGTACAGGATTTGAGGGGCCGATCTGAGTATCTTGGGATTTGGGTGTTGTTGAGTTACACCGTGTTTTCCATGCTTATGATATGTGCATGAGATTATTTACTATTCCGCACTCAGTATAAAATTGATATGGATATCATGATAGTTGCATATTTATATTGTCATACTCATGCTATCAGTTCACATGTTATCGATCATTGCTGTTAGTGCATACTTGCGATTACTGTATGATGTTAATTACTATTCACGAGTTGGCAACTCACCCCCGTTGTGCCACAGTTTTTGCAGGACTTACCCTCTGAGTAGTCGCGGCAGGGCAGCTTATCATCACTACTTTTGTGGATACCGCTACCTTGGCAGTGAGGCCGTTGCATTATAGGTGGGTTTGCGGTTATCCGTTGTACATTGTATATCTTTTTGGTTGGATCTAGTATTCTCCATCTACCATTGTTGTATATGACTTAGAGACGACTTGTGAGAGATCAGTGTTGTATTATATTGGTTTTGGGAGCCGTGCTCGTAGAAGCAGGTTATTTTGGAAATGTTTACTTCTTTATAGTCGTTCTCTTGATATTTCTTCGCTTTGGCGTCGTATACTTGTTGTGGTGATTGTCTCCGCCGGTGGGCGTGATTTTTTTCTCCCACTTGGGATGTTTTATATATTATCTGTGTTGTACCCGTTTACGGGGCCAGTTTTACAAAGGAGGTGCTGCCGAAATTTTTATGAAAGAAAACTAGAGTTAGAGATTTTAAATGGCGACATCTAATACTTTTAAATTATGTTTTCTCCGTTGATCCAGTTTTGGGTGGTTTAGATTTCTGGGTTTTCGGCTTACTTAAGTTACGTACGCCTGTAGACGTTACGTAGGTTAAGTGCCGGTTACGGGCCGATTTGCGCGTCGTGACAGGTATGAACCATTCTATATCAAATATAGAAACTTTGGCACGGATTTAATTGGAACAAGATTCTAATCATGCAGTTGTCTCCAGTACATATCAACTTAATGGAAAGAGGCTAATCAGCATTACTCAACTTAGGAATCCATCCAATTATGAGTAACCTGAAAAAGAAACAAGTTTCTCAAAACCATTACTATCATCGGAATACCAATCACAAGAATCTACATCTTCGATCTCTTTGAAGAATCCCGATACTTGTGACACCTGGTTCTCTACTTTATTGTTATACCCACAACTTCTCAAAACTTAGACCTTGTATTTCTACGAAACACTTATCTAAAAACTAGAGAAGTCATAAGTAAACAGAACATAGTATGAGGACCTACCCCTTTGTCCTGATGGACACTTGGACAATATACAATACTCTGTATAAGTCCGCTGAGTTGAACAACTCAAAACCTGTGCGTCGTAGGTGTAAAACTGTACCCTAGCGATTTCCTCAAATATCACCAATTACAACGAATTCCGATATAATGAAGATAATCACCTAATTCCTAATAACTTACTCCCACTCATCATCTGTAAAACCATACAGATATGAGAATGAAACCTGGTAAATACATATCCTTGGAGTAAGTATCTAATCGGGAAAACAGTTTTCCTTTTAACAATGCACTGAAACATAAACGTTTCGTAGGGGTATCATGGTATTCCTAGCAATGCCTCTTCCATAATCCAATTCATGACTTCAACCGTATATTTTATTGCCATCTCTCCAAATCTCTTTATTTGTATTTAGTCATTACCTTCTGTACACCATCGTTAGGCTAAATGGTTTTCTTCCTTCGCTACAGTTCGGCACCAACCTCTGGTTTGGAAGAAAACTATCCAGTAAGCATAATAGGTGTACCCTACTAAACTAAGGAGTACTCACATCTTGAGAGAAGGTGATGATAAAAGACAACTGAATAATACCTTATTCTTTTAAAGGTGAAATAGGAGTGGCGATGAAGTACGCGGTTTGGTCGTGAATGATATCAGTCGCAATTTACTTTATCCTCTTTATAATCCCTTTATTTTGTCTTTACATATTGCCTTTTGCACACCCTACTTAGGCTAATTGGTTTTCTTCATTTCCTACCTTTCGGCACCTGCCTATGGTTTGGAATAAGACTATCCAATAAGCGTAATAGGTGTACTCTCCTAAACTAAGGAGCCCTCG
Organism: Agapanthus africanus; assembly: GCA_030015575.1. Classification (NCBI taxonomy): domain Eukaryota; kingdom Viridiplantae; phylum Streptophyta; class Magnoliopsida; order Asparagales; family Amaryllidaceae; genus Agapanthus; species Agapanthus africanus. Next base: position 292,311,680 of record JASDDO010000012.1, on the reverse strand, counting down.
CAACCTGAGAGAAGGTAATAATAAAAGACAACTGAATCAACCAATTCTTTTTCTCCTAACCTTGATCCTTCCACGAAGAAGTCCCTTCGAGTTCGTATATAACCATACGATGGATCTATCCAATGGAAGTGGATGTCCGTAGTAACATGGGGTGTTCTGAGAAAATGCAAAGGGTAGAAGAAGGAGTGGCATTGACTTATGCAACTCGGACAATCCAAAAGCCAGTATTTTAAGAAGGTTCGGTCAACTTGGTCACTGAGTCATAGTCTAGGGTCGGTCAAAGGTCGCTGCCAAAGAGAGAGAAAAGAAACACTCTGCGTGCACTGTAACCTAGATAAGAATGGTTATCACTTTATCTAATCAGGAAACCTCCCACTGCACTGTCAAATTCTCCTCCAAACCTAAAAGAAGAATCAATCGGGATCACCCGAAGAGTAAACCAACTCATCAGTGGGAATCGGGATCCAACTCTCATCGCATGATAACGTGACGGAATCCACTCACGTTATCACACTCCAGAAGGTATGCGCATACTTGGCAAGTTTCAGTATCTTTAGAAACCCCTGATATGATTTTTGCCCCATGCTCTTATGACCTTGACTTTGGCCAAAATGCCATAAGTCGCATGCCAAGTTCTACCCATCATTATCTTGTCAATTTGAACCCACCCGCACATGCCCCTGACTTTGGCCAATCGGCAGAACGACTGTCCCAAACTAACTCATCTATCTATGCAACAAATGAATACCCAGCATCTACCAAACACTATGCCTTAACTTTGGCTAAAATGCATAGCTTGAATACTACTGAATACCCAAAAGAAATGACAGAGGGCTACGGCTGGTTTTTGGCAAAAAACCTTTAACGTAACGAACTTGATATCGCTGAAGGAACCTGATAGGCTTTTATAAAAATATAGTGGCGAAAACCTTTGCTAAAGAGGTCACTCCCGGTGAAGGGATCTCGGCTCTTTCCTCGTGGAATGAGGTGCAGGATATTCCACTGAATACCGCGATGCAAAGCAACATGTAATCGACTATAGTGAAGTTATTACCCTGACGCAAACTTCTGCCCAAGGGGTCAGTCCCGGTGAAGGGATATCGGCCCTTGCCCCGTCGAATGAGGTGCAGGATATTCGACTGAATATCGCTATGCAAAACAAAAGGAAACGACTTTGTAATAACACTTTTTAAATTTTTTCCAACAACTGCAAACAGGTTTGTTTTCCTTTGCACTGATCAGAATCAACGCAGTCCCATCAATCAATCACACCAGAAAAGAACGAAAATAAAATGTAAGTATATGCCATCCGCATTCGTCACTGGGTCCCGTCATCACCCGTTATGTTACTTAACTAACGACAGAGCGGGGACTGGACTAGCGCGGGTGAAAAACATATGCAACATCTAATAGTATATATACCAATATACAATAATCGCTCCAGGCGTGATAATATGCAACATTATAGAAAAGTAATAAGCATCACAGAACAATACAGATAATCTGGGATCCTCGAGTTTCACAGAGCCGCTGCTGAAACCCGACGTTCCCCTGGTCGTGTTGATAGCCTGTGCAATGAAACCTAGACCCCTACGGGTGTGGCAAGTTACACACGAAAACCTGAAGCGAGGCAACCCCTTACAGCAAAGTGAATGGACCACCCTGCACTTCACGGAATCCGGTAGCTTGAGCACCCCTCCTTGGGTCAACCTGTACCCCCTACGAGTGCGGCGAATAGTCTACCAATTCGAGAGTGAGGCCCCTCTGCCTCTCAATGCCATGAGATGCGGATCCGTTGCCCTCCAGAACCCGGCTATCCGTGCACTCCGTCGCGGGGTAAAACCTAGTACAGAAATGAAAAATATGTACAACGGGTACATCGACCTCAACCCGGTCGTACCCCAAAAGAATATTATACAACAGGCAGTGACGGCAGTCCACATGTTGGATGCTCGGCCCACAATATCAAATGTACAAATAAATCCAAACTGCACTACCATTGCACACTGCTATCTGATTGATTATAAAATTCAAGACTGTGTAGTGTGTAACTCGAATGAATTTCTTTGTGTCGGTATTTAGAAAATGAATAAATTTCACAATCAAAGAATTATATTTGACCGCAATCAACTACGGTGTCAGTTGTAGATTGTAAGTGAGTGCGGATCGTCCATAGGGATTGTGCTATTCGTTTCTATGTTTGATTTGTTTGAATTGAAAAGTTAATCGGAAAGAAAAGAAAACATGATTCAAGATTTTATCGATTGATTCAAGTGTCACTAGTTTAATCAAGAATCAAGAAAATGATAAACAATCGAGAATCGGGTTTCGATGATATTTCCAACCAAATGTCAAGAATCTAAATGAGGCTCGCAGGAATCGATCGGATCTATAGACGTGATGTAATCTCAAGATATCGTGTTCTTTTCCTTCGAAGAATTGATACTAGATCGATGATGATCGACGAGAGTTAGGGCTTTCTCGTGAAACTGGGGTTTCATCATTTAACCCTTGTTCTTTCGTCGATATCATTCACATTCTAGCCTCTAGCAATTTCAAGAAACGATCGTAACTCCCCAATTTCGAGTGATAACAATCAAGAAAGCATCGAAACGAAATTAGGTCGTCGATTCTTGAACTTTCTAGGGTTTACAAAACTCGTAGGACTCAAGAATCAATTTAAGATATGTTACATCATCATTCTATTGATCGTCTCGACTCCTCGACGAGCGGAGTATTACTTAAACATCACAACAAGAACAATTATAAATTGAGATCGATCATGATGCAAGAATTTAAAGAAAACAAGATTAAAGAATTTCACCTTTTATTTATATCAACAATTTCATTACAGTCGCTCAAGAACTACAAGAGGAAGAACCAGATTGTCGATTTGGCTTCGCTTTTCTCCGTGAGTCATGGATTGGCTCGGACCACTTGCTCTGTTGAAGATCGGCTCTGCTCCTAAAAGGTTGAAGGGCTTCTTGCTTGATTTGGTACTCGGGATCTTGGCTTTTGATTGGAATTAGGGTTAGGGTTTCACACAAGTCTTGTCGCTAGACTTGTGGAAGAAGAAGATGAAGAAAGAGGTAAGAGATTTAATGGCTCTAGATTGATACTAGATTGGCTCAATATATGGATCCAAGTATATTCTCCCCCCTAACCCTAGGTCTAGGCTTCTATTTATAGACTTCCCATAACCTAGGTTTAAGTTTGAAATTACAATTCCCTCCAAAAGTTTGTTGAGGAGCTTCTAGAAATAGTTTGTTAGGAGCTAGCTTAGGCTTTAAACTAGGATTAATTAAGCTTAGAAACCCTAGTTTGCTGATCTGGCAGAAGCCACTGGAGTCTTCTAGAACTTGGAGTACATTTCTGAACTTTAGCAGCTGAGGGAAGAGTTATGCACCAAAGTTGGAGTGATGACGTCGACAAGCCGCCGCGGAACCGCGGCTCAAGCCGACTCCGGCCGCGGTTCCGCGGCCATGTTGGCTCCTTGGGCCTTGGGTCTTCTTCTGTGGTCTTGGGATAATATTTGGGGCTTTATCTGATATGTTGAATTGTGTTTTGCCTTTTGGATTGCTACCATATCTCAAAACTTGGAGTTGGTGTATTTTATCAGCTCAATTTGATCCTGCAATTTCCTGCACAATTCTTGAAACAAGTGTTGCACAATATAGGGATAAGGCGATGCTATGAAATGCAGTCAATTTCCTTTATAGTACCGGTTTTAGAGTCTAATACATGCAATCTGATATTTAACGGCTGATTTGCTAATATGTGAAATATGAATACCGTACACTTCTAAATGAGTGCAGATGATAGGGAAATTTCCGGTTAAAAGATGCCGTATTTTCGACGATCAAATTCCCCCAAACTTATTTTCGATCGTCTCGAGCGAACTTTTTTTATTAAAAAGAAGGAGAAAATAAAGAAAGAGAAAAACTAATTAGCACACTTTCGTAGGCAACACGATTGCATTGAGCACGTGCAACAAGCCTTTAAACCTCTAGGTGTCCCTAGTAGGAGGAGTGTTGTCTCCTGAGGGTTTTCAGCGGATTGCACCCACAAAATCTAATAATAAAAGAAAGATCATGAATATTACATTTAAAGAAAAGAATTGTAAAAGAAAAGCTTTGAAAATTAGGGTTTCCAACTAAGCTAGCTTTTCGGTTGTCATGAGCCCTATCTTAATGGTCATGAAAAGATGTCGGAAATCACGTCCTCCCTCAATAAAACATCGTCTTATTCTTCATTCCTATCTTTCTTCCAAACATCGATCATATCACCCTGCGTGTGTGTAAAGGACATCCCTACACCCGGAGAATTCAATTCAAGCTATCATACTCTTACCCATCAGCCTCAGTACTTTTTAATTAATGAATATTTAGTTGAGATTGCTCACACACTTTCATGCGACCGTTAATATTTCTTGAGGTACTAACCGACCGATTACTCCTGTGCTTGCTTACTTGGTGTATTTTCCTCGTCTTGCACTACCTCAGGCATAGCAGTGACTCCCAGACCAGTTGGCCTTAGGGCACTAGGTGAAGAAGCACCCTCGCTATATATTTTTTTATTGCCCTTGGTGATAAAAAAACCAGTGTTCATTTTTCTCACCACTTTATATTTTCTTCATAATTTTTTTTTATTTCCTTCATACTTTTGGCTTTAAGACAAGAGCATTTCAAGGTATCCTCTACTATCCCAGGCTTGAAGACGTGTGTAAGTGCGAATAGCAGGGTATCAACGTTCAAAATGTTTGGCTTCCAGAATAGAAACTAATTTTCCGACTTATTTTTATCCTCAGATTGGTGACGTCTTTCATCTTACTAACCCTTGGGACAACGGCTCAAAACTACTTATTACCAGTTCGTATAAGAAAACTTCTAATTTTCTTGGTTTTCTTAAATTTTTCTAATCTCATGGATGTAATTTTTCACTATCTAGACTTTCATTATCTTATTTATGTACAAAAATGTTTAAAATGTGAAAATATTTTTATGTTTTGAAAATTTTAAATTTTTATGGATTTTGGAAATTTTTAATTTTTTATATGTTTTTAAAGAAATGTTTTGTGCGTATGCAAATGATATGCAAATGATGCAAAAATAAGCACAAACCTCCCCCAAACTTGTTTTCAACAGTGTCCTCACTGTTGTCAACAGCTATATCTACAAAACCTGTAAGTCTGGGAGGAATTATTAGTGGGGGCAAAATATTTAAGTGAAGAACTTCCCCCAAACTTACTCTTTTCACTCACCACCATTCAAAAGATGATGCAGTGATACGAATGTGAGACGGAGTAATTTTAATCCAAATAAACTGGCTCCTGTAAGAACAGGAGCTCCTCCGTGGGGTCAGTGGAAAAATACGGCTTTAGTCTATGTCCATTCACTTTGAAAAAGGTGCCGTTTTTAACATTTTCTACTTCTACTGCCCCGTGCGGGTATACAGACCGCACAACAAAAGGTCCCTTCCACCAAGAACGGAGCTTACCCGCGTGAAGGTGTAGTCGTGAATCATAAAGAAGGACTTGTTGATCAGGTGAAAATGTTTTCCTCAAAATGTTTTTATCGTGAAAAACCTTAGTCCTATTCTTTATGATCACAGCGTTACCATAAGCTTCATCGCGGAGTTCGCTTAGCTCATTAAGTTGCAGCTTCCGAAAGTTGCAAGCAAGGTTTAGATCAAAATTTATTTCCTTAATAGCCCACAATGCTTTATGCTCAATTTCGACGGGTAAATGACATTCTTTCCCAAACACTATCCTATATGGAGACATTCCTAGGTCGGTTTTAAATGCAGTTCTGAATGCCCAAATTGCATCCGTCAGTTTGGTCGACCAGTCTTTTCTATTTTTAGCAACAGTCTTCTCCAGGATAAGTTTGATTTGTCTGTTTGAGATTTCAGCCTGCCCGCTTGTTTGGGGATGATAGGGTGTAGAAAGTCGGTGGTTGATTGAGTATTTCCGCATCAGAGTCTCGAAAGACCTGTTGCATAAATGTGTCCCATTATCGCTAATAATAGCGCGTGGGTGTCCAAATCACGAAAAGATATTTTCTTTCAAGAACTTAATGGCAACTTTCCTGTCATTAGTGCGACATGGAATGGCTTCAACCCACTTTGAGACATAATCAACTGCCAGCAGTATGTACAAATTCCCAAAGGAGTTGGGAAAAAGGACCCATAAAATCAATGCCCCAAATATCGATTATTTCAACAACCAGAATGGGTTGCTGAGGCATTTCATTTCTCTGGGAGATTCTACCCGTGTACTAACAGTGTGTACAGGTTTTGCAATAGTCAAATGCGTCCTTGAATAAAGTCGGCCAATAAAATCCACATTGCAAAACCTTCTCCGCCGTCTTTTTAGGACCGAAGTGACCCCCGCAGGCCTGATCATGACAAAAAGAAAGAACACTCTTGAACTCTTCTTTCGGGACGCACCGGCGGATGATCTGATCAGGACAATATTTAAACAAGTATGGATCATCCCAGTAAAAGTGTTTTACTTGGGATAGAAAACGGTATTTGTCCTGTTTTGACCAATCGCTGGGTATAAGTCCCGTGACAAGATAGTTCACGATATCCCTGAACCATGGTTCATTGGATACACTCAAGAGTTGGTCGTCAGGAAACGAATCATTGATCGGCAGGGTCACAGGGGAAGAAGAGATGCGTGAAAGGTGGTCAGCTACTACGTTTTCACATCCTTTCTTATCTTTGATAACAAGATAGAATTCTTGTAACAGAAGGATCCAACGTATTAGTCGACCTTTTGCATCTTTCTTCGCCAGAAGATGTTTTAAGGCGGAATGGTCCGTGTACACAACTATAGGTGAGCCAATTAAGTAAGGCCTGAATTTTTCTAATGCAATTACAACCGCTAAAAGTTCTTTTTCAGTGGTTGTATAATTGATTTGCGCATCATTCAGGGTCTTACTTGCATAGTATATCACGCGTGGCATCTTTTCGATGTGTTGTCCTAAGACTGCACCTACTGCAAAGTCGGATGCGTCAAACATTAGCTCAATGGGGTAGTCCCAGTTTGGTGATGATAGCACGGGGGCTGAAGTGAGTTAGTGTTTAAGTGAGTCGAAAGCTGTCTCACAGTCCGAGTCAAAATGGATGGTTGTATCCTTGGCCAGAAGAAGAGTTAAAGGTCTAGCAATTTTGCTAAAGTCCTTAATGAATCTCCTATAAAAGCCCGCATGGCCAAGGAAAGATCGAATATCTTTGACGTTTTTGGGATGAGGGAGATTGTGAATGACATCTATCTTAGCTCTGTCAGCCTCAATACCTTTCTGTGAAATGACATGTCCAAGAACAATTCCTTCTTGGACCATGAAATGGCATTTTTCCCAGTTCAAAGTCAAGTTCTTCTCTTTGCAACGAGTAAGAACAGCGTCATGATTCGCTAGGCAATCAGAAAAAGAGTCTCCAAAAATCGAGAAATCGTCCATAAAGATCTCCAGAAAATTCTCTACCATATCAGAGAATATCCCCATCATACACCGCTGAAAAGTAGCGAGACCATTGCATAGCCCAAAGGACATGCGACTGTAAGCAAAGGTACCAAAAGGACAAGTAAAAGTGGTTTTATCTTGATCCTTTTTGGAGATGGGGACCTGATTATAGCCTGAGTATCCGTCCATAAAACAATAATACTCTCGTCCCGCTAAGCGTTCCAGCATTTGATCCATGAATGGTAGAGGAAAGTGGTCTTTCCTCGTGGCAGCATTGAGTTTTCTATAATCAATGCATACACGCCACCCAGTTTGGGTGCGTGTCTGAATCAACTCATTTGCCTCATTGGTTATAACAGTGATGCCGGATTTCTTAGGAACGACATGTATAGGACTCACCCATTGGCTATCGGAGATGGGGTATATGATACCATTATCTAGGCATTTGACGATCTCTTTCATTACAGCTTCCTTCATGACGGGATTTAACCGTCTCTGTGGTTCTTGGGTTGGTCTGGCATCATCCATCACATGTATATGATGTTTAACTATCAAGGGACTAATCCTTTTGATGTCCGCCATACTCCAACCAAACGCCTCTTTGTTAGATCTCAATACCGATAAAAGTGCATTCTCTTGCTCTAAGGCTAGAGAAGCGGATATTATAACCGGTAAAGATTCCTTCTCACCTAAATAAGCATATTTCAGATGAGAAGGTAACATTTTTAGATCTAATTCAGGCGGAGAAATGATAGATGGAGGGATCATTGAGTGATTTTTGGATTTACTAAGAAGCTCATAGCCTGTGAAAGATACAGACTCGGGTGGAGAAAAGTCAGGAGTGCAGGACTCAAGTGTAGGTAAAGTGTCCTCACTAAGATCTTGTGTAAATTCAAACAGAGATGTGGTAATGTCGTCGAGATCAGTAAAGCAAAGTTCCTCAGCTCCGCAACTATCGGGAGCGATCTCGTGGACAGAGCACACATCTAAAATATGAGCAGAGGGTTCTGATGGTTGACTTCCAACCTTGTAGATGTTTAGTTCAATGGTCATATTTCCAAATGATAAGTTCATTGAACCGTTTATACAGTTTAAAACAGCGTTGGAAGTGGCAAGGAAAGGACGACCCAGAATCACCGGAATTTGGCCCCGGGGGGCTACAGGTTGTGTATCAAGTACAATGAAGTCTACAGGAAAAACAAATTCCCCGACCTTTATCAACACATCCTCTAGTTCACCCCTTGGTTTGGTGATTGAACGGTCTGCCATTTGGAGAGTGCAGTGAGCAGGTTTCTGCTCTCCAATCCCTAATTGCTCATAGACAGAATATGGAAGTAGGTTAACAATTGCGCCAAGGTCTAAAAGAGCATGATTTATGTTTTTACCCGCAATAGAAATCGATATTGTAGGACATCTTGGGTCCTTTCGTTTCTTTGGTAGCTGGGGAATAAAAGCAGTGCTAATATTATTAGACATGAAGACCTTCTTCGGCACTTGAGTCTTCCTCTTCCTAGTGCATAAGTCCTTAAGAATTTTCGCATACGCGGGGACATGTTGAATCGCATCTAGGAGAGGGATGTTGATGTTAACCTGTTTAAACATTTCTATAATTTTCTCCATATGAGAACTCGTTCTATTACCCCTTAACCGATTCGGGTAAGGAGCTTTCGCAATAAGCGCCGGGTCCATCATAGGAGAAGGAAGATGGGGTAGACGAGATCCTAAAAGAGGTGTGGGGACCGTCTGTGGAGAACTATAAGGGTTGGGTTGAGGTGTTGAGCCTAGTGGGAAATGGAGAATAGGCTCGCGAGAAGGTGGTGGGGTAGAAGAACAAGGATCAAAATTAGAAGTTTGTGTGGAAGGAAAGGTCTCGGCTGGGGTGTTATTGATAGGATTTTCAATATCATCAATTCCTTCCCCGACATGATTGTTGAGCACTCTTCCCGATCTCAACGTTGTGACGGCATTTACATTGTAATGCCCAGGATTCTGTAGGGGTTGAGAGGGAAGTTTCCCTTTTTCTCTCGCACTCATCTCGGCTTTAAGTCGTGCTATTTCAGCTTCCATCGATCTGATACTCTCAGCTTGAGACGCTGAGTTTTTCTTTATCTCACTGACGGAAGTTCTAACCTCAGCCGAAACCTCTTTGAAATTTGACAAGAGTGATTTCATGGTTTGAGTGAATTAAGAAAGTTCGTCAGAACCGGTCAACTGCATAGGATTAGACTGTGCAGGATTGTTGACCTGCTTGTGGAAATTTTGTGACTGGTAGGGGTGTTGAGTGAGTTGAAGTGGTTGATGTTGTGGTGGAAGAGCCCTTTGAAAATTATTTTGGCTTGGAACCGTGTTTTGAGATTGTTGTTGGTTCCAAGCAAAATTCTCGTGATTCCTCCAACCCTGATTGTACGTGGAAGAATATGGATCGTTTCTAGGTCTTTGAAATGCGGCATTAGTATGCTCGTGACCTTGAAACGCAGAGTTTAATGGACATTCTTCCGTTAAGTGAGACGGATCAGAACAACAGCCGCATACAGTTTTGGGGAGCGACATTGGGTTTAGGGAGGCTGCAGAAAATTTGTGTTCCATAGCGTCGAGCTTCTTTTGCATTGCTGCCATCTCCGCTCGAACACCTATGGACACATCTATTTGGTGTACGCCACCCCTATTCAATGGTTGGGTTCCACTCTCCCACTGTAGTGATTTTTCAGTGAACTCTTCTAAAAACTTCCAAGCTTCCCCATCATCCTTAGTCATAAAGGTACGTTGACACATGTTTTCAAGGTTCTGTTTAGTGTTTGAGTTAATGCCCTCATATATGATTCGGCAAAGATCCCATCTCAGGATGCCGTGATGAGGACATTGAACCAATAGATCCTTGAAACGTTCAAAGCATTTAGAGAATGGTTCAGTAGGGAGTTGGGTAAATTGATTCAGTTCGCTACGGATTCGAGCTGTCTTTTGCATTGGGTAAAATTTCTTAAGGAATGCCGCTACGAATTCTTCCCAATTCGTAATAGAGTATGCGGTAGTGTTATATAGCCACTTCTCGGCTATATCGCATAAAGTAAATGGAAGAAGACGTAGACGCTGAAAGTTGTAACGTACCCATCATTGCGCATACGTTTTCAAATTTGGTAATGAAAACGTAAGCGTCCTCTGTCTCGAGTCCGTGGAATTTGGGTAAAATGTTGATGTATTAGGGTTTAATCTCAAAGTTATCCCCATTGGCTGGTGGAATGGATAAGCAGGTCGAAAGAGGACCTCGCAGTGGATAGCACCTCTCTTGGAGAGAGATGCGGGGTGGATTCTGCGCACCAACGGACGGCGGCAGATTAGGGTTAAAGAAGTTCGATGGAGGTGGATCCATCGATGTGGGTGTGGTAGTGGGTAAAGGAAAGGTAAATGTAGAAATATCGACTTCGGAGTCGATAAAAGGTACGCGGACTAAACGGGCACTAGAATCCCGTGTCCAGCCTATCTTGTACTAAAAAGGGTTAGTACAAGTGGCAGCGTTGACTTATAATTAAGGGTAATGAATGAATGCGGTGTTTGCTTTGAAAAAGGGACGGATTTTTGAAAAAATGATGCGACACAACAAATGCAGCAACACAAAACCCTAATTCTAGGGGTCGCCTAGGTCAGATCTCTAGACCGCTCCTAACTTCCAAAAGACAAGACGCACGATAAAATCCTCCACTGCCTCTTTGTCTCTCCTGTGGCCAGGTAAGTGCCAGGTAAGTGGGAGGTTCTCCACTACGTAAGTAGTGGGCCTAATTAAGTAACCACTAGCCTTCGACACACTTGCCTAGACACCACAAGAGAAACGCGGATAAGCAATGAATTAGCCACGGCCTTCTTCTGTCCTAAGTGAGCGCGACGGTCCTTAGAGTCATCTCTAGATCTTTTTTAGTTAATTGGGGTAAATGCGGATGCATGTTTTGCGGTTTTCGGGGCCTAGGAAGGGTAATGAACTCCCCACCTAATTTGGATTTGGCTGTGCCCCTTAATATCCGTATTTAGAATACAAACAACCAAGAAACAAAAACACGCACAAATTTAATTTTGCTATTTGCGAGCTGTGATTATTTGCAAAGAAGCCTGCAGAAATTTGTTAGTTGGAGCAGAGAAAGGAGAATAGAAGAAAGTAAAAAGTTACCTGAGGAAAAATTGCACAGAGATCCCTCTAGAAGGCCGCGGTTCCGCCGCAATTGCTGGCTCCCACCGCGCTTCCACGGTTGATTCAAAAGATCACTGCACAAAACTTTTAGAGAATGTCCCTGTTCACTTCCCTTGTTCTCTGGAATTCTCCAAAAAAATTTCCAATTTCACAGCAAGCTCCAGATCTCCTTGCAATGAACCACAACAAATCGTTTAGGGTTTTGTACGAATTTTGATCTCAAAATAACAATGGAATAAATGTTTCAATTCAAATTTCAATATAAAACGAATTAGCGCGTAATCCCCGGCAACGGCGCCATTTGATTAATTATAAAATTCAAGACTGTGTAGTGTGTAACTCGAATGAATTTCTTTGTGTCGGTATTTAGAAAATGAATAAAATTCACAATCAAAGAATTATATTTGACCGCAATCAACTACGGTGTCAGTTGTAGATTGTAAGTGAGTGCGGATCGTCCACAGGGATTGTGCGATTCGTTTCTATGTTTGATTTGTTTGAATTGAAAAGTTAATCGGAAAGAAAAGAAAACATGATTCAAGATTTTATCAATTGATTCAAGTGTCACTAGTTTAATCAAGAATCAAGAAAATGATAAACAATCGAGAATCGGGTTTCGATGATATTTCCAACCAAATGTCAAGAATCTAAATGAGGCTCGCAGGAATCGATCGGATCTATAGACGTGATGTAATCTCAAGATACCGTGTTCTTTTCCTTCGAAGAATTGATACTAGATCGATGATGATCGACGAGAGTTAGGGCTTTCTCGTGAAACTAGGGTTTCATCATTTAACCATTGTTCTTTCGTCGATATCATTCACATTCTAGCCTCTAGCAATTTCAAGAAACGATCGTAACTCCCCAATTTCGAGTGATAACAATCAAGAAAGCATCGAAACGAAATTAGGTCGTCGATTCTTGAACTTGCTAGGGTTTACAAAACTCGTAGGACTCAAGAATCGATTTAAGATATGTTACATCATCATTCTATTGATCGTCTCGACTCCTCGACGAGCGGAGTATTACTCAAACATCACAACAAGAACAATTATAAATTGAGATCGAATCATGATGCAAAAATTTAAAGAAAACAAGATAAAAGAATTTCACCTTTTATTTATATGAACAATTTCATTACAGTCGCTCAAGAACTACAAGAGGAAGAACTAGATTGTCGATTTGGCTTCGCTTTTCTCCGTGAGTCGTGGATCGGCTCGGACCACTTGCTCTGTTGAAGATCGGCTCTGCTCCTAAAAGGTTGAAGGGCTTCTTGCTTGATTTGGTACTCGGGATCTTGTCTTTTGATTGGAATTAGGGTTAGGGTTTCATACAAGTCTTGTCGCTAGACTTGTGGAAGAAGAAGATGAAGAAAGAGGTAAGAGATTTAATGGCTCTAGATTGATACTAGATTGGCTCAATATATGGATCCAAGTATATTCTCCCCCCTAACCCTAGGTCTAGGCTTCTATTTATAGACTTCCCATAACCTAGGTCTAGGTTTGAAATTACAATTCCCTCCAAAAGTTTGTTGAGGAGCTTCTAGAAATAGTTTGTTAGGAGCTAGATTAGGCTTTAAGCTAGGATTAATTAAGCTTAGAAACCCTAGTTTGCTGATCTGGCAGAAGCCACTGGAGTCTTCTAGAACTTGGAGTACATTTCTGAACTGTAGCAGCTGAGGGAAGAGTTATGCACCAAAGTTGGAGTGATGACGTCGACAATCCGCCGCTGAACCGCGGCTCAAGCCGGCTCCGGCCGCGGTTCCGCGGCCATGTTGGCTCCTTGGGGCTTGGGTCTTCTTCTGTGGTCTTGGGATAATATTTGGGGCTTTATCTGATATGTTGAATTGTGTTTTGCCTTTGGATTGCTACCAGATCTCAAAACTTGGAGTTGGTGTATTTTATCAACTCAATTCGATCGAGCAATTTCCTGCACAATTCTTGAAACAAGTGTTGCACAATATAGGGATAATGCGATGCCATGAAATGCAGTCAATTTCCTTTATAGTACTGGTTTTAGAGTGTAACACATGCAATCTGATATTTAACGGCTGATTTGCTAATATGTGAAATATGAAAACCGTACACTTCTAAATGAATGCAGATGATAGGGAAATTTCCGGTTAAAAGATGCAGTATTTTCGACTGATCACTATCCACCACGAAAAATACGCAACATCACAGAACATCAACGTGAATCTCACGTTCGCAAACCCGTCTAAAAGAACTATAGCAATCAGACGCGGTTTACCGATCAAATGACATTCACGGTCGGAGATATAATGTAAGTACTGTAAACTAACTTGTTTAAATTTCGATCGACTAAATATCACGAAGTAGGCCCCACGTACATCTGCTGTACAGTAACAAAGTCTGGTCCCAAAAGATATATACCAAAAACCACAATTTCCACTCAAGAAGTCACTGTTCAAATTTGGAGCACAGATCTCACAGACAAGCCGCGGATGCGCGGTCAAACCCTAGGTTTGACCGCGTTTCCACGGCGGTCTAGTAAGGTCACGTGACCAAATTTGTACGGTGAGCTTAGAAAACCCTGCTAAATTTTCTGTGATATGTAAAATTATATTTAGAACCCTTTTAAAATCGACAGAAACTCAGAACCTAGAAAATTGTAGTTTTTGATATTCTGTCCGATCGATGTTTTAAACGGGTTAGCACAAGTTAGTAAAGCAAAATGGTGAGGCTCTGATACCACTGTAAGTCTACGGTAGCGTCCCGGCCGTCTAACAGACGCCAAATGCGGAACAAAAACTTTTAACTGGCGCTATCGTATACTATAACCCGGATCTGCCATTATTGCTAAACTAACAAACTGTAAAGAGAGTAGAAAGGTTATACCGAACGATCCGAGTCTTTCGTTCTTTAACCATCATCCCACGCTCCGTTGTGGCTGCTCCGATCTCGTCGATCTCCGATCTGCTCGTCCAGGTGGCACCACGTCAACGATTCTTTAAACGGGCTCCCGCCTCTGACTCGAGGCAACTCGGTCGTCAAGTTTGCTAAAAGAGACGACCAAGAATGATGTAGAGAATGAGTAGAATACTTTGTCTCGCTTCGTCCAAAGCCATGGACGAACGGTTAATGAAGTTGCCAATTAAATCGGGTGATGGAATGAAATAAGCTATGAAATTTCCATACACCCCAAAACTATCATATTCTTTTTTAACCAAATGAATCAATCAAGTGCGTGTGAGAGAGGAGGGGGCCGGCCACACTTATATGAAGAGGGAGGTGAGGGTAGGAGCAAATTGGTGACAATAAGAATGAAGCTTATCATGAAAGAATGAGTCATGTATGAACACAATAAATGCACCATTAAAGCACCATTAATGAACAAATGAGGCATAAGCCTAATCACCTCTTCTAGAACCTTCTAGAAGCATCCACACTTATCCAAAGAAAAGATAAATCCGTATTAAACCGAATGTTAAATACGGCTGATAGAAAATTGGAAACTGGCAACTTGCAAAAGCGATCCTGAAACGAATTTCAGGACAACCACGTAACTGTATAAATATACCCGCATTTGTTTTACAACCGAATACAAATGCAACTGAGACAAAGATATTATATCTACTCAATATAATACTCGGATCCGGCTTAAACCAAAGCCCACATGTATTATCTGCCCGAAAAATGACACGTGCGTAAACGCACGTGCATTTTCCGAACCCTGCCATAAAACCATACGGCCTCTACAACGTTTCGCCCGAACTTGGGAAACTGTCTGTGGGGGACTCTAATGACTCGTCAGTACCCTGGCAGGGGGTTTAACTAGAAGCCGTCAGCGGCACTAGCTATGCGTAACGGCTGCCCATGGACTGACCTTAAGGGAGGCCGATGAGCGAACTCATCCGGAAACCCTACTGAGCCTAACAGTGACAATGTATATGTTAGTGTATATGCCCTAGAGGACATTACCGTATCATACTAGTTTGTATATTACTTAATGGAAGCTTGGGATATTCACCTTGTATAGACAATCTTGCTCAATATAGTAGTATGCTACTTGGTTTGTTTCTACTTCAATGTGTACATGTGTTTATTTTAGTATATCACCTATACACATTAGTGGAGCCCTTAGGATCTTTGCTTGATTACCATCGTTGTGATGGTAGTCACACTGGTGGGGGCTGGGTAATCTATAAGAACATCCTTATGCAGGTCCCTAGTCGCAGGACTATCGAGACAGGGCATCGATACTCCGGAGTAGACTAGCGTATGCGCTTCTCATCCCTGTGTTGGAGATGGTCTGTCCCACAGCCATCAGTACGTCGTACTGGAGATAGTATGCAGGTGCTCGTTGGGTTACGAGTACACTGGACAGGACTCGTCGGGAACTGTTGGTTGGTACTATACCTATCGTCAGTTATCAGTTCCCAGGTGACATGAGTACAGCTTAGTCCGCTGACTTGATGTTGGATATAGTGCCCTCAGAGTCAATTATTGGATCACAGGCACGTGATTGCAATGATTGAGGGAAGACCTATGCCGGTAGGACAGTCTTACTCGAGATGATAGTATGCTATCTGGTTTATCTTTATCATCGTGTACTGCTTTAGGTGACCTTACGAGTCGTTATTACACGTTGATAGTGCCCCTAGGATTCTTGCTTGACTACCAGCAGTATGAGGGCGATCATATACGTGAGAGCTGGAGTCTATAAGCACATCCTTAAAAGGTCCCTAGTCGTGGGAGTTTCGAGGCAGGGCATCGATACTCCGGAGTAGACTAGTGTATACAGTCGAGACCCCGATGAGGGGCGGTGGCCGGTCTCACATGCCACTGGTGTCAGTTGGTTCACCTAAGATGTATACAGGTGCTCATTGGGTTATGAGTACACCGGACAGGACTCGCCGGGAACCTGCTAGTTGGGATTATACCTGATGTCAGATAGCAGTTCCCTGGTGACATGTGTACAGGTTAGTTCATCGACCTGAGATCGTCATTTGTCTCGTGTGAGTTCCCACTGTGCTTTGATTACACCCTACCACCGCTCAATGGAGTCGTGCAAACAGGTTTTAGTTGGGTACAGTCCCGAGCCACATGGAGGCAGTGAGCGGATCTGCAGGGGTTCGTCTCTCCCGGTATTGGGGGTGGGGTCGCGCTGTGTCTAGGAGAGCCAGAACATGAAAAGTCCTTGGCCAAGGCAGGAGATTTACTTGTAGGTATTCCAGTAGTATCTAAGGGTGTTCTGGGCTACACTCCGACACGACTTGTACCTCTTTTGGGGGTCTGACTTTTACCAACCCCCTAGGCCCGCCATGCGATGCTCATAGACGAACGGACCGAACTGTACGGATATTGTCACTGACAGGCTCAGTAGGGTGTCAGGATGAGTTCTCTCATCGACGTCCCTTTTGTTCAATAGCTGGTGGCCCGTCACGTATGGCTAATACCTCTGACGTGCTAGTGGTTAAATCCACAGCCATGGTATTGACGAGTCTTTAAAGTCCACCACACATAGTTACTCAGGTTTCGGGCGAAACGCTGTAGAGGCCATATGGAGATATGGCAGGGTTCGATCAGATACGTGCGGTATTGCACGGATCGTGATCGGACGGTTTTTACTAGCCGGCTTTGGCTTAAGCCGGATCCTAGTATTAGATAGTGTAGATTTTGTCTCTCTGCATTTATGTTCAGTGGGAATACAAATGCGGGCATGTGTATGCAGTAGTGGGGTTTTCCTGTAATTTATTACGGGATCAGTTTTCTGGAGTTGCCAGTTTGCATTCTGTTCCGGCTGGTTTTCCTTTGTTCTTTCGCGGCCGGACTTTCCGTTGGAGGGTGTTATTTGCAATTGTGCAAAAAACATTTTGTGGAAGGGTTTTCTTGCATTATGTGGCATCATGATGAGATTCTTTTTCCATCCATTCTTTGCTTTATTTGAGATTGGAAATGAGATGAAAGTTGATTTGATTTTGTTATCATTTCCTTTTTGATGTGGTCACCCTCTACTTTTCCTACACTCACCTCCCTTCTTGTTTTTCTCTCCACCATATTTCCAAAGGGGGTGGGGCGGCCACTTGAGGAGAAAAAGAGAGAGAGAGAGTTGATTTTATATAGTATGGTTTTTATTCATCTCTCATTCTTCATGCTTCAAAAAGATGATACACCTTCCTCCTCTTAAAAGGTTCATTCTCTTCTCCATCAAATGGCAACAACATAAACCCCAAAGAGACATATCCTACTACACTTGCCTACAGCACTCCTTGGACGCGTCGGCTAGCCAACTTCGCGCCCGAGTTGCCTCGGTCCAGAGGTGGGAGCCCGTAAAAGAACTCGGCTACGTGGTGCCCTTTCCGACGAGGAGGTGACGGATGGAGATTCCGCGGGAGATCGGAGTGGAGACGAAGACCGAAGGACACGGATCGCTTGGTATACTTCTCTACCCATCTTTTAGTTTGCTAGTAGCTAGGTTAATGGCCCGATCCGGGTGAAAAGTGCGCGGTGGTGCCGGTTCAATAGTTTTTGTTTCTGCGTTTCCGGCGTTGGATCGACGGCCGGGGCGCCGCCGCGGACTTACATTGGTATCAGAGCCATGCCATTAACCATGCCTAGCTTGCTCTAGTATGTTTAAAACCCGATCGAACAAAAATCGTAAAAACCGTATTTTCAATGCATCGTGTTTCTGTCGAAATTTTTTCAGCTCCAAAAATTTTTCAGGTTGTTTCAGAATACTGTGCATGAAAATCTAAGAAATCTGTGAAAATTTGGTCGCGAGATCTCTCCAAACCGCCGCGGAACCGCCGCCAAACCCATGCTTGGGCCGCGGTTCCGCCGTGCTTTTTAATATTCATCGCACCAAATTTTAACAGTAGGCTTCTGAGTTGAAAATGGGGGTTTTGGGATATTCTTTTTTGGCCCAGATTTTTTGTAAGTGCTACAGTACTGCTTGGGGCCCACTTCGGTAAATTTGTTCGATTGGATATTTTAAACATGCTAGTTCACAGTATTTACATTATATCTGCGACCGTGAATGTCACTTGATCGTTAAATCTTGTCTAACTGCTATAGCCCTTTTAAACGGATTTGCGAACGTGACATTCACGTTGATGTTCTGTGTTGTCCTGTGATGTTGCGGATCGGTCGTGGGGGATAGCCTGGATGCAATGGTAGTACAGTTTTGTTTTATATGTACATTTGATATTGCGGGGCGAGCGTCCGACATGTGGACTGCCATCACTGCCTGTTTGTATTATTATTTTGGGGCACGACCAGGTTGCGGTCGATGTACCCGTTGTATGTATATTTTGCTTTCTGTACTAGGATTACCCCGCGGAGGGGTGCACGGATAGCCGGGTTCTAGAGGGCAACGAGCCCGCATCTCATGGCATTGAGACGGAGGGGGCTTTACTCTAGAATTGGCGGGCTATTTGCCGCACTCATAGGGGGTACAGGTTGACCCAGGAGGGGTGCCCAAGTTACCGGATTCCGTGAAGTGCTGGGTGGTCTATTCACGTTGCTGAAGGGGGCTGCCTCACTTTAGGTTTTGGCGGGTAACTTGCCGCGCCCGTAGGGGTCTAGGATTTTCATTGCACAGGCTATCCACACGACCAGGGGAACGTCGGGTTTCTGCAGCGGCTCTGTGAAACCCGGGGATCCCAGATATCTGTATTGTTCTGTGATGCTATACATTTCTGTGTTGTTGCATTTTATCACGCCTTGATCGAATATTATATATTACATATATATTAGTAGATGTTGTTTATGTTTTGCATCCGCGCTTGTCCAGTCCCCGCTCTGTCGTTAGTTAAGTAACCAAACAGGTGATGACGGGACCCAGTGGCGAATGCGGATGGCATATACGTACATCATTATTTTCGTTCTTTTGTGGTGTGATCAATTGATGGGACTGCGTTGATTCGGATCAATGCAAGATAAACAAACCTTTTCTGATGTTGTTGGAACACTTTTTCAAAAAGCTGTTATTGCAAGGACGTTCTCTTTTGTTTTGCATCGTTGTATTCAGTTGGAATATCCTGCTCCTCGGTCGACGAGGCAAGGGTCGAGATCCCTTCACCGGGAGTGACCCCTTGGACAGAAGTTTACGTCAGGGCAATAACTTCACTATAGCCGATTACTTTTGCTTTGCATCGTGGTATTCAGTTGGAATATCCTGCACCTCATTCTACGGGGAAAGAGACGAGATCCCTTCACCGGGAGTGACCTCTTTAGCAAAGGTTTTCGTCACTATATTTTTCAAAGCTATCCGGTTCCTTCAATGATATCAAGTTCATTACGTTAAAGGTTTTCGCCAGAAACCATTCGTAGCCCTCCGTCGTTTCAGACGGGTAGCACATAGTATTCATGCTATGTTTGTTGGCCTTCGTCAAGGCATAGTGTATGGTAGCTGCTTGTTACCTTTCTGCTGCATAGATAGATGCGTTGGTTTGGGACAGTCGTATAGCCTTGTTGTCCTTCGTCAAGGGCTTGTACGGGTGGGTTCAAATTAACCTGGACAATGACGGGTAGAACTTGACATGTGACTTATGATTTGTTGGCCTTCCTCAAGGTCATAAGAGCATGGGGCAAAAATCCACATCGGAAGTTTCAAAAGAACTGAAACTTGCCAGGTATGCGCATACCTTCTGGAGTGTGATAACGTGAGCGGATTCCGTCACGTTATCATGCGATGATACTTGGATCCCGATTCCCACTGATGCGTTGGTTTACTCCTCGGGTGATCCCGGCTAATTTTTCTTTCAGGTTTGGGGAAGAATTTGACGTTACACTGGGAGGTTTCCAGATTAGATAAAGTGATAACCATTCTGATCTAGGTTAGAGTGCACGCTGAGTGTTTCTTTTCTCTCTCTCTTTGGCAGCGACCATTGACCCGACCCTAGACTATGACTCAGTGACCAAGTTGACCGAACCTTCTTAACACTGGCTTTTGGATTGTCAGAGTTGCAAACCTCATTGCCACTCCTACTTTTACCCTTTTCTCCAGAACACCCAGTATTACTACGAACGTTCACTTCCATTGGAAAAAACCATCGTATGGTTATATACGAACTCGAAGGAATTTATTCGAGGATGGTTTCTGGTTCTGGAGAAAACGAATAGGATTATTCAGTTGTCTTTTCCTTTACCTTCTCTCTCAGATTGCGAGAACTCCTTGGTTTAGGAGATAGTACACCTATTACGCAAATTGGATAGTCTTCTTCCAAACCTTAGGCAGGTGCCGACCGGTAGGGAATGAAGAAAACCAATTAGCCTAAACGGTGTACAGAAGGTATTAAGTTAAGACAAAGAAAGGGATTAGTAAGAGGGCAAAGTAAATTGCGACTGCTATTCACGACCAAACAAAGTATTCTTCGCCAATCCTAAATCACCTTTGTATTTCTCCAGGACACTCCGTATCACTACGAAGATCCCAGTTTATTGGATAATCCATCGTATGGTTATATACGAACTCGAAAGGAACTTGTTCCAGTTCGGGGATGGATCCTGGTTCAGGAGAAATAGGAATAAGGTTCATTCAGGTGTCTTTTATCTTCACCTTCTCTCGCGTTGCGAGTGCTCCTAGGATTAGGACAGTACACCCATTATGCTTATTGGATAGTCTTCTTCCAAACCATAGGCTGGTGTCGAACGGTAGGGAAGGAAGAAAACCATTTGTCCTAAAGGGGTGTACAGAAGGTATTAACTAAAGGGATTTGGAGAGATGGCAAAGAGATATACGGTTACAGTTGTGAATCTTGATAATGGAAGAGGCATTACTATGAATACCGGGATACCCCATCGAAACATTTCAATGTTTCAGTTTCACTATGTATTGTTAAAAGAAAACTGATTTCCTAATTAGACACTTACTCCAGGGTATGTATTTACCAGGTATGATTCTCACATCTGTATGGTTTTATAGATGATGAGTGGGAGCAAGTTATTGGGAATTAGGTGATCATCCTCATTATATCGGGATTCGTTGTAATTGGTGATATTTGAGAAAGTCACCTGGGCTGTTTGCCGGTCGGCAAATATTTGGTTTTGAATATCCGTTGTTATGCACCAATTTCAAATTGATATATCTGTACGTCTATTTTTATAGAGTGAGACATACCTTTTTGAAATTATGTCTATGACATTTACCTATATCGGTGGATGGTTAGGTAAGGAGCATTGAACAGCGGTGTAATTCTTCATAACCATAGTACAGTTTTCAACCTACGACACACAGTGAAAGAGTTGTTAGACTCAGCGGACTTATACAGAGTATTGTATGTTGTCCAGCGTCCATCAGGACAGAGGGGTTGGTTCTCGTACTATATTCGGTTTACTTATGACTTCTCTCGTTTTTAGACAGATGTTTCGTAGAAACACAGGGTCTAAGTTTTGAGGAGTTATAAGTATAAGAATAAAGTAGAGAACCAGATATTGTAAGTATCGGGATTCTTCAAGGTGATTGAAGATGTAGATACTTGTATATGGTATTCAGTTGATAGTAATGGTTAAGAGAACTTGCTTCTCTTTCAGGTTACTCATAATTGGAAGTACTCCTAAGTTGAGTAACGCTGATCGGCCTCTCTCCATTTACTTGACATGCACTGGAGACACCTGCATCATTTGAATCTGGTTCAATTAAATCAGTGCCTCTGTTTCTGTATTGGATATAGAACAGTTCATATCTTGACGTTGTTAAGATACGGGGAGTTGTCCGGCTTATGCTTAAAACCAGACTCCGGATAACTCAAGGCACGTTTCTATAATGGTTGTTTGTGGGTTGACCCGGGCTATGACGAGGGTGTAAGTCCACGTTGCTAACCCCGGTTCTTGCGGGGAGGTGGAAACGGTATAAAAAAAAAATTTTAGCGCATTAGGCAAGATGGACTAACAAAAGTCGGGATCTTTTCTAAACTAAACTAGCTACCAAGCTAAAGAGAGTTAGCTACTCGGAAAAGATGTTATACCTAACTTGAACTCCTTCTTCTTGAAACCTTTGTAGAGCTTGGATGGTGCTTTCCTCGCCGCCTTCATCCGTCAAAGATGGATCCATCTGAGGGTTCAACCTTCGGGCTCCTTTCTCGAACTTTGAGAGAACTAGGGTCTTTGGCTTGCTAGACCTCTAACCCTAGAGTGAGTAGAGAGTGGTTTTGGGGTGTTCTTATCTCAAAGAGAGGGTTTCTCAACACATGAGAGTGAGTCTCCTTGAACTAGAGGAGGAGGAAGAAGAAGAGAGGAGAGAGAAGTGTTATGATAGAATGAATAACTTTTTACAACCATAACATAATATGAAATGAATTATCAAATTAATAATAATAATCTAAATGAAATAGTTGATGGATGGTTTGGAATGACAATTATCATTACACACATTAAATGGTTTTGCTAGAATCAAAGAGCATCTTTGATATTTAATGATGATAGTCAAAGTTTCAACCATGGTCAACAAGTCAACCTTGGTCAAGAAGTCAACAAACCCAACCATGACACAATTTCATTTAATTAATATTATTAATTGATATATCATAAATTCATTAGGGTTTGGAAAAAGTCGACTGTCAACTGTGCATGCACACCCGGTCCGAAACCCTAATGAAAATCCTCTTCCTCCGCCTCAATCAACTGTGCATACACACCCGCATTCTTGTTCCGAGGAACATGAACACAATGAGATAAAACTAACCCCAAAACATATACTAGTATCTGGCTCAAACCAGAGCCCGCTAGTAATATCCGTCCGGACTCCAAACTTGCACAAGTGCGTGGATGAGAACGAACCCTGTCGCAAAACCATGCGACCTCAACTCTGTTTTGCCCAAAAGCGAATAGCCCTCTGTGTGGTGTAGAGTTCCTAGGCACTCTTGTGTAGGTTCATAAGGCATCAAACATGCCCGGATTAAATTTTAGACGTGCCGAACAACCTAAAGCCAGGATCTTTGCTAGATTATTAGGGTTTAATATGCAAGATGATAACTTTTATCTAAGTGTGAGGGATTACAACCTTTGTAGTCCGCTCCTTCACTTCACAAGCTCCGAGTAGAAGTCCCTTTGCCGCGATCCACGATCTCCCGAACTCATGAGAGGCTCCACGACTCGAACGATCCATTCTAGCTTGTCGTATTCCAAATCTCCGATGATCTACCTTGAAGTTGCTTCGACTCAAGCTTTCTCACTCAAAAGAGAAGAACACACTTATCCCATGGGCTAGATGAGATGAGGATGAGAGAGTAGTGATTTTGCTTTCTTTTTATATCATTTTCTCATATTTTATCATCACTTAAGGATTTTCAAGAGAGCTTCTTCAAGAGAGAAGAAGAAGAAGATGATAATGGAAAAGCTAATAATAATCATAATAATCCTTTTGTGATGAATAGAATATAAAATATATGATTGAATTATAAACCATGGTCAAGGATGATTGGATAAGAATTTGTAGAGAAATAACTAGAGTTAGGGTTTGGTTAGGTTTAGAATGTGTCATCCAAAATAATCATTACAATGACAAAAGAAAAATGCTTCTAGAAGGAACTTGAAGCATCTAAGCCTAAACAAACCCTAACCTCAATTAATCATCCTTAAACATGTTTAACAATTAATCATATTATGTCACAATAATATATATCACATATATATTATATATTTGCAACAAAAGAAAATAATACAATTAACATATATCGCATATATATCAATGTATCATCCAGTGAGAAAATGAAATAATAAAGCAAGCCAATATTAGTTAATATAATAATATATCATATATATTATTATATATTAAATCATCGAATCAACACTTGATCCGACGATCCGGCTATATCGAATATAACCGACTAATATATTATGTACCGATTCATCGAATCAACACTTGATCCGATGTCCCGGTTCATATCTAAATATCGCGAGAATATAATACGGTATCCCATATCGCATTATTCTCGGTCCTGCACATATCACATATGTGCCTCTAATCCGTTTCGCCTGAGCCAAGAAACCACTCTGTAGGACTCTAAAGAATCGTCAATACGCCGGTAGCGGGCGATGATCATATCAAACACCCACAAGCTGCAAGCGGTCAGCTAAACGTAACAGCCACCAAGGTATTGAGCGATCAGAAGATCAACAAGCTAGCCTGTGCGTTCTCCTGTGAATCCGATCAGTAACACTCCCGTACAGTCCGGTCTGTTCGTCTGATATGTCGCATATCAAGTCTAGGGGTGGTATACGTCAGACCCCAGTAACCGATAAGTCGTGTCGATGTGTGGCACATAACGGGTCGAGAAACTACTAGTAACACTTACCAGTAAATCTCCATATCAGCCCTGGCCAGGAACTTCCAGTTATAGCCAATCGAACACAGCACAACATCAACTCCCTATACCGGGAGAGACGAATCCCCTCCTATCGCTCATTGCCTCCATGTGATTCGGGACTGTACCCAAAAGCCACCGTTTTGCACGCCCTCTTGGATGTGGTAAGGTGGAAATCAAAGCACAGTGGGAATCACACAAGACTCTATGACGATCTCGGGTCTACAGACTACCCTGTACCAGTGTCACCGGAGAACTGCCATCTGACGTGTGGTATATCACCATCTGGGAGTTCTCGGCGAGTCCGTCCAGTGTACCCAGTCTCCACTGAGCACCCGTACACCATCTCTGATGTCAAACACCGATGGATATGGGATCATCCATCGCCCATCATATGGGTCAAGATGCGTATACGCTAATCTACTCTGGTGTATCGATGCCCTGTCTCGATATACCCTCGACTAGGAACAGTTATAGGATGTACTCATCGACTACCGCGGCCCCACTAGTATGATCTCATCATAGTCCCAGTAGTCGAGTACAAGTCCTAAGGGCTTTATCAACATGTGAGAGTAAAACAGTAAACCAATACAAGTCAACATGTTAAGATAAAGTGAAACCAAATAGCATACTATCATGACGAGCAAGAAAGTCATCTCTATATATAACCAAGCATCCATTATAATATACATCATATGTACAACAATGGCCTCTAGGGCATATACATAACTAACAATCTCCCACTTGCACTAAGGCCAGCTGCTGTAGTATCTCATACCTAGCATCCCGAATAATCTCTCAAACTGTATCTGGGGAATAGCCTTCGTGAATGGATCCGCAGTGTTGTCCTTCGTATCTACTCTCCTGACCTCGATCTCCCGGCGATCAACTATCTCCTTGATCAGGTGATACCGCCTCAGAATATGTCTGGACTTCTGATGGGACCTGGGTTCCTTGGCCAAAGCCACAGCTCCATTGTTATCGCAATACAGAGGTATTGGATGCTCAATGGATGGAACCACACCAAGTTCACTAATGAACTTCTTGATCCAGACAGCCTCTTTGGCAGCATCGTTGGCAGCGATGTATTCAGCCTCCATCGTTGAGTCTGCAACGGTATCCTGTTTGGAACTCTTCCAACATACCGCCCCTCCATTGAGGGTAAAGACAAAACCCGAATGCGACTTAGAGTCGTCCTTATCACTTTGGAAGCTGGAATCGGTAAAGGACTCCACCTGGAGTTCTCCATTACCATACACCAAGAACATCTCCTTAGTCCTTCGTAAGTACTTGAGAATGTTCTTCACTGCTGTCCAATGAATCTCTCCAGGATCTGCTTGATACCGACTCACTACACTTAGTGAGTATGCTACATCGGGTCTGGTACATAGCATCGCATACATGATAGAGCCTACTGCCGAAGCATAGGGTATCCCTTGCATGCGAGCTCTCTCCAAATCAGTCTTGGGAGACATCTCTTTGGAGAGAGTGAGTCCAGAGATCGTGGGCTGATTCCCACGCTTGGATTCTTCCATACTAAATCTCTTTAGTATGGTGTCAATGTACCTGTATTGGGACAATCCCAGTATCCGTTTAGATCTATCTCTATAGATCATGATTCCCAATATGCAGGAGGCATCACCTAGATCTTTCATTGAGAATCTCTGTGATAAGAAGAGCTTGACTGATTGAAGCATAGGAATATCATTTCCTATCAAGAGTATGTCATCCACGTACAATACGAGGAAGACTACCTTACCCTCTGCTACCTTCTTATAGATACAAGGTTCATCTATATTTTTGATGAAGTCAAACTCTTTGACTACAACATCAAAACAGATGTTCCAACTCCGCGATGCTTGCTTTAACCCATAAATAGATTTAAGCAGCTTGCACACCTTTCCGCTGCTCCCACTATCTACGAAGCCCTCTGGCTGAGTCATGTACACGCACTCTTCTAAATCACCATTTAGAAAGGCGGTCTTAACATCCATTTGCCAGATTTCGTAGTCATGGTATGCAGCAATGGCAAGTAAGATCCGGATGGACTTAAGCATAGCCACTGGAGAAAAGGTTTCATCATAATCCACACCTGGTCGTTGACGAAAACCTTTTGCTACAAGTCTAGCTTTGAAAGTCTCAACTTTTCCATCTACACCAAATTTCTTTTTAAAGATCCACTTGCTCCCTATGGGTTTTACCCCTTCAGGAGCATTTTCCAAAGTCCATACTTTGTTGGTGTACATGGATTCCATCTCAGATCGCATTGCATCCAGCCATTTCACAGAGTCACCACTCGTGATGGCCTGCTCGAAACTAGTCGGTTCATCATCATCCATGATGCAATCCTCGCTTCCACCATCAATGAGAAAACCGTAATATCTCTCAGGTGGATGAGAAACCCTACTAGATCGGCGGAGAGGCTGGGGTTCGTCGGCTACTATTGAATCCTCTGGTTCTACCAAGTCTTCTGTTATAGTTTTTGTCGCTGGAACCTCTTCCAGTTCTACCTCATTGCCATCAATTTCTTTCATAAGAAAACCCCTTTCTAAAAAGGTGGCATGTCGAGAAACAAACACTTTTTGTTCCTCGGAGTGGTAGAAGATATACCTTCGCGAATGTTTGGGATATCCAATAAACTTACATAAAACAGATCTTGCCTCGAGCTTGTCCGGATTTTGTCTTTTGACATAGGCTGGACAACCCCATATCTTAATATACATAAGAGATGGTCTCTTCCCTTTCCATATCTCATATGGAGTGGTAGGCACTGATTTGGTAGGAACCATATTCAATAGATGTATGGCTGTCTCAAGCGCATACCCCCAGAAGGAAATAGGTAACTCAGCCTCGCTCATCATACAGCGCACCATATCTAATAGGGTGCGATTCCTCCGCTCGGATACACCGTTGTGCTGTGGTGTATAAGGAGGAGTAAGCTGAGAGAGAATCCCATTCTCTTTTAGATAATCTAGGAACTCACCACTTAAGTATTCTCTTCCTCGATCAGATCGAAGAATCTTAAGACTTTTGCCCGTTTGGTTCTCTACTTCGTGCTTATATTCTCTGAATTTCTCAAAAGCTTCAGACTTGTGTTTCATCAGAAACACATGTCCGTATCTAGAGAGATCGTCAGTGAATGTAATGAAGTAGGAAGAACCGTTCCTAGCATGCGTAGACATGGGACCGCATACATCACTATGTATTAGTCCTAAGAGTTCAGTAACTCTTTCTCCGTGTCCACTAAACGGAGCTTTGGTCATTTTTCCTTTGAGACATGAATGGCAAGTATCATAAGATGATAATTCGAATGGATTCAAATAACCATCTCTATGTAACTTAGCCAGTCGCGTCGCATTGATATGACTAAGTCTACAATGCCATAAGAAGGATTCGTTCATGTCTGAACTTTTCCTCTTGTGTGTGTTTTGGATATTTAGGACTGTATTCTGATTTAGAATTAATATGCCATTATGTAACGAGCCTGATGCAATCAACTTTTGATCTAGGAATATGTTCATAACATTATCCTGTACTACAAAATTATATCCTTCTTTAATTAATAAAGAAACAGATATAATGTTGCACATCATGTTCGGTATATAATAGCACTCATTTAGAATCAGTGTATTACGACTTGGTAATACAAGGTGATATTCGCCAACTTCTTTGGCTATAATACTTGCACCGTTCCCTACTTGAACGGAATGATCACCTTTTCCCAGTTCTCTACCTTTACGTAGCCCATGTAACTGTTTACATATGTGGGATCCTGATCCGGTATCTAATACCCAGGACGTAGGGTGAACTGAGAAACAGTTCTCAATAACTAACACACCCGAAGAAGATGCATCAACATGCATGTTCTTTTGGGCGGCGTGAGAATCTAGATATTCTCCTGTTTCCTGTTCAGTATTATAACTCTTATAAGAAAGAACGGGTCCAACGTTCCTTTGCTCAGTACAATAATCGGGTTCAGTCAATACATCAATATTATTATCTTGATTATGGCCTGACATGGTCGCTACCTGGAGAGAGAGAGAGAAGAAAACACTTTAGCGTATGCTCTTACAAGATTAGATTGGTTATTATCTTATCTAATCAGGATGTCTCCCACTGTTTTTATCAAATCTACCTTAAAACCCAAAAATGTAAGATTAGCCGGGATTAATTACACCCTACAATTTCCTCAATCTTTCAGCCAGATCAGTGTCGGTACTTTGAGGGAGGTTCCCCGTGCTTTCGCACGGACCTAATTAAAGTAAACCTCGTTTTCCCAGAGGCGTAACCTCGTTAACACTTTTCAAGACACCTACTTGAATGACTAATTGTCCTGTGTAAAACTCTCCCAGGAGTAACTCTTACTCGCAGTGGGTATCGGGATCCAACTATCTCATAGGAGGTATGCAATCTCATTGCAAATTTCAACACTTGAAATTCCAGATAAAACTTTTACCCCTAGCGTCCCATGACCTTGACGAAGGCCAAACTACTCATAGAGCGCTAGTCAAGTTCAACCCGTTCATTTCTTGATTGAATTAAACCCACCCGTACGACCCTTGACGAAGGCCAAACTACGCCGTACGAATACCCTAATCCAATCGCATCGTATGCTGACAGATAAGTACTAGTTAGCTACCGTACACTACGCCTTGACGAAGGCCAAACTACCGTAGCACGAATACTAAGTAGTATTTATCTGAAATGACGGAGGGCTACGCAGGTTTTTCAGAAAACCCTGAGCGTAATGAACTTGATATCGTCGTAGAATCATGTGTTTTTGAAAAGGAGTGTTTTTGAGGCTTTTCTTAGTTTCACTAAAGGGGTCACTCCCAGTGAAGAGATCGTCGGCCCTTTCCTCATCGAATAAGGTGCAGGATATATCATATATACCGCTGTGTAAAACAAAACACTAAAAGCAATCAAAAGACAAACCGCGTTTTGTAGCATCTGCCAGTTTCGCTAAAGGAGTCACTCTCGGTGAAGGGATCTCGGTCCTTTCCTCATCGAATAAGGTGCAGGACATATCATATATGTCACTGTGCAAAGCAAAACTGTAGCTACCCTTTTTATAAAGTTTTGATTCTACAACATCTTTAGGTTTCTTTTCTTTTATTAATCTCATTAATAAAAATCCCATCAGCTTATGCTTCCTAAGCATCACAGAAGAAACGAAAGCAGTAATATTTATATATCAGCATATATATATAGTATAAGCATTCGTCTCAGGCAGTAATATGATCTCATCACAGAACATTGCAGCAGAAGAACATATATGAAATATTGGATATACTAGGACGTCCGTGTTTTCAATACGAGCCTGTATAAAACACGGATTCCACGGTCGCGACGAATAGCCAAACCCACATCCCAAGACCCCTACGAGAGCGGCAAGTAACACTGCCAATTCTAGGGTTAGGTGACCCGGTCTCGACTCCTCGAGATGGCCTCCCACTGGACCCTAGAACCCGGTTACTTGTGCTCCCCACCTTGGGTCTACCTAATGCGGAAAAGTAAATAATATACACTGGTGACAGCAACCGCAACCTGGAAGAGCCCCAAATAAAAGAATATTACATTACAAATGAATTTTACATGAATGAAAATAAAAAAAACCCTCATCTCAGATAAAACCCCCGGCTATTCAGAACGTGACGATCCAATATAACATATCACAGCAACACATAATATCTCATATCATCAACGTAAGTAAATATGCGCATCCCAATTGTCGTTGACATATAGCAACGAAACCGGTGATATCACATATTACACTTACGGTCACAGAAAAGAAAGTGTAAAACTACAATATTTGGAATCCACAATCACTTTAGACATCGTAAATCCGAAATATCACATACTCCGCATTTCATGCCTAACTCTATGAATTCCACATATTGTATCACATTCCAGATAAATAGACATTATTAAACTTTCGAACAGATAATCAAACACCCAAAATTTCCCAAAGTGCTCAATTCTTGAGCGGAGTTCAAATAATCCCAGAATATGTCACAGTACCGGTGATCCAGCCGTAGAAGGGTCAAGCCAACGCCTCACATGTGGCACGCCGTACTGCCCCCAAACCCGAAGGTTCAAAAGGCAGTTCAAGACGGTCACATAATCGAGTTAAGGTTTGTTGTCTTCTAGAGGGTCCACCACTTAACTTGTACAATTTTTCCGAATGATTGAAACCCGAATAAATTTCAACACTTGAAAGTTTGCCGTACCGGGAAACAGTAAGTTAATGATATCCGTTCAAATAGTTTAACAGTTTCTAAATATCCGGAAAGAAATACGAATTTAAAATTTCCGATCGAGTCTACTATTACAAAACAAACCCCAGAATTTTAAACACCTGAAACAGATTAAAAATACCCAGAATAGTCAGCATGTACCTACGGTTATTACCAAGAAGCCACGTGTCTCCAATCGACCAATCCGCCGCGGAACCGCCGCGCAAGCAAGCTTGCGCCGCACTTCCACGGCCGTTTGATCGACTTGGGGGCTCGGGCTTCTTGGTAATTCTTACAATACCCTGCTGATTTTTTTACATATTTTTAATTCAGAAAAATCCCAAAATTTAAAAAAATTTCCAGAGAGGGGTCAAGTTTCGTCGTTTCGGGTTCGATCGGAGTTTTAACTTCGTAAACACATCGCCTAATGCTCTAGCTAGGCTCTGATACCACTACAGGGTTCCTAGGCACTCTTGTGTAGGTTCATAAGGCATCAAACATGCCCGGATTAAATTTTAGACGTGCCGAACAACCCAAAGCCGGGATCTTTGCTAGATTATTAGGGTTTAATATGCAAGATGATAACTTTTATCTAAGTGTGAGGGATTACAACCTCTGTAGTCCGCTCCTTCACTTCACAAGCTCCGAGTAGAAGTCCCTTTGCCGCGATCCACGATCACCCGAACTCATGAGAGGCTCCACGACTCGAACGATCCATTCTAGCTTGTCGTATTCCAAATCTCCGATGATCTACCTTGAAGTTGCTTCGACTCAAGCTTTCTCACTCAAAAGAGAAGAACACACTTATCCCATGGGCTAGATGAGATGAGGATGAGAGAGTAGTGATTTTGCTTTCTTTTTATATCATTTTCTCATATTTTATCATCACTTAAGGATTTTCAAGAGAGCTTCTTCAAGAGAAAAGAAGAAGAAGATGATAATAGAAAAGCAAATAATAATCATAATAATCCTTTTGTGATGAATAGAATATAAACCATATGATTGAATTATAAACCATGGTCAAGGATGATTAGATAAGAATTTGTAGAGAAATAACTAGAGTTAGGGTTTGGTTAGGTTTAGAAATGTGTCATCCAAAATAATCATTACAATGACAAAAGAAAAATGCTTCTAGAAGGAACTTGAAGCATCTAAGCCTAAACAAACCCTAACCTCAATTAATCATCCTTAAACATGTTTAACAATTAATCATATCATGTCACAATAATATATATCACATATATATTATATATTTGCAACAAAAGAAAATAATACAATTAACATATATCGCATATATATCAATGTATCATCCAGTGAGAAAATGAAATAATAAAGCAAGCCAATATTAGTTAATATAATAATATATCATATATATTATTATATATTAAATCATCGAATCAACACTTGATCCGACGATCCGGCTATATCGAATATAACCGACTAATATATCATGTACCGATTCATCGAATCAACACTTGATCCGATGTCCCGGTTCATATCTAAATATCGCGAGAATATAATACGGTATCCCATATCGCATTATTCTCGGTCCTGCACATATCACATATGTGCCTCTACTCCGTTTCGCCTGAGCCAAGAAACCTCTCTGTAGGACTCTAAAGAATCGTCAATACGCCGGTAGCGGGCGATGATCATATCAAACACCCACAAGCTGCAAGCGGTCAGCTAAACGTAACAGCCACCCAGGTATTGAGCGATCAGAAGATCAACAAGCTAGCCAGTGCGTTCTCCTGTGAATCCGATCAGTAACACTCCCGTACAGTCCGGTCTGTTCGTCTGATATGTCGCATATCAAGTCTAGTGGTGGTATACGTCAGACCCCAGTAACCGATAAGTCGTGTCGATGTGTGGCTCATAACGAGTCGAGAAACTACTAGTAACACTTACCAGTAAATCTCCATATCAGCCCTGGCCAGGGACTTCCAGTTATAGCCAATCGAACATAGCACAACATCAACTCCCTATACCGGGAGAGACGAATCCGCTCCTATCGCTCATTGCCTCCATGTGATTCGGGACTGTACCCAAAAGCCACCGTTTTGCACGCCCTCTTGGACATGGTAAGGTGGAAATCAAAGCACAGTGGGAATCACACAAGACTCTATGACGATCTCGGGTCTACAGACTACCCTGTACCAGTGTCACCGGAGAACTGCCATCTGACGTGTGGTATATCACCATCTGGGAGTTCTCGGCGAGTCCGTCCAGTGTATCCAGTCTCCACTGAGCACCCGTACACCATCTCTGATGTCAAACACCGATGGATATGGGATCATCCATCGCCCATCATATGGGTCAAGATGCGTATACGCTAGTCTACTCTGGTGTATCGATGCCCTGTCTCGATATACCCTCGACTAGGAACAGTTATAGGATATACTCATCGACTACCGCGGCCTCACTAGTATGATCTCATCATAGTCCCAGTAGTCGAGTACAAGTCCTAAGGGCTTTATCAACATGTGAGAGTAAAACAGTAAACCAATACAAGTCAACATGTTAAGATAAAGTGAAACCAAATAGCATACTATCATGACGAGCAAGAAAGTCATCTCTATATATAACCAAGCATCCATTATAATATACATCATATGTACAACAATGGCCTCTAGGGCATATACATAACTAACATGTGGGACTCTAAAGACAAGACACTACGCTGGCAGTGGGTTTAACCACAGACCGCAAGCGGCACTAGCTGTGCGTAACTGTCCCCGGGTAGATGCCGATAAGAAGACTGACGAGGTGAACCCCATCTGAACTCCTACTGAGTCTGAATGTGACAGTCTCCGTACAGTCTGGTCTGTTCGTCTGATACATCGCATGGCGGGCCTAGGGGGCGGTAAACGTCAGTCCCCTAATAGCGGTACAAGTCATGTCGGAGTGAAGCCCAAAACACCCTGAGATAACACTGGAAGCCTACCAGTATATCTCGATTGCCCAGGCCAGGGACTACTCGTGTAATGGCTCTCCTAGACACAGCGTGATGTCAACCCCCAATACCGGGAGAGACGAATCCTGTCTAACCGTCACTGCCTCCAAGTGCTTCGGGACTATACCCAACTACTACCTGTTTGCACGGCTCCTTTGAGCCGTAGTAGGGTAGTAATCAAAGTACTGTGGGAACACACTCGAGGCGAAGTGACAGTGTCAAGTCAGTGGACTAAGCTGTACTCATGTCACCTGGGAACTGATAACTGACGATAGGTATAATACCAACCTGTCAGTTCCCGACGAGTCCTGTCCAGTGTACTCGTAACCTAACGAGCACCCGTAAACTATCTCCAGTACTACGTACTATTGGCTGTGGGACTGTCACGACCCAAGTTTGGATGTGACCGGCACTTAGATTTGTATCATATCTAAAGGTATGTACAAGTCCAAGTAAGCCGAAAACCAAGATCAAATACCTTATTGCGGAATTATTTATGAAAATTTAGTTTTTAAGTAAAAATTTCAATTTGTGAAGTTAATTCATTAAGCAAATAATACCAACCTGTCAGTTCCCGACGAGTCCTGTCCAGTGTACTCGTAACCTAACGAGCACCCGTAAACTATCTCCAGTACTACGTACTAATGGCTGTGGGACTGTCACGACCCAAGTTTGGATGTGACCGGCACTTAGATTTGTATCATATCTAAAGGTATGTACAAGTCCAAGTAAGCCGAAAACCAAGATCAAATACCTTATTGCGGAATTATTTATGAAAATTTAGTTTTTAAGTAAAAATTTCAATTTGTGAAGTTAATTCATTAAGCAAATAATAAAGGTGAAGTTTAGTTGTATTCCTAGTTGGAATCAACAATATCAAAAATGAACATGAATATACACATAATGAACATCACTGAATCTCATAACGGAAGAACTATAATACTGATCAACAGATCACAACTGTACATATACATACCATCTCTCATTTCTAAGTCAAAATACAAGTCTGATGGAGTCTTTCTAGATACAAAAGTATAACATGGAAGGTTACTACACATGTAACCTACCTAGCAAAAGATGGAACACAACCGCAAAAGTGATCCTGCCCCGCAGCTAACCGTCCACTCTATCCCTGTAAGGAACTATGGCACAACGGGGATGAGTTGCCAACTCAGTGAATACGACTAACATATAACGGCGAATAAAGTAAATATGACAAATATGAATCAATATGGTATATGTGTATATGTGAAATTCAACAGTAAATCTCATTATACTTCGAAAATCACAACTCAAGTAAATCATTTCTCGGTGTCCATCAACGACACAATACTTTTATTTCTTATAGACATCATTTCCCGAATGATCCTATACTTATAATATCGGTCGTTATCCTCTAGATACACGCCGTATTCTATAACCAACTCCGGTATCGAGTAACCTCGCTAGGCTTCCCCGTCTCAATACGGCTATCCTGCCCCTCGGTCTCGACCGGGTCCACCATGTATCCAACTGTATATCTCCCCCACTCAGTATGGATAACGTAAATCCGCAACCGTATATCTCCCCCACTCGTTCCGGAATAAAAACCAAAACAGAAATCATCTCATGGTGGACATGACACATCAATCATGAAAATACAGGATTTATGCAATAGTATTCAAAACTCAAATCATAAATCCTCAATTCTACATTTACTTCATATAT
Organism: Agapanthus africanus; assembly: GCA_030015575.1. Lineage (NCBI taxonomy): Eukaryota > Viridiplantae > Streptophyta > Magnoliopsida > Asparagales > Amaryllidaceae > Agapanthus > Agapanthus africanus. Next base: position 292,275,874 of record JASDDO010000012.1, on the reverse strand, counting down.
AACACCAAAATACGAATAAAGTAACAAGATGTCAATGATGCAATTTACCACTACATTAGACATGTGAAATATGATATCATTTGTTTTAACAAGTATGATATATAAGTGTATGTGACATGGCAATATCGACGAGGTGTGTGTAGCATATAAATTGTGCACGTGGCATGACTCGTCGATAATTGTGAAGTGTTCTAGCAATTAAGCAATTTACAAGTATTGTACTGAATGCAATTATGATATTTAAGCATGACGATATAAATATCAAGTTAAGTAAACTACGGGCGAAACACGCCATCTTTACAAAATTCCCCGGTAGATGTTTAGTCTACTCACCGGAAAAGTCGAATCTACTCCGGAATCGCTAATCTTTTCCCTTTCCTCGTGGCTTCCGTACTTCTCGTATCCGCGTCTAAATATACCAAGTGACGTATATAAGCAAAATGACTATTCCGATATAACGGAAATAGAAACACGTTATTCTACTTACTAGTTATCTACTATTTGATTATATCAAGTTATTAAACACTTAGTCTTGCTGGATTTTAACCCAAAACTGCACTGTTTCAGAATTTACAACGCGACGTGATTTCGTCGTGTCGTATTTAGCGTTTTACGATTCCCTTTCCGATATATCATCCCAGATTTTTACTACAGTAAAACTAATTTAAATCAACAGTACCAAATTAGCCTAAATTGTATACTGTTGACTACCCATAAAACCAAACCCCCAAAGCTTCCCACATGGCCGGCGACGCCGGCCAAATTCCTTCTGTCGCCGGCCCAAAACCGGCCCCCCACTGTCGTTTTCTTGTGGTGTGTTCCAATTGCTTCCTACATCATTTTAGCTCTGTTGAATTTATTTAATTTAGTTCCAGATTATAACAGATTCTAACAGACTCTAATTTTACCTAGAATACGATATTATGTGACATGCTAAACTGTAATTAACTAAACTACAGAGCTTAATTACCTACTGTGATTTAGAATTTTACCTTCCTATTTGTTGTAGGAATAACCCTCTCAAAGATCTACAAGCTCCTCCTAGCTTGAGGATGAACAATCTCCATGAACAAGCCCCTTCTTCTTCTTCTTCCTCTTGTTCTTCTCTTTTTTTTTCTCTTTTCCTTTTTCTTTTTCTTTGATTTTTCTTTTTAGTTTTGATTCAGAGTTTAAACTGAAATTAGGTTTTATATGTGAGAGGAGGAAGGGATAAGGGAAGGTGGAGGTGTCTTGAGCTTGAGTGTGCATGTTCCATGCAAGGAGGAGGTGTCTTGAGCTTGAGTGTGCATGTTCCATGCAAGGAGGAGGTGTAGGTTGAAGGGTGTTCATGCAAGCATGAGGTGGTGTGGTAATTATCTTCAATTTTTTTGTTTTATTTTTAATTTAGTTTCAGAACTGAATTAATATCATTTGTTTCCCTTAAACCCTCAACAATCTTGTATTTGCATAACAACTCAAACTTTACAATTTGCCCCCTCACAACTTACTTATTATAAAACACATCTTTTGTTAAAAAGAGGCTAAAACTATCATTAAAACTCTTATAACTTATTTAAATTACATTTAAAAATTCTAATTTAATTTATATTACATATAACTTATGAAGATTGACATATTTGATTTTAACCGTTTTGTGATTTATCACCTTATTCTTAATTTAATTAAATTTATTTACTTCTAACTTTTTCCTAATTGTTACAATATTCCCCCCTTAAGAAAATTCGGTCCCCGAATTTAAAATAATTACTAGACATACCTAAGAAAAGATGTGGAAATTTCTTTCGCATTGCATCCTCCGTCTCCCAAGTAATCTCCTCGCGATCCTTTCCTTGCCAGAGAACCTTTACAGATGGCAGTATCCTCGATCGTAGTTGCCTTGCCTGTCTGTCCAGAATAGCGACTGGCTGCACTGTGAAGGATAAATCTGGCTCAATCTGTAGAGTCTGATGCTGGATCGCATGAGATGGATCGTGAAGATATCTGCGAAGCATCGAAACGTGGAATACCGGATGTACGTCGGGAAAACCAGGTGGAAGTGCTAACCGATAAGCCACAGCACCCACTCTCTCTAAAATCTCGTATGGTCCAACATATCTGGGGCTGAGCTTCCCTTTCTTCCCGAAGCGCATCACACCTTTCATTGGAGATACTCGAAGGAACACATGATCTCCCACATCAAACTCGAGTTTACGTCGTCGTCGATCTGCGTATGACTTCTGTCTGCTTTGAGCCGCTTTCATTCTATCTCGTATCAATTGAATCTTCTCTGTAGTTTCATGTACTATCAGCGGTCCCAAAATACAACTCTCACTAAGTTCTATCCAGCAAACAGGTGATCTACATTTCCTTCCATATAAGGCTTCAAAGGGTGCCATCTGGATCGTCTCTTGAAAGCTGTTGTTATACGAAAATTCTACCAAAGGTAGGTGACGATCCCAACTACCACCGAAATCTAAGCTACAAGCCCGAAGCATATCCTCTAGTATCTAAATGGTCCGCTCCGACTGACCGTCTGTCTGTGGGTGGAAAGCTGTACTAAAACTCAGTCGTGTACCAAGAGCGTCCTGAAGTTTCTGCCATAGCCTGCTCGTGAACTGGGTACCTCGATCTGATACTATGCATGTCGGCACTCCATGTAGACGTACAATCTCATCGATATAAACCTGTGCATACTGAGCAAATCCATATGTCGTCTTCACTGGAAGAAAATGAGCGGCCTTCGTCAATCTATCTACAATCACCCAAATAGAATCATACCCTCTGCTAGTCCTGGGTAGACCCACCACAAAATCCATGGAAATCTGTTCCCATTTCCACTCTGGAATGGGTAAGGGTTGCAGCTCCCCGGCTGGCCTCTGGTGTTCTGCTTTGACTTGCTGACAAGTCAAGTATCGTGAAACAAAATCCGTAACATCCTTCTTCATTCCTTCCCACCAATAATTATCCTTCAAATCACGATACATTTTTGTGGAACCAGGATGAATACTGTATACTGATCTATGGGCATCCTCCAAAATCTCACGCCTCAATCCGTCAGAATCTGGCACACAGAGACGAGTCCTAAAACGTAGTACTCCATGATCATCAATCACGAACTCCGTCTCTTTGCCCTGTCTAACCTGATCCATAATCTCCATCATGCGAGTATCTGTAGGCTGCGCATCTCGAATACGATCCAATAGCTGAGGTCTGGTGCGAACATGTGCTAACTGGCCTCCTGCCGACGTAAACTCAAACTGTATACGACTATCACATAAGATCTGCCAGTCTGTAGAAGATTGTCTCTGCAAAATGCTCAAATGAGATAAATTACCTCCAGGCCTCCGACTCAAGGCATCTGCTACAACATTTGCTTTGCCTGGGTGGTACAAAATCTCACAATCGTAATCTTTCACCAGTTCCATCCATCTACGCTGTCTGAGGTTCAGATTCTTCTGCTGAAAGATATACTTTAAACTTTTATGATCTGTGAAGATTTGACACGTTTCTCCATACAAATAATGTCTCCAAATCTTCAATGCGAATACCACCGCAGCCATCTCTAGATCATGAGTGGGGTAATTTTGTTCATGCCTCTTCAACTGTCGAGAAGCATATGCTATAACTTTGCCGTGTTGCATCAACATACAGCCTAAGCCCACTCTAGAAGCATCACAATACACGACGAAACCCCCTGACCCGGAAGGTAAAGATAATACAGGCGCAGTCGTCAAACGCGTCTTCAACTCTTGGAAACTCTGCTCACACGCATCTGTCCACAGAAATGGAATTTCCTTCCTAGTCAATCCTGTCAAAGGTGCCGCTATCCGTGAGAAATCCTGTACGAAGCGTCTGTAATAACCTGCCAGACCTAAGAAACTCCGAACCTCCGTAACTGACATAGGCCTGGGCCAGTGTTGTACCGCTTCAATCTTCTTTGGGTCTACACATATACCTTCCCTCGTGACTATGTGACCCAAGAACTCCACACTATCGAGCCAAAAAGCACACTTAGAAAATTTTGCATACAGCTTATGCTCTTTCAAGGTCGGCAATGTGATACGTAAATGCTGCTCGTGCTCCGTCTGACTCCGAGAATATACAAGAATATCATCTATGAATACTATAACAAACCGATCGATAAATGGTCTAACGATACGGTTCATCATATCCATAAAAGCTGCTGGAGCATTGGTAAGTCCGAACGACATCACCAGAAATTCATAATGCCCATATCTCGTACGAAACGCCGTCTTTGGAATATCGTCTTTCCGAACCCTCAACTGATGATACCCTGACCTCAAGTCAATCTTTGAGAAGAATCCGGCTCCTTGCAACTGATCGAACAAGTCATCTATTCGTGGTAATGGATACCTGTTTCGCACAGTGACGCGATTTAGCTGTCGGTAGTCGATGCACATTCTCATACTACCGTCCTTCTTCTTTACAAATAACACAGGAGCTCCCCACGGTGAAACACTGGGACGAACCAGTCCTCTATCTAACAACTCTTGCAACTGGCCCTTGAGTTCTTTAATTCCGTCGGTGCCATCCGATAGGGTGGTATAGAAATAGGCCCTGCACCCGGAATCAAGTCAATGCAAAATTCAATATCTCGATCAGGTGGCAATCTTGGTAACTCTGCTGGGAATACCTCAGGAAATTCTCGTATGATCGGGATTTGGTCCAATAGAACTTCAGCGACCCTTACGTCCTGAATAAAAGCCAAGAACCCAAGACAACCCCTCTTCAATAGCCGCCCCGCACAAAAAGCAGAAATCATGTTGACAGGGGTTAACTTGCAATCCCCCAGCACAACCAATACCGGTTCACCTGGAAAACAAAATCTAACCGCTTTTCCTCTACAATCTACATAGGCATGACAAGCGGCTAACCAGTCCATCCCAAGAAGTATGTCAAAATCCAACATATCTAGGAGAATCAGATCAACAAGCGAATCTCTATTACCAATACGCACCGAACACGATCTGAATACGTGCCGAGCTATAAAGGAATCTCCAACTGGGGTAATCACTACCAATGGTAACTCTAATAATGACGACTCCTTCCCCAATAAAAGTGCGAATCGTGAAGATACATAAGAATGTGTAGAACCGGGATCAAATAAAACATGTGCCTCTAATGAGCATACTGTAAGAGTACCTGTCACGACTGCATTTGATGCCTGGGCATCCTGTGGAGTCAGCGCAAAAACCCGAGCCTGGCCCCTGCCCGCATCCTGTCGTCCTCTACCTCGATCTCCTCTACCTCTCTGAGCACGTCCTGCATAGCCTCGACCTCGTGGTGCAACTGCCTGGCGTGTAGCGCCAACTGGGGGAGGAAGTAAAGCCATCGGTGTAGGAGGTGGAAGGGGTAAAGCAGCCTGTAGAGCAACGATCCCGCCTTGAGATCTACAATCTCGCGCAAAGTGTCCGGGAAGTCCACAACTATAACAAGTAGCTGGTGGTCTCTGATCATCAGGATAAGAACTGAACATCTGGCCCTGTGTCCAACCTCGTCCAACACTGCGGCCTGGAGTATATCTGCCTGGATAGGACCCTCTACCTCGGCCAAACTGTCTATTTGTCGGCACGAATGGTCTACTCCTCTTTGGCTCCGGAACAACTCCTGACTGGCTCAAACGCTCCTCTACTCGAATCGCCGCATCCATAGCCTGTGCGTATGTATCAAAATGCTGGGAGCCTATCGCCAGATACAACTGTGTGTCCAAACTCCTTAGGAACCTTTTCACCCGAAGCTCCTCTGTAGGTACTAAGTATGGGGCATATCGCGATAGCTGGGTGAATCGTAAGTCATAATCTGCTACTGACATACTCGCTGATTTCCTCAACGCTTCGAAACTGCTAGCTCTAGCATCCCTGACACTCTGGGGAAGAAATCTGGCAAGAAAAACTGTAGAAAACTCGGTCCATGTCATCGGAGGAAGATTCATAGCTCGCCCTCTTTCCATCGACTCACACCACTCCTGTGCAAGTCCCTCCAAACGAAAGCTAGTCAGCTCAACTGACCTCGCATCAGAACATCGTAATGATCTGCCAATTCTCTCCATCCTATCAAGAAAAGACTGAGGATCTTCCGTCACGTCGGTCCCTGTAAATACTGGGGGTCTCAATCTCATAAACTCTGCAAGTGATACCTCCATCACTCTCGTATCTACTGGTGCTGCCGTCTGTGTAGGCTGTACCTCGGACTCTGCTACGGTCGGTGCTGGATCTGATCTCAAAGCTCGAGTGGTCTCAGCTAACTGTCGCACCACTCGCTGTAATCCCAACATACCCTCCTCAATCCTAGTCATGCGATCTGGAGGAGGAGGATCAACATGCTCATGCACCTCCTGCACGTCCGGTGTACCAGTCGTCGTCACAGGCGGACTCGCCCTAGCTGCATTCCTGGCTGCGGCTCGCCTAGCCCGCGTAGCCATAGCAACTGGAACAAGAAACGAGAGTTGATAAGGTGTGGGAACAGAAGTAATCAATAACGGAGAATCAACGGAAGAATAGATCAAGATAAACATCCTAAGGTTAGTTAGGCTGAATACGATAACGTAAATATGCGCGGAACATACGTACGGTACTGCATTCGTCCTAATTCACCTACTCCATCAAACCAAAGGACATCCTAACTCTCGGACTTACATCAACCTATTGAAATCCCTTACTAAATTCCGTAAGGTTACTCCTAGGCTCTGATACCAAATTTGTCACGACCCAAGTTTGGATGTGAACGGCACTTAGATTTGTATCATATCTAAAGGTATGTACAAGTCCAAGTAAGCCGAAAACCAAGATCAAATACCTTATTGCGGAATTATTTATGAAAATTTAGTTTTTAAGTAAAAATTTCAATTTGTGAAGTTAATTCATTAAGCAAATAATAAAGGTTAAGTTTAGTTGTATTCCTAGTTGGAATCAACAATATCAAAAATGAACATGAATATACACATAATGAACATCACTGAATCTCATAACGGAAGAACTATAATACTGATCAACAGATCACAACTGTACATATACATACCATCTCTCATTTCTAAGTCAAAATACAAGTCTGATGGAGTCTTTCTAGATACAAAAGTATAACATGGAAGGTTACTACACATGTAACCTATCTAGCAAAAGATGGAACACAACCGCAAAAGTGATCCTGCCCCGCAGCTAACCGTCCACTCTATTCCTGCAAGGAACTGTGGCACAACGGGGATGAGTTGCCAACTCAGTGAATACGACTAACATATAACGGCGAATAAAGTAAATATGACAAATATGAATCAATATGGTATATGTGTATATGTGAAATTCAACAGTAAATCTCATTATACTTCGAAAATCACAACTCAAGTAAATCATTTCTCGGTGTCCATCAACGACACAATACTTTTATTTCTTATAGGCATCATTTCCCGAATGATCCTATACTTATAATATCGGTCGTTATCCTCTAGATACACGCCGTATTCTATAACCAACTCCGGTATCGAGTAACCTCGCTAGGCTCCCCCGTCTCAAAACGGCTATCCTGCCCCTCGGTCTCGACCGGGTCCACCATGTATCCAACTGTATATCTCCCCCACTCAGGATGGATAACGTAAATCCGCAACCGTATATCTCCCCCACTCGATCCGGAATAAAAACCAAAACAGAAATCATCTCATGGTGGACATGACACATCAATCATGAAAATACAGGATTTATGCAATAGTATTCAAAACTCAAATCATAAATCCTCAATTCTACATTTACTTCATATATAACACCAAAATACGAATAAAGTAACAAGATGTCAATGATGCAATCTACCACTACATTAGACATGTGAAATACGATATCATTTGTTTTAACAAGTATGATATTTAAGTATGTGACATGGCAATATCGACGAGGTGTGTGTAGCATATAAATTGTGCACGTGGCATGACTCGTCGATAATTGTGAAGTGTTCTAGCAATTAAGCAATTTACAAGTATTGTAATGAATGCAATTATGATATTTAAGCATGACGATATAAATATCAAGTTAAGTAAACTACGGGCGAAACACGCCATCTTTACAAAATTCCCCGGTAGATGTTTAGTCTACTCACCGGAAAAGTCGAATCTACTCCGGAATCGCTAATCTTTTCCCTTTCCTCGCGGCTTCCGTACTTCTCGTATCCGCGTCTAAATATACCAAGTGACGTATATAAGCAAAATGACTATTCCGATATAACGGAAATAGAAACACGTTATTCTACTTACTAGTTATCTACTATTTGATTATATCAAGTTATTAAACACTTAGTCTTGCTGGATTTTAACCCAAAACTGCACTGTTTCAGAATTTACAACGCGACGTGATTTCGTCGTGTCGTATTTAGCATTTTACGATTCCCTTTCCGATATATCATCCCAGATTTTTACTACAGTAAAACTAATTTAAATCAACAGTACCAAATTAGCCTAAATTGTATACTGTTGACTACCCATAAAACCAAACCCCCAAAGCTTCCCACATGGCCGGCGACGCCGGCCAAATTCCTTCTGTCGCCGGCCCAAAACCGGCCCCCCACTGTCGTTTTCTTGTGGTGTGTTCCAATTGCTTCCTACATCATTTTAGCTCTGTTGAATTTATTTAATTTAGTTCCAGATTATAACAGATTCTAACAGACTCTAATTTTACCTAGAATACGATATTATGTGACATGCTAAACTGTAATTAACTAAACTACAGAGCTTAATTACCTACTGTGATTTAGAATTTTACCTTCCTATTTGTTGTAGGAATAACCCTCTCAAAGATCTACAAGCTCCTCCTAGCTTGAGGATGAACAATCTCCATGAACAAGCCCCTTCTTCTTCTTCTTCCTCTTGTTCTTCTCTTTTTTTTTTCTCTTTTCCTTTTTCTTTTTCTTTGATTTTTCTTTTTAGTTTTGATTCAGAGTTTAAACTGAAATTAGGTTTTATATGTGAGAGGAGGAAGGGATAAGGGAAGGTGGAGGTGTCTTGAGCTTGAGTGTGCATGTTCCATGCAAGGAGGAGGTGTAGGTTGAAGGGTGTTCATGCAAGCATGAGGTGGTGTGGTAATTATCTTCAATTTTTTTGTTTTATTTTTAATTTAGTTTCAGAACTTAATTAATATCATTTGTTTCCCTTAAACCCTCAACAATCTTGTATTTGCATAACAACTCAAACTTTACAATTTGCCCCCTCACAACTTACTTATTATAAAACACATCTTTTGTTAAAAAGAGGCTAAAATTATCATTAAAACTCTTATAACTTATTTAAATTACATTTAAAAATTCTAATTTAATTTATATTACATATAACTTATGAAGATTGACATATTTGATTTTAACCGTTTTGTGATTTATCACCTTATTCTTAATTTAATTAAATTTATTTACTTCTAACTTTTTCCTAATTGTTACAGGGACAGACCATCTCCCACACTGGGATGAGAAGCGCATACGCTAGTCTACTCCAGAGTATCGATGCCCTGCCTCGATAGTCCTGCGACTAGGGACCTGTATAAGGATGTGCTTATAGATTACCCAGCCCCCACTAGTGTGACTGCCATCACAACGCTGGTAATCAAGTAAAGATCCTAAGGGCTCCACTAATGTGTATAGGTGATATACTAAAATAAACACATGTACACATTGAAGTAGAAACAAACCAAGTAGCATACTACTATATTGAGCAAGATTGTTTATACAAGGTGAATATCCCAAGCTTCCATTTAGTAATATACAAACTAGTATGATACAGTAATAGCCTCTAGGGCATATACACTAACAATCTCCCACTTTTACTAAGGCCATGTACTGGCGTATCGAAGACCTATCATCTCGATCAGCCGCTCGAACTGAGCCTGGGGCAAGGCCTTGGTGAAAGGATCTACAGTGTTTTCTTATGAAGCGACCCTCCGAACCTCGATCTCCTGGCAATCCACGATCTCCCTGATCAGGTGATACCGCCTCAAGATGTGTCTGAATTTCTGATGGGACCTGGGTTCCTTCGATAAAGCTATAGCCCCGTTGTTGTCGCAATACAGAGGTATTGGATCAACAATGGACGGAACCACCTGAAGTTCTTTCAAGAACTTCCTCATCCAGACGGCTTCTTTTGCGGCATCAGATGCAGCGATGTATTCCGCTTCCATAGTCGAGTCTGCAACGGTTTCCTGTTTGGAACTCATCCAACACACCGCCCCTCCATTGAGGGTAAAGAAAAAACCCGACATGGACTTGGAATCATCCTTGTCACTCTGGAAGCTAGAGTCAGCAAAGGCCTCGATCTGGAGGTCTTTTCCGCCATACACCAAGAACATCTCCTTAGTCCTTCTCAGGTACTTGAGAATGTTCTTTACCGCTATCCAGTGTTTCTCCCCAGGGTTTGACTGATACCGGCTTACTACACTCAGTGCATAAGCTACATCCGGTCAGGTACACAACATCGCATACATTATAGAGCCTACCGCAGAAGCGTAGGGTATAATAGACATGCGATCCCTCTCCAAATCAGTCATGGAAGACATCTCTTTAGAGAGGGTGATCCCGAGACAAGCTGGTAGGTTACCGCGCTTGGAATCTTCCATACTGAATCTCTTCAGTATGGTGTCGATGTACCTGGACTGTGAAAGTCCTAATATCCTCTTGGATCTATCATGATGGATCCGGATCCCCAGGATGTATGAGGCATCACCCAGGTCTTTCATGGAGAACCTATGCGACAAGAACCCCTTGACAGATTGTAGCATAGGAATGCCATTTCCTATTAAGAGAATGTCATCCACGTATAAAACGAGGAATACTACAGTTCTCGCTACAAATCTATTATAGATGCATGGTTCATCTGGATTTTTGATAAAGCCAAATTCTTTGACCGTCTCATCATAGCAGATGTTCCAACTCCGCGATGCCTGCTTTAGTCCATAGATGGACTTAAGCAACTTGCACACCTTTCCGCTGCTCCCACTCTGAATGAAACCCTCTGGCTGGTCCATATAGACACACTCCTCTAAATTTCCATTTAGAAAAGCGGTTTTTACGTCCATCTGCCAAATCTCATAATCGTGGAAGGCAGCAATGGCAAGAAGGATCCGAATGGATTTCAGCATAGCCACTGGAGAAAAGGTTTGGTCATAGTCCAAACCAGGTCTTTGACGAAAACCCTTTGCAACAAGTCTAGCTTTATAGGTCTCAACCTGTCCATCTACACCAATCTTCCTTTTGAAGATCCACTTGCATCCTACGGGTTTTACCCCGTCTGGAGCAATGTCCAACGTCCATACTTTGTTGGTGTACATGGACTCCATTTCGGTCCGCATTGCTTCCTTCCATTTTACCAAGTCAACGCTCTGAACGGCTTGCTGGAAGCTAGTAGGCTCATCATAATCTATGATGCAATCCTCTCTATCCCCGTCTATGAGAAAACCGTAGTATCTCTCGGGCGGATGAGACTGCCTACTACTCCTGCGGAGCGGCGTAGGAATGTCCTGTTCTTTTGAAACTACTGGCTCTTCCAAGCTTTCAGTAATAGCTTGTGGTTCTGGAATTTCTTCCAGTTCTATTGCGCTCCCACTTATCTGGGTTTCTAAAAACTCAGTTTCCAAGAAGCGGGCATGTTGAGAAACAAGAACTTTTTGTTCCTCTGCGGAATAGAAAAGATACCCCCTGGAGTTCTTTGGGTATCCCACAAACTTACACAGTACTGAACGTGCCTTGAGCTTGTCAGCATGCTGCTTTTTTACAAAAGCTGGACATCCCCATATCTTAAGATACTTAAGACAGGGTTTCTTCCCACTCCACATCTGATATGGGGTGGTAGGCACAGTCTTGGTTGGAGCCTTGTTCAAGAGATATGCAGCTGCTTCTAGTGCAAAACCCCAGAAAGATCGCGGTAACTCAGCCTTGCTCATCATGGAACGAACCATATCCAATAGGGTTGGATTCCTCCTTTCCGATACACCGTTATGTTGCGGAGTGTATGGTGGAGTACGCTGAGTGAGAATTCCATTCTCTTTTAAATAGTCCAGGAACTCGGCACTCAAGTATTCACCACCTCGATCCAATCTTAGAATCTTGATACTTTTGCCTGTTTGTTTTTCAACTTCATTCTTGTAATCCCGAAATTTCTCAAAGGCCTCGGATTTGTGCTTCATTAAGAAGACATGTCCATACCTAGAGAAATCATCTGTGAAAGTAATGAAGTATGAATAACCGCTTCGCGCATGTGTAGACATTGGACCACACACGTCACTGTGTATGAGTCCCAAGAGCTCGCTCGCTCTTTCTCCGTGTCCAGTGAACGGAATCATTGTCATCTTTCCCATGAGACAAGATTCACAAGTGGCATAAGACTGATACTCGAACGGATCCAAGTATCCTTCTTTATGTAACTTAGTCAACCGTGTCTTATTGATGTGACCCAGTCTACAATGCCATAAGAAAGCCTGATTTATATCTGGAGACTTTCTTTTGTGTGTATTCTGGACATTGAAAATCTGTGGTTGGTTTAACACGTATATACCATTGCTCAGTATACCTGACCCAATCAGAACTTGATTAAGGTGAATGTTTACAACATTACTTACAAACGCAAATTCATAACCTTCTTTAGAAACCAAAGATACAGAAATGATATTACAAGTTGCGTTGGGTACAAAAAAGCAATTGCGAAAAACCAAAACATGTCCATCTGACATTCCCAGGTTATAGTCCCCCACGGCTTTAGCATCCATGCTAGCTCCGTTCGCAACTCTGAGGGTCATGTCACCTGCCTTCAAAACCCTACGGTTTCTCAACGCCTGCAAAGAATTACAGATATGAGATCCTGATCCGGTATCCAATACCCAGGAAGTAGAGTTTATTGAAAGACAGTTTTCAATAACATACACACCTGAAGCTGAAGCCGCAACCTGCTTCAGTTCCTGTGTCCTGGCCTTCCAAGCCCTGCAATCTTTCTTCCAGTGTCCACTCTTATGACAATAGAAGCATTCTTCTTTACCCACAAGCTTCCCCGCTATCTTTGTTGCCTTTTCCTTTCCCTTTATATCCACTTTACTAACACCGCCCCTTGGTTTGGCGGGGGCTTTCCTCTTCTTTCCCTTGGCTTTCGCCTTGGACCTAGAAGAAGAAGATCCTCCTACAAAAAAAGTGGATGTTTCCCTACTTTTCTGTAGGGTGCCCTCTGCGCTCCTCAGCATGTTGAGGAGTTCTGAAAGTTCAACCTCTTTTTCTTATAAGTTGAAGTTCAGTATAAACTGGGCGTAAGTGGAAGGAAGGGACTGGAGAATCAAGTCCGTATAGAGCTCACTCTCCAACGTGTTCCCAAGTTCCGCGAGCTCCTCAATGTAGCCAATCATCTTAAGCACGTGTTCCGCTACCGATGATCCGACGGCCAATTTTGCCGAAAATAATTTCTTCAACACTTCGTATCTTGCGATACGAGACTGCTCTCCATACAGTTATTTTGTATGAAGAAATATGGATTCCAGGTCCATATTCTCGTGCCTCCTCTGATGTTCGTTGTCCATAGAGGCAAGCACGAGGCACTTGGCCTTCGCGCAATCAATCTCCCAAGTCTTACGGATTTCCTTATCCGCGACGCTGGAGGAGGGACCTGGGACGAGGGGAGCTTTGGTGGTAAGAAGATACCCCAGCTTGTCGTAAGTGATTGCCATCTTGACATTCCTGAGCCAATCTTTGTAGTTTGGCCCTGTCAGTATGTTTTTATCTAGAAGTAACTTTAGTCCAGTCATGTCCAATGGTCGCTGCAATTAGGAGAGAGAGAAGAAACACTCAGCACGATGCTCTTGCAAGTTTAGAATGGTTTTTAGTTTATCTAAACAGGATGGCTCCCACTGTCTCTCGAATCCCTCCTCAAACCATAAAGGAAGAATTAGTCGGGATCAATCCCACCGCACAATACTTGCTTAACCGTTCAGCCAGGCCAGTGTCGGTACTTCGAGGGAGGTTTTTCCAACGCTTTCGCGAAGTTCCTTAATTTAAGAACCTCTTTTCCCTGGGGGCGTAGCCCCGCTAACACCTTTCTAGACACCTACTAAGTTTATAGCATTGATCGTTTAGTGAGAAATTTCCCGAGGAGTAGCATATACTCACAGTAGGATCGGGATCCAAATATCATCGCGTGACGAAACTGAAGGAATCCTACCAGAATCACCACATTCCAAATGGTATGCAAATCTAGCAAGTTTCAGTACTTATGATACTCCCGATGTGGATTTTTGCCCCATGCTCTTATGACCTTGACAAAGGTCAACAAATCATAAGTCACATGTCAAGTTCTGCCCGTCATTTTCCAGGTTAATTTGAACCCACCCGTATATACCCTTGACGAAGGTCAACAAGGCAATACGACTGTCCCAAACCAACGCATCTATCTATGCTGCATATGAACACCCAACAGCTACCAATCTCTATGCCTTGACGAAGGTCAACAAACATAGCTTGAATACTATTGAATATTCATACGAAACGACGGAGGGCTACGAATGGTTTTGGCGAAACCGTGAACGTAGTGAACTTGATATAATCGATGGAACGAGATAGATTTTAAAAGGAGTGGCTCAAGCTCCGCATTTAAAAGTTAGTTTTGAAAAGAACCGAGTGGTTTTTCGAAAGTGTTCCAATGACTTTTGCTTGGTTTATTATCTTGCATTAGTTCTTTTAATGCGTGATATTCTTGCATTAGTTCTTTTAATGCGTCCCATCATTTAATCCTACCATTGCAGAAAACAACCAAAATATGACGTACGCTTATGCCATTTGCATTCGCCACGGGGCCCCGTCATCACCCATTAGGTTACTTAACTAACGACAGAGCGGGGGCTGGGCTAGCGCGGCTGTAAAACATAAGCAACGCCTAAATAGTTATAAATATATGGCAATGATAGATATTACAGATCACAGATGAATACATTGGATATACTAGGAATCCGCAATCCGTTCGAGCCTGCAACGAAAAGCGGATTACACGGTCGCGGTGAATAGCCAAAACCCCACCCAAGACCCCTACGGGTGTGGCAAACTACCCGCCAAGTACCCGAAGTGGAGCAACCTCCCTCAACGCCGTGAGTAGGCCACGCGGCACTTCGAGATACCCGGTAGTTTGTACACCCCTTCCATGGGTCTATCCTAGGAGCAAAAAACAGTAAAAAGAATTATACAATGACGGCTACAACCCCGACCCGGTTGTGCGGCCATACAAATAATATTACATCAATTTACATATTACATGAATGAAAGAAAAAGAAACACTCATCTAACATCCACCCCGGCTATTCACCCGCGACAGTCCAACGCATTCATATACACATACCATCATCAAACACAGATCACAGATATGTATAACCCCGACTAATCGACATATAGCGATTAGCCGACGTTCAATACATATAAACATCACAGGTATAACAGATTAGTCAAAGTATAGTGAAGTTCGATAAAAAATACGGATTTATAGGCCCCCAAAAACAAATTTCTTTTCTGGAAAACCTGGGCGCAAATAAACCATCTTAAAAATCCCAAAACCCTACCAGAAGAACACTGCACCAAACCCGGTCGTGAGAGGAGCCAAAACGGCGGCGGTTCCGCGGCAAATGTATACTCATTGCCGCGGAACCGCGGCGGTTTAATGGATTCAGGCGACCGTTTTTGGTGGGTGTCTTCACAAAACCCTGAGCCGATTTTAGGAGTAAAACTTTTTATCTTTTGAGCACAAAAAATTTCAACAGAAAGTTAGGGTTTTTGATGTTTAGGTTTTTGTGATTTTTCCGATCGAACTTCTATACACATTACTACTTAGCTAGTTTAAGTTTAGTTAGGCTCTGATACCACTGTAAGTCCACGTTGTCAACCCCGGTTCTTGCGGGGAGGCGGAAACGGTATAAAAAACAAATTTTTAGCGCATTAGGCAACATGGACTAACAAAAGTCGGGATCTTTTCTAAACTAAACTAGCTACCAAGCTAAAGAGAGTTAGCTACTCGGAAAAGATGTTATACCTAACTTGAAATCCTTCTTCTTGAAACCTTTGTAGAGCTTGGATGGTGCTTTCCTCGTCGCCTTCTTCCGTCAAAGATGGATCCACCTGAGGGTTCAACCTTCGGGCTCCTTTCTCGAACTTTGAGAAAACTAGGGTCTTTGGCTTGCTAGACCTCTAACCCTAGAGTGAGTAGAGAGTGGTTTTGGGGTGTTCCTATCTCAAGAAGAGGGTTTCTCAACACATGAGAGTGAGTGTCCTTGAACTAGAGGAGGAGGAAGAAGAAGAGAGGAGAGAGAAGTGTTATGATAGAATGAATAACTTTTTACAACCATAACATAATATGAAATGAATTATCAAATTAATAATAATAATCTAAATGAAATAGTTGATGGATGGTTTGGAATGACAATTATCATTACACACATTAAAGGTTTTGCTAGAATCAAAAAGCATCTTTGATATGTAATGATGATAGTCAAAGTTTCAACCATGGTCAACAAGTCAACCTTGGTCAAGAAGTCAACAAACCCAACCATGACACAATTTCATTTAATTAATATTATTAATTGATATATCATAAATTCATTAGGGTTTGGAAAAATACGACTGTCAACTGTGCATACACACCCGGTCCGAAACCATAATGAAAATCATCTTCCTCCGCCTCAATCAACTGTGCATACACACCCGCATTCTTGTTCCGAGGAAC
This sequence comes from Agapanthus africanus, assembly GCA_030015575.1. NCBI lineage: Eukaryota > Viridiplantae > Streptophyta > Magnoliopsida > Asparagales > Amaryllidaceae > Agapanthus > Agapanthus africanus. Next base: position 292,259,181 of record JASDDO010000012.1, on the reverse strand, counting down.
ATGAACACAATGAGATAAAACTAACCCCAAAACATATACTAGTATATGGCTCAAACCAGAGCCCGCTAGTAATATCCGTCCGGACTCCAAACGTGCACAAGTGCGCGGATGAGAACGAACCCTATCGCAAAACCATGCGACCTCTACTCTGTTTTGCCCAAAAGCGAATAGCCCTCTTTGTGGGACTCTAAAGACTCGACACTACGCTGGCAGTGGGTTTAACCACAGACCGCAAGCGGCACTAGCTATACGTAACGGTCCCCAGGTAGATGCCGATAAGAAGACTGACGAGGTGAACCCCATCTGAACTCCTACTGGGTCTGAATGTGACAGTCTCCGTACAGTCCGGTCTGTTCGTCTGATACATCGCATGGCGGGCCTAGGGGGCGGTAAACGTCAGTCCCCTAATAGCGGTACAAGTCATGTCGGAGTGAAGCCCATAACACCCTGAGATAACATTGGAAGCCTACCAGTATATCTCGATTGCCCTGGCCAGGGACTACTCGTGTAATGGCTCTCCTAGACACAGCGCGATGTCAACCCCCAATACCGGGAGAGACGAATCATGTCTAACCGTCACTGCCTCTAAGTGCTTCGGGACTGTACCCAACTACTACCTGTTTGCACGAATCCTTTGAGCCGTGGTAGGGTAGTAATCAAAGTACAGTGGGAACACACTCGAGACGAAGTGACAGTGTCAAGTCAGCGGACTAAGCTGTACTCATGTCACCTGGGAACTGATAACTGACGATAGGTATAATACCAACCTGTCAGTTCCCGACGAGTCCTGTCCAGTGTACTCGTAACCTAACGAGCATCCGTATACTATCTCCAGTACTACGTACTGATGGCTGTGCGACAGACCATCTCCCACACTGGGATGAGAAGCGCATACGCTAGTCTACTCCGGAGTATCGATGCCCTGTCTCGATAGTCCTGCGACTAGGGACCTGTATAAGGATGTGCTTATAGATTACCCAGCCCCCACTAGTGTGACTGCCATCACAACGCTGGTAATCAAGCAAAGATCCTAAGGGCTCCACTAATGTGTATAGGTGATATACTAAAATAAACATATGTACACATTGAAGTAGAAACAAACCAAGTAGCATACTACTATATTGAGCAAGATTGTTTATACAAGGTGAATATCCCAAGCTTCCATTTTGTAATATACAAACTAGTATGATACAGTAATGGCCTCTAGGGCATATACACTAACAGAGGGTTGAATTTCTACCATCTGAAAGATCAATAGTGATATTGTTCTTGACTCGCCACAGTTTTAATAAAAATGGATTTTTTTTCAGAAAACAGTAGTGGGTGTATGGTAGAACTGGAAGTGATTCCAGAACCGCAAACGATTACTGAAGATTTGATAAGAACCTAATGATTCAATCTGGTTTGACATTCCATTGGCCACTCAGCATTTATGGTGGGTAACCTCAGGCACCCGAGAAGTACTTCGGTATGCTCAAGGACGGTGGCGGGGAGGTTCTTGTTTACCCAGGCTTTCCATTGCTGTTGTTCCAGACTGTGAGACCATACAGGAGGATGAGTATAGCGTCGTTCTAAACTAGCTTTAGAAGTGTACATCTATATGACTCTGCGAGAGGGTTGTCGTAGTCAGTGGGAGCAGCGGAAGCATTGGTGGACATCAGGCTTATGTCTATTTATAGACTAAAGCAGATATAGCGGAGATAGATCATCTATTTCTGATGTGACAGTCATAGGTTTGACTTCATCAGAATAAGGGATGGATCTGTTAAGAAGGTAGTAGTGTGTGACGTCCTGGTATTTGATGACATACACAGAGTAGGAAATGATGTTCCTATACTACGATCGGTTATACTTTGGTCGTCACACAGTGGTTTCTCCAAGAATGTCTGGATATTATATCAGACATTCTGGTTACTAGATCTATGGTTTTAGATCTAGATTTGGGTGGTTTCCTAATCTGGGTACCTTGACAGCAATCTAGGAGTATTTAGAATGGACGACTCCTGGCATGGTGGTGTACCTGCAGGTAATGGAGTCACCCTCTCTAAAGGTGTCTTACAGATTAAAGGGGAGAGGGATGTTCATGATTGGCAGATCACTTGCTTAGGCAATTGAGTCAATCATGAGATGTCAAGTACCACACCAGATGTTGTTCTTGTTGTAGGTGCAATAAGTTGATATTCATCCAATCCTGGAGAAACAATCGGAAGCAGTTTTAGAACATAAGTGAATGTTCTGGGGATTTGATAACGATGGCTTCTTTTAGGAGACGGTTATCATCCAGGCTTCTAAGGTGACCTGGATGGCAGAGTGGCTGTCAGAGTTATAGTTTTCCCTCTAACGAGGGGCAGTATTTTGGACAGGTGGTCCAGGTGGATACTGAGGGAAGGCATGGCACAGGATACTGATTAAGTTCAGTTGACGATACATTCTAAGAAGTTTGGATTTGGAGTTCATTTATGTGCTAGGTCCCATCAGATATCCAGACACATTCTAAGACAGGTATTGCTCATTTCGGGTGATGGCTTTCTCCGCGAACTTGAGATAGAGAGAGACATAGAAAGAAACATCAGAGCGGATCCACTCACTGAGGCTATTCCTCGAACGCAATAGTTTCGCAAACGAGCTTTGTGAGACTGACTAGTAGAGGAGTTGGGTGTTCGGTATCACGCGGGCTGTGAGTATGCGACATCGCAATAATTAGCCTTGAGTGCAAGTAGGAGATTGTTGGATATAGTGCCCTCAGAGTCAATTATTGGATCACAGGCACATGATTGCAATGATTGAGGGAGGACCTATGCCGGTAGGACAGTCTTACTCGAGATGATAGTATGCTATCTGGTTTATCTTTATCATCGTGTACTGCTTTAGGTGACCTTACGAGTCGCTATTACACGTTGATAGAGCCCCTAGGATTCTTGCTTGACTACCAGCAGTATGAGGGCGATCATATACGTGACAGCTGGAGTCTATAAGCACATCCTTAAAAGGTCCCTAGTCGTGGGAGTTTCGAGACAGGGCATCGATACTCCGGAGTAGACTAGTGTATACAGTCGAGACCCCGACGAGGGGCGGTGGCCGGTCTCACAAGCCACTGGTGTCAGTTGGTTCACCTAAGATGTATACAGGTGCTCATTGGGTTATGAGTACACCGGACAGGACTCGCCGGGAACCTGCTAGTTGGGATTATACCTGATGTCAGATAGCAGTTCCCTGGTGACATGTGTACAGGTTAGTTCATCGACCTGAGATCGTCATTTGTATCGTGTGAGTTCCCACTGTGTTTTGATTACTACCCTACCACGGCTCAAAGGAGTCGTGCAAACAGGTTTTAGTTGGGTACAGTCCCGAGCCACATGGAGGCAGTGAGCGGATCTACAGGGGTTCGTCTCTCCCGGTATTGGGGGTGAGGTCGCGCTGTGTCTAGGAGAGCCAGAACATGAAAAGTCCTTGGCCAAGGCAGGAGATTTACTGGTAGGTATTCCAGTAGTATCTCAGGGTGTTCTGGGCTACACTCCGACACGACTTGTACCGCTTTTGGGGGTCTGACTTTTACCAACCCCTAGGCCCGCCATGCGATGCTCATAGACGAACGGACCGGACTGTACGGATATTGTCACTGACAGGCTCAGTAGGGTGTCAGGATGAGTTCGATCATCGACGTACCTTTTGGTCAATAGCTGGTGGCCCGTCACGTATGGCTAATATCTCTGACGTGCTAGTAGTTAAATCCACAGCCATAGAATTGACGAGTCTTTAGAGTCCACCACACATAGTTACTCAGGTTTCGGGCGAAACGCTGTAGGTGCCGTATGGAGATATGGCAGGGTTCGATCAGATACGTGCGGTATTGCACGGATCGTGATCGGACGGTTTTTACTAGCCGGCTTTGGCTTAAGCCGGATCCTAGTATTAGATAGTGTAGATTTTGTCTCTCTGCATTTGTGTTCAGTGGGAATACAAATGCGGGCATGTGTATGGAGTAGTGGGGTTTTCCCGTAATTTATTATGGGATCAGTTTTCTGGAGTTGCCAGTTTGCATTCTGTTCCGGCCGGTTTTCCTTTGTTCTTTTGTGGCCGGACTTTCCGTTGGAGGGGGTTATTTGGAAGTGTGCAAATAACATTTTGTGGAGGGGTTTTCTTGCATTATGTGGCATCATAATGAGATTCTTTTTCCATCCATTCTTTGCTTTATTTGAGATTGGAAATGAGATGAAAGTTGATTTGATTTTGTTATCATTTCCTTTTGGATGTGGTCACCCTCTACTTTTCCTACACTCACCTCCCTTCTTGTTTTTCTCTCCACCATATTTCCAAAGGGGGGCGGCCACTTGAGGAGAAAAAGAGAGAGAGAGTTGATTTTTGATAGTATGGTTTTTATTCATCTCTCATTCTTCATGCTTCAAAAAGATGATACACCTTCCTCCTCTTAAAATGTTCATTCTCTTCTCCATCAAATGGAAACAACATAAACCCCAAAGAGACATAGCCTACTACACTCCCCTACAACACTCCTTGGACGCGTCGGCTAGCCAACTTCGCGCCCGAGTTGCCTCGGTCCAGAGGTGGGAGCCCGTAAAAGAACTCGGCTACGTGGTGCCCTTTCCGACGAGGAGGTGACGGATGGAGATTCCGCGGGAGATCGGAGTGGAGACGAAGACCGAAGGACACGGATCGCTTGGTATACTTCTCTACCCATCTTTTAGTTTGCTAGTAGCTAGGTTAATGGCCTGATCCGGGTGAAAAGTGCGCGGTGGTGCCGGTTCAATAGTTTTTGAAAGTTTTTGATTCCGCGTTTCCGGCGTCGGATCTACGGCCGGGGCGCCGCCGCGGACTTACACTTGACACTGTCACTTCGCCTCGAGTGTGTTCCCACTGTTCTTTGATTACTACCCTACCACGGCTCAAAGGAGTCGTGCAAACAGGTGGTAGTTGGGTGCAGTCCCGAAATACTTGGAGGCAGTAACGGTTAGACAGGATTCGTCTCTCCCGGTATTGGGGGTTGACATCGCGCTGTGTCTAGGAGATCCATTACACGAGTAGTCCCTGGACAGGGCAAGCGAGATATACTGGTAGGTTTCCAGTGTTATCTCAGGGTGTTCTGGGCTTCACTCCGACACGACTTGTACCGCTATTAGGGGACCGACGTTTACCGCCCCCTAGGCCCGCCATGTGATGTATCAGACGAACAGACCGGACTGTACAGAGAGATTGTCACATTCAGACTTAATAGGAGTTCAGATGGGTTTCACTTCGTTAGTCTTCTTGTCGGCATCTACCTCGGGACCGTTACGCACAGCTAGTGCCGCTTGCGGTCTGTGGTTAAACCCACTGCCAGCGTAGTGTCGAGTCTTTAGAGTCCCACACAGAAAGCCATTCGCCTTTAGGCAAAAGAGTAGGGGTCGCATGGTTTTGCGACAGGTCACATGGTTTTGCGACAGGGTTCGGTCACATCCGTGCACTTGTGCACGTACAGTGTCCGGACAGTTGACACTAGCGGGCTTTGGTTTAAGCCAGATCCTAATGTAAGTTTTGGGATTGGTTTTATCTCGTTTGTATTCGTGTTCCTCGGAACGCGGATGCCGGTGTTTATGCACAATTGACAGAGATACAGAGGCAGAGGATTCTCATTGGGGTTATTGACTGTTGACCATTGACTTTTGCTTAACCCTAATGAGAATAAGAAATATTATTAACATTAATATTAATTAAGTATTATAGTGACATGGTTGTTGAGGGGTTGACTTTGTTGACTTGTTGACTTTGTTGACCGGTTGACTAGGTTGGACTAGTTGACCATCATCATGACAATGGCTATCATTCCTTGGCAAAAACTTTTGCTTGCTTGTTTATTTATGCAAAATGAGTGCATGAAATGATATAGCCATTTTGACTTAAACCATTACACAATACTTGATTACTATTTTTGTTATGATGGCTTTTGGATTATGAGAGGTGAGAATGAGAAAAGAATGGCTAATTCTTTCATTTGCTTTCTCTATCTTGAGCTCTCTCATTCTCAAGCTCTCCCTCTTCATCTTGCTCTCTCTACCTCAAGGCAAACCATTCTCATGTGTTGAGACTCATTTCCTTAGAGATAAAAAGACACCAAAACATTCCTCTACTCATTCTAGTTCAGAAGGCCTAGCAAGCCAAGTGATCTAGTTTCTTCAAAGTTCGAAGAAGAAGCCAAAGGTAGAAGCTTTCCGGTGGATCCATCTTCGGCGCAAGGAGACGACGAGGTGAGGCCGATCCGTACACCGGGAGGAATCGAAGACGATGGAGTTCAAGAAAGGTATAGCCCCCTAACCGAGTAGGTAAGCTCATGTTAGGTTGTTAGTTAGTAGTTTAACAAAGATCCGTATTGGTAGTCCATGTTACCACCCTCTTGAAAATCGTTTTTCACCACTTCCGCAACCCCGTAAGAACCGGGGAAGGGTAGCATGGACTTACAGTATATACAGTCCAGTCCGTTCGTCTATGAGTATCGCATATCTGCCTAGGGGGCTGGTAACGTCAGACCCCCAAAAGCAGTATAAGTCGTGTCACCCTGAGATACTACTGGAGTACCTACTAGTAAATCTCCTTCCATGGCCGTGGGCTTTGTGTAATGGCTCTCCTAGACACAGCATGATCTCACCCCCAATACCGGGAGAGACGAATCCCTTGCCGATCCGCTCACGTGCCTCCATGTGGCTCGGGACTGTACCCAAAAACTACCTGTTTGCACGACTCCTTTGAGCCGTGGTAGGGTAGAAATCAAAGCACAGTGGGAACTCACACGAGACAAATGACGACATCAGGTCGATGAACTAACCTGTACACATGTCACCAGGGAACTGCTGTCTGACGATATGTATAATACCAACTAGCAGGTTCCTGGCGAGTCCTGTCCGGTGTACTCATAACCCAATGAGCACCTGTATACATCTTAGGTGATCCAACTGACACTAGTGGCTTGTGAGACCGGCCACCGCCCCTCGTCGGGGTTTCGACTGTATACACTAGTCTACACCGGAGTATCGATGTCCTGTCTCGAAACTCCCATGACTAGGGACCACAATTAAGGATATGCTTATAAACTACCCAACTCTCACGTATATGATCGCCATCATACTGTTGGTAGTAAAGCAAGATCCTAAGGGCTCTATCAAAGTGTAACAGTGATCAGTCACCTGAACCTATACACGACTGATAAAGGCAAACCAGATAGCATACCATCATCTCGAGTAAGACTGTCCTACCGGTATAGGTCCTCCGCAATCATTGCAATCACGTACCTGCGATCCAATAATTGACTCTGAGGGCACTATCTCCAACACGCCATCATACTGCTGGTAGTCAAGAAAGAATTCTATGGGCTCTATCAACGTGTAATAGTGATCTGTAATGTCACCTCAAGCATGTACATGATGATAAAGACAAACCAGATAGTATACTATCATCTCGAGTAAGACTGTCCTACCGGTATAGGTTCTCTCTCAATCATTGCAATCACGTGCCTGCGATCCAATAATTGACTTTGAGGGCACTATTGCCAACAATCTCCCACTTGCACTTAAGGCTATTTTTGCGATGTCGCATACTCACAGCCCGTGTGATACCGAACACAAAACTTCTTTACTGATCAGTCTCACAAAGCCTGTTTGTGAAACTCTTGCATTCGAGAAATATCCTCAGTGAGTGGATCCGCTCTGTTGTTTCTCTCTATGTCTCTCTGAATCTCAAATTCGCGGAGAAAGCCATCTCCCGAAACGAGCAATACCTGTCTTAGAATATGTCTGGATATCTGATGGGACCCAGTTCACAAATGAACTCCAAATCCAGCAAACTTCTTAGACTGTATCGTCAATTGAATTTAATCAGTATCCTGCACCATGCAGCCCTCAGTATCCGCTTGGACCACCTGTCCAAACTACTGCCCTTCAAAATAGGGAAAACTATAACTCTGACAATCACTCTGTCATCCAGGTCACCTTGGAGGCCTGGAATGATATCTGTCTCCCGAAAGAGGCTGCCGTTATCAAATCCCTAGAATATCCACTTATGTACTAAAACTGCTTCCGAACGTTTCTCCAGGATTGGATCAATATATCAACTGATTGCATCCAGTGCAAAAACAACATCTGGTGTGGTACTTGACATCTTATGATTGACTCAATTGCCTAAGCAAGTGATAAGCCAATCATGCACATCCCTCCCCCCTTTAGTCTATAAGACACCTTTAGAGAGGGTGACTCCATCACCTGCAGGTTTACCACCATGCCAGGAGTCGTCCATTCTAAAATACCTTTAGAATACTGTCTAAGTACCCAGATTGGGACACTTCTCAAATCTCGATCTAAAACTTTAGATCTAGTAACCAGAATGTCTGATATTATATCCATGTCCTGTGTGGTGAAACCACTGTGTGACAACCATAAAATAACCGATCGTAGTATAGGAATTTTACTTCCTACTATGTGTATGTCATCCAAATACCAGGACATCTCACCCTACTACCTTCTTAACAGATCCATCTCCTATTCTGATGAAGTCAAATCCTATGACTGTCACATCAAAAATAGATGATCTATCTCCTCTATATCTGCTTTAGTCTATAAATAGACACAAGCTACTTGTCTACTATGCTTCCGCTGCTCCTACTGACTATGAAAACTCTCTGTCAGAGTCATATACACATGCACTTCTAAAGCTAGTATATAACGACGCTATACCTATCCTCCTGCCGGGTCTCATAGTCTGGAACAGCAGAAATGGCAAGCCTGGGTAAATAAGAACCTCGATGTCATCGTCCTTGAGGCTACCGGAGTACCTCTCGGGCGCCTAAGGTTACCCACTATATCTGCATAGTGGCTAATAAAATGTCAAACCCGATTGAATCTTTTGGTTCTATTAAATTTTCAGTAATAGTTTGTGGTTCTGGAATCCTTTCCAGTTCTACCATACTCCCAATACTGTTTTTTGAAAACGTCCATTTTACTAAAACGGTGGCGAGTCAAGAACAATATCACTATTGATCTTCCAGATGGTAGAAAGTTAACCCTCGTCAAAGCCTGGGTTAACCCACAAACTGCCATTATAGAAACGTCCTTGAGTTATCCAGAGTGTGGTTTTAAGCATAAGCCGGACAACTCCAAATACATTAACATCGTTAAGATATGAACCATTCTATATACAATATAGAAACAGAGGCACAAATTTAATTGGAACATGATTCAAATCATGCAGCTGTCTCCAGTGCATGTCATCCAAATGGAGAGAGGCCGATCAGCATTACTCAACTCAGGAGTGCATCCAGATATGAGTAACATGAATGAGAAGAAAGTTCTCAAAACCATTACTGTCAACTGAATACCAAACACAAGTATCTACATCTTCGGTTACCTTGAAGAATCATGATACTTCCAACACGTAGTTCTCTACTTTATTCTTGTACCTAAAACTTCTCAAAACATAGACCTTGTATTTCTACGAAACACTTGTCTAAAAACTAGAGAAGTCACAAGTAAACAGAATATAGTACGAGTACCAACCCCTCTGTCCTAATGGACACTGTACAATATACAATACTTTATATAAGTCCCCTGAGTTTAATAACTCATACCCTGTGCGTCGTAGGTTGAAAAATGTACTATGGTTATGAAGAATTACACCGCAGTTGAATGCTCATTACCAACCATCAAATGATATAGGTAAATGTCGTGGACATAATTTCAAAAAGTTATATCTCACTTTATAAAATAAACCTACAGATATAACAGTTTGAAATTGGTGCATAACAAAGGATATTCAAAACCAAATATTTTTCGTCCTGCAAAAACCAGGCGATTTCCTCAAATATCACCAATTACAACGAATTCCGATATAATGAGGATAATCACCTAATTCCCAATAACTTACTCCCACTCATCATCTGTAAAACCATACAGATGTGATAATCTAACCTGGTAAATACATACCCTGGAGTAAGGACCTAATTTGGAAACCGGTTTTCTATTAACAACACACAGTAAAACTGAAATATTAAAATGTTTCGTATGGGTATCCGGGTATTCCTAGTGATGCCACTTCCATTATCAGATTCATGACTTATTACCTTCTGTACACCACACTTAGACTAATTGGTTTTCTTCATTCCCTACCTTTCGGCACCTGCCTATGGTTTGGAAGAAGACTATCCAATAAGCGCAATATGTGTACTCTCTCCTAATCCTAGGAGCCCTCACAACATGAGAGAAGGTAAAAGGAAAAGACAACTGAATAAACCTTATTCTATTTCTCCAGAACCAGAATCCATCCTCGAATCTGGAACAAGTTCCTTTGAGTTCGTATGTAACTATACGATGGATTTATCCAATGGAAGTGGATGATCGTAGTGATACAGGGTGTTCTGTAGAAATGCAAAAGGTAAAAGAAGGAGTGGCAATGAAGTATGCAACTCTGACAATCCAAAAGCCTGTGTTTTAAGAAAGTTCGGTCAACTTGGTTACTGAGTTATAGTCTAGGGTCGGGACATGGTCACTGCCAAGAGAGAGAGAGAGAGAGAGAGAGAGAGAGAGAAAAGAAACACTCAGCGTGCACTCTATCCTAGATCAGAATGGTCAATCACTTTATCTAATCAGGATGTCTCCCACTATATCCTCAAATTCTCGTCCAAATCTAAAAGAAGAATTAGTCGGGATCACCCAAGGAGTAAACCAACTCATTAGTGGGAATCGGGATCCAACTATCATCGCATGATAACGTGAAGGAATCCACTCACGTTATCACACTCCAGAAGGTATGCGCATGCCTGGCAAGTTCAGTTTCTTTTGAAACTCCCGATTTGATTTTTACCCCATGCTCTTATGTCCTTGACGAAGGCCAACATATCATAAGTCACATGTCAGGTTCTACCCGTCATTATCCAGGTTAATTTTAACCCACCCGCACATACCATTGACGATGGACAAAATAGTAGTACGACTGTCCTAAACCAACGCATCTATCTATGCAACAGAAAAGTAACAAATAGCTACCATGCACTATGCCTTGACGAAGGCCAACATACATAGCATGAATACTAAGTGTTGCCCGTCTGAAATGACGGAGGGCTACGAATGGTTTTTGGCGAAAATCTTTAACGTAATGAACTTGATATCGTTGAAGGAACCGGATAGCTTTCTACAAATTTATAGTGACGAAAACCTTTGCTAAAGAGGTCACTCCCGGTGAAGGGATCTCGGCTCTTTCCTTGTAGAATGAGGTGCAGGATATTCCAACTGAATACTGCGATGCAAAGCAAAAAGTAATCGACTATAGTGAAGTTATTACCCTGACGCAAACTTCTGTCCAAGGGGTCACTCCCGATGAAAGGATCTCCGCCCTTGCCTCTTCGAATGAGGTGCTGGATATTCATAACCGAATACCTCTGTGCAAAACAAAAGAGAATGTCCTTGTAATAACAACTTTTTGAAAATTGTTCCAACAACATCGAATAGGTCTGTTTTCCTTGCATTGATCTGAATCAACGCAGTCCCATCAATTAATCACACCAGAAAAGAACGAAAATATGATGTACGTATATGCCATCCGCATTCGCCACTGGGTCCCGTCATCACCCGTTAGGTTACTTTACTAACGATAGAGCGGGGATTGGATTAGCGCGGGTGTAAAACATATACAACATCTACTAGTATATATATAACAATATAAAATAATCGCTCCATGCATGATAAATGCAACATCACAGAAAAGTAATAAGCATCACAGAACAATACAGATAATCTGGGAGCCCCGGGTTTCCTTTGAGCTGCAACTGAAACCCGACGTTCCCCTGGTCGTGTGGATAGCCAGTGCAACGATAACCTAGACCCCTACGAGTGCGGCAAGTTACCCACCAAAACCAGAAGGGAGGAATCCCACTTAAGCAAAGTGAATGGACCACCTAGCACTTCATGGAATCCGGTAACTTGAGCACCCCTCCTTGGGTTAACCTGTACCCTCTATGAGTGCGGCGAATAGCCCGCCAATTCTAGAGTGAGGCCCCCTCCTTCTCAACGCCATAGGATGTGGACCCGTTGCCCTCTAGAACCCGGCTATCCATGCACTCCACCGCGGGATAATCCTAGTACAGAAAAGAAAATATGTACAACGGGTACATCGACCTCAACCCGGTCGTGGCCGAAAAGAATAATATACAAACAGGCAGTGACGACAGTCCACATGTCGGATGCTCGCCCCGCGATATCAAATGTACAAATAAAACTAAACTGTACTAACATTGCATCTAAGATATCTACCACGACAAATCCGCAACATCACAGCACAACACAGTGTAAGTCCACGTTACCCGTCCCCGGTTCTTTGGGGTTGCGGAAATGGCGAAAAACAATTTTCTACGGTGGGTAACATGGACTCAAAAATGGATCTTTGTTAAACTAACTATCTAACAACCTAACTAAGAGTTTTACCTACTCGGTTAGGGGGTTATACCTTAACTTGAACTCCTTCTCTTCAACTCCTTGTGGTGGTTGGATCGGCCTCACCTCGTCATCTCCTCGTGCCGAAGATGGATCCACCCGAAAGCTTCTACCTTTGGCTCCAACCTCAATCTAGAGGAAACTAGAATACTTGGCTTGCTAGAACTTGTACACATGGATGAGTAGAGAAGTATTTTGGGTTTTATCTCTATGGTTCTTGTTTCTCAACACACGAGACAATAGAACCATGAGTTAAAGAGAGAGCAAGAGGAAGATGAGAGATCTTGAGAATGAGAGAGAATGAGAATGATAGAATGAGCAAGACTTTTTCCACCCATGCTCTCATAGCACCATATAATCATAATAATAACAATAATTAAGCATCTTCTGATGGTTCATGTCAATGGCTTTATCATTTCATGCATTTAATGCATTTTGTGAACAAACAAGCAAGCAAACGTCAATGCCATGAAATGATAGCCAATGTCATGATGATGGTCAACAAGTCCAACCTAGTCAACCGGTCAACAAAGTCAACAAAGTCAACCTTTCAACCCAACCATGGCACAATAATACTTAATTAATATTATTATTAATCATATTTCTAATTCTCATCAGGGTTTACCAAAAGTCAACAGTCAACAACCCTAATGAGAATCCTCTGCCTCCGTCCCTGTCAACCGTGCATACACACGTGCATCCGCGTTCCGAGGAACATGGATACAAACGTGATAAAACCAATCCCAAAATGTATACTAAGATCTGGCTTAAACCTAAGCTCGCTAGTAATAACTGCCCGGACACCAAACGTGCACAAGTGCGCGGATGTGACCGAACCCTGTCGCAAAACCATGTGACCTCTACTCTTTTGCCTAAAGGCGAATAGCTCTCTGTGTGGCAATATAAAGACTCGACACTACGCTGGCAGTGGGTTTAACCACAGACCACAAGCGGCACTAACTGTGCGTAACGGCCCCCAGGTAGATGCCGATAAGAAGACTGACGAGGTGAACTCATCTGAACTCCTACTGATCCTGAATGTGACAGTCTCCGTACAGTCTAGTCTGTTCGTCTGAGAATATCGCATGGCAAGCCTAGGGGGCGGTAAATGTCAGTCCCTAATAGCGGTACAAGTCGTGTCGGAGTGTAGCCCAGAACACTCTGAGATAACACTGGAAACCTACCAGTGCATCTCGCTTGCCCTGGCCAGGGACGACTGTGTATAATGGCTCTCCTTGACACAGAGCGATATCAACTCCCAATACCGGGATAGACAAATCCTTTGAGCCGTGGTAGGGTAGTAATCAAAGTACAGTGGGAACACACTCGAGGCGAAGTGACAGTGTCAACTCAGCGGACTAAGCAGTACTCATGTCACCTGGGAACTGATAACTGATGATAGGTATAGTACCTGGTAGTGTATATGCCCTAGAGGCCATTACTGCATCATACTAGTATGTATATTACTTTATGGAAGCTTGGGATATTCACAGTTGTACAGACAATCTTACTCAATATAGTAGTATGCTACTTGGTTTGTCTCTGCTTTAATGTGTACATGTGTGTTTATTTATTATATCACCTATACGCATTAGTAGAGCCCTTAGGATCTTTGCTTGATTACCGGCGTTGTGATGGAGATCACACTCGTGGGGGCTGGGTAATCTACAAGCACATCCTTATACACGTCCCTAGTCGTGGGAGTATCGAGATAGGGCATCGATGCTCCGGAGTAGACTAGCGTATACGCTTCTCATCCCAGCTCGGGAGACGGTCTGTCCCAAAGCCGTCGGTACGTCGTACTTGAGATAGTATGCGGGTGCTCGTTAGGTTACGAGTACACTGGACAAGACTCGTCGGGGACTGATGGTTGGTATTATACCTATCGTCAGTTATCAGTTCCCAGGTGACATGAGTACAGCTTAGTCCGCTGACTTGACACTGTCACTTCGCCTCGAGTGTGTTCCCACTGTTCTTTGATTACTACGCTACCACGGCTCTACTGAGTCGTGCAAACAGGTAGTAGTTAGGAGCAGTCCCGAAGCACTTGGAGGCAGTGACGGTTAGACAGGATTCGTCTCTCCCTGTATTGGGGGTTGACATCGCGCTGTGTCTAGGAGAGCCATTACACGAGTAGTCCCTGGCCAGGGCAAGCGAGATATACTGGTAGGTTTCCAGTGTTATCTCAGGGTGTATTGGGCTTCACTCCGACACGACTTGTACCGCTATTAGGGGACTGACGTTTACCGCCCCTAGGCCCACCATGCGATGTTTCAGACGAACAGACCGGACTGTACGGAGATTGTCACATACAGGCTCAGTAGGAGTTCGGATGGGTTTACCTCATCAGCCATCTTATCGACATCTACCTGGGGACCGTTACGTACAGCTAGTGCCGCTTGCGGTCTGTGGTTAAACCCACTGCCAGCGTAGTGTCGAGTCTTTAGAGTCCCACACAGAGAGTTTCCCTGCACTGAGCGAAACGTGTAGAGGCCGTATAGTTTTACGGCAGGGCTGCGATCACTTACGTACACTTGTGTGCGTATGATGTTCGGGCAGGCAGTACTAGTGGGCTTTGGTTTAAGACAGATCCTAGTATTGCACGGATGGATTTGTTTTGTCTTCTGTGCATCCGCATTCTACGGAATACGGATGCAGATGTGTATGCACAGTTTTTCGGAGCGATGAAGGAGGAGATGCCTCATTAGGGTTTTGGCAGTTGTTTTGGCCAAAACCGTTATGTGGCAAGCTCATTATGGTTTTGACAGTTGATTCAGTCAAAACCATTTTGAGGCGGACTCATTAGGGTTTTGACATTTCGTTTGGTCAAAGCCATTATGAGCCGGGGACATTATTTACTAATCCTTTCATTGATAATTATGTTATGGCTAATTACATTGACCATTTGACCATCTTGACTTTGTTGACTATTTGACCAAAGTTGACTTGGATCTTCTTGAAAGATCTAAAGTATTCTTTGGTTTTCTTTTTCTTTTGTTATGATAATGGTCATGTCATTTGTAGCCATCACCTTTATCTTGATGGGATTAGTAATGATAATGTTTTTGCATTATTGCAACCATGGTTGGGTTTTCTCTTGGTTAAGTTTTTCATTTGCTCATTCTCATTCTCTTTCATAGAAAAGAAATGAGAAACATTTCCATGGTTGCTTCTCCTTCTTCATCCTCTTGATTTTTCTTTTGATCTCATGTGTTGAGAGAAAAAGGATTCCACTTGACAAACACATCCATACATCTTCTCTACACATCCTAAGGCTTCTAGATTAGCAATCTTCTTGCCCTAGTTACCTCGGCTTGAGGTGGAGCTCAGTGTACATCTCTCGGGTGGATCGTCTTCGACTCAAGGAGGCCGCGGAGGTGGCCAAAGTCCGTATCAACCATCGAGCAAGCAAAGAGAAGAACAACAAGAAGAGAAGAACAACAAGAAGAGAAGAGCAACAAGAAGAGAAGGAGTTCAAGTTGAGGTATAACCCCTAACCGAGTAGATACTTCTCATGTTAGGATGCTAGTGTATTGTTTAGAAAAGATCCGGCTTTTACGGTCCATGTTACAAAGTTTAGAAAAATTTTGATTTACCGTTTCCGCAACCCCGAAAGTACCGGGAGAGGTAACGTGGTCCTAACAGTACCAACCAATCAGTTCCCGACGAGTCCTGTCCATTGTACTCGTAACCTGACGAGCACCCGCATATTATCTCAAGTACGACGTACTGACGGCTGTGTGACAGACCGTCTCCCGTGCTGGGATGAGAAGCGCATTCGCTAGTCTACTCCGGAGTATCGATGCCCTGTCTCGATAGTCCTACGACTAGGGACCTGTATAAGGATGTGCTTGTGGATTACCCAGCCCCCACGAGTGTGACTGCCATCACAACGCTGGTAATCAAGCAAAGATCATAAGGGCTCCACTAATGTGTATAGGCGATATGTTAAAAGAAACACATGTACACACATTGAAGTAGAGACAAACCAAGTATCATACTACTATTTTGAGCAAGATTGTCTGTACGATGGTGAATATCCCAAGCTTCCATTATGTAATATATAAACTAGTATGATACAGTAATGGCCTCTAGGACATATACACTAACAATCTCCCACTTGCACTAAGGCCATGTACTGGCGTATCGAAGACCTATCATCTCGATCAGCCGCTCGAACTGAGTCTGGGGTAAGGCCTTCGTGAGTGGATCAGCAGTGTTATCTTCCGTAGCAACTCTCTGAACCTCGATCTCCTGGCGACTGATGATCTCCCTGATCAGGTGATACCGCCCCAAGATGTGTCTGGACTTCTGATGGGACCTGGGTTCCTTCGCTAAAGCTATAGCCCTATTTTTTTCGCAATACAGAGGTATTGGATCAACAATGGATGGAACCACCTGATGTTCTGTCAAGAACTTCCTCATCCAGACGGCTTCTTTTATGGCATCAGCAACAACGATATATTCCGCTTCCATCGTCGAGTCAGCAATGGTTTCCTGTTAGGCACTATTTTAACACACCGCCCCTCCATGGAGGGTAAAGATAAAACCCGACATGGACTTGGAATCATCCTTGTCACTCTAGAAGCTGGAGTCAGCAAAGGCCTCGATCTGGAGGTCTTTTCCTCCATACACCAAGAACATCTCCTTAGTCCTTCTCAGGTACTTGAGAATGTTCTTTACCGCTATCCAGTGCTTCTCCCCAGGGTTTGACTAATACCGGCTTACTACACTCGGTGCATGTTAGAGATAGTGCCCTCAGAGTCAATTATTGAATCACATGCACGTGATTGCAATGATTGGGGGAGGACCTATTCCGGTAGGACAGTCTTACTTAAGATGATAGTATGCTATCTGGTTTACCTTTATCATCGTGTACTGCTTTAGGTGACCTGACAGGTCACCATTGCACATTGATAGAGCCCCTAGGATTCTTGCTTGACTATCAGCAGTATGAGGGCGATCATATACGTGGGAGCTGGTAGTCTATAAGCACATCCTTAAAAGGTCCCTAGTCGTGGGAGTTTTGAGACAGGGCATCGATACTCCAGCGTAGACTAGTGTATACAGTAGAGACCCCGACGAGGGGCGGTGGCCGGTCTCACAAGCCACTGGTGTCAGTTGGTTCACCTAAGATGTATACAGATGCTCATTGGGTTATGAGTACACCGGACAGGACTCGCCGGGAACATGCTAGTTGGTCTTATACCTGACGTCAGATAGCAGTTCCCTGGTGACATGTGTACAGGTTAGTTCATCGACCTGAGGATCGTCATTTGTCTCATGTGAGTTCCCATTGTACTTTGATTACTACCCTACCATGCTCAAAGGAGACGTGCAAACAGGTTTTAGTTGGGTACAGTCCCGAGCCACATGGAGGCAGTGAGCGGATCTTCAGGGGTTCGTCTCTCCCGGTATTGGGTGTGAGGTCGCGCTGTGTCTAGGAGAGCCATTACACGAAGTCCTTCGCCAAGGCAGGAGATTTACTGGTAAGTATTCCAGTAGTATCTCTGGGTGTTCTGGGCTACACTCCGACACGACTTGTACCGCTTTTGGGGGTCTGACTTTTACCAACCCCCTAGGCCCGCCATGCGATGCTCATAGACGAACGGACCCGACTGTACGGATATTGTCACTGACAGGCTCAGTAGGGTGTCAGGATGAGTTCGCTCATCGACGTCTCTTTTGGTCAATAGCTGGTGGCCCATCACGTATGGCTAATACCTCTGACGTGCTAGTGGTTAAATCCACAGCCATAGTACTGACGAGTCTTTAGAGTCCACCACACATTCAGTTACTCAAGTTTTCAGGCGAAAAGTTGTAGAGGCCGTATGGAGATATGGCAGGGTTCGATCAGATACGTGCGGTATTGCACGGATCAGGATCGGACGGTTAGTACTAGAGACCGTATGGATATATGGCAGGGTTCGATCAGATACGTGCGGTATTGCATGGATCAGGATCGGACGGATAATACTAGCCGGCTTTGGTTTAAGCCAGATCCTAGTATAGTACAGTGTACATTTTGTCTCATTACATTTGTATTTCGGTCGGAATACAAATACGGGTATGTATATACAGTAGCGGGGTTTTCCTGTAATTTATTACGGGATCGGTTTTTTGGAGTTGCCAGTTTGTTTTCCGTTTCAGCCATATTTCTTTGTATAATTCAATGGCTGAAGATTGGTGGAGGAGGGCTTATTTGCATTTTTGCAAATAAGCATTTTGGAGGGTGTTATTTGCATATTGTTGTATCATGATGACTTAGCCTCCATTGACTTCTAGGATCATGATGGTTCATGATTGCTTATCTTTTGACATGGTGATGATGATGGATGATGATGGTTTTTGAGTGTGGTGTTTTTGTAATGATGTTTGATCATCATTATCTTTCTCTCTTTCTTGCATTATGTGGTTCACTCTCTTTTTGGATTCCAGTTGACTCCATTCTCACCCTTCACCTTGTGATGGCCAGCCTTGCTCTAGAGGTGGCTGTCCCATAATTTTGGTGTGGGATTTTTGCTCTTTTGGCTTTGTAAAATCCCACAAGTTCCATCTCCATAAGCTCATATCATTTCCTCCACCATATGGAAACTCCCTCAACCCCTAGAGACACATATAGCACTACACCATTCTACAGCAAACCTTGGGCACGTCGGCTCGCCAACTTCGTGCCCGAGTTGCCTCGGTCCAGAGGTGGGAGCCCGTAAAAGAAGCTGGGGACGTGGTGCCCTTCCGGCAACGTGGTGCCCTTCCGGCGACGTGGTGGAGACCGGAGACTCCGCTGGGAGATCGGGACGACGACGAGAAGACCAAAGGACATGGATCGCTCGGTATATCTCTCTACCATTTCTCTAGATAGCTAGGGCTAGTTTAATGGCACGATCCGGGTTTATAGTGTGCGGTGGTGCCGGTTTACAGTTTTGTAAAGTTAATGAAAAGCATCGCTTCCGCATTTCGGCGTCGGATTGACGGCCGGGGCGCCGCCGTGCACTTACATTGGTATCAGAGCCTCGCCATTAACCTAGTCTAGCTTGGTCTAATGTGTTTACATTTCCGATCGAACAAAATCCCAAAACCGCGTTTTCATGCATATCAGTTTTCTGTCGAAATTTTTTTGGCTCCAAAAATTTTTTAGGTTATTGCAGAATGATGTGCAGGGAATCCTAAGAACACTGTAAAATTTTGGTGACCTGATCCTTCCATACGACAGCGGAACGGCGGCCATAACCCCTCTTTGGCCGCGGTTCCGCCGCAGGAATTTAGTTTCATTCCACCAGTTTTTTGCAGTGGGCTTTTGGGCTGAAAATAAGGGTTTTGGTATTTTATTTTTGGGCCCAGAATTTCTTCATCTGCTACAGTAATGCTTGGGGCCCAATTGGTAAAATTTGATCGATCGGATATTTTAAACACATTAGTTCACAGTATTTACGTTATATCTGCGACCGTGAATGTCACTTGATCGGTAAATCCTGTCTAACTGCTATAGCCCGGTTAGACGGATTTGCGAACGTGACGTTCACGTTGATGTTCTGTGTTATGCTGTGATGTTGCGGATTGGTCGTGGGGGATAGCCGGGATGCAATGCTAGTACAGTTTTGTTGTATTATGTACATTTGAAATTGCGGGGCGAGCGTCCGACATGTGAACTGTCGTCACTGCCTGATTGTATATTATTCTTTTGGGGCACGACCAGGTCGAGGTCGATGTACCCGTTGTATGTATATTTTACTTTCTGTACTAGGATTACCCCAAGGAGGGGTGCACGGATAGCTGGGTTCTAGAGGGCAACAAGCCCGCATCTCATGGCATTGAGACAGAGGGGGCTTCACTCTAGAATTGGCAGGCTATTCGCCGCACTCGTAGGTGGTACAGGTTGGCCCAGGAGGGGTGCCCAAGTTACCGGATTCCGTGAAGTGTCGGGTGGTCCATTCACGTTGCTGAAGGGGGCTGCCTCGCTTCAGGTTTTGGCGGGTAACTTGCAGCACCCGTAGGGGTCTAGGTTTTCATTGCACAAGCTATCCACACGACCAGGGGAACGTCGGGTTTCAGTAGCGGCTCTGTGAAACCCGGGGATCCCAGATATCTGTATTGTTCTGTGATGCTGTACATTTCTGTGATATTGCATTTTATCACGCCTTGAGCGAAATATTATATATTGATATATATTCTAGTAGATGTTGTATATGTTTTGCATCCGCGCTAGTCTAGTCCCCGCTCTGTCATTAGTTAAGTAACCTAACGGGTAATGACGGGACCCAGTAGCGAATGCGGATGGCATATACGTACATCATTATTTTCGTTCTTTATTGGTGTGATCAATTGATGGGACTGCGTTGATTCGGATCAATGCAAGTTAAAAACAAACCTATTCTGATGTTGTTGGAACACTTTTCAAAAAGCTGTTATTGCAAGGACGTTTTCTTTTGTTTTGCATCGTGGTATTCAGTTGGAATATCCTGCTCCTCAGTCGATGAGGCAAGGGCCGAGATCCCTTCACCGGGAGTGACCCCTTGGACAAAAAGTTTGCGTCAGGGCAATAACTTCTCTATAGCCGATTACTTTTGCTTTGCGCCGTGGTATTCAGTTGGAATATTCTGCAGGTCATTCTACGGGGAAAGAGCCGAGATCCCTTCATCGGGAGTGGCCTCTTTAGCAAAGGTTTTCGTCACTATATTTTAAAAGCTATCCGGTTCCTTTAACGATATCAAGTTCATTACGTTAAAGGTTTTCGCCAGAAACCATTCGTAGCCCTCCGCCGTTTCATATGGGTGGTCAATAGTATTCAAGCTGTGTATGTTGGCCAAAGTCAAGGCACAATGATTGGTAGCTATTGGGTATTCATATGCTGCATAGATAGATGCGTTGGTTTGGGGCAGTCGTACTACTATTTTGGCAAAAGTCAAGGGTATGTACGGGTTGGCTCAAATTAACCTGGAGAATGACGGGTAGAACTTGACATGTGACTTATGATATGTTGGCCAAAGTCAAGGTCATAAGAGCATGGGGTAAAAATCCACATCGGGAGTTTCTGAAGAAACTGAAACTTGCCAGGTATGCGCATACCTTCTTGAGTGTGATAACGTGAGCGGATTCCGTCACGTTATCTTGCAATGATAGTTGGATCCCGATCCCCACTGATGAGTTGGTTTACTCCTCGGGTGATCCCAACTAATTCTTCTTTCAGGTTTGGAGGAGAATTTGACTGTACAGTGGAAGGTTTCCAGATTAGATAAATTGGTAACCATTCTGATCTAGGTTAGAGTGCACGCTGAGTGTTTCTTTTCTCTTTCTCTTTGGCAGCGACCATTGACCCGACCCTAAGACTATGACTCAGTGACCAAGTTGACCGAACCTTCTTAAACACTGGCTTTTGGATTGTCAGAGTTGCTAACCTCATTGCCACTCCTACTTTTACCATTTTCTCCAGGACACCCCGTATTACTACGAACGTCCACTTCCATTGGACAAAACCATCGTATGGTTATATACGAACTCGAAGGAATTTATTCGAGGATGGTTTCTGGTTCTGGAGAAAACGGATAGGACTATTCAGTTGTCTTTTCCTTTTACCTTCTCTCAGGTTGCGAGTACTCCTTAGTTTAGGAGATAATACACCTATTACGCAAATTGGATAGTCTTCTTCCAATCCTTAGGCTGGTGCCGACCGGTGGGGAATGAAGAAAACCAATTAGCCTAACGATGGTGTACAGAAGTTATTAAGTAAAGACAAAGAAAGGGATTAGTAAGAGGGCAAAGTAAATTGCGACTGCTATTTATGACCAAACCAAGTATTTCTTCGCCAATCCTAAATCACCTTTGTATTTCTCCAGGACACTCCGTATCACTACGAAGATCCACAGTTTATTGGATACTCCATCGTATGGTTATATACGAACTCGAAAGGAACTTGTTCCAGTTCGGGGATGGATTCTGGTTCAGGAGAAATAGGAATAAGGTTTATTCGGTTGTCTTTTATCTTCACCTTCTCTCGCATTGCGAGTGCTCCTGGGATTAGGACAGTACACCCATTATGCTTATTGGATAGTCTTCTTCCAAACCATAGGCTGGTGCCGAACGGTAGGGAAGGAAGAAAACCATTTGTCCTAAAGGGGTGTACAGAAGGTAATGACTAAAGACATAGAAAGGAATTTGGAAAGATGGCAAAGAATTACACGGTTACAGTTATGGATGTGGATAATGGAAGAGGCATTACTAGGAATACCGGGATACCCCATCGAAACATTTCAATATTTCAGTTTCACTGTGTACTGTTAATAGAAAACTGATTTCCCAATTAGTCCTTACTCCAAGGTATGTAATTACCAGGTATGATTCTCACATCTGTATGGTTTTACAGATGATGAGTGGGAGAAAGTTATTAGGAATTAGGTGATCATCCTCATTATATCGGAATTCGTTGTAATTGGTGATATTTGAGGAAATCACCTGGGCTGTTTGCCGGTCGGCAAATTTTTGATTTTGAATATCCGCTGTTATGCACCAATTTCAAATTGATATATCTGTACGTCTATTTTTATAGAGTGAGATATACCCTTTTGAAATTATGTCTATGACATTTACCTATATCAGTGGATGGTTCGGTAAGGAGCATTAAACGGCGGTGTAATTCTTCTTAACCATAAGTATAGTTTTCAACCTACGACAACCAGGGAATGAGTTATCAGACTCAAGGGACTTATACAGAGTATTGTATGTTGTCCAGGGTGTTGGAGATAGTGCCCTCAGAGTCAATTATTGGATCACAGGCACGTGATTGCAATGATTGAGGGAGGACCTATCCCAGGAGGACAGTCTTACTCAAGATGATAGTATGCTATCTGGTTTACCTTTATCATCGTGTGTTGCTTTAGGTTGTAAGTCCACGTTGCGACCCCCGGTTCTTACGGGGAGGCGGAAACGGTATAAAACTCAAATTTTTAGCGCATGGGGCAACATGGACTAACAAAGTCGGGATCTTTTCTAAACTAAACTAGCAAGAGAGCTAAAGAGAGTTAGCTACTCGGAAAAGAAGTTATACCTAACTTGAACTCCTTCTTCTTGAAACTTTTGTAGGGGTTGATGGTTCTTTCCTCGTTGCCTTCTTCCATCAAAGATGGATTCACCTGAGGGTTCAACCTTCGGGCTCTTTCTCGAACTTAGAGTGAACTAGGATCTCCGGCGTGCTAAACCTTTAACCCTAGAGAGATTAGAGAGTGTCTTTGGGGTGTTTTTCTTTCAAGGAGAGGGATTCTCAACACATGAGAAGGATTCTCCTTTAGCTAGAGGAAGAAGAAGATGAAGTGAGGAGACAGAAGCAATATGATAGAATGAGTTCTTTTTCTTTTGCAACCATAACAAAAGCAAAAAGAATTATCAAATTAATAATAATAATGAAAATGAAATAGTTGATGGAAGGTTTATGAATGACCATTATCATTTCATTCATTAAATGAATTTTGCTAGAATCAAAGAGCATCTTTGCAAAGTAATGATGATGGTCATACATTCAAGTCTGGTCAACTAGTCAACCATGGTCAACAAGTCAACAAAAACCCAACCATGACACAATTTCATTTTATTAATATTATTAATTGATATAACATAAATCCATTAGGGTTTGGAAAAAGACGACTGTCAACTGTGCATACGCACCCGTTCCGAAACCCTAATGAAAGTCCTCTTCCTCCTCCTCAAGCAACTGTGCATACACACCTGCATTCTTATTCCGAGGAACATGAATACTGAGAGATAAAAGCAACCCCAAAACATATACCAGTATCTGACTCAAACCAGAGCCAGCCAGTAATATCCGTCCAGACTCCAAACGTGCACAAGTGCGCGGATGAGAACGAACCCTGTCGCAAAACCATGCGACCTCTACTCTGTTTTGCCCAATGGCGAATAGCCCTCTGTGTGGGACTCTAAAGACTCGACACTTACGCTGGCAGTGGGTTTAACCACAGACCGCAAGCGGCACTAGCTGTGCGTAACGGTCCCCAGATAGATGCCGACAAGAAGACTGACGAGGTGAACCCCATCTGAACTCCTACTGAGTCTGAGTGTGACAATCTCCGTACAGTCCGGTCTGTTCGTATGATACATCGCATGGCGGGCCTAGGGGGCGGTAAACGTCAGTCCCCTAATAGCGGTACAAGTCGTGTCGGAGTGAAGCCCAAAACACCCTGAGATAACACTGGAAGCCTACCAGCATATCTCACTTGCCCTGGCTAGGGACTACTCGTGTAATGGCTCTCCTAGACACAGCGCGATGTCAACCCCCAATACCGGGAGAGACGAATCCTGTCTAACCGTCACTGCCTCCAAGTGCTTCGGGACTGTACCCAACTACTACCTATTTGCACGACTCCTTTGAGCCGTGGTAAGGTAGTAATCAAAGTACAGTGGGAACACACTCGAGGCGAAGTGACAGTGTCAAGTCAGCGGACTAAGCTGTACTCATGTCACCTGGGAACTGATAACTGACGATAGGTATAATACCAACCTGTCAGTTCCCGACGAGTCCTGTCCAGTGTACTCGTAACCCAACGAGCACCCGTATACTATCTCCAGTACGACGTACTGATGGCTGTGGGACAGACCATCTCCCACACTGGGATGAGAAGCGCATACGCTAGTCTACTCCGGAGTATCGATGCCCTGTCTCGATAGTCCTGCGACTAGGGACCTGTATAAGGATGTGCTTATAGATTACCCAGCCCCCACTAGTGTGACTGCCATCACAACGCTGGTAATCAAGCAAAGATCCTAAGGGCTCCACTAATGCGTATAGGTGATATACTAAAATAAACACATGTACACATTGAAGTAGAAACAAACCAAGTAGCATACTAATATATTGAGCAAGATTGTTTATACAAGGTGAATATCCCAAGCTTCCATTAAGTAATATAAAAACTAGTATGATACAGTAATGGCCTCTAGGGCATATACACTAACAATCTCCCACTTGCACTAAGGCCAAGTACTGGCGTATCGAAGACCTATCATCTCAATCAGCCGCTCGAACTGAGTCTGGGGTAAGGCCTTGGTGAATGGATCTGCAATGTTTTCTTCTGAAGCAACCCTCCGAACCTCGATCTCCTTGCGATCCACGATCTCCCTGATCAGGTGATACCGCCTCAAGATGTGTCTGGATCTAAGATGGGACCTGGGTTCCTTCGCTAAAGCTATAGCCCCGTTGTTGTCGCAATACAGAGGTATTGGGTCAACAATGGACGGAACCACCTGAAGTTCTTTTAAGAACTTTCTCATCCAGACAACTTCTTTTGCGGCATCAGATGCAGCGATGTATTCCGCTTCCATCGTCGAGTCTGCAACGGTTTCCTGTTTGGAACTCTTCCAACACACCGCCCCTCCATTGAGGGTAAAGACAAAACCCGACATGGACTTGGAATCATCCTTGTCACTCTGGAAGCTGGAGTCAGCAAAGGCCTCGATCTGGAGGTCTTTTCCGCCATACACCAAGAACATCTCCTTAGTCCTTCTCAGGTACTTGAGAATGTTCTTTACCGCTATCCAGTGTTTCTCCCCAGGGTTTGACTGATACCGGCTTACCAGACTCAGTGCATAAGCTACATCCGGTCTGGTACACAACATCGCATACATTATAGAGCCTACCGTGTAAGCGTAGGGTATAATAGACATGCGATCCCTCTCCAAATCAGTCTTGGGAGACATCTCTTTAGAGAGGGTGATCCCGTGACAAGCCGGTTGGTTACCGCGCTTGGAATCTTCCATACTGAATCTTTTCACTATGGTGTCGATTTATCTGGACTGAGAAAGTCCTAATATCCTCTTGGATCTATCACGATGGATCCGGATCCCCAGGATGTATGAGGCATCACCCAGGTCTTTCATGGAGAACCTGTGCGACAAGAACCCCTTGACAGATTGTAGCATAGGAATGTCATTTCCTATTAAGAGAATGTCATCCACGTATAAAACGAGGAATACTACAGTTCTCGCTACAAATCTACTGTAGATGCAAGGTTCATCTGGATTTTTGATAAAGCCAAATTCCGTGACCGTCTCATCAAAACAGATGTTCCAACTCCGCGATGCCTGCTTTAGTCCATAGATGGACTTAAGCAACTTGCACACCTTTCCGCTGCTCCCACTCTGAATGAAACCCTCTGGCTGGTCCATATAGACACACTCCGCTAAATTTCCATTTAGAAAAGCGGTTTTTACGTCCATCTGCCAAATCTCATAATCGTGGAAGGCAGCAATGGCAAGAAGGATCCGAATGGATTTCAGCATAGCCACTGGAGAAAAGGTTTGGTCATAGTCCAAACCAGGTCTTTGACGGAAACCCTTAGCTACAAGTCTAGCTTTATAGGTCTCAACCTGTCCATCTACACCAATCTTCCTTTTGAAGATCCACTTGCGTCCTACGGTTTTTACCCCGTCTGGAGCAACGTCCAACGTCCATACTTTGTTGGTGTACATGGACTCCATTTCGGTCCGCATTTCATCCAGCCATTTTACCGAGTCAACGCTCTGAACGGCCTGCTGGAAGCTAGTAGGCTCATCATAATCTATGATGCAATCCTCTCTATCCCCGTCTATGAGAAAATCGTAGTATCTCTCGGGCGGATGAGACAGCCTACTACTCCTGCGGAGCGGCGTAGGAATGTCCTGTTCTTTTGAACCCTCTGGTTCCACTAAGCTTTCATTAATAGTCTGTGGCTCTGGAATTTCTTCCAGTTCTACTGCGCTCCCACTTATTTCTTTTTCTAAGAACTGGTGTTCTAGAAAGTGGGCATGACGAGAAACAAGAACTTTTTGTTCCTCTTCGTAGTAGAAGAGATATCCTTTGGAATTCTTTGGATATCCTACAAACTTACACTGTACTGAGCGCGCCTCGAGCTTGTCCGCATGCTGCTTTTTAACAAAAGCTGGACTTCCCCAAGTCTTAATATGACTGAGATGGGGCCTCTTCCCACACCACATCTCATATGGGGTAGTAGGCACAGTCTTAGTAGGAACTCGGTTCAAAAGGTACGCAGCTGATTCTAGCGCATACCCCCAGAAGGATCGCGGTAACTCAGCATTACTCATCATGGACCGTACCATATCCAATAGGGTTCGGTTCCGTCTCTCCGATACACCGTTATGTTGCGGAGTGTATGGAGGAGTAAGCTGAGAGAGAATTCCATTCTCTTTTAAATAATTCAGGAACTCGACACTTAAGTATTCTCCACGTCGATCCGATCTTAGAATCTTGATACTTTTGCCGGTTTGTTTTTCTACTTCATTTTTATATTCCTGGAACTTTTCAAAGGCTTCGGACTTATGTTTTATTAAGAAGACATAACCGTACCTTGAAAAATCATCCGTAAAAGTAATGAAGTAAGAGTAACCGCTTTGCGCATGTGTAGACATTGGACCACACACGTCGCTGTGTACGAGTCCCAAGAGCTCGCTCGCTCTTACTCCGTGTCCAGTGAACGGAGTCTTCATCATCTTTCCTTTGAGACAGGATTGACAAGTGGCATACGATTGATATTCGAACGGATCCAAATATCCTTCTGTATGTAACTTAGTCAACCTTCTCTCATTGATGTGACCCAGTCTACAGTGCCATAAGAAAGTCTGATTGATTTCCGTAGACTTTCTTTTGTGTGTATTCTAGACATTGAAAATATGTGGTTGGTTTAATACATATTTACCATTGCTCAGTGTACCTGACCCAATCAGAACTTGATTAAGGTGAATGTTTACAACATTACTTACAAACGCAAATTCATAACCTTCTTTAGAAACCAAAGATACAGAAATGATATTACAAGTTGCGTTGGATACAAAAAAGCAATTGCGTAAAACCAAAACATGTCCATCTGACATTCCCAGGTGATAGTCCTCCACGGCTTTAGCATCCATGCTAGCTCCGTTTGCAACTCTGAGGGTCATGTCACCTGCCTTCAAAACCCTACGGTTTCTCAACGCCTGCAAAGAATTACAGATATGAGATCCTGATCCGGTATCCAATACCCAGGAAGTAGAGTTTATTGAAAGACAGTTTTCAATAACATACACACCTGAAGCTGAAGCCGCAACCTGCTTCAATTCCTGTGTCCTGGCTTTCCAAGCCCTGCAATCTTTCTTCCAGTGTCCACTCTTATGACAATAGAAGCATTCCTCTTTACCTATAAGCTTCCCCGCTATCATTGTTGCCTTTTCCTTTCCCTTCGTATCCACTTTACTAACACCGCCCCTTGGTTTGGCGGGGGCTTTCCTCTTCTTTCCCTTGGCTTTCGCCTTGGACCTAGAAGAATAAGATCCTCCTACAAACAAAGTGGATGTTTCCCTACTTTTCTGTAGGGTGCCCTCTGCGCTCCTCAGCATGTTGAGGAGTTCTGAAAGTTCAACCTCTTTTTCTTGTAAGTTGAAGTTCAGTATAAACTGGGCGTAAGTGGAAGGAAGGGACTGAAGAATCAAGTCCGTATACAGCTCATTCTCCAACGTAGTCCCAAGTTCAGCGAGCTCCTCAATGTAGCCAATCATCTTAAGCATGTGTTCCACTACCGATGATCCGATGGCCAATCTTGCCGAAAACAACTTCTTCGACACTTCGTATCTTGCGATACGAGATTGCTCCCCATACAGTTCTTTTGTATGGAGAAATATGGATTCAAGGTCCATATTCTCGTGCCTCCTCTGATGTTCGTTGTCCATCGAGGCAAGTACGAGGCACTTGGCCTTCGCGCTATCAATCTCCCAGGTTTTACGGATTTCCTTATCCGCGACGCTGGAGGTGGGACTTGGGACGGGGGGAGCTTTGGTGGTAAGAAGATACCCCAGCTTGTCGTAAGTGATTGCCATTTTGACATTCCAGAGCCAATCTTTGTAGTTTAGCCCTGTCAGTATGTTTTTATCTAGAAGTAACTTAAGTCCAGTCATGTCGATTGGTCGCTGCAATTAGGAGAGAGAGAAGAAACACTTTAGCACGATGCTCTTGCATGTTTAGAATGGTTTTTAGTTTTTCTAAACAGGATGGCTCCCACTGTCTCTCGAATCCCTCCTCAAACCATAAAGGAAGAATTAGTCGGGATCTATCCCACCGTACAATACTTGCTTAACCGTTCAGCCAGGCCAGTGCCGGAACTTCGAGGGAGGTTTTCCAACTCTTTCGCGAAGTTCCTTAATTAAATAACCTCTTTTCCCTGGGGGGGTAGCCCCGCTAACACCTTTCTAGGCACCTACTAGGTTTATAGCATTGATCGTTTAGTGAGAAATTTCCCGAGGAGTAGCATATACTCACAGTAGGATCGGGATCCAAATATCATCGCGTGACGAAACTGAAGGAATCCTACCAGAATCACCACACTCCAAATGGTATGCAAATCTAGCAAGTTTCAGTACTTATGAAACTCCCGACGTGGATTTTTGCCCAATGCTCTTATGACCTTGACTTTGGCCAAAATATCATAAGTCACATGTCAAGTTCTGCCCGTCACTATCCAGGTTAATTTGGATCCATCCGTACCTACCCTTGACTTTGGCCAAAATGGCAGTACGACTGTCCCAAACCAACGCATCTATCTATGCTACACTTGAACACCCAATAGCTACCAATCACTATGCCTTGATTTTGGCCAACATACATAGCTTGAATACTATTGCCTATTCATGCGAAACGACGGAGGGCTACGAATGGTTTTGGTAAAACCGTGAACGTAGTGAACTTGATATAATCGATGGAACGAGATAGCTTTTAGAAGGAGTGGCTCAAGCTCCGCATTTAAAAGTTGGTTTTGAAAAGAACCGAGTGGTTTTTCGAAAGTGTTCCAACGACTTTAGCTTGGTTTATTATCTTGCATTAGTTCTTTTAATGCGTGATATTATTGCATTAGTTCTTTTAATGCGTCCCATCATTTAATCCTACCATTGCAGAAGACAACCAAAATATGACGTACGTTTATGCCATTCGCATTCGCCACGGGGCCCCGTCATCACCCGTTAGGTTACTTAACTAACGACAGAGCAGGGGCTGGGCTAGCGCGGCTGTAAAACATAAGCAACGCCTAAATAGTTATAAATGAAAAGCAATGATAGACATTACAGATCACAGATGAATACATTGGATATACTAGGAATCCGCAATCCGTTCGAGCCTGCAACGAAAAGCGGATTACACGTTCGCGGTAAATAGCCAAAACCCCACCCAAGACCCCTACGGGTGCGGAAAACTACCCGCCAAGTATTCGAAGCGAAGCAACCTCCCTCACCACCGTGAGTAGGCCACTCGGCACTTCGAGATACCCGGTAGTTTGTGCACCCCCTCCATGGGTCTATCCTAGTAGCAAAAACAGTAAAAAGAATTATACAATGACGGCTATAACCCCGACCCGGTTGTGCGGCCAAACAAATAATAATATTACATCAATTTACATGTTACAAATGAATGAAAGAAAAACAAAAGCTCATCTCACATCCACCCAGGCTATTCACCCGCGACAGTCCAACGCATTCATATACACAAACCATCATCAAACATAGATAACAGAGATGTATAGCCCCGACTAATCGACTTATAGCGATTAGCCGACGTTCAATACATACAAACATCACAGATACAACCTTCATAGTCAAAGTGTAGTGAAGTTCGGAAAAAAAATACGGAATTATAGGCCCCCAAAAATAAATTTCTATTCCGGAAAATCTGGGCAAATATAATATATCTGAAAAATCTCAAAACCCTACCAGAAGAACACTTCACAAAACCCGATCACGAGAGGACCCTAAACGGCGGCGGTTCCGCGGCAAATGCATACCTCTTGCCGCGGAACCGCGGCGGTTTGAAGGAATCAGGGGATCGTTTTTCTTGGGTGTTCTCACAAAACCCTGAGCCGATTTTAGGAGTAAACCTTTTTCACTTTTGAGCACAAAAAATTTCAACAGAAAGTTAGGGTTTTTAACTTTTAGGTTTTTGTGATTTTTCCGATCGAACTTCCGTACACTTTACTACTAAGCTAGTTTAAGTTTAGTTAGGCTCTGATACCACTGTAAGTCCACGTTGCGACCCCCGGTTCTTACGGGGAGGCGGAAACGGTATAAAACTCAAATTTTTAGCGCATGGGGCAACATGGACTAACCAAGTCGGGATCTTTTCTAAACTAAACTAGCAAGAGAGCTAAAGAGAGTTAGCTACTCGGAAAAGAAGTTATACCTAACTTGAACTCCTTCTTCTTGAAACTTTTGTAGGGGTTGATGGTTCTTTCCTCGTTGCCTTCTTCCGTCAAAGATGGATCCACCTGAGGGTTCAACCTTCGGGCTCTTTCTCGAACTTAGAGTGAATTAGGATCTCCGGCTTGCTAAACCTTTAACCCTAGAGAGAGTAGAGAGTGTCTTTGGGGTGTTTTTCTTTCAAGTTGAGGGATTCTCAACACATGAGAAGGATTCTCCTTTAGCTAGAGGAAGAAGAAGATGAAGTGAGGAGACAGAAGCAATATGATAGAATGAGTTCTTTTTCTTTTGCAACCATAACAAAAGCAAAAAGAATTATCAAATTAATATTAATAATGAAAATGAAATAGTTGATGGAAGGTTTATGAATGACCATTATCATTTCATTCATTAAATGAATTTTGCTAGAATCAAAGAGCATCTTTGCAAAGTAATGATGATGGTCAAACATTCAACTATGGTCAACTAGTCAACCATGGTCAACAAGTCAACAAAAACCCAACCATGACACAATTTCATTTTATTAATATTATTAATTGATATAACATAAATCCATTAGGGTTTGGAAAAAGACGACTGTCAACTGTGCATACGCACCCGTTCCGAAACCTTAATGAAAGTCCTCTTCCTCCTCCTCAAACAACTGTGCATACACACCTGCATTCTTGTTCTGAGGAACATGAATACTGAGAGATAAAAGCAACCCCAAAACATATACCAGTATCTGACTCAAACCAGAGCCAGCCAGTAATATCCGTCCAGACTCCAAACGTGCACAAGTGCGCGGATGAGAACGAACCCTGTTGCAAAACTATGCGACCTCTACTTTGTTTTGCCCAATAGCGAATAGCCCTCTGTGTGGGACTCTAAAGACTCGACACTTACGCTGGCAGTGGGTTTAACCACAGACCGCAAGCGGCACTAGCTGTGCGTAACGGTCCCGAGGTGGATGCCGACAAGAAGACTGACGAGGTGAACCCCATCTGAACTCCTGCTTAGTCTGAGTGTGACAATCTCCGTACAGTCCGGTCTGTTCGTCTGATACATCGCATGGCGGGCCTAGGGGGCGGTAAACGTCAGTCCCCTAATAGAGGTACAAGTCGTGTCGGAGTGACGCCCAAAACACCCTGAGATAACACTGGAAGCCTACCAGCATATCTCGCTTGCCCTGGCCAGTGACTACTCGTGTAATGGCTCTCCTAGACACAGCGCGATGTCAACCCCCAATACCGGGAGAGACAAATCCTGTCTAACCGTCACTGCCTCCAAGTGCTTCGGGACAATACCCAACTACTACCTGTTTGCACGACTCCTTTGAGCCGTGGTAAGGTAGTAATCAAAGTACAGTGGGAACACACTCGAGGCGAAGTGACAGTGTCAAGTCAGCGGACTAAGCTGTACTCATGTCACCTGGGAACTGATAACTGACGATAGGTATAATACCAACCTGTTAGTTCCCGACGAGTCCTGTCCAGTGTACTCGTAACCCAACGAGCACCCGTATACTATCTCCAGTACGACGTACTGATGGCTGTGGGACAGACCATTTCCCACACTGGGATGAGAAGCGCATACGCTAGTCTACTCCGGAGTATCGATGCCCTGTCTCGATAGTCCTGTGACTAGGGACCTGTATAAGGATGTGCTTATAGATTACCCAGCCCCCACTAGTGTGACTGCCATCACAACGCTGGTAATCAAGCAAAGATCCTAAGGGCTCCACTAATGCGTATAGGTGATATACTAAAATAAACACATGTACACATTCAAGTAGAAACAAACCAATGTTAGTTGTATGTATGCCCTAGAGGCCAGTATTGTACAGATGTTGTATATTATATTGGATTCTTGGACATATATAGAGATGACTTTCTTGCTCGATATGATAGTATGCTATCTGGTTACTCTTTATCTTAACATGTACACTAGTCTCTTTATACTGTCTTGTAGTTACATGTTGGTAAAGCCCTTAGGATGTGTACTTGACTACCTGGACTATGATGAAGATCATACTTGTGGGGACATGGTAGTCCATAAGTACATCCTTCAAGGTCCCTAGTCGTGGGTGTATCGAGACGGGGCATCGATATACCAGAGTAGACTAGCGTATACGCTTCTCGACCTATGTGATGGGCGATAAATGATCTCATATCCATTGGTGTTTGACATCAGAGATGGTGTACGGGTGCTCAGTGGAGACTGGGTATACTGGACGGACTCGCCGAGAACTCCCAGATGGTATTATACCTCACGTCAGATGGCAGTTCTCAGGTGACACTTGTGCAGGTTAGTCTGTAGACCCGAGATCGTCATAGAGTCTTGTGTGACTCCCACTGTGCTTTGATCTCCACCTTACCACGTCCATGAGGGCGTGCAAAACGGTGGTCTTTGGATACAGTCCCGAGTCACATGGAGGCAATGAGCGATAGGAGGGGTTTCGTCTCTCCCGGTATTGGGGGTTGATGTTGCGCTGTGCTCGATTGGCCGTAACAGGGAAGTCCCTGGCAAGGGCTGATCAGAGATTTGCTGGTAAGTGTTACCAGTAGTTTCTCGACCCGTTATGAGCCTCACATCGGCACGACTTATCGAGTATTGGGGTCTGACGTTTACCACCCCTAGACTTGATATGCAACATATCAGACGAAGAGACCGGACTGTATGGTAAGTGTTACTGGTCGGATTCGCAGGAGTGTGA
This sequence comes from Agapanthus africanus, assembly GCA_030015575.1. Classification (NCBI taxonomy): domain Eukaryota; kingdom Viridiplantae; phylum Streptophyta; class Magnoliopsida; order Asparagales; family Amaryllidaceae; genus Agapanthus; species Agapanthus africanus. The sequence goes on along the minus strand of JASDDO010000012.1, from coordinate 292,224,810 downwards.
GCGGGCTAGCTCGTCGATCTTCTGATCGCTCAATACCTGGGTGGCCGTTACGTTTAGCAGACCGCTTGCGGCTTGTGGATGCTTGATATGATCATCATCTGCTACCGGCGTATTGACGAGTCTTTATAGTCCTACACAGAGGTTTCCTAGCTCAAGCGAAACGAAATAGGAGTGCATATGAGATATGTGCGGGACCGAGAATAATGCGTGTATGTGATACCGTATTTGATTCTCGCGATAAATGTTTCGATTGGTTGTATGAGATATGACCTAGTTATCGAATTATTGATTCGATAAATCGATGCATTGAATACTAGTCGGTCGTGTGCGACATGACCGGATCATTGAATCAAGTGTTGATTTAATGATTTAATGTATAATTATATATTTGATATATTACTTTGCATTAACTAGTATTGGTTCACTTTAAACGGATTTTTCTCACTTGGATTGCACATTGTATATGTGATATACTTTTGTGCACTTTTTTGTATCATGTTTGATGATACTTGATCATATGGTTAAGTGAATAGAATTAAACCATGGTTATTATGATAATTAGGGTTATGCATATTTATTTATTCATTTATTTGTTTATTCATTTATTTGGATAAGTTTAAAATAGAATGGTGGCTTTCTTTGTCTTTTAGTTGAAGCTTCATGAAGCTTTGACATCTTAACCTTTCATGTCATCATGCTTAACCCTAACCCATCCATTAACCATGGTCTATTCTCTACACTTGACCCTAGTAAGAATTATGATAAGTATTCCTTTTTCTTTTTATTTTAAAAAGACTTAACATTTTTCTTGCTCATCTTCTTCTTCTTCTTCAAGTGAGAAACCTAGATGCCATTAATGGCAACTTGAGATCTAGTGAGAGAAATCCAAATCTAAAGTGAACCCACCTCCTATTTCTTCATCCTCTACCTCTTGCCAAGTGGTTTTGGGTGTTTTCTTCACAAGTTTCACTACTTGGTGAAGTCGAAGCTTGAACTAGTGCAACCTCGACGTAGATCGTCTTTGACACGAAGCCAACGACCCAGCTCGCCCGTTTTCCCGATGAAGCCGACGAATGAGTCTAGGATTCATGAAGTACAGCGAGAACACTTCGTTGCGGAGCCGAGGAGGTGGATATCCGGATCTACAAAGGTTGTAATTTCTATATCCAAGTAGTTAAGTGTTAACTAGTTTACTTTTCGCCTAGATTTCTAGCAACGATCCGTAGTCTAGGGTTTCCCGGCACCATTTTTTTTGAAATTGGCATGTTCGATGCCTTGTGAGACCTCTATAGGGTGCCCAGGAACCTTTCACCGGTATCAGAGACTAGCTAGAGCCTTAGGCGAAGTCCAGACGGAGTTTGAAGTCCGAACGAACCCGAAAACCCATTTCTAACATGCTCTCTGTCCTTTTTTCAAAACTGTGCATTTTTGTCAATTAAAAATATTCAGAAAATCAAGCAGGGTCTTTTTTGAATTAGTGTGAAATCCGAGGGCCTAAATCAAATTTTCCAGCGCGGAACCGCGGCACGTGCTATGCATGGTGCGGCGGTTCCGCGGCCTTACTGTTCCTTTGTGCACTTTAAGTTTCACAGTAACTCTCATTTTTCTGTGGTGGTTTTCCTGGAGATTTTTAATAGTCATTCAAGAGTTGAATTTTCTGGGGTTGTTTTGGGGATTCGGTATTTCGATCGGATTATCAAATTTCGTCTTTTGTGTATTTCCGGATAATTTATAGAATATGTTAAAAAAAGTTCGACCGGATATAAATACCCAATTTTTCCCCTGTCGGGAAATTTCCAAGTGTTGGATTTTTCCGGAGTTTAACGACGTTCTAAGTAGTGCAAGTAACGCGATGGACCCTCTAGAAGACAACAAACCTTAACTCGATTATGTGACCGTCTTGAACTGCCCTTTGAACCTTCGGGTTTGGGGAAGTACGGCGTGCCACATGTGAGGCGTTGGCTTGACCCTTCTACGGCTGGACCGTTGGTACTGAGGCACGAACTGAATGTTGCTAGACTTATTTCATGTATTGGGCTGTATCGGGAAAACTTGGGCATTCGACTGTTCGATCGGAAAGTTTAACATTTTCTGTTTATCTGGAATGTGATACAATAATTGGAATTCACAAACAGTTATGTGATAACTGAATGAATGTTATAAATCTAGCAGTTTAGTCCCATATGATATTGAAAAGAGTTTTCGATAATGAGACTAAAATGCGGGATTTATATCTGTTAGGCATGTGATGTCTAAGTATTTCATTTGATTAGGCATGCGATGTCTAAAGAAGTTGCGGATTCCAATTGTTGTAGTTTTACACTTTCTTTTCTGTGACCATAAGTGTAGTATGTTCATATCGCCGGTTTCGTTGCTATACGTCAACGACAATTGGGGTATGCATACTTACTTACGTTGATGGCATGTGTTGTTATGTGTTGCTGGATATGTTATATTGGATCGTCGTGTTCGAATAGCCGGGGGTTTTTATGTGAGATGAGTGTTTTTCATTTTCATTCATGTAAAAACTTGTATGTAATATTCTTTTATTTGGGGCACTTCCAGGTAGTGGAAGATGTCACCTTTTGTATATTATTTACTTTTCCGCATTAGAATAGACCCAAGGAGGGGAGCACAAGTAACCGGGTTCTGGGGTCCAGTGGGAGACCAACTCGAGGAGTCGAGTCCGGGTCTCCTAACCCTAGAATTGGCAGGGTTTCTTGCCGCTCTCGTAGGGGTCTAGGGGTGTGGGATTGGCTATTCGTTACGACCGTGGAATCCGTGTTTTATACTGGCTCGTATTGAAAAGACGACGTCCTAGTATATCCAATATTTCATATGTTTATTCTGCTGCGATATCTGTGTTGTGATTCTGTGATGGATATAGTATATAGTATATGTGATATATTATATAGACGTTACTTATGTTTTACACCCGCGCTAGCCCTGCCCTGCTCTGTCGTTAGTTACCTAACCTAACGGTGCACGAGGGGACATCGAGGCGAATGCGGATGGCATTAGTGTACGTCATATCTATCTGTGATGTTTAGGTATTTAAATGATGGGACTTCATTAATGTGATTAATGAAAGAAAAGAAACCTAAGATGTTGTAGAATCAAATTTTAAATAAAACAGGTAGCTACAGTTCTTGCTTTGCACAGTGGTATATATGATATACCCTGCACCTTATTCGATGAGGAAAGGACCGAGATCCCTTCACCGGGAGTGACTCCTTTAGCAATAACTGGCAGATGCTACACACTCGGTTTGCTTTTGACTGCTTTTGCGTTTTTTGCTTTGCACAGCGATATATATGATATATCCCGCACCTCATTCGACGAGGAAAGGGCCGACAATCCCTTCATCGGGAGTGACCCCTTTAGCAAAACTAGAAAAGCCTCAAAAATCACTCCATTTCAAAACTTCATTCGATTCTACAACGATATAAAGTTCATTACGCAAAGGGTTTTCTTAAAAACCTGACGTAGCCCTCCGTCATTTCAGATAAGTAATAGTTAGTATTCGTGCTGCGTTTGTTGACTCAGTCAAGGCGTAGTGTGCGGTAGCTGATTACTATTTATCTGTTTATGCATATGATGCAGATTGGATTAGGGTAGTCGTGCGGCCTTGTTGACTTAGTCAAGGGTCGTGCGGGTGGGTTTAATTCAATCAGGAAATGACGGGTTGAACTTTACTTGCGGTCTATGGTTTGTTGACTCTGTCAAGGTCATAGATCGCCTGGGGCAAAATATTATCGGGAATTTCAAGTGTTGAAATTTGCAATGAGATTGCATACCTTCTATGAGATAGTTGGATCCCGATACCAACTGTGAGTAAGAGTTACTCCTGGGAGAGTTTTACACATTGCAATTAGCTGATCAAGTAGGTGTCTAGAAAGGTGTTAACGAGGTTACGCCTCTGGGAAAACGAGGTTTACATTAATTAGGTTCGTGCGAAAGCACGAGGGACCTCCCTCAAAGTACCGACACTGGCCTGGCAGAAAGATTGGCGAACTTGTAGAGTGTAATTAATCCCGGCTAGTCTTTCCTTTTAGGGTTTGAAGGAAGATTTGATAAAAAGCAGTGGGAGCCATCCTGATTAGATAAGATAATAACCAATCTGATCTTGCACGAGCATACGCTAAAGTGTTTTCTTCTCTCTCTCTCTCCAGGTAGCGACCATTTCATGCCCTAATGAAGATAATAATATGGATGTATTGACCGAACCCGCATGTTATGCTGTGCAGGGGAACGTTGGACCCGTTCTATCTTATAAATGTTATAAGACTGAACAGGAAACAGGAGAATATCTGGATTCTCACACCGCCCAAACGGGGAACGTGCATGTTGATGCATCATCTTCGGGTGTGTTTGTCATTGAGAACCGTTTCTCAGTTCACCCTACGTCCTGGGTATTAGATACCGGGTCAGGATCCCACATATGTAAGATGTTACATGGGCTGCGAAAAGGTAGAGAACTGAGAAAAGGTGAACATTCCGTTCATGTAGGGAATGGGGCAAATGTTGCAGCCAAAGCAGTTGGCATATATCACCTGGTATTACCAAATGGTGACACACTAGTCCGGAATGAGTGCTATTATATACCGAACATGATGTGCAACATTATATCAGTTTCTTTATTAAGTAAAGAAGGTTATAATTTTGTAGTAAAGGATAATGTTATGAACATATTCCTAGATCAAAAGTTGATTGCATCAGGCTCGCTATATAATGGCATATTCATTCTCAATCAAAATACAGTCTTCAATATACAAAACACACACAAAAGGAAAAGCTCAGAAATGAACGAATCCTTCTTGTGGTACTGTAGACTTAGCCATATCAATGAGACACGACTAGCTAAGTTGCATAAGAACGGATATTTGAATTCATTCGAATTATCATCTTATGACACTTGCCATTCATGTCTCAAAGGAAAAATGACCAAAACTCCGTTCAAGGGACACGGAGAAAGAGTTACTGAACTCTTGGGACTGGTGCATAGTGATGTATGCGGTCCAATGTCTAAACACGCCAGAAATGGTTCTTCCAACTTCATTACATTCACTGACGATCTCTCTAGATACGGGCATGTGTTCCTGTTGAAACACAAGTCTGAAGCTCATGTGTTCCTGTTGAAACACAAGTCTGAAGCTTTTGAGAAATTCAAAGAATATAAGCACGAGGTAGAGAACCAAACGGGCAAAAGTATTAAGGTTCTTCGATCTGATCGAGGAGGTGAATACTTAAGCAGTGAATTCCTGGATTATCTAAAAGAGAATGGGATTCTCTCTCAGCTTACTCCTCCTTATACACCACAGCACAACGGTGTATCGGAACGAAGGAATCGCACCCTATTAGATATGGTGCGTTCAATGATGAGTAATGCTGAGTTACCTATTTCCTTTTGGGGGTATGCGCTTGAGACATCCATATACCTATTGAATCTGGTTCCGTCTAAATCTGTACCTACCACACCATATGAGATATGGAGTGGGAAGAGACCATATTTTAAGCGAATTAAGATATGGGGTTGTCCGGCCTATGTCAAAAAGCAAAATCCGGACAAACTCGAGGCACGATCAGTCCTTTGCAAGTTTGTGGGATATCCTAAGAATTCTCAAGGATATTTTTTCTACCAAGCTGAGGAACAAAGAGTGTTTGTTGCTCAACATGCCACCTTTTTTGGAAGGGAATTTCTTGCAAACGAAATTAATGGCAAAGAGGTAGAGCTGGAAGAGGTTCCATCACCACAAACTGCAACTGACGATTTAGTAGAACCAGAGGATTCAGTGGTGCCCAACGAACCTCAGCCTCTCCGCCGATCTAGTAGGGTTTCTCGTCCCCCAGAGAGATACTACGGTTTTCTCATTGACGGTGGAAGCGAGGATTGCATCATGGAGGATGATGACCCAACTAGCTTCGAGCAGGCCATCACGAGTGGGGACTCAGTGTAATGGCTGGATGCTATGCGGTCCGAGATGGAATCCATGTACACCAACAAAGTATGGACTTTGGACATTGCTCCTGAAGGGGTAAAACCCATTGGGAGCAAGTGGATCTTCAAGAAGAAACTTGGTGTAGATGGGAAAGTGGAGACTTTCAAAGCTAGACTTGTAGCAAAGGGTTTTCGTCAAAGACCAGGTGTGGACTATGACGAGACATTTTCTCCAGTGGCTATGCTTAAATCCATCCGGATCATGCTTGCCATCGCTGCTTATCATGATTACGAAATTTGGCAAATGGATGTTAAGACCGCCTTTCTAAATGGTGATTTAGAAGAGTGCGTGTACATGACTCAGCCAGAGGGCTTCGTAGACAGTGGGAGCAGCGGGAAGGTGTGCAAGCTGCTTAAATCCATTTATGGATTAAAACAAGCATCGCGGAGTTGGAACATCTGCTTTGACATCGTTATCAAAGAGTTTGATTTCGTCAAAAATCCAGATGAACCTTGTATCTACACGAAGGTGGCAGAGAGTAAGGTTGTCTTCCTCGTATTGTACGTGGACGACATACTCTTGATAGGAAATGATATTCCTATGCTGCAATCGGCCAAGCTCTTCTTATCACAAAGATTCTCAATGAAAGATCTTGGTGATGCCTCCTGCATATTGGGAATTAGGATCTATAGGGATAGATCCAAACGGATTTTGGGATTGTCCCAATCCAGGTACATTGACACCATACTAAAGAGGTTTAGTATGGAAGAGTCCAAGCGTGGGAACATGCCCACGATCTCTGGAGTCACTCTATCCAAAGAGATGTCTCCCAAGACTGATTTGGAGAGAGCTCGCATGCAAGGGATACCCTATGCTTCGGCAGTAGGCTCTATCATGTATGCGATGCTATGTACCAGACCCGATGTAGCATACTCACTAAGTATAGTGAGCAGGTATCAAGCTGATCCTGGAGAGAGTCACTGGACAGCTGTGAAGAGCATTCTCAAGTACTTGCGAAGGACTAGAGATATGTTCTTGGTGTATGGTAACGGAGGACTCCAAGTGGAGTCCTTTACCGATTCGAGCTTCCAGAGTGATAAGGACGACTCTAAGTCGCAGTCGGGCTTTGTCTTTACCCTTTACGGAGGGGCGGTTAGCTGGAAGAGTTCCAAGCAGGAAACCGTGGCAGACTTGACGATGGAGGCTGAATACATCGCTGCCAACGATGCTGCCAAAGAGGCTGTCTGGATCAAGAAGTTCATTACTGAACTTGGAGTGGTTCCATCCATTGAGCGTCCAATACCTTTGTATTGCGATAACAATGGAGCGGTGGCTTTGGCCAAGGAACCCAGGTCGCATCAACGATCCAGGCATATTCTGAGGCGGTATCACCTGATCCGGGAGATAGTTGATCGCCGGGAGATCGAGGTCAGGAGAGTTGACATGAAGAACAACACGGCGGATCCACTCACGAAGGCCATTCCCCAGACACAGTTTGAGAGACTCTTCGGGATGCTCGGTATGCGATACTACAACAGCTGGCCCTAGTGCAAGTGGGAGATTGTTAGTTGTATGGATGCCCTAGAGGCCAGTATTGTACAGATGTTGTATATTATATTGGATGCTTGGACATATATAGAGATGACTTTCTTGCTCGATATGATAGTATGCTATCTGGTTACTCTTTATCTTAACATGTACACTAGTCTCTTTATACTGTCTTGTAGTTACATGTTGGTAAAGCCCTTAGGATGTGTACTTGACTACCTGGACTATGATGAAGATCATACTAGTAGGGACATGGTAGTCCATAAGTACATCCTTCAAGGTCCCTAGTCGTGGGTGTATCGAGACGGGGCATCGATATACCAGAGTAGACTAGCGTATACGCTTCTGGACCCATGTGATGGGCGATGGATGATCCCATATCCATTGGTGTTTGACATCAGAGATGGTGTACGGGTGCTCAGTGGAGACTGGGTACACTGGACGGACTCGCCGAGAACTCCCAGATGGTATTATACCTCACGTCAGATGGCAGTTCTCAGGTGACACTTGTGCAGGTTAGTCTGTAGACCCGAGATCGTCATAGAGTCTTGTGTGACTCCCACTGTGCTTTGATCTCCACCTTACCACGTCCATGAGGGTGTGCAAAACGGTGGTCTTTGGGTACAGTCCCGAGTCACATGGAGGCAATGAGCGATAGGAGGGGTTTCGTCTCTCCCGGTATTGGGCGTTGATGTTGCGCTGTGCTCAATTGGCCGTAACAGGGAAGTCCCTGGCCAGGGCTGATCAGAGATTTGCTGGTAAGTGTTACCAGTAGTTTCTCGACCCGTTATGAGCCTCACATCGGCATGAGTTATCGAGTATTGGGGTCTGACGTTTACCACCCCTAGACTTGATATGCGACATATCAAACGAAGAGACCGGACTGTATGGTAAATGTTACTGGTCGGATTCGCAGGAGTGTGAGCGGGCTAGCTCGTCGATCTTCTGATCGCTCAATACCCGTGGCCGTTACGTTTAGCAGACCGCTTGCGGCTTGTGGATGCATGATATGATCATCATCTGCTACCGGCATATTGACGAGTCTTTAGAGTCCTACACAGAGGTTTCCTAGCTCAAGCGAAACGAAATAGGAGTGCATATGAGATATGTGCGGGACCGAGAATAATGCGTGTATGTGATACCGTATTTGATTCTCGCGATAAATGATTCGATTGGTTGTATGAGATATGACCTAGTTATCGAATTATTGATTCGATAAATCGATGCATTGAATACTAGTCGGTCGTGTGCGACATGACCGGATCATTGAATCAAGTGTTGATTTAATGATTTAATGTATAATTATATATTTGATATATTACTTTGCATTAACTAGTATTGGTTCACTTTAAACGGATTTTTCTCACTTGGATTGCACATTGTATATGTGATATACTTTTGTGCACTTTTTTGTATCATGTTTGATGATACTTGATCATATGGTTAAGTGAATAGAATTAAACCATGGTTATTATGATAATTAGGGTTTTGCATATTTATTTATTCATTTATTTTTTTATTCATATTTTTGGATAAGTTTAAAATAGAATGGTGGCTTTCTTTGTCTTTTAGTTGAAGCTTCATGAAGCTTTGACTTCTTAACCTTTCATGTCATCATGCTTAACCCTAACCCATCCATTAACCATGGTCTATTCACTACACTTGACCCTAGTAAGAATTATGATAAGTATTCCTTTTTCTTTTTATTTTAAAAAGACTTATCATTTTTCTTGCTCATCTTCTTCTTCTTCTTCTTCAAGTGAGAAACCTAGATGCCATTAATGGCAACTTGAGATCTAGTGAGAGAAATCCAAATCTAAAGTGAACCCACCTCCTATTTCTTCATCCTCTACCTCTTGCCAAGTGGTTTTGGGTGTTTTCTTCACAAGTTTCACTACTTGGTGAAGTTGAAGCTTGAACTACTGCAACCTCGACGTAGATCGTCTTTGACACGAAGCCGACGACCCAGCTCGCCCATTTTCCCGATGAAGCCGACGAATGAGTCTAGGATTCATGAAGTACAGCGAGAACACTTCGTTGCGGAGCCGAGGAGGTGGATATCCGGATCTACAAAGGTTGTAATTTCCATATCCAAGTAGTTAAGTGTTAACTAGTTTACTTTTCGCCTAGATTTCTAGCAACGATCCGTAGTCTAGGGTTTCCCGGCACCATTTTTTTTGAAATTGGCATGTTCGATGCCTTGTGAGACCTCTATAGGGTGCCTAGGAACCTTTCAACCAAGTAGCATACTACTATATTGAGCAAGATTGTTTATACAAGGTGAATATCCCAAGCTTCCATTAAGTAATATACAAACTAGTATGATACAGTAATGGCCTCTAGGGCATATACACTAACATAGGTGACCTGACATGTCGCTATTACACGTTGATAGAGCCCCTAGAATTCTTGCTTGACTACCAGCAGTATGAGGGCGATCATATACGTGAGAGCTGGAGGTCTATAAGCACATCCTTAAAAGGTCCTTGTCGTAGGAGTTTCGAGACAGGGCATCGATACTCCAGAGTAGACTAGTGTATACTGTCGAGACCCCGACGAGGGGCGGTGGCCGCTCTCACAAGCCACTGGTATCAGTTGGTTCACCTAAGATGTATACAGGTGCTCATTGGGTTATGAGTACACCGGACAGGACTCGCCGGGAACATGCTAGTTGATCTTATACCAGATGTCAGATAGCAGTTCCCTGGTGACATGTGTACAGGTTAGTTCATCGACCTTAGATCGTCATTTGTCTCGTGTGAGTTCCCACTGCGCTTTGATTACTGCCCTACCACGGCTCAAAGGAGTCGTGCAAACAGGTTTTAGTTGGGTACAGTCCCGAGGCACATGGAGGCGGTGAGCGGATCTGCAGGGGTTCGTCTCTCCCGGTATTGGGGGTGAGGTCGCGCTGTGTCTAGGAAAGCCATTACACAAAGCCCTCGGCCGAGGCAGGAGATTTACTGGTAGGTATTCCAGTAGTATCTCAGGGTGTTCTGGGCTACGCTCCGATACGACTTGTACCGCTTTTGGGGGTCTGACTTTTACCAACCCCCTAGGCCCGGCATGCGATACTCATAGACGAACGGACCGGACTGTACTGATATTGTCACTGACAGGCTCAGTAGGGTGTCAGGATGAGTTCGCTCATCGACGTCCCTTTTGGTCAATAGCTGGTGGCCCGTCACGTATTGGCTTATACCTCTGACGTGCTAGTGGTTAAATCCACAGCCATAGTATTGACGAGTTTTTAGAGTCCATCACACTTACAGTTACTCAAGTTTCGGGGGAAACGCTGTAGAAGCCGTATGGAGATATGGCATGGTCCGATCAGATACGTGCGGTATTGCACGAATCAGGATCGGACGGTTTGTACTAGTGGCCGTATGGTTATATGGCAGGGTTCGATCAGATACGTGCGGTATTGTACGGATCAGGATCGGACGGATATTACTAACCGGCTTTGGTTTATGTCGGATCCTAGTTTAGTACAGTGTAGATTTTGTCTCATTGCATTTGTATCCGGTCGGTATACAGATGTGGGTGTGTATGCACAGTTTCGGGGTTTTCCTGTAATTTATTACGGGACCAGATTTCTGGAGTTGCCAGTTTGCATTCCGTTCCGGCCGGTTTTCCTTTGTTCTTTCCTAGCCGGACTATTCCGATGGAGGGTGTTATTTGCAAGTTTGCAAATAACATTTAGTGGAGGGTTTATTTGTGAGATGAGAGATTTTGATAGCATCTTTTTATTCCTTTATTTTCTATCATCATTTCATGCATTTATGGTGATTAGAGTTGATTAGGAATTGATTTGAGTTTTGTTATCATGGTGTTTGGATGTGGTCACCCCTTCACCTTTTACTACAATCACCTCCCTTCTTGTTATGGTTTGATATTCATTCCTTCACCATTCTCACATGAGAGGAGAGGCTTGACTTGAGAGAAAAAGAATGAGAGGTTCATTTCATATTAGTATGGTAGCACATATTTCTTCATCTCCTTCTTCTTCTTGTTTTGGAAAAATGAAAGCACCATTTTTCTTAACCTCATTCCTCCATCACCAATGGCAACATAAATCCCAAAGGAGACAATAGATTCTACACTATCTTACAGCACTTCTTGGACGCGTCGGCTAGCCAACTTCGGGCCCGAGTTGCCTCGGTCCAGAGGTGGGAGCCCGTAAAAGATGCAGGCGACGTGGTGCCCTTCCGGCTAGGAGGCGACGACATGGAGACAGGACTTTCCGCGGGAGATCGGGACGATGACGAGAAGACCGGAGGACTCAGATCACTTGGTATACTTCTCTTCCCATCTCTTGTTAGCTAGTATAGGTTAATGGTTAACGATCCGGGTTTCTTTGTCCGCGGTAGCGCCAGTTTCCAAGTAAGGAAAATTTTTGATTCCGCATTTTGGCCTCGGTAAGACGGCCGGGGCGCTGCCGTGGCGCAACATGGTATCAGAGCCACGCCATTAACCTAGTCTAGCTTTGCCTAATGTGTTTTACATTTCCGATCGACCAAAATTCCGAAAACCCGCGTTTTCTTCACATCAGTTTTCTGTTGAATTTTTCCTTGCTCAAAAATTTTTTCAGGTTGCAGAAAAGTGATGTACTGGAAATTGTAAGAACACTGTAGAAATTCGATGCAGTGACTCCATAGTGGGAGCGCGGAACCGCGGCCAAACACCCCTTTGGGCCGAGGTTCAGCCGCACTATGTTGAGATCACTGCATGAAATTTCTGCAGTTGCTCTCTGGGTTGTTTTTAGGGTTTCTGGAATATTAATTTTGGGCCCAGAATTTCTAGAAGTGCTACAGTAATGCTTGGGGCCCACTTCGATAAATTTGATCGATCGAAAAGTTTAAACACATTAGTTCACAGTATTTACATTATATCTGCGACCGTGAATGCCACTTGATCGGTAAATCCTGTCTAACTGCTATTGCCCGGTTAGACGGATTTGCGAACGTGACATTCACGTTGATGTTCTGTGATTGTGATGTGTTGTTGCGGATCGGTCGTGGGGGATAGCCTGGATGCAATGCTAGTATAGTTTTTGTTGTATTATGTACATTTGATATTGGGGGGCGAGCGTCCGACATGTGGACTGCCGTCACTGCCTGATTGTATTATTCTTTTGGGGCACGACCAGGTCGAGGTCGATGTACCCGTTGTATGTATATTTTATTTTCTGTAATAGGATTACCCCGCGGAGGGGTGCACGGATAGCCGGGTTCTAGAGGGCAACAATCCCGCATCTCATGGCATTGAGACGGAGGGGGCTTTACTCTAGAATTGGCGGGCCATTCGCCGCACTCGTAGGAGGTACAGGTTGACCCAGGAGGGGTGCCCAAGTTAATGGATTCCGTGAGATGCTGGGTGGTCCATTCACGGTGCTGGAGGGGACTGCCTCGCTTCTGGTCTTGGCGGGTGACTTGCCACGCCCGTAGGGGTCTAGGATTTCATTGCACAGGCTATCCACACGACCAGGGGAAAGTCGGGTTTCAGTAGTGGCTCTATGAAACCCGGGAATCCCAGATATCTGTATTGTTCTGTGATGCTGTACATTTCTGTGATGTTGCATTCTTATCACGCCTTGAGCGAATATAATATATTGGTATATATATTAGTGGATGTTGTATATGTTTTTCATCCGCGCTAGTCCAGTCCCCGCTCTGTCGTTAGTTAGCTAACCTAAAGAGTAATGACGGGACCCAGTGGCGAATGCGGATGGCATATACGTACGTCATATTATTTTCGTTCTTTGTGGTGTGATTAATTGATGGGACTGCGTTGATTCGGATCAACGCAAGTTATAAACAAACCTATTCTGATGTTGTTGGAACAATTTTTCAAAAAGCTGTTATTGCAAGGACGTTCACTTTTGTTTTGCACAGTGGTATTCAGTTGGAATATCCTGCTCCTCAGTCGACGAGGCAAGGGCCGAGATCCCTTCACCGGGAGTGACCCCTTGGACAGAAGTTTGCGTCAGGGCAATAACTTCACTATAGCCGATTACTTTTGCTTTGCATCGTGGTATTCAGTTGGAATATCCTGCACCTCATTCCATGGGGAAAGAGCCGAGATCCGTTCACCGGGAGTGACCTCTTTAGCAATCGTTTTCGTTACTATATTTTTATAAAAAGTTATCCAGTTCCTTCAACGATATCAAGTTCATTACGGTAAAAGGTTTTTCGCCAAAAACCATTCGTAGCCCTTCGTCATTTCGGATTAGTATTGCATAGTATTCGCGCTACGTTTGTCGTTGCTATTCGCCGATGCGTAGTGTGCGGTAGCTCTGTAATGCTTTCTGTCGCATGGATATGTGGATTGGTTAGGACAGTCGTACGACTTTGTTGATTATTCGTCAAGGGTCGTGCGGGTGGGTTTAACGCAATCAAGATAATGACGAGTTGAACTTGGCTAGGACCTTTTGATTTGTTGATTATTCGTCAAGGTCACTTGGGTCCTACGGGTAAAAATGACATCGGGAGTTTCTAAAGAAACTGAAACTTGCCAGGCATGCGCATACCTTCTGGAGTGTGGTGACGTGAGTGGATTCCGTCACGTTATCATGTGATGATAGTTGGGTCCCGATTCCCACTGATGAGTTGGTTTACTCCTCGGGTGATCCCGGCTAATTCTTCTTTCAGGTTTGGGGAAGAATTTGACGTTACAGTCGGAGGTTTCCAGATTTGACAAAGTGATAACCATTCTGATCTAGGTTAGAGTGCACGCCGAGTGTTTCTTTTCTCTCTCTCTTATTGCAGCGACCATTGACCAGACCCTAAGACTATGACTCAGTGACCAACTTGACCGAACCTTCTTTAACACTGGCTTTTGGATTGTCAGAGTTGCAAACCTCATTGCCACTCCTACTATTACCCTTTTCTCCGGGACACCCCGTATTACTACGAACGTCCACTTCCATTGGACAAAACCATCGTATGGTTATATACGAACTCGAAGGAATTCGAGGATGGTTTCCGGTTCTGGAGAAAACGGATAGGACTATTCAGTTGTCTTTTTTCCTTTTACCTTCTCTCAGGTTGCGAGTACTCCTTGGTTTATGAGTAGTACACCTATTACGCAAATTGGATAGTCTTCTTCCAAACCTTAGGCTGGTGCCGAACGGTGGGGAATGAAGAAAACCAATTAGCATAACGATGGTGTGCAGAAGGTATTAAGTTAAGACAAAGCAAGGGATTAGTAGGAAGACAAAGTAAATTGCGACTGATATTCACGACCAAACCAAGTATTTCTTCGCCAATCCTAAATCACCTTTGTATTTCTCCTGGACACTCCGTATCACTACGAAGATCCACAGTTTATTGGATACTCCATCGTATGGTTATATACGAACTCGAAAGGAACTTGTTCCAGTTCGGGGATGGATTCTGGTTCAGGAGAAATATGAATAAGGTTTATTCGGTTGTCTTTTATCTTCACCTTCTCTCGTTTTGCGAGTGCTCCTAGGATTAGGACAGTACACCCATTATGCTTATTGGATAGTCTTCTTCCAAACCATAGGCTGTTGCCGAACGGTAGGGAAGGAAGAAAACCATTTGGCCTAAAGGGGTGTACAGAAGGTAATGACTAAAGACATAGAAAGGGATTTAGAAAGATGGCAAAGAATTACAAGGTTACAGTTGTGAATCTGGATAATGGAAGAGGCATTACTAAGAATACCAAGATACCCCATCGAAACATTTCAATGTTTCAGTTTCACTGTGTACTGCTAAAGGAAAACTGATTTCCCAGTTAGACACTTGCTCCACGGTATGTATTTACCAGGTATGATTCTCACATCTGTATGGTTTTACAGATGATGAGTGGGAGTAAGTTATTGGGAATTGGGTGATCATCCTCATTATATCGGGATTCGTTGTCATCAGTGATATTTGAGGAAGTCACCTGGGTTGGTTGCCGGACGGCAAATATTTGGTTTTGAATATCCGCTGTTATGCACCAATTTCAAATCGATATATCTATACGTCTATTTTCATAGAGTGAGATATACCTTTTTGAAATTATGTCTACGACATTTACCTATATCAGTGGATGGTTAGGTAAGGAGCATTAAGCATCGGTGTAATTCTTCATAACCAAAGGTACAGTTTTCAACCTACGACACACAGGAAATGAGTTATTAGACTCAAGGGACATATACAGAGTATTGTATGTTGTCCAGGGTCCATCAGGACAGAGGGGTTGGTCCTCGTACTATATTCGGTTTACTTATGACTTCTCTAGTTTTAGACAAGTGTTTCGTGGAAACACAGTGTCCGAATTTTGAGAAGTTATAGGTATTTGAATAAAGTAGAGGACCAGATGTTGCAAGTATCGGGATTCTTCAAAGTGCTCGGAGATATAGATACTTGTGAAGGGTATTCAGTTGATAGTAATGATTAAGAGAACTTGCTTCTCTTTCAGGTTACTCATAATTGGAAGCATTCCTAAGTTGAGTAACGCTGATCGGCATCCTTCCATTTAGTTGACATGCACTGGAGACAGCTGCATGATTTGAATCTGGTTCAATTAAATCAGTGCCTCTGGTTCTATATTGGATATAGAACAGTTCATATCTTAACGATGTTAAGGTACGGCGAGTTGTCCGGCTTATGATTAAAACCAGACACTGGACAACTCTAGGCACGTTTCTGTAATGGCTGTTTGTGGGTTGACCCAGGCTATGACGAGGGTTGACTTTCTACCATCTGGAAGATCAATAGTGATATTGTCCTTGACTCACCACAGTTTTAATAAAAATGGATTTTTTCAGAAAACAGTAGTGGGAGTATGGTAGAACTGGAAGTAATTCCAGAACCACAAACGATTACTGAAGGTTTGATAAGGAACCTAAAGATTCAATCTGGATTGACATTCCATTAGCCACTCCGCAGATATGGTGGGTAACCTCAGGCACTCGAGAGGTACTTCGGTATGCTCAAGGACGGTGGCAGGGAGGTTCTTGTTTACCCAGACTTGCCATTGCTGTTGTTCCAGACTATGAGACCCGGCAGGAGGATGAGTATAGCGTCGTTCTAAACTAGCTTTAGTAGTGTACGTCTATATGACTCTGCCAGAGGGTTGTCGTAGTCAGTGGGAGCAGCGGAAGCATTGGTGGACAGGAGGCTTATGTCTATTTATAGACTAAAGCAGATATAGCGGAGATAGATCATCTATTTCTGATGTGACAGTCATAGGTTTGACTTCATCAGAATAGAGGATGGATCTGTTGAGAATATAGTAGGGTGTGATGTCCTGGTATTTGGATAACATACACAGAGTAGGAAGTGATATTCCTATACTACGATCGGTTATACTTTGGTTGCTGTAAGTCGATGTTCAACACCCCAATACTTGTGGGGAGGCGGAAATATGAATAACAATCAAGTTCTATGATCAAACATCGATTAACCGTACGAATCGTTTGCTATACAAGTTTTAACAAAAGCTTTAGAGTTTTAATCTACTATGCGAAGAAGTTATACCATACGGTTCTAGTCCTTCGTCTTGATGTTCTCTACGGCCTCTTTGGATCTCCACGCCCTCTTCGGCTTTCTCCCGTGATAGACGATCCACCCGAGAACCCTAATCCAAGCTATAACCTCTAAACATGAGGTTACTTAGTTTCTCTAGTTGCTAAATAGAGTAGCTAAGATGATGTAGAGATTGGTTATGGAGTAATTAGTCTTTCCTAATCCTTGTTCTCAACTCATGAGGGTAGGATTAGGGTTTGGTGAAGGAGAGAGAGCTTGAAGAGAGAGAGTGAGAAGATGATAATGATAATATATTATATTGAATAAAGCTTCTCACTTGATATATATGAAACATAATGAATAAGAAAGAAATGAATAATAAGTGAATATTCATCATGTTTCATTTAATCAAGTGGGTGATTCATTATGTGAGTCATTAAGCAATAAATGAAGCTTTAATGACATGATGAATCACTCACAATGAGTCACTAAATCAATAAATGAAAATGCCACCTCTCTCTTTATGTCACATCCTTCTAGAAGCTTCTCGAAAAATTACGAGAACGCCCCTCTCATCCGTGAAAACACGGAAAAACTTTAGACTGTATAAATCCAATAACCTGATACTAGAATCTGGCTTAAACCAAAGCCGGCTAGTAAAAACTGTCCGAATGTCGTACGTGCGATTAAACACGTATGCGTCCGGACCTTTGTCGTAAAACCATACGACCTCTATATCTTTTCGCCTGGGTTTGGGAAAACTCTGTGTGGGACTCTAAAGACTCGACTACTACGCTGGCAGTGGGTTTAACCACAGACCGCAAGCGGCACTAGCTGTACGTAACGGTCCCCAGGTAGTTGTCGATAAGAAAGCTGATGAGGTAACCCATCTGAAATCCTACTGAGCCTGTTTGTGACAATATCCGCGCAGTCCGGTCTGTTCGTCTAAGAGTATCACATGTACGGTCTAGGGAGGTGGTGGACGTCAGACCCCTAATAACCATACAAGTCGTGTCGGTATGGCTCTATCACCATCCGAGAATCTACTGATCAACCTATCAGTAATTCTCAATCAGCCCTGGCCAGGGACTTATGGTAATGACCAACCGATCACTGTGCGATATCAACTCCCTATACCGGGAGAGACGAATCCCTAACAGTCACTCACTGCCTCCACATGGCTCGGGACTGTGCCCAACTGAAACCTGTTTGCACGACTCCTTTGAGCCGTTGTAGGGTAACAATCAAAGCACAGTTGGAACTCACACGAGACAATTGATGACCTTAAGTCAACGGACTATCTGCACATATGTCACCTGAGAACTGCTATCTGACGTTAGGTATAATACCATCCAGTCAGTTCTCGGCGAGTCCTGTCCGGTGTACTCACATCCAGTGAGCATCTGTATACAATCTTAGGTGAACACCACCAATGGTTGCGGGACCAATCCATCGCCCCTCGTCAGGGTCTAGATATGTATACACTAGTCTACTCCGGAGTATCGATGCCTAATCTCGATACTCCTGCGACCAGGGACATCTAAGGGTGTGCCTATTGACTATCCAGCTCCCACTAGTATGACTGCCATTACAACGCCGGTAGTCAGACAAACACCCTATGGGCTTTATCAACATATATATATAAATACCAAGTAAAATATATTATACGTTAAGACAAAGTCAAACCAATTAGCGTACTATCATATCAAGCAAGACTGTCATGTACATACATATCCCAAGCTTCCTATACAATGTAGGCCTCTAGGGCATATATATCCAACAATCTCCCACTTGCACTAAGGCCTATAATTGGCGCAATGAGTACCCACTGTCTCTACCAGATCCAGTTGCTTGCGTACCGCATGCCCAACATCTCAAAAAGCCTCTCGAACTGTACTTGAGGAATGGCCTTGGTGAATGGATCTGCCATGTTGTCTTTTGTGTCTACTCTCCGTATCTCGATCTCCCCACGATCCACGATCTCCCTGATCAGGTGAAAACGCCTTAAGATATGCCTGGATTTCTGATGGGACCTTGGTCCCTTCGCTAAAGCTACAGCGCCATTGTTATCGCAATACAAAGGTATTGGATTGGCAATGGTCGGAACCACCTGAAGTTCAGAAATGAACTTCCTTATCCAGACAGCCTCTTTTGCGGCTTCACTAGCAGCTATATACTCAGCCTCCATAGTTGAGTCTGCGACGGTATCTTGTTTGGAACTCTTCCAACTTACCGCCCCACCATTGAGGGTAAACACAAAACCCGAAATAGATTTAGAATCATCCTTGTCACTTTGGAAGCCGGAGTCGGTAAAAGCCTCTACCTGGAGGTCCTTATTGCCGTAAATCAAGAACATCTCCTTAGTCCTTCTCAGGTACTTGAGAATGTTCTTCACCTCTATCCAATGTTTCTCACCTGGGTCCGATTGATACCTGCTTACCACACTAAGTGCGTAAGCCACATCTGGTCTGGTACATAACATCGCATACATTATTGATCCTACCGCCGAAGCGTAGGGTATAATGCCCATGCGAGCCCTCTCTTCATCAGTCTTTGGAGACATGTCTTTGGAGAGGGTGATTCCATGACAAGCGGGCATATTGCCGCGCTTGGAATCTTCCATACTAAATCTCTTTAGTATAGTGTCTATATACCTGGACTGTGAAAGTCCTAATATTCTATTAGATCTATCTCGATGGATCTTAATGCCCAGAATGTATGATGCATCTCCCAAGTCTTTCATAGAGAATTTCTGTGACAAGAAGAGCTTTACTGATTGTAACATAGGGATATCATTCCCTATCAGTAGTATGTCGTCGACGTACAAAACGAGGAAGACTACTGCTTCTTCTACAATCTTTCTATAAACACATGGTTCATCTACATTTTTGATAAAGTCAAATTCCTTGACTGTTTCATCAAAGCAGATGTTCCAACTCCGCGATGCTTGCTTTAAGCCATAAATGGATTTAAGAAATTTGCACACTCTTCCGCTGCTCCCACTGTCTAAGAAACCTTCTGGTTGATCCATGTAAACACTCTCTTCTAGATGTCCATTTAGAAAAGCTGTTTTTACATCCATCTGCCAGATTTCATAGTCATGGAAGGCAGCAATGGCAAGCATGATCCGAATGGATTTAAGCATAGCTACTGGTGAAAAGGTTTCATCATAGTCCAATCCTGGTCTTTGACGAAAACCTTTTGCTACTAGTCTAGCTTTGTGCGTTTCCACTTGTCCAAATGTACCAATCTTCTTTTTGAAGATCCATTTGCACCCAACAGGTTTTACCCCAGGAGGAGCAACTTCTAAAGTCCATACTTTATTGGTATACATGGATTCCATTTCGGATCTCATTGCATCCAGCCACTTTACTGAGTCGCTACTTGTGATAGCCTGCTGAAAACTAGTAGGCTCATCATCATCGATGATGCAATCCTCTCGATCCCCATCAAGAAGGAAACCATAGTATCTTTCAGGAGGATGAGAAAGCCTACTAGATCTGCGGAGTGGCGTTGGTTCATCATGTTCTATTGAAGTCTGAGATTCTTCTAAGTCCTCGGTTACAGTTTGAGGTTCTGGAATTTCTTCCAGTTCTACCGCGCTCCCACTAATTTCTTTTGCAAGAAATTCGCTTTCTAAGAAGACAATGTGACGAGCGACAAACACCTTTTGTTCTTCAGTGTGGTAGACCATGTACCCCCTTGAATGCTTGGGGTATCCTACAAACTTGTACAAAACCGATCGTGCCTCGAGCTTGTCCGGATTATGCTTTTTAACATATACCGGACACCCCCATATCTTGATATACTTGAGATATGGTCTCTTTCCACACCACATTTCATATGGAGTGGTAGGTACAGACTTAGTTGGAACTCTATTTAATAGATATGCGGCTGATTCTAGAGCAAATCCCCAGAAGGAAAGTGGCAACTCAGCACTACTCATCATTGATCGCACCATATCTAATAGCGTGCGATTCCTTCTTTCTGATACACCATTATGCTGAGGTGTATAAGGAGGAGTAAGCTGAGAGAGTATTCCATTTGCTTTCAAGTATTCAAGGAAACTGGTACTTAAGTATTCTCCACCTCGATCAGATCGAAGTTTCTTGATGCTTTTACCAGTTTGTTTTTCTACTTCATTTTTATACTCCTTAAACTTCTCAAAAGCCTCGAATTTATGCTTTATTAAGAACACATGTCCATACCTAGAGAAGTCATCAGTAAAAGTGATGAAGTAGGAGTGACCACTTCATGCATGTATAGACATCGGACCACATACATCACTGTGTACTAGTCCCAAGAGTTCGATGGCTCTTTCTCCGTGTCCGGTGAACGGAGATTTGGTCATTTTTCCTTTGATACATGATTGACAAGTTGCATATGATGAATATTCAAACGGATCTATTTATCCATCTTTATGTAACTTAGTCAACCTTGTTTCATTTATATGACCAAGTCTACAATGCCATAGGAAGGCTTGATTCGAATCTGGAGCCTTTCTTTTACGCGTGTTTTGAATATTGAAAATTTGTGGTTGATTAAGTATGTATATGCCGTTTTCCAGTGTGCCAAACCCAATCAGTTCTTGATTTAGGAGAATGTTCATGACATTTCTTTCAAGCACAAAATTATATCCTTTATTAGACAATAAAGATACTGATATAATATTACACAACATACTGGGAATACAAAAACAGTTATACAATACCAAAATATTTCCACTATTCAACCCTAGGTGATATTCCCCTATTGCAACTGCATCCACATGCATTCCATTGCCCATCCGGAGAGTCATATCACCTGCCCCCAGTACTCTACTGTTTCTCAGATCCTGCAAAGAATTACAGATGTGAGAACCAGAACCGGTATCAAGTACCCACGAAGTAGAGTTAATTGAAAGACAATTTTCGATTACGAACACACCTGAAGTAGAAGCAACAACTTGCTTCATGTCCTTGGCTTTGAATGCCTGACAATCCTTCTTCCAGTGCCCCTGCTTGTGACAATAGAAACACTCGTTCTTTTCTGCCTTCACCCTTCCTGCCTTGTTCGTTCCCTGCACCTTCTTGACCCCTCCCTTCGGTTTGGTGGTCTTCATCTTCTTCTTCCCTTTAGCTTTCGCTTTAGTTTTGGAAGAAGATGATTGGCCAACATACAGAATGGGGGTCTTCTCCTTTTTCAAGGAGGTCTCTGCTACCCTCAACATATTGAGGAGCTTTGGAAGGTCCGCTTCCATTTCGTGCATGTTGAAGTTCAGCACGAACTGAGAGAAGGTATGGGGAAGGGACTGCAAAATCAAGTCGATGTACAAATCATTCTCTAGCACGCATCCCAGGTTTGCGAGTTCCTCAATAAGGGTGATCATTTTGAGGACGTGCTCTCCAACAGGCGATCCTGGAGCTAACCTCATCTGGAAGAGTTTCCTTGAGGTTTCGTACTTCGCGATACGAGAGTGTTCACCATACAATTCCTTGCAATGGAGGAATATGGATGCAATATCCATACTCTCGTGCTGTTTCTGGAGTTCATTATTCATGGACGCCAGCACGATACACTTAGCTCGCTCACAATCTAGATCCCAGGTTTTACGAACTTCCTTGTCCGCAACTGAGGAATCTGGTCCTGGGATAAGGGGAGGAACAGCGGTGGTAACATATGCAACTTTGTCATAAGTCAGCGCAATATTGACGTTTCTTAGCCAATCTTTATAGTTCTGCCCGGTCAATATATTCTTTTCAAGTAATAGTTTTAGTCCAGTCATGGTAGCTGCCAAAGAGAGAGAAAAGAAAACACTCAGCATATGCTCTTGCAAGTTTAGATTGGTTTATTAATTTATCTAAACAGGATGGCTCCCACTGTTTCCTCAAATCCTTCTTCAAATCCTAAAAGAAGAACTAGTCAGGATTTAATCACACGTCACAATACTTGCTTAACCTTTCAGCCAGGCTGGTGTTGGTACTTCGAGGGAGGTTTTCCAACGCTTTCGCGAAGTTCCTTAATTAAATAACCTCTTTTCCCTGGAGGCGTAGCCCCTCTAACACCTTTCTAGGCACCTACTTGGTTTATAGCATTGATTGTTAAGTGAGAGAAATTCCCGAGAGTAATCCTACTCATCAGTGGGATCGGGATCCAACTATCATTGCATGATGCCCTAGATGGAAGCCACTCTAGTCACCACACTCCAGAAGGTAAGCTAAATCTGCAAGTTTCCTTTATGTTTGAAACTCCCGATGTGATTTTTACCCCAAGCTCTTATAGACCTTGACGTAGGCCAACAAGTCATAAGACGCAAGTCAAGTTCTACCCGTCGTTGTCCTGATCAATTTAAATACATCGTACAAGCCCTTGACGTAGGCCAACAAGGTGTACGTCTGTATTAAACTAATGCATCTATCTATGCAACAAATAGGCACACACACTGCTACCATACACTATGTCTTGACGTAGGCCAACAAGCATAGCATGAATACGATGTGCTGTCTATCTGAAACGACGGAGGGTTACGGCTGGTTTTTGGCAAAAAACCGTTAACGTAATGAACTTGATTTGATCGAAGGAACTATGATAGCTTTTTAAAAGGAGTGGTTTAAGCTCCGCATTTTAAAATTTGCTTTTTCAAGAAAACCGAGTGGTTTTTAGAAATTGTTCCAACGATTCAGTTTAGGTTTTTATTTTCTTTGCATTAATAATAATGCGTCCCATCTTTAACCTATCATTACAGATAACAACGAAAATACAACGTCCTCTTATGCCATCCGCATTCGCCACTGGGTCCCGTCATCACCCGTTAGGTTACTTAACTAACGACAGAGCGGGGGCTGGGCTAGCGCGGGTGTAAAACATAAGCGACATCTAAATAGCTATCATATATATAGATATTTTACATTTGTCTGACGCAATGATATACATTCCAGAACACAGATAAACAATATTGGATTTGCAAGCAATCTGTATTTCTTTTGAGCCTGCAAGAAAAGACAGATTACACAGTTGTGATGAGTAGCCGTTACCCCACCCAAGATCCCTACGGGTACGGCAAACTACCCGCCCGGCAGTTTGTGTACCCCACCTTGGATCTGTCCTAGGAGCAAAAATAGTAAAAAGAAATAATACAACGGTGGCTACAACCGCTACCTGGATGTGCCCCGCGAAATAATATTACAACTTGTTACAATTACATCAAATGAATTAAAACAATAACCCATCACTAAACCCGGCTAATCACCACAACAGTCCAATACAGTTTATATGCACAAACAGTTAAAACCATTACAGAAATGTGCAACCCCCTGCCAACCGACATACTAGCAGTTAGGGGAGGTTTACGAACACATTATACAATCACAGATATAATCCAATATGCAAATACTGTACAATTTCGATCGATTAAACACTTTCAAAATTGCTCCAAAAACTGCTCTGTAAAACTGAAACCTGAGCAACAATAAAATATTCCAGAAAATCCCAAATTCAACAGAGAACCCACCCAAGAAAACTGGGATCATGACTCGGCAACTCGGCCGCGGAAGGGCGGCGGATCGGTGGGATCCGCCGCGGAACCGCGGTCGTTTGGTCGAGTCATGGCCCCAAATTTCTTGGGTGTTCTTCTGGTGTCAATACAAGCTTTCTGAACATCCCTGAACCAATTTTGGACTTCATTTAAAATTCGACAGAAACTTGTAATTTTTAGGGTTTTCCGGCTTCGTTTTTCCGTTCGAAATTCGTACAAATTTGCGATTAAGTTAAAACTTGTTTAGCTAGGCTCTGATACCACTGTAAGTCGATGTTCAACACCCCAATACTTGTGGGGAGGCGGAAATATGAATAACAATCAAGTTCTATGATCAAACATCGATTAACCGTACGAATCGTTTGCTATACAAGTTTTAACAAAAGCTTTAGAGTTTTAATCTACTATGCGAAGAAGTTATACCAAACGGTTATAGTCCTTCGTCTTGATGTTCTCTACGGCCTCTTGGATCTCCACGCCCTCTTCGGCTTTCTCCCGTGATAGACGATCCACCCGAGAACCCTAATCCAAGCTATAACCTCTAAACTTGAGGTTACTTAGTTTCTCTAGTTGCTAAATAGAGTAGCTAAGATGATGTAGAGATTGGTTATGGAGTAATTAGCCTTTCCTAATCCTTGTTCTCAACTCATGAGGGTAGGATTAGGGTTTGGTGAAGGAGAGAGAGCTTGAAGAGAGAGAGTGAGAAGATGATAATGATAATATATTATGTTGAATAAAGCTTCTCACTTGATATATATGAAACATAATGAATAAGAAAGAAATGAATAATAAGTGAATATTCATCATGTTTCATTTAATCAAGTGGGTGATTCATTATGTGAGTCATTAAGCAATAAATGAAGCTTTAATGACATGATGAATCACTCACAATGAGTCACTAAATCAATAAATGAAAATGCCACCTCTCTCTTTATGTCACATCCTTCTAGAAGCTTCTCAAAAAATTACGAGAACGCCCCTCTCATCCGTGAAAACACGGAAAAACTTTAGACTGTATAAATCCAATAACCTGATACTAGAATCTGGCTTAAACCGAAGCCGGCTAGTAAAAACTGTCCGAATGTCGTACGTGCGATTAAACACGTATGCGTCCGAACCTTTGTCGTAAAACCATACGACCTCTATATCTTTTCGCCTGGGTTTGGGAAAACTCTGTGTGGGACTCTAAAGACTCGACTACTACGCTGGCAGTGGGTTTAACCACAGACCGCAAGCGGCACTAGCTGTACGTAACGGTCCCCAGGTAGTTGTCGATAAGAAAGTTGATGAGGTAACCCATCTGAAATCCTACTGAGCCTGTCTGTAACAATATCCGCGCAGTCCGGTCTGTTCGTCTAAGAGTATCACATGTACGGTCTAGGGAGGTGGTGGACGTCAGACCCCTAATAACCATACAAGTCGTGTCGGTATGGCTCTATCACCATCCGAGAATCTACTGATCAACCTATCAGTAATTCTCAATCAGCCCTGGCCAGGGACTTATGGTAATGACCAACCGATCACTGTGCGATATCAACTCCCTATACCGGGAGAGATGAATCCCTAACAGTCACTCACTGCCTCCACATGGCTCGGGACTGTGCCCAACTGAAACCTGTTTGCACGACTCCTTTGAGCCGTGGTAGGGTAACAATCAAAGCACAGTGGGAACTCACACGAGACAAATGATGACCTTAAGTCAACGGACTATCTGCACACATGTCACCTGAGAACTGCTATCTGACGTTAGGTATAATACCATCCAGTCAGTTCTCGGCGAGTCCTGTCCGGTGTACTCACATCCAGTGAGCATCTGTATACAATCTTAGGTGAACACCACCAATGGTTGCGGGACCAATCCATCGCCCCTCGTCAGGGTCTAGATATGTATACACTAGTCTACTCCGGAGTATCGATGCCCAATCTCGATACTCCTACGACCAGGGACATCTAAGGGTGTGCCTATTGACTATCCAGCTCCCACTAGTATGACTGCCATCACAACGCCGGTAGTCAGACAAACACCCTATGGGCTTTATCAACATATATATATATAAATACCAAGTAAAATATATTATACGTTAAGACAAAGTCAAACCAAATAGCGTACTATCATATCAAGCAAGACTGTCATGTACATACATATCCCAAGCTTCCTATACAATGTAGGCCTCTAGGGCATATATATCCAACAGTTGTCACACAGTGATTTCTCCACACAGGACTTGGATATTATATCAGACATTCTGGTTACTAGATCTATGGTTTTAGATCTAGATTTGGGTGGTTTCCTAATCTGGGTACCTTGACAGCATTCTATGAGTATTTAGAATCGACGACTCCTGGCACGGTACTATACCTGCAGGTAATGGAGTCACCCTCTCTAAAGGTGTCTTACAGACTAAAGGGGTGAGGGATACGCATGATTGGCAGATCACTTGCTTAGGCAATTGAGTCAATCATGAGATGTCAAGTAACACACCAGATGTTGTTCTTGCAGTAGGTGCAATAAGTTGATATCAATCCAATCCTGGAGAAACAATCGGGAGCAGTTTTAGAACATAAGTGGATGTTCTAGGGATATGATAACGACGGCCTCTTTCGGGAGACAGTTATCATTCCAGGCTTCCAAGGTGACCTGGACGACAAGGAGGTTGTCAGTGTTATAGTTTTCCTTCTGATGAGGGGCAGTATTTTGGACAGGTGGTCCAGGTGGATACTGAGGGAAGGCCTGGCGCAGGATACTGATTAAGTTCAGTTGACGATACAGTCTAAGAAGTTTGGATTTGGAGTTCATTTATGAGCTAGGTCCCATCAGACATCCAGACACATTCTAAGACAGGTATTGCTCTTTTCGGGAGATGGTTTTCTCCGCGAACTTGAGATATAGAGAGACATAGAAAGAAACATCCAAGCGGATCCACTCACTAAGGCTATTCCTCGAACGCAATAGTTTCGCACACGAGTTTTGTGAGACTGACTTGTAGAGGAGTTGGGTATTCGGTATCACACGGGCTGTGAGTATGCAACATCGCAATAATTAGCCTTGAGTGCTAGTGGGAGATTGTTGGAGATAGTGCCCTCAGAGTCAATTATTGGATCACAGGCACGTGATTGCAATGATTGAGGGAGGACCTATCCCAGGAGTACAGTCTTACTCAAGATGATAGTATGCTATCTGGTTTACCTTTATCATCGTGTACTGCTTTAGGTGACCTGACATGTCGCTATTACACGTTGATAGAGCCCCTAGGATTCTTGCTTGACTTCCAGCAGTATGAGGGCGATCATATACGTGAGAGCTGGCGGTCTATAAGCACATCCTTAAAAGGTCCCTAGTCGTTGGAGTTTCGAGACAGGGCATCGATACTCCAGAGTAGACTAGTGTATACATGTTAGTGTTTATGCCCTAGAAGGCCATTACTGTATCATACTAGCTTGTATATTACTTAATGGAAGCTTGGGATATTCACATGTATATAACAGTCTTGCTAAACATGGTAGTATGCTACTTGGTTTTTCTATCTTAATATGTGAGTGTACGTATTGATAGAGCTCTTAGGATCTTGCTTGTCTACCAGCGTTGTGATGGCAGTCACACTAGTGGGGGGATGGGTAGTCTACAAGCACATCCTTATTCAGGTCCCTGGTCGTTGGATTATCGAGACAGAGCATCGATACTCCGGAGTAGACTGGTGTGTACGCTTCTCATCCCAGTTAGGGAGATGGTCTGTCCCACAGCCGTCAGTACGTCGTACTGGAGATAGTATAC
Organism: Agapanthus africanus; assembly: GCA_030015575.1. Lineage (NCBI taxonomy): Eukaryota > Viridiplantae > Streptophyta > Magnoliopsida > Asparagales > Amaryllidaceae > Agapanthus > Agapanthus africanus. The sequence continues at coordinate 292,196,562 of JASDDO010000012.1, read as the reverse complement.
AGGTGCTCGTTAGGTTACGGGTACACCGGACAGGACTCACAGGGAACTGTTGGTTGGTTTGATACCAGTCGTCAGTGAACAAGTTCCCAGGTGATATGAGTACAGCGTAGTCCGCAGACTTGACACTGCTACTTCGTGTCGAGTGTGTCCCACTGTTCTTAGATTGCTACCCTACCACGGCTCAAAGGAGTCGTGCAAACAGGTAGCAGTTGGGTGCAGTCCCGAGCACTTGGAGGCAGTGGCGGTTAGACAGGATTCGTCCCTCCCGGTATTGGGAGTAGATATCGTGCTGTGTCAGAGAGCCATTACGCAAAGTCCCTGGCCAGGGCAAGCGAGATTTGCTGGTAGGTTTCAGTAGTTTCTCAGGGTGTAATGGGCTTCCCTCCAACACGACTTATACTGCTATTAGGGGACTGACGCTTGCCGCCCCCCTAGGCCCGATATGCGATAGTCTTGGACGAACGGACCGGACTGTATGGAGATTGTCACATCAGACTCAGTAGGAGTTCGGATGGGTTTTCTCATCGGCCTTCTTATCGACAACTACCTGGGGACCGTTACGTACAGCTAGTGCTGCTTGCGGTCTGTGGTTAAACCCACTGCTAGCGTAGTAGTCGAGTCTCTAGAGTCCCACACAGAGAGTTTCCTACTCCAGGCGAAACGATATAGAGGTTGCATGGTTTTGCGACAAAGGGTTCGGACGCATACGTGTGTTTACGCACGTACGACTTTCGGACAGTTTTTACCAGTCGGCTTTGGTTTAAGCCAGTTACTGGCGTCCGGTTATTGGATTTTTACAGTCTAAAGTTTTTTCCATATTTTTGCGGATTGGAGGGGCGTTCTCGTAATTGTACGAGAAGCTTCTAGAAGATATGACTAAGGAGGTTACTTTGGATGAGATTGTGAGTCATGAGGTGATTCATCATTATCATTAATTGCACCATAAATGATAATGACACATGCTTAATGAATCACCATTAGATATTTGTGAAGCATGCTTATTCATCACTCATTTTCTTTTGTTGATAAATGAGAATGCTTCATAATATATTATGATACACTCTCTCTCTTCTCATGATCTTATCTCACATTCTCTCTCCTCAAGCTCTCATCTTCAAACCCTAATCCTTACACCTCATGAGTTGAGATCAAAGGATTAGTTAGACTAAATAATCCATAACCATCACTCTATCTCATCCTAACTTCTTTGATTAGCAATCCAAGAAGGTTAGTTGCCTCAAGTTTAGAGGTTTAGCTTGGAGTTTCGCTCTCGGGTGGATCGTCTACTACCTAGAGAAGGCCGAGGAGAACAAGGAGATCGTAAAGACGAAGGACCGGTTTCATTAGGTATAATCCCTTGACACTATAGTTTAGTATAGCTATGTGTTCGGTTATTATTTGTTTAGCTTCGATTCAAGCGGTTAGTCGATGTTTGTTCTTTAAACTTGATCGTTTTTGAAAATTCCGCCTCCCCATAAGTACTGGGGTGTACTACATCGACTTACAGTGGTATCAGAGCCTCGCTAAACACTAAATAACTTAATCGCAAATTTGTACGAATTTCGAACGGAAAAACGAAGCCGGAAAACCCTAAAAAATGCAAGTTTCTGTCGAAGTTAAAATGATGTCCAAAAATTTTTCTGGTGAGTTCAGAGAGCTTGACATGACACCAGTAGAACGCCTAAGAAAAACAGTCAACTGAATCGTCGAACTCGCCGCGGAAGCGCGGCCTCAGCCTAATGAGTCGCCGCGCTTCCGCCGCCGAGTTGGCGAGTCAGTGGCCGATTTTTCTTCTGTTGCTTCTCTGTATAATTTGGGGTTTTCTGGAATATTTAATATTTGCTCAGGTTACTGTTTAACAGAGCAGATTTTGGAGCAATATTGATGTTGTTTAGTCGATCGAAATTGTACAGTATTTGCATACTGGATTATATCTGTGATTGTTTAATGTGTTCGTAAACCTCCCCCAACTGCTAGTATGTCGGTTGGCAGGGGGTTGCAGATTTCTGGAATGGTTATATCTGTTTGTGCATATAAACTGTATTGGACTGTTGTGATGTATAGCCGGGGTTAGCAATGGGTTTTTGTTTAATTCATTTGTTGTAAATGTAATTTGTTGTAATATTATTTTTGCGGGGCACTTCCAGGTTGCGGTCGTAGCCACCGTTGTATTATTTCATTTTACTGTTTTTGCTCCTAGGACTGACCCAAGGTGGGGTACACAGACTGCCGGGTGGGTAGTTTGCCGTACCCGTAGGGGTCGAGGGTGGGGTAACGGCTATTCATCACAACTGTGTAATCTGTCTTTTCTTGCAGGCTCAAAAGAAATACAGATTGCTTGCAAATCCAATATTGTTTATCTGTGTTCTGGAATGAATATCATTGCGTCAGACGAATGTAAAATATCTATATTTATGATAGCAATTTAGACGCCACTTATGTTTTACACCCGCGCTAGCCCAGCCCCCGCTCTGTCGTTAGTTAAGTAACCTAACGGGTGATGACGGGACCCCGTGGCGAATGCGGATGGCATAAGAGGACGTTGTATTTTCGTTGTTTTCTGCAATGATAGGTTAATGATGGGACGCATTATCTATAATGCAAAGTAAATAAACCAAAGTTTTAATCGTTGGAACAATTTAAAAGAAACCACTCGGTTATTTTAAAAACAGATATTTTTAAATGCGGAGATTTAACCACTCCTTTTAAAAAGCTATCAGGTTCCTTCGGTTATATCAAGTTCACTACGTTCACGGTTTCGCCAAAACCAGTCGTAGCCCTCCGTCATTTCTTATGAATGGTCAGTAGTATTCAAGCTATGTTTGTTTGGCCCTTAGTCAAGACATAGTGATTGGTAGCTGCTGGGGTATTCATTTGTTGCATAGATAGATGAGTTGGTTTGGAACAGTCGTATTACTTTGTTGGCCCTTAGTCAAGAGTATACGGATGGGTTCAAATCAACAGGATAATGATGGGCAGAACTTGACATGTGACTTATGATTTGTTGGCCCTTAGTCAAGATCATAAGAGCATGGGGCAAAAATCCATATCGGGAATTTCTAAAGAAACTGAAATTTGCAAAGAGATGCATACCATTTGGAGTTTGATGAATGTTGGTAGGATTCCATCAACATTATCATACGATGATATTTGGATCCCGATCCTACTGTGAGTATATGATACTTATCAGGATATTCGTCACTTAACGATCAATGCTATTAACCTAGTAGGTGTCCAGAAAAGTGTCAGCGGGGTTACGCCCCCAGAGAAAAGAGGTTATTTAATTAAGGAACTTCGCGAAAGCGTTGGAAAACCTCCCTCGAAGTATCGACACCGGCCTGGCTGAACGGTTAAGCAAGTATTGTACGGTGAGAATTGTCTTGGCTAATTCTTCTTTTATGGTTTGAGGAAGGATTCGAAAAACAGTGGGAGCCATCCAGTTTAGATAAACTAAAAACCACTCTAAACTTGCAAGAGCATCATGCTAAAGAGTTTTCTTCTCTCTCTCCTAATTGCAGCGACCCTGAAAATGACTGGACTTAAGTTACTTTTAGAGAAAAATATACTGACGGGGCCAAACTATAAAGATTGGCTGCGGAATGTCAAAATGGCTCTGACCTATGACAAACTGGGGTACGTCCTCACCGCTACGGCACCTGCTGTCCCTAGTCCCAAATCCAGCAATGCGGATAAGGAAATCCGCAAAACCTGGGATTTAGATTGCGCGAGAGCCAAGTGCATCGTGCTTGCCTCGATGAACAATGAACATCAGAGGAGGCACGAGGATATGGACCTTGATGGCATATTTCTCCATACAAAGGAACTTTATGGAGAGCAATCTCGTATAGCAAGATACGAGACCTCAAAGAACTTGTTTCGAGCGAGGTTGGCTGCCGGGTCATCGGTAGGTGAACATGTCCTACAGATGATCAGCTATATTGAAGAGCTCGCAGGCCTTGGGACGACTTTGGATAATGAGCTCTATACAGACCTTATTCTCCAGTCCCTTCCTCACACCTACGCCCAGTTTATCCTGAAATTCAACCTTCAGAGAAAAGAAGTTGAACTTCCGGAACTCCTGAACATGTTAAGGAGTGCAGAGGGCACCTTGAAGACATCAAGGGAAACACACGCTATGTTTGTTGGCGGTTCATCTTCTTCCGGGTCCAAGGCTAGGGCCAAAGGAAGGAAGAAGAAGGCCGCACCCAGACCTAGAGGAGGTGTTAGTAAGGTGGGAGGGAAGGGAAAGAAAAAGAAAGCAGTACCGATAGTTGGTCAGGATGAGTGCTTCCATTGTCACAGGAAAGGGCACTGGAAGAAGGATTGCAAGGCGTGGAACGCCAAGAACCAGGAACCGAAGCAAGCTGTGGCTTCGACTTCAGGTGTGTTTGTAATTGAGAATTGTCTGTCGATCAACTCTACTTCCTGGGTATTGGATACCGGATCAGGATCTCATATTTGCAATTCATTGCAGGCACTGAGAAACCGTAGAGTGCTGAAGGAAGGTGATATGATCCTCAGGGTTGCTAACGGAGCTAGCGTGGGAGCTGCGTCCGTCGGGGATTATCACCTAGGATTGACGAGTGGACACATTTTGGTTTTACATAACTGTTATTTTGTACCCAGCTTAACGTGTAATATCATATCAGTTTCCTTGTTATCAAATAAAGGTTATGATTTCACGTTTGTAAGAGATGTTGTCAACATCCACCTTAATCATGGTTTGATTGGGTCCGGTACATTAAATAACGGCATATATGTTTTAAACCAACTCCAAATTTTCAATGTCCAGAACACACTAAAAAGAAAGTCTCCAGATTTGAATAAAGCTTTCTTATGGCATTGTAGACTGGGTCACATCAATGAGAGAAGGTTGACTAAGTTGCATAGAGAAGGATATTTGGACTCATTCGAATATCAATCTTATGACACTTGTCAATCCTGTCTCAAAGGAAAGATGACAAAGACTCCATTTACTGGACAAGGAGTAAGAGCGAGCGAGCTCTTAGGACTCATACACAGCGATGTATGCGGTCCAATGTCTACACATGCGAGAGGTGGTTATTCCTACTTCATTACTTTTACAGATGATTTCTCTAGGTATGGATATGTTTTCTTAATGAAGCATAAATCAGAGGCCTTTGAGAAATTCCTGGAATTCAAGAATGAAGCGGAAAACCAAACAGGCAAAAGTATTAAGACACTAAGATCTGATCGAGGTGGAGAATACTTAAGTGCCGAGTTCCTAGGTTACTTAAAAGAGAAAGGAATTCTCTCTCAGCTTACTCCTCCATACACTCCACAGCACAACGGTGTATCGGAGAGACGGAATCGAACCCTATTAGATATGGTACGATCCATGATGAGTAATGCTGAGTTACCGCGATCTTTCTGGGGTCATGCGCTAGAATCAGCGGCATATCTTTTGAACCAGGTTCCAACCAAGACTGTGCCTACCACACCATATCAGATGTGGAGTAGGAAGAAACCCTGTCTAAAACATTTTAGGACATGGGGGTGTCCAGCTTTTGTAAAAAAGCAGCATGTGGACAAGCTCGAGGCACGCTCAGTACAGTGTAAGCTTGTGGGATATCCAAAGAACTCCAAGGGATATTATTTCTATTACGCAGAGGAACAAAAGGTTTTTGTTTCTCGTCATGCCTACTTCTTAGAAACTGAATTTTTAGAAAATCAGAAGAGTGGGAGCGAAATAGAACTGGAAGAAATTCCAGAACCACAAGCTGCTACTGAAAGTTTGGTAGAACCAGAGGTTCAAGAAGAACAGAACATTCCCGCACCCCTCCGCAGGAGTAGTAGGCCGTCTCATCCGCCTGAGAGATACTACGGTTTTCTCATAGACGGGGATAGAGAGGATTGCATCATAGATGATGATGAACCTACTGACTTCCAGCAGGCCATCCAGAGCGGCGACTCGGTACGATGGCTAGATGCAATGCGAACCGAGATGGAGTCCATGTACACCAACAAAGTATGGACTTTGGACTTTGCTCCAGATGGGGTAAAACCCATAGGATGCAAATGGATCTTCAAGAAAAAGATTGGTGTAGATGGACAGGTGGAAACCTATAAGGGTAGACTTGTTGCAAAGGGTTTTCGTCAAAGACCTGGTTTGGACTATGACGAAACCTTTTCTCCAGTGGCTATGCTCAAATCCATTCGGGTCCTTCTTGCTATTGTTGCCTTCCATGATTATGAAATCTGGCAGATGGACGTAAAGACGGCTTTTCTGAATGGAAATTTAGAAGAGAGCGTCTATATGGATCAGACAGAGGGTTTCAATCAGAGTGGGAGCAGCGGGAAAGTATGCAAGCTGCTTAAGTCCATTTACGGACTAAAGCAGGCATCGCGGAGTTGGAACATCTGTTTTGATGAGACAGTCAAAGAATATGACTTTATCAAAAATCCAGATGAACCGTGCATATATAGTAAAGTTGTGGCCAGAAGTGTCGTATTCCTCGTCTTGTACGTGGATGACATTCTATTGATAGGAAATGACATTCCTATGCTACAATCTGTCAAAGGATTCTTGTCACACAGGTTCTTCATGAAAGACCTGGGTGATGCCTCTTACATTCTAGGGATCCGGATCTATCGTGATAGATCCAAGAGGATGTTGGGACTTTCGCAGTCCAGGTATATCGACACTATACTGAAAAGATTCAGTATGGAAGATTCTAAGCGCGGTAATCTACCGGCTTGTCACGGAATCACCCTCTCCAAAGAGATGTCTCCCAAGACTGATTTGGAAAGGGAACGCATGTCTATTATACCCTACGCTTCTGCGGTAGGCTCTATAATGTATGCGATGTTGTGTACCAGACCAGATGTAGCTTACACACTAAGCGTGGTAAGCCGGTATCAGTCAGACCCAGGGGAGAAACACTGGATAGCAGTAAAGAACATTCTCAAGTACCTGAGGAGGACTAAGGAGATGTTCTTGGTTTACGGCGGAAAAGACCTCAGGTTGGAGGCCTTTGCTGATTCCGGCTTCCAGAGTGATAAGGACGATTCCAAGTCCATGTCGGGTTATGTCTTTACCCTCAATGGAGGGGCGGTGTGTTGGAAGAGCTCCAAGCAGGACACCGTTGCTGACACGACGATGGAAGCGGAGTATATAGCTGCTTGCGATGCCGCAAAAGAAGCAGTCTGGATGAAGAAGTTCCTAACAGAACTTCAGGTGGTTCCTACCATAGTTGATCCAATACCTCTGTATTGCGACAACAACGGAGCTATAGCTTTAGCGAAGGAACCAAGGTCCCATCAGAAGTCCAGACACATCTTGAGGCGGTATCACCTGATCAGGGAGATCATTGATCGTCGGGAGATCGAGGTTCGGAGAGTTGCTTCAGAAGAGAACATTGCTGATCCATTCACAAAGGCCCTTCCTCAGATTCAGTTCGAGCGGCTACTCGAGATCATCGGTCTTCGATACGCCAGTACATGGCCCTAGTGCAAGTGGGAGATTGTTAGTGTTTATGCCCTAGAAAGCCATTACTGTATCATACTAGCTTGTATATTACTTAATGGAAGCTTGGGATATTCACATGTATATAACAGTCTTGCTAAACATGGTAGTATGCTACTTGGTTTTTCTATCTTAATATGTGAGTGTACGTATTGATAGAGCTCTTAGGATCTTGCTTGTCTACCAGCGTTGTGATGGCAGTCACACTAGTGGGGGGCTGGGTAGTCTTCAAGCACATCCTTATTCAGGTCCCTGGTCGTTGGATTATCGAAACAGAGCATCGATACTCCGGAGTAGACTGGTGTGTACGCTTCTCATCCCAGTTAGGGAGATGGTCTGTCCCACAGCCGTCAGTACGTCGTACTGGAGATAGTATACAGGTGCTCGTTAGGTTACGGGTACACCGGACAGGACTCACAGGGAACTGTTGGTTGGTTTGATACCAGTCGTCAGTGAACAAGTTCCCAGGTGACATGAGAACAGCGTAGTCCGCAGACTTGACACTGCTACTTCGTCTCGAGTGTGTCCCACTGTTCTTAGATTGCTACCCTACCACGGCTCAAAGGAGTCGTGCAAATAGGTAGCAGTTGGGTGCAGTCCCGAGCACTTGGAGGCAGTGGCAGTTAGACAGGATTTGTCCCTCCCGGTATTGGGAGTAGATATCGTGCTGTGTCAGAGAGCCATTACGCAAAGTCCCTGGCCAGGGCAAGCGAGATTTGCTGGTAGGTTCTAGAAGTTTCTCAGGGTGTAATGGGCTTCCCTCCGACACGACTTATACCGCTATTAGGGGACTGACGCTTGCCGCCCCCCTAGGCCCGATATGCGATAGTCTTGGACGAACGGACCGGACTGTATGGAGATTGTCACATCAGACTCAGTAGGAGTTCGGATGGGTTTTCTCATCGGCCTTCTTATCGACAACTACCTGGGGACCGTTACGTACAGCTAGTGCCGCTTGCGGTCTGTGGTTAAACCCACTGCCAGCGTAGTAGTCGAGTCTCTAAAGTCCCACACAGAGAGTTTCCTACTCCAGGCGAAACGATATAGAGGTTGCATGGTTTGGCGACAAAGGGTTCGGACGCATACGTGCGTTTACGCACGTACGACTTTCGGACAGTTTTTACCAGTCGGCTTTGGTTTAAGCCAGTTACTGGTATCCGGTTATTGGATTTTTACAGTCTAAAGTTTTTCCGTATTTTTGCGGATTGGAGGGGCGTTCTCGTAATTGTACGAGAAGCTTCTAGAAGATGTGACTAAGGAGGTTACTTTGGATGAGATTGTGAGTCATGAGGTGATTCATCATTATCATTAATTGCACCATAAATGATAATGACACATACTTAATGAATCACCATTAGATATTTGTGAAGCATGCTTATTCATCACTCATTTTCTTTTGTTGATAAATGAGAATGCTTCATAATATATTATGATACACTCTCTCTCTTCTCATGATCTTATCTCACATTCTCTCTCCTCAAGCTCTCATCTTCAAACCCTAATCCTTACACCTCATGAGTTGAGATCAAAGGATTAGTTAGACTAAACAATCCATAACCATCACTCTATCTCATCCTAACTTCTTTGATTAGCAATCCAAGAAGGTTAGTTGCCTCAAGTTTAGAGGTTTAGCTTGGAGTTTCGCTCTCGGGTGGATCGTCTACTACCTAGAGAAGGCCGAGGAGAACAAGGAGATCGTAAAGACGAAGGACCGGTTTCATTAGGTATAATCCCTTAACACTATAGTTTAGTATAGCTATGTGTTCGGTTATTATTTGTTTAGCTTCGATTCAAGCGGTTAGTCGATGTTTGTTCTTTAAACTTGATCGTTTTTGAAAATTCCGCCTCCCCATAAGTACTGGGGTGTACTACATCGACTTACAATACAGTCGAGACCCCGACGAGGGGCGGTGGCCGGTCTCACAAGCCACTGGTGTCAGTTGGTTCACCTAAGATGTATACAGGTGCTCATTGGGTTATGAGTACACCGGACAGGACTCGCCGGGAACATGCTAGTTGATCTTATACCAGATGTAAGATAGCAGTTCCCTGGTGACATGTGTACAGGTTAGTTCATCGATCTGAGATCGTCATTTGTCTCGTGTGAGTTCCCACTGTGCTTTGATTACTACCCTACCACGGCTCAAAGGAGTCGTGCAAACAGGTTTTAGTTGGGTACAGTCCTGAGCCACATGGAGGCGGTGAGCGGATCTGCAGGGGTTCGTCTCTCCCGGTATTGGGGGTGAGGTCGCGCTGTGTCTAGGAGAGCCATTACACAAAGCCCTCAGCCGAGGCAGGAGATTTACTGGTAGGTATTCCAGTAGTATCTCAGGGTGTTCTGGGCTACACTCCGACACGACTTGTACCGCTTTTGGGGGTCTGACTTTTACCAACCCCCTAGGCCCGCCATGCGATACTTATAGACGAACGGACCGGACTGTATGGATATTGTCACTGACAGGATCAGTAGGGTGTCAGGATGAGTTCGCTCATCGACGTCCCTTTTGGTCAATAGCAGGTGGCTCGTCACGTATTGGCTTATACCTCTGACGTGCTAGTGGTTAAATCCACAGCCATAGTATTGACGAGTCTTTAGAGTCCACCACACTTACAGTTACTCAAGTTTCGGGCGAAACGCTGTAGAGGCCGTATGGAGATATGGCAGGGTCCGATCAGATAGGTGCGGTATTGCACGGATCAGGATCGGACGGTTTGTACTAGTGGCCGTATGGTTATATGGCAGGGTTCGATCAGATACGTGCGGTATTGCACGGATCAGGATCGGACGGATATTACTAACTGGCTTTGGTTTAAGCCGGATCCTAGTTTAGTACAGTGTAGATTTTGTCTCATTGCATTTGTATCCGGTCGGTATACAGATGCGGGTGTGTATGCACAGTTTCGGGGTTTTCCTGTAATTTATTACGGGACCAGTTTTCTGGAGTAGCCAGTTTGCATTCCGTTCCGGCCGGTTTTCCTTTGTTCTTTCCCGGCCGGACTTTTCCGATGGAGGGTGTTATTTGCAAGTTTGCAAATAACATTTAGTGGAGGGTTTATTTCTGAGATGAGAGATTTTGATAGCATCTTTTTATTCCTTTATTTTCTATCATCATTTCATGCATTTATGGTGATTAGAGTTGATTAGGAATTGATTTGAGTTTTGTTATCATGGTGTTTGGATGTGGTCACCCCTTCACCTTTTACTACCATCACCTCCCTTCTTGTTATGGTTTGATATTCATTCCTTCACCATTCTCACATGAGAGGAGAGGCTTGACTTGAGAGAAAAAGAATGAGAGGTTCATTTCATATTAGTATGGTAGCACATATTTCTTCATCTCCTTCTTCTTCTTGTTTTGGAAAAATGAAAGCACCATTTTTCTTAACCTCATTCCTCCATCACCAATGGCAACATAAATCCCAAAGGAGACAATAGATTCTACTCTATCCTACAACACTTCTTGGACGCGTCGGCTAGCCAACTTCGCGCCCGAGTTGCCTCGGTCCAGAGGTGGGAGCCCGTAAAAGATACAGGCGACGTGGTGCCCTTCCGCCGAGGAGGCGACGACATGGAGACAGGACTTTCCGTGGGAGATCGGGACGATGACGAGAAGACCGGAGGACTCGGATCACTTGGTATACTTCTCTTCCCATCTCTTGTTAGCTAGTGTAGGTTAATGGTTAACGATCCGGGTTTCTTTGTCCGCGGTAGCGCCAGTTTCCAAGTAAGGAAAATTTTTGATTCCGCATTTTGGCCTCGGTAAGACGGCCGGGGCGCTGCCGTGGCGCAACATAGGGTCCATCAGGACAAAGTGGTTGGTCCTCGTACGATATTCGGTTTACTTATGACTTCTCTAGTTTTTAGACAGGTGTTTCGTAGAAACATAGGGTCCAAGTTTTGAGAAGTTATAGGTATATGAATAAAGTAGAAAACCAAGCATTGCAAGTATCAGGATTCTTCAAAGAGATCGAAGATGTAGATACTTGTGTATGGTGTTCAGTTGATAGTAATGATTAAGTGAACTAGCTTCTCTTTCGGGGTACTCATAATTGGAAGCATTCCTAAGTTGTGTAACGCTGACCGGCCTTTTTCCATTTAGTTGACATGCACTAGAGACAGCTGCATGATTTGAATCTGGTTCAATTAAATCAGTGCCTCTGGTTCTATATTGGATATAGAACAGTTCATATCTTAACGATGTTAAGGTACGGGGAGTTGTCGGGCTTATGCTTAAAACCAGACTCTGGATAACTCAAGGCACGTTTCTGTAATGGCCGTTTGTGGGTTGACCCAGGCTATGACGAGGGTTGACTTTCTACCATCTGGAAGATCAATAGTGATATTGTTCTAGACTCGCCACAGTTTTAATAAAATGGAATTTTTCAGAAAACAGTAGTGGGAGTATGGTAGAACTGGAAGTGATTCCAGAACCGCAAACGATTACTGAAGATTTGATAAGGAACCTAAAGATTCAATCTGGTTTGACATTCCTTTGGCCACTCCGCAGATAAGATGGGTAACCTCATGCACCCGAGAGGTACTCCGGTAGCCTTAAGGACGGTGGCAGGGAGGTTCTTGTTTACCCACACTTGCCATTGCTGTTGTTCCAGGCTGCGAGACCCGGCGGGAGGATGAGTATAGCGTCGTTCCAAACTGGCTTTAGAAGTGTACGTCTATATGACTCTTCCAGAGGGTTGTCGTAGTCAGAGGGAGCAGCGGAAGCATTGGTGGATAGGTTGCTTATGTCTATTTATAGACTAAAGCAGATGTAGCAGAGATAAATCATCTATTTCTGACGTGACAGTCATAGGTTTGACTTCGTCAGAATAGGGGATGGATCTGTTGAGAAGGTAGTAGGATGTGATGTCATGGTATTTGGATGACATACATAGAGTAGGAAGTGATATTCCTATACTACGATCGGTTATACTTTGGTCGTCACACAGTGGTTTCTCTACATTGGACTTGGATATTATATCAGACATTCTGGTTACTGGATCTATGGTTTTAGATCTACATTTGGGTGGTTTCCCAATCAGGGTACTTAGATAGCATTCTAAGAGTATTTAGAATGGACGACTCCTGGTACGGTAGTGTACCTGCAGGTGATGGAGTCACCCTCTCTAAAGGTGTCTTACAGACTAAAGGGGAGAGGGATGTGCATGATTGACAGATCACTTGCTTAGGCAATTGAGTCAATCATGAAATGTCAAGTACCACACCAGATGTTGCTTTTGCACTATATGCAATAAGTTGACATTGATCCAATACTGGAGAAACAGTCAGAAGCAGTTTTAGAACATAAGTGGATGTTCTAGGGATAAGATAACGACAGCCTCATTCGGGACACAGTTATCCTTCCAGGCTTCCAAGGTGACCTGGACGACAAGGAGGTTGTGAGAGTTATAGTTTTTCCTTCTGACGAGAGCAGTATTTTGGACAGGTGGTCCAAGGAAATACTGAGGGAGGAATGGCACAGGATACTGATTAAGTTCAGTTGACGATACAGTCTAAGAAGTTTGGATTTGGAGTTCATTTATGAGCTAGGTCCCATCAGACATCCAAACACAATCTAAGACAGGTATTGCTCATTTCGGGAGATGGGTTTCTCCGCGAACTTGAGTTATAGAGAGACATAGAAAGAAACATCAAAGCGGATCCCCTCACTGAAGCTATTCCTCGAACGCTATTGTTTCGCAAACGAGCTTTGTGAGACTGACTAGTAGAGGAGTTGAGTGTTCGGTATCACACGGGCTGTGAGTATGCGACATCGCAATAATTAGCCTTGAGTGCAAGTGGGAGTTTGTTGGAGATAGTGCCCTCAGAGTCAATTATTGGATCACAGGCACGTGGTTGCAATGATTGAGGGAGGACCTATTCCGGTAGGACAGTCATACTCATGATGATAGTATGCTATCTGGTTTACCTTTATCATCGTGTACTGCTTTAGGTGACCTGACAGGTCACTATTGCACGTTGATAGAGCCTTTAGGATTCTTGCTTGACTGCCAGTAGTATGAGGGCGATCATATACGTGGGAGCTGGTAGTCTATAAGCACATCCTTAAAAGGTCCCTAGTCGTGGGAGTTTCGAGACAGGGCATCGATACTCCAGAGTAGACTAGTGTATACAGTCGAGACCCCGACGAGGGGTGGTGGCCGGTCTCACAAGCCACTGGTGTCAGTTGGTTCACCTAAGATGTATACAGGTGCTCATTGGGTTATGAGTACACCGGACAGGACTCGCCGGGAACATGCTAGTTGGTCTTATACCTGACGTCAGATAGCAGTTCCCTGGTGACATGTATACAGGTTAGTTCATCGACCTGAGGATCATCATTTGTCTCGTGTGAGTTCCCACTGTACATTGATTACTACCCTACCACGCTCAAAGGAGACGTGCAAACAGGTTTTAGTTTGGTACAGTCCCGAGCCACATGGAGGCAGTGAGCGGATCTTCAGGGGTTAGTCTTTCCCGGTATTGGGGGTGAGGTCGCGCTGTGTCTAGGAGAGCCATTACACGAAGTCCTTGGCCAAGGAAGGAGATTTACTGGTAGGTATTCCAGTAGTATCTCAGGGTGTTCTGGGCTACACTCCGACACGACTTGTACCGCTTTTGGGGGTCAGACTTTTACCAACCCCCTAGGCCCGCAATGCGATGCTCATAGACGAACGGACCGGACTCTACGGATATTGTCACTGACAGGCTCAGTAGGGTGTCAGGATGAGTTCGCTCATCGACGTCTCTTTTGGTCAATAGCTGGTGGCCCGTCACGTATGGCTAATAGTTCTGACGTGCTAGTGGTTAAATCCACAGCCATACTATTGACGAGTCTTTAGAGTCTACCACACATTCAGTTACTCAAGTTTTCGGGCGAAAAGCTGTAGAGGCCGTATGGAGATATGGCAGGGTTCGATCAGATACGTGCGGTATTGCACGGATCAGGATCGGACGGTTAGTACTAGAGGCCGTATGGATATATGGCAGGGTTCGATCAGATACGTGCGGTATTGCACGGATCAGGATCGGACGGATAATACTAGCCGACTTTGGTTTAAGCCGGATCCTTGTATAGTACAGTGTAGATTTTGTCTCATTGCATTTGTATTTCGGTCGGAATACAAATACGGGTATGTATATACAATAGCGGGGTTTTCCTGTAATTTATTACGGGATCAGTTTTTTGGAGTTTCCAGTTTGTTTTCCGTTTCAGCCATATTTCTTTGTATCATTCAATGGTTGAAGATTGGTGGAGGAGGGCTTATTTGCATTTATGCAAATAAGCATTTTGGAGGGTGTTATTTTCATATTGTTGTATCATGATGACTTAGCCTCCATTGACTTCTAGGATCATGATGGTTCATGGTTGCTTATCTTTTGACATGGAGATGAGGATGGATTATGATGGTTTTTGAGTGTGGTGTTTTTGTAATGATGTTTGATCATCATTATCTCTCTCTCTCTTTCTCTTGCATTATGTGGTTCACTCTCTTTTTGGATTCCACTTGACTCCATTCTCACCCTTCACCTTGTGATGGCCGGCCTTGCTCTAGAGGGGGTTGTCCCATATTTTTGGTGTGGGATTTTTGCTCTTTTGGCTTTGTAAAATCCCACAAGTTCCATCTCCATAAGCTCATATCATTTCCTCCACCATATGGAAACTCCCTCAACCCCGAGAGACACATATAGAACTACACCATTCTACAACAAACCTTGGGCACGTCGTCTTGCCAACTTCGTGCCCGAGTTGCCTCAGTCCAGAGGTGGGAGCCCGTAAAAGAAGCCGGCGACGTGGTACCCTTCCGGCGACGTGGTGGAGACTGGAGACTCCGCGGGGAGATCGGGACGACGACGAGAAGACCGAAGGACACGGATCGCTCGGTATATCTCTCTACCCTTTCTCTAGATAGCTAGGACTAGTTTAATGGCACGATCCGGGTTTATAGTGCGCGGTGGTGCCGGTTTACAGTTTTGTAAAGTTAAAGAAAAGCATCGCTTCCGCATTCCGGCGTCGGATTGACGGCCGGGGCGCCGCCGTGCACTTACAGTGCATAAGCTACATCCGGTCTGGTACACAACATCGCATACATTATAGAACCTACCGTAGAAGCGTAGGGTATAATACACATGCGATCCCTTTCCAAATCAGTCTTGGGAGACATCTCTTTGGAGAGGGTGATCCCGTGACAAGCCGGTAGATTACCACGCTTGGAATCTTCCATACTGAATCTTTTCAGTATGGTGTCGATGTACCTGGACTACGAAAGTCCTAATATCCTCTTGGATCTATCACGATGGATCCGGATCCCCAGAATGTAAGTGGCATCACCCAGGTCTTTCATGGAGAACCTGTGTGACAAGAACCCTTTAATAGATTGTAGCATAGGAATGTCATTTCCTATCAAAAGAATGTCATCCACGTATAAAACGAGGAACAAGACAGTTCTTGCTACGAATCTACTATAGATGCATGGTTCATCTGGATTTTTGATAAAGACAAAATCTTTGAATGTCTCATCAAAAAAGATGTTCCAACTCCGCGATGCCTGCTTTAGTCCATAGATAGACTTAAGCAACTTGCACACCTTCATTCTGAATGAAACCCTCTGGCTGGTCAATATAGACACACTCCTCTAAATTTCCATTTAGAAAAGCGGTCTTTACGTCCATCTGCCAAATCTCATAATCGTGGAAGGCAGCAATGGCAAGAAGGATCCGAATGGATTTCAGCATAGCCACTGGAGAAAAGGTTTCGTCATAGTCCAAACCAGGTCTTTGACGAAAACCCTTTGCAACAAGTCTAGCCTTATAGGTCTCAACCAGTCCATCTACACCAATCTTCTTCTTGAAGATCCAGTTGCATCCTACGGGTTTTACCCAATCTGAAGCAATGTCCAAAGTCCATACTTTGTTGGTGTACATGGACTCCATTTCGGTCCGCATTGCATCCAGCCATTTTACTGAGTCAACGCTCTTAATGGCCTGCTGGAAGCTAGTAGGCTCATCACTATCAATGATGCAATCCTCTCTATCCCCGTTTATGAGAAAACCGTAGTATCTCTCGGGAGGATGAGACTGCCTACTACTCCTGCGGAGTGGCGTAGGAATGTCATTTTCTTTCGAACCCTCTGGTTCTTCTAAGATTTCAGTAATAGCTCGTGGTTCTTGAATTTCTTCCAGTTCTATTGCGCTCCCACTTATCTGATTTTCCAAAAACTCAGTTTCCAAGAAGCAGGAATGACGAGAAACAAAAACCTTTTGTTCCTCTTCGCAATAGAAGAAATATCCCTTGGAGTTCTTTGGATATCCCACAAACTTGCACTGTACTGAGCGTGCCTCGAGTTTTTCCGCATGATGCTTTTTGACAAAAGCTGGACATCCCCATGTCTTAATGTGCTTAAGATAGGGTTTCTTCCCAAACCACATCTGATATGGTGTGGTAGGCACTGTCTAAGTTAGAAATCGGTTCAAAAGATATGCAGCTGATTCCAGTGCATATCCCCAGAATGATCGCGGTAACTCAGTGTTACTCATCATGGAACGTACCATATCCAATAGGGTCCGGTTCCGTCTCTCCGATACACCGTTATGTTGCGGAGTGTATGGATGAGTAAGCTGAGAGAGAATTCCATTCTCTTTTAGGTAATCCAGGAACTCGGCATTCAAGTATTCACCACCTCGATCAGATATCAGTGTCTTGATACTTTTGCCAGTTTGTTTTTCTACTTCATTCTTATATTCCTGGAATTTTCCAAAGGCATCGTATTTATGTTTCATTAAGAAGACATATCCGTACCTTGAAAAGTCATTCGTAAAAGTATTGAAGTAAGAATAACCGCTTCGCGCATGTGTAGACATTTGACCGCACACGTCGCTATGTACGAGTCCCAAGAGCTCGCTCACTCTTACTCCGTGTCCAGTGAACGGAGTCTTTTTCATCTTTCCTCTGAGACAGGATTGACAAGATGCATACGATTGATATTCGAACGGATCTCAATATCCTTATGTATGTAACTTTTTCAACCTTCTCTCATTGATGTGACCCAGTCTACAATGCCATAAGAAAACCTGATTTGTTTCTTGAGACTTTCTTTTGTGTGTATTCTGGACATTGAAAATCTGTGGTTGGTTTAATACGTATATACCATTGCTTAATGTACCCGACCCAATAAGAACTTGATAAGGTGAATGTTTACAACATTACTTACAAATGCAAATTCATAACCTTCTTTAGACATTAAAGATACAGAAATGATATTACAGGTTGCATTGGGTACAAAATAACAATTACGCAAAACCAAAACGTGTCCATCTAACAATCCCAGGTGATAGTCCCCCACGGACTCAGCATCCATGCCGGCTCCGTTTGCAACTCTGAGGGTCATATCACCTGCATTCAAAACCCTACGCTTTCTCAGTGCCTGCAAAGAATTACAGAAATGAGATTCTGATCCGGTATCCAATACCCAGGAAGTAGAGTTAATTGATAGACAGTTTTCAATAACATACACACCTGAAGCCGAAGCCGCAACTTGCTTCGGGTCCTGGTTCTTGGCCTTCCAAGCCCTGCAATACTTTTTCCAATGTCCTTTCTTATGACAATAGAAGCACTCTTCCTTTCCCACAAGCTGCCTCACTATCTTTGTTGCCTTTGCTTTTCCCTTCGTTTCCACTTTACTAACACCGCCCCTTGGTTTGGCGGGGGCTTTCTTCTTCTTTCCCTTGGCTTTCGCCTTGGACTTAGAAGAGGAAAATCCTCCTACAAACAAAGTGGATGTTTCCCTACCTTTCTGTAGGGTGCCTTCTACACTCATCAACATGTTGAGGAGCTCCGGAAGTTCAACTTCTTTTCTTTGCAAGTTGAAGTTCAGGATAAACTGGGCGTAAGTGGAAGAAAGGGACTGGAGAATCAAGTCCGTATAGAGCTCGTTGTCTAACGTGGTCCCAAGGTCCGCGAGCTCTTCAATGAAGCCAATCATCATAAGCACGTGTTCCGCTACCGATGATTTGACGGCCAATCTTGTCGAAAACAACTTTTTCGAGACTTCGTATCTGGCGATACGGGATTGCTTTCCATATAGTTCCTTACTATGGAGAAATATGGATTCTAGGTCCATATTCTCGTGCCTCCTCTGATGTTCGTTGTCCATAGAGACAAGCACGAGGCACTTGGCCTTCGCGCAATCGATCTTCCAGGTCTTACGGATTTCCTTATCCGCGACACTGGAGGTGGGACCTGGGACAGAGGGAGCTTTGGTGGTAAGGAGATACCCCAGCTTGTCGTAAGTGATTGCCATTTTGACATTCCTGAGCCAATCTTTATAGTTTGGCCCTGTCAGTATATTTTTATCTAGAAGTCACTTATGTCCGGTCATGATGATTGGTCGCTGCAATTAGGAGAGAGAGAAGTAACACTCAGCATGATGCTCCTGCAAGTTTAGAGTGGTTTTTAGTTTGTCTAAACAGGGTGGCTCCCACTGTTTCATCAATTCCTCCTCAAACCAAAAATGAAGAATTAGTCGGGATCAATCTCACCATACAATACTTGCTTAACCGTTCAGCCAGGCCAGTGTTGGTACTTCGAGGGATGTTTTTCAACACTTTCGCGAAGTTCCTTAATTAAATAACCTCTTATCCCTGGGGCGTAAACCCACTAACACCTTTCTAGACACCTACTTGGTTTATAGCATTGATCGTTAAGTGAGAAATTTCCCGAGGAGTAGCTTATACTCACAGTAGGATCGGGATCCAAATATCATCGCGTGACAAAACTGAAGGAATCCTACCAGAATCATCACACTCCAAATGGCATGCAGCACTGGAAAGTTTCAGTTTCTTTAGAAACTCCCGATGTGGATTTTTTCCCCATGCTCTTATGACCTTGACTTTGGCCAACAAATCATAAGTCACATGTCAAGTTCTACCCGTCATTCTCCAGGTTAATTTGAACCCACCCGTACCTACCCTTGACGTTGGCCAACAAGGCAGTACGACTGTCCTAAACCAATGCATCTATCTATGCTGCATATGAATATCCAATAGTTACCAATCACTGTGCCTTGACTTTGGCCAACAAACACAGCTTGAATACTATTGACTATCCATATGAAACGACGGAGGGCTACGAATGGTTTTGGCGAAACCGTGAACGTAGTGAACTTGATATAATCGATGGAACGAGATAGCTTTTAAAAGGAGTGGCTTAAGCTCCGCGTTTAAAAGTTGTTTTTGAAAAAAAACCGAGTGGTTTTAAAAGTGTTCCAACGACTTTACTTGGTTTATTTTCTTGCATTAATTTTAATGCGTCCCATCATTTAATCCTACCATTGCAGAAAACAACGAAAATATGACGTACGGTTATGCCATCTGCATTCGCCATTGGGCCCCGTCATTACCCGTTAGGTTACTTAACTAACGACAGAGCGGGGGTTGGACTAGCGCGGATGCAAAAAATAAGCAATGCCTAAATAGATATTATAAATAGATATATACATTCGTCAGATGCAATGATAGCCATTCCAGATCACAGATGAACACATTGGATATACTAGGAATCCGCATTCTGTACAAGCCTGTAACGAAAGCGGATTACACGGCCGCAGTGAATAGCCAATACCCCACCCTAGACCCCTACGGGTGAGGCAAAGTACCTGCTAAATACCCGAAGTGAAGCAACCTCCCTCAACAACATGAGTAGGCCACTCGGCACTTCGAGATACCCGGTAGTTTGTGCACCCCCTCCTTGGGTCTATCCTAGGAGCAAAAATAGTAAAAGAAATTATACAATGGCGGCTACAACCTCATCCCGGATGTGCGGCCATACAAATAATATTACATCCATTACAAATTACATGAATTAAAAGATAAAGAAAACTCTCATCTCACAACCCCCCGGCTATTCATCCGCGACAATCCAATGAATTCATAAACACATACCATCAACATTACAGATCACAGATATGTATAACCCCCACTAATCGGCATATAGCGATTAGTAAACGTTCAATACATATATCACATCACAGATATAACCCGTTAGCTAAAGTCTTTAGAAGTTCGATCAAAATACGGATTTTTGACCACCCCAAAAAAAAATTTTTCTTTCTGGAAAATCTGGGCAGAAAAATCAAATTCCAAAAATCCCAAAACAGCACAAAGAACACACTGCAGTGAAAACGATCCACGCCCGAGTCAACTCGGCCGCGGATCCGCGGCAAGAAGCTCTTCTTGCCGCGGTTCCGCAGTGAGTTAGTCGGTTCGTTGGCTCGTTTTTCTGCTGTGTTCAAATAAAACCCTGAGTTGATTTTTGGTATATGTCAAATAATTTTTACAGCAGTTTAAAAATCGACAGAATGTTTGTGTTCCGGGCATGTTTCGTGACTTTTTCTCCGATCGAACTTCTAGTTACTTTGCTAACATGTTAGATAGTGTTTAACTAGGCTCTGATACCACTGTAAGTCCACGTTACCCATCCCTGGTTCTTTGGGGTTACGGAAATGGTGAAAAACAATTTTCTACGGTGGGGTAACATGGACTCAAAAACGGATCTTTGTTAAACTAACTATCTAACAACCTAACTAAGAGTTTTACCTACTCGGTTAGGGGGTTATACCTTAACTTGAACTCCTTCTCTTCAACTCCTTGTGGTGGTCGGATCGGCCTTACCTCGTCGTCTCCTTGTGCCGAAGATGGATCCACCCGAAAGCTTCTACCTTTGGCTCCAACCTCAATCTAGAGGAAACTAGAATACTTGGCTTGCTAGACCTTGTACACTAGGATGAGTAGAGAAGTGTTTTGGGTTTTATCTCTATGGTTCTTGTTTCTCATCACATGAGTCAATAGAACCATGAGCTAAAGAGAGAGCAAGAGGAAGAGGAGAGAGCTTGAGGATGAGAGAGAATGAGAATGATAGAATGAGCAAGACTCTTTCCACCCATGCTCTCAAAACACCAAATAATCATAATAATAACAATAATTATGCATCTTGTGATGGTTCATGACAATGGCTTTATCATTTCATGCATTTAATGCATTTTGTGAACAAACAGCAAGCAAAGGTCAATGCCATGAAATGATAGCCATTGTCAAGATGATGGTCAACAAGTCCAACCTAGTCAACCGGTCAACAAAGTAAACAAGTCAACAAAGTCAACCTTTCAACCCAACCATGGCACAATAATACTTAATTAATATTACTATTAATCATATTTCTAATTCTCATCAGGGTTTAGCAGAAGTCAACAGTCAACAACCCTAATAAGAATCCTCTGCCTCCGTCTCTGTCAACCGTGCATACACACCCGCATCCGCGTTCCGAGGAACATGGATACAAACGAGATAAAACCAATCCCAAAAGGTATTCTAGGATCTGTCTTAAACCTAAGCCCGCTAGTAATAACTGCCCGGACACCAAACATGCACAAGTGCGCGGATGTGACCGAACCCTGTCGCAAAACCATGCGACCTCTACTCTTTTGCCTAATGGCGAATAGCTCTCTGTGTGGGACTCTAAAGACTCGACAGTACGCTGGCAGTGGGTATAACCACAGACCGCAAGCGGCACTAGCTTTGCGTAACGGCCCCCAGGTAGATGCCGATAAGAAGACTGACGAGGTGAACTCATCCGAACTCCTACTAAGCCTGAATGTGACAGTCTCCATACAGTCCTGTCCGTTCGTCTGAGTATATCGCATGGCGGGCATAGGGGGGCGGTAAACGTCAGTCCCCTAATATAGGTATAACTCGTGTCGGAGTGTAGCCCAGAACACCCTGAGATAACACTAGAAACACACCAGTGCATCTCGCTTGCCCTGGCCAGGGACGACTTTGTGTAATGGTTCTCCTTGACACAGCGCGATATCAACTCTCAATACCGGCAGAGACGAATCCTGTCTAACCGTCACTGCCTCCAAGTGCTTCGGGACTGCACCCAACTACTACCTGTTTGCACGAGTCCTTTGAGCCGTGGTAGGGTAGTAATGAAAGTACAGTGGGAACACACTCGAGGCGAAAGTGACGGTGTCAAGTCAGCGGACTAAGCTGTACTCATGTCACCTGGGAACTGATAACTGATGATAGGTATTATACCAACCAATCAGTTCCCGATGAGTCCTGTCCAGTGTACTCGTAACCTAACGAGCAACCGCATACTATCTCAAGTACGACGTACTGACGGCTGTTGGACAGACCGTCTCCCCTGCTGTGATGAGAAGCGCATACGCTAGTCTACTCCGGAGTATCGATGCCCTGTCTCGATAGTCCTACGACTAGGGACCTGTATAAGGATGTGCTTGTGGATTACCCAGCCCCCACGAGTGTGACTGCCATTACAACGCTGGTAATCAAGCAAAGATCCTAAGGGCTCCACTAATGTGTATAGGCGATATGTTAAAAGAAACACATGTACACACATTGAAGTAGAGACAAACCGAGTAGCATACTACTATTTTGAGCAAGATTGTCTATACAATGGTGAATATCCCAAGCTTCCATTAAGTAATATACAAACTAGTATGATACAGTAATGGCCACTAGGGCATATACACTAACACATAGAACATCACGTTCGCAAACCCGTCTAAAAGAACATATAGCAATTAGACGAGTTGTACCACTCTAATGACATTCACGGTCACAGATAGAAATGCATATAGTGTAAACTAACATATTTAAAATTTCGATCCACTAAACTTCCCTAAATGGCCCCAAGTGCAAATCCAACACTCAAACGAATCTGGGCCAAAACAAAACATCTCAGAAACCACTATTCCATATAAATGACACCTAGAAGAAAAATGGTGCACTGTGTCCACCATACCGCCGCGCAACCGCGGCAAACACGATGGTTTGGCCACGGTTCCGCAGTGTGATGGTCAGAACGTGCACTCAAATTTCTTCCAGGGTCTTAAAAAGGCCTGCACGATTTTCTGATATACTCAAAATAATTTTTGGACGACTTTAAAAATTTGGCAGAAACTTGAAGAATGGAATTGCGGTTTTAGAAAATTCGGTCGATCGTTGTTTTAAACATGTTAGAACAAACTAGTATGGGTTAATGGCGTAACTCTGATACCATGTAAGTCTACGGTAGTGCCCCGGCCGTCAATCCGAGGCCAAACGCGGAACAAAAACTTTTATAAACTGGCGCTAACGCAATCTTTCACCCGGATCGTTCCATTAACCCTATACTAGCAAACTACAAAGATGTTAGAATGGCTATACCGATCTATCTGTGTCCTTCGGTCTTTAGCCACCATCCCAAGCTGCTCGTGGCTGCTCCAACGATGTTCGCTCTCCGATCTCGCTTTTCGAAATGACACCACGTCAAAGATTCTTTATACGGGCTCCCGCTTCAAAACGAAGCAACTCGGACATGAAGTTTTCTAGCCGACATGTCCAAGGTGAAGTAGAGATAGTGTGTGATTACTTTGTCTCAAAACATGTGACGTTTTAGAAATCGTTTTGCGAATTTTTCCGTTTTAGGATAAAATTGTCGATGTTTTCCCTTTTAACCCGATTGTGATCAAACTTCTGTAGAAACTTGCCGGCACCTAGTGTAGCTAAAGTAAACCTAGTGAACGAGTTTTAGGGGTCAATGGGATGTTTTGGTTCACATAGAATTTTTCCTAAATAAAATATTGTTTTAATGCTTTATTTGTGCACTTTATTACTGGTAATTATTTTTTTTATGTGGGTAAATTACTACTAATGGGTTTTTATGCTTAACTAATCACTAGATTTTTGTTTAGAACCATCCATCCAAAATATCTAGATTTTTAGGATTTATTTTGGTTTTTCTACAAAAGAAAATGGTGACTAATGCCTTTTTTGTTTTATTATGCAATTATTGTATCTTTTCCTTCTAGAAAATCCCACACACCTCCACAAAACGCAGCTCCCTCTCCTTGGCCGGCCACATCCATTCCCTTGCTTCCCTTCTCTCTTCTCACTTCATTTCATCATTTTCTAGTTCACAAAAATCATGAAAAATCCAAATTAATTCATAGAAAATCAAATATAATCCAAAACCTTCATCTTTCTTCACAAATCATGCTTGGATCTTCATTCTAGTGGGAATTTTGGAGGCTAATGTTTGGTTTTATTCTTGTTTCATGTGGTGTTCTTTAAGGTATAAAACCTTAACACTAATCTCTTTTTATTGCTTAATACATTTAATTAGCTTAATTAGATGTTTAATTTAAGCTTTTAAATTATTATTTAGAAATTCAAGATATCATTTTGGTAATCAAGTTGGGATTTTGATTAGTGAAATGGTTAATTAATATGTTAAGCTTGAGGAAAACTTAATCAAGTTGCTAATTTGTTAAATGATATTTTCCTAATCGGATAATTAAGCTAATTAACAAACTTAACTTTTGCTAATCCTAATTAGTGAAAACTAAAATTTAGTAAAGGTTTATATGGTTTAACCTTGTTATTTGAAGATATTTGTAAATTATAGTTTTGGTAAAACTGGAAGTTTTGTGCTAAAATGATAAATACTGCTTACTAGATTTCGGTAACTTTTAGGCGTGTGTTTATTTTGACGTTGCAAAGTTAATTATATTGAGTCCACGTTTATTATTGTGTTTTGAATGCGCGATCGGGACGATCGGAATCTAGACTAGGTGTTTCGTAGTTTAACGACCCTAGTTAGGGTTTTTGGCCGATATCGTGCGCGATAGATGCGCTAAGTGCGCAGTGTAATTTTCAGGGAGTTATCCTTGCGTTTCATTGTCTTTTCGTCGATGTAGAATATTTAGCTTATGTGATATGTTTGTGAAATTTTAGGTTCGCAGGCGGGGACTTCGGACGCTGCGACAAAGGGAAAAACAGGTGGTAGGCTTCACTTAGCCAGGAGCGTTGGTGAGTAGATTTAACATTTACAGGGGAATCGCCCGCATGGCGTTATGCGTCTGGGATAGAAATGACTTGACTTGTCGCATATTCTATTTCATATTTAGAATTGCGCATACACCCTACTGCTTAGTTAATTTTTGAGCTTTGTCTAGTATCCTTAGGACACTGCACTATTATTGACGGCTTATGTTGCACGAGCACTGATTGTATGCCACACACACCGTCAATAATTGCCATGACACGCCCAACCCACTTATAGATATGATATAGTTTGGTTAGGGGCATTGGGACATTGATTCATATTTCTTTATGCATATGAGTTATAGCATACATGTATACCTATATACTAACACATATGCCTTGACATACTTACATACTAGTTACCTGTATACCTATAGGGTATTGTACCATTAGTGATAGGTACATACACACATAATGACATAGCTACATGTATACTTTGCATACATACTTCCCTTATGCTCGGGGGTATATTACATCATTTCTGATAGGTAGATGTCTATATCTTGCTATACCTTTATGTTTACGTATATATCAGTTATAGCTACATGTTTACCTTTACTTGATGTTATTTAGAATTGGGGAAATTAGGAACCGCATGATATTTATATATTACTTGTTGCAGTTAATTAGCGGCTTTTCCTTTATATGCTTACATTTCAGTTTTATGTTGCGTATATTTTATTCATGGATTTTCGCATTGAGATATGGATTTTTCATGATGTTTTCTGGATTTGGAGACCGTGGTAGTTTCATGAAATTATGCATTATTTGAAAAACCCGGTTTTCCTTGATATGATATTTCAGTATCCACCATGAGATTTATCGGTTCTGATATATATAACCCATGCGAGGATTCGGGGGCCGTATGAGGGTACATGGTAGGGGCCCGGTACGGTTCCCCTCGGCAAGATGATCGATGGTCCATGCCGATTGAGCCTGAAAGGTGGTCAAGTACCTACCGGTGACATTACCAATGACTCGGCGGTTATCATGGGGATACCGACGGGAGTCATGTGCGTATAGATACGTCGAGAGGTGAGGGTCAGAGCTAGGCACTCGAGCTTTCGGTATAGCGTATGATACGTACCTATCAGGGTGCCAGTCTGTAAGTCGATGTACTTCACCCCAGTGCTTGTGGGGAGGCGGAATTTACAAAAACTTATCAAGTTTAAACAACGAACATCGACTAACCGCTTGAATCGAAGCTAAACTATAAATAACCGTATCTTATGAGTTTCTTTTCATAAGTGATTAGGGATTATACCTAACGATACTAGTCCTTCGTCTTTACGATCTCCTTGTTCTCCTCGGCCTTCTCTAGGTAGTAGACGATCCACCCGAGAGCAAAACTCCAAGCTAAACCTCTAAGCTTGAGGCAACTAACCTTCTTGGATTGCTAATCAAAGAAGCTAGGTGTAATATAGAGATGGTTATGGATTGATTAGTCTTACTAATCCTAGATCTCAACACATGAGGGTGAGGATTAGTCTTTTGAAGAGAGAGAGCTTGAGGAGAGAGAAGGTGAGAATGATTGTAATGAGAATAGTAAATCTATCATAATATATATGAACCTTTAATATTCATTCATAAAAGAAAACTAAAATGATGAATAAATGAAGTTTCATAAATATCTAGTGGTGATTCATAACCATGACTCATTAAGCATTTATCATGCATTAATGATATGCATGAATCACCCTCATGACTCACTAAACTCATTTAATGCAAATGACACCTAAACCTCCTTAGTCACCACTTCTAGAAGCTTCTCGAGTAATTACGAGAACGCCCCTCCGATCCGCAAAAATACGGAAAAACTTTAGACTGTAAAAATCCAATAACCGGATACCAGTAACTGGCTTAAACCAAAGCCGACTGGTAAAATCTGTCCGAAAGTCGTACGCGCGTAAACGCACGTATGCGTCCGAACCCTTTGTCGCAAAACCATGCAACCTCTATATCGTTTCGCCTGGAGTAGGAAACTCTCTGTGTGGGACTCTAGAGACTCGACTACTACGCTGGCAGTGGGTTTAACCACAGACCGCAAGCGGCACTAGCTGTACGTAACGGTCCCCAGGTAGTTGTCGATAAGAAGGCCGATGAGTAAACCCATCCGAACTCCTACTGAGTCTAATGTGACAATCTCCATACAGTCCGGTCCGTTCGTCCATGACTATCGCATATCGGGCCTAGGGGGGCGGCAAGCGTCAGTCCCCTAATAGCGGTATAAGTCGTGTCGGAGTGAAGCCCATTACACCCTGAGAAACTGCTGGAACCTACCAGCAAATCTCGCTTGCCCTGGCCAGGGACTTTGCGTAATGGCTCTCTGACACAGCACGATATCTACTCCCAATACCGGGAGGGACGAATCCTGTCTAACCGCCACTGCCTCCAAGTGCTCGGGACTGCACCCAACTGCTACCTGTTTGCACGACTCCATAGAGCCGTGGTAGGGTAGCAATCTAAGAACAGTGGGACACACTCGAGGCGAAGTAGCAGTGTCAAGTCTGCGGACTACGCTGTACTCATGTCACCTGGGAACTGTTCACTGACGACTGGTATCAAACCAACCAACAGTTCCCTGTGAGTCCTGTCCGGTGTACCCGTAACCTAACGAGCACCTGTATACTATCTCCAGTACGACGTACTGATGGCTGTGGGACAGACCATCTCCCCAACTGGGATGAGAAGTGTACACACTAGTCTACTCCGGAGTATCGATGCTCTGTCTCGATAATCCAACGACCAGGGACCTGAATAAGGATGTGCTTGTAGACTACCCAGCCCCCACTAGTGTGACTGCCATCACAACGCTGGTAGATAAGCAAGATCCTAAGAGCTCTATCAATACGTACACTCACATATTAAGATAGAAAAACCAAGTAGCATACTACCATGTTCAGCAAGACTGTTATATACATGTGAATATCCCAAGCTTCCATTAAGTAATATACAAGCTAGTATGATACAGTAATGGCCTTCTAGGGCATAAACACTAACAATCTCCCACTTGCACTAGGGCCATGTACTGGCATATCGCAGACCAATGATCTCGAGCAGCCTCTCGAACTGAATCTGAGGAAGGGCCTTCGTGAATGGATCAGCAATGTTCTCTTCTGAAGCAACTCTCCGAACCTCGATCTCCTGACGATCAATGATCTCCCTGATCAGGTGATACCGCCTCAAGATGTGTCTGGACTTCTGATGGGACCTTGGTTCCTTCGCTAAAGCTATAGCTCCGTTGTTGTCGCAATACAGAGGTATTGGATCAACTATGGTAGGAACCACCTGAAGTTCTGTTAGGAACTTCTTCATCCAGACTGCTTCTTTTGCGGCATCGCAAGCAGCTATATACTCCGCTTCCATCGTCGAGTCAGCAACGGTGTCCTGCTTGGAGCTCTTCCAGCACACCGCCCCTCCATTGAGGGTAAAGACATAACCCGACATGGACTTGGAATCGTCCTTATCACTCTGGAAGCCGGAATCAGCAAAGGCCTCCAACCTGAGGTCTTTTCCGCCGTAAACCAAGAACATCTCCTTAGTCCTCCTCAGGTACTTGAGAATGTTCTTTACTGCTCTCCAGTGTTTCTCCCCTGGGTCTGACTGATACCGGCTTACCACGCTCAGTGCGTAAGCTACATCTGGTCTGGTACACAACATCGCATACATTATAGAACCTACCGCAGAAGCGTAGGGTATAATAGACATGCGTTCCCTTTCCAAATCAGTCTTGGGAGACATCTCTTTGGAGAGGGTGATTCCGTGACAAGCCGGTAGATTACCGCGCTTTGAATCTTCCATACTGAATCTTTTCAGTACAGTGTCGATATACCTGGACTGCGAAAGTCCCAACATCCTCTTGGATCTATCACGATAGATCCGGATCCCCAGAATGTAAGAGGCATCACCCAGGTCTTTCATGGAGAACCTGTGTGACAAGAATCCTTTGACAGATTGTAGCATAGGAATGTCATTTCCTATCAATAGAATGTCATCCACGTACAAGACGAGGAATACGACACTTCTGGCCACAACTTTACTATATATGCACGGTTCATCTGGATTTTTGATAAAGTCATATTCTTTGACTGTCTCATCAAAACAGATGTTCCAACTCCGCGATGCCTGCTTTAGTCCATAAATGGACTTAAGCAGCTTGCATACTTTCCCGCTGCTCCCACTCTGATTGAAACCCTCTGGCTGATCCATATAGACGCTCTCTTCTAAATTTCCATTCAGAAAAGCCGTCTTTACGTCCATCTGCCAGATTTCATAATCATGGAAGGCAGCAATAGCAAGAAGGACCCGAATGGATTTGAGCATAGCCACTGGAGAAAAAGTTTCGTCATAGTCCAAACCAGGCCTTTGACGAAAACCCTTTGCAACAAGTCTAGCCTTATAGGTTTCCACCTGTCCATCTACACCAATCTTTTTCTTGAAGATCCATTTGCATCCTATGGGTTTTACCCCATCTGGAGCAAAGTCCAAAGTCCATACTTTGTTGGTGTACATGGACTCCATTTCGGTCCGCATTGCATCTAGCCATCGTACCGAGTCGCCGCTCTGGATGGCCTGCTGGAAGTCAGTAGGTTCATCATCATCTATGATGCAATCCTCTCTATCCCCATCTATGAGAAAACCGTAGTATCTCTCAGGCGGACGAGACGGCCTACTACTCCTGCGGAGGGGTGCGGGAATGTTCTGTTCTTCTTGAACCTCTGGTTCTACCAAACTTTCAGTAGCAGTTTGTGGTTCTGGAATTTCTTCCAGTTCTATTTCGCTCCCACTTATTTCCTTTTCTAAAAACTGATTTTCCAGAAAATGGGCATTACGAGAAACAAAAACCTTTTGTTCCTCTGCGTAATAGAAATAATATCCCTTGGAGTTCTTTGGATATCCCACAAACATACATTTTACTGATCGTGCCTCGAGCTTGTCCACATGCTGCTTTTTAACAAAAGCTGGACATCCCCAAATCTTCATATGCTGAAGATGGGGTTTCTTCCCAGTCCACATCTGATATGGAGTGGTAGGCACAGTCTTGGTAGGAGCTCTGTTCAGAAGATATGCCGCTGATTCAAGCGCATAACCCCAGAAAGATCGCGGTAACTCAGCATTACTCATCATGGATCGTACCATATCCAATAGGGTTCGATTCCGTCTCTCCGATACACCGTTATGCTGTGGAGTGTATGGAGGAGTAAGCTGAGAGAGAATTCCTTTCTCTTTTAGGTAACCTAGGAACTCGGCACTCAAGTATTCACCACCTCGATCAGATCTAAGTGTCTTTATACTTTTGCCGGTTTGGTTTTCTACTTCATTCTTATACTCTTGGAATTTCTCAAAAGCCTCGGATTTATGTTTCATCAGATAAATGAATCCGTATCTTGAGTAATCATCCGTGAAAGTAATGAAATAGGAAAAACCACCTCTTGCATGTGTAGACATTGGACCGCATACATCACTGTGTATGAGTCCTAAGAGCTCGCTCGCTCTCACTCCTTGTCCAGTAAATGGAGTCTTTGTCATCTTTCCTTTGAGACAAGATTGACAAGTGTCATAAGTTTGATATTCGAACGTGTCCAAATATCCTTCTCTATGCAACTTAGTCAACCTTCTCTCATTGATGTGACCCAGTCTACAATGCCATAAGAAAGCTTTATTTAAATCTGGAGACTTTCTTTTTAGTGTGTTCTGGACATTGAAAATTTGGAGTTGGTTTAACACATATATGCCGTTATTTAGAGTACCGGACCCAATCAAACCATGATTAAGGTGGATGTTGACAACATCTCTTACAAACGTGAAATCATAACCTTTATTTGATAACAAGGAAACTGATATGATATTACACGTTAAGCTGGGTACAAAATAACAGTTATGTAAAACCAAAATGTGTCCACTCGTCAATCCTAGGTGATAATCCCCGACGGACGCAGCTCCCACGCTAGCTCCGTTAGCAACCCTGAGGATCATATCACCTTCCTTCAGCACTCTACGGTTTCTCAGTGCCTGCAATGAATTGCAAATATGAGATCCTGACCCGGTATCCAATACCCAGGAAGTAGAGTTGATCGACAGACAATTCTCAATTACAAACACACCTGAAGTCGAAGCCACAGCTTGCTTCGGTTCCTGGTTCTTGGCGTTCCACGCCTTGCAATCCTTCTTCCAGTGCCCTTTCCTGTGACAATGGAAGCACTCATCCAGGCCAACTACCGGTGCTGTAAACTTTTTCTTTCCCTTCTTTCCCACCTTACTAACACCTCCTCTAGGTCTGGGTGCGGCCTTCTTCTTCCTTCCTTTGGCCCTAGCCTTGGACCCTGAAGAAGATGAACCGCCAACAAACATAGCGGGTGTTTCCCTTGCCTTCTGCAAGGTGCCCTCTGCACTCCTTAACATGTTCAGGAGTTCCGCAAGTTCAACTTCTTTTCCTTGAAGATTGAAGTTGAGGATAAACTGGGCGTAGGTGGGAGGAAGGGACTGGAGAACAAGGTCTGTATAGAGCTCATTATCCAAAGTCGTCCCAAGGTCCGCGAGCTCTTCAATATAGCCGATCATCTGTAGGACATGTTCACCTACTGATGACCCGACAGCCAACCTCGCTCGAAACAATTTCTTAGAGGTCTCGTATCTTGCTATACGAGATTGCTCTCCATAAAGTTCCTTTGTATGGAGAAATATGCCATCAAGGGACATATCCTCGTGCCTCCTCTGATGTTCATTGTTCATCGAGGCAAGCACGATGCACTTGGCTCTCGCGCAATCTAAATCCCAGGTTTTACGGATTTCCTTATCCGCATTGCTGGATTTGGGACCAAGGACAGCAGGTGCTGTAGCGGTGAGGACGTACCCCAGTTTGTCATAGGTCAAAGCCATCTTGACATTCCGCAGCCAATCTTTATAGTTTGGCCCCGTCAGTATATTTTTCTCTAAAAGTAACTTAAGTCCAGTCATTTTCAGGGTCGCTGCAATTAGGAGAGAGAGAAGAAAACTCTTTAGCATGATGCTCTTGCAAGTTTAGAGTGGTTTTTAGTTTATCTAAACTGGATGGCTCCCACTGTTTCTCGAATCCTTCCTCAAACCATAAAAGAAGAATTAGCCAAGACTATTCTCACCGTACAATACTTGCTTAACCGTTCAGCCAGGCTGGTGTCGATACTTCGAGGGAGGTTTTCCAACGCTTTCGCGAAGTTCCTTAATTAAAGAACCTCTTTTCTCTGGGGGCGTAACCCCGCTGACACTTTTCTGGACACCTACTAGGTTTATAGCATTGATCGTTAAGCGACGAATATCCTGATAAGTAGCATATACTCACAGTAGGATCGGGATCCAAATATCATCGTATGATAATGTTGAAGGAATCCTACCAACATTCATCAAACTCCAAATGGTATGCATCTCTTTGCAAATTTCAGTTTCTTTAGAAATTCCCGATATAAGTTTTTGCCCCATGCTCTTATGACCTTGGCTTTGGTCAAAATGTCATAAGTCACATGTCAAGTTCTACCCGTCATTATCTTGTCAATTTGAACCCATCCGTATATACCCCTGACTTTGGTCAAATGATAATACGACTGTCCCAAACTAACTCATCTATCTTATGCAACAAATGAAAACCCAGTAGCTACCAAACACTATGCCTTGACTTTGGCCAAAATGCATAGCTTGAATACTACTGAATACCCAAATGAAATGACGGAGGGCTACGACTGGTTTTGGCGAAACCGTAAACGTAGTGAACTTGATATAACCGAAGGAACCTGATAGCTTTTAAAAGGAGTGGTTAAAGCTCCGCATTTAAAAATATCTGTTTTAAAAATAACCGAGTGGTTTAAATTGTTCCAACGATTTAAACTTTGGTTTGTTTTACTTTGCATTATAGATAATGCGTCCCATCATTAACCTATCATTGCAGAAAACAACGAAAATATAACGTCCTCTTATGCCATCCGCATTCGCCACGGGGTCCCGTCATCACCCGTTAGGTTACTTAACTAACGACAGAGCGGGGGCTGGGCTAGCGCGGGTGTAAAACATAAGTGACGTCTAAATAGCTATAGTAAATATAGATATTTTACATTCGTCTGACGCAATGATATTCATTCCAGAACACAGATAAACAATATTGGATTTGCAAGCAATCTGTATTTCTTTTGAGCCTGCAAGAAAAGACAGATTACACAGTTGTGATGAATAGCCGTTTACCCCACCCTCGACCCCTACGGGTACGGCAAACTACCCACCCGGCAGTCTGTGTACCCCACCTTGGGTCAGTCCTAGGAGCAAAAACAGTAAAATGAAATAATACAACGGTGGCTACAACCGCAACCTGGAAGTGCCCCGCGAAAATAATATTACAACAAATTACATTTACAACAAATGAATAAATCAATAAACCATTGTTAACCCCG
Source organism: Agapanthus africanus (assembly GCA_030015575.1). Classification (NCBI taxonomy): domain Eukaryota; kingdom Viridiplantae; phylum Streptophyta; class Magnoliopsida; order Asparagales; family Amaryllidaceae; genus Agapanthus; species Agapanthus africanus. Next base: position 292,162,781 of record JASDDO010000012.1, on the reverse strand, counting down.
GCTATACACCACAACAGTCCAATACAGTTTATATGCACAAACAGATATAACCATTTCAGAAATGTGCAACCCCCTGCCAACCGACATACTAGCAGTTGGGGAAGGTTTACGAACACATCAAACAATCACAGATATAATCCAATACGCAAATACTGTATTTTTCGATCGAATAAACAACTTCAAAATTGCTCCAAAATCTGCTCTGTTAAACAGTAACCTGAGCAATAATTAAATATTCCAGAAAACCCCAAATTACACAGGGGACCCACCCAAAAAAATTGAGCGCATGACTCGGCAACTCGGCCGCGGAAGCGCGGCGGATCGGTGGTATCCGCGGCGCTTCCGCGGCGCTACAGTCGAATCATGTGCTCGAATTTCTTGGGTGTTCTCCTGTGGTCATGTCAAGCTCTCTGAACACTCCAGAAAAATTTTAGGACTTCATTTTCACTTCGACAGAAACTTAACAGAACTAGGGTTTTCCGGGTTCGTTTTTTCGTTCGAAATTCGTACAAATTTGCGATTAAGTTATTTAGTGTTTAGCGAGGCTCTGATACGACTGTAAGTCGATGTACTTCACCCCAGTGCTTGTGGGGAGGCAGAATTTACAAAAACTTATCAAGTTTAAACAACGAACATCGACTTACAGCTTGAATCGAAGCTAAACTATAAATAACCGTATCTTATGAGTTTCTTTTCATAAGTGATTAGGGATTATACCTAACGATACTAGTCCTTCGTCTTTACGATCTCCTTGTTCTCCTCGGCCTTCTCTAGGTAGTAGACGATCCACCCGAGAGCAAAACTCCAAGCTAAACCTCTAAGCTTGAGGCAACTAACCTTCTTGGATTGCTAATCAAAGAAGCTAGGTGTAATATAGAGATGGTTATGGATTGATTAGTCTTACTAATCCTAGATCTCAACACATGAGGGTGAGGATTAGTCTTTTGAAGAGAGAGAGCTTGAGGAGAGAGAAGGTGAGAATGATTGTAATGAGAATAGTAAATCTATCATAATATATATGAACCTTTAATATTCATTCATAAAAGAAAACTAAAATGATGAATAAATGAAGTTTCATAAATATCTAGTGGTGATTCATAACCATGACTCATTAAGCATTTATCATGCATTAATGATATGCATGAATCACCCTCATGACTCACTAAACTCATTTAATGCAAATGACACCTAAACCTCCTTAGTCACCACTTCTAGAAGCTTCTCGAGTAATTACGAGAACGCCCCTCCGATCCGCAAAAATACGGAAAAACTTTAGACTGTAAAAATCCAATAACCGGATACCAGTAACTGGCTTAAACCAAAGCCGACTGGTAAAATCTGTCCGAAAGTCGTACGCGCGTAAACGCACGTATGCGTCCGAACCCTTTGTCGCAAAACCATGCAACCTCTATATCGTTTCGCCTGGAGTAGGAAACTCTCTGTGTGGGACTCTAGAGACTCGACTACTACGCTGGCAGTGGGTTTAACCACAGACCGCAAGCGGCACTAGCTGTACGTAACGGTCCCCAGGTAGTTGTCGATAAGAAGGCCGATGAGTAAACCCATCCGAACTCCTACTGAGTCTAATGTGACAATCTCCATACAGTCCGGTCCGTTCGTCCATGACTATCGCATATCGGGCCTAGGGGGGCGGCAAGCGTCAGTCCCCTAATAGCGGTATAAGTCGTGTCGGAGTGAAGCCCATTACACCCTGAGAAACTGCTGGAACCTACCAGCAAATCTCGCTTGCCCTGGCCAGGGACTTTGCGTAATGGCTCTCTGACACAGCACGATATCTACTCCCAATACCGGGAGGGACGAATCCTGTCTAACCGCCACTGCCTCCAAGTGCTCGGGACTGCACCCAACTGCTACCTGTTTGCACGACTCCATAGAGCCGTGGTAGGGTAGCAATCTAAGAACAGTGGGACACACTCGAGGCGAAGTAGCAGTGTCAAGTCTGCGGACTACGCTGTACTCATGTCACCTGGGAACTGTTCACTGACGACTGGTATCAAACCAACCAACAGTTCCCTGTGAGTCCTGTCCGGTGTACCCGTAACCTAACGAGCACCTGTATACTATCTCCAGTACGACGTACTGATGGCTGTGGGACAGACCATCTCCCCAACTGGGATGAGAAGCGTACACACTAGTCTACTCCGGAGTATCGATGCTCTGTCTCGATAATCCAACGACCAGGGACCTGAATAAGGATGTGCTTGTAGACTACCCAGCCCCCACTAGTGTGACTGCCATCACAACGCTGGTAGATAAGCAAGATCCTAAGAGCTCTATCAATACGTACACTCACATATTAAGATAGAAAAACCAAGTAGCATACTACCATGTTCAGCAAGACTGTTATATACATGTGAATATCCCAAGCTTCCATTAAGTAATATACAAGCTAGTATGATACAGTAATGGCCTTCTAGGGCATAAACACTAACACAGTCTTGGTGATAGCTCCTGATAGATCGCTATTTTGTGTCGATGCTTGACACTTGGTTTTTATGATATTTTACTCCGAAGTATATATAACAGTGGAATGGGACGCTGTTATATATGCATATACATATATATTAGTGGAATGGGACACTAATATATATGTATACATATAAATTCATATACTTCATCTCAATTATTCATGAAAATTATATATAGGATATGAGAGATTTACTTGATATTGGATTTGGGATATAGGTGATTCATTTAATATTGGATACAGGATATTTATGAGATTGCTGATTTTGTACATTCAGGATATATGAGATTTATTCGATATTGTACATTCATGATTTGTGAGACTTATATGATATGAGAGCCAATTTGTGGGCTGATTTGAGGAATTGAGATTTGGATTGTCTTGATGGATTTTGATCCTACCACGATGTCAGGATTCCGTGGAAATGACATATTTCATTCAATACTCCACATTTACTGTTAATGGACTGTTTCATGTATTAATAGTACCTGTTAGTGTACCTTTCATGATTGTTGCATTTACATACTTCATTTTATATGCATTGTTTCATGTATTAGTAGTACCTGCTAGCGTACCTTTCATGACTGTTGCATATATACACATTCATATTATTATTACATGATTATTGCATACCGGTTTTCATATTATTGCTTCATGTATTAATTGTACCTGCTAGTGTACCTTTCATGATTATTGCATTCATATGACTTTTATTTGCTATTAATTGCATATGTTAGATTCGCGCTGTACGTGCATACTTGCGATTACCTGGATATGTTATTTACTATTCACGAGTTGGCAACTCACCCCTGTTGTGCCACAGTGTTTTGCAGGTCTTTCCTCACAGTAGTTAGAGGCAGGACTATTCATCTATCTTATCATCTTTTGCTGCGGATACTGCATCAGCTCACAGTGTGTAGTTTTCTTAGGTGGGTTTTATGGTTATTCGTTGTTGTATTGTATATTCGTTGTAACCTTGTACTCTCTATCTACTATTTTTATGTTCACTTAGAGACTTGGTGAGGACGATATTGTATATTATTTTGTGACCGGGTTGTTTTTTATACAGTTTCCATTTTATTGCCTTTTATTTCTTCGCTACGATGTCGTATATCTGTTATGGTGGTTCTTTTCCGCCTTTTGGCGTGGGTTTACTCCCATTGGGGATGCTTTACTTTAAATTTATATTGTACCCATTTTTTGGGTTGGTTTTTACAAAGGAGGTGCTACTGAAATTTTCAAGAAAGTAAATTGGACTTAAAGAATTTATACTAGAGATTTTCAAAAGTTTAAACAATGTTTCTTATATTTTCTTGTCTTTTAATGGTTTAGATTTCTGGGTTTTGGCTTTCTTTTACTGCGTTACGCCTGTAGGCGTTGCGTAGTTAGGGCCGTTACGTGCCAATTTCGGGTCGTGACAAAACACCCATGGATTCTCAACTCATGAGAGAGATGGGTGGAGGTTGAAGAAGATGCTCATGGAGGAAGAGGTGAGCTCAAGAAAGAGAAGCAAGTCAAGAAAAAGGCTTGTGTCTTGTGTGAGATATTTTGAGAGCTCATATATATCCTCAAGAATAATCCCTTGCCATAACAAAACAACCCTCTCTCTCTGAAATATCCCACACAAACAAAAAAATCTCAAGAAATCAATCCATGTCACAATAAATGGTCACATGAACCAAGACCATGAGTCACCATGTACATGTGACATGAAATGATGCATATGGACAAAACATGCACTCACATTTTCCTCCACTAAACATTTAAACTAAATGTTTAATCAAACAAAAAGAAATGGCATCAAATAAAGTATGCTCATGACGGATCACAAGAATACCCCTCATCTGTATATACATACTCGCATCCGTATTCCGGCTGAATACGAATACTACGAGACGAAAGTAATCCAACAATCTAATAATAGGATCCGGCTTAAACCAAAGACCACTAGTATGATCCGTCCGATCATGATCCGTGCACAAGTGCACGTATATGATCGAACCCTGCCATAAAACCATACGACCTCTACAATGTTTCGCCCGAACATGGGAAACTTTCTGTGGGGGACTCTAAAGACCCGTAAATACGCTGACAGTGGGTTTAACCATAAGCACGTCAGTGACACTAGCTGTACGTAACGGCTGCCCATGTATTGAGCGAAAGGGAAGCTGACGAGCGAACTCATCCTGGAACCCTACTTAGCCTATCTGTGACAATCTCCGTACAGTCCGGTCTGTTCGTCTATGAGTATCGCATATAGGGCCTAGGGGGATGGAAAACGTGACCCCCAATAGCGGTATAAGTCGTGTTGGAGTGTAGCCCAGAACACCTTGAGAAACTACTGGAATACCTACCAGTAAATCTCACTTGCCTTGGCCAAGGACTTTGTGTAATGGTTCTCCTAAACACAGCGCGATATCAACCGCCTATACCGGGAGAGACAAATCCTATCTAACCGCCACTACCTCCAAGTACTTCAAGACTGCACCCAACTATTACCGGTTTGCACGAATCCTTTGAGCCGTGGTAGGGTAGCAATCAAAAAATAGTGGGAACACACTTGAGGCAAAGTAGCAGTATCAAGTCAATGGACTAAGTTGTACTCATGTCACCTGGGAACTGCTCCTGACGATAGGTATAGTACTAATCAGCAGCGCCCCTGCGAGTCCGTCCGATGTACTCACAACCCAATGAGCACCTGTATACTATCTTAAGTGAACCAACTGACACCAATGGCTTGTGTGACCGGCCATATCCCCTCGTCGGGGTCTCGATCCGTATACACTAGTCTACTCTCGGAGTATCGATGCCCTGTCTCGAAACTCCCTCGACTAGGGACCCTTTAAGGACGTGCTAATAAACTACCCAACTCTCACGTGTATGATCGCCGTCATACTACTGGTAGTCAAGCAAGAATCATATGGGCTCTATCATCGTGTAATAGTGATCTGTAATGTCACCTGAAGCATATACACGATGATAAAGACAAACCAGATAGTATACTATTATCTCGAGTAAGACTGTCCTACCGGTATAGGTCATCTCTCAATCATTGCAATCACATGCCTGCGATCCAATAATTGACTTTGAGGGCACTATAGCCAACAATATATATATATATATATATATATATATATATAATAACCTTTCGTCACACTCAATAATAGGCATTCCAGATCACAGATGAACATATTATATATACTAGGATTCTGCGTTTCGTTTAAGCCTGTAACGAAAGACGGATTCCACGGTCGTGATGAATTGCCAAACCCCACCCCAGACCCCTATGTGTAACATTTCAGAAAATATAAAATATTATTTTTGGAATTTAATATTAAAATAATATATTTCGCGAAAACTATTCGATTTGCGAATAGTTATTTTTCGTAAAATGGTATAAGTATATACCAATATTTGGAAATTAATCGGAGATTAAAATAATTTATTTATTTTAATGATATTTGTCCGATTTTTAGCAAAATCCGTTTTTATAAATTTTTCCGTGACTTGTGCACAATATCATGTGCATGTATTTCATTGAGTCGGTGTTAGTGGCTTGTGAGAACGAAGAAAAGAGAATGAGAAAAATAAAGAAAAGAAAGGGAAATGAAAAGAGTTAAGTGTGAAAGGAATGAAATTAGATGCCATGGACAAAACAAAAGAGATATTTGTTGTGAGAGGGTGAGGGTAAGGGAGAGTGAGGTCGAGAGAGAGAGAGAGAGGGTTACTTGGCTGCCCCAATCCCTTCATTCTCCATTATTTTCTTCATCTCCTCCATTCTTTTTCAATCCCTCACTACCCCCTTGCCACATCTCCAAATACTTGCCAAAACCTTATGCCCCTTTCATTAAAAACATCCACCAAGCTATTCTAAACACCTTGAACCATCCAAGTTTGGATTTTGGAGACTTTGGGCAACTCAAGAAAATTCTTTAGTTTCTTATGAGGTATATCTTTTCACTTTAGAATTTTGTTTGCGTTAAATATCGTATTTTAGTTAGAAATGGAGTTAATTATGATATTGATTTTAGAAAATTGAAAGTTGCTGTTAAGTGGCCAATTGAGGTGTTGTGAGTGTTACAAGACCTTAGAGATTGATTTATAGGCATGGAAATCAGTTTAGAACCCGATACACGATGTTAGAAATGTTCCGTGTCGGTTTTGTGAAACCTTATAGCCTACAGGGAATCTAGAGCTATCTAGAATTTTTCCAAGAAAATCAAACAAGACCACTAACCTAGATAGACCACTAGAAGACCACCACAGAAATACGAACCTGTTTCTCCCCACTTAGGCCGGCGAGCTCGGACATCATGGTGATGTCGCCGGTTTTGTGTTGGGTTTTTGGGTGTAGCTCCTAATCCCTATAACCTATTCCCTATAGTTGCTTGTTTAGTCCCAGTTTACCTGAGTCAAAATCTGGGATAGTTTTCCTGAGTTGCTGCTTAAGGTTTTGCGATATGTGAATTCTTGGTTTTGGGGTTTTGATATTTGAATTCATGATTTTGGTATTTGAGATTCGGATTGCGTCGTTGGATTTTTATACGTCAATGGACGAGAGTTGTTTGGTTATTTTTGCATGCGTAGGCTATAGGTTCTAACCTATGAGCGCACCGTGTGCCGTTTCGGTTTTTAGACATTGATTTTAATGGTATTGCGATATGTGTTGATATTGTAGGTACCTTCGCGTGGATTCAGAGACGACGAAGCACATCGACTACGGCTGAACAAGGAGTTCCGCGGGTGAGTAGATTTATATCTACGGGGGAAGTCGGGTGGATGGCGTATAGCAACCCCGAAATTTTTGAATGGAAACCGATCTATAAGATGCAGTCGTAGAAACCTATATTAGAAAACAATGAATAGGGTTTAAAAAGATATGAGATTTATAAGATAGGATATATATATATATATATATATATATATATATATATATATGTAAAATGACTTGATGTGGGATATAAACGTGATGAAAAGAATGTACGATGTGATATGATGACTTGATTGATATGTCATTATACGGATGCGAGTCGATATGAGAGGATTGATAACTTTGCCGGTCCCCTGATATGAGATTGTTATGGATGCAACCTGGGATATAGGTATATAGATACATAATGTTGTGAACCATGAGTTGTTGGCTATAGAGCCCTCAAATCAATTATTGGATCACAAGCACGTGATTGCAATGATTGAGGGAGGACCTATACCTGTAAGTCCATGCTACCTCTCCCGGTACTTTCGGGCATGCGGAATTTGGTAAAAAACGATTTTTATAGAGGTGGTAACATGGACTTATAACCCGGATCTTTGTTAAACATCTAACTAACAACCTAACTACGAGTTGCTAACTACTCGGTTAGGGGGTTATACCTTTCTTGTCTTGAACTCCTTCGTCTTCAAGCTCCGATGGTGGTCCGGATTGGCTTCTTCCCGTCGTCTCCGTACGCCGAAGATAGATCCACCTGAAAGCTCCAACCTTTGGCTCCTTCTTCGTTCTTTGAAGAAACTAGTTCACTCGGTTTGCTAAACCTTGTGAACTAGAGTGAGTAGAGAAGAGTTTGTATGGGATTTTATCTATGGTTCTTGATTCTCAACTCATGAGACAAGAGAACCATAGAGTCAAGAGAGGGAGCAAGAGGAAGAGGGTGAGAGCAAAATAAGAGAGCTCAAGAACAAGAGAGAGAATGAGCAAGTCTTTTGTCTCTCACCCTCTCATAATCCAAAGTCATCATAACTCATTATACCAAATCAAGTGTTATGTGATGGTTGAAGCAACCATAACCATATCATTTCATGCACTCATTTTGCACAAATGAGCAAGCAAGCAAAAGTCTTTGCCATGAAATGATGGCTATGGTTATCATGATGGTCAACTAGTCAAGCCTAGTCAACCGGTCAACAAAGTCAACAAGTCAACAAAATTCAACAAGTCAACAAAGTCAACAACCATGTCACCATAATACTTAATTAATATAATAGTTAATCACATATCATATTCTCATTAGGGTTGAGCAAAAAGTCAAATAGTCAACGGTCAACTGTCAACAACCCTAATGAGAATCCGCTGCCTCTGTCTCCCTGTCAACTGTGCATACACACCCGCATCCGCGTTCCGAGGAACACGAATGCAAACTGGATAAAACCAATCCCAAAAGGTACACTAGGATCTGGCTTAAACCAAAGCCTGCTAGTGTAAACTGTCCGGACACTGTACGTGCACAAGTGCACGGATGTGACCGAACCCTGTCGCAAAACCATGCGACCTGTCGCAATACCATGCGACCTCTACTCTTTTGCCTAAAGGCGAAAAGCTTTCTGTGCGGGACTCTAAAGACTCGACACTACGCTGGCAGTGGGTTTAACCACAGACCGCAAGCGGCTCTAGCTGTGCGTAACGGTCCCCAGGTAATGCCGACAAGAAGACCGACGAGGCGAAACCCATCTGAACTCCTACTGAGCCTGAGTGTGACATTCTCCGTACAGTCCGGTCTGTTCGTCTGATACATCGCATGGCGGGCCTAGGGGACGGTAAACGTCAGTCCCCCAATAGCGGTACAAGTCGTGCCGGAGCGAAGCCCAAAACACCCTGAGATAACACTGGAAGCCTACCAGTATATCTCGTTTGCCCTGGCCAGGGACTACTCGTGTAATGGCTCTCCTAGACACAGCGCGATGTCAACCCCCAATACCGGGAGAGACGAATCCTGTCTAACCGTCACTGCCTGCAAGTGCTTCGGGACTGCACCCAACTACTACCTGTTTGCACGGCTCCTTTGAGCTGTGGTAGGGTAGTGATCAAAGTACAGTGGGAACACACTCGAGGCGAAGTGACAGTGTCAAGTCAGCGGACTAAGCTGTACTCATGTCACCTGGGAAATGATAACTGACGATAGGCATAATACCAACTAGTCAGTTCCCGACGAGTCCTGTCCAGTGTACCCGTAACCTAACGAGCACCCGCATACTATCTCAAGTACGATGTACTAACGGCTGTGGGACAGACCGTCTCCTACACTAGGATGAGAAGCGCATGCGCTGGTCTACTCCGGAGTATCGATGCCCTGTCTCGATAGTCCTGCGACCAGGGACCTGCATAAGGATGTGCTTATAGATTACCCAGCCCCACTAGTGTGACGGCCATCACATCGCTGGTAATCAAGCAAAGATCCTAAGAGCTCCACTAATGTGTATAGGCGATATACTAAAATAAACACATGTACACATTGAAGTAGAAACAAACCAAGTAGCATACTACTATTTTGAGCAAGATTGTTTATACAAGGTGAATATCCCAAGCTTCCATTAAGTAATATACAAACTAGTATGATACAGTAATGGCCTCTAGGGCATATACACTAACAATCTCCCACTTGCACTAAGGCCATGTACTGGCGTATCGAAGACCTATCATCTCGATCAGCCGCTCGAACTGAGTCTGGGGCAAGGCCTTGGTGAATGGATCTGCAGTGTTATCTTCTGATTTTACTCTCTTTACCTCGATCTCCCGACGATCAATGATCTCCCTGATCAGGTGGAACCGCCTCAAAATGTGCCTGGACTTCTGATGGGACCTGGGTTCCTTCGCTAAAGCTAAAGCGCCGTTGTTGTCACAATACAGCGGTATTGGATCAACACTGGTAGGAACCACCTGAAGTTCCGTGAGGAACTTCTTCATCCAGACAGCTTCCTTTGCGGCATCGCAAGCAGCTATGTACTCCGCTTTCATGGTTGAGTCAGCAACGGTTTCCTGCTTGGAACTCTTCCAGCAAACCACCCCTCCATTGAGAGTAAAGACATAACCCGACATGGACTTGGAGTCATCCTTGTCACTCTGGAAGCTGGAGTCAGCAAAGGCCTCAATCTGGAGGTCTTTTCAGCCATACACCAAGAACATCTCCTTAGTTCTTCTCAGGTACTTGAGAATGTTCTTTACTGCTATCCAGTGTTTCTCCCCTGGGTCCGACTGATACCGGCTTACAACGCTCAATGCGTATGCTACATCTGGTCTGGTACATAACATCGCATACATAATAGAGCCTACCGCAGATGCGTAGGGTATTGATGACATGCGAGCCCTTTCCAAATCAGTCTTGGGAGACATCTCTTTGGAGAGGGTGATTCCGTGACAAGCCGGTAGATTACCGCGCTTGGAATCTTCCATACTGAATCGTTTCAGTATGGTGTCGATGTACCTTGACTGTGAAAGTCCCAACATCCTCTTAGATCTATCACGATAGATCTGGATCCCCAGAATATAGTTGGCATCGCCCAGGTCCTTCATGGAGAACCTCTGTGACAAGAATCCTTTGACTGACTGTAGCATAGGAATATCATTTCCTATTAGGAGAATGTCATCGACGTACAAGACGAGGAATACCACATTTCTCCCTACAATCTTACTGTAAATGCATGGTTCATCTGAGTTTTTGACCAAGTCGAATTCTTTGACAGTATCATCAAAGCAGATGTTCCAACTCCGCGATGCCTGCTTAAGTCCATAGATGGACTTGAGCAACTTGCACACTTTACCACTGCTTCCACTCTGAATGAATCCTTCTGGCTGATCCATATAGACGCACTCTTCCAAATTTCCATTTAGGAAAGCCGTCTTTACGCCCATCTTCCAGATCTCATAATCGTGGAAGGCAGCAATGGCAAGAAGGATCCGAATGGATTTAAGCATGGCTACCGGAGAAAAGGTCTCGTCATAGTCCAAACCAGGTCTTTGACGAAAACCCTTTACAACGAGCCTAGCTTTATAGGTTTCAACCTGCCCATCTACACCAATCTTCTTTCTGAAGATCCATTTGCAGCCTACAGGTTTTACCCCTTCTGGAGCAAAGTCTAAAGTCCAAACTTTGTTGGTGTACATGGACTCCATCTCGGTCCGCATTGCATCAAGCCATTTTACCGAGTCACCGCTCTGAATGGCTTGCTGGATGCTAGTAGGCTCATCATAATCTATGATGCAATCCTCTCTATCCCCGTCTATGAGAAAACCGTAGTATCTCTCGGGCGGATTAGACTGCCTACTACTTCTGCGGAGCGGCGTAGGAATGTCCGGTTCCCCTGAACCTTCTGGTTCTACTAAGGTTTCAGTAATAGCTTGTGGTTCTGGAATTTCTTCCAATTCTATTGCGCTCCCACTTATCTGATTTTCTAAAAACTCAGTTTCCAAGAAGCGGGCATGACGAGAAACAAGGACTTTTTGCTCCTCTGCGTAATAGAAAAGATACCCCTTGGAGTTCTTTGGGTATCCCACAAACTTGCACTGTACTGAGCGTGCCTCGAGCTTGTCCGCATGCTGCTTTTTTACAAAAGCCGGACATCCCCATGTCTTAAAGGATTTAAGACAGGGTTTCTTCCCACTCCACATTTGATATGGTGTGGTAGGCACTGTCTTAGTTGGAACTTGGTTCAAGAGATGTGCAGCTGTTTCTAGTGCGTAACCCCAGAAAGATCGCGGCAACTCAGCCTTACTCATCATGGAACGAACCATATCTAATAGGGTTCGATTCCTCCTTTTCGATACACCGTTGTGTTGTGGTGTGTATGGAGGAGTACGCTGAGAGAGAATTCCATTCTCTTTTAAGTAGTACAGAAACTCGGCACTCAAGTATTCACCACCTCGATCCGATCTTAGGATCTTGATACTTTTTCCTGTTTGTTTTTCTACTTCATTCTTATATTCCCGAAATTTCTCAAAGGCCTCGGATTTGTGCTTCATTAAGAAGACATGTCCATACCTAGAGAAATCATCTGTGAAAGTAATGAAGTATGAATAACCGCTTCGCGCATGTGTAGACATTGGACCACACACGTCACTGTGTATAAGTCCCAAGAGCTCGCTCGCTCTTACCCTGTGTCCAGTGAACGGAGTCTTTGTCATCTTTCCCATGAGACAAGATTCACAAGTGGCATAAGACTGGTACTTGAACGGATCCAAGTATCCTTCTTTATGTAACTTAGTCAACTGTGTCTCATTGATGTGACCCAGTCTACAATGCCATAAGAAAGCCTGATTTAATTCTGGAGACTTTCTTTTAAGTGTGTTCTGGACACTGAATATCTGAGCTTGATTCAATACGTATATACCGTTATTTAATGTACCTGACCCAATCAATGCTTGATTTAGGTGGATGTTTACTACATCGCTTACAAAAGCAAAATCATATCCTTCCTTAGAAAGTAAGGATACAGATATGATATTACAAGTCGCACCTGGTACATACAAACAGTCACGCAGAATCAATATCTGCCCAGTTGTCAGTCCTAGGTGATATTCCCCTACGGATACAGCATCCATGCTCATTCCGTTAGCAACCCTGAGAGTCATATCACCTTTCCTGATAACCCTACTGTTTCTCAGACCCTGCAACGAATTACAGATATGAGATCCTGATCCGGTATCCAATACCCAGGAAGTAGGGTTAACTGACAAACATTTCTCAATTACAAACACACTCGAAGCCGAAGCCACAACATGCTTCGAATTCTGGCTACTGGCTTTACAAGCCCTGCAATCTCTCTGCCATAGTTCATTCCCGTTACAATAGGAACATCCCTCTTTTACTATATCCAGTCCTGAAACTTTTGCCCTTGCTTTTCCTTTTTCTTCCCTGGTTTCTTTCAGGGTATAAGCAGAGGGCAGGGACTGTAGAATTAGGTCAGTACCTGACCCATTCTCCAACGTGGTCTCCAGGTCCGTGAGCTTAAAATAGCTGGTCTCTGTAAGGATGTTGCCCCCTACAGATGACCCGTCAGCCAACCTCGCTTGAAGCAATTCGTTCGATGTCTCATATCTTGCGATACGAGATTGCTCTCCATATAAAACTTTGTTATGGAGGAAGATAGAAACTGAGTCCATCTTCTCGTGCTGCCTCTGGTTTGCACCATCAACTGAGGCTAACACGAGGCACTTGGCTTTCGCACAATCCTTTTCCGTTGTCCTGCGGATGTAAACATCCGAGACAGGGGAAACTGGACCTGAGACAGCAGGGATTTGATTAGTTAAGAGGTGTCCAAGCTTGTCATGGGCAATGGACATCTTGACAGACCTTTGCCAGTCATAACAGTCAGGTTCAGTCATCTTATTATCTAGATGTAACCTAGGTGTGGTCACAGGGTCACTGCAATTTAAGAGAGAAAGAAGAATACACTCAGCATGATGCTCTTGCAAGTTTAGAGTGGTTTTTAGTTTATCTAAACAGGATGGCTCCCACTGTTTCTCGAATCCCTCCTTAAAACCAAAAAGGAAGAATTAGTCAGGATCAATCTCACCGTACAATACTTGCTTAACCGTTCGGCAAGGCTGGTGTCGGTACTTCGAGGGAGGTTTTCCAACGCTTTCGCGAAGTTCCTTAATTAAAAAACCTCTTTTCCCTGTGGGCGTAGCCCCGCTAACACCTTTCTAGACACCTACTTGGTTTTATAGCATTGATCGTTAAGTGAGAAATTCCCGAGGAGTAGCATATACTCACAGTACGATCGGGATCCAAATATCATCGCGTGACGAAACCGAAGGAATCCTACCAGAATCATCACACTCCAAATGGTATGCAACGCTAGCAAGTTTCAGTACTTATGAAACTCCCGATGTTGATTTTTGCCCCATGCTCTTATGACCATGACTAAGGCCAACAAATCATAAGTCACATGTCAAGTTCTACCCGTCGTTGTCCAGGTTAATTTGAACCCATCCGTATATACCCTTGACTATGGCCAACAAAGTAATACGACTGTCCCAAACCAACGCATCTATCTATGCAACATATGAATATCTACCAGCTACCAATCACTGTGCCTTGACTAAGGCCAACAAACACAGCTTGAAAACTGTTGAATATTCATATGAAACGACGGAGGGCTACGAATGGTTTTGGCGAAACCGTGAACGTAGTGAACTTGATCTAGTCGATGGAACGAGATAGCTTTTAAATGGAGTGGCTCAAACTCCGCATTTTAAAAGTTTGTTTTGAAAAGAACCGAGTGGTTTTTTCGAAAGTGTTCCAACGACTTATACTTGGTTTATTTTCTTGCATTAGTTCTTTTAATGCGTATTTTGCTTGCATTAGTTCTTTTAATGCGTCCCATCATTTAAACCTACCATTGCAGAAAACAACCAAAATATGACGTACGCTTATGCCATTCACATTCGCCACTGGGCCCCGTCATTACCCGTTAGGTTACTTAACTAACGACAGAGCGGGGGCCGGGCTAGCACGGCTGTAAAACATAAGCAACGCCTAAATAATATCATATATAGATATACTGCAATGATAAACATTTCAGATCACAGATGAACACATTGGATATACTAGGAAGCTGCAATTCGTACGAGCCTGTAACGAAAAGCAGATTACACGGTCGCGGTGAATAGCCAATACCCTACCCAAGGCCCCTACGGGTGCGGCAAACTACCCGCCAAGTACCAGAAGCGTAGAAACCTCCCTCATCTCCATGAGTAGGCCACTCGACACTTCGGCATACCCGGTAGTTTGTGCACCCACTCCATGGGTCTATCCTAGGAGCAAAAACAGTAAAAAGAAATTATACAATGACGGCTACAACCCCGACCCGGTTGTGCGGCCATACAAATAATTATTACATCAATTTACAAATTTACATGAATTGAAAGAAAAGAAAACTCTCGTCTCACAACCACCGGCTATTCACCCGCGACAATCCAACATATTCATATACACATTCCAGCAACATTACAGATCACAGATTTGTATAACCCCCACTATTCGACATATAGCGATTAGTAGACGTTCAATACAAATATCACATTACAGAAAAACCCGTTAGCTTAAGTCTTTTAGAAGTTCGATCAAAAATACGGATTTTCGGGACCCCAAAAATAAAATTTTCGTTTTGGAAAATCTGGGCAGAAAACACATATTTCAAAATTCCCAAAATACCCTTACAACTATACTGCAGCAAAGAAACACCAGAGAGGGGCCAAGGAGGTCGCGGAACCGCGGCAATAGCAAGCTATTGCCGCGTTTCCGCGGTCGTTTAGGGGGATCTCTGGGTGATTTTTCTACAGTATCTTTTAAAAACCCTGAGTCGATTTTTCATGCATGATTTATCACTTTTACAGAACATAAAAAATCGACAGCAACTTTGAAAGACGGGGTTCATTTCGGGACTTTTTCTTTGATCGATCTTCTAGCTACTTGCTAACATGTTAGATAGAGTTTAACTAGGCTCTGATACCACTGTAAGTCCATGCTATCTCTCCCGGTACATTCGGGCATGCGAAATTTGGTAAAAAACGATTTTTATAGAGGTGGTAACATGGACTTATAACCCGGATCTTTGGTAAACATCTAACTAACAACATAACTACGAGTTGCTAACTACTCGGTTAGGGGGTTATACCTTTCTTGTCTTGAACTCCTTCGTCTTCAAGCTCCGATGGTGGTCCGGATTGGCTTCTTCCCGTCGTCTCCATACGCCGAAGATAGATCCACCTGAAAGCTCCAACCTTTGGCTCCTTCTTCGTTCTTTGAAGAAACTAGTTCACTCGGTTTGCTAAACCTTGTGAACTAGAGTGAGTAGAGAAGAGTTTGTATGGGATTTTATCTATGGTTCTTGATTCTCAACTCATGAGACAAGAGAACCATAGAGTCAAGAGAGGGAGCAAGAGGAAGAGGGTGAGAGCAAAACAAGAGATCTCAAGAACAAGAGAGAGAATGAGCAAGTAAGAATGAGCAAGTCTTTTGTCTCTCACCCTCTCATAATCCAAAGTCATCATAACTCATTATACCAAATCAAGTGTTATTTGATGGTTGAAGCAACCATAACCATATCATTTCATGCACTCATTTTGCACAAATGAGCAAGCAAGCAAAAGTCTTTGCCATGAAATGATGGCTATGGTTATCATGATGGTCAACTAGTCAAGCCTATTCAACCGGTCAACAAAGTCAACAAGTCAACAAAAGTCAACAAGTCAACAAAATTCAACAACCATGTCACCATAATACTTAATTAATATAATAGTTAATCACATATCATATTCTCATTAGGGTTGAGCAAAAAGTCAAATAGTCAACGGTCAACTGTCAACAACCCTAATGAGAATCCGCTGCCTCTGTCTCCCTGTCAACTGTGCATACACACCCGCATCCGCGTTCCGAGGAACACGAATGCAAACTGGATAAATCCAATCCCAAAAGGTACACTAGGATCTGGCTTAAACCAAAGCCTGCTAGTGTAAACTGTCCGGACACTGTACGTGCACAAGTGCACGGATGTGACCGAACCCTGTCGCAAAACCATGCGACCTGTCGCAATACCATGCGACCTCTACTCTTTTGCCTAAAGGCGAAAAGCTTTCTGTGCGGGACTCTAAAGACTTGACACTACGCTGGCAGTGGGTTTAACCACAGACCGCAAGCGACACTAGCTGTGCGTAACGGTCCCCAGGTAATGCCGACAAGAAGACCGACAAGGCGAAACCCATCTGAACTCCTACTGAGCCTGAGTGTGACATTCTCCGTACAGTATGGTCTGTTCGTCTGATACATCGCATGGCGGGCCTAGGGGGCGGTAAACGTCAGTCCCCCAATAGCGGTACAAGTCGTGCCGGAGCGAAGCCCAAAACACCCTGAGATAACACTGGAAGCCTACCAGTATATCTCGTTTGCCCTGGCCAGGGACTACTCGTGTAATGGCTCTCCTAGACACAGCGCGATGTCAACCCCCAATACCGGGAGAGACGAATCCTGCCTAACCGTCACTGCCTCCATGTGCTTCGGGACTGCACCCAACTACTACCTGTTTGCACGACTCCTTTGAGCCGTGGTAGGGTAGTGATCAAAGTACAGTGGGAACACACTCGAGGCGAAGTGACAGTGTCAAGTCAGCGGACTAAGCTGTACTCATGTCACCTGGGAACTGATAACTGACGATAGGCATAATACCAACTAGTCAGTTCCCGACGAGTCCTGTCCAGTGTACCCGTAACCTAACGAGCACCCGCATACTATCTCAAGTACGACGTACTGATGGCTGTGGGACAGACCGTCTCCCACACTGGGATGAGAAGCGCATGCGCTGGTCTACTCCGGAGTATCGATGCCCTGTCTCGATAGTCCTGCGACCAGGGACTTGCATAAGGATGTGCTTATAGATTACCCAGCCCCACTAGTGTAACGACCATCACATCGCTGGTAATCAAGCAAAGATCCTAAGAGCTCCACTAATGTGTATAGGCGATATACTAAAATAAACACATGTACACATTGAAGTAGAAACAAACCAAGTAGCATACTACTATTTTGAGCAAGATTGTTTATACAAGGTGAATATCCCAAGCTTCCATTAAGTAATATACAAACTAGTATGATACAGTAATGGCCTCTAGGGCATATACACTAACAATACCGGTAGAACGGTCTTACTCGAGATGATAGTATGCTATCTGGTTTGTCTTTATCATCGTGTACATGCTTCAGGTGACATTACAGATCACTATTACATATTGATAGAGCCCATAGGATTCTTTCTTGACTACCAGCAGTATGATGGAGATCATATACGTGAGAGTTGGGTAGTCTATAAGCACATCCTTAAAGTGTCCTAGTCGTGGGAGTTTCGAGACTGGGCATCGATACTCGATGAGTAGACTAGTGTATACGGATCGAGACCCCGAAGAGGGACAATGGCGGGTCTCACAAGCCATTGGTGTCAGTTGGTTCACCTAAGATAGTATGCATGTGCTCATTGGGTTATGAGTACACCGGACGGACTCGCAAGGGCACTGTTGATTGGTACTATACCTATCGTCAGGAGTAGTTCCCAGATGACATGAGTACAGCTTAGTTCATTGACTTGACACTGCTACATTGCCTCAAGTGTGTTCCCTCTGTTCTTTGATTTCAACCCTACCACGGCTCAAAGGAGTCGTGGAAACAGGTAGTAGTTCGGTGCAGTCCCGAAGCACTTGGAGGCAGTGGCGGTTAGACAGGATTCATCTCTCCCGGTATTGGGGGTTGATATCACGCAGTGTTTGGAAAGCCATTACACAAAGTCCTTGGCCAAGGCAAGTGAGATTTACTAGTAGGTATTCCACTAGTTTCTCTAGGTGTTCTGTGCGACACTCCGACACGACTTATACCGCTATTAGCGGTCTGACGTTTACCATCCCCCTAGGCCCGATATTCGATACTCTTAGACGAACAGACCGGACTGTATGGAGATTGTCACAGATAAGCTCAGTAGGGTTTCAGGATGAGTTCGCTCGTCGGCCTCCCTTTCGCTCAATACCTGTGTAGCCGTTACGTACAGCTAGGGCCACTGACGTGCTTGTAGTTAAACCCACTGCCAGCGAATTGACGAGTCTTTAGAGTCCCACAAAGAGGGTTTCCCTAGTTCGGGCAAAACGTTGTAGAGGCCGTATGGTTTTATGGCAGGATTCGATCATATACGTGCACTCGTGCACGGATCATGATCGGACGGATCATACTAGTGGGCTTTGGTTTAAGCCGGATCCTAGTATTAGATTGTTGGATTACTTTCGTCTCGTAGTATTCATATTCAGTCGGAATACGGATGCGGTTATGTATATACGGATGATGGGTATTCTTGTAATTCGTTACAAGATAACTTTAGTTGATGCCATTTCTTTTTGGATTAAACTTTTGGTTTAAAGTTTAATTAGGTGGAAATTGTGAGCATAAGTTTTAACCTAGGGCATTGATTATGGCATGTGCTATTTTGGTGACTCATGGTGTGATTTTTTGTGTCATGTCCATTTCTTTATTGTTTTTTACTTTGGTGTCGGATATTTAGGTGAGAGAGGGCAGCCACTTATGGTGGTGATTTGGTCTTGAGTTTTTGATAGAGAGTTCTCACAAAAATCTCACAAAAATAGCATTGCCATTTTCTTCACTAGCTTTATCTTATGCTCACAACTCATCACTCATGGCTTCTTCTTAAACCTCCTCTCTATCCCTCTCATGTGTTGACAATCCTAGTGTGTATTCAGACAATGTAATCACATACTTTCTCTACTTCACCTTGAACACCTAGGCTAGCAAACTAGTTGTTCGAGTTGCTTCAATTTGAAACAGGAGCCTGTATTAAGAATTCTCGCGGTGGAACGTCTTCGACGAGGGAGACCGGAGAGCGGACTTTTTCGGGGCAGCCGGCAAGGAGATAGGAAAGAGATTGAAGAACGAAGGACACGGATCGATCCGTATAATCTCTAAACTCACTTTATAGAATGCTAGTAAACGGTTAATGGTTCGATCCGGATAATGGGTTGTGGTGGCGCCAAGTTTGAAAAGTTTTTGATCCGCGTTTGGCCTCGTATTGACGGCCGGGGAGCTGCCGTAACCCAACATGATATCAAAGACAACCCATTAACCCTTAGCTAGCTTGTTTAGACAATGTTAAACTATAGAAACCAAAACAACTACGATTCACTGCACACTGCATTCCAGTTTCTGTCAATTTTATAAGTGTCTTCAAAAATTATTTAAGCAACTGTAGAAGACTACTTAAGTGACCTGTAGACTGCACCCCAAAAATGAGACACTTTCACCAAAATTTGGCCGAGCACATTGACCTCAAAACCGGCCAGCTCGGTTTTCTGAAGGAGTTAGGGTTTGGTTTTTGGGTTGTGGTCTTGTCTCTGGAATCTTGGTTCAGTGGTATTTTTTGTTTAGCCCAGTTTGGATATGGTTTATCTAGTTGTTTGGGGCTATTAGGGGGTTATTTTGAAGTCGATAATTTCTAACATTGTTTAAAGTTTACAGTACTTACATTAGTATCTGCGACCGTGAATGTCATTCGAGCTGTACAACCTGTCTAATTGCTATAGTCCTTTTAGACGGGTTTGCGAACGTGACATTCACGTTGATGTTTTGTGTTGTGCTGTATTATTGCGGATTCGTCGTGGTGGATAGCTTGGGTGCAATGTTAGTGCAATTTGGATTTATTTGTACATTTGATATCGCGGGGCTAGCGTCCGACATGTGGACTGCCGTCACTACCTGTTTGTATATTATTCGTTTAGGGCACGACCGGGTTGAGGTCGATGTCACTGTTGTACATATTTTCTTTTCTGTACTAGGATTACCCCGCGATGGAGTGCACGGATAGCCGGGTTCTTGAAGGCAACGGGCCCGCATATCATGGCTTTGAGACGAAGGGGGCTTCACTCTAGAATTGGTGGGCTATTCGCCGCAGTCGTAGGGGGTACAAGTTGACCCAAGGTGGGGTGCTCAAATTACCGGATTCCGTGGAGTGCTGGGTGGCCCATTCACTTTACTGAAGCCTTCCCCGCTTCTAGTTTTGGCGGGTAAGATTCCACACTCGTAGGGATCTAGGTTTTCATTGCACAGGCTATCCATACGACCAGGGGAACTTTGGTTTTCAGTTGCGGCTGAAAGGAAACCCGAGGCTCAAAGATTATCTGTATTGTTCTGTGATGCTCATTACTTTTCTGTGATGTTGCATTTATCATGCCTGGATCGATTATTGTATATTGTTATATATATACTGGTAGATGTTGTATATGTTTTATACCCGCGCTAGTGCAGTCCCCACTCTATCGTAAGTTAAGTAACCTAACGGGTGATGACAGGACCAAGTGGCGAATGCGGATGACATATACGTACTTTATAATTTCGTTCTTTTGTGGTGTGATTAATTTATGGGACTGCGTTGATTCAGATCAATGCATTGAAAACAGACCTATTCGATGTTGTTGGAACAATTTTCAAAAAGCTGTTATTACATGGACGTTTTCTTTTGTTTTGCACAGAGGTATTCGGTTATGAATATCCAGCACCTCATTCGACGAGGCAAGGGCCGAGATCCTTCATCGGGAGTGACCCATTGGACAGAGGTTTGCGTCTGGGTAATGACTTCACTATAGTCGATTACGTTTTGCTTTGCATCGTGGTATTCAGTTGGAATATCCTGCACCTCATTCTACGGGGAAAGAGACGAGATCCCTTTACCGGGAGTGACATCTTTAGCAAAGGTTTTCGCTACTATATATTTATAAAAAGCTATGCAGTTTCTCCAACGATATCAACTTCATTACGTTAATAGTTTTTCGCCAAAAACCTGTCGTAGCCCTCCGTCATTTCTTACAGGTATTACTTAGTATTCATGTTGTGTGTGTTGACCTCTGTCAAGGCACAATGCTTGGTAGCCGGGTAATGCTTGTTTGTTGTATAGATATGCGATTATTTAGGACAGTCGCACGGTCATTTTGACCTCTGTCAAGGGCACGTGCGGGTGGATCTAAGTTAATCAAGGACAAAGACGGGTTGAACTTGACTTGCGACTTATGATATGTTGACCTCTATCAAGGTCATAAGCCGCTTGGGGTAAAAATCACATCGGGAGTTTCTAAAGAAACTAAAACATGCCAGGCATGCTCATACCTTCTGGAGTGTGATAATGTGAGTGAATTCCATCATGTTATCATGCGATAGTTGGATCCCGATTCCTACAGATAAGTTGGTTTACTCCTCGGGTGATCCCGACTAATTCTTCTTTCAGGTTTGGAGGAGAATTTGAGGATACAGTGGGAGACATCCTGATTAGATAAAGTGATTAACCATTCTGATCTAGGTTAGAGTGCACGCAGAGTTTTTCTTTTCTCTCTCTCTCTTTGGCATCAGCCATGTCCCGACCCTAGACTATAACTCAGTGACCAAGTTAACCGAACCTTCTTAAAACACTTTAGCTTTTGGAATGTCACGGTGTCGCATATATCATTGCCACTTCTATATCACATTTGCAGTTCTCTAGAACAACCCGTATCACTACGAACATCCACTTCCGTTGGATAAATCTATTGTATAGTTACATACGAACTCGAAGGAACTTGTTCCAGATTCGAGGATGGATTCTGGTTCTGGAAAGATTGAATAAGATTATTCGGTTGTCTTTTCTCTTTACCTTCTCTCTGATTCTGAGGGCTCCTAAGATTAGTAGAGGGTACACCAAATTCGCTTATTAGATAGTCTTCTTCCTAACCATAGGCAGGTGCCGAAAGGTAGGGAATGGAGAAAACCAATTAGCCTAAGTTTGGTGTACTGAAGGTATTAAGTAAAGACAAAATAAAGGGATTAAAAAGAAGGCAATGTAAATTCCGACTGCTATCATTCATGACCAAACCGCGTATTTCATCGCCACTCCTACTTCACCTTTGCATTTCTCCGGTTCAGGAGAAATAGAATAAGGTTTATTTAGTTGTCTTTTATCATCACCTTCTCTCAGTTTGCGAGTACTCCTAGGATTATGAGAGTGCACCTATTATGCTTGTAGGATAGTCTTCTTCCAAACCATAGGCTGGTGCCGAAAGATATGGAAGGAAGAAAACCATTAAGCCTAAGGATGGTGTACAGAAGGTAATGAGTAAAGACAAATAAAGGGAATTGGAGAGTTGGCAAGAAAATATACGGTTACAGTCATGAATATGATAATGGAAAAGTTATTACTAGAAATACCCGGATACCCCTTCTGTTGGAGATAGTGCCCTCAGGGTCAATTATTGGATCACAGGCACGTGATTGCAATGATTGAGGGAGGACCTATACCGGTAGGACAGTCTTACTCAAGATGATAGTATGCTATCTGGTTTATCTTTATCATCGTGTACTGCTATAGGTGACCTTACAGGTCACTATTGCACGTTGATAGAGCCCCTAGGATTCTTGCTTGACTGCCAGCAGTATGAGGGCGATCATATATGTGGGAGCTGGTAGTCTATAAGCACATCCTTAAAAGGTCCCTAGTCGTGGGAGTTTCGAGACAGGGCATCGATACTCCAGAGTAGACTAGTGTATACAGTCGAGACCCCGACGAGGGGCGATGACCGGTCTCACAAGCCATTAGTGTCAGTTGGTTCACCTAAGATGTATACAGTTGCTCATTGGGTTATGAGTACACCGGACAGGACTCGCCGGGAACATGCTAGTTTGTCTTATACCTGACGTCAGATAGCAGTTCCCTGGTGACATGTGTACAGGTTAGTTCATCGATCTGAGATCGTCATTTGTCTCGTGTGAGTTCCCACGATACTTTGATTACTACCCGACCACGCTCAAAGGAGACGTACAAACAGGTTTTAGTTGGGTGCAGTCCCGAGCCACATGGAGGCAGTGAGCGGATCTTCAGGGGTTCGTCTCTCCCGGTATTCGAGGTGAGGTCGCGCTGTGTCTAGGAGAGCCCTTACACGAAGTCCTTGGCCAAGGCAGGAGATTTACTGGTAGGTATTCCAGTAGTATCTCAGGGTGTTTTGGGCTACACTCCGACACGACTTGTACCGCTTTTGGGGGTCTGACTTTTACCAACCCCCTAGGCCCGCCATGCGATGCTCATAGACGAACGGACAGGACTGTACGAATATTGTCACTGATAGGCTCAGTAAGGTGTCAGGATGAGTTCGCTCATCGACGTCCCTTTTGGTCAATACCTGGTAGCCCGTTATGTATAGGCTAATACCTCTGACGTGCTAGTGGTTAAATCCACAACCAAAGTATTGACGAGTCTTTAGAGTCCCCCAGAGACCAATTTCTCAAGTTTCGGGCGAAACGCTGTAGAGGCCGTATGGAGATATGGCAGGGTTCGATCAGATACGTGCGGTATTGTACGGATCATGATCGGACGGTTTATACTAGCGGGCTTTGGTTTAAGCCGGATCCTAGTATAGTATAGTGTAGATTTTGTCTCATTGCATTTGTATTCGGTCGGAATACAAATGCGGTTATGTATATACAGTAGTGGGGTTTTCCTGTAATTTATTACGGGATCATTTTTCTGAAGTTGCCAGTTTGCATTCCATTTCAGCCTTTTTCCTTTGTATCTTTCATTGGCTGAAAATTGGTGGAGGAGGGCTTATTTGCAGTTGTGCAAATTAGCATTATGGAGGGTGCTATTTGCAAGTTGTTGCTTCATGATGGTTGCATCATCATTTGACCTCTTCACTTCATGATTGCTTGACTTTGGGTGTGATGATGGTTGATGGAGTATTTGTTTTGGTTAGTGATCATTATATTTGATCATCATCCAACTGAATGATATTAAGATAACTTTGGGAGAGAGTGATTGAACACAGGCTAAGGAAGGATATTAAGATAACAGAGAACCAATTTGGGTTCGTGCCTGGACGATCGACGACAGAGGCGATTCATTTGCTTCGTCAACTTGTCGAGCGCTTTCGAGAGAGGAGAAGAGATTTGCATATGATATTTATTGATTTAGAAAAAGCGTACGACAAGATACCTAGAGAGGTATTATGGGGGACAATAATGAAAAAGGGGGTCCCCGTCAAGTATATTGACATAATCAAGGATATGTACGACGGAGTAGTGGCAAATGTCAGAACTTGCGGTGGCTTAACAAGTGATTTTCCGATTACTATTGGTTTACATCAAGGATCTGCATTAAGTCCTTTCCTGTTTACCATCGTGATGGATGAGCTTACTAGAACTATCCAAGATGAGGTCCCTTGGTGTATGCTATTCGCTGATGATATTGTTCTAGTAAATGAGACGAAAGCAGGGGTTAATGCCAAATTGGAATTATGGAGACAAACATTGGAATCTCGGGGATTCAGATTGAGCAGGTCCAAGACAGCATATATGCACAGCAAATTTAGTATCCAGAGAAGTCAAAACCATATTGGTATAACATTGGAAGGGCAAGAGATATCACCGAGCGACCAGTTTAGATATCTAGGTTCCATCATCCAAAGGAATGAGGAGATCGATAGTGATGTTAATCAAAGGGTCCAAGCTGGTTGGTTGAAATGGAGGAGTGCAACAGGGATTTTGTGTGATCGTAACTTTCCGTTAAAATTGAAAGGGAAGTTTTATCGGAGCGCTATTCGGCCTGCCTTATTATATGGTACGGAATGCTGGGCTCCTAAGAAGCATCATACATAGAAGATGCACGTAGCGGAGATGCACATGCTTCGTTGGATGTGCGGTAACACTAGAAAAGACAAGGTGCGAAATGAGGATATTCGTGCAAAAGTTGGTGTGGCACCCGTGGAGGAGAAGATGCGGGAAAACCGGCTTAGATGGTTTGGTCATGTGCGACACAGACCTATGGAAGCACCGGTTCGACGAATAGATACTCTCGATATGGGTAATGGCAAAAGGGCAAAAGGGAGACCGAAGAAAACATGGATGGAGGTGATACGAAACGATATGGTTGCCAAAGGACTCAATGAAAGTATATTGTTCGATAGAAGTGAGTGGAGACAGAGGATTCATATGCTGGACCCGGCGTGATTCTCATGTTGGTTCATGTAGCCTACCCCATATGCTTGGGATAAAAGGCTCAGTTGTTGTTGTTGTTGTGATCCTTTTTCTCTCTCATGCATGATAGCCTTTTCTCTTTCTCTCCCTTGTATGATTGTGGTGCTCCCTCATTTTTTTTGATACTGCCCTTTTTCCTTAGCATGGCCGGCAACAAGAGGGTGGGCTGTCCAAAATTTTGATGTGGGAATTTTTGCTCTTTTCATGCTACAAAAATTCCCAAGTTCATCCACAAAAGGTTCACATCTCATTCCTCCACCAAAAGGAAACTTCTAGCAACCCTTTGAGACAAAGAGCACTACACCATTCTACAGCACTTCTTGGGCACGTCGGCTCGCCAACTTCGTGCCCGAGTTTCCTCGGTCCAGAGGTGGGAGCCCGTAAAAGAACCCGGCGAAGTGGTGCCCTTCCGACGAGGAGTTGAAGACCGGAGATTCCGCGGGGAGATCGGGACGACGACGAGAAGACCGAAGGACACGGATCGCTCGGTATATCTCTCTACCCCTTCTCTAGTTAGCTAGGACTATGTTAATGGCCCGATCCGGGATTTTTGTGCGCGGTGGTGCCGGTTAAAAAGTTAAAGTAAGTTATCGTTTCCGCATTTTGGCCTGGAATTGACGGCCGGGGCGCCGCCGTGCACTTACATAGTATCAGATCAACGCCATTAACCTAGTCTATCTTGGTCTATTGTGTTTACACTTTCGATCGAACAAAATTCCAAAACCCGCGTTTTCAAAAGCACAGTTTCTGTCGAAATTTTTTTGGCTCCATAAATTTTTCAGGTTGTTGCAGAATGACATTCAGGAAATTCTAAGACTTCTGTGAAAAAATGGTAGTGTGACACTGTAGACCCACCACGGAACCGCGGCCAAAACCCCCTTGGAGCCACGGTTCGGCCGCAGCACAGTGTCTTCACTACACCAATTTTCCACAGTTATCTTTTTACAGGGAAATTGGGGTTTTGGAATATTCTTTTTTGGGCCCAAAATTTCTTTAAGTGCTACAGTAGTGCTTGGGGGCCCACTTAGGAAAATTTGATCGATCGAATATTCTAAACATGTTAGTTCACAGTATTTACATTATATCTGCGACCGTGAATGTCACTTGATCAGTAAATCTTGTCTAACTGCTATAGCCCGGTTAAACGGATTTGCCAACGTGACATTCACGTTGGTGTTCTGTTTTGTGCTGTGATGTTGCGGATTGGTCGTGGGGGATAGCCTGGATGCAATGGTAGTACAGTTTTGGTTGTATTATGTACATTTGATATTGCGGGGCGAGCATCCGACATGTGGACTGTCGTCACTGCCTGATTGTATATTATTCTTTTGGGCCACAACCGAGGTGAGGTCGATGTACCCGTTGTATGTATATTTTACTTTCTGTACTAGGATTACCCCAAGGAGGGGTGCACGGATAGCCGGGTTCTAGAGGGAAACGGGCCCGTATCTCATGGCATTGAGACGGAGGGGGCCTCACTCTAGAATTGGCGGGCCATTCGCCGCACTCGTAGGGGTTACAGGTTGACCCAGGAAGGGTGCCCAAGTTACCGGATTCCGTGAAGTGCTGGGTGGTCCATTCACGTTGCTGAAGGGGGCTGCCTCGCTACAGGTTTTGGGGGGTAACTTGCCGCGCCCGTAGAGGTCTAGGATTTCATTGCACAGGTTATCCACACGACCAGGGAAACGTCGGGTTTCAGTAGCGGCTCTATGAAACTCGGGGATCCCAGATATCTGTATTGTTCTGTGATGCTTATTACATTTCTGTGATGTTGCATTTTATCACGCCTTGAGCGAATATTATATATTAATATATATACTAGTAGATGTTGTATATGTTTTGCATCCGCGCTAGTCCAGTCCCCGTTCTGTCGTTAGTTAAGTAACCTAACGGGTAATGACGGGACCCAGTGGCGAATGCGGATGTCATATACGTACATCATTATTTTCGTTCTTTATTGGTGTGATCAATTGATGGGACTGCGTTGATTCAGATCAATGCAAGCTAAACAAACCTAATCTGATGTTGTTGGAACCTTTTTTAAAAAGCTGTTATTGCAAGGACGTTCACTTTTGTTTTGCACAGTGGTATTCAGTTGGAATATCCTGCACCTCAGTCGACGAGGCAAGGGCCGAGATCCCTTCACCGGGAGTGACCCCTTGGACAGAAGTTTGCGTCAGGGAAATAACTTCACTATAGCCGATTACTTTTGCTTTGCATCGTGGTATTCAGTTGGAATATCCTGCACCTCATTCTATGGGGAAAGAGCCAAGATCTCTTCACCGGGAGTGACCTCTTTAGCAAAGGTTTTCGCCACTATATTTTCATAAAAGCTATCCAGTTCCTTCAACGATATCAAGTTCATTAGGTTAAAGGTTTTTCGCCAGAAACCATTCGTAGCCCTCCGTCGTTTCAGACGGGTATCACGTAGTATTCATGCTATGTTTGTTGGCCTTCGTCAAGGCATAGTGTATGGTAGCTGCTTGTTGCCTTTCTGCTGCATAGATAGATGCGTTGGTTTGGGACAGTCGTATAGCCTTGTTGACCTTTGTCAAGGGCTTGTACGGGTGGGTTCAAAATAACCTGGACAATGACGGGTAGAACTTGACATGTGACTTATGATTTGTTGGCCTTCGTCAAGATCATAAGAGCATGGGGCAGAAATCACATCGGGAGTTTCTAAAGAAACTGAAACTTGCCAGATATGCGCATACCTTTTGGATTATGATAACATGAGCGAAGTCCGTCACGTTATCATGCGATGATAGTTGGATCCCGATTCCCACTAATGAGTTGGTTTACTCCTCGGGTGATCCCGACTAATTCTTCTTTCAGGTTGGAGGAGAATTTGACGGTACAGTGGCAGGTTTCCAGATTAGATAAATTGGTAACCATTCTGATCTAGGTTAGAGTGCACGCTGAGTGTTTCTTTTCTCTCTCTATTTGGCAGCGACCATGACCCGACCCTAAGACTATGACACAGTGACCAAAATTAACCGAACCTTCTTTAACACTGGCTTTTGGATTATCAGAGTTGCATACCTCATTGCCACTCCTACTTTTACCCTTTTCTCCAGGACACCCCGCATTACTACGAACGTCCACTTCCATCGGACAAAACCATCGTATGGTTAGATATGAACTCGAAGGAATTTATTCGAGGATGGTTTCCGGTTCTGGAGAAAACGAATAGGACTATTCAGTTGTCTTTTCCTTTTACCTTCTCTCAGGTTGCGTGTACTCTTTGGTTTAGGAGATAGTACACCTATTACGCAAATTGGATAGTCTTCTTCCAAACCGTAGGCAGGTGCCGAACGGTGGGGAATGAAGAAAACCAATTAGCATAACGATGGTGTACAGAAGGTATTAAGTAAAGACATATAAAGGGATTAGTAAGAGGTCAAAGTAAGAAGCGACTGCTATTCACGACCAAACCAAGTATTTCTTCGCCAATCCTAAATCACCTTTGTATTTCTCCAGGACACTCCGTATCACTACGAAGATCCACAGTTTATTGGATACTCCATCCTATGGTTATATACGAACTCGAAAGGAACTTATTCCAGTTCGGGGATGGATTCTAGTTCAGGAGAAATATGAATAAGGTTTATTCGGTAGTCTTTTATCTTCACCTTCTCTCACATTGCGAGTGCTCCTAGGATTAGGACAGTACACCCATTATGCTTATTGGATAGTCTTCTTCCAAACCATAGGCTGGTGCCGAACGGTAGGGAAGAAAGAAAACCATTTGGCTTAAAGGGGTGTACAGAAGGTTACGACTAAAGACATATAAAGGGATTTGGAAAAATGGCAAAGAATTATACGATTATAGTTGTGAATCTTGATAATGGAAGAGGCATTACTAGGAATACCGGGATACTCCATTGGAACATTTCAATGTTTCAGTTTCGCTGTGTACTGTTAAAAGAAAACTGATTTTCCAATCAGATCTTGCTCCAGGTATGTATTTACCAGGTATGATTCTCACATCTGTATGGTTTTACAGAAGATGAGTGGGAGCAAATTATTGGGAATTAGGTGATCATCCTCATTATATCGGGATTCGTTGTAATCGGTGATATTTGAGGAAGTCACCTGGGTTGTTTGCCAGACGGAAAATATTTGGTTTTGAATATCCGTTGCTATGCACCAATTTCAAATTGATATATCTGTACGTCTATTTTTATAGAGTGAGATATACCTTTTTGAAATTATGTCTATGACATTTACCTATATCAGTGGATGGTTAGGTAAGGAGCATTAAACAGCGGTGTAATTCTTCTTAACCGTTAGTACAGTTTTCAACCTACGACTCACAGGGAATAAGTCGTTAGACTCAAGGGACTTATACAGAATATTGTATGTTGTCCAGTTTCCATTAGGACAGAGGGGTTGGTACTCATACTAGATTCTGTTTACTTATGACTTCTATGGTTCTTAGACATGTGTTTCGTAGAAACACAAGGTCTGAGTTTTGAGAAGTTATAGGTATAAGAATAGAGTAGAGAACCAGGTGTTGCAAGTATCGGGATTCTTCAAGGTGATTGAAGATGTAGATACTTGTGTGTGGTATTCAGTTGATAGTAATGATTAAGAGAACTTGCTTCTCTTTCAAGTTACTCATATTTGGAAGCATTCCTAAGTTGAGTAACGCTGATCGGCCTCTTTCCATTTAGTTGACATGCACTGGAGACAGCTGCATGATTTGAATCTGGTTCAAATAAATCAGTGCCTCTGGTTCTATATTGGATATAGAACAGTTCATATCTTAACGATGTTAAGGTACGGGGAGTTGTCCGGCTTATGCTTAATGTAGGGGTTCCTATGCACACTAGTGAAGGTTCATAGAGCATCAAACATGCCCGAATAAAATTCTACATGTGCCGAACAACCCAAAGACGGGATCTTTGCTAGATTATTAGGGTTTAGCATGCAAGTTAACATCTTTTTATCTAAGTGTGAGGGATTACAACCTTTGTAGTCCGCTCCTTCTCTTCACAAGCTCCGAGTAGAAGTCCCTTCGCCGCGATCCATGATCTCCCGGACTCAAGAGAGGCTCCACGACTCAAACGATCCATGCTAGCTTGAAGTGTTCCGATTCTCCGATGATCTATGTCGAAGTTGCTTTAACCCAAGCATTCTCACTCTAAAGAGATGAACACCCTAATCTCATGGGCTAGATGAGATGAGGATGAGAGAGTAGTATTTATGCTTTCTTTTTATTCACTTTCTCACAAGAAATCATCACACAAGAATTAACTAGTAAGCATTTTCATTTTAGAACTCAAAAGAGAAGAAGATGATAATGGAAAAGATAATCCTTTTGTGATGAATAGAAAAGAAATCTATATGATTGATATATCAACCATGGTCAAGGTTGAGTGGCTAAGAAGTTGTAGAGAATAAACTATAGTTAGGGTTTGGTTAGGTTAAGGATAAGTATCAACCATAATATCTTAACCAAGACAAAAGGAAAAGCCTCTAGAATGTGCAACAAGAAGCTAACCCTAATCAAACCCTAATCCCATTTAATCATCCTTAAACATGTTTAATAATAAATCATATCATTTCCCAATAATATATATCACATATATATTAAATATTTGCAACAAAAGAAAATAATACATTTAACATATATCGCATATATATCAATGTATTAATCCAGTGAGAAAATGAAATAATAAAGTGAGCCAATATTAGATAATGTAATACAATATATCATATATATTATTATACATTAAATTATTGAATCAATACTTAATCCAACGATCAGGCTATATCGAATATAACCGGCTAATATATCATGTACCGATTCATCGAATCAACACTTGATCCGATGTCCCGATTCATATCAAAATATCTCGAGAATATAATACGGTATCTCATATCGCATTATCCTCGGTCCTGCACATATCACATATGTTCCTCTACTCCGTTTCGCCTGAGCCAAGAAACCTCTGTGTAGGACTCTAAAGAATCGTCAATACGCCGGTAGCAGGTGACGATCATATCAAACACCCACAAGCTGCAAGCGGTCAGCTAAACGTAACAGCCACCCAGGTACTGAGCGATCAGAAGATCAACAAGCCAGCCTGTGCGTTCTCCTGTGAATCCAATCAGTAACACTCCCGTACAGTCCGGTCTGTTCGTGTGATATGTCGCATATCAGGTCTAGGGGTTGTATACGACAGACCACAGTAAACGATAAGTCGTGTCGATGTGAGGCTCATAACAGGTCGAGAAACTACTAGTAACACTTACCAGTATATCCCTATATCAGCCCTGGCCAGGGACTTCCAGTTATAGCCAATCGAACACAGCACAACATCAACTCCCTATACCGGGAGAGACGAATCCCCTCCAATCGCTCATTGCCTCCATGTGATTCGGGACTGTACCCAAAAGCCACCATTTTGCACGCCCTCTTGGACGTGGTAAGGTGGAAATCAAAGCACAGTGGGAATCATACAAGATTCTATGACGATCTCGGGTCTACAGACTACCCTGTATCAGTGTCCCCGGAGAACTGCCATCTGACGTGTGGTATATCACCAACTGGGAGTTCTCGGCGAGTCCGTCCAGTGTACCCAGTCTCTACTGAGCACCCGTACATCATCCTTGATGTCAAACACCGATGGATATGGGATCATCCATCGCCCATCATATGTGTCAAGATGCGTATACGCTAGTCTACTCTGGTGTATCGATGCCCTGTCTCGATATACCCTCGACTAGGAACATTTATAGGATGTACTCATCGACTACCGTGGCCCCACTAGTATGATCTCATCATAATCCCAGTAGTCGAGTACAGATCCTAAGGGCTTTATCAACATGTGAGAGAAAGGCAGTAAACCAATACAAGTCAACATGTTAAGATAAAGTGAAACCAAATAGCATACTATCATGACGAGCAAGAAAGTCCTCTCTGTATATATCTAAGCATCCATCATAATATACATCAAATGTACAATAATGGCCTCTAGGGCATATACATAACTAACAATCTCCCACTTGCACTAAGGTCAGCTGCTGTAGTATCTCATACCTAACATCCTGAATAATCTCTCAAACTGTATCTGGGGAATGGCCTTCGTGAGTGGATCCGCAGTGTTGTCCTTCGTATCTACTCTCCTGACCTCGATCTCCCGGCGATCAACTATCTCCCTGATCAGGTGATACCGCCTCAGAATATGTCTGGATTTCTGATGGGATCTGGGTTCCTTGGCCAAAGCCACAGCTCCATTGTTATCGCAATACAGAGGTATTGGATGTTCAATGGATGGAACCACGCCAAGTTCAGTGATGAACTTCTTCATCCAGACAGCCTCTTTGGCAGCATCGTTGGCAGCGATGTATTCAGCCTCCATCGTCGAGTCTGCAACGGTATCCTGTTTGGAACTCTTCCAACATACCGCCCCTCCATTAAGGGTAAAGACAAATCCCGAGTCCGACTTAGAGTCGTCCTTATCACTTTGGAAGCTGGAATCGGTAAAAGACTCCACCCGGAGTTCTCCGTTACCATACACCAAGAACATATCTCTAGTCCTTCGTAAGTACTTGAGAATGTTCTTCACAGCCGTCCAGTGACTCTCTCCAGGATCTGCTTGATACCGACTCACTACACTTAGTGAGTATGCTACATCGGGTCTGGTACATAGCATCGCATACATGATAGAGCCTACTGCCGAAGCATAGGGTATCCCTTGCATGCGAGCTCTCTCCAAATCATTCTTGGGAGACATCTCTTTGGAGAGAGTGAGTCCAGAGATCGTGGGTTGGTTCCCACGCTTGGATTCTTCCATACTAAACCACTTTAGGATGGTGTCAATGTACCTGGATTGGGACAATCCCAGTATCCGTTTGGATCTATCTCTATAGATCCTAATCCCCAATATGCATGAGGCATCACCTAGATCTTTTATTGAGAATCTTTGTGATAAGAAGAGCTTGACTGATTGCAGCATAGGAATATCATTTCCTATCAAGAGTATGTCATCTACGTACAATACGAGGAAGACAACTTTACTCTCTGCCACCTTCTTATAGATACAAGGTTCATCTATATTTTTGATAAAGTCAAACTCTTTGACTACTACATCAAAACAGATGTTCCAACTCCGCGATGATTGCTTTAACCCATAAATGGATTTAAGCAATTTGCATACCTTTCCGCTGCTCCCACTATCTACGAAGCCCTCTTGCTGAGTCATGTACACGCACTCTTCTAAATGACCATTTAGAAAGGCGGTCTTAACATCCATTTGCCAAATTTCGTAGTCATGGTATTCAGCAATGGCAAGTAAGATTCGGATGGACATAAGCATAGCCACTGGAGAAAAGGTTTCGTCATAATCCACACCTGGTCGTTGACGAAATCCCTTTGCTACAAGTCTAGCTTTGAAAGTCTCAACTTTTCCATCTACACCAAATTTCTTTTTAAAAATCCACTTGCTCCCAATGGGTTTTACCCCTTCAGGAGCATTTTCCAAAATCCATACTTTATTGGTGTACATGGATTCCATCTCAGATCGCATTGCATCCAGCCATTTCACAAAGTCACCACTCGTGATGGCCTGCTCGAAACTAGTCGGGTCATCATCTTTCATGATGCAATCCTCGCTTCCACCATCATTGAGAAAACCGTAGTATCGCTCAGGTGGACGAGAAACCCTACTAGATCGGCGGAGAGGCTGGGGTTCGTCGGATACTACTGAATCTTCTGGTTCCAACAAATCATCAGTTGCGGTTTGTGGTGCTGGAACCTCTTCCAGCTTTACCTCTCTGCCACTAATTTCTTTTGCAAGAAATTCCTTTTCCAAAAAGGTGGCATGTTGAGCAACAAACACTTTTTGTTCCTCAGCGTGGTAGAAAAAATATCCTTGAGAATTCTTTGGATATCCCACAAATTTGCAAAGGACTAATCGTGCCTCGAGTTTGTCCGGATTTTGTCTTTTGACATAGGCCGGACAACCCCATATCTTAACTCGTTTAAAATATGGTCTCTTCCCACTCCATATCTCATATGGTATGGTAGGTACAGATTTAGACGGAACTAGATTCAATATGTATATGGCTGTCTCAAGCGCATACCCACAGAAGGAAATAGGTAACTCAGCATCGCTCATCATAGATCGCACCATATCTAATAGGGTCCGATTCCTTCGTTCCGATACACCGTTGTGCTGTGGTGTATAAGGAGGAGTAAGCTAAGAGAGAATCCCATTCTCTTTTAGATAATCTAGGAACTCATTGCTTAATTATTCTCCTTCTCGATCAGATCGAAGAATCTTAATACTTTTGCCCGTTTGATTCTCTACTTCGTGCTTATATTCTCTGAATTTCTCAAAAGCTTCAGACTTGTGTTTCATCAGGAACAAATATCCGAATCTTGAGAGATCGTCAGTGAATGTAATGAAGTAGGAAGAACCGTTCCTGGCATGCGTAGACATGGGACCGCATACATCACTATGTACCAGTCCTAAGAGTTCGGTAACTCTTTCTCCGTGTCCACTAAACGGAGCTTTGGTCATTTTTCCTTTGAGACATGAATGGCAAGTATCATAAGATGAAAATTCGAATGAATTCAAATATCCATTTTTATGTAACTTAGCTAGCCGTGTCTCATTGATATGGCCAAGTCTACAATGCCACAAGAAAGATTCGTTCATTTCTGAACTTTTCCTCTTGTGTGTGTTTTGTATATTGAGGACTGTATTCTGATTTAAAATGAATATGCCATTATGTAACGAGCCTGATGCAATCAACTTTTGATCTAGGAATATGTTCATAACATTATCCTTTACTACAAAATTATATCCTTCTTTACTTAATAAAGAAACTGATATAATGTTGCACATCATGTTCGGTATATAATAGCACTCATTTAGAATCAGTGTATTACGACTTGGCAATACAAGGTGATATTCACCAACTGCTTTGGCTGCAATACTTGCACCGTTCCCTACTTGAACGGAATGATCACCTTTTCCCAGTTCTCTACCTTTACGTAGCCCATGTAACTGTTTACATATGTGGGATCCTGATCCGGTATCTAATACCCAGGACGTAGGGTGAACTGAGAAACAGTTTTAAATAACTAACACACCTGAAGAAGATGCATCAACATGCATGTTCTTTTGGGCGGCGTGAGAATCCAGATATTCTCCTGTTTCCTGTTCAGTCTTATAACTCTTATAAGAAAAAACGGGTCTAACTTTCCCCTGCTCAGTATAATAAGCGGGTTCAGTCAATACATCCATATTATTATCTTGATTATGGCCTGACATGGTCGCTACCGGGAGAGAGAGAGAAGAAAACACTTTAGCGTATGCTCTTGCAAGATTAGATTGGTTATTATCTTATCTAATCAAGATGTCTCCCACTGTTTTTATCAAATCTACCTTTAAACCCTAAAAGGTAAGACTAGCCAGGATTAATTACACCCTACAATTTCGTCAATCTTTCAGCCAGATCAGTATCGGTACTTTGAGGGAGGTTCCCCGTGCTTTCGCACGGACCTAATTAAAGTAAACCTCGTTTTCCCATAGGCGTAACCCCGTTAACACTTTTCTAGACACCTACTTGATCGACTAATTGTCCTGTGTAAAACTCTCGCAGGAGTAACTCTTACTCGCAGTGGGTATCGGGATCCAACTATCTCATAGAAGGTATGCAATCTCATTGCAAATTTCAACACTTGAAATTCCTGATAATGTTTTTCCCCTAGCGATCTATGACCTTGACTAAGTCAACAAACTATAAATCGTAAGTCAAGTTCAACCCGTACATTTCTCGATTGAATTAAACCCACCCGTACGACCCTTGACTGAGTCAACAAGGCCGTGCGAATACCCTAATCCAATCACATCTCATGTTTTAGCAGATAAACACTACTTAGCTACCATACACTACGCCTTGACTAGGTCAACAAACATAACACGAATACTAAATAATATCTATCTGAAATGACGGAGGGCTACGCAGGTTTTTTCAGAAAAACCATGAGCGTACTGAACTTGATATAGAATCAAGTGTTTTTGAAAAGGAGTGTTTTTGATGCTTTTCTTAGTTTCGCTAAAGGGGTCACTCCCGGTGAAGGGATCGTCGGCCCTTTCCTCATCGAATAAGGTGCAGGATATATCATATATACCGCTGTGCAAAGCAAAACACTAAAAGCATTCAAAAGACAAACCGCGTTTTGTAGCATCTACCAGTTTCGCTAAAGAGGTCACTCTCGGTGAAGGGATCTCGGCTATTTCCCCATCGAATAAGGTGCAGGATATATCATATATATCACTGTGCAAAGCAAAACTGTAGCTACCCTTTTTATAAATTTTTGATTCTACAACATCTTTAGGTTTCTTTTCTTTTTATTAATCTCATTAATAAAATCCCATCAGCTTATGCTTCCTAAGCATCACAGATAAATACGACGTACACTTATGCCATCCGCATTCGCCTCGATGTCCCCACGTGCACCGTTAGGTTAGGTAACTAACGACAGAGCAGGGCAGGGCTAGTGCGGGTGTAAAACATAAGTAACATCTATATAATATATCATATATACTATATACTGTATCCATCAGAACATATCAAATGATCACATCACAGATATCGCAGCAGAAACATAGATATAATGTGGGATATAATATGACGTCCGTATTTAGTATTTAGCCAACAATAAAAAATACGGATTCCACAGTCGCGATGAATAGCCAAGCCCACATCCTGGACCCCTACGAAAGCGGCAAGCGACCCTACCAATTTTGGAGTTTAGGAGACCCGGTCTCGACTCCTCGAGATGGCCTCCCACTGAACCCCAGAACTCGGTCACCTGTGCTCCCCTCCTTGGGTCCATCCTAATGCGGAAAAGTAAATAATATACAACACTGGTGGCATCAACCTCAACCTGGAAGTGCCCCAAATAAAAGAATATTA
This sequence comes from Agapanthus africanus, assembly GCA_030015575.1. NCBI lineage: Eukaryota > Viridiplantae > Streptophyta > Magnoliopsida > Asparagales > Amaryllidaceae > Agapanthus > Agapanthus africanus. The sequence continues at coordinate 292,125,050 of JASDDO010000012.1, read as the reverse complement.
CATTACATTTGAATTTACATGAATGAAAATATAAAACTCTTATCTCACATAAAACCCCCGGCTATTCAATCGCGACAATCCTGCACATCATATCTCAGCAACACATAATATCTCATATCATCAACGTAAGTAAGTATGCATACACCGATCGTCGTCGATGTATAGCAACGACAACCGGCAATACAACTACATACTACACTTACGGTCACAGAAAAGAAATTGTAAAACTACAATATTTGGAATCCACAATCACTTTAGACATCGTAAATCCGAAATATCACATACTTCGCATTTCATGCCTAACACAATGAATTCCACATATTGTATCACATTCCAGATAAATAGACAGTATTAAACTTTTCGAACAGATAATCAAATACCCAGAATTTCCCAAATAGCTCAACACTTGAGCGGAGTTTAAATAATCCCAGAATATGTCACAGTACCAGTGATCCAGTCGTAGAAGGGTCAAGCCAACGCCTCACATGTGGCACGCCGTACTGCCCCAAACCCGAAGGTTCAAAAGGCAGTTCAAGACGGTCACATAATCGAGTTAAGGTTTGTTGTCTTCTAGAGGGTCCACCGCTTAACTTGTACAATTTTTCTGAAAGATTTAAACCCAATAAAAATTCAACACTTGAAAGTTTGCCGTTCCGGGATAAAGTGGGTTAATAATATCCGTTCAAATAGTTTAACATTTTCTAAATATCCGGAAATAAAAACGAATTTAAATATTCCGATCGAATCTACTATTACAAAACAAACCCCAGATCACTCAACCTTTGAGTCAATATAAAAATACCAGAAACTATAAAAGCACAAATAAAGAATTACTGTGGGAAAAAAATGTCCAACCAAACAATAAGGCCGCGAAACCGTGGCCCAAGCAGGCAATGGCCGCGATTCCGCGGTCGTTTGTACGGATCACAGTCTCGAATTTCACAGTTATTCTTATTTTTATCTGTTGTATTTTTCAGGTATTTTTAATTCACAAAAAATCCAGATTTTAAAAAATTTCCAGAGAGGGGGTTATTTTCGTCGGTTCGGGTTCGATCGGAGTTTTAACTTCGTTAACACATCGCCTAATGCTCTAGCTAGTCTCTGATATCACTGTAGGGGTTCCTATGCACACTAGTAAAGGTTCATAGAGCATCAAACATGCCCGAATAAAATTCTACATGTGCCGAACAATCCAAAGACGGGATCATTGCTAGATTATTAGGGTTTAGCATGCAAGATAACATCTTTTTATCTAAGTGTGAGGGATTAAAACCATTGTAGTCCGCTCCTTCGCTTCACAAGCACCGAGTAGAAGTCTCTTCGTCGCGATCCATGATCTCCCGGACTCAAGAGAGGCTCCACGACTCAAACGATCCATGCTAGCTTGAAGTGTTCCGATTGTCCGATGATCTACGTCGAAGTTGCTTTAACCCAAGCTTTCTCACTCTAAAGAGATGAACACCCTAATCTCATGGGCTAGATGAGATGAGGATGAGAGAGTTGTATTTATGCTTTCTTTTTATTCACTTTCTCACAATAAATCATCACACAAGAATTAACTAGTAAGCATTTTCATTTTAGAACTCAAGAGAGAAGAAGATGATAATGGAAAAGATAATCCTTTTGTGATGAATAGAAAAGAAATCTATATGATTGATATATCAACCATGGTCAAGGATGAGTGGCTAAGAAGTTGTAGAGAATAAACTAGAGTTAGGGTTTGGTTAGGTTAAGGATAAGTATCAACCATAATATCTTAACCAAGACAAAAGGAAAAAGCTTCTAGAATGTGCAAGAAGAAGCTAACCCTCATCAAACCCTAATCCCATTTAATCATCCTTAAACATGTTTAATAATAAATCATATCATGTCAAAATAATATATATCACATATATATTATATATTTGCAACAAAAGAAAAATAATACATTTAACATATATCGCATATATATCAATGTATTAATCCAGTGAGAAAATGAAATAATAAAGTGAGCCAATATTAGATAATGTAATACAATATATCATATATATTATTATACATTAAATCGTCGAATCAATACTTGATCCAACGATCCGGCTATATCGAATATAACCGGCTACTATATCATGTACCGATTCATCGAATCAACACTTGAACCGATGTCCCGATTCATATCAAAATATCTCGAGAATATAATACGGTATCTCATATCGCATTATCCGCGGTCGTGCGCATATCACATATGTTCCTCTACTCCATTTCGCCTGAGCCAAGAAACCTCTGTGTTGGACTCTAAAGAATCGTTAATACGCCGGTAGCAGGTGATGATCATATCAAACACCTACAAGCTGCAAGCGGTCAGCTAAATGTAACAGCCACCCAGGTATTGAGCGATCAGAAGATCAACAAGCCAGCCTGTACGTTCTCCTGTGAATCCAATCAGTAACACTCCCGTACAGTCCGGTCTGTTCGTCTGATATGTCGCATATCAGGTCTAGGGGTGGTATACGTCAGACCCCAGTAACCGATAAGTCGTGTCGATGTGAGGCTCATAACAGGTCGAGAAACTAATAGTAACACATACAAGTATATCTCTATATCAGCCCTGTCCAGGGACTTCGAGTTATAGCCAATCGAACACAGCACAACATCAACTCCCTATACCGGGAGAGACGAATCCCCTCCTATCGCTCATTGCCTCCATGTGATTCGGGACTGTACCCAAAAGCCACCGTTTTGCACGCCCTCTTGGACGTGGTAAGGTGGAAATCAAAGCACAGTAGGAATCACACAAGACTTTATGACGATCTCGGGTCTACAGACTACCCTGTACCAGTGTCACCGGAGAACTGCCATCTGACGTGTGGTATATCACCAACTGGGAGTTCTCGGCGAGTCCGTCCAGTGTACCCCGTCTCTACTGAGCACCCGTACATCATCCTTGATGTCAAACACCGATGGATATGGGATAATCCATCGCCCATCATGTGGGTCAAGATGCGTATACGCTAGTCTACTCTGGTGTATCGATATACCCTCGACTAGGAACATTTATAGGATGTACTCATCGACTACCGTGGCCCCACTAGTATGATCTCATCATAATCCCAGTAGTCGAGTACAGATCCTAACGGCTTTATCAACATGTGAGAGAAAGACAGTAACCAATACAAGTCAACATGTTAAGATAAAGTGAAACCAAATAGCATACTATCATGACGAGCAAGAAAGTCCTCTCTGTATATATCTAAGCATCCATCATAATATACATCAAATGTACAAAAATGGCCTCTAGGGCATATACATAACTAACACTTAAAACCAGACTCTAGATAACTCAAGGCATGTTTCTGTAATGGTTGTTTATGGGTTGACCCAGGCTATGACGAGGGTTGACTTTCTACCATCTGGAAGATCAATAGTGATATTGTTCTTGACTCGCCACAGTTTTAACAAAAATGGATTTTTTTCAGAAAACAGTATTGGGAGTATGGTAGAACTGGAAGTGATTCCAGAACCGCAAACGATTACTGAAGATTTGATAAGAACCTAAAGATTCAATCTGGTTTGACATTCCATTGGCCACTCCGCAGATACGGTGGGTAACCTCAGGCACCCGAGAGGTACTCCGGTAGCCTCAAGGACGGTGACAGGGAGGTTCTTGTTTACCCAGACTTTCCATTGCTGTTGTTCCAGGCTGCGAGACCCGGCAGGAGGATGAGTATAGCGTCGTTCTAAACTAGATTTAGAAGTATACGTGTATATGACTCTGTCAGAGGGTTATCGTAGTCAGTGGGAGTAGCGGAAGCATTGGTGGAAAAGTGGCTTATGTCTATTTATAGACAAAAGCAGATATAGCGGAGATAGATCATCGATTTCTGATGTGACAGTCATAGGCTTGACTTCATCAGAATAGGGGATGGATCTGTTAAGAAGGTAGTAGGGTGTGATGTCCTGGTATTTGGATGACATACACAGAAAAGGAAGTGAAATTCCTATACTACAATCGGTTATACTTTGGTTGTCACACAGTGGTTTCTCCACAAAGGAAATGGATTTCATATCAAACATTCTGGTTACTGGATCTATGGTTTTAGATCTAGATTTGGGTAGTTTCCTAATCAGGGTACTTAGACAGCATTCTAGAGGTGCTTTAGAATGGACGACTCCTGGCATGGTGGTGTACCTGCAGGTGATGGAGTCACCCTCTCTTAAGGTGTCTTATAGACTAAAGGGGAGAGGGATGTGCATGGTTGGCAGATCACTTGCTTAGGCAATTGAGTCAATCATGAGATGTCAAGTACCACACCAGATGTTGTTTTTGTAGTAGATGCAATAAGTTGATATTGATCCGATCCTGTAGAAATGGTCGGAAGCAGTTTTAGAACATAAGTGGATGTTCTAAGGATATGATAACGACAGCCCCATTCGGGAGACAGTTATCATTCCAGGCTTCCAAGGTGACATGGATGACAGATTGGTTGTCAGAGTTATAGTTTTCCTTCTGACGAGGGGCAGTATTATGGACAGGTGGTCTAAGGGGATACTGAGAGAGGCATGGCGCAGGATACTAATTAAGTTCAGTTGACGTTACAGTCTAAGAAGTTTGGATTTGGAGTTCATTTATGAGCTAGGTCCCATCAGACATCCAGACACATTCTAAGACAAGTATTGCTCATTTCGGGAGATGGCTTTCTCCGCGAACTTGAGATATAAAGAGATATAGAAAGAAACATCAAAGCGGATCCACTCGCTGAGGCTATTCCTCGAATGCAATAGTTTCACAAACGGGTTTTGTGAGACTGACTAGTAGAGGAGTTGGGTGTTCGGTATCACACGGGCTGTGAGTATGCGACATCGCAATAATTAGCCTTGAGTGCAAGTGGGAGATTGTTGGAGATAGTGCCCTCAGGGTCAATTATTGGATCACAGGCACGTGATTGCAATGATTGAGGGAGGACCTATACCGGTAGGACAGTCTTACTCAAGATGATTGTATGCTATCTGGTTTATCTTTATCATCGTGTACTGCTTTAGGTGACCTTAAGGTCTCTATTGCACGTTGATAGAGCCCTAGGATTCTTGCTTGACTGCCAGTAGTATGAGGGCGATCATATATGTGGGAGCTGGTAGTCTATAAGCACATCCTTAAAAGGTCCCTAGTCGTGGGAGTTTCGAGTCTGGGCATCGATACTCCAAAGTAGACTGGTGTATACAGTCGAGACCCCGATGAAGGGCGATGGCCGGTCTCACAAGCCATTGGTGTCAGTTGGTTCCCCTAAGATGTATACAGGTGCTCATTGGGTTATGAGTACACCGGACAGGACTCGCCGGGAGCATGCTAGTTGGTCTTATACCTAACGTTAGATAGCAGTTCCCTGGTGACATGTATACAGGTTGGTTCATCGACCTGAGATCGTCATTTGTCTCATGTGAGTTCCCACTGTACTTTGATTATTACCCTACCACGCTCAAAGGAGAAGTGCAAACAGGTTTTAGTTGGGTGCAGTCCAGAGCCACATGGAGGCAGTGAGCGGATCTTCAGGGGTTCGTCTCTCCCGGTATTGGGGGTGAGGTCGCGCTGTGTCTAGGAGAGCCCTTATACGAAGTCCTTGGCCAAAGCAGGAGATTTACTGGTAGGTATTCCAGTAGTATCTCAGGGTGTCCTGGGCTACACTCCGACACGACTTGTACCGCTTTTGGGGGTCTGACTTTTACCAACCACCTAGGCCCGCCATGCGATGCTCATAGACGAACGGACCGGACTGTACGGATATTGTCACTGACAGGCTCAGTAGGGTGTCAGGATGAGTTCGCTCATCGACGTCCCTTTTGGTCAATACCCGGTAGCCCGTTACGTATAGGCTAATACCTCTGACGTGCTAGTGGTTAAATCCACAACTAAAGTATTGACGAGTCTTTAGAGTCCCCCACAGACCAGTTTCTCAAGTTTCGGGCGAAACGCTGTAGAGGCTGTATGGAGATATGGCAGGGTTCGATCAGATACGTGCGGTATTGCATGGATCATGATCGGACTGTTTATACTAGCGGGCTTTGGTTTAAGCCGGATCCTAGTATAGTATAGTGTAGATTTTGTCTCATTGCATTTGTATTCGGTCGGAATACAAATGCAGGTTTGTATATATAGTAGCGGGGTTTTCCTGTAATTTATTACGGGATCAGTTTTCTGAAGTTGCCAGTTTGTATTCCGTTTCAGCCTTTTTCTTTTGTATCTTTCATTGGCTGAAAATTGGTGGAGGAGGGCTTATTTGCAGTTGTGCAAATTAGCATTATGGAGGGTGTTATTTGCAAGTTGTTGCTTCATGATAGTTGCATCATCATTTGACCTCTTCACTTCATGATTGATTGACTTTGGGTGTGATGATGGTTGATGGAGTATTGGTTTTGGTTAGTGATCATTATATTTCATCATCATCCATTTTCTCTCTCATGCATGATAGCCTTTTCTCTTTCTCTCCCTTGTATGATTGTAGGGCTCCCTCATTTTTTTTGATACTCCCCTTTTTCCTTAGCATGGCCGGCCACAAAAGGGTGGGCTGTCCAAAATGTTGATGTGGGAATTTTTGCTCTTTTCATGCTACAAAAATTCCCAAGTTCATCCACAAAAGGTTCACATCTCATTCCTCCACCAAAAGGAAACTTCTAGCAACCCTTTGAGACAAAGAGCGCTACACCATTCTAAAGCACTTCTTGGGCACGTCGGCTCGCCAACTACGTGCCCGAGTTGCCTCGGTCCAGAGGTGGGAGCCCGTAAAAGAACCCAGCGAAGTGGTGCCCTTCCGATGAGGAGTTGAAGACCGTAGATTCCGCGGGGAGATCGAGACGACGACGAGAAGACCGAAGGACACGGATCGCTCGGTATATCTCTCTACACCTTCTCTAGTTATCTAGGACTATGTTAATGGACCGATCCGGGATTTTTGTGCGCGGTGGTGCCAGTTAAAAAGTTAAAGTAAATTATCGTTTCCGCATTTTGGCCTCGGATTGACGGCCGGGGCGCCGCCGTGCACTTACACCTTCGAAACATTTTTATGTTTCAGTTTCACTATGTGTTGTTAATAGAAAACCGATTTCCCAATTAGGTCCTTACTCCAGGGTATGTATTTACCAGGTATTTTTCTCATATCTGTATGGTTTTACAGATGATGAGTTGGAGTAAGTTATTGGGAATTGGGTGATTATCCTCATTATATCGAGATTCGTTGTAATTGGTGATATTTAAGGAAATCACCTGGGTTTTTTCCGAACGACAAATATTTGGTTTTGAATATTCGTTGTTATGCACCAATTTCAAACTGATATATCTGTACGTTTATTCTATAAAGTGAGATATAAATTTTTGAAATTATGTCCATGACATTTACTTATATCAGTTGATGGTTAGGTATGGAGCATTAAACAATGGTGTAATTCTTCTTAACCATAAGTACAGTTTTCAACCTACGACGCAAGGGGTTTGAGTTATTCAACTCAGGGGACTTATACAATGTATTGTATATTGTCCAGTGTCCATTAGGACAGAGGGGTTGGTACTCGTACTATATTCTATTTACTTGTGACTTCTCTAGTTTTTAGACAAGTGTTTCGTAGAAATACAAGGTCTAAGTTTTGATAAGTTATAGGTATAAGAGTAAAGTAGAGAACCACGTGTTGCAAGTATCAGGATTCTTCAAGGCAGTCGAAGATGTAAATACTTGTGTTTGGTATTCAGTCGATAATAATGTTTTTGAGAACTTGCTTCTCTTTTTCAGGTTACTCATAATTGGATGCACTCCTAACTTGAGTAATGCTGATTGGCCTCTCTCTATTTAGTTAACATGCACTGGAGACAGCTGCATGATTTGAATCTGGTTCCAATTAAATCAGTGCCTCTTTTTCTATATTGTATATAACGATGTTAAGGTATATGGAGTTGCTCGGCTTATGCTTAAAACCAGACTCTCGATAACTCAAGGCGCGTTTATGTAATGACAGTTCGTGGGTTAACCCAGGCTTTAACGAGGGTTAACTTTCTATCATCTGGAAGATCAATAGTAATATTGTTCTTGACTCACCAAAGTTTTAGTAAAATGGATTTTTTCAGAAAACAGTAGTGGGAGTATGGTAGAACTGGAAGTGATTCCAGAACCACAGACGATTACTGAAAATTTAATAGAACCTAAAGATTCAATCAGGTTTTGACATTTTATTAGCCACTCCGTAGATATGGTGGGTAACCTCAGGCATCCGAGAGGTACTTCGGTATTCTCAAATACGGTGACAGGGAAGTTCTTGTTTACCAAGACTTCCCATTACCGTTGTTCTAGACTATGAGACCCGACAGGAGGATGAGTATAGCATCGTTCTAAACTAGCTTTAGAAGTGCACGAGTATATGACTCTGCCTGAAGGTTGTTGTGGTCAGTGGGAGCAGCGGAAGCATAGTGGACAAATAGCTTACGTCTATTTTTAGACTAAAGCAGATATATAGGACATAGATCATCTAATTTGACAGTCATAGGTTTTGACTTCATCAGAATAGGAGATGGATCTGTTAAGAAGGTAGTAGGGTGTGATGTCCTGGTATTTGGACGACATATACATAGTCGGATGTGAAATTCCTATACTACGATCGGTTATACTGTGGTTGTCATACAGTTGTTTCTCCATATAGGATATGGATATAATATCAGGCATTCTGGTTACTAGATCTATGGTTTTTGATCTAGATTTGGGTAGTTTCCCAATCTGGGTACTTAGACAGTATTCTAAAGGTATTTTAGAATGGACGACTCCTGCCATGGTGGTGTACCTGCAGGTGATGGAGTCACCCTCTCTAAAGGTGTCTTACAGACTAAAGGGGAGAGGTATGTCCATGATTGGCATATCACTTGCTTTGGCAATTGGGTCAATCATGAGATGTCAAGTACCACACCAGATGTTGTTTTTGAACAAGTTGTAACAAGTTGATGTATTAATCCAATCCTGGAGAAAAGTTCGGAAGCAGTTTTAGAACATAAGTGGATGTTTTTGGGATTTGATAACGGCAGCCTCCTTCGGGAGACGGTTATCATTCCAGACTTCCAAGGTGACCTGGATGACAGAGTGACATTCAGAGTTATAGTTTACCCTCTTTTGAGGAGCAGTAGTTTGGACAGGTGGTCCAAGCGGATACTCAGGGTAGCATGGCGCAGGATACTGATTAAATTCAGTTGACGATACATTCTAAGAAGTTTACTGGATTTGGAGTTCATTTGTGAACTGGGTCCCATCAGATATCTAGACATATTCTAAGATAGGTATTGCTCATTTCGGGAGATGGTTTTCTCCACAAACTTGAGATTAAGAGAGACATAGAAAGAAACATCAGAGCGGATCCACTCACTGAGGCTATTTCTCGAAAGCAATAGTTTCACAAACGAGCTTTGTGAAACTGATTAGTAGAGAGTTGGGTGTTCGGTATCACACGGGCTGTGAGTATGCGACACCGCAATATTTTGATAACGGCAGCCTCCTTCGGGAGACGGTTATCATTCCAGTCTTCCAAGGTGACCTGGATGACAGAGTGTCTTTCGGAGTTATAGTTTACCCTCTTTTGAGGAGCAGTAGTTTGGACAGGTGGTCCAAGCGGATACTGAGGGTAGCATGGCGCAGGATACTGATTAAATTCAGTTGACGATACAGTCTAATAAGTTTACTGGATTTGGAGTTCATTTGTGAACTGGGTCCCATCAGATATCTAGACATATTCTAAGACGGGTATTGCTCATTTCGGGAGATGGTTTTCTCCACAAACTTGAGATTAAGAGAGACATAGAAATAAACATCAGAGCGGATCCACTCACTGAGGCTATTTCTCGAAAGCAATTGTTTCACAAACGAGCTTTGTGAAACTGGTTAGTAGAGGAGTTGGGTGTTCGGTATCACACGGGCTGTGAGTATGCGACACCGCAATAATTAGCCTTAAGTGCAAGTGGAAGATTGTTGTCTATAGTGCCCTCAAGTCAATTATTGGATCACAGGCACGTGATTGCAATGATTGAGGGAGGACATATACCGGTAGAACAGTCTTACTCGAGATGATAGTATGCTATCTGGTTTGTCTTTATCATCGTGTACATGCTTCAGGTGACATTACAGATCACTATTTCATATTGATAGAGCCCATAGGATTCTTTCTTGACTACCAGCAGTATGATGGTGATCATATACGTGAGAGTTGGGTAGTCTATAAGCACATCCTTAAAGTGTCCCTAGTCATAGGAGTTTTGAGACTGGGCATCGATACACTATGATTAGACTAGTGTATTCGGATCGAGACCCCGACGAGGGGCGATGGCCGGTCTCATAAACCATTGGTGTAAGTTGGTTCACCTAAGATAGTATACAGGTGCTCATTGGGTTATGAGTACACCAGACGGGCTCGCAGGGGCACTGCTGATTGGTACTATACCTATCGTCAGGAGCAGTTCCCAGGTGACATGAGTACAGCTTAATCAGTTGACTTGACACTGCTACTTTGCCTCAAGTGTGTTCCCACTGTTCTTTGATTGCTACCCTACCACGGCTTAAAGGAGTCGTGCAAATAGGTAGTAGTTGGGTGCAGTCCCGAAGCACTTGGAGGCAGTGGCGGTTAGACAGCATTCGTCTCTCCCGGTATTGGGGATTGATATCACACAGTGTTTGGAGAGCCATTACACAAAGTCCTTGGCCAAGGAAAGTGAGATTTACTGGTAGGTATTCCAATAGTTTCTCAAGGTGTTCTGGGCTACACTCCGACATGACTTATAACGCTTTTGAAGGTCTGACGTTTACCATCCCCTAGGCCCGATATGCGATACTCTTAGACGAACAGACCAGACCGTATGGAGATTGTCACAGATAGGCTCAGTAGTGTTTCAGGATGAGTTCGCTCGTTGGCCTCCCTTTCGCTCAATACCTGGGTAGCCATTACGTACAGCTAGTGCCACTGACGTGCTTGTGGTTAAACCCACTACCAACGTATTGACGAGTCTTTAGAGTCCCACATAGAGGGTTTCCCTAGTTCAGGCGAAACGTTGTAGAGGCCGTATGGTTTTATGGCAGGGTTCGATCGTATACGTGCACTCGTGCACGGATCATGATCGGACGGATCATACTAGTAGGCTTTGGTTTAAGCCGGATCCTAGTATTAGATTGTTGGATTACTTTCGACTAGTCGTATTCGTATTCAGTCGGAATACGGATGCATGTATTTATATACGGATGATGGGTATTCTTGTAATTAGTTACAAGATAACTTTAGTTGAAGCCATTTCTTTTTGGATTAAACCCTTGGTTTAAAGTTTAATTAGGTGGAAATTGTGAGCATAAGTTTTAACCTAGGGCATTGATTATGGCATGTGATATTTTGGTGACTCATGGTGTGATTTTTTGTGCTATGTCCATTCCATTATTGTTTTTTACTTTGGTGTGGGTTATTTAGGTGAGAGAGGGCAGCCACTTATGGTGGTGATTTGATCTTGAGTTTTTGATAGAGAGCTCTCACAAAATATCTCACAAAAATAGCATTGCCATTTTCTTCACTAGCTTTATCTTGTGCTCACAACTCTTCAGTCATGGCTTCTTCTTCAACTTCCACTCGATCCCTCTCATTTGTTGTGAATCCTAGAGTGTATTGAGACAATGTAATCACACACTATCTCTACTTCACCTTGATCACCAAGGCTAGCAAACTAGTTGTTCGAGTTGCTTCGGTTTGAAGCGGGAGCCTGTATTAAGAATCCTCGAGGTGGATCGTCTTCGACGAGGGAGACCGGAGAGCGGAGTTGTTCAGGGCAGCCGGCAAGGAGCTAGGAAAGAGATTGAAGACCGAAGGACATGGATTGATCGGTATAATCTCTAAACTCACTTTATAGAATGCTAGTAAATGCTTAATGGTTCGATCCGGATAATAGGTTGTGGCAGCGCAAAGTTTGAAAAGTTTTTGTTCCGCGTTTGGCCTCGAATTGACGGCCGGGGCGCTGCCGTAACCCAACATATGAGTGATATGCCGTACGAGACGTTAGGTCAGTACCCTCAGTGTCATATAGGTTGATAGGATACTTAATGGTTTAATGCCGCCGTACGATGGATTACCGTACGTGATGAGCTTTACCTGATGATTGATCCATACCCTTGATTAGAGGATGCCGTACGATGGATTATACAATACGTGATGTTCTGAGGCTAGATGCCGATTGATAGATTCACCGACTCGGTCATGTTAGATACGTATACCTTATAGCATTTAGCTGACGATTTACTTTATGTTACGTTCATGCCACTCTCATTGCATTACATATACCTGTGCTAGTACACCTACACCATTATCGATGATGCGTATGTTACAGTTACACAGATTGGCCGGCTCACACACTTTCCTCATCGATAATTGCTATGTCACTTACACAGTAGAATTGTCACATCATTATGATATGTCACATCACTGTTCCATGTTGCATGATATAATTGCTATGTCAGTTACACAGTAAAATTGTCATATCATTATGATATGTCACATCATTGTTCCATGTTGCATGATATACTTGCTATGCTCACATCATTTTGATATGTCACATCACTGTTCCATGTTGCATGATATACTTCCTATGCTCACATCATTTTGATATGTCACATCACTGTTTCATGTTGCATGATAAACTTGCTATGCTCACATCATTTTGATATGTTACATCATAATTACATGTTGCATGATATACGGATATGCTCACATTTCTGTTACATTGTTGCATAAATCATGCTTTACGATTATATGCACTGAGATGCTGTTTTCATGAGATTTCTGGATTTGAGAACCGTGGTTATTTCAAAAGAAAGTATGTATTGTTTTAAAAACCCGGTTTCTCGTGATTTGATATTTCGAGACATCCACCATGTGTTTTCTCAGTTCTGAGAATGGCATGTGTTCAGTTGATAAAACTACACATTTAATATGACATTTTTCCTACTATTTCTATATAATAAAAGGTGTTTATTATAATATATGATACATATGAGGGTTTATCTGTAAAAATACCATTTTCATGTGTTTATATATTATAATTAACATTTGGTAGGAAAAAGTAAGCATATAATATCCATGTAACATTTGGCCCATTTAAATATGCTTACCTTTGACCAATTCTTAATGGTTAAGTTAATATCTCAATAAAACAAACTCTACTAATATTATTTGTTGAGTTATTGTGCAGAATTTTCAGGACTGAAATCAAGGAAATCAAAGTTGGCGAAACAAACCTGCCTAATTAAGAAAGTAAACTAAAGAAATCAATTCTGGCAGAGACAAAGAGAATATTTTCAGTTTCGAGAGATGTCAAAAGATCACCAAGAGTACATAAATGAAGCCCCGGAAATTTAAGGCCAAGATCCCACCATAAGACCATGGATCCGCGGTCAAACCCATCCAACGGCCGCGGTTCCGCCGCGGATTTAAGGAGTTGGGATTCTGGATTTTCTGGTTAGAATCGTAACAACTAGTTACCATATTAGGAAACTAGGGTTCCGGCTCTGTGAGTATAAATAAGGACCGAGAGCCTCTTGGAAAAATCATCAAGCTGAAGAGATCACGAAGTCCACAACAGGCTCACGCATCTAAGCTGATTATCAACGGTTCATCTACCTCCTTAGAAGAGATCGAGAAGCAAACTAGCATTCTGTAATCATTTTCTAAAGGAACAATGTGTAAATGAATTTTGCTGATTAATAAAGGTAGTTGTTTTCTTATTCTATCTTTTTGTAGTTTTAATATGATTTCTCTCTCCATCTCTTCTTCTCCCAACATGCGCGAGTAATTCTTCGCTTGTTAGGGTTCGTATAGTTAAGTAGGGTTAGGTTAATGGATGATAAAGATCCTTAAGCTCTTTTTAAGTCCTATAAAGTTTATAAACTTTATCAAAAGAATTGTTAACATCCTAATCGAGCGCACTATCAATTCATTGATAATCGCGACCACGATTAGAGATTAGATTAACAATTGTTTTGGTAAAGGCTAGATATGAACAGAGTTCCATAGCGAGATAGGGGTTAAGAGTGGGAACCCTTTTCCCTCCAGAAACCCTAATCTACATGCATCACAGTCGTTCTAGTTTTAAATCTATTAAAGGATAAAAAGAGTAATCTTTAATTAATCATCCATAACTACTAAATCGCAATGAACCCTACAAGTCCCCCTTCTATTATAAAACCTACATCCGTAGTTAATCTAGATCTATATTTTGCATCTGTGTTTAACGTAGATTTAGATCCTACAACCATTCTTCACCATTCTTTATTCTTCCTCCTTTCTTTATCAACACGCCTAAAGTAAGAATAAAATATTCAACGTTTCCCAGAGGACGACCCGTACTCATCTCGGTCTAGCTACACATGACACCGTTATTGATTGCGGTTAACTACTACACATAAAAAAAGATCAATCAAATTGCGCCGATGCCGGGGATACGTGCGTAATTTTTTATTCTTACTATTTGTGTTGAATTCTTATTCGATTTATATCATAAAAACAAAACAAACTGCATCTTGCATATTTAACGATAAGTGTGCGTTTTTTGCGAGGGATTCTGGAGTCAAAGACTTGAGGAAACAGAGATCCAGAGACATTCAACAAGATCCAGAGAAGGAAGGGAGGCTACGTAGCAAAAATCTTCTTTAGATCTTCCTAGTCGGCGGCGGAACCGCGGCACAAAGAGCATATTGGCGGTGGAACCGCGGCGCGTTACGGTATTTAGGGTTTCCGAATTCTCTGGTATCTTTTATATATCTTTCTCTCTCCTCCGAAATCCAATAAAATAACTTTTCTGCAGGATTCTTTGCAAAATATCGCCGCTCAAAATTTTTTTTGCAAAGTTTTGTACTTGGTTTGTTTATTCATATTTTAATACGGATTTTAAGGGGCAAGACCACAATTCAGATTAGGTGGGGATTTCATCACCCTTCCTAAGCCCCACAAATCATAAAACGAGCATCCGCATAACCCTATATTTATTTTAAAAATATCTAGAGAAGAATCTAAGGACCGTTGGGCTTAATAAGGACAGAGGAAGGTCGTGGGTAATCTATCGCTTATCTGCATTACTTTTGTGGTGCCTAGGCAAGTGTGTCTAAGGCAAGTTGTTACTTAATTAGGCCCTCTATTTTCAGTGATTCGTATAGCGGATACCTTCCACTTACATGGCATTTACCTGGTCACAAGAGTGATAAAGAGGTGGTAGAGGATTGATCCTGTGGCTTGTCCTTTGGAAGTTTAGGAGCGGTCTAGAGACTTGACCTAGGTAACCTTAGTTCTAAGGTTGATTGTGCATTTTTGTGTGATTTGTCTCAAGTCCGACACACTTTTCAAAACAAACCAATCACACACACGCTGCCAGTTGCGCTAAACCCGCTTAGTGCATGCCCGGCTGGACACATGATTCTAGTGCCCGTCTTGTTCGCGTTTCTTCTATCGACTCCGAAATCGGTACTTCTTCGTTTTCCTTTTCCCCACCACCGACCACGACCAAGATGGACGGTTATCCATCAAATTTTCATGATACCATGCTGCCGCCACCCGCAGGTGTGCAGAATATACCACGTATATCTCTCCAAGAGAGATGCTACCCTTCACGCGGTCCCCTTCCTACATGTCTTTCTATTCCACCAGCCAATGGAGATAATTTTGAAATCAAACCCCAACTTATCAAACTGTTCCCCAAATTTCACGGGCTTGAGTCCGATGACGCATACATTTTTATAAACAAATTCGAAAACGTATGTGCAATGATTGGCACGTCACAACTTTCTGTGGATACTGTGCGTTTATATCTTCTCTCTTTTTCTTTGTGCGATCTAGCCGAGAAATGGCTTTATAACACTACCGCACATTCTATTTCTAAATGGGACGAATTCGTTGTAGCATTCCTTAAGAAATTTCATCCCAATCATAAGACCGCCCGTATTAGGAGAGAAATCAATCAGTTTATCCACCTTCCCAATGAACCATTTTGGAAATGCTTTAAACAGTTCACGGATCTGCTTGTCCAATGTCCTCATCACGGAATCCACCGATGTGATGTGTGTCGAATTTTATATGAGAGTATTGATCCCGCAAAAAAACAGATGCTTGAAACTATGTGTAATTGTCAATTCCTGTCGAAAGATGATGGTGAAGCTTGGAAATTCCTAGAAAATTTCACTGAACACACTTTACATAGGGAAAGTGTTAGACCTATATAATCTAAGGAAGGTATTCATGAGCTCGATGTTTCCATCGCAATGAAACCCGAGATGGCCACGATACAAAGGAAACTCGACGCTATAGAAAATAGAATCTCTTCAGCCTCCCTAAACCAATACATGCTTCCCCAAACCGTGTGTGGTTGCTGTTCTGATCTATCACACTTGGCGGAAGAATGTCCTATGAATGCACCATTTCAAGGCCATGAGCAAACTAATACTGCTTTTCAGCAGCGACCTAGAAATGATCTTTATTCTTCCACGTACAATCAGGGATGGAGGAATCATCCTATCTTTGTTTCGAACCAAAATCAAAACCTGTTCCAAGGAAATTATCAATGATCTCCTCCACAGCAACAACAACCACCACCACAGAGTCAGCACCCCTTTCAGTCACAAAATTTTCAAAACCCGGCCAATAATTCTTTCCAAACGACCGGTATCGATAACTCCTCTTCACTCGCACAAACTTTGGATTTGTTTATGAAACATTCCATCCAAATGTCGGCTGATATGAGGTCCTCTATTGATTCCATAAATAAAGACTCTGCCTCCTATGGTGAGAGTATTAAATCAATAGAAGCCCAAATTGCACAGTTAAATGCCGCGATGAGCGCGAGAGAAAAATGGAAACTTCCATCTCAACCTTTACCGAATCTGGGCCACTCACAAAGTCATAATGTGAGTGCCGTTACCATGTTGAGATCAGGAAGAGTGTTGAACAATCAAATGGGTGAACAGATTGATGATGAGGAATCAATTGAAACCCCGGCTTCCACTTCTTGCCCTATTTCGTCAAGTCTTCCACCTTCTTCCGAGCCTATTCTCCGTTTTCCCCAAGGCTCAAACCCTCAGCCCACTTCCACAAATCAATCTAAAGAGATCCCCACTCCAAATTTGCAATCCATTCCATCCCCACAATCTTCTCCAATATTGGACCAAACCCTTATTGATAAAGCACCTTATCAAAACAGGTTAAGGGGCAACAGACCAAGTCCACAAATGGAGAAGATTGTGGAAATTTTTAAGCAAGTTAACATAAACATTCCTCTCCTAGATGCTATTCAACAAGTTCCATCGTATGTGAAAATCCTAAAGGACTTGTGCACTAGGAAGAGAAAAGTTCAAGTACCTAAAAAAGTTTTCCTTACGAGTAATGTGAGCACTACTTTTACACAACAACTACCCAAGAAACAAAAGGACCCTGGAAGACCTACAATTTCTATTTCTATTGGGGGTAAAAATATCAATCGTGCTCTACTCGATTTAGGTGCTAGTGTTAACTTGCTTCCGTATTCTGTTCATGAGCAATTAGGGACCGGAGAGTTAAAACAGGCGCATTGCACTCTTCAGATGGCCGATCGATCTATCACCCAACCTAGGAATGAGCTAGAGGATGTGTTAATCAAAGTCGGGGAATTTATATTTCCTGTGGACTTTATCGTTATTGATACACGACCTGTAGAGAACCCACGAAACCAAATTCCGGTGATTTTAGGTCGACCTTTTCTTGCGACTTCTAACGCTGTAATCAATTGCCATAACGGCTCAATGAACCTATCCTTCGGGAAGATGTCAATTGAGCTTAACATTTACAAGTTGGGAAGCGAACCCTCCGAACCCTATGCTCATGTGTGTTCTATTGAAACAATAGATTCCGATAGCAGCGAAATTGAAGAGCTTAACGATACTGATCTCGACTCCGCTATTACGTTGTTGTCCGGGCCACTAGCAACGCTAAATGTGAACCTTTTATTGAGTCAGAGTATCATCCCGTTCTTTCTGATGAGATTAATATTCGGGATATCGATGAAAGCTTCGAGGAAATCTTCGCTGATGAACTCGCATTCTTAGAAGACATGGGCATTGTGATGAATCAACCCCAACCGAAAGAAGTTAAACCGCCACATCTTCTTATCAAGACTGAGAATGCGAGTAATTGATCATCTTTGTTTTGTCTCTACAAATCGAGACGTAAACCATTTCCATTACACCTCTTATCTCCTCCCTACTTCTTCACGTCAATTGGCGACATGTTCTTCCACAAAACTTGGTGCTTCATCGATAAAATTTTTGAATGGTTGGTTTTGACTTTTGGTCTTTGCAAGGATTTACTTTGACCAATAACTTTTACCCTCCCTAATAATTTTAAATGCTTAATACTATTTTACTTAAGTGTCGGGGAGGGGGGGTATATTTTTGGCTCTTAAAATAAAATTTGTCCACAAAATTGTGAGCCAAAAATAAGTTTGGGGGAGGCTTTTCACTTTCAATTTGTGTTGCCCCCGTTAATAACCTTTCCTCCCAAGTCTACAGTTTTTTGAGATTTAAAAGAAACAACAGTGAGGACATTGTTGAAAACAAGTTTGGGGGAGGTTTGTGCTTATTTACGCATCAATTTACATCATACTTTGCATAAGCACAACATTTTCAAAAATTTCAAAAATTTTCTTTTATAATAAAAGAGTAGAATGTGAAAAATTATATTTAAAAGATAGGAATAGATTAAGAAAACATGTAAGTTAGATGTTTTCTTAAACGAAACTAGTAATAAGTAGTTATGAGCCGTTGACTCAAGGGTTAGTAAGATGAAAGAAGTCACTAATCTGCGGATAAAAATAAGTCTGAAAAATAGTTCCTATTCTGGAAGCCAAACATTTGAACGTTGATACCCTACTATACGCGCTTACACATGTCTTGAAACTCGGGATAGTAGAGGATACCTTGAAATGCTCTTGTCTTAAAGCCAAAGTATGAAGGAAATAATGAATAGAAAATAAAAGATAAAATGGTGAAAAGAAAAATGAACACTGGTTCTGTTATCACCGAGGCAGCAATAAAAAAAATATAGTGAGGGTGCTTTATCACCTAGTGCCTTAGACCAACTGGTTTGGGAGCCACTGCTAAACCTTAGGTGTTGTAAGACGAGGAAAAGCACCTAATTAGCAAGCACAGGAGTAATCGGTCGGTTAGTACCTCAAGAAGTATTAACGGTCGCATGAAAAATGTGTGAGCATATTCTATATAAATATCGATTAAAAAGTACTAAGGTAGATGGACAAGAGTATGATTGTTTGAATTGAATTCTCCCAGTATAGAGATGTCCAGTTCACACACGTAGGGGTATATGATCAATGTTTAGAAGAAAGATAGGGAGGAAAACTAAAGGCGATGTTTAATTGAGGGATGATGTGATTTCTAACATTTTTTCATGACCATTAAGATAGGGCTCATAGCAACTGAAAAACTGCTGTAGTTGAAAACTCTTATTTTCAATTTCTTTCTTTTATAGTTCTTATCTTTATGTGTAACTTTCATCATCTCTCTTTAATTATAGGATTTTGTGAGTGTAATCCGCTGAAAACCCTCAGGAGACAACACTCCTCCTACTAGGGACACCTAGGGGTTTAACGGCTTGTTGCACGCGCTTAGTGCAATCTTGTTTCCTATGAAAGTGTGCTTAGCTTTCTCCTTTCTTTATTTCCTTCTCTTGAATAAACTAGTTTGCTCGGGACGATCAAAGATAAGTTTGTGGGTATTTGTTCAGTTGATAAAACTGCACATTTAATATGACATTTTCCTACTATTTCTATATAATAAAAGGTGTTTATTATAATATATGATACATATGAGGGTTTAACTGTAAAAATACCATTTTCAGGTGTTTATATATTATAATTAACATTTGGTAGGAAAAAGTAAGCATATAATATCCATGTAACATTTGGCCCATTTAAATATGCTTACCTTATTAATACCTTTGACCAATTCCTAATGGTTAAGTTAATATCTTAATAAAACAAACTCTACTGTTTTTATTTGTTGAGTTATTTTGCAAAATTTTCAGGACTGAAATCAAGGAAATCAAAGTTGGAGAAACAAACCTGCCTAATTAAGAAAGTAAACTAAAGAAATCAATTCGTGTAGTGACAAAGAGAAGATTTTCAGTTTTCAGAGATGTCAAAAGATCACCAAGAGTACATAGATGAAGCCCCGGAAATTTAAGGCCAAGATCCTACCATAAGACCACGGATCCGCGGTCAAACACTTCCAACGGCCGCGCTTCCGCCGTGGATTTAAGGAGTTGGGATTCTGGATTTTTTGGTTAGAATCGTAACAACTAGTTACCATATTAAGAAACTAGGGTTCCGGGTCTATGTGTATAAATAAGGACCGAGAGCCTCTTGGAAAAATCATCAAGCTGAAGAGATCACGAAGTCCACGACAGGCTCACGCATCCAGGCTGATCATCAACGGTTCATCTACCTCCTTAGAAGAGATCGAAAAGCAAACTAGCATTTTGTAATCATTTTCTAAAGGAACAATGTGTAAATGAATTTTGTTGATTAATATAGGTAGTTGTTTTCTTATTCTATTTCTATGTAGTTTTAATATGATTTCTCTCTCCATCTCTTCTTCTCCCAACATGCGCGAGTAATTCTTAGGGTTCATGTGATTAGGTAGGTTAATGGATGATAAAGATCCTTAAACTCTTTTTACGTCCTATAAAGTATATAAACTTTATCAAAAGAATAGTTAACATCCTAATGAGGCGCGCTATCAATTCATTGATAATCGTGACCACGATTAGAGATTAGATAAACAATTGTTTTTGTAAAGGCTAGATATGAACGGAGTTCCATGTCGAGATAGGGGTTAAGAGTGGGAACCCTTTTCCTTCCAGAAACCCTAATCTACATGCATTACTGTCGTTCTAGTTTTAAATCTATTAAAGGATAAAAAGAGTAATCTTTAATTAATCATCCAAAACTACTAAATCCCAATGAACCCTACAAAACCCCCTTCGACTATAAAACATACATCCGTAGTTAATCTAGACCTATATTTTGCATCTGTGTTTAACGTAGATCTAGATCCTACAACCATTCTTCACCATTCTTTATTCTTCCTCCTTTCTTTCTCAACACGCCTAAAGTAAGAATAAAATATTCAACGTTTCCCAGAGGACGACCAGTACTCATCTCGGTCTAGCTACGCGCGACACCGTTATTGATTGCGGTTAACTACTACACATAAAAACATATCAATCAGCATGTGAAACCTAATTCGAGGAGCGGTAGGCACCGTCTGCGGGTACTTGGTAGACCCGGTATGGTACCCCGGGGCGAGAAATGATTTTCGTGGTGTTGACGATAAGCCTGGCAGAGGGACCACTACTTACCGGTGATAGTATTTGGACTCGTCGGTTATCCGGAGGATACAGACTGGAGTCATGAGATGGATGAGGGCCGATCATAGTGCGTGGCTCCTGAGATGAGATAGATATGAGGGCCGATCTGAGGATGCGACGCCTGAGATATATGAAGATTTACGTGTCGATGTTGGACACGGGTTTCATGATGTTTCGAGTGTCGATGTTGGACACTCAGGTTCCATGATTTTGATGTGCCGTGAGGGACACACGTTGATTTATAGCCTCATACTTTCATGCATATGCTTTTATGAAATTTACATGCATGACATGGTTGTGTCATTGATGGACACGTGGATGAGATCCCCATGCATACATGCTTTGATTATATGGTTGGATGATATCCACATGCATACAGGCATTGATTATATGGTTGGATGATATCCACATGCAGATATACATTGATTATATTGTTGGTATATATGTAGATACGGTCACCCTAGATATCATTGTTAGTTATATGTATGCCCTAGAGACAATTACTGTACATACGATGAATATTATAGTGGATGCTTGGACATATATATGGAGGACTTTTTTCTCGACATGATAGTATGTTATCTGGTTGCTCTTTATCTTAACATGTAATCTGATTGTCTTTATGTTACATGTTGATAAAGCCCTTTAGATGAGTACTTGACTGCCAAGATTATGATGCAGATCATACGAGTGGGGACAATGTAGTCGCTAAGTACATCCTTCAAATGTTCCTAGTCGTGGGTGCATCGAGACAGGGCATCGATATACCAGAGTAGACTAGCGTATAGCTTCTCGACCCATGTAGATGGGCGATGGATGATCCCATAGCCATTGGTGTTTGACATCAGAGATAGTATTCGGGTGCTCAATGGAGACTGGATACACTGAACGGACTCACCGAGAACTCCTAGTTGGTATTATACCTAACGTCGGATGGCAGTTCTCTGGTGACACTGGTACAGGTTAGTCTGTAGACCCGAGATCGTCATAGAGTCTAGTGTGATTCCCACTGTGCTTTGATTTCCACCTTACCACGTTTAAGAGAACGTGCAAAACGGTGGCTTCTGGGTACAGTCCCGAATCACATGGAGGCAATGAGCGATAGGAGGGGTTTCGTCTCTCCCGGTATTGGGAGTTGATGTTGCGCTGTGATCGATTGGCTATAACAGGAATTCCCTGGCCAGGGCTGCTTTAAAGATATACTGGTAAGTGTTATCAGTAGTTTCTCGACCCGTTATGAGCTTCATATCGACACGACTTATCGAGTTACTGGGGTCCGACGTTTACCACCCATAAACGAGATATGAGACATACCAGACGAAGAGACCGGACTGTACGGTAGTATTACTGATTGGATTCGCAGGAGTGTGAGCAGGCTTGCTTGCTGATCTTCTGATCGCTCAATACTCGGGTGGCTGTTACGTTAAGCAGACCGCTTGCAGCTTGTGGGTGTTTGATATGATCATCACCTACTGCCGACGTATTGACGAGTCTTTAGAGTCCTACACAGGGGTTTCCTGGCTCAAGCGAAACGGAGTAGGAGCACATATGTGATATGTGCGGGACCGAGATTAATGCATGTATGTGATACCGCATTCCATTCTCGCGATATGTGATATCGGTCGGTTATATATGAAATAGCCGGGTTATCGGATCAAGTGTTGATTCGATAAGTTGATTCGTTGATTTAATAATTTAATGTATAATTATATATTTGATATATTACATTACATTAACTATCATTAGCTCACTTAAGATTTCTTTTCTCACATTTGATATACTTTACATATATGTGATATATGTATTGTTTTCTTTTTGGCACAAAATGTATATGTGATATATATAAGTGTGTCATGCTAGGTTACAGTTGCAACTTAGTTTGTATGAGACTCAAACCATGCTAGGTTAAGTTAGGTTTTTTTATCACTTAAGTTATAACAAAAGAATAAAGACTTAGTCAATGTTTCAAGCTTGGATGAAGCTTGTAGAACATTGACCAAGTCCACTCTTTTGTTATTCCTTACGATATTTGCTAACCCAACCTTAACTCTTGACCTTGGTTTATTCTCTACATGAGTTAGGCATGACACTAACTCACCCATGGTTGAAATTCTAACCTCACTCTCATTCTCTCTTGATAATTCTTCATCTTCTTCATGATCTCAAAAAGAAAAGAGTTTTCTAGGGTTTGAGTTTGTGATGAAAACTTGTGAGAATATGAAATCTAAAGTGAGCCCAATTCCTACATCATCATCCTCTACTACTTGCCATTTAGTATAGGGTGTTTGCTTCACTAATTCCGTAATTAGTGAAGAGATAGTTTGTGTTAGTATCTTCTCGACGTAGATCATCTTCGGCCTCGATGTCTTCGAAGCAAGCGTGTTCGTTTCTTCTTGGGAGCCTCTCTAGAGTCCGGAGTTCACGATCGCAGCGAAAGTGACTACTACATGGAGCTCCTGAAGTGAAGGACCGTTCTAAAAAGGTTGTATTCCTTGCTCATTAGACTTGAAAAGTGTTTGCATTTATATTTCCATCGATTTCTAGTTTATGATTCATGGTTAGGGTTAGCTAGAACGGCAATTTTTTGAATTTGGCATGGACGATGCCTCCCGAAACCTTGCTGCCGTCCTAGGTAACCCCGCAATCATAGTATTACCTTTACGATATAATTGACCTAGGAAATCATTGTTTTATTCGATTTCTACCTGCTGATGTTTTCTACTCACGAGTTGGCAACTCACCCCCGTTGTGCCACAGTTCTTGCAGATTGACCGCATAGATCAGTAGCGGCATCGCTCGCACACAGCTTATTTTCGGGTGATTCTCTTTTGTAGGTGCTACATGTTGGATCGTGCCACTCTCGTTTTATTATTCCTATTGTATCTAGTCAACTCCATCGATCAGAAACTAGTATTTGTATAAGTAGTAAGACTTAGTGAGACTTGTGGTTGCGAGACTTAGAGTGAGGGTTTATGTTCGCTTATTGGGTTGATGTGTTTCTTTATTCATTATCCTTTGTGTTGATCTTCGCCGTTGGGCGTCGTATACATGTTTTATGACTTCCGTGGTTGTGATTCCGCCGATTGGCGAAGAGTTAGCTCCCGCTTGGGGATGCCTTTATTTTTATTATGTATATGTGGTTTTGGATCAAAATATACAAAGGAGGTACTGCCCAAATTTTTAAAATACGAAACATGTTTTTCAACTAGTAAAATTCACTTGCATTTTCATACCTTTATTTCAAAACTTCACCTCTTTTATTTTCTTAAAAAGGTTTAGATTTCTGGGTTTCGGCTTACTTGAGTTACGTTACGTCTTTAGACGTCACGTGATGTAAGTGCCAGTCACGAGCTAATATTTTCGGGTCGTGACAAAGTTGGTATCAGAGCGCTAGATTTAACCTTGGTTCGAGTTTAGGTTTGACTATGTGGAGTCTGGGGCGTAAATTATTTCGGAACCTAGGCTTGACCTTACGGAACATAGACTTTAACAGGGGGGTATTAGAACCGAACCTTCGTTACATAGGCTGACCCAGATTGATGGAGTATGTAGCTTGAGTAGAGTGACGTACAGTACATATGTTCCGCGGCATATTTACGATACGATACTCCACTTAAGAAACCATAGGATGTACACATATTTGAGATCTGTGATTCTCTTCGTACCCATGAGTATAAATCCATTTGAGATCCTTGATTCTATTCGTTTCCATGATCATACTCTCACTGATTCCGTTCCTCCGTATGATCATGTATCCATTCTGGATCTGTTGATTCCTCTCATTCCTTTGATCTGTTTTCATCGACACATGATTGAGGTTCCTGTCACCATGGTTGGAGCGCAGATTGAGCTGCTGCTAGTGATGCAGTTAGGGCGAGCTCGTCATGGACGAGGACTGACCATTGTGTTTTCTTTTGACATGAGAACGTATCGATTTAGTATTTGTTTGTGACCTCTTGTTGAGGCGAGTGTTCGGTCATGCGCCGGATGATCGGGCCATTGTTAGAGGCTTCCTGTTGGGAGAGGACTGTTGATGTACATCCTACCTCAGTGTCGTGATGTCGTCTACCGTGCAGACAGATGACCCAGCTGTTGCTGAGATTGATGGGATATCGCTTCCAGAGCTTATGAGCTGAGATCGCTGGAGCTTTCAGGCAGAGATGTGATAGGAGATAGCTAGTCTATCTTGAGTTGAGAGACGAAAGTAATTCGTTTGATTTGATGCACCGACGCAGGCCCAGTTGAGTTGAAGATTTCCAGTGTGGAGGATCTTACTCAGATCTACAATAGATCAATCCAAAGATGACGTTGTTTGTTGAATGATCCGATAGGAGATCAGTATGTGGACCAGCATCAGATAGAGGACCTCACCCAGATACGTTGTGAGTTGATCGAGAACGGATGAGTATAGAGTATTCCTACGATGATTGGGACGAGTTCTAGAGGACATGTCCGGCTAGATATCTTTTACAGAGTGATGAAGATACCGAGTTTGTGATTTCGAGTCCGTGTGAGCTAGATATCTTTTACAGAGTGATGAAGATACCGAGTTTGTGATTTCGAGTCCGTGTGAGAAACTCCGGATTGACAGTAGTCGAGAACCATTGCTATACGCAGATAGCATGACGTGACATCGAATTGGAAGACAATAGAGACGAGTGGAACTGTAAGTCTACGGTAGCGCCACGGCCGTCTAACAGACGCCAAATGCGGAACAAAAACTTTTTAGCTGGCTCTATCGCATACTATAACCCGGATCTGCCATTAAAGCTAAACTAACATATTGTAAAGAGGGTAGAATTGTTATACCGAACGATCCGAGTCCTTCGGTCTTTAACCATCATCCCACGCTTTGTTGCGGCGGCTTCGATCTTCTGAAACTCCAGTCTCGTCGTCCAGGTGGCACCACGTCGACGGATCTTTAAACGGGCTCCCGCCTCTGAACCGAGACAACTCGGTCGTCAAGTTTGCTAAAAGAGACGACCAAGATGTTGTAGAGAATGCGTAGAACACTTTGTTTCGTTACGTCCAAAGCTATGGACGGACGGTTAATGAAGTTGCCAATTGGAATCGGGTAAATAGAAATTGGGCTAAGAAATTTCCATACACTCAACTATCATAATCTTTTCTCTCAAAACAAAATGAAGAACCAACCCTCCTCACAATGAGGAGGCCGGCCATATAAAGGAGAAGGGGGGAGGTGATTGTAGGAGCTAGGAGGGTGATCTTTAGCTTTGAACTTATCATAACATAACATCAAAGCATGACTCACCAAAGACACCAAGTATGAACACAATAAATGCACAATCAAAGCACCATTAATGAACAAATGAGTCACAAGCCTAATCACCACTTCTAGAACCTTCTAGAAGCATGACTCACCTTCAAGATGAAAAGACAAATCCGTATTTAACCGAATGTTAAATACGGGTGATAGAAAATTGGAAACTGGGAACTTCCAAAAGTGATCCTGAAACGAATTTCAGGGTAACCCCGTAACAGTATAAACATACCCGTATTTGTATTACGACAAAATACAAATGCAACTGAGACAAAGATATTATATCTTCACAGTATAATACTGGGATCCGGCTTAAACAAAAACCTACCAGTATTATCTACCCGAAAAATGACACGTGCGAAAACGCACGTGCATTTTCCGAACCCTGCCATAAAACCATACGGCATCTACAACGTTTCGCCCGAACTTGGGAAAGTGTCTGTGGGGGACTCTAATGACTCATCAATACACTGGCACTGGGTATAACCACTAGCATGTTAGAGGTACAAGCTGTACGTAAAGGTTTGCCTATGTATTGATTGGAAGGGAAGATGACGAGCGAACTCATCTATAAACCCTACAGAGCCTGACAGTGACAATATCCGTAACAGTCCGGTCCATTCGTCTATGAGTATCGCATATTAGGCCTAAGGGGTCGGTAAAACGTCAGACCCCAAATAGCTGCATAAGTCGTGTCAGAGAGCAGCCCAGAACACCCTGAGATACTACTGGAATACCTTCCAGTAAATCTCGATTACCCTGGCCAGGGATTTCGTGTAATGGCTCTCCTAAACACAGAGCGATCTCACCCCTAATACCGGGAGAGGACGAATCCCCGAAGATCTGCTCACTGCTTCCACGTGGCTCGAGACTTTACCCAAAATATACCTGTTTGCACGAATCCTTTGACCCGTGGTAGGGTATAAATCAAAGCACAGTGGGAACTCACACGAGACAAATGACGACCTCAGGTCGATGAACTAACCTGTACACATGTCACCAGGGAACTGCTATCTGACGATATGTATAATACCAACTAGCATGTTCCCGGCGAGTCCTTTCCGGTGTACTCATAACCCAATGACCACCTGTATACATCTTAGCTGATCCAACTGAAACCAGTGGCTTGTGAGACCGGCCACAGCCCCTCGTCGGGGTCTCGAATATATACACTAGTCTACTCCGGAGTATCGATACCCTGTCTCGAAACTCCCACGACTAGGGACACTTTAAGGATGTGCTTATAGACCCCAGCTCCCACATATATGATCGCCATCATACTGCTAGTAATCAAGTAAGAATCCTATTGGCTCTATCAACATCTACATGATGATAAAGGAAAACCAGATAGCATAATATCATCTCGAGTAAGACTGTTCTATCGGTATAGGTCCTCCCTCAATCATTGCAATCACGTACCTGTGATCCAATAATTGACTTAGAGGGCACTATATCCAACAATCTCCCACTTGCACTTAAGGCTAATTATTGCGATGTCGTGTACTCACAGCTCGTGTGATACCGAGGATACAACTCCTCTACAAATCAGTTTCACAAAGCTCGTTTGCAAAACTATTGTGTTCGAGAAATAGCCTCAGTGAGTGGATCAGCTTCGGTGTTTCTTTCTGTATCACTCTATATCTCAACCTCACGGAGAAAACCATCTCCCAAATTGAGTAATACCTGTCTTAGAATATGTCTGGATCTCTGATGGGACCTAGTTCATAAATGAACTCCAAATCCAAACTTCTTAGACTGTATCAATCACTGAAACTAATCAATGTGCAGCACCATGCCTCCCACAGTATCCCCTTAGACCACCTGTCCATAATATTGTCCCTTGTCTGAGGGAAAACTATAACTCTGTCATCTAGGTCACCTGTGAAGCCTGGAATAATAACCGTCTCGAGAAGGAGGCTGCCGTCATCAAATCCGTAGAACATTCACTTATGTTCTAAAACTGCTTCCGCATGTTTCTTCAGGATTAGATTAATATAAACTTATCGCATCTAGTGCGAAAACAACATCTGGTGTGGTACTTGACATCTCACGATTGACTCAATTGCCTAAGCAAGTGATCTGCCAATCATGCATGTCCCTCTCCCCTTTAGTCTGTAATCCTACTTCATCATCCTCATCTATCCTTTCCATTTAGATGAGGGTGTTCACATCATTTCATGAGTGATAGCTTGTGTTAACGAAACTTCAAGGTAGATCATCTATGTTATCGAAGATCGGAAGCAAGGTTGCATCATTCTCTTCGTGAAGCCCTCTCGAGAGTCCAGAACACGATGATCACAGCGAAGGGACCTCAACACGGAGCTTTTGAAGTGAAGGACCGGATCTACAAAGGTTTTAATCCCTCTCACTTAGTGTTAAAGAGTTTAACATGCATGTTTTCGTCTAAACCCTAGTTTAAAGATCCAATTTCGGGTTGTTCGGCACGGCTAAAATTTTAATCGGGCATCGTTGATGCCTAGTAGACCCTTGTGCGCATGCGTAGAAAACCCTACAGTGGTATCAGAGCCAAGCTACAGCTCTAGGCGAAGTCTGAGCGAAGTTTAAAGTCCGATCGAAACCCAATACCCCGATGTTTACCCTTCTCTTTACATTTTTCAAAACTGTGGTTTGTTATGAATTAAAAATGCTCAGAAAAAACAAGCAGGAAAAACTAAGAATTACTGTGATGTACGGACACTTAATTCGTTTATTTGACCGCGGAACCGCGGCCAAACCAAGGGTTTGGCGGCGGTTCCGCGGCCAAAATTTCGAATTAGTCCCTGTAATTTCTTGTATTTATTCTTAGGTCCTTTCTTGGCAATTTTTTGTGGGAATTTTTCTGAGCATTTTTGTGAATTTTTCTGAGCGATCAGAAGATCAACGAGCAAGCCCGCTCACACTCCTGTGAATCCAACCAGTAACAC
This sequence comes from Agapanthus africanus, assembly GCA_030015575.1. NCBI lineage: Eukaryota > Viridiplantae > Streptophyta > Magnoliopsida > Asparagales > Amaryllidaceae > Agapanthus > Agapanthus africanus. Next base: position 292,095,425 of record JASDDO010000012.1, on the reverse strand, counting down.
TACCGTACAGTCCGGTCTGTTCGTCTGATATGTCGCATATCTCGTCTAGGGGTGGTAAACGTCAGACCCCAACAACTCGATATGAGGCTCATAACGGGTCGAGAAACTACTGGTAACACTTACCAGTAAATCCCTAAAGCAGCCTTGGCCAAGGACTTCCTGTTATAGCCAATCGAGCACTGCGCAACATCAACTCCCTATACCAGGAGAGACGAAACCCCTCCTATCGCTCATTGTCTCCATGTGATTCGGGACTGTACCCAAAAACCACCGTTTTGCACGCCCTCTTGGACGTGGTAAGGTGGAAATCAAAGCATAGTGGGAATCACACAAGACTCTATGACGATCTCGGGTCTACAGACTAACCTGCACCAGTGTCACCAGAGAACTGCCATCTGACGTAAGGTATAATACCAGCTGGGAGTTCTCGGCGAGTCCGTCCAGTGTACCCAGTCTCCACTGAGCACCCGTATATCATCTCTCATGTCAAACACCAATGGATATGGGATCATCCATCGCCCATCTGTATGGGTCGAGAAGGTATACGCTAGTCTACTCTGCTATATCGATGCCCCGTCTCGATACACCCACGACTAGGGACTTTGAAGGATGTACTTATGGACTACCATGTCCCCACTAGTATGATCCGCATCATAGTCCAGGTAGTCAAGTACACATCCTAAGGGCTTTACCAACATGTAACAGAGAGACAATCAGTGTACACGTTAATGTAAAGAGTAACCAGATAGCATACTATCATATCGAGCAAGAAAGTCATCCCTATATATGTCCAAGCATCCACTACAATATACATCATATGTATAGTAATGGCCTCTAGGGCATACATATAAATAACAATCTCCCACTTGCACTAGGGCCATCTGATAGCAGTGGTTGTAGTATCTCATACTCAACCATCCCATAAAAGTCTCTCTTTGGGAAAAGGCCTTTGTGCGTGGATCCGCCGTGTTGTCCTCTGAGTCTGCTCTCCTAACCTCGATCCCCTGGAGATCAACCATCTCCACGATCAGGTGACACTGCCTTAGAATATGTCTGGATCACTGATGGGACGGGCGTTCCTTGGCATAAGCCACAACTCCATTGTCACACAATGGGAGGAAAGAAGTTCTGTTAGTGTATATGCCCTAGAGGCCATTACTGTATCATACTAGTTTGTATATTACTTGATGGAAGCTTGGGATATTCACCTTGTATAAACAATCTTGCTCAATATAGTAGTATTCTACTTGGTTTGTTTCTACTTCAATGTGTACTTGTGTTTATTTCAGTATATCACTTATACGCATTAGTGGAGCCCTTAGGATCTTTGCTTGATTACCAGCGTTGTGATGGCAGTCACACTAGTGGGGGCTGGGTAATCTATAAGCACATCCTTATACAGGTCCCTAGTCGCACGACTATCGAGACAGGGCATCGATACTCCGGAGTAGACTAGCGTATGCGCTTCTCATCCCAGTGTGGGAGATGGTCTGTCCCACAGCCATCAGTACGTCGTACTGAAGATAGTATACGGGTGCTCGTTGTGTTACGAGTACACTGGACAGGACTCGTCGGGAACTGACAGGTTGGTATTATACCTATCGTCAGTTATCAGTTCCCATGTGACATGAGTACAGCTTAGTCCGCTGACTTGACACTGACACTTCGCCTCGAGTGTGTTCCCACTGCACTTTGATCACTACCCTACCACGGCTCAAAGGAGTCGTGCAAACAGGTGGTGGTTGGGTGCAGTCCCGAAGCACTTGGAGGCAGTGACGGTTAGACAGGATTCGTCTCTCCCGGTATTGGGGGTTGACATCGCGCTGTGTCTAGGAGAGCCATTACACGAGTAGTCCCTGGCCAGGGCAAGCGAGATATACTGGTAGGCTTCCAGTGTTATCTCAGGGTGTTTTGGGCTTCACTCCGACACGACTTGTACCGCTATTGGGGGACTGACGTTTTACCGCCCCCCTAGGCCCGACATGCGATGTATCAGAAGAACAGACCGGACTGTACGGAGACTGTCACATTCAGACTCAGTAGGAGTTCAGATGGGGTTTCACCTCGTCAGCCATCTTGTCGGCATCTACCTGGGGACCGTTACGCACAGCTAGTGCCGCTTGCGGTCTGTGGTTAAAACCACTGCCAGCGTAGTGTCGAGTCTTTAGAGTCCCACACATAGGGTATTCGCCTCTGGGCAAAACAGAGTAGAGGTCGCATGGTTTTGCGACAGGGTTCGTTCTCATCCGCGCACATGTGCACGTTTGGAGTCCGGACGGATATTATTGCCAGTGGGCTCTGGTTTGAGCCGGATACTGGTATATGTTTTGCAGTTGCTTTTATCTCTCAGTATTCATGTTCCTCGGAACAAGAATGCAGGTGTGTATGCACAGTTGTTTGAGGAGGAAGAAGAGGTTTTTCATTAGGATTTCGGAACGGGTGCGCATGCACAGTTGACAGTCGTGTTTTTTCCAAACCCTAATGAATTAGTGAGATATCTATTAATAATAGTAATTAAATGAAAATATGTTATGGTTGGTTTTGTTGACTTGTTGACCATGGTTGACTTGTTGACCATGGTTGAATTTTTGACCATCATCATTATTTAGCAAGGATGCTCCTTGATTCTTGCCAACATTCATTTAATGAAGTATGATAGTGGTCATTCCAAAACAACCATCAACTATTCTCATTTGAATTATTATTGTTATTTAGATAATTCTTTTTCTTTTGATATGGTTGCAAAAAGGAAAAAGAAAGTTCATTCTTTCATAACCATTCTCTCTCCTCACTTCATCTTCTTCTTCCTCTAGCAAAAGAGAACCCTTCTCATGTGTTGAGAATCCTTCTCTTTAAAAAGAAAAGCACCCCTTAGACACTCTCTACTCATTCTAGGTTCAAGGTTTAGCAAGCCGGAAACCCTAGTTCACTCAAAGCACGAGGAAGAGCCCAAAGGTTGAACCCTCGAGGTGGATCCATCTTCGACGGAAGAAGGCGACAAGAAGAGAACCATCAACCTCTACAAAGTTTGAAGAAGGAGTTCAAGTTTAGGTATAACCATCTTCATCCGAGTAGCTAACTCTCTTTAGCAAAGTATGCTAGTTTTAATTTAGTTAAAGATCCCGACTTTGCTTAGTCCATGTTGCCCCTTGCGCTAAAAATTTGATTTTTATACCGTTTCCGCCTCCCCGTAAGAACCGGGGGTCGCAATGTGGACTTACAGTGGTATCAGAGCCTAACTAAACTTAAACTAGCTTGGTAGTGAAGTGTAACGAAGTTCGGAACCGAAAAAAATCACAAAACCGGAAAAACAAAACCCTATGTTTCTGTTGAATTTTTTTCTTCTCTAAATGAAAAACTTTATACTTATAAATTCGGCTTAGGGTTTTGTGTGAACACCCAAGAAAAACATTGCCCTAATTCATTCAAACCGCCGCGCTTCCGCCGCACGAGGTAGGCATGTGCCGCGGAACCGCCGCCGTTTGTCGTCTTCTGTGCATCATTTTTCGTGCAGTGTGTATCTGTGTTGGTTTTGGGATTTTTGAAATATATTATATGTGCCCAGATTTTCCAGAAAAGAAATTTACTTTGGGGTCCTATAATTCCGTATTTTTTCCGAACTTCACTGCACTTTGACTATGATGGTTATATCTGTGATGCTTGCATATATTGAACGTCGGCTAATCGCTATAAGACGATTAGTCGGGGTTATACATGATCTGTGTTTGATATTGGAATGTGTATATGAATGTGTTGGACTGTCGCGGGTGAATAGCCGGGGTGGATGTGAGATGAGCTTTTGTTTTTCTTTCATTCATTGTAAATGTAAATTGATGTAATAATTATTATTTGTATGGCCTCACAACCGGGTCGGGGTTGTAGCCGCCATTGTATAATTCTTTTTACTGTTTTTTCTCCTAGGATAGACCCACGGAGGGGTGCACAAACTGCCGAGTACTTGGCGGGTAGTTTGCCACACCCGTAGGGGTCTTGGGTAGGGTATTTGGCTATTCACCGCGACCGTGTTATCCGCTTTTCGTTCCAGGCTCGAAAGGATTGCGGATTGCTAGTATATCCAATGTATTCATCTGTGATCTGTAATGTCTATCATTGCTTTCTATTTAGGCGTTGCTTATGTTTTACAGCCGCGCTAGCCCAGCCCCCGCTCTGTCGTTAGTTAAGTAACTTAACGGGTGATGACGGGGCCCCATGGCGAATGCATATGGCATAAGCGTACGTCATATTTTGGTTGTTTTCTGCAATGGTAGGATTAAATGATGGGACGCATTAAAAGTACTAATGCAAGAATATCACGCATTAAAAGAACTAATGCAAGATAATAAACCAAGTTAAAATCGTTGGAACACTTTCGAAAAACCACTCGGTTCTTTTCAAAACTAACTTTTAAACGCGGAGCTTGAGCCACTCCTTCTAAAAGCTATCTCGTTCCATCGATTATATCAAGTTCACTACGTTCACGGTTTTACCAAAACCATTCGTAGCCCTCCGTCGCTTCGCATGAATAGGCAATAGTATTCAAGCTATGTATTTTGGCCAAAGTCAAGGCATAGTGATTGGTAGCTATTGGATGTTCATGTGTAGCATAGATAGATGCGTTGGTTTGGGACAGTCGTGCTACCATTTTGGCCAAAGTCAAGGGTAGGTACGGATGGATCCAAATTAACCTGGATAGTGACGGGCAGAACTTGACATGTGACTTATGATATTTTGGCCAAAGTCAAGGTCATAAGAGCATGGGGCAAAAATCCACATCGGTAGTTTCATAAGTACTGAAACTTGCTAGATTTGCATACCATTTGGAGTGTGGTGATTCTGGTAGGATTCCTTCAGTTTCGTCACGCTATGATATTTGGATCCCGATCCTACTGTGAGTATATGCTACTCCTCGGGAAATTTTTCACTAAACGATCAATGCTATAAACCTAGTAGGTGCCTAGAAAGGTGTTAGCGGGGTTACGCCCCCAGGGAAAAGAGGTTATTTAATTAAGGAACTTCGCGAAAGCGTTGGAAAACCTCCCTCGAAGTACCGACACTGGCCTGGCTGAACGGTTAAGCAAGTATTGTGCGGTGGGATTGATTCCGACTAATTCTTCCTTTATGGTTTGAGGAGGGATTCGAGAGACAGTGGGAGCCATCCTGTTTAGACAAATTAAAAACCATTCTAAACTTGCAAGAGCATCGTGCTAAAGTGTTTCTTCTCTCCCCCCTGCAGCGACCAATTCGAAATGACTGGACTTAAGTTACTTCTAGATAAAAACATATTGACAGGGCCAAACTACAATGATTGGCTCAGGAATGTCAAGTTGGCAATCACTTACGACAAGCTGGGGTATCTTCTTACCACCAAAGCTCCCCCCGTCCCAGGTCCCACCTCCAGCGTCGCGGATAAGGAAATCCGTAAGACTTGGGAGATTGACAGCGCGAAGGCCAGGTGCCTCGTACTTGCCTCGATGGACAACGATCATCAGAGGAGGCACGAGAATATGGATTTGGAATCCATATTTCTTCATACAAAAGAACTGTATGGAGAGCAGTCTCGTATCGCAAGATACGAAGTGTCGAAGAAGTTATTTTCGACAAAGTTGGCCGTCGGATCATCGGTAGCGGACCACGTGCTTAAGATGATTGGCTACACTGAGGAGCTCGCGGAACTTGGGACCACGTTGGACAGTGAACTCTATACGGATATAATTCTCCAGTCCCTTCAATCCACTTACGCCTAGTTCATACTGAATTTCAACTTGCAAGAAAAGGAAGTTGAACTTTCAGAACTCCTCAACATGCTGAGGAGCGCAGAGGGCACCCTACAGAAGGGTAGGGATACACCCGCTTTGTTTGTAGGAGGATCTTCTTCCTCCAGGTCCAAGGCGAAAGCCAAAGGAAAGAGGAAGAAAGCCCCCGCCAAACCAAGAGGCGGTGTTAGTAAAGTGGATACGAAGGGAAAAGAAATGGCAACAAAGATTGCGGGGAAGCTTGTGGGTAAAGAGGAATGCTTCTATTGTCACAAGAGTGGACACTGGAAGAAAGATTGCAGGGCTTGGAAGGCCAGGACACAGGAACTGAAGCAGGTTGCGGCTTCAGGTTCAGGTGTGTATGTTATTGAAAACTGTCTTTCTATAAACTCTACTTCCTGGGTATTGGATACCGGATCAGGATCTCATATCTGTAATTCTTTGCAGGCGTTGAGAAACCGTAGGTTTTTGAAGGCAGGTGACATGACCCTCAAAGTTGCGAACGGAGCTAGCATGGATGCTAAAGCCGTGGGGGACTATCACCTGGGAATGTCAGATGGGCATGTTTTGGTTTTGCGTAATTGTTTTTTTATACCCAACGCAACTTGTAATATCATTTCTGTATCTTTGGTTTCTAAAGAAGGTTATGAATTTGCGTTTGTAAGTAATGTTGTAAACATTCACCTTAATCAAGTTCTGATTGGGTCAGGTACATTGAGCAATGGTATATACGTATTGAACCAACCACAGATTTTCAATGTCCAGAATACACACAAAAGAAAGTCTCCAGAAATCAATCAGACTTTCTTATGGCATTGTAGACTGGGTCACATCAATGAGACACGGTTGACTAAGTTACATAAAGAAGGATACTTGGATTCGTTCGAGTATCAGTCTTATTCCACTTGTGAATCTTGTCTCATGGGAAAGATGACAAAGACTCCGTTCACTGGACACGGAGAAAGAGCGAGCGAGCTCTTGGGACTCGTACACAGCGACGTGTGCGGTCCAATGTCTACACATGCGCGAAGCGGTTACTCTTACTTCATTACTTTTACGGATGATTTTTCAAGGTACGGTTATGTCTTCTTATTGAAACATAAGTCCGAAGCCTTTGAAAAGTTCCAAGAATATAAGAATGAAGTAGAGAAACAGACCAGCAAAAGTATCAAGATTCTAAGATCGGATCGAGGTGGAGAATACTTGAGTGCCGAGTTCCTGAATTATTTAAAAGAGAACGGAATTCTCTCTCAGCTTACTCCTCCATACACTCCGCAACACAACGGTGTATCGGAGAGACGGAACCGAACCCTATTGGATATGGTACGGTCCATGATGAGTAGCGCTGAGTTACCGCGATCATTCTGGGGGTATGCGCTAGAATCAGCTGCGTACCTTTTGAACCGAGTTCCTACTAAGACTGTGCCTACTACACCATATGAGATGTGGTATGGGAAGAGGCCCCATCTCAGTCACATTAAGACTTGGGGAAGTCCATCTTTTGTTAAAAAGCAGCATGCGGACAAGCTCGAGGCGCGCTCAGTACTGTGTAAGTTTGAGGGATATCCAAAGAATTCCAAGGGATATCTCTTCTACTACGAAGAGGAACAAAAAGTTCTTGTTTCTCGTCATGCCCACTTTCCAGAACACCAGTTCATAGAAAAAGAAACAAGTGGGAGCGCAGTAGAACTGGAAGAAATTCCAGAACCACAGACTATTACTGAAAGCTTAATGGAACCAGAGGGTTCAAATGAACAGGACATTCCTACGCCGCTCCGCAGGAGTAGTAGGCAGTCTCATCCGCCCAAGAGATACTACGGTTTTCTCATAGACGGGGATAGAGAGGATTGCATCATAGATTATGATGAGCCTACTAGCTTCCAGCAGGCCGTTCAGAGCGTTGACTCGGTAAAATGGCTGGATGCAATGCGGACCGAAATGGAGTCCATGTACACCAACAAAGTATGGACGTTGGACATTGCTCCAGACGGGGTAAAACCCGTAGGATGCAAGTGGATCTTCAAAAGGAAGATTGGTGTAGATGGACAAGTTGAGACCTATAAAGCTATACTTGTAGCAAAGGGTTTCCGTCAAAGACCTGGCTTGGACTATGACGAAACCTTTTCTCCAGTGGCTATGCTGAAATCCATTCGGATCCTTCTTGCCATTGCTGCCTTCCACGATTATGAGATTTGGCAGATGGACGTAAAGACCGCTTTTCTGAATGGAAATTTAGAGGAGTGTGTCTATATGGATCAGCCAGAGGGTTTCATTCAGAGTGGGAGCAGCGGAAAGGTGTGCAAGTTGCTCAAGTCCATCTATGGACTAAAGCAGGCATCGCGGAGTTGGAACATCTGTTTTGATGAGACGGTCAAGGAATTTCGCTTTATCAAAAATCCAGATGAACCATGCATCTATAGTAGATTTGTAGCGAGAACTGTAGCATTCCTCGTTTTATACGTGGATGACATTCTCTTAATAAGAAATGACATTCCTATGCTACAATCTGCCAAGGGATTCTTGTCACACAGGTTCTCCATGAAAGACCTGGGTGATGCCTCATACATCCTGGGGATCCGGATCCATCGTGATAGATCCAAGAGGATATTAGGACTTTCTCAGTCCAGGTACATCGACACCATAGTGAAGAGATTCAGTATGGAAGATTCCAAGCGCGGTAACCTACCGGCTTGTCATGGGATCACCCTCTCTAAAGAGATGTCTCCCAAGACTGATTTGGAGAGGGATCGCATGTCTATTATACCCTACGCTTCTGCGGTAGGCTCCATAATGTATGCGATGTTGTGTACCAGACCGGATGTAGCTTATGCACTCAGTGTGGTAAGCCGGTATCAGTCAAACCCTGGGGAGAAACACTGGATAGCAGTAAAGAACATTCTCAAGTACCTGAGAAGGACTAAGGAGATGTTCTTGGTGTATGGTGGAAAAGACCTCCAGATCGAGGCCTTTGCTGACTCCAGCTTCCAGAGTGACAAGGATGATTCCAAGTCCATGTCGGGTTTTGTCTTTACCCTCAATGGAGGGGCGGTATGTTGGAAGAGCTCCAAACAGGAAACCGTTGCAGACTCGACTATGGAAGCGGAATACATTGCTGCATCTGATGCCGCAAAAGAAGCTGTCTGGATGAGGAAGTTCTTAAAAGAACTTCAGGTGCTTCCGTCCATTGTTGACCCAATACCTCTGTATTGCGACAACAACGGGGCTATAACTTTAGCGAAGGAACACAGGTCCCATCAGAGATCCAGGCACATCTTGAGGCGGTATCACCTGATCAGGGAGATCGTGGATCGCAAGGAGATCGAGGTTCGGAGGGTTGCTTCAGAAGAGAACACTGCAGATCCATTCACCAAGGCCTTACCCCAGACTCAGTTCGAGCGGCTGATCGAGATGATAGGTCTTCGATACGCCAGTACATGGCCTTAGTGCAAGTGGGAGATTGTTAGTGTATATGCCCTAGAGGCCATTACTGTATCATACTAGTTTGTATATTACTTGACGGAAGCTTGGGATATTCACCTTGTATAAACAATCTTGCTCAATATAGTAGTATGCTACTTGGTTTGTTTCTACTTCAATGTGTACTTGTGTTTATTTCAGTATATCACTTATACGCATTAGTGGAGCCCTTAGGATCTTTGCTTGATTACCAGCGTTGTGATGGCAGTCACACTAGTGGGGGCTGGGTAATCTATAAGCACATCCTTATACAGGTCCCTAGTCGCACGACTATCGAGACAGGGCATCGATACTCCGGAGTAGACTAGCGTATGCGCTTCTCATCCCAGTGTGGGAGATGGTCTGTCCCACAGCCATCAGTACGTCGTACTGGAGATAGTATACGGGTGCTCGTTGGGTTACGAGTACACTGGACATGACTCGTCGGGAACTGACAGGTTGGTATTATACCTATCGTCAGTTATCAGTTCCCAGGTGACATGAGTACAGCTTAGTCCGCTGACTTGACACTGACACTTCGCCTCGAGTGTGTTCCCACTGCACTTTGATCAGTACCCTACCACGGCTCAAAGGAGTCGTGCAAACAGGTGGTGGTTGGGTGCAGTCCCGAAGCACTTGGAGGCAGTGACTGTTAGACAGGATTCGTCTCTCCCGGTATTGGGGGTTGACATCGCGCTGTGTCTAGGAGAGCCATTACACGAGTAGTCCCTGGCCAGGGCAAGCGAGATATACTGGTAGGCTTCCAGTGTTATCTCAGGGTGTTTTGGGCTTCACTCCGACACGACTTGTACCGCTATTGGGGGACTGACGTTTTACCGCCCCCTAGGCCCGACATGCGATGTATCAGACGAACAGACCGGACTGTACGGAGACTGTCACATTCAGACACAGTAGGAGTTCAGATGGGGTTTCACCTCGTCAGCCTTCTTGTCGGCATCTACCTGGGGACCGTTACGCACAGCTAGTGCCGCTTGCGGTCTGTGGTTAAACCCACTGCCAGCGTAGTGTCGAGTCTTTAGAGTCCCACACAGAGGGTATTCGCCTCTGGGCAAAACAGAGTAGAGGTCGCATGGTTTTGCGACAGGGTTCGTTCTCATCCGCGCACTTGTGCACGTTTGGAGTCCGGACGGATATTTTTGCCAGTGGGCTCTGGTTTTAGCCGGATACTGGTATATGTTTTGGGGTTGCTTTTATCTCTCAGTATTCATGTTCCTCGGAACAAGAATGCAGGTGTGTATGCACAGTTTTTTGAGGAGGAAGAAGAGGTTTTTCATTAGGGTTTCGGAACGGGTGCGCATGCACAGTTGACAGTCATCTTTTTTCCAAACCCTAATGAATTAGTGAGATATCTATTAATAATAGTAATTAAATGAAAATATGTTATGGTTGGTTTTGTTGACTTGTTGACCATGGTTGACTTGTTGACCATGGTTGAATTTTTGACCATCATCATTATTTAGCAAGGATGCTCCTTGATTCTTGCCAACATTCATTTAATGAAGTATGATAGTGGTCATTCCAAAACAACCATCAACTATTCTCATTTGAATTATTATTGTTATTTAGATAATTCTTTTTCTTTTGATATGGTTGCAAAAAGGAAAAAGAAAGCTCATTCTTTCATAACCATTCTCTCTCCTCACTTCATCTTCTTCTTCCTCTAGCAAAAGAGAACCCTTCTCATGTGTTGAGAATCCGTCTCTTTAAAAAGAAAAGCACCCCTTAGACACTCTTTACTCATTCTAGGTTCAAGGTTTAGCAAGCCGGAAACCCTAGTTCACTCAAAGCACGAGGAAGAGCCCAAAGGTTGAACCCTCGAGGTGGATCCATCTTCGACGGAAGAAGGCGACAAGAAGAGAACCATCAACCTCTACAAAGTTTGAAGAAGAAGGAGTTCAAGTTTAGGTATAACCATCTTCATCCGAGTAGCTAACTCTCTTTAGCAAAGTATGCTAGTTTTAGTTTAGTTAAAGATCCCGACTTTGCTTAGTCCATGTTGCCCCTTACGCTAAAAATTTGATTTTTATACCGTTTCCGCCTCCCCGTAAGAACCGGGGGTCGCAACGTGGACTTACAAGTTCATCTCATGAACTTATATACACCCAGACTGCCTCTTTGGTAGCATCTTTAGTAGCGATGTATCCAGCCTTTATCGTCTAGTATGCCACGGTATCAAGCTTGGAACTCTTCCAACATACCGTCCCTTTACTGAGGGTAACGACAATGCCTGCGACTGACAATCAGTCGTCCTTATCACCGTGGAATCTTTCCAGTGATTCTCTCCAGGATCAATTGATACCTTCCCACTACAACTACTGAGTATCCTAACATCCAATTAGATCTATCTCATAGATCTAAAACCCAGGATTTAGGAGGTATCACTTTGATCCTTTATGGAGAATCCTTGTGATAAGCGGAGATTGACCGAGCGTAGCATAGGAAACTTCTTCCCTATCATGAGTATGTCATCCACGTACTCTACGAGGATCACCACCATACTCCCTACTTCCTTTTTGTATATACAAGGTTCATCTACCATTTTGATGAAGTCAAACTCTTTGACTACCACTTCAAAACAGATGTTCCAACTCCGCGATGCCTGCTTTATCACATAAAACATCTTGCACACATTTCCGCTGCTCCCACTGTCTACGAAGCCCTCTGACTGTGTACTTACAGACTCTCTCTTCTAAAATATCATTTAGAAAAGTAGTCATGACACCCAACCGCCAGATATCGTAGTCATGGAGTAACGTCTTCAAAATAATAAAATTTGATATTTAGGAATCTTTATAATTTAATATTATTTTAATGAATATTTTAATATTCTGGTATAATTAAATACAGATAAATGGGGAAAAATTTTGGAAAATTCTAAAATAAGGTATTTTAAGGAATTGCCTCGTTTTCTGTGCATGCCCCCATTTCCTCTAGTTTTGACCCTGAGTATGTCTAGTTTTGACTGATTCCATCTAGGGTGAAATCTGGGTTGATTTTCCTATGTTGGTGTATAATTTGGGACTTGTTTTAGCATGGATTTTGGTATTTGGTGATTCATTCCTGTCGGGTGGCGTTTGGACGTCAACGACAAGTGGATTTTGATTGTGTTTACATGCGAGTCGATAGGTTTTACCTATGCGGGTAGCGTGTGCTATTTTGGTTTCCGATGTGATTTTCATGTGCTTTAGCATTGTGATATACTTGTAGGTACCCCGCGTGATGTTGAGGCAAAGGAGGTGAAGATAGCGACATCGGCTTTGGCACACGAGAAGCAAGGTGAGTAGATTATATCTACAGGGGGAAGTCGGGTGGATGGCGTATAGCACCCCCGCAGTCCGTAGATAGATTATTATGTAGTTATCGTGATATTAGGTGTATTATGGATAGTACAGGGTTACAAGTGACTAGTGCAGTTCATAGTCGCGAACCCTAGGATAGAATTACACCTATACACACACCCTTGCTTATCACTTGTACTTGCACTATGATTGATGATATGTGATGACTTTGGAGATGAGTCGATGATGTGGGCTTGGTGCCCTGGGATCGGTGATTTGATACGATTCATATATGGGATATGACTTGTGATTCTTGCGGGCTTGGGATATGTGTTTACCCCCGCATGCATACTTTACTGATGTTACCGTTTTGTACTAGACATAGAGTAGTACTCCGGACTATATGTTCTGATGATGGTGATATCTGTTATGTGATGAGACAGTAAGATGTTGACCCCTACCCAGCTTTTGGGGATGCCGTACGATGATTTACCGTACGTGCCGATATTGATGATAGATCCGCACTCATAACTCGAGGATATCTTATGATATGACATTGAGGCGAGATCACCGACTATATATCTTTATATATATGCCGACTCAGATTTAGGTGGTTTCCACACCTACCCCTCCTGTTTGACCTGATACTTAGGTGTAGTTGCATAGTAGATACTTCACTGTGGTGTTGACTACTAGATTTCTGCATCTTCATGCTATTCGCATTGCTGACATATGTTCATTGCTATATTATTATCATGCTGTTAGGACACCAGCACCATTATCGATGATGCGTATGTTCCACGTACACTATTTGCCGGCTCACACACTTCATCATCGATAATTGCCATGCCACTACACTGTAGTACTATTGCATTCATGAGATGATTCTTCCTTCGACATATGCACATTACTATTCCATGTTGCATGATTTCCGATATGATTACTGTTCTTTACATGTCGCATATGTCATGGATTGACTGCATAGCACATCGCATTGGATTAACTTCCTGATGTTGGATTTTCATGTGATTTCTGGTTTTTGAGGACCATGGGGTTATTTAAGAAAAGAGGCACTTTTATGAAAACCCGGTACCTCGTGATATGATATTTCGGTGCGTCCACCACGCGTTTTCTCGGTGCTGAGACGTGTGCTTGAAACCCGATTCGAGGAGGTGATGATCCGTTGCGGGTTCGTGGTGGGCCCGGTATGGTTCCCCTCGGCGAGATTATCGATGGGTTTGCCGATTGAGCCTGGAGGCGGGCGAGTACCTACCGGTGATTGTATTTGAGCTCGGCGGATATGTGGAGGATACCGGCCGCAGTCGAGAGATGGGCTGACCCGTACTGCCGGGGGCCGAGGGCCGATACCGCAGACGGAGCCCAGAGATGGACATGGGTTGACTCGTACTGCCGGGGGCCGAGGGCCGATACCGCCGACGGAGCCCCATATGGATGAGGATTTACGTGTCGATGCTAGGCACGGGTTTTCATGATGTTTTTCCATGATATTGTTTATATCCTCATACTTGCATACTTGATGCTTATCGTCAGTGGGTGACGAGTGGACGGGTTCCACATACTTACAGACATGGATTATATACAGACTTGGATCATATACAGACTGGTTTTACATTGATCATACTTTATTTGTATATATAACAGGGTATGAGGGTGCTGTTATATATACCCTTACACCAATATTAGTGGTATGGGACGCTAATATATGTGTATTGATATCATTGATATTTCTTCATGGTTACTTCATGCTGACATACCTTACACTGATGACATGTGATTACCTGAGTACCTGGCACTACATACATGATTAGATGTTACCTTGCCACCCTATTACACTCAGATGTACTCTTGTGGATTATATTATTGATCGTTGACTTAGGTTTATGTCTTGCATTCGGTTTCTGCTTGTAGATGTTTCTATTCACGAGTTGGCAACTCACCCCCGTTGTGCCACAGTTCTTGCAGGTTCTGCCGTACAGGTTCTATTGCGGCATTTCTGGCACACTTTCTTCTTGCGGGTGACTTGCTTTGGTAGGTGGATTCTTTCGCATCAAGAACCACCATTGTATTTATTTATTACATTCTATCTAGAATTTCCATCAACCAAAACTTGTATTGTTTCAGACCTAGACTAGTGATGTATTATTTCGACCTTAGAGTCGCGCTTAGTAGTATTGCGTTTTTTTCTTATTGCTTTTGAGTTTTCTTTGGATTTGATCCTCGCCACTAGGCGTTGTATATTATTGCTGCATATGTGGTTGTGACCGTCGATTGACGAAGAGCTAGCTCCCGCTTGGGGATGCCATTATCATTGCATACATATTGTTATACTTGTTGTATCCCATTCGGGGCCAGTTTTTCAAAAGAAACTCTGCCGAAATTTTTAGAAAAGACTTTATTGTTTTCAAAACGTACCTTCGGCTTAGTTATTTAAAAACCTTGATTTCAAACCTGTATTTCTTCACTTCTTTAAACCAGTTTTCTTTACTTATTCTCAAAAATGGTTTTAGATTTCTGGGCTTTTGGCTTACTTGGATCAGATGGAGTCCTATAGGCTTCATATGGTTCAAGGGCCAGTCACGTGCTCTTTCGGGTCGTGACAAAGTTGGTATCAAAGCGCTAGGTTGACCTTGGTTCGAGTCTGAGTTTGACTATGTGGAGCCTAGGGCGTTGTTTATATACGAAACTTAGGCTTGACCTTACGGAACTTAGACCTGGTCGAGGGGGTATTCGACCCGAACATTCGTCGTATTAGGATGACCCTTGGTTGATGGATTAGGTGACTAAAGTAGAGTGACGTACCGTTGGTATGTTCCGCGGCATACTTACGACACGCCACTCCGCTTAAGGAACCATAGGATGTACATACTTTCGAGATCAGTGATTCTCTTCATATCCTGGATTATACATCCATTTGAGATCCCCGATTCTATTAGTTTCATGATCATACCTCCATTGATGCTGTTCCTTCCTATGATCTTGTATCCACTTTGGATCTATTGTTTCTTTTCTTTCCATTGATGTGCTCTCTTTGATACTCGACTGAGGTTCCTGTCGCCATGTTTGAGCGCAGTTTGGGCTGCTGCTAGGGTTACGGCCGGTGTGAGCTCGTTTGGTACGAGGGCCGACCATTATGTTTTCTAGTGACATGGGAACGTCTCGAGTTAGTGTTGGTGATTGTGACCTCTAATGAAGGCGAGTGCTTGGTCTTGCACCGGATGATCGGGCCATTGTTAGAGCTGCCAGTTGAGAGAAGACTGTTGATGTACAGCATACCTCAGAGATTGTGATGTCGCCTACCGTGCAGACAGATGGACCAGCTGTGGCTGAGATTGACAGGATGTTGCTTTCGGAGCTTACGAGCTGAGATTGCCGGAGCTTTCGGGCAGTCATGCGACTGATGATAGCTAGTCTACCCGATTTGAGAGACGAAGGTGATTCGTCCGATTTTGCGCCAGAGCGGGCCCAGATGAGTTGAAGATTTCCAGTGTGGAGAGTCTTACTCAGATCTAGAGCAGACCGACTCAGAGATGACCGCTTATGTATTGCCTTTCCTGGAGGATTGAGGCGTTGTTCGGCGTACAGGCGTATGAGCCAGTTGCTACGGCAAATGACGAGATATCGCCCAGATGGTTGGAGCTACTTCAGCATGAGCATGTTCTTGGAGTTATGATAGCGAGTCGCTAGTCACCGAGGATGAATGACTAGGACGTGTGGTGAGTTTGCTTACCCGATGCGAGTCATCAGGTGGATCGATTCCAGATAGAGACAACTTCACGCAGGTTCGTTGAGAGTCGATAGAGACGATCGAATGTCAGGAACCTATTTTCCAAGTTTAAAGTATACGGAAAGACATGCAGGTGATTCTATGGACCCTCTAGAAGAATGAAACCCTAACTCGACTTAATGACCGTGTGAAAGCCTTTGAACCTTCGGGTTTGCGGCGGTTCCTCGGCGCTATTAGTGAGGCTTGGGTTTGCCCTTCTACGGCAGGACCACCGACGCTGTGGCATGTACTCGATACTATTAAACTGTACCCGAGATGTGAGCTCTTGGGGGATTATGAGGATCTGGCGAGTCGATCGGATGGTTCGACATCTTCGGATATCGTGATGGGACACTGCTTGGGAGACTCCAGATGCGAGCATAGCCGTTGGAGCACAGTACATGCAGCCATGATGAGACGAGTCCGAATCAGTCGACATTGACGCAGAGTGAAGAAAAGAGTTCGCAAGATATTTCGACGAGATGATGTCCCACTCCGCTGACATCAGAGATGTGATACGCACCCCGAGGCGTGGTATATGGATAGATCTTCCAGAAAGAAGCCCAATATGTATGCAGCCGTTCCGGAATGAGCTTTAGCTTCAGCATCGGATGACGACTTCCGGGCATTTCGGCAGGTTTGAGATTTGAGAAGGAACCTCGACAGGACCTTTCTGGAGTACGATACGAGAAGACCTAGACCAGGAGTGGTCGTATTGCGCACACCCAGCAGGACAGAGTTCGGCATTGTCGACGGGGTAGTTGACTAAGTTCGGATAAAGGAACTTACCCAGATGCGTTGCGGATTGACCAAGGACGGACGAGTGATAAGTATTCCTCCGATGGTTGGGACGTGTTCCCGAGGACCAGTTCGGCCTGACATCTTCTACGGAATGATGAAGCTACAGAGTACGCGATTTCGAGTCCGTACGAGAGACTTCAGATTGACTGCGGCCGAGAACAGTGCGGTGCATCATAGCTTAGCATGACGCCATAATGGACGGCGATAGATACAGGTGGAACAAGAGGTTCGTGTGAGACACTGACGAGCTGTCATTGCTTCCTGTCGAGACTAGAGACCTGATATGCTTACAGAGACGTTGGGATGTGACCAGTTTCCGAGAAAATATTGTGCTGAGGACACAGGTGTCTTTTGAGCGAGAAGAGGTTGTGCAGGAAGGCCAGCCTCTGTACAGATCGGCATAGGCATGCTTGGAAGAGACCTTGAGCAGGATCCCTTCCAGGACATTGCTGCCATGATGATTGCACCCAGGATCAGATGTGTGACGTGCTTTCAGAGAGCCAGAGGCCGACGCCAGTGATATGCTGCCTTACGAGTGGTCGTGAGGTTTGACCGAGAGGTGACCAGAGAAGTGCCAGAACGGAATCGTCCCCGTTAGCACATCTGACAGGGCCGATGAGCCGGTTGACTGTGAGATTGGAAATCCACGGAGAAGATAAGGACCCAGAGAGCCAGAGGACGCCAGATCGTGAGCAAGAGGCAGGTAGATATCCTGCGCTGCTAGCAGTGGATTGCACCGACTCCTTCTCGACCTTGAAGGAGGAACTACCGACGACGGTATTTATGATTTGTGATTTTGTGATTCGATTATCACGTATCCGTCATTTTGGATTTCGGTATTTTGGGCGTTCTGTTTGCATGATTTAGTTTTGATGACTGAGTTTCATGATATTTGATTTTGTGCACCATGGTTGCACCTACTGGGTATTTATACCTTGTACATAGTTATTACTCTTGAGCTGTTGATTGCGATTTCATGCCTATTTTATGCTGGTGATTTGATTTACGTTTCCAGCAAAGTTTCATGTAATTTTAGTGTTTTGATTTTGCACTCGGTATAGCTTATATGTACTTGTAGTGCATCGATATGTGTTTTGTGCCCGCAGCTGCACACGTTTATGATTTTCTTCATATCTTGATACACTTGGTGTTGCTGCTTACGTATTTGAGTTATTGCTTGGTATTTGTGCATGGGATGCACCAGTTCTATACTTCGTGCATTTGTCGCACCAGTTTTATGTTTCTTGCGTTTATCGCATCAGATTTATATTCCGTGCCTTTGTTGCACCGGATTTATATTTTGTGCATTACGATTGCACCTGACTTCGATTTGATGCCTTTCGGTATGTCGATTTTGATTGTGATATTGATGTGGATTCTTGCACTCCGTGCTTTGGGGTTTGACTTACGCATATTCGACGTTGCTATTGGATTTTGTGATTCCGTGCATATTGAGTGCGCAGGGTCTAGATTTTCATTCGTGCATGATGGATGCACCGATTTGGATTTTCGCGCATGTTGGGTGCATGTTTTGACATACGATTTTGGGGCACACCAGATGCACTAAATCGAGATTCTTCGTGCATGTCAGATGCACCTGTTTTGGCTGTCAGGCACACATGTTGCCTATGACAGATGCTTCGTGCACACCCGTTGCACCTAGATGTTGTTTTGTGCACATGTTTAGCGCATATATGGATTTTGATTTCCGTGCGCGTCAGACGAACAGGGTGGTGTTATGTGCATTTTTGGAATTTATTCCTTTTGGAGCAGTACATTTTTATGATGTGGGATATTTGCTTTCATACTGAGCAGGACTAGTCAGTGGACAGTGCCTGGATATATTTTGCATGCATCGATAGTTATCGAAGGGATTTCCGAAAAGCGAGCTATAGTCTCAGTATATACCTACGTGTCCGATATGACACAAAACGTTTTAAAAACAAGGAAACCCTTCTGATTATTTTCAAAATGGTGGAACGTGCTTATTAAACAAAGGATATATATACACATATATAGTTATTTTCTTATGAGAAACGTCCGCCACTGTGCAGTGTTACGCGCATCGCACAGCGACTTAAAAAGATTTGGCATACAGTTCCATCAGCTAATTACATGTATAGATTGGGTGTCTACATGTATAGACTTGGTCCATATCATATTGATTTTGTATTGGATTTGACATTGTGTCGTTACCATAACTCCAATGATTGCGGATGCTTGATGGAGTGTTGCTTCTGAGTTATCTGCTCAGTACTCATGCGCATGCATTGCGCTATGATGTTTTATGTATAGATGATTTCGGAGCCCCGATGACTTGGAATTTGTATTGAAATATTTTAGTATTTGGGGGTTTAAATTTAAATTCGGGGACCGAATTTCTTTAAGGGGGGTAGATTGTAACGTCTTCAAAATAATAAAATATGATTTTTGGGAAACTTTATAATTTAATATTATTTTAATGAATATTTTAATATTCTGGTATAATTAAATACAGATAAATGGGGAAAAATTTTGGAAAATTCTAAAATAAGGTATTTTAAGGAATTGCCTCGTTTTCTGTGCATGCCCCCATTTCCTCTAGTTTTGACCCTGAGTATGTCTAGTTTTGACTGATTCCATCTAGGGTGAAATCTGGGTTGATTTTCCTATGTTGGTGTATAATTTGGGACTTGTTTTAGCATGGATTTTGGTATTTGGTGATTCATTCCTGTCGGGTGGCGTTTGGACGTCAACGACAAGTGGATTTTGATTGTGTTTACATGCGAGTCGATAGGTTTTTACCTATGCGGGTAGCGTGTGCTATTTTGGTGTCCGATGTGATTTTCATGTGCTTTAGCATTGTGATATACTTGTAGGTACCCCGTGTGATGTTGAGGCAAAGAAGGTGAAGATAGCGACATCGGCTTTGGCACACGAGAAGCAAGGTGAGTAGATTATATCTACAGGGGGAAGTCGGGTGGATGGCATATAGCACCCCCGCAGTCCGTAGATAGATTATTATGTAGTTATCGTGATATTAGGTGTATTATGGATAGTACAGGGTTAGAAGTGACTAGTGCAGTTCATAGTCGCGAACCCTAGGATAGAATTACACCTATACACACACCCTTGCTTATCACTTGTACTTGCACTATGATTGATGATATGTGATGACTTTGGAGATGAGTCGATGATGTGGGATTGGTGACCTGGGATCGGTGATTTGACACGATTCATATGTGGGATATGACTTGTGATTCTTGCGGGCTTGGGATATGTGTTTACCCCCGCATGCATACTTTACTGATGTTACCGTTTTGTACTAAACATAGAGTAGTACTCCGGACTATATGTTCTGATGATGGTGATATCTATTATGTGATGAGACAGTGAGATGTTGACCCCTACCCAGCTTTTGGGGATGCCGTACGATGATTTACCGTACGTGCCGATATTGATGATAGATCCGCACTCATAACTCGAGGATATCTTATGATATGACATTGAGGCGAGATCACCGACTATATATCTTTATATATATACCGACTCAGATTTAGGTGGTTTCCACACCTACCCCTCCTGTTTGACCTGATACTTAGGTGTAGTTGCATAGTAGATACTTCACTGTGGTGTTGACTACTAGATTTCTGCATCTTCATGCTATTCGCATTGCTGACATATGTTCATTGCTATATTATTATCATGCTGTTAAGACACCAGCACCATTATCGATGATGCGTATGTTCCACGTACACTATTTGCCGGCTCACACACTTCATCATCGATAATTGCCATGCCACTACACTGTAGTACTATTGCATTCATGATATGATTCTTCCTTCGACATATGCACATTACTATTCCATGTTGCATGATTTCCGATATGATTACTGTTCTTTACATGTCGCATACGTCATGGATTGACTGCATAGCACATCGCATTGGATTTACTTCCTGATGTTGGATTTTCATGTGATTTCTGGTTTTTGAGGACCGTGGGGTTATTTAAGAAAAGAGGCACTTTTATGAAAACCCGGTACCTCGTGATATGATATTTCGGTGCGTCCACCACGCATTTTCTCGGTGCTGAGACGTGTGCTTGAAACCCGATTCGAGGAGGTGATGATCCGTTGCGGGTTCGTGGTGGGCCCGGTATGGTTCCCCTCGGCGAGATTATCGATGGGTTTGCCGATTGAGCCTGGAGGCGGGCGAGTACCTACCGGTGATTGTATTTGAGCTCGGCGGATATCTGGAGGATACCGGCCGCAGTCGAGAGATGGGCTGACCCGTACTGCCGGGGGCCGAGGGCCGATACCGCAGACGGAGCCCAGAGATGGACATGGGTTGACTCGTACTGCCGGGGGCCGAGGGCCGATACCGCCGACAGAGCCCCATATGGATGAGGATTTACGTGTCGATGCTAGGCACGGGTTTTCATGATGTTTTTCCATGATATTGTTTATATCCTCATACTTGCATACTTGATGCTTATCGTCAGTGGGTGACGAGTGGACGGGTTCCACATACTTACAGACATGGATTATATACAGACTTGGATCATATACAGACTAGTTTTACATTGATCATACTTTATTTGTATATATAACAGGGTATGAGGGCGCTGTTATATATACCCTTACACCAATATTAGTGGTATGGGACGCTAATATATGTGTATTGATATCATTGATATTTCTTCATGGTTACTTCATGCAGACATACCTTACACTGATGACATGTGATTACCTGAGTACCTGGCACTACATACATGATTAGATGTTACCTTGCCACCCTATTACACTCAGATGTACTCTTGTGGATTATATTATTGATCGTTGACTTAGGTTTATGTCTTACATTCGGTTTCTGCTTGTAGATGTTTCTATTCACGAGTTGGCAACTCACCCCTATTGTGCCACAGTTCTTGCAGGTTCTGCCGTACAGGTTCTATTGTGGCATTTCTGGCACACTTTCTTCTTGCGGGTGACTTGCTTTGGTAGGTGGATTCTTTCGCATCAAGAACCACCATTGTATTTATTTATTTCATTGTATCTAGAATTTCCATCAACCAAAACTTGTATTGTTTCAGACCTAGACTAGTGATGTATTATTTCGACCTTAGAGTCGCGCTTAGTAGTATTGCGTTTTTTTCTTATTGCTTTTGAGTTTTCTTTGGATTTGATCCTCGCCACTAGGCGTTGTATATTATTGCTGCATATGTGGTTGTGACCGTCGATTGACGAAGAGCTAGCTCCCGCTTGGGGATGCCATTATCATTGCATACATATTGTTATACTTGTTGTACCCCATTCGGGGCCAGTTTTTCAAAAGAAACTCTGCCGAAATATTTAGAAAAGACTTTATTGTTTTCAAAACGTACCTTCGGCTTAGTTATTTAAAAACCTTGATTTCAAACCTGTATTTCTTCACTTCTTTAAACCAGTTTTCTTTACTTATTCTCAAAAATGGTTTTAGATTTCTGGGCTTTTGGCTTACTTGGATCAGATGGAGTCCTATAGGCTTCATATGGTTCAAGGGCCAGTCACGTGCTCTTTCGGGTCGTGACACATGGTATGTAGCCGTGGCAAGTAGGATCTGGATGGACTTAAGCATAGGTACTTAGAAAAAGGTTTTATCACAATCCATAGCTGGTCAATGATGCAAACCTTTAACAAGTCTAGCTTTGAAAGTCTCAACTTTTCCATGTACACCAAGTAATCATCTCAAGATATACTTGCTCCTGATGGGGATTTAACCCTTCAGATAAAGCAACCAAAGTCCATACTTTGTTGGTGTAAAAGGATTCCATCTCAGATCGATTAACATCCAGCCATTCTTACAGAGTCCCACTCCTGATGGCCAGCTCGAAACTAGTTAGGTCATCATCCCATGATGCAATCCTCGCTCCCACTGTCATAGAGAAACCGGAGTATCTCTCAGGTGGGTGAGGAAATCTACTAGATCGGCGGAGAGGCTGAGGTTCGTTGGTTTCTATTGAATCCTTTGGTTCTACCAAATCATCACCTGCAGTTTGTATAGCTGGAACTGTTTCCAGTTCTACCTTATGACCAATAATTTCTTCACAAGAAATTCCCTTTCACAAAGGTGGCATGCTGAGTAACAAAACATCTTTTGTTCCTCGGTTAGGTAGAAGATATTCCCTTGCGTATGCTTGGGATATCCAACAAACTTCCACAGAACTGATTTTGCCTCGAGCTTGTCCGGATTATGCTTTTAGACATAGGCCGGACAACCCCAAATCTTAACAAACTTAAGATATGGGCTCTTCTCTTTCCATATCTCATATGAAATGGTAGGCATATGATTTGATCGGAACCCTATTTAATAGGTATGCAGCTTCTCAAGTGCATAACTCCCAAAAGGAAATAGGAAACTCAGTAGTACTCATCACAGAGCACACCATATCACATAGGGTGTTATTGCTCCGCCCCGATATACCATCGTGCTATGGTGTATAAGGAGGAGTAATGCTGAGAGAGAATCTCATTCTCCTTTAGAATAATCCAGGAATTCCGTGCTCAAGTAATCTCCTCCTTGATCACATCAAAGGACATAATACTTAGACCCGTATTTTGGTTCTCTACTTCTAACTTATATTCTGTGAATATCTCAAAAATTTAGGACTTGTGTTTTAACAGGAACATATGTCTGAATCTCGAGAGATCATCAGAGAATTTAATGAAGTACAAAGAACCGGTCTTGGCATTTGTAGACAGGGGACCTTCATACATCAATATGTATCATCCCAAGAGTTCACTAACTCTTTCTCTGTTTCCAATAAACAGAGCTATGGTCATCTTATCTTTGTGACATGACTGGCTAGTTTCACAAGATGTAAATTTAAACTAATTTAAATATGCATCTTTATGTAACTTCAGCTAGTCGGGTCGCATTGATATGACCTAGTCTAAAATGCCTCAAGAAGGATTCGTTTATTTCTTAACTCTTCCTCTTGTGTGTGTTCTGTATACTAAGAACTGTAGTTTGATTTAGAACATTAATGCTTTTAGATAACGTGCCTGAACCGATCAACTTTTGATATAGGAAATGTTCAAAACATTATCCAACAATACAAAATTTTATCATTTCTTTACTAATAAAGAGACTGATATGATTTTGTATATCAGGTTCGGTATCTAATAACATTCGTTCAGAATCAATGTATTCTGGTAATACAGGGTAACAGTGACCAACAGACTTGGATGCAACTCTTGCACCGTTTTCTGCCTCATGAAACTTATCACCCGTTCTCAGTTCTCTACCTTTCTGTAGCCCATATAACAAATTACATATCTGGGATCCTGATTCGGTATCAAATACCCAGGACGTAGAGGATACAAAGAAACAGTTCTTTGTAATTAACACACCCGAAGGAGATGCATCATATGCACTTTCTTCGTTTGGGCGGCATAGGAATTCTGCTATCCTCTATTTCCTGCTCTGTCTTATAACAATTATAAGTTGGAGCGGGACCAACGTTCCCCAGCACAGTAAAACAAACGGGTTCGGTCAATATATCCGTTTTATTATCTTGATTAAGGCTTGACATGGTCACTACCAGGAGAGAGAGAGAAGAAAACACTATGCGTGCGCTTTTGTAAGATCAGATTGGTTATTATTTTATCTAATCAAGATGGCTCCCACTGTTTTTATCAAATCTTCCTTCAAACCCTAAAAGGAAAGACTAGCCGGGATTAATTACTCGCTACATGTTCGCCAATCTTTCAGCCAGGCCAGTGTCGGTACTTTGAGGGAGGTTCCCCGTGCTTTCACACGGACCTAATTAAAGTAAACCTCGTTTTCCCAGAGGCGTAACCCCGTTGACACCTTTCTAGACACCGACTTGATCGACTAATTGTAATGTGTAAAACTCTCCCAGGAGTAACAATTACTCGCAGTGGGTATCGGGATCCAACTATCTCATAGAAGGTATGCAATCTCATTGCAAATTTCAACACTTGAAATTCCCGATAATTTTGCCCCTAACCTCCTATGACCTTGACAAAGGCCAACAAACCATAGGATGCTAGTCAAGTTCAACCCGTCATTTCCTGATTGAATTAAACCCACCCGCACGACCCTTGACAAAGGCCAATAAGGTCGCACGACTACCCTAACCCAATCTGCATCATATACATAAGCAGATAAGCACCAGTCAGCTACCACACACTACGCCTTGACAAAGGCCAACAAACGCAGCACGAATACTAACTACTACTTATCTGAAATGACGGAGGGCTACGACAGGTTTTTCTGAAAACCTATTGCGTAATGAACTTGATATCGTTGTACAATCAAATAATTTTAAAATGGAGTGTTTTTGAGGCTTTTCTAGTTTTGCTAAAGGGGTCACTCCCGGTGAAAGGATCGTCGGCCCTTTCCTCATCGAATAAGGTGCAGGATATATCATATATACCGCTGTGCAAAGCAAGAACTATAGGAGCAATCAAAAGACAAACCGAGGGGTGTAGCATCTGCCAGTCATTGCTAAAGGGGTCACTCCCGGGGAAGGGATCTCGGCCCTTTCCTTATCGAATAAGGTGCAGGATGTTCTACAAGGAACACCACGATGCAAAGCAAGAACTGTAGCTACCTGTTTTTGAAAATTCGATTCCACAACATCTTTTAGGTTTCTTTTATTTCATTAATCATATTAATGAAGTCCAATCATTTAAATCACCTAATCATCACAGATAAATACGACGTACACTTATGCCATCCACATTCGCCTCGATGTCCCCTCGTGCACCGTTAGGTTAGGTAATTAACGGCAGAGCGGGGCAGGGCTAGCGCGGGTGTAAAACATAAGTAACGTCTATATAATATATCATATATACTATATACAGTATCTATCATAATATATCAAATGATCACATCACAGATATCGCAGCAGAAGAAACATATGAAACATTGGATATACTAGGACGTCCGTGTTTTCAATATGAGCCTGTATAAAACACGGATTCCACGGTCGCGATGAATAGCCAAACCGACTCCCCTAGACCCCTATGAGAGCGGCAAGCAACCCTACCAATTCTAGAGTTAGGAGACCCGGACTCGACTCCTCGAGTTGGTCTCCCTCTCGACTCTAGAACCCAGTTACTTGTGCTCTCCTCCTTGGGTCTATCCTAGTGCGGAAAAGTAAATAATATACAAATGGTGACATCAACCTCAACCCGGAAGTGCCCCAATAAAAGAATATTACATACAACAAATTTTACATGAATGAAAATAAAAACTCTCATCTCACATAAAACCCCCGGCTATTCATAACGCGACGATCCAATATAACATATCCAGCAACACAGAACATCACATGTCATAAACGCAAGTAAATATGTGCATCCCAATTGTCGTTGACAAAATGTATAGAGAAGGGTTTTGATCGGGGTTTCGGGATTCGATCGGATCTCTAACTTCGTCTACACTTCGCCTAAAGCTCTAGCGAGGCTCTAATACCACTGTAGGGTTACTAGGCACACTCAAAAGGTTCCACAAGGCATCAACCATGCCAAATTCAAATTTTCCGGTGCAGAGAAACCCTAAACTAGATCGATTACTAGAGGTAAGGCGAAAAAGAGAAGCAAGCAAACTACTTTGCTAACAAGTGAATGGAAATACAACCTTTATAGATCCGGTCCTCCACTTCTTTAGCTCCATGATGATGTCCCTTCGCTACGATCACCGGGATCCCGGACTCTTGCGATGGTTTCGTCGGAGAAATGAGCGGGCTAGGTCGTTGACATCGATGCCGAAGATGATCTACGTCGAGGCAACTCTAACTCAAGCTCCATCTTCACTTGGTCATGAAACTGTTGGATACATATGCCCTAGAGGCCTACATTGTATAGGATGCTTGGGATATGTATGTACATAACAGTCTTGCTTGATATGAAAGTACGCTATTTGGTTTGACTTTGTCTTAACGTATAATATATTTTACTTGGTATTTATATATATATGTTGATAAAGCCCATAGGGTGTTTGTCTGACTACCGGCGTTGTGATGGCAGTCATACTAGTGGGAGCTGGATAGTCAATAGGCACACCCTTAGATGTCCCTGGTCGCAGGAGTATCGAGATTGGGCATCGATACTCCGGAGTAGACTAGTGTATACATATCTAGACCCTGACGAGGGGCAATGGATTGGTCCCGCAACCATTGGTGATGTTCACCTAAGATTGTATACAGATGCTCACTGGATGTGAGTACACCGGACAGGACTCGCCGTGAACTGACTGGATGGTATTATACCTAACGTCAGATAGCAGTTCTCAGGTGACATGTGTGCAGATAGTCCGTTGACTTA
The DNA here is from genome assembly GCA_030015575.1 of Agapanthus africanus. Taxonomy (NCBI): domain Eukaryota; kingdom Viridiplantae; phylum Streptophyta; class Magnoliopsida; order Asparagales; family Amaryllidaceae; genus Agapanthus; species Agapanthus africanus. The sequence goes on along the minus strand of JASDDO010000012.1, from coordinate 292,068,019 downwards.
AGGTCATCATTTGTCTCGTGTGAGTTCCCACTGTGCTTTGATTGTTACCCTACGACGGCTCAAAGGAGTCGTGCAAACAGGTTTCAGTTGGGCACAGTCCCGAGCCATGTGGAGGCAGTGAGTGACTGTTAGGGATTCGTCTCTCCCGGTATAGGGAGTTGATATCGCACGGTGATCGGTTGGTCATTACCATAAGTCCCTGGCCAGGGCTGATTGAGAATTACTGATAGGTTGATCAGTAGATTCTCGGATGGTGATAGAGCCATACCGACACGACTTGTATGGTTATTAGGGGTCTGACGTCCACCACCTCCCTAGACCGTACATGTGATACTCTTAGACGAACAGACCGGACTGCACGGATATTGTCACAGACAAGCTCAGTAGGATTTCAGATGGGTTACCTCATCAGCTTTCTTATCGACAACTACCTGGGGACCGTTACGTACAGCTAGTGCCGCTTGCGGTCTGTGGTTAAACCCACTGCCAGCGTAGTAGTCGAGTCTTTAGAGTCCCACACAGAGTTTTCCCAAACCCAGGCGAAAAGATATAGAGGTCGTATGGTTTTACGACAAAGGTTCGGACGCATACGTGTTTAATCGCACGTACGACATTCGGACAGTTTTTACTAGCCGGCTTTGGTTTAAGCCAGATTCTAGCATCAGGTTATTGGATTTATACAGTCTAAAGTTTTTCCGTGTTTTCACGGATGAGAGGGGCGTTCTCGTAATTTTCCGAGAAGCTTCTAGAAGGATGTGACATAAAGAGAGAGGTGGCATTTTCATTTATTGATTTAGTGACTCATTGTGAGTGATTCATCATGTCATTAAAGCTTCATTTATTGCTTAATGACTCACATAATGAATCACCCACTTGATTAAATGAAACATGATGAATATTCACTTATTATACATTTTCTTTCATATTCTTTATGTTTCATATATATCAAGTGAGAAGCTTTATTCAATATAATATTATCATTATCATCTTCTCACTCTCTCTCTTCAAGTTCTCTCTCCTTCACCAAACCCTAATCCTACCCTCATGAGTTGAGAACAAGGATTAGGAAAATTCTAATTACTCCATAACCAATCTCTACATCACCTTAGCTACTCTATTTAGCAACTAGAGAAACTAAGTAACCTCAAGTTTAGAGGTTATAGCTTGGATTAGGGTCCTCTCGGGTGGATCGTCTATCACGGGAGAAAGCCGAAGAGGGCGTGGAGATCCAAAGAGGCCGTAGAGAACATCAAGACGAAGGACTAGAACCGTTTGGTATAACTTCTTCGCATAGTAGATTAAAACTCTAAAGCTTTTGTTAAAACTTGTATAGCAAACGATTCGTACGGTTAATCGATGTTTGATCATAGAACTTGATTGTTATCCATATTTCCGCCTCCCCACAATTATTGGGGTGTTGAACATCGACTTACAGTGGTATTAGAGCCTAGCTAAACAAGTTTTAACTTAATCGCAAATTTGTACGAATTTCGAACGGAAAAACGAAGCCGGAAAACCCTAAAAATTACAAGTTTCTGTCGAATTTTAAATGAAGTCCAAAATTGGTTCAGGGATGTTCAGAAAGCTTGTTTTGACACCAGAAGAACACCCAAGAAATTTGGGGCCATGACTCGACCAAACGACCGCGCTTCCGCGGCGGATCCCACCGATCCGCCGCCCTTCCGCGGCCGAGTTGCCGAGTCATGGTCCCAGTTTTCTTGGGTGGGTTCTCTGTTGGATTTGGGATTTTCTGGAATATTTAATTGTTGCTCAGGTTTCAGTTTTACAGAGCAGATTTTGGAGCAATATTGAAAGTGTTTAATCGATCGAAATTGTACAGTATTTGCATATTGGATTATATCTGTGATTGTATAATGTGTTCGTAAACCTCCCCTAACTGCTAGTATGTCGGTTGGCAGGGGGTTGCACATTTCTGTAATGGTTTTATCTGTTTGTGCATATAAACTGTATTGGACTGTTGTGGTGATTAGCTGGGTTTAGTGATGGGTTATTGTTTTAATTCATTCGATGTAATTGTAACAAGTTGTAATATTATTTCGCGGGGCACATCCAGGTTGCGGTTGTAGCCACCGTTGTATTATTTCTTTTTACTGTTTTTGCTCCTAGGACAGATCCAAGGTGGGGTACACAAACTGCCGGGCGGGTAGTTTGCCGTACCCGTAGGGATCTTGGGTGGGGTAACGGCTATTCATCACAACTGTGTAATCTGTCTTTTCTTGCAGGCTCAAAAGAAATACAGATTGCTTGCAAATCCAATATTGTTTATCTGTGTTCTGGAATGTATATCATTGCGTCAGACGAATGTAAAATATCTATATATATGATAGCTATTTAGACATCGCTTATGTTTTGCACCCGCGCTAGCCCAGCCCCCGCTCTGTCGTTAGTTAAGTAACCTAACGGGTGATGACGGGACCCCGTGGCAAATGCGGATGGCATAAGAGGACGTCATATTTTCGTTGTTATCTGCACTGACAGGTTAAAGATGGGACGCATTATTATTAATGCAAAGAAAATAAAACCTAAACTGAATCGTTGGAACAATTTCTGAAACCCACTCGGTTTTCTTGAAAAAGCAAATTTTAAATGCGGAGCATAAACCACTCCTTTTAATAAAAGCTATCATAGTTCCTTCGATCAAATCAAGTTCATTACGTTAACGGTTTTTTGCCAAAAACCAGCCGTAACCCTCCGTCGTTTCAGATAGACAGCACATCGTATTCATGCTATGCTTGTTGGCCTACGTCAAGGCATAGTGTATGGTAGCAGTGTGTGTGCCTATTTGTTGCATAGATAGATGCATTAGTTTAATACAGACGTACACCTTGTTGGCCTACGTCAAGGGCTTGTACGATGTATTTAAATTGATCAGGACAACGACGGGTAGAACTTGACTTGCGTCTTATGACTTGTTGGCCTACGTCAAGGTCTATAAGAGCTTGGGGTAAAAATCACATCGGGAGTTTCAAACATAAAGGAAACTTGCAGATTTAGCTTACCTTCTGGAGTGTGGTGACTAGAGTGGCTTCCATCTAGGGCATCATGCAATGATAGTTGGATCCCGATCCCACTGATGAGTAGGATTACTCTCGGGAATTTCTCTCACTTAACAATCAATGCTATAAACCAAGTAGGTGCCTAGAAAGGTGTTAGAGGGGCTACGCCTCCAGGGAAAAGAGGTTATTTAATTAAGGAACTTCGCAAAAGCGTTGGAAAACCTCCCTCGAAGTACCAACAACAGCCTGGCTGAAAGGTTAAGCAAGTATTGTGACGTGTGATTAAATCCTGACTAGTTCTTCTTTTAGGTTTTGAAGAAGGATTTGAGGAGACAGTGGGAGCCATCCTGTTTAGATAAATTAATAAACCAATCTAAACTTGCAAGAGCATATGCTGAGTGTTTTCTTTTCTCTCTCTCTGGCAGCTACCATGACTGGACTAAAACTATTACTTGAAAAGAATATATTAACCGGGCAGAACTATAAAGATTGGCTAAGAAACGTCAATATTGCGCTGACTTATGACAAAGTTGCATATGTTACCACCACTGTTCCTCCCCTTATCCCAGGACCAGATTCCTCAGTTGCGGACAAGGAAGTTCGTAAAACCTGGGATCTAGACTGTGAGCGAGCTAAGTGTATCGTGCTGGCGTCCATGAATAATGAACTCCAGAAACAGCACGAGAGTATGGATATTACATCCATATTCCTCCATTGCAAGGAATTGTATGGTGAACACTCCCGTATCGCGAGGTACGAAACCTCAAGGAAACTATTCCAGATGAGGTTAGCTCCAGGATCGCCTGTTGGAGAGCACGTCCTCAAAATGATCATCCTCATTGAGGAACTCGCAAACCTGGGATGCGTGCTAGAAAATGATTTGTACATCGACTTGATTTTGCAGTCCCTTCCCCACACCTTCTCTCAGTTCGTGCTGAACTTCAACATGCACGAAATGGAAGCGGATCTTCCAAAGCTCCTCAATATGTTGAGGGTAGCAGAGACCTCCTTGAAAAAGGAGAAGACCCCCGTTCTGTATGTTGGCCAATCATCTTCTTCCAAAACTAAAGCGAAAGCTAAAGGGAAGAAGAAGATGAAGGTCACCAAACCGAAGGGAGGGGTCAAGAAGGTGCAGGGAACGAACAAGGCAGGAAGGGTGAAGGCAGAAAAGAACGAGTGTTTCTATTGTCACAAGCAGGGGCACTGGAAGAAGGATTGTCAGGCATTCAAAGCCAAGGACATGAAGCAAGTTGTTGCTTCTACTTCAGGTGTGTTCGTAATCGAAAATTGTCTTTCAGTTAACTCTACTTCATGGGTACTTGATACCGGTTCTGGTTCTCACATCTGTAATTCTTTGCAGGATCTGAGAAACAGTAGAGTACTGGGGGCAGGTGATATGACTCTCCGGATGGGCAATGGAATGCATGTGGATGCAGTTGCAATAGGGGAATATCACCTAGGGTTGAATAGTTGAAACATTTTGGTATTGTATAACTGTTTTTGTATTCCCAGTATGTTGTGTAATATTATATCAGTATCTTTATTTTCTAATAAAGGATATAATTTTGTGCTTGAAAGAAATGTCATGAACATTCTCCTAAATCAAGAACTGATTGGGTTTGGCACACTGGAAAACGGCATATACATACTTTCTCAACCACAAATTTTCAATATTCAAAACACGCGTAAAAGAAAGGCTCCAGATTCGAATCAAGCCTTCCTATGGCATTGTAGACTTGGTCATATAAATGAAACAAGGTTGACTAAGTTACATAAAGATGGATATCTATATTCGTTTGAATATTCATCATATGCAACTTGTCAATCATGTATCAAAGGAAAAATGACCAAATCTCCGTTCACCGGACACGGAGAAAGAGCCACCGATCTCTTGGGACTAGTACACAGTGATGTATGTGGTCCGATGTCTATACATGCACGAAGTGGTCACTCCTACTTCATCACTTTTACTGATGACTTCTCTAGGTATGGACATGTGTTCTTAATAAAGCATAAATCCGAGGCTTTTGAGAAGTTTAAGGAGTATAAAAATGAAGTAGAGAAACAAACTGGTAAAAGCATCAAGACACTTCGATCTGATCGAGGTGGAGAATACTTAAGTACCAGTTTCCTTGAATACTTGAAAGCAAATGGAATACTATCTCAGCTTACTCCTCCTTATACACCTCAGCATAATGGTGTATCAGAAAGAAGGAATCGCACGCTATTAGATATGGTGCGTTCGATGATGAGTAGTGCTGAGTTACCACTTTCCTTCTGGGGATTTGCTCTAGAATCAGCCGCATATCTATTAAATAGAGTTCCAACTAAGTATGTACCTACCACTCCATATGAAATGTGGTGTGGGAAGAGACCATATCTCAAGTATATAAAGATATGGGGGTGTCCGTCATATGTTAAAAAGCATAATCCGGACAAGCTCGAGGCACGATCGGTGTTGTGCAAGTTTGTAGGATACCCCAAGCATTCAAGAGGGTACATGGTCTACCACACTGAAGAACAAAAGGTGTTTGTCGCTCGTCACATTGTCTTCTTAGAAAGCCAATTTCTTGCAAAAGAAATTAGTGGGAGCGCGGTAGAACTGGAAGAAATTCCAGAACCTCAAACTGCAACCGAAGACTTAGAAGAATCTCAGACTTCAATAGAACATGACGAACCAACGCCACTCCGCAGATCTAGTAGGCTTTCTCATCCTCCTGAAAGATACTATGGTTTCCTTCTTGATGGGGATCGAGAGGATTGCATCATCGATGATGATGAGCCTACTAGTTTTCAGCAGGCTATCACAAGTAGCGAATCAGTAAAGTGGCTAGATGCAATGAGATCCGAAATGGAATCCATGTACACCAATAAAGTATGGACTTTAGAAGTTGCTCCTCCTGGGGTAAAACCAGTTGGGTGCAAATGGATCTTCAAAAAGAAGATTGGTACATTTGGACAAGTGGAAACGCACAAAGCTAGACTAGTAGCAAAAGGTTTTCGTCAAAGACCAGGATTGGACTATGATGAAACTTTTTTGCCAGTAGCTATGCTTAAATCCATTCGGATCATGCTTGCCATTGCTGCCTTCCATGACTATGAAATCTGGCAGATGGATGTAAAAACAGCTTTTCTAAATGGACATCTAGAAGAGAGTGTTTACATGGATCAACCAGAAGGTTTCTTAGACAGTGGGAGCAGCGGAAGAGTGTGCAAATTGCTTAAATCCATTTATGGCTTAAAGGAAGCATCGCGGAGTTGGAACATCTGCTTTGATGAAACAGTCAAGGAATTTGACTTTATAAAAAAAAAATGTAGATGAACCATGTGTTTATAGAAAGATTATAGAAGGAGCAGTAGTCTTCTTCGTTTTGTACGTCGACGGCATACTACTGATAGGGAATGATATCCCTATGTTACAATCAGTAAAGCTCTTCTTGTCACAGAAATTCTTTATGAAAGACTTGGGAGATGCATCATACATTCTGGGCATTAAGATCCATCGAGATAGATCTAATAGGATGTTGGGACTTTCACAGTCCAGGTATATAGACACTATACTAAAGAGATTTAGTATGGAAGATTCCAAGCGCGGCAATATGCCCGCTTGTCACGGAATCACCCTCTCCAAAGATATGTCTCCAAAGACTGATGAAGAGAGGGCTCGCATGGGCATTATACCCTACGCTTCGGCGGTAGGATCAATAATGTATGCGATGTTATGTACCAGACCAGATGTAGCTTACGCACTTAGTGTGGTAAGCAGGTATCAATCGGACCCAGGTGAGAAACATTGGATAGCGGTGAAGAACATTCTCAAGTACCTGAGAAGGACTAAGGAGATGTTCTTGATTTACGGCAATAAGGACCTCCAGGTAGAGGCTTTTACCGACTCCGGCTTCCAAAGTGACAAGGATGATTCTAAATCTATTTCGGGTTTTGTGTTTACCCTCAATGGAGGGGCGGTAAGTTGGAAGAGTTCCAAACAAGATACCGTCGCAGACTCAACTATGGAGGCTGAGTATATAGCTGCTAGTGAAGCCGCAAAGGAGGCTGTCTGGATAAGGAAGTTCATTTCTGAACTTCAGGTGGATCCGACCATTGCCAATCCAATACCTTTGTATTGCGATAACAATGGCGCTGTAGCTTTAGCGAAGGAACCAAGGTCCCATCAGAAATCCAGGCATATCTTAAGGCGTTTTCACCTGATCAGGGAGATCGTGGATCGTCGGGAGATCGAGATACGGAGAGTAGACACAAAAGACAACACGGCAGATCCATTCACCAAGGCCATTCCTCAAGTACACTTCGAGAGGCTTTTTGAGATGTTGGGCATGCGGTACGCAAGCAACTGGATCTGGGAGAGACAGTGGGTACTCATTGCGCCAATTATAGGCCTTAGTGCAAGTGGGAGATTGTTGGATATATATGCCCTAGAGGCCTACATTGTATAGGATGCTTGGGATATGTATGTACATAACAGTCTTGCTTGATATGATAGTACGCTATTTGGTTTGACTTTGTCTTAACATATAATATATTTTACTTGGTATTTATATATATTGTTGAGAACAATGTACGAATTTTGATTTCAAGAAATGAAACGTAATAATTCTTTCACTTCAAACTATAAAATGTAAACGAATTAACGCGCGATCCCCGGCAACGGCGCCATTTTGATCTTGATGATTTTCGTGGATGTGTTTATCGAATCAAATAGTAAAGAAATCACAACCAAAAAATATTTGACCGCAATCAAACAACGGTGTCAGTTGAAGTTAATGAATGAGTGCGGATCGTCCTCAGGGATCTCGAGATTCGTTTGTACCTTTATTTGTTTGAAATGAAATGTTAAGCAACAATAAGAGAAAACACGATTCAATTGATTGATTTGTATTCGTGTGTCACTAATCTTTTCTAAAGAATCAAGAACTATAAACAACAAGAATCGGTTTCAATGGTATTTTCCAAACGACAATCCAGACTGATAAAGAGGCTCGTAGGAATCGATAGGATCTTTATATGTGTTGTAGTCTACAATATTTCATATTCTTGTCCTTCGAAGAATTGATGCTAGATCAATGGTTATCGACGAGAATTAGGGTTTTCTTGATGAAATTAAAGTTTCATCTCTTAACCCTTGCTCTTTCGAGGATACCATTTATATTCTAGCCTCTAGTAATTTCAAGAATCGATCGGATCACCCCAATCTCGAGCGATGTTGATCAAGAAAGCATCGAATCGAATTGGGTTGTCAATTCTTGAAATAGCTAGGGTTTACAATCTCGTGGGATTCAAGAATTGATTACAAATTTGCTACATCATCATACTAAAGATCTTCTCGACTCCTTAACGAGCGGAGTTTTACTCGCGCATCACCACATAGACAATATTCAAGAATAGTAAAGATAACATGATGCGGAATTTTAAAAGAAAGCAAGATTAACGAATTTCACCTTTTATTTATATCAACAATTCCGTTACAATCACTCAAGAACTACAAGAGGAGGAACTTGATCGTCGACTTGGCTTCGCTCGTCTCCGTGGATCGCGGATCGGCTTGGATCACTTGCCCGATTGAAGATCGGCTCTGCTCCTAAAAGGTTGAAGATTTCTCGCTTGATTTGGTACTCAAGATGTTGGATTTGGAGTGGAATTAGGGTTAGGGTTTCCTACAAGATTTCTCACTAATCTTGAGGAAGAAGAAGATGGAGAAAGAGAATGGCTAAACTAAAAATGGGTTGAATCTATCACTCTCAAGATTGAATCAAGATTTTTCCCAAGATTTCTATGTTTCTCCAAGATTTCTAAATGAGAGAGCCTAGGGTCCTATTTATAGAACTAGGTTTTGGTTTGAATTAGACTTTCCCTCCCAAAGTTTGTTGACAAGTTTGTTGGGGTTTAGCTTAGGGTTTAAGCAAGGGTTTAGGAAAGTTTTAGAAGTTCTAGGCTAGTTTAGGAGCTTGATGATCTGGTGGAAGTGTCTGGATTCTTCTGGACTTTTGTATGCATTTATGATCTGAGGGCACTGAAACAGGAGTTGTGGTGAAGTTTGAGGAGTTAAGTCTCTGGATCCGCCGCGCAACCGCCGCGTGAGGTGGCTTTGGGCCGCGCTTCCGCCGCGCAACAGTGGCCTTGGGAACTGTGCTTTCTGCTGTGGCTTGCTACTACTGTTTGGGTTATTCTTTGATGTTCAGGATTGCAGTTGCCCTTCTATGTTGATACCAGATTTGCTTTCAATGAGTTTACGAGCAATTGTAATGGTCGAGCAATGAATTGATCGAGCACGTATCTCTTTTCCTGCATAGACTTCAAAATAGGTGTTGCAAGATATAGAAAATATGCTATGTAATGCAATGCAGTTAATTTCCCTAGAATTTCCGATTTTAAGGTCGAATACATGTAATTTGATATTTTGCGACCAATTAGCTAATATGTGAATTATGAATACCGTACTCTCCTATATGTATGCAGATGACAAGGAAATTGCCGGTAAAAATATGCAGTATTTTCGACTGATCAGATCTCACCCCCAATACCGGGAGAGACGAATCCCCAAAGATCTGCTCACTGCCTCCACGTGGCTCAGGACTGTACCCAAAATATACCTGTTTGCACGACTCCTTTGACCCGTGGTAAGGTATAAATCAAAGCACAGTGGGAACTCACACGTGACAAATGATAACCTCAGGTCGATGAACTAACCTGTACACATGTCACCAGGGAACTGCTATCTGACGATATGTATAATACCAACCGGCATGTTCCCGGCGAGTCCTGTCCGGTGTACTCATAACCCTAATGAGCACCTGTATACATCATAGTTGATCCAACTGACACCAGTGGCTTGTGAGACCGGCCACCGCCCCTCGTCGGGGTCTCGAATGTATACACTAGTCTACTCCGGAGTATCGATGCCCTGTCTCGAATCTCCCACGACTAGGGACACTTTAAGGATGTGCTTATAGACCCCAGCTCCCACATATATGATCGCCATCATACTGCTAGTAGTCAAGCAAGAATCTTATAGGCTCTATCAACATCTATATGATGATAAAGACAAACCAGATAGCATAATATCATCTCGAGTAGTATAGGTCCTCCCTCAATCATTGCAATCACGTACCTGCGATCCAATAATTGACTTAGAGGGCACTATATCCAACAGGAACAAGAGGTTCGTGCGAGTAGTTAACGAGCTGTTGTTACTCCCCGTTGAGATTAGAGATCTGATATGTATACTGAGGCGTTGGGATACGGCCAGTTCCCGAGCAAATGTTGTGACTAGAACGCAGATGTCCAGAAAACGAGAAAAATTATGCAAGACTACCAGCCTCCGTATAGTTCGGCATAGGCGAGATTGGAAGGCACCTTGAGCAGGTTCCTTCCAGGACGCTGCTGTGATAAGGTTTGGACTGAGGATCAGTTGTGTCACATGTATTCAGAGGGATAGAGGCCGACGCCAGTGACATGTTGCTTTACGAGTGGTCAAACTAATTGGTCGGGAAATGACTAGAGGAGTGCCAGAGCGGAATCGTTTCCGTTGGTACACCTGACCGGGACGACGAGCCGAGAGATTGCGAGATAGATAATCCACAGAGAAATTGAGGACCCAGAGACAGAGGAAGCCGAACCGTGAGCAGGAGGCAAGCGGATGTTCTTGCTCTGCCAGTTTTGGGCGCACCGACATTTTTCGACATTATAGGAGGTGTACCTCAATATTATTTGTTGCAATTTGCTTTTGTGATCCGAGTATCACGCTTATATCGCTTGGATTTGAGTTTCATGATATTTTTTTCATGCACCTTGGCTGCACCAACTGGGTTTTTATATTTTGTGCATAGTTATTGCACTTGATATACGTTTTACACACGGTTGTATCGGTTTATGATTTGTGCATATCTATTGCACTTGATGTCGATTTTTTACCTTTGTAGCACGTGTTTATAATTTCGTGGATTTCATACAGTTGATTTAATTTTGTGCATATAGTACGTGTTGGATGTATATGCCCTAGAGGCCAGTATTGTATATGTATACATATGGATACTTGGGATATATATATATATATACAGAACAATCTTGCTCGGTTTTATAGTATATTATTTGACTTGTCTTTATCGGGATATGTGTATTTATTTGTATTGTTGTTATATCTGGTTTGCACATATTGATAAAGACTCGATACGGTAGTATACTATTATGGTTTGTCTTTATCTTAACATGGCATATGTCATACTCGTTATTACATATTGCGGTTACATATTGATAAAGCCCCTAGGATCTTGCTTGACTACCTTGGTTGTGATGGCGATCATACTTGTGGGAGCAGGGTAGTCCATAAGCACATCCTTAAATGGTCCTTAGTCGCGTGAGTATTGACACTGGGCATTGTTACTCCAGAGTAGACTGGTGTATACGTTTCTACCCCCGTCAGGGGGATGGTTGGTCCCGCAGCCATTGGTCTGATGCACCTAAGATTGTATACAGGTGCTCAATGGGTGTGAGTACACTAGACGGACTCGCCGAGAACTTCCATATGGTACTATACCTATCGTCAGATGGATGTTCTCAGGTGACATGTGTACAGGTTAGTCTTTAGACCCGAGATCGACATTTTTCTCGTGTGAGTTCCCACTGAACTTTGATCACTACCCTACTACGGCTCTACTGAGTCATGCAAACAGGTTTTGGTTGGGTTCAGTCCCGAGCCACATGGAGGCAGTGAGTGATTGTCGGGGACTCGCCTCTCCCGTTATAGGGAGTCGATTTCGCACTGTGATTCGATTGGTCAGGACCATAAGATCTTGGCCAAGGAAGTTGGGATCTACTGATAGATTGATCAGTAGTTTCCCGGATTGGTCCTAAGCCACATCGACACGACTTATCAGGTTATTAGGGTCTGACGTTCACCATCCCCTAGACCCGGTATGCGATACTCTTTGACGAAGAGACCGGACTGTACGGATATTGTTACGGATTGGCTCAGTAGGAGATCCGGATGAGTTTGCTCATCGGCCTTCTTTTCGACAGGTACCTGGGTAGCCGTTACGTACTGCTAGTGCCGCTGACGTGCTTGTGGTTAAACCCACTGCCAGAGTACTTTCGAGTATTTAGAGTCCCACACAGAGGGTTTCCCTGATTCAGGCGAAATGATGTAGTAGCCGTATTGGATACGTGCAGGGTTCGATCGATTGATGTACTTTGTACTTGGATTTTCCATCAGACAGTTGGTAATACTAGCCGGCTCGGGTTTGAGCCGGATTATTAATTCAGGTATTGATTTAATAATTTACTTATATGTATTTCGATATATATATATATATTCTAGTATTACGTTTTTCGTGTTATTCTATCTCCTTGGGCATTCGGATTTTTATCTGATTGCCGGTATGTATGTACAGTAGACGGAAATCCGTATTTATTACAGTTTTCCTTCTAGAAGGTGGCCACCTCATTTTGGATTTTCCATTTATTTCATAAATGGAAATGAGGTGAAAAGTGAGAGGTAAGGGAGGAAAGGTAGTGAAAATGCTTCAATAGTAGTCAAATGAATTTATAATTCATTTTGGAGTTACTATTGAAGCATGGTTGCTAATTGTTTAATGAAAGAAATCATACACAAAACCTGTGTGTATTTTTCTCTTTCATGAAAAGCTTCATTATTTTTCTTGAGCTCTTTTTTGCTCTTGCTCTCCTCTTTCCTCTCTAGCTTCCTCCACCTTCATCTTCTTCCTCTTCACTACCTTCTCATGTGTTGAGAATCAAGTGAAGAGGAAAGAAAGAGATAGCTAAACACTTAGACACCCTTCACTACATCCTAGACTACTTGGTTTAGCAAACCAGGTTCTCTAGTTACATAGTTAGGAGCTAGAGCCATGGATCATACTCCCAGGGTGGATCATCTACGACAAAAGGAGGCCGGAGAACAAGCTCGATCCCGGAGGACCGATGGAGCCGGAGTTGGAGTTCAAGCATGTTCAAGGTGGATGCAAGGAGCTAATGATGAAGAACGAAGATCGAAGGACTTGGTTCGTTTGGTAAGAATTCCACATCATAGTAGATAGAACTCTTGTATCGCTAACTAGGTTTATGGTTAAAGATCCGGTTAGGGTTCAGTCTAGCGCCAAGTTTTCGTTCGTCTCAAAATTTTTGTTCCGCAATTGGTCATGGAAGTTGGCCGGGGCGCTAGGGTAACCCTTCATGGTATCAGAGCCAGGCCATAAACCCTAGTATAGCAGGTTTAAACAATGTTAAAACCACGAAACCGAAACGACTCCGTACTAACGACACCAAAAACATCAGTTTCTGATAATTTTTAAAAGGTTCCAGAAAATTTTTTAAACATGTGCAGAATGCACCTTACCTTATGATATGTACCAAGAACTAAAAAGAGCCATTTTTTTTTATCAAGTTTGGACCGGCCAACAACCCCATAAAACCGGCGGCCTCGGTTTTCGTGTGGGCAAATGCAAATTTTTTTTGTTCTGGGTACTTATCTCTAGGTGTTTGGTCTTTTGTTGTTGTTTATTTTTTCCCTAAATTTGGTTCTCTGTTGTTTACTGTACGGGGAAAATAGGCGTGTTTCGAAGTCGCTAAATTTAACATTGTTTAACCGTTTACCGTACTTTCACTTTTATCTGCGACCGGGAATGTCACTCGATCGGTAAAACTAGTCTAGTTGCTATATGTTCTTTTAGACGGGTTTTGCGAACGTGTCATTCGCTTTGATATTTTGTTCTTGTTCTGTGATTGTGGTTGGATAGTCGTGATGGATAGCATGTGGTGCAATATTAGAATACAGTTTATATTTCATTTGTACATTTGCTATTGCGGGGCGAGCGTCCGACATGTCGACTGCCGTCTTTTCCGTTTGTATACTATTTTGGTGCACGACCGGGTTGAGGTCGATGTCACCGTTTGTATATATTATTTTCATTTTCTGTATTAGGATTGCCCCGCGGGGGAGTGCACGAATAGCCGGGTTCTTGAAGGCAACAAGCCCGCATCTCATGGAGCTGAGACGGAGGGGGCTTCATTCTAGAATTGGCTGGCTATTCGCCGCACTCCTAGGGGGTACAAGTTTTTGATTGCACAGGCTATCCACACGACCGGGAACGTCGGGTTTTATTTGTGGCTCAAATGAAACCCGGGGCTCCAAGATTATCCACCATTCTGTATTGTTATCTGTGATGTTGTTTATTATCATGCCTGGGACGAATGTTATATATACATATATATATATACTAGTAGATGTTGTATATGTTTTGCACCCGCGCTAGTCCAGTCCCCGCTCTGTCGTTAGTTAAGTAACCTAACGGGTGATGACGGGGCCCTGTGGCGAATGCGGATGGCATATACGTATATTTTATTTTCGTTCTTTTCTGGTGTGATAGGTTACAAATTGATGGGACCACATTAATTTTGATTAATGCAAGATAATAAAACTAAAAGATGTTGTTGGAACCAAGCTTTAAAAACTGACATTACAGACGTTCCCTTTTGCTTTGCACAGTGGTATTCAGTTTGGAATATCCAGTACCTCATTTGACGAGGCAAGGGCCGAGATCCCTTCACCGGGAGTGACCCCTTGAGTATAAGTTTGCGTCAGGGTAATAACTTCACTATAGTCGATTAATTTTTGCTTTGCATCATGGTATTCATTTTGGAATATCCTGCACCTCATTCGACGAGGAAAGAGCCGAGATCCCTTCACAGGGAGTGACCTCTTTAGCAAAGGTTTTCGCTACTATATATTTAAAAACTACTCAGGTTCCTTCAAAGATATCAAGTTCATTACGTTAACGGATTTTTCGCCAAAAACCTAACCGTAGCCCTGAGTCATTTCTTACAAGTATTGCTTAGTATTCATGCTGTGTATGTTGACCTCTGTCAAGGCATAATGAATGGTAGCTAAGTAATGCTTGTTTGTTGCATAGATATGCGATTATTTAGGACAGTCGCACGTTCATTTTGACCTCTATCAAGGGCTTATGCCGGTGGGTCTAAATTAATCCAGGATAATGACGGGTTGAACTTGACTTGCAACTTATGACATGTTGACCTCTGTCAAGGTCATGAAACTGCTTGGGGTAAAAAGCACATCGGGAGTTTCAAATATACAGGAAACTTGCAGATTTAGCATACCTTCTGGAGTGTGGTGACTAGAGTGGATTCCATCTAGTGCATCATACAATGATAGTTGGATCCCGATCCCACTGATGAGTAGGATTACTCTCGGGAGATTATCACACTTAACAATCAATGTTATAAACCAAGTAGGTGTCAAGAAAGGTGTTAGCGGTGCTACGCCTCCAGGGAAAAGAGGTTATGTAATTAAGGAACTTCGGGAAATCGTTGGAAAACCTCCCTCGAAGTACCAACGCCGTCCTGGCTGAAATGTTAAGCATGTATTGTGACGTGTGATTAATCCTGACTAGTTCTTCTTTTAGGGTTTGAAGAAGAATTTGAGGAAACAGTGGGAGACATACTGGTTAGTTAAATTAAATAACCAATCAAATCTTGCAAGAGTGCATGCTGAGTGTTTTCCCTCTCTCTCTCTCCAGGTACCGACCATTTCACGCCCTAATCAAGATAACAAAATGTATCGCTTGACCGATCCGAATTCTTATTCGGGGCTAGGGAACGTCGGTTCGGCTATAACTTACGACAAAAGTCATAAGTATGGGCATGGGAAAGAGGATAGTTTGAATTCCGTAATAAACCCATCGAAGAAGAAACATATTGTTGCGTCTTCTTCAGGTGTTCTTATTATTGAGAACTGTTTTTCGGTCAGTCCTACCTCCTGGGTACTCGATACTGGATCAGGATCTCATATCTGTAATTTATTGTAGGGACTGAGAAAAAGTAGAATAGTTGGACCTGGTGATATGTCCCTCAGAGTGAGGAACAGAGCATAAGTTAATGCTGCTGCCGTCGGTGAATATCACCTAGTATTGCCAAAAGGAAATACTATGATTTTGAACAATTGCTACTATGTCCCTTCCATGCTTTGCAACATCATATCGGTTTCTTTACTTGATAAAGATGTATATAACTTTGTTCTTGATAGAAATATCATGAACATTTACATTGATAAGGTACTAGTTGCACAATGTACACTGTATAATGGTATCTATGTTCTAAATCAGAACACAGTTCTCAATGTAAAAAATAGAAGCAAGAGGAAGAGTTCAGATACGAACGAATCCTACTTGTTGTAAGTCGATGCTATGCACCACGCGGAATCGCGGGGAGGCGGAAGGTGTAAAAAACAATAATTTTAGCATCATAACATCGATTGTAAGCCATGATCGTAATCTAAACCGTATCTAGCAAAAGAAAAGGAAGTATAAACTAAGTACAGAAATTATACCTCAAGAAACCTGGTCCTTCTTTTCCCTATCTCGCTGTCCTCCTCACCTGCACGAACTCCTCAAAGTGGTACGGATGTCGTCTCCTCGTCGTCTTGCTCGAATCCTAGATGATCCACCCCAACGTTTGAGCACTAAGGTTATCTTCTAAACCAAAGAAACTAGATCAAGTAGATTGCTAATCTAAATGATCTAGGTTGTGTAGATGGTGTAGATGGATTTAGGAGTCTTTCTATTTCTTCTTATGTAACTCAACACATGGGTATCCTAAGGTTTGAGGAAGAAGAAGATTTTTTTAGAAAAAGCTATTGAAGAGCATGTATGAGAGAGAGTGTAGCTCACTCATGGTTCTAAACTGAACACTTTCTATTTTTTCATCTAATAAATTAAATGAATAATAGTCATTAGGGTTCAATTTACAACCAAATGAGTCATGGCTTCAAAATCCACCATGTGTCACATTTAGCCATGCTCAATATCATGCAATTTCCACCTCATTTCTACCATGTCATAATGAATAAATCATTTAATCCAAAATGATAAATAAATATATGAAACATCATCTTCCAGAAGCATCTTTGAATAAATTACAAAAACGCCCCCTCGTCCGTACATACGCACCTGCATTCGTATTCCGAAAAATACAATTCCGAAAACGAAAAACATCCAACAGTACAATACTAGGATCCGGCTTAAACCAAAGCCCACTAGTATTGTCCGTCCGACTCATCGCGCGTGCATGAGTGTACACACGTGATCGAACCCTTTCGTAAAACCATAAGATATCTACACGTTTTGCCCGATGCAGGGAAACGCTCTGTGTAGGACTCTAAAGACTCGACTCTACGCTGGCAGTGGGTTTAACCACAGGCCGTAATCGGTACTAACTGTACGTAACGGTCCCCAGGTATTGTCGAGCCGATGAGCATAACTCATTCGAACTCCTACTGAGTCTGTATGTGACAATCTTCGTACATTCCGTTCTGTTCGTCTAAGAGTATCTCATATCGGGCCTAGGGGGTGGTAAACGTCAGTCCCTTAATAGCTGTACAAGTCGTGTCGGAGTGTAGCCCAGAACACCCTAAGAAACTACTGGAAATACTACCAGTAAATCTCGCTTGCCCTGTCCAAGTACTTTGTGTAATGGCTCTCCTAGACACAGCGTGATATCAACTCCTAATACCGGGAGAGACGAATCCTGTCTAACCGTCACTGCCTCCAAGTGCTTCGGGATTGCACCCAACTACTACCTGTTTGCAAGACTCAATAGAGCCGTGGTAGAGTAGTAATCTAAGAACAGTGGGAACACACTCGAGGCGAAGTGACAGTGTCAAGTCAACGGACTAAGCTGTACTCATGTCACCTAGGAACTGACAACTGACGATAGGTATAATACCAACCAACAGTTCCCAGCGAGTCCTGTCCAGTATACTCGTAACCTAACGAGCACCTGCATACTATCTCCAGTACGACGTACTGATAGCTGTGGGACAGACCATCTCCCCTCCTGGGATGAGACGCGTATACACTAGTCTACTCTGGAGTATCGATGCCCTGTCTCGATAATCCTACGACCAGGGACCAGTATAAGGATGTGCTTGTAGACTACCCATCCCCCATTAATGTGACTGTCATCACAACGCTGGTAGTCAAGCAAAGATCCTAAGGGCTCTATCAATATGTATTAGCGATATGCTAAAAAGAAACACATACACATATTAAGATAGAAACAAACCAAGTAGCATACTCCCATATTGAGCAAGAATGTCAATCCGTTTATATATCCCAAGCTTCCAAAATGTAATATACAAACTAGTACTATGCAATAATGGCCTCTAGGGCATATCACACTAACAATCTCCCACTTGCACTAAGGGCTTGTGCTGGCATATCGCAGACTTATCATCTCGAATAGCCTCTCGAACTGCGTCTGAGGAATGGCCTTTGTGAATGGATATGCGGTGTTATCTTCTGTAGCAACCCTCCGAATCTCGATCTCCCGGCGATCCACGATCTCCCTGATCAGGTGATACCGCCTTAAGATGTGTCTGGACTTCTGATGGGACCTGGGTTCCTTTGCTAAAGCTATAGCCCCGTTGTGGTCACAATACAGAGGTATTGGATCAACAATGGATGGAACCACCTGAAGTTCTGTTAAGAACTCCCTTATCCAGACGGCTTCTTTTGCGGCATCAGATGCTGCGATATACTCCACTTCCATCATCAAGTCAGCAACGATTTCCTGTTTGGAACTCTTCCAACACACCGCCCCTCCATTGAGAGTAAAGACATAACCCGACATGGATTTGGAGTCATCCTTGTCACTCTGGATGCTGGAGTCAGCAAAGGCCTCGATCTGGAGGTCTTTTCCACCGTAAACCAAAAACATATCCTTAGTCCTTCTCAGTTACTTCAGATTGTTTTTTACCGCTATCTAGTGATTCTCCCCAGGGTTTGACTGATACCTGCTTACTACACTCAGTGCATAAGCTACATCTGGTCTAGTACACAACATTGCATACATTATAGAGCCTACCGCAGAAGCGTAGGGTATAATAGACATGCGATCTCTTCCTAAATCAGTCTTGGGAGACATCTTTTTGGAGAGGGTGATCCCGTGACAAGCCGGTAAATTACCGCGCTTGGAATCTTCCGTACTGAATGTTTTCAGTATGGTGTAGATGTACCTGGACTGTGAAAGTCCCAACATCCTTTTAGATCTATCACGATAGATCCAGATCTCCAGAATGTAAGAGGCATCACCCAGGTCGTTCATGGAGAACCTGTGTGACAAGAACCCTTTGACAGATTGTAGCATAGGAATGTCATTTCCTATCAAGAGAATGTCATCCACGTAAGAGACGAGGAATACAACAGTTCGTGCTACAATCTTACTATAAATGCATGGTTCATCTGGATTTTTGATAAAGCCAAATTCTTTGACCGTCTCATCAAAACAGATGTTCCAACTCCGCGATGCCTGCTTTAGTCCTTAAATGGACTTAAGCAACTTGCACACTTTTCCGTTGCTCCCACTCTGAATGAAACCCTCTGGCTGGTTCAAATAGACACACTCCTCTAAATTTCCATTTAGAAAAGCGGTTTTTATGTCCATCTTCCAAATCTCATAATCGTGGAAGGCAACAATGGCAAGAAGGATCCGAATGGATTTGAGCATAGCTACTGGAGAAAAGGTTTCGTCATAGTCCAAGCCAGGTCTTTGACGAAAACACTCTGCAACAAGTCTAGCCTTATAGGTTTCAACCTGTCTATCTACACCAATCTTCCTTTTGAACATCCATTTGCAGCCTACGGGTTTTACCCCTTTTGGAGCAATTTCCAAAGTCCATACCTTGTTGGTGTACATGGACTCCATCTCGGTCCGCATCGTATCCAGCCATTTTACTGAGTCGGTGCTCTGAATGGCTTGCTGGAAGTTAGTAGGTTATTCATTATCAATGATGCAATCCTCTCTATCCCCATCTATGAGAAAACCGTAGTATCTCTCAGGAGGATGAGACAGCCTACTACTCATGCGGAGAGGTGCGGGATTGTCCTATTCTTTTGAAACTTCTGGTTCCACCAAGCTTTCAGTAATAGCTTGTGGTTCTGGAATTTCTTCTAGTTATATTGCGCTCCCACTAGTTTCCTTTTCCAAGAACTGGTGTTCAAGAAAGTGGGCATGACGAGAAACAAAAACCTTTTGTTCCTCTGTGTGATAGAAAAGATACCCCCTGGAGTTCTTTGGGTATCCAACAAACTTACACAGTACTGAGCGTGCAACGAGTTTGTCCACATGATGCTTTTTGACAAAAGCCGGACATCTCCATATCTTCAGATATTGAAGATAGGGTTTCTTCCCACTCCACATCTAATATGGTGTGGTAGGCACAGTCTTGGTAGGAACCTTGTTTAAAAGATATGCAGCTGATTCTAGTGCATAGCCTTAGAATGATCGTGGTAACTCAGCGTTACTCATCATGGAACGTACCATATCCAATAGGGTTTGGTTCCGTCTCTCCGATACACCGTTGTGTTGTGGAGTGTAAGGGGGAGTAAGCTGAGAGAGAATTCCATTCTCTTTTAGGTAAGCCAGGAACTCGGCACTTAAGTATTCACCACCCCGATCAGATCTAAGTGTTTTGATACTTCTGCACGTTTGTTTTCAACTTCATTCTTATATTCCTGGAATTTCTCAAAATCCTCGGATTTATGCTTCATTAAGAAGACATGTCCATACCTGGAGAAATCATCCGTAAAAGTAATGAAATAGGAAAAACCACTTCTTACATGTGTAGAAATTAGACCACACACGTCGCTGTGTACGAGTCCCAAGAGCTCGCTCGCTCTTACTCCGTGTCCAGTAAACGGAGCCTTTGTCATCTTTTTTTTGAGACATGATTGACGAGTTGCATAAGAATGATATTCGAACGGATCCAAATATCCTTCTTTATGTAACTTAGTTAACCTTGTCTCATTGATGTGACCCAGTTTACAATGATATAAGAAAGCATGATTTAATACTGGAGACTTTCTTTTGTGTGTATTCTGGATATTGAAAATTTGCGGTTGGTTTAAAACGTTTATACGGTTGCTTAATGTACCCGACCCAATGAAAACATGATTAAGGTGAATGTTTACAACATTGCTTACAAATGCAAAATCATAACCTTCTTTAGACATTAAAGATACAGATATGATATTACAAGGCGAACTGGGTACAAAATAACAGTTGCGCAAAACCAAAACATGTCCATCTGTCAATCCTATGTGATAGTCCCCCACGGACTCAACATCCATGCTTGCTCCGTTTGCAACTCTGAGGGTCATATCACCCTCCTTCAAAACCTTACGGCTTCTCAGTGCCTGCAAGGAATTACAGATATGAGATCCTGATCCGGTATCTAATACCCAGGAAGTAGAGTTGATTGACAGACAGTTTTCAATAACATACACATCTGAAGCCGAAGCCACAACTTGCTTCGGGTCCTGGTTCTTGGCCTTCCAAGCCCTGCAATCTTTCTTCCAGTGTCCTTTCTTGTGACAATAACAGCATTTTTCCTTTCCCACAATCTGTCCCGCTACCTTTGCTTTTCCCTTAGCTTCCACCATACTAACACCGCCCCTTGGTTTGGTGGGGCCCTTCTTCTTCTTTCCTTTGGCTTTCGCTTTTGACCTAGAAGAGGAAGCTCCTGCAACAAACAAAGCGGGTGTTTCCTTGACATTCTGTAGGGTGCCCTCTGCACTCCTCAATATGTTGAGGAGATTCGGAAGTTCAACTTCTTTTCCTTGCATGTTGAAATTCAGGATAAACTGGGCGTAGGTGGAAGGAAGGGACTAGAGAATCAAGTCAGTATAGAGCACGTTCTCTAACGTGGTCCCGAGGTCCGCGAGCTCCTCAATGTAGAAAATCATCTTAAGCACGTGTTCCGCTACAGATGATCCGACGGCCAACCTCGCTGAAAATAGCTTCTTCGAGGTCTCGTATCTTGCGATACGGGATTGCTCTCCATATATTTCCTTAGTACGGAGAAATATGGATTCTAAGTCCATATTCTCGTGCCTCCTCTGATGCTCATTCTCCACAGAGGCAAGCACAAGGCATTTGTCCTTCGCGCAGTCAATCTCCCAGGTCTTACGGATTTCCCTGTCCGCGACACTGGAGTCTGGTCCTGGGACGGCGGGGGCTTTTGTAGTAAGAACATAGCCCAACTTGTCATAAGTGATTGTCATTTTGACATTCCTGAACCAATCTTTATAGTTTGGCCCTGTCAGTATGTTTTTATGTAATAGTAACTTAAGGCCCGTCATGATGTTTGGTTGCTGCAATTAGGAGAGAGAGAAGAAACACTTTAGCATGATGCTCTTGCAAGTTTAGAGTGGTATTTAGTTTGTCTAAACAGGATGGCTCCCACTGTTTCTCGAATCCTTCCTCAAACCATAAAAGAAGAATTAGTCAGGATTGATCTCACCATACAATACTTGCTTAACCGTTCAGCCAGACCGGTGTCGGTACTTCGAGAGAGGTTTTATGACGCTTTCGTGAAGTTCCTTAATTAAATAACCTCTTTTCCCTGTGGGCGTAGCCCCGCTAACACCTTTCTAGTCACCTACTTGGTTTATAGCATTGATCGTTTAAGTGAAAAAATCTCCCGAGGAGTAGCATATACTCACAGTAGGATCGGGATCCAAATATCATCGTGTGATAAAGCTGAAGAGAATCCTACCAAAATCATCACACTCCAAATGGTATGCAATACTAGCAAGTTTCAGTTTCTTTAGAAACTCCCGATGTGGATTTTTGCCCCATGCTCTTATGACCTTGACGAGGCCAACATATCATAAGTCACATGTCAAGTTCTACCCATCATTATCCAGGTTAATTTGAACCCACCCGTACATACCCTTGACGAAGGACAAAATTGCAGTACGACTGTCCCAAACACACGCATCTATCTATGCAACAGATAATATTTAGCTGCTACCAATCATTATGTCTTGGCGAAGGTCAAAATACATAGCTTCAATACTACTGAATATTTAACTGAAATGACGGAGGGCTACGAATGGTTTTGGCGAAACCGTGAATGTAGTGAACTTGATATAATCGAAGGAACCTGATAGCTTTTAAAAGGAGTGGTTTAAGCTCCGCCTTTTAAAAGTTTTGCTGTTTTGGAAAAATCCGTGTGGTTTTGAAATTGTTCCAATGATTCAGCTTTGGTTTGTTTTCTTTGCATTTATATAATGTGTCCCATCATTTACTCCTATCATTACAGGGAGAATTGGAAAAAAAAATATCACGTCCTCTTATGCCATCCGCATTCGCCACTAGGCCCCGTCATCCCCCGTTAGGTTACTTAACTAACGACAGACCTGGGGATGGGCTAGCGCGGATGTAAAACATAAGTGATGCCTACTATATACCTTATATAGATATTTTACAATTATCTCATGCAATAATAAACATTCCAGTCACAGATAAACATTTCAGATATGCTGGGAATGCCGCTTTTCGTTTAAGCCTGCAACGAAAAACGGATCCTACGGTTGCGATGAATAGCCAAACCCAACCCCAGACCCTTACGGGTACGGCAATTGTTAGTCCACGTTGCCCACCCCGGTGCTTACGGGGAGGCGGAAAACATAATAAAAATTGGATTTTTATCAACTATAGGCAACATGGACCAAGCTTTAAGGATCTTTGCTAAACAAAAACAAGCTAACCCTAACTAGTAACTAGCTAAGTGATGGAAAGGTTATACATTGAGCTCAAAGTCCTTCTCTCCTTGCTCCTTGGAATGGTAGAAAGAGGTCACCTTGCTTGTCTTCTCCCGTCAAAGAACGATCCACCCGAAAGCCTCGACCTTTAGCTTCAACTCCAAGCTAGGAGTAACTAGAGTGCAAGAAATGCTAAGACTTGAACCCTAGAAGAGAGTAGAGAAGATCAAGTGAAGGTTTTTCTCAAGCTTTTTGTTTCTCAACACATGAGAGGGAGAGAGCTTGAGGGAGAGGATGAGCAAGAGAGAGAAATGATATGAGAGAATGATTATTAGTGAGCCATTCTCACTAATATGTGTGTAATATTTTAATTCAATAATTTGCTTGAAAATTGTCATGGTTGTAGCAAGACATGACCATTATCATTTCAATATTAATGCAAATTGCAAAGATCAATGAGCATCTTCCAAATGAAATGATTATGGTCAAGTTGTCAACTAGGTCAACAAGTCAATGAAGTCAAATGGTCAATAACAACAACCATGCACAATTATTAAGCTAATTATCAATTAACTATAATACACACAAAAGCAATGGGGTTAATAAAATGACAATAGTCATTAACCCTAAACAAGGTCCTCTCCCTCAATCTCAAGCAACTGTGCATACGCACCCGCATTCGTGATCCGAGGAACACGAATACAATGAGAAAAACCAATCTCAAATCATATACTAGGATCCGGCTTAAACCAAAGCCCGCTAGTATAAACTGTCCGGACAGCAAACGTGCACAAGTGCGCCGATGCGAACGAACCCTGTCGCAAAACCATTCGACCTCTACTCATTTTGCCTAAAGGCGAATAGCTCTCTGTGTGGGACTCTAAAGACTCGACACTACGCTGGCAGTGGGTTTAACCACAGACCGCAAGCGGCACTAACTGTACGTAACGGTCCCCAGGTAGATGTCGATAAGAAGACTGACGAGGTGAACCCCATCTGCACTCCTTCTGAGCCTGTATGTGACAGTCTCCGTACAGTCCGGTCTGTTCGTCTGATACATCGCATGGCGGGCCTCAGGGGGCGGTGAACGTCAGTCCCCTAATAGCGGTACAAGTCGTGTCGGAGTGTAGCCTAGAACACCCTGAGATAACACTGGAAACCTACCAGGATATCTCGCTTGCCCTGGCCAGGGACTACTCGTGTAATGGCTCTCCTGGACACAGCGCGATGTCAACCCCCAATACCGGGAGAGACGAATTCCTGTCTAACCGTCACTGCCTCCAAGTGCTTCGGGACTGCACCCAAAAACTACCTGTTTGCACGACTCCTTTGAGCCGTGGTAGGGTAGTAATCAAAGTGCAGTGGGAACACACTCGAGGCGAAGTGACAGTGTCAAGTCAGCGGACTAAGCTGTACTCATGTCACCTGGGAACTTATAACTGACGATAGGTATATTACCAACCAACAGTTCCCGACGAGTCCTATCCAGTGTACTCGTAACCTAACGAGCACCCGCATACTATCCCAAGTACGACGTACTAACGGCTGTGGGACAGACCGTCTCCCACACTGGGATGAGAAGCGCATATGCTAGTCTACTCCGGAGTATCGATGCCCTGTCTCAATAGTCCAACGACCAGGGACCTGTATAAGGATGTGCTTATAGATTACCCAGCTCCCACGAGTGCGAGCGCCATCACAACGCTGGTAATCAAGCAAAGATCCTAAAGGCTCTACTAATATGTATACCAGCAATATGCTAAAAGAAACACATGCACATATTAAGGCAGAGAAAAACCAAGTAGCATACTACCATTTCGAGCAAGATCGTATATACAACTGTGAATATCCCAAGCTTCCATTAAGTAATATACAAACTAGTATGATACAGTAATAGCCTCTAGGGCATATACACTAACAATCTCCCACTTGCACTAAGGCCATGTACTGGCGTATCGAAGACCTATCATCTCGATCAGCCGCTCGAACTGAGTCTGGGGCAAGGCCTTGGTGAATGGATCTGCTGTGTTATCCTCTAATGCAACTCTCCGGACCTCGATCTCCTGGCGATCCACGATCTCCCTGATCAGGTGATATCGCCTTAAGATGTGTCTGGATTTCTGATGGGACCTGGGTTCCTTCGCTAAAGCTATAGCCCCGTTGTTGTCGCAATACAGAGGTATTGGGTCAACAATGGACGGAACCACCTGAAGTTCCTTCAAGAACTTCCTCATCCAGACAGCTTCTTTTGCGGCATCAGATGCAGCGATGTATTCCGCTTCCATAGTCGAGTCAGCAACGGTTTCCTGTTTGGAGCTCTTCCAACACACCGCCCCTCCATTGAGGGTAAAGACAAAACCCGACATGGACTTGGAATCATCCTTGTCACTCTGGAAGCTGGAGTCAGCAAAGGCCTCAATCTGCAGGTCTTTTCCGCCATACACCAAGAACATCTCCTTAGTCCTTCTCAGGTACTTGAGAATGTTCTTTACTGCTATCCAATGTTTCTCCCCAGGGTTTGACTGATACCTGCTTACCACACTCAGTGCATAAGCCACATCCGGTCTGGTACACAACATCGCATACATTATAGAGCCTACCGCAGAAGCGTAGGGTATGATAGACATGTGATCCCTCTCCAAATCAGTCTTGGGAGACATCTCTTTGGAGAGGGTGATCCCGTGACAAGCCGGTAGATTACCGCGCTTTGAATCTTCCATACCGAATCTCTTCAGTATGGTGTCGATGTACCTGGACTGTGAGAGTCCTAATATCCTCTTGGATCTGTCACGGTAGATCCGGATACCCAGAATGTATGAGGCATCACCCAGGTCTTTCATGGAGAACCTGTGTGACAAGAACCCCTTGACAGATTTTAGCATAGGAATGTCATTTCCTATTAAGAGAATGCCATCCATGTATAAAACGAGGAATACAACAGTTCTTGCTACAAATCTACAATAGATGCATGGTTCATCTGGATTTTTGATAAAGCCAAATTCTTTGACCGTCTCTTCAAAACAGATGTTCCAACTCCGCGATGCCTGCTTGAGTCCATAAAAGGACTTGAGCAACTTGCACACCTTTCCGCTGCTCCCACCCTGAATGAAACCCTCTGGCTGGTCCATATAGACACACTCCTCTAAATGACGATTTAGAAAAGCTGTCTTTACGTCCATCTGCCAAATCTCATAATCGTGGAAAGCAGCGATGGCAAGAAGGATCCGAATGGATTTCAGCATAGCTACTGGAGAAAAGGTTTCGTCATAGTCCAAACTAGGTCGCTGACGAAAACCCTTTGCTACCAGTCTAGCTTTATAGGTCTCAACCTGTCCATCTACACCAATCTTCCTTTTGAAGATCCACTTGCATCCTACGGGTTTTACCCCGTCTGGAGCAATGTCCAACGTCCATACTTTGTTGGTGTACATGGACTCCATCTCGGTCCGCATTGCATCCAGCCATTTTACCGAGTCGACGCTCTGAATGGCTTGCTGGAAGCTAGTAGGCTCATCACAATCTATGATGCAGTCCTCTCTATCCCCGTCAATGAGAAAACCGTAGTACCTCTCGGGCGGATGAGACTGCCTACTACTCCTGCGGAGTGGCATGGGAATGTCTTGATCTTTCGAACCCTCTGGTTCTACTAAGCTTTCAGTAATAGCTTGCGGTTCTGGAATTTCTTCCAGTTCTATCGCGCTCCCACTTAATTCTTTTTCTATGAACTGATGTTCTAGAAAGTGGGCATGGCGAGAAACAAGGACTTTTTGTTCTTCTTCGCAATAGAAGGAATATCCCTTGGAGTTCTTTGGATATCCCACAAACTTGCACTGTACTGAGCGTGCCTCGAGCTTGTCCGCATGCTGCTTTTTTACAAAAGCTGGACATCCCCATGTCTTAATGTGATTAAGATAGGGTCTCTTCCCACACCACATTTGATATGGTGTAGTAGGCACAGTCTTAGTTGGAACTCGGTTCAAAAGGTATGCTGCTGATTCTAGCGCATATCCCCAGAACGATCGCGGTAACTCAGCGTTACTCATCATGGACCGTACCATATCCAATAGGGTCCGGTTCCGTCTCTCCGATACACCGTTATGTTGCGGAGTGTATGGAGGAGTAAGCTGAGAGAGAATCCCATTCTCTTTTAAGTAGTTCAGGAATTCGGCACTTAAGTATTCTCCACCTCGATTCGATCTTAGAATCTTGATACTTTTGCCGGTTTGTTTTTCTACTTCATTCTTATATTCCTGGAATTTTTCAAAAGCCTCGGATTTATGTTTCATTAAGAAGACATAACCGTGCCTTGAAAAATCATCCGTAAAAGTAATGAAGTAAGAATAACCGCTTCGCGCATGTGTAGACATTGGACCGCACACGTCGCTGTGTACGAGTCCCAAGAGCTCGCTCGCTCTTTCTCCGTGTCCAGAAAACGGAGCCTTTGTCATCTTTCCTTTGAGACAGGATTGACAAGTTGTATACGATTGATATTCGAACGGATCTAAATATCCTTCAGTTTGTAACTTAGTCAATCTTCTCTCATTGATGTGACCCAGTCTACAATGCCATAAGAAAGTTTATTAATTTCTGGAGACTTTCTTTTGTGTGTATTCTAGATATTGAAAACCTGTGATTGGTTTAAAACGTATATACCGTTGTTCAATGTACCTGACCCAATCAAAACTTGATTAAGGTGAATGTTCACTACATTACTTACAAATGCAAATTCATAACCTTCTTTAGATAATAAAGATACAGAAATGATATTACAAGTTGCATTTGGTACATAATAACAACTACGCAAAACCAAAAAGTGTCCATCTGCTAATCCCAGGTGATAGTCCCCCACGGCCTCAGCATCCATGCTAGCACCGTTCGCAACTCTGAGGGTCATGTCACCTGCCTTCCAAACTCTACGCTTTCTCAACGCCTGTAAAGAATTACAGATATGAGATCCTGATCCGGTATCCAATACCCAGGATGTAGAGTTTATTGATAGACAGTTTTCAATAACATACACACCTGAAGCTGAAGCTGCAACTCGCTTCAAATCCAGTGTTCTGGCTTTCCAAGCCTTGCAATCCTGTTTCCAGTGACCACTTTTGTGACAATAGAAGCATTCTTCCTTCCCCACCAGCTTCCCCGCTACTTTTGTTGCTTTACCCTTTCCCTTCGTATCCACTTTACTGACACCGCCTCTTGGTTTGGCGGGGGCTTTCTTCTTCTTGCCCTTGGCTTTCGCCCTGGACCTAGAAGAGGAAGATCCTCCTACAAACAAAGTGGATGTCTCCCTACCCTTCTGTAGGGTGCCCTCAGCAGTCCTAAACATGTTCAGAAGTTCGGCAAGTTCAACCTCCTTTCCTTGCATGTTGAAGTTAAGAATGAACTGGGCGTAAGTGGAAGGAAGGGACTGGAGAATCAAATCAGTATAGAGTTCATTCTCCAACGTGGTCCAAAGGTCCGCGAGCTCCTCTATGTAGCCGATCATCTTAAGCACGTGGTCCGCTACCGATGATCCGACGGCCAACCTTGCTGAAAAAAGCTTCTTCGACACTTCGTATCTAGCGATACGAGACTGCTCTCCATACAGTTCTTTTGTATGAAGAAATATGGACTCTAGGTCCATATTCTCGTGCCTCCTCTGATGGTCGTTGTCCATCGAGGCTAGTACGAGGCATCTGGCCCTCGCGCAATCTATCTCCCATGTCTTACGGATTTCTACATCCGCGACGCTGGAGGTGGGACCTGGGACAGGGGGAGCTTTGGTGGTAAGTATATACCCCAGCTTGTCATAAGTGATAGCCATCTTGACATTCTTGAGCCAATCTTTGTAGTTTTGCCCTGTCAATATATTTTTATCTAATAGTAACTTAATCCCGGTCATGTTGAATGGTCGCTGCAATTAGGAGAGAGAAAAGAAACACTTTAGCATGATGCTCTTGCAAGTTTAGAGTGGTTTTTAGTTTGTCTAAACTGGATGGCTCCCACTGTTTCTCGAATCCCTTCTCAAACCATAAAGAAAAGGATTAGCCGGGATCATTCTCACCGTACAATACTTGCTTAACCGTTCAGCCAGGCCAGTGTCGGTACTTCGAGGGAGGTTTTCCAACGCTTTCGCGAAGTTCCCTAATTAAGTAACCTCTTTTCCCTGTGGGCGTAGCCCCGCTAACACCTTTCTAGGCACCTACTAGGTTTATAGCATTGATCGTTAAGTGAGAGTTTTCCCGAGGAGTAGCATATACTCACAGTAGGATCGGGATCCAAATATCATCGCGTGATAAAACCGAAGGAATTCTACCAGAATCATCACACTCCAAATGGTATGCAACGCTAGTAAGTTTCAGTACTTATGAAACTCCCGATGTGGATTTTTGCCCCATGCTCTTATGACCTTGACTTTGGCCAAAATATCATAAGTCACATGTCAAGTTCTACCCGTCATTCTCCTGGTTAATTTGGACCCACCCGTACCTACCCTTGACTTTGGCCAAAATGGCAGCACGATTGTCCCAAATCAACGCATCTATCTATGCTGCACATGAATACCCAAACGCTACCAATCACTATGCCTTGACTTTGGCCAAAATACATAGCTTGAATACTTTTGACTATTCATGTGGAATGACGGAGGGCTACGAATGGTTTTGGCGAAACCGTGAACGTAGTGAACTCGATATAATCGATGGAACGAGATAGCTTTTAAAAGGAGTGGTTCAAGCTCCGCGTTTAAAAGTTTAGTTTTGAAAAGAACCGAGTGGTTTTCAAAGTGTTCCAATCGACTTTTACTTGGTTTATTTCTTGCATTAGTTCTTTTAATGCGTCACATCATTTAATTCTACCATTGCAGAAAACAACCAAAATATGACGTACGCTTATGCCATTCGCATTCGCCACGGGGCCCCGTCATCACCCGTTAGGTTACTTAACTAACGACAGAGCGGGGGCTGGGCTAGCGCGGCTGTAAAACATAAGCAACGCCTAAATAGTTATTATATATAAATATATAGCAATGATAGACATTACAGATCACAGATGAATACATTGGATATACTAGGAATCCGCAATGCGTTCGAGCCTGCAACGTAAAGCGGATTACACGGTCGCAGTGAATAGCCAATACCCCACCCAAGAACCCTACGGGTGCGGCAAACTACCCGCCAAGCACCCGAAGCGAAGCAACCTCCCTCACCACCGTGAGTAGGCCACTCGACACTTCGAGATACCCGGTAGTTTGTGCACCCCCTCCATGGGTCTATCCTAGGAGCAAAAACAGTAAAAAGAATTATACAATGACGGCTACAACCCCGACCAGGTTGTGCGGCCATACAAATAATATTATTACATCAATTTACATGTTACAAATGAATGAAAGAAAAATAACGCTCATCTCACATCCACCCCGGCTATTCACCCGCGACAATCCAATCCATTCATATCCACAAACCAATAACAATCACAGAGATGTATAACCCCGACTAATCGACATATAGTGATTAGCCGACGTTCAATACATACAAGCATCACAGATATAACCGATATAGTTAAAGTGTAGTGAAGTTCCGAAAAATACGGATTTATAGGCCCCCAAAAGTAAATTTTAGTTCTGGAAAATCTGGACACATATAACATATCCTAAAAATCCCAAAACCAACACAGAAACACACTGCACCAAAAACGATGCAGAGAGGGGACAAGACGGCCGCGCTTCCGCGGCAGGAGCTTCCTATTGCCGCGGATCCTCGGTCCTTTAGTCGCCTCTCTGGTTCGTCTTTGGTGGTTTTCTACACAAAACCCTGAGATAATTTTTGGTGTATAATAAATTTTATTTTGACCAGAAAAAAAATTAACAGAAACTTGGTGTTTTGCGAGTTTGGTTTTTCGATTTTCCGGTTTCGAAACTTCGTTACACTTTACTACTTAGCTAGTTTGTGTTTAGTTAGGCTCTGATACCACTGTTAGTCCACGTTGCCCACCCCGGTGCTTACGGGGAGGCGGAAAACATAATAAAAATTGGATTTTTATCAACTATAGGCAACATGGACCAAGCTTTAAGAATCTTTGCTAAACAAAAACAAGCTAACCTAAACTAGTAACTAGCTAAGTGATGGAAAGGTTATACCTTGAGCTCAAAGTCCTTCTCTCCTTGCTCCTTGGAATGGTAGAAAGAGCTCACCTTGCTTGTCTTCTCCCGTCAAAGAACGATCCACCCGAAAGCCTCGACCTTTAGCTTCAACTCCAAGCTAGGAGTAACTAGAGTGCAAGAAATGCTAAGACTTGAACCCTAGAAGAGAGTAGAGAAGATCTAGTGAAGGTTTTTCTCAAGCATTTTGTTTCTCAATACATGAGAGGGAGAGAGCTTGAGGGAGAGGATGAGCAAGAGAGAGAAATGATATGAGAGAATGAATTATTAGTGAGCCATTCTCACTAATATGTGTGTAATATTTTAATTCAATAATTTTCTTGAAAATTGTCATGGTTGTAGCAAGACATGACCATTATCATTTCAATATTAATGCAAATTGCAAAGATCAATGAGCATCTTCCAAATGAAATGATTATGGTCAAGTTGTCAACAAGTCAATGAAGTCAAATGGTCAATAACAACAACCATGCACAATTATTAAGCTAATTATCAATTAACTATAATACACACAATAGCAATGGGGTTAATAAAATGACAATAATCATTAACCCTAAACAAGGTCCTCTCCCTCAATCTCAAGCAACTGTGCATACGCACCCGCATTCGTGATCCGAGGAACACGAATACACAGAGAAAAACCAATCTCAAATCATATACTAGGATCCGGCTTAAACCAAAGCCCGTTAGTATAAACTGTCCGGACAGCAAACGTGCACAAGTGCGCCGATGCGAACGAACCCTGTCGCAAAACCATGCGACCTCTACTCATTTTGCCTAAAGGCGAATAGCTCTCTGTGTGGGACTCTAAAGACTCGACACTACGCTGGCAGTGGGTTTAACCACAGACCGCAAGCGGCACTAGCTGTACGTAACGGTCCCCAGGTAGATGTCGATAAGATGACTGACGAGATGAACCCCATCTGCACTCCTACTGAGCCTGTCTGTGACAGTCTCCGTACAGTCCGGTCTGTTCGTCTGATACATCGCATGGCGGGCCTAGGGGGCGGTGAACGTCAGTCACCTAATAGCGGTACAAGTCGTGTCGGAGTGTAGCCCAGAACACCCTGAGATAACACTGGAAACCTACCAGTATATCTCGCTTGCTCTGGCCAGGGACTACTCGTGTAATGGCTCTCCTGGACACAGCGCGATGTCAACCCCCAATACCGGGAGAGACGAATCCTGTCTAACCGTCACTGCCTCCAAGTGCTTCGGGACTGCACCCAAAAACTACCTGTTTGCACGACTCCTTTGAGCCGTGGTAGGGTAGTAATCAAAGTGCAGTGGGAACACACTCGAGGCGAAGTGACAGTGTCAAGTCAGCGGACTAAGCTGTACTCATGTCACCTGGGAACTGATAACTGACGATAGGTATATTACCAACCAACAGTTCCCGACGAGTCCTGTCCAGTGTACTCATAACCTAACGAGCACCCGCATACTATCCCAAGTACGACGTACTAACGGCTGTGGGACAGACCGTCTCCCACACTGGGATGAGAAGCGCATACGCTAGTCTACTCCGGAGTATCGATGCCCTGTCTCGATAGTCCAACAACCAAGGACCTGTATAAGGATGTGCTTATAGATTACCTAGCTCCCACGAGTGCGAGCGCCATCACAACGCTGGTAATCAAGCAAAGATCTTAAGGGCTCTAATAATATGTATACCAGCAATATGCTAAAAGAAACACATGCACATATTAAAGCAGAGACAAACCAAGTAGCATACTACCACTTCGAGCAAGATCGTATATACAACTGTGAATATCCCAAGCTTCCATTAAGTAATATACAAACTAGTATGATACAGTAATGGCCTCTAGGGCATATACACTAACAGCAATCTACCCGCCAAATTCCAGAAGTGAAGCAGCCTCCCTCAACAAAGTAAGTAGGCCACTCGGCACTTCAAATAACCCGGTAGTTTGTGTACCCCACCTTGGGTCTATCCTAGGAGCAGAAAACAGTAAAAAGAAAATAATACAACGGTGGCTACAACCTCAACCCGGATGTGCCCCGCAAAATAATATTACATCAATTTTACAATTTACATGAATGAAAGATAAAAAACGCTCATCTCACATCCCCGGCTATTCATCATCGACAATCAGAAAATGTTTATATACACAAACTAACAGATATGTGCAACCTCGACTAACCGACGTATAGCAATTAGTCGACATTTAAAACACATATAACAATACAGAAGAACCAATTAGCTAAGTACAATAGGAATTCGATCGAAACATATTTTCCGTATCTACCCCAAATGCAAACCAGCACTCAGAAACATACTGGGTAGAAACCAAATATTCGAGAAATCATAATACCAAAAATAAGATATAACAGAATAAATCTGAGTTGAATCAGCCACGACTCGGCCGTGGTTCCGCTGCAGAAAGACGATTCTGCCGTGGATCCGCGGCTGTCTTGGCGATTCAGAGGCTCGAATTTCTTGTGTCATCTTAGAAAACCCTACATGTATTTTTCATGATACTGAAATGATTTTACAGACAGTTTTGAAAAACGACAGAAACTAGGGTTTTCGGTATTTAGTTTTCCGGTTTTTCCGACGATTGAAATTCTACTACTTGCTAATCTGCTAGATTAGGTTTAGTTGGCTCTGATAGTACTGTAAGTCGATGCTATGCACCCCGCGGAACCGAGGGGAGGCTGAAGGTGTGAAAAACGATAATTTTAGCATCACAACATCGACTGTAAGCCATGATCGAAATCTAAACCGTATCTAGCAAAAGAAAAAGAAGTATAACCTAAGTACAGAAATTATACCTCAAGAAACCCGGTCCTTCTTTTCCTTATCTCGCTGTCCTCCTCACCTGCACGAATTCCTCGAAGTGGTATGGATGTCGTCTCCTCGTGGGCTTGCTCGAATCCTAGATGATCCACCCGAACGTTTGTGCACCAAACTTATCTTCTAAACCAAAGAAACTAGATCAAGTAGATTGCTAATCTAAATGATCTAGGTTGTGCAGATGGTGTAAATGGATTTAGGAGTCTTTCTATTTCTTCTTAGGTAACTCAACACATGAGTATCCTAAGGTTTAAGGAAGAAGAAGATGTTTTTAGAAAAAGCTAGTGAAGAGCATGTATGAGAGAGAGTGTAGCTCACTCATGGTTCTAAACTGAACACTTTCTATTTTTTCATCTAATTAATTAAATGAATAATAGTCATTAGGGTTCAATTTACAACCAAATGAGTCATGGCTTCAAAATCCACCATGTGTCACATTTAGCCATGCTCAATATCATGCAATTTCCACCTCATTTCTACCATGTCATAATGCATAAATCATTTAATCCAAAATGAAAAATACATATATGAAACATCATCTTCTAGAAGCATCTTTGAATAAATTACAAAAACGCCCCCTCGAACGTAAATACGTACCTGCATTCGTATTCCGAAAAATACGAATACCGAAGACGAAGAAAATCCATCAGTACAATACTAGGATCCGGCTTAAACCAAAGCCCACTAGTATTGTCCGTCCGACTCATCGTACGCGCACGAGTGTACGCACGTGATCGAACCCTTTCGTAAAACCATACGATATCTACACGTTTTGCCCGATGCAGGGAAACGCTCTGTGTGGGACTCTAAAGACTCGACTCTACGCTAGCAGTGGGTTTAACCACATGCCGCAAGCGGTACAAGCTGTACGTAACGGTCCCCAGGTATTGTCGATAAGAAAGCCGATGAGCATAACTCATCCGAACTCCTACTGAGTCTGTATGTGACAATCTTCGTACAGTCCGGTCTGTTCGTTTAAGAGTATCGCATGTCGGGCCTGCGGGGCGGTAAATGTCAGTCCCCTAATAGCGGTACAAGTCGTGTTGGAGTGTAGCCCAGAACACCCTGAAAAACTACTGGAAATACTACTAGTAAATCTTGCTTGCCCTGGCCAGGGACTTTGTGTAGTGGCTCTCATAGACACAGTATGATATCAACTCCTAATACCGGGAGAAACGAATCCTGTCTAACCGTCACTGCCTCCAAGTGCTTCGGGACTGCACCCAGCTACTACCTGTTTGCACGACTCAATAGAGCCGTGGTAGGGTAGTAATCTAAGAACAGTGGGAACACACACGAGGCGAAGTGACAGTGTCAAGTCAACGGACTAAGCTGTACTCATGTCACCTGGGAACTGATAACTGACGATAGGTATAATACCAACCAACAGTTCCCAGCTAGTCCTGTCTAGTATACTCGTAACCTAACGAGCACCTGCATACTATCTCCAGTAATACGTACTGATGGTTATGGGATAGACCATCTCCCCTCCTGGGATGAGAAGCGTATACACTAGTCTACTCTGGAGTATCGGTGCCCTGTCTCGATAATCCTATGACCAGGGACCAATATAAGGATGTGCTTGTAGACTACCCAGCCCCCACTAGTGTGACTGCAATCACAACGCTGGTAGTCAAGCAAAGATCCTAAAGGCTCTATCAATATGTATTAGCAATATGTTAAAAAGAAACACATACACATATTAAGATAGACACAAACCAAGTATCATACTACCATATTGAGCAAGAATGTAAATCAGTGTATATATCGTAAGCTTCCAAAATATAATATACAAACTAGTATTATACAATAATGTCTCTAGGGCATATCACACTAACACTTGTGGCATTGTAGACTTGGTCATATCGGAGAGAAAAGTCTAAGTAAGTTGCATAAAGATAGACTCTTGAATACGTTTGAATTTTCATCTTATGAAACTTGTCAGTCTTGTCTCAAAGGAAAGATGACCAAATCTCCATTTACCGGACATGGAGAAAGAGCAGCAGAGCTCTTAGGACTTATACACAGTGATGTGTGTGGTCCGATGTCTGTACATGCAAGGGGTGGGTTCTCATACATCATCACAGTCACTGACGATCTCTCTAGGCTCGGATATGTGTATCTTATGAAACACAAATCTGAAGCTTTTGAGAAATTCAAAGAATTCAGAAAGGAAGTAGAGAACCAGATTGGCAAAAGTATTAAGATCCTCCGATCTGATAGAGGGGGGGTACTTAAGTACGGAATTCAGGGACTTTCTAAACGAGAATGATATTCTCTCTCAGCTTACTCCTTCCTATACTCCACAGCACATTGGTGTGTCGGAGCGGAGGAATCGTACCCTATTGGATATGGTTCGCTCCATGATGAGTAATGCTGAGTTACCTCTTTCATTCTGGGGACTTGCGCTCAAGACAACGGCTTACCTATTGAATCAAGTCCCATCCTAATCTGTGCCTAAGACTCCATATGAAATATGGAGTGGAAAGAAACCATGTCTTAAAAGTGTTAAGATATGGGGTTGTCCGGTCTATGTGAAAAACCAGAATCCGGACAAACTTAAGGAACAGTCAGTTCTATGTAAGTTTGTAGGATATCCCAGGCATTCAAATGGATATCTGTTCTACCACAACGAGGAACAGAAGGTGTTTGTTGCTTAGCACGCCACCTTTTTAGAGTGGTAGTTTCTTGCAAAAGAAATTAGTGAGAGCACGGTAGAACTGGAAGAAATTCCAGAGGGTCAAACTGCAACTGGAGATTTGGTGGAACCTCAGGATTCAATAACCCTGGACGAACCTCAGCCACTCCGCAGATCTAGTAGGATTTCTCATCCGCCCAAGAGATACTACGGTTTTCTCATAGATGGGGTTCGAGAGGATTGCATCTTCGAAGAAGATGATCGTACTAGTTTCAGGCAGGCCATTATCAGTAGGTACTCTGATAAGTGGCAGGATGCTATGCAATCTGAAATGGAGTCCATGTACACCAATAAAGTGTGGACCCTGGATGTTGCTCCACCTGGGATAAAACCCGTTGGATGCAAATGGATCTACAAGAAGAAACTTGGTGTAGATGGACAGGTGGAAACCTACAAGGCTAGACTCGTTGCAAAAGGTTTTCGTCAAAGTCCAGGAGTGGACTATGACGAAACCTTTTCTCCAGTGGCTATGCTCAAATCTATTAGGATCCTGCTTTCCATTGCCGCCTTCCAAGACTATGAGATATGGCAGATGGACGTAAAAACAACTTTTCTAAACGGAAGTTTAGAAGAGTGCGTTTATATGGATCAACCAGAAGGTCTTGTAGACAGTAGGAGCAGCGGAAAGGTGTGCAAGTTACTCAAATCCATTTATGGATTGAAGCAAGCATCGCGGAGCTGGAACATCTGTTTTGATGAGACAGTCAAGGACTTTGACTTCACCAAGAACGAAGATGAGCCTTGTATTTATAAGAAAATTGTAGGACGAACTGTCGTGTTCCTAGTCTTGTACGTGGACGAAATTCTTTTGATAGGAAATGGCATTCCTATGCTACAATCGGTCAAGTTATTCTTATCACAAAGGTTTTCTTTGAAAGACCTAGGTGATGCCCCGTACATTCTGGGGATCAAGATCTACAGAGATAGATCCAAGAGACTACTGGGACTTTCGCAGTCCAGGTACATAGAGACCGTACTAAAAAGATTTAGTATGGAAGATTCCAAGCACGGTAACATACCCGCATTGCACGAAATCACCCTCTCCAAGGAGATGTCTCCTAAGACTGACGAGGAAAGGGTTCGCATGAGCATTATACCCTACGCTTCGGCGGTAGGATCTCTAATGTATGCAATGATATGTATAAGACCAGATGTATCTTACGCACTAAGCGTGGGGAGCCGGTATCTGTCAAACCCAGGTGAGAACCACTGGACAGCAGTAAAGAAAATTCTCGAGTACCTGAGAAGGACTAAGGAGATGTTCCTGATTTACGATAATGGAAACCTCATGGTCGAGTCCTTTACCGACTCAAGCTTCCAGGGTGACAAGGACGACAACAAGTCTGTCTCGGGTTTTGTGTTTACCTTCAACGGAGGGGCGGTATGTTGGAAGAGTTCCAAACAGGATACCGTCACAGACTAGACGATGGAGGCTGAATACATTGCTGCTAGTGATGCCGCAAAAGAAGCGGTCTGGATGAAGAAGTTCATAGCTGAACTTCAGGTGGTTCCGTCCATTGTTGATCCAATACCAGTGAATTGTGACAACAATGGGGCTATAGCTTTAGTGAAGGAACCACGATCCCATTAGAAATCGAGGCACATCTTAAGGCGGTATCACCTGATCAGGGAGATCGTGGTCCGGACAGTAGATACAAAAGACAACACAGCGGATCCATTTACAAAGGCTCTCCCTCAAGCACAGTTCGAGCGACTTTTTGGGTTGTTGGGTATGCGGTACGCCAGCAACTGGCCTTAGACAGACGTTGGGTATTCAGTACACCGATCACTGGCCTTTAGGGCAAGTGGGAGATTGTTGGATGTATATGCTCTAGAGGCCAGTATTGTATATGTATACATATGGATACTAGGGATATGTATATACAGAACAATCTTGCTCAGTTTTATAGTATATTAATTGGCTTGTCTTTATCGGGATATGTGTATTTATTTGTATTGTTATTATATCTTGTTTGCACATATTGATAAAGACTCGATACGGTAGTATACTATTATGGTTTGTCTTTATCTTAACATGGCATAAGTCATACTCGTTATTACATATTGCGGTTACATGTTGATAAAGCCCTTAGGATATTGCTTGACTACCTGCGTTGTGATGGCGATCATACTTGTGGGAGCAGGGTAGTCGATAAGCACATCCTTAAATGGTCCCTAGTCGCGTGAGTATCGAGACTGGGCATTGATACTCAAGAGTAGACTGGTGTATATGTTTCTACCCCCGTCGGGGGGATGGTTGGTCCCGCATCCATTGGTCTGATGCACCTAAGATCGTATACAGGTGCCCAATGGGTGTGAGTAGACTGGACGGACTCGCCGAGAACTTCCATATGGTACTATACCTATCGTCAGATGGATGTTCTCAGGTGACATGTGTACAGGTTAGTCTTTGGACCCGAGATCGATATTTGTCTCGTGTGAGTTCCCACTGAACTTTGATCACTACCCTACAAAGACTCTACTGAGTCGTGCAAACAAGTATTGGTTAGGTTCAGTCCCGAACCACATGGAGGCAGTGAGAGATTGTAGGGGATTCGTCTCTCCCGGTATAGGGAGTCGATATCGCACTGTGATTCGATTGGTCAGGACCATAAGACCTTGGCTAAGGCAGTTGGGATCTACTGATAGGTTCATCAGTAGTTTTCCGGATTGGTCCTGAGCCACATTGGCACGACTTATCAGGTTATTAGGGTCTGACGTTCACCATCCCCTAGACCCGGTATGCGATACTCTTTGATGAAGAGACCGGACTGTACGGATATTGTTACGGATTGGCTCAGTTGGATATTCGGATGAGTATGCTCATCGTCCTTCTTTTCGACTGGTACCTGGGTAGACATTACGTACAGCTAGTGCCGCAGACGTGCTTGTGGTTAAACCCACTGCCAGAGTACTGTCGAGTCTTTAAAGTCCCACACAGAGGGTTTCTCTGATTCAGGCGAAACGATGTAGTAGCCGTATTGGATACGTGCACGGTTCGATCAATTGATGTACTTTGTACTCGGATTTTTGATCGGACAGTAGGCAATACTAGCCGGCTCGGGTTTGAGCTGAATTATTAAATCAGGTATTGAGTTAATAATTTACGTATATGTATTTCGACATATATATTCTAGTATTACGTTCTTCGTGTTATTCTATCTCCTTGGGCGTTTGGATTTTTATCTGATTGCCGGTATGTGTGTACAGTAGACGGAAATCCGTATTTATTACAGTTTTCCTTCTAGAAGGTGGCCACCTCATTTTGGATTTTCCATTTATTTCATAAATGGAAATGAGGTGTAAAGTGGGATGTAAGGGAGGAAAGGTAGTGACCATGCTTCAATAGTAGTCAAATGAATTTATAATTCATTTTGGAGTTACTATTGAAGCATGGTTGCTAATTTTTTAATGAAAGAAATCATACACAAAACCTATGTGTGTATTTTTCTCTTTCATGAAAAGCTTCATTATTTTTCTTGAGCTCTTTTTTGCTCTTGCTCTCCTCTTTCCTCTCTAGCTTCGTCCACCTTCATCTTCTTCCTCTTCACTACCTTCTCATGTGTTGAGAATCAAGTGAAGAGGTAAGAAAGAGATAGCTAAACACTTAGACACCCTTCACTACATCCTAGACTACTTGGTTTAGCAAACCAAGTTCTCTAGTTGCTCCTTTGGTTACATAGTTAGGAGCTAGAGCCATGGATCATACTCCCCGGATGGATCATCTACGACAAAAGGAAGCCAGAGAACAAGCTCGATCCCGGAGTACCGATGGAGCCGGAGTTGGAGTTCAAGCATGTTCGAGGTAGATGCAAGGAGCTAAGGATGAAGAACGAAGATCGAAGGACTTGGTTCGTTTGGTAAGAATTCCTCATCATAGTAGATAGAAATCTTGTATCGCTAACTAGGTTTATGGTTAAAGATACGATTAAGGTTCAGTCTAGCCCCAAGTTTTCATTCGTTTCAAAATTTTTGTTCCGCAATTGGTCATGGAAGATGTCCGGGGCTCTAGGGTAACCCTTCATTACGCACTCGATTTGATTTATGCACTCGGTATAGCTTACATGTGTTTGCAGTGCATTGATACATGTTTTGTGCACGCAGTTGCACGCATTTATGATTTTATACACCTTGGTACACATGGTGTTGCTTTTATACGTATTCGAGTTATTGATGAGATTTGTGCATTTGTTGCACCAGATTCATATTTCGTGCATTTGTTGCACCAGCTTAGTATTTAGTGCATTGGTTGCACCAGATTTATACCCCGTACCTTGGTTGCACCGATATATGTATTTGAGCATTTGTGCTACCAGATTTGTGTTTTGTGCGCGTTGCACTTGATGGTCGTTTTCGTGCATGCTACTGCACTAGATGCTTTATATGGACTTGACGCGCTTGGGTCAGATTTTTGCGCATATTAGGCGCTTGGTAATGGATTTCGTGCTCATCGGATGCACTTGAGTTAGATCTTATTCGTGCATGTCGAATTCCCATGATTGAAATTTTTTTCGTGCATGTCGGATGCACTTGATTTAGATTTCATTTGTGCATGACAGATGCACTTGATTGGATTTTCGCGTATGTTGGGCGCATGATATGAGATGTGATTTTGTGCACACCGGATGCACTCGATTGGGATTTTCATTGTGTAGGTTAGTTGCACTGGGTTGAGATTTTCGTGTACTATAGATGCATTTGATATTATTGTCATGCACATCCGTTGCACTGGAAAGATGCTTTCTTTCACACCCGTTGCACTTAGTCGGTTTTGTGCACATTCGTAGCACTTGTATTATATTTGATTCCGTGCGCACCAGACGCACGTAATTATTGGATACGCCTTTTGAGGCTGATTTTGCTCTTGAGGTCCTTGTTTTCATAATGGACACTATACGATGTAGTAGCCGAACTTGACTGATCTGAGGACAGTGCCTGAGTACTTTGCAAGCATAAAAAGTTTAACAAGATGTTTTCAAAAAGGAGCTATAGTCTCGCTATTTCTTACGTGTCCGTGAGCGACACGAACATTTACAAAGAAAAACCTCTGGGACATTTTCAAAAAGGGCGGAACGTATATTTGAGCAAAACATATATAGACGTATACTGATTACTTATAAATGATCGTCCGCCACTTGTCTCGTGAGTTACGCATCACACGGCGATTCAGAAAAGATTTTGCATGTGTTTTATTCAGTTTTAGGAGATTTTTCCAAGGATGTGTACTATACACGTATTATAGTATTTGACTAGTGCATATTGGATTTCAGTAGTGGATTTCGAGATCTGTATCTCCATTGTAACTCCGATGATATGCATGCAAATCCGATGATTTGCGTGACGCTTGACAGAGTTCGATATTGAGTTTCATACTCATTTTCAGGTGCACAGGATGCTTTGTGGTATTTCTGTATCTTCCGTGATTTCGGAGCCCCATTGATTTGAGCTGATTATTGAAATGTTTTAATATTTGGGGTGTTAAATTTTAATTCGGGGACCGAATTTATTTAAGGGGGGAAGATTGTAACATTTCAGAAAATATAAAATATTATTTTTAGAATTTAATATAAAATAATATATTTCGTGAAAACTATTCGATTTGCGAATAGGGATTTTTTGTAAAATGTTATAAGTATATAACAATATTTGGAAATTAATCGGAGATTAAAATGATTTATTTATTTTAATGATATTTGTCGGATTTTTGGCAAAATCCGTATTTATACATTTTTCCGTGACTTGTGCACAATATCATGTGCATGTATTTCATTGAGTTTGTGTTAGTGGCTTATGAGAATGAGGAAAAGAGAATGAGAAAAATAAAGAAAAGGAAAGGAAATGAAAAGAGTTAAGTGTGAAAGGAATGAAATCAGATGCCATGGACAAAAAAATAGATATTTGTTGTGAGACAGTGAGGGTAAGGGAGAGTGAGGCTAAGAGAGAGAGAAAGAGGGTTACTTAGCTGCCCTAATCCCTTCATTCTCCATTATTTTCTTCATCACCTCCATGCTTCTTCAATCCCTCACTACCCCTTGCCACATCTCCAAATACTTGCCAAAACCTTATGCCCCTTTCATTAAAAACATGCACCAATCTATTCTAAACACCTTGAACCATCCAAGATTGGATTTTGGAGACTTTGGCAACTCAAGAAAAATCTTTAGTTGCTTATGAGGTATATCTTTTCACTTTAGAATTTTGTTTGCGTTAAATATCGTATTTTAGTTAGAAATGGAGTTAATCAGGATATTGATTTTAGAAAATTGAAAGTTACTGTTAAGTGGCCAATTGAGGTATAGTGAGTGTTTACAAGACCTTGGAGATTGATTTAGAGGCCTAGAAATCAATTTAGAACCCGATACACGAAGTTAGAATTGTTCCGTGTCGGTTTTGTGACACCTTATAGCCTACAGGGAATCTGGAGCTATCTGGGATTTTTCCAAGAAAATCAAACAAGACCACTAACCTAGATAGACCACTAGAAGACCACCACAGAAATACGAACCTGTTTCTCCCCACTTGGGCCGGCGAGCTCGGACATCTTGGTGATGTCGCCGGTTTTGTGTTGGGCATTGGTGTTGGGTTTTTGGGTGTAGCTCCTAATCCCTATAACATATTCCCTATACTTGCTTGTTTAGTCCCAGTTTACCTGAGTCAAAATCTGGGATAGTTTTCCTGAGTTGTTGCTTAAGGTTTTGCGATATATGAAATCTTGGTGTTTGGGTTTTGATATTTGAATTCGTGATTTTGGTATTTGAGATTCGGATTGCGTCGTTGGATGTTTATACATCAACGGACAATGGTTGTTTGGTTGTTTTTGCATGTGTAGGCTATAGATTCTAACCTATGAGCGCACCGTGTGCCGTATCGGTTTTCGGACATTGATTTTAATGGTATTGCGATATGTGTTGATATTGTAGGTACCTTCGCGTGGATTTCGAGACGACGAAGCACATCGACTATGGCTGAACAAGGAGTTCCGTAGGTGAGTAGATTTATATCTACGGGGGAGTCGGGTGGATGGCGTATAGCACCCCCGAAATTTTTGAATGGAAACCGATCTATAATATGCAGTCGTAGAAACCTATATTAGAAAACGATGAATAGGGTTTAAAAAGAT
The DNA here is from genome assembly GCA_030015575.1 of Agapanthus africanus. NCBI lineage: Eukaryota > Viridiplantae > Streptophyta > Magnoliopsida > Asparagales > Amaryllidaceae > Agapanthus > Agapanthus africanus. Next base: position 292,023,635 of record JASDDO010000012.1, on the reverse strand, counting down.
ATGAGATTTATAAGATAGGATATATATATACGTAAAATGACTTGATGTGGGATATAAACGTGATAAAAAGAATGTACGATGTGATATGATGACTTGATTGATATGTCGGTATACGGATGCGAGTCGATATGAGAGGATTGATACCTTTGCCGGTCCCCTGATATAAGATTGTTATGGATGCGACCTGGGATATAGGTATATAGATACATAATGTTGTGAATCATGATTGATATGTCGTACGAGACGTTAGGTCCGTACCCTCAGTGTCATATAGGTTGACAGGATCACTAACGGTTTAAAGCCGCCGTACGATGGATTACCGTACGTGATGAGCTTTACCCGATGATTGATCCATCCCCTTGACTAGAGGATGCCGTACAATGGATTATACCGTACGTGATGTTGTGAGGCTGGATGCCGATTGATAGATTCACCGACTCGGTTATGTTAGATACATATACCTTATAGCATTTAGCTGACGATTTACCTTATGCTACTTTGATGTCACTCTCATTGCATTGCATATACTTGTGCTAGTACACCTACACCAATATCGATGATACGTATGTTACACTTACACAGATTGGCCGGCTCACACACTTTCATCATCGATAATTGCTATGTCACTTACACAGTAGAATTGTCACATCATTATGATATGTCACATCACTGTTTCATGTTGCTTGATATAATTGCTATGTCACTTACACGGTTGAATTGTCACATCATTATGATATGCCGCATCACTGTTCAATGTTGCATGATATACTTGCTATGCTCACTTCATTTTGATATGTCACATCACTGTTCCATGTTGCATGATATACTTACTATGCTCATATCATTTTGATATGTCACATCACTGTTCCATGTTGCATGATATACTTGCTATGCTCACATCATTTTGATATGTCACATCACTGTTCCATGTTACATGATATACGGATATGCTCACATTTTTGTTATATGGTTGCGTACATCATGCTTTACGATTATATGCACTGAGATGCTGTTTTCATGAGATTTCTGGATTTGAGAACCGTGGTTATTTCAAAAGAAAGTATGTACTGTTTTAAAAACCCGGTTTCTCATGATATGATATTTCGAGACATCTACCATGTGTTTTCTCGGTTCTGAGATTGGCATGTAAAACCCGATTCGAGGTGCGGTAGGCACCGTCTGCGGGGACATGGTGGACCCGATATGGTACCCGGGGCGAGATATGATTTTCGTAGTATAGACGATGAGCCTAGCAGAGGGACCACTATCTACCGGTTATAGTATTTGGTCTCGTCGGTTATCCGTAGGATACCGATCAGAGTCATTAGATGGATGAGGGCCGATCAGATTGCGCGGCGCCTGAGATGAGATAGATATTTGGGCCGATCTGAGGATGTGGCGCCTGAGATATATGAGGATTTACGTGTCGATGTTGGAAACGTGTTTCATGATGTTTTGAGTGTTGATGTTGGACACTCTGGTTCCATGATTTTGATGTGTCGCGAGGGACACACGTTGATTTATATCCTCATACTTTCATGCATATGCTTTTATGATATTTACATGCATGACATGGTTGTGTCATTGATGGACACGTGGATGAGATCCCCATACATACATGCATTGATTATATGGTTGGATGATATCCACATGCATACAGGCAATGATTATATGGTTGGATGATATCCACATGCAGATAGGCATTGATTATATTGGTGGCATATATGCAGATACGGTCACCCTAGATATCATACTATTACCTTTAAGATATAATTGACCTAGGAAATCGTTGTTTTATTCGATTTCTACCTACTAATGCTTTCTACTCACGAGTTGGCAAGTCACACCCGTTGTGCCACAGTTCTTGCAGTTTGACCGCTTGGATCAGTAGCGGCATCGCTAGCACACAGCTAACTTTCGGGTGATTCGCTTTGGTAGGTGGTACATGTTGGATCGTGCCACTCTCGTATTATTATTCCTATTGTATCTAGTCAACTCCATCGATAAAAAAATAGTATTTGTATAAGTAGTAAGACTTAGTGAGACTTGTGGTTGTGAGACTTAGAGCGAGGGTTTATTTTCGCTTATTGGGTTGATATCTTGATTTATTCATTATCCTTTGTGTTGATCTTCGCCGTTGGCCATCGTATACATGTTTCATGACTTGCGTGGTTGTGATTCCGCCGATTGGCGAAGAGTTGGCTCCTGCTTGTGGATGCCTTTATTTTTATTATGTATACGTGGTTTTGGATCAAAATATACAAAGGAGGTGCTGCCCAAATTTTTAAAAGAAGAAACATGTTTTTCAATTAGTAAATTTCACTTGCATTTTCATACCTTTATTTCAAAACTTCACCTCTTTTATTTTCTTAAAAAGGTTTAGATTTCTAGGTTTCGGCTTACTTGAGTTACGTTACGGTTTTAGACGTCGCATGATTTAAGTGCCGGTCACGGGCTAATATTTTTGGGTCGTGACACTACGGGTGCGGCAAACTACCCTCCAAATACACGAAGTGAAGCAACCTCCCTCATCAAAGTGAGTAGGCCACTCGGTACTTCAAAGTACCCGGTAGTTTGTGCACCCTACCTTGGGTCTATCCTAGGAGCAGAAACAGTAAAAGAAATAATACAACGGTGGCTACAACCTCAACCCGGATGTCCCCCGCAAAATAATATTACATCACTTTACAAATTTTACATCGAATGAAAGAAAGAAAACCCTCATCTCACATCCTCAGCTATTCATCCACGACTATCCAACAAGTTCATATACACAAACCAACATAACATCACAGATATGTGCAATCCCAAATAATCGACAAATAGCAATTAGTCGACATTTCCAAACACATATACAAATCACAAAGCTTGTAAAGTAACTGCGATATTAGAATTCCGCACGCAATTAGCAAACTTAACCAATTTTTCCAAAACTTGAAAAATCCAATGAGCTAAAGTTCCAAAAACGATTGTTTTAAGCCAATTTAGGAGTCGAAACGAACTCGAAACCCGCCCGAATCTTCGCGGAGGCGAAGATACCAAAATTAATTGTCGATTGGGGGGACTCAGGGGGTACCCACCCTAGGAGGCCACCACGAGGTGTCCCCCAAGAGGCGGCAGACCCGAGAGCACCAATCTGTGGTGCTTTCGGGTCACCAGCCCTAAGGACACCTTGTGGTGGTCTTGGGGGCTGGGCCTAGCCTTAGGTCCCCCCAGTAGTGTCCTTAGGGTGCGCATGCTTCACCTTGCGGCTTCTCGGTTCAAACCGTGAGCCCGTGGGGTGTGAAACAACTCAAAACATCATTTTTGGAAACTGTTTTTGTCGGAAGTTTTTGCGCGACAAAAACGGCGGATTTCTAACGTCGCTACAAGCTATCTAAGGTTTATGAGAGGCTATTATACCATTTTAAGTCGATGTCGTACACCCCACGTGTTCGAGGGGAGGCGGAAATTGCAAAAAATGATATTTACGTGCTTCGCAACACCGACATGAACCAAGGATCGATCATAAAGCATAGCTAGCAAACTACTTGAGGTTTAACTACTCGGATGAATGTTATACCTCATAGTTTCAAGTCCCTTGGGTCTTCTCTCTATTCTCCTTGTCATCATAGGCTCCAAGGATCGAAACGGATCGAAGCTTCCTCGTCGGCTTCCTCGAGTCAAAGACGAGCGACCCGAGAGTCTATAGTCCGAGCTCCAACCTCAAATCCAAGGTAAATAAGGAAACTAGCTTGCTAAACTAGATGGCCTAGGTGATGTAGAGAAAGAAGATGGAGTGGTTTGTCTCTTGTAACCCTAGGTTTCTCAACTCATGAGACATTTAGGGTTTAGAGGAAGAAGAAGAAGACTTGAGGAAAACTTGGTGAAGAATGAACTAAAGAAAAGCTTGACTGCCCTCCACTTGAAAATAATGAACCGTACTTATAATTTAAGAGATAAAATGTCTAATCAAGTGAAAATATCTCACAAATATCAACCATGGTTCAAAATATCTCAAGGGTGAGTCATGCATAATCATTTGTCAACCTAATGAGTCATCCTCATCCAACAAATATCTCCACCTCATTTCCTCATGTCATTTAAGTTTAATTCATAAAAGAAATGAAACCCTAAATGAGGTGTCCCTTTCTAGAAGCTTTCCCGAGTAATTACGAGAATTCCCCTCATTTGTATATACATACCCGCATCCGTATTCCTAAGAATACGAATATAAAGAGACGAAACAAATCCATCAATTCAATACCAGGGTCCGGCTTAAACTAAAGCCTACTGGTATTATCCGTCCGATCATCATACGTGCACAAGTACACGTAAGTGATCGAAGCCCTTCCATCAAACCATACGGCCTCTACATCTTTCGCCCGATGTAGGGTAACTCTCTATGTAGGACTCTAAAGACTCGACAGTACGCTGGCAGTGGGTTTAACCACAAGCCGCAAGCGGTACTAGCTGCACGTAACGGCTACCCAGGTATCTGTTGATAAGAAGGCTGATGAGAAAACTCATCCGAACTCCTACTGAGCCCGTATGTCACAATCTCTGTATAGTCCGGTCTTTTCGTCTAAGAGTATCGCATATCTGGCCTATGGGGGCGGTAATCGTCAGACCCCTAATAGCGCAATAAGTCATGTCGGAGTGTAGCCCAAAACACCCTGAGAAACTACTGAAATACTTACTAGTAAATCTCGCTTTCCTTGGCCAGGGACTTTGTGTAATAGCTCTCCAAACACAGCGCGATATCAACCCCCAATACCAAGAGAGACAAATCCTATCTAACCGCCACTTCCTCCAAGTGCTTCGGGACTGCACCCAACTACTACCTGTTTGCACGAATCCTTTGAGCCATGGTAGGGTTGTAATCAAAGTACAGTGGGAACACACTCGAGGCCAAGTAGCAGTGTCAAGTCGACGGACTAAGTTGTACTCATGTCACTTGGGAACTGCTACCCGGCGATAGGTATAATACCCACCAGCAGTTCCCGACGAGTCCTTCCCAGTGTAATCATAACCTAATGAACACTTACATACTATCTCTAGTAGGACATACTAATGGCTGTGGGATATACCATATCCCCTGCTGGGATGAGAAGCGTATACACTAGTCTACTCCGGAGTATCGATGCCCTGTCTCGATAATCATATGACTAGGGACCTGTATAAGGATGTGCTTATGGACAACCCAGCCCCCACTAGTGTGAATGCCATAACATCGCTGGTAATCAAGCAAAGATCCCAATGGCTCTACCAATATGTATAAGCGATATGCTAAAAGAAACACATGCACAAATTGAGATAGAAACAAACCAACTAGCATACTACCATTTTGAGCAAGACTGTCAATACAACTATGAATATACCAAGCTTCCATCAAGTAATATACAAACCAATATGATACAATAATGGCCTCTAGGGCATATATCACTAACATATTGAGGATGAAGACAAAACCCGAGACCGACTTACTGTCATCCTTATCACTCTGGAAGCTCGAGTCGGTAAAGGACTCCACCTGGAGTTCACCGTTACCATACACCAAGAACATCTCTTTAGTTCTTCTAAAGTACTTAAGGATGTTCTTCACTGTTGTCCAGTGCTTCTCCCCCGGGGACTGATTGATACCTACTTACCACAGTAAGTGCGTAAGCAACATCTGGTCTAGTACATAACATCGCGTACATGATAGACCCAACTGCAGAAGCATAGGGTATCCCTTGCATGCGAGCCCTCTCCAAATCAGTCTTGGTAGACATCTATTTTGAGAGAGTGATTCCTGTGCAAGCGGGTAAATTACCACGCTTAGAATCTTCCATACTAAACCTCTTCAGTATGGTGTCTATGTACCTGAATTGGGATAATCCCAACATTCTTTTAGATCTATCTCTATAGATCTTTATTCCCAGGATGTAGGAGGCATTACCTAGATCTTTCATGGAGAACTTTTGTGATAAGAAGAGCATGACCGAGTGTAGCATAGGAACATCATTTCCTATCAAGAGTATGTCATCCACGTACAATACGAGGAAGACAACCTTACTCCCTACTATCTTTTTGTATATGCAAGGTTCATCTACATTTTTGATGAAGTCAAACTATTTGACTGCTTCATCAAAAAAGATGTTCCTACTCCGTGATGCCTTCTTTAATCTGTAGATTGATTTAAGCAGCTTACACATCTTTCCGCTACTCCTACTGTCTCCGAAGCCCTCTGGCTGTGTCATGTACACGCTGTCTTCTAAATCACCATTTAGAAAAGCGGTCTTGACGTCCATCTGCCAGATTTCGTAGTCATGGTATGCAGCAATGGCAAGTAGGGTCCTAATAGACTTAAGCATAGCCACTGGAGAAAAGGTTTCATCATAGTCGATACCTGGTCGTTGACGAAAACCTTTTGTTACAAGTCCTGCTTTGTAGGTCTCAACCTTTCCATCTACACCAATTTTCTTCTTGAAGATCTACTTACTCCCAATGGGTTTTACCCTTTCAGGAGCAACTTCCAAATTCCATACTTTGTTGGTGTACATGGATTCCATCTCAGATCGTATAGCATCCAGCCATTTCACAGAGTCCCCATTTATGATGGCCTGCTCGAAACTAGTTGGGTCATCATCTTCCATGATACAATCCTTGCTCCCACCGTCTATGAGAAAACCGTATTATCTCTCAGGCTGATGAGGAACCTTACTAGATTTTTGGAGTGGCTGAGGCTCGTCGGGGACTATTGAATCCTCCGGTTCTACCAAATCGTCAGTTATAGTTTGTGTAGGTGGAACTTCTTCCAACTCTACCTCATTACCACTAATTTTTTTACAAGAAATTCCTTTTCTAAAAAGGTGGCATATTGAGAAACAAACACTTTTTGTTCCTCAGTGTGGTAGAATATATATCCATATGAATTCTTTGGATATCTCACAAACTTGCACAAAACAGACCTTGCCTCGAGCTTGTCCGGATTTTGCATTTTAACATAGACCGGACAATCCCATATCTTAACTCATTTAAGAGATGGTCTCTTCCCATACCATATCTCATATGGAGTGGTAGGCACGGATTTGGTCGGAACCGTATTCAATAGATATGCAGCTATCTCAAGTGCATAATGTTGGATATATGTATGCCCTAGAGACCATTATATGATAGTGTATGTACCGGTATGTGTGTATGTGTGTGTGTGTGTATTCAGGGGACATTCTTGCTCGACATGATAGTATGCTATCTGGTTGCACTTTTATCTTGACATGTTCATTTGATCATACTTTCATTCATTTGGTACATGTTGATATAGCCCTTAGGATATGCAGGACTACTGAGATTATGAGCATATCCTTGAAATGTTCCTAGTCGTGGGTGTATCGAGACGGGGCATCGATATCACCAGAGTAGACTAGCATATACGTTGCTTGTCCCATATGATGGGCGATGGATGATCCCATATCCATTGGTGTGGTGACACCAAAGACTGTATACGGGTGCTCAGTAAGACTGGGTACACTGAACGGACTCGCCGAGAACTACTATGTGGTATTATATCTATCGTCGAATAGCAGTTCTCAGGTGACACTTGTACAGGTTAGTCTGTAGACCTGAGATCGTCATAGAGACTTGTGTGCCTCCCACTGCACTTTGATCTCCACCCTACCACGGCTCTACTGAGTCATGCAAACAAATGGATTTTGGGTACAGTCCCGAGGCACATGGAGGCAATGAGCTATAGGAGTGGTTTCGTCTCTCCCGGTATTGGGGGTTGATGTTGCACAATGTACGATTGGCTATAACAGGATGTCCCAGGCCGGGGCTGCTGAGATTTACTGATAAGTGTCATCAGTAGTTTCTCGATCTGTTATGAGCCATATACCGGCATGACTTATTGGGTTATTGGGGTCGACGATACCATCCCTAGACTCACATATGCAGCATATTTGACGAAGAGACCGTACTGTACGGTAAGTGTTACTAATTTGCTCGACGGGAGTTTTAGCAGGTTTGCTTGTGTTTCTTCTGATCGCTCAATACCTGGAAGCCGTTACGTACAGCATATGCCACTGACGGTTTTTGGGCATGTGATGTTATCACTACCTACTGCTAGAGTATTGATGAGTCTTAGAGCCCACAAAGGGGTCTCCTAGCTCAGACGAAAAGATGCGGCGTGCATATGAGATATGCGCGGGAGCTCGATTAAATGCGTGTATTGGATACCGTATTTTAATCGGTTGTTTACTATTGGACGGGTCATATGTGATATGATCGAGTTATTAAATCAAGTGTTGATTTAATATTAAATCCATTAGCTCATTTATTAAAACCTATTTCTTTATGATGCATGCAAGAGTGTATGTATATGTTGATATGGATGCACACATGCGAGCATACATGTGTCATGGTTGATGATACATTGGTGGTAGCAATGCAAGACTTACATGGTTACATATGTGTATATTTTGTTTATTTGAGAAAAGATATAATGGGATTATTACCATGGTTTAATTACCCATGGTTTTAGCCCATGGTTTTGCTTAAACTCAAGTTACAAAATATCTAGATATTTTGTAACCATAGTTTAGCATGTAATGACTCTCACTTACTCTCTTGAGTTTAGTTAGTGTTATTCATTTTCTTTTCTCTTGAGTCAAGCTTGAGCCATCTCCTTCTTCCTCTCTCTCCTCAAAGCTCTCTAGGGTTTAAAAGAAAGGTTTTTTAAGTGGATCCAAACCAACATCACCATTCTACTTTAGTCTAGCCCACTAGTGTCGAGTGTTTGCTTCAACTTCATCCTTAATCAAGTGAAGCTTGGAGCTTGGTGCAAAAGGACTTCGTAGTGGATCATCATGGACGCAGAAGGATACAAGCCAACCGGTTCAAACCCTACACGATCCAAGAAGTCAAGGAGGAGGTCTACAAAGGTTGCATTTCTCCCCACTTAGTGTTAAACACTTGTAGTATATGAAACTAGCATATTGTTACTCTATTTTTCTAGTTCGATTCATGGTTGGATTGTTTAGCTCCCCCTTAAATTTTTGTTATAGCATGTGTGATGCAACCTAAACCTAGGCATGGTGCTATAGTATCCCTAAACATAACCCCAAAAGGAAATAGGTAACTCAGAAATACTCATCATAGAGCGCACCATATCTAATAGGGTGTGATTCCTCTGATCCGATACTCTGTTGTGCTGTGGTGTATACGGAGGAGTAAGCTGAAAGAGAATCCCATTCTCTTTTAAATATTCTCAGAATTCTATGCTCAAGTATTCTCCTCCCTGATCAGATCGAAGGATTTTATTACTTTGACCCATCTGGTTCTCTACCTTGCACTTATATTCCTTTAATTTCTCAAAAGCTTCAAATTTGTGTTTCAATAGGAACACATGTCCGAATCTTGAGAGATCATCGGTGAATGTAATGAAGTGCGAGGAACCATTCCTGGCATGTGTAGACATAGGACCGCATACATCACTATATATTAGTCCCAAGAGTTCAGTAGCACTTTCTCCGTGTCCCGTAAACAGAATTTTGGTCATCTTTCCTTTGAGACATGACTGGCAAGTTTCATAAGATGTAAATTCAAACGGATTCAAATATCCATTTTTATGTAACTTAGCTAGCTTGTCGCATTGATATGACCAAGTCTACAATGCCACAAGAAGGCTCCGTTCATTTATGAACCTTTTCTCTTGTGTGTGTTCTGTATGTTTAAAACTGTAGTTTGATTTAGAACATAAATACTATTACACAACGTACAAAACCCAATCAACACCTGATTTAGGAAAATGTTCATAACGTTTTCCTCCAATACAAAGTTATATCCTTCTTTATGTAATAAAGAAACAGATATAATATTGCACATCATTTTTCGTACGAAACAACAGTCGTTTAGAATCAATGTATTACCATTTGGTAATATTTGGTGATATTCGCCAACTTCTTTGGCTGCAACAATTGCTCCATTCCCTAATATGAGAGACTTATCACCCTTTCCTAGTTCTCTACTTCTTCTTAACCCTTATAACATATTACAAATATGGGATCCTGATCCGATATCTAATACCCAGGACGTAGAGCAAACTGAGAAACAGTTCTAGGTAACGAACACACTCAAAGAAGATGCATCAGCATGCTTTTTCTTCGTTCGGGTTGCATGGGAATCCTGGTATTCCTCTATTCCTTGCTTATACTTATGACAATCATAAGAAAAGGCGGAACCAACGTTCCCCAGCTCAGTATAATAAGCGGGTTCGGTCAATACATCCATATTATTATCTTGATTAAGGCATGTCATGGTCGCTACCTGGAGAGATAGAGAGAGGAAAACAATTTAGCGTGCGCTCTTTGCAAGATTAGATTCGTTATTATCTTATCTAATCAGGATGGCTCCCACTGTTTTTTATCAAATCTTCCTTCAAACCCTAAAAGGTAAGATTAGCCGGGATTAATTACACCCTACAAGTTCGCCAATCGGTCAGCCAGACAGGTATTAGTACTCCGAGGGAGTATCCCCATGCTTTAGCATGGAACTAATTAAGTAACCTCGTTTCCGTAGGGGCATAACCCCGTTAACACCTTTCATAGACACCTACTGGATCGGCTAATTGTAAAGTGGAAAACTCTCCCAGGAGTAACACTTACTTGCAGTGGGTATCGGGATCCAGCTATCATACAGAAGGTATGAATCTCATTGCAAATTTCAACACTTGAAATTCCCTTTATCTGTTTTTACCCATTGCGACTTATGACCTTAACTATGGTCAAAAAATCATAAACGCTAGTCAACTTCTACTCGTCTTTTCATGATTGATTTAGACCCATTCGTATGACCCTTAACTATGTAGGGTTGCTAGGCACGCGCACAAGGGTCTACGAGGCATCAACCATGCCCGATTAAAATTTTAGCCGTGACGAACAACCCGAATACGGATCTTTAAACTAGTGTTTAGGCGAAAACGAACATGTTAAACGCTTTAACACTAAGTGAGAGGAATTACAACCTTTGTAGATCCGGTCCTTCACTTCTTAAGCTCCTTGTTGAGGTCCCTTCACTGCGATCATCGTGTTCCCGACTCTCGAGAGGCTTCACGAAGAGAATGATGCAACCTTTGATTCCGATCTTCGATACAAAGATGATCTACCTTGAAGTTTCGTTAACACAAGCTAACACTCATGAAATGATGTGAACACCCTCATCTAAATGGCAAGGATAGATGAGGATGATGAAGTAGGATTTTTACTCTCATTTATAATCTTTTTCTCACTCACTTTCATCACAAAAGAAAGCTTTTTCATGAAGAAGCTCAAGGAAGAAGAAGAAGAATGAAGAAGATAACTTAATCCTTTTGTGATGAACAATGCATTATTGTAGTGGTTACAAATCTAACCAAGGGTTAAGCATGAGAAGAGTTAACCCTTGTAGAGAGTTAACTAGGGTTAATGGTTTGGATTGGGTTAACATAATATCTCACAAAAATATCAAGCAACCACAAAGTCAAAGCTTCATGAAGCTTCATGGAAGCTTCATGCAAAAGCTAACCCTAATCCAAACCCTAACCAAGTTTAAACCCTAAACCATAGTTAAATTTGTAACCCTAACATGTAACAATATTATATATCACATATACAATATATTTTGTAACAATAGAAAATAATACAATTAACATATATCGCATATATATCAATGTATTATCCCGTGAGAAAATGAATCTTTTAGTGAGCTAATATTAGTTAATGTAATTTAATATATCATATATATTATTATACATTAAATTATCGAATCAACACTTGATCCGACAATCCGGCTATATCTCATATAACCGACTAATACGATGACCCGACTATATCACATATACCCGGCCGATATCTCATATCGCGAGAATCCAATACGGTATCATATACCGCATTATCCTCGGTCCCGCACATATCACATATGTGCTCCTACTCCGTTTTTCCTGAGCCAAGAAACCTCTGTGTAGAACTCTAAAGAATCGTCAATACGCCCGCATTAGGTGATGATCATATCAAACACCCACAAGCTGCAAGCGGTCAGCTAAACGTAACAGCTACCCAGGTATTGAGCGCTCAGAAGATCAACAAGCAAGCCTGTACATTCTCCTGTGAATCCAAACAGTAACACTCCTGTACAGTCCGGTCTCGTCGTCTGATATGTCGCATATCTCGCCTAGGGGTGGTAAACGTCAGACCCCAGTAGCTCGATAAGTCGTGTCGATATGAGGTCTATAACAGTTCGAGAAACTACTGATAACACTTACCAGTAAATCTCAGCAACCCTGGCCAGGGATTTCCGGTTATAGCCAATCGAACACAGCACAACATCAACTCCCTATACCGGGAGAGACGAATCCCCTCCTATCGCTCATTGCCTCCATGTGATTCGGGACTGTACCCAAAAGCCACCTTTTTGCATGCCCTCTTGGACGTGGTATGATGGAAATCAAAGCACAGTGGGAATCACACAAGACTCTATGACGATCTCGGGTCAACAGACTACTCTGTACCAGTGTCACCGGAGAACTGCCATCTGACGTGAGGTATAATACCATCTGGGAGTTCTCGGCGAGTCCGTCCAGTTTACCCAGTCTCCACTGAGCACCCGTACACCATCCTTGATGTCAAACACCGATGGATATGGGATCATCCATCGCCCATCATATGGGTCAAGATGCGTATACGCTAGTCTACTCTGGTGCATCGATGCCCTGTCTCGATATACCCTCGACTAGGAACAGTTATAGGATGTACTCGTCGACTACCGTGGCCCCACTAGTATGATCTCATCATAGTCCCAGTAGTCGAGTACATATCCTAAGGGCTTTATCAACATGTAATATAGAGTCAATCAGAGTACATGTTAAGATAAAATACAACCAGATAGCATACTATCATGTCGAGCAAGAAAGTCCTCCCTATATATGTCCAAGCATCCATTACAATATACATCGTATGTACAGTAATGTCCTCTAGGGCATACATATAACTAAAAATCTCCCACTTGCACTAGGGCCATCTGTTGTGGTATGACATACCCAACAATTAGCTGCGGTTGAAGTATCTCATACTCAACCATCCCATAAAAGTCTCTACTGGGAAAAAGGCCTTTGTGAGTGGATCCGCGCTGTCGTCCTCTGTGTCTACTCTCCTATCCTCGATCTCCTTGGAGATCAACCATCTCCATGATCAGGTGATACTGCCTAAGAATTATATCTGGATTTCTGATAGGACGGTAGTTCCTTGGCTAAAGCCACAACCCCATTGTCACACAATGGTAGGAACTAAGTTCATCTTATGAACTTATATATATCCAGACTGCCTCTTTGGTAGTATCTTTGGTAACGATGTACCTTGCCTTTAATCGTCTAGTATGTCACGGTATTTAGCTTGGAACTCTTCCAACATACCGTCCCTCCACTGAGGTTAAAGACAATGCCTGCGACTGACATTCAGTCGTCCTTATCACCCTGGAACCTTTCCAGTGATTCTCCCCAGGATCGATTGATACCATCTCACTACAAGTAGTGAGTATCCTAACATCCAATTAGATCTATCTCATAGATCCATAACTCAGGATTTAGGAGGTATCACTTTGATCCTTTATGGAGAATCCTTGTGATAAGCGGAGATTAACCGAGCGCAGCATAGGAAACTCCTTCCCTATCAAGAGTATGTCATCCACGTACTCTACGAGGATTTCCACCATACTCTCTACTACCTTTTTGTATATACAAGGTTCATCTACCATTTTGATGAAGTCAAACTCTTTGACTATCACATCAAAACAGATGTTCCAACTCCGCGATGCCTGCTTTATCCTATAAAGCATCTTGCACACGTTTCCGCTGTTCCCACTGTCTACGAAGCTCTCTGGCTGTGTACTTATAGACGCTATTTTCTAAAACATCATTTAGAAAAGCAGTCATGACACCCAACCGCCAGATATTGTAGTCATGGTATGTAGCCGTGGCAAGTAGGATCTGGATGGACTTAAGCACAGCTTTGAAAGTCTCAACCTTTCCATGTACACCAAGTAATCTTCTCAAGATATACTCGCTCCTGATGGGGATTTAACCCTTCAGATAAAGCAACCAAAGTCCATACTTTGTTGGTGTATAAGGATTCCATCTCAGATCACTAAGCATCCAGCCATTCTTACAGAGTCCCACTCCTGATGGCCAGCTGGAAACTAGTTGGGTCATCATCTCATGATGCAATCCTCGCTCCCACTGTCATAAAGAAACCGAAGTATCTCTCAGGTGGGTGAGGAACCCTACTAGATCGGCGGAGAGGCTGAGGTTCGTTGGAAACTATTGAATCCTTTGGTTCTACCAAATCATCAGTTGCAGTTTGTATAGCTGGAACATTTTCAGTTCTACATAACAGACCTTGCCTCGAGCTTGTCCGGATTTTGCTTTTAGACATAGGCCGGACAACCCCAAATCTTAACCAACTTAAGATATGGGCTCTTCCCTTTCCATATCACATATGAAGTGGTAGGCAACTGATTTGATTCGAACCCTATTCAATAGGTATGCAGCTTCTCAAGTGCATAACTCCCAAAAGGAAATAGGAAACTCAGTAGTACTCATCATAGAGCACACCATATCACATAGGGTGTTATTGCTCCGCCCCGATATACCATCGTGCTATGGTGTATACGGAGGAGTAATGCCGAGAGAGAATCTCATTCTCCTTTAGAATAGTCCAGGAATTCCGTGCTCATGTATTCTCCTCCTTGATCTCATCATAGGACATAATACTTTTACCCGTATTTTGGTTCTCTACTTCTAACTTATATTCTGTGAATATCTCAAAAGGTTCGGACTTCTGTTTCAATAGGAACATATGTCTGAATCTTGAGAGATCATCAGAGAATGTAATGAAGTACAAAGAACCGGTCTTGGCATGTGTAGACAGGAGACTTTCATACATCAGCATGTATCAATCCCAAAAGTTCACTAACTCTTTCTCTGTTTCCAATAAACAGAGCTGTGGTCATCTTATCTTTATGACATGACCGGCAAGTTTCACAAGATGTAAATTCAAACTAATTTAAATATGCATCTAAATGTAACTTCAGCCAGTCGGGTCGCATTGATATGACCTAGTCTACAATACCTCAAGAAGGATTCGTTCATTTCTGAACTCTTCTTCTTGTGTGTGTTCCGTATACTAAGAACTGTAGTTTGATTTAGAACGACAATGCTTTTAGATAACGTGCCTGAACCGATCAACTCTTGATATAGGAAATGTTCAAAACATTATCCAACAATACAAAATTATATCTTTCTTTACTAATAAAGAGACCGATATTATTTTGTATATCAGCTTCGGTATCTAATAACATTCGTTCAGAATCAATGTATTCAGGTAATACAGGGTGATAGTGACCAACAGACTTGGCTGCAACACTTGCACCGTTTTCTGTCACATGAAACTTATCACCCGTTCTCAGTTCTCTACCTTTCTGTAGCCCATGTAACAGATTACATATGCGGGATCCTGATCTGGTATTACATACCCAGGACGTAAAGGATACTGAGAAACAGTTCTCTGTAATGAACAAACCCGAAAAAGATGCATCAGCATGCACATTCTTCATTTGGGCGGCACGGGAAATCTGGTATTCCCCAATTTCCTGCTCTGTCTTATAACAATTATAAGTTGGAGCGGGACCAACGTTCCCCAGCTCAGTATAATAAGAGGGTTCGGTCAATATATCCGTATTATTATCTTGATTAAGGCGTGATATGGTCGCTACCTGGAGAGAGAGAGAAGAAAACACTCAGCGTATGCTCTTGCAAGATTAGATTGGTTATCTAATATATCTAATCAGGATGTCTCCCACTGTTTTAATCAAATCTTCCTTCAAACCCCAAAAGGAAAGACTAGCCGGGATTAATTACACGATACAAGTTCGCCAATCTTTCAGCCAGGCCAGTGTCGGTACTTTGAGGGAGGTCCCCCGTGATTTCGCACGAACCTAATTAAAGTAAACCTCGTTTTCCCAGGGGCGTAACCCCGTTAACACCTTTCTAGACACCTACTTGATCGGCTAATTGTAATGTGTAACACTTTCCCAGGAGTAACTCTTACTCGCAGCGGGTATCGGGATCCAACTATCTCATAGAAGGTATGCAATCTCATTGCAAATTTCAACACTTGAAATTCCCAATAATATTTTGCCCCAAGCGTCCTATGACCTTGACAGAGGTCAACAAACCATAGGCTGCTAGTCAAGTTCAACCCGTCATTTCCTGATTGAAGTAAACCCACCCGCACGACCCTTGATAGAGGTCAATAAGGTCGCACGACTACCCTAAATCAATCACATCATATGTTTATACAGATAAGCACTAATCAGCTACCGCACATTACGCCTTGACAGAGGTCAACAAACGCAGCACGAATACTAACTATTACTTATCTGAAATGACGGAGGGCTACGACAAGTTTTTAAGAAAACCCTTTGCGTATTGAACTTGATATCGTTGTAGAATCGAGTGATTTTAAATGGAATGTTTTTTAGGCTTTTCTAGTTTTGCTAAAGGGGTTACTCCCGGTGAAGGGATCGTCGGCCCTTTCCTCATCGAATAAGGTGCAGGATATTTCACAAATACCACTATGCAAAGTAAGAACTATAGAAGCAATCAAAAGGAAAACCGAGTTTGTAGCATCTGCCAGTTATAGCTAAAGGAGTCACTCCCGGTGAAGGGATCTCGGTCCTTTCCTTATCGAATAAGGTGCTGGATGTTCTACAAGGAACACCGCTATACAAAGCAAGAAATAGAGCTACCAGTTTTTAAACAAGTTTCTACAACATCTTAAGTTTCTTTTATTTCATTAATCTTATTAATGAAGTCCCATTTTATTATGCTTCACAAGCATCTCTTTTGAAACGATATCTGCAATATAACATATATCTCATATATATAATATAAACATTCGTCTCAGGCAGTAATATGATCTCATCACAGAACATTGCAGCAGAAGAACATATATGAAATATTGGATATAGTAGGACGTCCATGTTTTCAATAGGAGCCAGTATAAAATACGGATTCCACGGTCGCGATGAATAGCCAAACCCACATCCCTAGACCCCTACGAGAGTGGCAAGCAACACAGCCAATTCTATGGTTAGGAGACCCGGTCCCGACTCCTTGAGATGGTTTCCCACTGGACCCTAGAACCCGGTTACTTGTGCTCCCCGCCTTGGGTCTACCTAATGCGGAAAAGTAAATAATATACAACGGTGACATCTTCCGCTATCTGGAAGTGCCCCAATAAAAGAATATTACATACAAATGAATTTTACATGAATGAAAAAGAAAAAACTCTCATCTCACATAAAACCCCCGGCTATTCAAAACGCGATGATCCAATATAACATATCACAACAACACATAATATCTCATATCATCAACGTAAGCAAGTATGCGTTTCCCGATTGTCGTTGATGTATAGCAATGAAGCCGGCGATACACCACATACTACGCTTACGGTCACAGAAAAGAAAGTGTAAAACTACAACAGTTGGAATCCGCAACCTCTTTAGACATCGCATGCCTAACCAAATGAATTCCATAAACATCGCATGCCTAACATTTATAAACCCCGCATTTTAGTCTCATTATCGAAAACTCTTTTCAATATCAAGTCGGGCAATTCAACAAGATTCCCGACGTCCTGATCGAATGCTCGTCGCAAACTTTAGTAGACGGCCGCACCCCAGATGCCGTCGACGAAGTGCACTAAGGCGGAACACCGCTGCCGCGAGCACCCGAACGGATGCTTTCGGCGACGGGGTTCTCCTACAGTCACTTGGTCGGGGCTATGGGGCGTGGCTGTCTATTAAGTTTACCCGGCGAGTATCCGCGTACACTACGTGATTGCGACGGACTTTTGATCGCATCAAAATTCCGTGGCAACCGATCAAGTGAGACTAAAGTGCTGTGTTTATAACATTCATATTAGTTATCTCATAACCACCTGTGGATTCCAAATATTGTATCACATTCCAGATAAATAGACAAAGTTAAACTTTCCGATCGAATCATCAAGCACCCAAGATTTCCCCAATATATCTCAACATTTGAAATCAGTTCAAAAACATCCATCACATGCCACAGTACCAATGGTCCAGCCGTAGAAGGGTCAAGCCAACGCCTCACATGTGGCACGCCGTACTGCCCCAAACCCTAGGGTTCAAAAGGCAGTTCAAGACGGTCACATAATCGAGTTAAGGTTTGTTGTCTTCTAGAGGGTCCACCACGTTACTTGCATGACTTAGAACGTTCTTAAACACGAGGAAAAATCCAACTTTTGAAAAAATTTCCGACAGGGGAAAAAGTGAGTTATTGATATCCGTTCGAACTCTTTAACAGTTTCTAAAAGTTATCTGGACAAAACACAAAGACGCAGTTAAAGTTCCCGATCGAATCATCGAATTTCCAATACAACCCAGAAAATTCAACAGTTGAATAAATATTAAAAATTCCCAGAAAATACAGCACTAAAAGATAAGAATTACAGTGCAAATTTGAAATAGTGAAGTGACTAACTTGCCGCGGAACCGCCGCACAAGCCATGCTTGTGCCGCGGTTGCGCCGCGCTTTGGTGGAATTAGGCGCACGTGCTTCACAGTAACTCTTGTATTTCCCTGCTGATTTTTTTGAGCATTTTTAATATGAAAAAAAGAACAGTTTTGAAAAATTTCCAGAAACTAGGGTATATCGGGTTTTCCGGGTTCGATCGGACTTTAAAGTTCGCCTAGACTTCGCCTAAAGCTCTAGCTTGGCTATGATACCACTGTAGGGTTGCTAGGCACGTGCATAAGGGTCTACGAGGCATCAACCATGCCCGATTAAAAATTTTTCCCTGCCGAAGAACCCGAATACGGATCTTTAAACTAGGGTTTAGGCGAAAACGAACATGTTAAACGCTTTAACACTAAGTGAGAGGGATTACAACCTTTGTAGATCCGGTCCTTCACTTCTTAAGCTCCGTGTTGAGGTCCCTTCGCTGCGATCATCGTGTTCCCGACTCTCGAGAGGCTTCACGAAGAGAATGATGCAACCTTTGCTTCCGATCTTCGATACAAAGATGATCTACCTTGAAGTTTCGTTAACACAAGCTAACACTCATGAAATGATGTGAACACCCTCATATAAATGGCAAAGATAGATGAGGATGATGAAGTAGGATATTTACTCTCATTTATAATCTTTTTCTCACTCACTTTCATCACAAAAGAAAGCTTTTTCATGAAGAAGCTCAAGGAAGAAGAAGAAGAATGAAGATGATAACTTAATCCATTTGTGATGAACAATGAATTATTATAGTGGTTACAAATCTAACCAAGGGTTAAGCATGAGAAGAGGTAACCCTTGTAGAGAGTTAACTAGGGTTAATGGTTTGGATTGGGTTAACATAATATCTCACAAAAATATCAAGCAACCACAAAGTCAAAGCTTCATGAAGCTTCATGGAAGCTTCATGCAAAAGCTAACCCTAATACAAACCCTAACCAAGTTTAAACCCTAAACCATAGTTAAATTTGTAACCCTAACATGTTACAATATTATATATCACATATACAATATATTTTGTAACAATAGAAAATAATACAATTAACATATATCGCATATATATCAATGTATTATCCCGTGAGAAAATGAATCTTTTAGTGAGCTAATATTAGTTAATGTAATTTAATATATCATACATATTATTATACATTAAATTATCGAATCAACACTTGATCCGACAATCCGGCTATATCGCATATAACCGACTAATACGATGACCCGGCTATATCACATATACCCGGCCGATATCTCATATCGCGAGAATCCAATACGGTATCATATACCACATTATCCTCGGCCCCGCACAAATCACATATGTGCTCCTACTCCGTTTTGCCTGAGCCAAGAAACCTCTGTGTAGGACTCTAAAGAATCGTCAATACGCCGGCAGTAGGTGATGATCATATCAAACATCCACAAGCTGCAAGCGGTCAGCTAAACGTAACAGCTACCCAGGTATTGAGCGCTCAGAAGATCAACAAGCAAGCCTGTACATTCCCCTGTGAATCCAAACAGTAACACTCCCGTACAGTCCGGTCTCGTCGTCTGATATGTCGCATATCTCGCCTAGGGGTGGTAAACTTCAGACCCCAGTAGCTCGATAAGTCGTGTCGATATGAGGTCTATAACAGTTCGAGAAACTACTGATAAAACTTACCAGTAAATCTCAGCAACCCTGGCCAGGGATTTCCGGTTATAGCCAATCGAACACAGCATAACATCAACTCCCTATACAGGGAGAGACGAATCCCCTCCTATCGCTCATTGCCTCCATGTGATTCGGGACTGTACCCAAAAGCCACCTTTTTGCACGCCCTCTTGGACGTGGTATGATGGAAATCAAAGCACAGTGGGAATCACACAAGACACTATAACGATCTCGGGTCAACAGACTACTATGTACCAGTGTCACCGGAGAACTGCCATCTGACGTGAGGTATAATACCATCTGGGAGTTCTCGGCGAGTCCGTCCAGTGTACCCAGTCTCCACTGAGCACCCGTACACCATCCTTGATGTCAAACACCGATGGATATGGGATCATCCATCGCCGATCATATGGGTCAAGATGCGTATATGCTAGTCTACTCTGGTGCATCGATGCCCTGTCTCGATATACCCTCGACTAGGAACAGTTATAGGATGTACTCGTCGACTACCGTGGCCCCACTAGTATGATCTCATCATAGTCCCAGTAGTCGAGTACATATCCTAAGGGCTTTATCAACATGTAATATAGAGACAATCAGAGTAGATGTTAAGATAAAATACAACCAGATAGCATACTATCATGTCGAGCAAGAAAGTCCTCCCTATATATGTCCAAGCATCCATTACAATATACATCGTATGTATAGTAATGGCCTCTAGGGCATACATATAACTAACAAACTATGGTCAACAAAGTCGTACGAATGTCCTAATTGACCGCATCATATGCTTTATAGGAAGACATCACTTAGCTGTCGTAGACTACGCCTTAACTATAGTCAACAAATATAGCACGAATACTAAGAACTCTACTTAGTAAAATGGAGGAAGGCTACGAATGGTTTTGATGAAAATATTTAACATAATGATTTTGAAATTGTTGTAGAATCTAATGATTTTGAAAAGTAGTGGTTTAAGCTCCGCTTTTAAAATCGAGTAGTTTTCAAAACCAACCGAGTGGGTTGTAGTATTTGCTAGTTTTGCTAAAAAGGTTACTCCCGGTGAAGGGATCTAGGCTCTTTCCTCATCGAATGAGATACTGGATATTCATAAAGGAATACCACTATGCAAAGAAAGAACTAGAGTTACCTTTTTGAAAAAATTGATTCTACAACATCTTTAGTTTTCTTATCTTTTCATTAATCTCATTAATGACGTCCCATCATTTATATTTCCAAAACATCACAGAAGAAACGAAAATAGAACATACGCTTATGCCATCCACATTCGCCATGGGGCCCGTCATGCACCGTTAGGTTACTTAACTAACGGCAGAGTGGGGGATGGACTAGCGCGGGTGCAAAAAATAAGCAACGTTTATTATATATATCATATATATATATATAGAATTCGTCTCACGCAGTTATATGATCACATCATAGAACTCAAGCAATAGAAGTCAACATATGAAATATTGGATATTCTAGGAGGTCCATGTTTTAAATTAAGCTAGTAATTCTTAGTTATATGTATGCCCTAGAGGACATTATTTTACATGATTGTATATTATAATGGATGTTTGGACATATATAGGGAGGAATTTCTTTCTCGACATGATAGTATGCTATCTGGTTACTCTTGATCTTAATATGTAGACTAGTATTATGATACTGTCTTGCTCTCACATGTTGGTAAAGCCCTTAGGATATGTACTTGACTACCAGGATTATGATGTAGATCATATTAGTGGGGCTAGGGTAGTCCACAAGTTCATCCTTGAATTGTTCCTAGTTGTGTGTGTATCGAGACGGGGCATTGATATTCTAGAGTAGACTTGCGTATATGTTTCTTGACCCATTTGATGGGTGATGGATGATCCCATATCCATTGGTGTATCACATCAAAGATTGTATACGGGTGCTCAGTGGAGACTGGGTACACTGAACATGACTCGCCGAGAACTCCTAGATGGTATTATACCTAACGTCAGATAGCAGTTCTCTGGTGACACTGGTACAGGTTAGTCTGTAGACCCGAGATCGTCATAGAGTCTTGTGTGATTCCTGCTGTGCTTTGATTTCCACATTACCACGTTCTAAGGAGATCGTGCAAAATTGTGGTTTTTGGGTACAGTCCCGAGTCACATGGAGGCAATGAGCGATAGGAGGGGTTTCGTCTCTCCCGGTCTTGGGGGTTGATGTTGCGCTGTACTCGATTGGCCATAACAGGAAGTCCCTAGCCAGAGCGGAAACTGAGATTTACTAGTAAGTGTTATCAGTAGTTTCTCGACCTGTTATGAGACTCATATCGGCACAACTTATCAAGTTATTGGGGTCTGACGTTTACCACCCCTAGACTCGATATGCGACATATGAGACGAAGAGACCGGACTGTACGGTAGTGTTACTTATTAGATTCATGTGAGTATGAAAAAGATTGCTTGTTTATCTTCTGATCGCTCATTACCCGGGTAGCCGTTACATCCAGCTAGTACCACTAACGGCTTGTGGGTGAATGATATGATCATACCTACTGACGGCGAATTGATGAGGATTTAGAGTCCTACACAGAGGTTTCCTAGCTCATGCGAAACGAAATAGGGAACATATGTGATATGTGCTGGACCGAGATTAATACGTGTATGTGATACCGTATTCTAATCTCGCGATATATGATATTAGTCGGTTGTATGTGATATAGCCGGATTATTAAATCAAGTGTTGATTTAATATTTTAATTTTTATATATAGTTATATATTTGATATATTAATATACATTAACTAATATTAGCTCACTTAAGAAAATGTTTTCTCCAAATACAATTAAATATATATGTGATATATATTAATGTATTTATTTTTGTGACATTCTTGATGATACATTGGACATGGGTGTATGAGACTCATACCATACTTAAGATAATTTTGGGGATTTAATTATTATGGGAAAAACAAAATTAGGTGGAAAAATCCATGGTTGAAGATGCTTGTGGAAACATTGTCTTAGTCCATTAATTTTGTTTTACTCTAGATATTTATTAACCTAACCATTATCTTTATCCATGGTTAAGTCTCTTCAAATATCATATATGATATTTTCTCACCTGTAAGGTTCCGTAGCACGACAGGAAGGTTTCGGGAGGCGTCGTCCATGCCATTTTCAAAAAATTTTCATGCTAAACAACTCTAATCCTAGAATCTTTAACTAGAGATTTAGACAATACCAAATGTAAACTACTTTACATCTAGAGAACAAGAATACAACCTTTGTAGACCGGTCCTTCTCTTCACTTGCTCCGTGTAGTTCTCCCGCGACTCCACTAGGCTTCTTTGAGACTTTGAACGAGCATCCTCCGATGACCTTCGTGCCGAAGATGATCCACTTGAATTCCCTCCAACTCAATCTATCTTTACACTAAACTCTTTAGCGTATGAAACACGCTACACTTGATCGCTAGTCAAGTGTAGGATGGTGAAGTAGGGGATGTTAAGAGCTCACAAGTTTGTGTTCAAGCTTCATGATTCACATCACATGCGAGGGTTGAAGCTTGAACCATGACATGAGGAGGAAGGAGAAGCTAGAGAGCAACTCAAGAAAATTGGCTAAGTGTTGATAATGAGCTAGAATGAATGGCAACTCTTGACCCCTCACTCATTCAAGCAAAGAATTATGCAATATAAAATTGCAACCATGCTTGAATAGTGAGTCGAGATGAATAAATAAAAGTAAATCCCATGCATGCAACCATGCTTTCACTTTCCACCTCATTTCTATTTTCACAAAATAGAAATTTAAATGCCATGCTTCATTGTTATATATATATATATCATATATATTAATATATACAAAATGAAGAATAATTAGTGAGCTAATGATATTTGTTAAGATATAATTATGTCACAAATAATATATATCACATTATTAAATCAACACTCGATCTAATAATCCGGTTATATCACATATGACTGACTAATATCATTTATCTGTATATCACATTATCGAATCAACACTTCATTAGACAATCTGGTTATATCACATATAACCGAACAGATAACAGATGACTGCCAGATTACAATACGGTATCACATACTCGTATTTAATCAGGCCCAGACACATATCACATATGTGTCCTACTTCATTTCTCTTGAACCAAGGAACTTCTATGTGGGACTCTAAAGACTCATCAATACGCCAGCTGTAGGTGATGATCACATCATTCACCTACAAGCCGTCAGCGGTACTAGCTGGACGTAACGGCTACCTGGGTATTGAGCGATATGAAGATCAACAAGCAAGCCTGTTCTCAGTCTCCATGAGGCCTATTAGTAACAATACCATACAGTCCGGTCTCTTCGTCTGATATGTCGCATATCATGTCTAGGGATGGAAATCGTCAGACCCCAGTAACGTAGTAAGTCATGCCGATGTCTGGCCTATAACGGTTTGAGATACTACTGATAACACTTATCAGTAAATCTTAGCAGCTGCCCTGGCCAGGGACTTCCAGTTATAGCCAATCGAGCATAGCGCAACATCAACCCCCAATACCGGGAGAGACGAAACCCCTCCTATCGCTCATTTCCTCCATGCGAGTCGGTACTGTACCCAAAATCCACGTGTTTGCACGTTTCCTTTGAGCGTGGTAGGGAGGAAATCAAAGCACAGTGGGAGCCGCCCAAGACTCTATGACGATTTCGGTTCTACAGACTAACCTGTACTAGTGTCACCAGAGAACTGCTATCTGACGATAGGTATACTACCACATAGGAGTCCTCGGCGAGTCCTATTCAGTGTACCCAGTCTCCACAGAGCACCTGTATACCATCTTTGATGTCAAATACCAATGGATGTGGGATCATCCATCGCCCATCATATGGGTCAAGAAGCGTATAAGCTAGTCTACTCTGGAATATCGATGCCCTGTCTCGATATTCCCTCGACTAGGAACAATTAAAGGACATACTTGTGAACTACCCTGGCCCCAGTAGTATGATCTCCATCATAGTCCTGGTATTCAAGTATATATCCTAAGTACTTTATCAACATGAGAGAGCAAGAAAGTATCACAATACAAGTCTACATGTTAAGACAAAGAACAACCAGATAGCATACTATTATGTCGAGCAAGAAAGTCCTCTCCATATTTTTGCAAGCATCCACTATAATATACATCATATGTACAATAATGGCCTCAAGGGCATACATATAACTAACAATCTCCCACTTGCACTAAGGCCATGTGTTGTAGTATCTCATACCCAACATCCCAAAAAGTCTCTCAAATTATGTCTGGGGAAGGCCTTTGTGACTGGATCCGCTACGTTGTCCTACGTATCAACACTCCTGACCTCGATCTCCCGGCGATCAACTATCTCCCGGATTAGGTGATACCGCCTCAGAATATGTCAGGATCTCTGATGGGACCTGGGTTCCTTGGCCAAAGGCACCGATCCATTGTTATCACAATACACAAGTATTGGATGCTCAATGGATGGAACCACACCAAGCTCAGCAATGAACTTCTTCATCCAGACAGATTCTTTGGCAGCATCGTTGGCAGCGATGTATCAGCCTCCATCGTCGAGTCTGCAACGGTGTCTTGCTTGGAACACTTCCAACACACCGCCCCTCCGTTGAGGGTAAAGACAAAACCCGAGACCGACTTACTGTCGTCCTTATCATTCTGGAAGCTCGAGTCGGTAAAGGACTCCACTTGGAGTTCACCGTTACCGTACACCAAGAACATCTCTTTAGTCCTTCTCAAGTACTTGAGAATGTTCTTCATAGCTGTCCAGTGATTCTCTCTTGGATCTGCTTGATACCTACTCACTACACTTAGTGAGTACGCTACATCGGGTCTAGTACATACATCGCGTACATGATAGAGCCTACTGCAGAAGCATAGGGTATCCCTTGCATGCGAGCCCTCTCCAAATCAGTCTTTGGAGACATCTCTTTGGAGAGAGTGAGTCCTGAGATTGTGGGTATGTTCCCATGCTTGGAATCTTCCATACTAAACCTCTTTAGTACGGTGTCAATGCACCTAGATTGGGACAATCCTAGTATCCGTTTAGATCTATCTCTATAGATCTTAATCCCCAAGATGTAGGAGGCATCACCAAGATCTTTCATTGAGAATCTTTTTGATAAGAAGAGCTTGACCGAGTGCAGCATACGAACATCATTTCCTATCAAGAGTATGTCATCTACGTACAATACGAGGAAGACGACCTTA
This sequence comes from Agapanthus africanus, assembly GCA_030015575.1. NCBI lineage: Eukaryota > Viridiplantae > Streptophyta > Magnoliopsida > Asparagales > Amaryllidaceae > Agapanthus > Agapanthus africanus. Next base: position 291,997,162 of record JASDDO010000012.1, on the reverse strand, counting down.
CTCTCTGCGACCTTCTTGTAAATACAGGGTTCATCTACGTTTTTGTTGAATTCAAACTCTTTGGCTACCTCATCAAAACATATGTTCCAACCCCGCGATGCCTATTTCAACCCGTAGATTGATTTAAGCAGTTTGCACACCTTTTCGCTGCTCCCACTGTCTACGAAGCCCTCCGTCTTAGTCATGTACACGCTCTCTTCTAAAACACCATTTCGAAAGACGGTCTTAACATCCATTTGCCAGATTTCGTAGTCATGGTATGCAGCGATGGCAAGTAGGATCCGGGTGGACTTAAGCATAGCCACTGGAGAAAAGGTTTCATCTTAATCCACACGTGGTCATTGACGAAAACCTTTTGCAACAAGTCTAGCTGTGAAAGTCTCAACTTTTCCATCTACACCAAGTTTCTTCTTAAAGATCCATTTGGTTCCAATGGGTTTTACCCCTTCAGGAGCAACTTCCAAAGTCCACACTTTGTTGGTATACATGGATTACATCTCAGATCGCATTGCATCCAGCCATTTCACAGAGTCCCCACTCGTGATGGCCTGCGCGAAGCTAGTTGGGTCATTTTCTTCCATGATGCTATCCTCGCTCCCACCATCAATGAGAAAACCGTAGTATCTCTCAGTTGGATGAGGAACCCTACTAGGTCGGTGGAGAGGCTGAGGTTCGTTGGGAATTATCGAATCCTCTGGTTCTACCAAATCTTCTGTTGTAGTTTGTGTAGCTGGAACTTCTTCCAGTTCTACCTCCTTTCCACTAATTTCTTTTTCAAGAAATTCCTTTTCTAAAAAGGTGGCATGTCGAGAAACAAACACTTTTTGTTCCTCGGTGTGTTAGAAGATATAACCTCCCAAATGTTTGGGATATCCAATAAACTTACACAGAAAAGACCTTGCCTCGAGCTTGTCCGGATTTTGTATTTTCACATATGTCGGACAACCTCATATCTTAAAGTAATTATGACATGTCCTCTTTCCTTTCCATATCACGTACGGAGTGGTTGGAATAGATTTGGTGGAAACCATATTCAATAGGTCTGCAGCTGTCTCCAGTGCATATCCCCAAAAGGAAATAGGTAACTCAGCAGTACAAGTCATAGAGCGCACCATATCCAATAGGGTGCGATTCCTCCGCTCCGATACACCGTTGTGTTGTGCTGTATACGGAGGAGTAAGCTGAGAGAGAAACCCATTCCCTTTTAGATAGTCACGGAATTCCGTGCTCAAGTATTCTCATCACCGATCTGATCGAAGGATTTTAATACTTTTACCCGTCTGGTTCTCAACTTCATGCTTATATTCTTTGAATTTCTCAAAAGCTTCAGACTTGTGTTTCAACAGGAACACATGACCGAATCTTGAGAGATCGTCAGTGAATGTAATGAAGTACGAGGAACCATTTCTGGCATGTGTAGACATTGGACGGCGTACATCACTGTGTATCAGTCCCATGTCCTGTAAACGGAATTTTGGTCATCTTGCGTTTGAGACATGACTGGCAAGTTTCATAAGATGAAAGTTCGAATGGATTCAAATATCCATTTTTACGTAACTTAGCTAGTCGTGTTGCATTGATATGACCTAGTCTATAATGCCACAAGAAGGATTCGTTCATTTCTGAACTTTTCCTCTTGTATGCGTTCTGTACGTTAAAAACTGTGTTTTGATTCAGAACGTATAATCCGTTACATAACGCACCAAATCCAATCAACACTCGATTTAGGTAAATGTTCATAACATTATTCTCTATTAAAAAGTTATATCCTTCTTTATCTAATAAAGAAATTGATATTAAATTGCATATCATAGAGTGTACGTAATAACAGCCATTTAGGATCAATGTATTCCCAGTTGGCAATACAAGGTGATATTCACCAACTGCTTTGGCTGCAACACTTGCTCCATTCTCTACTTCTAGAGAATGATCAAGTTTTCCCAGTTCTCTACCTTTCCTTATCCCATGCAACAAATTGCATATGTGGGATCCCGATCCGGTATCTAATACCCAGGACATAGAGTGCACTGAAAAACAGTTCTCGGTAACTAATGCAGCCGAAGTAGATGCATCAACATGCTTATTCTTCGTTTGGGTGGCATGGTAATCCGGATATTCTCCTATTTCCTGCTCGGACTTATAACACTTATAAGTTGGAGCGGAACCAACTTTCCCCTGCTCAGTATGACAAGCGGGTTCGGTCAATACATCCATATTGTTATCTTGATTAAGGCGTGTCATTGGTTGCTGCCTGGAGAGAGAGAGAGAAGGAAACGCGTTAGCGTGCGCTCTTTGCAAGATTAGATTGGTTATTATCTTATCTAATCAGGACGGCTCCCACTGTTTTTATCAAATCTTCCTTTAAACCCTAAATGGTAAGACAAGCCGGGATTAATTACACCTTAAAGTTCGCCAACCATTCAGCCAGGCCAGTGCCGGTACTTTGACGGAAGTTCCCCGTGCTTTCGCACGGACCTGATTAAAATAAACCACGTTTTCCCAGGGGCGTGACCCCGTTAACACCTTTCCAGTCACCTACTTGATTGGCTAATTGTGATGTGTAAGACTCTCCCAGGAGTAACTCTTACTCGCAGTGGGTATCGGGATCCAACTATCTCATAGAAGGTATGCAATCTCATTGCAAATTTCAACACTTGAAATTCCTGATAATATTTTTCCCCTAGCAACTTATGACCTTAAGATAGTCAACAAATCATAAGCGCTAGCCTAGTTTAACCCGTAATTTCCAGATTGAATTAAACCCACCCATACGACCCTTAACATAGTCAACAATGTCGCACGACTACCCTAATCCAATCGCATCTCATGTTTTAGCAGATAAGCACTAATTAGCTACCGTACACTACGCCTTAGCGTAGTAAAAAAACGTAGCACAAATACAAAGTAGTACCTATCTGAAATGGCGGAAGGCTACGACATGTTTTTCAGAAAACCTTTTGCGTAATGAACTTGATATCGATGTAGAATCGAGTAATTTTGAAAAGGAGTTTTTTTTAGGCTTTTGCTAGTTTTGCTAAAGAGGTCACTCCCGGTGAAGGGATCTCGGCTCTTTCCTTATCGAATAAGGTGTTGGATATTCTATAAGGAATACCACTATGCAAAGCAAGAACTAAAAAAAGGCAATTAAAAACAAAACCGAGTGGGTTGTAGCATCTACTAGTTTCTCTAAAGAGGTCACTCCCGGTGAAGCGATCTCGGCTCTTTCCTTATCAAATACGGTGCTGGATATTCTACAAGGATTACCGCTATGCAATGCAAAAACTAGAGCTACCCTTTTTGAAAATTTGATTCTACAACATTTTTTAGGTTTCTTTTCTTTCTCATTAATGAAGTCCCATCAATATGCTTCCTAAGCATCACAGAAGAAACGAAAATACAACGTACGCTTATGCCATCCACATTCGCCACAGTGTCCCGTTATGCACCGTTAGGTTATATATATCATATATACAATAATAAAGCATTCGTCTCACGCATATAAAGTGATCCCATCACAGAATATCAGCAGCAGAAGATACCATATGAAATATTTAATATATTAGGAATTCTGTGTTTTAAATTAAGCCAGTATAAAACACGGATTCCACGGTCGCGAGAATAGCCAAACCCACATCCCTAGACCCCTACGAGAGTGGCAAGCAACCCTACCAATTCTAGAGTTAGGAGACCCGGACTCGACTCCTCGAGATGGTCTCCCACTGGACTCTAGAACCTGGTTACTTGTGCTCCTCGCCTTGGGTCTATCCTAATGCGGAAAAGTAAATAATATACAACAATGGTGACATCATCCTCAACCCGGAAGTGCCCAAATAAAATAATATTACATACAATGAATTTTACATGAATGAAAATAAAAACTCTCATCTCACTTAAAAAAAACCGGCTATTCAAAACACGACGATCCAATATAATATATCCAAGCAACATATAACATCACATGTCATCAAATAGCTAGACGATGTTAAACATTCTGATCGAATCAACAAACACCCAAAATTTCCTAAAAAGCTCAACACTTGAGCGTAGTTTAAAAAATACTCAGAACATGCCACGGTACCTATGGACCAACCGTAGAAGGGCCAACCCTTGCCTCACCTATGGCGCCGCGGAACTATCGCAAACCCGAGGGTTTAGCGGCGATTCTTACGGTCATAGAATCGAGTTAGGGTTTCGTTCTTCTAGAGGGTCCATCGAATCACTTGCTTGATATCTGATTGTTGTTTAACTTTGAAAAAATACAACTCTTGGAAAAATTTCCGGCGAGGGTTAAAGTTGGTAGTTGATATCCGTTCGAACTTTTTAACACTGTCTAAATAACCTGAAATATATTTAGAATTACGACTAGGAAACACTCCGATTTGCCTTTATAGAAAATTAACATCTCATGTAATTTTAGAAAAAACTAGCAACACCTAAAAGACCAAAACCCAGAGACCAGACCACTGAAAAAATACGAAGCCCAGAAGACAAACTGGGGCCGGCCTGCTCGTATTTTTGGGGTTCCCTCCGGGTCAAAACCGGTGGATTAGGTTGTTATTTGCTCAGTGTTCATGTTACATCTCATATAACATTCTGCAGTTGCTAAAAAAACATTTTCGACGACTTTAAAAATTGACAGAAACTGGGTTGTTAATGTTTCAAGTTTCGGATCGGTTTCGGTTTCGTAATCTAACAAACATTGTCTAATTCTCTAGCTTGGCTGTGACACCACTGTAAGGTTCCATAGCACGACAACAAGATTTTGGGAGGTATCGTCCATGCCATTTTCAAAAAATTGTCATGCTAAACAACCCTAATCCTAGAATCTTTAACTAGAGATTTAGACAATACCAAATGTAAACTATTTTACATCTAGAAAACAAGAATACAACCTTTGTAGACCGGTCATTCTCTTCACTTGCTCCGTGTAGTTGGCCCTCGACTCCACTAGGCTTCTCTTGAGACTTTGAACGAGCTTTCTCCGATGAACTTTGTGCCGAAGATGATACACTTGAAGTCCCTCCAACTCAAGCTATCTATACACTAAACTCTTTAGCGTATGAAACACGCTACACTTGATCGCTAGTCGAAGAATCTTTTTTCTCTTTTAGCGTCTTGATAAGGATAAAAATCTTAGATTTGACTGAACCAAGTAGAGACTTTTAGCTTACAGTCACAGCTTCCCTCTCTACTGCGGGCCTTGACATCGCTTATAACTCTATGCCTGGGCCTGGCCTGGACTATATTGTTTGCCTGCCTGACTTTGACATCCCGCTGGTCTCATTATCGCTCCTGCTAAAGCCGATTCAAACTTGTGTTCACTTTAAAGAAAAGATTAGTAGTATTTTTTGTTGACTATAAGAGAAGTTTTATATAATTTGTCCAATCTATCTACATGCATGTCAGTGAACACTTGAGTCAATAGGCCTATGTGCTTCCCCGTTCAAAAAAAGGAGTAATGATCTATAAGGGCAATGATTCTAACCGTATGAATTAGTCCTTAAGGACGTATTAGGTTGAAACTATAGCTCGTTCAGTCATTTAGGGAATGAATACAAACTGAATGGCCTTCCTCCTATACTCCAGGGCAATATAGCGCGGTTATAATAGAGGATGTTTGAAACTTTTAGGGTTGTATTTTCCTTTTACCGAAAACCCCGTCAACTTAACCCATATTGCTTGGCTTGGGTTACTTATATATAAAGGGCTATACAATATACTATACTCCTGTATCCTTAAGGGCAACCAGCGACGTTCGTATTACTTCCAGGGAATGGATCAGCAAAACCTTAAGGATCCGCCCTTAGCTCCACAGGACATAAAGTTAGAAAGTCTATTTTTCTTTCTTAGCTCCACAGGCCTTTATGGGTTACCTAAGAAGTCCCACATACTCATGCTCTTAGCACCAAAAATCTCAAGGTGTACTAGATGATCATGATCAGATAAGTCATCGGGTAAAGATTTTATCGAATCTCTATTCTTCGCTTTTTTTGTACCCGGAGATCATAAAAGGTGCTACGCATGGACATATAATTGGTAAGGTTTCCATGCATGAGAATAGGGTCATCAAAGATGTCAATCCAATCTTTTTTCTCCTCTAAGACATGAGTCACATTCTTCTTTGCTAAAGTAGGATTCGTCCTCTTACGCTGGCGTCTCGAATCCACTATTTTCAAGATCTTTTCCCTCTGGTCTCCCTATACATAGACATCAGGATCCTTTTTCGTTACAGATGTACAAATGGATGACCAGGAACGGTGAAAAGAGACGTCGAGCTCTTTCCCCTCGAACAACTGGAAATGATACCGCAATTGACTTGTGGCCGTGTTTTTTGCTAGTTGTTGAATTCAAAATACCAAAATTCATGTGAAAGCCACTAGACTCACCCTTACCCTCCCCAACCAAGATTGTTTGACAAGTGAACGCCTTTCGTAAACGAGAAACTATTTCATCTTTATCCAAAAACGGACATTCCACATGAGACAAGGTTAATAAAACATATCTTCGAAGAGTAGAATTAGATAGAACTGCATTCATTTCTTTTTTTTTACTTTAGATAATGGCTTAACAGTACCTATGTTACCCGTTTGAAAAGAAAGAAGAGAAATTTGGCTATGTTTCCCGAGAGAGACTGCCTTCTCTCAGGTTAGTAGTCGGCTAGAAGTAGAAGACTACTCTATGACGGTCTGACCTCTTTTCCTGGGCTCTGCTCGCTCGTCTACGCTCCGACCAATTAAGTAAAACAAAATGGAAAAATGATGTTTCCTTGCTTTAAGTAAAGTATAAGAAATAGTAGTTGTAGTAGTAAAAAAAGGCAATCAATCGGAAAAAATGAATTCAAGTAGTAGTCAAAAAGTGCACTTTTTCCTAGATATATATATCTATATATATGAATCAATCTAGACTATCCTCTATCCAGATAGAGATGACCCTATGAGCGACTACGTCGATCTTTTCTTATATGTTTTGGCCATATCCGTTTCCGCTCCGAAGAGGAAGGTTTGGATCTTTCAATCTTATGTTGTGAGGGATGTGACCTATGTTAGGTCCATAAGTTACTACAGCTTTTGGTGTTCTATGATTCACCTCCGAATAATGAGTAGGTAGTTCGATCCTTTTGATTCTTATCTTCCTAGTAAATGGGGATCCGGAGCAATAGGTCGAATTACTATATAAAGAAGACTTGTAAACAAAAGGACTTATTGTTCGAGTAGGAAGATTTCGGTTTTGATCTTTTCTACTCTTCGATAAGAAGAAGTATTTGAAATGAAATAAATTCCTCTTCATTCTGTTGTGTTCAGCGAACGAACTGCCTAAGCATACTTTTGTGGATCCAAACTTCTTGGTTCTTTCTAAGTCTTCTTCTTGCATAGAAGAATGCAACTCTTGCAAAAACCGGGATTTGAGTAGTAGGCGGCACACCCTCCGAGTTTTGAGTAGGCGGAACCATTCTGTTTTGGTTCTTCTCCACATTCTGACCGGCAGGAATTTGCCTATGATTTTCCCAACTGATATGTCGATATAGAAAGATCTCCTTATTTCTTCACCACGGGATCCCGCCTCATTTTCTTGAAAAGATATTAGATCACCGTGGGAAACTTTGAAATGAGTAATGCATACCAGTCCATTATTCACACAAACCATTCGATGGCTTATCGGCTGCCTTGCTTGAGGAAGAGTGTTACTAAAATGGAGACGAACCGGAATCACGTCCGATCTTGTTTCTTGATTGAGTAGAAAAGGGATATATGATGTTCGTTCTTTTCCTCTGTGCATATCCCTTATGGGTAAATCCACATAATAAAGGGGAAAATTTCGTGTAGTTTGTGATTTGCTGTTACTGTTTAGATTTTCTCTAAGAGAAAGATTTCTTTTAATGGATCTCCGCTTGTTCCTCAATCTTCCGAGAATGCGGCGTTGTATTAAAGAAAGTTCTCTGTTCCGAACATTTTCTTTAAGTAGACGACACTTTTGAAATCTTATTGCAGGCATGTCAGATCTCGACGAATCAGTCTTTTTCGCCACATCGTGTCTAACGGGAATCGAACCACTGACACAAGGATTTGAAGAAAAGTGCCTCTGCTTACTTAGTAATTGTCTAAGCATTAGAAACTGCCGAATAACTCGACCCCACTACTTCCTTTTCCTTTGCTTGTTCTCTTAAGCCGTGTCGAAGCAAACTAAAAAAAAAATCGGAATTCTAATTTAATTTCCACTCGACTGATTTACTGAACACGGTGCTATACCATACCCCACTGATCTCCTTTTTAGTTCTTATCAATTGATCCTCTTTCCTTTCTCCCTTCCCGGCTATCCCTCTTTCCGACGGTTTCCGATCTTTCTTTCTATACGCAAAAAAAAGAAAGACCGATGCGCTTCTCTTCACATAGTAGTTATTCCCATGATTCTTTCTTTTCACCGAACCGGATAGCGCAGGCGACAATCAAGCCACCTTCGCCTCCAAACACGGAGGTCATTTGGAACCTTAGGGCTTGGGTCACATTGGCCGGTCTAAAAAGACCGTTCGTGAGGAGATGATCCACGAACTTAAATTCTTCACTGTCCGAACTTCCCTACCTCTCTTACGCCAAAGGACATCCATCACTTTCGGGGACATCATTAGCCCCAAGAACATGAATAACCGAAGGGAATCTTTCCACCGCAGTGGAACCCTCAAGCTTTAAAGTCATTCAAGAAAACTTGGAACGAAATGCACTCTTTTCTTTCTGAACCCAACAGGGCGGAATGGATCTCACTCTAAAGCTAGAGGGATCGATACCGGGATAGCTTCATTGCTTTAGCGCTTAACTAATTACGAGATTCAACCCGTCAAAGGAGGATAAAGAACCATCCACGAGTGATCCCCATCATGGAAGAACGAGTCTAGAAATATAAACAAAATTAGAGAACACAACTCATTCTTTGAACCGAAGCGAACACGTGGAATAGCGCCATTAGTAAAGGCATTTCTGGAAAACAGACAGGGAAGTAAATTATCATACTGTTAGTCATGAATGATGAGAAATTAGGAAGTCACTCCACTGCATTTAGGCACTTGAATCACTTCAACCTTCGGTACCATCCTTACTCAAAAGAGCTTTAAAGTAATTGAAACCAAAGAGGGAGATTGATTCTTCACCGAAGCAACCCGGCAGGAGTCACTCATCAACTAGAGCTCGAACTCCTAACTCTCACTCAGTAAAAAGAGGACTACCTCGCCCTTCCTTCCCATTCTGGAATGAGTGAGCGAATCAATTTAGCGGCGGTGTGCCTGCTTGCGCCCTTGTTTTTTATGCTATGTGAAGGTGCTCGCCGCCTTCTTTGTGTGACTCCTTGGCTATGACTATTGTCTCACACGTAAATTCCTGTTGTAGCCATTGGACAATCACTGTATATTGTAAAGAACATTTTCCGAGGGGGACAATAGTGGTTGCGGATTCATTCACTCTATTTCTTAATAGGGTTTTGATTTCTGGGTTTTTGCTTACTTAGATTGCGTACGCCTTGAGATGTTTCGTAATTTAAGTGCCAGTCACGCTCCGTACTTTTCGGGTCGTGACAGATCATCTGTCAGGAATCTTGTTGAATTGCCCTACTAGATACTGAAAAGTGTTTTCAATTTGAGACTAAAATGCCGGGTTTATGATGTCTAAAGGAATTAATACAGTTAGGCATGAAATCCGAAGTATGTGATATTTCGGGTTTGTAATGTCTAAGGTGGTTGCGGATTCTAATTATAGTAGTTTTCACTTTCTTTTCTGCGACCGTAAGTGTAATATATGGTGTTTCGCCGGTTTCATTGCTATACGTCAACGACAATTGGGATACGCATATTTACTTACGTTGATAACATGTGATGTTATGTGTTGCTGTGATATGTTAAATTGGATCGTCGTGTTTGAATAACAGGGTTTTTTTTGCGTGAGATGAGAGTTTTTCATTTTCATTCATGTAAAAACTTGTATGTAATATTCTTTTATTGGGACACTTCCGGGTTGATGATGATGTCACCATTGATGTATATTATTTACTTTTCCGCAATAGGATAGACCCAAGGCGGGGAGCACAAGTAAACGGATTGTACAGTCCAGTGGGAGACCATCTCGAGGAGTCGAGTTCGGGTCTCCTAACTCTAGAATTGGTAGGTGTTGCTTGCCGCTCTCGTAAGAGTCTAGGGATGTGGGTTTGGCTATTCATCAAGACCGTGGAATCCGTGTTTTTTACTGGCTTAATTTAAAACACGGACCTCCTAATATATCCAATATTTCATATTTTGACTTCTGCTGCAATGTTCTGTGATGAGATCATATAACTACGTAAGACGAATGCTTTATATTATATATATGATATATAATAAACTTTGCTTATGTTTTGCATCCGTGCTAGTCCTGCCCCTGCTCTGCCGTTAGTTATCTAACCTAACGGTGCATGACGGGACCCCGTGACGAATGCGGATGGCATAAACATACGTTATATAAGTATTTTCCTTTCTTTATCTGTGATGCTTAGGAAGCATAAATGATGGGACTTCATTAATGAGATTAATGAAACGAAAGGAAACCTAAGGATGTTGTAGAATCGAATTTGAAACCCACTCGGCCTTTTTATGAAAAAGAAAGTTTCAAAAACTGCGGAGATTAAGCCACTCCTTTTAAAATTATTTGTGTTAGTGTATATGCCTTAGAGGCCATTACTGTATCATACTATTTTGTATATTACTTAATGGAAGCTTGGGATATTCACCTTGTATAGACAATCTTGCTCAAAATAGTAGTATGCTACTTGGTTTGTTTCTACTTTAATGTCTACATGTGTTTATTTTAGTATATCACCTATACACATTAGTGGAGCCCTTAGAATCTTTGCTTGATTACCAGCGTTGTGATGGCAGTCACACTCGTGGGGGCTGGGTAATCCACAAGCACATCCTTATGCAGGTCCCTAGTCGTAGGACTATCGAGACAGGGCATCAATACTCCGGAGTATACTAGCGTATGCGCTTCTCATCCCAGCAGGGGAGACGGTCTGTCCCACAGCCGACAGTACGTCGTACTTGAGATAGTATGTGGGTGCTCGTTAGGTTATGAGTACACTGGACAGGACTCGTTGGAAACTGTTTGTAAGTCCACGGTAGCGCCTCTGCCGTCTAACAGACGCCAAATGCGGAACAAAAACTTTTACAGCTGGCGCTATCGCGTACTATATCCCGGATCTGCCATTAAAGCTAAACTAACAAACTACAAAGTGGGTAGAAGGGTTATACCGAACGATCTGAGTCCTACGGTCTTCAACCATCATCCTAGGCTTTTTTGCGGCTGCTCCGATCTCGTCGATCTCCGATCTGCTCGTCCAGGTGGCACCACGTCATCGGATCTTTAAACGGGCTCCCGCCTCTGACCCGAGGCAACTCGATCGTCAAGTTTGCTAGAAGAGACGACCAAGATGATGTAGAGAACGAGTAGAACACTTTGTCTCGTTACGTCCAAGGCTTTGGACGAACGGTTAATGAAGTTGCCTTTTGGAATCGTGATGGAATGAAAAGAACTTTGAAATATCCATACACATAAACTATAATCTTTTCTCAAAACAACAACCATTATCTTCCACCAAGGGGTGGCCGACCACTAAATAGGCAAGGGGGGTGAGTGTAGGAGGATGGATGGTGACTATAAAGATAAAGCTTATCAATGACTCACTTAAACATCTAGTATGAACACATTAATGTAAAGAATGACTCATTAACCTTAGTCACACTTTCATTAATGCACCATTAATGAACAAATGAGTCACAAGCCACCTCATCATCCTAGTCACCATCTAGAAGCTTCCACACTCATCTCAAGAAAAGATAAATCCGCATTTAACCGAATGTTAAATACGGCTGATAGAAAACTGGAAACTGGCAACTTCCAAAAGTGATCCCGAAACGAATTTCAGGATAACCCCGTAACTGTATAAATATACCCGCATTTGTATTACGACCGAATACAAATGCAACTGAGACAAAGATATTATATCTACCAAGTATAATACTTAGATCCGGCTTAAACCAAAGCCCACCAGTATTATCTGCCCGAAATATGACACGTGCGTAAACGCACGTGCATTTTCCGAACCTTGCCATAAAACCATACGGCCTCTACAACGTTTCGCCCGAACTTGGGAAACTATCTATGGGGGACTCTAATGACTCGTCAGTACCCTGGCAGTGGGTTTAACCACAAGCCGTCAGCGGCACTAGCTGTGCGTAACGGCTGCCCATGTACTGACCTCAAGGGAAACCGATGAGCGAACTTATCCCGAAACCCTACTGAGCCTAACAGTGACAATGTATATAATGTCCGGTCCGTTCTTTTATGAGTATCGCATATCCGGCCTAGGGCGCTAGTAACGTCCGACCCCCAATAGCGGTATAAGTCGTGTCGGAGACAAGCCCTGAACACCCTGAGAAACTACCGGAGTACCTACCAGTAATTCTCACCTGCCTTGGCCAAGGACTTGGTTTAATGGCTTTCCAAGACACAGCGCGACCTCCACCCCCAATACCGAGAGAGACGAATCCCCTGCCGATCCGCTCACGTGCCTCCATGTGGCTCGGGATTGTACCCCAAAACTACCTGTTTGCACGACTACTTTGAGCCATGGTAGGGTAGAAATCAAAGCACAGTGGGAACTCACACAAGATAAATGATGACCTCAGGTCGATGAACTAACCTGTACACATGTCACCAGGGAACTGCTATCCGACGATATGCATAATACCAACTAGCAGGTTCCCGGTGAGTCCTTTCCGGTGTACTCATAACCCAATGAGCACCTGTATACATCTTAGGTGATCCAACTGACACCAGTGGCTTGTGAGACCAGCCACCGCCCCTCGTCGGGGTCTCGACTGTATACACTAGTCTACTCCGGAGTATCGATGCCCTGTCTCGAAACTCCAACGACTAGGGACAACTATTAAGGATGTGCTAATAGACTACCCAACTCTCACGTATATGATCGCCCTCATACTGTTGGTAGTCAAGCAAGATCCAAAGGGCTCTATCAACGTGTAACATGTAATCAGTCACCTGAACATGTACACGACTGATAAAGGCAAACCAGATAGCATACTATCATCTCGAGTAAGACTGTCCTACCGGCATAGGTCCTCCTCAATCATTGCAATCACGTGCCTGCGATCCAATAATTGACTTTGAGGGCACTATATCCAACAATCTCCCACTTGCACTTAAGGCTAATTATTGCGATGTCTCATACTCACAGCCCGTGTGATACCGAACACCCAACTCCTCTACTAATCAGTTTCACAAAGCCCGTTTGTAAAACTCTTGTTTCGAGAAATAGCCTCAGTGAGTGGATCCACCCTGATGTTTCTTTCTATGTCTCTCTTAATCTCAAGTTCGCGGAGAATGCCATCTCCCGAATCGAGTAATACCTGTCTTAGAATATGTCTGGATATCTGATGGGACCTAGTTCATAAAGGAACTCCAAATCCAAACTTCTTAGACTGTATCGATAACTGAACATAATCAGTATCCTGCACCATGCCTCCCACAGTATCCTCTAGGACCACCTATCCATAATACTGTCTCTCTTCATCAGAGGGAAAACTATAACTCTGACAATCACTCTGTCATCCATGTCACCTTTGAAGCCTGGAATGATAACCGTCTCGAAAGGTGGCTGCCGTCATCAAATCCGTAGAACATGCACTTATGTTCTAAAACTGCTTCCTTATGTCTCTCCAGGATTGGATTAATACAAACTTATTGTATCTAGTGTAAAAACAACATCTGGTGTGGTACTTGACATCTCACGATTGACTCAATTGCCTAAGCAAGTGATCTGCCAATCATGCACATCCCTCTCCCCTTTAGTCTGTAAGACACCTTTAGAGAGGGTGACTCCATCACCTGCAGATACACCACCATGCCAGGAGTCATTTATTCTAAAAACTATTAGAATACTGTCAAAGTACCCACATTGGGAAACTACCCAAATCCAGATCTAAAACCATAGATCTAGAAAACAGAATGTCTGATATTATATCCATATCCTGTCTGGAGAAACAACTATGTGACGACCACAGTACAACCGATCGTAGTATAGGAATTTTACTTCCTACTCTGTGTATGACATCCATAATACTGGGACATCACACCCTACTACCTTCTTAACAGATCCATCCCCTATTCTGATGAAGTCAAACCTATGACCGTCACATCAAAATTAGATGATCTATCTCCGCTATAACTGCTCTAGTCTATAAATAGACATAAGCTACTTGTTCACTATGCTTCCGCTGCTCCCACTGACCACAACAACCCTCCTACCGGGTCTCATAGCCTGGAACAACAGTAGCGTCATGGCTGGGTAGATAAGAACCTCCCAGTCACCGTCCTTGAAGCTACCGGAGTACCTCTCGGGTGTCTGAGGTTACCCACCATATCTGCGGAGTGGCTATTGGAATGTCGAACCTGATTGAATCTTTAGGTCCTATTAAATTTTTCGTAATCGTTTGCGGTTCTGGAATCACTTCCAGTTCTATCATACTCCCACTACTGTTTTCTGAAAAAATCCATTTTACTAAAACGGTGGCGAGTTAAGAACAATATCACTATTGATCTTCCGGATGGTAGAAAGCCAACCCTCGTCATAGCCTGGGCCAACCCACAAACATCCATTACAGAAACGTGCCCAGAGTTATCCAGAGTCTGGTTTTAAGCATAAGCCGGACAACTCCCCGTACCTTTGTAAGTCCGCGGGGGCGCCCCGGCCGTCGATCCGACGCCGGAAACGCGGAAAAAAAACTTTGCAAAACTTGCAACCTGCACCACCGCGCACTTTTCACCCGGATCGGGACATTAACCTAGCTAACTAGCAAACTAAAAGATGGGTGAAGTGTTATACCAAGAGATCCGTGTCCTTCGGTCTTCGTCTCCACTCCGATCTCCTGCGGAATGTTCGTCACCTTCTCGCTCGTCGGAAAAGCACCACGTAGCCGGAATCTTTTACGGGCTCCCACCTCTTGACCGAGGCAACTCGTGCGCGAAGTTGGCTAGCCGACGCGTCAAGACTTCCTATATATATAGTGTAGAAGGTTGTCTCTTTTGGGTTCTTGAAGTTGCCATGGAGGATGGAGGTGAAGAATGAGAATGAACCATGGAAAGGGCTTTGGAATTTTGGCAAGCAAGAGAATAAAATGAGATGAATCAATTCCCTCTTACAAAATGAATCCCCTCCTCATCTCACAAAGTGGCCGGCCCCTCCTTTTAGAAATGGTGGGTTCAAAAAATGAAGTGGAGAAAAAAGAAAAAGAATAATCTCAAATGATAATGGTCACCACCATTTCATTTCTCCCCATCCAAGTCAATCCAATCACATGAAAAGCAAAAGAATGGACAAGAAAAGCATCTCATGATTATGAAGCCACTCATATGCAAGAAAACCCTCAACAAATTAGTTAATTGCAAACTTGCAATTAACCCCCTCGATCAGAAAGTCCGGCCGTGAAGGAATAAAAGAAAACCGGCCGGAACGGAATGCAAACTGGCAACTTCAGAAAACTGATCCCGTAATAAATTACAGGAAAACCCCACTACTGCAAATACATGCCCGCATTTGTATTCCCACTGAACACAAATGCAAAGAGACAAAACTACACTATCAAATACTAGGATCCGGCTTAAGCCAAAGCCGTCTAGTAAAAACCGTCCGATCACGATCCGTGCAATACCGCACGTATCTGATCGAACCCTGCCATATCTCCATACGGCCTCTACAGCGTTTCGCCCGAAACTTGAGTAACTGTCTGTGTGGTGGACTCTAAAGACTCGTCAATACTATGGCTGTAGATTTAACCACTAGCACGTTAGAGGTATAAGCCAATACGTAACGGGCAACCAGGTATTGACAAAAAGGGACGTCGATGAGCAAACTCATCCTGACACCCTACTGAGCCTGTCAGTGACAATATCCGTACAGTCCGGTCCGTTCGTCTATGAGCATCGCATGGCGGGCCCAGGGGGTTGGTAAAAGTCAGACCCCCAAAAGCGGTACAAGTCGTGTCGGAGTGTAGCCCAGAACACCCTGAGATACTACTGGAATACCTACCAGCAAATCTCCTGCCTTGGCCAAGGACTTTTCATGTTCTGGCTCTCCTCGACACAGCGCGACCTCACCCCCAAAACCGGGAGAGACGAACCCCTGCAGATCCGCTCACTGCCTCCATGTGGCTCAGGACTGTACCCAACTAAAACCTGTTTGCACGACTCCTTTGAGCCGTGGTAGGGTAGTAATCAAAGCACAGTGGGAACTCACACGAGACAAATGACGATCTCAGGTCGATGAACTAACCTGTACACCTGTCACCAGGGAACTGCTATCTGACGTCTGGTATAAGACCAACTAGCAGGTTCCCGGCGAGTCCTGTCCGGTGTACTCATAACCCAATGAGCACCGTTATACATCTTAGGTGAACCAACTGAAACCAGTGGCTTGTGAGACCGGCCACCGCCCCTCGTCGGGGTCTCGACTGTATACACTAGTCTACTCAGGAGTATCGATGCCCTGTCTCGAAACTCCCACGACTAGGGACCATTTAAGGATGTGCTTATAGACTACCAGCTCCCACGTATATGATCGCCCTCATACTGCCGGTAGTCAAGAAAGAATCCTAGGGGCTCTATAAATGTGCAATAGTGACCTGTAAGGTCACCTAAAGCAGTACACGATGATAAAGATAAACCAGATAGCATATTATCATCTTGAGTAAGACTGTCCTACTAGGACAGGTCCTCCCTCAATCATTGCAATCACGTGCCGGTGATCCAATAATTGACTCTGAGGGCACTATCTCCAACAATCTCCCAGTTGCACTCAAGGCTAATTATTGCGATGTCGCATACTCACAGCCCGTGTGATACCGAACACCCAACTCCTCTACTAGTCAGTCTCACAAAGCTCGTTTGCGAAACTATTGCGTTCGAGGAATAGCCTCAGTGAGTGGATCCGCTCTGGTGTTTCTTTCTATGTCTCTCTTTATCTCAAGTTCGCGGAGAAAACCATCTCCCGAAATGAGTAATACCTGTCTTAGAATGTCTGGATGTCTGATGGGACCTAGCTCATAAGTGAACTCCAAATCCAAACTTCTTAGACTGTATCGTCAACTGAACTTAATCAGTATCCTGCGCCATGCCTTCCCTCAGTATCCACTTGGACCATCTGTCCAAAATACTGCCCCTCGTCGAAGGAAAAACTATAACTCTGACAGCCACTCTGCCATCCAGGTCACCTTGGAAGCCTGGAATGATAACCGTCTCCTAAAGGAGAATGCTGTTATCATATCCCTAGAACATCCACTTATGTTCTAAAACTGCTTCCGAATGTTTCTCCAAGATTGGATCAATATCAACTTATTGCACCTACTGCAAGAACAACATCTGGTGTGGTACTTGACATTTCATGATTGACTCAATTGCCTAAGCAAGTGATCTGTCAATCATGCGTTTCCCTCTCCCATTTAGTCTGTAAGACACCTTTAGAGAGGGTGACTCCATCACCTGCAGGTATACTACCGTGCCAGGAGTCGTCCATTCTAAATACTCATAGAATGCTGTCAAAGTACCCAGATTGGGAAACCACCCAAATCTAGATCTAAAACTGTAGATCTAGTAACCAGAATGTCTGATATAATATCCAAATTCTATGTGGAGAAACTACTATGTGACGACCATAGTATAACCGATCGTAGTATAGGAATATCACTTCCTATTCTGTGTATGTCATCAAATACCAGGACATCGCACTCTACCACCTTCTCAACAGATCCATTCCCTATTCTGATGAAGTCAAACCTATGACTGTCACATCAGAAATAGATGATCTATCTCCGCTGTATTTGCTTTAGTCTATAAATAGACATAAGCCTGATGTCCACCAATGCTTCCGCTGCTCCCACTGACTACGACAACCCTCTGGCAGAGTCATATTGACGTACGCTTCTAAAGCTAGTTTAGAACGACGCTATACTCATCCTCCTGTCGGGTCTCATAGTATGGAACAACAGCAATGGCAAGTCTGGGTAAACAAGAACCTCTCTGCCACCGTACTTGAGCATACCGAAGTACCTCTCGGGTGCCTGAGGTTACCCACCATATCTGCGGAGTGGCCAATGGAATGTCAAACCAGATTGAATCTTTAGGTTCTTATCAAATCTTCAGTAATCGTTTGCGATTCTGGAATCACTTCCAGTTCTACCATACTCCCACTACTGTTTTCTGAAAAAATCCATTTTTAATAAAACTGTGGCGAGTCAAGAACAATATCACTATTGATCTTCCAGATGGTAGAAAGTCAACTCTCGTCATAGCCCGGATCAACCCACAAACAGCCATTACAGAAACGTTCCTTGAGTTGTCCAGTGTCTGGTTTTAATCATAAGCCGGACAACTCCCCGTACCTTAACAATGTCAAGATATGAACTGTTCGATATCCAATATAGAAACAGAGGCACTGATTTAATTGAACCAGATTCAAATCATGCAGCTGTCTCCAATGCATGCCATCTAAATGGAAGGAGGCCGATCATCGTTACTCAACTTAGGAATATTTCCAATTATGAGTAACCTGAAAGAGAAGCTAGTTCTCTTAACCATTACTATCAACTGAATACCATATACAAGTATCTACATCTTCGATCACCTTGAAGAATCCCGATACTTGCAATACCTGGTTCTCTACTTTATTCATATACCTATAACTTCTCAAAATTCGGACCCTGTGTTTCTACGAAACACCTGTCTAAAAACTAGAGAAGTCATAAGTAAACCGAATATAGTACGAGAACCAACCCCTCTGTCCTCATGGACACTGGACAATATATAATACTCTGTATAAGTCCCGTGAGTCTAGTGACTCATTCACTGTGTGTCGTAGGTTGAAAACTGTACTTATGGTTAAGAAGAGTTACACCGCTGTTTAATGCTCCTTACCTAACCATCCACTGATATAGGTAAATGTCATAGACATAATTTTAAAAAGTATATCTCGCTCCATAAAAATAGACGTACAGATATATCAATTTGAAATTGGTGCATAACAACGGATATTCAAAACCAAATATTTGCCGACCGGCAAACCCAGGTGACTTCCTCAAATATCACCAATTACAACGAATCACGATATAATGAGGATGATCACCTAATTCCCAATAACTTACTCCCACTCATCATCTGTAAAACCATACAGATGTGAGAGTCATACCTGGTAAATACATACCCTAGAGCAAGTGTCTAATTGGGAAATCAGTTTTCTATTAACAATACACAGTGAAACTGAAACATTGAAATGTTTCGATGGGGTATCCTGGTATTCCTAGTAATGCCTCTTCCATTATTCAGATTCACAACTATAACCGTATAATTCTTTGCCACCTCTCCAAATCCCTTTATATGTCTTTAGTCATTACCTTCTGTACACCCCTTTAGGCCAAATGGTTTTCTTCCTTCCCTACCGTTCGGCACCAGCCTATGGTTTGGAAGAAGACTATCCAATAAGCATAATGGGTGTCCTGTCCTAATCCTAGGAGCACTCGCAACGCGAGAGAAGGTGAAGATAAAAGACACCTGAATGTACTTTATTCCTATTTCTCCTGAACCAGGATCCATCCCCGAACTGGAACAAGTTCCTTTCGAGTTCGTATATAACCATACGATGGATTATCCAATAAACTGGGATCTTCGTAGTGATACGGAGTGTCCTGGAGAAATACAAATGTGATTTAGGATTGGCGAAGAAATACTTGGTTTGGTCGTGAATAGCAGTCGCAATTTACTTTGCCCTCTTACTAATCCCTTGCTTTGTCTTAACATAATACCTTCTGTACACCGTTTAGGCTAATTGGCTTTCTCAATTCCCTACCGTTCGGCACCGGCCTAAGGTCTGGAAGAAGACTATCCAATTTGCGTAATAGGTGTACTATCTCTTAAACCAAGGAGTACTCGCAATCTGAGAGAGAAGGAAAAAGGAAAAGACAACTGAATAATCCTATTCGTTTTCTCCAGAACCAGAAACCATCCTCGAATTCCTTCGAGTTCGTATATAACCATACGATGGTTTTGTCCAATGGAAGTGGACGTTCGTAGTAATACGGGGTGTCCTGGAGAAAAGGGTAAAAGTAGGAGTGGCAATGAGGTCCGCAACTCTGATAATCCAAAAGCCAGTGTTAAGAAGGTTCGGTCAACTTGGTCACTGAGTCATAGTTTAGGGTCAGGTCAATGGTCGCTGCCAAAGAGAGAGAGAAAAGAAACACTTAGCGTGCACTCTAACCTAGATCAGAATGGTTATCGCTTTATCTAATCTGGAAACCTCCCACTGTAACGTCAAATTCTTCCCCAAACCTGAAAGAAGAATTAGCCGGGATCACCCGAGGAGTAAACCAACTCATCAGTGGGAATCGGGATCCAACAATCATCGCATGATAACGTGACGGAATCCGCTCACGCTATCATACTCCAGAAGATATGCGCATATCTGGCATGTTTCAGTTCTTTTGAAACTCCCGATGTTGATTTTTACCCCATGCTCTTATGACCTTGGCGTGAGGACAAAATATCATAAGTCATATGTCAAGTTCTACCCATCATTATCCAGGTTAATTTGAACCCACCCGTACATACCCTTGACATAGGCCAAAATAGTAGTACGACTGTCCCAAACCAACGCATCTATCTATGCAACAGATAAATATCCGGCAGTTACCAATCACTATGCCTTGGCGTGAGGTCAAAATACATAGCTTGAATACTACCGAATATTTAACCGAAATGATGGAGGGCTACGAATGGTTTCTGGCGAAAACCTTTAACGTAATGAACTTGATATCGTTGAAGGAACTGACAGCTTTTTTAAAAATATAGTGACGAAAACCTTTGCTAAAGAGGTCACTCCCGGTGAAGGGATCTCGGCTCTTTCCCCGTAGAATGAGGTGCAGGATATTCCAACTGAATACCACGATGCAAAGCAAAAGTAATCGGCTATAGTGAAGTTATTGCCCGGACGCAAACTTCTGTCCAAGGGGTCACTCCCGGTGAAGGGATCTCGGCCCTTGCCTCGTCGACTGAGGAGCAGGATATTCCAACTGAATACCACGATGCAAAACAAAAGAGAACGCCCTTGCAATAACAGCTTTTTGAAAAAGTGTTCCAACAACATCAGAATAGGTTTGTTTATCATGGATTGATCCGAATCAACGCAGTCCCATCAATTGATCACACCACAAAGAACGAAAATATACTGACGTACGTATATGCCATCCGCATTCGCCACTAGGTCCCGTGATCACCCGTTAGGTTAGCTAACTAACGACAGAGCGGGGACTGGACTAGCGCGGATGAAAAACATATACAACATCTACTAGTATATATATAATATATAATTTTTGCTCAAGGCGTGATAAAAATGCAGCAACACAGAAATGTATAGCAACACAGATCAATACAGATATCTGGGATCCCCGGGTTTCATAGAGCCGCTACTGAAACCCGACATTCCCCCGGTCGTGTGGATAGCCTGTGCAATGAAATCCTAGACCCCTACGTGCGCGGCAAGTTACCCGCCAAAACCTGAAGCGAGGCAGCCCCCTTCAGCAACGTGAATGGACCACCCAGCACTTCATGGAATCCGGTAACTTGGGCACCCCTCCTGGGTCAACCTGTACCCCCTACGAGTACGGCGAATAGCCCTCCAATTCTAGAGTAAAGGTCCCTCCGTCTCAACGCCATGAGATGCGGGCCCGTTGCCCTCTAGAACCCGGCTATCCGTACACCCCTCCTTGGGGTAATCCTAGTACAGAAAGTAAAATATACATACACCGGGTACATCGACCGCAACCTGGTCGTGCCCCAAAAGAATAATACAAACAAGCAGTGACGGCAGTCCACATGTCGGACGCTCGCCCCGCAATATCAAATGTACATATAAAACGAAACTGTACTAACATTGCAACCAGGCTATCCCCCACGACCGATCCGCAACAACACAGCACAATCACAGAACATCAACGTGAATGTCACATTCGCAAATTCGTCTAACCGGGCTATAGCAGTCAGACTGGATTAACCGGTCGAGTGACATTCACGGTCGCAGATATAATGTAAATACTGTGAGCTAGCATGTTTAAAATATCCGATCGAACAAATTTTATCAAGTGGGCCCCAAGCAGTACTGTAGCACTTACAGAAAATCTGGGCCCAAAAAGAATATCCCAAAACCCCTATTTACAAGTCTAAAGCCTACTGGGAAATTTTGGTGCAATGAGGACACCTTACCACCGCGGAACCGCGGCCAAACAAGGGGTTTGGCCGCTTTTCCGCGGCCGTACTAAGAGATCACTGCATCAAAATTTACCAGAATTCTTAGAATTTCGTGCTTGTGTTTCTACAATGACCTGAAAAAATTTTCGAGACAAAAAAGATTCGACAAAAAACACATGTGCACTAAAATACGGTTTTTGGGGATTTTTGTTCGATCGAGTACTAAACATACTAGAGCAAGCTAAGCATGGTTAATGGCGTGGCTCTGATACCAATGTAAGTCCACAGGGGCGCCCCGGCCGTCGATCCGACGCCGGAAACGCGGAAACAAAAACTTTGCAAAACTTGTAACCGGCACCACCGCGCACTTTTCACCCGGATCGGGCCATTAACCTAGCTAACTAGCAAACTAAAAGATGGGTGAAGAGTTATACCAAGCGATCCGTGTCCTTCGGCCTTCGTCTCCACTCCGATCTCCTGCGGAATGTTCGTCACCTTCTCGCACGTCGGAAAAGCACCACGTAGCCGGAATCTTTTACGGGCTCCCACCTCTTGACCGAGGCAACTCGGGAGTGAAGTTGGCTAGCCGACGCGTCCAAAACTTCCTATAAATATAGTGTAGAAGGTTGTCTCTTTTGGGTGCTTGAAGTTGCCATGGAGGATGGAGGTGAAGAATGAGAATGAACCATGGAAAGGGCTTTGGAATTTTGGCAAGCAAGAGAATAGAATGAGATGAATCAATTCCCTCTTACAAAATGAATCCCCTCCTCATCTCACAATGTGGCCGGCCCCTCCATTTAGAAATGGTGGGTTCAAAAAATGAAGTGGAGAAAAAAGAAAAAGAATAATCTCAAATGATAATGGTCACCACCATTTCATTTCTCCCTATCCAAGTCAATCCAATCTCATGAAAAGCAAAAGAATGGACAAGAAAAGCATCTCATGATTATGAAGCCACTCATATGCAAGAAAACCCTCAACAAATTAGTTAATTGCAAACTTGCAATTAACCCCCTCCATCAGAAAGTCCGGCCATGAAGGAATAAAAGAAAACCGGCCGGAACGGAATGCAAACTGGCAACTTCAGAAAACTGATCCCGTAATAAATTACAGGAAAACCCCACTACTTCAAATACATGCCCGCATTTGTATTCCGACTGAACACAAATGCAAAGAGACAAAACTACACTATCAAATACTAGGATCCGGCTTAAGCCAAAGCCGGCTAGTAAAAACCGTCCGATCACGATCCGTGCAATACCGCACGTATCTGATCGAACCCTGCCATATCTCCATACGGCCTATACAACGTTTCGCCCGAAACTTGAGTAACAGTCTGTGTGGTGGACTCCAAAGACTCGTCAATACTATGGCTGTGGATTTAACTACTAGCACGTCAGAGGTATAAGCCAATACGTAACGGGCAACCAGGTATTGACAAAAAGGGACGTCGATGAGCAAACTCATCCTGACACCCTACTGAGCCTGTCAGTGACAATATTCATATAGTCCGGTCCGTTCGTCTATGAGCATCGCATGGCGGGCCTAGGGGGTTGGTAAAAGTCAGACCCCCAAAAGCGGTACAAGTCGTGTCGGAGTGTAGCCCAGAACACCCTGAGATACTACTAGAATACCTACCAGCAAATCTCCTGCCTTGGCCAAGGACTTTTCATGTTCTGGCTCTCCTCGACACAGCGCGACCTCACCCCCAATACCGGGAGAGACGAACCCCTGCAGATCCGCTCACTGCCTCCATGTGGCTCGGGACTGTACCCAACTAAAACCTGTTTGCACGACTCCTTTGAGTCGTAGTAGGGTAGTAATCAAAGCACAGTGGGAACTCACACGAGACAAATGACGATCTCAGGTCGATGAACTAACCTGTACACATGTCACCAGGGAACTGCTATCTGACGTCTGGTATAAGACCAACTAGCAGGTTCCCGGCGAGTCCTGTCCGGTGTACTCATAACCCAATGAGCACCTGTATACTTCTTAGGTGAACCAACTGACACCAGTGGCTTGTGAGACCGGCCACCGCCCCTCGTCGGGGTCTCGACTGTATACACTAGTCTACTCTGGAGTATCGATGCCCTGTCTCGAAACTCCCACGACTAGGGACCATTTAAGGATGTGCTTATAGACTACCAGCACCCACGTATATGATCGCCCTCATACTGCCGGTAGTCAAGCAAGAATCCTAGGGGCTCTATCAACGTGCAATAGTGACCTGTAAGGTCACCTAAAGCAGTACACGATGATAAAGATAAACCAGATAGCATACTATCATCTTGAGTAAGACTGTCCTACTGGGACAGGTCCTCCCTCAATCATTGCAATCACGTGCCTGTGATCCAATAATTGACTCTGAGGGCACTATCTCCAACAACCATAACATCGTTAAGATATGAACCATTCTATATCCAATATAGAAACTTTGGCACTTATTTAATTGGAACCAGATTCTAATCATGCAGCTGTCTCCAGTGCATATCAACTTTAATGGAAAGAGGCTAATCAGCATTACTCAACTTAGGAATCTATCCAATTATGAGTAACCTGAAAGACAAACAAGTTTCTCAAAACTTTTACTATCGTCTGAATACCATTCACAAGAATCTACATCTTCGATCTCTTTGAAGAATCCCGATACTTGCGACATCTGGTTCTCTACTTTATTCTTATACTCACAACTTCTCAAAACTTAGACCTTGTATTTCTAAGAAACACTTGTCTAAAAACTAGAGAAGTCATAAGTAAACAGAACATAGTATGAGGACCTACCCCTTTGTCCTGATGGACACTGGACAACATACAATACTCTGTATAAGTCCGCTGAGTTGAATAACTCAAAACCTGTGCGTCGTAGGTTTGAAAACTGTACCTAGGCGATTTCCTCAAACATCACCAATTACAACAAATTCCGATATAATGAGGATGATCACCTAATTCCCAATAACTTCCTCCCACTCATCATCTGTATAACCATACAGATGTGAGAATGAAACCTGGTAAATACACACCCTGGAGTAAGTATCTAATCGGGAAAACAGTTTTCCATTAACAATGCACTGAAACATGAAAATGTTTCGTAGGGGTATCCTGGTATTCATAGTAATGCCTCTTCCATAATCCAATTCATGACTTTAACCGTATATGTTTTTGCCATCTCTCCAAATCCTTTTATTTTTCTTCAGTCGTTACCTTCTATACACCATCGTTAGACTAAATGGTTTTCTTCCTTCCCTACCGTTCGGCACCAGCCTATGGTTTGGAAGAAGACTGTCCAATAAGCATAATAGGTGTACCCTCCTGAACCTAGGAGTACTCACATCTTGAGAGAAGGTGATGATAAAAGACAACTGAATAATACCTTATTCTTTTAAAGGTGAAATAGGAGTGGCGATGAAGTACGCGGTTTGGTCGTGAATGATAACATTCGCAATTTACTTTGTTCTCTTTCTAATCCATTTATTTTGTCTTTACATATTACCTTCTTTACACCCTACTTAAGCTAATTGGTTTTATTCATTCCCTACCTTTCGGCACCTGCCTATGGTTTGGAAGAAGATTACCCAATAAGCGTAAAAGGTGTACTCTCCTAAACCAAGGAGCCCTCGCAACCTGAGAGAAGGTGATAATAAAAGACAACTGAATAAACCAATTCTATTTCTCCTGAACCTGGATCCATCCTCGAAGAAGTCCCTTCGAGTTCGTATATAACCATACGATGGATCTATCCAATGGAAGTGGATGTCCGTAGTAATATGGGGTGTTCTGAGAAATGCAAAGGGTAAAAGAAGGAGTGGCAATGACTTATGCAACTCAGACAATCCAAAAGCCAGTATTTTAAGAAAGTTCGGTCAACTTGGTCACTGAGTCATAGTCTATGGTCGGTCAAATGTCGCTTCCAAAGAGAGAGAGAAAAGAAACACTCTGTGTGCACTCTAACCTAGATCTGAATGGTTATCACTTTATCTAATCAGGAAACCTCCCACTGTACTGTCAAATTCTCGTCCAAACCTGAAAGAAGAATCAATCGAGATCACCCGATGAGTAAACCAACTCATCAGTGGGAATCGGGATCCAACTCATATCGCATGATAACGTGACGGAATCCACTCACGTTATCACACTCCAGAAGGTATGCGCATGCCTGGAAAGTTTCAGTTTCTTTAGAAACTCCCGATAAGATTTTTACCCCATGCTCTTATGACCTTGACTTTGGCCAAAATGCCATAATTCGCATGCCAAGTTCTACCCATAATTATCTTGTTAATTTGAACCCACCCGCACATGCTCCTGACTTTGGCCAATCGGCAGAACGACTGTCCCAAACCAACTCATCTATCTATGCAACAAATGAATACCCAGCAGCTACCAAACACTATGCCTTGACTTTGGCCAAAATGCATAGCTTGAATACTACTGAATTCCCAAAAGAAATGACGGAGGGCTACGGCTGGTTTTTGGCGAAAAACCTTTAACGTAATGAACTTGATCTCGTTGAAGGAACCTGATAGCATTTTATAAAAATATAGTGGCGAAAACCTTTGCTAAAGAGGTCACTCCCGGTGAAGGGATCTCGGCTCTTTCCTCGTGGAATGAGGTGCAGGATATTCCAACTGAATACCGCGATGCAAACCAACATGTAATCGACTATAGTTAAGTTTTTACCCTAACGCAAACTTCTGCCCAAGGGGTCACTCCCGGTGAAGGGATATCGGCCCTTGCCTCGTCGAATGAGGTGCAGGATATTCTAACTGAATACCACTATGCAAAAAAAAAGAAAACGTCATTGTAATAACACTTTTTATATTTGTTCCAACAACATCCAAACAGGTTTGTTTTCCTTTGCATTGATCAGAATCAACGCAGTCCCATCAATTAATCACAACAGAAAAAAACGAAAATAAAATGTATGTATATGCCATCCGCATTCGTCACTGGGTCCCGTCATCACCTGTTAGGTTACTTAACCAACGACAGAGCGGGGACTGAACTAGCGTGGGTGTAAAACATATACAACATCTACTAGTATATATACCAATATACAATAATCGCTCCAGGCGTGATAATATGCAATATTACAGAAAAGTAATAAGCATCACAGAACAATACAGATAATCTGGGATCCCCGGGTTTCACAGAGCCGGTGCTGAAACCCGACGTTCCCCTGGTCATGTGGATAGCCTGTGCAATGTAACCTAGACCCCTACGGGTGCGGTAAGTTACCCGCCAAAACCTGAAGTGAGGCAGCCCCCTACAGCAAAGTAAATGGACCACCCTGCACTTCACGGAATCCGGTAACTTGGGCACCCCTCATTGGGTCAACCTGTACCCCCTACGAGTGCGGCGAATAGTCTGCCAATACTAGAGTGAGGCCCCTCTGCCTCTCAAAGCCATGAGATGCGGACCCGTTGCCCTCCAGAACCCGGCTATCCGTGCACTCCGTCGCGTGGTAAACCTAGTACAGAAATGAAAAATATATACAAAAGGTACATCGACCTCAGCCCGGTCGTGCCCCAAAAGAATATTATACAAACAGGCAGTGACGGCAGTCCACATGTTAGACGCTCGCCCCGCTATATCAAATGTACAAATAAACTCAAACTGCACTACCATTGCACACTGATATCCACCACGACAAATCCGCAACATCACAGCACAACACAGAACATCAACGCGAATGTCACGTTCGCAAATCCGTCTAAAAGGACTATAGCAATTAGACGCAATTTACCGCTCGAATGACATTCACGGTCGGAGATATAATGTAAGTACTGTAAACTAACACGTTTAAATTTCGATCGACACAATTTCCCGAAGTTGGCCCCACATACATCTGCTGTACAGTAACAAAATATGGGCCCAAAAGAAATATTCCAGAAACCACAATTTTCAATATAGAACCTACTGTCGAAAGATGGTTCACTGTAGCTCTAAAACGGCCACGGAACCGCGGCCAAACTAGGGTTTGTGCGGCGGTTCCGCGGCGCTTTGGAGTCAACAGTTGACCAAATTTCACCAGTATTCTTAGAAAAGCTTGCACGATTTTCTGAGATGCTCAAAATAATTTTTAGACCAGATTTAAAATCGACAAAACTTTACACATGAAATTTGTGATTTTCGAAAATCCGTTCGATCAATGTTTTAAACGCGTTAGCACAAGTTAGCAAAGCTTAATGGCGAGGCTCTGATACCACTGTAAGTCCATGGTAGCGCCCCGGCCGTCTAACAGACGCCAAATGCGGAACAAAAACTTTTACAACTGGCGCAATCGCGTACTATAACCCGGATCTGCCATTAAAGCTAAACTAACAAACTACAAAGTGGGTAGAAGAGTTATACCGAATGATCCGAGTCCTTCGGTCATCAACCATCATCCCACGCTTTGTTGCGGCTGCTCCGATCTCACCTATCTCCGATCTACTTGTCCAGGTGGCACCACGTCATCGGATCTTTAAACGGGCTCCTGCCTCTTACCCGAGGCAACTCGATCGTCAAGTTTGCTAGAAGAGATGACCAAGATGATGTAGAGAAAGAGTAAAACACTTTGTCTCGTTACGTCCAAGGCTATGGACGAACGGTTAATGAAGTTGCCTTTTGGAATCGTGATGGAATGAAAAGAACTTTGAAATTTCCCTACACATAAACTATAATCTTTTCTCAAAACAACAACCATTATCTTCCACCACGGGGTGGCCGGCCACTAAATAGGCAAGGGCGGTGAGTGTAGGAGGAGGGATGGTGACCATAAAGATAAAGCTTATCAATGACTCACTTAAACACCTAGTATGAACACATTAATGTAAAGAATGACTCATTAACATTAGTTACCCTTTCATTAATGCACCATTAATGAACAAATGAGTCACAAGCCACCTCATCATCCTAGTCACCATCTAGAAGCATCCACACTCATCTCAAGAAAAGATAAATCCGCATTTAACCGAATGTTAAATATGGCTGATAGAAAACTGGAAAATGGCAACTTCCAAAAGTGATCCCGAAACGAATTTCAGGATAACCCCGTAACTGTATAAATATACCCGCATATGTATTACGACCGAATACAAATGCAACTGAGACAAAGATATTATATCTACCAAGTATAATACTCGGATCCGGCTTAAACCAAAGCCCACCAGTATTATCTGCCCGAAATATGACACGTGCGTAAACGCACGTGCATTTTCCGAACCCTACCATAAAACCATTTGGCCTCTACAACGTTTCGCCCGAACTTGGGAAACTATCTATGGGTGACTCTAATTACTCGTCAGTACCCTGGCAGAGGGTTTAACCATAAGCCGTCAGCGGCACTAGCTGTGCGTAACGGCTGCCCATGTACTGACCTCAAGGGAAACCGATGAGCGAACTCTTCCCGAAACCCTACTGAGCCTAACAGTGACAATGTATATAAAGTCCGTTCGTCTATGAGTATCGCATATCCGGCCTAAGGGGCTAGTAACGTCAGACCCCCAATAGCGGTATAAGTCATGTCGGAGACAAACCCTGAACACCCTGAGAAACTACCGGAGTACCTACCAGTAATTCTCACCTGCCTTGCCCAAGGACTTGGTGTAATGGCTTTCCTAGACACAGCGCGACCTCCACCCCCAATACCGGGAGAGACGAATCCCCTGCCGATCCGCTCACGTGCCTCCATGTGGCTCGGGACTGTACCCAAAAACTACCTGTTTGCACGACTCCTTTGAGCCATGGTAGGGTAAAAATCAAATCAAAGTGGGAACTCACACGAGACAAATGACGACCTCAGGTCGATAAACTGACCTGTACACATGTCACCAGGGAACTGCTATCTGACGATATGTATAATACCTATAAGCAGGTTCTCGGCGAGTCCTGTCCGGTGTACTCATAACCCAATGAGCACCTATATACATCTTAGATGATCCAACTGACACCAGTAGCTTGTGAGACCGGCCACCGCCCCTCGTCGGGGTCTCGACTGTATACACTAGTCTACTCCGGAGTATCGATGCCCTGTCTCGAAACTCCCACGACTAGGGACCACTATTAAGGATGTGCTTATGGACTACCCAACTCTCACGTATATGATCGCCCTCATACTGTTGGTAGTCAAGCAAGATCCTAAGGGCTCTATCTACGTGTAACATGTAATCAGTCACCTGAACATGTACACGACTGATAAAGGCAAACCAGATAGTATACTATCATCTCGAGTAAGATTGTCCTACAGGCATAGGTCCTCCTCAATCATTGCAATCACGTTCCTGCGATCCAATAATTGACTTTGAGGGCACTATATCCAACACTGTTGGTTGGTACTATACCTATCGTTAGTTATCAGTTCCCAGGTGACATGAGTACAGCTTAATCCGCTGACTTGACACTGTCACTTCGCCTCGAGTGTGTTCCCACTGTACTTAGATTACTACCCTACCCTGGCTCAAAGGAGTCATGCAAACAGGTAGTAGTTGGGTGCAGTCCCGAAGCACTTGGAGGAAGTGATGGTTAGATAGGATTCGTCTCTCCCGGTATTGGGGGTTGATATCGCGCTGTGTCTAGGAGAGCCATTACACAAAGTCTCTGGCCAGGGCAAGCGAGATATACTGGTAGGTTTCCAGTGTTATATCAAAGTGTTCTTGGCTACACTCCGACATGAATTGTACCGCTATTAAGGGACTGACGTTTACCGCCCCCCTAGGCCCGCCATGCGATATTATCAGACGAACAGACCGGACTGTACGCAGATTGTCACATTCAGGCTCAGTAGGAGTTCAGATGGGTTTCTCCTCGTCCGTCTTCTTATCGGCATCTACCTGGGGGCCGTTACGCATAGCTAGAGCCGCTTGCGGTCTGTGGGTAAACTTACTGCCAGCGTAGTGTCGAGTCTTTAGAGTCCCACAAAGAGAGCTATTCTCCTTAAGGCAAAAGAGTAGAGGTCGCATGGTTTTGCGACAAGGTTCGGTCACATCCGTGCACTTGTGCACGTTTAGTGTCCGGGCAGTTATCACCAGCGGGCTTTGGTTTAAGCCAGATCCTAGTGTTCGTTTTGCGATTGGTTTTATCTCGTTTGTATTCGTGTTCCTCGGAACGCGGATGCGGGTGTGTATGCACGGTTGACAGAGGCAGAGGCAGAGGCAGAGGATTCTCATTAGGGTTGTTGACTGTTGACTTTTGCTAAACCCTAATGAGAATAAGAAATATGATTAATGATAATATTAATTAAGTATTATTGTGCCATGGTTGGGTTGAAAGGTTGACTTTGTTGACTTTGTCGACCGGTTGACTAGGTTGGACTAGTTGACCATCATCATTACAATGGCTATCATTTCATGGCAAAGACTTTTGCTTGCTTGTTATTCTTTACAAAATGAGTGCATGAAATGATATTGCCATTTTGACTTGAACCATCACATAATACTCAATTACTATTATTGGTTGTGATTATTTTGGATTATGAGAGCAAGGGTGAGAAAAGTCTTGCTCATTCTATCATTCTCATTCTCTCTCATCCTCATGCTCTCCCTCTTCCTCTTGCTCTTTCTCTAGTTCATGGTTCTATTGTCTCATGTGTTGAGAGGAAAGAACCATAGAGATAAAGCCCAACACACTCCTCTACTCATCCAATTATACAAGGTTTAGCAAACCAAGTGTTCTAGTTTCCTCAAGATTGAGGTTGAAGCCAAAGGTAGAAGCTTTCAGGTGGATCCATCTTCGGCACAAAGGGACGACGAGGAGAGAACCATCCGACCACCACAAGGAGTTCAAGAGAAGGAGTTCAAGTTAAGGTATAACCCCTAACCAAGTAGGTAAAACTCTTAGTTAGTTGTTTAACAAAGATCCGTATTTTGAGTCCATGTTACCACCAAAAGAAAAATCGTTTTTCATCATTTCCGCAAGCCCGTAAGAACCGGGAGAGGTAACGTGTACTTACAGTTTGGTTCTACAACGAGATCAATTTCAAAGAGTTAAAGGTTTTCATAAAAACCATTTGCAACCCTTCGTCATTTTAGGAAGTAGAGTACTTAGTATTCGTGCTACGTTTGTTGACCATAGTTAAGGCATAGTGTAAGGTAGCTAAGTGATGTCTTCCTACACAGCATATGATACGATTAATTATGATAGTTATATGACTTTGTTGACCAGAGTTAAGTGTCATATGAGTGGGTCTAATTAATCACGAAATGACGGGTAGAACTTGACGAGTGCTTATGATTTGTTGACCATAGTTTAGGTCATAAGTGCTAAGGGTAAAAACCATTATTGGGAATTTCAAGTGTTGAAATTTGCAATGAGATTGCATACCTTCTATGAGATAGTTGGATCCCAATACCCACTGCGAGTAAGAGTTACTCCTGGGAGAGTTTTGCACTTTATAATTAGCCGATCAAGTAGGTGTCTAGAAAGGAGTTAACGGGTTACACCCTAGGGAAAACGAAGTTTATTTTAATTAGGTCCGTGCGAAATCATGGGGAACCTCCCTCAAAGTACCGACACTGGCCTGGCCGAACGATTGGCGAGCTTGTAGGGTGTAATTAATCTCGGCTAGTCTTACCTTTTAGGGTTTGAAGGAAGATTTGATAAAAACTGCTAGTTATGCATATGCCCTAGAGGCCATTATTGTACATATGATGTATATTGTACTGGATGCTTGGATATATATAGAGAGGACTTTCTTTCTCGATATGAAAGTATGCTATCTGGTTGTTCTTTGTCTTAACATGTTGATTTGTATTGTATTACTGTCTTGCTCTCAAATGTTGATAAAACCCTTAGGATATGTACTTGACTACTAAGACTATGATGCAGATCATACTAGTGGGGCCAGGGTAGTCCAAAAGTGCATCCTATAATTGTTCCTAATCGAGGGTGTATCGAGACAGGGCATCGATACTCCAGAGTAGACTAGCGTATACGATTCTTGACCCATATGATGGGCGATGGATGATCCCGAATCCATTGGTGTTTGACATCAAGGATGGTATATGGGTGCTCAGTGAAGACTGGGTACACTGAACGGACTCGCCGAGAACTCCTAGATGGTATTATACATATCGTCAGATAGCAGTTCTCTGGTGACACTGGTACAGCTTAGTCTGTAGACCCGAGATCGTCATAGAGTCTTGTGTGATTCCCACCGTGCTTTGATTTTCACCTTACCACGTTCATGAGAACGTGCAAAACGGTGGCTTTTGGGTGCAGTCCCGAATAACATGGATGCAATGAGCGATAGGAGGGATTTCATCTCTCCTGGTATTGGGGGTTGATGTTGCACTGTGTTCGATTGGCTATAATTAGAAGTCCTTGGCCAGGGCTGATATGGAGATCTACTGGTAAGTGTTATCATTAGTTTCTCAACCCGTTATGAGCCTCACATCGACACGACTTATCGGTTACTGGGTCTGACGTTTACCACCCCTAGACTGGATATGTGACATATCAGACGAAGAGACCAGACTGTACGGAAGTGTTACTGATTGGATTCACAAGAGTTTGAGCATGCTTGCTTGTTCATCTTCTGATCGCTCAATACCCGGGTGGCTGTTACGTTTAGCTGACCGCTTGCAGCTTGTGGGTGTTTGATATGATCATCACCTACTTCCGGCGTATCGACGAGTCTTTAGAGTCCTACATAGAGGTTTCCTGGCTCAGGAAAAACGGAGTAAGAGCACATATGTGATATGTGCGGGACCAAGATTGATACGTGTATGTGAAACAATATTCTATTCTCGCATTATGTGATATCGGTCAGTTATATGTGATATAGCCGGGCTATCGGATCAAGTGTTGATTCGATAAAATGATACATATTATATTAGTCGGTTATATGTAATATAGCCGGATTATTAAATCAATTGTTGATTTAATAATTTAATGTAGAATTATATATTTGATATATTAAATTACATTAATTAATATTAGCTCACTTAAGAATTACTTTTTGTCACTTGATGATACATTGATATATATGTGATATAAGTTAAATGTATTATTTTCTTTTGTTCACAAAATTATATATGTGATATATAATTGTGACATGCATGGTTACACATGCAAACTTGGGTGTATGAGACTTAAACCAAGCTAGGTTTAATGTTGGTTAATATTTATTATTAAGCGATTAAAAATCATTTGGATTTTATCATGGCATGGAGCTTGCATGAAGCTTGTAGAACATTGACTTGGTCCACTTGATTTTGTTTTTTCTTAAGATATTTGTTAACCTAACCATTAACCCTAGCCCATGGTTTATTCTCTACATGAGTTAGCTATGTCATATAATAACTCACCATGGTTGCATTTCTAACCTAAGCTCATTATTCAATCATCACATGAGCTTCGTCTTCTTCTTCTTCACAAAAGCTTAGCTTTTTCTTTGTGATCAAATAAAGTGAGAAAAAGAAAACTAAGGAGAGCCCACTTCCTACTTCATAATCCTCTTCTATACTAGCCATTTAGATTTGGGTGTTAGCATCACAAATTTCATATTAGTGAAGTGAAAGCTTGAGTTCGTGTTGCCTCGACGTAGATCATCTTGGATTGTGAAGACTTCAAGCAAGGATGCATCATACACCGTTTGGAGCCTCTCAAGAGTCCGGGAGCTCGATGATCGCAGCGAAGGGACCACAACTTGGAGCTATAGAAGTGAAGGAGAGGACTACAAAGGTTGTAATCTCTAATCACTTAGAAGTAAAGTAGTTTACTTGATGTTTCCGTATGATTCTTTAGTTAAGAACCTAGGGTTAGGGTTATTTAGAATGGAAAAATTTTAATTTAGCATGGACGATGCAACCCGAAACCTTGCTGCCGTGCTATACAACTCTACAGTGGTATCAGAGCCTAGGTAGAGAATTAGACGGATTGTGTAGGATTACGAAATCGAAACAACTCCGAAACACCCGATTCTAAACCCTAGTTTTTGTCGAAATTTTCTGAGAGTCAAAATATTTTTTAAACAGTTGCAGAATGTTGTATGTGATACAATATGAACACTGTATAAAATTCAACCCCGGTCACCTTTTCTGGGCCGACCACAATGCAAGAAAAACCGGCCACCTCGGCCACTTCAGGGAGTTCTGGGTTGAAATCTTTACAGGGTTCCAGTCTTTGGGTTTTGGTATTTCAGGTGCTGTTTGTTTTTACTAAATATGCATGTGATGTTATCTTTTTACAGAGGAAATTAGGAGTGTTTCGGAGTGTTTCGTACTCGTAATTCTAGTTTGTTTTCGGGTTATTTAGACGGTGTTAAAAAGTTCGATCGGATATCAAATACCCACTTTAACCTTTACCGGAAATTTTTCAAGAGTTGGATTTTTTCGTAGTTAAAGAACATTCAAATATCATGCAAGTGATTCGGCGGACCCTCTAAAATAACGAAACCTTAACTCGATTCTGTGACCGTCAGAACTGCTACTAAACCCTAGGGTTTGTGGTAGTTCAGCGGTGCCACAGGTGAGGCATTAGTTGGCCCTTCTACGGCTGGTTCATTGGTACTATGGCATGTACTGAGTATTTTTAAAGTATGCTCAAGTGTTGAGCTTTTGGGAAATTTTGGGTATTTGTTGATTCGATCGGAATGTTTAACATCGTCTAGCTTTTTCTGGAATGTGATACAATATGTGGAATTCATATAGTTATACATGAAATCCATAATATGTGATATTTCGGATTTATGATGTCTAAGTTGATTGTGGATTCCAAATGTTGTAGTTTGATATTTTCTTTTCTGCGACCGTAAGTGTAATATGTGGTGTATCGCCGGTTTCGTTGATATATGTCAACGACAATTGGGATATGCATATTTACTTACGTTGATGACATGTGATGTTATGTGTTGCTGTAATATGTTATATTGGATCATCGTGATTTGAATAGCTGGGGGTTTTATGTGAGCGTCACGACCCAAAATATTAGCTCGTGACCGGCACTTGAATCACGCCACGTCTAAAGGCGTAACGTAAATCAAGAAAGCCGAAACCCAGAAATCTAAACCTTTCTAATAAAATAAAAGAGGTCAAGTTTTGAAATAAAGGCACGGTGAATATCATAAGTTTCTTAAATACACAAGTATTGGAATATGAAATTGCAAGTAAAGTTACTAGTTGAAAACATGTTGTCTTTTAAAAATTTGGGCAGCTCCTCCTTGGTATATTTTGATCCAAAACCACAATACAAGATAATATAAAAGGCATCCCCAAGCTGGAGCTAGCTCTTCGCCAACCGGCGGATTCACAACCACGCAACACAGTATATATGTATATGACGCCCAATGGCGAAGATCAACACCAAAGATTATGAAAAGCAAGACATCAACCCACCAAGCGAACAAAAACCCATCGCTCAAAGTCTCGCAGCTATAAGTCTTTCTTAGTCCAACTACATATACAAATACTATTTTCTGATATGATGGAGTTAACTAGATACAACAGGAATAATAAATACAAGAGGGGTACGATCCAACATGTACCACCAACCAAAGAAAAACACCCGAATGCAGATGTATGCCAGCGATGCCACTACTGATCCATGCGTTAACCTGCAAGAGCTGTGGCACAACGGGGGAGAGTTTCCAACTCGTGAGTAGTAAATATCATCAGGTAGAACTCGAATAAAATAACGATTTCCTAGGTCAACTGTATCATAAAGGTAATACCATGATATCTAGAGTGGCCGTATCTGTATATGTGCCAACAATGTAATAATCAATGTCTGTATGCATGTGGATAACATTCAACAATATAATCAATGCTTGTATGTATGTGGATTTCTTCCACTCGAAACAACATAAAAGCATATGCCGGTAAATATATGAGGATACCAAAGAAAGTGTGTCCATAAATGACACATCAAATCATGAAACCTGAGCGTCCAACGTCGACACTCGAAACATCATGAAACCCGTGTCTAGCATCGACACGTAAATCCTCATATCACAGGCGCCGCATCCTCAGATCGGCCTTCAGGCGCCGCATAATTTGGTCGGCCCTCATATCCATCTCATGGCTCTGGTCGGTATCCTCCGGATAACCGCCAGGTCTAAATACTATCACCGGTGGGTAATACTCCCTCTGCCAGGCGTATCGTCTACACCACGAAAATCACCTCTTGCACCGTGGAACCATACCGGGTCCACCATGTACCCGCATACGGTGCCTACCGCTCCTCGAATCGGGTTTCACATGCCGATCTTAGAACCGAAAAAACACATGGTGGACGCACTGAAATATCATATCAAGAGAAACCGGGTTTTTAAAAAAATACATACTTTCTTTTGAAATAACCACTTTTCTCAAATCCAGAAATCTCATGAAAACAACATATCTCAATGCATATAATCGTAAAGCATGATGTATGCGACATATAACAGAATGTAAGAATATCCGTATATAATGCAACATAGAACAGTGATGTGACAATATCAGTATATTGTTAGTTATGTATAAGCCCTAGAGGCCATTGTTGTACATATGATGTATATTATGATGGATGCTTAGATATATACAGAGAGGACTTTCTTGCTCGTCATGATAGTATGCTATTTGGTTTCACTTTATCTTAACATGTTGACTTGTATTGATTTAATGTTTTACTCTCACATGTTGATAAAGCCCTTAGGATCTGTACTCGACTACTGGGACTATGACGAGATCATACTAGTGGGGCCACGGTAGTCGATGAGTACATCCTATAACTGTTCCTAGTCGAGGGTATATCGAGACAGGGCATCGATACACCAGAGTAGACTAGCGTATACGCATCTTGACCCATATGATGGGCGATGGATGATCCCATATCCATCGGTGTTAAACATCAGAGATGGTGTACGGGTGCTCAGTGGAGACTGGGTACACTGGACGGACTCGCCGAGAACTCCCAGATGGTGATATACCACACGTCAGATGGCAGTTCTCCGGTGACACAGGTACAGGGTAGTCTGTAGACCCGAGATCGTCATGGAGTCTTGTGTGATTCCCACTGTGCTTTTATTTCCACCTTACCACGTCCAAGAGGGCGTGCAAAACGGTGGCTTTTGGGTACAGTCCCGAATCACATGGAGGCAATGAGCGATAGGAGGGGATTCGTCTCTCCCGGTATAGGGAGTTGATGTTGTGCTGTGTTCGATTGGCTATAACTGGAAGTCCCTGGCCAGGGCTGATATAGAGATTTACTGGTAAGTGTTACTAGTAGTTTCTCGACCCGTTATGAGCCATACATCGACACGACTTATCGGTTACTGGGGTCTGACGTATACCACACCTAGACTTGATATGCGACATATCAGACGAACAGACCGGACTGTACGGGAGTGTTACTG
Source organism: Agapanthus africanus (assembly GCA_030015575.1). Lineage (NCBI taxonomy): Eukaryota > Viridiplantae > Streptophyta > Magnoliopsida > Asparagales > Amaryllidaceae > Agapanthus > Agapanthus africanus. The sequence continues at coordinate 291,958,534 of JASDDO010000012.1, read as the reverse complement.
ATCGGATTCACAGGAGAACGCACAGGCTAGCTTGTTGATCTTCTGATCGCTCAATACCTGGGTGGCTGTTACGTTTAGCTGACCGCTTGCAGCTTGTGGGTGTTTGATATGATCACCACCTGCTACCGGCGTATTGACGATTCTTTAGAGTCCTACACAGAGGTTTCTTGGCTCAGGCGAAACGGAGTAGAGGCACATATGTGATATGTGCAGGACCGAGAATAATGCGATATGGGATACCGTATTATATTCTCGCGATATTTAGAAATGAACTGGGACATCGGATCAAGTGTTGATTCGATGAATCGGTACATGATATATTAGTCGGTAATATTCGATATAGCCGGATCATCGATTCAAGTGTTGATTCGATGATTTAATGTATAATAATATATATGATATATTGTATTAAATTATCTAATATTGGCTCTCTTTATTATTTCATTTTCTCAGTGGATGATACATTGATATATATGCGATATATGTTAATTGTATTATTTTCCTTTGTTGCAAATATATAATATATATATATGATATATATTATTGTGACATGATATGATTAATTGTTAAACATGTTTAAGGATGATTAATTGAGGTTAGGGTTTGATTAGGGTTAGTTGCTTCATGCACCTTCTAGAAGCTATTTCTTTTCTTTTTATGATATTTATGGATGACACATTTCTAAACCTAACCAAACCCTAACTCTAGTTATTTCTCTTCAAAATCTTGACCACTCATCCGTGACCATGGTTTGCAATTCAATCATATGGTTTATATTATATTCATCACAAAAGGATTAAAATGATTATTCATTTTTCCGTTATCATCTTCTTCTCTCTTCAAGAAAGCTTGCTAGAAAATCCTTAAGTGATGAATAAATATGAGAAAATGATATAAAAAGAAAGCAAAATTACTACTCTCTCATCCTCATCTCATCTAGCCCATGGGATTAGTGTGTTCTTCTCTTTTGAGTGAGAAAGCTTGAGTCGTAGCAACTTCGAGGTAGATCATCGGAGATTTGGAATACTTCGAGCTAGCATGGATCGTTCGAGTCGTAGAGCCTCTCATGAGTCCGGGAGATCGTGGATCGCGGCAAAGGGACTTCTACTCGGAGCTTGTGAAGTGAAGGAGTGGACTACAAAGGTTGTAATCCCTCACACTTAGATAAAAGTTATCTTCTTGCATGTTAAACCCTAATAATCTAGTAAAGATCCCGGCTTTGGGTTGTTCGGCACGTCTAAATTTTAATCCGGGCATGTTTGATGCCTTATGAACCTTCACAAGAGTGCCTAGGAACCTTACAGTGGTATCAGAGCCTAGCTAGAGCATTAGGCGATGTGTTTACGAAGTTAAAACTCCGATCGAACCCGAAACGACGAAACTAGACCCCTCTCTGGAAATTTTTTAAATTTTGGGATTTTTCTGAATTAAAAATATGTAAAAAAATCAGCAGGGAATTCTAAGAATTACCAAGAAGCCCGAGCCCCCAATTCGATCAAACGGCCGCGGAAGCGCGGCGCAAGCTTGCTTGCGCGGCGGTTCCGCGGCGGATTGATCGATTGGCGACACGTGGCTTCCTGGTAATAACCGTAGGTACTTGTTGAGGCTTCTGGATATTTTTAACAGTGATTCCAGTATTGTTTAAATCTGGGGTTTATTTTGTAATAGTAGATTCGATCGGAATTTTTAAGTTCGTATTTCTTTCCGGATATTTAGAAACTGTTAAATTATTTGAACGGATATCATTAACTTACTATTTCCCGGTACGGCAAACTTTCAAGCGTTGAATTTTTACTGGGTTTAAATCTTTCGGAAAATTGTACAAGTTAAGCGGTGGACCCTCTAGAAGACAACAAACCTTAACTCGATTATGTGACCGTCTTGAACTGCCTTTTGAACCTTCGGGTTTGGGGCAGTACGGCGTGCCACATGTGAGGCGTTGGCTTGACCCTTCTACGGCTGGATCACCGGTACTGTGACATATTCTGGGATTATTTGAACTCCGCTCAAGAGTTGAGCACTTTGGGAAATTTTGGGTGTTTGATTATCTGTTCGGAAAGTTTAATACTGTCTATTTATCTGGAATGTGATACAATATGTGGAATTCATAGAGTTAGGCATGAAATGCGGAGTATGTGATATTTCAGACTTACGATGTCTAAAGTGATTGTGGATTCCAAATATTGTAGTTTTACACTTTCTTTTCTGTGATCGTAAGTGTAATATGTGATATCGCCGGTTTCGTTGCTATATGTCAACGACAATTGGGATGCGCATATTTACTTACGTTGATGATATGAGATATTATGTGTTGCTGTGATATGTTATATTGGATCGTCGCGATCAGAATAGCCGGGGGTTTTATGTGAGATGAGGGTTTTTATTTTCATTTTCATTCATGTAAAATTCTTTTGTAATGTAATATTCTTTTATTTGGGGCACTTCCTGGTTGCGGTTGATGTCACCAGTGTATATTATTTACTTTTCCGCATTAGGTAGACCCAAGGAGGGGAGCACAAGTAACCGGGTTCTAGGGTCCAGTGGGAGGCCATCTCGAGGAGTCGAGACCGGGTCTCCTAACCCTAGAATCGACAGAGTTACTTGCCGCTCTCGTAGGGGTCTTGGGATATGGGTTTGGCTATTCGTCGCGACCGTGGAATCCGTGTTTTATACAGGCTCGTATTAAAAACACGGACGTCCTAGTATATCCAATATTTCATATATGTTCTTCTGCCGCAATGTTCTGTGATGAGATCATATTACTGTCTGAGACGAATGCTTATACTATATATATATGCTGATATATAAATATTACTGCTTTCGTTTCTTCTGTGATGCTTAGGAAGCATAAGCTGATGGGATTTTTATTAATAAGATTAACAAAAAGAAAAGAAACCTAAAGATGTTGTAGAATCAAAAACTTTATAAAAAGGGTAGCTACAGTTTTGCTTTGCACAGTGATATATATGATATATTCTGCACCTTATTCGATGAGGAAAGGACCGAGATCCCTTCACCGGGAGTGACTCCTTTAGCAAAACTGGCAGATGCTACAAACGCGGTTTGTCTTTTGAATGCTTTTAGTGTTTTTCTTTGCACAGCGGTATATATGATATATCCTGCACCTTATTCGATGAGGAAAGGGCCGACGATCCCTTCACCGGGAGTGACCCCTTTAGCGAAACTAAGAAAAGCCTCAAAAACACTCCTTTTCAAAAACCACTCGATTCTACGACGATATCAAGTTCATTACGCTCATGGTTTTTATGGAAAAAACCTGCGTAGCCCTCCGTCATTTCAGATAGATATTATTTAGTATTCGTGCAATGTTTGTTGACTTAGTCAAGGCGTAGTGTACGGTAGCTAAGTAGTGTTTATCTGCTAAAAACATGAGATGTGATTGGATTAGGGTATTCGCACGGCCTTGTTGACTCAGTCAAGGGTCGTACGGGTGGGTTTAATTCAATCAAGAAATGTACGGGTTGAACTTGACTTGCGATTTATGGTTTGTTGACTTAGTCAAGGTCATAGATCGCTAGGGGCAAAATATTATCGGGAATTTCAAGTGTTGAAATTTGCAATGAGATTGCATACCTTCTATGAGATAGTTGGATCCCGATACCCACTGCGAGTAAGAGTTACTCCTGGGAGAGTTTTACACAGGACAATTAGTCATTCAAGTAGGTGTCTAGAAAAGTGTTAACGAGGTTACGCCTCTGGGAAAACGAGGTTTACTTTAATTAGGTCCGTGCGAAAGCACGGGGAACCTCCCTCAAAGTACCGACACTGATCTGACTGAAAGATTGACGAAATTGTAGGGTGTAATTAATCCCGGCTAATCTTACCTTTCAGGGTTTTAAGGTAGATTTGATAAAAACAGTGGGAGACATCCTGATTAGATAAGATAATAACCAATCTAATCTTGCAAGAGCATACGCTAAAGTGTTTTCTTCTCTCTCTCTCCAGGTAGCGACCATGTCAGGCCATAATCAAGATAATAATATTGATGTATTGACTAAACCCGATTATTGTACTGAGCAAGGGAATGTTGGACCCGTTCATTCTTATAAGAGTTATAAGACTGAACAGGAAATAGGAGAATATCTGGATTCTCACGCCGCCCAAAAGAACATGCATGTTGATGCATCTTCTTCGGGTGTGTTTGTTATTGAGAACTGTTTCTCAGTTCACACTACGTCCTGGGTATTAGATACCGGATCAGGATCCCACATATGCAAACAGTTGCATGGGCTACGTAAAGGTAGAGAACTGGGAAAAGGTGATCATTCCGTTCAAGTAGGGAACGATGCAAGTGTTGTAGCCAAAGCAGTTGGCGAATATCACCTTGTATTGCCAAGTCGTAATACAATGATTCTAAATGAGTGCTATTATATACCGAACATGATGTGCAACATTATATCAGTTTCTTTATTAAGTAAAGAAGGATATAATTTTGTAGTAAAGGATAATGTTATGAACATATTCCTAGATCAAAAGTTAATTGCATCAGGCTCGTTACATAATGGCATATTCATTCTAAATCAGAATACAGTCCTGAATATACAAAACACACACAAGAGGAAAAGTTCAGAAATGAACGAATCTTTCTTGTGGCATTGTAGACTTGGTCATATCAATGCGACACGACTAGCTAAGTTACATAGAGATGGTTATTTGAATCCGTTCGAATTATCATCTTATGATACTTGCTATTCATGTCTCAAAGGAAAAATGACCAAAGCTCCGTTTAGTGGACACGGAGAAAGAGTTACTGAACTCTTAGGACTAATACATAGTGATGTATGTGGTCCCATGTCTACGCATGCTAGGAACGGTTCTTCCTACTTCATTACATTCACTGACGATCTCTCTAGATACGGACATGTGTTTCTGATGAAACACAAGTCTGAAACTTTTGAGAAATTCAGAGAATATAAGCACGAAGTAGAGAACCAAACGGGCAAAAGTATTAAGATTCTTCGATCTGATCGAGGAGGTGAATACTTAAGCGGTGAGTTTTTAGATTATCTAAAATAGAATGGGATTCTCTCTCAGCTTACTCCTCCTTATACACCACAGCACAACGGTGTATCGGAACGAAGGAATCGGACCATATTAGATATGGTGCGATCTATGATAAGCGATGCTGAGTTACCTATTTCCTTCTGGGGGTATGCGCTTGAGACAGCCATATACATATTGAATCTAGTTCCGTCTAAATCTGTACCTACCACACCATATGAGATATGGAGCGGGAAGAGACCATATTTTAAACGAATTAAGATATGGGGTTGTCCGGCCTATGTCAAAAGACAAAATCCGGACAAACTCGAGGCACGATCAGTCCTTTGCAAATTTGTGGGATATCCAAAGAATTCTCAAGGATATTTTTTCTACCACGCTGAGGAACAAAAAGTGTTTGTTGCTCAACATGCCACCTTTTTGGAAAGGGAATTTCTTGCAAAAGAAATTAGTGGCAGAGAGGTAGAACCGGAAGAGGTTCCAGCACCACAAACCGCAACTGATGATTTGATGGAACCAGAAGATTCAATAGTACCCGACGAACCCCAGCCTCTCCGCCGATCTAGTAGGGTTTCTCGTCCACCTGAGAGATACTACGGTTTTCTCATTGATGGTGGAAGCGAGGATTGCATCATGGATGATGATGAACCCACTATTTTCGAGCGGGCCATCACGAGTGGTGACTCTGTGAAATTGCTGGATGCAATGCGATCTGAGATGGAATCCATGTACACCAACAAAGTATTGACTTTGGAAAATGCTCCTGAAGGGGTAAAATCTATAGGGAGCAAGTGGATCTTTAAAAGGAAATTTGGTGTAGATGGAAAAGTTGAGACTTTCAAAGCTAGACTTGTAGCAAAGGGTTTTCGTCAACGTCCAGGTGTGGATTATGACGAAACCTTTTCTCCAGTGGCTATGCTTAAGTCCATCCGGATCTTACTTGCCATTGCTGCATACCATGACTACGAAATCTGGCAAATGGATGTTAAGACCGCCTTTCTAAACGGTGATTTAGAAGAGTGCGTGTACATGACTCAGCCAGAGGGCTTCGTAGATAGTGGGAGCAGCGGAAAGGTGTGCAAGCTGCTTAAATCCATTTATGGGTTAAAGCAAGCATCACGGAGTTGGAACATCTGTTTTGATGTTGTAGTCAAAGAGTTTGACTTCATCAAAAATATAGATGAACCTTGTATCTATAAGAAGGTAGCAGAGGGTAAGGTTGTCTTCCTCGTATTGTACGTGGATGACATACTCTTGATAAGAAATGATATTCCTATGCTGCAATCAGTCAAGCTCTTCTTATCACAAAGATTCTCAATGAAAGATCTAGGTGATGCCTCCTGCATATTGGGAATCATGATCTATAGAGATAGATCTAAAAGGATATTGGGATTGTCCCAATCCAGGTACATTGACACCATACTAAAGAGGTTTAGTATGGAAGAATCCAAGCGTGGGAACCAACCCACGATCTCAGGACTCACTCTCTCCAAAGAGATGTCTCCCAAGACTGATTTGGAGAGAGCTCGCATGCAAGGGATACCCTATGCTTCGGCAGTAGGCTCTATCATGTATGCGATGCTATGTACCAGACCCGATGTAGCATACTCACTAAGTGTAGTGAGTCGGTATCAAGCAGATCCTGGAGAGAGTCACTGGACAGCTGTAAAGAACATTCTCAAGTACTTACGAAGGACTAAGGAGATGTTCTTGGTGTATGGTAACGGAGAACTCCAGGTAGAGTCCTTTACCGATTCCAGCTTCCAAAGTGATAAGGACGACTCTAAGTCGCACTCGGGATTTGTCTTTACCCTCAATGGAGGGGCGGTATGTTGGAAGAGTTCCAAACAGGATACCGTTGCAGACTCGACGATGGAAGCTGAATACATCGCTGCCAACGATGCTGCCAAAGAGGCTGTCTGGATCAAGAAGTTCATTAGTGAACTTGGTGTGGTTCCATCCATTAAGCATCCAATACCTCTGTATTGTGATAACAATGGGGCTGTGGCTTTGGCCAAGGAACCCAGGTCCCATCAGAAGTCCAGACATATTCTGAGGCGGTATCACCTGATCAGGGAGATAGTTGATCGCCGGGAGATCGAGGTGAGGAGAGTAGATACGAAGGACAACACTGCGGATCCATTCACGAAGGCTATTCCCCAGATACAGTTTGAGAGATTATTCGGGATGCTAGGTATGAGATACTACAGCAGCTGGCCCTAGTGCAAGTGGGAGATTTTTAGTTATGTATATGCCCTAGAGGCCTTTGTTGTACATATGATGTATATTATGATGGATGCTTAGATATATACAGAGAGGACTTTCTTGCTCGTCATGATAGTATGCTATTTGGTTTCACTTTATCTTAACATGTTGACTTGTATTGGTTTACTGTTTTACTCTCACATGTTGATAAAGCCCTTAGGATCTGTACTCGACTATTGGGACTATGATGAGATCATACTAGTGGGGCCACGGTAGTCGATGAGTACATCCTATAACTGTTCCTAGTCGAGGGTATATCGAGACAGGGCATCGATACACCAGAGTAGACTAGCGTATACGCATCTTCACCCATATGATGGGCGATGGATGATCCCATATCCATCGGTGTTAGACATCAGAGATGGTCTACGGATGCTCAGTGGAGACTGGGTACACTGGACGGACTCGCCGAGAACTCCCAGATGGTGATATACCACACGTCAGATGGCAGTTCTCCGGTGACACAGGTACAGGGTAGTCTGTACACCCGAGATCGTCATGGAGTCTTGTGTGATTCCCACTGTGATTTGATTTCCACCTTACCACGTCCAAGAGGGCGTGCAAAACGGTGGCTTTTGGGTACAGTCCCGAATCACATGGAGGCAATGAGCGATAGGAGGGGATTCGTCTCTCCCGATATAGGGAGTTGATGTTGTGCTGTGTTCGATTGGCTATAACTGGAAGTCCCTGGCCAGGGATGATATAGAGATTTACTGGTAAGTGTTACTAGTAGTTTCTCGACCCGTTATGAGCCATACATCGACACGACTTATCGGTTACTGGGGTCTGACGTATACCACCCCTAGACTTGATATACGACATATCAGACAAACAGACCGGACTGTACGGGAGTGTTACTGATCGGATTCACAGGAGAACGCACAGGCTAGCTTGTTGATCTTCTGATCGCTCAATACCTGGGTGGCTGTTACGTTTAGCTGACCGCTTGCAGCTTGTGGGTGTTTGATATGATCATCACCTGCTACCGGCGTATTGACGATTCTTTAGAGTCCTAGACAGAGGTTTCTTGGCTCAGGCGAAACGGAGTAGAGGCACATATGTGATATGTGCAGGACCGAGAATAATGCGATATGGGATACCGTATTATATTCTCGCGATATTTAGAAATGAACCGGGACATCGGATCAAGTGTTGATTCGATGAATCGGTACATCATATATTAGTCGGTAATATTCGATATAGCCGGATCATCGATTCAAGTGTTGATTCGATGATTTAATGTATAATAATATATATGATATATTGTATTACATTATCTAATATTGGCTCTCTTTATTATTTCATTTTCTCAGTGGATGATACATTGATATATATGCGATATATGTTAATTGTATTATTTTCCTTTGTTGCAAATATATAATATATATGTTATATATATTATTGTGACATGATATGATTAAATGTTAAACATGTTTAAGGATGATTAATTGAGGTTAGGGTTTGATTAGGGTTAGTTGCTTCATGCACCTTCTAGAAGCTATTTCTTTTCTTTTTATGATATTTATGGATGACACATTTCTAAACCTAACCAAACCCTAACTCTAGTTATTTCTCTACAAAATCTTGACCACTCATCCTTGACCATGGTTTGCAATTCAATCATATGGTTTATATTATATTCATCACAAAAGGATTAAAATGATTATTCATTTTTCCGTTATCATCTTCTTCTCTCTTCAAGAAAGCTTGCTAGAAAATCCTTAAGTGATGAATAAATATGAGAAAATGATATAAAAAGAAAGCAAAATTACTACTCTCTCATCCTCATCTCATCTAGCCCATGGGATTAGTGTGTTCTTCTCTTTTGAGTGAGAAAGCTTGAGTCGTAGCTACTTCAAGGTAGATCATCGGAGATTTGGAATACTTCGAGCTAGCATGGATCGTTCGAGTTGTGGAGCCTCTCATGAGTTCAGGAGATCGTGGATCGCGGCAAAGGGACTTCTACTCGGAGCTTGTGAAGTGAAGGAGCGGACTACAAAGGTTGTAATCCCTCACACTTAGATAAAAGTTATCTTCTTGCATGTTAAACCTTAATAATCTAGCAAAGATCCCGGCTTTGGGTTGTTCGGCACGTCTAAATTTTAATCCGGGCATGTTTGATGCCTTATGAACCTTCACAAGAGTGCCTAGGAACCTTACATATATCATGCGACATATCGTAATGATGTGAACATAGCATGTAAATCATGCAAGGAGTCATATCATGATGCAGCAGTCCTACTGTGTAGTGACATAGTAATTATCGATGATAAAGTGTGTGAGCCGGCCAATCTGTGTAAGTGTAACATACGCATCATCGATAATGGTGTAGATGTACTAGCACAGGTATATGGAATGAAATGAGAATGACATGGACGTAGCATAAGTAAATCGTCAGCTAAAAGCTATAAGGTATACGTATCTAACATGACCGAGTCAGTGAGTCTATCAATCGGCATCCAGCCTCTTAACATCACATACGGTATAATCCATCGTACGGCATCCTCTAGTCAAGGGTATGGATCAATCATCATAAAACTCATCACTTACGGTAAATCATCGTACGACGGCATTAACCATTAGGGATTCTATCAACCTATATGACAATGAGGGTACGGACCTAACGTCTCGTATGGCATATCACTCATGATTCACAACATTATATATATCAATATACCTATATCCCAAGTCGCATCCATAACAATATCATATCAGGGGACCGGCAAAGGTATCAATCCTCTCATATCGACTCGCATCCGTATACCGACATATCAATCAATTCATCATATTACATCGTATATTCCTTTCATCACATTAATTCAACTTATATAAATTTATCTTATTTGACCGATCTCATAACACATCCTTATACATCTCGTTTCATATCCTATATCAATCATATCCGCTCGTATTATCTTAACTCATTACCTGCCACTAAAATCTTATACTTATTCTAGTGCAACTACACACACACATATATATATATATATCGGGATTTATATTCACCTTTCATATTCTTATATATCAATTCGAGACATTATTTCTAGCATATCATGTCAAAGAGTCATATCCCTATAGCATTCATCTCCTATTTCGATTTATATATTCCATTATTCATATCATCTCTAACTATCTTTCTAACCCTATCCATAGTTTTATAATTTAGGTTTCCTTAACCATATTCTATATATCTGTTTCCCTCAAAATCTTTCGGCAGTGCTATACGCCATCCACCCGACTTTTCCCGTAGATATAGATCTACTCACATTGCTCCTTGCTTGCCGAAGTCGATGACGCCATGCTCTGTCGTCTCGGAATCCATGCGAAAGTACCTACAATAAATACATGGTCGCAATGCTATTACAATCAAGTCCGGAAAACCAATACGGCACACGGTGCGCTCATAAGTTAGAACCTATAGCCTACGCGTACAAAAACGACCAAACAACCCTCGTCAATTATGTACAAACATCAAACGACCAAACACAATATCAAGTAATAAAACCCAAGTTTCAGAATCGCAAAACACGAAAACAACAACCTAGGAAAACCACTCCCAGATTTCACATTAGGCCAAACTAAGGGATTTTGCACATAGGGTTGCTCTAGGTATCAGATAAGGAACCCATGGACCAAACATCACCCAATTCTACCCTGATCAGGCCACAAATTGCGGCCTGGAGGAATTAATTTGCGGCTTGGGGAATGAATGGGGGCCTCGGGTCTTGGGGTTAGCTTCTAGATCACCTGCTCATCTCTCTGTGTTTGCTAAATAAATTTTAGCGTCTGCGGGTTACTCCAGATTCCCATATACACTCACAATCTGCCAATTAACCGATATCGGGAAATTCTAACTTCGTGTTTTGGTGCTAATCTATGATCTCGGCCAGTAAAACACCATTAAGGGTCTTGTAGACACCCACTACAGATCATGGTCCCATGCAAACACCCAAACCCTCTCTAGAAATTTCTAACTTCACTAATCACCACTAAACCAATTCTAAACTAAAATAGAAACTAAAACAACTAAATTACTAAGCTAATGGTTTAGGAGTTACCTTATTTGGGCAACTCAAGAAAAACCCTAGAAATCCAAAGTCATCAAAATCCAACTTTGCTTGGTCCAAAGTGTTGAGGGTGAGGTGGGGATTAACTTTTGTGAAGGGAGTATAGGGTTTTGGTGAGGGAATTGAGATGGGTCATGAGGGTAGAAGAGGTAGAGGAGTAGTTCAAGAAGAAGAAGAAGGAAACAAAGGGGAATGGGAAATGAGGCAGCCCCCCTCTCTCTTATCTCACTCTCTCTCAGTTATTCTAGCCTCAAGTCATGATGTGGTCCCCCATCTCTCTCTCTCCATCTTTATTTTTCCTTTTCATTTAAAACCAAATCACATAATACCCCAAAACAACATAAGGGAACAACATGTAACCAAAATGAAACATGACATGTTGCACTAGCCATGGAAAACTGTAGAAATACGGATTTGGCTTAATCGCGATTAGTAGTGCACTTATCATATTTTTATTTAAACTGCATATAATAAATATTAAAAATACCAAATCCATTAAATATATTTTTAAATGAATAAATCATTTTAATTTCCAATTATTTCACAAATATTGGTATATATTTATACCATTTTACGAAAACACCAATTTCGCAAATCGGGTAGTTTTCGCGAAATATATTATTTTAATATTAAATTCCAAAAATAATATTTTATATTTTCTGAAATGTTACAATCTTCCTCCCTTAAAGAAATTTGGTCCCCGAATTTAATTTTAAACCCCTAAATGCTAAATCATTTCAATAATCAGCTCAAATCAACGGGGCTCTGAAATCACGGAAGATACAGAAATACTACATCGCATCGCGTGCGCCCGAAAACGAGTATAAAACTCAAAATCGAACTCTTTCAAGCGTCACACAAATCATCGGATCTGCACGCATATCCTCAGAGTTACAATGGAGATACAGATCTCGAAAACCACTACTGAAATCCAATATACACTCGTCAAATACTATAATATGTATATAGTACGCATCCTTGAAAATTCTCCAAAAACTAAATAAAATACATGCAAAATCTTGTCTGAATCGCCACGTGATGCGTAACTCACGGCACAAGTGACGGACGCTCATATGTAAGGTAATAAATATACATTCATATATGTTTTGCTAAATGTACGTTCCGTCGTCTCAAAAATATCCCAAAAGGTTTTCCTTTGTAAACATTCGTATCGCTCACGGACACGTAGGAAATAGAGAGACTATAGCTCCTCTTCGAAAACCTCTGGTTAAACTTTTTAATGCATGCAAAGTACTAAGGTACTGTTCTCAGATCAGTCATGTTCGGCTACTACATAATATAGTGCCCCTTATGAAAACAAAACGCTCAAGTGCAAAATTAGCCTCGAAAAGCTTATCCAACAATCATATATGTCTGGTGCGCACGGAAATCAAATCCAATACAAGTGCTACGATATGCACGAAAGTCAAAACTAAGTGCAACGGATGTGCACGAAAACATCTGTCCAGTGCAACGGATGTGCACGACAACAACATCCAGTGCATCTAGAGTGCACGAAAGTCTCAACCAAGTGCAACTAACCTGCATAATGAAAATCTCAATCGAGTGCATCTAGTGTATACAAAATCATAACTCATATCATGCACCCAACATGCGCGAAAATCCATATCATGTGCATCCGTCATGCACGAATGAAATCGTAATCAAGTGCATCCCACATGCACGAATAAAATCTAAGTCAAGTACATCCAACATGCACGAATGAAATCGCATCCAATATGCATGGATAGAATCCAAATCAAGGGCATCCAACATGCACGAGTAAAATCTCCCTCAAGTGCATCCGATGCACACAAAATCCAATATCAAGCGCCTAATATGCTCAAAAATCCAACCCAAGCGCGTCAAGTCCATATAAATGCCCTGTGCGGTAAAACGCACGAAAAACGAATGTCAAATTCAACGCGCACAAAAACATAACTCTGGTAAAACTAATGCTCAAAGACAAAAATCGGTGCAACCAATGTACGGAGTATAAATCTAGTGCAACCAATGCACGAAATACCGATCTGGTGCAACCAATACAAAAAAATATAAATCCAGTGCAACAAATGCACAAAATATAAATCTGGTGCAACAAATGCACGAAATGAAAATCTAGTGCGACAAATGCACGAAATGAAAAATCTAGTGCGCTAAATGCACGAAATGAAAATCTAGTGCCACAAATGCACGAAATGAAAAATCTAGTGCGACAAATGTACGTAATGAAAATCCGGTGCAACAAATGCACAAAATGAAAATCTTGTGCATCAAATGCACGAAACGAAAATCCAGTGCATTTAGTGCACGAAATCCAAATCCAGTACATCTAGTGCACGAAATAAAAATACAGTGCCTCCTGTGCATAAAATACGAATGTGGTGCATCTAGTGCACGAAATACTAGTTCACGAAATACCAATACAGTGCATCCTATGCACAAAATACGAATCTAGTGTATCTAGTGCACGAAATAAAAATACAGTGCAACAAATGCACGGCGTAAAAACCTAGTGCAACAATTTCAGAAAATACAAATCGGGTGCAACAAGTGCACGGAAAATCATCAATAACTCAAATGCGTAAAAAAATAGCACCGAGTGTACCAAGGTGTTTAAAATCAAAAACGTGTGCAACTATGTGTACAAAATCCATATCAATGCACTGCAAGTACATGTGAGCTATACCGAGTGCAAAAATCAAATCGAGTGTGTAGCACATGAACAAAAATCAGATCATCCGTATGAAATCGACGAAATCATAAACACATGCTACGAAGGTAAAAAATCGACATCAAGTGCAATAGATATGCATAAATCGCAAATCAACACAATGGTGTATAAAATATATATCAAGTGCAATAAATATGCACAAAAAATATAAATACCAAGTCGGTGCAGCCAAGGTGCACGAAAACAATATCATGAAACTCAATCATCAAAACTCATATCCAAGCGATATAAGCGTGATACTCGGATCACAAACGCAAATCGCTACAAATGACATTGAGGTACACCACCTATAATGTCGAAAAATATCGGTGCGCCCAAACTGGCAGAGCAAGAACATCCGCTTGCCTCCTGCTCATGGTCTGGCGTCTTCTGTCTCTGGGTCCTCATTTCTCTATAGATTACTAATCTCACAATCCATCGGCTCGTCGGCCCGGTCAGGTGTACTAACGGAAACAATTCCGCTCTGACACTCCTCTGGTAATCTCTCGGCCAATTAGCATGACCACTCGTAAAGCAGCACGTCACTGGCGTCGGCCTCTGGCCCCTCTAAATACACACGACACAACTAATCCTGGGTGCAATCTTATCACAGCAGTGTCCTGGAAGAAACCTTCTCAAGGTCTCTTCCAATCTCTCCCATGCCGAACTATACGAAGGCTGGTACTCTTGTATAATCTTTTCTCACTTTTTTGACATCTGCGTTCCCAGCACAACATTTCCTCGGGAACTGGTCGTATCTCACACCTCCGTATACATATCAGATATCCAATATCAACGGGGAGTAACAACAGCTCGTTAACATCTCGCACGAACCATTTGTTCCACTCATCTTTATTATCGTCCGCTTCGACGTCATGTCATGCTATCTGCGTACTGCAATTGTTCTCGGCTATAGTCAATCCGGAATCTCTAACACAGACTCGAGATTACAAACTCGATATCTTCATCACTCTGTAGAAGATATCTAGCCGAACATGTCCTCGGGAACTCGTCCCAACCATCGGAGGAAAACTCAATACTCGTCCATTCACGATCAACTCACAACGCATCTGGGTGAGGTCCTTTATCCGAAGCTGGTCAGTTTACTGATCTCCGGAAGACGTTAAAATTTTTGATCTATTCATTAAAGTCCCATAATTTCCTGAGAGCTCAACACTTGAGCACCGTTTAATAATGTCTAGTACATGCCACAGTACCTATGGACCAGCCGTAGAAGGGCAAACCCAAGCCTTATTAATGGCACCGTGGAACTGCCGCAAACCCTATGGTTCAAAAGCGGTTCCATGGGCATTATTTAGAGTTAGGGTTTCATTCTTCTAGAGGGTCCACAGAATTACTTGCATGTTCCTCCGAATACCTTAAACATGGAAAAATGGGTTTCTGTCATTCGTTCAAACTTTTAATTTCGCCTAGACAACATGTGAATACCCTTCGTCTCTCAACTCAGGATATACTAGATATCATCAGTCACAGCTTTGTGTCACGACCCAAAATTTTTAGCTCGTGACCAGCACTTAAATCACGCGACGTCTACAGGCGTAACATAATTCAAGTAAGCTGACACCCAGAAAACTAAACCTTTTTACGAAATAAAGATTTAATAATCATGTTTTGCCTTTTAAAAATTTGGGCAGCACCTCCTTTGTAAAAACTAACCTTGAAAACGGGTACAACATAATAAAATAAAGCATCCCTAAACGGGAGCAAATCACGCCCAACGGCGGAAACAGCCACCGCAAGCAATAAATATAAAAAAATACGACGCCTAACGGCGAAGATCCACACAAGAAAAAAAGTAAAGCAAGACATCAACCCTAAAAGCGAACATAAAACCCATCACTCAAGTCTCGCAACTACAAGTCTTCTAAGTCTTCAACATATTCAAATACTAGTTTCAGATTTGATGGAGTCGACTTAGATACAATATGAATAACAAATACGAGAGGGGCGCTATCCAACATGTTCCACTTACCAAAGAAAAACACCCGAAAGTAAGCTGTGTGCCAATGATGCCGCTACTGATCCAAGCGGACAACCTGCAAGAACTGAGGCACAACAGGGGTGAGTTGCCAACTCGTCAGTAGAAAACATCAACAGGTAGAAATCAAAATAAATAACGATTTCCAAGGTCAACTATATCATAAAGGTAATACTATAATATCTAGGGTGACCGTATCTGCATATGTGCCAACACATAATAAAAGCCTAACGGTTAGTGGATATCATCCAACCATATAACCAATGCATGTAAGAAGTGGATCTCGTCCATGTGTCAACCACTGACACAACAACTCCTGCATGTAAATATCATAAAAGCATATGCAGGTAAATATGAGGATATCAAGAATGTTTGTCCATCAATGACACATAAAATCAAGGAAACATGAGTATCTAACCCCGACACTCGAAACATCATGAAACCCGTGTCTAGTATCGACACATAAATCCCCGTACCATGGGCTCCGTCTGCCCGGATCGGCCCGCCGGCTCCGGCAGTACGAATCGGCCCGCTGGCTCCGGCAGTATGAATCGGCCCATATCCATCTCACAACTCCGGTCGGTATTCTCCAGATATCTGCCGAGCTCTATACAATCATCGGTAGGTAGTGGACCCTCTGCCAGGCTCATCGTCTACACAACGAAATCACCTCTCGCCCAGGGGTACCATACCGGGTCCACCAAGTACCTGCAAACGGTGCCTCCCGCTCCTCGAATCGGGTATCACATGCCAATCTCAGAACCGATAAATCACATGGTGGACGCACTGAAATATCATATCAAGAGAAACCAGATTTTCAAACAACACATAATTTCTTGAAAACATATCCACGGTTCTCAAATCCAAAATCTCATTAAAACATCATATCTCAATGCGTATAATCATAAAGCATGATGTATGCGACATATAACAGAATGTAAGCATATCCGTATATCATGCAACATGGAACAGTGATGTGATCATAGCAAGTAAATCATGCAACATGGAACAGTGATGTGAACATGGCAAGTATATCATGCGACATATCATAATGGTGTGAGCATAGCCAGTATATCATGCAACCTAGCATAGTGATGTGAACATGGCAATATATCAAAGCATGATGTAGCAATTCTACTGTGTAAGTGACATAGCAATTATCGATGATGAAGTGTGTGAGCCGGCAATCTGTGTAAGTGTAACATACGCATCATCGATAATGGTGTAGGTGTACTAGCACAGGTATAAGAAATGCAATGAGAATAACATGAATGCAGCATAATGCACATCGTGAACTAAATGCTATAAGGTATACGCATCTAATATGACCGAGTCGGTAAATCCATCAATCGGCATCCAGCCTCACAACATCGCGTACGGTACAATCCATCGTACGACATCCTCTAACCAAGGGTATGGATAAATCAACAAGTAAAACTCATCGCGTACGGTAATCTAACGTACGGCGGCATTAAACAAATAGGGATTCTATCAACCTATACGATCTAAGTCTCGTACGGTATATCACTCATTATGCAATCATTATCCATATATATACCTATCACTCAGGTCACATCCGCATAATTCTAGTATCAAGGGACCGACAAAGTATCAGCTATCTTCTATCGACTCACATCCATATAACGATATATCAGCCAAGTCATCATATCTCATCGTATACTCTTTTCATCGCATCAATCTCTCACATCAAGTCATTTTACATAAGCATTACATCAATTTAATCTTATGTTACGCTATTCTAAAACTCATACTTAAACACTTGCAACTACATATCTGTATATATATTGTGATTCATATTCACCTTTCATATCCTTTTATTAATTTGAGACATCATTCTTATCATATTATGTCCAAGAGTTATGTCCCTAAAGCCTTCATCTCAAATCTCGATATATATTCAATCATTAATATCATCTCTAGCCATCTTTTAACCACATATATGGTTTTCAAGTGTAGGTTTCTCCTACGGTATTCTATATATATATCAGTTCCATTCAAAATTTGCGGGGGCGGGGGGGGGGGTATACGCCATCCACCCGACTTCCCTAGTAGATATAAATCTACTCACCTGCTAAACTCCTCGCTTAGCCGTAGTTGATGTGTTTCGTCGTCTCGGAATCCACGCGAAGATACCTACAATCAATATGAAATCGCAAAGCTATTAACATCAAGATCTGAAATCTAACACAGCACGCGGTGCACTCATAGGTTAGAACCGATAGCCTACACATGCAAACAATCAAGCAACCCTTGGCGTTAATGTACAAAGATCCAACGACCAATTACCATATCAAATCTCAAAACCAAGAAATCCCAATACCGGAAAACATAGCCAAAATCATAACTATAGTCGCTATCCATGAAAACCACCAGGCTTAAAACCCCCAATCTTACCAATAACCCTATACTAGTAAACAGTAAAGTGGTTTAAGAAATTATACCGATCGATCCGTGTCCTTCGGTCTTTAACCTCAGTCCTTAGCATGATGCGGCTGCCGCGATGAAGTTCGCTCTCCAGTCACGCTCGTCGAAGAGGACCCACGTCGATGAATCCTTATACGGGTTCCCGCTTCAAAATGAAGCAACTCGGACATGAATTTTGCTAGCCGACATGTCCAAAATTGAAGTAGAAAGAGTGTATAATACTTTGTCTCAAGGCACCTAATGAATTGGGTGAAGGTAAAAGATGTTGCCAAAATGAGATGTAATGAAGTGAGCAAATGAAAAATGCAATGAGAACAAATTTCCTCACAAAATGGGCTCGGCCATTGTGTGCAGGAATGTTCACTGGAAATGGAAATGGGGAGGGTGACCATAAGCAATGTTCCCTGGAAATGAAAATGGTGAGGGTGACCATAAGCAATATCAAGTGGTGACCCTAAACCAATCTCAACACAAATATCACAACTAAATATCCTAAGCTTTACAAAAGCAATCAAAGAATGAACACCTCACCAAGCCCATGCCCATTTAATGTTCACTGTGGGAAAGGAAATGACCATGCCTAATTAATGCTAAATAATGAGTCATCACAAATGCAAGAAAATGAAATTCCTTCACCAAAAGTGTTAGTGTATATGCCCTAGAGGCCAATACTGTATCATACTAGTTTGTATATTACTTAATGGAAGCCTGGGATATTCACCTTGTATAGACAATCTTGCTCAATATAGTAGTATGCTACTTGGTTTGTTTCTAATTCAATGTGTACATGTGTTTATTTTAGTATATCACCTATACACATTAGTGGAGCCCTTAGGATCTTTGCTTGATTACCAGCGTTGTGATGGCAGTCACACTTATGGGGGCTGGGTAATCTATAAGCACATCCTTATGCAGGTCCCTAGTCGCACGACTATCGAGACAGGGCTTCGATACTCCGGAGTAGACTAGCGTATGCGCTTCTCATCCCAGTGTAGGAGATGGTCTGTCCCACAGCCATCAGTACGTCGTACTGGAGATAGTATGCGGGTGCTCGTTGGGTTACGAGTACACTGGACAGGACTCGTCGGGAACTGTTGGTTGGTACTATACCTATCGTCAATTATCAGTTCCCAGGTGACATGAGTACAGCTTAGTCCGCTGACTTGACACTGTCACTTCGCCTCGAGTGTGTTCCTACTGCACTTAGATTACTACCCTACCACGGCTCAAAGGAGTCGTGCAAACAGGTGGTAGTTGGGTGCAGTCCCGAAGCACTTGGAGGCAGTGATGGTTAGACAGGATTCGTCTCTCCCGGTATTGGGGGTTGACATCGCGCTGTGTCTAGGAGAGCCATTACACGAGTAGTGCCTGACCAGGGCAAGCGAGATATACTGGTAGATTTCCAGTGTTATCTCAGGGTGTTCTGGGCTTCACTCCGACACGACTTGTACCGCTATTAGGGGACAGACGTTTACCACCCCCTAGGCCCGCCATGCGATGTTTCAGACGAACAGACCGGACTGTACAGAGAGATTGTCACATTCAGACTCAGTAGGAGTTCAGATGGGTTTCACCTCGTCAGTCTTCTTGTCGGCATCTACCTGGGGACCGTTACGCACAGCTAGTGCCGCTTGCGGTCTGTGGTTAAACCCACCGCCAGCGTAGTGTCGAGTCTTTAGAGTCCCACACAGAAAGCTATTCGCCTTTAGGCAAAAGAGTAGGGGTCGCATGGTTTTGCGACAGGTCGCATGGTTTTGCGACAGGGTTCGGTCTCATCCGTGCACTTGTGCACGTACAGTGTCCGGACAATTGACACTAGCGGGCTTTGGTTTAAGCCAGATCCTAGTGTAAGTTTTGGGATTGGTTTTATCTCGTTTGTATTCGTGTTCCTCGGAACGCGGATGCGGGTGTGTATGCACAATTGACAGAGAGACAGAGGCAGAGGATTCTCATTGGGGTTATTGACTGTTGACCGTTGACCATTGACTTTTGCTTAACCCCAATGAGAATAAGAAATATTATTAACATTAATATTAATTAAGTATTATAGTGACATGGTTGTTGAGGGGTTGACTTTGTTGACTTGTTGACTAGTTGACTTTGTTGACCGGTTGACTAGGTTGGACTAGTTGACCATCATCATGACAATGGCTATGATTCCTTGGCAAAGACTTTTGCTTGCTTGTTTATTTATGCAAAATGAGTGCATGAAATGATATAGCCATTTTGACTTAAACCATCACACAATACTTGATTATTATTTTTGTTATGATGGCTTTTGGATTATGAGAGGTGAGAATGAGAAAAGAATGGCTCATTCTTTCATTTGCTTTCTCTCTCTTGAGCTCTCTCATTCTCAACCTCTCCCTCTTCCTCTTGCTCTCTCTAGCTCAAGGCAAACCATTCTCATGTGTTGAGACTCATTGCTTTAGAGATAAAAAGACAACAAAACATTCCTCTACTCATTCTAGTTCACAAGGCCTAACAAGCCAAGTGATCTAGTTTCTTCAAAGTTCGAAGAAGAAGCCAAAGGTAGAAGCTTTCGGGTGGATCCATCTTCGGCGCAAGGAGACGACGAGGTGAGGCCGATCCGTACACCGGAAGGAGTTCAAGTAAGGTATATCCCCCTAACCGAGTAGGTAAACTCTTGTTAGGTTGTTAGTTAGTCGTTTAACAAAGATCCGTATTGGTAGTCCATGTTACCACCCTCTTGAAAATCGTTTTTCACCACTTCCGCAACCACTTAAGAACCGGGGAAGGGTAGCATGGACTTACAGTGGTATCAGAGCCTAGTTAAACACTATCTAACATGTTAGCTAAGTAAGTAGAAGTTCGATCAAATAAAAAGTCGCGAAACGAACTCGGAAAATGAAGATTCTGCAGAATTTTTATTCCGTCCAAAAATTGATAAATCTTATCTTAAAAATCGGCTCAGGCTTTTTGTTAAGCACCCAAGAAATTTCTTCCGCTGAATCAGTCAAAGCGCCGCGGAAACGCGGCTGGAGCATGCTCCCGCCGCGGTTCCGCGGCCGAGTTGACTCGGTCGGGGAAAAAGTTCTTGCAGAGTGCTTCTGGGGTTGTTTTGGGATTTTTGGGATATGTCTTTTCTGCCCAGATTTTCCAGAAAGAAAAATTAGTTTTTGGGGCTTGAAAATCCGTATTTTTATCGAACTTCTAAAGACTAAGGCTAACGGGTAAATATCTGTGATGTGTTATATGTATTGAACGTCCGCTAATCGCTATACGTCGATTAGTGGGGGTTATACATATTTGTGATCTGTAATGATTGATGGTATGTGTATATGAATTCTTTGTCTATTCATCGTGACCATGTAATCCGCTTTTCGTTACAGGCTCGTACGAATTGCGGATTCCTAGTATATCCAATGTGTTCATCTGTGATCTGAAATGGCTATCATTGCAATATATCTATATATGATATTATTTAGGCGTTGCTTATGTTTTGCAGCCGCGCTAGCCTAGCCCCCGCTCTGTCGTTAATTAAGTAACCTAACGGGTAATGACGGGGCCCCGTGGCGAATGCGAATGGCATAAGCGTACGTCATATTTTGGTTGTTTTCTGCAATGGTAGGATTAAATGATGGGACGCATTAAAAGAACTAATGCAAGAAAAATATGCATTAAAAGAACTAATGCAAGAAAAAATAAACCAAGTAAAAATCGTTGGAACACTTTCAAAAACCACTCGGTTTCTTTTCAAAAGAACTTTTAAATGCGGAGCTTAAGCCACTCCTTTTAAAAGCTATCTCGTTCCATCGATCATATCAAGTTCACTACGTTCAAGGTTTTACCAAAACCATCCATAGCCCTCCATCATTTCAGTTAAATATTCGGTAGTTCAAGCTATGTATTTTGACCTCACACCAAGGCATAGTGATTGGTAGCTGCCGGATATTTATCTGTTGCATAGATAGAATGCGTTGGTTTGAGGCAGTCGTACTGCCATTTTGGCCTACGTCAAGGGTACGTACGGGTGGGTTCAAATTAACCTGGATAATGATGGGAAGAACTTGACATGTGACTTATGACATTTTGACCTCACGCCAAGGTCATAAGAGCATGGGGCAAAAATCCACATCGGGAGTTTCAAAAGAACTGAAACTTGCTAGCACTGCATACCATTTGGAGTATGATGATTCTGGTAGGATTCCTTCAGTTTTGTCACGCAATGATATTTGGATCCCGATCCTACTGTGAGTATATGCTACTCCTCGGGAAATTTCTCACTTAACGATCAATGCTATAAACCAAGTAGGTGTCTAGAAAGGTGTTAGCGGGGCTACGCCCCCTGGGAAAAGAGGTTCTTAAATTAAGGAACTTCGCGAAAGTGTTGGAAAACCTCCCTCGAAGTACTGACACCAGCCTGGCCGAACGGTTAAGCAAGTATTGTACGGTGAGATTGATCCTGACTAATTCTTCCTTTTTGGTTTGAGGAGGGATTCGAGAGACAGTGGGAGCCATCCTGTTTAGACAAATTAAAAACCACTCTAAACTTGCAAGAGCATCATGCTAAAGTGTTTCTTCTCTCTCTCCTAATTGCAGCGACCAAACATCATGACCGGACTTAAGTTATTACTAGATAAAAACATACTGACATGGCCAAACTACAAAGATTGGCTCAGGAATGTCAAAATGGCAATCACTTATGACAATCTGGGGTATCTCCTTACCACGAAAGCTCCCCCTGTCCCAGGTCCCACCTCCAGCGTCGCGGATAAAGAAATCCGTAAGACTTGGGAGATCGATTGCGCGAAGGCCAGGTGCCTCGTGCTTGCCTCTATGGACAACGAACATCAGAGGAGGCACGAGAATATGGACCTTGAATCCATATTTCTCCATACAAAAGAACTGTATGGAGAGCAATCTCGTATCGCAAGATACGAAGTGTCGAAGAAGTTATTTTCGGCAAGGTTGGCCATCGGATCATCGGTAGCGGAACACGTGCTTAAGATGATTGGCTTCATTGAGGAGCTCGCGGACCTTGGGACCACGTTAGAGAACGAGCTCTATACGGACTTGATTCTCCAGTCCCTTCCTTCCACTTACGCCCAGTTTATCCTAAACTTCAACTTACAAGAAAAAGAAGTTGAACTTTCAGAGCTCCTCAACATGCTGAGGAGTGCAGAGGGCACCCTACAGAAGGGTAGGGAAACATCCACATTGTTTATAGGAGGATCTTCCTCTTCTAGATCCAAGGCGAAAGCCAAGGAAAAGATGAAGAAAGCCCCCGCCAAACCAAGGGTCAGTGTTAGTAAAGTGGATACGAAGGCAAAAGCAAAAGCAACAAAGATAGCGGGGAAGCTTATAGGGAAGGAAGTGTGCTTTTTCTGTCTTAAGAGTGGTCACTGGAAGAAAGATTGCAGGGCTTGGAAAGCCAGAACACAGGATCTGAAGCAAGTTGCGGCTTCAGCTTCAGGTATGTATGTTATTGAAAACTGTCTATCAATAAACTCTACTTCCTGGGTATTGGATACCGGATCAGGATCTCATATCTGTAATTCTTTGCAGGCGTTAGGAAACCGTAGGGTTTTGAAGGCAGGTGACATGACCCTCAAAGCTGCAAACGGAGCTAGCATGGATGCTAAGGCCATGGGGGACTATCACCTGGGAATGTCAGATGGACATGTTTTGGTTTTACGTAAATGCTTTTTTGTACCCAACGCAACTTGTAATATCATTTCTGTATCTTTGATTTCTAAAGAAGGTTATGAATTTGTGTTTGTAAGTAATGTTGTAAACATTCACCTTAATCAAGTTCTGATTGGGTCAGGTACATTAAGCAAAGGTATATACGTGCTAAACCAACCACCGATTTTCAATGTCAAGAATACACACAAAAGAAAGTCTCCGGAAATAAATCAGACTTTCTTATGGCATTGTAGACTGGGTCACATCAATGAGAGAAGATTTACGAAGTTACATACAGAAGGATATTTGAATCCGTTCGAATATCAATCGTATGCCACTTGTCAATTCTGTCTCAAAGGAAAGATGACAAAGACTCCGTTCACTGGACACGGAGTAAGGGCGAGCGAGTTCTTTGGACTCGTACACAGCGACGTGTGCGGTCCAATGTCTACACATGCGCGAAGCGGTTATTCTTACTACATTACTTTTACGGATGACTTTTCAAGGTACGGTTATGTCTTCTTAATGAAACATAAGTCCGAAGCCTTTGGAAAATTCCAGGAATATAAGAATGAAGTAGAAAAACAAACCGGCAAAAGTATCAAGACACTAAGATCGGATCGAGGTGGTGAATACTTGAGTGCCGAGTTCCTGGACTATTTAAAAGAGAATGGAATTCTCTCTCAGCTTACTCCTCCATACACTCCGCAACATAACGGTGTATCGGAGAGACGGAACCGGACCCTATTGGATATGGTACGTTCCATGATGAGTAACACTGAGTTACCGCGATCATTCTGGGGATATGCACTAGAATCAGCTGCATACCTTTTGAACCGAGTTCCAACTAAGTCTGTGCCTACCACACCATATGAGATATGGAGTGGGAAGAAACCCTATCTTCAATATCTGAAGATCTGGGGATGTCCGGCTTTTGTCAAAAAGCAGCATGCGGACAAACTCGAGGCACGCTCAGTACTGTGCAAGTTTGTGGGATACCCAAAGAACTCCAGGGGGTATCTCTTCTATTACGCAGAGGAACAAAAGATCATTGTTTCTCGTAATGCCCATTTTTTTGAACACCAGTTCTTAGAAAAAGAAACAAGTGGGAGCGAAAAAGAAACAAGTGGGAGAAATTCCAGAACCACAGACTATTACTGAAAGCTTAGTAGAACCAGAGGGTTCAAAAGAAAATGACATTCCTATGCCGCTCCGCAGGAGTAGTAGGCAGTCTCATCCGCCCGAGAGATACTACGGTTTTCTCATAGACGGGGATAGAGAGGATTGCATCATAGATTATGATAAGCCAACTAGCTTCCAGCAGGCCATTCAGAGCGTTGACTCGGTAAAATGGCTGGATGCAATGCGGACCGAAATGGAGTCCATGTACACCAACAAAGTATGGACGTTGGACGTTGCTCCAGATGGGGTAAAACCCGTAGGATGCAAGTGGATCTTCAAAAGGAAGATTGGTGTAGATAGACAGGTTGAGACATATAAAGCTTGACTGGTTGCAAAGGGTTTTCGTCAAAGACCTGGTTTGGACTATGACGAGACCTTTTCTCCAGTAGCTATGCTGAAAACCATTCGGATCCTTCTTGCCATTGCTGCCTTCCACGATTATGAGATTTTGCAGATGGACGTAAAGACCGCTTTTCTAAATGGAAATTTAGAGGAGTGTGTTTATATGGACCAGCCATAGGGTTTCATTCAGAGTGGGAAAAGCGGAAAGGTGTGCAAGTTGCTTAAGTCCATCTATAGACTGAAGCAGGCATCGCAAAGTTGGAACATCTGTTTTGATGAGACGGTCAAGGAATTTGGCTTTATCAAAAATCCAGATGAACCATGCATCTATAGTAGATTTGTAGCGAGAACTGTAGTATTCTTCGTTTTATACGTGGATGACATTCTCTTAATAGGATATGACATTCCTATGCTACAATCTGTCAAGGGGTTCATGTCACACTGGTTCTCCATGAAAGACCTGGGTGATGCCTCATACATTCTGGGGATCCGGATCTATCGTGACAGATCCAAGAGGATACTGGGACTCTCACAGTCCAGGTACATCGACACCATACTGAAAAGATTCAGTATGGAAGATTCCAAGCGCGGTAATCTATCGGCTTGTCACGGGATCACCCTCTCCAAAGAGATGTCTCCCAAGACTGATTTGGAAAGGGATCGCATGTCTCTTATACCCCACGCTTCTGTGGTAGGCTCTATAATGTATGCGATGTTGTGTACCAGACCAGATGTAGCTTATGCACTGAGTGTGGTAAGCCGGTATCAGTCAAACCCTGGTGAGAAACACTGGATAGCGGTAAAGAACATTCTCAAGTACCTAAGAAGGACTAAGAAGATGTTATTGGTGTATGGCGGAAAAGACCTCCAGATCGAGGCCTTTGCTGACTCCAGCTTCCAGAGTGACAAGGATGATTCCAAGTCCATGTCGGGTTATGTCTTTACCCTCAATGGAGGGGCGGTGTGTTGGAAGAGTTCCAAACAGGAAACCGTTGCTTACTCGACGATGGAAGCGGAATATATCGCTGCTGCAGATGCCACAAAAGAAGCTGTCTGGGTATAGAAGTTCTTAACTGAACTTCAGGTGGTTCCGTCCATTGTTGATCCAATACCACTGTATTGCGACAACAACGGGGCTATAGCTTAAGAAAAGGAACCAAGGTCCCATCATAAGTCCAGACACATCTTGAAGCGGTATCACCTAATCAGGGAGATCGTGGGTCGCCAGGAGATCGAGGTTCGGAGAGTTTCTACTGAAGAAAACACTGCTGATCCACTCACAAAGGCCTTACCCCAGACTCAGTTCGAGCGGCTGATCGAGATGATAGGTCTTCGATACGCCAGTACATGGCCTTAGTGCAAGTGGGAGATTGTTAGTGTATATGCCCTAGAGGCCATTACTGTATCATACTAGTTTTTATATTACTTAAAGGAAGCTTGGGATATTCACCTTGTATAGACAATCTTGCTCATTATAGTAGTATGCTACTTGGTTTGTTTCTACTTCAATGTGTACATGTGTTTATTTTAGTATATCCCCTATACAAATTAGTGGAGCCCTTAGGATCTTTGCTTGATTACCAGCGTTGTGATGGCAGACATTAGTGGGGGCTGGGTAATCTATAAGCACATCCTTATGCAGGTCCCTAGTCGCAGGACTATCGAGACAGGGCATCGATACTCCGGAGTAGACTATCGTATGCGCTTCTCATCCCACTGTGGGAGATGGTCTGTCCCACAGCCATCAGTACGTCGTACTGGAGATAGTATGCGGGTGCTCGTTGGGTTACGAGTACACTGGACAGGACTCGTCAGGAACTGTTGGTTGGTACTATACCTATCGTCAGTTATCAGTTCCCAGGTGACATGAGTACAGCTTAGTCCGCTGACTTGACACTGTCACTTCGCCTCGAGTGTGTTCCCACTGCACTTAGATTACTACCCTACCACGGCTCAAAGGAGTCGTGCAAACAGGTGGTAGTTGGGTGTAGTCCTGAAGCACTTGGAGGCAGGCGAGATATACTGGTAGGTTTCCAGTGTTATCTCAGGGTGTTCTGGGCTTCACTCCGACACGACTTGTACCGCTATTAGGGGACTGACGTTTACCGCCCCCAAGGCCCGCCATGCGATGTATCAGACGAATAGACCGGACTGTACAGAGAGATTGTCACATTCAGACTCAGTAGGAGTTCAGATGGGTTTCACCTCGTCAGTCTTCTTGTCGGCATCTACCAGGGGACCGTTACGCACAGCTAGTTCCGCTTGCGGTCTGTGGTTAAACCCACTTCAAGCGTATTGTCGAGTCTTTAGAGTCCCACACAGAAAGCTATTCGCCTTTAGGAAAAAGTGTAGGGGTTGCATGGTTTTGCGACAGGGTTCGGTCACATCCGTGCACTTGTGCACGTACAGTGTACGGACAGTTGACACTAGCGGGCTTTGGTTTAAGCCAGATCCTTGTGTAAGTTTTGGGATTGGTTTTATCTCGTTTGTATTCGTGGTCCTCGGAACGCGGATGCGGGTGTGTATGCACAGTTGACAGAGAGACAGAGGCAGAGAATTCTCATTGGGGTTATTGACTGTTGACCGTTGACCATTGACTTTTGCTTAACCCTAATGAGAATAAGAAATATCATTAACATTAATATTAATAAAGTATTATAGTGACATGGTTGCTGAGGGGTTGACTTTGTTGACTTGTTGACCGGTTGACTAGGTTGGACTGGTTGACCATCATCATGACAATGGCTATCATTCCATGGCAAAGTCTTTTGCTTGCTTGTTTATTTATGCAAAATGAGTGCATGAAATGATATAGCCATTTTGACTTAAACCATCACACAATACTTGATTATTATTTTTGTTATGATGGCTTTTGGATTATGAGAGGTGAGAATGAGAAAAGAATGGCTCAATCTTCCATTTGCTTTCTCTCTCTTGAGCTCTCTCATTCTCAAGCTCTCCCTCTTCCTCTTGCTCTCTCTAGCTCAAGGCAAACCATTCTCATGTGTTGAGACTCATTGCTTTAGAGATAAAAAGACACCAAAACAGTCCTCTACTCATTCTAGTTCACAAGGCCTGGCAAGCCAAGTGATCTAGTTTCTTCAAAGTTCGAAGAAGAAGCCAAAGGTAGAAGTTTTCGGGTGGATCCATCTTCGGCGCAAGGAGACGACGAGGTGAGGCCGATCCGTACACCGGGAGGAGTCGAAGATGAAGGAGTTCAAGTAAGGTATAGCCCCCTAACCGAGTAGGTAAACTCTTGTTAGGTTGTTAGTTATTCGTTTAACAAAGATCCGTATTGGTAGTCCATGTTACCACCCTCTTGAAAATCGTTTTTCACCACTTCCGCAACCCCGTAAGAACCGGGGAAGGGTAGCAAGGACTTACAAAAAGAAACCCCACGAAATTATTTACAGCAAGTGGCCAAAATACCCATCATAAATTCATGTACCAATTTCGAAATTAGCCAGCCCAATAATGCCCACTGCCAAACTTAAAGTCCACTAAATTTCCATGCACACTAAAATTAGTAGCACAATGAATTGGCCCAAAAATCAAAACTCACAAATTTCCATCAATTTATACCATTTTACGAAAACCCCAAATTCGCAAATCGGTAGTTTTTGCGAAACATATTATTTTAATATTAAATTCCAAAAATAATATTTTTATATTTTCTGAAATGTTACAATCTTCCCCCTTAAATAAATTTGGTCCCCGAATTTAAATTTAAACTCCCAAATACTATACCCTTTCAATAATCAGCTCTATCACGGGGCTCCGAAATCTCGGAAGATACAGATATACCACAGCGCATCATGTGTGCTTGAAAAATCAGTACGAAAACTCAATACCGAACTCCGTCAATCATCACGCAAATCATCGGACTTGCACGCATATCATCGGAGTTACAATGGAGATACAGATCTCGAAATCCACTACCGAAATCCCATATGCACTAATCAAATACTATAATACATATATAGTACGCATCCTTGAAAAATCTCTTAAAACTGAATAAAACATATGCAAAAATCTTTTCTGAATCGCCGTGTGATGCATAACTCACGGCACAAGTGACGGACGCTCATTTATAAAGTAATAAATGTATGTTCATACATGTTTTGCCAAAATATACGTTCCGTCAACATTTTTCTTTAAAATATCCCAAAAGGTTTTCCCTTGTAAACGTTCGTGTCACTCGCAGACACGTAAGAAATAACGAGACTATAGCTCCTTTTTGAAAACCTCTTGGTAAACTTTTTATGCATGCAAAGTAAACAGGTACTGTCCTCGGATCAGTCCTGTTAAGTTACTACTTAGTAGTATCTATCATGAAAACAAAGGCCCAAGAGCAAATCAGCCTAAAAAGGCGAATCCAAACATCACGTGCGTCTGGTGTGCATGGAAATCAACTCCAAATACAAGTGCTATGAATGCGCACAAAAGAAAAATTAAGTGCAACGGGTGTGCACGAAAGCATTTGTCCAATGAAACTGGTATGCATGACAAAAATAACTAGTGCATCTATAGTGCACGAAAATCTCGATCCAGTGCAACTAACATGCACGAATGAAAATTCCTATTCGAGTGCATCCAGTGTGCACAAAATAACAGCTCATATCATGCGCCCAACATGCGCGAAAATCCAAATCAAGTGCATCCAACATGAACGAATGAAATCTACATCAAGTGCATCTAATATGAACGAATGAAATCTACATCAAGTGCATCCAACATGCACGAAAAAAAATCCAAGTCAAGTGCATCCAAATTGCACGAATAAAATTCTCAATCAAGCGCATCCGATGTGCATAGAATCCAATACCAAGCTCCTAATATGCGCAAAATCCAACCCAAGCGCGTCAGGTCCGTAACAAGCATCAAGTGTAGTAACTTGCACGAAAACGAACATCAAGTACACACGCACATAAAAATATAAATCTGGTAAAACAAATACTCAAAGACGTAAATCGGGTGCAACCAATGCACGAAATACCCACCTGGTGCAACAAATACACAAAATACAAACTGGGTGCATCCATTGCACGAAATACAAATCCTGTGCATTCAGTGCATGAAATATCAAATCCGGTGCATCCAGTGCACGAAATATCAAATGGTGTGCATCGAGTGCACGAAATATCAAATCCGGTGCATCCAGTGCACGAAATATCAAATCTTGTGCATCGAGTGCACGAAATATCAAATCCTGTGCATCGAGTGCACGAAATATCAAACTATGTGCATTCAGTGCACGAAATATCAAATCCGGTGCACAACTGCACGGAAACACATCAATAACTCAAATGCGTATGAAAACTACACCGAGTGTACCAAGGTATATAAAAATCATAAATGTGTGCAACTGCGTGCACAAAACAGGTATCAATGCACTGCAAGCACATGTGAGCTATACCGAGTGCAAAATCAAATCGAGTGCGTACCACATGCAAAAATCAAATAAACCGTATGAAATCCATGAATTCATAAACATGTGCAGCCAAGGCACAAGATCAATATCAAGTGCAAATAGATATGCACTAATCATAAACCAATACAATAGTGTAAAACGTATATCAAGTGCAATAACTATGCACAAAATATATATACCCAGTAGGTGCAGCCATGGTGCAAAAAATATCATGAAACTCAAATCCAAGCGATATAAGCGTGATACTCAGATCACCAACGTAAATCGCAATAAATGACATTGAGGTACACCACCTACAAAGTCGAAAAATATCGGCGAGCCCAAAACTGCCAGAGCAAGATCATCTACAGGCCTCCTGCTCACGGTCTGGCGTCCTCAGTCTCTGGGTCTTCATTTCTCTGCGGATTACCAATTTCGCAATCCATCGGCTCATCGGCCCGGTCAGGTGTGCTAACGGAAATGATTCCGCTCTGGCACTCCTCAGTCAATTAGTATGATCAGTCGTAAAGCAGCACGTCGCTGGCGTCGGCCTCTGGTTCTCTGAATACACGTGACACATCTTATCCTTGATGCAAATCTTATTGCAGCAGTGTCCTGGAAGGAGCCTGCTCAGGGTCTCTTCCGATCTCGACTATGCCGAACTATACAGAGGCTGGCACTCATACATAATCTTTTCTCGTTCAATGGAAATTTGCGTTCTCAGCACAACATTTCCTTGAGAACTGGTCGTATTCCAACGCTTCTGTATACACATCCGAATGTCAAATCTCAACGGTGAGTAACAACAGCTCGCCAGCATCTCACACGAACCTCTTGCTCCACTCGTCTTTATTATCGTCTACTTTGACATCGGATCATACTATCTGCATACCGTAAATTTTCTCGGCTACAGTCTATCCGGAATCTCTCACACGGACTCGAACTACGAACACGGTATCTTCATCACTCTGTCAAAGATATCTAGCCGAACACGTCCTCGGGAACCCGTCCCAACTATCGGAGGAATACTCAATACTCGTCCGTTCTCGATCAACTCATAACGCATCTAGGTGAGGTCTTCTATCCGTAACTGGTCATCTTACTGATATTCTATCGGATCATCCGACGAACAACGTCATCTCTGGATCAATCTACTCTAGGTCTGAGTAAGACTCTCCATACTGGAAATCTTAAACTCAACTGGGCCTGCGTCGGTGCATCAAATCTGACGAATCACCTCTGTCTCTCAACTCAAGATAGAATAGCTATCACCTGTCGCCTCTCTGCCTGAAAGCTCCAGCGATCTCAGCTCGTAAGGTCTAGAAGCGGCATCACATCAATCTCAGCAACAGCTTGGTCATCTGTCCGTACGGTAGATGACATCACAATCTCTGAGGTATGTTGTACATCAACAGTCCTCTTACAACAGGCAGCCTCTAACAATGGCCCGATGATCCGGTACAAGTCCGCACATTCGTCTCAAACGAGAGGTCACAACACAACCACAAAATCGATACGTTCCCATGTCATCAGAAAACACGATGGTCAGTCCTCGTCCACGACGAGCTTGCCCTGACCGCAACACTAGTAGCAGCTCAATTTGCGCTCAAACCATGGTGACAGGAACCTCAATCAAGTATAGACGAAAATAAATCAAAGGGATGAATCAACAGATCCAGAATGAATACATGATCATAAGAAGGAGCAGAATCACTGAGAGTATGATCATATAAACGAATAGAATCAAGGATCTCAAATGGATGTAAAATCAAGAAAACGAAGAGAATCACAAGACTCAAGATATGTAAATCCAAAGGTCACTTAAGTGGAGTATCGTATCGTAAATATGCTGCGGAACATACGACGTTACGCCACTCTGCTCAAGCTACTTACTCCATCAATCAGGGTCAGCCAATGTAACGAAAGTTCGGGTTGTGTATGATTACGAAATCGAAACAACTCCGAAACACCCAATTCTAAACCTTAGTTTTTGTTGAAATTTTCTGAGAGTCAAATTTTTTTTAAACAGTTGCAGAATGTTGTATGTGATACAATATGAACACTGTATAAAATTCAACCCCAGTCACCTTTTCTGGGCCGACCACATTGCAAGAAAAACCGGCCACCTCGGCCACTTCAGGGAGTTCTGGGTTGAAATCTTTACAGGTTCCAGTCTTTGGGTTTTGGTATTTCAGGTGTTGTTTGTTTTTACTAAATTTGCATGTGATGTTATCTTTTTACAGAGGCAATACGTGTTGCGCCACAGCAGCGCCCCGGCCGTCTATCCGAGGCCATAATGCGGAATCAAAATTTTTCTTAACTTTAAACTGGCGCTACCGCGGACAATATACCCGGATCGTAACCATTAACCGATACTAGCTAACTCGAGATGGGGTGAGAGATATACCGAGCGATCCGTGTCCTTCGGTCTTCTCGTCGTCGTCCCGATCTCCCGCGGAATCACCATTCGTCGTCTTCTCGTCGGAAAGGGCACCACGTAGCCGGATTCTTTTACGGGCTCCCACCTCTGGACCGAGGAAACTCGGGCGCGAAGTTGGCTAGCCGACGCGTCCAAGATTTTCTGTAGATGTAGTGTAGAATCTATTGTCTCTTTTGGGATTTATGTTGCCATTGGTGATGGAGGAATGATGTTAAGAAAAAATGGTGCTTTCATTTTTTTCAAAACAAGAAGAAGAATGAGATGAAGAAATATGTGCTACCCTCATCAAGAAACTCTTCCTCTCATTCTCTTGAACAAATGGTGGAGGAAAAAATCTCAAAAACAAGAAGGAAGCTGAGTGTAGGAAAAGCAAGAGGTGACCACATCCAAAGTAAACCTCACATCAACTCCTAATCAACTCCAATCCATTCTAATCACCATTAATGCAAAAGAAATGATGATAGAAAGGAATGGTATCAAAAGATGCTATCATAATCAATCCATATGCAAGAAACCCCTCCACAATATGTTATTTGCAAACTTGCAAATAACCCCTCCATCGGAAAAGTCCGGCCGGGAAAGAACAAAGGAAAACCGGCCGGAACGGAATGCAAACTGGCAACTCCAGAAAACTGGTCCCGTAATAAATTACAGGAAAACCCCGATACTGTGCATACACACCCGCATCTGTATACCGACCGGATACAAATGCAATGAGACAAAATCTACACTGTACTATACTAGGATCCGACTTAAACCAAAGCCGGCTAGTAATATCCGTCCGATCCTGATCCGTGCAATACCGCGCGTATCTGATCGAACCCTGCCATATAACCATATGGCCTCTAGTACTAATCGTCCGATCCTGATCCGTGCAATACCGCACGTATCTGATCGGACCCTGCCATATCTCCATACGGCCTCTACAGCGTTTCGCCCGAAACTTGAGTAACTGTAAGTGTGGTGGACTCTAAAGACTCGTCAATACTATGGCTGTGGATTTAACCACTAGCACGTCAGAGGTATAAGCCAATACGTGACGGGCCACCAGCTATTGACCAAAAGGGACGTCGATGAGCGAACTCATCCTGACACCCTACTGAGCCTGTCAGTGACAAAATCCGTACAGTCCGGTCCGTTCGTCTATGAGTATCGCATGGCGGGCCTAGGGGGTTGGTAAAAGTCAGACCCCCAAAAGCGGTACAAGTCGTGTCGGAGCGTAGCCCAAAACAACCTGAGATACTACTGGAATACCTACCAGTAAATCTCCTGCCTCGGCCGAGGGCTTTGTGTAATGGCTCTCCTAGACACAGCGCAACCTCACCCCCAATACCGGGAGAGACGAACCCCTGCTGATCTGCTCACTGCCTCCATGTGGCTCGGGACTGTACCCAACTAAAACCTGTTTGCACGACTCCTTTGAGCCGTGGTGGGGTAGTAATCAAAGCACAGTGGGAACTCACACGAGACAAATGGCGATCTCAGGTCGTTGAACTAACCTGTACACATGTAACCAGGGAACTGCTATCTGACATCTGGTATAAGACCAACTAGCATGTTCCCGGCGAGTCCTGTCCGGTGTACTCATAACCCAATGAGCACGTGTATACATCTTAGGTGAACCAACTGACACCAGTGGCTTGTAAGACCGGCCACCGCCCCTCGTCGAGGTCTCGACTGTATACACTAGTCTACTAATGGAGTATCGATGCCCAGTCTCGAAACTCCTACGACTAGGGACCTTTTAAGGATGTGCTTATAGACTACCAGCTCCCACGTATATGATCGCCCTCATACTGCTGGCAGTCAAGCAAGAATCCTAGGGGCTCTATCAACGTGTAATAGCGACCTGTCAGGTCACCTAAAGCAGTACACGATGATAAAGATAAACCAGATAACATACTATCATATCAAGTAAGACTGTCCTCCTGGGATAGGTCCTCCCTCAATCATTGCAATCACGTGCCTGTGATCCAATAATTGACTCTGAGGGCACTATCTCCAACAATCTCCCACTTGCACTCAAGGCTAATTATTGCGATGTCGCATACTCTCAGCCCGTGTGATACCGAACACCCAACTCCTCTACTAGTCAGTCTCACAAATCTCGTTTACGAAACTATTGCGTTCGAGGAATAGCCTCAGTTAGTGGATCCGCTCAGATGTTTCTTTCTATGTCTCTCTATATCTCAAGTTCGCGGAGAAAGCCATCTCCCGAAAAGAGCAATACCTGTCTTAGAATGTGTCTGGATGTCTTATGGGACCTAGCTCATAAATGAACTCCAAATCCAAACTTCATAGACTGTATCATCAACTGAACTTAATCAGTATCCTGCGCCATGCCTCCCTCAGTATTGTCTTGGACCACCTGTCCAGAATACTGCCCCTCGTCAGAAGGAAAAACTATAACTCTGACAGCCATTCTGCCATCCAGGTCACCTTGGAAGCCTGGAATGATAACTGTCTCCTAAAGGAGGCTGCTGTTATCATATCCCTAGAACATCAACTTATGTTCTAAAACTGCTCCCGATTGTTTCTCCAGGATTGGATGAATATCATCTTATTGCACCTACTGCAAGAACAACATCTGGTATGGTACTTTACATCTCATGATTGACTCAATTGCCTAAGCAAGTGATCTGCCAATCATGCGTATCCCTCTCCCCTTTAGTCTATAAGACACCTTTAGAGAGGGTGACTCCATCAACTGCAGGTACACTACCGTGCCAGGAGTCGTCCATTCTAAATACTCATAGAATGCTGTTTAAGTACCCAGATTGGGAAACTACCCAAATCTAGATCTAAAACCATAGATCTAGTAACCAGAATGTCTGATATAATATCCAAGTCCTATGTGGAGAAACTACTGTTGTGACAACCAAAGTATAACCGATCGTAGTATAGGAGTATCACTTCCTACTCTGTGTATGTCATCCAAATACCAGGACATCACACCCTACTACCTTCTTAATAGATCCATCCCCTATTCTGATGAAGTCAAACCTATGACTGTCACATCAGAAATAGATGATCTATCTCCGCTGTAACTGCTTTAGTCTATAAATAGACATAAGCCTGATGACCACCAATTCTTCCGCTGCTCCCACTGACTACGACAACCCTCTGCCAGAGTCATATAGACGTGCACTTCTAAAGCTAGTTTAGAACGACGCTATACTCATCCTCCTGCCGGGTCTTACAGTCTGGAACAACAGCAATGGTAAGTCTGGGTATACAAGATCCTCCCTGCCACCGTCCTTGAGCATACCGAAGTACCTCTCGAGTGCCTGAGGTTACCCATCATATCTGCGGAGTGGCCAATGGAATGTCAAATCAGATTGAATCTTTAGGTTCTTTATCAAATCTTCAGTAATCGTTTGCGGTTCTGGAATCGCTTCCAGTTCTACCATACTCCCACTACCTTTTTTGAAAAAATCCATTTTTAATTAAAACTGTGGCGAGTTAAGAACAATATCACTATTGTTCTTCCAGATGGTAGAAAATCAACCCTCGTCATAGCCTGGGTCAACCCACAAACAGCTATTACAGAAACGTGCCTTGAGTTTTCCAGTGTCTGGTTTTAATCATAAGCCGGACAACTCCCCGTACCTTAACAATGTTAAGATATGAACTGTACTATATCCAATATAGAACCAGAGGCACATATTTAATTGAACCAGATTCAAATCATGCAGCTGTCTCCAGTGTATGTCAACTAAGTGGAAAAAGGTCGATCAACGTTACTCAACTTAGGAATGCTTCCAATTATGAGTAACCTGAAAGAGAAGCAAGTTCTCTTAATCATCACTATCAACTGAATACCATACACAAGTATCTACATCTTCGATCAACTTGAAGAATCCCGATACTTGCAACACCTGGTTCTCTACTTTATTCAAATACCTATAACTTCTCAAAATTCGGACCCTGTGTTTCCACGAAACACTTGTCTAAAAACTAGAGAACTCATAAGTAAACCGAATATAGTACGAGGACCAACCCCTCTGTCCTGATGGACCCTGGACAACATACAATACTCTGTATAAGTCCCTTGAGTCTGATAACTCATTCACTGTGTGTCGTAGGTTGAAAACTGTACTTATGGTTAAGAAGAATTACACCGCTGTTTAATGCTCCTTACCTAACCATCCACTTATATAGGTAAATGTCATCGACATAATTTTAAAAAGTATATCTCACTCTATGAAAATAGACGTACAGATATATCGATTTGAAATTGGTGCATAACAGCGGATATTCAAAACCAAATATTTGCCGACCGGCAAACAACCCAGGTGATTTCCTCAAATATCACCGATTACAACGAATCCCGATATAATGAGGACGATCACCTAATTCCCAATAAGTTACTCCCACTCATCATTTGTAAAACCATACAGATGTGAGAATCATTCCTGGTAAATACATACCCTGGAGCAAGTGTCTAATCGGGAAATCAGTTTTCCTTTAACAGTACACAGTGAAACTGAAACATTGAAATGTTTCGATGGGGTATCCTGGTATTCCTAGTAATGCCTCTTCCAGATTCACGACTGTAACCGTATAGTTCTTTTCCACCTCTCCAAATCCCTTTTTATGTCTTTAGTCATTACCTTCTGCACACCCCTTTAGGCCAAATGGTTTTCTTCCTTCCCTACCGTTCGGCACCAGCCTATGGTTTGGAAGAAGACTATCCAATAAGCATAATGGGTGTACTGTCCTAATCCTAGGAACACTCTCAATGCGAGAGAAGGTGAAGATAAAAGACAACCGAATAAACCTTATTCCTATTTCTCCTGAACCAGAATCCATCCCCGAACTGGAACAAGTTCCTTTCGGGTTCGTATATAACCATACGATGGAGTATCCAATAAATTGTGGATCTTCGTAGTGATATGGAGTGTCCTGGAGAAATACAAAGGTGATTTAGGATTGGCGAAGAAATACTTGGTATGGTCGTGAATAGGAGTCGCAATTTACTTTGCCCTCCTACTAATCCCTTGCTTTGTCTTAACTTAATACCTTCTGCACACCATCGTTATGCTAATCGGTTTTCTTCATTCCCCACCGTTCGGCACCAACCTAAGGTTTGGAAGAAGACTATCCAATTTGCGTAATAGGTGTACTACTCCTAAACCAAGGAGTACTCGCAACCTGAGAGAAGGTAAATGAAAAGACAACTGAATAGTCCTATCCATTTTCTTCAGAACCGGAAACCATCCTCAAATAAATTCCTTCGAGTTCGTATCTAACCATACGATGGTTTTGTCCAATGGAAGTGGACGTTCGTAGTAATACGGGGTGTCCTGGAGAAAAGGGTAAAAGTAGGAGTGGCAATGAGGTTTGCAACTATGACAATCCAAAAGCCAGTGTTTAAGAAGGTTCGGTTAACTTGGTCATTGAGTCATAGTCTTAGGGTCGGGTCAATGGTCGCTGCCAAAAAGAGAGAGAGAAAAGAAACACTCAGTGTCCACTCTATCCTAGATCAGAATGGTTACCAATTTGTCTAATCTGGAAACCTCCCACTGTAACGTCAAATTCTTCTCCAAACCTGAAAGAAGAATTAGTCGGGGTGACCCGAGGAGTAAACCAACTCATCAGTGGGAATCGGGATCCAACTATCATCGCATGATAACTTGACGGAATCCACTCAAGTCACCACACTCCAGAAGGTATGCGCATGCCTGGCAAGTTTCAGTTTCTTTAGAAACTCCCGATGTAGATTTTTACCCCTAGGACCCAAGTGACCTTGACGGAGTCAACAAATCAAAGAGTCCTAGTCAAGTTCAACCTGTCATTATCTGGATTGCATTAAACCCACCCGTACGTGCCCTTGACGGAGTCAACAAGGCCGCACGACTGTCCTAACCAATCCCATTTATGCAACAAACAAGCACCACTTAGCTACCGTACACTACGCCTTGACGGAGTCAACAAACGCAGCCCGAATACTAAGTAATACTTGTAAGAAATGACGGAGGGCTACGTCTGGTTTTTGGCGAAAAACCTTTAATGTAATGAACTTGATATCGTTGAAGGAACTGCATAGCCTTTTATAAAAATATAGTGACGAAAACCTTTGCTAACGAGGTCACTCCCGGTGAAGGGATCTCGGCTCTTTCCCCGTAGAATGAGGTGCAGGATATTCCAACTGAATACCACGATGCAAAGCAAAAGTAATCGGCTATAGTGAAGTTATTATCCTGACACAAACTTCTGTCCAAGGGGTCACTCCCGGTGAAGGGCTCTCGGCCCTTGCCTCGTCGACTGAGGAGCAGGATATTCCAACTGAATACTACTGTGCAAAACAAAAGTGAACGTCCTTGCAATAACAGCTTTTTGAAAAATTGTTCCAACAACATCAGAATAGGTTTGTTTATAACTTGCGTTGATCTGAATCAACGCAGTCCTATCAATTAATCACACCACAAAGAACGAAAATAATATGACGTACGTATATGCCATCCGCATTCGCCACTGGGTCCCGTCATTACTCGTTAGGTTAGCTAACTAACGACAGAGCGGGGACTGGACTAGCGCGGATGCAAAACATATACAACATCTACTAATATATATATACCAATATATTATATTCGCTCAAGGCGTGATAAGAATGCAACATCACAGAAATGTACAGCATCACAGAACAATACAGATATCTGGAAGCCCCGGGTTTCACAGAGCCGCTGCTGAAACCCGACGTTCCCCTGGTCGTGTGGATAGCCTGTGCAATGAAATCCTAGACCCCTACGGGTGCGGCAAGTCACCCGCCAAGACCTGAAGCGAGGCAGTCCCCTCCAGCACCGTGAATGGACCACCCAGCACTTCACGGAATCCGGCAACTTGGGCACCCCTCCTGGGTCAACCTGTACCCCCTACGAGTGCGGCGAATAGCCCGCCAATCCTAGAGTGAATCCCCTCCGTCTCAATGCCATGAGATGCGGGCCCGTTGCCCTCTAGAACCCGGCTATCCGTGCACCCCTCCGCGGGGTAATCCTAGTACAGAAAGTAAAATATACATACAACGGGTACATCGACCGCAACCAGGTCGTGCCCCAAAAGAATAATACAAACAGGCAGTGACGGCAGTCCACATGTCGGACGCTCGCCCCGCAATATCAAATGTACATAATATAACAAAACTGTACTATCACTGCAACCAGGCTATCCCCCACGACCGATCCGCAACATCACAGCAAAACACAGAACATCAACGTGAATGTCACGTTCGCAAATCCGTCTAAAAGGGCTATAGCAGATAGACATGATTTACCGATCAAGTGACATTCACGGTCGCAGATATAATGTAAATACTGTGAACTAATGTGTTTAAACCTTTTGATCGATCAAATTTATCGAAGTAGGCCTCAAGCATTACTGTAGCACTTAAAGAGAGTATAGGCCCAAAAAGAATATTCCAAAAACCCCATTTTCAACCTAGGAGCTCACTGCAAAAATTTGGTCCAATGAATAGTAAAAACGGCCGCGGAACCGCCGCAAATACGTGGTTTTGGCCGCGGTTCCGCGGTGGAATAGTGAGATCACGCTACCAAATTTTCACAGAATGCTTAGAATTCCCTGCACATGTCACTGCAATGTACTGAAAAATTTTTGGAGCCAAAAAAATTTCGACAGAAAACTGTGCAAATGAAAATGGGTTTTCGGAAAATCCGTTCGATCAAACTTGTAAACACGTTAGAGCAAGCTAGACTAGGTTAATGGCGTGGCTCTGATACCATGTTGTGCCACGGCAGCGCCCCGGCCGTCTATCCGAGGCCATAATGCGGAATCAAAATTTTTCTTAACTTTAAACTGGCGCTACCGCGGACAATATACCCGGATCGTAACCATTAACCGATACTAGCTAACTCGAGATGGGGTGAGAGATATACCGAGCGATCCGTGTCCTTCGGTCTTCGCGTCGTCGTCCCGATCTCCCGCGGAATCACCATTCGTCGTCTTCTCGTCGGAAAGGGCACCACGTAGCCGGATTCTTTTACGGGCTCCCACCTCTGGACCGAGGAAACTCGGGCGCGAAGTTGGCTAGCCGACGCGTCCAAGATTTGCTGTAGATGTAGTGTAGAATCTATTGTCTCTTTTGGGATTTATGTTGCCATTGGTGATGGAGGAATGATGTTAAGAAAAAATGGTGCTTTCATTTTTTTCAAAACAAGAAGAAGAATGAGATGATGAAATATGTGCTACCCTCATCAAGAAACTCTCCCTCTCATTCTCTTGAACAAATGGTGGAGGAAAAAATCTCAAAAACAAGAAGGAAGGTGAGTGTAGGAAAAGCAAGAGGTGACCACATCCAAAGTAAACCTCACATCAACTCCTAATCAACTCCAATCCATTCTAATCACCATTAATGCAAAAGAAATGATGATAGAAAGGAATGGTATCAAAAGATACTATCATAATCAATCCATATGCAAGAAACCCCTCCACAATATGTTATTTGCAAACTTGCAAATAACCCCCTCCATCGGAAAAGTCCGGCCGGGAAAGAACAAAGGAAAACCGGCCGGAACGGAATGCAAACTGGCAACTCCAGAAAACTGGTCCCGTAATAAATTACAGGAAAACCCCGATACTGTGCATACACACCCGCATCTGTATACCGACCGGATACAAATGCAATGAGACAAAATCTACACTGTACTATACTAGGATCCGACTTAAACCAAAGCCGGCAAGTAATATCCGTCCGATCCTGATCCGTGCAATACCGCACGTATCTGATCGAACCCTGCCATATAACCATCTGGCCTCTAGTACTAATCGTCCGATCCTGATCCATGCAATACCGCACGTATCTGATCGGACCCTGCCATATCTCCATACGGCCTCTACAGCGTTTCGCCCGAAACATGAGTAACTGTAAGTGTGGTGGACTCTAAAGACTCGTCAATACTATGGCTGTGGATTTAACAACTAGCACGTCAGAGGTATAAGCCAATACGTGACGGGCCACCAGCTATTGACCAAAAGGGACGTCGATGAGCGAACTCATCCTGACACCCTACTGAGCCTGTCAGTGACAATATCCGTACAGTCTGGTCCGTTCGTCTATGAGTATCGCATGGCGGGCCTAGGGGGTTGGTAAAAGTCAGACC
The DNA here is from genome assembly GCA_030015575.1 of Agapanthus africanus. Taxonomy (NCBI): domain Eukaryota; kingdom Viridiplantae; phylum Streptophyta; class Magnoliopsida; order Asparagales; family Amaryllidaceae; genus Agapanthus; species Agapanthus africanus. Next base: position 291,915,884 of record JASDDO010000012.1, on the reverse strand, counting down.
CCCAAAAGCGGTACAAGTCGTGTCGGAGCGTAGCCCAGAACACCCTGAGATACTACTGGAATACCTACCAGTAAATCTCCTGCCTCGGCCGAGGGCTTTGTGTAATGGCTCTCCTAGACACAGCGCGACCTCACCCCCAATACCGAGAGAGACGAACCCCTACAGATCCGCTCACTGCCTCCATGTGGCTCGGGACTGTACCCAACTAAAACCTGTTTGCACGACTACTTTGAGCCGTGGTAGGGTAGTAATCAAAGCACAGTGGGAACTCACATGAGACAAATGACGATCTCAGGTCGATGAACTAACCTGTACACATGTCACCAGGGAACTGCTATCTGACATCTGGTATAAGACCAACTAGCATGTTCCCGGCGAGTCCTGTCCGGTGTACTCATAACCCAATGAGCACGTGTATACATCTTAGGTGAACCAACTGACACCAGTGGCTTGTGAGACCGGCCACCGCCCCTCGTCGGGGTCTCTACTGTATACACTAGTCTACTAATGGAGTATTGATGCCCAGCCTCGAAACTCCTACGACTAGGGACCTTTTAAGGATGTGCTTATAGACTACCAGCTCCCACGTATATGATCGCCCTCATACTGCTGGCAGTCAAGCAAGAATCCTAGGGGCTCTGTCAACGTGTAATAGCGACCTGTCAGGTCACCTAAAGCAGTACACGATGATAAAGATAAACCAGATAACATACTATCATATCGAGTAAGACTGTCCTCCTGGGATAGGTCCTCCCTCAATCATTGCAATCACGTTCCTGTGATCCAATAATTGACTCTGAGGACACTATCTCCAACAATTCGGAGTGTTTCGTACGCGTAATTCTAGTTTGTTTTCGTGTTATTTAGACTGTGTTAAAAAGTTCGATAGGATATCAAATACCCACTTTAACCTTTACCGGAAATTTTTCAAGAGTTGGATTTTTTCGTAGTTAAAGAACATTAAAATATCATGCAAGTGATTCGGCGGACCCTCTAGAAGAACGAAACCTTAACTCGATTCTGTGACCGTCAGAACTGCTATTAAACCCTAGGGTTTGTGGTAGTTCAGCGGTGCCACAGGTGAGGCATTAGTTGGCCCTTCTACGGCTGGTTCATTGGTACTGTGGCATGTACTGAGTATTTTTAAACTACGCTCAAGTGTTGTGCTTTTGGGAAATTTTTGGTGTTTGTTGATTCGATCGGAATGTTTAACATCGTCTAGCTTTTTCTGGAATGTGATACAATATGTGGAATTCATATAGTTATGCATGAAATCCGTAATATGTGATATTTCGGATTTATGATGTCTAAGTTGATTGTGGATTCCAAATGTTGTAGTTTGATATTTTCTTTTCTGCGACCGTAAGTGTAATATGTGGTGTATCGCCAGTTTCGTTGATATATGTCAACGACAATTGGGATCTGCATATTTACTTACGTTGATGACACGTGATGTTATGTGTTGCTGTAATATGTTATATTGGATCGTCGTGATTTGAATAGCCGGGGGTTTTATGTGAGCGTCACGACCCGAAATATTAGCTCGTGACCGGCACTTTAATCACGCCACGTCTAAAGGCGTAACGTAAATCAAGAAAACCGAAACCCAGAAATCTAAACCTTTCTAATAAAATAAAAGAGGTCAAGTTTTGAAATAAAGGTACAGTGAAAATCATAAGTTTCTTAAATACACAAGTATTGGAATATGAAAATGCAAGTAAAGTTTACTAGTTGAAAACATGTTTTGTCTCTTAAAAATTTGGGCAGCTCATCCTTGGTATATTTTGATCCAAAACCACAATACAAGATAATATAAAAGGCATCCCCAAGCTGGAGCTAGCTCTTCGTCAACCGGCGGATTCAAAACCACGCAACACAGTATATATGTATACGCGCCCCAATGGCGAAGATCAACACCAAAGATTATGAAAAGCAAGACATCAACCCACCAAGCGAACAAAAAACCCATCGCTCAAAGTCTCGCGGCTACAAGTCTTGCTTAGTCCAACTACATATACAAATACTAGTTTCTGATATGATGGAGTTAACTAAATACAACAGGAATAATAAATACAAGAGGGTACGATCCAACAAGTACCACCTACCAAAGCAAAACACCCGAATGCAGCTGTATGCCAGCGATGCCACTGCTGATCCATGCGGTTAACCTGCAAGAACTGTGGCACAACGGGGGTGAGTTTCCAACTCGTGAGTAGTAAATATCATCAGGTAGAACTCGAATAAAATAACGATTTCCTAGGTCAACTGTATCATAAAGGTAATACCATGATATCTAGAGTGACCGTATCTGTATATGTGCCAACAATGTAATAATCAATGCCTGTATGCATGTGGATAACATTCAACAATATAATCAATGCTTGTATGTATGTGGATTTCATCCACTAGAAACATCATAAAAGCATATGGCGGTAAATATATGAGGATACCAAAAAAAGTGTGTCCATCAATGACACATCAAATCATGAAACCTGAGTGTCCAACATCGACACTCGAAACATCATGAAACCCGTGTCTAGCATCGACACGTAAATCCTCATATCTCAGGCGCCGCATCCTCAGATCGGCCTTCAGGCTTGGCATAATTTGGTCGGCCCTCATATCCATCTCATGACTCTGGTCGGTATCCTCCGGATAACCGCCAGGTCTAAATACTATCACCGGTGGGTAATACTCCCTCTGCCAGGCTTATCGTCTACACCACGAAAATCACCTCTTGCACCGTGGAACCATACCGGGTCCACCATGTACCCACAGACGGTGCCTACCGCTCCTCGAATCGGGTTTCACATGCCCATCTTAGAACCGAAAAAACACATGGTGGACGCACTGAAATATCATATCAAGAGAAACCGGGTTTTTAAAAAAATACATACTTTCTTTTGAAATAACCACTTTTCTCAAATCCAGAAATCTCATGAAAACAACATATCTCAATGCATATAATCGTAAAGCATGATGTATGCGACATATAACAGAATGTAAGAATATCCGTATATCATGCAACATGGAACAGTGATGTGACAATATCAGTATATCATGCGACATATCGTAATGATGTGAACATAGCAAGTAAATCATGCAAGGAGTCATATCATGATGCAGCAGTCCTACTGTGTAGTGACATAGCAATTATCGATGATAAAGTGTGTGAGCCGGCCAATCTGTGTAAGTGTAACATACGCATCATCGATAATGGTGTAGATATACTAGCACAGGTATATGGAATGAAATGAGATTGACATGGACGTAGCATAAGTAAATCGTCAGCTAAAAGCTATAAGGTATACGTATCTAACATGACAGAGTCAGTGAGTCTATCAATCGGCATCCAGCCTCTTAACATCACATACGGTATAATCCATCGTACGACATCCTCTAGTCAAGAGTATGGATCAATCATCATAAAACTCATCACTTAAGGTAAATCATCGTACGACGGCATTAACCATTAGGGAATCTATCAATCTATATGACAATGAGGGTACGGACCTAACGTCTCGTACGGCATATCACTCATGATTCACAACATTATATATATCAATATACCAATATCACAGGTCGCATCCATAACAATATCATATCAGGGGACCGGCAAAGGTATCAATCCTCTCATATCGACTCGCATCCGTATACCGACATATCAATCAAGTCATCATATTACATCGTATATTCCTTTCATCACATTAAGTCATCTTATATAAATTTATCTTATCTGACCGATCTCATAACAGATCCTTATACATCTCGTTTCATATCCTATATCAATCATATTCGCTCGTATTATCTTAACTCATTACCTGCCACTAAAATCTTATACTTAATCTAGTGCAACTACACACACACACACATATATATATCGTGATTTATATTCACCTTTCATATCCTTATATATCAATTCGAGATATTATTTCTAGCTTATCATGTCAAAGAGTCATATCCCTATAGCATCCATCTCCTATCTCGATTTATATATTCCATTATTCATATCATCTCTAACTATCTTTCTAACCCTATCCATAGTTTTATAATTTAGGTTTCCTTAACCATATTCTATATATCTTTTTCCCTCAAAATCTTTCGGCAGTGCTATACGCCATCCACCCGACTTTTCCCGTAGATATAGATCTACTCACATTGCTCCTTGCTTGCCGAAGTCGATGACGCCATGCTCTGTTGTCTCGGAATCCATACGAAGGTACCTACAATAAATACATAGTCTCAATGCTATTAAAATCAAGTCCGGAAAACCAATACGGCACACGGTGCGCTCATAAGTTAGAACCTATAGCCTACGCGTACAAAAATGATCAAACAACCCTCGTCAATTATGTACAAACATCAAACGACCAAACACAATATCAAATAATAAAACCCAAGTTTCATAATCGCAAAACACGAAAACAGCAACCTAGGAAAACCACTCCCAGATTTCACCTTAGGCCAAACTAAGGGATTTTGCACATAGGGTTGCTCTAGGTATCAGATAAAGAACCAATGGACCAAACATCACCCAATTCTACCCTGATCAGGCCACAAATTGCGCCCTGGAGGAATTAATTTGCGGCTTGGGGAAAGAATGGGGGCCTCGGGTCTTGGGGTTAGCTTCTAGATCACCTGCTCATCTCTCTGTGTTTGCTAAATAAATTTTAGCGTCTCCGGGTTACTCCAGATTCCCATATACACTCACAATCTGCCAATTAACCGATATCGGGAAATTCTAACTTTGTGTTTTGGTGCTAATCTATGGTCTCGGCCAGTAAAACACTACTAAGGGTCTTGTAGACACCCACTACAGATCATGGTCCCATGCAAACACCCAAACCCTCTCTAGAAATTTCTAACTTCACTAATCACCACTAAACCAATTCTAAACTAAAATAGAAACTAAAACAACTAAATTACTAAGCTAATGGTGTAGGAGATACCTCATTTGGGCAACTCAAGAAAAACCCTAGAAGTCCAAAGTCATCAAAATCCAACTTTGCTTGGTCCAAAGTGTTGAGGGTGAGGTGGGGATTATCTTTTGTGAAGGGAGTATAAGGTTTTGGTGAGGGAATTGAGATGGGTCATGAGGGTAGAAGATGTAGAGGACGAGTTCAAGAAGAAGAAGAAGGAAACAAAGGGGAATGGGAAATGAGGCAGCCCCCCTCTCTCTTATCTCACTCTCTCCCAGTTATTCTAGCCTCAAGTCATGATGTGGTCCCCCATCTCTCTCTCTCTCCATCTTTATTTTTCCTTTTCATTTAAAACCAAATCACATAATACCCCAAAACAACATAAGGGTACAACATGTAACCAAAATGAAACAAGACATGGTGCACTAGCCATGGAAAACTGTAGAAACACGGATTTGGCTTAATCGCGATTAGTAGTGCACTAATCATGTTTTTATTTAAACAGCATATAATAAATATTAAAAATACCAAATCCATTAAATATATTTTTAAATGAATAAATCATTTTAATTTCCAATTATTTCACAAATATTGGTATATATTTATACCATTTTACGAAAACCCCAATTTCGCAAATCGGGTAGTTTTCGCGAAATATATTATTTTAATATTAAATTCCAAAAATAATATTTTATATTTTCTGAAATGTTACAATCTTCCTCCCTTAAAGAAATTTGGTCCCCGAATTTAATTTTAAACCCCTAAATGCTAAAACATTTCAATAATCAGCTCAAATCAACGGGGCTCTGAAATCACGGAAGATACATAAATACTACATCGCATCGCGTGCGCCCGAAAACGAGTATAAAACTCAAAATCGAACTTCGTCAAGCGTCACAAAAATCATCGGATCTGCACGCATATCCTCAGAGTTACAATGGAGATACAGATCTCGAAAACCACTACTGAAATCCAATATACACTCGTTAAATACTATAATATGTATATAGTACGCATCCTTGAAAATTCTCCAAAAACTAAATAAAATACATGCAAAATCTTTTCTGAATCGCCACGTGATGCGTAACTCACGGCACAAGTGACGGACGCTCATATGTAAGGTAATAAATATACATTCATATATGTTTTGCTAAATGTACGTTCCGTCGTCTCAAAAATATCCCAAAAGGTTTTCCTTTGTAAACATTCGTGTTGCTCACGGACACGTAGGAAATAGAGAGACTGTAGCTCCTTTTCGAAAACCTCTGGTTAAACTTTTTAATGCATGCAAAGTACTCAGGTACTGTTCTAAGATCAGTCATGTTCGGCTACTACATAATATAGTACCCCTTATGAAAACAAAAGGCTCAAGTGCAAAATCAGCCTCGAAAAGCGTATCCAACAATCAAGTATGTCTGGTGCGCACGGAAATCAAATCCAATACAAGTGCTACGATATGCACGAAAGACAAAACTAAGTGCAACGGATGTGCACGAAAACATCTGTCCAGTGCAACGGATGTGCACGACAACAACATCCAGTGCATCTAGAGTTCACGAATGTCTCAACCAAGTGCAACTAACCTGCACAATGAAAATCTCAATCGAGTGCATCCAGTGTATACAAAATCACAACTCATATCATGCGCCCAACATGCGCGAAAATCCATATCATGTGCATCTGTCATGCACGAATGAAATCGTAATCAAGTGCATCCTACATGCACGAATAAAATCTAAGTCAAGTGCATCCAACATGCACGAATGAAATCGCATCCAATATGCATGGATAGAATCTAAATCAAGGGCATCCAACATGCACGAGTAAAATCTCCCTCAAGTGCATCCGATGCGCACAAAATCCAATATCAAGCGCCTAATATGCTCAAAAATCCAACCCAAGCGCGTCAAGTCCATATAAATGCCCAGTGCGGTAAAACGCACGAAAAACGAATGTCAAATTCAACGCGCACAAAAACATAACTCTGGTAAAACTAATGCTCAAAGACAAAAATCGGTGCAACCAATGTACGGAGTATAAATCTAGTGCAACCAATGCACGAAATACCGATCTGGTGCAACCAATGCAAAAAAATATAAATCCAGTGCAACAAATGCACAAAATATAAATCTGGTGCAACAAATGCATGAAATGAAAATCTAGTGCGACAAATGCACGAAATGAAAAATCTAGTGCGACAAATGCACGAAATGAAAATCTAGTGCAACAAATGCACGAAATGAAAAATCTAGTGCGACAAATGCATGAAAATCTAGTGCAACAAATGCACGAAATGAAAATCTTGTGCATCAAATGCACGGAACGAAAATCAAGTGCATCTAGTGCACGAAATCCAAATCCAGTACATCTAGTGCACGAAATAAAAATACAGTGCCTCCTGTGCACAAAATACGAATCCGGTGCATCTAGTGCACGAAATACTAGTTCACGAAATACCAATACAGTGCATCCTATGCACCAAATACGAATCCAGTTTATCTAGTGCACGAAATTAAAATACAGTGCTACAAATGCACGGCGTAAAAACCTACTGCAACAATTTCACAAAATACAAATCGGGTGCAACAAGTGCACGGAAAATCATCAATAACTCAAATGCGTAAAAAACAACACCGAGTGTACCAAGGTGTTTAATATCAAAAACGTGTGCAACTATGTGTACAAAATCCATATCAATGCACTGCAAGCACATGTGAGCTATACCGAGTGCAAAAATCAAATCGAGTGCGTACTACACGCACAAAAATCAGATCATCCGTATGAAATCGACGAAATCATAAACACATGCTACGAAGGTAAAAAATCGACATCAAGTGCAATAGATATGCACAAATCGCAAATCAACACAACGGTGTATAAAATATATATCAAGTGCAATAAATATGCACAAAAAATATAAATACCAAGTAGGTGCAGCCAAGGTGCACGAAAACAATATCATGAAACTCAATCATCAAAACTCAAATCCAAGAGATATAAGCGTGATACTCGGATCACAAACGCAAATCGCTACAAATGACATTGAGGTACACCACCTATAATGTCGAAAAATGTCGGTGCGCCCAAACTGGCAGAGCAAGAACATCCGCTTGCCTCCTGCTCATGGTCTGGCGTATTCTGTCTCTGGGTCCTCATTTCTTTGTAGATTACTAATCTTACAATCTATCGGCTCGTTGGCCCGGTCAGGTGTACTAACGGAAACGATTCCGCTCTGACACTCCTCTGGTCATCTCTCGGCCAATTAGCATGACCACTCGTAAAGCAGCACGTCACTGGCGTCGGCCTCTGGCCCCTCTAAATACACACGACATAACTAATCCTGGGTGCAATCTTATCACAGCAGTGTCCTGGAAGAAACCTTCTCAAGGTCTCTTCCAATCTCTCCCATGCCGAACTATACGAAGGCTGGTACTCTTATATAATCTTTTCTCGCTTTTTTGACATCTGCGTTCCCAGCACAACATTTCCTCGGGAACTGGTCGTATCTCACACCTCCGTATACATATCAGATCTCCAATATCAACGGGGAGTAACAACAGCTCGTTAACATCTCGCACGAACCACTTGTTCCACTCATCTTTATTATCGTCCGCTTCGACGTCATGTCATGCTATCTGCGTACTGCAATTGTTCTCGGCTATAGTCAATCCGAAATCTCTAACACAGACTCGAGATTACAAACTCGGTATCTTCATCACTCTGTAGAAGATATCTAGCCGAACACATCCTCGGGAACCGTCCCAACCATCGGAGGAAAACTCAATACTCGTCCATTCACGATCAACACACAACGCATCTGGGTGAGGTCCTTTATCCGAAGCTGGTCAGTTTACTGATCTCCGGAAGACGTTAAAATTTTTGATCGATTCATCAAAGTCCTATAATTCCATGAGAGCTCAACACTTGAACACCGTTTAATAATATCCAGTACATGCCACTGTACCTATGGACCAGCCGTAGAAGGGCTAACCCAAGCCTTATTAATGGCACCGTGGAACTGCCGCGAACCCTATGGTTCAAAAGCGGTTCCATGGGCATTATGTAGAGTTAGGGTATCATTCTTCTAGAGGGTCCACAGAATTACTCGCATGTTCCTCCGAATACCTTAAACTTGGAAAAATGGGTTTCTGACATTCGTTCGAACTTTTAACTTCGCCTAGACAACATGTGAATACCCTTCGTCTCTCAACTCAGGATAGACTAGATATCATCAGTCACAGCTCTGTGTCACGACCCAAAAAATTTAGCTCGTGACCAGCACTTAAATCACGCGACGTCTACAGGCGTAACGTAATTCAAGTAAGCTGATACCCAGAAAACTAAACCTTTTTACGAAATAAAGATTTAATAATCATGTTTTGCCTTTTAAAAAATTGGGCAGCACCCCCTTTGTAAAAACTAACCCTGAAAACGGGTACAACATAATAAAATAAAGCATCCCTAAATGGGAGCAAATCACGCCCAACGGCGGAAACAGACACCGCAAGCAATAAATATAAAAAAAATACGACGCCCAACGGTGAAGATCCACACAAGAAAAAAAGTAAAGCAAGACATCAACCCTAAAAGCGAACATAAAACCCATCGCTCAAGTCTCGCAACTACAAGTCTTCTAAGTCTTCAACATATTCAAATACCAGTTTCTGATTTGATGGAGTCGACTTAGATACAATATGAATAACAAATATGAGAGGGCACGATCCAACATGTTCCACCTACCAAAGAAAAACACCCGAAAGTAAGCTGTGTGCCAATAATGCCGCTACTGATCCAAGCGGACAACCTGGAAGAACTGAGGCACAACGGGAGTGACCATATCTGCATATGTGCCAACACATAATAAAAGACTAACAGTAAGTGGATATCATCCAACCATATAACCAATGCATTTAAGAAGTGGATCTCGTCCATGTGTCAACCACTGACACAACAACTCCTGCATGTAAATATCATAAAAGCATATGCAGGTAAATATGAGGATATCAAGAATGTGTGTCCATCAATGACACATAAAATCATGGAAACATGAGTGTCTATCCCCGACACTCGAAACATCATGAAACCCGTGTCTAGTATCGACACATAAATCCCCGTACCATGGGCTCCGTCTGCCCGGATCGGCCCACCGGCTCCGGCAGTACGAATCGGCCCGCTGGCTCCGGCAGTATGAATCGGCCAATATCCATCTCACAACTCCGGTCGGTATTCTCCAGATATCTGCCGAGCTCTATACAATCATCGGTAGGTAGTGGACCCTCTGTCAGGCTCATCGTCTACACAACGAAATCACCTCTCGCCCAGGGGTACCATACCGGGTCCACCAAGTACCAGCAAACGGCGCCTCCCGCTCCTCGAATCGTGTATCACATGCCAATCTCAGAAACGAGAAATCACATGGTGGACGCACTGAAATATCATATCAAGAGAAAACGAATTTTCAAATAACACATAATTTCTTGAAAACATATCCACGGTTCTCAAATCCAAAATCTCATTAAAACATCATATCTCAATGCGTATAATCATAAAGCATGATGTATGCGACATATAACAGAATGTAAGCATATCCGTATATCATACAACATGGAACAGTGATGTGATCATAGCAAGTAAATCATTCAACATAGAACAGTGATGTGAACATGGCAAGTATATCATGCGACATATCATAATGGTGTGAGCATAGCCAGTATATCATGCAACGTAGCATAGTGATGTGAACATGACAATATATCAAAGCATGATGTAGAAATTCTACCGTGTAAGTGACATAGCAATTATCGATGATGAAGTGTGTGAGCCGGCAATCTGTGTAAGTGTAACATACGCATCATCGATAATGGTGTAGGTGTACTAGCACAGGTATAAGAAATGCAATGAGAATAACATGAATGCAGCATAATGCACATCGTGAACTAAATGCTATAAGGTATACGTATCTAATATGACCGAGTCGGTAAATCCATCAATCGGCATCCAGCCTCACAACATCACGTACGGTACAATCCATCGTACGACATCCTCTAACCAAGGGTATGGATAAATCAATAAGTAAAACTCATCGCGTACGGTAATCTAACGTACGGCGGCGTTAAACAAATAGGGATTCTATCAACCTATACAACATCGGGAGTTACGGATCTAAGTCTCGTACGGCATATCACTCATTATGAAATCATTATCCATATATATACCTATCTCTCAGGTCGCATCCGCATAATTCTAGTATCAGGGGACCGACAAGGTATCAGCTATCTTTTATCGACTCACATCCATATAATGATATATCAGCCAAGTCATCATATCTCATCGTATACTCTTTTCATCGCATCAATCTCTCACATCAAGTCATTTTACATAAGCATTACATCAATTTAATCTCATGTCACGATATTCTAAAACTCATACTTAAACACTTGCAACTACATATCTGTATATATATTGTGATTCATATTCACCTTTCATATCCTTTTATTAATTTGAGACATCATTCTTATCATATTATGTCCAAGAGTTATGTCCCTAAAGCCTTCATCTCAAATCTCGATATATATTCAATCATTAATATCACCTCTAGCCATCTTTTAACCACATATATGGTTTTCAAGTGTAGGTTTCTCCTACGATATTCTATGTATATATCAGTTCCATTCAAAATTTGCGGGGCGGGGGGGGAGGGGGGGTTGGGCTATACGCCATCCACCCGACTTCCCAAGTAGATATAAATCTACTCACCTGCTAAACTTCTCGCTTAGCCGTAGTTGATGCACTTCGTCGTCTCGGATTCCACGCGAAGGTAACTACAATCAATATGAAATCGCAAAGCTATTAACATCAAGATCTGAAATCCAACACAGAACGCGGTGCACTCATAGGTTAAAACCGATAGCCTACACATGCAAACAATCAAGCAACCCTTGGCGTTAAAGTACAAACATACAACGACCAATTACCATAACAAATCTCAAAACCAAGAAATCCCAATACCGGAAAACATAGCCAAAATCATAACTATAGTCGCTATCCATGAAAACCACCAGGCTTAAAACCCCCAATCGTACCAATAACCCTATACTAGTAAACTGTAAAGTGGTTTAAGAAATTATACCGATCGATCCGTGTCCTTCGGTCTTCAACCTCAGTCCTTAGCATGATGCGGCTGCCTCGATGAAGTTCGCTCTCCGGTCACGCTCGTCGAAGAGGACCCACGTCGATGAATCCTTATACGGGTTCCCGCTTCAAAACGAAGCAACTCGGACATGAATTTTGCTAGCCGACATGTCCAAAATTGAAGTAGAGAGAGTGTACAATACTTTGTCTCAAGGCACCCAATGAATTGGGTGAAGGTAAAAGATGTTGACAAAATGAGATGTAATGAAGTGAGCAAATGAAAAATGCAATGAGAACAAATTTCCACACAAAATGGGCTCGGCCATTGTGTGCAGGAATGTTCACTGGAAATGGAAATGGGGGGGGTGACCTTAAGCAATGTTCACTGGAAATGAAAATGGGAAGGGTGGCCATAAGCAATATCAAGTGGTGACCCTAAACCAATCTCAACACAAATATCACAACTAAATATCCTATGCTTTACAAAAGCAATAAAAGAATGAACACCTAACCAAGCCCATGCCCATTTAATGTTCACTGTGGGAAAGAAAATGACCATGCCTAATTAATGCTAAAGAATGAGTCATCACAAATGCAAGCAAATGAAATTCCTTCACCAAAAGTGTTAGTGTATATGCCCTAGAGGCCATTACAGTATCATACTAGTTTGTATATTACTTAATGGAAGCTTGGGATATTCACCTTGTATAGACAATCTTGCTCAATATAGTAGTATGCTACCTGGTTTGTTTCTACTTCAATGTGTACATGTTTTTATTTTAGTATATCACCTATACACATTAGTGGAGCCCTTAGGATCTTTGCTTGGCTACCAGCGTTGTGATGGCAGTCACACTAGTGGGGGCTGGGTAATCTATAAGCACATCCTTATGCAGGTCCCTAGTCGCAGGACTATCGAGACAGGGCATCGATACTCCGTAGTAGACTAGCGTATGCGCTTCTCATCCCAGTGTGGGAGATGGTCTGTCCCACAGCCATCAGTACGTCGTACTGGAGATAGTATGCGGGTGCTCGTTGGGTTACGAGTACACCGGACAGGACTCGTCAGGAACTGTTGGTTGGTACTATACCTATCGTCAGTTATCAGTTCCCAGGTGACATGAGTACAGCTTAGTCCGCTGACTTGACACTGTCACTTCGCCTCGAGTGTGTTCCCACTGCACTTAGATTACTACCCTACCACGGCTCAAATGAGTCGTGCAAACAGGTGGTAGTTGGGTGCAGTCCCGAAGCACTTGGAGGCAGTGACGGTTAGACAGGATTCGTCTCTCCCGGTATTGGGGGTTGACATCGCGCTGTGTCTAGGAGAGCCATTACACGAGTAGTCCCTGGCCATGGCAAGCGAGATATACTGGTAGGTTTCCAGTGTTATCTCAGGGTGTTCTGGGCTTCACTCCGACATGAGTTGTACCGCTATTAGGGGACTGACGTTTACCGCCCCCTAGGCCCTCCATGCGATGTATCAGACGAACAGACCGGACTATACAGAGAGATTGTCACATTTAGACTCAGTAGAAGTTCAGATGGGTTTCACCTCGTCAGTCTTCTTATCGGCATCTACCTGGGGACCGTTACGCACAGCTAGTGCCGCTTGCGGTCTGTGGTTAAACCCACTGCTAGCATAGTATCGAGTCTTTAGAGTCCCACACAGAAAGCTATTCGCCTTTAGGCAAAAGAGTAGGGGTCGCATGGTTTTGCGACAGGTCGCATTGTTTTGCGACAGGGTTCGGTCTCATCCGTGCACTTGTGCACGTAGAGTGTCCGGACAGTTGACACTAGCGGGCTTTGGTTTAAGCCAGATCCTTGTGTAAGTTTTGGGATTGGTTTTATCTCGTTTGTATGCGTGTTCCTCGGAACGCGGATGCGGGTGTGTATGCACAGTTGACAGAGAGACATAGGCCGAGGATTCTCATTGGGTTATTGACTGTTGACCGTTGACCATTGACTTTTGCTTAACCCTAATGAGAATAAGAAATATTATTAACATTAATATTAATTATGTATTATAGTGACATGGTTGTTGAGGGGTTGACTTTGTTGACTTGTTGACTTTGTTGACCGGTTGACTAGGTTAGACTAGTTGACCATCATCATGACAATGGCTATCATTCCATGGCAAAGACTTTTGCTTGCATGTTTATTTATGCAAAATGAGTGCATGAAATGATTTAGCCATTTTGACTTAAACCATCACACAATACATGATTATTATTTTTGTTATGATGGCTTTTGGATTATGAGAGGTTAGAATGAGAAAAGAATGGCTCATTCTTTCATTTGCTTTCTCTCTCTTGAGCTCTCTCATTCTCAAGCTCTCCCTCTTCCTCCTGCTCTCTCTAGCTCAAGGCAAACCATTCTCATGTGTTGAGACTCATTGCTTTAGAGATAAAAATAAACCAAAACATTCCTCTACTCATTCTAGTTCACAAGGCCTAGCAAGCCAAGTGATCTAGTTTCTTCATAGTTCGAAGACGAAGCCAAAGGTAGAAGCTTTCGGGTGGATCCATCTTCGGCGCAAGGAGACGACGAGGTGAGGCCGATCCGTACACCGGGAGGAGTCGAAGACGAAGGAGTTCAAGTAAGGTATAGCCCCCTAACCAAGTAGGTAAACTCTTGTTAGGTTGTTAATTAGTCGTTTAACAAAGATCCGTATTGGTAGTCCATGTTACCACCCTCTTGAAAATCGTTTTTCACCACTTCCGCAACCCCGTAAGAACCGGGGAAGGGTAGCATGGACTTACAGTGGTATCAGAGCCTAGTTAAACACTATCTAATATGTTAGCTAAGTAAGTAGAAGTTCGATCAAAGGAAAAGTCGCGAAACGAACCCGGAAAATTAAGTTTCTGCCGAATTTTTATTCTGTCCAAAAATTGATAAATCTTATCTTCAAAATCGGCTCAGGCTTTTTGTTAAGCACCCAAGAAATTTCGTCCACTGAATCGGTCAAAGCGCCGCGGAAACGCGGCGGGATCATGCTCCCGCCGCGGTTCCGCGGCCGAGTTGACTCGGTCGAGGAAAAAGGTTTTGCAGAGTGCTTCTGGGATTGTTTTGGGATTTTTGGGATATGTCTTTTCTGCCCAGATTTTCCAGAAAGAAAAATTAGTTTTTGGGGCTTGAAAATCCGTATTTTTATCGAACTTCTAAAGACTAAGGCTAACGGGTAAATATCTGTGATGTGTTATATGTATTGAACGTCCGCTAATCGCTATACGTCGATTAGTGGGGGTTATACATATCTGTGATCTGTAATGATTGATGGTATGTGTATATGAATTCTTTGGCTATTCATCGCGACCGTGTAATCCGCTTTTCGTTACAGGCTCGTACGAATTGCGGATTCCTAGTATATCCAATGTGTTCATCTGTGATCTGAAATGGCTATCATTGCAATATATCTATATATGATATTATTTAGGCGTTGCTTTTGTTTTGCAGCCGCGCTAGCCCAGCCCCCGCTCCGTCGTTAGTTAAGTAACCTAACGGGTAATGACGGGGCCCCGTGGCGAATGCGAATGGCATAAGCGTACGCCATATTTTGGTTGTTTTCTGCAATGGTAGGATTAAATGATGGGACACATTAAAAGAACTAATGCAAGAAAAATATGCATTAAAAGAACTAATGCAAGAAAAAATAAACCAAGTAAAAGTCGTTGGAACACTTTCAAAAACCACTCGGTTTCTTTTTAAAAGAACTTTTAAACGCGGAGCTTAAGCCACTCCTTTTAAAAGCTATCTCGTTCCATCGATCATATCAAGTTCACTACATTCAAGGTTTTACCAAAACCATCTGTAGCCCTCCATCATTTCAGTTAAATATTCGGTAGTATTCAAGCTATGTATTCTGACCTCACGCCAAGGCATAGTGATTGGTAGCTGCCGGATATTTATCTGTTGCATATGTTGGAGATAGTGCCCTCATAGTCAATTATTGGATCGCAGGTACGTGATTGCAATGATTGCGGAGGACCTATCCCGGTAGCACAGTCTTACTCGCGATGATAGTATGCTATCTAGTTTGCCATTATCAGTCGTGTACATGTTCAGGTGACTGATTGCATGTTACACTTTGATAGAGCCCTTAGGATCTTGCTTTACTACCAACAGTATGATGGCGATCATATACGTGAGAGTTGGGTAGTTTATATGCATATCCTTAATTGTGGTCCCTAGTCGTGGGAGTTTCGAGACAGGGCATCGATACTCCGGAGTAGACTAGTGTGTACAGTCGAGACCCCGATGAGGGGCGGTGGCCGGTCTCACAAGCCACTGGTGTCAGTTGGATCACCTAAGATGTATACAGGTGCTCATTGGGTTATGAGTACACCGGACAGGACTCGCCGGGAATCTGCTAGTTAGTACTATACCTATCGTCAGATAGCAGTTCTCTGGTGACATGTGTACAGGTTAGTTCATCGACCTGAGGTCGTCATTTGTCTCGTGTGAGTTCCCACTGTGCTTTGATTTCTACCCTACCACGGCTCAAAGGAGTCGTGCAAACAGGTAGTTTTTGGGTACAGTCCCGAGCCATATGGAGGCACGTGAGCGGATCGGCAGGGGATTTGTCTCTCCCGGTATTGGGGGCGAGGTCGTGCTGTGTCTAGGAGTGCCATTACACAAATCCATGGCCATGGTAGGAGATTTACTGGTAGGTACTCCAGTAGTATCTCAGGGTGTATTGGGCTTCACTCCGACATGACTTATACTGCTATTGGGGGTCTGACGTTGCTAGCCCCCTAGGCAGATATGCGATACTCATTGACGAACGGACCGGACTGTATATACATTGTCACTGTTAGGCTCAGTAGGGTTTTCCGGATGAGTGCGCTCATCGGCATCCCTTGAGGTCAGTCCATGGGCAGCCGTTACGCATTGCTAGTGCCGCTGACGGTTTGTGGTTAAACCCACTGCCAGGGTGCTGACGAGTCATTAGAGTCCTCCACAGACAGTTTCCCAAGTTCGGGCGAAACGTTGTAGAGGCCGTATGGTTTTATGGCAGGGTTCGGAAAATGCACGTGCGTTTACGCACGTGTTATTTTTCGGGCAGATGATACTGGTCGGCTTTAGTTTAAGCCGGATCCGAGTATTATATTGAGTAGGCATAATATCTTTGTCTCAGTTGCATTTGTATTCGGTCGTAATACAAATGCGTGTATATTTATACTGTTTCGGGGTTGTCCTGAAATTCGTTTCAGGATCACTTTTGGAAGTTGCCAGTTTCCAGTTTTCTATCAGCCGTCTTTTAACATTTGGTTAAAGACGGATTTATCTTTCCTCAGATATGATGAGTCGTGCTTCTTGAAGGTTCTAGAATTTGGTGACTAGGTTTAATGGTGTTGTGTTCTAATTGGTTGCATTAAAGGTGTGATGAGGTGTTATTAGTGATTCATGCTTTGTTATTAATGCTTCTTGTTTTCCTTAGGATATTAAGTGAGAAGCTTTTGCTTGTGGTCACCTCCCTCCTCCTACGGTCACCTCCCTCCATCATATAAAGAGGCCGGCCTTCTCTCTCCTCCTCACTCTCACTTGTTGGTTTCATTTTAGAGAGAAAAGATTATGATAGGTTTTATCGGTGTATGGAATTTCACAGTTCATTTCATTCCATCACCCGATTTCCACGGCAACTTCATTAACCGATCGTCCACGGGTTTGGACGAAGTGAGTCAAAGTCATCTACTCATTCTCTACATCAATCTTGGTCGTCTCTTTTAGCAAACTTGACGATCGAGTTGCCTCGAGTCAGAGGCGGGAGCCCGTTTAAAGAACCGATCATGTGGTGCCACCTCGACGAGGAGATCGGAGATCGACGAGATCGGAGCAGCCGCAACGGAGCGTGGGATGATGGTTGAAGAACGAAGGACTCGGATCGTTCGGTACAATCTTCCTACACTCTTTACAGTTTGTTAGTTTAGCAATAATGGCAGATCCGGGTTAAAGTATACGATAGCGCCAAGTTTAAAAGTTTTTGTTCCGCATTTGGCGTCTGTAGACTGCCGGGGCGCTAGCGTAGACTTACAACATAGATAGAATGCGTTGGTTTGAGACAGTCGTACTGCCATTTTGGCCTACGTCAAGGGTACGTACGGGTGGGTTCAAATTAACCTGGATAATGATGGGAAAAACATGACATGTGACTTATGACATTTTGACCTCACGCCAAGGTCATAAGAGCATAGGGAAAAAATCCACATCGGGAGTTTCAAAAGAACTGAAACTTGCTAGCACTGCATACCATTTGGAGTATGATGATTCTGGTAGGAGTCCTTCAGTTTTGTCACGCGATGATATTTGGATCCCGATCCTACTGTGAGTATATGCTACTCCTCGGGAAATTTCTCACTTAACGATCAATGCTATTAACCAAGTTGGTGTCTAGAAAGGTGTTAGCGGGGCTACGCCACCAGGGAAAAGAGGTTCTTAAATTAAGGAACTTCGCGAAAGCGTTGGAAAACCTCCCTCGAAGTACCAACACCAGCCTGGCCGAACGGTTAAGCAAGTATTGTACGGTGAGATTGATCCTGACTAATTCTTCCTTTTTGGTTTGAGGAGGGATTCGAGAGACAGTGGAAGCCATCCTGTTTAGACAAATTAAAAACCACTCTAAACTTGCAAGACCATCATGCTAAAGTGTTTCTTCTCTCTCTCCTAATTGCAGCGACCAAACATCATGACCGGACTTAAGTTATTACTAGATAAAATCATACTGACAGGGCCAAACTACAAAGATTGGCTCAGGAATGTCAAAATGGCAATCACTTATGACAAGTTTGGGTATCTCCTTACCACCAAAGCTCCCCCTGTCCCAGGTCCCACCTCCAGCGTCGCGGATAAGGAAATCCGTAAGTCTTGGGAGATCGATTGCGCGAAGGCCAGGTGCCTCGTGCTTGCCTTTATGGACAACGAACATCAGAGGAGGCACGAGAATATGGACCTTGAATCCATATTTCTCCATACAAAAGAACTGTATGGAGAGCAATCTCGTATCGCAAGATACGAAGTGTCGAAGAAGTTATTTTCGGCAAGGTTGGCCATCGGATCATCGGTAGCGGAACACGTGCTTAAGATGATTGGCTTCATTGAGGAGCTCGAGGACCTTGGGACCACGTTAGAGAACAAGCTCTATACGGACTTGATTCTCCAGTCCCTTCCTTCCACTTACGCCCAGTTTATCCTGAACTTCAACTTACAAGAAAAAGAAGTTGAACTTTCAGAGCTCCTCAACATGCTGAGGAGTGCAGAGGGCACCCTACAGAAGGGTAGGGAAACATCCACTTTGTTTGTAGGAGGATCTTCCTCTTCTAGATCCAAGGCGAAAGCCATGGGAAAGAAGAAGAAAGCCCCCGCCAAACCAAGGGGCGGTGTTAGTAAAGTGGATACGAAGGGAAAATCAAAAGCAACAAAGATAGCGGGGAAGCTTATAGGGAAGGAAGAGTGCTTTTTCTGTCTTAAGAGTGGTCACTGGAAGAAAGATTGCAGGGCTTAGAAAGCCAGAACACAGGATCTGAAGCAAGTTGCGGCTTCAGCTTCAGGTGTGTATGTTATTGAAAACTGTCTATCAATAAACTCTACTTCCTGGGTATTGGATACCGGATCAGGATCTCATACCTGTAATTCTTTGCAGGCGTTGAGAAACCGTAGGGTTTTGAAGGCAGGTGACATGACCCTCAAAGTTGCAAACAGAGCTAGGATGGATTCTAAGGCCGTAGGGGACTATCACCTGGGAATGTCAGATGGACATGTTTTGGTTTTACGTAATTGCTTTTTTGTACCCAACGCAACTTGTAATATCATTTCTGTATCTTTGATTTCTAAAGAAGGTTATGAATTTGCGTTTGTAAGTAATGTTGTAAACATTCACCTTAATCAAGTTCTGATTGGGTCAGGTACATTAAGCAATGGTATATACGTACTAAACCAACCACATATTTTCAATATCCAGAATACACACAAAAGAAAGTCTCCGGAAATAAATCAGACTTTCTTATGGCATTGTAGACTGGGTCACATCAATGAGAGAAGATTGACGAAGTTACATACAGAAGAATATTTGAATCCGTTCGAATATCAATCGTATGCCACTTGTCAATCCTGTCTTAAAGGAAAGATGACAAAGACTCCGTTCACTGGACACGGAGTAAGGGCGAGCGAGCTCTTGGGACTCGTACACAGCGACGTGTGCGGTCCAATGTCTACACATGCACGAAGCGGTTATTCTTACTTCATTACTTTTACGGATGACTTTTCAAGGTACGGTTATGTCTTCTTAATGAAACATAAGTCCGAAGCCTTTGGAAAATTCCAGGAATATAAGAATGAAGTAGAAAAACAAACCGGCAAAAGTATCAAGACACTAAGATCGGATCGAGGTGGTGAATACTTGAGTGCCGAGTTCCTGAACTATTTAAAAGAGAATGGAATTCTATCTCAGCTTACTTCTCCATACACTCCGGAACATAACGGTGTATCGGAGAGACGGAACCGGACCCTATTGGATATGGTACGTTCCATGATGAGTAATACTGAGTTACCGCGATCATTCTGGGGATATGCACTAGAATCAGCGGCATACCTTTTGAACCGAGTTCCAACTAAGACTGTGTCTACCACACCATATGAGATATGGAGTGGGAAGAAACCCTATCTTCAATATCTGAAGATCTAGGGATGTCCGGGTTTTGTCAAAAAGCAGCATGCGGACAAACTCGAGGCACGCTCAGTACTGTGCAAGTTTGTGGGATATCCAAAGAACTCCAGGAGGTATCTCTTCTATTACGCAGAGGAACAAAAGATCATTGTTTCTCGTAATGCCGTTTTTCTGGAACACCAGTTCTTAGAAAAAGAAACAAGTGGGAGCGAAATAGAACTGGAAGAAATTCCAGAACCACAGACTATTACTGAAAGCTTAGTAGAACCAGAGGGTTCAAAAAAAAATGACATTCCTACGCCGCTCCACAGGAGTAGTAGGCAGTCTCATCCCCCCGGGAGATACTACGGTTTTCTCATATACGGGGATATAGAGGATTGCATCATAGATTATGATGAGCCAACTAGCTTCCAGCAGGCCATTCAGAGCGTTGACTCGGTAAAATGGATGGATGCAATGCGGACCGAAATGGAGTCCATGTACACCAACAAAGTATGGACGTTGGACGTTTCTGGATGGGGTAAAACCCGTAGGATGCAAGTGGATCTTCAAAAGGAAGATTGGTGTAGATGTACAGGTTGAGACCTATAAAGCTAGACTGGTTGCAAAGGGTTTTCGTCAAAACCTGGTTTGGACTATGACGAGACCTTTTCTCCAGTAGCTATGCTGAAATCCATTCGGATCCTTCTTGCCATTGCTGCCTTCCACGATTATGAGATTTTGCAGATGGACGTAAAGACCGCTTTTCTAAATGGAAATTTAGAGGAGTGTGTTTATATGGACCAGCCAGAGGGTTTCATTCACAGTGGGAGCAGCGGAAAGGTGTGCAAGTTGCTTAAGTCCATCTATGGACTGAAGCAGGCATCGCGGAGTTAGAACATCTGTTTTGATGAGACGGTCAAGGAATTTGGCTTTATCAAAAATCTAGATGAACCATGCATCTAGAGTAGATTTGTAGCGAGAACTGTAGTATTCCTCGTTTTATACATGGATGACATTCTCTTAATAGGAAATGACATTCCTATGCTACAATCTATCAAGGGGTTCTTGTCACACAGGTTCTCCATGAAAGACCTGGGTGATGCCTCATACATTCCGGGGATCCGGATCTATCGTGATAGATCTAAGAGGATACTGGGACTCTCACAGTTCAGGTACATCGACACCATACTGAAAAGATTCAGTATGGAAGATTCCAAGCGCGGTAATCTACCGGCTTGTCACGGGATCACCCTCTCCAAAGAGATGTCTCCCAAGACTGATTTAGGAAGGGATCGCATGTCTATTATACCCTACGCTTCTGCGGTAGGCTCTATAATGTATGCGATGTTGTGTACCAGACCAGATGTAGCTTATGCACTGAGTGTGGTAAGTCGGTATCAGTCAAACCCTGGGGAGAAACACTGGATAGAGGTAAAGAACATTCTCAAGTACCTAAGAAGGACTAAGGAGATGTTCTTGGTGTATGGCGGAAAAGACCTCCAGATCGAGGCCTTTGCTGACTCCAGCTTCCAGAGTGTCAAGGATGATTCCAAGTCCATGTCGGGTTTTTTCTTTACCCTCAATGGAGGGGCGGTGTGTTGGAAGAGTTCTAAACAGGAAACCGTTGCTGACTCGACGATGGAAGCGGAATATATCGCTGCTGCAGATGCCACAAAAGAAGCTGTCTTGGTAAGGAAGTTCTTAACTGAACTTCAGGTGGTTCCGTCCATTGTTGTTCCAATACCTCTGTATTGCGACAACAACGGGGCTATAGCTTTAGCAAAGGAACCAAGGTCCCATCAGAAGTCCAGACACATCATGAGGAGATATCACCTGATCAGGGAGATCGTGGGTCGCCAGGAGATCGAGGTTCGGAGAGTTTCTACGGAAGACAACACTGTTGATCCACTCACAAAGGCCTTACCCCAGACTCAGTTCGAGCGGCTGATCGAGATGATAGGTCTTCGATAAGCCAGTACATGGCCTTAGTGCAAGTGGGAGATTGTTAGTGTATATGCCCTAGAGGCCATTACTGTATCATACTAGTTTTTATATTACTTAATGGAAGCTTGGGATATTCACCTTGTATAGACAATTTTGCTCAATATAGTAGTATGCTACTTGGTTTGTTTCTACTTCAATGTGTACTTGTGTTTATTTTAGTATATCACCTATACACATTAGTGGAGCCCTTAGGATCTTTGCTTGATTACCAGCGTTGTGATGGCAGTCACACTAGTGGGGGCTGGGTAATCTATAAGCACATCCTTATGCAGGTCCCTAGTCGCAGGACTATCGAGACAGGGCATCGATACTCCGGAGTAGACTAGCGTATGCGCTTTTCATCCCAGTATGGGATATGGTCTGTCCCACAGCCATCAGTACGTCATACTGGAGATAGTATGCGGGTGCTCGTTGGGTTACGAGTACACTGGACAGGACTCGTCGGGAACTGTTGGTTGGTACTATACCTATCGTCAATTATCAGTTCCCAGGCGACATGAGTACAGCTTAGTCCGCTGACTTGACACTGTCACTTCGCCTCGAGTGTGTTCCCACTGCACTTAGATTACTACCCTACCACGGCTCAAAGGAGTCATGCAAACATATGGTAGTTGGGTGCAGTCCCGAAGTACATGGAGGCAGTGACGGTTAGACAGGATTCGTCTCTCCCTTTATTACGGGTTGACAACGCGCTGTGTCTAGGAGAGCCATTACACGAGTAGTCCCTGGCCAGGGCAAGCGAGATATACTGTTAGGTTTCCAGTGTTATCTCAGGGTGTTCTGGGCTTCACTCCGACACGACTTGTACCGCTATTAGGGGACTGACGTTTACCGCCCCTAGGCCTGCCATGCGATGTATCAGACGAACAGACCGGATTATACAGAGAGATTGTCACATTCAGACTCAGTAGGAGTTCAGATGGGTTTCACCTGGTCAGTCTTCTTGTCGGCATCTACCTGGGGACCGTTACGCACAGCTAGTTCCGCTTGCGGTCTGTGGTTAAACCCACTGCCAGCGTAGTGTCGAGTCTTTAGAGTCCCACACAGAAAGCTGTTCGCCTTTAGGAAAAAGTGTAGGGGTCGCATGGTTTTGCGACAGGTCGCATGGTTTTGCGACAGGGTTCGGTCACATCCGTGCACTTGTGCACATACAGTGTCCGGACAGTTGACACTAGCGGGCTTTGGTTTAAGCCAGATCCTAGTGTAAGTTTTGGGATTGGTTTTATCTCGTTTGTATTCGTGTTCTTCGGAACGCGGATGCGGGTGTGTATGCACAGTTGACAGAAAAACAGAGGCAGAGGATTCTTATTGGGGTTATTGACTGTTAACCGTTGACCATTGACTTTTGCTTAACCCTAATGAGAATAAGAAATATTATTAACATTAATATTAATTAAGTATTATAGTGACATGGTTGCTGAGGGGTTGACTTTGTTGACTTGTTGACTTTGTTGACCGGTTGACTAGGTTGGACTAGTTGACCATCATCATGACAATGGCTATCATTCCATGGCAAAGACTTTTGCTTGGTTGTTTATTTATGCAA
Organism: Agapanthus africanus; assembly: GCA_030015575.1. NCBI lineage: Eukaryota > Viridiplantae > Streptophyta > Magnoliopsida > Asparagales > Amaryllidaceae > Agapanthus > Agapanthus africanus. The sequence goes on along the minus strand of JASDDO010000012.1, from coordinate 291,891,640 downwards.
AATGAGTGCATGAAATTGTAGGGTTGCTAGGCACGCGCACAAGGGTCTACGAGGCATCAACCATGCCCGATTAAAAATTTAGCCGTGCCGAACAACCCGAATACGGAACTTTAAACTAGAGATTAGGCAAAAACAAGCATGCTAACAACTTAACACTAAGTGAGAGGGATTACAACCTTTGTAGATCCGGTCCTTCACTTCATATGCTCCGTGTTGTGGTCCCTTCGCTGCGATCATCGGGATCCGGACTCTCGAGAGGTTCCACGAAGAGAAAGACGCAACCTTTGCTTCCGATCTTCGATACTAAGATGATCTACCTTGAAGTTTCTTTAACACAAGATAACACTCATGAAATGATGTGAACACCCTCATCTAAATGGCAAGGGAAGATGAGGATGATGAAGTAGGATTTTTGCTCTCTTTATTTATCTTTTTCTCATATTTATCCATCACAAAAATCAAAGCAAGAAACCATTTCAAGCAAAGAAGAAGAAGGAAGACGATGAACAATATTAAGAATCCTTTTGTGATGAATAGGAAATGAAATGATATGATGAATAAAGCAACCATGGTCAAACTAACCTTTGCAGAGAATTAACTAGGGTTAGGGTTTGGGTTTGGTTAAAGATGAGTCACACACAAATATCTTTATCATGACAAAATGAAAAGCTTCTAGAATCAACTAGAAGACTAAACCCTAATCCAAACCCTAATCATGTTTAAACTCCACTAAACATGTTGCATTAGTCATCATATCATGTTACAATATTATTTATCACATATATAATATTTATCGTTCAAAAATAAAATAATACATTTAACATATATCGCATATATATCAATGTATTACCCGAGTGAGAAAAAGAATCTTTTAGTGAGCAAATATTAGTTAATGCAATTTAATATATCATATATATTATTATACATTAAATTATCGAATCAACACTTGATCCGACAATCCGGCTATATCGCATATAACCGACTAATATTTATCCGTACCGATTCATCGAATCAACACTTGATCCGATGACCCGGCTGATATCAAATATAGCGAGAATATAATACGGTATCACATATCGCATTATTCTCGGTCCCGCACATATCACATATGTGCTCCTACTCCGTTTTGCCTGAGTCAAGAAACCTCTGTGTAGGACTCTAAAGAATCGTCAATACGCTGGCAGTAGGTGATGATCATATCAATCACCCACAAGCTGCAAGCGGTCAGCTAAACGTAACAGCTACCCAGATATTGAGCGCTCAGAAGATCAACAAGCAAGCCTGTAACTTCTCCTGTGAATCCAAACAGTAACACTCCCGTACAGTCCGGTCTCGTCGTCTGATATGTTGCATATGTCGCCTAGGGGTGGTAAACGTCAGACCCCAGTAGCTCGATAAGTCGTGTCGATATGAGGTCTATAACAGTTCGAGAAACTACTGATAACACTTACCAGTAAATCTCAGCAAGCCTGGCCAGGGATTTCCGGTTATAGCCAATCGAACACAGCACAACATCAACTCCATATACCGGGAGAGACGAATCCCCTCCTATCGCTCATTGCCTCCATGTGATTCGGGACTGTACCCAAAAGCCACCTTTTTGCACGCCCTCTTGGACGTGGTATGATGGAAATCAAAGCGCAGTGGGAATCACACAAGACTCTATGACGATCTCGGGTCAACAGACTACTCTGTACCAGTGTCACCGGAGAACTGCCATCTGACGTATGGTATAATACCATCTGGGAGTTCTCGGCGAGTCCGTCCAGTGTACCCAGTCACCACTGAGCACCCGTACACCATCCTTGATGTCAAACACCGATGGATATGGGATCATCCATCGCCCATCATATGGGTCAAGATGCGTATACGCTAGTCTACTCTGGTGTATCGATGCCTTGTCTCGATACACCCTCGACTAGGAACAGTTATAGGATGTACTCGTCGACTACCGTGGCCCCATTAGTATGATCTCATCATAGTCCCTGTAGTCGAGTACATGTCCTAAGGGATTTATCAACATGTAACATAGAGACAATCAGAGTACATGTTAAGATAAAGTACAACCAGATAGCGTACTATCATGTCGAGCAAGAAAGTCCTCCCTATATATGTCCTAGCATCTACTACAATATACATCGTATGTACAGTAATGGCCTCTAGGGCATACATATAACTAACAATCTCCCACTTGCACTAGGGCCATCTGTTGTGGTATCACATACCCAACAATTAGCTGTGGTTGAGGTATCTCATACTCAACCATCCCGTAAAAGTCTCTACTGGGAAAAATGCCTTTGTGAGTGGATCCGTGCTGTTGTCTTCTGTGTCTACTCTCCTAACCTCGATCTCCCTGGAGATCAACCATCTCCATGATCAGGTGATACTGCCTAAGAATTATGTCTGGATTTCTGATGGGACGGTAGTTCCTTGGCTAAAGCCACAACTCCATTGTCACACAATGGTAGGAACGAAGTTCATCTCATGAACTTATATATCCAGACTGCCTCTTTGGTAGCATCCTTGGTAACGATGTATCTTGCCTTTAATCATCTAGTATGTCACGGTATCTTGCTTGGAACTCTTCCAACATACCGTCCCTCCATTGAGGGTGAAGACAATGCCTTCGACTGACATTCAGTCGTCCTTATCACCCTGGAACCTTTCCAGTGATTCTCCCCAGGATCGATTGATACCATCTCACTACAACTAGTGAGTTTCCTAACATCCAATTAGATCTATCTCATAGATCCAAAAACCTAGGATTTAGGAGATATCACTTTGATCCTATATGGAGAATCCTTGTGATAAGCGGAGATTGACCGAGCGTAGCATAGGAAACTCCTTCCCTATCAAGAGTATGTCATCCACGTACTCTACGAGGATCACTACCATACTCTCTACTACATTTTCGTATATACAAGGTTCATCTACCATTTTGATGAAGTCAAACTCTTTGACTACCACATCAAAACAGATGTTCCAACTCCGCGATGCCTGTTTTATCATATAAAACATCTTGCACACGTTTCCGCTGCTCCCACTGTCTACGAAGCCCTCTGGCTATGTACTTATAGACGCTCTTTTCTAAAACATCATTTAGAAAAGCAGTCATGACACCCAACCACCAGATATCGTAGTCATGGTATGTAGCCGTGGCAAGTAGGATCTGGATGGACTTAAGCATAGATCCTTAGAAAAGGTTTCAACATAATCCATACCTGGTCTATGATGCAAACCTTTAACAAGTCTAGCTTTGAAAGTCTCAACTTTTCCATGTACACCAGGTAATCTTCTCAAGATATACTTGCTCCTGTTGGGGATTTAACCCTTCAGATAAAGCAACCAAAGTCCATACATTGTTGGTGTATAAGGATTCCATCTCAGATCGATAAGCATCCAGCCATTCTTACAGAGTCATACTCCTGATGGCCAGCTCGAAACTAGTTGGGTCATCATCTCATGATGCAATCCTCGCTCCCACTGTCATAAAGAAACCGAAGTATCTCTCAGGTGGGTGAGGAACCCTACTAGATCGGCGGAGAGGCTGAGGTTCGTTTTAAACTATTGAATCCTTTGGTTCTACCAAATCATCAGCTGCATTTTGTATAGCTGGAACCTTTCCAGTTGTACATAACAGACCTTGCCTCGAGCTTGTCCGGATTTTGCTTTTAGACATAGGCCGGACAACCCCAAATCTTAACAAACTTAAGATATGGGCTCTTCCCTTTCCATATCACATATTAAATGGTAGGCAACTGATTTGATTTGAACCCTATTCAATAGGTATGCAGCTTCTCAAGTGCATAACACCCAAAAGGAAATAGGAAACTCAGTAGTACTCATCTTAGAGCACACCATATCACATAGGGTGCTATTGCTTCGCCCTGATATACCATCGTGCTATGGTGTATACGGAGGAGTAATGCTGAGAGAGAATCTCATTCTCCTTTAGAATAGTCCAGGAATTCCGTGCTCTAGTATTCTCCTCCTTGATCACATCAAAGGACATAATACTTTTACCCGTATTTTGGTTCTCTACTTCAACTTATATTCCGTGAATATCTCAAAAGGTTCGGACTTGTGTTTCAACTGGAACATATGTCTGAATCTTGAGAGATCATCAGTGAATTTAATGAAGTACAAAGAACCGGTCTTGTTATGTGTAGACAGGAGACTTTCATACATCAACATGTATCAATCCCAAGAGTTCACTAACTCTTTCTCTGTTTCCAATAAACAGAGCTATGTTCATCCTATCTTTGTGACATGACCAGCAAGTTTCACAAGATGTAAATTCAAACTAATTTAAATATGCATCTAAATGTAACTTCAGCCAGTCGGGTCGCATTGATATGACCTAGTCTACAACGCCTCAAGAAGGATTCGTTCATTTCTGAACTCTTCCTCTTATGTGTGTTCCGTATACTAAGAACTGTGGTTTGATTTAGAACGTCAATACTTTTAGATAACGTGCCTGAACCGATCAACTCTTGATATAGGAAATGTTCAAAACATTATCCAACAATACAAAATTATATCCTTTCTTTACTAATAAAGAGACTGATATGATTTTGTATATCAGGTTCGGTATCTAATAACATTCGTTCAGAATCAATGTATTCAGGTAATACAGGGTGATAGTGACCATCAGACTTGGCTGCAACACTTGCACCGTTTTCTGTCTCATGAAACTTATCACCCGTTCTCAGTTCTCTACCTTTTTGTAGCCCATGTAACAGATTACATATGCGGGATCCTGATCCGGTATCACATACCCAGGACGTAAAGGATACTGAGAAACAGTTCTGTGTAATGAACACACCCGAAGATGATGCATCAACATGCACTTTCTTCATTTGGGCGGCACGGGAAATCTGGTATTCCCCAATTTCCTGCTCTGTCTTATAACAATTATAAGTTAGAGCGGGACCAACGTTCCCCAGCTCAGTATAACAAGCGGGTTCGGTCAATATATCCGTTTTATTATCTTGATTAAGGCGTGATATAGTCGCAATCTGGAGAGAGAGAGAAGAAAACACTCAGCGTATGCTCTTGCAAGATTAGATTGGTTATCTAATATATCTAATCAGGATGTCTCCCACTGTTTTAATCAAATCTTCCTTCAAACCCTAAAAGGAAAGACTAGCCGGGATTAATTATACGCTACAAGTTCGCCAATCTTTCAGCCAGGCCAGTGTCGGTACTTTGAGGGAGGTCCCCCGTGCTTTCGCACGAACCTAATTAAAGTAAACCTCGTTTTCCCAGAGGCGTAACCCCGTTAACACCTTTCTAGACACCTACTTGATCGGCTAATTGTAATGTGTAAAACTCTCCCAGGAGTAACTCTTACTCGCAGTGGGTATCGGGATCCAACTATCTTATAGAAGGTATGCAATCTCATTGCAAATTTCAAAACTTGAAATTCCCAATAATATTTTTGCCCCTAGCATCTTATGACCTTGGCTAAGGTCAACAAATCATAAGTGCTAGCCAAGTTCAACCCGTCATTTCCCGATTGAATTAAACCCACCCGCACGACCCTTGGCTAAGGTCAACAAAGTCGCACGACTACCCTAACTCAATCGCATCATATGCTTATACAGATAAGCACTAATCAGCTACCGCACACTACGCCTTGGCTAAGGTCAACAAACGTAGCACGAATACTAACCTGTACTTATCTGAAATGACGGAGGGCTACGACGGGTTTTTCAGAAAACCCTTTGCGTAATGAACTTGATATCATTGTAGAATCGAGTGATTTGAAATGGAGTGTTTTTTAGGCTTTTCTAGTTTTGCTAAAGTGATCACTCCCGGTGAAGGGATCGTCGGCCCTTTCCTCATCGAATAAGGTGTAGGATATTTCACAAATATCACTATGCAAAGCAAGAACTATAGAAGCAGTCAAAAGACAAACCGAGTTTGTAGCATCTGCCAGTTATTGCTAAAGGAGTCACTCCCGGTGAAGGGATCTCGGTCCTTTCCTTATCGAATAAGGTGCTGGATGTTCTACAAGGAACACCGCTATGCAAAGCAAGAACTAGAGCTACCAGTTTTTAAACAAGTTTCTACAACATCTTAGGTTTCTTTTATTTCATTAATCTCATTAATGAAGTCCCATTTTATCATGCTTCGCAAGCATCTCTTTTGAAAACGAAATCTTCAATATAACATATATCTCATATATATAATATAAACATTCGTCTCAGGCAGTAATATGATCTCATCACAGAACATTGCAGCAAAAGAACATATATGAAATATTGGATATACTAGGACGTCCGTGTTTTCAATACGAGCCTGTATAAAACACGGATTCCACGGTCGCGATGAATAGCCAAACCCACATCCCTAGACCCCTACGAGAGCGGCAAGTAACACTGCCAATTCTAGGGTTAGGAGACCCGGTCTCGACTCCTCGAGATGGTCTCCCACTGGACCCTAGAACCCGGTTACTTGTGCTCCCCGCCTTGGGTCTACCTAATGCGGAAAAGTAAATAATATACAACGGTGACATCTTCCGCTACCTGGAAGTGCCCCAATAAAAGAATATTACATACAAATGAATTTTACATGAATGAAAAAGAAAAACTCTCATCTCACATAAAACCCCCGGCTATTCAAACGCGACGATCCAATACAACATATCACAGCAACACATAATATCACATATCATCAACGTAAGCAAGTATGCGTATCCCGATTGTCGTTGATGTATAGCAACGAAGCCGGTGATACACCACATACTACGCTTACGGTCACAGAAAAGAAAGTGTAAAACTACAACAGTTGGAATCCGCAATCTCTTTAGACATCGCATGCCTAACCAAATGAATTCCTTAGACATCACATGCCTAACAATTATAAACCCCGCATTTTAGTCTCATTATCGAAAACTCTTTTCAATATCAAGTCGGGCAATTCAACAAGATTCCCGACGTGCAGATCGAATGCTCGTCGAAAACTTTAGTAGACGGCCGCACCCCCAGATGCCGTCGACGAAGTGCACTAAGGCGGAACACCGCTGCCGCGAGCACCCGAACGGATGCTTTCGGCGACGGGGTTCTCCTACAGTCACTTGGTCGGGGCTATGGGACGTGGCTGTCTATTAAGTTTACCCGGCGAGTATCCGCGTACGCTACGTAATTGCGACGGACTTTTGATCACATCAAAATTCCGTGGCAACCGATCATCTGAGACTAAACTGCTATGTTTATAATATTCAAATTAGTTATCTCATAACTATCTGTGGATTCCAATTATTGTATCACATTCCAGATAAATAGAAAAAGTTAAACTTTCCGATCGAATCATCAAGCACCCAAGATTTCCCCAATATATCTCAACACTTGAAATCAGTTTAAAAACGTCCATCACATGCCACAGTACCAATGGTCCAGCCGTAGAAGCGTCAAGCCAACGCCTCACATGTGGCATGCCGTACTGCCCCAAACCCTAAGGTTCAAAGGGCAGTTCAAGACGGTCACATAATCGAGTTAAGGTTTGTTGTCTTCTAGAGGGTCCACCGAGTTACTTGCATGACTTAGAACATTCTTAAACACGAGAAAAAATCCAACTTTTGAAAAATTTTCCGACAGGGGAAAAAGTGAGTTATTGATATCCGTTCGAACTTTTTAACAGTTTCTAAAAGTTATCCGGACAAAACACATAGACAGAATTAGACAATCCGATCGAATAATCGAATCCCCAAAACAACCCCAGAAAATTCAACTCTTGAATAAATATTAAAAATTCCCAGAAATTCCAAAATAATAAAATAGGTGTTACTGTGCAAACAGAAATTGATGACGTCATCATTGCGCCGCGGAACCGCCGTAGAAGGCATGCTTCTGCCGCGGTTCCGCCGCGTGTTGTACTGTTCATCAAATAATTTTTGTACCGTAATTCTTAGAATTCCCTGCTGAATTTTTTAAGCATTTTTAATGTGGAAAAATCCCAGTTTTTAGAAAATTTCCAGAGAGCGTGTTTCGGGTTAGGTTTTAGGTTCGATCGGACTTCAAACTCCGTCTAGACTTCGTCTAAAGCTCTAGCTTAGCTTTGATACCACTGTAGGGTTGCTAGGCACGCGCACAAGGGTCTACGAGGCATCAACCATGCCCGATTAAAAATTTAGCCGTGCCGAACAACCCGAATACGGAACTTTAAACTAGAGATTAGGCGAAAACAAGCATGCTAACAACTTAACACTAAGTGAGAGGGATTACAACCTTTGTAGATCCAGTCCTTCACTTCATATGCTCCGTGTTGTGGTCCCTTCGCTGCGATCATCGGGATCCGGACTCTCGAGAGGTTCCACGAAGAGAAAGACGCAACCTTTGCTTCCGATCTTCGATACTAAGATGATCTACCTTGATGTTTCTTTAACACAAGCTAACACTCATGAAATGATGTGAACACCCTCATCTAAATGGCAAGGGAAGATGAGGATGATGAAGTAGGATTTTTGCTCTCTTTATTTATCTTTTTGTCATATTTATCCATCACAAAAATCAAAGCAAGAAACCATTTCAAGCAAAGAAGAAGAAGGAAGAGGATGAACAATATTAAGAATCCTTTTGTGATGAATAGGAAATGAAATGATATGATGAATAAAGCAACCATGGTCAAAATAACCTTTGTAGAGAATTAACTAGGGTTAGGGTTTGGGTTTGGTTAAAGATGAGTCACACACAAATATCTTTATCATGACAAAATGAAAAGCTTCTAGAATCAACTAGAAGACTAAACCCTAATCCAAACCCTAATCATGTTTAAACTCCACTAAACATGTTGCATTAGTTATCATATCATGTTACAATATTATTTATCACATATATAATATTTATCGTAACAAAATAAAATAATACATTTAACATATATCGCATATATATCAATGTATTACCCGAGTGAGAAAAAGAATCTTTTAGTGAGCAAATATTAGTTAATGCAATTTAATATATCATATATTATTATACATTAAATTATCGAATCAACACTTGATCCGACAATCCGGCTATATCGCATATAACCGACTAATATTTATCCGTACCGATTCATCGAATCAACACTTGATCCGATGACCCGGCTGATATCAAATATCGCGAGAATATAATACAGTATCACATATCGCATTATCCTCGGTCCCGCACATATCACATATGTGCTCTTACTCCGTTTTGCCTGAGTCAAGAAACCTCTGTGTAGGACTCTCAAGAATCGTCAATACGCTGGCAGTAGGTGATGATCATATCAATCACCCACAAGCTGCAAGCGGTCAGCTAAACGTAACAGCTACCCAGGTATTGAGCGCTCAGAAGATCAACAAGCAAGCCTGTAACTTCTCCTATGAATCCAAACAGTAACACTCCCGTACAGTCCGGTCTCGTCGTCTGATATGTTGCATATGTCGCCTAGGGGTGGTAAACGTCAGACCCCAGTAGCTCGATAAGTCGTGTCGATATGAGGTCTATAACAGTTCGAGAAACTACTGATAACACTTACCAGTAAATCTCAGCAACCCTGGCCAGGGATTTCCGGTTATAGCCAATCGAACACAGCACAACATCAACTCCATATACCGGGAGAGACGAATCCCATCCTATCGCTCATTGCCTCCATGTGATTCGGGACTGTACCCAAAAGCCACCTTTTTGCATGCCTTCTTGGACGTGGTATGATGGAAATCAAAGCACAGTGGGAATCACACAAGACTCTATGACGATCTCGGGTCAACAGACTACTCTGTACCAGTGTCACCGGAGAACTGCCATCTGACGTATGGTATAATACCATCTGGGAGTTCTCGGCGAGTCCGTCCAGTGTACCCAGTCTCCACTGATCACCCGTACACCATCCTTGATGTCAAACACCGATGGATATGGGATCATCCATCGCCCATCATATGGGTCAAGATGCGTATACGCTAGTCTACTCTGGTGTATCGATGCCCTGTCTCGATACATCCTCGACTAGGAACAGTTATAGGATGTACTCGTCGACTACCGTGGCCCCACTAGTATGATCTTATCATAGTCCCTGTAGTCGAGTACATGTCCTAAGGGCTTTATCAACATGTAACATAAAGACAATCAGAGTACATGTTAAGATAAAGTACAACCAGATAGCGTACTATCATGTCGAGCAAGAAAGTCCTCCCTATATATGTCCTAGCATCCACTACAATATACATCGTATGTACAGTAATAGCCTCTAGGGCATACATATAACTAACAGAAATGATATAGCCATTTTGACTTAAACCATCACACAATACTTGATTATTATTTTTGTTATGATGGCTTTTGGATTATGAGAGGTGAGAATGAGAAAAGAATGGCTCATTCTTTCATTTGCTTTCTCTCTCTTGAGCTCTCTTATTCTCAAGCTCTCCCTCTTCCTCTTGCTCTCTCTAGCTCAAGGCAAACCATTCTCATGTGTTGAAACTCATTGCTTTAGAGATAAAAAGACACCAAAACATTCCTCTACTCATTTTAGTTCACAAGGCCTAGCAAGCCAAGTGATCTAGTTTCTTCAATGTTCGAAGAAGAAGCCAAAGGTAGAAGCTTTCGGGTGGATCCATCTTCGGCGCAAGGAAACGACGAGGTGAGGCCGATCCGTACACCGGGAGGAGTCGAAGACGGAGGAGTTCAAGTAAGGTATAGCCCCCAAACCGAGTAGGTAAACTCTTGTTAGGTTGTTAGTTAGTCGTTTAACAATGATCCGTATTGTTAGTCCATGTTACCACCTTCTTGATAATCGTTTTTCACCACTTCCGCAACCCCGTAAGAACCGGGGAAGGGTAGCATGGACTTACAAAAAGAAACCCCACGAAATTGTTTACAGCAAGTGGCCAAAATACCCATCATAAATTCATGTACCAATTTCGAAATTAGCCAGCCCAATAATGCCCACTGCCAAACTAAAAGTCCACTAAATTTCCATGCACACTAAAATTGTGAAACCAAAGAAAGTGTATCCATCAATGACATATCAAATCATGAAACCTTAGTGTCCAACATCGACACTCGAAACATCATGAAACCCGTGTCCATCATCGACACGTAAATTCTCATTTCTCAGGCGCCGCATCCTCAGATCGGCCTTTAGGCGCCGCGTAATTTGGTTGGCCTTCATATCCATCTCATGACTCTGGTCGGTATCCTCCGGATAACCGCCAGGTCTAAATACTATCACCGGTAGGTAATACTCCTTCTGCCAGGCTTATCGTCTACACCACGAAAATCACCTCATGTCCCGAGGAACCATACCGGGTCCACCATGTACCCGCAGACGGTGCCTACCGCTCCTCGAATCGGGTTTCAGATGCCCTTCTTAGAACCGAAAAAACACACGGTGGACGCACTGAAATATCATATCAAGAGAAACCGGGTTTTTAAAAAAATACATACTTTCTTTTGAAATAACCACTTTTCTCAAATCCAGAAATCTCATGAAAACAACATATCTCAATGCGTATAATCGTAAAGCATGATATATCCAACATATAACAGAATGTAAGAATATCCGTATATCATGCTACATGGAACAGTGATGTGACAATACCAGTATATCATGTGACATATCATAATGATGTGAACATAGCAAGTAAATCATGCAAGGAGTCATATCATGATGCAGCAGTCCTACAGTGTAGTGACATAGCAATTATCGATGATAAAGTGTGTGAGCCGGCCAATCTGTGTAAGTGTAACATACGCATCATCGATAATGGTGTAGATGTACTAGCACAGGTATATGGAATGAAATGAGAATGACATGGACGTAGCATATGTAAATCGTCAGCTAAAAGCTATAAGGTATACGTATCTAACACGACCGAGTCAGTGAGTCTATCAATCGGCATCCAGCCTCTTAACATCACATACGGTATAATCCATCGTACGGTATCCTCTAGTCTAGGGTATGGATCAATCATCATAAAACTCATCACTTACGGTAAATCATCGTACGGCGGCATTAACCATTAGGGATTCTATCAACCTATATGACAATGAGGGTACGGACCTAACGTCTCGTACGGCATATCACTCATGATTCACAACATTATATATATCAATATACCTATATCCCATGTCGCATCCATAACAATATCAAATTAGGGGACCGGCAAAGGTATTAATCCTCTCGTATCGACTCTCATCCGTATACCGACATATCAATCAAGTCATCATATTACATCGTATATTCCTTTCATCACATTAATTCATCTTATATAAATTTATCTTATTTGACCGATCTCATAACACATCCTTATACATCTCGTTTCATATCCTATATCAATCATATCCGCTCGTATTATCTTAACTCATTACCTGCCAGTAAATCTTATACTTAATCTAGTGCAACTACACACACACACACACACACACACATATATATCGTGATTTATATTCACCTTTCATATCCTTATATATCAATTCGAGACATTATTTCTAGCATATCATGTCAAAGAGTCGTATCCCTATAGCATTCATCTCCTATCTTGATTTATATATTCCATTATTCATATCATCTCTAACTATCTTTCTAACCCTATCCATAGTTTTATAATTTAGGTTTCCTTAACCATATTCTATATATCTGTTTCCATCAAAATCTTTCGGCAATGCTATACGCCATCCACCCTACTTTTCCCATAGATATAGATCTACTCACATTGCTCCTTGCTTGCCGAAGTCGAAGACGCCATGCTCTGTCGTCTCCGAATCCATGCGAAGGTACCTACAATAAATACATAGTCGCAATGCTATTAAAATCAAGTCCGGAAAACCAATACAGCACACGGTGCGCTCATAAGTTAGAACCTATAGCCTACGCGTACAAAAACGACCAAACAATACTCGTCAATTATGTACAAACATCAAACGACCAAACACAATATCAAATAATAAAACCCAAGTTTCAGAATCGCAAAACACGAAAACAGCAACCTAGGAAAACCACTCCCAGATTTCACCTTAGGCCAAACTAAGGGATTTTGCACATAGGGTTGCTCTAGGTATCAGATAAGGAACCCATGGACCAAACATCACGCAATTCTACCCTGATCAGGCCACAAATTGCGGCCTGGAGGAATTAATTTGCTGCTTGGGGAAAGAATGGGGGCCTCGGGTCTTGGGGTTAGCTTCTAGATCACCTGCTCATCTCTCTGTGTTTGCTAAATAAATTTTAGCGTCTGCGGGTTACTCCAGATTCCCATATACACTCACAATCTGCCAATTAACCGATATCGGGAAATTCTAACTTTGTGTTTTGGTGCTAATCTATGGTCTCGGCCAGTTAAACACCACTAAGGGTCTTGTAGACACCCACTACAGATCATGGTCCCATGCAAACACCCAAACCCTCTCTAGAAATTTCTAACTTCACAAATCACCACTAAACCAATTCTAAATTAAAATAGAAACTAAAACAATTAAATTATTAAGCTAATGGTGTAGGAGATACCTCATTTGGGCAACTCAAGAAAAACCCTAGAAGTCCAAAGTCATCAAAATCCAACTTTGCTTAGTCCAAAGTGTTGAGGGTGAGGTGGGGATTAACTTTTGTGAAGGGAGTATAAGGTTTTGGTGAGGGAATTGAGATGGGTCATGATGGTAGAAGAGGTAGAGGAGGAGTTCAAGAAGAAGAAGAAGGAAACAAAGGGGAATGGGAAATGAGGCAGCCCCCCTCTTTCTCTTATCTCACTCTCTCTTAATTATTCTAGCCTCAAGTCATGATGTGGTCCCCATCTCTCTCTCTCCATCTTTATTTTTCCTTTTCATTTAAAACCAAATCACATAATACCCCAAAACAACATAAAGGAACAACATATAACCAAAATGAAACATGACATGGTGCACTAGCCATGGAAAACTGTAGAAACACGGATTTGGCTTAATCGCGATTAGTAGTGCACTAATCATGTTTTTATTTAAACTTCATATAATAAATATTAAAAATACCAAATCCATTAAATATATTTTTAAATGAATAAATCATTTTAATTTCCAATTATTTCACAAATATTGGTATATATTTATACCATATTACGAAAACCCCAATTTCGCAAATCGGGTAGTTTTCGCGAAATATATTATTTTAATATTAAATTCCAAAAATAATATTTTATATTTTCTGAAATGTTACAATCTTCCTCCCTTAAAGAAATTCGGTCCCCGAATTTAATTTTAAACCCCTAAATGCTAAAACATTTCAATAATCAGCTCAAATCAACGGGGCTTTGAAATCACGGAAGATACAGAAATACTACATCGCATCGTGTGCGCCCGAAAACGAGTATAAAACAAAAAATCGAACTCCGTCAAGCGTCACAAAAATCATCGGATCTGCAGGCATATCCTCAGAGTTACAATCGAGATACAGATCTCGAAAACCACTACTGAAATCTAATATACACTCGTCAAATACTATAATATATATATTGTTCGCATCCTTGAAAAATCTCCAAAACCTAAATAAAATGCATGCAAAATCTTTTCTGAATTGCCACGTGATGCGTAACTCACGGCACAAGTGACGGACGCTCATATATAAGCTAATAAATATACATTCATATATGTTTTGCTAAATGTACGTTCCGTCGTCTCAAAAATATCCCAAAAGGTTTTTCGTACGTAGGAAATAGAGAGACTATAGCTCCCTTTCGAAAACCTCTGGTTAAACTTTTTAATGCACGCAAAGTACTCAGGTACTGTTCTCGGATCAGTCATGTTCGGCTACTACATAATATAGTGCCCCTTATGAAATCAAAAGGCTCAAGTGCAAAATCAGCCTCGAAAAGCGTATCCAACAATCATGTATGTCTGGTACGCACAGAAATCAAATCCAATACAAGTGCTACGATATGCACGAAAGTCAAAACTAAGAGCAACGGATGTGCACGAAAACATCTGTCCGGTGCAACGGATGTGCATGACAACAACATCCAGTGCATCTAGAGTGCACGAAAGTCTCAACCAAGTGCAACTAACCTGCACAACGAAAATCTCAATCGAGTGCATCCAGTGTATACAAAATCACAACTCATATCATGCGCCCAACATGCGCGAAAATCCATATCATGTGCATCCGTCATCCACGAATGAAATCGTAATCAAGTGCATCCCACATGCACGAATGAAATCGCATCCGATATGCATGGATAGAATCTAAATCAAGGGCATCCAACATGCACGAGTAAAATCTCCCTCAAGTGCATCCGATGCGCATAAAATCCAATATCAAGCTGCTAATATGCTCAAAAATCCAACCCATGCGCGTCAAGTCCATATAAACGCCCAGTGCGGTAAAACGCACGAAAAACGAATGTCAAATTCAACGTGTACAAAAACAAAACTCTGGTAAAACGAATGCTCAAAGGAAAAAATCGGTGCAACCAATGTATGGAGTATAAATATAGTGCAACCAATGCACGAAATACCGATCTGGTGCAACCAATGCAAAAAAATATAAATCCAGTGCAACAAATGCACAAATTATAAATCTGGTGCAACAAATGCACGAAATATATATCTCGTGCGACAAATGCACGAAATGAAAAATCTAGTGCGACAAATGCACGAAATGAAAATCTATTGCGACAAATGCACGAAATGAAAATCTTGTGCATCAAATGCACGAAACGAAAATCCAGTGCATCTAGTGCACGAAATCCAAATCCAGTACATCTAGTGCACGAAATAAAAATACAGTGCCTCTTGTGCACAAAATACGAATCCGGTGCATCTAGCTCACGAAATACTTGTGGACGAAATACCAATACAGTGCATCCTATGCACAAAATATGAATCCAGTGTATCTAGTGCACGAAATAAAAATACAGTGCAACAAATGCACGGGGTAAAAACCTAGTGCAACAATTTCACAAAATACAAATCGGGTGCAACAAGTGCACGGAAAATCATCAATATCTCAAATGCGTAAAAAAAACATCACCGAGTGTACCAAGGTATTTAAAATCAAAAACGTGTGCAACTATGTATACAAAATCCATATCAATGCACTGCAAGCACATGTGAGCTATACCGAGTGCAAAAATCAAATCGAGTGCGTACCACATGTACAAAAATTAGATCATCCGTATGAAATCGACGAAATCATAAACACATGCTACGAAGGTAAAAAATCGACATCAAGTGCAATAGATATGCACAAATCGCAAATCAACACAACGGTGTATAAAATATATATCAAGTGCAATAACTATGCACAAAAAATATAAATACCAAGTAGGTGCAGCCAAGGTGCACGAAAACAATATCATGAAACTCAATCATCAAAACTCAAATCCAAGCGATATAAGCGTGATACTCGGATCACAAACGCAAATCGCTACAAATGACATTGAGGTACACCACCTATAATGTCGAAAAATGTCGGTGAGCCCAAACTGGCAGAGCAAGAACATCCGCTTGCCTCCTGCTCATGGTCTGGTGTCTTCTGTCTCTGGGTCCTCATTTCTCTGTAGATTACTAATCTCACAATCCATCGGCTCGTCGGACCGGTCAGGTGTACTAATGGAAACGATTCCGCTCTGACACTCCTCTGGTCATCTCTCGGCCAATTAGCATGACCACTCGTAAAGCGGCACGTCACTGGCGTCGGCCTATGGCCCCTCTAAATACACACGACACAACTAATCCTGGGTGCAATCTTATCACAGCAGTGTCCTGGAAGGAACCTTCTCAAGGTCTTTTCCAATCTCTCCCATGCCGAACTATACGAAGGCTGGTACTCTTGTATAATCTTTTCTCGCTTTTTTGACATCTACGTTCCCAGCACAACATTTCCTCGGGAACTGGTCGTATCTCACGCCTCCGTATACATATCAGATCTCCAATCTCAACGGGGAGTAACAACAGCTCGTTAACATCTCGCACGAACCACTTGTTCCACCCTTCTTTATTATCGTCTGCTTCGACGTCATGTCATGCTATCTGCATACTGCAGTTGTTCTCGGCTATAGTCAATCCGGAATCTCTCACACAGACTCGAGATTGCAAACTCGGTATCTTCATCACTCTTTAGAAGATATCTAGCCGAACACGTCCTCGGGAATTCGTCCCAACCATCCGAGGAAAACTCAATACCCGTCCATTCAAGATCAACTCACAACGCATCTGGGTGAGGTCCTTTATCCGAAGCTGGTCAGTTTACTGATCTCCTATCACATGAAATTCGGAAGACGTTAAAATTTTTGATCGATTCATCAAAGTCCCATAATTCCCTGAGAGCTCAACACTTGAGCACCGTTTAATAATATCTAGTACATGCTTTAAGTGCACGGCGGCGTCCCGGCCGTCAATCCGAGGCCAAAATGCGGAAGCGATAATTTTTACGAATTTGTAAACCGGCACCACCGCGCATAAAAATCCCTGATTGGGCCATTAACAAAGTCCTAGCTAACAAGAGAAGGGGGTAGAGAGATATACCGAGCGATCCTTGTCCTTCGGTCTTCTCGTCGTCGTCCCGATCTCCCCGCGGAATCTCCGGTCTTCACCTTTTCGCCGGAAGGGCACCACATCGCCGGCTTCTTTTACGGGCTCCTACCTCTGGACCGAGGCAACTCGGGCACGAAGTTGGCGAGTCGACGTGCCCATGATTTGCTGTAGAATAGTGTGGAACTCTATGTCTTATTTGAGGTTGTAGAAGTTGCCATTAGTGGAGGAAATGAACTCAGCTTTTAGACATGGAGTAAATGGGATTTTTACTAAGCCAAATGAGTATATTTTTTTCTCACAAATAAATTGGGACTGCCCCCATATCACTTGGCCGACCTTGCTCATGAGGGAATGAGAGAGTGGTGTGATCCCTGAAGAAAAATGAGTGATCCCAAAAGAATAATACTCAAGAGAGATAAAAAGTTAACATAATGAACCATGATCACAAAACAAGTCTCACTCCAAACCAACCATCATCATCAAGCATGATGACTCCAAAAGTAAACCATGATGAATAAGAAAGTCAAGCAATGATTATCCAAGGAAAGTCAAATGAGGTTGCAACCATCATGAAGTATTAATATGCAAAGACCACCCTCCAAAATGCTTATTTGCACAAATGCAAATAATCCCTCCTCCACCAATCTTCAGCCAATGAAAGATACAAAGAAATATGGCCGAAACAGAAAACAAACTGGCAACTTCGGAAAACTGATCCCGTAATAAATTACAGGAAAACCCTGCTTCTGTATATACATAAACAAATGCAATGAGACAAAATCTACACTGTACAATACTAGAATCCGGCTTAAACCAAAGCCCGCTAGTATTATCCGTCCGATCATGATCCTTACAATACCGCACGCATATGATTGAACCCTTCCATATCTCCATACGGCCTCTACAGCGTTTCGCCCGAAAATTGAGAAAACGGTCTGTGGGGGACTCTAAAGACTCGTCAATACTTTGGTTGTGGATTTAACCACTAGCACGTCAGAGGTATTAGCCTATACGTAACGGGCTACCAGGTATTGACCAAAAGGGACGTCGCTGAGCGAACTCATCCTGACACCCTACTGAGCCTGTCAGTGACAATATCCGTACAGTCCGGTCCGTTCGTCTATGAGCATCACATGGCGGGCCTAGGGGGTTGGTAAAAGTCAGACCCCCAAAAGAGGTACAAGTCGTGTCGGAGTGTAGCCCAGAACACCCTGAGATACTACTGGAGTACCTACCAGTAAATCTCCTGCCTCGGCCGAGGGCTTTGTGTAATGGCTCTCCTAGACACAGCGCGACCTCACCCCCAATACCGGGAGAGACGAACCCCTGAAGATCCGCTCACTGCCTCTATGTGGCTCGGGACTGTACCCAACTAAAACCTGTTTGCACGTCTCCTTTGAGCGTGGTAGGGTAGTAGTCAAAGTATAGTAGGAACTCAAACGAGACAAATGATGATCCTCAGGTCGATGAACTAACCTGTACACATGTCACCAGGGAACTGCTATCTGACGTCAGGTATAAGAACAACTAGCATGTTCCCGGCGAGTCATGTCCGGTGTACTCATAACCCAATGAGCACCTGTATACATCTTAGGTGAACCAACTGACACCAGTAGCTTGTGAGACCGTCCACCGCCCCTCGTCGGGGTCTCGACTGTATACACCAGTCTACTCTGGAGTATCGATGCCCTGTCTCGAAACTCCCACGACTAAGGACCTTTTAAGGATGTGCTTATAGACTACCAGCTCCCACGTATATGATCGCCCTCATACTACTGGCAGTCAAGAAAGAATCCTAGGGGCTCTATCAACGTGCAATAGTGACTTGTAAGGTCACCTAAAACAGTACACGATGATAAAGATAAACCAGATAGCATACTATCATCTTGAGTAAGACTGTCCTACCGGAATAGGTCCTCCCTCAATCATTGCAATCACGTGCCTGTGATCCAATAATTGACTCTGAGGGCACTATCTCCAACAATCTCCCACTTGCACTCAAGGCTAATTATTGCGATGTCGCATACTCAAAGCCCGTGTGATACCGAACACCCAACTACTCTACTAGTCAGTCTCACAAAGCTCGTTTGCGAAACTAATGCGTTCGAGGAATAGCCTCAGTGAGTGGATCCGCTCTAATGTTTCTTTCTATGTCTCTCTTTATCTCAAGTTCGCGGAGAAACCTATATCCTAAAATGAGCAATACCTGTCTTAGAGTATGTCTGGATATCTGATGGGACCTAGCTCATAAATGAACTCCAAATCCAAACTTCTTAGACTGTATCGTCAACTGAACTTAATCAGTATCCTGCGCCTTGACTCCCTCAGTATCCCCTTGGACCACCTGTCAAAAATACTGCCCCTCGTTAGAAGGAAAACTATAACTCTGACAACCTCTCTGTCATCCAGGTCACCTTGGAAGCCTGGAATGATAACTGTCTCCCGAATGAGGCTGTCGTTATCATATCCCTAGAACATCCACTTATGTTCTAAAACTGCTTCCGATTGTTTCTCCAGGATCGGATTAATATCAACTTATTGCATCCACTGCAAAAACAACATCTGGTGTGGTACTTGACATCTCATGATTGACTCAATTGCCTAAGCAAGTGATCTGTCAATCATGCACATCCCTCCCCCCTTTAGACTGTAAGACACCTTTAGAGAGGGTGACTCCATCACCTGCAGGTACACTACCATGCCTGTAGTCGTCCATTCTAAAAACTCTTAGAATGCTGTCTAAGTACCCTGATTGGGAAACCATCCAAATCTAGATCTAAAACCATAGATCCAGTAACCAGAATGTCTTATATAATATCCAAGTGCTATGTGGAGAAACCACTGTTTGACAACCAAAGTATAACCGATTGTAGTATAGGAATTTCACTTCCTACTCTGTGTGTGTCATCCAAATACCAGGACATCACACCCTACTACCTTCTCAACAGATCCATCCCCTATTCTGATGAAGTCAAACCTATGAATGTCATATCAGAAATAGATGATCTATCTCCGCTACATCTGCTTTAGTCTATAAATAGACATAAGCCACTTGTCCACCATGCTTCCGCTGCTCCCACTGAATACGACAACCCTCTGGCAGAGTCGTATAGACGTACACTTTTGAAGCCATTTCAGAACGACGCTATACTCATCCTCCTGCCGGGTCTCATAGTCTGGAACAACAGCAATGGAAAGTCTAGGAAAACAAGAACCTCCCTGTCACCGTCCTTGAGGCTACCGGAGTACCTCTCGGGTGCCTTAGGTTACCCACCGTATCTGCGAAGTGGCCAATGGAATGTCAAACCAGATTGAATCTTTAGGTTCTTATCAAATCTTCAGTAATCGTTTGCGGTTCTGGAATCACTTCCAGTTCTACCATACTCCCACTACTGTTTTCTGAAAAAATCCATTTTTGTTAAAACTGTGGCGAGTCTAGAACAATATCACTATTGATCTTCCAGATGGTAGAAAGTCAACCCTCGTCATAGCCTGGGTCAACCCACAAACAACCATTACAGAAACGTGCCTTGAGTTGTCCAGAGTCTGGTTTTAAGCATAAGCCGGACAACTCCCCGTACCTTAACAATGTCAAGATATGAACTGTTCTATATCCAATATAGAAACAAAGGCACTGATTTAATTGAACCAGATTCAAATCATGCAGCTGTCTCTAGTGCATGTAAACTAAATGGAAGGAGGCCGATCAGCGTTACTCAACTTAGGAATGCTTCCAATTATGAGTAACCTAAAAGAGAAGCAAGTTCTCTTAATCATTAATATTAACTGAATACCATACACAAGTATCTACATCTTCGATGACCTTGAAGAATCCTGATACTTGCAATACCTGGTTCTCTACTTTATTCATAGACCTATAACTTCTCAAAATTCAGACCTTCTGTTTCTACGAAACACCTGTCTAAAAACTAGAGAAGTCATAAGTAAACCTCAATATAGTACGAGGACCAACACCTCTGTCCTAACGGACACTGGACAACATACAATACTCTGTATAAGTCCTTTGAGTCTAATAACTCAAACTCTGTGTGTCGTAGGTTAAAAACTGTACTTATGGTTAAGAAGAATTACACCGTTGTTTAATGCTCCTTACCTAACCATCCACTGATATAGGTAAATGTCATCGACATAATTTCAAAAAGGTATATCTCACTCTATAAAAATAGACGTACAGATATATCAATTTGAAATTGGTGCATGACAGCGGATATTCAAAACCAAATATTTGCCATCCGGCAAACAACCCAGGTGACTTCCTCAAATATCACCGATTACAACGAATCCCGATATAATGAGGATGATCACCTAATTCCCAATAACTTACTCCCACTCATCATCTGTAAAACCATACAGATGTGAGAATCATACTTGGTAAATACATACCCTGGAGCAAGGGTTAATTGGGAAATCAGTTTTCTTTTAGCAGTACACAGTGAAACTGAAACATAGAAATGTTTCGATGGGGTATCCTGGTATTCCTAGTAATGCCTCTTCCATTATCCAAATTCACAACTGTAACCGTATAATTCTTTGCCATCTCTCCAAATCCCTTTATATGTCTTTAGTCATTATCTTCTGTACACCCCTTTAGGCCAAATGGTTTTCTTCCTTCCCTACCGTTCGGCACCAGCCTATGGTTTGGAAGAAGACTATCCAATAAGCATAATGGATGTACTGTCCTAATCCTAGGAGCACTTGCGAGAGAAGATGAAGATAAAAGACAACCGAATAAACCTTATTCCTATTTCTCCTGAACCAGAATCCATCCCCGAACTGGAGCAAGTTCCTTTCGAGTTCGTATATAACCATACGATGGAGTATCCAATAAACTGTGGATCTTCGTAGTGATACGGAGTGTCCTGGAGAAATACAAAGGTGATGTGGGAGTGGTAATGAAATACTTGGTTTGGTCGTGAATAGCAGTCGCAATTTACTTTACCCTCCTTCTAATCCCTTTCTTTGTCTTTACATAATACCTTCAGTACACCATCGTTAGGCTAATTGGTTTTCTTCATTCCCTACCGGTCGGCACCTGCCTATGGTTTGGAAGAAGACTATCCAATTTGCGTAATAGGTGTACTATCCCCTAATCTAAGGGGTACTCGCAACCTGAGAGAAGGTAAAAGGAAAAGACAACTGAATAGTCCTACTCGTTTTCTCTAGAACCGGAAACCATCCTCGAATAAATTCCTTCGAGTTCGTATATAACCATACGATGGTTTTGTCCAATGGAAGTGGACGTTCGTAGTAATACGGGGCGTCCTGGAGAAAAGGGTAAAAGTAGGAGTGGCAATGAGGTTTGCAACTCTGACAATCCAAAAGCCAGTGTTTAAGAAGGTTCGATTAATCTTGGTCACTGAGTCCTAGTCTAGGGTCGGGTCATGGTCGCTGCTAAAGAGAGAGAAAAGAAACACTTACCGTGCACTCTAACCTAGATCAGAATGATTACCAATTTATCTAATCTGGAAACCTCCCACTGTACCGTCAAATTCTCCTCCAAACCTGAAAGAAGAATTAGTCGGGATCACCCGAGGAGTAAACCAACTCATCAGTGGGAATCGGGATTCAACTATCATCGCATGATAACGTGACGGACTTCGCTCATGTTATCACACTCCAGAAGGTATGCGCATTTCTGGCAAGTTTCAGTTTCTTTAGAAACTCCCGATGTGATTTTTGCCCCATGCTCTTATGACCTTGACTTTGGCCAACAAATCATAAGTCACATGTCAAGTTCTACCCGTCATTCTCCAGGTTGATTTGAACCCACCCATACCTACCCTTGACTTTGGCCAACAAGGCAGTACGACTGTCCCAAACCAACGCATCTATCTATGCTGCATATGAATACCCAACAGCTACCAAACAATGTGCCTTGACTTTGGCCAACAAACACAGCTTGAATACTATTGACCACCCATATGAAACGACGGAGGGCTACGAATGGTTTCTGGCGAAAACCTTTAACGTAATAAACTTGATATCGTTGAAGGAACTGGATAGCTTTTAAAAATATAGTGACGAAAACCTTTGCTAAAGAGATCACTCCCGGTGAAGGGATCTCGGCTCTTTCCCCGTAGAATGAGGTGCAGGATATTTCAACTGAATACCACGATGCAAAGCAAAAGTAATCGGCTATAGTGAAGTTATTTCCCTGACGCAAACTTCTGTCCAAGGGGTCACTCCAGGTGAAGGGATCTCGGCCCTTGCCTCGTCGACTGAGGAGCAGGATATTCCAACTGAATACCACGATGCAAAACAAAAGTGAACGTCTTTGCAATAACAGCTTTTTGAAAAATGTTCCAACAACATCAAAATAGGTTTGTTTAACTTGCATTGATCCGAATCAATGCAGTCCCATCAATTGATCACACCAATAAAGAACGAAAATAATGACGTACGTATATGCCATCCGCATTCGCCACTGGGTTCCGTCATTACCCGTTAGGTTAGATAACTAATGACAAGGCGGGGACTGGAATAGCGCGGATGCAAAACATATACAACATCTACTAGTATATATATCAATATATAAAATTTCGCTCAAGGCGTGATAAAATGCAACATCACAGAAATGGAATAAGCATCACAGAACAATACAGATATCTGGGATCCCCGGGTTTCATAGAGCCGCTACTGAAACCCGACGTTCCCCTGGTCGTGTGGATAGCCTGTGCAATGAAATCCTAGACCCGTACGGGCGCGGCAAGTTACCCGCCAAAACCTGAAGCGAGGCAGCCCCATTCAGCAACGTGAATGGACCACCCAGCACTTTACGGAATCCGGTAACTTGGGCACCCCTCCTGGGTCAACCTGTACCCCCTACGAGTGCGGTGAATAGCCCGCCAATTCTATAGTAAAGCCCCCTCCGTCTCAACGCCATGAGATGCGGGCCAGTTGCCCTCTAGAACCCGGCTATCCGTGCACACCTCATTGGGGTAATCCTAGTACAGAAAGTAAAATATACATACAACGGGTACATCGACCTCACCCCGGTCATGCCCCAAAAGAATAATATACAAACAGGCAGTGACGGCAGTCCACATGTCGGACGCTCGCCCCGCAATATCAAATGTACATAATACAACAAAAACTGTACTAATATTGCATCCAGGCTATCCCCCACGACCAATCCGCAACATCACAGCACAACACAGAACATCAACGTGAATGTCACGTTCGCAAATCCGTTTAACCGGGCTATAGCAGTTAGATAGGATTTACCGATCAAGTGACATTCACTGTCGCAGATATAATGGAAATACTGTGAACTAACATATTTAAAATTTCCGATCGATCAAATATTACCAAGCGGGCCCCAAGCACTACTGTAGCACTCAAAGAAATTCTGGGCCCAAAAATAATATGCCAAAACCCCAATTTCCCTGTATAAGACCCTCTGTAAAAAATTGGTCCAGTGAGGAGGCTATGTGGCGGCGGAACCGCGGCTGAACAGTAACAAAAGGTGACCAAATTTTTACAGAGCTCTTAGAACTCCCTGCATGTCATTCTACAACACACTGAAAAATTTTCTGAGCCAAAACAAAATCGACAGAGAACAGATGTACATGAAAATGCGGTTTTGGGATTTTTGTTCGATCGGAAATGTAAACACGTTAGACTAAGCTAGACTAGGTTAATGGCATGTCTCTGATACCATTGTAAGTGCACGGCGGCGCCCCGGCCGTCAATCAGAGGCCAAAATGCGGAAGCGATAATTTTTACGAACTTGTAAACCGGCACCACCGTGCACTAAAATCCCGGATCGGGCCATTAACAAAGTCCTAGCTAACAAGAGAAGGGGGTAGAGAGATATACCGAGCGATCCGTGTCCTTCGGTCTTCTCGTCGTCGTCCCGATCTCCCAGCGGAATCTCCGGTCTTCACCTTTTCGCCGGAAGGGCACCATATCGCCGGCTTCTTTTACAGGCTCCCACCTCTGGACCGAGGCAACTCGGGCACGAAGTTGGCGAGTCGACGTGCCCAAGATTTGCTGTAGAATAGTGTGGAACTCTATGTCTCATTTGGGGTTGTAGAAGTTGCCATTAGTGGAGGAAATGAACTCAGCTTTTAGAGATGGAGTAAATGGGATTTTTACTAAGCCAAATGAGTATATTTTTTTCTCACAAATAAATTGGGACCGCCCCCATATCACTTGGCCGGCCATGCTCATGAGGGAATGAGAGAGTGGTGTGATCCCTAAAGAAAAATGAGTGAGCCCAAAAGAATAATACTCAAGAGAGATAAAAAGTTATCATAATGAACCATGATCACAAAACAAGTCTCACTCCAAACCAACCATCATCATCAAGCATGATAACTCCAAAAGTAAACCATGATGAATAAGAAAGTCAAGCAATGATTATCCAAGGAAAGTCAAATAAGGTTGCAACCATCATGTAGCATTATTAAGCAATGACCACCCTTCAAAATGCTTATTTACACAAATGCAAATAAGCCCTCCTCCACCAATCTTCAGCCAATGAAAGATACAAAGAAATATGGCCGAAACGGAAAAGAAACCGGCAACTTCGGAAAACTGATCCCTTAATAAATTATAGGAAAACCCCGCTACTGTATATACATAAACAAATGCAAGAGACAAAATCTACACTGTACAATACTAGGATCCGGCTTAAACCAAAGCCCGCTAGTATTATCCGTCCGATCATGATCCGTGCAATACCGCACGTACATGATTGAACCCTACCATATCTCCATACGGCTTCTACCAGCGTTTCACCCGAAACTTGAGAAAACGGTCTGTGGGGGACTCTAAAGACTCGTCAATACTTTGGTTGTGGATTCAACCACTAGCACGTCAGAGGTATTAGCCTATACGTAACGGGCTACCAGGTATTGACCAAAAGGGACGTCGATGAGCGAACTCATCCTGACACCCTACTGAGCCTGTCAGTGACAATATCCGTACAGTCCGGTCCGTTCGTATATGAGCATCGCATGGCGGGCCTAGGGGGTTGGTAAAAGTCAGACCCCCAAAAGCGGTACAAGTCGTGTCGGAGTGTAGCCCAGAACCCCCTGAGATACTACTGGAGTACCTTCCAGTAAATCTCCTGCCTCGGCCGAGGGCTTTGTGTAATGGCTCTCCTAGACACAGCGCGACCTCACCCCCAATACCGGGAGAGACGAACCCCTGAAGATCCGCTCACTGCCTCCATGTGGCTCGGGACTGTACCCAACTAAAACCTGTTTGCACGTCTCCTTTGAGCGTGGTAGGGTAGTAATCAAAGTACAGTGGGAACTCACATGAGACAAATGACGATCCTCAGGTCGATGAACTAACCTGTACACATGTCACCAGTGAACTGCTATCTGACGTCAGATATAAGTCCAACTAGCATGTTCCCGGCGAGTCCTGTCCGGTGTACTCATAAGCCAATGAGCACCTGTATACATCTTAGGTGAACCAACTGACACCAGTGGCTTGTGAGACCGTCCACCGCCCCTCGTCGGGGTCTCGACTGTATACACCGGTCTACTTTGGAGTATCGATGCCCTGTCTCGAAACTCCTACGACTAGGGACCTTTTAAGGATGTGCTTATAGACTACCAGCTCCCACGTATATGATCGCCCTCAAACTGCTGGCAGTCAAGCAAGAATCCTAGGGGCTCTATCAACGTGCAATAGTGACTTGTAAGGTCACCTAAAGCAGTACACGATGATAAAGATAAACCAGATAGCATACTATCATCTTGAGTAAGACTGTCCAACCGGAATAGGTCCTCCCTCAATCATTGCAATCACGTGGCTGTGATCCAATAATTGACTCTGAGGGCATTATCTCCAACACATGCCACAGTACCTATGGACCAGTTGTAGAAGGGAAAACCCAAGCCTTATTAATGGCACCGTGGAACTGCCGCAAACCCTAAGGTTCAAAAGCGGTTACAGGGGCATTATGTCGAGTTAGGGTTTCATTCTTCTAGAGGGTCCATAGAATTACTCGCATGTTCCTCTGAATACCTTAAACTTGGAAAAATGGGTTTCTGACATTCGTTCGAACTTTTAACTTCGCCTAGACAACATGTGAATACCCTTCGTCTCTCAACTCAGGATGGACTAGCTATCATCAGTCGTAGCTCTGTGTCATGACCCAAAAATTTTAGCTCGTGACCAGCACTTAAATCACGCGACGTCTACAGGCGTAACGTAATTCAAGTAAGCTGACACCCAGAAAACTAAACCTTTTTAAGAAATAAATATTTAATAATCATGTTTTGCCTTTTAAAAATTTAGGCAGCACCTCCTTTGTAAAAACTAACCCTGAAAACGGGTACAACATAATAAAATAAAGCATCCCTAAACGGGAGCAAATCACGCCCAACGGCGGAAACAACCACCACAAGCAATAAATATTAAAAAATACGACGCCCAACGGCGAAGATCCACAGAAGAAAAAAGTAAAGCAAGACATCAACCCTAAAAGCGAACATAAAACCCATCGCTCAAGTCTCGCAACTACAAGTCTTCTACGTCTTCAACATATTCAAATACTAGTTTCTGATTTGATGGAGTCGACTTAGATACAATATGAATAACAAATACGAGAGGGGCACGATCCAACATGTTCCACCTACCAAAGCAAAACACCCGAAAGTAAGCTATGTGCCAACGATGCCGCTACTGATCCTAGCGGACAACCTGCAAGAACTGAGGCACAACGGGGGTGAGTTGCCAACTCGTGAGTAGAAAACATCAACAGGTAGAAATCAAAATAAATAACGATTTCAAAGGTCAACTATATCGTAAAGGTAATACTATGATATCTAGGGTGACCGTATCTGCATATGTGCCAACACATAATAAAAGCCTAACAGTAAGTGGATATCATCCAACCATATAACCAATGCACGTAAGAAGTGGATCTCGTCCATGTGTCAACCACTGACACAACAAGTCCTGCATGTAAATATCATAAAAGCATATACAGGTAAATATGAGGATATCAAGAATGTGTGTCCATCAATGACTCATAAAATCATGGAAACATGAGTGTCTAACCCCGACACTCGAAACATCATGAAACCCGTGTCTAGTATCGACACGTAAATCCCCGTACCATGGGCTCTGTCTGCCGGGATCGGCCCGCCGGCTCCGGCAGTACGAATCGGCCCGCTGGCTCCGGCAGTATGAATCGGCCCATATCCATCTCACAACTCCGGTCGGTATTCTCCAGATATCCGCCTAGCTCTATACAATCATCGGTAGATAGTGGAACCTCTGCCAGGCTCATCGTCTACACAACAAAGTCACCTTTCGCCTAGAGGTACCATACCGGGTCCACCATGTACCTGCAGACGGTGCCTCCCGCTCCTCGAATCGGGTATCACATGCCAATCTCAGAACTGAGAAATCACATGGTGGACGAACTGAAATATCATATCAAGAGAAACCAGATTTTCAAACAACACATAATTTATTGAAAACATATCCACGGTTCTCAAATCCAAAATCTCATGAAAACATCATATCTCAGTGTGTATAATCATAAAGCATGATATATGCGACATATAACAGAATGTTAGCATATCCGTATATCATGCAACATGGAACAGTGATGTGATCATAGCAAGTAAATCATGCAACATAGAACAGTGATGTGAACATGGCATGTATATCATGCGACATATCATAATGGTGTGAGCATAGCCAGTATAGCATGCAACCAAGTATAGTGATGTGAACATGGCAATATATCAAAGCATGATGTAGCAATTCTACTATGTAAGTGACATAGCAATTATAGATGATGAAGTGTGTGAGCCGGCAATCTGTGTAAGTGTAACATACGCATCATCGATAATGGTGTAGGTGTACTAGCACGGGTATAAGAAATGCAATGAGAATAACATGAATGCAGCATAATGCACATTGTGAACTAAATGCTATAAGGTATACGTATCTAATATGACCGAGTCGGTAAATCCATCAATCGGCATCCAGCCTCACAACATCACGTACGGTACAATCCATCGTACGACATCCTCTAACCAAGGGTATGAATAAATCAACAAGTAAAACTCATCGCGTACGGTAATCTAACGTACGACGGCATTAAACAAATAGGGATTCTATCAACCTATAAAACATCGGTGGGTACGGATCTAAGTCTCGTACGGCATATCACTCATTATGCAATCATTATCCATATATATACCTATCTCTCAGGTTGCATCCGCATAATTCTCGTATCAGGGGACCGACAAGGTATCGGCTATCTTTTATCGACTCACATCCATATAACGATATATCTGCCAAGTCATCATATCTCATCGTATACTCTTTTCATCGCATCAATCTCTCACATACAGTCATTTTACATAAGCATTACATCAATTTAATCTCATGTCACGCTATTCTAAAACTCATACTTAAACACTTGCAACTACATATCTGTATATATATTGTGATTCATATTCACCTTTCATATCCCTTTATTAATTTGAGACATCATTCTTATCATATTATGTCCAAGAGTTATGTCCCTAAAGCCTTCATCTCAAATCTCGATATATATTCAATCATTAATATCATCTCTAGCCATCTTTTACCACATCTATGGTTTTCAAGTGTAGGTTTCTCCTACGGTATTCTATGTATATATCAGTTCCATTCAAAATTTGAGGGGGGGCTATACGCCATCCACCCGACTTCCCCAGTAGATATAAATCTAGTCACCTACTAAACTCCTCGCTTAGCCGTAGTCGATGCGCTTCATCGCCTCGGAATCCAGGCGAAGGTACCTACAATCAATATGAAATCACAAAGCTATTAACATCAAGATCTGAAATCCAACACGGCACGCGGTGCACCCATATGTTAGAACCTATAGCCTACACATGCAAACAATCAAGCAACCCTTGGCGTTAACGTACAAACATCCAACGACCAAATACCATATCAAATCTCAAAACGAAGAAATCCCAATACCGGAAAACATAGCCAAAACCATAACTATAGTCTCTATCCATGAAAACCACCAGGCCTAAAACCCCCAATCGTACCAATAACCCTATACTAGTAAACTGCAAAGTGGTTTAAGAAATTATACTGATCGATCCGTGTCCTTCGGTCTTCAATCTCAGTCCTTAGCATGATGCGGCTGCCTCGATGAAGTTCGCTCTCCGGTCACACTCGTCGAAGAGGACCACGTCGATGAATCCTTATACGGGTTTCCGCTTCAAACCGAAGCAACTCGGACATGAATTTTGCTAGCCGACATGTCAAAAATTGAAGTAGAGAGAGTGTACAATACTTTGTCTCAAGGCACCCAATGAATTGGGCGAAGGTAAAAGATGTTGCCAAAATGAGATGTAATGAAGTGAGCAAATGAAAAATGCAATGAGAACAAATTTCCTCACAAAATGGGCTCGGCCATTGTGTGCAGGAATGTTCACTGGAAATGGAAATGGGGAGGGTGACCATAAGCAATGTTCACTGGAAATGGAAATGGGGAGGGTGACCATAAGCAATATCAATTTGTGACCCTAAACCAATCTCAACACAAATATCACAACTAAATATCCTAAGCTTTACAAAAGCAAGCAAAGAATGATCACCTCACCAAGCCTATGCCCATTTAATGTTCACTGTGGGAAAGAAAATGACCATGCCTAATTAATGCTAAAGAATGAGTCATCACAAATGCAAGCAAATGAAATTCCTTCACCAAAAGAAACCCCACGAAATTGTTTACAGCAAGTGGCCAAAATACCCATCATAAATTCATGTACCAATTTCGAAATTAGCCAGCCCAATAATGCCCACTGCCAAACTAAAAGTCCTCTAAATTTCCATGCACACTAAAATTAGCAGCACAATGAATTGGCCCAAAAATCAAAACTCACAAATTTCCATCAATTTAGACCATTTTACGAAAACCCCAAATTCGCAAATCGGTAGTTTTTGCGAAACATATTATTTTAATATTAAATTCAAAAAATAATATTTTTAAATTTTCTGAAATGTTACAATCTTCCCTCTTAAATAAATTTGGTCTCCGAATTTAAATTTAAACCCCCAAATACTATACCCTTTCAATAATCAGCTCTATCACGGGGCTCCGAAATCACGGAAGATACAGAAATACCACAGCGCATCATGTGCACCTGAAAAATCAGTACGAAAACTCAAAACCGAACTCCGTCAAGCGTCACGCAAATCATCGGACTTGAACGCATATCATCGGAGTCACAATGGAGATACAGATCTCGAAATCCACTACCAAAATCCCATATGCACTAATCAAATACTTTAATACATATATAGTACGCATCCTTGAAAAATCTCTTAAAACTGAATAAAACATATGCAAAAATCTTTTCTGAATCGTCGTGTGATGCGTAACACACGAGACAGGTGACGGACGCTCGTTTATAAAGTAATAAATGTATGTTCATACATGTTTTGCCAAAATATACGTTCCGTCAACATTTTTCTTTAAAATATCCCAAAAGGTTTTCCCTTGTAAACGTTCGTGTCACTCGCAGACACGTAAGAAATAACGAGACTATAGCTCCTTTTTGAAAACCTCTTGGTAAACTTTTTATGCATGCAAAGTAAACAGGTACTGTCCTCGGATCTGTCCTGTTCAGTTACTACTGAGTAGTATCTATCATGAAAACAAAGGGCCAAGAGCAAATCAGCCTAAAAAGGCGTATCCAAACATCACGTGCGTCTGGTGCGCACGGAAATCAACTCCATATACAAGTGCTATGAATGTGCACAAAAGAAAAATTAAGTGCAACGGGTGTGCACGAAAGCATTTGTCCAATGAAACTGGTGTGCATGACAAAAACAACTAGTGCATCTATAGTGCACGAAAATCTCGATCCAGTGCAACTAACATGAATGAATGAAAAATCCCAATCGAGTGCATCTAGTGTGCACAAAATAAAAGCTCATATCATGCGCCCAACATGCGCGAAAATCCAAATCAAGTGCATCCGTCACGCACAAATAAAATCTAAGTCAAGTGCATCCAACATGAACGAATGAAATCTACATCAAGTGCATTCAATATGCACGAATGAAATCTACATCAAGTGCATTCAACATGCATGAATAATAATCCAAGTCAACTGGATGCAACTTGCACGAATAAAATTCTCAATCAAGCGCATCCGATGCGCATAGAATCCAATACCAAGCGCCTAATATGAGCAAAATCCAACCCAAGCGCGTCAGGTCCGTAACAAGCATCAAGTGTAGTAACTTGCACGAAAATGAACATCAAGTACACACGAACATAGAAATATAAATCTGGTAAAACAAATGCTCAAAGACGTAAATCGGGAGCAACCAATGCACGAAATACCCACCTGTTGCAATAAATACACAAAATACAAACTGGGTGCATCCATTGCACGAAATACAAATCATGTGCATTCAGTGCATGAAATATCAAATCCGGTGCATCCGGTGCATCCAGTGCACGAAATATCAAATGGTGTGCATCGAGTGCACGAAATATCAAATCCGGTGCATCCAATGCATGAAATATCAAATCTTGTGCATCGAGTGCACGAAATATCAAATCCTGTGCATCGAGTGCACGGAATATCAAGCTATGTGCATTCAGTGCATGAAATATCAAATCCGGTGCACAACTGCACGGAAACTCATCAATAACTCAAATGCGTATGAAAACTACACCGAGTGTACCAAGGTATATAAAAATCATAAATGTGTGCAACTGCGTGCACAAAACAGGTATCAATGCACAGCAAGCACATGTGAGCTATACCGAGTGCAAAATCAAATCGAGTGCGTACCACATGCAAAAATCAAATCAACCGTATGAAATCCATGAATTCATAAACATGTGCAGCCAAGGCACAAAATCAATATCAAGTGCAAATAGATATGCACTAATCATAAACCAATACAATAGTGTAAAACGTATATCAAGTGCAATAACTATGCACAAAATGTATATACCCAGTAGGTGCAGCCATTGTGCACAAAATATCATGAAACTCAAATCCAAACGATATAAGCGTGATACTCAGATCACCAACTCAAATCGCAACAAATGACATTGAGGTACACCTCCTACAAAGTCGAAAAATATCGCGCGCCCAAAACTGGCAGAGCAAGATCATCTACAGGCCTCCTGCTCACGGTTTGGCGTCCTCAGTCTCTGGGTCTTCATTTCTCTGCGGATTACCAATCTCGCAATCCATCAGCTCATCGGCCCGGTCAGGTGTGCTAACGGAAACGATTCCGCTCTCGCACTCCTCGGTCAATTAGTATGATCAGTCGTAAAGCAGCACGTCACTGGCGTCGGCCTCTGGTTCTCTGAATACACGTGACACATCTGATCCTCGGTGCAAATCTTATTGAAGCAGTGTCCTGGAAGGAGCCTGCTTAGGGTCTCTTCCGATCTCGACTATGCCGAACTATACGGAGGCTCGCACTCATACATAATCTTTTCTTGTTCTATGGACATTTGCGTTCTCAGCACAACATTTCCTTGAGAACTGGTCGTATTCCAACGCTTCTGTATACACATCCGAATGTCAAATCTCAATGGGGAGTAACAACAGCTCGTCAGCATCTCATACGAACCTCTTGCTCCACTCGTCTTTATTATCGTCCACTTTGACATTGCATCATACTATCTGCATACCGCAAATTTTCTCGGCTACAGTCAATCCGGAATCTCTCACACGGACTCGAACTACGAACATGGTATCTTCATCACTCTGTCGAAGATATCTAGCCGAACACGTCCTCGGGAACCCGTCCCAACTATCGGAGGAATACTCAATACTCGTCCGTTGTCGATCAACTCATAACGCATCTAGGTGAGGTCTTCTATCCGTAACTGGTCATCTTACTGATCTTCTATCGGATCTTCCGACGATCAACGTCATCTCTGGATCAATCTACTCTAGGTCTGAGTAAGACTCTCCATACTGGAAATCTTAAACTCAACTGGGCCTACGTCGGTGCATCAAATCTGACGAATCACCTCTGTCTCTCAACTCAAGATAGACTAGCTATCACCTGTCGCCTCTCTGCCTGAAAGCTCCAGCGATCTCAGCTCGTAAGCTCTAGAAGCGGCATCACATCAATCTTAGCAACAGCTAGGTCATCTGTCCGCACGGTAGATGACATCACAATCTCTGAGGTATGCTGTACATCAACAGTCCTCTTACAACAGGCAGCCTCTAACAATGGCCCGATGATCCCGTACAAGACCGCACACTCGTCTCAAACGAGAGGTCACAACACAACCACTAAATCGATACGTTCCCATGTCACCAGAAAACACGATGGTCAGTCCTCGTCCACGACGAGCTCGCCCTGACCGCAACACTAGTAGCAGCTCAATCTGCGCTCAAACCATGGTGACAGGAACCTCAATCAAGTATAGAAGAAAATAAATCAAAGTGATGAATCAACAGATCCAGAATGAATACATGATCATAAGAAGGAACAGAATCACTGAGAGTATGATCATGTAAACGAATAGAATCAAGGATCTCAAATGGATGTAAAATCAAGGAAACGAAGAGAATCACAAGTCTCAAGATATGTAAATTCTAAGGTCACTTAAGTGGAGTATCGTATCGTAAATATGCTACGGAACATACGACGTTACGCCACTCTGCTCAATCTACCTACACCATCAATCAGGGTCAGCCTATGTAACGAAAGTTCGGGTCTAACACCCCCTTGTTCAAGTCTAAGTTCCATAAGGTCAGGCCTAGGTTCCGAAATATATACGCCCTATACTCCACATAGTCAAACCTAAACTCAAACCAAGGTTAAACCTAGCGCTCTGATACCAACTTTGTCACAACCCAAAAATATTAGCTCGCCACCAGCACTTAAATCACGCGACGTCTACATCCGTAACATAATTCAAGTAAGCTAAAACCCAGAAATCTAAACCTTTTTAAGAAAAAGATATGTAATAAATCATGTATTATCTTTTAAAAATTTTGGCAGCACCTCCTTTGTAAAAACTAACCCCGAAAACGGGTACAAGATAGAATAAAAATAAAGCATCCTTAAACGGGAGCAAATCACGCCCAACGGCAGAAACAACCACCACAAGCAATAAATATAAAAAAAATACGACGCCCAACGGCGAATAGCCATATAAGAAAAAAAGTAAAGCAAGACATCAACCCCAAAAGCGAAGATAAAACCCATCGCTCAAGACTTGCAACTACAAGTCTTCTAAGTCTTCAACATATACAAATACTAGTTTCTGATTTGATAGAGTCGACTTAGATACAATATGAATAACAAATACGAGAGGGGCACGATCCAACATGTACCACCTACCAAAGCAAAACATCCGAAAGTAAGTTGTGTGCCAACGATGCCGCTACTGATCCAAGCGGACAACCTGCAAGAACTGAGGCACAACGGGGGTGAGTTGCCAACTAGTGAGTAGAAAATATCAACAGGTAGAAATCGAAATAAATAACGATTTCCAAAGTCAACTATATCATAAAGGTAATATTATGATATCTAGGGTGACTGTATCTGCATATGTGCCAACACATAATAAAAGCCTAACAGCAAGTGGATATCATCCAACCATATAACCTATGCATGTAAGAAATGGATTTCGTCCATGTGTCAACCACTTACACAACAACTCCTGCATGTAAATATCATAAAAGCATACGTAGGTAAATATGAGGATATCAAGAATGTGTGTCCATCAATGACACATCAAATCATGGAAACCTGAGTATCTAACCCCGACACACGAAACATCATGAAACCCGTATCCAGCATCGACACGTAAATCCCGGTACCATGGGCTCCGTCTGCCCGGATCGGCCCGCCGGCTCCGGCTGTATGAATCGGCCCATATCCATCTGACAACTCCGGTCGGTATCCTCCAGATATCCGCCGAGCTCTATAAAATCACCGGTGGGTTATGGTCCCTCTGCCAGGCTCATCGTCTACACCACGAAATCACCTCTCGCCCCGGGGTACCATACTGGGTCCTCCATGTACCCGCAGACGGTGCCTCCCACTCCTCGAATCGGGTATCACATGCCAATCTCAGAACCGAGAAATCACATGGTGGACGAACTGAATTATCATTTCAAAAGAAACCGGGTTTTCAAACAACACATAATTTCTTGAAAACATATCCACGGTTCTCAAATCCAAAATCTCATGAAAACAGCATATCTCAATGCTTATAATCATAAAGCATGATGTATGCGACATATAATAGAATGTAATCATATCCGTATATCATGCAACATGGAACAGTGATGTGATCATAGCAAGTAAATCATGCAACATAGAACAGTGATGCGAACATGGCAAGTATATCATGCGACATATCATAATGGTGTGAGCATAGCCAGTATATCATGCAACGTAGCATAGTGATGTGAACATGGCAATATATCAAAGCATGATGTAGAAATTCTACTGTGTAAGTGACATAGCAATTATCGATGATGAAGTGTGTGAGCCGGCAATCTGTGTAAGTGTAACATACGCATCATCGATAATGGTGTAGGTGTACTAACACAGGTATAAGAAATGCAATGAGAATAACATGAATGCAGCATAATGCACATCGTGAACTAAATGCTATATGGTATACGTATCTAATATGACCGAGTCAGTAAATCCATCAATCGGCATCCAGCCTCACAACATCACGTACGGTACAATCCATCGTACGACATCCTCTAACCAAGGGTAAGGATAAATCAACAAGTAAAACTCATCGTGTACGGTAATCTAACGAACGGCGGCATTAAACAAATAGGGATTCTATCAACCTATACAACATCGGGCGGGGTACGGATCTAAGTCTCGTACGACATATCACTCATTACGCAATCATTATCCATATATATACCTATCTCTCAGGTCGCATCCGCATAATTCTCGTATCAGGGGACCGACAAGGTATTAACTATCTTTTATCGACTCGCATCCATATAACGACATATCAGCCAAGTCATCATATCTCATCGTATACTCTTTTCATCGCATCAATCTCTCACATCAAGTCATTTTACATAAGCATTACATCAATTTAATCTCATGTCACTCTACTCTAAAACTCATACTTAAACTCTTGCAACTACATATCTGTATATATATTGTGATTCATATTCACCTTTCATATCCTTTTATCAATTTGAGACATCATTCTTATCATATTATGTCCAAGAGTTATGACCCTAAATCCTTCATCTCATATCTCGATATATATTCAATCATTAATATCATCTCTAACCATTTTTTAACCACATCTATGGTTTCCAAGTGTAGGTTTCTCCTACAGTATTCTTTGAATATATCAGCTCCATTCAAAATTTGCGGGGGTGCTATACGCCATCCACCCGACTTCCCCAATAGATATAAATCTACTCACCTGCTAAACTCCTCGCTTAGCTATAGTCAATGCGCTTCGTCGTCTCGGATCCACGCGAAGGTACCTACAATCAATATGAAATCGCAAAGCTATTAACATCAAGTTCCGAAATCCAATACGGCATGCGGTGCGCTCATAGGTTAGAACCTATAGCCTACACATGCAAAACAATCAAGCAACCCTTGTCGTTGACGTACAAACATCCAACGACCAAATACCATATCAAATCGCAAAACCAAGAAATCTCAATACCGGAAAACATAGCCAAACCATAACTATAGTCGCTATCCATGAAAACCACCTTGCCTAAAATCCCCAATCGTACCAATAACCCTATACTAGTAAACTGTCAAGTGGTTTAAGAAATTATACGATCGATCCGTGTCCTTCGGTCTTCAACCCCAGTCCTTAGCATGATGCGGCTGCCTCGACGAAGTTCGCTCTCCGGTCACGCTCGTCGAAGAGGACCCATGTCGATGAATCTTTATACGTGCTCCCGCTTCAAACCGAAGCAATTCGGACATGAAGTTTGCTAGCGGACATGTCCAAGATTGAAGTAGAGAGAGTGTAGAATACTTTGTCTCAAGGCACCTAATGAATTGGGTGAAGGTAAAAGAAATTACCAAAATGAGATGTAATGAAGTGAGCAAATGAAAAATGCAATGAGAACAAATTTCCTCACAAAATGGGCTCGGCCATTGTGTGCAGGAATGTTCACTGGAAATGGAAATGGGGAGGGTGACCATAAGCAATATCAAGTGGTGACCCTAAACCAAACTCAACACAAATATCACAACTAAATATTCTAAGCTTTACAAAAGCAATCAAAGCATGAACACCACACCAAGCCCATGCCCATTTAATGTTCACTGTGGGAAAGAAAATGACCCTGCCTATTTAATGCTAAAGAATGAGTCATCACAAATGCAAGCAAATGAAATTCCTTCACAAAGAGAAACCCCACGAAATTGTTTACAGCAAGTGGCCAAAATACCCATTATAAATTCATGTACCAATTTCGAAATTAGCCAGCCCAATAATGCCCACTGGCAAACTAAATGTCCACTAAATTTCCATGCACACTAAAATTAGCAGCACAAAAAATTGGCCCAAAAATCAAAACTCACAAATTTCCATCAATTTATACCATTTTACGAAAACCCCAAATTCGCAAATCGGCAGTTTTTGCGAAATATATTATTTTAATAATAAATTCGAAAAATAATATTTTTATATTTTCTGAAATGTTACACTCTGCCTGAAAGCTCCAGCGATCTCAGCTCGCAAAGTATGGAGGCGGCATCCTATCAATCTTAGCAACAACTGGGTCATCTGTCTGCAAGGTAGACGACATCACAATCTCTGAGGTAGGCTGTACATCAACACTCTTCCCACAACCGGAAGACTCTAACAATGGCCCGATCATCCAGTGCAAAACCGAACACTCTCCTCAAACAAGAGGTCACAACACAAATACTAACTCGATACGTTCCCATGTTACCAGAAAACACGATGGTCAGTCCTCGTCCATGACGAGCTCGCCCTGACCGTATCACTAGTAGCAGCTCAATCTGTGCTCAAACTATGGTGACAGGAACCTCAAGCATATATCGACGAAAATAGATCGAAGAAATAAAAGGAATCAACAGCTCCAGAATGGATACATGATCATAAGGAGGAACAGAATCAGTGGGAGTATGATCATGGAAACGAATAGAATCAAGGATCTCAAAATACGTACATCCTAAGGTTTCTTAAGTGTAGAATTGTATCGTAAATATGCCGCAGAACTTACATACGGTACGTCACTCTACTCAAGCTACCTACTCCATCAATCATGGTCAGCCTATGAAACGAAAGTTTGGGTCTAATACCCCTTGTTCAAGTCTAAGTTCCGTAAGGTCAAGCCTAGGTTACGAAATATATATACGCCCTAGACTCCGCATAGTCAAATATAGACTCGAACCAAGGTTAAAGCTAGTGCTCTGATACCAACTTTGTCACGACCCGAAATATTAGCTCGTGACCGGAAATTGAATCACGCCACGTCTAAAGGCGTAACATAAATCAAGTAAGCCGAAACCCAGAAATCTAAACCTTTATAAGAAAATAAAAGAGGTGATGTTTTGAAATAAAGGTATGGTGAAAATCATAAGTTTCTTAAATACACAAGTAATGGAATATGAAAATGCAAGTAAATTTTACTAGTTGAAAACATGTTTTGTCTTTTAAAAATTTGGGCAGCACCTCCTTGGTATATTTTGATCCAAAACCACAATACAAGATAATATAAAAGGCATCACCAAGCGGGAGCGAGCTCTTTGCCGACCGGAGGATTCACAACCACGCAAGACAGTATATATGTATACGATGCCCAACGACGAAGATCAACACCAAAGATAACGAAAAGCAAGACATCATCCCACCAAGCAAACAAAAAACCCATCGCTTAAAGTTTCGCAACTACAAGTCTTGCTGAGTCCAACTACATATACAAATACTAGTTTCTGATTTGATGGAGTTAATTAGATACAACAGAAATAATAAATACAAGAGTTGTAGGATCCAATATGTACCACCTACCAAAGCAAAACACCCAAATGCAGCTGTGTGCTAGCGATGCCGCTCCTGATCCATGCAGTCAACCTGCAAGAATCGTGGCACAACGGGGGTGAGTTGCCAACTCGTGTGTAGAAAACATCATCAGGTAGAAATCGAATAAAATAACGATTTCCTAGGTCAACTGTATCATAAAGGTAATACTATGATATCTAGGGTTACCGTATCTGTATATGTGCCAACAATGTAATAATCAATGCCTGTACGCATGTGGATAACATCCAACAATATAATCAATGCCTGTATCTATATGGTTCTCTTCCACTCGAAACATCATAAAAGAATATGCAGGTAAATATATGAGGATTCTAAAGAATGTGTGTCCATCAATGACACATAAAATCATGGAACCTGAGTGTCCAACATTGACACTCGAAACATCATGAAACCCGTGTTCAGCATCGACATGTAAATCCTCATATCTTAGGCGCCGCATCCTAAGATCGGCCCTCAGGCGCCGCATAATCTGGTCGGCCCTCATATCCATCTCATGACTCTGGTCGGTATTCTTCGGATAACTGCCAGGTCTAAATACTATCACCGGTAGGTAAAACTCCCTCTGCCAGGCTCATCGTCTACACTACGAAAATCACATCTTGCCCCGGGGAACCATACCGGGTCCACTATGTACCCATAGACGGTGCCTACCGCTCATCGAATCGGGGTTCACATGCCAATCTCAGAACCAAGAAAACACATGGTGGACGCACTGAAATATCATATCAAGAGAAACCGGGTTTTTAAAACAATACATACATTCTTTTGAAATAACCATGGTTCCCAAATCCAGAAATCTCATGAAAACAACATATCTCAATGCGTATAATCGTAAAGCATGATGTATGCGACATATAACAGAATGTAAGCATATCCGTATATCATGCAACATGGAGCAGTGATGTGACAATATTAGTATATTATGCGACATATCGTAATGATGTGAACATAGCAAGTATATCATGCAAGGAATCATATCATGATGCAGCAGTCCTACTGTGTAGTGACATAGCAATTATCGATGATGAAGTGTGTGAGACGGCCAATCTGTGTAAGTATAACATATGCATCATCGATAATGGTGTAGGAGTACTAGCACAGGTATATGGAATTAAATGATTGTTGGGTTTTGCCGGCGCCCCGGCCATCTATCCGTGGCCAAATGCGGAACAAAAACTTTAAAAACTTTGGCGCAAACAAAACCCGCACAAGATCGAACCAAATACCCTATAGTAGCAAACATGCAAAGTGGAGTTAAGAGATGATTATACCGATCGATCCGTGTCCTTCGGTCTTTAACCATCATCCCAAGCTTGTCGCGGCTACCCCGGACGAGTTCGCTCTCCGGTCTCGCTTTTCGGAGAGGCTCCACATCGAGAAATCTTTATACGAGCTCCCGCTTCAAAAACCGAAGCAACTCGAGCAACTAGTTTGCTAACCTAGATGCCCAACATGAACTAGAGATAGTGTGTGATTACTTTGTCTCAAAACACTCTAGGATTCTTAATACATGAGAGGGATAGAGTGGAGGTTGAAGAAGAAGCCATTGATGGAAGTTGTGAGCTCAAGAAAAAGCTAGTGAAGAAAATAAGCTTGCTTATTGTGTGAGATTAAAATGTGAGAGGTCTAAAAATAACTCAAGACCAAAACCCTTGACTCAAGTGGCTGCCCCTCTCTCTCCTCATATTAATCCCACATAATAAAACAATAATGAAATAGACATGGCACAAGAAAAGAAACCATGAGTCACCAAATATGCACATGTCACATTCAATGCTCTAGGTCAAAACTTGCACTCACAATTTCCACATAATCAAACATTAATCTAAATGTTTAATCAAAAAGAGAATGTCAACTTCTAAAGTAAACTCATGACGGATCACAAAAATACCCCTCATCTGTAAATACATACCCGCATCCGTATTCCGACTGAATACGAATATTACGAGACGAAAATAATCCAACAATCTAATACTAGGATCCGGCTTAAACCAAAGCACAATAGTATGATCCGTCCGATCATGATCCGTGCACAAGTGCACGTATATGATCGAACACTGCCATAAAACCATACGGCCTCTACAACGTTTCGCCCGAACTTGGGAAATTTCTGTGGGGGACTCTAAAGACCTGTCAATACGCTGGCAGTGGGTTTAACCACACGCACGTCAGTGGCACTAGCTGTACATAACGGATGCCCATGTATTGAGCGAAAGGGAGGCCGACGAGTAAACTCATCCATAAACCCTACTGAGCCTGACAGTGACAATATTCGTACAGTCCGGTCCATTCGTCTACGAGTATCGCATATCTGGCCTAGGGGGTGGTAAACGTCAGACCACCAATAGCGGTATAAGTCGTGTCGAAGTGTAGCTTAGAACACCCTGAGAAATTACTGGAATACCAACCAGTAAATCTCACTTGCCCTGGCCAGGGACTTTGTGTAATTTCTCTCCAGACACAGCGCGATATCACCCCCAATACCGGGAGAGACGAATCCCTTTCCGATCCGCTCACTGCCTCGATGTGGCTCGGGACTGTACCCAACTAAAACCTGTTTGCACGACTCTTTTGAGCCGTGGTAGGGTAGAAATCAAAGCACAGTGGGAACTCACACGAGACAAATGACGATCTCAGGTCGATAGACTAACCTGTACACATGACACCAGGGAACTGCTATCTTACGATAGGTATAATACCAACTAGGATGTTCCCGGCGAGTCCGTCCGGTGTAATCATAACTCAATGAGCACCTGTATACGTCTTAGGTGAACCAACTGACACCATTGGCTTATGAGACCGGCCATCGCCCCTCGTCGGGGTCTCGATCCGTATACACTAGTCTACTCTCGGAGTATCGATGCCCAGTCTCGAAACTCTAATGACTAGGGACACTTTAACGATGTGCTTATAGACTACCCAACTCTCACGTATATGATAGCTATCATACTGTTGGTAGTCAAGCAAGAATCCTATGGGCTATATCAACATGTAATAGTGATCTGTAATGTAACCTGAAGCATGTACATGATGATAAAGACAAACCAGATAGCATACTATCATCTCGAGTAAGACTGTTCTACCGGTATAGGTCCTCCCTCAATCATTGCAATCACGTACCTGCGATCCCATAATTGACTTGAGGGCACTATAGCCAACAATCTCCCACTTGCACTTAAGGCTAATTATTACGATGCCGCATACCCACAGCCCGTGTGATACCGAACACCCAACTCCTCTACTAATCAGTTTCACAAAGCACGTTTGTAAAACTATTGCGTTCGAGAAATAACCTCAGTGAGTGGATCCGCGCTGATGTTTCTTTCTATGTCTCTCTTTATCTCAAGTTCGAGGAGAAAGCCATCTCCCTAAATAAGCAATACCTGTCTTAGAATATGTATGGATATCTGATGGGACCCAGTTCACAAATGAACTCCAAATCCAGCAAACTTCTTAGACTGTATCGTGAACTGAATTTAATCAGTATCCTATGCCACGCCTACCCCAGTATCCTCTTGGACCACCTGTACAAACTACTGCCCCTCGTCAGAGGGAAAACTATAACTCTGACAGTCACTTTGTCATCCAGGTCACCTTGGAAGCCCGGAATGATAACCATCTCCCGAAGGAGGCTGCCGTTATCAAATCCCTAGAACATCCACTTATGTTCTAAAACTGCTTCCGAATGTTTCTCCAGGATTGGATTAATATAAAATTATTGCAGCTAGTGCAAAAACAATATATGGTGTGG
Organism: Agapanthus africanus; assembly: GCA_030015575.1. NCBI lineage: Eukaryota > Viridiplantae > Streptophyta > Magnoliopsida > Asparagales > Amaryllidaceae > Agapanthus > Agapanthus africanus. The sequence continues at coordinate 291,847,389 of JASDDO010000012.1, read as the reverse complement.
TACTTGACATCTCATGATTGACTCAATTGCCTAAGCAAATGATATGCCAATCATGCGCACCCCTCTCCCCTTTAGTCTGTAAGACATCTTTAAAGAGGGTGACTCCATCACTTGCAGGTACACCACTATGCCAGGAGTCATCCATTCTAAAACACCTTTAGAATGCTGTCCAAGTACCCAGATTGGGAAACTTCCCAAATCTAGATCTAAAAGCATAGATCTAGTGACCAGAATGCATAATATTATATCCATATCCTTTGTGGAGAAACCATTGTATGACAACCACAGTATTACCGATTGTAGGATAAGAACTTTACTTCCTATAAAGTGCATGTCATCCAAATACCAGGACATCACACCCTACAACTTTCTTAACAGATCCATCTCCTATTCTGATTTAGTCAAAATCTATGACTTTCACATCAAAAAATTGTTTATCTATCTCCACTATATCTGCTTTAGTATATAAATAGACACAAGCTATTTGTCCACTATACTTCCGCTGCTCCCACTGACTATAACAATCATCTGGCAGAGTCATATACACGTGCACTTCTAAAACTAGTTTTGAATGGCGTTATACTCATCCTCCTGCAGGGTCTCATAGTCTGGAACAACAGTAGTGTCATGTCTGGGTAAACAAGAACCTCCCTCACACCGCCTTTGAGGATACCGAAGTACCTCTCGGGTGCTTGAGGTAACCCACCATATCTGCGGAGTGGCTAATGGAATGTAAATCTGGATTGAACCTTTAGGTCTTATTAAATTTTCTGTAATCGTTCGCTGTTCTGGAATCTCTTCCAGTTCTACCATACTTCCACCACTGTTTTTTGAAAAAGTCCATTTTACTAAAACTGTGCCGAGTCAAGAACATTATGACTATTGATCTTCAAGATGGTAGAAAGTTAACCCTCGTCAAAGCCCGGGTTAACCCACAAACTACCATTACTGAAACATGCCTTGAGTTATCCAGAGTCTGGTTTTAAGCATAAGCCGGACAACTCCATATACCTTAACATCGTTAAGATATGAGCCATTTTATATACAATATAGAAACAGAGGCACTGATTTAATTGGAACCAGATTAAAATCTTGCAGCTGTCTCCAGTGCATGTCAACTAAATGGAAAGATGCCGATCAACATTATTCAACTTAGGAGTGCATCCAAACATGAGTAACCTGAAAGAGAAACAAGATTCTCAAAATCATTACTATCAACTGAATACCAAACACAAGTATCTACATCTTCGATCACCTTGAAGAATCCTGATACTTGCAACACCTGGTTCTCTACTTTAATCTTGTACCTATAACTTCTCAAAACATAGACCTTGTATTTTCTACGAAATACGTGTCTAAAACTTGAGATTTCACAAGTAAACAGAATATAGTACGAGGACCAACCCCTCTGTCCTAATGGACACTGGACAACATACAATACTTTATATAAGTCCCCTGAGTTTAATAACTCATACCCTGTGCGTCGTAGGTTGAAAACTGTACTTATGGTTAAGAAGAATTACATCGCTGTTTAATGCTCATTACCTAACCATCAACTGATATGGGTAAATGTCATGGACATAATTTCAAAAAGTTATATCTCACTTTATAAAATAAACGTACAGATATATCAGTTTGAAATTGGTGCATAACAACGGATATTCAAAACCAAATATTTTCCATCCGACAAAAACCCAAGCAATTTTCTCAAATATCACCAATTACAACGAATCCCGAGATAATGAGGATGATCACCTAATTCCCAATAACTTACTCCCACTCATCATCTGTAAAACCATACAGATGTGAGAATCATATCTGGTAAATACATACCCTAGAGTAAGGATCTAATTGGGAAATCAGTTTTCTATTAACTACGCATAGTGAAACTGAAACATGAAAATGTTTCGAAGGGGTATCCAGGTATTCTTAGTAATGCCTCCTCCATTATCCAGATTCATGACTGTAACCGTATATCTCCTTGCCATCTCTCCAAATCCCTTTATTTTTCTTTACTCACTACCTTCTGTACACCACCCTTAGGCTAAATGGATTTCTTCCTTCCCTACGGTTTGGCACCAGCCTATGGTTTGGAAGAAGAATATCCTATAAGTGTAATAGGTGTACTCTCCTAATCCTATGTGCCCTCGCAAACTGAGAGAAGCTAAACATAAAAGACAACTGAATAAACCATATTCTATTTCTCCTGAACCAGAATCTATCCTCGAACTAGAACAAGTTCCTTCGAGTTCGTATATAATAGTATGATGGATTATACAATAACTATGGATCTTCGTAGTGATACGGGGTGTTCTCGAGAAATCCAAATGTGAAGTAGGAGTGGCGATGAAATACGTGGTTTGGTCGTGAATGATAGCAGTTGTAATTTACTTTGCTATCTTTCTAATTGTTAGTTAAATGTTTGCCCTAGAGGCCATTACTATACATGAGATGTATATTGTAGTGGATGCTTGGACATATATAGGGAGGAATTTCTTGCTCGATATGATAGTATGCTATCTGGTTACTCTTTACCTTAACGTGTACACTGATTGTCTCCCTGTTACATGTTGTTAAAGCCCTTAGGATGTGTACTTGACTACCAGGACTATGATGCAGATCAAACTAGTAGGGCCATGGTAGTCCATAAGTACATCCTTTAAGGTCCCTAGTCGTAGGTGTATCGAGACGGGGCATCGATATACCAGAGTAGACTAGCGTATAGCTTCTCGACCCATATAGATGGGTGATGGATAATCCCATATCCATTGGTGTTTGACATCAGAGATGATATACGGGTGCTCAGTGGAGACTGGGTACACTGGACGGACTCGCCGAGAACTCCCAGATGGTATTATACCTCACGTCAGATGGCAGATATTTGGTGACACTGGTACAGGTTAGTCTGTAGACCTGAGATCGTCATAGAGTCTTGTGTGATTCCCACTTTGCTTTGATTTCCACCTTACCACATCCAAGAGGGCATGCAAAACGGTGGTTTTTTAGTACAATCCTGAGTCACATGGAGGCAATCAGCGATAGGAGGGGTTTCGTCTCTCCCGGTATTGGGGGTTGATGTTGCGTTGTGCTCGATTGGCCATAACAGGGAAGTCCCTGGCCAGGGCTGGTTTAGAGATTTACTGGTAAGTGTTACCAATAGTTTCTCGACCCGTTATGAGCCTCATATCGGCATGACTTATCGGTTATTGGAGTCTAACGTTTACCACCCCTAGACTTGATATGCGACATATCAGACGAGGAGACCGGACTGTATGGGAAGTGTCACTGTCAGGCTTCTGCAGGAGTTGGAGCGGGCTTGCTTGCTGATCTTCTGATCGCTCAATACCCGGGTAGACGTTACGTCCATCTAGTACCGCTGACGGCTTGTGGGTGCTATATGTGATCATTACCTACCGCCGGCGTATTGACGAGTCTTTAGAGTCCTACATAGAGGTTTTACTAGCTCAGGCAAAACGAAATAGGAGCGCATATGTGATATGTGCGGGACCGAGAATAATGCGAGTATCTGATACCGTATTCTATTCTCGCGATGTTTGTATCGATCGGTTATATGCGATGTAACCAGGTTACCAAATCAAGTGTCGATTCGATAAGTTGGTACATTTTGTGTTAGTCGGTTATATATGATATAGACGGATTGTTAAGTCAAGTGTTGATTTAATAATATAGTGTATAATTGTATATTTGATATACTAATTTACACTAACTAACATTCGCTTACTTAAGTATTCTTTTCTCACTTGTGTGTACATGTAATATATATGTGATATATATTAATGTGCATTGTTTATTTTTGTGTGTCATGGTTGTTGATACACTATGCATGGGTGTATGAGACATACACTATTATGATTATAATTTTAGTGTTTTAATATTCAAAGTAAATCTAAAATTAGTGGATAATTGTTGTATGCATGAAGCTTGTAGAAAGCTTGTGAGTGGTTTGACAAAGTCTATCCATTTTGTTTTACTTAGGATATTTATTAACCTAACCACTATAATTAGCCATGGTTATGTCTCTACATGAGTTAGTATATGATACCCACTCACCCATGGTTACTTAACTCCCTTGATCATTTCATTTCTCTTCATCTCTATCTTCATCTTGTTCTTCCAAAAGAAAAGCTTGCTAGGGTTTGATCCAAGTGAGGAAATAATGTGAGAAAAGAAATTCTAAAGTGTACCCACTTCCTATTTCACCATCCTCTACTAGATTAGCACTTTAGTATAGGGTGTTTGCTTCATTTTGGTGAAGTGGTAGCTTGAGATAGTAATCTGTCGACGTAGATCATCTTCGACCTCAAAGACTTCAAGCAAGACTGTTGCCTTCTTCTCATGGAGCCGTCCGAGAGTTCGATGATCGCAGCGGAGGGACTACTACAAGGAGCTTATGAAGTGAAGGACCGATCTACAATGATAGTATTTCCTTTTTCACTTAGATAGTAAATGGTTTACTTTGTTTCCGTGTTGTATTCTAGTTAACGATCATGTTTAGAGTTCCTTTTAACGGCAATTTTTTTAAATGGCATGGATGATGCCTCCCGAAACCTTGCTGCCGTCGATAGGAACCCTACAGTGGTATCAGAGCCTACCGAGGAAATTATACGGATATTGTTAGATTAAGAACACGAAACAAACTCCGAACTTGAAACCCTAAAATCCATGTTTCTGTTGATTTTAAAACGAGCCCTAAAAATTTTCAAAATATGTAAAGATTCATATGTATGTGATAACATCAACACTGATGAAATTTGGAGGCATTTGGGCACTTTTGGGCCGGCGAGACCCCCCCATACCAGCCAATTCCGAGCACCCACCTCCAAATTTTTCCAGTGTTCTATTGCATGGGTTTTGATGCTTCAGGTGTTGTTTATTTTTGCTAAATTGTCATATGATGTTAATTTACTATAATAACAAATCGGAGTGTTTCGTAGTCGTATTTTAACTATTTTCGGGTTACTTTAGACGATATTAAAAAGTTCAATCGGATTTCAAATACCCACTTTTTCCCTTGCCGGAAAATTTTCCAAGTGTTGGATTTTTCCCGTAGTTAAAAAGTTTTCAAAGATCATGCAAGTTATGCGATGGACCCTCTAGAAGAACAAAACCTTAAATCGATTATGTGAATGTCAGAACCGCCACTGAACCCTCGGGTTTGTGGTGGTTCAGCGGTGCCACATGTGAGGCGTTGGTTTGGCCCTTCTACGGCTGGTTCATTGGTATTGTGGCGTGTGCTGAATAACTTTAAAACTATGCTCAACTGTTGTACTTTTTGGGTAATTTTGGGTGTTTAATGATTCAATTGGAATGTTTAACATCGTCTAGTTTTTTCTGTAATGTGATACAATATGTGGAATTCATACTATTAGGCATGAAATGCGAAGTATGTGATATTTCGGATTTATGATGTCTAAGGTGTTTGTGGATTCCAAATGTTGTAGTTTTACAGTTTCTTTTCTACGACCGTAAGTGTAATATGTGGTGTATCGCCGGTTTCGTTGCTATATGTCAACGACAGTTGGGATACGCATATTTACTTACGTTGATGACATGTGATGTTATGTGTTGCTGGATATGTTATATTGGATCGTCGCGTATTGAATAGCCAGGGGTTTTATGTGAGATGAGAGTTTTTATTTTCATTCATGTAAAATTCAATGTATGTAATATTCTTTTATTGGGGCACTTCCGGGTTGAGGTTGATGTCACCATTGATGTATATTATTTACTTTTCCACATTAGGATAGACCTAAGGAGGAGAGCACAAGTAACCAGGTTCTAGGGTCCAGTGGGAGACCAACTCGAGGAGTCGAGTCCGGGTCTCCTAACTCTAGAATTAGTAGGGTTGCTTGCCGCTCTCGTAGGGTTCTAGGGGTGTGGGATTGGCTATTCATCGCGACCGTGGAATTCGTGTTTTATAGAGGCTCGAAATAAAACACGGACCTCCTAGTATATCCAATATTTCATATGTTTCTTCTGCTGCGATATCTGTGATGTGATCATTTGATATGTTGAGATGGATACTGTATATAGTATATATGATATATTATATAGACGTTGCTTATGTTTTACACCCGCGCTAGCCCTGCCCCGCTCTACCGTTAGTTACCTAACCTAACGGTGCATGAGGGGACATCGAGGCGAATGCGGATGGCATAAGCGTACGTTGTATTTATCTGTGATGTTTAGGTGTCTTAAATGATGGGACTTCATTAATGTGATTAATGAAAGAAAAGAAACCTAAAGCTGTTGTGGAATCGAATTTTCGAAAACAGGTAGCTACAGTTCTTGTTTTGCATAGCGGTGTTCCTAGTAGAACATCCTGCACCTTATTCGATAAGGAAAGGGCCGAGAACCCTTCACTGGGAGTGACCCCTTTAGAAATAACTGGCAGATGCTACAACCCTCGGTTTCATTTTTGATTGTTTTTCTAGTTCTTGCTTTGCATAGTGGTATTGTGAATATCATGCACCTCATTCGACGAGGAAAGAGCCGAGATCCTTTCACCGGGAGTGACCTCTTTAGCAAAACTAGCAATGGCCTAAAAAACACTCCATTTCAAATCATTTGATTCTACAACGATATCAAGTTCATTACGCAAAATGTTTTCAGAAAAACCTGTCGTAGCCCTCCATCTTTTCAGATAAGTCCTACTTAGTATTCATACTACGTTTGTTGGCCTGCGTCAAGGCGTAGTGTGCGGTAGCTGACTAGTATTTATCTGCTTATGCATATGATGCAGATTGGATTGGGGTAGTCGTGCGATTTTGTTGGCCTGCGTCAAGAGTCGTGCGGGTGGGTTTAATTCAATCAAGAAATGACGGGTTGAACTTGACTAGCAGACTGTAGTTTATTGGCCTGCGTCAAGGTCATGGGACAATAGGGGTAAAATATTATCGGGAATTTTAAGTGTTTAAATTTGCAATGAGATTGCATACCTTATATTAGATAGTTGGATCCCGATATCCACTGCGAGTAATTGTTACTCCTGGGTGAGTTTTACACATTATAATTAGCCGATCAAGTAGGAGTCTAGAAAGGTGTCAACGGGGTTACGCCCCTGGGAAAATGAGGTTTATTTTAATTAGGTCCGTGCGAAAGCACGGGGAACCTCCTTCAAAGTACCGGCACTGTCCTGGGTGAAAGATGGGTAACTTGTAGGGTGTAATTAATCCCAGCTAGTCTTTCCTTTTAGGGTTTGAAGGAAGATTTGATAAAAATAGTGGGAGCCAACCTGATTAGATAAAATAATAATCAATCTAATCTTGCAAGAGCGCACGCTGAGTGTTTTCTTCTCTCTCTCTCCTGGTAGCAACCATGTCACGCCTTAATCAAGAAAATAATATGGATGTATTGACTGAACCCGGTTGTTATATTGTCCTGGGAAACGTTGGTCCCGCTCCAACTTATAAGTGTTATAAGACCGAGCAGGAAATATGGGATTACCAGGATTCCTGTGCCGCCCAAACGAAGGAAGTTCTTGATGATGCATCTTCTTCGGGTGTTTTCATTACCGGGAACTATTTTTCAGTATCCTTTACGTCCTGGGTATGTGATACCGGATCAGGATCCCATATATGTAATCTGTTACATGGGCTACAGACAGGTAGAGAACTGAGAACGAGTGATAAAAATTTCAAGAGTTGGAAACAGTGCAATTGTTGCAGCCAAGGTGTTGGCAGTTATCACCCTGTATTATCGAATACATTGATTCTGACCGAATGTTATTAGATACCGAACCTGATATACAACTGTTCAGTTGATATAACTGCACTTTTAATATGACATTTTTCCTACTATTTCTATATAAAAAAGGTGTTTATTATAATATATGACACATATGAGGTTTTATCTATAAAAATACTATTTTCATGTGTTTATAAATTATAATTAACATTTGGTAGGGAAAAAGTAAGCATATAATATTCATATGACATTTGGCCCATTTAAAATGCTTACCTTATTAAAACCTTTGACCAAAACTTAATGGTTAAGTTAAATATCTCAATAAAACAAACTCGACTAATATTATTTGTTGAGTTATTGTGCAGAATTTGCAGGGATGAGATCAAGGAAATCAAAATTGTTAAAACAAACCTCCCTAATTAAGAAAGTAAACTAAAGAAATCAATTCTTGCAGCGAAGTAGAAAAGATTTTTAGTTTCCAGATATTCAAAAGATCACCATATATCACCAAAAGAGCCCACAAGAAGATTGAGCCCAAGATGTCACTATTTGGCTGCGGATCCGCGGCCAAACCCACCTTTTGGCCACGGATCCGCCGCGGTTTTGACGAGTTAGGAGTTGGGATTTTTCAGTTTGGATCTTAACTACTAGTTTCCAATTTAGGCATCTAGAGTTCTGGCTCTGGGACTAAAAATAAGGACCGAGAGCCTCTTGGAAAAATCATCAAGCTGAAGAGATCACGAAGTCCACGACAGGCTCACGCATCCATGCTGATCATCAACAGTTCATCTACCTCCTTAGAAGAGATCGAGAAGCAAACTAGTATTTTGTAATCATTTTCTAAGGAAACAAAGTGTAAATGAATTTTGTTGATTAATAAAGGTTGTTGTTTTCTTATTCTATCTCTTTGTAGTTTTAATATGATTTCTCTCTCCATCGCTTCTTCTCCCAACATGCGCGGGTAATTCTCCGCTTGTTAGGGTTTATAGGATTAGGGTAGATTAATGGATTATGAAGATCCTTAAACTCTTTTTACGTCCTATAAATTTTATAAACTTTATTAAAAGAATAGTTAACATTCTAATCGAACACGCTACCAATTCAACGCTAGTCTCGACCACGATCAGAGATTAGATTAACAATTGTTTTGGTAAAGGGTAGATATGAACGGAGATCCATGTCGAGATAGGGGTTAAGAGTGGGAACCCTTTTTCCTCCAGAAACCCTAATCTACATGCATCACTGTCATTCTTGTTTTAAATCTATTAAAGGATAAAAAGAGTAATCTTTAATTAATCATCCATAACTACTAAATCCCAATGAACACTACAAGCCCCCTTTTAATATACAACCTACATCCGTAGTTAATCTAGATCTATATTTTGCATCCGTGTTTAACGTAGATCTAGATCCTACAACCATTCATCACCATTCTTTATTCTTCCTCCTTTCTTTCTTAACACGCCTAAAGTAAGAATAAAATATTCAACATTTCCCAGAGGACGACCCGTACTCATCTCGGTCTAGCTACACGCGTGTAACACTTTGAAATTTCGTTATAATGTTTTTCGTGTTAATTATTGTTAGTGTATATGCCCTAGAGGCCATTACTGTATCATACTAGTTTGTATATTACTTAATGGAAGCTTGGGATATTCACCTTGTATAGACAATCTTGCTCAATATAGTAGTATGCTACTTGGTTTGTTTCTACTTTAATATGTACATGTGTTTATTTTAGTATATCACCTATACACATTAGTGGAGCCCTTAGGATCTTTCCTTGATTACCAGCGTTGTGATGGCAGTCACACTAGTGGGGGCTGGGTAATCCACAAGCACATCCTTATGCAGGTCCCTAGTCGTAGGACTATCGAGACAGGGCATCGATACTCCAGAATAGACTAGTGTATGCGCTTCTCATCCCAGTGTGGGAGACGGTCTGTCTATAGCCGTCAGTACATCGTACTTGAGATAGTATGCGGGTGCTCGTTAGGTTACGAGTACACTGGACAGGACTCGTTGGGAACTGATGGTTGGTACTATACCTATCGTCAGTTATCAGTTCCCAGGTGACATGAGTACAGCTTAGTCCGCTAACTTGACACTGTCACTTCACCTCGAGTGTGTTCCCACTGTACTTAGATTACTACCCTACCACGGCTCAAAGGAGTCGTGCAAACAGGTAGCAGTTGGGTGCAGTCCCGAAGCACATGGAGGCAGAGACGGTTAGACATGATTCGTCTCTCCCGGTATTGGGGGTTGATATCGCGCTGTGTCTAGGAGAGCCATTACACAAAGTCCCTTGCCAGGGAAAGCGAGATATACTGGTAGGTTTCCAGTGTTATCTCAGGGTGTTCTGGGCTACACTCCGACACGACTTGTACCGCTATTAAGGGACTGACGTTTACCGCCCCCTAGGCCCGCCATGCGATGTTCTCAGACGAACAGACCAGACTGTACGGAGATTGTCACATTCAGGCTCAGTAGGAGTTCAGATGGGTTTCACCTCGTCAGTCTTCTTGTTGGCATCTACCTGAGGACCGTTACGCACAGCTAGTGCCGCTTACGGTCTGTGGTTAAACCCACTGCCAGCGTAGTGTCGGGTCTTTAGAGTCCCACACAGAAAGCTATTCGCCTTTAGGCAAAAGAGTAGAGGTCGCATGGTTTTGCGACAGGTCGCATGGTTTTGCGACAGGGTTCGGTCACATCCGTGCACTTGTGCACGTTTAGTGTCCGGACAGTTAACACTAGCGGGCTTTGGTTTAAGCCAGATCATAGTGTACGTTTTGGGATTGGTTTTATCTCGTTTGTATTCGTGTTCCTCGGAACGCGGATGCGGATGAGTATGCACAGTTGACAGAGAGACAGAGGCAGAGGATTCTCATTGGGGTTGTTGACTGTTGACTGTTGACTATTGACTTTTTGCTAAACCCTAATGAGAATAAGAAATATGATTAACAATAATATTAATTAAGTATTATAGTGACATGGTTGTTGAGGGGTTGACTTTGTTGACTTGTTGATATTGTTGACCGGTTGACTAGGTTGGACTAGTTGACCATCATCATTACAATGGCTATCATTTCATGGCAAAGGCTTTTGCTTGCTTGTTTGCTTGCTTGTTTCTTTTTGCAAAATGAGTGCATGAAATGATATGGCTATTTTGACTTGAACCATCACATAATACTTGATTACTATTATTTGTTATGATGATTTTGGATTATGAGAGCTTGGATGGCAAAAGAGTTACTCATTCTCTCATTTTGCTTTCTCTCTCTTGCTTGAGCTCTCCCTCTTGCTCTTCCTCTTGCTCTCTCTCTAGCTCAAGGCAACTCCCTCTCATGAGTTGAGAAACATTGCCTTAGAGATAAAAGAAAACCCATATCACTTCTCTACTCATCCTAGTTCACAAGGTTTAGCAAACCAAGTGTTCTAGTTTCTTCTAGTTTGAAGAGAAGCCAAAGGTAGAAGCTTTCAGGTGGATCCATCTTCGACGCAAGGAGACGACGAGGTGAGGCCGATCCATACACCGCAAAGAGTTGAGGACGAAGGAGTTCAAGAAAGGTATAACCCCCTAACCGAGTAGGTAAAACTCTTGTTAGGTTTGTTAGATAGTTCTTTAACAAAGATCCGTATTTAGAGTCCATGTTACCACCTCTTGAAAAATCGTTTTTCATCATTTCCGCAAGCCCGTAAGTACCGGGAGAGGTAACATGGACTTACAGTGGTATCAGAGCCTAGTTAAACACAATCTAACATGTTAGTAAAGTAACTAGAAATTCGATCGGAGAAAAAGTCTCGAAATACGCCCGGAACACAAACTTTCTGTCGATTTTTAAACTGCTGTAAAAATTATTTGACATATACCAAAAATCGACTCAGGGTTTTTATAGTATACTGCAGAAAAACGATCCACATAACAGACCAACTCACCGCGGTTCCGCGGCAAGAACAGCTTCTTGCCGCGGTTCCGCGGCCGCGTTGACTCGGTCGTGGATCGGTTTCACTGCAGTATACTTTATGGGGTATTTTGGGATTTTTGGAGTATGTTTTTTCAGCCCATATTTTACAGAAAGCAAAATTTGTTTTTGGGGCATAAAAAACCGTATTTTGATCGAGTTTCTAAAGACTTAAGCTAACAGGTTTATATCTGTAATGTGTTATATGTATTGAACGTCTGATAATCGCTATACGTCGATTAGTGGGGGTTATACATATCTGTGATCTGTAATGTTGATGGTATGTGTATATGAATTCATTGGATTGTCGCGGATGAATAGCCGGGGGTTGTGAGATGAGAGTTTTTCTTTTTCTTTCAATTCATGTAAATTTGTAATTGATGTAATATTATTTTTGGCCGCACAACCGGGGTGAGGTTGTAGCCGTCATTGTATAATTTCTTTTATTGTTTTTGCTCCTAGGATAGACCCAAGGTGGGGTGCACAAACTACCGGGTATCACGAAGTGCCGAGTGGCTTACTCACGTCGTTGAGGGAGGTTGCTCCGCTTTGGATATTTGGCAGGTAGTTTGTCGCACCCGTAGGAGTCTAGGGTAGGGTTTTGGCTATTCATCGCGACCGTGTAATCCGCTTTTCGTTACAGGCTCGTAAGAATTGCGGATTCCTAGTATATCCAATGTGTTTATCTGTGATCTGGAATGGCTATCATTGCAATATATCTATATATGATATTATTTAGGCGTTGCTTATGTTTTGCATCCGCGCTAGTCCAGCCCCCGATCTGTCGTTAGTTAAGTAACCTAACGGGTAATGACGGGGCCCCGTGGCGAATGCGGATGGCATAAGTGTACGTCATATTTTGGTTGTTTTCTGCAATGGTAGGATTAAATGATGGGACGCATTAAAATTAATGCAAGAAAAATAAACCAAGTAAAAGTCGTTGGAACACTTTCAATACCACTCGGTTTCTTTTCAAAAATAACTTTTAAACTCGGAGCTTAAGCCACTCCTTTTAAAAGCTATCTCGTTCCTTCGATTATATCAAGTTCACTACGTTCACGGTTTCGCCAAAATCATTCGTAGCCCTTCGTCGTTTCACAAGAATGGTCAATAAGTATTCAAGCTATGTTTGTTGGCAAAAGTCAAGGCATAGTGATTGGTAGCTATTGGGTATTCATGTGCAGCATAGATAGATGTGTTGGTTTGGGGCAGTCGTTCTACCTTGTTGGCCAAAGTCATGGGTATGTGCGGGTGGGCTCAAATTAACCTAGAGAATGACGGGTAGAACTTGACATCTGACTTATGATTTGTTGGCCAAAGTCAAGGTCAAAAGAGCATGGGGCAAAAATCCACATCGGGAGTTTCAAAAGAACTGAAACTTGCTAGCGCTGCATACCATTTGGAGTGTGATGATTCTGGTAGGATTCCTTCAGTTTTGTCAGGCGATGATATTTGGATCACGATCCTACTGTGAGTATATGCTACTCCTCGGGAAATTTCTCACTTAACGATCAATGCTATAAACCAAGTAGGTGTCTAGAAAGGTGTTAGCGGGGCCACGCCCCGAAGGAAAAGAGGTTATTTAATTAAGGAACTTCGCGAAAGCGTTGGAAAACCTCCCTCGAAGTACCGACACTAGCCTGGCAGAACGGTTAAGCAAGTATTGTACGGTGAGATTGATCCTGACTAATTCTTCCTTTTTGGTTTGAGGAGGGATTCGAGAGACAGTGGGAGCCATCCTGTTTAGAAAAATTAAAAATCACTCTAAACTTGCAAGAGCGTCATGCTAAAGTGTTTCTTCTCTCTCTCCTAATTGCAGCGACCAAACATCATGACCGGACTTAAGTTACTACTAGATAAAAACATACTGACAGGGCCAAACTACAAAGAATGGCTCAGGAATGTCAAAATGGCAATCACTTATGACAAGTTGGGGTATCTCCTTACCACCAAAGCTCCCCCTGTCCCAGGTCCCAAAACCAGCGTCGCGGATAGGGAAATCCATAAGACCTGGGAAATCGATTGCGCGAAGGCCAAGTGCCTCTTGCTTGCCTCTTTGGACAATGAACATCAGAGGAGGCACGAGAATATGGACCTCGAATCCATATTTCTCCATACAAAAGAACTGTATGGAAAGCAATCTCGTATCGCCAGATACAAAGTGTCGAAAAAGCTGTTTTCGGCAAAGTTGGCCGTCGGATCATCGGTAGCGGAACACGTGCTTAAGATGATTAGCTTCATTGAGGAGCTCGCGAACCTTGGGACCACGTTAGAGAACGAGCTCTACAGAGACTTGATTCTCCAGTCTCTTCCTTCCACTTACGCCCAGTTTATCCTGAACTTCAACTTGCAAGAAAAGGAAGTTGAACTTTCAGAACTCCTCAACATGCTGAGGAGTGCAGAGGGCACCCTACAGAAAGGTAGGGAAATATCCACTTTGTTTGTAGGAGAATCTTCCTCTTCTAGGTCCAAGGCGATAGCCAAGGGAAAGAAGAAGAAAGCCCCCGCCAAACCAAGAGGCGGTGTTAGTAAAGTCGATACGAAGGGAAAGGCAAAAGCAACAAAGTGTCACGCCCCGAAAGTACGGAACATGACCGGCACTTAAACTACGAAACGTCTCGAGGCGTGCGTAATCTAAGTAAGCCGAAAACCCAGAAATCCAAACAAAGAAAAGTAGTAGAGTGAAGGAAAAACCAATTTAAATCAAGTAGTTTTAATAGCATAAGCCGAATTATGCGGGTTTCTAAAAACATCAAAAATTTCCTGAAATTTCGGCAGAGTCTCCTTTGTAAATACTGTCCCCCAAACGGGATACAACATGAATAGTATACGAAATCAATAAAAAGGCATCCCCAAGCGGGAGCTAGCTCTTCGTCAATCGACGGTCACAACCACACAAGCAATATAATATACAACGCCAACGGCGAGGATCAAAATTCAAAAGGAAACTCAAAACCACAAGAAAACCACAGAAATATAACGCGCGACTCTAAGGTCGAAGGAATAACATCACTGGTCTCTATCTCAAATAATTACATGGTTGGTTGATGGAACTTCTAGATACAACAGAGTAATAATATACAAGTTATATAATGTGGGGTACGATACAAGTAAACCCACCTACTAGCAAATCACCCGAAGGAAACTATGCCCGCAAGCCGTAATAAAACTTGTACGGCAAACCTGCAAGAAACTGGGGCACAACGGGGGTGAGTTTCCAACTCGTGAATAGAAAAACATCTACGCACAGAAATCGCATAAATAACGCAACCTAGGTCAATGATCATAATATATCCTCAAATATAAGAATAACATGCAGCCTATAACAATGGCTAGGGTAATATCTAACCCAAGAGTGATCTCATGTGCCCGTGTCAGTGCCTCAGGTAGCAATATATCATATGAATGAGGTATGAATGCATGGAACAGAAAGCATGTACTGACGAAAACTGCTTTCATAAATCAGTGAGATTTCTGTATTTTAAAAGTGAGGTACCATAAATGAAATCAGCATAAAACAGTGCCCATCATCGACACAAAACAAGTGTCCAAATATCTCGATATCTCTGTATCACAATCTCGGTACCTCAATATCTCAAAATCTCAATATCTCAATCACAATATCTAGGGCGCCGTCAATCCAGACCGGCCCCTACCATCCATCTCAAGACCACGACGGTATCCTCCGGATATCCGACGCGTCGGGTAAAATCACCGGTTGGTAGTGCTCCCCTGCCAGGCTCACATCGTCATCATCAGGCGCTTCTTGCCCCGGGGTACCTTACCTGGTCCACCATGTACCCGAAACGGTTCATCCGTCTCCTTGAATCGGGTCTCGAAATCCATCAGCAAACTCATGGTGGACGACTCATACATCATGGGAAAAACGCGCTTTTCATTTAAAAAGAGAGAGAAGAAGTTTGTATAAGTTTTCCGGTTTTCCCCCAAATCTCGAAAATCTCATGGAAATCCAAATTCAAAACCTCAATAGAACGTAAAATAGTGAATATATGCATGAGAATCCATGAATGCGGCATAACAATGAATAACAGTTTGCATGAAGTAGCAGATAATAACTACAATGTCTAAACTAGCATATAAGGCAAGTACACTAATATCATGTCTAAACTATTAGCTAACACGCTATGTCAGTGTAATAGTATTTTCCATGTGTACGTGACATGGAAATTACCGATGAAGATGTGTGTGAGCCGGCAAGTAAGTGTATGTGGTACATACGCATCATCGGTAATGGTGATGGTGTCCTAACAGCATGATATCAATAATGAAATATGAATTACAATAAGTATGCGATGCGGAGCAACAGCAATAATATGCGGGAGCTGAATACTAGATACAACGGTAACTAAACTGCATTACCCTAATATAAGTCCTACAATAGTGCCTTTTGAAATAACACGAATCGCGGTGTTTTGAAAATAAGGGCTACGGTGTTTTTAAGAAAAGATACGTCTTTTGAAATATCCGTAGAATCCCTTGACCTGTCTTTTAAAATACCCACGATTCGTTAGTTTTGAAATAGGTAGGAGTCTAATCTAGTCTAACAACTACACTAACTATACGGCTGAACTAACAAGCTGAACTACAGGTAAGGAAACCGCCTAACATCTGAGTCGATATATATATAAACATATATATATATATTAGTCGGTGATCCCGCCTCGATAATATCACATCCGATACCATATCTATAATCAGATATTCCCAAATCAAGAGAGCGGATCTATCATCAATATATAGCTCGCACGTAAATCCGTCGTACGGCATCCCCAAATCTGGGTATGGGTCTATATCACATTCATCACACTATTCATCTGGTATCCCCTTTATCAAAGATCATAATCCGGGTACGGATCTATGTCTAGTACAAACTGATACCACCTACGTATGCATGCACGTGTATGAAACACTATGTCAAAGGACCCGCTACAACGTCATGTCGTATCTCAAATACGAACCCTGCCAAATCACCGATCTCACGGCCTCAAATCAAATCTCATCGACTCATCTCAAATCCCAAATATCATCCGCAAATCCAGTATGTGAGCACCTAGTCCTATACCCAGGCGAACAAATAAACACATCTCCTCATATACGCACAGGTAATAACATAGATGTATGCATGTGTGTGTGTGCGTGTGTGGGTGTAACGACTACTCTAGGGTTTCGCAACTAACACTAAACTAATCCATGAACACCTAGAATCTACCTTTAACATCAAGTCTTATATCAACATAAAATATAATCAGAATATATGTGTGTATACGTATTTGTATACATCACCACGAACTGCGGGGATGCTATACGCCATCCACCCGACTTCTCCCCGTAGATATAAATCTACTCACCTGGTCCTTGCTCGCCGGTGCCGATGTCGTCACGCGCTTGCTTGTCGTCTCGAAGTCCACATGGGGTACCTACATATCATAACGCACCGTATCGCATTAAAACCAAATTCGAAATCGAAACGGCATACGAAAATCAAATCGGCAAGCGTATCACGCATAGGTCAAAACCTATCGCCTACGCATGCAAGAATAGCCAAACCAACCCTCGATGTCGATGTACAAACGTCAAACTATCGAGAAAAACCCAAACACTCTCATTTGCGCATTCACGAACACTAATTATAATATAAAATAGGTTAAAATTCACAAAAACCCCAAATTCACCTTAAAAGCCATTTTTCCGAAAATCTAGCAAGCAAAAATTACCCGTTTTAGTACAAAACTCGACGTTTAAACAAATCTAGCGGCCGCAATATCCGCTCAATATCCTAACCAAGTCATAAAAACCATTCCAATAATTTAATCTCATCAAAATATATAAAATTACAAAACCTAGTTAACAAAAATTAGCACAATTTTCCATTTTAGCTCAAAACTTGGTGTTTTAATCAACTTTAAATATGTTAACAATTTTAGTGGCCATAATTCTCATTAAAACATATTAACTAAGCCACACAACCATTAACTAGATTTTTAATCTCATACTTTATATTAATTACAAAAATCTAGTTTTGCAAAACAAACATAATTAGGACAATTTACATATAACAATTTAGCAATAAGCAACAAGGTTTAGTTTTGCATAGAATTTACATGCTAATCACTCACTATAACCATAATCTAATGCTAGAAAGCTCACTTGAATTTTACAAACCCTAATCCCAAAATCAAACCCCTTTCTAGAATATCCTAAACTAGCAATTACACCCAAATTAACACTTGAATAAAATAGATTATCATAATTAAACAACAATTAGCCATAAGGTTAAGAATTTACCCCACAATCATCTTGAGATCTAGCACAAATCTAGCCTCCCAAACATGCTTCCCTTCACCAAGATCCATACACAATTAGCTAAGGAAAAATGGGTAAGCTTTGTATTTGGAAATTTGTGAGGTTTTACTTGATTTTTCTTGGGATTTTTATGGACTTTTGGAGAAGAAAAGAGATGGAGAAATGAGAGAGGGGGCTACAGAATTTCGGCTGTAGGAGGGAGAGGGAGATGTGTGTGGGTTTTGTGGGTAAAAGCCCAAGTCAACTCTCTCCCAAAGTACAATAATACCCACATCAATTTACTATATTAAAACATATACTTTTATCCTATTTCCCTACTTAACAAAAGAGTTGAAGTGAGATCTTGGAGGGGGGTTGCAGCTGTGGTGGGGCCGGCCAAGGAAGGGTGAGCATGTGAGTGAGTGATTGACAAAAAGAAGTTACATGCAAAAAGACCCCCTCAAGTTACCAAATTGCAAGTTTTCGCTAATTTCACCAAAAAAATGCCTTTTTTCTTCAATAATTTCTAAACCGTTTTGGCAAACGATTTCGTTTCAAAAAGCACATGATAAAATTTTATTTAATGTTTTATGGTGCACAAAATTTGTTTTAACTCATTCCAATTTGTCATTTTCCCTAATTAAATATATTAGTAACGACTTAAAATAATATTAAAATAATTAATTTCGGAAAAAATTTCAGAAAATTTGAAATTTCACCAGTGGGTCAATAAACACCAAATACTAGCAATTACCTAGCTAGAATATGTATATTTAATTTTATAATAAGGATATTTGTATTTTGACTTTTTACAGAATACCCACTTATTTTACCGATTTTTCGAAATTTCACCGAAACGATTTTCAAAACGTTACAATCTTCCCACCTTAAAAAAATTCGGTCCCCGAATTTAAATTAAAAACTCTCTCCAAATACTAAAACATCTAAGCAAAACCATCAAGTCGTCGGGGCTCCGAAATCGTAAATACATAAAACAAATCGTAGCGCAACGCATGCGCATGAAAAATGAGCATAAAACTCAAAATCAAAACTCCGTCAAGCATCCCGCAATTATCGGAGTCAGGGTGAAGACACGAATGCCACAACTCAAGCAAGACCGATATGCTATAAATCGGAACTATACATGCAAATATCAGGAGGAAATGCATGCCAAATCCTTTAAGTTGCTGTGCAATGCACATAACACTGCACAGTGGCAGACGTCTATCATAAGAAAATAGCTATATACATATATACCTTAGTTTGAAATGTACGTTCCGCCGTTTTGGGAAACAATTTAGAAGGGTCTCCTTGTCTTAAACATTTCGTGTCATATCAGACACGTAGGTAAATACTGAGACTATAGCTCGCTTTTTGGAAATCCCTTCAATAACTATCAATGCATGCAAAATATATTCAGGTACTGTCCTCTGACTAGTCCTGCTCAGTACAAAAACTCATAGCAATCATCATTAAAAAAACGTACTGCTCCATAAGAAATCAATCCCAAAATACGCGTATGAATACTACGTGCGTCTGGTGCGCACGGAAATCAAAATCCATATATGTGCTATACATATGCACAGAAACAAGATCTAAGTGCATCGGGTGTGCACAAAGCATCTGTCGTAGGCAACGTGTGTGCCTGACAGCAAAATCAGGTGCATCTGACATGCACGAAAAATCTTGATTTAGTGCATCTGGTGTGCACCAAAATCACATCTCAAAACTTGCGCTCAACATGCGCGAAAATCCAAGGCAGGTGCATCTATCATGCACGAAATCAT
This sequence comes from Agapanthus africanus, assembly GCA_030015575.1. Classification (NCBI taxonomy): domain Eukaryota; kingdom Viridiplantae; phylum Streptophyta; class Magnoliopsida; order Asparagales; family Amaryllidaceae; genus Agapanthus; species Agapanthus africanus. Next base: position 291,827,630 of record JASDDO010000012.1, on the reverse strand, counting down.
GAAATCCAATATCAAGCGCCGAACATGCGCCAAATCAAATCAGGTGCACAAAAGGCGTATCACTGCACTGCAAGCATATATAAACTATACAGAGTGCAGGAACCAAATCGTGTGCGTGCATACGCACAAAATCAACTCAAATGTCTAAAACCGTAAAATCACAAACATGTGAAACCAAGCACGAAGACGATATCAAGTGCAACACTGTGCAAAGATCGTAAATCCTCAATCCTCAAAATCAAATCATGCGAATAAATCATCCAAAACATCGAAATCAGTAATGGCGGAATAGTACCGCTCAAGTGCATCCTCTAAGAATCTCGGGACAACTGTCGCGGTCACTAGTAGGACGTCTCGTCGATGATCATGAACTCTGGCCTGCTGGTGTGCGTAACACGACCACTCCTGGGTCCAAGTCTTCTCGTAATTTGTCCCAAAAAGGTCCTGTCGAGGTCTCTCCCAAATCTCGCCTCTGCCGAACTGTCCGAAAGTCATCGTCCCTTACTAGATCTGTTCTTGTTCCAGAATGGCTGCATACTCATCACGACTCCTTCTGGAAGGTAAATCCAAGTACCATGCCTCGGCATGCGCATCGCATCTCTGATGTCGGCGGAGTGGAACGTCATCTCATCTAGATCTGGTACGAACCTCTTACTTCACTTTTCTCTAATGTCGACCGCTTCGGACTCGTCTCGTCGTGGCTGCATGGAATGAGCTCCAACGGCTATCCTCGTATCGGGAGTCTCCCAAGAAATGCATCTCACCACCTAGCATCCGAATTAAGTCGAACCATCCAATCGATTGTCAAAACCTCATAATCCCCTAAGGGCTCAACATCTTGGGCACAGTTTAATAGTATCGAGTACATACCACGGCATCGGTGGTACAGCCGTAGAAGGGCAAACCCAAGCCTCACTAATGGCGCCGTAGAACTGCCGCAAACCCGAAGGTTTAAAGGCTTTCACACGGTCATTAAGTCGAGTTAGGGTTTCATTCTTCTAGAGGGACCATAGAATTGCCTGCATGTCTTCCCAACTACTTTAAACTTGGAATAATAGGTTTCTGACATTCGATCGTTTCTGTCGACTCCCAACGTCTCCGCGTGAAGTCGTCTCTAGCTGGAATCAATCTATCTGATGACCTCGCATCGGGGTAGGCGAACGATCCACATGTCCTAGTTATTCATCCTCGATGACTAGCGACCTTCTATCATCTCTTAGTACAACTCATTCTGCACTAACTCCAGCATCTGGGGCAATATCTCGTCGTTCGCAGCAATAACTGGCTCGCTCGTCTGCATGCTGAACGGTGCCTCAATCATCAGGAGTAAGCAATACTTCAATGGTCATCAAAATCTGGCTGGCCTCTATCAGTGGCTCAATCCTCTAGTGCAAATCGGCACGTCCGAGTAATCTCATACAGCAATCCACCCAACGCTCGTGGCGCGAAGACACAATGAAAAGACACATCTCTGCAATCGTGTGTTGCCGGAATCATGCCCTGGTCAGTCCTCGTTCTTGACGAACTCATGCTGACCGCAACTCTAGCCGTAGCTCTCCCTGCCCGTAATCGTGGCAGCAAAACCATAACTGGTACTGATGAGTCTAGATCGGAATGAATATAATACTGAGCAAAGAAATGTACATCCTAAGGCTTCTTAAGTGGAGTAGCGTATCGTAAATATGCCGTGGAACATACCTACGGTACGTCACTCTACTTTAGTCACCTATTCCATCAACCAAGGGTCATCCAACGCTCCGAAGGTAAAACTTAACGCTCTGATACCAACTTTGTCACGCCCCGAAAGTACGGAACATGACCGGCACTTAAACAACGAAACGTCTCGAGGCGTACGTAATCTAAGTAAGCCGAAAAACCAGAAATCCAAAAAAAGAAAAGTAGTAGAGTGAAGAAAAAACTAATTTAAATCAAGTAGTTTTAATAGCATAAGCCGAATTATGCGGGTTTCTAAAAACATCAAAAATTTTCTGAAATTTCGGCAGAGTCTCCTTTGTAAATACTGGCCCCCAAACGGGATACAACATGAATAGTATACGAAATCAATAAAAAGGCATCCCCAAGCGGGAGCTAGCACTTCGTCAATCGACGGTCACAACCACACAAGCAATATAATATACAACGCCAACGGCGAGGATCAAAATTCAAAAGGAAACTCAAAACCACAAGAAAACCACAGAAATATAACGCGCGACTCTAAGGTCGAAGGAATAACATCACTGGTCTCTATCTCAAATAATTACATGGTTGGTTGATGGAACTTCTAGATACAACAGAGTAATAATATACAAGTTATATAATGGGGTGTACGATACAAGTAAACCCAACTACTAGAAAATCACCCGAAGGAAACTATGCCCGCAAGCCGTAATGAAACCTGTACGGCAAACCTGTAAGAAACTTGGGCACAACGGGGGTGAGTTTCCAACTCGTGAATAGAAAAACATCTATGCACAGAAATCGCATAAATAACGCAACCTAGGTCAATGATCATAATATATCCTCAAATATAAGAATAACATGCAGCCTATATCAATGGCTAGGGTAATATCTAACCCGAGTGTGATCTCATGTGCCCGTGTCAGTGCCTCAGGTAGCAATATATCATATGAATGAGGTATGAATGCATGGAACAGAAAGCATGTACTGACGAAAACTGCTTTCATAAATCAGTGAGATTTCTGTATTTTAAAAGTGAGGTGCCATAAATGAAATCAGCATAAAACAATGCCCAGCATCGACACAAAACAAGTGTCCAAATATCTCGATATCTCTGTATCACAATCTGTGTACCTCAATATCTCAAAATCTCAATATCTCAATCACAATATCTAGGGCGCCGTCAATCCAGACCGGCCCCTACCATCCATCTCAAGACCACGACGGTATCCTCCGGATATCCGACGTGTCGGGTAAAATCACCGGTAGGTAGTGCTCCACTGCCAGGCTCACATCGTCATCATCACGCGCTTCTTGCCCCGGGGTACCTTACCGGGTCCACCATGTACCCGAAACGGTTCATCCGTCTCCTCGAATCGGGTCTCGAAATCCATCAGCAAACTCATGGTGGACGACTCATACATCATGGGAAAACCGCGCTTTTCATTTAAAAAGAGAGAGAAGAAGTTTGTATAAGTTTTGCGGTTTTCCCCCAAATCACGAAAATCTCATGGAAATCCAAATTCAAAACCTCAATAGCACGTAAAATAGTGAATATATGCATGAGAATCCATGAATGCGGCATAACAATGAATAACAGTTTGCATGAAGGAGCAGATAATAACTACAATGTCTAAACAAGCATATAAGGCAAGTACACTAATATCATGTCTAAACTATTAGCTCACAGGCTATGTCAATGTAATAGTATTTTCTATGTGTACGTGACATGGAAATTACCGTTGAAGATGTGTGTGAGCCGGCAAGTAAGTGTATGTGGTACATACGCATCATCGGTAATGGTGATGGTGTCCTAACAGCATGATATCAATAATGAAATATGAATTACAATAAGTATGCGATGCGCAGCAACATCAATAATATGCGGGAGCTGAATACTAGATACAACGGTAACTAAACTGCATTACCCTAATATAAGTCCTACAATAGTGCCTTTTGAAATAACACGAATCGCGGTGTTTTGAAAATAAGGGCTACGGTGTTTTTAAGAAAAGATATGTCTTTTGAAATATCCGTAGAATCCCTTGACCTGTCTTTTAAAATACCCACGATTCGTTAGTTTTGAAATAGGTAGGAGTCTAATCTAGTCTAACAACTACACTAACTATACGGCTGAACTAACAAGCTGAACTACAGGTGAGGAAACCGCCTAACATCTGAGTCGATATATATATAAACATATATATATTAGTCGGTGATCCCGCCTCGATAATATCACATCCGATACCATATCTATAATCAGATATTCCCAAATCAAGAGTGCGGATCTATCATCAATATATAGCTCGTACGTAAATCCGTCGTACGGCATCCCTAAATCTGGGTACGGGTCAATGTCACATTCATTACACTATTCATCTGGTATCCCCTTTATCAAAGATCATAATCCGGGTACGGATCTATGTCTAGTACAAACTGATACCACCTACGTATGCATGCACGTGTGTGAAATACTACGTCAAAGGACCCGCTACAACGTCATGTCGTATCTCAAATACGAACCCTGCCAAATCACCGATCTCACGGCCTCAAATCAAATCTCATCGACTCATCTCAGATCCCAAGTATCATCCGCAAATCCAGTATGTAAGCACCTAGTCCCATACCCAGGCGAACACATAAACACATCTCATCATATACGCACAGGTAATAACATAGATGTATGCATGTGTGTGTGCGCGTGTGTGGGTGTAACGACTACTCTAGGGTTTCGCAACTAACACTAAACTAATCCATGAACACCTAGAATCTACCTTTATCATCAAGTCTTATATCAACATAAAATATAATCAGAATATATGTGTGTATACGTATTTGTATACATCACCACGAACTGCGGGGATGCTATACGCCATCCACCCGACATCTCCCCGTAGATATAAATCTACTCACCTGGTCCTTGCTCGCCGGTGCCGTTGTCGTCACGCGCTTGCTTGTCGTCTCGAAGTCCACATGGGGTACCTACATATCATAACGCACCGTATCACATTAAAACCAAATTCGAAATCGAAACGGCATACGAAAATCAAGTCGGCAAGCGTATCACGCATAAGTCAAAACCTATCGCCTACGCATGCAAGAATAGCCAAACCAACCCTCGATGTCGATGTACAAACGTCAAACTATCGAGAAAAACCCAAACACTCTCATTTGCGCATTCACGAACACTAATTATAATATAAAATAGGTTAAAATTCACAAAAACCCCAAATTCACCTTAAAAGCCATTTTTCCGAAAATCTAGCAAGCAAAAATTACCCGTTTTAGTACAAAACTCAACGTTTAAACAAATCTAGCGGCCGCAATATCCGCTCAATATCCTAACCAAGTCATAAAAACCATTCCAATAATTTAATCTCATCAAAATATATAAAATTACAAAACCTAGTTAACAAAAATTAGCACAATTTTCCATTTTAGCTCAAAACTTGGTGTTTTAATCAACTTTAAATATGTTAACAATTTTAGTGGCCATAATTCTCATTAAAACATATTAACTAAGCCACACAACCATTAACTAGATTTTTAATCTCATACTTTATATTAATTACGAAAATCTAGTTTTGCAAAACAAACATAATTAGGACAATTTACATATAAGAATTTAGCAATAAGCAACATGGTTTAGTTTTGCATAGAATTTACATGCTAATCACTAACTATAACCATAATCTAATGCTAGAAAGCTCACTTGAATTTTACAAACCCTAATCCCAAAATCAAACCCCTTTCTAGAATATCCTAAACTAGCAATTACACCCAAATTAACACTTGAATAAAATAGATTATCATAATTAAACAACAATTAGCCATAAGGTTAAGAATTTACCCCACAATCATCTTGAGATCTAGCACAAATCTAGCCTCCCAAACATGCTTCCCTTCACTAAGATCCATACAAAAATAGCTAAGGAAAAATGGGTAAGCTTTGTATTTGGAAATTTGTGAGGTTTTACTTGATTTTTCTTGGGATTTTTGTGGACTTTTGGAGAAGAAAAGAGATGGAGAAATGAGAGAAGGGGCTGCAGAATTTCGGCTGTAGGAGGGAGAGGGAGATGTGTGTGGGTTTTGTTGGTAAAAGCCCAAGTCAACTCTCTCCCAAAGTACAATAATACCCACATCAATTTACTATATTAAAACATATACTTTTATCCTATTTCCCCACTTAACAAAAGAGTTGAAGTGAGATCATGGAGGGGGGTTGCTGCTGTGGTGGGGCCGGCCAAGGAAGGGTGAGCATGTGAGTGAGTGATTGACAAAAAAAGTTACATGCAAAAAGACCCCCTCAAGTTACCAAATTGCAAGTTTTCGCTAATTTCACAAAAAAAAGCCTTTTTTCTTCAATAATTTCTAAACCGTTTTGGCAAACGATTTCGTTTCAAAAACCACATGATAAAATTTTATTTAATGTTTTATGATGCACAAAATTTGTTTCAACTGATTCCAATTTTTAATTTTCCCTAATAAAATATATTAGTAACGACTTAAAATAATATTAAAATAATTAATTTCGGAAAAATTTTCAGAAAATTTGAAATTTCAACAGTTGGTCAATAAACACCAAATACTAGCAATTACCTAGCTAGAGTATGTATATTTAATTTTATAATAAAGATATTTGTATTTTAACTTTTTACAAAAAACCTCCTTATTTTACCGAATTTTCGAAATTTCACCGAAACGATTTTCAAAACGTTACACAAAGATAGCGGGGAAGCTTGTGGATAAGGAAGAATGCTTTTACTGTCACAAGAGTGGACACTGGAAGAAAGATTGCAGGGCTTGGAAAGCCAGAACACAGGATCTGAAGCAGGTTGCAGCTTCAGGTGTGTAAGTTATTGAAAACTGTTTATCAATAAACTGTACGTCCTAGGTATTGGATACCGGATCAGGATCTCATATCTGTAATTCTTTGCAGGCGTTGAGAAAGCGTAGGTTTTTGAAAGCAGGTGACATGACCCTCAAAGTTGCAAACGGAGCTAGCATGGATGCTGAGGCCGTGGGGGACTATCACCTGGGAATGTCAGATGGACATGTTTTGGTTTTACGTAATTGCTTTTTTGTACCAAATGCAACTTGTAATATCATTTCTGTATCTTTATTATCTAAAGAAGGTTATGAATTTGCATTTGTAAGTAATTTTGTAAACATTCACCTTAATCAAGTTTTGATGGGGTCAGGTACATTAAGCAATGCTATATACGTACTAAACCAACCACAGATTTTCAATGTCCAGAATACACACAAAAGAAAGTCTCCGGAAACAAACCAGGCTTTCTTATTGCATTGTAGACTGGGTCACATCAATGAGAGAAGGTTGACAAAGTTACATACAGAAGGATATTTGGATCCGTTCGAATATCAATCGTATGTCACTTGTCAATCCTGTCTCAAAGGAAAGATGACAAAGACTCCGTTCACTTGACACGGAGTAAGAGCGAGCGAGCTCTTGGGACTTGATCAGTTGAAAATACTGCATTTTTAACATGGAAATTTACCTATCATTTGCACTCATCTAGAAGTGTTCGGTATTCATATTTCACATATTAGCAAAACATCTCTGAAATACCAGATTGCATGTGTTAGACTTTAAAACTGGCACTTTTAGGGAAACTGTGTGTTTATCATGGCATCGCATCATTCTTGTATAGCGCAACTCTTGTCTTGGAGTCTATGCAGGAAATTCCTGAAGCAAAGCCCAAAATTGAGAAAACAGTGCAGATAAAATACGCCAACTCAAAAGCTAAAGATCTGGAAGTGATTAAAGGCTAATTACAAGATTCAACATATCATAAAATGGCCCAAATATCAGCCCAAGATCACACCAGAAATCTCAAGCCCCAAGGCCCTAAAAGGACCGCGGATCCGCGGCCCAAACCCCCTTTACGCCGCGGATCCGCGGTGGTATGACGTCATCCGAAGCTCCAATTTTCCCACGTTCTTACCTCTAACGGCCCAAGCTTCCAGAAGACCCCAGAAGCTCCACGTGGCGCATCTAGAAGACTCGGCTTAACAAACTATTTCTAGAAGGCTCTCTTAACACACTTTTGGAGGGAAAATTTAAATTTCAAATCCTAGATCTAGGGTTTTGAGGTCTATAAAAGAGAGCCTATATCTAGGGTTGAGGTTGTTCAAGAATCACCCATCATCTTCTACCCACAAGTTGAGTGACACGACTTGTGCCTCAAACCCTTACCCTAATTCCAATTCAAGATCAAGATCAAGATCCCGAGTACCATTCAAGCAAGAGAGCCTTCAACCTTTACAAAGCGACGCCGGATTTCAACGGAGTAAGAGATTCACGGAGATCCGCGACTCAAGGAGCCGAGCGAAGCCGAAATCGACGATCAAAGTTCCATTCTCTTGTAAATTCAAAAGAGTTGTAACTAAATTGTCGATAAATAAAGGTGAAATTTCTATATCTTGCTTATCTTTTAATTCAAGTATTATAATTAGATCTCAATTTGTGATTGTGTTTGTGATCATGATGTTTGAGTAATCTCCGCTCGTATAGGAGTTGTGACGATCAATAGCTGATGATGATGATTTAGACACTTTTACAATTCATAAATCCTATAATGTTTGTAAATTCTAGTGAATCAAATGATCAATGACCTAGTTTCGGGATGATGCTTTCTTAATTGTGTTCACTCGAAACTAGGGAACAACTATTGATCATTTGATTAACTAGAAGCAAGAATTTGAATGAGATTCATCGAAAGGACAAAGGATGAGTTGCGGAATCCCTTAATTCTCCGTAAGATCCTTAACCCTCGGTAAAGTATCAATTCGTTAATGGATAAGAATGAGTAATCATTAGATCTCATCACATCTATAGATCCGATCTACTCCTACGAGCCACACTTCGAATCTTGATTGTGTAGGGTTCCTAGGCACACTAATGAGGTCTCACAAGTGATCAAACATGGCCAATTAAAATTTTACAAGTGTCGAGAAACCCTAATACGGATCGTTAACTAGATGTATAGGCGATGCAATGCAAATAAACGAATTTATAGCTAAAGGAAAGGGGCTACAACCTTTGTAGATCCGATCCTCCACCTCCATGGCTCCGTGATAAAGTCCCCTCGCTGTCCATATCGGATCCCGGACTCTAGCATCGGCTTCATCGGAGAAATGGGCGGGCTAGGTCGTCGGCTTCGATGCCGAAGAAGGTCTACGTCGAGGCAACACAAGATCAAGCTCCAACTTCACCATGCCATGAAACTAGTGAAGAAAACACCATATACTACTTGGCAAGAGGTAGAGGATGAAGAAATAGGAAGTGGGTTCACTTTGGAATTGGATTTCTCACTCTTTTTCTCAAGTTGCCATTGATGAAGGCAAGGTTTTCTTCATTGTTGAAGATGAAGAAGAAGAAGAAGAAAGAATATGATAAGTCTATTTTAAAAATAGAAAATGAAATGATACTTATCATATATTCAACCATGGTTTAGTGTAGAGAATTAACTAAGGTTAGTTGAATGGTTAGGGTTAGGAGAAGAAGACAAGAATGGTCACTTAGTCAAAGATGCATGAAGCATCAAGAAGCTTCATGTATGAAAGAAACCATTTTGTTTTCTTTTTCCAAAATAAATAGATAAATAAATAAGTGAGTAAATCAAAACCCTAATCATTAACATAACCATGGTTAATTCTTTACACAAACCCAAGTTTGCATGTATCATCAAACATGATACAAACAAGTGCACAAAAGTATATCACATATACAACTTGTGTAATTCAAGTGAGAAAATCCATTTAAAGTGAACCAATACTAGTTAATGCAAAGTAATATATCAAATATATAATTATACATTAAATCATTAAATCAACACTTGATTCAATGATCCGGTCATGTCACATATAACCGACTAGTATCCAATGTATCGACTTATCGAATCAATCCTTGATTCGATAACTAGGTTATATCGCATACAACCAATCGATACATTCATCGTGAGAATAGAATGCGGTATCACATACACGCATTATTCTTGGTCCCGCACATATCTCATATGCGCTCCTATTTCGTTTCGCTTAAGCCAGGAAACCTCTGTGTAGGACTCTAAAGACTCATCAATACGCCGGCAGTAGATGATGATCATATCAAGCACCCACAAGCCGCAAGCGGTCTGCTAAATGTAACGGCCAACCGGGTATTGAGCGATCAGAAGATCGACGAGCAAGCCCGCTCACACTGCTGTGAATCCAACCAGTAACACTTACCGTACAGTCCGGTCTGTTCGTCTAATATGTCGCATATCTCGCCTAGGGGTGGTAAACGTCAGACCCCAGTAGCTTGATAAGTCATGCCGACGTAAGGTCCATAACATTCGTGAAACTACTGATAACTCATACCAGTATATCACTGCAACCCTGGCCAGGGAATTCCTGTTATGGCCAGTCGTGCATAGCGCAACATCAACCCCCAATACCGGGAGAGACGAATCCCCTCCTATCGCTCATTGCCTCCATGTGAATCGGGACTGTACCCAAAAACCACCAGTTTGAACGACTCAGTAGAGCCGTGGTAGGGTGGAAATCAAAGCACAGTGGGAGACACACAAGACTCTATGACGATCTCGTGTCAACAGACTAAGTTGTACCAGTGTCACCAGAGAACTGCCATCTGACGTGAGGTATAATACCATCTGGGAGTTCTCGGCGAGTCCGTTCTGTGTACCCAGTCTCCACTGAGCACCCGCATACCATCTCTGATGTCAAACACCAATGGATTTGGGATCATCCATCGCCCATCACATGGGTCGAGAAGATATACGCTAGTCTAATCTGGAATATTGATGCCCCGTCTCGATATTCCCATGACTAGGAACAATGAAGGATGTACTCATTGACTACTCAGGCCCCACTAGTATGATCTGCATCATATTCCTGGAAGTCGAGGACACATCCTAAGGGCTTTATCAACATGTAATAGAGAGACAGAAAATATACATGTTAAGATAAAGAGCAACCAGATAGCATACTATCATGTCGAGCGAGAAAGTCCTACCTATATATGTCCCAGCATCCACTACAATATACATCCAATGTACAGTAATGGCCTCTAGGGCATACATGTAACTAACAATCTCCTACTTACACTAGGGCCATCTGTAGCAGTAGTTGTTGGATCTAATACTCAACCATCCCCATAAGTCTCTCTATGGGAAAAGGCCTTTGTGAGTGGATCCGCCGTGTTGTCCTCTAAGTCTACTCTCCTAACCTCGATCACCTTGGAGATCAACTATCTCCATGATCAGGTGATGCTGCCTCAGAATATGTCTGGGTCACTGATGGGATCAGGGTTCCAGGGCCAAAGCCACACTTCCATTGTCATACAATGGCAGGAACCTAGTTCATCTTATGAACCAATATACACCCAAACAGCCTCTTTGGTAGTATCTTTAATAGCGATGTTACCAGCCTTTATCGTCTAGTTTGCCACGGTATCTAGCTTGGAACTCTTCCAACATACCGTCCCTTTACCGATGGTAAAGACAATGCCTGCGACTGACATTCAGTCGTGCTTATCAGTGTGGAACTTTTCTAGTGATTCTCCCCAGGATCGATTGATACAATCTCACTATACCTAGTAAGAACCCTAACATCCCTTTAGATCTATCTCATAGATCCAAATCTCAGGATTTAGGTGGTATCATATTTATCCTATTGGAGAATCCATGTGATAAGAGGAGATCGACCGATCGTAGTATAGGAAACTCTTTTCTATCAAGAGTATGTTTTCCACGTACAATACGAGGATGGCTACCTTACTCTCTATTACCTTTTTGTTCATACAAGGTTCATCTACCATTTTGATGAAGTCAAACACTTCGACTATCACATCAAAACAGACGTTCCAACTCCGCAATGCCTGCTTTATCCTGTAAAGCAACTTGCACACGTTTCCGCTGCTCCCACTGTTTACGAAGCCCTCTGGCTGTGTTCTTATAGACGTTCTCTTCTAAATCACTATTTAGAAAAGTAGTCATGGCACCCAACCACCAGATATCGTAGTCATGGTATGTAGCAATGGTAAATAGGATCTGGATGGACTTAAGCATAGTCCCTAGAAAAGGTTTCATCATTATCCACACCTGGTTGATGACTAAAACCTTTAACAAGTCTATCTTTGAAAGTCTTAACTTTTCCATCTACACCGAGTAATCTTCTCATGATATACTTGCTCCAGATGGGGATTTAACCCTTCAGATATCGCAACCAAAGTCCATACTTTGTTGGTGTACATGGATTCCATCTCAGATCGCTAAGCATCCAGTCATTCTTACAGAGTCCCTACTCTTGATGACCTGCTTGAATCTAGTTGGGTCATTATCTCATGATGCAATCCTCGCTCCCACTGTCATCGAGAAACCGAAGTATCTCTCAGGCAGGTGAGGAACCCTACTAGATCGGCGGAGAGGCTGAGGTTCGTCGGGGACTATTGAATATTTTGGTCCAGTCAAATCAGCTGCAGTTTTGTATAGCTGGAACCTTTCCAGTTCTACAGAGCTGACCTTGTCTCGATCTTTTCCGGATTTTGCTTTTGACATAGTCCGGACAATTCCAAATCTTAACTTACTTAAGAGATAGGCTCTTCCCACACCATATCTTATATGGAGTGGTAGGCACTGATTTGATTCGAACCCTATTCAATAGGTATGCAACTTCTCAAGTGCACAACCCTAAAAGGAAACAGGTAACTCAGTAGAACTCATCATAGAGCACACTATATCTCATATGGTGCAATTGCTCCGCCCTGATATACCGTTGTGCTATGGTGTATTCAGAGGAGTAATACTGAGAGAGAATCTCATTTTCTTTTAGAATAGTCCAGGAATGCCATGCACAAGTATTCTCATCCCCGATCTTATCATAGGACATAATACTTATACCCGTATTTTGGTTCTCTACTTCCAACTTATATTCTGTGAATACCTCAAAAGCTTCGGATTTATATTTCAATAGGAATATATGACTGAATCTTGAGAGATTATCAGAGAATATAATGAAGTATAAAGAACCAGACCTGGCATGTGTAGACAGGAGACCTTACATACATTATCATATATCAGTCCCAAGAGTTCATTAACTCTTTCTCTGTTTCTAATAAACAGAGCTATGGTCATCTAATCTTTGTGACATGACTGGCAAGTTTCACAAGATGTAAATTCAAACTGATTTAAATTTGCATCTAAAATGTAACTTCAGCCAGTCGGGTCGCATTGATATGACCTAGTCTACAATGCCTCAAGAATGATTCGTTCATTTCTGAACTCTTCCTCTTGTGTGTGTTCTGTATACTAGGAACTGTAGTTTGATTTAGAACATCAATGCTTTTAGATAACGTGCCTGAACCGATCAACTTTTGATATAGGAAATGTTCAAAACATTATCCATCAATACAAAATTCTATCATTTCTTTAATAAATAAAGAGATTGATATGATTTTGTATACCAGGTTCGGTATCTAATAGCATTTATTCAGAATCAATGTATTGGTAATATAGGGTGACAGTGACCAACAGACTTGGCTGCAACACTTGCCCCGTTTTCTGTCTCATGAAACTTATCACCCGTTCTCAGTTTTTCTACCTTTTTGTAGCCCTATGTAACAGATTACATATCTAGGATCCTGATCCGGTATCAAATACCCAGGATTCAAAGGATACTGAGAAACAGTTCTTTATAATGAACACACCCGAAGGAGATGCATCTCATGCACTTTCTTCGTTTGGGCGGCATAGGAATTCTGGTATTCCCCTATTTCCTGCTCTGTATTATAACAATTATAAGTTGGAGCGGGACCAACGTTCCCCAGCTCAGTATAACAAGCGGGTTCGGTCAATACGTCCATATTATTATCTTGATTAAGGCGTGATATGGTCGCTACCTGGAGAGAGAGAGAAGAAAACACTCTGCGTGCACTCTTGCAAGATTAGATTGGTTATATATTTTATCTAATAAGGATGGCTCCCACTGTTTTTTATCTAATCTTCCTTCAAACCTTAAAAGGAAAGACTAGCCGGGATTAATTACACTCTACAAGTTCGCCAATCTTTAAGCCAGGCCAGTGTCGGTACTTTGAGGGAGGTTCCCCGTGCTTTCGCACGGACCTAATTACAGTAAACCTCGTTTTCCCAGAGGCGTAACCCCGTTGACACCTTTCTAGACACCTACTTGATCGGCTAATTGCAAAGTGCAAAACTCTCCCAGGAGTAACAATTACTCGTAGTGGGTATCGGGATCCAACTATCACATAGAAGGTATGCAATCTCATTGCAAATTTCAACACTTGAAACTCCCGATAAAGATTTTTACCCCTAGCACTTATGACCTTAACTATGGTCAACAAATCATAAGTACTAGTCAAGTTCTACCTGTCATTTCGTGATTAATTAGACCCACCCACATGACCCTTAACTAAGGTCAACAAAGTCACGCGACTGTCCTAACTAATCGCATCATATGCGTTGTAGGAAGACATCACTTAGCTAACGTACACTGTGCCTTGACTATGGTCAACAAACACAGCACGAATACTTTGTACTTTACATCCTAAAATGACGGAGGGTTGCTGCTGGTTTTTTTATGAAAACCTTTAACGCTTTGAACTTGATCTCGTTGCGGAATCAAATGGTTTTAAATGGAATGTTTTTGAAGCTTTTCTAGTATTACTAAAGGGGTCACTCCCGGTGAAGGGATCGTTGGCCCTTTCCTCGTCGAATGAGGTGCGGGATATATCAAATATATCACTGTGCAAAGTGGAAACTATAGAAGCGATCAAAAGACAAACCGAGTGTTGTAGCATCTGCCAGTTATTGCTAAAGGAGTCACTTCCGGTGAAGGGATCTCGGTCCTTTCCTCATCGAACAAGGTGCAGGATGTTCTATAATGAACACCGCGATGCAAAGCAAGAACTGTAGCTACCTGTTTTATTTTGAAATTCGATTCCACAACATAAATTAGGTTTAATTTCTTTCATTAATCTCATTAATGAATATCCCATCATTTAAGTCCACCTAATCATCACAGATAAATATAACGTACGCTTATGCCATCCGCATTCGCCTCGATGTTCCGTCTGCACCGTTAGGTTAGGTAACTAACGGCAGAGCGGGGCAGGGCTAGCGCGGGTGTAAAACATAAGCAACGTCTATATAATATATCATATATACTATATATACTATCTATCTGAACAAATCACATGATCACATCACAGATAACGCAGCAGAAAATATCATATGAAATATTAGATATACTAGGACGTCCGTGTTTTTAATACGAGCCAGTATAAAACACGGATTCCACGGTCGTGATGAATAGCCAATCCCACACCCTAGACCCCTACGAGAGCGGCAAGCAACCCTACCAATTCTAGGGTTAGGAGACCCGAACTCGACTCCTCGAGATGGTCTCCCACTGGACCCTAGAACCCGGTTACTTGTGCTCCCCTCCTTGGGTCTATCCTAATGCGGAAAAGTAAATAATAGACAAATGGTGACAACATCCGCAACCTGGAAGTGCCCCAATAAAATAATATTACATACAAGTTTTTACATGAATGAAAATGAAAAACACTCATCTCACATAAAAAAAAACCCCGGCTATTCAAACACGACGATCCAATATAACATATCCAGCAACACATAACATCACATGTCATCAACGTAAGTAAATATGCCCATCCCAATTGTCGCAACGAAACCGGCGATATCACATATTACACTTACGGTCACAGAAAAGAAAGTGTAAAACTACAACAGTTGGAATCCGCAACCTCTTTAG
The DNA here is from genome assembly GCA_030015575.1 of Agapanthus africanus. NCBI lineage: Eukaryota > Viridiplantae > Streptophyta > Magnoliopsida > Asparagales > Amaryllidaceae > Agapanthus > Agapanthus africanus. The sequence goes on along the minus strand of JASDDO010000012.1, from coordinate 291,812,138 downwards.
ACATCGCATGCCTAATCAAATGAATCCCTTAGACATCGCATTCCTAACAATTATAAACCCCGCATTTTAGTCTCATTATCGAAAACACTTTTTAATATCATGTCGGGAAATTCAACAGGATTCCCGACATTTTGATCGAATGCTCGTCGCAAACTTTAGTAGGCGGCTGCACCCCCGATACCGTCGACGAAGTGCACTAAGGAGGAACACCGCTGCCGCGAGCACCCAAACGGATGCTTTCGGCGACGGGGTTCTCCTACAGTCACTTAGTCGGGGCTATGGGGCGAGGCTGTCTATTAAGTTTACCCGGCGAGTATCCGCGTACGCTACGTGATTGCGACGGACTTTTGATCTCATCAAAATTCCGTGGCAACCGATCAAGTGAGACTAAAGTGCTATGTTTATAACATTCATTCAGTTATCTCATAACTATTTGTGGATTCCAAATATTGTATCACATTCCAGATAAATAGAAAATGTTAAACTTTCCGATCGAACAATCGAACACCCAAGTTTTCTCGATACAGCTCAACACATGAAATAAGTCTTAAAACATTCAGTTCGTGCCTCAGTACCAACGGTCCAGCCGTAGAAGGGTCAAGCCAACGCCTCACATGTGGCACGCCGTACTGCCCCAAACCCTAAGGTTCAAAGGGCAGTTCAAGACGGTCACATAATCGAGTTAAGGTTTGTTGTCTTCTAGAGGGACCATCGCGTTACTTGCACTACTTAAAACGTCATTAAACTACGGAAATATCCAACAATTGGAAATTTCCCGGCAGGGGAAAAAGTGGGTATTTATGTCCGGCCGAACTTTTTAACATATTCTAAAATTACCCGGAAAAACACACAGACAAAATTAGACAATCCGATCGAAACACCGAGTCCCCAATACAACCCAGAAAACTCAACTCTTGAGTTCAGATTAAAAATTCCCAGGAAAACCAGAACTGCAAAATAGGAATTACTGTGCAAAATTCAATGCAAAAAGAGACAAAACGGCCGCGGAACCGCCGCACGAGGCATGCTCGTGCCGCGGAACCGCGGTGGTTTGACGGCATTAGGCTATCGAATTTCACAGTAACTCTTACAATCTCTTGCTGATTTTTCTGCATATTTTAAATCTGGAAAAAACCCAGTTTTTGAAAAAAGTCCAGAGAGCAAATTTGTGTTAGGGTTTCGGTTCGATCGGACTTCTAACTCCGTCTACGCATCGCCTAAGGCTCTAGCTAGGCTCTGATACCACTGTAGGGTTCCTAGGCACACTAATGAGGTCTCACATGTGATCAAACATGGCCAATTAAAATTTTACAAGTGCCGAGAAACCCTAATACGGATCGTTAACTAGTTGTATAGGCGATGCAATGCAAATAAACGAATTTATAGCTAAAGGGAAGGGGCTACAACCTTTGTAGATCCGGTCCGCCACCTCATTGGATCCATGATGAAGTCCCCTCGCTGTCCATATCGGATCCCGGACTCTAGTATCGGCTTCATCGGAGAAATGGGCGGGCTAGGTCGTCGGCTTCGATGCCGAAGATGATCTACGTCGAGGCAACACAAGATCAAGCTCCAACTTCACCAAGCCATGAAACTTGTGAAGAAAACACCCTATACTACTTGGCAAGAGGTAGAGGATGAAGAAATAGGAAGTGGGTTCACTTTGGAATTGGATTTCTCACTCTTTTTCTCAAGTTGCCATTGATGAAGGCAAGATTTTCTTCATTGTTGAAGATGAAGAAGAAGAAGAAAGAATATGATAAGTCTATTTTAAAAATAGAAAATGAAATGATACTTATCATATATTCAACCATGGTTTAGTGTAGAGAATTAACTAAGGTTAGTTGAATGGTTAGGGTTAGGAGAAGAAGACAAGAATGGTCAGTTAGTCAAAGATGCATGAAGCATCAAGAAGCTTCATGTTTGAAAGCAACCATTTTGTTTTCTTTTTCCAAAATAAATAGATAAATAAATAAGTGAGTAAATCAAAACCCTAATCATTAACATAACCATGGTTAATTCTTTACACAAACCCAAGTTTGCATGTATCATCAAACATGATACAAACAAGTGCACAAAAGTATATCACATATACAACTTGTGTAATTCAAGTGAGAAAATCCATTTGAAGTGAACCAATACTAGTTAATGCAATGTAATATATCAAATATATAATTATACATTAAATCATTAAATCAACACTTGATTCAATGATCCGGTCATGTCGCATATAACCGACTAGTATCCAATGTATCAACTTATCGAATCAATCCTTGATTCGATAACTAGGTTATATCGCATACAACCAATCGATACATTCATCGCGAGAATAGAATGCGGTATCACATACCCGCATTATTCTCGGTCCCGCACATATCTCATATGCGCTCCTATTTCGTTTCGCTTGAGCCAGGAAACCTCTGTGTAGGTCTCTAAAGACTCGTCAATACGCCGGCAGTAGATGATGATCATATCAAGCACTCACAAGCTGCAAGCGGTCTGCTAAACGTAACGGCCACCCGTGTATTGAGCGATCAGAAGATCGACGAGCAAGCCCGCTCACACTCCTGTGAATCCAACCAGTAACACTTACCGTACAGTCCGGTCTGTTCGTCTGATATGTCGCATATCTCGCCTAGGGGTGGTAAACGTCAGACCCCAGTAGCTTGATAAGTCATGCCGACGTAAGGTCCATAACATTCGTGAAACTACTGATAACTCTTACAAGTATATCACTGCAACCCTGGCCAGGGATTTCCTGTTATGGCCAGTCGTGCATAGCGCAACATCAACCCCCAATACCGGGAGAGACGAATCCCCTCCTATCGCTCATTGCCTCCATGTGAATCGGGACTGTACCCAAAAACCACCTGTTTGCACGACTCAGTAGAAACGTGGTAGGGTGGAAATCAAAGCACAGTAGGAGACACACAAGACTCTATGACGATCTCGGGTCAACAGACTAAGCTGTACTAGTGTCACCAGAGAACCGCCATCTGACGTGAGGTATAATACCATCTGGGAGTTCTCGGCAAATCCGTTCAGTGTACCCAGTCTCCACTGAGCACCCGCATACCATCTCTGATATCAAACACCAATGGATATGGGATCATCCATCGCCCATCACATGGGTCGAGAAGATATACACTAGTCTACTCTGGAATATTGATGCCCCTTCTCGATATTCCCACGACTAGGAACAATGAAGGATGTACTCATTGACTACCCAGGCCCCACTAGTATGATCTGCATCATATTCCTTGAAGTCGAGTACACATCCTAAGGGCTTTATCAACATGTAATAGAGAGACAGAAAATATACAAGTTAAGATAAAGAGCAACCAGATAGCGTACTATCATGTCGAGCAAGAAAGTCCTACCTATATATGTCCCAGCATCCACTACAATACACATCCAATGTACAGTAATGGCCTCTAGGGCATACATATAACTAACGGATTGTTGGTTAGAAATTATCACACATCTCACTTCTTGATTTTAATGCTTTCTTTTAGATCTAGATTTTTCTAATTTTTGAAATTCAATTACAAATCATGAATTGTTTTCTTTTCTTTTCTCTAAATTTTCGACTCATCTAATTCGAAAAGTGAACGAATCTCACTTTCCCTGTGGACGATCCGCACTTACTAACGCGCTACATTCGGCACCGTTATTGATTGCGGTCAAAATATTTTTGGTTGTGATTTCTATATACACAATTTTCTAAAAACCAACACAACGAGAAAATATCATCAATCAAATGGCGCCGTTGCCGGGGATCGTGTGCTAATTTATTGATTTTTTGAAATTTGAATTGAAAAGTTTATTCCATCTAAAATTTTGAGATCAAAACTCGCGCAAAACGCTAGACGAGTTGTTGTGGTTAATTGCAAGGAAATATGGAGCTTGCTGTGCAATTGGAAAATTATTTGAAGAATTCCAGAGGACTAAGGAAGAGATCAGGAGCGTTCTGTGAATTTTTTTGTTCAAGGATCACACTAGAGCACCGCGATTCAGCGGCATAAGGAGCTCATTGCGGCGGTTCCGCAGCATCTTCAGGGCTTCGCTGCACAAAAATCTCTCAGGTACTTTCTTACTTTCTTATCTTCTTCCTCATCTGCTCCAATTAACAATTTGTTGCAGGCTTCTTTGCGAAAATCGCAGCTACGGAAAAAGCAAAATAAATTGTGCTTGTTTTTGATTTTGTGGTTGTTTGCATAATTAATACGGACATTAAGGGGCACGGCCAAATCCAGATTAGGTGGGGAGTTCATTACCCTTCCTAAGCCCCAAAAATCACAAACCTGCATCCGCATTACCCTCATTAACTAAAAAATATCTAGAGATGACTCTAAGGACCGTCGCGCTCACTTAGGACAGAAGAAGGCCGTGGGTAATTCATTGCTTATCCGCGTTTCTTTTGTGGTGTCTAAGGAAAGTGTGTCAAAGGCTAGTGGTTACTTAATTAAGCCCACTACTTACGTAGTGGAGAACCTCCCACTTACCTGGCACTTACCTGGCCACAGGAGAGACAAAGAGGCAGTGGAGGATTGATCCTGCGACTTGTCTTTTGGAAGTTAGGAGCGGTCTAGAGCTTTGACCTAGGTGACCATAGATTTTAGGGTTGGTTGTTGCATTTTTTGTGATCGCATCATATTTTCAAAATCCGTATCATTTTCAAAACAAACACCGCATTCATTCATTTCCCCTAATTATAAGTCACGCTGCCACTTGTACTAACCCTTTTTAGTGCAAGATAGGCTGGACACGGGATTCTAGTGCCCGACTTGTCCGCGTCCCTTCAATCGACTCCGAAGTCGGTATTTCTCCATTTACCTCTCTTTTTCCCACCACCACACCCACACCGATGGATCAGTCTCTATCGAACCTCTTTACCGCTGCTCTGCCGCCGTCCGTTGGTGCGCAGAATCCTCCCGGCATCTCTCTCCAAGAGTGGTGCTATCCTTTGCGAGGTCCTCTCTCGACCTACTTATCCATTCCACCAGCCAACGGGGATAACTTTGAGATTAAACCCCAGTACATCAACCTTCTACCCAAATTCCACGGTCTCGAGACTGAAGACGCATACGTCTTTATCACCAAATTTGAAAACGTATGCGCGATGATGGGTACGTCACAACTTTCTGTGGATGCCATGCGTCTACGACTTCTTCCATTTACCTTGTGCGATATAGCCGAGAAGTGGCTGTATTACGAATTTGGAAGAATTCGTTGCGGCATTCCTTAAGAAATTATACCCTATGCAAAAGACAGATCGAATCCGTAGCGAACTATATCAATTCACCCAGCTTCCGGCTGAACCATTCTCAAAATGCTTTGAACGATTCAAGGATCTTTTGGTTCAATGCCCACATCACGGCATCCCGAGATAGGATCTTTGTCGAATCATATATGAGGGCATTGACCCTACCACTAAACAAAACCTTGAAAACATGTGTCAAGGCACCTTTATGACCAAAGATGATGGGGAAGCTTGGAGATATTTAGAAGAGTTCGCTGAAAAGTCCTTACAGTGGGAGAGTGGAACCCATCCATCGACTAAGGGTGGTGTGCACCAAATAGACGTGTCCATAGGTGTTCGAGCTGAGATGGCAGCAATGCAAAAGAAGCTCGACGCTATGGAACACAAATTCTTAGCAGCCTCCCAAAACCCGATGTCGCTCCCCAAAACTGTATGTGGGTGATGTTCTTATCCTTCTCACTTAACGGAAGAATTTCCATTAAACTCTCAGTTTCAAGGTCACGAGCATACCAATGCCGCATTTCAAAGACCTAGAAATGATCCATATTCTTCAACGTACAATCAGGGTTGGAGGAATCACCCGAATTTTGTTTGGCACCAATCCCAAAACACGGTTCCAAACCCGACTCAATTCCAACGGGTCCCTCCACCACAACAGCAACCACTTCAACTCACTCAGCACCCCTACCAGTCAAAAAATTTCCAAAACCAGGTCATCCATCCTGCACCGTCTAATCCTATGCAATCGACCTGTTCTGACGAGTTCTCTCAATTCACTCAAACCATGAAATCACTCCTTTCAAATTTCATGGAAGTGTCGGCTGAGGTTAGGTCTTCCGTCGGTGATATAAAGAAAAACTCAGCGTCCCAAGCTGAGAGTATCAGAACGATGGAAGCTAAAATTGCACGACTTAAAGCCGAAATGAGTGCGAGAGAAAAAGGGAAACTTCCTTCTCAACCCCTACCGAATCCTGGGCATTACAATGTAAATGTCGTCATAACGTTGAGATCAGGAAGAGTGATGAATAACCATGTTGGGGAAGAAGTTGATGATATTGAAAATCCTATCAACACCCCGGCTGAGTCCTTTCCTCACACACACACTTCTGCTTCTGATCCTTGTTCTTCTACCCCACCGCCTTCTCACGAGCCTATTCTCCATTTCCCACTAGGCTCGACACCTCAGCCCACCTCTTCTAGTTCTTCACAGACGGTCCCCACTCCTCTTTTGGGATTACGTCTACCCCCTCTTCCTTCTCCTATGATGGACCCGGCACTTATTACTAAAGCTCCTTACCCGAATCGGTTAAGGGCTCACAAATCGAGTCCACATATGGAGAAAATTATGGAAATGTTCAAACAGGTTAACATCAACATCCCTCTCCTAGATGCGATTCAACAAGTCCCCGCTTATGCGAAAATTCATAAGGACTTGTGCACTAGGAAGAGGAAGACTCAAGTGCCAAAGAAGGTCTTCATGTCTAATAACATTAGCACTGCGTTTATCCCGCAGCTACCAAAGAAACGTAAGGACCCAGGATCTCCTACGATATCAATTTCTATTGGGGGTAAAAACATCAACCGTGCTCTTTTAGACCTTGGCGCAAGTGTTAACCTACTTCCATATTCTGTATATGAGCAGCTAGGGATTGGAGAGTTGAAAACTGCTCACTGCACTCTCCAAATGGCAGACCGTTCGATCACCAAACCTAGGGGTGAACTAGAGGATGTGTTGATAAAGGTCAGGGAATTTGTATATCCTGTAGACTTCATTGTTCTCGATACACAGCCTGTAGCAAACCCCCGGAGCCAAATTCCGGTGATTTTGGGTCGACCATTCCTCGCCACTTCCAATGCTGTCATTAACTGTAGAAATGGTTCAATGAACTTATCATTTGGAAATATGACCATTGAACTAAACATCTACAAAATTGGAAGTCAGCCATCAGAACCCTCTGCTCATATCCTTGATGTGTGCTCTGTCCACGAGATTGCTCCCGAAAGTTGCGGAGTTGAGGAACTTTGCTTTACAGATCTCGACGACACTACCACATCACTGTTTGACCTTGCACATGATCTTAGTGAGGACACCATGTCCACGCTTGAGTCTGCCACTCCTGACTCATCACCATCCGAGTCTGTATCTTTTACAGGCTATGAGCTTCTGTGTGACTCCGAAAATCATTCGATGATCCCACCTTCTATTATTTCTCAGTCAGCATTAGATCTCAAAATTTTACCTTCTCATCTTAAATATACATATTTAGGTGAGAATGAGTCCTTACCGGTTACCATATCCGCTTCTCTAGCATCAGAGCAAGAGAATGCACTTTTATCGGTATTGAGATCTAATAGGGAGGCGTTTGGTTGGACCATGGCGGACATCAAAGGGATTAGTCCCTTGATTGTCGAACATCATATACACTTGATGGATGATGCCAGACCAACCCGAGAACCACAGAGACGGTTGAACCCCGTCATGAAGGAAGCGGTGATGAAAGAGATCGTCAAATGCCTTGATAGTGGTATCATATACCCAATCTCCGATAGCCAATAGGTGAGTCCTATACATGTCGTCCCAAAGAAATCTGGCATCACTATTATTACCACTGAGGAAAATGAGTTGATTCAGACACGCGCCCAAACTGGGTGGCGTGTATGTATTGATTACAGAAAACTCAATGCCGCCACGAGGAAAGACCACTTTCCTCTACCTTTCATTGATTAGATGCTGGAACGCTTAGCTGGACGTGCGTATTATTTCTTTATGGACGGATACTCTGGCTATAATCTAGTCCCCATCGCCAAAAACGATCAAGATAAAACTATTTTTACTTGTCCTTTTGGTACCTTTGCTTACAGTCGCATGCCCTTTAGGTTATGCAATGCTCCCGCTACATTTCAGCGGTGTATGATGGGGATATTCGCTGATATGGTAGAGAATTTTCTGGAGATCTTTATGGACGATTTCTCGATTTTTGGAGACTCTTTTTCTTTTTCTGATTGCCTAACGAATTTTGACGCAGTTCTTACTCGTTGCAAAGAGAAGAACTTAACTTTGAACTGGGAAAAATGCCATTTCATGGTCTAAGAGGGAATTGTGCTTTGACATGTTTTCTCACGGAAATGCATTGAGGTTGACAGAGCTAAAATAGATGTCATTCAAAACCATCCTCATCCCAAAAGAGTAAAGGATATCCGATCATTTCTTGGCCATGTGGGCTTTTATAAGAGATTCATTAAGGATTTTAGCAGAATTGCTACACCTTTAACTCTTCTCCTGGCCAAGGATACGACCTTCCACTTTGACTCGGACTGTGAGGCAGCTTTCGACTCACTTAAACACTCCCGCACTTCAGCCCCCGTTCTATCGTCTCCAAATTGGGTCTACCCCTTTGAGCTGATGTGTGATGCATCCGATTTTGCAGTAGGTGCAGTCTCAGGACAGCACATTGAAAAGATGCCACGCGTGATCTATTATGCGAGTAAGATCCTGAATGATGCTCAAATCAATTATACAACTACCGAAAAGGAACTTTTGGCGGTTGTATTTGCATTAGAAAAATTCATGCCTTACTTAATTGGCTCTCCTATAGTTTTGTACACTGACCATTCCGCCTTAAAACATCTTCTGGCGAAGAAAAATGCAAAAGGTCGGCTAATAGGTTGGATCCTTCTGTTACAAGAATTTGATCTTGTTATCAAAGATAAGAAAGGATGTGAAAACGTAGTAGCCGACCATCTTTCACGCATCTCTTCTTCCCCTGTGACCCTGCCGATCAATGATTCGTTTCCTGACGAACAACTCTTGAACGTATCCAATGAACCATGGTTCAGGGATATTGTGAACTATCTTGTCACGGGATTTATACCCAGCGAGTGGTCAAAACAGGACAAATACCGCTTTCTATCCCAAGTAAAACACTTTTACTGGGATGATCCATATTTGTTTAAATATTTTCCTGATCAGATCATTCGCCGGTGTGTCCCGAAAGAAGAGTTCAAGAGTGTTCTTTCTTTTTGTCATGATCAGGCCTGTGGGGGTCACTTCGGTCCTAAAAAGACGGCGGAGATGGTTTTGCAATGTGGATTTTATTGGCCGACCTTGTTCAAGGACGCATTTGAGTATTGCAAAACCTGTACACAATGTTAGTACACGGGTAGAATTTCCCGGAGAAATGAAATGCCTGAGCAACCCATCTTCGTTGTTGAAATTTTCGATGTTTGGGGCATTGATTTTATGGGTCCCTTTCCCAACTCCTATGGGAATTTGTACATACTGCTGGCGGTTGATTATGTCTCAAAGTGGGTTGAAGCCATTCCATGTCGCACTAATGAAAGGAAAGTTGTCTTTAAGTTCTTAAAAGAGAATATCTTTTCGTGATTTGGACACCCACGCGCTATCATTAGCTACAACGGGACACATTTCTGCAACAGGTCTTTTGAGACTCTGATGCGGAAATACTCAATCAACCACCGACTTTCTACACCCTATCATCCCCAAACGAGCGGGCAGGCTGAGATTTCAAATAGACAGATCAAACTAATCCTCGAGAAGACTGTTGCTAAAAATAGAAAAGACTGGTCGACCAAACTGACGGATGCTCTTTGGGCATTCCGAACTGCATTTAAAACCGACCTAGGGATGTCTCCATATAGGATAGTGTTTGGGAAGGCAAGTCACTTACCCGTCGAGATTGAGCATAAAGCATTGTGGGCTATTAAGGAAATTAACTTTGACCTAAACCAAGCCTGCAACATTCGGAAGCTGCAAATAAATGAGCTAAGGCTTATGATAACACTGTAATCGTAAAGAATAGGACAAAGGTTTTTCACGATAAAAACATTTTGAAGAAAACATTTTCACCTGGTCAGCAAGTCCTTCTTTATGATTCACGACTACACCTTCACGCGGGTAAGCTTCGATCTCGGTGGAAGGGACCTTTTGTTGTGCGGTCTGTATACCCGCATGGGGCAGTAGAAGTATTAAAAACGGCACATTTTTCAAAGTGAATGGACATATACTAAAGCCGTATTTTTCCGCTGACCCCACGGAGGAGCTCCTGTTCTTACAGGAGCCATTTTACCTTGATTAAAATTCCTTCGTCTCACCTCCATGTCCTGCATATCACTGCATCATCTTTTTGAATGGAGGTGAGTAAAAACAATAAAAATTAAGTTTGGGGGAGGTTCTTCACTTATATATTTTGCCCCCACTAATAAATTCCTCCCAGGCTTACAGGTTTTGTAGATATAACTATTAGCAACAGTGAGGACACTGTTGAAAACAAGTTTGGGGGAGGTTTGTGCTTAGTTTTGCATCATTTGCATATCATTTGCATAAGCACAAAACATTTCTTTAAAAAACTCATAAAAATTTAAAAAATTTCAAAACCCATAAAAATTTTGTGTAAAAAATTTTCAAAACTTTAAAAACCTATAAAAATATATAAAAAATTCAAAAACCATAAAAATTTAAAATTTTTCAAAATATAAAAATATTTAATGTTTAACATTTTTTGTATATAAATAAGATAATAAAAGATTAGATATTGAAAAATTACATCCATGAGATTAGAAAAATTTAAGAAAACTAAGAAAATTAGAAGTTTTCTTATACGAACTAGTAATAAGTAGTTATGAGCCGTTGTCCCAAGGGTTAGTAAGATGAAGGAAGTCACTAATCTGAGGATAAAAATAAGTCTGAAAAATAGTTTCTATTCTGGAAAGCCAAACAATTTGAACATTGATACCCTGCTATTCGCACTTACACACGTCTTGAAGCCCGGGATAGTAGAGGATACCTTGAAATACTCTTGTCTTAAAGCCAATGTATGAAGGAAATAAAAAAAAATTAAGAAAATATAAAATGGTGAGAAAAATGGACACTGGTTTTGTTATCACCAAGGGCAAATAAAAAATATATATAGCGAGGGTGCCTCTTCACCTAGTGCCTTAAAGCCAACTGGTCTGGGAGTCACTGCTATACCTGAGGTGGTGCAAGACGAGGAAAATGCTCCAAATAAGCAAGCACATGAGTAATCGGTCGGTTAGTACCTCAAGAAGTATTAACGGTCGCTTGAAAGTGTGTGAGCACATCTAATTAAAAAGCACTGAGGCTGATGGGCAAGAGTATGATAGCTTGAATTGAATTCTCCGGGTGTAGGGATGTCCTTAACACACACGCAGGGTGATATGATCGATGTTTGGAAGAAAGATAGGAATGAAGAATAAGACGATGTTTTATTGAGGGAGGACGTGATTTCTAACATCTTTTCATGACCATTAAGATAGGGCTCATGACAACCGAAAAGCTAGCTTAGTTGGAAACCCTAATTTTCAAGGCTTTTCTTTTACAATTCTTTTAATTAAATGTAATATTCATGATCTTTCTTTTATTATTGGATTTTGTGGGTGCAATCCACTGAAAACCTTCAGGAGACAACACTCCTTCTACTAGGGACACCTAGAGGTTTAAAGGCTTGTTGCACGTGCTCAGTACAATCGTGTTGCCTACGAAAGTGTGCTAGTTAGTTTTTCTCTTCCTTTATTTTCTCCTTATCTTTTTAATAAAACAGTTCGATCGAGACGATCGAAAATAGGTTTGGGGGAAATTGATCAGTCGAAAATACTGCATTTTTAACATGGCAATTTCCCTATCATTTGCACTCATCTAGAAGTGTTCGGTATTCATATTGCACATATTAGCAAAACATCTCTGAAATACCAGATTGCATGTGTTAGACTTTAAAACCGGCACTTTTAGGGAAATTGTTTGTTTATCATGGCATCACATCATTCTTGTATAGCGCAACTCTTGTCTTGGAGTCTATGCAGGAAATTCCGGAAGCAAAACCCAAAATTGAGAAAACAGTGCAGATAAAATACGCCAACTCAAAGGCTAAAGATCTGGAAGTGATTAAAGGCTAATTACAAGATTCAACATATCATAAAATGGCCCAAATATCAGCCCAAGATCACACCAGAAATCGCAAGCCCCAAGGCCCTCAAAGGACCGCGGATCCGCGGCCCAAACCCCCTTGGCGCCGCGGATCCGCGGTGGTATGACGTCATCCGAAGCTCCAATTTTCCCACGTGCTTACCTCTAACGGCCCAAGCTTCCAGAAGACCCCAGAAGCTCCACGTGGCGCATCTAGAAGACTCGGCTTAACAAACTATTTCTAGAAGGCTCTCTTAACAAACTTTTGGAGGGAAAATTTAAAATTCAAATCCTAGATCTAGGGTTTTGAGGTCTATAAAAGAGAGCCTAGATCTAGGGTTGAGGTTGTTCAAGAATCGTCCATCATCTTCTACCCACAAGTTGAGTGACACGACTTGTGCCTCAAACCCCTACCCTAATTCCAATTCAAGATCAAGATCAAGATCTCGAGTACCATTCAAGCAAGAGAGCCTTCAACCTTTAGAAAGCGACGCCGGATTTCAACGAAGCAAGAGATTCAAGAAGATCCGCGACTCAAGGAGCCGAGCGATGCCGAAATCGACGATCAAAGTTCCATCCTCTTGTAAATTCAAAAGAGTTGTAACTAAATTGTCGATAAATAAAGGTGAAATTTCTATATCTTGCTTATCTTTTAATTCAAGTATTATGATTAGATCTCAATTTGTGATTGTGTTTGTGATCATGATGTTTGAGTAATCTCCGCTCGTATAGGAGTTGTGACGATCAATAGATGATGATGATTTAGACACTTTTACAATTCTTAAATCCTATAATGTTTGTAAATTCTAGTGAATCAAATGATCGATGACCTAGTTTCGGGATGATGCTTTCTTGATTGTGTTCACTCGAAACTAGGGAACAACTATTGATCATTTGATTAACTAGAAGCTAGAATTTGAATGAGATTCATCGAAAAGACAAAGGATGAGTTGCAGAATCCATTAATTCTCCGCAAGATCCTTAACCCCGGTAAATTTTCATCGATCTAGTATCAATTCGTTAATGGATAAGAATGAGTAATCATTAGATCTCATCACATCTATAGATCCGATCTACTCTTACGAGCCACACTTCGAATCTTGATTGTTGGTTGGAAATTATCACACATCTCACTTCTTGATTTTAATGCTTTCTTTTAGATCTAGATTTTTCTAATTTTTGAAATTCGATTACAAATCATGAATTGTTTTCTTTTCTTTTCTCTAAATTTTCGACTCATCTAATTTGAAAAGTGAACGAATCTCACTTTCCCTGTGGACGATCCGCACTTACTAACGCGCTACATCCGACACCGTTATTGATTGCGGTCAAAATATTTTTGGCTGTGATTTCTATATACACAATTTTCTAAAAACCAACACAACGAGAAAATATCATCAATGGGACTCGTACACAGCGACGTGTGCGGTCCAATGTCTACACATGCGCGAAGCTGTTATTCTTACTTCATTACTTTTACGTATGACTTTTCAAGGTACGGATATGTCTTCTTAATGAAACATAAATCCGAAGCCTTTGGAAAATTCCAGGATTATAAGAATGAAGTAGAAAAACAAACCGGCAAAAGTATCAAGACACTGAGATCTGATCGAGGTGGTGAATACTTGAGTGCCGAGTTCCTGGATTACTTAAAAGAGAATGGAATTCTCTATCAGCTTACTCCTCCATACACTCCGCAACATAATGGTGTATCGGAGAGACGGAACCAAACCCTATTGGATATGGTACGGTCCATGATGAGTAACGCTGAGTTACCACGATCATTCTGGGGATATGCACTAGAATCAGCTGCATACCTTTTAAACCGAGTTCCAACTAAGACTGTGCCTACTACACCATATCAGATGTGGTGTGGGAAGAGACCCTATCTTAATCACATTAAGACATGGGGATGTCCAGCTTTTGTCAAATGGGAAGAGACCCTATCTTAATCACATTAAGACATGGGGATGCCCAGCTTTTGTCAAAAAGCAGCATGCGGACAAACTCGATGCACGCTCAGTACAGTGCAAGTTTGTGGGATATCCAAAGAACTCCAAGGGATATTTCTTCTATTGCGAAGTGGAACAAAAGATTTTTGTTTCTCGTCATGCCCACTTCTTGGAAACTGAGTTTTTGGAAAATCAGATAAGTGGGAGCGCAGTAGAACTGGAAGAAATTCCAGAACCACGAGCTATTACTGAAAGCTTAGTAGAACGAGAGGGTTCGAAAGATATGTACATTCCTACGCCGCTCCGCAGAAATAGTAGGCAGTCTCATCCGCCCGAGAGATATTACGGTTTTCTTATAGACGGGGATAAAGAGGATTGCATCATTGATAGTGATAAGCCGACTAGCTTCCAGCAAGCCATTCAGAGCGTCGACTCGGTAAAATGGCTGGATGCAATATGGACCGAAATGGAGTCCATGTTGTTAGTTGTATGTATGCCCTAGAGGCCAGTATTGTACAGATGATGTATATTATATTGGATGCTTGGACATATATAGGTAGGACTTTCTTGCTCGATATGATAGTATGCTATCTGGTTGCACTTTACTTTAACATGTATATTAGTCTCTTTATACTGTCTTATCGTTACATGTTGGTAAAGCCCTTAGGATGTGTACTTGAACTACCTGGACTATGATGCGGATCATACTAGTGGGGACATGGTGGTCCATAAGTATATCCTTCAAGGTCCCTAGTCGTGGGTGTATCGAGACGGGGCATCGATATACCTGAGTAGACTAGCGTATACGCTTCTCGACCCATAAGATGGGCGATGGATGATCCCATATCCATTGGTGTTTGACATCAGAGATGGTATACGGGTGCTCAGTGGAGACTGGGTACACAGGACGGCCTCGCCGAGAACTCCCAGATGGTATTATACCTTATGTCAGATGGCAGTTCTCTGGTGACACTTGTGCAGGTTAGTCTGTAGACCCGAGATCGTCATAGAGTCTTGTGTGATTCCTACTGTGCTTTGATTTCCACCTTACCACGTCCATGAGGGCGTGCAAAACGGTGGTTTTTGGGTACAGTCCCGAGTCACATGGAGGCAATGAGCGATAGGAGGGGTTTCGTCTCTCGCGGTATTGGGGGTTGATGTTGCGCTGTGCTCGATTGGCTATAACAGGGAAGTCCCTGGCCAGGGATGATTTAGAGATTTGCTGGTAAGTGTTACCAGAAGTTTCTCGACCCGTTATCAGCCTCACATCAGCATGACTTATCGGTTATTGGGGTCTGACGTTTACCACCCCTAGACTTGATATGCGACATATCAGACGAGAAGACCGGACTGTCCGGGAAGTGTTACCGGCAGGCTTTTACAGGAGTAGGAGCGGGCTTGCTTGCTGATCTTCTGATCGCTCAATACCCGGGTAGCCGTTACGTCCAGCTAGTACCGCTGACGGCTTGTGGGTGCTTGATGTGATCATCACCTACTGCCGGCGTATTGACGAGTCTTTAGAGTCCTACATAGAGGTTTTACTGGATCAGGCAAAACGAAATAGGAGGGCATATGAGATATGAGATATATGAGATATGACCGGATTATTAAGTCAAGTGTTGATTTAATAATTAAGTGTATAATTGTATATTAGATATACTAATTAACACTTGTTCATTTAGGGTTTTTTCTCACATGTACACTACTTTAACATATATATGATATATGTTAAAATATGTTATCATATTGTATTATGGTTGATGATACAACATTCATGTGTGTATGAGACATACACCATCCTATTTGTTATGGTTGGGTTTAATGTTTAAAAGTAATTACAAAATTAGTGGAAAATTAGAAAATGCATGAAGCTTGTGGAAGCTTGTGGATGCACTGACTAAAGTCCACTAGATTTGTTTTTACTTTGGACTTTAACCTAACCATTGTATGCCCGCAGGGGCGCCCCGGCCGTCGATCCGACGCCGGAAACGCGGAAACAAAAACTATGCAAAAACTTGCAACCAGCACCACCGCGGACTTTTCACCCGGATCGGGCCATTAACCTAGCTAACTAGCAAACAAGAAAAGAGTAGAGAAGTTTACCAAGCGATCCGTGTCCTTCGGTCTTCGTCTCCACTCCGATCTCTCACGGAAAGTTCGTCACCTCCTCGCTCGTCGGAAAAGCACCACGTAGCCGGAATCTTTTACGGGCTCCCGCCTCTTGACAGAGGCAACTCGGGCGCGAAGTTGGCTAGCTGACGCGTCCAAGGATTGCTATAGAATAGTGTAGTGGCCATGTCTCTTTACGGTTTAGTTGCCATGGAGGATGGAGGAATTGAGAGGAGAATGAGAAAGAGAATGAGCCCTTTTTTCTACCATGAAAGATATGAGATGAAGATAATATGCCACCCTCACAAAATTGATCTTCTCTCATTTTTCCCTCACCCCTCTCTAAGTGGCCGGCCCCTCTCAAGCATCAAGAAGATTGGAGAGAGAAAAAAAAGACCTCTCCAAGTATATCTCAAAGAAAAGAATAAGAAAGATAAAAGGAAATATTGTCACTTCAAAGTCAAAACCAATCCAACTCAATCCTATTCTCATTTGATGCAAGACATGAGATTAAAATGGAATCTCATGATGATAATGAAGGAACAAATGCAATAAACCCCTCCGCAAAAGGTAATTTGCACAATTGCAAAATACCCCCTCCATCGGAATGTCCGGCCGCGAAAGAACAAAGGAAAACCGGCCGGAACGGAATGCAAACTGGCAACTTCAGAAAACTGATCCCGTAATAAATTACAGGAAAACCCCACTACTGCAAATACATGCCCGCATTTGTATTCCCACAGAACACAAACGCAAAGAGACAAAACTACACTATCTAATACTAGGTCCGGCTTAAGCCAAAGCCGGCTAATAAAAACCGTCCAATCACGATCCGTGCAATACCGCACTTATCTGATCGAACCCTGCCATATCTCCATACGGCCTCTACAGCGTTTCGCCCGAAACCTGAGTAACTGAGTGTAGTGGACTCTAAAGACTCGTCAATACCTTGGCTGTGGATTTAACCACTAGCACGTCAGAGGTATAAGCCAATACGTGACGGGCTACCAGGTATTGACCAAAAGGGACGTCGATGAGCGAACTCATCCTGACACCCTACCGAGCCTGTCAGTGACAATATCCGTACAGTCCGGTCCGTTCGTTTATGAGCATCGCATGGCGGGCCTAGGGGTTTGGTAAAAGTCAGACCCCTAAAAGCGGTACAAGTCATGTCGGAGTGCAGCCCAGAACACCTTGAGATACTACTGGAATACCTACCAGCAAATCTCCTGCCTTGGCCAAGGACTTTTCATGTTCTGGCTCTCCTCGACACAGCGTGACCTCACCCCCAAATACCGGGAGAGACGAACCCCTGCAGATCCGCTCACTGCCTCTATGTGGCTCGGGACTGTACGCAACTAAAACCTGTTTGCACGACTCCTTTGAGCCGTGGTAGGGTAGTAATCAAAGCATAGTGGGAACTCACACGAGACAAATGACGATCCCAGGTCGATGAACTAACCTGTACACATGTCACCAGGGAACTGCTATGTGACGTCTGGTATAAACCCAACTAGCAGGTTCCCGGCGAGTCCTGTCCGGTGTACTCATAACCCAATGAGCACCTGTATACATCTTAGGTGAACCAACTGACACCAGTGGCTTGTGAGACCGGCCACCGCCCCTCGTCGGGGTCTCGACTATATACACTAGTCTACTCTGCAGTATCGATGCCCTGTCTCGAAACTCCCACGACTAGGGACCATTTAAGGATGTGCTTATAGACTACCAGCTCCCACGTATATGATCACCCTCATACTGCCGGTACTCAAGCAAGAATCCTAGGGGCTCTATCAACGTGCAATAGTGACCTGTAAGGTCACCTAAAGCAGTACACGATGATAAAGGTAAACCAGATAGCATACTATCATCTTGAGTAAGACTGTCCTACTGGGACAGGTCCTCCCCTCAATCATTGCAATCACATGCCTGTGATCCAATAATTGACTCTGAGGGCACTATCTCCAACAATCTCCCACTTGCACTCAAGGCTAATTATTGCGATGTCGCATACTCACAGCCCATGAGATACCGAACACCCAACTCCTCTACTAGTCAGTCTCACAAAGCTCGTTTGCGAAGCTATTGCGTTCGAGGAATAACCTCAGTGAGTGGATCCGCTCTGGTGTTTCTTTCTATGTCTCTCTCTATCTCAAGTTCGCGGAGAAATCCATCTCCCGAAATGAGCAATACCTGTCTTAGAATGTGTCTGGATATCTGATGGGACCTAGCTCATAAATGAACTCCAAATCCAAACTTCTTAGACTTTATCGTCAACTGAACTTAATCAGTATCCTGCGCCATGCCTTCCCTCAGTATCTACCTGGGCCACCTGTCCAAAATACTGCCCCTTGTCAGAAGGAAAACTATAACTCTGACAGCCACTCTGCCATCCAGGTCACCATGGAAGCCTGGAATGATAACTGTCTCCCGAAGGAGAATGCTGTTATCATATCTCTAGAACATTCACTTATGTTCTAAAACTGCTTCCGACTGTTTCCCCAGGATTGGATCAATATCAACTTATTGCATCTACTGCAAGAACAACATCTGGTGTGGTACTTGACATCTCATGATTGACTCAATTGCCAAAGCAAGTGATCTGCCAATCATGCGTATCCCTCTCCCCTTTAGTCTGTAAGACACCTTTAGAGTGGGTGACTCCATTACCTGCAGGTACACCACCATGCCAGGAGTCGTCCATTCTAAATACTCATAGAATGCTGTCAAGGAACCCAGATTAGGAAACCACCTAAATCTAGATCTAAAACCATAGATCTAGTTACCAGAATGTCTGATGTAAGATCCAAGTCCTATGAGGAGAAACTACTGTGTGACGACCAAAGTATAACCGATCGTAGTATAGGAATATCACTTCCTACTCTGTGTATGTCATCAAATACCAGGACATCACACCCTACTACCTTCTCAACAGATCCATCCCCTATTCTGATGAAGTCAAACCTATGACTGTCATATCAGAAATAGATGATCTATCTCCGCTATATCTGCTTTAGTCTATAAATAGACATAAGCCTGATGTCCACCAATGCTTCCGCTGCTCCCACTGACTACGACAACCCTCTGGCAGAGTCATATACACGTACGCTTCTAAAACCAGTTTAGAACGACGCTATACTCATCCTCCTGCCGGGTCTCATAGTCTGGAACAACAGCAATGGCAAGTCTGGGTAAACAAGAACCTCTCTGCCACCATCCTTGAGGCTACCGAAGTACCTCTCGGGTACCTGAGGTTACCCACCATATCTGCGGAGTGGCCAATGGAATGTCAAACCAGATTGAATCTTTAGGTTCTTATCAAATCTTCAGTAATCGTTTGCGGTTCTGGAATCACTTCCAGTCCTACCATACTCCCACTACTGTTTTTTGAAAAAATCCATTTTTATTAAAACTATGGCGAGTCAAGAACAATATCACTATTGATCTTCCAGATGGTAGAATATCAACCCTCTGCATAGCCCGGGTCAATCCACAAACAGCCATTACATAAACGTGCCTTGAGTTATCCAGAGTCTGGTTTTAAGCATAAGCTGGACAACTCCCCGTATCTTAACAATGTCAAGATATGAACTGTTCTATATCCAATATAGAAATAGAGGCACTGATTTAATTGAACCAGATTCAAATCATGCAGCTATCTCCAGTGCATGTCAACTAAAAGGAAGGAGGCCGATCAGCGTTACTCAACTTAGGAATGCTTCCAATTATGAGTAACCTGAAAGAGAAGCAAGTTCTCTTAACCACTACTATCAACTGAATACCAAATACAAGTATCTATATCTTCGATCACTTTGAAGAATCCCGATACTTGCAATACTTGGTTCTCTACTTTACTCTTATACCTATAACTTCTCAAAACTTCGACCCTGTGTTTCTACGAAACACATGTCTAAGAACTACAGAAGTCATAAGTAAACAGAATACAGTACGAGGACCAACCCCTCTGTCCTAATGGACACTGGACAATATACAATACTCTGTATATGTCCGCTGAGTCTAACAACTCATTCACTGTGTGTCGTAGGTTGAAAAATGTACTTATGGTTAAGAAGAATGACACCGTTGTTCAATGCTCCTTACCTAACCATCCACTGATATAGGTAAATGTCAAAGACATAATTTCAAAAAGTATATCTCACTCTTTAAAAATAGACGTACAGATATATCAATTTGAAATTGGTGCACAACAACGGATATTCAAAACCAAATATTTGCCGACCGGCAAAAAACCCAGGTGACTTCCTCAAATATCACCAATTTCAACGAATTACGATATAATGAGGATGATCACCTAATTCCCAATAACTTACCCCCACTCATCATCTGTAAAACCATATAGATGTGAGAATCATACCTGGTAAATACATACCCTGGAGCAAGTGTCTAATTGGGAAATCAGTTTTCTATTAACAGTACACAGTGAACCTGAAACATTGAAATGTTTCGATGGGGTATGCTGGTATTCCTAGTAATGCCTTTTCCATTATCCAGATTCACAACTATAACCGTATAATCCTTTTCCATCTCTCCAAATCCCTTTATATGTCTTTAGTCATTACCTTCTATACACCCCTTTAAGCCAAATGGTTTTCTTCCTTCCCTACCGTTCGGCACCAGCCTATGATTTGGAAGAATACTATCCAATAGCATAAAGGGTGTACTGTCCTAATCCTAGGAGCACTCGCAACGCGAGAGAAGGTGAAGATACAAGACAAATGAATGTACTTTATTCCTATTTCTCCTGAACCAGGATCCATCCCCGAACTGGAAGAAGTTCCTTTCGAGTTCGTATATAACCATACGATGGATTATCCAATAAACTGGGATCTTCGTTGTGATACGTAGTGTCCTGGAGAAATACAAAGGTGATTTAGGATTGGCGAAGAAATATTAGGTTTGGTCGTGAATAGCAGTCGCAATTTACTTTGCCCTCTTACTAATCCCTTGCTTTGTCTGAACTTAATACCTTCTGTACACCGTTTAGGCTAACGGGTTTTCTTCATTCCCTACCTGTCGGCACCAGCCTATGGTTTGGAAGAAGACTATCCAATTTGCGTAATAGGTGTACTACTCCTAAACCAAGGAGTACTCGCAATCTGAGAGAGAAGGTAAAAGGAAAATACAACTTAATAGTCTTATTCGTTTTCTCCAGAACCAGAAACCATCCTCGAATTCCTTCGAGTTCGTATATAACCATACGATGGTTTTGTCCAATGGAAGTGGACGTTCGTAGTAATACGGGGTGTCCTGGAGAAAAGGGTAAAAGTAGGAGTGGCAATGAGGTTTGCAACTCTGACAATCCAAAAGCCAGAGTTAAGAAGGTTCGGTCAACTTGGTCACTGAGTCATAGTCTAGGGTCGGGTCAATGGTCGCTGCCAAAGAGAGAGAGAAAAGAAACACTCAGCGTGCACTCTAACCTAGATCAGAATGGTTATCACTTAATCTAATCTGGAAACCTCCCACTGTAACGTCAAATTCTTCTCCAAACCTGAAAGAAGAATTAGCCGGGATCACCCGAGGAGTAAACCAACTCATCAGTGGGAATCGGGATCCAACCATCATCGCATGATAACGTGACGGAATCCGCTCACGCTATCACACTCCAGAAGGTATGCGCATATCTGGCAAGTTTCAGTTCTTTTGAAACTCCCGATGTGGATTTCTACCCCATGCTCTTATGACCTTGACTTTGGCCAACATATCATAAGCCACATGTCAAGTTCTACCCGTCATTTTCCTGGTTAATTTGAACCCACCCGTACCTACCCTTGACTTTGGCCAAAATGGCAGTACGACTGTCCCAAACCAACGCATCTATCTATGCTGCATATGAATACCCAACAGCTACCAAACACTGTGCCTTGACTTTGGCCAACATACACAGCTTGAATACTATTAACTATCCATATGAAACGACGGAGGGCTACGAATGGTTTCTGGCGAAAACCTTTAACGTAACGAACTTGATATCGTTGAAGGAACTGATAGCTTTTAAAATATAGTGACGAAAACCTTGGCTAAAGAGGTCACTCCCGGTGAAGGGATCTCGGCACTTTCCCCGTAGAATGAGGTGCAGGATATTCCAACTGAATACCACGATGCAAAGCAAAAGTAATCGGCTATAGTGAAGTTATTGCCCTGACGCAAACTTCTGTCCAAGGGGTCACTCCCGGTGATGGGATCTCGGCCCTTGCCTCGTCGACTGAGGAGCAGGATATTCCAACTGAATACCACTATGCAAAACAAAAGTGAACGTCCTTGCAATAACAACTTTTTGAAAAGTGTTCCAACAACATCAAAATAGGTTTGTTTATCTTGCATTGATCCGAATCAACGCAGTCCCATCAATTGATCACACCACAAAGAACGAAAATATACTGACGTACGTATATGCCATCCGCATTCGCCACTGGGTCCCGTCATCACCCGTTAGGTTAGCTAACTAACGACAGAGCGGGGACGGGACTAGCACGAAAGAAAAACATATACAACATCTACTAGTATATATACAATATATAATTTTCGCTCAAGGCGTGATAAAAATGCAGCAACGCAGAAATGTATAGCAACACAGATCAATACAGATATCTGGGATCCCCGGGTTTCACAGAGCCGCTGCTGAAACCTGAAGTTCCCCTGGTCGTGTGGATAGCCTGTGCAATGAAATCCTAGACCCCTACGGGCGCGGCAAGTTACCCGCCAAAACCTGAAGCGAGGCAGCCCCCTTCAACGACGTGAATGGACCACCCAGCACTTCACGGAATCCGGTAACTTGGGCACCCCTCCTGGGTCAACCTGTACCCCTACGAGTGCGGTGAATAGCCCGCCAATTCTAGAGTAAAGCCCCCTCCGTCTCAATGCCATGAGATACGGGCCCGTTGCCCTCTAGAACCCGGCTGTCCGTGCACCCTCCGCGAGGTAATCCTAGTACAGAAAGCAAAATATACATACAACGGGTACATCGACCGCAACCTGGTCGTGCCCCAAAAGAATAATACAAACAGGCAGTGACGGCAGTCCACATGTCGGACGCTCGCCCCACAATATTAAAAGTACATAATACAACAATACTGTACTAACATTGCAACCAGGCTATCCCCCACGACCGATCCGCAACAACACAGCAAAACACAGAACATCAACGTGAATGTCACGTTCGCAAATCCGTCTAACTGGGCTATAGCAGTTAGACAGGATTTACCGATCAAGTGGCATTCACGGTCGCAGATATAATGTAAATACTGTGAACTGGCATGTTTAAAATATCCGATCGAACAAATTTATCAAAGTGGGCCCCAAGCAATACTGTAGCACTTATAGAAAATCTGGGCCCAAAATTAATATCCCAAAACCCCTATTTCATATTCAGAAGCCTTCTGGAAAAATTTGCCACGATGAACAGTTAAAAGCGCGGCGGAACCGCGGCCCAAGCATGGGTTTGGCCGCGGTTCCGCGGCGGTATGGAGTGATCTCGCGACCAAATTTTTACCAGAATTCTTAGAATTTCTTGCATGTATTTCTGCAATGACCTGAAAAATTTTTAGAGCTTGAAAAATTTCGACAGAAAACACATGCATATAAAATACGGTTTTTGGGGATTTTTGATCGATCGAGTTCTAAACACACTAGAGCAAGCTAGGCATGGTTAATGGCGTGGCTCTGATACCAATGTAAGCCCGCGGGGGCGCCCCGGCCGTCGATCCGACGCCGGAAACGTGGAAACAAAAACTTTGCAAAAACTTGCAACCGGCACCACCGCGGAATTTTCACCCGGATCGGGCCACTAACCTAGCTAACTAGCAAACAAGAAAAGAGTAGAGAAGTTTACCAAGTGATCCGTGTCCTTCGGTCTTCGTCTCCACTACGATCTCTCGCGGAAAGTACGTCACCTCCTGGCTCGTCGGAAAAGCACCACGTAGCCGGAATCTTTTACGGGCTCCCGCCTCTTGACCGAGGCAACTCGGGCGCGAAGTTGGCTAGCCGACGCGTCAAAGGCTTGCTATAGAATAGTGTAGTGGCCATGTCTCTTTAGGGTTTAGTTTCCATGGAGGATGGAGGAATTGAGAGGAGAATGAGAAAGAGAATGAGCCCTTTTTTTCTACCATGAAAGATATGAGATGAAGATAATATGCCACCCTCACAAAATTGATCTTCTCTCATTTTTCCCTCACCCCTCTCTAAGTGGCCGGCCCCTCTCAAGCATCAAGAAGATTGGAGAGAGAAAAAAAAGACCTCTCCAAGTATATCTCAAAGAAAAGAATAAGAAGGATAAAAGGAAATATAGTCACTTCAAAGTCAAAACCAATCCAACTCAATCCTATTCTCATTTGATGCAAGACATGAGATTAAAATGGAATCTCATGATGATAATGAAGGAACAAATGCAATAAACCCCTCCGCAAAAGGTAATTTGCACAATTGCAAAATACCCCCTCCATCGGAATGTTCGGCCGCGAAAGAACAAAGGAAAACCGGCCGGAACGGAATGCAAACTGGCAACTTCAGAAAACTGATCCCGAAATAAATTACAGGAAAACCCCACTACTGCAAATACATGCCCGCATTTGTATTCCCACTGAACACAAATGCAAAGAGACAAAACTACACTATCTAATACTAGGTCCGGCTTAAGCCAAAGCCGGCTAGTAAAAACCGTCCAATCACGATCCGTGCAAAACCGCACGTATCTGATCGAACCCTGCCATATCTCCATACGGCCTCTACAGAGTTTCGCCCGAAACCTGAGTAACTGAGTGTGGTGGACTCTAAAGACTCGTCAATACCTTGGCTGTGGATTTAACCACTAGCACGTCAGAGGTATAAGCCAATACGTGAAGGGCTACCAGGTATTGACCAAAAGGGACGTCGATGAGCGAACTCATCCTGACACCCTACTGAGCCTGTCAGTGACAATATCCGTACTGTCCGGTCCGTTCGTCTATGAGCATCGCATGGCGGGCCTAGGGGTTTGGTAAAAGTCAGACCCCCAAAAGCGGTACAAGTCGTGTCGGAGTGCAGCCCAGAACACCCTGAGATACTACTGGAATACCTACCAGCAAATCTCCTGCCTTGGCCAAGGACCTTTCATGTTCTGGCTCTCCTCGACACAGCGCGACCTCACCCCCAAATACCGGGAGAGACGAACCCATGCAAATCCGCTCACTGCCTCCATGTGGCTCGGGACTGTACCCAACTAAAACCTGTTTGCACGACTCCTTTGAGCCGTGGTAGGGTAGTAATCAAAGCACTGTGGGAACTCACACGAGACAAATGACGATCCCAGGTCGATGAACTAACCTGTACACATGTCACCAGGGAACTGCTATCTGACGTCTGGTATAAACCCAACTAGCAGGTTCCCAGCGAGTCCTGTCCGGTGTACTCATAACCCAATGAGCACCTGTATACATCTTAGGTGAACCAACTGACACCAGTGGCTTGTGAGACCGGCCACCGCCCCTCGTCGGGGTCTCGACTGTATACACTAGTCTACTCTGGAGTATCGATGCCCTGTCTCGAAACTCCCACGACTAGGGACCATTTAAGGATGTGCTTATAGACTACCAGCTCCCACGTATATGATCGCCCTCATACTGCCGGTAGTCAAGCAAGAATCATAGGGGCTCTATCAACGTGCAATAGTGACCTGTAAGGTCACCTAAAGCAGTACACGATGATAAAGGTAAACCAGATAGTATACTATCATCTTGAGTAAGACTGTCCTACTGGGACAGGTCCTCCCCTCAATCATTGCAATCACGTGCCTGTGATCCAATAATTGACTCTGAGGGCACTATCTCCAACAACCATCACACACATAGCTATGGTTATGGCTCTATAAGAGTTAGTATATGATACTCACTCACCATGGTTAGCATTCTCACTTAATCATTATCCTCATTTTCTTTTCTTTTGTTCATCATCTTCTTCTTCATTTGAGCAAGAGAAAAAGCTTGCTAGGGTTTTGAAAAAAGTTAGATAGATTGTGAGAAACAAAAATCCAAAGAGAACCCACTTCCTATTTCTCCATCCTCTACTAGATTAGCACTTTAGTATAGGGTGTTTGCTTCACTAATTCTCAAATTAGCGAAGTAGTAGCTTGAGTCGGAATTCTCTCGACGTAGATCATCTTCGGCCTCGGAGACTTCAAGCTAGGTCGCATCTTTCGCCTCGTGAAGCCATGCAAGAGTCCGGGAGAACCATGATCGCAGCGAAGGGACATCATAAAGGAGCTTTAGAAGTGAAGGACCGATCTACAAAGGTTGTATTTCGTATTCCCTTTAGAGTAAAGTTGTTTACTTGCCCATTGTTTCCCCTAAACTCTAGTATACGATCTTGCTTAGTGTTATTCGGCACATAAAAATTTAATTTTGGCATGGTCGATGCCTTGTAGAGCCTTGTTAGTGTGCCTAGTAATCCTACAGTGGTATCAAAGCCTAGCTAGAGCATTAGGCGATGCGTTAACGAAGTTAAAACCCCGATCGAACCCGACAATGTCAAAGTTAACCCCCTCTCTGTACAATTTTTAAAAACTGGGTTTTTTCAGAATTAAAAATACCTAAAAAATTCAGCAGGGTTTTTTAAGAATTATGGAGAAATACGACTACATGCGCCGTACATTCCACCGCGGAACCGCGACAGTACCCTGCTTGGGCCACGGTTCCGCGGCTGTACAGAAGATACATGCTATTATTTTTCCACAATAATTATTTATTCTGTTATTAGTATTTTCTGGGTATTTTAAAATTAACTCAAGTGTTGATTATTTTGGGGTTTATTTTGTAATCGTCTATTCGATCGGAGAATTTAATTTTGTTATGTTATTCCGGATAATTTAGAAAGTACTAAAATGTTCGAACGGATATCATTAACTCAATTTTTCCCGGCACGAAAAACATTCAAGTGTTGAACTTTTCTCGGGTTTAAATCTTTCGGAAAAACGTACATGTGATGCGATGGACCCTCTAGAAGACAACAAACCTTAACTCGATTATGTGACCGTCTTGAACTGCCCTTTGAACCTTAGGGTTTAGGGCAGTACGACATGTCACATGTGAGGCGTTGGCTTGACCCTTCTACGGCTTGACCGTTGCTACTGTTACGTATTCTGGAATTTTTGAACTCCGCTCAAGTGTTGAGCTATTATAGAAATCTTGGGTATTTGATTATTCGATCGGAAAGTTTAATGCTGTCTATATATCTGGAATGTGATACAATATGCGGAATTCATACAGTTAGGCATGAAATACGAAGTATGTGATATTTCGGATTTACGATGTCTAAAGTAATTGTGGATTCCAAATGTTGTAGTTTTGCACTTTCTTTTCTGTGACCGTACGTGTAATTTGTGATATCGCCGTTTTCGTTGCTATATGTCAACGACAATTGGGATGCGCATATTTACTTACGTTGATGACATGTGATGTTATGTGTTGCTGGATATGTTATATTGGATCGTCGCGTTTTGAATAGCCGGGGGTTTTATGTGAGATGAGAGTTTTTATTTTTATTCATGTAAATTTAAATGTATGTAATATTCTTTTATTGGGGCACTTCCGGGATGAGGTCGATGTCACCATTTGTATATTATTTACTTTTCCATACTAGGACAGACCCAAGGAGGAGAGCACAAGTAACCGGGTTCTGGAGTCCAGTGGGAGACCAACTCGAGGAGCCGAGTCCGGGTCTCCTAACTCTAGAATTGGTAGGGTTGCATGCCGCTCTCGTAGGGGTCTAGGGGTGTGGGTTTGGCTATTCGTCGCGACCGTGGAATTCGTGTTTTATACAGGCTCAAAATAAAATACGGACGTCCTAGTATATCCAATATTTCATATATTTCTTCTGCTGCGATATCTGTGATGTGATCATTTGATGTTCTGTGATAAATACTGTATATAGTATATATGATATATTATATAGGCGTTACTTATGTTTTACACCCGCGCTAGCCCTGCCCTGCCCTGCCGTTAGTTACCTAACCTAACGGTGCACGAGGGGACATCGAGGCGAATCCAGATGGCATAAGTGTACGTCGTATTTATCTGTGATGTTTAGGTGACTTAAATGATGGGACTTCATTAATGTGATTAATGAAAGAAAAGAAACCTAAAAGATGTTGTAGAATCAATTTTTCAAATAAAAAGGGTAGCTACAGTTTTGCTTTGCATAGCGGTATATATGATATACCCTGCACCTTATTCGATGAGGAAAGAGCCGAGATCCCTTCACCGGGAGTGACCTCTTTAGTAAAACTGGCAGATGCTACAACACCCGGTTTGTTTTTGATTGCTTTTGGAGTTTTGCTTTGCATAGTGATGTATATGATATATCCTGCACCTTATTCCATAAGGAAAGAGCCGAGATCCCTTCACCGGGAGTGACCTCTTTAGCAAAACTAATGAAAGCCTCAAAATCACTCCATTTCAAAATTCACTTGATTCTACAACGATATCAAGTTCATTACGCAATAGGTTTTCAGAAAAACCTGTCGTAGCCCTCCGTCATTTCAGATAAGAACTATTCAGTATTCGTGCTGCGTTTGTTGGCCTTTGTCAAGGCGTAGTGTGCGGTAGCTAAATGGTGCTTATCTGTCCATGCATATGATGCAGATTGTTTTGGGGTAGTCGTACGACCTTGTTGGCCTTTGTCAAGGGTCGTGCATGTGGGTTTGATTCAATCAAGAAATGACGGGTTGAACTTGACTAACATCCTATGATTTATTGGCCTTTGTCAAGGTCATAGAGGTTAGGGGCAAAATATTATCGGGAATTTCAAGTGTTGAGATTTCCAATGAGATTGCATACCTTCTATGAAATAGTTGGATCCCGATACCCACTGCGAGTAATTGTTACTCCCGGGAGAGTTTTACACATGACAATTAGCCGATCAAGTAGGTGTCTAGAAAGGTGTCAATGGGGTTAAGCCTCTGGGAAAACGATGTTTACTTTAATTAGGTCCGTGCGAAAGCACGGGGAACCTCCCTCAAAGTACCGACACTGGCCTGGCCGAAAGATTGGCAAAGTTGTAGGGTGTAATTAATCCCGTCTAGTCTTTCCTTTTAGGGTTTGAAGGAAGATTTGATAAAAACAGTGGGAGCCATCCTGATTAGATAAAATAATAACCAATCTGATCTTGCAAGAGCATACGCTAAAGTGTTTTCTTCTCTCTCTCTCCAGGTAGCGACCATGTCATGCCTTAATCAAGATAATAATATGGATGTATTGACCGACCCCGCATGTTATTCTGTGCTGGGAAACGTTGGTTCCGTTCTTTCTTATAAGTGTTATAAGACTGAACAGGATATAGGGGAATACCAGGATTCTCATGCCACCCGAATGAAGAAAGTACATGTTGATGCATTTTCTTCGGGTGTGTTCGTTACAGAGAACTGTTTCTCCATTTGCTCTATGTCCTGGGTATTAGATACCGGGTCAGGATCTCATATATGTAATCAGTTACATGGGCTTAGGAAAGGTAGAGAACTTGGAGAAGGTGATAAAGACATAAGGGTTGAAAATGGTGCAATTGTTGCAGCTAAAACCATCGTGGAATATCACCTTGTATTGCCAACTGGGAATACATTGATTCTGAACGAATGTTATTTCATGCCGAGCCTGATATGCAACATTATATAGGTTTCTTTGTTGAATAAAGAGGGATATAATTTTTTATTACAGGATAATGTTATGAACATTTTCCTAAACCAAAAGTTGGTTGGATCAGGCACGTTGTGCAATGGCATTTATGTTCTAAATCAATCAACAGTTCTGAGCATAACAAACACACACAAGAGGAAGAGTTCAGAACTGAACGAATCCTTCTTGTGGAATTGTAGACTGGGTCACATCAATGCGACACGACTAGCTAAGTTGCATAAAGATGGATATTTGAAACCGTTCGAATTTTCATCTTATGACACTTGCCAGTCATGTCTCAAAGGCAAGATGACCAAAACTCCATTTACGGGACACGGAGAGAGAGTTACGGAACTCTTGGGACTGGTACATAGTGATGTATGCGGCCCCAAGTCTACACTTGCCAGGAATGGTTCTGCGTACTTCATTACATTAACTGACGATCTCTCTAGATTCGGATATGTGTTCATGATGAAACACAAATCAGAAGCTTTTGAGAAATTTAGAGAATATAAACAAGAAGTCGAGAACCAAACAGGGAAAAGTATTAAAATCCTTCAATCTGATCGAGGAGGTGAATACTTGAGCAATGGATTCCTAGACTTCCTAAAAGAGAATGTGATTCTCTCTCAGCTGACTCCTCCATATACACCACAATACAATGGTGTATCTGAACGGAGAAACCGCACCCTATTAAATATGGTGCGCTCTATGATGAGCACAGCTGAGTTACCTATTTCCTTCTGGGGGTATGCACTGGAGACAGCAGCATATCTTTTGAATCAAGTTCCATCTAAATCTGTACCTACCACACTATCTGAGATATGGAGTGGGAAGAGACCATGTCTTAAACGAGTTAAGATATGGGGTTGTCCGGCCTATGTCAAAACGCAAAATCCGGACAAACTCGAGGCGCGGGCAGTTTTATGCAAGTTTGTGGGATATCCCAAACATTCACATGGATATCTTTTCTACCATACTGAGGAACAAAAAGTGTTTGTTTCTCGACATGCCACCTTTTTAGAAAAGGAATTTCTTACAAAAGAAATTAGTGGCGACCAGGTAGAACTGGAAGAAATTCCGGCTACACAAACTCAAACTGAAGATTTAGTGGAACCAGAGAATTCGGTAGTTCCCAACGAACCTCAGCCTCTCCGCCGATCTAGTAGGGTTCCTCACCCACCTGAGAGATACTACGGTTTTCTCATGGATGGTGGGAGCGAGGATTGCATCATCGTTGATGATGACCCAACTAGCTTCGAGCAAGCCATCACGAGTGGGGACTCAGTGAAATGGCTGGATGCATTGCAGTCCGAGATGGAATCCATATACACCAACAAAGTATGGACTTTGGATGTTGCTCCTGAAGGGGTAAAACCCATTGGGAGCAAGTGGATCTTCAAGAAAAAACTTGGTATAGATGGGAAAGTGGAGACTTTCAAAGCTAGACTTGTTGCAAAAGGTTTTCGTCAAAGACCAGGTGTGGACTATGACGAAACCTTTTCTCCAGTGGCTATGCTTAAATCCATTCAGATCATGCTTTTCATCGCTGCATATCATGACTACGAAATCTGGCAAATGGATGTTAAGACCGCCTTTCTAAACGGTGATTTAGAAGAGTGCGTGTACATGACTCAGCCAGAGGGCTTCGTAGATAGTGGGAGCAGCGGGAAGGTGTGCAAGCTGCTTAAATCCATTTATGGATTGAAGCAAGCATCGCAGAGTTGGAACATCTGCTTTGACGTCGTTATCAAAGAGTTTGATTTCGTCAAAAACGTAGATGAACCATATATCTACAAGAATGTGGCAGAGAGTAAGGTTGTCTTCCTCGTATTGTACGTAGACGACATACTCTTGATAGGAAATGACATTCCTATGCTGCAATCGGTGAAGCTCTTCTTATCACAATGATTCTCAATGAAAGATCTTGGTGATGCCTCCTGCATATTGGGAATTATGATCTATAGAGATAGATCTAAAAGGATATTAGGATTGTCCCAATCCAGGTAGATTGACACCATACTAAAGAGGTTTAGTATGGAAGAGTCCAAACGTGGGTTTTTACCCACGATCTCAGGGCTCACTCTCTCCAAAGAGATGTCTCCCAAGACTGATTTGGAGAGAGCTCGCATGCAAGGGATACCCTATGCTTCGGCAGTAGGCTCTATTATGTACGCGATGCTATGTACCAGACCCGATGTAGCATACTCACTAAGTGTAGTGAGTAGGTATCAAGCTGATCCTGGAGAGAGTCACTGGACAGCTGTGAAAAGCATTCTCAAGTACTTGCGAAGGACTAAAGAGATGCTCTTGGTGTATGGTAATGGAGAACTCCAAGTGGAGTCCTTTACCGATTCAAGCTTCCAGAGTGATAAGGACGACTCTAAGTCGCAGTTGGAATTTGTCTTTACCCTTTTCGGAGGGGCGGTTAGCTTGAAGAGTTCCAAGCAGGAAACTGTGGCAGACTCGACGATGGAGGCTGAATACATCGCTGCCAACGATGCTGCCAGAGAGGCTGTCTGGATCAAAAAGTTCATTACTGAACTTGGCGTGGTTCCATACATTGAGCATCCAATACCTTTGTATTGTGATAACAATGGAGCGGTGGCTTTGGCCAAGGAACCCAGGCCCCATCAGCGATCCCGGCATATTCTGAGGCGGTATCACCTGATCCGGGAGATAGTTGATCACCGGGAGATCGAGGTCAGGAGGGTTGACACGAAGAATAACACAGCGGATCCACTCACGAAGGCCCAGATACAGTTTGAGAGACTCTTCGGGATGCTCGGTATGCGATACTACAGCAGCTGGCCCTAGTGCAAGTGGGAGATTGTTAGTTTTATGTATGCCCTAGAGGCCAGTATTGCACAGATGATGTATATTATATTGGATGCTTGGACATATATAGAGAGGACTTTCTTGCTCGATATGATAGTATGCTATCTGGTTGCTCTTTACTTTAACATGTATACTAGTCTCTTTATACTGTCTTATCGTTACATGTTGGTAAAGCACTTAGGATGTGTACTTGACTACCTGGACTATGATGCGGATCGTACTAGTGGGGACATGGTGGTCCATATGTACATCCTTCAAGGTCCCTAGTCATGGGTGTATCGAGACGGGGCATCGATATACCAGAGTAGACTAGCGTATACGCTTCTCGACCCATGAGATGGGCGATGGATGATTCCATATCCATTGGTGTTTGACATCAGAGATGGTATACGGGTGCTCAGTGGAGACTGGGTACACTGGACGGACTCGCCGAGAACTCCTCGATGGTATTATACCTTACGTCAGATGGCAGTTCTCTGGTGACACTTGTGCAGGTTAGTTTGTAGACCCGAGATCGTCATAGAGTCTTGTGTGATTCCCACTGTGCTTTGATTTCTACCTTACCACATGTAGGGTTCCTAGGCACACTAATCAAGTCTCACAAGTGATCAAACATGGCCAATTAAAATTTTACAAGTGCCGAGAAACCCTAATACGGATCGTTAACTAGATGTATAGGCGATGCAAAGCAAATAAACGAATTTATAGCTAAAGGGAAGGGGCTACAACCTTTGTAGATCTGGTCCTCCAACTCCATGGCTCCGTGATGAAGTCCCCTCGCTGTCAATATCGGATCCCGGACTCTAGCATCGGCTTCATCGGAGAAATGGGTGGGCTAGGTCGTCGGTTTCGATACCGAAGATGATCTGCGTCGAGGCAACACAAGATCAAGCTCCAACTTCACCAAGCCATGAAACTTGTGAAGAAAACACCCTATACTATTTGGCAAGAGGTAAAGGATGAAGAAATAGGAAGTGGGTTCACTTTGGAATTGGATTTCTCACTCATTTTCACAAGTTGCCATTGATGAAGGCAAGGTTTTCTTCTTGTTGAAGATGAAGAAGAAGAAGAAAGAATATGATAGAATAAAAAAGATCAACTTAAAAAGAATATCCCATTCATTCTTATCATAATCCAACCTTGGTTAAGTGTAGAGAATGGACTAGGGTTAGTTGAATGGTTAGGTTTAGGAGATGAAGACAAAATGGTCACTTAGTCAAAGATGCTTTGATGCTTCAAGAGGCTTCAAGCAAAGAACAAAGAAAGCCACCATTTTCTCTTTTCCAAAATAAATAAATAAATAAGTAAGTAAACAAAACCCTAACCACTCATATAACCATGGTTTAATCCTTTACACAAACCCAAGTGAGCATGTATCATCAAACATGATACAATCTTGTGCACTAAAATATATCATATATACAATGTGCATTTCAAGTGAGAAAATCCATTTAAAGTGAACTGATACTAGTTAATACAAAGTAATATATCAAATATATAATTATGCATTAAATCATTAAATCAATACTTGATTTAACGATCCGGTCATATCGCAGATAACCGACTAATATCCAAGGTATCGGCTTATCGAATCAATCCTTGATTCGATAACTAGGTTATATCGCATACAACCAATCGATACATTCATCGCCAGAATAGAATGCGGTATCACATACACGCATTATTCTCGGTCCCGCACATATCTCATATGCGCTCCTATTTCGTTTCGCTTGAGCCAGGAAACCTCTGTGTAGGACTCTAAAGACTCGTCAATATGCCGGCAGCAGATGATGATCATATCAAGCACCCACAAGCCGCAAGCGGTCTGCTAAACGTAACGGCCACCCGGGTATTGAGCTATCAGAAGATTGACGAGCAAGCCCGCTCACACTCCTGTGAATCCAACCAGTAACACTTACCGTATAGTCCGGTCTGTTCGTCTGATATGTCGCATATCTCGCCTAGGGGTAGTAAACGTCAGACCCCAGTAGCTTGATAAGTCATGCCGACGTAAGGTCCATAACATTCGTGAAACTACTGATAACTCTTACCAGTATATCACTGCAACCCTGGCCAGGGATTTCCTGTTATGGCCAGTCGAGCATAGCGCAACATCCACCCCCAATACCGGGAGAGACGAATCCCCTCCTATCGCTCATTGCCTCCATGTGAATCGGGACTGTACCCAAAGACCACCTGTTTGCACGACTCAGTAGAGCCGTGGTAGGGTGGAAATCAAAGCACAGTGGGAGACACACAAGACTCTATAACGATCTCGTGTCAACAGACTAAGCTGTACCAGTGTCACCAGAGAACTGCCATCTGACGTGAGGTATAATACCATCTGGGAGTTCTCGGCGAGTCCGTTCAGTGTACCCAGTCTCCACTGAGCACCCGCATACCATCTCTGATGTCAAACACCAATGGATATGGGATCATCCATCGCCCATCACATGGGTCGAGAAGATATACGCTAGTCTACTCTGGAATATCAATGCTCCGTCTCGATATTCCCACGACTAGGAATAATGAAGGATGTACTCATTGACTACCCAGGCCCCACTAGTATGATCTTCATCACAGTCCTGGAAGTCGAGTACACATCCTAAGGGCTTTATCAACATGTAATCAGAGAGACAGAAAGTATACCTGTTAAGATAAAGAGCAACCAGATAGCGTACTATCATGTCGAGCAAGAAAGTCCTACCTATATATGTCCCAGCATCCACTACAATATACATCCTATGTACAGTAATGGCCTCTAGGGCATACATATAACTAACACCACGTCCATGAGGGCGTGCAAAACGGTGGTTTTTGGGTACAGTCCCGAGTCACGTGGAGGCAATGAGCGATAGGAAGGGTTTCGTCTCTCCCGGTATTGGGGGTTGATGTTGCGCTGTGCTCGATTGGCTATAACAGGGAAGTCCCTGGCCAGGGCTGATTTAGAGATTTGCTGGTAAGTGTTACCAGTAGTTTCTTGACCCGTTATGAGCCTCACATCGGCACGACTTATCTGTTATTGGGGTCTGACGTTTACCACCCCTAGACTTGATATGCGACATACAGATGAGGAGACCGGACTGTACGGGAAGTGTTACCGGCAGGCTTTTACAGGAGTAGGAGCGGGCTTGCTTGCTGATCTTCTGATCGCTCAATACCCGTGTAGCCGTTACGTCCAGCTAGTTCCGCTGACGGCTTGTGGGTGCTTGATGTGATCATCACCTACAGCCGGCGTATTGACGAGTCTTTAGAGTCCTACATAGAGGTTTTACTGGCCCAGGCAAAACGAAATAGGAGCGCATATGTGATATGTGCAGGACCGAGAATAATGCGTGTATGTGATACCGTATTCTATTCTTGCGACTTTTTGTATCGGTCGGTTATATATAGGATATAGCCGGGTTATCGAATCAAGTATTGGTTCGATAAGTCGATACAAAGGATGTTAGCCGGTTATATGAGATATGATCGGATTATTAAGTCAAGTGTAGATTTAATAATTAAGTGTATAATTGTATATTAGATATACTAATTTACACTTGCTAACACTTGTTCACTTAGGGTTTTTTCTCACATGTACACTACTTTAACATATATATGATATATGTTAAAATGTGTTATCATATTGTATCATGGTTGATGATACAACATTCATGTGTGTATGAGACATACACCAACCTATTTGTTATGATTGGGTTTAATGTTTAAAAGTAATTACAAAATTAGTGGAAAATTAGAAAATGCATGAAGCTTGTGGAAGCTTGTGGACGCATTGACTAAAGTCCACTAGATTTGTTTTTACTTTGGACTTTAACCTAACCATCACACACTTAGCTATGGTTATGGCTCTACAAGGGTTAGTATATGATACTCACTCACCATGTTTAGCATTCTCACTTAATCATTATCCTCGTTTTCTTTTCTTTTGTTCATCATCTTCTTCTTCATTTGAGCAAAAGAAAAAGCTTGCTAGGGTTTTGAAAAAAGTTAGATAGATTATGAGAAACAAAAATCCAAAGAGAACCCACTTCCTATTTCTCCATCCTCTACTATATTAGCACTTTAGTATAGGGTGTTTGCTTCACTAATTCTCAAATTAGCGAAGTAGTAGCTTGAGTCGGAATTCCCTCGACGTAAATCGTCTTCTGCCACGGAGACTTCAAGCTAGGTCGCATCTTTCGCCTCGTGAAGCCATGCAAGAGTCCGGGAGAACCTTGATCGCAGGGAAGGGACTTCATCAAGGAGCTTAGAAGTGAAGGACCGATCTACAAAGGTTGTATTTCGTATTCCCTTTAGAGTAAAGTTGTTTACTTGCCCATTGTTTCACCTAAACTCCAGTATACGATCTTGCTTAGTGTTATTCGGCACATAAAAATTTAATTTTGGCATGGTCGATCCCTTGTAGAGCCTTGTTAGTGTGCCTAGTTACCTTACACATGTACACCAACAAAGTATGGACGTTGGACATTTCTCCAGATGGGGTAAAACCCGTAGGATGCAAGTGGATCTTCAAAAGGAAGATTGGTGTAGATGGACAGGTTGAGACCTATAAAGCTAGACTTG
Organism: Agapanthus africanus; assembly: GCA_030015575.1. NCBI lineage: Eukaryota > Viridiplantae > Streptophyta > Magnoliopsida > Asparagales > Amaryllidaceae > Agapanthus > Agapanthus africanus. The sequence continues at coordinate 291,774,815 of JASDDO010000012.1, read as the reverse complement.
TTGCAAAGGGTTTCCGTCAAAGACCTGGCTTGGACTATGACGAAACCTTTTCTCCAGTGGCTATGCTGAAATCCATTCGGATCCTTCTTGCCATTGCTGCCTTCCACGATTCTGAGATCTGGCAGATGGACGTAAAGACCGCTTTTCTAAATGGAAATTTAGAGGAGTGTGTCTATATGGACCAGCCAGAGGGTTTCATTCAGAGTGGGAGCAGCGGAAAGGTGTGCAAGTTGCTTAAGTCCATCTACGGACTAAAGCAGGCATCGCGGAGTTGGAACATCTGTTTTTATGAGACGGGCAAAGAATTTGGCTTTATCAAAAATCCTGATGAACCATGCATCTATAGTAGATTTGTAGCAAGAACTGTTGTATTCCTCGTATTATACGTGGATGACATTTTCTTGATAGGAAATGACATTCCTATGCTACAATCTGTCAAAGGGTTCTTGTCACACAGGTTCTCCATGAAAGACCTGGGTGATGCCTCGTACATTCTGTGGATCCGGATCTTTCGTGACAGATCCAAGAGGATATTAGGAATTTCACAGTCCAGGTACATCGACACCATACTGAGAAGATTCAGTATGGAAGATTCCAAGCGCGGTAATCTACCGGCTTGTCACGGGATCACCCTCTCCAAAGAGATGTCTCCTAAGACTGATTTGGAAAGGGATCGCATGTCTATTATACCCTACGCTTCTGCGGTAGGCTCTATAATGTATGCGATGTTGTGTACCAGACCAGATGTAGCTTATGCACTGAGTGTGGTAAGCCGGTATCAGTCAAACTCTGGGGAGAAGCACTGGATAGCGGTAAAGAACATTCTCAAGTACCTGAGAAGGACTAAGGAGATGTTCTTGGTGTATGGCGGAAAAGACCTCCAGATCGAGGCCTTTGCTGACTCCAGCTTCCATAGTGACGAGGATGATTCCAATTCTATGTCGGGTTATTTCTTTACCCTCAATGGAGGGGCGGTGTGTTGGAAGAGTTCCAAACAGGAAACCGTTGCTGACTCGACGATGGAAGCAGAATATATCGCTGCTGCAGATGCCGCAAAAGAAGCCGTCTGGATAAGGAAGTTCCTAACAAAACTTCAGGTTGTTCCGTCTTTTGTTCATCCAATACCTTTGTATTGCGACAACAACGGGGCTATAGCTTTAGCGAAGGAACCCAGGTCCCATCAGAGATCCAGACACATCTTGAGGCGGTATCACCTGATCAGGGAGATCGTGGGTCGCCAGGAGATCGAGGTTCGGAGAGTTTCTACAGGAGATAACACTGCTGATCCACCTACAAAGGCCTTACCCCAGACTCAGTTCGAGCGGCTGATCGAGATGATAGGTCTTCGATACGCCAGTACATGGCCTTAATGCAAGTGGGAGATTGTTAGTTTATATGCTTTAGAGGCCATTACTGTATCATACTAGTTTGTATATTACTTAATGGAAGCTTGGGATATTCACCTTGTATAGACAATCTTGCTCAATATAGTAGTATGCTACTTGGTTTGTTTCTACTTTAATGTGTACATGTGTTTATTTTAGTATATCACCTATACACATTAGTGGAGCCCTTAGGTTCTTTGCTTGATTACCAGCGTTGTGATGGCAGTAACACTAGTGGGGACTGGGTAATCCACAAGCACATCCTTATGCAGGTCCCTAGTCATAGGACTATCGAGACAGGGCATCGATACTCCGGTGTAGACTAGCGTGTGCGCTTATCATCCCAGTGTGGGAGACGGTCTGTCCCACAGCCGTCAGTACGTCGTACTTGAGATAGTATGCGGGTGCTCGTTAGGTTACGAGTACACTGGACATGACTCGTTGGGAACAGATGGTTGGTACTATCCCTATCGTCAGTTATCAGTTCCCAGGTGACATGAGTACAGCTTAGTCCGCTCACTGTTAGTGTATATGCCCTAGAGGCCATTACTGTATCATACTAGTTTGTATATTACTTAATGGAAGCTTGGGATATTCACCTTGTATAGACAATCTTGCTCAATATAGTAGTATGCTACTTGGTTTGTTTCTACTTCAATGTGTACATGTGTTTATTTTAGTATATCACCTATACACATTAGTGGAGCCCTTAGGATCTTTGCTTGATTACCAGCGTTGTGATGGCAGTCACATTAGTGGGGGCTGGGTAATCTATAAGCACATCCTTATGCAGGTCCCTAGTCGCAGGACTATCGAGACAGGGCATCGATACTCCGGAGTAGACTAGTGTATGCGCTTCTCATCCCAGTGTGGGAGACGGTCTGTCCCACAGCCGTCAGTACGTCATACTTGAGATAGTATGCGGGTGCTCATTAGGTTACGAGTACACTGGATAGGACTCGTCCGGAACAGTTGGTTGGTACTATACCTATCGTCAGTTATAAGTTCCCAGGTGACATGAGTACAACTTATGTTAGTGTATTTGCCCTAGAGGCCATTACTGTATCATACTAGTATGTATATTACTTGATGGAAGCTTGGGATATTCACAGTTGTATAGAAAATCTTGCTCGAAATGGTAGTATGCTACTTGGTTTGTCTCTTCTTTAATGTGTACATGTGTTTCTATATTGTATCACCTATACGCATTAGTGGAGCCCTTAGGATCTTTGCTTGATTACCTGCGTTGTGATGGCAGTTACACTCGTGGGGGCTGGGTAATTTACAAGCACATCCTTAATTACACATCCCTGGTCGCGGGATTATCGAGACAGGGCATCGATACTCCGGAGTAGACTAGCGTATGCGCTTCTCATCCCAGCGCGGGAGACGGCCTGTCCCACAGCCGTCAGTACGTCGTACTTAAGATAGTATGCGGGTGCTCGTTGGGTTACGAGTACACTGGACAGGACTCGTCGGGAACTGTTGGTTGGTATTAAACCTATCGTCAGTTATCTGTTCCCAGGTGACATGAGTACAGCTTAGTCCGCTGACTTGACACTGTCACTTCGCCTCGAGTGTGTTCCCACTGTACTTTGAATACTACCCTACCACGGCTCAAAGGAGTCGTGCAAACATGTAGTTTTTGGGTGCAGTCCCGAAGCATTTGGAGGCAGTGACGGTTAGACAGGATTCGTCTCTCCCGAAATTGGGGGTTGACATCGTGCTGTGTCCAGGAGAGCCATTACACAAGTTGTCCCTGGCCAGGGCAAGCTAGATATACTGGTAGGTTTCCAGTGTTATCTCATGGTGTTCTGGACTACACTCCGACACGACTTGTACCGCTATTAGGGGACTGACGTTTACCGCGCCCCTAGGCCCGCCATGCGATATATCAGACGAACAGACCGGACTGTACGGAGACTGTCACATTCAGGCTCAGTAGGAGTTAAGATGGGTTCACCCCATCAGTCTTCTTATCGGCATCTACCTGGGGACCGTTACGTACAACTAGTGCCGCTTGCGGTCTGTTGTTAAACCCACTGCCAGCGTAGTGTCGAGTCTTTAGAGTCCTATACAGAGGGTTATTCGCATTTAGGCAATATGAGTAGAGGTCGAATGGTTTTGCGACAGGGTTCGTTCACATCCGCGCACTTGTGCACGTTTGCTGTCCGGACAGCTTATACTAGCGGGCTTTAGTTTAAGCCGGATCCTAGTATATGATTTGGGATTGGTTTTATCTCATTGTATTCGTGTTCCTCGGAACACGGATACGGGTGTGTATACACAGTTGACTGAGACAGAGGCAGAGGACATTGATTAGGGTTGATGACCATTGTCATTTTCTTAACCCTAATGCTTATGTGTGAATTTTGATTAATTGATATTAGTTAATTATAATTGTGCATGGTTAGGGTTGTTGACCATTTGACTATACTTGACTTGTTGACATAGGTTGACATGTTGACCATCATCATTCCATATGAAAGATGCTCTTTGATCCTTGCAAATGGCATTTAATGTGAAATTATAATGGTCAATTCTTGATTAACCATGACAATTATTTTAGCTAATTATCTAATTTCCATAATTCACATATATGAGAGAAGAATGGTTCATTTCATCTCATTCTATATTTTTGGTTCTCTCTCCCCCTCTTCCTCTCTCTCTAGCTCTCCCCTCTCATGAGTTGAGAATCCCTTGAGCTTAAGATAAATCCTTCAAAGATACTCTCTACTCTTTTCTAAGGTTCTAAGATTAGCACTCCAAGCATCTTAGTTGCTTCTAGTTTGAAGTTGAAGCCAAAGGTTGAGGCTCTCGTGTGGATCTTTCTTCGACAAGAGAAGGCGACAAGGAGATCACTATCTTTCACTATAAGGGGCTAGGAGAGAAGGACTTGAAGCCCTAGGTATAACCTCTTTTCCGAGTAGCTAAACTTTTTAGCTTTGTATTTAGTTTATGTTTTGCAAAGATCCTCCTTTTGATAGTCCATGTTGCCTAGTGTGTTAAAAATCCGTTTTTTATACCGTTTCCGCCTCCCGGCAAGCACCGGGGTGGGCAACGTGGACTTACATTAGTATCAGAGCCTAACTAAACACAAACTAGCTAGTTAGTAAAGTGTATAGGAGTTCGATCGGTAAAAATCGCAAAACTAGTTTTCAAAACCCTAAGTTTCTGTTGATTTTTTTTTCTGCTCTAAAAATAATAAATCATACTTCAAAAATCGGCTCAGGGTTTTGTTAAGAAACACACCAAAAATGATCCAGTGAACCATTCAAAGCGCCGCGGTTCCGCGGCAAGAACATGCTTCTTGCCGCAGATCCGCGGCCGAGTTGACTCGGTCGTGGACCGAGTTTGGTGCAGTGTTCTTCTGTTAAGGTTTTGGGATTTTTAAAATATTTTATTTCTGCCCAGATTTTCTAGAAAAGAAATTTGTATTTGGGGTGGTTATAAATCCGTATTTTTGATCGAACTTCCCTATACTTTGACTAATGGGTTATATCTGTGATGTATTATATGTATTGAACCTCTGCTAATCGCTATACGTCGATTAGTGGGGGTTATACATATCTGTGATCTGTAATGCTTGTTTGTTTGTGTATATGAATTCGTTGGATTGTCGCGGATGAATTGTCGGGGGGTTGTGAGATGAGAGTTTTCTTATTCTTTCAATTCCTGTAATATGTAAATTGATGTAATATTATTTGTTTGGCCGCACAACCGGGTCGAGGTTGTAGCCGTCATTGTATAATTTCTTTTTACTGTTTTTGCTCCTAGGATAGACCCATGGTGGGGTGCACAAACTACCGGGTATCTCGAAGTACCGAGTGGCCTACTCACGTCGTTGAGGGAGGTTGCTTCGCTTCGGGTATTGGCGGGTAGTTTTCCGCACCCGTAGGGGTCTTGGGTGGGGTTTTGGCTATTCATCGCGACCGTGTAATCCGCTTTTCGTTGCAGGCTCGAACGAATCGCGGATTCCTAGTATATCCAAAATGTTCATCTGTGATCTGGATTGACTATCATTGCTATATATCTATATATGATATCTATTTAGGTGTTGCTTATGGTTTGCATCCGCGCTAGTCCAGCCCCCGCTCTGTCGTTAGTTAAGTAACCTAACGGGTGATGACAGGGCCCCGTGGCGAATGCAGACGGCATAAGCGTACACCATATTTTGGTTGTTTTCTGCAATGGTAGGATTAAATGATGGGACGCATTAAAATTAATGCAAAAAAATAAACCAAGTAAAAGTCATTGGAACACTTTGAAAACCACTCGGTTCTTTTCAAAACCAAACTTTTAGATGCAGAGCTTGAACCACTCCTTTTAAAAGCTATCTCGTTCCATCGGTTATATCAAGTTCACTACGTTCACGGTTTCGCCAAAACCATTCGTAGCCCTCCATCATTTCAGTTAAATATTCGGTAGTATTCAAGCTATGTATTTTGACCTCACGCCAAGGCATAGTGATTGGTAGCTGCCGGATATTTATCTGTTGCATAGATAGAATGCGTTGGTTTGAGACAGTCGTACTGCCGTTTTAGCCTACGTCAAGGGTAGATACGGGTGGGTTCAAATTAACCTGGATAATGATGGGTAGAACTTGACATGTGACTTATGACATTTTGACCTCACGCCAAGGTCATAAGAGCATGGGGCAAAAATCCACATCGGGAGTTTCAAAAGAACTGAAACTTGCTAGCGCTGCATACCATTTGGAGTGTGATAATTCTGGTAGGATCCCTTCAGTTTTATCACGCGATGATATTTGGATCCCGATCCTACTGTGAGTATATGCTACTCTTCGGGAAATTTCTCACTTAACGATCAATGCTATAAACCTAGTAGGTGTCTAGAAAGGTGTTACCGGGGCTATGCCCACAGGAAAAAAGAGGTTACTTAATTAAGGAAATTCGCGAAAGCGTTGGAAAACCTCCCTCGAAGTACCGACACTGGCCTGGCTGAACGGTTAAGCAAGTATTGTATGGTGAGATTGATCCCGACTAATTATTCCTTTATGGTTTGAGGAGGGATTCGAGAGACAGTGGGAGCCATCCTGTTTAAACAAACTAAAAACCACTCTAAACTTGCAAGAGCATCATGCTAAAGTGTTTCTTTTCTCTCTCCTAATTGCAGCGACCAATCAAGATGACCGAACTTAAGTTATTACTAGATAAAAATATACTGGCAGGGCCAAACTACAAAGATTGGCTCAGGAATGTCAAAATGGCAATCACTTATGACAAGTTGGGGTATCTTCTTACCACCAAAGCTCCCCCTGTCCAAGGTCCCACCTCCAGCGTCGCGGATATAGAAATCCGTAAGACATAGGAGATCGATTGCGCGAAGGCCAAATGCCTCGTGCTTGCCTCTATGGACAATGAACATCAGAGGAGGCACGAGAATATGGACCTAAAATCCATATTTCTCCATACAAAAGAACTGTATGGAGAGCAGTCTCGTATCGCAAGATACGAAGTGTCGAAGAAGCTGTTTTCGGCAAGATTGGCCGTCGGATCATCGGTAGCGGAACACGTGCTTAAGATGATTGGCTACATAGAGGAGCTCGCGGACTTTGGGACCACGTTGGAGAATGAACTCTGCACTGACCTGATTCACCAGTCCCTTCTTTCCACTTACGCCCAGTTTGTCCTAAACTTCAACATGCAAGGAAAGGAGGTTGAACTTTCCGAACTTCTGAACATGTTGAGGAGTGCTGAGGGCACCCTACAGAAAAGTAGGGAGACATCCACTTTGTTTGTAGGAGGATCTTCCTCTTCTAGGTCCAGGGCGAAAGCCAAGGGAAAGAAGAAGAAAGCCCCTGCCTAACCAAGGGGCGGTGTTAGTAAAGTGGATACGAAGGGAAAGGGAAAGGCAACAAAGGTAGCGGGAAAGCTTGTTGGAAAGGAAGAATGCATTTACTGTCACAAGAGTGGACACTGGAAACAGGATTGCAAGGCTTGGAAGGCCAGAACCCAGGATCTGAAGCGAGTTGCGGCTTCAGCTTCCGGTGTGTATGTTATTGAAAACTGTCTATCAATAAACTCTACTTCCTGGGTATTGGATACCAGATCAGGATCTCATATATGTAATTTTTTGCAGGCATTGAGAAGGCGTTGGGTTTTGAAGGCAGGTGATATGACCCCAAGAGTTGCAAACGGGGCTGGCATGGATGCTGAGGCCGTTGGGGACTATCACCTGGGATTGTCAGATGGACACTTTTTGGTTTTGCGTAGTTGTTATTTTGTACCAAATGCAACTTGTAATATCATTTCTGTATCTGTATTGTCTAAAGAAGGTTTTGAATTTGCATTTGTAAGTAATGTTGTGAACATTCACCTTAATCAAGTTTTGATTGGGTCAGGTACATTATATACGTATTAAACCAACCACAGATTTTCAATGCCCAGAATACACACAAAAGAAAGTCTCCAGAAATCAATCAAACTTTCTTATGGCATTGTAGACTGGGTCACATCAATGAGAGAAGGTTGACTAAGTTACTTACAGAAGGATATTTGGATCCGTTCGAATATCAATCATATGCAACTTGTCAATCCTGTCTCAAAGGAAAGATAACAAAGACTCCGTTCACTGGACACAGAGTAAGAGCGAGCGAGCTCTTGGGACACGTACACAGCGATGTGTGCGGTCTAATGTCTACACATGTACGAAGCGGTTATTCTTACTTCATTAATTTTAAGGATGACTTTTCAAGGTACGGATATGTCTTCTTAATGAAACATAAATCCGAGGCCTTTGAAAAATTCCAGGAATATAAGAATGAAGTAGAAAAACAAACAGGCAAAAGTATCAAGGCACTGAGATCTGATCGAGGTGGCGAATACTTGATTACCGAATTCCTGGATTACTTAAAATAGAATGGAATTCTCTCTCAGCTTACTCATCCATACACTCCGCAACATAACGGTGTATCGGAGAGACGGAACCGAACCTTATTGGATATGGTACGGTCCATGATGAGTAACGCTGAGTTACCGCGATCATTCTGGGGATATGCGCTAGAATCAGCCGCATACCTTTTGAACCGAGTTCCCACTAAGACTGTGCCTACCACACCATATGAGTTATGGAGTGGGAAGAAACCATATCTTCAATACCTGAAAATTTGGGGATGTCCAGCTTTTGTCAAAAAGCAGCATGCGGACAAACTCGAGGCACGCTCAGTACTGTGCAAGTTTACGGGATACCCAAAGAACTCCAGGGGGTATCTTTTATATTACGCAGAGGAACAAAAGGTCCTTGTTTCTCATAATGCCCACTTTCTGGAACATCAGTTCTTAGAAAAGGAAATTAGTGGGAGCGCAATAGAACTGGAAGAAATTCCAAAACCATGAGCTATTACTGAAAGCTTAGTAGAACCAGAGGGTTCGAAAGATCAGGACATTCCTACGCCGCTCCGCAGGAGTAGTAGGCAGTCTCATCCGCCCGAGAGATACTACGGTTTTCTCAAAGACGGGGATAGAGAAGATTGCATCATTGATAGTTATGAGCCGACTAGCTTCCAGCAAGCCATTCAGAGCGTTGACACGGTAAGATGGCTGGATGCAATGCGGACCGAAATGGAGTCCATGTACACCAACAAAGTATGGACGTTGGACATTGCTCCATATGGGGTAAACCCCGTAGGATGCAAGTGGATCTTCAAAAGGAAGATTGGTGTAGATGGACAGGTTAAGACCTATAAAGCTAGATTTGTTGCAAAGGGTTTTCGTCAGAAACCTGGTTTGGACTATGACGAAACCTTTTCTCCAGTGGCTATGCTGAAATCCATTCGGATCCTTCTTGCCATTGCTGCCTTCCACGATTATGAGATTTGGAAGATGGACGTAAAGACCGCTTTTCTAAATGGAAATTTAGAGGAGTGTGTCTATATGGACCAGCCAGAGGGTTTCATTCAGAGTGGGAGCAACGGAAAGGAGTGCAAGTTGCTAAAGTCCATTTATGGACTAAAGTAGGCATCGCGGAGTTGGAACATCTGTTTTGATGAGACGGTCAAAGAATTTGGCTTTATCAAAAATCCAGATGATCCATGCATCTATAGTAGATTTGTAGCGAGAACTGTAGTATTCCTCGTTTTATACATGGATGGCATTCTCTTAATAGGAAATGACATTCCTATGCTACAATCTGTCAAAGGGTTCTTGTCACACAGGTTCTCAATGAAAGACCTGGGTGATGCCTCATACATTCTGGGGATCCGGATCTACCGTGACAAATCCAAGAGGATATTAGGACTCTCACAGTCCAGGTACATCGACACCATACTAAAAAGATTCAGTGTGGAAGATTCCAAGAGCGGTAATCTACCGGCTTGTCACGGGATCACCCTCTCCAAAGAAATGTCTCCCAAGACTGATTTAGAAAGCGATCGCATGTCTATTATACCCTACGCTTCTGCGGTAGGCTCTATAATGTATGCGATGTTGTGTAACAGACCGGATGTGGCTTATGCACTGAGTGTGGTAAGCAGGTATCTGTCAAACCCTGGGGAGAAACACTGGATAGCGGTAAAGAACATTCTCAAGTACCTGAGAAGGACTAAGGATATGTTCTTGGTGTATGGTGGAAAAGTCCTCTAGATTGAGGCCTTTGCTGACTCCAGCTTCCAGAGTGACAAGGATGATTCCAAGTCCATGTCGGGTTTTGTCTTTACCCTCAATAGAAGGACGGTGTGTTGGAAGAGTTCCAAACAGGAAACCGTTGCTGACTCAACTATGGAAGCGGAATATATCGCTGCATCTGATGCCGCAAAAGAATCCGTCTGGATGAGGAAGTTCTTGAAAGAACTTCAGGTGGTTCCGTCCATTGTTGATCCAATACCTCTGTATTGCGACAAGAACGGGGCTATAGCTTTAGCGAAGGAACCCAGGTCCCATCAGAAATCCAGACACATCTTGAGGCGGTATCACCTATTCAGGGAGATCGTGGATCGCCAGGAGATCGAGGTTCGAAGGGTTGCTTCAGAAGATAACACTGCAGATCCATTCACGAAGGCCTTACCCCAGACTCAGTTCGAGCGGCTGATCGAGATGATAGGTCTTCGATAAGCTAGTACATGGCCTTAGTGCAAGTGGGAGATTGTTAGTGTATATGCCCTAGAGGCCATTACTGTATCATACTAGTATGTATATTACTTGATGGAAGCTTGGGATATTCACAGTTGTATAGATAATCTTACTCGAAATGGTAGTATGCTACTTGGTTTGTCTCTGCTTTAATGTGTACATGTGTTTCTTTATTGTATCACCTATAAGCATTAGTGGAGCCCTTAGGATCTTTGCATGATTACCAGCGTTGTGATGGCAGTCACACTCGTGGGGGCTGGGTAATCTACAAGCACATCCTTATTTACACGTCCCAGGTCCTGGGATTATCAAGACGGGGCATCGATACTCCGGAGTAGACTAGCGTATGCGCTTCTCATCCCAGCGCGGGAGACGACCTGTCCTACAGCCATCAATACGTCGTACTTGAGATAGTTTGCGGGTGCTCGTTGGGTTACGAGTACACTGGACAGGACTTGTCGGGAACTGTTGGTTGGTATTATACCTATCGTCAGTTATCAGTTCCCAGGTGACATGAGTACAGCTTAGTCCGCTGACTTGACACTGTCACTTCGCCTCGAGTGTGTTCCCACTGTACTTTGATTACTACCCTACCACGGCTCAAAGGAGTCGTGCAAACAGGTAGTTTTTGGGTGCAGTCCCGAAGCATTTGGAGGCAGTGACGGTTAGACAGGATTCGTCTCTCCCGGTATTGGGGGTTGACATCGCGCTGTGTCCAGGAGAGCCATTACATAAGTAGTCCCTGGCCAGGGCAAGCGAGATATACTGGTAGGTTTCCAGTGTTATCTCATGGTGTTCTGGGCTACACTCCGACACGACTTGTACCGCTATTAGGGGACTGACCTTTACCGCCCCCCTAGGCCCGCCATGCGATGTATCAGACGAACAGACCGGACTATACGTAGACTGTCACATTCAGGCTCAGTAGGAGTTCAGATGGGTTCACTTCGTCAGTCTTCTTATCGGCATCTACCTGGGGACCGTTACATACAGCTAGTGCCACTTGCGGTCTGTGATTAATCCCACTGCTAGCGTAGTGTCGAGTCTTTAGAGTCCCACACAGAGGGTTATTCGCTTTTAGGCAAAATGAGTAGAGGTCGCATGGTTTTGCGACAGGGTTCGTTCACATCCGCGCACTTGTGCACGTTTGCTGTCCGGACAACTTATACTAGTGAGCTTTGGTTTAAGCCGGATCCTAGTATATGATTTGGGATTGGTTTTATCTCATTGTATTCGTGTTCCTCGGAACACGGATGCGGGTGTGTATGCACAGTTGACTGAGACAGAGGCAGAGGAGTTTAATTAGGGTTGATGACCCTTGTCATTTTCTTAACCCTAATGCTTATGTGTGAATTATGATTAATTGATATTAGTTAATTATAATTGTGCATGGTTAGGGTTGTTGACCATTTGAATATACTTGACTTGTTGACCTTGGTGGACATGTTGACCATCATCATTCCATATGAAAGATGCTCTTTGATCCTTGCAAATGGCATTTAATGTGAAATGATAATGGTCAATTCTTGATTAACCATGACAATTATCTTAGCTAATTATCTAATTTCCATAATTCACATATATGAGAGAAGAATGGTTCATTTCTTCTCATTCTATATTTTTGGTTCTCTCTCCTCCTCTTCCTCTCTCTCTAGCTCTCCCCCTCATGAGCTGAGAATCCCTTGAGCTTGAGATAAATCCTCCTAAGATACTCTCTACTCTTTTCTAAGGTTCTAGGATTAGAACTCCAAGCATCTTAGTTACTTATAGTTTGAAGTTGAAGCCAAAGGTTAAGGCTCTCGGGTGGATCTTTCTTCGACAAGAGAAGGCGACAAGGAGATCACTATCTTTCACTCCAAGGAGCAAGGAGAGAAGGACTTGAAGCCTTAGGTATAACCTCTGTTCCGAGTAGCTAAACTTTTTAGCTTTGTAGTTAGTTTATGTTTTGCAAAGATCCTCCTTTTGATAGTCCATGTTGCCTAGTGTGTTAAAAATCCGTTTTTTATACCGTTTCCGTCTCCCCGCAAGCACCGGGATGGGCAACGTGGACTTACAGCTTAGTCCGCTGACATGACACTGTCACTTCGCCTTGATTGTGTTCCCACTGTACTTTGATTACTACCCTACCACGGCTCAAAGGAGTCGTGCAAACAGGTAGTTTTTGGGTGCAGTCCCGAAGCACTTGGAGGCAGTGACGGTTAGACAGGATTCGTCTCTCCCGGTATTGGGGGATGACATCGCGCTGTGTCTAGGAGAGACATTACACGAGTAGTCCCTGTCCAGGGCAAGCGAGATATACTGGTTGGTTTCCAGTGTTATCTCAGGGTGTTCTGAGCTTCACTCTGACACGACTTGTACCGCTATTAGGGGACTGACGTTTACCGCCCCCTAGGCCCGCCATACGATGTATCAGACGAACAGACCGGACTGTATAGAGATTGTCACATTCAGGCTCAGTAGGAGTTCAGATGGGTTTCACCTCGTCCGTCTTCTTGTCGGCATCTACCTCGGGACCGTTACGCACAGCTAGTCCCGCTTGCGGTCTATGGTTAAACCCACTGCCAGCGTAGTGTCGAGTCTTTAGAGTCCCACACAGAAAGCTATTCGCTTTTAGGCAAAAGAGTAGAGGTCGCCTGGTTTTGCGACAGGGTCCGGTCCCATCCGTGCACTTGTGTACGTTTGGTGTCCGGACAGTTAACACTAGCGGGCTTTGGTTTAAGCCAGATCCTAGTGTACATTTTGGGATTGGTTTTATCTCGTTTGTATTCGTGTTCCTCGGAACGCGGATGCGGGTGTGTATGCACAGTTGACAGAGAGACAGAGGCAGAGGATTCTCATTTGACTGTTGACTGTTGACTATTGGATTTTGGCTAAACCCTAATGAGAATAAGAAATATAATAAACAATAATATTAATTAAGTATTATGGTGACATGGTTGTTGAGGGGTTGACTTTGTTGACTTGTTGACTTTGTTGACAGGTTGACTAGGTTGGACTAGTTGACCATCATCATGACAATGGCTATCATTTCATGGCAAAGACTTTTGCTTGCTTGTTTGTTTTTGCAAAATGAGTGCATGAAATGATATAGCCATTTTGACTTGAACCATCACATAATACTTGATTACTATTTTGTTATGATGGCTTTGGATTATGAGAGCTTGAATGGCAAAAGAGTTACTCATTCTCTCATTTCATTTCTCTCTCTTGCTTGAGCTCTCCCTCTTGCTCTTCCTCTTGCTCTCTCTCTAGCTCAAGGCAACACCCTCTCATGAGTTGAGAAACATTGCCTTAGAGATAAAAGAAAACCCAAATCACTTCACTACTCATCCTAGTTCACAAGGTTTAGCAAACCAAGTGTTCTAGTTTCTTCAAGTTCGAAGAAGAAGCCAAAGGTAGAAGCTTTCAGGTGGATCCATCTTCGGCGCAAGGAGACGACGAGGTGAGGCCGATCCGTACACCGGGAAGAGTTGAAGACGAAGGAGTTCAAGAAAGGTATAGCCCCCTAACCGAGTAGATAAAACTCTAGTTAGGTTGTTAGTTGTTTAACAAAGATCCGTATTTTGAGTCCATGTTACCACCTCTTGAAAAATAGTTTTTCATCATTTCCGCAAGCCCGTAAGTACCGGGAGAGCAAACGTGGACTTTGTAAGTCCACGTTGCCATCCCCGGTTCTTGCGGGGAGGCGGAAACTGTATAAAAATCAAATTTTTAGCGCATTAGGCAACATGGACTAACAAAAGTCGGGATCTTTTCTAAACTAAACTAGCTACAAAGCTAAAGAGAGTTAGCTACTCGGAAAAGATGTTATACCTCACTTGAACTCCTTCTTCTTGAAACCTTTGTAGAGCTTGGATGGTGCTTTCCTCGTCGCCTTCTTCCGTTAAAGATGGATCCACCTGAGGGTTCAACTTTCGGGCTCCTTTCTCGAACTTTGAGAGAACTAGGATCTTTGGCTTGCTAAACCTCTAACCCTAGAGTGAGTAGAGAGTGGCTTTGGGGTGTTCTTATCTCAAGGAGAGAGTTTCTCAACACATGAGAGTGAGTCTCCTTGAACTAGAGGAAGAGGAAGAAGAAGAGAGGAGAGAGAAGAGTTATGATAGAATGAATAATATCCTTCTCATTCTACAACCATAACCAAAATGAAAAGAATATCAAATTAACAATAATAATAAAAATTAAATAGTTGATGGATGGTTTGGAATGACTATTATCATTACATTCATTAAATGGTTTTGCTAGAATCAAAGAGCATCTTTGATATGTAATGGTAATGGTCAAACTTTCAACCATGGTCAACAAGTCAACCTTGGTCAACAAGTCAACAAACCCAACCATAACATAATTTCATTTAATTAATATTATTAATTGATATATCACAAATTCATTAGGGTTTGGAAAAAGACGACTGCCAACTGTGCATACACACCCGTTCCGAAACCGTAATGAAAATCCTCTTCCTCCGCCTCAAACAACTATGCATACACACCCGCATTCTTGTTCCGAGGAACATGAACACAATGAGATAAAACTAACCCCAAAACATATACTAGTATCTGGCTCAAACCATTGCCGGCTAGTAATATCCGTCCGGACTCCAAACATGCACAAGTGCGCGGATGAGAACGAACCCTGTCGCAAAACCATGCGACCTCTACTCTGTTTTGCCCAAAAGCGAATAGCCCTCTGTGTGGGACTCTAAAGACTCGACACTACGCTGGCAGTGGGTTTAACCACAGACCCCAAGCGGCACTAGCTGTGCGTAACGGTCCCCAGGTAGATGCCGACAAGAAGACTGACGAGGTGAACCCCATCTGAACTCCTACTGAGTCTGAATGTGACAATCTCCGTACAGTCCGGTATGTTCGTCTGATACATCGCATGGCGGGCCTAGGGGCGGTAAACGTCAGTCCCTAGTAGCGGTACATGTCGTGTCGGAGTGAAGCCCAAAACACCCTGAGATAACACTGGAAGCCTACCAGTATATCTCGATTGCCCTGGCCAGGGACTACTCGTGTAATGGCTCTCCTGGATACAGCGCGATGTCAACACCCAATACCGGGAGAGACGAATCCTGTCTAACCGTCACTGCCTCCAAGTGCTTCGGGACTGCACCCAACCACTACCTGTTTGCACGACCCCTTTGAGCCGTGGTAGGGTAGTAGTCAAAGTACAGTGGGAACACACTCGAGGCGAAGTGACAGTGTCAAGTCAGCGGACTAAGCTGTACTCATATCACCTGGGAACTGATAACTGACGATAGGTATAATACCAAACTGTCAGTTCCCGACGAGTCCTGTCCGGTGTACTCGTAACCCAACGAGCACCCGTATACTATCTCCAGTACGACGTACTGATGGCTGTGGGACAGACCATCTCCCACACTGGGATGAGAAGCTGA
Organism: Agapanthus africanus; assembly: GCA_030015575.1. Taxonomy (NCBI): domain Eukaryota; kingdom Viridiplantae; phylum Streptophyta; class Magnoliopsida; order Asparagales; family Amaryllidaceae; genus Agapanthus; species Agapanthus africanus. The sequence continues at coordinate 291,758,940 of JASDDO010000012.1, read as the reverse complement.
TACGCTAGTCTACTCCGGAGTATCGATGCCCTGTCTCGATAGTCCTGTGACTAGGGACCTGTATAAGGATGTGCTTATAGATTACCCAGCCCCCACTAGTGTGACTGCCATCACAACGCTGGTAATCAAGCAAAGATCCTAAGGGCTCCACTAATGTGTATAGGTGATATACTAAAATAAACACAAGTACACATTGAAGTAGAAACAAACCAAGTACCATACTACTATATTGAGCAAGATTGTTTATACAAGGTGAATATCCCAAGCTTCCATTAAGTAATATAGAAACTAGTATGATACAGTAATGGCCTCTAGGGCATATACACTAACAATCTCCCACTTGCACTAAGGCCATGTACTGGCGTATCGAAGACCTATCATCTCGATCAGCCGCTCGAACTGAGTTTGGGGCAAGGCCTTGGTGAATGGATCTGCAGTGTTTTCTTCTGAAGCAACCCTCCGAACCTCGATCTCCTGGCGATCCACGATCTCCCTGATCAGGTGATACCGCCTCAAGATGTGTCTTGATTTCTGATGGGACCTGGGTTCCTTCGCTAAAGCAATAGCCCCGTTGTTGTCGCAATACAGAGGTATTGGATCAACAATGGACGGAACCACATGAAGTTCTTTCAAGAACTTCCTCATCCAGACAGCTTCTTTTGCGGCATCAGATGCAGCGATGTATTCCGCTTCCATCGTCGAGTCTGCAACGGTTTCCTGTTTGGAACTCTTCCAACACACCGCCCCTCCATTGAGGGTAAAGACAAAACCCGACATGGACTTGGAATCATTCTTGTCACTCTGGAAGCTGGAGTCAGCAAAGGCCTCGATCTGGAGGTCTTTTCCGCCATACACCAAGAACATCTCCTTAGTCCTTCTCAGGTACTTGAGAATGTTCTTTACCGCTATCCAGTGTTTCTCCCCAGGGTTTGACTGATACCGGCTTACCACACTCAGTGCATAAGCTACATCCGGTCTGGTACACAACATCGCATACATTATAGAGCCTACCGCAGAAGCGTAGGGTATAATAGACATGCGATCCCTCTCCAAATCAGTCTTGGGTGACATTTCTTTAGAGAGGGCGATCCCGTGACAAGCTGGTAGGTTACCGCGCTTGGAATCTTCCATACTGAATCTTTTCACTATGGTGTCGATGTACCTGGACTGAGAAAGTCCTAATATCCTCTTGGATCTATCATGATAGATCCGGATCCCCAGGATGTATGAGGCATCACCCAGGTCTTTCATGGAGAATCTGTGCGACAGGAACCCCTTGACAGATTGTAGCATAGGAATGTCATTTCCTATTAAGAGAATGTCATCCACATATAAAACGAGGAATACTACAGTTCTCGCTACAAATCTACTATAGATGCATGGTTCATCTGGATTTTTGATAAAGCCAAATTCCTTGACCGTCTCATCAAAACAGATGTTCCAATTCCGCGATGCCTGCTTTAGTCCATAGATGGACTTAAGCAACTTGCACACCTTTCCGCTGCTCCCACTCTGAATGAAACCCTCTGGCTGATCCATATAGACACACTCCTCTAAATTTCCATTTAGAAAAGCGGTCTTTACGTCCATCTGCCAAATCTCATAATCGTGGAAGGCAGCAATGGCAAGAAGGATCCGAATGGATTTCAGCATAGCCACTGGAGAAAAGGTTTCGTCATAGTCCAAACCAGGTCTTTGACGAAAACCCTTTGCAACAAGTCTAGCTTTATAGGTCTCAACCTGTCCATCTACACCAATCTTCCTTTTGAAGATCCACTTGCATCCTACGGGTTTTACCCCGTCTGGAGCAATGTCCAACGTCCATAATTTGTTGGTGTACATGGACTCCATTTCGGTCCGCATTGCATCCAGCCATTTTACCGAGTCGACGCTCTAAATGGCTTGCTGGAAGCTAGTAGGCTCATCAAAGTCTATGATGCAATCCTCTCTATCCTCGTCAATGAGAAAGCCGTAGTATCTCTCGGGCGGATGAGACTGCCTACTACTTCTGCGGAGTGGCGTGGGAATGTCCTGATCTTTCGAACCCTCTGGTTCTACTAAGCTTTCAGTAATAGCTTGTGGTTCTGGAATTTCTTCCAGTTCTATTGCGCTGCCACTTATTTCTTTTTCTAAGAACTGATGTTCCAGAAAATGGGCATTACGAGAAACAAGGACTTTTTGTTCCTCTGCGTAATAGAAAAGATACCCCCTGGAGTTCTTTGGGTATCCCACAAACTTGCATAGTACTGAGCGTGCCTCGAGCTTGTCCGTATGCTGCTTTTTGACATAAGCTGGACATCCCCAAATCTTCAGGTATTGAAGATAGGGTTTCTTCCCACTCCATAACTCATATGGTGTGGTAGGCACAGTCTTAGTGGGAACTCGGTTCAAAAGGTATGCAGCTGATTCTAGCGCATATCCCCAGAACGATCGCGGCAACTCAGCGTTACTCATCATGGACCGTACCATATCCAATAAGGTTCGGTTCCGTCTCTCCGATACACCGTTATGTTGCGGAGTGTATGGAGGAGTAAGCTGAGAGAGAATTCCATTCTCTTTTAAGTAACCCAGGAACTCGGCACTCAAGTATTCACCACCTCGATCAGATCTTAGTGTCTTGATACTTTTGCCTGTTTTTTTTCTACTTCATTCTTATATTCCTGGAACTTATCAAAAGCTTCGGATTTATGCTTCATTAAGAAGACATGTCCGAACCTTGAGAAATCATCCGTAAAAGTAATGAAATAAGAATAACCGCTTCGCGCATGTGTAAACATTGGACAGCACACGTCGCTGTGTACGAGTCCCAAGAGCTTGCTCGCTCTTACCCCGTGTCCAGTGAACGGAGTCTTTGTCATCTTTCCTTTGAGACAGGATTGACAAGTTGCATACGATTGATATTCGAACAGATCCAAATATCCTTCTGCATGTAACTTAGTCAACCTTCTCTCATTGATGTGACCCAGTCTACAATGCCATAAGAAAGTTTTATCAATTTCTGGAGATTTTCTTTTGTGTGTATTCTGGACATTGAAAATCTGTGGTTGCTTTAAAACGTATATACCATTGTTCAATGTACCTGACCCAATCAAAACTTGATTAAGGTGAATGTTCACTACATTACTTACAAATGCAAATTCATAACCTTCTTTAGATAATAAAGATACAGAAATGATATTACAGGTTGCATTTGGTACATAATAAAACTACTCAAAACCAAAAAGTGTCCATCTGACAAGCCCAGGTGATCGTCCCCCACGGCCTCAGCATCCATGCCAGCACCGTTCACAACTCTGAGGGTCATGTCACCTGCCTTCAAAACTCTACGCTTTCTCAACGCCTGCAAAGAATTACAGATATGAGATCCTGATCCGGTATCCAATACCCAGGAAGTAGAGTTTATTGATAGACAGTTTTCAATAACATACACACCTGAAGCTGAAGCTGCAACTCGCTTCAAATCCTGTGTTCTGTCTTTCCAAGCCTTGCAATCCTGTTTCCAGTGACCACTTTTGTGACAATAGAAGCATTCTTCCTTCCCCACCAGCTTTCCCGCTATCTTTGTTGCTTTTCCTTTTCCCTTAGTATCCACTTTACCGACACCGCCTCTTGGTTTGGCGGGAGCTTTCTTCTTTTTACCCTTGGCTTTCGTCCTGGATCTAGAAGAGGAAGATCCTCCTACAAACAAAGTGGATGTCTCCCTACCTTTCTATAGGGTGCCCTCAGCACTCCTCAACATGTTCAGAAGTTCGGAGAGTTCAACCTCCTTTCCTTGCATGTTGAAGTTAAGGATAAACTGGGTGTAAGTGGAAGGAAGGGACTGGAGAATCAAATCAGTATAGAGTTCATTCTCCAACGTGGTCCCAAGGTCCGCGAGCTCCTCAATGAAGCCAATCATCTTAAGCACGTGTTCCGCTACTGATGATCCGACGGCCAACCTTGCCGAAAACAACTTCTTCGACACTTCGTATCTTGCGATACGAGACTGCTCTCCATACAGTTCTTTTGTATGGAGAAATATGGACTCTAGGTCCATATTCTCGTGCCTCCTCTGATGTTCATTGTCCATCGAGGCAAGTACGAGGCATTTGGCCTTCGCGCAATCTATCTCCCATGTCTTACAGATTTCCTTATCCGCGACGCTGGAGGTGGGACCTGGGACAGGGGGAGGTTTGGTGGTAAGGACATACCCCAACTTGTCGTAAGTGATTGCCATCTTGACATTCCTGAGCCAATCTTTGTAGTTTGGCCCTGTCAATATGTTTTTATCTAGAAGTAACTTAAGTCCTGTCATGTTGAATGGTCGCTGCAATTAGGAGAGAGAAAAGAAACACTTTAGCATGATGCTCTTGCAAGTTTAGAGTGGTTTTTAATTTGTCTAAACTGGATGGCTCCCACTGTCTCTCGAATCCCTTCACAAACCGTAAAGAAAGGATTAGTCAGGATCACTCTCACCGTACAATACTTGCTTAACCGTTCAGCCAGGCCAGTGTCGGTACTTCGAGGGAGGTTTTCCAACGCTTTCACGAAGTTCCTTAATTAAGTAACCTCTTTTCCCTGTGGGCGTAGCCCCGCTAACACCTTTCTAGACACCTACTAAGTTTATAGCATTGATCGTTAAGTGAGAGTTTTCCCGAGGAGTAGCATATACTCACAGTAGGATCGGGATCTAAATATCATCGCGTGACGAAACTGAAGGAATCCTACCAGAATCACCACACTCCAAATGGTATGCAAATCTAGCAAGTTTCAGTACTTATGAAACTCCCGATGTGGATTTTTGCCCCATGCTCTTATGACCTTGGCGTGAGGTCAAAATGTCATAAGTCACATGTCAAGTTCTTCCCATCATTATCCTGGTTAATTTGAACACACCCGTACCTACCCTTGACGTAGGCCAAAATGGCAGTACGACTGTCTCAAACCAACGCATTCTATCTATGCAACAGATAAATATCCGGCAGCTACCAATCACTATGCCTTGGCGTGAGGTCAAAATACATAGCTTGAATACTACCGTATATTTAACTGAAATGATGGAGGGCTACGAATGGTTTTGGCGAAACCGTGAACGTAGTGAACTTGATATAATCGATGGAACGAGATAGCTTTTAAAAGGAGTGGCTCAAGCTCCGCATTTAAAAGTTAGTTTGGAAAAGAACCGAGTGGTTTTTCGAAAGTGTTCCAACGACTTTTGTTTGGTTTATTATCTTGCATGAGTTCTTTTAATGCGTGATATTCTTGCATTAGTTATTTTAATGTGTCCCATCAATTAATCCTACCAATGCAGAAAACAACAAAAATATGACGTACGCTTATGCCATTCGCATTCGCCACGGGTCCCCGTCATCACCCGTTAGGTTACTTAACTAACGACAGAGCGGGGGCTGGGCTAGCGCGGCTGTAAAACATAAGCAACGCCTAAATAGTTATAAATGTAAAGCAATGATAGACATTACAGATCACAGATGAATACATTGGATATACTAGGAATCCGCAATCCGTTCGAGCCTGCAACGAAAAGCGAATTACACGGTCGTGGTGAATAGCCAAAACCCCACCCAAGACCCCTACGGGTGCGGCAAACTACCCGCCAAGTACCCGAAGCGAAGCAACCTCCCTCACTACCGTGAGTAGGCCACTCGGCACTTCGAGATACCCGGTAGTTTGTGCACCCCCTCCATGGGTCTATCCTAGGAGCAAAAACAGTAAAAAGAATTATACAATGACGGCTACAACCCCGACCCGGTTGTGCGGCCAAACAAATAATAATACATCAATTTACATATTACATGAATGAAAGAAAAAGAAAAGCTCATCTCACATCCACCCCGGCTATTCACCCACGACAGTCCAACGCATTCATATACACATACCATCATCAATCACAGATCACAGATATGTATAACCCCGACTAATCGACATATAGCGATTAGCCGACGTTCAATACAAACAAACATCACAGATATAACATATTAGTCAAAGTATAGTGAAGTTCGATCCAAAAATACGGATTTATAGGACCCCAAAAACAAGTTTCTTTTCTGGAAAACCTGGGAACATATAAACCATCTTAAAAATCCCAAAACCCTACCAGAAGAACACTGCACAAAACCCGGTCGTTAGAGGAGCCTAAACGGCGGCGGTTCCGCGGCAAATGCATACCTATCGCCGCGGAACCGCGGCGGTTTGAGGGAATCAGGCGACCGTTTTTGGTGGGTGTCTTCACAAAACCCTGAGCCGATTTTAGGAGTAAAACTTTTTATCTTTTGAGCACAAAAAATTTCAACAGAAAGTTAGGGTTTTTATCTTTTAGGTTTTTGTGATTTTTCCGATCGAACTTTCGTACACTTTACTACTTAGCTAGTTTAAGTTTAGTTAATCTCTGATACCACTGTAAGTCCACGTTGCCAACCCCGGTTCTTGCGGGGAGGCGGAAACGGTATAAAAATCAAATTTTTAGCGCATTAGGCAACATGGACTAACAAAAGTCGGGATCTTTTCTAAGCTAAACTAGCTACAAAGCTAAAGAGAGTTAGCTACTCGGAAAAGATGTTATACCTCACTTGAACTCCTTCTTCTTGAAACCTTTGTAGAGCTTGGATGGTGCTTTCCTCGTCGCCTTCTTCCGTCAAAGATGGATCCACCTGAGGGTTCAACCTTCGGGCTCCTTTCTCGAACTTTGAGAGAACTAGGATCTTTGGCTTGCTAAACCTCTAACCCTAGAGTGAGTAGAGAGTGGCTTTGGGGTGTTCTTATCTCAAGGAGAGAGTTTCTCAACACATGAGAGTGGGTCTCGTTGAACTAGAGGAGGAGGAAGAAGAAGAGAGGAGAGAGAAGAGTTATGATAGAATGAATAATATCCTTCTCATTCTACAACCATAACCAAAATGAAAAGAATATCAAATTAACAATAATAATAAAAATGAAATAATTGATGGATGGTTTGGAATGACTATTATCATTACATTCATTAAATGGTTTTGCTAGAATCAAAGAGCATCTTTGATATGTAATGATAATGGTCAAACTTTCAACCATGGTCAACAAGTCAACCTTGGTCAACAAGTCAACAAACCCAACCATAACATAATTTCATTTAATTAATATTATTAATTGATATATCACAAATTCATTAGGGTTTGGAAAAAGACGACTGTCAACTGTGCATACACACCCGTTCCGAAACCCAAATGAAAATCCTCTTCCTCCGCCTCAAACAACTGTGCATACACACCCGCATTCTTGTTCCGAGGAACATGAACACAATGAGATAAAACTAACCCCAAAACATATACTAGTATCTGGCTCAAACCAGAGCCGGCTAGTAATATCCGTCCGGACTCGAAACGTGCACAAGTGCGCGGATGAGAACGAACCCTGTCGCAAAACCATGCGACCTCTACTCTGTTTTGCCCAAAAGGGAATAGCCCTCTGTGTGGGACTCTAAAGACTCGACACTACGCTGGCAGTGGGTTTAACTACAGACCGCAAGCGGCACTAGCTGTGCGTAACGGTCCCCAGGTAGATGCCGACAAGAAGACTGACGAGGTGAACCCCATCTGAACTCCTACTGAGTCTGAATGTGACAATCTCCGTACAGTCCGGTCTGTTCGTCTGATACATCGCATGGCAGGCCTAGGGGGCGGTAAACGCCAGTCCTCTAATAGCGGTACAAGTCGTGTCGGAGTGAAGCCCAAAACACCCTGAGATAACACTGGAAGCCTACCAGTGTATCTCGATTGCCTTGGCCAGGGACTACTCGTGTAATGGCTCTCCTAGACACAGCGCGATGTCAACACCCAATACCGGGAGAGACGAATCCTGTCTAACCGTCACTGCCTCCAAGTGCTTCGGGACTGCACCCAACCACTACCTGTTTGCACGACCCCTTTGAGCCGTGGTAGGGTAGTAGTCAAAGTACAGTGGGAACACACTCGAGGCGAAGTGACAGTGTCAAGTCAGCAGACTAAGATGTACTCATGTCACCTGGGAACTGATAACTGACGGTAAGTATAATACCAACCTGTCAGTTCCCGACGAGTCCTGTCCAGTCTACTCGTAACCCAATGAGCACCCATATACTATCTCCAGTACGACGTACAATGGCTGTGGGACAGACTATCTCCCAAACTGGGATGAGAAGGGCATACGCTAGTCTACTCTAGAGTATCGATGCCCTGTCTCGATAGTCCTGCGACTAGGGACCTGTATAAGGATGTGCTTATAGATTACCCAGCCCCCACTAGTATGACTGCCATCACAACGCTGGTAATCAAGCAAAGATCCTAAGGGCTCCACTAATGTGTAGAGGTGATATACTAAAATAAACACAAGTACACATTGAAGTAGAAACAAACCAAGTAGCATACTACTATATTGAGCAAGATTGTTTATACAAGGTGAATATCCCAAGCTTCCATTAAGTAATATAAAAACTAGTATGATACAGTAATAGCCTCTAGGGCATATAGACTAACAGACTTACAGTGGTATCAGAGCCTAGTTAAACACTATCTAACATGTTACCAAAGTAACTAGAAATTCGATCGGAGAAAAAGTCGCGAAACACGCCCGAAAAGTATACTTTCTGTCGAATTTTTCCTCTGTTCAAAAATTGATAAATCTTGGCTTAAAATTCGACTCAGGGTTTTTACATCTCACTGTAGAAAAATGGTCCAGAGAGCCCATCAACGCGGACGCGGAACTACGGCAGGAGCTTGCTCCCGCCGCGGATCCGCGGCCGAGTTGACTCGGCCGTGGACGATTTTTCTTGCAGTGAGGTCATAGGGGTGATTTGGGATTTTTGGAATATGATTTTTCTGCCCAGATTTTCCAGAAAGAAAAATTAGTTTTTGGGGCTTGAAAATCCGTATTTTGATCAAACTTCTAAAGACTTAAGCTGACTGGTATATATCTGTGATGTGTTATATGTATTGAACGTCCGCTAATCGCTATATGTCGATCAGTGGGGGTTATACATATCTGTGATCTGTAATGTTGATGGTATGTGTATATGAATTCATTGGATTGTCGCTGATGAATAGCCGGGGTTTGTGAGATGAGAGTTTTCTTTTATCTTTCAATTCATATAATATGTAAATTGATGCAATAATATTTTTGGCCGCACAACCGGGTCGGAGTTGTAGCCGTCATTGTATAATTTCTTTTTACTGTTTTTGCTCCTAGGATAGACCCAAGGTGGGGTGCACAAACTACCGGGTATCTCGAAGTGCCGAGTGGCCTACTCACGTCGTTGAGGGAGGTTGCTCCGCTTCGGATATTTGGCGGGTAGTTTGCCGCACCCGTAGGTGTCTAGGGTGGGGTATTGGCTATTCATCGCGACCGTGTAATCCGCTTTTCGTTACAGGCTCGTACGAATTGCGGATACCTAGTATATCCAATGTGTTCATCTGTGATCTGAAATGGCTATCATTGCAATATATCTATGTATGATATTATTTAGGCGTTGCTTATATTTTGCATCTGCGCTAGTCCAGCCCCCACTCTGTCGTTAGTTAAGTAACCTAACGGGTAATGACGGGGCCCCGTGGCGAATGCCGATTGCATAAGCGTACGTCATATTTTGGTTGTTTTCTGCAATGGTAGGATTAAATGATGGGACGCATTGGAATTAATGCAAGAAAAATAAACCAAGTAAAAGTCGTTGGAACACTTTCAAAATCCACTCGGTTTCTTTTCAAAAATAACTTTTAAACGCGGAGCTTAAGCCACTCCTTTTAAAAGCTATCTCGTTCCATCGATTATATCAAGTTCACTACGTTCACGGTTTCGCCAAAACCATTCGTAGCCCTCCGTCGTTTCACATGGATGGTCAATAGTATTCAAGCTATGTTTGTTGGCCAAAGTCAAGGCATAGTGATTGGTAGCTATTGGGTATTCATGTGCAGCATAGATAGATGTATTGGTTTGTGGCAGTCGTTCTACCTTGTTGGCCAGAGTCAAGGGTATGTGCCGGTGGGCACAAATTAACCTGGAGAATGACGGGTAGAACTTGACATATGACTTATGATTTGCTGGCCAAAGTCAAGGTCATAAGAGCATGGGGCAAAAATCCACATCGGGAGTTTCAAAAGAACTGAAACTTGCTAGCGCTGCATACCATTTGGAGTGTGATGATTCTGGTAGGATTCATTCAGTTTTGTCACGCAATGATATTTGGATCCCGATCCTACTGTGAGTATATGCTGCTCCTCGGGAAATTTCTCACTTAACGATCAATGCTATAAATCAAGTAGGTGTCTAGAAAGGTGTTAGCGGGGCTACGCCACCAGGGAAAAGAGGTTATTTAATTAAGGAACTTCGCGAAAGCGTTGAAAAACCTCCCTCGAAGTACCGACACCAGCCTGGCCGAACGGTTAAGCAAGTATTGTACGGTGAGATTGATCCTGACTAATTCTTCCTTTTTGGTTTGAGGAGGGATTCGAGAGACAGTGGGAGCCATCCTGTTTAGACAAATTAAAAACCACTCTAAACTTGCAAGAGCATCATGATAAAGTGTTTCTTCTCTCTCTCCTAATTGCTGCGACCAAACATCATGACCGGACTTAAGTTATTACTAGATAAAAACATACTGACAGGGCCAAACTACAAAGATTGGCTCAGGAATGTCAAAATGGCAATCACTTATGACAAGTTGGGGTATCTCCTTACCACCAAAGCTCCCCCTGTCCCAGGTCCCACCTCCAGCGTCGCGGATATGGAAATCCGTAAGACTTGGGAGATCGATTGCGCGAAGGCCAAGTGCCTCGTGCTTGCCTCTATGGACAACGAACATCAGAGGAGGCACGAGAATATGGACCTCGAATCCATATTTCTCCATACAAAAGAACTGTATGGAGAGCAATCTCGTATCGCAAGATACGAAGTGTCGAAGAAGCTATTTTCGGCAAGGTTGGCCATCGGATCAACGGTAGCGGAACACGTGCTTAAGATGATTGGCTTCATTGAGGAGCTCGCGGACCTTGGGACCACGTTGGAGAATGAGCTCTATACGAACTTGATTCTTCAGTCCCTTCCTTCCACTTACGCCCAGTTTATCCTGAACTTCAACTTGCAAGAAAAAGAAGTTGAACTTTCAGAGCTCCTCAACATGCTGAGGAGTACAGAGGGCACTCTACAGAAAGGTAGGGAAACATCAACTTTGTTTGTAGGAGGATCTTCATCTTCTAGGTCCAAGGCAAAAGCCAAGGGAAAGAAGAAGAAAGCCCCCGCCAAACCAAGGGGCGGTGTTAGTAAAGTGGATACGAAGGGAAAGACAAAGGCAACAAAGATAGCGGGGATGCTTGTGGATAAGGAAGAATGCTTTTACTGTCACAAGAGTGGACACTGGAAGAAAGATTGCAGGGCTTGGAAAGCCAGAACACAGGATCTGAAGCAAGTTGAGGCTTCAGCTTCAGGTGTGTATGTTATTGAAAACTGTCTAGCAATAAACTTTACTTCCTGGGTCTTGGACACCGGATCAGGATCTCATATCTGTAATTCTTTGCAGGCGTTGAGAAACCGTAGGGTTTTGACGGCAGGTGACATGACCCACAAAGTTGCAAACGGAGCTAGCATGGATGCTAAGGCCGTAGGGGACTATCACCTGGGAATGTCAGATGGACATGTTTTGGTTTTACGTAATTGCTTTTTTGTACCCAACGCAACTTGTAATATCATTTCTGTATCTTTGATTTCTAAAGAAGGTTATGAATTTGCGTTTGTAAGTAATGTTGTAAACATTCACCTTAATCAAGTTCTGATTGGGTCGGGTACATTAAGCAATGGTATATACGTATTAAACCAACCTCAGATTTTCAATGTCCAGAATACACACAAAAGAAAGTCTCCGGAAATAAATCAGACTTTCTTATGGAATTGTAGACTGGGTCACATCAATGAGAGAAGGTTGACGAAGTTACATACAGAAGGATATTTGGATCCGTTCGAATATCAATCGTATGATACTTGTCAATCCTGTCTTAAAGGAAATATGACAAAAACTCCATTCACTGGACACGGAGTAAGAGCGAGCGAGCTCTTGGGACTCGTACACAGCGACGTGTGCGGTCCAATGTCTACACATGCGCGAAGCGATTATTCTTACTTCATTACTTTTACGGATGACTTTTCAAGGTACGGTTATGTCTTCTTAATGAAACATAAATCCGAAGCCTTTGGAAAATTCCAGGAATATAAGAATGAAGTAGAAAAACAATCCGGCAAAAGTATCAAGACACTGAGATCGGATCGAGGTGGTGAATACTTGAGTGCCGAGTTCCTGGATTACATAAAAGAGAATGGAATTCTCTCTCAGCTTACTCCTCCATACACTCCGCAACATAACGGTGTATCGGAGAGACGGAACTGAACCCTATTGGATATGGTACGGTCCATGATGAGTAACGCTGAGTTACCGCGATCATTCTTGGGATATGCACTAGAATCAGCTGCATACCTTTTGAACCGAGTTCCAACTAAGACTGTGCCTGCTACACCATATCAGATGTGGTGTGGGAATACACCCTATCTTAATCACATTAAGACATGGGGATGTCCAGCTTTTGTCAAAAAGCAGCATGCGGACAAACTCGAGGTACGCTCAGTACAGTGCAAGTTTGTGGGATATCCAATGAACTCCAAGGGATATTTCTTCTATTGCGAAGAGGAACAAAAGATTTATGTTTCTCGTCATGCCCACTTCTTGGAAACAGAGTTTTTAGAAAATCAGATTGTTAGTTATATGTATGCCCTAGAGGCTATTACTGTACATAGGATGTATATTGTAGTGGATGCTGGGACATATATAGGGAGGACTTTCTTGCTCGACATGATAGTATGCTATCTGGTTGCTCTTTACCTTAACGTGTACACTGATTGTCTCTCTGTTACATGTTGGTAAAACCCTTAGGATGTGTACTTGACTACCTGGACTATGATGCGGATCATACTAGTGGGGACATGGTAGTCCATAAGTACATCCTTCAAAGTCCCTAGTCGTGGGTATATCGAGACGGGGCATCGATATACCAGAGTAGACTAGCGTATACCTTCTCGACCCATACAGATGGGCGATGGATGATCCCATATCCATTGGTGTTTGACATCGGAGATGATATACGGGTGCTCAGTAGAGACTGGGTACACTGGACGGACTCGCCGAGAACTCCCAGATGGTATTATACCTCACGTCAGATGGCAGTTCTCTGGTGACACTGGTACAGAGTAGTCTGTTGACCCGAGATCGTCATAGAGTCTTGTGTGGTTCCCACTGTGCTTTGATTTCCATCTTACCACGTCCAAGTGGGCGTGCAAAACGGTGGTTTTTGGGTACAGTCCCGAGTCACATGGAGGCAATGAGCGATAGGAGGGGATTCGTCTCTCCCGGTATAGGGGGTTGATGTTGCGCTGTGTTCGATTGGCTATAACAGGAAATCCCTGGCCCGGGTTGCTGAGATTTACTGGTAAGTGTTACCAGTAGTTTCTCGAAATGTTATATACCTCGTATCGACACGACTTATCGAGCTATTGGGGTCTGACGTTTACCACCCCTAGGCGAGATATGCGACATATCAGACGATCAGACCGGACTGTACGGTAGTGTTACTGGTTGGATTCACAGGAGTGTGAGCGGGCTTGCCCGTCGATCTTCTGATCGCTCAATACCCGGGTGGCCGTTACGTTTAGCAGACCGCTTGCGGCTTGTGGATGTTTGATATGATCATCATCTGCTACCGGCGTATTGACGAGTCTTTAGAGTCCTACACAAAGGTTTCCTGGCTCAAGCGAAACGAAATAGGAGCGCATATGAGATATGTGCGGGACCGAGAATAATGCGTGTATGTGATACCGTATTTCATTCTCGCGATCAATGTGTCGAATGGTTGTATGCGATATAACCTAGTTATCGATTCAAGCGTTGATTCGATAAGCCGATACATAGGTTACTAGTCGGTTATATGCGATATGACCGGATCGTTAAATCAAGTGTTGATTTAATGATTTAATGCATAATTATATATTTGATATATTACTTTGCATTAACTAGTATCGGTTCACTTTAAATGGATTTTCTCGCTCGGTTGTGCGCATTGCATATGCGATATGATTTTGTGCACTTGATTGTATCATGTTTGATGATACATGCTTTATGGTTAAGTGTAAAGAATTAAACCAAGGTTAAATTGTTGATTAGGGTTTTACTTATTCATTCATCTTATTTATTTATTCATTTTGAATAAATTGAAAGATAAATGAATGGTGGCTTCTTTTGTTTTTAGTTAAAGCTTCATGAAGCTTTGACTTGATGACTTTTTTGTTCTCATCCTTAACCCTAACCATCAACCCAACCTTAGTCAATTCTCTACACTTAACTAAGGTAAAGATTATGATAAGTATTGTTTTATTTTCTATTTATCAAATAACTTATCATATTCTTCATCTTCTTCTTCTTCTTCACTTCAAGAAAAAGCTTCACAAGCTTTAATGGCAAAGTGAGAATTAGAGTGAGAAATCCAATTCTAAAGTCTACCCACTTCCTATTTCTTCATCCTCTACCTCTTGCCAAGTAGTAGAGTGTGTTTCCTTCACAAGTTTTCAAGACTTGGTGAAGGTGGAGCTCGATCTAGTGATGCTTCGACGTAGATCATCTTCGGCACGTCGTCGACGACCTAGCCCGTCCAGTTTCCGATGAAGCCGACGCTAGAGCCCGGATTCGATTTGGACAGCGGAGGACCTCATCTCGGAGCCGTGGAGGTGGACAAACGGATCTACAAAGGTTGTATTTCCGTATCTATTAGTTAAGTGTTAACTAGTTCTTGTTTTCGCCTAAACATCTAGTCTAAGATCCGTAGTCGGGTCTCTCGGCACCCATAATTTTTGAATTTGGCATGATCGATGCCTTGTGAGACCTCACTTGAGTGCCTAGGAATCCTACAGTGGTATCAGAGCCTAGCTAGAGCCTTAGGCGAAATCCCGACGGAGTTTGAAATCCGAACGAACCCGAAATCCGTATTCAAAAATGCTCTCTGTCCTCATTTTAAAATTGTGGATTTTTCAAGATTAAAAATATCCAGAAAATCAAGAAGGGTTTTCTAAGAATTACTGTAAATTTCGAGGACCAAATTCCACTTTTCCACAGCGCTTTCGCGGCATGAGCAGGGCTCACGCGGCGGATCCGCGGCCGTACGGCCCCAATATTTAAATTTTTTAGCACAGTAATTCTTAGTTTCCAGTGCTGAGTTTTCTGGGAATTTTTAATATGCAGTAAACAGTTGAGCATTTTTGGGTTGTTTTGGGATTTCATGGATTCGATCGGATTATCAAATTTTGTCTGTGTGGCTTTCCGGATAAATTTTAGACTATGTTAAAAAGTTCGACCGGATATAAATACCCAATTTTTCCCCTGTCGGGAAATTTCCAAGTGTTGGATTTTTCCGTTGTTTAACGACGTTCTAAGTAGTGCAAGTAACGCGATGGACCCTCTAGAAGACAACAAACCTTAACTCGATTATGTGACCGTCTTGAACTGCCCTTTGAACCTTCGGGTTTGGGGCAGTACGGCGTGCCACATTTGAGGCGTTGGCTTGACCCTTCTACGACTGGACCGTTGGTACTGAGGTACGAACTGAATGTTGTTAGACTTATTTCATGTGTTGATCTGTATCGGGAAAACTTGGGTGTTTGACTGTTCGATCAAAAATTTTAACATTTTCTGTTTATCTGGAATGGGATACAACAATTGGAATTCACAAAAGTTATGTGATAACTGGATGAATATTATAAACATAGCAATTTAGTCTCACTTGATCGGTTGCCACGGAATTTTGATATGATCAAAAGTCCGTCGCAATCACGTAGCGTACGCGGATACTCGCCGATAAACTTAATAGACAGCCTCACTCCATAGCCCCGACCAAGTGACTGTAGGAGAACCCCGTCACCGAAAGCATCCGTTCGGGTGCTCCCGGTAGCGGTGTTCCGCCTTGGTGCACTTCGTCGACGGTGTCGGGGGTGCAGCCGCCTACTAAAGTTTGCTACGAGCATTCGATCAGGATGTCGGGAATCTTGTTGAATTACCCGACTTGATATTGAAAAGTGTTTTCGATAATGAGACTAAAATGCGGGGTTTATAATTGTTAGGCATGCGATGTCTAAAGAATTCATTTGGTCAGGCATGCGATGTCTGAGGTGGTTGCGGATTCCAACTGTTGTAGTTTTACACTTTCTTTTCTGTGACCGTAAGTGTAATATGTGATATCGCCGGTTTCGTTGCTATATGTCAACGACAATTGGGATACGCATGTTTACTTACGTTGATGACATGTGATGTTATGTGTTGCTGGATATGTTATATTGGATCGTCTTGTTTGAATAGCCGGGGGTTTTTTTATGTGAGATGGGTGTTTTTTCATTTTCATTCATGTAAAAACTTGTATGTAATATTCTTTTATTGGGGCACTTCCAGGTTGCGGAAGTTGTCACCCTTTGTATATTATTTACTTTTCCGCACTAGGATAGACCCAAGGAGGAGGGCATAAGTAACCGGGTTCTGGAGTCCAGTGGGAGACCAACTCGAGGAGTCGAGTCAGGGTCTCCTAACTCCAGAATTGGTAGGGTCGCTTGCCGCTCTCGTAGGGGTCTAGGGGTGTGGGTTTGGCTATTCATCGCGACCGTGGAATCCGTGTTTTATACTGGCTCGTATTGAAAACACGGACGTCCTAGTATATCCAATATTTCATATGATTCTTCTGCTGCGATATCTGTGATGTGATCATGTGATGTTCTGTGATAGATACAGTATATAGTATATATGATATATTATATAGCCGTTACTTATGTTTTACACCCGCGCTAGCCCTGCCTCGCTCTGCCGTTAGTTACCTAACCTAACGGTGCATGGGGGACATCGAAGCGAATGCGGATGGCATAAGTGTACGTCGTATTTATCTGTGATGTTTAGTTACATTAAATGATGGGACTTCATTAATGAGATTAATGAAATAAAAGAAACCTAAGATGTTGTAGAATCGAATTTCAAAATAAAACAGGTAGCTACAGTTCTTGCTTTGCACAGCGGTATATATGATATATCTTGCACCTTATTCGATAAGGAAAGGACCGAGATCCCTTCACCGGGAGTGACTCCTTTAGCAATAACTGGCAGATGCTACACACTCGGTTTGTCTTTTGATAGCTTTTAAGTGTTTTTGCTTTGCACAGTGATATATATGATATATCTTGCACCTCATTCGACGAAGAAAGGACCGACGATCCCTTCACCGGGAGTGACTCCTTTAGCAAAACTAGAAAAGCCTAAAAAACACTCCATTTCAAAATTCTTTCGATTCTACAACGATATCAAGTTCATTACGCAATAGGTTTTCAGAAAAACCTGTCGTAGCCCTCCGTCATTTCAGATAAGTACTAGTTAGTATTCGTGCTACGTTTGTTGACTATGTTAAGGCGTAGTGTGCGGTAGCTAATTAGTGCTTATCTGCATAAGCATATGATGTGATTGGATTAGGGTAGTCGTGCGACTTTGTTGACTATGTTAAGGGTCGTGCGGGTGGGTTTAATTCAATCGGGAAATGACGGGTTGAACTTGACTAGCACTTATGATTTGTTGACTATGTTAAGGTCATATAGCTGCTAGGGGCAAAATATTATCGGGAATTTCAAGTGTTGAAATTTGCAATGAGATTGCATACCTTCTATGAGATAGTTGGATCCCGATACCCGCTGCGAGTAATTGTTACTCCTAGGAGAGTTTTATACATTACAATTAGCCGATCATGTAGGTGTCTAGAAAGGTGTCAACGGGGTTACGCCTCTGGGAAAACGAGGTTTACATTAATTAGGTTCGTGCGAAAGCACGGGGGACCTCCCTCAAAGTACCGACACTGGCCTGGCTGAAAGATTGGCGAACTTGTAGTGTGTAATTAATCCCGGCTAGTCTTTCCTTTTAGGGTTTGAAGGAAGATTTGATAAAAAGCAGTGGGAGCCATCCTGATTAGATAAAATAAAGCCAATCTATTCTTGCAAGAGCGCACGCTGAGTGTTTTCTTCTCTCTCTCTCCTGGTAGCGACCATATCACGCCTTAATCAAGATAATAATACGGATTATTGACCGAACCCGCTTGTTATACTGAGCTGGGGAACGTTGGTCCCGCTCCAACTTATAATTGTTATAAGACAGAGCAGGAAATTGGGGAATACAAGATTTCCCGTGCCGCCCAAACGAAGAGAGTGCATGTTGATGCATCATCTTCGGGTGTGTTCATTATACAGAACTGTTTCTCAGTATCCTCCGCATCCCTGGTATATGATACCGGATCAGGATCCCAGATATGTAATCTGTTACATAGGGCTACAAAAGGGTAGAAAAACTGAGAACGGGTGATAAGTTTCATGAGGCAGAAAACGGGGCAAGTGTTGCAGCCAAGTCTGTTGGTCACTGTCACCCTGTATTGTAATACATTGATTCTGAATGAATGTTATTAGATACCGAACCTGATATACAAAATCATATCTGTCTCTTTATTAGTAAAGAAACGATAAAATTTCGTATTGTTGGATAATGTTTTGAACATTTCCTATATCAAAAGTTGATCGGTTCAGGCACGTTGTCTAAAAGCATTGACGTTCTAAATCAAACTACAGTTTTTTAGTATATGGAACACACACAAGAGGAAGAGTTCAGAATTGAACCATTCCTTCTTGAGGTATTGTAGACTAGGTCATATCAATGCGACCTGACTAGCTGGAGTTACATTTAGATGCATATTTAAATCTGTTTGAATTTACATCTTGTGAAACTCGCCAGTCATGTCACAAAGATAAGATGACCATAGCTCTGTTTATTGGAAACAGAGAAAGAGTTAGTGAACTCTTGGGATGATACATGTTGATGTATAAAGGTCCCCTGTCTACACATACCTGGTAAGGTTCTTTGTACTTCATTACATTCTCTGATAATCTCTCGAGATTCAGACATATGTTCCCGTTGAAACACAAGTCTGAACCTTTTGAGATATTCACAGAATATAAGAAAGAAGTAGAGAACCAAAATACGGGTATAAGTATTATGTCCTTTGATGTGATCAAGGAGGAGAATACTTGTGCACGAAAATTCTGGATTATTCTAAAGGAGAATGAGATTATCTCTCAGCATTACTCCTCTGTATACACCATAGCACGATGGTATATCGGGGCGGAGCAATCACACCCTATATGATAAGGTGTGCTCTATGATGAGTACTACTGAGTTACCTTTTTCCTTAGGAGGTTATGCACTTGAGAAGCTGCATACCTATTGAATAGGGTTCGAATCAAATCAGTTGCCTACCACTTCATATATGATATGGAAAGGGAAGAGCCCATATCTTAAGTTAGTTAAGACTTGGGGTTGTCCGGCCTATGTCTAAAAGCAAAATCCGGACAAGCTCGAGGCAACGTCTGTAATGTAGAACTGGAAATGTTCCAACCATACAAACTGGAGCTGATGATTTGATAAAACCAAAGGATTCAGTAGATTCCAACGAACCTCAGCCTCTCCGCCGATCTAGTAGGGTTCCTCACCCACCTGAGAGATACTTCGGTTTCTCTATGACAGTGGGAGCGAGGATTGCATCATGAGATGATGACCCAACTAGTTTCGAGCTGGCCATCAGGAGTGAGACTCTGTAAGAATGGCTGGATGCTTAGCGATCTGAGATGGAATCCTTATACACCAACAAAGTATGGACTTTGGTTGCTATATTTGAAGGGTTAAATCCCCATCAGGAGCAAGTATATCTTGAGAAGATTACTTGGTGTACATGGAAAGGTTGAGACCTTCAAAGCTAGACTTGTTAAAGGTTTTCGTCATTGACCAGGCGTGGATAATGATGAAACCTTTTCCAGTACCTATGCTTAAGTCCATCCAGATCCTACTTGCCATGGCTACATACCATGACTACGATATCTGGCGGTTGGGTGCCATGACTGCTTTTCTAAATGATGTTTTAGAAGAGTGCGTCTATAAGTACACAGCCAGAGGGCTTCATAAACAGTGGGAGCAGCGGAAACGTGTGCAAGATGCTTTATAGGATAAAGCAGGCATCGCGGAGTTGGAACATCTGTTTTGATGGATTAGTCAAAGAAGTTGACATCATCAAAATGGTAGATGAACCTTGTATAAACAAAAAGGTAGTAGGGAGTATGGTGGTGATCCTCGTAGAGTACGTGGATGACATACTCTTGATAAGAAAGGAGTTTCTTATGCTACGCTCGATCAATCTCCGTTTATCACAAAGATTCTCCGTATAGGATCAAAATGATACCTCCTAAATCCTGAGTTTTGGATCTATGAGATAGATCTAATTGGATGTTAGGACTCTCACTAGTTGTTGTGACATGGTATCAGTCGATCCTGGGAAGAATCACTGGAAGTGTTCCAGAGTGATAAGGACGACTGAATGTCAGTCGCAGGCATTGTCTTTACCCTAAGTAAAGGGACGGTATGTTGGAAGAGTTCCAAGCTAGATACCGTGGCATACTAGACGATAAAGGCACGATACATCGCTACTTAAGATGCTACCTAAGAGGCTGTTTGGATGTATATTAGTTCATGAGATGAACTTAGTTCCTACCATTGTGTGACAATGGAGTTGTGGCTTATGCCAGGAACCCTCGTCCCATCAGTGATCCAGACATATTCTAAGGCAGTGTCACCTGATCATGGAGATAGTTGATCTCCAGGGTGATCGAGGTTAGGAGAGCAGACTAAGAGGACAACACGGCGGATCTACTCACGAAGGCCAATTCCCAGAGAGAGACTTTTATGGGATGGTTGTGTATGAGATACTACAACCACTGCTACAGATGGCCCTAGTGCAAGTGGGAGATTGTTAGTTATATGTATGCCCTAGAGGCCATTACTGTACATAGGATGTATATTGTAGTGGATGCTGGGACATATATAGGGAGGACTTTCTTGCTCGACATGATAGTATGCTATCTGGTTGCTCTTTACCTTAACGTGTACACTGATTGTCTCTCTGTTACATGTTGGTAAAGCCCTTAGGATGTGTACTTGACTACCTGGACTATGATGCGGATTATACTAGTGGGGACATGGTAGTCCATAAGTACATCCTTCAAAGTCCCTAGTCGTGGGTATATCGAGACGGGGCATCGATATACCAGAGTAGACTAGCGTATACCTTCTCGACCCATACAGATGGGCGATGGATGATCCCATATCCATTGGTGTTTGACATCGGAGATGATATACGGGTGCTCAGTAGAGACTGGGTACACTGGACGGACTCGCCGAGAACTCCCAGATGGTATTATACCTCACGTCAGATGGCAGTTCTCTGGTGACACTGGTACAGAGTAGTCTGTTGACCCAAGATCGTCATAGAGTCTTGTGTGGTTCCCACTGTGCTTTGATTTCCATCTTACCACGTCCAAGAGGGCATGCAAAACGGTGGTTTTTGGGTACAGTCCCGAGTCAAATGGAGGCAATGAGCGATAGGAGGGGATTCGTCTCTCCCGGTATAGGGGGTTGATGTTGCGCTGTGTTCGATTGGCTATAACAGGAAATCCCTGGTCAGGGTTGCTGAGATTTACTGGTAAGTGTTACCAGTAGTTTCTCGAAATGTTATAGACCTCGTATAGACACGACTTATCGAGCTATTGGGGTCTGACGTTTACCACCCCTAGGCGAGATATGCGACATATCAGACTATCAGACCGGACTGTACGGTAGTGTTACTGGTTGGATTCACAGGAGTGTGAGCGGGCTTGCTCGTCGATCTTCTGATCGCTCAATACCCGGGTGGCCGTTACGTTTAGCAGACCGCTTGCGGCTTGTGGATGTTTGATATGATCATCATCTGCTACCGGCGTATTGACGAGTCTTTAGAGTCCTACACAGAGGTTTCCTCGCTCAAGCGAAACGAAATAGGAGCGCATATGAGATATGTGCGGGACCGAGAATGATGCGTGTATGTGATACCGTATTTCATTCTCGCGATCAATGTGTCGAGTGGTTGTATGCGATATAACCTAGTTATCGATTCAAGCGTTAATTCGATAAGCCGATACATAGGGTACTAGTCGGTTATATGCGATATGACCG
Source organism: Agapanthus africanus (assembly GCA_030015575.1). Lineage (NCBI taxonomy): Eukaryota > Viridiplantae > Streptophyta > Magnoliopsida > Asparagales > Amaryllidaceae > Agapanthus > Agapanthus africanus. Next base: position 291,736,811 of record JASDDO010000012.1, on the reverse strand, counting down.
GATCGTTAAATCAAGTGTTGATTTAATGATTTAATGCATAATTATATATTTGATATATTACTTTGCATTAACTAGTATCGGTTCACTTTAAATGGATTTTCTCGCTCGGTTGTGCGCATTGCATATGCGATATGATTTTGTGCACTTGATTGTATCATGTTTGATGAAACATGCTTTATGGTTAAGTGTAAAGAATTAAACCAAGGTTAAATTGTTGATTAGGGTTTTACTTATTCATTCATCTTATTTATTTATTCATTTTGAATAAATTGAAAGATAAATGAATGGTGGCTTCTTTTGTTTTTAGTTAAAGCTTCATGAAGCTTTGACTTGATGACTTTTTTGTTCTCATCCTTAACCCTAACCATCAACCCAACCTTAGTCAATTCTCTACACTTAACTAAGGTAAAGATTATGATAAGTATTGTTTTATTTTCTATTTATCAAATAACTTATGATATTCTTCATCTTCTTCTTCTTCTTCACTTCAAGAAAAAGCTTCACAAGCTTTAATGGCAAAGTGAGAATTAGAGTGAGAAATCCAATTCTAAAGTCTACCCACTTCCTATTTCTTCATCCTCTACCTCTTGCCAAGTAGTAGAGTGTGTTTCCTTCACAAGTTTTCAAGACTTGGTGAAGGTGGAGCTCGATCTAGTGATGCTTCGACGTAGATCATCTTCGGCACGTCGTCGACGACCTAGCCCGTCCAGTCTCCGATGAAGCCGACGCTAGAGCCCGGATTCGATTTGGACAGCGGAGAGGACCTCATCTCTTAGCCGTGGAGGTGGACAAACGGATCTACAAAGGTTGTATTTCCGTATCTATTAGTTAAGTGTTAACTAGTTCTTGTTTTCGCCTAAACATCTAGTCTAAGATCCGTAGTCGGGTCTCTCGGCACCCATAATTTTTGAATTTGGCATGATCGATGCCTTGTGAGAACTCACTTGAGTGCCTAGGAACCCTACACAGATAAGTGGGAGCGCAATAGAACCGGAAGAAATTCCAGAACCACGAGCTATTACTGAAAGCTTAGTAGAACCAGAGGGTTCAAATGAACATGACATTCCTACGCCGCTCCGCAGGAGTAGTAGGCAGTCTCATCCGCCCGAGAGATACTACGGTTTTCACATAGACGGGGATAGAGAGGATTGCATCATTGATTATGATGAGTCGACTAGCTTCCAGCAGGCCATTCTGAGCGTTGACTCGGTAAAATGGCTGGATGCAATGCGGACCGAAATGGAGTCCATGTACACCAACAAAGTATGGACGTTGGACGTTGCTCCAGATGGGGTAAAACCCGTAGGATGCAAGTGGATCTTCAAAAGGAAGATTGGTGTAGAAGGACAGGTTGAGACCTATAAAGCTAGACTGGTTGCAAAAGGTTTTCGTCAAAGACCTGGTTTGGACTATGACGAGACCTTTTCTCCAGTAGCTATGCTGAAATCCATTCGGATCCTTCTTGCCATTGCTGCCTTCCACGATTATGAGATTTGGCAGATGGACGTAAAGACCGCTTTTCTAAATGGAAATTTAGAGGAGTGTGTTTATATGGACCAGCCAGAGGGTTTCATTCAGAGTGGGAGCAGCGGAAAGGTGTGCAAGTTGCTTAAGTCCATCTACGGACTAAAGCAGGGATCGCGGAGTTGGAACATCTGTTTTTATGAGACGGTCAAAGAATTTGGCTTTATCAAAAATCCAGATGAACCATGCATCTATAGTAGATTTGTAGCGAGAACTGTAGTATTCCTCGTTTTATACGTGGATGACATTCTTTTAATAGGAAATGACATTCCTATGCTACAATCTGTCAAAGGGTTCTTGTCACACAGGTTCTCCATGAAAGACCTGGGTAATGCCTCATACATTCTGGGGATCCGGATCTATCGTGACAGATCCAAGAGGATACTGGGACTCTCACAGTCCAGGTACATCGACACCATACTGAAAAGATTCAGTATGGAAGATTCCAAGCGCGGTAATCTACCGGCTTGTTACGGGATCACCCTTTCTAAAGAGATGTCTCCTAAGACTGATTTGGAAAGGAATCGCAAGTCTATTATACCCTACGCTTCTGCGGTAGGCTCTATAATGTATGCGATGTTGTGTACCAGACCAGATGTAGCTTATGCACTGAGTGTGGTAAGCCGGTATCAGTCAAACCCTGGGGAGAAACACTGGATAGCAGTAAAGAACATTCTCAAGTACCTGAGGAGGACTAAGGAGATGTTCTTGGTGTATGGCGGAAAAGACCTCCAGATCGAGGCCTTTGCTGACTCCAGCTTCCAAAGTGACAAGGATGATTCCAAGTCAATGTCGAGTTATGTCTTTACCCTCTATGGAGGGGCGGTGTGTTGGAAGAGTTCCAAACAGGAAACCGTTGCTGACTCGACGATGGAAGCGGAATATATCTCTGCTGTAGATGCCGCAAAAGAAGCCCTCTGGATAAGGAAGTTCTTAACTGAACTTCAGGTGGTTCCGTCCATTGTTGATCCAATACTTCTGTATTGCGACAACAACGGGGCTATAGCTTTAGCAAAGGAACCAAGGTCCTATCAGAAATCCAGACACATCTTAAGGCGGTATCACCTGATCAGGGAGATCGTGGGTCGCCAGGAGATCGAGGTTCAGAGAGTTTCTACGGAAGATAACACTGCTGATCCACTCACAAAGGCCTTACCCCAGACTCAGTTCGAGCGGCTGATCGAGATGATAGGTCTTCGATACGCCAGTATATGGCCTTATTGCAAGTGGGAGATTGTTAGTGTATATGCCCTAGAGGCCATTATTGTATGATACTAGATTGTATATTACTTAATGGAAGCTTGGGATATTCACCTTGTATAGACAATCTTGCTCAATATAGTAGTATGCTACTTGGTTTGTTTCTACTTCAATGTGTATATGTGTTTATTTTAGTATATCACCTATACACATTAGTGGAGCCCTTAGAATCTTTGCTTGATTACCAGCGTTGTGATGGCAGTCACACTAGTAGGGGCTGGGTAATCTATAAGCACATCCTTATGCAGGTCCCTAGTCGTAGGACTATCGAGACAGGGCATCGATACTCCGGAGCAGACTAGCGAATGCGCTTCTCATCCCAGTGTGGAAGACGGTCTATCCCACAGTCGTCTGTACGTCGTACTTGAGATAATATGCGGGTGCTCGTTAGGTTACGAGTACACTGGACAGGACTCGTCAGGAACTGTTGGTTGGTACTATACCTATCGTTAGTTATCAGTTCCCAGGTGACATGAGTACAGCTTAGTCCGCTGACTTGACACTGTCACTTCGCCTCGAGTGTGTTCCCACTGTACTTTGATTACTACCCTACCACGGCTCAAAGGAGTCGTGCAAACAGGTAGTTTTTGGGTGCAGTCCTGAAGCACTTGGAGGCAGTGATGGTTAGACAGGATTCGTCTCTCCCAGTATTGGGGGTTGACATCGCGCTGTGTCTAGGAGATCCATTACACGAGTAGTCCCTGGCCAAGGCAAGCGGGATATACTGGTAGGTTTCCAGTGTTATCTCAGGGTGTTCTGGGCTTCACTCCGACACGACTTGTACCGCTATTAGGGGACTGACGTTTACCGCCCCCTAGGCCCGCCATGCGATGTATCAGTCGAACAGACCGGACTGTATAGAGATTGTCACATTCAGGCTCAGTAGGAGTTCAGATGGGTTTCACCTCGTCCGTCTTCTTATCGGCATCTACCTGGGGACCGTTACGCACAGCTAGTGCCGCTTGCAGTCTGTGGTTAAACCCACTGCCAGCGTAGTGTCGAGTCTTTAGAGTCCCACACAGAAAGCTATTCGCCTTTAGGCAAAAGAGTAGAGGTCGCATGGTTTTACGACAGGTCGCATGGTTTTGTGACAGGGTCCGTTCACATCCGTTCACTTGTGCACGTTTGGTGTCCAGACAGGTAACACTAGCGGGCTTTGGTTTAAGCCAGATCCTAATGTACATTTTGGGATTGGTTTTATCTCGTTTGTATTCGTGTTCCTCGGAACGCGGATGCGGGTGTGTATGCACAGTTGACAGAGAGACAAAGGCAGAGGATTCTCATTGGGGTTGTTGACTGTTGACTGTTGACAATTGACATTTGGCTAAACCCTAATGAGAATAAAAAATATAATTAACAATAATATTAATTAAGTATTATGGTGACATGGTTGTTGAGGGGTTGACTTAGTTGACTTGTTGACTTTGTTGACTTGTTGACTTTGTTGACCGGTGGACTAGGTTGGACTAGTTGACCATCATCATGACAATGGCTATCATTTCATGGCAAAGACTTTTGCTTGCTTGTTTGTTTTTGCAAAATGAGTGCATGAAATGATATAGCCATTTTGACTTGAACCATCACATAATACTTGATTACTATTTTGTTATGATGGCTTTGGATTATAAGAGCTTGAATGGCAAAAGAGTTACTCATTCTCTCATTTCATTTCTCTCTCTTGCTTGAGCTCTCCCTCTTGCTCTTCCTCTTGCTCTCTCTCTAGCTCAAGGCAACACCCTCTCATGAGTTGAGAAACATTGCCTTAGAGATAAAAGAAAACCCAAATTACTTCTCTACTCATCCTAGTTCACAAGGTTTAGCAAACCAAGTGTTATAGTTTCTTCAAGTTCGAAGAAGAAGCCAAAGGTAGAAGCTTTCAGGTGGATCCATCTTCGGCACAAGGAGACGACGAGGTGAGGCCGATCCGTACACCAGGAAGAGTAGAAGACGAAGGAGTTCAAGAAAGGTATAGCCCCCTAACCGAGTAGATAAAACTCTAGTTAGGTTGTTAGTTAGTTGATTAACAAAGATCCATATTTTGAGTCTATGTTACCACCTGTTGAAAAATCGTTTTTCATCATTTCCGCAAGCCCGTAAGTACCGGGAGAGGTAACGTGGACTTACACTGACTTGACACTGTCACTTCTCCTCGAGTGTGTTCCCACTGTACTTAGATTACTACCCTACCACGGCTCAAAGGAGTCGTGCAAACACGTAGTAGTTGGGTGCAGCCCCGAAGCACTTGGAGGCAGTGACGGTTAGACAGGATTCGTCTCTCCCAGTATTGGGGGTTGATATCGCACTGTGTCTAGGAGAGCCATTACACAAAGTCCCTGGCCAGGACAAGCGAGATATACTGGTAGGTTTCCAGTGTTATCTCAGGGTGTTCTGGGGTACACTCCGACACGACTTGTACCGCTATTAGGGGACTGACGTTTACCGCCCTCTAGGCCCGCCATGCGATGTTCTCAGACGAACAGACCGGACTGTACGGAGATTGTCACATTCAGGCTCAGTAGGAGTTCAGATGGGTTTCACCTCGTCAGTCTTCTTGTCGGCGTCTACTTGGGGACCGTTACGCACAGCTAGTGCCTCTTGCGGTCTGTGGTTAAACCAACTGCCAGCGTAGTGTCGAGTCTTTAGATTCCCACACAGAAAGCTATTCGCCTTTAGGCAAAAGAGTAGAGGTCGCATGGTTTTGCGACAGGTCGCATGGTTTTGCGACAGGGTTCGGTCACATCCGTGCACTTGTGCACGTTTAGTGTCCGGACAGTTAACACTAGCGGGCTTTGGTTTAAGCCAGATCCTAGTGTACGTTTTGGAATTGGTTTTATCTCGTTTGTATTCGTGTTCCTCAGAATGCGGATGCTGGTGTGTATGCACAGTTGACAGAGAGACAGAGGCAGAGGATTCTCATTGGGGTTGTTGACTGTTGACTATTGACTTTTTGCTAAACCCTAATGAGAATAAGAAATTTGATTAACAATAATATTAATTAAGTATTATAGTGACATGGTTGTCAAGGGGTTGACTTTGTTGACGTGTTGACTTTGTTGACCGGTTGACTAGGTTGGACTAGTTGACCATCATCATTACAATGGCTATCATTTCATGGCGAAGACTTTTGCTTGCTTGTTTCTTTTTGCAAAATGGGTGCATGAAATGATATGGCCATTTTGACTTGAACCATCACATAATACTTGATTACTATTATTTGTTATGATGATTTTGGATTATGAGAGCTTGGATGGCAAAAGAGTTACTCATTCTCTCATTTTGCTTTCTCTCTCTTGATTGAGCTCTCCCTCTTGCTCTTCCTCTTGCTTTCTCTCTAGCTCAAGGCAACTCCCTCTCATGAGTTGAGAAACATTGCCTTAGAGATAAAAGAAAACCCATATCACTTCTCTACTCATCCTAGTTCACAAGGTTTAGCAAACCAAGTGTTCTAGTTTCTTCTAGTTTGAAGAGAAGCCAAAGGTAGAAGCTTTCAGGTGGATCCATCTTCGACGCAAAGAGACGACGAGGTGAGGCCGATCCATACACCGCAAAGAGTCGAAGACGAAGGAGTTCAAGAAAGGTATAACCCCCTAACCGAGTAGGTAAAACTCTTGTTAGGTTTGTTAGATAGTGGTTTAACAAAGATCCGTATTTAGAGTCCATGTTACCACCTCTTAAAAAATCGTTTTTCATCATTTCCGCAAGACCGTAAGTACCGGGAGAGGTAACGTGGACTTACAATTAGTAATTGTGCGTGTTATTATATGTGTACATAGGATTATTAGTTATTTTAGTCGGGTTTACCCTAATTGGAAAAATTTCCTTATGTAGTGTACACATGCACACTTAGCCATTTTTGAGACCTAGGTTTAAAGTGTTAGCCAATTCTTTTCTTGCATGGTTCACTTTATTTCCATCACTTTAATCAAGCTAAAACTTTTTTTAAAATGCAAAATTAGCAATAGAAAATGAGTTATGGTGTTAGGTGAAAAGGTTGACTTTTGACCACATTTCCCTCTCTTCTCTCTCTTCTCCTCACTTCAGAATTCTGCAATATTTCTAGCAGAAAAACCTAGCTTTTCTTCATCTTCTCCTCTCCTTTTCACTTCTCTTTGATCTCTACACAAATCCTACACAAAAACCACTCATTCCTTCACCCAAAACCTTAGAAAAATGAGTTTTTAGGGGAGTTTGGAGGCAAGTCTGTGTTTGTGAAGGAAGGAGCAGAAGTTTGGGTTTCTTTAGGGTTTTGGAAGGTATATATCTCATACTTAACACTCCTTTACATAACTTGTAGTAATTCTAGCATAATATCACTTTTTGTGCATTGTTTTGTGCTATTGAAGGGAAGTTGTGTTGATATGTTAAAATTAGCATTTTAATGGCTTAATTAGCTTGGTAATGAGTTGTTAGTGTGATTCTAACCTTGGTTTTGCTTCAGGTTTCATAAAAATACCATAAAGATTCGTTTTTGTGCAAAAGTGTGGATTTTAACTAGAAATAGGGTTCTGTAGGATCTGCTGCTACCCGAGTTGTTTCAGAATGAAATTGGATTTACTGTAGCATGTATAGGGGGTATAGAGTGCACACACCAAACCCGGGAGCCCAATTCCCAAGACGGGCCACCGGAATAATCATTCTGGCTGCAATTTGCGGCCTGATGGGTGAGTTGGGGTTTGGGGTTTGGTCCACTGGAGTCTGCTGCTATGTGGAGTGTTTTGGTATATCTATTTTTATAATATCTGTTCTATATCAAAATCTGGAGTAGAATACCCTATTTCCCGTATTTTTAATCTTTTGCGACACACGTAATACGTGTGTGTGGGTTTGGGGTTTCTGCGTATCGCGACACGTCGGAGTGATTTCAGGCGCGTAATCACACGTTTTAGCGTATCGCGCACACCCGCGCTTGGTTTGCGACACGGGTTTTTAGTTGACTTTAAATGTCGTGTTTGTATGGTTTGAGCTTATGCGTGATGTTCTGTGGAATTCTAAGTTCGCAGACGAGTGCGCCGGACGCCGAGAGACTACGGTGAGTTGATTTAACATCTACGGGGATATCGCCCGCATGGCGTTCTACGTCAGGGCTGATAGGATCTTATAGCTACATTTCCATACATTGACTATTCATGGCTACTATTTATTGCATACCACATTCCCTGATATATGTATATAAACTAGAATTGATAGAACACCGCACCATTACTAACGGTTCATGTTGCACGAGCACTATCCTGCATGCTACACACACTGTTAGTAATTGCCATGACACTCACACTGTAGAATTTCCATGATATTCATACTTGATGCATATATCACATCGGATCATTATGTTGTAGCTCATCTTTATGTGACTTGACATGATATTCATACTTAATGCACATATCACATCACATTGACTTGCATATTGGTTTGGATTACATGTGATTTCTGGATTTGGTAACCGTGGCTATTTCAAATATGTAATCATTTAAAAACCCGGTTCCCTTGATATGATATTTCGGTGCGTCCACCCTATGTTTTCTCGGTGCTAGAGTGATAGATATGAGATAGAGAGGGCTGACCCGGACTGACGAATGCCCAATATATATGAGATAGAGAGGGCTGACCCAGACTGACGGATACCTAATAGAGATATGAGAGAGAGGGCTGACCCGGACTGACGGATGCCCGATAGAGATATGAGAGAGAGGGAAGACCCGGATTGACGGATGCCCGATAGATATATGAGAGAGAGGGCTGACCCGGACTGACGGATGCCCGATAGACATATGAAAGAGGGAGGGCTGACCCGGACTGACGGATGCCCAATATAGGAAGATTTGCGTGTCGATGCTAGACACGAGTATTTATGATATTTGGGTGCCGGTGTTGGGCACTCGTGATTCTCAGTGATGTACAGGATTTGAGGGCCGATGGGAGTGCCGGCGTCTGGGTTGTTGGGATTTGGGGTGCATCGATGGACACCAACTACATATTCCACGTTGACATTCCGTGTAGAAGTTATACTTCCCATGCTCAGCATTCATTTTTGTATCTCATCCTGTAGTTATATTACCTGATAGAGCACTTGCATGATTATTGCACATACTGCGCATTGATATCATCTGTTGGCATATGATAGAGTTGTGCAGTACGTGTATGCTCGCGATTACCTTTATAAGTTATCTCTATTCACGAGTTGGCAACTCACCCCCGTTGTGCCATAGTGTTTGCAGGTTGCCCTTCGGAGTAGTCGCGGCAGGCTGCGTTCTTGCATCTTTTGACACAGATACCCCTACAGTTGTGTACTAGCTCTTTTGCTGATAGGTGGGTTTTGTACGGTATCTGTTTATCTTTCAGTTATGTACATTGTTGTATCTAGTATTCTCCATCTACCATATATGTACTTGACTTAGAGACAGTGCGAGGACGATGATGTATATTATTTGTATTCTGGTGTTGAGCTCGTTGTGAGCCGACTTTACTTATGCAGTTTATTCTATCTGTGATGTTACCACTTGTTACTCTTGATCTTCGCTACGGCGTCGTATATTGCTATCTTGGTGCTTGTTTACTTAAGATTTCGTATCACTTCTAAATGCTTCCATTTAAAACTTAAAACACTCTATAATTTTACTGGTTTGGTTTCTGGGTTTTTGGTTCACTTAGTCGCGTTACGCCTGTAGACGTTACGTGGTTAAGTGCCGGTCACGGGCCAAACTTTGGGTCGTGACAAAGTTGGTATAAGAGAGTAGGTTTTACCTTTCGGAGTGTTCCTAGGATGACCCTGGTATGATGGAGTAGGTAGCTGAAGCAGAGTGGTGTAGCGTGCGTATGTTCCGCGGCATACTCACGACACGGTACTCCGCCAAGGCGACCTTAGGTCTTGTTGATTTAAATTTCTTCTTTACTACATACATTCTTGCGATTCGATTTCCGTATCCTTATCGAATCCTACTTTTCCTTTCAGCCATTATGCCGCCAAAGACTACGAGGGCGCAGAGAGCGGCCGCGAGGGCCGAGATTCGAGTTGACTCGTCCGAGACGAGGACTGATCCGGATAGTACACCGGTTGTGCCCGAGCAGGCTGTTCCTACCGTGACAGATCAGATATCCATGTTAGGGGCTGGTGTGCAGGAGATGCGCCAGACGGTGGGATCCAGTATGCAGGAGATGCGCCAGATGATGGGATCTCTAGTAGAGACACTTCTAGCGCAGCGACCAGAGGTAGTTCCACCCGTTACAGAGACCGCGGTGGTACCCACAGTACAGGCAGTTGCCCCTGCAGCTATAGAGGTTATCTCGGTATCGTTATCAGAGTTTATGAGGCTGAAGCCTCCGGTCTTCACAGGCACCGATGCGGCCGAGGACCCACAGTCTTTTATTGATAGGATGGCGTGGATATGTCATTCACTTAGATGCGCAGATGTGAGATGGTCTGAGTTCGCGAGCTTTCGCCTGGAAGGTCTCGCGCAGAAATGGTGTGAATCAGTCGAGAAGGGTAGAGCAGCAGGTCTTCCTCCTATGACTTGAAAAGAGTTCGTGACGCTATTCCTTGTCCGTTTTCTCCCACTGAGCGTCAGAGATGCTAGAGCACGCAGGTTCGAGTCCTTACGTCAGACTCCGGAGATGTTTATGGCAGAGTATGATGTCCTGTTCACCGAGCTATCAGTGTATGCTCCGTACCTAGTGGCTACTGAGGAGTTGCGAGTCAAGAGATTTGTCCGAGGCTTGCTTACACCACTGTTTCTAGCGATCAGCGCACAGCATTACGAGACATATGCAGCAGCTGTAGACGCAGCCCTATTATTCGAGGAGTGCCTTGCAGAGACTTCGGTAGTTCCAGAGCCGAAGAGAGTTCGTGCGGATACATCAACGCAGAAACAGCCTTTTCGGCGCCGTGATAGGCGTCTTGCAGGTAGCAGAGATTCGGGGCGAGGAAAGTTGTTTAGCTCCTATCCCCAGGAGGGTCAGCGACCATCGTTAGGATGTTTCCGTTGCGGGAGTTCTTATCATCGTGTACGAGATTGTCCTGAGATATACCGGAGGGAGGCAGCAGCACCGCACGTCACACTACCACCTTCACCACCCCAGACTGCGTTGCCTATTGTACCTACTGTTACTCCGCGTCAGACTCATGCACAAAGAGGTCATGGTCGCGGAGGATTTGTTCATAGAGGACGAGGTGATCGAGGCAGAGGACAGCCAGCGGCCGGCAGAGGACAGTCAGTCGCAGGTGGAGGACAGGCGCGAGTTTTTGCTTTGACGCATCAGGACGCGCAGGCGTCCAATCCGGTGGTCTCAGGTATCCTTCCAGTATGTTCGGTTGTGGTCTCAGGTATCCTTCCAGTATGTTCGGTTGATGCACACGTGTTATTCAATCCCGGATCCACGCACTCGTACGTATCCACACACTTTGTTCCAAGTTTGGGTAGAGAGTCTGGTTTGCTTGATCAGCCGCTTGTTGTGACTACTCCTGTGGGAGAGTCGTTTGTCGCTAGTCACGTGTTCCGATCCCGTACCGTCCGTTTTGGCGAGAGAGAGTTGTCGGTCGATTTGATCCTTCTTAAGATGTTGGACTTCGACGTTCTTTTGGGCATGGATTGGTTAGCCACGTGCTATGCTTCTGTTGACTGCCGCGAGAAGACTGTTAGATTTTGTTTTCCCGGCGAGTCGGTTTTTGTTGTGTTGGGGGACCGTGGTGCCGCCCCTCACAGTGTGATTTCTTCTCTTCACGCGGGACAGCTTTTGAGGAAGGGATGTCAGGGATTTCTCGCCTATGTTTGCGATACTAGAGCTACAGAGGTTCCGATGGATCAGGTTCCGGTTGTTAGCGAGTTCCCTGATGTGTTCCCTGACGAGCTTCCTGGGCTACCGCCCGAGCGTGATATTTCTTTCTGTATTGATTTGGTTCCTGGCACGGGGCCTATTTCTGTACCGCCTTATCGGATGGCCCCGGCGGAACATAGAGAATTGAAGGGTCAGTTGCAAGATTTGCTGGATAAGGGACTTATTCGACCCAGTGTTTCTCCTTGGGGTGCTCCAGTCCTGTTCGTCAAGAAGAAGGACGGCAGTTTGCGTCTGTGTATCGACTACCGCCAGCTGAACAGGGTTACAGTGCGGATTAGATATCCTTTGGTACGTATCGACGATTTGTTCGACCAGCTTCAAGGGGCAGGATACTTTTCGAGGATCGATTTGCGATCAGTCTATCATCAGCTGCGGGTTCTACAGGGGCACATTCCTACGACAGCTTTCCGCACACGCTACGGCCATTACGAGTTTTTGGTGATGTCGTTCGGACTCACCAACGCGCCAGCAGCATTTATGGACATGATGAACCGTATTTTCCGGCCGTATCTTGATCTGTTCATCATAGTGTTCATTGACGATATTCTAGTGTATTCTCATAGTAGAGAGGAGCTCGAGCAGCACCTGCGGATTACACTGCAGACCTTGAGGGAGCATCAGCTTTTCGCCAAATTCTCAAAGTATGCTTTCTGGCTGGACAGCGTAAACTTCTTGGGGCACGTGATCACACGAGATGGTATAAGTGTAGACCCGAGGAAGATTGAGGCCGTTCGGAGTTGGCCTAGACCCACGTCAGTGACGGAGGTTCGCAGCTTTCTAGGGCTGGCAGGCTACTACAGGCGATTCGTGCAGGACTTCTCTCGCATTGCTAGACCTTTGAACGGGTTGACCCGGAAGGGAGTTCATTTCAATTGGACGGAGGAGTGCGACACAGTTTTCAGCTGCTACGAGCTCTACTGACTACGACACCAGTGTTATCTTTGCCTTCAGGATCAGGCGGATTTGTGGTCTATTGTGATGCTTCACGAGTAGGGCTAGGGTGCGTATTGATGCAGCATGACAAGGTGACTGCGTATGCTTCGCGGCAATTAAAGAAACACGAACAGAACTACCCCACTCAAGATTTGGAGATGGCTGCAGTGGTCTTTGCACTTAAGATCTGGCGATATTACCTATATGGCGAGTCGTGCCAGATATTCACTGATCACAAGCGCTTAAAGTATATATTTGAGCAGCGAGACCTGAACCTTAGACAGTGCCGATGGATGGAGTTAGTGAAGGACTGCGATTGTGAGATCTTGTATCACCCGGGCAGGGCTAATGTAGTGGCGGATGCCTTGAGCAAGAGGCCCGGAGGTAGTCTATCTTGTTTGAGCGCAGTACAGAGGCCCGGGGGTAATCAACCTGCAAACACTTGTATCTCATCATCTAGTTATATTACCTGATAGAGCACTTGCATGATTATTGCACATACTGCTTATCACGCATTGATATCATCTGTTAGCATATGATAGAGTAGCGCAGTACGTGCATGCTCGCGATTACCTTTATATGTTATCTCTATTCACGAGTTGGCAACTCACCCCCTTTGTGCCACAGTGTTTGCAGGTTGCCCTTCGGAGTAGTCGTGGCAGGCTGCGTTCTTGCATCTTTTGACACAGATACCCCTACAGTTGTGTACTAGCTCTTTTGCTGATAGGTGGGTTTTGTGCGGTATCTGTTTATCTTTCAGTTATGTACATTGTTGTATCTAGTATTCTCCATCTACCATATATGTACTTGACTTAGAGACAGTGCGAGGACGATGATGTATATTATTTGTTTTCTGGTGTCGAGCTCGTTGTGAGCCGACTTTACTTATGCAGTTTATTCTATCTGTGATGTCCCCACTTGTTACTCTTGATCTTCGCTACGGCGTCGTATATTGCTATCTTGGTGCTTGTTTACTTAAGATTTCCTATCACTTCTACATGCTTCCATTTAAAACTTAAAACACTCTATACTTTTACTGGTTTGGTTTCTGGGTTTTCGGTTCACTTAGTCGCGTTACACCTGTAGACGTTACGTGGTTAAGTGCCGGTCACGGGCCAAACTTTGGGTCGTGACAACGCGACACCGTTATTGATTGCGGTTAAACACTACACATAAAATACACATCAATCAAATGGCGCCGTTGCCGGGGACACGTGCGTAATTTTTTATTCTTACTTTTCGTGTTGAATTCTTATTCGATCTATATCATAAATAAAACAAAACTGCAAATTGTATATTTAACGATTATTGTGTGAATTTTGCGAGGGAATCTGGAGTCACAAACTTGAGCAAACAGAGAGACAAAGACATTCATGAAGATCCAGAGGAGTATAGGAAGCCACAGAGAAAAATTTCACCACCTGATCCATGCTCCTTGCGGCGGATACGCGACAAATAGGCCAAATTGTGGCAGAAGCGCGGCGCAAGAGAAGGTTTAGGGTTCCAAAATTCTCTGGTATCTTTTTCTACTCATTCTCTTTCCTCTGAAATCCAATAAAATATCTTTTCTGCAGGATTCTTTGCAAAATATCGCCGCTCAAAAATCTTTTTGCAAAGTTTTGTTATTGGTTTGTTATTTCATATTTTAATACGGATTTTTAAGCGGAAAGACCAAAATTCAGATTAGGTAGGGATTTCATCACCCTTCCTAAGCCCCACAAATCACAAACCGAGCATCCGCATCAACCCTACATTAATTTAAAAATTATCTAGACAAGACTCTAAGGACTGTCGCGCTCAATCATGACAGGGGAAGGTCGTGGGTAATCTATCACTTATCCACATTACTTTTGTGGTGTCTAGGAAAGTATGCCTAAGGCAAGTGGTTACTTAATTAGGCCCACTACTTACGTAGTGGATACCTCCCACTTACCTGACACTTACCTGGCCACAAGAGTAGTAAAGAGGTGATAGAGGATTGATCCTACTACTTGTCCTTTGGAAGTCTAGGAGCGGTCTAGAGACTTGACCTAGGTAACCTTAGTTCTAGGGTTGTTTGTGCATTTTTGTGTGATTTGTCTTAAGTCTGACACACTTTTCAAAACAAACCAATTTTAAATCACACAGATGCTACCACTTACGCTTAACCCGCTTAGTGCATGCTTGGCAGGACACGGGATTCTAGTGCCCGTCTTGTCCGCGTTCCTGCTATCGACTCCGAAGTCGGTGCTTCTTCATCTTCTTTTCCCCCACCACAGACCACATCAACCGAGATCGACGGTACTCCATCAAATTATAACACCACGCTGCCACCGCCCGTAGGTGAGCATAATCCACCGCGCATCACTCTCCAAGAGAGATGTTATCCTATCCGTGGTCCACTTCCCACGTGTCTATCTATTCCACCAGCTAACAAGGATATTTTTGAAATTAAACCCCACTACATCAATCTGTTGTCCAAATTTCACGGGCTTGAGTCAGAAAACGCGTACGTTTTCATCACTATATTCGAAAACGTATGCGCAATGATGGGAACTCCACAACTAACTATGGATGCTATGCGCTTGCGTCTTTTCCCATTCACTCTGTGCGACTTTGCAGAAAAATCTCTTTATAATACTGTCGCACACTCTATAACTAATTGGGATGAATTCGTAATTGCATTTCTTAAGAAGTTTTACCCAAACCATAAGACTTCCCATATTAGGAGCGAGATCAACCAGTTCACCCAGCTTCCCAATGATCCATTTTAGAAGTGCTTTGAACGTTTCAAGGATCTGCTTGTCCAATGTCCTCATCATGGAATACAAAGATGGGATTTATGCCGAATTATATATGAGGGAATTAAACCAGCGACAAAGCATATGCTTGAAACATTGTGTCAATGCAATTTCAAGTCCAAAGATGACGGGGAAGCTTGGAAATATCTGGAAGACCTCGCTAAAAACACTTTGCAGTGGGAAAGAGTAAGACCACCTTCATCTAGTGGAGGTATTCATCAGCTCGATATTTCCATCACAGTAAAAGACGAAGTGGCAGCGATGCAGAAGAAACTCGACTCTATTGAGAACAAATTTTCATTAGCCTCCCTAAACCAGGTTACGCTTCCCAAAACCATGTGTGGTTGCTGTTCGGATCCTTCACACTTGACGGAAGAATGTCCTATGAATGCATCATTTCAAGGTCACGAGCAAACTAATGCTGCTTTTCAGCAGCGACCTAGAAACGATCCTTATTCTTCCACGTACAATCAAGGATGGAGGAATCATCCTAATTTTTCTTGGAACCAAAACAAACCCCAAACACAAAACCAGTTCCGAAGCAATTATCAAAGACCTCTTCCACAGCAACCACAACCACAAATTCAGCACCCCTTTCAGTCACAAATTTTTCAAAATCCAGCCAACACTTCAGCACCGCAATTGGCCGGTACTGATAACTCTTCACTCGCACAAACATTGGATTTGTTTATGAAACATACCATTCAAATGTCGGCTGATATGAAGTCTTCTATTGATACCATAAAGAAAGACTCTGCCTCCCACGCTGAGAGTATTAAATCAATAGAAAACCAAATTGTACAATTGAATGCAACAATGAGTGCAAGAGAGAAAGGAAAACTCCCATCTCAAACCCTACCGAATCATGGACACTCACAAAATCATAACGCGAGTGCCGTTACTACGTTGAGATCGGGAAAAGTGCCGAATAACCAAGTGGGTGAGCAATTTGATAATGTTAGTGATACCAATGAAACCCCAGCTTCAACTTCTTCCCCTAATTCGTCTAATCCCCCACCTTCTTCCGAGCCTATTCTCCGTTTTCCACAAGGCTCGAACCCTCAGCCCACTTCCAAAAATCTATCTAAAACAATCCCCACTCCAATTCTGGGATCCATTCCATCCCCACAATCCTCTCCAATTTTTGACCAAACCTTATTGATAAAGCACCATATTCAAACAGGTTAAGGGGCAACAGACCAAGTCCACAAATGAAGAAGATTGTGGAAATTTTTAAGCAAGTTAACATAAACATTTCTCTTCTAGATGCTATTCAACAAGTTCCGTCTTATGCGAAAATCCTAAAGGACTTGTGCACTAGGAAGAAAAAAGTTCAAGTACCTAAAAAAGTTTTCCTTGCGAGTAATGTGAGCACTGCTTTTACACAACAACTACCCAAGAAACGAAAGGACCCCGGAAGTCCTACAATTTCTATTTCTATTGGGGGTAAAAATATCAATCGTGCTCTACTCGATTTAAGTGATAGTGTTCACTTGCTTCCGTATTCTATTTATGAGCAATTAGGGATCGGAAAGTTAAAACCGGCTCATTGCACTCTTCAGATGGCCGATTGATCTATCACCCAATCTAGGGGTGAGCTAGAGGATGTGTTAATCAAATTCGGGGAATTTACATTCCCTGTGGACTTTATAGTTACAGATACACAACCTGTAGCGAACCTACGAAATAAAATCCCGGTGATACTCGGTTGACCCTTCTCAGCAACTTCCAACGCAGTAATCAATTGTAGAAACGACTCTATGACCCTATCCTTTAGAAAGAAGTCTATTGAGCTTAACATTTACATGTTGGGAAGTGAACCCTCCGAACCCTATGCTCATGTGTGTTCTGTCGAATTAATGGATGTCGACAGCAGCGAATTTGATCAACTTCATGATACTGACTCTTTTAATATATTGTTGCTTGACCCAACCATGTATTATACATACACGGACTCTTCCACCGAGTTTTCCGGGTCAACATCTAACTCTGATGAGGAACTTTTTATAGAGTCTGACGATCACCCCATTTTTTCTGATGACATTATTCTTCGGGGTATCGATGAAAGCTTTGAGGAAATTTTCACTGATGAACTCGCATTTTTAAAAGACACGGGTGTTGAAATGAATCAACTCCAAGATAAAGAAATTGAACCTTCACCCCTTCTTCTGGACAATCACGATAATGCGAGTAATCCATCATCACTATCACTGTGTCGTCTCTCCAAATTGAGACGCAATCCATTTCCATTACACCTCTTATCACCTCCCCACTTCTTCACGTCGAAAGGAGACATGTTCTTCCACCAACCTTGGTGCTTCATCGATAAAATTTTTGAATGGTTGGTATTGACTTTCAGTCTTTGCAAAGCTTGGCATTGACCAATAACCATGACCCCCTCATGTGATTTTAAAAGATTAATATTGTTTAAATCAAGTTTGGGGGGGTATATTTTGGCTCTTGAAAGAAAATGATTTTTACAAAATTGTGAGCCAAAAAGAAGTTTGGGGGGATTTCACTTTCATTATTTCTTGTCCCCTTTCTCCTCCCAAGTCTACAGGTTTTTTAGCATAACGGATAACAACAGTGAGGACACTGCTGCAAACGGGTTTGGGGGAGGTTTGTGCTTATTTACGCATCACTTTGCATTATACTATATATAAGCACACAAAAAAAATTGTTAATAAAAGATTAGATAGTGAAAAATTACATCCAAAAGATTGGAAAAATTCAAGAAAAACAAGAAAATTAGAAGTTTTCTAAAACGAACTAGTAATAAGTAGTTATGAGCCGTTGTCCCAAGGGTAAGTAAGATGAAAGAAGTCACTAATCTGAGGATAAAAATAAGTCTAAAAAATAGTTCCTATTCTGGAAGCCGAACATTTGAATGTTGATACCCTACTAGACGGACTTACACACGTCTTGAAACTCGGGATAGTAGAGGATACCTTGAAATGCTCTTGTCTAAAAGCCAAAGTATGAAGGAAGTTAAAAAATGAATAAAAGATAAAATGGTGGAGAAAAATGAACACTGGTTTTGTTATCACCAAGGAAGCAATAAAAAAATATAGCGAGGGTGCTTCATCACCTAGTGCCTTAGACCAACTGGTCTAGGAGTCACTG
The DNA here is from genome assembly GCA_030015575.1 of Agapanthus africanus. NCBI lineage: Eukaryota > Viridiplantae > Streptophyta > Magnoliopsida > Asparagales > Amaryllidaceae > Agapanthus > Agapanthus africanus. The sequence continues at coordinate 291,718,362 of JASDDO010000012.1, read as the reverse complement.
CTAAGCCTTAGGTGGTGCAAGACGAGAAAAATACTAATACACCTAATCAGCAAGTACATGAGTAATCGGTCGGTTAGTACCTCAAGAAGTATTAACGGTCGCATGAAAAATGTGCGAGCAAATCCAAAAAATATTCATCAAATTAAAAAAGTATTGAGGTAGATGGACAAGAGTATGATAGCTTGAATTGAATTCTCCGAGTATAGGGATGTTCTATACATACGTGTAGGGGTATATGATCGATGTTTGGATGAAAGGTAGGAATGAAGAATAAAGACGATGTTTTATTAAGGAATGATGTGGTTTCTAACATCTTTTCATGACTATTAAGATAAGGCTCATAGCAACTGAAAAGCTAGTGTAGTTGAAAACTCTAAGTTTTCAAAAGTCTTTATTTTATAGTTCTTATCTTTATATATAACTTTCACCATCTCTCTTTTATTATAGGATTTTGTGGGTGCAATCCGCTGAAAACCCTCATGAGACAACACTCCTCCTACTAGGGACACCTAGAGGTTTAACGGCTTATTGCACGTGTTCAGTGCAATCGTGTTGCCTACGAAAGTGTGCTTAGATTTCTCCTTTCTTTTTCTCCTTCTCTTGAATAAACTAGTTTGCTCGGGATGATCAAAGATAAGTTTGGGGGTATTTGTTAAGTTGATAAAACTGCACTTTTAATATGACATTTCTCCTACTATTTCTATATAAAAAAAAGGTGTTTAATATAATATATGACACATATGAGGGTTTATCTATAAAAATATTATTTTCATGTGTTTATAAATTATAATTAACATTTGGTAGGAAAAAGTAAGCATATAATATTCATATGACATTTGGCCCATTTAAAATGCTTACCTTATTAAAATCTTTGACCAATACTTAATGGTTAAGTTAAATATCTCAATAAAACAAACTCTACTAATATTATTTGTTGAGTTATTGTGCAGAATTTGCAGGGCTGAGATCAAGGAAATCAAAATTGTTAAAACAAAACTGCCAAATTAAGAAAGTAAACTAAAGAAATCAATTCTGGCAGTGAAGTAGAAAAGATTTTCAGTTTCCAGATATTCAAAAGATGACCATATATCACCAGAAGAGCCCACAAGAAGATTGAGCCCAAGATGTCACTATTTGGCCGCGGATCTGCGGCCAAACCTACCTTTTGGCCGCGGATCCGCCGCGGTTTTGACGAGTTAGGAGTTGGGATTTTTCAGTTTGGATCTTAACTACTAGTTTCCAATTTAGGCATTTAGGGTTCTGGCTCTGGGACTATAAATAAGGACCGTGAGCCTCTTGGAAAAATCAGCAAGCTGAAGATATCACGAAGTCCACGACAGGCTCACGCATCCAGGCTGATCATCAACAGTTCATCTACATCCTTAGAAGAGATCGAGAAGCAAACTAGCATTTTGTAATCATTTTCTAAGGAAATAAAGTGTAAGTGAATTTTGTTGATTAATAAAGTTAGTTGTTTTCTTATTCTATCTCATTGTAGTTTTAATATGATTTATCTCTCCATCTCTTCTTCTCCCAACATGCGCGAGTAATTCTCCGCTTGTTAGGGTTCATAGGATTAGGTTAGATTAATGGATGATGAAGATCCTTAAACTCTTTTTACGTCCTATAAAGTTTATAAACATTATTAAAAGAATAGTTAACATCCTAATCGGGCGCCCTACAAATTCATTGCTAGTCTTGACCACGATTAGAGATTAGATTAACAATTGTTTTGGTAAAGCCTAGATATGAACGGAGATCCATGTCGAGATAGGGGTTAAGAGTGGGAACCCTTTTCCCTCCAGAAACCCTAATCTACATGCATCACTGTCGTTCTAGTTTTAAATCTATTAAAGGATAAAAAGAGTAATCTTTAATTAATCATCCATAACTACTAAATCCCAATGAACCCTACAAGCCCTTTTTTAATATACAACCTACATCCGTAGTTAATCTAGATCTATATTTTGCATCTGTGTTTAACGTAGATCTAGATCCTACAACCATTCTTCACCATTCTTTATTCTTCCTCCTTTCTTTCTCAACACGCATAATGTAAGAATAAAATATTCAACGTTTCCCAGAGGACGACCCGTACTTATCTCGGTCTAGCTACACGCGACACCGTTATTGATTGCGGTTAAACACTACACATAAAATACACCTCAATCAACAACATCATATCAGTCTCTTTATTTAGTAAAGAAGTATATAATTTTGTATTGTTGGATAATGCTTTGAACATTTCCTATATCAAGAGTTGATCGGATTAGGCGCGTTATCTAAAAGCATATACGTTCTAAATCAATCCACAGTTCTTTACGTACAAAACACACACAGGAGGAAGAGTTCAGAAGTGAATTAATCCTTCTTGAGGCATTGTAGAATAGGTCCTATCAATGCGACTCAACTATCTAAGTTACATAGAGATGCATATTTAAATCAGTTTGAACTTAAATCTTGTCAAACTTGCCAGTCATGTCACAAAGATAAGATGACCATAGCTCCGTTTATTGGAAACAGAGAAAGTGTTAGTGAACTCTTGGGATTGATACATGATTATGTATGTAGGTCCCAGTCTACACATGCCAGGTCTGGTTCTTTGTAATTCATTACATTCACTGATGATCTCTCAAGATTCAGACATATGTTCCTGTAGAAACACAAGTCTGAACCTTTTGTGATATTCAAAGAATATAAGTTAGAAATAGAGAACAAAAACGGGTAAAAGTATTATTTCCTTTAATGAGATCAGGGAGCAGAATACTTGAGCACGGAATTCCTGGACTATTCTAAAGGAGAATGAGATTCTCTCCCAGCATTACTACTCCGTATACACCACAGCACGTCTGGTGCATCGGGGCGGAGCAATTGCACCCTATGAGATATGGTGCGCTCTATGATGAGTATTACTGAGTTGCCTATTTCCTTTTGGTGGTTATGCACTTGTGAAGCTGCATACATATTGAATGGCGTTCTAACCAATTCAGGTGCCTACCACTCCATATGAGATATGGTATGGGAAGAGACCATCTCTTAAGTAAGTTAAGATTTGGGGTTGTCCGGCATATGTCTAAAAAGAAAATTACGGACAAGATCGAGGCAAGGTCAGTTCTGTGGATGTTTGTTGGATATCCCAAGCATTCGCAAGGGAATATCTTCTACTACACCAAAGAACAAAAGGTGTTTTATTTCTCGGCATGCCACCTTTTTAGAAAAGGAATTTATTTTGGAAACAAATTTGTGGTCATGGGTAGAAATGGAAGGAGTTCCAGCTGTACAAACTACAGCTGATGATTTGGTAGAACCGGAGGATTCAATATCTCCCAACGAACCTCAGCCTCTCCGCCGATCTGGTAGGGTTCCTCACCCACCTAAGAGATACTTTGGTTTATCTATGACAGTGGGAGCGAGGATTGCATTATAAGATGATGACCCAACTAGTTTCGAGCAGGCCATCAAGAGTGGGGACACTGTAAGAATGGCTGGATGCTATACGATCTGAGATGGAATCTATGTAAACCAACGAAGTATGGACTTTGGTTGCTATATCTGAAGGGTTAAATCCCCATTAGGAGCAAGTATATCTTGAGAAGATTACTTAGTGTACATGGAAAAGTTGAGACTTTCAAAGCTAAGACTTGTTGTAAAAGGTTCTTGTCATCAACCAAGTTTGGATAATGATGAAACCTTTTCTGGGGCCTAAGCTTAAGTCCATCCGGATCCTACTTGCCACTGCTACCTACCGTGACTACGATATCTGGCGGTTGGGTGTCATGACTGCTGTTCTAAATAGTGATTTAGAAGAGAGCGTCTATAAGTACACAGCCAGAGGGCATTGTAGACAGTGGGAGCAGCGGAAACGTGTGCAAGTTTCTTTACAGATTAAAGCAGGCATTGCGGAGTTGAAACATCTATTTTGATGTGGTAGTCAAAGGGTTTGACTTGATCAAAATGGTAGATGAACCTTGTATATACAAAAAGGTTGTAGGGAGTATGGTGGAGGATCCTCGTATTGTACATGGATGACATACTCTTGATAGGAAAGGAGTTTCCTATGCTACGCTCAGTCAATCTCCTCTTATCATAAGGATTCTCCATATAGGATCAAGGTGATACCTCCTAAATCCTGAGTTTTGGATCTTTGAGATAGATCTAAGTGGATATTAGGATTCTCACTAGGTGTAGTGAGATGGTATCAATCGATCCTGGGGAGAATCACTGGATAGCTTCCAGGGTGATAAGGTCGACTGAAAGTCAGTCACAGGCATTGTCCTTACCCTAAGTAGAGGGACGGTATGTTAGAAGAGTTCCAAGATAGATACAGTGGCATACTAGACGATAAAGGCTGGATACATCGCTACCAAATATGCTACCAAAAAGGCAGTCTGGGTGTATATTAGTTCATGAGATGAACTTCGTTCCTACCATTGTGTGGCAAAGGGGTTGTGGCTTATGCCGAGGAACGCCCGTCCTATCAGTGATCCAGACATATTCTAATGCAGTATCACCTGATAATGGAGATGGTTGATCTCCAGGGGATCGAGGTTAGGAGAGTAGACTCAGAGGACAACACGGTGAATCCACACACAAAGGCCCTTTCCAAGAGAGAGACTTTTATGGGATGGTTGAGTATGTGATACTACAACCACTGCTATCAGATGGCCATAGTGCAAGTGGGAGATTGTTAGTTATATGTATGCCCTAAAGGCGATTACTATACATGAAATGTATATTGTAGTGGATGCTTGGACATATATAGGGAAGACTTTCTTGCTCGATATGATAGTATGCTATCTATGTTGGAGATAGTGCCCTCATAGTCAATTATTGGATCGCAGGTACGTGATTGCAATGATTGCGGAGGACCTATCCCGGTAGCACAGTCTTACTCAAGATGATAGTATGCTATCTGGTTTGCCTTTATCAGTCGTGTACATGTTCAGGTGACTGATTGCATGTTACACTTTGATAGAGCCCTTAGGATCTTGCTTTACTACCAACAGTATGATGGCGATCATATACGTGAGAGTTGGGTAGTTTATATGCATATCCTTAATTGTGGTCCCTAGTCGTGGGAGTTTCGAGACAGGGCATCGATACTCCGGAGTAGACTAGTGTGTACAGTCGAGACCCCGACGAGGGGCGGTGGCCGGTCTCACAAGCCACTGGTGTCAGTTGGATCACCTAAGATGTATACAGGTGCTCATTGGGTTATGAGTACACCGGACAGGACTCGACGGGAATCTGCTAGTTAGTATTATATCTACCGTCAGATAGCAGTTCCCTGGTGACATGTGTACAGGTTAGTTCATCGACCTGAGGTCGTCATTTGTCTCGTGTGAGTTCCCACTGTGCTTTGATTTCTACCCTACCACGGCTCAAAGGAGTCGTGCAAACATGTAGCTTTTGCGTACAGTCCCGAGCCATATGGAGGCACGTAAGCGGATCGGCAGGGGATTCGTCTCTCCCGGTATTGGGGGCGAGGTCGTGCTGTGTCTAGGAGAGCCATTACACAAATCCATGGCCATGGTAGGAGATTTACTGGTAGGTACTCCAGTAGTATCTGAGGGTGTATTTGGGCTTCACTCCGACACGACTTATACTGCTATTGGGGGTACGACGTTGCTAGCCCCCTAGGCAGATATGCGATACTCATTGACGAACGGACCGGACTGTATATACATTGTCACTGTTAGGCTCAGTAGGGTTTTCGGAGGAGTTCGCTCATCGGTCTCCCTTGAGTTCGCTCCTCGGCCACCCTTGAGGTCAGTCCATGGGCAGCCGTTACGCATAGCTAGTGCCGCTGACGGTTTGTGGTTAAACCCACTGCCATGGTGCTGACGAGTCATTAGAGTTCCCCACAGACAGTTTCCCAAGTTCGGGCGAAACGTTGTAGAGGCCGTATGGTTTTATGGCAGGGTTCGGAAAATGCACGTGCGTTTACGCACGTGTTATTTTTCGGGCAGATAATACTGGTCGGCTTTGGTTTAAGCCGGATCCGAGTATTATATTGAGTAGGTATAATATCTTTGTCTTAGTTGCATTTGTATTCGGTCGTAATACAAATGTGGGTATATTTATACAGTTTCGGGGTTATCCTGAAAGTCGTTTCAGGATCACTTTTGGAAGTTGCCAGTTTCCAGTTTTCTATCAGCCGTCTTTTAACATTCGGTTAAAGACGGATTTATCTTTTCTACTGATGAGGTGAGTCAGTGTTCTAGAATATTCTAGATGTGGTGACTAGGCTACTTGTTGTTGAGTTTTCATTGGATACATTAAAGAGATGATGACTAGGTTTATATGTGTCATCATTTTCGTTATGCTATTTTGTTTTCCTTAAGATCTTTTCACATGATATTTGTGCTATGGTCACCTCCCTCCTCCTACGGTCACCTCCCTCTATGAATAAGAATGGCCGGCCACTTCATTGTAGGTGTGGGAATTTGATTGATTAATTTTTGGCCAAAGATTTCATATGGTTTTGTGTATGGAAATTTCCTAGTTCAATTTCCATTCACCCAATTCCCTCGGCAACTTCATTTACCGATCGTCCACGGACTTGGACGAAGTGAGACAAAGTCATCTACTCATTCTCTACATCATTCTTGGTCGTCTCTTTTAGCAAACTTGACGATCGAGTTGCCTCGAGTCAGAGGCGGGAGCCCGTTTAAAGAACCGATCATGTGGTGCCACCTCGACGAGGAGATCGGAGATCGACGAGATCGGTGCAGCCGCAACGGAGCGTGGGATGATGGTTGAAGAACGAAGGACTCGGATCGTTCGGTACAATCTTTCTACACTCTTTACAGTTTGTTAGTTTAGCAATAATGGCAGATCCGGGTTAAAGTATACGATAGCGCCAGTTTAAAAGTTTTGTTCCGCATTTTGGCGTCTGTAGACTGCCGGGGCGCTAGCGTAGACTTACAGTGGTATCAGAGCCTCACCATTTTGCTATGCTAACTTGTGCTAACGCGTTTAAAACATCGATCCGACCGAAAATCGAAAACTGCAAAAATCTAAGCCGACAGTTTCTGTTGATTTTAAACGGTGTCAAAATTTAATTCTACATATCTGAAAAATCAGTGCAGGGTTTTTTAAGACATCTGAGAAAAAATGGTCACGTGATCCCACTAAAGCGCCGCGCTTCCGCGGTCAAACCTAGGGTTTGACCGCGGAACCGCCGCGCTTCAGAGGGAACAGAGCACCAATTTTTCTCAGTTAGCTTTATTTGGGATTTTGTGATTTTTGGTATATATCATTTGCGCCCAGGTTTTGTTACTGTTCACCAGTAAGCAGTGGGGCCCACTTTTTGATATTTGGTCTTTGGTCGATCGAAATTTAAACACGTTAGTTTACAGTGCTTACATTATATCTCCGACCGGGAATGTCATTTGATCGGTAAACCGCGTTTAATTGCTATAGTTCTTTTAGATGGGTTTGCGAACGTGACATTCGCGTTGATGTTCTGTGTTGTGCTGTGATGTTGCGGATTTGTCGTGGTGGATAGCAGTGTGCAATGGTAGTACAGTTTGTGATTATTTGTACATTTGATATTGCGGGGCGAGCGTCCAACTTGTGGACTGCCGTCACTGCCTGTTGTATAATATTCTTTTGGGGCATGACCAGGTTGCGGTCGATGTACCTATTGTACTATTTTTCATTACTGTAATAGGTTTTGCCCCGAGACGGAGTGCACGGATAGCCGGGTTCGGGAGGGCAACGGGTCCGCACCTCATGGCTTTGAGAGGCAGAGGGGTCCCACTTCAGAATTGGCAGACTATTCGCCGCACTCGTAGGGGGTACAGGTTGACCCAAGGAGGGGTGCCCAAGATTACCGGATTCCGTGAAGTGCCGGGTGTTCCATTCACTATGCTGTGGGGACTACCTCGCTTCAGGTTTTGGCGGGTAACTTGCCGCACCCGTAGGGGTCTAGGTTTCATTGCACAGGCTATCCACACGACAGGGGAACGTCGAGTTTCTGCAGCGGCTCTGTGAAACTCGGGGATCCCAGATTATCTGTATTGTTCTGTGATGCTTATTACTTTTCTGTAATGTTGCATATTATCACGCCTGGAGCGATTATGTATATTGGTTTATATACTATTAGATGTTGTATATGTTTTACACCCGCGCTAGTCCAGTCCCCGCTCTGTCGTTAGTTAAGTAACCTAACGGGTGATGACGGGACCCAGCGACGAATGCGGATGGCATATACGTACATTTTATTTTCGTTCTTTTCTGGTGTGATTATTGATGGGACTGCGTTGATTCTGATCAATGCAAAGGAAAACAAACCTGTTTGAGTTGTTGGAACAATTTTAAAAAAGTGTTATTGCAAAGACGTTTCCTTTTGTTATGCATAGCGGTATTCAGTGGAATATCCTGCACCTCATTCGACGGGGCAAGGGCCGATATCCCTTCACCGGGACTGACCCCTTGGGCAGAAGTTTGCGTCAGAGTAATAACTTCACTATAGTCGATTACATGTTGCTTTGCATAGCGGTATTCAGTGGAATATCCTGCACCTCATTCCACGAGGAAAGAGCCGAGATCCCTTTACCGGGAGTGACCTCTTTAGCAAAAGGTTTTCGCCACTATATTTTAAAAAGCTATCAGGTTCCTTCAGCGATATCAAGTTCACTACGCTAAAGGTTTTTCGCCAAAAACCAGCCGTAGCCCTCCGTCATTTCATATGGATGGTCAGTAGTATTCAAGCTATGTGGGTCTAGCCCTTAGCTAGGACATAGTGATTGGTAGCTGCTGGGGTGTTCACATGTTGCATAGATAGATGAGTTGGTTTGGGACAGTCGTACAGCCTTGTTGGCCCTTAGTCAAGGGCGAGTACGGGTGGGTTCAAATTAACAAGATAATGATGGGAAGAACTTGACATGTGACTTATGGCGGGTTGGCCCTTAGTCACGATCATAAGAGCATGGGGCAAAAACTATATCGGGAGTTTCTAAAGAAACTGAAACTTCCCAAGTATGCGCATACCTTCTGGAGTATGAGAAACGTGGATGCATTCCATCACGTTATCATGCGATGAGAGTTGGATCCCGATTCCCACTGATGAGTTGGTTTACTCTTCGGGTGATCCCGATTGATTCTTCTTTAGGTTTGGAGGAGAATTTGACAGGACAGTGGGAGGTTTCCGGATTAGATAAAGTGATGACCATTCTGATCTAGGTTAGAGTGCACGCAGAGTGTTTCTTTTCTCTCTCCCTCTTTGGCAGCGACCTTTGACCGACCCTAGACTATGACTCAGTGACCAGGTTGACCGAACCTTCTTAAAATACTGGCTTTTGGATTGTCTGAGTTGCATAAGTCATTGCCACTCCTTCTTTTACCCTTTGCATTTCTCAGAACACCCGTATTACTACGGATATCCACTTCCATTGGATAGAGCCATCGTATGGTTATATACGAACTCGAAGGGACTTCTTCGAGGATGGATCCAGGTTCAGGAGAAATAGAATTGGTTTATTCAGTTGTCTTTTATTATCACCTTCTCTCAGGTTGCGAGAGCTCCTTGGTTTAGGAGAGTACACCTATTACGCCTATTGGATAGTCTTATTCCAAACCATAGGCTGGTGCCGAAAGGTAGGGAATGAAGAAAACCAATTAGCCTAAGTAGGGTGTGCAGAAGGTAATATGTAAAGACAAAATAAAGGGATTAGAAAGAGGGCAAAGTAAATTGCGACTGATATCATTCACGACCAAAACCGCGTACTTCATCGCCGCTCCTATTTCACCTTTAAAAAGAATAAGGTATTATTCAGTTGTCTTTTATCGTCACCTTCTCTCGAGATGCGAGTACTCCTTGGTTTAGGAGGGTACACCTATTATGCTTACTGGATAGTCTTCTTCCAAACCATAGGATGGTGCCGAACTGTAGGGAAGGAAGAAAACCATTTAGCCTAACGATGGTGTACAGAAGGTAACGACTAAAGACAAATAAAGGGATTTGGAGAGATGGCAATAAAATATACGGTTGAAGTCATGAATTGGATTTTGGAAGAGGCATTGCTATGAATACCAGGATACCCCTACGAAACATTTTCATGTTTCAGTGCATTGTTAAAGGAAAAACTGTTTTCCCGATTAGACACTTACTCCAAGGGTATGTATTTACCAGGTTTCATTCTCATATCTGTATGGTTTTACAGATGATGAGTGGGAGTAAGATATTGGGAATTGGGTGATCATCCTCATTATATCGGAATTCGTTGAAATTGGTGATATTTGAGGAAATCGCCAGGGAACAGTTTTCCACCTACAACGCACAGGTTTTGAGTTGTTTAACTCAGCGGACTTATACAGAGTATTGTATGTTGTCCAGTGTCCATCAGGACAAAGTGGTAGGTCCTCGTACTATGTTCTGTTTACTTATAACTTCTCTAGTATTTAGACGAGTGTTTCGTAGAAATACATGGTCTAAGTTTTGAGAAGTTGTGGGTATAAGAATAAAGTAGAGAACCAGGTATCACAAGTATCGGGATTCTTCAAAGAGATCGAAGATGTAGATTCTTGTGATTGGTATTCAGATGATAGTGATGGTTTTGAGAAACGTGTTTCTCTTTCAGGTTACTCATAATTGGATGGATTCCTAAGTTGAGCAATGCTGATTAGCCTCTTTCCATTAAGTTGATGTGCACTGGAGACAGCTGCATGATTTGAATATGGTTCCAATTAAATAAGTGCCAAAGTTTCTGTATTGGATATAGAATGGATCGTACCTTAAAAGAAATTAAGGTACGGGGAGTTGTCCAGCTTATGATTAAAACCAGACACTGGATAACTCAGGGCACGTTTCTGTAATGGCTGTTTGTGGGTTGACCCTGGCTATGACGAGGGTTGATATTCTACCATTTGGAAGATCAATAGTGATATTGTTCTTGACTCGCCACAGTTTTAGTAAAAATGGATCTTTTTCAGAAAACAGTAGTGGGAGTATGGTAGAACTGGAAGTGATTCCAGAACCGCAAAAGATTACGGAAAATTTAATAGGACCTATATATTCAATCAGGTTTGACATTCCAATAGCCACTCCGCAGGTATGGTAGGTAACCTCAGACACCCGAGAGGTACTTCGGTAGGCTCAAGGACGGTGACAGGGAGGTTCTTATCTACCCAGACTTGACACTACTGTTGTTCCAGGATATGAGACCCGGTAGGAGGGTTGTCGTAGTCAGTGGGAGCAACGGAAGCAATAGTGGGCAAGATGCTTATGTCTATTTATAGACTAGAGCAGTTATAGCGGAGATAGATCATCTAATTTTGATGTGACAGTCATGGGTTTGACTTCAATCAGAATAGGGGATGGATCAGTTAAGAAGGTAGTAGGGTGTGATGTCATGGTATCTGGATGACATACACAGAGTAGGAAGTAAAATTCCTATACTACGATCGGTTAGACTGTGGTCGTCACACAGTTGTTTCTCCAGACAGGATATGGATATAATATTTGACATTCTGGGTTCTAGATTTATGGTTTTAGATCTGGATTTGGGTAGTTTCCCAATGTGGGTACTTTGACAGATATTCTAATGGTTTTTGGAATAGTTGACTCCTAGCGAGGTAGTGTACCTGCAGGTGATGGAGTCACCCTCTCTAAAGGTGTCGTATAGACTAAAGGGAGAGGGAAGTGCATTATTGGCAGATCACTTGCTTAGGCAATTGAGTCAATCATGAGATGTCAAGTACCACACCAAATGTTGGTTTTGCACTAGATGCAATAAGTTTGTATTAATCCAATCCTGGAGAAACATAAGGAAGTGGTTTTAGAACATTGGTACATGTTCTACGGATTTGATAACGGCAGCCTCTTTCGGGAGACGGTTATCATTCCAGGCTTCAAAGGTGACATGGATGACAGAGTGATTGTCAGAGTTTTAGTTTTCCCTCTGACGAGGGACAGTATTATGGACAGGTGGTTCCAGAGGATACTGTGGGTGGCATGGTGCCCGATACTGATTAGGTTCAGTGATCGATTCAGTCTAAGAAGTTTGGATATGGAGTTCATTTATGAACTAAGGTCCCATCAGATATCCAGACATATTCTAAGACTGGTATTACTCAATTCGGGAGATGGTTTTCTCCGCGAACTTGAGATTAAGAGAGATATAGAAAGATACTTCTAGGCGGATCCAATCATTGAGGCTATTTCTCGAACACAATAGTTTTACAAACGGGCTTTGTGATACTGCTTAGTAGAGAAGTTGGGTGTCGGTTTCACACGGGCTGTGAGTAGTCGACATCGCAATATTAGCCTTGAGTGCAAGTGGGAGATTGTTGGAGATAGTGCCCTCAAAGTCAATTATTGGATCGCAGGTACGTGATTGCAATGATTGCGGAGGACCTATCCCGGAAGCACAGTCTTACTCAAGATGATAGTATGCTATCTGGTTTGCCTTTATCAGTCGTGTACATGTTCAGGTGACTGATTGCATGTTACACTTTGATAGAGCCCTTAGGATCATGCTTTACTACCAACAGTATGATGGCGATCATATACGTGAGAGTTGGGTAGTTTATATGCATATCCTTAATTGTGGTCCCTAGTCGTGGGAGTTTCGAGACAGGGCATCGATACTCCGGAGTAGACTAGTGTGTACAGTCGAGACCCCGACGAGGGGCGGTGGCCGGTCTCACAAGCCACTGGTGTCAGTTGGATCACCTAAGATGTATACAGGTGCTCATTGGGTTATGAGTACACCGGACAGGACTCGCCGGGAATCTGCTAGTTAGTATTATATATACCGTCAGATAGCAGTTCCCTGGTGACATGTGTACAGGTTAGTTCATCGACCTGAGGTCGTCATTTGTCTCGTGTGAGTTCCTACTGTGCTTTGATTTCTACCCTACCACGGCTCAAATGAGTCGTGCAAACAGGTAGCTTTTGGGTACAGTCCCGAGCCATATGGAGGCACGTGAGCGGATCGGCAGGGAATTCGTCTCTCCCGGTATTGGGGGCGAGGTCGTGCTGTGTCTAGGAGAGCCATTACACAAATCCATGGCCATGGTAGGAGATTTACTGGTAGGTACTCCAGTAGTATCTCAGGGTGTATTTGGGCTTCACTCCGACACGACTTATACTGCTATTGGGGGTCTGACGTTGCTAGCCCCCTAGGCAGATTTGCGATACTCATTGACGAACGGACCGGACTGTATATACATTGTCACTGTTAGGCTCAGTAGGGTTTTCGGAGGAGTTCGCTCATCGGACTCCCTTGAGTTCGCTCCTCGGCCACCCTTGAGGTCAGTCCATGGGCAGCCGTTACGCATAGCTAGTGCCGCTGACGGTTTGTGGTTAAACCCACTGCCATGGTGCTGACGAGTCATTAGAGTTCCCCACAGAAATTTTCCCAAGTTCGGGCGAAACGTTGTAGAGGCCGTATGGTTTTATGGCAGGGTTCGGAAAATGCACGTGCGTTTACGCACGTGTTATTTTTCGGGCAGATAATACTGATCGGCTTTGGTTTAAGCCGGATCCGAGTATTATATTGAGTAGGTATAATATCTTTGTCTCAGTTGCATTTGTATTCGGTCGTAATACAAATGCGGGTATATTTATACAGTTTCGGGGTTATCCTGAAAGTCGTTTCAGGATCACTTTTGGAAGTTGCCAGTTTCCAGTTTTCTATCAGCCGTCTTTTAACATTCGGTTAAAGAAGGATTTATCTTTTCTACCGATGAGGTGAGTCAGTGTTCTAGAATATTCTAGATGTGGTGACTAGGCTACTTGTTGTTGAGTTTTCATTGGATACATTAAAGAGATGATGACTAGGTTTATATGTGTCATCATTTTCATTATGCTATTTTGTTTTCCTTAAGATCTTTTCACATGATATTTGTGCTATGGTCACCTCCCTCCTCCTACGGTCACCTCCCTCTATGAATAAGAATGGCCGGCCACTTCATTGTAGGTGTGGGAATTTGATTGATTAATTTTTGGCCAAAGATTTCATATGGTTTTATGTATGGAAATTTCCTAGTTCAATTTCCATTCACCCAATTCCCTCGGCAACTTCATTTACCGATCGTCCACGGACTTGGACGAAGTGAGACAAAGTCATCTACTCATTCTCTACATCATTCTTGGTCGTCCCTTTTAGCAAACTTGACGATCGAGTTGCCTCGAGTTAGAGGCGGGAGCCCGTTTAAAGAACCGATCATGTGGTGCCACCTCGACGAGGAGATCGGAGATCGAAGAGATCGGAGCAGCCGCAACGGAGCGTGGGATGATGGTTGAAGAACGAAGGACTCGGATCGTTCGGTACAATCTTTCTACACTCTTTACAGTTCGTTAGTTTAGCAATAATGGCAGATCCGGGTTAAAGTATACGATAGCGCCAGTTTAAAAGTTTTGTTCCGCATTTTGGCGTCTGTAGACTGCCGGGGCGCTAGCGTAGACTTACAATCTGGTTACTCTTTACCTTAACGTGTACACTGATTGTGTCTCCGTTACATGTTGGTAAAGCCCTTAGGATGTGTACTTGACTACCATGACTATGATGCAGATCATACTAGTGGGGCAATGGTAGTCCATAAGTACATCCTTTAAGGTCCCTAGTCATAGGTGTATCGAGACGGGGCATCGATATACCAGAGTAGACTAGCGTATAGCTTCTCGACCCATATAGATGGGCGATGGATGATCTCATATCCAGTGGTGTTTGACATCAGAGATGATATGCGGGTGCTCAGTGGAGACTGGGTACACAGGACAGACTCGCCGAGAACTCCCAGATGGTATTATACCTTACGTCAGATGGCAATTCTCTTGTGACACTGGTACAATGTAGACTCGAGATCGTCATAGAGTCTTGTGAGATTCCCACTGTGCTTTGATTTCCACCTTACCGCGTCCAAGAGGGCGTGCAAAACGGTAGTTTTTGGGTACAGTCCCGAGTCACATGGAGGCAATGAGCGATAGGAGGGGTTTCGTCTCTCCCGGTATTGGGGGTTGATGTTGCGCTGTGCTCGATTGGCCATAACAGGGAAGTCCCTGGCCAGGGCTGGTTTAGAGATTTACTGGTAAGTGTTACCAGTAGTTTCCCGACCCGTTATGAGCCTCATATCGGCATGACTTATCGGTTATTGGGGTATGACGTTTACCACCCCTAGACTTGATATGCGACATATCAGACGAGGAGACCGGACTGTACGGGAAGTGTCACTGTCAGGCTTTTGCAGGAGTTGGAGCGGGCTTGCTTGTTGTTTTTCTGATCACTCAATACCCGGATAGCCGTTACGTCCAGCTTATACCGCTGACGGCTTGTGGGTGCTTGATGTGATCATCACCTACTGCCGGTGTATTGACGAGTCTTTAGAGTCCTACAGAGACGTTTTACTGGCTCAGGTAAAACGAAATTGGAGCGCATATGTGATATGTGCGGGACCGAGAATAATGCGAGTATGTGATACAGTATTCTATTCTCGCGATGTTTGTATCGATCAGTTATATGCGATATAACCAGGTTATCGAATCAAGTGTTGATTCGATAAGTTGGTACATTTTGTGTTAGTCGGTTATATGTGATATAGCCGGATTATTAAGTCAAGTGTTGATTTAATAATTTAGTGTATAATTGTATATTTGATATACTAATTTATATTAACTAACATTGGCTCATTTAAGTATTCTTTTCTCACTTGTGTGTACATGTAATATATATGTTATATATATTAATGTGCATTGTTTATTTTTGTGTGTCATGGTTGTTGATACACTATGCATGGGTGTATCAGACATACACCATTATGATTATAATGGTAGGGTTTTAATATTCAAAGTAAATCTAAAATTAGTGGATAATTGTTGTATGCATGAAGCTTGTAAAAAGCTTATGAGTGCTTTGACAAAGTCCACCCATTTTGTTTTACTTAGGATATTTATTAACCTAACCACTATAATTAGCCATGGTTATGTCTCTACATGAGTTAGTATATGATACCCACTCACCCATGGTTACTTAACTCACTTGGTCATTTCATTTCTCTTCATCTCTTTCTTCATCTTCTTCTACCAAAAGAAAAGATTGCTAGGGTTTGATCCAAGTGAGGAAATAATGTCAGAAAAGAAATTCTAAAGAGTACCCACTTCCTATTTCACCATCCTCTACTAGAATAACACTTTAGTATTGGGTGTTTGCTTCATTTTGGTGAAGTGGTAGCTTGAGATAGTAATCCCTCGACGTAGATCATCTTCGGACTCGAAGACTTCAAGCAAGACCGTTGCCTTCTTCTCATGGAGCCGTCCTAGAGCCCGGTAGTTCGATGATCGCAGCGGAGGGACTACTACAAGGAGCTTATGAAGTGAAGGACCGACCTACAAAGGTTGTATTTCCTTTTTCACTTAGATAGTAAATGGTTTACTTTGTTTCCGTATTGTATTCTAGTTAACGATCAGGTTTAGAGTTCCTTTTAACGACATTTTTTTAAAATGGCATGGACGATGCTTCCCGAAACCTTGTTGTCGTCGATGGGAACCCTACACTAATCCCTTTATTTGTCCTTACTTATTATCTTCTGTACACCACACTTAGGCTAATTGGTTTTCTTCATTCCTTACCTAACGGCACCTGCCTATGGTTTGGAAGAAGACTATCCAATAAGCGCATTAGGTGTACTGTCTCCTAATCCTATGAGCCTTCACATACTGAGAGAAGGTAAAGGAAAAGACAACTGAATAGTCCTATTCATTTTCTCCAGAACCGCAAAACATCCCCGAATCTGAAACAAGTTTCTTCGAGTTCGTATGTAACTATACGATGGTCATATCCAATGAAAATGGGATCTTCGTAGTGATACGGAGTGTTCCGGAGAAAAGCAAAGGGTAAAAGAAAGAATGGCAATGTTGTATGCAACTCTGACAATCCAAAAGCCAGTGTTTTAAGAAATTTCGGTTAACTTGGTTAATGAGTCATAGTATACGGTCGGGACATGGTCGCTGCCAAAGAGAGAGAGAAAAGAAACACTCCGCGTGCACTCTAACCTAGATCAGAATAGTTACTCACTTTATCTAATCAGGATGTCTCCCACTGTATCCTCAAATTCTCCTCCAAACCTGAAAGAGGAATTAATCAGGATCATCTAAAATCACCCGAGGAGTAAACCAACTCATCAGTGGGTATCGGGATCCAACTATCATCGCATGATAACCCGATGGAATCCACTCACGTTATCACAATCCAGAAGGTATGCGCATGCCTGGAAAGTTTCCTGTATGTTTGAAACTCCCGATGAGATTTTTACCCCATGCTCTTATGACCTTGACGAAGGCCAACAAATTATAAGTCACATGTTAAGTTCAACCCGTTATTGTCCAGGTTAATGTGAACCCATCCGTACATACCCCTGACGAAAGCCAAAAAAGTGGTACGACTGTCTCAAACCAACGCATCTATCTATGCAACAGAAAGGTAACAAGCAGCTACCATACACTATGCCGTGATGAAAGCCAACAAACATAGCATGAATACTAAGTGCTACCCATCTGGAATGACGGAGGGCTACGAATGGTTTTTGGCGAAAAAACTTTAATATAATGAACTTGATATCATTGAAGGAACCAGATAGCTTTTTATTAATATATAGTGGCGAAAACCTTTGCTAAAGAGGTCACTCCCGGTGAAGGGATCTCGGCCCTTTCCCCGTAGATTGAGATGCAGGATATTCCAACTGAATACCGCGATGCAAAGCAAAAAAGTAATCGAATATAGTGAAGTTATTACCCTGACGCAAACCTCTGCCCAAGGGGTCACTACGGATGAAGGGATCTCGGCCCTTGCCTCGTCGAATGAAGTGTTTGATATTCATAACCGAATACTGCTGTGCAAAACAAAAGAGAACGTCCTTGTAATAACATCTTTTTGAAAATTCTTCCAACAACATCGAATAGGACTGTTTCCTTTCATTGATCTGAATCAACGCAGTCCCATCAATTAATCACACCACAAAAGAACGAAAATATGATGTACGTATATGCCATCCGCATTCGTCACTGGGTCCCATCATCACCCGTTAGGTTACTTAACTAACGACAGAGCGAGGACTGGACTAGCGCGGGTGTAAAACATATACAACATCTACTAGTATATATATAACAATATATAATAATCGCTTCAGGTATGATCAATGCAACATCACAGACAAGCGTTAAGCATCATAGAACAATAAAGATAATTTGGGAGCCCCGGGTTTCCTTTGAGCCACAAGTGAAACCCGACGTTCCCCGGGTCGTATGGATAGCCTATGCAGTGAAAACCTAGACCACTACGAGCATGACAAGTCACCCGCTAAAACCATAAGTGAGGCAACCCCCTTCATCCAAGTGAATGGGCCACCCGGCACTTCATGGAATCCTGTAACTTGAGCACTCCTCCTTGGGTCAACCTGTATCCCCTACGAGTGCGGAGAATAGCCCGCCAATTCTAGAGTGAGGTCCCCTCCATCTCAACCCATGAGATGCGGGCCCGTTGCCCTCTAGAACCCCGCTATCCGTGCACTCCACCGCGGGGTAATCCTAGTACAGAAAAGAAAATATGTACAACGGTGACATCGACCTCAACCCGGTCGTGCCCCAAACAAATAATATACAAACAGGCAGTGACGGCAGTCCATATGTCGGACGCTCGCCCCGCAATATCAAATGTACAAATGAAACTAAACTGCACTACCATTGCAACCAAGGGTATCCATTACGAAAATCCGCACAAACCATAACCAGATTTATCCACAAAAACAAGTAACCGAATCATGTGTGTAACCCCGTCTAATTGAGATTATAGCAATTAGACAACGTTACCAACACATCCACGCATGCAAACGAAGTCATGACATTAGAATTCCAAAATACAATTAGCGCACATCCCAAATATACTAAGGATCAAAAACCAAGTGCACTAAACATCCAAAAAAGTCAAGTTTTGAGCCAATTCGGAGGTCCGAATCAAAACGAAACGTGTCCGAACCTTCACGGGAAGTTAGAGCACGAAATCAACTTCGAGTCGGGAGGCCTATAGGGGGTAACCCACCCCCATGGCCACCATGATGTGGCCAAACAGTGATGCAGGCCCGAAACTGCCCATGCAGGGGCAGTTTCGGGTCCCTACCCCCAAGACCACCTTGTGGTGGTCTTGGGGAGTGGGCCCAGCCGTTCGGTCCCCCCCGGGGTCTCCCTGGGGTGCCTACACAGCACCCCGCGGCTTCTTGGTTCAAACCGAGAGCCCACGGGTTGTGCAAAAATCTCAAAACTCAAAAATTCGGGACTGTTTTTTCGACAGTTTTCGATGCCCGAGAAAACGTGAATTCTAATGTCGCAACTAGCTAGTTTAAGGTGTTTGGATGGCTCCGATACCATGTTGGGTTTTCCTGGCGCCCCGGCCATATATTCGTGGCCAAATGCTGAACAAAAACTTTAAAAACTTTGGCGCAAACAAAATTTGCACAAGCTCGAACCAAATACACTATACTAGCAAACATGCAAAGAGGAGTTAAGAGATAGTTATACCGATCAATCCATGTGCTTCGGTCTTTAACCATCATTCTAAGCTTGTCGCGGCTGCCCCGGACGAGTTCGCTCTCCGTTCTCTCTTGTCGGAGAGGCTCCACGTCGAGGATTCTTTATACGGGCTCCCGCTTCAAAAACCGATGCAACTCGAGCAATTAGTTTGCTAACCTAGGTGCCTAAGATGAAGTAGAGATAGTGTGTGATTACTTTGTCTCAAAACACTCTAGGATTCTCAACACATAAGAGGGATATAGTGGAGGTTGAAGAAGCCATTGATGGAAATTGTGAGCTCAAGAAAAAGCTAGTGAAGAAAATGAGCTTGCTTATTGTGTGAGATTAAAATGTGAGAGGTCTAAAAATAACTCAAGACAAAAACCCTTGCCTCAAGTGGCTGCCCCTCTCTCTCCTCATATTAATCCCACACAATAAAACAATAATGAAATAGACATGGCACAAGAAAACACACCGTGAGTAACCAAATATGCACATGTCACATTCAATGCTCTAGGTCAAAACTTGCACTCACAATTTCCACATAATCTAACAATAATCTAAATGTTTAATCAAAAAGAGAATGACAACTTCTAAAGTAAACTCGTGACGGATCACAAGAATACCCCTCATCTATATATACATACCCGCATCCGTATTCCGACTGAATACGAATACTACAAGACGAAAATAATCCAATAATCTAATACTAGGATCCGGCTTAAACCAAAGCCCACTAGTATGATCCGTACGATCATGATCCGTGCACAAGTTCACGTATATGATCGAACCCTGCCATAAAACCATACGACATCTACAACGTTCCTCCCGAACTTGGGAAACTTTCTGTGGGGGACTCTAAAGACTCGTCAATACGCTGGCAGTGGGTTTAACCACAAGCACGTCAGTGGCACAAGCTGTACGTAACAGCTGCCCATGTATTAAGCGAAAGGGAGGCCGACGAGTAAACTCATCCTGAAACCCTACTGAGCCTGACAGTGACAATATCGTACAGTCCAGTCAGTTCGTCTATGAGTATCGCATATCGGGCCTAGGGGGTGGTAAACGTCAGACCCTCAATAGCGGTATAAGTCGTGTCGGAGTGTAGCCTAGAACACCCTGAGAAACTACTAGAATACCTACCAGTAAATCTCACTTGCCCTGGCCAGGGACTTTGTGTAATGGCTCTCCAGACACAGCGCGATATCACCCCCAATACCGGGAGGGACGAATCCCCTGCCGATCCGCTCACTGCTTCCATGTGGCTCGGGACTGTACCCAACTAAAACCTGTTTGCACAACTCCTTTGAGGCATGGTAGGGTAGTAATCGAAGCACAGTGGGAACTCACACGAGACAAATGACGATATCAGGTCGATAGACTAACCTGTACACATGTCACCAGGGAACTGCTATCTGACGATAGGTATAATACCAACTAGCATGTTCCCGGCGAGTCCGTCCGGTGTACTTATAACCCAATGATCACATGTATACGTCTTAGGTGAACCAACTGACACCATTAGCTTGTAAGACCGACCATCGCCCTACATCGAGGTCTCGATCCATATACACTAGTCTACTCTCGGAGTATCGATGCCCGGTCTCGAAACTCCCATGATTAGGGACACTTTAACGATGTGCTTATAGACTACCCAACTCTCACGTATATGATCACCATCATACTGCTGGTAGTAAAGCAAGAATCCTATGGGCTCTATCAACATGTAATAGTGATCTGTAATGTCACCAGAAGCATGTACATGATGATAAAGACAAACCAGATATCATACTATCATCTCGAGTAAGACTGTTCTACCGGTATAGGTCCTCCTTCAATCATTGCAATCATGTGCCTGCGATCCAATAATTGACTTGAGGGCACTATAGCCAAGAATGAGAATGACATGGACGTAGCATAAATAAATCGTCGGCTAAAAGCTATAAGGTATACGTATCTAACATGACCGAGTCAGTGAGTCTATCAATCGGCATCCAGCCTCACAACATCACATACGGTATAGTCCATCGTATGGCATCCTCTAGTCAAGGGTATGGATCAATTATCATAAAACTCATCACGTACGGTAAATCATCGTACGGCGACATTAACCAGCAGGGATTCTATCAACCTATATGACAATGAGGGTACGGCCCTAACGTCTCGTACGGCATATCACTCATGATTCACAACATTATATATATATATCTATATGCCTATATCCCAGGTCACATCCATAACAATCTCATATCAGGGGACCGGCAAACGTATCAATCTTCTCATATCGACTTGTATCCATATACCAACATATCAATCAAGTCATCATATTACATCGTATATTCCTTTCATCACATGAAATCATCTTACATCAAGTCATCTTATATAAATTTATCTTATTTGATCGATCTCATAACACATCCTTATACATCTCGTTTCATATCCTATATCAATCATATCCGCTCGTATTATCTTATTTCATTACCTGCCACTAAAATATTATACTTAATATATTGCAACTACACGTTTATATATATATATATATATATATATATATATATATATATATATATATATATATCCTGATTTACATTCGCATTTCATATCCTTATATATCAATTCGAGACATTATTTCTATCATATCACGTCAAAGAGTCATATCCCTATAGCTTTCATCTCCTATCTCGATTTATATATTCCATTATTCATATCATCTCTAACTATCTTTCTAACCCTATCCATAGTTTTCTAATCTAGGATTCCTTAACCATATTCTATATATCGGTTTCCATCAAAAACTTGCGGGGGTGCTATAAGCCATCTACCCGACTTCCTCCGTAGATATAGATCTACTCACATTGCTCATTGCTTGCCGATGTCGATGACGCCATGCTCTGTCATCTCGGAATCCACATGAAGGTACCTACAATAAATACATAGTCGCAATGCTATTAAAATAAAGTCCGGAAAATCAATACGGCATACGGTACGCTCATAGGTTAGAACCTATAGCCTACGCGTACAAAAATGAGCAAACAACCCTCGTCGTTGATGTACAAACAACAAACGACCAAACACAATATCAAATACTAAAACCCAAGTCTCAGAATCGCAAAACACGAAAACAGCAACCTAGGAAAACCACTCCCAGATTTCACCCAAGGCCAAACTAAGTGATTTTGCACATAAGGTTGCTCTAGGTATCAGATAAGGAACCCATGGACCAAACATCACCAAATTCTACCCGGATCAGGCCGCAAATTGCGGCCTGGAGGAATTAATTTGTGGCTTGGGGAAAGAGTGGGGGCATCGGGTCTTGGGGTTAGCTTCTAGATCACCTGCTCATCCCTCTATGTTTGCTAAATAAATTTTAGTGTCTCCGGGTTACTCCAGATTCCCATATACACTCACAATCTGCCAATTAACCGATATCGGGAAATTCTAACTTCATTTTTTGGTGCTAATCTATGGTCTCGGCCAGTAAAACATCACTAAGGGTCTTGTAGACACCCACTACAGATCATGGTCCCATGCAAATACCCAAACCCTCTCTAGAAATTTCTAACTTCACTAATCACCACTAAACCAAATCTAAACTAAAATAGAAACTAAAACTAAATCACTAAGCTAATTGTGTAGGAGATACCTCATTTGGGCAACTCAAGAAAAACCCTAGAAGTCCAAAGTCATCAAAATCCAACATTGCTTGGTCCAAAGTGTTGAGGGTGAGGTGGGGATTAACTTTTGTAAAGGAAGTATAGGGTTTCGGTGAGGGAATTGAGATGGGTCATGAGGGTAGAGGAGGTTGAGGAGGAGGTGGAGGAGGAGTTGAAGAAGAAGAAGAAGGAAATAGAAGGGAATGGGAAATGAGTCAATCCCCCTCTCTCTTATCTCACTCTCTCTTCACTTTTCTTTTACCTTTTCATTTAAAACCAAATCACATAATATCCCAAAACAACACAAGGGAACAACATGTAACCAAAATGCAACATGACATGGTGCACTAGCCATGGAAAACTGTAGAAACACTGATTTGGCTTAATCGCGATTAGTAATGCACCAATCAAGTTTTTATTTAAACTGCATGTAATAAATTTTAAAAATGCCAAATCATTAAATATATTTTTAAATAAATAAATCAATTTAATCTCCAATTATTTCATAAATATTGGTATATATTTATACCATTTTACGAAAACCCCAATTTCGCAAATCGGGTAGTTTTCGCGAAATATATTATTTTAATATTATATTCCAAAAATAATATTTTATATTTTCTGAAATGTTACAATGAGTTGAGGGTTTTTAATTTCATTCATGTAAAATTCATTGTATGTAATATTCTTTTATTAGGGCACTTCAGGGTTGAGGATGATGTCACCATTGTATATTATTTACTTTTCCGCATTAGGATAGACCCAAGGAGGGGAGCACAAGTAACCGGGTTCTAGGGTCCAGTTGGGGGCCATCTCGAGAAGTCGAGACCGGGTCTTCTAACCCTAGAATTGGGAGGGTTGCTTGTCGCTCTCATAGGGGTCTAGGGTTGTGGGTTTGGCTATTCATCGCGACTGTGGAATCCGTGTTTTATACAGGATCAAAATAAAACACGAACCTCCTAGTATATCCAATATTTCATATGTTATCTTCTGCTGCTGATATTCTGTGATTTGATCACTTTATATGTGTGAGAAGAATGCTTTATTATTCTATATATGATATATAATAAACGTTGCTTATGTTTTGCTCCCGCGCTAGTCCCACCCCGGTATGCCGTTAGTTAAGTAACCTAACGGTGTATAACGGGACACTGTGGCGAATGCGGATGGCATAAGCGTACATTGTATTTTCGTTTCTTCTGTGAAGCTTAGGAAGTATAAATGATGGGACGTCATTAATGAGATAAATGAAAGAAAAGAAACCTAAAAGATGTTGTAGAATCAAACTTTCAAAAAGGGCAGCTCTAGTTTTTGCTTTGCATAGCGGTATTACTTGTAAAATATCCAGCACCTTATTCGATAAGGAAAGAACCGAGATCCCTTCATCGGGAGTGACCACTTTAGCAAAACTTGCAGATGCTACAACTCACTCGGTTTTGTTTTTGATTGCTTCTATAGTTCTTGCTTTGCATAGTGGTATTTATGAAATATCCCGCACCTTATTCGATAAGTAAAAAGCCGAGATCCCTTCACCGGGAGTGACCTCTTTAGTGAAACTAGCAAAAGACTCAAAAACACTCCTTTTCAAAAATTACTTGTTTCTACAACGATATCAAGTTCATTACGCAAAAGTTTTCTGAAAAACCTGTCGTAGCCTTCCGTCATTTCATATAAGTCATACTTGGTATTCATGCTGCGTTTGTTGACCTTGTCAAGGCATAGTGTACGGTAGCTAATTAGTGTTTATCTGCTAAAAGCATGATATGCGATTGGATTAGGGTAGTCATATGGCCTTGTTGACATTGTCAAGGGTCGTGCGGGTGGGTTTAATTCAATCATGTAATGTACGGGTTGAACTTAACTTGCGATTTATGGTATATTGACCTTGTCAAGGTCATAGATCGCTTGGGGCAAAATATATTATCGTAAATTTCAAGTGTTGAAATTTGCAATAAGATTGCATACCTTCTATGAGATAGTTGGATCCCAATACCCACTGCTAGTAAGAGTTACTTCCGGGAGAGTTTTACACATGACAATAAGCCGATCAAGTAGGTGTCTAGAAAAGTGTTAACGGGGTTATGCCTCTGGGAAAACGAGGTTTATTTTAATTAGGTCCGTGCGAAAGCACGGGGAACCTCCCTCAAAGTACCAACACTAGCCTGGCTGAAAGATTGGCAAATTTGTAAAGTGTAATTAATCCCGGCTAGTCTTACCTTTTAGGGTTTGAAGGAAGATTTGATAAAACAGTGGGAGCCATCCTGATTAGATAAGATAATAACAAATCTAATCTACCAAGAGCATACGCTAAAGTATTTTCTTCTCTCTCTCTCCAGGTAGCGACCATATCAGGCCTTAATCAAGATAATAATATGGATGTATTGACCGAACACGCTTGTTATACTGAGTAGGGGAACGTTGGTTCCGTTCTTTCTTATAATTATTATAAGACTTAGTAGGGAATAAGGACATATCCAGATTCTCATGCGACCCAAACAAAGAATAAGCATGATGATGTATCTTTTTCCGGTGTGCTAGTTATTGAGAACTTTTTCTCAATTCACTCTACGTCCTGGGTATTAGATACCGGATCGGGATCCCACATATGTAATATGTTACATGGGCTAAGGAAAGGTAGAGAACTGAGAGAGGGTGGTCATTCCATAAGAGTGGGGAATGGTGCAAATGTTGCAGCCAAAGTAGTTGGCGAATATCACCTTGTATTACCAAATGGTTATACAGTGATTCTGAGCGAATGCTATTATATTCCGACCCTGATATGCAATCTTATATCAGTTTCTTTATTAAGTAAACAAGGATACAATTTTTTAGTACAAGATACTGTTATGAACAACTTCCTGAATAAAAAGTTGAATGGATCAGGCTCGTTAAATGATGGCATATACATTCTAAATCAAACCACAGTTCTTAATCTACATAACACACACAAGAGGAAAAGTTGAGAAATGAATGAATCCTTCTTGTGGAATTGTAAACTAGGTAATATCAATGCAACACGACTAGCTAAGTTACATAAGGATGGATATTTGAATCCTTTTGAATTTTCATCTTATGACACTTGACAGTCATGTCTCAAAGGCAAGATGACCAAAACTCCGTTTAGTGGACAAGGAGAAAGAGTTACGGAACTCTTGGGACTGATGCATAGTGATGTATGCGGTCCCATGTCTATACATGCCAGGAATGGTTCCTCGTACTTCATTACATTCACTGACGATCTCTCAAGATACGGACATGTGTTCCTGTTGAAACACAAGTCTGAAGCTTTTGAGAAATTCAAAGAATATAAACACGAAGTCGAGAACCAAATGGGTAAAAGTATTAAGATCCTTCGATCTGATCGAGGAGGAGAATACTTGAGCAATGAGTTCCTGGATTATCTAAAAGAGAATAGGATTCTCTCTCAACTTACTCCTCCGTATACACCACAGCACAACGATATATCAGAACGGAGGAATCGCACCCTATTAGATATGGTGTGCTCTATGATGAGCACCGCTGAGTTGCCTATTTCCTTTTGGGGTTATGTGCTTGAGACAGCAGCATACCTATTGAATCAAGTTCCATCTAAATCTATACCCACCATACCATATGAGATATGGAGTGGGAAGAAACCATATCTTAAACGAGTTAAGATATGGGGTTGTCCAGCCTATGTCAAAAGGCAAAATCCGGACAAACTCGAGGCACGATTAGTTCTTTGCAAGTTTGTGGGATATCCAAAGAATTCATATGGATATTTTTTCTACCATAGTGAGGAACAAAAAGTGTTTATTGCTCAACATGCCACCTTTTTAGAAAAGGAATTTCTTGTAATGAAAATTAGTGGCAACGAGGTAGAACTGGAAGAAGTTCCAGCTACACAAACTACAACTGAGGATTTAGTGGAACCATAGGATTCGATAGTTCCCGACGAACTTCAGCCTCAGCCGCTCCGCCGATCTAGTAGATTTCCTCATCCACCTGAGAGATACTATGGTTTTCTCATTGATGGTGGGAGCGACGATTGCATCATGGAAGATGATGACCCGACTAGCTTCGAGCAGGCCATCACGAGTGGAGACTCTATGAAATGGCTGGATGCAATGCGATCTGAGATGGAATCCATGTACACCAATAAAGTATGGACTTTGGAAGTTGCTCCTGAAGGGGTAAAACCCATTGGGAGCAAATGGATCTTTAAGAAGAAACTTGGTGTAGATGGAAAAGTTGAGACTTTCAAAACTAGACTTGTTGCAAAAGGTTTTCGTCAACAACCAGGTGTGGATTATGACGAAACCTTTTCTCCAGTGGCTATGCTTAAGTCCATCCAGATCCTACTTGCCATTGGTGCATACCATGACTACGAAATCTGGCAAATGGATGTTAAGACCGCCTTTATAAATGGTGATTTAGAGGAGTGCGTGTACATGACTCAGACAGATGGCTTCATAGACAGTGGGAGCAGCGGGATGGTGTGCAAGCTGCTTTAATCCATCTACGGGTTAAAGCAGGCATCGCGGAGTTGGAACATCTGTTTTGATATGGTAGTCAAAGAGTTTGACTTCATCAAGAACGTAGATGAACCTTGTATATACAAGAAGGTGGCAGATAGTAAGGTTTTCTTCCTCGTATTGTACATGGATTACATACTCTTGATAGGAAATGATGTTCCTATGCTGCACTCGGTTAAGCTCTTCTTATCACACAGATTCTCAATGAAAGATCTAGTTGATGCCTCCTGCATCTTGGTGATTAAGATCTATAGAGATAGATCTAAACAGATACTGGGATTGTCCCAATCCAGGTACATTGACACCATACTAAAGAGCTTTAGTATGGAAGAATCCAAGCGTGGGAATTTACCCACGATCTCTGGACTCACTCTCTCCAATGAGATGTCTCCTAAGACTGATTTGGAGAGAGCTCGCTTGCAAGGGATACCCTATGCTTTGGCAATTGGCTCTATCATGTACGCGATGCTATGTACCAGACCCGATGTAGCATACTCACTAAGTGTAGTGAGTAGGTATCAAGCAGATCCAGGAGAGAGTCACTGGACAGAGGTGAAGAACATTCTCAAGTACTTGAGAAGGACTAAAGAGATGTTCTTGGTGTATGGTAACGGAGAACTCCAGGTGGAGTCCTTTACCGATTCGAGCTTCCAAAGTGATAAGGATGACACTAAGTCGCATTCGGGCTTTGTCTTTACCCTCAATAGAGGGGCGGTTTGTTGGAAGAGTTCAAAATAGGATATCTTAGCAAACTCGATGATGGAGGCTGAATACATCGCTGCCAACGATGCTGCCAAAGAGGCTGTCTGGATGAAGAAGTTCATAAACGAACTTGGAGTGGTTCAGTCCATTGAGAATCCAATACCTTTGTATTATGATAACAATGGAGCTGTGGCTTTGGCCAAGGGACCAAGGTCCCATCAGAGATCCAGGCATATTCTGAGGCGGTATCACCTGATTTGGAAGATAGTTGATCGCCGAAAGATCGACGTCGGGAGAGTTGACACGGAGGACAACACTGCGGATCCTCTGACGAAGGCCATACCGTAGATACAATTTGAGAGACTTTTCGGGATGTTAGTGTTAGTGTATATGCCCAAGAGGCCATTACTGTATCATACTAGTTTGTATATTACTTAATGGAAGCTTGGGATATTCAACTTGCATAGACAATCTTGCTCAATATAGTAGTATGCTACTTGGTTTGTTTCTACTTTAATGTGTACATGTGTTTATTTTAGTATATCACCTATACATATTAGTGGAGCCCTTAGGATCTTTGCTTGATTACCAGCGTTGTGATGGCAGTCACACTCGTGGGGGCTGGGTAATCTATAAGCACATCCTTATGCAGGTCCCTAATCGTAGGACTATCGAGACAAGGCATCGATACTCCGGAGTAGACTAGCGTATGCGCTTCTCATTCCAGTGTGGGAGATGGTCTGTCCCACAGCCGTCAGTACGTCGTACTTGAGATAGTATGCGGGTGCTCTTTATGTTACGAGTACACTGGACATGACTCGTCGGGAACTGTTGGTTGGTACTATACCTATCGTCAGTTATCAGTTCCAAGGTGACATGAGTACAGCTTAGTCCGCTGACTTGACACAGTCACTTCGCCTCGAGTGTGTTCCCACTGTACTTAGATTACTACCCTACCACGGCTCAAAGGAGTCGTGCAAACAGGTAGTAGTTGGGTGCAGTCCCGAAGCACTTGGAGGCAGTGACGGTTAGACAGGATTCGTCTCTCCCAGTATTTGGGGTTGACATCGCGCTGTGTCTAGGAGAGCCATTACACGAGTAGTCCCTGGCCAGGGCAAGCAAGATATACTGGAAGGTTTCCAGTGCTATCTCAAGGTGTTCTGGGCTACACTCCGACACGACTTGTACCGCTATTAAGGGACTGACGTTTATCACCCCCTAGGCCCGCCATGCGATGTATCAGACGAACAGACCGGACTGTACAGAGATTGTCACATTCAGGCTCAGTAGGAGTTCAGATGGGTTTCACCTCGTCCGTCTTCTTGTCGGCATCTAGCTGGGGACCGTTACGCACAGCTAGTGCCGCTTGCGGTCTGTGGTTAAACCCACCGCCAACGTAGTGTCGAGTCTTTAGAGTCCCACACAGAAAGCTATTCACCTTTAGGATAAAGAGTAGAGGTCGCATGGTTTTGCGACAGGTCGCATGGTTTTGCGACAGGGTTCGGTCACATCCGTGCACTTGTGCACGTTTGGTGTCCGGACAGTTAACACTAGCAGGCTTTGGTTTAAGCCAGATCCTACTGTACATTTTGGGATTGGTTTTATCTCGTTTGTATTCGTGTTCCTCGAAACGCGAATGCGGGCGTGTATGCACAGTTGACAGAGAGACAGAGGCAGAGGATTCTCATTGGAGTTGTTGACTGTTGACTATTGACTATTGACTTTTGGCTAAACCCTAATGAGAATGAGAAATACAATTAACAATAATATTAATTAAGTATTATAGTGACATGGTTGTTGAGGGGTTGGCTTTGTTCACTTGTTGACTTTGTTGACCGGTTGACTAGGTTGGACTAGTTGACCATCATCATGACAATGGCTATTATTTCATGGCAAAGACTTTTGCTTGCTTGTTTGTTTTTGCAAAATGAGTGCATGAAATGATATAGCCATTTTGACTTGAACCATCACATAATACTTGATTACTATTTTGTTATGATGGTTTTAGATTATGAGAGCTTGGATGGCAAAAGAATTACTCATTCTCTCATTTCATTTATCTCTCTTGCTTGAGCTCTCCCTCTTGCTCTCTCTCTAGCTCAAAGCAACACCCTCTCATGAGTTGAGAAACATTGCCTTATAGATAAAAGAAAACCCAAATCACTTCTCTACTCATCCTAGTTCACAAGGTTTAGAAAACCAAGTGTTCTAGTTTCTTCAAGTTTGAAGAAGAAGTCAAAGGTAGAAGCTTTCAGGTGGATCCATCTTCGGCGAAAGGAGACGACGAGGTGAGGCCGATCCGTACACCGGGAAGAGTTGGAGACGAAGGAGTTCAAGAAAGGTATAGCCCCCTAACTGAGTAGGTAAAACTCTAGTTAGGTTGTTAGGTAGTTGTTTAACAAAGATCCGTATTTTGAGTCCATGTTACCACCTCTTGAAAAATCGTTTTTCATCATTTCCGCAAGCCCGTAAGTACCGGGAGAGGTAACGTGGACTTACAGTGGTATCAGAGCCTAGTTAAACACTATCTAACATGTTAGCAAAGTAACTAGAAATTCGATCGGAGAAAAAGTCGTGAAACACGTCCGAAAAGTATACTTTCTGCCGAATTTTTTTTCTGTCCAAATAATGATAAATCTTACCTTAAAATTCGGCTCAGGGTTTTTAAAACTCACTGTAGAAAAATTGTCCAGAGAGTCGATCAACACGCCGCGGAACCGCGGCAGGAGCTTGCTCCCGCCGCGGGTCCGCGGCCGAGTTGACTCGGCCGTGGGCGATTTTGCTCACAGTTTGTTTATTTGGGTGTTTTGGGATTTTTGGAATATGATTTTTCTGCCCAGATTTTTCAGAAAGCAAAATTAGTTTTTTGGGCTTGAAAATCCGTATTTTGATCGAACTTCTAAAGACTTAAGCTGACGGGTTTATATCTGTGATGTGATATATGTATTGAACGTCTGCTAATCGCTATACGTCGATTAGTGGGGGTTATACATATCTGTGATCT
Organism: Agapanthus africanus; assembly: GCA_030015575.1. Classification (NCBI taxonomy): domain Eukaryota; kingdom Viridiplantae; phylum Streptophyta; class Magnoliopsida; order Asparagales; family Amaryllidaceae; genus Agapanthus; species Agapanthus africanus. The sequence continues at coordinate 291,686,982 of JASDDO010000012.1, read as the reverse complement.
GTAATGTTGATGGTATGTGTATATGAATTCATTAGATTGTCGCGGATGAATAGCCGGGGGGTTGTGAGATGAGAGTTTTATTTTATCTTTCAATTCATGTAATATGTAAATTGATATAATATTATTTTTGGCCGCACAACGGGGTCGGGGTTGTAGCCGTCATTGTATAATTTCTTTTTACTGTTTTTGCTCCTAGGATAGACCCAAGGTGGGGTGCACAAACTACCGGGTATCTCGAAGTGCCGAATGGCCTACTCACGTCGTTGAGGGAGGTTGCTCCGCTTCGGATATTTGGCGGGTAGTTTGCCGCACCCGTAGGGGTCTCGGGTGGGGTATTGGCTATTCATCGCGACCGTGTAATCCGCTTTTCGTTACAGGCTCGTACGAATTACGGATTCCTAGTATATCCAATGTATTCATCTGTGATCTGAAATGGCTATCATTGCAATATATCTATATATGATATTATTTAGGCGTTGCTTATGTTTTGCATCCGCGCTAGTCCAGCCCCCGCTCTGTCGTTAGTTAAGTAACCTAACGGGTAATGACGGGGCCCCGTGGCGAATGCGGATGGCATAAGCGTACGTCATATTTTGGTTGTTTTATGCAATTGTAGGATTAAATGATGGGACGCATTGGAATTAATGCAAGAAAAATAAACCAAGTAAAAGTCGTTGGAACACTTTCAAAACCACTCGGTTTCTTTTCAAAAAGAACTTTTAAACGCGGAGCTTAAGCCACTCCTTTTAAAAGCTATCTCGTTCCATCGATCATATCAAGTTCACTACGTTCACGGTTTTGCCAAAACCATCCGTAGCCCTCCATCATTTCAGTTAAATATTCGGTAGTATTCAAGCTATGTATTTTGACCTCACGCCAAGGCATGGTGATTGGTAGCTGCCGGATATTTATCTGTTGCATAGATAGAATGCGTTGGTTTGAGATAGTCGTACTGCCATTTTGGCCTACGTCAAGGGTAGGTACTGGTGGGTTCAAATTAACCTGGATAATGATGGGAAGAACTTGACATGTGACTTATGACATTTTGACCTCACGCCAAGGTCATAAGAGCATGGGGCAAAAATCCACATCGGGAGTTTCAAAAGAACTAAAACTTGCTAGCGCTACATACCATTTGGAGTGTGATGATTCTGGTAGGATTCCTTCAGTCTTGTCACGCAATGATATTTGGATCCCGATCCTACTGTGAGTATATGCTATCCCTCGGGAAATTTCTCACTTAACGATCAATGCTATAAACTAAGTAGGTGTCTAGAAAGGTGTTAGCGGGGCTACGCCCACAGGGAAAAGAGGTTATTTAATTAAGGAACTTCGCGAAAGCGTTGGAAAACCTACCTCGAAGTACCGACACCAGCCTGGCCGAACGGTTAAGCATGTATTGTACGGTGAGATTGATCCTGACTAATTCTTCCTTTTTGGTTTGAGGAGGGATTCGAGAGACAGTGGGAGCCATCCTGTTTAGACAAATTAAAAACCCCTCTAAACTTGCAAGAGCATCATACTAAAGTGTTTCTTCACACTCTCCTAATTGCAGCGACCAAACATCATGACCGGACTTAAGTTATTACGAGATAAAAACATACTGACATGGCCAAACTACAAAGATTGGCTCAGGAATGTCAAAATGGCAATCACTTATGACAAGTTGGGGTATCTCCTTACCACCAAAGCTCCCCCTGTCCCAGGTCCCACCTCCAGCGTCGCGGATAAGGAAATCCGTAAGACTTGGAAGATCGATTGCGCGAAGGCCAAGTGCCTCGTGCTTGCCTCTATGGACAATGAACATCAGAGGAGGCACGAGAATATGGACCTCGAATCCATATTTCTCCATACAAAAGAACTGTATGGAGAGCAATCACGTATCGCTAGATACGAAGTGTCGAAGAAGTTGTTTTCGGCAAGATTGGTGATCGGATCATCGGTAGCGGAACACGTGCTTAAGATGATTGGCTTCATTGAGGAGCTCGCGGACCTTGGGACCATGTTGGAGAATGAGCTCTATACGGACTTGATTCTTCAGTCCCTTCCTTCCACTTACGCCTAGTTCATCCTGAATCTCAACTTGCATGAAAAGGAAGTTGAACTTTCAGATCTCCTCAACATGCTGAGGAGTGCAGAGGGCACCCTACAGAAAGGTAGGAAAACATCCACTTTGTTTGTAGGAGGATCTTCCTCTTCTGGGTCCAAGTCGAAAGCCAAGGGAAAGAAGAAGAAAACCCCCGCCAAACCAAGGGGCGGTGTTAGTAAGGTGGATACGAAGGGAAAGGCAAAAGAAACAAAGTTAGCGGGGAAGCTTGTGGATTAGGAAGAATGCTTTTACTGTCACAAGAGTGGACACTGGAAGAAAGATTGCAGGGCTTGGAAAGCCAGAACACAGGATCTGAAGCAAGTTGCGGCTTCAGCTTCAGGTGTGTATGTTATTGAAAACTGTCTATCAATAAACTCTACTTTCTGGGTATTGGATACCGGATCAGGACCTCATATCTGTAATTCTTTGCAGGCGTTGAGAAACCGTAGGGTTTTGAAGGCAGGTGACATGACCCTCAAAGTTGCAAACGGAGCTAGCATGGATGCTAAGGCCGTGGGGGACTATCACCTGGGAATGTCAGATGGACATGTTTTGGTTTTACGTAATTGCTTTTTTGTACCCAACGCAACTTGTAATATCATTTCTTTATCTTTGATTTCTAAAGAAGGTTATGGATTTGCGTTTGTAAGTAATGTTGTAAACATTCACCTTAATCAAGTTCTGATTGGGTCAGGTACAGTAAGCAATGGTATATACGTATTAAACCAACCACAGATTTTCAATGTCCAGAATACACACAAAAGAAAGTCTCCGGAATAATTCAGACATTCTTATGGCATTGTAGACTGGGTCACATCAATGAGAGAAGGTTGACGAAGTTACATACAGAAGGATATTTGAATCCGTTCGAATATCAATCGTATGCCACTTGTCAATCCTGTCTCAAAGGAAAGATGACAAAGACTCCGTTCACTGGACACGGAGTAAGAGCGAGCGAGCTCTTGGGACTCGTACACAGCGACGTGTGCGGTCCAATGTCTACACATGCGCGAAGCGGTTTTTCTTCATTACTTTTACGGATGACTTTTCAAGGTACGGTTATGTCTTCTTAATGAAACATAAATCCGAAGCCCTTGGAAAATTCCATGAATATAAGAATGAAGTAGAAAATCAAACCGACAAAAGTATCAAGACACTCAGATCGGATCGAGGTGGTGAATACTTGAGTGCCGAGTTCCTGGATTACTTAAAAGAGAATGGAATTCTCTCTCAGCTTACTCCTCCATACACTCCGCAACATAACGGTGTATCGGAGAGACGGAACCGGACCCTATTGGATATGGTACGTTCCATGATGAGTAACACTGAGTTACCGCAATCATTCTGGGGATATGCACTAGAATTAGCTGCATACCTTTTGAACCGAGTTCCAACTAAGACTGTGCCTACCACACCATATGAGATATGGAGTGGGAAGAAACCCTATCTTCAATATCTGAAGATCTAGGGATGCCCGGCTTTTGTCAAAAAGCAGCATGCGGACAAACTCGAGGCACGCTCAGTACTGTGCATGTTTGTGGGATACCCAAAGAACTCCAGGGGGTATCTCTTCTATTACGCAGAGGAACAAAAGATCATTGTTTCTCGTAATGCCCATTTTCTGGAACACCAGTTCTTAGAAAAGGAAACAAGTGGGAGCGAAATAGAACTGGGAGAAAAATCCAGAACCATAGATTATTACTGAAAGCTTAGTAGAATCAGAGGGTTCAAAAGAACATGACATTCCTACGCCGCTCTGCAGGAGTAGTAGGCAGTCTCATCCGCCCGAGAGATACTACGGTTTTCTCATAGACGGGGATAGAGAGGATTGCATCATTGATTATGATGAGCCGACTAGCTTCCAGCAGGCCATTCAGAGCGTTGACTCGGTAAAATGGCTGGATGCAATGCGGACCGAAATGGAGTCCATGTACACCAACAAAGTATGGACGTTGGACGTTGCTCCAGATGGGGTAAAACCCGTAAGATGCAAGTGGATCTTCAAAAGGAAGATTGGTGTAGATGGACAGGTTGAGACCTATAAAGCTAGACTGGTTGCAAAGGGTTTTCGTCAAAGACCTGGTTTGGACTATGACGAGACCTTTTCTCCAGTAGCTATGCTGAAATCCATTCGGATCCTTCTTGCCATTACTGCCTTCCACGATTATGAGATCTGGCAGATGGACGTAAAGACCGCTTTTCTAAATGGAAATTTAGAAGAGTGTGTCTATATGGACCAGCCAGAAGGTTTCATTCAGAGTGGGAGCAGCGGAAATGTGTGCAAGTTACTTAAGTCCATTTATGGACTGAAGCAGGTATCGCGGAGTTGGAACATCTGTTTTGATGAGACGGTCAAAGAATTTGTCTTTATCAAAAATCCAGATGAACCATGCATCTATAGTAGATTTGTAGCGAGAACTGTAGTATTCCTCGTTTTATACGTGGATGACATTCACTTAATAGGAAATGATATTCCTATGCTACAATCTGTCAAAGGGTTCTTGTCACACAGGTTCTCCATGAAAGACCTGGGTGATGCCTCATACATTCTGGGATCCGGATCTATCGTGACAGATCCAAGAGGATACTGGGACTCTCACAGTCCAGGTACATCGACACCATACTTAAAAGATTCAGTATGGAAGATTCCAAGCGCGGTAATCTACCGGCTTGTCACGGGATCACCCTTTCCAAAGAGTTGTCTCCCAAGACTGATTTGGAAAGGGATCGCATGTCTATTATACCCTACGCTTCTACGGTAGGCTCTATAATATATGCGATGTTGTGTACCAGACCAGATGTAGCTTATGCACTGAGTGTGGTAAGCCGGTATCAGTCAAACCCTTGGGAGAAACACTGGATAGCAGTAAAGAATATTCTCAAGTACCTGAGAAGGACTAAGGAGATATTCTTGGTGTATGGCGGAAAAGACTTCCAGATCGAGGCCTTTGCTGACTCCAGCTTCCAGAGTGACAAGGATGATTCCTAGTCCATGTCGGGTTATGTCTTTACCCTCAACGGAGGGGCGGTGTGTTGGAAGAGTTCCAAACAGGAAACTGTAGGGTTCCTAGGCACCCCAAGGAGGTCTCACAAGGCATCAACCATGCCAATTTCAAAAATACGGTGCCGAGAAACCCTAGACTACGGATCGTTGGCTAGATTTTTAGGCGACAAAGCAAACTAATTAACACTTAACTACTAGAATACGGAAATACAACCTTTGTAGATCCGGTCCTCCACCTCCATAGCTCCGCAATGAAGTCTCCTCGCTGTCCAAGTCGAACCCCGGGCTCTAGCGTCGGCTTCATCGGAGAATGGACGGGCTAGGTCGTCGACGTCGATGCCGAAGATGATCTACGTCGAGGCATCACTAGATCAAGCTCCAACTTCACCAAGTCAAGAAACTTGTGAAGAAAACACACTCTACTACTTGGCAAGAGGTAGAGGATGAAGAAATAGGAAGTGGGTAGACATTAGAATTGGATTTCTCACTTTTTTTCATCAATCACCATTGATGGAATCTAGTTTCTCTTTTTGAAGAAGAAGAAGAAGAAAATGATGAAAGAATTATGCTAAGTTTTATGATAAGAATAATAATAGAAAAGAAAATGAATTCTTATCATAATTGTAACCATGGTAAAGTGTAGAGAGCTAACTATAGTTCAATGAATGGTTAGGGTTAATGAGATGAAGACAAAAGGTTTCTTTGGTCAAAGCTTCATGAAGCTTCAACAAGCTTCATAAAGAAAAGCAACCTTTTGTTTTCTTTATCTCTTATCTTTTTAATACAAATTAAAAGATAAAAGAATTAATAAATATATCAAAACCCTAACCATTTACTTAACTAAGGTTTAACTCTTTACACAAACCCTAGCTATCATAGATCATTAAACATGATACAATCAAGTGCACAAAATATATCACATATACAATGTGCACAGGCGAGTGAGAAAATCCATCTTAAGTAAACCGATACTAGTTAATGCAAAGTAATATATCAAATATATAATTATGCATTAAATCATTAAATCAACACTTGATTGAATGATCCGGTCATGTCGAACATAACCGACTAGTATTCAATGTATCGACTTATCGAATCAACGCTTGAATCGATAACTAGGTTATATAGCATACAACCATTCGATACATTCATCGCGAGAATGGAATACGGTATCACATACACGCATTATTCTCGGTCCCGCACATATCTCATATGCGCTCATATTTCGTTTCGCTTGAGCCAGAAAACCTCTGTGTAGGACTCTAAAGACTCGTCAATACGCCGGCAGCAGGTGATGATCATATCAAACACCTACAAGACGCAAGCGGTATGCTAAACGTAACGGCCACCCGGGTATTGAGCGATCAGAAGATCGACGAGCAAGCCCGCTCACACTCCAGTGAATCCAACCAGTAACACTACCGTACAGTCCGATCTCGTCGTCTGATATGTCGCATATCTTGCCTAGGGGTGGTAAACGTCAGACCCCAATAGCTCGATAAGTCGTGTCGATATGAGGTCTATAACAATTCGAGAAACTACTGGTAACACTTACCAGTATATCTCAGCAACCCTGGCCAGGGATTTCCTGTTATAGCCAATCGAACACAGCGCAACATCAACTCCCTATACCGGGAGAGACGAATCCCCTCCTATCGCTCATTGCCTCCATGTGATTCGGGACTGTACCCAAAAGCCACCGTTTTGCACGCCCTCTTGGACGTGGTAAGGTGTAAATCAAAGCACAGTGGGAACCACACAAGACTCTATGACGATCTCGGGTCTACAGACTAACCTGTACCAGTGTCACCAGAGAACTGCCATCTGACGTGAGGTATAATACCATCTGGGAGTTCTCGGCGAGTCCGTCCAGTGTACCCAGTCTCTACTGAGCACCCGTATATCATCTCTGATGTCAAACACTAATGGATATGGGATCATCCATCGCCCATCTGTATGGGTCGAGAAGATATACGCTAGTCTACTCAGGTATATCGATGCCCTGTCTCGATACACCCACGACTAGGGACCTTAAAGGATGTACTTATGGACTACCATGTCCCCACTAGTATGATCCGCATCATAGTCTAGGTAGTCAAGTACATATCCTAAGGGCTTTACCAATATGTAACAGAGAGATAATTAGTGTACACGTTAAGGTAAAGAGTAACCAGATAGCATACTATCATGTCGAGCAAAAAAGTCCTCCCTATATATGTCCCAGCATCCACTACAATATACATCCAATGTACAGTAATGGCCTCTAGGGCATACATATAACTAACAATCTCCTACTTGTATTAGGGCCATCTGATAGCAGTGGTTGTAGTATCTCATACTCAACCATCCCTTAAAAATCTCTCTCAGGGAACAGGCCTTTGTGAGTGGATCCGCTGTGTTGTCCTCTGAGTTTACTCTCCTAACCTCGATCACCTTGGAGATCAGCCATCTCCATGATCAGGTGATACTGCCTTAGAATATGTCTGGATCACTGATGGGACCAGCGTTCCTTGGCATAAGCCACAACTCCATTGTCACACAATGGGAGGAACATAGTTCATCTCATGAACCAATATACACCCAAACAGCCTCTTTGGTAGCTTCTTAAGTAGCGATGTATCCTGCCTTTATCGTCTAGTATGCCACGGTATCTAGCTTGGAACTCTTCCAACATACCGTTCTTTTACTGATGGTAAAGACAATGCCTGTGACTGACATTCAGTCGTCTTTATCACCCTGGAACCCTTCCAGTAATTCTCCCCAGGATCAACTGATACCATCTCACTACAACTAGTGAGTATCCTAACATCCAATTAGATCTATCTCATAGATCCAAAACCCAGGATTTAGTAGGTATCACTTTGATCCTTTATGGAGAATTATTGTGATAAGCGGAGATTGACCGAGCGTAGCATAGGAAACTACTTTCTTATCAAGAGTATGTCATCCACGTACTCTACGAGGATCACTACCATACTCCCTACTATCTTTTTTTATATACAAGGTTCATCTACCATTTTGATGATGTCAAACTGTTTGACTAACACATCAAAACAGACGTTCCAACTCCGTGATACATGCTTTATCCTATAAAGCATCTTGCACACGTTTCCGCTGCTCCCACTGTCTACGAAGCCCTCTGGCTGTGTACTTATAGACGCACTCTTCTAAAACATCATTTAGAAAAGCAGTCATGACACCCAACCACCAGATATCGTAGTCATGGTATGTAGCCGTGACAAGTAGGATCTGGATGGACTTAAGCATAGGCACTGGAAAAAGGTTTCATCATTATCCACTCCTTGTTGATGACGAAAACCTTTAACAAGTCTAGCTTTGAAAGTCTCAACTTTTCCATGTACACCAAGTAATCTTCTCAAGATATACTTGCTCCTGATGGGGATTTAACCCTTCAGATATAGCACCCAAAGTCCATACTTTGTTGGTGTATAAGGATTCCATCTCAGATCACTAAACATCCAGCCATTCTTACAGAGTCCCACTCTTGTTGGCCAGTTCGAAACTAGTTGGGTCATCATCTCATGATGCATTCCTCGCTCCCACTGTCATAGAGAAATTGAAGTATCTCTCAGGTGGGTGAGGATCCCTACTAGATGGGCGGAGAGGCTGAGGTTCGTTGGATTCTACTGAATCCTTTGGTTCTATCAAATCATCAGCTGCAGTTTGTATAGCTGGAACATTTCCAATTCTACATAACAGATCTTGCCTCGAGCTTGTCCGGATTTTGCTTTTAGACATAGGCCGGACAACCCCAAATATTAACTAACTTAATATATGGGCTCTTCCCTTTCCATATCTCATATGAAGTGGTAGGCAACTGATTTGATCGTGACCCTATTCAATAGGTATGCAGCTTCATAAGTGCATAACTCCCAAAAGGAAATAGGTTACTCAGTAGTACTCATCATACAGCACACCTTATCATATAGGGTGTAATTGCTCCGCCCCGATATACCATTGTGCTATGGTGTATACGGAGGAGTAATGCTGAGAGAGAATCTCATTCTCCTTTAGAATAGTCCAGGATTGTCGTGCTCAAGTAATATTCTCCTTGATCTCATCATAGGACATAATACTTAAACCCGTATTTTGGTTCTCTACTTCTAACTTATATTCTGTGAATATCTCAAAAGGTTCGGACTTGTGTTTCAACAAGAACATATGTCTGAATCTAAAGAGATCATCAGAGAGTGTAATGAAGTATAAAGAACCGGTCTTGGCATGTGTAGACTGGGGACCTTACATACATCAACATGTATCAATCCTAAGAGTTCACCAACTCTTTCTCTGTTTCCATTAAACAGAGCTATGGTCATCTTATCTTTGTGACATGACTGGCGAGTTTCATAAGATGTAAATTCAAACTAATTTAAACATGCATCTTTATGTAACTTCAGCTAGTCGGGTCGCATTGATATGACCTAGTCTGCAATACCTCAAGAAGAATTCGTTCATTTCTGAACTCTTCCCCTTGTGTGTGTTCTGTATACTAAGAACTGTAGTTTGATTTAGAACATCAAGGCTTTTAGATAACGTGCCTGAACCAATCAACTTTTGATATAGGAAATGTCCAAAACATTATCCAACAATACAAAATTTTATCGTTTCTTTACTAATAAAGAGACAGATATGATTTTGTATAGCAGGTTCGGTATCTAATAACATTCGTTCAGAATCAATGTATTGGTAATACATGGTGACAGTGACCAACAGACTTGGCTGCAACACTTGCCCCGTTTTCTGCCTCATGAAACTTATCACCCGTTCTCAGTTCTTTACCTATCTGTAGCCCATGTAACAGATTACATATGCGGGATCCTGATCTGGTATCATATACCCAGGACGTAAAGGACATTTGAGAAATAGTTCTCTGAAATGAACACACCCGAAGATGATGCATCAGCATGCACTCTCTTCGTTTGGGCGGCACGGGAAATCTGGTATTCCCCAATTTCTTGCTCTGTCTTATAACAATTATAAGATGGAGCGGGACCAACGTTCCCCAGCTCTGTATAACAAGCGGGTTCGGTCAATAATCCGTTTTATTATCTTGATTAAGGCGTGAAATGGTCGCTACCAGGAGAGAGAGAGAAGAAAACACTCAGCGTGCGCTTTTGCAAGAATAGATTAGTTATTATTTTATCTAATCAGGATTGCTCCCACTTCTTTTTATCAAATCTTCCTTCAAACCCTAAAAGGAAAGACTAGCCGGGATTAATTACACACTACAAGTTCGCCAATCTTTCAGCCAGGCCAGTGTCGGTACTTTGAGGGAGGTCCCCCGTGCTATCGCATGAACCTAATTAATGTAAACCTCGTTTTCCCAGAGGCGTAACCTCGTTAACACTTTTCTAGACACCTACTTGATCGGCTAATTGTAATGTATAAAACTCTCCCAGGAGTAACTCTTACTCGCAGCGGGTATCGGGATCCAACTATCTCATAGAAGGTATGCAATCTCATTGCAAATTTCAACACTTGAAATTCCCGATAATATTTTGCCCCGAACGATCTATGACCTTGACAAGGTCAACAAACCATAGACCGCAAGTCAAGTTTAACCCGTCATTTCTTGATTGAATCAAACCCACCCGCACGACCCTTGACAAGGTCAACAAGGCCGCACGACTACCCTAACCCAATCTGCATCATATGCATAAGCAGATAAATACTGGTTAGCTACCGCACACTGCGCCTTGACAAGGTCAACAAACGCAGCACGATTACTAAACATGACTTATCTGAAATGACGGAGGGCTACGACCGGTTTTTCTGAAAACCTATTGCGTAATGAACTTGATATCGTTGTAGAATTGAATAATTTTAAAATGGAGTGCTTTTGAGGCTTTTCTAGTTTTGCTAAAGGAGTCACTCCCGGTGAAGGGATCGTCGGTCCTTTCCTCATCGAATGAGGTGCGGGATATATCATATATATCACTGTGCAAAGCAAAACTCTTAAAAGCAATCAAAAGACAAACCGAGTGTGTAGCATCTGCCAGTTATTGCTAAAGGAGCCACTCCCGGTGAAGGGATCTCGGTCCTTTCCTTATCGAATAAGGTGCAGGATATATCATATATACCGCTGTGCAAAGCAAGAACTGTAGCTACCTGTTTTATTTTGAAATTCGATTCTACAACATCTTAGGTTTCTTTTATTTCATTAATCATATTAATGAAGTCCCATCATTTAAGTACCTAAACATCACAGATAAATACGACGTACACTTATGCCATCCGCATTCGCCTCGATGTCCCCTCGTGCATCGTTAGGTTAGGTAACTAACGGCAGAGCGGGGCAGGGCTAGCGCGGGTGTAAAACATAAGTAACGTCTATATAATATATCATATATACTATATACTGTATCTATCATAGAACATCACATGATCACATCACAGATATCGCAGCAGAAGAATCATATGAAATATTGGATATACTAGGACGTCCGTGTTTTCAATACGAGCCAGTATAAAACACGGATTCCACGGTCGCGATGAATAGCCAAACCCACACCCCTAGACCCCTACGAGAGCGGCAAGCAACCCTACCAATTCTAGATTTAGGAGACCCGGACTCGACTCCTCGAGATGGTCTCCCACTGGACCCTAGAACCCGGTTACTTGTGCTCCCCACCTTGGGTCTATCCTAGTGCGGAAAAATAAATAATATACAAACGGTGACATCTTCCGCAACCTGGAAGTGCCCCAATAAAAGAATATTACATACAAGTTTTTACATGAATAAAAATGAAAAGCACTCATCTCACATAAAAAAACCCCGGCTATTCAAACACGACGATCCAATATAACATATCCAGCAACACATAACATCACATGTCATCAACGTAAGTAAATATGCGCATCCCAATTGTCGTTGACATATAGCAACGAAACCGGCGATATCACATATTACACTCACTGTCACAGAAACGAAAGTGTAAAACTACAACAGTTGGAATCCGCAATCACCTCAGACATCGCATGCCTGACCAAATGAATTACTTAGTCATCGCATGCCTAACAATTATAAACCCTGCATTTTAGTCTCATTATCGAAAACTCTTTTCAATATCAAGTCAGGCAATTCAACAGGATTCTCGACATTTTGATCGAATGCTCGTCGCAAACTTTAGTAGACGGTCGCACCCCCGATACCGGCGACGAAGTGCACCAAGGCGGAACACCGCTACCGCGAGCACCCGAATGGATGCTTTCGGCGACGGGGTTCTCCTACAGTCACTTGGTCGGGGTTATGGGGTGAGGCTGTCTATTAAGTTTACCCGGCGAGTATCCGCGTACGCTACGTGATTACGACGGACTTTTGATCACATCAAAATTCCGTGGCAACCGATCAAGTGAGACTAAACTGCTATGTTTATAACATTCATTCAGTTATCTCATAACTTCTTGTGAATTCCAATTATTGTATCCCATTCTGGATAAATAGAAAATATCAAACTTTCCGATCGAACAATCGAACACCCAAGTTTTCCCGATACAGATCAACACATGAAACAAGTCTAAAAACATTCAGTTCGTGCCTCAGTACCAACGGTCCAGCCGTAGAAGGGTCAAGCCAACGCCTCACATGTGGTACGCCGTACTGCCCCAAACCCAAAGGTTCAAAGGGCAGTTCAAGACGGTCACATAATCGAGTTAAGGTTTGTTGTCTTCTAGAGGGTCCATCGAGTTACTTGCACTACTTAGAACGTCCTTAAATCAAAGAAAAATCCAACACTTGGAAATTTTCCGGCTGGGGAAAAAGTGGGTATTTATATCCGGTCGAACTTTTTAACATATTCAAAAAATTATCCGGAAAGACACATAGACAATGTTTGACAATCCGATCGAATGTACGAACTCCCAATACAACCCTAAAAAACTCAACTCTTGAGTTCAGAGAAAAAAATATCCCAGGAAAACCAGCACTGCAAAATAGGAATTACTGTGCCAAATTCAATTGGAGATAAGACAAAAGGACCGCGGAACAGCCGCATTAGCACGCTAATGCCGCGTTTCCGCCGCACTTTAGAAAGATCATTAGGTAATTTTTGCATCGTAATTCTTAGAATTTCCTGCTGAATTTTCTGCATATTTTTAATCTGGTAAAAACCCAATTTTTGGAAAAAGTCCAGAGAGCAAATTAGGGTTTGGGTTTCGGTTCGATCGGACTTCAAACTCCGTCTACGCTTCGCCTAAGGCTCTAGCTAGTCTCTGATACCACTGTAGGGTTCCTAGGCACCCCAAGGAGGTCTCACAAGGCATCAACCATGCCAATTTCAAAAATACGGTGCCGAGAAACCCTAGACTACGGATCGTTGGCTAGATTTTTAGGCGACAAAGCAAACTAGTTAACACTTAACTATTAGAATACGGAAATAAAACCTTTGTAGATCCGGTCCTCCACCTCCATAGCTCCGCAATGAAGTCTCCTCGCTGTCCATGTCGAACCCCGGGCTCTAGCGTCGGCTTCATCGGAGAATGGACGGGCTAGGTCGTCGACGTCGATGCCGAAGATGATCTACGTCGAGGCATCACTAGATCAAGCTCCAACTTCACCAAGTCAAGAAACTTGTGAAGAAAACACACTCTACTACTTGGCAAGAGGTAGAGGATGAAGAAATAGGAAGTGGGTAGACTTTAGAATTGGATTTCTCACTTGTTTTCATCGATCAACATTGATGGAATCTAGTTTCTCTTCTTGAAGAAGAAGAAGAAGAAGATGATGAAAGAATTATGCTAAGTTTTATGATAAGAATAATAATAGAAAAGAAAATGAATTCTTATCATAATTGTAACCATGGTAAAGTGTAGAGAGCTAACTATAGTTCAATGAATGGTTAGGGTTAATGAGATGAAGACAAAAGGTTTCTTTGGTCAAAGCTTCATGAAGCTTCAACAAGCTTCATGAAGAAAAGCAACCTTTTGTTTTCTTTATCTCTTATCTTTTTAATACAAATTAAAAGATAAAAGAATTAATAAATATATCAAAACCCTAACCATTTACTTAACTAAGATTTAACTCTTTACACAAACCCTAGCTATCATATATCATTAAACATGATACAATCAAGTGCACAAAATATATCACATATACAATGTGCACAGGCGAGTGAGAAAATCCATCTTAAGTAAACCGATACTAGTTAATGCAAAGTAATATATCAAATATATAATTATGCATTAAATCATTAAATCAACACTTGATTCAATGATCCGGTCATGTCGAACATAACCGACTAGTATTCAATGTATCGACTTATCGAATCAACGCTTGAATCGATAACTAGGTTATATAGCATACAACCATTCGATACATTCATCGCGAGAATGGAATACGGTATCACATACACGCATTATTCTCGGTCCCGCACATATCTCATATGCGCTCCTATTTCGTTTCGCTTGAGCCAGGAAACCTCTGTGTAGGACTCTAAAGACTCGTCAATACGCCGGCAGCAGGTGATGATCATATCAAACACCTACAACCCGCAAGCGGTCTGCTAAACGTAACGGCCACCCGGGTATTGAGCGATCAGAAGATCGACGAGCAATCCCGCTCACACTCCAGTGAATCCAACCAGTAACACTACCGTACAGTCCGGTCTCGTCGTCTGATATGTCGCATATCTTGCCTAGGGGTGGTAAACGTCAGACCCCAATAGCTCGATAAGTCGTGTCGATATGAGGTCTATAACAATTCGAGAAACTACTGGTAACACTTACCAGTATATCTCAGCAACCCTGGCCAGGGATTTCCTGTTATAGCCAATCGAACACAGCGCAACATCAACTCCCTATACCGGGAGAGACGAATCCCCTCCTATCGCTCATTGCCTCCATGTGATTCGGGACTGTACCCAAAAGCCACCGTTTTGCACGCCCTCTTGGACGTGGTAAGGTGTAAATCAAAGCACAGTGGGAACCACACAAGACTCTATGACGATCTCGGGTCTACAGACTAACCTGTACCAGTGTCACCAGAGAACTGCCATCTGACGTGAGGTATAATACCATCTGGGAGTTCTCGGCGAGTCCGTCCAGTGTACCCAGTCTCTACTGAGCACCCGTATATCATCTCTGATGTCAAACACCAATGGATATGGGATCATCCATCGCCCATCTGTATGGGTCGAGAAGGTATACGCTAGTCTACTCAGGTATATCGATGCCCTGTCTCGATACACCCACGACTAGGGACCTTGAAGGATGTACTTATGGACTACCATGTCCCCACTAGTATGATCCGCATCATAGTCCAGGTAGTCAAGTACACATCCTAAGGGCTTTACCAACATGTAACAGAGAGACAATTAGTGTACACGTTAAGGTAAAGAGTTACCAGATAGCATACTATCATGTCGAGCAAGAAAGTCCTCCCTATATATGTCCCAGCATCCACTACAATATACATCCAATGTACAGTAATGGCCTCTAGGGCATACATATAACTAACAGAAACCGTTGCTGACTCGACGAGGGAAGCGGAATATATCGCTGCTGCAGATGCCGCAAAAGAAGCCGTCTGGATAAGGACGTTCTTAACGGAACTTCAGGTGGTTCCGTCCATTGTTGATCCAAAACCGTAGTATTGCGACAACAACGGGGCTATAGCTTTAGCGAAGGAACCCAGTGTAGGGTTCCTAGGCACACTAATGAGGTCTCACAAGTAATCAAACATGGCAAATTAAAATTTTACGGGTGCCGAGAAACCCTAATACGGATCGTTGACTAGAGTTTAGGCGAAACTAGCAACTAGTTAACTACTTAACTAAGAAGTGAACGAACATACAACCTTTGTAGATCCGGTTCTCTACCTCCATGGCTCCGCGATGAAGTCTCCTCGCTTCGATCATCGGATCCCGGGCTCTAGCGTCGGCATCATCAAAAGAATGATCGGGTTAGGTCGTCGACTTCGATGCCGAAAATGATCTACGTCGAGGCAACACAAGATCAAGCTCCCACTTCACCAAGTCATGAAACTTGTGAAGAAAACACCCTAATCTACATGGCAAGTGGTAGAGGATGAAGAAATAGGAAGTGGGTTCACTTTAGAATTGGATTTCTCACTCATTTTCTCAAGTTTCCATTGAAGCTAGCAAGCTTCTTTCTTCTTCAAAAAGAAGAAGAAGAAAGAATAATATGATAAGTATAAAAAGAATTAACTTAAAAAGAAAATCCCATTCATTTTTATGATAATAGCAACCATGGTTAAGTGTAGAGAATGAACCAAGGTTAAGTGAATGGTTAGGTTTAGGAGAAGAAGACAAAATGGTCAAAGCTTCTTGAAGCTTCAAAGAAAAGAACAAAAGAAGCAATCATTTCATTTTCTTTCCAAAATAAATAAATGAATAAGCAAATAAATCAAACCTAACCAATCACTTAATCATGGTTTAAAGTAAACCTACACCAAAGCTTGCATGTATCATCAAACATGATACAAACTAGTGCACAATACTATATCATATATACAATGTGCACTTCAAGTGAGAAAATCCATCTAATGTGAACAAATACTAGTTAATGTAAAGTAATATATCTAATATATAATTATACATTAAATCATTAAATCAACACTTGATTTAACGATCCGGTCATATCGTATATGATCGACTAATATCTGATGTATCGACTTATCAAATCAATCTTCGATTCGATAACTAGGTTACATCACATACAACCATTCGACACATCCATCACGAGAATAGAATACGGTATCACATACACGCATTATTCTCGGTCCCGCGCATATCTCATATGCGCTCCTATTTCGTTTCGCTTGAGCCAGGAAACCTCTGTGTAGGACTCTAAAGACTCGTCAATACGCCGGCAGCAGGTGATGATCTTATCAAACACCCACAAGCCGCAAGCGGTCTGCTAAACGTAACGGCCACCCAGGTATTGAGCGACAGAAGATCGACGAGCAAGCCCGCTCACACTCCTGTGAATCCAACCAGTAACACTTACCGTACAGTCCGGTCTGTTCGTCTGATATGTCGCATATCTCGCCTAGGGGTGGTAAACGTCAGACCCCAATAGCTCGATAAGTCGTGTCGATATGAGGTCTATAACAGTTCGAGAAACTACTGGTAACACTTACCAGTAAATATCAGCAACCCTGGCCAGGGATTTCCGGTTATAACCAATCGAACACAGCGCAACATCAACTCCCTATACCGGGAGAGACGAATCCCCTCCTATCGATCATTGCCTCCATGTGATTCGGGACTGTACCCAAAAACCACCGTTTTGCACGCCCTCTTGGACGTGGTAAGGTTGAAATCAAAGCACAGTGGGAACCACACAAGACTCTATGACGATCTCGGGTCAACAGACTACTCTGCACCAGTGTCACCAGAGAACTGCCATTTGACGTAAGGTATAGTACCATCTGGGAGTTCTCGGCGAGTCCGTCCAGTGTACCCAGTCTCTACTGAGCACCCGTATATCATCTCTGATGTCAAACAACAAAGGATATGGGATCATCCATCGCCCATCTGTATGGGTCGAGAAGGTATACGCTAGTCTACTCTGGTATATCGATGCCCCGTTTTGATACACCCACGACTAGGGACCTTGAAGGATGTACTTATAGACTACCATGTCCCCACTAGTACGATCCGCCTCATAGTCCAGGTAGTCAAGTTCACATCCTAAGGGCTTTAGCAACATGTAACAGAGAGACAATCAGTGTACACGTTAAGGTAAAGAGCAACCAGATAGCATATTATCATGTCAAGCAAGAATGTCCTCCCTATATATGTCCCAGCATCCACTACAATATACATTCTATGTACAGTAATGGCCTCTAGGGCATAAATATAACTAACAATCTCCCACTTGCACTCGGGCCATCTGTAGCAGTGGTTGCAGTATCTCATACTCAACCATCCCATAAAAGTCTCTCTTTGGGAAAAGACCTTTGTGAGTGGATCCGCGGTGTTGTCCTCTGAGTCTACTCTCCTAATCTCGATCACCTTGGAGATCAACCATCTCCACGATCAGGTGACACTGCCTTAGAATATGTCTGGATCACTGATGGGACGGACGTTCCTTGGCATAAGCCACAGCTCCATTGTCACACAATGGGAGGAACTAAGTTCATCTCATGAACAAATATACATCCAGACTGCCTCTTTGGTAGCATCTTAAGTAGCGATGTATCCAGCCTTTATCATCTAGTATGCTACGGTATCTAGCTTGGAACTCTTCCAACATACTGTCCCTCCACTGAGGGTAAAGACAATGCCTGCGACTGACATTCAGTCGTCCTTATTACCCTGGAACCTTTCCAGTGATTCTCCCCAGGATCAATTGATACCATCTCACTTCGACAAGTGAGTATCCTAACATCCAATTAGATCTATCTCATAGATCCAAAATAAGGATTTAGGAGGTATCATCTTTGATCTTATATGGAGAATCATTGTGATAAGCGGAGATTGACCGAGCGTAGCATAGGAAACTCCTTCCCTATCAAGAGTATGTCATCCACGTACTCTACGAGGATCACTACCATACTCCCTACTATCTTTTTTGTATATACAAGGTTCATCTACCATTTTGATGATGTCAAACAGTTTGACTAACTCATCAAAACAGATGTTCCAACTCCGCGATGCCTGCTTCATCACATAAAACATCTTGCACACGTTTCCACTGCTCCCACTATTTACGAAGCCCTCTGGCTGTGTACTTATAGACGTTCTCTTCTAAAACATCATTTAGAAAAGCAGTCATGGCACCCAACCGCCAGATATCGTAGTCATGGTATGTAGCCGTGGCAAGTAGGATCTGGATGGACTTAAGCATAGCCACTGGAAAAAGGATTCATCATTATCCACGCCTGGTCGATGACGAAAACCATTAACAAGTCTAGCTTTGAAAGTCTCAACTTTTCCATGTACACCAAGTAATCTTCTCAAGATATACTTGCTCCTGATGGGGATTTAACCCTTCAGATAAAACAACTAAAGTCCATACTTTGTTGGTGTATAAGGATTCCATCTCAGATCGATTAACATCCAGCCATTCTTACAGAGTCCCACTCCTGATGGCTAGCTCGAAACTAGTTAGGTCATCATCCCATGATGCAATCCTTGCTCCCACTGTCATAGAGAAACAGAAGTATCTCTCAGGTGGGTGAGGAACCCTACTAGATCGGCGGAGAGGCTGAGGTTCGTTGGTAAGTATTGAATCTTTTGGTTCTATCAAATCATCAGCTGCAGTTTGTATAGCTGGAACATTTCCAATTCTACATAACAGATCTTGCCTCAAGCTTGTCCGGATTTTGCTTTTCAGACATAGGCTGGACAACCCCAAATCTTAACTAACTTAAGATATGGGCTCTTCCCTTTCCATATCATATATGAAGTGGTAGGCAACTGATTTGATTTGAACCCTATTCAATAGGTATGCAACTTCCCAAGTGCATAACCCCCAAAAAGGAAAAAGGAAACTCAGTAGTACTCATCATAGAGCACACCTTATCATATAGGGTGTGATTGCTCCGCCCCGATATACCATCGTGCTATGGTGTATTCGGAGGAGTAATGCTGAGAGAGAATCTCATTCTCTTTTGGAATAGTCCAGGATTTCCGTGCTCAAGTATTCTCCTCCTTGATCTCATTAAAGGACATAATACATATACCCATATTGGTTCTCTACTTCTAACTTATATTCTATGAATATCTCAAAAGCTTCGGACTTATGTTTCAACAGGAACATATGGCTGAATCTTGAGAGATCATCATAGAATGTAATGAAGTACAAAGAACCGGTCCTGACATGTGTAGACAGGGGACCTTACATACATCATCATGTATCAGTCCCAAGAGTTTACTAACTCTTTCTCTGTTTCCAATAAACAGAGCTATGGTCATCTTGTCTTTGTGACATGACTGGCGAGTTTCACAAGATGTAAATTCAAACTAATTTAAATATGTATCTTTATGTAACTCCAGCTAGTCGGGTCGCATTGATATGACCTAGTCTACAATACCTCAAGAAGGATCCGTTCATTTCTGAACTCTTCCTCTTGTGTGTATTCCGTATACTAAGAACTGTAATTTGATTTAGAACATCAATGCTTTTAGATAACGTGCCTGAACTGATCAACTTTTGATATAGGAAATGTTCAAAACATTATCCAACAATACAAAATTTTATCATTTCTTTACTAATAAATAGACTGATATGATTTTGTATATCAGGTTTGGTATCTAATAACATTCGTTCAGAATCAATGTATTTGTAATACAGGGTGACAGTGACATACAGACTTGGCTGCAACACTTGCCCCATTTTCTGCCTCATGAAACTTATCACCCTTTCTCTGTTTTTCTACCTTTTTGTAGCCCTATGTAACAGATTACATATCTGGGATCCTGATCCGGTATCAAATACCCAGGATGCATAGGATACTGAGAAACAGTTCTTTATAATGAACACACCCGAAGAAGATACATCATATGCACTTTCTTCATTTGGGCGGCATGGGAATCTTGGTATTCCCCTATTTCCTGCTCTGTCTTATAACAATTATAAGTTGGAGCGGGACCAACGTTCCCCAGCTCAGTATAACAAGCGGGTTCGGTCAATATATCCGTTTTATTATCTTGATTAAGGCGTGATATGGTCGCTACCAGGAGAGAGAGAGAAGAAAACACTCTGCGTGCGCTCTTACAAGATCAGATTGGTTATTATTTTATCTAATCAGGATGGCTCCCACTGTTTTTTATCAAATCTTCCTTCAAACCCTAAAAGGAAAGACTAGCCGGGATTAATTACACGCTACAAGTTCGCCAATCTTTCAGCGAGGCCAGTGTCGGTACTTTGAGGGAGGTTCCCCGTGCTTTCGCACGAACCTAATTACTGTAAACCTCGTTTTCTAAGAGGCGTAACCCCGTTGACACCTTTCTAGACACCTACTTGATCGGCTAATTGTAATGTGTAAAACTCTACCAGGAGTAACAATTACTCGCAGCGGGTCGGGATCCAACTATCTCATAGAAGGTATGCAATCTCATTGCAAATTTCAACACTTGAAATTCCCGATAATATTTTTCCCCTAGCGTCCTATGACCTTGACGCAGGCCAACAAACCATAGTGCGCTAGTCAAGTTCAACCCGTCATTTCCTGATTGAATTAAACCCACCCGCACGACCCTTGACGCAGGCCAACAAAGTCGCACGACTACCCTAATCCAATCTGCATCATATGCATAAGCAGATAAATACTAGTTAGCTACCGCACACTACGCCTTGACGCAGGCCAACAAACGTAGCACGAATACTAAGTAGGACTTATCTGAAATGACGGAGGGATACGACAGGTTTGAATGAATTTTGAAATGGAGTGTTTTAGAGGCTTTTCTAGGTTTGCTAAAGGAGTCACTCCCGGTGAAGGGATCGTCGGTCCTTTCCTCGTCGAATGAGGTGCAGGATATATCATATATATCACTGTGCAAAGCAGAAACTATAGAAGCATCAAAAGACAAACCGAGGGGTGTAGCATCTGCCGGTTATTGCTAAAGGAGTCACTCCCGGCGAAGGGATCTCGGTCCTTTCCTTATCGAATAAGGTGCAGGATGTTCTACAAGGAACACCGCGATGCAAAGCAAGAACTGTAGCTACCTGATTTTGAAAATTCGATTCCACAACATCTTAGGTTTCTTTTCTTTCATTAATCACATTAATGAAGTCCCATCATTTAAATCACCTAAACAACACAGATAAATACGACGTACACTTATGCCACCCGCATTCGCCTCCATGTCCCCTCGTGCACCGTTAGGTTAGGTAACTAACGACAGAGCGGGGCAGGGCTAGCGCGGGTGTAAAACATAAGTAACGTCTATATAATATATCATATATACTATATACAGTATTTATCACAGAACATCAAATGATCACATCACAGATATCGCAGCAGAAGAATCATATGAAACATTGGATATACTAGGACGTCCGTGTTTTCAATACGAGCCAGTATAAAACACGGATTCCACGGTCGCGATGAATAGCCAAACCCACACCCCTAGACCCCTACGAGAGCGGCAAGCAACCCTACCAATTCTAGAGTTAGGAGACCCGGACTCGACTCCTCGAGTTGGTCTCCCACTGGACTCCAGAACCCGGTTACTTGTGCTCCCCTCCTTGGGTCTATCCTAATGCGGAAAAGTAAATAATATACAAACGGTGACATCTTCCTCAACCTGGAAGTTCCCCAATAAAAGAATATTACATACATGTTTTTACATGAATTAAAATTAAAAAAAACTCATCTCACATAAAAAAAACCCGGCTATTCAAACTCGACGATCCAATATAACATATCCAGCAACACATAACATCACATGTCATCAACGTAAGTAAATATGCGCATCTCAATTGTCGTTGAAATATAGCAACGAAACCGGCGATATCACATTTTACACTTACGGTCACAGAAAAGAAAGTGTAAAACTACAACAGTTGGAATCCGCAACCTCTTTAGACATCGCATGCCTACACCAATGAATTCCTTAGACATCACATGCCTAACAATTATAAACCCCGCATTTTAGTCTCAATATCGAAAACACTTTTCAATATAAAGTCGGGCAATTCAACAAGATTACCGAAAAACTGATCGAATGCTCGTCGCAAACTTTAGTAGGCGGCCGCACCCCCGATACCGTCGACGAAGTGCACCAAGGCGGAACACCGCTGCCGCGAGCACCCAAACGGATGCTTTCGGCGACAGGGTTCTCCTACAGTCACTTGGTCGGGGCTATGGGGCGTGGCTATCTATTAAGTTTACCCGGCGAGTATCCGCGTACGCTACGTGATTGCGACGGACTTTTGATCACATCAAAATTCCGTGGCAACCGATCAAGTGAGACTAAAGTTCTATGTTTATAACATCCAAATCAGTTATCTCATAACTTCTTGTGGATTCCAATTATTGTATCACATTCCAGATAAATAGAAAATGTTAAACTTTTCGATCGAACAGTCAAACACCCATGTTTTCCCGAAACAGCTCAACACATGAAATAAGTTTAAAAAACATCCAGTTCATGCCTCAGTACCTACGGTCCAGCTGTAGAAGGGTCAAGCCAACGCCTCACATGTGGCACGCCGTACAGCCCTAAACCCGAAGGTTCAAAGGGCATTTCAAGACGGTCACATAATCGAGTTAAGGTTTGTTGTCTTCTAGAGGGTCCATCGCATTACTTGCACTACTTAGAACGTCTTTAAACCACGGAAAAATCCAACACTTGGAAATTTTCCAGCAGGGGAAAAAGTGGGTATTTATATTCGGTCGAACTTTTTTAACATATTCTAGATATCCGGAAAACCCAACGAAATTAAAAATTCCGATCGAAACAACGACTACAAAATAAACCCCAAAATACTCAACTCTTGAGTCAGATAAAAATACCCATAAAATATCAGGGAATAAAAATAAAACATTACTGTGCAAAATATATAGGGTGACGTCACTAAGTGGCGGCGGAACCGCCGCACGAACCATGCTCGTGCCGCGGTTCCGCGGTGATTTAAGATCCAAACAGTGTCGTATTTGCACAGTAATTCTTACAATTTCCTGCTGAATTTTTTAGGAATTTTTAATTCGGAAAAATCCCAGATTTTAAAAATGGACCAGAGAGGGGTGTATTTCGTCGTATTTGGATTCGATGTGGGTTCTAACTTCGTTAACGCATCACCTAAGGCTCTAGTTAGGCTCTGAACCACTGTAGGGTTCCTAGGCACACTAATGAGGTCTCACAAGTGATCAAACATGGCCAATTAAAATTTTACGGGTGCCGAGAAACCCTAATACGGATCGTTGACTAGAGTTTAGGCGAAACTAGCAACTAGTTAACTACTTAACTAAGAAGTGAACGAACATACAACCTTTGTAGATCCGGTTCTCCACCTCCATGGCTCCGCGATGAAGTCTCCTCGCTGCGATCATCGGATCCCGGGCTCTAGCGTCGGCTTCATCGAAAGAATGATCGGGCTAGGTCATCGACTTCGATGTCGAAGATGATCTACGTCGAGGCAACACAAGATCAAGCTCCCACTTCACCAAGTCATGAAACTTGTGAAGAAAACACCCTATACTACTTGGCAAGAGGTAGAGCATGAAGAAATAGGAAGTGGGTTCACTTTAGAATTGGATTTCTCACTCATTTTCTCAAGTTGCCATTGAAGCTAGCATGCTTCTTTCTTCTTCAAGAGGAAGAAGAAGAAGGAATAATATGATAAGTATAAAAAG
This sequence comes from Agapanthus africanus, assembly GCA_030015575.1. Lineage (NCBI taxonomy): Eukaryota > Viridiplantae > Streptophyta > Magnoliopsida > Asparagales > Amaryllidaceae > Agapanthus > Agapanthus africanus. The sequence goes on along the minus strand of JASDDO010000012.1, from coordinate 291,662,604 downwards.
AATTAACTTAAAAAGAAAATCCCATTCATTCTTATCATAATAGCAACCATGGTTAAGTGTAGAGAATGAACCAAGGTTAAGTGAATGGTTAGGTTTAGGAGAAGAAGACAAAATGGTCAAAGCTTCTTGAAGATTCAAATAAAAGAACAAAAGAAGCAACCATTTCATTTTCTTTCCAAAATAAATAAATGAATAAGCAAATAAATCAAACCCTAACCAATCACTTAATCATGGTTTAAATTAAACCTACACCCAAGCTTGCATGTATCATCAAACATGATACAAACTGGTGCACAATACTATATCATATATACAATGTGCACTTCAAGTGAGAAAATCCATCTAAAGTGAAAAAATACTAGTTAATGTAAAGTAATAAATCTAATATATAATTATACATTAAATCATTAAATCAACACTTTATTTAACGATCCGGTCATATCGTATATGATCGACTAATATCCGATGTATCGACTTATCGAATCAATCTTCGATTCGATAACTAAGTTATATCACATACAACCATTCGACACATTCATCGCGAGAATAGAATACGGTATCACATACACGCATTATTCTCGGTCCCGCGCATATCTCATATGCGCTCCTATTTCGTTTCTCTTGATCCTGGAAACCTCTTTGTTGGACTCTAAAGACTCGTCAATACGCCGGCAGCAGGTGATGATCATATCAAACACCCACAAGCCGCAAGCGGTCTGCTGAACGTAACGGCCACCCGGGTATTGAGCGATCAGAAGATCGACGATAAAGCCCGCTCACACTCCTGTGAATCAAACCAGTAACACTTACCATACAGTCCGGTCTGTTCGTCTGATATGTCGCATATCTCGCCTAGGGGTGGTAAACGTCATGTTAGTGTTTATGCCCTAGAAGGCCATTACTGTATCATACTAGCTTGTATATTACTTAATGGAAGCTTGGGATATTCACATGTATATAACAGTCTTGCTAAACATGGTAGTATGCTACTTGGTTTTTCTATCTTAATATGTGAGTGTACGTATTGATAGAGCTCTTAGGATCTTGCTTGTCTACCAGCGTTGTGATGGCAGTCACACTAGTGGGGGCTGGGTAGTCTACAAGCACATCCTTATTCAGGTCCCCGGTCGTTGGATTATCGAGACAGAGCATCGATACTCCGGAGTAGACTGGTGTGTACGTTTCTCATCCCAGTTGGGGAGATGGTCTGTCCTACAGCCGTCAGTACGTCGTACTGGAGATAGTATACAGGTGCTCGTTAGGTTACGGGTACACCGGACAGGACTCACAGGGAACTGTTGGTTGGTTTGATACCAGTCGTCAGTAAACAGTTCCCAGGTGACATGAGTACAGCGTAGTCCGCAGACTTGACACTGCTACTTCGCCTCGAGTGTGTCCCACTGTTCTTAGATTGCTACCCTACCACGGCTCAAAGGAGTCGTGCAAACAGGTAGCAGTTCGGTGCAGTCCCGAGCACTTGGAGGCAGTGGCGGTTAGACAGGATTCGTCCCTCCCGGTATTGGGAGTAGATATCGTGCTGTGTCAGAGAGCCATTACGCAAAGTCCCTGGCCAGGGCAAGCGAGATTTGCTGGTAGGTTCCAGTAGTTTCTCAGGGTGTAATGGGCTTCCCTCCGACACGACTTATACCGCTATTAGGGGACTGACGCTTGCCGCCCCCCTAGGCCCGATATGCGATAGTCTTGGACGAACGGACCGGACTGTATGGAGATTGTCACATCAGACTCAGTAGGAGTTCGGATGGGTTTACTCATCGGCCTTCTTATCGACAACTACCTGGGGACCGTTACGTACAGCTAGTGCCGCTTGCGGTCTGTGGTTAAACCCACTGCCAGCGTAGTAGTCGAGTCTCTAGAGTCCCACACAGAGAGTTTCCTACTCCAGGCGAAACGATATAGAGGTTGCATGGTTTTGCGACAAAGGGTTCGGACGCATACGTGCGTTTACGCACGTACAACTTTCGGACAGTTTTTACCAGTCGGCTTTGGTTTAAGCCAGTTACTGGTATCCGGTTATTGGATTTTTACAGTCTAAAGTTTTTCCGTATTTTTGCGGATCGGAGGGGCGTTCTCGTAATTACTCGAGAAGCTTCTAGAAGATGTGACTAAGGAGGTTTCTTTTGGATAAGAGAGTGAGTCATGGTGGTGATTCATTCATTTCATTAATGCACATTTATTGCTTAATGACTCATGCTAATGAATCATCACTAGATATTTCATGAAGCATGCTTATTCATTTCTTTTTATTCATTATTGAAAAATAAGAATGCTTCATAATATTATGATACACTCTCTCTCTTCTCTCATTATCTTATCTCACATTCTCTCTCCTCAAGCTCTCATCTTCAAACCCTAATCCTTAATCCTCATGTGTTGAGATCAAAGGATTAGTTAGACTAAACAATCCATAACCTACACTCTACATCATCCTTTCATCTTTGATTAGCAATCAAAGTTGATTAGTTACCTCAAGTTAGAGGTTTAGCTTGGAGTTTCGCTCTCGGGTGGATCGTCTACTACCTAGAGAAGGCCGAGGAGAACAAAGGAGGACACAAAGACGAAGGACTAGTTTCGATCGGTATAATCCCTTAACACTTTAGTTTAGTTTAGCTATGTGTTTGGTTATTATTTGTTTAGCTTCGATTCAAGCGGTTAGTCGATGTTCGTTGTTTAAACTTGATCGTTTTTGAAAATTCCGCCTCCCCATAAGTACTGGGGTGTACTACATCGACTTACACGTCAGACCCCAATAGCTCGATAAGTCATGTCAATATGAGGTCTATAACAGTTCGAGAAACTACTGGTAACACTTACCAGTAAATCTCAGCAACCCTGGCCATGGATTTCCGGTTATAGCCAATCGAACACAGCGCAACATCAACTCCCTATACCGGGAGAGACGAATCCCCTCCAATCGCACATTGCCTCCATGTGATTCGGGACTGTACCCAAAAACCACCGTTTTGCACACCCTCTTGCACGTGGTAAGGTTGAAATCAAAGCACAGTGGGAACCACACAAGACTCTATGACGATCTCGTGTCAACAGACTACTCTGTACCAGTGTCACCAGAGAACTGCCATCTGACGTAAGGTATAATACCATCTGGGAGTTCTCGGCGAGTTCGTCCAGTGTACCCAGTCTCTTCTGAGCACCCGTATATCATCTCTGATGTCAAACACCAATGGATAAGGGATCATCCATCGTCCATCTGTATGGGTCGAGAAGGTATACGCTAGTCTACTCTGGTATATCGATGCCCCGTCTCGATACACCTATGACTAGGGACCTTGAAGGATGTACTTATAGACTACCATGTCCCCACTGGTATGATCTGCATCATAGTCCAGGTAGTCAAGTACACATTCTAAGGGCTTTACCAACATGTAACAGAGAGAAAATCAGTGTACACGTTAAGGTAAAGAGCAACCAGATAACATATTATCATGTCGAGCAAGAAAGTCCTCCCTATATATGTCCCAGCATCCACTACAATATACATTCTATGTACAGTAATGGCCTGTAGGGCATACATATAACTAACACCCAGGTCCCATCAGAAGTCCAGACACATCTTGAGGCGGTATCACCTGATCAGGGAGATCGTGGGTTGCCAGGAGATCGATGTTCGGAGAGTTTCTACGGAAGATAACACTGCTGATCCACTCACAAAGGCCATACCCCAGACTCAGTTCGAGCGGATGATCGAGATGATAGGTCTTCGATACGCCAGTACATGGCCTTAGTGCAAGTGGGAGATTGTTAGTGTATATGCCCTAGAGGCCATTACTGTATCATACTAGTTTGTATATTACTTAATGGAAGCTTTGGATATTCACCTTGTATAGACAATCTTGCTCAATATAGTAGTATGCTACTTGGTTTGTTTCTAGTTTAATGTGTACATGTGTTTATTTTAGTATATCACCTATACACAATAGTGGAGCGCTTAGGATCTTTGCTTGATTACCAGCGTTGTGATGGCAGTCACACTCATGGGGGCTGGGTAATCTATAAGCACATCCTTATGCAGGTCCCTAGTCGTAGGACTATCGAGATAGGGCATCGATACTCTGGAGTAGACTTGCGTATGCGCTACTCATCCCAGTGTGGGAGACGGTCTGTCCCACAGCCGTCAGTACGTCGTACTTGAGATAGTATGCGGGTGCTCGTTAGGTTACGAGTACACAGGACAGGACTCGTCAGGAACTGTTGGTTGGTACTATACCTATCGTCGGTTATCAGTTCCCAGGTGACATGAGTACAGCTTAGTCCGCTGACTTGACACTGTCACTTCGCCTCCAGTGTGTTCCCACTGTACTTAGATTACTACCCTACCACGGCTCAAAGGAGTCATGCAAACAGGTAGTAGTTGGGTGCAGTCCCGAAGCACATGGAGGTAGTGACGGTTAGACAGGATTCGTCTCTCCCGGTATTGGGGGTTGACATCGCGCTGTGTCTAGGAGAGCCATTACACGAGTAGTCCCTGGCCAGGGCAAACGAGATATACAGATAGGTTTCCAGTGCTATCTCAGGGTCTTCTGGGCTACACTCCGACACGACTTGTACCGCTCTTAGGGGCCTGACGTTTACCTCTCCCCTAGGCCCGCCATTCGATATATCAGACGAACAGACCGGACTGTACAGAGATTGTCACATTCAGGCTCAGTAGGAGTTCAGATGGGTTTCACCTCGTCCGTCTTCTTGTCGGCATCTACCTTGGGACCGTTACGCACAGCTAGTGCCGCTTGCGGTATGTGGTTAAACCCACTGCCAGCGTAGTGCCGAGTCTTTAGAGTCCTACACAGAAAGCTATTCTCCTTTAGGCAAAAGAGTAGAGGTCGCATGGTTTTGCGACAGGTCGCATGGTTTTGCGACAGGGTTCGGTCACATCCGAGCACTTGTGCACGTTTGGTGTCCGGACAGTTAACACTAGCAGGCTTTGGTTTAAGCCAGATCCTAGTGTACATTTTGGGATTGGTTTTATCTCGTTTGTATTCATGTTCCTCGGAACGCGAATGCGGGTGTGTATGCATAGTTGACAGAGAGACAGAGGCAGAGGATTCTCATTGGGGTTGTTGACTGTTGACTGTTGACTATTGACTTTTGGCTAAACACTAATGAGAATGCGAAATATAATTAACAATAATATTAATTAAGTATTATAGTAACATGGTTGTTGAGGGGTTGACTTTGTTGACTTGTTGACTTTGTTGACCGGTTGACTAGGTTGGACTAGTTGACCATCATCATGACAATGGCTATCATTTCATGGCAAAGACTTTTGCTTGCTTGTTTGTTTTTGCAAAATGAGTGCATGAAATGATATAGCCATTTTGACTTAAACCATCACATAATACTTGATTACTATTTTGTTATGATGGTTTTGGATTATGAGAGCTTGGATGGCAAAAGAGTTACTCATTCTCTCATTTCATTTCTCTCTCTTGCTTGAGCTCTCCCTCTTGCTCTTCCTCTTGCTCTCTCTCAAGCTCAAGGAAACACCCTCTCATGAGTTGAGAAACATTGCCTTAGAGATAAATGAAAAACCAAATCACTTCTCTACTCATCCTAGTTCACAAGGTTTAGCAAACCAAGTGTTCTAGTTTCTTCAAGTTCGAAGAAGAAGCCAAAGGTAGAAGCTTTCAGGTGGATCCATCTTCGGCGCAAGGAGACGACGAGGTGAGGCCGATCCGTACACCGGGAAGATTTGAAGACGAAGGAGTTCAAGAAAGGAATAGCCCCCTAACCGAGTAGGTAAAACTCTAGTTAGGTTGTTAGGTAGTTGTTTAACAAAGATCCGTATTTTGAGTCCATGTTACCACCTCTTGAAAAATCGTTTTTCATCATTTCCGCAAGCCCGTAAGTACCGGGAGAGGTAACGTGGACTTACAGTTGGGTATGAGATACTACAACAGCTTGCCTTATTGCAAGTGGGAGATTGTTAGTTATGTATATGCTCTAGAGGCCATTATTGTACAAATGATGTATATTGTAGTGCATGCTTGGATATATATAGAGAGGACTTTCTTGCTCGATATGATCGTATGCTATCTGGTTGCTCTTTGTCTTAACATGTTGATTTGTATTGTATTAATGTCTTGCTCTCACATGTTGATAAAACCCTTAGGATATGTACTTGACTACTAGGACTATTATGCAGATCGTACTAGTGAGGCCAGGGTAGTCCAAAAGTACATCCTATAATTGATCCAAGTCGATGGTGTATCGAGACAGGGCATCAATACTCAAGAGTAGATTAGCGTATACGCTTTTTGACCCATATGATGGGCGATGGATGATGTAACACCTTAGAATGCGATTATTGTTAATTATGCGATAATGCAGGTTTTTAATTAAAAGATTAACAAAATAGTTTTCTCGCATTTTAGAAATATTAATCAATATTTTATTATTATTTTTTTGGCTTGCACTCATTTGTGCATGTTAATTTGGGGGTTATTTAGTACTAACCTTGTTTAGTAGCCATGGCACCTTAAACTAATCCATGCCATGTTAACCTTGCACATAGCCTTTGTTGTGAGAGTTATCCATTTATTTTGGAACGAGGGAGGTGGGAAGATGACTCATGCAGGAAGCATGCTTGCATTAATGAAGTGAGGGAGAGAGTAAGTGTAAGGATACACTCACCCTACACTCACCCTCTCATCCTTATTTCATTTCAACTCACATTTCAGTCCCTTATTCTTACCTCACTCTCTCTTTCTCAATTAATCTTCATCTCCTCTACTCTCAACTGAAACCCTCACCATTTCATCACTAAAACCTGGCAAAACTTTATTAAATCCCACTAAAACATTTCTCAAGTCTTGATTTAGCCACGAAGATGATTTGGAGCTTGGAAAGATAAGATTTTTGAGCAAGTGTGGTTAGGTAATGATCTCTAACTGTAAATTAGGTGTTTTTATTGTTGTGTTGACTTGTAGTTTTGGTTTAGAACACTAAAGGTAGAGTTTTTGTGCACATATAGTATTTTGGTAAAGTATTGTGTCTCGAGTGAATCTGATGTCGAACCAGGTTGTTGTTTTAGAAGTTGCCATCACATAGACCTAGTTTTGAGGCATAGAACCCACCATAAAAACCTGAGACCATTCCCTTCTAACTTGGCCTCAAAAATATTGCTTCTGGCCGCAAATTGCGGCTAGACTGGTGAATGTTGGTCCGTGTCTTGGTCATGGGGTCTCTGGGGTTGTATGTGGTCTCGTGGAACTTGTAACTTTCACTTATTTTTTGTGTATCAAAATCTGGGATCACTTTGGTTAAATCTCGTGTTACGACTACGCGTGTTACGTTATCCGACACGGTTCGTGTTCTTGTGTAGCTGTTGCACTTGTGTTGGATTCGGAGTGTCGACACACACGTTAGCCACTAGACGGACACTTGAGAATTTGATTGGAGTTGGTGCATCGGTCAAATGTAGTTTATACGTGATATTGGTCAATTTGTGAGTTGCACTTGTTATTTTTTGTGTTAATAGGATCGCAGGCGGGGACTTCGAACGCTGCAAAGAAAGGGAAGGAGGTGATTGGATTTACCTAGCTCGAGATCGTCGGTGAGTAGATTTAACATCTACGGGGAAATCGCCCGTATGGCGTTAAGTGTCAGGGCTAGATATGATATGATATTATCCACATGTTTATATGCAAAAATAGAGATGGTGCATGAACTTCATTTCATATTATTACTTGTTGTGCCTGGACTTGTACGCCTTCGGACACAGCACTATTATTGATAGTTCATGTTGCACGATCACTAATTGTATGCTATACACACACACTGTTGGTAATTTCCATGACACGCACAACACTTATACATATGTGATATTGTATTGATTAGTGACATGGAGGCATTGATTCTTGTGCGATTGCGCATATGAAATATAGTTTGCATGCATACCTACATGCTTACACATATACCTTGCTATAGCTACATGTTCACCTTTATATGATGTTGCGTTGGATTTTGAAGAAATTGGGAACCGCATGATATATTTAATAACTTGATGCATTTAAATAGAGGTTTTCCTTGATATGCTCATATTACTGTTCTATGTTGCATACATCATATTACATGGATTTACGCATTGAGATATGGATTTCATGTGATTTTCTGGATTTGAGAACCGTGGAGATATTTCAAGAAATGTGTATTGTTTTGAAAACCCGGTTTCTCTTTTTATGATATTTCGATGCGTCCACCATGAGGGTTCTCGGTTCTGAGACTTGTATTAGAAACCCGATGCGAGGAGAGGATGAGACCGTTTGCGAGTTCATGGTGGATCCGGTATGGTATCCCAGGCCAAGAAAGGTATGTCGATAGATTAGCCGATGAGCCTGGCAGAGGGACTACTACCTACCGGTGATAGTTTTGGACTCGGCGGTTATCCGGAGGATATCGACCAGAGTCGTGGGATGGATATGGGCCGATTCGTACTGCCGGAGCCCGCGGGCCGATCCGGACAGACGATGCCCGTGATATGTGGATTTACGTGTCGATGCTGGACATGAGTATTTCATGATGTTTCGAGTATCGATGTTGGACAATCAGGTTCCATGAGATGTACGGATATGAGGGCCGATCCGAGTGACGGGGCCTGGGGATTTTTGGGATTTGGGGTATCATTGATGGACACCGGGGTTTTTCCATGCTGATGATTTGTGCATGTGGTTTATTGTTTATCCCACACTCAGGATTATTTTGATATGCATTGTTTCATGTAGTTGTAGTACCCTGATGGTGTACCTTGATCATGATTGTTGCATATCCTTATTGCCAAACTTATGCTATCAAATTTCATGTGATAGTTTTATCGCTGTTCGTGCATACTTGCGATTACAGTATGATGTTATTTACTATTCACGATTTGGCAACTCACCCCCGTTGTGCCACAGTGTTTTGCAGGCTTGACCCTCAGTGTAGTCGCGGCAGGGCGTCTTATTGTACTTATTTCACCGGATACTGCTATGGTTGGCTGTGAGGCCTTTTGCTATAGGTGGGTTTGCAGTTATCCGATGGTGTTCATTATATATCTTATTGTATCTAGTACTCTCCATCTACCACCTTCATGTTTTGACTTAGAGACTAGTTGTGAGGATCGATGTTGTATATTCTTGTGACTCTGGGTGTCGAGCCCGTGTGAGCCGGCCCTTTTCTTATGTTGATTATCTCTTTTATGTTGTTTCATTTATATTGTCTATTCCTTCGCTACGGCGTCGTATTTCTGCTTGTTGTGGTTGTTTCCGCTTTTGGGCAAGATTTTCTCCCGTTTGGGGATGCTATACTTATATCTTATGTTTGTACCCGTTTCGGGCTAGTTTTTACAAAGGAGGTGCTGCCGAAATTTTTTAAGAAAACAAACTAAAACATTAATGTTTTGCTTGAGATTTCCATGTGTTTCTATCTTTTCCTTCTTGTATGGTTTAGATATCTAGGTTTCGGCTTACTTAAATTGCGTTACGCCTGTTGATGTTATGTGGTCTAAGTGCCGGTCACGTGCCAAATTTTCGGTCGTGACAAATTTGGTATCAGAGCGCTAGGTTTTACCTTTCGGAGTGTAGGATGACCTTGGTATGATGGAGTGGGTAGCTTAAGCAGAGTGATGTTCCGCGACATACTTACGACATAGTACTCCGCCTAAGTGACCTTAGGAATTATTGCTTGAAATTCCTTTCATGATTATATACATCCTTGTGATTCGATTCTATCTTCTTATCAAATCCTGTTTCCATTTCCAGCCTTTATGCCGCCGAAGAATACGAGGGCACAGAGAGCGGCCGTAATGGCCGAGGTCAGAGTTGGCTCGTCTGAGACGAGGACTGACCAGGGCAGTATGCCCGTTGTACAGGAGCAGATTGATCCACCTTCGATGGACCGTATTGCTAGGCTTGAGGCCAGTATGCAGGATATGCACCAGATGATGGGGTCATTGGTTGAGGCCAGTCGAGCGCAGCGATAGGAGGTTGTCCCACCTGTGGCGGGGACCGCGATGGTGCCTGTAGTTCCGGCAGTTGTACCTGCAGCTACAGAGGTTATCACCGTATCATTATTAGAGTTCATGAGGCTGATGTTAGTGTATATGCCCTAGAAGCCATTACTGTATCATACTAGTTTGTATATTACTTAATCGAAGCTTGGGATATTCACAGTTGTATAGACAATCTTCCTCAAAATGGTAGTATGCTACTTGGTTTGTTTCTACTTTAATATGTGCATGTGTTTCTTTTAGCATATCGCCTATAAATATTAGTGGAACCCTTAGGATCTTTGCTTGATTACCAGCGTTGTGATGGCAGTCACACTAGTGGGGGCTGGGTAATCTACAAGCACATCCATATACAGGTCCCTAGTCGTAGGATTATCGAGACAGGGCAACGATACTCCGGAGTAGACTAGCGTATGCGCTTCTCTGCCCAGCAGGGGAGATGGTCTGTCCCACAGCCATTAGTACGTCGTACTGGAGATAGTATGCGGGTGCTAGTTAGGTTACGAGTACACTGGACAAGACTCACAGGGAACTGTTGGTTGGAATTATACCTATCGTCAGTTATCAGTTCACAGGTGACATGAGTACAGCTTAGTCCGTTGACTTGAGACTGTCACTTCACCTCGAGTCTATTCCTACTGTTCTTAGATTACTACCTTACCACGGCTCAAATGAGTCGTGCAAACAGGTAGTAGTTGGGTGCAGTCCCGAAGCACTTGGAGGCAGTGACGGTTAGATAGGATTCGTCTCTCCCGGTATTGGGAGTTGATATCGCGCTGTGTCTAGGAGAGCCATTACACAAAGTCCTTGGCCAGGGCAAGCGAGATATACTGGTAGCGTTTCCAGTGTTTTCTCAGTGTGTTCTGGGCTACACTCCGACACGACTTTTACCGCTATTAGGGGACTAATGTTTACCGCCCCCTAGGCCCGACATGCGATACTCTCAGACGAACAGACCAGACTGTACGGAGATTGTCACATTCAGGCTCAGTAGGAGTTCGGATGGGTTCACCTCATTGGACATCTTATCGGCATCTACATGTGGACCGTTACGTACAGCTAGTACCGCTTGCGGCCTGTGGTTAAACCCACTGCCAGCGTAGTGTGGAGTCTTTAGAGTCCCATAAGAGGGTTGTTCGCCTTTGGGCAAAACAGAGTAGAGGTCGCATGGTTTTGCGACAGGGTTCGTTCACATCCGCGCACTTGGGCAAGTTTGGTGTCCAGGCAGTTATTACTAGCGGGATTTGGTTTAAGCCAGATCCTAGTATTTGTTTTGGGATTGGTTTTGTCTAATTGTATTCAAGTTCCTCGGAACACGGATGCGGCTGTGTATGCACAGTTGACAGAGGCAGAGGAACCTCATTAGGGTTGTTGACCGTTGACTTATTTTAAACCCTAATGAGAATGAGAAGTATGATTAATAATATTAATTAAGGATAATTGTGCCATGGTTTAGGTTGGGTTGACCATTTGACTTTTGTTGACCATTTTACCACGATCATTTCTTTTGCAAGATGCTTTTTGAAGCTTGCAATTAGCATTAAATGTGAAATGATAATGGTCACTTCAACTAACCATCACAATTTTCTTTAGTTATTATTATTATTCTCATATTCTCTCATATGAGAGCATGGTTGTTATTTTTCTCTCATTCTCTCTTGCTCTTTCTCTCTCATGCTTTGCTCTCCCTCTTCCTCTCTCAAAGCTCTCTTCTTTCATGTGTTGAAAAACATGAGCTTTGTGAGATAAAACCATCAAGACAACTCTCTACTCATTCTAGGGTTCTTAGTCTAGCAAGCCAAGCACTCTAGTTACCTCTTGGTTGAGATAGGAGCTCAAGGTAGAGGCCTTCGGGTGGATCTTTCTTCGGCAAAGAGAAGACGAAGAGGAGGAGCCGTCCACACCACTTCAAGGAGCAAGCAAGAAGGAGTACCGCAACAAGAAGAGAAGGAGTTCAAGATCTTGGTATAACCATCTAACCTAGTAGCTAGAACTTGTTGTTAGTTTGTTAGTTTTTGTTTAGCAAAGATCCCCTAGTTTTAGTCCATGTTACCTTGTGTTAAAAATCCTTTTTTTCTATTCCGCCTGCTCGTAAGCACCGGGGTGGGTAACGTGGACTTACAGTGGTATCAGAGCCTAGCTAAACAACAACCAACATGTTAGCAATGTGTTTAGAACTTCGATCCGGAAAAAATCACAAAATACGTTAAATTTTAGTGTTTTCTGCCGATTTTAAAAACGGGTCTAAAAATATTTCCACAGACCTGAAAAATACGTGCAGATTTTTTTAGGAACACCCAAGAAAAACAAGCCCGTGACTCGATCAGACTGCCGCGGAAGTGCGGCGAAACCCAGCGTTTCGCCGCGGATCCGTGGCCGAGTCGACTCGGTCGCGACTGGGTTTTCCTGCAATGTGTTTAGACATATATTTTGTGATTTTTAAGATGCTTTGTTTCTGCCTAGATTCTTCAGAGAACAATGTTGTATTTGGGGTAGTTTCAAATTGGAATATTGAGCGAAATTCTATAAACTTTAGCTAATTGGTTGTATCTGTAATGTGATATATGTACTGAACGTCGACTAATCGCTATACGTCGATTAGTGGGGGTTGTACATATCTGTGATCTGTGATGTTGGATTATGTATATGAACTTGTTGGATTGTCGCGGATGAATAGCCAGGGTTGTGAGATGAGAGTTTCTTTATCTTTCATTTGATGTAAATTGTAAATTGATGTAATATTATTTTTATGGCCGCACATCCGGGTTGAGGTTGTAGCCGCCATTGTATATTATTTCTTTTACTGTTTTTGCTCCTAGGATAGACCCAAGGTGGGGTGCACAAACTACCGGCTACTTTGAAGTGCCGAGTGGCCTACTCACGTAGTTGAGGGAGGTTGCTTCACTTCGGGTACTTGGCAGGTAGTTTGCCGCACCCGTAGGGGTCTACGGTGGGGTTTGGCTATTCATCGCGACCGTGTAATCCGTCTTTCGTTTGAGGCTTGAACGATACGCGGATTCCTAGTATATCGACGAATGTATATATCTATATATGATATCTAGTAGGAGTTGCTTATGTTTTGGATCCACGCTGGTCCAGCCCCCGCTCTGTCGTTAGTTAAGTAACCTAACGGGTGATGACGGGGCCCCGTGGCGAATGCGGATGGCATAAGGGTACATCATATTTTCGTTGTTTTCTGCAATGGTAGGATTAATTGATGAGACACATTAATTAATGCAAAGAAAACAAACCAAAGCTAAATCGTTGGAACAATTTCAAAACCACTCGGTTTTTTCCAAAACAGAAAACTTTTAAAAACGCGGAGCTTAAACCACTCCTTTTAAAAGCTATCAGGTTCCTTCGATTATATCAAGTTCACTAGGTTCACGGTTTCACCAAAACCATTCGTAGCCCTCCGTCATTTCATATGGATAGTCAATAGTATTCAAGCTGTGTTTGTTGGCCAAAGTCAAGGCATAGTGATTGGTTGCTATTGGATATTCAAATGTAGCATAGATAGATGCGTTGGTTTGGAACAGTCGTACTGCCTTGTTGGCCAAAGTCAAGGATAGGTACGGGTGGGTTCAAATTAACCTGGAAAATGACGGGTACAACTTGATATATGACTTATGATTTGTTGGCCAAAGTCAAGGTCATAAGAGCATGGGGCAAAAATCCACATCGCGAGTTTCTAAAGAAACTGAAACTTGCTAGTGTTGCATACCATTTGGAGTGTGATGATTTTGGTAGGATTCCTTCAGCTTTATCACGTGATGATATTTGGATCCCGATCCTACTGTGAATATATGCTACTCCTCGGGAAACTTTCACACTTAACGATCAATGCTATAAACCAAGTAGGTGTCTAGAAAGGTGTTAGCGGGGCTACGCCCACAGGGAAAAGAGGTTATTTAATTATGGAAATTCGTGAAACCATCGTAAAACCTCCCTCGAAGCACCCACACTGGCATGGCTGAACGGTTAAGCAAGTATTGTACGGTGAGATTAATCCCGACTAATTCTTCTTTTATGGTTTGAGGAAGGATTCGAGAAACAGTGGAAGCCATCCTATTTAGACAAACTAAAAACCACTCTAAACTTGTAAGAGCATCATGCTAAAGTGTTTCTTCTCTCTCTCCTAATTGCAGCGACCAAACATCATGACCGGCCTTAAGTTACTAGTAGATAAAAATATACTGACAGGGCCAAACTACAAAGATTGGCTCAGGAATGTCAAAATGGCAATCACTTATGAAAAGTTAGGGTATCACCTTACCAGTAAATCCCCCGCCGTCCCAGGTCCTCAATCCAGCGTCGCGGATAAGGAAATCCATAAGACCTGGGAGATTGACTGCGCGAAGGCCAAATGCCTCGTGCTTGCCTCTATGGACAATGAACACAGAGGAGGCACGAGAATATGGACCTTGAATCCATATTTCTCCATACTAAGGAACTATATGGAGAGCAATCCCGTATCGCAAGATACTAAACCTCGAAAAAGTTGTTTTCAGCGAGGTTGGCCGTCAGATCATCTGTGGCGGAACACGTTCTTAAGATGATTGGCTACATTGAAGAGCTTGCGGACCTTGGGACCACGTTAGAGAACGAGCTTTACACCGACTTGATTCTCCAGTCCCTTCCTTCCACTTACGCCCAGTTTATCCTGAACTTCAACATGAAAGGAAAAGAAGTTGAACTTCCGGAACTCCTCAACATGTTGAGGAGTGCAGAGGGCACCCTAAAGAAAGTCAGGGAAACACCCGCTTTGTTTGTTGGAGGAGCTTCCACTTCTAGGTCCAAGGCGAAAGCCAAAGGAAAGAAGAAGAAGGCCCCCACCAAACCAAGGGGCGGTGTTAATAATGTGGAAGCCAAGGGAAAGGCAAAGGTAGCAAAGGTAGCGGGACAACTTTTGGGAAAGGAAGAGTGCTTTTATTGTCACAAGAAAGAACACTGGAAGAAAGATTGCAGTGCTTGGAAGGCCAAGAACCTGGACCCGAAGCAAGTTGTGGCTTCGGCTTCAGGTGTGTATGTTATTGAAATCTATCTATCAATCAACTCTACTTCTTGGGTATTGGATACCGGATCGGGATCTCATATCTGTAATTCTTTGCAGGCACTGAGAAAGTGTAGAGTTTTGAAGGCAGGTGATATGACCCTCAGAGTTGCAAACGGAGCTAGCATGGATGCTGAGTCTGTGGGGGACAATCACTTGGGATTGTCAGATGGACATGTTTTGGTTTTGCGTGACTGTTATTTTGTACCCAGTTCGACTTGTAATATCATATCTGTATCTTTAATGTCTAAAGAAGGTTATGATTTTGCATTTGTAAGCAATGTTTTAAAAATTCACCTTAATCATGTTCTGATTGGGTCGGGTACATTAAGCAACGGTATATACGTTTTGAACCAACCAAAGATTTTCAATATCCAGAATACACACAAAAGAAAGTCTACATAATTAAATCATGCTTTCTTATGGCATTGTAGACTCGGTCACATCAATGAGACAAGGTTAACTAAGTTACATAAAGAAGGATATTTGGACCTGTTCGAATATAAATAATATGCAACTTGTCAATCATGTCTCAAACGAAAGATGACAAAGACTCCGTTCACTGGATACAGAGTAAGAGCGAGCGAGCTACCTTTTGGGACTCGTATACAGCGATGTATGTGGTCCAATGTCTACACATGCGCGAAGTGGTTATTCTTACTTCATTACTTTTACGGATGATTTTTCAAGGTATGGACATGTCTTCTTAATGAAGCATAAATCTGAAGCCTTTGAAAAATTCAAGGAATACAAGAATGAAGTAGAAAAACAAACATTCAAAACTATCAAGACACTGAGATCTGATCGAGGTGGTGAATACTTGAGTGCCGAGTTTCTAGATTACCTAAAAGAGAACGGAATTCTCTCTCAACTTACTCCTCCATACACTCCACAACATAACGGTGTATCGGAGAGACGGAACCGAACCCTATTGGATATGGTACGTTCCATGATTAGTAACGCTGCGTTACCGCGATCTTTCTGGGGATATGCACTAGAATCAGCTGCATATCTTTTGAACCGGGTTCCAACTAAGTCAGTGCCTACCACACCATATCAGATGTGGAGTGGGAAGAAACCCTATCTTAAACACATTAAGACATGGGGATGTCCAGCTTTTGTCAAAAAGAAACATACGGACAAACTCGAGGCATGCTCAGTACAGTGCAAGTTTGTAGGATATCTAAAGAACTCCAAGGGATATTTCTTCTATTACGCAGAGGAACAAAAGGTATTTGTTTCTCGTCATGCCTGCTTCTTGGAAACTGAATTTTTAGAAAATCAGATAAGTGGGAGCGCAATAGAACTGGAAGAAATTCCAGAACCATAAGCTATAACTGAAAGCTTAGTAGAACCAGAAGGTTCGAAAGAACAGGACATTCCTGCGCCGCTCCGCAGGAGTAGTATGCAGTCTCATCCGCCCGAGAGATACTATGGTTTTCTCATAGACGGGGATATAGAGGATTGCATCATTGATAATGATGAGCCGACTAGCTTCCAAGAGGCCATTCAGAGTACTGACTCGGTAAAATGGTTGGATGCAATACGGACCGAGATGGAGTCCATGTATACTAACAAAGTATGGACTTTGGACGTTGCTCCAGAAGGGGTAAAACCCGTAGGCTGCAAATGGATCTTCAAAAGGAAGATTGTTCTAGATGGACAGGTTGAGACCTATAAGGCTAGACTTGTTGCAAAGGGTTTTCGTTAAAGACCTGGTTTGGACTATGACGAAACCTTTTCTCCAGTGGCTATGCTCAAATCCATTCGGATCCTTCTTGCCATTGCTGCCTTCTACGATTATGAGATTTGGCAGATGGACATAAAGACCGCTTTTCTAAATGGAAATTTAGAAGAGTGTGTCTATATGGACCAGCCAGAGGGTTTCATTCAGAGTGGGAGCAGCGGGAAGGTGTGCTAGTTGCTTAAGTCCATTTATGGACAGAAGTAGGCATCGCGGAGTTGGAACTTCTGTTTTGATGAGACGGTCAAGGAATTTGGCTTTATCAAAAATCCAGATGAACCATGCATTTATAGTAAAATTGTAGCATGAACTGTCGTATTTCTCGTTTTATACGTGGATGACATTCTCTTGATAGGGAATGACATTCCTATGCTACAATCTGTCAAAGGGTTCTTGTCACACAGGTTCTCCATGAATGACCTGGGTGATGCCTCTTACATTCTGGGGATCCGGATCTATTGTGATAGGTCCAAGAGGATATTAGGACTTTCACAGTCCAGGTACATCGACACCATACTGAAAAGATTCAGTATAGAAGATTCCAAGCGCGGTAATTTACCGGCTTGTCAAGGGATCACCCTTTCCAAAGAGATATCTCCAAAGACTGATTTGGAAAGGGATCGCATGTCTATTATACCCTACGCCTCTGCGGTAGGCTCTATAATGTATGCGATGTTGTGTACCAGACCAGATGTAGCTTATGCACTGAGTGTGGTAAGCCGGTATCAGTCAAACCCTGGGGAGAAGCACTGGATAGCGGTAAAGAACATTCTAAAGTACCTGAGAAGGACTAAGGATATGTTTTTGGTTTACGGCGGAAAATACCTCCAGATAGAGGCATTTGCTGACTCCAGCTTCCAGAGTGACAAGGATGACTCCAAATACATGTCGGGTTATGTCTTTACCCTCAATGGAGGGGCGTTGTGTTGGAAAAGTTCCAAACAGGAAACCGTTGCTGACTCGACGATGGAAGCGGAATATATCGCAGCATCTGATGCCGCAAAAGAAGCCGTCTGGATGAGGATGTTCTTGACAGAACTTCAAGTGGTTCCGGCCATTGTTGATCCAATACCTCTGTATTGTGACAACAACAGGGATATAGATTTAGCAAAGGAACCCAGGTCCCATCAGAAGCCCAGACACATCTTGAGGCGGTATCACCTGATCAGGGAGATCGTGGATCGCCGGGAGATCGAGATTTGGAGGGTTGCTATAGAAGATAACACTGCAGATCCATTCACCAAGGCCATTCCTCAGACTTAGTTCGAGCGGCTGATCGAGAGGATAGGTCTTCGATATGCCAGTATATGGCCCTAGTGCAAGTGGGAGATTGTTAGTGTATATGCCCTAGAGGCCATTACTGTATCATACTAGTTTGTAAATTACTTAATGGAAGCTTGGGATATTCACAGTTGTATAGACAATCTTGATCAAAACGGTAGTATGCTACTTGGTTTCTTTCTACTTTAATATGTGCATGTGTTTCTTTTAGCATATCGCCTATACATATTAGTGGAGCCCTTAGGATCTTTGCTTGATTACCAGCGTTGTGATGGCAGTCGCACTAGTGGGGGCTAGGTAATCTACAGACATGTCCTTATACAGGTCCCTAGTCGTAGGATTATCGAGACGGGGCATCGATACTCCGAAGTAGACTAGCGTATGCGCTTCTCATCCTATCAGGGGAGATGGTCTGTCCCACAGCCATTAGTACATCGTACTGGAGATAGTATGCGGGTGCTCGTTAGGTTACAAGTACACTGGACAGGACTCGCTGGGAACTGTTGGTTGGTATTATACCTATCGTCAGTTATCAGTTCCCTGGTGACATGAGTACAGCTTAGTCCGTTAACTTGACACTATCACTTCGCCTCGAGTGTGTTCCCACTGTTGTTTGATTGCTACCCTACCACGACACAAATGAGTCTTGCAAACAGGTAGTAGTTGGGTGCAGTCCCGAAGCACTTGGAGGCAGTGACGGTTAGATATGATTCGTCTCTCCCGGTATTGGGAGTTGATATCGCGTTGTGTCTAGGAGAGCCATTAAACAAAATCCATGGCCAGGGAAAGCGAGATATACTGGTAGCGTTTCCAGTATTTTCTCAGGGTGTTCTAGGCTACACTCCGAAACGACTTGTACCGCTATTAGGGCCCGACGTTTACCGCCCCCTAGGCCCGACATGCGATACTCTCAGACGAACAGACCGGACTGTACGGAGATTGTCACATTTAGGCTCAGTAGGAGTCCGGATGGGTTCACCTCATCGGTCTTCTTATCGGCATATACCTGGGGACCGTTACGTACATCTAGTACCGCTTGCGGCCTGTGGTTAAACCCATTGCCATCGTAGTGTCGAGTCTTTAGAGTCCCGCACAGAGGGTTGTTCTCCTTTGGGCAAAATAGAGCAGAGGTCGCATGGTTTTACGACAGGGCTCGTTCATATCCGCGCACTTGTGCGCGTTTGGTGTCCAGGCAGTTATTACTAGCGGGCTTTAGTTTAAGCAAGATCCTAGTAATTGTTTTGGGATTGGTTTTGTCTAATTGTATTCAAGTTCCTCGGAACACGGATGCGTGTGTGTATGCACAGTTGACAGAGGCAGAGGAACCTCATTAGGGTTGTTGACCGTTGACTTTTTCTAAACGCTAATGAGAATGAGAAGTATGATTAATAATATTAATTAAGGATAATTGTGCCATGGTTTAGGTTGGGTTGACCAATTGACTTTTGTTGACCATTTGATCATGATCATTTCTTTTGCAAGATGCTTCTTGAAGCTTGCAATTAGCATTAAATGTGAAATGATAATGGTCACTTCAACTAACCATCACAATTTTCTTTAGATATTATTATTATTCTCTGTAACGTTTTGAAAATCATTTCGGTGAAATTTCGAAAAAAACGGTAAAATAAGGGGGTTTTCTGTAAAAAGTCAAAATACAAATATCTTTATTATAAAATTAAATATACATATTCTAGCTATAAAATTTCTAGTATTTGGTGTTTATTGAGCCACTGGTGAAATTTCAAATTTTCTGAAAAATTTTCCGAAATTAATTATTTTAATATTATCTTAAGCCGTCAGTAATACATTTAATTAGGGAAAATTACAAATTAGAATGAGTTGAAACAATTTTTGTGCATCATAACACATTAAATAAAATTTTATCTTGTGGTTTTTGAAATGAAATGGTTTTCCAAAATGGTTTAGAAAAATATGGAAGAAAAAGGCTTTTTCCGGTGAAATTAGTGTTAATGGGAATTGGGGTAATACATTTATCTTTTTCCCCAACCCACACACCCACACCTCACCCTCTATTCCCCTCCCCATGTGGCCGGCCCCACCATGACAGCCCTCCCCCCTCTCTCTCTCCAATCACCAAGAAAATAAAAGAAAACAAAGGAAATGAAGAAAGAAATAGATAAGTGAGTGGGCTTTGACTTTTGTGTGGACTTGACTCTATTTTCCCCACCTCCCTCTCTCTCCTCTCCTCCCCATTTTCTGGCCGAGACCTCCCTCTACAACAGCCCCCAATTTCCCCTCTCAATTCCTCATCAAAAATCCTCACAAAATGCATCAAAAATCCACCAAAAATCCCACAAAATCAAAATCTAACTCCTACCCATTTTTCCTTAGCCTCTCAAGCATGGATTTTGGTGAAAAGTTTTCATTTTAGAGCCCAAGATTTTGGTGCTAGATTCATGATAGATCTCTTGAAATTGTGAGGTATAAATCTTTGCCCTATAGTTAAATTGTTGCTTTAATACTTCAATTCGACTAAATTAGATGCTTAATTAGGTTCTAAATTTAAAACTTGTGAATTCAAGAGAAGGGTTTCAAAAGTCAAGTTAGGTTTTTAGAGATGAGATTGTGGTTGTGTGATATAGTTACCATGTTGTGGGCATGCCAAATCAAATCTAGTTGCTAGTTTGCATTTTTGTTAATTTAAATTGTGATAATTATATAAATTGGAAACTAGGTTTTAAAAATATATATATTTTGGTGAGATAAAATTCTAATTAGGGTTTCATGGCATTATTAACATTATAAATTGTGGTTTAATATTTTAGTATATGCAAAACCAAGCTTAATTGTAAAATTGTGAATTTTACTTTAAAAAGAGTTAAAATCGGTATTTTTGCAAACTAGGAATTTGGAATATATGCAAATTGATGAGTTTAATTTATGAAAGTGATTTGTATGACCTAATTATGTTATTTAATGAGCATTTTGGCCATTTGAATCGTTAAAATTTGTAGATTGGTTAAAACATCAAGTTTTGAACCGAAATGGGAATTTGTGATAACTAGATTTTGGAAAATAAAACGATTGGTTTAATTTTATGGATTTGATGAATTAATCGCTATTTCTTATACAGTTAGTGAGTTTTGAAACCATGATTGGTACGTTTGGTGTTTTTCTCAATTAATCGGCGTTTGTACGCCGACGTCGAGGGTTTTTGGGTTGATTTGTGAAAGAAAACCATAGGTTTTGACCTATGTGGGATTCGTGAGTCGTTTGGGTCATTAGTCGGATTTTAATGCGATACGGTGCGTTATGATTTGTAGGTAACCCATGTGGACTTCGAGACGACAAGCAAGCGCGTGGCGACGTCGGCACCGGCGAGCGAGGACCAGGTGAGTAGATTTGTATCTACGGGGAGAAGTCGGGTGGATGGCGTATAACACCCCCGCAGTCCGTGGTGGTGTATACGGATGCGTATACACACGAACAATTTATTATATGTTATTTGGGATTAATAACGATGTTTAGGATGGATATTGGTGTGTTGGATTATTTTAGTGTTGCGAACCCTAGGGTAGTGTTGCACTACACATACACACATACATACTTGCATACATTCCTATTTATATGTGCTCATGGGATTCTTTATAATTATGTGTTCACATGGCTATGGGACTATGTGTTCACATACGGATTTGAGGATGATACTTGGGATTGAGCTGAGTCGATGAGATTTGTTTTGTGGTTGTGATATCGGTGATATGGCAGGATTCGTACTTGAGGTACGTCCTGGTGTTATAGCGGATCTTGGGACGACGATACGGGTGAATAGTGTTATTAATAAAATGGTCGACATGCGATCGTGATATAAGATATGATATGCTAGGATATTGATACTAGGCCGTATTGGGCGATGTATACCCCTTGATGATGATATGTGCTAATGATATCGGTTTGTACGAGATTGTCGATCAGTAGTCAGATCATGAGTATCTTGAGGATATTAGTATTGTACTAGACATAGGTCAGTACCCTAGACTACGATCTTGAATAAAGAGGATACCAGAGGAATGGTGTGAGGAATATGATATTGACCCGTACCCAGATTTGGGGATGCCGTACGACGGATTTACGTACGAGCTATATCTTGATGATTGATCTGTACTCTTGACTTGGGATGTCTGATTGTAGATATGGTATCGGATATGATATTATTGAGGCGGGATCACCGACTAATATATATACAGGTATGTATATGGATCGACTCAGATGTTAGGCGGTTTCCTTGCCTGTAGTCCAGCTTGTTAGCTTAGCCCTTTAGTTTAGTTTGGTTGTTAGATTAGATTCGATTCTTACCTATTTCAAAAACTAACGAATCGTGGATATTTTAAAAGACAGCCCAAGGGATCCTACGGATATTTCAAAAGATGTATCGTTTCATAAAAACACCGTAGCCCTTATTTTCAAAACCCCATCATTCGTGTTATTTCAAAAGGCATCATTTGTAGGACTTATATTAGATTAATGCAGGTTAGTTACAGTTGCGTGTAGTATTCAGCTCCCGCTTATTATTGTGGTTCACTTCGCATCGCATACTTATGTTATAATTTCTTATTGCAATGTTGATATCATATTGTTAGGACACCAGCACCATTACCGATGATGCGTATGTACCACGTACACTTACTTGTCGGCTCACACACATCTTCATCGGTAATTGCCATGTCACGTACACCTTAGAAAATATTATTGCTTGACTTAACTTGTTAGTTAGTAATTTGACATGATATTAGTGTACCTGCCTTATATGCCAGCTTAACATTGTAGTTATTACTTGTCACTTCATGCATACTGTTATTCATTGTTATGCCTATATTCATGGTTTTACATGCTATTGATGATTTGGATTCGGATTTCCAAGAAATTTTCTGGATTTGGGGGGAAAACCGCAAAACTTATATAAACTGATTTCTCTCTTTTTAAATAAAAAAAGTGCGGTTTTTCCCATGATGTATGAGTCGTCCACCATGAGTTTGTTGATGGATTTCGAGACCCGATTCGAGGAGACGGATGAACCGTTTCGGGTACATGGTGGACTCGGTAAGGTACCCCAGGGCAAGAAGCGCGTGATGACGACGATGTGAGCCTGGCAGGGGAGCACTACCTACCGGTGATTTTACCCGACGCGTCGGATATCCGGAGGATACCGTCGTGGTCTTGAGATGGATGGTAGGGGCCGGTCTGGACAGACGGCGCCTTAGATATTGTGATTGAGACATTGAGATTTCGAGATATTGAGGTACAGAGACTGTGATACAGAGATATCGAGATAGTGGGATTACGTTTTGTGCCGATGCTAGGCACTGTTTTATGCTGATTTCATTGTGATACCTCATTTTAAAAATACAAAAGAAATCTCACTAAATTATGAAAACAGTTCTTCATTTACATGTATTCTGTTTCCATGCATTCATACCTCATTCATATGATATATTGCTACCTGAGGCACTGACACGGGCACATGAGATTACACTCGGATTAGATATTTACCCTAGCCTTGTTATAGGTTGCATGTTATATATATAATTGAGGATATATTATGATCTTTGACCTACGTTGCGTTATTTATGCGATTTCTTTCCGTAGATGTTTTTCTATTCACGAGTTGGCAACTCACCCCCGTTGTGCCCCAGTTTCTTGCAGGTTTGCCGTACAGGTTTCATTACGCCTTGCGGGCATAGTTTCCTTCGGGTGATTTGCTAGTAGGTGGGTTTACTTGTATCGTACCCCCCATTATATAACTTGTATATTATTACTCTGTTGTATCTAGAAGTTCCATCAACCAAAAATGCAATTTTTTGAGATAGAGACCAGAGATGCTATTCTTTCGACCTAAAAGTCGCGCGTTTTATTTCTGTGGTTTTCTTGTGGTTTTGAGTTTTTGATCCTCGCCGTTGGCATTGTATATTATATTGCTTGTGTGGTTGTGACCGTCTATTGACGAAGAGCTAGCTCCCGCTTGGGGATGCCTTTTTATTGATTTCGTATACTATTCATGTTGTATCCCGTTTGGGGGCTAGTATTTACAAAGGAGACTCTGCCGAAATTTTCAGGAAATATTTGATGTTTTTTTTAAACGCATAAGTCGGCTATGCTATTAAAACTACTTGATTTAAATTGGTTTTCCTTCACTCTACTACTTTTCTTGGTTTGGATTTCTGGGTTTTCGGTTTACTTAGATTACGTACGCCTCGAGACGTTTCGTAGTTTAAGTGCCGGTCATGTTCCGTACTTTCGGGACGTGACAAACTTGGTATCAGAGCGGTTAGGTTTTACCTTCGGAGCGTAGGATGACCCTTGGTTGATGGAATAGGTGACTAAAGTAGAGTGACGTACCGTGGGTATGTTCCGCGGCATATTTACGATACGCTACTCCACTTAAGAAGCCTTAGGATGTACATTTCTTTGCTCAGTATTATATTCATTCCGATCTAGCCTCATCAGTACCAGTTATGGTTTTGCTGCCACGATTACGGGCAGGGAGAGCTACGGCTAGAGTTGCGGTCAGCACGAACGAGGACAGACCAGGGCGAAATTCCGGCGACACTCGATTGCGGAGATGTGTCTTTTTACTGTGTTTCCGCACCACGAGCGTTTGGCGGATCGCCTTTATGAGATTTCTCGGACGTGTCGATCAGTATCAGAGGATTGGGCCACTGACAGAGGCCAGCCAGATTTTGATGACCGTTGGTGTGTTGCTTATTCATGATGGTCGAGGCACTGTTCAGCGTGCAGACGAGCGAGCCAGTTATTGCTGCGAACGACGAGATATTGCCCAAGATGCCGGCGTTAGTGCAGAACGAGTTGTACTAAGAGATGATAGAAGGTCGCCAGTCATCGAGGATGAATGACTATGACATGGGGATCTTTCGCCTACCCTGATGCGAGGTCATCAAATAGATTGATTCCAGCTAGAGACGACTTCACGAGGAGACGTTGGGAGTCGGTAGAGACGATCGAATGTCAGAAACCTATTATTCCAAGTTTAAAGTAGTCGAAAAGACATGCAGGCAATTCTATGGTCCCTCTAGAAGAATGAAACCCTAACTCGAATTAATGACCGTGTGAAAGCCTTTGAACTTTCGGGTTTGCGGCAGTTCTACGGCGCCATTAGTGAGGCTTGGGTTTGCCCTTCTACGGCTGGACCACCGATGCTGTGGTATGTACTCGATACTATTAAAATGTGCCCAAGATGTTGAGCTCTTGGGGGATTATGAGGTTTTGACGACTCGATCGGATGGCTCGACTTAATTCGGATGCTAGGTGGTGAGATGCATTTCTTAGGAGACTCCAGATACGAGGATAGCCGTTGGAGCTCAGTCCATGCAGCCGCGACGAGACGAGTCCAAAGAAGACGACATTAGAGGAAAGTGAAGTAAGTGGTTCGTACCAGATCTAGATGAGAGACGTTCCACTCCGCCGACATCAGAGATGCGATGCGCATGCCGAGGCATGGTACTTGGATTTACCTTCCAGAAGGAGTCGCGATGAGTATGCAATCATTCCAGAGCAAGATGCAGATATAGGTAAGGGACGCTGACTTCCGGACAGTTCGGCAGAGACGAGATTTGGGAGAGATTTCGACAGGACCTTTCTGGAATGAATTACGAGAAGACTTGGACCCAGGAGTGGTCATGTTACGCACACCGGCAGGCCAGAGTTCAGGATCGTCGACGAGACATGCTATGAGTGATCACGACAATTGGCCAGAGGTTCTTAGAGGAAGTGCTTGAGCGGAGACTATCCCGCCATTATTGATTTCGATGTTTTAGGTAATTTATTCGTATGATTTGATTTTGCGCATGTTCGGCACTTGATATTGGATTTCATGATTTCGTGCACGATGGATGCACCTGATTTGGATTTTCGCGCATGTTGGGCGCATGTTTTGAAGTGTGATTTTGGTGCACACCAGATGCACTAAATCGAGATTGTTCGTGCATGTCAGATGCACCTGATTTTGCTGTCAGGCACACATGTTGCCTACGACAGATGTTTCGTGCACACCCGATGCACTTGGATGTTATTTCTGTGCATATGTATGGCACATATTTGGATTTCGATTTCCGTGCGCACCAGACACACGTAGTATGCATACGCGTATTTGGGATTGATTTTTCTTATAGAGCAGTACGTTTTTATGATATTGCTATGTGTTTTCGTACTGAGCAGGACTACTCAGAGGACAGTACCTGAATATATTTGGCATGCATTGCTTCCAGATGTTTTAACGATGTATATCATGTTGGTTTTCATATTAGATCTTGACATTGATGTCTTCTCCATGACTCCGATGATTGCGGGATGCTAGATGGAGTTTGATTTTGAGTTATACGCTCATTTTTTTTTCATGCGCTACGATTTGTTTTATGTATTTATGATTTCGGAGCCCCGGTGATTTGATGGTTTTGGCTGAAATATTTTAGTATTTGGGGGAAATTTTAATTTAAATTCGGGGACCGAATTTCTTTAAGGGGGGAAGATTGTAACGTTTTGAAAATCGTTTCGGTGAAATTTAGAAAAAAACGGTAAAATAAGGGGGTTTTCTGTAAAAAGTCAAAATACAAATATCTTTATTATAAAATTAAATATGCATATTCTAGCTATGAAATTGCTAGTATTTGGTGTTTATTGAGCCACTGGTGAAATTTCAAATTTTCTGAAAATTTTTCCGAAATTAATTATTTTAATATTATTTTAAGCCGTCAGTAATACATTTAATTAGGGAAAATTAAAATTAGAATGAGTTGAAACAATTTTTGTGCATCATAACACATTAAATAAAATTTTATCATGTGGTTTTTGAAATGAAATGGTTTTCCAAAACCGTTTAGAAAAATATCGAAGAAAAAGGCTTTTTCCGGTGAAATTAGTGTTAATGGGAATTGGGGTAATACATTTATCTTTTTTCCCAACCCACACACCCACACCTCACCCTCTCTTCCCCTCCCCATGTGGCCGGCCCCACCATGACAGCCCTCCCCCTCTCTCTCTCTCCAATCACCAAGAAAAGAAAAGAAAACAAAGGAAAAGAAGAAAGAAATAGATAAGTGAGTGGGCTTTGACTTTTGTGTGGACTTGACTCTATTTTCCCCACCTCCTTCTCTCCTCTCCTCCCCATTTTCTGGCCGAGACCTCCCTCTACAACAACCCCCAATTTCCCCTCTCAATTCCTCATCAAAAATCCTCACAAAATGCATCAAAAATCCACCAAAAATCCCACAAAATCAAAATCTAACTCCTACCCATTTTTCCTTAGCCTCTCAAGCATGGATTTTGGTGAAAAGTTTTCATTTTGGAGGCCAAGATTTTGGTGCTAAATTCATGATAGATCTCTTGAAATTGTGAGGTATAAATCTTTGCCCTATAGTTAAATTGTTGCTTTAATACTTCAATTCGACTAAATTAGATGCTTAATTAGGTTCAAAATTTAAAACTTGTGAATTCAAGAGAAGGGTTTCAAAAGTCAAGTTAGGTTTTTAGTGATGAGATTGTGGTTGTCTGATATAGTTAACATGTAGTGGGCATGCCAAATCAAATCTAGTTGCTAGTTTGCATTTTTGTTAATTTAAATTGTGATAATTATATAAATTGGAAACTAGGTTTTAAAAATATATATATTTTGGTGAGATAAAATTCTAATTAGTGTTTCATGGCATTATTAACATTATAAATTGTGGTTTAATATTTTAGTATATGCAAAACCAAGCTTAATTGTAAAATTGTGAATTTTACTTTAAAAAGAGTTAAAATCGGTATTTTTGCAAACTAGGAATTTGGAATATATGCAAATTGATGAGTTTAATTTATGAAAGTGATTTGTATGACCTAATTATGTTATTTAATGAGCATTTTGGCTATTTGAATCATTAAAATTTGTAGATTGGTTAAAACATCAAGTTTTGAACCGAAATGGGAATTTGTGATAACTAGATTTTGGAAAATAAAACGATTGGTTTAATTTTATGGATTTGATGAATTAATCCCTATTTCTTATACAGTTAGTGAGTTTTTAAACCATGATTGGTACGTTTGGTGTTTTTCTCGATTGATCGGCATTTGTACGCCGACGTCGAGGGTTTTTGGGTTGATTTGTGAAAGCAAACCATAGGTTTTGACCTATATGGGATTCGTGAGTCGTTTGGGTCATGAGTCGGATTTTAATGCGATACGGTGCGTTATGATATGTAGGTACCCCATGTGGACTTCGAGACGACAAGCAAGCGCGTGGCGACGTCGGCACCGGCGAGCGATGACCAGGTGAGTAGATTTGTATCTACGGGGAGAAGTCGGGTGGATGGCGTATAGCACCCCCGCAGTCCGTGGTAGTGTATACGGATGCGTATATACACCAACAATTTATTATATGTTATTTGGGATTAATAACGATGTTTAGGATGGATATTGGTGTGTTAGATTATTTTAGTGTTGCGAACCCTAGGGTAGTGTTGCACTACACATACACACATACATACTTGCATACATTCCTATTTATATGTGCTCATGGGATTCTTTATAGTTATGTGTTCACATGGCTATGGGACTATGTGTTCACATACGGATTTGTGGATGATACTTGGGATTGAGCTGAGTCGATGAGATTTGTTTTGTGGTTGTGATATCGGTGATATGGCAGGATTCGTACTTGAGGTACGTCCTGGTGTTATAGCGGATCTTGGGACGATGATACGGGTGAATAGTGTTATTAATAAAATGGTCGACATGCGATCCTGATATAAGATATGATATGCTAGGATATTGATACTAGGCCGTATTGGGCGATGTATACCCCTTGATGATGATATGTGCTAATGATATCGGTTTGTATGAGATTGTCGATCAGTAGTCAGATCATGAGTATCTTGAGGATATTAGTATTGTACTAGACATAGGTCAGTACCCTAGACTACGATCTTGAATAAAGAGGATACCAGAGGAATGGTGTGAGGAATATGATATTGACCCGTACCCAGATTTGGGGATGCCGTACGACGGATTTACGTACGAGCTATATCTTGATGATTGATCCGTACTCTTGACTTGGGATGTCTGATTGTAGATATGGTATCGGATATGATATTATTGAGGCGGGATCACCGACTAATATATATACAGGTATGTATATGGATCGACTCAGATGTTAGGCGGTTTCCTTACCTGTAGTCCAGCTTGTTAGCTTAGCCCTTTAGTTTAGTTTGGTTGTTAGATTAGATTCGATTTTTACCTATTTCAAAAACTAACGAATCGTGGGTATTTTAAAAGACAGCCCAAGGGATCCTACGGATATTTCAAACGACGTATCTTTTCATAAAAACACCGTAGCCCCTATTTTCAAAACCCCATCATTCTTCTTATTTCAAAAGGCACCATTTGTAGGACTTATATTAGATTAATGCAGGTTAGTTACAGTTGCGTCTAGTATTCAGCTCCCGCTTATTATTGTGGTTCGCTTCGCATCGCATACTTATGTTATAATTTCTTATTGCAATGTTGATATGATATTGTTAGGACACCAGCACCATTACCGATGATGCGTATGTACCACGTACACTTAATTGCCGGCTCACACACATCTTCATCGGTAATTGCAATGTCATGTTCACCTTAGAAAATATTATTGCTTGACTTAGCTTGTTAGTTAGTAATTTGACATGATATTATTGTACCTGCCTTATATGCCAGCTTAACATTGTAGTTATTACTTGTCACTTCATGCATACTGTTATTCATTGTTATGCCTATATCCATGGTTTTACAAGCTATTGATGATTTGGATTCGGATTTCTATGAAATTTTCTGGATTTGGGGGGGAAACCGCAAAACTTATATAAACTGATTTCTCTCTTTTTAAATAAAAAAAAGTGCGGTTTTTCCCATGATGTATGAGTCGTCCACCATGAGTTTGCTGATGGATTTCGAGACCCGATTCGAGGAGACGGATGAACCGTTTCGGGTACATGGTGGACCCGGTAAGGTACCCCGGGGCAAGAAGCGCGTAATGATGATGATGTGAGCCTGGCAGGGGAGCACTACCTACCGGTGATTTTAGCCGACGCGTCGGATATCCGGAGGATACCGTCGTGGTCTTGAGATGGATGGTAGGGGCCGGTCTGGACTGACGGCGCCCTAGATATTGTGATTGAGACATTGAGATTTCGAGATATTGAGGTACAGAGACTGTGATACAGAGATATCGAGATAGTGGGATTACGTTTTGTGCCGATGCTAGGCACTGTTTTATGCTGATTTCATTGTGATACCTCATTTTCAAAATACAAAGGAAATCTCACTAAATTTTGAAAACAGTTCTTCATTTACATGTATTCTGTTTCCATGCATTCATACCTCATTCATATGATATATTGCTACCTGAGGCACTGACACGGGAACATGAGATTACACTCGGATTAGATATTTACCCTAGCCTTGTTATAGGTTGCATGTTATATATATAATTGAGGATATATTATGATCTTTGACCTAGGTTGCGTTATTTATGCGATTTCTTTCCGTAGATGTTTTTCTATTCACGAGTTGGCAACTCACCCCCGTTGTGCCCCAGTTTCTTGCAGGTTTGCCGTACAGGTTTCATTACGGCTTGCGGGCATAGTTTCCTTCGGGTGATTTGCTAGTGGGTGGGTTTACTTGTATCGTACCCCCCATTATATAACTTGTATATTATTACTCTGTTGTATCTAGAAGTTCCATCAACCAAAAATGTATTTTTTTGAGATAGAGACCAGAGATGCTATTCTTTCGACCTTAGAGTCGCGCGTTTTATTTCTGTGGTTTTCTTGTGGTTTTGAGTTTTTGATCCTCGCCGTTGGCGTTGTATATTATATTGCTTGTGTGGTTGTGACCGTCGATTGACGAAGAGCTAGCTCCCACTTGGGGATACCCTTTTATTGATTTCGTATACTTTTCATGTTGTATCCCGTTTGGGGGCCAGTATTTATAAAGGAGACTCTGCCGAAATTTTCAGGAAATATTTGATATTTTTTTAAACGCATAAGTCGGGTATGCTATTAAAACTACTTGATTTAAATTGGTTTTCCTTCACTCTACTACTTTTCTTGGTTTGGATTTCTGGGTTTTCTGTTTACTTAGATTACGTACGCCTCGAGGCGTTTCGTAGTTTAAGTGCCGGTCATGTTCCGTACATTCGAGACGTGACATTCTCATATTCTCTCATATGAGAGCATGGTTGTTATTTTTCTCTCATTCTCTCATTCTCATTCTCTCTCATGCTTTGCTCTCCCTCTTCCTCTATCAAAGCTCTCTTCTTTCATGTGTTGAAAAACATGAGCTTTGTGAGATAAAACCATCAAGACAACTCTCTACTCATTCTATGGTTCTTAGTCTAGCAAGCCAAGCACTCTAGTTACCTCTTGGTTGAGGTAGGAGCTCAAGGTAAAGGCCTTCGGGTGGATCTTTCTTCGGCAAAGAGAAGACGAAGAGGAGGAGCCGTCTACACCACTTCAATGAGCAAGCAAGAAGGAGGACCACAACAAGAAGAGAAGGAGTTCAAGATCTTGATATAACCATCTAACCTAGTAGCTAGAACTTGAAGTTAGTTTGTTAGTTTTTGTTTAGTAAGGATCCTCTAGTTTTACTCCATGTTACCTTTTGTTAAAAATCCGTTTTTTATCTATACCGCCTCCCCGTAAGCACCGGGGTAGGTAACGTGGACTTACAGCTGAAGCCTCTGGTTTTCACCGGCACTGATGCAGCTGAGTATCCGCAGTCATTTATTGATCGGATGGCCAGGATATGTCGTTCGCTGAGTTGCTCCGACGCGAGATGGGTGGAGTTCGCGAGTTTTCGGCTGGAGGGTCTGGCCCAGAAGTTGTGCGGGTCTTTAGAGAAGGGCAGAGCCGTAGGCCTTTCTCCTTTGACCTGGGCTGAGTTCGTGACGGTGTTTCTTGCCCGTTTTCTTCCGCAGAGTGTCAGGGATGCTCGAGCGCGCAGTTTTAAGTCGTTACACAAGACTCCGGGCATGACGGTGGCAGAGTACGATGTGCAGTTTACCGAACTATCTTTGTATGCTCCGTAATTGGTAGTTACTGAGGAGATGCGGATCAAGAGGTTCGTTCGAGGCCTGCTTACCCAGTTGTTCCTCGCTGTCAGCACACAGCATTGTGACACGTATGCAGCAGCGGTGGACGCGGCCCTATTGGTTGAGGAGCGTCTTTCCGAGACGTCGGTTGTTCCGGAACCGAAGAGGGTTCGTACTGGTGTATCGGCACGCAGACAGACGTTTAGACTCTGTGACAGATTCCGTTCAGGTACTGGGGGTAGTAGAGGCTTGGGACGAGGCCAGTTATTTAGCTCTTTTCCCCGGAAGAGTCTTCAGTTTTCGTCTGGATGTTACCGGTGCGGGAGTTTATATCATCGCGCCAGGGATTGTACTGAGGCACTTGAGGGTGAGGCAGCTGTACCACATGTTACCTTACCACCTTCTCCACTTCAGAGAGTGTTGTCTCTTATGCCTGCGGTTGTTCCGTGTCAGACCCATGCTCAGAGAGGTCGTGGTCACGGCGGTCTTGTTCAGAGAGGACGGGGGTGGCAGAGGCGGAGGTCAGCCAGTTGCCGGTAGAGGGCATGCTTGAGTGTTTTCCTTGGCTCACCAGGACGCGCAGGCGTCCAATGCAGTGGTTTTAGGTACTCTTTCTGTATGTTCTTTTGATGCACACGTTTTGTTTGATCCAGGATCTACGCACTCGTATGTTTCTACACACTTCGTGCCGAGGTTGGGCCGAGAGTCATGTTTGCTAGATCAGCCGCTTGTTGTGATTACTCCTGTTGGCGATTCTTTTATGGCGCGACATGTGTTTCGGTCGTGTGTCGTTCGCATTGGAGATAGAGATTCGTCCGTCGACTTGATCCTTCTAGATATGTTGGACTTCCACGTTCTCTTGGGCATGGACCGGTTAGCTGCTTGCTATGCGTCTATGGACTGCCGTGAGAAGACAGTCAGTTTTAGTTTTCCGGGAGAGTCTGTTCGGGTTGTGCAGGGGGACCGTGGTGCCGCCCCTCAAAGTTTGATTTCAACCCTTTGCGGTAGTCGGCTTTTGAGGAGAGGATGCCAGGGATTCTTGGCTTTCATTCGTGATACTGGAGCCACAGTAGAGTCGTAGGACCGGGTTCCTATCGTGCGAGAGTTTCCCGACGTTTTTCCCGATGAGTTACCCGGTTTGCCGCCAGAGCGCGATATTGAATTTTGCATTGATCTGATTCCCAGCACGGGGCCAATTTCTAAACCGCCTTACCGGATGGCCCCGATGGAGCTTAAGGATCAATTGCATGAGTTGCTTAATAGGGGACTTATGCGTCCGAGTGTTTCTCCTTAGGGAGCTCCTGTGCTGTTCGTCAAGAAGAAGGACGGCATTTTGAGGTTGTGTATTGATTATTATCAATTGAACCGATTTATGGTGCGGAATAGGTATCCTTTACCTCACATTGACGATTTGTTTGATCAGCTCCAGGGTGCGAAACATTTGTCTAAGATTGATTTGCTATTGGGTTATCATCAGTTGCGGGTTCGGAATGATGACATTCCGAAGACTTCTTTTCATACACGCTACGGGCATTATTTGTTTTTGTTGATGTCGTTCGGACTCACCAATTCCCCAGCAGCGTTCATGGATCTGATGAACCGGATTTTTAGGCCGTTCCTCGTCCAGTTATTATTGTGTTTATTGATGACATTCTAGTCTACTCTAGGAGTCGAGAGGAGCATGAGCAGCACTTGAGGATTGCTTTGCAGACATTGAAAGAGCACCAGCTGTATGCTAAATTCTCAAAGTGCGCATTTTGGCTTGATAGAGTTAACTTCCTGGGTCATGTAGTGACGGGAGATGGTACTCGTGTGGACCCGATGAAGATCGAGGTTGTAGAGCTTTGGCCCAGACCTGTATCTATGACAGAGGTCCGCAGCTTTTTGGGCTTAGCTGGTTATTACAGCCGTTTCGTGCAGGATTTCTCGAGTATCGCTGCACCGCTGACCAGACTGGCCCGGAAGGGGGTTCCTTTTCTTTGGACTGAGGCATGCGAGCAGAGTTTTCAGCAGTTGAAGACTCGGTTGACGGCTGCACCAGTTCTATCTTTGCCTTCTGGATCGGGTGGCTTTGTCGTTTACTGTGATGCTTCTCGAGTGGGGCTCTGTTGTGTACTGATGCAGCATGATAGAGTGATTGCCAATGCTTCTAGGCAGCTGAAGAAGCACGAGCAGAATTATCCCACTCACGATCTTGAGATGGCCGCAGTGATCTTTGCGCTGAAGATTTGGAGACACTACTTGTACGGGGAGTCGTGTCAGATTTTCATGGACCATAAGAGCTTGAAGTACATCTTCCAGCACCGGGATTTGAATCTGAGACAGCGCCGGTGGTTGGAGCTTGTGAAGGATTATGATTGTGAGATCCTTTATCACCCGGGCAAGGCGAATGTGGTAGCTGATGCTTTGATTAGGAGGCCTGGGGGTAGCTTGTCCCTGTTAAGCACAGTTCAGAGACAGTCTTCTGCGGATTGGCAGATCTTGTACGATGGTAGAGTACAGTTTGAGTTCACTTCCACTGGGGGACAGCTTGCTTACGTCCGTGCCCATCCACTTCTACTTGATCGTATTCGTGAGGCACAGCCCAGTGATGCTCGATTGTCTGAGATTCTTGAGCTTGTTCGGTAGGGTACAGAGTCGGAGTTCATGATTGATGACCTAGGTGTGCTACGTTTCAGGACTCGCTTGTATGTACCAGATACCGTTGGGTTGAGGCGCGAGATCCCAGAGCAGACAAATCGGTCAGCTTTTAGTGTTCATCTAGGTTCCACCAAGATGTACCGTGACTTGAGAGACATTTACGGGTGGGAAGGGATGAAGCGCGATGTTTCGGACTTCGTTTCGAGGTGCCTGACTTATCAGCAAGTCAAGGCTGAGCATCAGAGACCGGCTGGAGAGTTGCAGCCTTTACCCGTTCCTGAGTGGAAATGGGAGCATATTTCCATGGACTTCGTTGTGGGTCTACGAGGGCCAGTCGGGGGTATGACTCCATTTAGGTGATCGTTGACCGGTTAACGAAAGCGGCTCACTTCCTTCAAGTGAAAACCACTTTCGGGTATGCTCAATATGCCCAGTTGTATATAGATGAGATTGTGTGTTTGCACGGCGTTCCTACATGCATCGTATCCGACAGAGGCACCCAGTTACTAGCCATCTTTGGCAGAAGCTTCAGGAAGCTTTGGGTACCCGGTTGAGCTTTATCACCGCTTTCCATCCACAGACCGATGGTCAGTCAGAGCGGACTATACAGACTCTGGAGGATATGCTTCATGCGTGCGTGCTTGATTTTGGTGGCAGTTGGGATCGTCACATGCCGTTGATTGAGTTCTCCTACAACAGCAGCTTTCAAGAGACTATTCAGATGGCACCTTTTGAGGCTTTGTATGGTAGGAAGTGTCGATCGCCAGTCTGTTGGACTGAACTCAGCGAGAGTATGATTTTGGGACCTCAGCTAGTTCAGGAGACTACGGAGAAGATCCAGCTGATTCAGGACAGGATGAGAGCATCCCAGTGCAGACCGAAGTCTTATGCCGACCGTCGTCGTCGCAGGCTTGAGTTCGCAATGGGAGATCATGTATTCCTGCGGATTTCTCCGATGAAGGGCGTTATGAGGTTTGGGAAAAAGGGGAAGCTTAGTCCCAGATTTGTGGGTCCTTTCGAGATCCTTGAGCGAGTTGGTACCGTTGCCTATCGTTTGACACTCCCGCCACAGTTTTCCGGATGTTCACCACGTATTCCATGTGTCGATGCTTCGTAAATACCTTCATGATCATTCTCACATGATTCAGCCCCAGACCGTTCAGCTTGAGCCCGATCTTTCGTTCACCGTGCAGCCGGTAGTTATTTTGGATCGGCAGGTGAAGAATCTTTGAACAAAGGCCTTGCAATCTGTGAAGGTTCTTTGGCGTAGCCCGACTAGTGAGGAGATCACTAGGGAGGCCGAGAGCGAGATGCGGAAGAAATTCCCACATCTCTTTGAAGGTACGCATAGTAAGAATTTTAAATTCGGGGATGAATTTATTTAAGGGGGGAAGATTGTAACACCTTAGAATGCGATTAGTGTTAATTAAGCGATACTGCGGGTTTTTAATTAAAAGATTACCAAAATAGTTTTCTCGCATTTTATAAAGATTAATCAATATTTTATTATTATTTGTTTTGGCTTGCACACACTTGTGCATGTTAACTTGGGGGTTATTTAGTGTTAACCTTGTTTAGTAGCCATGGCACCTTAAACTAATCCATGCCATGTTAACCTTGCACTTAGCCTTTGTTGTGAGAGTTATCCACTTGTTTTGGAATGACAGAGGTGGCAAGATGACTCATGGAGGAAGCATTGCATTAATGAAGTGAGGGAGCGAGTAATTGTAAGGATACACTCACCCTACACTCACCCTCTCATCCTTATCTCATTTCAACTCTCATTTCAATCCCTCATTCTTACCTCACTCACTCTTTCTCAATTATTCTTCATCTCCTCTACTCTCAACTGAAACCCTCACCATTTCATCACTAAAACCTTGCAAAACTTCATTAAATCCCACTAAAACACTTCTCAAGTCTTGATTTAGCCATTAAGATGACTTGGAGCTTGGAAAGACAGGATTTTTGAGCAAGTG
This sequence comes from Agapanthus africanus, assembly GCA_030015575.1. Lineage (NCBI taxonomy): Eukaryota > Viridiplantae > Streptophyta > Magnoliopsida > Asparagales > Amaryllidaceae > Agapanthus > Agapanthus africanus. Next base: position 291,625,806 of record JASDDO010000012.1, on the reverse strand, counting down.
TGTCAGGTAATGATCTCTAACTGTAAATTAGGTGTTTTTACTGTTGTATTGCCTTATAGTTGTTGTTTAGAACAATAAAGGTAGAGTGTTTGTGCACATATCGTATTTTGGTAAAGTATTGTGTCTCGAGTGAATCTGCTGTCGAACCAAGTTGTTGTTTTCGAAGTTGCCATCACAGAGACCTAGTTTTGAGGCATAGAACCCACCATAAAAACCTGAGACCATTCCCTTCTAACTTGGCTGCAAAAATATTGCTTCTGGCTGCAATTTGTGGCAAGACTGGTGAATGATGGTCCGTGTCTTGGTCGTGGGGTCTTTGGGGTTGTATGTGGTCTCGTGGAACTTGCAACTTTCACTATTTTTTGTGTATCAAAATCTGGGATCACATTGCTTAAAGCTAGTGTTAAGACTACGTGTGTTACATTATTTGACACGGTTCGTGTTCTTGTGCAGCTGCTTCACTTAGGTTGGATTCGGAGTGTTGCCACATACGTTAGCCACTAGACGAACACTTAAGAGTTTGATTTGAGTTGTTGCGTCGGTCAAACGTAGTTTGTACGTGATATTGGTCGATTTCTGAGCTGCACTTGTTATGTTTTACGTTAATAGGATCGCAGGTGGGGACTTCGAACGCTGCGAAGAAAGGGAAGCACGTGATTGGATTTACCTAGCTCGAGATCGTCGGTGAGTAGATTTAACATCTACGGGGAAATTGCCCGTATGGCGTTAAGCGTCAGGGCTAGATATGATATGATATTAGCCGCATGTTTATATGCACATATAGAGATGGTGCATGAACTTCATTGCATATTGTTACTTGTTGTGCCTGGACTTGTACCCCTTCGGACACTGCACTATTATTGACAGTTCATGTTGCACTAGAACTAATTGTATGCTACACACACACTGTCGGTAATTGGCATGACACGCACAACACATATACATATGTGATATTGTATTGATTAGTGACATTGAGGCATTGATTCTTGTGCGATTGCGCATATGAAATATAGTTTGTATGCATACCTACATGCTTACACATATACCTTACTATAGCTACATGTTCACCTTTACACGATATTGCGTTGGATTTTGGAGAAATTGGGAACCGCATGATATATTTAATAACTTGATGCGTTTAAATAGCGGTTTTCCCTTGATATGCTCATATTACTGTTCAATATTGCATACATCATATTACATGGATTTACGCATTTAGATATGGATTTCATGTGATTTTCTGGATTTGGGAACCGTGGGGATATTTCAAGAAATGTGTATTGTTTTGAAAACCCAGTTTCTCTTGTTATGATATTTTGATGCGTCCACCATGAGGATTCTCGGTTCTGAGACTTGTATTAGAAACCCGATGCGAGGAGAGGACGAGGCCGTTTGTGGGTTCATGGTGGGCCCGGTATGGTACCCCGGGGCAAGAAAGGTTTGTCGATGGATTGGCCGATTAGCCTGGCAGAGGGACTACTACCTACCAGTGATAGTTTTGGACTCGGAGGTTATCCGAAGGATATCGACCGGAGTCGAGATGGATATGGGCCGATTTGTACCGCCGGAAACCGCGGGCCGATTCGGACAGACGGAGCCCGTGATATGTGGATTTACGTATCGATGCTGGACATGAGTATTTCATAATGTTTCGAATGTCGATGTTTGACACTCAGGTTCCATGAGATGTACGGATATGACGGCCGATCCGAGTGACGGCGCCCGAGGATTTTTGGGGTTTGGGGTGTCATTGATGGACACCGGGGTTTTTCCATGCTGATGATTTGTGCATGAGGTTTATTGTTTATCCCACACTCAGGATTATTTTGATATGCATTGTTTCATGTAGTTGTAGTATCCTGATGGTGTTCCTTGATCATTATTATTGCATATCCTTATTGCCATACTTATGCTATCAGATTGCATATGATAGATTTATCGTTGTTCATGCATACTTGTGATTACAGTATGATGTTATTTACTATTCACGAGTTGGAAACTCACCCCCGTTGTGCCACAGTGTTTTGCAGGCTTGACCCTCAGAGTAGTCGCGACATGGCGTCTTATTGTACCTATTTCACCGGATACCGCTGCGGTTGGCTGTGAGGCCTTTTGCTATAGGTTGGTTTGCAGTTATCCGATGGTGTTCATTATATATCTTAATGTATCCAGTAATCTCCATCTACCACCTTCATGTTTTGACTTAGAGACGAGTTGTGAGGATCGATGCTGTATATTCTTGTGACTCTAGGTGTCGTAACCGTATGAGCCGGCCCTTTTCTTTTGTTGATTATCTCTTTTATGCTGTTTGATTTATATTTTCTATTCCTTCGCTACGGTGTCGTATTTCTTCTTTTGTGGTTGTTTCCACTTTTGGGCGAGATTTGCTTCCGTTTGGGGATGCTATACTTATATCTTATGTTTGTACCCGTTTCGGGCTAGTTTTTACAAAGGAGGTGCTGCCGAAATTGTTTAAGAAAACAAACTTAAGCTTTAAAGTTTTGCTTGAGATTTCCAAGTGTTTCTATCTTTTCCTTCTTGTATTGTTTAGATTTTTGGATTTCGACTTACTTAAATTGCGTTACGCCTGTTGACGTTACGTGGTCTAAGTGCCGGTCAGGTGCCAAATTTTGGGTCGTTGCAGATGATCCCGCATCCATTGGTGTTTGACATCAAAGATCGTATACGGATGCTCAGTGGAGACTGGGTACACTGAACGGACTCGCCTAGAACTCCTAGATGGTATTATACCTATCGTCAGATAGCAGTTCTCTGGTGACAATGGTACTGGTTAGTCTGTAGACCCGAGATCGTCATAAAGTCTTGTGTGATTCCTACTGTGCTTTGATTTCCACCTTACCATGTTCATGAGAATGTGCAAACCGGTTGCTTTTGGTTGCAATCCCGAATCACATCGAGGTAATGAGCGATAGGAGGGGTTTCGTCTCTCCCGGTATTGGGGGTTGATGTTGCACTGTGTTCGATTGGCTATAACTGGAAGTCCCTGTCCAGGGATGATATGGAGATCTACTGGTAAGTGTTATCAGTAGTTTCTCGACCCGTTATAAGCCTCACATCGACAAGACTTATCGGTTACCGGGGTCTGACGTTTACCACCCCTAGACTGGATATGCGACATATCAGACGAAGAGACCGGACTGTACTGAAGTGTTACTGATTGGATTCACAGGAGTGTGAGCCGGCTTGCTTTTTGATCTTCTGATCGCTCAATACCCGGGTGGCTGTTACGTTTAGAAGACCGCTTGCAGCTTGTGGGTGTTTGATATGATCATCACCTACTGCCGGCGTATTGACGAGTCTTTAGAGTCATACACAAAGGTTTCCTGGCTCAGGCGAAACCGAGTAGGAGCACATATGTGATATGTGAGGGACCGAGATTGATACGTGTATGTGATACAGTATTGTATTCTCGCAATATGTGATATCGGCCGGTTATATGTGATATAGCCGGGTTATCGGATCAAGTGTTGATTCGATAAAATGATACATATTTTATTAGTCGGTTAGATGTAATATAACCGGATTATTAATTCAAGTGTTGATTTAATAATTTAATATAGAATTATATATTTGATATGTTAAACTACATTAATTAATATTTGCTCACTGAAGAATTACTTTTCTTACTTGATGATACATTGATATATATGTGATATATGTTAAATGTATTATTTTCTTTTGTTCACAAAATTATAAATGTGATATATAATTGTGACATGCATGGTTACTCATGTAAACTTGGGTGTATGAGACTTAAACCAAGCTAGGTTTAATGTTGGTTAATATTTATTATTAAGTGATTAAAAATCATTTGGATTTTATCATGGCATGGAGTTTGCATGAAGCTTGTAGAACATTGACATGGTCCACTTGATTTGTTTTTTGCTTAAGATATTTGTTAACCTAACCATTAACCCTAGCCCATGGTTTATTCTCTACATGAGTTAGTCATGACATATACTAACTCACCATGGTTGCATTTCTAACCTAAGCTCATTATTTAATCATCACTTGAGCTTCTTTTTCTTCCTCCTCACAAAATCTTGCTAGCTTTTTCTTTGTGATGAAATAAAGTGAGAAAAAGAAAACTAAAGAGAGCCCACTTCCTACTTCATCATCCTCTTCTATACTAGCCATTTAGATTAGGGTGTTAGCTTCACAAATTTCAAATTAGTGAAGTGAAAGCTTGAGTTCGTGTTGCCTCGACGTAGATCATCTTGGATAGTGAAGACTTCAAGCAAGGATGCATCATACACCGTGTGGAGCCTCTCAAGAGTCCGGGAGATCGAAGATCGTAGCGAAGGGTCCACAACTTGGAGCTATAGAAGTGAATGAGAGGACTACAAAGGTTGTAATCTCTAATCACTTAGAAGTAAAGTAGTTTACTTGATGTTTCCGTATGTTTCTTTAGTTAAGAACTTAGGGTTAGGGTTATTTAGAATGAAAAAATTTTAATTTGGCATGGACGATACCACCCGAAACCTTGCTGCCGTGCTATACAATCCTACAAAATTAGTGGGAGCCATCCTAATTAGATAAAATAATAACCAATCTAATCTTGCAAGAGCATACGCTAAGTGTTTTCTTCTCTCTCTCTCCAGGCAGCGACCATGTCACGCCTTAATCAAGATAATAATATTGATGTATTGACCGAACCCGTGTTAGTGTTTATGCCCTAGAAGGCCATTACTGTATCATACTAGCTTGTATATTACTTAATGGAAGCTTGGGATATTCACATGTATATAACAGTCTTGCTAAATATGGTAGTATGCTACTTGGTTTTTCTATCTTAATATGTGAGTGTACGTATTGATAGAGCTCTTAGGATCTTGCTTGTCTACCAGCGTTGTGATGGCAGTCACACTAGTGTGGGCTGGGTAGTCTACAAGCACATCCTTATTCAGGTCCCTGGTCGTTGGATTATCGAGACAGAGCATCGATACTCCGGAGTAGACTGGTGTGTACGCTTCTCATCCCAGTTGGGGAGATGGTCTGTCCCACAGCCGTCAGTACGTCGTACTGGAGATAGTATACAGGTGCTCGTTAGGTTACGGGTTCACCGGACAGGACTCACAGGGAACTGTTGGTTGGTTTGATACCAGTCGTCAGTGAACAGTTCCTAGGTGACATGAGTACAGCGTAGTCCACAGACTTGACACTGCTACTTCGTCTCGAGTGTGTCCCACTGTTCTTAGATTGCTACCCTACCACGGCTCAAAGGAGTCGTGCAAACAGGTAGCAGTTGGGTGCAGTCCCGAGCACTTGGAGGCAGTGGCGGTTAGACAGGATTCGTCCCTCCCGGTATTGGGAGTAGATATCGTGCTGTGTCAGAGAGCCATTACGCAAAGTCCCTGGCCAGGGCAAGCGAGATTTGCTGGTAGGTTCCAGTAGTTTCTCAGGGTGTAATGGGCTTCCCTCCGACACGACTTATACCGCTATTAGAGGACTGACGCTTGCCGCCCTCCTAGGCCCGATATGCGATAGTCTTGGACGAACGGACCGGACTGTATGGAGATTGTCACATCAGACTCAGTAGGAGTTCGGATGGGTTTTCTCATCGGCCTTCTTATCGACAACTACCTGGGGACCGTTACGTACAGCTAGTGCCGCTTGCGGTCTGTGGTTAAACCCACTGCCAGCGTAGTAGTCGAGTCTCTAGAGTCCCACACAGAGAGTTTCCTACTCCAGGCGAAACGATATAGAGGTTGCTTGGTTTTGCGACAAAGGGTTCGGACGCATACGTGCGTTTACGCACGTACGACTTTCGGACAGTTTTTACCAGTCAGCTTTGGTTTAAGCCAGTTACTGGTATCCGGTTATTGGATTTTTACAGTCTAAAGTTTTTCCGTAATTTTACGGATTGGAGGGGCGTTCTCGTAATTGTACGAGAAGCTTCTAGAAGATGTGACTAAGGAGGTTACTTTGGATGAGGTTATGAGTCATGGTGGTGATTCATTCATTTCATTAATGCAAATTTATTGCTTAATGACTCATGCTAATGAATCACCACTAGATATTTTATGAAGCATGATTTATCATCACTCTTTATTCTTTTCTCATTATAAGAAAATGCTTCATAATATATTATGATCTTATCTCATATTCTCTCTCCTCAAGCTCTCATCTTCAAGATACTAATCCTTAATCCTCATGTGTTGAGATCAAAGGTTTAGTTAGACTTAAGCATCCATTACCTTCACTCTATCTCATCCTAACTTCTTTGATTAGCAATCCAAGAAGGTTAGTTGCCTCAAGTTTAGAGGTTTAGCTTGGAGTTTCGCTCTCGGGTGGATCGTCTACTACCTAGAGAAGGCCGAGGAGAACAAGGAGATCGTAAAGACGAAGGACCGGTTTCATTAGGTATAATCCCTTAACACTATAGTTTAGTATAGCTATGTGTTCGGTTATTATTTGTTTAGCTTCGATTCAAGCGGTTAGTCGATGTTTGTTCTTTAAACTTGATCGTTTTTGAAAATTCCGCCTCCCCATAAGTACTGGGGTGTACTACATCGACTTACAGTGGTATCAGAGCCTCGCTAAACAATAAATAACTTAATTGCAAATTTGTACGAATTTCGAACGGAAAAACGAAGCCGGAAAACCCTAATTCTGTCAAGTTTCTGTCGAAGTTAAAATGATGTCGAAAAATTTTTCTGGTGAGTTCAGAGAGCTTGACATGACACCAGTAGAACACCCAAGAAAAACAGTTAACTGAATCGTCGAACTCGCCGCGGAAGCGTGGCCTCAGCCAACTGAGTCGCCGCGCTTCCGCCGCCGAGTTGGCGAGTCAGGGGCCGATTTTTCTTCTGTTGCTTCTCTGTGAAATTTGGGGTTTTCTGGAATATTTAATATTTGCTCAGGTTACTGTTTAACAGAGCAGATTTTGGAGCAATATTGATGTTGTTTAGTCGATCGAAATTTTACGGTACTTGCATATTGGATTATATCTGTGATTGTTTAATGTGTTCGTAAACCTCCCCTAACTGCTAGTATGTCGGTTGGCAGGGGGTTGCACATTTCTGAAATGATTATATCTGTTTGTGCATATAAACTGTATTGGACTGTTGTGGTGTATAGCCGGGGTTAGCAATGGGTTATTGTTTAATTCATTTGTTGTAAATGTAATTTGTTGTAATATTATTTTTGCGGGGCACTTCCAGGTTGCGGTCGTAGCCACCGTTGTATTATTTCATTTTACTATTTTTGCTCCTAGGACTGACCCAAGGTGGGGTACACAGACTGCCGGGTGGGTGGTTTGCCGTACCCGTAGGGGTCGAGGGTGGGGTAACGGCTATTCATCACAACTGTGTAATCTGTCTTTTCTTGCAGGCTCAAAAGAAATACAGATTGCTTGCAAATCCAATATTGTTTATCTGTGTTCTGGAATGAATATCATTGCGTCAGACGAATGTAAAATATCTATATTTATGATAGCTATTTAGACGCCACTTATGTTTTACACCCGCGCTAGCCCAGCCCCCGCTCTGTCGTTAGTTAAGTAACCTAACGGGTGATGACGGGACCCAGTGGCGAATGCGGATGGCATAAGAGGACGTTGTATTTTCGTTGTTTTCTGCAATGATAGGTTAATGATGGGACGCATTATCTATAATGCAAAGTAAAACAAACCAAAGTTTAAATCGTTGGAACAATTTAAAAGAAACCACTCGGTTATTTTTAAAACAGATATTTTTAAATGCGGAGTCTTAACCACTCCTTTTAAAAGCTATCAGGTTCCTTCGGTTATATCAAGTTCACTACGTTCACGGTTTCGCCAAAACCATTCGTAGCCCTCCGTCATTTCATCTGGGTATTCAGTAGTATTCAAGCTATGTATTTTGACCTAACGCCAAGGCATAGTGTTTGGTAGCTGCTGGATATTCATTTGTTGCATAGATAGATGAGTTAGTTTGGGACAGTCGTATTATCATTTTGGCCGAACGTCAAGGATATATACGGATGGGTTCAAATTGACAAGATAATGATGGGTAGAACTTGACATGTGACTTATGACATTTTGACCTAACGCCAAGGTCATAAGAGCATGGGGCAAAAACTTATATCGGGAATTTCTAAAGAAACTGAAATTTGCAAAGACATGCATACCATTTGGAGTTTGATGAATGTTGGTAGGATTCCTTCAACATTATCATACGATGATATTTTGATCCCGATCCTACTGTGAGTATATGATACTTATCAGGATATTCGTCACTTAACGATCAATGCTATAAACCTAGTAGGTGTCCAGAAAAGTGTCAGCGGGGTTACGCCCCCAGAGAAAAGAGGTTATTTAATTAAGGAACTTCGCGAAAGCGTTGGAAAACCTCCCTCGAAGTATCGACACCGGCCTGGCTGAACGGTTAAGCAAGTATTGTACGGTGAGAATAGTCTTGGCTAGTTCTTCTTTTATGGTTTGAGGAAGGATTCGAAAAACAGTGGGAGCCATCCAGTTTAGATAAATTAAAAACCACTCTAAACTTGCAAGAGCATCATGCTAAAGAGTTTTCTTCTCTCTCTCCTAATTGCAGCGACCCTGAAAATGACTGGACTTAAGTTACTTTTAGAGAAAAATATACTGACGGGGCCAAACTATAAAGATTGGCTGCGGAATGTCAAAATGGCTTTGACCTATGACAAACTGGGGTACGTCCTCACCGCTACGGCACCTGCTGTCCCTGGTCCCAAATCCAGCAATGCGGATAAGGAAATCCGCAAAACCTGGGATTCAGATTGCGCGAGAGCCAAGTGCATCGTGCTTGCCTCGATGAACAATGAACATCAGAGGAGGCACGAGGATATGTCCCTAGATGGCATATTTCTCCATGCAAAGGAACTTTATGGAGAGCAATCTCGTATAGCAAGATACGAGACCTATAAGAACTTGTTTCGAGCGAGGTTGGCTGCCGGGTCATCGGTAGGTGAACATGTCCTACAGATGATCAGCTATATTGAAGAGCTCGCAGACCTTGGGACGACTTTGGATAATGAGCTCTATACAGACCTTATTCTCCAGTCCCTTCCTCACACCTACGCCCAGTTTATCCTGAACTTCAACCTTCAAAGAAAAGAAGTAGAACTTCCGGAACTCCTGAACATGTTAAGGAGTGCAGAGGGCACCTTGAAGACATCAAGGGAAACACCCGCTATGTTTGTTGGCGGTTCATCTTCTTCCGGGTCCAAGGCTAGGGCCAAAGGAAGGAAGAAGAAGGCTGCACCCAGACCTAGAGGAGGTGTTAGTAAGGTGGGAGGGAAGGGAAAGAAAAAGAAAGCAGTACCGATAGTTGGTCAGGATGAGTGCTTCCATTGTCACAGGAAAGGGCACTGGAAGAAGGATTGCAAGGCGTGGAACGCCAAGAACCAGGAACCGAAGCAAGCTGTGGCTTCGACTTCAGGTGTGTTTGTAATTGAGAATTGTCTGTCGATCAACTCTACTTCCTGGGTATTGGATACCGGATCAGGATCTCATATTTGCAATTCATTGCAGGCACTGAGAAACCGTAGAGTGCTGAAGGAAGGTGATATGATCCTCAAGGTTGCTAACGGAGCTAGCGTAGGAGCTGCGTCCGTCGGGGATTATCACCTAGGATTGACGAGTGGACACATTTTGGTTTTACATAACTGTTATTTTGTACCCAGCTTAACGTGTAATATCATATCAGTTTCCTTGTTATCAAATAAAGGTTATGATTTCACGTTTGTAAGAGATGTTGTCAACATCCACCTTAATCATGGTTTGATTGGGTCCGGTACTCTAAATAACGGAATATATGTTTTAAACCAACTCCAAATTTTCAATGTCCAGAACACACTAAAAAGAAAGTCTCCAGATTTGAATAAAGCTTTCTTATGGCATTGTAGACTGGGTCACATCAATGAGAGAAGGTTGACTAAGTTGCATAGAGAAGGATATTTGGACTCGTTCGAATATCAATCTTATGACACTTGTCAATCCTGTCTCAAAGGAAAGATGACAAAGACTCCATTCACTGGACAAGGAGTAAGAGCGAGCGAGCTCTTAGGACTCATACACAGCGATGTATGCGGTCCAATGTCTACACATGCAAGAGGTGGTTTTTCCTATTTCATTACTTTCACGGATGATTACTCAAGATACGGATTCATTTATCTGATGAAACATAAATCCGAGGCTTTTGAGAAATTCCAAGAGTATAAGAATGAAGTAGAAAACCAAACCGGCAAAAGTATAAAGACACTTAGATCTGATCGAGGTGGAGAATACTTGAGTGCCGAGTTCCTAGGTTACCTAAAAGAGAAAGGAATTCTCTCTCAGCTTACTCCTCCGTACACTCCACAGCATAATGGTGTATCGGAGAGACGGAATCGAACCCTATTGGATATGGTACGATCCATGATGAGTAATGCTGAGTTACCGCGATCTTTCTGGGGACATGCGCTAGAATCAGCGGCATATCTTTTGAACATGGTACCTACCAAGACTGTGCTTACCACTCCATATCAGATGTGGAGTGGGAAGAAACCCCATCTACAGTATATAAAGATTTGGGGATGTCCAGCTTTTGTTAAAAAGCAGCATGTGGACAAGCTCGAGGCACGATCAGTAAAGTGTTTGTTTGTGGGATATCCAAAGCACTCCAGGGGATATCTATTCTATTACGCAGAGGAACAGAAGGTATTTGTTTCTCGTAATGCCCATTTTCTAGAACATCAGTTTTTAGAAAAGGAATCAAGTGGGAGCGAAATAGAACTGGAAGAAATTCCAGAACCACAAGCTGCTACTGAAAGTCTGGTAGAACCAGAAGTTCAAGAAGAACAGAACATTCCCGCACCCCTCCGCAGGAGTAGTAGGCCGTCACATCCGCCTGAGAGATACTACGGTTTTCTCATAGATGGGGATAGAGAGGATTGCATCATAGATGATGATGAACCTACTGACTTCCAGCAGGCCATCCAGAGCGGCGACTCGGTACGATGGCTAGATGCAATGCGGACCGAAATGGAGTCCATGTACACCAACAAAGTATGGACTTTGGACTTTGCTCCAGATGGGGTAAAACCCATAGGATGCAAATGGATCTTCAAGAAAAAGATTGGTGTAGATGGACAGGTGGAAACCTATAAGGCTAGACTTGTTGCAAAGGGTTTTCGTCAAAGACCTGGTTTGGACTATGACGAAACCTTTTCTCCAGTGGCTATGCTCAAATCCATTCGGGTCCTTCTTGCTATTGCTGCCTTCCATGATTATGAAATCTGGCAGATGGACGTAAAGACGGCTTTTCTGAATGGAAATTTAGAAGAGAGCGTCTATATGGATCAGCCAGAGGGTTTCAATCAGAGTGGGAGCAGCGGGAAAGTATGCAAGCTGCTTAAGTCCATTTACGGACTAAAGCAGGCATCGCGGAGTTGGAACATCTGTTTTGATGAGACAGTCAAAGAATATGACTTTATCAAAAATCCAGATGAACCGTGCATATATAGTAAAGTTGTGGCCAGAAGTGTCGTATTCCTCGTCTTGTACGTGGATGACATTCTATTGATAGGAAATGACATTCCTATGCTACAATCTGTCAAAGGATTCTTGTCACACAGGTTCTCCATGAAAGACCTGGGTGATGCCTCTTACATTCTGGGGATCCAGATCTATCGTGATAGATCCAAGAGGATGTTGGGACTTTCGCAGTCCAGGTATATCGACACTGTACTGAAAAGATTCAGTATGGAAGATTCTAAGCGCGGTAATCTACCGGCTTGTCACGGAATCACCCTCTCCAAAGAGATGTCTCCCAAGACTGATTTGGAAAGGGAACGCATGTCCATTATACCCTACGCTTCTGCGGTAGGCTCTATAATGTATGCGATGTTGTGTACCAGACCAGATGTAGCTTACGCACTGAGCGTGGTAAGCCGGTATCAGTCAGACCCAGGGGAGAACCACTGGAGAGCAGTAAAGAACATTCTCAAGTACCTGAGGAGGACTAAGGAGATGTTCTTGGTTTACGGCGGAAAAGACCTCAGGTTGGAGGCCTTTGCTGATTCCGGCTTCCAGAGTGATAAGGACGATTCCAAGTCCATGTCGGGTTATGTCTTTACCCTCAATGGAGGGGCGGTGTGCTGGAAGAGCTCCAAGCAGGACACCGTTGCTGACTCGACAATGGAAGCGGAGTATATAGCTGCTTGCGATGCCGCAAAAGAAGCAGTCTGGATGAAGAAGTTCCTAACAGAACTTCAGGTGGTTCCTACCATAGTTGATCCAATACCTCTGTATTGCGACAACAACGGAGCTATAGCTTTAGCGAAGGAACCAAGGTCCCATCAGAAGTCCAGACACATCTTGAGGCGGTATCACCTGATCAGGGAGATCATTGATCGTCAGGAGATCGAGGTTCGGAGAGTTGCTTCAGAAGAGAACATTGCTGATCCATTCACGAAGGCCCTTCCTCAGATTCAGTTCGAGCGGCTACTCGAGATCATCGGTCTTCGATACGCCAGTACATGGCCCTAGTGCAAGTGGGAGATTGTTAGTGTTTATGCCCTAGAAGGCCATTACTGTATCATACTAGCTTGTATATTACTTAATGGAAGCTTGGGATATTCACATGTATATAACAGTCTTGCTAAACATGGTAGTATGCTACTTGGTTTTTCTATCTTAATATGTGAGTGTACGTATTGATAGAGCTCTTAGGATCTTGCTTGTCTACCAGCGTTGTGATGGCAGTCACACTAGTGGGGGCTGGGTAGTCTACAAGCACATCCTTATTCAGGTCCCTGGTCGTTGGATTATCGAGACAGAGCATCGATACTCCGGAGTAGACTGGTGTGTACGCTTCTCATCCCAGTTGGGGAGATGGTCTGTCCCACAGCCGTCAGTACGTCGTACTGGAGATAGTATACAGGTGCTCGTTAGGTTACGGGTACACCGGACAGGACTCACAGGGAACTGTTGGTTGGTTTGATACCAGTCGTCAGTGAACAGTTCCCAGGTGACATGAGTACAGCGTAGTCCGCAGACTTGACACTGCTACTTCGTCTCGAGTGTGTCCCACTGTTCTTAGATTGCTACCCTACCACGGCTCAAAGGAGTCGTGCAAACAGGTAGCAGTTGGGTGCAGTCCCGAGCACTTGGAGGCAGTGGCGGTTAGACAGGATTCGTCCCTCCCGGTATTGGGAGTAGATATCGTGCTGTGTCAGAGAGCCATTACGCAAAGTCCCTGGCCAGGGCAAGCGAGATTTGCTGGTAGGTTCCAGTAGTTTCTCAGGGTGTAATGGGCTTCCCTCCGACATGACTTATACCGCTATTAGGGGACTGACGCTTGCCGCCCCCCTAGGCCCGATATGCGATAGTCTTGGACGAACGGACCGGACTGTATGGAGATTGTCACATCAGACTCAGTAGGAGTTCGGATGGGTTTTCTCATCGGCCTTCTTATCGACAACTACCTGGGGACCGTTACGTACAGCTAGTGCCGCTTGCGGTCTGTGGTTAAACCCACTGCCAGCGTAGTAGTCGAGTCTTTAGAGTCCCACACAGAGAGTTTCCTACTCCAGGCGAAACGATATAGAGGTTGCATGGTTTTGCGACAAAGGGTTCGGACGCATACGTGCGTTTACGCACGTACGACTTTCGGACAGTTTTTACCAGTCGGCTTTGGTTTAAGCCAGTTACTGGTATCCGGTTATTGGATTTTTACAGTCTAAAGTTTTTCCGTATTTTTACGGATTGGAGGGGCGTTCTCGTAATTGTACGAGAAGCTTCTAGAAGATGTGACTAAGGAGGTTACTTTGGATGAGGTTATGAGTCATGGTGGTGATTCATTCATTTCATTAATGCACATTTATTGCTTAATGACTCATGCTAATGAATCACCACTAGATATTTTATGAAGCATGATTTATCATCACTCTTTATTCTTTTCTCATTATGAGAAAATGCTTCATAATATATTATGATCTTATCTCATATTCTCTCTCCTCAAGCTCTCATCTTCAAGATACTAATCCTTAATCCTCATGTGTTGAGATCAAAGGTTTAGTTAGACTTAAGCATCCATTACCTTCACTCTATCTCATCCTAACTTCTTTGATTAGCAATCCAAGAAGGTTAGTGGCCTCAAGTTTAGAGGTTTAGCTTGGAGTTTCGCTCTCGGGTGGATCGTCTACTACCTAGAGAAGGCCGAGGAGAACAAGGAGATCGTAAAGACGAAGGACCGGTTTCATTAGGTATAATCCCTTAACACTATAGTTTAGTATAGCTATGTGTTCGGTTATTATTTGTTTAGCTTCGATTCAAGCGGTTAGTCGATGTTTGTTCTTTAAACTTGATCGTTTTTGAAAATTCCGCCTCCCCATAAGTACTAGGGTGTACTACATCGACTTACAACCCGCTTGTTATACAGAGCTGGGGAACGTTGGTTCCTCTTTATCTTATAATTGTTATACATTTGAGCAGGAAATAGGGGAATATCCGGATTCCCACGCGACCCAAACGAGGAATGAGCATGTTGATGCATCTTCTTCGGGTGTGTTCGTTACCGAGAACTGTTTCTCAGTACACTCTACGTCCTGAGTATTAGTTACCGGATCGGGATTCCACATATGTAATATGTTACATGGGCTAAAGAAAGATAGAGAACTGGGAGAAGGTGATCATTCACTAAAAGTAGGGAATGGTGCAATTGTTGCAGCCAAAGCAGTTGGCGAATGTCACTTTGTATTACCAACCGGTAATATATTGATTCTGAACCAATGTTATTATATACCAAACCTGATATGCAATATTATATCAATTTCTTTATTAAGTACAGAAGGATAAAATTTTTTATTGCAGTATAATGTTATGAACATTTTCCTAAATCAAAAGTTGATTGGATCAGGCATGTTATGTAATGGCATATACGTTCTAAATCAAACTACAGTTTTTAACGTACAGAACAAACACAAAAGGAAGAGTTCAGAAATGAACGAATCCTTCTTGTGGCATTGTAGACTAGGTCATATCAATGCGACACGATTATCTAATTTGCATAAAGATGGATAACTGAATCAGTTTGAATTTACATCATATGAAACTTGCCAGTCACGTCTCAAAGATAAAATGACCAAAACTCCATTTACTGGATATGGAGAAAGAGCTACTGAACTCTCAGGACTAATACATGATGATGTATGCGGTCCTATGTCTACACATGCCAGGAATGGTTCCTCATACTTAATTACATTCACCGATGATCTCTCAAGTTTCAAGCATGTGTTCCTGTTGAAAGACAATTCTGAAGCTTTTGAGAAATTCAAGGAATATATATGCGAAGTAGAGAACCAAACGGGTAAAAGTATTAAAGTCCTTAGATCTGATCGGGGAGGAGAATACTTAAGCACGGAGTTCCTGGATTATCTAAAAGAGAATGGGATTCTTGATTGGTATGTTTTTAGTGTGCTAATTTTAATTACCGCAATCAACACGGTTTCGCTTGGTAGCTAGCCGGATGAGTACGGGTCGGTCCACGGAGAGATGCGAATCTTTTTCTTAGTGTTTTAACGAGTTATGTCCAAATGTCCAGGTTTGTTCAAGATTAACTATATGCTAAATATGTATGATAAAAGAGGTTGTTAGGGTTAGGATTAGGTTAGTTTGAGTTTGGAGTTCTCTCACGTCTTTCGTTTGCCACTCTTAATATCAATGATACAGTAATCGGCAACAACGGGGATTAGCACGACTAGGAAAGAAACTTGCGAGTATAAGCTATGCTTTCCAACGCTTGGTTCCTTCCTTTTGGTCCTTGTCCGTCCGTTCTTGGCTCTTAGCCATAACCTCCGGTCAATTCAACCACAACCGGTCTCATGTAACATTTTAAAAAAATAAAAAATTATTTTTGGGGAATTTTTATAATTTAATATTAATTTTAAAGAATATTTTAATATTTCGGTATAATTAAATACCGATAAATTTGGGAAAAACTTGAAAAATCACAGAAATTACTAAAAAGATGGTGTTTTATGTGAATCATGCAATTTTAAGTTTTTATGAATAATTATACACTAATTTGGTGCTAATCGTGATTAAATATCGCTAATCGGGCTTTAAGCGTATTTGGTGCAAAACATGCACTATGTCTTTTTTTTCACTTGTTACAATTTCCTACATGATTTTGGGTGAAGGGTTATTTGTTTTGGGTTTACTATTGAGGAGAGAAGAAAAGAAAACAGAAAAGGAAAAGAATAAAGAATTAGGTATGGGTGAGAGAGAGAAAGGTTGGGGTTACCTTTGACTTAGCCATTCACTCATCTCACAATCTTCACCACATTTTCCCCCTCTCTCCATCTTCTTGCTGCTGCTGCTGCTGCCCTAGCTCCTTCCCCTCTTCATCTCCCCAAAACTCCATGCTAACCACTTCAAAACCCAAACCCAATTTCACAAAAAAGATGCACAAGCTCACTAGCTACCCCATGGACCAAGAAAGAGAAGATTTTGAGGACTTTGAGCAACTCAAGAAAAATTTTGAGTTGCCAAATGAGGTATTTTCTTAACCTTTCGCTTGGTATTTCCATTACTTTTACCATCATGTTAGATTAGAACTGCTATCGTGTGGTTTCAGTGAACTTTGAAAACTCTAGTTAGGGTTTAGGGAAACTTTGGATTGTAATGTGTAATTAATCTCAGTAGAGCCCACACAAACCCCCTAGAGTTAGAATTCAGACCTAAACCAGAGACTAGAACCCCGGAATACTGATTTAGAAAAGCCGATTTCGGAAAATTATGAATTCTGTAAATGTAAAATGGAATCTGCCAACACCCGGAGACTCTGAAAATTATTTTGCAAACACAGAGAGACATGCAGGCACCCAGGAAGCTACCATGAAAACCCTAGCCCCTAACCCCCCAACTCGACCGTAGATTTATTCCCTATGGCCGCAATTTGTAGCCATACCTGAAACTTTGTGGCTCGTTCTTCTTCTGTAGATCCTACATCTGTAAATTAGACCCTTGGCATATGCAAAATTGACCAATTTGACCTAGGTAAAATATGGGGCCTTTTTCCAGAGTTGCTGTTTTGATTCGTGGTTTCGTATTGCGTATTTTAAATTCTGGACTTGCGTATTTGTGTTTTACCTCGATCACTTGACGTTTGCACGACGACATCGAAGGTTGTTTGATGGTTTTGAAAGCGTAAGTCCATAGGTTCTAACCTATAGGCCTTAGCGTGTCGTTTAGTTTTCCGATGTGATTTTAATGTGCATTTGCGATTGTGTTGTCTTTGTAGGTACCTTCACGAGGGCGTCATATGATGAAGAAAAATGAAGGCGACATCGACACCGACACGCAAGATGCAAGGTGAGTAGATTATATCTACTAGGGAAGTCGGGTGGATGGCGTATAGCACCCCCGCAGTTGGATGTTTAGTATACTATATATATACTACATATATAAGTATGATAGAGTTTTGTGTGACATGGATATTCTAGATGTGATTGTGTGTACTATGGATAGATTAGGGTTTAGAAGTAAACTAGTATAGTTTCCTTGTTGTGAACCCTAGAATAGGTTTACACCCCCCCCCCACACACACACATGCTTATCTGTTATACTTATACCTGGATGATGAGGATAGTGGATGATATTTGGAGATGAGTCGATGAGATTGGACATAGTGCCATGAGATCGGTGATATGATGTGATTCGTATTTGGGATACGACATGAGATTTTAGCGGGCCTTTGGACGTGTGTTTACACACGCATTTATATTGATGGTATCAGTTGTACTAGACTTAGATCGGTACCCCAGATCATGAGATGTGATGATAAGGATACTAGATAATTGATGAGATGGATGTGATATTGACCCGTACCCAAATTTGGGATGTCGTACGATGACTTGCCGCACGAGCTTTATATTGATGATAAATCCGCACTCATGACTCGAGGATGTCATATGATATTGTATCGTACGCGGTACATTTGAGGCGGGATCACCGACCAGTATATATATATATATATATATATATATATATATATATATATATATATCGACTCAGATTTAGGTGGTTTCCATACCCCTCCTGATTGAATTGATAGTTAGAGCTGTAGTTTTGCTAGTAGAGGTTTGACTAGGCCGATGTCATACCTATTTCAAAACTAACGAATCGGGAGTATTTTAAAGACAGGCAAAGGATTCTACGGATATTTTGAAAAGACGCATCTTTTCTTAAAAACACCGTAGCCCTTATTTTCCTAAAAAAACCCGATTCGTCTTCTTTCAAATGGCAAAACAGTATGGCATAGATACATTGATGTTGATACTGCACTATTGCGTTATTATCCATTTGCCGCATATACTTGCTTTTCGCATCACATGGCATGTTGAAATACGTTTATTGTTATATTAAAACCATATTGTACATTCATACTTGTGTACTTACATATTGTACACTCATACTTTTGCACATACCTATTGTACATTCATACTTGTGTACTTACATATTGTATACTCATACTTGCGCACATACCTATTGTACATTCATACTTGTGTACTTACATATTGTGCACTCATACTTGTGCACATACCTATTGTACATTCATACTTGTGTACATACATAATGTATACCCATTCTTGCATACATACGTATTTGCAGATACATAGATGATTCTGGCTTGATTTGTGATTTGGGAACCGCAAGATACTTTTAAAACTGATTCATTTCAAAAGAGCGGTCTTCCCTCGCTATGTGCATATTACTGTTTTATGTCGCATGATATATTGATATGCTTACATTCTTTTATGTTTCGCATACATCATGCTTTATGATTATGCGCATTGAGATATGTTGTTTTCAGGATATTTCTGGATTTGGGAACCGTGGGTATTTCAAAACAGAGTATGTATTGTTTTGAAAACCCGGTTACCCTTGATATGATATTTCAGTGCGTCTACCATGTGTTTTCTCGGTTCTGAGAGCGACATGTGAAACCCGATTCGAGGAGAGGTAGGCACCGTCTGCGGGTACATGGTGGACCCGGTGAGGTACCCCGGGGGAAGAAGACTCGTATATGTTAGACAGTGAGCCTGACAGGGGAGTACTACGTACCGGTGATTGTTTTTGAGCTCGGCGGATATCTGGGGGATACCGACCGGAGTTGAGAGAGGAGACGGGCCGATCCGGACTGACGGAGCCCTATGTATATGAGGATTTACGTGTCGATGGTAGGCACAAGTTTCATGATGTTTTTGAGTGTCGATGCTTGACACTCAGGTTCCATGATTTTATATGTCACGAGCGACACATGTTGATTTACATCCTCATACTTCCATGCATATGCTTTATGACATTTACATGCATGATGCTTATTGTCATTGGGTGACACGTGGACGATTTCCACATAAATATTGTTGACATTTATGATATTGATCACATAGTTGGATGATATCCACATATTCATAGACTTCATGATATAGTCGACATTGATCATACCTCATATTTCTGATATGTTATTACCTGAGGATCTGGCACGAGCACTTGGCACTACACTCATGTATAGATGTTACATTGTCACCTTATTATGCTTCAGACTTATTCATTTGAGATTTATATATATCTAATCGTATTGACCTAGGATTGTATCATACATACGATTTCTGCTCTGTGATGTTTTCTATTCAAGAGTTGGCAACTCACCCCCGTTGTACCACAGTTCTTGTAGGTTTTGCCGTACCGGTTCCATTGCAGCTTTCTGGCACACTACTTCCCTTACGGGTGATTTGCTTTGGTAGGTGGGTTCTTTTGCATCAGAACCACAATTGCATCTGTATTATTCAGTTGTACTAGTAATTCCATCAACCAAACTTGTATATTGTTTCAGACTTAGAAAACCCGTTATGTATTATTTCGACCTTAGAGTCGCGCGATATAGTATTATGGTTTTCTTGATATTTTGAGTTTCTTTTGAGTTTTGATCTTTGCCCGTTGGCGTTGTATATTATACTGCTTGCGTGGTTGTGACTATCGATTGACGAAGAGCTAGCTCCAGCTTGAGGATTCCTTTTATCATTGTATTTATATTATTCTTGATTGTACCCCGTTCGGGGCCAGCATTTACAAAGGAAACTCTTCCGAAAATTTCAGAAAAGACTATAGAATTTAAAAATGCATATTCGGCTTACTTATTTAAAAACCTGGTTTTTAAATCATGTTTTCTTCACTTCTTAAAACTATTTTCCTTCATTTATTATTTAAAATGGTTTTAGATTTCTGGGCTTTTGGCTTACTAGGATTAGATGGGGTCCTATAGACTTCATATGATTCAAGGGCCAGTCACGGGCTATTTCGAGTCATGATAAAGTTGGTATTAGAGCGCTGGGTTAACCTTGGTTCGAGTCTAAGTTTGACTATGCGGAGCCTAGAGCGTTTATATATATACGGAACTTAGGCTTGACCTTACGGAACTTAGACATAGTCGAGGGGGTATTATACCCGAACGTTAGTCGCGTAGGATGACCCTTGGTTGATAGAGTAGGTAGCTTGAGTAGAGTGACGTACCGTACGTATGTTCCGCGGCATACTTACGATACGCTACTCCGCTTAAGAAACCTTAGGATGTACATTTCCTTGCACAGTATTATATTCATTCCTATGATCTATCCTCATCGATATTGGTTATGATTTTGCTACCACGATTACACGGGCAGAGAGAGCTACGGCTAGAGCTGCGTCAGCTTGAGCTCGTCATGGAAGAGGACTGACCAAGGCGTGATTCCAGAGATGTACGATTACATATAGGCTTCGTTTTATTGTGTTTTCGCGCCATGAGCGTTTGACGGATCGCATCCACGAGATTTCTCAGACGTGCAGATCAGCACCAGAGGATCAGGCCACTGCTAGAGGCCAGCCAGAATGTGATGACCATTGATATATCGCTTATTCATGGTGATTGAGGATTCAGACGAATGAGCCAGTTGTTGCTGCAAATGACGAGATATCGCCCAGATGTTGGAGCTACTGCAGCATGAGTATATACATAGAGATAGGATGGAAGGTCTCTAGTCACCCGACGATGATTGACTAGACATGTGGTTCGTTCGCTTACCCCGATGCGAGGTCATCATATAGATTGATTCCAGCTAGAGACGACTTCACGCAGATTCGTTGCGAGTCGATAGAGACGATCAAATGTCAGGAACCTAATTCCAAGTTTAAAGTATTCGGAAGACAATGCAAGTAATGCTATGGACCCTCTAGAAGAATGAAACCCTAACTCGACGTAATGACCATGGAACGCCTTCGAACCTTAGGGTTTACGGCAGTTTAGCGGTGCCATTTGTGAGGCTTAGGTTTGCCCTTCTACGGTTGGTCCACAGGTGCTGTGGTATGTACTGGAATACTATTAAACTGTACTCAAGATGTTGATCTCTAGGGGGATTATGAGGTTCTGACAAATCGATCGGATGGTTCGACATCATTCGGATATCATGTGATGGGACACATTGCTTAGGAGACTTCAGATACGAGTATAGTCGTTGGAGCGTAGTCCATGCAGCCACGAGAAGACGATTCCGAATCTGTCGACATTGGAACAGAGTGGAGTAAAGAATTCGCACGAGATTTCGACGAAATGACGTTCCAGTCCGCTGACATCAGAGATGTGATACGCATGCAGAGGCGTTGTATATAGATATACCTTCCAGAAGGAGTCGCGATGAGTATGCAGCCGTTTCGGAATAAGAAACAGATATAGTAAAGGATGGTAACTTCCGGGAAATTCGGCAGAAACGAGCTTTGAAAGAGACCTCGACAGGACCTTTCTGGAACACTATACGAGAAGGCTTGGACCCAGGAGAGGTCATATTGCGCACACCCAGCAGACCAGAGTTCGACATCGTCGACGAGATAGTTGACCAGGTTCGGATAGAGGACCTCAACCAGATGCGTTGTGAATGGATCAAGAACAGACGGGTATGGTGTATAACTCCGCGGGTTGGGAAGAGTTCCTGAGGACGTTTTCGGCTAGATATCTTCCACAGAATGATGAAGATACCGAGTTCATGATTTCGAGTCCGTGTGAGAGACTTCGGATTGACCATAGCCGAGAACATTTGCAGTGCGCAGATAGAGACGTGACGTCAAAGTAGACGATGATACAGACAAGAGGGACAAGAAGTTCGTGCGAGATTCTTACGAGCTGTTGTTACTCCCCGTTAAGATTAAAGGTCGGTTATGTCTACAGAGGCGTTGGGATGCGACCAGTTTTCGATGAAAATGCTGTGCTGAGGACGCAGATGCCCAGAGAGAGAGAAAAGATTATGCAAGAGCACCAGCCTCCGTACAGTTTGGCATAGGCGAGATCGGAAGAGACATTGAGCAGGATTCCTTCTAGGACACAGCTTCAATAAGATTTGCACCTAGGATCAGATTTGCAATGTGTATTCAGAGGACCAGAGGTCGGCGCCAGTGACGTGCTGCTTTACGAGTGGCCGTGAGGATTGGCCGAGAGATGACTAGAGATGTGCAAGAACGAAATCGTCCCCGTTAGCACACCTGACAGGGCCACTGAGCCGATGGTTTGCGAGATTGGTAATCCACAGAGAAGAAAAGTGCCCAGAGACAGAGGCCGCCAGACCATGAACAGGAGGCAAGTAGATATCTTGCGCTGCTAGCATTGAATGCACCGACACCTTCTCGACTTTGAAAGAGGACATATCGACGACGGTTTTTATGCTTTGTGATTTGGTGATTCGATTATCACGTATCCGTCACCTTGGATTTCGGTATTTGGGCGAATTGCTCGCATGATTTTGTCTTGATGGCCGAGTTCCATGATATTTGTTTTCATGCACTACGGTTGCACCTGACTTCGGTTTGATGTCATTCGATATGTTGATTTTGGTTTCATGCCTATATTATGCATGTGATTTGACTTATGCTTTCAGCATAGTTTTCGTGCACTTTTGTGCTTAGATTTGATTTGTGCACGTTGATGCACATGGTTGTGAGATTATATACCGCGGTATACCTGATTTGGGTTGAGCCGTATTGTATACCGTCGATTTTGATTCTGATATTGATGTTGGTTTCTTGCACTCCGTGCATTCGATTTGGATTTTCGCGCGTGTTGAGCGCATGTTTTGAGATGCGATTTTGGTGCACACCAAATGCACTAAATCGGGATTCTTCGTGCATTTCAGATGCACCTGATGTTGCTGTCTGGCACGCCCGTTGCCCTTGGCAGATGTTTCGTACACACTCGTTGCACTTAAATGTTGTTTCTTTGCACATGTATGGCACATATATGGATTTTGATTTCCATGCGCACCAGAAGCACGTAGCATTCATATGCACATTTTGGGATTGATTTCTTATGGAGCAGTACGTTTTTATGATATTTGCTGTATGTTTTCGTACTGAGCAGGACTAGTCAGAGGACAGTACCTGGATAGATTTTGCATGCATTGATAGTTATCGAGGGGATTTCCAAAAAGCGAGCTATAGTCTCAGTATTTACCTACGTGTCTGATATGACACGAAACGTTTAAAGCAAGGAAACCCTTCTAAATTGTTTTCAGAACGGCGGAACGTACATATTAAACAAAGATATATACATATATGGTTATTTTCGTACAATAGACGTCCGCCACTGTGCCGTGATACGCGCATAGCATAGTGACTTAAAAGGGTTTGGCATGCATTTCCTTCAGTTATTTACATGTATGGGTTTGATGCCTACATGTATAATTTTGATGTATATCATATTGGTGTTGTTTTGGATTTGACATTTGTGTCTTTACCATGACTCCGATGATTGCGGGATGCTTGAGGGAGCTTTGGTTTTGAGTTAACTGCTCATTGTTCTTGCGCACGCGTTGCGCTATGATGCGTTTTATGTATTGATGATTTCGGAGCCCCGACGACTTGGGCTTTTTATTGAAATGTTTTAGAATTTGGGGGTTTAAAATTTAAATTCGGGGACCGAATTTCTTTAAGGGGGGAAGATTGTAACATTTCAAAAAAAATAAAATATTATGTTTGGGGAGTTTTTATAATTTAATAATAATTTTAATGAATTTTTTAATATTTCGGTATAATTAAATACCGATAAATTTGGAAAAAACTTGGAAAATCATAGAAATTACTGAAAAGATGGTGTTTTATGTGAATCATGCAATTTTAAGTTTTTATGATTAATTATACTCTAATTTGGTGCTAATCGCGATTAAATATCGCTAATCGAGCTTTAAGCGTATTTTGTGCAAAACATGCACCATGTCTTTTTTTTCACTTGTTACATTTTCCTACATGATTTTGGGTGAAGGGTTAATTGTTTTCTGTTTACTATTGAGGAGAGAAGAAAAGAAAATAGAAAAGGGAAAGAATAAAGAATTAGGTATGGATGAGAGAGAGAAAGGTGGGGGTTACCTTTGACTTAGCCATTCACTCATCTCACAATCTTCACCACATTTTTCCCCTCTCTCCCTCTTCTTGCTGCTACTGCTGCCCTAGCTCCCTCCCCTCTTCATCTCCCCCAAACTCCATGCTAAACACTTCAAAACCCAAACCCCATTTCACAAAAAAGATGCACAAGCTAACTAGCTACCCCATGGACCAATGATCAGTCGAAAATATTGCATTTTTAACACATCAATTTCCCTACCATTTGCACTCATCTAGAGGTGTTTGGTATTAATATAGCACATAATAGCAAAACAGCCATAAAATACTAAATAACATGTGTTGTATACTAAAACCGGCATTTCTGAGGGAAATTGAGTGTTTATCATTGCATCGCATAATCTTTGTGTAGCGCAACACTTGTCTCGAGAATCTGTGCAGGAAATTCCTGGAAAAGAGCCGAAACTGTGAAAAGTGCTGATAAAAATAGGCCAAGTGATCAGTCGAAAATAATGTATTTTTAACACGGCAATTTCCATATCATTTGCATTCATATAGAAGTGTTCGGCATTCATATTACACATATTAGCAAAACAGTCCTGAAATATCAGATTGCATGTGTTAGACACTAAAACCGGCACTATAAAGGAAATTGACCGCATTTCATGGCATCGCATCATCCCTATATTGCGCAACAGTTGTCTCGAGAATTATGCAGGGAATTGCAGGAACAAAGCCAAAATTGTCATTTTGCTGATCAAACATTACTCCAACTCAAAGACCTGAGAGCTGGTAGCAATAAAAACGGAATTACAATATTCAACATATCTAAACAAGGCCCAAATATCAGCCCAAACTAGTACCAGAGAGCACAAGCCACAACTCTTCCAAAGCGCCGCGGAAACGCGGCGGGAGCCGGCTTGAGCCGCGGTTCCGCGGCGGTATTGCCACTTCAGCGCAAAATTTTCAGTGCACAATTTGCATCTCTGGGCCCACATTCCTTTCTGATACTTCAAATTCCAGAAGGATCTCGAAGCAACTGCCAGATCAGGAAAAATCATTAAGCAACCTAATCTTGATTAAGCTAATCAAGCTCCTAACTAACCTCTTCTAGAAGCCTCTCCTCTAACTAACTTTTGGAGGGAAATTCAAATTTCCTCAACAATCTTTTGGAGGGAAACTTAAAATTCAAATCCTAGATCTAGGGTTTTAATGTCTATAAATAGGAACCTAGATCTAAGGGTTAGGAGGGTTCTTTAATCTTCCATATTCCTAAATCTCTACTCTCTTCATCTTCTTCCACAAGTCTAGTGACAAGACTTGTGCGAAACCCTAACCCTAATTCCACTCCAAATTCAAGATCCCGAGTACCAAATCAAGCAAGAAGCCCTTCAACCTTTTAGGAGCGGAGCCGATCACCAATCGAGCAAGTTATGCAAGCCGATCCGCGACTCACAGAGACGAGCGAAGCCAAATCGACGATCAAGTTCTTCCTCTTGTAGTTCTTGAGCGATTGTAATGTAAATGTTGATATAAATAAAAGGTGAAATTCTTTAATCATGCTTTCTTTAAATTCTTTCATCATGATTCGATCTCAATTTGTAATTGTAGTTCTTGTTGTGATGTTTGAGTAAAACTGCGCTCATCAAGGAGTCGAGAAGATCAATAGAATGATGATGTAACAAATCTTAAAACTATTCTTGAGTCCTACGAGTTTTGTAAACCCTAGCAAGTTCAAGAATCGATGAGGCTAGAATGTGAATGATATCGTCGAAAGAATAAGGGATAAAAAGAGAAACACTAGTTTCACTAGAAATCCCTAATTCTCGTCGATCATCATCGATCTAGTATCAATTCAACGAAGGATAAGAATACGTCATCCTCAGATTACATCGCATCTATAGATCCGATCGATTCCTACGAGCCTCATTTCGATTCTTGATATTTGGTTGGAAAAATCATCAAACTATCAATTCTTGATTCTATCTTTTTCTTGTTATTAGATTTATATTTTCTAATTCTTGAACTTCAAATACAAATCATGAATTGTTTTGTTTTGTTTTCTTTAAATTTCGACTCATCTAATTCAAAAGACGAACTATTACACTGTCCCTGTGGACGATCCGCACTCACTTACAATCTACATCCGACACCGTAGTTGATTGCGGTCAAACAATTCTTTGATTGTGAATTTTATTCATTTTCTTAAACACACACAAAGAAATGATCAATCAAATGGCGCCGTTGCCGGGGATATTGCGCTAATTGTTCGTATTTTGAAATTTGAGTTGAAAAATTTATTCCATTATAATTTTTAGATCTAAACTCGCCCAAACCCTAATACGTGTGTTGTGTTTTGATTGCGAGGAAATCTGGAATCATTGGAGCTTGGATAAAATTTTTGTGAATATTCCAGAGAGCTAAAGGGAGCAACAGAAGCATTCTCCTAAATTTCTGTGCAGTGATCCCTTTCCTCAACTGCGATTCCGCGGCGAAAACCACCTTCCTGCGGCGGTTCCGCGGCCTCTATAGCTCCTCTCTGCACCAATTTTCCCCTGTGAGTCTCTATCTTTCTTATTTTCTTCTCAATCTGCTCCAATAACAATTTTGTGCAGGTTTCTTTGCTAAATAATCGCAGCGCCGCAAAAAGAAAAATTAAATTGTGCTTGTTTTGATCTTTTTGGTTGTTTGCATAATTAATACGGACATTAAGGGGAAAAGACCAAATCCAGATTAGGTGGGGAGTTCATTACCCTTCCTAAGCCCCGAAAATCGCAAAATTTGCATCCGCATTTACCCTAATTAACTAAAAAATATCTAGAGATGACTCTAAGGACCGTCGCGCTCACTTAGGACAGAAGAAGGCCGTGGGTAATTCATTGCTTATCCGCGTTTTCTTGTGGTGTCTAAGGCAAGTGTGTCGAAGGCTAGTGGTTATTAATTAGGCCCACTACTTACGTAGTGGAGTACCTTCCCACTTACCTGGCACTTACCTGGCCACAGGGGGACAAAGAGGCAGTGGAGTATTTTATCCTGCGACTTGGCTTTTGGCAGTTAGGAGCGGTCTAGAGTTTGACCTGGGTGACCACTAGATTCTAGGGTTTTGTGTGTTGCATTTGTTGTGTTGCATCATTTTTTTTAAAAATCCGTATATTTTCAAAACAAACACCGCATTCATTCATCATTCCCCTAATTATAAATTCACGCTGCCACTTGTACTAACCCTTTTTAGTGCAAGATAGGCTGGACACGGGATTCTAGGGCCCGTTAAGTCCGCGTTTCCTTGATCGACCGAAAAGTCGGTATTTCTACATTTACCCTTTCTTTTACCCACCACCACACCCACATCGATGGATCCACCTCCATCGAACTTCTTTTCCACTAATCTGCCGCCGTCCGTTGGTGCGCAGAATCCACCTCGCAACTCTCTCCAAGAGAGGTGTTATCAAACACGAGGTCCCCTTTCCACCTGTCTTTCGATTCCACCAGCCAACAGGGAAAATTTTCAAATAAAACCCCAATACATCAAACTTCTACCAAAATTTCACGGTCTCGAGTCTGAAGACGCATATGCATTTATCACCAAATTTGAAAATGTATGCGCAATGATGGGTACTTCACAGCTTTCTGTGGATGCTTTACGTCTTCGTCTTCTCCCATTCACTTTGTGCGATTTAGCCGAGAAGTGGCTATATAACTCTACCGCACATTCTATTTCAAATTGGGACGAATTCGTCAAAGCATTCCTTAAGAAATTCTACCCACATCAAAAGACAACTCGAGTCCGTAGCGAAATCTATCAATTCACCCAAGTTCCAAATGAAACATTTTCAAAATGTCTTGAACGCCTCAAGGATTTGTTAGTCCAATGTCCACATCACGGCATCCCGAGATGGGAATTGTGCCGAATCATTTATGAGGGCATTAATCCTAACACAAGACAGACCCTTGAATCCATGTCTCATGGCAACTTCATAACCAAAGACGATAGGGAAGCCTGGAATTTTCTAGAAGATTTCGCTGAAAAATCTTTACAGTGGGAGGGTGTGAGTCAATCGTCTAGGGATGGCAATGATATTTCCATAGGAGTTAGAGCTGACATTGCAGCTATCAATAAGAAACTCGAGAATATGGAAAACAAATTTTTAGCCGCCGCCCTAAGTCAAATATCACTCTCCAAAACTGTATGTGGATGCTGTTCTGATCCTTCTCATTTGACGGAAGAGTGTCCACTAAATTCTCCGTTTCAAGGTCACGAGCATACCAATGCCGCATTTCAAAGACCTAGGAATGATCCATCTTCTTCCACATATAATCAGGGTTGGAGGAATAACCCAAATTTTGCTTGGAACCAATCACAATCTCAAAATACGGTTCCAACCCAACACAATTTCCAAAGGGTCCCTCCACCACAACAGCAACCACCACTTCAATTGAGTCAGCAACCCTTTCAAGCACAAAATTTCCAAAATCCGGTCAACACACCTGCACTAGCTAGTCCTTTGCAGATGACCGGGACCGATGAATCCTCTTCATTCATAAACTTGCTTCTAACAAATCTCATGCAAGTATCGGCTGAAAAAAAGTCTTCTGTCGATAAAATTGAGAAAAACTCTGCGTCCCAAAGCGAGAGTATTAAATCAATGGAAGAAGAAATTGCACGATTAGAAGCCAAAATGAGTGCAAGAGAGAAAGGGAAACTTCCAGCTCAACCTTTACCCAATCCTGGCTATTCACATCATGTGGATGCAATCACATTGAGATCTGGAAGAGTGCTTGACACTCACGTTGGGAAAGAGTTTGATGATACTGATAAATCAATCAATAACACCCCGGCTGAGACCTTTCCTCACACACACACTTCTAGTTCTGATCCTTGTTCTTCTACCCCACCATCTTCTTCCGAACCTTTTCTTCATTTCCCAAAAGGCTTGCCACCTCAGCCCATCTCTTCTAGTCTACCACCGATGATCTCTAACTCTATTCTGGAATCGAGTCCACACACACTTCCTTCTCCTATGATGGACCCAGCGCTTATTGCTAAAGCACCTTATCCTAATCGGTTAAGGGCTAACACACCGAGTCCACATATGGAGAAGATCATGGACATTTTTAAGCAAGTTAACATCAACATCTCTCTCCTAGATGCTATCCAACAAGTTCCTTCCTATGCGAAAACTCTTAAGAACTTGTGCACTGGGAAGAGGAAGACTCAAGTGCCCAAGAAGATTTTCATGGCAAAAACTGTAGATACGGCTTTCCCCCAGCAATTACCGAGGAAACGTAAGGATCCTGGATATCCTACTATTTCCATTTCTATTGGGGAGAAACACATCAGCCGTGCTCTACTAGACCTTGGCGCTAGTGTTAACTTGCTTCCTTTCTCAGTCTATGAGCAGTTAGGGATCGGAGAGTTCAAACCAGCCCATTGCACTCTCCAGATGGCTGACCGATCAATCACCAAACCTAGGGGTGAACTGGAGGATTTGTTAATAAAAATCGGAGAATTTATATTCGTGGTAGATTTTATTGTAATTGATACACAGCCTGTAGCGAACCCACGGAATCAAATTCCAGTGATTTTAGGTCGCCCCTTTTTGGCCACTTCCAATGCAATAATCAACTTTCGTAACGGTTCTATGACCCTATCCTTCGGGAATAGGTCAATAGAGCTGAACATTTACAAGTTGGGAAGTGTACCCTCCGAACCTACTGCTCAGGTCTGTTCTGTCGACTTAATGGATGTCGACAGCAGCGAATTTGATGAACCTCCTGATACCGATCTAGACTCTTTTCATACGTTATTGTTTGACCCAACTATGTATCATACACATACGGACTCTTCCACCGAGATGTCCGGGTCAACAACTAACACCGATTATCAACTGCTTTTAGAGTCTGAAGATCACCCCGTACTTTGTGATAACATTATTCATCGGGGTATTAATGGAAATTTTGAGGAAATCTTCGCTGATGAACTCGCATTTTTAAATGACACGGGTGTTGAGATGAATCATGTCCAAATTAATGAAATTGAACCTCCACCCTTTCTTTTGAACTGTAAAAAGAATGCGAGTAATCCATCACATTCACTGCATCATCTCTCCAAAATGAGACGCACACACATTCTCTTCCACCACTTAACCTTTCCCCACTTCTTCTTCCACCAACCAGAGCACTGCATTGATAAATTTTTTGAATGGTTGGTGTTAACTTTCGGTCTTTGCAAAGCTTGGCATCGACCAATGATTTTTTTTACCCCCTCATGTGATTTTCAAAAGATTAACATTGCTTAACTCAAGTTTGGGTGGGTATAATCTGGCTCTTAAAAAGAAATTATTTTTTACAAAATGTAAGCCAAAAATAAGTTTGGGGGAGGATCTTCACTTAAATATTTTGCCCCCACTAATAAATTCCTTCCAAGCTTACACTTTTTTCGAGATTTAGCAGATGGCAACAGTG
Source organism: Agapanthus africanus (assembly GCA_030015575.1). NCBI lineage: Eukaryota > Viridiplantae > Streptophyta > Magnoliopsida > Asparagales > Amaryllidaceae > Agapanthus > Agapanthus africanus. Next base: position 291,594,965 of record JASDDO010000012.1, on the reverse strand, counting down.
AGGACACTGTTGAAAACAAGTTTGGGGCAAGTTTGTGCTTATTTTCGCATCAAATGCATATCACTTTGCATAAGCACAAAACATTTTTGAAAACCTATAAAAAATTTTAAAATATTCGAAACTATAAAAATATTTTTATACATAAATAAGATAATGAAAGTTTAGATAGTGAAAAATTACATCCATGAGATTAGATAAATTTAATAAAACCAAGAAAATTAGAAGTTTTCTTATACGAACTAGTAATAAGTAGTTATGAGCCGTTGTCCCAAGGGTTAGTAAGATGAAAGACGTCACTAATCTGAGGATAAAAATAAGTCTGAAAAATAGTTTCTATTCTGGAAGCCAAACATTTTGAACGTTGATACCCTGCTATTCGCACTTACACACGTCTTAAAGCCTGGGATAGTAGAGGATACCTTGAAATGCTCTTGTCTTAAAGCCAAAAGTATCAAGGAAATTAAAAAAAAATTGAAATGAAGAAAATATAAAGTGGTGAGAAAAATTGACACTGGTTTTTTTATCACCGAGGGCAACAAAAAAATATATAGCGAGGGTGCCTCTTCACCTAGTGCCCTAAGGCCAACTGGTCTGGGAGTGACTGCTATGGCTGAGGTGGTGCAAGACGAGGAAAATACACCAAATAAGCAAACACTTGAGTAATCGGTCGGTTAGTACCTCAAGAAGTATTAACGGTTACATGAAAGTGTGTGAGCAAATTCGTCTAAATATTCATTAATTAAAAAGTACTGAGGCTGATGGGCAAGAGTATAATAGCTTGAATTGAATTCTCCGGGTGTAGGGATGTACTTTACACACACGCAGGGTTATATGATCGATGTTTGGAAGAAAGATAGGAATGAAAAATAAGACGATGTTTTATTGAGGGAGGACGTGATTTCCGACATTTTTCATGACCATTAAGATAGGGCTCATGACAACCGAAAAGCTAGCTTAGTTGGAAACCCTAATTTTCGAAGCCTTTCTTTTACGATTCTTTTATTTAAATGTAATATTCATGATCTTTCTTTTATTATTGGATTTTGTGGGTGCAATCCGCTGAAAACCCTCAGGAGACAACACTCCTCCTACTAGGGACACCTAGAGGTTTAAAGGCTTGTTGCACGTGCTCAGTGCAATCGTGTTGCCTACGAAAGTGTGCTAGTTTTTTTTTCTCATTCTTTATTTTCTCCTTCTTTTTAATAAAAAAGTTCGCTCGAGACGATCGAAAATAAGTTTGGGGGAATTTGATCAGTCGAAAATAATGTATTTTTAACACGGCAATTTCCTTATCATTTGCATTCATATAGAAGTGTTCGGCATTCATATTACACATGTTAGCAAAACAGTCCTGAAATATCAGATTGCATGTGTTAGACTCTAAAACCAGCACTATAAAGGAAATTGACCGCATTTCAAGGCATCGCATCATCCCTATATTGCGCAACACTTGTCCCGAGAATTGTGCAGGGAATTGCAGGAACAATGCCAAAATTGTCATTTTGCTGATCAAACATTACGCCAACTCAAAGACCTGAGAGCTGGTAGCAATAAAAAAGGAATTACAATATTCAACATATCAAAACAAGGCCCAAATATCAGCCCAAACTAGTACCAGAGAGCACAAGCCACAACTCTTCCAAAGCGCCGCGGGAGCCGGCTTGAGCCGCGGTTCCGCGGCGGTATTGCCACGTCAGCGCTAAATTTACAGTGCACAATTTGCATCTCTGGGCCAACATTCCTTTCTGATACTTCAAATTCCAGAAGGATCTCGAAGCTACTGCCAGATCAGCAAAAATCATTAAGCAACCTAATCTTGATTAAGCTAATCAAGCTCCTAACTAACCTCTTCTAGAAGCCTCTCCTCTAACTAACTTTTGGAGGGAAATTCAAATTTCCTCAACAAACTTTTGGAGGGAAAGTTAAAATTCAAATTCTAGATCTAGGGTTTTAATGTCTATAAATAGGAACCTAGATCTAAGGGTTGGGAGGGTTCTTTAATCTTCCATATTCCTAAATCTCTACTCTCTTCATCTTCTTCCACAAGTCTAGTGACAAGACTTGTGCGAAACCCTAACCCTAATTCCACTCCAAATTCAAGATCCCGAGTACCAAATCAAGCAAGAAGCCCTTCAACCTTTTAGGAGCGGAGCCGATCTCCAATCGAGCAAGTGATCCAAGCCAATCCGCGACTCACGGAGACGAGCGAAGCCAAATCGACGATCAAGTTCTTCCTCTTGTAGTTCTTGAGCGATTGAAATGAAATTGTTGATATAAATAAAAGGTGAAATTCTTTAATCTTGCTTTCTTTAAATTCTTGCATCATGATTCGATCTCAATTTGTAATTTTAGTTCTTGTTGTGATGTTTGAGTAAAACTCCGCTCGTCAAGGAGTCGAGAAGATCAATAGAATGATGATATAACAAATCTTAAAACGATTCTTGAGTCCTACGAGTATTGTAAACCCTAGCAAGTTCAAGAATCGATGACCTAGTTTCGTTGCGATGCTTTCTTGATTGTTATCGCTCGAAATTAGGGATCTACGATCCTTTCATGAATTTACTAGAGGCTAGAATGTGAATGATATCGTCGAAAGAATAAGGGATAAAAAGCGAAACCCTAGTTTCACTAGAAATCCCTAATTCTCGTCGATCATCATCGATCTAGTATCAGTTCATCGAAGGATAAGAATACGTCATCCTAAGATTACATCACATTTATAGATCCGATCGATTCCTACGAGCCTCATTTCGATTCTTGATATTTGGTTGGAAAAATCATCAAACTATCAATTCTTGATTCTATCTTTTCCTTGTTATTAGATCTATATTTTCTAATTCTTGAACTTCAAATACAAATCATGAATTGTTTTGTTTTCTTTTCTTTAAAGTTTTGACTCATCTAATTCAAAAGACGAACTATTACACTGTCCCTGTGGACGATCTGCACTCACTTACAATCAACATCCGACACCGTAGTTGATTGCGGTCAAACAATTCTTCGATTGTGAATTTTATTCATTTTCTTAAACACACACAAAGAAATTGTTAGTATATATGCCCTAGAGGCCATTACTGTATCATACTAGTTTGTATATTACTTAATGGAAGCTTGGGATATTCATCTTGTATATACAATCTTGCTCAAAATAGTAGTATGCTACTTGGTTTGTTTCTACTTCAATGTGTACATGTGTTTATTTTTGTATATCGCCTATACACATTAGTGGAGCCCTTAGGATCTTTGCTTGATTACCAGCGATGTGATGGCCGTCACACTAGTGGGGCTGGGTAATCTATAAGCACATCCTTATGCAGGTCCCTGGTCGCAGGACTATCGAGACAGGGCATCGATACTCCGGAGTAGACCAGCGCATGCGCTTCTCATCCCAGTGTGGGAGATGGTCTGTCCCACAGCCGTCAGTACGTCGTACTTGAGATAGTATGCGGGTGCTCGTTAGGTTACGGGTACACTGGACAGGACTCGTCGGGATCTGACTAGTTGGTATTATGCCTATCGTCAGTTATCAGTTCCCAGGTGACATGAGTACAGCTTAGTCCGCTGACTTGACACTGTCACTTCGCCTCGAGTGTGTTCCCACTGTACTTTGATCACTACCCTACCACGGCTCAAAAGAGTCGTGCAAACAGGTAGTGGTTGGGTCCAGTCCCGAAGCACTTGTAGGCAGTGACGGTTAGACAGGATTCGTCTCTCCCGGTATTGGGGGTTGACATCGCGCTGTGTCTAGGAAAGCCATTACACGAGTAGTCCCTGGCCAGGGCAAACGAGATATACTGGTAGGCTTCCAGTGTTATCTCAAGGTGTTTTGGGCTTCGCTCCCGCACGACTTGTACCGCTATTGGGGGACTGACGTTTACCGCCCCCTAGGCCCGCCATACGATGTATCAGACGAACAGACCGGACTGTATGGAGAATGTCACACTCAGGCTCAGTAGGAGTTCAGATGGGTTTCGCCTCGTCGGTCTTCTTGTCGGCATTACCTGGGGACCGTTACGCACAGCTAGTGCCGCTTGCGATCTGTGGTTAAACCCACTGCCAGCGTAGTGTCGAGTCTTTAGAGTCCCATACAGAAAGCTTTTCGCCTTTAGGCAAAAGAGTAGAGGTCGCATGGTATTGCGACAGGTCGCATGGTTTTGCGACAGGGTTCGGTCACATCCGTGCACTTGTGCACGTACAGTGTACGGACAGTTTACACTAGCGGGCTTTGGTTTAAGCCAGATCCTAGTGTACCTTATGGGATTGGATTTATCCAGTTTGCATTCGTGTTCCTCGGAACGCGAATGCGGGTGTGTATGCACAGTTGACAGGGAGGCAGAGGCAGCGGATTCTCATTCGGGTTGTTGACAGTTGACCGTTGACTATTTGACTTTTTGCTCAACCCTAATGAGAGTATGATATGTGATTAACTATTGTATTAATTAAGTATTATGGTGACATGGTTGTTGACTTTTGTTGACTTTGTTGACTTGTTGACTTTTGTTGACTTGTTGACTTTGTTGACCGGTTGACTAGGCTTGACTAGTTGACCATCATGATAACCATAGCCATCATTTCGTGGTAAAGACTTTTACTTGCTTGCTCATTTGTGTAAAATGAGTGCATGATATGATATGGTTATGGTTGCTTCAACCATCACATAAGACTTTTTTGATATGATGAGTTATCATGACTTTAGATTATGAGAGGGTGAAAGACAAAAGAGAGCCTCATTCTTTCTTGCTCATTCTCTCTCTTGTTCTTGAGCTCTCTTGCTTTGCTCTCACCCTCATCCTCTTGCTCCCTCTCTTGACTCTATGGTTCATATCTCTCATGAGTTGAGAATCAAGAACCATAGACAAAATCCCATTCTAATTCTTCTCTACTCATTCTAGTTCACTAGGTTTAGCAAACCAAGTGAACTACTTTCTTCAAAGAACGAAGAAGGAGCTAAAGGTTGGAGCTTTCAGGTGGATCTATCTTCGGCGTACGGAGACGACAAGAAGAAGCCAATCGGACCACCATAGGAGCTTGAAGACGAAGGAGTTCAAGACAAGCAAGGTATAACCCTCTAACCGAGTAGCTAGAAACTCATAGTTAGGATGTTAGATAGATGTTTAACCAAGATCCGGGTTTTAGGTCCATGTTACCACCTCCGTAAAAATCGTTTTTTACCAAATTCCGCATTCCCGAAAGTACCGGGAGAGGTAGCATGGACTTACAGTGGTATCAGAGCCTAGTTAAACTCTATCTAGCATGTTAGCAAGTAACTAGAAGATCGATCAAAGAAAATGCCCCGAAAACGAACCCCAAAAATTCGAGTTTCTGTCGATTTTTTTACTGTTCAAAAATTGAATATTTTAACACCTAAAATCGGCTCAGGGTTTTTAGAAGCCACTGTAGAAAAATCACCAACCGATCCTTCTAAACGACAGCGGAAACGCGGCAATAGCTTGCTATTGCCGCGGTTCCGCGGCCTCCTTGGCGCCTCTCTGGTGTTTCTTTGCTACAGTGTGCATCTGGGGGTATTTTGGGAATTTTGGTACATGTATTTTCAACCCAAATTTTCCAGAACGAAAATTTTATTTTGGGGTCCCGAAAATCCGTATTTTTGATCGAACTTCTAAAAGACTTAAGCTAACGGGTTTTTCTGTAATGTGATATTTGTATTGAACGTCTACTAATCGCTATATGTCGATTAGTGGGGGTTATACAAATCAGTGATCTGTAATGTGCTGGAATGTGTATATGAATATGTTGGATTGTCGCGGGTGAATAGCCGGGGGTTGTGAGACGAGAGTTTTCTTTTCTTTCAATTCACGTAAATTTGTAAATTGATGTAATAATTATTTGTATGGCCGCACAACCGGGTCGGGGTTGTAGCCGTCATTGTATAATTTCTTTTTACTGTTTTTGCTCCTAGGATAGACCCATGGAGGGGTGCACAAACTACCGGGTATGCCGAATTGTCGAGTGGCCTACTCATGGAGATGAGGGAGGTTGCTACGCTTCGGGTACTTGGCGTGTAGTTTGCCGCACCCGTAGGGGTCTTGGATGGGGTATTGGCTATTCACCGCGACCGTGTAATCTGTCTTTCGTTACAGGCTCGTACGAATTACAGATTCCTAGTATATCCAATGTATTCATCTGTGATCTGAAATGTTTATCATTGCAGTATATCTATATATGATATTATTTAGGCGTTGCTTATGTTTTACAGCTGCGCTAGCCCAGCCCCCGCTCTGTCGTTAGTTAAGTAACCTAACGGGTAATGACGGGGCCCAGTGGCGAATGCGAATGGCATAAGCGTACGTCATATTTTGGTTGTTTTCTGCAATGATAGGATTAAATGATGGGACGCATTAAAAGAACTAATGCAAGAATATCACGCATTAAAAGAACTAATGCAAGATAATAAACCAAGTTAAAGTCGTTGGAACACTTTCGAAAACCACTCGGTTCTTTTCAAAACAAACTTTTAAAATACGGAATTTGAGCCACTCCATTTAAAAGCTATCTCATTCCATCGACTAAATCAAGTTCACTACGTTCAAGGTTTCGCCAAAACCATTCGTAGCCCTCCGTCGTTTCACATGAATAGTCAATAGTATTCAGGCTGTGTTTGTTGGCCGAAGTCAAGGCATAGTGATTGGTAGCTATTGGGTATTCATGTGCAGCATAGATAGATGCGTTGGTTTGGAAAGTCGTACTGCCTTGTTGGCCAAAGTCAAGGGTATGTGCGGGTGGATTCAAATTAACCTGGAGAACGACGGGTAGAACTTGACATGTGACTTATGATTTGTTGGCCAAAGTCAAGGTCATAAGAGCATGGGGCAAAAATACACATCGGGAGTTTCATAAGTACTGAAACTTGCTAGATTTGCATACCATTTGGAGTGTGATGATTCTGGTAGGATTCCTTCAGTTTCGTCACGCGATGATATTTGGATCCCGATCCTACTGTGAGTATATGCTACTCCTCGGGAAATTTCTCACTAATCGATCAATGCTATAAACCTAGTAGGTGCCTAGAAAGGTGTTAGCGGGGCTACGCCCCCAGGGAAAAGAGGTTCTTTAATTAAGGAACTTCGCGAAAGCATTGGAAAACCTCCCTCGAAGTACCGACACCGGCCTGGCTGAACGGTTAAGCAAGTATTGTGCGGTGGGATTGATCCCGACTAATTCTTCCTTTATGGTTTAAGGAGGGATTCGAGAAACAGTGGGAGCCATCCTGTTTAGACAAACTAAAAACCACTCTAAACTTGCAAGAGCATCATGCTGAGTGTTTCTTCTTCTCTCTCCTAATTGCAGCGACCAATCAACATGACTGGACTTAAGTTACTCCTAGATAAAAACATACTGACAGGGCCAAACTACAAATATTGGCTCAGGAATGTCAAAATGGCAATCACTTACGACAAGCTGGGGTATCTTCTTACCACCAAAGCTCCCCCTTCCCCTGGTCCTACTTCCAGCGTCGCGGATAAGGAAATCCGCAAGACTTGGGAGATTGATAGCGCGAAGGCCAAGTGCCTCGTACTTGCCTCGATGGACAACGAACATCAGAGGAGGCACGAGAATATGGACCTTGAATCCATATTCTCCATACAAAAGAACTGTATGGAGAGCAATCACGTATCACAAGATACGAAGCGTCGAAAAAGTTATTTTCGGCAAAGATGGCCGTCGGATCATCAGTAGCCGAGCACGTGCTAAAGATGATCGGCTACATTGAGGAGCTCGCGGACCTAGGGACCACGTTGGAGGGTGAACTCTATACGGATATAGTTCTCCAGTCCCTTCCTTCCACTTACGCCCAGTTCATACTGAACTTCAACTTACAAGAAAAAGAGGTTGAACTTTCAGAGCTCCTCAACATGCTGAGGAGCGCAGAGGGCACCCTACAGAAAGGTAGGGAAACATCCACTTTGTTTGTAGGAGGATCATCTTCTTCTAGGTCCAAGGCGAAAGCCATGGGAAAGAAGAAGAAAGCCCCCGCCAAACCAAGGGGCGGTGTTAGTAATGTGGATACGAAAGGAAAAGCAAAAGCAACAAAGATAGCGGGGAAGCTTGTGGATATGGAAGAATGCTTCTATTGTCATAAGAAAGGTCACTGGAAGAATGATTGCAGGGCTTGGAAAGCCAGGACACAGGAATTGAAGCAGGTTGCAGCTTCAGCTTCAGGTGTGTATGTTATTGAAAACTGTCTTTCAATAAACTCTACTTCCTGGGTATTGGATACCGGATCAGGATCTCATATCTGTAATTCTTTGCAGGCGTTGAGAAACCGTAGTGTTTTGAAAGCAGGTGACATGACCCTCAGAGTTGCGAACGGAGCTAGCATGGATGCTAAAGCCGTGGGGGACTATCACCTGGGAATGTCAGATGGACATGTTTTGGTTTTGCGTAATTGCTTTTTTGTACCCAACGCAACTTGTAATATCATTTCTGTATCTTTAGTTTCTAAAGAAGGTTATGAATTTGCGTTTGTAAGTAATGTTGTAAACATTCACCTTAATCAAGTTTTGATTGGGTCAGGTACATTGAGTAATGGTATATACGTGTTAAACCAACCACAGATTTTTAATGTCCAGAATACACACAAAAGAAAGTCTCCGGAAATAAATCAGACTTTCTTGTGGCATTGTAGACTGGGTCACATCAATGAGAGAAGGTTGACGAAGTTACATACAGAAGGGTATTTGAATGCGTTCGAATATCAGTCGTATGCCACTTGTCAATCCTGTCTCAAAGGAAAGATGACAAAGACTCCGTTTACTGGACATGGAGTAAGAGCGAGCGAGCTCTTGGGACTCATACACAGTGACGTGTGCGGTCCAATGTCTACACATGCACGAAGCGGATATTCTTGCTTCATTACTTTTACGGATGACTTCTCAAGGTACGGTTATGTCTTCTTAATGAAACATAAGTCCGAAGCCTTTGGAAAATTCCAGGAGTATAAGAATGAAGTAGAGAAAGAGACCGGCAAAAGTATTAAGATTCTAAGATCGGATCGAGGTGGAGAATACTTAAGTGCCGAGTTCCTGGACTATTTAAAAGAGAACGGAATTCTCTCTCAGCTTACTCCTCCATACACCCCGCAACATAACGGTGTATCGGAGAGACGGAACCACACCCTATTGGATATGGTGTGGTCCATGATGGGTAACGCTGAGTTGCCGCGATCATTCTGGGGATATGCGCTAGAATCAGCCGCATACCTTTTGAACCGAGTTCCTACTAAGACTGTGCCTACTACACCATATGAGATGTGGTGTGGGAAGAGACCCTATCTTAAGCACATTAAGACATGGGGATGTCCAGCTTTTGTCAAAAAGCAGCATGCGGACAAGCTCGAGGCACGCTCAGTACAGTGCAAGTTTGTGGGGTATCCAAAGAACTCCAAAGGATATTTCTTCTACTGTGAAGAGGAACAAAAAGTTCTTGTTTCTCGTCATGCCTACTTCTTGGAAACTGAGTTTTTGGAAAACCAGATAAGTGGGAGCACAGTAGAACTGGAAGAAATTCCAGAACCACGGGCTGTTGCTGAAAGTTTAGCGGAACCAGAGGGTTCGAAAGAACAGGACATTCCTACGCCGCTCCGCAGAAGTAGTAGGCAGACTCATCCGCCCGAGAGATACTACGGTTTTCTCATAGACGGGGATAGAGAGGATTGCATCATAGATTATGATGAGCCTACTAGTTTCCAGCAGGCCGTTCAGAGCGTTGACTCAGTGAAATGGCTGGATGCAATGCGGACCGAAATGGAGTCCATGTACACCAACAAGGTATGGACGTTGGACATTGCTCCAGAAGGGGTAAAACCCGTAGGATGCAAGTGGATCTTCAAAAGGAAGATTGGTGTAGATGGACAGGTTGAGACCTATAAAGCTAGGCTGGTAGCAAAGGGTTTTCGTCAAAGACCTGGCTTGGACTATGACGAAACCTTTTCTCCTGTAGCCATGATGAAATCCATTCGGATCCTTCTTGCCATTGCTGCCTTCCACGATTATGAGATCTGGCAAATGGACGTAAAGACCGCTTTTCTAAATGGAAATTTAGAGGAGTGTGTCTATATGGACCAGCCAGATGGTTTCATTCAGAGTGGGAGCAGCGGAAAGGTGTGCAAGTTGCTTAAGTCCATCTATGGACTAAAGCAGGCATCGCGGAGTTGACATTCCTAGAATTTGGCTTTATCAAAAATCCAGATGAACCATGCATCTATAGTAGATTTGTAGCGAGAACTGTAGTATTCCTCGTTTTATACGTGGATGACATTCTCTTAATAGGAAATGACATTCCTATGCTACAATCTGTCAAGGGGTTCTTGTCACACAGGTTCTCCATGAAAGACCTGGGTGATGCCTCGTACATTCTGGGTATCCGGATCTACCGTGACAGATCCAAGAGGATATTAGGACTTTCACAGTCCAGGTATATCGACACCGTACTGAAAAGATTCAGTATGGAAGATTCCAAGCGCGGTAACCTACCGGCTTGTCACGGGATCACCCTCTCTAAAGAGATGTCTCCCAAGACTGATTTGGAGAGGGATCGCATGTCTATTATACCGTACGCTTCTGCGGTAGGCTCTATAATGTATGCGATGTTGTGTACCAGATCGGATGTTGATTATGCACTGAGTGTGGTAAGCCGGTATCAGTCAAACCCTGGGGAGAAACACTGGATAGGGGTAAAGAACATTCTCAAGTACCTCAGAAGGACGAAGGAGATGTTCTTGGTGTATGGCGGAAAAGACCTCCAGATCGAGGCCTTTGCTGACTCCAGCTTCCAGAGTGACAAGGATGATTCCAAGTCCATGTCGGGTTTTGTCTTTACCCTCAATGGAGGGGCGGTGTGTTGGAAGAGTTCCAAACAAGAAACCGTTGCAGACTCGACGATGGAAGCGTAATACATCGCTGCATCTGATGCCGCAAAAGAAGCTGTCTGGATGAGGAAGTTCTTGAAAGAACTTCAGGTGGTTCCGTCCATTGTTGATCCAATACCTCTGTATTGCGACAACAACGGGGCTATAGCTTTAGCGAAGGAACCCAGGTCCCATCAGAGATCCAGGCACATCTTGAGGCGGTATCACCTGATCAGGGAGATCGTGGATCGCCAGGAGATCGAGGTTCGGAGAGTCACTTCAGAAGACAACACTGCAGATCCATTCACCAAGGCCTTGCCCCAGACTCAGTTCGAGCGGCTGATCGAGATGATAGGTCTTCGATACGCCAGTACATGGCCTTAGTGCAAGTGGGAGATTGTTAGAGTATATGCCCTAGAGGCCATTACTGTATCATACTAGTTTGTATATTACTTAATGGAAGCTTGGGATATTCACCTTGTATATACAATCTTGCTCAAAATAGTAGTATGCTACTTGGTTTGTTTCTACTTCAATGTGTACATGTGTTTATTTTTGTATATCGCCTATACACATTAGTGGAGCCCTTAGGATCTTTGCTTGATTACCAGCGATGTGATGGCCGTCACACTAGTGGGGCTGGGTAATCTATAAGCACATCCTTATGCAGGTCCCTGGTCGCAGGACTATCGAGACAGGGCATCGATACTCCGGAGTAGACCAGCGCATGCGCTTCTCATCCCAGTGTGGGAGACGGTCTGTCCCACAGCAGTCAGTACGTCGTACTTGAGATAGTATGCGGGTGCTCATTAGGTTACGGGTACACTGGACAGGACTCATCGGGAACTGACTAGTTGGTATTATGCTTATCGTTAGTTATCAGTTCCCAGGTGACATGAGTACAGCTTAGTCCGCTGACTTGACACTGTCACTTCGCCTCGAGTGTGTTCCCACTGTACTTTGATCACTACCCTACCACGGCTCAAAGCAGTCGTGCAAATAGGTAGTGGTTTAGTGCAGTTCCGAAGCACTTGGAGGCAGTGACGGTTAGACAGGATTCGTCTCTCCCGGTATTGGGGGTTGACATCGCGCTGTGTCTAGGAGAGCCATTACACGAGTAGTCCTTGGCCAGGGCAAACGAGATATACTGGTAGGCTTCCAGTGTTATCTCAGGGTGTTTTGGGCTTCGCTCCGGCACGACTTGTACCGCTATTGGGGGACTGACGTTTACCGCCCCCTAGGCCCGCCATGCGATGTATCAGACGAACAGACCGGACTGTATGGAGAATGTCACACTCAGGCTCAGTAGAAGTTCAGATGGGTTTCGCCTCGTCGGTCTTCTTGTCGGCATTACCTGGGGACCGTTACGCACAGCTAGTGCCGCTTGCGGTCTGTGGTTAAACCCACTGCCAGCGTAGTGTCGAGTCTTTAGAGTCCCACATAGAAAGCTTTTCGCCTTTAGGCAAAAGAGTAGAGGTTGCATGGTATTGCGACAGGTCGCATGGTTTTGCGACAGGGTTCGGTCACATCCATGCACTTGTGCACGTACAGTGTCCGAACAGTTTACACTAGCGGGCTTTGGTTTAAGCCAGATCCTAGTGTACCTTATGGGATTGGATTTATCCAGGTGCATTCGTGTTCCTCGGAACGCGGATGCGGGTGTGTATGCACAGTTGACAGGGAGGCAGAGGCAGCGGATTCTCATTAGGGTTGTTGACAGTTGACCGTTGACTATTTGACTTTTTGCTCAACCCTAATGAGAATATGATATTTGATTAACTATTGTATTAATTAAGTATTATGGTGACATGGTTTTTGACTTTTGTTGACTTGTTGACTTTTGTTGACTTGTTGACTTTGTTGACCGGTTGACTAGGCTTGACTTGTTGACCATCATGATAACCATAGCCATCATTTCATGGCAAAGACTTTTACTTGCTTGCTCATTTGTGTAAAATGAGTGCATGATATGATATGGTTATGGTTGCTTCAACCATCACATAAGACTTTTTTGATATGATGAGTTATCATGACTTTGGATTATGAGAGGGTGAAAGACAAAAGAGAGCCTCATTCTTTCTTGCTCATTCTCTCTCTTGTTCTTGAGCTCTCTTGCTTTGCTCTCACCCTCATCCTCTTGCTCCCTCTCTTGACTCTATGGTTCATATCTCTCATGAGTTAAGAATCAAGAACCATAGATAAAATCCCATTCTAATTCTTCTCTACTCATTCTAGTTCACTAGGTTTAGCAAACCAAGTGAACTAGTTTCTTCAAAGAACGAAGAAGGAGCTAAAGGTTGGAGCTTTCAGGTGGATCTATCTTCGGCGTACGGAGACGCGAGAAGAAGCCAATCGGACCACCATCGGAGCTTGAAGACGAAGGAGTTCAAGACAAGCAAGGTATAACCCCCTAACCGAGTAGCTAGAAACTCATAGTTAGGATGTTAGATAGATGTTTAACCAAGATCCGGGTTTTAGGTCCATGTTACCACCTCCGTAAAAATCGTTTTTTACCAAATTCCGCATTCCCGAAAGTACCGGGAGAGGTAGCATGGACTTACAGAAATGATCAATCACCAAGCCCAAGACTTGAGATCTGGCAGAAATAAAGAAAGCAAAATGAGATTCCACACATTTTACAGAGGCCACAATTGCAGCACCAAAACACTCAGAAATATCCATGCGTTAAAGCTTCTAATGGGCCGTGGATCCGCGGCCAATAGGCGCTTCCCTCCGCGGATCCGCGGCATAAAGATGACATCATCACTTCAGAATTCCTGCACATGGTTTATGTAACGGCAATAGCTTTCAGAAGACTCCAGAATGCCACGCGGCTTCATCCAGAAGGCTCGGCCTAACAACCTTATCCTAGAATATTCCCCATTCTAGAATATTCCCTCCAACAAACTTATTCTAGAAGTCTCTCTCCAAAAACCTTCTTCTAGAAGCCTCCTTATAACAACCTTCTTCTAAAAGCCTCCTTGTAACAACCTCATTCTAGAATATTCCCTCCAACAAATTTCTTCTAGAAGATTCTTTCTAACAACCTCATTTTGGAGGGAAAATTCAAAAGTGGTAGTTCATTTTGGAGGGAAAATTTAAATAAGGTAGTTCATTTTGGAGGGAAAATGCAAATGAGGTGGTTCATTTTGGAGGGAAAAGTTGTTCATTTTGGAGGGAAAAGTGGTTCATTTTGGAGGGAAATTTGAAATTTGAATTCTAGATCTAAGGTGATGCTTATAAAAGGAAACCTAGATCTAGGGTTTTGGGTTGTTCATTAGTTCATTAATCTCTCATCTCTTCCTCTTCCACCCACAAGTTGAGTGACACAACTTGTGCCTCAAAAATCCAAAATCCAAAGCCAAATTCAAGATCCCGAGTACCATTCAAGCGAGAAGCCTTCAACCTATTATGAGCGGAGCCGATCTTCAATCGAGCAAGTGACCCAAGCCGATCCGCGACTCAAGAAGACGAGCGAAGCCAAATCGACGATCAAGTTCTTCCTCTTATAGTTCTTGAGCGATTTGTAACGGAATTGTTGATAAATAAAAGGTGAAGTTCTTTAATCTTGATTTCTTTAAATTCTTGCATCATGATTCGATCTCAATTTATGATTGTAGTTCTTGTTGTGATGTTTGAGTAAAACTCCGCTCGTAATGGAGTCGAGACGATCAATAGAATGATGATGTAATAAATCTTAAAACGATTCTTAAGTCCTACGAGTTTGTAAACTCTTGTAAATTGAAGAATCGACGACCTAGTTTCGGTTCGATGCTCTCTTGATTGTGATCGCTCGAAATTAGGGATCCACGATCGATTCTTGAATTTACTAGAGGCTAGAATGTGAATGATATCGACGAAGGAATAAGGGATAGATGTTGAAACCCTAGTTTCACAAGAAATCCCTAATTCTCGTTGATCATCATCGATCTAGTATCAATTCATCGATGTTTAAGAATACGTAATCGCTAGATTTCATCACATCTATAGATCCGATCGATTCCTACGAGCCTCACTTCGATTCTTGATATTTGATTTGGAAATCATCACAAATTCTCAAATCTTGATTTTAATGTTTTCTTAGATCTAGATTTTTCTAATTCTTGAAATTCAATTTACAAATCATGAATTGTTTCTTTTCTTTTCTTTAAAGTTTCAACTCATCTAAATCGAAACGTGAACGATTACACTTTCCCTGTGGACGATCTGCACTTACTAACGGGCTACATTCGACACCGTTATTGATTGCGGTCAAAATATTTTTGGTTGTGATTTCTTTAAAAATTTTCATACTACACAATCCGAAATCGTTTCAATCAAATGGCGCCGTTGCCGGGGATCATTTGATTTACTTACACGAACCGAGAATTCATTCAATCAAATGGCGCCGTTGCCGGGGATAGTGCGCTAATTGTTCGTTTTTTTGAAATCTAAGTTGAAAAGTTTATTCCATTATAATTTTTGAGATCAAAATTCGTGCAAACACTAAACGTGTTGTTGTGATTTGATGCGAGGAAATCTGGAACTTGTGGAGCTGTGGAAATTTTTTACTGCAAATTCCAGAGAGCTTAGAAGGTGAAAAGAGGCACACCGTAAAATTTTGGTGCAGAGATCTTTCAAACCTGCGGCGGTTCCGCGGCATTAGGCGCTTATTGCGGCTAAACCGCGGCGCTACAGTAGCGCTACATTAAAACAATTCTCAGGTGACTCCTCTGCTTTCTTATCTTCTCCCTCATCTGCTCCAATTAACAATTTGCTGCAGGTTTCTTTGCAAATAAATCGCAGCGCCGCAAAAAGCAATAAAAATTGTGCGTGTTTTTTATTTTTAGTTGTTTGCATATTAATACGGAAATTAAGGGGAAAAGACCAATCCAGATTAGGTAGGGAGTTCATTACCCTTCCTAAGCCCCAAAAAAAATCACAAACTTGCATCCGCATCTACCCTCATTAACTAAAAAAGATCTAGAGATGACTCTAAGGACCGTCGCGCTCACTTAGGACAAGAGAAGGCCGTGGGTAATTCATTGCTTATCCGCGTTTCTTTTGTGGTGTCTAAGGCATGTGTGTCGAAGGCTAGTGGTTACTTAATTAGGCCCACTACTTACGTAGTGGAGAACCTCCCACTTACCTGGCACTTACCTGGCCACAGGAGAGACAAAGAGGCAGTGGAGGATTGATCGTGCGACTTGTCTTTTGGCAGTTAGGAGCGGTCTATAGCTTTGACCTAGGTGACCACTAGAATTAGGGTTTTTGCTTGTTGCATTTGTTGTGATCGCATCATTTTTTCAAAAAAATCCGTATATTTTTCAAAACAAACACCAATCACATTCATTCTTTCCCCTAATTATAAGTCACGCTGCCACTTGTACTAACCATTTTTAGTACAAGATAGGCTGGACACGGGATTCTAGTGCCCGTTTAGTCCGCGTTCGCTTGATCGACCAAAAGTCGGTATTTCTACGTTTACCTTTTCTTTACCCACCACCACACCCACTTCGATGGACGATTCTCCATCGAACTTCTTTACCACTACTCTGCCGCCGTCTGTTGGTGCGCAGAATCCAACCCGCATCTCTCTCCAAGAGAGGTGCTATCCTACACGAGGTCCCCTTTCCACCTGTCTTTCCATTCCACCAGCCAACGGGGAAAATTTTGAAATTAAACCCCAATACATCAACCTTCTACCAAAATTTCACGGTCTCGAGTCTGAAGACGCGTATGCCTTTATCACCAAATTTGAAAATGTATGCGCAATGATGGGTACCTCACAGCTTTCTATGGATGCTATGCGTCTACGTCTTCTCCCATTTACCCTGTGCGATATAGCCGAGAAGTGGCTTTACAACACAACCGTACATTCCATCTCAAACTGGGAGAATTCGTCAAAGCATTCCTTAAGAAATTCTACCCACATCATAAGACAGCTCGAGTCCGTAGCGAAATAAATCAATTCACCCAGCTTCCAAATGAAACATTTTCACAATGTCTTGAACGCTTTAAGGATCTGTTAGTTCAATGTCCACATCACGGAATCCCTAGATGGGATCTATGCCGAATCATATATGAGGGCATTAATCCTAACACAAGACAGACCCTTGAATCCATGTGTCAAGGCAACTTCATGACCAAAGATGATGGGGAAGCCTGGAAATTCCTAGAAGATTTCGCTGAAAAATCTTTACAGTGGGAGGGTGTGAGTCAATCGTCTAGGGATGGCAATGATATTTCCATAGGAGTTAGAGCTGAAATTTCAGCTTTACACAAGAAATTCGACAATATGGAAAACAAATTTTTAGCTGCCGCCCTAAATCAAATGTCACTCTCCAAAACTGTATGTGGATGTTGTTCTGATCCTTCTCATCTCACGGAAGAATGTCCACGAAATTCTCCATTTCAAGGTCATGACCATATGCCCCATTTCAAAGACCTAGAAACGATCCAATTTCTTCCACATATAATCAGGGTTGTAGGAATCACCCTAACTTTTCTTGGAACCAATCACAATCTCAAGAAACGGTTCCAACCCAAAACAATTTCCAAAGGGTCCCTCCACCACAACAGCAACCACCACAATTGAGTCAGCACCCCTTCCAAGCACAAAACTTTCAAAATCCGGTCAACACACCCGCACCGTCTAGTCCTTTACAGTTGACCGGGACGGATGAATCCTCTTCATTCATAAACTTGCTTCTAACAAATCTCATGCAAGTATCGGCTGAAATAAAGACTTCTGTCGATGATATAAAGAAAAACTCAGCGTCCCAAGATGAGAGTATTAAATCGATGGAAGCAGAAATTGCACGATTAAGACCCGAAATGAGTGCAAGAGAGAAAAGGAAACTTCCAGCTCAACCTTTACCCAATCCTGGCTATTCACATCATGTGGATGCAATCACCACGTTGAGATCTGGAAGAGTGCTTGACAATCACGTTGGGGAAGAGATTGATGACACTGAAAAATCTATCAATGATACCCCGGCTGAGACCTTTCCTTCCACTTCTACTTCTAATTCTAACCCCAGTTCTTCTACCCCACCACCTTCTTGCGAGCCTTTTCTCCGTTTCCCACAAGGCTTGCCACCTCAGCCCATCTCTTCTAGTTCTCCTCAGACAATCCCCACTTCAATTCTGGGATCGGGTCCACACACACTTCCTTCTCTTATGATGGACCCAGCGCTTATTGCTAAAGCACCTTATCCTAATCGGTTAAGGGCTAACAAATCGAGTCCACATATGGAGAAGATTATGGACATGTTTAAGCAAGTTAACATCAACATCCCTCTCCTAGATGCCATCCAACAAGTTCCATCCTATACGAAAACTCTTAAGAACTTGTGCACTAGGAAAAGGAAGACTCAAGTGCCCAAGAAGATTTTTATGGCCAAGACTGTAGACACGGCTTTCCCCCAACAAGTACCACGGAAACGTAAGGACCCTGGTCCTACTATTTCTATTTCTATTGGGGAAAAACACATCAACCGTGCTCTACTAGACCTTGGCGCTAGTGTTAACTTGCTTCCAGATTCGATCTATGAGCAACTAGGGATCGGAGAGTTGAAACCAGCCCATTGCACTCTCCAGATGGCTGACCGATCAATCACCAAACCTAGGGGTGAACTAGAGGATGTGTTAATAAAAATCGGGGAATTTGTATTCCCTGTGGACTTTATTGTAGTTGATACACAGCCAGTAGCAAACCCACGGAATCAAATTCCGGTGATTTTAGGTCGCCCCTTTTTGGCCACTTCCAACGCTATCATCAACTGTCGTAATGGTTCTATGACCCTATCCTTCGGGAATAGGTCAATAGAGCTGAACATTTACAAGTTGGGATGTGTACCCTCCGAACCTACTGCTCAGGCCTGTTCTGTCGACTTAATGGATGTCGACAACATCGAATTTGATGATCCTCATGATACCGATCTTGACTCTTTTCATACGTTGTTGTTTGACCCAACTATGTATCATACATATACGGACTCTTCCACCTAGATGTCCGGGTCAACAACTAACACTAATTATGAACCTTTTTTAGAGTCTGAAAATCACCCCGCACTTTGTGATGACATTATTCATCGGGGTATAGATGGAACTTTTGAGGAGATCTTCGA
Organism: Agapanthus africanus; assembly: GCA_030015575.1. NCBI lineage: Eukaryota > Viridiplantae > Streptophyta > Magnoliopsida > Asparagales > Amaryllidaceae > Agapanthus > Agapanthus africanus. The sequence goes on along the minus strand of JASDDO010000012.1, from coordinate 291,575,987 downwards.
TGATGAACTCGCATTTTTGAAGGACACGGGTGTTGAGATGAATCATCTCCCAATCAATGAAATTGAAGCACCAACCCTTCTTCTGAACTGTAAAAAGAATGTGAGTAGTCCATCACATTCACTGCATCGTCTCTCCAAAATGAGACGCACATACATTCTATTCCACCACTTACCCTTGTTAGTTATATGTATGCCCTAGAGGCCATTACTGTACATAGGATGTATATTGTAATGGATGCTGGGACATATATAGGGAGGACTTTCTTGCTCGACATGATAGTATGCTATCTGGTTACTCTTTACCTTAACGTGTATACTGATTGTCTCTCTGTTACATGTTGGTAAAGCCCTTAGGATGTGTACTTGACTACCTGGATTATGATGCGGATCATACTAGTGGGGACATGGTAGTCCATAAGTACATCCTTCAAAGTCCCTAATCGTGGGTATATCGAGACAGGGCATCGATATACCAGAGTAGACTAGCGTATACCTTCTCGACCTATACAGATGGGCGATGGATGATTCCATATCCATTGGTGTTTGACATCCGAGATGATATACGGATGCTCAGTGGAGACTGGGTACACTGGACGGACTCGCCGAGAACTCCCAGATGGTATTATACCTTACGTCAGATGGCAGTTCTCTGGTGACACTGGTACAGGTTAGTCTGTAGACCCGAGATCGTCATAGAGTCTTGTGTGATTCCCACTGTGCTTTGATTTCCACCTTACCACGTCCAAGAGGGCGTGCAAAACGGTGGCTTTTGGGTACAGTCCCGAATCACATGGAGGCAATGAGCGATAGGAGGGGATTCGTCTCTCCCGGTATAGGGAGTTGATGTTGCACTGTGTTCGATTGGCTATAACCGGAAATCCCTAGCCAGGGTTGCTGAGATTTACTGGTAAGTGTTACCAGTAGTTTCTCGAAATGTTATAGACCTCATATCGACACGACTTATCGAGCTATTGGGGTCTGACGTTTACCACCCCTAGGCGAGATATGCGACATATCAGACGAACAGACCGGACTGTACGGTAAGTGTTACTAGTTGGATTCACAGGAGTGTGAGCGGGCTTGCTCGTTGATCTTCTGATCGCTCAGTACCCGGGTGGCCGTTACGTTTGGCAGACCGCTTGCGGCTTGTGGGTGCTTGATATGATCATCACCTGCTGCCGGCGTATTGACGAGTCTTTAGAGTCCTACACAGAGGTTTCCTGGCTCAAGCGAAACAAAATAGGAGCGCATATGAGATATGTGCGGGACCGAGAATAATACCAGTATGTGATACTGTATTCGATTCTCGCGATTTGTGACATTGATCGGTTATATACGATATAGCCGGGTTATCGGATCAAGTGTTGATTCGATAAGTTGTTACTATTGATATTAGTCGGTCATATGCGATATGACCGGAACGTTAAATCAAGCGTTGATTTAATGATTTAATGCATAATTATATATTTGATATATTACTTTGCATTAACTAGTATTGGTTCACTCAAAATGGATTTTCTCACTTGAAGTGCACATTGTATATGTGATATATTTTTTGTGCACTTGATTGTATCATGTTTGATGATACATGCATGTTTGGGTGTATGTTTAGTTTAAACCTTGGTTAAGTAAATGGTTAGGGTTTTAATTTATTTATTCATTTATTTATTTATTTCTTTGGGCAAAAAGAGAAATGGTGGCTTGCTTTATTTTACATTGAAGCTTCATGATGCTTTGAAAAAGTCTACCATTTTTTTTTCATGCCTAACCTAACCATTCACCTAACCTTAGTTTACTCTCTACACATAACCATGGTTGCAATATGATAAGTATCATATTATTTTCTATTTTTTGAAAATACTTATCATATTCAATCTTCTTCTTCTTCTTCTTCAAGAAGAAAAGCTTGCCTCCATCAATGGCAACTTGAGAAAAAGAGTGAGAAATCCAATTCTAAAGTGAACCCACTTCCTATTTCTTCATCCTCTACCACTTGCCAAGTACTATAGGGTGTTTTCTTCACAAGTCTCATGGCTTGGTGAAGTTGGAGCTTGATCTTGTGTTGCCTCGACGTAGATCATCTTCGGCATCGATGTCGGCGACCTAGCCCGCCCATTTCTCCGATGAAGCCGATGCTAGAGTCCTGGATTCGATATGGACAGCGAAGGCACGTCATCACGGACCCTAGGAGGTGGATAACCGGATCTACAAAGGTTGTATGTTCGTTCACTCTTAGTTAAAACCGTTAACTTGCTTGTTTCGCCTAAAATTCTAGTTAACGATCTAGTCTAGGGTTTCTTGGCACCGTAAAATTTGATATTGGCATGGTTGATGCCTTGTGAGACCCCTTGAGCATGCCTAGGAACCCTACAATGGTATCAGAGCCTAGCTAGAGCCTTAGGCGAAGTGTAGACAACGTTTGAAATCCGAACGAACATCGAAACCCTAACTCCAAAATGCTCTCTGGACTTTTTTCAAAAACTGGGTTTTTTTCAGATTAAAAATGCTTAAAATATTCAGCAGGGAATTCTAAGAATTACGGTGCAAAAATTACCTAATGATGTGTCTAAAGCGCGGAGGAACCGCCGCAGAAGCCTGGCTTCTGCGGCGGTTCCGCGGCCATATTATGAGATTAGCCTATAATTTTTGCACAGTAATTTGTTTATTCAGGTGCTGAGTTTTCTGGGAATTTTTAATTTGCACTCAAGAGTTGAGTTTTCTGGGGTGTTTTGGAGCTTCGATGATTCGATCGGAAATTTCAAAATTTGTCTATATGCTTTTCCGGATATTTAGAATATATTAAAAAGTTCGACCGGATATAAATACCCAATTTTTCCCCTGTTGGGAAATTTCCAAGTGTTGGATTTTTCCATGGTTTGAAGACGTTCTAAGTAGTGCAAGTAACGCGATGGACCCTCTAGAAGACAACAAACCTTTACTCGATTATGTGACCGTCTTGAACTGCCCTTTGAACCTTAGGGTTTGGGGCAGTACGGCGTGCCACATGTGAGGCGTTGGCTTGACCCTTCTACGGCTGGACCGTTGGTACTGAGGCATGAACTGGATGTTTTTAAACCTATTTCATGTGTTGATTTGTTTCGGGAAAACATGGGTGTTTGAATGTTTGATCGGAAAGTTTAACATTTTCTATTTATCTGGAATGGGATACAATATTTGGAATCCACAAGCAGTTATGCGATAACTGATTTGAATGTTATAAACATAGCACTTTAGTCTCATTTGATCGGTTACCACGGAATTTTTATGTGATCAAAAGTCCGTCGCAATCACGTAGCGTACGCGGATACTCGCCGGGTAAACTTAATAGACAGCTACACCCCATAGCCCCGACCAAGTGACTGTAGGAGAACCCCGTCGCCGAAAGCATCCGTTCGGGTGCTCGCGGCAGCGGTGTTCCGCCTTGGTGCACTTTGTCGACGGTATCGAGGGTGCGACTGTCTACTGAAGTTTGCGACGAGCATTCGATCAGGATATCGGGAATCTTGTTGAATTGCCCGACTATGTATTGAAAAGTGTTTTCGATTTTGAGACTAAAATGCGGGGTTTATAATTGTTAGGCATGCGATGTCTAAGGAATTCATTTGATTAGGCATGGCATGTCTATGCAGGTTGCGGATTCCAACTCTTGTAGTTTTACACTTTCTTTTCTGCGACCGTAAGTGTAATATGTGATATCTCCGGTTTCGTTGCTATATGTCAACGACAATTGGGATACGCATGTTTACTTACGTTGATGACATGTGATGTTATGTATTGCTGGATATGTTATATTGGATCGTCGTGTTTGAATAGCCGGGGTTTTTATGTGAGATGAGTGTTTTTCATTTTCATTCATGTAAAAACTTGTATGTAATATTCTTTTATTGGGGCACTTCCAGGTTGCGGAAGATGTCACCTTTTGTATATTATTTACTTTTCCGCACTAGGATAGACCCAAGGAGGAGGGCACAAGTAACCTGGTTCTGGAGTCCAGTGGGAGACCAACTCGAGGAGTCGTGTCCGGGTCTCCTAACTCTAGAATTGGTAGGGTTGCTTGCCGCTCTCGTAGGGGTCTAGGGGTGTGGGTTTGGCTATTCATCGCGACCGTGGAATCCGTGTTTTATACTGGCTCGTATTAAAAACACGGACGTCCCAGTATATCCAATATTTTATATGATTCTTCTGCTGGGATATCTGTGATGTGATCTTTGATGTTCTGTGATAAATACTGTATATAGTATATATGATATATTATATAGACGTTACATATGTTTTACACCCGCGCTAGCCCTGCCCCGCTCTGCCGTTAGTTACCTAACCTAACGGTGCACAAGGGGACATCGAGGCGAATGCGGATGGCATAAGTGTACGTCGTATTTATCTGTGATGTTTAGGTGATTTAAATGATGGGACTTCATTAATGTGATTAATGAAAGAAAAGAAACCTAAGATGTTGTGGAATCGAATTTCAAATTAAAACAGGTAGCTACAGTTCTTGCTTTGCATCGCGGTGTTCCTAGTAGAACATCTTGCACCTTATTCGATAAGGAAAGGACCGAGATCCCTTCACCGGGAGTGACTCCTTTAGCAATAACTGGCAGATGCTACAACTCTCGGTTTGTCTTTTGATTGCTTCTATAGTTTCTGCTTTGCACAGTGATATATATGATATATCCCGCACCTCATTCGACGAGGAAAGGACCGACGATCCCTTCACCGGGAGTGACTCCTTTAGCAAAACTAGAAAAGCCTAAAAAACACTCCATTTCAAAATTCATTCGATCCTACAACGATATCAAGTTCATTACGAAATAGGTTTTCAGAAAAACCTGTCGTAGCCCTCCGTCATTTCAGATAAGTCCTACTTAGTATACGTGCTACGTTTGTTGAACTCCGTCAAGGCGTAGTGTGCGGTAGCTAACTAGTATTTATCTGCTTATGCATATGATGCAGATTGGATTAGGGTAGTCGTGCGACCTTGTTGACCTCCGTCAAGTGTCGTGCGGGTGGATTTGATTCAATCAAGAAATGACGGGTTGAACTTGACTAGTAGCCTATGCTTTGTTGACCTCCGTCAAGGTCATAGGGTGCCAGGGGAAAAATTATCAGGAATTTCAAGTGTTGAAATTTGCAATGAGATTACATAACTTCTATGAGATAGTTGGATCCCGATACCCACTGCGAGTAATTGTTACTCCTGGGAGAGTTTTACACATTACAATTAGCCGATCAAGTAGGTGTCTAGAAAGGTGTCAACGGGGTTAAGCCTATGGGAAAACGAGGTTTACAATAATTAGGTTCGTGCGAAAGCACGGGGGACCTCCCTCAAAGTACCGACACTGGCCTGGCTGAAAAATTGGCGAACTTGTAGCGTGTAATTAATCCCGGCTAGTCTTTCCTTTTAGGTTTTGAAGGAAGATTTGATAAAAACAGTGGGAGCCATCCTGATTAGATAAAATAATAACCAATCTGATCTTGCAAGAGCATACGCTGAGTGTTTTCTTCTCTCTCTCTCTCCAGGTAGCGACCATGTCACGCCTTAATCAAGATAATAATACGAATAATTGACCGAACCCGCTTGTTATACTGAGCTGGGGAACGTTGGTCCCGCTCCAACTTATAATTGTTATAAGACAGAGCAGGAAATAGGGGAATACCAAGATTCCCATACCGCTCAAACGAAGAGAGTGCATGCTGATACATCATCTTCGGGTGTGTTCATTATACAGAACTGTTTCTCAATGTCCTTTACGTCCTGGGTATATGATACCGGATCAGGATCCCAGATATGTAAGCTGTTACATAGGGCTACAGATAGGTAGAGAACTGAGAACGGGTGATAAGTTTCATGAGGCAGAAAACGGGGCAAGTGTTGCAGCCAAGTCTGTTGGTCACTGTCACCCTGTATTGTAAATACATTGATTCTGAACGAATGTTATTAGATACCGAACCTGATATAAAAAATCATATCAGTCTCTTTATTAGTAAAGAAAGGATATAATTTTGTATTGTTGGATAATGTTTTGAACATTTCCTATATCAAAAGTTGATCGGTTCAGGCACGTTATCTAAAAGCATTGATGTTCTAAATCAAACTACAGTTCTTAGTATATAGAACACACATAAGAGGAAGAGTTCAGAAATGAACGGATCCTTCTTGAGGTATTGTAGACTAGGTCATATCAATGCGACCTGACTAGCTAAGTTGCACAAAGATACATATTTAAATCTGTTTGAATTTACATCTTGTGAAAACTTGCCGGTCATATCACAAAGATAAGATGACCACAGCTCTGTTTACTGGAAACAGAGAAAGAGTTAGTGAACTCTTGGGATGATGCATGTTGATGTATGAAGGTCCCCTGTCTACACATGCCAAGACCGGTTCTTTGTACTTCATTAAATTCTCTGATGATCTTTCGAGATTCAGACCTATGTTCCTGTTGAAACACAAGTCCGAACCTTTTGAGATATTCACAGAATATGATTTAGAAGTAGAGAACCAAAATACGGGTATAAGTATTATGTCCTTTGATGGGATCGAGGAGGAGAATACTTGAGCACGGAAATCCTGGACTATTTTAAAGGAGAATGAGATTCTCTCTCAGAATTACTCCTCCGTATACACCACAGCACGTCGGTGTATCGGGGCGGAGCAGATACACCCTCTTTGATATGGTGTGCTCTATGATGAGTACTACTGAGTTACCTATTTCCTTTTGGGAGTTATGCACTTATGAAGTTGCATACCTATTGAATAGGGTTCCAATCAAATCAGTAGCCTACCGCTTCATATGTGATATGGAAAGGGAAGAGCCCATATCTTAAGTTAGTTAAGATTTGGGGTTGTCCGGCCTATGTCTAAAAGAAAAATCCGGACAAGATCGAGGCAAGGTCAGTTCTGTAGAACTGGAAACGTTCCAGCTATACAAACTACTGCAGATGATTTGATAGAACCAAAGGATTCAGTAGATTCCAACGAACCTCAGCCTCTCCGCCGATCGAGTAGGGTTCTTCACCCACCTAAGAGAAACTTCGGTTTCTCTATGACAGTGGGAGTGAGGAATGCATCATGAGATGATGACCCAACTAGTTTCGAGCTGGCCATCAAGAGTGGGACTCTGTAAGAATGGCTGGATGCTTAGCGATCTGAGATGGAATCCTTATACACCAACAAAGTATGGACTTTGGTTGCTATATCTGAAGGGTTAAATCCCCATCAGGAGCAAGTATATCTTGAGAAGATTACTTGGTGTACATGGAAAGGTTGAGACTTTCAAAGCTAGACTTGTTAAAGGATTGCATCAATGACCATGTATGGATTATTTTGAAACCTTTTCTAAGGATCTATGCTTAAGTCCATCCAGATCCTACTTGCCACGGCTACATACCATGACTATGATATCTGGTGGTTGGGTGCCATGACTGCTTTTCTAAATAATGATTTAGAAGAGAACGTCTATAAGAACACAGCCAGAGGGCTTCGTAAACAGTGGGAGCAGCGGAAACGCGTGCAAGATGTTTTATGTGATAAAGCAGGCATCGCGGAGTTGGAACGTCTGTTTTGATGTAGTAGTCAAATAGTTTGGCATCATCAAAATGGTAGATGAACCTTGTATATACAAAAAGGTAGTAGGGAGTATGGTTGTGATCCTCGTAGAGTACGTGGATGACATACTCTTGATAGGGAAGGAGTTTCCTATGCTACGCTCGGTCAATCTCCGCTTATCATAATGATTCTCCATATATGATCAAAATGATACCTACTAAATCCTGGATTTTGGATCTAATTGTATGTTAGGAATCTCACTAGTAGTAGTGAGATGGTATCAATCGATCCTGGGGAGAATCACTGGAAGTGTTTCAGGGTGATAAAGACGACTGAATGTCAGTCACAGGCATTGTCTTTACCCTCAGTAAAGGGACGGTATGTTGGAAGAGTTCCAAGATAGATACCGTGGCATACTAGACGATAAAGGCTGGATACATCGCTACTTAAGATGCTACCAAAGAGGCAGTCTGGGTGTATATTAGTTCATGAGATGAACTTAGTTCCTCCCATTGTATGACAATGGAGTTGTGGCCTATGCCAAGGAACACCCATCCCATCAGTGATCCAGACATATTCTAAGGCAATATCACCTGATCATGGAGATGGATGATCTCCAAGGTGATCTTGGTTAGGAGAGCAGACTCAGAGGATAACATGGCGAATCCACTCACGAAGGCCTATTCCCAGAGAGAGACTTTTATGGGATGGTTGAGTATGAGATACTGCAACCACTGCTACAGATGGCCCTAGTGCAAGTGGAAGATTGTTAGTTATATGTATGCCCTAAAGACCATTACTGTACATAGGATGTATATTGTAGTGGATGCTGGGACATATATAGGGAGGACTTTCTTGCTCGACATGATAGTATGCTATCTGGTTACTCTTTACCTTAACGTGTATACTGATTGTCTCTCTGTTACATGTTGGTAAAGCCATTAGGATGTGTACTTGACTACCTGGATTATGATGCGGATCATACTAGTGGGGACATGGTAGTCCATAAGTACATCCTTCAAAGTCCCTAGTTGTGGGTATATCGAGACAGGGCATCGATATACCAGAGTAGACTAGCGTATACCTTCTCGACCTATACAGATGGGTGATGGATGATCCCATATCCCTTGGTGTTTGACATCAGAGATGATGTACGGGTGCTCCGTGGAGACTGGGTACACTGGACGGACTCGCCGAGAACTCCCAGATGGTATTATACCTTACGTCAGATGGCAGTTCTCTGGTGACACTGGTACAGGTTAGTCTGTAGACCCGAGATCGTCATAGAGTCTTGTGTGATTCCCACTGTGCTTTGATTTCCACCTTACCACGTCCAAGAGGGCATGCAAAACGGTGGCTTTTGGGTACAGTCCCGAATCACATGGAGGCAATGAGCGATAAGAAGGGATTGGTCTCTCCCGGTATAGGGAGTTGATGTTGCACTGTGTTCGATTGCCTATAACCGGAAATCCCTGGTCAGGGTTGCTGAGATATACTGGTAAGTGTTACCAGTAATTTCTCAAAATGTTATAGACCTCATATCGACACGACTTATCGAGCTATTGGGGTCTGACGTTTACCACCACTAGGCGAGATATGCGACATATCAGACGAACAGACCGGACTGTACGGTAAGTGTTACTAGTTGGATTCACAGGAGTGTGAGCGGGCTTGCTCGTCGATCTTTTGATCGCTCAATACCCGGGTGGCCGTTACGTTTGGCAGACCGCTTGCGGCTTGTGGGTGCTTGATATGATCATCACCTGCTGCCGGCGTATTGACGAGTCTTTAGAGTCCTACACAGAGGTTTCCTGGCTCAAGCGAAACGAAATAGGAGCGCATATGAGATATGTGCGGGACCGAGAATAATACCAGTATGTGATACTGTAGTCGATTCTCGCGATTTGTGACATTGATCGGTTATATGCGATATAGCCGGGTTATCGGATCAAGTGTTGATTCGATAAGTTGTTACTATTGATATTAGTCGGTCATATGCGATATGACCGGATCGTTAAATCAAGCGTTGATTTAATGATTTAATGCATAATTATATATTTGATATATTACTTTGCATTAACTAGTATTGGTTCACTCAAAATGGATTTTCTCACTTGAAGTGCACATTGTATATGTGATATATTTTTTGTGCACTTGATTGTATCATGTTTGATGATACATGCATGTTTGGGTGTATGTTTAGTTTAAACCTTGGTTAAGTAAATGGTTAGGGTTTTAATTTATTTATTCATTTATTTATTTATTTATTTTGGCAAAAAGAGAAATGGTGGCTTGCTTTGTTTTACATTGAAGCTTCATGAAGCTTTGAAAAAGTCTACCATTTTTGTTTCATGCCTAACCTAACCATTCACCTAACCTTAGTTTACTCTCTACACATAACCATGGTTGCAATATGATAAGTATCATATTATTTTCTATTTTTTGAAAATATTTATCATATTCTATCTTCTTCTTCTTCTTCTTCAAGAAGAAAAGCTTGCCTCCATCAATGGCAACTTGAGAAAAAGAGTGAGAAATCCAATTCTAAAGTGAACCCACTTCCTATTTCTTCATCCTCTACCACTTGCCAAGTAGTATAGGGTGTTTTCTTCACAAGTCTCATGGCTTGGTGAAATTGGAGCTTGATCTTGTGTTGCCTCGACGTAGATCATCTTCGGCATTGAAGTCGGCGACCTAGCCCGCCCATTTCTCCGATGAAGCCGATGCTAGAGTCCGGGATTCGATATGGACAGCGGAGGGACGTCATCACGGAGCCTAGGAGGTGGAGAACCGGATCTACAAAGGTTGTATGTTCGTTCACTCTTAGTTAAAACCGTTAACTTGCTTGTTTCGCCTAAAATTCTAGTTAACGATCTAGTCTAGGGTTTCTCGGCACCGTAAAATTTGAAATTGGCATGGTTGATGCCTTGTGAAACCCCTTGAGCGTGCCTAGGAACCCTACAACCCTTTCCCTACTTCTTCTTCCACCAACCAGAGCACTGCATTGATAAAAATTTTGAATGGTTGGTGTTAACTTTCGGTCTTTGCAAAGCTTGGCATCGACCAATGATTTTTGACCCCCTCATGTGATTTTCAAAAGATTAACATTGCATAACTCAAGTTTGGGGGGGCATTTTTCTGGCTCTTGAGAAGAAAATTTTTACAAAATTTTGAGCCAAAAATAAGTTTGGGGGAGTTTCTTCACTTAAATATTTTGCCCCCACTAATAAATTCCTTCCAGGCTTACAATTTTTTGAGATTTAACAGAAGGCAACAGTGAGGACACTGTTGAAAACAAGTTTGGGGGAGGTTTGTGCTTATTTTTGCATCATTTGCATATCACTTTGCATAAGCACAAAACATTTTTGAAAACCTATAAAAAAAATTTAAATTTTTTTAAAAAAAAAAATTAAATATATTTTTGTACATAAATAAGATAATAAAAGATTAGATAGTGAAAAATTACATCCATGAGATTAGAAAAATTTAAGAAAACCAAGAAAATTAGAAGTTTTCTTAAACGAACTAGTAATAAGTAGTTATGAGCCGTTGTCCCAAGGGTTAGTAAGATGAAGGAAGTCACTAATCTGAAGATAAAAATAAGTCTGAAAAATAGTTCCTATTCTGGAAGCCAAACATTTTGAACGTTGATACCCTACTATTCGCACTTACACACGTCTTGAAACTCGGGATAGTAGATGATACCTTGAAGTGCTCTTGTCTAAAAGCTAAAGTATGAAGGTAATAAAAAAAAATATGAATAAAATATAAAATGGTGAGAAAAATGGACACTGGTTTTGTTATCGCCAAGGCAGCAATAAAAAAATTTAGCGAGGGTGCCTCTTCACCTAGTGCCCTAAGGCCAACTGGTCTGGGAGTCACTGCTAAGCCTTAGGTGGTGCAAGACGAGGAAAAACACCAAATAAGCAAGCACATGAGTAATCGGTCGGTTAGTACCTCAAGAAATATTAACGGTCGCATGAAAGTGTGTGAGCAAATTCATTTAAATATTCATTAATTAAAAAGTACTGAGGCAGATGGACAAGAGTATGATAGCTTGAATTGAATTCTTCGGGTGTAGGGATGTTCTTTATACACACGTAGGGTTATATGATCGATATTTGGAAGAAAAATAGGAATGAAGAATAAGACGATGTTTTATTTAGGGAGGACGTGATTTCCGACATCTTTTCATGACTATTAAGATAGGGCTCATCAACCGAAAAGCTAGCATAGTTGGAAACCCTAATTTTCAAAGTCTTTCTTTTACAATTCTTATCTTTATATGTAACTTTCACGGTCTTCTTTTTATTATTGGATTTTGTGGGTGCAATCCGCTGAAAACCCTCAGGAGACAACGTTCCTCATACTAGGGACACCTAGAGGTTTAAAGGCTTGTTGCACGTGCTCTGTGCAATCGTGTTGCCTACGAAAGTGTGCTAGTTAGTTTTTCTTTTTCTTTATTTTCTCCTTCTCTTTTTAATAAAACAGTTCGCTCGAGAAGACCGAAAATAAGTTTGGGGAAATTTGATCGGTCGAAAATATTGCATTTTTAACACATCAATTTCCCTACCATTTGCACTCATCTAGAGGTGTTTGGTATTAATATATCACATATTAGCAAAACAGCCGTAAAATACCAAATAACATGTGTTGTATACTAAAAACGGCATTTCTGAGGGAAATTGAGTGTTTATCATTGCATCGCATAATCTTTGTGTATCGCAACACCTGTCTCGAGAATCTGTGCAGGAAATTTCAGGAAAAGAGCCGAAACTGTGAAAAGTGCTGACAAAAATAGGCCAAGTCCAAGACTTGAGATCTGGCAGAAATAAAGAAAGCAAAATGAGATTCCACACATTTTACAGAGGCCACAATTGCAGCACCAAAACACGTAGAAATATCCATGCGTTAAAGCTTCTAATGGGCCGCGGATCCGCGGCCAATAGGTGCTTCCCGCCGCGGATCCGCGGCCAATAGGCGCTTCCCGCCGCGGATCCACGGCATAAAGATGACATCATCACTCCAGAATTCCTACACGTGGCTTATGTAACGGCAATAGCTTCCAGAAGACTCCAGAATACCACATGGCTTCATCCAGAAGGCTCGGCCTAACAACCTTATCCTAGAATATTCCTCATTCTAGAATATTCCCTCCAACAAACTTATTCTAGAAGTCTCTCTCCAACAACCTTCTTGTAGAATCCTCCTTATAACAATATTCTTCTAGAAGCCTCCTTGTAACAACCCCATTCTAGAATATTCCCTCCAACAAACTTCTTCTAGAAGATTCTTTCTAACAACCTCATTTTGGAGGGAAAATTCAAATGAGGTAGTTCATTTTGGAGGGAAAATTCAAATGAGGTGGTTCATTTTGGAGGGAAAAGTTGTTCATTTTGGAGGGAAAAGTGGTTCATTTTGGAGTGAAATTTGAATTCTAGATCTAAGGTTGAGATGCTTATAAAAGGAAACCTAGATCTAGGGTTTTGGGTTGTTCATTAGTTCATTAGTCTCTCATCTCTTCCTCTTCCACCCACAAGTTGAGTGACACAACTTGTGCCTCAAAAATCCAAAATCCAAAGCCAAATTCAAGATCCCGAGTACCATTCAAGCGAGAAGCCTTCAACTTTTTAGAAGCGGAGCCGATCTTCAATCGAGCATGTGATCCAAGCAGATCCGCGACTCAAGGAGACGAGCGAAGCCAAATCGATGATCGAGTTCTTCCTCTTGTAGTCCTTGAGCGATTTGTAACGGAATTTTTGATATATAAAAGGTGAAATTCTTTAATCTTGCTTTCTTTAAATTTTGGCATCATCATTCGATCTCAATTTGTGATTGTGGTTCTTGTTGTGATGTTTGAATAAAACTCCGCTCGTAAAGGAGTCGAGACGATCAATAGAATGATGATGTAACAAATATTAAAATGATTCTTAAGTCCTACGAGTTTGTAAACTCTTGTAAATTGAAGAATCGACGACCTAGTTTCGGTTCGATGCTCTCTTGATTTTGATCGCTCGAAATTAGGGATCCACGATCGATTCTTGAATTTACTAGAGGCTAGAATGTGAATGATATCGACGAAGGAACAAAGGATAGATGTTGAAACCCTAGTTTCACAAGAAATCCCTAATTCTCGTTGATCATCATCGATCTAGTATCAATTCATCGATGGATAAGAATACGTAATCGCTAGATTTCATCACATCTATAGATCCGATCGATTCCTACGAGTCTCACTTCGATTCTTGATATTTGATTTGGAAATCATCATAAATTCTCAATTGTTGATTTTAATGTTTTCTTAGATCTAGATTTTTCTAATTCTTGAAATTCAATTTATAAATCATGAATTGTTTCTTTTCTTTTCTTTAAAGTTTCAACTCATCTAAATCGAAAAACGAACGATTACACTTTCCCTGTGGACGATCCGCACTTACTAACGCGCTACATTCGACACCGTTATTAACTGCGGTCAAAATATTTTTAGTTGTGATTTCTTTACAATTTTCTATAAACCGACACAATCGGAAATTCATTCAATCAACCAAGAAAGAGAAGATTTTGAGGACTATGAGCAACTCAAGAAAATTCTTGAGTTGCCAAATGAGGTATTTTCTGAACCTTTGGCTTGGTATTTCCATTACTTTTACCCCCATCTTAGATTAGAACCGAGATCGTGTGGTTTCGGTGAACTTTGAAAACTCTAGTTAGGGTTTACGGAAACTTTGGGTTGTAATGTGTAATTAAGCTCAGTATAGGCCACACAAAACCCCTAGTGTTAGAATTTAGACCTAAAACAGAGATTAGTGCCCCGGAATACGGATTTAAAAAAGCCGATATCGGAAAATTGTGAATTCTGTGAATGTAAAATGGAATCTGCTAACAACCGGAGACTTTGAAAATTATTTTGCAAACACAGAGAGACATGCAGGCACCTAGGAAGCTACAATGAAAACCCTAGCCCCTAACTCCCTAACTTGGCCGTAGATTTATTCCCTCTGGCCGCAATTTGCGGCCAGACCTGGAGCTTTGTGGCTCGTTCATCTTCTGTAGCTCCTACATCTATAAATTAGACCCATGGCATATGCAAAATTGACCAATTTGACCTAAGGTAAAATCTGAGGCCTTTTTCCTGAGTTGTTGTTTTGATTCGGGTTTCGTATTACGTATTTTAAATTCTGGATTTGTGTATTTTTGTTTTACCTCGATCACTTGGCGTTTGCACGACGACATCGAGGGTTGTTTGATGGTTTTGAAAGCGTAAGTCCATAGGTTCTAACCTATAGGCCTTAGCGTGTTGTTTGGTTTTCCGATGTAATTTTTAAGTGCTTTTGCGATTGTGTTATCTTTGTAGGTACCTTCACGAGGGCGTCATATAATGAAGAAGATGAAGGCGACATCGACACCGACACGCAAGATGCAAGGTGAGTAGATTATATCTACGGGTGGATTCGGGTGGATAGCGTATAGCACCCCCACAGTTGGATGTTTAGTAAACTATATATATACTACATATATAAGTATGATAGCATTTTGTGTGACACGGATATTCTAGATGTGATTAGGTGTACTATGGATAGATTAGGGTTTAGAAGTAAACTAGTATAGTTTCCTAGTTGCGAACCCTAGAATAGGTTTACACCCACACACACACACATGCTTATCTGTTATACTTATACCTGGATGATGAGGATAGTGGATGATATTTGGAGATGAGTCGATGAGATTGAGCATAGTGCCATGATATTGGTGATATGATGTGATTCGTATTTTGGATACGACATGAGATTTTTGTGGGCTTTTGGACGTGTGTTTACACACGCGTTTATATAGATGGTATTAGTTGTACTAGACTTAGATCAGTACCCCAGATCATGAGATATGATGATAAGGATACCAGATAATTGATGAGATGGATGTGATATTGACCCGTACTCAAATTTGGAATGCCGTACGATGACTTGCCGTACGAGACTTATATTGATGATAGATCCGCACTCATGACTCGAGGATGTCATATGATATTGTATCATACGAGGTACCTTTGAGGAGGGATCACTGACTATTATATTTATATATATATATATATATATATATATATATATATATATCGACTCAGATTTAGGTGGTTTCCATACCCCTCCTGATTGACTTGATAGTTAGAGCTGTAGTTTTGCTAGTAGAGCTTAGACTAGGCCGATGCCATACCTATTTCATAACTAACGAATCGGGTGTATTTTAAAGACAGGCAAGGGATTCTATGGATATTTTCAAAAGGCGCATCTTTTCTTAAAAATATCGTAGCCCTTATTTTCCTAAAAACCCCGATTCATCTTCTTTCAAATGGCAAAACAGTATGACATAGATACATTGATGTAGATACTGCACTGTTGTGTTATTATCCATTTGCCGCATATACTTGCTTTTCGTATCGCATGGCATGTTGAAATACGTTTATTGTTATATTAAAACCATATTGTACATTCATACTTGTGTACTTAGATATTGTCCACTCATACTTGTGCACATACCTATTGTACATTCATACTTGTATACTTACATATTGTAAACTCATACTTGTGCACATACCTATTGTATATTCATACGTGTGTACTTACATATTGTACACTCATACTTGTGCACAAACCTATTGTACATTCATACTTGTGTACATACATATTGTACACCCATTCTTGCATACATACGTATTTGCACATACATATATAATTCTGGCTTGATTTGAGATTTGGGAACTGCAAAATACTTTTAAAACTGATTCATTTCAAAAGAGCGGTCTTCCCTCGCTATGTGCATATTACTGTTTTATGTCGCATGATATATTGATATGCTTATATTCTTTTATGTTTCGCATACATCATGCTTTATGATTATACATATTGAGATATGTTGTTTCCAAGATATTTCTAGATTTGGGAACCGTGGGTATTTCAAAACAGAGTATGTATTTTTTTAAAAACCCGGTTACCCTTGATATGATATTTCAGTGCGTCCACCATGTGTTTTATCGGTTCTGAGAGCGACATATGAAACCCGATTCGAGGAGAGGTAGGCACCGTCTGCGGGTACATGGTGGACCCGATGAGGTACCCCGGGGCAAGAAGACTCGTATATGTTAGACGGTGAGCCTGGCAGGGGAGTACTACCTATCGGTGATTGTTTTTGAGCTCGCCGGATATCTGGGGGATACCGACCGGAGTTGAGAGAGGAGACGGCCCGATCCGGACAGACGGAGCCCTATGTATATGAGGATTTACGTGCCGATGCTAGGAACAGGTTTCATGATGTTTTCGAGTGTCGATGCTTGACACTCAGGTTCCATGATTTGATATGTCGCGAGCGACACATGTTGATTTACATCCTCATACTTCCATGCATATGCTTTATGACATTTACATGCATGATGCTTATTGTCATTGGGTGACACGTGGACGATTTCTACATACATATAGTTGACATTGATGATATTGATCACATAGTTGGATGATATCCACATATTCATAGACTTCATGATATAGTCGACATTGATCATACCTCATATTTATGATATGTTATTACCTGAGGCACTGGCACGAGCACTTGGCACTACACTCATGTATAGATGTTACATTGCCACCTTATTATGCTTCAGACTTATTCATTTGAGGTTTATATATATATCTGATCGTATTGACCTAGGATTGTGTCATACATACGATTTCTGCTCTGTGATGTTTTCTATTCAAGAGTTGGCAACTCACCCCCGTTGTGCCACAGTTCTTGCAGATTTTGCCGTACAGGTTCCATTGCGGCTTTCTGGCACACTGCTTCCCTTACGGATGATTTGCTTTGGTAGGTGGGTTCTTTTGCATCAGAACCACCATTGTATCTGTATTATTCAGTTGTATCTAGTAATTCCATCAACCAAACTTGTATGTCGTTTCAGACTTAGAAAACACGTTATGTATTATTTCGACCATAGAGTCGTGCGATGTATTATTATGGTTTTCTTAATATTTTGAGTTTCTTTTGAGTTTTGATCCTCGCCCGTCGGCGTTGTATATTATACTGCTTGCGTGGTTGTGTCCGTCGATTGACGAAGAGCTAGCTCCCGCTTGGGGATTCCTTTTATCATTGCATATATATTATTCTTCATTGTACGCCGTTCGGGGCCAGCATTTACAAAGGAAACTCTGCCGAAATTTTCAGAAAAGACTATAGATTTTAAAAATGCATATTCGGCTTACTTATTTAAAAATCTTGTTTTTAAAACATGTTTTCTTCACTTCTTAAAACTATTTTCCTTCAGTTATTATTTAAAATGGTTTTAGATTTCTGGGCTTTTGGCTTACTTGGATTAGATGGGGTCCTATAGACTTCATATGATTCAAGGGCCAGTCACGGGCTATTTCGGGTCGTGACATCTCACTAGGATGTCACCAATATCATGTATGATAGGGTACCGTAGGGAGCGGATTGTGGTTGCTTTGATGGGAGTTCGAATTAAGATGTTGGGCAAAGAAAAGAGTGAGAGAGATTTCCTTCTCTCAAACTTTCATTATCCTACCCTAACAAGTGAGAAACTACTCACCCATTATAAAAAAAGAAAATAAAAAAACAACGAAGATAGAAAGAAATGAGGTAGAAAATCACAACTAGATATTTGGGACCTCACTTAGGCAAGGATCACACTTAAGCATCATGGTTGGAAGGATAAAGAAAATAGAAGAAAAACAAACCAAACAACAAACAAACAAACAACAAACAACAACTACTTAACAAAGAAGATTACAAACAACAAATATAAGAAATACATTATAAGACATGCATATGAAAAGAACCTTCTTTTTTCATCATTGACTCAAAAGCTCACTACAATATTAATGGAGGGAAAATGGAGCAAGAAAAAAAGTTACAAACTAACTATACTAAATCCTAACACAAGAATGAGCACCCTAACTTGGCACAAAACTGGGCTATTTATAGGCAGAGAGATAAAACCCTAGACCTATATTCTGAGCCCAAATACAATGACCAAAATACCCCAAAAATATCTCATGACACCGAGTCAACTCAGCCGCGGAACCGCCGCATTATTGCCACATTGGCCGAAGTTCCGCGGCGGGTTTGAGGGATTGGTTTGTCGTTTTTTCCATGGTTTCTTGTGTTGCTTTCTTCTGTTGTTCTATATGACCCAAGTTGCAAATTGCTTCCAACATTTCTTCAGATTTGCAACAGTCGAAAATGGCTTCACTTTTAATTCATTTGATCTCTATCTCCCTCGAGCTCCGCGCATCCATTGAATCTTGTGTTGCCCCTCTCGTGCTCTGTGCTTGTCCGAGACACAAATGCCTACTGTTATTTGTCTTGAACGATCCCTGCCTTAATACTTAGTACTACTTCTTTTTTATTAATGATGGACGGATTTGCTCACACATCTTTCATGCGACTATTACAGCTTCCTTAGGCATTAATCAGCCGATTACTGAATGTGTGAACTTAAAGCGTAAATAGCAGTTTCCAGGTCTTGTACTAATTTTATTTTTTTCAATTTTTTTCAAGACCGGATATATTTTTCAATGATTCTCTTTTGGTGGTTAGTTTTAAATACCGTTTTTTCTTTCATACTAGGCTTTCAGGACAGAGTATTTCTAGGTATCCTCTACTATCCCAAGTTTCAAGGTGCGTGTATGTGCGATTTATAGGGTATATATTTCAGAATTTGGACTCAAGATTTAGAACTATTTTTCAGACTTACTCTTCAAATAAAGCTTTCAATACTCTTCCTTCATTTCAACTTAGCCCAAGAACTTAACTCAAAATTGCTTATTTCTAAACAAGATGCAATGACGTATATTTACTGCAGTTATACTTCAAGGAAGGTTATATTTTAGGGTTTTTAAGTACTAAGTTTAGGATTTAGTTCTTTCTAACTAGTCAACCGTAATGTCAAACTTGAGTCAAAATAGCCAACATTGAATTTTTTTTTATAATTTTTTTTTGAAAAAAAAATGCAATATAAAAAGGATGCGATGCGGAATTTAAATATGCAAACAAAAGAACAAATATTTACAACAAAAAATGTGCAGATGCCGAATGCAAGGATAACTATTTACAAAAAAATCCCGCCCCCAAACTTAGTCACAGCAGTGCCCTCACTGCTGCTTACTGCGTCTCCTAGAACTAGACGCATTACCGTTTCAATCCAACACTACTCATGCCAGCTCCACTCACGTTGGTACCACGACCCTGCGATCTCGCTCTCTCTCCTCGTGCCAACAAGGTAGACATCCCCTACTCAAGACTCGTAATACAATGATCAAAGGCCATCAACATCCCCAACACACTCTCTACCCCCTATGAGCACGTCGCAGCAAGCGTGCTTGCTCGGCGGGGGTCAGCTCTTCATCGCTCGCTGTGGAGCTCGAGTTGGGCGTCTCTGCCATCACATCCTCGGACGGCTCGGTGCGCGACCATAACGCATGAAGTCTAGTGTTTGACGTGGATACACCCTCTAGTAGGGGTCGAATGGGAACCCTATCATGCAGAAAAGTATCGAATTCCTAAACAGAAAGGAAATAGCGACACAATTGTGTCACTAATATTGGGCACGGGTAATTGGCTACCCCCTTGCCGGCGCCAATCGAGTGCAAAAGCACAGTGCACATGTCATAGCTAGGGTTTTTCATCATTAAAGTGTGCACAATGTGTAGGGATGGGGTGAAAAAGGTGGTGTTATGCGAACTTCCAAAGATATTGTTTTGTGCCCAACGACACACGGTTAAGATGTTCGCATACAACGTACGTGCTTGAATTCCTTTCCTAGGTTCCCTAGAACAATCATCGCCCATCAACGACATGTAATCCTTAAAGCGGAGGGGTTGCTCGTGTGCGAGGATACAGGGTATCGAAGTGACTTCATAAATAAAGTTCCTATTTATAATAATTTCCCGATCCCCCCACAACAAGCGTATAAACCCGTATTTAGCTAAACAACCCTTCATGCTCTTAAAGAAACGCACAACGAGATCCGGAAGCGCGAACGCGTTTGGATGGCTATACAATATTAGTTATATGTATACCCTAGAGGCCATTATTGTACATATGATGTATATTATAGTGGATGCTTGGATATGTATAGAGAGGACTTTCTTGCTCGACATGATAGTATGCCATCTGGTTGCTCTTTGTCTTAACATGTTGACTTGTACAAGTGATGCTGTCTTGCTCTCACATGTTGATAAAGAATTTAGGATGTGTACTTGACTACTAGGACTATTGTCACGTCCCGAAAGTACGGAACAAGACCGGCACTTAAACTACGAATGTCTCGAGGTGTACGTAATCTAA
This sequence comes from Agapanthus africanus, assembly GCA_030015575.1. Taxonomy (NCBI): domain Eukaryota; kingdom Viridiplantae; phylum Streptophyta; class Magnoliopsida; order Asparagales; family Amaryllidaceae; genus Agapanthus; species Agapanthus africanus. The sequence goes on along the minus strand of JASDDO010000012.1, from coordinate 291,555,091 downwards.
GTAAACCGAAACCCCAGAAATCCAAACCAAGAAAAGTAGTAGAGTGAAGGAAAACAGATTTTAAACAAGTAGTTTCAATACCATAAGCCGAATTATGCGGGTTTCTAAAAACATCAAAAATTTCCTGAAAATTTCGGCAGAGTCTCCTTTGTAAAACTGGCCCCCAAACGGGATACAACATGAATAGTATACGAAATCAAAAAAAGGCATCCCCAAGCGGGAGCTAGCTCTTCGTCAACCGACGGTCATAACCACACAAGCAATATAATATACAACGCCAACGGCGAGGATCAAAACTCAAAAGGAAACCCAAAACCACAAGAAATCCACAGAAATATAACGCGCAACTCTAAGGTCGAAGGAATAACATCACTGGTCTCTATCTCAAAAATAAATACATATTTGGTTGATGGAACTTCTAGATACAACAGAATAATGATATACAAGATATATAATGGGGGTACGATACAAGTAAACCCACCTACTAGCAAATCACCCGAACGAAACTATGCCCGCAAAGCCGTAATGAAATCTGTACGACAAACCTGCAAGAAACTGGGCACAATGGGGGTGAGTTGCCAACTCGTGAATAGAAAAACATCTACGCACAGAAATCGCATAACACAGTGCCTAGCATCGGCAAAAAACGAAATCCCAATATCTCGATATCTCTGTATCACAGTCTCTGTACCTCAATATCTCGAAATCTCAATGTCTCAATCACAATATCTAGGGCACCGTCAGTCCAGACCGGCCCCTACCATCCATCTCAAGACCACGACGGTATCCTCCGGATATCCGACGCGTCGGGTAAAATCACCGGTAGGTAGTGCTCCCCTGCCAGGCTCACATCGTCATCAGCACGCGGTTCTTGCCCCGGGGTACCTTACCGGGTCCACCATGTACCCGAAACGGTTCATCCGACTCCTCGAATCGGGTCTCGAAATCCATCAGCAAACTCATGGTGGACGACTCATACATCATGGGAAAAACCGCGCTTTTCATTTAAAAAGAGAAAGAAGAAGTTTGTATATGTTTTGCGGTTTTCCCCAAATCCAGAAAATATCATGGAAATCCGAATCCAAAACCTCAATAGCACGTAAAAAGTGAATATATGCATGAAAATCCATGAATGCGGTATATAAATGAATAACAGTATGCATGAAGTAGCAGGTAATAACTACAATGTCTAAACTAACATATAAGGCAAGTACACTAATATCATGTCAAAACTACTAGCTAACAAGCTAAATGAAGCAATAATATTCTCTAAGTGTACGTGACATGGCAATTACCGATGAAGATGTGTGTGAGCCGGCAAGTAAGTGTACGTGGTACATACGCATCATCGGTAATGGTGCTGGTGTCCTAACCACAAGATATCAACAGTAGAATATGAAGCATAATATAAGCATGTGATGCAGAGCGAACAACAATAATATGCGGGAGCTGAATACTAGATGCAACGATAACTAATATGCATTAACCTAATATAAGTCCTACAATAGTGCCTTTTGAAATAACACGAATCGTGGGGTTTTGAAAATAGGGGCTACGGTGTTTTTAAGAAAAGATACGTTTTTTTTGAAATATCCGTAGAATCCCTTGACTTGTCTTTTAAAATACGCACGATTCGTAAGCTTTGAAATAGGTAGGAACCGAATCTAATCTAACAACTAACTAAACTAAAGGGCTAAGCAACAAGCTAGACTACAGGTAAGGAAACCGCCTAACATCTGAGTCGATACATATACATACCTATATATATATTAGTCGGTGATCCCGCCTCAATAATATCATCTCCGATACCATATCTATAATCAGACATCCCAAGTCAAGAGTGCGGATCAATCATCAAAATATAGCTCTTACGTAAATCCGTCGTACGGCATCCCCAAATCTGGGTACGGATTAATATCACATTCATCATACTATTCACCTGGTATCCTCTTTATCTAATATCATGATCGGGGTACTGATCTACGTCTAGTACAATACTGATACCGCCTAAGTATGCATGGACGTGTGTGAAACACTACGTCAAGGACCCGCTACAACGTCATGTCGTATCTCAAATACGAATCCTGCCATATCACCGAATTCACAACCTCAATACAAATCTCATCGACTCATCTCAAACCCAAGTATCATCCTCAAATCCGTATGTGAACACATAGTCCCATACCCATGTGAACACATAACTATATATTCTCGAAAACACAAATGGAAGAAGAATGTATGCAAGTATGGGTGAGTGTGTTCGTGAATGGTGCGACCACTACTCTAGGGATTCGCGATACTAAACTATCCATACTTATCATCAATATACTCAAACAATATATAAACAATATATATATGTGTGTATACGTATTCGTATACATCACCACGAACTGCGGGGGTGCTATACGCCATCCACCCGACTTCTCCCCGTAGATATAAATCTATTCACTTGGTCCTCGCTCGCCGGTGCCGACGTCGCCACGTGCTTGCTTGTCGTCTCGAAGTCCACATGGGGTACCTACATATCATAACGCACCGTATCGCATTAAAATCCGACTCATGACCAAAACAACGCACGAATCCCACATAGGTCAAAACCTATGGTTGCCTTCACAAATCGACCCAAAAACCCTCGACGTCGGCGTACAAACGCCAAACCATCAAGAAAAACCCAAATACACTCATTTGCAAATTCACGAACACTAATTTTAATATAAAATAGGTTAAAACTCACAAAAACCCCAATTTCACTTAAAAAGTCATTTTTCCGAAAATCTAGCAAGCAAAATTACCCGTTTTAGTACAAAACTCGACGTTTAAACAATTCTACCGGCCATAATACTTATTAAATAACTTAAATAATCCATACAAACCATTCCCACGATTTAATTTCACCAAACCACATACGTTCAAAAAAACTAGTTTGCAAAAATACCGACTTTAACTCTTTTTAAAGTAAAATTCACAATTTTACAAATAAGCTTGGTTTTGCATGGTCCAAAGGCATTAAACCACTTATTATAATACTAATAATGACATGAAACCATAGTTATATTTTAATCTAAGACATTCAATAATTTTCCAAAAATCTAGTAAGTAAAATAGCTTAAATATTACAATTTCAACTTAACAATTTACAACTAACAATTTGATTATGTTTCACATTCCACAAAAAGAAGAATCCCACTTGCAACCATAATCATACAACAAAACCCTAACTATAATCCAAAACCATCCACTTGAATTTCTAAACTTGAATTCAAAACCCCTTTATTTATATTTTTTAAACACCTAAACAAGTTTGCTTTAAACATACAACTAACAATTAACAAATATGGAAGAATTTTTATACCTCATGATCAAGAGATCAACATGAAGATCATGGCCTCCAAAATGCCAAATTTCTTCCAAGATCCATGCTAGCTTGGGCAAAGAAATAATGGGTAGAGATTGGATTTTGTTTTTGTGGGATTTTTGACTTGGATTTTTGGTGGAATTTTGTGGGTTTTGCAATGAAATGGAGAAGAATCAAGAGGGGCTGTTTGAGGGCAGGTTTCGGCCAGAAATTTGTGAGGATTGGGTGAGGGAGGGGAGAGAGTGAGGTGGGGAAAGATAAATCTAGTCAAAGTCCACTCAATTTCTATCATTTTCTATTCTATTCTTTTCTTTTCTTTCATTTCTTTTCTTTGGAATTTCAAGTGGGGAAAAGTGATGGGGCTGCTGACTTCAGCCAAGGGGAGAAGTAAATGGGTGTGTGTGAGTGTGGGTATGGGTGTGGGGTGATGGAAAATGACAAATACAATACCCCAAACATCCATTTACACTAAAAAAAGCCTTTTTTCTTCAATAATTTCTAAACCGTTTTGGCAAACGATTTCGTTTCAAAAACCACATGATAAAATTTTGTTTAATGTTTTATGATGCACAAAATTTGTTTCAACTCATTCCAATTTGTAATTTTCCCTGATTAAATATATTAGGGACGACTTAAAATAATATTAAAATAATTAATTTCGGAAAAATTTTCAGAAAATTTGAAATATCACCAGTGGCTCAATAAACACCAAATACTAGCAATTACATAGCTAGAATATGTATATTGAATTTTATAATAAAAATATTTGTATTTTGACTTTTTACAGAAAACCCCCTAATTTTACCGTTTTTCCGAAATTTCACCGAAACGATTTTCAAAACGTTATAACTATGTTGGTGATCATACTAGTAGGGCCAAGGGTAGTCCACAAGTACACCATATAATTGTTCCTAGTCGAGGGTGTAACGAGACAGTGCATCGATATTCCGGAGTAGACTAGCGTATACGCTTCTTGACCCATATGATGGGCGATGGATGGTCCCACATCCATTGGTGTTTGACATTAAAGATGGTATACGGGTGCTCAGTGGAGACTGGGTAAACTGAACAGACTCGCCGAGAACTTTTACTTGGTATTATACCTATCGTCAGATAGCAGTTCTCTGGTGACACTAGTACAGGTTAGTCTGTAAACCCGAGATCGTCATAGAGTCTTGTGTGATTCCTACTGTGCTTTGATTTCCACCTTACCACGTTCAAGAGATCGTGCAAAATGGTGGCTTTTGGGTATAGTCTCGAATCACATGGAGGCAATGAGCAATAGGAGGGGATTAGTCTCTCCCGGTATTGGGGGTTTATGTTGCACTGTGCTCGATTGGCCATAACAGGAATTCCCTGGCCAGGGCTGATACAGAGGTTTACTGATAAATGTTATCAGTAGTTTCTCGACCAGTTATGAGCCTTACATCGGCACGACTTATCGGTTATTGGGGTCTGACGTTTACCACCCCTATACTGGATATGAGACATATCTGACGAAAAGACCGGACTGTACGTTAGTGTTACTGACAGGCTTTTCAGGAGTAAGAGAAGTCTTGGTTGTTGATCTTCTGATCGCTCAATACCCGGGTAGCCGTTACGTCCAGCTAGTACCACTGACGGCTTGTGGGTGTTTGATGTGATCATCATCTACTGCCGGTGTATTGACGAGTCTTTAGAGTCCTACACAGAGGTTTCACTGGATCAGGCAAAACGAAGTAGGAGCACATATGTGATATGTGTGGGACCGAGATTAATACGAATATGTGATACCGTATTCTATTCTCTCAATTTATGTTATCGGTCCTTTATATGAGATATAGCCGGGTTATCGAATCAAGTGTTGATTCGATAAGTCGATACTATATCGGTCGGTTATATGAGATATAGTCGGGTTGTCGAATCAAGTGTTGATTCGATAAGTTAATTAAAATAATATTAGTCGGTCATATGAGATATAATCGGATTATTAAATCATGTGTTGATTTAATGGTTTAATGTATAATTATATATTTGATATATTAATTTACATTAACTAATATTAGCTCACTTGAGCATTTCTTTTTCTCACATGTTCACACTTAATATATATGTGATATATGTTAATTGTGTTTTCTTTTTGTGTCATGCTTGATGCCACTTGCAACATGGGTGTATCAGACTTACACCATGCTTATGATAATTGTGAGGATTATTTATTTTAAGTAAATCCAAATTAGATGGAAATTAGTCACATGCGTGAAGCTTGTAGATGCTTTGACTTAGTCCACTAGTTTTGTTTTACCTAAGATATTTATTAACCTAACCATTATCACTTAGCCATGGTTATGTCTCTACATGAGTTAGTATATGATACAAACTCATCCATGGTTCCCATTCACTCTCTAATCTATTATTTTCTTCTTCTTCCTCTTCACTTGAGAGAGCACTCTAGGTTTAATGAGAGGTGATAAAAATAGTGAGAAAATTAATTCTAAAGTGAGCAAAAATCCTACTTCATCATCCTCTACTAGTTTAGCACTTTACTATAGGGTGTTAGCTTCACTAATCCCATATTAGTGAAGAGGTAACTTGGGTTAGTGTCTCCTCGACGTAGATCATCTTCGACCTCGAAGACTTCATGCAAGCTCGTTGCTTTCATCTTATGGAGGCACTCTAGAGTCCGCAAGATCACTACTTAGAGCGAAGGGACTACTATAAGGAGCTATTGAAGTGAAGGACCGGTCTCCAAAGGTTGTATTCCTAGTTAAGTTAGTTGTAATGTAGTTTACATTATGTTTCGTCTAAATCACTAGTTAGGATTATAGGGTTAGGATTGTTTTGTACGGAATTTTTTTGAAAATGGCCTGGACGATGCCTCCCGAACCCTTGCTGTTGTACCAAGCAATCCTACAGTGGTATCAGAGCCAAGCTAGAGATTTAGACGATGTTTGTAGAATTACGAAACCGAAACAACTCCGAAACACCAGATACACAAACCCAGTTTCTGTCAATTTTGAAAGTCGTCAAAAATTTTTTTAAGCAACTGCAGAATGTTGTATGTTATATAACATGAACACTGTGATAATTTGAAGCACAATGGCCGGTTTTTCGCCGAGCACACCCCCCTAAAAACCGAGGAGGCCGGCCCTGGTTCCAAGTTCCGGCTTCAATTATTTTTTGTGTTCTAGGGTCTGGGTCTTGGTGTTTTAGGTGTTACATGTTTCTGCTAAATTTGCATGTGATGCTATCTTTTTGCAAAGGCAATTCTTTACTTTTCCGCACCAACCCTGATTGTCAAATCGGGTTTTCGGAGTGTTTCGTAGTCGTAATTCTAACTATATTTCGGGTTATTTAGACGGTGTTAAAAAGTTCGAACGGATATCAAATAGCCACTTTAACCCTCAACGAAATTTTTTCCAAGAGTTGGATTTTTTCTGAGTTAAAGAACATTCAAATATCATGCAAGTAATGCGGTGGACCCTCTAGAAGAACAAAACCCTAACTCGATTCTATGACCGTAAGAACCGTCGCCAAACCCTAGGGTTTGCTGTAGTTCCGCGGCGCCATAAGTGAGGCAAGGGTTGACCCTTCTACGGTTAGTCCATTGGTACTGTGGCATGTGATGATTATTTTTAAACTCCGCTCAAGTGTTGAGCTTTTTGGGAAATTTTGGGTGTTTGTTGATTCGATCAGAATGTATAACGTCGTCTAGCTATTTGTGAAATGTGATCCAATATGTGGAATTCATATAGTTAGGCATGAAATCTAAAGTATATGATATTTTGGATTTATGATGTCTAAGTTGATTGTGGATCCAAATGTTGTAGTTTGACATTTTCTTTTCTGCAACCGTAAGTGTAATATATAGTGTATCACCGTTTTCGTTGCTATATCTCAACGACAATTGTGATACGCATATTTACTTACGTTGATTACATGTGATGTTATGTGTTGCTGGGATATGTTATATTGGATCGCCGTGTTTTGAATAGCCGTGGGTATTATGTAAGATGAGAGATTTTATTTTCATTCACGTAAAATTCATTGTATGTAATATTCTTTTATTAGGGCAGTTCCGTGTTGAGGATGATGTCGCCATTGTTGTATATTATTTACTTTTCCGCATTAGGATAGACCCAAAGAGGGGAGCACAAGTAACCGGGTTCTAGAGTCCAGTGGGAGACCATCTCGAGGAGTCGAGTCCGGGTCTCCTAACTCTAGATTTGGTACGGTTACTTGCCGCTCTCGTAGAGGTCCAGGGATGTGGGTTTGGCTATTCATCCCGACCGTGGAATCCATGTTTTATACTGGCTTAATTTAAAACACTGAATTCCTAGTATATCCAATATTTTATATGTTATGTTCTGCTGCTGATATTCTGTTATGTGATCACTTTATATGCCTGAGACGAATGATTTATTATTGTATATATGATATATAATAAACGTAGCTTATGTTTTGCACCCGCGCTAGTCCCGCCCCGCTATGACGTTAGTTAAGTAACCTAACGATGCATAACGGGACACTGTGGCGAATACGGATGGCATAAGCATACGTTGTAGTTTCGTTTCTTCTATTACTCTTAGGAAGCATAAATGATAGGACTTCATTAATGAGATTAATGAAAGAAAAAAAACCTAAAAGGTGTTGTAGAATAAAATATTCAAAAAGGGTAGCTCTAGTTTTTGCTTTGCATAGCGGTATTCCTTGTAGAATATCCAGCACTTCATTCGATGAGGAAAGAGCCGAGATCCCTTCACCAGGAGTGACCTCTTTAGAGAAACTAGCAGATGCTACAACCCACTCGGTTTTGTTTTTTGATTTCTTCTTTTAGTTCTTGCTTTGCATAGCGGTATTTATGAAATATCATGCACCTTATTCGATAAGGAAAGAGCCGAGATCCCTTCACCGGGAGTGACCTCTTTAGCAAAACTAGTAAAAAGCCTAAAAAACACTCCTTTTCAAAAATCACTTGTTTCTACAACTATATCAAGTTCATTACGCAAAAGATTTTCCTAAAAACCTGTCGTAGCCCTCCGTCATTTCAGATAAGTACTACTTAGTAATCGTGCTATGTTTGTAGACCTTAGCCAAGGCGTAGTGTGCGGTAGCTAATTAGTGCTTATCTGCTGCATATGATGCGATTGAGTTAGGGTAGTCGTACGACTTTGTTGACCTTAGCCAAGGGTCGTACGGGTGTGTTTAATTCAATCAGGAAATGACGGGTTGAACTTGGCTAGCGCTTATGATTTGTTGACCGTAGCCAAGGTCATAAGTCGCTAGGGGAAAAAGTATTATCGGGAATTTCACGTGTTGAAATTTGCAATGAGATTGCATACCTTCTATGAGATAGTTGGATCCCGATACCTACCGCGAGTAAGAATTACTCCTGGGAGTGTTTTACACATCACAATTAGCCGATCAAGTAGGTGTCTAGAAAGGTGTTAACGGGGTTACGCCCCTAGGAAAACGAGGTTTATTTTAATTAGGTCCGTGCGAAAACACGGGGAACCTCCCTCAATGTACCAACACTGGCCTGGCCGAAAGATTGGCGAACTTGTAAGGTGTAATTAATCCCGACCAGTCTTACCTTTTAGGGTTAGAAGGAAGATTTGATAAAAACAGTGGGAGCCATCTTAATTAGATATGATAATAACCCAATCTAATCTTGCAAGAGCATACGCTAAGTGTTTTCTTCTCTCTCTCTCTCCAGGTAGCGACCATGTCAGGCCATAATCAAGATAATAATATGGATGTATTGACCGAACCCGCTTGTTATGCTGAGCTAGGGAACGTTGGTTCCGCTTCAACTTATAATAGTTATAAGTCCGAGCAGGAAATAGGAAAATATCTGAATTTCCACGCCACCGAAACGATGAATGAGCATGTTGATGCATCTTCTTCGGGTATGTTAGTTACCCAGAACTGTTTCTCAGTACACTCTACGTCCTGGATATTAAATACTGGATCGGGACCCCACATATGTAATATGTTACATGGGCTAAGGAAAGGTAGAGAACTGGGATTATGTGATCATTCCGTACTAGTAGGGAATGGTGCAAATGTTGCAGCCAAAGCAGTTGGCGAATCTCACCTTGTATTACCAAACGGTAATACATTGATTCTGAACGAATACTATTACATACTGACCCTGATATGTAGTAAAGAAGGATATAATTTTGTAGTACAAGATAATGTTACGAACATCTTCCTGAATATAAAGTTGATTGGATCAGGCTCGTTAAATAATGGCATATACATTCTAAATAAAACCACAGTTCTTAACGTACAAAACACACACAAGAGGAAGAGTTCAGAAATGAACGAATCTTTCTTGTGGCATTGTAGACTAGGTCATATCAATGTGACACAACTAGCTAAGTTACATAAGGAAGGATATTTGAATCCGTTCGAATCATCATCTTATGAAACTTTCCAGTCATGTCTCGAAGGTAAGATGACCAAAACTCCGTTTACTGGACACGGAGAAAGAGTTACGAAACTCTTGGCACTGATACTTAGTGATGTATGTGGTCCCATGTCTACACATGCCAGGAATGGTTCCTCATACTTCATTACATTCACTGACGATCTCTCAAGATACGGACATGTGTTTCTGTTGAAACACAAGTCTGAAGCTTTTGAGAAATTCAAAGAATATAAGTATGAAGTTGAGAACCAGACGGGTAAAAGTATTAAAATCCTTCGATCTGATCGGGGAGGAGAATACTTGAGCACGGAATTCCGTGACTATGTAAAAGAGAATGGGATTCTCTCTCAGCTTACTCTTCCATATACACCACAACACAAAGGTGTATCGGAGCGGAGGAATCACACCCTATTAGATATAGTGCGCTCTATGATGAGCACCGCTGAGTTGCCAATTTCCTTTTGGGGATATGCGCTTGAGACAGCAGCATACCTATTGAATAGAGTTCCAACCAAATCTGTGCCTACTACTCCATATGAGATATGGAATAGGAAGGACCATCTCTTAAAAGAGTTAAGATATGGGGTTTTCCGGCCTATGTCAAAAGGCAAAATCCAGACAAACTCGAAGCACGATCAGTTCTTTGCAAGTTTGTGGGATATCCAAACAATTCGTATGGATATCTATTCTACCATAGTGAAAAACAAAAGGGGTTTTTTGCTCAACATGCCACCTTTTTACAAATGGAATTTCTTGCAAAAGAAATTAGTGGTGAAGAGGTAGAGCTGGAAGAAGTTCCAGCAACAGAAACTACAACTGAAGATTTAGTAGAACCAGAGGATTTGATAGTCCCCAATGAACCTGAGCCTCTCCGCAGATCTAGTAGGGTTCCTCATCCACCTGAGAGATACTACGGTTTTCTCGTAGACGGTGGGAGCGAGGATTGCATCATGGTAGATGATGACCTAACTAGCTTCGAGCAGGCCATCACGAGTGGGGACTCTGTGAAATGGCTGGATGCAATGCGATCTGAGATGGAATCCATATACACCAACAAAGTATGGACTTTGGCAGTTGTTCCTGAAGGGGTAAAACCCATCGGGAGCAAATGGATCTTTAAGAAGAAACTTGGTGTAGATGGAAAAGTTGATACATTCAAAGCTAGACTAGTTCCAAAAGGTTTTCGTCAAAGACCAGGTGTGGACTATGATGAAACCTTTTCTCCAGAGGCTATGCTTAAGTCCATCGGGATCCTACTTGCCATTGCTGCATACCATGACTACGAAATCGGGCAAATGGATGTTAAGACCGCCTTTTTAAATGGTGATTTAGAAGAGTGCGTGTACATGACTCAGCCAGAGTGCTTCGTGGGCAGTGGGAGCAGCGGAAAGGTGTGCAAGCTGCTTAAATCCATCTACGGGTTAAAGCAGGCATCGCGGAGTTGGAACATCTGTTTTGATGTGGCAGTCAAAGAGTTTGACTTCATCAAAAATGTAGATGAACCTTGTATTTACAAGAAGGTGGCAGAGAGTAAGGTTGTCTTCCTCGTATTGTACGTGGATGACATACTATAAATAGGAAATGATGTTCCTATGCTGCACTCGGTCAAGCTCTTTTTATCACAATGATTCTCAATGAAAGATCTAGGTGATGCCTCCTACATCTTGGGGATTAAGATCTATAGAGATAGATCTAAACAGATACTGGGATTGTCCCGATCCAGGTAGATTTACACCATACTAAAGAGGATTAGTATGGAAGAATCCAAGCGTGGGAATTTACCCACGATCACAGGACTCACTCTCTCCAAAGAGATGTCTCCCAATACTGATTTGGAGAGAGCTCGCATGCAAGGGATACCCTATGCTTCGGCAGTAGGCTCTATCATGTACGCGAAACTATGTAACATATCCGATGTAGCATACTCACTATGTGTAGTGAGTTGTATTAAGAAGATCCAGGAGAGAGTCACTGGACGGCTGTGAAGAACATTCTCAAGTACTTGAGAAGGACTAAAGAGATGTTCTTGGTGTATGGTAATGGTGAACTCGAAGTGGAGTCCTTACCGATTCGAGCGTCCAGAGTGATAAGGAATACTCTAAGTCAGTCTCGAGATTTTCCTTTACCCTCAATGGAGTGGCATTTTGTTGGAAGCGTACCAAGTAGGAAACCGTGGCAGACTTGACGATGGAGGCTGAATACATCGCTGCCAACGATGCTGCCAAAGAGGCTGTCTGGATGAAGAAGTTCATAACTGAACATGGAGTGGTTCCGTCCATTGAGCATCCAATACCTTTGTATTGTGATAACAATGGAGCAGTGGAGTTGGCCAAGGAACCCAGGTCTCATCAGCGATCCGGGCATATTCTAAGGCGGTATCACCTGATACGGGAGATAGTTGATCGCCGGGAGATCGAGGTCAGGAGAGTTGACACGAAAGACAACACGGCGGATCCACTCATAAAGGCCATACCCCAGATACAATTTGAGAGACTCTTCGGGATGTTGGGTATGAGATACTACAATAACTGGCCTTAGTGCAAGTGGGAGATTGTTAGTTATATGTATGCCTCAGAGGCCATTATTGTAAATATGATGTATATTATAGTGGATGCTTGGATATATATAGAGAGGACTTTCGTGCTCGACATGATAGTAGGCTATCTGGTTTCTCTTTCTCTTAACATGTTGACTTGTATAAGTGATGCTGTCTTGCTCTCACATGTTGATAAAGCCCTTAGGATATGTACTTGACTACCGGGACTATGATGGAGATCATACTGGTGGGGCCAAGGGTAGTCCACAAGTACACTATACAATTGTTCCTAGTCGAGACAGGGCATCGATATTCCGGAGTGGACTAGCGTATACGCTTCTTGACCCATATGATGGGCGATGGATGATCCGACATCAATTGGTGTTTGACATCAAAGATGGTATACGGGTGCTCAGTGAAGACTGGGTACACTGAACGGACTAGCCGAGAACTCCTAGTTGGTATTATACCTATCGTCAGATAGCAGTTCTCAGGTGACACTGGTACAGGTTAGTCTGTAGACCCGAGATCGTCATAGAGTCTTGTGTGATTCCCACAGTGCTTTGATATCCACCATACCACGTTCAAGAGAACGTGCAAAACAGTGGCTTTTGGGTACAGTCCCGAATCACATGGAGGCAATGAGTGATAGGAGGGGATTCTTCTCTCCTGGTATTGGGGCTTGATGTTGCGCTGTGCTCGATTGGCCATAACAGAAAGTCCCTGGTCAGGGCTGATACGGAAATTTACTGATAAATGTTATCAGTAGTTTCTCGACCCGTTATGAGCCTCACATCGGCAAGACTTATCGGTTATTAGGGTCTGACGTTTACCACCCCTATACTGGATATGTGACATATCAGACGAAAAGACCGGACTGTACAGTAGTGTTACTGACAGGCTTTTCAGGAGTAAGAGCAGGCTTGCTTGTTTATCTTCTGATCACTCAATACTCGGGTAGCCGTTACGTCCAACTAGTACCGCTGACGGCTTGTGGGTGCTTGATGTGATCTTCACCTTCTGCCGGCGTATTGACAAGTCTTTAGAGTCCTACTCAGAGGTTTACTGTTTCAGGAAAAACGAAGTAGGAGCACATGTGTGATATGTGCGGGACCGAGATTAATTCGAATATGTGATACCGTATTTTATTCTTGCGATTTATATTATCTGTCGGTTATGTGAGATATAGCCGGGTTATCGAATCAAGTGTTGATTCGATAAGTCGATACTGTATCGGTCGGTTATATGTGATATAGCCGGCTTGTCGAATCAAGTGTAGATTCGATAAGTTGATACAAATAATATTATTCTGTCAAATGAGATATAACCGGATTATTAAATCAAGTGTTGATTTAATGGTTTAATGTATAATTATATATTTGATATATTAATTTACATTAACTAATATTAACTCACTTGAGCATTTCTTTTTCTCACATGTGCACACTTAATATATATGTGATATATGTTAATTGTGTTTTCTTTTTGTATCATACTTGATGCCACATGCAACATGGGTGTATCAGACTTACACCATGCTTATGATAATTATGAGGATTATTTATTTTAAGTAAATCCAAATTAGATGGAAATTAGTCATATGCAAGAAGATTGTGGAAGCTTGTAGATGCTTTGACTTAGTCCACTAGTTTTGTTTTACTTAAGATATTTATTAACCTAACCATTATCACTTAGGCATGGTTATGTCTCTACATGAGTTAGTATATGATACAAACTCACCTATGGTTGCCATTCACTCTCTCATCTATTATTTGCTTCTTCTTCCTCTTCACTTGAGAGAACTCTCTAGGTTTAATGAGAGGTGAGAAAAATAGTGAGAAAATTAATTCTAAAGCGAGCAAAAATCCTACTTTATCATCCTCTACTAGATTAGCACTTTAGTATAGGGTGTTAGCTTCACTAATCCCACATTAGTGAAGAGGTAGCTTGGGTTAGTGTCTCCTCTACGTCGATCATCTTCGGCCTCGAAGACTTCATGCAAGCTCGTTGCTTTCTTCTTGTGGAGCCACTCTAGAGTCGGCAAGATCACTACTTGGAGCGAAGGGACTACTACAAGGAGCTATTGAAGTGATGGACGGGTCTACAAAGGTTGTATTTCTAGTACACTTAGTTGTAAATTAGTTTACACTATGTTTCGTCTAAATCACTAGTTATGATTCTAGGGCTAGGATTGTTTTGTACAGAAAAATTTTGAAAATGGCATGGACGATGCCTCCCGAACCCTTGCTGTTGTGCTAAGCTATCCTACATACAATAGGAAATTCCATCCGCGTTTCCGAATCTCATCACCAAAATAAGTTCCATATACGTTGTGAGGAAACAAATCAGAGAAATCTCGTTAAAATTGAAAGCTACGAGCCATGAACAGAAAATGTAAATCTTTTAGATCTAACGAGAGGAGAAGAGGAAATCAAACCTCCTGTGAAAATTTCAGAGGGAGAAGCGGCTGATCGGCGGCGGATCCGCGGTGGGTAGGGGCGTTCTGTGGCGCTTCGACGGTGGGGTGGTGAGATCGTCTGTGGATTTTTGCAGGGGTCGCTAGGGTTTTCTGTGGTAGGTGGTATGAAGGCTCGAGGATTATAAGAGAAGAGAGGAGGATTATGTAAAGGGGAAGTCAAGATGTGGTCAAAAAGTGTCCCATTTTGCACAAAAGTCCTCCCTTTTTAAATATTTTTTTAGATATTCTTGAATATTTACAAAAATAACCCCCCTTTTTGTTTATTTCTTTTTTCATTTTTTTTTACAAATGAGAATTGCACCAGGCAAGAAATATCCCGACATATAAAACTGAAACAAAAAAAAATGGATATGCACCGGACAAGAATATCAATTATATATATACAAGATGCTATATACATACCCCCAAACTTATCTGAAACAGTGTTTCCACTTTTTAGGGCTGGATAACCGAAGTTTAGTAGTAAACGGAGGAAGATTAGCCAGTGTAAATCGGCTCCTCCAACATCAGGAGCTCCTCCGATGGTTCTGCGGTGAGGAACGGTTTTACTCAGTGTCCGTTTACTTTGAATAGAGAACCGTCCTCTGGATTCTCCAAATCCACCGTGCCGTCCGGGTACAGACCGCACAAGAAAAGGTCCCTTCCAGTGAGATCGAAGCTTACCGGGATGGAAATGGAGTCGGGTGTCGTAAAGAAGTACCTGTTGTCCAGGCGTGAAGGTTTTGCACGTAAGGTGTTTATCATGAAACACCTTCATTCAGTTCTTTATAACAACCGCGTTCTCATAAGCCTCATACCGAAGCTCGTTCAGTTCGTTAAGCTGCAGCTTCCGATAGCTGCCTGCATCTTCAAGGTTGAAGTTCAGCTCTTTGATTGCCCAAAATGCGCGATGCTCGATTTCCACAGGAAGGTGAAAAGCCTTTCCATACATAATAAGATAGGGAGACATTCCAAGATCAGTCTTGTACGCAGTTCAAAATGCCCAAAGGGCATCAGTTAGTTTCAAAGACCAATCTTTACGGTTCATGGAAACCGTTTTCTCCAAAATATGCTGGATCTTCCGATTTGAAACTTCGGCTTGCCCACATGTTTGGGGGTGGTAGGTGATTTAATGATTTTCCGATTGTTGTGTTGTATGTTTATAGAAAATAGAGTTTAGAAATCACAACCAAAAATATTTTGACCGCAATCAATAACGGTGTCGGATGTAGCGCGTTAGTAAGTGCGGATCGTCCACAGGGAAAGTGAGTTCCGTTCAATTTTCAAATTAGATGAGTTGAAAATTTAAGGCAAAGAAAAGAAAACAATTCATGATTTGCATTTAAAGATCAAGAAATAAGAAAAATCTAGATCTAGAAATGACATTAAAAGCAAGAATTGAGATGTGTGATAATTTCCAACCAACAATCAAGATTAGAAGTATGGCTCGTAGGAGTAGATCGGATCTATAGATGTGATGAGATCTAAAGATTACTAATTCTTATCCATTAATGAATTGATACTAGATCGATGCAAATTCATCGAGGTTTAAGGATCTTTGCGAGAAAATTAGGGATTCCGCAACTCATCCTTTGTCCTTTCGATGGATCGCATTCAAATTCTAGCTTCTAATTAATCAAATGTTTAATAGTTGTTCCCTAGTTTCGAGTGAACACGATCAAGAAAGCATCATCTCGAAACTAGGTTATTAATCATTTGATTAACTAGAATTTCCAAACATTATAGGATTTAAGAATTGTAAAAATATCTAAATCATCATCATCTAAAGATCGTCACAACTCCTACACGAGCGGAGATTACTCAAACATCATGATCACAAACACAATCACAAATTGAGATCTAATCATTATGCTTGAATTAAAAGATAAGCAAGAATATAGAAAATTCACCTTTATTTATCGACAAATTTCGTTACAACTCTCTTGAATTTACAAAAGGAAGGAACTAGATCGTCGATTTCGGCTTCACTAGGCTCATTGAGTCGCGGATCGGCGTGGATCTCTTGCTCCGTTGGAATCCGGCATCGCTTCTAATGGTTGAAGGCTCTCTTGCTCAAATTGCTCTCAGGATCTTTATCTTGATTTTGAATTGGGGATGGGGATTGAATTTGGCACAAGCTTTTGTCACTAAACTTGTGGGTTGAAGATGGTGATGATTCTTGAACATCTTTCACCCTAGCTCTAGGCTCCTTTTTATATACCTCTAGATCTAGGATTAAAATTTGAATTCCCTCCACAAGTTAGTTAACCAAAAGATTTAAATTTCCCTCCAAAAAGTTAGTTAAGCCCAAAATTTGAATTTCCCTCCAAGAGTTTGTTAAGCCGAGCCTTCTAGATGTGCCACGTGGAGCTTCTGGAGTCTTCTGGAAGCATTAGCCGTTACAAATAGGCATGTGATGAAATTTGAAGCCATGATCTCACTATATGGCCGCGGATCCGCGGCTCCAAGGGGGTTTGGGCCGCGGATCCGCGGCCCTTTGGTGACTTTGATTAATACTTTTTACATGGTAATTCTTGGGCTGACTGGTGGGCCTCTTTCTGATGTGTAGATTTTTATTTGGCCTTCTGTATTACTACCAGATCTTCAGTCTTTGAGTTGGAGCATTTTTTTATCAGATCTTTTCCCAATTTTGGGCTCTGCTTCCGGAATTTCCTGCATTAGACCCCAGACAAGAGTTGCGCAATACAAGAATGATGCGATGCCATGAAAAACACACAATTTCCCTATAAGTGCCGGTTTTAGTATACAATACAAGTAATCCAGTATTTTACATGTGTTTTGCTAATATGTGTGATATGAATACCGGATACCTCTAATTGACTGCGAAAGGTAGGGAAATTGTCGTGTTAGAAATACAGTGTTTTCGACTGATCAAATTCCTCCAAACTTATTTTCGATCGTCTCGATCGAACTGATTTATTAGAAAGAGAAGGAGAAAATAAAGAAAGAGAAAAGCACACTTTCATAGGCAATACGATTGCACTGAGCACGTGCAAGAAGCCTTTAAACCTCTAGGTGTCCCTAGTAGGAGGAGTGTTGTCTCCTGAGGGTTTTCAGCGGATTACACCCACAAAATCCAATAGTAAAAGAAAGATCATGAATATTACATTTAAAGACAAGAATTGTAAAAGAAAAGCCTTGAAAATTAGGGTTTCCAACTAAGCTAGCTTTTCGGTTGTCATGAGCCTTATCTTAATGGTCATGAAAAGATGTTAGAAATCACGTCCTCCCTCAATAAAACATCGTCTTATTCTTCATTCCTATCTTTATTCCAAACATCGATCACATCACCCTGCGTGTGTGTAAAGGACATCCGTACACCCGGAGAATTCAATTCAAGCTATCATACTCTTGTCCATCAGCCTCAGTACTTTTTAATTAATGAATATTTAGACGAAATTGATCACACACTTTCATGCGACCGTTAATACTTCTTTTGGTACTAACCGACCGATTACTCATGTGTTTGCTTATTTGGTGTATTTTCCTCGTCTTGCACCACCTCAGGCATAGCAGTGACTCCCAGACCAGTTGGCCTTAGGGCACTAGGTGAAGAGGCACCCTCGCTATATATTTTTTTATTGCCCTTGGTGATAACAAAACCAGTGTCCGTTTTTCTCACCACTTTCTTCATTTTTTTTTCTTCATACATCGGCTTTAAGACAAGAGCATTTCAAGGTATCCTCTAATATCCCGGGCTTTAAGACGTGTGTAAGTGCGAATAGCTGGGTATCAACGTTCAAAATGTTTGGCTTTCCAGAATAGAAACTATTTTTCAGACTTATTTTTATCCTTAGATTAGTGACTTCCTCCATCTTACTAACCCTTGGGACAGCGGCTCATAACTACTTATTACTAGTTCGTATAAGAAAACTTCTAATTTTCTTGGTTTTCTTAAATTTTTCTAATCTCATGGATGTAATTGTTCACTATCTAATCTTTTATTATCTTAAATATTAAATATTTTTATATTTTGAAAATTTTAAATTTTTATGAGTTTTGAAAATTTTTGAATTTTTATGGATTATGAAAATTTTTAAATTTTTATAGGTTTTTATGGGTTTTGAAAAATTATTTACAAAAAATCTTTACACAAAATTTTTATGGGTTAATTTTTATGGTTTTTAAAGAAATGTTTTGTGCTTATGCAAATGATATGCACATGATGCAAAACTAAGCACAAACTTCCCCCAAACTTATTTTCAACAGTGTCCTCACTGTTGCCATCCTCTATATCTACAAAACCTGTAACCTTGGGAGGAATTTATTAGTGGGGGCAAAATATTTAAGTGAAGACCCTCCCCCAAACATATTCTTGGCTCAAAACTTTTGTAAATATTTTCTTTCCAAGAGCCAGAAAAAAAAAATTCCCCCCCCCAAACTTGCGTTATGCAATGTTAAGCTTTGAAAATCACATGAGGGGGTCAAAAATCAGTGGTCGATGCCAAGCTTTGCAAAGACCGAAGATCAACACTAACCATTCGAAGATTTTATCAATGTAGTGCTCAGGTTGGTGGAAGAAGAAGTGGGGAAAGGGTAAGGGGTGGAAGAGAGTGTGTGTGCGTCTCATTTTGGAGAGACGAGGCAGTGAATGTGATGGATAACTCACATTCTTTTTACAGTTCAGAGGAAGGGGTGGAGGTTCAATTTCAATGATTGGAACATGATTCATCTCAACACCCGTGTTATTCAGAAATGCGAGTTCATCGGCGAAGATCTCCTCAAAAGTTTCATCAATACCCCGAAGAATAATGTTATCACAAAGTGCGGGGTGATCTTCAGACTCTAAAAGCAATTCATAATCGGTGTTAGTTGTTGACCCGGACATCTTGGTGGAAGAGTCCGTATGTGTATGATACATAGTTGGGTCAAACAACAACGTATGAAAAGAGTCAAGATCAGTATCAGAAGGATCATCAAATTCGCTGCTGTCGACATCCATTAAGTCGACAGAACGGACATGAGCAGTAGTTTCGGAGGGTACACTTCCAATCTTGTAAATGTTCAGCTTTATTGACCTATTCCCAAAGGATAAGGTCATAGAGCCATTACGACAGTTGATGATAGCGTTGGAAGTGGCCAAAAAGGGGCGACCTAAAATCACCGGAATTTGATTCCGGGGGTTCGCTAAAGGCTGTGTATCAAGTACAATAAAATCCACAGGGAATACGAATTCCCCGATTTTTTTTAATACATCCTCCAGTTCACCCCTAGGTTTGGTGATTGATCGGTCAGCCATCTGGAGAGTGCAATGGGCTGGTTTCAACTCTCCGATCCCTAGTTGCTCATAGACTGAGAAAGGAAGCAGGTTAACACTGGCGCCAAGGTCTAAAAGAGCACGATTGATGTGTTTATCCCCAATAGAAATCGATATCGTAGGACATCCTGGGTCCTTACGTTTCTTTGGTAGCGGAGGGATAAAAGCAGTGCTAATGCTATTAGACATGAAGACCTTCTTTGGCACTTGAGTCTTCCTCTTCCTAGTGCACAAGTCCTTAAGAATTTTCGCATAAGCGGGGACTTGTTGAATCACATCTAGGAGAGGGATGTTGATGTTAACTTGCTTGAACATGTCCATAATCTTCTCCATATGTGGACTCGGTGTGTTAGCCCTTAACCGGGTTGGATAAGGTGCTTTAGCAATAAGCGCTGGGTCCATCATAGGAGAAGGATGTGTGTGTGGCCTCGATCCCAAAATAGAAGTGGGGATCGTCTGTGGAGGAGTAAAAGAGGTGGGCTGAGGTGTCGAGCCTAGAGGGAAATGGAGAATAGGCTCGCAAGAAGGCGGTGGGGTAGAAGAACAAGAATCAGAAGCAGAAGTGTGTGTGTGAGGAAAGGTCTCAGCCGGGGCGTTGATAGGATTTTCAGTATCATCAACTTCTTCCCCAACATGGTTATCCAGCACTCTTCCTGATCTCAATGTTGTGACGGCATTTACATTGTAATGCCCCGGATTCGGTAGGGGTTGAGCCGGAAGTTTCCCTTTTTCTCTTGCACTCATTTCGGCCTTAAGTCGTGCAATCTCAGCTTCCATCGTTTTGATACTCTCAGCTTGGGACGCTGAGTTTTTCTTTATCTCACCCACAGAAGACTTAACCTCGGCCAACACATCCATGAAGTTTGACATGAGTGATTTCATGGTTTGAGCGAATTGAGAGAATTCGTCAGAACAGGTCGACTGCATAGGATTAGAAGGTGCAGGAGTGTTGACCTGGTTTTGAAAATTTTGTGACTGGTAGGGGTGCTGGGTGAGTTGAAGTGGTTGCTGTTGTGGTGGAGGGACCCGTTGGAATTGATTAGGGTTTGGAACCGTGTTTTGGGATTGGTTCCAGGCAAAATTCGGATGATTCCTCCAACCCTGATTGTATGTGGAAGAAAAAGGGTCGTTTCCTGGTCTTTGAAATGCGGCATTGGTATGCTCGAGACCTCGAAACTGAGAGTTTAATGGACATTCTTCCGTCAAGTGAGAAGGATCAGAACAACACCCACAAACAGTTTTGGGGAGCGACATTGGGTTTAGGGAGGCTGCTAAGAATTTGTGTTCCATAGCGTCGAGCTTCTTTTGCATTGCTGCCATCTCAGCTCGAACACCTATGGACACGTCTATTTGGTGTACGCCACCCCTACTCGATGGCTGGGTTCCAGTCTCCCACTGTAGTGATTTTTCAGCGAACTCTTCTAAAAATTTCCACGCTTCCCCATCATCCTTGGTCATAAAGTTGCCTTGACACATGTTTTCAAGGTTTTGTTTAGTGGTAGGGTTACTGCCCTCATATATGATTCGGCAAAGTTCCCATCTCGGGATGCCGTGATGTGGGCATTGAACCAAAAGATCCTTGAATCGTTCAAAGCATTTAGAGAATGGTTCAGCTGGAAGCTGGAAAAATTGATAGAGTTCGCTACGGATTCGAGCTGTCTTTTGCATAGGGTAAAATTTCTTAAGGAATGCCGCGACAAATTCTTCCCAATTCGTGATGGAGTGTGCGGTGGTGTTATACAGCCACTTCTCGGCTATATCGCACAAGGTAAATGGAAGAAGTCATAGACGCATGGCATCCACAGAAAGTTGTGATGTACCCATCATTGCGCATACATTTTCAAATTTGGTAATAAAAACGTACGCGTCTTCAGTCTCGAGACCGTGGAATTTGGGTAGAAGGTTGATGTACTGGGGCTTAATCTCAAAGTTATCCCCGTTGGCTGGTGGAATGGATAAGCAGGTCGAGAGAGGACCTCGCAAAGGGTAACACCTCTCTTGGAGAGAGATGCGGGGAGGATTCTGCGCACCAACGGACGGCGGCAGAGTAGCGGTAAAGAGGTTTGATGGAGACTGATCCATCGGTGTGGGTGTGGTGGGGGGTAAAAGAAAGGTAAATGGAGAAATACCGACTTCGGAGTCGATCGAGGGGACGCGGACAAGACGGGCACTAGAATCCCGTGTCCAGCCTATCTTGTACTAAAAGGGGTTAGTACAAGTGGCAGCGTGATTTATAATTAGGGGAATGAAGTGAGTGTGGTGTTTGTTTTGAAAAATGATACAGATTTTGAAAAAATGATGTGAATCCCAAAATGCAACACACAACCCTAAAATTTATGGTCACCTAGGTCAAATCTCTAGATATTTTTTAATTAATGAGGGTAATGCGGATGCAGGTTTGTGATTTTTAGGGCTTAGGAAGGGTAATGAACTCCCCACCTAATATGGATTTGGCCGTGCCCCTTAATATCCGTATTAATTATGCAAACAACCACAAAGTCAAAAACAAGCACAATTTTAATTTTGCTTTTGCGGCGCTGCAATTATTTGCAAAGAAGCCTGCACGAAATGTTAATTGGAGCAGATTTTAGGAAGGAGATAAGAAAGTTAGAGATTACCAGATAAAAATTGTACAGAGATCCCCTAGAACAGCCGCGATTCCGCCGCGGTTAGGCCCTAATGCCGCGGTTCCGCCGCACCTTGAACTCCTCTCTGCACTGAAAAATTTGGTAATGCTTCTGTTCAGCTCCTGAGCTCTCTGGAATTCTCCAAATAAGTTTTCAATTTCACAGTAAGCTCCAGATCTCCTTGCAATTAACCACAACAACAAATATTAGTATTTTGCGCGAGTTTTGATCTAAAAAATATTGATGGAATAAACTTTTCAACTCAAAATTCAAAAAATGAACAAATAGCACACTATCCCCGGCAACGACGCCATTTTGATTTAATGATTTTCCGATTGTTGTGTTGTATGTTTATAGAAAATAGAGTTTAGAAATCACAACCAAAAATATTTTGACCGCAATCAATAACGGTGTCGGATGTAGCGCGTTAGTAAGTGCGGATCGTCCACAGGGAAAGTGAGTTCCGTTCAATTTTCAAATTAGATGAGTTGAAAATTTAAGGCAAAGAAAAGAAAACAATTCATGATTTGCATTTAAAGATCAAGAAATAAGAAAAATCTAGATCTAGAAATGACATTAAAAGCAAGAATTGAGATGTGTGATAATTTCCAACCAACAATCAAAATTAGAAGTATGGCTCGTAGGAGTAGATCGGATCTATAGATGTGATGAGATCTAAAGATTACTAATTCTTATCCATTAATGAATTGATACTAGATCGATGCAAATTCATCGAGGTTTAAGGATCTTTGCGAGAAAATTAGGGATTCCGCAACTCATCCTTTGTCCTTTCGATGGATCGCATTCAAATTCTAGCTTCTAATTAATCAAATGTTTAATAGTTGTTCCCTAGTTTCGAGTTAACACGATCAAGAAAGCATCATCTCGAAACTAGGTTATTAATCATTAGATTAACTAGAATTTCCAAACATTATAGGATTTAAGAATTGTAAAAATATCTAAATCATCATCATCTAAAGATCGTCACAACTCCTACACGAGCGGAGATTACTCAAATATCATGATCACAAATTGAGATCTAATCATTATGCTTGAATTAAAAGATAAGCAAGAATATAGAAAATTCACCTTTATTTATCGACAAATTTCGTTACAACTCTCTTGAATTTACAAAAGGAAGGAACTAGATTGTCGATTTCGGCTTCACTAGGCTCCTTGAGTCGTGGATCGGCGTGGATCTCTTGCTCCGTTGGAATCCGGCGTCGCTTCTAAAGGTTGAAGGCTCTCTTGCTCAAATTGCTCTCGGGATCTTTATCTTGATTTTGAATTGGGGATGGGGATTGAATTTGGCACAAGCTTTTGTCACTAAACTTGTGGGTTGAAGATGGTGATGATTCTTGAACATCTTTCACCCTAGCTCTAGGCTCCTTTTTATAGACCTCTAGATCTAGGATTAAAATTTGAATTCCCTCCACAAGTTAGTTAACCAAAAGATTTAAATTTCCCTCCAAACAGTTAGTTAAGCCCAAAATTTGAATTTCCCTCCAAGAGTTTGTTAAGCCAAGCCTTCTAGATGTGCCACGTGGAGCTTCTGGAGTCTTCTGGAAGCATTAGCCGTTACAAATAGGCATGTGATGAAATTTGAAGCCATAATCTCACTATATGGCCGCGGATCCGCGGCGCCAAGGGGGTTTGGGCCGCGGATCCGCGGCCCTTTGGTGACTTTGATTAATACTTTTTACATGGTAATTCTTGGGCTGACTGGTGGGCCTCTTTCTGATGTGTAGATTTTTATTTGGCCT
The DNA here is from genome assembly GCA_030015575.1 of Agapanthus africanus. Classification (NCBI taxonomy): domain Eukaryota; kingdom Viridiplantae; phylum Streptophyta; class Magnoliopsida; order Asparagales; family Amaryllidaceae; genus Agapanthus; species Agapanthus africanus. The sequence goes on along the minus strand of JASDDO010000012.1, from coordinate 291,530,662 downwards.
TCTGTATTACTACCAGATCTTCAGTCTTTGAGTTGGCGCATTTTTTTATCAGATCTTTTCCCAATTTTGGGCTCTGCTTCCGGAATTTCCTGCATTAGACCCCAGACAAGAGTTGCGCAATACAAGAATGATGCGATGCCATGAAAAACACACAATTTCCCTAAAAGTGCTGGTTTTAGTATACAATACAAGTAATCCAGTATTTTACATGTGTTTTGCTAATATGTGTGATATGAATACCGGATACCTCTACTTGACTGCGAAAGGTAGGGAAATTGTCGTGTTAGAAATACAGTATTTTCGACTGATCAGTAGGGCATGGATAGCTTGTGATTAATTGAGTATTTCCGTATCAAGGACTCGAAAGATGTTGGCTATAGTGCCCTCAAGTCAATTATCGGATCGCAGGCACATGATTGCAATGATTGAGGGAGGACCTATACCGGTAGAACAGTCTTACTCAAAATGATAATATGCTATCTGGTTTGCCTTTATCATCGTGTACATGTTTCAGGTGACATTACAGATCAATATTACATGTTGATAGAGCCCATAGGATTCTTGGTTGACTACCAGCAGTATGATGGTGATCACATACGTGAGAGTTGGGTGGTCTATAAACACATTCTTAAAATGTCCCTAGTCATGGGAGTTTCAAGACTGGGCATCGATACTCCAAGAGTAGACTAGTGTATACGGATCGAGACCCCGACGAGGGGCGATGGTCATTCTCACAAGGCATTGGTGTTAGTTGGTTCACCTAAGATGTATACAGGTGCTCATTAGTTTATGGGTACACCAGACGGACTCGCCGGGAACATGCTAGTTGGTATTATACCTATTGTCAGATAGCAGTTCTCAGGTGACATGTGTACAGGTTAGTCTATCGACCTGAGATCGTTATTTATCTCGTGTGAGTTCCCACAGTGCTTTGATTACTACCCTACCACGGCTCAAAGGAGTCGTGCAAACAGGTTTTAGTTGGGTACATTCCCGAGCCACATGGAGGCAGTGAGCGGATCGTCAGGGGATTCGTCTCACCCGGTATATTGTTGGTAGATTTCGTGGTGTGCACGGGTGGCCATCACAAGAAATCCTCAGTCGGGGTAGACGAGAATTACTGATTCGGATCAGTAGTTTCTCAGTTGGTGATAGGCTTCATACCGACACTAAATGTCGCATTATTAGGGGTCTGACTTTATCCACCCCCCTAGACTCGCTATGCGATACTCATAGACAAACGGATCGGACTATACGGATATTGTCACTGTCAGACTCAGTAGGGTTTCAGGATGAGTTTGCCCGTCGGTCTCACTTTCGCTGAATACTTGGGCAGCCGTTACGTATAGCTAGTGCCACTGACATGCTTGTTGTTAAACCAACTGCCAGCGTATTGACGAGTCTTTAGAGTCCCACGCAGAGGGTTTCCCTGGTTCAGGCGAAACGCTGTAGAGGCCGTATGGTTTTATCACAGGGTTCGATCATATTCGTGCACTTGTGCACGAATCATGATCGGAAGGATAATACTAGCGGGCTTTGGTTTAAGCTGGATCATATTATTATATTATTGGATTACTTTCGTCTCGTTGTATTCGTATTCAGTCGAAATACGGATGCAGCTATGTATATACGGACGAACGGTATTCTTGTAATTCGTTACGAGTTTACTTTAGAGATTGCCATTTTTATTTGTGGATTAAAAATTTAGTTTTGAATGTTTAATATTATGGAAAGTGTGACACATTGTTGTGGGTCATGTTTCATGCATGTGCTCTTGGTGTGTCATGTGATGAGTCATGATGGCATGATTTGTTTTTGTTTGGGTTAAGATATTTTAGTGAAAGAGGCAAATATTTTTGGGAATTGATTTCTTGAGTTGCTAATCACTAAAATTATCTCGACACTCATAAAAACAACAGAGACTTCCTTTTTTCCTTCACAAGCCAAAAACAATGCTTCACACTTTACCTCATGGCATCTTCTTCAACCTCTACCTATACTATCTTATGAGTTGAGAATTGTTCATACCATAAATTTGCATTCTTATATTCCCCATTCTTGTTCATTTTACAAATAAACAGGTGCTTTTGATCCATGTCTGCTACATAGATGCAGGTTACAGGTTCTCGGAATAAAAACAGTGAAAATAATGAAAAGACGATACAAAAGTGAGACTATGACCGATAAATGATCGAATCTTGATCGTGCCTACATTTTGAGGGATAATGAAGATCAATGAACAAGTTCACAAAGCACAAAGGCAGCGCAAGGTTCAAGACTTCGAAACGAAGCAAGCGGAAAAAGTCCACGACTTTATTCACTGTGGAAATCTGGAAGAAATCTAGAAGACAATCTTAGAAACCAAGTGAAGAAAATAGGAGAAACAAAGCAAGAGAAGAAGACCAGAAAAATTGAGCCTAAAAGCTCCCTACTTGGCCGCGGAACCGCGGCCATACCTTGCTCTTGGCCGTGGATCCGCGGCCGCGCTAAGCCCGTGTCGGTGGAAAAATTCTATGGTCGCTCGTGGCGCGCTGACTAGTCTTTCTTATGGGGTAAAATTGTAAATGCAGACGTGACTCGATTGTAACCCTAGGGTTCCTATGTTCTATAAATAGAAACCCTAAAACCTTTTTTAGGTCATGGCTCTTTTCATTGATCAAAAATTCAGAATTCTATGTATGGAGAGAGCCATCAAATAAAGGATGCCTATTTTTTTTTCATTTATTCAGAATTGTAATTCGGTGTAAATGTTTGGAGAGAGCCATCAAATAAAGTAAGGTTTTTTATTTCATTGCCCTAGTTAATTTTCATTCTGCCTTAGTATTATTTTTATTATCTGCCCTAGTTAGATAGGTAGAACATGTTTATCAATCCCCTAATGAGTGAGTAATTCCTCACTTGTTAGGGTTAGGAATAGGGAAGGTTTGAGAGATGAAAATCTCTCACCCATTTCTTGCCTATCACATATAATTAATAGGACTCCATGCATACATACACACATCGTTCCCTACGGCACCCTATCCCATGAGGTAACGGTGATACCATAGTATAAACGACCGGTTGCGTATGTTTTCCATGGAGGTTAGGGTAATAATTAAGAAAGGAAGGACAAGAACCTAGAGGAAGAAACATCATTTCTTCCCGATGGTACAAATCCCCTCTATTAATTATTACCATAACACCTAAAGAGATCTAAATTAGGGCATTGAAAGCGGTGATGAAATCTTCAATTTCCAAACTTAACCTAAACCTAACTATAGCAAGATTCTAGTCCTAGATTAAATAAGTTTAGTTTTTAGTGATAATCCATCCACACCGTTTGAAATTAACTCGTTAGACCAAATTAGGAAATACACAACATCCCTGTGGACCGACCCGTACTCACCGGCTACCTACCAAGCAACGACGTTCTTTATTGCGGTTAAAAATTCTTTGATTCATCTTTTAAAAAGCGCACATACGCTAAACAAAATTTAATCAAGAATCCTTGGGTGTATTGAGACAAAATGATCACACACTCTCTCAACTTCATCTTGGGTATCTAGTCTAGCAAACTGGATGCCCGAGTTGCTTCGGTTTTGAAGCGGGAGCCCGTATTACTAATCCTCGACGTGGATCGTATTCGACGAGGGAGACCGGAGACTGAACTTCATCGAGGCAGCTGCGAGGAGCTTGGGCAAAGGTTGAAGTCTGAAGGACACGGATCGATCGGTATAACCTCTCCAAACTCTTTTTATAGAACCATTATAGGGTTAATGGTACGATCTGTTGATTAGGGTTCCGTTAGCGCCTGTTTTTAAAAGTTTTTGTTCCGCGTTTGGCCACAGGTTGATGGCCGGGGCGCTACCGTAACCCTACATGGTATCAAAGCCAACCCATTAACCATATACTAGTTGGTTTAGACAATGTTAAAGTATCGAAACCGAAACAACTCCGAAATATCACTCAATGTATTCTAGTTTCTGTCGAATTTTTATTAGTCTTCTAAAAATTTTTTAGCAACTGCAGAAGACCACTTAAATGACCATTAGACAGCACCCCAAATACGACCCACTTCCACCCTAATTGGACCGAGCACATAGGCAAAAAATCCGAGCTGGCCGACACCAATAGTGAGTTAGTACTTCGTATTTTGTGTTTGGTCTGGTCTCTGGAATATTGGTTCAGTGGTATTGCTAGTTTATCCCAGTTTTGAAATGGATTTATCTAGTTCTTTGGGGCTATTCGTGGTTATTTTGAAGTCGATGTTTCTAACATTGTTTATAGTTTACAGTACTTACATTTCTATCTGCGACCGTAAATGTTATTAGAGCGGTACAACTTGTCTATTAGCTATAGTTTTTTTAGACGGGTTTGCGAACGTGACATTCACGTTGATGTTTTGTGTTGTGCTGTGTTTTTGGCGGATTGTCATGGTGGATAGCTTGGTTCCAATGTTAGTACTGTTTAGTTTCATTTGTACATTTGATATCGCGGGGCGAGCGTCCGACATGTGGACTGCCGTCACTGCCTGTTTGTATATTATTTGTTTGGGGAACGACCGGGTTGAGGTCGATGTCACCGTTGTACATATTTTTCTTTTCTGTACTATGATTACCCCACGATGGAGTGCACGGATAGCCGGGTTCTGGAGGGCTATGGGTCCACATCTAATGGCGTTGAGAAGGAGGGAGACCTCACTCTAGAATTGGCGGGTTATTCGCAGCACTCATAGGGGTACAGGTTGAACCAAGGATGGGTGCTCAAGTTACCGGATTCCGTGAAGTGCTGGGTGACCCATTCACTTTGATGAAGGGGGTTTCCCCGCTTCTGGTTTTGCCGGGTAACTTGCCGCGCTCACAGGGGTCTAGGTTTTCATTGCATAGGCTATCCACACGACCAGGGGAACGTCGGGTTTCACTTGCGGCTCAAAGGAAACCCGGGGCTCCCAGATTATCTGTATTGTTCTGTGATGCTTATTGCTTATCTGTGATGTTGCATTTATCACGCCTGGAGCGATCATTATATATTGTTATATATATACTAGTAGATGTTGTATATATTTTTCACCCGCGCTAGTCCAGTCCCCACTCTATCGTTAGTAAGTAACCTAACGGGTGATGATGGGACCCAGTGGCAAATGCAGATGGCATATACGTACATCATATTTTCGTTCTTTTGTGGTGTGATTAATTGATGGGACTGCGTTGATTTAGATCAATGCAAAGAAAACAGACCTATTCGATGTTGTTGGAACAATTTTTTTAAAAATCTGTTATTACAAGGACGTTTTCTTTTTTTTTTGCACAGCGGTATTCAGTTATGAATATCCAGCACCTCATTCGACGTGGCAAGGGCCGAGATCCCTTTACCTGGAGTGACCCCTTTGGTAGAATTTTGCGTTAGAGTAATAACTTCACTATAGTCGATTACTTTTTTGCTTTGCATCGCGGTATTTAGTGAGAATATCCTGCACCTCATTCTACGAGGAAAGAGCCGAGATCCCTTCACCAGGAGTAACCTCTTTAGCAATGGTTTTCGCCACTATATATTTGTAAAAAGCTATCTGGTTCCTTCAACGATATCAAGTTCATTACGTTAAAGGTTTTTCGCCAAAAACCATTCGTAGCCCTCCGTCATTTCAGACGCGTAGCACTTAGTATTCAAGCTATGTATGTTGGCCTTCATCAAGGTATAGTGTATGGTAGATATTTGTTACTTTTCTGTTGCATAGATAGATGCGTTGGTTTGGGACAGTCGTACTACTATTTTGGTCTTCGTCAAGGGTATGTACGGGTGGGTTCAAATTAACCTGGACAATGACGGGTAGAACTTGACATGTGACTTATGATATGTTGGCCTTCGTCAAGGTCATAAGAGCATGGGGTAGGAATCACATCGGGAGTTTCAAACATACAGGAAACTTGCCAGGCATGCGCATACCTTCTGGAGTGTGATAACTTGAATGGATTCCATCAGGTTATCATGCTATGATAGTTGGATCCCGATTCCCACTGATGAGTTGGTTTACACCACGGGTGATTTTAGTTGATCCTGACTAATTCTTCTTTCAGGTTTGGAGGAGAGTTTGAGGATACAGTAGGAGACATCCTGATTAGATAAAGTGATTGACCATTCTGATTTAGGTTAGAGTGCACGCTGAGTGTTTCTTTTCTCTCCCTCTTTAGCAGCGACCATGTCCTGACCCTAGACTATAACTTAGTAACCAAGTTAACCGAACCTTCTTAAAACATATTGACTTTTGGATTGTCTGAGTTGCATACCTCATTGCCACTCCTAATTTTGCCCTTTGCTTTTCTCCGGAACATTTCGTATCACTACGAAGATCCACTATTATTGGAAATGACCATCGTATAGTTACATACAAACTCGAAGAAACTTGTTTCAGATTCGAGGATGGTTTCCGGTTAAGGAGAAATTGAATAGGACTATTCAATTGTCTTTTCCTTTTACCTTCTCTCAGGTTGTGAGGATTCCTAGGATTAGAAAAGAGTACACCTATTGCGCTTATTGGATAGTCTTCTTCCTAACCATAGGCAGGTGCCGAAAGGTGGGGAAGGAAGATAACCAATTAGCCTAAGTGTTGTGTACATAAGGTAATAAGTAAAGGCAAATAAAGGAATTAGAAAGAGGGCAAAGTAAAATGCGACTGCTATCATTCACTGTTAGTTATATGTATTCCCTAGAGGCCATTACTGTACATGTGATGTATATTGTAGTAGATGCTTGGATATATATTGGGAGGACTCTCTTGCTCGACATGATAGTATGCTATCTGGTTACACTTTATCTTAATATGTATACTTATTGTCTCTCTATTACATGTTGATAAATCCCTTAGGATGAGTACTTGACTACCAAGATTATGATGCAGATTATACTAGTGGGGCAGAGGTAGTCGGTAAGTACATCCTTCAAATTTTCCTAGTCGTGGGAGTAATGAGACGGGGCATCGATATTCTAAACGTAGATCATCTTCGGCCTCGAAGAGTTCGAGCAAGCTTGTTCATTTCTTCATGTGAAACCTTACTAGAGTTCGGGTGTTCACTACTTGGAACGAAGGGACTACTACACGGAGCTTTAGAAATGAAGGAATGGTCTACAATGGTTGTATTCCTCATTCACTTAGATGTAAAGTTGTTTACATTGTTGGTTAGTCTAAATCTCTAGTTAAGATTCTAGGGTTAGGGTTGTTTAGCATAGAAAAAATTTAAAAACAGCATGGACAATGCCTCCCGAAACCTTGCTGTCATGCTATGTAACCCAGCATTCACGACCAAACCGCGTAGCTCATTGCCACTCCTGCTTCACCATTGCATTTCTTTGGTTCAGGAGAAATTGAATAAGATTATTCAGGTTGTCTTTTATCATTACCATCTCTCAGGTTGCGGGGGCTCCTTGGATTAGGAGATTACACTTATTACGCTTATTGGATAGTCTTCTTCCAAACCATTGGCTGGTGTCGAACGGTAGGGAAGGAAGAAAACCATTTAGCCTAAGTATGGTGTACATAAGGTATTGAGTAAAGACAAATAAAGAGATGGCAAAGAAATATACAGTTACATTCATGAATCTAGATAATGGAAGATGAATTACTAGGAATACCCGATTACCCCTTCGAAACATTTTTATATTTCAGTTTCTCTGTGCATTGTTAATTGAAAACTTATTTCCCAAACAGATCCTTACTCCTGGGTACGTATTTACCAGACTTAATTCTCACATCTGTATGGTTTTACAAATGATGAGTGGGAGTACGCTATTGGGAATTAGGTGATCATATCCTCTTTATATCGGAATTCGTTGTAATTGGTGATATTTGAGGAAATCGCCTGGGTTTTTCCTGATGGCTGATATTTGGTTTTGAATATCCGCTGTTATGCACTAATTTCAAACTGATATATCTGTACGTTTATTTTATAAAGTGAGATATAACTTTTTGAAATTATGTCCATGATATTTACCTATATCAGTTGATGGTTAGGTAAGGAGCATTAAACAACGGTGTAATTATTCTTAACCATAGTGCCGTTTTCAACCTACGACGCACAGAGTCTGAGTTATTCAACTCAGGGGACTTATACAAAATATTGTATGTTGTCCAGTGTCCATTAGGACAGACGGGTTGGTACTCGTACTATATTCTGTTTACTTGTAACTTCTCCAGTTTTAGACAAGTATTTCGTAGAAATGCAAGGTCCAAATTATTAGAAGTTATAGGTACAAGAATAATGTAGAGAACCATGTGATGCAAGTATCTGGATTCTTCAAGGTGATCGAAGATGTAGATACTCGTGTTTGGTATTTAGTTGGTAGTAAAGGTTTTGAGAACTTGCTTCTTTTCCAGGTTACTCATATCTGGATGCACTCCTAAGTTGAGTAATGCCGATCAGCCTCTCTCCATTTAGTTAACATGCACTGGAGATAGCTGCATGATTTGAATCTGGTTCCAATTAAATTAGTGCATCTGTTTCTATATTGTATATAGAATGGTTCATATCTTAACGATGTTAAGGTATATGGAGTTGTCCGGCTTATGCTTAAAACCAGACTCTGGATAAGTCAATGCACGTTTCTGTAATGGCTGTTTGTGGGTTATCCTGGGCTATGACGATGGGTATCTTTCTACCATCAGGAAGATCAATAGTGATATTGTTCTTGACTCGCCACAGTTTTAGCAAAATTGATTTTTTCAGAAAACAATAGTGGGAGTATGGTAGAACTGGAAGTGATTCCAGAACCACAAACGATTAATGAAATTTAATAGAACCTAAATATTCAATCAGGTTTGACATTCCATTAGCCACTCCACAGATATGGTGGGTAACCTCAGGCGCCCGAGAGGTACTTCGGTATCCTCAAAGACGGTGACAGAGAAGTACTTGTTTACCCAGACTTGCCATTACTGCTGTTCTAGACTATGAGACCCGGCAGGAGGATGAGTATAGCGTCGTTCTAATCTAGCTTTAGAAGTGCACGTGTATATGACTCTGCCAGAGGGTTGTTGTAGTCAGTGGGAGCAGCGGATGCATAGTGGACAAGAAGCTTGTGTTTATTTATAAACTAAAGCAGGTATAAAGAAGATAGATCATCTATTTTTGATGTGATAGTCATAGGTTTTGACTTGATCAGAATAGGAGATGGATCTGTTAAGAAGGTGGTAGGGTGCTATGTCCTGGTATTTGGATGACATATAGTTTGTAGGAAGTGAAATTCCAACACTACGATCAGTTATACTGTAGTTGTCATACAGTGGTTTCTCCATATAGGATATGGATATTATATCTGGCATTCTGGTTATTAGATCTATTATCTTAGATCTAGATTTGGGTAGTTTCCCAATCTAGGTACTTAGACAGTATTCTAAAGGTGTTTTAGAATGGACGACTCCTGGCATGGTCGTGTACCAGGTGATGGAGTCACCCTCTCTGAAGGTGTCTTACAGACTAAAGGGGAGAGGGATGTGCATGATTCCCATATCACTTGCTTAGGCAATTGAGTCAATCATGAGATGTCAAGTACCACACCAGATATTGTTTTTGCACTAGATGCAATAAGTTTTTATATTAATTCAATCCTGGAGAAACGTTCGGAAGCAGTTTATGAACATAAGTGGATGTTCTAGAGATTTGATAATGGCAGCCTCCTTCTGGAGACGGTTATCATTCCAGGCTTCCAAGATGACCTGGATGACAGAGTGACTGTCAGAGTTATAGTTTTCCCTCTTTGAGGGGCAGTTGTTTGGACAGGTGGTCCAAGCGGATATTGAAGGAGGCATGGCGCAGGATAGTGATTAAATTCAGTTGACGATACAGTCTAAAAAGTTTACTGGATTTGTTGTTCATTTGTGAACTAGATCCCATCAGATATCCAGACATATTCTAAGACAGGTATTGCTCATTTTAGGAGATGGCTCTCTCCGTGAACTTGAGAAGAAGAGAGACATGGAATGAAACATTGGAGCGGATCCACTCACTAAGGATATTTCTCGAACGCAATAGTTTTACAAACGAGCTTTGTGAAACTGATTAGTAGAGAAGTTGGGTGTTCGGTATCACACGGGCTGTGAGTATGCGATACTGCAATAATTAGCCTTAAGTGCAAGAGGGAGATTGTTGGCTATAGTGCCCTCAAGTCAATTATTGGATCGCAGGAACGTGATTGCAATGATTGAGAGAGGACCTATATCGGTAGAACAGTCTTACTCAAGATGATAGTATGCTATCTGGTTTGTCTTTATCATCGTGTACATGCTTCAGGTGACATTACAGATCACTATTACATGTTGATAGCCCATAGGATTCTTGCTTGACTACCAGCAGTATGATAGAGATCATATACGTGAGAGTTAGGTGGTCTATAAGCACATCCTTAAAGTGTCCCTAGTCGTGGGAGTTTCGAGACTGGGCATCGATACTCTAAGAGTAGACTAGTGTATACGGACCGAAACCCCGACGAGGGGTGATGGCCGATCTCACAAGCCATTAGTGTTAGTTGGTTCACCTAAGATGTATACAGGTGCTCATTGGGTTATGAGTACACCGGACGGACTCGCCGGGAACATGCTAGTTGGTATTATACCTATTGTCTGATAGCTGTTCCCAGGTGACATGTGTACAGGTTAGTCTATCGACCCGAGATCGTCATTTGTCTTGTGTGAGTTCCCACTGTGCTATGATTACTACCCTACCGCGGCTCAAAGGAGTCGTGCAAACAGATTTTTGTTGGGTACAGTCCCGAGCCATATGGAGGCCGTGAGCGGATCGTCAGGGGATTCGTCTCTCCCGTTATATTGGGGGTTGATGTCGCGATGTGCATGGGTGGCCATCACCAAAAATCCTCTGCCGGGGTTGACGAGAATTACTGATTCGGATCAGTAGTTTCTCATTTGGTGATAGGCTTCATACCGACACTAAATGTCGTGTTATTAAGGGTCTGACTTTATCCACCCCCCTAGGATCGATATGCGATACTCATAGTCAAACGGACTGGACTGTACGGATATTGTCACTGTCAGGCTCAGTAGGGTTTCAGGATGAGTTTGCTCGTCGGCCTACCTTTCACTCAATACCTGGGCAGCCGTTACGTACAGCTAGTGCTACTGACGTGCTTGTGGTTAAACCCACTGCCAGCGTATTGACGAGTCTTTGGAGTCCCATACAGAGGGTTTCCCTGGTTCGGGTGAAACGTTTTAGAGGTCGTATGGTTTTATAGCAGGGTTCTATCATATTCATGCACTTGTGTACGGATCATGATCGTACGGATAATACTAGTGGGCTTTGGTTTAAGCCGGATCCTAGTATTATATTGTTGGATTACATTCGTCTCGTTGTATTTGTATTCAGTTGGAATACGGATGCATGTTTGTATATACGGATGATGGGTAATCTTGTAATTCGTTACGAGTTTACTTTAGAGGTTGCCATTTTTATTTGTGGATTAAACATTTAGTTTTGAATGTTTAATATTATAGAATGTGTGACACATTGTTGGGGTTCATGTTTCATGCATGTGCTCATGGTGTGTCATGTGATTAGTCATGATGGCATGATTTGTTTTTGTTTGGGTTAAGATATTTTAGTCAAAGACGAAGATATTTTTGGGAGTTGATTTCTTGTGTTGCTAATCACTAAAATTATCTCAACACTCACAAAAATAACGGAGTCTTCCTTTTATCCTTCATAAGCCAAAAACAATGCTTCACACTTTACCTCATGGCTTCTTCTTCAACCTCCACCTATACCATCTCATGAGTTGAGAATCCTTGGGTGTATTGAGACAAAATAATCACACACTCTCTTTACTTCATCTTGGATATCTAGGCTAGCAAACTGGATGCCCGAGTTGCTTCGGTTTTGAAGCGGGAGCCCGCATTACTAATCCTCGACATGGATCTTCTTCGACGAAGCAGGCCGTAGACCGAACTTCATCGAGGCAGCCGCGAGGAGCTTGGGCAGAGGTTGAAGACCGAAGGACACGGATCGATCGGTATAACCTTTCCAAACTGTTTTTATAGAACTAGTATAAGGTTAATAGTACGATCCGTCGATTAGGGTTCCGTTAGCGCCGAATTTTAAAAGTTTTTGTTCCACGTTTAGCCACGGATTGATGGCCGGGGCGCTGCCGTAACCCTACAAAAGACCAATTACAGAAATGTGTCCTATTGTCGCTAATGATCGCGCGGGGTGCCCGAACCGGGAAAAGATGTTTTCTTTAAGGAATCTAACGACAACCCTGTTTTCGTTCGTCTGGCTTGGCACTGCCTCGACCCATTTAGAGACATAATCAACAGCTAAGAGAATATACAGGTTCCCAAAAGAGCTGGGTAACGGGCCCATGAAATCAATTCCCCAAATATCGAAAATCTCAACAACCAAGATTGGTTGGAGCGGCATCTCGTTTCTCCTGGATATCCGGCCCAAATGTTGGCACTGGGAGCAAGTCTTGCAGTAATCATGGGCATCTTTGAAAAGTTGTAGCCAGTAAAAGCCACATTTCATAACTTTCTCAGTTGTCTCTCTTGGGCCAAAATTCCCGCCACACGCTTGATCGTGGCAAAACGACAGCACACTCTTGAACTCATTATCAGGAACACACCGACGAATGATTTGGTCTGGACAGTACTTGAACAGGTATGGTTCGTCCCAGTAAAAGTGCATTACTTGGGATAAAAATCTAAGTCTGTCCTAACTCGATCATTCATTTTGTATTAGTCCTGTCGCCAAATAGTTCACAATATCTGCGAACCAGGGTTCGCACAATACTGTCAAGAGTTGTTCATCAGGAAACATCGTTAATTGGGAGAGGAAGTGTCGGCGAAGAAGGAAGTCGTAAAAGATGGTCAGCCACTACATTTTCACATCCTCGTTTGTCCTAAATGACAAGGTCAAACTCTTGAAGTAAGAGGATCCAACGTATTAGACGAGATTTTGCATCCTTTTTCGCAAAAAGATGTCTCAGAGCGGAATGATCGGTGTAGAAAATGTCTGGCGAGCCAATGAGATATGGCCTAAATTTCTCCAAAGCAAACACAACCGCCAAGAACTCCTTCTCGGTTGTCGTATAATTCATTTGTGCATCATTCAGGGTCCGGCTCGCGTAGTAGATTACATGAGGCATCTTATCGTTTTGCTGTACAAGGACCGCACCGATAGCAATGTCGGATACATCACACATAGTCTCAAAAGGATGAGTCCAATCAGGTGAAGAAAGAATGGGGGCAGTGGTGAGTGAGCTTCTCAGTGGTTCGAAAGTAGTCAAAGAGCTCGAGTCGAAGTTGAACGTGGTATCCTTGGCCAGAAGAAGAGTCAAGGGTCTAGCAATATTGCTAAAGTCCTTGATAAACCGTCTGTAGAAACCGGCGTGGCCACGAAAAGCTCGGATATCTCTGACGCATTTTGGAGGAGGGAGGTGGGAAATGACATCAATCTTTGCTTTTTCAACCTCGATGCCATTTCGCGAAATGATATGTCCTAAGACAATTCCTTCGCGCACCATGAAGTGGCATTTTTCCCAGTTTAGAGTGAGATTTTTATCCTTACTTCGGTTAAGGACAGCGTCAAGATGTTGCAGACACTCGTCAAAAGAATCGCCAAAGATGGAGAAATCATCCATAAATATCTCCAGAAATTTCTCAACCATGTCAGAGAATATTCCCATCATACACCGCTGAAAGATAGAGGGAGCATTGCATAGCCCAAAGGGCATGCGGCGATATGCGAATGTGCCGAATGGACAAGTGAAAGTGGCTTTGTTCTGGTCTTTCTTGGTGATGGGAATCTAGTTGTAGCCTGAGTAGCCGTCCAGAAAACAGTAATACTCATGTCCAGCTAATCTTTCGAGCATTTGGTCAATGAATGGTAGCGGAAAGTGATCCTTCCGCGTTGCGGCGTTGAGTTTTCGATAATCAAGGCATACTCGCCACCCGGTTTGGGTGCGAGTAAGGATCAATTCATTTGCCTCGTTTATAATGACCGTAATGCCCAACTTTTTAGGGACAACGTGTATAGGACTGACCCACTGGCTGTCTGAAATAGGGTAAATGATACCGCTATCCAGACATTTGACGATCTCCTTTTTCACAGCCTCCTTCATGAATGGATTTATTCGCCTCTGTGGATCCCTAGATGGTTTGGCATCATTCATCATATGAATGTAATGTTCAACGATTAGGGGACTGATCCCCTTGATGTCCTACATCGTCCAGCCGGAATGTTGCCGATTGGATTGCAAGACCGTGAGAAGGGCTCTCTCTTGCTCTGGAGCTAAAGAAGCCGAGATGATGACTGGGAGGGTCTCGTTTTCACCTAAGTAAGCATACTTGAGGTGAGATGGCAAAGGCTTGAGTTCAAGCGTCGGAGGTGAAATGACCGAAGGCAAGATTGGAGAAAATGTCTCGAACTCGAAAGATTCCAACAGGGTCTTAAAGCGAGTGTATGCGACCGAGTCGGATGGTTCAACTAACGCATCCAAAAATTCAAAGGATTCAAACTCGGGTGGTGACAAGCCAAGATCGTTTGAAAAAGTGAAGCACTCGTAATCGTTGAAGCGGAAGTAGCAGGTTCAAAGAGGAATGCACTAGTGGCATCAAGATCACTGTGATCAAACAAAAATTCATCAAATTCACAGTCCTCGGGGACGATTTCCTGAATGGAACATACATCCAGTATATGAGCGTTTGGTTCGGATGGCTAATTCCTTAACCTTAAAATGTTGAGTTCAATTGTCATGTTCCCAAAAGATAAGTTCATGGAACCATGTCGACAATTGATCACAGCATTTGAGGTTACAAGGAATGGGCGACCGAGGATCACCGGAATTTGATTCCGATGGTTAGCTACAGGTTGTGTATCTAAAACAATGAAGTTAACGGGGAATATGATGTCCCCAACCTTAATTAACACATCCTCTAGCTCACTCCTAGGATGGGTGATAGATCGGTCAACTATTTGTAGAGTACAATGTGTAGGTTTCAGTTCTCCTACACCGAGCTGCTCATATACTGAATAAGGAAGAAGGTTAACACTGGCACCAAGATCCAAATGAGCGCGGTTAATATTCTTATCCCCAATGGTTATTGAAATCGTAGGACAGCCAGAGTCCTTTCGTTTTTGTGGTAAATCTTGGGTAAGAGCGTCACTCATGTTACTATCCAAGAAAACTTTCTTTGGTACCTGAGATTTCCTCTTCTTAGTGCATAAGTCTTTAAATATTTTTGCGTAAGAAGGGACTTGCTGAATTGCATCTAAGAGGGGAATGTTGATGTTAACCTATTTGAACAACTCCATAATCTTCTCCATTTGTGGATTTTGTTTATTGGATCTCAACCGGTTTGGAAATAGAACATTTTTTAAAGTGGTTGAGTCCAATACTTGTGGAGGCGATTGTAGAGTTGGAACGGAACCTAAAACTGGAGTTTGAGTGGAGTGAGATGTGGAACCATTCGGAGCAGCGTTTGAAGAAGAAGAGCATTCCGAAGAATGGAGAATAGGCCCAGAAGAAGAAGAAGAGGAAGACGAAGAAACGGCCGGGGTGTCATCATCATCATCATCATCAATTTGTGTGCTAATGTTGTTGTTCAGCATTCTTCCAGATCTCAATATAGTCACGACACTCACATTATGGTTCTGTTGTTCAAGAGAAACATGTACATTATGTGGGTGCCCAGGATTTAGGAGTGGTTGAGATGGAAGCCTTCCTTTCTCTCGCTCACTTAAAACCGCGTTCAGCTGTGCAATCTGGGCTTCGATGGTGTTGATGCTTTGCCCATGTGCAGCGGTGTGTCGCACCAGAGATTGAATAGAAGATTGGATGTTTGCGGTGGATTGAGTCGATTGCTTTACAAAAGCCTCTAGACTCCGTTCTAGCGAGGAAACCTTATCGTTATTTGACGGAACAAAGTTTTTTTGAGGAAAAGAATTGTTGCAGGGTGCAAAGTTGTTCGTCGGATTTTGAAAAGGTTTGGGTTGGAAAGTCTGCTGAAATTGTTGTTGAGCTTGTTGTTGAGGAGGTGGAGGAGGCCTCTGGATGTTGTTTTGTCCTTAGATATGATGTTGGTTCTGATTCCAGGAGAAATTGGGATGGTTCCTCCAACCGGGATTGTATGTGGAAGAGTATGGATCGTTTATTGGTCTTTGCTGAAATGTAGCATTAACCTGATCCTGTTCTTGAGATGGTGGGTTATAAGGACACTCTTCGATCAAATGAGATGGATCCGAACAACAAGCGCAAATGGTACGAGGGGTAGGAGAAGGAGATGAAAATTTTCTCTCAATTGCTTCCAGTTTCCGTGTGATTGCAGCCATCTCGGCCTTCATAGCAATTGAGATATCGAGTTGATGAACACCTGTCCTAGAGAGACCTGAAGAAGAAGAAGAAGTTGAGGTGTTGGTCGGGTGCTCTTCCACTGCAGCGTTTGTTCCATGAGATCATCAAAGAATTGCCAAGCCTCCTCGTCAGAATTGGACAGGAAGTGTTGATCGCACGCCGAGAGCGTGTCGGATGTTCAAAGAATTAAAGTGTAACCGCAATCAGGACGGTGTCGCTATGCAGCTAGCCGGTTGAGCACGGGTCGGTCCACAGAGAGATGGTGGTATTTTACCTTCTTGTCTTAGACGAGTCAATAAAGAATCTGTATGTTTGTTTGATTCTAACCTATGTGTTTATTTGCAAGTATAAAGTTGTTAAGAAAAGATACGAGATTGTAAGCTAAGAAATCCGTACTCAAAACCTTTGAGCCGAGTCTTGACCAATTGAAGCTAGAGCAATCGGCAACAAGGTGGATTAGGGGATTTAAGCGCGGTATTCGTGGAATCCGGCTTATTTACCCTTGTCCTTCCGTTCTTGTCTCTTGCTTTCGCCTCCGGCCAAACCGAACGCAACCGGTCGCGGTTAGGAATCACCGTTACCTTGTCAGGGTACGGTGCCTAACGGAGCGCTTGCGTATGGTTTGGGCGAAGTTCAAATGGAAAATAACGGGAAAAGGAATTGGCAAAGAAACGTTAATTTACAATACCGTATTAATTCTTAAGAACAACGATAATTACAACATTCACAAAATGAACAAAAGAGAACAAAAAGAAAAGAACAAAGAAAAGAAATGATACAAGTAATTAAAGTACAAGGAATTTAAATGCATGAAATAAATTGCAAGTAATTAAAGACAAGGTAATAAATTGCAAGTAAGTAAAAAGCAATAAAAAGAATACGGAACTAGGACTCAAGACAAGCATGCGATCAATAGCCAACCCTTAAACTTGCAAGCTCAATGAAGAGGTTGCAAGATCAAGGGAAAGGTAGAGAACGCATGTGAAATGATGTGCTAGTCCGTGAGAAAATACGACCCTTGAGATCAATAACTAACCCTTAACCATTCAAGCTCAATGAAGAGGTTGAATGAGCAAGAGAAAGCAAAAATCTCAAGGGGAAGAAGAAACACAAGAGAATGATACAAAACCCTCATCTTCATTGATCTCCCACTCAAAAGCTCTCACTACAATTTCATGGAAAAAGAATAAAGAAGAAGAAGAAGAACTATACAAAAAACTACAAAAGAGTGGACACAAATTTGGACCCTTGGCTTAGCTCAAATCTGCTGTATTTATAGGCGGGGAAAATGAAATCTAGGGCAACCATCAGACCATAGACACAATTACCAGACAGCCCCCAAAAGTTGATGCTCTGAATCCCCTCTACGGCCGCGGATCCGCCGCCTATGCCCCCCTATGGCCGCGGATCCGCGCCCCTATAGTGGTGTTAGGGTTTGGTCTTCTGTGTACCTCCATGGTCTTCTGTCCCCTCTTGTCTGGTACATGTATTTTCTGATAATTTCTTCCAGAATATCAGCAGAATTCTTAGTCCAAGATTGTTATCTTTTCTTCAATTTTGACTTTATCTCTCTTGAGCTCCGCGCACCCATTGATTCATGTGCTGCCCCCCTTCGTGCTCTGTGCTTGTCCGAGACACGAATGACCACTGTCATATGTCTTGTCTCTGGAACTGGTACTCGGCACTGGACGGATATGGATGACCGGAACCCGGCTTTTATCTGCTGTGACAGATGTTTTGTATTTGGTGTAACTGTGGAGATTTTGTCATGATTTGCAATATTTGGACTGAAAACCTGTACTCTGTAAATATGTAACAAACACAGATCAAAAGCACCTACCTATAAACACACGAGCGTAAGAATGGGCGGTATAAAATGCAGTATTCTGTTGTGAACAAATACCCCCAAACTTAACTTTTGCTCGTCCCGAGCAAAACCAATTATTTACAAAAATAAAATCCGAACCGCACTTTTGCAGGGAACGCGATTGCACTGAGAGCGTGCAACAAGCCGTTAAACCTCTAGGTGTCCCTAGTAGGAGGAGTGTTGTCTCCTGAGGGTTTTCAGCGGATACTACCCACAAAATCTAGTCAAGCTAGTTTTGTAAAATAACTAAGATTCAAACCCTAAAGTTTTGTTTCAGAAAATAACAATTCTATAATCCTAAGTCTAGACTATCGAACCTTTATTTTTCACACCTCGCTTCTTATTTAACTACAGATTTTATATGTCTTTACGTACAGTGCAATTAGTGTCGTTAAGTTCCAGAAGGATCGATTAAAGTCATCATGTCGCACAATAAAGCCCAGATAACAATTTTAAAAGGATCACATAAGTTTTATAAAGAGTTAAGCATTTTTCAAGTTTCGTTTTCCAGTAAGGTTTCAACTTCAGAATTTCTATCTTCCTTAACAGGAAACTAAGTCGTATTTTTCACTCCACCTTTTTCTTGTTTTCATTTCATACACACCTCTGTGAACGTGCAATAGTCTTTATCATAGAATAAAACCTTCATATCTCCGTTAAAATTTTTTATAAAAGCATGTCTTTTATCAAGATTATTCTCACACAAAGAACCGTTAGGAATTTTAACTCGGAGAGAACACTTGCTTGACTTTGTTTTTATCTGGACTTTCTAGACTTCTTAGCGAGCTTTGGGCCAATGCACCCAAACCAGTTGGTTTTAGGGCATTAGGTGTAGAAACACCCCGGCGGACTTAATTACTCAAGTTACCTAGGTCCACAAACAAAAGACAGTTTGTCGTGAAAATCAGATGATTTGATACGAACGGAGATATAACCGGCAGTTCAAATGTTTTTTGGATAAAAGACGTGTTTAGTGAGTTTGGTGTGTAATCATTCCAATCAAGTTTCAGATGGGTTATTTTTCAGACATAGTTCCAATTAGGGCATCAATAACATTCCTACATATTCACTTCACTTCATAAACTATTCTTGATATTACTTATTTCAGAACCAACCTATTTGATCCTCAGAAAATCATTGATCCATTTAAAAGTTTTTTTAGACATAAAAGACTTGTCTTCTAATTTCCACAACTCACGACACGTGTAGTGTAATGTAAAGACGTATATCAGCTATAGTTAACTTCAAAGGAGAGTTATTTTTCAGGTTTTCAAAATCTAAACATAAGATTTAGTTATTCTTATTTTATCAAACAAAACCGTCGAAATGTTGAATCAGAGTCCTCCCACTAGCTAACTTGACAGAAAAGTTTTTATGTTTTAGAAAATTTTCAGATTTTTATGGATTTTATGGATTTAATTTGCAGATGCAAAATATACAAATTAATGCGAAGAAAGAAAGCTTACCGAGCACACCCCCAAACTTAAACTTGACAGTGCCCTCACTGTCATGCTATACTAAGAGGGTCAAAATTGCCGGCGCTCCCTAAAAACAAATTATATACAAAACAAAAAAGGAAAACTAAAAATATATACAAAAAAGTGTCCCCCCCAAACTTAAGTGAAACAGTGCTTCCACTGTTAAGCGATGAAGTTCAGGATTAGGGGAAAAAAACAGTATCAAACTATACAAGGCCTTACACAGGCCAAAAGTTAACACCAACCATTCAAAGATTTTATCATGGTAAAGCAGTGGTTGGTGAAAGAAGGTGAAGAGGAAAGAAATGGAGAATACGCGAGACCGTATTGAGATAGAAGTGGGATACGGTCTCGGTATATTAGAAGAAGAAGAATGGCGGAAGGGAAAAAGAAGTGGAGTACGAACTTGAGAGTGCAAATGGAGTAAATAGATTAGCACAATTTGTGATGAGCGATGTGTGAAAAGTGATTGTGCTAATATATTTACCCGTCGAGAAATGGGGTCAAATCCCTCAAGATTCGTAAGAAACCATGGGTATGCCGAACTTGGTAAACCAGACACAGGAAGTGAAAATGATACGGGTTCTTGCAAGGTCGGAACGATTGAAAGGATGGAGGGAAGTGGTTGAGGAAGGGTATCGGTTAAGGCTTCTGGAGGGTGTGTACAGTCAGTGAAAGGAACAGGATGAATTGGAAAATCCGACTCATCATCTAGAACTGTTTCATCATCAAAAATATCCTCAAAATTCTCCTCAAAGTTAAGCTTATCCATGCACATTTCATCAAAGTCCAGACGCATATGGGGTTCCGGAAAAATATTTAATGACTCGGGATGATGAATTGGAGAGAAAAACCTAGTCAAATCTATGGGTTCATCATCCAAAATATCCCCAGCGTCAATATCGTCAATCAAGTGAAAATCAAAATTCTCTGACACCTCAACCAAGGCATGGATATTAATCAATTCAGGTTCTAAGATGGAGGTGTAAAGGTCAAAAGGTTTAGGATCGGTTTCACTTGGAAGAGACCCTTCAAAATCGGGCAAATCAAACACTACGAAGTCGCACAACTCATTCATCATTCTATCTTCAATTGATAAATCATGTGGGATACTCGATAGACTTTCAAAACAGGAGTTGTGGGATTCAATTTGTGGCGTGTAGGTTTGACTTGGAAGGGGGTACAACTCACTCTCTCCACTCAAATGCACAGCCTGTCCTACCGCTTCATCATACATTGAAAAATTTGGAGCTAGTTGAAAACTAGCTACCGGGTCACTAGGTTGTATGAGGGCGGCCATGGACGCATTCAAATCTATCATCTGTTGGCTTGACGCTATCCTAAAGTCTTCCAAGGATTGTTCTAGACTAGACATTGGTTGTGAAGGGGTTTCAGTAAAAGATTCAAAGTTGTTTGGATACTGAAAACTCCCAAATGGCGGTTCTGATGCAATATCTAGGGAAGGTGAAAAAGTAGGGTAGGATTGGTAGGAGTTGAATGGCTGGACAGGAGCAGGATCAATATTTTGATAAGAAGGTAAATGGAATTGTTGATCACAAGAATTTGAAGTGGTGAAAGGAGTGAAAGATCGGCTACGGGATTGTTCAATACGTTCAGCGATGGACAAAGGACGACTTGCAGAAGGGGTATCAACATAAGCGGGAGTGAATGTTTCAAACGGTTGATACGAAGTGGAATGAGGAGTGCAAGTGTTTGTCCTAGACGCTGCTATGCGATCTTTCAGTGAAACTTTGGGCATGGAGGGATCGTTCGATGTTCGGCCAAAGCAAGAACCGTAAGAAGTGATGTCTGGTTGTGGGTACCAAAGTTCGGCAAGAGTTTTGCGAGGTGGAGTACCCATGATATGAAGAGAGAAAAAGAAAGGTAGAGAAAAGGGAGGGGGAAAAGAATGTGATTTTTTTTTCATATATTTTTTTTAGTTAGTTGTTATCAAAAGAATGAAATATACACAAAAAAGAATATGGACAAAAATAATCACGACACAAAAATACCACACACCTAATCGTTCTAGGGTTCACCTAGGTCAACTAGACCTGCTCAAGAACTTGATTGTTGAAGTGAAACTGTGTCGAGAAACAGACTCAAGATACACTGATCACGAGGCCAGGTAAGTGCAGAGATAAGGGGAGGTTTTCCAACGCTTTCGCGAAGTTCCTTAATTAAATAACCCTTTCTCTTTTGGCGGTTTCGCCGTTAACACTTTCCTAGACACCCCGTAAACAATATACCATTAAGCAAGCTTCTAAATACAGTTAACTTCTCCTAGTGAGCGCGAAGTCCTTAAGGCTTAAAGTCTAATTTCTTTTAAAATTTGTGCGGGTAATCGTTATGCTCAAGTTTGTGATTTGTGGGCCACGGAAAAGGTGATGAAATCCTTTACCGTATGTTGTGGGGTTCGCTTGCCCCTAGTCCGTATTAATGTATGCAATGCGCAATTCAAAAAATTCTATAAAGAATCAAACAATCGTTTTTTAGTTTAAGCGCGGCGCTGCAACAAATACGGGTTAGTCAATTTTTAGCGTTTGCTAGCGAACTTGCAAAGAATCCTGCAAAAGAATAGTATATTGGAAGCGTCGGATTTGAGAAGAAGGTGTTAGTGAAATACGTACCGTTAAGTTTTGGGTTAGTAAACCCCCGTTGAATCAAATCCGGTAAGCTTGAAAGGTTCGCTTGCGCGGGTCAAACTACCCGGATCTTTGGCACTGTACTTCGCAATCACCTTAACTTTGAATGTATACTTTGCTCCCCACAATCGCAGTTTGCAAATACGCAAAAATCTGCACACTTGCCCACAAAAATGATCAAAAAAAACAAAAAGATTTTTTTTTAATATATACAAAAAGAATATTAACCCGAATAACAAGAAAGAAAATACGCTACCGTCTCCCCGGCAACGGCGCCATTTGATCGCACGCTTTTGGCGTGTCGGATGTTCAAAGAATTAAAGTGTAACCGCGATCAGGACGGTGTCGCTATGCAGCTAGCCGGTTGAGCACGGGTCGGTCCACAGGGAGATGGAGGTATTTTACCTTCTTGTCTTAGACGAGTCAATAAAGAATCTGTATGTTTGTTTGATTCTAACCTATGTGTTTATTTGCAAGTATAAAATTGTTAAGAAAAGATACGAGATTGTAAGCTAAGAAATCCGTACTCAAAACCTTTAAGCCGAGTCTTGACCAATTGAAGCTAGAGCAATCGGCAACAACGTGGATTAGGGGATTTAAGCGCGGTATTCGTGGAATCCGGCTTATTTACCCTTGTCCTTCCGTTCTTGTCTCTTGCTTTCGCCTCCGGCCAAACCGAACGCAACCGGTCGTGGTTAGGAATCACCGTTACCTTGTCAGGGTACGGTGCCTAACGGAGCGCTTGCGTATGGTTTGGGCGAAGTTCAAATGGAAAATAACGGGAAAATGAATTGGCAAAGAAACGTTAATTTACAATACCGTATTAATTCTTAACAACAACGATAATTACATCATACACAAAATGAACAAAAGAGAACAAAAAGAAAAGAACAAAGAAAAGAAAAGATACAAGTAATTAAAGTACAAGGAATTTAAATGCATGAAATAAATTGCAAGTAATTAAAGACAAGGTAATAAATTGCAAGTAAGTAAAAAGCAATAAAAAGAATACGGAACTAGGACTCAAGACAAGCATGTGATCAATAGCCAACCCTTAAACTTGCAAGCTCAATGAAGAGGTTGCAAGATCAAGGGAAGGGTAGAGAACGCATGTGAAATGAAGTGCTAGTCCGTGAGAAAATACGACCCTTGAGATCAATAACTAACCCTTAACCATTCAAGCTCAATGAAGAGGTTGAATGACCAAGAGAAAGCAAAAATCTCAAGGGGAAGAAGAAACACAAGAGAATGATACAAAACCCTCATCTTCATTGATCTCCCACTCAAAAGCTTTCACTACAATTTCATGGAAAAAGAATGAAGAAGAAGAAGAAGAAGAACTATACAAAAAACTACAAAAGAGTGGACACAAATTTGGACCCTTGGCTTAGCTCAAATCTGCTGTATTTATAGACAGGGAAAATGAAATCTAGGGCAACCATCAGACCATAGACACAATTACCAGACAGCCCCAAAAAGATGATGCTCTGAATCCCCTGTACGGCCGCGGATCCGCCGCCTATGCCCCCCTATGGCCGCGGATCCGCGCCCCTATAGTGGTGTTAGGGTTTGGTCTTCTGTGTACCTCCCTGGTCTTCTGTCCCCTCTTGTCTGGTACATGTATTTTCTGATAATTTCTTCCAGAATATCAGCAGAATTCATAGTCCAAGATTGTTATCTTTTCTTCACTTTTGTATTTATCTCTCTTGAGCTCCGCGCACCCATTGATTCTTGTGCTGCCCCCCTTCGTGCTCTGTGCTTGTCCGAGACACGAATGACCACTGTCATATGTCTTGTCTCTGGAACTGGTACTCGGCACTGGACGGATATGGATGACCAGAACCCGGCTTTTATCTGCTGTGACAGATGTTCTGTATTTGGTGTAACTGTGGAGATTTTGTCATGATTTGCAATATTTGGACTGAAAACCTGTACTCTGTAAATATGTAACAAACACAGATCAAAAGCACCTACCTATAAATACACGAGCATAAGAATGTGCGGTATAAAATGCAGTATTCTGTTGTGAACAAGTGTCTCTGACAAATGGTCTTCATCAACTGTCTGGTTGCTGGATTCAGGCCCTCGTACAGAGTTTGGCAAAGTTGTCATTTCTCTATACCATGATGAGGACACTGAACAAGAAGGTCCTTGCACCGATCAAAGCACTTCCAAAAAGGTTCGCTTGGAAGCTGGGTTGATTGATTTATCTCGTTCCGGGTCCGTGCGGTCTTATGATTTGGGTAAAATTTCTTTAGAAACGCTTTTACAAACTCGTCCCAACTGGTTATCGAATGAGATGTGGTGCTATACAATCATTTTTCAGCAAGGTCACACAAAGTGAAAGGAATAACTCGTAGCCGTATAGTATCATCAGACAGTTGGGTTGTCTTCATCATCGCACATACTTTCTGGAATTTATTGATGAAGATGTAGGCATCTTCGGATTCAAGCCCGTGATACTTGGGCAGCATGTTGATAAAGTGTGGCTTAATTTTTTTATGTCAAAATTACCTATATTGTTAATGTTTGATTGTCTAGTTGTTGGTGATGCGTCCACATCTGGGACAGAGGCTACTCCCGCTCCTCGAGGTATGTTTATATATCATATAGTGCATGTATATTGATTTAGAATGCTATATCATAAATATACACACATTCCTTTTGCTCTTACTTAGCAATTTTTATTATTGTCTAGCTGTAGGTGGTGACACCACCGCACCTGCGGGTATGTTTATATATCCTATAGTGCATGCATATTGATTTAGAACGTTATATTATTGATCTACACATTCTTTTTGCAATTACTTATATAATCTATTTTTAATTGTCTAATTATAGGTGGTGCATCCACATCTGACGCAGCGGCCACTCCTGCCACTTCCATACCCTCCGCATCGTCTGCAGGTTAGTATGAATAAATATAAAATATTTATTCATTTTACATATGCTCTATAGAATAAATATGAACTTCATGGAAATTTAGCTTCAATATTTATTTTCTAGTTGGAGGGGATGCGTCCGCATCCGGGACCCCGTCTGTTCCTCACCGGAGGAACTATCATCCCGCTCGTGCTGCTGCCCGGGCCCAGGCTCGTGCTTTAGTCACCGGAGGTATATATCACACTTCAATTTTCGTTTAACCTTGATTTCTTAATACAACATTGTCTTAATATTGTTTGTCTTGATATTTCTTGCAGATGCAGGGCCTCTCCAATCCTATATTTTTAACACTCGCTAATTATGTTTTAGCAAAAATCTAGTAAGCAACTTTGCTTTATTAAACAAAATGCTTATTAGCAAATTTTAACATTTTCTACTAGATTAATCTTTTTCAAAACACAATTTAACACTTCAAATAAACACTAATCACTTAATCAAAATTTAACCCTAACATGAATTTCTTAAACCAAATATAATGAATTAATCATGATTTAAAAGCTAAACTAAGCACTTAAAAAGTTAACTAAATTAGCTAGTTTAAGATTAAAGCAATTAATTATGGATTAAGGTAAGAAATTATACCTCCTCAAGAACAACAAAATGAAAATAGATCCATCATTTTAGCCTCCAAAAATCAAGCTTTGATGAAGATCCATGAAGGATTAGTGAAGGAAAAATGGTTTAATTTTTATATAGGAATTTTTGGATTTATTTTTGGATTTCTTTTTGTGTTTTTGATTGAAAAAGAGTGAGAAATGAGTTTGGAACTTTTGAGGACAGAAATGGGGGGATGAGCTCGGCCAAGGAGGTGTGAGGAGGGTTTTGTGAATATTTTGTGAAGAAAAAGCAAGGAAAAAGAGTAATAAATGCTAATTAAAGCAATTTGCTACCTTTACACCCTTTTCTTTTCTTTTTAAAAAGAAACCATTAGTCAACAAAAAAATTCTAAATATTTAAAAAGAACCTTCTAAAATAATTCTAGTGACAAAAATTAATTTATTCACAAAAGAAAAATTTCCCCGATTTACGTGCACAAAATACCGCTTAAAATAATATTTTATTTGGAAAGAAATCTATCTGAACCAAAACCTCCCAAATACTCCCAAAGTTCGCGCACAAGCTTTATTTTGGCCAAACTAGGTGTCGGTAAGCTTATACGGTCGTTTGATCGAAATCGGGTTAAAACGGGAAAAACCGACAATTTTGCCCTAAAACGGGAAAATTCGCAAAACGATTTCTAAAACGTTTCAATCTCCCCTCCTTATAGAAATTCGGTCCCCGAATTAAAATTTCATACTAAGCGTACCTTCAAAAAGATGAGGGAATTTCTTCCGCATCTCGCTCTCGGCCTTCCAAGTGATCTCCTCACTAGTCGGGCTACGCCAAAGAACCTTCACAGATGGCAAGACCTTTGACCGAAGTTTCTTCACCTGCCGATCCAAAATAACTACCGGCTACTCGGTGAACGAAAGATCGCGCTCAAGCTGAACGGTCTCGTGCTGAATCGTGTGATAAGGATCATGAAGGTATCTATGAAGCATCGACACATGAAAAACAGGGTGAACATCCGGAAAACTGGGCGGGAGCGCCAAACGATAAGCAACAGAACCCACTCGCACAAGGATCTCGAAAGGACCTACAAATCTGGGACTGAGCATTCCTCTCTTCCCAAATCGCATAACGCCCTTCATCGGAGAAATCCTCAGGAATACATGATCCCCCACTGCGAACTCAAGTCTGCGACGACGACGGTCGGCATAAGACTTCTGCCTACACTGGGCTGCTCTCATCCTATCCTGAATCAGCTGGATCTTCTCCGTGTTCTCCTGAACTAGCTAGGGTCCCAAAACCAAACTCTCACTAAGCTCGATCCAACAGACCGGCGATCGACACTTCCTACCATATAAAGCCTCAAAAGGTGCCATCTGAATATCTCCTGAAATCTGTTGTTGTAGGAAAACTCAATCAACGGCAAGTGACGATCCCAACTGCCACCAAAATCAAGCACGCATGCACGGAGCATATCCTCTAGAGTCTGTATAGTCCGCTCCGACTGGCCATCGGTCTGTGGATGAAAAGCTGTACTAAAACTCAGCCGGGTACCCAAAGCTTCCTGAAGCTTCTGCCAAAGACGGCTAGTAAACTGGGTGCCTCTGTCGGATACTATGCATGTGGGAATACCGTGCAAACGCACAATCTCATCTATGTACAACTGAGCATACTGAGCATAACCGAAAGTGGTCTTCACTGGAAGAAAGTGAGCCGCTTTAGTCAACCGGTCTACAATAACCCAAATGGAGTCATACCCTCGACTGGTCCTGGGTAGACCCACAATGAAGTCCATGGAAATCTGCTCCCATTTCCACTCCGGAACGGGTAAAGGCTGCAACTCTCCAGCCGGTCTTTGATGCTCAGCCTTGACTTGCTGACAAGTCAGGCACCTCGAAACGAAGTCCGATATATCACGCTTCATCCCTTCCCACCAGTAGAAGTCCCTCAAGTCACGGTACATCTTGGTGGAACCTAGATGAACGCTAAAGGCCGACTGATGTGCCTGCTCTAGGATCTCGCGTCTCAACCCATCAACATCCGGTACACACAAGCGAGTCCCGCATCGTAGCACACCCTGGTCATCAATCGTGAACTCCGAAACTCTTCCCTGTCGAACAAGCTCAAGAATCTCAATCAAACGGGCATCACTGGGCTGCGCCTCACGGATACGATCAAATAGTAGTGGACGGGCGCGGACATGAGCCAACTGTCCCCCAGCGGAAATGAACTCGAACCGCACTCTACTATCACACAAGAGCTGCCAATCTGCAGAAGACTGGCACTGAACTGCGCTCAACTGGGACAAGCTATCCACGGGCCTACAACTCAAAGCATCAGCTACCACATTCGCCTTGCCCGGGTGATAAAGGATCTCACAATCATAATCCTTCTCTAGCTCCATCCATCGGCGCTGTCTCAGGTTCAGATCTCGCTGCTGGAAGATATACTTCAAACTCTTGTGATCCGTGAAGATCTGACACGACTCTCCGTACAAGTAGTGTCTCCAAATCTTCAACGCAAAGACTACCGCTGCCATCTCAAGATCGTGAGTGGGGTAATTCTTCTCGTGCTTCTTCAGCTGCCTAGAAGCATATGCAATCACCCTATCATGCTGCATCAAAACACATCCGAGCCCCACTCGAGAAGCATCACAATAAACAACATAGCCGCCTGATCCAGAAGGTAAAGAAAGAACTGGTGCTGTCGTCAACCGAGTCTTCAACTGCTGAAAACTCTGCTCGCACGCATCAGTCCAGAGAAAAGGAATTCCCTTCCGGGTCAGTCCAGTCAGCGGTGCAGCGATACTCGAGAAATCCTGCACAAAACGGCGATAATAACCAGCTAAGCCCAAAAAGCTGCGGACCTCCGTCACCGATACAGGTCTGGGCCAAAGCTGTACAGCCTCGATCTTCCTCGGGTCCACAAGAATACCGTCACCAGTCACCACATGACCCAGGAAGTCAACTCTATCAAGCCAAAATGCTCACTTTGAGAATTTAGCATACAGCCGGTGCTCTCTCAATATCTGCAAAGTAATCCTCAAGTGCTGCTCATGCTCCTCATGACTCCTAGAGTAGACCAGTATGTCATCAATAAACACTATAATGAACTGGTCGAGGAACGGCCTGAAAATCCGGTTCATCAGATCCATGAACGCTGCTGGCGCATTGGTGAGTCCGAACGACATCACCAAAAACTCATAATGCCCATAGCGCGTACGAAAAGCAGTCTTCGGAATGTCATCATTCCGAACCCGCAACTGATGATAACCCGAACGCAAATCAATCTTCGAAAAATGTTTCGCACCCTGGAGCTGATCAAATAAATCGTCAATGCGGGGTAAAGGATACCTGTTCCGCACCATAACTCGGTTCAACTGACGATAATCCACGCATAGCCTCAAACTGCCGTCCTTCTTCTTGACGAACAGAACATGAGCTCCCCACGGCGAAACACTCGGACGCACAAGTCCCAAAACAAGCAACTCTTGCAATTGATCTTTAAGCTCTCTAAGCTCTGCCGGAGCCATACGATAAGACGCTATAAAAATAGGCTCCGTGCCAGGAATCAGATCAATGCAAAACTCAATATCGTGCTCTGGCGGCAACCCATGTAACTCATCGGGAAAGACATCGGGAAACTCTCGCACGGTAGAAACCTGGTCCAACGACTCCACCGTAGCTCCAGTACCATGAATGAAAGACAAGAATCCCCGACATCCCCTCCTCAAAAGCCGACTAGCGCACAGAACATAAACCAAACTGTGAGGGGCGGCACCACGGTCCCCCTGCACAACAAACACTGATTCGCCGGGAAAACAAATCTAACTGTCTTCTCGCGGCAGTCCATGGACGCATAGCAAGTCGCTAGCCAGTCCATGCCCAACAGAACGTCGAAGTTCAACATCTCAAGAAGGATCAAGTCGACGGACAGATCTCTGTCTCCTAAAAGGACAACACATGATCGGAACACGTGCCGCGCAACAAACAACTCCCCCACAGGAGTAGTTACTACAAGCTGCTGATCCAGCAAACACGACTCTCGGCCTAACCTCGGCGCGAAGTGCGTAGAAACATACGAATGCGTAGATCCCGGAACGAAAAGAACATGTGCATCAAAAGAACATAAGGAAAGGGTACCTGAAACCACAGCATTGGACGCCTGAGCGTCCGGGTGAGTCAAGGCAAAAACCCGTGCCTGCCCTCTACCGGCTACTGGCTGTCCGCTGCCTCTGCCACCTCGTCCTCTCGGCACAAAACCACCGCGACCACGACCTCTCTGATCAGGAGTCTGACGCGGCGCAACAACAGGAATAAGAGGCAACGCTCTCTGAGGCGGAGAAGGTGGTAAGGTAACCTGCGGTACTGCTGGCCCTCTCTGATGCACCACAGTATAATTCCGAACAAGATGATGCAAACTGCCACAACCGAAGCATCCAAAAGACGGTCGCTGGCCCTCCTGGGAATAAGAACTGAATAACTGGCCACATCCCACGTCTCTACTACTCCCCGAGTCTGAAGGAACTCTGCCTCTGCGGACAAACCTCGGTCCCCGTGCTGGTTCATCCGTACGAGTCCTCTTCGGTTCTGGAACAACCGATGACTCAGCTAGACGCTCCTCCACCAATAGGGCTGCATCGACAGCTGCCGCATACGTGTCGCAATGCTGAATGCTGATGGCTAGGACCAACTGGGTAAGCAGGCCTCGAACAAACCTCTTCACCCTCATCTCCTCAGTCGCTACCAGGTACGGAGCATACACAGACAGCTCAGTAAACAATACATTATACTCCGACACCGTCATCCCCGGCGTCTGACGTAACGACACAAATCTCCGCGCTCGCGCATCCCTGACGCTCGGTGGAAGAAAACGGGCAAGAAACGAAGTCACAAACTTAGCCCAGGTCATAGGAGCAAGACCAGCGGCTCTGCCCCTCTCCAACGACTCACACCACTTCTGGGCCATACCCTCCAGCCGAAAACTCGCAAACTCTACCCATCTCTCGTCGGTGCATCGGAGTGAGCGACAAATCCTGGGCATTTGGTCGATGAACGACTGCGGATCCTCAATAACATCTGTGCCAGTAAACACCGGAGGCCTCAGCCTCATGAACTCCGTCAGTGACACGGTAATAACCTCTGGAGCTGCAACTACGACTGCCGGATCAGTAGGTACCATCGTGGTCCCTGCAAAGGGTGGAACAACAGCCTGCCCCTGTGCTCGAATGGCCTCTACTAAAGTCCCCAATCTGGCGCAGATCTTGCATACCAGCTCCAATCATAGCAATGTGCTCCGGTAACACAGGTGTAATGCCCTGGTCAACCCTCGCCTCAGACGAGTCGACTCTGGCCTCGGCCCTCGCGGCCGCTCTCTGTGCCCTCGTAGTCTTCGGCGGCATATAGGCTGGAAATTGAAATAAGATTCGATAAGGAAACGGAAATCGAATCACAAAGATGTATATCAATCACGGAAGGAATTTCAATCAAAAATTGTAAAACCTTAGAATGTGTTTTGTGGCTAATTATATTTTTATGTATGGTTTTTAATAAAAAGTTTACCAAATTAAGTTTTAAATATTTTATCTTATTTAATGAGTATTTTATTAGAATTTTGTTAGGCACACACACACTTGTGCATGTAAACTAGGGTTTAGAGAGGGGGTTAGACCATGATTAGCTAGCATGATGGATTAACCCATTCTCTTTAAGTTATTTGTTTTGTTTAAGTGTTATGGTTGTTTTTAATTAAAATGAATTTAAAAGGGTTTTAAATTGGTTTGAATGTTGACTTGAGAGAGAGAGAAGCATAGTGCTACATGGCCCAAGCCATGTTTTTTTAAATGAAGAAAGAGAAAGAGAATGGAAGGGGGTTTTGTGTGTTACCTCATTTCTCACTCATTCTCTCATTTCTCTCTCACAAACACACACACACACACTCACCTGCAGAGAGAAGCAGCAGCAGCAGAGAGAAGCAACAGCAACAGAGGCAAGCAGCAGCAACAGCAAAGCAGCATCAGCAGCACCTTCTGGAGCAGCAGTAGGAGCTCCAGCAACTGCAGCAGCCATCATCTCCTCCACACACTTCTTCTCTTGCTTCCTTGGGTTCCTTAGGGTATAATTCTGAGCTCTTTCCCTAGTTTTCCTAGCTTGTGTGTGGATTAGCTTCGATTAGTGTTAAATTAGCTGGTTTAGTGCTAATTATGATGATTTGTGAGATGTTGTGGCAAATTGATGATTGTGTTAGATAACCCTACCTATTTTAGTGTTAATAGGGTCACTTCAACTGAGAAATAGCCCAGGTTACACTAAAATACCATAAGGTTTCTAAATTGTGCAATTTGGCGTTTTTAAAGCGATATTTGTGACTTCTGAGATTCGCTTTTGACCCGGACCCTACAGGATAAAATTGAGAAGACTGGAGCATGTACACTAGGTCTAGATACCACCACCAGAACACGAGCCACCCATCCCAAAATCTGGCCGCAGATTTATTCAATCTGGCCGCAATTTGCGGCCAGGAAGAGGGGTTGGGTGTTGGGGTTTTGTGTAGGGCTCTCTTCTGTGTTGTCTAGGGCTTTGACATGTCTAGTTTTGTAATATTTTACCTGTAGGAAAATCTGGGACTATATATCGTATTTGATGTTCGTTGTGTTTGCGCGATACGCGCGATACGTGAGAGGGTTCTGTGATCCAGCGTATCGCGGCGTGTCGCGATGGTTTTAGACGCGTACACACACGTTTCAGCGTATCGTGCACACGCGCGTTTAGTTGACGACGCGAGTTTCTCGTTTTGGTTCGATATCGCGTTTTGCGAGATATTTGGCTTATATATGATTTCCATGTCTTATTTGCAGGTTTGCAGGCAGGGACTACGGACACTACTACAGGGGGGAGCAGATGGTAGGATTCACCTAGCGTGGAGTGTAGGTGAGTAGATTTAACATCTACAGGGGAATCGCCCGCATGGCGTTATGCGTCTGGGCTAGGATTCAAATACTAGTTGCATATTCTACGTCATTGTTAGAATTGCGCCTTTACTGTATTTCCTTAGATATAGTTGTACTGTGACTAGCAGCCGTAGGGCACTGCACACAATATTGACGGTTCATGTTGCACGAGCACGGATTGTACGCTACACACACACCGTCAATAATTTCCATGTCACACACTAACGATTATAGATACTATTGCTTATCACACATGACATCTAGCTTATCGGTATACCCATAGTGTATCATACCTTTAGTGATAGGTACATATACACTTTGCGATACAGCTACAGGTTTACCTTACACATATTTTAGTTATACCGGCGGGGATATCCTATATATTTTACTTATACCCAGGGGGGTATACGACATCAGTTCTTATAGGTAGATACCTATACATTGCTACACCTGTATGTTACACACATATTCAGTTGCAGTTACATATTTACCTTTACTGATGTTACTTAGCTGTACCTTATTGGGTTCGCATACATCTGGTTTCAGCTACATATTCTCATTTATATGCTCGCATTTCAGCTATATCGTATATGTTTATTCCTGGATTGCGCATTATTGTTTGGATTTTACAAGATGTTTTCTGGATTTGGGAACCGCGGGAGTTCATGAAATTATGCATACATTGAAAAACCCGGTTTCCTTGATATGATATTTGCGCATCCACCATGGGTTTTATCGGTGCTGATTATTTATACCCCATGCGAGGAGGCGTAGAGGCCGCATGAGGGTACATGGTGGGGCCCGGAGGTACCCCGGGGCGAGAACGGATCGCTGGACTTGTTAGACGGTGATCCTATCAGGTGAACCATACCGTCCGGTGATATTACCTTTTACTCGGCGGTTATCTTGGGGATACCGACCGGAGTCTTGTAGGTATGCATACGTCGAAAGGCGAGGGGCAGAGCTAGGCACTCGTGCTTCCGGGACAGCGTATGATACGTACCTATCAGGATTTCTGTGTTGATGCTTGGCACATTGTTTTCATGATATTTCTTTTAATACCTTTGTATATATAACAGGGGATTAGCCGTTGTTATATATACCCTTACACCAATATTAGTGGAATAGGACGCTAATATATGTGTATTGCCCCCATCATATTTATTTCTGCAAATATATATACCTTTAGGATGTTAGAAACTTACTTGAGATTCAACTTGGGATATATGTGATTCATTGAGAAAGAGATTGTTGATTCTTACATTCGAGATATGGGAGATTACTCGATATTGTACATTGAGGTGATGTGAGACTTATATGATGTGAGAGCCCAACTTGGGGGCTGATTTGAGGATTTGGGATTTGAGTGTCTTGATGGATTGTGATCCTACCACGATGTCAGGTTTCCGTGGAAATGACATATTCCACCCTATACCTCACACTTATCTATTTTATGCACAGATTCATATATTGGTAGTACCTGTTAGTGTACCCTTATGATAATTGCATATTTACATTCTCATATCCCTATTGCATGGTTATTGCATATTATTGTCATGTTACTATTGCTTCACATATTGATTGTACCTGCTAGTGTACTTACCTTTATTCAGCATTTGCATGACATGTTATTACTGTAATCGCATATCTTAGATTCATGTTGTACGTGCATTCCTGCGATTACCTGCATATGTTGTCTACTATTCACGAGTTGGCAACTCACCCCCGTTGTGCCACAGGTGTTTCAGGTTGTTCCCCAGGGTAGTCGAGGCAAGCTATTCATCTATCATCTTTTGCTACAGATATCGCATCAGCTCACAGTACTATTTTGCTTAGGTGGGTTTTGGTGGTCATCTGTATTTTGTATTGTACATTCGTTGTATATCTTGTACTCTCCATCTATTATTATATTGCTGACTTAGAGACTTGGTGAGGACGATGCTGTATATTATTTGTGGGTTTGTTGTCTTTTATATACAACTTTCTCTCTATTATTTTCTTTTCCGTATTTTTTTTTATGGTTTAGATTTCTGGGTTTTAGCTTTCTTTTACTGCGCTACGTCTTTAGGCGTTGCGTAGTATTAGGGCCGTCACGGGCCAATTTTTGGGTCGTGACAATAAGTCCTAAGGTCACTTAGGCGGAGTACCGTGTCGTAAGTATGCCGCGGAACATACACACGCTACGTCACTCTACTTAAGCTACCTACTCTATCATACCAAGGTCATCCTACACTCCGAAAGGTAAAAACCTAGCGCTCTGATACCAACTTTGTCACGACCCAAATTTGGCCCGTAACCGGCACTTAAACTACGTAACGTCTAAAGGCGTATGCAACTTAAGTAAGATGAAACCCAGAAATCTAAACCACCCAAAACTGCATCAACGGAGAAAACATAGTTTTAAACATTCAGAATTTTTCAAGTAAAAATCTTTAAGTTTAGTTTTCGTTCTTAAAAATTTCGGCAGCACCTCCTTTGTAAAAACTAACCCCGAAAACGGGTACAACATAAATAATAATAAAAGCATCCCAAATGGGAGCAAATCACGCCCAACGGCGGAGACAACCACCACAACATATATACGACGCCGAAGCGAAGAAATATAAAAGAAAACTGCATAAAGAAGTAAAAAATTTCAACGAAACCGGCTCCCACGAGCACGGCACCCAAAGTCACCACAAAATATAACACTGAATCCTCACAAGTCGTCTCTAAGTCATATACAACATAGTGGTAGATGGAGAATACTAGATCCAACAAAAAAATATACAAAGTACAAACAGATAACCGCAACCCACCTAAAAGCAAGGCTTCACAGCCAACAGTAGCGGTATCCGCAAAAGTAGAGATGATAAGATGCCCTGCCGCAACTACTCAGAGGGTAAGTCCTGCACAACACTGTAGCACAACGGGGGTGAGTTGCCAACTCGTGAATAGTAAATAACATCATACAGTAATCGCAAGTATGCACGAACAGCGATCTATCTATCACAAGTAATCCGATAGCATAAATATGATAGGTGAATATGCAACAATCATGTAAAGGTACATCATCAGGGTACTACAACTACATGAAACAATGCATATCAACATAATCCTGAGTGTGGGATGATATAATATAAAATCTCATGCGAAAATCATCAGCATGGAAAAACACCAGTGTCCCTCACTTACACATCAAATCCCAAATCCTCAGGCACCGCATCCTCAGATCGGCCCTCACATCCTGTATGTCTCACGAAAACCTGAGTGTCAAACACCGACACTCGAAACATCATGAAACCCGTGTCTAGCATCGACACGTAAATCCTCATAACTCAGGCGCTGTCACCATGACTGGCCCTGACGATATGTCATATCTCACTCCGGTCGGTATCTCCATGATAACCGCCGAGTCCAAATACAATCACCGGTAGGTAGTGGTCCCACCGTCAGGCTTATCGTCTATACCACGAAATCACCACTCACCCCGGGGTACCATACCGGGTCCACCATATACCCGCAGACGGTGCGTCCCGCTCCTCGAATCGGGTATCACAAGACAAATCTCAGAACTGAGAAATCACATGGTGGACGCATCAAATATCATATCAAGAGAAACCGGGTTTTCAAACAATACATAGTTTTCTTGAAAATATCCCCCACGGTTCTAAAATCCATAAATCATATGAAATCCATATCTCAATGCGTAAAATCCATATAAAGCTGATATATGCAACATAAAACATCAATATGAGCATATAAAGGGAAAACCGCTCTTTAAATTGAATCTAGCTTTAAAACATATCATGCAGTTCCCAATTCCTTCGAAAATAAATGCAGTATCATATGAAGTGTACATGTAAGTGTAGCAAGGTTTAAGTATCTATATGTAATCAAGTACGAGGGTGTACATGTCAATATGTATGCATGATGTATAAGTAATTATAGCAAGATATAAGTGAAGTGGAATAAGGTTCACTACCTTAACTATTCATGCCCAATGCAATATCACGTATGTATGTGTCCACGGTATTTCATATGCACAATAGAATAAGAGTTACTACTCCAATCATTCCTATCCACTACCATATCACATATGTAGGTGTTTGTGCGTGTCATGGCAATTACAGACGGTGTGGGTGTAGCATACAATTTAGTGCTCGTGCAACATGAACCGTCGGTAATGTGTTATATCTAAAGGTACGAGTCAAGTACAACAGATAATGCTATGCAATGGCATTCCTATGAAAGTAACTAATATGCAAATACATGCAGCTATCATCCCATATTCGCTCCGACGCATAACGCCATACGGGCGATTTCCCCGTAGATGTTAAATCTACTCACCGATGGTCTTGAGCTATGAAAATCCGACCACCTGCTTCCCCTTGTCCGCAGCACCTGAAATCCCTGCTTGCGAACCTAAAATTTCATAAATACAACACATAAGCTAAATATCCTATAATGACGAAAAGACAACGAAACGCGACGAAAACGCCCGGAAAATTACACAGCGCGCTTAGCGCATCTATCGCGCACGATACCGGCCGAAACACTAATTGGGGTCGCGAAACTACAAAACACCAATTCTGGACCCCGATCGTACCGATCGCGCAACACAACAAAAAAATTACGATTAATACACTGGATATAACCTCACAACTACCAAACGAACCCTACGTCGGAAAACCCCGAAATCTAGTAAGCAACCTATCGCAATATAGCGCACTAGATTCAAGATAACGCAAATCTAACAATTACAAATACCTTAAAATAGCTTAACTAAGCTATCTAAACCAATCCTATATTTTTAACACTCGCGAATTATGTTTTAGCAAAAATCTAGTAAGCAACTTTGCTTAATTAAACAAAATGCTTATTAGCAAATTTTACCATTTTCTACTAGATTAATCTTTTTCAAAACACAATTTAACACTTCAAAAAAACACTAATCACTTAATCAAAATTTAACCCTAACATGAATTTCTTAAACCAAATATAATGAATTAATCATGAATTAAAAGCTAAACTAAGCACTTAAATAGTTAACTAAATTAGCTAGTTTAAGATTAAAGCAATTAATTATGGATTAAGGTAAGAAATTATACCTCCTCAAGAACACCAAAATGAAAATAGATCCATCATTTTAGCCTTCAAAAATCAAGCTTTGATGAAGATCCATGAAGGATTAGTGAAGGAAAAATGGTTTAACTTTTATATAGGAATTTTTGGATTTATTTTTGGATTTCTTTTTGTGTTTTTTATTGAAAAAGAGTGAGAAATGAGTTTGGATCTTTTGAGGACAGAAATGGGGGGATGAGCTCGGCCAAGGGGGTGAGAGGGGGGTTTTGTGAATATTTTGTGAAGAAAAAGCAAGGAAAAAGAGTAATAAATGCTAATTAAAGCAATTTGCCACCTTTACACCCTTTTCTTTTCTTTTTAAAAAGAAACCATTAGTCACCAAAAAAATCTAGATATTTAAAAAGAACATTCTAATATAATTCTAGTGACAAAAATTAATTTATTCACAAAAGAAAATTTTTCCCGATTTACGTGCACAAAATACCGCTTAAAATAATATTTTATTTGGGAAAAAAATCTATCTGAACCAAAACCTCCCAAATACTCCCAAAGTTCGCGCACAAGCTTTATTTTGGCCAAACTAGGTGTCGGTAAGCTTATACGGTCGTTTGATCGAAATCGGGTTAAAACGGGAAAAACCGACAATTTTGCCCTAAAACGGGAAAATTCGCAAAACGATTTCTAAAACGTTACAATGGGGTTTCGAAATAACTTGATAATGATACGAATTCGAATAATACACTGCTCTTACAAGCTTATTACACACATTAGGTCCAGACGCGACAGGGTACATCGGCCGAGCCTCCACATGCATCTCCTTCGACTGCGGCTCCGCAAGCCACTACATCGGCTGCTGTTCCGCAGACAACTCCTACAGCTCCACCGCCCGCTCAGACTCCCGCAGCCATGGCTCTGCAATCCACTACCTCGACGGCGGCTGCGCAGACCACATCGCCAGCTCCACTGCCCGCTCAGACTCCCGCATGTAAGTCCACGTTACCTCACCCCGGTACTTACGGGCTTGCGGAAATGATGAAAAATGATTTTTCAAGAGGTGGTAACATGGACTCAAAATACGGATCTTTGTTAAACAACTAACTAACAACCTAACTAGAGTTATATCTACTCGGTTAAAGGGCTATACCTTTCTTGAACTCCTTCGTCTTCAACTTTCCCGGTGTACGGATCGGCCTCACCTCGTCGTCTCCTTGCGCCGAAGATTGATCCACCTGAAAGCTTCTACCTTTGGCTTCTTCTTCGAACTTGAAGAAACTAGATCACTTGGTTTGCTAAACCTTGTGAACTAGGATGAGTAGAGAAGTGATTTGGGTTTTCTTTTATCTCTAAGGCAATGTTTCTCCACTCATGAGAGGGTGTTGCCTTGAGCTAGAGAGAGAGCAAGAGGGAGAGCTCAATCAAGAGAGAGAAATGAAATGAGAGAATGAGCAATACTTTTCTCAACCTCTCTCCCATAATCCAAAAAGAATAATAATAATAATAATAATAATAATAATAATAATAATAATTGAGTATTATGTGATGGTTCATATCATTTTAAGTGGCATTATCATTTCATGCACTCATATTGCAAAGCATAACAAGCAAGCAAAATTCTTTGCCATGAAATGATAGCCATTGTAATGATGATGGTCAACTAGTCCAACCTAGTCAACCGGTCAACAAAGTCAACAAGTCAACAAAGTCAACCCCTCATCCCAACCATGACACAATAATACTTAATTAATATTATCATTAATCATATTTCTTATTCTCATTAGGGTTAAGCAAAAGTCATGGTCAACAGTGAACAGTCAACAGTCAATAACCCCAATGAGAATTCTCTGCCTATGTCTCTCTGTCAACTGTGCATACACACCCGCATCCGCGTTCCGAGGAACACGAATACTAACGAGATAAAACTAATCCCAAAGCGTACACTACGATCTGGCTTAAACCAAAGCCCGCTAGTGTTAACTGTCCGGACACTAAGCATGCACAAGTGCACGGATGTGACCGAACCCTGTCGCAAAACCATGCGACCTGTCGCAAAACCATGCGACCTCTACTCTTTTGCCTAAAGGCGAATAGCTTTCTGTGTGGGACTCTAAAGACTCGACACTATGCTGGCAGTGGGTTTAACCACAGACCGCAAGCGGCACTAGCTGTGCATAACGGTCCCCAGATAGATGCCGACAAGAAGACTGACGAGGTGAAACCCATCTGAACTCCTACTGAGCCTGAATGTGACAATCTCTGATACATTCCGGTCTGTTCGTCTGATACATCGCATGGTGGGCCTATGGGGCGGTAAACGTCAGTCCCCTAATAGCGGTACAAGTCATGTCGGAGTGAAGCTCAGAACACCCTGAGATAGCACTGGAAATCTACCAGTATATCTCGCTTGCCCTAACCAGGGACTACTCGTGTAATGGCTCTCCTAGACACAGCGCGATGTCAACCCCCAATACCGGGAGAGACGAATCCTGTCTAACCATCACTGCCTCCAAGTGCTTCGGGACTGCACCCAACTACTACCTGTTTGCATGACTCCTTTGAGTCGTGGTAGGGTAGTAATCAAAGTACAGTGGGAACACACTCTGGGCGAAGTGACAGTGTCAAGTCAGCGGACTATGCTGTACTCATGTCACCTGGGAACTGGTAACTGACGATAGGTATAGTACCAACCAGCAGTTCCCGACGAGTCCTGTCCAGTGTACTCGTAACCCAACGAGCACCCGCATACTATCTCCAGTACGACGTACTGATGGTTGTGGGACATACCATCTTCCCTGCTGGGATGAGAAGCGCATACGCTAGTCTACTCCGGAGTTTCGATGCCCTGTCTCGATAGTCCTACGACTAGGGACCTGTATAAGGATGTGCTTATAGATTACCCAGCCCCCACGAGTGTGACTGCCATCACAACGCTGGTAATCAAGCAATGATCCTAAGGGCTCTACTAATATGTATAAGCAATATGCTAAAAGAAACACATGCACATATTGATGTAGAAACAAACCAAGTAGCATACTACCATTTTGAGGAAGATTGTCTATACAACTGTGAATATCCCAAGCTACCATTAAGTAATATACAAGCTAGTATGATACAGTAATGGCCTCTAGGGCATATACACTAACAATCTCCCACTTGCACTAAGGCCATGAACTGGCGTATCGAAGACCTATCATCTCGATCATCCGCTCGAACTGAGTCTGGGGTAAGGCCTTCGTGAGTAGATCAGCAGTGTTATCTTCTGTATTTACTCTCTTCACCTCGATCTCCCGGCGATCTACGATCTCCATGATCAGGTGGTACCGCCTTAAAATGTGCCTGGACTTCTGATGGGACCTGGGTTCCTTCGCTAAAGCTATAGCGCCGGTGTTGTCACAATACAGCGGTATTGGATCAACACTGGTAGGAACCACCTGAAGCTCCGTGAGGAACTTCTTCATCCAGACAGCTTCCTTTGCGGTATCGCAAGCGGCTATGTACTCCGCTTCCATAGTTGAGTCAGTAACGGTTTCCTGCTTGGAACTCTTCCAGCAAACCGCCCCTCCATTGAAGGTAAAGACATAACCCGACATGGACTTGGAGTCATCCCTGTCACTCTGGAAGCTGGAGTCAGCAAAGGCCTCGATCTGGAGGTCTTTTCCGCCATACACCAAGAAGATCTCCAAAGTCCTTCTCAGGTACTTGAGAATG
The DNA here is from genome assembly GCA_030015575.1 of Agapanthus africanus. NCBI lineage: Eukaryota > Viridiplantae > Streptophyta > Magnoliopsida > Asparagales > Amaryllidaceae > Agapanthus > Agapanthus africanus. The sequence continues at coordinate 291,489,136 of JASDDO010000012.1, read as the reverse complement.
TTCTTTACTGCTATCCAGTGTTTCTTCCCTGGGTTCGACTGATACCGGCTTACAACGCTCAATGCGTATGCTACATCTGGTCTGGTACACAACATCGCATACATAATAGATCCTACCGCAGATGCGTAGGGTATTGATGACATGCGAGCCCTTTCCAAATCAGTCTTGGGAGGCATCTCTTTGGAGAGGGTGATTTCGTGACAAGCCGGTAGATTACCGCGCTTGGAATCTTCCGTACTGAATCGTTTCAGTATAGTGTCGATGTACCTTGACTGTGAAAGTCCCAACATCCTTTTAAATCTATCACGATAGATCTGGATCCCCAGAATGTAGTTGGCATCGCCTAGGTCCTTCATGGAGAACCTCTGAGACAAGAATCCTCTGACTGACTGTAACATAGGAATATCATTTCCTATTAGGAGAATGTCATCGACGTACAAGACGAGGAATACCACATTACTCCCTACAATCATACTGTAAATGTATGGTTCATCTGGGTTTTTGATAAAGTCGAATTCTTTGACAGTATCATCAAAGCAGATGTTCCAACTCCGCGATGCCTGCTTCAGTCCATAGATGGACTTGAGCAACTTGCACACTTTACCGCTGCTCCCCACTCTGAATGAATCCCTCTGGCTGATCCATATAGACGCACGCTTCTAAATATCCATTTAGGAAAGCCGTCTTTACGTCCATCTGCTAGATTTCATAATCGTGGAAGGCAGCAATGGCAAGAAGGACCCGAATGGATTTCATCATAGCCACTAGAGAAAAGGTTTCGTCATAGTCCAAACCAGGTCTTTGACGAAAACCCTTTGCAACAAGTCTAGCCTTATAGGTCTCAACCTGTCCATCTACACCAATCTTCCTTTTGAAGATCCACTTGCATCCTATGGGTTTCACCCCATCTGGAGCAACGTCCAACGTCCATACTTTGTTGGTGTACATGGACTCCATTTCGGTCCGCATTGCATCCAGCCATTTTACTGAGTCACCGCTCTGAATGGCTTGCTGGAAGCTAGTAGGCTCATCATAATCGATAGTGCAATCCTCTCTATCCCCGTCTATGAGAAAACCGTAGTATCTCTCGGGCGGATGAGACTGCCAACTACTCCTGCGGAGCGGCGCAGGAATGTCCGGTTCTCCTGAAACTTCTGGTTCATCCAAGCTTTCAGTAACAGCTTGTGGTTCTGGAATTTCTTCCAGTTCTATTGCGCTCCCACTTATCTGATTTTCCAAAAATTCAGTTTCCAAGAAGTGGGCATGCGGAGAAACAAAAACTTTTTGTTCTTCTGCGGAATAGAAAAGATACCCCCATGAGTTCTTTGGGTAACCCACAAACTTACACAGTACTGAGCATGCCTCGAGCTTGTCCGCATGCTGCTTATTTACAAAAGCTGGACATCCCCATATCTTAAGATACTTAAGACAGGGTTCCTTCCCACTCCACATCTGATATGGGGTGGTAGGCACAGTCTTGGTTGGAGCCTTGTTCAAGAGATATGCAGCTGCTTCTAGTGCATAACCCTAGAAAGATTGCGGTAACTCAGCTTTACTCATCATGGAACGAACCACATCCGCCTTTCAGATACACCGTTGTGTTGTGGTGTGTATGGAGGAGTACGCTGAGAGAGAATTCCATTCTCTTTTAAGTAGTCCAGAAACTCGGCACTCAAATATTCACCACCTCGATCAGATCTCAGTGTCTTTATACTTTTGCCTGTTTGTTTTTCAACTTCATTCTTGTATTCCCGAAATTTCCCAAAGGCCTCGGATTTGTGCTTCATTAAGAAGACGTGTCCATACCTAGAGAAATCATCTGTGAAAGTAATGAAGTATGAATAACCACTTCGCGCATGTGTAGACATTGGACCACACACATCACTGTGTATGAGTCCCAAGAGCTCGCTCGCTCTTACTCCGTGTCCAGTGAACAGAGTCTTTGTCATCTTTCCCATAAGACAAGATTCACAAGTGGCATAAGACTGATACTCGAACGGATTCAAGTATCCCTCTTTATGTAACATAGTTAATCGTGTCTCATTAATGTGACCCAGTCTACAATGCCATAAGAAAGCCTGATTTGTTTCCGGAGACTTTCTTTTAAGTGTGTTCTGGACACTGAATATCTGAGCTCGATTTAATACGTATATCCCATTATTTAATGTACCTGACCCAATCATAACTTGATTTAGGTGGATGTTTACTACATCGCTTACAAAAGTAAATTCATATACTTCCTTAGAAAGTAAGGATACATATATGATATTACAAGTCGCACCTGGTACATACAAACAGTTACGCAAAATCAATATCTGCCCAGTTGTCAGTCCAAGATGATATTCCCCTATGGATTCAGCATCCATGCTCATTCCGTTAGCAACCCTGAGAGTCATATCACCTTTCCTGATAACCCTACAGTTTCTCAGAGCCTGTAATGAATTACAGATGTGAGATCCTGATCCGGTATCCAATACCCAGGAAGTAGGGTTAACTGACATATAGTTCTCTATCACAAACACACCCGAAGACGAAGCCACAACATGCTTCGAATTATGGCTACTGGCTTTGCTAGCCCTGCAATCCTTCTGCCAATGTTCATTCCCGTTACAATAGGAACGTCCCTCTTTTACTACATCCAGTCCCGAAACTTTTGCCCTTGCTTTTCCTTTTTCTTCCCTGGTTTCCTTCAGGGTATAAGCAGAGGGCAGGGACTGTAGAATCAAGTCAGTATTTGACCCATTCTCCAACGTGGTCTTCAGGTCCGTGAGCTCAAAATAGCTGGTCTCTGTAAGGACGTTGCCCCCTACAGATGACCCGACAGCCAACCTCGCTTGAAGCAATTCGTTTGAGGTCTTATATCTTGCGATACGAGATTGCTCTCCATATAAATCTTTGTTATGGAGGAAGATAGAAACTAAGTCCATCTTCTCGTGCTGCCTCTGGTTTACACCATCAACTGAGTCTAACACGAGGCACTTGGCTTTCGCACAGTCTTTTTCCGATGTCTTGCGGATATAAATATCCGTGACAAGGGAAACTGGACCTGAGACGGCAGGGGTTGGATCAGTCAAGAGGTGTCCCAGCTTGTCATGGGCAATGGACATCTGGACAGACCTTTGCCAGTCACAATAGTCAGATTCAGTCATTTTATTATCTAGATGTAACCTATGTCTGGTCACTGGGTCGCTGCAATTAAGAGAGAGAGAAGAAACCACTCAGTATGATGCTCTTGCAAGTTTAGATTGGTTTTTAATTTATCTAAACATGATGGCTCCCACTGTCTCTCGAATCCCTCCTCAAACCATAAAGGAAGAATTAGTCAGGATCAATCTCACCTTACAATACTTGCTTAACCGTTCGGCCAGGCTGGTGTCGGTACTTCGAGGGAGGTTTTCCAACGTTTTCGCGAAGTTCCTTAATTAAATAACCTCTTTTCCCTGTAGGCGTAGCCCCACTAACACCTTTCTAGGCACCTACTTTGTTTATAGCATTGATCGTTAAGTGAAAAAGTTCCGGAGGAGTAGCATATACTCACAGTTGGATCGGGATCCAAATATCATCATGTGATAAACTGAAGGAATCCTACTAGAATCATCATACTCCAAATGGTATGCAACGCTAGCAAGTTTCAGTTCTTTTGAAACTCCCGATGTGGATTTTTGCCCCATGCTCTTATGACCTTGACGAAGGTCAACAAATTATAAGTCACTTGTCAAGTTCTACCCGTCATTGTCCAGGTTAATTTGAACCCACCCGTATATACCCTTGACGAAGGTCAACAAGGTAATACGACTATCCCAAACCAACGCATCTATCTATGCTACATATGAACACCCAACAGCTACCAATCACTATGCCTTAACGAAGGTCAACAAACATAGCTTGAATACTATTGAATATTCATACGAAACGACGGAGGGCTACGAATGGTTTTGGCGAAACCTTGAACGTAGTGAACTTGATATAATCGAAGGAACCTTGATAGCTTTTAAATGGAATGGCTTAAGCTCCGCGCTTTAAAAGTTATTTTTGAAAAGAAACCGAGTGGTTTTGAAAGTGTTCCAACGACTTTTACTTGGTTTATTTTTATTGCATTAATTCCAATGCATCCCATCATTTAATCCTACCATTGCAGAAAACAACGAAAATATGACGTACGCTTATGCCATCCACATTTGCCACGGGGCCCCGTCATTACCCGTTAGGTTACTTAACTAACGACAGACCGGGGGCTGGACTAGCGCGGATGCAAAACATAAGCAACGCCTAAATAATATCATATATAGATATACTCATTCGTCACATGCAATGATAGACATTCCAGATCACAGATGAACACATTGGATATACTAGGAATTCACAATTCGTACGAGCCTGTAACGAAAGGCGGATTACACGGTCGTGATGAATAGCCAATACCCCACCCAAGACCCCTACGGGTGCGGCAAACTACCCGCCAAATATCCGAAGCGGAGCAACCTCCCTCAACGACGTGAGTAGGCCACTCGGCACTTCGAGATACCCGGTAGTTTGCGCACCCCACCTTGGGTCTATCCTAGGAGCAGAAATAGAAAAAAGAAATTATACAATGACGGCTACAACCCCGACCCGGTTGTGCGGCCAAAAATAATATTTCATCAATTTACATATTACATGAATTGAAAGATAAAAGGAAAAACTCTCATCTCACAACCCTCGGCTATTCATCCGCGACAATCCAATGAATTCATATACACAAACCAGCAACATTACAGATCACAGATATGTATAACCCCCACTAATCGACGTATAGCGATTAGCGGACGTTCAATACATATATCACATCACAGATATATACCCGTCAGCTTAAGTCTTTAGAAGTTCGATCAAAATACGGATTTTCAAGACCCAAACACAAATTTTTCTTTCTGGAAAATCTGGGCAGAAAAAACATATTGTAAAAATCCCAAAACACCCCTATGACCTCACTGCAAGAAAAATCGTCCACGGCCGAGTCAACTCGACCGCTGATCCGCGGCGGGAGCAAGCTCCCACCGCGGTTCCGCGGTGCGTTGATGGGCTCTCTGGACCATTTTTCTACAGTGAGATGTAAAAACCCTGAGTCGAATTTTAAGCTAAGATTTATTAATTTTTGAACAGAGGAAAAATTCGACAGAAAGTGTATTTTTCGGGCGTGTTTCGCGACTTTTTCTCCGATCGAATTTCTAGTTACTTTGCTAACATGTTAGATAGTGTTTAACTAGGCTCTGATACCACTGTAAGTCCACGTTACCTCTTTCGGTACTTACGGGCTTGCGGAAATGATGAAAAACGATTTTTCAAGAGGTGGTAACATGGACTCAAAATACGGATCTTTGTTAAACAACTAACTAACAACCTAACTAGAGTTTTATCTACTCGGTTAGGGGGCTATACCTTTCTTGAAATTCTTCGTCTTAAACTCTTCCCGGTGTACGGATCTGCCTCACCTCGTCGTCTCCTTGCGCCGAAGATGGATCCACCTGAAAGCTTCTACCTTTGGCTTCTTCTTCGAACTTGAAGAAACTAGAACACTTGGTTTGCTAAACCTTGTGAACTTGGATGAGTAGAGAAGTGATTTGGGTTTTCTTTTATCTCTAAGGCAATGTTTCTCAACTCATGAAAGGGTGTTGCCTTGAGCTAGAGAGAGAGCAAGAAGAAGAGCAAGAGGGAGAGCTGAAGCAAGAGAGAGAAATGAAATGAGAGAATGAGCAATACTTTTCTCAACCTCTCTCCCATAATCCAAAAAGAATAATAATAATAATAATAATAATAATAATAATAATTGAGTATTATATGATGGTTCATATCATATCAAGTGGCATTATCATTTCATGCACTCATATTGCAAAGCATAACAAGCAAGCAAAGGTCTTTTCCATGAAATGATAGCCATTGCAATGATGATGGTCAACTAATCCAACCTAGTAAACCAGTCAACAAAGTCAACAAAGTCAACCCCTCATCCCAACCATGACACAATAATACTTAATTAATATTATCATTAATCATATTTCTTATTCTCATTAGGGTTAAGCAAAAGTCAATGGTCAACAGTGAACAGTCAACAGTCAATAACCCCAATGAGAATCCTCTGCCTCTGTCTCTCTGTCAACTGTGCATACACACCCGCATTCGCGTTCCGAGGAACACGAATACTAACGAGATAAAACTAATCCCGTAGCGTACACTACGATCTAGCTTAAATCAAAGCCCGCTAGTGTTAACTGTCCGGACAATAAGCGTGCACAAGTGCACGGATGTGACCGAACCCTGTCGCAAAACCATGCGACCTGTCGCAAAACCATGCGACCTCTACTCTTTTGCCTAAAGGCGAATAGCTTTCTGTGTGGGACTCTAAAGACTCGACACTATGCTGGCAGTGGGTTTAACCACAGACCGCAAGCGGCACTAGCTGTGCGTAACGGTCCCCAGGTAGATGCCGACAAGAAGACTGACGTGGTGAAACCCATCTGAACTGCTACTGAGCCTGAATGTGACAATCTCTGATACGGTCTGGTCTGTTCTTCTCATACATCGCATGGCGGGCCTAGGGGGCGGTAAACATCAGTCCCGTAATAGCGGTACAAGTCGTGTCGGAGTGAAGCCCAGAACACCCTGAGATAGCACTGGAAACCTACCAGTATATCTCGCTTGCCCTGGCCAGGGACTACTCGTGTAATGGATCTCCTAGACACAGCGCGATGTCAACCCCCAATACCGGGAGAGACGAATCCTGTCTAACCGTCACTGCCTCCAAGTGCTTCGGGACTGCACCCAACTACTACCTGTTTGCACGACTCCTTTGAGTTATGGTAGGGTAGTAATCAAAGTACAGTGGGAACACACTCGAGGCAAAGTGACAGTGTCAAGTCAGCGGACTAAGCTGTACTCATGTCACCTGGGAACTGGTAACTGACGATAGGTACAGTACCAACCAACAGTTCCGGACGAGTCCTGTCCAGTGTACTCGTAACCCAACGAGCACCCGCATACTATCTCCAGTACGACGTACTGATGGCTGTGGGACAGACCATCTCCCCTGCTGGTATGTGAAGCGCATACGCTAGTCTACTCTGGAGTATCGATGCCCTGTCTCGATAGTCCTACGACTCGGGACCTGTATAAGGATGTGCTTATAGATTACCCAGCCCCCACGAGTGTGACTGCCATCACAATCCTGGTAATCAAGCAATGATCCTAAGGGCTCTACTAATATGTATAAGCGATATGCTAAAAGAAACACATGAACATATTGAAGTAGAAATAAACCAAGTAGCATACTACCATTTTGAGCAAGATTGTCTATACAACTGTGAATATCCCTAGCTTCCATTAAGTAATATACAAGCTAGTATGATACAGTAATGGCCTCTAGGGCATATACACTAACACCGCACGCACCGAATTGCATGGTTTATTGACCGAGGAGCAGGCGCGCCAGATTCTAGCGTTTATCAGAGGTGGAGCTGGACCGATCTAGGGTAGCTTTTTGATTCTTATTTTTTGAATCATGTATTTATTTATATGATACATATTGTACTACATTTTGAAACATTTTGGACGATATTGATATTGGTTTATATTTATATCATATTCAGTTTTTTGGTTTCTTTTGTATATTATATGCGTGAGATGTGATTATGAATACTGCGATATATGTTGTGTGATGATTAATTTTATATTTGATTGATGTATGTATTATTGTGTACAGGGCGAGAAAAAATCAGGCAGCCCCTTTTTTTAAAAAAAAAAGATAATATGTACACATGTTGCCCCTACGGATTAAACCGTAGGGGCAAAATATCAGAATAACTGATATTTTCCCCCCTGATCACAGTATCAGGGGGTTGGGAGTGCCCCTGCGGGTATATCCGTAGGGGCAAACAAAAGCCCCTACGGAGTTATCCGTAGGGGCAAAATATCAGGATTTCGGATATTTTGCCCCTACGGATATGTACCTACGCATGTATCCGTAGGGGATACTACTTGGACCTACGGAGTAATCCGTAGGTACAAGTAATATATTTAAAAAAACCGTAAATAAAATAATTTTTTTGCCCCTACGGCCTACTCCGTAGGGGAAATGGGACCTTCACAGAACTCCGTAGTGGCAAGTTTTTGTTCGTAGGAGCAAGTTCAGGGCTTCAACTTGCACCTACGGCGTTTGCACCTACAGGGTATTTTTTGGCCCCTACGGATATATCCGTAGGGGCAGTGGTTTGCCCCTACGGATATATCCGTAGGGGCAACCCCTTATTTGTAGTAGTGGTTATGTTATATAAAAGCATATACGTTGTAAATCAAACTACAATTCTTAACATAAAGAACACACACAAGTGGAAGAGTTCAGAAATGAACAAATCCTTCTTGAGGCATTGTAGACTAGGTCATATCAATGCGACCCGACTAGCTAAGTTACATAGAGATGCATATTTAAATCAGTTTGAACTTACATCTTGTGAAACTTGCCAGTCATGTCACAAAGATAAGATGACCAAAGCTCCGTTTATTAGAAACAGAGAAAGAGTTAATGAACTCTTGGGATTGATACATGATGATGTATGTAGGTCCCCTATCTACACATGCCAGGAACGGTTCTTTATACTTCATTACATTCACTGATAATCTCTCAAGATTCGCACATATGTTCCTGTTGAAACACAAGTCTGAAGCTTTTGAGAAATTCAAGGAATATAAGTTAGAAGTAGAGAACCACACTGGGTATAAGTATTATCTCCTATGATAAGATCAGGGAGGAGAATACTTGAGCACGGAATTCCTAGATTATTCTAAAGGAGAATGAGATTCTCTCTCAGCATTACTCCTCCGTATACACCACAGCACGTCGGTGCATCGGGGCAGAGCAATCGCACCCTATGTAATTTTGTGTGCTCTATGATGAGTACTACTGAGTTGCCTATTTCATTTTGGGGGTTATGCACTTGTGAAGCTGCATACCTATTGAATAAGGTTCCAACCAAATCAGGTGCCTACCACTCCATACAAGATATGGTATGGGAAGAGCCCATCTCTTAAGGATGTTATGATTTGGGGTTGTCCGTCCTATGTCTAAATGCAAAATCCGGACAAGCTCGAGGTAAGGTCAGTTCTGTGGAAGTTTGTTGGATATCCCAAGCATTCGCAAGGGACTATCTTCTACCACACTGAGGAACAAAAGGTGTTTTGTTTCTCAGTATGCCACCTTTGTGAAAGGGAATTTCTTGTGAAGAAATTAGTGGTCATGAGGTAGAGCTGGAAGGAGTTCCAGCAATACAAACTGCAGCTGATGATTTGGTAAATCCGGAGGATTCAATTCTTCCAACGAACCTCAGCCTCTCCGCCGATCTGGTAGGGTTCCTTACCCACCTGAGAGATACTTCGGTTTTCTCTATGACAGTGGGAGCGAGGATTGCATCATGAGATGATGACCCAACTTGTTTCGAGCTGGCCATCAGGAGTGGGGACTCTGTGAGAATGGCTGGATGCTAAGCGATCTGAGATGGATTCTATAAACACAAACAAAGTATGGACTTTGGTTGCTTTATCTGAAGGGTTATATCTCCATCAGAAGTAAGTATATCTTGAGAAGATTACATGGTGTACATGGAAAAGTTGAGACTTTCAAAGCTAAGACTAGTTGTAAAAGGTTCTCTTCATCGACCAGGTGTGGATAATGATGAAACCTTTTCTAGTGCCTATGCTTAAGTCCATCCAGATCCTACCTGTCATTGCTACATACCATGACTATGATATCTGGCGGTTGGGTGTCATGACTGCTTTTCTAAATAGTGATTTAGAAGAGAGCGTCTATAAGTACACAGCCAGAGGTCTTCGTAGACAGTGGGAGCAGCGGAAACGTGTGCAAGTTGCTTTATGAGTTAAAGCAGGCATCGCGGAGTTGGAACATCTGTTTTGATGTGGTAGTCAAAGAGTTTGACTTCATCAAAATGGTAGATGAACCTTGTATATACAAAAAGGTAGTAGGGAGTATGGTGGTGATCCTCGTATTGTACAAGAATGACATACTCTTGATAGGAAAGGAGTTTCCTATGCTACGCTCGGTCAATCTCCGCTTATCACATAGATTCTCCATATAGGATCAAGGTGATACCACCTAAATCCAGGGTATTGGATCTATGAGATAGATCTAAGTGGATGTTAGGATTCTCACTAGGTGTAGTGAGATAGTGTCAATCGATCCGGGGGAGAATCACCGGATAGGATCCAGGGTGGTAAGGTCGACTGAATCTCAGTCACAGGCATTGTCTTTACCCTCAATAGAGGGACGGTATGTTGGAAGAGTTCCAAACTACATACCGTGGCATACTAGACGATAAAGGCTGGATACATTGCTACCAAGGATGCTACCAAAGAGGTAGTCTGGTTATATAAAAGTTCATGAGATGAATTTCGTTCCTACCATTGTGTGATAATAGAGTTGTGGCTTTGGCCTAGGAACCCCTGTCCCATCAGAGATCCACACATATTCTTAGGCAGTATCACCTGATCATGGAGATAGTTGATCTCTAGGGAGATCGAGGTTAGGAGAGTAGACACAGAGGAAAACAGCGCAGATCCACTCACAAAGGCCTATTTCCCAGTAGAGATTTTTATGGGATGGTTGAGTATGAGATACTTCAACCACTGCTGATTGTTGGGTATGAGATACTACAACAGATGGCCCTAGTGCAAGTGGGAGATTGTTAGTGATATGTATGCCCAATAGGCCATTACTGTACATACGATGTATATTGTAGTGGAGGCTTGAACATATATATGGAGGACTTTCTTGCTCGACATGATAGTATGCTATCTGGTTTCTCTTTATCTTAACATGTACTCTGATTGTCTCTATGATACATGTTGATAAAGCCCTTAGGATGAGTACTTGACTACCAGGACTATGATGCAGACCATACTAGTGGGGACAGTATAGTCGCTAAGTACATCCTTCAAATGTTCTTAGTCGTAGGTGTATCGAGACAGGACATCGATATACCAGAGTAGACTAGCGTATAGCTTCTCGACCCGTACAGATGGGCGATGGATGATCCCATATCCATTGGTGTTTGACATCAGAGACTGTATACGGGTGCTCAGTGGAGATTGGGTACACTGGACGGACTCGCCGAGAACTCCCAGATGGTATTATACCTCACGTCAGATGGCAGTTCTCTGGTGTCACCGGTATAGGTTATTCTGTAGACCCGAGATCGTCATAGAGTCTTGTGTGATTCCTACTGTACTTTGATTTCCGTCAACCACGTCCAAGAGGGAGTGCAAAACGGTGGCTTTTGGGTACAATCCCGAATCAAAAGGAGGCAATGAGCGATAGGAGGGGTTTCGTCTCTCCCGGTATAGAGAGTTGATGTTGCGCTGTGCTCGATTGGCTATAACAGGAAGTCCTTGTCCAAGGTTGCTTCAGAGATATACTGGTAAGTGTTATCAGTAGTTTCTCGACCTGTTATGAGCCTCATATCGACACGACTTATCGAGTTACTGGGGTCTGACGTTTGCCACCCCTAGACGAGATATGCTGACATATCAGACGAAGAGACCGGACTGTACGGTAGTGTTACTGACTGGATTCGCAGGAGTGTGAGCAGGTTTGCTTGTTGATCTTCTGATCGCTCAATACCCGAGTGGCCGTTACGTTTAGCAGACCGCTTGTGGCTTATGGGTGTTTGATATGATCATCACCTACCGCCGGCGTATTGACGTGTCTTTAGAGTCCTACACAGGGGTTTCCTGGCTCAAGCGAAACGGAGTAGGAGCACATATGTGATATGTGAGGAACCGAGATTGATACGATATGAGATACCGTATTCTATTCTCGCGATTCGTGACATTTATCTTTTGTATGCGATATAGCCGGGTTATCGAATCAAGTGTTGATTCGATAAGTTGTTAAACATGGTATTAGTCGGTTATAGCCGGATTATTAAATCAAGAGTTGATTTTATAATTTAATGTATAATTATATATTTGATATATTACATTACATTAACTAGTATTAGCTCACTTATGATTTGTTTTCTCACTTAGTGTGCACATTGTACATATGTGATATGTATGTTTGTGTACATGCATTGTGTCATGGTTGATGATACATGAAAGATGGGTGTATGAGATTTATACAATGATTAGGTTAAATTAGGGTTTTATATATATCTTAATGAATAACAAAAGAAAGGAGACTTAGTCAAAGTTATCAAGCTTGTAGAAGCTTGTATGCAACATTGACAAAGTCAACTCTTTTGTCATTCCATAAGATATTTTCAAACCCAACCCTTAACCATAGCGTGTGGTTTATTCTCTACATGAGTTAAGCATGAGGGCTTAACTCAACCATGGGTGATATAATTCATTTGGATGAATTATTCACAAGAGGGTTCTTCTTCTTCTTCTTCTTCAAGCACCATGAAAATGCTTTCTATCTCTAATGGTGCCATGAGAAAAAGTATGAGAAAATCAATTCTAAAGTGAGACCGCTTCCTACTTCTTCATCCTCTACTACTTGCCATGTAGTATAGGGTGTTCTCTTCACAAAGTTCATGATCTAGTGAAGGAATAGCTTGAGTTAGTGTCTCCCCGACGTAGATCATCTTCGGCCTGGAAGTCATCGAAGCAAGCACGTTCGTTCTTTTGTGGAGCTTCTCTAGAGTCCGGAGTTCACGATCACAGAGGATGGGACTTTACACGGAGCTATTTAAGTGAAGGACCGGTCTACAAAGGTTGTATTCCTCGGTCACTACATATTGCAAAGTGTTTACATTCTTATCGCGTATTGTTTCTAGTAGATGATCTATGTTAGGGTTATCTAAATTGGCAAAATTTTAATTTGGCATGGACGATGCCTCCCGAAACCTTGCTGCCGTCGTAGGTAACCCTACAGTGTTTCAACAGGAATATATGTTCGAATCTTGAGAGATCATCAGTGAATGTAATGAAGTATAATGAACCAGTTCTGGTATGTGTAGACAGGAGACCTACATACATCATCATGTATCAATCCCAAGAGTTCACTAACCCTTTCTCTATTTCCAATAAATTGAGCTATGGTCATCTTATCTTTGTGACATGATTGGCAAGTTTCACGAGATGTAAATTCAAACTGATTTAAATATGCATCTAAATGTAGCTTCGCTAGTCGTGTCGCATTGATATGACCTAGTCTACAATGCCTTAAGAAGGATTCGTTCATTTCTGAACTTTTCCTCTTGTGTGTGTTCCGTATGTTAAGAACTGTAGTTTGATTTAGAACGTATATGCTTTTAGATAACGTGACCGAACCGATCAACTCTTGATATAGGAAATGTTCAAAACATTATCCAACAATACAAAATTATATCCTTCTTTACTAATAAAGAGACATATATAATGTTGTATATCAGGTTCGGTATCTAACAACATTCGTTCAAAATCAATGTATTTTGTAATGCAGGGTGATAACTGCCAATATACTTGGCTGCAACACTTGCACCGTTTCCAACTCTTGAAACTTATCACCCATTCTCAGTTCTCTACCTATCTGTAGCCTATATAACAGATTACATATGTGGTATCCTGATCCGGTATCTGATACCCAGGAAGTAAAGGATACTGAGAAACAGTTCTCGGTAATGAACACACCCGAAGATGATGCATCGGCATGCACTTTCTTCGTTTGGGCGGTACGGGAATTCTGGTAATCCTCTATTTCTTTCTCGGTCTTATAACAATTATAAGTTGGAGCGGGACCAACGTTCCTTAGCTCAGTATAACAAGCGGGTTAGGTCAATGCATCCATATATATTATCTTGATTAAGGCATGATATGGTCGCTACCTGGAGAGAGAGAGAAGAAAACACTCAGCGTATGCTCTTGCAAGATTAGATTGGTTCATAATTTATCTAATCAGGATGGCTCCCACTGTTTTTGTCAAATCTTCTGTAACGTTTTAGAAATCGTTTTGTGAATGTTTCCGTTTTTTGGTAAAATTTGTCGGTATTTTCTGTTTTATACCGACTGTGATCAAACGGCCATATAGACTTGCGAGCACCTAGTTTAACAAAAATAAAGCTAGTGCGCAAACTTTGGGAGTATATGGGACATTTTGGTCGAATTTGAATTTTTCCCAATTTTAATGTTATTTTAATGCGGTATTCACATTTTGGGCAATTTCTCTTTTTGCGATCTTTTCTTCAATTTTTCTTGTGTAAACCTAAACCACATAATGTCTAGTTTATTGTGTGGACTAGGATTAAAGGATTTAAGAAAAAGAAAAGAAAAGAAAAGAGATGCATGCATGTGTTATTATGTGAATGCATTAAATGGCATTAAGTGTTTGTTTTTGCTAGGAAATTTCCCCCACTCTCTCTCCTTGGCCGAGCTCCCTCTATCCCTACTGCCCTTATCCATTTCTTTATCTCTTTTCTTCACAAAACCCTTCACAAATCCTTATATCTTCACAATTCTTCACAAAAATCCCATTTTTCTTCACTTTTGCCTCTTGCTTGCTTTGGAGTGCCTAAAGCTTGGATCTTTGGCTTCTTTGGTGTAGGTAATAGTCCCTATTTGTTCTTTTAGTGTTTTTAGTGTTGCTTTGCTTGTTAATTCAGTTTAGATTAGTTAAAGTTAGGTTTTTGTGCGAAATATAGTATTTTAGTGTCTGTTTGTGGTATCTAGGATCTGCTGTGACCCAGGAAGTTTACTGCAAAATTAAACAAGTTTGTAGTGATGTACCTGTAACACAGGAGAACCACCTGAGGCACGACACCCAGGCCACCGGCCAGGGCCGGCGATGGCAAAGGGATAGGCCGGCGACGCCGACTCCTCTGTGGAGTTAGGGTTTGGTTTTTTTTTAGGGTAGGTGTATGCAGTGGTTTGGGTTATGTTGGTCTTGTTTGTTTGTTTAGTTTTCACAGTAGGCAAAATCTGGGATCAGTTAGGTAGTTTCTAGTGTTTTGTGTCCGCGCGATACGTATTACTACATGGGTCGTGCAGTTTGTGTGTTTTGCTCTTAAGTTGTTTTCGTCGTGTCGCTACGCACGTTAGCCACAATACGAACACTTAAGAGGATGTTTGTGTTGTTGTGTCGGTTTTGTGTAGTTTGTTCGTGTCTTGTAGCTGTTATTAATATATATATTTGCTTGTTGTTTTAATGTTGCAGGTTCACAGGCGGGGACTACGGACACTGCCACGTGGGGAAACAGGTTGTAGGATTCACCTAGCTTAGAGCGTTGGTGAGTAGATTTAACATCTACAGAGGAATCGCCCGCATGGCGTTATGCGTCTGGGCTAGAGATATTAACTTGTCGCATAATCTATGTCTTGTTTAGAATTGCGCATTTACCCTATTCATTAGATGTAGTGTGCCTGGACTAGTAGTCGTAGGACGCTGCATATATTATTGACGATTTATGTTGCACGAGCACTGTTTGTATGCTACACACACCGTCAATAATTACCATGTCACACACAATCCACTTATAGATGTTATATTACTTGGTTAGGGACATTGTGACATTGATTCATATTTCTTATCGCATTTGACATATAGTTACCTGTATACCTATAGGGTATCGTACCATTAGTGATAGGTACATACACACCTAAGGACATAGCTACAGGTGTGCTTTAAATTTCATACTTCACTTATATCTGATAGGTATATCACATCATTACAAATAGGTAGATACCTATATTTTCTACTATACCTTCATGTGTTTACATATATCTGGTTATAGCTATGTATTTACCCTTATTGTTTTATTATTAAGAATTGGAGATATTAGGAACCGCATGATATTTATATTAACTGGTTGCAGTTAATTAGCGGCTTTTCCTTTATACGCTTACATTACAGTTTTTATGTTGCGTATACTTTATTCATGGATTTTCGCATTGTTATATGGATTTTTCATGATGTTTTCTGGATTTGGGAACGGCGGGAGTTCATGAAATTATGCATTATTTGAAAAACCCGGTTTCCTTGATATGATATTTCAGCAGCCACCATGAGATTTATCGGTTCGGATATATATACCCCACGCGAGGAACGGAGGGGTCCGTGCGTGTGTACATGGTGGGTCCCGGAGGTACCCCGAAGCAAGAACGATGTCGTGGTGCTAGACGATGAGGCTTAAGGGAACCATACTTTCCGGTGACAGGACTAATGACTCAGCGGCTATCATGTGGATACCGATGGGAGTCATGTACGTATGGATACGTCGAGAGGCGAGTGTCAAAGCTAGGCACTCGAGCTTTAAGGATAGCGTATGATACGTACCTATCAGGGGGCCAGTCGTGGTGACAACAACTGATAGATCAGCATTTCTGTGTCGATGCTTGGCACATTGGTTTCATGATATTTCCAATTACTCTTTTGTATATATAACAGAGGATTGAGCCGCTGTTATATATACCCTTACACCAATATTAGTGGAATGGGACGCTAATATATGTGTATTGACCTCATCATAGTTATTTATGTCATTATATTTAGGATGTTAGAATTTTGCTGGAGAATTGATTCGATATATAAGAGATTGATTTGAGATTGGATACTGGATATCTATGTGAGATATACTTGATGTTATACATTCGATATATGTGAGATATACTTGATATTGTACATACGAGAGATGTGAGATCCACTTGATGTTGTACATTCGATATATGTGAGATATACTTGATATTGTACATACGAGATATGTGAGATCCACTTGATGTTGTACATTCCATATATGTGAGATATACTTGATATTGTACATACGAGATATGTGAGATCCACTTGATGTTGTACATTCGATATATATGAGATATACTTGATATTGTACATACGAGATTTATGAGATCTACTTGATGTTGTACATTCGATATATGTGAGGTATACTTAATATGGTACATACGAGATATGTGAGATCCACAAGATGTTGTACATTCGATATATATACAGGATATACTTGATATTGTGCAGTTAAGGAGATGTGACACTTCGATGATATGAGAGCCAATTTGGGGGCTGATTTGAGGAATTGGGATTTGAATTATCTTGCTGGATTGTGATCCTACCACGATGTCAGGATTCCGTGGAAATGACATATTTCACTCCATACCTCACCTTTATCTATTTGTGCACTGCTTCATGTATTAGTAGTACCTGTTAGAGTAGCTTTCATGATTATTGCATACTGTTGTCCTATCATTATTTCTTTATATATATTGGTTGTACCTGCTAGTGTACTTTCCATTATTCTGCATTCATATGACATGTTATTACTGGTAATTGCATATCTTAGATTCACGCAGTACGTGCATACTTGCGATAACCTGCATAAGTTATTTACTATTCAAGAGTTGGCAACTCACCCCCGTTGTGCCACAGGTATTGCAGGTGTTTGCCCAGAGTAGTCGAGGCAGGCTATTCACTTAGCTATCATCTTTTGCTCCAGATACCGCATCGACTCACAGTGTGCCGTTTGCATAGGTGGGTTTTGGTGGTTATCTGTATTTTGTATTGTATATTCGTTGTATCTTGTACTCTCCATCTACTACTAGTATGTTGTGACTTAGAGACTTGGTGAGGACGATATTGTATATTATTGTGGATTTGTTGCCTTTTATACAGTTTCCTTTCTTTTGTCTCTTATTTCTTCGCTACGGCGTCGTATATCTGTTGTGGTGTTTGTTTTCCGCCGTTGGGCATGGATTTTTGCTCCCGTTTGGGATGCTTTACTTTATATTCATGTTGTACCCATTTGGGGGTTAGTTTTTACAAAGGGGGTGCTGCCAAAATTTTAAAGAAAAAGCGGACTCTTTTAAAGAATTTGGGATGTGATTTCAAACGTTTCAAAAACATTTATTATCTTTTCCGTATTTTCATGGTTTAGATTTCTGGGTTTGGCTTTCTTCTACTGCGTTAGGTCTGTAGGCGTTGCGTAGTATTAGGGCCGTCACGTGCCAATTTCGGGTCTTGACAAAGTTGGTATCAAAGCGTTAGGTTTTACCTTTCGGAGTGTAGGATGACCTTGGTATGATGGAGTAGGTAGCTTAAGCAGAGCAATGTAATGTGTGTATGTCTGCAGCATGCTCACGATGCGGTACTTCGCCTAAAGTGCCTAAGTACAAATTGCTTGAAATTCCTTCCTTGATGATTCATATCCTTGTGATTCGATTTCCGTGTTCTTATCGAATCCTATCTCTATTTATAGCCTTGCCGCCGATGACTATGGGGACTCAGAGTGATGCAGCGAGGGCCGAGGTCAGAGTTAGCTCGGGTGAGACGAGCACTGACCAGGATGGCACTCTTGTTGCATAGGTACAGACGGATCAACCTTCGACAGAGCAGCTCGCTAGGCTTGTGGCAGAGATGCAGGACTTGCGCCAGACGATGAGATCATTAGTTGATGCCGTTCGAGCTCAGCGACAGGAGGTTGACACCCCTGTTACTCAGTTGTTCCTTGGGATCAGCATGCAGCAGTCCGTCACCTACGTAGCACTAGTGGATGTAGCCCCAGTCGACGAGACACGTATTCCAGAGACTTTGCGAGTTCCAGGACAGTGGAGGACCCGTACCGGTGTGCCAGTCCAGGGACAGAGGCCTAGTCGTCGAGACAGTTTTCGTGACCGTCGTGGGAGTGGCAGAGGCTTAGGACGAGGTCAGTCGTTCAGCTCTCATCGCAAGGAGGGCCAGCAGCCGTCGTATGGATGTTTTCGATACGGGAGCCTTCATCACTTCATCAGGGATTGTTCCTTAGGGCCGTGTCAGAGTCGTGTTCTCAGAGGTCGTGGGCGCAGAAGGTTTGCTCAGAGGGGTCAGTCTGGCAGAGGAAGAATTTTGACAGTTCCGGGTAGAAGGCAGACACGAGGGTTTGTTTCTACTCATCGGGACGCACGGGCGTTCAATGCAGGGTTTTCAGATATCCTTAATTCTCTTGTTCTTTTGATGTACTTGTTGGGTTTTCACTCTTTGTGCCGTGGTTGGGACGAGGATCGTGTTAGCTACATCAGCCGTTTTGTTGTGTTAACTTCTGTCGGCGATTCTTTTGTTGCGCGACACGTATTTCAGTCATATGCCAAACGGTGAGGAGATTTTGCCGTCATTAGATCCTTCTAGAGATGTTGGATTTGACGTTCTCCTGGGCATGGATTGGTTAGCTACGTGTCAGGCGTCTGTGGACTACCGTGAGGAAACAGTCAGGAATTGTTTTCCCGGCGAGTCAGTTCTTCTTGTGCGGGTGGATAGTTGTGCCGCCTCTCACAGCTTGAATTCAGCCCTTTTCCGCTAGTCAGCTTTGGAGGATATGTCGTGGATTCTTGGCTTTCATTCGTGATACAGGAGCCACAGCGGGATTGTTGGACTGGGTTCCTATCGTACGAGAGTTTTCCGACGTCGTTCCAGATGAGCCGGCGAAGCTTAGGGAGCTTAAGGATCAGCTGCAGAGTTGGTTGTTGGGAGTTTTGTGTGTCCGAGTGTTTCGGTTTTGGGAGCTCCTATTTCTGTTCGTCAAGGAGAAAGACGACAGATTGCGGTTGTGGATTGATAGATCGTCAATTGAACCTGCTTACGGTGCAGTTAGGTATCATTTACCTCGCTTTGACGATTTCTTCGATCAGCTCCAGAGTGCGAGACTTTTTTGAAGTTTGTTAGGGATCTGGTCATCATCATTGCGGGTTCGGAGTGATGGCATTCCGAATACAGCTTTTGTGCGTGCTACGGGCAGTTTGTGTCTTGGTAGTGTCGTTGGACTCGCCAATGCCCTAGCAGCATTCGTAGATATGATGAACCAGATTTCTTCAGGCGGTTCCTCGACCGGCTATTGTTGTGTTATTGACGACATTATGGTCTATACTTTGTGTCTTGAGGAACAGGAGCAGCACTTGAGGATTTGTTTTGCAGACATTGGGAAAGCCCCAGCTGTTTGCTAGATTCTTGGAGTGTTCCTTTAGGCTTGTTTGTGTTAACTCCTAGGTCTTGTAGTTACGGGAGACGGTTTCGTATGGTTCCGAGGAAGACCGAGACCGTACAGCTTAGGCCCAGACTTGTGTACGGACAAAGGTCCTTTGATTTTGGGCTTAGCAGGTTTTTACCGCCGTTTCGTGCAGGATTACTAGCGTATTGCTGCACCGTTGACTGGACAGACCTGAATGGAGGTTCTTTTCTTTGGACTGAGGCATGTGTACAGAGTTTTCTGCAGTTGGAGATTCGGTTAGCAACTGCATCAGTTTTTTGCTTTTGGTTCGGGTGACTTTGTGGTTTAACTGTAATGTTTCACGAGAGTGGCTCGATTGTGTGCGGATGTGTCACTGCCCGCCGACGCTCGTTCGTTAGAGATACTTGAGCATACTTGGCTGGGTAATGATTCGGAGTCCTTGATTGTGACTAGGGTGTGCTAAGTTAGGAATGCGATTGTATACCTGATATTATCGGGTAGAGACGTGAAATCCTATAGCAAGCACATCAGTCAACTCTCTTTGTTCATTCAGGTTCCGCCAACTTTGACGTGACTTGTGAGGTAGTTACGGGTGGGCAGGAATGTAAAGAGAAATTTCAGGTTTCGTTTCAAAGTGTGTGTCTTGTTGTGCATTTGTGTTAATTGTTGTTGGAAGTTGGGGGTCGTCACTCGCCATTGTTGGGATACTTCTTTGATAGCTCTTATCAGGAGACATTCCAATTGGCAACCTTTAGGTTTAGACTGTTCGTGTCGATCACCAGTCTATTTTTCTGACTCTGCGTAGTAGGATTTTTGGATCTCAGCTAGTCTAGAGACTTCGGAGATAATCCAGTTGGTTCAGGTCAGGATGAGAGTGGCCCAGTGCAGACAGAGGTTTTATGCCAACCATGTTGGTCGCATACTTGAGTTCGCAGTTGGAGATCATGTATTCCTACTGACTTTTCCGATGAATGACATGTTGAGTTTTGGGAAGTTTATCCCAGAATTATTGGTCCTTTTGAGATCCTTTAAGCGAGTTAGTTTTCGTTGCCTTTAATTTGGCACTTCCGCCCAGATTATCGATTATTCACCCCGTTTTCTTTGTGTTAATACTTTGCAATTACCTTCATGTCTTTCTTACATGATTCAGCACAGACCATTAGTTAGGACTTGATCTTTTCGTTCACCAGGAGCCATGTGTGTTAGTGGATCGGCAGGTGGAGAAACTTCGGTCAAGGGTCTTGCCATCTGTGGAGAGTTTTCTTGGACATAGCCGTATAGTAAGGGGATCACTTGGGAAGCTGCGAGCGAGATTTGGAAGTTTTGTACTCTTCTCTTTGAAGGTTTGCTTAGTGAAAATTTTAAATTCGGGGACGAATTTTTTTATAGGGGGGGAGATTGTAACGTTTTAGAAATCGTTTTGTGAATGTTTCCGTTTTTGGGAAAAATTTGTCGGTATTTTCTGTTTTATACCGACTGTGATCAAACGGCCATATAGACTTACCAGCACCTAGTTTAACAAAAATAAAGCTAGTGCGCAAACTTTGGGAGTATATGGGACGTTTTGGTCAAATTTGAATTTTTCCCAATTTTAATGTTATTTTAATGCGGTATTCACATTTTGGGCAATTTCTCCTTTTGCGATCTTTTCTTCAATTTTTCTTGTGTAAACCTAAACCACATAATGTAAAGTTTATTGTGTGGACTAGGATTAAAGGATTTAAGAAAAAGAAAAGAAACGAAAAGAGATGCATGCATGTGTTATTATGTGAATGTGAATGCATTAAATGGCATTAAGTGTTGGTTTTTACTAGGAAATTTCCCCCACTCTCTCTCCTTGGACGAGCTCCCTCTATCCCTCTTTCCCTTATCCATTTCTTTATCTCTTTTCTTCACAAAACCCTTCACAAATCCTTATATCTTCACAATTCTTCACAAAAATCCCATTTTTCTTCACTTTTGCCTCTTGCTTGCTTTGGAGTGCCTAAAGCTTGGATCTTTGGCTTCTTTGGCGTAGGTAATAGTCCCTATTTGTTCTTTTAGTGTTTTTAGTGTTGCTTTGCTTGTTAATTCAGTTTAGATTAGTTAAAGTTAGGTTTTTGTGCGAAATATCGTATTTATTGTCGGTTTGTAGTATCTAGGATCTGCTGTGACCCAGGAAGTTTATTGGAAAATTAAACAAGTTTGTAGTGATGTACCTGTAACACAGGAGCACCACCTGAGGCACGACACCCAGGCCACCGGCCAGGGCCGGCGACGGCAAAGGGATAGGCCGGCGACGCTGACTCCTCTGTGGAGTTAGGGTTTGGTTTTTTTTAGGGTAGGTGTCTGCAGTGGTTTGGGTTCTGTTGGTCTTGTTTGTTTGGTTAGTTTTCACAGTAGGCAAAATCTGGGATCAGTTAGGTAGTTTCTAGTGTTTTGTGTCCGTGCGATACGTATTACGACACGGGTCGTGCAGTTTGTGTGGTTTTGCTCTTAAGTTGTTTTCGTCGTGTTGTTACGCACGTTAGCCATAATACAAACAATTAAGAGGATGTTTGTGTTGCTGTGTCGGTTTTATGTAGTCTGTTCGTATCTTGTAGATGTTATTAATATATATATTTGCTTGTTGTTTTAATGTTGCAGGTTCGCAGGCGGGGACTACGGACACTGCCACAGGGGGAAACAGGTGGTAGGATTCACCTAGCTTGGAGCGTTGGTGAGTAGATTTAACATCTACAGGGGAATCGCCCGCATGACGTTATGCATCCGGGCTAGAGATATTAACTTGTCGCATATTCTATGTCATTTTTAGAATTGCGCATTTACCCTATTAATTAGATGTAGTGTGCCTGGACTAGTAGTCGTAGGACACTGCACATATTATTGACGATTTATGTTGCACGAGCACTGTTTGTATGCTACACACACCGTCAATAATTACCATGTCACACACAATCCACTTATAGATGTTATATTGCTTGGTTAGGGACATTGTGACATTGATTCATATTTCTTATCGCATTTGACATATAGTTACCTGTATACCTATAGGGTATCGTACCATTAGTGATAGGTACATAAACACCTAAGGACATAGCTACAGGTGTGCTTTACATTTCATACTTCACTTATACCTGATAGGTATATCACATCATTACAAATAGGTAGATACCTGTATTTTCTGCTATACCTTCATGTGTTTAAATATATCTGGTTATAGCTATGTATTTACCCTTATTGTTGTATTATTAAGAATTGGAGATATTAGGAACCGCATGATATTTATATTAACTGGTTGCAGTTAATTAGTGGCTTTTTCTTTATACGCTTACATTACAGTTTTTATGTTGCGTATACTTTATTCATGGATTTTCGCATTGTTATATGGATTTTTCATGATGTTTTCTGGATTCGGGAACCGCGGGAGTTCATGAAATTATGCATTATTTAAAAAACCCGGTTTCTTTGATATGATATTTCAGCAGCCACCATGAGATATATCGGTTCGGATATATATACCCCACGCGATGAACAGAGGGGTCCGTGTGTGGGTACATGGTGGGGCCCGGAGGTAACCCGAAGCAAGAACGATGTCGTGGTGCTAGACGATGAGGCTTAAGGGAACCATACTTTCCGGTGACAGGACCAATGACTCAGCGGCTATCATGTGGATACCGATGGGAGTCATGTACGTATGGATACGTCGAGAGGCGAGGGTCAGAGCTAGGCACTCGAGCTTTCAGGATAGCGTATGATACGTACCTATCAGGGGGCCAGTCGTGGTGACAACACCTGATAGATAAGCATTTCTGTGTCGATGCTTGGCATATTGGTTTCATGATATTTCTAATTACTCCTTTGTATATATAACAGGGGATTGAGCCGCTGTTATATATAGCCTTACACCAATATTAGTTGAATGGGATGCTAATATATGTTTATTGACCTCATCATAGTTATTTATGTCATTATATTTAGGATGTTAGAATTTTGCTGGAGAATTGATTCGGGATATAAGAGATTCATTTGAGATTGGATACTGGATATATATGTGAGATATACTTGATGTTTTACATTCGATATATGTGAGATATACTTGATATTGTACATACGAGATATGTGAGATCCACTTGATGTTGTACATTCGATATTTGTGAGATATGCTTGATATTGTACATACGAGATATCCACTTGATGTTGTACATTCGATATATATGAGATATACTTGATATTGTACATACGAGATATGTGAGATCCACTTGATGTTGTACATTCGATATATGTGAGATATACTTGATATTGTAAATATGACATATGTGAGATCCACTTGATGTTGTACATTCGATATATGTGAGATATACTTGATATTGTACATACGAGATATATGAGATACACTTGATGTTGTACATTCGATATATGTGAGGTATACTTCATATTGTACATACGAGATATGTGAGATCTACATGATGTTGTACATTCGATATATATACGAGATATACTTGATATTGTGCCGTTGAGGAGATGTGACACTTAGATGATATGAGAGCCAATTTGGCGGCTGATTTGAGGAATTGGGATTTGAATTGTCTTGCTGGATTGTGATCCTACCACGATGTCAGGATTCCGTGGAAATGACATATTTCACTCCATACCTCACCTTTATCTATTTGTGCACTGCTTCATGTATTAGTAGTACCTGTTAGAGTACCTTTCATGATTATTGCATACTGTTGTCCTATCATTATTGCTTTATATATATTGGTTGTACCTGCTAGTGTACTTTCCATTATTCTGCATTCATATGACATGTTATTACTGGTAATTAAATATCTTAGATTCGCGCAGTACGTGCATATTTGCGCTTACCTGCATATGTTATTTACTATTCACGAGTTGGCAACTCACCCCCGTTGTGCCACAGGTATTGCAGGTGTTTCCCCAGAGTAGTCGAGGCAGGCTATTCACCTATCTATCATCTTTTGCTCCAGATACCGCATCGATTCACAGTGTGTCGTTTGCTTAGGTGTGTTTTGGTGGTTATCTGTATTTTGTATTGTATATTCTTTGTATCTTGTACTCTCCATCTACTACTAGTATGTTGTGACTTAGAGACTTGGTGAGGACAATATTGTATATTATTGTGGATTTGTTGCCTTTTATACAGTTTCATTTATTTTGTCTCTTATTTCTTCACTACGGCGTCGTATATCTGTTGTGGTGTTTGTTTTCCGCCGTTGGGCGTGGATTTTTGCTCCCGTTTGGGATGCTTTACTTTATATTCATGTTGTACCCATTTGGGGGTTAGTTTTTGCAAAGGGGGTGCAGCCAAAATTTTAAAGAAAAAGCGGACTCTTTTAAAAAATTTGGGTTGTGATTTCAAACGTTTCAAAAACTTTTATTATCTTTTCCGTATTTTCATGGTTTGGCTTTCTTCTACTGCGTTACGTCTGTAGGCGTTGCGTAGTATTAGGGCCGTCACGTGCCAATTTCGGGTCGTGACATCATCCTTCAAACCCTAAAAGGAAAGACTAGCCGAGATTAATTACACCCTATAAGTTCGCTAATATTTCGGCCAGGCCAGTGTCGGTACTTTGAGGGAGGTTCCCCGTGCTTTCGCACGCACCTAATTAAAATAAACCTCATTTTTCCAGGGGCGTAACTCCGTTAACACCTTTCTAGAAACCTACTTGATCGGCTAATTGTGATGTGTAAAACTCTCCTAGGAGTAACTCTTACTCGCTGTTGGTATCGGGATCCAACTATCTCATATCAGTTATGCAATCTCATTGCAAATTTCAACACTTGAAATTCCCGATAATATTTTACCCCTAGCAACTTATGACCTTGGCTAAGGTCAACAAATCATAAGCGCTAGTCAAGTTCAACCCGTCATTTCCCGATTGAATTAAACCCACCCGCGCGACCCTTGGCTAAGGTCAACAAAGCCGCACGACTACCCTAACTCAATCGCATCATATGCTTATGTAGATAAGCATTAATCAGCTACCGCACACTACGCCTTTGCTAAGGTCAACAAACGCAGCACAAATACTAAGTAGTACTTATCCGAAATGACGGAGGGTTACGACAGGTTTTTAAGAAAACCCTTTGCAAAATGAACTTGATATCGTTGTAGAATCGAGTGATTTAAAATGGAGTGTTTTTTAGGCTTTTAAAAATTTTGCTAAAGAGGTCACTCCCGGTGAAGGGATCTCGGCTCTTTCCTTATCGAATAAGGTGCAGGATATTTCACAAATACCACTATGCAAAGCAAGAACTAGAAAAGCAATCGAAATTCAAAACCCAGGGTTGTAGTATCTGCCAGTTATTGCTAAAGTGGTCACTCCCGGTTAAGGGATCTCGTCTCTTTCCTTATCGAATAAGGTGCTGGATGTTCTACAAGGAACACCGCTATGCAAAGCAACAACTAGAGCTACATGTTTTTGAAAATTCGATTCCACAACATCTTTAGGTTTCTTTTATTTCATTAATCTCATTAATGAAGTCCCATCTTTTAAGTTTACTTAAACATCACAGATAAATACAACACATGGTTATGCCATCCGCATTCGCCTCGATGTCCCCTCGTGCACCGTTAGGTTAGTTAACTAACGACAGCGTGGGGCAGTGCCAGCGCGGGTGTAAAACACAAGAAACGTCTATATAATATATCATATATACTATATCCTGTATTCATCTCGTCAATATATCAAATGATCACATCACAGATATCATAGTAGAAATTAACATATGAAATATTGGATATACTAGGATTTCCGGGTTTTATATTAAGCATGTATAAAACACGGATTGCACGGTCATGATGAATAGCCAATCCCATACCCCTAGACTCCTGCGAGAGCGGCAAGCAACCCTACCAATTCTAGTGTTAGGAGACCCGGTCTCGACTCCTCGAGATGGTCTCCCACTGGACACTAGAACCCTGTTAGTTATGCTCCCCGCTTTGGGTTTATTCTAATGCGGAAAAGTAAATAATATACAATGGTGATATCATCCTCAACCTGGAAGTGCACCAATAAAAGAATATTACATACAATGAATTTTACAAGAATGAAAATGAAAAACTCTCATCTCACATTAAACCCCCGGCTATTTAAACACGATGATCCATTATAACATATCACAGCAACACATAATATCACATATCATCAACGTAAGTAAATATGCGTATCCCAATTGTCGTTGATGTATAGCAACGAAACCGGCGATACACCACATATTACACTTGCGGTAGCAGAAAAGAAAGTGAAAAACTACAACAGTTGGAATCCGCAACCACCTTAGATATCCTATGCCTAACCAGATGAATTCCTTAGACATCGCATGCCTAACAATTATAAATCCCGCATTTTAGTCTCGATCTCGAAAACCCTTTTCAATATCAAGTCGGGTAATTCAACAAGATTCCCGACATCCTGATTGAATGCTCGTCGGAAACTTTAGTAGACGACCGCACCCCCGATGCCGTCGACGAAGTACACTAAGGCGGAACACCGTTGCCGCGAGCACCCGAACGGATGCTTTTGGCCACGGGGTTCTCCTACAGTCACTTGGTCGGGGCTATGGGGCGTGGCTATCTTTTATGTTTACCCGGAGAGTATCCGCTTACGCTGCGTGATTGTGAAGGACTTTTGATCGCACCAAAATCCTGTGGCAATCGATCAAATGAGACTAAACTGCTAGATTTATAAAATTCAGACTAGTTATCTCATAACTACTTGTGGATTCCAAATACTGTATCCAATCACATAATATCCGGACGACGATAAACACTTCGATCGATTCATCAAAGTCCCACAATTTCCCGACAGCTCAACACTTGAGCAAAGTTTTAATAATACCCAGAAGATGCCACAATACCTATGAACCAGCCGTAGAAGGGCCAAACCAATGCCTCACATGTGACAACGCTAAACTACCACAACCACTATGGTTTAGTAGCAGTTCTGACGGCCACATAATCGAGTTAAGGTTTCATTCTTCTAGAGGGTCCACAGAATCACTTGCATATTTTTCCGAATACGTTAAACTTGGAAAAATGGGTTTTTGACATTCGATCGAACTTTTTAACTTCGCCTAGACAATATGTGAATAACCCGAAAGAATGTTAAAACTACGAATACGAAACACTCTGAATTGCTTATAGTGTAAAATTACATCACATAAAAAATTAACAAAAATAAACAATACCTGAAACACCAAAACCCAGTCACTTGAACACTGGAAAAAAATGATGGGGGGTGCTCGGATTTGGCCAAGATCGCCATGTATGGGGCCGGCCAAAAAGTTTCCAAACTGCCTCAAATTTTGTCAGTGTTCATGTTATATCCCATTTAGCACTCTGTACTTGTTTAAAAAAATTTTGGACAAATGTTTAAAAAAATTTTGGACAAATATTTAAAATCGACAGAAACATGATTTTCGCGTTTCAAGTTTCGGAGTATTTCGGTTTCGTAATCTTTACAAAATCCGTATAAATTTCTAGCATGACTCTGATACCACTGCAGGATTACCTAAACCGGCAGCAAGATTTCGGGAGGTATCTCCCATGCCAAATTTCTAAATTTGCCGTTTTAGCTAACCCCAACTTAGAATCGTTAACTAGAAATCGACGGAATATAAGATGCAAAAACTTTGCAAGTCTAGTGAGCAAGGAATACAACATTTGTAGACCGGTCTTTCACTTCATTATCTCCGTGTAGTAGTCCCCTTCCTTGCGATCGTGAACTCCAGACTCTAGAGAGGCTCCCTTGAAGAAACGAACATGCTTGCTTCGAAGACTTCGATGCAGAAGATGATCTACGTCGAGGAGACACTAACCCAAGCTATCTCTTCACTAACTATGGAATTAGTGAAGCAAACACCCTATACCAAATGGAAAGTAATAGAGGATGATGAAGTAGGAATTTTGCTCACGTTAGAAATCATTTTCTCACTCAAAATCATCACCATTGAAAAAGCTAGAAAGCTTTTGTCAAGAAGAAGAAGAAGAACAAGTGATGAAAATGAATTATATGTGTGAGGTTAGAATTGCAACCATGGTGCGTTAGTGTCATGCTTAACTCATGTAGAGAATAAACCATAGCTATGAGTTAAGGGTTGGGTTAACAAATATCTTAAGGATGACAAACAAGTGGACTTAGTCAATAAAACCCACAAGCTTCTACAAGCTTTGAACCATGACTCATTATCCAAATGTTTAAAATCCTTAAGAAAAATAAAACCCTAACTTAACCTAGCATGGTTTGAGTCTCATACAAACTATGTTGCAAGTGTAACCTAGCATGAAACACTTATATATATCACATATATATTTTGTGCCAAAAAGAAAACAATGCATATATCACATATATGTAAAGTATATCAAATGTGAGAAAAGAAATCATAAGTGAGATAATACTAGTTAATGTAATGTAAATTATCAAATATATAATTATACATTAAATTATTAAATCAACACTTGATTTAATAATCCGGCTATATCTCATATAACCGACTAATATCAAATGTAACATCTTATAGAATCAACACTTGATCCGATAACCCGGCTATATCACATATAACCAATCATGTCACACATCGCAAGAATAGAATGCGGTATAATATATCGCATTAATCTCGGTCCCGCGCATATCACATATGTGCTCCTACTCCATTTCTCTTGAGCCAGGAAACCTCTGTGTATGACTCTAAAAAATTGTCAATACGCCAGAAGTAGGTGATGATCATATCAAACACCCACAAGCCGCAAGCGGTCTGCTAAACGTAACGGCCAACCGGGTATTGAGCGATCAGAAGATCAATAATCAAGCATGCTCGTACTCCTGCGAATCCAATCAGTAACACTACCGTACAGTCCGGTCTCTTCGTCTGATATGTCGCATATCTCGTCTAGGGGTGGTAAACGTCAGACCCCAGTAACTCGATTAGTCATGCCGATGTGAGGCTCATAACGGGTCGAGAAACTACTGATAACACTTACCAGTATATCTCTGAAGCAGCCTTGGCCAAGGACTTCCTGTTATAGCCAATCGAGCACAGCGCAACATCAACCCCAATACCGGGAGAGACGAAACACCTCCTATCGCTCATTGCCTCCATGTTATTCGGGAATGTACCCAAAAGCCACTGTTTTGCATTTTCTCTTGAATGTGGTAAGGTGGAAATCAAAGCATAGTAGGAATCACACAAGACTCTATGACGATCTCGGGTCTACAGACTAACATGTACCAGTGTCACCATAGAACTGTCATCTGACGTTAGTTATAATACCATCTGGGAGTTCTCGGCGAGTCCGTCTAGTGTACACAGTCTCCACTGAGCACCCTTATACTGTCTCTGATGCCAAACACCAATGAATATGGGATCATCCATCGCCCATCTACATAGGTCGAGAAGCTATACGCTAGTTTACTCTGGTATATCGATGCCCTGTCTCGATACACCTACGAGTAGGAACATTTGAAGGATGTACTTAGCGACTACACTGTCCCCACTAGTATGATCTGCATCATAGTCCTGGTATTCAAGTACTCATCCTAAGTGCTTTATCAACATGTAACATAGAGACAATCAGAGTACATCTTAAGATAAAGAGCAACCAGATAACATACTATCATGTCGAGCAAAAAAGTCCTCCGTATATATGTCCAAGCATCCACTACAATATACATCGTATGTAAAGTAATGGCCTCTAGGGCATACATATCACTACCAAGGATTATGATTCAAATCATACTAGTGAGGCCAGGGTTTAAGGCTACACCAGCGCCCCGGCTATCTTTCCTTGGCCAAATGCGGAACAAAAGTTTTAAAACTTGGCGCTAACGGAACCCTAAACTACGGATCGTGCCATTAACCCTATACTAGTTATCATAAAGGAGTTTAGAGAGGTTATACCGATCGATCCGTGTCCTTCGGTCTTCGACCTCTGTCCAAGCTCCTCGCGGATGCCTCGATGATGTTTGGTCTCCGGCTCCCTTCGTCGAAGAAGATCCATGTCGAGGGTCCTTTATACGGGCTCCTGCTTCAAAACCGAAGCAACTTGGACATCTAGTTTGCTAGCCTAGATGCCCAGGATGAAGTAGAGATAGTGTGTGAATATTTTGTCTCAATACACCCTAAGATTCTTAACACCTGAGAGGGATAGGATGGTGGTTGAAGAAGATGCCTATGGAGTGAAGAGTGTGAGCTCAAGAAATGAAAAGAGCAAGTGAAGAAAATATTGTAGTTGCTCATTTTCTTGTGTGTGTGTGTTATGTGATTTATTGACATGGCAACAAAAGAAAAAACCCACACTAGAAATATCTCACAAGCCATCACAAAATATACCACAACACTATGCACAAATATCTTTAGCATAGACAAAAGTCTAGCCATGCCAAGAATGAGTCACAATTTCCAGCATTAAATATTTAAACTAAAATGTTTAATCCAAGAAAAGAACATAGCATCAACTAAAGAAATCTTGTAACGAATTACAAGTATACCCCTCATCCGTATATACATACCCGCATCCGTATTCCGACTGAATACGAATACTAAGAGTCGAAAATAATCCAACAATATAATACTAGGATCCGGCTTAAACCAAAGTCCACTAGTATTATCCGTCTGATCATGATCCGTGCACAAGTGCACGTATATGATCGAACCCTGGCATAAAACCAAACGGCCTCTACAACGTTTCGCCCGAACTAGAGAAACCCTCTACGTGTGACTCTAAAGACTCGTCAATATGCTGGTAGTGGGTTTAACCAGAAGCACGTCAGTGGCACTAGCAGTACGTAACGGCTGCCCAGGTATTGAGCGAAAGGGAGGCCAACGAGCAAACTCATCTTGAAACCCTACCGAGCCTGATAGTGACAATATCCGTACAGTTCGGTCCATTCGTATATGAGTATCGCATATTGGGTATAGGGGGTGGATAAAGTTAGACCACTAATAACGCGATAGTTAGTGTTGGTATGAAGCCCATCACCACCTGAGAAACTACTGATCCGAATCAGTAATTGACGACTACCTTGGCCAAGGATTTCTGGTGATGGCCACCCGTGCACACAGCTACATCAACCCCCAATACCGGGAGAGACGAATCCCCTGATGATCCGCTCACTGCCTCTGCAGGGTTGCCTAGCACGTCAGCAAAGTTTCGGGAGGCATCGTCCATGCCAATTTCAAAAATTTGACGTTCTAGTAAACCCTAACCCTAGAATCGTAACTAGAAAATCCGACGAAACTAAATGTAAAAAATTTACATCTAAGTGAATGAGGGAATACAACCTTTGTAGACCGGTCCTTCACTTCTAAAGCTCCATGTTGTAATCCTTTCGCTGCGAATGGTGAACTCCTAATCTCTTGGGAGGGTTCACTTGATGAAACGAACAAGCTTGCTCATATCTTTGAGGCCGAAGATGATCTACGTCGAGGAGACTCGAGCTCATGCTACCTCTTCACTAATGGTGAAATTAGTGAAGCAAACACCCTAAACTAAATGGCTAATAGTAGTGGATAATGAAGTAGGAAGTTGGCTCTCTTTAGATTTCTTTTTCTCACACTAATTCTTCACTTGGAAAAAACCTAGTGAGCTTTTTCTTTGATGAAGAAGAAGAAGAATCAAGAAGAGAGAATGAACTCTCATGAGGTTATGGTGAGTTAGTGTCATACACTTAACCCTTGTAGAGAATAAACCCAGGCTAAAGGTTAAGGGTTGGGTTAACAAATATCTTATGCTAGACAAACAAGTGGACTAAGTCAATGTATCCATAAGCTTCTACAAGCTTATCCATGACTAATTCCACATGTTTGAATTACTTAAAACAAATAAAACCCTAGCATTAAAATAGCATGGTGTGAGTCTCAAATAATCATGTTGCACGTGTAACCTGGCATGACACAACAATATATATCACATATATATTTTGTGCAAAAGGAAAACAATACATTTAACATATATCACATATATATCAATGTATCATATGTGAGAAAAAGAATTACTTAAGTGAGCTAATATTAGTTAATGTAATGTAATATATCAAATATATAATTATACATTAAATTATTAAATCAACACTTGATTTAATAATCCGGCTATATTGTGTATAACCGACTAATATCAAATGCAACAACTTATCGAATCAACACTTGATCCGATAACCCGGCTATATCATATATAACCGACCAAAGTCACAAGTCAAGAGAATAGAATGTGGTATCACATATCGCATTAATCTCGGTCATGCACAAATCACATATGTGCTCCTACTCCGTTTTGCATGAACCAGGAAATCTCTGTGTAGGACTCTAAAGACTCGTCAATACGCCGGAAGTAGGTGATGATCATATCAAACACCCACAAGCCGCAAGCGGTCTGCTAAACGTAACGGCCACCCGGGTATTGAGCGATCAGAAGATCAACAAGCAAGCCTGCTCGTACTCCTGCGAATCCAATCAGTAACACCACCGTACAGTCCGGTCACTTCGTCTGATATGTCGCATATCAACAGAATGGGGGTGGTATAACGTCAGACCCCAATAGCCTGATAAGTCATTCCGATGCAAGATCCATAAAGGTTCGAGAAACTACTGATAACACTTACCAGTAAATCTCGGCAACCCTGGCCAGGGATTTCCTGTTATGGCCAATCGAGCATAGTGCAACATCAACTCCCAATACCGGGAGAGAAGAAACCCCTCCTATTGCTCATTGCATCCATGTAACTTGGGACTATACCCAAAAACCACCTTTTTGCACGATCTCTTGATCATGGTATGGTAGAAATCAAAGCACAGTGGGAATCACATAAGACTCTATGATGATCTCGGGTCTACAGAGTAACCTGTACCAGTGTCACCAGAGAACTGCTATCCGACGATAGGTATAATACCATCTAGGAGTTCTCGGCGAGTCCGTTCAGTGTACCTAGTTTCCACTGAGCACCCGTAAACCATCTCTGATGACAAACACCAATGGATATGGGATCATCCATCGCCCATCATATGGGTCGAGAAGCATATACGCTAGTCTACTCTGGAGTATCGATGCCCTGTCTCGATACTCCCACGACTAGGAACATTTGAAGGATATACTTACCGACTACCCTGTCCCCACTAGTATGGTCTGCATCATAATCCTGGTAGTCAAGTACTCATCCTAAGGGCTTTATCAACATGTAGTAGTGAGACAATAAGTGTACATGTTAAGATAATGTGCAACCAGATAGCATACTATCATGTCGAGCAAGAAAGTCCTCCCTACTTATGTCCAAGTATCCACTACAATATACATCACATGTATAGTAATGGACTCTAGGGCATACATATAACTAACTATCTCCCACTTGCACTAAGGCCATCTGTTGTAGTATCCAATACCCAACAATATAGCAGTGGTTGTAGTATCCCATACTCAACCATCCTATAGAAATCTCTCTAGGGGTAAGGCCTTTGTGAGTGGATCCGCTGTGTTATCCTTCGTGTCTACTCTCCTATCCTCGATCCTTTGGAGATCATGTATCTCCCTGATCAGGCGATAATTGCCTCAGAATATGTCCGGAACACTGATGGGACCGGTGTTCCTAGGCCAAAGCCACAAATCCATTGTTGTCACAATAACAGTTATTAGAAACTCAATGGTAGGAACCATGTTCATCTCATGAACAAGAAATGTCCAGATAGCCACTTCGGCAGTATCATTGGTAGCAATGTATTCAGCCTTTATCGTCTAGTATGTCACGGTATCTAGCTTGGAACTCTTCCAACATACCGTCCCTCTACTGAGGGTAAAGACAATGCCTGTGACTGACTCTCAGTCTAACTTATCTCTCTGGAAGCTGAAACCAAGAACTTTCTTTTAGTGCTTCTCAAGTACTTAGGAATGTCCTCCACAGCTTTACATTGATTCTCCCAAGATCCGATTGATTCCTGATCACTACACCTAATGAGTCACCTACATCTGGTCTGGTACATAACATCGCATACTCTGATAGAGCCTACTGCCGAAGCATAGGGAATCCCTTGCACGCGAGCTCTCTCCAAATAAGTCTTGGGAGACTTCTATTTGGAGAGAGTGATCCATGAGTAAGTGGGCGAACCACCACGCTTAGAATTGTAAACCCCTTTAGTATGGTGTTTATATACCTGAATTTGGGACACTCCCAACATCCACTTTAGATCTATCACCATAGATCATAATCCACAAGATGTAGTAGGTATCATCCAGATCTTTCATTGAGAATCCCCGTGATAAGATGAGCTTGACTGAGTGTAGCATAGAAAACCATTTCCTATCAAAAGTATGTTATCTACGTACAATACGTGGAAGACAACATTACTCTCTACTACCTTCTTGTGTATACAAGGTTCATCTACCATTTTGATGAAGTCAAGCTCTTTGACTGCCACATCAAAACAGATATTCAAACTCCGCGATCCGTGCATCGATACTGATGGAATTAAGCATAGCTTTGAAAGTCTCAACTTTTCCATTTACACCAAGAATCTTCTCAAGATCCATTTGCTCCCGATGGGTTTTACCCTTTTAGGTGCAACATTCAAAATCATACTTTGTTGGTGTACATGGATTCCATCTTTGATCGCATAGCATCCAGCCTTCTCACAGAGTTGTCACTCGTGATGGCCTTCCTGAACCTAGTTGGGCTATCATCTGCCATTATGCAATCCTCACTCCCACTGTCACCGAGAAGACCATAGTATCTCATAAGTGGACGAGGAACTCTACCAGATTCGCGGAGAGGCTGAGGTTCGTTGGAGACTATTGGATCCTTTTGTTTCACCAAATCATCAGCTGTTAGTTTGTCTAGCTGGAACTCCTTCCAGTTCTACCTCATGTCCGCTAATTTCTTCACAAGAAATTCCTTTTCTAAAAAGGTGGCATGCTGAGAAACAAAACACCTTTTGTTCCTCAGTGTGGTAGAAGATATATCCTCGCAAATGTCTGGGATATCCTAGTAAAATTTTACAGGACCGACCTTGCCTCGAGCTTGTCCGGATTATGCTTTTCAACATAGGCCGGACAACACCATATCTTAACTCGTTTAAGACATGGTCTCCTCCCATACCATATCTCATATGTAGTGGTAGGCACTGATTTGGTTGGAACCCTATACAATAGGTATGCGGCTTCTCAAGTGCATAACACCCAAAAGGAAACATGTAACTCAGAAGTACTCATCATAGAGCGCGCCATATTTCATAGGGTGTGATACCTCCGCCCCGATACACCGTTGTGCTATGGTGTACTCGAAGTAGTAAGCTGAGAGAGAATCACATTCTCCTTTTAGAAACACCAGGAACTCCATGCGGAAGTATTCACCTCCTCGATCACATCGTAGGACGTAATACTTCTACCCGTCTGGTTTTCAACTTCAAGCTTATATTCTTTGAATTTCTCAAAAGTTTCAGACTCGTGTTTCAATAGGAACATATGTCTGAATCTTGAGAGATAGTCGATGAATGTAATGAAGTACCAAGAACCAACCCTGGCATTTATAGACGTAGGACCGTATATATCATTATGTATCTGTCCCAAGAGTTCACTAACTTTTTCTCTATTTCCAGTAAACGGAGTATTGGTCATTTTACCTTTGAGACATGACTGGCAAGTAGCATAAGCTGGAAATTCGAACAGATTCTCATATTCATCCTTATGTAACTTAGCTGGTCATGTCGCATTGATATGACCTAGTCTACAATGCCTCAAGAAGGATTCGTTCATTTCTGAACTGATCCTCTTGTGTGTATTTTACATACTTTTAACTGTTATTTGATTTAGAACATTTATTCTATTATATAACATGCCTGATCGAATCAACTCTTGATTCAGGAAAATATTCACAACATTATCCTCCAATACAGAATTATATCCTTCTTTAACTCAGTAAAGAACATGATGTAATGTTGTATATCAGGTTCGGTATGTAATAACATTTGTTCAGAATCAATGTATTAATACAAGGTGATGTCTTCCAACAGACTTGGTTGCAACAATTGCACCATTCTCTAACACTTAGAGACATATCACCCATTTTCAGTTCTCTACCTTTTTGTAGCCCATGTAACATATTACATATGCGGGATCCTGATCCGGTATCACATACCTAGGACGTAGAGGATACTGAGAAACAGTTCTCGGTAACGAACACACCCAAAGAATATGCATCAACATGCTTAATCCTCGATTGGGTGGCATGGGAATCCGGAAATTCCCCTATTTCCTGCTCGGACTTATAACAATTATAAGATTGAGCGGAACCAACGTTCCCTAGCTTAGTATAATAAGCAGGTTCGGTCAATGCATCCATTTTATTATCTTGATTAAGGCGTAACATGGTCGCTACCAGGAGAGAGAGAAGAAAACACTCTGCGTGCGCTCTTGCAAGATTAGATTGGTTATTATTTTATCTAATATAGATGGCTCCCACCGTTTTAGTCAAATCTACCTTCAAACCCTAAAAGGTAAGACTAGCCGGGATTAATTACACCCTACAAGTTTGCCAATCTTTCGTCCAGGCCAATGCTGGTACTTTGAGGGAGGTTCCCCGTATTTTCGCACGGACCTAATTAAAATAAACCTCGTTTTCCCAGGGGCGTAACCCCGTTAACACCTTTCTAGACACCTACTTGATCGGCTAATTGTAATGTGTAAAACTCTCCCAGTAGAAACTCTTACTAGCAGTGGGTATCGGTATCCAACTATCTCATAGAAGGTATGCAATCTCATTGCAAATTTCAACACTTGAAATTCCCGATAATATTTACTCCTAGTGACTTATGACCTTAACTATGGTGAACAAATCATAAGCACTAGTCAAGTTCTACCCGTCATTTCCTGATTAATTAGACCGACCTACATGACCCTTAACTATGGTCAACAAAGCCATATGACTGTCCTAATTAATCGCATCATATGCTGTGTAGGAAGACATCACTTAGCTACCGCACACTACGCCTTAACTATGGTCAACAAACGTAGCACGAATACTAAGTACTCTACTTCATAAAATGACGGAGGGTTACGACAGGTTTTTAAGAAAACCTTTTGCGCAATGAACATGAAATCATTGTAGAATCGAGTGATTTGGAAAATGAGTGTTTTTTAGGCTTTTACTAGTTTCGCTAAAGAGGTCACTCCCGGTGAAGGGATCTCGGCTCTTTCCTTATCGAATAAGGTGCAGGATATTTCATAAATACCACTATGCAAAGCAAAAACTATAGAAGCAATCAAAATACAAACCGAGTGGGTTGTAGCATCTACTAGTTTCGCTAAAGATGTCACTCCCGGTGAAGAGATCTCGGCCATTTCCTTATCGAATAAGGTGTTTTATATATTACAAGGAATAACGCTATGCAAAGCAAGAACTAGAGCTACCAGTTTTTAAAACAATTTTCTACAACATCTTTAGCTTTCTTGTTATTTCATTAATCTCATTAATGAAGTCCCATTATATATTCTTCACAAGCATCACATATGAAACGAAAGCAGCAATATTAATTATATCTCATATATATAATATAGGCATTCGTCTGAACATATCACAGTGATCACATCACATAGCAACAGAAGATAACATATGAAATATTGGATATACTAGGAATTCCGTGTTTTATTTAAGCCAGTAAAAACGCGGATTCCATGGTCGTGATGAATAGAAAAACCACATCCCTAGACCCCTACGAGAGAGGCAAGCAACCCTACCAATTCTAGAGTTAGGAGACCCGGTCTCGACTCCTCGAGATGGTCTCCCACTGTACCCTAGATCCCGGTTACTTGTGCTCCCCGCCTTGGGTCTATCCTAATGCGGAAAAGTAAATAATATACAACGGTGACATCATCCTCAACCCGGAATTGCCCTAATAAAAGAATATTACATACAACCTTTTACATGAATGAAAATGAAAAACTATCATCTCACATAAAAAAAAACCCGGCTATTCAAAACACGACGATCCACTATAACATATCACAGCAACACATAACATCACATGTTATCAACGTAAGTAAATATGCATATCCCAATTGTCGTTGACGTATAGCAACTGATCTGGCGATACAACATAAATTACATTTACGGTCGCAGAAAAGAAAGTGAAAAACTACAACAATTGGAATCCGTAACCACCTTAGACATCATAAACCTAATGTATCTCATACTTTGGATTTCATGCCCAACCAAATGAATTTTTTAGACATCAGATACCTAACAATTATAAACCCCGCATTTTTGTCTCGATATTGAAAACACTTTCCAATAACCCGTCCAGTAATTCAACAAGATTCCCGATAACCTGATCGAATGCTCGTCGGAAACTTTAGTAGACGGCCGCACCTCCGATGCTGTCGACGAAGTGCACTAAGGAGGAGCACTGCTGCCGCGAGCACCTGAACGGATGCTTTTGGCGACGGGGTTCTCCTACAGTCACTTGGTCGGGGCATGGCTATCTTTTAAGGTTACCCGGCGAGTATCCGCATACACTACGTAATTGCGACGAACTTTTGATCCACATCAAAATTCCGTGGCAACCGATCAAATGAGACTAAACTGTTAGATTTATAAAATTCAAACTAGTTATCTCATAACTACTTTTGTGGATTCCAAATATTGTGTCACAATCACAGATAACTAGACGAAGTTAAACTTTTCGATAGAATAATCAAGCACCCAAAATTTACCAATAAGCTCAACACTTGAGCGGAGTTCAAAAAGTACCTAGAAACTGCCACAGCTCCTATGAACCAGTCGTAGAAGGGTCAACCAATGCCTCACATGTGGCACCGTTGAACTACCACAAACCCTAGGGTTTGATGGAGGTTCTGATGGTGACATAATCGAGTTAGGATTTTGTTCTTCTAGAGGGTCCACAATATCGCTTGCATGATTTTCTGAAATTTTTAAACTCGGAAAAAATCCAACTCTTGAAAAAATTTCCAGCGGGGAAAAATTGGGTTATTGATATCCGTTCAAACTTTTTAACATCGTCTAAATAACCCGAATACATGTTAGAATTACAATTACGAAACACTCCGAATTGCCTTTACAAAAAATTAACATCACATGAAAATTTAGCAAAAACAAACAACACCTGAAACACTAAACCCAGAGACTGGAACACTGAAGAAATTTAAAGCCAAAAACCCATGAAAAAACGGAGCACACCGGTTTTCCATGCATGTGGCCGGCCCAAATTTCTCCAAATTGCCTTGAATTTCTTCTGTGTTCATGTCATACCACATATAACATTCCGCTGTTGTTTAAAATTTTTTTTGAAGACTTTTTAAAATCGACAGAAACTAAGTTATCGTATCGGGTGTTTCGGAGTAGTTTCGGTTTCGTAATCCTAGCAAACATCGTCTAATTTTCCAGCATGGCTCTGATACTACTACAGGGTTTCCTAGCACGGCAGAAAGGTTTCGGGAGGTATCGTCCATGCCAATTTCAAAAATTTGCCGTTCTAGTAAACCCTAACCCTAGAATCGTAACTAGAAAATCCGACGAAACTAAATATAAACACTTTACATCTAAGTGAATGATAGAATACAACCTTTGTAGACCGGTCCTTCACTTCTAAAGCTCCATGTTGTAGTCCCTTCGCTGCGAATGGTGAACTCCTGGAGACTTGAGAGGGTTCACTTGAAGAAACGAACAAGCTTGCTCATGTCTTCGAGGCCGAAGATGATCTACGTCGAGGAGACTCGAGCTCATGCTACCTCTTCAGTAATGGTGAAATTATTAAAGCAAACACCCTAAACTAAATGGCTAATAATAGAGGATGATGAAGTAGGAAGTGGGCTCTCTTTAGATTTCATTATCTCACACTAATTCTTCACTTGGAAAAAACCTAGTGAGCTTTTTCTTTGATGAAGAAGAAGAATGAAGAAGAGAGAATGAAATTTCATGAGGTTAGAATTGCAACCATGGTGAGTTAGTGTCATACACTTAACCCTTGTAGAGAATAAACCAAGGATAAAGGTTAAGGTTTGGGTTAACAAATATCTTAAGCTAGACAAACAAGTGGACTAAGTCAATGTTGGATATATATGCCCTAGAGGCCATTATTGTATATTACATTTTTGAAACTTGGGATATATACATGGATTGACGACTGTGTTGCTCAATATTTTAGTATGCTACTTGGTTTGTTTCTATCTTAATATGTTTATATGTTTCTTTTAATATATCGGTAATACATATTGATGGAGTGTGGTTGGGTAGTCCATAAGCACATCCTTTTACAGGTTCCTAGTCGTAGGATTATCGAGACAGGGCATCGATACTCCAGTGTAGACTAGTGCATACACTTCTCATCCCAGCAGGGGAGATGGTCTGTCCCACAGCCATCAGTACGTCGTACTAGAGATAGTATGCAGGTGCTCGTTGGGTTACGAGTACACTGGACAGGACTCGTCGGGAACTGTCGGTTGGTATTTTACCTATCGTCAGTTAGCAGTTCCCAGGTGACATGAGTACAGCTTAGTCCGTTGACTTAACACTACTACTTCGCCTCAAGTGTGTTCCCACTGTTCTTTGATTACTATCCTACCACGGCTCTATTGAGTCATGCAAACAGGTAGTTGTTGGTATAAGTCTACGGTAGCGCCCCGGCCGTCAACAGACGCAAAATGCGGAACAAAAACTTTTTAACTGGCGCTATCGTATACTATAACCCGGATCTGCCATTATTGCTAAACTAACAAACTGTAAAGAGGGTAGAAAGGTTATACCGAACGATCCGAGTCCTTCGTTCTTTAACCATCAACCCACGCTCTGTTGCGGCTGCTCCGTTCTCGTCGATCTCCGATCTCCTCGTCCAGGTGGCACCACGTCAACGGATCTTTAAACGGGCTCCCACCTCTGACTCTAGGCAACTCGGTCGTCAAGTTTGCTAAAAGAGATGACCAAGATTGATGTAGAGTATGAATAGAATACTTTGTCTCACTTCGTCCAAAGCCGTGGACGATCGGTTAATGAAGTTGCCACTCAAAATGAAATGGAATGAGAAATGAGTTATAAAATTTCCATACACTCAAAACCATAGTCTTTTTAATCAAAATCAAAATCAAAAATCTCAAGGGGAGGGGTCGGCCAATATATATGGAGCAAGGGAGGTGAGGGTAGGAGCAAAGAAGGAGGGTGACAATAAACATGAAGCTTATCATAACCATGAGTCATGATACACCAAGTATGAACACATTAAATGAAACTAATGAATCACTTAACCTTGTCACCAAAACCATTAATGCAACATATGAGTCATAAGCCTTATCACCACTTCTAGAACTTTCTAGAAGCATGACTCACACTCATCCAAGAAAAGATAAATCCGTCTTTAACCGAATGTTAAAAGACGGGCGATAGAAAACTGTAAACT
This sequence comes from Agapanthus africanus, assembly GCA_030015575.1. Classification (NCBI taxonomy): domain Eukaryota; kingdom Viridiplantae; phylum Streptophyta; class Magnoliopsida; order Asparagales; family Amaryllidaceae; genus Agapanthus; species Agapanthus africanus. The sequence continues at coordinate 291,446,807 of JASDDO010000012.1, read as the reverse complement.
GGAAACTGGCAACTTCCAAAAGCGATCTTGAAACGAATTTCAGGACAACCCCGTAACTGTATAAAAATACCCGCATTTGTATACGACCGAATACAAATGCAACTGAGACAAAAGATATTATATCTACTCAATATAATACTCGGATCCGGCTTAAACCAAAGCCCTCCAGTATTATCTGCCCGAAATATGACACGTGCGTAAACGCACGTGCATTTTCCGAACCCTGCCATAAAACCATACGGCCTCTACAACGTTTCGCCCGAACTTGTGAAACTGTCTGTGGGGGACTCTAATGACTCGTCAGTACCCTGGCAGTGGGTTTAACCACAAGCCGTTAGCGGCACTAGTTGTGCGTAACGGCTGCCAATGGACTGACCTCAAGCGAGGCCGATGAGCGAACTTATCCGGAAACCCTACTGAGCCTAACAGTGACAATGTATATACTGTCCGGTCCGTTCGTCTATGAGTATCGCATATTTGCCTAGGGGGCTAGTAACGTCAGACCCCCAAAAGCAGTATAAGTCGTGTCGGAGTGTAGCATAAAAACACCCTGAGATACTGCTGGAGTACCTACCATTAAAACTCCTGCCACGGCCGTGGGTTTTGCGTAATGGCTCTCCTAGACACGGCGCGATCTCATCCCCAATACCGGGAGAGACGAATCCCCTGCCGATCCGCTCACGTGCCTCCATGTGGCTCGGGACTGTACCCAAAAGCTACCTGTTTGCACGCTCCTTTGAGCCGTGGTAGGGTAGAAATCAAAGCACAGTGGGAACTCACACGAGACAAATGACGACCTCAGGTCGATGAACTAACCTGTACACATGTCACCAGGGAACTGCTATCTGACGATATGCATAATACCAACTAGCAGGTTCCCGGTGAGTCCTATCCGGTGTACTCATAACCCAATGCGCACCTGTATACATCTTAGGTGATCCAACTGACACCAGTGGCTTGTGAGACCGGCCATCGCCCCTCGTCGGGGTCTCGACTGTATACACTAGTCTACTCCGGAGTATCGATGCCCTGTCTCGAAACTCATACGACTAGGGACCACAATTAAGGATATGCTTAAAAACCACCCAACTCTCACGTATATGATCGCCATCATACTGTTGGTAGTAAAGCAAGATCCTAAGGGCTCTATCAAATTGTAACAGTGATCAGTCACCTGAACCTGTACACGACTGATAAAGGCAAACCAGATAGCATACTATCATCTCAAGTAAGACTGTCCTGCCGGTATAGGTCCTCCGCAATCATTGCAATCACGTACCTGCGATCCAATAATTGACTCTGAGGGTACTATATCCAACAATCTCCCACTTGCACTTAAGGCTAATTATTGCGATGTCGACTACTCACAGCCCGCGTGAAAACGAACATCCAACTCCTCTACTAAACAGTTTCACAAAGCCCGTTTGTAAAACTATTGTGTTCGAGAAATGGCCTCAGTGAGTGGATCCGCCCTGATGTTTCTTTGTATATCTCTCTAAATCTCAAGTTCGCGGAAAAAGCCATCTCCCGAATTGAGTAATACCTGTCTTAGAATATGTCTGGATATCTGATGGGACCTAGTTCATAAATGAACTCCATATCCAAACTTCTTATACTGTATCGATCACTGAACCTAATCAGTATCCTGCACCAGGCCTCCCACAGTATCCTCTTGGACCACCTGTCCATAATAATGTCCCTCGTCAGAGGTAAAACAATAACTCTGACAATCACTCTGTCATCCATTTCACCTTTGAAGCCTGGAATGATAACCGTCTCCCGAAGGAGGCTGCCGTCATCAAATCCGTCGCACATGCACTTATGTTCTAAAACTGCTTCCTTATGTTTGTCCAGGATTGGATTAATACAAACTTATCGCATCTAGTGCAAAAACAACATCTGGTGTGGTACTTGACATCTCACGATTGACTCAATTGCCTAAGCAAGTGATCTGCCAATCATGCACATCCCTCTCCCCTTTAGTCTGTAAGACACCTTTAGAGAAGGTGACTCCATCACCTGCAGGTACACCACCATGTCTGGAGTCATCTATTCTAAAAACCATTAGAATACTGTCAAAGTACCCACATTGGGAAACAACCCAAATCCAGATCTAAAACCATAGATCTAGAAACCAGAATGTCTGATATTATATCCATATCCTGTCTGGAGAAACAACTGTGTGACGACCACAGTACAACCGATCGTAGTATAGGAATTTTACTTCCTATTCTGTGTATGATATCCAAATACTGGGACATCACACTCTACTACCTTCTTAAGAGATCCATCCCCTATTCCGATAAAGTCAAATCTATGACTGTCACATCAAAATTAGATGATCTATTTCCTCTATAACTGCTCAAGTGTATAAATAGACATAAGCATCTTGCCCACTATGTTTCCGTTGCTCCCACTGACCACAACAACCCTCTGGTAGAATAATATATACGTGCACTTCTAAAACTAGTTTAGAACGACTCTATACTTAACTTCCTACCGGGTCTCATAGCCTGGAACAACAGTAGTGTCAAGTCTGGGTAGATAAGAACCTCCCTGTCACCGTCCTTGAGGCTACCGGAGTACCTCTCGGGTGTCTGAGGTTACCCACCATATCAGCAGAGTGGCTAATAGAATGTCAAACCCGATTGAATCTTTAGGTCCTATTAAATTTTCCGTAATCGTTTGCGGTTCTGGAATCACTTCCAGTTCTACCATACTCCCACAACTGTTTTCTGAAAAAATCCATTTTACTAAAACTGTGGCGAGTCAAGAACAATATCACTATTGATCTTCCAGATGGTAGAAAATCAACCCTCGTCATAGCCAGGGTCAACCCACAAACAGCCATTACAGAAACGTGCCCTTAGTTATCCAAAGTCTGGTTTTAAGCATAAGCCGGATAACTCCCCGTACCTTAACATCGTTATGATATGAACCATTCTATATCCAATATAGAAACTTTGGCACTTATTTAATTGGAACCAGATTCAAATCATGCAACGGTCTCCAGTGCATATTAACTTAAAGGAAAAGAGGCTAATCAACATTACTCAACTTAGGAATCCATCCAGTTATGAGTTACCTGAAAGAGAAACAAATTTCTCAAAAAACCATTACAATCATCTGAAGACCAATCACAAGAATCTACATCTTCGATCTCTTTGAAGAATCCCGATACTTGTGACACCTGGTTCTCTACTTTATTCTTATACCCACAACTTCTGAAAATTTAGACCTTGTATTTCTACGAAACACTTGTCTAAAAACTACAGAAGTCATAAGTAAACAGAACATAGTACGAGGACTTACCCCTTTGTCCTGATGGACACTTGGACAACATACAATACTCTTTATAAGTCCTCTAAGTTGAATAACTCAAAAACTTGTGCGTCGTAGGTTGAAAACTGTACCCTGGCGATTTCCTCAAATATCACCAATTACAACGAATTCCGATATAATGAGGATAATCACCTAATTCCCAATAACTTACTCCCACTCATCATCTGTAAAACCATACAGATATGAGAATGAAACCTGGTAAATACATACCCTTGGAGTAAGTATCTTATCGGGAAATCGGTTTTCTTTTAACAATGCACTAAAAACATGAAAATGTTTCGTAGGGGTATCCTGGTATTCCTAGCAATGCCTCTTCCATAATCCAATTCATGACTTCAACCGTATAATTTATTGCCATCTATCCAAATCCCTTTATTTGTCTTTAGTCATTACCTTCTGTACACCCCCTTTTAGGCTAAGTGGTTTTCTTCCTTCCCTACCGTTCGGCACTAGCCTATGGTTTGGAAGAAGACTATCCAGTAAGCATAATAGGTGTACCCTTCTAAACCAAGGAGTACTCACATCTTGAGAAAAGGTGATGATAAAAGACAACTGAATAATACCTTATTCTTTTAAAGATGAAATAGGAGTGGCGATGAAGTACGCGGTTTGGTCGTGAATGATATCAGTCGCAATTTACTTTGCCCTCTTTCTAATCCCTTTATTTTGTCTTTACATATTACCTTCTGCACACCCTACTTAGGCTAATTGGTTTTCTTCATTCCCTACCTTTCGGCACCTGCCTATGGTTTGGAATAAGACTATCCAATAAGCGTAATAGGTGTACTCTCCTATACTAAGGAGCCCTCGCAACCTGAGAGAAGGTGATAATAAAAGACAACTGAATAAACCAATTCTTTTTCTCCTGAACCTTGATCCATCCTCGAAGCAATCCCTCCGAGTTCGTATATAACCATACGATGGATCTATCCAATGGAAGTGGATGTCCGTAGTAATACGGGGTGTTCTGAGAAATGCAAAAGGTAAAAGAAGGAGCGGCAATGACTTATGCAACTCGGACAATCCAAAAGCCAGTATTTTAAGAAGGTTCGGTCAACTTGGTCACTGAGTCATAGTCTAGGGTCGGTCAAAGGTCGCTGCCAAAGAGAGTGAGAAAAGAAACACTCTGGGTGCACTCTAACCTAGATCAAAATGGTTATCACTTTATCTAATCAGGAAACCTCCCACTGTCCTGTCAAATTCTCCTCCAAACCTGAAAGAAGAATCAATCGGGATCACCCGAAGAGTAAACCAACTCATCAGTGGGAATCGGGATCCAACTCTCATTACATGATAACGTGACGGAATCCATCCACGTTACTCATACTCCAGAAGGTATGCTCATACTTGGAAAGTTTCGGTTTCTTTAGAAACTCCCGATATGATTTTTGCCCCATGCTCTTATGACCATGGCGTTGGTCAAAATGTCATAAGTCGCATGCCAAGTTCTACCCGTCACTATCTTGTTAATTTGAACCCACCCGCACATGCCCTTGACGTTGGCCAAAATGGCAGAACGACTGTCCCAAACCAACTCATCTATCTTTGCGACAAATGAATACCCAATAGCTACCAGACACTATGCCTTGGTGTTGGTCAAAATACATAGCTTGAATACTACTGAATACCCAAAAGAAATGACGGAGGGCTACGGCTGGTTTTTGGCGAAAAACCTTTAACGTAACGAACTTGATATCGCTGAAGGAACCTGATAGCTTTTATAAAAATATAGTGGCGAAAACCTATTGCTAAAGAGGTCACTCCCGGTGAAGGGATCTCGGCTCTTTCCTCGTGGAATGAGGTGCAGGATATTCCAACTGAATACCCCGATGCAAAGCAACTTGTAATCGACTATAGTGAAGTTATTACCCTGACGCAAACTTCTGCCCAAGGGGTCATTCCCGGTGAAGGGATATCGGCCCTTGCCTCGTCGAATGAGGTGCAGGATATTCCAACCGAATACCGCTATGCAAAACAAAAGGAAACGTCTTTGTAATAACACTTTTTAAATTTGTTCCAACAACTGCCATATAGGTTTGCTTTCCTTTGCATTGATCAAAATCAACGCAGTCCCATCAATTAATCACACCGGAAAAGAACGAAAATAAAATGTATGTATATGCCATCCGCATTCGTCACTGGGTCCCGTCATCACCCGTTAGGTTACATAACTAACGACAGAGCGGGGAATGGACTAGCGCGGGTGTAAAACATATAAAACATCTAATAGTATATATACCAATATACAATAATCGCTCCAGGCGTGATAATATGCAACATTACAGAAAAGTAATAAGCATCATAGAACAATACAGATAATCTGGGATCCCCGAGTTTCACAGAGCCGCTGCTGAAACCCGACGTTCCCCTGGTCGTATGGATAGCCTGTGAAATGAAACCTAGACTCCTATGGGTGCGGCAAGTTACCCACCAAAACCTGAAGCGAGGCAGCCCCCTACAGCAAAGTGAATGGACCACCCTGACCTTCACGGAATCCGGTAGCTTGAGCACCCCTGCTTGGGTCAACCTGTACCCCCTACGAGTGCGGCGAATAGTCTTCAAATTCTAGAGTGAAGCCCCTCTGCCTCTCAAAGCCATGAGATGTGGACCCGTTGCCCTCCAGAACTCGGCTATCCGTGCACTCCGTCGCTGGGTAAAACCTAGTACAGAAATGAAAAATATGTACAAAGGGTACATCGACCTCGACCCGGTCGTGCCCCAAAAGAATATTATACAACAGGCAGTGACGGCAGTCCACATGTTGGACGCTCTCCCCGCAATATCAAATGTACAAATAAATCCAAACTGCACTACCATTGCACACTGCTATCCACAACGACAAATCTGCAACATCACAGCACAACACAGAACATCAACGCGAATGTCACGTTCGCAAACCCGTCTAAAAGAACTATAGCAATCAGACTGTCACGACCCGCAGGGTACGGAACGTGACTGGCACTTAAGTTTACGAAACGTCTAAAGGCGTCCGTAAAACAAGTAAGCCAAAGCCCAGAAAACAAAACCGATGAAGCAAAAGAGTGAAGAAAACCCAATCAATTGAAAGCGAGTTATCAAATAAGTCATGTAAAACACTTTTTAAAAACAATACAAATTTTCCCGAAAATTTCGGCAGAGTCTCCTTTGTAAATACTGACCCCCAAAAATGGGTACAACAAAATATATACATGAATCCACAAAATAGGGCATCCCCAAGCGGGAGCTAGCTCTTCGCCATACGGCGGTCACAAATCCCACGCAATGTAAATGACAACAAGCATAATAAAGCATAATAAAGCATAAGGAAGCATGAAAAAGTAGCATGTCGGCTCAAGTGAGCTCGACCCCAAATACAGTATAAAATTCACAAACCTCACAGTCTCATCTCTAGGTCAATATACAAATATCTGGTAGAACAGTAGATGGAGTATACTAGATACAAGAATATACAAGGTGGTACAAAAAAAAAAAACATAACCCACCTATGAGCAAATCTCGAGCTCAGGCAAAAGAGACAAAAGACAAGTGCGCCCGCCGCTACTGAACTGACGGAGCGGACCTGCAAAAGACTGTGGCACAACGGGGGTGAGTTGCCAACTCGTGAGTAATAAATAACATCTACAAAGGCTATCGTATGCATGCACACAAGCATCCTAGCATCTAAAATACAGGTATGACTGGATGCACTAGCAGGTGTGTATACAATATCAGTGTGCCAATATGTATGCAACATGAAAATCTGAGGTCTCAATAGGTATATATATAAAATATCTTATCACTTTTTGTTTTTGAAACTCTTTTTAGAATGCCAGCAAATGTCAATGAATCGACGAAAATCGGTGTCCAGCAACGACACCCCAAAAGCTGTCTCAAATCTCATAATGTATCTCTGGCCTCAGCCGTCCGGCTGACCCATCTCAAATATCAATATCTCATCATCTAGCGGCCACGGTCGGTATCCTCTGGATATCCGCCGTCCCAAACAGTCACCGGTAGGTAATCCGTCCCCTGCCAGGCTCAACGTCATCACCACATTCCTCTTGTCCCGGGGTACCTTACCGGGCCCACCATGTACCCGTGCCGGTTCCTCCACTCCTCGACACGGATTTCCAAAGCCACAGCAAACTCATGGTGGACGACACTTACATCACTAGAAAACCGCAATTTACATGTTTTAAAAATATCACAAGTTTGGAAATTTTGCGGCTTTCCCCCGAAATCCAGCAATATCATAAAATCTCAAGAAATCCTCATAAGTGCATATATCAATGCTAATGAATGCGTATGATATCAATAATCAAGTTGCGATGTGTGATTAATGTATTAAGCATGAACAATGAATATGATGAAGTACATGCACATGAATAGCAATCCTAGGGTTTCATTTTAAGGAAATAACACAATTTAAGTATCAATTAGTAAAAGGTTTAATTTAAAGGTTATCTAGTGTGGTGGCATGGCAATTACCAGGGTGTGTGTGTAAACATGAATAGTGCTCGTGCTGCATATAAAAACCTGGTAATGGTGCATGTGTCCTACAATTGAGTTTGCGTTTATGGGTATAACCTATCGATCTAATTGCAGCAATTATCATGCCCGTATTATTATTCTAATGACACAAGTGATTATCCAATTTACTATTTTCCAGTTTACTAAATCTATCGGGCGACTTGCGCCATCCAGACGATCGTCCCCCGTAGATGTTAAATCTACTCACCGGGATCCCTGGCTAGCTGTGTCCAATCACTGCCTTTCCCTTTCGCGCCGCGTCTGACGTCTCCGCGACCGAACCTGGAATTTACATCAATACCAAACATAAGGTTACGTATCAAGAACGACGCAAAACCCCAACGAAACTACTAAAGTTCGCTAACTGGGTACAACGTGCACAAAGTGCGCGGACACACGCGAAAATCGCAAAAACTGCCAAAAACGCCGATTTTGGGTCACCCGGCAAAACTAAAACCCGACTACCCAAAAACCGCACTCACGCATCCTAAAAGTCGTAGGACAAGCCAACAAAATCATCAAGATGCCACAATTAACTCATCACATAACTTCTATAAAAATCTAGTAAGCAGAAATTGCAATTTGATGCAAACATCGACAAAATAGCGACAAAGTCAACACCATCCAACGCCAACATTCCAAACTAACCAAAAAGTTAGCCAATACACCAATTCTAAACCATTAACTAAGCTTAAAAAAACTAATTTACATAACAAAACCTTCTCTTGATTTTTATAAATAGCAAACATAACTCAAACTATATTAAGAAATCCTTACTTTAACACTATAATTTAGCCTAATAAGCAAATTAACCACTTAGCTTAAGGTTAGCAAAACACTAGATAGCAATTTAGGTTTAATCAACACAAATTAGGTTTAATCAACTCACTAAACATGTTTCAAATACCATTTCCATACAAAAACCTCTTCTTGAAAATCCTAAAAAGCAAATTTCACACTTCTAATTTAATCAAATTAGCAAAATTGAAAACTATATCAACAAGGTAACCAAATAGATTAGTCATTAACAACTAGATTAACTATAAAATAACTTAATTAACTATTATGGTTTTCAAACCCTAGTTAGAATTTTCTAACAAAAATCTAAGAAAACTAGATTAACTACACTAAATTAACACTAACCCATAACACATAAGCACTTAAACAAGAAATTTAACAAGATAGAATTTATACCTCTTGATCAATAGATCAAGCAAGAAAGTTTGCTCCAAAGAATGGCTTCCTAGCTCCAAGATTCAAGCAAGAATGGCTAAGGATAATGATAGCATATGGATTTTGTATGGATTTTTGGAATTAATTCATGGATTTTAATGTATTTTCTTGAAGGAAAATGAAGAAAAATGCAAAGAAAAGAGATGAGGAAGAGGGGTGCAGGTTTCGGCCAGGTTGGAGGTATGGGGGAGGGTGTGGGGTGAGTGGGAAGGTCAAGGGTCAAGTTCCAAGGTCAATGTATCATACTTTATTCAATATATTTAAAATAAATCCAAAAACAACTCCAATTTCACACAAGAAGGCAACCAAAGAAAGAGCCCAGAAATTTCTGGTCTTGGCCAAGACTTGGGCTGTTATAGGGCTGAGGGAAAAGCTAGAGGGGTTTTACAAAAGAAATTTTATGCAAAAAGGCCCCCTACAACTCAAAAATTGCAAGTTTTAGCCCAAAATTCAATAATTCCGTTTCAATTTATAAAAATTGGTTAAAAATCAAAATAAATTACTAAAAATTCATGTTATCACTAGATTATAATTATCATAATTTTAGAGATTAAAATTAGCCCGGAAAAATTTGTATTTATCGCTTATTTAATGTATTTTCTTACCGGCTTAAATAATATTAAAAAATTGAAAAATAGTGAAAAATTTTTAAATGACCAAAATTTCATATTAAACTCATTAGCTACTAAAAACAAGTAATTATCTATCCACTTTAAGTATAATTAGCCCTAAACTGCAAAATATCGAGAAAGACGGTTTTCGGAAAAATACCGAATTTTCACCGAATTTCAGGAAAACACCAAAACGACTTTTCGAGACGCTACAATCTTCCCCCCTTAAAGAAATTCGGTCCCCGAATTTAAAAATATAGCTACGCGTACCTTCAAAGAGATGGGGATATTTCTTCCTCATCTCGCCCTCGGTCTCCCAGGTAACCTCCTCGCTGCTCGGGCTACGCCAAAGGACCTTGACGGTTGGTATAATCTTCGACCTCAACTTCTTCACCTGCCGATCCAGGATGGCCACCGGCTGCTCTGCAAAGGAAAGGTCGCGCTCTAGCTGGACTGTCGGGTGCTGAATCGCATGCGAAGGATCGTGAAGGTACTTGCGGAGCATCGAAACATGAAAAACGGGGTGAACATCGGGAAAGCTGGGTGGAAGAGCCAAACGATATGCAACAGCGCCGACACGCTCGAGGATCTCGAAGGGACCTACGAATCTAGGGCTAAGCTTCCCCTTTCGCCCAAAACGCATCACGCCCTTCATCGGTGAGACCTTCAGAAAAACATGGTCGCCAACTGCGAACTCTAAACTGCGACGGCGCCTGTCTGCATAGGATTTCTGCCTGCTCTGAGCCGCTCTCATCCGGTCTCGGATCAACTGTATCTTCGATGTCGTCTCCTCAACAAGCTGCGGCCCCAAAATACTGCTCTCGCTGAGCTCTGTCCAACAAACGGGCGATCTGCATCTCCTCCCATACAATGCCTCGAAAGGTGCCATCTGAATAGTATCCTGGAAGCTGTTGTTGTAGGAGAACTCCACTAGAGGCAAATGACGATCCCAGCTACCACCAAAGTCTAAAACGCACGCTCTGAGCATGTCCTCGAGGGTCTGAATGGTCCGCTCTGACTGTCCGTCTGTCTGCGGATGAAACGCTGTGCTGAAGCTCAAACGAGTGCCCAAAGCCTCCTGAAGTCTCTGCCAAAGTCGGCTGGTGAACTGAGTGCCTCGATCTGACACGATACAAGTCGGTACGCCATGTAGTCGCACGATCTCGTCAATATAGAGCTGAGCATACTGAGCGAAGCTGAAAGTCGTCTTCACTGGAAGGAAGTGAGCCGCTTTCGTCAATCTGTCCACGATCACCCAGATGGAGTCGTACCCTCGACTGGTCCTGGGTAGACCCACAACGAAGTCCATCGAAATCTGCTCCCATTTCCACTCTGGAATGGGTAACGGCTGTAGCTCTCCTGCGGGCCTCTGGTGCTCGGCCTTGACTTGCTGACAAGTCAGGCATCTCGAAACGAACTCCGCAATGTCCCTCTTCATCCCGTCCCACCAGTAGGTCTCTCTCATATCATGGTACATCTTGGTGGAACCGGGGTGGACACTATACACTGATCGGTGTGCCTCCACGAGAATGTCGCGCCGTAATCCATCAGCATCTGGTACGCACAGTCTAGATCCATATCGTAAAATCCCCTGATCGTCAACCATGAACTCGGAAAATCTGCCCTGTCCCATCTGGGCCATGATCTCTGAGCAACGGTCGTCACTACGCTGTGCCTCATATATACGGTCAAGCAACTGTGGGCGTGCACGAACATGCGCGAGCTGTCCCCCTGTCTGAGTGAACTCGAACTCAACTCGGCTGTCGCATAACGTCTGCCAATCTGCTGACGACTGCCTCTGCACTGCGCGCAAAAAGGATAGACTACCCCCGGGCCTCCTACTCAACGCATCTGCCACCACATTCGCCTTGCCGGGGTGATATAAGATCTCGCAGTCGTAGTCTTTCACCAACTCCATCCAACGACGCTGTCTGAGGTTCAGGTCTCGCTGCTGAAATATGTACTTTAAGCTCTTGTGATCGGTGAATATCTGACATGACTCGCCGTAAAGGTAATGTCGCCAAATCTTCAGTGCAAAGACCACTGCAGCCATCTCCAAATCATGAGTGGGGTAGTTCTGTTCATGCTTCTTCAACTGCCGAGAAGCATAAGCGATCACCCGGCCATGCTGCATCAAAACGCATCCTAATCCCACTCGCGAAGCATCACAGTAGACAACAAATCCGCCTGATCCCGAAGGTAGAGATAATACCGGCGCCGTAGTCAAACATGTCCGCAGCTGCTGAAAACTGCGCTCGCACTCCTCTGTCCAAACGAAAGGAACTCCCTTCCGGGTCAAACTGGTCAACGGTGCAGCTATACGGGAGAAGTCCTGAACAAAACGCCTGTAGTAGCCAGCCAAGCCTAGAAAACTACGGATCTCAGTAACCGATGTAGGTCGGGGCCACTGCTGAACAGCCTCAATCTTCTTCGGGTCCACACAAATGCCGTCTCTCGTAACCACGTGACCCAAGAATCCGACGCTGTCCAGCCAGAAAGCACACTTGGAGAACTTCGCGAACAGCTGGTGCTCCCTCAGAGTCTGTAACGTAATCCGCAAGTGCTGCTCGTGCTCCTCTCTGCTCCGGGAGTACACCAAGATATCGTCGATAAACACGATGATGAACAAGTCAAGATACGGCCTGAATGTACGGTTCATCAAATCCATAAATGCTGCTGGGGCGTTGGTGAGTCCGAACGACATCACCAAAAACTCGTAGTGGCCATAGCGTGTACGGAAAGCTGTCCTCGGTATATCCTCCTGTCGGACTCGCAGCTGATGGTATCCTGATCGCAAGTCGATCCTCAAAAAATACCCCGCACCCTGAAGCTGGTCGAACAAATCATCAATGCGCGGCAACGGATATCTGTTCCGAATGGTAACTTTGTTCAGCTGGCGGTAGTCGATACATAAGCGTAAACTTCCATCCTTCTTCTTGACAAACAGGACCGGAGCACCCCACGGAGAAACACTCGGTCGAATAAGCCCCTTATCTAACAAATCCTGCAACTGATCCTTCAGCTCTCGAAGCTCTGCCGGGGCCATCCGATAAGGCGGTATAGAAATAGGCCCCGAACCGGGAATCAAATCAATGCAGAACTCAACATCGCGCTCAGGCGGTAGCCCAGGTAGCTCATCAGGGAAAACATCAGGGAACTCACAAACTACCGGGACCTGGTCCAACGGAACCTCTGTAGCTCGAGTATCACAAACAAACGCTAAGAATCCCTGACATCCCTTCCGCAAGAGCTGACCAGCGCGAAGAGAAGAAATTAAGCTGGGAAGGGCGACACTGCGGTCTCCCTGAATAACAAGGACTGGCTCTCCCGGAAAGCTAAATCTGACTGCCTTCTCACGGCAGTCCACCGAAGCATAACAAGTGGCTAGCCAATCCATGCCCAGAAGCACATCAAAGTCCAACATATCGAGGAGTATCAAATCAACTGATGAATCCCTCTCCCCGATACGAACGGAACACAAACGAAATACAAACCGAGCGACAAACGACTCGCCTACCGGAGTAACAACAACAAGCGGCTGGTCTAACGACGACGACTCACGGCCCAACATCGGTGCAAAGTGTGTAGAGACGTACGAATGTGTGGAACCTGGGTCGAATAATACCCATGCGTCGAAAGAACAAACTGGCAAGGTACCTGTCACGACGGCATTGGATGCCTGCGCATCCTGCGGTGTCAAAGCAAAAACTCGGGCCTGTCCTCCACCGATAGCGGGCTGACCTCGACCTCGGCCTCTGCCTCCTCGTCCTCTCTGAACAGGACCGCCGCGTCCACGGCCTCTCGGTGCACCTAACTGGCGTGGAGCATCGCCTGGGGTAGGAAGTAGGGCTCTCTGAGGAGGGGGTGGTGATGGTGGTAGGGTCACGTGCGGAACTGTCGCTGCTGCCTGTCGTCTCACCGGGCAGTCTCTGACAAGATGGTGCAAACTCCCGCACCCAAAACATCCTGGCGACGGCTGCTGCCCCTGGGAATAAGAACCATATAACTGTCCCCGCCCAAATCCTCTGCCAGGCCTATCTCTCGGAAAGAATCTGGCGCGCTGCCTCTGAGGTGGTACATCGGTGCGCATCCTCTTCGGCCCAGAAACGACCGAAGTCTGTGATATGCGTGCCTCCATCCGCAATGCCGTATCCCTAGCAGCTGAATAAGTGTCGTAGCGCTGGGCGCCAATGGCAAGATATAGCTGGGCATCAAGTCCCTGTACGAACCTCTTCACCATCTTCTCCTCGGTATCCACCAAATACTGAGCATATCGGGACAACTGTGTAAACTGGATGTCATACTCAGACACCGTCATCCCAGGTGTCTTGACTAAGGCCTCGAAACTGCGAGCTCTGGCGTCACGAACGCTCTCTGGAAGGAAACGGGCTAGAAAGACCGCTGTAAACTCGGCCCAAGTCATAGGCGGCAGATCTGCAGCTCGACCTCTCAAGACTGACTCCCACCATGTCTGCGCGAGACCCTCTAGTCGGAAACTCGCAAGCTCTACCCATCGATCATCCGAACATCTCAGCGAACGGCAGATCCTGGCTAAACTGTCAAGGAACGTCTGTGGGTCCTCCGCTGCCTCGGTGCCGGTGAATACTGGAGGTCTCAGCCTCATGAAATCCTGTAGTGAAACCGGAATGGCCACGGTGGTAGTAGTAGGAGCAGGTATCATGGTCGTCTGTGATGTAGTAGGTACGTCATCCGGCCTCGGTGTACGACTGGCTGCAACTAGGGATCCTACCATCTGACGCAGCTCCTGCATGCCTCCCATCATCTGTCGCAACTCCTCCATACCAGTCTCGAGCCTATCCATACGGCCTGGGGAAGGTGGATCGGTCTGTCCCAGCGGCGTAGGCATACCACCCTGCTCAGTCCTAGTCTCGGACGAGCCAGCTCGAATCTCGTCTCTGGCGGCAGCCCTCTGTGCCCTCGTAGCCTTCGGCGGCATAGTGGCTGATACAGGAAAACGGATAGTAAGGACAGTGCAATAGGATCATAGGATACACGGAATTGAAGAAGGAATTTTTTCAAGCAAGTATATCCTAAAGTCACTTAGGCGGAGTACCGTATCGTAAGTATGCCGCGGACATACGCACGCTACGTTACCCTGCTTAAGTCACTTACTCCATCTACCAAGGGTCATCCTACACTCACAAAGGTAAAACCTATCGCTCTGATACCAACTTTGTCACGACCCGCAGGGTACGGAACGTGACTGGCACTTAAGTTTACGAAACGTCTAAAGGCGTCCGTAAAACAAGTAAGCCAAAGCCCAGAAAACAAAACCGATGAAGCAAAAGAGTGAAGAAAACCCAATCAATTGAAAGCGAGTTATCAAATAAGTCATGTAAAACACTTTTTAAAAACAATACAAATTTTCCCGAAAATTTCGGCAGAGTCTCCTTTGTAAATACTGACCCCCAAAAATGGGTACAACAAAATATATACATGAATCCACAAAATAGGGCATCCCCAAGCGGGAGCTAGCTCTTCGCCATACGGCGGTCACAAATCCCACGCAATGTAAATGACAACAAGCATAATAAAGCATAATAAAGCATAAGGAAGCATGAAAAAGTAGCATGTCGGCTCAAGTGAGCTCGACCCCAAATACAGTATAAAATTCACAAACCTCACAGTCTCATCTCTAGGTCAATATACAAATATCTGGTAGAACAGTAGATGGAGTATACTAGATACAAGAATATACAAGGTGGTACAAAAAAAAAAAACATAACCCACCTATGAGCAAATCTCGAGCTCAGGCAAAAGAGACAAAAGACAAGTGCGCCCGCCGCTACTGAACTGACGGAGCGGACCTGCAAAAGACTGTGGCACAACGGGGGTGAGTTGCCAACTCGTGAGTAATAAATAACATCTACAAAGGCTATCGTATGCATGCACACAAGCATCCTAGCATCTAAAATACAGGTATGACTGGATGCACTAGCAGGTGTGTATACAATATCAGTGTGCCAATATGTATGCAACATGAAAATCTGAGGTCTCAATAGGTATATATATAAAATATCTTATCTCTTTTTGTTTTTGAAACTCTTTTTAGAATGCCAGCAAATGTCAATGAATCGACGAAAATCGGTGTCCAGCAACGACACCCCAAAAGCTGTCTCAAATCTCATAATGTATCTCTGGCCTCAGCCGTCCGGCTGACCCATCTCAAATATCAATATCTCATCATCTAGCGGCCACGGTCGGTATCCTCTGGATATCCGCCGTCCCAAACAGTCACCGGTAGGTAATCCGTCCCCTGCCAGGCTCAACGTCATCACCACATTCCTCTTGCCCCGGGGTACCTTACCGGGCCCACCATGTACCCGTGCCGGTTCCTCCACTCCTCGACACGGATTTCCAAAGCCACAGCAAACTCATGGTGGACGACACTTACATCACTAGAAAACCGCAATTTACATGTTTTAAAAATATCACAAGTTTGGAAATTTTGCGGCTTTCCCCCGAAATCCAGCAATATCATAAAATCTCAAGAAATCCTCATAAGTGCATATATCAATGCTAATGAATGCGTATGATATCAATAATCAAGTTGCGATGTGTGATTAATGTATTAAGCATGAACAATGAATATGATGAAGTACATGCACATGAATAGCAATCCTAGGGTTTCATTTTAAGGAAATAACACAATTTAAGTATCAATTAGTAAAAGGTTTAATTTAAAGGTTATCTAGTGTGGTGGCATGGCAATTACCAGGGTGTGTGTGTAAACATGAATAGTGCTCGTGCTGCATATAAAAACCTGGTAATGGTGCATGTGTCCTACAATTGAGTTTGCGTATATGGGTATAACCTATCGATCTAATTGCAGCAATTATCATGCCCGTATTATTATTCTAATGACACAAGTGATTATCCAATTTACTATTTTCCAGTTTACTAAATCTATCGGGCGACTTGCGCCATCCAGACGATCGTCCCCCGTAGATGTTAAATCTACTCACCGGGATCCCTGGCTAGCTGTGTCCAATCACTGCCTTTCCCTTTCGCGCCGCGTCTGACGTCTCCGCGACCGAACCTGGAATTTACATCAATACCAAACATAAGGTTACGTATCAAGAACGACGCAAAACCCCAACGAAACTACTAAAGTTCGCTAACTGGGTACAACGTGCACAAAGTGCGCGGACACACGCGAAAATCGCAAAAACTGCCAAAAACGCCGATTTTGGGTCACCCGGCAAAACTAAAACCCGACTACCCAAAAACCGCACTCACGCATCCTAAAAGTCGTAGGACAAGCCAACAAAATCATCAAGATGCCACAATTAACTCATCACATAACTTCTATAAAAATCTAGTAAGCAGAAATTGCAATTTGATGCAAACATCGACAAAATAGCGACAAAGTCAACACCATCCAACGCCAACATTCCAAACTAACCAAAAAGTTAGCCAATACACCAATTCTAAACCATTAACTAAGCTTAAAAAAAACTAATTTACATAACAAAACCTTCTCTTGATTTTTATAAATAGCAAACATAACTCAAACTATATTAAGAAATCCTTACTTTAACACTATAATTTAGCCTAATAAGCAAATTAACCACTTAGCTTAAGGTTAGCAAAACACTAGATAGCAATTTAGGTTTAATCAACACAAATTAGGTTTAATCAACTCACTAAACATGTTTCAAATACCATTTCCATACAAAAACCTCTTCTTGAAAATCCTAAAAAGCAAATTTCACACTTCTAATTTAATCAAATTAGCAAAATTGAAAACTATATCAACAAGGTAACCAAATAGATTAGTCATTAACAACTAGATTAACTATAAAATAACTTAATTAACTATTATGGTTTTCAAACCCTAGTTAGAATTTTCTAACAAAAATCTAAGAAAACTAGATTAACTACACTAAATTAACACTAACCCATAACACATAAGCACTTAAACAAGAAATTTAACAAGATAGAATTTATACCTCTTGATCAATAGATCAAGCAAGAAAGTTTGCTCCAAAGAATGGCTTCCTAGCTCCAAGATTCAAGCAAGAATGGCTAAGGATAATGATAGCATATGGATTTTGTATGGATTTTTGGAATTAATTCATGGATTTTAATGTATTTTCTTGAAGGAAAATGAAGAAAAATGCAAAGAAAAGAGATGAGGAAGAGGGGTGCAGGTTTCGGCCAGGTTGGAGGTATGGGGGAGGGTGTGGGGTGAGTGGGAAGGTCAAGGGTCAAGTTCCAAGGTCAATGTATCATACTTTATTCAATATATTTAAAATAAATCCAAAAACAACTCCAATTTCACACAAGAAGGCAACCAAAGAAAGAGCCCAGAAATTTCTGGTCTTGGCCAAGACTTGGGCTGTTATAGGGCTGAGGGAAAAGCTAGAGGGGTTTTACAAAAGAAATTTTATGCAAAAAGGCCCCCTACAACTCAAAAATTGCAAGTTTTAGCCCAAAATTCAATAATTCCGTTTCAATTTATAAAAATTGGTTAAAAATCAAAATAAATTACTAAAAATTCATGTTATCACTAGATTATAATTATCATAATTTTAGAGATTAAAATTAGCCCGGAAAAATTTGTATTTATCGCTTATTTAATGTATTTTCTTACCGGCTTAAATAATATTAAAAAATTGAAAAATAGTGAAAAATTTTTAAATGACCAAAATTTCATATTAAACTCATTAGCTACTAAAAACAAGTAATTATCTATCCACTTTAAGTATAATTAGCCCTAAACTGCAAAATATCGAGAAAGACGGTTTTCGGAAAAATACCGAATTTTCACCGAATTTCAGGAAAACACCAAAACGACTTTTCGAGACGCTACACAGACGCGGTTTACCGATCAAATGACATTCACGGTCGGAGATATAATGTAAGAACTGTAAACTAACATGTTTAAATTTCGATCGACTAAATATCACGAAGTGGGCCCCACGTACATTTGCTGTACAGTAACAAAATCTGGGCCCAAACGATATATACCAAAAACCACAATTTCCACAGAAGAAGCCACTGTGCAAATTTGGAGCAATGATCACACAGAACGGCCGCGGATGTGCGGTCAAACCCTAGGTTTGGCCGCGATTCCGCGGCGGTCTTGTAGGGTCACGTGCCCAAATTTGTACCACGTGCTTATAAAACCCTGCTGAATTTTCTGTGATATGTAAAATTATTTTTAGAACCATTTTAAAATCGACAGAAACTCAGAATTGACAAGTTGTAGTTTTTGATATTCGGTCCGATCGATATTTTAAACGCGTTAGCACAAATTAATAAAGAAAAATGGTGAGGCTTTGATACCACTGTAAGTCTACGGTAGCGCCCCGGCCGTCAACAGAAGCCAAATGCGGAACAAAAACTTTTTAACTGGCGCAATCGTATACTATAACCCAGATCTGCCATTATTGCTAAACTAACAAACTGTAAAGAGGGTAGAAAGGTTATACCGAACGATCCGAGTCCTTCTTTCTTTAACCATCATCCCACGCTCTGTTGCGGCTGCTCCGTTCTCGTCGATCTCCGATCTCCTCGTCCAGGTGGCACCACGTCAACGGATCTTTAAACGTGCTCCCGCCTCTGATTCGAGGCAACTCGGTCGTCAAGTTTGCTAAAAGAGAAGACCAAGTTTGATGTAGAGTATGAATAGAATACTTTGTCTCACTTCGTCCAAAGCCGTGGACGATCGGTTAATGAAGTTGCCACTCAAAATGAAATGGAATGAGAAATGAGTTATAAAATTTTCATACACTCAAAACCATAGTCTTTTTAATCAAAATCAAAATCAAAAATCTCAAGGGGAGGGGCCGACCAATATATATGGAGCAAGGGAGGTGAGGGTAGGAACAAAGAAGGAGGGTGCCAATAAACATGAAGCTTATCATAATCATGAGTCATGATATACCAAGTATGAACACATTAAATGAAACTATTGAATCACTTAACCTTGTCACCAAAACCATTAATGCAACATATGAGTCATAAGCCTTATCACCACTTCTAGAACCTTCTAGAAGCATGACTCACCCTCATCCAAGAAAAGATAAATCCATCTTTAACCGAATGTTAAAAGACGGGCGATAGAAAACTGTAAACTGGAAACTGGCAACTTCCAAAAGCGATCCTGAAACGAATTTCAGGACAACCCCGTAACTGTATAAAAATACCCGCATTTGTATTACTACCGAATAAAAATACAACTGAGACAAAAGATATTATATCTACTCAATATAATACTCGGATCCGGCTTAAACCAAAGCCCTCCAGTATTATCTGCCCGAAATATGACACGTGCGTAAACGCACGTGCATTTTCCGAACCCTACCATAAAACCATACGGCCTCAACAACGTTTCGCCCGAACTTGGGAAACTATCTGTGGGGGACTCTAATGACTCGTCAGTACCCTGGCAGTGGGTTTAACCATAACCCGTCAGCGGCACTAGCTGTGCGTAACAGCTACCCATGGACTGACCTCAAGGGAGGCCGATGAGCGAACTCATCCGGAAACCCTACTGAGCCTAACAGTGACAATGTATATACAGTCCGGTCCGTTCGTCTATGAGTATCGCATATCTACCTAGGGGGCTGGTAACGTCCGACCCCCAAAAGCAGTATAAGTCGTGTCGGAGTGTAGCCTAAAAACACCCTGAGATACTACTGGAGTACCTACAACTAAATCTCCTGCCACGGCCGTGGGCTTTGTGTAATGGCTCTCCTAGACAGCGCGATCTCACCCCCAATACCGGGATAGACGAATCCCCTGCCGATCCGCTCACGTGCCTCCATGTGGCTCGGGACTGTACCCAAAAACTACCTGTTTGCACGACTCCTTTGAGCCGTGGTAGGGTAGAAATAAAAGCACAGTGGGAACTCACAAGAGACAAATGACGACCTCAGGTCGATGAACTAACCTGTACACATGTCACCTTGGAACTGCTATCTGACGATATGTATAATACCAACTAGCAGGTTCCCGGCGAGTCCCGTCCGGTGTACTCATAACCCAATGAGCACCTGTATACATCTTAGGTGATCCAACTGACACCAGTGGCTTATGAGACCGGCCACCGCCCCTTGTCGGGGTCTCGACTGTATACACTAGTCTACTCCGGAGTATCGATGCCCTGTCTCGAAACTCCCACGACTAGGGACCACAATTAAGGATATGCTTATAAACCACCCAACTCTCACGTATATGATCGCCGTCATACTATTGGTAGTAAAGAAAGATCCTAAGGGCTCTATCAAATTGTAACAGTGATCAGTCACCTGAACCTGTATACGACTGATAAAGGCAAACGAGATAGCATATTATCATCTCGAGTAAGACTGTCCTACCGGTATAGGTCTTCCGCAATCATTGCAATCACGTACCTGCGATCCAATAATTGACTCTGAGGGCACTATATCCAACAGTTGGGTGCAGTCCCGAAGAACATGGAGGCAGTGGCGGTTAGACAGGATTCATCTCTCCCGGTATTGGGGGTTGATATCGCGCAGTATTTAGGAGAGCCATTACACAAAGTCCCTGGCCAGGGCAAGTGAGATTTACTGGTAGGGTTTCCAGTAGTTTTATCAGGGTGTTCTGGGCTACACTCCAACATGACTTATACCGCTATTAGGGGTCTGACGTTTGCCACCCCACTAGGCCCGATATGCCATACTCTTAGACGAACAGACCGGACTGTACGGAGATTGTCACATTCAGGATTAGTCGGAGTTCGGATGGGTTTTCCTCATCGGCCTTCTTATCGACATCTACCTACGGACCTTTACTTATAGTTAGTACCGCTTGCGGCCTGTAGTTAAACCAACTGCCAGCATAGTGTTGAGACTTTAGAGTCCCAAATAGAGGGTTTTCCACCTTTTGGGCGAAATGAGGTAGAGGTCGTATGGTTTTACGACAGGGTTCGTCCACCTATGCGCACTTGTGCGTGTCTGGTGTTCGGGCAGTTGATACTAGTGGGCTTTGGTTTAAGCCAGATCCTAGTATTTGATTTTGGGTTGGCTCAGTCTCATTGTATTCGTGTTCTTCGGAACACGGATGCGGGTATGTATATACAGTTGACAGAGGAAGACAAGGAGACACCTCATTAGGTTTTTTACCATTGACTTGATTAAAACCATTATGAGGTGAAGGAAATAGATTACTAATTTTTATTAGAGATAATTGTGTTATAGCTAATTTGATTTGACCATTGTTGACCTAGATATTTTTGTTGAGCAAAAGATATTTTGCTTAGCATTAAATGTGACATGATAATGGTTAAATATACATCAACGATGAAAATTATCTAAATAAAACTTATTCTTTTTTCCTAATATGAGAGCCCACTCTTCATTTATCAAGTAGACATTCTCTCTCTTAAGCTCTCTCCTCTCCTTCTTCCTCTCTCAAGCCCAATATGTCTCATGAGTTGAGAACCATGGGTTGTTGAGATCAAGCCACCAAAATCCTTCTCTACTTGCTCTATGGTTCTTAGTTTATGTTGGGTTACGGCAGCGCCCCGACCGTCAAATCCGAAGCCAAATGCGGAACAAAAACTTTTCAAAACTTGGCGCTACCTTAACCATTACCAGGATCGAACAATTAACGCTAAACTAGCAACTAGAGAAGGGTTAGAAAAGCTATACCGATCGATCCGTGTACTTCGGTCTTTAGCCACCATCCCTAGCTCCTCGCGGCATCTCCGACCTTCGGTCTCCTCGTCGGAAGGGCACCACATCTAGAAGACTTTTTACGGGCTCCCGCTTCTATCCGAAGCAACTCGGACATGATGTTTTCTAGCCGACATGTCCAAGGTGATGTAGAGAATGTGTGTGATAACTTTGTCTCAAGCATCCATTGATTCTCAACACATGAGAGTGTATGGTGGAGATTGTGAGCTCAAGAAGAAAGAGGAAGAAGAAGAGCTTTTTCTTGTTATTGTGTTGGAATGATAAAATGAGAGAGTGCTAGTCAATTATCTCAAGACCAACCCCTTAGCCTCATAGCTGCCCTCTCTCTCTCCTCTTATCATTCAACACACTAATCAATCAATAAAGAGACATTTGCACAAATAAAAAGATCATGAGTCATCACCCATGCACATGTCACAATTAATGCACCTCATGATAACTTGAGCCCATAATTACCACCAATAAACATTAATCCAAATGTTTAGTCCAACAAAAAGATACGACAACATCTAAAGTAAACTCGTTGTCACGACCCGAAAGTACGGAACATGACCGGCACTTAAACTACGAACGTCTCGAGGCGTACGTAATCTAAGTAAACCGAAAACCCAGAAATCTAAACCAAGAAAAGTAGTAGAGTGCAGGAAAAACCAACTTAAAGCAAGTAGTTTCAATAACATAAGCCGAATTATGCGGTTTTTAAAAACATCAAAAATTTACTGAAAATTTCGGCAGAGTCTCCTTTGTAAAAACTGGCTCCCAAACGGGATACAACATGAATAGTATTCGAAATCAAGAAAAAAGCATCCCCAAGAGGGAGCTAGCTCTTCGTCAATCGACGGTCCCAACCATACAAGCAATAAAATATACAACGCCAACGGCGAGGATCAAAACTCAAAAGGAAAATCAAAACCACCAGAAATATAACGAGCGACTCTAAGTTCGAAAGAATAAACAACACTGGTTTCTATCTCAATAAATACAAGTTTGGTTGATGGAATTTACTAGATACAACGGAATAATATTATAAAAGGTAATATGATGGGTACGATACAAGAAAAACCCACCTACTAGCAAGTCACCCGAATGAAACTGATCCCGCAAGCCATAAAGAAACATGTACGGCAAAACCTGCAAGAAACTGGGGCACAACGGGGGTGAGTTGCCAACTCGTGAATAGAAAAACAGCTACGAATAAAAAATCGCATGTATGACGCAATCCTAGGTCATACGATCATAATATATAATCCTCCAATAACATGCAGCCTATAACAAGGCTAGGGTAAATATCTAACCCGAGTGTAATCTCATGTGCCTGTGTCAGTGCCTCAGGTAGCAATATATCATATGAATGAGGTATGAATGCATGAAGAAAGAATACATGCAAATGAAGAAACGGTTTTCATAAATTAGTGAGATTTCCTTTGTATATTTTCAAAATGAGGTATCATAATGAAATCAGCATAAAACAGTGCCTAGCATCGGCATAAAACGTAATCCCAATATCTCGATATCTCGGTATCACAGTCTCTGTACCTCAATCACAATATCTAGGGCGCCGTCAGTCCAGACCGGCCCCTACCATCCATCTCAAGACCACGACGGTATCCTCCGGATATCCGACGCGTCGGGTAATATCACCGGTAGGTTGTACTCCCCTGCCAGGCTCACATCGTCATCATCACGCGCTTCTTGCCCCGGGGTACCTTACCGGGTCCACCATGTACCCGAAACGGTTCATCCGTCTCCTCGAATCGGGTCTCGAAATCTATCAGCAAACTCATGGTGGACGACTCATACATCACTAGAAAACCGCAATACTTTATATTTTAAAAGATCATAAGTTGTAAATTTTGCGGCTTTCCCCGAAATCCAGAAATATCATAAATCTCAAGAAATCATCACAAGTGCATATGTCAATGATAATGAATGCATATGGTATCAATAACCAAGTTACAATGTATGATTAATAAACTAGGCGTGAACAATTGAATAAAAATACGCATGAAGTGGCAGGTAATAACTACAATGTCTAATATTGCATATAAGGGAAGTACACTAATATCATGTCAAAACTACTAGCTAACAAGCTAAGTCAAGCAAATATATTCTCTAAAGTGTACGTGACATGGCAATTACCGATGAAGATGTGTGTGAGCCGGCAAGTAGGTGTACGTGGTACATACGCATCATCGGTAATGGTGCTGGTGTCCTAACAGCATGATATCAATAATGGAATATACAGCAAAATAAGTATGCGAGGCAGAGCGAACAGCAATAATGTGCGGGAGCTGAAAACTAGACGCAACGATAACTAATTTGCATTAATCTAATATAAGTCCTACAAATGGTGCCTTTTGAAATAACACGAATCATGGGGTTTTGAAAATAGGGGCTACGGTGTTTTTATGAAAAGATACGTCTTTTGAAATATCCGTAGGATCCCTTGGGCTGTCTTTTAAAATACCCACGATTCGTTAGTTTTTGAAATAGGTAAGAAGTCTAATCTAATCTAATAACTACACTAAACTATACGGCTGAACTAACAAGCTGAACTACAGGTAAGGAAACCGCCTAACATCTGAGTCGATACATATACATACCTGTATATATATTAGTCGGTGATCCCGCCTCAATAATATCATATCCGATATCATATCTATAATCAGACATCCCAAATCAAGAGTGCGGATCAATCATCAAAATATAGCTCGTACGTAAATCCGTCGTACGGCATACCAAATCTGGGTACGGGTCAATATCACATTCATCATACTATTCATCTAATATCCTCTTTATCAAATATCATGATCGGGGTACTGATCTACGTCTAGTACAATATTGATACCATCTATGTATGCATGCATGTATAAGAATCACTACGTCAAAAAGACCCGCTAAAACATCATGTCGTATCTCAATACGAACCAAAACACATCACGGATCTTCTGGCCTCAAGCCCAATATCGTCGACTCATCTCAAATCCCAATTACTATCCTCAAGTCCAGTATATAAACACATAGTCCCATACCCATGTGTAAATGTACACATCAATATATAATCCCATGTACGCACATATGAAAGAAGAATGTATGCAAATATGGGTGTGTGTGTATGTGTGGTGCAACCACTACTCTAGGGTTTCGCAACACTAAACCAATCCAATCACACCAAGGATCCATCTCTATCATCAATAATCAATATATAATCAATAAATGTGTGTATACGTATTCGTATACATCACCACGAACTCCGGGGGTGCTATACGCCATCCACCCGACTTCTCCCCGTATATATAAATCTACTCACCTGGTCCTCGCTTGCCGGTGCCGACGCCGCCACGCGCTTGCTTGTTGTCTCGAAGTCCACATGGAGTACCTACATATCATAACGCACCGTATCGCATTAAAATCCGACTCATGACCAAAACGACACACGAATCCCACATAGGTCAAAACCTATGGTTGCCTTTCACAAATCAACCCAAAAACACTCGATGTCGGCATACAAACGCCAAACCAACGAGAAAAACCCAAATACACTCATTTGCACATTCGCGAAGACTAATTTTAATATAAAATAGGTTAAAACTCACAAAAACCCCAAATTCACTTTAAAAGCCGTTTTTCCGAAAAACTAGCAAGCAAAATTTCCCGTTTTAATACAAAACTCGACGTTTAAACAATTCTAGCGGCCATAATACTTATTAAATAACTTAAATAAGTCATATAACCCATAACCACAATTTAATCTCATCAAACTATATACGTTCAAAAAAAACTAGTTTGCAATTTTACCCAAATTTCAACCATTTTAGCAAAAATGCATAAACAACAATTTAGTTTGGATTTGCATGAACTAAAGACATTAAACCACACTTAATAATGTTAATGACGTCATAAAAAAAACTAATTATAATTTTAAACCCAATTATTTAACCATTTCCAAAAACCTAGTTAGCAAATTAGTGTAATTATCACAATTTTTAACTAACAACTAACAACTTAATTTGATTTAGCAACCATTAATATGTTAAAACATCACACAAGCATAATCTCATAACATAAAACCCTAACATGATTCAAATTCTTCTCTTGAATTTCACAAACCCTCACTTGCATTCAAGTTCTTTTCTTGAACTTTCAAACACACAATTAAACCGCCATTAACTTATAATTAAGCTAGACTAAAGTATTAGCAACAAATTAAACAAAAAGCCAAGATTTATACCTCACAAATCCATGATCAAACATGAAATCTAAACCTCCAAAATGAAATCCTTGCACCAAGATCCATGCATCTAAGGCTACACTAAAATGGGTAAGAACTAGATTTCGATTTTGGGATTTTTTTGATGGGTATTTGATGAATTTTTTGAAGCAAAAGAGATGGAACAATGGGGGGGGAGAAAGAGGGCTGTTTGTGCAGGAATTTTCGGCCATAAAAGGGAGTGGGGGAGGAGAGAGAGGGAGGTGGAGAAAAATGGGAAGAAAAAGACAAAGTCTACACCCCCTTTTGACTTTCTTTCATTTCCCTTTTTCTTTTCTTTTCTTTTCTTTTTTGTGTGGAATGGAGTGGGGAAATGGGGGGGGATGTGCTGCTGAATTCAGCCACATGGGGATGGGGGTGAGTGAGTGTGGGTGTGGGTGTGGGGGAAAAAGATAAATGTTATACCCCAAACAACCATTTATACTAATTTCACCGAAAAAAAGCCTTTTTCTTCGATATTTTCTAAACCGTTTTGGCAAACGATTTCGTTTCAAAAACCATATGATAAAATTTTATTTAAAGTTTTATGATGCACAAAATTTGTTTCAACTCATTCCAATTTGTAATTTTCCCTAATTAAATATATTAGTGACGGCTTAAAATAATATTAAAATAATTTTTTTCAGAAAATTTGAAATTTCACCAGTGGCTCAATAAATACCAAATACTAGCAATTATATAGCTAGAATATGTATATTTAATTTTTATAATAAGATATTTGTATTTTGACTTTTTACAAAAAACCCCCTTATTTTACCGTTTTTTCGAAATTTCACCGAAACGATTTTCAAAACGTTACAATCTTACCCCCTTAAAGAAATTCGGTCCCCGAATTTAAATTAAAACTCCCCCCAAATACTAAAACATCTAAGCAAAACCATTAAGTCGTCGGGGCTCCGAAATCATAAATACATAAAACAAATCGTAGCGCAGCGCATGCGCATGAAAAATAAGCATATAACTCAAATCAAAACTCCATCCAGCATCCCGCAATCATCGGAGTCATGGTGAAGACACAATATCCAAATCAAAAATGAAAATCAGTATGATATACATCATTAAAACATCTGGAAGCAATGCATGCCAAATCTTTTTCAAATCGTTGTGCGATGCTCGCAGCACTGCACAAAGGCGGACGTTTATTATAAAAAAAATAACTAAATATATATATATATATATATATATATATATATATATATATATCCTTTGTTTAATATGCACGTCCCACCGTTTTGGAAGCAATTTCAGAAGGGTTTCCTTTATAAAATGTTTCGTGTCATCTCAGACACGTAGGTAAATACTGAGACTATAGCTCGCTTTTTGGAATCCCTTCGATAACTATCAATGCATGCAAAATATATTCAGGTACTGTCCTCTGACTAGTCCTGCTCAGTACGAGAACACATAGCAAATATCATAAAAACGTACTGCTCTATAGGTTAAATCAATCCCAAAATACGCATATGAATACTACGTGCGTCTGGTGCGCACGGAAATCAAAATCCATATACGTGCCATACAAGCGCACAGAAACAACATCTAAGTGCATCGGTTGTGCACACAACATCTGTCATAGGCAACTTGTGTGCCTGACAGCAAGGACAAGTGCGTCTGACACGCACGAAGAATCTCGATTTAGTGCATCTGGTGTGCACCAAAATCGTATCTCATAACATGCGCCCAACATGCGCGAAAACCCCCAAATCAGGTGCATCCATCATACACGAAATCATGAAATCCAATATCAAGCACCGAACATGCGCAAAATCCAATCAAGTGCACAAGGTGCATAAAACAAATATCGAACATCACAATCGAAATCGAAGTCCAGTGCATCTAAGTGCACAAAATGCGTATCACTGCACTGCAAGCATATATGAACTATATCGAGTGCAAAAACCAAATCGTGTGCGTACATGCGCACAAAATCAACTCAACTGTATGAAACCCATAAAATCATAAACATGAGAAACCAAGGCACGAAAACGATATCAAGTGCAACACTGTGCAGAAATCATAAATACTCAGTAGGTGCAACCATGGCGCATGAAAATGATATCATGTAACTCAATCATCAAAACCAAATCATGCGAATATATCGCTCAAAATACCAAAATCAAGTATGGCGGAATAGTCCCGCTCAAGAACATCCTCCAAGAATCTCTGGCCAACTGTCGGGGTCACTCATAGCATATCTTGTCGACGATCCTGAACTCTGGCCTGCCGGTGTGCGCAACATGACCACTCCTGGGTCCTAGTTTTCTCGTAATTCATTCCAGAAAGGTCCTATCGAGATCTCTCCCAAATTTCGTCTCTGCCGAACCGTCCGGAAGTCATCGTCCCTTACTAGATCTTTTCTCGTTCCGGAACGGCTACATACTCATCGCAACTCCTTCTGGAAGGTAAGTCCAAGTACCATGCCTCGACATGCACATCGCATCTCTGATGTCGGCAGAGTGGAATGTCATCTCATCTAGATCTGGTACGAACCTCCTACTTCACTGTTCTCTAATGTCGTCTGCTTTGGACTCGTCTCGTCGTGGCTGCATGGACTGAGCTCCAACGACTATCCTCGTATCTGGAGTCTCCCAAGAATGCATCTCACCACCTAGCATCCGAATTAAGTCGAGCCATCCGATCGAGTCGTCAAAACCTCATAATCCCCCAAGAGCTCAACATCTTGGGTACAGTATAATAGTATCGAGTACATACCACAGCATCGGTGGTCCAGCCGTAGAAGGGCAAACCCAAGCCTCACTAATGGCGCCGTAGAACCGCCGCAAACCCGAAGGTTCAAAGGCTTTCACACGGTCATTAAGCCGAGTTAGGGTTTCATTCTTCTAGAGGGACCATAGAATTTCCTGCATGTCTTTCCGACTACTTTAAACTTGGAATAATAGGTTTCCGACATTCGATCGTCTCTGTCGACGCTCACGTCTCTGCGTGAAGTCGTCTCTAGCTGGAATCAATCTATCTGATGACCTCGCATCGGGGTAAGCGAACGATCCACATGTCCTAGTCATTCATCCTCGATCACTAGCGACCTTCTATCACCTTTTAGTACAACTCATTCTGCACTAACTCCAGCATCTGGGGCAATATCTCGTCGTTCGCAGCAATAACTGGCTCGCTCGTCTGCACGCTGAACAGTGCCTCGACCATCATGAATAAGCAACACACCAACGGTCATCAAAATCTGGTTGGCCTGTATCATTGGCTCAATTCTCTTGTGTCGATCAACACCTCCGAGTAACCTCATAAAGGCAATCCGCCAAACGCTCGTGGCGCGGAAACACAGTAAAAAGACACATCTCTGCAATCGTGTGTCGCCGGAATTTCGCCGTGGTCAGTCCTCGTTCGTGACGAGCTTGTGCTGACCGCAACTCTAGCCGTAGCTCTCCCTGCCCGTAACCGTAGCAGCAAAACCAAACTGGTACCGATGAGGCTAGATCAGGAAGGAATATAATACTGAACAAGGAAATGTACATCCTAAGGCTTCTTAAGTGGAGTGGCGTGTCGTAAATATGCCGCGGAACATACCAACGGTACGTCACTCTACTTTAGTCACCTATTCCATCAACCAAGGGTCATCCTGCGCTCCGAAGGTAAAACCGAACGCTCTGATACCAACTTTGTCACGACCCGAAAGTACGGAACATGACCGGCACTTAAACTACGAACGTCTCGAGGCGTACGTAATCTAAGTAAACCGAAAACCCAGAAATCTAAACCAAGAAAAGTAGTAGAGTGCAGGAAAAACCAACTTAAAGCAAGTAGTTTCAATTGCATAAGCCGAATTATGCGGTTTTTAAAAACATCAAAAATTTACTGAAAATTTCGGCAGAGTCTCCTTTGTAAAAACTGGCTCCCAAACGGGATACAACATGAATAGTATACGAAATCAAGAAAAAAGCATCCCCAAGAGGGAGCTAGCTCTTCGTCAATCGACAGTCCCAACCACACAAGCAATAAAATATACAACGCCAACGGCGAGGATCAAAACTCAAAAGGAAAATCAAAACCACCAGAAATATAACGAGCGACTCTAAGGTCGAAAGAATAAACAACACTGGTCTCTATCTCAATAAATACAAGTTTGGTTGATGGAATTTACTAGATACAACGGAATAATAATATAAAAGGTAATATGATGGGTACGATACAAGAAAAACCCACCTACTAGCAAGTCACCCGAATGAAACTGAGCCCGCAAGCCGTAAAGAAACATGTACGGCAAAACCTGCAAGAAACTGGGGCACAACGGGGGTGAGTTGCCAACTCGTGAATAGAAAAACATCTACGAATAAAAAATCGCATGTATGACGCAATCCTAGGTCATACGATCATAATATATAATCCTCCAATAACATGCAGCCTATAACAAGGCTAGGGTAAATATCTAACCCGAGTGTAATCTCATGTGCCTGTGTCAGTGCCTCAGGTAGCAATATATCATATGAATGAGGTATGAATGCATGAAGAAAGAATACATGCAAATGAAGAAACTGTTTTCATAAATTAGTGAGATTTCCTTTGTATATTTTCAAAATGAGGTATCATAATGAAATCAGCATAAAACAGTGCCTAGCATCGGCATAAAACGTAATCCCAATATCTCGATATCTCTGTATCACAGTCTCTGTACCTCAATCACAATATCTAGGGCGCCGTCAGTCCAGACCGGCCCCTACCATCCATCTCAAGACCACGACGGTATCCTCCGGATATCCGATGCGTCGGGTAATATCACCGGTAGGTAGTACTCCCCTGCCAGGCTCACATCGTCATCATCACGCGCTTCTTGTCCCGGGGTACCTTACCGGGTCCACCATGTACCCGAAACGGTTCATCCGTCTCCTCGAATCGGGTCTCGAAATCTATCAGCAAACTCATGGTGGACGACTCATACATCACTAGAAAACCGCAATACTTTATATTTTAAAAGATCATAAGTTGTAAATTTTGTGGCTTTCCCCGAAATCCCGAAATATCATAAATCTCAAGAAATCATCACAAGTGCATATGTAAATGATAATGAATGCATATGGTATCAATAACCAAGTTGCAATGTATGATTAATAAACTAGGCTGTGAACAATTGAATAACAATACGCATGAAGTGGCAGGTAATAACTACAATGTCTAATATGGCATATAAGGAAAGTACACTAATATCATATCAAAACTACTAGCTAACAAGCTAAGTCAAGCAAATATATTCTCTAAAGTGTACGTGACATGGCAATTACTGATGAAGACGTGTGTGAGCCGGTAAGTAGGTGTACGTGGTACATACGCATCATCGGTAATGGTGCTGGTGTCCTAACAGCATGATATCAATAATGCAATATGCAGCAAAATAAGTATGCGAGGCAGAGCGAACAGCAATAATGTGCGGGAGCTGAAAACTAGACGCAACGATAACTAATTTGCATTAATCTAATATAAGTCCTACAAATGGTGCCTTTTGAAATAACACGAATCATGGGGTTTTGAAAATAGGGGCTACGGTGTTTTTATGAAAAGATACGTCTTTTGAAATATCCGTAGGATCCCTTGGGCTGTCTTTTAAAATACCCACGATTCGTTAGTTTTTGAAATAGGTAAGAAGTCTAATCTAATCTAATAACTACACTAAACTATACGGCTGAACTAACAAGCTGAACTACAGGTAAGGAAACCGCCTAACATCTGAGTCGATACATATACATACCTGTATATATATTAGTCGGTGATCCCGCCTCAATAATATCATATCCGATATCATATCTATAATCAGACATCCCAAATCAAGAGTGCGGATCAATCATCAAAATATAGCTTGTACGTAAATCCGTCGTACGGCATCCCAAATCTGGGTACGGGTCAATATCACATTCATCATACTATTCATCTGATATCCTCTTTATCAAATATCATGATCGGGGTACAGATCTACGTCTAGTACAATATTGATACCATCTATGTATGCATGCATGTATAAGAATCACTACGTCAAAAAGACCCGCTAAAACATCATGTCGTATCACAATACGAACCAAAACACATCACGGATCTTCTGGCCTCAAGCCCAATATCATCGACTCATCTCAAATCCCAATTACTATCCTCAAGTCCAGTATATAAACACATAGTCCCATACCCATGTGTAAATGTACACATCAATATATAATCCCATGTACGCACATATGAAAGAAGAATGTATGCAAATATGGGTGTGTGTATGTGTGGTGCAACCACTACTCTAGGGTTTCGCAACACTAAACCAATCCAATCACACCAAGGATCCATCTCTATCATCACTAATCAATATATAATCAATAAATGTGTGTATACGTATTCGTATACATCACCACGAACTCCGGGGGTGCTATACGCCATCCACCCGACTTCTTCCCGTAGATATAAATCTACTCACCTGGTCCTCGCTTGCCGGTGCCGACGCCGCCACGCGCTTGCTTGTCGTCTCGAAGTCCACAAGGAGTACCTACATATCATAACGCACCGTATCGCATTAAAATCCGACTAATGACCAAAACGACACACGAATCCCACATAGGTCAAAACCTATGGTTGCCTTTCACAAATCAACCCAAAAACCCTCGATGTCGGCATACAAACGCCAAACCATCGAGAAAAACCCAAATACACTCATTTGCACATTCGCGAACACTAATTTTAATATAAAATAGGTTAAAACTCACAAAAACCCCAAATTCACTTTAAAAGCCGTTTTTCCGA
Organism: Agapanthus africanus; assembly: GCA_030015575.1. NCBI lineage: Eukaryota > Viridiplantae > Streptophyta > Magnoliopsida > Asparagales > Amaryllidaceae > Agapanthus > Agapanthus africanus. Next base: position 291,413,412 of record JASDDO010000012.1, on the reverse strand, counting down.
AAAACTAGCAAGCAAAATTTCCCGTTTTAATACAAAACTCGACGTTTAAACAATTCTAGCGGCCATAATACTTATTAAATAACTTAAATAAGTCATATAACCCATAACCACAATTTAATCTCATCAAACTATATACGTTCAAAAAAAACTAGTTTGCAATTTTACCCAAATTTCAACCATTTTAGCAAAAATGCCTAAACAACAATTTAGTTTGGATTTGCATGAACTAAAGACATTAAACCACACTTAATAATGTTAATGAAGTCATAAAAAAACTAATTATAATTTTAAACCCAATTATTTAACCATTTCCAAAAACCTAGATAGCAAATTAGTGTAATTATCACAATTTTTAACTAACAACTAACAACTTAATTTGATTTAGTAACCATTAATATGTCAAAACATCACACAAGCATAATCTCATAACATAAAACCCTAACATGATTCAAATTCTTCTCTCGAATTTCACAAACCCTCACTTGCATTCAAGTTCTTTTCTTGAACTTTCAAACACACAATTAAACCACCATTAACTTATAATTAAGCTAGACTAAAGTATTAGCAACAAATTAAACAAAAAGCCAAGATTTATACCTCACAAATCCATGATCAAACATGAAATCTAGACCTCCAAAATGAAATCCTTGCACCAAGATCCATGCATCTAAGGCTACACTAAAATGGATAAGAACTAGATTTCGATTTTGGGATTTTTTTGATGGTGATGAATTTTTTGAAGCAAAAGAGATGGAACAATGGGGGGGAGAAAGAGGGCTGTTTGTGCAGGAATTTTCGGCCATAAAAGGGAGTGGGGGAGGAGAGAGAGGGAGGTGGAGAAAAATGGGAAGAAAAAGACAAAGTCTACACCCCCTTTTGACTTTCTTTCATTTCCCTTTTTCTTTTCTTTTCTTTTCTTTTTTGTGTGGAATGGAGTGGGGAAATGGGCGGGGGATGTGCTGCTGAATTCAGCCACATGGGGATGGGGGTGAGTGAGTGTGGGTGTGGGTGTGGGGGAAAAAGATAAATGTTATACCCCAAACAACCATTTATACTAATTTCACCGAAAAAAAGCTTTTTTCTTCGATATTTTCTAAACCGTTTTGGCAAACGATTTCGTTTCAAAAACCATATGATAAAATTTTATTTAAATTTTTATGATGCACAAAATTTGTTTCAACTCATTCCAATTTGTAATTTTCCCTAATTATATATATTTGTGATGGCTTAAAATAATATTAAAATAATTTTTTTCAGAAAATTTGAAATTTCACCAGTGGCTCAATAAACACCAAATACTAGCAATTATATAGCTAGAATATGTATATTTAATTTTTATAAAAAGATATTTGTATTTTGACTTTTTACAAAAAACCCCCTTATTTTACCGTTTTTTCCGAAATTTCACCGAAACGATTTTCAAAACGTTACACTCGTAACGGATCACAAGGATACCCCTCACCTGTATATACATACCTGCATCCGCATTCCGATTGAATGCAAATGCGATGAGACGAAAGTAATCTAACAAATCTAATACTAGGATCCGGCTTAAACCAAAGCCCACTTGTATGATCCGTCGATCCGTGCACAAATGCATGTATATGATCGAACCCTGCCATAATACCATACGGATTCTACAACGTTTCGCCCGAAACTTGGGAAACTATCTGTGTTGGACTCTAAAGACTCATCAATATATTGGCTGTGGATTTAACCACTAGCACGTCAGTGCCACTAGCTGTGCGTAACGGCTGCCGAGGTATTGACCAAAAGGGATGCTGATGAGCGAACTCATCCTGAAACCCTACTGAGCCTGTCAGTGACAATATCCGTACAGTCTGGTCCGTTCGTCTATGAGTATCGCATATCGGGACTAGGGGGCTGGTAAATGTCAGACCCCCAAAAGCGGTATAAGTCGTGTCGGAGAGTAGCCCAGAACACCCAGAGATATTACTGGAATACTTACCAGTAAATCTCACTTGCCTTGGCCAAGTACTTCGTGTAATTGCTCTCTAGACACAGCGCGATCTCACCCCAATACCGGGAGAGACGAATCCCCTGCCCATCCGCTCACTGCCTCCATGTGGCTTGGGACTGTACCCAACTAAAACATGTTTGCACGACACCTTTGAGCCGTGGTAGGGTAGTAATCAAAGCACAGTGGGAACTCACACGAGACAAATTACGATCTTAGGTCGATAGATTAACCTGTACACATGTCACCACGGAACTGTTATCTGACGATAGGTATAACACCAACTAGCATATTCCCGGCAAGTCCGTCCGGTGTACTCATAACCCAATGAGCACCTGTATACGTCTTAGGTGAACCAACTGATACCAATGGCTTATGAGACCAGCCACCGCCCCTCGTCGGGGTCTCGATCCGTATACACTAGTTTACTCTGGAGTATCGATGCCCTGTTTAGGGACCTTTTAAGGATGTGCTTATAGACCCCTGCTCTCACGTATATGATCGCCATCATACTGCTGGCAGTCAAGAAAGAATCCTATGGGCTCTATCTACGTGTAATAGTGATCTGCAATATCACCTAAAGCATGTATACGATGATAAAGACAAACCAGATAGCATACTATCATCTCGAGTAAGACTATCTTACCGGTATAGGTCCTCCCTCAATCATTGCAATCACGTGCCTGTGATCCAATAATTGACTTGAGGGCACTACATCCAACAATCTCCCATTTGCACTTAAGGCTAATTATTGCTATGTCGCACACTCACAGCCCGTGTGATACCGAACACCCAACTCCTCTACTAATCAGTTTCACAAAGCTCTTTTGTGAAACTATCGCGTTCGTGAAATGGCCTCAGTGTGTGGATCCGCTCTGACGTTTCTTTCTATATCTCTCTTTATCTCAAGTTCGCAGAGAAAGCCATCTCCCGAAATGAGCAATAACTGTCTTAGAATATGTCTGGATATCTGATGAGACCCAGTTCAAAAATGAACTCCAAATCCAGCAAACTTCTTTGACTGTATGGTCAACTGAATTTAATCAGTATCCTGCTCCATGCCTCCCTCAGTATCCATTTGGACCACCTGTCCAATCTACTGCCCTTCGTCAGAGAGAAAACTACAACTATGACAGTCACTCTGTCATCCAGGTCATCTTGGAAGCCTGGGATGATAACCGTCTCCCGAAGGAGGCTGTCGTTATCATATCCCTAGAACATTCACTTATGTTCTAAAACTGCTTCCTAATATTTCTCCAAGATTGGATTAATATCTCAACTTATTGCATCTAGTGCAAAAACAATACCTGGTGTGGTACTTGACATCTCATGATTGACTCAATTTCCTAAGCAAGTGATATGCCAGTAATGCACATCCCTCTCCTCTTCAGTATGTAAGACACCTTTAGAGAGGGTGACTCCATCATCTGCAGGTACACCACCATGCTAGGAGTCATCCATTCTAATATACATTTAGAATAATGTCTAAGTACCCAAATTGGGATACTACCCAAATCTAGATCTAAAACCATAGATCTAGTAACCAGAATGTCTGATATTATATCCATATCCTATTTGGAGAAACCACCGTGTGACAACCAAAGTATAACCAATCGTAGTATAGGAATTTCACTTCATACTATGTGTATGTCATCCGAAAACCAGGACATCACACGCTACTACCTTTTTAACAGATCCATCTCTTATTTTGATGAAGTCAAAACCTATGACTGCCACTTCAAAAATAGATGGTCTATCTCTGCTATATCTGCTTTAGTCTATAAATAGACAAAAGCTACTTGTCCACTATGCTTCCGCTGCTCCCACTGACTACAACAACCCTCTGGCAGAGTCATATACACGTGCACTTCTAAAGCTAGTGTAGAACGACGCTATACTCATCCTCCTGCCACCGTCCCTGAGGATACCGGAGTACCTCTTGGGTGCCAGAGGTTACCCACCATATCTGCTGAGTGGCTAATGGAATGTCAAACCTGATTGAATCTTTAGGTTCTTATCAAATTTTCAGTAATCGTTTGCCGTTCTGGAATCACTTACAGTTCTACCATACACCCACTACTGTTTTTTGAAAAATTCCATTTTACTAAAACTGTGGCGAGTCAAGAACAATATCACTATTTATCTTCCAGATGGTAGAAATCTATCCCTCGTCATAGCCTGGGATAACCCACAAATTGCCATTACAGAAACGTGCCTTGAGTTATCAAGAGTCTGGTTTTATGCATAAGCCGGACAACTACATATACCATAACATCGTTAAGATATGATCCATTCTATATACAATATAGAAACAGAGGCATTGATTTAATTGGAACCAGATTCAAATCATGCAGCTGTCTCCGGTGCATGTCAACTTAATGGAGAGAGGCCGATCAACATTACTCATCTTAGGAGTGCATCTAATTATGAGTAACCTGAAAAAGAAGCAAGTTCTCAAAACCATTACTATCAACTGAATACCATACACAAGTATCTACATCTTCGAACACCTTGAAGAATCTCGATACTTGTATCACGTTGTTCTTTACTTTATTCGTGTACCTATAACTTCTCAAAACATAGACTTTGTATTTCTACGAAACACTTGTCTAAAAACTAGAGAAGTCAGACGTAAACAGAATATAGTACGAGGACCAACCCCTCTTTCCAAATGGACACTGGACAATATACAATACTTTGTATAAGTCCCCTGAGTTTAATAACTCAAACCCTGTGCGTCGTAGGTTGAAAACTGTACCATGGTTATGAAGAATTACACCGCTGTTGAATGCTCCTTACTTAAACATCAACTGATATAGGTAAATGTCATGGACATAATTTCAAAAAGTTATATCTCACTTTATAAAATAAACGTACAGATATATCAGTTTGAAATTGGTGCATAACAACGGATATTCAAAACCAAATATTTGCCGTCCGGCAAAAACCCAGGCGATCTCCTCAAATATCACCAATTACAACGAATCCCGATATAATGAGGATGATCACCTAATTCCCAATATCTTACTCCCACTCATCCTCTGTAACACCATACAGATATGAGAATCAAACCTGGTAAATACATACCCTGGAGTAAGGACCTAATTGGGAAATTAGTTTTCTATTAACAACACACAGTGAAACTGAAACATGTAAATGTTTCGAAGGGGTATCTGGGTATTCCTAGTAATGCCTCTTCAATTATCAGATTCATAACTGTAACCGTATATTTCGTTGCCATCTCTCCAAATCCCTTTATTTGTTTTTAGTCGTTACCTTTTGTACACCATCGTTAGGCTAAATGGTTTTCATCCTTCCCTACCGTTCGGCACCAGCCTATGGTTTGGAAGAAGACTATCAAATAAGCATAACAGGTGTACCCTCCTAATCCTAGGAGTACTCGCAACCTGAGAGAAGGTAAAGATAAAAGACAACTGAATAAACCTTATTCCTATTTCTCCTGAACGGGCGAAAAGCAAAGGTGAAGTAGGAGTGGCAATAAAATGCGCGGTTTGGTCGTGAATGATAGCAGTTGTAAGTCGATATAGTACACCCCAATACTTGTGGGGAGGCGGAATTTTCAAAAAAGAACTTGTTTAGTGAACGAACATCGACTAACCGCTTGAATCGAAGCTAAACTATAAATAACCAAACACAAAGTGTTTCTATACTACTGTGTTTAGGGATTATACCTAATGAACCAACTCCTTCGTCTTTACGAACTCCTTGTTCTCCTCGGCCTTCTCGAAGTAGTAGACGATCCACCCGAGAGCAAAACTCCAAGCTTAGCCTCTAAACTTGAGGCAACTAACCTTCTTGGATTGCTAATCAAAGAAGATAGATTGAGATAGAGTGATGGTTATGGATTGTTTAGTCTTACTAACCCTTGTACTCAACTCATGAGAGGGGAGGATTAGTCTTTTGAAGAGAGAGAACTTGAGGAGAGAGAATGTGTAGATAATAATGAGATGAGATTATTGAGTATCATAATAAATATGAAGCATTCTCTTTTATGAAGAAAAGAATAATACATGATGAATAAGCATGCTTCACAAATATCTAATGGTGATTCATTATCATGAGTCATTAAGCATTTATGATGCTTTAATGACATGAATGAATCACCCTCATGACTCACTAATCTCATTCATTGCATATGATACCTAAACCTCCTTAGTCACCACTTCTAGAAGCTTCTCGCACAATTACGAGAACGCCCCTCCAATCCGCAAAAATACGGAAAAACTTTAGACTGTAAAAATCCAATAACCGGATACCAGTAACTGGCTTAAACCAAAGCCGACTGGTAAAAACTATCCGAAAGTCGTACGCGCGTAAACGCACGTATGCGTCCGAACCCTTGTCGTAAAACCATACGACCTCTATATCGTTTCGCCTGGAATAGGAAACTCTCTGTGTGGGACTCTAGAGGCTCGACTACTACGCTGGCAGTGGGTTTAACCATAGACCGCAAGCGGCACTAGCTGTACGTAACGGTCCCCAGGTAGTTGTCGATAAGAAGGCCGATGAGGAAACCCATCCGAACTCCTACTGAGTCTGATGTGACAATATCCATACAGTCCGGTCCGTTCGTCCTAGACTATCGCATATCCTGCCTAGGGGGCGGCAAGCGTCAGTCCCCTAATAGCGGTATAAGTCGTGTCGGAGGGAAGCCCATTACACCCTGAGAAACTACTGGAACCTACCAGCAAATCTCGCTTGCCCTGGCCAGGGACTTTACGTAATGGCTCTCTGACACAGCGCGATATCAACTCCCAATACCGGGAGAGACGAATCCTGTCTAACCATCACTGCCTCCACGTGCTCGGGACTACACCCAACTGCTACCTGTTTGCACGACTCCTTTGAGCCGTGGTAGGGTAGCAATCTAAGAACAGTGGGACACACTCGAGGCGAAGTAGCATTGTCAAGTCTGCGGACTATGCTGTACTCATGTCACCTGGGAACTGTTCGCTGACGACTGGTATAAAACCAACCAACAGTTCCCTGTGAGTTCTGTCCGGTGTACCCGTAACCTAACGAGCACCTGTATACTATCTCCAGTACGACGTACTGACGGCTGTGGAACAGACCATCTCCCCAACTGGGATGAGAAGCGTACACACTAGTCTACTCCGGAGTACCGATGCTCTGTCTCGATAATCCAACGACTAGGGACCTGAATAAGGATGTGCTTGTAGACTACCCAGCCCCCACTAGTGTGACTGCCATCACAACGCTGGTAGTCAAGCAAGATCCTAAGAGCTTTATCAATACGTATACTCACATATTAAGATAGAAAAAACCAAGTAGCATACTACCATGTTTAGCAAGACTATTATATACATGTGAATATCCCAAGCTTCCATTAAGTAATATACAAACTAGTATGATACAGTAATGGCCTTCTAGGGCATAAACACTAACAATCTCCCACTTGCACTAGGGCCATTTACTGGCATATCGAAGACCAATGATCTCGAGTAGCCTCTCGAACTGCGTCTGAGGTAGGGCCTTCGTGAATGGTTCAGAAATGTTCTCTTCTGAAGCAACTCTCCGAACCTCGATCTCCTGACGATCAATGATCTCCCTGATCAGGTGATACCGCCTCAAGATGTGTCTGGACTTCTGATGGGACCTTGGTTCCTTCGCTCAAGCTATAGCTCCGTTGTTGTCGCAATACAGAGGTATTGGATCAACTATGGTAGGAACCACCTGAAGTTCTGTTAGGAACTTCTTCATCCAGACTGCTTCTTTTGCGGCATCGCAAGCAGCTATATACTCCGCTTCCATCGTCGAGTCAGCAACGGTGTCCTGCTTGGAGCTCTTCCAGCACACCGCCCCTCCATTGAGGGTAAAGACATAACCCGACATGGACTTGGAATCGTCCTTATCACTCTGGAGGCCGGAATCAGCAAAGGCCTCCAACCTGAGGTCTTTTCCGCCGTAAACCAAGAACATCTCCTTAGTCCTCCTCAGGTACTTGAGAATGTTCTTTACTGCTATCCAGTGTTTCTCCCCTGGGTCTGACTGATACCGGCTTACCACGCTTAGTGCGTAAGCTACATCTGGTCTGGTACACAACATCACATACATTATATAGCCTACCGCAGAAGCGTTGGGTATAATAGACATGCGTTCCCTTTCCAAATCAGTCTTGGGAGACATCTCTTTGGAGAGGGTGATTCCGTGACAAGCCGGTAGATTACCGCGCTTAGAGTCTTCCATACTGAATCTTTTCAGTACAGTGTCGATATACCTGGACTGCGAAAGTCCCAACATCCTCTTGGATCTATCACGATAGATTCGGATCCCTAGAATGTAAGAGGCATCACCCAGGTCTTTCATGGAGAACCTGTGTGACAAGAATCCTTTGACAGATTGTAGCATAGGAATGTCATTTCCTATCAAGAGAATGTCATCCACGTACAAGGCGAGGAATACAACACTTCTGTCTACAACTTTACTATATATGCACGGTTCATCTGGATTTTTGATAAAGTCATATTCTTTGACTGTCTCATCAAAACAGATGTTCCAACTCCGCGATGCCTGCTTTAGTCCATAAATGGACTTAAGCAGCTTGCATACTTTCCCGCTGCTCCTACTCTGATTGAAACCCTCTAGCTGATCCATATAGACGCTCTCTTCTAAATTTCCATTTAGAAAAGCCGTCTTTACGTCCATCTGCCAGATTTCATAATCATGGAAGGCAGCAATAGCAAGAAGGACCCGAATGGATTTGAGCATAGCCACTGGAGAAAAAGTTTCGTCATAGTCCAAACCAGGTCTTTGACGAAAACCCTTTGCAACAAGTCTAGCCTTATAGGTTTCCACCTGTCCATCTACACCAATCTTTTTCTTGAAGATCCATTTGCATCCTATGGGTTTTACCCCATCTGGAGCAAAGTCCAAAGTCCATACTTTGTTGGTGTACATGGACTCCATTTCGGTCCGCATTGCATCTAGCCATCGTACCGAGTCGCCGCTCTGGATGGCCTGCTGGAAGTCAGTAGGTTCATCATCATCTATGATGCAATCCTCTCTATCCCCATCTATGAGAAAACCGTAGTATCTCTCAGGCGGATGAGACGGCCTACTACTCCTGCGGAGGGGTGCGGGAATGTCCTGTTCTTCTTGAACTTCCGGTTCTACCAAACTTTCAGTAGCAGTTTGTGGTTCTGGAATTTCTTCCAGTTCTATTTCGCTCCCACTTGATTCCTTTTCTAAAAACTGATGTTCTAGAAAATGGGCATTACGAGAAACAAATACCTTTTGTTCCTCTGCGTAATAGAATAGATATCCCCTGGAGTGCTTTGGATATCCCACAAACATACACTTTACTGATCGTGCCTCGAGCTTGTCCACATGCTGCTTTTTAACAAAAGCTGGACATCCCCAAATCTTTATATACTGTAGATGGGGTTTCTTCCCGCTCCACATCTGATATGGAGTGGTAGGCACAGTCTTGGTAGGTACCATGTTCAAAAGATATGCCGCTGATTCTAGCGCATGACACCAGAAAGATCGCGGTAACTCATCATTACTCATCATGGATCGTACCATATCCAATAGGGTTCGATTCCGTCTCTCCGATACACCGTTATGCTGTGGAGTGTACGGAGGAGTAAGCTGAGAGAGAATTCCTTTCTCATTTAGGTAACCTAGGAACTCGGCACTCAAGTATTCACCACCTCGATCAGATCTAAGTGTCTTGATACTTTTGCCGGTTTGGTTTTCTACTTCATTCTTATACTCTTGGAATTTCTCAAAAGCCTCGGATTTATGTTTCATCAGATAAATGAATCCGTATCTTGAGTAATCATCCGTGAAAGTAATGAAATAGGAAAAACCACCTCTCCCATGTGTAGACATTGGACCACATACATCGCTGTGTATGAGTCCTAAGAGCTCGCTCGCTCTTACTCCTTGTCCAGTAAATGGAGTCTTTGTCATCTTTCCTTTGAGACAATATTGACAAGTGTCATAAGTTTGATATTCGAACGAGTCCAAATATCCTTCTCTATGAAACTTAGTCAACCTTCTCTCATTGATGTGACCCAGTCTACAATGCCATAAGAAAGCTTTATTTAAATCTGGAGACTTTCTTTTTAGTGTGTTCTGGACATTGAAAATTTGGAGTTGGTTTAAAACATATATACCGCTATTTCGTGTACCGGACCCAATCAAACCATGATTAAGGTGGATGTTAACAACATCTCTTACAAACGTGAATTCATAACCTTTATTTGATAATAAGGAAACTGATATGATATTACACGTTAAGCTTGGTACAAAATAACAGTTAAGTAAAACCAAAATGTGTCCACTCGTCAATCCTAGGTGATAATCCCCGACGGACGCAGCTCCCACGCTAGCTCCGTTAGCAACCTTTAGGGTCATATCACCTTCCTTCAGCACTCTACGGTTTCTCAGTGCCTGCAATGAATTGCAAATATGAGATCCTGATCCGGTATCCAATACCCAGGAAGTAGAGTTGATTGACAGACAATTCTCAATTACAAACACACCTGAAGTCGAAGCCACAGCTTGCTTCGGTTCCTGGTTCTTGGCGTTCCAGGCCTTGCAATCCTTCTTCCAGTGCCCTTTCCTGTAACAATGGAAGCACTCATCCTGGCCAACTACCGGTGTTGCAAACTTTTTCTTTCCCTTCCCTCCCACCTTACTAACACCTCCTCTAGGTCTGGGTGCGGTCTTCTTCTTCCTTCCTTTGGCCCTTGCCTTGGACCCGGAAGAAGATGTACCGCCAACAAACATAGCGGGTATTTCCCTTGAATTCTTCAAGGTTCTCTCTGCACTCCTTAACATGTTCAGGAGTTCCGGAAGTTCAACTTCTTTTCTTTGAATGTTGAAGTTCAGGATAAATTGGGCGTAGGTGGAAGGAAGGGACTGGAGAATATGGTCTGTATAGAGCTCATTATCCAAAGTCGTCCCATGGTCTGCGAGCTCTTCAATGTTGCCGATTATCTTTAGGACATGTTCTCCTACCGATGAGCCGACAGCCAACCTCGCTCGAAACAAGTTCTTAGAGGTCTCGTATCTTGCTATACGAGATTGCTCTCCATAAAGTTCCTTTGTATGGAGAAATATGCCATCAAGGTCCATATCCTCGTGCCTCCTCTGATGTTCATTGTTCATCGAGGCAAGCACGATGCACTTGGCTTTCGCGCAATCTAAATCCCAGGTTTTGCGGATTTCCTTATCCGCATTGCTGGATTTGGGACCAGGGACAGCAGGTGCCGTAGCGGTGAGGATGTACCCCAGTTTGTCATAGGTCAAAACCATTTTGACATTCCGCAGCCAATCTTTATAGTTTGGCCCTGTCAGTATATTTTTCTCTAAAAGTAACTTAAGTCCAGTCATTTTCAGGGTCGCTGCAATTAGGAGAGAGAGAAGAAAACTCTTTAGCATGATGCTCTTGCAAGTTTAGAGTGGTTTTTAGTTTATCTAAACTGGATGGCTCCCACTGTTTCTCGAATCCTTCCTCAAACCATAAAAGAAGAATTAGCCAGGACTATTCTCACCGTACAATACTTGCTTAACCGCTCAGCCAGGCCAGTGTCGATACTTCGAGGGAGGTTTTCCAACGCTTTCGCGAAGTTCCTTAATTAAATAACCTCTTTTCTCTGGGGGCGTAACCCCGCTGACACTTTTCTGGACACCTACTAGGTTTATAGCATTGATCGTTAAGTGACGAATATCCTGATAAGTAGCATATACTCACAGTAGGATCGGGATCCAAATATCATCGTCTGATAATGCTGTAGGAATGCTACCAACATTCATCAAACTCAAAATGGTATGCATCTCTTTGCAAATTTCAGTTTCTTTAGAAATTCCCGATATAAGTTTCTGCCCCATGCTCTTATGACCTTGGCGTTAGGTCAAAATGTCATAAGTCACATGTCAAGTTCTACCCATCATTATCTTGTTAATTTGAACCCATCTGTATATATCCTTGACGTTCGGCCAAAATGATAATACGACTGTCCCAAACTAACTCATCTATCTATGCAACAAATGAATATCCAGTAGCTACCAAACACTATGCCTTGGCGTTAGGTCAAAATACATAGCTTGAATAATACTGAATACCCAGATGAAATGACGGAGGGCTACGACTGGTTTTGGCGAAACCGTGAACGTAGTGAACTTGATATAACCGAAGAAACCTGATAGCTTTTAAAAGGAGTGGTTAAAGCTCCGCATTTAAAAATATATATTTTTAAAATTAACCGAGTGGTTTCTTTTAAATTGTTCCAACGATTAAAACTTTGGTTTATTTTTCTTTGCATTATAGATAATGCGTCCCATCATTAACCTATCATTGCAGAAAACAACGAAAATATAACGTCCTCTTATGCCATCTGCATTCGCCACTGGGTCCCGTCATCACCCGTTAGGTTACTTAACTAACGACAGAGCGGGGACTGGGCTAGCGCGGGTGTAAAGCATAAGTGACGTCTAAAATAGCTATCATATATATAGATATTTTACATTCGTCTGAGGCAATGATATACATTCCAGAACACAGATAAACTATATTGGATTTGCAAGCAATCTGTATTTCTTTTGAGCTTGCAAGAAAAGACAGATTACACAGTTGTGATGAATAGCCGTTACCCCACCCAAGATCCCTACGGGTACGGCAAACTACCCACCCGGCAGTTTGTGTACCCCACCTTGGATCTGTCCTAGGAGCAAAAACAGTAAAATGAAATAATACAACGGTGGATACAACCGCAACCTGGATGTGCCCCGCAAAATAATATTACAACAAATTACATTTACAACAAATGAATTAAATAATAACCCATTTCAAAACCCCGGCTATACACCACAACAGTCCAATACAGTTTATATGCACAAACAGATATAACCATTACAGAAATGTGCAACCCCCTGCCAACCGACATACTAGCAGTTAGGGGAGGTTTACGAACACATTATACAATCACAGATATAATCCAATATGCAAATACTGTACAATTTCGATCGATTAAGCACCATTAATATTGCTCCAATACTGCTCTGTAAAACTGAAACCTGAGCAAATATTAAATATTCCAGAAAATCCCAAATACCTCAGAGAAGAAACACAGGAAATTTGGGTTCCTGACTCGGCAACTCGGCGCGGAAGCACGGCGGATCGGTGCGATCCGCCGCGGTTCCGCGGCCGCGTTGCCGATTCAGGAGCCCAAATTTCTTGGGTGTTCTTCTGGTGTCTTTTCAAGCTTTCTGAACTTCCCTGAAAAATTTTTGGACTTCATTTAAATTTCGACAGAAACTTGACAGTTCGGGGTTTTCCGGTTTCGTTTTTTCCGTTCGAAATTCGTACAAATTTGCAATTAAGTTATTTATTGTTTAGCGAGGCTCTGATACCACTGTCAGTCGATGTAGTACACCCCAATACTTGTGGGGAGGCGGAATTTTCAAAAACGAACTTGTTTAGTGAACGAACATCGACTAACCGCTTGAATCGAAGCTAAACTATAAATAACCAAACACAAAGTGTTTCTATACTACTGTGTTTAGGGATTATACCTAATGAACCAACTCCTTCGTCTTTACGAACTCCTTGTTCTCCTCGGCCTTCTCGAAGTAGTAGACGATCCACCCGAGAGCAAAACTCCAAGCTTAGCCTCTAAACTTGAGGCAACTAACCTTCTTGGATTACTAATCAAAGAAGATAGATTGAGATAGAGTGATGGTTATGAATTGTTTAGTCTTACTAACCCTTGTACTCAACTCATGAGAGGGGAGGATTAGTCTTTTGAAGAGAGAGAGCTTGAGGAGAGAGAATGTGTAGATAATAATGAGATGAGATTATTGGGTATCATAATAAATATGAAGCATTCTCTTTTATGAAGAAAAGAATAATACATGATGAATAAGCATGCTTCACAAATATCTAATGGTGATTCATTATCATGAGTCATTAAGCATTTATGATGCTTTAATGACATGAATGAATCACCCTCATGGCTCACTAATCTCATTCATTGCATATGACACCTAAACCTCCTTAGTCACCACTTCTAGAAGCTTCTCGCACAATTACGAGAATGCCCCTCCAATCCGCAAAAATACGGAAAAACTTTAGACTGTAAAAATCCAATAACCGGATACCAGTAACTGGCTTAAACCAAAGCCGACTGGTAAAAACTGTCCGAAAGTCGTACGCGCGTAAACGCACGTATGCGTCCGAACCCTTGTCGTAAAACCATACGACCTCTATATCGTTTCGCCTGGAATAGTAAACTCTCTGTGTGGGACACTAGAGACTCGACTACTACGCTGGCAGTGGGTTTTACCATAGACCGCAAGCGGCACTAGCTGTACGTAACGGTCCCCAGGTAGTTGTCGATAAGAAGGCCGATGAGGAAACCCATCCGAACTCCTACTGAGTCTGATGTGACAATCTCCATACAGTCCGGTCCGTTCGTCCTAGACTATCGCATATCCTGCCTAGGGGGCGGCAAGCGTCAGTCCCCTAATAGCGGTATAAGTCGTGTCGGAGGGAAGCCCATTACACCCTGAGAAACTACTGGAACCTACCAGCAAATCTAGCTTTCCCTGGCCAGGGACTTTGCGTAATGGCTCTCTGACACAGCGCGATATCAACTCCCAATACCGGGAGAGACGAATCCTGTCTAACCGTCACTCCCTCCAAGTGCTCGGGACTGCACCCAACTGCTACCTGTTTGCACGACTACTTTGAGCCGTGGTAGGGTAGCAATCTAAGAACAGTGGGACACACTCGAGGCGAAGTAGTAGTGTCAAGTCTGCGGACTATGCTGTACTCATGTCACCTGGGAACTGTTCACTGACGACTGGTATAAAACCAACCAACAGTTCCCTGTGAGTCCTGTCCGGTGTACCCGTAACCTAACGAGCACCTGTATACTATCTCCAGTACGGCGTACTGACGGCTGTGGGACAGACCATCTCCCCAACTTGGATGAGAAGCGTACACACTAGTCTACTCCGGAGTACCGATGCTCTGTCTCGATAATCCAACGACTAGGGACCTGAATAAGGATGTGCTTGTAGACTACCCAGCCCCCACTAGTGTGACTGCCATCACAACGCTGGTAGTCAAGTAAGATCCTAAGAGCTCTATCAATACGTATACTCACATATTAAGATAGAAAAAACCAAGTAGCATACTACCATGTTTAGCAAGACTGTTATATACATGTGAATATCCCAAGCTTCCATTAAGTAATATACAAACTAGTATGATACAGTAATGGCCTTCTAGGGCATAAACACTAACAGCAGTCGCAATTTACTTTGCCCTCTTTCTAATCCCTTTATTTTTTCATTACCTATTACCTTATGTACACCCCACTTAGGCTAATTGGTTTTCCTCATTCCCTACCGTTCGGCACCTGCCTATGGTTTAGAAGAAGACTATCCAATAAGCGCAATAGTTGTACTCTCCTAATCATAGGAGTACTCGCAACCTGAGAGAAGGTAAAAGGAAAAGACAACTGAATAATCCTATTCATTTTCTCAAGAACCAGAATCCATCCTCGAATCTGGAACAAGTTCCTTCGAGTTCGTATATAACCATACGTTGGATTTATCCAATGGAAGTGGATGTTCGTAGTGATACGGGGTGTTCTTGAGAAATGCAAAAGGTAAAAGTAGGAGTGGCAATGATATATGCTACTCAGACAATCCAAAAGCCAATGTTTTAAAAAGGTTCGGTTATCTTGGTCACTGAGTCATAGTCTAGGGTCGGGCCATGGTCCCAGTCAAAGAGAGAGAGAAAAGAAACACTTAGCGTGCACTCTAATCTAGATCAGAATGGTTATCACTTTATCTGATCAGGATGTCTCCCACTGTATCCTCAAATTCTCCTCCAAACCTGAAAGAAGAATTAGTCGGGATCACCCGAGGAGTAAACCAACTCATCAGTGAGAATCAGGATCAAACTATCATCGCATGATAACTTGACGGAATCCACTCAAGTCACCATACTCCAGAAGGTATGCACATGCCTGGCAAGTTTCAGTTTCTTTAGAAACTCCCGATGTGTGTTTTTACGCCAAGCGGCTTATGACCTTGACTAGGTCAACAAACCATAAACCGTTAGTCAAGTTCAACCCGTCATTATTCTGGATTGCATTAAACCCACCCGTACGTGCCCTTGACTAGGTCAACAAGGCCGCACGACTGTCCTAACCAATCACATTTATGCAACAAACAAGAACCACTTAGCTACCGATCAATACGTCTTGACTAGGTCAACAAACGCAGCACGAATACTAAATAATGCTCGTAAGAAATTGTCACGACCCGAATTTGGCCTGTGACCGGCACTTAACCACGTAACGTCTACAGGCATTACGTGACTAAGTAAGCCGAAACCCAGAAATCAAAACAATTAAAAGTAGTGAGTGTTGAAAACATTTGGAAAACCTTAAGTAGTTTAGTGACTTTCTTTAAAGTTCAAGTTATTATCTTAAAAATTTTGACAGCATTTCCTTTGTAAAAACTAACCCCGAAATCGGGTACAAGACAAGATATGAGTAAAATGATATATACAATAAAAATAAAGCATCCCAAATGGGAGCAATCACGCACAACGGCGGAAAAAATCACCACTAGAGTAATATACAACGCCGTAGCGAAGAATTGAGCAATAAGTGAAAAACATCACAATAATAAAAACTGCATAAGTAAAGTCGGCTCACACGAGCTCGACACCAGAATACATATAATATACATCATCCTCCTCACGCTGGTCTCTAAGTCAATACATGAAATAGTAGATGGAGAGTACTAGATACAAAAGTGTGTACAAGTGGAAAATAACCGGATACCACAAACCAACCTAGCAGCAAACAGCTCACGTACCAACTGCAGTTGTATCCGTAGCTAAAAAGATACAAGAAAGTAGCCTGCCGCGACTACTCTGATGGGTAATCTGCAACACTGTGGCACAACGGGGGTGAGTTGCCAACTCGTGAATAGAGATAACATATAAAGGTAATCATGAGTATGCACGTACTGCGATACTCTAACATATGCCAGCAGATGATATCTATATGCGATGAGCAGGATGTACAATAAACATGCATAAGTACTCTATCAGGTAATACGACTATAGGATGAGACGCATAATAATGAATACTTAGCATGGAATAAAATAACATCTACACGGAATGTCAACGTGGAAAAATAACCGGTGTCCCTCAAAGCACCCAAATCCCAATAAAACTCAGGCGCCGTCACCCTCATCGGCCCTCAAATCCTGTAAATCTCTGAGGATCGAGAGTGCCCAACACCAGCACTCGAAAATACCATGAAATAATCGTGTCCAGCATCGACACGCAAATCCTCATATATCGGGCTCCGTCTGTCCGGATCGGCCGACGGGCTCCGTCTGTGGAATCGGCCCTCGGCCCCGGCAGTACGGGTCATCCCGTATACATCTAATGACTCTAGTCAGTATCTTCCGGATAACCGCCAGGTCCAACCAATCACCGGTAGGTACTAGCCACCCTGCCAGGATCATCGTCTGCTCCACGAAAAACATTTCTTGCACCGGGGGAACATACCGTGTCTGCCACGAACCCGCAAACGGATCATCCAACTCCTCGAATCGGGTCTCAAGCACACGTCTCAGAACCGAGAAAACGCGTGTTGGACACACCAAAATATCATATCAAGAGGAACCGGGTTTTTAAAACAATGCATGCTTTCTTGAAAAATACCACGGTTCTCAAATCCAGAAATCTCATGAAATCCAAAGCCAATGCGTAAATCCATGCGATGTGATATATGCATCATAAGTCGAACTATGAGTAAAAGGGAGAAACCGCTCTTTAAGTAGGTTCAGTCTTTAAAAGGTATCATGCGGTCCCCAGTTTAACCAAAAATCAGCTTATCTAGGTAGGTACAATTGTATATGCATAAGTATGGATATGCAAATGAGTATGTGCACAAGTAACATAATCATGTCGAATCATATAAGATGTGAGCTACAATATATTGTTCATGGCAATTCTATAGTGTGAGTGTCATGGCAATTACTAACGGTGTGTGTGTGTGTGTAACATGCAGATTAGTGCTCGTGCAACATGAACCGTTTGTAACAGTGCAGTGTGTTATTAATTCTAAGTCCATATATATACATACAGAAGGAAATACAGTATGCAACCAAGGTATATGAATGCAAATATGCAGCTACTATAGCCTATCAAGCCCTGACGCATAACGCCATACGGGAGATTTCCCCGTAGATGTTAAATCTACTCACCGTGGTCTCGTGCTAAGTGTAGCCGACGACTTGCTTCCCATTCTTCGCGCCGCCCGTCGTACTCGCCTGCGAACCTAGAATTACATAAGGAATAAGCATAAGCTAAAACCCTATAAAACGTGATATCGAAACCAAACGTGAAACTCGCACCGCGAAGTAAACGCGTGTGTGTCCGATATGCTAAAACGTGTGACTACGCGCCTGAAGCTACCCCGACACGTCGCGACACACAGGAAATCCCTAAACCTACACACCTATCACACATGTCGCGAAAGTTAAAAGTATAGGAAATAGGGTAATTGGTTCCAGATTTTTGTATAAGCAGAATTTTACAAAGCTGCATATACCACAGGGCTTAAAAATGTAGAAGACACCAACAGAACAAGCCACAACACCCAGGTCCCCCATCTGGCCGCAATTTGCGGCCAGAATGATTATTCCGGCGGCCAACCTTGGGAGTTGGGCTCCCGTGCTTCGTGTGTGTTCTCTAAATCTAGTGTACACGCTCCATTAAATGCAATTTTTGACTTGAGCAATCGGGTTACAAGCAGATCACAACATAGCACAAAACCTAGTTAAAAAGCAAATTTAACACTAAGCTAAAACATTATGGTGTTTTAGTGCAACCTGAATCAAATCCTTGGTTAAAACAACATTAACAACACATAATTAAGTTAAACAAGCCATAAAAATGCTAACTTAACATAAACTTCACTAATTTCCTTTCATTAACACAAAAACGCACAAAAATACGATTTTTAGCAAAATAAACTACATGTTAAGAACTAAAGTGATATGGGTGAGTTTAATACCTCAAAAAGACCTTAGGGAAACCTAACTTCGAGCCCTTGCCTTCAAAGGCACTGATTTGCCACCAAAATCCTAAAAAGTGTCATTTATCTAAAGGTTTTGTGAAGTAAAAAGGGATTTTTGTGTAGCGTTTGTGTTTGGATCAAAAGAGAAGCAAAAGAAGAAGAAAATGATGATGATGTTGCTGCTGCTGCTGCTATCTCTGCTGGAGGAGCAGAAATGAGTGGGAGAAAGGGAAAAATGAGTGAGAAAATGGTCAAAAAGTCAAGCCCCAACTTCACCTACCCCAAACCATGCCTCCCATTCTTCATTTTCAATTTTAAAATTAAGGGTTGACTTGGTTTTATGGTGGGGATATATGAACCATACAAAAAGGAAAAAAAGGTTACATTCTAAAACTTAACTTATGTTACAAAAAGGGTGATAAGTGCTCATGTTGTTCATACCATAATTTTGCAAAATTATATTCCCCAGTCCTAGTCATTTTATAAATAAACAGGTGCTTTTGACCCATGTCTGCTACATAGTTGCAGGTTACAGGTTCTAAGAACAAAAATGGTGAAAAAGATGAAAAGACGATACAAAAGTGAGACTACGACCAACAAATTGAAGAATCTTGATCAAGCCTACAGTTTAAAGATTAAACGAAGATCAATGAACAAGTTCACAAAGCACAAAGGCAGCACAAGGTTCAATACTTCGACACGAAGAAACGGTAAAAGCCCACGACATTATGCACTGTGGAGATCTGGAAGAAAACTACAAGACATTCTGAAGAACCAGCTGAAGAAAACAGAAGACACCAGCAACAGACATAACCCCAGGAAATTTCATCCCACAAGCACACTAAATGGCTGTGGAACCGCGGCCAAACAGGTGTTTTGGCCGTGGATCCGCGGCCATGTGGTGCCCGTGTCGGTGCTAAAAAGTGTCGCTGGCGGCGCTTTGACTAGTCTTTCTTAGGGGCATACTTCTAATTGCAGATAGGACGCGATTATAACCCTATGTTCTATAAATAGAAGCCCTAAAAACCTGTTTTTGGTTATGCCTCTTCTTGTGCCTCATTGTAAATTTCAAATTCAGATCTGTAAATTTCTGTAAAGAATGAAGAGTGTATCAAATTAGAGTATGTTTTCAATTCTTGCCCTAGTTAAATTTATTATTTGCCCTAGTATAATTTTCTATTCTTGCCCTAGTTTTGATTTAATTCTCTGCCTTAGTTAATTAAGATAGAAATGTTTTTCAATTCTCTAATGAGTGAGTAGTCTCCTCGCTTGTTTGGGTTAGATTTGGAGAAGGCTTGAGAGATGAAGATCTCTTACGCCTTTCTTGCCCATCACACGTTTTTATAGGACTCCATGCATACATGCACACACCGCTCCCTACGACACCCTATCCTATGAGGTAGCGGTGATACCGTAGTATAAAGGACCGGTTGAGCGTGTCTTCCATGGAGGTAGGGTAAGGATTAAGAAAGGAAGGACAAGAACCTAGAGGAAGAAACACCGTTTCTTCCCGATGGTACTTATCCACTTTATTAATAATTACCATAACACCTAATAGATCTTAATATGGGTATAGAAAGCGGTGAGGAATATTGACTTTCCAAACTTAACATAAATCTAACCCTAGCAAGATTTAGATAAACTTTAGTTTTTAGATTTAATCAATCCATTCACACCGTTTGGAATTAACTCGTTAGAACGATTAGAGAATACACAAAATCCCTGGGGACCGACCCGTATTCACCGGCTAGCTACCATGCGACGCCGTTCTTGATTGCGGTTAACAAATATTTTTGATTCATCTTTCGAAAGCGCATAAGCTAAATAAAATCTCTTTCAATCAAATGGCGTCGTTGCCGGGAATCGAATCCAGGTCACCCACGTGACAGGCGGGAATACTCACCACTATACTACAACGACGTTGCCGGGGATGGCGTGTTATTTTCTTTTTGCAATTTCGGGTTAATCTAAAATTAAAAAATCATAAAAACTGAAAAATTAAAAAAATATAAAAATTTATCATCTTTTTATTTTGTGAAGGGTATTTTTGTTTGAATTTTGCAGGATCTACAATCGAGTTCGGATCTGGAAAAATCCAGAGTTCAAAACAGAAAACTGAAGATCTGAACAACAGAGGATTTCCATAACAGAACAACAGAAGAAATTTGGAAGACCGAGTCAACAAGTCAACCGCGGAACCGCGGTCAAATGTGTGTTTTGGCGGCAGAACCGCGGCAAGAAGTGTCGTCAAAAAAAATTAAAAAAAATACGGCCGCGGAACCGCGGCCGGAAGCAGTATTGGCTGTGGAACCGTGGCAAGAAGGTGATGTCACCATCTGCAACAAAAAAAAACCACTGTAAGTTTCCTCTTCTTCTCTGAAACCCTAATATCTCCTCTGAAAAATCTCCTGCAGGATTCTTTGCGCTAAAAAATCTCTCCCCCATCCAATAATTGATCTTGTGCAGGATTCTTCGCGCCGCGCTTAAAAAAAATTGATTGCAAGTGATTGTTACTGTTTTGCATATTTTTAATCGGACATTAAGGGGCTTGAAACCAATCCAGATTGGGTGGGGATTTCTTCACCTTTCCCAGGACCCCAGAAATCACATAAGGCATATGCATTGACCATTTCTTAATTAAAAAAGATTAGACTCAGCCCTAAGGACTTCGCACTCAATAGGACAGAGGACTAGTTGTAGGCATCGACCGTTTATCCTAAAATGACTTTTTGGTGTCTAAGCAAGTGTGTCTAAGGCGAGTGGTTACTTAATTAGGGCCACTACTTGTAGTGGAGAGCCTCCCACTCACCTGGCACTTACCTGGCCGCAATTGGCGGTGAAGAGGCGGTTTGAGGTCCTATTTCTAGCCCTTTGGAATAGTTTGGAGCTGTCTAGCTAACCTAGGTGACCCTAGATCTAGGCCTGATTGAGCATTTGTGGTTGATTGAAAGTGTGTCTAAGCCCTTTATCGATTTATTTTTTTTGCAAAGAGCACCACATAAAAAAAAGGAATTTTTTTTACAAAAACTTGCAAAATTTTGTCGCTAATAAATTCGTGCACCCCACATTCTTTTTTCTTCTCCTTTCTTACATCATGGGTACCCCACCTCACAAATCTCTTGCCGAACTTTGGTACCCTGAACCAAACTTTGCCTCTTACGCGAATTTTTTTGGTCAAATTACGGACGACCCCTCCTTGCCAAAAATTTCTGTGAAAGATCGAATAGAAGCGTCTAGGAGAAACGGTTGAACTCCGCAATCCACTTTGTATCAACCGTGTCAACCTTCACAACCTTCTTACGTTGATACTCCTTTTTCAAGTCCTAATGTAACTCCGAAACCCATGTCTACTGTTGAGCATATTGAACAATCTCATAGCCGATCTTTTACTCCTCTCCACACATCTAGTTCTACGGATCAACAAGTCCATTTACCTTTTTATCCAAATGTTGATCCTACTCCTGTCCAACCATTCAATTCCTACCAGTCCTACCCAACTTTCACACCTTCCCTAGACAATGCTTCTACACAGCCATTTGGGAGTTTCCAAAATCCAAGAAACTTTGAATCTTTTACTGAAACCCCTTCACAACCCATGTCTAGTTTGGAACAGTCGTTAGAAGCCTATATGGTAGCGACAAACCAAATGATTAAGAATGTGGATGCATCCATGACCGCCCTTATGCAACCTAGTGAACCGGTAGCTAGTTTCCAACTAGCTCCAAAAATTCCAATATATGATGGGGCGGTTGGACAGAGTGAGAAGTTGAGTGGTGGAAGTGAGCTATACACCCTTCCAAATCAAACCTACCCATCACCAATTGAATCTGTTCCAAATGATTCACCAGCTGAAAATAAAAATAAGTTGTGCGACTTTGTAGTGTTTGATTTACCTGATTGTGAAGGGCCCCTTTCGAGTGAAACCGTCACCAATCCTTTTGATCTCTACACCTCCAATCTAGAACCAGAATTGATAAATATCCATGCTTTTGATGAGGTGTCTGATAAAATTGATTTTCACTTGATTGAGGATATCGACGCCGAGAATATTTTGGATGATGAACCCATAAATTTAACTGAAATTTTATCTCCAGTTCATCATCCCGAGTCATTAAATGTTTCTCCCGAACTTCATATGCATTTCTTGATTTTGATGATAATTGCATGGATGAGATAACTTTTGAGGAGAATTATGAGGATAGAATTGAGGATAGTATTGAGGATGAACCATTTTTGTTTGATTAGTCGGATTTTCCAATTCATCCCCCAGAACCTTTAACTGTTATACTTCCTAAATCACCCCCCTCATCCTTCCAATCGTTCCGACCACTCAAAAGATCACACTTGAGGACTGTGAGCTTGAAAAATTTCTGTTTGATCACAACAGTTTGGACGCCACTAGTGCGTTCCTCTTTGAATCTGACATAGTTCTCACAGACGATAATGATTACGAGTGTTTCACTTTTTCAGACAATTTTGAAAACTCACCGCCCGAGTTTGAGTCATTTGAATTTTCAGATGAGTTAGTTGAACTATCAGACTTGGTTGCTTACAGTCATTTCGAACCATTGATGGAATCCTTCAAGTTCGAGACAGATTACTTAGGTGAGAATAAGACTATTCCTAAATCACTCCCTTTCGTCCTTTCCATCGCTTCGACCACGCAAAAATCCGTCGTGTTTCCACATTCAATGGATGGTTTACCAAGTTCAACGTACCCATGTTTTCTCACGAATCTTGAGGGATTTGACCCCATTTCTCGATGGGTTGATAGATTAGCACAATCTCTTTTAACACATCGGTCATCACAATTTGCGCAAATTTATTCACTTAATTTACACCCTCAAGTTCGTACTACACTTCTTTCTCTTTTCCGCCATTCTTCTCCTCCACCGAGACCATATTCCACCTTTCTTCCCATATGGTCTCGTGTGTTTCTCATTTCTTTCTCTACACTCCATTCTTCCACCAACCCTACCATTATAACGATATAATTTTTGAATGGTTGGTGCTAACCTTTGGCCTGTGTAAGGCCTTGTATAGTTTGATTTTTCTCCTTCCTAATTCTGAACTTTAACGCTTAAGACAGTGGAAACACTGTTTCACTTAAGTTTGGGGGGGACCTTTTTGTATATATTTTGTTTTATTAAAAACCCATAAAAATTATTAAAAAAAAATTGTAAAAAAATAAACAGGAGAATACCGGCCATTTTGAGCCTCTTGGTGTAGCATGACAGTGAGGATACTGTCAAGTTTATGTTTGGGGGTATGCTCCGTAAACCTTCTTCCTTCGCATTCATGTGTATATTTTTGCATTTGCATACATATTTTAAAACCCTTAAAAATTTGAAAATTTTCAAAAATTAAAAAAATTGAAACATTCAATTCTGTCCATATTTGACTTAAGTTTGACATGACGGTTAACTAGCTAGGAAAAACTAGATCCAAAACATAGTAAATTAAAAACCCTAAAAATAACTTTTTTTAAAATTTAACGGTAGAAATTATATGTCTTTGTAGTTTATTTAGAAATAGGCAAATTTTGAGTTCACTTCTTGGGCTATGTTAGAACAAGGGGAAAGTATTGATATTTTTATTAAATTATAAGTTTGAAAAATAATTCCTAAGCTTTAGTCTAAATTCTGAAAATATATACCCTACAAATTGCACAAACACGAACTTTAAAACTTGGAATAGTAGAAGAGACCTTGAAATGCTCTTGTCTAAAGTCTTTAGTACGAAGAAAACGATAAAAATAAAAATGCAAGTGTGAATAAAGAGATAAAAAAAATAAACACTGGTTTTTGTAATTACTTAAGGCTGCATAAATAGGAAAAAAATATTTAACAAGGGTTCTTCATTACCTAGTGCCTTAGACCAACTGGTTTGGGAGTCACTGCTAAAAGCCTTAGGGATTACAAGACTAGGAATTACGCTTTAATGTGCAAACACATTTTGTAATCGGTTGTTGGTACCTCAAGAAGTATTAACGGTCGCATGAAGAATGTGTGGGCAATTTCATCAAAAAATTCACCAATTGAAAAGTACTTTGGATGATGGACAAGAGTATAATAGCTTGATTTGAATTTCCAAGTGTAGGGGTGATATATACACACACGTAGAGGTATGTGATTGGGGTTTAGATGAGAGATAGGAATGAAAAATTGGACTTATATCTTTAATAGAGATGATAAAAATTCCTAAGTTGAGATGGAACCCTAGAAGGAAAAAACTTAAAAGATGCCAAAAGCTAAGTAAATTCACAAGAATATATATAATCTTAAATTAAATAATAAGGAAGCGTGAAAAATACGGGTTGATAATTTCTGAGTCGAAGAAAATAGAGTTTCTTGTTAGAAAACCTAATTGGAGAATAAAAGTCAATAGGCCGAATTGATAGGATTTTGTGGGTAGTATCCGCTGAAATCCCTCTGGAGACAACACTCCTCCTACTAGGGACACCTAGCGGTTTAACGGCTTGTTGCACGAGCTCAGTGCAATCGCGCTTCCCTGCGAAAGTGAGGTTAGGTTTTTGTTTAGAATAAAACCAGGTTTGCTCGAGGACGAGCAAAAGATAAGTTTGGGGGTATTTGTTCATAACATAATTTTGCATTGTTATATTCCCCAGTCCTAGCCATTTTACAAATAAACAGGTGCTT
Organism: Agapanthus africanus; assembly: GCA_030015575.1. Taxonomy (NCBI): domain Eukaryota; kingdom Viridiplantae; phylum Streptophyta; class Magnoliopsida; order Asparagales; family Amaryllidaceae; genus Agapanthus; species Agapanthus africanus. The sequence continues at coordinate 291,387,666 of JASDDO010000012.1, read as the reverse complement.
TTGACCCATGTCTGCTACATAGTTGCAGGTTACAGGTTCTCAAAACAAAAACAGTGAAAAAGATGAAAAGACGATACAAAAGTGAGACTACGACCAACAAATGGAAGAATCTTTATCAAGCCTACAGTTTGGAGACTAAACGAAGATCAATGAACAAGTTCACAAAGCACAAAGGCGGCACAAGGTTCAATACTTCGACATGAAGCAACGGTAAAAGTCCACGACATTACGCATTGTGGAGATCTGGAAGAAAACTAGAAGACATTCTGAAGAACCAACTGAAGAAAACAGAAGACACCAGCAACAGACATAACCCCAGGAAATTTCAGCCCACAAGCCCACTAAATGGCCGCGGAACCGCGGCCAAACAGGGGTTTTGGCCGTGGATCCGCGGCCATATAGTGCCCGTGTCGGTGCTAAAAAGTGTCGCTGGCGGTGCGTTGACTAGTCTTTCTTAGGGGCATACTTGTAATTGCAGATATGACGCGATTGTAACCCTAGGGTTTCTATGTTCTATAAATAGAAGCCCTAAAAACCTGTTTTAGGTTATGCCTCTTCTTGTGCCTCATTGTAAATCTCAAATTCAGATCTGTAAATTTCTGTAAAGAATGAAGAGTGCATCAAATTAGAGCAAGTTTTCAATTCTTGCCCTAGTTAATTTTATTATCTGCCCTAGTATAATTTTCTATTCATGCCTAAGTTTAGATTTAATTCTCTGCCATAGTTAATTAAGATAGAAAATGTTTTTCAATTCCCTAATGAGTTAGTAGTCTCCTCGCTTGTTAGGGTTAGATTTGGGGAAGGCTTAAGAGATGAAGATCTCTCACCCCTTTCTATCCCATCACACGTTTTTATAGGACTCCATGCATACATGCACACACCGCTCACTACGGCACCCTATCCCACGAGGTAGCGGTGATACCGTAGTATAAAGGACCGGTTGAGCGTGTCTTCCATGGAGGTTAGGGTAAGGATTAAGAAAGGAAGGACAAGAACCTAGAGGAAGAAACACCGTTTCTTCCCGATGGTACTAATCCACTTTATTAATAATTACCATAACACCTAATAGATCTTAATATGGGCATAGAAAGCGGTGAGGAATATTGACTATCCAAACTTAACATAAATCTAACCCTAGCAAGATTTAGATAAACTTTAGTTTTTAGATTTAATCAATCCATTCATACCGTTTGGAATTAACTCGTTAGAACGATTAGAGAATAGACAAAATCCCTGTGGACCGACCCGTATTCACCGGCTAGCTACCAAGCGACGCCGTTCTTGATTGCGGTTAAAAATTCTTTGATCAATCATATGCTTGCCACACAAATCTTATCTTAGGAAAAGTAATTAAGGAAAATTTCTAATTAAGGTGAACACAAGCTAAATTATAATTAACAACACCCATTTATATATAAAAACACTTCTCATCACAATTAGAACTAGTTTTATTTGAGTTTAAAAAAGGAAAATAAGATTTACGGGTTTTGAAAAACACGCATCATTTCTAACTAACGTGAAATTAACCTAAACGAATTTCAAAGCGTTACAATCTACCCCCCTTAAAGAAATTCGGTCCCTGAATTTAAAAATCTAGCTATGCGTACCTTCGAAGAGATAGGGATATTTCTTCCTTATCTCGCCCTCGGTCTCCCAAGTGACCTCCTCGCTGCTCGGGCCACGCCAAAGGACCTTGACGGACGGTATAACCTTCGATCTCAATTTCTTCACCTGTCGATCCAAGATGACCACCTGCTGCTCTACAAAAGAAAGGTCGCGCTCCAGCTGGATCGTCGGGTGCTAAATCGCATGCGAAGGATCATGAAGATACATGCGGAGCATCGAAACGTGAAATACAGGGTGCACATCTGGGAAACTGGGCGAAAGGGCTAACCGATACGCAACTGCACCAACACGCTCGAGTATCTCGAAGGGGCCCACGTATCTGGGACTAAGAATCCCCTTTTTCCCAAATCTCATCACACCCTTCATTGGGGAGACCCTCAAGAAAACATGATCGCCAACAGAAAACTCAAGTCTGCGCCGACGACGGTCCGCATAAGATCTCTGCCTACTCTGGGCTTCTCTCATCCTATCGCGAATCAACTGGATCATCACGGTCATCTCCTCAACAATCTGCGGGCCCAAAATACTGCTCTCGCTGAACTCTATCCAACAGACGGGCGATCTGCATCTCCTCCCATAAAGAGCCTCGAATGGTGCCATATGAATGGTCTCCTGGAAACTGTTGTTTTAGGATAACTCTACTAAGGGTAAATGATGATCCCAGCTACCTCCGAAGTCTAAGACGCACGCTCGGAGCATGTCCTCGAGAGTCTGAATAGTCCGCTCTGACTGGACGTCGGTCTGCGGATGAAATGCTGTGCTGAAACTCAAGCGGGTGCCCAAAGCCTCCTGAAGCCTCTGCCATAGTCGGCTGGTAAACTGGGTGCCTCGTTCGGACACGATACATGTCGGGACTTCATGCATTCGTATGATCTCGTCGATATATATCTGGGCATACTGAGCAAAACTGAAAGTCGTCTTCACAGGCAAGAAGTGAGCCACTTTCGTCAATCGGTCCACGATCACCCAAATGGATTCATACCCTCGACTAGTCCTGGGTAAACCCACAATGAAGTCCATAAAAATCTGCTCCCATTTCTACTCCGGAATGGGTAATGGCTGTAGCTCTCCCGCGGGCCTCCGGTGCTCGGCCTTGACTTGCTGACAAGTCTGGCATCTCGACACGAAGTCTGTGACGTCCCTCTTCATCCCGTCCTACCAGTAAACATCTCTCATATCATGGTACATATTGGTGGAACCCTGATGAACACTGTACACTGATCGATGTGCCTCCTCAAGAATCTCACGCCACAGTCCCTCAGCATCTGGTATGCACAGTCTAGTCCCAAATCGCAGTATCCCCTGATCATCGATCACGAACTCGGAAAATCTTCCATGTCCAATCTGTGCCATGATCTCTGAACATCGGTCATCACTGTACTGTGCCACATGTATACGGTCAAGCAACTTTGGGCGTGCACGAATATGCACAAGCTGTCCCCCGATCGGCGTGAACTCGAACTGCACTCGGGTTTTGCATAAAATCTGCCAATCTGCCGACGACTGCCTCTGCACTGCTCTCAGACAAGATAGACTACCCCCGGGCCTCCTTCTCAAAGAATTCGCCACTACATTCGCCTTGCACGGGTGATACAAGATTTCACAATCGTAGTCCTTCACTAGTTCCATCCAATGGCGCTGTCTAAGATTCAGGTCTCGCTGTTGAAATATATACTTTAAGCTCTTATGATCAGTGAATATCTGGCACGACTCGCCGTACTGGTAATGTCGCCAGATCTTGAGTGCAAAGACCACTACAACCATCTCTAAATCGTGAGTGGGGTAGTTCTCTTCATGTTTCTTCAACTTCCGTGAAGCATACGCGATCACCCTATCATGCTGCATCAATACGCACCCTAGAACCACTCGAGAAGCATCACAAAAGACCATAAATCCGCCCGATCCTGAAGGCAATGATAACACCGGCGCCGTAGTCAAATGAGTCCGCAACTGCTGAAAGCTATGCTCACACTCCTCCGTCCAATCCAAATGAACTCCCTTCCGGGTCAACCCGGTCAAAGGTGCAGCAATACGGGAGAAGTCTTGTACAAATTGCCAGTAGTAGCCAGCCAGTCCTAGAAAGCTGCAGATCTCCGTAACTGATGTGGGTCTGGGCCAACGCTGAACGGCCTCGATCTTCTTCGGGTCCACACATATACCATCTCGTGTAATCACGTGACCCAAGAAGTCTACGCTGTCAAGCCAGAATGCGCACTTGGAGAATTTTGCGAAAAGTTGGTGCTCCCTCAAGGTCTCCAGTGTGATCCGCAGGTGCTGCTCATGCTCCTCTCGGCTCCGGGAATGCACCAAAATATCTTCTATGAATACGATGATGAACAGATTAAGATACGGCCTGAAAATACGGTTCATCAAGTCCATGAATGCTGCTGGGGCATTGGTGAGTCCGAACGACATCACCAAAAACTCAAAATGGCCGTAGCGCGTGCGGAAAGCTGTCTTCGGAATATCCTCCTGTCGAACCCGCAACTGATGGTAGCCTGATCGTAAATCGATCCTCGAAAATTATCCTGCCCCGTGAAGCTGGTCGAACAAGTCGTCGATGCGTGGCAAAGGATACCTGTTCCGCACGGTAAACCTGTTCAGCTGGCGGTAGTCGATACACAAACGCAAACTGCCATCCTTCTTCTTGACAAACAGGACTAGAGCACCCCAAGGAGACACACTGGATCGAATAAGTCCCTTATCCAGCAAATCTTGCAACTGACCCTTCAACTCTCTAAGCTCCGCCGGGGCCATCCGATAAGGCGGTATAGAAATAGGCCCCGTGCCGGTAATCAAATCAATACAGAAGGCAATATCGCGCTCAGGCGGTAGCCCAGGAAGCTCGTCAGGGAATACATCAGGGAACTCGCTAACAATACGAACCCGATCCAACGGAACCTCTGTAGCTCTAGTATCGCAAACATAGGGTAGAAATCCCTGACGTCCCTTCCTCAAAAGCTGTCCAGAGCGATGAGAAGAAATCAAACTGTGAGGGGCGGCACCATGGTCCCCCTGCACAACAAAAGTCGACTCGCCGGGAAAACAAAACCTAACTGTCTTCTCGCGGTAGTCCACAGACGCATAGCACGTGGCTAACCAATCCATGCCCAAAAGAACGTCGAAGTCCAATATCTCAAGAAGGATCAAGTCGACAGGCAACGCTCTCTCTCCAATACGGACATCACAGGATCGGAACACGTGTCTAGCAACAAACGACTCGCCCACAGTGGTGGTCACAACAAGCGGCTGATCAAGCAAACTGGACTCTCTACCCAAACTCGGCACGAAGTGTGTGGAAACATACGAGTGCTTCGATCCCAGATCAAACAACACGTGTACATCAACGGAACATACGGAAAGGATACCTTAGACCAATGCATTGGACGCCTGCGTGTCCTGATGTGTCAAAGAGAAAACCCGTGCATGTCCTCCGCCTGCGACTGACTGTCCTCTGCCTCGGTCACCCCATCCTCTCTGAACGAACCCTCCGTGGCCACGACCTCTCTGTGCGTTAGTCTGACGCAGAGCAACAGTAGGTACAATAGGCAATGTCCTCTGGGGTGGAGAAGGTGGTAATGTGACATGCGGTACTGCTGCCTCCCCCAAGTGTACCTCAGGACAATCTCTAACGAGGTGAAGTAGACTACCGCACCTAAAGCACCCTTGCGGTGACTGCTGACCCTCCCGTGGAAACGAACTAAACATCTAGCCTCGTCCCAAATCTCTGCTACTCCTCATGCCTGAACAAAACCTGTCGCGGCGTCTAAATGTCTGTCTCCGTGCTGATATACCAGTATGAACTCTCTTCGGCTTTGGGACTACCGAAATCTCAGCGAGACGCTCCTCGACTGATAAGGCTGCATCTACAGCTGCTGCATAGGTCTCGCAATGCTGTGCGCTGATCACAAGAAATAACGGGGTAAGCAAGCCTCGAACAAACCTCTTGACTCGCATCTCCTTAGTGGATACTAAGTATGGGCCATAGACAGATAACTCGGTGAACAGTACGTCGTACTCTGCTACTGTCATCTCCGGAGTCTGACGTAAAGACTCGAACCTGCGCGCTCAAGAATCTCTGGCACTCTGTGGAAGGAAGCGGGCAAGTAACACCATTACGAACTCCATCCAGGTCATAGGAGAAAGACCTGCTGCTCTGCCCTTTTCGACCGATTCACACCATTTCTGCGCAAGACCTTCCAGACAAAAGCTCGCGTACTCTACCCATCTTGCATCTGAGTGAACGACTTATCCGGGCTATCCTATCAATGAAAGACAGTGGGTACTCAGCTGCATCGGTGCCTGTGAAGACCGGAGGCTTCAAGCTCATAAACTCGGATAGCGATACTGTAATGACCTCTGTAGCTGTAGGGGAAACTAACTGCACCGTAGGTACCATGGCGGTCCCTGCAACGGGTGGAACTACATCTGGTCGCTGCGCTCGAAGCGTCTCAACTAGCGATCCCATCATCAGGCGCATCTCCTGCATACCGGCCCCTAGCATAGCGATCTGGTCTGCTGAAGGAGGAACAGTCTGCTCTGGTATAACAGGTGTACTGCCCGGGTCTGTCCTCGTCTCAGACGAATCCACACTGATCTCGGCTGTCATGGCCGCTCTCTACGCCCTCGTAGTCTTTGGCGGCATAATGGCTGAAAAGAAAATAGGATTTGATAAAGATATGGAAATCGAATCACAAGAATATATATAATCATGAAGGAATTTCAAGCAATAATTCCTAAGGTAACGTAGGCGGAGTACCGTGTCGTGAGTATGCCGTGGAACTTACACACGCTACGCCACTCTGGTTCAGCTACCTACTCCATCATACCAGGGTCATCCTACACTCCGAAAGGTAAAACCTACGCACTGATACCAAATTTGTCACGACCCGAAGTTCGACTCGTGACCGGCACTTAACCACATAACGACTACAGGCGTTACGCGACAAAGTAAACCGAAACCCAGAAATCAAAACCATTAAAAGTAGTGAGTGTTGAAAATATTTGTTTAAAAACATTTGGAGAACCTTAAGTAGTTTAGTGACTTTCTTTAAAGTTCAAGTTATTATCTTAAAATTTTTTATCGCATTTCCTTTGTAAAAACTAACCCCGAAATCGGGTACAAGACAAGATATGAGTAAAATGATATACAATAAAAATAAAGCATCCCAAACGGGAGCTATCACGCCAAACGGCGGAAACAATCACCACCAGATTAATATACGACACCGTAGCGAATAATTGAGCAATAACTGAAAAACATCACAATAATAAAAACCGCATAAGTAAAGTCGGCTCACACGAGCTCGACACCAGAATACAAATAATATACTTCATCGTCCTCACACTGGTCTCTAAGTCAATACATGAAATAGTAGATGGAGAGTACTAGATACAAAAGTGTATACAAGTGGAAAATAACCGGATACCACAAACCCACCTAGCAGCAAACAGCTCACGCACCAACTGCAGTGGTATCCATACCAAAAAGATACAAAAAAGCAGCATGCCGCGACTACTCTGATGGACAACCTGCAACACTGTGGCACAACGGGGGTGAGTTGCCAACTCGTGAATAGATATAACATATAAAGGTAATCACCAGTATGCACGTACTGCGATACTCTAACATATGCCAGCAGATGATATATATATGCGATGAGCAGGATTTACAATAAACATGCATAAGTACTCTATCATGTAATACGACTACAGGATGAGATGCATAATAATGAATGCTGAGTATGGGATAAAATAACATCTACACGGAATGTCCACGTGGAAAAATAACCGGTGTCCCTCAAAGAACCCAAATCCCAATAAAACTCAGGCGCCATCACCCTCATCGGCCCTCAAATCTTGTAAATATCAGAAGATCGGGAGTGCCCAACATCGGCACCCGAAAATATCATGAAATAATCGTGTCCAGCATCGACACGCAAATCCTCATATATCGGGCTCCGTCAGTTCGGATCGGCCCACGGGCTCCGTCTGCGGAATCGGCCCTCGGCCTCGGCAGTACGGGTCATCCCGTATCCATCTAACGACTCTGGTCAGTATCCTCCGGATTACCGCCATGTCCAACCAATCACCGGTAGGTACTAGCCACCCTACCAGGCTAATCTTCTGCTCCACGAAAAACATTTCTCGTCCCGGGGAACCATACCGGGTCCACCACGAACCCGCAAACGGTTCATCCAACTCCTCGAATCGGGTCTCAAGCACACGTCTCAGAACCGAGAAAACGCGTGGTGGATGCACCAAAATATCATATCAAGAGGAACCGGGTTTTTAAAACAATGCATGCTTTCTTGAAAAATACCATGGTTCTCAAATCCAGAAATCACATGAAATCCAAAGCCAATGCGTAAATCCATGCGATGTGATATATGCATCATAAGTCATACTATGAGTAAAAGGGAGAAACCGCTATTTAAGTAGATTCAGTTTTTAAAAGGTATCATGCGGTCCCCAGTTTTACCAAAAATCAGCTTATCTAGTAGGTACAATTGTATATGCATAAGTATGGATATGCAAATGAGTATGTGCACAAGTAACATAATCATGTCGAATCATATAGGAGTTGAGCTACAATATATTATTATGGCAATTCTATAGTGTGAGTGTCATGGCAATTACTAACGGTGTGTGTGTAACATGCAGATTAGTGCTCGTGCAACGTGAACCGTTAGTAACAGTGCGGTGTGTTATTAATTCTTAGTCCATATATACATATAGCAGGAAATACAGTATGCAACCAAGGTATATGAATGCCAATATGCAGCAACTATAGACTATCAAGCCCTGACGCATAACGCCATATGGGCTATTTCCCCGTAGATGTTAAATTTATTCACCGTGGTCTCGTGCTAAGTGTAGCCAACGACTTCCTTCCCCTTCTTCGCGGCGTCCGTCGTACTCGCCTGCGAACCTAAAATTACACAAGGAATAAGAATAAGCTAAAAACCTATAAAACGTGATATCGAAACCAAACGTGAAACTCGCACCGCGAACTAAACGCGTGTGTGTCCGATACGCTAAAACGTGTGATTACGCGCCTAAAGCTACCCCAACACGTCGCGACACGCAGGAAATCCCTAAACCCACACACGTATCACACGTGTCACGAAAGTTAAAAGTATAGGAAATAGGGTAATTGGTTCCAGATTTTTGTATAAGCAGAATTTTACAAAGTTGTATATACCACAGGCCTTAAAAATGTAGAAGACACCAACAGAACAAACCCCAACACCCATGTCCCCCATCTGGCCGCAATTTGCGGCCAGAATGATTATTCCGGCGGCCAATCTAGGGAGTTAGGCTCCCATGCTTCGTGTGTGTTCTCTAAATCTAGTGTACATGCTCCAGTAAATTCAATTTTTGCCTGGAGCAATCGGGTTACATGCAGAGCACAAAACCTAGTTAAAAAGCTAATTTAACACTAAGCTAAAACATTATGGTGTTTTAGTGCAACCTGAAACAAATCCTTGGTTAAAACAACACCTAATTAAGTTAAACAAGCCATAAAAATGCTAACTTAACATAAACTTCACTAATTTCCCTTCATTAGCACAAAAATGCACAAAAATACGAATTTTAGCTAAATAAACTACAAGTTAAGAACTAAAGTGATATGGGTGAGTTTAATACCTCCAAAAGACCTTAGGGAAACCTAACTTCCAGCCCTTGCCTTCAAAGGCACTGATTTGCCACCAAAATCCTCAAAAGAGCCATTTATCCAAAGGTTTTTGTGAAGGAAAAAAGGGATTTTTGTGTAGGGTTTGTGTTTGGATCAAAAGAGAAGAAAAAGAAGAAGAAAATGATGATGATGTTGCTGCTGCTGCTCCTGCTATCTCTGCCGGAGGAACAGAAATGAGAGGGAGAGAGGGAAAAATGAGTGAGAAAATGGTCAAAAAGTCAAGCCCCAACTTCACCTACCCCAAACCACGCCTCCGATTCTTCATTTTCAATTTTAAAATTAAGGGTTGACTTGGTTTTATGGTGGGGATATATGAACCATACAAAAAGGAAAAAAGGTTACTTGCTAACACTTAACTTATGTTACAAAAAAAGTGATAAGTGTGCATGCTTGCCACACAAATCCTAGCTTAGGAAAAGTAATTAAGGAAAATTTCTAATTAAGGTGAACACAAGCTAAATTATAATTAACAACACCCATTTATATATAAAAACACTTCTCATCACAATTAGAACTAGTTTTAATCGTGTTTAAAAAAGGAAAATAAGATTTACGGGTTTTTATGAAAAACACGCATCATTACTAACTAACGTGAAATTAACCTAAACAAATTTCAAAGCGTTACAGAAATGAGGGAGGGCTAGAGCTTGTTTTTAGCGAAAAACCTTTATCGTAATGAACTTGATATCATTGAAGGAACTGCATAGCCTTTTATAAATATATAGTAACGAAAAACCTTTGCTAAAGAGGTCACTCCCGGTGAAGGGATCTCGGCTCTTTCCCCGTATAATGAGGTGCAGGATATTCCAAATGAATACCGCGATGCAAAGCCAAAAGTAATCGACTATAGTGAAGTTATTACCCTGGCGTAAAATCTTGTCAAAGGGATCACTCCCGATGAAAGGATCTCGGCCCTTGCTTCGTCGAATGAGGTGCTGGATATTCAAAACCGAATACCTCTGTGCAAAACAAAAGAGAACGTCCTTGTAATAACAACTTTTTGAAAAATGTTCCAACAACATCGAATAGATTTTTTTTCCATGCATTGATCATAATCAATGCAGTTCCATCAGTTAATCACACCAGAAAAGAACGAAAATAAAATTTACGTAAATGCCATCCGCATTCACCACTGGGTCCCGTCATCACCCGTTAGGTTACTTAACTAACGACAGAGCGGGGACTAGACTAGCGCTGGTGTAAAACATATACAACATCTACTAGTATATATATCAATATATAATAATCGCTCCAGGCATGAAAAATGCAACATCACAGAAAAGTAATAAGCATCACAGAACAATATAGATAATTTGGGTGCCCCGGGTTTCCTTTGAGCCGCACGTGAAACCCGACGTTCCCCTGGTTGTGTGGATATCCTGTGTAATGAAAACCTAGACCCTTACGAGTGCGGCAAGTTACCCGCCAAAACCTGAAGCAAGGCAGCCCCCTTCAGCAAAGTGAATGGACCACCAAGCACTACACGGAATCTGGTAACAAGAGCACCCCTCCTTGGGTCAACCTGTACCCCATACGAGTGCGGCGAATAGCCCGCCAATTCTAGAGTGAAGCCCCCTCCGTCTCAAATCCATGAGATGCGGGCCCGTTTCCCTCTAGAACCTGGCTATCCGTGCACTCCACCGCGGGGTAATCCTAGTACAAAAAAGAAAATATGTACAACGGTGACATCGACCTCAACCCGGTCGTGCCCCAAAAGAATAATATACAAACAGGCAATGACGGCAGTCCACATGTCGGACGCTCGCCTCGCAATATCAAATGTACAAATACAACTAAACTGTACTACCATTGCATCCAAGCTATCCACCACGACAAATCCGCAACATCACAGCACAACACAGAACATCAACGTAAATGTCACGTTCGCAAACCCGTCTAAAAGAGCTATAGCAATTAGACAAGATTTACCGCTCGAATGACATTCACGGTCGCAGATAGTATTGTATATACTGTAAGCTAACGTATTTAAAATTTCGATCGACAAAACTTCCCGAAGTGGGCCCCAAGTGCAAATCCACCAATCAAATCAATCTGGGACAAAACTATATATCACAAAAATCATATTTCCATGAACTAAAGCCCTAGAAAAAATTTAGGGCTCTGTAGCCCAAAAAGGGCCGCGAAAGGCCCGCCAAATGCGACATTTCGCGGTGGTTCCACGGTGCAATTTTGGAGTTAGGTCTCCAAACATATTCTGTAGCTTTAGTTATGCCTGCATGTATTTTTAAGATGCCTAAAATAATTTTTTGAACAGCTTTGAAATTCGACAGCAAGCACACTGAAATGAAAATACGATCGATCGATATTTTAAACACGTTATAAAAAGCTAGTAAAGGTTAATTGCGTGTCTATGATACCATGTTGGGTTACGGAAGTGCCCCGGCAGTCAAATCCGAGGCCAAATGCGGAACAAAAACTTTTCAAATCTTGGAGCTACCTTAACCTTTACCCGGATCGAACCATTAACGCTAAACTAGAAACTAGAGAAGGGTTAGAATAGCTATATCGATCGATCCGTTTCCTTCGGTCTTTAGCCACCATCCTTAGCTCCTCGCAGCATCTCCGATCTCCGGTCTCCTCGTCGGAAGGGCACTACATCTATAACACTTTTTACGGGCTCCCGCTTCAAACCGAAGCAACTCGGACATGAAGTTTGCTAGCCGACATGTCCAAGGTGATGTAGAGAATGTGTGTGATAAGTTTGTCTCAAGCATCCATTGATTCTCAACACATGAGAGTGTATGGATGGAGGTTGAAAATGATGCCATGGTAGAGATTGTGAGCTCAAGAAGAAAGAAGAAGAAGAAGAGCTTTTTTTTGTTATTGTGCTGGAATGATAAAATGAGAGAGTGCTAGTAAATTATCTCAAGGCCAACCCCTTAGCCTCATGGCTTCCCCCTCTATCTCTCCTCTTATCATTTCAACACAGTAATCAATCAATAATGTGACATTTGCACAAATAAAAAGACTATGAGTCATCACCCATGCAGATGTCACAATTAATGCTCCTCATGATAACTTGAGCTCATAATTACCACCAATAAACATTAATCCAAATGTTTAGTCCAACAAAAAGATACGGAAACATCTAAAGTAAACTCGTGACGGATCACAAGGATACCCCTCACCTGTACTTACATACTTGCATCCGCATTCTGACTGAATGCAAATGCGTTGAGACGAAATTAATCCAACAAATCTAATACTAAGATGCGGCTTAAACCAAAATCCACTAGTATGATCCGTCCGATCATGATCCGTGCACAAATGCACGTATATGATCGAACCCTGCCATAATACCATACGGTTTCTACAACGTTTCACCCGAAACATGGGAAACTATCTATGGTGGACTCTAAAGACTCGTCAATATATTGGCTGTGGATTTAACCACTAGCACGTCAGTGGCACTAGCTGTGCGTAACAGCTGCCAAGGTATTGACCAAAAGGGAGGCTGATGAGCGAACTCATCCTGAAACCCTACTGAGCCTGTCAGTGAGAATATCCGTACAGTCCGGTCCGTTCGTCTATGAGTATCGCATATCGGGCCTAGGGGGATGGTAAATGTCAGACCCCTAAAAGCGGTATAAGTCGTGTCGGATTATAGCCCAGAACACCCTGAGATATTACTGGAATACCTACCAGTAAATCTCACTTGCCTTGGCCAAGGACTTCGTGTAATGGCTCTCCAGACACAGCGCGATCTCACCCCTAACACCGGGAGAGACGAATCCCCTGCCGATCCGCTCACTGCCTCCATATAGCTCGGGACTGTACCCAACTAAAACCTATTTGCACGACTCATTTGAGCCGTGGTAGGGTAGTAATCAAAGAATAATTGGAACTCACACGAGAAAAATGACGATCTCAGATCGATAGACTAACCTGTACACATGTCACCAGGGAACTGCTATCTGACGATAGATATAACACCAACTAGCATGTTCCCGGCGAGTCCGTCATGTGTACTCATAACCCAATGAGCACATGTATATGTCTTAGGCGAACCAACTGACACCAATGGCTGTGAGACTAGCCACCGCCCCTCGTCGGGGTTTCGATCCGTATACACTAGTCTACTTTGGAGTATCGATGCCCTGTCTCGAAACTCCCTCGACTAGGGACCTTTTAAAGATGTGCTTATAGACCCCAGCTCTCACGTATATGATTGCCATCATACTGCTGGAAGTCTAGCAAGAATCCTATGGTCTCTATCTACGTGTAATAGTGATTTGTAATATCACTTAAAGCATGTACACGATGATAAAGACAAACCAGATAGCATAATATCATCTCGAGTAAGACTGTCATACCGGTATAGGTCCTCCCTCAATCATTGCAATCACATGCCTGTGATCCAATAATTGACTTGAGGTATAATCATCTAACCCAGTTGTTAACACTCCTAGTTAGTTTGTTAGTTATTGTTTAGCAAAGATCCTTATGGCTTGTCTATGTTACCTTGCTATGAAAAATTCGATTTTTACCTATTCCGCCTCCCCGTAAACTACCAGGGTGGGTAACATGGTCTAACAGTGGTATCAGAGCATGGCTAAACCATAACTAACATGTTAGCAAAGTCTTTAGAACTTCGATCACGGAAAAATCCCGAAAACACGAACAAAAATTGCCTTTTCTGTCGATTTTTAAAACGGGACTAAAAATATTTTCAGAGACCTGAAAAATACGTGCAGGCTTTTTCTAGAACACTGAAGAAATTTGTGCGCCAAACTCGGTCAGACCATCGCAGAACCGCAGCCGAACCAAGCGTTCCGCCGCGGATCCGCGGCCAAGTCGACTCCGAGTTGGTCCAAATTTTTTCTGGTGGTCTCTGTGTTGGTTTTGTGTTTTCTGGGATATTTTGTTTCTGCTCAGGAATTATTGTGTACAGTTTTGTACTTGGAGTAGATTCAAATATGGTTATTGATCGGAATTCTATAAACTTTAGCTAATTGGATTATATCTCTGATGCGTTATATGTGCTGAACGTCTGCTAATCGATATACGTCGATTAATGGGGGTTGCACATATCTGTGATCTGTGATATTGGTTTGTGTATATGAACTTGTTGGATTGTCGTGGATGAATAGCCGGGGATGTGAAATGAGTGTTTTTATCTTTCATTTGATGTAAATTGTAAATTGATGTAATATTGTTTTATGGTCGCACATCCGGGTTGAGGTTGTAGCCACCATTGTATATTTTTTCGTTTACTGTTTTCTGCTACTAGGATAGACCCAAGGTGGGGTGCACAAAGTACCGGGTACTTTGAAGTGCCGAGTGTCCTACTCACATTGTTAAGCGAGGTTGCTTCACTTCGGGTACTTGGCGGGTAGTTTGCCTCACCCGTAGGGGTCTAGGGTGGGGTTTGGCTATTCATCACGACCGTGTAATCCGTCTTTCGTTGCAGGCTCAAACGAAACGTGGATTCCTAGCATATCCAATATGTTCATCTGTGATCTGGAATGACTATCATTGCGTCTGACGAATGTATATATCTTTATATGATATCTAGTAGACGTTGCTTATGTTTTTCATCCGCGCTAGTCCAGCCCCCGCTCTGTCGTTAGTTCAGTAACCTAACGAGTGATGACGTGCCCCATGGCGAATGCGGATGACATAACCGTACGTTATATTTTCTTTGTTTTCTGCAATGGTAGGATTAATTGATGGGACCGCATTAATTTTGATTAATGCAAGAAAATAAACCTAAAAAATGTTGTTGGAAAAAATTTCAAAACACTATAGTTATATTCTTTTGCTTTGCATAGTGGTATTCGGTCATGAATATCCAGCACCTCATTCTACGAGGCAACAGCCGAGATCCCTTCACGGGGAGTGACATCTTGAGCTAAAGTCTATACTATAGATTACTCGGTTTTTTCAAAACCAGAAATTTTCAAAAGGCGGAGCTTAAACCACTCCTTTTTCAAAATTGCTGAGGTTCCTTCAACGATATCAAGTTCATTACGTTAACGGGGTTTTCACCAAAAACCCAGTCGTAGACCTCCGTCATTTCAGAATAGTAATATTTAGTATTCGTGCTGCGTTTGTTGACCTAGTCAAGACGCAGTGAACGGTAGCTAAGTGATATTTTTCTGTGCATTGCAAATGCGATTGGTTAGGACAGTCGTGCGGCATTATTTGTTGGAGATAGTGCCCTCAGAGTCAATTATTGGATCACAGGCACGTGATTGCAATGATTGAGGGAGGACCTATCCCGGTAGGACAGTCTTACTCAAGATGATAGTATGCTATCTGGTTTATCTTTATCATCGTGTGCTGCTTCAGGTGACCTTACGAGTCGCTATTACACTTTGATAGAGCCCCTAGGATTATCGCTTGACTACCAGCAGTATGAGGGCGATCATATACGTGGGAGCTGGGGTCTATAAGCACATACTTAAAAGGTCCCTAGTCGTGGGAGTTTCGAGACAGGGCATCGATTCTCCAGAGTAGACTAGTGTATACAGTCGAGACCCCGACGAGGGGCGGTGGCCGGTCTCACACGCCACTGGTGTCAGTTGGTTCACCTAAGAGGTATACAGGTGCTCATTGGGTTATGAGTACAACGGACAGGACTCGCCGGGAACCTGCTAGTTGGTATTATACCTGACGTCAGATAGCAGTTCCCTGGTGACATGTGTACAGGTTAGTTCATCGACCTGAGATCGTCATTTGTCTCCTGTGAGTTCCCACTGTGCTTTGATTACTACCCTACCACGGCTCAAAGAAGTCGTGCAAACAGGTTTTAGTTGGGTACAGTCCCGAGCCACATGGAGGCTGTGAGCGGATCTGCAGGGGTTCGTCTCTCCCGGTATTGGGGGTGAGGTCGCGCTGTGTCTAGGAGAGCCAGTACATGAAAAGTCCTTGGCCAAGGCAGGATATTTACTGGTTGGTATTCCAGTAGTATCTCAGGGTGTTCTGACTGCACTCCGTCACGACATGTACCGCTTTTGGGGGTCTGGCTTTCACCAACCCCCTAGGCCCGCCATGCGATGCTCATAGACAAACGGACCGGACTGTACGGATATTGTCACTGACAGGCTCAATAGGGTGTCAGGATGAGTTCGCTCATCGACGTCCCTTTTGGTCAATAGCTGGTGGCCCATCACGTATGGCTAATACCTCTGACGTGCTAGTGGTTAAATCCACAGCCATAGTATTGACGAGTCTTTAGAGTCCACCACACACAGTTACTCAAGTTTCGGGCGAAACGCTGTAGAGGCCGTATGGAGATATGGCAGGGTTCGATCAGATACGTGCGGTATTGCACGGATCGTGATCGGACGGATTTTACTAGCCGGCTTTAGCTTAAGCCGGATCCTAGTATTAGAAAGTGTAGATTTTGTCTCTTTGCATTTGTGTTCAGTGGGAATACAAATGCGGGCATGTATATACAGTCGCGGGGTTTTTCTGTAATTCATTACGGGATCAGTTTTCTGAAGTTGCCAGTTTGCATTCCGTTCCGGCCGGTTTTCCTTTGTTCCTTCACGGCCAGACTTTCTGATGGAGGGGGTTATTTGCAAGTTTGCAAATAACTTTTTATGGAGGGGGTTTCTTGTATTTTGTGGCATTATGATAATACTATCATCATTTGATTTCTTTCTTTATTCATCATGATGGTTTTCATTAATGAGAAAGGATTAGGATGAGATTGATTTGCATCTTTGAAGTGAGACTTGCTTTTTGTTTATAGTCACCCATTTTCATTCTACTACACTCACCTCCCTTATGCTTTTTCTTTTCTCTCCTCCACTATTGATAGAGGGGCCGGCCACTAGAGAGGGAGAGGGTGATTATAGTTGTTCTCATTTTTTTCAATCTCATTATTCCTTTCATGCAACAAAGAAAATCTCTCTCCAAAGTTCCTCAATTCCTCCATCATGGCAACTACACTAAACCCCAAAGAGACATGGTTTCTACACTTGCCTACAGCAAATCTTGGACGCGTCGGCTGGCCAACTTCGCGCCCGAGTTGCCTCGGTCCAGTGGTGGGAGCCCGTAAAAGAACTCGGCTACGTGGTGCCCTTTCCGACGAGGAGGTGACGGACGGAGATTCCGCGGGAGATCGGAGTGGAGACGAAGACCGAAGGACACAGATCGCTTGGTATAACTCTCTACCCGTATTTTAGTTTGCTAGTAGCTAGGTTAATGGCCCGATCCGGGATTTTTGTGCGCGGTGGTGCCGGTTTGCTAGTTTGCAAAGTTTTTCGTTTCCGCATTTCCGGCGTCGGATCGACGGCCGGGGCGCCGCCGTGCACTTACATTGGTATCAGAGCCACACCGTTAACCTAGTCTAGCTTGCTCTAGTATGTTTAAAACTCGATCGATCAAAAATCCCAAAAACCGTATTTTCACATGCACAGTTTCTGTCGAAATTTTTTTGGGCTCTAAAAATTTTTCAGGGTGTTTCAGAAATGTGTGCAGGGTATATGGAGAACACTGTAGAAAAATAGTCACGTGATGCAACTATAGAGCCGCGGAACCGCGGCCTTAACCCCCTTTTGGCCGCGGTTCCGCCGCCGAAAAGTGTCATCATTGCTCCAGATTTCTACAGTAGTTCTCTGAGTTGAACATGGGGCTTTTGGAATATTCTTTTTGGGCCCAGATTTTCTGTAAGTGCTACAGTACTGCTTGGGGCCCACTTCGATAAATTTGATCGATCGAAAAGTTTAAACATGTTAGTTCACAGTATTTACATTATATCTGCGACCGTGAATGTCATTTGATCGGTAAATCCTGTCTAACTGCTATAGCCCTTTTAGACGGATTTGCGAACGTGACATTCACGTTGATGTTCTGTGTTGTGCTGTGATGTTGCGGATCGGTCGTGGAGGATAGCCTGGTTGCAATATTAGTACAGTTTTGTTTTATATGTACATTTGATATTGCGGGGCGAGCGTCCGACATGTGGACTGCCGTCACTGCCTGTTTGTATTATTCTTTTGGGGCACGACCGGGTCGAGGTCGATGTACCCGTTGTATGTATATTTTACTTTCTGTACTAGGATTACCCCGAGGAGGGGTGCACGGATAGTCGGGTTCTAGAGGGCAACGGGCCCGCATCTCATGGCATTGAGACGGAGGGGGCTTTACTCTAGAATTGGCGGGCTATTCGCCGCACTCGTAGGGGGTACAGGTTGACCCAGGAGGGGTGCCGAAGTTACCGGATTCCGTGAAGTGTTGGGTTGTCCATTCACATTGTTGAAGGGGGCTGTCTCGCTTCAGGTTTTGGCGGGTAACTTGCCGCGCCCGTAGGGGTCTAGGATCTCATTGCACAGGCTATCCACACGACCAGGGGAACGTCGGGTTTCAGTAGCGGCTCGGTGAAACCCGGGGATCCCAGATATCTGTATTGTTCTGTGATGCTGTACATTTCTGTGATGTTGCATTTTATCACGCCTTGAGCGAAATATTATATATTGATATATATAATAGTAGATGTTGTATATGTTTTGCATCCGCGCTAGTCCAGTCCCCGCTCTGTCATTAGTTAAGTAACCTAACGGGTGATGACGGGACCCAGTGGCGAATGCGGATAGCATATACGTACATCATTATTTTCGTTCTTTGTGGTGTGATCAATTGATGGGACTGCGTTGATTCGGATCAATGCAAGATAAACAAACATATTCTGATGTTGTTGGAACACTTTTTCAAAAAGCTGTTATTGCATGGGCGTTCTCTTTTGTTTTGCATCGTGGTATTCAGTTGGAATATCCTGCTCCTCAGTCGACGAGGCAAGGGCCGAGATCCCTTCACCGGGAGTGACCCCTTGGACAAAAGTTTGCGTCAGGGCAATAACTTCACTATAGCCGATTACTTTTGCTTTGCATCGTGTTATTCGGTTGGAGTATCCCGCACCTCATTCTACGGGGAAAGAGCCGAGATCCCTTCACCGGGAGTGACCTCTTTAGCAAAGGTCTTCGTCACTATATTTTTAAAAAAGCTATCCGGTTCCTTCAACGATATCAAGTTCATTACGTTAAGGGTTTTCGCCAGAAACCATTCGTAGCCCTCCGTCGTTTCTTATGAATAGTCAATAAGTATTCAAGCTGTGTATGTTGGCCAAAGTCAAGGCACAGTGATTGGTAGCTATTGGGTATTCATATGCAGCATAGATAGATGCGTTGGTTTGGGACAGTCGTACTACTATTTTGGCCAAAGTCAAGGGTATGTACGGGTGGGTTCAAATTAACCTGGAGAATGACGGGTAGAACTTTACATGTGACTTATGATATGTTGGCAAAAGTCAAGGTCATAAGAGCATGGGGCAAAAATCCACATCGGGAGTTTCTAAAGAAACTGAAACTTGCCAGATATGCGCATACCTTCTGGAGTGTAATAATGTGAGCGGATTCCATCACGTTATCATGCGATGATAGTTGGATCCCGATTCCCACTGATGAGTTGGTTTACTCCTCAGGTGATCCCGGCTAATTCTTCTTTCAGGTTTGGGGAAGAATTTGACGTTACAGTGGGAGGTTTCCAGATTAGATAAAGTGATAACCATTCTGATCTAGGTTAGAATGCACGCTGAGTGTTTCTTTTCTCTCTCTCTTTGGCAGCGAACATTGACCCGACCCTAGTCTATGACTCAGTGACCAAGTTGACCGAACCTTCTTAACACTGGCTTTTGGATTGTCAGAGTTGTAAACCTCATTGCCACTCCTACTTTTACCCTTTTCTCCAGGACACCCCGTATTACTACGAACGTCCACTTCCATTGGACAAAACCATCGTATGGTTATATACGAACTCGAAGGAATTCGAAGATGGTTTCCGGTTCTGGAGAAAACGAATAGGATTATTCAGTTGTCTTTTCCTTTTACCTTCTCTCAGGTTGCGAGTATTCCTTGGCTTAGGAGATAGTACACCTATTACGCAAATTGGATAGTCTTCTTCCAAACCATAGGCAGGTGCCTACCGGCAGGGAATGATGAAAACCAATTAGCCTAAACGGTGTACAAAAGGTATTAAGTTAAGACAAAGAAAGGGATTAGTAAGAGGGCAAAGTAAATTGCGACTGCTATTCACGACCAAACCAAATATTTCTTCGCCAATCCTAAATCACCTTTGTATTTATCCAGGACACTCCGTATCACTACGAAGATCCCAAGTTTATTGGATACTCCATCGTATGGTAATATACGAACTCGAAAGGAACTTGTTCCAGTTTGGGGATGGATTCTCGTTCAGGAGAAATAGGAATAAGGTTCATTCGGTTATCTTTTATCTTCACCTTCTCTCGCATTGCGAGTGCTCCTAGGATTAGGACAGTATACCCATTATGCTTATGGATAGTCTTCTTCCAAACCATAGGCTGGTGCCGAACGGTAGGGAAGGAAGAAAACCATTTGGCCTAAAGGGGTGTACAGAAGGTAATGACTAAAGACATATAAAGGGATTTGGAGAGGTGGCAAAGAATTATACGGTTATAGTTGTGAATCTGGATAATGAAAGAGGCATTATTAGGAATACCGGGATACCCCATCGAAACATTTCAATGTTTCAGTTTCACTGTGTACTGTTAAAAGAAAACTGATTTCCCAATTAGACACTTGCTCCAGGGTATGTATTTACCAGGTTTGATTCTCACATCTGTATGGTTTTACAGATGATGAGTGGGAGTAAGTTATTGGGAATTAGGTGGTCATCCTCATTATATCAGGATTCATTGTAATTGGTGATATTTGAGGAAGTCACCTGGGCTGTTTGCCGGTCGGCAAATATTTGGTTTTGAATATCCTTTGTTGTGCACCAATTTCAAATTGATATATCTGTACGTCTATTTTTATAGAGTAAGATATACCTTTTTGAAATTATGTCTATGACATTTACCTATATCAGTGGATGGTTAGGTAAGGAGCATTTAACAGCGGTGTAATTCTTCTTAACCATAAGTACAGTTTTCAACCTACGACACACAGTGAATGAGTTGTTAGACTCAGCGGACTTATACAGAGTTTTGTGTATTGTCCAGTGTCCATTAGGACAGAGGGGTTGGTCCTCGTACTATATTCTGTTAACTTATGACTTCTCTAGTTCTTAGACAAGTGTTTCGTAGAAACGCAGGGTCCAAGTTTTGAGAAGTTATAGGTATAAGAGTAAAGTAGAGAAACAGGTATTGCAAGTATCGGGATTCTTCAAGGTGATCGAAGATGTAGATACTTGTATATGGTATTCAGTTGATAGTAATGATTAAGAGAACTTGTTTCTCTTTCAGGTTACTCATAATTGGAAGCATTCCTAAGTTGAGTAACGCTGATCGGCCTCTTTCCATTTACTTGAAATGCACTGGAGACAGCTCCATGATTTGAATCTGGTTCAATTAAATCAGTGCCTCTGTTTCTATATTGGATATAGAACAGTTCATATCTTGACATTGTTAAGATACGGGGAGTTGTCCGGCTTATGCTTAAAACCAGACAATGGACAACTCATGGCACGTTTCTGTAATGGCTGTTTGTGGGTTGACCCGAGCTATGACGAGGGTTGACTTTATACTATCTGGAAGATCAATAGAGATATTGTTCTAAACTCGCCACAGTTTTAACAAAAATGGATTTTTTCAGAAAACAGTAGTGGGAGTATGGCAGAACTGGAAGTGATTCCCGAACCGCAAACGATTACTGAAGATTTGATATGAACCTAAAGATTCAATCTGGTTTGACATTCCATTGGCCACTCCGTAGATAAAGTGGGTAACCTCAGGCACTCGAGAGGTACTTCGGTATGCTCAAGGACGGTGGCAGGGAGGTTCTTCTTTGCCCAGACTTGCCATTGCTGTTGTTCCAGACTATGAGACCCGGCGGGAGGATGAGTACAGCATAGTTCTAAACTAGTTTTAGAAGTGCACGTCTATATGACTCTGCAAGAGGGTTGTCGTAGTCAGTGGGAGCGGCGGAAGCATTTGTGGATAAGTGGCTTATGTCTAATTATAGACAAAAGCGTACATAGCGGAAATAGATCATCTATTTCTGATGTGACAGTCATAGGTTTGACTTCATCAGAATAGGGGATGGATCTGTTAAGAAGGTAGTAGGGTGTGATGTCCTGGTATTTGGATGACATACACAGAGTAGGAAGTGATATTCCTATACTACGATTGGTTATACTTTTGTTGTCACACAGTAGTTTCTCCACATAGGAATTGGATCTTATATCGTACATTCTGGTTACTAGATCTATAGTTTTAGATCTAGATCTCGGTGGTTTCCCAATCAGGGTACTTAGACAGCATTCTATGAGTATTTAGAATGGACGACTCCTGGCATGGTGGTGTACCTGCTGGTAATGGAGTCACCCTCTATAAAGGTGTCTTACAGACTAGAGTGGAGAGGGATGCGCATTATTGGCAGATCACTTGCTTAGGCAATTGAGTCAATCATGAGATGTCAAGTACCACGCCAGATGTTGTTCTTGCAGTAGATGCAATAAGTCGATATTAATCCAATCCTGGAGGAACAGTCGGAAGCAGTTTTAGAACATAAGTTGATGTTCTAGGGAAATGATAACAGCATTCTCCTTCCGGAGACAATTATCATTCCAGGCTTCCAAAGTGACATGGATGATAGAGTCACTGTCAGAGTTATAGTTTTCCCTCTAACGAGGGGCAGTATTTTGGACAGGTGGTCCAGGTGGATACTGAGGGAAGGCATGGCGCAGGATGCTGATTAAGTTCAGTTGACGATACAGTCTAAGAAGTTTGCATTTGGAGTTCATTTATGAGCTAGGTCCCATTAGATATCCAGACACATTCTAAGACAGGTATTGCTCATTTCGGGAGATGGTTTTCTCCGCGAACTTGTGATAGAGAGAGACATAGAAAGAAACACCAGAGCGGATCCACACACTGAGGCTATTCCTCGAACGCAATAGTTTCACAAACGAGCTTTGTGAGACTGACTAGTAGAGGAGTTGGGTGTTCGGTATCACACGGGCTGTGAGTATGCGACATCGCAATAATTAGCCTTGAGTGAAAGTGGGAGATTGTTGAAGATAGTGCCCTCAGAGTCAATTATTGGATCACAGGCACGTGATTGCAATGATTGAGGGAGGACCTATCCCGGTAGGACAGTCTTATTCAAGATGATAGTATGCTATCTGGTTTATCTTTATCATCGTGTACTGCTTCAGGTGACCTTACGAATCGCTATTACACGTTGATAGAGCCCCTAGGATTCTCGCTTGACTACCAGCAGTATGAGGGCGATCATATACGTGGGAGCTGGGGTCTATAAGCATATCCTTAAAAGGTCCCTAGTCGTGGAAGTTTCGAGACAGGGCATCGATTCTCCAGAGTAGACTAGTGTATACAGTCGAGACCCCGACGAGGGGCGGTGGCCGGTCTCACAAGCCACTGGTGTCAGTTGGTTCACCTAAGATGTATACAGGTGCTCATTGGGTTATGAGTACACCGAACAGGACTCGCCGCGAACCTGCTAGTTGGTATTATACCTGACGTCAGATAGCAGTTCCCTGGTGACATGTGTACAGGTTAGTTCATCGACCTGAGATCGTCATTTGTCTCGTGTGGGTTCCCACTGTGCTTTGATTACTACCCTACCACGGCTCAAAGAAGTCGTGCAAACAGGTTTTAGTTGGGTACAGTCCCGAGCCACATGGAGGCTGTGAGCGGAACTGCAGGGCTTCGTCTCTCCCGGTATTGGGGGTGAGGTCGCGCTGTATCTAGGAGAGCCAGTACATGAAAAGTCCTTGGCCAAGGCAGGAGATTTTTTGGTAGGTATTCCAGTAGTATCTCAGGGTGTTCTGGGCTGCACTCCGACACGACTTGTACCGCTTTTTGGGGTCTGGCTTTCACCAACCCCCAAGGCCCGCCATGCGATGCTCATAGACGAACGGACCGGACTGTACGGATATTGTCACTAACAGGCTCAGTAGGGTGTCAGGATGAGTTCGCTCATCGACGTCCCTTTTGGTCAATAGCTGGTGGCCCGTCACGTATGGCTAATACCTCTGACGTGCTAGTGGTTAAATCCACAGCCATAGTATTGACGAGTCTTTAGTGTCCACCATACACAGTTACTCAAGTTTCGGGCGAAACGCTGTAGAGGCCGTATGGAGATATGGCAGGGTTCGATCAGATACGTGCGGTATTGTACGGATCATGATCGGACGGATTTTACTAGCCGGCTTTGGCTTAAGCCGGATCCTAGTATTAGAAAGTGTAGATTTTGTCTCTTTGCATTTGTGTTCAGTGGGAATACAAATGCGGGCATGTATATACAGTCGCGGGGTTTTCCTGTAATTCATTACGGGATCAGTTTTCTGAAGTTGCCAGTTTGCATTCCGTTCCGGCCGGTTTTCCTTTGTTCCTTCACTGCCGGACTTTCCGATGGAGGAGGTATAACTTTTTGTGGAGGGGGTTTCTTGCATTTTGTAGCATTATGATAAGACTACCATCATTTGATTCCTTTCTTTATTCATCATGATGGTTTTCATTAATGAGAAAGGATTTGGTTGAGATTGATTTGCATCTTTGAAGTGAGACTTGCTTTTTGGTTATAGTCACCTATTTTCATTCTACTACACTCACCTCCCTTATGCCTTTTCTTTTCTCTCCTCCACCATTGATAGAGGGGCCGGCCACTAAAGAGGGAGAGGGAGATTATTGTTGTTCTCATTTTTTGCTATCTCGTTATTCCATTCATGCAACAAAGAAAATCTCTCTCCAAAGTTCCTCAATTCCTCCATCATTGCAACTACACTAAACCCCAAAGAGACATGGTTTCTACACTTGCCTACAGCAAATCTTGGACGCGTCGGCTCGCCAACTTCGCGCCAGAGTTGCCTCGTTCCAGAGGTGGTAGCCCGTAAAAGAACTCGGCTACGTGGTGCCCTTTCCGACGAGGAGGTGACGGACGGAGATTCCGCGGGAGATCGGAGTGGAGACGAAGACCGAAGGACACGGATCGCTTCGTATAACTCTCTACCCGTATTTTAGTTTGCTAGTAGCTAGGTTAATGGCCCAATCCGGGATTTTTGTGCGCGGTGGTGCCGGTTTGCTAGTTTGCAAAGTTTTTCGTTTCCGCATTTCCGGCGTCGGATCGACAGCCGGGGCGCCGCCGTGCACTTACATTGTTGACCTAGTTAAAGGCACGTACGGGAGGGGGAGGGTTAATGCAATCAAGAAAATGAAGGCTAGAACATGGCTAGCAGTTTATAGTTTGTTGACCTAGTCAAGGTCATAAACCGTTAGGGGTAAAAACCACAACGGGAGTTTCAAATATACAGGAAACTTGCACATTTAGCATACCTTCTGGAGTTTAATGACTAGAGTGGTTCCATCTAGGTCATCACACAATGATAGTTGGATCCCTATCCCACTGATGAGTAGGATTACTCTCGGGAGATTATTTCACTAAACAATCAATGCTATAAACCAAGTAGGTGTCTAGAACAGTGTTAGCGGGGCTACGCCTCCAGGGAAAAGAGGTTATATAATTAAGGAACTTCGCGAAAGCGTTGGAAAACCTCTATCGAAGTACCAACACTAGCCTGGCTGAAAGGTTAAGCAAGTATTGTGACGTGCGATTAAATCCTGACTAGTTCTTCTTTTAAGGTTTGAAGAAGAATTTGAGGAATCAGTGGGAGCCATCCTGGTTAGATAAACTAATAACCAATCTAATCATGCAAGAGCACACGCTGAGTGTTTCTTATTTCTCTCCAGGTAGCAACCATTTCACGCCCCAATCAAGATAATAAAATGTATCGCTTGACCGATCCGAATCTTATTCGGGGCTGGGAACGTCAATTTGGCTCTAACTTATGATGGCAATCGTAAGTATGAGAAGAGGAAAGAGGATTGTTTGGATTCCAAGGAAACCCATGTAAGTCGATGTGCAACACCCCACGAGTTGCGGGGAGACGGAAATATGAAAAACGATCTTGTTGTGAAGCGTACATCGACTAACCGAAGATCTTTGCTAAACGATAATTAACAACAACCATAGAGTTCTAAGCTACTATGTTAAGAGATTATACCTAACGATTCTAGTCCTTCGTCTCTGTGATCTCAACGTCCTCCTCGGCCTCCTTTCGTTAATAGAAGATCCACCCGAGTACCCTAATCCAAGCTACACCTCAAGACTTGAGGTAACTTTGTTTCTCTAGTTGCTAACCAAAGTAACTAAGATGATGTAGAGTTAGGTTATGGAGTGTTAAGTCTATCATAATCCTTGGTCTCAACTCATGAGTGCTAGGATTAGGGTTTGAAGAAGGAGTGCACTTGAGGAGAGAGAAGGTGGAGATGATAATGAGAATGAAAAGCTTCTCACTTGAATATATGAAAACATAATGAATTATCAAATAAATGAATATAAATGATTATTCACCATGCTTCATTAATTCAATTAGAGTGATTCACTATGTGAGTCATTAAGCAATAAATGATGCATTAATGACATAGTGAATCACACTAATGAGTCACAATTTGCATTAAATAAAAATGCCACCTTAACCTCCTTAGTCACCCTCCTTCTCGAAGCTTCTCGAAAAATTACGAGAACGCCCCTCGCATTCGTGAAAACATAGAAAAACTATAGACTGTATAAATCCAATAACCCGATACTAGAATCTGGCTTAAACCAAAGCCGGCTAGTAAAAACTGTCTAAATGTCGTACGTGCGTTTAAACACGTATGCGTCCGAACCCTTTGTCGTAAAACCGTACGACCTCAATATCATTTCGCCTGGAGTTGGGAAAACTCTGTGTGGGACTCTAAAGACTCGACTACTACGTTGGCAGTGGGTTTAACCACAGACCGCAAGCGGCACTAGCTGTACGTAACGGTCCCCAGGTAGATGTCGATAAGAAGGCCGGTGAGGATACCCATCCGAACTCCTACTGAGCCTGTGCGTGACAATATCCATGCAGTCCGGTCTGTTCGTCTAAGAGTATCGCATGTATGTTCTAGGGAGGTGGTAAACGTCAGACCCATAATAACCGTACAAGTCGTGTCGGTATGGCTCTATCACCATCCGAGAATCTATAGATCAATCTATCAGTAATTCTCAATCAGCCCTGGCCAGGGACTTATGGTAATGACCAACCGATCATTGTGCGATATCAACTCCCTATACCGGGAGAGACGAATCCCTAACAGTCACTCACTGCCTCCGCGTAGCTCGGGACTGTGCCCAACTAAAACCTGTTTGTAGGACTCCTTTGAACCGTGGTAGGGTAGTAATCAAAGCACAGTGGGAACTCACACGAGATAAATGACGACTTTAAGTCAACGGACTAGCTGCACACATGTCACCTGAGAACTGCTATCTTACGTTAGGTATAAATACCATCCAGTCAGTTCTCGGCGAGTCCTGTCCGGTGTAAGCACACCCAGTGAGCATCTGTATACAATCTTAGGTGCACTCCACCAATGGCTGCGGGACCAATCCATCGCCCCTCCTCAGGGTCTAGATATGTATACACCAGTCTACTCCGGAGTATTGATGCCCAGTCTCGATACTCCTGCGACCAGGGACATCTAAGGATGTGCCTATTGACAATCCAGCTCCCACTAGTATGACTGCCATCATAACGCCGGAAGTCAGGCAAACACCCTATGGGCTTTATCAACACGTATATATATATATGAATACTACGCAAAATATATATGTCAAGATAAAGACAAACCAAATAGCGTACTATCATATTAAGCAAGACTGTTATGTACATACATATCCCCAGTATCCTATACAATGAAGGCCTCTAGGGCATATACATCCAACAATCTCCCACTTGCACTAGGGCCTATTATTGGCGCAATGAGTACCCTCTGTTTTCACTATATACAGTTGCTGGAGTACCGCATGCCCAACATCTCAAACAGCCTCTCGAACTGAACTTGAGGGATGGCCTTTGTGAATGGATCTGCCGTGTTGTCTTTTGTATCCACTCTCCGTTCCTCGATCTCCCGACGATCAACGATCTCCCTGATCAGGTGAAAACGCCTTAAGATATGCCTGGATTTCTGATGGGACCTGGGTTCCTTTGCCAATGCTACAGCCCCATTGTTATCGCAATACAGAGGTATTGGATTGGCAATGGACGGAACCACCTGAAGTTCAGAAATGAACTTCCTCATCCAGACAGCCTCTTTTGCGGCTTCACTAGCAGCTATATACTCAGCCTCCATAGTTGAGTCTGCGACGGTATCCTGTTAGGAACTCTTTTAAAATACCGCCCCTCCATTGAGGGTAAACACAAAACCCGAAACGGATTTAGAATCATCTTTGTCACTTTGGAAGCCGGAGTCGGTAAAAGCCTCTACTTGGAGGTCCCCATTACCGTAAATTAAGAACATCTCCTTAGTCCTTCTCAGGTACTTGAGAATGTTCTTTACCGCTATCCAATGTTTCTTACCTGGGTCAGACTGATACCTGCTTACTACACCAAGTTCGTAAGCTACATCCGGTCTTGTACATAACATCGCATACATTATAGATCCTACCGCCGAAGCGTAGGGTAAAATGCTCATGTGATCCCTCTCTTCATCAGTCTTTGGAGACATCTCTTTGGATAGGGTGATCCCGTGACAAGCGGGCATATTACCGCGCTTGGAATCTTCCATACTAAATCTCTTTAGTATAGTGTCAATATACCTGGACTGTGAAAGTCCCAACATTCTATTAGATCTATCACGATAGATCTTAATGCCCAAAATGTAGGTTGCATCACCCAAGTCTTTCATGGAGAATTTCTGTGACAAGAAGAGCTTTACTGATTGTAGCATAGGGACATCATTCCCTATCAGTAGTATGTCGTCGACATACAAAACGAGGAAGACTACTGCTCCTTCTACAATCTTCCTATAAATACATGGTTCATCTACATTTTTGATAAAGTCAAACTCTTGGACTGTCTCATCAAAGAAGATGTTCCAACTTCGCGATGCTTTCTTTAATCCATAAATAGATTTAAGCAACCTGCATACTCTTCCACTGCTCCCACGGTCTAAGAAACCTTCTAGTTGATCTATGTAAACACTCTCTTCTAAATGTCCATTTAGAAAAGCTGTTTTTACATCCATCTGCCAGATTTCATAGTCATGGAAGGCAGCAATGACAAGCAGGATCCGAATGGATTTAAGCATAGCTACAGGTGAAAAGGTTTCATCATAGTCCAATCCTGGTCTTTGACGAAAACCTTTTGCAACGAGTCTAGCTTTGTAGGTTTCCACTTGTCCAAGTGCACCAATCTTCTTTTTGAAGATCCATTTGCATCCAACTGGTTTCACCCAAGGAGGAGTAACTTCTAAAGTCCATACTTTATTGGTGTACATGGATTCCATTTCGGATCTCATAGCATCCAGCCACTTCATCGAGTCAATACTCGTGATAGCCTGCTGAAAACTAGTAGGCTCATCATCATCGATGATGCAATCCTCTCGATCCCCATCTAGAAGAAAACCATAGTATCTCTCTGGAGGATGAGAAAACCTACTAGATCTGCGGAGTGGCGTTGGTTCGTCATGTTCTATTGAAATCTGAGGTTCTTCTAAGTCCTCGGTAGCAGTTTGAGGTTCTGTAATTTCTTCCAGCTCTACCGCGCTCCTACTTATTTCTTTTGCAAGAAACTCGCTTTCTAAGAAGACAATGTGGCGAGCGAAAAACACCTTTTGTTCTTCAGTGTGGTAGACCATGTACCCCCTTAAATGTTTGGGGTAACCTACAAACTTGCACAAAACCGATCGTTACTTGAGCTTGTCCGATCTATGCCTTTTAACATATGCCGGACACCCCCATATCTTGATATACTTGAGATATGGTCTCTTCCCGCTCCACATTTCATATGGAGTGGTAGGCACAGACTTAGTTGGAACTCTATTCAATAAGTATGCTGCTGATTCTAGAGCAAATCCCCAGAAGGAAAGTGGTAACTCAGCACTACTCATCATTGAACGCACCATATCTAATAGCGTGCGATTCCTCCTTTCTGATACATCATTATGCTGAGGTGTATAAGGCGGAGTAAGCTGAGAGAGAATTCCATTCACTTTTAAGTATTCAAGGAAACTGGTACTTAAGTATTCTCCACCTCGATCAGATCGAAGTGTCTTGATGCTTTTACCAGTTTGTTTCTCTACTTCATTTTTATACTCTTTAAACTTCTCAAAGGTCTCTGATTTATGTTTCATCAAGAACACATGTCCATACCTAGAGAAGTCATCAGTAAAAGTGATGAAGTAGGAGTGACCGCTTCGCGCTTGTGTAGACATTGGACCACATACATCACTGTGTACAGGTCCCAAGAGTTCAGTAGCTCTTGCTCCGTGTCCGAAGAATGGAGATTTGGTCATTTTTTCTTTGATGCATGATTGACAAGTTGCATATGATGAATATTCAAACGGATCTTGATATCCATCTTTATGTAACTTAGTCAACCTTGTTTCTTTTATATGACCAAGTCTACAATGCCATAAGAAGGCTTGATTTGAATCTGGAGCCTTTCTTTTAAGTGTGTTTTGAATATTGAAAATTCGAAGTTGATTAAGTATGTATATGCCGTTTTCCAGTATGCCATACCCAATCAGTTCTTGATTTAGGAGAATGTTCATGACATTACTTTCAAGCGCAAAATTATATCTATTATTAGTCAACAAAGATACTGATATAATATTACACAGCATACTGGGAATACAAAAACAGCTGTACAACACCAAAACGTGCCCACTAGTCAACCCTAGGTGATACTCCCCTATTGCAACAACATCTACATGCATGCCATTGCCCATCCGGAGAGTCATATCACCTGCCCCCAGTACTCTACTATTTCTCAGATCCTGCAATGAATTACAGATGTGAGAACCAGAACCGGTATCAAGTACCCATGAAGTAGAGTTTACTGAAAGACAATTTTCGATTACGAACACACCTGAAGCAGAAGCAACCGCTTGCTTCGTGTCCTTTGCCTTGAAGGCCATACAGTCCTTCTTCCAGTGCCCTTGCTTGTGACAATAATGGCATTCGTTTATATCCTCTTTTACCCTTCCTGCCTTGTTCTTTCCCTGCACCTTCTTGACCCCACACTTCGGTTTGGTGGCTTTCATCTTCTTCTTCCCTTTAGCTTTCGCTTTAGATTTACAAGATGATGATTGGCCAACATACAGAATGGGGGTCTTCTCCTTTTTCAAGGAGGTCTCTGCTACCCTCAACATGTTGAGGAGCTTCGGAAGATCAGCTTCCATTTCGTGCATGTTGAAGCTAAGCACGAACTGAGAGAAAGTGTGGGGAAGGGACTGCTAAATCTGCAAGTTTCCTTTATGTTTGAAACTCCCGATGTGACTTTTATACCCCAAGCTCTTATAGACATTGACGTAGGCCAACAAGTCATAAGACGCAAGTCAAGTTCTACCCGTCGTTTTCCAGATTAATTTAGGTACATCGTAAATGCCCTTGACTTAGGCCAACAAGGTTGTATGTCTGTCCTATACTAATGCATCTATCTATGCAACAAAAAGGCAAACACACTGCTACCATACACTATGCCTTGACGTAGGCCAACAAGCATAGCATGAATACAATGTGATGTCTATCTGAAACGACGGAGGGTTACGGCTAGTTTTTGGCAAAAAACCGTTAACGTAATGAACTTGATTTCATCGAAGGAACTAAGATAGCTTTTATTAAAAGGAGTGGTCTAAGCTCCGCATTTAAAATTTGCTTTTTCAAGAAAACCGAGTGGCTTTAGAAATTGTTCCAACGATTCAGTTTAGGTTTTATTTTTCTTTGCATTAAAAAATAATGCGTCCCATCTTTAACCTATCATTACAGATAACAACGAAAATACAACGTCCTCTTATGCCATCCGCATTCGTCACGGGGTCCCGTTATCACCCGTTAGGTTACTTAACTAACGGCAGAGCGGGGGCTGGGCTAGAGCGGGTGTAAAACATAAGCGACGTCTAAATAGCTAACATATATAGATATTGTACATTCGTCAGACGCAATAATAGGCATTCCAGATCACAGATAAACTTTATTGGATATGCAAGCAATCCGCGTTTCTTTTGAGCCTGTAAGAAAAGACGGATTACACAGTTATGATGAATAGCTATTACCCCACCCAAGACCCCTACGGGTACGGCAAACTACCCGCCAAGTACCCGAAGTGAAGCGGTCTCCCTCAACGACGTGAGTAGGCAACTAAGCACTTCGAAATACCCGGTAGTTTGTGCACCCCACTTTGGGTCTATCCTAAGAGCAAAAACAGTAAAAAGAAATAATACAATGGTGGCTACAACCGCAACCTGGATGTGCCCCGCAAAATAATATTACAACTTATTACAATTACATCAAATGAATTAATACAATAACCCATCATAAAAACCCCGGCTAATCATCACAACAGTCCAATAGAGTTCATAATCACAAACTGTTCAAAACATTACAGATATGTGCAACCCCCTGCCAACCGACATACTAGCAGTTAAGGGAGGTTTACGAACACATAATACAGTTCACAGATATAATCAAACAAGCAAACATCGTATAATTTCGATCGATTAAACACATTAAATTCTACTCCAAATCTTCTCTGTAAATTTGAAACCTGAGCAGAAAATAAATAATACCAGAAAATACAAAATATCACAAAAGATGCACAGAGGAAAACTGGGCTGAATCGGCCCCAACACGGCCGCGGATCCACGGCGGATCGGTGGGATCGGCCGCGGTTCCGCGGCTCAGTGGCCGATTCACGAGCCCATTTTTCTTCTGTGTTCTTATATTTTCATGCTGGTCATTCTGGAGGAACCTGAAAAATTTTAGGACCTCATTTTAAAATCGACAGAAACTTTATGATATCCGTGTTTTTTCCGATTTGTTTTGCGTTCGAAATTCATACGACTTTGCAAGTGAGTTAATTATTGTTTAGTGAGGCTCTGATACCACTGTAAGTCGATGTGCAACACCCCACGAGTTGCGGGTGTTGGAGATAGTGCCCTCAGAGTCAATTATTGGGTCACAGGCACGTGATTGCAATGATTGAGGGAGGACCTATCCCGGGAAGACAGTCTTACTCGAGATGATAGTTTGCTATCTGGTTTACCTTTATCATCGTGTACTGCTTTAGGTGACATGACATGTCGCTATTGCACGTTGATAGAGCCCCTAGGATTCTTGCTTGACTACCGGCAGTATGAGGGCGATCATATACGTGGGAGCTGGTAGTCTATAAGCACATCCTTAAAAGGTCCCTAGTCGTGGGAGATTCGAGACAGGGCATCGATTCTCCAGAGTAGACTAGTGTATACAGTCGAGACCCCGACGAGGGGCGGTGGCCGGTCTCACAAGCCACTGGTGTAAGTTGGATCACCTAAGATGTATACAGGTGCTCATTGGGTTATGAGTACACCGGACAGGACTCGCCGGGAACATGCTAGTTGGTCTTATACCTGACGTCAGATAGCAGTTCCCAGGTGACATGTGTACAGGTTAGTTCATCGACCTGGGGATCGTCATTTGTCTCGTGTGAGTTCCCACTGTGCTTTGATTACTACCCTACCACGGCTCAAAGGAGTCGTGCAAACAGGTTTTAGTTGGGTACAGTCCCGAGCCACATGGAGACAGTGAGCGGATCTTCGGGGGTTTCGTCTCTCCCGGTATTGGGGTGAGGTCGCGCTGTGTCTAGGAGAGCCATTACACGAAGACCTTGGCCAAGGCAGGAGATTTACTGGTAGGTATTCCAGTAGTATCTCAGGGTGTTCTGGGCTACACTCCGACACGACTTGTACCGCTTTTGGGGGTCTGACTTTTACCAACCCCCTAGGCCCGACATGCGATGCTCATAGACGAACGGACCGGACTGTACGGATATTGTCACTGACAGGCTCAGTAGGGTGTCAGGATGAGTTCGCTCATCGACGTCCCTTTTAGTCAATAGCTGGTGGCCCGTCACGTATTGGCTTATACCTCTGACGTGCTAGTGGTTAAATCCATAGCCATAGTATTGACGAGTCTTTAGAGTCCACCACACTTTCAGTTACTCAGCTTTCGGGCGAAACGCTGTAGAGGCCGTATGGAGATATGGCAGGGTTCGATCAGATACGTGCGGTATTGCACGGATCGTGATCGGACGGTTTTTTACTAGCCGGCTTTGGCTTAAGCCGGATCTTAGTATTTAATAGTGTAGTTTTGTCTTTTTGCATTTGTATCCGGACGGAATACAGATGCGGGTGTGTATGCACAGTATCGGGGTTATCCTGTAATTTATTATGGGACCAGTTTTCTGGGGTTGCCACTTTGCATTCCGTTCCGGCCGGTTTTCTCTTTTTCCTTCCCGGTCGGACTTTTCCGGTGGAGGGGGTTATTTGCAAGTTTGCAAATAACACTTTGGGGAGGGGGTTTATTGCAAAAGGTTTTATTATGAAATCTTTTTGGCTTTTCATGCATTGATTAAGGTATGGATGGGTATTTTTTTTTGATGTGATTTGGGAATGGGGTTTGGGGCCGGCACTGTTGGAGAGTGGTGTGAGGAGTTTAATTGTGTGCATTTTTCCTTCTTGAATTAATTAGTGGGTCCCCCCCACCACATTTTGTTTTGTGGATGTGCTGTGAGGATTTTTCCTTGATTGATTTTTATTTGCAACCTTCACAAATCAATTCACAGAGAGAGTGCTTGCTTGATTTTCCAGTGAGCACTAGATTGATTTATATGTGTGCAGGCTTCATTTCCTTTTCCTAGAGAGCCTCTTCTCTTGATTTGGCCGAGCTCTTTTTCCTGCATGCTCATTTTTCTCCATCTTGCATCAATGAAAGTCTAGTGCAAAATTCCTCCAAAAGAAATGGCAACCTCATAACCCCAAAAGAGACTAGCTTCTACACTATATCTATAGCAAACCTTGGACGCGTCGGCTAGCCAACTTCGCGCCCGAGTTGCCTCGGTATAGAGGCGGGAGCCCGTAAAAGAATCCGGCTACGTGGTGCCCTTCCGGCAAGGAGGCAACGACCGGAGTTTCCGCGGGAGATCGGGACAACGACGAGAAGACCGGAGGACTCGGATCACTCGGTATATCTCTAACTCATTCTCATGTTAGCTTAGACTAGTTTAATGGCATGATCCGGGGTTTAGTGCGCGGTGGTGCCGGTTTGCCAAGTCCGCAAAATTAAAGTTTATCACCGCTTCCGCATTTGGCCGTCGGATTGACGGCCGGGGCGCCGCCGTGCACTTACAGTGGTATCAGAGCCTCGCCATTAACTTCGTCTAGCTTCGTTTGATGTGTTTTTCAGTTCCAATCGACCAAAATTCCAAAAACCCAATTTGAGTTCACATCAGTTTTCTGTTAAGATTTTTTGGTGTCTAAAAATTTTTCAGGTGGTCTCAGATTGATGTGCAGGGAGTTCTAAAAACTCTGAGAAAATTCGAGACAGTGACCCCTCAACAAGAGCGCGGAAGGGCGGCAGAAACCACCTTGTTGCCGCGCTTCCGCCGCAGGTTGGTGGGCTCACTGCTTCGAAGTTTTTCAGTGGGCTTCTGGGCTTATTTTGGGTGTTTTGGAATATTAAAATTGGGCCCAGGTTTTCTGTGAGTGCTACAGTTTTGATTGGGGGCCCACTTGTTAATTTTTTGGTCAATCGGAAAATTTTAAACACATTTTTCACAGTATTTACATTATATCTGCGACCGTGAATGTCACTCGATCGGTAAATCCCGTCTAACTGCTATAGCCCGGTTAGACGGATTTGCGAACGTGACTTTCACGTTGATGTTCTGTTTTTGCTGTGATGTTGCGGATCGGTCGTGGGGGATAGCCTGGATGCAATGCTAGTACTGTGCTGTTGTATTATGTGCATTTGATATTGCGGGGCGAGCGTCCGACATGTGGACTGCCGTCACTGCCTGTTTGTATTATTCTTTTGGGGCACGACCTGGTTGCGGTCGATGTACCCGGTGTATGTATATTTTACATTCTGTACTAGGATTACCCCGCGGTGGGGTGCACGGATGGCCGGGTTCTATAGGGCAACAAGCCCGCATCTCATGGCATTAAGACGTAGGGGGCTTCACTCTGGGATTGGCGGGTTATTCGCCGCACTCGTAAGGGGTACAGGTTGACCCAGGAGGGGTGCCCAGGTCGCCGGATTCCATGGAGTGCTGGGTGGTCCATTCACGGAGCTGAAGGGGGCTGCCTCGCTTCAGGTTTTGGCGGGTGACTTGCCGCATCCGTAGGGGTCTAGGTTTTCATTCCACAGGCTATCCACACGACCAGGGGAACGTCGGGTTTCAGTAGTGGCTCTGTGAAACCCGGGGATCCCAGATATCTGTATTGTTCTGTGATGTTGTACATTTTCTGTGATGTTGCATTTCTTTTCACGCCTTGAGCGAAATATAATATATTGGTATATATATTAGTAGATGTTGTATATGTTTTTCATCCGCGCTAGTCCAGTCCCCGCTCTACCGTTAGTAAGCTAACCTAACGGGTGATGACGGGACCCAGTGACGAATGCGGAGGGCATATACGTACGTCGGTATATTTTCGTTCTTTATTGGTGTGATCAATTGATGGGACTGCATTGATTCGGATCAATGCAAGTTAAACAAACCTATTCTGATGTTGTTGGAACACTTTTCAAAAAGCTGTTATTGCAAGGACGTTCACTTTTGTTTTGCATCGTGGTATTCATTTGGAATATCCTGCTCCTCAGTCGACGAGGCAAGGGCCGAGATCCCTTCACCGGGAGTGACCCCTTGGACAGAAGTTTGCGTCAGGGCATTAACTTCACTATAGCCGATTACTTTTGCTTTGCATCGTGGTATTCAGTTGGAATATCCTGCACCTCATTCTACGGGGAAAGAGCCGAGATCCCTTCACCGGGAGTGACCTCTTTAGTAAAGGTTTTCGTCACTATATTTTCTAAAAAGCTATCCGTTCCTTCAACGAGATCAAGTTCATTACGTTAAAAGTTTTCGCCAGAAACCATTCGTAGCCCTCCGTCGTTTCATATGGGTAGTCAATAGTATTCAAGCTGTGTTTGTTGGCCTTAGTCAAGGCACAGTGTTTGGTAGCTATTGGGTATTCATATGCTGCATAGATAGATGTGTTGGTTTGGGACAGTCGTATGGCCTTGTTGGCCTTAGTCAAGGGCTTGTACGGGTGGGTTCAAATCAACCTGGACAATGACGGGTAGAACTTGACATGTGACTTATGATTTGTTGGCCTTAGTCAAGGTCATAAGAGCATGGGGCAGAAATCACATCGGGAGTTTCAAAAGTACTGAAACTTGCCAGATATGTGCATACCTTCTGGAGTGTGGTACCGTGAGCGGATTCCGTCACGTTATCATGCGATGAGAGTTGGATCCCGATTCCCATTGATGAGTTGGTTTACTCCTCGGGTGACCCCGACTAATTCTTCTTTCAGGTTTGGAGGAGAATTTGAGGTACAGTGGGAGGTTTCCAGATTAGATTAAGTGATAACCATTCTGATCTAGGATTGAGTTCATGCTGAGTGTTTCTTTTCTCTCTCTCTTGGCAGCGACCATTGACCCGACCCTAAGACTATGACTCAGTGACCAAGTTGACCGAACCTACTTAACACTGGCTTTTGGATTGTCAAAGCTGCAGACCTCATTGCCACTCCTACCTTTACCCTTTTCTCCAGGACACCCCGTATTACTACGAACGTCCACTTCCATTGGACAAAACCATCGTATGGTTATATACGAACTCGAAGGACTTCGAGGATGGTTTCTGGTTCTGGAGAAAACGGATAGGATTATTCAGTTGTCTTTTCTTTTCACCCTCTCTCAGGTTGCGAGTACTCCTTAGTTTAGGAGTAGTACACCTATTATACAAATTGGATAGTCTTCTTTCAAACCATAGGATGGTGCCGACCGGTAGGGAATGAAGAAAACCAGTTAGCCTAAACGGTGTACAGAAGGTATTAAGTTCAGACAAAGCAAGGGATTAGTAAGAGGGCAAAGTAAATTGCGACTGCTATTCACGACCAAACCAAGTATTTCTTCGCCAATCCTAAATCACCTTTGTATTTCTCCAAGACACTCCGTATCACTACGAAGATCCCATTTTATTGGATAATCCATCGTATGGTTATATACGAACTCGAAAGGAACTTGTTCCAGTTCGGGGATGGATCCTGGTTCAGGAGAAATAGGAATAAAGTACATTCAGGTGTCTTTTATCTTCACCTTCTCTCGCGTTGCGAGTGCTCCTAGGATTAGGACAGTACACCCTTTATGCTTTTTGGATAGTCTTCTTCCAAACCATAGGCTGGTGCCGAACGGTAGGGAAGGAAGAAAACCAATTGGCCTAAAGGGGTGTACAAAAGGTAATGACTAAAGACATATAAAGGGATTTGGAGAGGTGGCAAAGAATTATACGGTTATAGTTGTGAATCTGGATAATGGTAGAGGCATTACTAGGAATACCTGGATACCCCACCGAAACATTTCAATGTTTCAGTTTCTCTGTGTACTGTTAAAAGAAGACTGATTTCCCGATTAGACACTTGCTTCAGGGTATGTATTTACCAGGTATGATTCTCACATCTGTATGGTTTTACAGATGATGAGTGGGAGTAAGTTATTGGGAATTAGGTGACCATCCTCATTATATCGGGATTCGTTGGAATTGGTGATATTTGAGGAAATCACCTGGGCTGTTTGCCGGTCGGCAAATATTTGGTTTTGAATATCCGCTGTTGTGCACCAATTTCAAATTGATATATCTGTACGTCTATTTTCATAGAGTGAGATATACCTTTTTGATATTATGTCGATGACATTTACCTATATCAGTGGATGGTTAGGTAAGGAGCATTAAACAGCGGTGTAATTCTTCTTAACCATAAGTACAGTTTTCAACCTACGACACACAGTGAATGAGTTGTTAGACTCAGCGAACTTATACAGAGTATTGTATGTTGTCCAGTGTCCATTAGGACAGAGGGGTTGGCCTCATACTATATTCTATTTACTTTTAACTTCTCTAGTTCTTAGACATGTGTTTCGTAGAAACACAGAGTCTAAGTTTTGAGGAGTTATAGGTATTTGAATAGAGTAGAGAACCAGGTGTAGCAAGTATCGGGATTCTTCAAAGTGATCGAAGATGTAGATACTTGTGTATGGTATTCAGTTGATAGTAATAAAGAGAAATTGCTTCTCTTTCAGGTTACTCATAATTGGAAGCACTCCTAAGTTGAGTAACGCTGATTGGCCTCCTTCCATTTAGTTGACATGCACTGGAGACAGCTGCATGATTTGAATCTGGTTAAATTAAATCAGTGCCTCTGGTTCTATATTGGATATAGTACAGTTCATATCTTAACATTATTAAGGTACGGGGAGTTGTCCGGCTTATGATTAAAACCAGACACTGGATAACTCAAGGCACGTTTCTGTAATGGCTGTTTGTGGGTTAACCCAGGCTATGACGAGGGTTGACTTTCTACCATCTGGCAGATCAATAGAAATATTGTTCTAGACTCGCCACAGTTTTATTAAAAATGGATTTTTTCAAAAACAGTAGTGGGAGTATGGTAGAACTGGAAGTGATTCCAGAACCGCAAACGATTACTGAAGATTTGATAAGGAACCTGAAGATTCAATCTGATTTGACATTCCATTGGCCACTCCGCAGATAAGGTGGGTAACTTCAGGCACCCGAGAGGTACTCTGGTAGCCTCAAGGACGGTGAAAGGGAAGTTCTTGTTTACCCACACTTGCCATTGTTGTTGATCCAGGCTGCGAGACCCGGCAGGAGGATGAGTATAGCGTAGTTCTAAACTTGCTTTAGAAGTGCACGTCTATATGACTCTGCCAGAGGGTTGTCGTAGTCAGTGGGAGCAGCGGAAGCATTGGTGGACATCAGGCTTATGTCTATTTATAGACTAAAGCAGATGTAGCGGAGATAGATCATCTATTTCTGATGTGACAGTCATAGGTTTGACGTCATCAGAATAGGGGATGGATCTGTTGAGAAGGTAGTAGGAAGTGATATTCCTATACTACGATCGGTTATACTTCGGTCGTCACACAGTGGTTTCTCCACAAAGGACTTGGACATTATATCAGACATGCTGGTTACTAGATCTATGGTTTTAGATCTAGATTTGGGTGGTTTCCCAATCAGGGTACTTTGACAGCATTCTAAGAGTATTTAGAATGGACGACTCCTGGCACGGTAGTATACCTGCAGGTAATGGAGTCACCCTCTCTAAAGGTGTCTTATAGACTAAAGTAGAGAGGGATGTGCATGATTGGCAGATCACTTGCTTAGGCAATTGAGTCAATCATGAGATGTCAAGTACCACACCAGATGTTGTTCTTGCACTAGATGCAATAAGTTGATATTGATCCAATCCTGGAGAAACAGTCGGAAGCAGTTTTAGAACATAAGTGGCTGTTCTAGGGATATGATAACGAAAGCCTCTTTCGGGAGACAATTATCATTCCAGGCTTCCAAGGTGACATGGACGACAAGGAGGTTGTCAGAGTTTTAGTTTTTCCTTCTGACGAGGGGCAGTATTTTGGACAGGTGGTCCAAGGCAATACTGAGGG
Organism: Agapanthus africanus; assembly: GCA_030015575.1. Taxonomy (NCBI): domain Eukaryota; kingdom Viridiplantae; phylum Streptophyta; class Magnoliopsida; order Asparagales; family Amaryllidaceae; genus Agapanthus; species Agapanthus africanus. Next base: position 291,346,773 of record JASDDO010000012.1, on the reverse strand, counting down.
TGGCATGGCGCAGGATACTGATTAAGTTCAGTTGACGATACAGTCTAAGAAGTTTGGATTTGGAGTTCATTCATGAGCTAGGTCCCATCAGACATCCAGACATTCTAAGACAGGTATTGCTCATTTCGGAAGATGGCTTTCTCCGCGAACTTGAGATATAGAGAGACATAGAAAGAAACTTCTAGGCGGATCCACTCACTGAGGCTTTTCCTCGAACGCAATAGTTTCACAAACGGTTTTTGTGGGACTGACAAGTAGAGGAGTTGGGTGTTCGGTATCACACGGGCTGTGAGTATGCGACATCGCAATAATTAGCCTTGAGTGCAAGTGGGAGATTGTTGGAGATAGTGCCCTCAGAGTCAATTATTGGGTCACAGGCACGTGATTGCAATGATTGAGGGAGGACCTATCCCGGGAAGACAGTCTTACTCGAGATGATAGTTTGCTATCTGGTTTACCTTTATCATCGTGTACTGCTTTAGGTGACATGACATGTCGCTATTGCACGTTGATAGAGCCCCTAGGATTCTTGCTTGACTACCGGCAGTATGAGGGCGATCATATACGTGGGAGCTGGTAGTCTATAAGCACATCCTTAAAAGGTCCCTAGTCGTGGGAGATTCGAGACAGGGCATCGATTCTCCAGAGTAGACTAGTGTATACAGTCGAGACCCCGACGAGGGGCGGTGGCCGGTCTCACAAGCCACTGGTGTAAGTTGGATCACCTAAGATGTATACAGGTGCTCATTGGGTTATGAGTACACCGGACAGGACTCGCCGGGAACATGCTAGTTGGTCTTATACCTGACGTCAGATAGCAGTTCCCAGGTGACATGTGTACAGGTTAGTTCATCGACCTGGGGATCGTCATTTGTCTCGTGTGAGTTCCCACTGTGCTTTGATTACTACCCTACCACGGCTCAAAGGAGTCGTGCAAACAGGTTTTAGTTGGATACAGTCCCGAGCCACATGGAGACAGTGAGCGGATCTTCGGGGGTTTCGTCTCTCCCGGTATTGGGGTGAGGTCGCGCTGTGTCTAGGAGAGCCATTACACGAAGACCTTGGCCAAGGCAGGAGATTTACTGGTAGGTATTCCAGTAGTATCTCAGGGTGTTCTGGGCTACACTCCGACACGACTTGTACCGCTTTTGGGGGTCTGACTTTTACCAACCCCCTAGGCCCGACATGCGATGCTCATAGACGAACGGACCGGACTGTACGGATATTGTCACTGACAGGCTCAGTAGGGTGTCAGGATGAGTTTGCTCATCGACGTCCCTTTTAGTCAATAGCTGGTGGCCCGTCACGTATTGGCTTATACCTCTGACGTGCTAGTGGTTAAATCCACAGCCATAGTATTGACGAGTCTTTAGAGTCCACCACACTTTCAGTTACTCAGCTTTCGGGCGAAACGCTGTAGAGGCTGTATGGAGATATGGCAGGGTTCGATCAGATACGTGCGGTATTGCACGGATCGTGATCGGACGGTTTTTTACTAGCCGGCTTTGGCTTAAGCCGGATCTTAGTATTTAATAGTGTAGTTTTGTCTTTTTGCATTTGTATCCGGACGGAATACAGATGCGGGTGTGTATGCACAGTATCGGGGTTATCCTGTAATTTATTATGGGACCAGTTTTCTGGGGTTGCCACTTTGCATTCCGTTCCGGCCGGTTTTCTCTTTTTCCTTCCCGGTCGGACTTTTCCGGTGGAGGGGGTTATTTGCAAGTTTGCAAATAACACTTTGGGGAGGGGGTTTATTGCAAAAGGTTTTATTATGAAATCTTTTTGGCTTTTCATGCATTGATTAAGGTATGGATGGGTATTTTTTTTTGATGTGATTTGGGAATGGGGTTTGGGGCCGGCACTGTTGGAGAGTGGTGTGAGGAGTTTAATTGTGTGCATTTTTCCTTCTTGAATTAATTAGTGGGTCCCCCCCACCACATTTTGTTTTGTGGATGTGCTGTGAGGATTTTTCCTTGATTGATTTTTATTTGCAACCTTCACAAATCAATTCACAGAGAGAGTGCTTGCTTGATTTTCCAGTGAGCACTAGATTGATTTATATGTGTGCAGGCTTCATTTCCTTTTCCTAGAGAGCCTCTTCTCTTGATTTGGCCGAGCACTTTTTCCTGCATGCTCATTTTTCTCCATCTTGCATCAATGAAAGTCTAGTGCAAAATTCCTCCAAAAGAAATGGCAACCTCATAACCCCAAAAGAGACTAGCTTCTACACTATATCTATAGCAAACCTTGGACGCGTCGGCTAGCCAACTTCGCGCCCGAGTTGCCTCGGTATAGAGGCGGGAGCCCGTAAAAGAATCCGGCTACGTGGTGCCCTTCCGGCAAGGAGGCAACGACCGGAGTTTCCGCGGGAGATCGGGACAACGACGAGAAGACCGGAGGACTCGGATCACTCGGTATATCTCTAACTCATTCTCATGTTAGCTTAGACTAGTTTAATGGCATGATCCGGGGTTTAGTGCGCGGTGGTGCCGGTTTGCCAAGTCCGCAAAATTAAAGTTTATCACCGCTTCCGCATTTGGCCGTCGGATTGACGGCCGGGGCGCCGCCGTGCACTTACAGCGGGGAGGAGGAAATATGAAAAACGATCTTGTTTTGAAGCGTACATCGACTAACCGAAGATCTTTGCTAAACGATAATTAACAACAACCATAGAGTTCTAAGCTACTATGTAAAGAGATTATACCTAACGATTCTAGTCCTTCATCTTTGTGATCTCAACGTCCTACTCGGCCTCCTTTCCGTAATAGAAGATCCACCCGAGTACCCTAATCCAAGCTACACCTCAAGACTTGAGGTAGCTTTGTTTCTCTAGTTGCTAACCAAAGTAACTAAGATGATCTAGAGTTAGGTTATGGAGTGTTAAGTCTATCCTAATCCTTTGTCTCAACTCATGAGTGGTAGGATTAGGGTTTGAAGAAGGAGTGCACTTGAGGAGAGAGAAGGTGGAGATGATAATGAGAATGAAAAGCTTCTCACTTGAATATATGAAAACATAATGAATTATCAAATAAATGGATATAAATGATTATTCACCATGCTTCATTAATTCAATTAGAATGATTCACTATGTGAGTCATTAAGCAATAAATGATGCATTAATGACATAGTGAATCACACTAATGAGTCACAACTTGCATTAAATAAAAATGCCACCTTAACCTCCTTAGTCACCCTCCTTCTAGAAGCTTCTCGGAAAATTACGAGAACGCCCCTCGCATCCGTGAAAACACAGAAAAACTATATACTGTATAAATCCAATAACCCGATACTAGAATCTGGCTTAAACCAAAGCCGGCTAGTAAAAACTGTCCGAATGTCGTACGTGCGTTTAAACACGTATGCGTCCGAACCCTTTGTCGTAAAACCGTACGACCTCTATATCATTTCGCCTGGAGTTGGGAAAACTCTGTGTGGGACTCTAAATACTCGACTACTACGCTGGCAGTGGGTTTAACCACAGACCGCAAGCGGCACTAGCTGTACGTAACGGTCCCCAGGTAGATGTCGATACGAAGGCCGGTGAGGATACCCATCCGAACTCCTACTGAGCCTGTGCGTGAGAATATCCGTGCAGTCCGGTCTGTTCTTCTAAGAGTATCGCATTTATGGTCTAGGGAGGTGGTAAACGTCAGACCCCTAATAACCGTACAAGTCGTGTCGGTATGGCTCTATCACCATCCGAGAATATACTGATCAATCTATTAGTAATTCTCAATCAGCCCTGGCCAGGGACTTATGGTAACTACCAACCGATCACTGTGCGATATCAACTCCTTATACCAGGAGATACGAATCCCTAACAGTCACTCACTGCCTCCATGTAGCTCGGGACTGTGCCCAACTAAAACCTGTTTGTTGGACTCCATTAAACCGTGGTAGGGTAGTAATCAAAGCACAGTGGGAAGTCATACTAGATAAATGACGACTTTAAGTCAACGGACTACCTGCACACATGTCACCTGAGAACTGCTATTTGACGTTAGGTATAAATACCATCCAGTCAGTTCTCGGCGAGTCCTGTCCGGTGTACTCACACCCAGTGAGCATCTGTATACAATCTGAGATGCACTCCACCAATGGCTGCGGGACCAATCCATCGCCCCTCCTCAGGGTCTAGATATGTATACACCAGTCTACTCCGGAGTATCGATGCCCAGTCTCGATACTCCTGCGACCAGGGACATCTAAGGATGTGCTTATTGACTATCCAGCTCCCACTAGTATGACTGTCATCATAACGCCGGAAGTCAGGCAAACACCCTATGTGCTTTACCAACACGTATATATATATATGAATACTACGCAAAATATATATGTCAAGATAAAGACAAACCAAATAGCGTACTATCATATTAAGAAAGACTGTTATGTGCATACATATCCACAGTATCCTATACAATGAAGGCCTCTAGGGCATGTACATCCAACAACCCAAATGAAGAAGAAGCATACTATTGCATCTACTTCAGGTGTTCTTGTAATTGAGAACTGCTTTTCGGGATTCTTCAAAGAGATCGAAGATGGAGATTCTTGTGATTGGTATTCAGATGATAGTAATGGTTTTGAGAAACTAGTTTCTCTTTCAGGTTGCTCATAATTGGATGGATTCCTAAGTTGAGTAATGCTGATTAGCCTCTTTCCATTAAGTTGATATGCACTGGAGACAGTTGCATGATTTGAATCTGGTTCCAATTAAATTAGTGCCAAAGTTTCTATATTGGATATAGAATAGTTCGTACCTTAAAAGATATTAAGGTACGTGGAGTTTTCCAGCTTATGCTTAAAACCAGACTCTAGATAACTCAGGGCACGTTTCTGTAATGGCTGTTTGTGGGTTGACCCTAGCTATGACGAGGGTTGATATTCTACCATTTGGGAGATCAATAGTGATATTGTTCTTGACTCGCCACAGTTTTAGTAAAATGGATTTTTTCAGAAAACAGTAGTGGGAGTATGGTAGAACTGGAAGTGATTCCAGAACCGCAAACGATTACGGAAAATTTAATAGGACCTATATATTCAATCAGGTTTGACATTCCAATAGCCACTCCGCAGATATGGTGGGTAACCTCAGACACCCGAAAGGTACTACGGTAGCCTCAAGGACGGTGACAGGGATGTTCTTATCTACCCAGACTTGACACTACTATTGTTCTAGGCTATGAGACCCGGTAGGAGGGTTGTCGTAGTCAGTGGGAGCAGCGGAAGCATAGTGGGCAAGATGCATATATCTATTTATAGACTTGAGCAGTTATAGCGGAGATAGATCATTTAATTTTGATGTGACAGTCATGGGTTTGACTTCAATCAGAATAGGGGATGGATCTGTTAAGAAGGTAGTAGGGTATGATGTCAAGGTATCTGGATGACATACACAGAGTAGGAAGTAAAATTCCTATACTACGATCGGTTGTACTGTGGTCGTCACACAGTTGTTTCTCCAGACAGGATATGGATATAATATTTGACATTTTGGTTTCTAGATCTATGGTTTTAGATCTGGATTTGGGTAGTTTCCCAATGTGGGTACTTTGACAGTATTCTAATGGTTTTTAGAATAGATGACTCCTGGCATGGTGGTGTACCTGCAAGTGATGGACTCACCCTCTCTAAAGGTGTCTTACAGACTAAAGTGGAGAGGGATGTGCATGATTGGCAGATCACTTGCTTAGGCAATTGAGTCAATCATGAGATGTCAAGTACTACACCAGATGTTGTTTTTGCACTAGATGCAATAAGTTTGTATTAATCCAATCCTGGAGAAACATCAGGAAGCAGTTTTAGAACATAAGTGCATGTTCTACGGATTTGATGACGGCAGCCTCCTTCGGGAGACGATTATCATTCCAGGCTTCAAAGGTGACATGGATGACAGAGTGATTGTCAGAGCTTCAGTTTTCCCTCTGACGAGGGACAGTATTATGGACAGGTGGTCCAAGAGGATACTGTGGGTGGCATGGTGCCGGATACTGATTAGGTTCAGTGATTGATACAGTCTAAGAAGTTTGGATTTGGAGTTCATTTATGAACTAGGTCCCATCAGATGTCCAGACATATTCTAAGACAGGTATTACTCAATTCGGGAGATGGCTTTCTCCGCGAACTTGAGATTAAGAGAGATATAGAAAGAAACATCTACGCGGATCCACTCCCTGAGGCTATTTGTCGAACACAATAGTTTTACAAACGGGCTTTGTGAAACTGATTAGTAGAGGAGTTGGATGTTCGGTTTCACACGGGCTGTGAGTAGTCGACATCGCAATAATTAGCCTTAAGTGCAAGTGGGAGATTGTTGGAGATAGTGCCCTCAGAGTCAATTATTGGATCGCAGGTACGTGATTGCAATGATTGCAGAGGACCTATACCGGTAGGACAGTCTTACTCGAGATGATAGTATGCTATCTGGTTTGCCTTTATCAGTCGTGTACATGTTCAGGTGACTGATTACATGTTACACTTTGATAGAGACCTTAGGATCTTGCTTTACTACCAACAGTATGATGGCGATCATATACGTGAGAGTTGGGTAGTTTATATGCATATCCTTAATAGTGGTCCCTAGTCGTGGGAGTTTCGAGACAGGGCATCGATACTCCGGAGTATACTAGTGTGTACAGTCGAGACCCCGACGAGGGGCGGTGGCCGGTCTCACAAGCCACTAGTGTCAGTTGGATCACCTAAGATGTATACAGGTGCTCATTAGGTTATGAGTACACCGGACAGGACTCGCCGGGAATCTGCTAGTTGGTATTATACATATCGTCAGATAGCAGTTCCCTGGTGACATGTGTACAGGTTAGTTCATCGACCTGAGGTCGTCATTTGTCTCGTGTGAGTTCCCACTGTGCTTTGATTTCTACCCTACCACGGCTCAAAGGAGTCGTGCAAACAGGTAGTTTTTGGGTACAGTCCCGAGCCATATGGAGGCACTTGAGCGGATCGGCAGGGGATTCGTCTTTCCTGGTATTGGGGGCGAGGTCGTGCTGTGTCTAGGAGAGCCATTACACAAAGTCCATGGCCATGGCAGGAGATTTACTGGTAGGTACTCCAGTAGTATCTCAGGGTGTTATTGGGCTACACTCCGACACGACTTATTCTGCTATTGGGGGTCTGACGTTACTAGCCCCCTAGGCAGATATGCGATACTCATAGACGAACGGACCGGACTGTATATACATTGTCACTGTTAGGCTCAGTAAGGTTTCCGGATGAGTTCGCTCATCGGCCTCCCTTGAGGTCAGTCCATGGAAAGCCGTTACGCATAGCTAGTGCCGCTGACGGTTTGTGGTTAAACACACTGCCAGGGTACTGACGAGTCATTAGAGTCCCCCACAGACAGTTTCCCAAGTTCGGGCGAAACGTTGTAGAGGCCGTATGGTTTTATGGGAGGGTTCGGAAAATGCACGTGCGTTTACGCACGTGTTATTTTTCGGGCAGATAATACTGGTCGGCTTTGGTTTAAGCCGGATCCGAGTATTATATTGAGTAGGTATAATATCTTTGTCTCAGTTGCATTTGTATTCGGTCGTAATACAAATGCGGGTATATTTATACAGTTACGGGGTTATCCTGAAAGTCGTTTCCGGATCACTTTTGGAAGTTGCCAGTTTTCTATCAGCCGTCTTTCCAGTTTTCTATCAGCCGTCTTTTAAATTCGGTTAAAGACGGATTTATCATTTCTTGGATTAGGGTGAGTCATGCTTCTAAAAGGTTCTAGAAAGGGTGACTTGGCATGGTGAGTCATTTGTGCATTAATGGAGCCATTAATGCAATGGTGACTAGGTTAATGAATCACCATTTGCATTAATGAGGTTTTGTTTGCATGAAGGATATTTGTGGTTGATCTTTTCTCTTGTGGTCACTCTCCCCTCTCCTACACTCACCTCCCTCCATCTATATATGGCCGGCCCCTCCCCTCTCTCATTTGCTAGCTTGATTCATTTTGTTAAAAGATTATGATAGTATTTGGGGTGCATGGAATTTCATAGCTCATTTCATTCCATCACCCGATTCGAGTGGCAACTTCATTAACCGATCTTCCTCGGATTTGGACGAAGTGAGACAGAGTCATCTACTCATTCTCTACATCAGTCTTGGTCGTCTCTTTTAGCAAACTTGACGACCGAGTTGCCTCGAGTCAGAGGCGGGAGCCCGTTTAAAGAATCAGTGACGTGGTGCCACCTGGACAGCAGATCGGAGATCGACGAGATCAAAGCAGCCGCAACGGAGCGTGGGATGATGGTTAAAGAACGAAGGACTCGGATCGTTCGGTATAACCTTTCTACACTCTTTACAGTTTGTTAGTTTAGCAATAATGGCAGATCCGGGTTAAAGTATACGATAGCGTCAGTTAAAAAGTTTTTGTTCCGCATTTGGCGCCTGTAGACGGCCGGGGCGCTACCGTAGATTAACAGTGGTATCAGAGCCTCACCATTTTGCTATACTAACTTATGCTAACATGTTTAAAATATCGATCGAACCGGAAATCAAAAACTGCAAATTTCAAGTTCACAGTTTCTGTAGATTTTAAATGATGTCCTAAAATTATTCTACATATCTCAGAAAACTGTGCAGGGTTTTATAAGAACACCGTACAAATTTGGGCACATGAATCGACAAGACTGCCGCGGAATCGTGGCCAAACCCATGGTTTGGCCGCGCATCCGCGGCCGTTCTGTGTGATCCTGCCCCCAAACTTGCACAGTGTATTCTCTTCTGGAATTTGGGGTTTTTGGTATATATCTTTTGGGCCCAGATTTTGTTACTGTTCACCAGTTGTTCGTGGGGCCCACTTTGTGATATTTAGTCGATCGAAATTTAAACATGTTAGTTTACAGTGCTTACATTATATCTCCGATCGGGAATGTCATTTGATCGGTAAACCGCGTCCGATTGTTATAGTTCTTTTAGACGGGTTTGCGAACGTGACATTCGCGTTGATGTTCTGTGTTGTGCTGTGATGTTGCGGATTTATCGTGGTGGATAGCAGTGTGCAATGATAGTGCAGTTTGAGTTTATTTGTACATTTGATATTGCGGGGCGAGCGTCCAACTTGTGGACTGCCGTCACTGCCTGTTGTATAATATTCTTTTGGGGCACGACCAGGTTGCGGTCGATGTACATGTTGTACTATTTTTCATTACTGTACTAGGTTTTACCCCGCGACGGAGTGCACGGATAGCCGGGTTTTGGAGGGGCAACGGGTCCGCATCTCATGGCTTTGAGAGGCAGAGGGGTCCCACTCTAGAATTGGCAGACTATTCGCCGCACTCGTAGGGGGTACAGGTTGACCCAAGGAGGGGTGACCAAGATTACCGGATTCCGTGAAGTGCAGGGTGGTCCATTCACTTTGCTGTAGGGGCTGCCTCGCTTCAGGTTTTGGCGGGTAACTTGCCGCACCCGTAGGGGTCTAGGTTTCATTGCACAGGCTGTCCACACGACCAGGGGAACGTCGGGTTTCAGCTGCGGCTCTGTGAAACCCTGGGATCCCAGATTATCTGTATTGTTCTGTGATGCTTATTACTTTTCTTTAATGTTGCATATTATCACGCCTGGAGCGATTATTGTATATTGGTTTATATACTATTAGATGTTGTATATGTTTTATACCCGCGCTAGTCCAGTCCCCGCTCTGTCGTTAGTTAAGTAACCTAACGGGTGATGACGGGACCCAGTGACGAATGCGGATGGCATATACATACATTTTATTTTCGTTCTTTTCTAGTGTGATTGATTGATGGGACTGTTGATTCTGATCAATGCAAAGTAAAGAAAACCTGTTTACAGTTGTTGGAACAAATTTAAAAGGTGTTATTGCAAAGACGTTTCCTTTTGTTTTGCATAGCGGTATTCAGTGGAATATCCTGCACCTCATTCGACGGGGCAAGGGCCGATATCCCTTCACCGGGACTGACCCCTTGGGCAGAAGTTTGCGTCAGGGTAATAACTTCACTATAGTCGATTACAAGTTGCTTTGCTTCGCGGTATTCAGTGGAATATCCAGCACCTCATTCCACGAGGAAAGAGCCGAGATCCCTTCATCCGGAGTGACCTCTTTAGCAAAAGGTTTTCGCCACTATATTTTAAAAGCTATCAGGTTCCTTCAGCGATATCAAGTTCACTATATTAAAGGTTTTTCGCCAAAAACCAGCCGTAGCCCTCCGTCACTTCTTTTGGTTATTCAGTAGTATTCAAGCTATGTATTTTGACCTAACACCAAGGCATAGTGTTTGGTAGCTGCTGGGTATTCAATTGTTGTATAGATAGATGAGTTGGTTTGGGACAGCCGTTCTGCCATTTTGACCTAACGCCAAGGGCATGTGCGGGTGGGTTCAAATTAACAAGATAGTGACGGGTAGAACTTGGCATGTGACTTATGACATTTTGACCTAACGCCAAGGTTATAAGAGCATGGGGCAAAAATCATATTGGGAGTTTCTAAAGAAACTGAAACTTGCCAAGTATGCGCATACCTTCTGGAGTGTGAGTAACGTGGATGCATTCCATCACGTTATCATACGATGAGAGTTGGATCCCGATTCCCACTGATGAGTTGGTTTACTCTTCGGGTGATCCCGATTGATTCTTCTTTCAGGTTTGGAGGAGAATTTGACAGGACAGTGGGACATTTCCGGATTAGATAAAGTGATAATCATTCTGATCGAGGTTAGAGTGCACGCAGAGTGTTTCTTTTCTCTCTCTCTTTGGCAGCGACGTTAGACCGACCCTAGACTATGACTCAGTGAGCAGGTTAACCGAACCTTCTTAAATTACTGGCTTTTGGATTGTCTGAGTTGCATAAGTCATTGCCACTCCTTCTTTTACCCTTTGTATTTCTCAGAACACCCGTATTACTACGGACATCCACTTCCATTTTATAGATCCATCGTATGACTATATACGAACTCGAAGGGACTTCTTCGAGGATGGATCAAGGTTCAGGAGAAATAGAATTGGTTTATTCAGTTGTCTTTTATTATCACCTTCTCTCAGGTTGAGAGAGCTCTTTAGTTTAGGAAAGTACACCTATTACGCTTATTGGATAGTCTTATTCCAAACCATAGGCAGGTGCCGAAAGGTAGGGAATGAAGAAAACCAATTAGCCTAAGTAGGGTGTGCATAAGGTAATATGTAAAGACAAAATGAAAGGGATTAGAAAGAGGGCAAAGTAAATTGCGACTGATATCATTCACGACCAAAACCGCGTACTTCATCGCCACTTCTATTTCACCTTTAAAGGAATAAGGTATTATTCAGTTGTCTTTTATCATCACATTCTCTCAAGATATGAGTACTCCTTGGTTTAGGAGAGTACACCTATTATGCTTACTGGATCTTCTTATTCCAAACCATAGGCTGGTGCCGAACGGTAGGGAAGGAAGAAAACCATTTAGCCTAACGATGGTATGCAGGAGGTAACGACTAAAGACAAATAAAGGGACTTGGAGAGATGGCAGTAAAATATACGGTTAAAGTCATGAATTGGATTATGGAAGAGGCATTGCTATGAATACCAGGATACCCCTACGAAACATTTTCATGTTTCAGTGCATTGTTAAAGGAAAACTGTTTTTCCGATTAGATACTTACTCCAAGGGTATGTATTTACCAGGTTTCATTCTCATATCTGTATGGTTTTACAGATGATGAGTGGGAGGAAGTTATTGGGAATTAGGTGATTATCCTCATTATATCGGAATTCGTTGTAATTGGTGATATTTGAGGAAATCGCCAGGGTACAGTTTTTAACCTACGATGCACAGGTTTTGAGTTGCTTAAACTCAGCGGACTTATACAGAGTATTGTATGTTGTCCAGTGTCCATCAGGACAAAGGGGTAGGTCCTCGTACTATGTTCTGTTTACTTATGACTTCTCTAGTATTTAGACAAGTATTTCGTAGAAATACGAGGTCTAAGTTTTGAGAAGTTGTGGGTATAAGAATAAAGTAGAGAACCAGGTATCGCAAGTATCGGGATTCTTCAAAGAGATCGAAGATGGAGATTCTTGTGATTGGTATTCAGATGATAGTAATGGTTTTAAGAAACTAGTTTCTCTTTCAGGTTGCTCATAATTGGATGGATTCCTAAGTTGAGTAATGCTGATTAGCCTCTTTCCATTAAGTTGATATGCACTGGAGACAGTTGCATGATTTGAATCTGGTTCCAATTAAATTAGTGCCAAAGTTTCTATATTGGATATAGAATAGATCGTACCTTAAAAGATATTAAGGTACGGGGAGTTGTCTAGCTTATGCTTAAAACCAGACTCTGGATAACTCAGGGCACGTTTCTGTAATGGCTGTTTGTGGGTTGACCCTGGCTATGACGAGGGTTGATATTCTACCATTTGGGAGATCAATAGTGATATTGTTCTTGACTCGCCACAGTTTTAGTAAAATGGATTTTTTCAGAAAACAGTAGTGGGAGTATTGTAGAACTGGAAGTGATTCCAGAACCGCAAACGATTACGGAATATTTAATAGGACCTATATATTAAATCAGGTTTGACATTCCAATAACCACTCCGCAGATATGGTGGGTAACCTCAGACACCCGAAAGGTACTACGGTAGCCTCAAGGACGGTGACAGGGAGGTTCTTATCTACCCAGACTTGAAACTACTATTGTTCCAGGCTATGAGACCCGGTAGGAGGGTTGTCGTAGTCAGTGGGAGCAGCGGAAGCATAGTGGGCAAGATGCTTATATCTATTTATAGACTTGAGCAGTTATAGCGGAGATAGATCATTTAATTTTGATGTGACAGTCATGGGTTTGACTTCAATCAGAATAGGGGATGGATCTGTTAAGAAGGTAGTAGGGTATGATGTCATGGTATCTGGATGACATACACAGAGTAGGAAGTAAAATTCCTATACTACGATCGGTTGTACTGTGGTCGTCACACAGTTGTTTCTCCAGACAGGATATGGATATAATATTTGACATTCTGGTTTCTAGATCTATAGTTTTAGATCTGGATTTGGGTAGTTTCCCAATGTGGGTACTTTGACAGTATTCTAATGGTTTTTAGAATAGATGACTCCTGGCTTGGTGGTGTACCTGCAAGTGATGGAGTCACCCTCTCTAAAGGTGTCTTACAGACTAAAGGGGAGAGGGATGTGCATGATTGGCAGATCACTTGCTTAGGCAATTGAGTCAATCATGAGATGTCAAGTACCACACCAGATGTTGTTTTTGCACTAGATGCAATAAGTTTGTATTAATCCAATTCTGGAGAAACATCAGGAAGCAGTTTTAGAACATAAGTGCATGTTCTACGGATTTGATGACGGCAGCCTCCTTCGGGAGACGATTATCATTCCAGGCTTCAAAGGTGACATGGATGACAGAGTGATTGTCAGAGTTACAGTTTTCCCACTGATGAGGGACAGTATTATGGACAGGTGGTCCAAGAGGATACTGTGGGTGGCATGGTGCCGGATACTGATTAAGTTCAGTGATTGATATAGTCTAAGAAGTTTGGATTTGGAGTTTATTTATGAACTAGGTCCCATCAGATGTCCAGACATATTCTAAGACAGGTATTACTCAATTCGGGAGATGGCTTTCTCCGCGAACTTGAGATTAAGAGAGATATAGAATGAAACATCTAGGCGGATCCACTCACTGAGGCTATTTCTCGAACACAATAGTTTTACAAACGGGCTTTATGAAACTGATTAGTAGAGGAGTTGGATGTTCGGTTTCACACGGGCTGTGAGTAGTCGACATCGCAATAATTAGCCTTAAGTGCAAGTGGGAGATTGTTGGAGATAGTGCCTTCAGAGTCAATTATTGGATCGCAGGTACGTGATTGCAATGGTTGCGGAGGACCTATACCGGTAGGACAGTCTTACTCGAGATGATAGTATGCTATATGGTTTGCCTTTATCAGTCGTGTACATGTTCAGGTGACTGATTACATGTTACACTGTGATAGAGCCCTTAGGATCTTGCTTTATTACCAACAGTATGATGGCGATCATATACGTGAGAGTTGGGTAGTTTATATGCATATCCTTAATAGTGGTCCCTAGTCGTGGGAGTTTCGAGACAGGGCATCGATACTCCGGAGTAGACTAGTGTGTACAGTCGAGACCCCGACGAGGGGCGGTGGCCGGTCTCACAAGCCACTGGTGTCAGTTGGATCACCTAAGATGTATACAGGTGCTCATTAGGTTATGAGTACACCGGACAGGACTCGCCGGGAATCTGCTAGTTGGTATTATACATATCGTCAGATAGCAGTTCCCTGGTGACATGTGTACAGGTTAGTTCATCGACCTGAAGTCGTCATTTGTCTCGTGTGAGTTCCCACTGTGCTTTGATTTCTACCCTACCACGGCTCAAAGGAGTCGTGCAAACAGGTAGTTTTTGGGTACAGTCCCGAGCCATATGTAGGCACGTGAGCGGATCGGCAGGGGATTCGTCTCTCCCGGTTTTGGGGGCGAGGTAGTGCTGTGTCTAGGAGAGCCATTACACAAAGTCCATGGCCATGGCAGGAGATTTACCGGTAGGTACTCCAGTAGTATCTCAGGGTGTTATTGGGCTACACTCCGACACGACTTATACTGCTATTGGGGGTCTGACGTTACTAGCCCCCTAGGCAGATATGCGATACTCATAGACGAACGGACCGGACTGTATATACATTGTCACTGTTAGGCTCAGTAGGGTTTCCGGATGAGTTCGCTCATCGGCCTCCCTTGAGGTCAGTCCATGGGCAGCCGTTACGCTTAGCTAGTGCCGCTGACGGTTTGTTGTTAAACCCACTGCCAGGGTACTGACGAGTCAATAGAGTCCCCCATAGACAGTTTCCCAAGTTCGGGCGAAACGTTGTAGAGGCCGTATGGTTTTATGGCAGGGTTCGGAAAATGCACGTGCGTTTACGCACGTGTTATTTTTCGGGCAAATAATACTGGTCGGCTTTGGTTTAAGCCGGATCCGAGTATTATATTGAGTAGGTATAATATCTTTGTCTCTGTTGCATTTGTATTCGGTCGTAATACAAATGCGGGTATATTTATACAGTTACGGGGTTATCCTGAAAGTCATTTCAGGATCACTTTTGGAAGTTGCCAGTTTCCAGTTTTCTATCAGCCGTCTTTTAACATTCGATTAAAGACGGATTTATCTTTTCTTTGATGAGGCTGAGTCATGCTTCTAGAAGGTTCTAGAAAGGGTGACTTGGCATGGTGAGTCATTAGTGCATTAATGGAGCCATTAATGCAATGGTGACTAGGTTAATGAATCACCATTTGCATTAATGAGGTTTTGTTTGCATGAAGGATATTTGTGGTTGATCTTTTCTCTTGTGGTCACTCTCCCCTCTCCTACACTCACCTCCCTCCATCTATATATGGCCGGCCCCTCCCCTCTCTCATTTGCTAGCTTGATTCATTTTGTTAAAAGATTATGATAGTATTTGGGGTGCATGGAATTTCACAGCTCATTTCATTCCATCACCCGATTCGAGTGGCAACTTCATTAACCGATCGTCCACGGATTTGGACGAAGTGAGACAAAGTCATCTACTCATTCTCTACATCAATCTTGGTCGTCTCTTTTAGCAAACTTGACGACCGAGTTGCCTCGAGTCAGAGGCGGGAGCCCGTTTAAAGAATCAGTGACGTGGTGCCACCTGGACGAGCAGATTGGAGATCGACGAGATCAAAGCAGCCACAACGGAGCGTGGGATGATGGTTAAACAACGAAGGACTCGGATCGTTCGGTATAACCTTTCTACACTCTTTACAGTTTGTTAGTTTAGCAATAATGGGAGATCCGGCTTAAAGTATACGATAGAGCCAGTTAAAAAGTTTTTGTTCCGCATTTGGCGTCTGTAGACGGCCGGAGCGCTACCGTAGACTAACAAACGGCATACCTATTGAATGATGTTCCGTCCAAATTAGTGCCTAAGACACCGTTCGAGATATGGAATGGAAAAAGGCCATATCTGAAAAGATTTAAGATATGAGGTTGTCCGGCTTATGTTAAAAAGCATAAACCAGATAAACTAGAGGCACGGTCATCTTTATGTAAGTTTGTGGGACATCCAAAGAATGGTTATGGACATCTGTTCTACCACACCGAGGAACAGAAGGTGTTTGTTGCTCAACATGATTTTTTCTTAGAAACAGAGTTTCTTGCAAAAGAAATTAGTGGGAGCACGGTAGAACTGGAAGAAATTCAGCGACCACAAAATGAAACTGAAGATTTGATAGAACCTCAAGATTCAATAACCCCAGACGACAGCCACTCCGTAGATCTGGTAGGATTTCTCATCCGCCCGAGAGATACTACGGTTTTCTCATAGACGAGGATCGAAAAGATTGCATCTTGGAAGAAAATGATCCTACCAGTTTCACGCAGGCCATTATCAGTAGGGACTCTGATAAGTGGCTGGATGCTGTGCGATCCGAAATTGAGTCCATGTACACCAATAAAGTGTGGACCATGGATATTGCTCCACCTGGGGTAAAACCCGTTGGATGCAAATGGATCTACAAAAGGAAACTTGGTGTAGATGGGCAGGTAGAAACCTATAAGGCTAGACTCGTTGCAAAAGGTTTTCGTCAAAGACCTGGTGTGGACTATGACGAAACTTTTTCTCCGGTGGCTATGCTTAAATCCATTCGGAAGCTACTTGCCATTGCTCCTTTCCATGACTATGAGATCTCGCAGATGGACGTAAAAATGGCTTTTCTAAATGGCAGTTTAGAAGAGTGCGTTTATATGGATCAGCCAGAGGGCTTCGTAGACAGTGGGAGCAGCGGGAAGGTGTGCAAGTTGCTTAAATCCATTTATGGATTAAAGCAGGCATCGCGGAGCTGGAACATCTGTTTTGATGAAACAATCAAGGAATTTGACTTCATCATGAACGAGGATGAGCCTTGTATTTATAGGAAGATTGTAGGACGAACTGTCGTATTCCTAGTCTTGTACGTGGATGACATTCTTTTGATAGGAAATGACATTCCTATGCTACAATCGGTCAAGCTATTCTTGTCACAACGGTTCTCCATGAAGGTCCAGGGTGATGCCTCGTGCATTCTAGGGATCAAGATCTACAGAGATAGATTTAAGAGATTATTGGGACTTTCACAGTCCAGGTACATAGAGACCGTACTAAAGAGATTTAGTATGGAAGATTCTAAGCGCGGTAATATACCCGCATTGCAAGGAATCACCATCTCCAAGAAGATGTCTCTCAAGACTGACGAGGAGAGGGTTCGCATGAGCACTATACCCAACGCTTCGGCGGTTGGATCTATAATGTATGCGATGCTATGTACAAGACCAGATGTAGCTTACGCGCTAAGCGTGGTGAGCCGGTATCAGTCAGACCCAGGTGAGAACCACTGGACAGCAGTGAAGAACATTCTCAAGTACCTTAGAAGGACTAAGGAGATGTTCCTGGTTTACGGTAATGGAGACCTCAGGGTCGAGTCCTTTACCGATTCAAGCTTCTAGAGTGACAATGATGACAGCAAGTCTGTCTTGGGTTTTGTGTTTACCTTCAACGGAGGGGCTGTGTGTTGGAGGAGTTCCAAACAGAACACCGTCGCAGACTCGACGATGGAGGCTGAATACATTGCTGCAAGCGATACCGCAAAAGAGTCGGTCTGGATGAAGAAGTTCATTAGTGAACTTCAGGTGGTTCCGTCCTTTGTTGACCCAATACCTTTGTATTGCGATAACAATGGTGCTATAGCTTTAGAGAAGGAACCACGGTCCCATCAGAAATCCAGGCACATCTTAAAGCGGTATCACCTGATCAGGGAGATCATTGATCGCCAGGAGATCGAGGTATGGAGAGTGGACACTAAAGATAACGCAGCGGATCCATTCACAAATGCCCTCCCTCAAGCACAGTTCGAGCGACTTTTTTAGCTATAGGGTATGCAGTACGCCAGCAGCTGGCCTTAGTGTAGACATTGGGTATGCGGTACATCAATTATTGGCCTTTAGTGCAAGTGGGAGATTGTTGCATATATATGTCCTAGATGCCATTATTGTATAGTACTAGTTTGTATATTACATTTTGGAAACTTAGGATATATAAATGGATTGACGACAGTCTTGCTCGATATTGTAGTATGCTACTTGGTTTGTTTCTATCTTAATATGTGTATATGTTTCTTTTAACATATCGGTAATACATATTGATGGAGCCCTTAGGATCTTTGCTTGACTACCAGCGTTGTGATGGCGATCACACTAGTGGGGGATGGGTAGTCCATAAGCACATCCTTTTACAGGTCCCTAGTCATTGGATTATAGAAACATGACATCATACTCTAGAGTAGACTAGTGCATACGCTTCTCATCCCAGCAGGGGAGATGGTCTGTCCCACAGCCATCAGTACGTCGTACTAGAGATAGTATGAAGGTGCTCGTTAGGTTACGAGTACACTGGACAAGACTCATCGAGAACTGTTGGTTGGTATTATACCTATCGTCAGTTAGCAGTTTCCAGGTGACATGAGTACAACTTAGTCCGTTGAATTGATACTGCTATTTCGCCTCAAGTGTGTTCCCACTGTTCTTTGATTGCTACCCTACCACGGCTCTATTGAGTCATGCAAACAGGTAGTAGTTGGGTGCAGTCCCGAATCACTTGGAGGCAGTGGCGGTTAGAAAGGAATCGTCTCTCCCGGTATTAGGGGTTGATATCACGCTGTGTTTAGGAGAGCCATTACACAAAGTCCCTGGCCAGGGAAAGTGAGATTTACTGGTAGGGTTTCCTGTAGTTTTCTCAGGGTGTTCTGGGATGCACTCAGACACGACTTATACCGCCATTAGGGGTCTGATGTTTGCCACCCCCTAGGCCCGATATGCGATACTCTTCGACGAACAGACCGGACTGTACGGATATTGTCACATTCAGGCTCAGTAGGAGTTCGGATGGGTTTTCTTCACCGGCCTTCTTATCGACATCTACCTGGGGACCGTTACGTATAGTGTAACATTTCAGAAAAATAAAATATTATTTTTGGGAATTTATATAATTAAATAATAAATATTATGAATATTTAAATGATGCGGTATAATTAAATACCGATAAATTGGAAAATATTGGAAAATTAAATTAAATGGTGATTTTAGAAGGATTTATGTGATTTAGGCAAATTATAAATTTTTATAATTAGTTATATACGATTTTAATGCTAATCGCGATTAAATATCGCTAATCGTGAATAAAGCTAGTTTTGTGCATGCGACATTCACCATGTCTTTTTTCACACTTGTTACATTTTCCTCCATGGCTTTTCTTTTCGAATGTTTTGGTTTGGTTTTAAATGAGAGAAAAGAAAAGTGAAGAGAAAAGAAAAGAAAAGAAAAAGAAAAGAAAACGAATATACAAAAAGGGATAGGAAAGAGAGAGAGAGAGGGTGATGGGTCATCTTTGACCATGGCTATTCTCCTCCTTCATTTTCTCCTTATCATTTCTCTCCCCCTTCATCTCCATGGCTGCCCTCTCCCTTCACCTCCACTACACCCATCACTTCATCATCAAAAACCCATTAAAACTCCATCCCCACTTCATTAAAAACATGCACAAGCTTCCTACAAGCACTTTGGACCTAGAAAAATCGGATTTTGAGCACTTAGGGCAACGCATGCAAATTCTTGAGTTGCCAAATGAGGTAATCTCTTCACCATTAGTGTAGTAATCCTTTACTTTTAGCACTTGTACATGTTTAGAAGTGTTTTAAGTGTAGTTTGGTGATGTTTGAGAATTCCAAGTTAGAGTTTAGGAGATTTTATGTGTTGTGATGGTGCAATTGAGGATTAGTAGAGACTAGAAACCCCTTTAGTGCTTGATTAAAGACCAAAACCTGAGACTTAAACCCAAACCCTAAACTTGAAAACCCCGACATCGGCAGATTTTAGGAATTTGTGATGATATTTTGACATCTGCTATAACCCGGGGCACCTGAAAATTTTATAGTGAATACTGGGAGTCGTGCAGGCAACCTTGAGTATACCCTAAAGACCCCAGCCCCTATACCTTCACATTGGCCGCAATTTTAATCATTCTGGCCGCAATTTCGGCCAGGGTAGGGAATTTGGCTTTCGTGCTTGGTCCAGGGCTTTATTTCCAGTAAAATAGACCCTCCATGTGTGCAAAATTGGCTAATTTCACCTAGGGTAAAATCTGGAAGTGTTTTGCATAGTTTTTTATTTTGTTATGCGGATTTTAATGAATTGGGATTTGTTATTTGTTATTGTGTTCCGTCATGTGGCGTTTGAACGTTAACAACGAGGGTTATTTAATAGTGTCTTGCATGCGAGATCATAGGTTTTAACCTATGTACGATTCGTGGGCCGTTTTGGTTTTCGTGCATGATTTCTGTTTACGATGCTATATATGAACATATGTAGGTACCCTCGAGTGGACATGAACGACAAGGACGAGCGTGGCGTCATCGACTTCGGCAAGCAAGGATCATGATGAGTAGATATATATCTACTAGGGAAGTCGAGTGGATAGCGTATAGCACTCCCGCAGTTTCGTAATATAGAACGCGAATGCGTTATGATATATCTATATATATATATATATATATATATGTTGTTATAAGTTGTGTATACATTACTAGAAATGCTTTAGTGGATTTTGGGTTAGTGTAAGCGTATTTGGTAGTTAATGTTATAGTTTAGTGTTAGTCGCGAAACCCTCGAATAAGGTTTACACCCACACACGCACACACACACATACATTTTATTACTTGTGCGTATATGGGGATATGCATATATATATATATATATATATAGGTATAGGACTACGTATATATATACGTATACATATACATGGATGATGAGGATAGTACATGGATTTGGTGATGAGTCGATGAGATTGGGCATGGTGCCACGATAACGGTGATATGACATGGTTCGTATTATGAGATACGACATGATTATTATAGTCGGTCCTTAGGCGATGTATTTTCATAGACACACATACATATATGTTGATTGGTATCAGTATGTACTAGACTTAGATCAGTACCCCCCTTTATGATATATGATAATAAGGATACCAGATAAATAATGAGGTCATGTGATATTCGGCCCGTAATCAGATTTGGGATGTCGTACGATGGATTTACCGTACGTGATATAATTATGATGATAGATCCGCACTCTTGACTCGAGGATGTTATATTATATATTGTATCGTATGTGATACTATTGAGGCGGGATCACCGACTATTATATTTATATACATCGACTCAGACTTAGGTGGTTTTCCTTACCCCTTTCCATTAGTCTTTAGTTTAGTCCTGTAGCTACTTAGTAGTTGTTAGACTGGGCTCGAGTCATACTTATTTCAAAAACTAACGAATCATGATTATTTTAAGGATAGGACAAGGGATACTACGGATATTTCAAAGGACGTTCTTTTTCTTAAAAACACCGTAGCCTCTATTTTCTAAACACCACGATTCGTGCTATTTCAAATGCCAAAGCTGTATGACTCATATATATTATGTGCATTCTTTATTGTTGCATTTTCCAAATATTCCTGCTGTTCGTATCGCATTTCATGCTTATATTGTGTTTCCATTAGTTGTTATAAAATCATACTGTCAGGACACCAGCACCATTACCGATGATGCGTATGCTTCACGTACACCTGCTTTTCGGCTCACACACATCATCATCGATAATTGCCTTGTCACGTAAACATTAGAAAACACCATTTAATTAGTATAAATTGTTAGCTGTTAGTTTCGATATAGTATTAGTGCGCTTTCTTTTATATGATAGCTTAGACATTGCATATATTACTGTGATATCTCATGCATGTGTACCTTTATACGATGTTGCATTGACCTCGGAGAAATTCGGAACCGCAGGATATATTTAAAAACATGATTCATTTCAAAGAGCGGTTCCCCTTTATATGTGCATATTACCGTTCCATGTTTCATGATATATGGATATGCTTACATTTCTGTTAGATGTCGCATACATCATTCTTTACGATTATACGCATTGAGATATGCTGTTTTCATGAGATTTCTGGATTTGAGAACCGTGGGTATTTCAAAACAAAGTATGTATTATTTTAAAAACACGGTTTCTCTTGATATGATATTTCAGTGCGTCCACCATGCGTTTTCTCGGTTCTGAGACGTGTGACAGTGATACCCGATTCGAGGAGCTGGATGAGGCCGATTTGGGTAAATGGTGGACCCGGTATGGTATCCAGGGACGAGAACGGATTTGCTGTGCAGTAGACGGTGAGCCTGGCAGAGGGACCACTACCTACCGGTGATAATATTTGGACTCGACGGTTATTCGGAGGATACCGACCGGAGTGATGAGATGGATATGAGCCGACTGGTTCTGCCGGAGCCCGCGGGCCGATCCCACAGATTGACGGAGTCGAGATATGACGATTTACGTATCGATGTTGGACACGGGTTTCATGATGTTTCGAGTGTCGATGCCGGACACTCAGGTTCCATGATTTTGCTATGTCACAAGGGACACACGTTGATTTTTATACTCAAACTTCCATGCATATGCTTTTATGATATTTACATGCATGTTGTTGTGTCATTGGTTGACATGTGGATGAGATCCACATGCATACATACATTGATCATATGGTTGGATGATATCCGCATGCATATAGACTTTTACTATATTGTTGGCACATATGCAGATACTGTCACCCTAGATATCATACTTTTACCTTTATGATATAGTTGACCTAGGAAATCGTTATTTTATTTAATTTCTACATGATGATGTTTTCTAGTCACGAGTTGGCAACTCACCCCCATTATGCCACAGTTTCTTGCAGGTTTTGCCGTACAGGTTTTCCTTGGCGGCTTCGCTGCCACATTACTTCATTCCGGGTGATTGCTTTAGTAGGTGGGTCCACTCGCATCGTGGCCACCATTGTACCTGTATTTATTTTCAGTTGTATCTAGTAACTCCATCAACAAGACTTGTATTATTTTTTAGACTTAGAAGACCATTGTTTATTCTTTCGACCTTAGAGTCGCGCGTTGTATTATTATGGTTTTCTTGATGATATTGAGTTTCCTTTTGAGTTTTGATCCTCGCACTTCGGCGTTGTATATTATATTGGTTTGCGTGGTTGTGACATCAATTGACGAAGAGCTAGCTCCCGCTTAGGGATGCCTTTATTCATATTATGTATGTTGTACCCGTTTGGGGCCAGTTTTTACAAAGGAGACTCTGCCGAAATTTTCGGAAAAGACATGATGTTTTAAAAAGGTTTATTACGACTTTTTTTCAAACTGATTTACGCAAACCTTAAAACAAGTTTTCCTACACTTCTTATTTAAAAATGGATTAGATTTCTGGGATTTTTGGCTTACTTGAATTAGCTGGGTCCTATAGATTTCATATGATATAAGTGCCAGTCACGTGATATTTCGGGTCGTGACAAAGTTGGTATCAGAGCGCTAGGTTAACCTTGGTTCGAGTCTATGTTTGACTTTGAGGAGTCTAGGGTGTACTGATTTCGAAACCTAGACTTGACCTTACGGAACTTAGACTTAGTCGAGGGGGTATTAGAACCGAACATTCGTCGCGTAGGTTGACCTTGGTTGATGGAGTAGGTGACTTAAGGAGAGTGACATACCGTGTGTATGTTCCGCGTCATACTTACGATACGCTAGTCCGCTTAAGAAGCCTTAGGATGTACATTTCCTTGCACAGCATTATATTGATTCATATGATCTATCCTCATCGATATCGGTTTATGGTTTTGCTGCCACGATTACACGGGCAGAGAGAGCTACGGCTAGAGTTGTATCAGCACGAGCTCGTCACGGACGAGGACTGACCAGAGCGTGATTCCAGGGACACAAGATTGCATAGATATAACGTCCTACTGTGTTTTCACGCCATGAGCGTTTGATGGATCGCTTTTACAAATTTCTCGGACGTGCAGATCAGCACCAGGGGATTGGGCCACCGCTAGAGGCCCGCCAGAATGTGATGACCGTCAATGCACCGATTATTTAGATGATTGAGGCACTGTTCAGCGTGCGGACGAATGATTCAATTGTTGCTGCGAATGACGAGATATCGTCCCAGATGTTTGAAGCTAATGCCGCATGAGTTGTACTTAGAGATATTTTAGAAGATCGCTAGTCACCCAAGGAAGAATGACTAGGACATGTGATATGTTGCCTACCCCGATGCGAGGTCACTAGATTGATTGATTCCAGCTAGAGACGACTTCACGCAGGTACGTTGAGAGTCGATAGAAGACGATCGAATGTCAGAAACCCATTTTTCCAAGTTTAAAGTATTCGGAAAAACATGCAAGTATTTCCGTGGACCCTCTAGAAGAATGAAACCCTAACTCGACATAATGACCATGAGAACGCTCTGAAACCTTAGGGTTTACCGCAGCTCAGCGGTGCCATTAATGAGGCTTGGGTTTGCCCTTCTACGGCTGGTCCATAGGTGTTGTGGCATGTACTGGAATACTATTAAACTATACTCAATATGTTGAGCTCTTGGGGGATCATGGAACTTTGATTAATAGATTGAAATGTTCGACGTCATTCGGATATCATGTGATGGGATACACTGCTTGGGAGACCCCAGATACGAGTGTAACCGTTGGAGCGTAGTCCATACAGCCGCGAAGAGACGAGTCCGAATCAGTCGACATTAGAGAAAAGTGGAGTAAGAGGTTCGTACGAGATCTTGATGAGATGACGTTCCACTCCGCCGACATCAGAGATGTGAAACGCATGCAGAGGCGTTGTAGATGGATATGTCTTCCAGAAGGAGGCATGATGAGTATGCAGCCGTTCCGGGACAAGAAATAGATTTAGTAAAGGGTGATGTCATGACCCGAAAAGTACGGAACATGACAGGCACATAAATTATGAAACGTCTCGAGGCGTACGTAATCTAAGTAAGCCAAAACCCAGAAATCAAAACCAATTAAAGCGGTAGAGTGAAGGAAAAACCAATTTAAGGCAAGTAGTTTTTATAGCATAAGCTAAATTATGCGTTTTAAAAACATCAAGTCATTTCTGAAAATTTCGGCAGAGATTCCTTTGTAAATACTGGCTCCAAACAGGGTACAACTGTCACGACCCGCAGGGTACGGAACGTGACTGGCACTTAAGTTTACGAAACGTCTAAAGGCGTCCGTAAAATAAGTAAGCCAAAGCCCAGAAAACAAAACCCATTAAGCAAAAGAGTGAAGAAAACCCAATCATTTGAAAGCAAGTTTATCAAATAAGTCATGAAAAACACTTTTAAAAACAATACCAATTTTTCCCGAAAATTTCGGCAGAGTCTCCTTTGTAAATACTGGCCCCCAAAATTGGGTACAACAAAATATATACATGAATCCAACAAAATAGGGCATCCCCAAGCGGGAGCTAGCTCTTCGCCCTAAGGCGGTCACAAATCCCACGCAATGTAAATGGAAACAAGCATAATAATCATAAGGAAGCATGAAAAAGTAACATGTCGGCTCAAGTGAGCTCGACCCCAAAATACAGCATAAAATCCACAAACCTCACAGTCTCATCTCTAGGTCAATATACAATAATCTGGTAGAAACAGTAGATGGAGTACACTAGATACAAGAATATACAAGGTGGTACAAAAATGATAACATAACCCACCTATGAGCAAATCTCGAGTCCAGGCAAAATAGGCAAAAGAAGCAAGCGCACCCGCCGCTACTGTACTGACGGGGCGGACCTGCAAAAGACTAGGGCACAACGGGGGTGAGTTGCCAACTCGTGAGTAATAAATAACATCTACAAAGGCTATCGTATGCATGCACACAAGCATCCTAGCATCTATAATACTGGTAAGGCAGGACATAATGGCAAGTATGTATGCAATATGGATATACTAGCAGGTATTATACAGCATCAGTGTACGAATATGTATGCAACATGAGTATCTGAGGTCTCAATAGTATATATATATAAAAATATTTTTATCTCTTTTTGTTTTTGAAACTCTTTTATAATGCCAGCATAATATCAAGGAATCGACGAGAACCGGTGTCCAGCAACGACACCTAAAAGCTGTCTCAAACCTCATAAATGTATCTCTGGCCTCAGCCGTCCGGCTGACCCATCTCAAATATCAATATCTCATCATCTAGTGGCCACGGTCGGTATCCTCTGGATATCCGCCGTCCCAAACAGTCACCGGTAGGTAATCCGTCCCCTGCCAGGCTCAACGTCATCACCACATTCCTCTTGCCCCGGGGTACCTTACCGGGCCCACCATATACCCGTGCCGGTTCCTCCACTCCTCGACACGGATTTCCAAAGCCACAGCAAACTCATGGTGGACGACACTTACATCACTAGAAAACCGCAATTTGCATAATTTAAAAATATAATAATTTTAGAAATTTTGCGGCTTTCCCCCGAAATCCAGCAATATCATAAAATCTCAAGAAATCCTCATAAGTGCATATATCAGTGATAATGAATGCATATGGTATCAATAATAAAGTTGCGATGTGTGATTAATGTATTAAGCATGAACAATGAATATGATGAAGTACATGCACATGAATAGCAATACTACGGTTTCATTTTAAGGAAATAGCAGAATTTAAGTATCAATTAGTAAAAGGTTTCAATTAAAGGTCATCTAGTGTGGTGGCATGGCAATTACCAGGGTGTGTGTGTAGGCATGAATAGTGCTCGTGCTGCATATAAAAACCTGGTAATGGTGCATGTGTCCTACAATTGAGTTTGCGTATATGGGTATAACATATTGATCTAATTGCAGCAATTATCATGCCAGTAATATTATTCTAATGTCACAAGTGGTTATCCAATTTACTATTTTCCAGTTTACTAAATCTATCGGGCGACTTGCGCCATCCAAAAGATCGTCCCCCGTAGATGTTAAATCTACTCACCGGGATCCCTGGCTAGCTGTGTCCAATCACCGCCTTTCCCTTTCGCGACGCGTCTGACGTCTCCGCGACCGAACCTGGAATTTACATCAATACCCAACATAAGGTTACCTATCAAGAACGATGCAAAACCCCAACGAAACTACTAAAGTTCGCTAGCTAAGTACAACGTGCACAAAGTGCGCGGAACACACGCGAAAATCGCAAAAACTGCCGAAAAACGCCGATTTGGGTCACCCGGCAAAACTAAAACCCGACTACCCAAAACCGCACTCACGCATCCTAAAAGTCGTAGGACAAGCCATACAATCATCAAGATACTAAAAATAATTCATCACATAACTTTTATAAAAATCTAGTAAGCATTTCAATCCAAAATCGGTGCAAAAATCGCCGATTAGCGACAAAACGACTACAATCTAGCACAATCACCCAACCACACTACAAGCAATCTACAAACACTAATTATAACACAACAACAATGATTCCAATCCTATTTTCCATAAACAACCATTCTTGAATTCATAACTTAGCAATCTAGAAATTGCAATTTGATGCAAACATCGACAATATAGCGACAAAGTCAACACCACCCAACACCAACATCCAAACTAACCAAATAGCTAGCCAATACACTAATTTTAAACCATTAACTAAGCTTAAAAACCTAATTTTCATGAACAAAACCTTCTCTTGATTTTTGTAATTAGCAAACATAAACCAAACCATATATGAAAAACCTTAATTTAACACTAGATTTTAGCCTAATAAGCAAATTAACCACTTAGATTAAGGTTAGCAAAACACTAGATAGCAAATTAGGTTTAATCAATTGAATAATGTTTTCTAAAACTTAATCAACTCATTAATCATGTTTCAAATACCATTTCCATACAAAAACCTTTTCTTGAAAATCCTAAAAAGCAATTTCACACTTCTAAATTTAACCAAATTAGCATAATTGGAAACTATATAAACAAGTTAACCATATAAATTAGTTAATTAACAACTAGATTAACTACAAAACAACTTAATTAATTATCATGGCTTCAAAACCCTAATTTAAACAAACTACTCTTTTAAACTAAATTAGAAATAAGCTAACTTTTAACACTAACCATACAATTAAAGGAATTTTTAGCAAAAGAAAGCAACTTGATGAGAATTATACCTCTTGATCAATGGATCAAGCAAGAGAATTTGCTCCAATTGATGGCCTCAACACCAAGGTCCAAGCAAGAATGGCTAAGGATAATGATTGCATAAGGATTTTTGTTTAGATTTTTGAATTAAATCATGGATTTTGATGTATTTCTTGAAGAAATTGAAGAAAAATGAAAAGAAAAGAGAGGAAGAAGAGGGTGTGCAGGAATTTCGGCCAGAATGAGGTATGGGGGAGGGTGTGGGCAAGTGGGGAAAGTCATGGTCAAGTCCACAAAAGTCAATGTATCATACATTATCCATTTTAATTAAAATAATACCATAAACTATCAAATTAACTCAAGAAAGAAACCAAGAAGAGAGAGGCCAGAAATTTCTGGTCTCACACAAGGTGGGGCTGTCCTAGGGCTGAGGAAATGAGAGAGGGGTTTTACAAAAGAAATTTTATGCAAAAAGGCCCCCTACAACTCAAAAATTGCAAGTTTTAGCCCAAAATTCAATAAATTCGTTTCAAATCATAAAAATTTGTTAAAAATCAAAATAAATTACTAAAAATTCATGTTATCACTAGATTATAATTATCATAATTTTAGAGATTAAAATTAGCCCGGAAAAATTTGTATTTATCGCTTATTTAATGTATTTTCTTACCGGCTTAAAATAATATTAAAAAATTGAAAAAAGGGAAAATTTTTTAAATGACCAAAATTTCATAATTAACTCATTAGCTACTAAAAACAAGTAATTACCTATCCATTTAAGGTATAATTAGCCCTAAACTGCAAAATATCGAGAAAGACGGTTTTCGGAAAAATACCGAATTTTCACCGAATTTCAAGAAAACACCAAAACGACTTTTCAAGACGCTACAATCTTCCCCCCTTAAAGAAATTCGGTCCCCGAATTTAAAAATATAGCTACGCGTACCTTTGAAGAGATGGGGATATTTCTTCCTCATCTCGCCCTCGGTCTCCCAGGTAACCTCCTCGCTGCTCGGGCTGCGCCAAAGGACCTTGACGGTCGGTATAATCTTCGACCTCAACTTCTTCACCTGCCGATCCAGGATGGCCACCGGCTGCTCTGTAAAAGAAAGGTCGCGCTCTAGCTGGACTGTCGGGTGCTGAATCGCATGCGAAGGGTCGTGAAGGTACTTGCGGAGCATCGAAACATGGAAGACGGGGTGAACATCGGGAAAGCTGGGAGGAAGAGCCAAACGATAAGCAACAGCGCCAACACGCTTGAGGATCTCGAAGGGACCTACGAATCTAGGGCTAAGCTTCCCCTTTCGCCCAAAACGCATCACGCCCTTCATCGGAGAGACCCTCAGAAAAACATGGTCGCCAACTGCGAACTCTAATCTGCGACGGCGCCTGTCAGCATACGATTTCTGCCTGCTCTGAGCCGCTCTCATCCGGTCTCGGATCAACTTTATCTTCGCTGTCGTCTCCTCAACAAGCTGCGGCCCTAAAATGCTGCTCTCGCTGAGCTCTGTCCAACAAACGGGCGATCTGCATCTCCTCCCATACAATGCCTCGAAAGGTGCCATCTGAATAGTATCCTGGAAGATGTTGTTGTAGGAGAACTCCACTAGAGGTAAATGACGATCCCAGCTACCACCAAAGTCTAAAACGCACGCTCTGAGCATGTCCTCGAGAGTCTGAATGGTCCGCTCTGACTGTCCGTCGGTCTGCGGATGAAACGCTGTGCTGAAGCTCAAACGAGTGCCCAAAGCCTCCTTAAGTCTCTGCCAAAGTCGGCTGGTGAACTGAGTGCCTCGATCTGACACGATACAAGTCGGTACGCCATGTAGTCGCACGATCTCGTCAATATAGAGCTGAGCATACTGAGCGAAGCTGAAAGTCGTCTTCACCGGAAGAAAGTGAGCCGCTTTCGTCAATCTGTCCACGATCACCCAGATGGAGTCGTACCCTCGACTGGTCCTGGGTAGACCCACAACGAAATCCATCGAAATCTGCTCCCATTTCCACTCTGGAATGGGTAACGGCTGTAGCTCTCCTGCGGGCCTCTGGTGCTCGGCCTTGACTTGCTGACAAGTCAGGCATCTCGAAACGAACTCCGCAATGTCCCTCTTCATCCCGTCCCACCAGTAGGTCTCTCTCATATCATGATACATCTTAGTGGAACCGGGGTGGACACTATACACTGATCGGTGTGCCTCCTCAAGAATGTCGCGCCGCAATCCATCAGCATCTGGTACGCACAGTCTAGATCCATATCGTAAAATCCCCTGATCATCAATCACGAACTCGGAAAACCTGCCCTGTCCCATCTGTGCCATGATCTCTGAGCAACGGTCGTCACTGCGCTGTGCCTCATATATACGGTCAAGCAACTGTGGGCGTGCACGAACATGCGCGAGCTGTCCCCCTGTCTGAGTGAACTCGAACTCAACCCGGCTGTCGCATAATATCTGCCAATCTGCTGACGACCGCATCTGCACTGCGCGCAAAAAGGATAGACTACCCCCGGGCCTCCTACTCAACGCATCTGCCACCACATTCGCCTTGCCGGGGTGATATAAGATCTCGCAGTCGTAGTCTTTCACCAACTCCATCCAACGACGCTGTCTGAGGTTCAGGTCTCGCTGCTGAAATATGTACTTTAAGCTCTTGTGATCGGTGAATATCTGACATGACTCGCCGTAAAGGTAATGTCGCCCAAATCTTCAGGGCAAAGACCACTGCAGCCATCTCCAAATCATGAGTGGGGTAGTTCTGTTCATGCTTCTTCAACTGCCGAGAAGCATAAGCGATCACCCGGCCGTGCTGCATCAAAACGCATCCTAATCCCACTCGCGAAGCATCACAGTAGACAACAAATCCGCCTGATCCCGAAGGTAAAGATAATACCGGCGCCGTAGTTAAACAAGTCCGTAGCTGCTGAAAACTGCGCTCGCACTCCTCTGTCCAGATGAAAGGAACTCCCTTCCGGGTCAAACTGGTCAACGGTGCAGCTATACGGGAGAAGTCCTGAACAAAACGCATGTAGTAGCCCGCCAGGCCTAGAAAACTACGGATCTCAGTAACCGATGTAGGTCGGGGCCACTGCTGAACGGCCTCAATCTTCTTCGGGTCCACACGAATGCCGTCTCTCGTAACCACGTGACCCAAGAATCCGACGCTGTCCAGCCAGAATGCACACTTGGAGAACTTCGCGAACAGCTGGTGCTCCCTCAGAGTCTGTAACGTAATCCGCAAGTGCTGCTCGTGCTCCTCTCTGCTCCGGGAGTACACCAAGATATCGTCGATAAACACGATGATGAACAAGTCAAGATACGGCCTGAATGTACGGTTCATCAAATCCATAAATGCTGCTGGGGCGTTGGTGAGTCCGAACGACATCACCAAAAACTCGTAGTGGCCATAGCGTGTACGGAAAGCTGTCCTCGGTATATCCTCCTGTCGAACTCGCAGCTGATGGTATCCTGATCGCAAGTCGATCCTCGAGAAATACCCCGCACCCTGAAGCTGGTCGAAAAAATCATCAATGCGCAGCAACGGATATCTGTTCCGAACGGTAACTTTGTTCAGCTGGCGATAGTCGAAACATAAGCGCAAACTTCCATCCTTCTTCTTGACAACAGGACCGGAGCACCCCACGGAGAAACACTCGGTCGAATGAGCCCCTTATCCAACAAATCTTGCAACTGAACCTTCAGCTCTCGAAGCTCTGCCGGGGCCATCCGATAAGGAGGTATAGAAATAGGCCCCGAGCCGGGAATCAAATCAATGCAGAACTCAACATCGCGCTCAGGCGGTAGCCCAGGTAGCTCATCAGGGAAAACATCAGGGAACTCACAAACTACCGGGACCCGGTCTAACGGAACCTCTGCAGCTCGAGTATCACAAACAAACGCTAAGAATCCCTGACATCCCTTCCGCAAGAGCTGACCAGCGCGAAGAGAAGAAATTAAGCTGGGAAGGGTGACACTGCGGTCTCCCTGAATAACAAGGACTGGCTCTCCCGGAAAGCTAAATCTGACTGCCTTCTCACGGCAGTCCACCGAAGCATAACAAGTGGCTAGCCAATCCATGCCCAGAAGCACATCAAAGTCCAACATATCGAGGAGTATCAAATCAACTGATGAATCCCTCTCCCCGATACGAACGGAACACAAACGAAATACAAACCGAGTGACAAACGACTCGCCTACCGGAGTAACAACAACAAGCGGCTGATCTAACGATGACGACTCACGGCCCAACATCGGTGCAAAGTGTGTAGATACGTACGAATGTGTGGAACCTGGGTCGAATAATACCCGAGCGTCGAAAGAACAAACTGGCAAGGTACCTGTCACAACGGCATTGGATGCCTGCGCATCCTGCGGTGTCAAAGCAAATACTCGGGCCTGTCCTCCACCGATAGTGGGCTGACCTCGACCTCGGCCTCTGCCTCCTCGTCCTCTCTGAACAGGACCGCCGCATCCACGGCCTCTCGGTGCACCTAACTGGCGTGGAGCATCGCCTGGGGTAGGAAATAGGGCTCTCTGAGGAGGGGGTGGTGATGGTGGTAAGGTAACATGCGGAACTGTCGCTGCTCCCTGTCGTCTCACCGGACAGTCTCTGATACGATGATGCAGGCTACCACACCAAAAACATCCTAACCATGGCTGCTGACCATATGGGTGAAGGCGATACAACTGGCCCCTAAAGAATCTGCCACGGCCTCGGCGAACACGCCTAGATGCTAACATATCAGTGCGAATCCGACTCGGTCTCGAAACGACCGTAGGGGGAGTAGTATCCGATCTCTGTGCTCGATTGACCTCTACTAACGATTCCACCATCTGTCGTAACTCCTGCATGCCTCCCATCATCTGTCGCAGCTCCTCCATACCGGACTCAAGCCTATCCATGCGACCTGGGGAATGCGGATCAGTCTGTCTCTGAGGCATAGGAATACCACCCTGCTCAGTCCTAGTCTCGGACGAGCCAACTCGAATCTCGTCTCTGGCGGCAGCCCTCTGTGCCCTAGTAGCCTTCGGCGGCATAGTAACTGGTACAGAAAAACGGATAGTAAGGACTGTGCAATAGGATCATAGGATACACGGAATTGAAGAAGGAATTTTTCAAGCAAGTATATCCTAAAGTCACTTAGGCGGAGTACCGTATCGTAAGTATGCCGCGGACATACGCATGCTACGTCACCCTGCTTAAGTCACTTACTCCATTTACCAAGGGTCATCCTACACTCGCAAAGGTAAAACCTATCGCTCTGATACCAACTTTGTCACGACCCGCAGGGTACGGAACGTGACTGGCACTTAAGTTTACGAAACGTCTAAAGGCGTCCGTAAAATAAGTAAGCCAAAGCCCAGAAAAAAAAACCCATTAAGCAAAAGAGTGAAGAAAACCCAATCATTTGAAAGAAAGTTTATCAAATAAGTCATGAAAAACACTTTTAAAAACAATACCAATTTTTCCCGAAAATTTCGGCAGAGTCTCCTTTGTAAATACTGGCCCCCAAAATTGGGTACAACAAAATATATACATGAATCCAACAAAATAGGGCATCCCCAAGCGGGAGCTAGCTCTTCGCCCTAAGGCGGTCACAAATCCCACGAAATGTAAATGGCAACAAGCATAATAATCATAAGGAAGCATGAAAAAGTAACATGTCGGCTCAAGTGAGCTCGACCCCAAAATACAGCATAAAATCCACAAACCTCACAGTCTCATCTCTAGGTCAATATACAATAATCTGGTAGAAACAGTAGATGGAGTACACTAGATACAAGAATATACAAGGTGGTACAAAAATGATAACATAACCCACCTATGAGCAAATCTCGAGTCCAGGCAAAATAGGCAAAAGAAGCAAGCGCACCCGCCGCTACTGTACTGACGGGGCGGACCTGCAAAAGACTAGGGCACAACGGGGGTGAGTTGCCAACTCGTGAGTAATAAATAACATCTACAAAGGCTATCGTATGCATGCACACAAGCATCCTAGCATCTATAATACTGGTAAGGCAGGACATAATGGCAAGTATGTATGCAATATGGATATACTAGCAGGTATTATACAGCATCAGTGTACGAATATGTATGCAACATGAGTATCTGAGGTCTTAATAGTATATATATATATAAATATTTTTATCTCTTTTTGTTTTTGAAACTCTTTTAGAATGCCAGCATAATATCAAGGAATCGACGAGAACCGGTGTCCAGCAACGACACCTAAAAGCTGTCTCAAACCTCATAAATGTATCTCTGGCCTCAGCCGTCCGGCTGACCCATCTCAAATATCAATATCTCATCATCTAGTGGCCACGGTCGGTATCCTCTGGATATCCGCCGTCCCAAACAGTCACCGGTAGGTAATCCGTCCCCTGCCAGGCTCAACGTCATCACCACATTCCTCTTGCCCCGGGGTACCTTACCGGGCCCACCATGTACCCGTGCCGGTTCCTCCACTCCTCGACACGGATTTCCAAAGCCACAGCAAACTCATGGTGGACGACACTTACATCACTAGAAAACCGCAATTTGCATAATTTAAAAATATAATAATTTTAGAAATTTTGCGGCTTTCCCCCGAAATCCAGCAATATCATAAAATCTCAAGAAATCCTCATAAGTGCATATATCAGTGATAATGAATGCATATGGTATCAATAATCAAGTTGCGATGTGTGATTAATGTATTAAGCATGAACAATGAATATGATGAAGTACATGCACATGAATAGCAATACTACAGTTTCATTTTAAGGAAATAGCACAATTTAAGTATCAATTAGTAAAAGGTTTCAATTAAAGGTCATCTAGTGTGGTGGCATGGCAATTACCTGGGTGTGTGTGTAGGCATGAATAGTGCTCATGCTGCATATAAAAACCTGGTAATGGTGCTTGTGTCCTACAATTGAGTTTGCGTATATGGGTATAACATATTGATCTAATTGCAGCAATTATCATGCCAGTAATATTATTCTAATGTCACAAGTGGTTATCCAATTTACTATTTTCCAGTTTACTAAATCTATCGGGCGACTTGCGCCATCCAAACGATCGTCCCCCGTAGATGTTAAATCTACTCACCGGGATCCCTGGCTAGCTGTGTCCAATCACCGGCTTTCCCTTTCGCGCCGCGTCTGACGTCTCCGCGACCGAACCTGGAATTTACATCAATACCCAACATAAGGTTACCTATCAAGAACGACGCAAAACCCCAACGAAACTACTAAAGTTCGCTAGCTAAGTACAACGTGCACAAAGTGCGCGGAACACACGCGAAAATCGCAAAAAGTGCCGAAAAACGCCGATTTGGGTCACCCGGCAAAACTAAAACCCGACTACCCAAAACCGCACTCACGCATCCTAAAAGTCGTAGGACAAGCCATACAATCATCAAGATACTAAAAATAATTCATCACATAACTTTTATAAAAATCTAGTAAGCATTTCAATCCAAAATCGGTGCAAAAATCGCCGATTAGCGACAAAACGACTACAATCTAGCACAATCACCCAACCACACTACAAGCAATCTACAAACACTAATTATAATACAACAACAATGATTCCAATCCTATTTTCCATAAACAACCATTCTTGAATTCATAACTTAGCAATCTAGAAATTGCAATTTGATGCAAACATCGACAATATAGCGACAAAGTCAACACCACCCAACACCAACATCCAAACTAACCAAATAGCTAGCCAATACACTAATTTTAAACCATTAACTAAGCTTAAAAACCTAATTTTCATGAACAAAACCTTCTCTTGATTTTTGTAATTAGCAAACATAAACCAAACCATATATGAAAAACCTTAATTTAACACTAGATTTTAGCCTAATAAGCAAATTAACCACTTAGATTAAGGTTAGCAAAACACTAGATAGCAAATTAGGTTTAATCAATTGAATAATGTTTTCTAAAACTTAATCAACTCATTAATCATGTTTCAAATACCATTTCCATACAAAAACCTTTTCTTGAAAATCCTAAAAAGCAATTTCACACTTCTAAATTTAACCAAATTAGCATAATTGGAAACTATATAAACAAGTTAACCATATAAATTAGTTAATTAACAACTAGATTAACTACAAAACAACTTAATTAATTGTCATGGCTTCAAAACCCTAATTTAAACAAACTACTCTTTTAAACTAGATTAGAAATAAGCTAACTTTTAACACTAACCATACAATTAAAGGAATTTTTAGCAAAAGAAAGCAACTTGATGAGAATTATACCTCTTGATCAATGGATCAAGCAAGAGAATTTGCTCCAATTGATGGCCTCAACACCAAGGTCCAAGCAAGAATGGCTAAGGATAATGATAGCATAAGGATTTTTGTTTGGATTTTTGAATTAAATCATGGATTTTGATGTATTTCTTGAAGAAATTGAAGAAAAATGAAAAGAAAAGAGAGGAAGAAGAGGGTGTGCAGGAATTTCGGCCAGAATGAGGTATGGGGGAGGGTGTGGGCAAGTGGGGAAAGTCATGGTCAAGTCCACAAAAGTCAATGTATCATACATTATCCATTTTAATTAAAATAATACCATAAACTATCAAATTAACTCAAGAAAGAAACCAAGAAGAGAGAGGCCAGAAATTTCTGGTCTCACACAAGGTGGGGCTGTCCTAGGGCTGAGGAAAAGAGAGAGGGGTTTTACAAAAGAAAATTTATGCAAAAAGGCCTCCTACAACTCAAAAATTGCAAGTTTTAGCCCAAAATTCAATAAATTCGTTTCAAATCATAAAAATTTGTTAAAAATCAAAATAAATTACTAAAAATTCATGTTATCACTAGATTATAATTATCATAATTTTATAGATTAAAATTAGCCCGGAAAAATTTGTATTTATCGCTTATTTAATGTATTTTCTTACCGGCTTAAAATAATATTAAAAAATTGAAAAAAAGGGAAAAAATTTTAAATGACCAAAATTTCATAATTAACTCATTAGCTACTAAAAACAAGTAATTACCTATCCATTTAAGGTATAATTAGCCCTAAACTGCAAAATATCGAGAAAGACGGTTTTCGGAAAAATACCGAATTTTCACCGAATTTCAAGAAAACACCAAAACGACTTTTCAAGACGCTGCAACAACATGAATAGTATACGAAATGATAAAAGGCACCCAAGTGGGAGCTAGCTCTTCGTCAATCGACGGGCACAACCACGCAAGCAATATAATATACAACGGTGAAGGGTGAGGATCAAAACTCAAAAGGAACTCAAAAACAACATGAAAACCCTAACAATACAACGCGCGACTCTAAGGTCGAAATAATAAACACTGGTATTCTGTCTCTATCAAATATACAAGTCTGGTTGTTGGAGTTTTACTAGATACAACTGAATATGAGTATAATACAAGGGTGGTCATGAAGCAAATGGAACCACCTAACAAAGCAATCACCCGGAAGGAACAGTGCGCCAGCAAGGCCGCAACGAAACATGTACGACAAAACCTGCAAGGAACTGTGGCACAATGGGGGTGAGTTGCCAACTCGTGAGTAGAAAACATCTACAAGCAGAAATCGCATGCATAACGCAATCCTGGGTCATACGATCAGTAATATCCTCAAATAATAATATGGCCTGGAGCAATATAATGGTAAGGGTAAACATCTGTCGCTAAGTGTAATACCAAGTACTCGTGTCAGTGCCTCAGGTAACAACATGTCAATAATATGATGAACAAATGTCAGGTAGCAATATGTCACTAAAATGATGTGCAAATGCATAGAATGAGAACAAAGTACATCATGAATCAAGAACTGTTTTTCTTTATTTAATGAGATTTCTGTATGTATATAAATCAAGATATCGTCATACGAAATCAACATAGACTAACATAAATCCTCATATCTCAGGCATCTGTATCATCTGCGGGATCGGCCCGCGGGCTACAGCTGAACGGATCAGCCTGTATCCATCTCATGACTCCGACCGGTATCCTCTAGATAACCGACGAGTCCAAATAATATCACCGGTAGGTAGTGCCCCCTGCCAGGCTCATCATCCTCCATGAAATCACTCTCGCCTCGAGGTACCTCACCGGGTCCACCATGTACCCGCAGACGGTTCATCCAACTCCTCGAATCGGGTCTCGAAAACCATCTCAGAACCGAGAAAACATCATGGTGGACAAAACTCATCATATCAAGGAAAACCGCATTTTTCTCTTTAAAATAATTCATCAGTTTATAAAACATTCACATGCGGTTTCCAAATCCAAAAAATCTAAAGAAAAATCCGAAATCATCATATCACCATGTCAATAAACAGTGAAAACCAGCATAAATCTCCATAATACTGCATAACCAATGAATATATGAATGCATCTTATATCATATAATGAATGCAATAGTTAAACTAGCATATGAAAGCTATAACAAATTGTAATATCAGTTAGCAGGCTATGCCAACGAAATAGTATTCTCTAAAGTGTACGTGACATGGAAATTACCGATGATGATGTGTGTGAGCCGGTAAGCAAGTGTAGGTGGAGCATACGCATCATCGGTAATGGTGCTGGTTTCCTGACAGCATGGTTTCATAATAATTACAGATAACATATGTATAAGCATGCAATGCGATGAAACATCATGAATATACAGAAAGCGATATAGTAACAGCGACACTGAAGAATATACCTATCCCATATACGAGTCATACAGTTCTGGTATTTTAAAATACTCACAAATCTCCACTTTTGAAAACAATTATGACTCGAGCGTATCGAATGGTAAGGAAATCCACCTAAATCTGAGTCAATCTATATATATATCTAGTAGTCGGTGATCTCGCCTCAATAGTATCATATGCGATACAATATATATAATATGACACCCTCGAGTCAAGAGTGCGGATCTAACATCATAATTATTTCTTGTACGGTAAATCTATCGTACGGCATCCCAAATCTGGGTACGGGTCAAATATCATATTTATCTCATTACTCATCGGATATCCTTATCATCACATATCATGAACTGGGGTACAGATCTAAATCTAGTACAAACTGATACCGTTAACAATTATATGTGCGTGTGTCTAAAACACATCGTCTAAAGATCCGCTAAAACATCATGTCGTATCTCATAATACGAGCCAAAACACATCACCGATCTCATGGCATCATACCTAAACTCATCGACTCATCTCCAAATACCATATAAAATACTCATCATCATGCATATGAATACGAATATATATGACATCCACGATACGCACATGGAAGGAAAATGTATGTGAAAGTGTGTATGTATGTGTATGCAAAACTTTACTCTAGGGTTTTGCAACTAAGAACCCAACTAAATCCTTTCTTCAATTCTCGCTAACACTAACCCAAAATCTCCTAAACCTTTCCTTGCTAAGTGTTCAAATCTCTCAGTAACATATAAAAGTATCTCTATAACACATCACATCATATCTTACGACTTTGTGGGGGTGCTATACGCCATCCACCCGACGTCTCCCCGTAGATATATATCTACTCACCTTTTCTTGCCGATGCCGATGTCGCCACGCGCTTGCTCTTCGTCTCTAAGTCTTCACAAGGGAACCAACATATAAAAAATAATCGCAATTGCTATTCACATCAAGTTCAGAAACCAAAACGGCGCACGGATTGCCTATGGGTCAAAACCTATAGCCCACGCGTGCAAAAACGACTAAACAACCCTTGTTGTTGATGTACAAACATGCAACAACCTAATACGAATCCAAATATCAAGAATTAACATTTCAAAATACAGAAAACATAGCCAAAATCACACTAGAATGCTCCCAGATTTTGACTCAGGTCAAAAGTAGTTTCCAAAAAAAGTCTAGGGTATTGTATAAGATGTATATGAGCTACTGGACCAACCCCGACACCCAATCCAACCCAGTGGCCGGCCATACCCCCTCCAAGTCCGGCCTCCTCGGCCTAAGGGTTCCAGTTTGGGTTCGTCTGACTAGGGTGGTCTCCTAGTGGTGTTTCTAGGTCCCTGGTATTGTTTGCTACTCTCAAATACTCCCCGGGTCACTCCAGATTCACGTGCACACCCCAAACACTCACAAAACCGACATGGATCAATTCTAAAGTTTTGTATTCTCTGTTCTAAACTCCGTTCCAGCTCTTTAATTTGATCCCTAGGGTATATATAATTTGATCCCTAGGGTATATATATAGATTGGCCGGCCATACCACCACACATCACTAATTCCCCAAAATCCTCAAACCCTTCTTGAATTTTCTAAACACCGCATACCCTAACCAAACACATTCTAAACAAATCTAGAATACAATAAATCTAAAACCAAACTAAATGGAAGAATTTATACATCCTTTAGGCCACTGAAGACAACCCTATCTCCCCAAAGTTGTAAAAATCCCATTTTGCTTGGTCCAAAGTGCTTCCCTTGAGCTTGTGCATGTTTTTAAAGAAATGGGTATGGGGTTTTGGTGAATATTTGATATGGGACAATGGAGATAGAAGATGGAGGAAGATGAGGAGGAGGAGGAAGAAAATAATGGTGGAGGCACAATGGGGCAGCACCTCTCTCTCCCTCTTGAAGGGTTTCCTACAGCATCACTACAAGGGTTTGGACGAAACACACATGCCATATTTTAAAGTTTACATGGTGCTAAAAAAACTATCTTAAGGATCATGCTAGAAAAATTAGGGCAAAAAAACTTTAACATGAACACAGGTAGTAAAAGCTAGGGTTTTGAGAGTACAACCTTTGTAGCTCCCTACGCTAGACTCCATGGCTACTTGAGGGTTGGAAAAAGGTCCGCTTGAGATCCTCTAGGTCCACGACGATCCACCCGGAGTCCTCCTTTTCCAAGCTTGAACCTTCACTAGATCAAGAGAAGAAATGGAAGCTAACACTCTACACTAATGGGCAAGACGAGTGTAGAATGATGATGTGGTTTGTTTTCTCACTTCAAAATCCTAACTTGGTGACTCTTTTGCTCACTTGAGAAAACTAGAGAGCAAGAGAGAAATGAGGAAGAAGATGTTGGCTTTTTAAGAACTCAAGATAATGATAAGGTTGTGAATAAAAATGAGAAATGAATATATATATATATATTTTCACTCTCTCATTCTTAACCATAGTTATAAAATATCTAGATATTTTAGTTTGGAACAAAAATGACCATAGAAAATGAATCATGGTTAATCCAAGGGGTTAGTGCAAGAATAAAATATTAAACCATGAAACAATTTCCATTTCCATTTTTCTTTTCCAAAAATAATATCCATATATTTTATAAAGGGTGTGAGTCTTATATTGCCACCATCCACTATATCAACAACCATGATAGAATGATGTATGCATGTATCTGTGCATGCGCATCCATATGTGCATGAATAAGAATAAATGCATACATGCATGCATACAACAAAAAGACAAGAAAGGATTTCAAGTGAGAAACTAATGGTCAATGATAAATCAACAGTTAATTTAGCAACCTGGTCATATCACATACGACCCGACCAAAAGCAAACCGCCCGATTAATATACGGTATCTCATACACGCATTTTAACCGTGTCCACGTGCATATCTCATATGCGCACCACATCGTTTCGCCAGGACTAGGCAACTCCATTGTGGGACTCTAAGACTCATCAATACGCCGGCAGTGGGTGATGATCATATCAAGCACCCCCAAGCCGTAAGCGGTCAGTTAAACGTAACGACCACCCGGGTATTGAGCGATCAGAAGAAAACAAGCGAACCTGTCACAACTCCCGTCGAGCCAACCGGCAACACTACCGTACAGTCCAGTCTCTTCGTCAGATATGCTGCATATCGAGTCTAGGGATGGTAACGTCGACCACAACAACTTAATAAGTCGTGCCGATG
Source organism: Agapanthus africanus (assembly GCA_030015575.1). Lineage (NCBI taxonomy): Eukaryota > Viridiplantae > Streptophyta > Magnoliopsida > Asparagales > Amaryllidaceae > Agapanthus > Agapanthus africanus. The sequence goes on along the minus strand of JASDDO010000012.1, from coordinate 291,304,814 downwards.
AATGGTCTATAACAGATCGAGAATCTACTGATAACACTTATCAGTAAATCTCAACATCCCTGGTCAGGGACTTACTAAAATATCCAATCGAGCAAAGCACAGCATCAACTCCCAATACCGGGAGAGACAAAACCCCTCATATCGCTCATCGCCTCCGTGTGTCTCGGTACTGTACCCAATGGCCACCTGTTTGCATGACTCAGTAGAGCCGTGGTAGGGTGGCAATCAAAGTACAGTGGGAGAACACACAAGACTCTATGACGATCTCGGGTCTACAGACTAACCTGCACCAGTGTCACCTAAGAACTGCTATCCGACAATAGATATAATTCCATATAGTAGAATCATGGTTAATCCAAGGGGTTAGTGCAAGAATAAAATATTAAACCATGAAACAATTTCCATTTCCATTTTTCTTTTCCAAAAATAATATCCATATATTTTATAAAGGGTGTGAGTCTTATATTGCCACCATCCACTATATCAACAACCATGATAGAATGATGTATGCATGTATGTGTGCATGCGCATCCATATGTGCATGAATAAGAATAAATGCATACATGCATGCATACAACAAAAAGACAAGAAAGGATTTCAAGTGAGAAACTAATGGTCAATGATAAATCAACAGTTAATTTAGCAACCTGGTCATATCACATACGACCCGACCAAAAGCAAACCGCCCGATTAATATACGGTATCTCATACACGCATTTTAACCGTGTCCACGTGCATATCTCATATGCGCACCACATCGTTTCGCCTGGACTAGGCAACTCCATTGTGGGACTCTAAGACTCGTCAATACGCCGGCAGTGGGTGATGATCATATCAAGCACCCCCAAGCCGTAAGCGGTCAGCTAAACGTAACGACCACCCGGGTATTGAGCGATCAGAAGAAAACAAGCGAACCTGTCACAACTCCCGTCGAGCCAACCGGCAACACTACCGTACAGTCCAGTCTCTTCGTCAGATATGCTGCATATCGAGTCTAGGGATGGTAACGTCGACCACAACAACTTAATAAGTCGTGCCGATGAATGGTCTATAACAGATCGAGAATCTACTGATAACACTTATCAGTAAATCTCAACAGCCCTGGCCAGGGACTTACTAAAATATCCAGTCGAGCACAGCACAACATCAACTTCCAATACCGGGAGAGACAAAACCCCTCCTATCGCTCATCGCCTCCGTGTGTCTCGGTACTGTACCCAATGGCCACCTGTTTGCATGACTCATTAGAGCCGTGGTAGGGTGGCAATCAAAGTACAGTGGGAGAACACACAAGACTCTATGACGATCTCGGGTCTACAGACTAACCTGCACCAGTGTCACCTAAGAACTGCTATCCGACGATAGATATAATTCCAAATAGTAGTTCTCGGTGAGTCCGTCCAGTGTACCCAGTCACCACTGAGCACTCGTATACGATCTCGATGTCAAACATCGATGAATGTGGGAACATCCATCTCCCATCATATGGGTCTAGTATCATATACGCTAGTCTACTCTGGTATATCGATGCCCTGTCTCGATACACCTACGACTAGGACATTCCAGGATATGCTTATAAACTACAGATGTCCTACTAGTATGATCTCTATCAGAATCACAGTAGTCAAGCCTATATCCTCAGGGCTCTATCAACATGTGTGAATGAATAAAAGCATGATCAAATCAACATGTCAGATAAAGAAGAACCAGATAGCATATTATCATGTCGAGCAAGAATGTACACTGAATATATATATATATACATGTATAAATACATCCACTATCATATAATGGCCTCTAGGGCATACATGTAAGTCCACGTTACCTCTCCCGGTACTGACGGGCTTGCGGAAATGATGAAAAACGATTTTTCAAGAGGTGGTAACATGGACTCAAAATACAGATCTTTGTTAAACAACTATCTAGCAATCCTACAAAGGGTTTTACCTACTCGGTTAGGTGGTTATACCTTAACTTGATCTCCTTCATCTTCAACGACTTGCGGTGGTCGGATCGGCCTCACCTCGTCGTCTTCTTGCGCCGAAGATGGATCCACCTGAAAGCTTCTACCTTCGGCTTCTCTTCAAACTAGAAGAAATTAGAACACTTGGTTTGCTAAACCTTGTGAACTAGGATGAGTAGAGGAGTGTGTTGGGATTTATCGCTATGGTTCTTGCTTCTCAACACATGAGACAAGTGAACCATAGACTAGAGAGAGAGCAAGAGGAAGAGGGGAGCTCAAGCAAGAGAGAGAAAGGAAATGAGAGAATGAGTAACTCTTTTGCCATCCAAGCTCTCATAATCCAAAATCATGATAACTCATAATAGTAATTGAGTATTATGTGATGGTTCAAGTCAAAATGGCCATATCATTTCATGCACTCATTTTGCAAAAAGAAACAAGCAAGCAAAAGTCTTTGCCATGAAATGATAGCCATTGTAATGATGGTTGTCAACTAGTCCAACCTAGTCAACCGTTCAACAAAGTCAACAAGTCAGCCCTTCATCTCAACCATGACACAATAACACTTAATTAATATTATCATTAATCATATTTCTTATTCTCATTAGGGTTTAGCAAAAGTCAATATTCAACAGTCAACAGTCAACAACTCCAATGAGAATCCTCTGCCTCTGTCTCTCTGTCAACTGTGCATACACACCCGCATCCGCGTTCCGAGGAACACGAATACAAACGAAATAATACCAATCCCAAAATGTACACTAGGATCTGGCTTAAACCAAAGCCCGCTAGTGTTAACTTCCCGGACACTAAACGTGCACAAGTGCACGGATGTGACCGAACCCTGTCGCAAAACCATGCGACCTCTACTCTTTTTCCTGAAGGCGAATAGCTTTCTGTGTGGGACTCTAAAGACTCGACACTACGCTGGCAGTGGGTTTAACCACAGACCGCAAGCGGCACTAGCTGTGTGTAACGGTCCCCAGGTAGATGCCGACAAGAAGACTGACGAGGTGAAACCCATCTGAACTCCTACTGAGCCTGGATGTGACAATCTCCGTACAGTCCGGTCTGTTCGTCTGATAACATCGCATGGCGGGCCTAGGGGGCGGTAAACGTCAGTCCCCTAATAGCGGTACAAGTCGTGTCGGAGTGTAGCCCAGAACACCCTGAGATAACACTGGAAACCTACCAGTATATCTCGCTTGCCCTGGCCAGGGACTTTATGTAATGGCTCTCCTAGACACAGCGCGATATCAACCCCCAATACCGGGAGATACGAATCTTGTCTAACCGTCACTGCCTCCAAGTGCTTCGGGACTGCACCCAACTACTACCTGTTCGCACGACTCATTTGAGCCGTGGTAGGGTAGTAATCTAAGTACAGTGGGAACACACTCGAGGCGAAGTGACGGTATCAAGTCAGCGGACTAAGCTGTACTCATGTCACCTGGGAACTGATAACTGACGATAGGTATAGTACCAACCAACAGTTCCCGACGAGTCCTGTCCAGTGTACTCGTAACCTAACGAGCACCCGCATAATATCTCAAGTACGACGTACTGACGGCTGTGGGACAGACCGTCTCCCCTGCTGGGATGAGAAGCGCATATGCTAGTCTACTCCGGAGTATCGATGCCCTGTCTCGATAGTCCTACGACTAGTGACCTGCATAAGGATCTGCTTATGGATTACCCAGCCCCTACGAGTGTGACAGCCATCACAACGCTGGTAATCAAGCAAAGATCCTAAGGGCTACACTAATGTGTATAGGTGATATACTAAAATAAACACATGTACACATTAAACCAGAAACAAACCAAGTAGCATACTACTATTTTGAGCAAGATTGTCTATACAAGTGGAATATCCCAAGCTTCCGTTAAGAAATATACAAACTAGTATGATACAGTAATGGCCTCTAGGGTATATACACTAACAATCTTCCACTTGCACTAAGGCCATGTACTGGCGTATCGAAGACCTATCATCTCGATCAGCCGCTCGAACTGAGTCTGGTGTAAGGCCTTCGTGAATGTATCAGCAGTGTTGTCTTCCGTAGCAACTCTCCGAACCTCGATCTCCTGGTGACCCACGATCTCCCTGATCAGGTGATACCGCTTCAAGATGTGTCTGGATCTCTGATGGGACCTGGGTTCCTTCGCTAAAGCTATAGCCCCGTTGTTGTCGCAATACAGAGGTATTGGATCAACAATGGGCGGAACCACCTGAAGTTCAGTTAAGAACTTCCTTATCCAGACGGCTTTTTTTGCGGCATCTGCAGCAGCGATATATTTCGCTTCCATCGTCGAGTGAGCAACGGTTTCCTGTTTGGAACTCTTCCAACACACCGCCCCTCCATTGAGGGTAACGACATAACCCGACATGGACTTGGAATCATCCTTGTCACTCTGGAAGCTGGAGTCAGCAAAGGCCTCGATCTGGAGGTCCTTTCCGCGATACACCAAGAACATCTCCTTAGTCCTTCTCAGGTACTTGAGAATGTTCTTTACCGCTATCGAGTGTTTCTCCCCTGGGTTTGACTGATACCGGCTTACCACACTCAGTGCATAAGCTACATCTGGTCTGGTACACAACATCGCATACATTATAGAGCCTACCGCAGAAGCGTAGGGTATAATAGACATGCGATCCCTTTCCAAATCAGTCTTGGGAGACATCTCTTTGGAAAGGGTGATCCCGTGACAAGCCGGTAGATTACCGTGCTTGGAATCTTCCATACTGAATCTTTTCAGTATGGTGTCGATGTACCTGGACTGTGAAAGTCCTAATATCCTCTTGGATCTATCACGAAAGATCCGGATCCCCAGAATGTACGAGGCATCACGCAGGTCTTTCATGGAGAACCTGTGTGACAAGAATCCCTTGACAGATTGTGGCATAGGAATGTCATTTCCTATCAGAAGAATGCCATCCACGTACAATATGAGGAATACGACAGTTCTTGCTACAAATCTACTATAGATGCATGGTTCATCTGGATTTTTGATAAAGCCAAATTCTTTAACCGTCTCATCAAAACAGATGTTCCAACTCCGCGATGCCTGCTTTAGTCCATAGATGAACTTAAGCAACTTGCACACCTTTCCGCTGCTCCCACTCTGAATGAAACCCTCTGGCTGGTCCATATAGACACACTCCTCTAAATTTCCATTTAGAAAAGCGGTCTTTACGTCCATCTGCCAAATCTCATAATCGTGGAAGGCAGCAATGGCAAGAAGGATCCGAATGGATTTCAGCATAGCCACTGGAGAAAAGGTTTCGTCATAGTCCAAACCAGGTCTTTGACGAAAACCCTTTGCAACAAGACTAGCTTTATAGGTCTCAACCTGTCCATCTACACCAATCTTCCTTTTGAAGATCCACTTGCATCCTACGGGTTTTACCCCATCAGGAGCAACGTCCAACGTCCATACTTTGTTGGTGTACATGGACTCCATTTCGGTCTGCATTGCATCCAACCATTTTACCGAGTCAACGCTCTGAATGGCCTGCTGGAAGCTAGTCGGCTCATCATAATCAATGATGCAATCCTCTCTATCCCCGTCTATGAGAAAACCGTAGTATCTCTCGGGCGGATGAGACAGCCTACTACTCCTGCGGAGCGGCGTATGAATGTCATGTTCTTTTGAACCCTCTGGTTCTACTAAGCTTTCAGTAATAGTCTGTGGTACTGGAATTTCTTCCAGTTCTATTTCGCTCCCACTTGTTTCCTTTTCTAAGAACTGGTGTTCTAGAAAATGGGCATTACGAGAAACAATGATCTTTTGTTCCTCTGCGTAATAGAAGAGATACCCCCTTGAGTTATTTGGGTATCCCACAAACTTGCACAGTACGGAGCGTGCCTCGAGTTTGTCCACATGCTGCTTTTGGACAAAAGCCGGACATCCCCAGATCTTCAGATATTGAAGATAGGGTTTCTTCCCACTCCATATCTCATATGGTGTGGTAGGCACAGTCTTAGTTGGAACTCGGTTCAAAAGGTATGCAGCTGATTCTAGTGCATATCCCTAGAATGATCGCGGTAACTCAGTGTTACTCATCATTGAACGTACCATATCCAATAGGGTCCGGGTCCGTCTCTCCGATACACCGTTATGTTGCGGAGTGTATGGAGGAGTAAGCTGAGAGAGAATTCCATTCTCTTTTAATTAATCCAGGAACTCGGCACTTAAGTATTCACCACCTCGATCAGATCTTAGTGTCTTGATACTTTTGCCTCTTTGTTTTTCTACTTCATTCTTATATTCCTGGAATTTTCCAAAGGCTTCGGATTTATGTTTCATTAAGAAGACATATCCGTACCTTGAAAAGTCATCCGTAAAAGTAATGAAGTAAGAATAACCGCTTCGCGCATATGTAGACATTGGACCGCACACGTCGCTGTGTATGAGTCCCAAGAGCTCGCTCGCTCTTACTCCGTGTCCAGTGAACGGAGTCTTTGTCATCTTTCCTTTGAGACAGGATTGACAACTGGAATACGATTGATATTCGAACGGATCCAAATATCCTTCTGTATGCAATTTCGTCAACCTTCTCTCATTGATGTGACCCAGTCTACAATGCCATAAGAAAGCCTGGTTTGTTTCCGGAGACTTTCTTTTGTGTATATTCTGAACATTGAAAATCTGTGGTTGGTTTAGTACGTATATACCATTGCTTAATGTACCTGACCCAATCAAAACTTGATTAAGGTGAATGTTTACAACATTACTTACAAATGCAAATTCATAACCTTCTTTAGATAATAAAGATACATAAATGATATTACAAGTTGCATTGGGTACAAAATCGCAATTACGTAAAACCAAAACGTGTCCATCTGACAACCCCAGGTGATAGTCCCCAACGGACTCAGCATCCATGCTAGCTCCGTTTGCAACTCTGAGGGTCATATCATCTGCCTTCAAAACCCTACGCCTTCTAAGTGCCTGTAAAGAATTACAGATATGAGATCCTGATCCGGTATCCAATATCCAGGATGTAGAGTTTATTGATAGACAGTTTTCAATAACATACACACCTGAAGCTGAAGCCGCAACTTGCTTCAGATCCTTGGTTCTGGCCTTCCAAGCCCCGCAATCCTTTTTCCAGTGTCCACTCTTGTGACAGAAAAAGCATTCTTCCTTTCCCACAAGCTTTCCCGCTACCTTTGTTGCTTTTGTCTTTCCCTTCGTATCCACTTTACTAACACCGCCCCTTGGTTTGGCGGGGGCTTTCTTCTTCTTTCCCTTAGCTTTCGCCTTGGACCTAGAAGAGGAAGATTCTCCTACAAACAAAGTGGATGTTTCCCTACCTTTCTGTAGGGTGCCCTCTGCACTCCTCAACATGTTGTGGAGTTCTGAAAGTTCAACTTCTTTTTCTTGCAAGTTGAAGTTCAGGATAAACTGGGCGTAAGTGGAAGGAAGGGACTGGAGAATCAAGTCCGTATAGAGCTCGTTCTCTAACATGGTCCCAAGGTCCGCGAGCTCCTCAATGAAGCCAATCATCTTAAGCATGTGTTCTGCTACCGATGATCTGACGGCCAATCTCGCTGAAAACAGCTTTTTCAAGACTTCGTATCTTGCGATACGTGATTGCTCTCCATACAGTTCTTTTGTATGGAGAAATATGGATTCAAGGTCCATATTCTCGTGCCTCCTCTGATGTTCATTGTCCATAGAGGCAAGCATGAGGCACTTGGCCTTCGCTCAATCGATTTCCCACGTCTTACGGATTTCCCTATCCGCGACGTTGGTTTTGGGACCTGGGTCAGGGGGAGCTTTGGTGGTAAGGAGATACCCCAACTTGTCATAAGTGATTGCCATTTTAACATTCCTGAGCCAATCTTTGTAGTTTGGCCCTGTCAGTATGTTTTTATCTAGTAGTAACTTAAGTCCGGTCATGATGTTTGGTCGCTGCAATTAGGAGAGAGAGAAGAAACACTTTAGCATGATGCTCTTACAAGTTTAGAGTGGTTTTTAATTTGTCTAAACAGGATGGCTCCCACTGTCTCTCGAATCCCTCCTCAAACCAAAAACGAAGAATTAGTCAGGATCAATCTCACCGTACAATACTTGCTTAATCGTTCAGCCAGGCTAGTGTCGGTACTTCGAGGGAGGTTTTCCAACGCTTTCGCAAAGTTCCTTAATTAAATTACCTCTTTTCCCTGGGGGCGTAGCCCCGTTAACCCATTTCTAGACACCTACTTGGTTTATAGCATTGATCGTTAAGTGAGAAATTTCCCGAGGAGTAGCATATACTCACAGTAGGATCGGGATCTAAATATCATTGCGTGACAAAACTGAAGGAATCCAGTCAGAATCATCACACTCCAAATGGTATGCAGCGTTTGCAAGTTTCAGTTCTTTTGAAACTCCCGATGTGGATTTTTTCCCCATGCTCTTATGACCTTGGCGTGAGGTCAAAATGTCATAAGTCACATGTCAAGTTCTTCCCATCGTTATTCACGTTAATTTGAACCCACCAGTACCTACCCTTGACGTAGGCCAAAACGGCAGTACGACTGTCTCAAACCAACGCATTCTATCTATGCAACAAATAAATATCCGACAGCTACCAATCACCATGCCTTGGCGTGAGGTCAAAATACATAGCATGAATACTACCGAATATTTAACTGAAATGATTGAGTGCTACGGATGGTTTTGGCAAAACCGTGAACGTAGTGAACTTGATATAATCGATGGAACGAGATAGCTTTTAAAAGGAGTGGCTTAAGCTCCGCGTTTAAAAGTTGTTTTTGAAAAGAAACCGAGTGGTTTTGAAAGTGTTCCAACGATTCAACTTTGGTTTATTTTCTTGCATTAATTTAATGCGTCCCATCATTTAATCCTACCATTACAGAAAACAACGAAAATATGACGTACGCTTATTCTATCCGCATTCGCCATGGGGCCCCGTCATTACCCGTTAGGTTACTTAACTAACGACAGAGCGGGGGCTGGACTAGCGCGGATGCAAAACATAAGCAACGCCTAAATATATATCATATATAGATATACGCATTCGTCACATGCAATGATAGCCATTCCAGATCACAGATGAACACATTGGATATACTAGGAATATGCAATCCGTACGAGCCTGTAACGAAGAGCGGATTACACGGTCGCGATGAATAGCCAAGACCCCACCCTGGACCCCTACGGGTGCGGCAAACTACCCGCCAAGTACCCGAAGTGAAGCAACCTCCCTCAACACCGTGAGTAGGCCACTCGGCACTTCGAGATACCCGGTAGTTTGTGCACCCCACCATGGGTCTATCCTAGGAGCAAAAATAGTAAAAGAAATTATACAATGACGGCTACAACCCCCTCCCGGTTGTGTGGCCATATAAATAATATTACATCAATTACAAATTTACATGAATTGAAAGAAAAAGAAAACTCTCATCTCACAACCCCCGGGCTATTCATCCGTGACAATCCAATGAATTCATATACACATACCATCAACATTACAGATCACAGATATGTATAACCCCGACTAATCGACGTATAGCGATTAGCGGACGTTCAATACATATAACACATCACTGATATAAACCCGTTAGCTTAAGTCTTTAGAAGTTCGATCAAAATACGGATTTTTAAGCCCCAAAAACAAATTTTGCTTTCTTCAAAATCTGGGCTGAAAACACATACTGTTAAAATCCCAAAACACCCAACTGAATAAACTGCATGAAAAATCGCCCACGACCGAGTCAACTCGGCCGCGGATCCGCGGCGGGAGAAGGCTCCCACCGCGGTTCCGCGGCGGGTTGATCGGTTCAGTGGACCATTTTTCTACAGTTTCTTTTAAAAACCCTGAGCCGAATTTTAAGACAAGATTTATTATTTTTGGAACAGAAAACAAATTCGGCAGAAAGTTGATTTTGCGTGCGTGTTTCATGACTTTTTCTACGATTGAACTTCTACTTACTTTGCTAACATGGTAGATAGTGTTTAACTAGGCTCTGATACCACTTTAAGTCCACGTTACATCTCCCGGTACTTACGGGCTTGCGGAAATGATGAAAAACAATTTTTTAAGAGGTGGTAACATGGACTCAAAATACGGATCTTTGTTAAACAACTATCTAACAATCCTAACAAGAGTTTTACCTACTCTGTTAGGAGGTTATACCTTAACTTGATCTCCTTCGTCTTCAACTCCTTGCGGTGGTCGGATCGGCCTCACCTCGTCGTCTTCTTGCGCCGAAGATGGATCCACCTGAAAGCTTCTACCTTTGGCATCTCTTCAAACTAGAAGAAACTAGAATACTTGGTTTGCTAAACCTTGTGAATTAGGATGAGTAGAGGAGTGTGTTGGGATTTATCTCTATGGTTCTTGCTTCTCAACACATGAGACAAGTGAACCAAAGACTAGAGAAAGAGCAAGAGGAAGAGGGAGAGCTCAAGCAAGAGAGAGAAAGGAAATGGGAGAATGAGCAACTCTTTTGCCATCCAAAATCATGATAACTCTTAATAGTAATTGAGTATTATGTGATGGTTCAAGTCAAAATGGCCATATCATTTCATGCACTCATTTTTCAAAAAGATACAAGCAAGAAAAGTCTTTGCCATGAAATGATAGCCATTGTAATGATGGTGGTCAACTAGTCCAACCTAGTCAACCGGTCAACAAAGTCAACAACCCAACAAAGTCAACGCTTCATCTCAACCATGACACAATAATACTTAATTAATATTATCATTAACCATATTTCTTATTCTCATTAGGGTTTAGCAAAAGTCAATGGTCAACAGTCAACAACCCCAAATAGAATCCTCTGCCTCTGTCTCTCTGTCAACTGTGCATACACACCCGCATCCGCGTTCCGAGGAACACGAATACAAACGAGATAAAACCATTCCCAAAACGTACACTAGGATCTGTCTTAAACCAAAGCCCGCTAGTGTTAACTGCCCGGACACTAAACGTGCACAAGTGCACGGATGTGACCGAGCCCTGTCGCAAAACCATGCGACCTCTACTCTTTTGCTTGAAGGCGAATAGCTTTCTGTGTTGGACTCTAAAGACTCGACACTACGCTGGCAGTGGGTTTAACCACAGACCGCAAGCGGCACTAGCGGTGCGTAACGCTCCCCTGGTAGATGCCGACAAGAAGACTGACGAGGTGAAACCCATCGGAACTCTTACTGAGCCTGGATGTGACAATCTCCGTACAGTCCGGTCTGTTCGTCTGATAACATCGCATGGCGGGCCTAGGGGCGGTAAACGTTAGTCCCCTAATAGCGGTACAAGTCATGTCGGAGTGTAGCCCAGAACACCCTGAGATAACACTGGAAACCTACCAGTATATCTCGCTTGCCCTAGCCAGGGACTTTGTGTAATAGCTCTCCTAGACACAGCACGATATCAACCCCCAATACCGGGAGAGACGAATCCTGTCTAACCGTCACTGCCTCCAAGTGCTTCGGGACTGCACCCAACTACTACCTGTTTGCACGACTCCTTTGAGCCGTGGTAGGGTAGTAATCTAAGTACAGTGGGAACACACACCAGGCGAAGTGACAGTGTCAAGTCAGTGGACTAAGCTGTACTCATGTCACCTGGGAACTAATAACTGACGATAGGTATAGTACCAACCAACAGTTCCCGACGAGTCATGTCCAGTGTACTCGTAACCTAATGAGCACCCGCATACTATCTCAAGTACGACGTACTGACGGCTATGGGGCAGACCGTCTCCCCTGCTGGGATGAGAAGTGCATACGCTAGTCTACTCCGGAGTATCGATGCCCTGTCTCGATATTCCTACGACTAGGAACCTGCATAAGGATGTGCTTATGGATTACCCAACCCCCACGAGTGTGACAACCATCACAACGCTGGTAATCAAGCAAAGATCCTAAGGGCTCCACTAATGTGTATAGGTGATATACTAAAATAAACACATGTACACATTAAAGCAGAAACAAACCAAGTAGCATACTACTATTTTGAGAAAGATTGTCTATACAAGGTGAATATCCCAATCTTCCATTAAGTAATATACAAACTAGTATGATACAGTAATGGCCTCTAGGGCATATACACTAACAATACATTTATCCAACAATCCCCCACTTGCACTAAGGCTAGTTATTGGCGTATCTCATACCCAACATCTCAAAATGTCGCTCATGCTGCGGCTGAGGGAGGGCCTTGGTGAGTGGATCCGCGGAGTTATTCTTTGTGTCTACTCTCCTAATCTCGATCTCGCGGTGATCTACAATCTCCTGGATCAAATGAAAGCGCCACAGGATGTGTCTGGACCGTTGATGGGACCTGGGCTCCTTCGATAACGCCATAACCCCATTATTATCACAATACAATGGTATTGGATCAATAATGGTTAGAACTACTCCTAGCTCCGAGACGAACTTCCTCATCCAGACGGCTTCCTTGGCGGCATCATTCGCAGCAATGTACTCAGCCTCCATCGTAGAGTCTGCAACGATATCCTGTTTGGAACTCTTCCAACTTACCGCCCCTCCATTGAGGGAAAATACAAACCCAGAGATCGATTTGCTGTCGTCCTTATCGCTCTGGAAGCTCGAATCGGTAAAGGCCTCCATTTGGATATCTCCATTACCATACACCAAGAATAATTCCTTAGTCCTTCGCAAGTACTTAAGAATGTTCTTCACAGCTATCCAGTGATTCTCCCCTGGGTTGGATTGATACCTGCTTACAACACTAAGTGCATAAGCTATATCTGGGCGTGTACGTAACATCGCATACATTATAGATCCTCCTGCCGAAGCATAGGGTATAATGCTCATGCGAGCTCTCTCTTCATCGGTCTTTGGACAAGAGTCCTTAGAGAGAGTGACCCCATGGCAAGCGGGTAAGGCACCCCGCTTGGAGTCTTCCATACTAAACCTTTTTAGGATGGTGTTGATGTACCTTATTTGGGACAATCCCAATAACCTCTTGGATCTATCCCTATAGATCCTAATGCCCAGAATGTATGTGGCATCACCCAGGTCCTTCATGGAGAACCTTAGTGATAAGAAAGATTTGACCGACTGTAGCATAGGAATATTATTTCCTATCAGAAGAATGTCATCCACGTACAATACGAGGAATGTGATAGCTCTCCCTACAGCCTTCTTATAAACACAAGGTTTATCTGGATTTTTGATGAAATCAAACTCTTTGATAACATCATCGAAACAGATGTTCTAACTCCGTGATGCCTGCTTTAACCCATATATGGATTTAAGCAATCTACATGCTTTCCCGCTGCTCCCACTATCAATGAAGCCCTCTGGCTGATCCATATAAACGCATTTTTCTAAATCTCCATTTAGAAATGTTGGAGATAGTGCCCTCAGAGTCAATTATTGGATCACAGTCACGTGATTGCAATGATTGAGGGAGGACCTATACCGGTAGGACAGTCTTACTCAAGATGATAATATGCTATCTGGTTTATCTTTATCATCGTGTACTGCTTTAGGTGACTTACAAGTCACTATTGCGCGTTGATAGAGCCCTTAGGATTCTTGCTTGACGGCCAGCAGTATGATGGCGATCGTATACGTGGGAGCTGGGGTCTATAAGCACATCCTTAAAAGGTCCCTAGTCGAGGGAGTTTCGAGACAGGGCATCGATACTCCAAAGTAGGCTAGTGTGTACAGTTGAGACCCCGACAAGGGGCGGTGGCCGGTCTCACAAGCCATTGGTGTCAGTTGGTTCACCTAAGATGTATACATGTGCTCATTGGGTTATGAGTACACCGGACAGGACTCGCCGGGAACATGCTAGTTGGTCTTATACCTGACGTTAGATAGCATTTCCATGGTGAAATGTGTACAGGTTAGTTCATCGACCTGAGATCGTCATTTGTCTCGTGTGAGTTCGCACTGTACTTTGATTACTACCATACCACGCTCAAAGGAGACGTGCAAACAGGTTTTAGTTGGGTACAGTCCCGAGCCATATGGAGGCAGTGGGCGGATCTGCAGGGGTTCGTCTCTCTCGGTATTGGGGGTGAGGACACGCTGTGTCTAGGAGAGACATTACATGAAGTCCTTGGCCAAGGCAGGAGATTTACTGATAGGTATTCCAGTAGTATCTCAGGGTGTTCTGGGCTACACTCTGGCACGACTGTAACACCTTAGGATGTGATTAGTGGCTAATTATATTTAAATAAAGGGTTTTTAATAAAAAGTCTACCAAATTGAGTTTCAAATATTTTTCCAAATTAATAAATTTTTTTCTAGAATTTTCCCAGGCTTGCACACACATGTGCATGTAAACTAGGGTTTAAAATGAGGTTATACCATGATTAGCAACCATGGTGGGTTTAATAATGGGGATTAAGTCTTTTGGGTTTTAATTAAGTCTATTTAGTTAATTGATGGTTGTTTTAATTTGAATTTTTGTTTTGGGGTGTTGACTTGAGAGAATGGGAGAGAGAGAGAGAATGCATCATGGCAAAGCCATGCTTGCATTTAATGATGAGAGAGAACGAAGGGGTTGACATTGGGAGTTATCATTTCCTCTCATTCTTGTGCTCATTTCTCTCAACCTCACTCTCATACTCACTCACCCACACCTCTCCACAGCAGCAGCAGAAGCAAGCACAGCAGCAGCAGAAGCAAGCACAGCAGCAGCAGCATGCAGGCACAGCAGCAGCAGCAGCAGTGAGCAGCAGCAGCAGAAACAACTTCAGCTGCAGCTCCTTCCCTCTACTCCTTCTTCTTCCTCCAGCTCCCTAGGGTCGAGTGTGGGGTATACTTCTTGAACTTACCCCCTAGTTTGCTTAGTTAGTGTAGTTTAGCTTCGATTGGTGATTAATGGTGCGTTTTAGTGCGATATGTGGTAATTAGGGGGGAACTTTGATCAAGTGAAGTGTGTATTAGTTTAACCATGTTCATTGAGTGTTGTTATGGCCATGTTAACCTAGCTTAGCCCCCAATTGCACAAAAATACCAACATATTGCTATTTGATGCAAATTCATCGTTTTTAAGCAAATTTTAGCTTTCTGTAATCTGCTATCGACCCAGTGTGTTCAAAATAAAATTGTGATGACTGCAGTATAGTTGTTAGGTGCTAATCCCTCAGGTAGAACACGACCCCAAATTCCCATCTTTGGCCGCCGAAAAATTGATTCTGGCCACAATTTGCGGCCAGATGGGGAGGGAATGGGTTTGGGTTTGGCTCTGTAGGTTCCTGCTGCTATCCTTAGACTCATGGCATGTGCAATTTTATTTGATTGTTGCTGTAGAAAAATCTGGAGCTAAATACCTGTTTCTCGTATTTTTAAACCTTCGCGACACACGTCATACATGTGTGGGTTTGGGGTTTCTGCGTATCGCGACGCGTCGGGGTAGTTTCAGGCGCGTAATCACACGTTTTAGCGTATCGCGCGCACGCGCGCTTTGTTTGCGTTGCGGGTTTCTAGTTTGACCATAATATCACGTTTTAGTGGATTTGAGCTTATGTGTGATATATTGTGTAATTCTAGGTTCGCAGGAGAGTGAGACAGACGCAGCGAAGAAGGGGAAGCAAGTCGTCGGCTACACTTAGCGCGAGACTTCGTTGAGTAGATTTAACATCTACGGAGATATCACCCGCATGGCGTTATGCGTCAGGGCTGATAGGACCTTATAGCTATATGTTGCATTTACCCCATTGACTGCCATGGATACTGTTGTTGCATACTGCATTCCCTGCTATATGTATGTAAACTTAGAATTGATAGAACACCGTACTATTACTAACGGTTCATGTTGCACGAGCACTAACCTGCATGTTACACACAAACCGTTAGTAATTACCATGACATACTCACTGTAGAATTTCCATGATTATATTGCTGTAGTTCATTTCACATATGATTCGATATGATTTTCATAGAAATTGGGAACCGCATGATGTCTTTAAAAACTGAAACTATTTTAAAAAGCGGTTTCCTCTTGTACCTAAATTATGGCTTGATGTACATAGCACATCGCATTTGATTTACTTATTGGTGTTGGATTTTCCTGTGATTTCTGGTTTTGAGGACCGTGGGATTATTTAAGAAAAGTTGCACTATTTCAAAAACCCGGTTCCTCGTGATATGATATTTTGTTGCGTCCACCACGCGTTTTCTCGGTGCTGAGACGTGTGCTTGAAACCCGATTCGAGGTGTTGGATGATCCGTTTGCGGGTTCGTGGTGGACCCGGTATGGTTCCCCTCGGCAAGATGATCGATGGACTTTGCCGATTGAGCCTGGAGGTGGGCGAGTACCTACCGGTGATTGGTTGGACCTGGCGGTTATCCGGAGGATACTGACCAGAGTCGAGACATGGATGCGGGATGATCCGTACTGCCGGGGCCGAGGGCCGATACCGGAGACGGAGCCCGTGGGCTGATCCGGACTTACGGAGCCCGATATATGAGGATTTACGTGTCGATGCTGGACAGGAGTATTTTATGATATTTTGAGTGCCGATGTTGGGCACTCGTGATTCTCAGAGATTTACAGGATTTGAGGGCCGAGGAGAGTGCCAGCGCCTGAGTTTATTTGGGATTTGGGGTGCAGTTTTGGGCACCGATTATCATTCCACTTTGATATTTCGTGTAGATGTTATTTATCCCATGCTCAGCATTGATTATCATGTATATCATCCTCTTGTTATTTACGTGACAGAGCATTTGCATGATTATTGCACCTACTGCTTGTCGCATATAGATCTTACTTGCTGGCATATGATAGAGTAGCGCAGTACGTGCGTGCTCGCGATTACCTTTATATGTTATCTCTATTCACGAGTTGGCAACTCCCCCCCGTTGTGCCACAGTATTTGCAGGTTGCCCCTCAGAGTAGTCGTGGCAGGCTGCCTTTTGCATCTTTTGGCTACAGATACCACTACAGTTGGTGCGAGAGCTGTTTTGCTTTTAGGTGGCTTGTGCTATCTGATTACTTTTATTGTACCCCTTTTGTATCTAGTATTATCCATCTACCATATATGTACTGGACTTAGATAAAGTGTGAGGACAATGATGTATATTTTTTTGTATTCTGGTGTCGAGCTCGTGGGAGCCGACTGTTTTTATATGCAGTTTATTATTCTGTGATGTTTACTTATTGCTCATTCTTCGCTACGGCGTCGTATATTACTCTTGTGGTGATGGTTTCCGCCGTTGGGCGTGATTGCTCCCGTTTGGGAATGCTTTGTTTCATTATATCTCATTTTCACTTATATCCTGTTTTATACCCGATTTCGGGGTTACTTTTACAAAGGAAACGCTGCCAAAATTATTTAAATGATGACGTAACTTTAAAAGAACTTATTGAACTATTTAAGGGTTTTTTTCTAAATGTTTTAACTAAATGTTTTCAACACTCGCTACTTTTAAATGGTTTTGATTTCTGGGTTTGGCTTACTTAGTCAAGTTACGCCTGTAGACGTTGCGTGGTTAAGTGTCGGTCACGAGTCGAAATATTCGGGTCGTGACAAAGTTGGTATCAGAGCGTAAGTTTTACCTTTCGGAGTGTTGGATGACCATCGTATGATGGAGTAGGTAGCTGAAGCAGAGTGGCGTAGCGTGTGTATATTCCGCGGCATACTCACGACACGGTACTCCGCCAAGGCGACCTTAGGACTTATTGATTTAAATTCCTTCTTGAGTTTATATATTCTTGTGATTCGATTTTCGTATTCTTATCGAATCCTAATTTCCTTTCAGCCATTATGCCGCCAAAGACTACGAGGGCGCAGAGAGAGGCCGTGAGGGCCGAGATTCGAGTTGATTCGTCTGAGACGAGGACTGATCCGGCAGTACACCGGTTGTACCCGAGCAGGTTGTTCCTCCCGTGATCCATCAGATCGCCACGCTAGGGGCTGGTATGCAGGAGATGCGCCAGACGGTGTGATCCATCATGCAGGAGATCCGCCAGATGATAGGATCGCTTGTTGAGACGCTTCGAGCGCAGCGACCAGAGGTAGCTCCACCCGTTACAGAGACCGTGATGGTACCTACCGCACAGCCAGTTGCCCCTGCTGCCACGGTGGTGATTACAGTATCGCTATCAGAGTTTATGAGGCTGAAGCCTCCGGTCTTCACAGGCACCGATACAGCCGAGGACCCACAGTCTTTCATTGATAGGATGGCTCAGATATGCCGTTCCCTCATATGCGCAGATGCGAGGTGGGTTGAGTTCGCGAGCTTTCGCCTGGAAGGTCTTGCGCAGAAGTGGTGTGAATCAGTTGAGAAGGGCAGAGCGGCAGGTCTTCCTCCTATGACCTGGACAGAGTTCGTGGCACTGTTCCTTGCCCGCTTTCTCCCACTGAGTGTCAGATATGCTAGAGCACTCAGGTTCGAGTCCTTACGCCAGATTTCGGAGATGTCATTGGCAGAGTGTGACGTGTTTTTTACCGAGCTATCAGTTTATGCCCCGTATTTAATGGCTACCGAGGAGTTGCGAGTCAAGTGATTTGTTCGAGGCTTGCTTACACCACTGTTCCTTGCGATCAGCGTGCAGCAATACGAGACATATGCAGCAGCGTTAGACGCGGCCCTATTAGTCGAGGAGCGCCTTGCTGAGACTTTGGTAGTTCCAGAGTCGAAGAGAGTTCGTACTGGTATATCAGCACGGAGACAAACATTTAGACGCCGCGGCAGGTATTGTTTATGTACGAGGAGTGGCAGAGATTCGGGACGAGGCCAGATGTTTAGTTCGTATCCACAGGAGAGTCAGCAGTCATCGCGAGGTTGCTATAGATGCGGCAGTCTACTTCACCTCGTCAGAGATTGTCCTGAGATACACCGGAGGGAGACAGCAGCACCGCATGTTACCTTACCACCTTCACCATCCCAGAGGGTGTTTCCTGTTGTACCTATTGTCGCTCCGTGTCAAACTCATACACAGAGAGGTCGTGGGCATGGAGGAGTTGCCCAGAGAGGACGGGATGACCGAGGCAGAGGGCAGTCAGTCACCGGTGTAGGACAGGCGCTGGTTTTTGCTTTGACGCATCAGGACGCGCAGGCGTCCAATGCGGTGGTCTCAGGTATCCTTCCAGTATGTTCTGTTGATGCACATGTGTTGTTCGATCCCGTATCCACGCACTTTGTGCCGAGTTTGGGTAGAGAGTCCGGTTTTCTTGATCAGCCGCTTGTTGTGACCACTCCTGTGGGAGAGTCATTTGTTGCTAGGCACGTGTTCCGATCCTGTATTGGCGAGAGAGAGTTGCGTGTCGACTTGATCCTTCTTGAGATGTTGGACTTCGACGTTCTTTTGGGCATGGATTGGTTAGCCACGTGCTATGCTTCTATGGACTGCCGTGAGAAGACAGTTAGATTCTGTTTTCCCGGCGAGTCGGTTTTTATTGTATTGGGGGACCGTGGTGCCGCCCCTCACAGTGTAATTTCTTCTTTTCGCGCTGGACAGCTTTTGAGGAAGGGATGTCAGGGATTTCTCGCCTATGTTTGCGATGCTAGCTCTACAGAGGTTCCATTGGATCAGGTTCCGGTTGTTAGCGAGTTTCCTGATGTGTTCCCTGACGAGCTTCCTGGGCTACAGCCCGAGCGCGACATTTCTTTCTGTAATTATTTGGTTCCTGGCACGGGGCCTATTTCTATACCGCCTTATCGGATGGCCCCGGCGGAACTTCGAGAATTGAAGGGTCAGTTGCAAGATTTGTTGGATAAGGGACTTATTCGACCCAGTGTTTCTCCTTGGGGTGCTCCAGTCCTGTTCGTCAAGAAGAAGGACGGCAGTTTGCGTCTGTGTATCGACTACCGCCAGCTGAACAGGGTGACAGTGCGGAACAGATATCCTTTGCCACGCATCGACGATTTGTTCAACCAGCTTCAGGGGGCAGGATACTTTTCGAGGATCGATTTACGATCGGGCTATCATCGCCTGCGGGTTCGACAGGAGGACATTCCTAGGACAGCTTTCCGTACGCGCTACGGCCAATATGAGTTTTTGGTGATGTCGTTCGGACTCACCAATGCGCCAACAACATTCATGGACTTGATGAACCGTATTTTCCGGCCATATCTGGATCTGTTCATCATAGTATTCATTGACGATATCTTGGTGTATTCCAGGAGTAGTGAGGAGCACGAGCAGCACCTGCGGATTACACTGCAGACTTTGAGGGAGCACCAGCTTTACGCGAAATTCTCCAAGTGTGCTTTCTGGCTAGACAGCGTAGACTTCTTGGGGCATGTGATTTCACGAGACGGTATATGTGTAGACCCGAGGAAGATCGAGGTCGTACAGCGTTGGCCCAGACCCATATCAGTTACGGAGATTCGCAGCTTTTTAGGGTTGGCCGGTTACTACAGGCGATTTGTGCAGGAATTCTCCAGTATTGCTACACTTTTGACCGGGTTGACCCGGAAGGGGGTTCCTTTTGATTGGACGGAGGAGTGCGAGAACAGTTTTCAGCAGCTACGGACTCGGCTGACTACGGCACCGGTGTTATCATTGCCTTCAGGATCAGGCGGATTTGTGGTCTATTATGATGCTTCTCGAGTAGGGCTAGGGTGCGTATTGATGCAGCATGACAGGGTGATCGCGTATGCTTTGCGACAATTGAAGAAAAATGAACAGAACTACCCCACTCACGATTTGGAGATGACTGCAGTGGTCTTTGCACTAAAGATCTGGCGATATTACCTATATGGCGAGTCGTGCCAGATATTCACCGATCACAAGAGTTTAAAGTATATATTTCAGCAGCGAGACCTGAACCTTAGACAGCACCGATGGATGGAGTTAGTGAAGGATTACGACTGCGAGATCATGTATCACCCGGGCAAGGCGAATGTAGTGGCGGATGTTGAGATTTGGGACTAGACTGTGCATACCAGATGTTGAGGGGCTGCGGCGTGAGATTCTTGAGGAGGCACATCGATCGGTGTACAGCGTCCATCCCGGTTCCACCAAGATGTATCATGATATGATAGATGTTTACTGGTGGGACGGAATGAAGAGGGACATCGTGGATTTCGTGTCGAGATGCCTGACTTGTCAGCAAGTCAAGGCCGAGCACCAGAGGCCGGTGGGAGAGCTACAGCCGTTACCCATTCCGGAGTGGAAATGGGAGCAGATTTCGATGGATTTCGTTGTGGGTCTACCAAGGACTAGGCGAGGGTATGACTCCATTTGGGTGATCGTGGATCGTCTGTCAAAAGCGGCTCACTTCCTGCCAGTGAAGACGACTTTCGGGTTTGCTCAGTACGCCTAGATTTACATCGACGAGATAGTACGACTGCATGGAGTCCCGACGTGTATCGTATCCGACAAAGGCACCCAGTTTACCAGCCGGCTTCAGGAGGCTTTGGGCACACGCTTGAGTTTCAGCACAGCATTTCATCCGTAGACCGACGGCCAGTCAGAGCGGACGATTCAGACTTTCGAGGACAAGCTCCGAGCGTGCGTTTTAGACTTTGGTGGTAGCTGGGATCATCATTTACCCTTGGTGGAGTTCTCCTACAACAATAGTTTCCAGGATACTATTCAGATGGCACCTTTCGAGGCTCTGTATGGGAAGAGATGTAGATCGCCCGTCTGTTGGACACAGCTCAGTGAGAGCAGTATTTTGGGGCCCCAGATCGTACAGGAGACGACCGAGAAGATACAGCTTATTTGAGACAGGATGAGGATAGCTCAGAGCAGGCAGAGATCGTATGCTGACAGGCGCCACCGCAGATTAGAGTTCGCAGTTGGAGATCACGTTTTTCTGAGGGTCTCTCTGATGAAGGGAGTGATGAGGTTTGGACGGAAGGGGAAGCTTAGCCCCAGATTCATAGGTCCCTTCGAGATCCTCGAGCGTGTGGGCGCAGTGGCTTATCGTTTGGCTCTTCCACCGGACTACCCAGATTTTCACCCCGTGTTCCACGTGTCGATGCTTCGCAGATACCTACATGACCCTTCGCACATGATTCAGCATCAGACCGTTCAGCTCGAGCGCGACCTTTCGTTCACCGGGCAGCTAGTCGTGATATTGGACCGGCGGGTGAAGAAACTTAGATCGAAGGTCTAGCCATCAGTGAAGGTGCTTTAGCGCAGCCCGAGTGGCAAAGAGATCACTTGGGAGCCCGAGGGCGAGATGCGGAACAAGTCCCCTCATCTCTTTGAAGGTATGCGTAGTTTTATATTTTCAAATTCGGGGAGGAATTTCTTTTAAGGGGGTGGAGATTGTAACACCTTAGGATGTGATTAGTGGCTAATTATATTTAAATAAAGTGTTTTTAATAAAAAGTCTATCAAATTGAGTTTCGAATATTTTTCCAAATTTAATTAATTTTTTTCTAGAATTTTCCTAGCCTTGCACAGACATGTGCATGTAAACTAGGGTTTAAAATGAGGTTATACCATGATTAGCAACCATGGTGGGTTTAATAATGGGGATTAAGTCTTTTGGGTTTTAATTAAGTCTATTTAGTTAATTGATGGTTGTTTTTATTTGAATTTTTTTTTTGGGTGTTGACTTGAGAGAATGAGAGAGAGAGAGAATGCATCATGGCAAAGCCATGCTTGCATTTAATGATGAGAGAGAAAGGAGGGGTTGACATTAGGAGTTATCATTTCCTCTCATTCTTGTTCTCATTTCTCTCAACCGCACTCTCATACTCACTCACCCACACCTCTCCACAGCAGCAGCAGAAGCAAGCACAGCAGCAGCAGCATGCAGGCATAGCAGCAGTAGTGAGCAGCAGCAGCAGTAGTGAGCAGCAGCAACAGCAACAACTTCAGCTGCAGCTCCTTCCCTCTACTCCTTCTTCCTCCAGCTCCCTAGGGTCTAGTGTGGGGTATACTTCTTGAACTTACCCCCTAGTTTGCTTAGTTAGTGTAGTTTAGCTTCGATTGGTGATTAATGGTGCGTTTTAGTGCGATATATGGTAATTAGGGGGAACTTTGATCAAGTGAAGTGTGTATTAGTTTAACCATGTTGATTGAGTGTTGTTAGGGCCATGTTAACCTAGCCTAGCCCCAAATTGCACTAAAATACCACCAGATTGCTATTTGATGCAAATTCATCGTTTTTAAGCAAATTTTAGCTTTCTGTAATCTGCTATCGACCCAGTGTGTTCAGAATAAAATTTTGATGACTGCAGTATAGTTGTTAGATGCTGATCCCTCAGGTAGGACACGACCCCCAAATTCCCTTCTTTGGCCGCCGAAAAATTGATTCTGGCCACAATTTGCGACCAGATGGGGAGGGAATGGGTTTGGGTTTGGCTCTGTAGGTTCCTGCTGCAATCCTTAGACTCATCGCATGTGCAATTTTATTTGATTATTGTTGTAGAAAAATCCGGAGCTAAATACCTGTTTCTCGTATTTTTAAACCTTCGCGACACGCGCGATACATGTGTGGGTTTGGGGTTTCTGCGTATCGCGACGCGTCGGGGTAGTTTCAGGCGCGTGATAACACGTTTTAGCGTATCGCGCACACGCGCGCTTGGTTTGCGAAGCGGGTTTCTAATTTGACCTTAATATCACGTTTTTGTGGATTTGAGCTTATGTGTGATATATTGTGTAATTCTAGGTTCGTAGGAGAGTAAGACAGACGCTGCGAAGAAGGGGAAGCAAGTCGTCGGCTACACTTGGCGCGAGACTTCGGTGAGTAGATTTAACATCTACGGGGATATCTCCCGCATGGCATTATGCGTCAGGGCTGATAGGACCTTATAGCTATATGTTGCATTTACCCCATTGACTGCCATGGATACTGTTTTTGCATACTGCATTCCCTGCTATATGTATATAAATTTAGAATTGATGGAACACTGCACTATTACTAACGGTTCATGTTGCACGAGCGCTAACCTGCATGTTACACACACACCGTTAGTAATTGCCATGACACACTCACTGTAGAATTGCTATGATTAAATTGCTGTAGTTCATTTCACATATGATTCGATATGATTTTCATAGAAATTGGGAACCGCATGATGTCTTTAAAAACTGAAACTATTTTAAAAAGCGGTTTCCCCTTGTACCTAAATTATGGCTTGATGTACATAGCACATCGCATTTGATTTACTTATTGGTGTTGGATTTTCATGTGATTTCTGGTTTTGAGGACCGTGGGATTATTTAAGAAAAGATGCACAATTTGAAAAACCCGGTTCCTCGTGATATGATATTTTGGTGCGTCCACCACGCGTTTTCTCGGTGCTGAGACGTGTGCTTGAAACCCGATTCGAGGTGTTGGATGATCCGTTTGCGGGTTCGTGGTGGACCCGGTATGGTTCCCCTCGGCAAGATGATCGATGGACTATGCCGATTGAGCCTGGAGGTGGGCGAGTACCTACCGGTGATTGGTTGGACCTGGCGGTTATCCGGAGGATACTGACCAGAGTCGATAGATGGATGCGGGATGATTCGTACTGCCGGGGCCGAGGGCCAATACCGCAGATGGAGCCCGTGGGCTGATCCGGACTTACGGAGCCCGATATATGAGGATTTGCGTGTCGATGCTGGACACGAGTATTTTATGATATTTTGAGTGCCGATGTTTGGCACTCGTGATTCTCAGAGATTTACAGGACTTGTGGGCCGAGGAGAGTGCCGGCGCCTGAGTTTATTTGGGATTTAGGTTGCAGTTTTGGGCACCGATTATCTTTCCACGTTGATATTCCGTGTAGATGTTATTGAACCCATGCTCAGCATTGATTATCATGTATCTCATCCTGTTGTTATTTACCTGACAGAGCATTTGTATGATTATTGCACCTACTGCTTGTCGCATATAGATCTTACTTGCTGGCATATGTTAGAGTAGCGCAGTACGTGCATGCTCGCGATTACCTTTATATGTTATCTCTATTCACGAGTTGGCAACTCACCCCCGTTGTGCCACAGTATTTGCAGGTTGCCCCTCAGAGTAGTCGGGGTAGGCTGCCTTTTGCATCTTTTGGCTACAGATACCACTACAGTTGGTGCGAGAGCTGTTTTGCTTTTAGGTGTGTTGTGGTATCTGATTACTTTTATTGTACCCCTTTTGTATCTAGTATTCTCCTTCTACCATATATGTACTGGACTTAGATAAAGTGTGAGGACAATGATGTATATTTTTTTGTATTCTGGTGTCGAGCTCGTGGGAGCCGACTGTTTTTATATGCAGTTTATTATTCTGTGATGTTTACTTATTTCTCATTCTTCGCTACGGCGTCGTATATTACTCTTGTGGTGATGGTTTCCGCAGTTGGGCGTGATTGCTCCCGTTTGGGAATGCTTTGTTTCATTATGTCTCATTTTCACTTATATCCTGTTTTATACCCGATTTCGGGGTTACTTTTACAAAGGAAATGCTGCCAAAATTATTTAAATGATGACGTAACTTTAAAAGAACTTATTGAACTATTTAAGGTTTTTTTTCTAAATGTTTTAACTAAATGTTTTCAACACTCGCTACTTTTAAATGGTTTTGATTTCTGTGTTCGTCTTACTTAGTCACGTTACGCCTGTAGACGTTGCGTGGTTAAGTGCCGGTCACGAGTCGAAATATTCGGGTCGTGACAACAACTTGTACCGCTTTTGGGGGTCTGACTTTTACCAACCCCCTAGGCCCGCCATGCGATGCTCATAGACGAACGGACCGTACTGTACGAATATTGTCACTGACAGGCTCAGTAGGGTGTCAGGATGAGTTCACTCATCGATGTACCTTTTGGTCAAAACCTGGTAGCCCGTTACGTATGGATAAAACCTCTGACGTGCTAGTTGTAAAATCGACAACCAAATTATTGACGAGTCTTTAAAGTCCCCCACAGACCGTTTCTCAAGTTTCGGGCGAAACGCTGTAGAGGTCGTATGGAGATATGGCAGGGTTCGATCATATACGTGCGGTATTGCACGGATCATGATCGGACGGATAATACTAGCGGGCTTTGGTTTAAGCCGGATCCTAGTATTGTACAGTGTAGAGTTTGTCTTGTTGCATTTTGTATTCGGTCGCAATACAAATGCGGGTATGTATATACAGTCATGGGGTTTTCCTGTAATTTATTACGGGATCAGTTTTCTGAAGTTGCCAGTTTACTTTCCGTTTCGGCCATTTTCCTTTGTTTTTTTCCTTGGCTGAAAATTGGTGGAGGAGGGCTTATTTGTAATTGTGCAAATTAGCATTGTGGAGGGTGGTCTTTGTATATTGTTGCTTCATGATGGTTCCACCATCCCTTGACTTCTAGGTTCATCATTACTTGACTTTTGCTTGATTGGATTGGTTATGATGAGGGAGTGTGGCTTGCTTTTTGACTCATGATCAATCATTTTTCCTTGGATGATTGATCCACTCTCTCTCACACTCTCCTAGCATGAGGCCGGCCACTTTGATGAGGGCTGTCCTAATTTTGTGTGATGGTTTTTATCTCTTTGGCTCACACAAAAACTCCATAGCACCATCAAAAGTTGATTCCTCCACTTTGACATTCATATGGCAACTTCTAGTAACCCCATGAGACCCAATGTTCTACACTTATCCTACAGCAATCTTGGACATGTCGACACGCCAACTTTGTGCTCGAGTTGCGTCGGTCCAGAGGTGGGAGACCGTAAAAGAACCCGGCGATGTGGTGCCCTTCCGACGAGGAGATGATGACCGGAGATTCCGCGGGGTGATCGGGACGACGACGAGAGGACTGAAGGACACGGATCGCTCGGTATATCTCTCTACCCCTTCTCTAGATAACTAGGATTAGGTTAATGGCCCGATCCAGGATTTTAGTACGCGGTAGCGCCAGTTTTAAAAGTTAAAGAAAAATATCGTTTCCGCATTTTGGCCTCGTTTAGATGGCCGTGGCGCTGCCGTGCACTTACACTGGTATCAGAGCCACGCCATTAACCTAGTCTAGCTTACTCTAACGTGTTTAGAACTCGATCGAACGAAGTTTCTAAAAACTGCGATTTCAAATGCATCAGGTTTTTATCGATTTTATTTTTGCTCGAAAAAAATATTTGGAGTGTCGAAGAAATCTTAGCAGGTGATTTTAAGAATTCTGTAGAAATCGGGTATTGTGATGCTACAGGAAGACCGCGAAACCGCGACCAAACCAATGTTCCAGCCGCGGCTCCGCCGCAGTCAAGGGTCAACGCAATGCCATTTTTCTACAGTGATCTTTATATTTGGAATTGGGGTTTTTGGTATATTCTGTTTGGGCCCAGAATTAATTTGAGTGCTACAGCTGTGCTTGGGGCCCACTTCGGAAAATTTAGTCGATCGAAAATTTTAAACATGTTAGTTCACAGTATTTACATTATATCTGCGACCGTGAATGTCATTTGATCGGTAAATCCTATCTATCTGCTATAGTTCTTTTAGACGGATTTGCGAACGTGACATTCACGTTGATGTTCTGTGTTATGCTGTGATGTTGCGGATTTGTCGTGGTGGATAGCCTGGATGCAATGCTAGTACATTTTGGTTGTATATGTACATTTGATATTGCGGGGCGAGCGTCCGACATGTGGACTGCCGTCACTGCCTGTTTGTATATTATTCTTTTGGGGCACGACCGGGCTGAGGTCGATGTACCCGTTGTATATATATTTTACTTTCTGTACTAGGATTACCCCACAGCGGGGTGCACGGATAGCCGGGTTCTAGAAGGAAACGAGCCCGCATCTCATGGCTTTGAGACGGAGGGGGCTTCACTCTAGAATTGGCGGGCTATTCGCCGCACTCGTAGGGGGTACAGGTTGACCCAAGGAGGGGTGCCCAAGTTACCGGATTCCGTGAAGTGCTGGGTGGTCCATTCACGTTGCTGAAGGAGGCTGCCTCGCTTCAGGTTTTGGCGGGTAACTTGCCGCGCCCGTAGTGGTCTAGGATTTCATTGCACAGGCTATCCACACGACAAGGGGAGCGTCGGGTTTTAGTAGCGGCTCTATGAAACCCGGGGATCCCAGATATCTGTATTGTTCTGTGATGCTTATTACATTTCTGTGATGTTGCATTTTTATCACGCCTTGAGAGAATATTATATATTGATATATATACTAGTAGATGTTGTATATGTTTTGCATCCATGCTAGTCCAGTCCCCGCTCTGTCGTTAGTTAAGTGACCTAACGGGTAATGACAGGACCCAGTGGCGAATGCGGATGGCATATACGTACATCATTATTTTCGTTCTTTATTGGTGTGATCAATTGATGGGACTGCATTGATTCGGATCAATGCAAGCTAAACAAACCTATTCTGATGTTGTTGGAACAATTTTCAAAAAGCTGTTTTTGCAAGGACGTTCTCTTTTGTTTTGCACAGTGGTATTCAGTTGGAATATCCTGCACATCAGTCGACGAGGCAAGGGCCGAGATCCCTTCACCGGGAGTGACCCCTTGGACAGAAGTTTGCGTCAGGGTAATGACTTCACTATAGTCGTTAACTTTTGCTTTGCATCGTGGTATTCAGTTAGAATATCCTGCACCTCATTCTACGGAAAAAGAGCTGAGATCCCTTCACCGGGAGTGACCTCTTTAGCAAAGGTTTTCGCCACTATATTTTTAAAAGCTATTCGGTTCCTTCAACGATATCAAGTTCATTACGTTAAAGGTTTTTCGCAAAAAACCATTCGTAGCCCTCCGTCATTTCATATGGATAGTCAATAGTATTCAAGCTGTGTTTGTTGGCCAAAGTCAAGGCACGGTGATTGGTAGCTATTGGGTATCCATATGCAGCATAGATAGATGCTTTGGTTTGGGACAGTCGTACTGCCTTGTTGGCCAAAGTCAAGGGTAGGTACGGGTGGGTTCAAATTAACCCGGAGAATGACGGGTAGAACTTGACATTTGACTTATGTTTTGTTGGCCAAAGTCAAGGTCATAAGAGCATGGGGAAAAAATCACATCGGGAGTTTCTAAAGAAACTGAAACTTGCCAGATATGCGCATACCTTCTGGAGTGTGATAACGTGAGCGGATTCCGTCACATTATCATGCGATGATAGTTTGATCCCGATTCCCTCCGATGAGTTGGTTTACTCCTCGGGTGATCCCGACTAATTCTTCTTTCTGGTTTGGAGGAGAATTTGACGGTACAGTGGGAGGTTTCCTGATTAGATAAATTGGTAACCATTCTGATCTAGGTTAGAGTGCACGCTGTGTGTTTCTTTTCTCTCTCTCTTTGGCAGGGACCATGACCCGACCTTTGACTATGACTCAGTGACCAAGATTAACCGAACCTTCTTAAAACACTGACTTTTGGATTGTCAGAGTTGCATACCTCATTGCCACTCCTACTTTTACCCTTTTCTCCAAGACACCACGTATTACTACGAACGTCCACTTCCATTGGATAAAACCATCGTATGGTTATATACGAACTCGAAGGAATTTATTCAAGGATGGTTTCCGGTTCTGGCGAAAAAGAATATGACTATTTAGTTGTCTTTTCCATTTACCTTCTCTCATGTTGCGAGTGCTCCTTGGATTAGGGCAGTACACCCATTACGCAAATTGGATAGTCTTCTTCCAAACCATAGGCAGGTGCCATCCGGTAGGGAATGAAGAAAACCAATTAGCCTAACGATGGTGTACAGAAGGTATTAAGTAAAGACAAATAAAGGGATTGGTAAGAGGGCAAAGTGAATTTCGACTGCTATTCACAACCAAACCAAGTATTTCACTACCACTCCCATTTCACCTTTGTATTTCTCCAGAACACTCCGTATCACTACGAAGATCCACAGTTTATTGGATATTCCATCGTATGGTTATATTCGAACTCGAAAGGAACTTGTTCCAGTTGGGCGATGGATTCTGGTTCAGGAGAAATAGAAATAAGGTTTATTCGGTTGTCTTTTATCTTCACCTTCTCTCGCATTGCGAGTGCTCCTAGGATTAGGACAGTATACCCATTATGCTTATTGGATAGTCTTCTTCCAAAGCATAGGCCGGTGCCTAGCGGTAGAGAAGGAAGAAAACCATTTAGCCTTAGAGGGTGTACAGAAGGTAATGACTAAAGACATATGAAGGGATGTGGAGAGATGGCATAGAAATATACGGTTACAGTTGTGAATCTGGATAACGGAAGAGGCATTACTAGGAATACCCGGATACCCCTACGAAACATTTCAATATTTCAGTTTCACTGTGTACTGTTAAAAGAAAACTGATTTCCCAATTAGCCCTTGCTCCAGGGTATGTATTTACGAGGTATGATTCTCACATCTGTATGGTTTTGCAGATGATGAGTGGGAGTAAGTTATTGGGAATTAGGTGATCATCCTCATTATTGTTCGTGTTTATGCCCTAGAAGGCCATTACTGTATCATACTAGCATGTATATTACTTAATGGAAGCTTGGGATATTCACATGTATATAACAGTCTTGCTAAACATGGTAGTATGCTACTTGGTTTTTCTATCTTAATATGTGAGTGTACGTATTGATAGAGCTCTTAGGATCTTGCTTGTCTACCAGCGTTGTGATGGCAGTCACACTAGTGGGGGCTGGGTAGTCTACAAGCACATCCTCATTCTGGTCCCTGGTCGTTGGATTATCGAGACAGAGCATCGATACTCCGGAGTAGACTAGTGTGTACGCTTCTCATCCCAGTTGGGGAGATGGTCTGTCCCACAGCCGTCAGTACGTCGTACTGGAGATAGTATACAGGTGCTCGTTGGGTTACGGGTACACCGGACAGGATTCACAGGGAACTGTTGGTTGGTTTGATACCAGTCGTCAGTGAACAGTTCCCAGGTGACATGAGTACAGCGTAGTCCGCAGACTTGACACTGCTACTTCGCCTCGAGTGTGTCCCACTGTTCTTAGATTGCTACCCTACCACGGCTCAAAGGAGTCGTGCAAACAGGTAGCAGTTGGGTGCAGTCCCGAGCACTTGGAGGCAGTGGCGGTTAGACAGGATTCGTCCCTCCCGGTATTGGGAGTAGATATCGTGCTGTGTCAGAGAGCCATTACGCAAAGTCCCTGGCCAGGGCAAGCGAGATTTGCTGGTAGGTTCCAGTAGTTTCTCAGGGTGTAATGGGCTTCCCTCTGACACGACTTATACCGCTATTAGGGGACTGACGCTTGCCGCCCCCCTAGGCCCGATATGCGATAGTCTTGGACGAACGGACCGGACTGTATGGAGATTGTCACATCAGACTCAGTAGGAGTTCGGATGGGTTTTCTCATCGGCCTTCTTATCGACAACTACCTGGGGACCGTTACGTACAGCTAGTGCCGCTTGCGGTCTGTGGTTAAACCCACTGCCAGCGTAGTAGTTGAGTCTCTAGAGTCCCACACAGAGAGTTTCCTACTCCAGGCGAAATGATATAGAGGTTGCATGGTTTTGCGACAAAAGGTTCGGACGCATACGTGCGTTTACGCAAGTATGACTTTCGGACAGTTTTTACCAGTCGGCTTTGGTTTAAGCCAGTTACTGGTATCCGGTTATTGGATTTTTACAGTCTAAAGTTTTTCCGTATTTTTGCGGATTGGAGGGGCGTTCTCGTAATTGTACGAGAAGCTTCTAGAAGATGTGACTAAGGAGGTTACTTATGGATAAGAAAGTGAGTCATGAGGTGATTCATCATTATCATTAATTGCACCATAAATGATAATGACACATGCTTAATGAATCACCTCTTTTCATTTATGAAGCATGCTTATTCATTTCTTTTATTCATTATTCTTAAA
Organism: Agapanthus africanus; assembly: GCA_030015575.1. Lineage (NCBI taxonomy): Eukaryota > Viridiplantae > Streptophyta > Magnoliopsida > Asparagales > Amaryllidaceae > Agapanthus > Agapanthus africanus. The sequence goes on along the minus strand of JASDDO010000012.1, from coordinate 291,273,241 downwards.
TAAGAATGCTTCATAATATATTATGATACACTCTCTCTCTTCTCATTATCTTATCTCACATTCTCTCTCCTCAAGCTCTCATCTTCAAGTAACTAATCCTTAATCCTCATGTGTTGAGATCAAAGGTTTAGTTAGACTTAAGCGTCCATTACCTTCACTCTATATCATCATTTCTTCTTTGATTAGCAATCAAAGTAGATTAGTTACCTCAAGTTAGAGGTGTAGCTTGGTGTTTTGCTCTCGGGTGGATCGTCTACTACCTAGAGAAGGTCGAGGAGAACAAAGGAGGACACAAAGACGAAGGACTAGTTTCGATAGGTATAATCCCTAATCACAAGTGATATGAAAATCTTTGTGTACGGTTATTTATAGTTTAGCTTCGATTTAAGCGGTTAGTCGATGTTCGTTCCTTAAACTTGATTGTTTTTGTAATTTCCGCCTCCCCACAAGTACTGGGGTGTACTACATCGACTTGCAGTGGTATCAGAGCCTCGCTAAACACTAAATAACTTAATCGCAAATTTGTACGAATTTCGAACGGAAAAACGAAGCCGGAAAACCCTAAAAAATGCAAGTTTCTGTCGAATTTAAAACGATGTCAGAAAATTTTTCAGGTGAGCTCAGAGTGCTTGACATGACACCAGTAGAACACCCAAGAAAAACAGTCGTCTGAATCGACCAACTCGCCGCGGAACCGCGGCCTCAGCCTACTGAGTCGCTGCGCTTCCGCCGCCGAGTTGGCGAGTCAGGGGCCGATTTTTCTTCTGTTGCTTCTCTGTGAAATTTTGGGTTTTCTGGAATATTTAATATTTGCTCAGGTTACTGTTTAACAGAGCAGATTTTGGAGCAATATTGATGTTGTTTAATCGATCGAAATTTTACAGTATTTGCATATTGGATTATATCTGTGATTGTTTAATGTGTTCGTAAACCTCCCCCAACTGCTAGTATGTCGGTTGGCAGGGGGTTGCACATTTCTGAAATGGTTATATCTGTTTGTGCATATAAACTGTATTGGACTGTTGTGGTGTATAGCCGGGGTTTGCAATGGGTTATTGTTTAATTCATTTGTTGTAAATGTAATTTGTTGTAATATTATTTTTGCGGGGCACTTCCAGGTTGCGGTCGTAGCCACCGTTGTATTATTTCATTTTACTGTTTTTGCTCCTAGGACTGACCCAAGGTGGGGTACACAGACTGCCGGGTGGGTAGTTTGCCGTACCCGTAGGGGTCGAGGGTGGGGTAACGGCTATTCATCACAACTGTGTAATCTGTCTTTTCTTGCAGGCTCAAAAGAAATACAGATTGCTTGCAAATCCAATATTGTTTATCTGTGTTCTGGAATGAATATCATTGCGTCAGACGAATGTAAAATATCTATATTTATGATAGCTATTTAGACGCCACTTATGTTTTACACCCGCGCTAGCCCAGCCCCCGCTTTGTCGTTAGTTAAGTAACCTAACGGGTGATGACGGGACCCCGTGGCGAATGCGGATGGCATAAGAGGACGTTGTATTTTCGTTGTTTTCTGTAATGATAGGTTAATGATGGGACGCATTATCTATAATGCAAAGAAAAATAAACCAAAGTTTTAATCGTTGGAACAATTTAAAAGAAACCACTCGGTTATTTTAAAAACAGATATTTTTAAATGCGGAGATTTAACCACTCCTTTTAAAAAGCTATCAGGTTCCTTCGGTTATATCAAGTTCACTACGTTCACGGTTTCGCCAAAACCAGTCGTAGCCCTCCGTCATTTCTTATGAATGGTCAGTAGTATTCAAGCTATGTTTGTTTGGCCCTTAGTCAAGACATAGTGATTGGTAGCTGCTCGGGTATTCATTTGTTGCATAGATAGATGAGTTGGTTTGGGACAGCCGTATTACTTTGTTGGCCCTTAGTCAAGAGTATACGGATGGGTTCAAATCAACAGGATAATGATGGGCAGAACTTGACATGTGACTTATGATTTGTTGGCCCTTAGTCAAGATCATAAGAGTATGGGGCAAAAATCCATATCGGGAATTTCTAAAGAAACTGAAATTTGCAAAGAGATGCATACCATTTGGAGTTTGATGAATGTTGGTAGGATTCCTTCAACATTATCATACGATGATATTTGGATCCCGATCCTATTGTGAGTATATAATACTTATCAGGATATTCGTCACTTAAACGATCAATGCTATAAACCTAGTAGGTGTCCAGAAAAGTGTCAGCGGGGTTACGCCCCCAGAGAAAAGAGGTTATTTAATTAAGGAACTTCGCGAAAGCGTTGGAAAACCTCCCTCGAAGTACCGACACCAGCCTGGCTGAACAGTTAAGCAAGTATTGTACGGTGAGAATAGTCTTGACTAATTCTTCTTTTATGGTTTGAGGAAGGATTCGAGAAACAGTGGGAGCCATCCAGTTTAGATAAATTAAAAACCACTCTAAACTTGCAAGAGCATCATGCTAAAGAGTTTTCTTCTCTCTCTCCTAATTGCAGCGACCCTGAAAATGACTGGACTTAAGTTACTTTTAGAGAAAAATATACTGACGGGGCCAAACTATAAAGATTGGCTGCGGAATGTCAAAATGGCTTTGACCTACGACAAACTGGGGTACGTCCTCACCGCTACGGCACCTGCTGTCCCTGGTCCCAAATCCAGCAATGCGGATAAGGAAATCCGCAAAACCTGGGATTTAGATTGCGCGAGAGCCAAGTGCATCGTGCTTGCCTCGATGAACAATGAACATCAGAGGAGGTACGAGGATATGTCCCTAGATGGCATATTTCTCCATACAAAGGAACTTTATGGAGAGCAATCTCGTATAGCAAGATACGAGACCTCTATGAACTTGTTTCGAGCGAGGTTGGCTGCCGGGTCATCGGTAGGTGAACATGTCCTACAGATGATCAGCTATATTGAAGAGCTCGCAGACCTTGGGACGACTTTGGATAATGAGCTCTATACAGACCTTATTCTCCAGTCCCTTCCTCACACCTACGCCCAGTTTATCCTGAACTTCAACCTTCAAAGAAAAGAAGTTGAACTTCCGGAACTCCTGAACATGTTAAGGAGTGCAGAGGGCACCTTGAAGACATCAAGGGAAACACCCGCTATGTTTGTTGGCGGTTCATCTTCTTCCAGGTCCAAGGCTAGGGCCAAAGGAAGGAAGAAGAAGGCCGCACCCAGACCTAGAGGAGGTGTTAGTAAGGTGGGAGGGAAGGGAAAGAAAAAGAAAGCAGTACCGATAGTTAGCCAGGATGAGTGCTTCCATTGTCACAGGAAAGGGCACTGGAAGAAGGATTGCAAGGCGTGGAACGCCAAGAACCAGGAACCGAAGCAAGCTGTGGCTTCGACTTCAGGTGTGTTTGTAATTGAGAATTGTCTGTCGATCAACTCTACTTCCTGGGTATTGGATACCGGGTCAGGATCTCATATTTGCAATTCATTGCAGGCACTGAGAAACCGTAGAGTGCTGAAGGAAGGTGATATGATCCTCAGGGTTGCTAACGGAGCTAGCGTGGGAGCTGCGTCCGTCGGGGATTATCACCTAGGATTGACGAGTGGACACATTTTGGTTTTACATAACTGTTATTTTGTACCCAGCTTAACGTGTAATATCATATCGCTTAACGTGTAATATCATATCAGTTTCCTTATTATCAAATAAAGGTTATGATTTCACGTTTGTAAGAGATGTTGTCAACATCCACCTTAATCATAGTTTGATTGGGTCCGGTACTCTAAATAACGGCATATATGTTTTAAACCAACTCCAAATTTTCAATGTCCAGAACACACTAAAAAGAAAGTCTCCAGATTTAAATAAAGCTTTCTTATGGCATTGTAGACTGGGTCACATCAATGAGAGAAGGTTGACTAAGTTGCATAGAGAAGGATATTTGGACTCGTTCGAATATCAATCTTATGACACTTGTCAATCTTGTCTCAAAGGAAAGATGACAAAGACTCCATTCACTGGACAAGGAGTAAGAGCGAGCGAGCTCTTAGGACTCATACACAGCGATGTATGCGGTCCAATGTCTACACATGCAAGAGGTGGTTATTCCTACTTCATTACTTTTACAGATGATTTCTCTAGGTATGGATATGTTTTCTTAATGAAGCATAAATCAGAGGCCTTTGAGAAATTCCTGGAATTCAAGAGTGAAGCGGAAAACCAAACAGGCAAAAGTATTAAGACACTAAGATCTGATCGAGGTGGAGAATACTTAAGTGCCGAGTTCCTAGGTTACCTAAAAGAGAAAGGAATTCTCTCTCAGCTTACTCCTCCATACACTCCACAGCACAACGGTGTATCGGAGAGACGGAATCGAACCCTATTGGATATGGTACGATCCATGATGAGTAATGCTGAGTTACCGCGATCTTTCTGGGGTTATGCGCTAGAATCAGCGGCATATCTTTTGAACCAGGTTCCAACCAAGACTGTGCCTACCACACCATATCAGATGTGGAGTGGGAAGAAACCCTGTCTAAAACATTTTAAGACATGGGGGTGTCCAGCTTTTGTAAAAAAGCAACATGTGGACAAGCTCGAGGCACGTTCAGTACAGTGTAAGCTTGTGGGATATCCAAAGAACTCCAAGGGATATTATTTCTATTACGCAGAGGAACAAAAGGTCTTTGTTTCTCGTCATGCCACCTTCTTAGAAACTGAATTTTTAGAAAATCAGAAGAAGGGGAGCGAAATAGAACTGGAAGAAATTCCAGAACCACAAGCTGCTACTGAAAGATTGGTAGAACCAGAAGTTCAAGAAGAACAGAACATTCCCGCACCCCTCCGCAGGAGTAGTAGGCCGTCTCATCCGCCTGAGAGATACTACGGTTTTCTCATAGAAGGGGATAGAGAGGATTGCATCATAGATGATGATGAACCTACTGACTTCCAGCAAGCCATCCAGAGCGGCGACTCGGTACGATGGCTAGATGCAATGCGGACCGAAATGGAGTCCATGTACACCAACAAAGTATGGACTTTGGACTTTGCTCCAGATGGGGTAAAACCCATAGGATGCAAATGGATCTTCAAGAAAAAGATTGGTGTAGATGGACAGGTGGAAACCTATAAAGCTAGACTTGTTGCAAAGGGTTTTCGTCAAAGACCTGGTTTGGACTATGACGAAACTTTTTCTCCAGTGGCTATGCTCAAATCCATTCGGGTCCTTCTTGCTATTGCTGCCTTCCATGATTATGAAATCTGGCAGATGGACGTAAAGACGGCTTTTCTGAATGGAAATTTAGAAGAGAGCGTCTATATGGATCAGCCAGAGGGTTTCAATCAGAGTGGGAGCAGCGGGAAAGTATGCAAGCTGCTTAAGTCTATTTATGGACTAAAGCAGGCATTGCGGAGTTGGAACATCTGTTTTGATGAGACAGTCAAAGAATATGACTTTATCAAAAATCCAGATGAACCGTGCATATATAGTAAAGTTGTGGCCAGAAGTGTCGTATTCCTCGTCTTGTACGTGGATGACATTCTATTGATAGGAAATGACATTCCTATGCTACAATCTGTCAAAGTATTCTTGTCACACAGGTTCTCCATGAAAGACCTGGGTGATGCCTCTTACATTCTGGGGATCCGGATCTATCGTGATAGATCCAAGAGGATGTTGGGACTTTCACAGTCCAGGTATATCGACACTGTACTGAAAAGATTCAGTATGGAAGATTCTAAGCGCGGTAATCTACCGGCTTGTCACGGAATCACCCTCTCCAAAGAGATGTCTCCCAAGACTGATTTGGAAAGGGAACGCATGTCTATTATACCCTACGCTTCTGCGGTAGGCTCTATAATGTATGCGATGTTGTGTACCAGACCAGATGTAGCTTACGCACTGAGCGTGGTAAGCCGGTATCAGTCAGACCCAGGGGAGAAGCACTGGATAGCAGTAAAGAACATTCTCAAGTACCTGTGGAGGACTAAGGAGATGTTCTTGGTTTACGGCGGAAAAGACCTCAGGTTGGAGGCCTTTGCTGATTCCGGCTTCCAGAGTGATAAGGACGATTCCAAGTCCATGTCGGGTTATGTCTTTACCCTCAATGGAGGGGCGGTGTGCTGGAAGAGCTCCAAGTAGGACACCGTTGCTGACTCGACGATGGAAGCGGAGTATATAGCTGCTTGCGATGCCGCAAAAGAAGCAGTCTGGATGAAGAAGTTCCTAACAGAACTTCAGGTGGTTCCTACCATAGTTGATCCAATACCTCTGTATTGCGACAACAATGGAGCTATAGCTTTAGTGAAGGAACCAAGGTCCCATCAGAAGTCCAGACACATCTTGAGGCGGTATCACCTGATCAGGGAGATCATTGATCGTCAGGAGATCGAGGTTCGGAGAGTTGCTTCAGAAGAGAACATTGCTGATCCATTCACAAAGGCCCTTCCTCAGATTCAGTTCGAGCGGCTACTCGAGATCATCGGTCTTCGATACGCCAGTACATGGCCCTAGTGCAAGTGGGAGATTGTTAGTGTTTATGCCCTAGAAGGCCATTACTGTATCATACTAGCTTGTATATTACTTAATGGAAGCTTGGGATATTCACATGTATATAACAGTCTTGCTAAACATGGTAGTATGCTACTTGGTTTTTCTATCTTAGTATGTAAGTGTACGTATTGATAGAGCTCTTAGGATCTTGCTTGTCTACCAGCGTTGTGATGGCAGTCACACTAGTGGGGGCTGGGTAGTCTACAAGCACATCCTCATTCTGGTCCCTGGTCGTTGGATTATCGAGACAGAGCATCGATACTCCGGAGTAGACTAGTGTGTACGCTTCTCATCCCAGTTGGGGAGATGGTCTGTCCCACAGCCGTCAGTACGTCGTACTGGAGATAGTATACAGGTGCTCGTTGGGTTACGGGTACACCGGACAGGACTCACAGGGAACTGTTGGTTGGTTTGATACCAGTCGTCAGTGAACAGTTCCCAGGTGACATGAGTACAGCGTAGTCCGCAGACTTGACACTGCTACTTCGCCTCGAGTGTGTCCCACTGTTCTTAGATTGCTACCCTACCACGGCTCAAAGGAGTCGTGCAAACAGGTAGCAGTTGGGTGCAGTCCCGAGCACTTGGAGGCAGTGGCGGTTAGACAGGATTCGTCCCTCCCGGTATTGGGAGTAGATATCGTGCTACGTCAGAGAGCCATTACGCAAAGTCCCTGGCCAGGGCAAGCGAGATTTGCTGGTAGGTTCCAGTAGTTTCCCAGGGTGTAATGGGCTTCCCTCTGACACGACTTATACCGCTATTAGGGGACTGACGCTTGCCGCCCCCCTAGGCCCGATATGCGATAGTCTTGGACGAACGGACCGGACTGTATGGAGATTGTCACATCAGACTCAGTAGGAGTTCGGATGGGTTTTCTCATCGGCCTTCTTATCGACAACTACCTGGGGACCGTTACGTACAGCTAGTGCCGCTTGCGGTCTGTGGTTAAACCCACTGCCAGCGTAGTAGTCGAGTCTCTAGAGTCCCACACAGAGAGTTTCCTACTCCAGGTGAAATGATATAGAGGTTGCATGGTTTTGCGACAAAGGGTTCGGACGCATACGTGCGTTTACGCAAGTATGACTTTCGGACAGTTTTTACCAGTCGGCTTTGGTTTAAGCCAGTTACTGGTATCCGGTTATTGGATTTTTACAGTCTAAAGTTTTTCCGTATTTTTGCGGATTGGAGGGGCGTTCTCGTAATTGTACGAGAAGCTTCTAGAAGATGTGACTAAGGAGGTTACTTATGGATAAGAAAGTGAGTCATGAGGTGATTCATCATTATCATTAATTGCACCATAAATGATAATGACACGTGCTTAATGAATCACCTCTTTTCATTTATGAAGCATGCTTATTCATTTCTTTTATTCATTATTCTTAAATAAGAATGCTTCATAATATATTATGATGCACTCTCTCTCTTCTCATTGTCTTATCTCACATTCTCTCTCCTCAAGCTCTCATCTTCAAGTAACTAATCCTTAATCCTCATGTGTTGAGATCAAAGGTTTAGTTAGACTTAAGCGTACATTACCTTCACTCTATATCTGTAACATTTTCAAAAATATAAAATATTAATTTTGGGAATTTTTATAATTTAATATTATTTTATTGATTATTTTAATATTAAATCTATAATTAAATGCAAATAAATAGGAAAAATGTTAGAAAAATTATGAAAAATTATGGAAAATTCTAAAATAGGGTAAATTAGTGAATTATGACATTTTTAAGTTTTTGGGACTAGTTTGACACTAATTTAGTGCTAATCGCGATTAAAATCGCTAATCGGGTTTTTGACTTTTTGTGCAAAACTTGCACATATCACTTTTTTCTACACTTGTGCATTTTCTACCATGTTATTTTGGGATCACTGTTCTTGTGAGAAGGGTTTTGGAATTAAAAGAAGAGGGAAAAAGAAAAAAAGAAATGAAATGAGGGTAGGTGAGAGAGAGGCATGGGTCATTGACCTTGAGACTTAGCCATTTTCCTCCCATCATTTTCCCTCCCTCCTCATCCTCCTCCTTCTCCTGCTGCTCCCTTCTTCCTCTTCCTCCTTCTTCAAATCCCCCAAGATACACCACTAAAACATACTCAAAACCTCACACTCATTTCACAAAACATGCACACAAGCTCGCAAGCTAGAGGATGGACCAAGAAAGATGGTGTTTTGGTGTTGTTGAGGATTCATGAGTCTCTTGTGAGGTAATTCCTTTGCAATTAGAGTGTTAAATCTTGTGTTTAGGCTTTAATTCAAGTTTCATATCGATATCGGGTGAATTGGTGCACTTTGGGCAAGATTAGAGGAGATTAGAGTAATGTTGAGTTTTGACCTTGCAATTGAGTTTAAAAAGTGACCTTAGACCCTATTTTGACTAGAAACCCAGGCCAATCCCACTGGAAATCCAAAAATACGGAATTATGGAACTTTTCATGTCGGTTTGTGAAATCTGTGAAGGTGTTCTGGAATCTGGAGCAACCCGGGGGCACCAAAAATAAAATTGAGCTGACAGTGAGTCGTGCAGGCACCTAGGAAGCTACCACCAAGACCCGAGCCCCTAACTCTAAACCGTGGCCGCCAAATTCATCATTCTGGCCGCAATTTGCGGCCAGAGTAGAGGGGAATGGTTCCATTTTTGTTCCAGGGCTCATTTAGCACTAGATTAGACCCCTCCTATATATAGTTTTGGCAAATGGTCATCTGGGGAAAATCTGGAGGCATTTTGGGGTGTTTTAGGCGATGTTTTCCGTATTTTTTAATGCACTTTCTTGGTGTTTGGATTTGTATTTGGTTGTCGGGTGTTCATACATCGACAACAGGGGTTAAGTGTTGGATTTGCATGTTTGGGCCATAGGTTCCAACTTATGAGCACACCGTGCGTTGTATCGGTTTTCTGCTTTGATATTAATACGTATTTCGACTGTTTATTATTCTAGGTACCCTCGTAAGGATTCCGAGGTGAAAGAGCATGGCGTCATCGATTTCAGAAAGCGAAGACCAGGTGAGTAGATTATATCTACAGGGGGAAGTCGGGTGGATGGCGTATAGCACCCCCGCAGTCCGTAATTAGTACTATGTAGTATATTTTTATATGTGTGATAGTTAGTGTGTTATGGTTAGTTAGGGGTAGAAATAACTAGCATAGCTCCTAGTTGCGAACCATAGGATAGATTTGCACCCACACGTTTACACTTGTGTGTTTCTTGTACTTGCACTGTGTTGATGATATGGGATGACTTTGGAGGTGAGTCGATGATGTGGGCTTGGTGCCGTGAGATCGGTGATTTGATACGATTCATATGTGGGATATGACTTGTGTTTCTTGCGGGCTTGGGATATGTGTTTACCCCCGCATGCATACTTCATTGATGGTATCGATTTGTACTAGACATAGAGTAGTACCCCCAGACTATATGATCCGATGATAGTGATACCTGTTATGTGACGAGATAGTGAGATGTTGACCTGTACCCAGCTATTGGGATGCCGTACGACGATTTACCGTACGAGCCTATATTGATGATAGATCCGCGCTCGTGACTTGAAGATGTCAGATGATATACTGTATCGTACGCGATACTATTGAGGCGGGATCACCGACTTATATATATATATATATCGACTCAGATGCTAGGCGGTTTCCTTACCTGTAGTTCAGCTTGTTAGTTCAGCCGTATAGTTAGGGTAGTTGTTAGAGTAGATTAGATTTCTTCCCTATTTCAAAAACTAACGAATCGTGGGCATTTTTAAAGACAGCTCAAGGGAATCTACGGATATTTCAAAAACGACGTATCTTTTCATAAAAACACCGTAGCCCCTATTTTCAAAACCCCATGATTCGTGTTATTTCAAAAGGCACCAATTGTAGGACTTATGTTAGATGAATGCAGATTAGTTTTAGTTGCGTTTAGTTTCAGCTCCCACTTCTTTTTGTGGTTCGCCTTGCATCGCATTCCTATATTATGTTTCATACTCCATTATTAATATCATGCTGATAGGACACCAGCACCATTACCGATGATGCGTATGTACCACGTACACTTACTTGCCGGCTCACACACATCTTCATCGGTAATTGCCATGTCACCTACACTTTAGAAAATATTATTTCTTGACATAGCCTTTTTGCTAATAGTTTAGACATTGTAGTTGTTACCTGCTACTTCATGCATACTATTATTCATTTTTATGCCGCATTCATGGATTCTCATGCATATATTCACTATTTTGCATGCTATTGAAGTTTGGATTTGGATTTCTATGAGATTTTCTGGATTTGGAGGAAAACCGCAAAAACACAAATAAACATATTCTCTCTTTTAAAATAAAAAGTGCGGTTTTCCATGATGTATGAGTCGTCCACCATGAGTTTGCTGATGTATTTGGAAACCCGATTCGAGGAGACGGATGAACCGTTTCGGGTACATGGTGGACCCGGTACGGTACCCCGGGGCAAGAGGAATGTGGTGATGACGTTGAGCCTGGCAGGGGAGTACTACCTACCGGTGATTTTACCCGACGCGTCGGATATCCAGAGGATACCGTCGTGGTCTGAGATTTATGGTAGGGGCCGGTCTGGACTGACGGCGCCCTAGATATTGTGGTTGAGACTTTGAGATATCAGGATATTGGGATTTCGTTTCGTGCCGATGCTAGGCACAGTTTTATGCTGATTTCATTATGATACCTCATTTTAAAAATACAAGGGAAATCTCACTAAATTATGAAAACAGTTGCTTCTTGTAAATGTATTCTGTTTTCACGCATTCATATCTTATTCATATGTTATATTGCTATCTGAGGCACTGACACAGACACATGAGATTGCACTCGGGTTAGATATTTACCCTAGCCTTGCTATAGGCTGCATGTTTTATATTGAGGATTTTATATACTGATCGTATTGACCTAGGATTATGTCTTGCTTTCGGTTTCTGCTTGTAGATATTTCTATTCACGAGTTGGCAACTCACCCCCGTTGTGCCACAGTTCTTGCAGGTTCTGCCGTACAGGTCCCATTGCGGCATTTCTGGCACACTACCTTCTTGCGGGTGATTTGCTTTTGGTAGGTGGATTCTTTCGTATCAAGAACCACCATTGTATTTATTTATTTCATTGTATCTAGAATTTCCATCAACCAAAAACTTGTATATTGTTTCAGACTCAGACTTAGGTGTTGTATTTTTCGACCTTAGAGTCGCGCTTAGTAGTATTGCGGTTTTCTTGTTGCTTTAGAGCTTTCTTTTGGATTTGATCCTCGCCACTTGGCGTTGTATATTATATCGTTGTGTGGTTGTGACCGTCGATTGACGAAGAGCTAGCTCCCGCTTGGGGATGCCTTTATCATTGCATATATATTGTTATTCTTGTGGTACCCCATTCGGGGCCAATTTTGCAAAAGAAACTCTGCCGAAATTTTTAGAAAAGACTTTATTGTTTTCAAAACGTACCTCCGGCTGAGTTATTTAAAAACCTTGATTTCAAACATGTTTTCTTCACTTCTTTAAACTAGCTTCTTTACTTATTCCTAAAAATGGTTTTAGATTTCTGGGCTTTTGGCTTACTTGGATCAGATGGAGTCCTATAGACTTCATATGGTTCAAGGGCCAGTCACGTGCTCTTTCGGGTCGTGACAATATCATCCTTTCTTCTTTGATTAGCAATCAAAGTAGATTAGTTACCTCAAGTTAGAGGTGTAGCTTGGTGTTTTGCTCTCGGGTGGATCTTCTACTACCTAGAGAAGGTCGAGGAGAACAAAGGAGGACACAAAGACGAAGGACTAGTTTCGATAGGTATAATCCCTAATCATAAGTGATATGAAAATCTTTGTGTACGGTTATTTATAGTTTAGCTTCGATTTAAGCGGTTAGTCGATGTTCGTTCCTTAAACTTGATTGTTTTTGTAATTTCCGCCTCCCCACAAGTACTGGGGTGTACTACATCGACTTGCAATTATATCGGAATTCGTTGTAATTGGTGATATCTGAGGAAATCACCTGGGTTGTTTGCCGGATGGCAAATATTTGGTTTTGAATATCCGCTGTTATGCACCAATTTTAAATTGATACATCTGTACGTCTATTTTTATAGAGTGAAATATACCTTTTTGAAATTATGTGCATGACATTTACCTATATCAGTGGATGGTTAGGTAAGGAGCATTAAACAGCGGTGTAATTCTTCTTAACCATAAGTACAGTTTTCAACATACGACACACAGGGAGTGAGTTATTAGACTCAAGGGACTTATACAGAGTATTGTATATTGTCCAGTGTCCATTAGGACAGAGGGGATGGTCCTCGTACTATATTCGTTTTACTTATGACTTCTCTAGCTCTTAGACAAGTGTTTCATAGAGATACAAGATCTATGTTTTGAGAAGTTATAGGTATATGAATAAAGTAGAGAACCAGGTATTGCAAGTATCAGGATTTTTCAAGGTGATCGAAGATGTAGATACTTGTGTATGGTATTCAGTTGATAGTAATGATTAAAAGAACTTGCTTTTCTTTCAGGTTACTCATAATTGGAAGCACTCGTATGTTGAGTAATGCTGATCGGCCTCTCTCCATTCAGTTGACATGCACTGGAGACAGTTGCATGATTTGAATCTGGTTCAATTAAATCAGTGCCTCTGTTTCTGTATTGGATATAGAACAGTTCATATCTTAACATTGTTAAGGTACGGGGAGTTGTCCGGCTTATGATTAAAACCAGACTCTAGATAACTCAAGGCACGTTTCTGTAATGGTTGTTTGTGGGTTGACCCAGGCTATGACGAGGGTTGACTTTCTACCATCTGGAAGATCAATAGTGATATTGTTCTTGACTCGCCACAGTTTTAACAAAAATGGTTTTTTTCAGAAAACAGAAGTGGGAGTATGGTAGAACTGGAAGTGATTCCAGAACCGCAAACGATTACTGAAAATTTGATAAGAATCTAAAGATTCAATCTGGTTTGACATTCCATTGGCCACTCCCCAGATAAGGTGGGTAACCTCAGACACCCGAGAGGTACTCCGGTAGCCTCAATGTCACGACCCGCAGGGTACGGAACGTGACTGGCACTTAAGTTTACGAAACGTCTAAAGGCGTCCGTAAAATAAGTAAGCCAAAAGCCCAGAAAACAAAACCAATTAAGCAAAAGAGTGAAGAAAACCCAAACATTTGAAAGCAAGCTTATCAAATAAGTCATATAAAACCCCTTTTTAAAAACAATACTAATTTTTCCGAAAATTTCGGCAGAGTCTTCTTTGTAAATACTGGCCCCCAAAAATGGGTACAACAAAATATATACATGAATCCAACAAAATAGGGCATCCCCAAGCGGGAGCTAGCTCTTCACCATAAGGCGGTCACAAATCCCACGCAATGTAAATGACAACAAGCATAATAATCATAAGGAAGCATAATAAAAGTAGCATGTCGGCTCAAGTGAGCTCGACCCCAAAATACAGCATAAAATCCACAAACCTCACAGTCTCATCTCTAGGTCAATATACAATAATCTGGTAGAAACAGTAGATGGAGTACACTAGATACAAAGAATATACAAGGTGGTACAAAATAATAACATAACCCACCTATGAGCAAATCTCGAGCTCAGGCAAAAGAGGCAAAAGAACAAGTGCGCCCGCCGCTACTGAACTGACGGAGCGGACCTGCAAAAGACTGTGGCACAACGGGGGTGAGTTGCCAACTCGTGAGTAATAAATAACATCTACAAAGGCTATCGTATGCATGCATACAAGCATCCTAGGATCTATAATACAGGTATGATTGGATGCACTAGCAGGTGTGTATACAACATCAGTGTACGAATATGTATGCAACATGAATATCTGAGGTCTCAATATGTGTATATAAGAAATATTTTATCTCTTTTTTTGTTTTTGAAACTCTTTTAGAATGCCAGCATAATGTCAATGAATCGACGAAAATCGGTGTCCAGCAACGACACCCAAAAGCTGTCTCAAATCTCATAAATCCATGTCATAGTGTCTCTGGCCTCAGCCATCCGGCTGACCCATCTCAATATCAATATATCATCCTCTCGCGGCCCCGGTCGGTATCCTCTGGATATCCGCCGTGCCCAATGAAGTCACCGGTAGGTAATCCGTCCCCTGCCAGGCTCATCGTCAACACCACGAGCTTCTTGCCCCGGGGTACCCTACCGGGCCCACCATGTACCCAAAACGGTTCATCCAACTCCTCGAAACGGGTCTCCAAAAACCACAGCAAACTCATAGTGGACGACACTTACATCACTAGAAAACCGCAATTTACATGTTTTAAAAATATCATAAGTTTGGAAATTTTGCGGCATTCCCCCGAAATCCAGCAATATCATAAAATCTCAAGAAATCCTCATAAGTGCATATATCAGTGATAATGAATGCATATGGTATCAATAATCAAGTTGCGATGTGTGATTAATGGATTAAGCATGAACAATTAATATGATGAAGTACATGCACATGGATAGCAATTCTACGGTTTCATTTTAAGGAATTAAAGGCAATAGCACCAGTTTAAGTATCAATTAGTAAAAGGTTTAAATTTAAATGTTATCTAGTGTGGTGGCATGGCAATTACCAGGGTGTGTGTGTAAGCATGAATAGTGCTCGTGCTGCATATAAAAACCTGGTAATGGTGCATGTGTCCTACAATTGAGTTTGCGTATATGGGTATAACATATTGACCTAATTGCAGCAATTATCATGCCAGTAATATTATTCTAATGTCACAAGTGGTTATCCAGTTTACTATTTTTCAGTTTACTAAATCTATCGGGCGACTTGCGCCATCCAAACGATCGTCCCCCGTAGATGTTAAATCTGTAAGTCGATGTAGTACACCCCAGTACTTGTGGGGAGGCGGATTTTACAAAAAACTATCAAGTTAAACAACGAACATCGACTAACCGCATGAATCGAAGCTAAACCCTAAAAACCGTATTCTTATGAGTTTCTTTACATAAGAGATTAGGGATTATACCTAATGAACCGGTCCTTCTTCTTTATGTCCTCCTTGGTTCTCCTCGGCCTTCTCTAGGTAGTAGACGATCCACCCGAGAGCGAAACTCCAAGCTAAACCTCTAACTTGAGGTAACTAACCAACTTTGATTGCTAATCAAAGATGATAGAATGATAAAGAGTGAAGGTTATGGATTGTTTAGTCTAACTAAACCTTTGATCTCAACACATGAGGATTAAGGTTAGTATCTTGAAGATGAGAGCTTGAGGAGAGAGAATGTAAGATGAGATAATGAGAGAAGAGAGAGAGTGTATCATAATATTATGAAGCATTCTTATTTTCAATAAATCATAAAAGGAAATGAATAAGCATGCTTCACAAAATATCTTGTGATGATTCATTAACATGAGTCATTAAGCAATAAATGAGCATTAATGAAGTGAATGAATCACCACTATGACTCACTCTCTTTCCAAAACAAACCTCCTTAGTCACATCTTCTAGAAGCTTCTCGAGTAATTACGAGAACGCCCCTCCGATCCGTAAAAATACGGAAAAACTTTAGACTGTAAAAATCCAATAACCGGATACCAGTAACTGGCTTAAACCAAAGCCGACTGGTAAAATCTGTCCGAAAGTCGTACGCGCGTAAACGCACGTATGCGTCCGAACCCTTTGTCGCAAAACCATGCAACCTCTATATCGTTTCGCCTGGAGTAGGAAACTCTCTGTGTGGGACTCTAGAGACTCGACTACTACGCTGGCAGTGGGTTTAACCACAGACCGCAAGCGGCACTAGCTGTACGTAACGGTCCCCAGGTAGTTGTCGATAAGAAGGCCGATGAGTAAACCCATCCGAACTCCTACTGAGTCTGATGTGACAATCTCCATACAGTCCGGTCCGTTCGTCCATGACTATCGCATATCGGGCCTAGGGGGGCGGCAAGCGTCAGTCCCCTAATAGCGGTATAAGTCGTGTCGGAGTGAAGCCCATTACACCCTGAGAAACTGCTGGAACCTACCAGCAAATCTCGCTTGCCCTGGCCAGGGACTTTGCGTAATGGCTCTCTGACACAGCACGATATCTACTCCCAATACCGGGAGGGACGAATCCTGTCTAACCGCCACTGCCTCCAAGTGCTCGGGACTGCACCCAACTGCTACCTGTTTGTACGACTCCATAGAGCCGTGGTAGGGTAGCAATCTAAGAACAGTGGGACACACTCGAGGCGAAGTAGCAGTGTCAAGTCTGCGGACTACGCTGTACTCATGTCACCTGGGAACTGTTCACTGACGACTGGTATCAAACCAACCAACAGTTCCCTGTGAGTCCTGTCCGGTGTACCCGTAACCTAACGAGCACCTGTATACTATCTCCAGTACGACGTACTGATGGCTGTGGGACAGACCATCTCCCCAACTGGGATGAGAAGCGTACACACTAGTCTACTCCGGAGTATCGATGCTCTGTCTCGATAATCCAACGACCAGGGACCAGAATAAGGATGTGCTTGTAGACTACCCAGCCCCCACTAGTGTGACTGCCATCACAACGCTGGTAGCCAAGCAAGATCCTAAGAGCTCTATCAATACGTATACTCACATATTAAGATAGGAAAACCAAGTAGCATACTACCATGTTTAGCAAGACTGTTATATACATGTGAATATCCCAAGCTTCCATTAAGTAATATACAAGCTAGTATGATACAGTAATGGCCTTCTAGGGCATAAACACTAACAATCTCCCACTTGCACTAGGGCCATGTACTGGCATATCGCAGACCAATGATCTCGAGTAGCCTTTCGAACTGAATCTGAGGAAGGGCCTTCGTGAATGGATCAGCAATGTTCTCTTCTGAAGCAACTCTCCGAACCTCGATCTCCTGACGATCAATGATCTCCCTGATCAGGTGATACCGCCTCAAGATGTGTCTGGACTTCTGATGGGACCTTGGTTCCTTCGCTAAAGCTATAGCTCCGTTGTTGTCGCAATACAGAGGTATTGGATCAACTATGGTAGGAACCACCTGAAGTTCTGTTAGGAACTTCTTCATCCAGACTGCTTCTTTTGCGGCATCGCAAGCAGCTATATACTCCGCTTCCATCGTCGAGTCAGCAACGGTGTCCTGCTTGGAGCTCTTCCAGCACACCGCCCCTCCATTGAGGGTAAAGACATAACCCGACATGGACTTGGAATCGTCCTTATCACTCTGGAAGCCGGAATCAGCAAAGGCCTCCAACCTGAGGTCTTTTCCGCCGTAAACCAAGAACATCTCCTTAGTCCTCCTTAGGTACTTGAGAATGTTCTTTACTGCTATCCAGTGCTTCTCCCCTGGGTCTGACTGATACCGGCTTACCACGCTTAGTGCATAAGCTACATCTGGTCTGGTACACAACATCGCATACATTATAGAGCCTACCGCAGAAGCGTAGGGTATAATAGACATGCGTTCCCTTTCCAAATCAGTCTTGGGAGACATCTCTTTGGAGAGGGTGATTCCGTGACAAGCCGGTAGATTACCGCGCTTTGAATCTTCCATACTGAATCTTTTCAGTACAGTGTCGATATACCTGGACTGCGAAAGTCCCAACATCCTTTTGGATCTATCACGATAGATCCGGATCCCCAGAATGTAAGAGGCATCACCCAGGTCTTTCATGGAGAACCTGTGTGACAAGAATCCTTTGACAGATTGTAGCATAGGAATGTCATTTCCTATCAATAGAATGTCATCCACGTACAAGACGAGGAATACGACACTTCTGGCCACAACTTTACTATATATGCACGGTTCATCTGGATTTTTGATAAAGTCATATTCTTTGACTGTCTCATCAAAACAGATGTTCCAACTCCGCGATGCCTGCTTTAGTCCATAAATGGACTTAAGCAGCTTGCATACTTTCCCGCTGCTCCCACTCTGATTGAAACCCTCTGGCTGATCCATATAGACGCTCTCTTCTAAATTTCCATTCAGAAAAGCCGTCTTTACGTCCATCTGCCAGATTTCATAATCATGGAAGGCAGCAATAGCAAGAAGGACCCGAATGGATTTGAGCATAGCCACTGGAGAAAAAGTTTCGTCATAGTCCAAACCAGGTCTTTGACGAAAACCCTTTGCAACAAGTCTAGCCTTATAGGTTTCCACCTGTCCATCTACACCAATCTTTTTCTTGAAGATCCATTTGCATCCTATGGGTTTTACCCCATCTGGAGCAAAGTCCAAAGTCCATACTTTGTTGGTGTACATGGACTCCATTTCGGTCCGCATTGCATCTAGCCATCGTACCGAGTCGCCGCTCTGGATGGCCTGCCTGAAGTCAGTAGGTTCATCATCATCTATGATGCAATCCTCTCTATCCCCATCTATGAGAAAACCGTAGTATCTCTCAGGCGGACGAGACGGCCTACTACTCCTGCGGAGGGGTGCGGGAATGTTCTGTTCTTCTTGAACCTCTGGTTCTACCAAACTTTCAGCAGCAGTTTGTGGTTCTGGAATTTCTTCCAGTTCTATTTCGCTCCCACTTGATTCCTTTTCTAAAAACTGATGTTCTAGAAAATGGGCATTACGAGAAACAAATACCTTCTGTTCCTCTGCGTAATAGAATAGATATCCCCTGGAGTGCTTTGGATATCCCACAAACAAACATTTTACTGATCGTGCCTCGAGCTTGTCCACATGCTGCTTTTTAACAAAAGCTGGACATCCCCAAATCTTTACATACTGTAGATGGGGTTTCTTCCCACTCCACATCTGATATGGAGTGGTAGGCACAGTCTTGGTAGGTACCATGTTCAAAAGATATGCCGCTGATTCTAGCGCATAACCCCAGAAAGATCGCGGTAACTCAGCATTACTCATCATGGATCGTACCATATCTAATAGGGTTCGATTCCGTCTCTCCGATACACCGTTATGCTGTGGAGTGTATGGAGGAGTAAGCTGAGAGAGAATTCCTTTCTCTTTTAGGTAACCTAGGAACTCGGCACTCAAGTATTCTCCACCTCGATCAGATCTAAGTGTCTTTATACTTTTGCCGGTTTGGTTTTCTACTTCATTCTTATACTCTTGGAATTTCTCAAAAGCCTCGGATTTATGCTTCATTAAGAAGACATGTCCAAACCTAGAGAAATCATCCGTGAAAGTAATGAAATAGGAATAACCACCTCTCGCATGTGTAGACATTGGACCGCATACATCACTGTGTATGAGTCCTAAGAGCTCGCTCGCTCTTACTCCTTGTCCAGTAAATGGAGTCTTTGTCATCTTTCCTTTGAGACAAGATTGACAAGTGTCATAAGTTTGATATTCGAACGTGTCCAAATATCCTTCTCTATGCAACTTAGTCAACCTTCTCTCATTGATGTGACCCAGTCTACAATGCCATAAGAAAGCTTTATTTAAATCTGGAGACTTTCTTTTTAGTGTGTTCTGGACATTGAAAATTTGGAGTTGGTTTAACACATATATGCCGTTATTTAGAGTACCGGACCCAATCAAACCATGATTAAGGTGGATGTTGACAACATCTCTTACAAACGTGAAATCATAACCTTTATTTGATAACAAGGAAACAGATATGATATTACACGTTAAGCTGGGTACAAAATAACAGTTATGTAAAACCAAAATGTGTCCACTCGTCAATCCTAGGTGATAATCCCCGACGGACGCAGCTCCCACGCTAGCTCCGTTAGCAACCCTGAGGATCATATCACCTTCCTTCAGCACTCTACGGTTTCTCAGTGCCTGCAATGAATTGCAAATATGAGATCCTGACCCGGTATCCAATACCCAGGAAGTAGAGTTGATCGACAGACAATTCTCAATTACAAACACACCTGAAGTCGAAGCCACAGCTTGCTTCGGTTCCTGGTTCTTGGCGTTCCACGCCTTGCAATCCTTCTTCCAATGCCCTTTCCTGTGACAATGGAAGCACTCATCCAGGCCAACTACCGGTGCTGTAAACTTTTTCTTTCCCTTCTTTCCCACCTTACTAACACCTCCTCTAGGTCTGGGTGCGGCCTTCTTCTTCCTTCCTTTGGCCCTAGCCTTGGACCCGGAAGAAGATGAACCGCCAACAAACATAGCGGGTGTTTCCCTTGCCTTCTGCAAGGTGCCCTCTGCACTCCTTAACATGTTCAGGAGTTCCGCAAGTTCAACTTCTTTTCCTTGAAGATTGAAGTTGAGGATAAACTGGGCGTAGGTGGGAGGGAGGGACTGGAGAACAAGGTCTGTATAGAGCTCATTATCCAAAGTCGTCCCAAGGTCTGCGAGCTCTTCTATATAGCCAATCATCTGTAGGACATGTTCACCTACCGATGACCCGACAGCCAACCTCGCTCGAAACAATTTCTTTGAGGTCTCGTATCTTGCTATACGAGATTGCTCTCCATAAAGTTCCTTTGTATGGAGAAATATGCCATCTAAGGACATATCCTCGTGCCTCCTCTGATGTTCATTATTCATCGAGGCAAGCACGATGCACTTGGCTCTCGCGCAATCTAAATCCCAGGTTTTACGGATTTCCTTATCCGTATTGCTGGATTTGGGACCAAGGGCAGCAGGTGCTGTAGCGGTGAGGACGTACCCCAGTTTGTCATAGGTCAAAGCCATCTTGACATTCCGCAGCCAATCTTTATAGTTTGGCCCTGTCAGTATATTTTTCTCTAAAAGTAACTTAAGTCCAGTCATTTTCAGGGTCGCTGCAATTAGGAGAGAGAGAAGAAAACTCTTTAGCATGATGCTCTTGCAAGTTTAGAGTGGTTTTTAGTTTATCTAAACTGGATGGCTCCCACTGTTTCTCGAATCCTTCCTCAAACCATAAAAGAAGAATTAGCCAAGACTATTCCCACCGTACAATACTTGCTTAACCGTTCAGCCAGGCCGGTGTCGATACTTCGAGGGAGGTTTTCCAACGCTTTCGCGAAGTTCCTTAATTAAGTAACCTCTTTTCTCTGGGGGCGTAACCCCGCTGACACTTTTCTGGACACCTACTAGGTTTATAGCATTGATCGTTAAGCGACGAATATCCTGATAAGTAGCATATACTCACAGTAGGATCGGGATCCAAATATCATCGTATGATAATGTTGAAGGAATCCTACCAACATTCATCAAACTCCAAATGGTATGCATCTCTTTGCAAATTTCAGTTTCTTTAGAAATTCCCGATATAAGTTTTTGCCCCATGCTCTTATGACCTTGGCGTTAGGTCAAAATGTCATAAGTCACATGTCAAGTTCTACCCATCATTATCCTGTCAGTTTGAACCCATCCGTATATATCCTTGACGTTCGGCCAAAATGATAATACGACTGTCCCAAACTAACTCATCTATCTATGCAACAAATGAATATCCAGCAGCTACCAAACACTATGCCTTGGCGTTAGGTCAAAATACATAGCTTGAATACTACTGAATACCCAGATGAAATGACGGAGGGCTACGAATGGTTTTGGCGAAACCGTGAACGTAGTGAACTTGATATAACCGAAGGAACCTGATAGCTTTTAAAAGGAGTGGTTAAATCTCCGCATTTAAAAATATCTGTTTTAAAAATAACCGAGTGGTTTCTTTTAAATTGTTCCAACGATGTAAACTTTGGTTTGTTTTACTTTGCATTACAGATAATGCGTCCCATCATTAACCTATCATTGCAGAAAACAACGAAAATATAACGTCCTCTTATGCCATCCGCATTCGCCACGGGGTCCCGTCATCACCCGTTAGGTTACTTAACTAACGACAGAGCGGGGGCTGGGCTAGCGCGGGTGAAAAACATAAGTGACGTCTAAATAGCTATAATAAATATAGATATTTTACATTCGTCTGACGCAATGATATTCATTCCAGAACACAGATAAACAATATTGGATTTGCAAGCAATCTGTATTTCTTTTGAGCCTGCAAGAAAAGACAGATTACACAGTTGTGATGAATAGCCGTTTACCCCACCCTCGACCCCTACGGGTACGGCAAACTACCCACCCGGCAGTCTGTGTACCCCACCTTGGGTCAGTCCTAGGAGCAAAAACAGTAAAATGAAATAATACAACGGTGGCTACGACCGCAACCTGGAAGTGCCCCGCAAAAATAATATTACAACAAATTATATTTACAACAAATGAATTAAACCATAACCCTTTGCTAACCCCGGCTATACACCACAACAGTCCAATACAGTTTATATGCACAAACAGATATAACCATTTCAGAAATGTGCAACCCCCTGCCAACCGACATACTAGCAGTTGGGGGAGGTTTACGAACACATCAAACAATCACAGATATAATCCAATACGCAAATACTGTATTTTTCGATCGAATAAACAACTTCAAAATTGCTCCAAAATCTGCTCTGTTAAACAGTAACCTGAGCAATAATTAAATATTCCAGAAAACCCCAAATATCACAGGGGACCCACCCAAAAAAAATTGAGCCCATGACTCGGCAACTCGGCCGCGGAAGCGCGGCGGATCGGTGGGATCCGCCGCCCTTCCGCGGCGCTTTGGTCGAATCATTGGCTCGAATTTCTTGGGTGTTCTCCTGTGTTCATGTCAAGCTCTCTGAACACTCCAGAAAAATTTTAGGACTTCATTTTCACTTCGACAGAAACTTAACAGAACTAGGGTTTTCCGAGATCGTTTTTTCGTTCGAAATTCGTACAAATTTGCGATTAAGTTATTTAGTGTTTAGCGAGGCTCTGATACCACTGTAAGTCGATGTAGTACACCCCAGTACTTGTGGGGAGGCGGATTTTACAAAAAACTATCAAGTTAAACAACGAACATCGACTAACCGCATGAATCGAAGCTAAACCCTAAAAACCGTATTCTTATGAGTTTCTTTACATAAGAGATTAGGGATTATACCTAATGAACCGGTCCTTCTTCTTTATGTCCTCCTTGGTTCTCCTCGGCCTTCTCTAGGTAGTAGACGATCCACCCGAGAGCGAAACTCCAAGCTAAACCTCTAACTTGAGGTAACTAACCAACTTTGATTGCTAATCAAAGATGATAGAATGATAAAGAGTGAAGGTTATGGATTGTTTAGTCTAACTAAACCTTTGATCTCAACACATGAGGATTAAGGTTAGTATCTTGAAGATGAGAGCTTGAGGAGAGAGAATGTAAGATGAGATAATGAGAGAAGAGAGAGAGTGTATCATAATATTATGAAGCATTCTTATTTTCAATAAATCATAAAAGGAAATGAATAAGCATGCTTCACAAAATATCTTGTGATGATTCATTAACATGAGTCATTAAGCAATAAATGAGCATTAATGAAGTGAATGAATCACCACTATGACTCACTCTCTTTCCAAAACAAACCTCCTTAGTCACATCTTCTAGAAGCTTCTCGAGTAATTACGAGAACGCCCCTCCGATCCGTAAAAATACGGAAAAACTTTAGACTGTAAAAATCCAATAACCGGATACCAGTAACTGGCTTAAACCAAAGCCGACTGGTAAAATCTGTCCGAAAGTCGTACGCGCGTAAACGCACGTATGCGTCCGAACCCTTTGTCGCAAAACCATGCAACCTCTATATCGTTTCGCCTGGAGTAGGAAACTCTCTGTGTGGGACTCTAGAGACTCGACTACTACGCTGGCAGTGGGTTTAACCACAGACCGCAAGCGGCACTAGCTGTACGTAACGGTCCCCAGGTAGTTGTCGATAAGAAGGCCGATGAGTAAACCCATCCGAACTCCTACTGAGTCTGATGTGACAATCTCCATACAGTCCGGTCCGTTCGTCCATGACTATCGCATATCGGGCCTAGGGGGGCGGCAAGCGTCAGTCCCCTAATAGCGGTATAAGTCGTGTCGGAGTGAAGCCCATTACACCCTGAGAAACTGCTGGAACCTACCAGCAAATCTCGCTTGCCCTGGCCAGGGACTTTGCGTAATGGCTCTCTGACACAGCACGATATCTACTCCCAATACCGGGAGGGACGAATCCTGTCTAACCGCCACTGCCTCCAAGTGCTCGGGACTGCACCCAACTGCTACCTGTTTGTACGACTCCATAGAGCCGTGGTAGGGTAGCAATCTAAGAACAGTGGGACACACTCGAGGCGAAGTAGCAGTGTCAAGTCTGCGGACTACGCTGTACTCATGTCACCTGGGAACTGTTCACTGACGACTGGTATCAAACCAACCAACAGTTCCCTGTGAGTCCTGTCCGGTGTACCCGTAACCTAACGAGCACCTGTATACTATCTCCAGTACGACGTACTGATGGCTGTGGGACAGACCATCTCCCCAACTGGGATGAGAAGCGTACACACTAGTCTACTCCGGAGTATCGATGCTCTGTCTCGATAATCCAACGACCAGGGACCAGAATAAGGATGTGCTTGTAGACTACCCAGCCCCCACTAGTGTGACTGCCATCACAACGCTGGTAGCCAAGCAAGATCCTAAGAGCTCTATCAATACGTATACTCACATATTAAGATAGGAAAACCAAGTAGCATACTACCATGTTTAGCAAGACTGTTATATACATGTGAATATCCCAAGCTTCCATTAAGTAATATACAAGCTAGTATGATACAGTAATGGCCTTCTAGGGCATAAACACTAACAAAATCTACTCACTGGGATCCCTGGCTAGCTGTGTCCAATCACCGCCTTTCCCTTTCGCGCCGCGTCTGACGTTTCCGCGACCGAACCTGGAATTTACATCAATACCAAATATAAGGTTACATATCAAGAACGACGCAAAACCCCAATGAAACTACTAAAGTTCGCTAGCTAGGTACAACGTGCACAAAGTGCGCGGAACACACGCGAAAATCGCAAAAACTGCCAAAAAACGCCGATTTGGTCGCCCGGCAAAACTAAAACCCGACTACCCGAAAAAACCGCACTCACGCATCCTAAAAGTCATAGGACAAGCCATTACAATCATCAAGATATCAAGAATAATTCATCACACAATTTATATAAAAATCTAGTAAGCATATACATTCCAAAAATCGGTGCAACAATCGCCGATTTGCGACAAAACGACTACAATAAAGCATAATTACCCAAGCACACTACAAGCAATCTACAAACACTATTTACAACACAATAGCCATGATTCCAATCCTATTTTCCATAACCACCAATTCTTGAATTTAAAACCTAGCAAAAACCAATCAAATTCCACACTTGAAACTTTAAATTAACACAACAAAGCCCACTTAAGAAAATTAACCTCTTAGGTTAGGTTAGCAAAATACTAGATAGCAATTTAGGTTTAATCAACTAAATAATGTTTTCTAAAACTTAATCAACTCACTAATCTTGTTTCACAAACCAATTCCATACAAAAACCCTCTCTTGAAAATCCTAAAAAAGCAATTTCACACTTCTAAATTTAATCAAATTAGCATAATTGAAAACTACATCAACAAGATAACTATATGGATTAGTTAATTAACCACTAGATTAACTATAAAACAATCTAATTAAGTATTATGGCTTCAAAACCCTAGCTAAAATTTTCAAGCAAAACCTAAGAAACTAGATTAAACTACACTAAATTTACACTAAACCATCTAACATAAGAACTTAAACAAAAGAATTTAACATGATAGAAATTATACCTCTTGATCTATGGATCAAGCAAGAAAATTTGGCTCCAATTGAGGGCCTCAAGCACCAAGATCCAAGCAAGAATGGCTAAGGAAAATGATAGCATAAGGATTTGTTTGGATTTTTGAATAAAGTGTGGATTTTGATGTGGTTTTTTGAAGAAATTGAAGGAAAATGAAAAGAAAAGAGAGGAAGAAGAGGGTGTGTAGGAATTTCGGCCAGAGGAGGAATGGGGGAGGGTGTGGGCAAGTGGGGAAAGTCATGGTCAAGTCCACAAAAGTCAATGTATCATACTTTATCCATTTTAATTAAAATAAATCCAAAAAACCCCTTAAATCAACTCAAGAAAGCAACTAAAGAAAAGAGATCAGAATTTTCTGGACTTGGTCAGGGTTGGGCTGTCCTAGGGCTGAGGGAAAAGAGAGAGGGGTTTTACAAAAGAAATTTTATGCAAAAAGGCCCCCTACAACTCAAAAATTGCAAGTTTTAGCTCAAAATTCAATAAATTCGTTTCATAACATAAAAATTTGCTAAAAATCAAAATAAATTACTAAAAATTCATGTTATCACTAGATTATAATTATCATAATTTTAGAGATTAAAATTAGCCCGAAAAAATTTGTATTTATCGCTTATTTAATGTATTTTCTTACCGGCTTAAAATAATATAAAAAAATTGAAAAATAGGGAAAATTTTTTAAATGACCAAAATTTCATAATTTACTCATTAGTCACTAAAAACAAGTAATTACCTATCCATTTAAGGTATAATTAGCCCTAAACTGCAAAATATCGAGAAAGACGGTTTTCGGAAAAATACCGAATTTTCACCGAATTTCAGGAAAACACCAAAACGAATTTTCAAGACGCTACACTCAAGGACGGTGACAGGGAGGTTCTTGTTTACCCAGACTTGCCATTGCTGTTGTTCTAGACTATGAGACCCGGCAGGAGGATGAGTATAGCGTCGTTCTGAACTGGCTTTAGAAGCGCACGAGTATATGACTCTGCCAGAGGGTTGTCATAGTCAGTGGGAGCAGCGGAAGCATTGGTGGACAAGTGGCTTATGTCTATTTATAGACTAAAGCAGATATAGCGGAGATAGATCATCTATTTCTGATGTGGCAGTCATAGGTTTGACTTCA
Source organism: Agapanthus africanus (assembly GCA_030015575.1). NCBI lineage: Eukaryota > Viridiplantae > Streptophyta > Magnoliopsida > Asparagales > Amaryllidaceae > Agapanthus > Agapanthus africanus. The sequence continues at coordinate 291,246,015 of JASDDO010000012.1, read as the reverse complement.
TCAGAATAGGGGATGGATCTGTTAAGAAGGTAGTAGGGTGTGATGTCCTGGTATTTGGATGACATACACAGAGTAGGAAGTGATATTCCTATACTACGATCGGTAATACTTTGGTTGTCACACAGTGGTTTCTCTACATAGGAATTGAGTATTTTATCAGACATTCTGGTTACTAGATCTATGGTTTTAGATCTAGATTTGGGAAGTGTCCCAATCAGGGTACTTAGACAGCATTCTAAATGTGTTTTAGAATGGACGAATCCTGGCACGGTAGTGTACCTGCAGGTGATGGAGTCACCCTCTCTAAAGGTGTCTTACAGACTAAAGGGGAAAGGGATGTGCATGATTGGCAGATCACTTGCTTAGGCAATTGAGTCAATCATGAGATGTCAAGTACCACACCAGATGTTGTTTTTACAGTAGATTCAATAAGTTGATATTAATCCAATCTTGGAGAAACATTAGGAGTAGTTTTAGAACACAAGTGGATGTTCTAGGGATATGATAACAACAGCATCATTCAGGAGACGGTTATCATTCCAGGCTTCCAAGGTGACCTGGACGGCAGAGTGACTGTCAGAGTTATAGTTTTCCCTCTGAAGAGGGGCAGTACTATGGACAGGTGGTCCAGGCGGATACTAAGGGAGGCATGGCGCAGGATACTGATTAAGTTCAGTTGACGATACAGTCTAAGAAGTTTGGATTTGGAGTTCATTTATGAACTAGGTCCCATCAGATATCCAGACACATTCTAAGATAGGTATTGCTCTTTTCGGGAGATGGCTTTCTCCGCGAACTTGAGATAAAGAGAGACATAGAAAAAAACATTTGAGCGGATCCACTCACTGAGGCTATTCCTCGAACGCATTAGTTTCGCAAACGGGTTTTGTGAGACTGATTAGTAGAGGAGTTGGGTGTTCGGTATCACACGGGCTGTGAGTATGCGACATCGCAATAATTAGCCTTGAGTGCAAGTGGGAGATTGTTGGAGATTGTGCTCTCAGAGTCAATTATTGGATCACAGGCACGTGATTGCAATGATTGAGGGAGGACCTATATCGGTAGGACAGTCTTACTCAAGATGATAGTATGCTATCTAGTTTATCTTTATCATCGTGTACTTCTTTAGGTGACCTTACAAGTCACTATTGCGCGTTGATAGAGCCCTTAGGATTCTAGCTTGACGGCCAGCAGTATGATGGCGATCGTATACACGGGAGATGGGGTCTATAAGCACATCCTTAAAATGTCCCTAGTCGTGGGAGTTTCGAAACAGGGCATCGATACTCCGGAGTAGACTAGTGTGTACAGTCGAGACCCCGACGAGGGGCGGTGGCCGGTATCACAAGCCATTGGTGTCAATTGGTTCACCTAAGATGTATACAAGTGCTCATTGGGTTATGAGTACACCGGACAGGACTCGCCGGGAACATGCTAGTTGGTCTTATACCTGACGTCAGATAGAAGTTCCCTGGTGACATGTGTACAGGTTAGTTCATCGACCTAAGATCGTCATTTGTCTCATGTGAGTTCCCACTGTACTTTGATTACTACCCTACCAAGCTCAAAGGAGACGTGCAAACAGGTTTTAGTTGGGTACAGTCCCGAGCCACATGGAGGCAGTGAGCGGATCTGCAGGGGTTCGTCTCTCTCGGTATTGGGGGTGAGATCGCGCTGTGTCTAGGAGAGCCATTACACGAAGTCCTTGGCCAAGGAAGGAGATTTACTGGTAGGTATTCCTGTAGTATCTCAGGGTGTTCTGGGCTACACTCCGACACGACTTGTACCGCTTTTGGGGGTCTGACTTTTCCAACCCTCTAGGCCCGCCATACGATGCTCATAGACGAACAGACCGGACTGTACAGATATTATCACTGACAGGCTCAGTGGGATGTCAGGATGAGTTCTCTCATCGACGTCCCTTTTGGTCAATACCTGGTAGCCTTTTACGTATGGCTAATTCCTTTGACGTGCTAGTGGTTAAATCCACAACCAAAGTATTGACGAGTCTTTAGAGTCCCCCACAGACCGTTTCTCAAGTTTCGGGTGAAACGCTGTAGAGGCCGTATGGAGATATGGAAGGGTTCGATCATATACGTGCGGTATTGCACGGATCATGATCGGACGGATAATACTAGCGGGCTTTGGTTTAAGCCGGATCCTAGTATTGTACAGTGTAGAGTTTGTCTCATTGCATTTGTATTCGGTCGCAATACAAATGAGGGTATGTATATACAGTCACGGGGTTTTCCTGTAATTTATTACGGGATCAGTTTTCTGAAGTTACCAGTTTGCTTTCCGTTTCGGCCATTTTCCTTTGTTTCTTTCCTTGGCTGAAAATTGGTGGAGGAGGGCTTATTTGCAATTGTGCAAATTAGCATTGTGGAGGGTTGTATTTGTATATTGTTGCTTCATGATGGTTCCACCATCCCTTGACTTCTATGTTCATCATTACTTGACTTTTGCTTGATTGGATTGGTTATGATGAGGGAGCGTGTCTTGCTTTTTGACTCGTGATCAATCATTTTTCCTTGGATGATTGATCCACTCTCTCTCTCTCACTCTCCTAGCATAAGGCCGGCCACTTTGATGAGGGCTGTCCCAATTTTGTGTGAGCGTTTTTATCTCTTTGGCTCACACAACAACTCCATAGCACCATCCAAAGTTGATTCCTCCACTTTGACATTCATATGGCAACTTCTAGTAACCCCATGAGACCCAATGTTCTACAGTTATCCTACAGCAATCTTGGACACGTCGACTCGCCAACTTTGTGCTCGAGTTACCTCGGTCCAGAGGTGAGAGCCCGTAAAAGAACACGGCGATGTGGTGCCCTTCCGACGAGGAGATGAAGACCGGAGATTCCGCGGGGAGATCGGGATGACGACGAGGAGACCGAAGGACACGAATCGCTCAGTATATCTCTCTATCCTTTCTCTAGTTAGCTAGGATTAGGTTAATGGCCCGATCCAGGTTTTTAGTACGCGGTAGCGCCAGTTTTAAAAGTTAAAGAAAAGAATCGTTTCCACATTTTGGCCTCGTTCAGACGGCCGGAGTGCTGCCGTGCACTTACAAGTAATGCCGTTTTAACGTCCATCTGCCAGATTTCATAGTCGTAGTGAGCAGCAATAGCAAGTAGGATATGAATGGATTTAAGCATGGCTACGGGAGAAAAAGTCTCGTCATAGTCCAAACCTGGTCTTTGACGAAAACCCTTCGCCACATGTCTTGCCTTATAGGTCTCTACCTGCCCATCTACACCAATCTTTCTTTTAAAGATCCATTTGCACCCCACAGGTTTCACCCCAGGGGGTACAACGTCCAAAGTCCATACTTTGTTGGTGTACATAGACTCTATTTCGGATCTCATGGCATCCAGCCACTTCACAGAGTCTCCACTCGTGATTTCTTGCTGAAAACTGGTAGGATCATCATCCTCCATGACGCGGTCTTCTCTGTCATCATCAATGAGGAAACCGTACTACCTCTCCGGTGGACGAGAAGTCCTTCCAGACCTACGGAGTGGCGAGGTTCCTCTTTTTCTGTTGCAACAGCCGGTTCAACCAAGTCGTCATTTGTAGTTTGTGTCTCTAGAACCTCTTCTAGACCTCCCACATTTCCATCAGTTTCATTTGTGAAAAACTCTTTTTCTAAGAATGTGGCATGCTGAGAAACAAATTTGCTCCTTGTGGTACAAAAGATATCCATAAGAATTCCTTGGATATCCCACAAAGTTACACATGACCGACCATGTCTCGAGTTTGTCCGGATTCTTCTTTTTAACATAGGCCGGGCAACCCCAAATCTTAAATCTCTTTAGAGATGGTCTCTTCCCATGCCATATCTCATATGGCGTGGTAGACACAGTTTTGGTTGAAACCCTGTTCAGTAGAAACGCTGCAGTCTCCAATGCATGCCCCCAAAGTGAGACAGGTAAATCAGCATCACTCATCATGGAACGGACCATATCTAATAGTGTCTGATTCCGTCGTTCAGACACACCGTTGTGCTGTGGTGTGTAAGGAGGAGTGAGCTGAGAGAGAATCCCATTCTCTTTTAGGAAGTTTACAAATTTTGTACTGAGGTACTCCCCACCTCGATCTGATCGAAGCATTTTGATACTCAAGCCGGTTTTTTTTTCTACTTCGAGTTTATATTCAGTGAATTTCTCGAAAGCTTCGGATTTGTACTTTAATAAAAATACATGACCGAACCTTGAGAAATCTTCAGTGAAAGTAATGAAGTATGAAAAACCGCCTCTAGCCTGTGTAGACATTGGCCAACATACATCACTATGTATGAGGCCTGGGAGCTCAGTAGCTCTTTCTCCGTGTCCGGTAAACGGAGTTTTGGTCATTTTACCCATGATACAAGACTGGCAAGTCGCATCAGATTTATATTCAAAAGGTTTTAAATATCAATCTTTGTGTAACTTGTTTAGTCTTGTTTCGTTAATATGACCAAGTCTACAGTGCCAAAGAAAAGCTTCATTTATTTCTGAAAGTTTTCTTTTATTAGTGTGTTGTATGCTGAAAACTGTGTGTTGATTTAGGACGTATATTCCGTTATTAAGCGTACCATACCCAACCAACATTTGATTCAGGTGAATGTTCATAACATTGTTCTGCAATACAAAATTATATCCTTCATTGTCTAACAAAGAAACGGATATTATATTACAAAGCATACTAGGTACAAAATAACATGGGTTCAAAACAAATATACACCTAGACGGTACCCCAAATGATACTCTCCCACTGCGACTATATGTACATTGGAACCATTTCCAACACGGAGAGTATGGTCACCTGTCTTCAAAACCTTGCTATTTCTCAAGCCCTGCATAAAATTGCAAATGTGAGAACCTGAACCGGTATCTAATATCCAGGAAGTAGAGTTTATTGAAAAACAGTTTTCTGTCATAAACACACTTGAAGCGGAAGCATCCCCATGCTTCTTCTTGAGATTTAAGTACTCCGTGCAGTTGCGCTTCCAATGTCCTGTTTTGTGGCAGTGATAACATTCCCCTTTCCCCGATTCTCCAGCTTTGGACTTGTCCTTCACCTTAACCTTTTTAACTCCACCCGTAGGCTTGGTGGGCTTCTTCTTCATCTTTCCCTTGGCCTTAGCCTTTGGGCGAGAAGAGGAAGATTGCCCAACACTCAAAATGGGAGTTTTCACTGATTTTGGTGTGCTCTCTTCACTCCTTAACATATTAAGGAGTTCAGGTAGTTCCTTCCCCATGTTGTGCATGTTGAAGTTAACTATAAATTGAGCAAAGGTGGAGGGGAGGGACTGCAGAATAATATCCGTATATTGTTCATTGTCCATCGTCCATCCAAGGTCCTCAAGCTCTTCTATGAGAGCTATCATCTTCAGAACATGGTCTCCTACTGGTGTGCCAGGGGCCATTCGCATATGAAACAATTTCTTTGATGCTTCGTATCGTAATACGCGGGATTGCTCTCCATACAACTCCTTTGTATGGAGGAATATGGCGTGAATGTCCATATTCTAGTGCTGCTTTTGATGTGTGTTATCCATCGATGCAAGTGCGAGGCATTTGGCCGTGGCATAGTCAGCGTCCCATGTCTTGCGGACTTCAATATCCGCAACTGAGGATTTTGGACCTGGGACGGGCGGGGCTGGAGCCGTGAGGACATATGATACTCTATCATAAGTCAAGGAAATGTTCAGATTCCTCAGCCAGTCTTTATAATTGGTCCCATTCAGTTTATTTTTATCTAGTAAAAGCTTGAGTCCTGTCATTGGTATCTGCCATTAAGAGAGAGAAAAGAATACACTCAGCGAAAGCTCTTGCAAAGATCAGATTGGTTATTATCTTGTCTAATCGATGTCTCCCACTGCTTTAATCAAGTTTTTCTTTCAAACCTTAAAAAGAAAACTAGCCAGGATTAATTACAGTCTACAACTTCGCCAACCGTTCAGCCAGGCCAGTGTCGTTTCTTGAGGGAGGTTCCACGTGCTTTCGCACGGACCTAATTAAAGTAAACCCCGTCTTCCCAGAGGCGTAGCCCCGTTAACACCTTTCTAGACACCTAATGGGTTAGCTAATTGTAAACTGCAAAACTCTCCTGGAAGCAACTATTGCCCACAGTGGGATCGGGATCCTGTTGGAGATAGTGCCCTCATAGTCAATTATTGGATCGCAGGTACGTGATTGCAATGATTGCGGAGGACCTATCCCGGTAGGACAGTCTTACTCGAGATGATAGTATGCTATCTGGTTTGCCTTTATCAGTCGTGTACATGTTCAGGTGACTGATTGCATGTTACACTTTGATAGAGCCCTTAGGATCTTGCTTTACTACCAACAGTATGATGGCGATCATATACGTGAGAGTTGGGTAGTTTATATGCATATCCTTAATTGTGGTCCCTAGTCGTGGGAGTTTCGAGACAGGGCATCGATACTCCGGAGTAGACTAGTGTGTACAGTCGAGACCCCGACGAGGGGCGGTGGCCGGTCTCACAAGCCACTGGTGTCAGTTGGATCACCTAAGATGTATACAGGTGCTCATTGGGTTATGAGTACACCGGACAGGACTCGCCGGGAATCTGCTAGTTAGTATTATATCTATCGTCAGATAGCAGTTCCCTGGTGACATGTGTACAGGTTAGTTCATTGACCTGAGGTCGTCATTTGTCTCGTGTGAGTTCCCACTGTGCTTTGATTTCTACCCTACCACGGCTCAAAGGAGTCGTGCAAACAGGTAGTTTTTGGGTACAGTCCCGAGCCATATGGTGGCACGTGAGCGGATCGGCATGGGATTCGTCTCTACCGGTATTGGGGGCGAGGTCGTGCTGTGTCTAGGAGAGCCATTACACAAAGTCCATGGCCATGGCAGGAGATTTACTGGTAGGTACTCCAGTAGTATCTCAGGGTGTTATTGGGCTATACTCCAACACGACTTATACTGCTTTTGGGGGTCTGACGTTACTAGCCCCCTAGGCGGATATGCGATACTCATAGACGAACGGACCGGACTGTATATACATTGTCACTGTTAGGCTCAGTAGGGTTTCTGGATGAGTTCACTCATCGGCCTCCCTTGAGTTTGCTCATCAGCCTCCCTTGAGGTTAGTCCATGGGCAGCCGTTACGCATTGCTAGTGCCGCTGACGGTTTGTGGTTAAACCCACTGCCATGGTGCTGACGAGTCATTAGAGTCCCCCACAGACAGTTTCCTAAGTTCGGGCGAAACGTTGTAGAGGTCGTATGGTTTTATGGCAGGGTTCGGAAAATGCACGTGCGTTTACGCACGTGTTATTTTTCGGGCAGATAATACTGGTCGGCTTTGGTTTAAGCCGGATCCGAGTATTATATTGAGTAGGTATAATATCTTTGTCTCAGTTATATTTGTATTCGGTCGTAATACAAATGCGGGTATATTTATACAGTTTCGGGGTTTTCCTGAAAGTCGTTTCAGGATCACTTTTGGAAGTTGCCAGTTTCCAGTTTTCTATCAGCCGTCTTTTAACATTCAGTTAAAGACGGATTTATCTTTTCTTCAGTTGAGGTGAGTCAGTGTTCTAGAAGATTCTAGATGAGGTGACTAGGCTAATTGGTGTTGTGTTCTAATTGGTAGCATTTATTAAATGGTGACTAGGTGTTAATGAGTCATGGTTTACATTAAAGCTTTTTGTTTAGCTAAGGATATTTTCTTCTTGATCTTTTGAGTGAGAACCTTTCTTGTGGTCACCCCCCTCTCCTACACTCACCTTCCTACTTCTTTATAAGTGGCCACCCCTCTCTCTCCTCATACTCTCTCTCACTTGAGTTTTCATTTGCTAGAAAAGATTATGATAGGTTTTATCGGTGTATGGAATTTCACAGTCCATTTCATTCCATCACCCGATTTCCACGGCAACTTCATTAACCGATCGTCCACGGACTTGGACGAAGTGAGACAAAGTCATCTACTCATTCTTTACATCAATCTTGGTCGTCTCTTTTAGCAAACTTGACGATCGAGTTGCCTCGAGTCAGAGGCGGGAGCCCGTTTAAAGAATCGGTGATGTGGTGCCACCTCGACGAGGATATCGGAGATCGACGAGATCGGAGCAGCCGCAACGGAGCGTAGGATGATGGTTGAAGAACGAAGGACTCGGATCGTTCGGTACAATCTTTCTACACTCTTTACAGTTTGTTAGTTTAGCGATAATGGCAGATCCGGGTTAAAGTATACGATAGCGCCAGTTAAAATTTTTTTGTTCCGCATTTGGCGTCTGTAGACTGCCGGGGCGCTAGCGTAGACTTACAGTGGTATCAGAGCCTCACCATTTTGCTATACTAACTTGTGCTAACGCGTTTAAAACATCGATCCGACCGAAAATCGAAAAACACAAAATCCATGCCCGACAGTTTCTGTTGATTTTAAATGGTCTCGAAAATTAATTCTGTATGTCTTAAAAATCCGTGCAGGGAATTCTAAGAACCACGACAAAATTTGGTATTGTGATTCCTCCAACTTGCCGCGGAAACGCGGCCAAACCCCTGGTTTGGCCGCGCATCCGCGGCCACTTGGGGAGTTCATTATCCCAAATTTTTCCAGTGGGTTTTCTGTTAGATTTTGTGATTTTTGGTATATATCATTTTGGCCCAGGTTTTGTTACTGTTCACCAGTAAGCAGTGGGGCCCACTTTTTGATATTTGGTCTTTGGTCGATCGAAATTTAAACACGTTAGTTTACAGTGCTTACATTATATCTCCGACCGAGAATGTCATTTGATCGGTAAACCGCGTCTGATTGCTATAGTTCTTTTAGACGGGTTTGCGAACGTGACATTCGCGTTGATGTTCTGTGTTGTGCTGTGATGTTGCGGATTTGTCGTGGTGGATAGCAGTGTGCAATGGTAGTACAGTTTGAGTTTATTTGTACATTTGATATTGCGGGGCGAGCGTCCAACTTGTGGACTGCCGTCACTGCCTGTTGTATAATATTCTTTTGGGGCACGACCAGGTTGCGGTCGATGTACCTATTGTACTATTTTTCATTACTGTACTAGGTTTTGCCCCGCGACGGAGTGCACGGATAGCCGGGTTCGGGAAAGCAACGGGTCCGCATCTCATGGCTTTGAGAGGCAGAGGGGCCCCACTTCAGAATTGGCAGACTATTCGCCGCACTCGTAGGGGGTACAGGTTGACCCAAGGAGGGGTGCTCAATTTACCGGATTCCGTGAATTGCCGGGTGTTCCATTCACTATGCTGTGGGGGACTGCCTCGCTTCAGGTTTTGGCGGGTAACTTGCCGCACCCGTAGGGGTCTAGGTTTCATTGCACAGGCTATCCACACGACAAGGGAACGTCGGGTTTCAGCAGCGGCTCAGTGAAACCCGGGGATCCCAGATTATCTGTATTATTCTGTGATGCTTATTACTTTTCTGTAATGTTGCATACTATCACGCCTGGAGCGATTATTGTATATTGGTTTATATACTATTAGATGTTGTATATGTTTTACACCCGCGCTAGTCCAGTCCCCGCTCTGTCGTTAGTTAAGTAACCTAACGGGTGATGACGGGACCCAGTGACGAATGCGGATGGCATATACGTACATTTTATTTTCGTTCTTTTCTGGTGTGATCGATTGATGGGACTGCGTTGATTCTGATCAACGCAAAGTAAAAACAAACCTGTTTGAGTTGTTGGAACAATTTTAAAAAAGTGTTGTTACAAAGACGTTTCCTTTTGTTATGCATAGCGGTATTCAGTGGAATATCCTGCACCTCATTCGACGCGGCAAGGGCCGATATACCTTCACCGGGACTGACCCCTTGGGCAGAAGTTTGCGTCAGCGAAATAACTTCACTATAGTCGATTACAAGTTGCTTTGCATAGCGGTATTCAGTGGAATATCCTGCACCTCATTCCACGAGGAAAGAGCCGAGATCCCTTTACCGGGAATGACCTCTTTAGCAAAAGGTTTTCGCCACTATATTTTAAAAAGCTATCAGGTTCCTTCAGCGATATCAAGTTCACTACGTTAAAGGTTTTTCACCAAAAACCAGCCGTAGCCCTCCGTCGTTTCTTATGGATGGTCAGTAGTATTCAAGCTATGTTTGTTGGCATACGTCAAGGCATAGTGTTTGGTAGCTGCTGGGTATTCATTTGTTGCATAGATAGATGAGTTGGTTTGGGACAGTCGTATTACCTTGTTGGCATACGTCAAGGGTATGTACGGGTGGGTTCAAATTAACAAGATAATGACGGGCAGAACTTGACATGTGACTTATGATTTGTTGGCATACGTCAAGGTCATAAGAGCATGGGGCAAGAAAATAATATCGGGAGTTTCTAAAGAAACTGAAACTTGCCAAGTATGCGCATACCTTCTGGAGTATGAATAACGTGGATGCATTCCATCACGTTAACATGCGATGAGAGTTGGATCCCGATTCCCACTGATGAGTTGGTTTACTCTTCGGGTGATCCCGATTGATTCTTCTTTAGGTTTGGAGGAGAATTTGACAGGACAGTGGGAGGTTTCCGGATTAAATAAAATGATGACCATTCTGATCTAGGTTAGAGTGCACGCAGAGTGTTTCTTTTCTCTCTCTCTCTTTGGCAGCGACCTTTGACCGACCCTAGACTATGACTCAGTGACCAAGTTGACCGAACCTTCTTAAAATACTGGCTTTTGGATTGTCTAAGTTGCATAAGACATTGCCACTCCTTCTTCTACCCTTTGCATTTCTCAGAACACCCGTATTACTACGGATATCCACTTCTATTGGATAGAGCCATCGTATGGTTATATACGAACTCGAAGGGACTTCTTCGAGGATGGATCCAGGTTCAGGAGAAATAGAATTGGTTTATTCAGTTGTCTTTTATTATCACCTTCTCTCAGGTTGCGAGAGCTCCTTGGTTTAGGAGAGTACACCTATTACGCTTATTGGATAGTCTTATTCCAAACCATAGGCTGGTGCCGAAAGGTAGGGAATGAAGAAAACCAATTAGCCTAAGTAGGGTGTGCAGAAGGTAATAAGTAAAGACAAAATAAAGAGATTAGAAAGAGGGCAAAGTAAATTGCGACTGATATCATTCACGACCAAAACCGCGTACTTCATCGCCGCTCCTATTTCACCTTTAAAAAGAATAAGGTATTATTCAGTTGTCTTTTATCGTCACCTTCTCTCGAGATGCGAGTACTCCTTGGTTTAGGAGGGTACACCTATTATGCTTACTGTATAGTCTTCTTCCAAACCATAGGCTGGTGCCGAACGGTAGGGAAGGAAGAAAACCATTTAGCCTAACGATGGTGTACAGAAGGTAACGTCTAAAGACAAATAAAGGGATTTGGAGAGATGGCAATAAAATATACGGTTGAAGTCATGGATTAGATTATGGAAGAGGCATTGCTATGAATACCATGATACCCCTACGAAACATTTTCATGTTTCAGTGCATTGTTAAAGAAAAACTGTTTTCCCGATTAGACATTTACTCCAAGGGTATGTATTTACTAGGTTTCATTCTCATATCTGTATGGTTTTACAGATGATGAGTGGGAGTAAGATATTGGGAATTAGGTGATTATCCTCATTATATCGGAATTCGTTGTAATTGGTGATATTTGAGGAAATCGCCAGGGTACAGTTTTCTACCTACGACGCACAGGTTTTGAGTTGTTTAACTCAGCGGACTTATACAAAGTATTGTATGTTGTCCAAGTGTCCTTCAGGACAAAGGGGTAGGTCCTCATACTTTGTTCTGTTTACTTATAACTTCTCTAGTTTTTAGACAAGTGTTTCGTAGAAATACATGGTCTAAGTTTTGAGAAGTTGTGGGTATAAGAATAAAGTAGAGAACCAGGTATCACAAGTATCGGGATTCTTCAAAGAGATCGAAGATGTAGATTCTTGTGATTGGTATTCAGATGATAGTGATGGTTTTGAGAAACGTGTTTCTCTTTCAGGTTACTCATAATTGGATGGATTCCTAAGCTGAGTAATGCTGATTAGCCTCTTTCCATCAAGTTGATATGCACTGGAGACAGCTGCATGATTTGAATCTGGTTCCAATTAAATAAGTGCCAAAGTTTCTGTATTGGATATAGAATGGATCGTACCTTAAAAGAAATTAAGGTACGGGGAGTTGTCCAGCTTATGATTAAAACCAGACACTGGATAACTCAGGGCACGTTTCTGTAATGGCTGTTTGTGGGTTGACCCTGGCTACGACGAGGGTTGATATTCTACCATTTGCAAGATCAATAGTGATATTGTTCTTGACTCGCCACAGTTTTAGTAAAAATGGATCTTTTTCAGAAAACAGCAGTGGGAGTATGGTAGAACTGGAAGTGATTCCAGAACCGCAAACGATTACGGAAAATTTAATAGGACCTATATATTCAATCAGGTTTGACATTCCAATTGCCACTCCGCAGGTATGGTAGGTAACCTCAGACACCCGAGAGGTACTTCGGTAGGCTCAAGGACGGTGACAGGGAGGTTCTTATCTACCAAGACTTGACACTACTGTTGTTCCAGGATATGAGACCCGGTAGGAGGGTTGTCGTAGTCAGTGGGAGCAACGGAAGCATGGTGGGCAAGTAGCTTATGTCTATTTATAGACTAGAGCAGTTATAGCGGAGATAGATCATCTAATTTTGATGTGACAGTCATGGGTTTGACTTCAATCAGAATAGGGGATGGATCAGTTAAGAAGGTAGTAGGGTGTGATGTCATGCTATCTGGATGACATACACAGAGAAGGAAGTAAAATTCCTATACTACGATCGGTTGGACTGTGGTCGTCACACAGTTGTTTCTCCAGACAGGATATGGATATAATATTTGACATTCTGGTTTCTAGATCTATGGTTTTAGATCTGGATTTGGGTAGTTTCCCAATGTGAGTACTTTGACAGATATTCTAATGGTTTTTGGAATAGTTGACTCTTAGCATGGTGGTGTACCTGCAGGTGATGGAGTCACCCTCTCTAAAGGTGTCGTATTGACTAAAGGGGAGAGCGATGTCCATGATTGGCAGATCACTTGCTTAGGCAATTAAGTCAATCATGAGATGTCAAGTTCCACACCAGATGTTGTTTTTGCACTAGATGCAATGAGTTTGTATTAATCCAATCCTGGAGAAACATAAGGAAGCAGTTTTAGAACATAAGTACATGTTCTACGGATTTGATGACGGCAGCCTCCTTCGGGAGACGATTATCATTCCAGGCTTCAAAGGTGACGTGGATGACAGAGTGACTGTCAGAGTTTTAGTTTTTCCCTCTGACGAAGAGGGACAGTATTATGGACAGGTGGTCCAAGAGGATACTGTGGGAAGCAAGGTGCCCGATACTGATTAGGTTCAGTGATCGATTCAGTCTAAGAGGTTTGGATATGGAGTTCATTTATGAACTAAGGTCCCATCAGATATCCAGACATGTTCTAAGACAGGTATTACTCAATTCGGGAGATGGTTTTCTCCCCGAACTTGAGATTAAGAGAGATATAGAAAGATACTTCTAGGCGGATCCACTCACTGAGGCTATTTCTCGAACACAATAGTTTTACAAACGGGCTTTGTGAAACTGATTAGTAGAGGAGTTGGATGTTCGGTTTCACACGGGCTGTGAGTAGTCGACATCGCAATATTAGCCTTGAGTGCAAGTGGGAGATTGTTGGAGATAGTGCCCTCATAGTCAATTATTGGATCGCAGGTACGTGATTGCAATGATTGCGGATGACCTATCCCGGTAGGACAGTCTTACTCGAGATGATAGTATGCTATCTGGTTTGCCTTTATCAGTCGTGTACATGTTCAGGTGACTGATTGCATGTTACACTTTGATAGAGCCCTTAGGATCTTGCTTTACTACCAACAGTATGATGGCGATCATATACGTGAGAGTTGGGTAGTTTATATGCATATCCTTAATTGTGGTCCCTAGTCGTGGGAGTTTCGAGACAGGGCATCGATACTCCGGAGTAGACTAGTGTGTACAGTCGAGACCCCGACGAGGGGCGGTGGCCGGTCTCACAAGCCACTGGTGTCAGTTGGATCACCTAAGATGTATACAGGTGCTCATTGGGTTATGAGTACACCGGACAGGACTCGCCGGGAATCTGCTAGTTAGTATTATATCTATCGTCAGATAGCAGTTCCCTGGTGACATGTGTACAGGTTAGTTCATCGGCCTGAGGTCGTCATTTGTCTCGTGTGAGTTCCCACTGTGCTTTGATTTCTACCCTACCACGGCTCAAAGGAGTCGTGCAAACAGGTAGTTTTTGGGTACAGTCCCGAGCCATATGGAGGCACGTGAGCGGATCGGCAGGGGATTCGTCTCTCTCGGTATTGGGGGCGAGGTCGTGCTGTGTCTAGGAGAGCCATTACACAAAGTCCATGGCCATGGCAGGAGATTTACTGGTAGGTACTCCAGTAGTATCTCAGGGTGTTATTGGGCTATACTCTGACACGACTTATACTGCTTTTAGGGGTCTGACGTTACTAGCCCCCTAGGCGGATATGCGATACTCATAGACGAACGGACCGGACTGTATATACATTGTCACTGTTAGGCTCAGTAGGGTTTCTGGATGAGTTCACTCATCGGCCTCCCTTGAGTTTGCTCATCAGCCTCCCTTGAGGTCAGTCCATGGGCAGCCGTTACGCATTGCTAGTGCCGTTGACGGTTTGTGGTTAAACCCACTGCCATGGTGCTGACGAGTCATTAGAGTCCCCCACAGACAGTTTCCCAAGTTCGGGCGAAACGTTGTAGAGGCCGTATGGTTTTATGGCAGGGTTCGGAAAATGCACGTGCGTTTACGCTCGTGTTATTTTTCGGGCAGATAATACTGGTCGGCTTTGGTTTAAGCCGGATCCGAGTATTATATTGAGTAGGTATAATATCTTTGTCTCAGTTGCATTTGTATTCGGTCGTAATACAAATGCGGGTATATTTATACAGTTTCGGGGTTTTCCTGAAAGTCGTTTCAGGATCACTTTTGGAAGTTGCCAGTTTCCAGTTTTCTATCAGCCGTCTTTTAACATTCAGTTAAAGACGGATTTATCTTTTCTTCAGTTGAGGTGAGTCAGTGTTCTAGAAGATTCTAGATGAGGTGACTAGGCTAATTGGTGTTGTGTTCTAATTGGTAGCATTTATTAAATGGTGACTAGGTGTTAATGAGTCATGGTTTACATTAAAGCTTTTTGTTTAGCTAAGGATATTTTCTTCTTGATCTTTTGAGTGAGAAGCTTTCTTGTGGTCACCCCCCTCTCCTACACTCACCTTCCTCCTTCTTTATAAGTGGCCACCCCTCTCTCTCCTCATACTCTCTCTCACTTGAGTTTTCATTTGCTAGAAAAGATTATGATAGGTTTTATCAGTGTATGGAATTTCACAGTCCATTTCATTCCATCACCCGATTTCCACGGCAACTTCATTAACCGATCGTCCACGGACTTGGACGAAGTGAGACAAAGTCATCTACTCATTCTCTACATCAATCTTGGTCGTCTCCTTTAGCAAACTTGACGATCGAGTTGCCTCGAGTCAGAGGCGGGAGCCCGTTTAAAGAATCGGTGATGTGGTGCCACCTCGACGAGGATATCGGAGATCGACGAGATCGGAGCAGCCGCAACGGAGCGTGGGATGATGGTTGAAGAAAGAAGGACTCGGATCGTTCGGTACAATCTTTCTACACTCTTTACAGTTTGTTAGTTTAGCAATAATGGCAGATCTGGGTTAAAGTATACGATAGCGCCAGTTAAAAGTTTTTTGTTCCGCATTTGGCGTCTGTAGACTGCCGGGGCGCTAGCGTAGACTTACAGATCCAACCATCATATGGAAGGTATGCAATCTCATTGCAAATTTCATTTATTGAAATTCCTGATGTGGTTTTTACCCCTAGTACTCATGACCTTGGCTATGGTCAACAAATCACAAGCACTAGTCAAGTTCAACCCGTCATTTCTTGATTAATTATACCCGTTCACATGACCCTTGGCTAAGGTCAACAAAGTCATATGCCCGTCCCAATTAATCTGCATCATATGCATTGTAGGAAGTCATCACTTAGCTACCGTACACTACGCCTTGGCTAAGGTCAACAAACGTAGCACGAATAATATGTACTCTACTTCCTAAAATGACGGAGGGTTGCGGATGATTTTTAAGAAAATCATTAACGCTTTGAACTTGATATCGTCGTAGAATCAAATGGTTTTCAAAAGGAGTGGCTTGAGCTCCGCAGTTTTGAAATGTAGCTTTTTCATAAAGAGCCGAGTGGTTTTCAAATATGATTCTACAACATCTTTTTAGGTTTATTTTCTTTACATTAATCATATTAATGTAGCCCCATCATTTAAGTCCTTAAGCCAATCACAGAGAAGAAACGAAAATACAACGTACGCTTATGCCATCCGCATTCGCCGCAATGTTCCGTTATGCACCGTTAGGTTACTTAACTAACGGCATACAGGGACTAGCGCGGGTGTAAAACATAAGCAACGTCAACTATATATCTCATATATAATATATCATTCATCTCAAATATCACATCACAGTATACAGGCAGCAGAAACACACATATAATGTGGGATATATTAGGACGTCCGTATTTAGTATTTAGCCAACAATAGAAAATAAGGATTCCACAGTCGCGATGAATAGCTAAGCCCATACCCCTAGACCCCTACAAGAGCGTCAAGCGACCCTACGAATTCTGGAGTTTAGGAGACCCGGTCTCGACTCCTGTAACACCTTAGAATGTGTTTTGTAGCTATTTATATTTTAAAATGTGATTTTTAATAAAAAGTTTACCAAATTAGTTTTTAAATATTTTATCCTAATTATTGAGTATTTTACTAGAATTTTGTTAGGCACACACACACTTGTGCATGATAACTAGGCTTGTTTTTGGTGTTTAACCATGATTAGCAACATGGTTAACTAACCATTTCCTCTAATCTAGTTTTAATATTTGTTTAAGTGTTATGGTTGTTATTAGTATGGGTTTTAGTCATGATAGTTTTTAATTTAAAAAGGGTTTTAAAATGGAGTTTTGAATTTGGTTGACTTTGGGGAGAGAGAGAGTGAGCATGGGCATCATGGCTTTGCCCATGCCTCATTATGAGTGAGAGAGTAAGAAGGGGTCCTTGGGTGTGCCCATTTCCCCATTTCCTTTTCTTTCTCTCATTTCCCTTACACTCTCTCTCACACACACACACACTCACTGCAGAGAGAGAGAGAGAGAAGCAGCAGCAGCAACAGAGTGAGAGAGAGAGAAGCAGCAGCAGCAACAGAGTGAGAGAGAGAGAGGCAGCAGCAGCAGCTGGGGGCAGCAGCAACATCATCATCATCAACACTATAACAACAACAACAACAGCAACTATAACAACAACAACAACAGCAACAACAGAAGCAGCATTAGCAGGCAGCAGCAGCAGCAACAGGGACCCCAGTGCTCGTAGGAGCTCTTCTCCACACCTTCACCTGCCTTCTAGGGTTCTGTGGGTATATTTCCTTAACCCCATTGCATGGTTTGCTTAATTGTGCATCGATTGATTCGATTAGTGCTAAATTAGCTAGTTTAGTGCTAGTTTTGGGGTTTTGAGAGATATAGTAGTAATTTGTTGATTGTGTTGGCTAACCTAGCATAATTAGGTGTTTTCAAGGCCACTTCTTCTGAGAAATCCCCAGATTACACTAAAATAACATAGGGTTTGTGAATTGTGCAAATTGGTGTTTTTAAAGCGATATTTGTGACTTTTGTGATCTGCTATAGACCCGGACCTTGCAGAGTAAAATTGTGGAAACTGGGACATGATACCTAGGTCTAGAACACACCACCAGAAGACGAGCCCCTACCCCCTTGTTCAGGCCGCCAATTTCTCCAGATTGGCCGCAATTTGCGACCAAGTTGGGGAGTTGGGTGTTGGCCTTTTGGCTAGGGGTCCCTGCTGTGTTGTTTAGGTCTTTGGCATGTATAGTTTTGCAATATCTTGCCTGTAGGAAAATCTGGGACTATATGTCGCTTTTGTGTTTAGTTGTGTTTGCGCGATACACGCGATACGTGAGTGGGTTCTGTGATCCAGCGTATCGCGGCGTGTCGCGATGGTTTTTAGACGCGTACACACACGATTCAGCGTATTGTGCACACGCGCGTTTAGTTCGCGACGCGAGTTTCTCGTTTCGATTCGATATCGCGTTTCGCGAGATATGTGGCTTGTATGTGATTTCCATGTCTTATTTGCAGGTTTGCAGACAGGGACTACAGACACCACTACAGGGGGAGCAGATGATAGGATTCACCCAGCGTGGAGTTTAGGTGAGTAGATATAACATCTACAGGGGAATCGCCCGCATGGCGTTATGCGTCTGGGCTAGGATTCAATTTCCTGTCGCACATTCTACGTCATTGTAAAATTGCGCATTTACTGCATTTCCTAGATATGGCTATATACTGTGACTAGCAGCCGTAGGACACTGCAGACATTATTGACGGTTCATGTTGCACGAGCACGGATTGCATGCTACACACACACCGTCAATAATTGCCATGTCACACACTACCCCTTATAGCTACCATTGCTTGCCATACTTGACATCTAGCTTATCGGTATACCTATAGTGTATCATACCTTTAGTGATAGGTATAATTTCACTTTGCGATACAGCTACAGGTATACCTCCTACATATTTTACCTATACCGGGAGGGATTTCCTACATATGTTACTTATACCCAGGGGGTATACGACATCAGTTCTTATAGGTAGATACCTATACTTTGCTACACCTGTATGTTAGATACATATTCAGTTGTTGTCGCATATTCACATTTACTGATGTTACTTAGCTGTACCTTATCATGATTTCGCCTACATCTGGTTCAGCTATATACTTGTGTTTACCTGCTCGCATTCAGATATATCGCATACATTTATTCCTGTATTTATGCATTGTTTATCTGGATTTTATATGATGTTTTCGGGATTTGGGAACCGCGGGAGTTCATGAAATTATGCATACATGAACAACCCGGTTTCCTTGATATGATATTTCGAGCGTCCCCCATGAGTTTTATCGGTGCTGATTCTATGCTCCATACGATGTGTGGTTGCCGTATAAGAGTACATGGTGGGGCCCGGTATGGTTCCCCTCGGCAAGAAGATCGATGGGTTTGCCGATTGAGCCTGGAGGCGGGCGAGTACCTACCAGTGATTGTTTGGACCTGGCAGTTGTCTGGAGGCTACTGGCCAGAATAGAGAGATGGATACGGGATGACCTGTACTGTCGAGGCCGAGGGCCGACACTGCAGACGGACCCCGTGGGCTGATCCGGACTGACGGAGCCCTATATACGAGGATTTCTGTGTCTATGCTTGGCACACGGTTTCATGATATTTCTTTAACCCCCTTTTTGTATATATAACAGGGGATTTAGCCATTGTTATATATACCCTTACACCAATATCAGTGGTATGGAACACTAATATATGTGTATTGCCCCCATCATATTTATTTCTGTACATATATTTACTTTTAGGATGCTAGAAACTTACTAGAGATTGGACTTGGGATACTAGGTGATTCATTGGGATTTGGACATTGGATATACCTATGTGATTGGTGATTTGTACATTCGGGATGTAGGAGATTACTCGATATTGTACATTGAGGTGATATGAGACTTTTAAATTGTGACAGCCCAACGTGGGGGCCGGTTTGAGGATTTGGGATTGGAGTATCTCGATGGATTGTGATCCTACCACGACGTCAGGTTTCCGTGGAAAATGACATATTCCACCCTATACCTCACCATTACCTATCTTATGCACAGATTCATATATTGGTAGTACTTGTAGTGTACCCTTATGATAGTTGCATATTTGCTTTCTCACATCTCTACTGCATACTATTGTCATGTTACTATCGCTTCACTTATTGATTGTACCTGCTAGTGTACTCTCTTTATTCCAGCATTGCATGACATATTATTACTACTGTAATCGCATATCTTAGATTCATGCTGTACGTGCATTCCTGCGATTACCTGCATATGTTTTATACTATTCACGAGTTGGCAACTCACCCCCGTTGTGCCACAGGTGTTTCAGTTTTTTCCCCAGAGTAGTCGAGGCAGGCTATTCCTCTATTCAGCTATCCAGCTATTACCTTTTGCTACAGATACCGCATCAGCTCACAGTACCTTTTTGCTTAGGTAGGTTAGATGGTTATCTGTATTACATATTGTATATTCGTTGTATTTTGTACTCTCCATCAGCTATTGTATTATTGACATAAAGACTTGGTGAGGACGTTAGCATGTATTATTGTGGATTTGATGTCTTTTATATATACAGCTTTTTCTCTACTGTCCTTATTCTTCTGTTGTATTCTTCTTGACTAGTCTTTATAAAAATGGGGTGTTGCTAAATCTTTAAAAAGAAAGAAGTAAGCCTTTTTAAAGAATTTGGGTTGCGATTTCAATTGTTTCAAACTTATATAATTTTTTTCCGTATTTTTTCATGGTTTAGATTTCTGGGTTTGGCTTTCTTTTACTATGTTGCGTCTTTAGGCGTTGCGTAGTATTAGGGCCGTCACGAGCCAATTTTGGGTCGTGACAAAGTTGGTATCAGAGCATTAGGTTTTACCTTTCGGAGTGTAGGATGATCTTAGTATGATGGAGTAGGTAGCTTAAGCAGAGTAACGTAGTGTGTGTATGTCTGCAGCATACCCACAGCGCGGTACCTTGCATTAAGTGACCTAAGTACAATTTGCTTGACATTCCTTCCTTGATGATTCATATCCTTGAGATTCGAATTCCTCATTCTTATCGAATCTCATCTTATATCTATTTATAGCCTTGCCGCCGATGACTATGGGGACTCAGAGCGATGCAGCGAGGGCCGAGGTCAGAGTTAGCTCGGGTGAGACGAGTACTGACCCGGATGGCACTCTAGTTGCACAGGTGCAGACGGATCAGCCTACGATCTATACTATGGATAGACTTTTGGTAGAGATGCAGGATTTCCGCCAGACGTTGAGTTCCTTGGTTGATGTCGTTCGGGAGCTACGACAGGAGGTTATCACCCCCGTTACTCAGCTATCCCTTACGATCAGCATGCAGCAGTCCGTCACCTACATAGCACCAGTGGTTGCAGCCCCAGTTGACGAGGCACATATTTCAGAGGCTCAGAGAGTTCCAGGACAGTGGAGGACTCGTACCAGCGTACCAGCCCAGAGACAGAGGTTCGGTCGTCGGGACAGATTTCGTGGCCACTACGGGAGTAGCAGAGGCTTGGGACGAGGACAGTCGTTCAGCTCTCATCCCAGGATGGTCAGCAGTCAGCACGTGGATGTTTTCGATGCGGAAGCCTTCAGCACTTCGTCAGGGATTGTTCCTCAGCACGGCGTCAGGATCGTATTCAGAGGGGCCATGGACGTGGAAGATTTGCTCAGAGGGCTCAAGTTACCAGAGGAGTTCATCTAGCTGCGAGTAGAGGGCAGACACAGGAGTTTGCTTCTACTCATCGGGACGCGCAGACGTCCAATGTGGAGTTTTCAGGTACCCTTGAGTTACATTTTCTCTTGGTGTATTTGTTTGTTTCTTTCTTGTACCGTGGTTGGGTAGATTAGTCGTAGTTGTTTTAACTTCTGTCAGCGATTCTTTGGTTGCGCGACACGTATTTCAGTTTTGTGCCAAGCGGATAGGAGATAGAGTTTCGTCCGTCGTTTTGATCCTTCTAGAGATGTTAGACTTGACGTTCTCCTGGGCACGGATTGGTTAACTACGTGTTAGGCATTTGTGGACTACCGTGTGGGAACAAGTTAGGTTTTGTTTGTCCCGGCAAGTCAGTTCTTGTTGTACAGGTGGATAGTGGTGCCGCCTCTTACAGCTTGAATTCAGCCTGTTTAGCTAGTCGGCTACTGAGGAGATGTCGTGGATTCTTGACGTTCATTCGTGATACCGGAGCCACCGTGGGATTGTTGGACCGGGTTCTTTTCGTGCGAGAGTTTTTCCGACGTTGTTCCAGATGAGCCGGCGAAGCTGAGGGAGCTTAAGGGTCAGCTGCAGAGTTTTGGTTTGGGGAGTTTTGTGCGTCTGAGTGTTTCGCTTTTGGAAACTCCTATTTCTGTTCGTCGAGGAGAAAGACGGCAGTTGGAGGTTGTGTATCGACGGATCGTCAATTGAACCGGCTTACGGTGTGGATAGGTATCCTTCACCTCGCCGTGACGATTTCTTCGATCAGCTCCAAGTGCGAGACTTTTTCTAAGTGTGTTTGGGATCAGGTCATCATTATTGCGGATTCGGAGTGACGGCATTCCGAAGGCTGCCTTGTGCGTGCTACGGGCTTTGTGTGTTTTTGTGAGTCGTTGGATTCGCTGTCGCCCTAGCAGCATTCGTAGATATGATGAGCCAGATTTCTGCAGGCCGTTCCTCGACCAGTTTCTGTTGTATTAGTTACGACACTCTGGCCTATTTAATGTGTCTTGAGGGACAGGAGTAGCACTTGAGGAATTGTTATGCAGATGCTGGGAGGGCACCAGCAGTTTGCTAAATTCTCAGAGTGTTTCTTCAGGCTTGTTTGTCTTGACTCCTAGGTCTTGTAGTCACGGGAGACGGTTCCGTATGGTTCCGAGGGAGATCGTGGCCGTACAGCTTAGGCCCAGACTTGTGTGCAGGACGGAGATCCGCGGATAGTTGGGCTTAGCAGGGTTTTTACCGCCGTTTCATGCAGGATTGCTAGAGTAGTGCTGCACCGTCGACTGAATTGACCAAAAAGGAGGTTTCTTTTCTGTGGACTGAGGCATGTGTACGGAGTTTCAGCAGTTGAAGATTCGGTTAACAATTGCATCAGTCTTTCTTTGCTTTTGGTTCGGGCAACTTTGTTGTTTAACTGTAATGTTTCTTGAGTGGGCTCGAGGGTGTACTGAGGTGACACTATAGAGATATCACTTTTGCTTTCCCTACATTTGGGGGAAATACGAGGAGGATATTCCACTCATGATCTGGAGATGGCCGCGGTGGTTTTGCGTTGGATATTTGGAGACACTACATGCTTGAGAGTCGTGTCAGATTTTCCACGGACCACTAGAGCTTAATGTACATCTTCCTGCAGCAGATTTGGATTGTTGTGTTGGTCTTCTGCAGATTTACAGTTCTTGTGTGATCGTCGAGTATAGCTTAGTTCGTCTCTACGGAGGGGACAGCTTGCTCATGTCCGCGCCCGACCACTTTCCTTAAATCGTTTTCGCGAGACACTGCCCGTCGAAGCTCGTACGTCAGAGATACTTGAGCATATTCGGCTGGGTAATGATTCGGAGACCTTGATTGTGGCAATGATGTGCTAAGTTAGGGACGCGTTCGTGTACCTGGTTTCATCGGGTAGAGACGTATAATACTAGAACATGCACATCTGTCAACCCCCTCTATGCATTCAAGTTCCACCAGCTTGGGCGTGACTTGTGAGATAGTTACGAGTGGACAGGGATGTAAAGAGAAGTTTCAGGTTTCGTTTCGAGTGTCTGTCTTGTTGTGTGCTTTGGGTCGAGCATCTGAGGCCGGCTAGAGACTTGCAACCTTTTACCGTTCCGAAGCAGGAATGGGAGCAGATCTCCACGAATTTCGTTATGGTTTCCACCTAATTTTGATTAGGGTGCGACTCCATTCGGATTCTTGTCATCCGGTTTAACTCAGTTTGCTCAGTTGTTTTGTTTAAGTTGTGTGTTTGTTGTTTTGTTTGGTCGTCAGCAGCTTGGGATCGTCACTCGCCATCGTTCGGGTTCTCCTTCGATAGCTGTTATCAGGAGATACTCCAATTGGCCACCCTTCGGCTTAGGAGTTAGGTCGTGTCGATCGCCAGCCTGTTGTTTTCTGACTCTGCGTAGGTAGGATTTTGGACCCCAGCTATGTCTAGAGAATTCGGGTTAGTCCAGTGTGTTCAGGTCAGGATGAGAACTGTCCATTGCAAACAGATGTCTTATGCGACTGTGTTGGTCGCAGGCTTGAGTGCGCAGTGGCAAATCATGTATTCTTACGGACCTTCCGATGAATGACGTGTTGGATTTTGGGAAGTTTGTCCCAGGATTTTAGGTCCTTTTAGATCCTATAAGCGAGTTAGTTTCGTTGCCTTTAACTTGGCACTTCCGCCCAGATTATGGGATTTTCACCCCGTATTCCTTGTGATGATACCTTACAATTACCTTCATGACCTTTCCCACATGATTTAGCACCAGACCTTTTAGCTGGGCGCGATCTTTCGTTCACCAGCAGCCATGTGTGTTAATGGCTCGACAGGTGGAGAAACGTCGGTCAAGGGTCTTGCCATCTGTGAAGGGTTTTCTTGGACGTAGCCGTATAGTGAGGTAGTCACTTGGGAGGCTGCGAACGAGAATTGAGGATTTTAATCTTCTTTTGAAGGTGCAGGTAACAGTATAAGTTTTAAATTCGGGGACAAATTTCTTTTAAGGGGGGGAGATTGTAACACCTTAGAATGTGTTTTGTAGCTATTTATATTTTAAAATGTGATTTTTAATAAAAAGTTTACCAAATTAGTTTTTAAATATTTTATCCTAATTATTGAGTATTTTACTAGAATTTTGTTAGGCACACACACACTTGTGCATGATAACTAGTCTTGTTTTTGGTGTTTAACCATGATTAGCAACATGGTTAACTAACCATTTCCTCTAATCTAGTTTTAATATTTGTTTAAGTGTTATGGTTGTTATTAGTATGGGTTTTAGTCATGATAGTTTTTAATTTAAAAAGGGTTTTAAAATGGAGTTTTGAATTTGGTTGACTTTGGGGAGAGAGAGAGTGAGCATGGGCATCATGGCTTTGCCCATGCCTCATTATGAGTGAGAGAGTAAGAAGGGGTCCTTGGGTGTGCCCATTTCCCCATTTCCTTTTCTTTCTCTCATTTCCCTCACACTCTCTCACACACACACACACACTCACTGCAGAGAGAGAGAGAGAGAGAGAAGCAGCAGCAGCAACAGAGTGAGAGAGAGAGAAGCAGCAGCAGCAACAAAGTGAGAGAGAGGCAGCAGCAGCAGCTGGGGGCAGCAGCAACATCATCATCATCAACACTATAACAACAACAACAACAGCAACTATAACAACAACAACAACAGCAACTATAGCAGCAATAATAGCAGCAACAACAGAAGCAGCATTAGCAGGCAGCAGCAGCAGCAACAGGGACCCCAGTGCTCGCAGGAGCTCTTCTCCACACCTTCACCTGCCTTCTAGGGTTCTGTGGGTATATTTCCTTAACCCCATTGCATGGTTTGCTTAGTTGTGCATCGATTGATTCGATTAGTGCTAAATTAGCTAGTTTAGTGCTAGTTTTGGGGTTTTGAGAGATATAGTAGTAATTTGTTGATTGTGTTGGCTAACCTAGCATAATTAGGTGTTTTCAAGGCCACTTCTTCTGAGAAATCCCCAGATTACACTAAAATACCATAGGGTTTGTGAATTGTGCAAATTGGTGTTTTTAAAGCGATATTTGTGACTTTTGTGATCTGCTATAGACCCGGACCTTGCAGAGTAAAATTGTGGAAACTGGGACATGATACCTAGGTCTAGAACACACCACCAGAAGACGAGCCCCTACCCCCTTGTTCAGGCCGCCAATTTCTCCAGATTGGCCGCAATTTGCGGCCAAGTTGGGGAGTTGGGTGTTGGCCTTTTGGCTAGGGGTCCCTGCTGTGTTGTTTAGGTCTTTGGCATGTATGGTTTTCCAATATCTTGCCTGTAGGAAAATCTGGGACTATATGTCGCTTTTGTGTTTAGTTGTGTTTGCGCGATACGCGCGATACGTGAGTGGGTTCTGTGATCCAGCGTATCGCGGCGTGTCGCGATGGTTTTTAGACGCGTACACACACGATTCAGCGTATCGTGCACACGCGCGTTTAGTTCGCGACGCGAGTTTCTCGTTTCGATTCGATATCGCGTTTCGCGAGATATGTGGCTTATATGTGATTTCCATGTCTTATTTGCAGGTTTGCAGACAGGGACTACAGACACCACTACAGGGGGGAGCAGATGATAGGATTCACCCAGCGTGGAGTTTAGGTGAGTAGATATAACATCTGCAGGGGAATCGCCCGCATGGCGTTATGCGTCTAGGCTAGGATTCAATTTCCTGTCGCACATTCTACGTCATTGTAGAATTGCGCATTTACTGCATTTCCTAGATATGGCTATATACTGTGACTAGCAGCCGTAGGACACTGCACACATTATTGACGGTTCATGTTGCACGAGCACGGATTGCATGCTACACACACACCGTCAATAATTGCCATGTCACACACTACCCCTTATAGCTACCATTCCTTGCCATACTTGACATCTAGCTTATCGGTATACCTATAGTGTATCATACCTTTAGTGATAGGTATAATTTCACTTTGCGATACAGCTACAGGTATACCTCCTACATATTTTACCTATACCGGGAGGGATTTCCTACATATGTTACTTATACCCAGGGGGTTATACGACATCAGTTCTTATATGTAGATACCTATACTTTGCTACACCTGTATGTTAGATACATATTCAGTTTTTGTCGCATATTCACATTTACTGATGTTACTTAGCTGTACCTTATCATGATTTCGCCTACATCTGGTTCAGCTATATACTTGTGTTTACCTGCTCGCATTCAGATATATCGCATACATTTATTCCTGTATTTATGCATTGTTTATCTGGATTTTATATGATGTTTTCGGGATTTGGGAACCGCGGGAGTTCATGAAATTTTGCATACATGAACAACCCGGTTTCCTTGATATGATATTTCGAGCGTCCCCCATGAGTTTTATCGGTGCTGATTCTATGCTCCATACGATGTGTGGTTGCCGTATGAGAGTACATGGTGGGGCCCGGTATGGTTCCCCTCGGCAAGAAGATCGATGGGTTTGCCGATTGAGCCTGGAGGCGGGCGAGTACCTACCGGTGATTGTTTGGACCTGGCAGTTGTCTGGAGGCTACTGGCCAGAGTAGAGAGATGGATACGGGATGACCTGTACTGTCGAGGCCGAGGGCCGACACTGCAGACGGACCCCGTGGGCTGATCCGGACTGACGGAGCCCTATATACGAGGATTTCTGTGTCAATGCTTGGCACACGGTTTCATGATATTTCTTTAACCCCCTTTTTGTATATATAACAGGGGATTTAGCCGTTGTTATATATACCCTTACACCAATATTAGTGGTATGGGACGTTAATATATGTGTATTGCCCCCATCATATTTATTTCTGTACATATATTTACTTTTAGGATGCTAGAAACTTACTTGAGATTGGACTTGGGATACTAGGTGATTCATTGGGATTTGGACATTGGATATACCTATGTGATTGGTGATTTGTATATTCGGGATGTAGGAGATTACTCGATATTGTACATTGAGGTGATATGAGACTTTTATATTGTGACAGCCCAACGTGGAGGCCGGTTTGAGGATTTGGGATTGGAGTATCTCGATGGATTGTGATCCTACCACGACGTCAGGTTTCCGTGGGAAATGACATATTCCACCCTATACCTCACCATTATCTATCTTATGCACAGATTCATATATTGGTAGTACTTGTAGTGTACCCTTATGATAGTTGCATATTTGCTTTCTCACATCTCTACTGCATACTATTGTCATGTT
This sequence comes from Agapanthus africanus, assembly GCA_030015575.1. Lineage (NCBI taxonomy): Eukaryota > Viridiplantae > Streptophyta > Magnoliopsida > Asparagales > Amaryllidaceae > Agapanthus > Agapanthus africanus. The sequence goes on along the minus strand of JASDDO010000012.1, from coordinate 291,218,358 downwards.
ACTATCGCTTCACTTATTGATTGTACCTGCTAGTGTACTCTCTTTATTCCAGCATTGCATGACATATTATTACTACTGTAATCGCATATCTTAGATTCATGCTGTACGTGCATTCCTGCGATTACCTGCATATGTTTTATACTATTCACGAGTTGGCAACTCACCCCCGTTGTGCCACAGGTGTTTCAGTTTTTTCCCCAGAGTAGTCGAGGCAGGCTATTCCTCTATTCAGCTATCCAGCTATTACCTTTTGCTACAGATACCGCATCAGCTCACAGTACCTTTTTGCTTAGGTGGGTTAGATGGTTATCTGTATTACATATTGTATATTCGTTGTATTTTGTACTCTCCATCAGCTATTGTATTATTGACATAAAGACTTGGTGAGGACGTTAGCATGTATTATTGTGGATTTGATGTCTTTTATATATACAGCTTTTTCTCTACTGTCCTTATTCTTCTGTTGTATTCTTCTTGACTAGTCTTTATAAAAATGGGGTGTTGCTAAATCTTTAAAAAGAAAGAAGTAAGCCTTTTTAAAGAATTTGGGTTGCGATTTCAATTGTTTCAAACTTATATAATTTTTTTCCGTATTTTTTCATGGTTTAGATTTCTGGGTTTGGCTTTCTTTTACTATGTTGCGTCTTTAGGCGTTGCGTAGTATTAGGGCCGTCACGGGCCAATTTTGGGTCGTGACAAATCCTCGAGATGGCCTCCCACTGAACCCCAGAACCCGGTCACTTGTGCTCCCCTCCTTAGGTCTATCCTAATGCGGAAAAGTAAATAATATACAACACTGGTGACATCAACCTCAACCCGGATGTGCCCCAAATAAAAGAATATTACATTACATTTGAATTTTACATGAATGAAAAGAAAACTCTCATCTCACATAAAGAAACCCCGGCTATTCAATCGCGACAATCCTGCACATCATATCTCAGCAACACATAATATCATATATCATCAACGTAAGTAAGTATGTGTACCCCGATTGTCGTTGATGTATAGCAACGAAACCGGCGATATACGACATACTACACTTACGGTCACAGAAAAGAAAGTGTAAAACTACAACATTTGGAATCCACAATCTTTTTAGACATCGTAAATCCGAAATATCACATACTTCGCATTTCATGCCTAACTATATGAATTCCACATATTGTATCACATTCCAGATAAATAGACAGTATTAAACTTTCCGATCGAATAATCAAATACCCAAGATTTCCTTAATAGCTCAACACTTGAGCGGAGTTCAAAAATCCCGGAACATGTCACTGTAGCAGCGGTCCAGCCGTAGAAGGGTCAAGCCAACGCCTCACATGTCGCACGCCGTACTGCCCCAAACCCTAAGGTTTAGAGGCAGTTCAGAAGGTCAAATAATCGAGTCGAGTTAAGGTTTGTGTTCTTCTAGAGGGTCCACCACGTTACTTGCACGTATTTCCGAAAGATTTAAAATCGAAAAAAAATTCAACACTTGAAAGTTTTTTGTGCCGGGAAAAATTGAGTTAATGATATCCGTTCGAACTTTTTAATACTTTCTAAATTACCCGAAAACAACACGAAATTAAATATTCCGATCGAATCAACGAATCCAAAATAATCCCCAGAACAATCAACACTTGAGTCAGATTAAAAATACCCAAAAATATGTACAAGCAGATACTAACATTACTGTATAAAAACGAGGCTATATATCTCCTGTACGGCCGCGGATCCGCGGCCCAAGCAAGGTCTGGCCGCGGTTCCGCGGATATATGTACGAATTATTGCGTCGTTTTTTACAGAATTTCTTAGATTTCCCTGCTGAATTTTTTAAGTATTTTTAATTCTGAAAATAACTTGGTTTTAAAAAATGTCCAGAGAAGGGTCTAATTCCGTATTTCGGGGTTCGATCGGAGTTTTAACTTCGCCTAAATGTCGCCTAAGGCTCTAGCTTGGCTCTGATACCATGAAGGGTTTCCTAAAACACCACTACAAGGGGGAGGCAACACACATGCCATATTTTAAAGTTTACATGGTGCTAAAGAAACTATCTTAAGGATCATGCTAGAAAAATTAGGGCAACAAAACTTTAACATGAACACAAGTAGTAAAAGCTAGGGTTTTGAGAGTACAACCTTTGTAGCTCCTACGCTAGACTCCTTGGCTACTTGAGGGTTGGAAAAAGGTCCGCTTCAGATCCTCTAGGTCCACGACGATCCACCCGGAGTCCTCTTTGTCCAAGCTTGAATCTTCGCTAGATCAAGAGAAGAAATGGAAGCTAACACTCTACACTAATGGGCAAGACTAGTGTAGAATGCTGATGTGGTTTGTTTTCTCACTTCAAAATCCTAACTTGGTGACTCTTTTGCGCACTTGAGAAAACTAGAGAGCAAGATAGAAATAAGGAAGAAGATGATGGCTTTTTAAGAACTCAAGATAATGATAAGGTTGTGAATAAAAATGAGAAATAAATATATATATATATATATATTCACTCTCTCATTCTTAACCATAATTATAAAATATCTAGATATTTTAGTTTGGAACCAAAATGACCATGCAAAATGAATCATGGTTAATCCAAGGGGTTAGTGCAAGAATAAAATATTAAACCATGAAACAATTTCCATTTCCATTTTTCTTTTCCAAAAATAATATCCATATATTTTATGAAGGGTGTGAGTCTTATATTTCCACCATCCACTATATCAACAACCATTATAGAATGATGTATGCATGTATGTGTGCTTGCACATCCATATGTTCATGAATAAGAATAAATGCATACATGCATGCATACAACAAAAAGACAAGAAAGGATTTCAAGTGAGAAACTAATGGTCAATGATAAATCAACACTTGATTTAGCAACCCGGTCATATCACATACGACCCGACCAAAAGGAAACCTCCCGATTAATATACGGTATCTCATACACGCATTTTAACCGGGTCCACGCGCATATCTCATATGCACACCACATAGTTTCGCCTGGACTGGGCAACTCCATTGTGGGAGTCTAAGACTCGTCAATACGCCGGCAGTGGGTGATGATCATATCAAGCACCCCCAAGCCGCAAGCGGTCAGCTAAACGTAACGGCCACCCGGGTATTGAGCGATCATAAGAAAACAAGCGAACCTGTCACAACTCCCGTCGAGCCAACCGGCAACACTACCGTACAGTCCGATCACTTCGTCAGATATGCTGCATATCGAGTCTAGAGATGGTAACGTCGACCCCAACAACTCAATAAGTCATGCCGATGAATGGTCTATAACAGATCGAGAAACTACTGATAACATTTATCAGTAAATCTCAACAGCCCTGGCCAGGGACTTACTGATATAGCCAGTCGAGCACAGCACAGCATCAACTCCTAATAGCGGGAGAGATGAAACCCCTCCTATCGCTCATCGCCTCCGTGTGTCTCGGGACTGTACCCAACGGCCACCTGTTTGCACGACTCAATAGAGCCGGGGTAGGGTGGCAATCAAAGTACAGTGGGAGAACACACAAGACTCTATGACGATCTCGGGTCTACAGACTAACCTGCACCAGTGTCACCTGAGAACTGCTATACGACGATAGATATAATTCCATATAGGATTTCTTGGTGAGTCCGTCGAGTGTACCCAGTCACCACTGAGCACCCGTATACGATCTCGATGTCAAACATCGATGAATGTGGGAACATCAATCGCCCATCATATGGGTCTAGTATCATATACGCTAGTCTACTCCGGTATATCGATGCCCCGTCTCGATACACCTACGACTAGGGACATTCCAGGATATGCTTATAAACTACAGATGTCCTACTAGTACGATCTCTATCATAATCACAGTAGTCAAGCCTATATTCTCAGGGCTTTATCAACATGTGTGAATGAATAAAAGCATGATCAAATCAACATGTCCGATAAAGAAGAACCAGATAGCATACTATCTGTCGAGCAAGAATGTACACTGAATATATATATATATATATACATGTATAAATACATCCACTATCATATAATGGCCTCTAGGGCATACATATATCCAACACATCTCAATTATTCTCACTTCTCTCTCTCACTAAAAGCTTACCTACCCTAATCATTTTGTCCCCTCTCTCCTCATCATGACACCATTTCTCTTTCTTTCTCACCACAACAAAACAAAATACTTAAAACAAATGAAATGAAACAACATGTAACATGTCATGGTGCACTAGCCAAGAAAACTGTAGAAACACGGATTTGGCTTAATCGCGACTGGCGGTACACTAATCAGGTTTTTATCAAAACTGCATATAATAAATTTTAAAAATGCCAAACCCCTTTAAATATATTTTTAAATGATTAAATCATTTTAATTTCCATTTATTTCATAATTATAGGTAATATTTATACCCTTTTTCGAAAACCCTAATTTCGCAAATCGGGCAGTTTTCGGGAAATATATTATTTTAATATTAAATTCCTAAAATAATATTTTATATTTTCTGAAATGTTACAATCTTCCCCCTTAAAGAAATTCGGTCCCCGAATTTAAATTAAAACCCCCAAATTCTAAAACATTCCAATAATCAGATCAAATCAACGATGCTCCGAAATCACGGAAGATATAGAAATAGTACTGCGCATCACGTGCGGCTGAAAGACGAGTACAAAACTCAAAATCGAACTCCGTCAAGCGTTTCTCAAATCATCAGATTCTCACGTATTTCATCGGAGTCATGGCGAAAAGATCAATGTCAAAGCCCAAAACGAAACCAACATGATATACATCAAACTATACATGTAAATATCATTAAAACAATGGAAAGATATGCATGCCAAACTCTATTTCGAATCATTGCGCGATGCGCGTATCGCGGCACAGTGGCGGACGTCTAGTATAAGAAAATAACTCTCTCTATATATATATATACATCCTTTGTTTAATATGCACGTACCGCCGTTTTGAAAATAATTTAGAAGGGTTTCCTTTTTTTAAACGTTTCGTGTCATCTCAGACACGCAGGTAAATACTGAGACTATAGCTCCCATTTTTTTGGAAATCACTTCGATATCTATCATTGCATGCAAAATATATCCACGTAGTGTCCTCTGACTAGTCCTGCTCAGCTACTATACCAAATAACAAATATCATAAAACGTACTGCTCCATAAGAAATCAATCCCAAGATGTGCATAAGAATGCCGCGTGCGTCTGGTGCGCACGGAAAAATCAAAATCCATAAAAGTGCCATACATGTGCACAGAAGCAACATCTAAGTGCAACAGGTAAGCACGTAACACCTGTCAGAGGCAACGGTGTGCCTGACAGCAAATATCAGGTGCATCTAATATGCACAAAGAAACTCGATTTCGTGCATCTGGCGTGCACCAAAATCGCATCTCAAATCACGCGCCCAACATGCGTGAAAATCCAAATCAGGTGCATCCATCATACATAAGTAAAAATCTAAATCATGTGAATCCAACATGCACGAAATCACGGAATCCAATATCAAGCGCCAAACATGCGCAAAATCCAATCCAAGCGCGTCAAATATGCGCAAGAATCCATTTAGGTGCACATGGTGCAAAAAACAAAAAAATCGAGTATCACAATCGAAATCGACGGTATACAACACATCTCAAATACAAATCTAGTATACCGTGGTAACTAATCTCACAACCAAGTGCATCAGCGTGCCCAAAATCTGATCGAAACACTAAAAAGTGCATGAAATCTATGCCGAAAACACAAGACAAATCATATGCATGCCATAGGCATGGAAATCAAATCGATATCTCAAATAACATCAAATCTAAGTCCTGTGCAACTGTAGTGCACAAAATACGTATAAATGCACTGCAAGCACATGCGAACTATACCGAGTGCAAAAACCAAGTCGTGTGCGTAACATAAGCACAAAATCAACTCAACTGTATGAAATCCATGAAATCATAAACTTGTGCAGCCAAGGCATAAAACGATATCAGGTGCAACAACTGTGCACAAAACATAACTACTCAGTAGTTGCAACCATAGTGCACGAAAACAAATATCATAAACCTCGGTCATCAAAACTCAATCATGCAAATAGATCGCCCAAAATAGCGAAATCAAGTATGGCGGAATAGTCCAGCTCAAACACACCCTCGAAGAATCTCTGGCCAAGTGTCGTAGTCACTCATAACATGTTTCGTCGACGATGCCGATCTCTGGCCTGCTGGGTGTGCGTAAATGACCACTCCTGGGTCCAAGTCTTCTTGTATAATATTCCAGAAAGGTCTTGTCAAAGTCTCTCCCAAATCTCGTTTCTGCCGAACTGCCCGGAACTCATCGTCCTATACTAAATCTGTTTCTTGTTCCGGAACGGCTGCATACTCATTGGGACTCCTTATGGAAGATATATCCATATATAACGCCTCTGCATGCGTATCACATCTCTGATGTCGGCGGAGTGGAACGTCATCTCATCAAGATCTCGTACGAAGCTCTTACTCCACTTTTCTCTAATGTCGACTGTTTCTAACTCGTCTCTTCGTGGCTGCATGGACTGCGCTCTAACGGCTATACTCGTATCTGGAGTCTCCCAAGCAATGCATCCCATCTCATGATATCCAAATGAAGTCGAACCTTTCAATCGATTCGTCAAAGTTTCATAATCCCCCAAGAGCTCAACATCTTGGGTACAGTTTAATAGTATCGAGTACATGCCACAGCACCTATGGACCAACCGTAGAAAGGAAAATCCAAGCATCACTAATGGCACCACTGAACTGCCGCAAACCATAAGGTTCAAAGGCGTTCCATGGTCATTATGTCGAGTTAGGATTTCATTCTACTAGAGGGTCCATAGCATTACTTTCATTTGTCTCTGAATACTTTAAACTTGGAAAATGGCTCCTGACATTCGATCGTCTCTATCGACTACCAACGTATCTATATGAAGTCATCTCTATCTGGAATCAATCAATCTGTTGACCTCGCATCGGGGTAAGCGAACGAACCACCTGTCCTAGTCATTCATTCTCGGGTGACTAGCGACCTTCTACCATATCTTTAAGTACAACTCGTACTGCAATAGCTCCAACATCTGGTGCGATATCCCGTCATTCGCAGCAGCAACTGGGTCATTCGTCTGCACGCTGAACAGTGCCTCAATCATCAAGAAGAATCGGTGCATTTACGGTCATCTAAATCTGGCTGGCCTCTATCATTGGCTCAATCCTCTGGTGTTGATCCGCACGTCCGAGAAATCTCATAATATCGATCCATCTAACGCTCATGGCGTGAAGACACAATGAAACGACGCCTCTCTACGAAATTCTATGTCCCTGGAATCATGCCCCGGGTCAGTCCTCGTTCGTGACGAGCTCGAGCTGACCGTAACTCTAGCCGTAGCTCACTCTGCCCATGTAATCGTAGCAGCAAAACCATAACTGGTACCGATTAGGATAGATCATAGGAAGGAATATAATACTGTGCAAGAAATGTACATCATAAGGCTTCTTAAGAGGAGTAGCGTATCGTAAGTATGCCGCGGAACATACACACGGTACGTTACTCTACTAAAGTCACCTACTCCATCAACCAAGGGTCATCCTACACTCAGAAGGTAAAACCTAACGCTCTGATACCAACTTTATCATGACCCGAAAAGTACGGAACATGACCGGAACTTAAATTACGAAACGTCTCGAGGCGTACGTAATTTAAGTAAGCCAAAACCCAGAAATCAAAACCAATTAAAGCAGTAGTGTGAAGGAAAAACTAATTTAAGGAAAGTAGTTTTAATAGCATAAGCCGAATTATGCGTTTTAAAAACTTCAAGTCATTTCTGAAAATTTCGGCAGAGTTTCCTTTGTAAATACTGACCCCAAACGGGGTACAATATGAATAGTATACGAAATGATAAAAGGCATCCCCAAGCAGGATCTAGCTCTTCGTCAATCGATGTGCACAACCACACAAGCAATATAATATACAACGCCGAAGGGCGATGATCAAAACTCAAAACGAACTCAAAAACAGCATGAAAAACCCGTAATAATACAACGCGCGACTCTAAGGTCGAAATAATAAACAATGGTCTTCTATCTCTATCAAATATACAAGTCTGGTTGATAGAGTATTACTAGATACAACTGAATATGAATATAATACAAGGGTGGTCATGAAGCAAATGAAACCATCTACCAAAGCAATCACCCGGAAGGAACAGTGCGCCAGCAAGGCCGCAACGAAACCTGTAAAACAAAACCTGCAAGGAACTGTGGCACAATGGGGGTGAGTTGCCAACTCATGAGTAGAAAACATCTACAAGCAGAAATCGCATGCATAACGCAATCCTAGGTCATACGATCAGTAATATCCTCAAATAATAATATGGCCTGGAGCAATATAATGGTAAGGGTAAACATCCGTCCCTAAGTGTAATACCAAATACTCGTGTCAGTGCCTCAGGTAACAACATGTCAATAATATGATGTACACATGTCAGGTAGCAATATGTCACTAAAATGATGTGCTAATGCATAGAATGAGAACAAAGTACATCATGAATCAAGAACTGTTTTTCTTTATTTAATGAGATTTCTGTATGTATATAAATCGAGATATCATCATACGAAATCAACATAGAATCCGTGTCCAGCATCGACACAAAACATAAATCCTCATATCTCTGGCATCCGTATCATCTGCGGGATCGGCCCGCGGGCTCCGGTAGAACGGATCAGCCTGTATCGATCTCATGACTCCGGCCGGTATCCTCCGGATAACCAACGAGTCCAAATAATATCACCGGTAGGTAATGCCCCCTGCCAGGTTCATCATCCTCCATGAAATCACTCTCGCCTCAGGGTACCTCACCGGGTCCACCATGTACCCGCAGACGGTTCATCCAACTCCTCGAATCGGGTCTCGAAAACCATCTCAGAACCGAGAAAACACCATGGTGGACAAAACTCATCATATCAAGGAAAACCGCATTTTTCTCTTTAAAATAATTCATCAGTTTATAAAACTTTTACATGCGGTTTCCAAATCCGGAAAATCTCAAGAAGAAACAGAAATCATCAAACCCCCATGTCAATAAACAGTTAAAACTGGCATAAATCTCCATAATACTGCATAACCAATGAATATATGAATGCATCTTATATCATGCAATGAATGTAATAGTTAAACTAGCATATGAAAGCTATAACATATTGCAATATCAGTTAGCAGGCTATGTCAACGAAATAGTATTCTCTAAAGTGTACGTGACATGGCAATTACCGATGATGATGTGTGTGAGCCGGCAAGCAAGTGTATGTGGAGCATACGCATCATCGGTAATGGTGCTGGTGTCCTGACAGCATGGTTTCATAATAATTACAGATAACATATGTATAAGCATGCAATGCGATGAAACATCATGAATATATAGAAAGCGATATAGTAACAGCGACACTGAAGAATATACATATCCCATATACGAGTCATACAGTTCTGGTATTTTAAAATACTCTCAAATCTCCACTTTTGAAAACAAGTATGACTCGAGCCGAGTCGAAGGGTAAGGAAATCCACCTAAATCTGAGTCGATCTATATATATATCTAGTAGTCGGTGATCTCGCCTCAATAGTATCATATGCGATACAATATATATAATACGACATCCTCGAGTCAAGAGGGCGGACCTAACATTATAATTATATCTCGTACGGTATCCCAAATCTGGGTACGGGTCAAATATCATATTTATCTCATTACTCATCGGATATCATTATCATTTCATATCATGAACTGGGGTACAGATCTAAGTCTAGTACAAACTGATACCGTCAACAATTATATGTGCGTGTGTCTGAAACACATCGCCTAAAGATCCGCTAAAACATCATGTCGTATCTCCTAATACGAGCCAAAACACATCACCGATCTTACGGCATCATGCCTAAACGCATCGACTCATATCCAAATACCATATAAAATACTCATCATCATGCATATGAATACGAATATATATGACATCCATGATACGCACATGGAAGGAAAAGGTATGTGAAAGTGTGTATGTATGTGTATGCAAAACTTTACTCTAGGGTTTTGCGACTAAGAACCCAACTAAATCCTTTCTTCAATTCTCGCTAACACTAACCCAAAATCTCCTAAACCTTTCCTTGCTAAGTATTCAAATCTCTCAATAACATATAAAAGTATCTCTAAAACACATCACATCATATCTTACGACTTTGCGGGGGTGCTATACGCCATCCACCCGACTTTTCCCCGTAGATATATATCTACTCATCTTTGCTTGCCGATGCCGATGTCGCCACGTGCTTGCTCGTCGTCTCTAAGTCTTCACAAGGGTACCTACATATAATAAACAATAGCAATTGCTATTCACATCATGTTCAGAAACCAAAACGGCACACGGATTGCCTATGGGTCAAAACCTATAGCCCACGCGTGCAAAAATGACTAAACCACCCTTGTTGTAGATGTGCAAACTTGCAACAACCCAATACGAATCCAAATATCAAGAATTAACATTTCAAAATACAGAAAACATAGCCAAAATCACACTAGAATGCTCCCATATTTTGACTCAGGTCAAAAGTAGTTTCCAAAACAAGTCTAGGGTGTTGTATATGTTGTATATGAGCTACTGGACCAACCCCGACACCCAATCCAACCCAGAGGCCGGCCATACCCCCTCCAAGTCCGTCTTCCTCAGCCCAAGGGTTCCAGTTTGGGTTTGTCTGTCTTGGGTGGTCTCCTAGTTGTGTTTCTAGGTCCCTGGTATTGTTTGCTACTCTCAAATACTCCCCGGGTCACTCCAGATTCACCTGCATACCCTAAACACTCACAAAACCGACATGCATCAATTCTAAAGTTCTATATTCTATGTTCTGAACTCCTTTCCAGGTCTTTAATTTGATCCCTAGGGTCTTGTACAGCCACCACACATCACTAATTCCCCAAAATCCTCAAACCCTTCTCTTGAATTTTCTAAACACCACATACCCTAACCAAACACATTCTAAACAAATCTAGAATACAAGAAATCTAAAACCAAACTAAATGGAAGATTTTATACCTCCTTTAGGCCACTCAAGACAGCCCTATCTCCCCAAAGTTGTCAAAATCCCATTTTTCTTTGTCCAAAGTGCTTCCCTTGAGCTTGTGCATGTTTTTAAAGAAATGGGCATGGGGTTTTGCTGAATATTTGATATGGGTCAATGGAAGTAGAAGATGGAGGAAGATGAGGAAGAAGAAGAAGAAAATAATGGTGGAGACGCAATGAGGCAGCACCTGTCTCTCCCTCTCAATTATTCTCATTTCTCTCTCTCACTAAAAGCTTACCTACCCTAATCATTATGTCACCCTTTCTCTTTCTTTCTCACTCCTCATCATGACACCCTTTCTCTTTCTTTCTCACCACAACAAAACAAAACACATAATACAAATGAAATGAAACAACATGTAACATGTCATGGTTCACTAGCCATGAAAACTATCGAAACACGGATTTGGCTTAATCGCGATTAGCGGTGCACTAATCGGGTTTTTATCAAAACCGCATATAATAAAATTTAAAAATGCCAAACCCTTTAAATATATTTAAAAATGAATAAATCATTTTAATTTCCATTTATTTTAAAATTATAGGTATATATTTATACCATTTTTCGAAAACCCTAATTTCGCAAATCGGGCAGTTTTCGACAAATATATTATTTTAATATTAAATTCCAAAAATAATATTTTATATTTTCTGAAATGTTATGGGTGATAACTTCCGGACAGTTCTGCAGAAACGAGATTTGGGAGAGACTTCGACAGAACCTTTCTGGAATACTATACGAGAAGACTTGGACCCAGGATCGGTCATATTACGCATACCCAGTAGGCCAGAGTTCGGCATCGTCGACGAGACATGTTACGAGTGACCATGACAGTTGGCTAAAGATCTTTAGAGGATGTGCTAGAGCGGTATTGCTTCCGTCATCTTTGATTTCGGTATTTTGGGCAATTTATTTGCATGATTGAGATTTTGTACACCACAGTTGCACTTGACTTCAATTTGATGTCATTCGAGATGTTGATTTGATTTCGAACCTATGGTATGCATGCGATTTGACTTGTGATTTCGGCATAGTTTTCATGCACCTTTAGTATTTTGATTTGATTTTATGCACGCTGATGCACATGGTTGTGAGATTATATATCACGGTATACCTGATTTGGATAGAGATGTGCTGTATACCGTCGATTTCGATTGTGATACTCGATATTTGTTTTCATGCACCTTGTGCATTTGACTTGGATTCTTGCGCATACTTGGGCGCTTGATGCGATTCTGGTGCACACCAAATGCACTAAATCGAGATTCTTCGTACATATCAGATGCACCTAATATTGATGTCAGGCATACCCGTTTCCTTTGACAGGTGTTTCGTGCACACCTGTTGTACTTAGTTTTTATTTCTGTGCACATGTATGGAACATTCTTGTATTTCGATTTTCGTGCGCACCAGACGCACGTGGCATTCTTATACTCATTTGAGATTGGCTTCTTGGAGCAGTATGTTTTATGATATTTACTATTTATTATAGTAGCTTAGCAGGACTAGTTCGAGGACAGTACCTGAAAATATTTTGCATGCATTGATAGTTATCGAAGGGATATCCAAGAAGGAGCTATAGTCTCAGTATTTACCTACGTGTCCGAGATGACACGAGACATTTAACAAAGGAAACCCTTCTAAATTATCTTTTTCAGAACGGCGTGACGTGTATGTTAACCAGAGAGTATATATATAAATATATAGTTATTTTCTTACAATGGACGTCCGCCACTATACAATGATACGCGCATAGCACAGCGACTTTAAAAGGTTTGGCATGCATTTCTTTCAGATGTTTACATGTATAGTTTTGATGTTTACATGTATAGTTTTGATGTTTACATATATAGTTTTGATGTATATCATGTTGGTTTTCGTATTGGATTTAGACATTGGTGTCCTCACCATAACTCCGATGATTGCGGGATGCTTGACGGAGTTTGGATTTTGTTTTATATACTTGTTTTTCATGCGCATGTATTGCGTTACGATGTGTTTTATGTATTTATAATTTCGGAGCCCCAACGACTTGATCTTTTTACTGAAATGTTTTAGTGTTTCAGGGGTTTAAATTTAAATTCGGGGACCGAATTTATTTAAGGGGGGAAGACTGTAACATTTCAGAAAAATAAAATATTATTTTTGGGAATTTATATAATTAAATAATAAATATTATGAATATTTTAATGATGCGGTATAATTAAATACCGATAAATTGGAAAATATTGGAAAATTAAATTAAATGGTGATTTTGGAGGGATTTATGTGATTTAGGAAAATTATAAATTTTTATAATTAGTTATATACGATTTTAATGCTAATCGCGATTAAATATCACTAATCGTGCATTAAGCTAGTTTTGTGCACGTGACATGCACCAAGTCTTTTTTCACACTTGTAACATTTTCCTCCATGACTTTTCTATTCAAATGTTTTGGTTTGGTTTTAAATGAGTGAAAAGAAAAAAGAAGAGAAAAGAAAAGAAAAGAAAAAGAAAAGAAAACGAATAAACAAAGAGGGATGGGCAAGAGAGAGTATATAGATGCGATATATGCATAATTTCATGAACTCCCGCGGTTCCCAAATCCAGAAAACATCATGTAAAATCCCAATAAACAATGCGCAAATTCATGAATAAATATATGCGATATATCAGAAATGCGAGCATATAGATGAGAATGTGTAGCTGAAACCATAAGTATGCGAAATCAATAAGGTACGGCAAAATAACATCAGTAAAGGTAAATATGTGACTGCATCTGAATATGTGTGTAACATACAGGTGTAGCAATGTATAGGTATCTACCTATAAGAACTGATGAAGTATACCCCTTCCGGGTATGAGTGGAATAGGTGAGGAAGGTATATCGGTAACTAAATGTCAAAACGTGATAAGTAATGTGAATCGATGTCGTAAAGTCATTAACTAAGCAATATAATTTCTATAATGGTTTGTGTGTGACATGGCAATTATTGACGGTGCGTGTGTAGCATACAATTCGTGCTCGTGCAACATGAACCGTCAATAATATGTGCGGTGTCCTACGGCTGATAGTCACAGTACAACTACATTCTAAGAAATAGGGTAAGGCGTAATTCTAACAATGACGTAGAATACGCAACAAATATTAGAATCCTAGCCCAGACGCATAACGCCATGCGGGCGATTCCCCCGTAGATGTTAAATCTACTCACCTACGCTCCACGCTAGGTGAATCCTACCACCTATCTCCCTCTGTAGCCGTGTCCGTAGTCCCCGCCTGCAAACCTGAAAATAAGACAAGGAATACATTTATAAGTAAATATCTCGCAAAACGCGATATCGAACCCAAACGAGAAACTCGCGCCGCGAACTAAACGCGCGTGTGTACGATACGCTGAATCGTGTGTATACGCGTCTAAAACTATCGCGACACGCTGGATCGCAGAACCTACTCACGTATCGCGCGTATCACGCAAACACAACGGACATGCAAAACGATATTTGATCCCAGATTTTCCTACAGGTCAAATCTTACAAAACTATACATGCCAAAACACTAGATAACACAGCATAGAACCCTAGCCAAGACCCCAAGACCCCAGCCCCCAACTTGGCCGCAAATTGCTGCCAAACTCAATAAATCTGCGGCCTGGAATTTGAATGAGGGGCTCGTGTTCTGGTGGTGTGTTCTAGACCTAGTGTGCATGCCCCAGTTTCCTTAATTTTGCCCTGAAGGCCCCGGGTCAAAAGCAGATCACAGATTGCCAATATATCGCCTAAAAGCACCGATTTTTGTACAAAACACAAACCCTATGGTATTTTAGTGTAATCTGGGTCAATTCTCAGTTAAGGTGACCTTAACAATACTTAAATAGGTAAGGTTTACCAACACAATCACCACTTAACCAACATTCCACATAACTCACCATAATTAGCACTAAACTCACATTAATCGCAAACCGAAGCTAAACAACACACAACATAAGCAATAAGGGGAATTGGGTTCAAAAAGTATACCCTAGAGAACCCTATGAAGCAGAAGAAGGGGTGGGACTAAGCTCCTACTGCTGCTGGTGCATGTTGCTGCTGCTGATGTTGCTTGTGCTGCTGATGCTGATGCTGTTGTTTCTGTTGTTGTTGCTGCTGCTTGCTTCTGCAGCTGCTGAAGCCTCTGCTGCTGCTGCTAACGTTCTGTTCTGTGTGTGTGTTTGAGAGTGAGAGAACAAGGAAATGAGAGTGAGGATGAGAATGAGAGGAATTCAAACACCCCCCCTCTTCTCACTTTCTCTCTCACTTCATTTAATGGGCATGGCACAAGCCATGTTGCCCATGCCCCCTATCTCACTCAAAGTCAACAAGAAGCCAATTTAAAACCCCTTTCTTTCATAAATAAAAACCCTTTTTATTTTTATAACAACCATGCACACTATACACAAAACACTTAAACAAATAATAAAACTAGCTTAAGAAAAATGGTAAGCTAACCATTATTGCTAATCATGGTTAACCTCCGAATTAGCACCCTAGCTAACATGCACAAGTGTGTGCAAGCCTGTGAAAAATCTTATAAAGTAATCATTAAATAAGATAAAATAATTGGAAACCAATTTGGTAAACGTTTTACAAAAAAACCATATATTACAATATAATTAGCTACAAACACATTCTAAGGTGTTACATCATCGATAATTGCTATGTCACTACACAGTAGGATTGCTGCATCATGATATGACTCTTCGCATAACATGCTTACATATACATTGATACATTCATACTTGCGGATATACACATTTATGTATCCATATTGGTGCCCATATACATTGATACATTCATACTTGCGGATATACACATTTGTGTATCCATATTGGTGCACATATACATTGATACATTCATACTTGAGGATATACACATTTGTATATCCATATTGGTGCACATATACATTGATACATTCATACTTGCGGATATACACATTTGTATATCCATATTGGTGCACATATAAATTGATACATCTATACCTGCGGATATACCCATTTGTATATCCATATTGGTGCACATATACATTGATATATCCATATTTGCGCACATATACATTGTATATCCATATTGGTGCACACATACATTGGTACATCTATACTTGAGCATATACATATTGCACCTACATAGATAACTGGTTTTAATTGGAAATTGGGAACCGCGTGTTATATTTTAAAAACTGCAATCATTTAAAAGAGCGGTTTTCCCTTAATATGTCATATCACTGTTCCATGTTGCATGATATATTGATATGCTTACATTTCTGTTATATGTCGCATACATCATGCTCTAGGATTTTTACGCGTTGAGATATGCTGTTTTCATGAGATATCTGGATTTGAGAACCGTGGATATTTTAAAAGAGATTATGTGTTGTTTTACAAACCCGGTTTCTCTTGATATGATATTTCAGTGCGTCCACCATGTGTTTTCTCGGTTCTGAGAGCGACAAGAGAAACCCGATTCGAGGAGGCGAATGAGGCAGATTGCGGGTACTTGGTGGACCCGGTATGGTACCCTTGGAGAGAACGGATCCCTGTACAGTAGACGGTGAGCCTGGCAGAGGGACAACTACCTACCGGTGATAGTATTTGGGCTCGGCGGATATCCGGAGGATACCGACCGGAGTCGAGAGATGATATGGGCCGATCCGGACTGACGGAGCCCGTGGGCCGATCCGGACTGACGGAGCCCGATTTATGAGGATTTACATGCCGATGCTGGGCACGGTTTTCATGATGTTTTAGAGTGTCGATGCTAGGCACTCAGGTTCCATGATTTTGATGTGTCGGGAGGGACACCGTTGATATATATCTCCATACTTTCATGCACACTCTTTTATGATATTTACGTGCATACAGACATTGATTATATGGGTGGAAGGGATCCACATGCATACATACCTTGATTATATGGGTTGACGAGATCCACGTGCATACATACCTTGATTTTGGTTGGACGAGATCCATATACATGCATTGATTATTACTGTTGTATGTTATCCGCATGCATATAGGTATTGACTAACTTGTTGGCACATATACAGACCCAGTCACCCTAGATATCATAGAATTACCTTTATGATATAGTTGACCTATGAGTCGTTGTTTATTCGATTTCTATCTGTTGATATTTTTTCTACTCACGAGTTGGCAACTCACCCCCGTTGTGCCACAGTTCTTGCAGCTTGACTGCTTGGATCGGTAGCGGCTTCGCCGGCACACAGTTGCAATCGGGTGTTTTGCATTGGTAGGTGGGACATTTGTATCATTCCGACTCTTGTATCGACATTTCATTATTGTATCCAGTAAACTCCGTCAATCAAAAATTGTAAATTGTATAAGTAATGAGACTTAGTAGGATCGTGGTTGCAAGACTTAGAGCGAGGGGTTTTCCGCTACTTGTGATTTATATGTCTTGCTTTTCTTTATCTTTTGTGGTGAACATCGCCGTTGGGCGTCGTATACTTGTATATATTGTCTTGCGTGGTTTTCATCCGCCGTTTGGCGAAGAGCTAGCTCTCGCTTGGGGTTGCCATTATTCTTATTATGTATTTGTGGTTTTGGATCAAAATATACAAAGGAGGTGCTGCCAAAATCTTCAAAAGACGAAACATGTTTTCAAACTAGTAGATTTCACTTGCATCATTCATGTTCTTTTTTATGCATTAAGAAAACTTGATTTCATTATACCCTTATTTCAAAACATCACCTCCTTTATTTTCCTTAAAAGGTTTAGATTTCTGGGTTTCAGCTTACTTGAATTCTGTTAAACTTTTAGACGTTGTGTGATTCAAGTGCTGGAAACGAGCTAATATTTCGGGTCGTGAAAAAGTCGGTATCAGAGCGCTAGGTTTAACTTTGTTCGAGTCTATGTTTGAGTATATGGAGTATAGGGCGGGTATGTATTTCGGAACCTAGGCTTGACCTTACGGAACTTAGACTTTGACGGGGGGTATTAGACCCGAACTTTCGTTTCATAGGCTGACCCTGATTGATGGAGTAGGTAGCTTGAGTATAGTGACGTACCGTACGTATGTTCTGCGGAATATTTACGATACGATACTCCACTTAAGAAACCTTAGGATGTATATATTTTTGAGACTTATTATTCTCTTTATACCCATGATTATACATCCATTGGAGATCTTTGATTCTATTAGTTCATGATCATACTTTCATTGATGATGTTCCTTATTATGATCATGTATCCATTCTGGATTTGTCGTTTCCTCTCATGCCGTTGATCTGCTTTCGATACTCGATTGAGGTCCCTGTCACCATAGTTTGAGCGCAGTTTGAGCTGCTACTAGTGTTGCGGTCAGGGCGAGCTCGTCTGGTACGAGGGCCGACCATTGTGTTTTCTGGTGACATGGGGACGTCTCGATGTAGTTTTGCGTTGTGACCTCTTGTTGAGGCGAGTGTTTGGTTTTGCACCAAATGATCGGGCCTTTGATAGAGCTGCAAGTTGCGAGGGGACTGTTGATGTACAGCATACCTCAGATATTTTGGTGTTGCCTACCGTGCAGACAGGTGACCCAGCTGTTGCTGAGATGACGGGATATCATTTCCAGAGCTTACGAGCTAAGATCACCGGAGCTTCCTGGCTGAAATGCGACAGATGATATCTAGTCTACCCCGATTTGAGAGACGAAGACGATTCATCAGATTGATGCACCGACGCGGGCCCAGTTGAGTTGATGATTTCCAGTGTGGAGAGAATCTTACTCAGACATAAAGCAGGCCGATCCAGAGGTGACCGCCGATGTATCGCCTTTCCTGGAGGATTGAGGCATTGTTTAGCATGCGGGCGAAGAATATTCACATGTTGTATAGGTGAAGTTAAAAAGGTTCGAACGAGTGTCTGGAAACCATTTTTCCCAAGTTTAAAGTGTTCGGAGAAACATGCAGGTAATTCTGTGGACCCTCTAGAAGAATGAAACCCTAACTCGACATGATGACCATGGAACCACTTTGAACCTTATGGTTTGTGGCAGTTTAGCTGTGCCTTCAGTGAGGCTTGGATTTGCCCTTCTACGGCTGGTCCAGAAGTGCTGTGGTATGTACCAAATATTTTTAGACTGCGCTCAGGTGTTGAGCCTTCGAGAAATTTTGGGACCTCGATGACTCGATCGAAAAGTTTGATGTCGTCCAGATATCATGTGATAAGAGATCAGCAAGCTGACCAGCTTTGGATGGAGGACCTCACCCAAATGCGTTGTGAGTTGATCGAGAACGGACGAGTATTGAGTATTCCTCCGATGGTTGGGACGAGTTCCCGGGGACGTGTTCGGTCAGATATCTTCTACAGAGTGATGAAGATACAGAGTACGCAATTTCGGGTCCGTGTGAGAGACTCCGGATTGACCGTGGGCAAGAACAGTTGCAGTGCGTAGATAGCATGGCGTGACATCGTAGTGGACGATCATAAAGACAAGTGGAACCAGAGGTTCGTGCGAGATGCTGACGAGTTGTCATTACTCCCCGTCGAGACTAGAGACCTGATATGCTTACAGAGGCGTTGGGATACGGCCAGTTTTTGAGGAAATCTGTGCGGAACACGCAGATGTCCAAAAAATGAGAAAGGATAATGTAAGAGTACCAGCCTCCGTACAGTTCGGCATAGGAAAGATCGGATGAGACCCTGAGCAGGATTCCTTCCGGGACACTGCTGCAATGAGAATTGCACCCAGGATCAGATGTGTAACGTGTATTCAAAGAGACAGAGGCCGACGCCAGTGACGTGCTGCCTTACGAGTGGTCGTGATGATTGACCGAGAGATGATAAGAGAAGTGCTAGAACGGAATCGTTCCTGTTAGCACACCTGACAGGGCCGATGAGCCGATGGATTACGGGATTGGTAATCCGAGGATGAGATGAGTACCCAGAGACAGAGGATGCCAGACCGTGAGCAGGAGGCGAGCAGATGTTCTTGCCGTGCCAGTTTTGGGCGCACCGACCTTTTTTGACATTGTAGGAGGTGTACCTCGATGTCCTTTATTGCAATTTGCGTTGTGATCCGAGTATCACGCTTATATCGCTTGGATTTGAGTTTTGATGACGAGTTTCCTGATATTGATTTCGTGCACCATGGCTGCACCTACTGGGTATTTGCATGTTTGCGCATAATTTCGCACCTGATATATATATTTTATACACCGTTGTGTTGATTTGCGATTTGTGCATATCTATTGCATTTGATGTCGATTTTGTACCTTCGTATCAGGTGTTTATGATTTCGTGGATGTCATACGGATGATTTGATTTTTGCACTCGGTATAGCTTATATGTGCTTGTAGTACATTGATATGTGTTTTGTGCACGCAGTTGCACACGATTTTGATTTATATACCTTGGTGTACTCGGTGTTGCCTTTTATGCATTTGAGTCATTGATTTTATTTCGTGCATTTGATGCACCGGATGTTGTTTTCGTGCATAATAGGAGCACAAGGTATTGTTGTCATGCACACCGTTTCAGTGGACAGATGCTTTTGTACACACCCGTTGCACTTAGTTTTTCTTTGTGCGTATTGTGGCACCTGTATTTGGATTTGATTTCCATGCGCACCAGACGCATGTGATTTTTGGATACGCCTTTTGAGGCTGATTCTGCTTTTGAGCACTTGTTTTTATGTTGAGCACTATATTGTGTAGTAGCCAAACATGACTGATCTGAAGACAGTACCTGAGTCCTTTGCATGCATTAAAAGATTACCAAAAGGGTTTTCAAAAGGAGCTATAGTCTAGCTATTTCCTACATGTTCGTGAGCGACACGAACGTTTATACAGGAGAACCTTTTGGGATATTTCGAAAACGACGAAATGTGTATTTAAGAAAACATTTATAGACATATATTATTATTTTAAAATGATCGTCCGTCAGTTATGCCGTGAGTTACGCATTCCCGCGGCGATTTAGAAAAGATTTTGCATGTATTTTATTCAAATTTTGGAGTTTTCAAAGATGCGTACTATACACGTATTATAGTATTTGACTACTGTATATTGGATTTCAGTAGTGGATTTCGAGATCTGCATCTCTATGGTAACTCCGAGGATATGCGTGCAAATCCAATTATTTGCATGACGCTTGACGGAGTTCGATTTTGAGTTTTTACTCGTTTTCATGCGCACTTGACGCGATGTGCTGTGTTATTTCTGCGTTCTCCATGACTTCGTAGCCCCGTTGATTTGAGCTAATTATTGAAATGTTTTAGATTTTGGGAGTTTAAATTTAAATTCGGGGACCGAATTTATTTGAGGGGGGAAGACTGTAACATTTCAGAAAATATAAAATATTATTTTTGGGAATTTAATATTAAAATAATAAATTTCCCGAAAACTGCCCGATTTGCGAAATTGGGGTTTTCGAAAAAGGGTATAAATATATACCAATAATTGCGAAATAAATAGAAATTAAAATGATTTATTCATTTATAAATATATTTAATGGATTTGGCATTTTTAAAATTTATTATATGCAATTTTAATAAAAACCCGATTAGTGCACTGCTAATCGTGATTAAGCCAAATCCGCATTTCTACAGTTTTTCATGGCCAGTCCACCATATCATGTGAAGTGCTGATTACATGTTGTGCTCTTGTGCTATTTTGAGTATTTTGTGACTTGGGTTTTTAATAAAAAGAAATGGGTAAGAAGAGAAAGGGTAAAAGGCTAATATTGAGAGAGTGGGTGGAAATAAGAGAGGAGAGAGAGAGGGTCTGCCTAATTTTATCCTCCCCCGTCATTTTCTTCTTCTTCTTCTTCCTCTATTCCCTCCACCTTCACCCCATGATATCATCTCAAATCCTTGATCAAAACCCTAATTCCCTTTCACAAAAATTGATCCCCTCAACACCCTCTACGCATTGAACCACGAAAAGTGAGATTTCGACCACCTTGAGGAGCTAGGGTTTTTCTTGAGTTGCCCAAGTGAGGTAATTTCATCACCCTTAGAGTAGAATTTCATTCACTTTACCTTTCATGGAAGTTTAGAGGTGAAATTGTGATGTTTAGTGAAGCTTGGAAAACCTAGTAAAGGGTTTGAGTGTTGTTTGAAATTGGGTGATGCCTAGTGGCTGTTAACTAGACTTGGGTGCTGTTTTAATGACCTGGACCAGAGCTTAGAAACCAAAACACGGATTTAGAAACACCGACATCAGATAAATGTGTGATTTGTGAGGGTGTTTTGGAGTCTGGAGCAACCCGGGGACACTAGAAATGATTTTGCAATTACTGGGAGTCGTGCAGGCACCTAGGAAGCTACCACCAAGACCTGAGCCCCAAACCCTGCACCATGGCCGCAGATTTATTCAATCTGGCCGCAATTTGCGGCCAGACTAGGTTGGAATTGATCCGTATTTGTTCTGGGGTCCCTTTATATGTAAATTAGACCCTCCATGTGTTCAGAATTGACCAATTTGGCTTAGGATAAAATCTGGGAGCACATTGGGGTGTTTTTGGCTATGATTTCCGTATTTTGAAATGTTAATTCTTGATATTTGGATTTGTATTTGGTTGTTGGATGTTTGTACATCGACAACAGGGGTTGTTTGATTGTTTTTGCACGTGTAGGCCGTAGGTTCTAACCTATGAGCGCACCGTGCGCCATTTCGGTTTTCCGCCTTAATTTTATATGCATTGCTATGGTTTATTATTGTAGGTACCTTTGCGTGGATTTCGAGGCGACGGAGCGTGGCGTCATCGACTTCGGCGAACAAGAACCAAGGTGAGTGGATCTATATCCATGGGGGAAGTCGGGTGGATGGCGTATAGCACCCCCGCAAAGTTTTGATGGAAAACTGATCAATAGAATATGGTTAGGAAACCTAGATTAGGAAACTAGGGTTAGAATGAGGATAGCTACGAAACCATATTAGAAACTAGAAGTGATATGTTACTACTATCATAGGAGGACGTTTAGCGATATTGCCGTTTATGGTACTGTAGGACTAGATAGTCGATATAGATGCATCATCCGAACCATACCTTTTTCTAAAGCAAAGAGTCGTATGTATCTTTTAAATATATACCTTGAGGGATGTTACGGATTTCCAAATGATATCTTTTTCTTAAAAACACCGTAACCCCTATTTTCAAAACTACGATTCACTTCTTTAAAAATCTGATTGTTTGGTTCGGGTGTGTTTGTTAGATTAGATACTTATACTTAGTAGAGACAGAATGTTTATGTAAATTCGATTTGATGTCTGGTATAAATGCGATGAAAGAAAATAAGACTATTATGATGATATGATGATATGATGATATGTTGGTATACGGATGCGAGTCGATCGAGATGATTTATATCCTGTCGGTCCCCTGATATGAGATTATTGCGGATGTGACCTGGGACATAGGTATATATATATATACATACATATATATATATATAGAATGCTATGAATCATGGATGATAGGCCGTATGTGATATTAGGCCGTACCCTCATTTGTCGTATAGGATGATAGGATCCCTATTAGTTTAATGCCGCCGTACGATGATTTTCCGTGCGTGATGAGTTTGACTTGATGATTGATCCTTACCCGTGACTAGAGGCTGTCGTACGATGGATTTACCGTACGCGAAGTTGTTAGGCTGGATGCCGATTGATAGATTTCCCGACTCGGTCATATTAGATACGTATACCCGTCAGCATTTGCATATGATTTACCTTATGCTGCATTCATATTATTTCCATTTCATTGCCTATACATGTGCTAGTACACTTCCACCTTTATCGATGATGCGTATGTTACACGTACACAGATTTGCCGGCTCGCACACTTCATCATCGATAATTGCCATGTCACTACACAGTAGGATTGCTGCATCATGATATCACTCTTCGCATAACATGCTTACATATACATTGATACATTCATACTTGCGGATATACACATTTGTGTATCCATATTGGTGCACATATACATTGATAAATTCATACTTGCGGATATACACATTTGTATATCCATATTGGTGCACATATATATTGATACATTCATACTTGGGGATATACACATTTGTATATCCATATTGGTGCACATATACATTGATACATCTATACTTGCGGATATACCCATTTGTATATCCATATTGGTGCACATATACATTAATATATCCATATTTGCGCACATATACATTGTACATCCATATTGGTGCACACATACATTGGTACATCTATACTTGCGCATATACATATTGCACCTACATAGATAACTGGTTTTAATTGGAAATTGGGAACCGCATGTTATATTTTAAAAACTGGAATCATTTAAAAGAGCAGTTTTTCCCTTAATATGTCATATCACTGTTCCATGTTGCATGATATATTGATTTGCTTACATTTCTGTTATATGTCGCATATATCAAGCTCTATGATTTTTACGCGTTGAGATATGCTGTTTTCATAAGATTTCTGGATTTGAGAACCGTGGATATTTTAAAAGAGATTATGTGTTGTTTTAAAAACCCGGTTTCTCTTGATATGATATTTCAGTGCCTCCATCATATGTTTTCTCGGTTCTGAGAACGACATGTGAAACCCGATTCGAGGAGGCAGATGAGGCCGATTGCGGGTATATGGTGGACCCGGTATGGTACCCCGGGGCGAGAACGGATCGCTGTGCAGTAGACGGTGAGCCTGGCAGATGGACTACTACCTACCGGTGATAGTATTTGGGCTCGGCGGATATTCGGAGGATACCGACCTGAGTCGAGAGATGATATGGGCCGATCCGGACTGACGGAGCCCGATATATGAAGATTTACGAGCCGATGCTTGGCACGGTTTTCATGATGTTTTAGAGTGTCGATGCTAGGCACTCAGGTTCCATGATTTTGATGTGTCGGGAGGGACACCTTTGATATATATCCTCATACTTTCATGCACACTCTTTTATGATATTTACGTGCATACAGACATTGATTATATGGGTGGACGGGATCCACATGCATACATACCTTGATTATATGGGTGGACGAGATCCACGTGCATGCATACCTTGATTATGGGTGGACGAGATCCACGTGCATACATACCTTGATTTTGGTTGGACGAGATCCATATACATGCATTGATTATTACTGTTGGATGTTATCCGCATGCATATAGGTATTGACTACCTTGTTGGCACATATACAGACCCGGTCACCCTAGATATCATAGTATTACCTTTAAGATATAGTCGACCTAGGAGTCGTTGTTTATTCGATTTCTATCTGTTGATATTTTTTCTACTCACGAGTTAGCAACTCACCCCCGTTGTACCACAGTTCTTGCAGGTTGACCGCTTGGATCTTCGGTAGCGGCTTCGCTGGCACACAGTTGCAATCGGGTGTTTTGCATTGGTAGGTGGGACATTTGTATCAATCCCACTCTTGTATCTACATTTCATTATTGTATATAGTTAACTCCATCAATCAAAAATTGTAAATTGTATAAGTAATGAGACTTAGTGGGATCGTGGTTGCGAGACTTAGAGCGAGGGGTTTTCTGCTACTTGTGATTTATATGTCTTGCTTTTCTTTATATTTTGTGGTGAACTTCTCCGTTGGGCATCGTATACTTGCATATATTGTCTTGCGTGGTTGTCATCCGCCATTTGGCGAAGAGCTAGCTCCCGCTTGGGGATGCCATTATTCTTATTATGTATTTGTGGTTTTGGATCAAAATATACAAAGGAGGTGCTGCCAAAATCATCAAAAGACGAAACATGTTTTCAAACTAGTAGATTTCACTTGCATCATTCATGTTCTTTTCTATGCATTAAGAAAACATGATTTCATTATACCCTTATTTCAAAACTTCACCTCCTTTATTTTCCTTAAAAGGTTTAGATTTCTGGGTTTCAGCTTACTTGAATTCCGTTACGCCTTTAGACGTTGCGTGATTCAAGTGTTGGTCACGAGCTAATATTTCGGGTCGTAACACGTGACCACATGGCCAAGGAAGTTAAAAATATCAAGCCAGAAGGGACACTTCGTGAATTTAGCAAATAGCCAGTGCTCTCTCAATGTCTGCAAATCAATCCTCAAGTGTTGCTCATGCTCCTCATGACTCTTGGAATAAACCAGAATGTAATCAATAAACATAATAATAAACTGGTCATGGAACGGCCTGAAAATCCGGTTCATCAAATCCATGAGCGCCGTTGGGGCATTGGTGAGTCTAAATGACATCACCAAAACTCATAATTCCCGTAGCGCGTACAAAAAGCAGTCTTCGGAATGTCATCATTCCGAACCCACAACTGATGATAACCTGATCTCAAATCCAACTTAGAAAAATGTCCCGCACCCTGGAGCTGATCAAACAAATCGTCAATGCGAGATAAAGGATACCTATTCCGCACCGTAACTCGGTTCAATTGACGAAAATCAATGCACAACCTCAAACTGCCGTCCTTCTTCTTGAGGAACAGAACAGGGGCTCCCTAAGGCAAAACACTCGGACGTATAATTCCCCTATCAAGCAACTCTTGCAGTTGATCCTTAAGCTCTCTAACCTCCACCGGGGATCAGATCAATGCAAAAATCAATCTCACGCTCTGGCGGCAATCCGGGTAACTCATCGAGAAATACGTCGGGAAACTCTCGCACGATAGGAACCCGGTCCAACGACATTACTGTGTCTCCAGTATCTCGAATGAAAGCCAAGAATCCCCGACCTCCTCTCCTCAAAAGCCGACTAGCGCAAAGGGGCTGAAATCAAACGGTGAGGGGCGGCACCACGGTCCCCCTACACAACAAGAACTGACTTGCCGGGAAAACAAAACCTGACTGTCTTCTCGTGGCAGTCCACGAACGTGTAGCACTTAGCTAACCAGTCCATGCCCAGGAGAACATCGAAGTCCAACATCTCAATAAGTATCAAGTCAATGGATGAATCTCTATCTCCTAAACAAACGACACATGACCGAAACACGTGTCGCGCAACCAACGACTCTACACCAGGAGTAGTCACGACAAGCGGCTGATCTAGCAACCACGACTCTCGGCCCAACCTCTGCACGAAGTTTGTGGAAACATATGAGTGCATAGATCCCGGATAAAACAACACATGTGCATCAAAAGAACATACTGAAAGAGTACCTAAGACCACTGCATTGGACGCCTGCGCGTCCTGATGAGTCAAATCAAACACTCGAGTTTGTTCTCTGCCGGCAACTGGCTGTCCTCCGCCTCTACCAACCCGTCCTATCTGAACATAAGTCTGATGCGGAGCAACAACAGGTGCAAGAGGTAACACTCTCTGAGGTAGAGAAGGTGGTAAGGTAACTTGTGGAGCTATTTCCTCTCTCTGGCGTATCACGGTATAATCTCGAACATGATGATAGAAACTCCCGCACCGGAAACATCCATACGATGACTGCTGACCCTCCTAGGAATAAGAGCTAAACAACTGGCCTCGTCCCAAGCCTCTACTATTCCCACGACCAGAACGAAATCTGTCACGGCGTCTAAACATCTGCCTCCGGGCTGATACACCAGTATGAAACCTATTCGGTTCTGGAACGACCGACATTTCGGGAAGACGCTCCTCAACTGGTAGGGCTGCGTCCACTGCTACTGCATACATGTCACAATGCTGGGCGCTGATAGCGATGAACAACTGGGTAACAGGTGGGACAACCTCCTGTCGCTGCGCTCAACTGTCCTATACCAACGATCCAATCATCTGGCGCAAATCCTGCATATCGGCCTCTAGCCTAGTAATACGATCTAGGGAAGATGGATCAACCTGCTCCTGTGTTAGTTGTATGTATGCCCTAGAAGCCAGTATTGTACATATGATGTATATTATATTGGATGCTTGGACATATATAGAGTGGAATTTCTTGCTCGACATGATAGTATGGTATCTGGTTGCTCTTTACCTTAACATGTATACGTGTCTCTTGATACTGTCTTATGGTTACATGTTGGTAAAGCCCTTAGGATGTGTACTTGACTACCAGGACTATGATGCAGATCATACTAGTGGGGCCATGGTAGTCCATAAGTTCATCCTTTAATGTCCCTAGTCATAGGTGTATCGAGACGGGGCATCGATATACCATAGTAGAATAGCGTGTACGCTTCACGACCCATGAGATGGGCGATGGATGATCCCATATCCATTGGTGTTTGACATCAGAGATTCTATACGGGTGCTCAGTGGAGACTAGGTACACTGGACGGACTCGCCGAGAACTCTCAGATGGTATTATACCTCACATCAGATGGCAGTTCACTGGTGACACCGGTACAGGTTAGTCTATAGACCAGAGATCGTCATAGATTCTTGTGTGATTCCCACCGTGCTTTGATTTCCACCTTAACATGTCCATGAGGGCGTGCAAAATGGTAATTTTTAGGTACAATCCTGAGTCATACGGAGGCAATGAGCGATAGGAGGGGTTTCGTCTCTCCCGGTATTGAGGGTTGATGTTGCGCTATGCTCGATTGGCTATAACAAGGAAGTCCCTGGCCAGGGCTGGTTTAGAGATTTACTTGTAAGTGATACCAGTAGTTTCTCGACAAGTTATGATCCTCATATCGGCATGATTTATCGGTTATTGGGGTCTGACGTTTACCACCCGTAGGCGAGATATGCGACATATCAGACGAGGAGACCGGACTGTACGGCAAGGGTTACCGTCAGGCTTTTGTAGGTGTTGGAGCGGGCTACCTTGCTGATCTTCTAATCGCTTAATACCCGGGTATCCGTTACGTTAAGATAGTACTGCTGACGGCTTGTGGGTGCTTGATGTGATCATCACCCACTGCCGGCGTATTGACGAGTCTTTAGAGTCTTACATAGAGTTTTTACTGGCTCAGGCAAAACGAAATAGGAGCACGTATGTGATATGTGCTGGACCGAGAATAATGCGCTTATGTGATACCGTATTCTATTCTCGTGACTTTTGTATCGATCGGTTGTATGAGATATAGCCGGGTTATTGAATCAAGTGTTGATTCGATAAGTTGGTACATTTAGTGTTAGTCGGTTATATGAGATATAGCTGGATTATTAAATCAAGTGTTGATTTAATAATTTAATGTACAATTGTATATTTGATATACTAATTTACATTAACAAACATTAGCTCACTTAAGCAATCTTTTCTCACTTGTGTGTACATCTAATATATATGTGATATATATTGATGTGCATTATTTATTTTAGTGTGTCATGGTTGTTGATACACTATACTTAGGTGTACGGGACATACACCATTCTATTTATAATGGTGGGTTATTAATGTTTAAAGTAATTATAAAATTAGTGAATTATTTGTTAAAAGCATGAAGCTTGTAGAAGCTAGTGAGTGCTTTGACAAAGCCCACTCAATTTGTTTTACTTTAGATATTTGTTAACCTAACCATTTTAATTAGCCATGTTTGTGTCTCTACATGAGTTAGTATATGATACTCACTCACCGTGATTCACTCTCTCACTTGATCATTTTGATTCTCTTCTCCTTCTTCCTCAAGCCAAAAGCTTACTAGGGTTTGAAACAAGTGAGAAAGTATTGTGAGAAAAATAATTCTAAAGTGAGCCCACTTCCTATTTCATCATCCTCTACTAGATTAGCACTTTAGTATAGGGTGTTTGCTTCACTAATTCTTTAGTTAGTGAAGTAGAAGCTTGAGCCAGTATTCCCTCGACGTAGATCAACTTCGGCCTCGAAGACTTCAAGCAAGAATGTTCCATTCGCCTCGTGAAGCCATGCAAGGGTCCGGGAGTTCCATCAACGCAGTGAAGGGACTACTACAATGAGCTTATGAAGTGAATGACCGATCTACAAAGGTTGTATTTCTAGTTCACTAAGATGTAAAACTATTTACAATAGTTTCCATATTGTTTTCTAGTTAACGATTTTAGTTTAGAGTTCCTTGAAATGGCAAATTTTTTAAAATGGCATAGACAATGCCTCCCGAAACCTTGCGGCCGTCGACAGGAACCCTACAGTGGTATCTTAGCCTAGCTAGAAAATTTTACGGATAATGTTAGATTACGAATACGAAACGAACTCCGAAACTTGAAACCCTAAATCCATGTTTCTGTCGATTTTAAAACGAGCTCCAAAATTTTTTCAAACAAGTGAAGAATCATTTATGAGCAAATATAGGATCATGGAAGAAAGTTTGGACCCTGTGCTCGGATTTGGACCGAGCACATGGGGTGGAAAACTGAGGAGGCCGGCCTGGGGAAGTCCTCTGGGTCCCAAATTTTTTTCATGCTCTATGCTCTGGATTTTGGGGTTTCAGGTGTTGTTTATTTTTGCTACTTTTTCATGTGATGATTAACTCAATGCAAAGGCAACTCAGAGTGTTTCATAGTCGTAATTTTAACTGTTTTCAGGATACTTTAGACGGTGTTAAAAAGTTCAATCGGATATCAAATACCCGCTTTAACCCTTGCCGGAAAATATTCCAAGTGTTGGATTTTTTCCGTAGTTAAAAAGCATTCAAACATCATTCAAGTTATGTGATGGACCCTCTAGAAGAACAAAAATTTAACTCGATTCTATGCCCTCGGAACCGCGACTGAACCTTAGGGTTTTTCGTAGTTCCACGGTGTCATAGGTGAGGCGTTGGTTTGTCCCTTCTACGGCTGGATCATTGGTACTGTGGCATATGCTGAATCGTTTTAAACATCGCTCAAGTGTTGAGCTTTTAGGGTAATTTTGGGTGTTTGTTGATTCGATCGGAATGTTTAACATCGTCTAGCTATTTCTGGAATGTGATACAATATGTGGAATTCATATAGTTAGGCAAGAAATCCAAAGTATGTGATATTTTGGGTTTATGATGTCTAAGGTTATTATGGATTCCAAATGTTGTAGTTTGACAATTTCTTTTCTGCGACCGTAAGTGTAATATGTGGTGTATCGCCGGTTTCGTTGCTATATGTCAACGACAATTGGGATACGCATATTTACTTACATTGATGACATGTGATGTTATGTGTTGCTGTATATGTTATATTGGATTGTCGTGTTTCTGAATAGACGGGGGTTTTATGTGAGATGAGAGTTTTTATTTTCATTCATGTAAAATTCATTGAATGTAATATTCTTTTATTGGGGCACTTCCGGATTGAGGATGATATCACCATTGTATATTATTTACTTTTCCGCATTAGGATAGACCCAAGGAGGGGAGCACAAGTAACCGGGTTCTAGAGTCCATTGGGAGACCAACACGAGGAGTCGAGTCTGGGTCTTCTAACTCTAGAATTGGTAGGGTTGCTTGACGCTCTCGTAGGGGTCTAGGGATATGGGTTTGGCTATTCATCACGACCATGGAATCCGTGTTTTCTTCAGGCTCAAAATAAAACACGGACTTCTTAGTATATCCATTAGTTCATATGTTTCTTCTGCTGCGATATATGTGATGTGATCATTTGATATGATGAGATGGATACTGTATATAGTATATTTGATATATTATATAGACGTTACTTATGTTTTACACCGGCGCTATCCCTGTCCCGCTCTGCCGTTAGTTACCTAACCTAACGGTGCATGGCCGGACGTCGAGGCGAATGCGGATGGCATAAGTGTACGTTGTATTTATCTGTGATGTTTAGGTGACATAAATGATGGGACTTCATTAATGTGATTAATGAAAGAAAAGAAACCTAAAAGATGTTGTACAATCAAATTTTCAAAAAGGGTAGCTACAGTTTAGCTTTGCATAGTGATATATATGATATATCCCGCACCTTATTCGATGAGCAAAGAACAGAGATCCCTTCACCAAGAGTGACCTTTTTAGAAAAACTGGCAGGTGCTACAACACTCGGTTTGTCTTTTGATTGCATTTGGAGTTTTTTGCTTTGCATAGTGATATATATGATATATCCTGCACCTTATTCGATGAGGAGAGAGCCAAGATCCCTTCACTGGGAGTGACCTCTTTAGCAAAACTAGTGAAAGCCCTAAAAACACTCCTTTTCAATATTCACTCGATTCTACAACGATATCAAGTTCATTACGCAATAGGTTTTCTAAAAAACCTGCCGTAGCCCTCCGTCATTTCAGATAAGTCATGCTTAGTATTTGTGTTACATTTGTTGACCTTGTCAAGGCGTAGTGTGTGGTAGCTGACTAGTATTTATCTGCTTATGCATATGATGTAGATTGGATTAGGGTAGTCGTGCGGCATTGTTGACCTTGTCAAGGGTCGTGCGGGTGGGTTTAATTCAATCAAGAAATGACGGGTTGAACATGACTTGCGGTCTATGGTTTGTTGACCCTGTCAAGGTCATAGATCGTTTGAGGCAAAATATTATCGGGAATTTCAAGTGTTGAAATTTGCAATGAGATTGCATACCTTATATGAGATAGTTGGATCCCGATACCCACTGCGAGTAAGAGTTACTCCTGGGAGAGTTTTACACATGACAATTAGCCGATCAAGTAGGTGTCTAGAATGGTGTCGACGGGGTTATGCCTATGGGAAAATGAGGTTTATTTTATTTATGTCCGTGCGAAAGCACGGGGAACCTCCATCAAAGTACCGGCACTGGCCTGGCTGAAAGATTGGTGAAATTGTAGGGTGTAATTAATCCCGGCTAGTCTTTCCTTTTAGGGTTTGAAGAAAGATTTGATAAAAACAATGGGAGCCATCCTGATTAATTGAAAATAATAACCAATCTGATCTTGCAAGAGCATACGCTAAAGTGTTTTCTTATCTCTCTCTCAAGGTAGTGACCATGTCACTTCTTAATAAAGATAATAATATGGATGTATTGACCGAACCCGCATGTTATACTGTGCTGGGGAACGTTGATCCCGTTCTTTCTTATAATTGTTATAAGACTGAACAGGGAATAAGGGAATATCCAGATTCTCATGCCGCCGAAACGAAGAAGAAGCATGATGATGCTTCTTCTTCGGGTGTGTTAGTTATTGAGAACTGTTTCTCAGTTCACTCTACGTCCTGGGTATTAGATACCAGATCAGGATCCCACATATGTAATATGTTACATTGGCTACGGAAAGGTAGAGAACTGGGAATGGGTGTCATTCCGTAAGAGTAGGGAATGGGGAAAATGTTACAGCCAAAGCAGTTGGCGAATAACACCTTGTGTTACCAAGTGGCAACACAATGATTCTGAATGAATGCTATTACATTCCGACCATGATATGCAATCTTATATAAGTTTCTTTATTAAGTAAAGAAGGATATAATTTTGTAGTACAGGATAATGTTATGAACATCTTCTTGAATCAAAAGTTGATTGGATCAGGCTCGTTAAATAATGACATATACGTTATAGATCAAACTACAGTTCTTAACATACAAAACACACACAAGAGGAAGAGTTCAGAAATGAACGAATCCTTCTTGTGGCATTGTAGACTAGTTCATATCAATGCGACAGGGCTAACTAAGTTGCATAAAGATGGATATTTGAATCCGTTCGAATTTTCATCTTATGACACTTGCCAGTCATGTCTCAAAGGAAAGATGACCAAAACTCTATTTACAGGACACGGAGAAAGAGTTACTTAACTCTTAGGACATATACATAGTGATGTATGCGGTCCGATGTCTACACATGCCAGGAATGGTTCTTTGTACTTCATTACATTCACTGACGATATCTCAAGATACGAACATGTGTTCCTGATGAAACACAAGTCTGAAGCTTTTGAGAAATTCAGAGAATATAAATCCGAAGTCGAGAACCAAACAGGTAAAAGTATTAAAATCCTTCGATCTGATCAAGGAGGTGAATACTTAAGCACGGAGTTCCTGGACTTTCTAAAAGAGAATGGGATTGTTTCTCAGCTTACTCCTCCATATACACCACAGCACAACGGTGTGTCGGAGCGGAGGAATCGCACCCTATTAGTTATGGTGCGCTCTATGATGAGCACTGCTGAGTTGCTTATTTCCTTTTGGGTTATGCGCTGGAGACAGCAGCATATCTATTGAATCAAGTTCCATCTAAATCTGTAACTACCACACCATATGAGATATGGAGTGGGAAGAGACCATATCTTAAACGAGTTAAGATATGGGGTTGTCCGGCCTATGTCAAAAGGCAAAATCCGGAGAAACTCGAGGCACGGTCAATCCTATGAAATTTTGTGGGATATCCAAAGAATTTAGATGGATATTTTTTCTACCAAAATGATGAACAAAAGGTGTTTGTTGCTCAACATGCCACCTTTTTAAAAAAGGAATTTCTTGTAAAAGAAATTAGTGGGAAAGTGGTAGAACCGGAAGAGGTTCCAGATACACAAACTGCGACTAAAGATTTAGTGGAACCATAGGATTCGGTAGTTCCCAACGAACCTCAGCCTCTCCGCCGATCTAGTAGGGTTTCTCATCCACCTGAGAGATACTACGGTTTTCTCATTGATGGTGGAAGTGAGGATTGCATCATGGAAGATGATGACCCGACTAGCTTCGAGCAGGCCATCATGAGTGGAGACTCTGTGAAGTGGCTGGATGCAATGCGATCTGAGATGGAATCCATGTACACCAACAAAGTATGGACTTTGGAAATTTCTCCTGAAGGGGTAAAACCCATTGGGAGCAAATGGATCTTTAAAAAGAAAATTGGTGTCGATGGAAAAGTTGAGACTTTCAAAGCTAGACTTGTTGCAAAGGGTTTTCGTCAATGACCAGGTGTCGATTATGACGAAACCTTTTCTCTAGTGGGTATGCTTAAGTCCATCCGGATCTTGCTTGTCATCGCTGCATACCATGACTACGAAATCTGGCAAATGGATGTTAAGACTGCCTTTCTAAATGGTGATTTGGAAGAGTGCGTGTACATGACTCAGCCAGAGGGCTTCATAGACAGTGGGAGCAGCGGAAAGGTGTGCAAGCTGCTTAAATACATCTATGGATTAAAGCAAGCATCGCGGAGTTGGAACATCTTCTTTGATATCGTTATCAAAGAGATTGATTTCTTCAAAAACATAGACGAACCTTGTATATACAAGAAGGTGGCAGAGAGTAAGGTTGTCATCCTCGTATTGTACGTGGATGGCATACTCTTGATAAGAAATGACATTCCTATGCTGCAATCGGTCAAGCTCTTCTTATCACAAAGAATCTCAATGAAAGATCTAGGGGATGCCTCCTACATCCTGGGGATTAAGATCTATTGAGATAGGTCTAAACGGATACTGGGATTGTCCCAATCCAAGTACATTGACACCATACTAAAGAGGTTTTATATGGAAGAATCCAAGCGTGGGTTTTTACCCACGATCTCTAGGCTCACTCTCTCCAAAGAGATGTCTCCCAAGGCTGATTTAGAGAGAGCTCGTATGCAAGGGATACCCTATGCTTTGGCAGTAGGCTCTATCATGTATGCGATACTATGTACTAGACCCGATGTAGCACACTCACTAAGTGTAGTGAGCAGGTATCAAGCAGATCCTGGAGAGAGTTACTGGACAGCTATGAAGAGCATTCTCAAGTACTTGTGAAGGACTAAAGAGATGCTCTTGGTGTATGGTAATGGAGAACTCCAAGTGGAGTCCTTTACCGATTCGAGCTTCCAGAGTGATAAGGACGACTCTAAGTCGCACTCGGGATTTGTCTTTACCCTCAATGGAGGAGCCGTATGCTGGAAGAGTTCCAAGCAGGAAACTGTGGCAGACTCGACGATGGAGGCTGAATACATCGCTGCCAACGATGCTGCCAAAGAGGCAGTCTAGATCAAGAATTTTATAACTGAACTTGGAGTGGTTCCATCCATTGAGTATCCAATACATTTGTATTATGATAATAATGGAGCGATGGTTTTGGCTAAGGAACCCAGGTCCCATCAGCGATCCATGCATATTCTGAGGCGGTATCACCTGATCCGGGAGATAGTTGATCGCCGGGAGATCGAGGTCAGGAGAGTTGACACGAAGAACAACACAGCGGATCCACTCATGAAGGCTATTTCCCAGATACAGTTCGAGATACTCTTCACGATGCTCGGTATGCGATACTACAGCAGTTGGCCCTAGTGCAAATGGGATTGTTAGTTGTATGTATGCCCTAGAGGCCAGTATTGTACATATGATGTATATTATATTGGATGCTTGGACATATATAGAGAAGAATTTCTTGCTCGACATGATAGTAAGCTATCTGGTTGCTCTTTATCTTAACATGTATATTGTCTCTTGATACTGTCTTATGGTTACATGTTGGTAAAGCCCTTAGAATGCGTACTTGACTACAAGGACTATGATGTAGATCATACTAGTAGGGCCATGGTAGTCCATAAGTTCATCATTTAATGTCCCTAGTCGTAGGTGTATCGAGACGCGACATCGATATACCAAAGTAGACTAGCGTGTACGCTTCTCGACCCATGAGATGGGAGATGGATGATCCCATATCCATTGGTGTTTGACATCAGAGATGCTATACGGGTGCTCAGTGGAGACTGGGTACACTGGAAGGACTCGCCGAAAACTCCCAAATGGTATTATACCTCACGTCAGAAGGATGTTCTCTGGTGAAACCGGTACATGTTAGTCTGTAGACCCGAGATCGTCATAGAGTCTTGTGTAATTCCCACTGTGCTTTGATTTCCACCTTACCACGTCCATGAGGGCATGCAAAACGGTGGTTTTTGGGTACAGTCCCGAGTCACATGGAAGCAATGAGCGATAGGAGAGGTTTCGTCTCTCTCGATATTGGGGGTTGATGTTGCCCTGTGCTCGATTGGCAATAACAGGGAATCCCCTAGGCAGGGCTGGTTTAGAGATTTACCGGTAAGTCTTACCGGTATTTTCTCACCCGTTATGAGCCTCATATCGGCATGACTTATCGGTTATTGGGGTCTGACGTTTACCACCCCTAGACTTCATATGCGACATATCAGACGAGGTGACCGGACTGTACGGCAAGTGTTACCATCAAGCTTTAGCAGGAGTTGGAGCGGGCAAGCTTTCTTATCTTCTGATCGCTCAATATCCGGGTAGCCGTTACGTCCAGCTAGTACCGCTAACGGCTTGTGGGTGCTTGATGTGATCATCACCCACTGTCGGCATATTGACGAGTCTTTACAGTCTTACATAGAGTTTTTACTGGCTCAGGAAACGAAATAGGAGAACGCATGTGATATGTGCGGGACCGAGAATAATGCGCGTATGTGATACCGTATTCTATTCTTGCGACTTTTGTATCGGTCGTTTGTACGAGATATAGCCGGGTTATTGAA
Organism: Agapanthus africanus; assembly: GCA_030015575.1. Taxonomy (NCBI): domain Eukaryota; kingdom Viridiplantae; phylum Streptophyta; class Magnoliopsida; order Asparagales; family Amaryllidaceae; genus Agapanthus; species Agapanthus africanus. The sequence continues at coordinate 291,181,060 of JASDDO010000012.1, read as the reverse complement.
TCAAGTGTTGATTCAATAAGTTGGTACATTTAGTGTTAGTCGGTTATATGAGATATAGCCGGATTATTAAATCAAGTGTTGATTTAATAATTTAATGTATAACTGTATATTTGATATACTAATTTACATTAACTAATATTTGCTCACTAAAGCATTCTTTTCTCACTTGTGTGTACATGTAATATATATGTGATATATATTGATGTGTATTATTTATTTTAGTGTGTCATGGTTATTGATACACTATACAAGGGTGTATGAGACATACACCATTCTATTTATAATGGTGGGTTATTAATGTTTAAAGTAATTACATAATTAGTGGATTATTTGTTAAAAGCATGAAGCTTGTAAAAGCTTGTGAGTGCTTTGACAAAGTCTACTCACTTTGTTTTACTTTAGATTTTTGTTAACCTAACCATTTTAATTAGCCATGGTTGTGTCTCTACATGAGTTAGTAAATGATACTCACCAACCATGGTTCACTCTCTCACTTGATCATTTTGATTCTCTTCTCATTTTTGTTCATCTTCTTCCTCAAGCCAAAAGCTTACCAGGGTTTGAAACAAGTGAGAAAGTATTGTGAGAAAAATAATTCTAAAGTAAGACCACTTCCTATTTCATCATCCTCTACCAGATTAGCACTTTAGTATAGGGTGTTTTCTTCACTAATCTTTTAGTTAGTGAAGTAGAAGCTTGAGCTAGTATTCCCTCGACGTAGATCATCTTCGGCCTCGAAGACTTCAAGCAAGAAGGTTCCATTCGCCTTGTGAAGCCATGCAAGGGTCCGGGAGTTCCATCAACGCAGCGAAGGGACTACTACAAGGAGATTATGAAGTGAAGGACCGATCTACAAAGGTTGTATTTCTAGTTCACTTAGATGTAAAACTTTTTACATTTGTTTCCGTATTGTTTTCTAGTTAACGATTCTAGTTTAGAGTTCTTTGAAACGGCAAATTTTTGAAAATGGCATGGACGATGCTTCCCGAAACCTCGCTGCCGTCGACAGGAACCCTACATCCTGTATAACGGATGTATCATCCTTGTCAGTCCTCGTCTTTGACGAGCCAACTCTGACATCGGCTCTCGCGACCGCTCTCTGTGCCCTCGTAGTCTTCAACGGCATAATGGCTGGAAATGAAAATAGGATTCGATAAGAATACGGAAATCGAATCACAAGGATGTATAAAATCACGGAAGGAATTTCAACCAACAAGTCCTAAGGTCACTTAGGTGGAGTACCGTGTCGTAAGTATGTCGTGGAACATACCCACGCTATGTCACTCTGCTAAAGCTACCTACTCCATCATACCAAGGTTATCCTACACTCCGAAAGGTAAAACCTAGCACTCTGATACCAACTTTGTCACGACCCAAAATTTGGCATGTGACCGGCACTTAAACCACGTAATGTCTGTTGGATATAGTGCCCTCAAAGTCAATTATTGGATCGCAGGTACGTGATTGCAATGACTGAGGGAGGACCTATACCGATAGGACAGTCTTGCTCGAGATGATAGTATGCTATCTGGTTTGTCTTTATCGTCGTGTACATACTTTTGTTCACTATTGCATGTTGATAGAGCCCATAGGATTCTTTCTTGACTGCCAGCAGTATGATGGCGATCATATACGTGGGAGCTGGGGTCTATAATCATATCCTTAAAGTGTCCCTAGTCGTGGGAGTTTCGAGACAGGGCATCGATACTCCAGAGTAGACTAGTGTATACAGTCGAGAAACCGACGAGGGGCGGTGGCCGGTCTCACAAGCCATTGGTGTCAGTTGGTTCACCTAAGATGTATACAGGTGCTCATTGGGTTATGAGGACACCGGACAGGACCCGCCGGGAACATGCTACTTGGTATTATACATATCGTCAGATAGCAGTTCCCTGATGACATGTGTACAGGTTAGTCTGTCGACCTGAGATCATCATTTGTCTCGTGTGAGTTCCCACTGTGCTTTGATTACTACCCTACCACGGCTCAAAGGAGTCGTGCAAACAGGTTTTAGTTGGGTACAGTCCCGAGCCACATGGAGGCAGTCAGCGGATCGTCGGGGATTCGTCTATCCCGGTATTAAGGGTGAGGTCGCGCAGTGTTTAGGAGAGACATTAAACGAAATCCCTTGCCAGGGTAATCGAGATTTACTGCTAGGTATTCCAGTAGTATCTCAAGGTGTTCTGGGCTTCACTCCGACACGACTTATACCGCTATTGGGGGTCTGACGTTTACCAGCCTCCTATGCCCTATATGCGATACTCATAGACGAACAGACCGGACTGTAAGGATATTGTCACTGTCAGGCTCAGTAGGGTTTCTTGATGATTTCTCTCGTCAGCTTCCCTTCCGATCAATTCATAGGCAACCGTTACGTACAGCTAGTACCTCTGACGTGCTAGTGGTTATACCCAGTGCCAGTGTTTTGATGAGTTATTAGAGTCCCCCACAGAAAGTTTCCTAAGTTCGGGCGAAACATTGTAGAGGCCATCTGGTAATATGGCAGGGTTCGATCATATTCGTGCACTTGTGCACGGATCATGATCGGACGGATAATACTAGCGGGCTTTGGTTTAACCCAGATCCTAGTATTGTACTGTAGGAATATTTTTGTCTCATTTCATTTCGTATTCGGTCGGAATACAAATGCGGGTATATATTTACAGTTGAGGTGTAATCTCGTAATTCGTGTACGGATCATGATCGGACGGATAATACTAGCGGGCTTTGGTTTAACCCGGATCCTAGTATTTTACTGTAGGAATTTTTTGTCTAATTGAATTTCGTATTCGGTCGGAATACAAATGCGGGTATATATTTACAGTTGAGGTGTAATCTCGTAATTCGTTACGGGATTATTTTGGGAGTTGCCAGTTTTCTTTTTCCATCCTAAACATCACCCTCTATGTTTAATTTATGTGAGCATTGACCATTGGCCTTTCCCTAGCCATTCCCTGTAGTGATCACCCATGCTGCATTTAATGATCATGGGCTCTGGGGACGGGGGCTGACTTCTGCAGGAGGGCCTGCAATTTCGCCGGCCCCTTCTGCAGGGGGTTTTCTGTGGTGATGGGCGAGAGCGGGAGAGGGCCTAATCTATCCACGCGGGCTGTGAGTGCAGGGGGTTCCTCGCAATTTCGCAAGCCTTTAAAATGCAGGGGCTTTTCTGGGGTGGCATTCCATTGATGCAGTTTGATTTTGATTGGGTTTTTCTTTAATTTCCAATTCCAACACTAACTACTTAAAATGACCACTTCACATTTATATAAGAAGGAGAGTGAAGAATTTTTGGAATCCCAGAGAGCTAAAAATTGGAGAGCCCATCATTTCCAAAGGAGGCTTTTGCCTTGGCTGAGCACACATTTAGTGTGAGTTTGATTTTTCCTACAAGCCAAAAATCCTTTTCCCAATTCATTTCATTCCATGGCAACTTCATTTACCTCCACCCAATCTTATGGGTGCCTTAAGACAAAAGATCATACACTCTCTCTACTTCAATCTTGGACATGTCGGCTAGCAAACTTCATGTCCGAGTTTCCTCGGTTCGAGGTGGGAGCCCGTATAATGATTCATCGACATGGTGCCACTTCGACGTGCGAAATCAGGGAGCGGACTTCGTCGGCGCAGCAGCGGGAGTTTGGTGCGGAGATTAAAGACCGAAGGACACGGATCGATCGGTATAATCTTTCCAAACTCTTTTACAGTTTTCTAGTTTACGGTTAATGGAACGATCCGGGTATTTGGGTTGCGGTAGCTCCGGTTTCGTAAAAAGTTTTTGTTCCGCATTTGGCGCTGTTTAGACGGCCGGGGCGCCGCTGCATCCCAACAACGTTTACAGGCGTAACGCAATTTAAGTAAGCCGAAAACCCAGAAATCTAAACCATCAAAAGTAGTAAGTAATAAAAACATTGTTAAAAACATTTGAAAATCTCAAGTAAAAATCTTTAAAGTTTAAATTTTATTTTCTTAAAAATTTTGGCAGCACCTCATTTGTAAAAACTAGCCCGAAACGGGTAAAAACATAAGAAATAAGTAAAACAACATATGATATAAATAAAGCATCCCCAAACGGAAGCAATCACACCCAGAGGCGGAAACAACCACAACAAGCATATATATATATATATATATATATAAGAAATGGACAATATAAGTGAAAAACATCATAAAAGATAAAACTTTTAATAAAAGCCTGCTCACACGAGCACGACACCCAGAGTCACAAATAATATACAATATCGTCCTCACAACTCGTCTCTAAGTCAATACATGAAAGGGTAGATGGAGAGTACTAGATAAAATGAGAGATGTACAATAAATATAAACGGATAACCGCAACCCACCTACAGCAAACGGCTCACAGCCAACCGTAGCGGTATCCGCTGCAAAAAGATACAATAAGGAGAAGCCCTGTCGCGACTACTCTGAGGGTCAAACCTGCAAAACACTGTGGCACAACGGGGGTGAGTTGCTAACTCATGAGTAGTAAGTAACATCGTACAGATAATCGCAGGTATGCACGTACTGCGATACTCTATCACATGCAATCTGATAGTATCAATATGGAAATATGGATATGCAATAATCATGAAAGGTACTCTATCAGGTACTACAAATACATGATGCAATGCATATCAATAAATGCTGAGTATGGGATAAAACATATCATTATCAATGAATCATCATCGTGGAAAAACCGGTGTCCATCAAATACGGCCAAAATCCCAATACCTCAGGTGCCGTCACTCTGATCGGCCCTTATATCCTGTAAATCTCATGGAACCTGAGTGCCCAACATCGGCACTCGAAAACATCATGAAATACTCGTGTACAACATCGACACATAAATACTCATCTCTCAGGCGCCGCATCCCCAGGTCGGCCCTCAATATATCTCATGTCATAACTCCCAATCGGTATCCTCCGGATATCCATCGGGTTCTATACTATCACCGGTAGGTAGTAGTCCCTCTGCCAGGCTCATCATCTACTGCACAACCATCTATTCTCGCCCCGAGGTACCATACCGGGTCCACCATGAACCCACAAACGGATCATCCAGCTCCTCGAATTGGGTTTCTATCACACGTCTAAGAACCGATAAAACGCATGGTGGACGCACTGAAATATCATATCAAGGGAACCGGGTTTTCAAAACAATGCATACTTTCTTGAAATAATACTACGGTTGTCAAATCCATAATCACATGAAATCCATATCTCAGTGCATAAATCCTTGCAATATGATCTATGCAACATAAAACCGTAATATGAGCATATCAAGGGAAAACCGCTATTTTAAATGAATCCAGTTTTTAAATGTATCATGCGGTTCCCTATTTCTCCAAAAATCCAATGCAACATCACATATGAGCGTATATGTAGTTATAACAAGGTATGTATGTACGCAAGTATGTATGTACGCATAATGCAATTTATATGAGCAATAGAACAAGAATAATGTCTAATGATAAGATAATCTAAGCAATATATTATCCATGGCAATTCTACAGTGTGAGTGTCATGGCAATTATTAACGGTGTGTGTGCGGCATACAGTTTAGTGCTCGTGCAACATGAATCGTTAGTAACAGTGTTGTGTCTCATTAATACTATGTCCGTATGCAACATGAAATGAGGTAAGCAACAATGGTACACATGCACAATCAATGTATATAAATATACTTATAACTAATAGTCATATCATTGAATTTAGCCCCGACGCATAACGCCATACGGGCGATTCCCCCATAGATGTTAAATCTACTCACCATGATCTCGAGCTAGGTATATCCAACCACTTGCTTTCCCTTCTTCGCGGCGTCCGAAGTCCCCGCCTGCGATCCTAAAATCATACAACAACATAACAAGTGCACAGTAGAAATCGATCAATAATACATAGAATCTACGTTTAAATCGACGCACCGACTCCATCACCCTCTAAAGTGTTTGCTTAGCGACTAACGTGTGTGGTGACATTCTAAAACAATCCTAAGTGCAGAAATATCGCGAAGCACAGAACTGAGTCGGAAACTGTGTCGGATATCGTAACGCGCGTCGTCGAAACACTAAAACTAGCTAATCGATCCCAGATTTTACCTACTGTCAAAACCTAAAAATCTAGCAGTATCAAACACTCTAAAACCACTGCAGACAACTACCCTAAAAACCACAACACCCCAAGCTTCCCAAAACCCGAGCTCGCCGGATCTACCCCAATTGTCGCCTGCCAAAACCGCACAGGTGGGTCTCGTGTTACTGGTATACACTCAGGGCAGCTTACACTACACTGCTTGATTTCACAGTAAAGACTCGGGGTCACAGCAGATCACATATACCCTAAAAAGATACTAAAATACGATATCGTGCACAAAACTAATTCTTTAGGGTTCTAAACTGAAACTAACTAGCAACACCACATAATAAACTCCTAATTAACAGTTTAAAGATTATACCTATCCAAACATGTTCAAAATCCTAGCTTTCCATGCTCCAAGTGATTCTAGTGGCTTGACTTGGCTTTGTGAAGGGTTTTGATGGAGTTTAGTGGAGATTTGGTGTGGGTTTGTTAGGATTTGGTTTGGGTTTAGTTAGTGTTCAGTTGAGGGTGTGAGGAAATGAGAGGAGGAAAAAATAATTGAGAAGGAGAGTTGTCAATGAGAGAGTGAGGGATTATTTGTGTGTGTATGTGTGAGGGTGAGGGGTGAGGGAATGAGGGGTGAGTTTAGCATAAGCCATGCCTCCCTCTCTTTTCATTAAATGTTTGGCATGCTTGCCCCATGCCTCATGATGCCCCCCTCTCTCTCTTCTTCAAGTCAACAATTCAAATCTTTTATTATTTTAAAAACTAAATAATTAACTAATTACATATGACATAATGAAAGAGGTTAAGGTGCCATGGCTACTTATACATGGTTACCACTAAAACTAACCCTAGGTTAACATGCACCTGTGTGTGCAAGCCCAAAATAAATATTAATAAAATATTCATTAATTTTTATAAAATATTTGAAAACTATTTTGGTAAACTTTTTATTAAAAACCCGCATTATCGCTTAATTAACCCTAATCACATTCTATGGTGTTACAAAACCTAAGACTGTCACATAAAAAATAGACGATCTATCTCCGCTATATCTGCTTTAGTCTATAAATAGACACAAGCTAATTGTCCACTATGCTTTCGCTGCTCCCACTGACTACGACAACCCTCTGGCAGAGTCATATACATGTGCACTTCTAAAGCTAGTTTAGAACGACGCTATACTCATCCTCCTACCGGGTCTCATAGTCTAGAACAGCAGTAATGGCAAGTCTGGGTAAACAAGAACCTCCCTGTCACCGTCCTTGAGGATATTGGAGTACCTCTCGGGCGTCTGAGTTTACCCACCATATCTGCGGAGTGGCTAATGGAATGTCAAACCGATTGAATCTTTAGGTCTTATTAAATTTTCAGTAATCGTTTGCAGTTCTGGAATCACTTCCAGTTCTACCATACCCCCACTACTGTTTTCTGAAAAAGTCTATTTTACTAAAACTGTGGCGAGTCAAGAATAATATCACTATTGATCTTCCAGATGGTAGAAAGTTACCCTTCATCATAGCCCGGGACAACCCACAAACTGCCATTATAGAAACATGCCTTGAGTTATCCAGAGTACGGTTTTAAGCATAAGCCGAAAAACTCCATATACCTTAATATCGTTAAGATATGAGCCATTCTATATAGAATATAGAAACAGAGGCACTGATTTAATTGGAACCAGATTCAAATCATGCAGCTGTCTCCAGTGCATGTCAACTAAATGGAGAGAGGCCGATCAATATTACTCAACTTAGGAGTGCATCCAGATATGAGTAACCTGAAAGAGAAGCAAGTTCTCAAAACCATTACTATCAGCAGAATACCAAACATAAGTTTTTACATCTTCGATCACCTTGAAGAATCATGATACTTGCAATAGATGGTTCTCTACTTTATTCTTGTACCTATAACTTCTCAAACCTTGGACCTTGTATTTCTACGAAACACTTGTCTAAAGTTGGAGAAGTTACAAGTAAACAGAATATAGTACGAGGACCAACCCCTCTGTCCTATTGGACACTGGACAACATACAATACTTTGTATAAGTCCCCTGAGTTGAATAACTTAAACCCTGTGCGTCGTAGATTTACTATGGTTATGAAGAATTACACAGTTGTTCAATGCTCCTTACCTAACCATCAACTGATATAGGTAAATGACATTGACATAATTTCAAAATGTTATATCTCACCTTAAAAAATAAACGTACAGATATATCAGTTTGAATTTGGTTCATAACAACGGATATTCAAAACCAAATATTTATCGTCCGTCAAAAACCCAGGTGATTTCCTCAAATATCACCAATTACAACGAATTCCGATATAATGAGGATATAATCACCTAATTCCTAATAACTTACTCCCACTCATCATCTGTAAAACCATACAGATGTGAGAATCAAGTCTGGTAAATACATACTTTGGAATGAGGATCTAATTGGGAAATCAGTTTTCAATTAACAACGCATAGTGAAACTGAAACATTAAAATGTTTCGAATGGGTATCCGAGTATTCCTAGTAATGCCTCTTCCATTATCAGATTCACAACTATAACCTTATATTTCCTTGCCATCTCTCCAAATCCCTTTATTTGTCTTTACTCATTACCTTCTATACACCACGCTTAGGCTAAATGGTTTTCTTCCTTCCCAACCATTAGGCACCAGCCTGTAGTTTGGAAGAAGACTATCCAATAAGCGTAATAGGTGTACTCTCCTAATCCTAGGAGCCCTCGCAACCTGAGAGAAGGTAAAGATAAAAGACAACTGAATAATCCTTATTCTATTTCTCCTGAACCAGAATCCATCCTCGAACTGGAACAAGTTCCTTCGAGTTCGTATGTAACTATACGACGGATTATCCAATAACTGTGGATCTTCGTAGTGATACGGGGTGTTCTAGAGAAATACAAAGCTGAAGTAGGAGTGGCGATGAAATACGTGGTTTGGTCGTGAATGATAGCAGTCGCAATTTACTTTGCCCTCTTTCTAATCCGTTTATCTGTCTTTACTTATTATATTTTGTACACCACACTTAGGCTAATTTGTTTTCTTCCTTCCCTACCTTTCGGCACCTGCCTATGGTTTGGAAGAAAACTATCCAATAAGCGTAGTAGGTGTACCCTCTCCTAATCCTAGGAGCCCTCACAATCTAAGAGAAGGTAAAAGGAAAAGTCAACTGAATAGTCCTATTCATTTTCTCCAGAACCGGAACCCATCTTCGAATCTGAAACAAGTTTCTTTGAGTTCGTATGTAACTATACGATGGTCATATCCAATGAAAATGGGATCTTCGTAGTAATACGGAATGTTCCGGAGAAAAGCAAAGGGTAAAAGTAGGAGTGACAATGAAGTATGCAACTCTAACAATCCAAAAGCAAGTGTTTTAAGAAAGTTCGGTAAACTTGGTTACTGAGTTATAATCTAGGGTCGGGACATGGTCGCTGCCAAAGAGAGAGAGAAAATAAACACTCTGCGTGCACTCTAACCTAGATCAGAATGGTTAATCACTTTATCTAATCAGGATGTCTCCCATTGTATCCTCAAATTCTCCTCCAAACCTAAAAGAAGAATTAGTCGGGATCATCTAAAATCACCCGAGGAGTAAACCAACTCATCAGTGAGTATCGGGATCCAACTATCATCACATGATAACCTGATAGAATCCACTAAGTTAACACACTCCAGAAGGTATGCGCAAGCCTGGAAAGTTTCATGTATGTTTGAAACTCCCGATGTGATTTCAACCCCATGCTCTTATGACCTTGACTAAGGCCAACAAATCATAAGTCACATGTCAAGTTCTACCCGTCATTCTCCAGGTTAATTTGAACCCACCCGTACTCGCCCTTGACTAGGGCCAACAAGGCAGTACGACTGTCCCAAACCAACGCATCTATCTATGCAACAGAAAATTAACAAGTAGCTACTATACACTATGCCTTGACTAAGGCCAACAAACATAGCATGAATACTAAGTGCTACGCGTCTGAAATGACGAAGGGCTACGAATGGTTTTTGGCGAAAAACCTTTAAAGTATTGAACTTGATATCGTTGATGGAACCGGATAGCTTTTTACAAATATATAGTGGCGAAAACCTTTGCTAAAGAGGTCACTCCCTGTGAAGGGATCTCGGCTCTTTCCTCGTGGAATGAGGTGCAGGATATTCCAACTGAATACCGCGATGCAAAGCAAAAAGTAATCGACTATAGTGAAGTTATTAACCTGACGCAAACTTCTGCCCAAGGGGTCACTCCCGATGAAGGGTGTTAGTGATATGTATGCCCTAGAGGCCATTACTGTACATACGATATATATTGTAATAGATGCTTGGACATATATATGGAGGACTTTCTTGCTCGACCTGATAATATGCTATCTGGTAGCTCTTTATCATAACATGTACTCTGTTTGTCTCTATGCTACATGTTGATAAAGACCTTAGGATGAGTACTTGACTACCAGGACTATGATGCAGATCATACTAGTGGGGACAGTGTAGTCGCTAAGTACATCCTTCAAATGTTCCTAGTCGTAGGTGTATCGAGACAGGGAATCGATATACCAGAGTAGACTAGCGTATAGCTTCTCGACCCATGTAGATGGGCGATGGATGATCCCATATCCATTGGTGTTTGACATCAGAGATAGTATACGGGTGCTCAGTGGAGACTGGGTACACTGGACGGACTTGCCGAGAACTCTCAGATGGTATTATACCTAACGTCAGATGGCAGTTCTATGGTGACACTAGTACAGGTTAGTCTGTAGTCCCGAGATCGTCATAGAGTCTTGTGTGATTCCCACTGTTCTTTGATTTCCACCTTACCACGTTCAAGAGAATGTGCAAAACGGTGGCTTTTGGGTAGAGTCCCGAATCACATGGAAGCAAAGAGCGATAGGATGGTTTTCGTCTCTCCTGGTATTGGGGGTTGATGTTGCGCTGTGCTCGATTAGCTATAACAGGAAGTCCTTGGCCAAGGCTGCTTCAGAGATATACTGGTAAGTGTTATCAGTAGTTTCTCGACCCGTTATGAGCCTCACATCGGCACGACTTATCGAGTTACTGGGGGTCTGACTTTTACCACCCCTAGACGAGATATGTGACATATCAGATGAAGAGACCGGACTGTACGGTAGTGTTACTGATTGGATTCGCAGGAGTACGAGTAGACTTGCTTGTTGATCTTCTGGTCACTCAATACCCGGGTGGCCGTTACGTTTAGCAGACAGTTTGCGGCTTGTGGGTGTTTGATATGATCATCACCTACTGCCAGCGTATTGACGAGTCTTTAGAGTCCTATACAGGGGTTTCCTGGCTCAAGCGAAACGGAGTAGGAGCACATATGTGATATGTGCGTGTTCAGTTTATAAAACTGCACTTTTAATATGACATTTTCCCAACTATTTCTATATAAAAAAGGTGTTTATTATAATATATGACACATATGAGGGTTTATCTGTAAGAATACAATTTTCATGTGTTTATATATTATAATTAACATTATGAAGGAAAAAGTAAGCATATAATATCCTTGTAACATTTGGCCCATTTAATATGCTTAACTTATTAAATACCTTCGACCAATTCACTTAAAACTAAAATATCATGACAAATGGTTAAAGATAATATCTCAGTAAAAACAAATTCTACTAACATTATTTATTGAGATAATTGTGTAGAAATTATTTCAGGACTGGAATCAAGGAAATCCGAATTATCGAGATCAAATCTGCCGAAATACTAAAGTAAATTGAAGAAATCAATTCTCGCAGAGACGTAGAGAAGATTTTCAGATTCCAGATACCGAAATAGTCTACATGTTTCACCAGAAGAAGCCTCAAGAGAAACGAACCCACGATCCTCCTAATCGACTGCGGATCCGCGGTCAAACCCACCATTACGCCGCGGTTCCGCCGCACTTCTGAGGAGTTAGGGCCCTGGATTTTCTGGTTGGGATCCGAAGAACTAGTTACCATATAAGGAAAGTCATCAAATTAGGAAAGTTCCCATATATGGAAAGTCACCATATATGGAAAGTCACAATATTAGGAAGTCACCATATATGGTAACTAAGTTTTCTTCTTTGAAGGCTATATAAAGGACCAAGGGATAAAGTTAAAAGGCATCACACCAACGCGATCACGAAGTCCACGACGGCTCAAGAATCCCGGTTGATCATCAACAGTTCTTCTACCTCCTTAGAAGAGATCGAGAAGCAAACTAGCATTTTGTAATAATTTTCTAAAGGAACAAAGTGTAATTGATCTTGTTAATTAATAAAGGTAGTTTTATTCTATTGCATTTTATTTTCTTCATGATTTCTATCTTTTCTTTTCCCAACATGCGTGAGTAATTCTTTGCTTGTTAGGGTTCGTTGGATTATGGTAGATTAATGGATGATGAAGATCCTTAAACTCTTTTTACGTCCTATAAAGTTTATAAACTTTATCAAAAGAATAGTTAACATCCTAATCGGGCACACTATCAATTCATTGGTATTCATGACCACGATTAGAGATTAGATTAACAATTGTTTTGGTAAAGGCTAGACATGAACGGAGATCAATGTGAAGTTAGGGGTTAAGAGTGGGAACCTTTTTCCCTCCAGAAACCCTAATCTATATGAATCACTGTCGATCTAGTTTTAAATCTATTAAATGATAAAAAGAGTAATCTTTAATTAATCATCCATGACTACTAAATCTTAACGAACCCTACAAGCCCCCTTCTACTATAAAACCTACATCCGTAGTTAATCTAGATCTATATTCTACATCCGTGTTTAACGTAAATCTAGATTCTATAAATATTCTTCACTATTCTCTATTCTTCCTCTTTTTCAATACGTCTAAAGTAAGATTGAAAGATTCCACAATTGCCTGAGGACGACCTGTACTCATCTCGGTCTAGCTACACGTGACACCGTTATTGATTGCGGTTACTACAAACACAACTCTAAAACATCAACCAATCAGTACGGGACCAAGATTAATACGATATGAGATACCGTATTCTATTCTCGCGATTTGTGACATTGGTCGGTTATATGTGATATAGCCGGGTTATTGGATTGTTGATTCGATAAGTTGTTACATATGATATTAGTCGGTTTTATGTAATATAGCCGGATTATTAAATCAAGAGTTGATTTAATAATTTAATGTATAATTATATATTTGATATATTACATTACAGTAACTAGTATTAGCTCACTTAAGATTTCTTTTCTCACTTGATGTGCACATTGTATATATGTGATATGTATATTTGTGTACAAGAATTGTGTCATGCTTGATGATACATGCAAGATGGGTGTATGAGACTTATAGACATGGTAGGGTTTAAGCTAGGGTTTTAATTGTTTTAAGCAAATAAAACATTTGGATTTAGTCAAGGTTAAGCTTGGAGAAGCTTGTAGAACATTGTCCAAGTCTACTTGTTTGTCATGCTTAAGATATTTCTTAACGCAAGCCTTAACCATAGCCCTTGGTTAATTCTCTACATGAGTTAGGCAAGAGGGCTTAACTCACCCATGGTTGCAATTAATTCATTTGGATGATTAACTCATATGATGAGTTCATTCTTCTTCTACTTCTTCCTCCTCAAAACTTTCTAGCTTCAATCGAGATATGAGAAAAAGTGTGAGAAAATGAAATCTAAAGTGAGCCCACTTCCTACTTCATCATCCTCTACTATTTGCCATTTAGTATAGGGTGTTTGCTTCACTAATTTCATAATTAGTGAAGAGATAGCTTGTGTTAGTGTCTCCTCGACGTAAATCTTCTTCGGCCTCGAAGTCTTCGAAGCAAGCATGTTCGTTTCTTCATGGGAGGCTCTCTAGAGTCCGGAGTTCACGATCGCAGCGAAAGGGACTACTACACGGAGCTATTGAAGTGAAGGACCGGTCTACAAAGGTTGTATTCCTTGCTCACTAGACTTGCAAAGTGTTTGAATTTATATCTCCGTCGATTTCTAGTTAACGATTCTAAGTTAGGGTTAGCTAAAATGGCAAAAATTTGAATTTGGCACTGACGATGCCTCCCGAAACCTTGCTGCCGTCTTAGATAACCCTTCCGTACTATCAGAGCCATGCTAAAAATTTATACGGATTTTGTTAAGATTACGAAACCGAAATACTCCGAAACTTGAAACGCGAAAATCATGTTTCTGTCGATTTTAAATATTTGTCAAAATTTTTTTAAAACAAGTGCAGAGTGATGTATGAGATATATTATGAACACTGTGAAAATTTCAGAGGGTTACATGAAATTTTGGCCGACCACCTACCCCATGATCTCGGCCAAATCAGAGCCCCTCCCCCTGAAATTTTTTTTGTGTTCCCTTGACACGGTTTTGATGTTTCAGGTGTTGTTTATTTTTGCTAATTTTGCATGTGATGTAATCTTACACTATAAGCAATTCGGAGTGTTTCGTATTCGTAGTTTTAACATTGTTTCGGGTTATTCACGTATTGTCAAGGCGAAGTTAAAAAGTTCGATCGAATGTCAAAAACCCATTTTTCCAAATTTAACGTATTCGGAAAATTATGCCAGTGATTCTGTGGACCCTCTAGAAGAACAAAACCTTAACTCGATAATGTGACCGTCAAAACTGCCACTAAACTTTAGGGTTTGTGGTAGTTTAGCGTTGGTTTGACCCTTCTACGGCTGGTTCATAGGTACCGTGGCATCTTCTGGGTATTACTGAACTGTGCTCAAGTGTTGAGCTGTCCGGAAATTATAGGACTTTGATGAATCGATCGAAGAGTTTATCGTCGTCCGGAAATTATGTGACGGGATATAATATTTGGAATCCATAATTAGTTATGAGATAAATAGTTTGAATGTTATAAATCTAGCAGTTTAGTCTCAGATGATCGGTTGCCACACGATTTTGATGTGATCAAAAGTCCGTCGCAATCACGTAGCGTACGCGGATACTTTCCGGGTAAACTTATTAGATAGCCACGCCTCATACCTCTGACCAAGTGACTGTAGGAGAACCCCGTCGCCAAAAGCATCCATTCGGGTGCTCGCGGCAGCGGTGTTCCGCCTTAGTGCACTTCGTCGACGACATCGGAGGGTGTGGCCGTCTACTAAAGTTTCCGACAAGGATTCGATCAGGATGTCAGGAATCTTGTTGAATTGCCCGACTAGATATTGAAAATTGTTTTCGAGATCGAGACTAAAATGCGGGGTTTATAATTTTTAGGTGTTCATATCAGATTTTTGCATTTTTATACCGCCCAATTTTTATCACATTGCTTATCGGTTGGTACTTTTGAGCCGTGTTTGCTAGTCAATTGTAGGATACAGGTTCTCGGCTCCAAACGGTGAAATTCATGGAAAAGAACGACAAAATCCGGGTTCCTGCCAACCACAGATAAAACACGGGTCTCCGCTCTCTATCCGTATGTTGCCGCACACCAGTTTAAGAGACAAAATGGCAAATCAATGTCATTTTCATGCACAAAGCTCAATGGCAACACAAGATCCAACATATCTACGCGGAGCTCGAGGAAATCATGACAAAAAGATCTACATCACATCACCTTTTGATCAGCAGAAAATCTGGAAAAATCGTGAAGAAATTCTGAGAAAAAGCATATACCAGAATAAAGGGCACAGCAGACCAGAGAAACCCACCAAAGTTGACAAGTCAACTCCACTAAATGGCCGCGGATCCGTGGCCATTAGGGGGTCATGGCCGCGGATCCGCGGCCTTGCTGGCGTGTCAGTTGGCCAAACTTCAGGGGTATATGGGTCTTTTCATGAAGGGTCAGAATTTTGCCCTAGGTTTCCATCTCCCTACCTATAAATAGTTCAGAACTTGCTAAAGCCAAGGGTCCATAATCTGGTATTTAGAATTTTAGAATACATCTGTTGTTCTTCTTTCCCTTCTCATCTCTTCTCCATTAAAAACTTTTACTGAGATTTTGTGAGTGAAGAATGAATAAAAGAGTTCTCTTTGTTATCATGCTTGTCTTGTTCCTTTTATAATTGCTTGTAATTTTTCTTTTGCTAATCTAGTTGTTGTTACTTAGTTGTTTGTTTCTTTCTTGTTCTTTTTTCCTTTATCCTTAAACAACCATGATGCTTACGCTTGATCCTTGCCGAGGTGAGGTCGCAAATAGCTAGTTGTAATCTTCTAACCTCTTTCTTTCTATCTTTCTCCTTTGTTTTATTTTCTTTTCCTTATAATGGGTGAGTAGTTTTTATACTTGTTAGGGTAGGATATGGAATGTTTGAGAGAAGGAAATCTCTCTCACTCTTTTCTTGCCCAACATCTTAATTCGGACTCCCGTTAATTGAACCACAATCCGCTCCCTACGGCACCCTATCCTACATGATAGCTGTGATTCCTTAGTGAGACCGGTTGTGGTTGAATTAACCGGAGGTTAAGGCTAAGAGCCAAGAACGGACAGACAAGCACCAAAAGGAAGAACTTATGCGTTGGAAAGCCTAGCTTATACTCGCAAGTTCCTTCCTAGTCGTGCTAATCCCCGTTCTTGCCGATTACCGTAACACCGATATTAAGAGTGGCAACGAAAGAAGTGAGCGACTCCTAACTCAAACTAACCTAATCCTAACCCTAACAAGCTCTCTATATATATCATTTTAGCACTTAAGTAATCTAAAAACAAACCTGGACAATTGGACTTAACTCGTTAAAGCACATAGAAAAAGATTCCCATCTCCTTGCGGACGACCCGTACTCAACCGGCTAGCTACAAGCGAAACCGTCTTGATTGCGGTAATAAACTTAGCACGCAAAAACTCTACCAATCAAATGGCGCCGTTGCCGGGGAGACGGTAGTTTATTTCTTTGTGTAATTTCGGGTTAATTTGTGAATATAAATATAACCGAAAAACAAAACAAAAAATATATATATATATACATTGTAAAAAAACCCATCTTGTTATTTTTGATTAGTTTTTGTGCAAATGTGCAAGATAAAAAGACGGTTGAGTTCAGTGCCAAAGACGTGGGAAGATAGACCCATATCTCGCGGCTACACCGCGACGGATCAAGACGGAGCCAATGGTCTACTTTAAAAATCTGGAGCAGATACAGTGAGCAAAACAAATTCAGGAAATCCAGAGAAGAAGAGGACAACCAGGGAAGGTCCTACAAGAACTTGGAAGCTCCAACTCCACATTCAAACCGTGGATCCACGGCATAAGGGGTTGTTTGGCCGCGGAACCGCGGTTCCTTGCTGGCATCGTCATCCCAAAATTTTTGTGAGTGTTTCTAACTCTCTCCCCACTCCTCTGAACTCCACTGAACTGTGTTTTCTGCAGCATTCTTTCCGCAAACTCTTTTCCCCTTCCAATAAATTGTTTTTGTGCAGGATTCTTTGCGCCGCGCTAAAATAAAAATTGTTTGCAGTTGATTGTTACTGATTTGCATATATTAATACGGACTTTAAGGGGCTTGAAACCAATTCAGATTGGGTGGGGATTTCATCACCCTTCCCAGGACCCCAGAAATCACAAAAAGTATATGCATTGACCATTGCTTAAATTAAAAAATACTAGACTCAGCCCTAAGGACTTCGCGCTCAATAGGACAGAGGACTAGTTACAGGCATCGGCCGTTTATCCTATCCTGACTTTTGCGGTGTCTAGGCAAGTGTGTCCAAGGTAAGTGGTTACTTAATTAGGACCACTACTTACGTAGTGGGGAGACTCCCACTTACCTGGCACTTACCTGGCCGCAATTGTTGTAGAAGAGGCGGTTTGAGGTCCTATTTCTAGCCCTTTGGAACAGTTAGGAGCTGTCTAGCTGACCTAGGTGACCCTAGATCTAGGTGTGATTGTGCATATCTTGTTTGTGATTGCTTGAAGCCGTAAGCCCGTACATATTTTTGTAAAGCTCTTTCTAAAAAAAAAAGAAAAAAAAACACAAAACCAAAAACTTTTATAAAAACTTGCCCTTTGTCGCCAGAATCCATTTTTTTCACCCACCACCCATCGTATTTCTCCATTGACGTTTTCTTACCCTCACCTTCTCCGCTTTGACTATACTAAACTCGTTTAGTGTATGTCCGCTTGGACTCGGGACACTAGCGCCCGCCTAGTCCGCGTTACGTTAGTCGCTACCGACTACGCGATCGACTTAGACGTCGAAACTCCGTCCACGCCTCTTTCACCATTACCTTTGCCGGCCAACTCCGATGTTGACCGGAATTCTGTTCATACATCTTCACCTTCACCATCACCAACCTCTTCTTCCACGATGTCAGGATTTAATCCAAACATCTCTTTGACTCCCCCGGTATTGACTCCACCTCCTATGGAGGCAACTAACCCACCACCACCGCTTGTTGTAGCGCCGCAGCGAATCACGCTCCAGGATCGTTTCTATCCCACCCGTTCTGCACTTCCCACCTGTCTTTCTTTTCCACCGGCCAATAGGGATAATTTTGAAATTAAGCCCCACTTCATTAACATGCTTCCGAAATTTCATGGGCTTGAATCTGAAGATGCCTATATCTTCATCAACAAGTTCCAAAATGTTTATGCCATGATGAAAACTACCCAGCTGTCGGACGATGCTATACGTCTACGGGTCATTCCGTTCACTTTATGCAATCTTGCTGAAAAATGGATGTATAGCACCGCTTCCCACTCCATAACTAGTTGGGACGAGTTTGTGAAAGCGTTTCTCAAGAAATTCTATCCGAATCATAAAACCGCAAGGATCCGTAACGAAATCAACCAATTATCTCAGCTTCCTACTGAACCCTTCTGGAAGTGCTTTGACCGGTATAAAGACCTTCTTGTTCAGTGCCCTCACCATGGTATCGAGAAATGGCAACTTTTGCAAACCTTATACGAGGGCCTGAACCCAGCAACCAAGCAGTTGTTGGAAACCATTTGTTAGGGCCACTTCCTATCGAAATCTGACGAGGAAGCGTGGCAATTCTTCGACGTCCTTGCGGAACAAATGCTTCAATGGGAGAGCACTAGACCTACTACTTCTTCTTCTTCCTCCACTTCTACCGGTCAGTCTAGGGTAGGAATTCACTAACTCGATGTCTCTATTGCGATGAAAGCTGAAATGGCTGCAATAACGAGAAAACTTAAAGCGATAGAGAGAAAATTTTCATCTCTTGCTCCTGCCCCTGTTCTTCCCCTTCGTACCATTTGTGCTTGTTGTTCCGATCCTTCTCTCTTAACCGAACAGTGTCCTTACAATCCACCATCCCAAGGACAGGATCAGGTTAATGCTGCATTTCAGCAAAGACCGAGGAATGATCAATACTCTTCCACCTACAATCCTGGTTGGAGGAACCACCCAAATTTCTCCTGGAATCAGAATCAGCAACAATTCCAAGGCAACAATTTCCAAAGGCCTCCTCCTCCGCAACAACAAGCGCAACAACAGTTTCAGCAGCCCTTCCAACCCCAACCTTTTCAAAATCAGACGAACAACTTTGCACCCAACAATTTTTTTCCACAAAACAACTTTGTTCCGTCAAACAACGATAAGGTTTCCTCGCTAGAACGAAGTCTGGAGGCGTTCGTTAAACAATCGACACAATCCACCGCTAACATCCAGCCGTCTATGCAGTCTTTGGTGCAACACACTGCTGCGCACGGGCAAAGCATCAAGACCATCGAAGCCCAGATTGCACAGCTGAATGCGGCGTTAAGCGAGCGAGAAAAGGGGAAGCTTCCATCTCAACCACTCCTAAATCCCGGTCACCCACATAATGTACATGTTGCTCTTGAACAACAGAACCATAATGTGAGTGCCGTGACTACATTGAGATCGGGAAGGATGCTGCACAACAACATCGGCACAACAATTGAGGATAATGACACACCGGCCGTTTCTTCTTCTTCTTCTTCTTCATCTTCTGAGCCTATTCTCCATTCATCTAAAGGCTCTTCTTCTTCTTCTTCTTCTGCTCTGAACGGACCCACTTCTCACTCCACGAAAACACCAGCTCTGGGATCCGTTCCAGCTCCACAATCTCCTCCATAAGCATTGGACTCAACCAATTTTAAAAACGTTCCATTTCCAAACCGGTTGAGGTCCAATAAACAAAATCCAAAAATGGAGAAGATTCTGGAGTTGTTTAAGCAGGTTAACATTAACATTCCCCTTTTAGATGCTGTCCAACAAGTCCCGTCCTACGCGAAAATCATAAAGGACTTGTGCACGAAAAAGAGGAAGTCTCAGGTACCCAAGAAAGTTTTCTTGGCTAGTGCTGTGAGTGATGCTCTTACCCAATCTTTACCGCAAAAACGGAAGGACCCTGGCTGTCCTACGATTTCTATTACCATTGGGGATAAGAACATCAACCGCGCACTATTAGATCTTGGTGCCAGTGTTAACCTGCTTCCGTACTCAGTATATGAGCAACTAGGTGTAGGAGAGCTGAAACCCACACACTGTACTCTCCAAATGGCCGACCGATCAATCACCCATCCTAGGGGTGAGCTAGAGGATGTGTTAATCAAGGTTGGGGACTTCATATTCCCCGTTGACTTCATTGTATTAGACACACAGCCTGTAGCTAACCCCCGGAATCAAATTCCGGTGATACTCGGTCGCCCATTCCTTGCAACCTCAAATGCTGTGATCAATTGTCGCAATGGTTCGATGAACCTATCTTTTGGAAACATGACAATTGAACTCAACATTTTTAGGTTGGGGAATCAGCCCTCCAAACCTAATGCTCATATACTAGACGTTTGCTCAATCCAGGAGATCACCCCAGAAGAGTGTGAATTCGAGGAGTTTTTGTTCGATCACGATAACCTTAACGCCACTAGTGCGTTCCTCTTCGAACCTGCTGCTGTTTCTGCGCCCGACAATGACTACTAGTGTTTCACTTTCTTGAACGATCTTAGCCACTCTCCACCCAAGTTTGAATCCTTCGAATTTCCGGATGAGTTACTTGAACCATCCAACTCGGTCGCTTACACTCGTTTTGAACCTTTGCTGGAATCCTTCGAGTTCGAGACCTTTTCACCAATCTTGCCTTCAATCGTTTCACCTCCAACGCTCGAACTCAAGCCTTTGCCGTCTCACCTTAAGTACGCTTACTTGGGTGAGAACGAGACCCTCCCTGTTATCATCTCGGCTTCTCTAGCTCCAGAGCAAGAGAAAGCCCTTCTTGCGGTCTTGCACAGCAATAGGCAAGCTTTTGGCTGGTCCATGGCGGACATCAAGGGGATTAGTCCCTTGATCGTTGAACATCATATTCATCTGATGGATGATGCCAAACCAGCCAGGGATCCACAAAGGCGACTCAACCCAGTCATGAAAAAGGCTGTGAAAAAGGAAATCGTGAAGTGTCTGGATAGTGGTATCATTTACCCTATCTCTGATAGCCAGTGGGTCAGCCCCATTCACGTTGTCCCCAAGAAATCTGGCATAACGGTCATTACAAACAAGGCGAACGAGTTAATCCCTACTCGCACCCAAACTGGGTGGCGAGTATGCATCGATTACAGAAAACTCAACGCCGCAACGCGGAAAGACCACTTTCCGCTACCTTTCATTGACCAAATGCTTGAACGATTGGCCGGACACGAGTACTACTGATTTCTTGATGGCTACTCTGGCTATAATCAGATTCCCATCGCCGAAAAAGACCAGGACAAGACCACATTCACTTGTCCTTTCGGCACGTTCGCATATCGTCGCATGCCCTTTGGGTTATGCAATGCGCTCGCTACCTTCCAGCGGTGTATGATGGCAATCTTCTCAGACATGGTGGAGAAATTCCTGGAGATCTTCATAGACGATTTCTCCATCTTCGGCGATTCCTTTAACGAGTGTTTGCTGCATCTTGACGCTGTCCTTACCCGATGTAAGGACAAGAACCTCACTTTGAATTGGGAGAAGTGCCACTTCATGGTGCGCGAAGGTATTGTCTTAGGACATATCATTTCACAAAATGGTATAGAGGTTGACAAAGCGAAGATTGAGGTCATTTCCAATCTCCCTCCTCCCAGATGCGTCAGAGACATCCGAGCCTTCCTTGGCCATGCCGATTTCTATAGACGGTTCATCAAGGACTTTAGCAAGATTGCTAGGCCCTTGACTCTTCTACTGGCCAAGGACACGCCGTTCGACTTCAACTCGAGCTGTGTGACTGCGTTCGAGTCATTAAAAAGCTCACTCACTTCTTCTCCCGTTCTTTCTTCACCTGACTGGACGCACCCATTTGAGATTATGTGCAATGCATCCGACTTTGCCATTGGTGCTGTCCTTGGACAACACATCAACAAGATGCCGCACGTAATCTATTATGCTAGCCGAACCCTGAACGACGCCCAACTTAATTATACAACAACTGAGAAGGAATTCTTGGCTGTTGTATTTGCTTTAGAAAAGTTCAGGCCCTATCTCATCGGCTCTCCAGTCATTGTCTACACAGACCATTCTGCTCTGCGCCATCTTTTTGCGAAGAAAGATGCAAAATCTCGTCTAATACGTTGGATCCTTTTGCTTCAAGAGTTTGACCTTGTCATTAAGGACAAAAGAGGATGTGAAAACGTAGCCGCCGACCATCTCTCATGACTTTCTTATTCGTCGTCGCCTCAACTTTCGATCAACGACGTTTTCCCGGATGAACAGCTCTTGACAGTATCTCGTGAACCCTGGTTCGCAGATATTGTGAACTATTTGGCCACAGGGCTACTACCGACTGAATGGTCAAGTCACGACAGACTTCGATTCTTATCCCAAGTAAAACACTTTTACTGGGACGAACCCTATCTGTTCAAGTACTGACCCGACCAGATTATTCGTCGGTGTGTCCCTGACGATGAATTCAAGAGTGTGCTGTCATTTTGCCACGATCAAGCATGTGGCGGGCATTTTGGCCCCAGAAAGACAGCTGAGAAGATCTTGCAATGTGGTTTCTACTGACCAGAACTCTTCAAAGACGCTCATGACTATTGCAAGACTTTCTCCCGGTGCCAACACTTGGGCCGGATATCCCGGAGGAACAAGATTCCGCTCCAAACAATCTTGGTTGTGGAGATTTTCGATGTTTGGGGGATAGATTTCATGGGGCCATTTCCCAGCTCTTTCGGGAACTTGTACATCCTTCTCGCTGTTGATTACGTCTCTAAGTGGGTCGAGGCTTTGCCCAGCTGGACTAACGACAACAAGGTTGTTGTTAGGTTTCTTAAAGAAAACATTTTCTCCTGGTTTGGGCACCCCCAAGCGATCATTAGCGACAATGGAACTCATTTCTGCAATAAGACTTTCGAGGCCTTGATGCGGAAATATTCCATTAATCATAAGCTATCTACTCCCTACCACCCCCAAACCTGTGGGCAGGCCGAAGTTTCAAATCGGCAAATCAAGCAGATACTGGAGAAGACGGTTTCCAAGAACCGTAAGGATTGGTCGCTGAAACTCACTGATGCCCTTTGGGCATGTCGAACCGCTTATAAGACCAATCTTGGCATGTCTCCCTATCGGCTTGTGTACGGAAAGGCTTGCCACCTACCTGTCGAAATAGAGCATCGCACATTTTGGGCGATAAAAGAGCTAAATCTGTCTCTCGAAGATGCGGGTAACCATCGGAAGCTGCAATTGAACGAATTGAGCGAGCTTAGGAATGAGGCTTACGATAACGCGGTTGTCGTTAAAAACCGAACGAAGGTGTTTCACGATAAACACCTTTTGCGAAAAACCTTCGTACCTGGTAAGCAGGTACTGCTTTACGACACCCGGCTACACTTCCATCCAGGAAAGTTCGGATCTCGCTGGAAAGGGCCGTATTTTGTGCGGAATGTGTATCCGCATGGCGCTGTGGATTTGGAGAATCCAAAGGACGTTTCATTTTTCAAAGTGAATGGACACCGACTAAAACCGTACCTTAGCGCCGAACCAACAGAGGAGCTCCTGGTCTTACAGGAGCCGGTTTACCCTGCATAATCTTCCTCTGCCTACCACCAAACTTCGGTTCTCCAGCCAAGAACAGTGGACACTGTTCCAAATAAGTTTGGGGGTATGTATATACCTTTTTGTATTTATTTGTGGATATTCTTTTCCATTTTTACTCTTTAAAAACATTAAAAAAAATTGTATATCTAACCGACAATTTTGACCCTTCAAATGATCTCTTCATGCAATGACAGTGAGGACACTGTCCAGTTTAAGTTTGGGGGTACGCTCGGTACGCATTTCTAACCTTCGCATTCATATGTATATTTTGCATCTGCGTTTTAAAATCCATAAAATCCATAAAAATCAGAAAATTTTCTAAAAAATAAAAAACTTTTCTGTCAAGATAGCTAGTGGGAGAACTTTGATTCAACATTTCGACGGTTTTGTTTGATAAGATAAGAATAACTAAATCTTATGTTTAGATTTTGAAAACCTGAAAGATAACTCTCCTTTGAAGTTAACTATAGCTGATATACGTCTTTATATCACACTACACGTATCGTGAGTTTTGGAAATTAGATGACATGTCTTTTATGTCTAAAAACTTTTAAATGGATAAATGATTTTCTGAGGATCAAATTGGTTTGTTCTGAAATAAATAATATCAAGAATAGTTTATGAAGTGATGTGAATATGAAGGAATGTTATTGATGCCTTAATTGGAACTTAGTCTGAAAAATAAACCATCTGGAACTTGATTGGAATGATTACACACCTAACCCACTAAACACGTCTTTTATCCAAAAAATAACTGAACTACCGGTTATATCTCCGTTCGTATTGAATCATCATGATTTTCACGCTAAATTGTCTTTTGTTTTTGGACCTAGGTAACTTGAGTAATTAAGTCCGCTGGGGTGTTTCTACACCTAATGCTCTAAAGCCAACTAGTTTGGGTGCATTGGCCCAAAGCTCGTTAAGAAGCCTAGAAAGTCCAGATTAAAACAAAGTCAAGAAAGTGTTCTCTCCGAGTTAAAATTCCTAACGGTTCTTTTTGTGAGAATAATCTTGACAAAAGACAGGTTTTTATAAAAAATATTTCTAGCAGAGATATAAAGGCTTTATTCTATGATAAAGACTATTGCACGTTCAAAGAGGTGTGTATGAAATGCAAACAAGAAAAAGGTGGAGTGAAAAATAAGACCTAGTTTCCTGTTAAGGAAGATAGAAATTCTGAAGTTGAAACTTTACTGGAAAACGAAACTTGCAAATGCTTAACTCTTTATAAAACTTATGTGATCCTTTCAAAATTCTTATCTGGGCTTTATTGTGTGACATGATGACTTTATTCGAACCCTTTGGAAACTTAACGACACTATTTGCACTGCACGTAAAGACATATAAAATCTTAAGTTAAAAAAAGAAGCGAGGTGTGAAAAATAAAGGTTCGAAAGTCTCGACTCTGGATAATAGAATTGTTATTTTCTAAAACAAAACTTTAGGGGTTTGAATCGAAGTTATTTTGCAAAACTAGCTTGACCGGATTTTTTGCGTAGTATCCGCTGAAAACCCTCAGGAGACAAACACTCCTCCTACTAGGGACACCTAGAGGTTTAACGGCTTGTTGCACATGCTCAGTGCAATCGCGTTCCCTGTGAAAGTGAGGTTAGGAAATTTTTTGTGAATAAATTGGCTTTGCTCGGGACGAGCAAATGATAAGTTTGGGGGTATTTGTTCATATCAGATTTTTGCATTTTTATACCGCCCAATTTTTATCACATTGCTTATCGGTAGGTACTCTTGAGCCGTGTTTGCTAGTCAATTGAAGGATACAGGTTCTCGGATCTAAACGGTGAAATTCATGGAAAAGCACGACAAAATCCGGGTTCCTGCCAACCATAGATAAAACACGGGTCTCCGCTCTCTATCCGTATGTTGCCGCACACCAGTTTAAGAGACAAAATGGCAAATCAATGTCATTTTCATGCACAAAGCTCAATGGCAACACAAGATCCAACATATCTACGTGGAGCTCGAGGAAATCATGACAAAAAGATCCACATCACATCACCTTTTGATCAGCAGAAATTCTGGAAAAATCGTAAAGAAATTCTGAGAAAAAGCATATACCAGAATAAAGGGCACAGCATACCAGAGAAACCCACCAAAGTTGACAAGTCAACTCCACTAAATGGCCGCGGATCCGCGGCCAATAGGGGGTCTAGGACGCGGATCCGCGGCAATGCTGGCGTGTCAGTTGGCCAAACTTCAGGGGTATATGGGTCTTTTCATGAAGGGTCAGAATTTTGCCCTAGGTTTCCATCTCCCTGCCTATAAATAGTCCAGAACTTGCCAAAGCCAAGGGTCCATAATCTTGTATTTAGAATTTTAGAATACATGTGTTGTTCTTCTTCCTCTTCTCATCTCTTCTCCATTATAAACTTGTAGTGAGCTTTTGTGAGTGAAGAATGAATAAAAGAGTTCTCTTTGTTATCATGCTTGTCTTGTTCTTTTTATAATTGCTTGTAATTTTTCTTTTGCTAATCTAGTTGTTGTTACTTGGTTGTTTGTTTCTTTCTTGTTCTCTTTTCCTTTATCCTTAAACAACCATGATGCTTACGCTTGATCCTTGCCGAGGTGAGGTCGCAAATAGCTAGTTGTAATCTTCTAACCTCTTTCTTTCTATCTTTCTCCTTTGTTTTATTTTCTTTTCCCTATAATGGGTGACTAGTTTTCATACTTGTTAGGGTAGGATAAGGAAAGTTTGAGAGAAGGAAATCTCTCTCACTCTTTTCTTGCCCAACATCTTAATTCGGACTCCCGTTAATTGAACCACAATCCGCTCCCTACGGCACCCTATCCTACATGATAGCGGTGATTCCTTAGTGAGACCGGTTGTGGTTGAATTAACCGGAGGTTAAGGCTAAGAGCCAAGAACGGACGGACAAGCACCAAAAGGAAGAACTTGTGCGTTGGAAAGCCTAGCTTATACTCGCAAGTTCCTTCCTAGTCGTGCTAATCCCCGTTGTTGCCGATTACCGTAACACCGATATTAAGAGTGGCAACGAAAGAAGTGAGCGACTCCTAACTCAAATTAACCTAATCCTAACCCTAACAAGCTCTCTATATATATCATTTTAGCACTTAAGTAATCTAAAAACAAACCTGGACAATTGGCCTTAACTCGTTAAAGCGCATCGAAAAAGATTCCCTTCTCCCTGTGGACGACCCGTACTCAACCGGCTAGCTACAAGCGAAACCGTCTTGATTGCGGTAATAAACTTAGCACGCAAAAACTCTACCAATCATTAGGCATGAGATGTCTAAGGAATTCATTTGGTTAGGCATGCGATGTCTAAGGAGGTTGCGGATTCCAACTGTTATAATTTTTCACTTTTTTTTCTGCGACCGTAAGTGTAATATGTGGTGTATCGCCGGTTTCGTTGCTATATGTCAACGACAATTGGGATACACATATTTACTTACATTGATGACTTGTGATGTTATGTGTTGCTGTGATATGCTATATTAGATCGTCGTGTTTGAATAGCCGTGGGTTTTATGTGAGATGAGTGTTTTTATTTTCATTCATGTAAAATTCATTGTATGTAATATTCTTTTATTGGGACACATCCAGGTTGAGGATGATGTCACCATTTTATAGTATTTACTTTTCCGCATTAGGATAGACCCAAGGCGTAGAGCACACGTAACGGGGTTCTAGGGTCCAGTGGGAGACCATCTCGAGGAGTCGAGAACGGGTCTCCTAACTCTAGAATTGGTAGGGTTGCTTGCCGCTCTCATTGGGGTCTAGGGGTGTGGGATTGGCTATTCATCACGACCGTGGAATTCGTGTTTTATACAGGCTTAAAATAAAACCCGGAAATCCTAGTATATCCAATATTTCATATGGTGTTTTCTGCTGCGATATCTATGATGTGATCATTTGATATATTTGTTGAGATAGATACTAGATATAGTATATGTGATATATTATATAGACGTTGCTTATGTTGTACACCCGCACTAGCACTGCCGCGCTCTGCCGTTAGTTACCTAACCTAACGGTTCATGAGGGGACATCGAGGCGAATGCGGATGGCATAAGCGTACGTTGTATTTATCTGTGATGTTTAGGTGAACTTAAAATGATGGGACTTCATTAATGAGATTAATGAAATAAAAGAAACCTAATGATGTTGCGGAATCGAATTTTCAAAAACAGGTAGCTCTGGTTATTGCTTTGCATAGCGGTGTTCCTTGTAGAACATCCAGCACCTTATTCGATAAGGAAAGAGCCGAGATCCCTTCACCGGGTGTGACCTCTTTAGCAATAACAGGCAGATGCTACAACCCTCGGTTTTGTCTTTTGATTTCTTTTCTAGTTCTTGCTTTGCATAGTGGTATTGTGAATATCCTGCACCTCATTCGATGAGGAAAGAGCCGACGATCCCTTCACCGGGAATGACCTCTTTAGCAAAACTAGTAAAAGCCTAAAAAACACTCCATTTTACATCATTTGATTCTACAACGAAATCAAGTTCATTACGCAAAAGGTTTGCTTAAAAACCTGTCATAGCCCTCCGTCATTTCAGATAAGTACTTCATAGTATTCGTGCTACGTTTGATGGCCTCCGTCAAGGCGTAGTGTGCGGTAGCTATTTATGCTTATCTGCATAAGCATATGATGCGATTGAGTTAGGGTAGTTGTGCGATTTTGTTGGCCTCCGTCAAGGGTCGTGCGGGTGGGTTTAATTCATTCAGGAAATAACGGTTGAACTTGACTAGCAGCCTATGGTTTGTTGGCCTCCATCAAGGTCATAGGAGGTTTGGGGCAAAATATTATCGGGAATTTCAAGTGTTGAAATTTGCAATGAGATTGCATACCTCCTATGAGATAGTTGGATCCCGATACCCACTGCGAGTAAGAGTTACTCCTGGGAGAGTTTTACACATTACAATCAGCCGATTAAGTAGGTGTCTAGAAAGGTGTCAACGGGGTTACGCCCCTGGGAAAACGAGGTTTATTTTAATTAGGTCCGTGCGAAAGCACGGGGAACCTCCCTCAAAGTACCGGCACTGGCCTGGTAGAAAGATTGGCGAACTTGTAGGGTGTAAATAATCCCGGCTAGTCTTTCCTTTTAGGGTTTGAAGGAAGATTTGACTAAAACAGTGGGAGCCACCTTGATTAGATAAATTAATAACCAATCTAATCTTGCAAAAGCATAAGCTGAGTGTTTTCTTCTCACTCTCTCCAGGTAGCGACCATGTCACGCCTTAATCAAGATAATAATACGGATGTATTGACCGAACCCGCTTGTTATACTGCGCTAGGGAACGTTGGTCCCGCTCCAACTTATAAATGTTATAAGACCGAGCAGGAAATAGGGGAATAATAGGATTCCCGTGCCATCCAAACGAAGAAAATACATGATGATGCATCTTCTTCGGGTGTGTTCATTACGGAGAACTTTTTCTTAGTATCCTTTACGTCCTAGGTATGAGATACCGGATCAGGATCCCACATATGTAATCTGTTACATAGGCTACAGATAGGTCAAGAACTGGGAAAGGGTGATAAGTTTCAAGAGTTGGAAACGACGCAAGTGTTGCAGCCAAGCTAGTTGGCAGTTATCACCCTGTATTACCAAATACATTGATTCTGAACGAATGTTATTAGATATCGAACCTGATATACAACATCATATCAGTCTCTTTATTTTGTAAAGAACGATATAATTTTGTATTGCTGGATAATGTTTTGAACATTTCCTATATCAAGAGTTGATCGGTTCAGGAACGTTATCTAAAAGCATATACATTCTAAATCAAATTACAGTTCTTAACGTACAGAACACATACAAGAGGAAGAGTTCCGAAATGAACGAATCCTTCTTGAGGCATTGTAGACTAGGTCATATCAACTGCAACGCGACTAGCTAAGTTACATTTAGATGCATATTTAAATTAGTTTGAATTTACATCTTGTGAAACTTTCCAGTCATGTCACAAAGATAAGATGACCATAGCTCCGTTTATTAAAACAGAGAAAGAGTTAGTGAACTCTTGGGATTGATACATGATGATGTATGTAGCTCCCCTGTCTATACATGCCAGGACTGGTTCTTTGTACTTCATTATATTCACTGATGATCTCTCAAGATTCAGACATATGTTCCTGTTGAAACACAAGTCTGAAGCTTTTGAGAAATTCAAAGTATATAAGTTAGAAGTAGAGAATCAAAACGGGTAAAAGTATTATGTCTTATGATGAGATCAGGGAGGAGAATACTTGAGCACGGAATTCATAGACTATTCCAAATGAGAATGAGATTCTCTCTCCGCATTACTCCTCTGTATACACCACAGCACGTTGGTGTATCGGGGCGGAGCAATCGGACCCTTTGTGATATGGTGTGCTCTATGATGAGTACTACTGAATTACCTATTTCCTTTTGGGAGTTATGCACTTGAGAATTTGCATACCAATTGAATAGGGTTCCAACCAAATAAGGTGATTACCATTTCATATGTGATATGGTATGGAAAGAGCCCACCTCTTAAGAATGTTAAGATTTGGGGTTGTCCGGCCTATGTCTAAAGCAAAATCCGGACAAACTCGAGGCAAGGTCAGTTCTGTGGAAGTTTGTTGGATATCTGATTGTTAAGACATTTTTCGTGTGCGTGTTTAAATTTAAGAATACCGCAATCAAGACGGTGTCGCTTGGTAGCTAGCCGGTTGAGTACGAGTCGGTCCACAGGGAAATGGTGTTCTTTCTTTAAGTTCTAACAAGTTAAGCCCTATTTTTGGTAGGTTTTGTTTTAAGATCTAAGAATGAGATTAAATTGATTTAAAAAGCTTGCTAGGGTTAGGATTAGGTTAGTTTAAAAAAAGGGATTCTTCTCGCTTCAATCAATGCCCTAGTTAAGATTTTAGGTATTAGGGTAATAGTCAACAAAGGGGATCAGCACGACTAGGAAGAAACTTAGTTTCTTCCTTTTGGTCCTTGTCCGTCCTTTCATGGCTCTTAGCCCTAACCACCGATTAATTCAACCACAACCGGTCTAACTAGGGAATCACCGCTATCATGTGGATAGGGTGCCATAGTGAGCGATGTGTGCTTGAATTAAATAGAGTGCTAATTAAAAATTATATGGGCAAAGAAAGGAGTGAGAGAGATTTCCTTTTC
The DNA here is from genome assembly GCA_030015575.1 of Agapanthus africanus. NCBI lineage: Eukaryota > Viridiplantae > Streptophyta > Magnoliopsida > Asparagales > Amaryllidaceae > Agapanthus > Agapanthus africanus. The sequence continues at coordinate 291,149,913 of JASDDO010000012.1, read as the reverse complement.
TCAAACCTTCTCTATCCTAACCCTAACAAGTGAGGAATTACTCACTCATTAGGAAAGTGATAAGAAAAATCATTTTTATATTTTTTATATTAGACAAATTAAATTGCAGATAATAAGGATCAAATAAAAAAATTCAGATAATAAATTTCAATTATGAAAAATGCAAGAATAAAAGAAAAACACTTACTTTATTGATGACCTCTCAACAAGCATTACAATTGGAATTAAAATTTAAAACTAAGTATTAAAAAGAGGCATGCCTTCATTTGGCTTTCAACTTTCCTATTTATAGATAGGAAAAATCCTAGGTTACATTCTGATCCACACTTGAATTTACAAGACTACCCTAAGAAAGCCCGGTCAAAGTACCGACACCCACCAACACCTGCACTGACACGTGCACTATATGGCCGCAGAACCGCGGCAGGAAGGCATGATTGGCCGTGGTTCCGTGGCCAATTGGTGTGATCTAAGGCTCATTTCTTCAGGGTTGCTTCATGTTGCTTTTTCCTTCTGTTTTCTTCACTTGGTTCCTCAGAATCTCTTCTATTTTCTTCCAGATTTCCAGCAGTGCGGAATTATGTGGACTTTTACCGTAAGCTTCACGTTGAAGTCTTGAATCTTGTGCTACCCTTGTGCTTTGTGCATTGAACTGTCTTCTGATCTTCATTTGTTGCTTGAATAGGTAGGCGGCATCATACGGATTCATCTATTGTTGGTCACAGTCTCACATTTGTAGCATCTTCTCATTAATTTCACTGTAATGATCTAAGAACCTGTAACCTGCAACTATTTCGCAGACATGGATCAAAAGCACCTATTTATATGTAATGTGATTAAGAATGGGTGATATAATAATGTAAAATTCTGATATGAATAAATACTCCCAAACTTATCTTTTGCCCGTCCCTAGCAAAGACAATTTTATTCTCAAAAAATCCTAACCTCACTTTCGCAAGGAACGCGATTGTACTGAGCTCGTGCAACAAGCTGTTAAACCTCTAGGTGTCCCTAGTACGAGGAGTGTTGTCTTCTGAGGGTTTTCAGCGGATACTACCAATAAAATCTAATCAATTTGGCCTGTCGACTTTAATTCTTCAATTCATTATTCTAGCAAGAAATTCTATTATCTTTAACCTAGAAATCATCAACCCGTATTTTTCACACTCCCTCTTCATTTAACTTAAGATTGTATATGTTTCGCAAGTTTATAAAGTTTTCAGCATCTTTTGAATTTTCCTTCTAAGGTGCAATCTCAACTCAAGAATTTTTATCATCTTTATTGAACATATAAGGCCTATCTTTCATTCCTATCTCTCATCCAAACCCCAATCATATACCCCTACGTGTGTGTAATTTTTATCCCTACACTTGGAAATTCAATTCAAGCTATCATACTCTTGTCCTTGTCCAAAATATTTTTTTAGTTGGTGAATTTCAGATGAAATTGCTCACATATTCTTCATGCGATCGTTAATACTTCTTGAGATACTAAACGACCGATTACAAAATGTGCTTCCGCATCTATGCGTAATTCCTCGTCTTGTAATACCTAAGGCTTAGCAGTGACTCCCAAACTAGTTGGTCTAAGGTACTAGGTGATAAAGCACCCTCGCTATATTTTTTTATTTATGCTGCCTTAAGCAATTACAAAACCAGCGTTCATTTTTTTTGTTTCTTTATTCACCTTTTATATTATATTTTATTTTCCTTCATACTAAGGTTTTTTAGACAAGATCATTTCAAGGTATACTCTACTATTTCAAGTTTCAAGATATGTGTGAGTGCAAGTTGTAGGGTATATATTTTCAGAAATTAGACTTAAGGTTCAGAATTATTTGTCAGACTTAACCTTTAAATAAAAATTTCAATACTCTACCCTTATTTTGACTTAGCCCACGAATTGAACTCAAAATTTTCCTATTTCAAAATAAATTGCAAGGACATATATTTTCTATAATTAAACTTTAAGAGAGGTTATTTTTAGGGTTTTTAATTTACCAAGTTTAGAATCAAGTTTTTCCTAACCAGTCAACTGTCATGTTAAACTTAAGTCAAACATGGCCAAAATTGAACATTTCAATTTTTATAATTTTTATAATTTTTCAATTTTTATGGATTTTGAAATAAGTATGCAAATGCAAAAATATACATATGAATGCGAAGGAAGAAAGCTTACCGAGCACGCCCCCAAACTTAAACTTGACAGTGCCCTTACTATCAGGCTACACCAAGAGGGTCAAAATTGTCGGCACTCTCCTGTTTGTTAATTTTTTCAAAAAAAATATTTTTTTTATATTATTAACAGTAAAAGAAAACAAAATATATACACAAAAGGTCCCCCCCACACTTTAGTGAAACAATGTTTCCACTGTTGCTATTTTTTTTAAATCTCATAAACCTGTAAACTTGGGGAGAAAAATTTATTAACGGGGACATGAAATATTATCGTGAAAATCTCCCCAAACTTATTTTTGGCTCACCATTTTGAGAAAAAAAAATTATTTTCAAGAGCCAAATTATATCCCCCCTAAACTTAAGTTAAACAATGTTAAGCTTTTAAAGAGGGGGTCAAAGTTACCGGTCAATGCCAAGCTTTGCAAAGACCAAAAGTCAACACCAACCATTCGAAGAATTTATCAGTGAAACGCACCGGTTGGTGGAAGAACATATTGTATGGAGCCAGGAAGAAGTGGGGAAGAGATAAGTGGTGTAAAAGAAAAGGTTTACGTCTCGATTTGTAGAGACGAAACAATAATGGTGAATGGAAATGAGAATATGGATGATTAGGAATGGGAAGAATGGTCACATTCTCGTATGGGATAAGAAGAAATGGTGGTGGTTCGACTTCTTCAGGTGGAGCTTGATTAATGACAAAATCCGTGTCGTTTTGGAATGCGAGTTCGTCGGCGAAAATATCTTCGAAACTTTCATCGATGGTCCGATTGAACGTTTCAATGTCAATAAGTGTCGCTCCAGAATTCAACACACTTGATTTTTCAAAAATTATAGAGGTAGGAGACTCGTAAGGCCCATCTACCTTATTCTCAAAAGAGTCTAAATAAGGTTTTTCGAGAATTATCGAACTCAAAATATCGGATTGTGATTCATTAACACTCGATATCATTAAAGGATGATTAGAAGAAGAACCAGAGAAAGTGGGAGAAAGAAGTGGAATACGAACTTGATGGTGGAAATGGAGTGTATAAATTAGCACAATTTGTAATGACCGATGTGTAAAAAGAGATTGTGCTAATCTATCAACCCACTGAGAAATGAGGTCAAATCTCTCAAGATTTGTGAGAAAACATGGGTACGTCGAGCTTGGTAAACCAGACATTGAAAATGAAATTGTAACGGTTTCTTGCAAGGTCGGAACGTGGATGGAGGGAAGTGATTGAGGAAGGGTATCGGCTAAAGATTCAGGAGTGTGTGCTCAGTCAATGAAAGGGATAGAATGAATTGGAAAATCCGACTCCTCAAGTAAAACTGCTTTATCCTCAATAATTTCCTCAATACTCTCCTCAAAATTTAGCTTATCCATGAAATTCTCATCAAAATCAAGACGCATATGAAGTTCGGGAGAAACATTTAATGACTCGGGATGATGAATTGGAGAGAAAAATTCTGTCAAATCTGCGGGTTCATCATCCAAAATATTCCCAGCGTCAATATCCTTAATCAAGTAAAAAATTAATTTTTTCAGACACCTCAACAAAAGCATGGATATCAATCAATTTAGGTTCTAGAGTGGAGGTGTAGAGGTCAAAAGTATTGGTGATGGTTTCACTCGAAAAGGACCCTTCAAAATCAGGTAAATCAAACACTACAAAGTTGCACAACTCATTAAACGTTTTATCTTCAACTGGTGAATCATTTGGGACACTTGATAGACATTCGAAACCGGAGTTGTGTGATTCAATTGGGGATGGGTAGGTTTGATTTGGAAGGGTGCACAGCTCACTCTCTCCACTCAAATTCTCAATATGTCCAACCGCATCATCATACATTGGAAAATTTGGAGCTAGTTGGAAACTAGCTACCGGGTCACTAGGTTGTATAAGGGCGGCTATGAACGCATTCAAATCCATCATCTGTTGGCATGACACTACCATAAAGTCTTCCAACGACTGTTCCAGATTAGACATGGGTTGTGAAGGGCTTTCAGCAAAAGATTCAAAGTTGTTTGGATACTCGAAATTCCCAAATGGCTGTTCATAAGTAATGTCTAGGGAAGGTACAAAAGTCTGGTACGACTGGTAAGAATTTAATGGTTGGACAAGAGTAGGATCAACATTTGGATAAGAAGGTGAATGGAATTGTTGATCCAAAGAATTCGCAGTGGTGAAAGGAGTGAAAAATCGGTTACGAGATTGTTCAGTATGTTCAGCAATAGACATGGGTTTCGGAGTTACAACAGGACTCGAAAAAGGAGTATCAACGTAAAAAGGTGGTGAAGGTTGAAATGGTTGATACAAGGTGGATTGCGGAGTCCAATTGGTTGTCATAGATGCGTCTATTCGATCTTTCAAAGAAATTTTGGGCATGGAGGGGTCGTTCGAAATTCGACCAAAACAAGAACCGTAGGAATTAATGTCTGGTTGTGGGTACCAAAGTTTGGCAAGAGTTCTGCGAGGTGGGGTACCCATGTTGTGATGAGAGAAAGAGAAGAAAAAGAATGTGATTTTTTTTTAAAATTTTTTTTAAAAAAAAGTTGTTTGTTTTTGGAGTTTTGAAATTTTTGAAAGTGTTTTTATTTTTATTTTTATTTTTTAGAAAGAGTTTTTGCAAGAATGTGTACGGACTTACGGCACAATATCAAACAATCATAGTTAAAACATGCACAACCGTACCTAGAGCTATGGTCCTTAAAGTCCACTAGACCGCTTCTAACTATTCCAAAGTGAAAAATTGTGAGATATCCCTCAAATTGTCTCTTCACTGCCATTTATGGCCAGGTAAGCACATATGAAGAAAGGAGGGTTCCTGATAGATCTATATTTAGGTGTAGTAGTTAACCGCAATAAAAAACGGTGTCGCGTGTAGCTAGAACGAGATGAGTACGGGTCGTCCTCTGGGAAACGTTGAATATTTTATTCTTACTTTAGGCGTGTTGAGAAAGAAAGGAGGAAGAATAAAGAATGGTGAAGAATGGTTGTAGGATCTAGATCTACGTTAAACACGGCTGCAAAATATAGATCTGGATTAACTACGGATGTAGGTTTTATAGTAGAAGGGGGCTTCTAGGGTTCATTGGCATTTAGTAGTTATGGATGATTAATTAATGGTTACTCTTTTTATCCTTTAATAGATTTAAAACTAGAACGACGGTAATGCATGTAGATTAGGGTTTCTGGAGGGAAAAGGGTTCCCACTCTTAACCCTATCTCGACATGGATCTCCGTTCATATCTAGACTTTACCAAAACAATTGTTAATCTAATCTCTAATCGCGGTCGAGACTAGAAATGAATTGGTAGCGCGCCCAATTAGGATGTTAACTATTCTTTCGATAAAATTTATAAACTTTATAGGACGTAAAAAGAGTTTAAGGATCTTCATCATCCATTAATCTACCATAATCCCATGAACCCTATCAAGCGAAGAATTACACGCGCATGTTAAGATAAGAAGAGATGAAGTGGGAAAACATAATGTAAAACTACAAAGAAATAAAATAAGAAAAAAACTGCCTTTATTAATCAACAAAAATCATTTACACTTTGTTCCCTTAGAAAATGATTACAAAATGCGAGTTTGCTTCTCGGTCTCTTCTAAGGAGGTAGATGAACCGTTGATGATCAGCCTGGATGCGTGATCCTGTCGTGGACTTCGTGATCTCATCAGCCTGATGATTTTTCCAAGAGGCTTTCGGTCCTTATTTATAGTCCCAAAGCCAGAACCCTAGTTTTCTAATTTGGAAACCAGAAGTTAAGATCCTAACAGCGAAATCTCAACTCCCGAATCGTCTGAACAGCGGCGGAACCGCGGCCGTTGGATGGGATTGACTGCGGATCCGCGGTCTTATGGTGGGATCTTGGCCTTAAATTTCTGGGGCTTCATTTATGTAGTTCTTGGTGATCTTTTGACATCTCTGGAAACTGAAAATCTTCTCTTTGTCACTGCCAGAATTGATTTCATTAGTTTACTTTCTTAATTAGGCAGGTTTGTTTTACCAACTTTGATTTCCTTGATTTAAGTCCTGAAAATTCTGCACAATAACTCAACAAATAATATTAGTAGAGTTTGTTTTATCGAGATATTAACTTAACCATTAAGAATTGGTCAAAGGTATCTTAATAAGGTAAGCATATTTAAATGGGGCAAATGTTACATGGATATTATATGCTTAATTTTTCCTACCAAATGTTAATTATAATATATAAACACATGAAAATAGTATTTTTACAGATAAACCCTCATATGTTTCATAAACACCTTTTATTATATAGAAATAGTAGGAAAAATGTCATATTAATGGTGCAGTTTTATCAACTGAACAAATACCCCCAAACTTATCTTTGATCGTCCCGAGAAAACTAGTTTATTCAAGAGAATGAAAAAAGGAGAAAGCTAAGCACACTTTCGTAGGCAACACGATTTCACTGAGCACGTGCAACAAGCCGTTAAACCTCTAGGTGTCCCTAGTAGGAGAAGTGTTGTCTCCTGAGGGTTTTCAGCGGATTACACCCACAAAATCCTATAATAAAAGAGAGATGATGAAAGTTACACATAAAGATAAGAACTATAAAAAAAAGAATTTGAAAATAAGAGTTTTCAACTACACCAGTTTTTCAGTTGCTATGAGCCCTATCTTAATGGTCATGAAAAATGTTAGAAATCACATCATCCCTCAATAAAACAACGCCTTTAGTTTTCCTCCCTATCTTTCCTCCAAACATTGATCATATACGCCTACGTGAGTGAACTGGACATCTTTATACTCGGAGAATTCAATTCAAGCAATCATACTCTTGTCCATCTACCTTAGTACTTTTTAATCGATATTTATATGGAATATGCTCACACATTTTTTATGCGACCGTTAATACTTCTTGATGTAGTAACCGACCGATTACTCCTGTGCTTGCTAATTAGGTGCTTTTCCTCGTCTTGCAACACCTAAGGCTTAGCAGTGGCTCCCAAACCAGTTGGTCTAAGGCACTAGATGATAGTGCACCCTCGCTATATTTTTTATTGCTGCCTTGGTGATAACAAAACCAGTGTTTATTTTTCTTTTCACCATTTTATCTTTTATTTTTTATTTTCTTCATACTTTGGTTTTTAGACAAGAGCATTTCAAAGTATCCTCTATTATCCCGAATTTCAAGATGTGTGTAAGTGCGTATAGTAGGGTATCAACGTTCAAATGTTTGGCTTCCAGAATAGGAATTATTTTTCAGGCTTATTTTTATCCTCAGATTAGTAATTACCTTCATCTTACTAACCCTTGGGACAATAGCTCATAACTACTTATTACTAGTTTTGTTTAAGAAAACCTATAATTTTCTTGTTTTTCTCAAACTATTTCTATCTTTCATATGTAAATTTTCACTTTCAAACTTTCATTATAAAATTTTTTTTGTGCTTATATATAGTATAATGCAAAGTATCGCGTAAATAAGCACAAACCTCCCCCAAACCTGTTTGCAGCAGTGTCCTCACTGTTGTCATCTTTTAAATCTCAAAAACCTGTAGGCTTGGCAGGAAAGGTTATTAACTGGGGCAACAAAAATTGAAAGTGAAAATCCTCCCTAAACTTATTTTTGGCTCAAAATTTTTGAGGACAAATTTAATTTTCAAGAGCCAAAAATATACCCCCCCAAACTTAAGTAAATTAGTATTAAGCATTTAAAATTATTAGGGAGGGTAAAAGTTATTGGTCAAATTAAAGCCTTGCAAAGACCAAAAGTCAAAACCAACCATTCAAAAATTTTATCGATGAAGCACCAAGGTTGGTGGAAGAACATGTCACCAATTGACATGAAGAACTGGGGAGGAGATAAGAGATGTAATGGAAAAGGTTTACGTCTCGATTTGTAGAGACAAAACAATGATGATGGATTACTCGCATTCTCATTCTTGATAAGAAGAAGATGTGGCGGTTCAATTTCTTTGGGTTGGGGTTGATTCATCACAACGCCCATGTCATCTAAGAATGCGAGTTCATCAGCGATGATTTCCTCGAAGCTTTCATCGATATCCCGCATAATAATCTCATCAGTAAGAATGGGATGATACTCGGACTCCTTAAAAGGTTCACATTTAGCGTTAGATGTTGACTCGGATAACAACGTAATAGCGGAGTCGAGATCAGTATCGTGAAGCTCTTCAATTTCGTTGCTGTCGGAATCTATTGTTTCGATAGAACACACATGAGCATAGGGTTCGGAGGGTTCACTTTCCAACTTGTAAATGTTAAGCTCAATTAACATCTTCCCGAAGGATAAGTTCATAGAGCTGTTACGACAATTGATTACAGCGTTGGAAGTCGCAAGAAAAGGTCGACCTAAAATCACCGGAATTTGGTTTCGTGGGTTCGCTACAGATTGTGTATCTATAACGATAAAGTCCACAGGAAATATAAATTCCACGACTTTGATTAACACATCCTCTAGCTCACCCCTAGGTTGGGTTATAGATCGATCGGCCATCTGAAAAGTGCAATGCGCCGGTTTTAACTACCATATCCCTAATTGCTCATAAACAGAATACGGAAGCAAGTTAACACTAGCACCTAAATCGAGTAGAGCACGATTGATATTTTTACCCCCTAAAGAAATAGAAATTGTAGGACTTCCGGGGTCCTTTCGTTTCTTGGGTAGTTGTTGTGTAAAAGCAGTGCTCACATTACTCGCAAAGAAAAGTTTTTTAGGTACTTGAACTATTCTCTTCCTAGGGCACAAGTCCTTTAGGATTTTCGCATAAGACGGAACGTATTGAATAGCATCTAGAAGAGGAATGTTTTTGTTAACTTGCTTAAAAATTTCCACAATTTTCTCAATTTGTGGACTTGGTCTGTTGCCGCTTAACCTGTTTGGATAAGATGCTTTATCAATAAGGGTTGGGTCCAATATTGGAGAGGATTGTGGGGATGGAATGGATCCCAGAATTGGAGTAGGGATCGTTTTAGATAGATTTGTGGAAGTGGGCTGAGGGCTCGAGCCTTGGGGAACATGGAGAATAGGATCGGAAGAAGGTGGGAGACTAGACGAATTAGGGGAAGAAGTAGAAGCCAGGGTATCATTGGTATCACTAACATCATCAACTTGTTCACCCACTTAGTTATCCAGCACTCTTCCCGATCTCAACGTAGTAACGTCATTCATATTATGATTTTGTGAGTGGCCAGGATTCGGTAGGGGTTGAGATAGGAGTTTCCCTTTTTCTCTCGCACTCATCACGGCGATTGATCAGTCGAAAATATTGTATATTTTAGCCGGCAATTTCCCCATCTTTTACATACATTTAGAAGTGTTCGGCATTCATATTCTACATATTAGCAAATCTATCACAAAATATGAGATTGCATGTGTTAGACTTTTAAACCGACACTTTAAAGAAAAATTAACTGCATTACATTACATAGCATATTTTCCATATCTTGCAACCCCTGTTTCGAAGTCTGTGCTGGAAAAAGAAGCTTGCTCGATCATTACATCACTCGACCATTACAATTGCTCGTAAACTCATTGAACTCAAATCTGGTATCAACACAGAAGGGAAACTGCAATTCTAAACATCAGGCAAAATCCCAAACAGTAGTACCAAGCCACAGCAGAAAGCCCAAAGTCCAACCTCATCAACTGACCGCGGAAGGGCGGCCTAAAGGTACCTCGCGCGGCGGAAGAGCGGCCCATTGGTGACATCAGCTCTTCAAATTACACCACAACTCCTGTTTTAGTTCCTACAGCTCAAAAATGCACATAAAAGTCCAGAAGAGTCCAGACACTTCCACCAGATCAGCAAACTCCTAAACTAGCCTAATACTTCTAGAACTTTCCTAAACCCTTGCTTAAACCCTAAGCTAAAGCCCAACAAACTTGGCCAACAAACTTTGGGAGGGAAAGTCCAAATTCAAACCTAAACCTAGGGTTGTGAAAGTTCTATAAATAGGACCTTAGACTCATCATCATGTAACATCTTGGCATCTAGGAAAAGATTCAACATCTTAGATTTTAGCCATTCTCTTTTCTCCATCTTCCTCTTCCTCAAGTTTAGTGAGAAAGCTTGTAGGAAACCCTAACCCTAAATCCAACCACAATTCAAGATCTTGAGTGCAAGCCAAGCAAGATTCCTTCAACCCTTTTATGAGCCGAGCCGATCTTCAATCGGGCACGAGATCAAAGTAGATCCACGATCCACGGAGACGAGCGAAGCCGAGTCAACGATCGATTTCTTTCTTCTTGTAGATCTTGAAAGAATGTATTGAAATTGTTGATTAAATAAAAGGTGATATTTTCTTCTATCTTGTTTTCTTTAAATTCCGCATCATGTTATCTTTACTATTCTTGAATATTGTCTATGTGGTGATGTGTGAATAAAACTCCGCTCGTTAAGGAGTCGAAACGATCTTTAGTATGATGATGTAGCAAATTTGTAATCGATTCTTGAATCCCACGAGTTTGTAAACCCTAGCAAATTCAAGAACCGACAACCCATTTTGTTTCGATGCTTTCTTGATTTACATCGTTCAAAATGAGGGAGTTAGGATCGTTTCTTGAAATTGCTAGAGGCTAGAATGTGAATGATATCGACAACAGAACAAGGGATAAGATGAAACCCTAGTTTCACGAGAAAACCCTAACTCTTGTTGATGATCATCGATCTAGTATCAATCTTTCGAAGGACAAGAATACGAAATATTGTAGACTACAACACATGTAAAGATCCGATCGATTCCTATGAGCCCCTCTCTATTATTCTTGATTGTTGTTTGGAAAATACCATTGAAACCCGATTCTTGATTGTTTATAGTTTCTTGATTCTTTAGTAGAGAATTGTGACACATGAATACAAATCACTCTTGAATCTTGTTTTCTTGTTGCTTAACATTTCATTTCAAACAAATTAAAGTACAAACGAATCTCGAGATCCCTGTGGACGATCTGCACTCATTCATTAACTACATCCGACACCGTAGTTTGATTGCGGTCAATTTAAATATTTGATTTGATTTACACATCGAGAATTTACATTCAATCAAAATGGCGCCGTTGCCGGGGACTATTTGATTCGATATTAGACATTCAAATTCATTCAATAAAATGGCGCCGTTGCCGGGGATCGTGCGTTAATTCGTTTACATTTTATAGTTTGAAGTGAAAGAATTATTACATTTCATTTCTTGAAATCAAAATTCGTACAAACTCTTACACGTGTGTTGTGATTTGATTGCAAGGTGATCTGGAGCATTCTGAGCTGTGGAAAAATTATTTGGGATATACCAGAGTGCTGGAGATAGGAACAGAAAGAAGCTGAAGAAGTTTGGTACAGTGAACCCAACACCTGACCGCGGAAGGGCGGCATATACATGCTTTGTGCGGCGGAAGCGCCGCAGTCTGAAGGGTTCTCTGGAAAATTTTCCAGCAGGTGATTTCTGTCTCTCTCCCCTCGCCCTTTTTAGCTCCAACTAATCCTTTCTGCAGGATTCTTTGCAAACAATAGCTGCGCCGCAAAAGAAAATTAAAATTGTGCGTGATTTTGCTTTTCTTGGTTGTTTTGCATATTAAATACGGAATTTAAGGGGCACGGCCAAATCCAAATTAGGTGGGGATTTCATTACCCTTCCTAGGCCCCGAAAACCACCAAACTTGCATCCGCATTTACCCCCATTAACTAAAAGAAATCTAGAGATGTCTCTAAGGACTGTCGCGCTCATTTAGGACAAGAGAGGGCCGTGGGTAATTCATTGCTTATCCGCGTTTTCTTGTGGTGCCTAAGGCGAGTGTGTCTAAGGCTAGTGGTTATTAATTAGGTCCACTGTAGTGGTGGTTCCTTCCCACTTACCTGGCACTCATCCGGCCACAGGGGGACAAAGAGGCAGTGGAGGATTGATCCTGCGACTTGTCTTTTGGCAGTTAGGAGCGGTCTAGAGCCGGACCTAGGTGACCATTAGATTCTAGGGTTGTGTTGCTGCATTTGGTTGTCGCATCATTTTTTCAAAATCCGTCCCTTTTCAAAGCAAACACCGCATTCATTTTACCCCTAATTATAAATTCACGCTGCCACTTGTACTAACCCTTTTTAGTGCAAGATAGGCTGGACACGGGATTCTAGTGCCCGTTTAGTCCGCGTACCTTTTATTGACTCCGAAGTCGATAATTCTCCATTTACCTTTTCTTTACCTACTACCACACCCACACCGATGGATCCGAATCCATCAAACTTCTTTAACCCTAATCTGCCACCGTCCGTTGGTGCGCAGAATCCTCCCCATATTTCTCTTCAGGAAAGATGCTATCCACTTAGAGGTCCTCTTTCGACCTGCTTATCCACACCACCAGCCAATGGGGATAACTTTGAAATCAAGCCCGAGTATATCAACCTTTTACCCAAATACCACGGACTCGAGACCGAGGACGCTTACGTTTTCATTACCAAATTTGAAAACGTATGCGCAATGATGGGTACGTCTCAACTTTCTGTGGATGCGATGCGTCTACGACTTCTTCCTTTTACCTTGTGCGATATAGCCGAGAAGTGGCTATATAACACTACTGCACACTCTATTACGAATTGGGAAGAATTCGTCGCAGCATTCCTAAAGAAATTTTACCCAATCCAAAAGACGGCTCGAATCCGTAGCGAACTGAACCAATTTGCCCAGCTCCCTACCGAACCATTTTCAAAGTACTTTGAACGTTTCAAGGATCTAATGGTTCAATGTCCTCATCACGGCATCCCGAGATGGGAGCTTTGCCGAATCATCTATGAGGGCAGTAACCCTAGCACTAAACAGAGCCTTGAAAATATGTGTCAGGGTACATTTATGACCAAAGACGATGGGGAAGCTTGGCGATACTTAGAAGAGTTCGCTGAAAAATCACTAATTTGGGAGAGTGGAACCCAACCATTGAATAGGGGTGGCGTACACCAAATAGATGTGTCCATAGGTGTTCGAGCAGAAATGGCAGCAATGCAAAAGAAGCTCGACGCTATGGAACACAAAGTTTCTGCAGCCTCCCTAAACCCGGTATCACTCCCCAAAACTGTTTGTGGGTGCTGTTCTGATCCGTCTCACTTGACGGAAGAATGTCCGTTTCAAGGTCGTGAGCATACCAATGCCACATTTCAAAGACCTCGAAACGATCCTTTTTCTTCCACATATAATCAGGGTTGGAGGAATCACCCTAATTTTGCTTGGAACCAATCACAATCACAAAACACGGTTCCAAACCAAAACAATTTCCAAAGGGTCCCTCCACCACAACAGCAGCCACAACTTCAATTAAGTCAGCACCCCTTTCAAGCACATAATTTTCAAAATCAGGTCAACACACCTGCACTGTCTAGTCCTTTACAGTTGACCGGAACTGATGAATCCTCTTCTTTTGCACAATACATGAATTTGATCTTAACAAATATCATGCAAGTTTCGGCTGAAGTGAAATCTTCCGTCGATGACATGAAGAAAAACTCTGCGTCCCAAAACGAGAGTATTAAATCGATGGAGGAAGAAATTGCACGATTAAAAGCCGAACTAAGTGCAAGAGAGAAAGGGAAACTTCCAGCTCAATCCTTACCAAATCCTGGTTATTCACATTATGTGAATGCAATCACCACATTGAGATCTGGAAGAGTGCTTGACAATCATGTTGGGGAAGAAGTTGATGATACTGAAAATCATATCAACACCCCGGCTGAGACCTTTCCACACACACACACTTCTGACCCCAGTTCTTCTACCCTACCATCTTCTTCCGAGCCTATTCTCCATTTCCCAAAAGGCTCGCCATTACAGCCCACCTCTTTTACCCCTCCTCGGACGATTCCCACTTCTATTTTGGGATCGGTTCCACACACACTTCCTTCTCCCATGGACCCAGCGCTTATTGCTAAAGCACCTTACCCTAATCGGTTAAGGGCTAACACACTAAGTCCACAGATGGAGAAGATCACTGAGATGTTTAAACAGGTTAACATCAATATCCCTCTTCTAGATGCTATCCAACAAGTACCTGCATATGCAAAAGTTCTTAAAGATTTTTGCACTAGAAAGAGGAAGAAACAAATGCCCAAGAAGATATTCATGGCTAAGACAGTAGACACAGCTTTCCCCCAGCAATTACCGAGGAAACGTAAGGATCCTGGATATCCTACGATTTCCATCTCTATTGGGGAGAAACACATTAACCGTGCTCTACTAGATCTTGGGGCAAGTGTTAACCTGCTTCCTTTCTCAGTTTATGAGCAGTTAGGAATTGGAGAGTTGAAACCATCTTCATGCACTTTACAGATGGCTGACCGATCAATCACCAGACCTAGGGGTAAACTAGAGGATGTGTTAATAAAAATCGGGGAATTTATCTTCCCTGTAGACTTTATTGTAATTGATACACAGCCTGTAGCGAACTCACGGAATCAAATTCCGGTGATTTTAGGTCGCCCCTTTTTGGCCACTTCCAATGCTATCATCAATTATCGTAACGGTTCTATGACCTTATCCTTCGGGAACGGGACAATTGAAATGAACATTTACAAGTTAGGAAGTGTACCCTCTGAACCTACTGCTCAGGTCTGTTCTGTCGACTTAATGGATGTCGACAGCAGCGAATTTAATGATCCTCCTGATATTGATCTTGACTCTTTTCATATGTTGTTGCTTGACCCAATTATGTATCATACACATACGGACTCTTCCTTCAAGATGTCCAGGTCAACAACTAACACTGATTATGAACTACCTTTAGAGTCTGAAGATCACCCCGCATATTGTGATGACATTATTCTTCGGGGTATAGATGAAACTTTTGAGGAGATCTTCGCTGATGAACTCGCATTTCTAAAAAGCACGGGTGTTGAGACGAATCATGTCCAAATCAATGGAATTGAACCTCCACCCCTTCTTCTGAAATGTAAAAAGAATGCGAGTAATCCATCACATACACTGCATCGTCTCTCCAAAATGAGACGCACACACATTCTCTTCCAACACTTACCTTTTCCCCACTTCTTCTTCAACCAACCCGAGCACTGCATTGATAAAATTTTCGAATGGTTGGTGTTAACATTTGGTCTTTGCAAAGCTTGGCATCGACCTATGATTTTTGACCCCCACTTGTGATTTTCAAAGCTTAACATTGCATAACTCATGTTTGGGGGGGTATGTTTTTCTGGCTCCTGAAAAGAAAATTTTTACAAAATTTTGAGCCAAAAATAAGTTTCAGGGAGGGTCTTCACTTAAATATTTTGCCCCCACTAATAAATTCCTCCCAAGCTTACAGGTTTTTCAAGATTTAGCAGAAGGCAACAGTGAGGACACTGTTGAAAACAAGTTTGGGGGAGGTTTGTGCTTATTTTTGCATCATTTGCATATCATCTGCAAAAGCACAAAACATTTCTTTTAAAAATCTATAAAAATTAAAAAAATTTCAAAACCCATAAAAATTTAAAAATTTTCAAATATAAAAATAATTTTAATATTTACACTTTTTTGTATATAAATAAAATAATGAATGTTTAGATAGTGAACAATTACATCCATGAGATTAGAAAAATTTTAGAAAACTAAGAAAATTAGAAGTTTTCTTATACGAACTAGTAATAAGTAGTTATGAGCCGTTGTCCCAAGGGTTAGTAAGATGAAGGACGTCACTAATCTGAGGATAAAAATAAGTCTGAAAAATAGTTTCTATTCTGGAAGCCAAACATTTTGAACGTTGCTACCCTGCTATTCGCACTTACACACGTCTTGAAGCCTGGGATAGTAGAGGATACCTTGAAATGCTCTTGTCTTAAAGCCAAAAGTATGAAAAGAAAAGTATGTTTTGAAAATGGTGAGAAAAATGGATACTGGTTTTGTTATCAACAAGGGCAAGAAAAATATATAGCAAAAGGGTGCTTCTTCACCTAGTGCCCCAAGGTCAACTGGTCTGGGAGTCACTGCTATGCCTGAGGTGGTGCAAGATGAGGAAAATACACCAAGCATGCAAGCACATTAGTAATCGGTCGGTTAGTACCTCAAGAAGTATTAACGGTCGCATGAAAGTGTGTAAGCAATCTCGTTTGCCAAGAAGTACTGAGGTCGAAGGGCAAGAGTATGATAGCTTGAATTGAATTCTCCGGGAGTAGGGATGTCTTTACACACACGCAGGGTGATATGATCGATGTTTGGAATAAAGATAGGAATGAAGAATAAGACGATGTTTTATTGAGGGAGGACGTGATTTCTAACATTTTTTCATGACCATTAAGATAGGGCTCATGACAACCAAAAAGCTAGCTTAGTTGGAAACCCTAATTTTCAAAGTCTTTCTTTTACAATTCTTTTCTTTAAATGTAATATTCATGATCTTTCTTTTATTTTTGGATTTTGTGGGTGCAATCCGCTGAAAACCCTCAGGAGACAACACTCGTCCTACTAGGGACACCTAGAGGTTCAAAGGCTTGTTGCACGTGCTCAGTGCAATCGTGTTGCCTACGAAAGTGTGCTAGTTAGTTTTTCTCTTTCTTTGTTTTCTCCTTCTCCTTTTAATAAAACATTCGCTCGAGACGATCGAAATTAAGTTTGGGGGTATTTGATCAGTCGAAAATATTGTATATTTTAGCCGGCAATTTCCCCATCTTTTACATACATTTAGAAGTGTTCGGCATTCATATTCTACATATTAGCAAATCTATCACAAAATATGAGATTGCATGTGTTAGACTTTTAAACCGACACTTTAAAGGAAATTAACTGCATTACATTACATAGCATATTTTCCATATCTTGCAACCCCTGTTTCGAAGTCTGTGCAGGAAAAAGAAGCTTGCTCGATCATTACATCACTCGACCATTACAATTGCTCGTAAACTCATTGAACTCAAATCTGGTATCAACACAGAAGGGAAACTGCAATTCTAAACATCAGACAAGATCCCAAACAGTAATACCAAGCCACAGCAGAAAGCCCAAGGTCCAACCTCATCAACTGACCGCGGAAGGGCGGCCTAAAGGTACCTCGCGCGGCGGAAGAGCGGCCCATTGGTGACATCAGCTCTTCAAATTACACCACAACTCCTGTTTTAGTTCCTACAGCTCAAAAATGCACATAAAAGTCCAGGAGAGTCCAGACACTTCCACCAGATCAGCAAACTCCTAAACTAGCCTAATACTTCTAGAACTTTCCTAAACCCTTGCTTAAACCCTAAGCTAAAGCCCAACAAACTGGGCCAACAAACTTTGGGAGGGAAAGTCCAAATTCAAACCTAAACCTAGGGTTGTGAAAGTTCTATAAATAGGACCCTAGACTCATCATCATGTAACATCTTGGCATCTAGGAAAAGATTCAACATCTCAGATTTTAGCCATTCTCTTTTCTCCATCTTCCTCTTCCTCAAGTTTAGTGAGAAAGCTTGTAGGAAACCCTAACCCTAAATCCAACCACAATTCAAGATCTTGAGTGCCAGCCAAGCAAGATTCCTTCAACCCTTTTATGAGCCGAGCCGATCTTCAATCGGGCACGAGATCAAAGTAGATCCACGATCCACGGAGACGAGCGAAGCCGAGTCAACGATCGATTTCTTTCTTCTTGTAGATCTTGAAAGAATGTATTGAAATTATTGATTAAATAAAAGGTGATATTTTCTTCTATCTTGTTTTCTTTAAATTCCGCATCATGTTATCTTTACTATTCTTGAATATTGTCTATGTGGTGATGTGTGAATAAAACTCCGCTCGTTAAGGAGTCGAAACGATCTTTAGTATGATGATGTAGCAAATTTGTAATCGATTCTTGAATCCCACGAGTTTGTAAACCCTAGCAAATTCAAGAACCGACAACCCATTTTGTTTCGATGCTTTCTTGATTTACATCGTTCAAAATGAGGGAGTTAGGATCGTTTCTTGAAATTGCTAGAGGCTAGAATGTGAATGATATCGACAACAGAACAAGGGATAAGATGAAACCCTAGTTTCACGAGAAAACCCTAACTCTTGTTGATGATCATCGATCTAGTATCAATCTTTCGAAGGACAAGAATTCGAAATATTGTAGACTACAACACATCTAAAGATCCGATCGATTCCTATGAGCCCCTCTCTATTATTCTTGATTGTTGTTTGGAAAATACCATTGAAACCCGATTCTTGATTGTTTATAGTTTCTTGATTCTTTAGTAGAGAATTGTGACACATGAATACAAATCACTCTTGAATCTTGTTTTCTTGTTGCTTAACATTTCATTTCAAACAAATTAAAGTACAAACGAATCTCGAGATCCCTGTGGACGATCCGCACTCATTCATTAACTACATCCGACACCGTAGTTTGATTGCGGTCAATTTAAATATTTGATTTGATTTACACATCGAGAATTTACATTCAATCAGCGATCAACTGTGCAATTTGGTTTTCTATTGATTTAATACTCTCACCGTGGGAGGCGGAGTCTTTCTTTATGGTATCAATAGAAGACTTCATATCAGCCGACATTTGAATGGTATGTTTCATAAAGAAATCCAAAGTTTGTGCGAGTGAAGAGTTATCAGTACCGGCCAATTGCGGTGTAGAAGTGTTGGCCGGATTTTGAAAATTTTGTGACTGAAAAGGGTGCTGACTTTGTGGTTGTGGTTGTTGTTGCTGTAGAGGAGGTCTTTGATAATTTCTTTGGAACTGGTTTTGATTTTGGGGTTGCTTTTGGTTCCAAGCTAAATTAGGATGATTCCTCCATTCTTGATTGTACGTGGAAGAATAAGGATCGTTTCTATGTCGCTGCTGAAAAGCAGCATTAATTTACCCGTGACCTTAAAACAGTGCATTCATAGGACATTTTTCCGTCAAGTGTGAAGGATCTGAACAGCAACTACACACGGTCTTGGGAAGCGTTACCTGATTTAGGGAGACTGATGAGAATTTGTTCTCAATAGCGTCGAGTTTCTTCTGTATCGCTGCCATTTCGGCTTTTACTGCGATGGAAACATCGAGCTGATGAATACCTCCCCTAGATGAAGGTGGTCTTATGCTTTCCTACTGCAAAGTGTTTTCAGCGAGGACTTCCAGATATTTTCAAGCTTCACTATCATCTTTAGACATGAAATTGCATTGACAACTTGTTTCAAGCATCTTCTTTCTCGCTGGATTAATGCCAGATATATAATTCGGAACAAATCCCATCTATTTATTCCATGATGAGTACATTGGACAAGCATATCCTTGAAACGTTCAAAGCACTTCCAAAATGGTTCATTGGGAAGCTGGGTAAACTGGTTGATCTCGCTCCTAATACGGGCGGTTTTATTGTTTGGATAAAACTTCGTATAAAATGCTATTACAAATTCATCCTAATTAGTGATAGAGTGTGCAGCAGTATTATAAAGCCACTTTTTCTGCCAAGTCGCACAAAGTGAATGGGAGAAGACGCAAGCGCGTAGCATCCACAGTCAGTTGTGAAGTATCCATCATTGCGCATACGTTTTCGAATTTAGTGATGAAAACATACGCGTCTTCAGACTCAAGCCCGTGAAATTTGGGCAACAGATTGATGTAGTGGAGTTTAATTTCAAAATTATCCCCGTTGGCTGCTGGAATAGATAAGCAAGTGGGAAGTGGACCACAGATAGGATAACATCTCTCTTGGAGAGAGATGCGCGGTGGATTCTGCTCACCTACGGGCGGTGGTAGCGTGGTGTTATAATTTGATGTAACACCTTCCATCTCGGTCGATGTGGTGGGTGGTGGGAAAAAAGAAGATGAAGAAGCACCGACTTCGGAGTCGATAGCACGAACGCGGACAAGACGGGCACTAGAATCCCGTGTCCAGCCAAGCATGCACTAAGCGGGTTTAGCGCAAGTGGCAGCGTGTGTTGGATTTAAAAATAATTGGTTTGTTTTGAAAAATGTGTTGGACTTAGACAAATCACACAAAAATGCACAAACAACCCTAGAACTAAGGTTACCTAGGTCCAGTCTTTAGACCGCTCCTAGACTTCCAAAGGACAAGCCGTAGGATCAATCCTCTACCACCTCTTTACTACTCTTATGGCCAGGTAAGTGCCAGGTAAGTAGGAGGCATCCGCTATACGAATCACTGAAAATAGCGGGCCTTAATTAAATAACCACTTTCCTTAGACACACTTGCCTAGGCACCACAAAAGTAATGCGGATAAGCGATAAATTATCCACGACTTTCCTCTGTCCTTATTGAGCGCGACAGTCTTTAGTGTCTTGTCTATATATTTTTTAAAATTAATGTAGGGTTGATGCGGATGCTCGTTTTGTGATTTGCGGGGCTTAGGAAGGGTGATAAAATCCTACCTAATCTGAATTTTTGTCTTGCCTCTTAAAAATCCGTATTAAAATATGAAATAACAAACCTATAACAAAACTTTGCAAAACGATTTTTGAGCGGCGATATTTTGCAAAGAATCCTGCAGAAAAGATATTTTATTGGATTTCAGAGGAGAGAGAATGAGTTGAAAATTTCACCAGAGAATTTTGGAACCCTAATTCCTCACTTAAGCCGCGGATCCGCCGCTAAAATAACCTTTCTACCGCGCTTCCGTTGTGCTTTGAGGGAATATTTTGATGATTTTTGCTATATGGCCTCCTGTGCTCCTTTGGATCTTGATGAATGTCTCTGGCTCTTTGTTTTCTCAAGTGTGCGACTCCAGATCCCCTCGTAAAATTCACACAATAATCGTTAAATCTACAATTTGCAGTTTTGTTTTAATTATGAAATAGATCGAATAAGAATTCAACACAAATAGTAAGAATAAAAAATTACGCACGTATTCCCGGCAACGGCTCCATTTGATTGATCTAGATTTATGTGTAGTAGTTAACCGCAATCAATAACGGTGTCGCGTGTAGCTAGACCGAGATGAGTACGGGTCTTCCTCTGGGATACGTTGAATATTTTATTCTTACTTTAGGCATGTTGAGAAAGAAAGGAGGAAGAATAAAGAATGGTGAAGAATGGTTGTAGGATCTGGATCTACGTTAAACACGGATGTAAAATATAGATCTACATTAACTACGGATGTAGGTTTTATAGTAGAAGGGGGCTTGTAGGGTTCATTGGGATTTAATAGTTATGGATGATTAATTAAAGATTACTCTTTTTATTCTTTAATAGATTTAAAACTAGAATGACAGTGATGCATGTAGATTAGGGTTTCTGGAGGGAAAAGGGTTCCCACTCTTAATCCCTATCTCGACATGGATCTCCGTTCATATCTAGCCTTTACCAAAACAATTGTTAATAAAATCTCTAATCACGGTCGAGACCAGCAATGAATTGCTTGCGCGTCCGATTAGGATGTTAACTATTCTTTTGATAAAGTTTGTAAACTTTATAGGACGTAAAAAGAGTTTAAGAATCTTTATCATCCATTAATCTACCATAATCCCATGAACCCTAATAAGCGAAGAAATACTCGCGCATGTTAGGATAAGAAGAGATGGAGAGGGAAAACAAAATGAAAAACTACAAAGAAATAAAATAAGAAAACAACTACCTTTATTATTCAACAAAAATCATTTACACTTTGTTTCCTTAGAAAATGATTACAAAATGCTAGTTTGCTTCTCGATCTCTTCTAAGGAGGTAGATGAATCGTTGATGATCAGCCTGGATGCGTGAGCCTGTCGTGGACTTCGTGATCTCTTCAGCTTGATGATTTTTCCAAGTGGCTCTCGGTTCTTATTTATAGTCCGAAAGCTAGAACCCTAGCTTCCTAATTTGGAAACCAGAGGTTAAGATCCTAACAGCGAAATCGCAATTCGCAAATCGTCTGAACCGCGGCAGAACCGCGGCCGTTGGATGGGTTTGACCGCGGATCCGCAGTCTTATAGTGGGATCTTGGCCTTAAATTTCTGGGGCTTCATCTATGTAGCTCTTGGTGAACTTTTGACATCTCTGGAAACTGAAAATCTTCTCTTTGTCACTGCCAGAATTGATTTCTTTAGTTTACTTTCTTATTTATGCAGGTTTGTTTTGCCAACTTTGATTTCCTTGATTTCAGTCCTGAAAATTCTGCACAATAACTCAACAAATAATATTAGTAGAGTTTGTTTTATTGAGATATTAACTTAACCATTAAGAATTGGTCAAAGGTATTTTAAAAAGGTAAGCATATTTAAATGGGCCAAATGTTACATGGATATTATATGCTTACTTTTTCCTACCAAATGTTAATTATAATATATAAACACATGAAAATAGTATTTTTACAGATAAACCCTCATAGGTATCATAAAAACCTTTTATTATATAGAAATAGTAGGAAAAATGTAATTGTGCAGTTTTATCAACTGAACAGTTCCGCTCACGAATCACCGTGAGACGGGCCTTTTAAAGTTACCTTTCTCATTTGTCTAGCCTAGGCACTATAAAATCAAGTTTAGATAAACGATTGAATGCCTACAACCTTCCTCTGTCCTAATGAGCACGACAGTGCTTAGTTGGCTGAGTCTAGATATTTTTTAATTTAGCTCAAGGGTGATGCATATGCTTTTAGTGATTTTTGGGGTCTTAAGAAGGGTGATGAAATCCCCACCCAATCTTGATTGGTGTTATAGCCCTTAGATTCCGTATTAATTATGCAAAGTAGTTAACACACCAAAAATCTAAATCACTTGCAAAGAATTTTTTTTGCTTGGCAGCACAAAGAATCCTGCACAAAAAAACAATTTATTGGATAGGAGAAAGAGAATCTGTGCAAAGAAACCTGCAGGAAATTTTTTCAGTGGAGTGCAGAGGAGAGGAGATGAGAAAAGAGATACTTATAGAGAAAATTGGTAGCTGACGTCACTAGTTGACCGCGGTTCCGCGGTCAAACCCTTGCTTCTACTGCGGTTTCGCGGCTGAACATTTGGTTTGGATCTTCAAATTTGGTTCTCTGTTCTGAGTTTGTTTTCCTCTACCTGTCAGATCTTATGAATATTGATTTGTTCACTGAATTTGCTCCAGATCTGAAACAGAGTTTGCTCCAAGCCTGCACACTTGCACAAAAACCTTACAAAAATAACAAGATGATATTTATTTTTATTTTTTTTGTTTTAAAATTTTTATTTAATTAACCCGAAATTACAAAAAGAAATAAACTACCGTTTCCCCGACAACGGCACCATTTGATTGTTAACACATTTTTCGTGTGCGTGTTTAAATTTAAGAATACCGCAATCAAGACGGTGTCTCTTGGTAGCTAGCCGGTTGAGTACGAGTCGGTCCACAAGGAAATGGTGTTCTTTCTTTAAGTTCTAACGTGTTAAACCCTATTTTGGGTAGGTTTAAGATCTTAGAATGAGATTAAATTGATTTAAAAAGCTTTCTAGGGTTAGAATTAGGTTAGTTTAAAAAAAGGGATTCTTCTCGCTTCAATCAATGCCCTAGTTAAGATATTAGGTGTTATGGTAATAGTCAACAAAGGGGATTAGCACGATTAGGAAGAAACTTAGTTTCTTCCTTTTGGTCATTGTCCGTCCTTTCTTGGCTCTTAGCCCTAACCTCCGGTTGATTCAACCAAAACCGGTCTAACTAGGGAATCACCGCTATCATGTAGATAGGGTGCCGTAGTGAGCGATGTGTGGTTGAATTAAATAGAGTCCTAATTAACAATTATATGAGCAAAGAAAGGAGTGAGAGAGATTTTCTTATCTCAAACCTTCCCTATCATAACCGTAACAAGTGAGGAATTACTCACTCATTAGGAAAGTGATAAGAAAATTAATTTTTATATTTTTTATATTAGACAAATTAAATTGCAGATAATAAGGATAAAAAAAATGCAGGTAATAAATTTCAATTAAGAAGAATGCAAGAATAAATGAAAAACACTTACTTTATTGATGACCTCTCAACAAGCATTACAACTGGAATTAAAATTTAAAACTAAGAATTAAAAAGAGGCATGCCATCATTTGGCTTTCAACTTTCCTATTTATAGATAGGAAAAACCCTAGGTTACATTCTGATCCACACTTGAATTTACAAGACCACCCTAAGAAAGCCTGGTCAAAGCACACCGACACCCACCGACACCTGGACCGACACGTGCACTATATAGCCGCGGAACCGCGGCAGGAAGGCATGTTTGGCCGCGGTTCCGCGGCCAATTGGTGTGATCTCTGGATCATTTCTTCATGGTTTCTTCATGTTACTTTTTCTTTTTGTTTTCTTCACTTGGTTCCTCAGAATCTCTTCTATTTTCTTCCAGATTTCTAACAGTGCAGAATAATGTGGACTTTTATCGTGAGCTTCGCGTTGAAGTCTTGAATCTTGCGCTACCCTTGTGCTTTGTGGATTGAACTGTCTTCTGATCTTCATTTGTTCCTTGAACTGGTAGGTGGCATCATACGGATTCATCTATTGTTGGTCATAGTCTCACATTTGTAGCGTCTTTTTATTAATTTCACTGTAATGATCTAAGAACCTGTAACCTACAACTATTTAGCAGACATGGATCAAAAGAACCTATTTTTATGTAATGTGATTAAGAATGGGTAATATAATAATGCAAAATTCTGATATGAACAATATCCAAAGCATTCGCAAGGAATATCTTCTACCACGCTGAGGAGAAAAATGTGTTTTGTTTCTCAGCATGCCACCTTTTGGAAAGGGAATTTCTTGTGAAGAAATTAGTGTTCATGAGGTAGAACTGGAAGGAGTTCCATCTATACAAACTGCAGCTGATGATTTGGTAAACCCGGAGGATTCAATAGTTTCCAATGAACCTCAGCCTCTCCGCCGATCCGGTAGGGTTCCTCATCCATCTGAGAGATACTTCGGTCTTCTCTATGACAATGGGAGCGAGGATTGCATCATGAGATGATGACCCAACTAGTTTCGAGTAGGCCATCAAGAGTGGGGACTCTGTGAGAATGGCTGGATGCTGAGCGATCTGAGATGGAATCCATATACACCAACAAAGTATGGACTTTGGTTGCTATATCTGAAGGGTTATATCCCCATCAGGAGCAAGTATATCTTGAGAAGATTACTTGGTGTACATGGAAAAGTTGAGACTTTCAAAGCTATGCTTTAGTCCATCTAGATACTTCTTGCCATTACTACATACCATGACTACGATATCTGGCGGTTGGGTGTCATGACTGCTATTGTAATTGATGATTTAGAAGAGAGTGTCTATAAGTACACAGCTAGAGGGCTTCGTAGATAGTGGGAGCAACGGAAATGTGTGCAAGTTTCTTTATATGCTAAAGCATGCATCGCGGAGTTAGAACATCTGTTTTGATGTGGTAGTCAAAGCGTTTGACTTCATCAAAATGGTAGATGAACCTTGTATATACAAAAAGGGTAGTAGGGAGTACGGTGGTGATCCTCGTATTGTACGTGGATGACATACTCCAGATAGGAAAGGAGTTTCATATGCTGCACTCGGTCAATCTCCTCTTATCACAAGGATTCTCCATATAGGATCAAGTTGATACCTCCTAAATCCTGGGTTTTGGTTCTATGAGATAGATCTAAATGGATGTTAGTTTTCTCACTAGGTGTAGTGAGATGGTATTAATCGATCCTGGGGAGAATCACTGGATAGCTTTCAGGGTGGTAAGGTTGACTGATGTTAGTCACAGGCATTGTCATTACCCTCGGTGTAGGGATGGTATGTTGGAAGAGTTCCAAGCAAGATACCGTGGCATACTAGACGATAAAAGCCGGATACATTGCTACCATGGATGCTACCAAAGAGGTAGTCTGGATGTATATAGTTCATGAGATGAACTTCGTTCCTACCATTGTGTGAGAATGGAGTTATGGCTTTGGCCTAGGAACCCCCGTCCCATCAGTGATCCAGACATATTCTTAGGCAGTATCACCTGATCATAGAGATGGATGATCTCCAGGGAGATCGAGGTTAGGAGAGTAGACACAGAGGAAAATAGCGCGGATCCACTCACAAAGGCCAATTTCCCAGTAGAGACTTTTATGGGATGGTTGAGTATGAGATACTTCAACCACTGTTGATTGTTGGGTATGAGATACTACAACAGATGGCCCTAGTGCAAGTGGGAGATTGTTAGTGATATGTATGCCCTAGAGGCCATTATTGTACATACGATGTATATTGTAGTGGATGCTTGGACATATATATGGAGGAATTTCTTGCTCGACATGATAGTAAGCTATCTGGTTGCTCTTTTTCTTAACATGTACTCTGATTGTCTCTATGTTACATGTTGATAAAGCCCTGAGGATGAGTACTTGACTACCAGGACTATGATACAGATCATATTAGTGGGGACAGTGTAGTCGCTAAGTACATCCTTAAAATGTTCCTAGTCGCAGGTGTATCGAGACAGGGCATCGATATATCAGAGTAGACTAGTGTATACTTCTCGACCCATGTAGATGGGCGATGGATGATCCCATATCCATTGGTGCTTGACATCAGAGATAGTATACGGGTTCTCAGTGGAGACTGGGTACACTGGACAAACTCGCTGAGAACTCACAGATGGTATTATACCTAACGTCAGATGGCAGTTCTCTGGTGACAGGTTAGTCTGTAGACCCGAGATCTTCATAGAGTCTTGTGTGATTCTGACTGTTCTTTGATTTCCTTCTTACCACGTTCAAGAGAACGTGTAAAACGGTAGCTTTTGGGTACAGTCCCGAATCACATGGAAGCAATGAGCAATATGAGGGGTTTCTTCTCTCCTGGTATTGGGGGTTGATGTTGCGCTGTGCTCGATTGGCTATAACAGGAAGTCCATGGCCAAGGCTGCTTCAGAGATATACTGGTAAGTGTTATCAGTAGTTTCTCGACCCGTTATGAGCCTCACATCAGCACGAATTTTCGAGTTACTGTTGTCTGACGTTTACCACCCCTAGACGAGATATGCGACATATCAGATGAAGAGACCGGACTGTACGGTAGTGTTACTGATTGGATTCGCAGGAGTACGAGCTGTCTTGCTTGTTGATCTTCTGATCGCTCAATACCCGGATGGCTGTTACGTTTAGCAGACCGCTTGCGGCTTATGCGTGTTTGATATGATCATCAACTACTGCCGGCGTATTGATGAGTCTTTAGAGTCCTACACAGGGTTTTCCTGGCTCAAGCAAAATGGAGTAGGAGCACATATGCGATATGTGTGGGACCGAGATTAATACGATATGAGATACCATATTCTATTCTCGCGATTTGTGACATTGGTCGGTTATATGCGATATAGCCGGGTTATTAGATCAAGTGTTGATTCGATAAGTTGTTACATATGATATTAGTCGGTTTTATGTAATATAGCCGGATTATTAAATCAAGAGTTGATTTAATAATTTAATGAATAATTATATATTTTATATATTACATTACTTTAACTAGTATTAGCTCACTTAAGATTTCTTTTCTCACTTGATGTGCACATTGTATATATGTGATATGTATTTGTGTACATGAATTGTGTCATGCTTGATGATACATGCAAGATGGGTGTATGAGACTTATAGCCATGCTATGTTTTAAACTAGGGTTTTATTTGTTTTAAGCAAATAAAACATTTGGATTTAGTCAAGGTTAAGCTTGGAGAATCTTGTAGAACATTGACCAAGTCCACTTGTTTGTCATGCTTAAGATATTTCTTAACCCAAGCCTTAACCTTAACCCTTGGTTAATTCTCTACATGAGTTAGGCATGAGAGCTTAACTCACCCATGGTTGCAATTAATTCATTTGGATGATTAACTCATATGATAAGTTCATTCTTCTTCTTCTTCTTATTCCTCAAAGCTTTCTAGCTTCAATGGAGATATGAGAAAAAGTGTGAGAAAATGAAATCTAAAGTGAGCCCACTTTCTACTTCATCATCCTCTACTACATGCTATTTAGTATAGGGTGTTTGCTTCACTAATTTCATAATTAGTGAAGAGATAGCTTGTGTTAGTGTCTCCTCGATGTAGATCATCTTCGGCATCGAAGTCTTCGAAGCAAGCATGTTCGTTTCTTCATGGGAGCCTCTATAGAGTCCGGAGTTCACGATCGCAGCGAAAGGGACTACTACACGGAGCTATTGAAGTGAAGGACCGGTCTACAAAGGTTGTATTCCTTGCTCACTAGACTTGAAAATTGTTTGCATTTATATTTCCATCAATTTCTAGTTAACGATTCTAAATTAGGATTAGCTAAAACGGCAAAAATTTGAATTTGGCATGGACGATGCCTCCCGAAACCTCGCTGCCGTCTTAGGTAACCCTGCAAAGGGATCTCGGCCCTTGCCTCGTCGAATGAGGTGCTGGATATTCATAACCGAATACCATTGTGCAAAACAAAAGAAAACGTCCTTGCAATAACAGCTTTTGAAAATTTGTTCCAACAACATCGAATAGGTTTGTTTTCCTTGCATTGATCAGAATCAATGCAGTCCCATCAATTAATCACACCAAAAAAGAAGAAAAATATGATGTACGTATATGCCATTCGCATTCAACACTGGGTCCCGTCATCACCCATTAGGTTACTTAACTATCTACAGAGCGGGGACTGGACTAGCACGGGTGTAAAACATATACAACATCTACTAGTATATATATAGAAATATATAATATTCGCTCCAGGCATGATAAATGCAACATCATAGATAAGTAATAAGCATCACAGAACAATACAGATAATCTGGGAGCCCCGAGTTTCCTTTGAGCCGCAACTGAAACCCGACGTTCCCCTAGTCGTGTGGATAGCCTGTGCATTGAAAACTTAGACCCTTATAAGTGTGGCAACTTACCCACCAAAACAAGAAGCGAGGCAGCCCCTTTCAACAAAGTGAATGGGCCACCCATCACTTCACGGAGTCCGGTAACTTGAGCACCCCACCTTGGGTCAACCTGTACCCCCTACGAGTGCGGCGAATAGCCTGCCAATTCTAGAGTGAGGCCCCCTTCTTCTTAATGCCATGAGATGAGGACCCGTTGCCCTCCAGAACCCGGCTATCCGTGCACTCCATCACGGGGTAATCCTAGTAGAGAAAAGAAAAATATGTACAATAGTGACATCGACCTCAATCCGGTCGTGCCCCAAATAAATAATATACAAACATGCAGTGACGGTAGTCCACATGTCGGACGCTCGCCCCGCGATATCAAATGTACAAATAAAACTAAACTTTACTAACATTGTGTAAGTCCACGTTGCGACCCCCGGTTCTTACGGGGATGCGGAAACGGTATAAAAATCAAATTTTTAGCGCAAGGGGCAACATGGACTAAACAAAGTCGGGATCTTTTCCTAAACTAAAACTAGCAAACTAGCTAAAGAGAGTTAGCTACTCGGATGAAGATGGTTATACCTAGCTTGTCTTGAACTCCTTCGTCTTCAAGCTCCGGTGGTGGTCCGATGGCTCCTTCTCGTCGTCTCCGTACGCCGAAGATAGATCCACTTGAAAGCTCCAACGTTTATCTCCTTCTTCGTTCTTTGAAGAAACTAGTTCACTTGGTTTGCTAAACCTAGTGAACTAGAATGAGTAGAGAAGATTTAGAATGGGATTTTATCTATGGTTCTTGATTCTCAACACATGAGAGATATGAACCATAGAGTCAAGAGTGGGAGCAAGAGGATGAGAGTGAGAGCAAAGTGGAGAGCTCAAGAACAAGAGAGAGAATGAGCAAGAAAGAATGAGGCTCTCATTTGTCTCTCACCCTCTCATAATCCAAAGTAATCATAACTCATCATATCAATAAAAGTCTTATGTGATGGTTGAAGCAACCATAACCTTATCATGTCATGCACTCATTTTACTCAAAAGAACAAGCAAGTAAAAGTCTTTGGCATGAAATGATAGCCATGGTTATCATGATGGTCAACTAGTCAAGCCTAGTCAACCGGTCAACAAAGTCAACAAGTCAACAAAAGTCAAGAAGTCAACAAAGTCAACAAAAGTCAACAACCAAGTCACCATAATACTTAATTAATATAATAGTTAATCACATATCATATTCTCATTAGGGTTGAGCAAAAAGTCAAAAAGTCAACGGTCAACTGTCAACAACCCTAATGAGAATCCGCTGTCTGTGCCTCCCTGTCAACTGTGCATACACACCCTCATCCGCGTTCTGAGGAACACGAATGCAAACTGGATAAATCCAATCCCATAAGGTACACTAGGATCTGGCTTAAACCAAAGCCCGCTAGTGTATACTGTCCGGACACTGTACGTGCACAAGTGCACGGATGTGACCGAACCCTGTCGCAAAACCATGCGAACTGTAGCAATACCATGCGACCTCTACTCTTTTGCCTAAAGGCGAAAAGCTTTCTGTGTGGGACTCTAAAGACTCGACACTACGCTGGCAGTGGGTTTAACCACAGACCGCAAGCGGCACTAGCTGTGCGTAACGGTCCCCAGGTAATGCCGACAAGAAGACCGACGAGGCGAAACCCATCTGAACTCCTACTGAGCTTGAGTGTGACATTCTCCGTACAGTCCGGTCTGTTCGTCTGATACATCGCATGGCGGGCCTAGGGGGCGGTAAACGTCAGTCCCCCAATAGCGGTACAAGTCGTGCCGGAGCGAAGCCCAAAACACCCTGAGATAACACTGGAAACCTACCAGTATATCTCGTTTGCCCTGGCCAGGGACTACTCGTGTATTGGCTCTCCTAGACACAGCGCGATGTCAACCCCCAATACCGGAGAGACGAATCTTGTCTAACCGTCACTGCCTCCAAGTGCTTCGGGACTGCACCCAACCACCACCTGTTTGCACGACTCCTTTGAGCCGTGGTAGGGTAGTGATCAAAGTACAGTGGGAACACACCCGAGGCGAAGTGACAGTGTCAAGTCAGCGGACTAAGCTGTACTCATGTCACCTGGGAACTGATAACTGACGATAGGTATAATACCAACTAGTCAGTTCCTGACGAGTCCTGTCCAGTGTACCCGTAACCTAACGGGCACCCGCATACTATCTCAAGTACGACGTACTGACGGCCGTGGGACAGACCGTCTCCCACACTGGGATGAGAAGCGCATGCGCTGGTCTACTCCGGAGTATCGATGCCCTGTCTCGATAGTCCTGCGACCAGGGACCTGCATAAGGATGTGCTTATAGATTACCCAGCCCCACTAGTGTGACGGCCATCACATCGCTGGTAATCAAGCAAAGATCCTAAGGGCTCCACTAATGTGTATAGGCGATATACAAAAATAAACACATGTACACATTGAAGTAGAAATAAACCAAGTAGCATACTACTATTTTGAGCAAGATTGTATATACAATGTGAATATCCCAAGCTTCCATTAAGTAATATACATACTAGTATGATACAGTAATGGCCTCTAGGGCATATACACTAACAATCTCCCACTTGCACTAAGGCCATGTACTGGCGTATCGAAGACCTATCATCTCGATCAGCCGCTCGAACTGAGTCTGGGGCAAGGCCTTGGTGAATGGATCTGCAGTGTTGTCTTCTGAAGCGACTCTCCGAACCTCGATCTCCTGGCGATCCACGATCTCCCTGATCAGGTGATACCGCCTCAAGATGTGCCTGGATCTCTGATGGGACCTGGGTTCCTTCGCTAAAGCTATAGCCCCGTTGTTGTCGCAATACAGAGGTATTGGATCAACAATGGACGGAACCACCTGAAGTTCTTTCAAGAACTTCCTCATCCAGACAGCTTCTTTTGCGGCATCTGATGCAGCGATGTATTCCGCTTCCATCGTCGAGTCTGCAACGGTTTCCTGTTTGGAACTCTTCCAAGACACCGCCCCTCCATTGAGGGTAAAGACAAAACCCGACATGGACTTGGAATCATCCTTGTCACTCTGGAAGCTGGAGTCAGCAAAGGCCTCGATCTGGAGGTCTTTTCCGCCATACACCAAGAACATCTCCTTAGTCCTTCTCAGGTACTTGAGAATGTTCTTTACCGCTATCCAGTGTTTCTCCCCAGGGTTAGACTGATACCGTCTTACCACACTCAGTGCATAAGCTACATCCGGTCTGGGACACAACATCGCATACATTATAGAGCCTACCGCAGAAGCGTAGGGTATAATAGACAT
Organism: Agapanthus africanus; assembly: GCA_030015575.1. Lineage (NCBI taxonomy): Eukaryota > Viridiplantae > Streptophyta > Magnoliopsida > Asparagales > Amaryllidaceae > Agapanthus > Agapanthus africanus. The sequence continues at coordinate 291,117,744 of JASDDO010000012.1, read as the reverse complement.
GCGATCCTTCTCCAAATCAGTCTTGGGAGACATCTCTTTAGAGAGGGTGATCCCGTGACAAGCCGGTAGGTTACCGCGCTTGGAATCTTCCATACTGAATCTCTTCAGTATGGTGTCGATGTACCTGGACTGTGAAAGTCCTAATATCCTCTTGGATCTGTCACGGTAGATCCGGATACCCAGAATGTATGAGGCATCACCCAGGTCTTTCATGGAGAACCTGTGTGACAAGAACCCCTTGACAGATTGTAGCATAGGAATGTCATTTCCTATTAAGAGAATGTCATCCACGTATAAAACGAGGAATACTACAGTTCTCGCTACAAATCTACTATAGATGCATGGTTCATCTGGATTTTTGATAAAGCCAAATTCTTTGACCGTCTCATCAAAGCAGATGTTCCAACTCCGCGATGCCTGCTTTAGTCCATAGATGGACTTAAGCAACTTGCACACCTTTCCGCTGCTCCCACTCTGAATGAAACCCTCTGGCTGGTCCATATAGACACACTCCTCTAAATTTCCATTTAGAAAAGCTGTCTTTACGTCCATCTGCCAAATCTCATAATCGTGGAAGGCAGCAATGGCAAGAAGGATCCGAATGGATTTCAGCATGGCTACTGGAGAAAAGGTTTCGTCATAGTCCAAGCCAGGTCTTTGACGGAAACCCTTTGCTACCAGCCTAGCTTTATAGGTCTCAACCTGCACATCTACACCAATCTTCCTTTTGAAGATCCACTTGCATCCTACGGGTTTTACCCCATCTGGAGCAATGTCCAACGTCCATACCTTGTTGGTGTACATGGACTCCATTTCGGTGCGCATTGCATCCAGCCATTTCACTGAGTCAACGCTCTGAACGGCCTGCTGGAAGCTAGTAGGCTCATCATAGTCTATGATGCAATCCTCTCTATCCCCGTCTATGAGAAAACCGCAGTATCTCTCGGGCGGATGAGACTGCCTACTACTCCTACGGAGCGGCGTAGGAATGTCCTGTTCTGTTGAACCCTCTGGTTCCACTAACCTTTCAGCAATAGTCTGTGGTTCTGGAATTTCTTCCAGTCCTACTGCGCTCCCACTAATTTCCTTTTCCAAGAACTGGTGTTCTAGAAAGTGGGCATTACGAGAAACAAGGACTTTTTGTTCCTCGGCGTAGTAGAAAAGATACCCCCTGGTGTTCTTTGGGTATCCCACAAACTTGCACAGTACTGAACGTGCCTCGAGCTTGTCCGCATGCTGCTTTTTGACAAAAGCCGGACATCCCCAGATCTTCAGATATTGAAGATAGGGTTTCTTCCCACTCCACATTTCATATGGTTTGGAAGGCACAGTCTTAGTCGGAACTCGGTTCAAAAGGTACGCAGCTGATTCTAGCGCATACCCCCAGAATGATCGCGGTAACTCAGCGTTACCCATCATGGACCGCACCATATCCAATAGGGTGCGGTTCCGTCTCTCCGATACACCGTTATGTTGCGGGGTGTAAGGAGGAGTAAGCTGAGAGAGAATTCCGTTCTCTTTTAAATAGTCCAGGAACTCGGCACTTAAGTATTCTCCACCTCGATCCGATCTTAGAATCTTAATACTTTTGCCGGTCTGTTTCTCTACTTCATTCTTATACTCCTGGAATTTTCCAAAGGCTTCGGACTTATGTTTCATTAAGAAGACATGACCGTACCTTGAGAAGTCACCCGTAAAAGTAATGAAGTAAGAATGTCCGCTTCGGGCATGTGTAGACATTGGACAGCACACGTCACTATGTACGAGTCCCAAGAGCTCGCTCGCTCTTACTCCATGTCCAGTAAACGGAGTCTTTGTCATCTTTCCTTTGAGACAGGATTGACAAGTGGCATACGACTGATATTCGAACGCATTCAAATACCCTTCTGTATGTAACTTAGTCAATCTTCTCCCATTGATGTGACCCAGTCTACAATGCCACAAGAAAGTCTGATTTATTTCTGGAGACTTTCTTTTGTGTGTATTCTGGACATTAAAAATCTGTGGTTGGTTTAACACGTATATACCATTACTCAAAGTACCTGACCCAATCAAAACTTGATTAAGGTGAATGTTTACAACATTACTTACAAACGCAAATTCATAACCTTCTTTAGAAACTAAAGATACAGAAATGATATTACAAGTTGCGTTGGGTACAAAAAAACAATTACGCAAAACCAAAACATGTCCATCTGACATTCCCAGGTGATAGTCCCCCACGGCTTTAGCATCCATGCTAGCTCCGTTCGCAACTCTGAGGGTCATGTCACCTGCCTTCAAAACCCTACGGTTTCTCAACGCCTGCAAAGAATTACAGATATGAGATCCTGATCCGGTATCCAATACCCAGGAAGTAGAGTTTATTGAAAGACAGTTTTCAATAACATACACACCTGAAGCTGAAGCTGCAACCTGCTTCAATTCCTGTGTTCTGGCCTTCCAGGCCCTGCAATCATTCTTCCAGTGTCCTTTCTTATGACAATAGAAGCATTCTTCCTTATCCACAAGCTTCCCCGCTATCTTTGTTGCTTTACCTTTTCCCTTCGTATCCACCTTACTAACACCGCCCCTTGGTTTGGCGGGGGCCTTCTTCTTCTTTCCCTTGGCTTTCGCCTTGGACCTAGAAGAAGATGATCCTCCTACAAACAAAGTGGATGTATCCCTACCTTTCTGTAGGGTGCCCTCTGCGCTCCTCAGCATGTTGAGGTGCTCTGAAAGTTCAACCTCTTTTTCTTGTAGGTTGAAGTTCAGTATAAACTGGGCGTAAGTGGAAGGAAGGGACTGGAGAACTATATCCGTATATAGCTCACTCTCCAATGTGATCCCTAGGTCAGCGAGCTCCTCAATGTAGCCGATCATCTTTAGCACGTGCTCGGCTACTGATGATCCGACGACCATTCTTGTCGAAAATAACTTTTTCGACGCTTCGTATCTTGCGATACGAGATTGCTCTCCATACAGTTCTTTTGTATGGAGCAATATGGATTCCATGTCCATATTCTCATGCCTCCTCTGATGTTCGTTGTCCATCGAGGCAAGCAGGAGGCACTTGGCCTTCGCGCTATCAATCTCCCAAGTCTTGCGGATTTCCTTATCCGCGACGCTGGAAGTTGGACCAGGAACAGGGGGAGCTTTGGTGGTAAGAAGATACCCCAGCTTGTCTTAAGTGATTGCTATCTTGACATTCCTGAGCCAATCTTTGTAGTTTGGCCCTGTCAGTTTGTTTTTATCTAGGAGTAACTTAAGTCCAGTCATGTTGATTGGTCGCTGCAATTTGGAGAGAAGAGGAAAACACTCAGCTTGATGCTCTTGCAAGTTTAGAGTGGTTTTTAGTTTGTCTAAACAGGATGGCTCCCACTGTTTCTCGAATCCCTCCTCAAACCATAAAGGAAGAATTAGTCAGGATCAATCCCACCGTACAATACTTGCTTAACTGTTCGGCTAGGCTGGTGTCGGTACTTCGAGGGAGGTTTTCCAACGCTTTCGCGAAGTTCCTTAATTAGAGAACCTCTTTTCCCTGGGGACGTAGCCCCGCTAACACCTTTCTAGGCACCTACTAGGTTTATAGCATTGATCGTTTAGCGAGAAATTTCCCGAGGAGTAGCATATACTCACAGTAGGATCGGGATCCAAATATCATCGCGTGACGAAACTGAAGGAATCCTACCAGAATCATCACACTCCAAATGGTATGCAAATCTAGCAAGTTTCAGTACTTATGAAACTCCCGATGTGGATTTTTGCCCCATGCTCTTATGACCTTGGCGTGAGGTCAAAATGTCATAAGTCACATGTCAAGTTCGTCCCATCATTATCCAGGTTAATTTGAATCCACCCGTACATACCATTGACGTAGGCCAAAATGGCAGTACGACTGTCTCAAACCAACGCATTCTATCTATGCAACAGATAAATATCCGGCAGCTACCAATCACTATGCCTTGGCGTGAGGTCAAAATACATAGCTTGAATACTACCGAATATTTAACTGAAATGATGGAGGGCTACGGATGGTTTTGGCAAAACCGTGAACGTAGTGAACTTGATTTAGTCGATGGAACGAGATAGCTTTTAAATGGAGTGGCTCAAACTCCGTATTTTAAAAGTTTGTTTTGAAAAGAACCGAGTGGTTTTTCGAAAGTGTTCCAACGACTTTAACTTGGTTTATTATCTTGCATTAGTTCTTTTAATGCGTGATATTCTTGCATTAGTTCTTTTAATGCGTCCCATCATTTAATCCTACCATTGCAGAAAACAACCAAAATATGACGTACGCTTATGCCATTCGCATTCGCCACTGGGCCCCGTCATTACCCGTTAGGTTACTTAACTAACGACAGAGCGGGGGCTGGGCTAGCGCGTCTGTAAAACATAAGCAACGCCTAAATAATATCATATATAGATATACTGCAATGATAAACATTTCAGATCACAGATAAATACATTGGATATACTAGGAATCTGTAATTTGTACGAGCCCGTAACAAAAACAGATTACACGGTCGCGGTGAATAGCCAATACCCCACCCAAGACCCCTACGGGTGCGGCAAACTATCCGCCAAGTACCCGAAGCGTAGCAACCTCCTTCATCTCCATGAGTAGGCCACTCGACACTTCGGCATACCCGATAGTTTGTGCACCCCCTCCATGGGTCTATCCTGGGAGCAAAAACAGTAAAAAGAAATTATACAATGACGGCTACAACCCCGACCCGGTGGTGCGGCCATACAAATAATTATTACATCAATTTACAAATTTACATGAATTGCAAGAAAAGAAAACTCTCGTCTCACAACCCCCGGCTATTCGCCCGCGACAATCCAACATATTTATATACACATTCCAATATCAAACACAGATCATGTATAACCCCGACTAATCGACTTATAGCGATTAGCCGACGTTCAATACATGCAAACATCACAGATATAACCATCATAGTCAAAGTGTAGTGAAGTTCGGAAAAAATACGAAATTATAGGACCCCAAAAGTAAATTTCTGTTCTGGAGAATCTGGGCACATATAACATATTTTAAAAATCCCAAAACCAATACAGAGACACACTGCACGAAAGACGATCACCAGAAGACTCTAAACGGCGGCGGTTCCACGGCTCAATGAATAGGTGAGGCCGCGGATCCGCGGCGGTTTGAACGAATTAGGGGATCGTTTTTCTTGGGTGTTCACACAAAACCCTGAGCCAAATTTAGGTGTATAACAAATCTTGTTTTGACCAGAAAAATTTTTAACAGAAACTAGGATTTTGAAAAAGTTTGGTTTTTGGATTTTTCCGGTTCCGAACTTCGTTATACTTCACTACCAAGCTAGTTTAAGTTTAGTTAGGCTCTGATACCACTGTAAGTCCACGTTGCGACCCCCGGTTCTTACGGGGATGCGGAAACGGTATAAAAATCAAATTTTTAGCGCAAGGGGCAACATGGACTAAACAAAGTCGGGATCTTTTCCTAAACTAAAACTAGCAAACTAGCTAAAGAGAGTTAGCTACTCGGATGAAGATGGTTATACCTAGCTTGTCTTGAACTCCTTCGTCTTCAAGCTCCGGTGGTGGTCCGATGGCTCCTTCTCGTCGTCTCCGTACGCCGAAGATAGATCCACTTGAAAGCTCCAACCTTTAGCTCCTTCTTCGTTCTTTGAAGAAACTAGTTCACTTGGTTTGCTAAACCTAGTGAACTAGAATGAGTAGAGAAGATTTAGAATGGGATTTTATCTATGGTTCTTGATTCTCAACACATGAGAGATATGAACCATAGAGTCAAGAGAGGGAGCAAGAGGATGAGAGTGAGAGCAAAGTGGAGAGCTCAAGAACAAGAGAGAGAATGAGCAAGAAAGAATGAGGCTCTCATTTGTCTCTCACCCTCTCATAATCCAAAGTAATCATAACTCATCATATCAATAAAAGTCTTATGTGATGGTTGAAGCAACCATAACCTTATCATGTCATGTACACATTTTACTCAAAAGAACAAGCAAGTAAAAGTCTTTGGCATGAAATGATAGCCATGGTTATCATGATGGTCAACTAGTCAAGCCTAGTCAACCGGTCAACAAAGTCAACAAGTCAACAAAAGTCAACAAAGTCAACAAAAGTCAACAACCAAGTCACCATAATACTTAATTAATATAATAGTTAATCACATATCATATTCTCATTAGGGTTGAGCAAAAAGTCAAAAAGTCAACGGTCAACTGTCAACAACCCTAATGAGAATCCGCTGTCTGTGCCTCCCTGTCAACTGTGCATACACACCCTCATCCGTGTTCCGAGGAACACGAATGCAAACTGGATAAATCCAATCCCATAAGGTACACTAGGATCTGGCTTAAACCAAAGCCCGCTAGTGTATACTGTCCGGACACTGTACGTGCACAAGTGCACGGATGTGACCGAACCCTGTCGCAAAACCATGCGACCTGTCGCAATACCATGCGACCTTTACTATTTTGCCTAAAGGAGAAAAGCTTTCTGTGTGGGACTCTAAAGACTCGACACTACGCTGGCAGTGGGTTTAACCACAGACCGCAAGCGGCACTAGCAGTGCGTAACGGTCCCCAGGTAATGCCGACAAGAAGACCGACGAGGCGAAACCCATCTGAACTCCTACTGAGCCTGAGTGTGACATTCTCCGTACAGTCCGGTCTATTCGTCTGATACATCGCATGGCGGGCCTAGGGGGCGGTAAACGTCAGTCCCCCAATAGCGGTACAAGTCGTGCCGGAGCGAAGCCCAAAACACCCTGAAATAACACTGGAAACTTACCAGTATATCTCGTTTGCCCTGGCCAGGGACTACTCGTGTAATGGCTCTCCTAGACACAGCGCGATGTCAACCCCCAATACCGGGAGAGACGAATCATGTCTAACCGTCACTGCCTCCAAGTGCTTCGGGACTGCACCCAACCACCACCTGTTTGCACGACTCCTTTGAGCCGTGGTAGGGTAGTGATCAAAGTACAGTGGGAACACACCCGAGGCGAAGTGACAGTGTCAAGTCAGCAGACTAAGCTGTACTCATGTCACCTGGGAACTGATAACTGACGATAGGTATAATACCAACTAGTCAGTTCCCGACGAGTCCTGTCCAGTGTACCCGTAACCTAACGGGCACCCGCATACTATCTCAAGTACGTCGTACTGACGGCTGTGGGACAGACCGTCTCCCACACTGGGATGAGAAGCGCATGCGCTGGTCTACTCCGGAGTATCGATGCCCTGTCTCGATAGTCCTGCGACCAGGGACCTGCATAAGGATGTGCTTATAGATTACCCAGCCCCACTAGTGTGACGGCCATCACATCGCTGGTAATCAAGCAAAGATCCTAAGGGCTCCACTAATGTGTATAGGCGATATACAAAAATAAACACATGTACACATTGAAGTAGAAATAAACCAAGTACCATACTACTATTTGAGCAAGATTGTATATACAAGGTGAATATCCCAAGCTTCCATTAAGTAATATACATACTAGTATGATACAGTAATGGCCTCTAGGGAATATACACTAACACATTGCACGCAAGCTATCCACCACGATGAATCCGCAACAACACATCTTAACACAGAACATCAACGTGAATGTCACGTTCGCAAATCCGTCTAAAAGAACTATAGCAATTAGACAAGTTGTACCGATCAAATGACATTCACGGTCGCATATAGAAATGTATGTACTGTAAACTTTAAACAATGTTAGAAATATCGACTATGAAATAACCCCGAATAGCCCGAAACAACTAGATAAAACCATATCCAAACTGTGCTAAACTAGCAATACCACTAAACCAACATTCCAGAGATAAGACCACAACTCAAATACGAAGCCCAAATTCACACCTTTGGCCGGCCTCCTCGGTTTTGGGAGCATTGTGCACGGCCAAAATCAGGTGAAAAAGGTTCGTGTTTGGGGTGCAGTCTAGGGGTCACTTAAGTAGTCTTCTGCAGTTTCTAAAATAATTTTTGAAGACACTTTAAAATTTGACAGAAACTGGAATGTCGACGGGTATTGTTTAGGGTTGTTTCGGTTATGATAGTTTAACATTGTCTAAACTAACTAGTATGCGGTTAATGGGTTGGCTCCGATACCATGTAAGGCTACTCCAGCGCCCCGGCCATCTTTCCGTGGACAAATGCGGAACAAAACTTTTAAAACTTGACACTAACGGAAACCTAAACTACGGATCATGCCATTAACCTTTTACTAGTTATCATAAAGGAGTTTAGAGAGGTTATATTGATCGATCCATGTCCTTCGGTCTTCGACCTCTGTCCAAGCTCCTCGCGGCTGTCTCGATGATGTTTGGTCTCTGGTCTCCCTTCGTTAAAGAAGATCCACGTCGAGGATCCTTTATACGGGCTCCTGCTTCGAAAACGAAGCAACTCTGACATCAAGTTTGCTAGCCTAGATGCCCAAGATGAAGTAGAGATAGTGTGTGATACTTTGTCTCAATACACCCTAGGATTCTCAACACATGAGAGGGATAGGGTGGAGGTTGAAGAAGATGCCCATGGAGTGAAGAGTGTGAGCTCAAGAAATGAAAAGAGCAAGTGAAGAAAATATTGTGGCTGGTCATTTTCTTGTGTGTGTGTGTGTTGTGTGATTTATTGTCATGACAACAAAAGAAAAAACCCATACTAGAAATATCTCACAAGCCATCACAAAATATCCTACAACACTATGAACAAATATCTTAGCCATGAAAAAAGTCTAGCCATGCCAAGAATGAGTCACAATTTCCAACATTAAACATTTAAACTAAAATGTTTAATCCAAGAAAAGAACATGGCTTCAACTAAAGAAATCTTGTAATGAATTACAAGAATACCCCTCATCCGTATATACATACCCGCATCCGTATTCCGACTAAATACGAATACTACGAGACGAAAATAATCCAACAATATAATACTAGGATCCGGCTTAAACCAAAGCCCACTAGTATTATCCCTCCGATCATGATCCGTGCACAAGTGCACGTATATGATCGAACCCTGCCATAAAACAATACGGCCTCTACAACGTTTCACCAGAACTAGGGAAACCCTCTGCGTGGGACTCTAAGAACTCGTCAATACATTGGCAGTGGGTTTAACCCCAAGCACGTTAGTGGCACTAGCTGTATGTAACGGTTGCCCAGGTATTGAGCAAAAGGGAGGCCGACGAGCAAACCCATCCTGAAACCTACTGAGCCTCACAGTGACAATATCCGTATAGTTCGGTCTGTTCGTCTATGAGTATCGCATATCGGGTCTAGGGGGTGGATAAAGTCAGACCCCTAATAACGCGATACATAGTGTCGGTATGAAACCCATCACCGCCTGAGAAACTATTGATCCGAATCAGTAATTCTCGACTACCTTGGCCAAGGATTTCTGGTGATGGTCACCCGTGCACACTTCGACATCAACCCCCAATACCGGGAGAGAAGAATCCCCTGACGATCCGCTCACTGCCTCTATGTGGCTCGGGACTGTACCCAACTAATACCTGTTTTCATGACTCCTTTGAGCCGCGGTAGGGTAGTAATCGAAGAACAGTGGGAACTCACATGAGACAAATGATGATCTCTGGTCGATGGACTAACCTGTACACATGTCACCAGGGAACTGCTATCTGACGATAGGTATAATACCAACAAGCATGTTCCGGGCGAGTCCGTCCGGTATACTCATAACCCAATGAGCACCTGTATACATCTTAGGTGAACAAACTGACGCCAATGGCTTGTGAGACAGGCCACCGCCCCTCGTCGGGGTCTCGATCTGTATACACTAGTCCACTCTGGAGTATCAATGCTCAGTCTCGAAACTCCCTCGACTAGGGAAAATTTAAGGATGTGCTTATAGACCACCCACCTCTCACGTATATGATCGCCATCATACTGCTGGTTGTCAAGCAAGAATCTTATGGGCTCTATTAACATGTAATAGTGATCTGTAGTCACCTGAGGCATGTACACGATGATAAAGACAAACCAGATAGCATACTATCATCTCGAGTAAGACTGTTCTACAGGTGAAGGTCCTTCCTCAATCATTGCAATCACGTGCCTGCGATCCAATAATTGACTTGAGGCCATATAGCCAACAGAGGGTAGTCTACAAGTTCATCCATTAATTGTTCCTAGTCGTGGGTGTATCGAGACGGGGCATCGATATTCCAGAGTAGACTAGCGTATATGTTTCTTGACCCATTTGATGGGCGATGGAAGATCCCATATCAATTGGTGTTTGACATCAAAGATTGTATACAGGGGCTCAGTGGAGACTGGGTACACTGAACAGGACTCGCCGAGAACTTCTAGATGGTATTATACCTAATGTCAGATAGCAGTTCTGGTGACACTGGTACAGGTTAGTCTGTAGACCCGAGATCGTCATAGAGAATTATATGATTCCCACTGTGCTTTGATTTCTACCTTACCACGTTCTAAGGAGAGCATGCAAAACGGTGGTTTTTGGGTACAGTTCTGAGTCACATGGAGGCAATGAGCGATAGGAGGGGTTTTGTCTCTCCCGGTATTGTGGGTTGATATTGCGCTGTGCTCGATTGGCTATAACAGGAAGTCCCTGGCTAGGGCGGAAAATGAGATTTACTGGTAAGTGTTATCTGTAGTTTCTTGACCCGTTATAAGCCTCACATCGGCACGACTTATCAAGTTATTGGGGTCAGACGTTTACTACCCCCAGACTCGATATGCGACATATCAGACGAAGAGACCGGACTGTATGGTAGTTTTACTTATTAGATTCACGGGAGTATGAACAAGCTTGCTTGTTGATCTTCTGATCGCTCAATACCCGGCTAGCCGTTACGTCCAGCTAGTACTGCTGACGGCTTGTAGGTGACTGATATGATCATTACCTACTGCCGGCGTATTGACGAGTCTTTAGAGTCCTACACAGAGGTTTCCTAGCTCATGCGAAACAAAGAAGGGCACATATGTGATATGTGCGGGACCGAGATTAATACGTGTATGTGATACCGTATTCTAATCTCGCGATATATGATATTAGTCTGTTGTATGTGATATAGCCGGATTATTAAATCAAGTGTTGATTTAATAATTTAATATATATATATATATATAATTGATATATTAATATACATTAACTAATATTAGCTCACTTAGGAAAATGTTTTCTCTAAATACATTTAAATATATATGTGATATATATTAATGTATTTATATTTGTGTCATGCTTGATGATACATTAGACATGGGTGTATGAGACTCATACCATACTTAAGATAATTTGGGGGATTTAATTATTAAGGGAAAAAATTAGGTGGAAAAGCCATGGTTTAAGATGCTTGGAGAAGCTTGTGGAAATATTGACTTAGTCCACTAATTTTGTTTTACTCTAGAAATTTATTAACCCAACCATTATCTTTAGGCATGGTTAAGTCTCTACAAATATCATATATGATATTTTCTCACCCATGGTTGCAATGGTTCAACATTTGATCACTTCTTCATCTCCTTCATAGCTTTCTAGCTTTCTTGTGAGAAGAAAAAGAAAAAAGAGAAAATTAATTCTAAAGTGAGCAAAATTCCTACTTCACCGATCTATACCAAACTATCCATTTAGTATAGGTTGTTTCATTCACTAATTCTCAATTAGTGAAGAAGTATCTTGAGTTAGAGATTCTTCGACTTAGATCATCTTCGGCCTCGAAGATATTTGAGCAAGCTCGTTCCTTTCGCCTAGTGGAACCTAAAGATAGTCCGGGAGACCACTACTTGAAGCAAAAGGACCACTACACGGAGCTTTAGATGTGAAGGACCGGTCTACAAAGGTTGTATTCTTATATCACTTAGTTTAAAGTTTGTTTACATGTTTTAAAACCCTAATTCTCTAGTTAGATCCTTGGATCGGGCTCGCTCGGCACCCTAATTTTTTAAAGTTGCATACTTGATGCTTGCCGAAACCGTGTCGGGGTGCTAAGTGAACCCAACAGTAATGAAAAACACGGATTCCACGTTCGTGATGAATAGCCAAACCCACATCCCTAGACCCCTTATGAGAGCGGCATGCAATCCTGCCAATTCTAGAGTTAGGAAACCTTGTCTCGACTCCTCGAGATGGCCTCCCACTGGACTTTAGAACCTGGTTACTTGTGCTCCCTGCCTTGAGTCTATCCTAATGCGGAAAAGTAAATAATATATATCAATGGAGACAACATCCTCAACCCGGAAGTGTCCCAACAAAAGAATATTACATATAGTTTTTACATGAATGAAAATAGAAAAACTCTCATCTCACGCAAAAAACCCCGGCTATTCAATCACGACGATCCAATATAAAATATCACAGCAACACATAACATCACATGTCATCAACGTAAGTAAATATGCGTATCCCGAATGTCGTTGACGTATAGCAACGAGATCGAAGATACATCACATATTATACTTACGGTCGCAGAAAAGAAATGAAAACTACAATAATTAGAATCTGCATATTCCTTAGACATTATAATCCCGGAATATCATATATTCCCAATTTCATGCCTAACCCTATAAACCTTGCATTTTAGTCTCGAATTGAAAAAACTTTTCAATAACCAGTCGGGTAATTCAATAAGATTCCCTATTAAATGATCGAATGCTCGTCGGGAACTCTAGTTGATTGCCGCACCCGCGATGCCATCAACGAAGTGCATTTAGGCGGAACACCACGGCCGCAAGCACCTGAGTGGATGCTTTTGGAAACTGGGTTCTTATATAGTCACTTTTTCGGGGCTATAGGGCATGGCTATCTAGTAGTGTTTCCAGGCGAGTGTTCGCGTACGATACGCGATTGCGATGAAATTTTGATTCGAATCTAAACTCCGTGGAAATCGATCAAATTACACTAAAATGCTAGATTTATAAAAAACAAACTAGTTTTCACAAAATTAATTAATGTGGATTCCAAATATTGTATCACATATCATAACTTAAATCCGAAATGATGCTAAAATACGACTTCGAAACACTCCGAATTGCCCTAACACAAAGATAACATCACATACAATCCGGAAAGAATCAAACATAATCTGAAACCCTAAATCCAACACACCAGAACACCAAACAAAACATGAGCCAAAACTTATTAAGGGGAACGGCCAGGCCAGGAATTTTCTTAATGTGATCGGCCAAATTTTGAAATTATTGGCTCGTTTTTCTATGGTGTTCTAGTTACATCATATGTAGCATTCTGCACATGTTTAAAAAAATTTCAGAAGCCATTTAAAAAATCGACAGAATGTTGGATTTTGTTTCTTCTGTTTCGGAGTCGTTTCGGTTCGTAATTCTAATTACATCGTCTAATGCTCTAGCCCGGCTCTGATGCCATGAAAGTGTGTCTTAGCACCACCACTAGATTAATACCAGCATCAAGTATGCAATTTTAAAAAATCTTGGGGTGCTAAGCTACACTAACCTAGAATCTAACTAGAGTATTAGGGTTTAACATATGGTAAAGCAAGTTTTACTCTAAGTGATGGAGATTACAACCTTTGTAAACCAAGTCCTTCACTTCTAAAGCTCCGAGTAGGAGTCCATATGACTCCTCTTGGCTCCACATGAAGAAATGATCGAGCTTGCTTCTTGATCTTCCAAGACGAGGATGATCTACACAAAAGTATCTACTTCAAGCTCTATCCTCTAGTATGAGGTAACTTAGATGCTTAGTTTGCTAGACTAGACAACTAAGAAGATGTAGAGAAGCTAATGGAGTGTTTTATCCTACAAGACCCTAGGGTTCACAACACATGTAAGGGTTAGGGTCAAGAGGAAGGAGGTGAAAATGGATAGATCAAGAGAGCAAAGAAAAATGAGGTAGGGTTGTAAGCAAGTCAATTGTAGAACGGCTCATTTCATTTCTCACTTATTGAAACATGGATTATATCACAATATTAAATCCAACCACGCTTCAATAGTGAATGGAAACACATAAAGTAATAGTAAGAGCCATGCTTCACCCTATGCCAATAATATCTCTCATTTTCCACTTTATTTGTCTATTTCTATAAATAGATAAACATAATAATGAGGTGTCTTCTTCTAGAAGAATACCATGTAAAATTACAAGAATGCCCTCACCGTATATATACCCGTATTCGTATTCCGCGAAATACGAATACTATGAGATGATAACAATCCAATAATATAATATTAGAATTCGGCTTAAACCAAAGCGCACTAGTATTATCCGTCCGAACATCATTCCTGTAGCTAGTATACGTATATGATCGGAACCCTTCCGTAAAACCATACGGCCTCTACATCGTTTCGCCCGAAACAGGGAAACCCTCTGTGTGGGACTCTAAAGACTCGTCAATACGCCAACAGTAGGTAATGATCACATCAGTTACCCACAAGCCGTCAGCGGCACTAGCTGGATGTAACGGCTACCCAGGTATTGAGCGAATAGAAGATCAAGAAGAAAACTTGTCCAAACTCTCATGAAGACTATAAGTAACACTTACCGTATAGTCTGGTCTCTTCGTCTGATATGTTGCATATCGAGTTTTGGGGTAGAATCGTCATACACCAGTAACTTGATAAGTCATGCAGATGTGTGAGCCATAACGGTTCGAGAAACTACTGATAACACCTACCAGTAAATCTCATCAGCCCTGGCCAGGGACTTGCTGTTAATACCAATCGATCATAGCGCAACATCAAGTACTTAAACCGGGAGAGACAAAACCCCTCCTATAGCTCACTGCCTCTATGTGACTCGAGACTGTACCCAAAATCCACCTTTTTGCATGACTCCTTTGAGTCGTGGTTGGGAGGAAATCAAAGTACAGTAGGAACCAAACAAGAAACTATGACGATCTCGGGTCTATAGAGTAACCTGTACTAGTGTCACCAGAGAACTGCTATCTGATGATAGGTATGGTACCATTTAGGAGTTCTTGGCGAGTCCTATTCAGTGTACCCATTCTCTAATGAGCACCTGTGCACAATCTTTGAAGTCAAACACTAATGGTTATGGAACAACCATCGCCCAATACAGGGTCAAGAAACGTACACACTAGTCTACTCTGAAATATCGATAGCCTGTCTAGATATCCCCTCGACTAGGAACTATTAAAGGATGTGCTTGTGGACTATCCAGGCCCTACTAGTATGATCTGCATCATAGTCCTGGTAGTCAAGTCCACATCCTAAAGGCTTTATCAACATGTATCAGAGAAATAGTATAATAATACAAGTGTATATGTTAAGATAAAAAACAACCAGATAGTATACTATCATGTCGAGCAAGAAAGTCCTCTATATATATCTCCAAGCATCCACTATATCATACAATAATGGCCTCTAGGGCATACATATTCCTAACAGTTTATATGTGCAGGGTTCCGATTGATTGCGTGTACTAGTTGCGCGAAATTTAATCGAACGGTTTTTAATACTAGCGGGCTTAGGATTAAACTAGTTCATTAAATTAGATATTAATTTAATGCTAGTATTATTTTTACTCGTGTTATTCTATCTCTTGGGTATCCGTATTTCGCTACAGATACGGGTATGTATATACGGTAGAAAGTATTTTGTATTTATACAAAATACATTTTAGAAGAGGACACCTCATTATGCATGATTTTCTATTATTGAAAAATAGAAAAATGAGGTGTAAAAGAGGCATGGCATGAAGCATGGTTTGGCATTTATTATCATCACTATTGAAGCATGGCTATTTTTTAAAAGAAAAAGAAAATGGGTTGATATTTGTTTTAGCTGTTGGAGATAGTGTCCTCAGAGTCAATTATTGGATCGCAGGTACGTGATTGCAATGATTGCGGAGGACCTACTCCGGTAGACAGTCTTACTCAAGATGATAGTATGCTATCTGGTTTGCCTTTATCAGTCGTGTATATGTTCAGGTGACTGATTACATGTTACACTTTGATAGAGCCCTTAGGATCTTGCTTTACTACCAACAGTATGATGGCGATCATATACGTGAGAGTTGGGGTGGTTTATATGCATATCCTTAATTGTGGTCCTAGTCGTGGGAGTTTCGAGACAGGGCATCGATACTCCAGAGTAGACTAGTGTATACAGTCGATACCACGACGAGGGGCGGTGGCCGGTCTCACAAGCCACTGGTGTCAGTTGGATCACCTAAGATTTATACAGGTGCTCATTGGGTTATGAGTACACCGGACAGGACTAGTTGGTATTATACATATCGTCAGATAGCAGTTCCCTGGTGACATGTGTACAGGTTAGTTCATCGACCTGAGGTCGTCATTTGTCTCGTGTGAGTTCCCACTGTGCTTTGATTTCTACCCTACCACGGCTCAAAGGAGTCGTGCAAACAGGTAGTTTTTGGGTACAGTCCCGAGCCACATGGAGGCACGTGAGCGGATCGGCAGGGGATTCGTCTCTCCCGGTATTGGGGGCGAGATCGTGCTGTGTCTAGGAGAGCCATTACACAAAGCCCACGGCCGTGGTAGGAGATTTACTGGTAGGTACTCCAGTAGTATCTCAGTGTGTTATTGGGCTACACTCCGACATGACTTATACAGCTATTGGGGGTCTGACGTTACTAGCCCCCTAGGCAGATATGCGATACTCATAGACGAATGGACCGTACTGTATATACATTGTCACTGTTAGGCTCAGTAGAGTTTCCGGGTGAGTTCGCTCATCGGCTTCCCTTGAGGTCAGTCCATGGGCAGCCGTTACGCATAGCTAGTGCCGCTGACGGTTTGTGGTTAAACCCACTGCCAGGGTACTGACGAGTCATTAGAGTCCACCACAGACAGTTTCCCAAGTTCGGGCGAAACGTTGTAGAGGCCGTATGGTTTTATGGCAGGGTTCGGAAAATGCACGTGCGTTTACGCACGTGTCAGTTTTCGGGCAGATGATACTGGTCGGCTTTGGTTTAAGCCGGATCCGAGTATTATATTGAGTAGATATAATATCTTTGTCTCAGTTGCATTTGTATTCGGTCTTAATACAAATGCGGGTATATTTATACTGTTACGTGGTTATCCTGAAAGTCGTTTCAGGATCGCTTTTGGAAGTTGCCAGTTTCCAGTTTTCTATCAGCCGTCTTTTAACATTCGTTAAAGACGGATTTATCTTTTCTTGGATGAGGGTGAGTCATGCTTCTAGAAGGTTCTAGAAATGGTGACTAGGGTGATGAGGTGGCGGGTGACTCATCTTTGCATTTAATGAATTGTTGACGAGGTTTAAATGTGTCATCCTTTTCATTAATGCATTTTGTTCTTGCTTAGGATATTTTCCCTTGATCTTTTCTCTTGTGGTTACCTCCCCCTCTCCTGCACTCACCCCCCACTCCTATATAGTGGCCGGCCCCTCCCCTCTCTCTCACACACACTCACTTGAGTTTTCATCTGGTAAAAAGATTATGATAGATTTTGGGGTGTATGGAATTTCACAGCTCATTTCATTCCATCACCTGATTCGAGTGGCAACATCATTAACCGTTCGTCCATAGCTTTGGACGGAACGAGACAAAGTCTTCTACTCATTCTCTACATCATTCTTGGTCGTCTCTTTTAGCAAACTTGACGACCGAGTTGCCTCAAGTTGTAAGTCTACGCAAGCGCCCCGGCAGTCTACAGATGCCAAATGCGGAACAAAAACTTTTTAACTGGCGCTATCGTATACTTTAACCCGGATCTGCCATTATTGCTAAACTAACAAACTGTAAAGAGTGTAGGAAGATTGTACCGAACGATCCGAGTCCTTCGTTCTTCAACCATCATCCCACGCTCCGTTGCGGCTGCTCCGATCTCGTCGATCTCCGATCTCCTCGTCGAGGTGGCACCACATGATCGGTTCTTTAAACGGGCTCCCGCCTCTGACTCGAGGCAACTCGATCGTCAAGTTTGCTAAAATAGACGACCAAGAATGATGTAGAGAATGAGTAGATGACTTTGTCTCACTTCGTCCAAATCCGTGGACGATCGGTTTGTAAGTCCATATTGCGACCCCCGGTTCTTACGGGGAGGCAGAAACGGTATAAAAAACAAATTTTTATCGCAAGAGGCAACATGGACTAAACAAGGTCGGGATCGTGTCTAAACTAAACTAGCATACAAGCTAAAGAGTCTTAGCTACTCGGATGAAGGTTATACCTAAACTTGAACTCCTTCTTCTTCAAACCTTGTAGAGGTTGATGGTTCTCTTCTTGTCGCCTTCTTCCGTCGAAGATGGATCCACCTTGAAGGTTCAACCTTTGGGCTCTTCCTCGATCTTTGAGTGAACTAGGGTTTCCGGCTTGCTAAACCTTGATCCTAGAATGAGTAGAGAGTAACTAGGGGTTGTTTTTCTTTTCAAGGTGATGGATTCTCAACACATGAGAAGGGTTCACCTTGAGCTTGAGGAAGAAGAAGATGAAGAGAGGAGAGAGAAGCTAAATGAGATAATGAGCTAGGTTTTTCTTTCTTGCAACCATAATGCCAAAAGAAAAGAATTATCTAAATAATAATAATTCAAAATAAGAATAGTTGATGGTAATTTAGAATGACCACTATCATGCTTCTTTAAATGAAGTGTAAGCATGAATCAAGGAGGATCTTTCAAAGCATGATGGTGGTCAATGGTCAACAAGTCAACCAAGGTCAATAAGTCAACAAAAATCAACCATAACATAATTCTCATTTAATTACTATTATTAATAGATAATTCATAAATCCATTAGGGTTTGGAAAAAGATAACTGTCAACTGTGCATACGCACCCGTTCCGAAACCCTAATGAAAAATCTCATCCTCCGCCTCAAGCAACTGTGCATACACACCTGCATTCTCGTTCCGAGAAACAAGAATACCGAGATATAAAAGCAACCCCCAAAACATATACCAGTATCTGGCTCAAACCAGAGCCTGCCAGTATAATCCGTCCGGACTCCAAACGTGCACAAGTGCGCGGATGAGAATGAACCCTGTCGTAAAACCATGCGACCTCTACTCTGTTTTGCCCAGAGGCGAATACCCTCTGTGTGGGACTCTAAAGACTCGACACTACGCTGGCAGTGGGTTTAACCACAGACCGCAAGCGGCACTAGCTGTGCGTAACGGTCCCCAGGTAGATGCCGACAAGAAGGCTGACGAGGTGAAACCCCATCTGTACTCCTACTGAGTCTGAATGTGACAGTCTCCGTACAGTCCGGTCTGTTCGTCTGATACATCGCATGTCGGGCCTAGGGGGCGGTAAAACGTCAGTCCCCCAATAGCGGTACAAGTCGTGTCGGAGTGAAGCCCAAAACACCCTGAGATAACACTGGAACCTACCAGTATATCTCGCTTGCCCTGGCCAGGGACTACTCGTGTAATGGCTCTCCTAGACGCAGCGCGATGTCAACCCCCAATACCGGGAGAGACGAATCCTGTCTAACCGGCACTGCCTCCAAGTGCTTCGGGACTGCACCCAACCACCACCTGTTTGCACGACTCCTTTGAGCCGTGGTAGGGTAGTGATCAAAGTGCAGTGGGAACACACTCGAGGCGAAGTGCTAGTGTCAAGTCAGCGGACTAAGCTGTACTCATGTCACCTGGGAACTGATGACTGACGATAGGTATAATACCAACTAGTCAGTTCCCGACGAGTCCTGTCCAGTGTACTCGTAACCTAACGAGCACCCGTATACTATCTCTAGTACGACGTACTGATGGCTGTGGGACAGACCATCTCCCACACTGGGATGAGAAGCGCATACGCTAGTCTACTCCGGAGTATCGATGCCCTGTCTCGATAGTCCTGCGGCTAGGGACCTGTATAAGGATGTGCTTATAGATTACCCAGCCCCCACTAGTGTGACTGCCATCACAACGCTGGTAATCAAGCAAAGATCCTAAGGGCTCCACTAATGCGTATAAGTGATATAGTAAAATAAACACAAGTACACATTGAAGTAGAAACAAACCAAGTAGCATACTACTATATTGAGCAAGATTGTTTATACAAGGTGAATATCCCAAGCTTCCATTAAGTAATATACAAACTAGTATGATACAGTAATGGCCTCTAGGGCATATACACTAACAATCTCCCACTTGCACTAAGGCCATGTACTGGCGTATCGAAGACCTATCATCTCGATCAGCCGCTCGAACTGAGTCTGAGGTAGGGCCTTGGTGAATGGATCTGCAGTGTTCTTTTCTGAAGCAACCTCCGAACCTCGATCTCCTTGCGATCCACGATCTCCCTGATCAGGTGATACCGCCTCAAGATGTGCCTGGATCTCTGATGGGACCTGGGTTCCTTTGCTAAAGCTATAGCCCCGTTGTTGTCGCAATACAGAGGTATTGGGTCAACAATGGACGGAACCACCTGAAGTTCTTTTAAGAACTTCCTCATCCAGACAGCTTCTTTTGCGGCATCAGATGCAGCAATGTATTCCGCTTCCATAGTCGAGTCTGCAACGGTTTCCTGTTTGGAGCTCTTCCAACACACCGCCCCTCCATTGAGGGTAAAGACAAAACCCGACATGGACTTGGAATCATCCTTGTCACTCTGGAAGCTGGAGTCAGCAAAGGCCTCGATCTGGAGGTCTTTTCCGCCATACACCAAGAACATCTCCTTAGTCCTTCTCAGGTACTTGAGAATGTTCTTTACCGCTATCCAGTGTTTCTCCCCAGGGTTTGACTGATACCCGGCTTACCACGCTCAGTGCATAAGCTACATCCGGTCTGGTACACAACATCGCATACATTATAGAGCCTACCGCAGAAGCGTAGGGTATAATAGACATGCGATCCCTCTCCAAATCAGTCTTGGGAGACATCTCTTTAGAGAGGGTGATCCCGTGACAAGCCGGTAGGTTACCGCGCTTGGAATCTTCCATACTGAATCTTTTCACTATGGTGTCGATGTACCTGGACTGAGAAAGTCCTAATATCCTCTTGGATCCGGATCCCCAGGATGTATGAGGCATCACCCAGGTCTTTCATGGAGAACCTGTGTGACAAGAACCCCTTGACAGATTGTAGCATAGGAATGTCATTTCCTATTAAGAGAATGTCATCCACGTATAAAACGAGGAATACTGCAGTTCTCGCTACAAATCTACTATAGATGCATGGTTCATCTGGATTTTTGATAAAGCCAAATTCCTTGACCGTCTCATCAAAACAGATGTTCCAACTCCGCGATGCCTGCTTTAGTCCATAGATGGACTTAAGCAACTTGCACACCTTTCCGCTGCTCCCACTCTGAATGAAACCCTCTGGCTGATCCATATAGACACACTCCTCTAAATTTCCATTTAGAAAAGCGGTCTTTACGTCCATCTGCCAAATCTCATAATCGTGGAAGGCAGCAATGGCAAGAAGGATCCGAATGGATTTCAGCATAGCCACTGGAGAAAAGGTTTCGTCATAGTCCAAGCCAGGTCTTTGACGGAAACCCTTTGCTACAAGTCTAGCTTTATAGGTCTCAACCTGTCCATCTACACCAATCTTCCTTTTGAAGATCCACTTGCATCCTACGGGTTTTACCCCGTCTGGAGCAATGTCCAACGTCCATACTTTGTTGGTGTACATGGACTCCATTTCGGTCCGCATTGCATCCAGCCATTTTACCGAGTCAACGCTCTGAACGGCCTGCTGGAAGCTAGTAGGCTCATCATAATCTATGATGCAATCCTCTCTATCCCCGTCTATGAGAAAACCGTAGTATCTCTCGGGCGGATGAGATTGCCTACTACTGCTGCGGAGCGGCATAGGAATGTCCTGTTCTCTCGAACTTACTGGCTCTTCCAAGCTTTCAGTAATAGCTTGTGTTTCTGGAATTTCTTCCAGTTCTATTGCGTTCCCACTTATCTGAGTTTCCAAAAACTCAGTTTCCAAGAAGCGGGCATGTTGAGAAACAAAAACCTTTTGTTCCTCAGCGGAATAGAACAGATACCCCCTGGAGTTCTTTGGGTAACCCACAAACTTGCACTGTACTGATCGTGCCTCGAGCTTGTCCGCATGCTGCTTTTTTACAAAAGCTGGACATCCCCATATCTTAAGGTACTTAAGACAGGGTTTCTTCCCACTCCACATCTGATATGGAGTGGTAGGCACAGTCTTGGTGGGAGCCTTGTTCAAGATATATGCAGTTGCTTCTAGTGCATAGCCCCAGAAAGATCGCGGTAACTCAGCCTTACTCATCATGGAACGAACCATATCCAATAGGGTTCGATTCCTCCTTTCCGATACACCGTTATGTTGCGGAGTGTATAGAGGAGTACGCTGAGAGAGAATTCCATTCTCTTTTAAATAGTCCAGGAACTCGGCACTCAAGTATTCTCCACCTCGATCCGATCTTAGAATCTTAATACTTTTGCCTGTTTGTTTTTCAACTTCATTCTTGTAATCCCGAAATTTCTCAAAGGCTTCGGATTTGTGCTTCATTAAGAAGACATGTCCATACCTAGAGAAATCGTCTGTGAAAGTAATGAAGTATGAATAACCGCTTCGCGCATGTGTAGACATTGGACCACACACGTCACTGTGTATGAGTTCCAAGAGCTCGCTCGCTCTTTCTCCGTGTCCAGTGAACGGAGTCTTTGTCATCTTTCCCATGAGACAAGATTCACAAGTGGCATAAGACTGATACTCGAACGGATCCAAGTATCCTTCTTTATGTAACTTAGTCAACCGTGTCTCATTGATGTGACCCAGTCTACAATGCCATAAGAAAGCCTGATTAATATCTGGAGACTTTCTTTTGTGTGTATTCTTGACATTGAAAATCTGTGGTTGGTTCAATACGTATATACCATTGCTCAGTGTACCTGACCCAATCAGAACTTGATTAAGGTGAATGTTTACAACATTACTTACAAACGCAAATTCATAACCTTCTTTTGAAACCAAAGATACAGAAATGATATTACAAGTTGCGTTGGGTACAAAAAGCAATTACGCAAAACCAAAACATGCCCATCTGACATTCCCAGGTGATAGTCCCCCACGGCTTTAGCATCCATGCTAGCTCCGTTTGCAACTCTGAGGGTCATGTCACCTTCCTTCAAAAACCTACGATTTCTCAACGCCTGCAATGAATTACAGATATGAGATCCTGATCCGGTATCCAATACCCAGGAAGTAGAGTTTATAGAAAGACAGTTTTCAATAACATACACACCTGAAGCTGAAGCCGCAACCTGCTTCAGTTCCTGTGTCCTGGCTTTCCAAGCCCTGCAATCTTTCTTCCAGTGTCCACTCTTGTGACAATAGAAGCATTCCTCTTTACCCACAAGCTTCCCCGCAATCTTTGTTGCCAATTCTTTTCCCTTCGTACCCACTTTACTAACACCGCCTCTTGGTTTGGCGGGGGCTTTCCTCCTCTTTCCCTTGGCTTTCGCCTTGGACCTAGAGGAAGAAGATCCTCCTACAAACAAAGCGGGTGTTTCCCTACCCTTCTGTAGGGTGCCCTCTGCGCTCCTCAGCATGTTGAGGAGTTCTGAAAGTTCAACTTCCTTTTCTTGCAAGTTGAAATTCAGTATGAACTGGGCGTAAGTGGATGGAAGGGACTGGAGAATTATATCCGTGTAGAGTTCACTGTCCAACGTGGTCCCAAGTTCCGCGAGCTCCTCAGTGTAGCCAATCATCTTAAGCACGTGGTCCGCTACCGATGATCCGACGGCCAACTTTGTCGAAAACAACTTCTTCGACACTTCGTATCTTGCGATACGAGACTGCTCTCCATACAGTTCTTTTGTATGGAGAAATATGGATTCCAAATCCATATTCTCGTGCCTCCTCTGATGTTCGTTGTCCATCGAGGCAAGTACGAGGCATCTGGCCTTCGCGCTGTCAATCTCCCAAGTCTTACGGATTTCCTTATCCGCGACGCTGGAGGTGGGACTTGGGACGGGGGGAGCTTTGGTGGTAAGAAGATACCCCAGCTTGTCGTAAGTGATTGCCAACTTGACATTCCTGAGCCAATCTTTGTAGTTTGGCCCTGTCAATATGTTTTTATCTAGAATCAACTTAAGTCCAGTCATTTCGATTTGGTCGCTGCAGGGGGGAGTGAAGGAACACTTTAGCACGATGCTCTTGCAAGTTTAGAATGGTTTTTAATTTGTCTAAACAGGATGGCTCCCACTGTCTCTCGAATCCCTCCTCAAACCACAAAGGAGGAATTAGCCGGGATCAATCCCACCGTGCAATACTTGCTTAACCGTTCAGCCAGGCCAGTGTCGGTACTTCGAGGGAGGTTTTCCAACGCTTTCGCGAAGTTCCTTAATTAAATAACCTCTTTTCTCTGGGGGCGTAGCCCCGCTGACACCTTTCTAGGCACCTACTAGGTTTATAGCATTGATCGTCTAGTGAGAAATTTCCCGAGGATTAGCATATACTCACAGTTGGATCGGGATCCAAATATCATCGTGTGACGAAACTGAAGGAATCTTACCAGAATCACCACACTCCAAATGGTATGCAAATCTAGCAAGTTTCAGTACTTATGAAACTCCCGATGTGGATTTTTGCCCCATGCTCTTATGACCTTGACGAAGGTCAACAAATCATAAGTCACATGTCAAGTTCTGCCCGTCATTATCCAGGTTAATTTGAGCCCACCCGTATATACCCTTGACGAAGGTCAACAAGGAAACACGACTGTCCCAAACCAACGCATCTATCTATGCCACATATGAACACCCAACAGCTACCAAACTCTATGCCTTGACGAAGGTCAACAAACATAGCTTGAATACTATTGAATATTCATACGAAACGACGGAGGGCTACGAATGGTTTTGGCGAAACCGTGAACGTAGTGAACTTGATATAATCGATGGAACGGGATAGCTTTTAGAAGGAGTGGCTCAAGCTCCGCATTTAAAAGTTAGTTTTGAAAAGAACCGAGTGGTTTTTCGAAAATGTTCCAACGATTTTAACTTGGTTTATTATCTTGCATTAGTTCTTTTAATGCGTGATATTCTTGCATTAGTACTTTTAATGCGTCCCATCATTTAAAACCTACCATTGCAGAAAACAACCAAAATATGACGTACGCTTATGCCATTCGCATTCGCCACGGGGTCCCGTCATCACTCGTTAGGTTACTTAACTAACGACAGAGCGGGGGCTGGGCTAGCGCGGCTGTAAAACATAAGCAACGCCTAAATAGAAAGCAATGATAGACATTACAGATCACAGATGAATACATTGGATATACTAGCAATCCGCAATCCTTTCGAGCCTGAAACGAAAAGCGGATAACACGGTCGCGGTGAATAGCCAATACCCCACCCAAGACCCCTACGGGTGCGGCAAACTACCCGCCAAGTACCCGGCAGTTTGTGCACCCCCTCCATGGGTCTATCCTAGGAGCAAAAACAGTAAAAAGAATTATACAATGACGGCTACAACCCCGACCCGGTTGTGCGGCCAAACAAATAATAATTATTACATCAATTTACATTTACAATGAATGAAAGAAAAACAAAAGCTCATCTCACATCCAACCCCGGCTATTCACCCGCGACAGTCCAACACATTCATATACACATTCCAATATCAAACAGAGATCATGTATAACCCCGACTAATCGTCTTATAGCGATTAGCCGACGTTCAATACATGCAAGCATCACAGATATAACCATCATAGTCAAAGTGCAGTGAAGTTCGGAAAAATACGGAATTATAGGACCCCAAAAGCAAATTTCTGTTCTGGAAAATCTGGGCACATATAATATATTTTAAAAATCCCAAAACCAACACACAAACACACTGCACGAAAAACGATGCACAGAAGACGACAAAGCGCGGCGCTTCCGCGGCACATGCCTACCTCGTGCGGCGGAAGCGCGGCGGTTTGGATGAATTAGGGTATCGTTTTTCTTGGGTGTTCACACAAAACCCTGAGCCGAATTTACGAGTATAAAGTTTTTCATTTAGAGCAGAAAAAATTTTAACAGAAACTTAGGGTTTTGTTTTTCCAGTTTTGTGACTTTTTCGGTTCCGAACTTCGTTACACTTCACTACCAAGCTAGTTTAAGTTTAGTTAGGCTCTGATACCACTGTAAGTCCATATTGCGACCCCCGGTTCTTACGGGGAGGCGGAAACGGTATAAAAAACAAATTTTTATCGCAAGAGGCAACATGGACTAAACAAGGTCGGGATCGTGTCTAAACTAAACTAGCATACAAGCTAAAGAGTCTTAGCTACTCGGATGAAGGTTATACCTAAACTTGAACTCCTTCTTCTTCAAACCTTGTAGAGGTTGATGGTTCTCTTCTTGTTGCCTTCTTCCGTCGAAGATGGATCCACCTTGAAGGTTCAACCTTTGGGCTCTTCCTCGATCTTTGAGTGAACTAGGGTTTCCGGCTTGCTAAACCTTGATCCTAGAATGAGTAGAGAGTAACTAGGGGTTGTTTTTCTTTTCAAGGTGATGGATTCTCAACACAAGAGAAGGGTTCACCTTGAGCTTGAGGAAGAAGAAGATGAAGAGAGGAGAGAGAAGCTAAATGAGATAATGAGCTAGGTTTTTCTTTCTTGCAACCATAATGCCAAAAGAAAAGAATTATCTAAATAATAATAATTCAAAATAAGAATAGTTGATGGTAATTTAGAATGACCACTATCATGCTTCTTTAAATGAAGTGTAAGCATGAATCAAGGAGGATCTTTCAAAGCATGATGGTGGTCAATGGTCAACAAGTCAACCAAGGTCAATAAGTCAACAAAAATCAACCATAACATAATTCTCATTTAATTACTATTATTAATAGATAATTCATAAATCCATTAGGGTTTGGAAAAAGATAACTGTCAACTGTGCATACGCACCCGTTCCGAAACCCTAATGAAAAATCTCATCCTCCGCCTCAAGCAACTGTGCATACACACCTGCATTCTCGTTCCGAGAAACAAGAATACCGAGATATAAAAGCAACCCCCAAAACATATACCAGTATCTGGCTCAAACCAGAGCCTGCCAGTATAATCCGTCCGGACTCCAAACGTGCACAAGTGCGCGGATGAGAATGAACCCTGTCGCAAAACCATGCGACCACTACTCTGTTTTGCCCAGAGGCGAATACCCTCTGTGTGGGACTCTAAAGACTCGACACTACGCTGGCAGTGGGTTTAACCACAGACCGCAAGCGGCACTAGCTGTGCGTAACGGTCCCCAGGTAGATGCCGACAAGAAGGCTGACGAGGTGAAACCCCATCTGTACTCCTACTGAGTCTGAATGTAACAGTCTCCGTACAGTCCGGTCTGTTCGTCTGATACATCGCATGTCGGGCCTAGGGGGCGGTAAAACGTCAGTCCCCCAATAGCGGTACAAGTCGTGTCGGAGTGAAGCCCAAAACACCCTGAGATAACACTGGAACCTACCAGTATATCTCGCTTGCCCTGGCCAGGGACTACTCGTGTAATGGCTCTCCTAGACGCAGCGCGATGTCAACCCCCAATGCCGGGAGAGACGAATCCTGTCCAACCGGCACTGCCTCCAAGTGCTTCGGGACTGCACCCAACCACCACCTGTTTGCACGACTCCTTTGAGCCGTGGTAGGGTAGTGATCAAAGTGCAGTGGGAACACACTCGAGGCGAAGTGCTAGTGTCAAGTCAGCGGACTAAGCTGTACTCATGTCACCTGGGAACTGATGACTGACGATAGGTATAATACCAACCTTTCAGTTCCCGACGAGTCCTGTCCAGTGTACTCGTAACCTAACGAGCACCCGTATACTATCTCTAGTACGACGTACTGATGGCTGTGGGACAGACCATCTCCCACACTGGGATGAGAAGCGCATACGCTAGTTTACTCCGGAGTATCGATGCCCTGTCTCGATAGTCCTGCGGCTAGGGACCTGTATAAGGATGTGCTTATAGATTACCCAGCCCCCACTAGTGTGACTGCCATCACAACGCTGGTAATCAAGCAAAGATCCTAAGGGCTCCACTAATGCGTATAAGTGATATAGTAAAATAAACACAAGTACACATTGAAGTAGAAACAAACCAAGTAGCATACTACTATATTGAGCAAGATTGTTTATAGAAGGTGAATATCCCAAGCTTCCATTAAGTAATATACAAACTAGTATGATACAGTAATGGCCTCTAGGGCATATACACTAACACGGTTAATGAAGTTGCCGTGGAAATCGGGTGATGGAATGAAATGAACTATAAAATTCCATACACCCCGAATACTATCTTAATCTTTTCTAACCAAAATGAAACATCAAGTGAAGTGAGGAGGAGAGAGAAGGCCGGCCACTTATATATGATGGAGGGAGGTGACCGTAGGAGCAAGTGGTGACCATAAGCTAAAAGCTTCTCACTTCAAAATATCTTAACCAAAACAAGAATGCTTTAATACAAACCATGACACACTTAAACCTAGTCAACCTTTAATAAATGCAAAGATGAGTCACTTAGCCTTGTCATAAATTCTAGAACCTTCTAGAACCTTCTAGAAGCACGACTCACTCTCATCCAAGAAAAGATAAATCCGTCTTTAACCAAATGTTAAAAGACGGCTGATAGAAAACTGGAAACTGGTAACTTCCAAAAGTGATCCTGAAACGAATTTCAGGACAACCCCGAAACTGTATAAATACACCCGCATTTGTATTACGACCGAATACAAATGCAACTGAGACAAAGATATTATACCTACTCAATATAATACTCGGATCCGGCTTAAACCAAAGCCGACCAGTATTATCTGCCCGAAAAATAACACGTGCGTAAACGCACGTGCATTTTCCGAACCCTGCCGTAAAACCATACGGCCTCTACAACGTTTCGCCCGAACTTGGGAAACTGTCTGTGGGGGACTCTAATGACTCGTCAGCACTCTGGCAGTGGGTTTAACCACAAACCGTCAGCGGCACTAGCAATGCGTAACGGCTGCCCATGGACTGACCTCAAGGGATGCCGATGAGCGCACTCATCCGGAAAACCCTACTGAGCCTAACAGTGACAATGTATATACAGTCCGGTCCGTTCGTCAATGAGTATCGCATATCCGCCTAGGGGGCTAGTAACGTCAGACCCCCAATAGCAGTATAAGTCGTGTCGGAGTGAAGCCCAATAACACCCTGAGATACTACTGGAGTACCTACCAGTAAATCTCCTGCCATGGCCATGGACTTTGTGTAATGGCTCTCCTAGACACAGCACGATCTCGCCCCCAATACCGGGAGAGACGAATCCCCTGCCGATCCGCTCACGTGCCTCCATATGGCTTGGGACTGTATCCAAAAGCTACCTGTTTGCACGACTCCTTTGAGCCATGGTAGGGTAGAAATCAAAGCACAGTGGGAACTCACAGGAGACAAATGACGACCTCAGGTCGATGAACTAACCTGTACACATGTCACCAGGGAACTGCTATCTGACGGTAGATATAATACTAACTAGCAGATTCCCGGCGAGTCCTGTCTGGTGTACTCATAACCCAATGAGCACCTGTATATATCTTAGGTGATCCAACTGGCACCAGTGGCTTGTGAGACCGGCCACCGCCCCTCGTCGGGGTCTCGACTGTACACACTAGTCTACTCCGGAGTATCGATGCCCTGTCTCGAAACTCCCACGACTAGGGACCACAATTAAGGATATGCATATAAACTACCCAACTCTCACGTATATGATCGCCATCATACTGTTGGTAGTAAAGCAAGATCCTAAGGGCTCTATCAAAGTGTAACATGCAATCAGTCACCTGAACATGTACACGACTGATAAAGGCAAACCAGATAGCATACTATCATCTCGAGTAAGACTGTCCTACCGGGATAGGTCCTCCGCAATCATTGCAATCACGTACCTGCGATCCAATAATTGACTATGATGGCACTATCTCCAACAATCTCCCACTTGCACTCAAGGCTAATATTGCGATGTCGACTACTCACAGCCCGTGTGAAACCGACACCCAACTCCTCTACTAATCAGTTTCACAAAGCCCGTTTGTAAAACTATTGTGTTCGAGAAATAGCCTTAGTGAATGGATCCGCCTAGAAGTTTCTTTCTATATCTCTCTTAATCTCAAGTTCCCGGAGAAAGCCATCTCCCGAATCGAGTAATACCTGTCTTAGAATATGTCTGGATATCTGATGGGACCTTAGTTCATAAATGAACTCCAAATCCAAACTTCTTAGACAGTATCGATCACTGAACCTAATCAGTATCGGGCACCATGCCACCCACAGTATCCTCTTGAACCACCTGTCCATAATACTGTCCCTCTTCGTCAGAGGGAAAAACTAAAACTCTGACAGTCACTCTGTCATCCACGTCACCTTTGAAGCCTGGAATGATAATCGTCTCCCGAAGGAGGCTGCCGTCATCAAATCCGTAGAACATGTACTTATGTTCTAAAACTGCTTCCTTATGTTTCTCCAGGATTGGATTAATACAAATTTATTGCATCTAGTGCAAAACCAACATTTGGTGTGGTACTTGACATCTCATGATTGACTCAATTGCCTAAGCAAATGATCTGCCAATCATGCGCATCCCTCTCCCCTTTAGTCTGTAAGACACCTTTAGAGAGGGTGACTCCATCACCTGCAGGTACACCACCATGCTAGGAGTCATCTATTCTAAAAACCATTAGAATACTGTCAAAGTACCCACATTGGGAAACTACCCAAATCCAGATCTAAAACCATAGATCTAGAAACCAGAATGTCAAATATTATTTCCATATCCTGTCTGGAGAAACAACTGTGTGACGGCCACAGTCCAACCGATCGTAGTATAGGAATTTTACTTCCTACTCTGTGTATGTCATCCAGATACCATGACATCACACCCTACTACCCTCTTAACTGATCCATCCCCTTTTTCTGATTGAAGTCAAACCCATGACTGTCATATCAAAATTCGATGATCTATCTCCGCTATAACTGCTCTAGTCTACTTGCCCACTATGCTTCCGCTGCTCCCACTGACTACGACAACCCTCCTACCGGGTCTCATATCCTGGAACAACAGTAGTGTCAAGTCTGGGTAGATAAGAACCTCCCTGTCACCGTCCTTGAGCCTACCGAAGTATCTCTCGGGTGTCTGAGGTTACCTACCATACCTGCGGAGTGGCTATTGGAATGTCAAACTTGATTGAATGTATAGGTCCTATTAAATTTTTCCGTAATCGTTCGCGGTTCTGGAATCACTTCCAGTTCTACCATACTCCCACTACTGTTTTCTGAAAAAGATCCATTTTACTAAAACTGTGGCAAGTCAAGAACAATATCACTATTGATCTTCTAAATGGTAGAATATCAACCCTCGTCATAGCCAGGGTCAACCCACAAACAGCCATTACAGAAACGTGCCCTGAGTTATCCAGTGTCTGGTTTTAATCATAAGCTGGACAACTCCCCGTACCTTAATATCTTTTAAGGTACGAACTATTCTATATCCAATATAGAAACTTTGGCGCTTATTTAATTGGAACCATATTCGAATCATGCAGCTGTCTCCAGTGCATATCAACTTAATGGAAAGAGGCTAATCAGCATTACTCAACTTAGGAATCCATCCAATTATGAGTAACCTGAAAGAGAAACACGTTTCTCAAAATCATCACTATAATCTGAATACCAATCACAAGAATCTACATCTTCGATCTCTTTGAAGAATTCCGATACTTGTGATACCTGGTTCTCTACTTTATTCTTATACCCACAACTTCTCAAAACTTAGACCATGTATTTCTACGAAACACTCGTCTAAATACTAGAGAAGTTATAAGTAAACAGAACATAGTACGAGGACCTACCCCTTTGTCCTGATGGACACTGGACAACATACAATACTCTGTATAAGTCCGCTGAGTTAAACAACTCAAAACCTGTGCGTTGTAGGTGGAAAACTGTACCCTGGCGATTTCCTCAAATATCACCAATTACAACGAATTCCGATATAATGAAGATAATCACCTAATTCCCAATATCTTACTCCCACTCATCATCTGTAAAACCATACAGATATGAGAATGAAACCTGGTAAATACATACCCTTGGAGTAAGTGTCTAATCGGGAAAAACAGTTTTTCTTTTAACAATGCACTGAAACATGAAAATGTTTCGTAGGGGTATCCTGGTATTCATAGCAATGCCTCTTCCATAATCCAATTCATGACTTCAACCGTATATTTTATTGTCATCTCTCCAAATCCCTTTATTTGTCTTTAGTCGTTACCTTCTGTACACCATCGTTAGGCTAAATGTTTTTCTTCATTCCCTACCGTTTGGCACCAGCCTATGGTTTGGAAGAAGACTATCCAGTAAGCATAATAGGTGTACCCTCCTAAACCAAGGAGTACTCGCAACTGAGAGAAGGTGATGATAAAAGACAACTGAATAATACCTTATTCTTTTAAAGGTGAAATAGGAGCGGCGATGAAGTACGCGGTTTTGGTCGTGGATGATATCAGTCGCAATTTTCTTTGCCCTCTTTCTAATCCCTTTATTTTGTCTTTACATATTACCTTCTGCACACCCTACTTAGGCTAATTGGTTTTCTTCATTCCCTACCTTTCGGCACCAGCCTATGGTTTGGAATAAGACAATCCAATAAGCGTAATAGGTGTACTCTCCTAAACCAAGGAGCTCTCACAACCTGAGAGAAGGTGATAATAAAAGACAACTGAATAAACCAATTCCATTTCTCCTGAACCTGGATCCATCCCCGAAGAAGTCCCTTCGAGTTCGTATATAACCATACGATGGATCTATCCAATGGAAGTGGATATCCGTAGTAATACGGGTGTTCTGAGAAATGCAAAGGGTAAAAGAAGGAGTGGCAATGACTTATGCAACTCAGACAATCCAAAAGCCAGTATTTTAAGAAGGTTCGGTCAACCTGGTCACTGAGTCATAGTCTAGGGTCGGTCAAAGGTCGCTGCCAAAGAGAGAGAGAAAAGAAACACTCTGCGTGCACTCTATCCTAGATCAGAATGGTCATCACTTTATCTAATCCGGAAACCTCCCACTGTCCTGTCAAATTCTCCTCCAAACCTAAAGAAGAATCAATCGGGATCACCCGAAGAGTAAACCAACTCATCAGTGGGAATCGGGATCCAACTCTTATCGCATGATAACGTGATGGAATGCATCCACGTTACTCATACTCCAGATGGTATGCGCATACTTGGCAAGTTTCAGTTTCTTTAGAAACTCCCGATATGATTTTTGCCCCATGCTCTTATAACCTTGGCTTTGGTCAAAATGTCATAAGTCACATGCCAAGTTCTACCCGTCACTATCTTTTCAATTTGAACCCACCCGCACATGCCCCTGACTTTGGCCAATCGGCAGAACGACTGTCCCAAACTAACTCATCTATCTATGCAACAATTGAATACCCAGCAGCTACCAAACACTATGCCTTAACTTTGGCTAAAATACATAGCTTGAATACTACTGAATACCCAAAAGAAGTGATGGACGGCTACGGCTGGTTTTTGGCGAAAAACCTTTAGCGTAGTGAACTTGATATCGCTGAAGGAACCTGATAGCTTTTTAAAATATAGTAGCGAAAACCTTTTGCTAAAGAGGTCACTCCCGGTAATGGGATCTCGGCTCTTTCCTCGTGGAATGATGTGCAGGATATTCCACTGAATACCGCTATTCAAAGCAACATGTAATCGACTATAGTGAAGTTATTACGCTGACGTAAACTTCTTCCCAAGGGGTCAGTCCCGGTGAAGGGATATCAGCCCTTGCCCCGTCGAATGAGGTGCAGGATATTCCACTGAATACCGCTATGCATAACAAAAGAAAACGTCTTTGCAATAACACTTTTTAAATTGTTCCAACAACTGTAAACAGGTTTGTTTTAACTTTGCATTGATCAGAATCAACGCAGTCCCATCATTAATCACACCAGAAAAGAACGAAAATAAAATGTACGTATATGCCATCCGCATTCGTCACTGGGTCCCGTCATCACTCGTTAGGTTACTTAACTAACGACAGAGCGGGGACTGGACTAGCGCGGGTGTAAAATATATACAACATCTA
The DNA here is from genome assembly GCA_030015575.1 of Agapanthus africanus. Taxonomy (NCBI): domain Eukaryota; kingdom Viridiplantae; phylum Streptophyta; class Magnoliopsida; order Asparagales; family Amaryllidaceae; genus Agapanthus; species Agapanthus africanus. The sequence goes on along the minus strand of JASDDO010000012.1, from coordinate 291,083,747 downwards.
ATAGTATATAAACCAATATACAATAATCGCTCCAGGCGTGATAGTATGCAACATTACAGAAAAGTAATAAGCATCACAGAACAATACAGATAATCTGGGATCCCCGAGTTTCACAGAGCCGCTGCTGAAACTCGACGTTCCCCTGTCGTGTGGATAGCCTGTGCAATGAATCCTAGACCCCTACGGGTGCGGCAAGTTACCCGCCAAAACCTGAAGCGAGGCAGTCCCCCACAGCATAGTGAATGGAACACCCGGCACTTCACGGAATCCGGTAAATTGAGCACCCCTCCTTGGGTCAACCTGTACCCCCTACGAGTGCGGCGAATAGTCTGCCAATTCTAGAGTGGGACCCCTCTGCCTCTCAAAGCCATGAGATGCGGACCCGTTGCCCTCCCGAACCCGGCTATCCGTGCACTCCGACTTAGGGCAAAACCTAGTACAGTAATGAAAAATAGTACAATAGGTACATCGACCGCAACCTGGTCGTGCCCCAAAAGAATATTATACAACAGGCAGTGACGGCTGTCCACAAGTTGGACGCTCGTCCCGCAATATCAAATGTACAAATAAACACAAACTGTACTATCATTGCACACTGCTATCCACCACGACAAATCCGCAACATCACAGCACAACACAGAACATCAATGCGAATGTCACGTTCGCAAACCCGTCTAAAAGAACTATAGCAATCGGACGCGGTTTACCGATCAAATGACATTCCCGGTCGGAGATATAATGTAAGCACTGTAAACTAACGAGTTTAAATTTCGATCGACCAAATATCAAAAAAATGGGCCCCACGACTTACTGGTGAACAGTAACAAAACCTGGGCCAAAACGATATTTACCAAAAAGCCCAATTTCCAACAGAGAAACTACTGTAGAATTTTGACCAACTGATTCGACTTTACTGCGGCGGATCTGCGGCCAAACCCACGCTTGGGCCGCGGATCCGCGGCTGAACAGTCGATTCACTTCGACGAATTTCTCCAGTATTCCTAAAAAACCCTGCACAGATTTTTAAGACATGTAGAATTCATTTTTGACACCGTTTAAAAACAACAGAAACTGTCGGGCAAGAAAATTGTGTTTTTCGATTTTCGATTCGATCGATGTTTTAAACGCGTTAGCACAAGTTAGCATAGCAAAATGGTGAGGCTCTGATACCACTGTAAGTCTACGCAAGCGCCCCGGCAGTCTACAGACGCCAAATGCGGAACAAAAACTTTTTAACTGGCGCTATCGTATACTTTAACCCGGATCTGCCATTATTGCTAAACTAACAAACTGTAAAGAGTGTAGGAAGATTGTACCGAACGATCCGAGTCCTTCGTTCTTCAACCATCATCCCACGCTCCGTTGCGGCTGCTCCGATCTCGTCGATCTCCGATCTCCTCGTCGAGGTGGCACCACATGATCGGTTCTTTAAACGGGCTCCCGCCTCTGACTCGAGGCAACTCGATCGTCAAGTTTGCTAAAAGAGACGACCAAGAATGATGTAGAGAATGAGTAGATGACTTTGTCTCACTTCGTCCAAATCCGTGGACGATCGGTTAATGAAGTTGCCGTGGAAATCGGGTGATGGAATGAAATGAACTGTAAAATTCCATACACCCTGAATACTATCATAATCTTTTCTAACCAAAATGAAACATCAAGTGAAGTGAGGAGGAGAGAGAAGGCCGGCCACTTATATATGATGGAGGGAGGTGACCGTAGGAGAAAGTGGTGACCATAAGCTAAAAGCTTCTCACTTCAAAATATCTTAACCAAAACAAGAATGCTTTAATACAAAGCATGACTCACTTAAACCTAGTCACCCTTTAATAAATGCAAAGATGAGTCACTTAGCCTTGTCACAAATTCTAGAACCTTCTAGAACCTTCTAGAAGCACGACTCACTCTTATCCAAGAAAAGATAAATCCGCCTTTAACCAAATGTTAAAAGACGGCTGATAGAAAACTGGAAACTGGCAACTTCCAAAAGTGATCCTGAAACGAATTTCAGGACAACCCCGAAACTGTATAAATACACCCGCATTTGTATTACGACCGAATACAAATGCAACTGAGACAAAGATATTATACCTACTCAATATAATACTCGGATCCGGCTTTAACCAAAGCCGACCAGTATTATCTGCCAGAAAAATAACACGTGCGTAAACGCACGTGCATTTTCCGAACCCTGCCATAAAACCATACGGCCTCTACAACGTTTCGCCCGAACTTGGGAAACTGTCTGTGGGGGACTCTAATGACTCGTCAGCACCCTGGCAGTGGGTTTAACCACAAACCGTCAGCGGCACTAGCAATGCGTAACGGCTGCCCATGGACTGACCTCAAGGGATGCCGATGAGCGCCCTCATCCGGAAAACCCTACTGAGCCTAATAGTGACAATGTATATACAGTCCGGTCCGTTCGTCAATGAGTATCGCATATCCGCCGAGGGTGCTAGTAACGTCAGACCCCCAATAGCAGTATAAGTCGTGTCGGAGTGAAGCCCAATAACACCCTGAGATACTACTAGAGTACCTACCAGTAAATCTCCTGCCATGGCCATGGACTTTGTGTAATGGCTCTCCTAGACACAGCACGATCTCGCACCCAATACCGGGAGAGACGAATCCCCTGCCGATCCGCTCACGTGCCTCCAGATGGCTCGGGACTGTACCCAAAAGCTACTTGTTTGCACGACTCCTTTGAGCCGTGGTAGGGTAGAAATCAAAGCACAGTGGGAACTCACACGAGACAAATGACGACCTCAGTTCGATGAACTAACCTGTACACATGTCACCAGGGAACTGCTATCTGACGGTAGATATAATACTAACTAGCAGATTCCCGGCGAGTCCTGTCCGGTGTACTCATAACCCAATGAGCACCTGTATACATCTTAGGTGATCCAACTGACACCAGTGGCTTGTGAGACCGGCCACCGCCCCTCGTCGGGGTCTCGACTGTACACACTAGTCTACTCCGGAGTATCGATGCCCTGTCTCGAAACTCCCACGACTAGGGACCACAATTAAGGATATGCATATAAACTACCCAACTCTCACGTATATGATCGCCATCATACTGTTGGTAGTAAAGCAAGATCCTAAGGGCTCTATCAAAGTGTAACATGCAATCAGTCACCTGAACATGTACACGACTGATAAAGGCAAACCAGATAGCATACTATCATCTCGAGTAAGACTGTCCTACCGGGATAGGTCCTCCGCAATCATTGCAATCACGTACCTGCGATCCAATAATTGACTATGAGGGCACTATCTCCAACACAAGTCAGAGGCGGGAGCCCGTTTAAAGAATCGTCGACGTGGTGCCATCTGGACGAGCAGATCGGAGATCGAAGAGATCGGAGCAGCCGCAACGGAGCGTGGGATGATGGTTAAAGAATGAAGGACTCGGATCGTTCGGTATAACCTTTCTACACTCTTTACAGTTTGTTAGTTTAGCAATAATGGCAGATCCGGGTTAAAGTATACGACAGCGCCAGTTAAAAGTTTTTTGTTCCGCATTTGGCGTCTGTAGACGGCCGGGGCGCTACCGTAGACTTACAGTGGTATCAGAGCCTCACCATTTTGCTATACTAACTTGTGCTAACGCGTTTAAAATATCGATCGAACCGGATATCGAAAAACACAATTTTCAACATTCACAGTTTCTATCGATTTTAAATGAAGTCCTAAAATTATTCTACATATCACAGAAAGTTGTGCAGGGTTACAGAAGCACACCGACCAAATTTGAGCACGTGATTCCACCAAACTGCCGCGGAATCGCTGCGAAACCCATGGTTTGGCCGCGCATCCGCGGCCATTCTATTGAATCAGTGCACCAAATTTGCATAGTGTCTTCTCTATTGGAATTTGGGGTTTTTGGTATATATCTTTTGGGCCCAGATTTTGTTACTGTTCAACAGTTGTTCGTGGGGCCCACTTTGTGATATTTAGTCGATCGAAATTTAAACATGTTAGTTTACAGTGCTTACATTATATCTCCGACCGGGAATGTCATTTGATCGGTAAACCGTGTCTGATTGCTATAGTTCTTTTAGACGGGTTTGCGAACGTGACATTCGCGTTGATGTTCTGTGTTGTGCTGTGATGTTGCGGATTTGTCGTGGTGGATAGCAGTGTGCAATGGTAGTGCAGTTTGAGTTTATTTGTACATTTGATATTGCGGGGCGAGCGTCCAACTTGTGGACTGCCGTCACTGCCTGTTGTATAATATTCTTTTGGGGCACGGCCAGGTTGCGGTCGATGTACCTGTTGTACTATTTTTCATTTTTACCCCGCGACGGAATGCACGGATAGCCGGGTTCTGGGGGCAACGGGTCCGCATCTCATGGCTTTGAGATGCAGAGGGGCCTCACTCTAGAATTGGCAGACTATTCGCCGCACTCGTAGGGGGTACAGGTTGACCCAAGGAGGGGAGCTCAAGCTACCGGATTCCGTGAAGTGCTGGGTGGTCCATTCACTTTGCTGTAGGGGGCTGCTTCGCTTCAGATTTTGGCGGGTAACTTGCCGCACCCGTAGGGGTCTAGGTTTCATTGCACAGGCTATCCACACGACAGGGGAACGTCGGGTTTCAGCAGCGGCTCTGTGAAACCCGGGGATCCCAGATTATCTGTATTGTTCTGTGATGCTTATTACTTTTCTGTAATATTGCATATTATCACGCCTGGAGCGATTATTGTATATTGGTTTATATACTATTAGATGTTGTATATGTTTTACACCCGCGCTAGTCCAGTCCCCGCTCTGTCGTTAGTTAAGTAACCTAACGGGTGATGACGGGACCCAGTGACGAATGCGGATGGCATATACGTACATTTTATTTTCGTTCTTTTCTGGTGTGATTGATTGATGGGACTGCGTTGATTCTGATCAATGCAAAGTAAAACAAACCTGTTTACAGTTGTTGGAACAAATTTAAAAAGTGTTATTGCAAAGACGTTTCCTTTTGTTATGCATAGCGGTATTCAGTGGAATAACCTGCACCTCATTCGACAGGGCAAGGGCCGATATCCCTTCACCGGGACTGACCCCTTGGGCAGAAGTTTGCTTCAGGGTAATAACTTCACTATAGTCGATTACAAGTTGCTTTGCATCGCGGTATTCAGTGGAATATCCTGCACCTCATTCCACAAGGAAAGAGCCGAGATCCCTTCATCGGGAATGACCTCTTTAGCAAAAGGTTTTCGCCACTATATTTTAAAAAGCTATCAGGTCCTTCAGCGATATCAAGTTCAATACGTTAAAGGTTTTTCGCCAAAAACGAGCCGTAGCCCTCCATCACTTCTTTTGGGTATTCAGTAGTATTCAAGCTATGCATTTTAGCCAAAGTTAAGGCATAGTGTTTGGTAGCTGCTGGGTATTCATTTGTTGCATAGATAGATGAGTTGGTTTGGAACAATCGTTCTGCCATTTGGCCAAAGCCAGGGGCATGTGCGGGTGGGTTCAAATTGACAAGATAGTGACGGGTAGAACTTGGCATGTGACTTATGACATTTTGACCAAAGCCAAGGTTATAAGAGCATGGGGCAAAAATCATATCGGGAGTTTATAAAGAAACTGAAACTTGCCAAGTATGCGCATACCTTCTGGAGTATGAGTAACGTGGATGCATTCCATCACGTTATCATGCGATGAGAGTTGGATCCCGATTCCCACTGATGAGTTGGTTTACTCTTCGGGTGATCCCGATTGATTCCTCTTTCTGGTTTGGAGGAGAATTTGACAGGACAGTGGGAGGTTTCCGGATTAGATAAAGTGATAACCATTCTGATCTAGGTTAGAGTGCACGCAGAGTATTTCTTTTCTCTCTCTCTTTGGCAGCGACCTTTGACCGACCCTAGACTATGACTCAGTGACCAAGTTGACCGAACCTTCTTAAAATACTGGCTTTTGGATTGTCTATGTTGCATAAGTCATTGCCACTCCTTCTTTTACCCTTTGTATTTCTCAGAACACCCGTATTACTATGGACATCCACTTCCATTGGATAGATCCATCATATGGTTATATACGAACTCGAAGGGACTTCTTCGAGGATGGATCCAGGTTCAGGAGAAATGGAATTGGTTTATTCAGTTGTCTTTTATTATCACCTTCTCTTAGGTTGCAAGAGCTCCTTGGTTTAGGAGAGTACACCTATTACGCTTATTGGATAGTCTTATTCCAAACCATAGGCAGGTGCCGAAAGGTAGGGAATGAAGAAAACCAATTAGCCAAAAAAGGGTGTGCAGAAGGTAATATGTAAAGACAAAATAAAGGGATTAGAAAGAGGGCAAAGTAAATTGCGACTGATATCATTCATGACCAAAACCGCGTACTTCATCGCCACTCCTATTTCACCATTAAAGGAATAAGGTATTATTCAGTTGTCTTTTATCATCACCTTCTCTCAAGATATGAGTACTCCTTGGTTTAGGAGAGTACACCTATTATGCTTACTGGATCTTCTTCTTCCAAACCATAGGCTGGTGCCGAACGGTAGAGAAGGAAGAAAACCATTTAGCCTAACGATGGTGTGCAGGAGGTAACGACTAAAGACAAATAAAGGGACTTGGAGAGATGGCAGTGAAATATACGGTTAAAGTCATGAATTGGATTATGGAAGAGGCATTGCTATGAATACCAGGATACCCCTACGAAACATTTTCATGTTTCTGTGCATTGTTAAAGCAAAACTGTTTTCCCGATTAGATACTTACTCCAAGGGTATGTATTTACCAGGTTTCATTCTCATATCTGTATGGTTTTACAGATGATGAGTGGGAGTAAGTTATTGGGAATTAGGTGATCATCCTCATTATATCGGAATTCGTTGTAATTGGTGATATTTGAGGAAATCGCCAGGGTACAGTTTTAAACCTACGACGCATAGGTTTTGAGTTGTTTAACTCAGCGGACTTATACAGAGTATTGTATGTTGTCCAAGTGTCCATCAGGACAAAGGGGTAGGTCCTCGTACTATGATCTGTTTACTTATGACTTCTCTAGTATTTAGACAAGTGTTTCGTAGAAATACAAGGTCTAAGTTTTGAGAAGTTGTGGGTATAAGAATAAAGTAGAGAACCAGGTATCACAAGTATCGGGATTCTTCAAAGAGATCGAAGATGTAGATTCTTGTGATTGGTATTCAGATGATAGTAATAGTTTCGAGAAACGTGTTTCTCTTTCAGGTTACTCATAATTGGATGGATTCCTAAGTTGAGTAATGCTGATTAGCCTCTTTTCCATTAAGTTGATATGCACTGGAGACAGCTGCATGATTTGAATCTGGTTCCAATTAAATAAGTGCCAAAGTTTCTATATTGGATATAGAATGGATCATACCTTAAAAGATGTTAAGGTACGGGGAGTTGTCCAGCTTATGCTTAAAACCAGAATCTGGATAACTCAGGGCACGTTTCTGTAATGGCTGTTTGTGGGTTGACCCTGGCTATGATGAGGGTTGATATTCTACCATTTGGAAGATCAATAGTGATATTGTTCTTGACTCGCCACAGTTTTAGTAAAATGGATCTTTTTCAGAAAACAGTAGTGGGAGTATGGTAGAACTGGAAGTGATTCCAGAACCGCGAACGATTACGGAAAATTTAATAGGACCTATATATTCAATCAGGTTTGACATTCCAATAGCCACTCCGCAGATATGGTGGGTAACCTCAGACACCCGAGAGGTACTCCGGTAGCCTCAAGGACGGTGTCAGGGAGGATCTTGTTTACCCAAAACTTGACACTACTGTTGTTCCAGGATATGAGACCCGGTAGGAGGGTTGTCGTAGTCAGTGGGAGCAGCGGAAGTTTAGTGGGCAAGTAGCTTATGTCTATTTATAGACTTGAGTAGTTATAGAGGAGATAGATCATCTAATTTTGATGTGACAGTCATGGGTTTTACTTCAATCAGGATAGGGGATGGATCTGGTAAGAAGGTAGTAGGGTGTGATGTCATGGTATTTGGATGACATACACAGAGTAGGAAGTAAAATTCCTATACTACGATCGGTTGTACTGTGGTCGTCACACAGTTGTTTCTCCAGACATGATATGGATATAATATTTGACATTCTGGTTTATGGATCAATGGTTTTAGATCTGGATTTGGGTAGATTCCCAATGTGGGTACTTTGACAGTATTCTAACGGTTTTTAGAATAGATGACTCCTAGCATGGTGGTGTACCTGCAGGTGATGGAGTCACCCTCTCTAAAGATGTCTTACAGACTAAAGGGGAGAGGGATGTGCATGCTTGGCAGATCACTTACTTAGGCAATTGAGTCAATCATGAGATGTCAAGTAACACACCAAATGTTGTTTTTGCACTAGATGCAATAAGTTTGTATTAATCCAATCCTGGAGAAACATAAGGAAGCGGTTTTAGAACATAAGTACATGTTCTACGGATTTGATAACGGCAGCCTCCTTCGGGAGACGGTTATCATTCCAGGCTTCAAAGGTGACATAGTAGACAGAGTGATTGTCAGAGTTATAGTTTTTCCTCTGACGAGGGACAGTATTATGGACAGGTGGTTCAAGAGGATACTGTGGGAGGCTTGGTGCTGGATACTGATTAGGTTCAGTGATCGATACAGTCTAAGAAGTTTGGATTTGGAGTTCATTTATGAACTAAGTCCCATCAGATATCCAGACATATTCTAAGACAGGTATTACTTGATTCGGGAGATGGAATTCTCCGCGAACTTGAGATTAATAGAGATATAGAAAGAAACACCTAGGCGGATCCACTCACTGAGGCTATTTCTCGAACACAATAGTTTTACAAACGGGCTTTGTGAAACTGATTAGTAGAGGAGTTGGATGTTCGGTTTCACACGGGCTGTGAGTAGTCGACATCGCAATAATTAGCCTTGAGTGCAAGTGGGAGATTGTTGGAGATAGTGCCCTCAGAGTCAATTATTGGATCGCAGGTACGTGATTGCAATGATTGCGGAGGACCTACACCGGTAGGACAGTCTTACTCAAGATGATAGTATGCTATCTGGTTTGCCTTTATCAGTCGTGTATATGTTCAGGTGACTGATTACATGTTACACTTTGATAGAGCTCTTAGGATCTTTCTTTACTACCAACAGTATGATGGCGATCATATACGTGAGAGTTGGGTGGTTTATTTTCATATCCTTAATTGTGGTCCCTAGTCATGGGAGTTTCGAGACAGGGCATCGATACTCCGGAGTAGACTAGTGTATACAGTCAAGACCTCGACGAGGGGCGGTGGCCGGTCTCACAAGCCACTGGTGTCTGTTGGATCACCTAAGATGTATACAGGTGCTCATTGGGTTATGAGTACACCGGACAGGACTCGCCAGGAATCTGCTAGTTGGTATTATACATATCGTCAGATAGAAGTTCCCTGGTGACATGTGTACAGGTTAGTTCATCGACCTGAGGTTGTCATTTGTCTCGTGTGAGTTCCCACTGTGCTTTGATTTCTACCCTACCACGGCTCAAAGGAGTCATGCAAACAGGTAGTTTTTGGGTACAGTCCCGAGCCACATGGAGGCACGTGAGCGGATTGGCAGAGGATTCGTCTCTCCCGGTATTGGGGGCGAGATCGTGCTGTGTCTAGGAGAGCCATTACACAAAGACCACGGCCGTGGCAGGAGATTTACTGGTAGGTACTCCAGTAGTATCTCAGTGTGTTATTGGGCTACACTCCGACACGACTTATACTGCTATTGGGGGTCTGACGTTACTAGCCCCCTAGGCAGATATGCGATACTCATAGACGAACGGACCGGACTGTATATACATTGTCACTGTTAGGCTCAGTAGGGTTTCCGGGTGAGTTCGCTCATCGGCCTCCCTTGAGGTCAGTCCATGGGCAGCCGTTACGCATAGATAGTGCCGCTGACGGTTTGTGGTTAAACCCACTGCCAGGGTACAGACGAGTCATTAGAGTCCACCACAGACAGTTTCCCAAGTTCGGGCGAAACGTTGTAGAGGCCGTATGGTTTTATGGCAGGGTTCGGAACATGCACGTGCGTTTACGCACGTGTCAGTTTTCGGGCAGATGATACTGGTCGTCTTTGGTTTAAGCCGGATCCGAGTATTATATTGAGTAGATATAATATCTTTGTCTCAGTTGCATTTGTATTCGGTCGTAATACAAATGCGGGTATATTTATACTGTTACGGGGTTATCCTGAAAGTCGTTTCAGGATCGCTTTTGGAAGTTGCCAGTTTCCAGTTTTCTATCAGCCGTCTTTTAACATTCGGTTAAAGACGGATTTATCTTTTCTTGGATGAGAGTGAGTCATGCTTCTAGAAGGTTCTAGAAATGGTGACTAGGGTGATGAGGTGGCGGGTGACTCATCTTTGCATTTAATGAATTGATGACTAGGTTTAGATGTGTCATCCTTTTCATTAATGCATTTTGTTCTTGCTTAGGATATTTTCCCTTGATCTTTTCTCTTGTGGTTACCTCCCCCTCTCCTACACTCACCCCCCACTCCTATATAGTGGCCGGCCCCTCCCCTCTCTCACACACACTCACTTGAGTTTTCATCTGGTAAAAAGATTATGATAGATTTTGGGGTGTATGGAATTTCACAGCTCATTTTATTCCATCAACCGATTTGAGTGGCAACTTCATTAATCGTTCGTCCATAGATTTGGACGGAACGAGACAAAGTCTTCTACTCATTCTCTACATCATTCATGGTCATCTCTTTTAGCAAACTTGACGACCGAGTTGCCTCAAGTCAGAAGCGGGAGCCCGTTTAATGAATCGTCGACGTGGTGCCACCTGGACGAGCAGATCGGAGATCGAAGAGATCGGAGTAGCCGCAACGGAGCTTGGGATGATGGTTAAAGAACGAAGGACTCGCATCGTTCGCTATAACCTTTCTACAGTCTTTACAGTTTGTTAGTTTAGCAATAATGGCAGATCCGGCTTAAAATATACGATAGCGCCAGTTAAAAGTTTTTTGTTCCGCATTTGGCGTCTGTAGACGGCCGGGGCGCTACCGTAGACTTACATTAGCTAGCCATTCTTCATGGATGACTCCTTCATTATTTTCTTGAGCTCGTTTTTCCTTTAGTTGCTTCATCCCATGGCTCTTTGCTCTCTTCTCTTCAAAACAAAATTCCTAACACTCTCATGAGTTGAGAAGGAAGGAATTTTTGATAGAAACTCACCACTTATATTCTCCTCTCACCCTTAACTAGCTAGATTAGCAATCTAGTTAGTTAAGTTTCTTTCTTTTGTGAAAGTTGTAGCTTGAACTTAGAACCTTCGGGTGAATCATCTAGGATCCAGGAGATCGGCGATCAAACCACATAAAAAACCCGCAAAGGAGCTTAAGAAGAGGATTCAAGACCTGACGGACTCGAATCCGATAGGTATAAAGATCTATCATAGTAGAATAATCACCTTGGTTGTGTAGCCAGTTAGGGTTTTGTGCTAGATCTTGTTAAAAAGGTCTTGTTTGCATGCTCATAAAAATTTGTTTTTTCAAATTCCGCATCCCTATAACTGTCTAGAGCATCTAATATAGACTTACATTGGTTTCAAAGCCGGTCACAAAACTTAACTAGATAGTTTGCACAAAGTTAGAAATTCGATCGATGAAAAATTGCATGAAATCAAAATTTCATACTATGCTTGCTGTCGATTTTCAAAACAGCTAAAAAATTTATTTCGGTGTACTTAAAAATACAAGCAGGCATTTATAAGAACACATAAGAAAAATGGGCTCGTAGTTGACCAAGGCCACCGCGGAACCGTGACAAAGTGTGTTTGGCCGCCGTTCCGCGGCCAAGTCAAGGTTGACTCGGTCTAATTTTCTTCTGTAGGTCTTTGACATGGAATTGAGATTTTTGGCATATGTAGATTATACCCAGATTTGTTTATGTACTAGATTGTACATGGGGGTGAAAGAAGAAAATTTTAATCGATCGAAATTCTAAAGTTTTGCTTTTCTGTACGTTTTTTTTCTGCGATCGTGAATATCACTGAGCGGTATAACCCGACTGATTGCTATATGTATTATCAGACGGGTTTAAGAACATGATATTCGTGTTGATGTTCTTTGATTGCACTGTTGTTTTAGATAATTTGTCGGGATGGATGGCCTATTGTGTAGTGGTTGTAGTACAGTGTTTATTCATTTGTATATTCATTATTGTGGGGCGAGCGTCCGACATGTGGACTGCCGTCTATGCCCGTTTGTATATTATTTTATAAGGGCACAACCGGGTTGAGGTCGATGTTACCGTTGTAAATATTTTTCCTTTTTCTGTACTAGGATTACCCCACGGAGGAGTGCTCGAGTAGCCGTATTCTAAAGGTAAACGGGGACCCATCTCATGGATTTAAGACTGGGGTGCCTTACTCTAGGATTGGCGGGCTACTCGCCTTACTCGTAGGTGGTATAGGATGACCCACGGTGGGGTGCACAAGTTACCGTATTCCGTGAAGTGCTGGGTGGCCCACTCACTTTGTTGATTGGGGTTGCCTTGCTTCCGGGATTGGCTGGTGGCTTGCCGTGCTCGTAGGGGTCTAGGTTTTTCATTGCACAGGCTATTAACACGACAGGGAACGTCGAGTTTCATTAATGGCTCAAATGAAACTCGGGGCTCCAAAATTATCCGCTATTCTTGTTTCTTATCAGTTTTCTGTGATGTTGCTTATATCATGCCTGGGACGAATGATTATACACACACACACACACACACTAGTAGATGTTGTATATGTTTTGCATCCGCGCTAGTCCTGCCCCCGCTCCACCGTTAGTTAAGTAACCTATTAGTGCATGACGGGGCCCCATGGCGAATGCAGATGGCATATACGTACATTTTATTTTCGTTCTTTTCTGGTGTGATAGGAATTAAATGATGGGACCGCATTAATCCTTATTAATGCAAGATAAGAAACCTAAAAAGATGTTTTTGGAACATTTTGAAAAACTCACTCGGTTCTTTTTCAAAACACTCGTTTAAAAGGCGGAGTTTGAACCACTCCTTTTCAAAGCTATCGTTCCTTCAACAATATTAAGTTCATTACGTTCAAGGTTTTCGCCAAAAACCAGCCGTAACCCTCCGTCGTTTCAAATGAGTAGCACATCGTATTCATGCTATGTTTGTTAGCCTTCGTCAAGGTATAGTGAATGGTAGCGGTGTGTTGCTTGTTAGTAGCAAAGATAGATGCATTAGTTTAGGAAAGTCGTGCAGCCTTGTTGGCCTTCGTCAAGGGCGAGTACGGGTGGTTCTAAATTAATCAGTACAACAACGAGAAGAACTTGACTTGCATCTTATGATTTGTTGGCCATTGTCAAGGTCATAAGAGCTTGGGGGCAAAAATCACATCGGGAGTTTCAAATACAAAGGAAACTTGCAGATTTAGCATACCTTTTAGAGTGTGGTGACTAGAGTGGATTCCATTTGGTTCATCACACAATGATAGTTGGATCCCGATCCCACAGATGAGTAGGATTACTCTTAGGAGATACTTTTCACTTCACATATAGCTAACCTATTAGGTGTTAAGAAAGTGTAAACGGGGCTACGCCTCTGCCGAAACGAGGTTTATTTTAATTAGGTCCATGCGAGAGCACGGGGGACCTCCCTCGGAGTACCAACACTCACCTAGCTGAACAGTTAGCGAACTTGTAAAGTGTTAATGATCCCGACTAGTTCTCCTTTTAAGGTTTGATGGAGAATTTGAGGAAACAGAAGAAGCCATCCTGGTTAGATAAGATAATAAACTAATCTAATCTTGCAAGAGCATACGCTGAGTGTTTCTTTTCTCTCTCTGCAAGTAACCATGACGGGACTTAAATTACTACTTGAAAAAAAACCTGACTTGGCCAAACTATAAAGATTGGCTGAGGAATGTCAACACTGCACTTGCTTATGACAAAGTGGCATACTTCCTCACCAGTACTGCTCCACCTGTCCCAGGACCAGATTCCTCAGTTGCGGATATTGAAGTCCCCAAAACTTAGGATCTGGATTGCGAGAAAGATAAGTGCTTTGTGCTGGCGTCCTTGAATAATGAACTCCAGAAGCAGCACGAGGGTATGGACATCAAATCCAATTTTCTCCATTGCAAGGAATTGTATGGAGAGCACTCTCGTATCGCAAAGTACGAGACCTCAAGAAAATTATTCCAGATGAGATTAGCTCCAGGATCAACTGTAGGAGAGCACGTCCTAAAGATGATCAGTCTCATTGAGGAACTCGCAAACCTAGGATGCATGCTGGAAAATGAGTTATACATTGACTTGATTCAACAGTACCTTCCTCATACATTCTCTCAGTTCGTGCTGAACTTCAACATGCACGATATGGAAGCTGATCTTCCAAAGCCCCTGAACATATTGAGGGTAGCGGAGAGCTCCTTTAAAAAGGAGAAGACACCTGTTCTTATTGTTGGTGAATCTTCCTCTTCTAAATCCAAAGCGAAAGCTAAGGAGAAGAAGAAGAAGATCATCACCAAGCCGAAAGGAAGGGTCAAAAAGGTGTAAGGAACATACAAATCGGGGAGAGTAAAAGCAGATAAGGATGAGTGTTATTACTGTCACAAGAAGGGGCACTAGAAGAAGGATTACAGGGCTTTCAAAGCCAAGGGAAAGGACATGAAGCAAGTTGATTCTTCTGCTTCAGGTGTGTTCTGTAGGGTTCCTAGGCACACTAATGAGGTCTCACATGTGATCAAACATGGCCAATTAATATTTTACAAGTGCCGAGAAACCCTAATACGGATCGTTAAGTAGATGTATAGGTGATGCAAGCAAGTAAACGAATTTATTGCTAAAGGAAAGTGACTACAACCTTTGTAGATCCGGTCCTCCACCTCCATGGCTCCGTGATGAAGTCCCCTCGCTGTCCATATCGGATCCCGGACTCTAGCATCGGCTTCATCGGAGAAATGGGTGGGCTAGGTCGTCGGCTTCGATGCCGAAGATGATCTACGTCGAGGCAACACAAGATCAAGCTCCAACTTCACCAAGCCATGAAACTTGTGAAGAAAACACCCTATACTACTTGGCAAGAGGTAGAGGATGAAGAAATAGGAGGTGGGTTCACTTTAGAATTGGATTTCTCACTCTTTTTCTCATTTCACCATTGAAGCTAGCAAGCTTTTTGAAGCTTGAAGAAGATGATGAAGATGAAAGAATATGATAGAATAAAAAGAATTGAATTAAAAAGAAAATCCCATTCATTCTTATCATAATCCAACCTTGGTTAAGTGTAGAGAATGGACTAGGGTTAGTTGAATGGTTAGGTTTAGGAGATGAAGACAAAATGGTCACTTAGTCAAAGATGCTTTGAAGCTTCAAGCAAAGAACAAATTTAGCCACCATTTTATTCTTTCCAATATAAATGAATAAAAGAAATAAGTAAAGATTACAAAACCCTAACCATTCACTTAACCATGGTTTAAAGTAAACACATACCCAAGTTTGCATGTATCATCAAACATGATACAAACTAGTTCACAAAACTATATCATATATACAATGTGCACTTCAAGTGAGAAAATCCATCTTATGTGAACCAATACTAGTTAATGCAAAGTAATATATCAAATATATAATTATGCATTAAATCATTAAATCAACAGTTGATTTAACGATCCGGTCATACTGCATATAACCGACCAATATCCAATGTATCGACTTATCGAATCAATCTTCGATTCGATAACTAGGTTATATCGCATACAACCAATCGATACATTCATCGCGAGAATAGAATACGGTATCACATACACACATTATTCTCTGTCCCGCACATATCTCATATGCGCTCCTATTTCGTTTCGCTTGAGCCAGGAAACCTCTGTGTAGGACTCTAAAGTCTCGTCAATACGCCGACAGCAGGTGATGATCATATCAAACACCCACAAGCCGCAAGCGGTCTGCTAAACGTAACGGCCACCCGGGTATTGAGCGATCAGAAGATCGACGAGCAAGCCCGCTCACACTCCTGTGAATCCAACCAGTAACACTTACCGTACAGTCCGGTCTATTCGTCTGATATGTCGCATATCTCGCCTAGGGGTGGTAAACGTCAGACCCCAATAGCTTGATAAGTCATGCCGACGTAGGGTCCATAACAATCGTGAAACTACTGATAACTCTTACCAGTATATCACTGCAACCCTGGCCAGGGATTTCCTGTTATGGCCAGTCGAGCATAGCGCAACATCAACCCCCAATACCGGGAGAGACGAACCCCTCCTATCGTTCATTGCCTCGATGTGAATCGGGACTGTACCCAAAAACGACCTGTTTGCACGACTCAGTAGAGCCGTGGTAGGGTGGAAATCCAAGCACAGTAGGAGACACACAAGACTCTATGACGATCTCGGGTCAACAGACTAAGCTGTACCAGTATCACCAGAGAACTGCCATCTGACGTGAGGTATAATACCATCTGGGAGTTCTCGGCGAGTCCGTTCAGTGTACCCAATCTCCACTGAGCACCCGCATACCATCTCCGATGTCAAACACCAATGGATATGGGATCATCCATCGCCCATCGCATGGGTCGAGAAGATATACGCTAGTCTACTCTGGAATATCGATGCCACGTCTCGATATTCCCACGACTAGGAACAATGAAGGATGTACTCATCAACTACCCAGGCCCCACTAGTATGATCTACATCATAGTCCTGGAAGTCGAGTACACATCCTAAGGGCTTTATCAACATGTAATCAGAGAGACAAAAAGTATACATGTTAAGATAAAGAGCAACCAGATAGCGTACTATCATGTCGAGCAAGAAAGTCCTACCTATATATGTCCCAGCATCCACTACAATATACATCCAATGTACAGTAATGGCCTCTAGGGCATACATATAACTAACAATCTCCCACTTGCACTAGGGCCATCTTTAGCAGTGGTTGTAGTATCTAATACTCAACCATCCCCTAAAAGTCTCTCTTCGGGAAAAGGCCTTCGTGAGTGGATCCGCCGTGTTGTCCTCTGAGTCTACTCTCCTAACCTCGATCAACCTGGAGATCATCTATCTCTATGATTAGGTGATGCTGCCTCAGAATGTGTCTGGGTCACTGATGGGACCAGGGTTCCCGGGCCAAAGCCATATTTCCATTGTGACACAATGGTAGGAACCTAGTTCATCTTATGAACCAATATACACCCAAACTGCCTCTTTGGTAGTATCTTTAATAGCGATGTTACCAGCCTTTATCGTCTAGTTTGCCACGGTATCTAGCTTGGAACTCTTCCAACATACCGTCCCTTTACTGAGGGTAAAGACATGCATGTGACTGACATTCAATCGTCTTTATCACCCTGGAACCTTTCCAGTGATTCTCCCAATGATCAACTGATATTATCTCACTCTAGTTAGTGAGAATCCTAACATCCATTTAGATCTATCTCATAGATCCAAAACCCAGGATTTAGGAGATATCACTTTGATCCTATTGGAGAATCCATGTGATAAGAGGAGATCGACCGATCGTAGTATAGGAAACTCCTTTCCTATCAAGAGTTTGTCATCCACGTACTCTACGAGGATCATTACCATACTCCATACTACCCTTTTGTACATACAAGGTTCATCTACCATTTTGATGAAGTCAAACTCATTGACTACCACATCAAAACAGATGTTCCAACTCCGCGATGCCTGCTTTATCCTGTAAAGCAACTTGCACACGTTTCTGCTGCTCCCACTGTTTACGAAGCCCTCTGGCTGTGTTCTTATAGACGTTCTCTCCTAAATCAGTATTTAGAAAAGAAGTCAGGGCACCCAACCACCAGATGTCGTAGTCATGGTATGTAGCAATGTTAAGTAGGATCCGGATGGACTTAAGCATAGTCACTTGGAAAAGGTTTCATTATTATCCACGCCTGGTCGATGACGAAAAAACCTTCAACAAGTCTAGCCTTGAAAGTCTCAACTTTTCCATCTACACCAAGTAATCTTCTCAAGATATACTTGCTCCTGATGGGGATTTAACCCTTCAGATATAGCAACCAAAGTCCATACTTTGTTGGTGTATATGGATTCCATCTCAGATCGCTAAGCATCCAGCCATTCTTACAGAGTCCCTACTCTGTATAGCCTGCTCGAAACTAGTTGGGTCATTATCTCATGATGCATTCCTCGCTCCCACTGTCATCGAGAAACCGAGGTATCTCTCAGGCAGGTGAGGAACCCTACTAGATCGGCGGAGAGGCTGAGGTTCATCGGGGACTATTGAATCCTTTGGTTCTGTCAAATCATCAGCTGCAGTTTTGTATAGCTGGAACCTTTCCAGTTCTACAGAACTGACCTTGCCTCGATTTTGTCCGGATTTTGCTTTTAGACATAGGCCGGACAACCCCAAATCTTAACTCGCTTAAGAGATGGGTTCTTCCCATACCATATCTCATATGGAGTGGTAGGCACTGATTTGATTCGAACCTAATTCAATAGGTATGCAGCTTCTCAAGTGCATAACCCCAAAAGGAAATAGGTAACTCAGTAGTACTCATCATAGAGTACACCATATCTAATACGGTGCGATTACTCCGCCCTGATACACCGTTGTGCTGTGGTGTATTCAGAGGAGTAATACTGAGAGAGAATCTCATTTTCTTTTAGAATAGTCCAAGGATTCCATGCACAAGTATTCTCCTCCCTGATATTATCATAGGACATAATACTTATACCCGGTTTTTGGTTCTTTACTTCTAACTTATATTCTGTGAATATCTCAAAAGCTCCGGACTTATGTTTCAACAGGAACATATGACTGAATCTTGAGAGATTATCAGAGAATGTAATGAAGTACAAAGAACCGGTCTTGGCATGTGTAGACAGGAGACCTTACATACATCATTATGTATCAGTCCCAAGAGTTTATTAACTCTTTCTCTGTTTCCAATAAAATGGGCTATGGTCCTCTAATCTTTGTGACATGACTGGCAAGTTTCACAAGACGTAAATTCAAACTGATTTAAATATTCATCTAAAATGTAACTTCATCCAGTCGAGTCGCATTGATATGACTTAGTCTACAATGCCTCAAGAAGGATTCGTTCATTTCTGAACTCTTCCTCTTGTGTGTGTTCTGTATACTAGGAATTGTAGTTTGATTTAGAACGTCAATGCTTTTAGATAACGTGCCTGAACCGATCAACTTTTGATATAGGAAATGTTCAAAACATTATCCAGCAATACAAAATTTTATCATTACTTTAATAAATAAAGAGATTGATATGATTTTGTATATCAGGTTCGATATCTAATAGCATTTGTTCAGAATCAATGTATTGGTAATACAGGGTGACAGTGACCAACAGACTTGGCTGCAACACTTGCCTCGTTTTCTGTCTCATGAAACTTATCACCCGTTCTCAGTTTTTCTACCTTTTTGTAGCCCTATGTAACAGATTACATATCTGGGATCCTGATCCGGTATCAAATACCCAGGATTCAGAGGATACTGAGAAACAGTTCTTTATAATGAACACACCCGAAGGAGATGCATCATATGCACTTTCTTCGTTTGGGCGGCATAGGAATTCTGGTATTCCCCTATTTCCTGCTCTGTCTTATAACAATTATAAGTTGGAGCGGGACCAACGTTCCCCAGCTCAGTATAACATGCGGGTTCGGTCAATACATCCATATTATTATCTTGATTAAGGCGTGATATGGTCGCTACCTGGAGAGAGAGAGAAGAAAACACTCTGCGTGCGCTTTTGCAAGATCAGATTGGTTATTTATTTTATCTAATCAGGATGGCTCACACTGTTTTTATCAAATCTTCCTTCAAACCCTAAAAGGAAAGACTAGCCGGGGTTAATTACACTCTACAAGTTCGCTAATCTTTCAGCCAGGCCAGTGTCGGTACTTTGAGGGAGGTTCCCCGTGCTTTTGCACAGACCTAATTAATGTAAACCTCGTTTTCCCAGAGGCGTAACCCCGTTGACACCTTTCTAGACACCTACTTGATCGGCTAATTGTAAAGTGCAAAACTCTCCCAGGAGTAACAATTACTCGCAGTGGGTATCGGGATCCAACTATCATATAGAAGGTATGCAATCTCATTACAAATTTCAACACTTGAAACTCCCGATAAAGGTTTTTACCCCTAGCACCTATGACCTTGGCTAAGGTCAACAAATCATAAGCACTAATCAAGTTCTACCCGTCATTTCGTGATTAATTAGACCCACCCACATGACCCTTGGCTAATGTCAACAAAGCCACATTACTGTCCTAACTAATCGCATCATATGCGGTGTAGGAAGACATCACTTAGCTACCGTACACTGTGCCTTGACTATGGTCAACAAACACAGCATGAATACTAAGTACTCTACTTCCTAAAATGACGGAGAGTTGCGGCTGGTTTTTATGAAAACCTTTAACGCTTTGAACTTGATCTCGTTGCGGAATCAAATGGTTTTTCAATGGAATGTTTTTGAGGCTTTTCTAGTTTTGCTAAAGGGGTCACTCCCGGTGAAGGGATCGTCGGCCCTTTCATCGTCGAATGAGGTGCGGGATATATCATATATATCACTGTGCAAAGCAGAAACTATAGAAGCAATCAAAAGAAAAACCGGGTGTCTAGCATCTGCCAGTTATTTCTAAAGGAGTCACTCCCGGTGAAGGGATCTCGGTCCTTTCCTTATCGAATAAGGTGCAGGATGTTCTACAAGGAACACCGCGATGCAAAGCAAGAACTGTAGCTACCTATTTTATTTTGAAATTCGATTCCACAACATCAATTAGGTTTATTTTCTTTCATTAATCTCATTAACGAATATCCCATCATTTATGTCCACCTAAACATCACAGATAAATATAACGTACGTTTATGCCATCCGCATTCGCCTCGATGTCCCGTCTGCACCGTTAGGTTAGGTAACTAACGCCAGAGCGAGGCAGGGCTAGCGCGGGTGTAAAACATAAGCAACGTCTATATAATATATCATATATACTATATACTATCTATCTGAACAAATCACATGATCACATCACAGATAACGCAGCAGAAAATATCATATGAAATATTAGATATACTAGGACATCCGTGTTTTTAATACGAGCCAGTATAAAACACGGATTCCACGGTCTTGATGAATAGCCAATCCCACACCCCTAGACCCCTACGAGAGCGGTAAACAACCCTACCAATTCTAGGGTTAGGAGACCCGGACTCGACTCCTCGAGTTGGTCTCCCACTGGACCCCAGAACCCGGTTACTTGTGCTCCCCTCCATGGGTCTATCCTAATGCGGAAAAGTAAATAATATACACATGGTGACAACATCCGCAACCTGGAAGTGCCCCAATAAAAGAATATTACATACAAGTTTTTACATGAATGAAAATGAAAAACACTCATCTCACATAAAAAAACCTGGCTATTCAAATACGACGATCCAATATAACATATCCAGCAACACATAACATCACATATCATCAACGTAAATAAATATGCGCATCCCAATTGTCGTTGACATATAGCAACGAAACCGGCGATATCACATATTACACTTACGGTCACAGAAAAGAAAGTGTAAAACTACAACAGTTGGAATCCGCAACATCTTTAGACATCACATGCCTAATCAAATGAATTCCTTAGACATCACATGCCTAACAATTATTTACCCCGCATTTTAGTCTCATTATCGAAAACACTTTTCAATATCAAGTCGGGCAATTCAACAAGATTCCCGACATTTTGATCGAATGCTCGTCGCAAACTTTAGTAGGCAGCTGCACCCCCGACGCCGTCGACGAAGTGCACCAAGGTGGAACACCGCTGCCGCGAGCACCCGAATGTATACTTTCGGCGACGGAGTTCTCCTACAGTCACTTGGTCGGGGCTATGGGGCGAGGCTGTCTATTAAGTTTACTCGGCGAGTATCCGCGTACGCTACATGATTGCGATGGACTTTTGATCACATCAAAATTCCGTGGCAACCGATCAAGTGAGACTAAATTGCTATGTTTATAACATTCATTCAGTTATCTCATAACTACTTGTGAATTCCAAATGTTGTATCACATTCCGGATAAATAGAAAAATGTTAAACTTTCCGATCGAACAATCGAACACCCAAGTTTTCCCGATACAGCTCAACACATGAAATATGTCTAAAAACATTCAGTTCGTGCCTCAGTACCAACGGTCCAGCCGTAGAAGGGTCAAGCCAACGCCTCACATGTGGCACGCCGTACTGCCCCAAACCCTAAGGTTCAAAGGGCAGTTCAAGACGGTCGCATAATCGAGTTAAGGTTTGTTGTCTTCTAGAGGGACCATCACATTACTTGCACTACTTAGAACGTCATTAAACTACGGAAAAGTCCAACAATTGGAAATTTCCCGGCAGGGGAAAAAGCGGGTATTTATATCCGGTCGAACTTTTTAACATATTCTAAAACTATCCGGAAAAACACATAGACAAAGTTTGATAATCCGATCGAATCTACGAATTCCCAATACAACCAAGAAAACTCAACTCTTGAGTTCAGATTAAAAATTCCCAGGAAAACCAGCACTGCAAAATAGGAATTACTGTGCAAAATTCAATGCAATAGGAGACTAAACGGCCGCGGAACCGCCGCATTAGCCATGGTAATGCCGCGGTTCCGCCGCTCTTTGATGGACTCAGGAGTACGGGCTTCTCAGTAATTCTTATAATCGCCTGCTGGTTTTTCAGCATATTTTTAATTCTCAAAAATCCCCGATTTCAAAAAATGTACAGAGAGCATTTTTGATTTAGGGTTTCGGTTCGATCGGACTTCTAACTCCGTCTGTGCATCGCCTAAGGCTCTAGCTAGGCTCTGATACCACTGTAGGGTTCCTAGGCACACAAATGAGGTCTCACATATGATCAAACATGGCCAATTAATATTTTACAAATGCCGAGAAACCCTAATACGGATCGTTAACTAGATGTATAGGTCATGCAAGCAAGTAAACGGATTTATTGCTAAAGGAAAGTGACTACAACCTTTGTAGATCCGGTCCTCCACCTCCATGGCTCCGTGATGAAGTCCCCTCGCTGTCCATATCGGATCCCGGACTCTAGCATCGGCTTCATCGCAGAAATGGGCGGGCTAGGTCGTCGGCTTCGATGCCGAAGATGATCTACGTTGAGGCAACACAAGATCAAGCTCCAACTTCACCAAGCCATGAAACTTGTGAAGAAAACACCCTATACTACTTGGCAAGAGGTAGAGGATGAAGAAATAGGAGGTGGGTTCACTTTAGAATTGGATTTCTCACTCTTTTTCTCATTTCACCATTGAAGCTAGCAAGCTTTTTGAAGCTTGAAGAAGATGATGAAGATGAAAGAATATGATAGAATAAAAAGAATTGAATTAAAAAGAAAATCCCATTCATTCTTATCATAATCCAACCTTGGTTAAGTGTAAAGAATGGACTAGGGTTAGTTGAATGGTTAGGTTTAGGAGATGAAGACAAAATGGTCACTTAGTCAAAGATGCTTTGAAGCTTTATGAAGCTTCAAGCAAAGAACAAATTTAGCCACCATTTTATTCTTTCCAATATAAATGAATAAAAGAAATAAGTAAAGATTACAAAACCCTAACCATTCACTTAACCCTGGTTTAAAGTAAACACATACCCAAGTTTGCATGTATCATCAAACATGATACAAACTAGTGCACAAAACTATATCATATATACAATGTGCACTTCAAGTGAGAAAATCCATCTTAAGTGAACCAATACTAGTTAATGCAAAGTAATATATCAAATATATAATTATGCATTAAATCATTAAATCAACACTTGATTTAACGATCCGGTCATACTGCATATAACCGACCAATATCCAATGTATCGACTTATCGAATCAATCTTCGATTCGATAACTAGGTTATATCGCATACAACCAATCGATACATTCATCGCGAGAATAGAATACGGTATCACATACACGCATTATTCTCGGTCCAGCACGTATCTCATATGCGCTCATATTTCGTTTCGCTTGAGCCAGGAAACCTCTGTGTAGGACTCTAAAGACTCGTCAATACGCCGGCAGCAGGTGATGATCTTATCAAACACCCACAAGCCGCAAGCGGTCTGCTAAACGTAACAGCCACCCGGGTATTGAGCGATCAGAAGATCGACGAGCAAGCCCGCTCACACTCCTGTGAATCCAACTAGTAACACTTACCGTACAGTCCGGTCTATTCGTCTGATATGTCGCATATCTCGCCTAGGGGTGGTAAACGTCAGACCCCAATAGCTTCATAAGTCATGCCGACGTAGGGTCCATAACAATCGTGAAACTACTGATAACTCTTACCAGTATATCACTGCAACCCTGGACAGGGATTTCCTGTTATGGCCAGTCGAGCATAGCGCAACATCAACCCCTAATACCGGGAGAGACGAATCCCCTCCTATCGCTCATTGCCTCCATGTGAATCGGGACTGTAACCAAAAACCACCTGTTTGCACGACTCAGTAGAGCCGTGGTAGGGTGGAAATCAAAGCACAGTGGGAGACACACAAGACTCTATGACGATCTCGGGTCAACAGACTAAGCTGTACCAGTGTCACCAGAGAACTGCCATCTGACGTGTGGTATAATACCATCTAGGAGTTCTCGGCGAGTCCGTTCAGTGTACCCAGTCTCCACTGAGCAACCGCATACCATCTCCGATGTCAAACACCAATGGATATGGGATCATCCATCGCCCATCGCATGGGTCAAGAAGATATATGCTAGTCTACTCTGGAATTTCGATGCCCCGTCTCGATATTCCCACGACTAGGAACAATGAAGGATGTACTCATCGACTACCCAGACCCTACTAGTATGATCTACATCATAGTCCTGGAAGTCGAGTACACATCCTAAGGGCTTTATCAACATGTAATCAGAGAGACAGAAAGTATACATGTTAAGATAAAGAGCAACCAGATAGCGTACTATCATGTCGAGCAAGTCCTACCTATATATGTCTCAGCATCCACTACAATATATATCCAATGTACAGTAATGGCCTCTAGGGCATACATATAACTAACATGTTCATAATCGAAAACCTTTTTTCAGTTAACTCTACATTATGGGTACTAGATACCAGTTCTGGTTCTCACGTCTATAATTCTTTACAGGCTATGAGAAACCGTAGAATACTGAATGCTGGTGATATGACTCTCAGGGTTGGCAATGGAGCAAACGTTGATGCTGTTGTGGTAGGCGATTATCCCCCGGGGTTGACAAGTGGGCACATTTTGGTGATGTATAGCTATTTTTGTGTACCAAGTATGCTATGTAATATTATATCAGTATCTTTATTATCTAATGAAGGATATAATTTTGCATTTGAAAGAAATGTCATGAACATTCACTTAAATCAAGAACTGATTGGGTCTGGCACACTGGAAAACGATATATACATACTCAATCAACATCAAGTTTTCAATATCCAAAACACACTCAAAAGAAAGGCTCCGGATTCAAACCAAGCCTTCTTATGGTATTGTAGACTTGGACATATAATTGAAACAAGTTTGACTTAGTTGTATAAAGATAAATATTTAGATCCGTTTGAATATACATCATATGCAATATGTCAATCATGTATCAAAGGAAAGATGACCAAATCTCTGTTCACGGGACACGGAGAAAGAGCCACCGAGCTCTTGGGACTCATACACAGCGATGTATGTGGTCCGATGTCTACACAGGCACGAAACGGTCACTCCTACTTCATCACTTTCACTGATGATTTCTCAAGGTATGGACATGTGTTCTTAAAGAAGCATAAATCCGAGGCCTTTGAGAAATTCAAGGAGTATAAAAATGAAGTAGAGAAAAAAACTGGTAAAAGTATCAAGATACTTTGATCTGATCGCGGTGGAGAATACTTAAGTACCAGTTTCCTTGAATGGTTAAAGGAGAATGGAATTCTCTCTCGGCTTACTACTCCGTATACACCTCAGCATAATAGTGTATCAAAGAGAAGGAATCGCACGCTACTCGATATGGTGCGTTCTATGATGAGTAGTGCTGAGTTGCCACTTTCCTTCTGGGGGTTTGCACTGGAATCAGCAGATACTTATTGAATAGCGTTCCAACTAAGTCTGTGTGTCATGCCCCGCTTCCCGGTGTACGGGGAAGGGGCCGCAACGGGCCGCGACGTATTCACTTAGTAGTAAACACGTTAAGAGTAAATGTGCAATATAAATGAATACTTAAGAATAAGAATAGATGTAATAATAACAGCAAATTTTATTAACATTCTTTCTTTATATAGAAGTGAAAAGAAAAGTACAATGATAGAAAGCGATGTCTAAACAGTGGCATATGAACTGGAAAATAAATAAGTACAAGTAAAAGCCTAGAAGTCTGGTTCCTCTATGAACTGCTCCAAATCGTCCAGACCGGGCTCGGTCTCCTGAGAGTTAGGTCTTCCCGACAAACATTCCTAAGAAAGAAGAGACAGAAATGTCGTCAGCGAACTAGCACTCGGTAAGTACCCAAAGATAGAATGAAATAGACAAGTAAAGTGAATAGAGCTGGTAAATTATATGTTTGTTATGCTAACGTAGTTGTTTGTAGCTTGGAACAGAATGTAACAGTGTATACGAGAGGAGTCCAACTATCCCGTGGACTATGGTAACATGTAAGTACAAGGCCCCATCAAAACCTACAGGACAACGGCACAAGATGTTCATGTAGATGTCTTTTAGTGTCCATTATCGTGCCACTTTTAACACATTCCATACCAGTCTACCTCGTTAAACCCCGTAATGTATATTGTATTGATTGGTAATTATCAGACTTACCGAGACCATGTTATAAGTTATTCATATAAACAGTTTCAGGATGTATCAAGTAGTCATGTAATGAAGTCAGGTCATAGCCATGGTTCAATAAAGTCAAGTCATGTTTGCATGTTTGGTATTGTTATGGTATTCAAGTTAAAGTTTGATATATTGGATTCATGTTAAATTTGAAAGTCTACCTTAGCACCACCACTTGGTCAAAACCGAAATCATGCATGCAAGTTTAAAAATTTTCGGGGTGCTAAGCTAGACTAACCGAAGATCTAACTGTTAGGTTTACTTAGCACCTCATCAAGGGTTTGGAAGCATCACATGTGCCAAAATCAATTTTTTTAAGTGCTAAGTGAACATGCAGGGAATCATAACTAGAAATTTAGGGTTTCTTATGACTAAGCATCACATGCAAAAGAAAAAGTATCACTAAGAGTGGAGATTACAACCTTTGTAGACCTCCTTTGGTGACTCCTTGGCACTTTGAAAATATGGAACGGATCGATGGAAGCCTTCCTAGTCCACGATGATCCACCCGAAGTCCCTTTGCCCAAAGCTCCTTGCTTTACTTGGTATGTGAATGAAGTAGAGCAAACACCCTACACAAATGGGCTAGATGTGTGTAGTATGATGATGTGGTTTGTATTCTATAATCAAAACACTTTATTTTTATCAACTTCACTCAAAGAAATTTTCAAGAGAGGAAGAAGAAGATGGTGGCTAAGCTTGAGCTCAAAGGAAAATGTTATGAGTGAATTATTGAAATGAGAAAAGAATAATCCATATTAATCCTTCTCACTTCAACCATGGTTAGAATTATCTAGATCTTTATCAAATGAGTTTTTTAAAAGGAAAAGGGATAATTAACTCAAGGTTAAAAAGTGCTTGAAGCATGGTCAAAGATGATAAACATTAACCTTGTGTGAATTATCCTTTCCTTTATTCAAAATGATAAATAAATAGATAATTGCTATAATATGATTCTTGCATTGCCACTAAAAATGTATCAACAACCATGATACAATGTATGTATGTATGTATTCATGCACATCATCAGGTGCATACATGCATGCATACAAAAATAGAAAAAGAGTTTAATTAAAGAATTAATCTAAAAGTCATTTGTTAAATCAACACTTGATCTTGCAAACCGGTCATATCATATACGATCCGATCAATAGAAAATGCCCGATTAATATACGGTATCACATATCCGTATTTAATCTGGTCCCTACGCATATCTCATATGCACACCACATCTTTTCGCCAGAGCCAGGAAACTCCATTGTGGGACACTAAGACTCGTCAATACGCCGGCAGTAGGTAATGATCATATCAAATACCTACAAGCCGCAAGCGGTCAGCTAAACGTAACGGTCACCCGGGTATTGAGCGATCAGAAGAAAACTAGCGAAGCTGTCAAAACTCCCGTCGAGCCAACTGGCAACACTACCGTACAGTCAGGTCTCTTCGTCAGATATGCTGCATATCGAGTCTAGGGATGGTAACGTCGACCCCAATAACTCAATAAGTCGTGCCGATGAATGGTCTATAACAGATCGAGAAACTACTGATAACTCTTATCAGTAAATCTCAACAGCCCTGGCCAGGGACTCACTGATATAGGCAGTCGAGCACAGCACTATATCAACTCCCAATACCGGGAGAGACGAAACCCCTCCTATCGCTCATCGCCTTCGTGTGTCTCAGGACTGTACCCAATGTCCACCTGTTTGCATGACTCAGTAGAGCCGTGGTAGGGTGGTAATCAAAGTACAGTAGGAGAACACATAAGACTCTATGACGATCTCGGGTCTACAGACTAACCTGCTCCAGTGTCACCTGAGAACTGCTATCCGACGATAGATATAATTCCATATAGGAGTTCTCTGTGAGTCCGTCTAGTGTACCCAGTCACCACTGGGCACCCGTATACGATCTCGATGTCAAACATCGATGAATGTGGGAACATCCATCGCCCATCATATGGGTCTAGTATCATATATGCTAGTCTACTCTGGTATATCGATGCCCCGTCTCGATATACCTACGACTAAGGACATTTCAGGATATGCTTATAAACTACAGATGCCCACTAGTATGATCTCTACATAATCACAGAAGTCAAGCCTTTATCCTCAGGGCTTTATCAACATATGTGAATGAATAAAAGCATGATCAAATCAACATGTCAGATAAAGAAGAACCAGATAGCATACTATCCTGTCGAGAAAGAATGTACACTGAATATATATATATATATATATATACATGTATAAATACATTCACTATCATATAATGTCCTCTAGGGCATACATATATCCAACAATCTCCCACTTGCACTAAGGCCAGTTATTGGCGTATCTCATACCCAACATCTCAAAAAGTTGCTCATGCTGCGGCTGAGGGAGGGCCTTGGTGAATTGATCCGCGGCGTTATTCTTTGTGTCTACTCTCCTAATCTCGATCTCGCGGCGATCTACAATCTCCCGAATCAAATGAAAGCGCCTTTGGATGTGTCTGGATCGCTGATGGGACCTGGGCTCCTTGGCTAACGCCATAGCCCCATTATTATCACAATACAATGGTTTTAGACCAATAATGGTTGGAGCTACTCCTAGCTCCGAGACGAACTTCCTCAACCAGAGGGCTTCCTTGGCGGCATCATTCGCAGCAATATACTCAGCCTCAATCGTAGAGTCTGCAACGATATCCTGTTTGGAACACTTCCAACTTACCGCCCCTCCATTGAGGGTAAATACAAACCCAGAGATAGATTTGCTGTCGTCCTTATCGCTTTGGAAGCTCGAATCGGTAAAGGCCTCCATTTGGAGATCTCCATTACCATACACCAAGAACAATTCTTTAGTCCTTCACAAGTACTTAAGAATGTTCTTCAGAGCTATCCAGTGATTCTCCCCTGGGTTGGATTGATACCTGCTTACAACACTAAGTGCATAACCTACATCTGGGCGTGTACAGAACATCGCATACATTATAGATCCTACTGCCGAAGCATAGGGTATAATGATAATGCGAGCCCTCTCTTCATCGGTCTTTCGGCAAGAGTCCTTAGAGAGAGTGACCCCATGGCAAGCGGGTAAGGAACCCCGCTTGGAGTCTTCCATACTAAACCTTTTTAGGATGGTGTTAATGTACCTGGTTTGGGACAATCCCAATAACCTGTTGGATCTATCCATATAGATCCTAATGCCCAAAATGTATGTGGCATCACCCAGGTCCTTCATGGAGAACCTCAGCGATAAGAAAGATTTGACCGACTATAGCATAGGAATATCATTTCCTATCAGAAGAATGTCATCCACGTACAATACGAGGAATGTGAAAGCTCTGCCTACAGCCTTCTTATAAACACAAAGTTCATCTAGATTTTTGATGAAATCAAACTCTTTGATAACAACATCGAAACAGATGTTCCAACTCCGTGATGCCTGCTTTAACCCAAATATGGATTTAAGAAATCTAAATTCTTTCCCGCTGCTCCCACAATGAAGCCCTCTGGCTGATCCATATAAACGCATTCTTCTAAATCTCCATTTTGAAATGTCGTTTTAACGTCCATCTGCCAGATTTCATAGTCGTAGTGAGTAGCAATAGTAAGTAGGATCCGAATGGATTTAAGCATGGCTACGGGAGAAAAAGTCTCGTCATAGTCCAAACCCGGTCTTTGACGAAAAACTTTTGCCACAAGTCTTGCATTATAGGTCTCTACATGCCCATCTACACCAATCTTTCTTTTAAAGATCCATTTGCACCCCACAGGTTTTACCCCAGGGGGTACCACGTCCAAAGTCCATACTTTGTTGGTTTACATAGACTCCATTTCAGATCTCATGGCATCCAGCCACTTCACAGAGTCTCCACTCGTAATAGCTTGCTGAAAACTGGTAGGATCATCATCCTCCATGATGCAGTCTTCTCTGTCACCATCAATGAGGAAACCGTAGTACCTCTCCGGTGGGCGAGAAGTCCTACCAGACCTACGGAGTGGCCGGGGTTCCTCAGTTTCTATTGCAACAGCCGGTTCAACCAAGTCGTCATTCGTAGTTCGTGTCTCTAGAATCTCTTCTAGATCTACCACATTGCCATCAGTTTCATTAGTGAAAAACTCTTTTTCCAAGAATGTGGCATACTGAGAAACAAACACCTTTTGTTCCTCCTTGTGGTAGAATAGATATCCATAAGAGTTCTTTGGATATTCTACAAAATTACACATGAACGACTGTGTCTCGAGTTTGTCCGGATTCTGCTTTTTAATATAGGCCGGGCAACCCCAAATCTTAATTCTCTTAAGAGATGGTCTCTTCCCTTGCCATATCTCATATGGCGTGGTAGACACTGTTTTGGTTGGAACCCTGTTTAGTAGAAACGCTGTAGTCTCCAATGCATGCCGCAAAATGATACGGGTAACTCGGCATCACTCATTATGGAACGGACCATATCTAATAGGGTCCGATTCCGTCGTTCTGACACACCGTTGTGCTGTGGTGTGTAAGGAGGAGTGAGCTGAGAGAGAATCCCATTCTCTTTTAGGAAGTTTGCAAATTCTGTACTAAGATACTCTCCACCTCGATCTAATCGAAGCATTTTGATACTCAAGCCGGTTTGTTTTTCTACTTCGAGTTTATATTCAGTGAATTTCTCGAAAGCTTCGGATTTGTGCTTTAATAAAAATACATGACTGAATCTTGAGAAATCTTCAGTGAAAGTATTGAAGTATGAAAAACTGCCTCTAGCCTGTGTAGACATTGGTCCACATACATCACTATGTATAAGAACTAGGATCTCAGTAGCTCTTTCTCCGTGTCCGGTAAACGGAGTTTTAGTCATTTTACCCTTGACACAGGACTGGCAAGTCGCATAAGATTTATATTCAAAAGGGTTTAAATATCCATCTTTGTGTAACTTGTTTAGTCTTGTTTCGTTAATATGACCAACTCTACAGTGCCAAAGAAAAGCTTCATTTATTTCTGAAAGTTTTCTTTTATTAGTGTGTTGTATGCTGAAAACTGTGTGTTGATTTAGGACGTATATCCCGTTATTAAGCGTACCATACCCAACCAACATTTGATTCAGGTGAATGTTCATAACATTGTTCTGCAATACAAAATTATATCCTTCATTGTCTAACAAAGAAACGGATATTATATCACAAAGCATACTATGTACAAAATAATATGGGTTCAAAACCAATATACACCCAGACGGCAACCTCAGATGATACTCTCCCACTGCAACTGTATGTACATTGGAACCATTTCCAACGCGGAGAGTATGGTCACCTGTCTTCCAAACCTTGCTATTTCTCAGCCCCTGCATAGAATTGCAAATGTGAGAACCTGAACCGGTATCTAATACCCAGGAATCAGAGTTTATTGAAAACCAGTTTTCTATCACAAACACACCTGAAGCGGAAGCATCCCCATGCTTCTTCTTGAGATTTAACTACTCCGTTCAGTTGCGCTTCCAATGTCCTGTTTTGTGGCAGTGAAAATATTCCCCTTTCCCCGATTCTCCAGCTTTGAACTTGTCCTTCCCCTTAACCTTTTTAACTCCACCCCTAGGCTTGGTGGGATTCTTCTTTATCTTTCCCTTGGCCTTAGCCTTTGGCCGAGAAGAGAAAGATTGCCCAACACTCAAAACGGGAGTTTTCGCTGATTTCTGTGTGCTCTCTGCACTCCTTAACATATTAAGGAGTTCAGGTAGTTCCTTCTCCATGTTGTGCATATTGAAGTTAACTATGAATTGAGCAAAGGTGGAGGGGAGGGACTGCAGAATAATATCCGTATATTGTTCATTGTCCATCGTCCATCCAAGGTCCTTAAGCTCTTCTATGAGAGCTATCATCTTCAGAACACGGTCTCCTTCTGGTGTGCCAGGGGCCATTCGCATCTGAAACATTTTCCTTGATGCTTCGAATCGTAATACGCTGGATTGCACTCCATGCAACTCCTTTGTATGGAGGAATATGGCGTGAACGTCCATATTCTCGTGCTGCTTTTGATGTGTGTTATCAATCGATGCAAGCGCGAGACATTTGGTCGTGGCACAGTCAGCGTCCCATGTCTTGCGGACTTCTTTATCCGCAACTGAGGATTTTGGACCTGGGACGGGCGAGGCTGGAGCTGTGAGGACATATGATACCTTATCATAAGTCAAGGCAATGTTCAGATTCCTCAGCCAGTCTTTATAATTAGTCCCATTCAGTTTATTTTTATCTAGTAGAAGCTTGAGTCCTGTCATTGGTATCTGCCATTAAGAGAGAGAAAAGAATACACTCAGCGAAAGCTCTTGCAAAGATCAGATTGGTTATTATCTTATCTAATCGATGTCTCCCACTGCTTTAATCATGTTTTTCTTTCAAACCTTAAAAAGAAAACTAGCCAGGATTAATTACAGTCGCTAACCGTTCATCCAGGCCAGTGTCGGTACTTGAGGGAGGTTCCCCGTGCTTTCGCACGGACCTAATTAAAGTAAACCTCATCTACCCAGAGGCGTAGCCCCGTTAACACCTTTCTAGTCACCTAATGGGTTAGCTAATTGTAAACTGCAAAACTCTCCTGGGAGCAACTATTGCCCACAGTGGAATCGGGATCCAACCATCATATGGAAGGTATGCAATCTCATTGCAAATTTCAACTATTGAAATTCCCGATGTGGTTTTTACCCCTAGTACCTATGACCTTAACTATGGTCAACAAATCATAAGTACTAGTCAAGTTCTACCCGTCATTTCTTGATTAATTAGACCCACTCACATGACCCATAACTATGGTCAACAAAGTCGCATGAATGTCCTAATTAATCTGCATCATATGCCCTGTAGGAAGACATCACTTAGCTACCGTACACTACGCCTTAACTATAGTCAACAAACGTAGCACGAATACTAAGTAGTCTACTTCCTAAAACGACGGAAGGTTGCGGATGAGTTTTAAGAAAATCTTTAACGATTTGAAGTTTATATCGTCGTAGAATCAAATGGTTTTAAAAAGGAGTGGCTTGAGCTCCGCAGTTTTGAAATGTAGCTTTTTCATAAAGAGCCGATTGGTTTTCAAATCTGATTCTACATCTTTTTAGGTTTATTTTTTTTACATTAATCATATTAATGTAGCCCCATCATTTAAGTCCTTAAGCCAATCACAGAAAAGAAATGAAAATACAACGTACGCTTATGCTATCCGCATTCGCCGCAATGTTCCGTTATGCACCGTTAGGTTACTTAACTAACGGCATACCGGGACGGGACTAGCGCGGGTGTAAAACATAAGCAACGTCTACTATATATCTCATAAATAATATATCATTCATCTCAGATATCATATCACAGAATACAGGCAACAGAAACACAGACATGATAATATAGGATATATTAGGACGTCCGTATTTAGTATTTAGCCAATAATAGAAAATACGGATTCCACAGTCGCGATGAATAGCCAAGCCCACACCCCTAGACCCCTTCAAGAGACGCAAGCGACCCTACCAATTCTGGAGTTTTGGAGACCCGGTCTCGACTCCTCGAGATGGTCTCCCACTGAACCCCAGAACCCGGTCACTTGTTCTTCCCTCCTTGGGTCTATCCTCATGCGGAAAAGTAAATAATATACAACACTGGTGGCATCAACCTCAACCCGGAAGTGCCCCAAATAAAAGAATATTACATTTGAATTTTACATGAATGAAAAGAAAACTCTCATCTCACA
The DNA here is from genome assembly GCA_030015575.1 of Agapanthus africanus. Classification (NCBI taxonomy): domain Eukaryota; kingdom Viridiplantae; phylum Streptophyta; class Magnoliopsida; order Asparagales; family Amaryllidaceae; genus Agapanthus; species Agapanthus africanus. Next base: position 291,049,221 of record JASDDO010000012.1, on the reverse strand, counting down.
TAAAAAAACCCGGCTATTCAATCGCGACAATCCTGCACATCATATCTCAGCAACACATAATATCATATATCATCAACGTAAGTAAGTATGCGTACCCCGATTGTCGTTGATGTATAGCAACGAAACCGGCGATATGCGACATACTACACTTACGGTCACAGAAAAGAAAGTGTAAAACTACAACATTTGGAATCCACAATCACTTTAGACATCGTAAATCCGAAATATCACATACTTCGCATTTCATGCCTAACTATATGAATTCCACATATTGTATCACATTCCAGATAAATAGACAGTATTAAACTTTCCGATCGAATAATCAAATACCCAAGATTTCCTTAATAGCTCAACACTTGAGAGGAGTTCAAAAATCCTGGAACATGTCACAGTAGCAGCGGTCCAGCCGTAGAAGGGTCAAGCCAACGCCTCACATGTGGTACGCCGTACTGCCCCAAACCCTAAGGTTTAGAGGCAGTTCAGACGGTCACATAATCGAGTTAAGGTTTGTATTCTTCTAGAGGGCCCACCACATTACATGCACGTATTTCCGAAAGATTTAAACTCGAGAAAAAATTCAACACTTAAAAGTTTTTCGTGCCGGGAAAAAGTGAGTTAATGATATCCGTTCGATCTTTTTAATAATTTCTAAATTACCCGAAAACAGCACGAAATTAAATATTCCGATCGAATCAACGAATCCAAAATAATCCCCAGAACACTCAACACTTGAGTCAGATTAAAAATACCCAAAAATATGTACAAGCAGCTAAGAACATTACTGTACAAAAACGAGGCAATATCACTTCAGTACGACCACGGATCCGCGGCCCAAGCAAGGTCTGGCCGCGGTTCCGCGGCGTAATGTACGGCTTATGGCTTCGTTTTTTACAGTATTGCTTATATTTCCATGCTGATTTTTTAAAGTATTTTTAATTCAGAAAAAAACACAGTTTTAAAAAATGTCCAGAGAATGGTCAAAATCCGTATTTTGTGGTTCGATCGGAGTTTTAACTTCGCCTAAACGTCGGCTAAAGCTCTAGCTTGGCTTTGATACCATTGTTGGTCAGGCAGCCGCCCCATCCAATGGGGTCACCGTGGCACCAATGGGTCCTTCAGCAGCTACTTTTTACGCATGGCCCCTCGTGAGGACTACAACCCGCCGGAACACCTTCCAGTCTCGGGACACCCTGGGGGTAAGAGCCTATGCTTCGCCACACTGTCACACAGTGAGAACCCCCCATAGGTCGACATCCAATGCCTAGTAGCTCTGATACCATTGTTAGGTTTACCTTGCACCTCATCAAGGGGTTGGAAGCATCACATGTGCCAAAATCAAATTTTTTAGGTACTAAGTGAACATGCAAAGAATCATAACTAGAAATTTAGGGTTTCTTATGACTAAGAATCACATGCAAAAGAAAAAGTATCACTAAGAGTGGAGATTACATCCATTGTAGACCTCTCTTGGTGACTCCTTGGTACTTTGAGAGTTTGGAACGGATCGATGGAAGCCTTGCTAGTCCACGAAGATCCACCCGAAGTCCCTTTGCCCAAAGCTCCTTGCTTTACTTGGTATGTGAATGAAGTAGAGCAAACACCCTACACAAATGGGCTAGATGTGTGTAGTATGATGATGTGGTTTGTATTCTATAATCAAAACTCTTTCTTTTTATCAACTTCACTCAAAGAAATTTTCAAGAGAGGAAGAAGAAGATGGTGGCTAAGCTTGAGCTCAAAGGAAAATGCTATGAGTGAATTATTGAAATGAGAAAAGAATAATCCATATTAATCCTTCTCACTTCAACCATGGTTAGAATTATCAAGATCTTTATCAAATGAGTTTTTTAAAAGGCAAAAGGATAATTAACTCAAGATTAAAAAGTGGTTGAAGCATGGTCAAAGATGATAAACATTAACCTTGTGTGAATTATCCTTTCCTTTATTCAAAATGATAAATAAATAGATAATTGCTACAATATGAGTCTTGCATTGCCACCAAAAATGTATCAACAACCATGATACAATATATGTATTTACGTATTCATGCACATCATCTTGTGCATACATGCATGCATACAAAATTAGAAAAAGAGTTTAATTAAAGAATTAATCTAAAAGTTATTTGTTAAATCAACACTTGATCTTGCAAACCGGTCATATCACATATGACCCGACCAATAGAAAATGCCCGATTAATATACGGTATCATATATCCGTATTTAATCGGGTCCCCGCGCATATCTCATATGCACACCACATCTTTTCGCCTGAGCCAGGAAACTTCATTGTGTGACTCTAAGACTCGTCAATACGCCGGCAGTAGGTATTGATCATATCAAATACCTACAAGCCGCAAGCGGTCAGCTAAACATAACGGCCATCCGGGTATTGAGCGATCAGAAGTAAACCAGCGAAGCTGTCAAAACTCCCGTCGAGCCAACCGGCAACACTACCGTATAGTCCGGTCTCTTCATCAGATATGCTGCATATCGAGTCTAGGGATGGTAACGTCGACCCCAATAACTCAATAAGTCGTGCCGATGAATGGTCTATAACAGATCGAGAAACTACTGATAACTCTTATCAGTAAATCTCAATAGCCCTGGCCAGGGACTTACTGATATAGCCAGTCGAGCACAGCACAGCATCAACTCCCAATACCGGGAGAGATGAAACCCCTCCTATCGCTCATCGCCTTCGTATGTCTCGGGACTGTACCCAACGGCCACCTGTTTGCACGACTCAGTAGAGCCATGGTAGGGTGGTAATCAATGTACAGTGGGAGTACACACAAGACACTATGACGATCTCGGGTCTACAGACTAACCTTCACCAGTGTCACCTGAGAACTGCTATCCGACGATAGATATAATTCCATATAGGAGTTCTCGGTGAGTCCGTCCAGTGTACCCAGTCACCACTGAGCACCCGTATACGATCTCGATGTCAAACATCTATGAATGTGGGAACATCCATCGCCCATCATATGGGTCTAATATCATATACGCTAGTCTACTCTGGTATATCGATGCCCCGTCTCGCCATACCTACGACTAGGGACATTTCAGGATATGCTTATAAACTACAGAAGTCCCACTAGTATGATCTCCATCATAATCACAGTAGTCAAGCCTTTATCCTTAGGGCTTTATCAACATGTGTGAATGAATAAAAGCATGATCAAATCAACATGTCAGATAAAGAAGAATCAGATAGTATACTATCATGTCGAGCAAGAATGTACACTGAATATATATATATATATATATATATATATACTTGTATAAATACATCCACTATCATATAATGGCCTCTAGGGCATACATATATCCAACACTAACTAGATGATTATGGTTTCTATGATGATATCAAAATATTTATACTAAGAGAAAGAAACTACAATCTTTGTCGATCATGTCCTTCTCTTTAAAAGCTCTGTGTAGTAGTCCACGCGGCTCCACTTAAAGTTGGATCGAGCTTCCTACGTGACCTTCGAGCTGAAGATGATCCTCCCGAAGCTCCGGTAATCCAAGCTACCTCTTCACTAAACTTACTTTAGTGAAGGAAACACACTACCCCTAAGTGCTAATCTGTAACGTTTTGAAAATCGTTCAGGTGAAATTTCGGTTAATCGGTAAAATAATGGGTATCTTCTGTAAAAATCAAGATATATATATCTTTTAATATAAAATTAAATATACATATTCTAGCTATGTAATTGCTAGTATTTGATGTTTTTTGAGCCACTTGTAAATTTCTAATTTACTGAAATTTTTTCCGAAATTAATTATTTTAATATTATTTTAAGCTGTCACTAATACATTTAATTAGGAAAAATTACAAATTGGAATGTGTTGATAAAAATTTTGGGCATCATGACACATTAAACTAACATGCAAAATATTGTTTTTTAAATGAAATGAAACTGACAAACGGTTTTGGAAAATATCGAAGAAAAATGCTTAAATAATGAAATTAGTGTAAATGGAGATTTGGGGTATAATATTTATCACTTTCCCTCATCCCACACACACACCCACACTCACCCACACCCACTTCCATGGTGGCCTAACCCTTGCTGCCCCCAATTCCCCACTTGAGAAAAGAAAAGTCCAAGCAAACAACAAAAAGAGAAGAATGAATAAAAGGAAAATATTAACAAATGAAACATGGTGTATTGTTATGAGGTATGGGTCTATTGACTTCTACCCATTCACCTTGACCCCTCCCTTTTTAGCTCTTGGCCGAGCCACTTGATAGCCCCCCCTCTCTACACTAATTTTCTATCTCAATTCCCATTTCAAGAGTTAATAGAAAAGAATATTTAATAACTAAGGGTAAGTGGAAGGATGTATTAATTTAATATGTGTACACACATTCATCCACTCCATTTTCACTCTCTCCCTCCCAAACTTCCTGCAAGCCGAGCCCCCCTCCTCCATTCAGCAACAACCCCCTATTTCATCTATTTTCCATCAAAAAAAATCCATCAATTTTAATCAAAAATCCCACAAAATCAAAATCAAAGCCCTACCCATTTTTCCTTGCCCAAGCTAGCATGGATCTTGGAGCAAAGAGAGTGTCACGACCCAAAGTTTGGCCCGTGTCCGGTACTTAACCACGTAACGTCTACAGGCGTAACGCGACCAAGTGAACCGAAAACCCAGAAATCAAACCAGTAAAAGTATAGAATGTTATAAGTTTTAAATGAAAGCACTTACTAACATGTTAAGAAATCTAAGTAAATAATCACCAAGATAGCAATATACGACGCCGGAGCGAAGATCAAGATCCACAAGTGGGAACATCACAGATAGAATAAACAACAAAGTACAGTCGGCTCACAACAAGCACGACCCCAGAAAACAAATAATATACATCATCGTCCTCATACTGTCTCTAAGTCAAATACATACATGGTAGATGGAGAATACTAGATAAAACAATATACATAACTGAAAAATAAACAGATACCGCACAAAACCCACCTATCAGCAAAAGAGCTAGTACACCAACTAAGAGGGTATCTTTGTCAAAAGATGCAAAACGCAGCCTGCCGCGACTACTCCGAAGGGCAACCTGCAAACACTGTGGCACAACGGGGGTGAGTTGCCAACTCGTGAATAGAGATAACATATAAAGGTAATCGCGAGCATGCACGTACTGCGCTACTCTATCATATGCCAACAGATGATATCAATGTGTGGTAAGCAGTATGAGCAAAAGTCATGCAAGTGCGCTATCAGGTAATATAACTACAGGATGAGATGCAATAATGAATGCTGAGCAGGGGAATATAACATCTACATGAAATGTCAATGTGGAATATATATATATATATATATATGCACCGCAAATCCCAACAACCAAGACGCCGGCACTCCCATCGGCCTTCAAATCCTGTACATCCATGAGAATCACGAGTGCCCAACATCGGCACCCAAATATCATAAATACTCGTGTCTAGCATCGACACGCAAATCCTCCTATATCGGGCATCCGTCAGTCCGGGTCAGCCCTCTCTCAATATATCGGGCATCCGTCAGTCCGGGTCAGCCCTCTCTCAATATATCGGGCATCCGTCAGTCCGGGTCAGCCCTCTCTCAATATATCGGGCATCCGTCATGTTAGTTATATGTATGCCCTAGAGGCCATTACTGTACATAGGATGTATATTGTAGTGGATGCTGGGACATATATAGGTAGGACTTTCTTGCTCGACATGATAGTACGCTATCTGGTAGCTCTTTATCTTAACATGTATACTTTCTGTCTCTCTGATTACATGTTGATAAAGCCCTTAGGATGTGTACTTGACTTCCAGGACTGTGATGAAGAACATACTAGTGGGGCCTGGGTAGTCAATGAGTACATCCTTCATTGTTCCTAGTCGTGGGAATATCGAGACGGGGCATCGATATTCCAGAGTAGACTAGCGTATATCTTCTCGACCCATGTGATGGGCGATGGATGATCCCATATCCATTGGTGTTTGACATCAGAGATGGTATGCGGGTGCTCAGTGCAGACTGGGTACACTGAACGGACTCGCCGAGAACTCCCAGATGGTATTATACCTCACGTCAGATGGCAGTTCTCTGGTGACACTGGTACAACTTAGTCTGTTGACCCGAGATCGTCATAGAGTCTTGTGTGTCTCCCACTGTGCTTTGATTTCCACCTTACCACGGCTCTACTGAGTCGTGCAAACAGGTCGTTTTTGGGTACAGTCCCGATTCACATGGAGGCAATAAGCGATAGGAGGGGATTCGTCTCTCCCGGTATTGGGGGTTGATGTTGTGCTATGCTCGACTGGCCATAACTGGAAATCCCTGGCCAGGGTTGCAGTGATATACTGGTAAGAGTTATCAGTAGTTTCACGAATGTTATGGACCTTACGTCGGCATGACTTATCAAATTACTGGGGTCTGACGTTTACCACCCCTAGGCGAGACATGCGGCATATCAGACGAACAGACCGGACTTTCCGGTAAGTGTTACTGGTTGGATTCACAGGAGTGTGAGCGGGCTTGCTCGTCGATCTTCTGATCGCTCAATACCCGGGTGGCCGTTACGTTTAGCAGACCGCTTGCGGCTTGTGGGTGTTTGATATGATCATCATCCGCTGCCGGCGTATTGACGAGTCTTTAGAGTCCTACACAGAGGTTTCCTGGCTCAAGCGAAACGAAATAGGAGCGCATATGAGATATGTACGGGACCGAGAATAATGCGTGTATGTGATACCGTATTCTATTCTCGCGATGAATGTATCGAATGGTTGTATATGATATAACCTAGTTATCGATTCAAGGATTGATTCGATAAGCCGATACATTGGATACTAGTCGGTGATATGCGATATGACCGGATCGTTAAATCTAGTGTTGATTTAATGATTTAATGTATAATTATATATTTGATATATTACTTTGCATAAACTAGTATTGGTTCACTTAAATTGGATTTTCTCACTTGATGTACACAAGTTGTATATATGATATACTTTTGTGCACAAGATTGTATCATGTTTGATGATACATGAATGTTATTGTGTATGTTTAGATTAAACCATGGTTATGTGATGGTTAGGGTTTTCTTTTTCTTATCTATTTATTTATTTATTTTGGCAAAAGATTAAAGAGAAAATGGTGGCTTTCTTTGTTTGTTATTGAAGCTTCTTGAAGCTTTGACCTAGTGACCATTTTGTCTTCATGCTTAACCCTAACCCTTCCAACTAACCATGGTCTATTCTCTACACCTAATCATGGTTGCCATATGATAAGTGTTGATTTTATTTTCTATTTAAAATACTTATCATATTTTCTTATCATATTCTTTTCATCATCTTCTTCTTCTTCAAACATGAAGAAAGCTTGCTCCATCAATGGCAACTTGTGAAAATGAGTGAGAAATCCAAATCCAAAGTGAACCCACATCCTATTTCTTCATCCTCTACCTCTTGCCAAGTAGTATAGGGTGTTTTCTTCACAAGTTTCATGACTTGGTGAAGTGTGAGCTTGATTTTGTGATGCCTCGACGTAGATCATCTTCGGCATCGACGTCGACGACCTAGCCCTCCTATTTCTCCGATGAAGCCGATGCTAGAGTCATGGATTCGATTTGGACAGCGAGGAGACATCATCACGGAGCCTAGGAGGTGGAGGACCGGGTCTACAAAGGTTGTAGCCTATCTCCTTTAGCTATAATTCGATTACTCGCATCGTATCGCCTATATATATCTAGTTAACGATCCGTATTAGGGTTTGTAGGCACATGTAAAATTTTAATTGGGCATGTTTGATCACTTGTGAGACTTCATTAGTGTGCCTAGGAACCCTACAGTGGTATCAGAGCCTAGCTAGAGCCTTAGGCGATGCGTAGACGGAGTTAGAAGTCCGATCGAACCAAAACCCAAACCCAAAAATGCTCTCTGTACATTTTTGAAATTCGGGGATTTTTTAGAATTAAAAATATGCAGAAAACTAAGCAGGAAGTTATAAGAATTACTTTGAAGTTCGATCGCTTGATTCCATTAAAGTGCGGCGGAACCGCGGCATTAGCATGCCTAATGCGGCGGTTCCGCGGCAACTTTGTAGCTTCTCCTCATGATTTTTACACAGTAACTCTTATATTTTGTTCCTGTATTTTCTGGGAATTTTTAAATCTGACTCAAGAGTTGAGTTTTCTGGGTTGTATTGGGAGTTCGTTGATTCGATCGGATTATCAAACTTTGTCTATGTGTTTTCCGGATATTTTTTGAATATGTTATAAAGTTCGACCGGATATAAATACCCACTTTTTCCCCTGCCGGGAAATTTCCAATTGTTGGACTTTTCCGTAGTTTAACGACGTTCTAAGTAGTGCAAGTAACGCGAGGGTCCCTCTAGAAGACAACAAACCTTAACTCGATTATGTGACCGTCTTGAACTGCCCTTTGAACCTTAGGGTTTGGGGCAGTACGGCGTGCCACATGTGAGGCGTTGGCTTGACCCTTCTACGGCTGGACCATTGGTACTGAGGCACGAACTGAATGTTTTTAGACTTATTTCATGTATTGGACTGTATCGGGAAAACTTGGGTGTTCGATTGTTCGATCAGAAAGTTTAACATTTTCTATTTATCTGGAATGTGATACAATAATTGGAATTCACAAATAGTTATGAGATAACTGAATGAATGTTATAAATCTAGCAGTTTAGTTTCATTTGATCGGTTGCCACGGAATTTTGATGTGATCAAAAGTCCGTCGCAATCACGTAGCGTACGCGGATATTCGCCGGGTAAACTTAATGGATAGCCTCACCCCATAGCCCCGACCAAGTGACTGTAGGAGAACCCCGTCGCCGAAAGCATCCGTTCGGGTGCTCGCGGTAGCGGTGTTCCGCCTTAGTGCACTTCGTCGACGGTATCAGGGGTGCGGCCGCCTACTAAAGTTTGCGAGGAGCATTCGATCAGAATGTCGGGAATCTTGTTGAATTGCCCGACATGTTATTGAAAAGTGTGTTCGATAAATGAGACTAAAATGCGGGGTTTATAATTGTTAGGCATGTGATGTCTAAGGAATTCATTTGATTGGGCATGCGATGTCTAAAGAGGTTGCGGATTCCAACTGTTGTAGTTTTACACTTTCTTTTCTGTGACCGTAAGTGTAATATATGATATCGCCGGTTTCGTTGCTATATGTCAACGACAATTGGGATGCGCATATTTACTTACGTTGATGACATGTGATGTTATGTGTTGCTGGATATGTTATATTGGATCGTCGTGTTTGAATAGCCGGGGTTTTTTTTATGTGAGATGAGTGTTTTTTCATTTTCATTCATGTAAAAACTTGTATGTAATATTCTTTTATTGGGGCACTTCCAGGTTGCGGAAGATGTCAACGTTGATGTATATTATTTACTTTTCCACATTAGGATAGACCCAAGGAGGGGAGCACAAGTAACCGGGTTCTGGGGTCCAGTGGGAGACCAACTCGAGGAGTCGAGTCCGGGTCTCCTAACCCTAGAATTGGTAGGGTTGCTTGCCGCTCTCGTAGGGGTCTAGGGGTGTGGGATTGGCTTTTCATCACGACCGTGGAATCCGTGTTTTATACTGGCTCGTATTGAAAACACGGACCTCCTAGTATATCCAATATTTCATATGATGGTTTCTGCTGCGTTATCTTTGATGTAATCATGTGATGTTCTGTGATAGATATAATATATAGTATATATGATATATTTTATAGATGTTGCGTATGTTTTACACCCGCGCTAGCCCTGCCTCGTTCTGGCGTTAGTTACCTAACGTAACGGTGCAGACGGGACATCGAGGCGAATGCGGATGGCATAAGCATACGTCATATTTATCTGTGATGTTTAGGTAACTTAAATGATGGGATATTCATTAATGAGATTAATGAAAGAAAATAAACCTAAAAGATGTTGTGGAATCGAATTTCAAAATAAAACAGGTAGCTACAGTTCTTGCTTTGCATCGCGGAGTTCCTTATAGAACATCCTGCACCTTATTCGATGAGGAAAGGACCGAGATCCATTCACCGGGAGTGACTCCTTTAGCAATAACTGGCAGATGCTACAACACACGGTTTGTTTATTGATTGCTTCTATAGTTTCTGCTTTGCACAGTGATATATATGATATATCCCGCACCTCATTCGACGAGGAAAGGGCCGACGATCCCTTCACCGGGAGTGACTCCTTTAGCAAAACTAGAAAAGCCTCAAAAACATTCCATTTAAAAACCATTTGATTCCGCAACGAGATCAAGTTCAAAGCGTTAAAGGTTTTCATAAAAAAACCATTCGCAAACCTCCGTCATTTTAGGAAGTAGAGTACTTAGTATTCGTGCTGTGTTTGTTGACCATAGTCAAGGCACAGTGTACGGAAGCTAAGTGATGTCTTCCTACACCGCATATGATGCGATTAGTTAGGACAGTCGCGTGACTTTGTTGACCTTAGTTAAGGGTCATGTGGGTGGGTCTAATTAATTAAGAAATGACGGGTAGAACTTGACTAGTACTTATGATTTGTTGACCTTAGTTAAGGTCATAGGTGCTAGGGGTAAAAACCACTATCGGGAGTTTCAAGTGTTGAAACTTGCAATTAGATTGCATACCTTCTATATAATAGTTGGATCCCGATACCCACTGCGAGTAATTGTTACTCCTGGGAGAGTTTTGCACTTTGCAATTAGCCGATCAAGTGGGTGTCTAGAAAGGTGTCAATGGGGTTACGCCTCTGGGAAAACGAGGTTTACAGTAATTAGGTCCGTGCGAAAGCACGGGGAACCTCCCTCAAAGTACCGACACTGGCCTGGCTGAAAGATTGGCGAAATTGTAGAGTGTAATTAATCCCGGCTAGTCTTTCCTTTTAGGGTTTGAAGGAAGATTTGATAAAAACAGTGGGAGCCATCCTGATTAGATAAAATAAATAACCAATCTAATCTTGCAAGAGCGCACGCAGAGTGTTTTCTTTTCTCTCTCTCCAGGTAGCGACCATATCACGCCTTAATCAAGATAATAATATGGATGTATTGACCGAACCCGCTTGTTATACTGAGCTGGGGAACGTTGGTCCCGCTCCAACTTATAATTGTTATAAGACAGAGAAGGAAATAGGGGAATACCAGAATTCCTATGCCGCCCAAACGAAGAAAGTGCATATGATGCATCTTCTTCGGGTGTGTTCGTTACACAGAACTGTTTCTCAGTATCCTCTGCATCCTGGGTATTTGATACCGGATCAGGATCCCAGATATGTAATCTGTTACATAGGGCTACAAAAAGGTGGAAAAACTGAGAACGGGTGATATGTTTCGTGAGACAGAAAACGGGGCAAGTGTTGCAGCCAAGTCTGTTGGTCACTGTCACCCTGTATTATCTATACATTGATTCTGAACAAATGCTATTAGATACCGAACCTGATATACAAAATCATATCAATCTCTTTATTTAATAAAGTAATGATAAAATTTTGTATTGCTGGATAATGTTTCGAACATTTCCTATAATCAAAATTTGATCGGTTCAGGCACGTTATCTAAAAGCATTGATGTTCTAAATCAAACTACAGTTCCTAGTATACAGAACACACACAAGAGGAAGAGTTCAGAAATGAACGAATCCTTCTTGAGGCATTGTAGACTAGGTCACATCAATGCGACCCGACTGGCTGAAGTTATATTTTAGATGCATGTTTAAATTAGTTTGAATTTACATCTTGTGAAACTTGCCAGTCATGTCAAAAAGATTAGATGACCATAGCCCTGTTTATTGGAAACAGAGAAAGAGTTAACAAACTCTTGGGACTGATACATGATGATGTATGTAAGGTCTCCTGTCTACATATGCCAGGACTGGTTCTTTATACTTCATTACATTCTCTGATGATCTCTCAAGATTCAGACATATGTTCCTGTTGAAACACAAGTCCGAACCCTTTGAGGTATTCAAAGAATATAAGCTAGAAGTAGAGAACCAATAACCGGGTATAAGTATTATGTCCTTTGATGAGATCAGGGAGGAGAATACTTGTGCATAGAATTCCTGGACTATTCTAAAGGAGAATGAGATTCTCTCTCAGTGTTACTCCTCTGAATACACCACAGCTCAACGGTGTATCGGGGTGGAGCAATCGCACAATATTAGATATGGTGTGCTCTATGATGAGTATTACTGAGTTTCCTATTTCCTTTTGGGAGTTATGGACTTGAGAAGCTGCATACCAATTGAATTAGGTTCGAATCAGATCACTGCCTACCATTCCATATGAGATATGGTATGGGAAGAGCCTATCTCTTAAGTAAGTTATGATTTGGGGTTGTCCGGTTTATGTCTAAAGCAAAATCCGGACAAGATCGAGGCAAGGTCAGTTCTGTAGAACTGGAAATGTTCCAGCTATACAAACTGCGGCTGATGATTTGATAGAACCAAAGGATTCAGTAGAATCCAACGAACCTCAGCCTCTCCGCCGATCTAGTAGGGTTCCTCACCTGCCTGAGAGATACCTCGGTTTCTCGATGACAGTGGGAGCGAGGAATGCATCATGAGATGATGACCCAACTAGTTTCGAGCAGGCCATCAAGAGTAGGGACTATGTAAGAATGGCTGGATGCTTAGCAATCTGAGATGGAATCCATGTACACCAGCAAAGTATGGACTTAAGCTGCTATATCTGAAGGGTTAAATCCCCATCAGGAGCAAGTATATCTTGAGAAGATTACTTGGTGTAGATGGAAAAGTTGAGACTTTCAAAGCTGGACTTGTTAAAGGTTTTCGTCATCGACCAAGAGTGGAAAATGATGAAACCTTTTCCAAGGACTATACTTAAGTCCATCCAGATCCTACTTACCATTGCTACATACCATGACTGCGATATCTGGTGGTTGGGTGTCATGACTGCTTTTCTAAATACTGATTTAGAATAGAAAGTCTATAAGTACAAAGCCAGAGGGCTTCGTAAACAGTGGGTGCAGCGGAAACATGTGCAAGTTGCTTTACAGGATAAAGCAGGCATCGCGGAGTTGGAACATCTGTTTTGATGTGGTAGTCAAAGAGTTTGACTTCATCAAAATGGTAGATGAACCTTGTATGTACAAAAGGGTAGTATGGAGTATGGTAATGATCCTCGTAGAGTAGGTGGATGACATACTCTTGATAGGAAATGAGTTTCCTATTCTACGATCGGTCGATCTCCTCTTATCACATAGATTCTCCATATATGATCAAAGTAATACCTCCTAAATCCTAGGTTTTGGATCTATGAGATAGATCTAAATGGATGTTAGGATTCTCACTAGTAATAGTGAGATGGTATAAGTTGATCCTGGGGAGAATCACTGGAAAGGTTCCAGGGTGATAAGGACGACTGAATGTCAGTCGCAGGCATTGTCTTTACCCTCAGTGAAGGGACGGTATGTTGGAAGAGTTCCAAGCTAGATACCGTGGCAAACTAGACGATAAAGGATGGCAACATCGATATTAAAGATACTACCAAAGATTAAGTTTTGGTGTATATTGGTTCATAAGATGAACTAGGTTCCTACCATTGTATGACAATGGAAGTGTGGCTTTGGCCAAGGAACCATGATCCCATCAATGACCCAGACATATTCTGAGGCCGCATCACCTGATCATGGAGATAGTTGATCTCCACGGTGATCAAGGTAAGAAGAGAAGACTCAGAGGACAACACAGCGGATCCACTCACGAAGGCCTTTTCCCAAAGAGAGATTTTTATGGGATGGTTGAGTATGTGATACTGCAACCACTGCTACAGATGGCCCTAGTGCAAGTGGGAGATTGTTAGTTATATGTATGCCCTAAAGGCCATTACTGTACATGGGATGCATATTGTAGTGGATGCTGGGACATATATAGGTAGGACTTTCTTGCTCGACATGATAGTACGCTATCTGGTTTCTCTTTATCTTAACATGTATACTTTCTGTCTCTCTGATTACATGTTGATAAAGCCCTTAGGATGTGTACTCGACTTCCAGGACTGTGATGAAGATCATACTAGTAGGGCCTGGGTAGTCAATGAGTACATCCTTCATTGTTCCTAGTCGTGGGAATATCGAGACGGGGCATCGATATTCCAGAGTAGACTAGCGTATATCTTCTCGACCCATGTGATGGGCGATGGATGATCCCATATCCATTGGTGTTTGACATCAGAGATGGTATGCGGGTGCTCAGTGCAGACTGGGTACACTGAACGGACTCGCCGAGAACTCCCAGATGGTATTATACCTCACGTCAGATGGCAGTTCTCTGGTGACACTGGTACAGCTTAGTCTGTTGACCCGAGATCGTCATAGAGTCTTGTGTGTCTCCCACCGTGCTTTGATTTCCACCCTACCATGACTCTACTGAGTCGTGAAAACAGGTGGTTTTTGGGTACAGTCCCGATTCACATGGAGGCAATGAGCGATAGGAGGGGATTCGTCTCTCCCGGTATTGGGGGTTGATGTTGTGCTACGCTCGACTGGCCATATGTAACGTCTTCAAAATAATAAAATATGATTTTTGGGAAATTTTATAATTTAATATTATTTTAATGAATATTTTAATATTCTGGTATAATTAAATACAGATAAATGGGGAAAAATTATGGAAAATTCTAAAATAAGGTATTTTAAGGAATTGCTTCGTTTTCTGTGCATGCCCCCATTTCCTCTAGTTTTGACTGATTCCATCTAGGGTGAAATCTGGGTTGATTTTCCTATGTTGGTGTATAATTTGGGACTTGTTTTAGCATGGATTTTGGTATTTGGTGATTCATTCCTGTCGGGTGGCGTTTGGACGTCAACGACAAGTGGATTTTGATTGTGTTTACATGCGAGTCGATAGGTTTTTACCTATGCGGGTAGCGTGTGCTATTTTGGTTTCCGATATGATTTTCATGTGCTTTAGCATTGTGATATACTTGTAGGTACCCTGCGTGATGTTGAGGCAAAGGAGGTGAAGATAGCGACATCGGCTTTGGCACACGAGAAGCAATGTGAGTAGATTTATATCTGTGGGGAGAAGTCGGGTGGATGGCGTATAGCACCCCCGCAGTCCGTGGTGAAGTATACGAATACGTATACACACGAATATTTATTATGTGTTGTTTAGGGTTATTGATGGTAATAATGATATTTTGATGATAAGAATATATTGGTTTAGTTTAGTGCGAACCCTAGAGTAGTGGTTGCACTCACACATACATTTACACACATACTTGCATTCATTCTTTCATTTATTAGAGTGCATATGATGGTGCGTATATCTACACATGGGTATGGGACTATGTGTTTATATACTGGATTTGAGGATAGTATTTGGGATTTGAGATGAGTCGATGAGATTAGGCTTGAGGCCAGGAGATCGGTGATGTGATTTGGTTCGTATTGAGATACGACACGATGTTTTAGCGGGTCTTTTGACGTAGTGATTCTTACACCTGCATGCATACATAGAGGGTATCAATATTGTACTAGACGTAGATCAGTACCCCGATCATGACATTTGATAAAGAGGATACCAGATAAATAGTATGATGAATGTGATATTGACCCGTACCCAGATTTGGGATGCCGTACGACGGATTTACGTACAAGCTATATTTTGATGATTGATCCGCACTCTTGACTTGGGATGTTTGATTATAGATAGGGTATCGGATATGATATTATTGAGGCGGGATCACCGACTAATATATATACATGTATGTATATGTATCGACTCAGATGTTAGGCGGTTTCCTCACCCGTAGCTCTACTTGTTAGTTCAGCCGTATAGTTTAGGATGGTTGTTAGATTAGATTAGACTCCTACCTATTTCAAAAACTAACGAATCGTGGGTATTTTAAAAGACAGCCCAAGGGATCCTACGGATATTTCAAAAGACGTATCTTTTCATAAAAACACCGTAGCCCCTATTTTCAAAACCCCATGATTCGTGTTATTTCAAAAGGCACCAATTGTAGAGGTTATTTTAGATTAATGCAGATTAGTTATAGTTGCGTCTAGTATTCAGCTTCCGCTCATTATTGTGGTTCGCATCGCATCGCATGCTTATATTATGTTTCATACTCCATTATTGATGTTATGCTGTTAGGACACCAGCACCATTACCGATGATGCGTATGTACCACGTACACTTACTTGCCGGCTCACACACATCTCCATCGGTAATTGCCATGTCACGTACACCTTAGAAAATATTATTGCATCGACATAGGTTGTTAGCTAATAATTTAGACATGATATTAGTGTACTTGCCTTATATGCTAGATTAGACATTGTAATTATTAGTTGTTACATCATGCATGTTATTATTCATGGATTTTTATGCCTGTATGCACTGTTTACATGCTATTGAGACATTGGGATTTCGAGATTTCGAGGTACAGAGACTGTGATACAGAGATATCGAGATATTGGGATTACGTTTTATGCCGATGCTAGGCACTGTTTTATGCTGATTTCATTATGATACCTCAATTAAAAATACAAGGGAAATCTCACTAAATTATGAAAACAGTTTCTTCATTTACATGTATTCTGCTTTCATGCATTCATACCTCATATTCATGACATACTATTACCTGAGGCACTAGCACGAGCACTTGGCACTACATTCACGTATAGAGATTACATTGCCAGTTTAGCATGCTTCGGCTTTATTCATATTGAGGTTTCTTTATATCTGATCGTATTGACCTAGGTTGGGTCATGCATTCGATCTCTGCTTGTAGATATCTTTCTATTCATGAGTTGGCAACTCACCCCCGTTGTGCCCCAGTTCTTGCAGGTTTGCCGTACAGTTCTATAGCGGCATTTCTGGCACACTGCTTCCTTTTGGGTGATTTGCTTGGATAGGTGGGTTCTTTTGTATCAGAACCGCCGTTGTATTTATATTATTCATTGTATCTAGAATATCCATCAACCAAAACTCGTATATTGTTTCAGACCTAGACTAGTGATGTATTATTCGACCATAGAGTCGCGCTTAGTAGTGTTGCGGTTTTCTTGTTGCTTTTGAGCTTTCTTTTGGATTTGATCCTCGCCACTTGGCGTTGTATATTATTGTTGCATGTGTGGTGGTGACCGTCGTTTGACGAAGAGCTAGCTCCCGCTTGGGGATGCCTTTATCATTGCATATATTGTTATCCTTGTTATACCCCATTCGGGGCCAGTTTTACAAAAGAAACTCTGCCGAAATTTTTAGAAAAGACTGTACTGTTTTTAAAAATGCATATTCGGCTTAGTTATTTAAAAACCTTGATTTCAAACATGTTTTTCTTCACTTCTTTAAACCAGTTTCTTTACTTATTCTTAAAAATGGTTTTAGATTTCTGGGCTTTTGGCTTACTTGGATCAGATGGAGTCCTATAGACTTCATATGGTTCAAGGGCCAGTCACGTGCTCTTTCGGGTCGTGACACCATAACAGGAATTCCCTGGCCAGGGTTGCAGTGATATACTGGTAAGAGTTATCAGTAGTTTCACAAATGTTATGGACCTTACGTCGGCATGACTTATCAAGCTACTGGGGTCTGATGTTTACCACCCCTAGGCGAGATATGCGGCATATCAGACGAACAGACCGGACTATACGGTAAGTGTTACTGGTTGGATTCACAGGAGTGTGAGCGGGCTTGCTCGTCGATCTTCTGATCGCTCAATACCCGGGTGGCCGTTACGTTTAGCAGACCGCTTGCGGCTTGTGGGTGTCTGATATGATCATCATCTGCTGCCGGCGTATTGACGAGTCTTTAGAGTCCTACACAGAGGTTTCCTGGCTCAAGCGAAACAAAATAGGAGCGCATATGAGATATGTACGGGACCGAGAATAATGCGTGTATGTGATACCGTATTCTATTCTCGCGATGAATGTATCGAATGGTTGTATGTGATATAACCTAGTTATCGATTCAAGGATTGATTCGATAAGCCGATACATTGGATACTAGTCGGTGATATGCGATATGACCGGATCGTTAAATCAAGTGTTGATTTAATGATTTAATGTATAATTATATATTTGATATATTACTTTGCATTAACTAGTATTGGTTCACTTAAATTGGATTTTCTCACTTGATGTACACAAGTTGTATATATGATATACTTTTGTGCACAAGATTGTATCAAGTTTGATGATACATGAATGTTATTGTATATGTTTAGATTAAACCATGGTTATGTGATGGTTAGGGTTTTCCTTTTTCTTATCTATTTATTTATTTATTTTGGCAAAATATTAAAGTGAAAATGGTGGCTTTCTTTTTTTGTTATTGAAGCTTTGACCTAGTGACCATTTTGTCTTCATGCTTAACCCTAACCCTTCCAACTAACCATAGTCTATTCTCTACATCTAATCATGGTTGCCCTATGATAAGTGTTGATTTTATTTTCTATTTAAAATACTTATCATATTTTCTTATCATATTCCTTTCATCATCTTCTTCTTCTTCAAACATGAAGAAAGCTTGCTCCATCAATGGCAACTTGTGAAAATGAGTGAGAAATCCAAATCCAAAGTGAACCCACTTCCTATTTCTTCATCCTCTACCTCTTGCCAAGTAGTATAGGGTGTTTTCTTCACAAGTTTCATGACTTGGTGAAGTGTGAGCTTGATCTTGTGATGCCTCAACGTAGATCATCTTCGGCATCGACGTCGACGACCTAGCCCGCCTATTTCTCCGATGAAGCCGATGCTAGAGATATGGATTCGATTTGGACAGCGAGGAGACATCATCAAGGAGCCTAGGAGGTGGAGGACCGGATCTACAAAGGTTGTAGCCTCTCTCCTTTAGCTATAATTCGATTACTTGCATCGTATCGCCTATATATATCTAGTTAACGATCCGTATTAGGGTTTGTAGGCACTTGTAAAATTTTAATTGGGCATGTTTGATCACTTGTGAGACTTCATTAGTGTGCCTAGGAACCCTACACGTCAGTCCGGGTCAGCCCTCTCTCAATATATATCCTTCTAGCACCGAGAAAACATAGGTTGGACGCGCCGAAATATCATATCATGGGAACCGGGTTTTTATATGATTACATATTTGTAATAGCCACGGTTCCAAAATCCAGAAATCACATGTAATCCAAACCAATATGCAAGTCAATGTGATGTGATATGTGCATCAAGTATGAATATCATGTCAAGTCACATAAAGATGAGCTACAACATAATGATCCGATGTGATATATGCATCAAGTATGAATATCATGTCAAGTCACATAAAGATGAGCTACAACATAATGATCATGGAAATTCTACAGTGTGAGTGTCATGGCAATTACTAACGGTGTGTGTGTAACATGCAGGATAGTGCTCGTGCAACATGAACCGTTAGTAAGGGTACGGTGTTCTATCAATTCTAGTTTATATACATACATCAGGGAATGTGGTATGCACTAAATAGTAGCCATGAACAGTCAATGTATGGAAATGTAGCTATAAGATCCTATCGGCCCTGACGTAGAACGCCATGCGGGCGATATCCCCGTAGATGTTAAATCTACTCACCGTAGTCTCTCGCTAGGTATAGCCGACGACTTGTTCCCCTCCTTCTCGGCGTCCGTCGCACTCGCCTGTGAATCCTTGAATTTCACAATATATCACACATAAGCTCAAAACCGTACAAACACGACTTTAAAGCCGAACTAGTAACTCGTGTCGTGAACCAAGCGCGCGTGTGCGCGATACGCTAAAACGTGTGATTACGCGCCTGAAGCCACTCCGACGCGTCGCGTTACGCAGAAACCCCCAAACCCACACACACGTATCACGCGTGTCGCGGAAGATTATAAATACGGAAAATAGGGTATTCTACTCCAGATTTTGATACAGAACAGATATTACAAATATATATATACCAAAATAATCCACATAGCAGCAGACTCCAGTGGACCAAACCCCAACCCCCATATCACCCATCTGGCCGTAAATTGCGGCCAGAACGATTATTCCGGCTGCCTCACTTGGGAATTGGGCCCCCAGGTTTGGTGTGTGCACTCTATACCCCTCATACATGCTACAGAAAAATCTAGTTTCACTCTGAAATATCTCGGGTAGTAGCAGATCCAATAGAACCCTATTTCTAGTTAAAACCCCCACTTTTTGCACTAAAATGGAACTTAAGGGTATTTTTGTGTAGACCTGAAACAAAACCTGGTCTAAACAGCTCTAATAACACTTAAAAGATTAACTAAACCATGAGAACACCAATCTATCACATACTTCACAAATATCCTCTAATATCACCAATAATGCACAAAAACATGATTTTTAGCTAGGATACTACAAGATATGGAAAAGAGTGTTAACTTTGATCCATATACCTTCAAGAGACCTTAAGAAACACCAAAATTCTTAGCCCTTGCCTCAAGTGTGCAGATTTGCCTCCAAACACCTCAAAAGGCCCCTTTTTCCATGGTTTTGTGAAGAAAATGTGTTGATTTGTGTAGGGTTTTGTGTAGAGATCAAAGGGAAGTGAAAAGAGAAAAGGAGAAGAAGAAGAAGCTGGGGTTTTTGGCTGGAATTTCTGCAGGAAATTCTGAATGAGGAGAAGAGAGAGTGAAGAGAGAAAGAAAAGGGTCAAAAGTCAACTTCTTTACCTAACCCCCATTCCTCATTTTTCTATTGCTAAAAGAATATTTAAAAATGGTTTTGTTTTGATTAAAAATGGTGGGGATTTAACAAGGAAACATGCAAGGAAAGAATGGCTAACACTTTAACCTAGGTTACAACATGGCTAAGTGTGTAAGTGTACACTACAAAATGGAAAATTTTCCAATTAGGGTAACCCGACTAAAAATAACTAATAAACCCAAGTACACATATAAAATAACACGCACAAATTGCTAATTAACACGAAAAACACTCTAGCGAAATTTCAAAGTGTTACAATCTACCCCACTTAAAGAAATTCGGTCCCCGAATTTAAAAATCTAACTACACGCACCCTCAAAAAGATGGGGATACCTCTTCCTCACCTCGCTCTCGGTCTCCCAAGTGACCTCCTCTCTGCTCGGACCACGCCAAAGAACCTTGACGGACGGTATGTCCTTCGATCTCAATTTCTTCACTTGTCGATCCAAAATGATCACCGGCTGCTCTGCATAGGAAAGGTCACGCTCAAGCTGGATCGTTGGGTGCTGAATCGCATGCGAAGGATCATGAAGATATTTGCGGAGCATCGAAACATGAAGTACGGGGTTCATGTCTGGAAAACTGGGCGGAAGGGCCAACCGATATGCAACTGCACCAACACGTTCGAGGATCTCGAAGGGGCCCACATATCTGGGACTAAGCTTTCCCTTCTTCCCAAATCTCATCACACCTTTAATTGGGGAGACCCTCAAGAAAACATGGTCACCAACAGAAAACTCAAGTCTGCGCCGCCGACGGTCCGCATAAGATCTCTGCCTACTCTGGGCTGCACTCATCCTATCGCGAATCAACTGGATCTTCGCGGTCATCTCATCCACAATCTGCGGCCCTAGGATATTGCCCTCTGTCCAACAAGCGGGCAATCTGCATCTCCTCCCATAAAGAGCCTCAAACGGTGCCATCTGAATGGTCTCCTGGTAGCCGTTGTTGTAGGAAAACTCTACTAAGGGTAAATGGTAATCCCAGCTACCTCCGAAGTCTAATACGCACGCTCTGAGCATGTCCTCGAGAGTCTGAATAGTCCGCTCTGACTGTCCGTCGGTCTGCGGATGAAATGCTGTGCTGAAACTCAAGCGAGTGCCCAAAGCCTCCTGAAGTCTCTGCCATAGCCGGCTGGTAAACTGGGTGCCTCTGTCGGACACGATACATGTCGGAACTCCATGCAGTCGTACAATCTCGTCGATGTAAATCTGGGCATACTGAGCAAATCCGAAAGTCGTCTTCACCGGTAGAAAGTGAGCCTCTTTCGTCAAACGATCCACGATCACCCAGATGGAGTCATACCCTCGACTAGTCCTGGGTAGACCCACAATGAAGTCCATAGAAATCTGCTCCCGTTTCCTTTTCGGAATGGTAACGGCTGTAGCTCTCCCGTGGCCTCTGGTGCTCAGCCTTGACTTGCTGACAAGTCAGGCATCTCGACACAAGATCTACGATGTCTCTCTTCATTCCGTCCCACCAGTAAACACCTCTCATATCATGGTATATCTTAGTGGAACCGGGATGAACACTATATACCGATCGATGTGCCTCCTCAAGAATCTCACGCCGCAGTCCCTCAGCATCTGGTACGCACAGTCTATCCCCAACAGTAGTATCCCCTGATCATCGATCGCGAACTCGGGAAATCTGCCCTGTCCAATCTGTGCCCTGATCTTTGAACATCGGTCATCACTATGCTGTGCCTCATGTAGGCGGTCGAGCAACTGTGGGCATGCACGAACATGCGCAATCTGTCCTCCGATCGGCGTAAACTCGAACTGTACCCGGCTGTCGCATAAGATCTACCAATCTACCGACGACTGCCTCTGTACTATGCTCAAATAAGATAGAATACCCCCGGGCTTCCTGCTCAAAGCATCCGCCACTACATTAAGCCCTGCCCGGGCGATACCAGATCTCACAATAGTAGTCCTTCACTATCTCCATCCATCGGCGCTGTCTACGGTTCAGGTCGCGCTGCTGAAATATATACTTTAAGCTCTTGTGATCAGTGAATATCTGGCACGACTCGCCATATAGGTAATGTCGCCAGATCTTAAATGCAAAGACCACTACAGCCATCTCCAAATCGTAAGTGGGGTAATTCTGTTCATGTTCTTTAATTGCCACGAAGCATACGCGATCACCCTGTCATGCTGCATCAATACGCACCCTAGCCCCACTCGTGAAGCGTCACTGTAGACCACAAATCCGCCTGATCCTGAAAGCATTGATAGCACTGGTGTCGTAGTCAGTAGAGCCCGTAGCTGGTGGAAACTGTGCTCACACTCTTTCGTCCAATCAAAACGAACCCCCTTCTGGGTCAACCCGGTCAAAGGTTTAGCAATGTGAGAGAAGTCCTGCACGAATCGCCTGTAATAGCCTGCCAGCCCTAGAAAGCTGCGAACCTCCGTCACTGACGTGGGTCTAGGCTAACTCCGAACGGCCTCAATCTTCCTCGGGTCTACACATATACCATCTCGTGTAATCACGTGCCCCAAGAAGTCTACGATGTCCAGCCAGAAAGCACATTTGGAGAATTTTGCGAAAAGCTGATGCTCCCTCAAGGTCTGCAGTGTAATCCGCAGGTGCTGTTCGTGCTCCTCTCTACTCTGAGAATACACCAGAATATCGTCAATGAACACTATGATGAACAGATCAAGATATGGCCGGAAAATACGGTTCATCAAGTCCATGAATGCTGCTGGCGCGTTGGTGAGTCCGAACGACATCACAAAAAACTCATAATGGCCGTAACGCGTGCGGAAAGCTGTCCTAGGAATGTCCTTCCCGTCGAACCCGCCGCTGATGGTAGCCTGATCGCAAATCGATCCTCGAAAAGTATCCTGCCCCCTAGAGCTGGTCGAACAAATCGTCGATGCGTGGCAAAGGATACCTGTTCCGCACTGTAACCCTGTTCAGCTGGCGGTAGTCGATACACAGACGCAAACTGCCGTCCTTCTTCTTGACGAACAGGACTGGAACACCCCAAGGAGAAACACTTGGTCGAATAAGTCCCTTATCTAGCAAATCTTGCAACCCTTCATTCTCTAAGTTCGGCCGGGGCCATCCGATACGGCGGTACAGAAATAGGCACCGTGCTAGGAACCAAATCAATACAGAAGGAAATATCACGCTCGGGTGGTAGCCCAGGAAGCTCGTCAGGGAACACATCAGGGAACTCGCTAACGACCGGAACCTGATCCAATGGAACCTTTGTAGCTCTAGTATCGCAAACATAGGCGAGAAATCCCTAACATCCCTTCCTCAAAAGCTGTCCAGCACGAAAAGAAGAAATCATACTGTGAGGGGTGGCACCATGGTCTCCCAGCACAACAAAAACCTACTTGCCAGGAAAACAAAATCTAACTGTCTTCTCGCGGCAGTCAACAGAATCATAGCACGTGGCTAACCAATGCATGCACAAAAGAACGTCGATGTCCAACATCTCAAGAAGGATCAAATCGACCGGCAACTCTCTCTCGCCAATACGGACGATACAGGATCGGAACACGTGCCTAGCAACAAACGACTCTCCCACGGGAGTAGTCACAACTAGCGGCTGATCAAGAAAACCGGACTCTCTACCAAAACTCGGCACAAAGTGTGTGGATACGTACGAGTACGTTGAAACATATGAGCACAAGGATCCGGATCAGACAATACGTGTGCAACAAAGGACATACTGAAAGAGTACCTGAAAGCTCTGCGTTGGACGCCCTCCCGTCTCGATGAGTCGAAGAGAAAACTTGTTCCTGTCCTTCATCTGCGACTGACCGAACTCCTCCTCTACTAACGTGACCCCTCTGCGTGAACCCTCCGCGTCCATGACGTCTCAGAATACGACCCTGACGTGGTGTGAAGGAACACTGCCTGATGAGGTGTTGAAGGCTCCCACATCGTAAACATCTACGCGCTGGCTGCCGTCCTCCCTAGGGATGAGAGCCAAACAACTGTCCTCGTCCTAAGCCTCTGCTCTGGGCTGGTACACCAGTACGATTCCTCAACTGTTCTGGAACTCTCACGGTCTCTGGAAGACGTGTCCCGTAAACTGGGGCTGCCTCCACCGGTGCTATGTAGGGGACGGAATACTGCATGATGATCGCAAGGAACAACTGGGTAACAGGGGTGACAACCACCTGTCGCTGTGCTCGAACGACCTCTAACAACGAGCTCATCGCCAGGCGCAAGCCCTGCATCTCTACCACCAGTCTAGCGATCTGAGCTGTCGTAGGGGGAACAATCTGTCCTGGTACAACAGGAGTACTACTCGGATCAGTCCTCGTTTCAGATGAATCAACTCGAACCTCAGCTCTCACGGCCGCTCCCTGCACCCTCGTAGTCCTTGGCGGCATAATGGCTGAAAAGAAGGTAGGATTCGATGAGGATACAGAAATTGAATCGCAAGGATGTATACAATCATGAGGGAATTTCAATCAATAAGTCCTAAGGTCGCTTAGGCGGAGTACCGTGTCGTGAGTATGCCGCGGAACATACGCACGCTAGGCCACTCTGCTGCAGCTACCAACTCTATCATACCAGGGTTATCCTACACTCCGAAGGTAAAACCTACCCTCTGATACCAACTTTGTCATGACCTAAAGTTTGGCCCGTGACCGGCACTTAACCACGTAACGTCTACAGGCGTAACGCGACTAAGTGAACCGAAAACCTAGAAATCAAACAAGAAAAAGTACTGAATGTTATAAGGTTTAAATGAAAGAACTTACTAACATGTTAAGAAATCTAAGTAAATAATCTCCAAGATAGCAATATACGACGCCGGAGCGAAGATCAAGATCCACAAGTGGGAACATCACAGATAGAATAAACAGCAAAGTACAGTCGGCTCACAACAAGCACGACCCCAGAAAACAAATATACATCATCATCCTCACACTGTCTCTAAGTCAAATACATACATGGTAGATGGAGAATACTAGATACAACAATATACATAACTGAAAGATAAACAGATACCGCACAAAACCCACCTATCAACAAAAGAGCTAGTACACCAACTATGAGGGTATCTGTGTCAAAAGATGCAAAACGCAGCCTGCCGCGACTACTCCGTGAAAGGTTCCTAGGCACCCTATAGAGGTCTCACAAGGCATCGAACATGCCAATTTAAAAAAAATAGTGCCGAGAAACCCTAGACTACGGATCTTAGACTAGATGTTTAGGCGAAACGGTAAACTAGTTAACACTTAACTACTAGGATACGGAAATTACAACCTTTGTAGATCCGGATATCCACCTCCACGGCTCCGCAATGAAGTCTTCTCGCTGTACATCATGAATCCTAGACTCATTCGTCGGCTTCATCGGGAAAACGGGCGAGCTAGGTCGTCGGCTTCGTGTCAAAGACGATCTACGTCGAGGTGGCACTAGTTCAAGCTCCGACTTCACAAATTAGTGAAACTTGTGAAGAAAACACCCAAAACAACTTGGCAAGAGGTAGAGGGTGAAGAAATAGGAGATGGGTTCACTTTAGAATTGGATTTCTCACTTTGGATCTCAAGATGCCATTAAAGTAGCAAGCTTTTCTATTGAAGATCAAGAAGAAGAAGATGATAGAATTATGATAAGTCTTTTAAAAGAAAAAGAAAATCTATACTTATCATAACTCTAACTAAAGTTAAGTGTAGAGAATAAACCATGGTTAGTAGAGTGGGTTAGGGTTAAGAAAGATGACAAGAATGGTTGCTAAAGTCAAGGGTTCATGAAGCTTCATATAAGAAACAAAAATTGCCACCATTCTCTTTTAGACTTATCCAAATAAATGAATAAACAAATAAATGAATAAATAAATATGCAAAACCCTAATTATCATAATAACCATGGTTTAATTCTATTCACTTAACCATATGATCAAGTATCATCAAACATGATACAAAAAAGTGCACAAAAGTATATCACATATACAATGTGCAATCCAAGTGAGAAAAATCCGTTTAAAGTGAACCAATACTAGTTAATGCAAAGTAATATATCAAATATATAATTATACATTAAATCATTAAATCAACACTTGATTCAATGATCCGGTCATGTCGCACACGATCGACTAGTATTCAATGCATCGATTTATCAAATCAATGATTCGATAACTAGATCATATCTCATACAACCAATCGAAACATTTATCGCGAGAATCAAATACGGTATCATATACACGCATTATTCTCGGTCCCGCACATATCTCATATGCACTCCTATTTCGTTTCGCTTGAGCTAGGAAACCTCTGTGTAGGACTCTAAAGACTCGTCAATACGCCGGTAGCAGATGATGATCATATCAAGCACCTACAAGCCGCAAGCGGTCTGCTAAACGTAACGGCCACCCGGGTATTGAGCGATCAGAAGATCGACGAGCTAGCCCGCTCACACTCCTGCGAATCCGACCAGTAACACTTACCGTACAGTCCGGTCTGTTCGTCTGATACGTCGCATATCAAGTCTAGGGGTGGTAAACGTCAGACCCCAATACTTGATAAGTCGTGCCGATGTGAGGCTCATAACGGGTCGAGAAACTACTGGTAACACTTACCAGCAAATCTCTGATCAGCCCTGGCCAGGGACTTCCCTGTTACGGCCAATCGAGCACAGCGCAACATCAACCCCCAATACCGGGAGAGACGAAACCCCTCCTACCGCTCATTGCCTCCATGTGACTCGGGACTGTACCCAAAGACCACCGTTTTGCACGCCCTCATGGACGTGGTAAGGTGGAGATCAAAGCACAGTGGGAATCACACAAGACTCTATGACGATCTCGGGTCTACAGACTAACCTGCACAAGTGTCACCTGAGAACTGCCATCTGACGTGAGGTATAATACCATCTGGGAGTTCTCGGCGAGTCCGTCCAGTGTACCCAGTCTCCACTGAGCACCCGTACACCATCTCTGATGTCAAACACCAATGGATATGGGATCATCCATCGCCCATCTCATGGGTCGAGAAGCGTATACGCTAGTCTACTCTGGTATATCGATGCCCCGTCTCGATACACCCACGACTAGGGACCTTGAAGGATGTACTTATGGACTACCATGTCCCCACTAGTATGATCTGCATCACAGTCCAGGTAGTCAAGTACACATCCTAAGGGCTTTACCAACATGTAACTATAAGACAGTATAAAGAGACCAGTGTACATGTTAAGATAAAGAGTAACCAGATAGCATACTATCATATCGAGCAAGAAAGTCATCTCTATATATGTCCAAGCATCCAATATAATATACATCATCTGTACAATACTGGCCTCTAGGGCATACATACAACTAACAATCTCCCACTTGCACTAGGGCCAGCTGCTGTAGTATCGCATACCGAGCATCCCGAAGAGTCTCTCAAACTGTATCTGGGGAATGGCCTTCGTGAGTGGATTCGCCGTGTTGTTCTTCGTGTCAACCCTCCTGACTTTGATCTCCCGGCGATCAACTATCTCCCGGATCAGGTGATACCGCCTCAGAATATGCCTGGATCGCTGATGGGACCTGGGTTCCTTGGCTAAAGCCACCGCTCCATTGTTATCGCAATACAAAGGTATTGGATGCTCAATGGATGGAACCACTGCAAGTTCAGTAATGAACTTCTTGATCCAGACAGCCTCTTTGGCAGCATCGTTGGCAGCGATGTATTCAGCCTCCATCGTCGAGTCTGCCACGGTTTCCTGCTTGGAACTCTTCCAGCTAACCGCCCCTCCGTAAAGGGTAAAGACAAAGCCCGACTGCGACTTAGAGTCGTCCTTATCACTCTGGAAGCTCGAATCGGTAAAGGACTCCACTTGGAGCTCCCCGTTACCATACACCAAGAACATATCTCTAGTCCTTCGTAAGTACTTGAGAATGCTCTTCACAGCTGTCCAGTGACTCTCTCCAGGATCAGCTTGATACCTGCTCACTATACTTAGTGAGTATGCTACATCGGGTCTGGTACATAGCATCGCATACATGATAGAGCCTACTGCCGAAGCATAGGGTATCCCTTGCATGCGAGCTCTCTCCAAATCATTCTTGGGAGACATCTCTTTTGAGAGAGTGACTCCAGAGATCGTGGGCATGTTCCCACGCTTGGACTCTTCCATACTAAACCTCTTTAGTATGGTGTCAATGTACCTGGATTGGGACAATCCCAAAATCCGTTTGGATCTATCTCTATAGATCCTGATTCCCAATATGCAGGAGGCATCACCAAGATCTTTCATTGAGAATCTTTGTGATAAGAAGAGCTTGACCGATTGCAGCATAGGAATATCATTTCCTATCAAGAGTATGTCGTCCACGTACAATACTAGGAAGACAACCTTACTCTCTGCCACCTTCTTGTAGATACAAGGTTCATCTGGATTTTTGACGAAATCAAACTCTTTGATAACGACGTCAAAGCAGATGTTCCAACTCCGCGATGCTTGCTTTAATCCATAAATGGATTTAAGCAGCTTGCACACCTTCCCGCTGCTCCCACTGTCTACGAAGCCCTCTGGCTGAGTCATGTACACGCACTCTTCTAAATCACCGTTTAGAAAGGCGGTCTTAACATCCAATTGCCAGATTTCGTAGTCATGATATGCAGCGATGGCAAGCATGATCCGGATGGATTTAAGCATAGCCACTGGAGAAAAGTTCTCGTCATAGTCCACACCTGGTCTTTGACGAAAACCCTTTGCTACAAGTCTAGCTTTGAAAGTCTCCACTTTCCCATCTACACCAAGTTTCTTCTTGAAGATCCACTTGCTCCCAATGGGTTTTACCCCTTCAGGAGCAACTTCCAAAGTCCATACTTTGTTGGTGTACATGGATTCCATCTCGGACCGCATAGCATCCAGCCATTTCACTGAGTCCCTACTCGTGATGGCCTGCTCGAAGCTAGTTAGGTCATCATCCTCCATGATGCAATCCTCGCTTCCACCGTCAATGAGAAAACCGTAGTATCTCTCTGGTGGACGAGAAACCCTACTAGATCGGCGGAGAGGCTGAGGTTCGTCGGGTACTACTGAATCCTCTGGTTCTACCGAGTCCTCTGTTATAGTTTGTGTCGCTGGAACCTCTTCCCGTTCTACCTCAATGCCACCTATCTGTTTCATAAGAAAACCTTTTTCTAAGAAAGTGGCATGCCGAGAAACAAACACTTTTTGTTCCTCGGGTTGGTAGAAGATATACCCCTGTGAATTTTTGGGATATCCAACAAACTTACATAAGACAGATCTTGCCTCGAGTTTGTCCGGATTTTGTCTTTTGACATAGGCTGGACAACCCCATATCTTAACATACTTAAGAGATGGTCTCTTCCCTTTCCATATCTCATATGGAGTGGTAGGCACTGATTTGGTAGGAACCATATTCAATAGGTGTATGGCTGTCTCAAGCGCATACCCCCAGAAGGAAATAGGTAACTCAGCTGTACTCATCATTGAACGCACCATATCTAATAGGGTGCGATTCCTTCGTTCCGATACACCGTTGTGCTGTGGTGTATAAGGTAGAGTAAGCTGAGAGAGAATCCCATTCTCTATTAGATAATCTTGGAACTCATTGCTCAAGTATTCTCCTCCTCGATCAGATCGAAGGATCTTAATACTTTTGCCCGTTTGGTTCTCTACTTCGTGCTTATATTCTCTGAATTTCTCAAAAGCTTCAGACTTGTGTTTCAATAGGAACACATGCCCGTATCTAGAGAGATCGTCAGTGAATGTAATGAAGTAGGAAGAACCGTTCCTGGCAAGGGTAGACATGGGACCGCATACATCAGTATGTACCAGTCCTAAGAGTTCAGTAACTCTTTCTCCGTGTCCACTAAACAGAGCTTTGGTCATTTTTCCTTTGAGACATGAATGGCAAGTATCATAAGATGATAATTCGAACGGATTCAAATAACCATCCTTATGTAACTTAGCCAGTCGTGTCGCATTGATATGACCAAGTCTACAATGCCACAAGAAGGATTCGTTCATTTCTGAACTCTTCCTCTTGTGTGTGTTTTGTATATTGAGGACTGTATTTTGATTTAGAATGAATATACCATTATGTAGCGAGCCTGATGCAATCAACTTTTGATCTAGGAATATGTTCATAACATTTTCCTTTACTACAAAATTATATCCTTCTTTACTCAATAAAGAAACAGATATAATGTTGCACATCATGTTTGGTATATAATAGCACTCATTCAGAATTATTGTATCACCACTTGGTAATACAAGGTGATATTCGCCAACTGCTTTGGCTGCAACATTTGCACCGTTCCCTATTTGAACGGAATGATCACCTTTTCCCAGTTCTCTACCTTTTCGCAGCCCATGTAACATCTTACATATGTGGGATCCTGATCCGGTATCTAATACCCAGGACGTAGGGTGAACTGAGAAACAGTTCTCAATGACAAACACACCCGAAGATGCTGCATCAACATGCATGTTCTCCGTTTGGGCGTTGTGAGAATCTAGATATTCTCCTGTTTCCTGTTCATTCTTATAACACTTATAAGATAGAACGGGTCCAACGTTCC
This sequence comes from Agapanthus africanus, assembly GCA_030015575.1. Lineage (NCBI taxonomy): Eukaryota > Viridiplantae > Streptophyta > Magnoliopsida > Asparagales > Amaryllidaceae > Agapanthus > Agapanthus africanus. The sequence continues at coordinate 291,018,037 of JASDDO010000012.1, read as the reverse complement.
CCTGCACAGTATAACATGCGGGTTCGGTCAATACATCCATATTATTATCTTGATTAAGGCATGAACTGGTCGCTACCTGGAGAGAGAGAGAAGAAAACACTTTAGCGTATGCTCGTGCAAGATCAGATTGGTTATTATCTTATCTAATCAGGATGGCTCCCACTGCTTTTTATCAAATCTTCCTTCAAACCCTAAAAGGAAAGACTAGCCGGGATTAATTACACACTACAAGTTCGCTAATCTTTCGGTCAGGCCAGTGTCGGTACTTTGAGGGAGGTCCCCCGTGCTTTTGCACGAACCTAATTAATGTAAACCTCGTTTTCCTAGAGGCGTAACCCCGTTGACACCTTTCTAGACACCTACTTGATCAGCTAATTGCAATGTGTCACTACTACAAATAAGGGTTGCCCCTACGGATTTATCGGTAGGGGCAACTCACTGCCCCTACGGATATATACGTAGGGGCGAAAAAATACCCCGTAGGTGCAAAGGCTGCAGGTGCAAGTTGAGGCCCTGAACTTGCCCCTATGGACAAATTTATGCCCCTACGGTTATCTCGGTAGGTGTTATAGCCCCTACGGAGTACCCCGTAGGGGTAATAAAATCATATATTTAATTTTTTTTTTGAATATATTGTATATACCTACGGATATATCCGTAGGTCCTTTTTCTACCCCTACGGATAACTCCGTAGGGGATATAAAGTAGCCCCTACGGATAGATCCGTAGGGGCCGTCCCAAACCCTGCACTGAGATCGGGGGGAAAATATCAGGAAACCTGATATTTTGCCCCTACGGATTTATCCGTAGGGGATAAACAGTGGCCCCTACGGACATATCCGTGGGGGCACTCCCAACACCCTGCACTGATATCAGGTGGGAAAATATCAGGTTTCCTGATAGTTTGCCCCTACGGATAACGCCGGGGCAACGTATGTACCTACGGCTTAATCCGTAGGTACATATTGTCTGTATTTTTTTTTTAAAAAATGGTCTGCTAGATTTTTTCCCGCCCTGTGCACAGTACTATATACATCAATCAAATCATATATTGCAGTATTCATAATCACATCTCACGCATATATATAATATACAAAAGAAACCCAAAAACTGAATATGATATAAATACAAACCAATATCAATATCGTTTCAAAATGTAGTACAATGTGATATAAATACATGTTTCAAAAAATAAGAACCAAAAAGCTACCCTAGTTCGGTCCAGCTCGACCTCCGAATAACGTTAGAATAACGCGCGCCTGCTCCTCGGTCAATACACTCTGCAATGCTACATATAAGGGAGTCTGAGCGGCATGTGGAGCTGGAGATGTGGTCTGCGCAGCCGCCGTCGAGGTAGTCGCTTGCGGAGCCGCGGCTGCGGGAGTCTGAGTGGGCGGTGGAGCTACAGGAGCTGTCTGCGGAACCGCAGCCGATGTAGTGGCTTGCGGAGCCGCAGCCGAAGGAGATGCATGTGGAGGCTCGGCCGATCTACCCTGTCGCGTCTGGACATAACGTGTGTAAGAAGCGTGTAAGCACTGTGTATTATTCGAATTCGTTTCATTATTAAGTTATTTCGAAACCCTGTTTGGATATCTAGTTTGGAAAAGCGTTGTTTATTTTAATTACATATGTATGTATGATTAATCAGACTTAATTCTAAAACCAAATAAGCTCAAGCTACGTACTAATTATGGATATGTTGATATGTATATAATATGAAATGATATTTTACTATAAAGTAGTATACATACCAGCATCTCCTTCAACTCCTGAACGGTGGCCCTCAAGCTATCCAGTTCCTGATGGACATGCCGGTCACTGGAGACGGAGGAAGTAACCGCCGGGGTGGAGTCCAACCTCATATGGGCCCTGCTAGGGCCCAATCCCCGGCCTCTCTCCCAACCTCCGTGGTGCCCTCCGTGTGCGGCGTCCAGAACTGGGGTCAGCAACCTCGGATCGTTCTGTCCGGTAAAATCGATCCCCGAGGCCTGGGCCTGCTCAACCACCCGCTCCTACATCCACATTAAGCAGTAAAGTATAAGTATAAAATTTAAACTTGAACCTTTCAAAACTAAAATTTCAAATTTGGGTAGAAAAAATATTAACACTTACGCAGTACTCCTGGGTAGCGACGTCGGGACATCGAAGCTCGCCCGTGGCGGGATCTGTCGAGGTGCCGTGGACGGCAGGATATGCGGACAACACGCTCGGTGTACCACCTGATGCCACGGTCCGAGATGTCTGCAATATTAGAAAGTAACTCTTAATATTAGAAATATTAGAGAATAACTCTTAATATTGCAGAATATTAGAGAATAACTCTTAATTTACCAATAACTCCATGGCTCGAGTAATGTTCCTCGAGCCACCTGTGTAAGTGGGGCGACCCCTCTTCGCCGACTTCCTGTTCTCCGTATTCTGAGCGGCCTGTTTCTGCGCAACGCATTAACATTTAGTTTTCTAATTAAGAAACACAAAGAAATAAATTATCTCATAAATAATGAATTAAATTTAAAATACATACTTGTTTGCGTTCGGAGTCGAAATAAGCGCACAATATAGGCCATGTCTCTACGTCGACTCTCGCAAACGCCGGAGTAGATAGGAGGGCCGCTCTCTCTGCCTCGGGGGTCGCTATCCACAGGGAGTAGCAGTCGGCCTTCAGCTCATTCCTGTTGTATCGGACCTTGGCCTGCATGTTCTTCATCAGGCCATTGTATAGAGCATGAAGGTCGAGCACCCTCCCCGGGTGATCAGGATCGGCTACAGGCTGAAAATCGTAATCCAACTGAAAATACAAAAAAAAACATTGTTATTAGATTGCAAGTGTTAATAATAAATATATTGGATAGATCAAATGAAAATATATATTAATACATACCCGAGCCTGTTCAAAGAAGAGGGCGAATGAGCGCTGGTGCTGCTCGCCCCACTCAACGTGAAGTGGATAGTTCTTCACGATCCGGCTCTCGTCCCCCAAATACCGGCCGAACCTCTCGGCATGAGGACCGGTATAGCGATAGTCAAGGGTAAAAAATAGGGGGAATGCTTCCTCCCCCCTAGCTCTATCAGGCCTCAGCCTATGGGACTGATTCGGGCCTCGAGTCCCCCTCTGGGGATGGAGAGGCCCTGCGTCTGGAAGAAATATCAAGACAATCAATAATAAGACAAAGTTGTATTAAGAAATCAAGGTTAAACAAAAATTCAAGTGTGATATATACCTCCGGTGAATAGCGCACGAGCCTGGGCCCGAGCAGCAGCACGAGCGGGACGATAGTTCCTCCGGTGAGGAACAACCGGGGTCCCGGACCCGGACGCATCCCCTCCAACTATAAAATAAACATTGACGCTAAATCTCCATGAAGTTCATATTTATTTTATAGAGCATATGTAAAATAAATAAATATTTTATATTTATTCATACTAACCTGCAGACGATGCGGAGGGTATGGAAGCGGCAGGAGTGGCCCCTGTGGAAGGTATGGACGCACCACCTATAATTAGACAATTAAAAATAGATTTTATAAGTAATTGCAAAAAGAATGTGTAGATCAATAATATAACGTTCTAAATCAATATGCATGCACTATAGGACATATAAACATACCCGCAGGTGCGGTGGTGTCACCACCTACAGCTAGACAATAATAAAAATTGCTAAGTAAGAGCAAAAGGAATATGTATATTTATGATATAGCATTCTAAATCAATATACATACACTATATGATATATAAACATACCTGGAGGAGCGGGGGTGGCCTCTGTCCCAGATGTGGACGCAGGACTAACAACTAGACAATTAAAAAAAGATTTTATAAGTAATTGCAAAAAGAATGTGTAGATCAATAATATAACGTTCTAAATCAATATGCATGCACTATAGGACATATAAACATACCCGCAGGTGCGGTGGTGTCACCACCTACAGCTAGACAATAATAAAAATTGCTAAGTAAGAGCAAAAGGAATGTGTATATTTATGATATATCATTCTAAATCAATATACATACACTATATGATATATAAACATACCTGGAGGAGCGGGGGTGGCCTCTGTCCCAGATGTGGACGCATCACCAACAACTAGACAATCAAACATTGACAATATAAGTAATTTTGACATAAACATGCATGAATATCTGTAATATTACATTCAAAATGGATATGCGTGCAGTATACCTGGAGGTGTGGCCAAATCAACACGGAAGGAGGCATCCGAAGGGGTCTCCGATCTGGGTGCAAGACCGGCCCTCTGAAGCTCCCTACGGAGCTCTCCGGGCGGCAGAACCGCTCTGCCTCTGCCTCTGCCTCTGCCGCGGCTGGAGCTCCTGCCGCCCCTCGCTGCTCCCGACATCGTCATCAAATCTAGATAAACGGTTCGTGGACGCATTAGACAATCATTAAAAGTATTGACTATATATGATCTAGAGCGTAAAATGTGAAGTAATAATATAACATTACTGATAACCTTTTTCGTTTCGTGGGCGCATCATACATATCTACTTGGATTTCATCGTCGAAGTCATTTCTAACCCACGTAACTTCATGATCGGTCGAAGACAACCCGTCCTTCGAAACAGACGGTCGGAGCACTTTAAGCCTTCTCTCTTCTTCGTCCTCATCGCTGTCCTCGTATTCTGGGACATCGTAGACATCTCTAGGTTTCCATCGGCATACAACACTCCACCCCGGATGCTTCAAACACTGTGAGTAGTATACTTGGAACGCTTGGTTCGGAAAGATAAACGGATCGTCCTGACCGTAAAATCGAAGTGTGTTCACACTGGTCAATCCATATTCATCTTTCCAAGTCCCAAGACTGCTTCTCCACCTGTCTGTATCGTTTCGCGGATCGTACCAAGTACAGTGGAATATATAAAAGGGTTCTGATCGTCCGGGATAGTGGATGCCGAGTATACAATTTAAGTACCCATAGTAAATCACACCGTCCGATCCTACCGTCGCAATCCCACTATTCTGAGTGATTCTAGATGTTTCTATGTCCTTAACTTCGAATTTGTATCCAAGGACACCAAATCCTTTGTAATGTGCAACCTCCATACTAGGAAATTGAGCTAAACATCTTGAATCACTCTCAAATGATGTAGACAAGTTCGGATCGTGGATCTAACAAAACAAATTTTACGATAAATACATAACGATACAAGTTTAGATTAAAACTGATAGCAATAAAATGTAATTCGAATAACTTACATGCTCTGTGACCCAATCACAAATATTATCCTGATGGTATTTTTCCAAACGCTCTTCGTTCCAATCAGGATGCCCCTCACGTACCTCGTTAAAATGAGTTCTGTTTTCGACAAATAATTGTGACATTAATATTATGTCATTTCATACACACACAAACACAGATATAACAATTAATCCAAAAGAACTTACTCTCTAATTTGTTCAAGACATACGCAATTAAGCAAGATAAACCGGTATATCTTGTTGATAAACATAGTGTCTACCCTCTTATACTCGGCTTTACCATATGGCCCGTCTTGAATTCTTCGTTGTCGGTTAAGCCTTGTCTCAATGTTCTCGTCCAGATAGCGGGAACAAAATGTGGTTGCTTCATCAAGAAGATAACCTTGCATGATAGAACCCTCTGGTCGATTTTTATTGCGTATATACTTCTTAAGAGTGTAAAGGTACCTAATGAGAATATGTTGAATAAATAAACACGGGCATACATGACAAAAATAAATTTATAAATTGCGCGAAACGAAAAATTACACGTACCTCTCGAAGGGATACAACCATCGATATTGTACCGGTCCGGCTAACTTCGCCTCAGTTGCAAGATGAACCGTCAAGTGTATTATGATATCGAAGAATGACGGTGGGAAAATACGCTCAAACTTGCAAAGTATCAACGCAATAGAATTTTGTAGTTTATCCAGCGTCGCAACCTCCAGCGTTTTAGCACACAACTCCCTGAAAAAACAACATAGGTCGTTGATTACTAGACCAACCGAGTCGGGGAGAGAAGTCCTGAGGGCTAATGGAAGAAGGTGCTCCACGATAACATGGTGGTCATGACTTTTCAGCCCATCGATCTTGCCCTTCACAATTTTTATTTTCTTGCTGAATGATCCTGAGAAACCTGTGGGGACTTTCAAATCATGCAACACCTGCAGGAATCTTTTCTTCTCCGGTTGTGACATATGATAAGCGGCATTGGGAAGTACAAACTTGCCCGGTTTACCCGCTACCGGTTTAGGGTGCAGTTCACTTCTTATTCCCTACTCTTGTAGATCCATCCGGGCATTCATGTTGTCTTTCGATTTCCCTTCTTTACACAGAAGCAAGTTAAGTATGTGCTCTGATACTCCCTTCTCTATATGCATGACGTCCAGACAATGACGCACTGAATTTTTAGACTAGTACGGAAGCTCGAAGAAAATGCTTAACTTGTTCCAATATTGTGGTTTGACCTGTCTCGTCGGATCCATCCCGAAGGTCACGTTATTGTAACCATCCCATTTAGCAGTCACGTCCTCTCCGGACAATGGGGATGGAGGCCCAAGAAGCTCCTAATGACCATCAAAGTGAACCGTGTCTAACCTATAGGGGTGGTCTGGAGGCAGAAAACGTCGATGGCCGCAATAACAAACCTTCCTGCTAAAATTCAAAAATTTTGATGTTGTGTGTTCATGGCAATGAGGACATGCTTTGTGACCATGTACGGACCAACCTGAAAGCATTCCATACGCAGGAAAGTCATTAACTGTCCACATTAAAGCCGCACGCAGTATGAAGGTTGTATTTGTGTTTGAATCATATGTCTCTACACCATCAATGAACAAAGTTTTCAGCTCCTCAATCAGAGGTCGGAGATAGACGTCGATATTGTTCCCCGGTGAGTTTGGTCCGTCGATAAGAAGAGGCATCATAAAGTATGATTGGTCCATAGCCAACAAAGACGACAGATTATAAATTATCATTACAACGGGCCATGTACTGTGACTTCCAGCCATATAGTTGAATGGGCAGAAGCCATCGGCAGCCAGTCCGAGCCGGACATTGCGAGGATCGCTACTGAATATTGCGTGCCTCCTATCGAAATCCTTCCATGCCGGTGAATCTCTTGGATGGCTCATTTTTCCATTTTCGCTTGGAGGAGCACGGTGAAGCCAAATCATTGCATCGGCTGTTTTCTTGCACCTGAATAGCCTCTGTAGCCTCTGTGTTATGGGAAAATATCGTGCTATCTTCACAGGTATATCAGGCTTCTTATCAGAATCTTTCAGCTTATACCTGGCCTCTCCGCATGTTGGACACTCTTTCAAATCTGAATTCTCTTTCCGGTACAAAACGCAATTTTTAGGACATGCTTGAATCTTCTCGCACTTTAGACCCAAATCAGACATCATTTTCTGGGCTTCGTACTAGCTTTCGGGCACATTATTTCCCGGAGGCATAGAATCTTTCAAGAACGAAAGAAGCATTGTGAATGAGTTGTTGCTCCATCCATTTAGGCACTTAATTTGGAAAAGTTGGACGAACCATGAGAGGGTGGAATACTTCGCATTCTCATAAATTGGTTTCCTAGCATCATTCATGAAATTTTCATATTTATCCGCACGCGGTCCTTGACCGGAAGGAATGTCATCTTGGGTACGAATAGATTCACCTAGGGCAGCCTCTACCATATCCTCCATTTCTTCTGATGGAAATAAATTTCCGTATCCTGCCGTATTACCGAATTCTTCTTCTTCTCCTGCCGCATTATCGTGTTCTCCTTCTTCTACCGCAGTACTACATTCTTCTCCTTCCCCGTGATATTTCCAAGTTGAATAAAGTCTAGTAAACCCATGTTTTACAATATAAAGCTCTGCCAATTCTACCTTCTGCCAGTACTTATTGCCACATCTATCGCACGGACAGAGAATCTTCTCTATTATGATCTTATTATGTGCTCGTGCAAATTCAAGGAAAGCAGCAACTCCTGCGATAAACTTAGGTTGCATACGTTGTTTCCAATCCACATCCATCCAGTCCTTAACTCTGACGTACTCATGGGCCATGTTAGACTGAATAACATATAAATTGTAGGTTATGCTGACTATATTGAGAAATATAAGAACGGGATAGTTACTGACAAAGGAGAAAATCCATGTATATGCTTTGTGTGTGCGTTTGTCGTTGAAAAGAATAAATTATCGCACGTTATGTTGACCGATAGACGGGGACTATGTGGCGCTTTTAGTTTCATATATGGGTATCGATGGGAATATGAAGGTTTCATATTATCATATATTGGTTTTAACCCGAACATCTCGAATCGCTCTCTGATTATGCGTTTGTATGTATGTGTTCCGGCTGTCGGGGGTAGGCTTCTATCCCATTAAGAATGTATAGAGCGAACGCCCATCACTTGTGCTTTCAACCGTTTCGAGTAAATTTTGGCAGCACCTCCCCGCTGTTCTCCGAGCACACTGTAATAGAATAGATAATCATTTAAAGCTGTGAAACAATGTTGAAATGAACATCTAATCTATCTTTGTACACGGAGAACCAGCGGAAAGATACCGACGAAATATCTCGAAACGGATGAAAACACAAGTGAATGAAGGCGTTTGCTTTATACATTCTTAACTTGTCCACACGGGACAAATCTATGGGTTACCATACGATTGAATTTTCTCGTCGCGTAGACTATACGACGGTTGTTAGTATCGAGCTATACTGTCCGATATTTAACAACCTTCGTATAGTTCTAGGTCACGACGAGCATCGTGTTAGTGTTTATGCCCTAGAAGGCCATTACTGTATCATACTAGCTTGTATATTACTTAATGGAAGCTTGGGATATTCACATGTATATAACAGTCTTGCTAAACATGGTAGTATGCTACTTGGTTTTTCTATCTTAATATGTGAGTGTACGTATTGATAGAGCTCTTAGGATCTTGCTTGTCTACCAGCGTTGTGATGGCAGTCACACTAGTGGGGGCTGGGTAGTCTACAAGCACATCCTTATTCAGGTCCCTGGTCGTTGGATTATCGAGACAGAGCATCGATACTCCGGAGTAGACTGGTGTGTACGCTTCTCATCCCAGTTGGGGAGATGGTCTGTCCCACAGCCGTCAGTACGTCGTACTGGAGATAGTATACAGGTGCTCGTTAGGTTACGGGTACACCGGACAGGACTCACAGGGAACTGTTGGTTGGTTTGATACCAGTCGTCAGTGAACAGTTCCCAGGTGACATGAGTACAGCGTAGTCCGCAGACTTGACACTGCTACTTCGCCTCGAGTGTGTCCCACTGTTCTTAGATTGCTACCCTACCACGGCTCAAAGGAGTCGTGCAAACAGGTAGCAGTTGGGTGCAGTCCCGAGCACTTGGAGGCAGTGGCGGTTAGACAGGATTCGTCCCTCCCGGTATTGGGAGTAGATATCGTGCTGTGTCAGAGAGCCATTACGCAAAGTCCCTGGCCAGGGCAAGCGAGATTTGCTGGTAGGTTCCCGTAGTTTCTCAGGGTTTAATGGGCTTTACTCCGACACGACTTATACCGCTATTAGGGGACTGACGCTTGCCGCCCCCCTAGGCCCGATATGCGATAGTCTTGGACGAACGGACCGGACTGTATGGAGATTGTCACATCAGACTCAGTAGGAGTTCGGATGGGTTTACTCATCGGCCTTCTTATCGACAACTACCTGGGGACCGTTACGTACAGCTAGTGCCGCTTGCGGTCTGTGGTTAAACCCACTGCCAGCGTAGTAGTCGAGTCTCTAGAGTCCCACACAGAGAGTTTCCTACTCCAGGCGAAACGATATAGAGGTTGCATGGTTTTGCGACAAAGGGTTCGGACGCATACGTGCGTTTACGCGCGTACGACTTTCGGACAGTTTTTACCAGTCGGCTTTGGTTTAAGCCAGTTACTGGTATCCGGTTATTGGATTTTTACAGTCTAAAGTTTTTCCGTATTTTTACGGATCGGAGGGGCGTTCTCGTAATTACTCGAGAAGCTTCTAGAAGATGTGACTAAGGAGGTTTCTTTTGGATAAGAGAGTGAGTCATGGTGGTGATTCATTCATTTCATTAATGCACATTTATTGCTTAATGACTCATGCTAATGAATCACCACTAGATATTTCATGAAGCATGCTTATTCATTTCTTTTTATTCATTATTGAAAAATAAGAATGCTTCATAATATTATGATACACTCTCTCTCTTCTCTCATTATCTTATCTCACATTCTCTCTCCTCAAGCTCTCATCTTCAAACCCTAATCCTTAATCCTCATGTGTTGAGATCAAAGGATTAGTTAGACTAAACAATCCATAACCTTTACTCTACATCATCCTTTCATCTTTGATTAGCAATCAAAGTTGATTAGTTACCTCAAGTTAGAGGTTTAGCTTGGAGTTTCGCTCTCGGGTGGATCGTCTACTACCTAGAGAAGGTCGAGGAGAACAAAGGAGGACGTAAAGACGAAGGACCGGTTTCATTAGGTATAATCCCTAATCACTAGTGAAAAGAAACTCATTGGATACGGTTATTTATAGTTTAGCTTCGATTCAAGCGGTTAGTCGATGTTCGTTGTTTAAACTTGATCGTTTTTGAAAATTCCGCCTCCCCATAAGTACTGGGGTGTACTACATCGACTTACAGTGGTATCAGAGCCTCGCTAAACAATAAATAACTTAATTGCAAATTTGTACGAATTTCGAACGGAAAAAACGAAACCGGAAAACCCTAAAAAATACTAGTTTCTGTCGAATTTAAAACGATGTCAGAAAATTTTTCAGGTGTTTTCAGAGAGCTATAAAAGAGTCCAGGAGAACACCCAAGAAATTCGAGCCCATGAATCGGCAACTCGGCCGCGAAAGCGCGGCGGATCGGTGGTATCCGCCGCCCTTCCGCGGCGCTTTGGCCGAGTCATGGACTCGTCTTTCTTGTGTGGGTCCCCTGTGACATTTGGGGTTTTCTGGAATATTTAATTATTGCTCAGGTTACTGTTTAACAGAGCAGATTTTGGAGCAATATTGAAGTTGTTTATTCGATCGAATTGTACAGTATTTGCGTATTGGATTATATCTGTGATTGTTTAATGTGTTCATAAACCTCCCCTAACTGCTAGTATGTCGGTTGGCAGGGGGTTGCACATTTCTGAAATGGTTATATCTGTTTGTGCATATAAACTGTATTAGACTGTTGTGGTGTATAGCCGGGGTTAGCAATGGGTTATTGATTAATTCATTTGTTGTAAATGTAATTTGTTGTAATATTATTTTCGCGGGGCACTTCCAGGTTGCGGTTGTAGCCACCGTTGTATTATTTCTTTTGACTGTTTTTGCTCCTAGGACTGGCCCAAGGTGGGGTACACAGACTACCGGGTGGGTAGTTTGCCGTACCCGTAGGGGTCGAGGGTGGGGTAAACGGCTATTCATCACAACTGTGTAATCTGTCTTTTCTTGCAGGCTCAAAAGAAATAAAGATTGCTTGCAAATCCAATATTGTTGATCTGTGTTCTGGAATGAATATCATTGCGTCAGACGAATGTAAAATATCTATATTATGATAGCTATTTAGACGCCACTTATGTTTTACACCCGCGCTAGCCCAGCCCCCGCTCTGTCGTTAGTTAAGTAACCTAACGGGTGATGACGGGACCCCGTGGCGAATGCGGATGGCATAAGAGGACGTTGTATTTTCGTTGTTTTCTGCAATGATAGGTTAATGATGGGACGCATTATCTATAATGCAAAGTAAAATAAACCAAAGTTTAAACCGTTGGAACAATTTAAAAGAAACCACTCGGTTATTTTTAAAAACAGATATTTTTAAATGCGGAGCTTTAACCACTCCTTTTAAAAGCTATCAGGTTCCTTCGGTTATATCAAGTTCACTACGTTCACGGTTTCGCCAAAACCAGTCATAGCCCTCCGTCATTTCTTATGAATAGTCAGTAGTATTCAAGCTATGTTTGTTTGGCCCTTAGTCAAGACATAGTGATTGGTAGCTACTGGGGTATTCATTTGTTGCATAGATAGATGAGTTGGTTTGGGACAGTCGTATTACTTTGTTTGGCCCTTAGTCAAGAGTATACGGATGGGTTCAAATCAACAGGATAATGATGGGCAGAACTTGACATGTGACTTATGATTTGTTGGCCCTTAGCCAAGATCATAAGAGCATGGGGCAAAAATCCATATCGGGAATTTCTAAAGAAACTGAAATTTGCAAAGAGATGCATACCATTTGGAGTTTGATGAATGTTGGTAGGATTCCTTCAACATTATCATACGATGATATTTGGATCCCGATCCTACTGTGAGTACATGCTACTTATCAGGATATTCGTCGCTTAACGATCAATGCTATAAACCTAGTAGGTGTCCAGAAAAGTGTCAGCGGGGTTACGCCCCCAGAGAAAAGAGGTTACTTAATTAAGGAACTTCGCGAAAGCGTTGGAAAACCTCCCTCGAAGTATCGACACCAGCCTGGCTGAACGGTTAAGCAAGTATTGTACGGCGAGAATAGTCTTGGCTAATTCTTCTTTTATGGTTTGAGGAAGGATTCGAGAAACAGTGGGAGCCATCCAGTTTAGATAAACTAAAAACCACTCTAAACTAGCAAGAGCATCATGCTAAAGAGTTTTCTTCTCTCTCTCCTAATTGCAGCGACCCTGAAAATGACTGGACTTAAGTTACTTTTAGAGAAAAATATACTGACGGGGCCAAACTATAAAGATTGGCTGCGGAATGTCAAGATGGCTTTGACCTATGACAAACTGGGGTACGTCCTCACCGCTACAGCACCTGCTGTCCTTGGTCCCAAATCCAGCAATGTGGATAAGGAAATCCGCAAAACCTGGGATTTAGATTGCGCGAGAGCCAAGTGCATCGTGCTTGCCTCGATGAACAATGAACATCAGAGGAGGCACGAGGATATGTCCTTAGATGGTATATTTCTCCATACAAAGGAACTTTATGGAGAGCAATCTCGTATAGCAAGATACGAGACCTCTAAGAAATTATTTCGAGCGAGGTTGGCTGTCGGATCATCGGTAGGTGAACATGTCCTACAGATGATCGGCTATATTGAAGAGCTCGCGGACCTTGGGACGACTTTGGATAATGAGCTCTATACAGACTTTGTTCTCCAGTCCCTTCCTCCCACCTACGCCCATTTTATCCTCAACTTCAATCTTCAAGGAAAAGAAGTTGAACTTGCGGAACTCCTGAACATGTTAAGGAGTGCAGAGGGCACCTTGCAGAAGGCAAGGGAAACACCCGCTATGTTTGTTGGCGGTTCATCTTCTTCCGGGTCCAAGGCTAGGGCCAAAGGAAGGAAGAAGAAGGCCGCACCCAGACCTAGAGGAGGTGTTAGTAAGGTGGGAAAGAAGGGAAAGAAAAAGAAAGCAGTACCGATAGTCGGTCAGGATGAGTGCTTCCATTGTCACAGGAAAGGGCACTGGAAGAAGGATTGCAAGGCGTGGAACGCCAAGAACCAGGAACCGAAGCAGGCTGTGGCTTCGACTTCAGGTGTATTTGTAATTGAGAATTGTCTGTCAATCAACTCTACTTCCTGGGTATTGGATACCGGATCAGGATCTCATATTTGCAATTCATTGCAGGCACTGAGAAACCGTAGAGTGCTGAAGGAAGGTGATATGATCCTCAGGGTTGCTAACGGAGCTAGCGTGGGAGCTGCGTCCGTCGGGGATTATCACCTAGGATTGACGAGTGGACACATTTTGGTTTTACATAACTGTTATTTTGTACCCATCTTAACGTGTAATATCATATCAGTTTCCTTGTTATCAAATAAAGGTTATGATTTCACGTTTGTAAGAGATGTTGTCAACATCCACCTTAATCATGGTTTGATTGGGTCCGGTACTCTAAATAACGGCATATATGTGTTAAACCAACTCCAAATTTTCAATGTCCAGAACACACTAAAAAGAAAGTCTCCAGATTTAAATAAAGCTTTCTTATGGCATTGTAGACTGGGTCACATCAATGAGAGAAGGTTGACTAAGTTGCATAGAGAAGGATATTTGGACTCGTTCGAATATCAATCTTATGACACTTGTCAATCCTGTCTCAAAGGAAAGATGACAAAGACTCAATTTACTGGACAAGGAGTAAGAGCGAGCGAGCTCTTAGGACTCATACACAGCGATGTATGCGGTCCAATGTCTACACATGCGAGAGGTGGTTATTCCTACTTCATTACTTTTACAGATGATTTCTCTAGGTATGGAGATGTTTTCTTAATGAAGCATAAATCAGAGGCCTTTGAGAAATTCCTGGAATTCAAGAATGAAGCGGAAAACCAAACAGGCAAAAGTATTAAGACACTAAGATCTGATCGAGGTGGAGAATACTTAAGTGCCGAGTTCCTAGGTAACCTAAAAGAGAAAGGAATTCTCTCTCAGCTTACTCCTCCATACACTCCACAGCACAACGGTGTATCGGAGAGACGGAATCGAACCCTATTGGATATGGTACGATCCATGATAAGTAATGCTGAGTTACCGCGATCTTTCTGGGGTTATGCGCTAGAATCAGCGGCATATCTTTTGAACCAGGTTCCAACCAAGACTGTGCCTACCACACCATATCAGATGTGGAGTGGGAAGAAACCCTGTCTAAAACATTTTAGGACATGGGGGTGTCCAGCTTTTGTAAAAAAGCAGCATGTGGACAAGCTCGAGGCACGCTCAGTACTGTGTAAGCTTGTGGGATATCCAAAGAACTCCAAGGGATATTATTTCTATTACGCAGAGGAACAAAAAGTTTTTGTTTCTCGTCATGCCCACTTTTTAGAAACTGAATTTTTAGAAAATCAGAAGAGTGGGAGCGAAGTAGAACTGGAAGAAATTCCAGAACCACAAACTGCTACTGAAAGTTTGGTAGAACCAGAGGTTCAAGAAGAACAGAACATTCCCGCACCCCTCCGCAGGAGTAGTAGGCCGTCTCGTCCGCCTGAGAGATACTACGGTTTTCTCATAGACGGGGATAGAGAGGATTGCATCATAGATGATGATGAACCTACTGACTTCCAGCAGGCCATCCAGAGCGGCGACTCGGTACGATGGCTAGATGCAATGCGGACCGAGATGGAGTCCATGTACACCAACAAAGTATGGACTTTGGACTTTGCTCCAGATGGGGTAAAACCCATAGGATGCAAATGGATCTTCAAGAAAAAGATTGGTGTAGATGGACAGGTGGAAACCTATAAGGCTAGACTTGTTGCAAAGGGTTTTCGTCAAAGACCTGGTTTGGACTATGACGAAACTTTTTCTCCAGTGGCTATGCTCAAATCCATTCGGGTCCTTCTTGCTATTGCTGCCTTCCATGATTATGAAATCTGGCAGATAGACGTAAAGACGGCTTTTCTGAATGGAAATTTAGAAGAGAGCGTCTATATGGATCAGCCAGAGGGTTTCAATCAGAGTGGGAGCAGCGGGAAAGTATGCAAGCTGCTTAAGTCCATTTACGGACTAAAGCAGGCATCGCGGAGTTGGAACATCTGTTTTGATGAGACAGTCAAAGAATATGACTTTATCAAAAATCCAGATGAACCGTGCATATATAGTAAAGTTGTGGCCAGAAGTGTCGTATTCCTCGTCTTGTACGTGGATGACATTCTATTGATAGGAAATGACATTCCTATGCTACAATCTGTCAAAGGATTCTTATCACACAGGTTCTCCATGAAAGACCTGGGTGATGCCTCTTACATTCTGGGGATCCGGATCTATCGTGATAGATCCAAGAGGATGTTGGGACTTTCGCAGTCCAGGTATATCGACACTGTACTGAAAAGATTCAGTATGGAAGATTCTAAGCGCGGTAATCTACCGGCTTGTCACGGAATCACCCTCTCCAAAGAGATGTCTCCCAAGACTGATTTGGAAAGGGAACGCATGTCTATTATACCCTACGCTTCTGCGGTAGGCTCTATAATGTATGCGATGTTGTGTACCAGACCAGATGTAGCTTACGCACTAAGCGTGGTAAGCCGGTATCAGTCAGACCCAGGGGAGAAACACTGGATAGCAGTAAAGAACATTCTCAAGTACCTGAGGAGGACTAAGGAGATGTTCTTGGTTTACGGCGGAAAAGACCTCAGGTTGGAGGCCTTTGCTGATTCCGGCTTCCAGAGTGATAAGGACGATTCCAAGTCCATGTCGGGTTATGTCTTTACCCTCAATGGAGGGGCGGTGTGCTGGAAGAGCTCCAAGCAGGACACCGTTGCTGACTCGACGATGGAAGCGGAGTATATAGCTGCTTGCGATGCCGCAAAAGAAGCAGTCTGGATGAAGAAGTTCCTAACAGAACTTCAGGTGGTTCCTACCATAGTTAATCCAATACCTCTGTATTGCGACAACAACGGAGCTATAGCTTTAGCGAAGGAACCAAGGTCCCATCAGAAGTCCAGACACATCTTGAGGCGGTATCACCTGATCAGGGAGATCATTGATCGTCAGGAGATCGAGGTTCGGAGAGTTGCTTCAGAAGAGAACATTGCTGATCCATTCACGAAGGCCCTTCCTCAGATTCAGTTCGAGAGGCTGCTCGAGATCATTGGTCTTCGATATGCCAGTACATGGCCCTAGTGCAAGTGGGAGATTGTTAGTGTTTATGCCCTAGAAGGCCATTACTGTATCATAATAGCTTGTATATTACTTAATGGAAGCTTGGGATATTCACATGTATATAACAGTCTTGCTAAACATGGTAGTATGCTACTTGGTTTTTCTATCTTAATATGTGAGTGTACGTATTGATAGAGCTCTTAGGATCTTGCTTGTCTACCAGCGTTGTGATGGCAGTCACACTAGTGGGGGCTGGGTAGTCTACAAGCACATCCTTATTCAGGTCCCTGGTCGTTGGATTATCGAGACAGAGCATCGATACTCCGGAGTAGACTGGTGTGTACGCTTCTCATCCCAGTTGGGGAGATGGTCTGTCCCACAGCCGTCAGTACGTCGTACTGGAGATAGTATACAGGTGCTCGTTAGGTTACGGGTACACCGGACAGGACTCACAGGGAACTGTTGGTTGGTTTGATACCAGTCGTCAGTGAACAGTTCCCAGGTGACATGAGTACAGCGTAGTCCGCAGACTTGACACTGCTACTTCGCCTCGAGTGTGTCCCACTGTTCTTAGATTGCTACCCTACCACGGCTCAAAGGAGTCGTGCAAACAGGTAGCTGTTGGGTGCAGTCCCGAGCACTTGGAGGCAGTGGCGGTTAGACAGGATTCGTCCCTCCCGGTATTGGGAGTAGATATCGTGCTGTGTCAGAGAGCCATTACGCAAAGTCCCTGGCCAGGGCAAGCGAGATTTGCTGGTATGTTCCAGTAGTTTCTCAGGGTGTAATGGGCTTTACTCCGACACGACTTATACCGCTATTAGGGGACTGACGCTTGCCGCCCCCCTAGGCCCGATATGCGATAGTCTTGGACGAACGGACCGGACTGTATGGAGATTGTCACATCAGACTCAGTAGGAGTTCGGATGGGTTTACTCATCGGCCTTCTTATCGACAACTACCTGGGGACCGTTACGTACAGCTAGTGCCGCTTGCGGTCTGTGGTTAAACCCACTGCCAGCGTAGTAGTCGAGTCTCTAGAGTCCCACACAGAGAGTTTCCTACTCCAGGCGAAACGATATAGAGGTTGCATGGTTTTGCGACAAAGGGTTCGGACGCATACGTGCGTTTACGCGCGTACGACTTTCGGACAGTTTTTACCAGTCGGCTTTGGTTTAAGCCAGTTACTGGTATCCGGTTATTGGATTTTTACAGTCTAAAGTTTTTCCGTATTTTTACGGATCGGAGGAGCGTTCTCGTAATTACTCGAGAAGCTTCTAGAAGATGTGACTAAGGAGGTTTCTTTTGGATAAGAGAGTGAGTCATGGTGGTGATTCATTCATTTCATTAATGCACATTTATTGCTTAATGACTCATGCTAATGAATCACCACTAGATATTTCATGAAGCATGCTTATTCATTTCTTTTTATTCATTATTGAAAAATAAGAATGCTTCATAATATTATGATACACTCTCTCTCTTCTCTCATTATCTTATCTCACATTCTCTCTCCTCAAGCTCTCATCTTCAAACCCTAATCCTTAATCCTCATGTGTTGAGATCAAAGGATTAGTTAGACTAAACAATCCATAACCTTTACTCTACATCATCCTTTCATCTTTGATTAGCAATCAAAGTTGATTAGTTACCTCAAGTTAGAGGTTTAGCTTGGAGTTTCGCTCTCGGGTGGATCGTCTACTACCTAGAGAAGGTCGAGGAGAACAAAGGAGGACGTAAAGACGAAGGACCGGTTTCATTAGGTATAATCCCTAATCACTAGTGAAAAGAAACTCATTGGATACGGTTATTTATAGTTTAGCTTCGATTCAAGCGGTTAGTCGATGTTCGTTGTTTAAACTTGATCGTTTTTGAAAATTCCGCCTCCCCATAAGTACTGGGGTGTACTACATCGACTTACACATCGCACGTATGTTAACCGATAGACGGGGACTAAGTGGCGCTTTTAGTTTCATATATGGGTATCGATGGGAATATGAAGGTTTCATATTATCATCGAGTATCATATATTGGTTTTAACCCGAACATCTCGAATCGCTCTCTAATTATGCGTTTGTATGTATGTGTTCCGGCTGTCGGGGGTAGGCTTCTATCCCATTAAGAATGTATAGAGCGAACGCCCATCACTTATGCTTTCAACCGTTTCGAGTAAATTTCGGCAGCACCTCCCCGCTGTTCTCCGAGTACACTGTAATAGAATAGATAATCATTTCATAGCTCTGAAACAACGTTGAAATGAACATCTAATCTATCTTTGTACACGGAGAACCAGCGGAAAGGTACCGACGAAATATCTCGAAACGGATGAAAAAAAAAGTGAATGAAGGCGTTTGCTTTATACATTCTTAACTTGTCCACACGGGACAAATCTATGGGTTACCATACGATTGAATTTTCTCGTCGCGTAGATTATACGACGGTTGTTAGTATCGAGCTATACTGTCCGATATTTAACAACCTTCGTATAGTTCTAGGTCACGACGAGCATCGCACGTATGTTAACCGATAGACGGGGACTAAGTGGCGCTTTTAGTTTCATATACGGGTATCGATGGGAATATGAAGGTTTCATATCATCATCGAGTATCATATATTGGTTTCATATTATTTATAGTTTACTTTATTTTATTTAATATATATGATTAAATATATTGATAAATAATATTTGCAACAGAGAATCAAATTACCGAAATGCCCCATTTCATCTCCAAAGCTATTTATTTCCCCCAAATTAAAACCCCTCCAAAATCCCAAAAGAACCTTATCTATCTATATCAAAAAATTGAAGCAGCAAGCAGTGCCATTTCCTTCTCTTCTCCCAAAACCCAGCTCGCCTTCAATCTCTCCAACTCATGCTAACCCCAACCCAGCCCCAGCCGAACCCCAACCCAACACCAAACCCTAACCCGGCCTAACCCTAACTCCAACCCAGCCCCAGCCGAACCCCAACCCCAACACCAAACCCCAACCGAAACCCTAACCCTAACCCCAACACCAGTCGTCGAACCCCAACCGCCGATCGAACCCGTACCTTAACCCTAATCCTAACCCTAACCACAACCGATACCTAATCCTAACCCTCATTGATCGCTACCCTAACATCATTATAATAATGTTTAACTAATTACCTGTAGGCGACGATGGAGACGCAATCGGCGACGACATGGGCGGTGGCGACAACGAGAACGGAGCACGGTGGCGACCACGAGATCACTACGCAGGTGTGGCGACGACGATTCGGCTTGGATTCGGTGACGACAAGATCACTGCGGCGGCGGCGGCGACGACGATCTCGATTTGGGAAAATTTGGTTTCGCGCGAGAATAGGAAAAAGAAATAATCAGCGTAGGGATCGATCTCTTAAATCCCTATTTATATGCCCCTACGGATATACCCGTAGGTGCTTGGTTTGCGCCACCGTAGGGGCAAAAAACACTTTAAGATTTAATAAATTTTAAATAAATATTGAACGACCGTAGGGGCAACCACTTTGCCCTACGTATTAATCCGTAGGTCCAAACTTTTATTGCCCCTACGGATGATATTATCCGTAGGGGCAACCCCTTATTTTACTAGTGTGTAAAACTCTCCCAGGAGTAACTCTTACTCGCAGTGGGTATCGGGATCCAACTATCTCATAGAAGGTATGCAATCTCATTGCAAATTTCAACACTTGAAATTCCCGATAATATTTTACCCCTAGTGTTCTATGACCTTGACGAATGCCAAACAACCCATAGTCCACTAGTCAAGTTCAACTCGTACATTTCTTGATTGAATTAAACCCACCCGCACGACCCTTGACGAATGCCAAACAACGCCGTACAAATACCCTAATCCAATCTGCATCATATGCATAAGCAGATAAATACTAGTTAGCTACCGTACACTACGCCTTGACGAATGCCAAACTACCGTAGCACGAATACTAAGTAGTACTTATCTGAAATGACGGAGGGCTACGCAGGTTTTCATAAAACCATGAGCGTAATGAACTTGATATCGTTGTAGAATCAAATGAAGTTTTGAAATGGAGTGATTTTGAGGCTTTTCCAGTTTTGCTAAAGGGGTCACTCCCGGTGAAGGGATCGTCGGCCCTTTCCTCATCGAATGAGGTGCGAGATATATCATATATATCACTGTGCAAAGCAAAAACTCTTAAAAGCAATCAAAGACAAACCGAGTGTGTAGCATCAGCCAGTTACTGCTAAAGGAGTCACTCCCGGTGAAGGGATCTCGGTCCTTTCCTCGTCGAATGAGGTGCAGGGTATATCATATACCGCTATGCAAAGCAAGAACTGTAGCTACCTGTTTTATTTTAAAATTCGATTCCACAACATCATAGGTTTCTTATCTTTCATTAATCACATTAATGAAGTCCCATCATTTAAATACCTAAACATCACAGATAGATATGACGTACACTTATGCCATCCGCATTCGCCTCGATGTCCCCTCGTGCACCGTTAGGTTAGGTAACTAACGACAGAGCAGGGCAGGGCTAGCGCGGGTGTAAAACATAAGTAACGTCTATATAATATATCATATATACTATATACTATATCCATCACAGAGTCACAACACAGATATCGCAGCAGAATAAACATATGAAATATTGGATATACTAGGACGTCCGTGTTTTCAATACGAGCCAGTATAAAACACGGATTCCACGGTCGTGATGAATAGCCAATCCAACACCCTTAGACCCCTACGACAGCGGCAAGCAACCCTGCCAATTCTAGGGTTAGGAGACCCGGACTCGACTCCTCGAGTTGGTCTCCCACTGGACCCGAGAACCCGGTTACTTGTGCTCCCCTCCTTGGGTCTATCCTAATGCGGAAAAGTAAATAATATACAAAGGGTGACAACTTCCGCTACCTGGAAGTGCCCCAAATGAAAGAATATTACATACAAGTTTTTACATGAATGAAAATGAAAAACACTTATCTCACATAAAAACCCCCGGCTATTCGAACACGACGATCCAATATAACATATCCAGCAACACATAACATCACATGTCATCAACGTAAGTAAGTATGCATACCCCAATTGTCGTTGACGTATAGCAACGAAACCGGCGATATGATCATACTACACTTACGGTCACAGAAAAGAAAGTGTAAAACTACAACAATTGGAATCCGCAACTTCTTTAGACATCACATGCCTAATCAAATGAAATACTTAGACATCACATGCCTAACAGATATAAATCCCGCATTTTAGTCTCATTATCGAAAACTCTTTTCAATATCATATGGGACTAAAGTGCTAAATTTATAACATTCATTCAGTTATCTCATAACTGTTTGTGAATTCCAATTATTGTATCACATTCCAGATAAACAGAAAATGTTAAACTTTCCGATCGAACAGTCGAATACCCAAGTTTTCCCGATACAGTCCAACACATGAAATGAGTCTAGCAACATTCAGTTCGTGCCTCAGTACCAACGGTCCATCCGTAGAAGGGTCAATCCAACGCCTCACATGTGGCACGCCGTACTGCCCCAAACCCGAAGGTTCAAAGGGCAGTTCAAGACGGTCACATAATCGAGTTAAGGTTTGTTGTCTTCTAGAGGGTCCATTGCGTTACTTGCACTACTTAGATCGTCGTTAAACTACGGAAAAATCCAACACTTGGAAATTTCCCGACAGGGGAAAAATTGGGTATTTATATCCGGTCGAACTTTTTAACATATTGTAAAATATCCGGAAAGCCACATAGACAAAACTTGATAATCCGATTGAACCGACGACCTCCCAATACACCCCAGAAAATTCAACTCTTGAATAAATTTCAAAAATTCCCAGAAAACTCAGAAGAATTTATCAGGAATTACTGTGCAGAAATATAGGGCTGACGTCACCAGAGAGCCGCGGAACCGCTGGAGAAGCTAGGCTTCTGCCGCGGTTCCGCCGCACTAATTACTGTTCACCAGAAACATTTTGCACCGTAATTCTTATTTTTCTATGCTGAATTTTTTAGCAATTTTTAATTCACAAAAATCCAGATATTTCAAAAACGTCCAGAGAGCATTCTCGGGTGTGGGTTTCGGGTTCGTTCGGGTTTCAAATTCCGTCGGGACTTCGCCTAAGGCTATAGCTAGGCTCTGATACCAGTGAAAGGTTCCTAGACACCCTATAGAGGTCTCACAAGGCATCGAACATGCCAATTTAAAAAAAATAGTGTCGAGAAACCCTAGACTACGGATCTTAGACTAGATGTTTAGGCGAAACGGTAAACTAGTTAACACTTAACTACTAGGATACGGAAATTACAACCTTTGTAGATCCGGATATCCACCTCCATGGCTCCGCAACGAAGTCTTCTCGCTGTACATCATGAATCCTAGACTCATTCGTCGGCTTCATCGGGAAAACGGGCGAGCTAGGTCGTCGGCTTCGTGTCAAAGACGATCTACGTCGAGGTGGCACTAGTTCAAGCTCCGACTTCACAAATTAGTGAAACTTGTGAAGAAAACACCCAAAACAACTTGGCAAGAGGTAGAGGGTGAAGAAATAGGAGATGGGTTCACTTTAGAATTGGATTTCTCACTTTGGATCTCAAGATGCCATTAAAGTAGCAAGCTTTTCTATTGAAGATCAAGAAGAAGAAGATGATAGAATTATGATAAGTCTTTTAAAAGAAAAAGAAAATCTTTACTTATCTTAACTCTAACTAAAGTTAAGTGTAGAGAATAAACCATGGTTAGTAGAGTGGGTTAGGGTTAAGCAAGATGAAAAGAATGGTTGCTAAAGTCAAGGGTTCATGAAGCTTCATATAAGAAACAAAAATTGACACCATTCTCTTTTAAACTTATCCAAATAAATGAATAAACAAATAAATGAATAAATAAATATGCAAAACCCTAATTATCATAATAACCATGGTTTAATTCTATTCACTTAACCATATGATCAAGTATCATCAAACATGATACAAAAAAGTGCACAAAAGTATATCACATATACAATGTGCAATCCAAGTGAGAAAAATCCGTTTAAAGTGAACCAATACTAGTTAATGCAAAGTAATATATCAAATATATAATTATACATTAAATCATTAAATCAACACTTGATTCAATGATCCGGTCATGTCGCACACGACCGACTAGTATTCAATGCATCGATTTATCAAATCAATGATTCGATAACTAGGTCATATCTCATACAACCAATCGAAACATTTATCGCGAGAATCAAATACGGTATCACATACACGCATTATTCTCGGTCCCGCACATATCTCATATGCACTCCTATTTCGTTTCGCTTGAGCTAGGAAACCTCTGTGTAGGACTCTAAAGACTCGTCAATACGCCGGTACCAGATGATGATCATATCAAGCACCCACAAGCCGCAAGCGGTCTGCTAAACGTAACGGCCACCCGGGTATTGAGCGATCAGAAGATCGACGAGCTAGCCCGCTCACACTCCTGCGAATCCGACCAGTAACACTTACCGTACAGTCCGGTCTGTTCGTCTGATACGTCGTATATGAAGTCTAGTGGTGGTAAACGTCAGACCCCAATACTTGATAAGTCGTGCCGATGTGAGGCTCATAACGGGTCGAGAAACTACTGGTAACACTTACCAGCAAATCTCTGATCAGCCCTGGCCAGGTACTTCCCTGTTACGGCCAATCGAGCACAGCGCAACATCAACCCCCAATACCGGGAGAGACAAAACCCCTCCTATCGCTCATTGCCTCCATGTGACTCGGGACTGTACCCAAAGACCACCGTTTTGCACGCCCTCATGGACGTGGTAAGGTGGAGATCAAAGTACAGTGGGAATCACACAAGACTCTATGACGATCTCGGGTCTACAGACTAACCTGCACAAGTGTCACCTGAGAACGGCCATCTGACGTGAGGTATAATACCATCTGGGAGTTCTCGGTGAGTCCGTCCAGTGTACCCAGTCTCCACTGAGCACCCGTACACCATCTCTGATGTCAAACACCAATGGATATGGGATCATCCATCGCCCATCTCATGGGTCGAGAAGCGTATACGCTAGTCTACTCTGGTATATCGATGCCCCGTCTCGATTCACCCACGACTAGGGACCTTGAAGGATGTACTTATGGACGACCATGTCCCCACTAGTATGATCTGCATCACTGTCCAGGTAGTCAAGTACACATCCTAAGGGATTTACCAACATGTAACTATAAGACAGTATAAAGAGACCAGTGTACATGTTAAGATAAAGAGTAACCAGATAGCATACTATAATATCGAGCAAGAAAGTCATCTCTATATATGTCCAAGCATCCAATATAATATACATCATCTGTACAATACTGGCCTCTAGGGCATACATACAACTAACGCTCCGAAGGGCAACCTGCAAACACTGTGGCACAACGGGGGTGAGTTGCCAACTCGTGAATAGAGATAACATATAAAGGTAATCGCGAGCATGCACGTACTGCGCTACTCTATCATATGCCAACAGATGATATCAATTTGTGATAAGCAGTATGTGCAAAAATCATGCAAGTGCTCTATCAGGTAATATAACTACAGGATGAGATGCAATAATGAATGCTGAGCAGGGGAATATAACATCTACACGAAATGTCAATGTGGAATATATATATATATGCACCGCAAATCCCAACAACCCAGACGTCGGCACTCCCATCGGCGCTCAAATCCTGTACATCCCTGAGAATCACGAGTGCCCAACATCGGCACCTAAATATCATAAATACTCGTGTCTAGCATCGACACGCAAATCCTCCTATATCGGGCATCCGTCAGTCCGGGTCAGCCCTCTCTCAATATATCGGGCATCCGTCAGTCCGGGTCAGCCCTCTCTTAATATATCGGGCATCCGTCAGTCCGGGTCAGCCCTCTCTCAATATATCGGGCATCCGTCAGTCCGGGTCAGCCCTCTCTCAATATATATCCCTCTAGCACCGAGAAAACAAAGGGTGGACGCACCGAAATATCATATCATGGGAACCGGGTTTTTAAATGATTACATATTTGAAATATCCACAGTTCCCATATCCAGAAATCACATGTAATCCAAACCAATATGCAAGTCAATGTGATGTGATATGTGCATCAAGTTGGAATATCATGTCAAGTCACATAAAGATGAGCTACAACATAATGATCCGATGTGATATATGCCTCAAGTATGAATATCATGTCAAGTCACATAAAGATGAGCTACAACATAATGATCATGGAAATTCTACAGTGTGAGTGTCATGGCAATTACTAACGGTGTGTGTGTAACATGCAGGATAGTGCTCGTGCAACATCAACCGTTAGTAATGGTGCCGTGTTCTATTAATTCTAGTTTATATACATACATCAGGGAATGTGGTATTTACTAAATAGTAGCCATGAACAGTCAATGTATGGAAATGTATCTATAAGATCCTATCAGCCCTGACGTAGAACGCCATGCGGGCGATATCCCTGTAAATGTTAAATCTACTCACCGTAGTCTCTTGTTAGGTATAGCCGACGACTTGTTCCCCTCCTTCGCGGCATCCATCGCACTCGCCTGCGAATCCTAGAATTTCACAATATATTACACATAAGCTCAAAAGCGTACAAACACGACATTAAAGCCGAACTAGTAACTCGTGTCGTGAACCAAGCGCACGTTTGCGCGATACGCTAAAACGTGCGATTACGCGCCTGAAGCCACTCCGACGCGTCGCGATACGCAGAAACCCCCAAACCCTCACATACGTATCACGCGTGTCGCGAAAGATTAAAAATACGGAAAATAGGGTATTCTACTCCAGATTTTGATACAGAACAGATATTACAAATATATATATACCAAAATAACCCACATAGCAGCAGACTCCAGTGGACCAAACCCCAACCTCCATATCACCCATCTCGCCGCAAATTGCGGCCAGAACGATTATTTCGGCAGCCTCACTTGGGAATTGGGCCCCCAGGTTTGGTGTGTGCACTCTATACCCACCATACATGCTACAGAAAAATCTAGTTTCACTCTGAAATATCTCGAGTAGTAGTAGATCCAACAGAACCCTATTTCTAGTTAAAAACCCCACTTTTTGCACTAAAATGGAACTTAAGGGTATTTTTGTGTAGACATGAAACAAAACCTGGTCTAAACAGCTCTAATAACACTTAAAAGAGTTAACTAAACCATGAGAACACCAATCTATCACATACTTCACAAATATCCTCTAATATCACCAATAATGCACAAAAACATGATTTTTAGCTAGGATACTACAAGATATGGAAAAGAGTGTTAACTTTGGGCCATATACCTTCAAGAGACCTTAAGAAACACCAAAATTCTCAGCCCTTGCCTCAAATGTGCAGATTTTCCTCCAAACACCTCAAAAGGCCCTTTTTTCCATGGTTTTGTGAAGAAAATGTGTTGATTTGTGTAGGGTTTTGTGTAGAGCTCAAAGGGAAGTGAAAAGAGAAGAGGAGAAGAAGAAGAAGCTGGGGTTTTTGGCTGGAATTTCTGCAGGAAATTCTGAATGAGGAGAAGAAAGAGAGACGAGAGAAAGAAAAGGGTCAAAAGGCAACTTCTTTACCTAACCCACATTCCTCATTTTTCTATTGCTAAAAGAATATTTAAAATGGGTTTTGTTTTGATTAAAAATGGTGGGGATTTAACAAGGAAACATGCAAGGAAAGAATGGCTAACACTTTAACCTAGGTTACAACATGGCTAAGTGTGCAAGTGTACACTACAAAATGGAAAATTTTCCAATTAGGGTACCCCGACTTAAAATAACTAATAAACCCAAGTACACATATAAAATAACACGCACAAATTGCTAATTAACACGAAAAACACTCTAGCGAAATTTCAAGGTGTTACAGAGAGCATTTTGGATGGCAAGATTTTAAGTGAGATCTACAAATTTGGGAAGTATAAATTTAGACCCTTTGGTGAATTTGTTGTTAATTGCTTGAAGTTAGCTTATTAAGTGTTTAATTAGGTTTTAAATGGGTTCAAATTGCATGATTGAAAAATTCAAGAGAGTGGTTTGTGATCAAATTAGTGTTTTGGGTATTTGGATCATGGTTATTATGTGTAGTCTCACATCTCAAGACATGCAAGTGTAATCTTGTTGCTAAATTTGAAATTGTTACTAGAGAATTTAGTTAAATCACTTGTTTATGCAAACTAGGTTTTGATAATTAATTCAAAATTGAGATTTAAAATATAGTAAGGTTTTCATCACATCATTAACATTATAATGAGTGGTTTAGTACCTTAGGTTATGCAAAACGAAGCTTAGTGGTTGATTGTGTATTGTTGCTTTAAAATTGTTAAAATTGGATATTTTTGCAAACATGAATTTTGAGATAATGATAATTAGTGAGATTAAAAATATGGAAGTGATTTGTAAGACCTAGTTATGTTTTTAATGAGCATTTTGGCCATTAGAATCGTTAAAATATTTAGATTGGTTAAAACATCATGTTTTGAACCGAAATGGGAATTTGTGCTAACTAGGTTTTGGGAAATAAAACGATTTGTTTAATTTTATGGTTTTGATGAATTAAACCCTATTTCTTATATAATTAGTGAGTTTTGAAATCAAGATTGGTGTGTTGGGTTTTTTTTTCTCGATGGTTGACGTTTGTACATCGACATTGCGGGTTGGTTTGGCTATTCTTGCATGCGTAGGCGATAGGTTTTGACCTATGCGTGATACACGTGCCGATTTGGTTTTCGTATGCCGCGTCGATTTCGAATTAGGTTTTTATGCAATACGATACATTGTGACATGTAGGTATAAACATGTGGACTTCGAGACGACAAGTAAGCGCGTGGCGACGTCGGCACCGGCGAGCGAAGATCAGGTGAGTAGATGTATTTCTACGGGGAGAAGTCGGGTTGATGGCGTACAATACCCCCGCAGTTCGTAGTAAATTTATGATATATAATTGGATATATATGTGGTTTATGATCCGTTGGTGATTATCAAGTTATGATTATGTGTTTATGGTTAGTTTGGTGTTATTAGAAGGGAACTAGCATAGCTTCTTAGCCGCGAAACCTAGAATAGGTTTACACCCACACGCACACACCTGCATTCATTTTATTACATGTTCGTATATGGGGATATGTATATATATATATATATACACACACACACACACATTGGTATGGGACTATGTGTATGTGTGTATACACACACGCATACATATACATGGATTATGAGGATAGTACTTTGGATTGGAGATGAGTCGATGAGATTGGGCTTGAGGCCGTGAGATCGGTGATGTGACAGGTTTCGTATTCGAGTTACGACATGATATGTTTAGCGGGTCCTTTAGGTGTGGTGTTTTCATACACACGCATGCATACATAGATGGTATCAGTTTTGTACTAGACGTAGATCAGTACCCCAGATCATGATTTTTGATAAAGAGGATACCAGATGAATAATGTGATTTATGGGATATTTGACCCGTACCCTACTTTGGGATGTCGTAAGATGGATTTACCGTACGAGCTATTGATGTTAGATCCGTACTCATGACTCGAGGATGTCATATTAGATGATGTATTGTATGAGATATTAATGAGGCGGGATCACCGACTATATATATGTATATATACATCGACTCAGATTTAGGTGGTTTCTATAGCTCTTTCGATTGGTTGTTAGTTAGACCTGTAGTTACCTAGTAGATTTCAGACTGGACCCGAGTCATACCTATTTCCAAAACTAGCGAATCGTGAGGATTTTAAAGACATGTCAAGGGATACTACGGATATTTCAAAAGACGTACCTTTTCATAAAAACACCGTAGCCCTTATTTTCAAAATGCCACGATTCGTACTATTTCAAACGGCAAATCAGTATAACACAGGTGTAGCGATGTAGATTCCTTATTATTACGTTATCATTCCTGTTCCGCATATTATCGTTGCAATTACCATTCATTGCCATTTATCATGTTGTTATCGTCTCAGTGCATGTTTATTATGTACTTAGTGATTATGAACCATGCTGTCAGGACACCAGCACCATTACTGATGATGCGTATGTTCCACTTACACTTACTTGCCGGCTTACACTTATCATCACGGGTAATTGCTACACATTAGAAAATACTATTTCATTGACATAGCTTGCTAACTAATAGTTGCTACATGTTATAGCTTTCATATGCTAGTTTAATTATTGCATGATATCAGATGCATCCATATATTCATTGGCTATGCGGTATTATGGAGATGTCACGACCCGAAAGAGCACGTGACTGGCCCTTGAATCATATGAAGTTTAAAGGACCTCATCTAATCCAAGTAAGCCAAAAACCCAGAAATCTAAAACCATTTTAAGGAGTAAATAAAGAAACTAGTTTTTTTAGGAAGTAAGAAAACATGTTTAAAAGTGAGGTTTTAAATAAGTAAGCCGAATATGCATTTTAAGAATCTCTAGTCTTTTCTGAAAATTTCGGCAGAGTTTCCTTTGTAAAAACAGGCCCCGAACGGGGTACAACAAGAATAATATAGGCACAATGATAAAAGGCATCCCCAAGCGGGAGCTAACTCTTCGTTAATCGACGGTCACAACCACGCAAGCAATATAATATACAATGCCAAAGGGCGAGGATCAAAACTCAAAAAGAAACTCAAAATCAACATGAAAACCATAATACTACAACGCGCGACTCTAATACATAGCTGGTTTTCTAAGTCTCAAACAATATACAAGTTTGGTTGATGGAATTTCTATATACAACTGAACAAAATAAATACATGGGTGGTCACGATGCGAGTGAACCCACCTACCAATGCAATCACCTAGAAAGGAAGCAGTGTGCCAGAAAAGCCGCAATGAAACCTGTACGGCAAAACTTGCAAGAAACTGTGGCACGACGGGGGTGAGTTGCCAACTCGTGAATAGAAAACAACGCAGAGTAGAAATCGTATGCATGACATAATCCTAGGTCAATACGATCAATAATAATATATCCTCAATATGAATAAGTCTGAAGCATGATAAAGTGGCTTGGGTAAACATCTATACATAAGTGTAGCACCAAAAGCTCGTGTCAGTGCCTCAGGTAGCAATATAACATAAATATAAGGTATGATCAATGTAATCAATGTCAACTATGTCAAGAAGTCTATGAGTATGTAGATATCATCCAACTATGTGATCAATGTATGTATATGTATGTGGATCTCATCCACGTGTCACCCAATGACAATAAGCATCATGCATGTAAATATCATAAACATATGCATGGAAGTATGAGGATGTAAATCAACATGTGTCGCTCGCGACATATCAAATCATGGAACCTGAGTGTCTATCATCGACACTCGAAAACATCATGAAAACTGTGCCTAGCATCGGCACGTAAATCCTCATATATATGGGCCTTCGTCAGTCTGGATCGGCCCATATCATCTCTCAACTCTGGTCGGTATCCTCCGGATATCCGCCGAGCTCAAATACAATCACCGGTAGGTACTCGCCACCCTTCCAAGCTCATCGTCTGCTCCACGAAAAACATTTCTCGCCCCGGGGAACCATACCGGGTCTACCATGAACCCGCAAACGGATCATCCAACTCCTCGAATCGGGTTTCAAGCACACGTCTCAGAACCGAGAAAACACATGGTGGACGCACTGAAATATCATATCAAGGGTAACCGGGTTTTTAAAACAATTATATAATCGCTTTTGAAATAACCATGGTTGCCAAATCCAGAAATATCATGGAAACAACATATCTCAATGCGTATAATCAAAGGCATGATGTATGCGACATGTAAAAGAAATGTAAGCATATCAGTATATCATGCAATATGGAATAGTAATATGCACATATTGAGGGAAAACCGCTCTTTTAAAATGAATCAGTTTTAAGGAGTATCTTGCGGTTTCCAAATCTCTAATCAAGCCAGAATCATCTATGTATGTGTTAGTGTTTATGCCCTAGAAGGCCATTACTGTATCATACTAGCTTGTATATTACTTAATGGAAGCTTGGGATATTCACATGTATATAACAGTCTTGCTAAACATGGTAGTATGCTACTTGGTTTTTCTATCTTAATATGTGAGTATACGTATTGATAGAGCTCTTAGGATCTTGCTTGTCTACCAGCGTTGTGATGGCAGTCACACTTGTGGGGGCTGGGTAGTCTACAAGCACATCCTTTTTCAGGTCCCTGGTCGTTGGATTATCGAGACAGAGCATCGATACTCCGGAGTAGACTGGTGTGTACGCTTCTCATCCCAGTTGGGGAGATGGTCTGTCCCACAGCCGTCAGTACGTAGTACTGGAGATAGTATACAGGTGCTCGTTAGGTTACGGGTACACCGGACAGGACTCACAGGGAACTGTTGGTTGGTTTGATACCAGTCGTCAGTGAACAGTTCCCAGGTGACATGAGTACAGCGTAGTCCGCAGACTTGACACTGCTACTTCGCCTCGAGTGTGTCCCACTGTTCTTAGATTGCTACCCTACCACGGCTCAAAGGAGTCGTGCAAACAGGTAGCAGTTGGGTGCAGTCCCGAGCACTTGGAGGCAGTGGCGGTTAGACAGGATTCGTCCCTCCCGGTATTGGGAGTAGATATCGTGCTGTGTCAGAGAGCCATTACGCAAAGTCCCTGGCCAGGGCAAGCGAGATTTGCTGGTAGGTTCCAGCAGTTTCTCAGGGTGTAATGGGCTTCACTCCGACACGACTTATACCGCTATTAGGGGACTGACGCTTGCCGCCCCCCTAGGCCCGATATGCGATAGTCTTGGACGAACGGACCGGACTGTATGGAGATTGTCACATCAGACTCAGTAGGAGTTCGGATGGGTTTACTCATCGGCCTTCTTATCGACAGCTACCTGGGGACCGTTACGTACAGCTAGTGCCGCTTGCGGTCTGTGGTTAAACCCACTGCCAGCGTAGTAGTCGAGTCTCTAGAGTCCCACACAGAGAGTTTCCTACTCCAGGCGAAACGATATAGAGGTTGCATGGTTTTGCGACAAAGGGTTCGGACACATACGTGCGTTTACGCGCGTACGACTTTCGGACAGATTTTACCAGTCGGCTTTGGTTTAAGCCAGTTACTGGTATCCGGTTATTGGATTTTTACAGTCTAAAGTTTTTCCGTATTTTTACGGATCGGAGGGGCGTTCTCGTAATTACTCGAGAAGCTTCTAGAAGATGTGAGTAAGGAGGTTTGTTTTGGAAAGAGAGTGAGTCATAGTGGTGATTCATTCACTTCATTAATGCACATTTATTGCTTAATGACTCATGTTAATGAATCATCACAAGATATTTTGTGAAGCATGCTTATTCATTTCCTTTATTGATTTATTGAAAATAAGAATGCTTCATAATATTATGATACACTCTCTCTCTTCTCTCATTATCATATCACACATTCTCTCTCCTCAAGCTCTCATTTTCAAGATACTAACCTTAATCCTCATGTGTTGAGAACAAAGGTTTAGTTAGACTAAACAATCCATAACCTACACTCTTTATCATTCTCTCATCTTTGATTAGCAATCAAAGTTGATTAGTTACCTCAAGTTAGAGGTTTAGCTTGGAGTTTTGCTCTCGGGTGGATCGTCTACTACCTAGAGAAGGCCGAGGAGAACCAAGGAGGACATAAAGAAGAAGGACCGGTTCATTAGGTATAATCCCTAATCACTTTTGTGAAAAGAAACTCATAGAATACGGTTATTTAGAGTTTAGCTTCGATTCAAGCGGTTAGTCGATGTTCGTTGTTTAAACTTGATAAGTTTTTTGTAAATTCCGCCTCCCCATAAGTACTGGGGTGTACTACATCGACTTACAGTGGTATCAGAGCCTCGCTAAACACTAAATAACTTAATCGCAAATTTGTACGAATTTCGAACGAAAAAACCAACCCGGAAAACCCTAATTCTGTATAGTTTCTGTCGAACTGAAAATGAAGTCCTAAAATTTTTCTGGAGTGTTCAGAGAGCTAGAAAGGGGTCCAGGAGAACACCCAAGAAATTCGAGCCCATGAATCGGCAACTCGGCCGCGGAACCGCGGCGGATCGGTGGGATCCGCCGCGCTTCCGCGGCGCTTTGGCCGAGTCATGGACTCGTCTTTCTTGTGTGGGTCCCCTGTGACATTTAGGGTTTTCTGGAATATTTAATTATTGCTCAGGTTACTGTTTAACAGAGCAGATTTTGGAGCAATTTTGAAGTTGTTTATTCGATCGAAAAATACAGTATTTGCGTATTGGATTATATCTGTGATTGTTTGATGTGTTCGTAAACCTCCCCCAACTGCTAGTATGTCGGTTGGCAGGGGGTTGCACATTTCTGAAATGGTTATATCTGTTTGTGCATATAACTGTATTGGACTGTTGTGGTGTATAGCCGGGGTTAGCAAAGGGTTATTGTTTAATTCATTTGTTGTAAATGTAATTTGTTGTAATATTATTTTCGCGGGGCACTTCCAGGTTGCGGTCGTAGCCACCGTTGTATTATTTCATTTTACTGTTTTTGCTCCTAGGACTGACCCAAGGTGGGGTACACAAACTGCCGGGTGGGTAGTTTGCCGTACCCGTAGGGGTCGAGGGTGGGGTAAACGGCTATTCATCACAACTGTGTAATCTGTCTTTTCTTGCAGGCTCGAAAGAAATACAGATTGCTTGCAAATCCAATATTGTTTATCTGTGTTCTGGAATGAATATCATTGCGTCAGACGAATGTAAAATATCTATATTTACTATAGCTATTTAGACCTCACTTATGTTTTACACCCGCGCTAGCCCAGCCCCCGCTCTGTCGTTAGTTAAGTAACCTAACGGGTGATGACGGGACCCCGTGGCGAATGCGGATGGCATAAGAGGACGTTATATTTTCGTTGTTTTCTGCAATGATAGGTTAATGATGGGACGCATTATCTATAATGCAAAGTAAAACAAACCAAAGTATAAATCGTTGGAACAATTTAAAAGAAACCACTCGGTTATTTTTAAAACAGATATTTTTAAATGCGGAGATTTAACCACTCCTTTTAAAAGCTATCGGGTTCCTTCGGTTATATCAAGTTCACTACGTTCACGGTTTCGCCAAAACCAGTCGTAGCCCTCCGTCATTTCATTTGGGTATTCAGTAGTATTCAAGCTATGCAGTTTTGGCCAACGTCATGGCATAGTGTTTGGTAGATGCTGGATATTCATTTGTTGCATAGATAGATGAGTTGGTTTGGGACAGTCGTATTATCATTTGGCCAACGTCAGGGATATATACGGATGGGTTCAAATTAACAAGATAATGATGGGTAGAACTTGACATGTGACTTATGACATTTTGACCAACGCCAAGGTCATAAGAACATGGGGTAAAAACTTATATCGGGAATTTCTAAAGAAACTGAAATTTGCAAAGAGATGCATACCATTTTGAGTTTGATGAATGTTGGTAGCATTCCTACAGCATTATCAGACGATGATATTTGGATCCCGATCCTACTGTGAGTATATGCTACTTATCAGGATATTCGTCGCTTAACGATCAATGCTATAAACCTAGTAGGTGTCCAGAAAAGTGTCAGCGGGGTTACGCCCCCAAAGAAAAGAGGTTCTTTAATTAAGGAACTTCGCGAAAGCGTTGGAAAACCTCCCTCGAAGTATCGACACCAGCCTGGCTGAACGGTTAAGCAAGTATTGTACGGTGAGAATAGTCTTGGCTAATTCTTCTTTTATGGTTTGAGGAAGGATTCGAGAAACAGTGGGAGCCATCCAGTTTAGATAAACTAAAAACCACTCTAAACTTGCAAGAGCATCATGCTAAAGAGTTTTCTTCTCTCTCTCCTAATTGCAGCGACCCTGAAAATGACTGGACTTAAGTTACTTTTAGAGAAAAATATACTGACAGGGCCAAACTATAAAGATTGGCTGCGGAATGTCAAGATGGCTTTGACCTATGACAAACTGGGGTACGTCCTCACCGCTACAGCACCTGCTGTCCTTGGTCCCAAATCCAGCAATGCGGATAAGGAAATCCGTAAAACCTGGGATTTAGATTGCGCGAGAGCCAAGTGCATCGTGCTTGCCTCGATAAATAATGAACATCAGAGGAGGCACGAGGATATGTCCCTAGATGGCATATTTCTCCATACAAAGGAACTTTATGGAGAGCAATCTCGTATAGCAAGATACGAGACCTCTAAGAAATTATTTCGAGCGAGGTTGGCTGTCGGGTCATCGGTAGGTGAGCATGTCCTACAGATGATCGGCTATATTGAAGAGCTCGCGGACCTTGGGACGACTTTGGATAATGAGCTCTATACAGACCTTGTTCTCCAGTCCCTTCCTCCCACCTACGCCCAGTTTATCCTCAACTTCAATCTTCAAGGAAAAGAAGTTGAACTTGCGGAACTCCTGAACATGTTAAGGAGTGCAGAGGGCACCTTGCAGAAGGCAAGGGAAACACCCGCTATGTTTGTTGGCGGTTCATCTTCTTCCGGGTCCAAGGCTAGGGCCAAAGGAAGGAAGAAGAAGGCCGCACCCAGACCTAGAGGAGGTGTTAGTAAGGTGGGAAAGAAGGGAAAGAAAAAGTTTACAGCACCGGTAGTTGGCCTGGATGAGTGCTTCCATTGTCACAGGAAAGGGCACTGGAAGAAGGATTGCAAGGCGTGGAACGCCAAGAACCAGGAACCGAAGCAAGCTGTGGCTTCGACTTCAGGTGTGTTTGTAATTGAGAATTGTCTGTCGATCAACTCTACTTCCTGGGTATTGGATACCGGGTCAGGATCTCATATTTGCAATTCATTGCAGGCACTGAGAAACCGTAGAGTGCTGAAGGAAGGTGATATGATCCTCAGGGTTGCTAACGGAGCTAGCGTGGGAGCTGCGTCCGTCGGGGATTATCACCTAGGATTGACGAGTGGACACATTTTGGTTTTACATAACTGTTATTTTGTACCCAGCTTAACGTGTAATATCATATCAGTTTCCTTGTTATCAAATAAAGGTTATGATTTCACGTTTGTAAGAGATGTTGTCAACATCCACCTTAATCATGGTTTGATTGGGTCCGGTACTCTAAATAACGGCATATATGTGTTAAACCAACTCCAAATTTTCAATGTCCAGAACACACTAAAAAGAAAGTCTCCAGATTTAAATAAAGCTTTCTTATGGCATTGTAGACTGGGTCACATCAATGAGAGAAGGTTGACTAAGTTGCATAGAGAAGGATATTTGGACACGTTCGAATATCAAACTTATGACACTTGTCAATCTTGTCTCAAAGGAAAGATGACAAAGACTCCATTTACTGGACAAGGAGTAAGAGCGAGCGAGCTCTTAGGACTCATACACAGTGATGTATGCGGTCCAATGTCTACACATGCGAGAGGTGGTTATTCCTACTTCATTACTTTTACAGATGATTTCTCTAGGTATGGGTATGTTTTCTTAATGAAGCATAAATCAGAGGCCTTTGAGAAATTCCTGGAATTCAAGAGTGAAGCGGAAAACCAAACAGGCAAAAGTATTAAGACACTAAGATCTGATCGAGGTGGAGAATACTTAAGTGCCGAGTTCCTAGGTTACCTAAAAGAGAAAGGAATTCTCTCTCAGCTTACTCCTCCATACACTCCACAGCACAACGGTGTATCGGAGAGACGGAATCGAACCCTATTGGATATGGTACGATCCATGATGAGTAATACTGAGTTACCACGATCTTTCTGGGGATATGCGCTAGAATCAGCGGCATATATTTTGAACAGAGTTCCAACCAAAACTGTGCCTACCACACCATATCAGATGTGGAGTGGGAAGAAACCCTATCTTCAGTATGTAAGAATTTGGGGATGTCCAGCTTTTGTAAAAAAGCAGCATGTGGACAAGCTCGAGGCACGATCAGTACTGTGTAAGCTTGTAGGATATCCAAAGAACTCCAAGGGATATTGCTTCTATTACGCAGAGGAACAAAAGGTTTTTGTTTCTCGTAATGCCCATTTTTTAGAACAACAAGTTTTAGAAAAGGATACAAATGGGAGCGAAATAGAACTGGAAGAAATTCCAGAACCACAAGCTGTTACTGAAAGTTTGGTAGAACCCGAGGTTCAAGAAGAACAGAACATTCCCGCACCCCTCCGCAGGAGTAGTAGGCCGTCTCGTCCGCCTGAGAGATACTACGGTTTTCTCATAGATGGGGATAGAGAGGATTGCATCATAGATGATGATGAACCTACTGACTTCAGGCAGGCCATCCAGAGCGGCGACTCGGTACGATGGCTAGATGCAATGCGGACCGAAATGGAGTCCATGTACACCAACAAAGTATGGACTTTGGACTTTGCTCCAGATGGGGTAAAACCCATAGGATGCAAATGGATCTTCAAGAAAAAGATTGGTGTAGATGGACAGGTGGAAACCTATAAGGCTAGACTTGTTGCAAAGGGTTTTCGTCAAAGACCTGGTTTGGACTATGATGAAACCTTTTCTCCAGTGGCTATGCTCAAATCCATTCGGGTCCTTCTTGCTATTGCTGCCTTCCATGATTATGAAATCTGGCAGATGGACGTAAAGACGGCTTTTCTGAATGGAAATTTAGAAGAGAGCGTCTATATGGATCAGCCAGAGGGTTTCAATCAGAGTGGGAGCAGCGGGAAAGTGTGCAAGCTGCTTAAGTCCATTTATGGACTAAAGCAGGCATCGCGGAGTTGGAACATCTGTTTTGATGAGACAGTCAAAGAATATGACTTTATCAAAAATCCAGATGAACCGTGCATATATAGTAAAGTTGTGGCCAGAAGTGTCGTATTCCTCGTCTTGTACGTGGATGACATTCTATTGATAGGAAATGACATTCCTATGCTACAATCTGTCAAAGGATTCTTGTCACACAGGTTCTCCATGAAAGACCTGGGTGATGCCTCTTACATTCTGGGGATCCGGATCTATCGTGATAGATCCAAGAGGATGTTGGGACTTTCGCAGTCCAGGTATATCGACACTGTACTGAAAAGATTCAGTATGGAAGATTCAAAGCGCGGTAATCTACCGGCTTGTCACGGAATCACCCTCTCCAAAGAGATGTCTCCCAAGACTGATTTGGAAAGGGAACGCATGTCTATTATACCCTACGCTTCTGCGGTAGGCTCTATAATGTATGCGATGTTGTGTACCAGACCAGATGTAGCTTACGCACTAAGCGTGGTAAGCCGGTATCAGTCAGACCCAGGGGAGAAACACTGGATAGCAGTAAAGAACATTCTCAAGTACCTGAGGAGGACTAAAGAGATGTTCTTGGTTTACGGCGGAAAAGACCTTAGGTTGGAGGCCTTTGCTGATTCCGGCTTCCAGAGTGATAAGGACGATTCCAAGTCCATGTCGGGTTATGTCTTTACCCTCAATGGAGGGGCGGTGTGCTGGAAGAGCTCCAAGCAGGACACCGTTGCTGACTCGACGATGGAAGCGGAGTATATAGCTGCTTGCGATGCCGCAAAAGAAGCAGTCTGGATGAAGAAGTTCCTAACAGAACTTCAGGTGGTTCCTACCATAGTTGATCCAATACCTCTGTATTGCGACAACAACGGAGCTATAGCTTTAGCGAAGGAACCAAGGTCCCATCAGAAGTCCAGACACATCTTAAGGCGGTATCACCTGATCAGGGAGATCATTGATCGTCAGGAGATCGAGGTTCGGAGAGTTGCTTCAGAAGAGAACATTGCTGATCCATTCACGAAGGCCCTTCCTCAGATTCAGTTCGAGAGGCTACTCGAGATCATTGGTCTGCGATATGCCAGTACATGGCCCTAGTGCAAGTGGGAGATTGTTAGTGTTTATGCCCTAGAAGGCCATTACTGTATCATACTAGCTTGTATATTACTTAATGGAAGCTTGGGATATTCACATGTATATAACAGTCTTGCTAAACATGGTAGTATGCTACTTGGTTTTTCTATCTTAATATGTGAGTATACGTATTGATAGAGCTCTTAGGATCTTGCTTGTCTACCAGCGTTGTGATGGCAGTCACACTTGTGGGGGCTGGGTAGTCTACAAGCACATCCTTTTTCAGGTCCCTGGTCGTTGGATTATCGAGACAGAGCATCGATACTCCGGAGTAGACTGGTGTGTACGCTTCTCATCCCAGTTGGGGAGATGGTCTGTCCCACAGCCGTCAGTACGTAGTACTGGAGATAGTATACAGGTGCTCGTTAGGTTACGGGTACACCGGACAGGACTCACAGGGAACTGTTGGTTGGTTTGATACCAGTCGTCAGTGAACAGTTCCCAGGTGACATGAGTACAGCGTAGTCCGCAGACTTGACACTGCTACTTCGCCTCGAGTGTGTCCCACTGTTCTTAGATTGCTACCCTACCACGGCTCAAAGGAGTCGTGCAAACAGGTAGCAGTTGGGTGCAGTCCCGAGCACTTGGAGGCAGTGGCGGTTAGACAGGATTCGTCCCTCCCGGTATTGGGAGTAGATATCGTGCTGTGTCAGAGAGCCATTACGCAAAGTCCCTGGCCAGGGCAAGCGAGATTTGCTGGTAGGTTCCAGCAGTTTCTCAGGGTGTAATGGGCTTCACTCCGACACGACTTATACCGCTATTAGGGGACTGACGCTTGCCGCCCCCCTAGGCCCGATATGCGATAGTCTTGGACGAACGGACCGGACTGTATGGAGATTGTCACATCAGACTCAGTAGGAGTTCGGATGGGTTTACTCATCGGCCTTCTTATCGACAGCTACCTGGGGACCGTTACGTACAGCTAGTGCCGCTTGCGGTCTGTGGTTAAACCCACTGCCAGCGTAGTAGTCGAGTCTCTAGAGTCCCACACAGAGAGTTTCCTACTCCAGGCGAAACGATATAGAGGTTGCATGGTTTTGCGACAAAGGGTTCGGACACATACGTGCGTTTACGCGCGTACGACTTTCGGACAGATTTTACCAGTCGGCTTTGGTTTAAGCCAGTTACTGGTATCCGGTTATTGGATTTTTACAGTCTAAAGTTTTTCCGTATTTTTACGGATCGGAGGGGCGTTCTCGTAATTACTCGAGAAGCTTCTAGAAGATGTGACTAAGGAGGTTTGTTTTGGAAAGAGAGTGAGTCATAGTGGTGATTCATTCACTTCATTAATGCACATTTATTGCTTAATGACTCATGTTAATGAATCATCACAAGATATTTTGTGAAGCATGCTTATTCATTTCCTTTATTGATTTATTGAAAATAAGAATGCTTCATAATATTATGATACACTCTCTCTCTTCTCTCATTATCATATCACACATTCTCTCTCCTCAAGCTCTCATCTTCAAGATACTAACCTTAATCCTCATGTGTTGAGAACAAAGGTTTAGTTAGACTAAACAATCCATAACCTACACTCTTTATCATTCTCTCATCTTTGATTAGCAATCAAAGTTGATTAGTTACCTCAAGTTAGAGGTTTAGCTTGGAGTTTTGCTCTCGGGTGGATCGTCTACTACCTAGAGAAGGCCGAGGAGAACCAAGGAGGACATAAAGAAGAAGGACCGGTTCATTAGGTATAATCCCTAATCACTTTTGTGAAAAGAAACTCATAGAATACGGTTATTTAGAGTTTAGCTTCGATTCAAGCGGTTAGTCGATGTTCGTTGTTTAAACTTGATAAGTTTTTTGTAAATTCCGCCTCCCCATAAGTACTGGGGTGTACTACATCGACTTACAGTATGTGCAAATACTTATGTATATAAATATGGGTGTACAATGGGTATGTACACAAGGATGCCATGCAAGAGATCATATCTTGAATGCAAAAGTACTACAGTGTAGTGACATGGCAATTATCGATGATGAAGTGTGTGAGCCGGCAAGCAAGTTATCACGACCCGAAAGTACGGAATATGACCGGCACTTAGACTACGAACGTCTCAAGGAGTACGTATGCTAAGTAAGCCGAAACCCAGAAATCCAAACCAAGAGAAGTAGTAGAGAATAGGAAGAACCATATCAAATCAACCTGTATGCAACATAATATACAACGCCTAAAGGCGAGGATCACAACAGAAATGGAACTCAACCAGCAAGAAACTCAAGAAATATAACATGCTACTCTATGGTCGAAAGAATAACATTACTGGTCTCTATCTCAAAAAATACAAGTTTGGTTGATGGAACTTCTAGATACAACTGAAATATAATATACAAGGTATAATGATGGGTAAGATACAATAAACCCACCTACTAGCAAGTCACCCGAAAAGAAACCGTGCCCGCAAAGCCGTAATGAAATCCGTACGGCAACACCTGCAAGAAACTGGGGCACAACGGGGGTGAGTTGCCAACTCGTGAGTAGAAAAAGATCTACGAACAGAAAATCGCATGAATAACGCATCCTTGGTCAATGATCATAATATAACCTCAAATATATAAATAACATGCAGCCTATAACAATGGCTAGGGTAATATCTAACCCGAGTGTGATCTCATGTGCCCGTGTCAGTGCCTCAGGTAGCAATATATCATATGAATGAGGTATGAATGCATGAAAACAGAATACATGTAAATGAAGAAACTATTTTCATAAATTAGTGAGATTTCCTTTGTATTTTTAAAATGAGGTATCATAAATGAAATCAGCATCAACAATGTCTAGCATCGACACAAAACATAAATCTCAATGTCTCAAAACCTCAGGCTCCGGCCATCCGGACTGGCCTGTATCATCAAATCTCAGTACCTCAATATCTCGAAATCTCAATGTCTCAATCTCAATATCTAGGGCGCCGTCAGTCCAGACCGGCCCCTACCATCCATCTCAAGACCACGACGGTATCCTCCGGATATCCGACGCATCGGGTAAAATCACCGGTAGGTAGTCTCCCACTGCCAGGCTCATCGTCATTACCACGAGCTTCTTGCCCCGGGGTACCATACCGGGTCCACCATGTACCCGAAACGGTTCATCCAACTCCTCGAATCGGGTCTCCAAATCTATCAGCAAACTCATGGTGGACGACTCATACATCATGGGAAAAACCGCGCTTTTTATTTAAAAAGAGAAAGAAGAAGTTTGTATATGTTTTGCGGTTTTCCCCAAATCCAGAAAATCTCATGGAAATCCAAATCCAAAACCTCAATAGCACGTAAAAAGTGAATATATGCATGAGAATCCATGAATGCGGCATAAACACTGAATAACAGTATGCATGAGGTAGCAGGTAATAACTATAATGTCTAAACTAACATATAAGGCAAGTACACTAATATCATGTCTAAACTATTAGCTAACAGGCCATGTCAAGCAATAATATTTTCTAAGGTGTACGTGACATGGCAATTACCGATGAAGATGTGTGTGAGCCGGCAAGTAAGTGTACGTTGTACATACGCATCATCGGTAATGGTGCTGGTGTCCTAACCACAAGATATCAACAGTAGAATATGAAGCATAATATAAGCATGTGATGCGGAGCAAACAACAATAATGAGCGGGAGCTGAATACTAGACGCAACGATAATTAATCTGTTTTAACCTAATACAAGTCGTACAATGGTGCCTTTTGAAATAACACGAATCGTGGGGTTTTGAAAATAGGGGCTACGTTGTTTTGAAGAAAAGATACGTTTTTCGAAATATCCGTAGGATCCCTTAGGCTGTCTTTAAAAATACGCACGACTCGTAAGCTTTGAAATAGGTAGGAACCGAATCTAATCTAACAACTAACTAAACTAAAGGGCTACGCTATAAGCTAGACTACAGGTAAGGAAACCGCCTAACATCTGAGTCGATACATATACATACCTGTATATATATTAGTCGGTGATCCCGCCTGAATAATATCATATCCGATACCATATCTATAATTAGACATACCAAGTCAAGAGTGCGGATCAATCATCAAGATATAGCTCGTAC
Organism: Agapanthus africanus; assembly: GCA_030015575.1. Lineage (NCBI taxonomy): Eukaryota > Viridiplantae > Streptophyta > Magnoliopsida > Asparagales > Amaryllidaceae > Agapanthus > Agapanthus africanus. The sequence goes on along the minus strand of JASDDO010000012.1, from coordinate 290,974,566 downwards.
GTAAATCCGTCGTACGGCATCCCCAAATCTGGGTACGGGTCAATATCATATTCCTCACACTATTCCTCTGGTATCCTCTTTATCCAAGATCATAGTCTAGGGTACTGACCTATGTCTAGTACAATACTAATATCCTCAATATACTCATGATCTGACTACTGCTCGACAATCTCGTACAAACCGATATCGTCAGCACATATCATCATCAAGGGGTATACATCGCCCGATACGGCCTAATATCAATATCCTAGCATATTATGCCTCATATCACGATCACATGTCGACCATTTATTTATAACACTATTCACCCGTATCGCCGCCGCAAGATCCGCTATAACAACAGGACGTACCTTAAGTACGAATCCTGCCATATCACCAAGATCACAACCACAAACAAATCTCATCGACTCAGCTCAATCCCAAGTATCCTCCTCAAATCCGTATGTGAACACATAGTCCCATACCCATGTGAACATATAAATATATTCCCATACACGCACATATGAAATAAGGAATGTATGCAAGTATGTATATGTGTGTATGTGTAAGTGTAGTGCACCCACTACCTAAGCTTTCGTAACCATGCACCAATCCAACACCAATATCCATCTAAAATCATCAATAATAAATCCTAACAACATATCATAAATTGTTGGTGTGTATACGCATCCGTATACATCACCACGGACTGCGGGGGTGCTATACGCCATCCACCCGACTTCTCCCCGTAGATATAAATCTACTCACCTGGTCCTCGCTAGCCGGTACCGATATCGCCACGCGCTTTCATGTCGTCTCAAAGTCCACATGGGGGTACCTACATATCATAACGCACCATATCGCATTAAAACTAAATTCGAAATCGAAACGGCATACGAAAATCAAATCGGCACGCGTATCACGCATTGGTCCAAACCTATCGCCTACGCATGCAAGAATAGTCAAACCAACCCTCGATGTCGATGTACAAACGTCAAACCATCGAGAAAAATCCAATCACACTCATTTGCACATTCACGAACACTAATTTTAATATAAACTAGGTTAAAACTCACAAAAACCTCAATTTTTGCTTAAAAAGTCATTTTTCCGAAAATCTAGCAAGCACAATTCGCCGTTTTTGTACAAAACAGGATGTTTAAATGAATGTAGCGGCCAATATATTTATTAAATATCTTTAAAAATTCGTATAAACAATTTCCGGAATTTAATCTCATTAAATTCCAAAAATCCTAATATTCTAGTTTACCAAAAATACCCTTTTTAACAATTTCAAAGAAAAATGCACAAACTACAATCTACCTTAGAATTGCATGATCCAAAGCATTAAACCACACTTAATAAAGTTAATGAAGCCAAGAAAAACCTAATCACATTTTTAATCCCAAGCATTTAACAAATTTCAAAAACCTAGTAAGCAAATTAGCAAAATAACAAAATTTTTAAAGCTAGCCATTAGCACTAGCTACTAAACTTGTATTAACATAACAACAAAGCCTAATTATAACACACAACCATACACCAATTTTATAAACCCTAACTTGCATTCAATTTCACAACTTGAATTCCAAAACTTGCAATTAAACTCACATATCCAAATAACACTTAATTAAATTAGCTTAAGAAATTAATAACAATTTAAGCAACAAAAAGTTTTAGAATTATACCCAAAAATATAAGAAGGTCCACAAGACTCCATGGCCTCCCAAAATGCTCTCTTTTCACAAGGATCCATGCTAAACGGGCTAAGCTAAAATGGGTAGGACTTTGATTTTGATTTTGTGGGATTTTTGGTGGATTTTTGATGTAATTTTTCATGAAGTTTTGAAGGGAAAAGAGAGGGGGAAATGGAGGGGGGGCTGCTGTGGGGAGAAGGAATTTTCGGCCAGAAAAGTGGGTGGGGGAGAGAGAGGGTGGTGAGGAAAATGGGAGGGGGGGACAAGGTCAAGGTCAAACAAAGTCAAAAGTCTAACTACTTCACTCATTTTCTTTTCTTTCATTTCTTTTTCCTTGAAAATAAAGTGGGAAAAATATGGTGGGTGCTGAATTCAGCCATGGGGAGGAGTAAGTGGGTGTGTGTGGGTGTGGGCACGGGTGTGGGGTGATGAAAAATGATAAATACAATACCCCAAACATCCAATTACGCTAAAAAAAGCCTTTTTTCTTCAATAATTTCTAAACCATTTTGGCAAATGATTTCGTTCCAAAAACCACATGATAAATTTTTATTTAATGTTTTATGATGCACAAAATTTGTTTCAACTCATTCCAATTTGTAATTTTCCCTAATTAAATGTATTAGTGACGGCTTAAAATAATAATAAAATAATAATTTTTTCAGAAAATTTGAAATTTCACCAGCGGCTCAATAAACACCAAATAATAGCAATTACATAGCTAGACTATGTATATTTAATTTTTATAATAAGATATTTGTATTTTGACTTTTTACAGAAAACCCCCTCATTTTACCGATTTTCCGAAATTTCACCGAAACGATTTTCAAAACGCTACACAAGTGTACGTGGAACATATGCATCATCGATAATGGTGCTGGTTGTTAGTTATATGTATGCCCTAGAGGCCGTTACTGTACATGAGATGTATATTGTAGTGGATGCTGGGGCATATATAGGTAAGACTTTCTTGCTCGACATGATAATGTAAGTCCACGTTGCCCACCCCGGTGCTTGCCGGAAGGCGGAAAACGGAATAAAAATCGGATTTTTATGAGCTTAGGCAACATGGACTATGCTTAGAAGGATCTTTGCTAAACAAAAACTTGCTAAAGCTAACTAGTAAGTAGCTAAGTGCTAGATAGGTTATACCTTGGGATTTAAGTCCTTCTCTCCTTGCTCCTTGGAGTGGTGGAAGGAGGTCACCTTGGTCGTCTTCTCACGTCGAAGAAAGATCCACCCGAAAGCCTCAACCTTTGGCTTCAACTCCAAGCTAGAAGTAACTAGGGTGCAAGAGGTGCTAATACTTGAACCCTAGATGAGAGTAGAGAAGATCAAGAGAGGGTTTTTCTCAAGCTCAAGTGTTTCTCAACACATGAGAGGGGAGAGCTTGAGGGAGAGGAAGAACAAGAGAGAGAAATGAAATGATAGAATGAGAAATGAATAAACCATTCTCACAAATATATGTGTATTATTTTAATTAGATAATTAGTAAGATAATTGTCATGGTTAATCATGACATGACCATTATCATTTCAATTTGCAAGGATCAAAAAGCATCTTCCAAAAGAAATGATGATGGTCAAAGTGTCAACCTAGGTCAACAAGTCAATAAGGTCAAATGGTCAACAACCATAACCATGCTCAATTATTAAACTAATACCAATTAACAATAATACACACATAAACATTAGGGTTAATAAAATGACAATAGCCATTAACCCAAATCAAGGTCCTCTCCCTCTGTCTCAAGCAACTGTGCATACGCACCTGCATTCGTGTTCCGAGGAACACGAACACAATGAGAAAAACCAATCCCAAATCATATACTAGGATCCGGCTTAAACCAAAGCCCGCTAGTATAAACTGTCCGGACAGCAAACGTGCACAAGTGCGCGGATGTGAACGAACCCTGTCGCAAAACCATGCGACCTCTACTCATTTTGCCTAAAGGAGAATAGCTCTCTGTGTGGGACTCTAAAGACTCGACACTATGATGGCAGTGGGTTTAACCACAGACCGCAAGCGGCACTAGCTGTACGTAACGGTCCCCAGGTAGATGTCGATAAGAAGACTGACGAGGTGAACCCCATCTGAACTCCTACTGAGCCTGTACGTGACAATCTCCGTACAGTCCGGTCTGTTCGTCTGATACATCGTATGGCGGGCCTAGGGGGGCGGTGAACGTCAGTCCCCTAATAGCGGTACAAGTCGTGTCGGAGTGTAGCCTAGAACACCCTGAGATAACACTGGAAACCTACCTTTATATCTCGCGTGCCCTGGCCAGGGACTACTCGTGTAATGGCTCTCTTGGACACAGCGCGATGTCAACCCCCAATACCGGGAGAGACGAATCCTGTCTAGCCGTCACTGCCTCCAAGTGCTTCGGGACTGCACCCAAAAACTACCTGTTTGCACGACTCCTTTGAGCCGTGGTAGGGTAGTAATCAAAGTGCAGTGGGAACACACTCGAGGCGAAGTGACAGTGTCAAGTCAATGGACTAAGCTGTACTCATGTCACCTGGGAACTGATAACTGACGATAGGTATAATACCAACCAATAGTCCCCGACGAGTCCTGTCCAGTGTACTCGTAACCTAACGAGCACCCGCATACTATCTCAAGTACGACGTACTGACGGCTGTGGGACAGACCGTCTCCCACACTGGGATGAGAAGCGCATACGCTAGTCTACTCCGGAGTATCGATGCCCTGTCTCGATAGTCCAACGACTAGGGACCTGTATAAGGATGTGCTTATAGATCACCCAGCTCCCATGAGTGTGAGCGCCATCACAACGCCGGTAATCAAGCAAAGATCCTAAGGGCTCTACTAATATGTATATCAGCAATATGCTAAAAGAAACACATGCACATATTAAAGCAGAGACAAACCAAGTAGCATACTACCATTTCGAGCAAGATTGTATATACAACTGTGAATATCCCAAGCTTCCATTAAGTAATATACAAACTAGTATGATACAGTAATGGCCTCTAGGGCATATACACTAACAATCTCCCACTTGCACTAAGGCCATGTACTGGCGTATCGAAGACCTATCATCTCGATCAGCCGCTCGAACTGAGTCTGGGGCAAGGCCTTGGTGAATGGATCTGCTGTGTTATCCTCTGATGCAACTCTCCGGACCTCGATCTCCTGGCGATCCACGATCTCCCTGATCTGGTGATACCGCCTTAAGATGTGTCTGGATTTCTGATGGGACATGGGTTCCTTCGCTAAAGCTATAGCCCCGTTGTTGTCGCAATACAGAGGTATTGGGTCAACAATGGACGGAACCACCTGAAGTTCTCTCAAGAACTTCCTCATCCAGACAGCTTCTTTTGCGGCATCAGATGCAGCGATGTATTCTGCTTCCATAGTCGAGTCAGCAACGGTTTCCTGTTTGGACCTCTTCCAACACACCGCCCCTCCTTTGAGGGTGAAGACAAAACCCGACATGGACTTGGAATCATCCTTGTCACTCTGGAAGCTGGAGTCAGCAAAGGCCTCAATCTGCAGGTCTTTTCCACCATACACCAAGAACATCTCCTTAGTCCTTCTCAGGTACTTGAGAATGTTCTTTACTGCTATCCAATGTTTCTCCCCAGGGTTTGACTGATACCTGCTTACCACACTCAGTGCATAAGCCACATCCGGTCTGGTACACAACATCGCATACATTATAGAGCCTACCGCAGAAGCGTAGGGTATAATAGATATGCGATCCCTCTCTAAATCAGTCTTGGGAGACATCTCTTTAGAGAGGGTGATCCCGTGACAAGCCGGTAGATTACCGCGCTTGGAATCTTCCATACTGAATCTCTTCAGTATGGTGTCGATGTACCTGGACTGTGAAAGTCCTAATATCCTCTTGGATCTGTCACGGTAGATCCGGATACCCAGAATGTATGAGGCATCACCCAGGTCTTTCATGGAGAACCTGTGTGACAATAACCCCTTGACAGATTGTAGCATAGGAATGTCATTTCCTATTAAGAGAATGTCATCCATGTATAAAACGAGGAATACTACAGTTCTCGCTACAAATCTACAATAGATGCATGGTTCATCTGGATTTTTGATAAAGCCAAATTCCTTGACCGTCTCATCAAAACAGATGTTCCAACTCCGCGATGCCTGCTTTAGTCCATAAATGGACTTAAGCAACTTGCACACTTTTCCGCTGCTCCCACTCTGAATGAAACCCTCTGGCCGATCCATATAGACACACTCCTCTAAATGTCCATTTAGAAAAGCTGTCTTTACGTCCATCTGCTAAATCTCATAATCGTGGAAGGCAGCAATGGAAAGAAGGATCCGAATGGATTTCAGCATAGCTACTGGAGAAAAGGTTTCTTCATAGTCCAAACCAGGTCGCTGACGAAAACCTTTTGCTACCAGTCTAGCTTTATAGGTCTTAACCTTTCCATCTACACCTATCTTCCTTTTGAAGATCGACTTGCATCCTACGGGTTTTACCCCGTCTGGAGCAATTTCCAACGTCCATACTTTGTTGGTGTACATGGACTCCATCTCGGTCCGCATTGCATCCAGCCATTTTACCGAGTCGACGCTCTGAATGGCTTGCTGGAAGCTAGTAGGCTCATCACAGTCTATGATGCAATCCTCTCTATCCCCGTCAATGAGAAAATCGTAGTATCTCTCGGGCGGATGAGACTGCCTACTACTCCTGCGGAGTGGCGTGGGAATGTCCTGATCTTTTGAACCCTCTGGTTCAACCAAGCTTTCAGTAATAGCTCGTGGTTCTGGAATTTCTTCCAGTTCTATTGCGCTCCCACTTAATTACTTTTCTATGAACTGGTGTTCTAGAAAGTGGGCATGGCGAGAAACAAGGACTTTTTGTTCCTCTTCGCAATAGAAGTAATATCCCTTGGAGCTCTTTGAATATCCCACAAACTTGCACTGTACTGAGCGTTCCTCGAGCTTGTCTGCATGCTGCTTTTTTACAAAAGCTGGACATCCCCATGTCTTAATGTGATTAAGATAGGGTCTCTTCCCACACCACATCTGATATGGTGTAGTAGGCACAGTCTTAGTTGGAACTCGGTTCAAAAGCTATGCAGCTGATTCTAGCGCATATCCCCAGAACGATCGCGGCAACTCAGCGTTACTCATCATGGACCGTACCATATCCAATAGGGTTCGGTTCCGTCTCTCCGATACACCATTATGTTGCGGAGTGTATAGAGAAGTAAGCTGAGAGAGAATTCCATTCTCTTTTAAGTAACCCAGGAACTCGGCACTCAAGTATTCACCACCTCGATCAGATCTCAGTGTCTTTATACTTTTGCCTGTTTGTTTTTCTACTTCATTCTTATATTCCTGGAATTTTTCAAAAGCCTCGGATTTATGTTTCATTAAGAAGACATAACCGTACCTTGAAAAGTCATCCGTAAAAGTAATGAAAGATGAATAACCGCTTCGTGCATGTGTAGACATTGGACCGCACACGTCACTGTGTACGAGTCCCAAGAGCTCGCTCGCTCTTTCTCCGTGTCGAGTAAACGGAGTCTTTGTCATCTTTCCTTTGAGACAGGATTGACAAGTTGCATACGACTGATATTCGAACGGATCCAAATATCCTTCTGTGTGTAACTTAGTCAACCTTCTCTCATTGATGTGACCCAGTCTACAATGCCATAAGAAAGTTTTATTTATTTCTGGAGAGATTCTTTTGTGTGTATTCTGTACATTGAAAATCTGTGGTTGGTTTAATACGTATATACCGTTGTTCAATGTACCTGACCCAATGAAAGCTTGATTAAGGTGAATGTTCACTACATTACTTACAAATGCAAATTCATAACCTTCTTTAGATAATAAAGATACAGAAATGATATTACAGGTTGCATTTGGTACATAATAACAACTACGCAAAACCAAAAAGTGTCCATCTGACAATCCCAGGTGATAGTCCCCCACGGCCTCAGCATCCATGCTAGCACCGTTCGCAACTCTGAGGGTCATGTCACCTGCCTTCAAAACTCTACGCTTTCTCAACGCCTGCAAATTATTACAGATATGAGATCCTGATCCGGTATCCAATACCCAGGAAGTAGAGTTTATTGATAGACAGTTTTCAATAACATACACACCTGAAGCTGAAGCTGCAACTCGCTTCAAATCCTGTGTTCTGGCTTTCCAAGCCTTGCAATCCTGTTTCCAGTGACCACTTTTGTGACAATAGAAGCATTCTTCCTTCCCCACTAGCTTCCCCGCTATCTTTGTTGCTTTTCCTTTTCCCTTCGTATCCACTTTACCGACACCGCCTCTTGGTTTGGCAGGGGCTTTCTTCTTCTTACCCTTGGCTTTCGCCCTGGATCTAGAAGAGGAAGATCCTCCTACAAACAAAGTGGATGTCTCCCTACCTTTCTGTAGGGTGCCCTCAGTACTCCTCAATATGTTCAGAAGTTCGGAAAGTTCTACCTCCTTTCCTTGCATGTTGAAGTTAAGAATAAACTGGGCGTAAGTGGAAGGAAGGGACTGGAGAATTAAATCGGTATAGAGTTCATTCTCCAACATGGTCCCAAGGTCCGCGAGCTCCTCAATGTAGCCAATCATCTTAAGCACGTGTTCCGCTACCGATGATCCGACGGCCAACCTTGCCGAAAACAACTTCTTCGACACTTCGTATCTTGCGATACGAGACTGCTCCCCATACAGTTCTTTTGTATGAAGAAATATGGACTCTAGGTCCATATTCTTGTGCCTCCTCTGATGTTCATTGTCCATCGAGGCTAATACGAGGCATTTGGCCTTCACGGAATCTATCTCCCATGTCTTACGGATTTCCTTATCCGCGACGCTGGAGGTGGGACCTGGGACAGGGGGAGCTTTAGTGGTAAGGACATACCCCAACTTGTCGTAAGTGATTGCCATCTTGACATTCCTGAGCCAATCTTTGTAGTTTGGCCCTGTCAATATGTTTTTATCTAGTAATAATTTAAGTCCGGTCATCTTGAATGGTCGCTGCAATTAGGAGAGAGAAAAGTAACACTTTAGCATGATGCTCTTGCAAGTTTAGAGTGGTTTTTAGTTTGTCTAAACTGGATGGCTCCCACTGTCTCTCGAATCCATTCTCAAACCGTAAAGAAAAGGATTAGTCAGGATCACTCTCACCGTACAATACTTGCTTAACCGTTCAGCCAGGCCAGTGTCGGTACTTCGAGGGAGGTTTTCCAACGCTTTCGCGAAGTTCCTTAATTAAGTAACCTCTTTTCCCTGTGGGCGTAGCCCCGCTAACACATTTCTAGACACCTACTAAGTTTATAGCATTGATCGTTAAGTGAGAGTTTTCCCAAGGAGTAGCATATACTCACAGTAGGATCGGGATCCAAATATCATCGCGTGATAAAACCGAAGGAATCCTACCAGAATCATCACACTCCAAATGGTATGCAACGCTAGCAAGTTTCAGTACTTATGAAACTCCCGATGTGGATTTTTGCCCCATGCTCTTATGACCTTGACTTTGGCCAAAATATCATAAGTCACATGTCAAGTTCTACCCGCCATTCTCCTGGTTAATTTGGACCCACCCATACCTACCCTTGACTTTGGCCAAAATGGCAGCACGACTGTCCCAAACCAACGCATCTATCTATGCTGCACATGAATACCCAATAGCTACCAATCACTATGCCTTGACTTTGGCCAAAATACATAGCTTGAATACTTTTTGACCATTCATGTGGAATGACGGAGGGCTACGGATGGTTTTGGCGAAACCGTGAACGTAGTGAACTTGATCTAATCGATGGAGCGAGATAGCTTTTAAAAAGAGTGGTTCAAGCTCCGCGTTTAAAAGTTTAGTTTTGAAAAGAACCGAGTGGTTTTCAAAGTGTTCCAATCGACTTTTACTTGGTTTATTTTCTTGCATTAGTTCTTTTAATGCGTCCCATCATTTAATCCTACCGTTGCAGAAAACAACCAAAATATGACGTATGCTTATGCCATTCGCATTCGCTACGGGGCCCCGTCATCACCCGTTAGGTTACTTAACTAACGACAGAGCGGGGGCTGGGCTAGCGCGGCTGTAAAACATAAGCAACGCCTAAATAGTAATCATATATAAATATATAGAAATGATAGACATTACAGATCACAGATGAATACATTGGATATACTAGGAATCCGCAATCCGTTCGAGCCTGCAACGAAAAGCGGATTACACGGTCGCGGTGAATAGCCAAATACCCTACCCAAGACCCCTACGGGTGCGGCAAACTACCCGCCAAGTACCCGAAGCGAAGCAACCTCCCTCACCACCGTGAGTAGGCCACTCGGCACTTCGAGATACCCGGTAGTTTGTGCACCCCTCCATGGGTCTATCCTAGGAGCAAAAAAAGTAAAAAGAATTATACAATGGCGGCTACAACCCCGACCCGGTTGTGCGGCCAAACAAATAATAATATTACATCAATTTACATATTACAAATGAATGAAAGAAAAGCAACACTCATCTCACATCCACCCCGGCTATTCACCCGCGACAATCCAACCCATTCATATACACAAACCAGTATCGATCACAGATCACGGATATGTATAACCCCGACTAATCGACATATAGAGATTAGCCGACGTTCAATACTAGCAAACATCACAGATATAACCTTTGTAGTCAAAGTGTATTGAAGTTCGAAAAAAATACGGATTTATAGGCCCCCAAAAATAAATTTCTATTCTGGAAAATCTGGGCACAAATAAACCATCTGAAAAATCCAAAAACCAAGCCAGAAATACACTGCACCAAACTCGACTCAGTGAAGAGTTAAAACGGCGGCGGTTCCGCGGCAATAACTTGCTATTACCGCTGAACCGCGGCGGTTTAGACGACTCACTGGACCGGGTTTGGTGGTTTTCTTTAAAAAACCCTGAGACGATTTTAGCAGTATAACAAATTTTGTTTTGACCAGAAAAAAAATTAACAGAAAACTAGGGTTTTGAAATTTTGATTTTTCGATTTTTCCGTTTCGATCTTCGATACACTTCACTACTTAGCTAGTTTATGTTTAGTTAGGCTCTGATACCACTGTAAGTCCACGTTGCCCACCCCGATGCTTGCGGGGAGGCGGAAAACGGAATAAAAATCGGATTTTTATGAGCTTAGGCAACATGGACTATGCTTAGAAGGATCTTTGCTAAACAAAAACTTGCTAAAGCTAACTAGTAACTAGCTAAGTGCTAGAAAGGTTATACCTTGGGCTTTAAGTCCTTCTCTCCTTGCTCCTTGGACTGGTTGAAGGAGGTCACCTTGGTCGTCTTCTCACGTCGAAGAAAGATCCACCCGAAAGCATCAACCTTTGGCTTCAACTCCAAGCTAGAAGTAACTAGGGTGCAAGAGGTGCTAATACTTGAACCCTAGATGAGAGTAGAGAAGATCAAGAGAGGGTTTTTCTCAAGCTCTAGTGTTTCTCAGCACATGAGAGGGGAGAGCTTGAGGGAGAGAGAGAAATGAAATGATAGAATGAGAAATGAATAAACCATTCTCACAAATATATGTGTATTATTTTAATTAGATAATTAGTAAGATAATTGTCATGGTTAATCATGACATGACCATTATCATTTCAATTTGCAAGGATCAAAAAGTATCTTCCAAAAGAAATGATGAGGGTCAAAGTGTCAACCTAGGTCAACAAGTCAATAAGGTCAAATGGTCAACAACCATAACCATGATCAAATATTAAACTAATACCAATTAACAATAATACACACATAAACATTAGGGTTAATAAAATGACAATAGCCATTAACCCTAATCAAGGTCCTCTCCCTCTGTCTCAAGCAACTGTGCATACGCACCCGCATTCGTGATCCGAGGAACACGAACACAATGAGAAAAACCAATCGCAAATCATAACTAGGATCCGACTTAAACCAAAGCCCGCTAGTATAAACTGTCCGGACAGCAAACGTGCACAAGTGCGCGGATGTGAACGAACCCTGTCGCAAAACCATGCGACCTCTACTCATTTTGCCTAAAGGCGAATAGCTCTCTGTGTGGGACTCTAAAGACTCGACACTACGCTGGCAGTGGGTTTAACCACAGACCGCAAGCGGCACTAGCTGTACGTAACGGTCCCCAGGTAGATGTCGATAAGAAGACTGACGAGGTGAACCCCATCTGAACTCCTACTGAGCCTGTATGTGACAATATCCGTACAGTCCGGTCTGTTCGTCTGATACATCGCATGTCGGGCCTAGGGGGGCGGTGAACGTCAGTCCCCTAATAGCGGTACAAGTCGTGTCGGAGTGTAGCCCAGAACACCCTGAGATAACACTGGAAACCTACTAGTATATCTCGCTTGCCCTGAACAGGGACTACTCGTGTAATGGCTCTCCTGGACACAGCGCGATGTCAACCCCCAATACCGGGAGAGACGAATCCTGTCTAACCGTCACTGCCTCCAAGTGCTTCGGGACTGCACCCAAAAACTACCTGTTTGCAGGACTCCTTTGAGCCATGGTAGGGTAGTAATCAAAGTGCAGTGGGAACACACTCGAGGCGAAGTGACAGTGTCAAGTCAACGGACTAAGCTGTACTCATGTCACCTGGGAACTGATAACTGACGATAGGTATAATACCAACCAACAGTCCCCGACGAGTCCTGTCCAGTGTACTCGTAACCTAACGAGCACCCGCAAACTATCTCAAGTACGACGTACTGACGGCTGTGGGACAAACCATCTCCCACACTGGGATGAGAAGCGCATACGCTAGTCTACTCAGGAGTATCGATGCCCTGTCTCGATAGTCCAACGACTAGGGACCTGTATAAGGATGTGCTTATAGATCACCCAGCTCCCACGAGTGTGAGCGCCATCACAACGCCGGTAATCAAGCAAATATCCTAAGAGCTCTACTAATATGTATATCAGCAATATGCTAAAAGAAACACATGCACATATTAAAGCAGAGACAAACCAAGTAGCATACTACCATTTCGAGCATAATTGTATATACAACTGTGAATATCCCAAGCTTCCATTAAGTAATATACAAACTAGTATGATACAGTAATGGCCTCTAGGGCATATACACTAACAGATAGTACGCTATCTGGTTGCTCTTTATCTTAACATGTATACTTACTGTCTCTCTGTTACATGTTGATAAAGCCCTTAGGATGTGTACTCGACTTGCAGGACTATGATGTAGATCATACTAGTGGGGCCTGGGTAGTCAATGAGTACATCCTTCAATGTTCCTAGTCGTGGGAATATCGAGACGGGGCATCGATATTCCAGAGTAGGCTAGCGTATATCTTCTCGACGCATGTGATGGGCGATGGATGATCCCATATCCATTGGCGTTTAACATCAGAGACGGTATGCGGGTGCTCAGTGGAGACTGGGTACATTGAACGGACTCGCCGAGAACTCCTAGATGGTATTATACCTCACGTCAAATGGCAGTTCTCTGGTTACACTGGTACAGCTTAGTCTGTTGACTCGAGATCGTCATAGAGTCTCGTGTGTCTCCCACCGTGCTTTGATTTCCACCATACCACGGCTCTACTGAGTCGTGCAAACATGTGGTTTTTGGGTACAGTCCCGATTCACATGGAGGCAATGAGCGATAGGAGGGGATTCGTCTCTCCCGGTATTGGGGGTTGTTGTTGCGCTATGCTCGACTGGCCATAACTGAAAATCCCTGGCCAGTGTTGCAGTGATTTTCTGGTAAGTGTTATCAGTAGTTTCACGCTTGTTGTGGACCTTACATCGGCATGACTTATCAAGCCACTGGGTCTGACGTTTACCACCCCTAGGCGAGATATGCGACATATCAGACGAACAGACCGGACTGTGCGGTATGTGTTACTAATTGGATTCGCAGGAGTGTGAGCAGGTTTGCTCGTTGATCTCCTGATCGCTCAATACCCGGGTGTCCGTTATGTTTAGCAGACCGCTTGCGGCTTGTGGGTGATTGATATGATCACCACCTACAGCCGGCGTATTGACGAGTCTTTAGAGTCCTACACAGAGGTTTTCTGGCTCAAGCGAAACGAAATAGGAGCGCATATGAGATATGTGCAGGACCGAGAATAATACCAGTATGTGATACTGTATTCTATTCTCGCGATTTGTATCATCGGACGGTTATATGAGATATAGCCGGGTTACCGAATCAAGTGTTTATTCGATACATTGATACACTAGATATTAGTCGGTTATATGCGATATGACCGGATCGTTAAATCAAGTGTTGATTTAATGTATAATTATATATTTGATATATTACTTTACATTAACTACTATTGGTTCATTTAAGATTGATTTTCTCACTAGATTGTGCACATTGTTTATTTGTGATATATGCAAGTGTATATGTTTGTATCATGCTTGATGATACATACAAGATGGGTGTATGAGACATATATCAAGTTTAGGTTAAATTAGGGTTTACTTATTTCCTTAAGAATAACAAAAGAGAGGCGACTTTAGTCAATGTTATCAAGCTTGTAGAAGCTTGTATGCAACATTGACAAAGTCAACTCTTTTGTCATTCCTTAGGATATTAGTTAACCCAACCCTTAACCTCATACTTTGGTTAATTCTCTACATGAGTTAAGCATGAGGGCTTAACTCAACCATGGTGCAATAATTCAAAGGATAAGTTTTCATTTTGATGGATTATTCTTTCTTCTTCTTCTTCTTCATCAAGCTCCATGAAAAGCTTGCTAGCCCTAATGGTGCCATGAGAAAAAGTGTGAGAAAATCAATTCTAAAGTGAGCCCACTTCCTACTTCTTCATCCTCTACTACTTTCCTTGTATTTTAGGGTGTTCTCTTCACAATGTTTATGACCAAGTAAAGGAATAGCTTGAGTTTGAGTCTTCTCAACGTAGATCATCTTCGGCCTCGAAGTCAACGACCTAGCCAGCTCATTTCTCCGAGGAAATCATCACTCGAGTCCGGGATCTCGATGATCGCACCGAAGGGACGTCAACACGGAGCTTTAGAAGTGAAGGACCGGATCTACAATGGTTGTAATCCCTTTCATTTGTAGTTAAAATGTTTAACTTGCTAGTTTTCGCATAATCTCTAGTATACGATCTTGGTTAGGGTTGTTCGGCACGGCTATTTTATTTTAATCGGGCATGGTTGATGCCTTTTAGAACCTTATTAGAGTGCCTAGGAATGCTATTGTTGTATCAGAGCCAAGCTAGAGCTTTAGGCGAAGTCTAGACGAAGTTTAAAGTCCGATCGAACCCGGAAACCCCGATATTGACCCCTCTCTGGACATTTTTAAAAATGTTGATTTTTTCTGGATTAAAAATGCTCAGAAAATTAAGCAGGAAAAACTAAGAATTACTGTGAAGTACGACCCACTGATTCGTCTATATGACCGCGGAACCGCGGCCAAACCAAGGGTTTGGCGGCGGTTCCTCGGCCCAAATTATGACTTAGTCCCTCATACTTCATATATTTATTCTTAGGTGATTTCTTGTTAATTTTTTCTGGGAATTTTTTAATTCCACTCAAGTGTTGAGTTTTCTTAGGGTTGTATTGGGGACTCGTTGATTCGATCGGATAATTTAACTTTTTTTAGTTTGTCCGGGTAATTTTTAGATCGTGTTAAAAAGTTCGACCGGATATCAATAACTCATTTTTTCCCCTGCCGGAAAATTTCCCAGTGTTGGATTTTTTCCTTTGTTTAAGAACGTCTAAATTGTGCAAGTAACGCGATGGACCCTCTAGAAGACAACAAACCTTAACTCGATTATGTGACCGTCTTGAACTGCCTTTTGAACCTTAGGGTTTGGAGCAGTACGGCGTGCCACATGTGAGGCATTGGCTTGACCCTTCTACGGCTGGACCGTTGGTACTGTGGTATGAAATGGATGTTTTTAAACTCCCCTCAAGTGTTGAGCTATTGGGAAAACTTGGGTGTTTGATCATTCGATCGGAAAGTTTAACATTGTCTATTTATTTAGAATGTGATACAATATTTGGAATCCACAAGTAGTTATGAGATAACTAATTTGAATGTTATAAATCTAGCACTTTAGTCTCATTTGATCGGTTGCCATGGAATTTTGATGTGATCAAAAGTCCATCGCAATCACGTAGCGTACGCGGATACTCGCCGGGTAAACTTAATAGACAGCCACGCCCCATAGCCCCGACCAAGTGACTGAAGGAGAACCCCGTAGCCAAAAGCATCCGTTCGGGTGCTCGCGGCAGCGGTGTTCCGCCTTAGTTCACTTCGTCGACGGCATCCGGGGGTGCGGCCGTCTACTAAAGTTTGCGACGAGCATTCGATCAGTATGTCAGGAATCTTGTTGAATTGCCCGACTTGATATTGAAAAGAGTTTTCGATAATGAGACTAAAATGCGGGGTTTATAATTGTTAGGCATGTGATGTCTAAAGAATTCATATGATTAGGCATGCGATGTCTATGGAAATTGCGGATTCCAACTGTTGTAGTTTTACACTTTCTTTTCTGCGACCGTAAGTGGAATATGTGATATCGCCGGTTTCGTTGCTATATGTCAACGACAATTGGGATTGGCATATTTACTTACGTTGATGACATGTGATGTTATGTGTTGCTAGATATGTTATATTGGATCGTCGTGTTTGAATAGCCGGTTTTTTTTTTATGTGAGATGAGAGTTTTTCTTTTTCATTCATGTAAAATGCATTGTATGTAATATTCTTTTATTGAGGCACTTCCGGGCTGTGGATGATGTCACCATTGTATATTATTTATTTTTCCGCATTAGGATAGACCCAAAGCGGGGAGCACAAGTAACCGGGTTCTAGGGTCCAGTGGGAGACCATCTCGAGGAGTCGAGTCTGGGTCTCCTAACTTGTCACGACCCAAGGTTTGGCCCGTGACCGGCACTTAACCACGTAACGTCTACAGGCGTAACGTGACTAAGGGAACCGGAAACCCAGAAATCAAACCAGTGAAAGTATAGAGTGCGATAAGAATTAAATGAAAAACACCAACTAGCATGATAAGAAATCTAAGTATACAATCCCAAGATAACAATATACGACGCCGTAGCGAAGCTCAAGATCCAAAAGTGGGAACATCACAGATAGCATAAAAACTGCATAAGAAAAGTCGGCTCACAACGAGCACGACACCAGAACACAGATAAGGTACAACATCGTCCTCACACTGTCTCTAAGTCAAATACATACATGGTAGATGGAGAATACTAGATACAACAATGTACATACAGAAAGATAAACAGATACCGCACAAAACCCACCTATCAGCAAAAGAGCTAGTACACCAACTATGGGGGTATCTGTGTCAAAAGATGCAACCGCAGCCTGCCCCCTGACTACTCCGAAGGGCAACCTGCAAACACTGTGGCACAACGGGGGTGAGTTGCCAACTCGTGAATAGAGATAACATATAAAGGTAATCGCGAGCATGCACGTACTACGCTACTCTATCATATGCCAACAGATGATATCAATATGTGATACGCAGTATGTGCAATAATCATGCAAGTTCTCTATCAGGTACTGTACTACTGGGTGAGGTACAAATGCTCTATCAGGTAATGTAACTACAGGATGAGGTACAAATGCTCTATCAGGTAATGTAACTACAGGATGATGAGGTACAAATGCTCTATCAGGTAATGTAACTACAGGATGAGGTACAAATGCTCTATCAAGTAATGTAACTACAGGATGAGGTACAAATGCTAAATGCTGAGCAGGGGAAATATAGTATCTACACGGAATGTCAACGTGGGATATATGTATATCGGTGTCCATCAGTACACCCAGATCCCCCAAATAGCTCAGGCGCCGGCACCCCATCGGCCCTCGAATCCTGTACACCTCTGAGAGTCCCGAGTGCCCAACATCGGCACCCAAATATCATAAATACTCGTGTCCAGCATCGACATGCAAATCCTCATCCATCGGGCCCCGTCAGTCCGGGTCACCCACATCCATCTATAGACTCTGATCAGTATACTCCGGATAACTGTCAGGTCCAACCAATCACCGGTAGGTAGTGGTCCCTCTGCCAGGCTCACCGTCTACTGCACAGCGAAACCGTTCTCGCCCCGGGGTACCATACCGGGTCCACCATGTACCCGTAATCGGCCTCAACCGCCTCCTCGATTCGGGTTTCCATATATCACTCAAGCACCGAGAAAACACATGGTGGACGCACCGAAATATCATATCAAGGGAACCGGGTTTTTAAATGATTACATATTTGAAATAGCCACGGTTCCCAAATCCAGAAATCACATATAATCCAAACAAATACAAGTCAATGATCCGATATGATACGTGCGTCAAATGTAAATATCCGGTCAAGTTACATATAGATAAGTTACAAGATAATAATCCGATGTGACATATGCATCAGGTATGAATATCAAATAATGTTACATATAATGTGCTACAATGCAATGATCCGATGTGATATGTGTAGCAGGTATGAATATCAAGTCATGTCATATATAATAAACTACAATATGATGATCCGATGTGATATGTGTAGCAGGTATGAATATCAATCATGTCATATATAATGAACTAGAATGCAATGATCCGATGTGATATAGGCATCAAGTATGAATATATGGTCATGTCACAAATAGATGAACTAGAATGCAATGATCCGATGTGATATAGGCATCAAGTATGAATATATGGTCATGTCACAAATAGATGAACTAGAATGCTATGATCCGATGTGATATAGGCATCAAGTATGAATATATGGTCATGTCACAAATAGATGAACTAGAATGCAATGATCCGATGTGATATAGGCATCAAGTATGAATATATGGTCATGTCACAAATAGATGAACTAGAATGCTGTGATCCGATGTGAGGTGTGTAGAAGGTATGCAATGCACTAGCTAGTAACCATGAACATGCAATATATATATATGGAACACTATAAGGTCCTATCTGCCCTGACGTAGAACGCCATGCGGGCGATATCCCCGTAGATGTGAAATCTACTCACCGTAGTCTCTCGCTAGGTGTAGCCAACAACCTGCTTCCCTTTCTTCACTGCGTCCGCCGTACTCGCCTGCGAACCTAGAATTACACAATATATCATATGTAAGCTCGAAATCACACAAACGCGACATTAAAGCCCAACAAGTAACTCGTGTCGCGAACCAAGCGCGCGTGTGCGCGATACGCTAAAACGTGTGGTTACGCGTCTGAAATCACTCCGACGCGTCGCGATACGCAGAAACCCCAAACCCACACACACGTAACACGCGTGTCGCGAAAGGTTGAAAATACGGGAAAATAGCTATTCTACCCCAGATTTTGATACAGGAAAGATATTGAAAATATATATATACCAAAATAACCTACATATAAGCAGAGACCCACACCCCCAAACCCCAACCCAAATCTCCCCAGTCTGGCCGCAATTTGCGGCCAGAATGCCATTTTTGGCGGCCAGACTTGGGAATTGGGTCCCCAGGTTTGGTCGGTGCACTCCATACCATACATACATGCCAAAGCAATCACTAGTTTTGTTCTGAAAAGTCTCGGATAGCAGCAGATTCCTACAGTGTCTAAAATCAGTACAAAACACACATTTTGCACAAAAATGGAACTTTATGGTATTTTGATGAAATCTGAAACAAACCTAGGTCTAATCACTCACCAATAACTTGTTAATAAGCTAATCAAGCCACAACAACATAAGTTTTAACATGATACACTAAACCCCCTCCAAAAGCACTAAAATGGTACAAAAATGTGATATTTCTAAACTAAACATGCAAGTTATGGAAATTGGGTGCTAGGATTAAGATTTATACCTTAAATTGACCTTAGAGACACCAAAGTTTTCAGCTTTTCCCTCAGTTGCGCAGATTGGCCCTTGAACACCCCAAAAACCTCAATTTTTCATGTTTTAATGAAGGAAAAAGTATTGTTTTGGGTAGGGTTTGGTTTGGGAATCAAGGGTAAAGAAAAGGGAAAGAAATGATGAAGAATGGGGAGGGTTTTCTGCTGGAGAGTTGCAGGAAATTCAGAATGAGGAAGAGAGAGAGAGAAGAGAGGGAAATGGTCAAGAAAGTCCACCCTTTACCTACCCTCCATGCTTCCTTGTTTTACTTGGACTTTGAATTATATAATGGGTTTTAGAAAAGATTAAATGGTGGGAAAAGAGTTTGCAACCATGCATATGAAGGGTTAACAAGTTGCAAGAAAAGTCTAAGTATGCAAGGTGTACACAAGCACAAGACCTATCCCAAAATGTACACACTACCAATAACAACTATAAATCCTACGCACACACAAACATAAAAACATGCACGACTTCTAATTATCACCAACACCAAACAAACGGGAAAATCAAAGTGTTACAATCTACCCCACTTAAAGAAATTCGGTCCCCGAATTTAAAAATCTAACCCATACGCACCTTCAAAAAGATGGGGATACCTCTTCCTCATCTCGCTCTCGGTCTCCCAAGTGACCTCCTCCCTGCTCTGTCCACGCCAAAGTACCATGACGGACGGTATCTCCTTCGACCTCAATTTCTTCACTTGTCGATCCAAGATCATCACTGGCTGCTCTGCATAGGAAAGATCGCGCTCAAGCTGGATCGTCGGGTGCTGAATCGCATGCGAAGGATCATGAAGATATCGGCGGAGCATCGAAACGTGAAATACGGGGTGCACGTCTGGAAAACTGGGCGGAAGGGCTAATCGATACGCAACTGTACCAATACGCTCAAGGATCTCGAAGGGGCCTACGTATCTGGGACTAAGCTTCCCCTTCCTTCCAAACCTCATCACGCCCTTCATTGGGGAGACCCTCAAGAAAACATGATCACCAACAGAAAACTCAAGTCTGCGTCGACGACGGTCCGCATAAGATTTCTGCCTACTCTGGGCTGCTCTCATCCTATCGCGAATCAACTGGATCTTCGCTGTCGTCTCCTCAACGATCTGTGGCCTAAAATACTGCTCTCACTGAGCTCTGTCCAACAAGTAGGCGACCTGCATTTCCTCCCATAAAGAGCCTCAAACGGTGCCATCTGAATGGTCTCCTGGTAGCTGTTGTTGTAGGAGAACTCTACTAAGGGCAAATGATGATCCCAGCTACCTCCGAAGTCTAATACGCATGCTCTGAGCATGTCCTCGAGAGTCTGAATAGTCCGCTCTGACTGTCCGTCGGTCTGCGGATGGAATGCTGTGCTGAAACTCAAGCGAGTGCCCAGAGCCTCCTGAAGCCTCTGCCATAGCCGGCTGGTAAACTGGGTGCCTCTATCGGACACGATGCATGTCGGAACTCCGTGCAGTCGCACAATCTGATCAATGTGAACCTGGGCATACTGAGTAAATCCGAAAGTCGTCTTCACCGGTAGGAAGTGAGCCGCTTTCGTCAAACGATCCACGATCACCCAGATGGAGTCATACCCTCGACTAGTCCTGGGTAGACCCACAATGAAGTCCATAGATATCTGTTCCCATTTCCACTCCGGAATGGGTAATGGCTGTAGCTCTCCCGCGGGCCTCTGGTGCTCAGCCTTGACTTGCTGACAAGTCAGGCATCTCGACACAAAATCTGCAATATCCCTCTTCATACCGTCCCACCAGTAAACATCTCTCAGATCGTGGTACATCTTGGTGGAACCGGGATGAACACTAAATATCGATCGATGTGCATCCTCAAGAATCTCGCGCCGCAATCCCTCAGCATCCGGTACGCACAGTCTAGCCCCAAATCGTAGTATCCCCCGATCGTCGATCACGAACTCGGAAAATCTGCCCTGTCCCCTCTGTGTCCTGATCTCTGAACAGTGGTCATCACTGTGCTGTGCCTCGTATATACGGTCAAGCAACTGTGGGCTTGCACGAACATGCGCCATCTGTCCCCCGATCGGCGTAAACTCAAACTGTACCCGGCTGTCGCATAAGATCTGCCAATCTGCCGACGACTGCCTCTGCACTGCGCTCACACAAGATAGACTACCCCCGGGCCTCCTGCTCAACGCATCTGCCACTACATTCGCCTTGCCCGGATGATATAAGATCTCACAATCGTAGTCCTTCACTAACTCCATCCATCGGCGCTGTCTAAGGTTCAGGTCTCGCTGCTGAAATATATATTTTAAGCTCTTGTGGTCGGTGAATATCTGGCACGACTCTCCATACAGATAATGTCGCCAGATCTTGAGTGCAAAGACCACCGCAGCCATCTCCAGATCATGAGTAGGGTAATTCTGTTCATGTTTCTTTAGTTGCCGTGAAGCATACGCAATCACCCTGTCGTGCTGCATCAAAACGCATCCCAGCCCCACTCGTGAAGCATCGCAGTAGACCGCAAATCCGCCTGATCCTGAAGGCAAAGATAGCACTGGTGTCGTGGTCAGTAGAGCCCGTAACCGCTGGAAACTGTGCTCACACTCCTCTGTCCAATCAAAGTGAACTCCCTTCCGGGTCAACCCGGTCAATGGTGTAGCAATGCGAGAGAAGTCCTGCACAAATCGCCTGTAATAACCTGCCAGCCCTAGAAAGCTGCGAACCTCCGTCACTGACGTGGGTCTAGGCCAACTCCGAACTGCCTCTATCTTCCTCGGGTCGACACATATACCATCTCGTGTAATCACGTGCCCCAAGAAGTCTACGCTGTCTAGCCAGAAGGCACACTTGGAGAATTTGGCGAAAAGCTGATGCTCCCTCAAGGTCTGCAGTGAAATCCGCAGGTGCTGCTCGTGCTCCTCTCTACTCCGAGAATACACCAAGATATCGTCAATAAACACTATAATGAACATGTCAAGATACGGCCGGAAAATACGGTTCATCATGTCCATGAATGCTGCTGGCGCGTTGGTGAGTCCGAACGACATCACCAAAAACTCATAATGGCCGTAACGTGTGCGGAAAGCCGTCCTAGGAATGTCCTCCTGTCGAACCCGCAGCTGATGGTAGCCTGATCGCAAATCGATCCTCGAAAAGTATCCTGCCCCCTGAAGCTGGTCGAACAAATCGTCGATGCGTGGCAAAGGTTATCGATTTCGCACTGTCACCTTGTTCAGCTGGCGGTAGTCAATACACAAACGCATGCTGCCGTCCTTCTTCTTGACGAACAAGACTGGAGCACCCCAAGGAGAAACACTGGGTCGAATAAGTCCCTTATCCAGCAAGTCCGGCAACTGACCCTTCAACTCTCTAAGTTCCGCCGGGGCCATCCGATAAGGCGGTACTGAAATAGGCCCCGTGCCAGGAACCAAATCAATGCAGAAAGAAATGTCACGCTCGGGCGGTAGCCCAGGAAGCTCGTCAGGGAACACATCAGGGAACTCGCTAACCACCGGAACCTGATCCAGAGGAACCTCTGTAGCTCTAGTATCGCAAACATATGCGAGAAATCCCTGACATCCCTTCCGCAAAAGCTGTCCAGCGCGAACAGAAGAAATCACACAGTGAGGGGTGGCACTACGGTCCCCCAACACAACAACAACCGGCTCGCCGGGAAAACAAAATCGAACTGTCTTCTCGCGGCAGTCAACAGAAGCATAGCACGTGGCTAACCAATCCATGCCCAACAGAACGTCAAAGTCCAACATCTCAAGAAGGATCAAGTCGACCGGCAACTCTCTCTCGCCAATACGGACGGTACAGGATCGGAACACGTGCCTAGCAACAAACGACTCTCCCACAGGAGTAGTCACAACAAGCGGCTGGCCAAGCAAACCGGACTCTCTACCCAAACTCGGCACAAAGTGTGTGGATACGTACGAGTGCGTGGATCCGGGATCAAACAACACGTGTGCATCAACCGAACATACAGAAAGGATACCTGAGACCACCGCATTGGACGCCTGCGCGTCCTGATGCGTCAAAGCAAAAACCCGTGCCTGTCCTCCTCCTGTAACTGACTGTCCCCTGCCGGCCGCTGGCTGTCCTCTACCTCGTCCACCTCGTCCTCTATGAACAAATCCTCCACGACCACGACCTCTCCGTGCATGCGTCTGATGCAGAGTAACAGCAGGTACTATCGGCAACGCCGTCTGGGGTGGTGAAGGTGGTAATGTAACATGCGGTGCTGCCGCCCCACTCCGGGGTACCTCGGGACAATCTCGCACACGATGATAAGAACTCCCGCAACGGTAACATCCTGATGACGGTCTCTGGCCCTCCTGGGAATAGGAGCTAAACAATCGGCCTCGTCTCGAATCTCTGCCACCTGCAAGGTGCCTGTCACGACGCTGGAATGGCCGTCTCTGCACTGACGTATCTGCACGAACTCTCTTCGGCCCTGGAACTGCCGAAGTCTCAGCAAGGCGCTCCTCTACTAATAATGCCGCATCAACTGCTGCTGAGTAAGTCTCGTAATGCTGCGCGCTGATAGCAAGGAATAATGGTGTGAGCAAACCTCGGACAAATCTCTTAACTCGCAACTCCTCAGTAGCCACTAGGTACGGGGCATAGATAGCTAGCTCTGTGAACAGCACGTCGTACTCTGCTACTGACATCCCTAGTGTCTAGCGCAAGGACTCAAATCTGCATGCTCGGGCATCCCTAACACTCTGAGGAAGAAAACGGGCAAGGAATAGCGCTACAAACTCGGTCCAGGTCATAGGAGGAAGACCCGTTGCTCTGCCCTTCTCAACTGAATCACACCACTTCTGTGCAAGACCTTCTAGGCGAAAGCTCGCTAACTCGACCCATCTCGCATCCGCGCATCTAAGTGAACGACATATACGGGCCATCTTATCAAGGAAGGACTGAGGGTCCTCGGCTGTGTCGGTTCCTGTGAAAGCCGGAGGTTTTAGCCTCATGAAGTCTGACAGCGATACCGTAATCACCTCTGTGGCTGCAGGGGCAACTGGCTGTGTGGTAGGTACCATCACGGTCGCTGGAACAGGTGGAGCTACCTCTGGTCGCTGTGCTTGAAGCGTCTCAACTAGCGATCCTATCATGTCACGCATCTCCTGCATGCTAGATCCCACCGTCTGGCGCATCTCCTGCACACCAGCCCCTAGCGTGGCGATCTGATCTGTCAAAGGAGGAACAGTCTGCTCAGGTACAACGGGTGCACTGCCCGGATCAGTCCTCGTCTCGGATGAGTCAACTCGAATCTCGGCCCTCGCGGCCGCTCTCTGAGCCCTCGTAGTCTTTGGCGGCATATTGGCTGAAAGGAACAATAGGATTCGATAAGGATACGGAAATCGAATCACGAGAATGTATATACTCAAGAAGGAAATTTATATAAACAAGTCCTAAGGTCGCGTAGGCGGAGTACCGTGTCGTGAGTATGCCGCGGAACATGCACACGCTACGCTACCCTGCCGCAGCTACCTACTCCATCATACCAGGGTCATCCTACACTCCGAAAGGTAAAACCTGGCTCTGATACCAACTTTGTCATGACCCAAGGTTTGGCCCGTGACCGGCACTTAACCACGTAACGTCTACAGGCGTAACGTGACTAAGGGAACCGGAAACCCAGAAATCAAACCAGTGAAAGTATAGAGTGCGATAAGAATTAAATGAAAAACACCAACTAGCATGATAAGAAATCTAAGTATACAATCCCAAGATAACAATATACGACGCCGTAGCGAAGCTCAAGATCCACAAGTGGGAACATCACAGATAGCATAAAAACTGCATAAGAAAAGTCGGCTCACAACGAGCACGACACCAGAACACAGATAAGGTACAACATCGTCTTCACACTGTCTCTAAGTCAAATACATACATGGTAGATGGAGAATACTAGATACAACAATGTACATACAGAAAGATAAACAGATACCGCACAAAACCCACCTATCAGCAAAAGAGCTAGTACACCAACTATGGGGGTATCTGTGTCAAAAGATGCAACCGCAGCCTGCCCCCTGACTACTCCGAAGGGCAACCTGCAAACACTGTGGCACAACGGGGGTGAGTTGCCAACTCGTGAATAGAGATAACATATAAAGGTAATCGCGAGCATGCACGTACTACGCTACTCTATCATATGCCAACAGATGATATCAATATGTGATACGCAGTATGTGCAATAATCATGCAAGTTCTCTATCAGGTACTGTACTACTGGGTGAGGTACAAATGCTCTATCAGGTAATGTAACTACAGGATGAGGTACAAATGCTCTATCAGGTAATGTAACTACAGGATGAGGTACAAATGCTCTATCAGGTAATGTAACTACAGGATAAGGTACAAATGCTCTATCAGGTAATGTAACTACAGGATGATGTACAAATGCTAAATGCTGAGCAGGGGAAATATAGTATCTACACGGAATGTCAACGTGGGATATATGTATATCGGTGTCCATCAGTACACCCAGATCCCCCAAATAGCTCAGGCGCCGGCACCCCATCGGCCCTCGAATCCTGTACACCTCTGAGAGTCCCGAGTGCCCAACATCGGCACCCAAATATCATAAATACTCGTGTCCAGCATCGACACGCAAATCCTCATCCATCGGGCCCCGTCAGTCCGGGTCACCCACATCCATCTATAGACTCTGATCAGTATACTCCGGATAACTGTCAGGTCCAACCAATCACCGGTAGGTAGTGGTCCCTCTGCCAGGCTCACCGTCTACTGCACAGCGAAACCGTTCTCGCCCCGGGGTACCATACCGGGTCCACCATGTACCCGTAATCGGCCTCAACCGCCTCCTCGATTCGGGTTTCCATATATCACTCTAGCACCGAGAAAACACATGGTGGACGCACCGAAATATCATATCAAGGGAACCGGGTTTTTAAATGATTACATATTTGAAATAGCCACGGTTCCCAAATCCAGAAATCACATATAATCCAAACAAATACAAGTCAATGATCCGATATGATACGTGCGTCAAATGTAAATATCCGGTCAAGTTACATATAGATAAGTTACAAGATAATAATCCGATGTGACATATGCATCAGGTATGAATATCAAATCATGTCACATATAATGTGCTACAATGCAATGATCCGATGTGATATGTGTAGCAGGTATGAATATCAAGTCATGTCATATATAATAAACTACAATATGATGATCCGATGTGATATGTGTAGCAGGTATGAATATCAATCATGTCATATATAATGAACTAGAATGCAATGATCCGATGTGATATAGGCATCAAGTATGAATATATGGTCATGTCACAAATAGATGAACTAGAATGCAATGATCCGATGTGATATAGGCATCAAGTATGAATATATGGTCATGTCACAAATAGATGAACTAGAATGCTATGATCCGATGTGATATAGGCATCAAGTATGAATATATGGTCATGTCACAAATAGATGAACTAGAATGCAATGATCCGATGTGATATAGGCATCAAGTATGAATATATGGTCATGTCACAAATAGATGAACTAGAATGCTATGATCCGATGTGAGGTGTGTAGAAGGTATGCAATGCACTAGCTAGTAACCATGAACATGCAATATATATATATGGAACACTATAAGGTCCTATCTGCCCTGACGTAGAACGCCATGCGGGTGATATCCCCGTAGATGTGAAATCTACTCACCATAGTCTCTCGCTAGGTGTAGCCAACAACCTGCTTCCCTTTCTTCACTGCGTCCGCCGTACTCAACCTAGAATTACACAATATATCATATGTAAGCTCGAAATCACACAAACGCGACATTAAAGCCCAACAAGTAACTCGTGTCGCGAACCAAGCGCGCGTGTGCGCGATACGCTAAAACATGTGGTTACGCGTCTGAAATCACTCCGACGCGTCGCGATACGCAGAAACCCAAAACCCACACACACGTAACACGCGTGTCGCGAAAGGTTGAAAATACGGGAAAATAGGTATTCTACCCCAGATTTTGATACAGGAAAGATATTGAAAATATATATATACCAAAATAACCTACATATAAGCAGAGACCCACACCCCCAAACCCCAACCCAAATCTCCCCAGTCTGGCCGCAATTTGCGGCCAGAATGCCATTTTTGGCGGCCAGACTTGGGAATTGGGTCCCCAGGTTTGGTCGGTGCACTCCATACCATACATACATGCCAAAGCAATCACTAGTTTTGTTCTGAAAAGTCTCGGATAGCAGCAGATTCCTACAGTGTCTAAAATCAGTTCAAAACACACATTTTGCACAAAAATGGAACTTTATGGTATTTTGATGAAATCTGAAACAAACCTAGGTCTAATCACTCACCAATAACTTGTTAATAAGCTAATCAAGCCACAACAACATAAGTTTTAACATGATACACTAAACCCCCTCCAAAAGCACTAAAATGGTACAAAAATGTGATATTTCTAAACTAAACATGCAAGTTATGGAAATTGGGTGCTAGGATTAAGATTTATACCTTAAATTGACCTTAGAGACACCAAAGTTTTCAGCTTTTCCCTCAGTTGCGCAGATTGGCCCTTGAACACCCCAAAAACCTCAATTTTTCATGTTTTAATGAAGGAAAAAGTATTGTTTTGGGTAGGGTTTGGTTTGGGAATCAAGGGTAAAGAAAAGGGAAAGAAATGATGAAGAATGGGGAGGGTTTTCTGCTGGAGAGTTGCAGGAAATTCAGAATGAGGAAGAGAGAGAGAGAAGAGAGGGAAATGGTCAAGAAAGTCCACCCTTTACCTACCCTCCATGCTTCCTTGTTTTACTTGGACTTTGAATTATATAATGGGTTCTAGAATAGATTAAATGGTGGGAAAAGAGTTTGCAACCATGCATATGAAGGGTTAACAAGTTGCAAGAAAAGTCTAAGTATGCAAGGTGTACACAAGCACAAGACCTATCCCAAAATGCACACACTACCAATAACAACTATAAATCCTACGCACACACAAACATAAAAACATGCACGACTTCTAATTATCACCAACACCAAACAAACGGGAAAATCAAAGTGTTACATAACTCTAGAATTGGTAGGGTTGCTTGTCGCTCTCGTAGGGGTCTAGGGGTGTGGGATTGGCTATTCATCACCACCGTGGAATCCGTGTTTTGTACAGGCTCAAAATAAAACACGGACGTCTTAGTATATCCAATATTTCATATGATGTTTTCTGCTGCGTTATCTGTGATATGATCATGTGATATGTTAAGATAGATATTGTATATATGATATATTATATAGACGTTGCTTATATTTTACACCCGCGCTAGCCCTGCCCCGCTCTGCCGTTAGTTACCTAACCTAACGGTGCAGACGGGACATCGAGGCGAATGCGGATAGAATAAGCGTACGTTGTATTTATCTGTGATGTTTAGGTGGACTTAAATGATGGGACATTCATTATGGAGATTAATGAAAGAAAATAAACCTAAATGATGTTGTGGAATCGAATTTCAAAAATTAGGTAGCTCTAGTTGTTGCTTTGCATAGCGGTGTTCCTTGTAGAACATCCAGCACCTTATTCGATAAGGAAAGAGCCGAGATCCCTTCACCTGGAGTGACCTCTTCAGCAATAACTAGCAGATGCTACAACCTTCGGTTTGTATTTTGATTGCTTTTTTAGTTCTTGCTTTGCATAGTGGTATTATGAATATCCTGCACCTCATTCGACGATGAAAGAGCCGAGATCCCTTCACCGGGAGTGACCTCTTTAGCGAAACTAGTAAAAGCCTAAAAAACACTCCATTTAAAACCATTTGATTCCGCAACGAGATCAAGTTCAAAGCGTTAAAGGTTTTCTTCAAAACCATCTGCAACCCTCCGTCATTGCAGGAAGTAGAGTACTTAGTATTCGTGCTGTGTTTGTTGACCATAGTCAAGGCACAGTG
Organism: Agapanthus africanus; assembly: GCA_030015575.1. NCBI lineage: Eukaryota > Viridiplantae > Streptophyta > Magnoliopsida > Asparagales > Amaryllidaceae > Agapanthus > Agapanthus africanus. The sequence goes on along the minus strand of JASDDO010000012.1, from coordinate 290,945,140 downwards.
TACGGTAGCTAAGTGATTTTCTTCCTATACCGCATATGATGCGATTAGTTAGGACAGTCGCGTGACTTTGTTGAACATAGTTAAGGGTCATGTGGGTGGGTCTAATTAATCACGAAATGACGGGTAGAGCTTGACTAGTGCTTATGATTTGTTGACCATAGTTAAGGTCATAAGTGCTAGGGGTAAAAACCATTATTGGGAGTTTCAAGTGTTGAAATTTGCAATGAGATTGAATACCTTCTATGAGATAGTTGGATCCCGATACCCACTGCGAGTAATTGTTACTCCTGGGAGAGTTTTGCACTTTACAATTAGCCGATCAAGTAGGTTTCTAGAAAGGTGTCAACGGGGTGACGCCACAGGGAAAACGAGGTTTATTTTAATTAGATTCGTGCGAAAGCACGGGGAACCTCCCTCAAAGTACCGGCACTGGCCTGACTGAAAAATTAGCGAACTTGTAGAGTGTAATTAATCCCGGCTAGTCTTTCCTTTTAGGGTGTGAAGGAGGATTTGATAAAAACAGTGGGAGCCATCCTGATTAGATAAAATAAATAACCAATCTAATCTTGCAAGAGCGCATGCAGAGTGTTTTCTTCTCTCTCTCTCCAGGTAGCGACGATGTCACGCCTTAATCAAGATAATAATATGGATGTATTGAACGAACCCGCTTGTTATACTGAGCTAGGGAACGTTGGTCCTGCTGCAACTTATAATTGTTATAAGACAGAGCAGGAATTAGGGGAATACCAGGATTCCCATGCCTCCCAAACGAAGAAAGTGCATGATGATGCATCTTCTTCCGGTGTGTTCATTACAAAGAACTGTTTCTCAGTATCCTCTACGTCCTGGGTATTAAATACCGGATCCGGATCCCACATATGTAATCTGTTACATGGGCTACAGAAAGGTAGAGAACTGAGAACGGGTGATAAGTTTCATGAGACAGAAAACGGTGCAAGTGTTACAGCCAAATCTGTTGGTCACTATCACCCTGTATTATCAGAATACATTGATTCTGAACGAATGTTATTAGATACCGAACCTGAATTACAACATCATATCAGTCTCTTTACTAGTAAAGAAAGGATATAATTTTGTATTGTTGGATAATGTTTTGAACATTTCCTATATCAAGAGTTGATCGGTTCAAGCACGTTATCTAAAAGCATTGACGTTCTAAATCAAACTACAGTTCTTAGTATACAAAACACACACGAGAGGAAGAGTTCAGAAATGAATGAATTCTTCTTGAGGCATTGTAGACTAGGTCATATCAATGCGACCCGACTAGCTAAGTTACATTTAGACGCATATTTAAATCAGTTTAAATTTACATCTTATGAAACTTGCCAGTCATGTCACAAAGATTAGATGACCATAGCTCCGTTTACTGGAAACAGTGAAAGAGTTAGTGAACTCTTGGGACTGATACATAGTGATGTATAAAGGTCCCCAGTCTACACATGCCAGGACCGGTTCTTTGTACTTCATTACATTCACTGATGATCTCTCTACATTCAGTCATATGTTCCTGTTGAAACACAAGTCCGAAACTTTTGAGATAATCACCGAATATAAGTTAGAAGTAGAGAACCAAAACCGGGTAGAAGTATTATGTCCTATGATGAGATCAAGGAGGAGAATACTTGAGCACGGGATTCCTGGACTATTCTAAAACAAAATGAGATTATCTCTCAGCATTACTCCTCCGTATACACCACAGCACGTCGGTGTATCGGGGCGGAGTGATCGAATTTTTTTCGTGGATGTGTTTATCGAATCAAATAGTAAAGAAATCACAACCAAAAATATTTGACCGCAATCAAACAACGGTGTCAGTTGAAGTTAATGAATGAGTGCGGATCGTCCTCAGGGATCTCGAGATTCGTTTTTACTTTTATTTGTTTGAAATGAAATGTTAAGCAACAATAAGAGAAAACACGATTCAATTGATTGATTTGTATTCGTGTGTCACTAATCTTTTCTAAAGAATCAAGAACTATAAACAACAAGAATCGGTTTCAATGGAATTTTCCAAACGACAATCCAAACTGATAAAGAGGCTCGTAGGAATCGATAGGATCTTTATATGTGTTGTAGTCTACAATATTTCATATTCTTGTCCTTCGAAGAATTGATGCTAGATCAATGGTTATCGACGAGAATTAGGGTTTTCTTGATGAAATTAAAGTTTCATCTCTTAACCCTTACTCTTTCGAGGATACCATTTATATTCTAGCCTCTAGTAATTTCAAGAATCGATCGGATCACCCCAATCTCGAGCGATGTTGATCAAGAAAGCATCGAATCGAATTGGGTTGTCGATTCTTGAAATAGCTAGGGTTTACAATCTCGTGGGATTCAAGAATTGATTACAAATTTGCTACATCATCATACTAAAGATCTTTTCGACTCCTTAACGAGCGGAGTTTTACTCGCGCATCACCAAATAGACAATATTCAAGAACAGTAAAGATAACATGATGCGGAATTTTAAAAGAAAGCAAGATTAACGAATTTCACCTTTTATTTATATCAACAATTCCGTTACAATCACTCAAGAACTACAAGAGGAGGAACTTGATTGTCGACTTGGCTTCGCTCGTCTCCGTGGATCGCGGATCGGCTTGGATCACTTGCCCGATTGAAGATCGGCTCGGCTCCCAAAAGGTTGAAGATTTCTCGCTTGATTTGGTACTCAAGATGTTGGATTTGGAGTGGAATTAGGGTTAGGGTTTCCTACAAGATTTCTCACTAATCTTGAGGAAGAAGAAGATGGAGAAAGAGAAAGGCTAAACTAAAAATGGGTTGAATCTATCACTCTCCAAGATTTCTTGATTTTTCCAAGATGATCAAAGATTTTCCAAGAATGATCAAAGATTTTCCCAAGAATGAGAAATGAGAGAGCCTAGGGTCTTATTTATAGACCTAGGTTTAGGTTTGAATTAGACTTTCCCTCCCAAAGTTTGTTAACAAGTTTGTTGGGGTTTAGCTTAGGGTTTAAGCAAGGGTTTAGGAAAGTTCTAGAAGTTCTAGGCTAGTTTAGGAGCTTGATGATCTGGTGGAAGTGTCTGGACTCTTCTGGACTTTTGTATGCATTTTTGAGCTGCAGGTACTAACACAGGAGTTTTGGTGAAGTTTGAGAAGTTGATTCCCTGGTTCAGCCGCGGATCCGCCGCGTGAGGTGGCTTTGGGCCGCGCTTCCGCCGCGCAATGGTGGCCTCGGGAACTGTGCTTTCTGCAGTTGCTTTGTACTGCTGTATAGATTATTCTTCGATGTTAAGAATTGCAGTAGCCCTTCTGTGTTGATACCAGATTTGCTTTCAATGAGTTTACGAGCAATTGTAATGGTCGAGCAATGAATTGATCGAGCAAGTATCTCTTTTCCTGCATAGACTTCAAAATAGGGTTGCAAGATATAGAAAATATGCTATGTAATGCAATGCGGTTAATTTCCCTAGAATTTCCGGTTTAAAGGTCGAATACATGTAATTTGATATTTTGCGACCAATTAGCTAATATGTGAATTATGAATACCGTACTCTCCTATATGTATGCGGATGACAAAGAAATTGCCGGTTAAAATATGCAGTATTTTCGACTGATCAAATACCCCCAAACTTAATTTCGATCGTCTCGAGAGAATGTTTTATTAAAAAGAGAAGGAGAAAACAAAGAAAGAGAAAAAAACTAACTAGCACACTTTCGTAGGCAACACGATTGCACTGAGCACGTGCAACAAGCCTTTAAACCTCTAGGTGTCCCTAGTAGGAGGAGTGTTGTCTCCTGAGGGTTTTCAGCGGATTGCACCCACAAAATCCAAAAATAAAAGTAAGATCATGAACATTACATTTAAAGAAAAGAATTGTAAAAGAAAGACTTTGAAAATTAGGGTTTCCAACTAAGCTAGCTTTTCGGTTGTCATGAGCCCTATCTTAATGGTCATGAAAAGATGTCAGAAATCACGTCCTCCCTCAATAAAACATCGTCTTATTCTTCATTCCTATCTTTATTCCAAACATCGATCATATCACCCTGCGTGTGTGTAAAGACATCCCTACACCCGGAGAATTCAATTCAAGCTATCATACTCTTGCCCGTCGACCTCAGTACTTCTTGGCAAACGAGATTGCTTACACACTTTCATGCGACCGTTAATACTTCTTGAGGTACTAACCGACCGATTACTGATGTGCTCGCTAACTTGGTGTATTTTCCTAATCTTGCACCACCTCAGGCATAGCAGTGACTCCCAGACCAGTTGACCTTGGGGCACTAGGTGAAGAAGCACCCTTTTGCTATATATTTTTCTTGCCCTTAGTGATAACAAAACCAGTGTCCATTTTTCTCACCACTTTAAAACACTTTTTTCTTTTTTTTTTTTCATACTTTTGGCTTTAAGACAAGAGCATTTCAAGGTATCCTCTACTATCCCAGGCTTCAAGACGTGTGTAAGTGCGAATAGCAGGGTAGCAACGTTCAAAATGATTGGCTTCCAGAATAGAAACTATTTTTCAGACTTATTTTTATCCTCAGATTAGTGACGTCTTTCATCTTACTAACCCTTGGGACAACGGCTCATAACTACTTATTACTAGTTCGTATAAGAAAACTTCTAATTTTCTTAGTTTTCTTAAATTTTTCCAATCTCATGGATGTAATTGTTCACTGTCTAAACTTTCATTATCTTATTTATATACAAAAAGTGTAAATATTAAAATTATTTTTATATTTGAAAATTTTTAAATTTTTATAGATTTTTAAAAAGAAATGTTTTGTGCTTATGCAGATGATATGCAAATGATGCGAAAATAAGCACAAACCTCCCCCAAACTTGTTTTCAACAGTGTCCTCACTGTTGCCGACAGTCATACCTACAAAAATCTGTAAATCTGGGAGGAATTATTAGTGGGGGCGAAATATATAAGTGAAGAACTTCCCCCAAACTTGTTTTATTTACTCACCTTCATTCAAAATATGATACAATGATATACTGGACATGAAAGTGAGACGGAGGAATTTTAATCAAGATAAACTGGCTCTTGTAAGAACAAGAGCTCCTCCGTGGGGTCAGTGGAAAAATACGGCTTTAATCTATGTCCATTTACTTTGAAAACAGTGCCGTTTTTAACATTTTCAATATCTACTGCCCCGTGCGGGTATACAGACCGCACAACAAAAGGTCCCTTCCAACGAGATCGGAGCTTACCCGCATGAAGGTGTAATCGTGAATCATAAAGAAGGACTTGTTGACCAGGTAAAAATGTTTTCCTTACAATGTTTTTATCGTGAAAAACCTTAGTCCTATTCTTTGTGATTACAGCATTATCATAAGCTTCATCGCGGAGTTCGCTTAGCTCGTTTAGTTGCAGCTTCCGAAAGTTGCAAGCAAGGTTTAGATCAAAATTAATTTCCTTTATAGCCCACAATGCTTTATGTTTTATCTCAACAGGTAGATGACATGCTTTACCAAATACTATCCTATATGGAGACATTCCTAGGTCGGTCTTATATGCAGTCCTGAATGCCCAAAGAGCATCCGTCAATTTGGTCGACCAGTCTTTTCTATTTTTAGCAACAGTTTTCTCCAGGATAAGTTTGATTTGTCTGTTTGAGATCTCAGCCTGCCCGCTTGTTTGGGGGTGATAGGGTGTAGAAAGACGGTGGTTGATTGAATATTTCCGCATCAGAGTCTCGAAAGATCTGTTGCAGAAGTGTGTCCCATTATCGCTAATAATAGCGCGTGGGTGTCCAAATCGCGAGAAAATATTCTCTTTCAAGAACTTAATGACAACTTTCTTGTCATTAGTGCGACTTGGAATGGCTTCTACCCACTTGGAGACATAATCAACCGCCAGCAATATGTACAGATTCCCAAAGGAGTTGGGAAAAGGACCCATAAAATCTATGCCCCAAACATCAAACATTTCAACAACCAGAATGGGTTGCTGAGGCATTTCATTCCTTTGGGATATTCTACCCGTATACTGACATTGTGTGCAGGTTTTGCAATGTTCAAATGCGTCCTTGAATAAGGTCGGCCAATAAAATCCAGATTGCAAAACCTTTTCCGCTGTTTTTCTTGGACCAAAGTGACCCCCACAGGCCTGATCATGACAAAATGAAAGAATACTCTTGAACTCTTCATTCGGGACGCACCGGCGAATGATCTGATCAGGACAATATTTAAACAAATAAGGCTCGTCCCAGTAATAGTGTTTTACTTGGGAAAGAAAGCGGTATTTGTCCTGTTTTGACCAATCGCTCGGTATCAATCCCGTGGCATGATAGTTCACAATATCCCTGAACCATGGTTCAGAGGATACGCTCAAGAGTTGTTCGTCAGGGAATGAGTCATTGATTGGCAGGGTCACAGGGGAAGAAACGATGCGTGAAAGGTGGTCAGCTACTACGTTTTCACATCCTTTCTTATCTTTGATAACAAGATCGAATTCTTGTAAAAGAAGGATCCAACGTATTAGTCGACCTTTGGCATCTTTCTTCGCCAACAGATGTTTTAAAGCGGAATGATCAGTATATACAACAATAGGTGAGCCGATTAAGTAAGGCCTGAATTTCTCTAATGCGAATACAACCGCTAATAGTTCTTTCTCTGTGGTTGTATAATTGATTTGCGCATCATTCAGGGTCTTACTAGCATAGTAAATCACATGTGGCATCTTTTCAATGTGCTGTCCAAGGACAGCACCTACTGCAAAATCAGATGCGTCACACATTAGCTCAAAAGGGTAGTCCCAATTTGGTGATGATAAAACGGGGGCTGAAGTGAGTGAGTGTTTAAGTGAGTCGAAAGCTGTCTCGCAATCCGAGTCAAAGTGGAAGGTAGTATCCTTGGCCAGGAGTAGTGTTAAAGGTCTAGCAATTTTGCTAAAGTCCTTTATGAATCTCCTATAAAATCCAGCATGGCCAAGGAAAGAGCGAATATCTTTGACGCTTCTGGGATGAGGGAGGTTTTGAATGACATCTACTTTAGCTCTGTCAACCTCAATGCCCTTCTGTGAAATGACATGTCCAAGGACTATTCCTTCTTGGACCATAAAGTGGCATTTTTCCCAGTTCAAAGTCAAGTTCTTCTCTTTGCATCGAGTAAGAACAGCGTCCAGATTCGCTAGGCATTCAGAAAAAGAGTCTCCAAAAATCGAAAAGTCGTCCATAAAGATCTCCAGGAAATTCTCTACCATATCAGAGAATATCCCCATCATACACCGCTGAAAGGTAGCGGGAGCATTGCATAGCCCGAATGGCATGCGACTGTAAGCAAAGGTACCAAAAGGACAAGTAAAAGTGGTTTTATCTTGATCCTTTTTGGCGATGGGGACCTGATTGTAGCCTGAGTAGCCGTCCATGAAACAATAGTATTGTCGTCCCGCTAAGCGTTCCAGCATTTGATCAATAAATGGTAGAGGAAAATGATCTTTCCTCGTAGCAGCGTTGAGTTTTCTATAATCGATGCATACACGCCACCCAGTTTGGGTGCGTGTCTGAATCAACTCATTCGCTTCATTTGTAATCACTGTGATGCCGGATTTCTTAGGAACGACGTGTATAGGACTTACCCACTGGCTATCGGAGATCGGGTATATAATACCACTATCTAAGCATTTGACGATCTCTTTCATGACAGCTTCCTTCATGACGGGATTTAACCGTCTCTGTGGTTCTCGGGTCGGTCTGGCATCATCCATCACATGTATATGATGTTCAACTATCAAGGGACTGATCCCTTTGATGTCCGCCATACTCCAACCAAACGCCTCTTTATTAGATCTTAATACCGATAAAAGTGCATTCTCTTGCTCTGATGCAAGAAAAGTGGAAATTATAACCGGTAAAGTCTCGTTCTCACCAAGATATGCATATTTTAGGTGAGAAGGTAAGACCTTGAGATCTAATTCAGGCGGAGAAATGATCGAAGGAAGGATCATAGAATGATTCTTGGATTTACAAAGAAGCTCAGAGCCTGTGAAAGATACAGACTCGGGTGGAGAAAAGTCAGAAGTGCAGGACTCAAGTGTAAGTGTAGTGTCCTCACTAAGATCAAGTGTAAGATCAAGCAGAGATGTGCTAATGTCATCGAGATCATTAAAGCAAAGTTCCTCGGCTCCACAACTATCGGGAGCGATCTCATGGACAGAACACACATCTAAAATATGAGCACTAGGTTCTGATGGCTGACTCCCAACTCTGTAGATATTTAGTTCAATGGTCATATTTCCAAATGATAAATTCATTGAACCATTTCTACAGTTTATAACAGCGTTGGAAGTGGCAAGGAAAGGACGACCTAAAATCACCGGAATTTGGCCCCGGGGGTTTGCTACAGGATGTGTGTCGAGCACAATGAAGTCTACAGGGAAAACAAATTCCCCGACCTTTATTAACACATCCTCTAATTCACCCCTTGGTTTGGTGATAGATCGGTCCGCCATCTGGAGAGTACAATGAGCAGGTTTCAGCTCTCCAATTCCTAGTTGCTCATAGACAGAATAAGGTAACAGGTTAACACTCGCGCCAAGGTCTAAAAGAGCACGATTTATGTTTTTACCCCCAATCGAAATCGATATTGTAGGACATCCTGGGTCCTTTCGTTTCTTTGGTAGCTGGGGAATAAAAGCAGTGCTGATATTATTAGCCATAAAGACCTTTTTTGGCACCTGAGTCTTCCTCTTCCTAGTGCACAAGTCCTTTAGAATTTTTGCATAAGCGGGGACTTGTTGAATTGCATTTAGGAGAGGGATATTGATGTTAACCTGTTTGAACATTTCTAAAATTTTCTCCATATGAGGACTCGTTCTGTTAGCCCTTAACCGGTTAGGGTAAGGTGCTTTCGCAATAAGCGCGGGGTCCATCATAGAAGAAGAAAAGGGGGGTAGACGAGATCCCAAAAGAGGTGTGGGGACCGTCTGTGGAGAACTATAAGGGTTGGGTGAAGGTGTTGAGCCTAAAGGGAACTGGAGAATAGGCTCGTGCGAAGGTGGTTTGGTAGAAGAAGAAGGATCAGAAGGAGAAATGTGTGTATGTGGAAAGGTCTCAGCCGGGGTTTTGACATGATTTTCAGTATTATCAATATCTTCCCCGACATTATTATTCAGCACTCTTCCCGATCTCAACGTGGTAATGGCATTTACATTGTAATGCCCAGGATTCTGTAGGGGTTGAGAGGGAAGTTTCCCTTTTTCTCTCGCACTCATTTCAGCTTTGAGGCGTGCGATTTCAGCTTCCATCGTTCTAATACTCTCAGCTTGTGACGCTGAGTTTTTCTTTATTTCACTGACGGAAGATCTAACCTCAGTTGAAACCTCCATGAAATTGGATAAAAGTGATTTCATGGTTTGAGTAAATTGAGAGAAATCGTCAGAACAGGACTGCATAGGATTAGACTGTGCATGAGTGTTGCCCTGATTTTGGAAATTTTGTGACTGGTAGGGGTGCTGAGTGAGTTGGAGGGGTTGCTGTTGTGGTGGAGGAAGAGCCCTTTGAAAGTTATTTGTGTTTGGAACCGTGTTTTGAGATTGATTTTGGTTCCAAGCAAAATTCGGGTGGTTCCTCCAACCCTGATTGTACGTGGAAGAATATGGATCGTTTCGAGGTCGTTGAAATGCGGCATTAGAATGCTCATGACCTTGAAACGCCGAGTTTAAAGGACATTCTTCCGTTAAGTGTGACGGATCAGAACAGCACCCACAAATAGTTTTGGGGAGTGATACCGGGTTTAGGGAGGCTGTTGCAAATTTGTGTTCCATAGCGTCGAGCTTCTTTTGCATTGCTGCCATTTCAGCTCGAACACCTATGGACACATCTACTTGGTGTACGCCACCCCTATTCAATGGTTGGGTTCCACTCTCCCAAATGAGTGATTTTTCAGCGAATTCTTCTAAGTATCGCCAGGCTTCCCCATCGTCTTTAGTCATAAATGTACCCTGACACATATTTTCAAGGCTTTGTTTCGTGCTAGGGTTACTGCCCTCATAGATGATTCGGCACAACTCCCATCTCGGGATGCCGTGATGAGGACATTGAACCATTAAATCCTTGAAACGTTCAAAGTACTTTGAAAATGGTTCGGTAGGGAGCTGGGCAAATTGGTTCAATTCACTACGAATTCGAGCCGTTCGTTGGACTGGGTAAAATTTCTTTAGGAATGCTGCGACGAATTCTTCCCAATTAGTGATGGAGTGTGCGGTGGTGTTATATAGCCACTTCTCGGCTATATCGCACAAGGTAAAAGGAAGAAGTCGTAGACGCATCGCATCCACAGAAAGTTGAGACGTACCCATCATAGCGCATACGTTTTCAAATTTGGTAATGAAAACGTAAGCGTCCTCGGTCTCGAGTCCGTGATACTTAGGGAGAAGGTTGATATACTGGGGCTTTATTTCAAAGTTATCCCCGTTCGCTGGTGGTGTGGATAAGCAGGTCGAAAGAGGACCTCTAAGTGGATAGCATCTTTCCTGAAGAGAAATGTGTGGAGGATTCTGCGCACCTACGGACGGTGGCAGATTGGGGTTAAAGAAGTTTGATGGATTCGGATCCATCGGTGTGGGTGTGGTAGTAGGTAAAGAAAAGGTAAATGGAGAATTATCGACTTCGGAGTCGATAAAAGGTACGCGGACTAAACGGGCACTAGAATCCCGTGTCCAGCCTATCTTGCACTAAAAAGGGTTAGTACAAGTGGCAGCGTTGGCTTATAATTAGGGGTAAAATGAATGCGGTGTTTGCTTTTGAAAAGGGACGGATTTTGAAAAAAATGATGCGACAACCAAATGCAGCAACACAAACCCTAGAATCTAATGGTCACCTAGGTCCGGCTCTAGACCGCTCCTAACTGCCAAAAGACAAGTCGCGGGATCAATCCTTCACTGCCTCTTTGTCCCCTGTGGCCGGATAAGTGCCAGGTAAGTGGGAAGGAACCACCACTACAGTGGACCTAATTAATAACCACTAGCCTTAGACACACTCGCCTTAGGCACCACAGAAAAACGCGGATAAGCAATGAATTACCCACGGCCCTCTCTTGTCTTAAATGAGCGCGACAGTCCTTAGAGTCATCTCTAGATTTCTTTTAGTTAATGGGGGTAAATGTGGATGCAAGTTTGGTGGTTTTCGGGGCCTAGGAAGGGTAATGAAATCCCCACCTAATTTGGATTTGGCCGTGCCCCTTAATTTTCCGTATTAGCAATGCAAAACAACCAAGAAAAGCAAAATCACGCACAATTTTAATTTGCTTTTGCGGCGCAGCTATTGTTTGCAAAGAATCCTGCAGAAAGGATTAGTTGGAGCTAAAAAGGGAGATAGGAGAGAGAGAGAAATCACCTGCTGGAAAATTATCCAGAGACCCCTCAAGCCTGCGGCGCTTCCGCCGCGCAAACCATGTTCCCGCCGCGCTTCCGCGGCTAGTTGGTGGTTTCACTATACAATTTTTCTTCAGCTGCTTGATATTGCTATCTCCAGCTCTCTGGTATATCCCAAATAATTTTTCCACAGCTCAGATTTCTCCAGATCACCTTGCAATCAATTCACAACACACGTATAAGAGTTTGTACGAATTTTGAATTCAAGAAATGAAACGTAATAATTCTTTCACTTCAAACTATAAAATGTAAACGAATTAACGCGCGATCCCCGGCAACGGCGCCATTTTGATCGAATTTTTTTCGTGGATGTGTTTATCGAATCAAATAGTAAAGAAATCACAACCAAAAATATTTGACCGCAATCAAACAACGGTGTCAGTTGAAGTTAATGAATGAGTGCGGATCGTCCTCAGGGATCTCGAGATTCGTTTTTACTTTTATTTGTTTGAAATGAAATGTTAAGCAACAATAAGAGAAAACACGATTCAATTGATTGATTTGTATTCGTGTGTCACTAATCTTTTCTAAAGAATCAAGAACTATAAACAACAAGAATCGGTTTCAATGGAATTTTCCAAACGACAATCCAAACTGATAAAGAGGCTCGTAGGAATCGATAGGATCTTTATATGTGTTGTAGTCTACAATATTTCATATTCTTGTCCTTCGAAGAATTGATGCTAGATCAATGGTTATCGACGAGAATTAGGGTTTTCTTGATGAAATTAAAGTTTCATCTCTTAACCCTTACTCTTTCGAGGATACCATTTATATTCTAGCCTCTAGTAATTTCAAGAATCGATCGGATCACCCCAATCTCGAGCGATGTTGATCAAGAAAGCATCGAATCGAATTGGGTTGTCGATTCTTGAAATAGCTAGGGTTTACAATCTCGTGGGATTCAAGAATTGATTACAAATTTGCTACATCATCATACTAAAGATCTTCTCGACTCCTTAACGAGCGGAGTTTTACTCGCGCATCACCAAATAGACAATATTCAAGAACAGTAAAGATAACATGATGCGGAATTTTAAAAGAAAGCAAGATTAACGAATTTCACCTTTTATTTATATCAACAATTCCGTTACAATCACTCAAGAACTACAAGAGGAGGAACTTGATTGTCGACTTGGCTTCGCTCGTCTCCGTGGATCGCGGATCGGCTTGGATCACTTGCCCGATTGAAGATCGGCTCGGCTCCCAAAAGGTTGAAGATTTCTCGCTTGATTTGGTACTCAAGATGTTGGATTTGGAGTGGAATTAGGGTTAGGGTTTCCTACAAGATTTCTCACTAATCTTGAGGAAGAAGAAGATGGAGAAAGAGAAAGGCTAAACTAAAAATGGGTTGAATCTATCACTCTCCAAGATTTCTTGATTTTTCCAAGATGATCAAAGATTTTCCAAGAATGATCAAAGATTTTCCCAAGAATGAGAAATGAGAGAGCCTAGGGTCTTATTTATAGACCTAGGTTTAGGTTTGAATTAGACTTTCCCTCCCAAAGTTTGTTAACAAGTTTGTTGGGGTTTAGCTTAGGGTTTAAGCAAGGGTTTAGGAAAGTTCTAGAAGTTCTAGGCTAGTTTAGGAGCTTGATGATCTGGTGGAAGTGTCTGGACACTTCTGGACTTTTGTATGCATTTTTGAGCTGCAGGTACTAACACAGGAGTTTTGGTGAAGTTTGAGAAGTTGATTCCCTGGTTCAGCCTGTAAATCCACGTTGCCACCCCCGGTTCTTACGGGGAGGCGGAAACAGTATAAAAATCAAATTTTTAGTGCAAGAAGCAACATGGACTATGCAAGGTCGGGATCGATACCTAAACTAAAACTAGCAACCTAGCTAAAGAAGTTTAGCTACTCGGATGAAGATGGTTATACCTAGACTTGAACTCCTTCGTCTTCAAACTTTGTAGAGGTTGATGGTTCTCCTTTGTCGCCTTCTCCCGTCGAAGATGGATCCACCTCGAAGGCTCGACCTTTGGGCTCTTTCTCGTACTTGGAGTGAACTAGAATCGCCGGCTTGCTAGACCCTTGATACTAGAGTGAGTAGAGAGTGCTTAGGGTTTGCTTTTGTTTTTCAAGAGAAGGATTCTCAACTCATGAGAAGGTTTCTCTTGACTAGAGGAAGAAGAAGATGAAGTGAAGAGAGAGAGTGAGAATGATAAAGTGAGCTCTTCTTTTCCTTTTTGCAACCATAACAAAAGAAAAAGAAAAATCAAATAATAACAATAATCAAAATGAAAAAGGTTTGATGGTTAGTTTAGAATGACTAATATCATTACATGCATTAAATGAATAAAGCAAGAATGAAAAAGCATCTTGCATTTGTAATGATGGTAGTCAAATGTTCAACCATGGTCAACAAGTCAACCATGGTCAACAAGTCAACAAAAACTAACCATGACACAATTTCATTTTATTATATATTATTAAATGATATAATACAAATCCATTAGGGTTTGGAAAAAGACGACTGTCCACTGTGCATACGCACCCGCTCCGAAACCCTAATGGAAATCATCTTCCTCCTCCTCAAAAACTGTGCATACACACCTGCATTCTTGTTCCGAGGAACATGAATACTGAGAGATAAAAGCAACCCCAAATACTATACCAGTATCCGGCTCAAACCAGAGCCCGCTGGTAATATCTGTCCGGACTCCAAACGTGCACAAGTGCGCGGATGAGAACGAACCCTGTCGCAAAACCATGCGACCTCTACTCTGTTTTGCCCATAGGCGAATACCCTCTGTGTGGGACTCTAAAGACTCGACACTACGCTGGCAGTGGGTTTAACCACAGACCGCAAGCGGCACTAGCTGTGCGTAACGGTCCCCAGGTAGATGTCGACAAGAAGGCTGACGAGGTGAAACCCCATCGGTACTCCTACTGAGTCTGAATGTGACAGTCTCCGTACAGTCCGGTCTGTTCGTCTGATACATCGCATGGCGGGCCTAGGGGGCGGTAAACGTCAGTCCCCCAATAGCGGTACAAGTCGTGCCGGAGCGAAGCCCAAAACACCCTGAGACAACACTGGAAACCTACCAGTATATCTCGTTTGCCCTGGCCAGGGACTACTTGTGTAATGGCTCTCCTAGACACAGCGCGATGTCAACCCCCAATACCGGGAGAGACGAATCCTGTCTAACCGTCACTGCCTCCAAGTGCTTCGGGACTGCACCCAACCACCACCTGTTTGCACGACTCCTTTGAGCCGTGGTAGGGTAGTGATCAAAGTGCAGTGGGAATACACTCGAGGCGAAGTGCCAGTGTCAAGTCAGCGGACTAAGCTGTACTCATGTCACCTGGGAACTGATGACTGACGATAGGTATAATACCAACCTGTCAGTTCCCGACGAGTCCTGTCCAGTGTACTCGTAACCCAACGAGCACCCGTATACTATCTCCAGTACGACGTACTGATGGCTGTGGGACAGACCATCTCCCACACTGGGATGAGAAGCGCATACGCTAGTCTACTCCGGAGTATCGATGCCCTGTCTCGATAGTCCTGCGACTAGGGACCTGTATAAGGATGTGCTTATAGATTACCCAGCCCCCACTAGTGTGACTGCCATCACAACGCTGGTAATCAAGCAAAGATCCTAAGGGCTCCACTAATGCGTATAAGTGATATAGTAAAATAAACACAAGTACACATTGAAGTAGAGACAAACCAAGTAGCATACTACTATTTTGAGCAAGATTGTATATACAAGGTGAATATCCCAAGCATCCATTAAGTAATATACAAACTAGTATGATACAGTAATGGCCTCTAGGGCATATACACTAACAATCTCCCACTTGCACTAAGGCCATGTACTGGCGTATCGAAGACCTATCATCTCGATCAGCCGCTCGAACTGAGTCTGGGGCAGGGCCTTGGTGAATGGATCTGCAGTGTTGTCTTCTGAAGCAACTCTCCGAACCTCGATCTCCTTGCGATCCACGATCTCCCTGATCAGGTGATACCGCCTCAAGATGTGCCTGGATCTCTGATGGGACCTGGGTTCCTTTGCTAAAGCTATAGCCCCATTGTTGTCGCAATACAGAGGTATTGGGTCAACAATGGACGGAACCACCTGAAGTTCTTTCAAGAACTTCCTCATCCAGACAGCTTCTTTTGCGGCATCAGATGCAGCGATGTATTCCGCTTCCATCGTCGAGTCTGCAACGGTTTCCTGTTTGGAACTCTTCCAACACACCGCCCCTCCATTGAGGGTAAAGACAAAGCCCGACATGGACTTGGAATCATCCTTGTCACTCTGGAAGCTGGAGTCAGCAAAGGCCTCGATCTGGAGGTCTTTTCCGCCATACACCAAGAACATCTCCTTAGTCCTTCTCAGGTACTTGAGAATGTTCTTTACCGCTATCCAGTGTTTCTCCCCAGGGTTTGACTGATACCGGCTTACCACACTCAGTGCATAAGCTACATCCGGTCTGGTACATAACATCGCATACATTATAGAGCCTACCGCAGAAGCGTAGGGTATAATAGACATGCGATCCCTCTCCAAATCAGTCTTGGGAGACATCTCTTTAGAGAGGGTGATCCCGTGACAAGCCGGTAGGTTACCGCGCTTGGAATCTTCCATACTGAATCTCTTCACTATGGTGTCGATGTACCTGGACTGAGAAAGTCCCAATATCCTCTTGGATCTATCACGATGGATCCGGATCCCCAGGATGTATGAGGCATCACCCAGGTCTTTCATGGAGAACCTGTGTGACAAGAACCCCTTGACAGATTGTAGCATAGGAATGTCATTTCCTACTAAGAGAATGTCATCCACGTATAAAACGAGGAATACTACAGTTCTTGCTACAAATCTACTATAGATGCATGGTTCATCTGGATTTTTGATAAAGCCAAATTCTTTGACCGTCTCATCAAAACAGATGTTCCAACTCCGCGATGCCTGCTTTAGTCCATAGATGGACTTAAGCAACTTGCACACCTTTCCGCTGCTCCCACTCTGAATGAAGCCCTCTGGCTGGTCCATATAGACACACTCCTCTAAATTTCCATTTAGAAAAGCTGTCTTTACGTCCATTTGCCAGATCTCATAATCGTGGAAGGCAGCGATGGCAAGAAGGATCCGAATGGATTTCAGCATGGCTACTGGAGAAAAGGTTTCGTCATAGTCCAAGCCAGGTCTTTGACGGAAACCCTTCGCTACCAGCCTAGCTTTATAGGTCTCAACCTGTCCATCTACACCGATCTTCCTTTTGAAGATCCACTTGCATCCTACGGGTTTTACCCCGTCTGGAGCAATGTCCAACGTCCATACCTTGTTGGTGTACATGGACTCCATTTCGGTCCGCATTGCATCCAGCCATTTTACTGAGTCAATGCTCTGAACGGCCTGCTGGAAGCTAGTAGGCTCATCATAATCTATGATGCAATCCTCTCTATCCCCGTCTATGAGAAAACCGTAGTATCTCTCGGGCGGATGAGACTGCCTACTACTTCTGCGGAGCGGCGTAGGAATGTCCTGTTCTGTTGAACTCTCTGGTTCCACCAAGCTTTCAGTAACAGTCTGTGGTTCTGGAATCTCTTCCAGTTCTACTGCGCTCCCACTTATTTCCTTTTCTATGAACTGGTGTTCTAGAAAGTGGGCATGACGAGAAACAAGAACTTTTTGTTCCTCTTTACAATAGAAGAAATATCCCTTGGAATTCTTTGGATATCCCACAAACTTGCACAGTACTGAGCGTGCCTCGAGCTTGTCCGCATGCTGCTTTTTCACAAAAGCTGGACTTCCCCATATCTTAATGTGATTAAGATGGGGTCTCTTTCCACACCACATCTCAAATGGCGTAGTAGGCACAGTTTTAGTCGGAACTCGGTTCAAAAGGTATGCAGCTGATTCTAGCGCATACCCCCAGAATGATCGCGGTAACTCAGCGTTACTCATCATGGACCGCACCATATCCAATAGGGTGCGGTTCCGTCTCTCCGATACACCGTTATGTTGCGGGGTGTATGGAGGAGTAAGCTGAGAGAGAATACCATTCTCTTTTAAGTAATTCAGGAATTCGGCACTTAAGTATTCTCCACCTCGATCCGATCTTAGAATCTTAATACTTTTGCCGGTCTGTTTCTCTACTTCATTCTTATACTCCTGGAATTTTTCAAAAGCCTCGGACTTATGTTTCATTAAGAAAACATAACCGTACCTTGAGAAGTCATCCGTAAAAGTAATGAAGTAAGAATGTCCGCTTCGGGCATGTGTAGACATTGGACCGCACACGTCACTGTGTACGAGTCCCAAGAGCTCGCTCGCTCTTTCTCCATGTCCAGTAAACGGAGTCTTTGTCATCTTTCCCTTGAGACAGGATTGACAAGTGGCATACGACTGATATTCGAACGCATTCAAATACCCTTCTGTATGTAACTTCGTCAACCTTCTCTCATTGATGTGACCCAATCTACAATGCCATAAGAAAGTCTGGTTTATTTCTGGAGACTTTCTCTTATGTGTATTCTGGACATTAAAAATCTGTGGTTGGTTCAATACGTATATACCATTACTCAGAGTACCTGACCCAATCAAAACTTGATTAAGGCGAATGTTTACAACATTACTTACAAACGCAAATTCATAACCTTCTTTAGAAACTAAAGATACAGAAATGATATTACAAGTTGCGTTGGGTACAAAAAAGCAATTACGCAAAACCAAAACATGTCCATCCGACATTCCCAGGTGATAGTCCCCCACGGCTTTAGCATCCATGCTAGCTCCGTTTGCAACTCTGAGGGTCATGTCACCTGCTTTCAAAACACTACGGTTTCTCAACGCCTGCAAAGAATTACAGATATGAGATCCTGATCCGGTATCCAATACCCAGGAAGTAGAGTTTATAGAAAGACAGTTTTCAATAACATACACACCTGAAGCTGAAGCTGCAACCTGCTTCAATTCCTGTGTTCTGGCCTTCCAGGCCCTGCAATCATTCTTCCAGTGTCCTTTCTTATGACAAAAGAAGCATTCTTCCTTATCCACAAGCTTTCCCGCTATCTTTGTTGCTTTTCCTTTTCCCTTCGTATCCACTTTACCAACACCGCCCCTTGGTTTGGCGGGGGCTTTCTTCTTCTTTCCCTTGGCTTTCGCCTTGGACCTAGAAGAAGATGATCCTCCTACAAACAAAGTGGATGTTTCCCTACCTTTCTGTAAGGTGCCCTCTGCGCTCCTCAGCAGGTTGAGGAGCTCTGAAAGTTCAACCTCCTTTTCTTGTAGGTTGAAGTTCATTATAAACTGGGCGTAAGTGGAAGGAAGGGACTGGAGAACTATATCCGTATATAGCTCACTCTCCAATGTGATCCCTAGGTCAGCGAGCTCCTCAATGTAGCCGATCATCTTTAGCACGTGCTCGGCTACTGATGATCCGACGGCCATTCTTGTCGAAAACAACTTTTTCGACGCTTCGTATCTTGCGATACGTGATTGCTCTCCATACAGTTCTTTTGTATGAAGCAATATGGACTCCATGTCCATATTCTCATGCCTCCTCTGATGTTCGTTGTCCATCGAGGCAAGCAGGAGGCACTTGGCCTTCGCGCTATCAATCTCCCAAGTCTTGCGGATTTCCTTATCCGCGACGCTGGAAGTTGGACCAGGGACTGGGGGAGCTTTGGTGGTAAGAAGATACCCCAGCTTGTCATAAGTGATTGCTATCTTGACATTCCTGAGCCAATCTTTGTAGTTTGGCCCTGTCAACTTGTTTTTATCTAGGAGTAACTTAAGTCCAGTCATGTTGATTGGTCGCTGCAATTAGGAGAGAGAAGAAGAAACACTCAGCATGATGCTCTTGCAAGTTTAGAGTGGTTTTTAATTTGTCTAAACAGGATGGCTCCCACTGTTTCTCGAATCCCTCCTCAAACCATAAAGGAAGAATTAGTCAGGATCAATCCCACCGTACAATACTTGCTTAACCGTTCGGCCAGGCTGGTGTCGGTACTTCGAGGGAGGTTTTCCAACGCTTTCGCGAAGTTCCTTAATTAAAGAACCTCTTTTCCCTGGGGGCGTAGCCCCGCTAACACCTTTCTAGGCACCTACTAGGTTTATAGCATTGATCGTTGAGTGAGAAATTACCCGAGGAGTAGCATATACTCACAGTAGGATCGGGATCCAAATATCATTGCGTGACGAAACTGAAGGAATCCTACCAGAATCACCACACTCCAAATGGTATGCAAATCTAGCAAGTTTCAGTACTTATGAAACTCCCGATGTGGATTTTTGCCCCATGCTCTTATGACCTTGACTTTGGCCAAAATATCATAAGTCACATGTCAAGTTCTACCCGTCATTATCCAGGTTAATTTGGATCCATCCGTATCTACCCTTGACTTTGGCCAAAATGGCAGTATGACTGTCCCAAACCAACGCATCTATCTATGCTACACATGAACACCCAACAGCTACCAATCACTGTGCCTTGACTTTGGCCAACATACACAGCTTGAATACTATTGACTATTCATGCGAAACGACGGAGGGCTACGGATGGTTTTGGCAAAACCGTGAACGTAGTGAACTTGATTTGGTCGATGGAACGAGATAGCTTTTAAATGGAGTGGCTCAAGCTCCGCATTTTAAAAGTTAGTTTTGAAAAGAACCGAGTGGTTTTTCGAAAGTGTTCCAACGACTTTAACTTGGTTTATTATCTTGCATTAGTTCTTTTAATGCGTGATATTCTTGCATTAGTACTTTTAATGCGTCCCATCATTTAAATCCTACCATTGCAGAAAACAACCAAAATATGACGTACGCTTATGCCATTCGCATTCGCCACTGGGCCCCGTCATTACCCGTTAGGTTACTTAACTAACGACAGAGCGGGGGCTGGGCTAGCGCGTCTGTAAAACATAAGCAACGCCTAAATAGAAAGCAATGATAAACATTTCAGATCACAGATAAATACATTGGATATACTAGTAATCTGTAATTTGTACGAGCCTGTAACAAAAAAACAGATAACACGGTCGCGGTGAATAGCCAAAACCCCACCCAAGACCCCTACGGGTGCGGCAAACTACCCGCCAAGTACCCGAAGCGTAGCAACCTCCCTCATCTCCATGAGTAGGCCACTCGACACTTCGGCATACCCGGTAGTTTGTGCACCCCTCCATGGGTCTATCCTAGGAGCAAAAACAGTAAAAGAATTATACAATGACGGCTACAACCCCGACCCGGTTGTGCGGCCAAACAAATAATAATTATTACATCAATTTACATTTACAATGAATTGCAAGAAAAGAAAACTCTCGTCTCACAACCCCCGGCTATTCACCCGCGACAATCCAACATATTTATATACACATTCCAGCACATTACAGATCATGTATAACCCCGACTAATCGTCTTATAGCAATTAGTCGACGTTCAATACATGCAAACATCACAGATATAACCATCATAGTCAAAGTGCAGTGAAGTTCGGAAAAATACGGAATTATAGGCCCCCAAAAGTAAATTTTAGTTCTGGAAAATCTGGGCATATAATTTATATTCTAAAAATCCCAAAATCCCCAACTACAGATACTGCACGAAAAACGAGGCGCAGAAGGAGACAAAGCGCGGCGGTTCCGCGGCACGAGCCTACCTCGTGCCGCGGATGCGCGGCGCTTTGAGCTCCTCACTGGATCGTTTTTCATGGGTGTTCTTAGAAAAGCCTGAGACGATTTTACAAATATAAAGTTTTTCATTTCGAGCCAAAAAAATTTCAACAGAAACTCAGGTTTTTGAAAATACGGTTTTTGGGTTTTTACGGTTCCGAACTTCGTTACACTTCACTACCTAGCTAGTTTAAGTTTAGTTAGGCTCTGATACCACTGTAAATCCACGTTGCCACCCCCGGTTCTTACGGGGAGGCGGAAACGGTATAAAAATCAAATTTTTAGTGCAAGAAGCAACATGGACTATGCAAGGTCGGGATCGATACCTAAACTAAAACTAGCAACCTAGCTAAAGAAGTTTAGCTACTCGGATGAAGATGGTTATACCTAGACTTGAACTCCTTCGTCTTCAAACTTTGTAGAGGTTGATGGTTCTCCTTTGTCGCCTTCTCCCGTCGAAGATGGATCCACCTCGAAGGCTCGACCTTTGGGCTCTTTCTCGTACTTGGAGTGAACTAGAATCGCCGGCTTGCTAGACCCTTGATACTAGAGTGAGTAGAGAGTGCTTAGGGTTTGCTTTTGTTTTTCAAGAGAAGGATTCTCAACTCATGAGAAGGTTTCTCTTGACTAGAGGAAGAAGAAGATGAAGTGAAGAGAGAGAGTGAGAATGATAAAGTGAGCTCTTCTTTTCCTTTTTGCAACCATAACAAAAGAAAAAGAAAAATCAAATAATAACAATAATCAAAATAAAAAGGTTTGATGGTTAGTTTAGAATGACTAATATCATTACATGCATTAAATGAATAAAGCAAGAATGAAAAAGCATCTTGCATTTGTAATGATGGTAGTCAAATGTTCAACCATGGTCAACAAGTCAACCATGGTCAACAAGTCAACAAAAACTAACCATGACACAATTTCATTTTATTATATATTATTAAATGATATAATACAAATCCATTAGGGTTTGGAAAAAGACGACTGTCAACTGTGCATACGCACCCGCTCCGAAACCCTAATGGAAATCATCTTCCTCCTCCTCAAAAACTGTGCATACACACCTGCATTCTTGTTCCGAGGAACATGAATACTGAGAGATAAAAGCAACCCCAAATACTATACCAGTATCCGGCTCAAACCAGAGCCCGCTGGTAATATCTGTCCGGACTCCAAACGTGCACAAGTGCGCGGATGAGAACGAACCCTGTCGCAAAACCATGCGACCTCTACTCTGTTTTGCCCATAGGCGAATACCCTCTGTGTGGGACTCTAAAGACTCGACACTACGCTGGCAGTGGGTTTAACCACAGACCGCAAGCGGCACTAGCTGTGCGTAACGGTCCCCAGGTAGATGTCGACAAGAAGGCTGACGAGGTGAAACCCCATCGGTACTCCTACTGAGTCTGAATGTGACAGTCTCCGTACAGTCCGGTCTGTTCGTCTGATACATCGCATGGCGGGCCTAGGGGGCGGTAAACGTCAGTCCCCCAATAGCGGTACAAGTCGTGCCGGAGCGAAGCCCAAAACACCCTGAGACAACACTGGAAACCTACCAGTATATCTCGTTTGCCCTGGCCAGGGACTACTTGTGTAATGGCTCTCCTAGACACAGCGCGATGTCAACCCCCAATACCGGGAGAGACGAATCCTGTCTAACCGTCACTGCCTCCAAGTGCTTCGGGACTGCACCCAACCACCACCTGTTTGCATGACTCCTTTGAGCCGTGGTAGGGTAGTGATCAAAGTGCAGTGGGAATACACTCGAGGCGAAGTGCCAGTGTCAAGTCAGCGGACTAAGCTGTACTCATGTCACCTGGGAACTGATGACTGACGATAGGTATAATACCAACCTGTCAGTTCCCGACGAGTCCTGTCCAGTGTACTCGTAACCCAACGAGCACCCGTATACTATCTCCAGTACGACGTACTGATGGCTGTGGGACAGACCATCTCCCACACTGGGATGAGAAGCGCATACGCTAGTCTACTCCGGAGTATCGATGCCCTGTCTCGATAGTCCTGCGACTAGGGACCTGTATAAGGATGTGCTTATAGATTACCCAGCCCCCACTAGTGTGACTGCCATCACAACGCTGGTAATCAAGCAAAGATCCTAAGGGCTCCACTAATGCGTATAAGTGATATAGTAAAATAAACACAAGTACACATTGAAGTAGAGACAAACCAAGTAGCATACTACTATTTTGAGCAAGATTGTATATACAAGGTGAATATCCCAAGCATCCATTAAGTAATATACAAACTAGTATGATACAGTAATGGCCTCTAGGGCATATACACTAACACAGCCGCGGATCCGCCGCGTGAGGTGGCTTTGGGCCGCGCTTCCGCCGCGCAATGGTGGCCTCGGGAACTGTGCTTTCTGCAGTTGCTTTGTACTGCTGTATAGATTATTCTTCGATGTTAAGAATTGCAGTAGCCCTTCTGTGTTGATACCAGATTTGCTTTCAATGAGTTTACGAGCAATTGTAATGGTCGAGCAATGAATTGATCGAGCAAGTATCTCTTTTCCTGCATAGACTTCAAAATAGGGTTGCAAGATATAGAAAATATGCTATGTAATGCAATGCGGTTAATTTCCCTAGAATTTCCGGTTTAAAGGTCGAATACATGTAATTTGATATTTTGCGACCAATTAGCTAATATGTGAATTATGAATACCGTACTCTCCTATATGTATGCGGATGACAAAGAAATTGCCGGTTAAAATATGCAGTATTTTCGACTGATCACGGAGCAATCACACCCTATGTGATATGGTACGCTCTATGATGAGTACTACTGAGTTTCCTATTTTCTTTTGGAGTTATGCACTTGAGAAGCTGCATACCTATTGAATGGGGTTCTAATCAAATCCATTGCCTACCACTTCATATGTGATATGGAATGGGAAGAGCCCATATCTTAAGTTTGTTAAGATTTGGGGTTGTCCGGCCTATGTCTAAAAGCAAAATCCAGACAAGCTCGGGGCAAAGTCAGTTCTGTAGAAGTTTGTTGGATATCCCAAGCATTCGCAAGGGAATATCTTCTTCCTAACAGAGGAACAAAATATGTTTTGTTTCTCAACATACCACCTTTTTGAAAGGAAATTTCTTATGAAGAAATTAGTGGTTATGAGGTAGAACTGGAAGGAGTTCCATCTATACAAACTACAACAGATTATTTGGTAGAACCAAAGGATTCAATAGGTTCCGACGAACCTCAGCCTCTCTGCCGATCTAGCAGGGTTCCTCATCCGCCTGAGAGATACTTCGGTTTCTCGATGACAGTGGGAGCGAGGATTGCATCATGAGATGATGATCCAACTAGTTTCGAGCAGGCTATCAAGAGTAGGGACTCTGTAAGAATGGCTGGATGCTTAGCGATCTGAGATGGAATCCATGTACACTAACAAAGTATGGACTTTGGTTGCTATATCTGAAGGGTTAAATTCCCATCAGGAGCAAGTATATCTTGAGAAAATTACTTGGTGTAGATGGAAAAGTTGAGACTTTCAAAGCTAGACTTGTTAAAATTTTTCGTCATCGACCAGGCGTGGATAATGATGAAACCTTTTCCAGTGGCTATGCTTAAGTCCATCCGGATCCTACTTGCCACTGCTGCATACCATGACCGCGATATCTGGTGGTTGGGTGTCATGACTGCTTTTCTAAATATTAATTTAGAAGAGAGCGTCTATAAGAACACAGCCAGATGGCTTCGTAAACAGTGGGAGCAGCTGAAACGTGTGCAAGATACTTTGTGTGATAAAGCAGGCATCGCGGAGTTGGAACATCTGTTTTGATGTGGTAGTCAAACTGTTTGACGTCATCAAAGTGGTAGATGAACCTTGTATATACAAAAAGGTAGTAGAGAGTAAGGTGGTGATCCTAGTAGAGTACGTGGATGACATACTCTTGATAGGGAAAGAGTTTCATATGCTACGCTCGGTCCATCTCCGCTTATCACAAGGATTCTCCAAATAAGATCAAAGTGATACCTCCTAAATCCTGGGTTATGGATCTATGTGATAGATCTAAATGGATATTAGGATTCTCACTAGGTGTAGTGTGATGGTATCAGTTGATCCTGGGGAGAATCACTGGAAAAGTTTCAGGGTGATAAAGAAGACTGAATGTCAGTCGCAGGCATTGTCTTTACCCTCAGTGGAGGGACGGTATGTTGGAAGAGTTCCAAGATAGATACTGGGGCAAACTAGACGATAAAGGCTGGTGACATCGCTATCAATGATACTACCAAAGAGGCAGTTTGGGTGTATATTAGTTCATGAGATGAACTAGGTTCCTACCATTGTATGACAATGGAGGTTAGGCTTTGGCCCAGGAACCACGGTCCCATCAGTGACCCATACTTATTCCAAGGCAGTATCACCTGATCATGGAGATAGTTGATCTCAAGGGTGATCGAGGTTAGGAGAGTAGACTCAGAGGACAACACGGCGGATCCACTCACAAAGGCTTTTTCCCAAAGAGAGACTTATATGGGATGGTTGAGTATGAGATACTGAACCATTACTACAGATGGCCCTAGTGCAAGTGGGAGATTGTTAGTTATATGTATGCCCTAGAGGCCATTACTGTACATGAGATGTATATTGTAGTGGATGCTGGGACATATATAGGTAGGACTTTCTTGCTCGACATGATAGTACGCTATCTTGTTGCTCTTTATCTTAACATGTATACTTACTGTCTCTCTGTTACATGTTGATAAAGCCCTTAGGATGTGCACTCGAATTGCAGGACTATGATGTAGATCATACTAGTGGGTCCTGGGTAGTCAATGAGTACATCCTTCAATGTTCCTAGTCGTGGGAATATCGAGACGGGGCATCGATATTCCAGAGTAGACTAGCGTATATCTTCTCGACCCATGTGATGGGCGATGGATGATCCCATATCCATTGGCGTTTGACATCAGAGACGGTATGCGGGTGCTCAGTGGAGACTGGGTACACTGAACGGACTCGCCGAGAACTCCCAGATGGTATTATACCTTACGTCAGATGGAAATTCTCTGGTGACACTGGTACAGCTTAGTCTGTTTACCCGAGATCGTCATAGAGTCTTGTGTGTCTCCCACCGTGCTTTGATTTCCACCCTTCCACGGCTCTACTGAGTCGTGCAAACAGGTGGTTTTTGGGTACAGTCGCGATTCACATGGAGGCAATGGGCGATAGGAGGGGATTCGTCTCTCCCGGTATTGGGGGTTGATGTTGCGTTATGCTCGACTGGACATAACTGGAAATCCCTGTCCAGGGTTGCAGTGATTTACTGGTAATTGTTATCAGTAGTTTCACACTTGTTGTAGACCTTACATCGGCATGACTTATCAAGCTACTGGGGTATGACGTTTACCACCCCTAGGCGAGATATGCGACATATCAGACGAATAGACCGGACTGTGCGGTAAGTGTTACTGATTGGATTCGCAGGAGTGTGAGCAGGCTTGCTCATTGATCTTCTGATCGCTCAAAACCCGGGTGGCCGTTACGTTTAGCAGACCGCTTGCGTCTTGTGGGTGATTGATATGATCACCACCTACTGCCGGCGTATTGACGAGTCTTTAGAGTCCTACACAGAGGTTTCCTGGCTCAAGCGAAACGAAATAGGAACGCATATGAGATATGTGCGGGACCGAGAATAATACCAGTATGTGATACTGTATTCTATTCTCGCGATTTGTATCATCGGACGGTTATATGAGATATAGCCGGGTTACCGAATCAAGTGTTGATTCGATACATTGATACACTAGATATTAGTCGGTTATATGCGATATGACCGGATCGTTAAATCAAGTGTTGATTTAATGTATAATTATATATTTGATATATTACTTTACATTAACTAGTATTGGTTCACTTAAGATTGATTTTCTCACTAGATTGTGCACATTGTTTATATGTGATATATGCAAGTGTACATGTTTGTATCATGCTTGATGATACATACAAGATGGGTGTATGAGACTTATATCAAGTTTAGGTTAAATTAGGGTTTACTTATTTCCTTAAGAATAACAAAAGAGAGGAGACTTTAGTCAATGTTATCAAGCTTGTAGATGCTTGTATGCAACATTGACAAAGTCAACTCTTTTGTCATTCCTTAGGATATTAGTTAACCCAACCCTTAACCTCATACTTTGGTTAATTCTCTACATGAGTTAAGCATGAGGGCTTAACTCAACCATGGTGCAATAATTCAAAGGATAAATTTTCATTTGGATGGATTATTCTTTCTTCTTCTTCTTCTTCATCAAGCTCCATGAAAAGCTTGCTAGCTCTAATGGTGCCATGAGAAAAAGTGTGAGAAAATCAATTCTAAAGTGAGCCCACTTCCTACTTCTTCATCCTCTACTACTTGCCATGTACTATAGGGTGTTCTCTTCACAATGTTCATGACCAAGTGAAGGAATAGCTTGAGTTTGAGTCTCCTCAACGTAGATCATCTTCGGCCTCGAAGTCAACTACCTAGCCCGCTCATTTCTCCGAGGAAACCATCACTCAAGTCCGGGATCTCGATGATCGCAGCGAAGGGACGTCAACACGGAGCTTTAGAAGTGAAGGATCGGATCTACAAAGGTTGTAATCCCTTTCACTTGTAGTTAAAATGTTTAACTTGCTAGTTTTCGCATAATCTCTAGTATACGATCTTGGTTAGGGTTGTTCGGAACGGCTATTTTTTTTAATCGGGCATGGTTGATGTAGGGTTGCTAGGCACGCGCACAAGGGTCTACGAGGCATCAACCATGCCCGATTAAAAATTTAGCCGTGCCGAACAACCCGAATACGGATCTTTAAACTAGAGATTAGGCGAAAACTAACATGTTAACAACTTTAACACTAAGTGAGAGGGATTACAACCTTTGTAGATCCGGTCCTTCACTTCATATGCTCAGAAGCTGCAAGCGGTCAGCTAAACGTAACAGCTACCCAGGTATTGAGCGCTCAGAAGATCAACAAGCAAGCCTGTACATTCTCCTGTGAATCCAAACAGTAACACTCCCGTACAGTCCGGTCTCGTCGTCTGATATGTTGCATATCTCGCCTAGGGGTGGTAAACGTCAGACCCCAGTAGCTCGATAAGTCGTGTCGATATGAGGTCTATAACTGTTCGAGAAACTACTGATAACACTTACCAGTAAATCTCAGCAACCCTGGCCAGGGATTTCCGGTTATAGCCAATCGAACACAGCACAACATCAACTCCCTATACCGGGAGAGACGAATCCCCTCCTATCGCTCATTGCCTCCATGTGATTCGGGACTGTACCCAGAAGCCACCATTTTGCACGCCCTCTTGGACGTGGTATGATGGAAATCAAAGCACAGTGGGAATCACACAAGACTCTATGACGATCTCGGGTCAACAGACTACTCTGTACCAGTGTCACCGGAGAACTGCAATCTGACGTGAGGTATAATACCATCTGGGAGTTCTCGGCAAGTCCGTCCAGTGTACCCAGTCTCCACTGAGCACCCGTACACCATCCTTGATGTCAAACACCGATGGATATGGGATCATCCATCGCCCATCATATGGGTCAAGATGCGTATACGCTAGTCTACTCTGGTGCATCGATGCCTTGTCTCGATACACCCTCGACTAGGAACAGTTATAGGATGTACTCGTCGACTACCTTGGCCCCACTAGTATGATCTCATCATAGTCCCAGTAGTCGAGTACACATCCTAAGGGCTTTATCAACATGTAACATAGAGACAATCAGAGTACATGTTAAGATAAAGTACAACCAGATAGCATACTATCTTGTCGAGCAAGAAAGTCCTCCCTATATATGTCCTAGCATCCACTACAATATACATCGTATGTACAGTAATGGCCTCTAGGGCATACATATAACTAACAATCTCGCACTTGCACTAGGGCCATCTGTTATGGTATCGCATACCCAACAATTAGCTGCGGTTGAAGTATCTCATACTCAACCATCCCATAAAAGTCTCTACTGGGAAAAAGGCCTTTGTGAGTGGATCCGCGCTGTTGTCCTCTGTATCTACTCTCCTAACCTTGATCACCTTGGAGATCAACCATCTCCATGATCAGGTGAAACTGCCTAAGAATTATATCTGGATTTCTGATGGGACGGTACTTCCTTGGCTAAAGCCACAACTCCATTGTCACACAATGGTAGGAACGAAGTTCATCTGATGAACTTATATATATCCAGACTGCCTCTTTGGTAGCATCCTTGGTAACGATGTATCTTGCCTTTAATCGTCTAGTATGTCACGGTATCTAGCTTGGAACTCTTCCAACATACCGTCCCTCCACGGAGGGTATAGACAATGCCTGCGACTGACATTCAGTCGTCCTTATCAGCCTGGATTCCAGTGATTCTCCCCAGGATTGGTTGATACCATCTCACTATAACTAGTGAGAGTCCTAACATCCAATTAGATCTATCTCATAGATCCAAAACACAGGATTTAGGAGGTATCGCTTTGATCCTATATGGAGAATCGTTGTGATAAGCGGAGATTGACCGAGCGTAGCATAGGAAACTCCTTCCCTATCAAGAGTATGTCATTCACGTACTCTACGAGGATCTCCACCATACTCTCTACTACCTTTTTGTATATACAAGGTTCATCTACCATTTTGATGAAGTCAAACTCTTTGACTTCCACATCAAAACAGATGTTCCAACTCCACGATGCCTGCTTTATCATATAAAACATCTTGCTCACGTTTCCGCTGCTCCCACTGTCTACGAAGCCCTCTGGCTGTGTACTTATAGACGCTCTTTTCTAAAACATCATTTAGAAAAGTAGTCGTGACACCCAACCACCAGATATCGTAGTCATGGTATGT
This sequence comes from Agapanthus africanus, assembly GCA_030015575.1. Classification (NCBI taxonomy): domain Eukaryota; kingdom Viridiplantae; phylum Streptophyta; class Magnoliopsida; order Asparagales; family Amaryllidaceae; genus Agapanthus; species Agapanthus africanus. The sequence goes on along the minus strand of JASDDO010000012.1, from coordinate 290,915,281 downwards.
AGCCGTGGCAAGTAAGATCTAGATGGACTTAAGCATAGATACTTAGAAAAGGTTTCAACATAATCCATACCTGGTCTATGATGCAAACCTTTAACAAGTCTAGCTTTGAAAGTATCAACTTTTCCATGTACACCAAGTAATCTTCTCAAGATATACTTGCTCCTGATAGGGATTTAACCCTTCAGATAAAGCAACCAAAGTCCATACTTTGTTGGTGTATAAGGATTCTATCTCAGATCGATAAGCACCCAGCCATTCTTACAGAGTCCCACTCCTGATGGCCAGCTCGAAACTAGTTAGGTCATCATCTCATGATGCAATCCTCGCTCCCACTGTCATAGAGAAACCGAAGTATCTCTCAGGTGGGTGAGGAACCCTACTAGATCGGCGGAGAGGCTGAGGTTCGTTGGAAACTATTGAATCCTTTGGTTCTACCAAATTATCAGTTGCAGTTTGTATAGCTGGAACATTTCCAGTTCTACATAACAGACCTTGCCTCGAGCTTGTCCGGATTTTGCTTTTAGACATAGGCCAGACAACCCCAAATCTTAACAAACTTAAGATATGGGCTCTTCCCTTTCCATATCATTTATGAAGTGGTAGGCAACTGATTTGATTTGAACCTTATTCAATCGGTATGCAACTTCACAAGTGCATAACTCCCTAAAGGAAATAGGAAACTCAGTAGTACTCATCATAGAGCACACCATATCACATAGGGTGCTATCGCTCTACCCCGATACACCGACGTGCTGTGGTGTATACGGAGGAGTAATGCTGAGAGAGAATCTCATTCTCCTTTAGAATAGTCCAGGAATTCCGTGCTCAAGTATTCTCCTCCTTGATCACATCATAGGGCATAATACTTTTACCCATATTTTGGTTCTCTACTTCTAATTTATATTCTGTGAATATCTCAAAAGCTTCGGACCTGTGTTTCAACAGAAACATATGTCTGAATCTTGAGAGATTATCAGAGAATGTAATGAAGTAGAAAGAACCGATCTTGGCATGTGTAGACAGGGGACCTTACATACATCAACATGTATCAATCCCAAGAGTTCACTAACTCTTTCTCTGTTTCCAATAAACAGAGCTGTGGTCATCTTATCTTTGTGACATGACCGGCAAGTTTCACAAGATGTAAATTCAAACTAATTTAAATATGCATCTAAATGTAACTTAGCTAGTCGGGTCGCATTGATATGACCTAGTCTACAATACCTCAAGAAGGATTCGTTCATTTCTGAACTCTTCCTCTTGTGTGTGTTCCGTATACTAAAGAACTGTAGTTTGATTTAGAACGTCAATGCTTTTAGATAACGTGCCTGAACCGATCAACTCTTGATATAGGAAATGTTCAAAACATTCTCCAACAATACAAAATTATATCATTTCTTTACTAATAAAGAGACTGATGTGATGTTGTATATCAGGTTCGGTATCTAATAACATTCGTTCAGAATCAATGTATTCTGGTAATACAAGGTGATAGTGACCAACAGACTTGGCTGTAACACTTGCACCGTTTTCTGTCTCATGAAACTTATCACCCGTTCTCAGTTCTCTACCTATCAGTAGCCCATGTAACAGATTACATATGAGGGATCATGATCCGGTATCTCATACCCAGGACGTAAAGGATACTGAGAAACAGTTCTCTGTAATGAACACACCCGAAGATGATGCATCAGCATGCACTTTCTTCGTTTGGGCGGCACGGGTAATCTGGTATTCCCCAATTTCCTGCTCTGTCTTATAACAATTATAAGTTGGAGCGGGACCAACGTTCCCCAGCTCAGTATAACAAGCGGGTTCGGTCAATATATCTGTTTTATTATCTTGATTAAGGCGTGCTATGGTCGCTACCTGGAGAAAGAGAGAAGAAAACACTCAGCGTATGCTCTTGCAAGATTAGATTGGTTATCTAATATATCTAATCAGGATTTCTCCCACTGTTTTAATCAAATCTTCCTTCAAACCCTAAAAGGAAAGACTAGCCGGGATTAATTACACGCTACAAGTTCGCCAATCTTTCAGCCAAGCCAGTGTCGGTACTTTGAGGGAGGTCCCCCGTGCTATCGCACGAACCTAATTAAAGTAAACCTCGTTTTCCCAGAGGCGTAACCCCGTTAACACCTTTCTAGACACCTACTTGATCGGCTAATTGTAATGTGTAAAACTCTCTCAGGAGTAACTCTTACTCGCAGCTGGTATCGGGATCCAACTATCTCATAGAAGGTATGCAATCTCATTGCAAATTTCAACACTTGAAATTCCCAATAATGTTTTGCCCCTAGCGTCCTATGACCTTGACGATGGCCAAACTACCCATAGTCCGCTAGTCAAGTTCAACCCGTACATTTCTTGATTGAATTAAACCCACCCGCACGACCCTTGACGAAGGCCAAACTACGCCGTACGAATACCCTAATCCAATCGCATCGTATGCAAGCAGATAAGCACTAGTTAGCTACCGTACACTACGCCTTGACGAAGGCCAAACTACCGCAGCACGAATACTAACTAGTACTTATCTGAAATGACGGAGGGCTACGACAGGTTTTTAAGAAAACCCTTTGCGTAATGAACTTGATATCGTTGTAGAATCGAGTGATTTTAAAATGGAGTGTTTTGAGGCTTTTCTAGTTTTGCTAAAGGGGTCACTCCCGGTGAAGGGATCGTCGGCCCTTTCCTCATCGAATGAGGTGCGGGATATATCATATATATCACTGTGCAAAGCAGAAACTATAGAAGCAAGCAAAAGACAAACCGAGAGTGTAGCATCTTCCAGTTATTGCTAAAGGAGTCACTCCTGATGAAGGGATCTCGGTCCTTTCCTTATCGAATAAGGTGCTGGATGTTCTACAAGGAACACCTCAATGCAAAGCAAGAACTAGAGCTACCAGTTTTTATAAATTCGATTCCACAACATCATAGGTTTCTTTTATTTCATTAATCTCATTAATGAAGTCCCATTTTATTATGCTTCACAAGCACCACTTTTGAAACGAAATCTGCAATATAACATATATCTCATATATATAATATAAACATTCGTCACAGGCAGTAATATGATCTCATCACAGAACATTGCAGCAGAAGAACATATATGAAATATTGGATATACTAGGACGTCTGTGTTTTCAATACGAGCCTGTATAAAACACGGATTCCACAGTCACGATGAATAGCCAAACCCACATCCCTAGACCCCTACGAGAGCGGCAAGTAACACTGCCAATTCTAGGGTTAGGAGACCCGGTCTCGACTCCTTGAGATGGTCTCCCACTGGATCCTAGAACCCGGTTACTTGTGCTCCCCTCCTTGGGTCTACCTAATGCGGAAAAGTAAATAATATACAACGGTGACATCTTCCGCTACCTGGAAGTGCCCAAATAAAAGAATATTACATACAAATGAATTTTACATGAATAAAAAATAAAAACTCTCATCTCACATAAAACCCCCGGCTATTCAGAACGCGACGATCCAATATAACATATCTCAGCAACACATAATATCTCATATCATCAACGTAAGCAAGTATGCGTATCTCGATTGTCGTTGATGTATAGCAACGAAGCCGGCGATATACCACATACTACGCTTACGGTCACAGAAAAGAAAGTGTAAAACTACAACAGTTGGAATCCGCAACCTCCTTAGACATCGCTTGCCTAACCAAATGAATTCCTTAGACATCGCATGCCTATAAATTATAAACCCCGCATTTTAGTCTCATTATCGAAAACTCTTTTCAATATCAAGTCGGGCAATTCAACAAGATTCCCGACGTCCTGATCGAATGCTCGTCGCAAACTTTAGTAGACGGCCGCACCCCCGGATGCCGTCGACAAAGTGCACTAAGGCGGAACACCGCTGCCGCAAGCACCCGAACGGATTCTTTTGGCGACGGAGTTCTCCTACAGTCACTTGGTCGGGGCTATGGGGCATAGCTGTCTATTAAGTTTACCCGGTGAGTATCCGCGTACGCTACGTGATTGCGACAGACTTTTGATCACATCAAAATTCCCTGGCAACCGATCATCTGAGACTAAACTGCTATGTTTATAATATTCAAATCAGTTATCTCATAACTACCTGTGGATTCCAAATATTGTATCATATTCCAGATAAATAGACAAAGTTAAACTTTCCGATCGAATCATCAAACACCCAAGATTTCCCCAATATATCTCAACACTTGAAATCAGTTTAAAAACATCCATCACATGCTACAGTACAAATGGTCAAGCCGTAGAAGGGTCAAGCCAACGCCTCACATGTGGCACACCGTACTGCCCCAAACCCTAAGGTTCAAAAGGCAGTTCAAGACGGTCACATAATCGAGTTAAGGTTTGTTGTCTTCTAGAGGGTCCACCGCGTTACTTGCACGACTTAGAACGTTCTTAAACACGATGAAAAATCCAACTTTTGAAAAAATTTCCGACAGGGGAAAAAGTGAGTTATTGATATCCGTTCGAACTTTTTAACAGTTTCTAAAAGTTATCCGGACAAAACACAAAGACGCAGTTAAAGTTCCCGATCGAATCATCGAATCCCCAATACAACCGAGAAAATTCAACAGTTGAATAAATATTAAAAATTCCCAGAAAATACAGCACTAAAAGATAAGAATTACTGTGCAAATTTCAAATTCTGAAGTGACTAACTGGCCGCGGAACCGCCGCACAAGCCATGCTTGTGCCGCGGTTCCACCGCGCTTTGGTGGAATCAGGCGCACGTGCTTCACAGTATTTCTTACAATTCCCTACTGAATTTTTTAGGTATTTTTAATATGGAAAAAATCACAGTTTTGAAAAATTTCCAGAAACTAGGGTATATCGGGTTTTCCGGGTTTGATCGGACTTTAAACTTCGCCTAGACTTCGCCTAAATCTCTAGCTTGGCTTTGATACCATTGAAGGGTTGCTAGGCACGCGTACAAGTGTCTACGAGGCATCAACCATGCCGGATTAAATATTTAGCCGTGCCGAACAAACCGAATAGGGATCTTTAAACTAGAGATTAGGCGAAAAATAACATGTTAACAACTTTAACACTAAGTGAGAGGGATTACAACCTTTGTAGATCCGGTCCTTCAATTCATATGCTCCGTGTTGTGGTCCCTTCGCTGCGATCATCGGGTTCCGGACTCTCGAGAGGTTCCACGAAGAGAAAGATGCAACCTTTGCTTCCGATCTTCGAAACTAAGATGATCTACCTTGAAGTTTCGTTAACACAAGCTAACACTCATGAAATGATGTGAACACCTCATCTAAATGGCAAGGGAAGATGAGGATGATGAAGTAGGATTTTTTCTCTCTTTATTTATCTTTTTCTCACATTTATTCATCACTTGGAAAAAGCTAGTAAGCTTTTTCCATGAAGAAAGATCAAGGAAGAAGATGAAGAATTATGATAGAATCCTTTTGTGATGAATAGAAAAAGAATTAATATGATGAATAATGCAACCATGGTCAAGCAAACTCATGTATAGAATTAATTAGGGTTAGGGTTTGGGTTAGGTTAAAGATGAGTCACACACAAATATCTTTATCATGCCAAAATGAAAAGCTTCTAGAATCAACTAGAAGACTTAACCCTAATCCAAACCCTAATCATGTTTAAACTCCACAAAACATGTTGCATTAGTTATCATATCATGTTACAATATTATATATCACATATATAATATTTATTGTAACCAAATAAAATAATACAATTAACATATATCGCATATATATCAATGTATTACCCGAGTGAGAAAAAGAATCTTTTAGTGAGCAAATATTAGATAATGTAATTTAATATATCATATATATTATTATACATTAAATTATCGAATCAACACTTGATCCGACAATCCGGCTATATCGCATATAACCGACTAATATTTATCCGTACCGATTCATCGAATCAACACTTGATCCGATGACCCGGCTGATATCAAATATCGCGAGAATAGAATACGGTATGTCATATCGTATTATCCTCGGTCCCGCACATATCACATATGTACCCCTACTCCGTTTTGCCTGAGCTAAGAAACCTCTGTCTAGGACTCTAAAGAATCGTCAATACGCCGGCAGTAGGTGATGATCATATCAAACACCCACAAGCTGCAAGCGATCAGCTAAACGTAACAGCTACCCAGTTATTGAGCGCTCAGAAGATCAACAAGCAAGACTGTACATTCTCCTGTGAATCTAAACAGTAACACTCCCGTACAGTCCAGTCTCGTCGTCTGATATGTTGCATATCTCGCCTAGGGGTGGTAAACGTCAGACCCCAGTAGCTCGATAAGTCGTGTCGATATGTGGTCTATAACTGTTCGAGAAACTACTGATAACACTTACCAGTAAATCTCAGCAACCCTGGCCAGGGATTTCCGGTTATAGCCAATCGAACACAGCACAACATCAACTCCCTATACCGGGAGAGACGAATCCCCTCCTATCGCTCATTGCCTCCATGTGATTCGGGACTGTACCCAAAAGCCACCTTTTTGCACGCCCTCTTGGACATGGTATGATGGAAATCAAAGCACAGTGGGAATCACACAAGACTCTATGACGATCTCGGGTCAACAGACTACTCTGTACCAGTGCCACCGGAGAACTGCCATCTGACGTGAGGTATAATACCATCTGGGAGTTCTCGGCGAGTTCGTCCAATGTACCCAGTCTCCACTGAGCACCCGTACACAATCCTTGATGTCAAAAACCGATGGATATAGGATCATCCATCGCCCATCATATGGGTCAAGATGCGTATACGCTAGTCTACTCTGGTGCATCGATGCCCTGTCTCGATACACCCTCGACTAGGAACAGTTATAGGATGTACTCGTCGACTACCTTGGCCCCACTAGTATGATCTCATCATAGTCCCAGTAGTCGAGTACACATCCTAAGGGCTTTATCAACATGTAACATAGAGACAATCAGAGTACATGTTAAGATAAAGTACAACCAGATAGCATACTATCATGTCGAGCAAGAAAGTCCTCCCTATATATGTCCTAGCATCCACTACAAAATACATCGTATGTACAGTAATGGCCTCTAGGGCATACATATAACTAACAGTTGATACCTTGTAGAACCTTATTAGAGTTCTTAGGAACCCTACACTGGTGTCCTAACAGCATGAGTTTAATAATGGTATATGAAATCACAATATAAGTATGCGATTCGGAGTGAACAACAATAATGTGCGGGAGCTAAATGATAAACACAATGATAACTAATTTGCATTTAATATAAATATAAGTCATACAGTAGTGCCTTTTGAAATAACACGAATCGCGGTGTTTTAGAAATAAGGGCTACGGTGTTTTTAAGAAAAGATACTGTTGGATATAGTGCCCTCAGAGTCAATTATTGGATCGCAGGCACGTGATTGCAATGATTGAGGGAGGACAGTCTTACTCGAGAGTTCTGTATACTATCTGGTTTGTCTTTATCATCGTGTACATGCTTTAGGTGACATTGTAGTTCACAATTACACGTTGGTAGAGAATAGTATGCTCATAGACGACTTGTACCACTTTTGGGGGTCTGACTTTTACCAACCCCCTAGGCCCGCCATGCGAAGCTCATAGACGAACGGACCGGACTGTACGGATATTATCACTGACAGGCTCAGTAGGGTGTCAGGATGAGTTCGCTCATCGACCTCTCTTTTGGTCAATAACTGGTAGCCCGTTACGTACGGCTAGTACTTCTGACGTGCTAGTGGTTAAATCCACAGCCAAAGTATTGACGAGTCTTTAGAGTCCCCCACAGACAGTTTTCAAGTTTCGGGTGAAACATTGTAGAGGCCGTATTATATATGGCTGTTGGATATAGTGCCCTCAGAGTCAATTATTGGATCATAGGCACGTGATTGCAATGATTGAGGGAGGGCCTATACCGGTAGGACAGTCTTACTTAAGATGATAGTATGCTATCTGGTTTATCTTTATCATCGTGTACATACTTCAGGTGACCTTACAGGTCGCTATTACACGTTGATAGAGCCCTTAGGATTCTTGCTCGACTGCCAGTAGTATGATGGCGATCATATACGTGGGAGCTGGGGTCTATAAGCACATCCTTAAAAGGTCCCTAGTCGTGGGAGTTTTCGAGACAGGGCATCGATACTCCGGAGTAGACTAGTGTATACAGTCGAGACACCGACGAGGGGCGGTGGCCGGTCTCACAAGCCATTGGTGTCAGTTGGTTCACCTAAGATGTATACAGGTGCTCATTGGGTTATGAGTACACCGGACAGGACTCGCCGTGAACATGCTAGTTGGTATTATACCTGATGTCAGATAGCCATTCCCTAGTGACATGTGTACAGGTTAATTTATCGACCTGAGATCATCATTTGTCTCGTGTGAGTTCCCACTGTACTTTGATTACTACCCTACCACGGCTCAAAGGAGTCGTGCAAACAGGTTTTAGTTGGGTACAGTCCCGATCCACATGGAGGCAGTGAGAGGATCGGTAGGGTTTCTTCTCTCCCGGTATTGGGGATGAGATCGCGCTGTGTCTAGGAGATCCATTACACGAAGTCCTTGGCCAAGGCAGGAGATTTACTGGTAGGTATTCCAATAGTATCTCAGGGTGTTCTGGGCTACACACCGACATGACTTGTACCGGTTTTGGGGGTCTGACTTTTACCAACCCCTTAGGCCCGCCATGCGATGCTCATAGACGAACGGACCGGACTGTACGGATATCGTCACTGACAGTCTCAGTAGGGTGTCAGGATGAGTTCGCTCATCGACCTCCCTTTTGGTCAATACCTGGTAGCCCGTTACGTACGGCTAGTACTTCTGACGAGCTAGTGGTTAAATCCACAACCAAAGTATTGACGAGTCTTTAGAGTCCCCCACAGATAGTTTTCAAGTTTCGGGCGAAACGTTGTAGAGGCCGTATGGTATTATGGCAGGGTTCGATCATATACGTGCAGTAGTGCACGGATCATTATCGGACGGATCATACTAGTTGGCTTTGGTTTAAGCCGGATCCTAGTATTAGATTTGTTGGATTACTTTAGTCTCATCGTATTCGCATTCAGTCGGAATGCGGATACAGGTATGTATATACAGGTGAGGTGTATCCTTGTGATCCGTCACGAGTTTACTTTAGATGTTGCCGTATCTTTTTATTGTTGCAAACATTTGGATTAATGTTTGCATATGGAAATTATGAGCTAAAAATCATCATTTTGTGCATTTAATGTGACATAGACTTCACTAGTGACTCATGGTCTCTTTTCTTGTGCTAATGTCACATTATTTGATGGATTTGTGTCTTGATATGATAAGTAGAGAGAGAGGGGCTGCCATGATATAGTTTGGTCTCGTATTTTTTCTCACAAGACTTCTCACTCTCATTATCATCACAAGACACAAGAAAAGAAAATGGAACTTCTTCTTCTTATTCTTATTCTTCTTCCTCTAGCTCACAACCTCCATTAATGGCTTCATCTTCAACCTCCATCCATGCAATGGATGCAAGAGACAAAGTTGTCACAAACATTCTCTACTTCGCCTTGGACACGTCGGCTAGCGAACTTCATGCCCGAGTTGCTTCGGATGAAGCGGGAGCCCGTAAAAAGACTCGAATATGTGGTTCCCTTTCCGACGTGGAGATCGAGCTCGGAGATGCCGCGAGGAGCTTGTGATGGTGGCCAAAGACCGAAGGACACGGATCGATTGGTATAGCTTTCCAACCCTTTCTCTAGTTGCTAGTTATAGATTAATGGTTCGATCCGGGTTTTAAGCATACGATAGCGCCGGTTTCTAGTTTGAAAAATAGTTTTCGTTTCCGCATTTTGGCTTCGTAAAGACGGCCGGGGCACTACCGTAGACTTACATGGTATCAGAGCCACACCATTAATCTTTACTAGCTTGCTCTAATGTGTTTAGAACTTCGATCGAACGAAATTTTCCAAAACTGCATTTCCAATCATGAAGTTTCTGTCGAATTTTTATTGTCGTCAAAAAATTATTTTGAGTATTGCAGAAAATCAGGCAGGCTTTTCTAAGAAAACTGTAGAAATTTTGTAGGCTAATTTCACTGTAGCGCGGCGGAACCGCGGCCGTACCCACTTTTTGGCCGCGGTTCCGCCGCCGTACTGTAGCTTCAGTCCACCAAAATTTCCACAGTAGTCTCTGACATGGAAATGGGGTTTCTGGTATTTTTTGTTTGAGCCCAGAGTTGTTTGAGTACTGGGAATTATGCTTAGGGCCCACTTCGGGGAAATTTTGTTGATCGAAAATTTAAATATGTTAGTTTACAGTATTTACATTATATCTGTGACCGTGAATGTCATTTGATCGGTAAATCTTGTCTAATTGCTATAGCCCTTTTAGACGGATTTGCGAACGTGACATTCACGTTGATGTTCTGTGTTGTGCTGTGATGTTACGGATTTGTCGTGGTGGATAGCCTGGTGCAATGGTAGTACAGTTTGGTTGTATTTGTACATTTGTTATTGCGGGGCGAGCGTCCGACATATGGACTGCAGTCACTGCCTGTTTGTATATTATTCTTTTGGGGCACGACCGGGCTGAGGTCGATGTACCCGTTGTATATTTTTACTTTCTGTACTAGGATTACCCCGCGGTGGGGTGCACGGATAGCCAGGTTCTAGAGGGCAACGAGCCCGCATCTCATGGCTTTGAGACAGAGTGGGATTTACTCTAGAATTGGCGGGCTATTTGCCGCACTCGTAGGGGGCATAAGTTGAACCAAGGAGGGGCGCTCAAGTTACCAGATTCCGTGAAGTGTTGGGTGGTCCATTCAGTTTGTTGAAGGGGCTGCCTCGCTTCAGGTTTTGGCGGGTAACTTGCCGCGTGCGTAGGGGTCTTGGATTTCATTGCACAGGCTATCCACACGACCACGGGAACGTCGGGTTTCAGTAGCGGCTCTATGAAACCCGGGGATCCCAGATTATCTGTATTGTTCTGTGATGCTTATTACATTTCTGTGATGTTGCATTTTATCACGCTTGGAGCGATTATTATATATTGCTATATATATACTAGTAGATATTGTATATGTTTTGCATCCGCGCTAGTCCAGTCCCCGCTCTGTCGTTAGTTAAGTAACCTAACGGGTGATGACGGGACCCATTGGCGATTGCGGATGGCATATACGTACATCATATTTTCGTTCTTTTGTGGTGTGATTAATTGATGGGACTGCATTGATTCGGATCAATGCAAGCTAACCAAGCCTATTCTAATGTTGTTGGAACATTTTTTAAAAAGCTGTTATTGCAAGGACGTTTTCTTTTGTTTTGCACAGAGGTATTCAGTTGGAATATCCTGCACCTCAGTCGACGAGGCAAGGGCCGAGATCCCTTCACCGGGAGTGACCCCTTGGACAGATGTTTGCATCAGGGTAATAACTTCACTATAGCCGATTGCCTTTTTGCTTTGCATCGTGATATTCAGTTGGAATATCCTGCACCTCATTCTACGGGGAAAGAGCCGAGATCCCTTCACCGGGAGTGACCTCTTTAGCAAAGGTTTTCGCCACTATATTTTTATAAAAAGCTATCCGGCTCCTTCAACGATATCAAGTTCATAACGTTAAAGGTTTTTCGCCAAAAACCATTTATAGCCCTCCGTCATTTCAGACGGGTAGCATTTAGTATTCATGCTATGTTTGTTGGCCAAAGTCAAGCCATAGTGTATGGTAGCTATTTGTTACTTTTTTGTTGCATAGATAGATGCGTTGGTTTGGGACAGTCGTACTGCTTTGTTGGCCAAAGTCAAGGGTAGGTACGGGTGGGTTCAAATTAACCTGGATAATGACGGGTAGAACTTGACATGTGACTTATGATTTGTTGGCCAAAGTTAAGGTCATAAGAGCATGGGGTAAAAATCACATCCGGGGTTTCTAAAGAAACTGAAACTTGCCAGATATGCGCATACCTTCTAGAGTGTGATAACGTGAGTGGATTCCATCACATTATCATGCGATGATAGTTGGATCCCGATTCCTACAGGTGAGTTGGTTTACTCCTCGGGTGATCCCGACTAATTCTTCTTTCAGGTTTGGAGGAGAATTTGACGATACAGTGGGATGTTTCCTGATCAGATAAAGTGATAACCATTCTGGTCTAAGTTAGAGTGCACGCTGAGTGTTTCTTTTCTCTCTCTCTTTGGCAGCGACCATGACCCGACCCTAGACTTTGACTCAGTGACCAAGTTAACCGAACCTTCTTAAACACTGGCTTTTGGATCATCTGAGTTGCATACTTCATTGCCACTCCTACTTTTACCCTTTTCTCCAGATCACCCCGTATTACTACTAACATCCACTTCCATTGGATAAAACCATCGTATGGTTATATACGAACTCGAAGGAACTTATTCGAGGATGGTTTCCGGTTCTGGAGAAAACGAATAGGACTATTCAGTTGTCTTTTCCTTTTACCTTCTCTCAGGTTGCGAGTGTTCCTTGGATTAGGACAGTACACCTATTACGCTTATTGGATAGTCTTCTTCCAAACCATAGGCAGGTGCCGAACAGTGGGGAATGAAGAAAACCAATTAGCCTAACGATGGTGTACAGAAGGTAATAAGTTAAGACAAATAAAGGGATTAGTAAGAGTGCAAAGTAAACTGCTACTGCTATTCACGACCAAACCAAGTATTTCATCGCCACTCTTACTTCACCTTTGTATTTCTCCAAGACACTCCGTATCACTACGAAGTTCCACAGTTTATTGGATAATCCATCGTATGGTTATATACGAACTCGAAGGAACTTGTTCCAGTTCGGGGATGGATTCTGGTTCAGGAGAAATAGGAATAAGGTTTATTCAGTTGTCTTTTATCTTTAACTTCTCTCACGTTGCAAGTGCTCCTAGGATTAGGACAGTACACCTATTACGCTTAATGGATAGTCTTCTTCCAAACCATAGGCTGGTGCCGAACGGTAGGGAAGGAAGAATACCATTTAGCCTAACGATGGTGTGCAGAAGGTAATGACAAAAGACATATAAAGGGATTTGGAGAGATGGCAAAGAAATATACGGTTACAGTTCTGAATAGGATAATGGAAGAGGCATTACTAGGAATACCTGGAAACCCCTTCGAAACATATTCATGTTTCAGTTTCACTGTGCATTGTTAATAGAAAACTGATTTCCCAATTAGACACTTGCTCCAGGGTATGTATTTACCAGGTATGATTCTCACATCTGTATGGTTTTACAGATGATGAGTGGGGGTAAGTTATTGGGAATTAGGTGATCATCCTCATTATACCGGGATTCGTTGTAATTGGTGATATTTGAGGAAATCTCCTGGGTTGTTTGTCGGACGGCAAATATTTGTTTTTTAATATCCGTTGTTATGCACCAATTTCAAATTGATATATCTGTACGTTTATTTTTATAAAGTGAGATATAACCTATTGAAATTATGTCCATGACATTTACCTATATCAGTTGATGGTTAGGTAAGGTGCATTAAAAAGCGGTGTAATTCTTCTTAACCATAAGTACATTTTTCAACCTACGATGCACAGGGTTTGAGTTATTCAACTCAGCGGACTTATACAAAGTATTGTATGTTGTTCAGTGTCTATTAGAACAGAGGGGTTGGTCCTCGTACTATATTCTTTTTACTTGTGACTTCTCTAGTTTTTAGACAGGTGTTTCGTAGAAATACAAGGTCTATGTTTTGAGAAGTTACAGGTATAAGAATAAAGCAGAGAACCAGGTGTTGCAAGTATCAGGATTCTTCAAGGTAATCGAAGATGTAGATACTTTTGTATGGTATTCAGTTGATAGTAATGGTTTTTGAGAAACTTGTTTCTCTTTCAGGTTACTCATATCTGGATGTACTCCTTAGTTGAGTAATGTTGATCGGCCTCTTTCCATTTAGTTGACATGCACTGGAGACAGCTGGATGATTTGAATCTGAATCCAATTAAATCAGTGCCTCTGTTTCTATATTGGATATAGAATAGTTCAGATCTTAACAATGTTAAGGTACGGGGAGTTGTCCGGCTTATGCTTAAAACTAGAATCTGGACAACTCAAGGCACATTTCTATAATGGCTGTTTGTGGGTTAACCCGGGCTATGACGAGAGTTGACTTTCTACCATCTGGAAGATCAATAGTGATATTGTTCTTGACTCGCCCCAGTTTTAGTAAAATGGATTTTTTCAGAAAACAGTAGTGGGAGTATAGTAGAACTGGATGTGAATCCAAGACTGCAAACGATTACTGAAAATTTGATAAGAACCTAAAGATTCAATCTGGTTTGACATTCCATTGGCCACTCCGCAGATATGGTGGGTAAGCTCAGGCACTCGAGAGGTACTTCGGTATGCTCAAGGACGGTGACAGGGAGGTTCTTGTTTACCCAAAATTGCCATTGCTGTTGTTCCAGACTGTGAGACCCGGCAGGAGAATGAGTATAGCGTCATTCTAAACTAGCTTTAGAAGTGTACGTGTATTTGACTCTACCAGAGGGTTGTCGTAGTCAATGGGAGCAGCGGAAGCATAGTAGACAAGTAGCTTATGTCTATTTATGGACTAAAGCAGATATAGCGGAGATAGATCTTCTATTTTTGATGCGACAGTCATAGGTTTGACTTCATCAAAATAGGGTATGGATCTATTAAGAAGGTAGTAGGGTGTGATGTCCTGGTATTTGGATGACATACACAGAGTAGGAAGTGAAATTCCTATAATACGATCGGTTATACTTTGGTTGTCACACGATGTTTTGTCTACATAAGGCTTGGATATTATATCAGACATTCTGGTTACTAGATCAATTATTTTAGATCTAGATTTGGGTAGTTTCCCAATCCAGCTACTTAGACAGCATTCTAAAGGTGTTTTAGAATGGACGACTCCTGGCACGGTAGTGTACCTGCAGGTGATGGAGTCACCCTCTCTAAAGGTGTCTTACAGACTAAAGGAGAGAGGGATGTGCATGATTGGCAGATCATTTGCTTAGGCAATTGAGTTGATCATGAGATGTCAAGTACCACACCAGATGTTGTTTTTGCATGAGATGCAATAAGTTGATATTAATCCAATCCTGGAGAAACATTCCGAAGCAGTTTTAGGACATAAGTGGATGTTCTAGGGATCTGATAACGGCAGCCTCCTTCGGGTGACGGTTATCATTCAAGGCTTCCAAGGTGACCTGGCTGACAGAGTGGCTGTCAGAGTTATAGTTTTCCCTCTGACGAGGGGCAGTATTTTGGACAGGTGGTCCAAGCGGATACTGAGGGAGGCATGGCGCAGGATACTGATTAAGTTCAGTTGACAATACAGTCTAAGAAGTTTGGATTTGGAGTTCATTTATGAACTAGGTCCCATCAGACATCCAAACATATTCTAAGACAGGTATTGCTCATTTCGGGAGATGGCTTTCTCCGCGAACTTGAGATACAGAGAGACATAGAAAGAAACATCATGGCGGATCCACTCACTGAGGCTATTCCTCGAACGCAATAGTTTCGCAAACGGGCTTTGTGAGACTGATTAGTAGGGGAGTTGGGTGTTCGGTATCACATGGGCTGTGAGTATGCGACATCGCAATAATTAGCCTTGAGTGCAAGTAGGAGATTGTTGGATATAGTGCCCTCAGAGTCAATTATTGGATCACAGGCACGTGATTGCAATGATTGAGGGATGACCTATACCGGTAGGACAGTCTTACTCAAGATGATATTATGCTATTTGGTTTATCTTTATCATCGTGTACATGCTTCAGGTGACCTTACAGGTCGCTATTACATGTTGATAGAGCCCTTAGGATTCTTGCTTGACTGCCAGCAGTATGATGGCGATCATATACGTGGGAGCTGGGGTCTATAAGCACATCATTAAAAAGGTCCCTAGTCGTGGGGGTTTTCGAGACAGGGCATCGATACTCCGGAGTAGACTAGTGTATACAGTCGAGACCCCGACGAGGGACGGTGGCCGGTCTCACAAGCCATTGGTGTCAGTTGGTTCACCTAAGATGTATACAGTTGCTCATTGGGTTATGAGTACACCGGACAGGACTCGCCGGGAACATGCTAGTTGGTATTAAACCTGACGTCAGATAGCAGTTCCGTGGTGACATGTGTACAGGTTAGTTCATCGACCTGAGATCGTCATTTGTCTCGTGTGAGTTCCCACTGTACTTTGTTTACAACCCGACCACGGCTCAAAGGAGTCATGCAAACATGTTTTAGTTGGGTACAGTCCCGAGCCACATGGAGGCAGTGATCGGATCGGCAGGGGTTTCATCTCTCCCGGTATTGGGCATGAGATTGCGCTGTGTCTAGGAGAGCTATTACACGAAGTCCTTGGCCAAGGCCGGTGATTTACTGGTAGGTATTCCAGTAGTATCTCACGGTGTTCTGGGCTACACTACGATACGACTTGTACCGCTTTTGGGGGTCTGACTTTTACCAACCCCCTAGGCCCGCCATGCGATGCTCATAGACGAAACGGACCGGACTATACGGATATTCTCACTAACAGGCTCAGTAGGGTGTCAGGATGAGTTCGTTCGTCGACCTCCCTTTTGGTCAATACCTGGTAGCCCGTTACGTACGGCTACTACCTCTGATGAGCTAGTGGATAAATCCACAACCAAAGTATTGACGAGTCTTTAGAGTCCCCAACAGACAGTTTTCAAGTTTCGGGCGAAACCTTGTAGAGGCCTATGGTATTATGGCAGGGTTCGATCATATACGTGCAGAAGTGCACGAGTCAAGATCGGACGGATCATACTAGTGGGCTTTGGTTTAAGCCGGATCCTAGTATTAGATTTGTTGGATTACTTTAGTCTCATCGTATTCTCATTCAGTCGGAATGCGGATACAGGTATGTATATACAGGTGAGGGGTATCCTTGTGATCCGTCACGAGTTTACTTTAGATGTTGCCGTATCTTTTTATTGTTGCAAACATTTGGATTAATGTTTGCATATGGTAATTATGAGCTAGAAATCATCATTTTGTGCATTTAATGT
This sequence comes from Agapanthus africanus, assembly GCA_030015575.1. NCBI lineage: Eukaryota > Viridiplantae > Streptophyta > Magnoliopsida > Asparagales > Amaryllidaceae > Agapanthus > Agapanthus africanus. The sequence goes on along the minus strand of JASDDO010000012.1, from coordinate 290,898,273 downwards.
GACATAGACTTCATTAGTGACTCATGGTGACTTTTCTTGTGCTAATGTCACATTGTTTGATGGATTTGTGTCTTTATATGATAAGTAGAGAGAGAGGGGCTGCCATGATATACTTTGGTCTTGTATTTTTTCTCATAAGACTTCTCACTTTCATTATCATCACAAGACACAAGAAAAGAAAAAGGAACTTATTCTTCTTCTTCTTCCTCTAGCTCACAACCTCCATTAATGGCTTCATCTTCAACCTCCATCCATGCAATGGATGCAAGAGACAAAGATGTCACAAACATTCTCTACTTCGCCTTGGACACGTCGGCTAGCGAACTTCGTGCTCAAGTTTGTTCGGATGAAGCGGGAGCCCGTAAAAAGACTCGAAGATGTGGTGCCCTTTCCGACGAGGAGATCGAGCTCGGATATGCCGCGAGGAGCTTGGGATGGTAGCCAAAGACCGAAGGACACGGATCGATCGGTATAGCATTCCAACCCTTTCTCTAGTTGCTAGTTATAAGTTAATGGTACGATATGGGTTTAAAGCATACGATAGCGCCGGTTTCTAGTTTGAAAAAAAGTTTTCGTTTCTGCATTTTAGCCTCGGAAAGACGGCCGGGGCGCAACCGTAGACTTACAATGGCAGGGTCTGATCATATACGTGAAGTAGTGCACGGATCATGATCGGACGGATCATACTAGTAGGCTTTGGTTTAAGCTGGATCGTAGTATTAGATTTTTTGGATTACTTTAGTCTCATCACATTCGCATTCAGTCGGAATGCGGATGCAGGTATGTATATACAGGTGACGGGTACTTTTGTGATCCGTCACGAGTTTACTTTAGTTGATGCCATTCTCTTTTAATTGTTGCAAACATTTTGATTAAAGTTTGCATATGGAAATAATGAGCTAGAAATCATCATTTAGAGCATTAATGGTGACACATGCACAAGTGATGACTCATGGTCTCTTTCTTTGTGCATGTGTCACATTTTTGATGGATTTGAGTGTTGAAATGAGAGGGAGAGAGAAAGAGGGCTGCCATATGATAGTTTGGTCTTGCATTTTTCATTTTAACACTCTCTCTCATTTTATCACAAAGACAACAAAAGAAAAAGAAAGGAAAACTTCTTCTTCCTCCTCTTCTTTCTTGAGCTCATTATCTCCTCACTAATGGCATCCATTAAATCCTCAAGAGACAAAGTGATGACACACATTCTCTACTTCACCTTGTACACGTCGGCTAGCGAACTTCGTGCCCGAGTTGCTTCGGACGAAGCGGGAGCCCGTAAAAAGACTCGAAGATGTGGTGCCCTTTCCGACGAGGAGATCGAGATTGGAGATGCCGCGATGAGCTTGGGATGGTGGCCAAAGACCGAAGGACACGGATCGATCGGTATAGCTTTTCCAACCCTTTCTCTAGTTGCTAGTTATAGGTTAATGGTTCGATCCGGATTTATAGTATACGATAGCGCCAGTTTCAAGTTTTGAAAAAGTTTTCGTTTCCGCATTTTGGCCTCGGACAGACGGACGGGGCCCTACCGTAGACTTACAGATATGTCCTTTGAAATATCCGTAGAATCCTTCGCCTGTCTTTTAAAATACCCACGATTCGTTAGTTTTGAAATAGGTAGGAATCTAATCTAGTCTAACAACTACACTAAACTATAGGGCTGAGCTAACAGGCTAAACGAAAGGTAAGGAAGCCGCCTAACATCTGAGTCGATACATATATATGTATATATATTAGTCGGTGATCCCGCCTCAATAGTATCACATACGATACAATATCTATAATATGACATCCTCAAGTCAAGAGTGCGGATCTATCATCAATATATAACTCGTACGTAAATCCGTCGTACGGCATCCCAAATCTGGGTATGGGTCAATATCACATTCATTACATTATTCATCTAGTATCCTCTTTATCAAAGATTATAATCCGGGGTACTGATCTACGTCTAGTATAATACGATACGCCCTATATAAGTATAAATGCGTGTGTGAAACACACATCTAAAGGCCCTCTAAAATCACCTGTCGTATCCCAAATACGAATCATATCATATCACCAATCTCATTGCACTATGCCCAATATCATCGACTCATCTCGAAATATCATCCATTATCCTCATCATGTATGTATATGTGTAGCAATAAGCATGTGTGTGTGTGTGAGTGTAAACCTATTCTAGGGTTCGCAACTAGGAACTATACTAGTTTACTTTTATGTCCTAATCTAGCTTAGTACACCTAATCTCATCTCAAATATCCACGACACACTATAATCTAGCATAAATAGTACATATATACTATACTAAACATCGAACTGCACGGGTGCTATACGCCATCAACCCGACTTCCCCCGTAGATATAATCTACTCACCTTGCATCATGCGTGTCGGTGTCGATGTCGCCTTCATCTTTTTCGTCATAAGAAGCTCTCGTGAAGGTACCTAAAAGATAACATAATCGCAAATGCATCTTAAAATCATATCAAGAAAACCAAACGACGCGCTAAGGCCTATAGGTTAGAACCTATAGACTACGCTTTCAAAACCATCAAACAACCCTCGATGTCGTCGTGCAAACGTAAAGTAATCGAGGTAAAACGCAATTATACAAATCCAGAATTTAAAGTACGCAAAACGGAAACACGAATTAAAACAGCAACTCAGGAAAAAGGCTCCAGATTCTACCCTTGGTCAAATTGGACAATTTTGCATATGCTACGGGTCTAATTTACTGGAAATAAAGCCAAAAAACAAACAAGAGACCTAGAGCTCCTACCCTGGCCGCAAATTGCTGCCAGATCGATTAAATATGCGGCCAGAACATGGAGGGGGTGGCTCAGGTTTTGGGGTTAGCTTCCTGGGTGCCTGCTTATCTCTAAGTGTTTGCAAAATAATTTTCAGAGTCTCCAGGTGATAGCAGATTCCAATTAAACCACACAGAATCCACAATTTTCCGATATCGCCTTTTCTAAATCAGTATCCGGGTTTCTAGTCTCTGGTTTAGGCCTGGATTCTAGCACTAGGGGGTTTGTGTGGTCTCTACTGAGCTCAATTTCACATCACAACTCTCAAATTATTTTAACCCTAACTAGAATTTCCCAAGTTAACCCAAACCACACAATATCAGTTCTAATCTAACATGAGGGTAAAAGTAATGAAAACACTAAACTAAAGGTCCAGAAATTACCTTATTTGGCAACTCAAGAAAATTCTTGAGTTGCTCAAAGTCCTAAAAATCTTCTCTTTCTTGGTCCATGGGGTAGCTAGTGAACTTGTGCATCGTTTTTGTGAAATGGGGTTTGGATTTTGAAGTGCTTAGCATGCAGTTTTGGGGAGAGGGAGAAGGAGCAGCAGCAGCAGCAGGGAATGAAGGGGAGATGAGAGCAAATGGTGAGGGAATGGCCAAGTCTCGGGTCAAAGGTAAACTCTCACCTTTCTCTCTTTCACCCATACCTATAATAATGCCCTTTTCCTTTTTCTTTTGTTTTCCCTTCCCCTCTCTAATAATTCAATAACCATGATATAAAACATGTCGGAAAGCCATAAGAATATATAACAAGTGAAAAAAAGATATGGTTCATGTTTTGCACAAATATGCTAAAAATTCGATTAGCGATTTTTAATCGCGATTAGCACTAAATTAGTGTCAAACTAATCATAAAAACTTAAAATTTGCATAATTCACATAAAACACCCTCTTTCTAGTAATTTCTATAATTTTCCAAATTTTTCCCCATTTTATCGGTATTTAATTATACCGAAATATTAAAATATTCATTAAAATAATATTAAATTATAAAAATTCCCAAAAAAAATATTTTATTTTTTCTGAAATGTTATAGGAGATTTATGCCGGTTTTCATTGTTATTTACATGGTGACTTGATGATTTCGGATTCTTCTTGATATTTTATTGATTTGGAAACCACATATGAAAGTTTTTGTGAACTTATGAACCATTTTAAAGTGAAAAAATGCGGTTTTTCTTGATATGTTGAGTATCGTCCACCATGATATTTTCTCTGTTCTGAGATATTTTCGAGACCCGATTCGAAGTGTTGGATAAACCGTCTCGGGTACATGGTGGACCCGGTATGGTACCCCGGGGCAAGAAGTTCGAGTAGTAGACGATGAGCCCGGCATGGGCAGACTGCCTACCGGTGATTTTTCCTGGCGCGGCGGATATCCGGAGGATACCGTTCATGGTCGTGACTTGATGATATGGGCCGATCCGGACTGACGGAGCCCGAGGTTTTTAGATATTGAGTTTTGAGACACTGAGATATTTAGATTAATGTTTTGTGTCGATGCTTGACACGGATTCTATGTTGATTTCACTGATGATATCTCGATTTATATACATACAGAAATCTCATTGATTAAAGAAAAACAGTTCTTCGATTCATGATGTACTCTATTCTCATTACATGCATTGCACATCATTTTTGTGATATATTGTTACCTGACATTTGTACATCACATTCGTGACTTGTTGTTACCTGAGGCACTGACACGAGTACTTGGTATTACACTTAGGGATAGATGTTTACCCTTACCATTATATTATGCTTCAGGCCATATTGTTATTTTTTGGATATTACTGATCGTATGTCCTAGGATTGCGTTATACATGCGATTTCTGCTGGTAGATGTTTTCTACTCACGAGTTGGCAACTCACCCCCGGTGTGCCACAGTTCTTTGCAGGTTTTGTCGTACAGCTTTCGTTGCGGCTTTGCTGGCACACTTTTCCTTCCGGGTGATTGCTTTGGTAGGTGGGTTTTTTTCATCAGGACCACCTTTGTGTATTTATTATTTCAATTGTATCTAGAAACTCCATCAACCAGATTGTATATTTGATAGATATAGAAGACCAGACTTGTTATTATTTCGACCTTAGAGTCGCGCGTTGTATTATTATGGTTTTCATGCTAATTTGGGGTTTTTTTAGTTTTGATCCTCTCCCTTCGGCGTTGTATATTATATTGCTTGCGTGGTTGTGACCGTCGTTTGACGAAGAGCTAGCTCCCGCTTAGGGATGCCTTTTTGTATTTCGTATACTAGTCATGTTGTTTCCAGTTTGGGGGCCAGTATTTACAAAGGAGACTCTACCGAAATTTTCAGAAAATACTTGAGATTTTAAAAATACATATTTCGGCCTATGTTGATTACACTACTATAAAGAAGGGTTGCCCCTACGGATTTATCCGTAGGGGCAACCCACTGCCCCTACGGTTATATACGTAGGGGCGAAAAAATACCCCGTAGGTGCAAAGGCCGCAGGTGCAAGTTGAGGCCCTGAACTTTCCCCTACGGTTAAATTTTTGCCCCTACGGATATATGTGTAGGTCCATTTGCCCCTACGGATTAAGCCGTAGGGTATAAGATTTTATATTATTTACGGTTTATTTTAATAAATTACTTGGCCCTACGGATATACCCGTAGGGGCATGTACTACCCCTACGGATATATTCGTAGGTACTTTTCTGTAGGGGCACAAATTCAGGATTCCTGATATTTTGCCCCTACGGATAACGCCGTAAGGGAGAGTCAGTGGCCCCTACGGATATATCCGTAGGGGCATTCCCAACCCCCTGGCACTGACATCTGGGGGAAATATCAGTTACTGCTGATATTTAGCCCCTACGGATAAATCCGTAGGGGTAAAATGTATGCCTACGGATTAATCCGTAGGTACATATTGTCTGTAATTTTTTTTAAAAAATAGGCTGCTTGATTTTTTCCCGCCCTGTGCACAATAATATATACATCAATCAAATCATATATTGCAGTATTCATAATCACATCTCACGCATATATATAATATACAAAAGAAACACAAAAACTGAATATGATATAAATACAAACCAATATCAATATCGTTTCAAAATGTAGTACAATGTGTATGATATAAATAAATACATGTTTCAAAAAAAAAGAACCAAAAATCTACCCTAGCTCGGTCCTGCTCCACCTCTGAATAACGATAGAATAACGCGCGCCTGCTCTTCGGTCAATAAACTCAGCAATTCGTCGCGAGCGGGAGTCTGAGTGGGCGGTGGAGCTACAGGAGCTGTCTGCGGAACCGCAGCCGATGTAGTGGCTTGCGGAGCCGCAGCCGAAGGAGATGCGTGTGGAGGCTCGGCCGATCTACCCTGTCGCGTCTGGATATAACGTGTGTAAGAAGCGTGTAAGAACTGTTTCTTATTCGAATTCGTATCATTATTAAGTTATTTCGAAACCCTGTTTGGATATCTAGTTTGGAAAAGCGTTGTTTATTTCAATTACATATGTAAGTATGATTAATCAAACTTAAGTCTAAAACCAAATAAGCTCAAGCTACGTACTAATTATGGATATGTTGATATGTATATAATATGAAATGATATTTTACTATAAAGTAGTATACATACCAGCATCTCCTTCAACTCCTGAACGCTGGCCCTCAAGCTATCCAGTTCATGATGGACATGCCGGTCACTGGAGACGGAGGAAGTAACCGCCGGGGTGGAGTCCAACCTCATATGGGCCCTGCTAGGGCCCAATCCTCGGCCTCTCCCAACCTCCGTGGTGCCCTCCGTGTGCGGCGTCCAGAACTGGGGTCAGCAGCCTCGGATCGTTCTGTCCGGTAAAATCGTTCCCCAGGCCTTGGCCTGCTCAACCACCTTCTCCTACACCCACATTTGACTTCTTATCATTATCGAGTTATTTCGAAACCCCATTTGGATATCTAGTTTGGAAAACTGTGGTTTATTTTAATTAGATATGTACATGTATGATTAATAAAACATAAGTCTACAACCAAATAAGCTCAGGCTATGTACTGATATTGGATATATTGATATCTATAATATGACATTATATTTTACTATTAAGTAGTACACATACCAGCATCTCATTCAACTCCTGAACGGTGGCCTTCAAGCTCTCATGTTCCTGCTGGATATGTCGCTCACTGGAGACGGAGGAAGTAACCACCGGGGTGGAGTCCAACCTCATATGGGCCCTGCTAGAGCCCAGTCCTCGGCCTCTCTCCCAACCTCCGTGGTGCCGTCCGTGTGCGGCGTCCAGGACTAGGGTCAGCAGCCTCGAATGTTGCCTTCCCCCTAGCAACTGTCAGAACATTATATTTAGCACATACTGGTTTATAAAATTGACAAGAAATACCAAAATCAACAAATTCAAAGCCTTACCTACAGAGATAGAAGATGTGCTCCTCTGGTATCTGCATGTATCAAAATTTGAATAATATTAATTAATTTCAGTACATACATACTAACAAGGTAAACTCGCATATAGCGCTGCTTACACATATGACAGGGAGTGAACAAGCTCTTGTAGATCATCAGGCGCAAATCTAATCTCATCAAGCAGCCCATGATAATGAGTTGGACGACTAAGAGCAAAAGGAATGTGTGTATATTTATGATATAGCATTCTAAATCAATATACATGCCCTATATAATATATAAACATACCTGGAGGAACGGGAGTGGCCTCTGTCCCTGATATGGACGCATCACCAACAACTAGACAATCAAACATTGACAATATAAGTAATTTTGACATAAACAGGCATGGATATCTATAATATTACATTCAAAATGGATATTAGAGAGCGCACCTGCAGTGAGAAGTGGTAAAAGTATCACCCAACTAGGGTGTAATTTACAGAATCAGTTGAGACTCTTAAAAGTCATAGAAGAACCCGACCTGCACAAATCTGATGTATGCTATCCATTGGACACTAAGAAGTCTCTAAAGGGAAAAACCTATGTGAAAGCCATCATTAGTTCATATCAGAAGATTGATGCTGAAACAGAGAACGAGGATTGTCATTTTTTTCTTCTTCCGTCATATTACTGTCTTCTCCTTCTGCCACATTACTGTCTTCTCCTTCTTATTGTGTGCGCGTGCAAATTCAATGACTATATTGAGAATATGGATTAATAGTGGGTAGGAAAAGTATTTCTCAAATGGCTTTTGCGTCTTAAAACCATAAACTACTAAGTAATGGCATACATAATTTTTTTAGTATAAAGGTTGTTATTTTAAGTTTTCCCTTATAGAGATATGATTTAACTGCATCTATAAACTATAAGTGTGCAGAAAATTATGATAAGAAACCATAAGAAAGGGTCGTAGCCATGCATAACCTTGAATCTACATACCAAATCATGCAAAAGCATGCACTTATTGTCACCTTGCCTTGGAATATAAAATATCTTGGAAGACTATAAGCGAGCATTTAAATCTTGATAGCTTTTGACTTCAACATATATTTTTCTCAAGTACCATGAAATATACTTGCTCCGTAAAAACCGTTTTCAGGAAGATGGATTAATAATGACAAATTATCCATTGTGGCTCACTAGGTTAGCATTTTCTCTTCTATTGACCATCTTTCTAAGCTGCTTGGTAAATTTATTCGGAACCGGCTGCGAATCATTAAAAGACATGCAAAAGAAAGAAAGCTAAAATACAGATATATAGCATACCGATACATCGAAACTTCATAGTTGCGATGGCAATCCAGAGATATTTATTTCTACACACGTGGTGCGCGTGCGAATGCGTCAGGCATCATGGACAAATATTTCAGAACATGGAAAGTATTATTCGTATAAAGTAATTAAAACTTTTAAACACCTTGGGTAGATATTTTCTTAGTTGATACAATCATATCATGAGGACTAAATTTAAGCTATTATACATATGCATATGTATTTTTCTAACCTAATATATCACACACACACACACAGAGAGAGAGAGAGAGAACACCTGGTAGGTAGAAAAATCAGGTAGCAGGATCCTGAAGAAATGGAGTCCATAGCATTGCTCATCATCATCATCCATGATCCCTTTGATAATATTTTTTCAAAGGGATCACGGATGATGATGATGAGCAATGCCATGGACTCCATTTCTTCAGGATCCTGCTACCTGATTTCTCTATCTACCTGGTGTTCTCTCTCTCTCTCTGTGTGTGTGTGTGTGATATATTAGGTTAGAAAAATACATAAGCATATGTATAATAGCTTAAATTTAGTCCTCATGATATGATTGCATCAACTAAGAAAATATCTACCCAAGGTGTTTAAAAGTTTTAATTACTTTATATACGAATAATACTTTCCATGTTCTGAAATATTTGTCCATGATGCCTGACGCATTCGCACGCGCACCACGTGTGTAGAAATAAATATCTCTGGATTGCCATCGCAACTATGAAGTTTCGATGTATCGGTATGCTATATATCTGTATTTTAGCTTTCTTTCTTATGCATGTCTTTTGATGATTCGCAGCCGGTTCCGAATAAATTTACCAAGCAGATTAGTAAGATGGTCAATAGAAGAGAAAATGCTAACCTAGTGAGCCACAATGGATAATTTGTCATTATTAATCCATCTTCCTGAAAACGGTTTATACGGAGTAAGTATATTTCATGGTACTTGAGAAAAATATACGTTGAAGTCAAAAGCTATCAAGATTTAAATGCTCGCTTATAGTCTTCCAAGATATTTTATATTCCAAGGCAAGGTGACAATAAGTGCATGCTTTTGCATGATTTGGTATGTAGATTCAAGGTTATGCATGGCTACGACCCTTTCTTATGGTTTCTTATCATAATTTTCTGCACACTTATAGTTTATAGATGCAGTTAGATCATATCTCTATAAAGGAAAACTTAAAATAACAACCTTTATACTAAAAAAATTATGTATGCCATTACTTAGTAGTTTATGGTTTTAAGACGCAAAAGCCATTTGAGAAATATTTTTCCTACCCACTATTAATCCATATTCTCAATATAGTCATTGAATTTGCACGCGCACATAATAAGAAGGAGAAGACAGTAATGTGGCAGAAGGAGAAGACAGTAATGTGACGGAAGAAGAAAAAAATGACATTCCTCGTTCTCTGTTTCAGCATCAATCTTCTGATATGAACTAATGATGGCTTTCACATAGGCTTTTCCCTTTAGAGACTTCTTAGTGTCCAATGGAAAGCATACATCAGATTTGTGCAGGTCGGGTTTTTCTATGACTTTTAAGAGTCTCAACTGATTCTGTAAATTATACCCTAGTTGGGTGATACTTTTACCACTTCTCACTGCAGGTGCGCTCTCTAATATCCATTTTGAATATCGATAATATTACATTCAAAATGGATATTAGAGAGCGCACCTGCAGTGAGAAGTGGTAAAAGTACCACCCAACTAAAGTGTAATTTACAGAATCAGTTGAGACTCTTGAAAGTCATAGAAGAACCCGACCTGCACAAATCTGATGTATGCTTTCCATTGGACACTAAGAAATCTCTAAAAAGAAAAGCCTATGTGAAAGCCATCATTAGTTCATATCAGAAGATTGATGCTGAAACAGAGAACGAGGAATGTCATTTTTTTTTTCTTCTGCCACATTACTGTCTTCTCCTTCTTCTTCTGCCACATTATTGTCTTCTCCTTCTTATTATGTGCGCGTGCAAATTCAATGACTATATTGAGAATATGGATTAATAGTGGGTTGGAAAAGTATTTCTCAAATGGCTTTTGCGTCTAAAAACCATAAACTACTAAGTAATGGAATACATAATTTTTTAGTATAAAGGTTGTTATTTTAAGTGCGCGTGCAAATTCAATAAAAGTTAGATTTGAGGATACCCATGTATGAGTTGTATTCTATATATGTGTGTTTCGATTTATGATTTCGCTTAAGTGTAGGGTTGTTTTTACTTAAATTTCAAATGTATATACATGCATACTGTCTTCTCCTTCTTCTTGTGCCACATTACTGTCTTCTCCTTCTTCTTCTGCCACATTACTGTCTTCTCCTTCTTATTATGTACAGTACTTCCACAAAATACGCGTTGTCATTTCTAAATGGAAGTTTCTCAGTGCCACCATAGTAGAAGAAGATGGAATTGTTTATCGCCACTAGATTATGGTAAGCCTCGGATAGATTAGGCAAACATGATCTAGAAAAATATAATTAGCAGAGGAAATATGCAAATAAACATGCATGCAAGCTGACATTAAAAGATTAATATAACAGAGATGTCTACTGATGATTTGTAAGATGTTATCGCAGGTAGGACAACTTCCAATTCTATAGCTTGTGGCCACCAGCGACTGCTTTCTCACCACAGTATAAATAATGAGGGACTATAACATATCATGAATTCGATATGCACCGTGATTTCATAGCATATGTCTATTAACCTATAATGTATAAGTTCTCGGCGTTGATTGCAGAGGTGCATACAGTCTGAACTAGTAAATATACGTAAGAAGGAAAAAGAAGAAACGATTCATAAATATGGTTGGGCCAGAAACAGACTTAGTCACTGAATGACATATAACTGATATTCCTTGATGTAGAAATCAATACACCTTTGATAACAAACTCATTCTTTTTTGGGAGATATATGAATAACCGACTCTGACCCTCAGCATTCCATTGAACACATGGAAATCCATCGTATCTCATATCCAGCCACCTCACTTCACCGATCCTATGATCGCCCTCTGGAGGACGCACAGCCCTAGCCGCAGCCCCAGCCCAAACCCTAGCCTTAGGTGGTAGTGATGAATGTGAATCCTCATGTGATTTTGCATATTATTGCAAGAGCGTTAATGGGTTTTCAAGATTTGTACGTAGTCAAGAGCAATTGTGAGCAAGGAAAGTAAAAATAGTTTTGGAATTTTATCAAATGGTTGGTGAGCAAACTAGCAAAACGTTTTGAATGAAAATATAATGTAGAATAATTTCGAGAATCAAAAGTGATAAGCTTTGTTAATGATATGGGAGAGAAGCTTGCTTTTTCTTTTTTGTGAGAAATATTTTAGGTTTTTTTTCCTTATTTCTGTTACATCCTGACCGAAGAACTTTCACAAGTGTTAAAATTCAGCATTTTGGTCAGTCCTCTCCTTTATTGATATGCATGTGATGTGAGGGTTGGATTTAACACAGCAACCATTGTTCATCAATATATATTACCAAATAAAGCTCTTTATTGTTGGTTATGTTGGTTTCATCCTATTCTTGCCTCAATTTGGTGTAATTTGAAATGGCCCACGATTCTAGGGTTTGATATGGGATGGCAATAGAAAAGAGAATTTGTTCTCAAGTTATGATCGAATACCATAATAAATTGGGAGTTGGTTAGGATTGTGAAATTGTGAAAGTAGTTGCATTTTTTTCAAGTATGATCTTGTGAAAATCGGATGAAATATTTAACATCATTTTGTTGTTATTTAGGATTAGCACCCTCTAAAGGATTTTAAGTTAAGATAATGGATATGGATCTTTTGTCAGGATAAAGAAGATCTGCACATGCATAAATACTAGTATAAGATAATTCAAAATTTGGGACAACGGATACATACCGCTAAAAGATATAAATCGAAAACCCAAACAATATTTTGTGATAAACTTAAGTGTTCTTGCAAACTAATACAAATTTTTTTAAAAATTTGATAAATTGACCTTCCCCTTCCCCAGCCCTAGCCCCAGCCCGCAGCCCCAGCCGCACCCCCAATAAAAAATTTGATAAATTGACCCTTGCCCTTCCCCGACCACGACCCTAACCCTACCCCGACCCCGAACCCGACCCCGCAGCCCAGCCCCTGCCCCAACCCTAACCCGACCCCGACTGCGACCGCGACCCCAGCCCAACCCCAACTCGCGTGCCATGAACCTTAAGCCCAAAATAATCCAATAAATTCTTTAACTTACCTCGAGATTTACTGACCTGAACGGCTGCTGGGGCAGGGGCGACGATCTGAACGGCGGTGGCGACGACCTTAACCGCGGTGGCGACGAGAACTCCAGTGGCGACGAAACCGGCGGTGGCGACGAGGAGAACAACCTTGGCGGCGACGGCGTGGCGCATTGGGGGCTTATTTTCGCGCCCGATCGAGAGAGAGAGGGAAATGAGCGTAGGCGATCGATCTGGGATTTTATTAAATCGATATTTACTTGCCCCTACGGATATATCCGTAGGTCCTTTGTTTCCGGCTCCGTAGGGGCAAACACCTAATTAAGAATTAATATTTTTATTCTTGGACGTCTTTGCCCGTATGGGCAACCTTTTAGCCCTACGGATATATCCGTAGGGCCAAGTTATTTCTGCCCCTACGGATTAAACTATCCGTAGGGGCAACCCCCTATTTTACTAGTGTTAATACTACTTGCTTTAAATTGGTTTTTCCTTCACTCTACCACTTCTTTGGTTTTTGGCTTACATTGATTACGTACGCCTCGAGACATTTCGTAATTTAAGTGCCGGTCATGTTCCGTACTTTTCGGGGTCATGTTCCGTACTTTTCGGGTCATGACAAAGTTGGTATCAGAGCGTTACGTTTTAGCTTCGGAGTGTAGGATGACCCTTGGTTGATGGAGTAGGTGACTCAAGTAGAGTGGCGTACCGTGTATATGTTCCGCGGCATACTTACGATAGGATACTCCGCTTAAGAAGCCTTAGAATATACATTTCCTTGCACAATATTATATTCCTTCCTATAATCTAGCCTCATCAGTACCAGTTATGGATTTGTTGCCACGATTACACGGGCAGAGAGAGCTACGGCTAAAGTGGCGGTCGGCACGAGCTCGTAACGAACGAGGACCGACCAGGGCGTGATTACAGGGACATACAATTGCATAGGGTAGCGTCGTTTTGTTGCTTTTTCTCTCTATGAGGGTTTGATGGATCGCTTTTACGAGATTTCTCGGACGTGCAGATTAGCATCAGAGGATTGGGCCACTGTAAGAGGCCAGCCAGATTGTGATGACCGTCACAGCACAAATTATTTTGATGATTGATGCACTTTTTAGCGTGCGGACGAATGAGCCAGTGATTTTGGCGAAAGAAAAGATATAGCCCCAGATGTTTGAAGCTAAAGCCGCACGAGTTATACCTCGAGATATGATAGAAGATCGCTAGTCACCAGAGATGAAAGACTAGGACATGTGATTCATTGCCTACCCCGATGCGAGGTTATCAGATAGATTGATTCCAGCTAGAGACGACTTCACGCTGATACGTTGAAAGTCGATAGAGACGATCAAATGCCAGAAACCCATTTTCCAAGTTTAAATTATTCGGACAACAATGCAAGCAATTCTACGGACCCTCTAGAAGAATGAAACCCTAACTCGACTTAATGACCATGGAACACCGGTGAACCTTAGGGTTTGCGGCTATTCAGCAGTGCCATTAGTGAGGCTTGGGTCTTCCCTTCTACAGTTGGTCCATAGGTGCTGTGGCATATATTCGATACTATTAAAATGTACCTAAGATGTCGAGCTCTTGGGGGATTATGAGGTTTTGACAATCGATCGGATGGTTCGACTTCATTCGGATATCAGGTGATGAGATGCATTGCTTGGGAGACTCCAGATACGAGTATAGCCGTTGGAGCGCAGTCCATGCAGCCACGAGGAGACGAGACCGAATCGTTCGACATTAGAGAAAAGTGGAGTAAGAGGTTCGTATGAGATTTTGATGAGATGATGTTCCACTCCGCCGACATCAGAGATGTGATACACCAGAAGAAGCATTAGCTATGGATATATCTTCCCGGAGGAATCATGATGAGTATGCAGCCGTTTCGGAACAAGAAACAGATACATATTTACTAAGAGATGATAATTTCCGGGCAGTTCAGCAGAAACGAGGTCTGGGGAGAGACCTCGACAGGACCTTTCTGGAATGCTATACGAGAAGATTTGGACCCAGGCTCGGTCATATTGCACACACGCAGGAGGCCAGAGTTCAGCATCGTCGACGAGACATGTTATGAGTGACCATAAGAGTTGGCCACAGATCTTTAGAGGATGTGCCAGAGCAGATAACATCCATAATCGTTTCCATATTAGACCATTGAGCCGAGGAGCCAATTACTTAGCAATTCGCAGTGAGAGACGAGAGTCTAAGGGCACCAGGCGATAGGCCATGATCAGGAGGCGAGTAGATATCTTGTTCTTCTAGCATTGGATGCACCGAAACCTTCTCGACATTGAAGGACGGACATATCGACGACAATATTTATGATTTGTGATTTTGTGATTGACTATCACGTATCCGTCACTTTGGATTTCAGTATTTTGGGTGATTTATTTCATGATTGAGTTTTGTTGACCGAGTTTCATGATATTTGATTTCATGCCTAGGGCATGCATATGATTTGACTTATGTTTTTGGCATAGTTTTCTTGCACTTTTAGTATTTTGATTTGCTTTTGTGCATGCCAATGCACAGGATGGTGAGATTTTATACCATGGTATACCTGATTGAGATTTTGGATTGAGATGTGTTGTATACCGTCGATTTCGATTTTGATATTCGATATTCGTTTTCGTGCACATTGTGCACTTGATTTGGATTTTGCGCATACTTAAGACGCTTGATGCGATTTAGGTGCACACCAGATGCACAAAATTGAGATTCTTCGTGCATATCAGATGCACCAGGTTTTGCTGTCAGGAACACACGTTGTTCGTGACAGGTGTTTTCGTGAACACCCGTTGCGCTCAGATTTTGTTTATGTGCACATGTATGGCACATTCATGGATTTCGATTTCCATGCGCACCAGACGCACATGACATTCATATATATATTTAGGACTTATTTCTTTTAGAGCAGTATATTTTATGATACTTTCTATTTGGTTTAGTACTGAGCAGAACTAGTCAGAGGACAGTACCTGAGTATATTTTTCCTTGCATTGATAGTTATCGAAGGGATTTCAAAGGAGGAGCTATTGTCTCAGTATTTACCTACGTTTCAGTAATGACACGAAACTGTTTAAATGGGAAACCCTTCTAAATTGGTTTCAAAACGGCGAGACGTGCATATTAAACAAAGGATTTAGGTGGTTTCCATATCCTTTTCGATTGGTGGTTAGTTAGACCTGTAGTTTACCTAGTAGATGTCAGACTGGACCCGAGTCATACCTATTTCCAAAACTAACGAATCGTGAGGATTTTAAAGACATGTTAAGGTATACTACGGATATTTCAAAAGACGTACCTTTTCTTAAAAACACCATAGCCCTTATTTTCAAAACGCCACGATTCCTACTATTTCAAACGGCAAATCAGTATAACACAGGTGTAGCGATGTAGATTCCTTATTGTTACATTATCATTCTTGTCCCGCATATTATCGTTGTAATTACCATTCATTGCCATTTATCATGTTGTTATCGTCTCAGTTCATGTTTATTGTGTACTTAGTGATTATGAACCATGCTGTCAGGATACCAGCATCATTACCGATGATGCGTAGGTTCCACTTACACTTACATGCCGGCTCACACACATCATCATTGGTAATTGCCATGTCACGTACACTTTAGAAAATACTATTTCATTGACATAGCTTGCTAACTGATAGTTGTTACATGTTTTAGCTTTCATATGCTAGTTTAATTATTGCCTGATATCAGATGCATCCATATATTCATTGGTTATGCGGTATTATGGAGATTTATGCTGGTTTTCATTGTTATTGACATGGTGACTTGATGATTTCGGATTCTTCTTGATATTTTATGGATTTGGAAACCGCATGTGAAAGTTTTGTAAACTGATGAACCATTTTAAAGAGAAAAAATGCGGTTTTCCTTGATATGTTGAGTATCGTCTACCAAGATGTTTTCTCGGTTCTGAGATTTTTCGAGACCCAATTCGAGGAGTTGGATGAACCGTCTCGGGTACATGGTGGACCCGGTATGGTACCCTAGAGCAAGAAGTTTGAGTAGTAGACGATGAGCCCGGAAGGGGCAGACTGCCTACCAGTGATTTTGCCTAGCGCGGCGGATATCCGGAGGATACCGTTCGTGCTCGTGAGATTGATGATATGGGCCGATCCGGACTGACGGAGTCCGAGGTTTTTAGATATTGAAATTTGAGACACTGAGATATTGAGATTAGTGTTTTGTGTCGATGCTTGACACGGATTCTATATTGATTTCAATGATGATATCTCGATTTATATAAATACAGAAATCTCATTGATTAAAGAAAAACAGTTCTTCGATTCATGATGTACTCTATTCTCATTACATGCATTGCACATCATTTTTGTGACATATTGTTACCTGACATTTGTACATCACAATCGTGGCATGTTGTTACCCGAGGCACTGACACGAGTACTTGGTATTACACTTAGGGATAGATGTTTACCCTTACCATTATATTATACTTCAGGCAATATTGTCATGGATAAGCTCAGTAGGAGTTCGGACGAGTTTGCTCGTCGGCCTTCCTTTTCGACACGTACCTGGGTAACCGTTACGTACAGCTAGTGCCACTGGCGTACTTGTGGTTAAACCCACTGCCAGCGTACTGTTGAGTTTTTAGAGTCCCACACTGAGGGTTTCCCTGCTTCGGGCGAAACGATATAGATACCGTATAGTTTTACGGCAGGGCTTCGATCACATACATGTACTTATGCACGTATGATGTTTGGGCGGATAATACTAGTGGGCTTTGGTTTAAGCCGGATTCTAGTATTATATTGATGGATTATTTTCGTCTCATTGTATTCGTATTCTTCGGAATACGGATGCGGGTATGTATATACGGATGGGGGCGATTCACGTAATTACTTCGGGATTGTTTCTAGTAGAGGACACCTAATTAGGGTTTTATATCTTTTTGATTAAACTTAAATGAGTTGGAGGAAATGAGGTGGAGGTTGACAAAAGATTAAGCATGACTTGCCACTTAGATATTTTGAAGCATGGTAGATATTTGTGAGATATTTTATCTCTCAATTATTTAGATGCTTCATTATTCTAAACATGAGCCATTCTTTTTCCAAGCTCATATTTTCTTCACTAGCTTTTTCGTCAAGCTTCTTCTTCTTCTTCTAAACCCTAAAAGTCTCATGAGTTGAGAAACCTAGGGTTCCAAGAGACAAACTAATCCATCTTCACACTATACACACTCTAGTCTACTTAGATTAGCATGCTAAGTAACCTAGTTAGATTGTTTTGGAGGTAGGAGCTCAAAGTCGGAACTCTCGGGTGGATCATCTATGACGCGAGGAGGCCGAAATTGAAGCACGATCCGTACTTCCTTCGAGGAGCTAGAGGAGAGGATTGAAGACCCGAAGGACTTGATTCTCATGGTATAACTTTCTATCATAGTAGATAGAAATCATTTGTAGCTAGTTAGGTTTATGGTAAAGATCCGGTTTTGGGTTTTTCTAGCGCCAAGCTTTGATCATTGTTAAAAAAAATTGTTCCGCAAACGACCACGGGAGATGGCTAGGGCGTTAGCATAACCTTTCATGGTATAAGATCCAACCCATAAAACCTAAACTAGCTATTTTTAACGTGCTTAAAAGATCGATTGAAAAAGCTTTCCGAAATCACGTTTTCAAATCTTGGTTTTCTGCCGATTTTTAAATGCGTTCAAAAAATATTTTTCTGTATCTCAGAAATTCGTGCTGGGTATTTTAGGAAAGTACAAGAATTTTGAGCACCTAATACCCTAATACCACCATGGAACCGCGACATAATAGTGCATTTGGCCGCGGTTGCGCGGCGGAATTGGGTCTTCTATGCTCAAAATTTCCTGTAGTATTCTAATCTGTGGAAAGGTGATTTCTAGTATATTTAGATTTAGGCTCTGATTTGTTTGAGTTATGAATTGCACTTGGGGCCAATACGGATGTTTTTTTTTGTCAATCAAAATTTTAAATGCGTTAAGTTTCATTGCATACATTACTATCTGCACCCGTGAATGTCATTAGAGCGTTATAACCCGTCTAATTTCTATATGCTCTTTTAGACGGGTTTCCGAACATGACATTCACGTTGATGTTCTGTATTTTTGCTGTGGTTGTGGTTGGATAGTCATGGTGCATAGCTTGTAGTGCAATGATAGTAGTACAGTTAAGATTCATTTGTACATTTGATATTGCGGGGCGAGCGTTCGACATGTGGACTGCCGTCTTTGCCGGGTTGTATATTATTTGTTTGGGGAACGATCGGGTTGAGGTCGATGTCACCATTGTTGGAGATAGTGCCCTCAGAGTCAATTATTGGATCACAGGCACGTGATTGCAATGATTGAGGGAGGAACTATCCCGGTAGGACAGTCTTACTCGAGATGATAGTATGCTATCTGGTTTATCTTTATCATCGTGTACTGCTTTAGGTGACCTGACATGTCGCTATTACACGTTGATAGAGCCCCTAGGATTCTTGCTTGACTACCAGCAGTATGATGGCGATCATATACGTGGGAGCTGGTAGTCTATAAGCACATCCTTAAAAGGTCCCTAGTCGTAGGAGTTTCGAGACAGGGCATCGATACCCCATTAGTAGACTAGTGTATACAGTCGAGACCCCGACGAGGGGCGGTGGACGGTCTCACAAGCCACTGGTGTCAGTTGGTTCGCCTAAGATGTATACAGGTGCTCATTGCGTTATGAGTACACCGGACAGGACTCGCCGGGAACCTGCTAGTTGGTCTTATACCAGATGTCAGATAGAAGTTCCCTGGTGACATGTGTACAGGTTAGTTCATCGACCTGAGATCGTCATTTGTCTCGTGTGAGTTCCCACTGTGCTTTGATTACTACCCTACCACGGCTCAAAGGAGTCATGCAAACAGGTTTTAGTTGGGTACAGTCCCGAGCCACATGGAGGCAGTGAGCGGATCTTCAGGGGTTCGTCTCTCCCGGTATTGGGGGTGAGGTCGTGCTGTGTCTAGGAGAGCCATTACACAAAGCCCTCGGCCGAGGCAGGAGATTTACTGGTAGGTATTCCATTAGTATCTCAGGGTGTTCTGGGCTACACTCCGACACGACTTGTACCGCTTTTGGGGGTCTGACTTTTACCAACCCCCTAGGCCCGACATGCGATACTCATAGACGAACGGACCGGACTGTACGGATATTGTCACTGACAGGCTCAGTAGGGTGTCAGGATGAGTTCGCTCATCGACGTCCCTTTTGGTCAATAGCTGGTGGCCCGTCACGTATTGGCTTATACCTCTGATGTGCTAGTGGTTAAATCCACAGCCATAGTATTGACAAGTCTTTAGAGTCCACCACACTTTCAGTTACTCAAGCTTTCGGGCGAAACGCTGTAGAGGCCGTATGGAGATATGGCAGGGTCCGATCAGATACGTGCTGTATTGCACAGATCAGGATCGGACGGTTGGTACTAGTAGCCGTATGGATATATGGCAGGCATCGATCAGATACGTGCGGTATTGCACGGATCAGGATCGAACGGATATTACTAGCCGGCTTTGGTTTAAGCCGGATCCTAGTTTAGTACAGTGTAGATTTTGTCTCATTGAATTTGTATCCGGTCGGTATATAGATGCGGGTGTGTATGCACAGTATCGGGGTTTTCCTATAATTTATTACGGGACCAGTTTTCTGGAGTTGCCAGTTTGCATTCCGTTTCGGCCGGTTTTCCTTTGATCTTTCCCGGCCGAACCTTTTGATGGAGGGTGTTATTTGCAAGTTTTCAAATAACACATTGTGGAGGGTTTTCATGCAAATGGTTTGATTATGAAAGCATCTTTTTTATTCCTTTTTTTTCTATCATCATTTCATGTAAAAGGTGATTAGGATTGATTTGTGTTTGATGTGAATTTGTTATGATGATGTTTAGGTTATGGTCACCTTTTGCTTTCTCCTACCATCACCTCCCTTCATGATATGTATTCTTTGCTCCACCATTCTCATATGATAAGGTTTTCATTTTTGAGAAAAAGAGAAGATGAGAGTTTCATTCTTGAGAGTGTGGCATTCTTGATCTCATTTTCATGCTAGAAAAATGCAAGTACCATTTTTCTTATCTTGATTCCTCCATCATCTTCAAAGGCAACAAACCCCAAATGAGACATAGGCTCTACACTACACATTCTACAGCAAATCTTGGACGCGTCGGCTAGCCTACTTCGCGCCCGAGTTGCCTCGGTATTGAGGTGGGAGCCCGTAAAAGATACAGGCGATGTGGTGCCCTTCCGGCGAGGAGGCGACGACCGGAGTTTCCGCAGGAGATCGGGACGACGACGAGAAGACCGGAGGACTCGGATCATTCGATATATCTCACCCCCTCTCTTGTTAGCTAGTATCGGTTAATTGTTACGATCCGGGTATATTGTACGCGGTAGCGCCAGTTTAAAAGCTAAGAAAATTTTGATTCCGCATTTTGGCCTCGGATAGACGGCAGGGGCGCTGCCGTGGCGCAACATGGTATCAGAGCCAGGCCATTAACCTTGTCTAGCTTGCTCTAACGTGTTTACAAGTTCGATCGATCGGATTTTCCAAAAACCATATTTCCATGTCGCACTTTCTGTCGATTTTTTCCTTGCTCTAAAAATTATTTGGTACATTTGAAAATTACGTGCACGGTTTTTTATGAATTCTGTGAAAATTTGGTATGCTGATGTTACTGTTGCGCGGCGGTTTAGCGGCCAAAACCACGTTTTGGCCGCGGAACCGCCGCCGTTTTGTGGCCAAACCGTACCAAATTTCTACAGTGGTTTACTGACATGAAAATAGGGTTTTTGGTATATTCTTTTTGGGCCCAAATGTTTTTGAGTGCTACAGTTGTGCTTGGGGCCCACTTCGGAAAATTCAGTCGATCGAAAATTTTAAACATGTTAGTTCGCAGTATTTACATTATATCTGCGACCGTGAATGTCACTCGATCGGTAAATCCAGTCTATCTGCTATAGCCCTTTTAGACGGATTTGCAAACGTGATATTCACGTTGATGTTCTGTGTTTATGCTGTGATGTTACGGATCGGTCGTGGGGGATAGCCTGGATGCAATGTTAGTACAGTTTTGTTTTATATGTACATTTCATATTGCGGGGCGAGCGTCCGACATGTGGACCGCCGTCACTGCCTGTTTGTATTATTCTTTTGGGGCACGACCTGGTTGCGGTCGTTGTACCCGTTGTATGTATATTTTACTTTCTGTACTAGGATTACCCCGTGGAGGGGTGCACGGATAGCCGGTTTCTAGAGGGCAACGGGCCCGCATATCATGGCATTGAGACGGAGGGGGCTTCACTCCAGGATTGGCGGGCTATTCATCGCACTCGTAGGGGGTACAGGTTGACCTTGGAGGGGTGCCCAAGTTACCGGATTCCGTGAAGTGCTGGGTGGTCCATTCACGGAGCTGGAGGGGACTGCCTCGCTTCATGTTTTGGCGGGTGACTTGCCGCGCCCGTAGGGGTCTAGGATTTCATTGCACAGACTATCCACACGACCAGGGGAACGTCGGGTTTCAGCAGCGGCTCTGTGAAACCCGGGGCTTCCAGATATCTGTATTGTTCTATGATGCTGTACTTTTCTGTGATGTTGCATTTTATCACGCCTTGAGCGAAAATTATATATTAGTAGATGTTGTATATGTTTGCATCCGCGCTAGTCCAGTCCCCGCTCTGTCGTTAGTTAGCTAACCTAACGGGTAATGACGGGACCCAGTGGCGAATGCGGATGGCATATACGGACATCAGTATATTTTCGTTCTTTGTGGTGTGATCCATTGATGGGACTGCGTTGATTCGGATCAATGCAAGCTAAACAAACCTATTCTGATGTTGTTGGAACACTTTTCAAAAAGCTGTTATTGCAAGGACGTTCACTTTTGTTTTGCATCGTGGTATTCATTTGGAATATCCTGCTCCTCAGTCGACGAGGCAAGGGCCGAGATCCCTTCACCGGGAGTGACCCCTTGGATAGAAGTTTGCGTCAGGGCATTAACTTCACTATAACCGATTACTTTTGCTTTGCATCGTAGTATTCAGTTGGAATATCCTGCACCTCATTCTACGGGGAAAGAGCCGAGATCCCTTCACCGGGAGTGACCTCTTTAGCAAAGGTTTTCATCACTATATTTTTATAAAAAGTTATCCGGTTCCTTCAACGATATCAAGTTCATTACGTAAAAGGTTTTTCGCCAAAAACCATTCGTAGCCCTCCGTCATTTCAGATTAGTATAACTTAGTATTCGTGCTGCGTATGTCGTGCTTAGCTGAGGCGTAGTGTTCGGTAGCTATGTATTGCTTTTCTGTTGCAAGCATATGAGATTGGTTAGGACAGTCGTGCGGTCATTTTGGCTCAGTCAAGGATGTGTGCGGGTGGGTCTAATGCAATCAAGATAATGACAGGTTGAACTTGACTAGGATCCTTTGATATGTTGGCTCAGTCAAGGTCACTTGGGTCCTAGGGGTAAAAACACACATCGGGAGTTTCAAAAGAACTGAAACTTGCCAGGCATGCGCATACCTTCTGGAGTGTGGTGACTTGAGTGGATTCCGTCAAGTTATCATGCGATGATAGTTGGATCCCGATTCCCACTGATGAGTTGGTTTACTCCTCGGGTGACCCCGATTAATTCTTCTTTCAGGTTTGGGGAAGAATTTGAGGTTACAGTGGGAGGTTTCCATATTAGATAAAGTGATAACCATTCTGATCTAGGTTAAAGTGCACGCTGAGCATTTCTTTTCTCTCTCTCTTTGGCAGCGACCATTGACCCGACCCTGGACTATGACTCAGTGACCAAGTTGACCGAACCTTCTTAACACTAGCTTTTGGATTGTCAGAGTTGCAGACCTCATTGCCACTCCTACTTTTACCCTTTTCTCCAGGACACCCCGCATTACTGCGAACGTCCACTTCCATTGGACAAAACCATCGTATGGTTAGATACGAACTCGAAGGAATTCGAGGATGGTTTCCGGTTCTGGAGAAAACGGATAGGATTATTCTGTTGTCTTTTCCCTTTTACCTTCTCTCAAGTTGTGAGTACTCCTTGGTTTAGGAGATAGTACACCTATTACGCAAATTGGATAGTCTTCTTCCAAACCTTAGGCTGGTGCCGACCGGTAGGGAAGGAAGAAAACCAATTAGCCTAAAAGGTCTGCAGAAGGTATTAAGATTAAGACAAAGCAAGGGATTAGTAAGAGGGCAAAGTAAATTGCGACTGATATTCACGACCAAACCAAGTATTTCTTCGCCAATCCTAAATCACCCTTGTATTTCTCCAGGACACTCCGTATCACTACGAAGATCCACAGTTTATTGGATACTCCATCATATGGTTATATACGAACTCGAAAGGAACTTGTTCCAGTTCGGGGATGGATTCTGGTCCAGGAGAAATAGGAATAAAGTACATTCAGGTGACTTTTATCTTCACCTCCTCTCGCGTCGCGAGTGCTCCTAGGATTAGGACAGTACACCCTTTATGCTTTTTGGATAGTCTTCTTCCAAACCATAGGCTGGTGCCGAACGGTAGGGAAGGAAGAAAACCAATTGGCCTAAAGGGGTGTACAGAAGGTAATGACTAAAGACATATAAAGGGATTTGGAGAGGTGGCAAAGAATTATACGGTTATAGTTGTGAATCTGAATAATGGTAGAGGCATTACTAGGAATACCAGGATAGCCCATCGAAACATTTCAATGTTTCAGTTTCACTGTGTACTGTTAAATAAAAACTGATTTCCCGATTAGACACTTGCTCCAGGGTATGTATTTACCAGGTATGATTCTCACATCTGTATGGTTTTACAGATGATGAGTGGGAGTAAGTTATTGGGAATAGGGTGATCATCCTCATTATATCGGGATTCGTTGTAATCGGTGATTTGAGGAGATCATCTGGGCTGTTTGCCGGTCGGCAAATATTTGGTTTTGAATATCCGCTGTTGTGCACCAATTTCAAATTGATATATCTGTACGTCTATTTTCATAGAGTGAGATATACCTTTTGATATTATATCGATGAAATTTACCTATATCAGTGGATGGTTAGGTAAGGAGCATTAAACAGCAGTGTAATTCTTCTTAACCATAAGTACAGTTTTCAACCTACAACACACAGTGAAAGAGTTGTTAGACTCAGCGGACTTATACAGAGTATTGTATGTTGTCCAGTGTCCATTAGGACAGAAGGGGTTGGTCCTCATACTATATTCTGTTTACTTTTAACTTCTCTAGTTCTTAGACATGTGTTTCGTAGAAACACAGGGTCTAAGTTTTGAGGAGTTATAGGTATTTGAATAGAGTAGAGAACCAGGTGTAGCAAGTATTGGGATTCTTCAAAATGATCGATGATGTAGATACTTGTGTATGGTATTCAGTTGATAGTAATGATAAAGAGAAATTGCTTCTTTTTCAGGTTACTCATAATTGGAAGCATTCCTAAGTTGAGTAACGCTGATCGGCCTCCTTCCATTTAGTTGACATGCACTGGAGATAGCTGCATGATTTGAATCTGGTTCAATTAAATCAATGCCTCTGGTTCTATATTGGATATAGAACAGTTCATATCTTAACGTTGTTAAGGTACGGGGAGTTGTCCGGCTTATGATTAAAACCAGACACTGGACAGCTCAAGGCACGTTTCTGTAATGGCTGTTTGTGGGTTGACCCAGGCTATGACGAGAGTTGACTTTCTACCATCTGGCAGATCAATAGAAATATTGTTCTAGACTCGCCACAGTTTTATTAAAAATGGATTTTTTTCAAAAACAGTAGTGGGAGTATGGTAGCACTGGAAGTGATTCAAGAACCGCAAACGATTACTGAAGATTTGATACGGAACCTAAAGATTCAATCTGATTTGACATTCCATTGGCCACTCCGTAGATAAGGTGGGTAACTTCAGGCACCCGAGAGGTACTCCGGTACCCTCAAGGACGGTGACAGGGAAGTTCATGTTTACCCAAACTTGCCATTGCTGTTGTTCCAGACTATGAGACCCGGCAGGAGGATGAGTATAGCGTCGTTCTAAACTAGTTTTAGAAGTGCACGTATATATGACTCTGCCATAGGGTTGTCGTAGTCAGTGGGAGCAGCGGAAGCATTGGTGGACATCAGGCTTATGTCTATTTATAGACTAAAGCAGATATAGCGGAGATAGATCATCTATTTATGATTTGACAGTCATGGGTTTGACTTCATCAGAATAGGGGATGGATCGGTTGAGAAGGTAGTAGGGTGTGATGTCCTGGTATTTGATGACATACACAGAGTAGGAAGTGATAATCCTATACTACGATCGGTTATACTTTGGTCGTCACACGGTGGTTTCTCCACACAGGACTTAGATATTATATCAGACATACTGGTTACTAGATCTATGGTTTTAGATCTAGATTTGGGTGGTTTCCGGGTACCTTGACAGCATTCTATGAGTATTTAGAATGGACGACTCCTGGCACGGTTGTGTACCTGCAGGTGATGGAGTCACCCTCTCTAAAGGTGTCTTACACACTAAAGAGGAGAGGGATACGCATGATTGACAGATCACTTGCTTAGGCAATTGAGTCAATCATGAGATGTCAAGTACCACACCAGATGTTGTTCTTGCACTAGATGCAATAAGTTGATATTGATCCAATCCTGGAGAAACAGTCGGAAGCAGTTTTAGAACATAAGATGATGTTCTAGGGATGTGATAACGACAGCCTCTTTTAGGAGACGGTTATCATTCCAGGCTTCCAAGGTGACATGGACGACAAGGAGGTTGTCAGTGTTATAGTTTTTTCCTTCTGACGAGGGGCAGTATTTTGGACAGATAGTCCAAGGCAATACTGAGGAAGGCATGGAGCAGGATACTGATTAAGTTCAGTTATCGATACAGTCTAAGAAGTTTGGATTTGGAGTTCATTTATGAGCTAGGTCCCATCAGATATCCAGACATACTCTAAGACAGGTATTGCTCATTTCGAGAGATGGCTTTCTCCGCGAACTTGAGATATAGAGAGACATAGAAAGAAACTTCAAGGCGGATCCACTCACTGAGGCTATTCCTCGAACGCAATAGTTTCGCAAACGGGTTTTGTGAGACTGACTAGTAGAGGAGTTGGGTGTTCGGTATCACACGGGCTGTGAGTATGCGACATCGCAATAATTAGCCTTGAGTGAAAGTGGGAGATTGTTGGAGATAGTGCCCTCAGAGTCAATTATTGGATCACAGGCACGTGATTGCAATGATTGAGGGATGACTTATCCCGGTAGGACAGTCTTACTCGAGATGATAGTATGCTATCTGGTTTATCTTTATCATCGTGTACTGCTTTAGGTGACCTGACATGTCGCTATTACACGTTGATAGAGCCCCTAGGATTCTTGCTTGACTACCAGCAGTATGATGGCGATCATATACGTGGGAGCTGGTAGTCTATAAGCACGTCCTTAAAAGGTCCCTAGTCATAGGAGTTTCGAGACAGGGCATCGATACCCCATTAGTAGACTAGTGTATACTGTTTAGACCCCGACGAGGAGCGGTGGCCGGTCTCACAAGCCACTGGTGTCAGTTGGTTCACCTAAGATGTATACAGGTGCTCATTGGGTTATGAGTACACCGGACAGGACTCGCCGGGAACCTGCTAGTTGGTCTTATACCAGATGTCAGATAGCAGTTCCCTGGTGACATGTGTACAGGTTAGTTCATCGACCTGAGATCGTCATTTGTCTCGTGTGAGTTCCCACTGTGCTTTGATTACTACCCTACCACGGCTCCAAGGAGTCGTGCAAACAGGTTTTAGTTGGGTACAGTCCCGAGCCACATGGAGGCAGTGAGCAGATCTTCAGGGGTTCGTCTCTCCCGGTATTGGGGGTGAGGTCGCGCTGTGTCTAGGAGAGCCATTACACAAAGCCCTCGGCCGAGGCCGGAGATTTACTGGTAGGTATTCCAGTAGTATCTCAGGGTGTTCTGGGCTACACTCCGACATGACTTGTACCGCTTTTGGGGGTCTGACTTTTACCAACCCCCTAGGCCCGACATGCGATACTCATAGACGAACGGACCGGACTGTACGGATATTGTCACTGACAGACTCAGTAGGGTGTCAGGATGAGTTCGCTCATCGACGTCCCTTTTGGTCAATAGCTGGTGGCCCATCACGTATTGGCTTATACCTCTGACGTGCTAGTGGTTAAATCCACAGCCATAGTATTGACGAGTCTTTAGAGTCCACCACACTTTCAGTTACTCAAGCTTTCGGGCGAAACGCTGTAGAGGCCGTATGGAGATATGGCAGGGTTCGATCAGATACGTGCGGTATTGCATGGATCAGGATCGGACGGTTTGTACTAGTAGCCGTATGGATATATGGCAGGCTTCGATCAGATACGTGCGGTATTGCACGGATCAGGATCGAACGGATATTACTAGCCGGCTTTGGTTTAAGCCGGATCCTAGTTTAGTACAGTGTAGATTTTGTCTCATTGCATTTGTATCCGGTCGGTATACAGATGCGGGTGTGTATGCACAGTATCGGGGTTTTCCTGTAATTTATTACGGGACCAGTTTTCTGGAGTTGCCAGTTTGCATTCCGTTCCGGCCGGTTTTCCTTTGTTCTTTCCCGGCCGAACCTTTTGATGGAGGGTGTTATTTGCAAGTTTGCAAATAACACATTGTGGAGGGTTTTCATGCAAATGGTTTGATTATGAAAGCATCTTTTTTATTCCTTTCTTTTCTATCATCATTTCTTGTAAAAGGTGATTAGGATTGATTTGTGTTTGATGTGAATTTGTTATGATGATGTTTAGGTTATGGTCACCTTTTGCTTTCTCCTACCATCACCTCCCTTCATGATATGTATTCTTTGCTCCACCATTCTCATATGATAAGGTTTTCATTTTTGAGAAAAAGAGAAGATGAGAGTTTCATTCTTGAGAGTGTGGCATTCTTGATCTCATTTTCATGCTAGAAAAATGCAAGTACCATTTTTCTTATCTTGATTCCTCCATCATCTTCAAAGGCAACAAACCCCAAATGAGACATAGGCTCTACACTACACATTCTACAGCAAATCTTGGACGCGTCGGCTAGCCTACTTCACGCCCGAGTTGCCTCGGTATTGAGGTGGGAGCCCGTAAAAGATACAGGCGATGTGGAGCCCTTCCGGCGAGGAGGCGAGGACCGGAGTTTCCGCAGGAGATCGGGACGACGACGAGAAGACCGGAGGACTCGGATCATTCGGTATATCTCACCCCCTCTCTTGTTAGCTAGTATCGGTTAATGGTTACGATCCGGGTATATTGTCCGCGGTAGCGCCAGTTTAAAAGCTAAGAAAATTTTGATTCCGCATTTTGGCCTCGGATAGACGGCCGTGGCGCTGCCGTGGCGCAACAACCATTGTACATATTTTATTCATTTTCTGTACTAGGATTATCCCGCTGTGGAGTGCACGAATAGCCGGGTTCTAGAAGGCAACAAGCCCGCCTCTCATGGCGTTGAGACGGAAGGGGCTTCATTCTAGAATTGGTGGGCTATTCGCCGCACTCGTAGGGGGTATAGGTTGACCTAAGATAGGGCGCCCAAGTTACCGGATTTCATGAAGTGCTGGGTGGCCCATTCACTTTGTTGAAGGGGACTGCCTCACTTCTGGGATTGGCGGGTAACTTTCCGCGCTCGTAGGGGTCCAGGTTTTCATTGCACAACTATCCACACGACCGGGAACGTCGGGTTTTATTTGCGGCTCAAATGAAACTCGGGGCTCCAAGATTATCCACTATTATGTATTGTTGGCTGAGATTCTGTGATGTTGCTTACTATCATGCCTGGGACGAATGTTGTATATACTTATATATATATATTAGTTGATGTTGTATATGTTTTGCACCCGCGCTAGTCCAGCCCCCACTCTGTCGTTAGTTAAGTAACTTAGCGGGTGATGACGGGCCCAGTGGAGAATGCAGATGGCATATACGTACATCATATTTTTGTTCTTTTCTGGTGTGATAGGTTAATTGATGGGACTGCATTAATTTTTATTAATGCAAGAAAAGAAACATAAAAGATTTTGTTGGAATTTTTTTTGAAAAACTACAGTTATGTTCTTTCGCTTTACATAGTTGTATTCGGTCGTGAATATCGTGCACCTCATTCCACGAGGCAAGAGCCAAGATCCCTTCATGGGAAGTGACCTCTTGAGCAAAAGACTATACTGTAGATTACTCGGTTTTTTTTCAAAACCAAAATTTTTCAAAAGACGGAGCTTAAACCACTCCTTTTCAAAGCTATCAGGTTCCTTCAACGATATCAAGTTCATTACGTTAACGGGTTTTTCTCCAAGAACCCAGCCGTAGCCCTCCGTCGTTTCAGAAAATTAGTACTTAGTATTCGTGTTGTGTTTTTTGATTATTCATCTAGGCACGGTGAATGGTAGCTGAGTAATAATTCTCTGTTGCATAGATAGATGCGTTTGGTTAGGACGGTCACATGATTTTGTTGATTATTCCTCAAGGATCATGCGGGTGGTTCTAATGCAATCAGGATAACGACGGGTTGAACTTGACTAGGACCTTTTGATTTGTTGATTATTCATCAAGGTCACTTGGGTCTTCGGGGCAGAAACCATATTGGGAGTTTCAGATATACAGGAAACTTGTAGATTTAGCATACCTTCTAGAGTGTGGTGACTAGAGTGGATTCCAGCTAGGTCATCACACAATGATAGTTGGATCCTGATCCCACTGATGAGTAGGATTGCTCTCGGGAGATTATTTCACTTAACAATCAATGCTATAAACCAAGTAGGCGTCTAGAACGGTGTTAGCGGGGCTACGCCTCCAGCGAAAAGAGGTTATATAATTAAGGAGCTTCGCGAAGGCGTTGGAAAACCTCCCTCGAAGTACCAACACTATCCTGGCTGAAAGGTTAAGCAAGTATTGTGACGTGCGATTAATCCTGACTAGTTCTTCTTTTAAGGTTTGAAGAAGAATTTGAGGAAACAGTGGGAGCCATCCTGGTTAAATAAATTTATAACCAATCTAATCTTGCAAGAGCGCACGCTAAGTGTTTCTTTTCTCTCTCTCCAGGTAGCAGCCATTTCACGCCCTAATCATGATAATAAAATGTATCGCTTGACCGATCCGAATTCATATTCGAGGCTGGGGATGTCGGTTTGGCTCTAACTTATGATGGCGATCATAAGTATGAGCAGAGGAAAGAGGATTGTCTGAATTCCTTGCAGACCCCAACGAAGAAGAAGCATACTATTGCATCTACTTAAGGTGTTCTTGTAATTGAGAACTACTTTTCGGTCAGTCCTACCTCCTGGATGCTAGATAACAGATCAGGAACTCATATCTGTAATTTATTGCAGGTACTGAGAAAAAGTAGGATGGTTAGACTTGCTGGGTTCCCTTGCACCGCCACTGGGTTTTGGGAGGCATCGACCATGCCGTTTTCAAAAAATTAGCGCGCTAAAGAACCCTAACCTAGAATCTTAAATAGAGAATTAGATGAAAACTAGAATGTATACATCTTAACATTTAAGTGAACAAGGAATACAACCTTTGTAGACCGATCCTTCACTTCAATAGCTCCGTGTAGTTGTCCCTTCGCTCCAAGTAGCGATCTCGCGGACTCTAGAAAGGCTCCACAAGGTGAAATGAACAAGCTTGCTTGAAGTGTTCGAGGCCGAAGATGATCTACGTCGAGGAGACACTAACTCAAGCTACCTCTTTACTAAGTGATGAACTAGTGAAGAAACAACCCAAATTAAATGGATAGTCTAGTAGAGGTTGATGAAGTATGAATTTTGCTCACTTTAGAAATAATTTTCTCACTCATTTTCTTCACCTCCCAAAAAGCTAGAGAGCTTGAGGATGGAGATGAAGAAAGGCAACCATGGAGAGAAGCAAGTGAAGAATGAATCAAGTTGTGAGAATAGCAACCATGGATGAGATAATATCTCATACTAACTCATGTAGAGACTTAACGATGGTTTAAGACAATGGTTGGGTTAATAAATATCTAATGTAAAACAAAATTAGTGGACAAATTCAATGGTCACTACAAGCTTCTCCAAGCTTCTAACCATGTGACTAATTTCCAACTAATTTTGATTTACTTTAAATAAATAAAACCCTTCATTACCTTAAGAATAGTGTGAGTCTCATACACCCATGTCTCATGTATCATCTAGCATGACACAAAAGAATGTACATTAATATATAGTAATACATAAGTGAGAAAAAGAATTCTTAAGTGAGCTAATATTAGTTAATGTAAATTAATATATCAAATATATAATTCTACATTAAATTATTAAATCAACACTTGATTTAATAATCCGGCTATATCACATGATGGCTATAGTGCCCTCAAGGCAATTATTGTAGTCGCAGGCAGATGATTATGATGATTGAGGGAGGACCTATACCTATAGAACAGTCTTACTCGAGATGATAGTATGCTATATGGTTTGTCATTATCATCACTATTACATGTTGATAGAGCCCATAGGATTCTTTCTTGACTACCAGCATTATGATGGGGATCATATACGTTAGAGTTGGGTGGTCTATAAGCACATCCTTAAATGTCCCTAGTCGTGGGAGTATGAAGACTGGGCATCGATACTCCAGTGTAGACTAGTGTATACTGATCGAGACCCTGACGAGGGCGGTGGCCAGGTCTCACAAGCCATTGGTGTTAGTTTGTTCACCTAAGATAGTATGCAGGTGCTCATTGGGTTATGAGTACACTGGACGGACTTGCCGGGAACATGCTAGTTGGTATTATACCTATTGTCAGATAGCAGTTCCCAGGTGACATGTTTACAGGTTAGTCTGTCGACCTGAGATCATCATTTGTCTCGTTTGTATTTCCACTGTGCTTTGATTACTACCCTACCACAGCTCAAAGGAGTCAAGCAAACAAGTTTTAGTTGGGTATAGGCCCGAGCCCCATGAAGGCAGTGAGCGGATCGTCGAGGATTCGTCTCTCCCGGTATTAGGGGTTGATGTCACGCAGTGCATGGGTGGCCATCACCAGAAAAACTCGGCCGGGGTAATCGAGAATTACCTATCCAGGATCGATAGTTTCTCAGCTGGTGATGGGTTACATACCGACAAGAATTATCGCGTTAGTAGGGGTCTTATTTTATCCACCCCCTAGACTCGATTTGTGATACATTTAGACGAACAAACCGGATTGTACGGATATTGTCACTGTCAGGCTCCGTAGGGGTTTGGATGAGTTTGATCGTCGGCCTTCCTTTCGCTCAACACCTGGGTAGCCGTTACATACAGCTTGTGCCGCTGACGTGCATGTGGTTAAACCCACTGCCAGCGTATTGAAGAGTCTTTAGAGTCCCATACAGAGGATTTTCATGGTTCAGGAGATATGGTGTAGACGACGTATATTGGTACATACAGGTGTCCGATTAAACATTTGTACAGGCAGCACAGACTTTAATCGGACGGTTGATAATACTAGCGGCTTAGTATTAAGCCGGATTATTAAATCAAGTTTTGATTTAATAACTTATATATGTGTGTGTGTGTGTGTGTATATGTATTCTAGTATTATTGTTCACTATTCATTTTCTCTCTTGGCTATTCATATTTTTATACGAATACGCGTATATGTATTTCGATACGTGTACCAGGTTGTATTTCGTATTTATACGGAATAGTTTCTAGAAGATGGCAACTTCATTAATTGATTTTCTTGTTAGAAAATCAATTTTGGAAGTGAGGTGGAGGGTGAGTTGGCATGAGCATGGGTGATGGCATGTTGAGAGGTATGGCTTGGAATTGTTTATTGGTAAAATGAAAAGAGATATTTTGGGTGTGCATGATTTAGAGAGAGAGAGAGGCAGCCACCATTCATTCTTTCGTGTCCTTGCTCATTTCTTTTCTTCACTTGATTGATCACTTGCTTTATGGCTCACTTTCATTTCTTATTATCACTTGGAGAAAACACTTAGTCATTCTTGAGTTGCTCATGCCATTGTTTCCTCACCTCCTTCTTCATCTTCTTAAGTTGCTCATGGAGCATTTGTGATGAGAGAAAATAGATAGTGACACATTCCTACACTTCCATTCTACATTGCTAGAAACCTTAGAGCGTCGGTTGCCTTGCTTGGTGAGGCTGGAGCTTACGCCGTTTCCCTCAGGTGGATCATCGTAGATGGAGGAAGACTGGTAACCAAACTCGATCCGCAACCACTAGGAGCTTGGGATGAAGGTTGAAGACCGAAGGACACGGATCAACTCGGTATAACCATCTAACTCCTAGTTTTACATATTTCTAGTATAGGGTTTAGGGTAGATCCGGGTATCGGGTCGTGGTAGCGCCAGTTTACAAAAATTTTGTTCCGCATTTGGTCACGGTTTGATGGCCGGGGCGCTGCCGTAACCCAACATGGTATCAAAGCCAACCTATAAACCCCTTACTAGCTGTTTAAATAATGTTTAAAGTATCGAAACCGAAACAACTCTGAAATGATGCCCTGCAGATTCCAGTCTCTGTCGTTTTTTCAGAGTCTTCAAAATTTTTTTAAACAACTGCAGAAAACTAGTTTAGTGACCACTAGAACACACGACAAATACGAGCCCAAACCGCCGGATTTGATCCAGCGATATTGCTTAAAAACGGGTGAGGCCGGTCCAAATTTGGATTTTGTACCTGAAATTTTTGGTGTTTTCTAGTCTCTGGAATATTGATGCAGTGGTATTGTTTGTTTTTCCCATTTTGGATATTATGTTATCTTTTCTTCAGGGAAAATTCGGGGTGTTTCGAAGTCGATAATTTAACATTGTTTAAATGTTTATAGTACATGCATTACTTTCTGCGACCGTGAATGTCATTAGAGCGGTACAACTCGTCTAATTGCTATATGTTCTTTTAGACGGGTTTGCGAACATGGCATTCACCTTGATGTTCTGTGTTGTGCTATGATTGTGGTTGGATCGTCGTGGTGGATAGCTTGGGTGCAATGATAGTTTAGTTTAGTTTCATTTGTACATTTGATATTGCGGGGCGAGCGTCCGACATGTGGACTGTCGTCACTGCTAGTTTGTATATTATTTATTTGGGGCACGACCGGGTCACCCTTGTATATTATTTTCTTTTCTGTAGTAGGATTACCCCACGGTGGAGTGCATAAATAGCCGGGTTCTAGAGGGCAACGGGTTTGCATCTCATGGCGTTTGGACAGAGGGGACCTTACTCTAGAATTGGCGGGTTATTCGTTGCACTCGTAGGTTGACACACGGAGGGGTGCTCAAGTTACCGGATTCCGTGAATTGCTGGGTAGGCCATTCACGTTGTTGATTATGGTTCTTCACTTCTGGGATTGGCGGGTAACTTGCCGCACTCGTAGGGGTCTAGGTTTTCATTGCACAGTCCATCCACACGATAAGAAATGTCGGGTCTCATTTGCGGCTAAAGTGAAACCCGGGGATCCAGGATTATTCACCACTCTGTGTTGCTTGGCTGAGATTCTGTTATGTTGCTTTATATCATGCCTGGGACGAATGTTATATATATATATTTATATATACTAGTAGATGTTATTTATATTTTGCACCTGCACTAGTCCAGTCCCCGCTCTGTCGTTAGTTAAGTAACCTAACGGGTGATGACGGGACCCAATGGGGAATGCGGATGGCATATACGTACATCATATTTTCGTTCTTTTCTGGTGTGATTAATTGATGGGACTGCATTGATTTTGATCAATGCAAGGATGAAACAAACCTATATATGATGTTGTTGGAATCAAGTTTTTAAAAACTTATATTACAGACGTTCTCTTTTGCTTTGCACAGTGGTATTCGATAGAGAATATCCTGCACCTCATTCGACGAGGCAAGGGCCGAGATTCCTTCATCGGGAGTGACCCCTTGGGCAGAAGTTTGCATCAACGTAATAACTTTACTATAGTCGATTCTTTTACTTTGCATTATGGTATTCAGTTTGGAATATCCTGCACCTCATTCGATGAGGAAAGGGCCGAGATCTCTTCACCGGGAGTGACCTCTTTAGCAAAAGTTTTTCGCCACTACATATTTGTAAAACCACATGGATTCCTTCAACGATATCAAGTTCATTATGTTAAAGGCTTTTCGCCAAAAACCAGCCGTAACCCTCCGTCGTTTCAGACGAGTATTGCTTAGTATTCGTGCTACGTATGTTGACCTAGTCAAGGCGTCGTGTTCGGTAGCTCGGTAGTACTTTTTTGCTGCATGGATATGCGATTGGTTAGGACAGTCGTACGGTCATGTTGACCTAGTAAATGGCTCATACGGGTGGGTCTAATTAATCCAGGATAATGACGGGTTGAACTTAACTTGCGACTTTTGATACGTTGGCCTAGTCAAGGTCATAAGCCGCTTGGGGTAAAAACCATATCGGGAGTTTCAAACATACAGGAAATTGCAAGGAAACCGCTGTAAGTCCACGTTGCGACCCCCGGTGCTTACGGGTAGGCGGAAACGGTATAAAAAACAAATTTTTATCGCAAGAGGCAACATGGACTAAACAAGGTCGGGATCGTGTCTAAACTAAACTAGCAAGCATACAAAGGAGCGTTAGCTACTCGGATGAAGAGTTATACCTAACTTGAACTCCTTCTTCTTCAAACCTTGTAGAGGTTGATGGTTCTTGCCTCGTAGCCTTCTTCCGTCGAAGATGGATCCACCTGAGGGTTCAACCTTTGGGCTCTTCCTCGAACTTTGAGTGAACTAGGATCTCCAGCTTGCTAAACCTTGAACCTAGAATGAGTAGAGAGTGTCTAGGGGTTGTTTTCTTTTCAAGGTGAGGGATTCTCAACACATGAGAAGGAATCACCTTGAGCTTGAGGAAGAAGAAGATGAAGTGAGGAGAGAGAATGGTTATGAAAGAATGAGCTCTCTTTTTCCTTTTTGCAACCATATCAAAAGAAAAAGAATTATCTAATTAGTAATAATAATTCAAATGAGAATAGTTGATGGTTGTTTTGGAATGACCACTATCATACTTCATTAAATGAATGTTGGCAAGAATCAAGGAGCATCCTTGCTAAATAATGATGATGGTCAAACATTCAACCATGGTCAACAAGTCAACCATGGTCAACAAGTCAACAAAACCAACCATAACATAATTCCATTTAATTACTATTATTAATAGATATCTCATAAATTCATTAGGGTTTGGAAAAAAGACGACTGTCAACTGTGCATGCGCACCCGTTCCTAAACCCTAATGAAAAACCTCTTCTTCCGCCTCAAACAACTGTGCATACACACCTGCATTCTTGTTCCGATGAACATGAATACTGAGAAATAAAAGTAACCCCAAAACATATACCAGTATCCGGCTCAAACCAGAGCCCGCTGGCAATATCCGTCCGGACGCCAAACGTGCACAAGTGCGCGGATGAGAACGAACCCTGTCGCAAAACCATGCGACCTCTACTCTGTTTTGCCCAGAGGCGAATACCCTCTGTGTGGGACTCTAAAGACTCGACACTACGCTGGCAGTGGGTTTAACCACAGACCGCAAGCGGCACTAGCTGTGCATAACGGTCCCCAGGTAGATGCCGACAAGAAGGCTGACGAGGTGAAAACCCCATCTGAACTCCTACTGAGTCTGAATGCGACAGTCTCCGTACAGTCCGGTCTGTTCGTCCGATACATCGCATGTCGGGCCTAGGGGGCGGTAAAACGTCAGTCCCCCAATAGCGGTACAAGTCGTGTCGGAGTGAAGCCCAAAACACCCTGAGATAACACTGGAAACCTACCAGTATATCTCGCTTGCCCTGGCCAGGGACTACTCGTGTAATGGCTCTCCTAGACACAGCGCGATGTCAACCCCCAATACCGGGAGAGACGAATCCTGTCTAACCGTCACTGCCTCCAAGTGCTTCGGGACTGCACCCAACCACCACCTGTTTGCACGACTCCTTTGAGCCGTGGTAGGGTAGTGATCAAAGTGTAGTGGGAACACACTCGAGGCGAAGTGCCAGTGTCAAGTCAGCGGACTAAGCTGTACTCATGTCACCTGGGAACTGATAACTGACGATAGGTATAATACCAACCTGTCAGTTCCCGACGAGTCCTGTCCAGTGTACTCGTAACCCAACGAGCACCCGTATACTATCTCCAGTACGACGTACTGATGGCTGTGGGACAGACCATCTCCCACACTGGGATGAGAAGCGCATACGCTAGTCTACTCCGGAGTATCGATGCCCTGTCTCGATAGTCCTGCGACTAGGGACCTGTATAAGGATGTGCTTATAGATTACCCAGCCTCCACTAGTGTGACTGCCATCACAACGCTGGTAATCAAGTAAAAGATCCTAAGGGCTCCACTAATGCGTATAAGTGATATAGTAAAATAAAAACAAGTACACATTGAAGTAGGAACAAACCAAGTAGCATACTACTATATTGAGCAAGATTGTTTATACAAGGTGAATATCCCAAGCTTCCATTAAGTAATATACAAACTAGTATGATACAGTAATGGCCTCTAGGGCATATAAACTAACAATCTCGCACTTGCACTAAGGCCATGTACAGGCGTATCGAAGACCTATCATCTCGATCAGCCGCTCGAACTGAGTCTGGGGTAGGGCCTTGGTGAATGGATCTGCAGTGTTCTCTTCTGAAGCAACCCTCCGAACCTCGATCTCCTTGCGATCCACGATCTCCCTGATCAGGTGATATCGCCTCAAGATGTGCCTGGATCTCTGATGGGACCTGGGTTCCTTCGCTAAAGCTATAGCCCCGTTGTTGTCGCAATACAGAGGTATTGGGTCAACAATGGACGGAACCACCTGAAGTTCTTTTAAGAACTTCCTCATCCAGACAGCTTCTTTTGCGGCATCAGATGCAGCAATGTATTCCGCTTCCATAGTCGAGTCTGCAACGGTTTCCTGTTTGGAGCTCTTCCAACACACCGCCCCTCCATTGAGGGTAAAGACAAAACCCGACACGGACTTGGAATCATCCTTGTCACTCTGGAAGCTGGAGTCAGCAAAGGCCTCGATCTGGAGGTCTTTTCCGCCATACACCAAGAACATCTCCTTAGTCCTTCTTAGGTACTTGAGAATGTTCTTTACCGCTATCCAGTGTTTCTCCCCAGGGTTTGACTGATACCGGCTTACCACACACAGTGCATAAGCTACATCCGGTCTGGTACACAACATCGCATACATTATAGAGCCTACCGCAGAAGCGTAGGGTATAATAGACATGCGATCCCTCTCCAAATCAGTCTTGGGAGACATCTCTTTAGAGAGGGTGATCCCGTGACAAGCTGGTAGGTTACCGCGCTTGGAATCTTCCATACTGAATCTCTTCACTATGGTGTCGATATACCTGGACTGAGAAAGTCCTAATATCCTCTTGGATCTATCACGATGGATCCAGATCCCCAGGATGTATGAGGAATCACCCAGGTCTTTCATGGAGAACCTGTGTGACAAGAACCCCTTGACAGATTGTAGCATAGGAATGTCATTTCCTATTAAGAGAATGTCATCCACGTATAGAACGAGGAATACTACAGTTCTCGCTACAAATCTACTATAGATGCATGGTTCATCTGGATTTTTGATAAAGCCAAATTCCTTGACCGTCTCATCAAAACAGATGTTCCAACTCCGCAATGCCTGCTTTAGTCCATAGATGGACTTAAGCAACTTGCACACCTTTCCACTGCTCCCACACTGAATGAAACCCTCTGGCTGATCCATATAGACACACTCCTCTAAATTTCCATTCAGAAAAGCGGTCTTTACGTCCATCTGCCAAATCTCATAATCGTGGAAGGCAGCAATGGCAAGAAGGATCCGAATAGATTTCAGCATAGCCACTGGAGAAAAGGTTTCGTCATAGTCCAAGCCAGGTCTTTGACGGAAACCCTTTGCTACAAGTCTAGCTTTATAGGTCTCAACCTGTCCATCTACACCAATCTTCCTTTTGAAGATCCACTTGCATCCTACGAATCTTACCCCGTCTGGAGCAATGTCCAACGTCCATACTTTGTTGGTGTACATGGACTCCATTTCGGTCCGCATTGCATCCAGCCATTTTACCGAGTCAACGCTCTGAACGGCCTGCTGGAAGCTAGTAGGCTCATCATAATCTATGATGCAATCCTCTCTATCCCCGTCTATGAGAAAACCGTAGTATCTCTCGGGCGGATGAGGCTGTCTACTACTCCTGCGGAGCGGCATAGGAATGTCCTGTTCATTTGAACCCTCTGGTTCCATTAAGCTTTCAGTAATAGTCTGTGGTTCTGGAATTTCTTCCAGTTCTACTGCGCTCCCACTTATCTGGTTTTCCAAAAACTCAGTTTCCAAGAAGTAGGCATGACGAGAAACAAGAACTTTTTGTTCCTCTTCTCAGTAGAAGAAATATCCCTTGGAGTTCTTTGGATATCCCACAAACTTGCACTGTACTGAGCGTGCCTCGAGCTTGTCCGCATGCTGGTTTTTAACAAAAGCTGGACATCCCCAAGTCTTAATGTACTTAAGATAGGGTCTCTTCCCACTCCACATCTCATATGGTGTAGTAGGCACAGTGTTAGTAGGAACTCGGTTCAAAAGGTACGCAGCTGATTCCAGCGCATACCCCCAGAATGATCGCGGTAACTCAGCGTTGCTCATCATGGACCGTACCATATCCAATAGGGTTCGGTTCCGTCTCTCCGATACACCGTTGTGTTGCGGAGTGTATGGAGGAGTAAGCTGAGAGAGAATTCTGTTCTCTTTTAAATAATTCAGGAACTTGGCACTTAAGTATTCTCCACCTCGATCCGATCTTAGAATCTTGATACTTTTGCCGGTCTGTTTCTCAACTTCATTCTTATATTCCTGGAACTTTTCAAAGGCTTCGGACTTATGTTTCATTAAGAAGACATAACCGTACCTTGAAAAGTCATCCGTAAAAGTAATGAAGTAAGAGTAACCGCTTCGCGCATGTGTAGACATTGGACCGCACACGTCGCTGTGTACGAGTCCCAAGAGCTCGCTCGCTCTTTCTCCGTGTCCAGTGAACGGAGTCTTTGTCATCTTTCCCATGAGACAAGATTCACAAGTGGCATAAGACTGATACTCGAACGGTTCCAAGTATCCTTCTTTATGTAACTTAGTCAACCGTGTCTCATTGATGTGACCCAGTCTACAATGCCATAAGAAAGCCTGATTGATATCTGGAGACTTTCTTTTGTGTGTATTCTGGACATTCAAAATCTGTGGTTGGTTCAATACGTATATACCATTGCTCAGTGTACCTGACCCAATCAGAACTTGATTAAGGTGAATGTTTACAACATTACTTACAAACGCAAATTCATAACCTTCTTTAGAAACCAAAGATACAGAAATGATTTACAAGTTGCGTTGGGTATAAAAAAGCAATTACGCAAAACCAAAACATGCCCATCTGACATTCCCAGGTGATAGTCCCCCACGGCTTTAGCATCCATGCTAGCTCCGTTCGCAACTCTGAGGGTCATGTCACCTGCCTTCAAAAACCTACGGTTTCTCAACGCCTGCAAAGAATTACAGATATGAGATCCTGATCCGGTATCCAATACCCAGGAAGTAGAGTTTATAGAAAGACAGTTTTCAATAACATACACACTTGAAGCTGAAGCCGCAACCTGCTTCAGTTCCTGTGTCCTGGCCTTCCAAGCCCTGCAATCTTTCTTCCAGTGTCCACTCTTATGACAATAGAAGCATTCTTCCTTTCCAACAAGCTTCGCCGCAATCTTTGTTGCCTTTTCCTTTCCCTTCGCACCCACTTTACTAACACCGCCTCTTGGTTTGGCGGGGGCTTTCTTCCTCTTTCCCTTGGCTTTCGCCTTGGACCTAGAGGAAGAAGATCCTCCTACAAACAAAGCGGGTGTATCCCTACCCTTCTGTAGGGTGCCCTCTGCGCTCCTCAGCATGTTGAGGAGTTCTGAAAGTTCAACTTCCTTTTCTTGCAAGTTGAAATTCAGTATGAACTGGGCGTAAGTGGATGGAAGGGACTGGAGAATTAAATTCGTATAGAGTTCACTGTCCAACGTGGTCCCAAGTTCCGCGAGCTCCTCAGTGTAGCCAATCATCTTAAGCACGTGGTCCGCTACCGATGATCTGACGGCCAACTTTGTCGAAAATAACTTCTTCGACACTTCGTATCTTGCGATACGAGACTGCTCTCCATACAGTTCTTTTGTATGAAGAAATATGGATTCTAAATCCATATTCTCGTGCCTCCTCTGATGTTCGTTGTCCATCGAGGCAAGTACGAGGCACCTGGCCTTCGCGCTGTCAATCTCCCAAGTCTTACGGATTTCCTTATCCGCGACGCTGGAGGTGGGACCTGGGACGGGGGGAGCTTTGGTGGTAAGAAGATACCCCAGCTTGTCGTAAGTGATTGCCAACTTGACATTCCTGAGCCAATCTTTGTAGTTTGGCCCTGTCAATATGTTTTTATCTAGAAGTAACTTAAGTCCAGTCATTTCGATTTGGTCGCTGCAGGGGGAGAGAAGAAACACTTTAGCACGATGCTCTTGCAAGTTTAGAATGGTTTTTAATTTGTCTAAACAGGATGGCTCCCACTGTCTCTCGAATCCCTCCTCAAACCATAAAGGAAGAATTCGTCAGGATCAATCCCACCGCACAATACTTGCTTAACCGTTCAGCCAGGCCAGTGTCGGTACATCGAGGGAGGTTTTCCAACGCTTTCGCGAAGTTCCTTAATTAAATAACCTCTTTTCCCTGGGGGCGTAGCCCCGCTAACACCTTTCTAGGCACCTACTAGGTTTATAGCATTGATCGTTTAGTGAGAAATTTCCCGAGGAGTAGCATATACTCACAGCAGGATCGGGATCCAAATATCATCGCGTGACGAAACTGAAGGAATCCTACCAGAATCACCACACTCCAAATGGTATGCAAATCTAGCAAGTTTCAGTACTAATGAAACTCCCGATGTGGATTTCTGCCCCATGCTCTTATGACCTTGACTTTGGCCAACAAATCATAAGTCACATGTCAAGTTCTACCCGTCGTTCTCCAGGTTAATTTGAATCCACCCGTACCTACCCTTGACTTTGGCCAACAAGGCAGTACGACTGTTCCAAACCAACGCATCTATCTATGCTGCACATGAATACCCAATAGCTACCAATCACTATGCCTTGACTTTGGCC
The DNA here is from genome assembly GCA_030015575.1 of Agapanthus africanus. Classification (NCBI taxonomy): domain Eukaryota; kingdom Viridiplantae; phylum Streptophyta; class Magnoliopsida; order Asparagales; family Amaryllidaceae; genus Agapanthus; species Agapanthus africanus. The sequence goes on along the minus strand of JASDDO010000012.1, from coordinate 290,855,321 downwards.
AACAAACACAGCTTGAATACTATTGACTATTCATGTGAAATGACGGAGGGCTACGAATGGTTTTGGTAAAACCGTGAACGTAGTGAACTTGATATAATCGATGGAACGAGATAGCTTTTAGGAGTGGCTCAATCTCCGCATTTAAAAGTTAGTTTTGAAAAGAACCGAGTGGTTTTTCGAAAGTGTTCCAACGATTTTAACTTGGTTTATTATCTTGCATTAGTTCTTTTAATGCGTGATATTCTTGCATTAGTTCTTTTAATGCATCCCATCATTTAATCCTACCATTGCAGAAAACAACCAAAATATGACGTACGCTTATGCCATATGCATTCGCCACGGGGCCCCGTCATCACCCGTTAGGTTACTTAACTAACGACAGAGCGGGGGTTTGGCTAGCGCGGCTGTAAAACATAAGCAACGCCTAAATAGAAAGCAATGATAGACATTACAGATCACAGATGAATACATTGGATATACTAGCAATCCGCAATCCTTTCGAGCCTGCAACGAAAAGCGGATTACACGGTCGCGGTGAATAGCCAAATACCCCACCCAAGACCCCTACGGGTGCGGCAAACTACCCTCCAAGTACTCGGCAGTTTGTGCACCCCTCCGTGGGTCTATCCTAGGAGCAAAAACAGTAAAAAGAATTATACAATGACGGCTACAACCCCGACCCGGTTGTGCGGCCAAACAAATAATAATATTACATCAAATTACATTTACAATGAATGAAAGAAAAACAAAAGCTCATCTCACATCCACCCCGGCTATTCACCCACGACAGTCCAATACATTCATATACACATTCCAGTATCAAACACAGATCATGTATAACCCCGACCAATCGACTTATAGCGATTAGCCGACGTTCAATACATGCAAACATCACAGATATAACCAACATAGCCAAAGTGTAGCGAAGTTCGAAAAAAATACGGATTTATAGGACCCCAAAAGTAAATTTCTGTTCTGGAAAATCTGGGCACATATAACATATTTGAAAAATCCCAAAACCCTACCAGAAGAACACTGCACAAAACACGATCTCATGAAGTGCCCAAAAGGCGGCGGATCCGCGGCTAGATGAACAGGTGAGGCCGCGGATGGGCGGCGCTTTGAAGGAATCATGGGATCGTTTTTGGTGGGTGTTCTTAGAAAACCCTGAGCCGATTTTAGGAGTATAAAGTTTTTCATTTAGAGCAGAAAAAATTTCAACAGAAACTTAGGGTTTTAGTTTTTCCGGTTTTGCGATTTTTCGGTTTCGAACTTCCATACACATCGCTACCAAGCTAGTTTAAGTTTAGTTAGGCTCTGATACCACTGTAAGTCCACGTTGCGACCCCCGGTGCTTACGGGGAGGCGGAAACGGTATAAAAAACAAATTTTTATCGCAAGAGGCAACATGGACTAAACAAGGTCGGGATCGTGTCTAAACTAAACTAGCAAGCATACAAAGGAGCGTTAGCTACTCGGATGAAGAGTTATACCTAACTTGAACTCCTTCTTCTTCAAACCTTGTAGAGGTTGATGGTTCTTGCCTCGTAGCCTTCTTCCGTCGAAGATGGATCCACCTGAGGGTTCAACCTTTGGGCTCTTCCTCGAACTTTGAGTGAACTAGGATCTCCGGCTTGCTAAACCTTGAACCTAGAATGAGTAGAGAGTGTCTAGGGGTTGTTTTCTTTTCAAGGTGAGGGATTCTCAACACATGAGAAGGAATCACCTTGAGCTTGAGGAAGAAGAAGATGAAGTGAGGAGAGAGAATGGTTATGAAAGAATGAGCTCTCTTTTTCCTTTTTGCAACCATATCAAAAGAAAAAGAATTATCTAATTAGTAATAATAATTCAAATGAGAATAGTTGATGGTTGTTTTGGAATGACCACTATCATACTTCATTAAATGAATGTTGGCAAGAATCAAGGAGCATCCTTGCTAAATAATGATGATGGTCAAACATTCAGCCATTGTCAACAAGTTAACCATGGTCAACAAGTCAACAAAACCAACCATAACATAATTCCATTTAATTACTATTATTAATAGATATCTCACAAATTCATTAGGGTTTGGAAAAAAGACGACTGTCAACTGTGCATGCGCACCCGTTCCTAAACCCTAATGAAAAACCTCTTCTTCCGCCTCAAACAACTGTGCATACACACCTGCATTCTTGTTCCGATGAACATGAATACTGAGAGATAAAAGTAACCCCAAAACATATACCAGTATCCGGCTCAAACCAGAGCCCGCTGGCAATATCCGTCCGGACTCTAAACGTGCACAAGTGCGCGGATGAGAACGAACCCTGTCGCAAAACCATGCGACCTCTACTCTGTTTTGCCCAGAGGCGAATACCCTCTGTGTGGGACTCTAAAGACTCGACACTACTCTGGCAGTGGGTTTATCCACAGACCGCAAGCGGCACTAGCTGTGCGTAACGGTCCCCAGGTAGATGCCGACAAGAAGGCTGACGAGGTGAAAACCCCATCTGAACTCCTACTGAGTCTGAATGTGACAGTCTCCGTACAGTCCGGTCTGTTCGTCCGATACATCGCATGTCGGGCCTAGGGGGCGGTAAAACGTCAGTCCCCCAATAGCGGTACAAGTTGTGTAGGAGTGAAGCCCAAAACACCCTGAGATAACACTGGAAACCTACCAGTATATCTCGCTTGCCCTGGCCAGGGACTACTCATGTAATGGCTCTCCTAGACACAGCGCGATGTCAACCCCCAATACCGGAAGAGATGAATCCTGTCTAACCGTCACTGTCTCCAAGTGCTTCGGGACTGCACCCAACCACCATCTGTTTGCAAGACTCCTTTGAGCCGTGGTAGGATAGTGATCAAAGTGCAGTGGGAACACACTCGAGGCGAAGTGCCAGTGTCAAGTCAGCGGACTAAGTTGTACTCATGTCACCTGGGAACTGATAACTGACGATAGGTATAATACCAACCTGTCAGTTCCCGACGAGTCCTGTCCAGTGTACTCATAACCCAACGAGCACCCGTATACTATCTCCAGTACGACGTACTGATGGCTGTGGGAAAGACCATCTCCCACACTGGGATGAGAAGCGCATACGCTAGTCTACTCCGGAGTATCGATGCCCTGTCTCGATAGTCCTGCGACTAGGGACCTGTATAAGGATGTGCTTATAGATTACCCAGCCCCCACTAGTGTGACTGCCATCACAACGCTGGTAATCAAGCAAAAGATCCTAAGGGCTCCACTAATGCGTATAAGTGATATAGTAAAATAAACACAAGTACACATTGAAGTAGAAACAAACCAAGTAGCAAACTACTATATTGAGCAAGATTGTTTATACAAGGTGAATATCCCAAGCTTCCATTAAGTAATATACAAACTAGTATGATACAGTAATGGCCTCTAGGGCATATACACTAACAAGCGCATACCTTCTATAGTGTGATAACTTGAGTGGATTCCATCAAGTTATCATGCGATGATAGTTGGATCCCGATAACCACTGATGAGTAGGATTACTCCTCGGGTGATTTTACATGATCCGGACTAGTTCTCCTTTTGGGTTTGGTGGAGAATTCGAGGAAACAGCAGGAGCCATCCTGATTAGATAAAGTGATTAACCATTCTGATCTAGGTTAAAGTGCATGCTGGGTGTTTCTTTTCTCTCTCTCTCTCTCTTTGGATGCGACCATGACCTGACCCTTGACTAAAACTCAGGAACCAATTTAACCGAACCTTCTTAGAACACTTTGGCTTTTGGAATGTCACAGTGTTGCATATATCATTGCCACTTCTATATCACCTTTTCATTTCTCCAGAACACCCCATATCACTACGAAGACCCACTCCTATTGGATATATCCATCATATAGTTACATACGAACTTGAAGGAACTTATTCCAGATTCGAGGATGGATTCTGGTTCGGGAGAGATTGAATAGGATTATTCGGTTGTCTTTTCCCTTTACCTTCTCTCGGGTTGTGAGGGCTCCTAGGATTAGGAGAGGTTACACCTATTGAGCTTATTGGATAGTCTTCCTCCAGACCATAGGAAGGTGCCGAATGGTGGGGAAGGAAGAAAACCAATTAGCCTAAAAGTGGTGTACAGAAGGTAATAAGTAAAGGCATATAAAGGGATTAGAATAGCGGCAAAGAAAATTGCGACTGCTATCATTCACGACAAAACCGTATATACCTCTGCCACTCCCACATGCACTTTGGATTTCTCCAGAACATTTCGTATCACTACAAACGTCCATAATGCTTGGACATGCCATCGTACAGTTACATACAAACTCGAAGGAATTCTTTCCGGATTCGAGGATGTTTCCGGTTAAGGAGAAATAGAATAGGATTATTCAGATGTCTTTTCACATTACCTTCTCTCAGATTGCGAGGGCTCCTGGCATAAGGAGTGTACACCTATTACGCTTATTGGATAGTCTTCTTCCAAACCTTAGGCTGGTGCCGAAGGGTAAGGAAGGAAGAAAACCAATTAGCCTAAAGAAGGACAGAATGTAAGAAGTAAAAGACATAATAAAGGGATTGCAGTGAGGGCAGGTACGTATATGTGTAGGGTTCCTAGGCACTCTAGTGAGGTCTCACAAGGCATCGAACATGCCCGTTTCAAAAAATTCTAGGTGCCGAGAGACCCGACTACGGATCGTTTGCTAGATTTCTAGGCGAAAAGTAAACTAGCTAACAACTTAACTAAAGGGATATCGGAAATACAACCTTTGTAGATCCGGTGCTCCACCTCCATAGCTCCGCAACGAAGTCGTCTCCGCTGTCCAAAAGGAATCCGGGCTCTAGAGTCGGCTTCGTCGGAGAAAAAACGAGCTAGGTCGTCGATGTCCATGCCGAAGATGATCTACGTCGAGGCATCGCTAAATCAAGCTCCACCTTCACCAAGCCCTAAAAACTTGTGAAGGAAACACACTCTACTACTTGGCAAGAGGTAGAGGATGAAGAAATAGGAAGTGGGTAGACTTTAGTTTTGGATTTCTCACTCTTTATCATCAATCACCATTGATGACCTTGCTTTCTTCAAGTGAAGAAAAATGGGGAAGAAGAAGATAATAGTTATGATATGTTAATCCTAAAATGAAAAGAATAATCCATTCTTATCATCATAGAACCATGGTTTAGTGTAGAGAATTAATCATGGTTGAAAGGTATGGTTAGGGTTAAGGATGAGATAAGAATGGTGGACTAAGTCAAAGCTTCATGAAGCTTTAACTAAACAACAAAAGAAGCCACCATTCTTTTCTCTTTTCCATTTAATTTCCAAAAATGAATAAATAGACAAATAAATAAATAAATGAATAATCAAATAGTAAACCCTAATCATAAGTTTAACCATGGTTTAATTCTTTACACTTAACCAAGTAAACTTGCATCATCAAACATGATACAATCATTTGCACAAAAAGTATATCATATATACAACTTGTACAACCGAGTGAGAAAATCCATCTTAAGTAAACCGATACTAGTTGATGCAAAGTAATATATCAAATATATAAATATGCATTAAATCATTAAATCAACACTTGATTCAATGATCCGGTCATATCGCATATAACCGACTAGTATCCTATGTATCGGCTTATCGAATCAACGCTTGAATCGATAACTAGGTTATATCGCATATAACCTTTCGATACATTCATCGCGAGAATGGAATACGGTATCACATACACGCATTATTCTCGGTCCCGCACATATCTCATATGCGCTCCTATTTCGTTTCGCTTGAGCCAAGAAACCTCTGTGTAGGACTCTAAAGACTCGTCAATACGCCGGCAGCAGATGATGATCATATCAAACACCCACAAGCCGCAAGCGGTCTGCTAAACATAACGGCCACCCGGGTATTGAGCGATCAGAAGATCGACGAGCAAGCCCGCTCACACTCCTGTGAATCCAACCAGTAACACTACCGTACAGTCCGGTCTGACCGTCTGATATGTCGCATATCTCGCGTAGGGGTGGTAAACGTCAGACCCCAATAGCTCGATAAGTCGTGTCGATATGAGGTCTATACCAATTCGAGAAACTACCGGTAACACTTACCAGTAAATCTCAGCAACCCTGGCCAGGGATTTCCTGTTATAGCCAATCGAACACAGCGCAACATCAACTTCCTATACCGGGAGAGACGAATCCCCTCCTATCGCTCATTGCCTCCATGTGACTCGGGACTGTACCCAAAAACCACCATTTTGCACGCCCTCTTGGACGTGGTAAGATGGAAATCAAAGCACTGTGGGAACCACACAAGACTCTATGACGATCTCGGGTCAACAGACTACTCTGTACCAGTGTCACCAGAGAACTGCTATCTGACGTGAGGTATAATACCATCTGGGAGTTCTCGGCGAGTCCGTCCAGTGTACCCAGTCTCTACTGAGCACCCGCATATCATCTCTGATGTCAAACACCGATGGATATGGGATCATCCATCGCCCATCTGTATGGGTCGAGAAGGTACACGCTAGTCTACTCTGGTATATCGATGCCCCATCTCGATACACCCACGACTAGGGACTTTGAAGGATGTACTTATGGACTACCATGTCCCCACTACTATGATCCGCATCATAGTCTAGGTAGTCAAGTACACATCCTAAGGGCTTTACCAACATGTAACAGAGAGACAATCAGTATACACGTTAAGGTAAAGATCAACCAGATAGCATACTATCATGTCGAGCAAGAAAGTCCTCCCTATATATGTCCCAACATCCACTACAATATACATCCAATGTACAGTAATGGCCTCTAGGGCATACATATAACTAACAATCTCCCACTTGCACTAGGGTCATCTGTAGCAGTGGTTGTAGTATCTCATACTCAACCATCCCATAAAAGTCTCTCTCTGGGAATAGGCCTTCGTGAGTGGATCCGCTGCGTTATCCTCTAAGTCTGCTCTCCTTGCCTTGATCAACCTGGAGATCAACCATCTCCATGATCAGGTGATACTGCCTTAGAATATGTCTGGATCACTGATGGGACGGGGGTTCCTGGCAGAAGCCACAACTCCATTGTCACACAATGGGAGGAACATAGTTCTTCTCATGAACCAATATACACCCAAACAGCCTCTTTGGTAGCATCTTAAGTAGCGATGTATCGTGCCTTTATCGTCTAGTATGCCATGGTATCTAGCTTGGAACTCTTCCAACATACCGTCCCTTTACTGAGGGTAAAGACAATGCCTGCGACTGACATTCAGTCGTCCTTATCACTCTGGAACACTTCCAGTGATTTTCCCAAGGATTGATTGATAACATCTCACTACTACTAGTGAGTATCCTAACATCCAATTAGATCGATCTCATAGATCCAAAACTCAGGATTTAGGAAGTATCATTTTGATCCTATATGGAGAATCATAGTAATAAGCGGAGATTGATCGAGCGTAGCATAGGAAACTCCTTCCCTATCAAGAGTATGTCATCCACGCACTCTACGAGGATCGTCAACATACTCCCTACTACCTTTTTGTTTATACAAGGTTCATCTACCATTTTGACGATGTCAACTTCTTTGACTAACGCATCAAAACAGACGTTCCAACTCCGCGATGCCTGCTTTATCTTATAAAACATCTTGCACATGTTTCCGCTGCTCCCACTGTCTTCGAAGCCCTCTGGCTGTGTACTTATAGACGCACTCTTTTAAAACATCATTTAGAAAAGCAGTCATGACACCCAACCACCAGATATCGTAGTCATGGTATGTAGCCGTGGCAAGTAGGATCTGGATGGACTTAAGCATAGATCCTTAGAAAAGGTTTCATCATGATCCACACCTGGTCAATGATGCAAACCTTTAATAAGTCTAGCTTTGAAAGTCTCAACTTTTCCATGTACACCAAGTAATCTTCTCAAGATATACTTGCTCCTGATGGGGATTTAACCCTTCAGATATAGCAACCAAAGTCCATACTTTGTTTGTGTATAAGGATTCCATCTCAGATCGCTAAGCATCCAGCCATTCTTACAGAGTCTCACTCCTGATGGCCAGCTCGAAACTAGTTGGGTCATCATCTCATGATGCAATCCTCGCTCCCACTGTCATAAAGAAACCGAAGTATCTCTCAGGTGGGTGAGGAACCCTACTAGATCGGCGGAGAGGCTGAGGTTCGTTGGAATCTACTGAATCCTTCGGTTCTACCAAATCATCAACTCCAGTTTGTATAGCTGGAACGTTTCCAGTTCTATATAACAGACGTTGCCTCGAGCTTGTCCGGATTTTTCTTTTAGACATAGGCCGGACAACCCCAAATCTTAACTAACTTAAGATATGGGCTCTTCCCTTTCCATATCACATATGAAATGGTAGGCTTTGATTTGATTGAAACCCTGTTCAATAGGTATGCAACTTCTCAAGTGCATAACCCCCTTTAAGGAAAAAGGTAACTCAGTAGTACTCATCATAGAGCACACCTTATCATATAGGGTGTGATTGCTCCGCCCCGATATACCATCGTGCTATGGTGTATACGGAGGAGTAATGCTGAGAGAGAATCTCATTCTCCTTTAGAATAGTCCAGGAATTCCATGCACAAGTATTCTCCTCCTTGATATCATCATAGGACATAATACTTATACCCGTATTTTGGTTCTCTACTTCTAACTTATATTCTGTGAATATCTCAAAAGGTTCGGACTTGTGTTTCAACAAGAACATATGTCTGAATCTAAAGAGATCATCAGAGAACGTAATGAAGTATAAAGAACCAATCCTGGTATGTGTAGACAGGAGACCTACATACATCAACATGTATCATCCCAAGAGTTCACTAACTCTTTCTCTGTTTCCAATAAACAGAGCTATGGTCCTCTTATCTTTGTGACATGACTGGCGAGTTTCACAAGATGTAAATTCAAACAGATTTAAATATGCATCTAAATGTAACTCCAGCTAGTCAGGTCGCATTGATATGACCTAGTCTACAATACCTCAAGAAGAATTCGTTCATTTCTGAACTCTTCCTCTTGTGTGTGTTCTGTATACTAGGAACTGTAGTTTGATTTAGAACATTAATGCTTTTAGATAACGTGCCTGAACCGATCAACTTTTGATATAGGAAATGTTCAAAACAATATCCAACAATACAAAATTATATCATTTCTTTACTAATAAAGAGAGTGATATGATTTTGTATATCAGGTTCGGTATCTAATAACATTCGTTCAGAATCAATGTATCGGTAATACAGGGTGACAGTGACCGACAGACTTGGCTGCAACTCTTGCCCCGTTTTCTGCCTCATGAAACTTATCACCCGTTCTCAGTTTTTCTACCCTTTTGTAGCCCTATGTAACATCTTACATATCTGGGATCCTGATCCGGTATCAAATACCAAGGATTCGGAGGATACTGAGAAACAGTTCTGTATAATGAACACACCCGAAGATGATGCATCAGCATGCACTCTCTTCGTTTGGGCGGCACGGGAAATCTGGTATTCCCCAATTTCCTGCTCTGTCTTATAACAATTATAAGTAGGAGCGGGACCAAAGTTCCCCAGCTCAGTATAACAAGCGGGTTCGGTCAATAATCCGTTTTATTATCTTGATTAAGGCGTGACATGGTCGCTACCAGGAGAGAGAGAGATGACAACACTCAGCGTGCGCTCTTGCAAGAATAGATTGGTTATTATTTTATCTAATCAGGATGGCTCCCACTTCCTTTTATCAAATCTTCCTTCAAACCCTAAAAGGAAAGACTAGCCGGGATTAATTACACACTACAAGTTCGCCAATCTTTCAGCCAGGCCAGTGTCGGTACTTTGAGGGAGGTCCCCCGTGCTTTCGCACGAACCTAATTAATGTAAACCTCGTTTTCCCAGAGGCGTAACCCCGTTGACACCTTTCTAGACACCTACTTGATCGGCTAATTGTAATGTATAAAACTCTCCCAGGAGTAACACTTACTCGCAGCGGGTATCGGGATCCAACTATCTCATAGAAGGTATGCAATCTCATTGCAAATTTCAACACTTGAAATTCGCGATAATATTTTGCCCCTAGAAGCTATATGACCTTAACATAGTCAACAAATCATAAGTGCTAGTCAAGTTCAACCCGTCATTTCCCGATTGAATTAAACCCACCCGCACGACCCTTAACATAGTCAACAAAGTCGCACGACTACCCTAATCCAATCACATCATATGCTTATGCAGATAAGCACTAATTAGCTACCTCACACTACGCCTTAACATAGTCAACAAACGTAGCATGAATACTAACTAGGACTTATCTGAAATGACGGAGGGCTACGACAGGTTTTTCTGAAAACCTATTGCGTAATGAACTTTATATCGTTGTAGTATCGAATGAATTTTGAAATGGAGGTTTTTTAGGCTTTTCTAGTTTTGCTAAAGGAGTCACTCCCGGTGAAGGGATCGTCGGTCCTTTCCTCGTCGAATGAGGTGCGGGATATATCACATATATCACTGTGCAAAGCAGAAACACTTAAAAGCTATCAAAAGACAAACCGAGTGTGTAGCATCGGCCAGTTATTGCTAAAGGAGTCACTCCCGGTGAAGGGATCTCGGTCCTTTCCTCATCGAATAAGGTGCAGGATATATCGTATATACCGCTGTGCAAAGCAAGAACTGTAGCTACCTGTTTTATTTTGAAATTCGATACTACAACATCTTAGGTTTCTTTTATTTCATTAATCTCATTAATGAAGTCCCATCATTTATGTACCTAAACATCACAGATAAATACGACGTATACTTATGCCATCCGCATTCGCCTCGATGTCCCCTCGTGCACCGTTAGGTTAGGTAACTAACGGCAGAGCGGGGCAGGGCTAGCGCGGGTGTAAAACATAAGTAACGTCTATATAATATATCATATATACTATATATAATATCTGCCACAGAACATCACATGATCTCATCACAGATAAAGCACAGCAGAAGAAACATATGAAATATTGGATATACTAGGACGTCCGTGTTTTCAATACGAGCCAGTATAAAACACGGATTCCACGGTCGTGATGAATAGCCAAACCCACACCCCTAGACCCCTACGAGAGCGGCAAGCAACCCTACACTTTCTAGAGTTAGGAGACCCAGACTCAAATCCTCGAGTTGGTCTCCCTCTGGACTCCAGAACCCGGTTACTTGTGCCCTCCTCCTTGGGTCTATCCTAGTGCGGAAAAGTAAATAATATACAAATGGTGACTACTTCCGCTACCTGGAAGTGCCCCAATAAAAGAATATTACATACAAGTTTTTACATGAATGAAAATGAAAAACACTCATCTCACATAAAAAAAACCCCGGCTATTCGAACACGACGATCCAATATAACATATCCAGCAACACATAACATCACATGTCATCAACGTAAGTAAATATGTCCATCCCAATTGTCGTTGACATATAGCAAAGAAACCGGCGATATCACATATTACACTTACGGTCACAGAAAAGAAAGTGTAAAACTACAACAGTTGGAATCCGCAACCACCTCAGACATCGCATGCCTGACCAAATGAATACCTTAGACATCGCATGCCTAACAATTATAAACCCCGCATTTTAGTCTCAAAATCGAAAACTCTTTTCAATATCAAGTCGGGCAATTCAACAAGATTCCCGACATCCTGATCGAATACTCGTCGCAAACTTCAGTAGACGGCCGCACCCCCGACGCCGTCGACGAAGTGCACCAAGGCGGAACACCGCTACCGCGAGCACCCGAACGGATGCTTTCGGCGACGGGGTTCTCCTACAGTCACTTGGTCGGGGCAATGGAGTGAGGCTGTCTATTAAGTTTACCCGGCGAGTATCCGCGTACGCTACGTGATTGCGACGGACTTTTGATCACATCAAAATTACGTGGCAACCGATCAAGTGAGACTAAAGTGCTACGTTTATAACATTCATTTAGTTATCACATAATTTTTGTGAATTCCAATTGTTGTATCACATTCCAGATAAACAGAAAATGTTAAACTTTCCGATCGAACAGTCGAATACCCAAGTTTTCCCAATACAGATCAACACATGAAACAAATCTAACAACATTCAGTTCGTGCCTCAGTACCAACGGTCCAGCCGTAGAAGGGTCAAGCCAACGCCTCACATGTGGCACGTCGTACTGCCCCAAACCCGAAGGTTCAAAGGGCAGTTCAAGACGGTCACATAATCGAGTTAAGGTTTGTTCTCTTCTGGAGGGTCCATCGCATTACTTGCAATATTTAAAACGTCGTTAAACTTCGGAAAAATCCAACACTTGGAAATTTCCCGACAGGGGAAAAGTTGGGTATTTATATCCGGTCGAACATTTTAACATATTCTAAAATTTATCCGGAAAGCCAAATAGACAAAATTTGATACCCCGATCGAAACACCGAATCCCCAAAACTACTCCAGAAAATTCAACTCTTGAAAATATTTTAAAAATTCCCAGAAAACTCAGCAGAATTTATCAGGAGTTACTGTGTAAAATATATTAAATAAGGTGGCCGTACGGCCGCGGAACTGCCGCACGAGGCTTGCTCGTGCCGCGGAACCGCGGCAGTTTGATGGAGTTAGGGCTACGAATTTTACAGAAACTCCTAAATTCGCCTGCTGAATTTTTTAGCAACTTTTAATTTGGAAAAATCCTAATTATTGAAAAAAGGACTGAGAGCATGTTTTGAGACGGGTTTCGGGTTCGTTCGGGTTTCAAATTCCGTCTAGATTTCGCCTAAGGCTCTAGCTAGGCTCTGATACCACTATAGGGTTCCTAGGCACTCTAGTGAGGTCTCACAAGGCATCGAACATGCCCGTTTCAAAAAATTCTAGGTGCCGAGAGACCCGACTACGGATCGTTTGCTAGATTTCTAGGCGAAAAGTAAACTAGCTAACAACTTAACTAAAGGGATATCGGAAATGTTTCGGGTTCGTTCGGGTTTCAAATTCCGTCTAGATTTCGCCTAAGGCTCTAGCTAGGCTCTGATACCACTGTAGGGTTCCTAGGCACTCTAGTGAGGTCTCACAAGGCATCGAACATGCCCGTTTCAAAAAATTCTAGGTGCCGAGAGACCCGACTACGGATCGTTTGCTAGATTTCTAGGCGAAAAGTAAACTAGCTAACAACTTAACTAAAGGGATATCGGAAATACAACCTTTGTAGATCCGGTGCTCCACCTCCATAGCTCCGCAACGAAGTCGTCTCCGCTGTCCAAAAGGAATCCGGGCTCTATAGTCGGCTTCGTCGGAGAAAAAACGAGCTAGGTCGTCGATGTCCATGCCGAAGATGATCTACGTCGAGGCATCGCTAAATCAAGCTCCACCTTCACCAAGGCCTAAAAACTTGTGAAGGAAACACACTCTACTACTTGGCAAGAGGTAGAGGATGAAGAAATAGGAAGTGGGTAGACTTTAGTTTTGGATTTCTCACTCTTTATCATCAATCACCATTGATGACCTTGCTTTCTTCAAGTGAAGAAAAATGAGGAAGAAGAAGATAGTAGTTATGATATGTTAATCCTAAAATGAAAAGAATAATCCATTCTTATCATCATAGAACCATGGTTTAGTGTAGAGAATTAATCATGGTTGAAAGGTATGGTTAGGGTTAAGGTTGAGATAAGAATGGTGGACTAAGTCAAAGCTTCATGAAGCTTTAACTAAACAACAAAAGAAGCCACCATTCTTTTCTCTTTTCCATTTAATTTCCAAAAATGAATAAATAGAAAAATAAATAAATAAATGAATAATCAAATAGTAAACCCTAATCATAAGTTTAACCATGGTTTAATTCTTTACACTTAACCAAGTAAACATGAATCATCAAACATGATACAATCATTTGCACAAAAAGTATATCATATATACAACTTGTACAACCGAGTGAGAAAATCCATCTTAAGTAAACCGATACTAGTTGATGCAAAGTAATATCAAATATATAAATATGCATTAAATCATTAAATCAACACTTGATTCAATGATCCGGTCATATCGCATATAACCGACTAGTATCCTATGTATCGGCTTATCGAATCAACGCTTGAATCGATAACTAGGTTATATCGCATATAACCTTTCGATACATTCATCACGAGAATGGAATACGGTATCACATACACGCATTATTCTCGGTCCCGCACACATCTCATATGCGCTCCTATTTCGTTTCGCTTGAGCCAGGAAACCTCTGTGTAGGACTCTAAAGACTCGTCAATATGCCGGCAGCAGATGATGATCATATCAAACACCCACAAGCCGCAAGCGGTCTGCTAAACGTAACGGCCACCCGGGTATTGAGCGATCAGAAGATCGACGAGCAAGCCCGCTCACACTCCTGTGAATCCAACCAGTAACACTACCGTACAGTCCGGTCTGACCGTCTGATATGTCGCATATCTCGCCTAGGGGTTGTAAACGTCAGACCCCAATAGCTCGATAAGTCGTGTCGATATGAGGTCTATAACAATTCGAGAAACTACCGTTAACACTTACCAGTAAATCTCAGCAACCCTGGCAAGGGATTTCCTGTTATAGCCAATCGAACACAGCGCAACATCAACTCCCTATACCAGGAGAGACGAATCCCCTCCTATCGCTCATTGCCTCCATGTGACTCGGGACTGTACCCAAAAACCACCGTTGTGCATGCCCTCTTGGACGTGGTAAGATGGAAATCAAAGCACAGTGGGAACCACACAAGACTCTATGACGATCTCGGGTCAACAGACTACTCTGTACCAGTGTCACCAGAGAACTGCCATCTGACGTGAGGTATAATACCATCTGGGAGTTCTCGGCGAGTCCGTCCAGTGTACCCAGTCTCTACTGAGCACCCGCATATCATCTCTGATGTCAAACACCGATGGATATGGGATCATCCATCGCCCATCTGTATGGGTCGAGAAGGTACACGCTAGTCTACTCTGGTATATCGATGCCCCATCTCGATACACCCACGACTAGGGACTTTGAAGGATGTACTTATGGACTACCATGTCCCCACTAGTATGATCCGCATCATAGTCTAAGTAGTCAAGTACACATCCTAAGGGCTTTACCAACATGTAACAGAGAGACAATCAGTATACACGTTAAGGTAAAGATCAACCAGATAGCATACTATCATGTCGAGCAAGAAAGTCCTCCCTATATATGTCCCAGCATCCACTACAATATACATCCAATGTACAGTAATGGCCTCTAGGGCATACATATAACTAACAATATGGTTACTATCATGAATCAGGATAGTGGAAGAGGTGTTACTAGGTATACCATATTACCCCTTTGAATCGTATTCATGTTTCAGTTTCACTCTGCGATGTCAATTGAAGACTGTTTTATCAATTGGAATCTAACTTCACGGTATGTATTTACCAGTTCAATTTCCCACATCTGTATGTTATTAAATATGTTGAGTTGGAGTAAGATATTAGGAATTGGGTGATTAGATCCTCATTATATCGGAATTCGTTGTAATTGGTTTTTGAGGAAATCACCTGGGTTTTGCCGGATGACAAATATTTGGTTTTGAATATCCGTTGTTATGCACCAATTTCAAAATGATATATCTGTACGTTTATTTTATAAAGTGAGATATAACTTTTTGAAATTATGTCTATGACAACATGAAACGTTTCAGAAATCGTTTAGGCGAATTTTCCGTTACTCGGTAAATAATTTGTGTTTTCCATAAAAAAATCGGAATATAATCATTTTTCAATATAGATGTAAATGCACCTAGTTTAACTAGGAAATTGCTAGTCTGTGGTATTTATTTAGTCACTTATAATTATTAGTTCACTTGAATATTTTTCCCTAATTAAAATATTATTATAAGCTTTTATTTATACACTTAATTAGTGGTAATTATAAATTTGAATGGGTTAAATATACAAATGTGAACCATGTCAACTTAGATATAAGTTTGTAACATGTTCTTCACTTCTCAAATTGTTTCCATGTTCTAGAGTTTTCTAGGATTAAAGAAAATTAGAAATGAAAATGAATTAGAGAATATATTGATTTGAGGTGCATTAATTAAGCTTTAATGGTTATCTTAATCTAGAATTTTCCACACACTGACACAAAACTCTCCATCTCTCCTCCTTGGCCGTGCCCATTAGTTGAAGGGTCCTGGCAGCGCCCCGGCCGTCGAAACGCGACCAAAATGCGGAACAAAAATTTCTGAAACCGGCGCTACCGCTACCCGAATCCCGGATCTACCTTAAACCCAAAACTAGAAAACTAAGAAGAGATTAGAATCGTTATACCGAGTTGATCCGTGTCCTTCGTTCTTCATTCCATGCTCCTAGTAATCCTTTGACGATGTTTGGTTTCCGGTCTTCCTTTGTCTCCGATGATCCGCCCAAAGGAAACGACACAAGCTCCAACCTCGTCGAACGAGTTAACCGACGCTCCAAAGTCGCTAGCGAAGGAGAGTGGGGATGTATGAATATGTCACTACAATTTTCTCTCTACCATGTGCTCATGGGAGCAACCATAGAAGATGATGGATGTGATGAAGCTTTTTGGCATGAACTAAGGAAATTTGCTAAGTTATTTTTCAAGCATGAGAGAGTGAGAGAGAGTGCTAGCATGTAATGTATCAAAATGAAAATGAACCCCACTAAAAAATATGGCCGGCCCCCTCTCTCTCCAATCATGAAAATCTCAATTTTCTTTTTACAATAAAATAACATCAACCATACTTAGTTCCATGCCCAAGACCATGCCTTTGCCACCTCACACCCTCCACCAAATTTTTTAAACAAATGAATTTCTATAAATTGAAATTCATACAAATGATGTGGCACCTTCTAGAAGCTATTCCGTAGAAAATACAGAATAGTACCCGGTACATGTACCGAAATACATATACATGAATTCGTACAAAAATACGAATAGCTCAGAGAGAAAATGAATAGTGAATATACAAATACATATATAAATTATTAAATCAAAACCTGATTTAATAAACTGGCTTAATCCTAATCCGCTAGTATTATCAACCGTCCAATTAAAGTCTGCGCAGCAAGTGCACATATTTAATCGGACATCTGTATGTATCAACATACCTCATGTACAACATATCGCCTGAACCGTGAAAACCCTCTGTGTGGGAAACTAAAGACTCGTCAATACGCTGGCAGTGGGTTTAACCATAAGCACGTCAGCGGCACTAGCTGTACTTAACGGCTACCCAGGTATTGAGCGAAAGGGAGGCTGATGAGCAAACTCATCCTGAACCCTTACTGAGCCTGTCAGTGACAATATCCGTACAGTCCGGTCTATTCGACTAAGAGTATAGCATATCGAGTATAGGGGGGTGGATAAAGTCAGACCCCTAACAACGCGATATTTAGTGTCGGTATGAAACCCATCACCACCTGAGAAACTATCGATCCTGGATCGATAGTTCTCGTCCACCGTAGCCACGGATTTATGGTGATGGCCATCCGTACACAACGCGACATCAACCCCCAATACCGGGAGAGATGAATACCCGACGATCCGATCACCGCCTCCATGTGGCTCAGGAATGTACCCAACTAAAACCTATTTGCACAACTCTTTTGAGCCGTGGTAGGGTAGTAATCAAAGCACAGTGGGAACTCACACGAGACAAATGACGATCTCAGGTCGACAGAATAACCTGTACACATGTCACGTGGGAACTGCTATCTGACATTAGATATAATACCAACTAGCAGGTTCCCGGCGAGTCCGTCCAGTGTTCTCATAACCCAATGGGCACCTACATACTATCTTAGGTGAACAAACTAACACCAATGGCTTATGAAACCTGGCCACCGCCCCTCGTCGGGGTCTCGATTAGTATACAATAGTCTACACTGGAGTATCGATGCCCGGTCTCGATACTCCCACGACTAGGCACATTTAAGGATGTTCTTATAGAACCTCAGCTCCCACGTATGTGATCGCCATCACAATGCTGGCAGTCAAGCAAGAATCCTATGGGCTCTATCAACACGTACATGATGATAAAGACAAACTAGATAGTATACTATCATCTTGAGTAAGACTGTTTTATCGGTATAGGTCCTCACTCAATAATCATAATGACAAGTCCGCGACTATGATAATTGCCTTGAGGGCACTATAGCCAACAATCTCCCACTTGCACTTAAGGCTAATTATTGTGATGTCGCATACTCACAGCCTGTGTGATACCGAACACCCAACATCTCTACTAATTAGTTTCGCAAAGCCTGTTTGCGAAAATGATTGCGTTCAAGAAATAGCCTCAGTGAGTGGATCCTCTCCAATATTTCTTTTTGTATCTCTCTTTATCTCAACTTCCCGGAGAAAACTATCTCTCGAAATGAGCAATACTTGTCTTAGAATTTATCTGGATATCTGATGGGACCCAGTTCATAAATGAACTCCAAATCCAGCAAACTACTTAGACTGTATCGTCCTCTGAATTTATTCAGTATCCCGCGCAATGCCTTTCCTCAGTATCCGCATGGACCACCTATCCAACATACTGTCCCTCAAAGGAGGGAAATCTATAACTCTGACAGTCACTCTGTCATCCAGGTCACCTTGAAAGTCTGAAATGATAACCATCTCCCGAAGGAGGCTGCCGTTACCATATTCCAAGAACATCCATTTATGTTCAATAACCGCTTTCCAATGTTTCTCCAGGATTGGATTAATATATTTGCTTATTGCATCTAGTGCAAAAGCAATATCTGGTGTGGTACTTGACATTTCATGATTAACTCAATTGCCTAAGCAAGCAATATGCTTATCATGAAGATCCCTCTCCCCTTTAGTCTGTAAGACACCTTTAGAGAGGTCGACTCCACCACCTGCAGGTAGACCACAATGCTAGGAGTCGTTTATTTAGTGTCAAAATTCCCAGATTAGGATACTTCCTAAATCTAGATCTAAAACCATAGATCTAGTAACCAGAAACCCTGACATTACATTAATATCCTGTGTGGAGAAACAACTTTGTGACAACCATAGTACAACCGATCGTAGTATAGGAATATCTCTTCCTATCAAGTGCATGTCATCCCAATACCTCGACATCGCTCTCTACTACCTTCTTACCAGATCCATTTCCTATTCTGATGAGGTCAAGACCTATGACTGTCACATCAAAAATAGATGATTTATTTCCGCTTTACCTGCTTTAGTCTGCAAATAGACATAAGCTACTTGCCTACTATGCTTTCGTTGCTCCCACTGACTACAACAACCCTCTGGCAGAGTCATATACACGTGCACTTCTAAAGCTAGTTTAGAATGGCGGTATACTCATCCTCCTGCCGGGTCTTATAGTCTAGAACAGCAGCAATGGCAAGTCTGGGTAAACAAGAACCTCCCTGTCACCGTTACTGAGACGACCGAAGTACCTCTCGGGTGCCTGAGCTTACCTACCAAATTTGTGGAGTGACTAATGGAATGTCGAAACTAATTGAATCCTCAGGTTGTATTAAATCTTCAGTGAT
Organism: Agapanthus africanus; assembly: GCA_030015575.1. NCBI lineage: Eukaryota > Viridiplantae > Streptophyta > Magnoliopsida > Asparagales > Amaryllidaceae > Agapanthus > Agapanthus africanus. The sequence goes on along the minus strand of JASDDO010000012.1, from coordinate 290,835,844 downwards.
CGTTTGTGGTTCTGGAATAACTTTCAGTTCTACCATACTCCCACTTGTGTTTTCTGAAAAAAGTCCATTTTACTAAAACTGTGGCGAGTCAAGAACAATATAAATACTAATCTTCCTGATGTTAGAAAGTTAACCCTCGTCAAAGCCCGGGATAACCCACAAACTGCCATTACTGAAACGTGCCTTGAGTTTATCCGGATTCTGGTTTTAAGCATCAGCCGGACAACTCCCTATACCTTAACATCGTTAAGATATAAATTGATTCTATATATAAATCTAATACAGAAACAATAGCACTAATCTAATTTGAACCAGATTCAAAATCATGCAGCATTCTCCAGTGCACATCAACCAAATGGAAGGAGGCCTTTCAGCATTACTCATCTAGGAGTGCATCCATATATGAGTAACCGAAAAAGAAGCAAGTCCTCAAAACCATTACTATTAACTGAATACCAAATACAAGTATCTACATTTTTTACTTCCTCAAAGAATCCTGATACTTACAATAAATGGTTCTCTACTTTATTCTTATACCTATAACCTCTCAATATCTGGACTTTGCATTTCAACAAAATACTTGTCCAGAACTGGAGAAGTCACAAGTAAACAGAATATAGTACGAGTACCAACCCCTTTGTCCTAATGGACACTGGACAACATACAATACTTTGTGCATGTCCCCTGAGTACAACAACTCAAACCCCGTGCGTCGTAGGTTGAAAAACTGTAGTGTGGTTAAGAAGAATTACACCGCTGTTGAATGCACCTTACCTAATCACCAACTGATATAGGTAAATGTCATAGACACAATATCAAAAAGTTATATCTCACTTTATAAAATAAATGTACAGATATATCAGTTTGAAATTGGTGCATAACAACGGATATTCAAAACCAAATATTTGCCATCCGGCAAAATCCAGATAATTTCCTCAAATATCACCAATTTCAACGAATTCCGATATAATGAGGATCTAATCACCCAATTCCCAATATCTTACTCCCACTCACCACCTGTAATAACATATAGATGTGAGAAACTGATCTGGTAAATATATACCCTGGAGTTAGATTCCAATTAGGAAAACAGTTTGCAATTAACATTACACAGTAAAACTGAAACATGAAAATTTTCCAAAAGGGTTAACTGGTATTCCTAGTAACGCCTCTTCCATTATCCTGAATCATGACAGTAACCATATACTTACCTTCCCTCACAGCAATCCCTTTATTATGTTTTTACTTATTACCTTCTGTACACCTCCTTTACGCTAATTGGTTTTCTTCGTTCCCTATCCTTCCGGCACCAGCCTAAGGTTTGGAAGAAGACTATCCAATAAGCGCAATAGGTGTACTATCCTAATCCTAGGAACCCTTGCAACCTGAGAGAAGGTAAAGAGAAAAGACATCTGAATAATCTTATTCTATTTCTCCTGAACCAGAATCCATCCTCAAAAATGTTCCTTCGAGTTCGTATGTAACTATACGATGGATTTATCCAATGGAAGTGGATATCCGTAGTGATACAGAGTGTTCTAGAGAAATGCAAAGTGGATGTAGGAGTGGCAGGGGTATACATGGTTTTTGTCGTGAATGATGGTGTTCGCAACTTTCTTCGCCATTATTCTAATCCCTTTATATGTCTTTACTTATTACCTTCTGTACACCACAGTTAAGCTTGTTGGTTTTCTTCCTTCCCTACCGTTCGGCACCTGCCTATGGTTTGGAGGAAGACTATCCAATAAGCTCAATAGGTGTACCCTCTCCTAATCCTAGGAGCCCTCACAACCTAAGAGAAGGTAAAGAGAAAAGACAACCAAATAATCCTATTCATTCTCTCCAGAACCAGAATCCATCCTCGAATCAGATCCTTCGAGTTCGTATATAAACATACGATGGATTTATCCAATTGAAGTGGACATTCGTAGTGATACGAGGTGTTCTGTAGAAACGCAAAGGTGATATAGAAATGGCAATGATGTATGCGACACCGTAACATTCCAAAAGCCAAAGTGTTTAAGATGGTTCGGTTAACTTGGTTCATGAGTTTTAGTCAAAAATCGGGTCATAGTGGCAGCCAGAGAGAGAGAGAGAGAGAGAAGAAACACTCAGCGTGCACTCTAATCTAGATCAGAATGGTTAATCATTTTATCTAATCTGGATGGCTCCCACTGTAACCTAGAATTCTCCTCCAAACCCAAAAAGAGAATTAGTCGGAATCACCCCAGTAGTAATCCTACTCATCAGTGGGAATCAGGATCCAACTATCATTGCATGATAACTTGATGGAATCCACTCAAGTCACCACACTCCAGAAGGTATGCGTAAGCCTGGCAAGTATCCCGTATGTTTGAAACACCCGATATGTGTTTTTACCCCAAGCGGTTTATGACCTTGACTTTGGCCAACAAATCATAACCCGCAAGTCAAGTTCTACCCGTCATTGTCCTGATTGATTTAGACCCACCCGCACACACCCTTGACTTTGTCCAACAAAGTGGTACGACTGTCCTAAACCAATGCATATCCATGCAACGGACAAGCAATACACAGCTACCGCACACAATGCCTTGACTTTGGCCAACAAACACCGCACGAATACTATGCACTTTTTATCTGAAATGACGGAGGGCTACGGCTGTTTTTTGGCGAAAAACATTTAACGTAATGAACTTGATATCGTTGAAGGAATCCAAGTGGTTTTATAAATATATAGTGGCGAAAACGTTTCCTAAAGAGGTCACTCCCGGTGAAGGGATCTCGGCTCTTTCCCTGTAGAATGAGGTGCAGGATATTCCAAACTGAATACCACGATGCAAAGCAAAAACAATCGACTATAGTAAAGTTATTAAGTTGATGCAAACTTTTACTCAAGGGGTCACTCCCGATGAAGGGATCACGGCCCTTGCCTCATCGAATGAGGTGCAGGATATTCCAAATGAATACCACGATGCAAAGCAAAATAGAACGTCTGAAATGTCAGTTTTTAAAAACTTGGTTCCAACAACATTATAAATAGGTTTGTTTTATCCTTGCTTTGATAAGAATCAATGCAGTCTCATCAATTAATCACACCAGCAAAGAACGAAAATAAAATGTACGTATATGCTATCCCATTCGCCACTGGGTCCCGTCATCACCCGTTAGGTTACTTAACTAACGACAGAGCGGGGACTGGGCTAGCGCGGGTGCAAAACATATACAACATCTACTAGTATATATATAAATATATAACAATCGTCCTAGGCATGATATAAAGCAACATCACAGAAATATCACAGAAGCAACACAGAATGGTGGATAATCTGGAGCCCCAAGTTTCACTTGAGCCGCAAGTGAGACCCGACGTTCCCTGTCGTGTGGATAGCATGTGCAATGAAACCTAGACCCCTACGAGCGCGGCAAGTTACCCGCAAAACCAGAAGCGAGGCAGCCCCCTTCAGCAACGTGAATGGACCACCCAGCACTTCACGGAATACGGTAACTTGAGCACCCCTCCTGGGTCACCTATACCCCCTACGAGTGTGGCGAATCGCCCGCCAATTCTAGAGTAAGGTCCCCTCCGTCCCAATGCCCTGAGATGCGGACCAGTTGCCCTCTAGAACCCGGCTATTCGTGCACTCCACCTCGGGGTAATCCTAGTACAGAAAATAAAATAATATACAAGGGTGACATCGACCTCAGCCCGGTCGTGCCCCAAAAGAATAATATACAAACAGCCAGTGACGGCAGTCCACATGTCGAACGCTCGCCCCACAATATCAAATGTACAAATGAAATAAAACTATACTATCATTGCACCAATGCTATCCACCACGACGATCCAACCAACATCACAGCACAACACAGAACATCAACGTGAATGTCACGTTCGCAAACCCGTCTAAAAGACATATAGCAGTTAGACGGGTTTACCGATCAAATGACATTCACAGTCGCAGATTATAAATGTATGTACTGTTAAACGCCCACTTAAAATATCGATCGACTAAGTTCCAATAGAAAAACAATACTTCACTGAAACCTGGGCCAAAACAGAATATCAAAAAAATCACAATTCCAAGTATATGAGCTACAGTGAAAATTTGAAGGCCCGTCGCCACCAAGTGGCTGAGGAACCGCCGCCAATAGGGGTTAGTGCGGCGTTTCCGCGGCGCTTTGGAAGCTTCAGGAGCTGAAATTTTCTCTGTACCCTTAAAATTGCCTGCACGGATTTTTAAGATGCCTGAAATAATTTTTTGACCACTTTTGAAAATCGATAGCAAACAGAAAATGGAAAACGTTATTTTGGTAATTTCCATCGATCGATCTTTTAAGCACGTTTAAATAAGCTAGTAAGGGATTTTTGTAGGGTTCCTAAGCACACTAATGAGGTCCCACAAGTGATCAAACATGCCCAATTCAAAAAATTTCATGTGCCTACAAACCCTAATACGGATCGTTAACTAGATTTATAGGCGAAACAAGCAACTAGTTAACAACTTAACTAAGAGTAAACCGAAAATTCAACCTTTGTAGATCCGGTCCTCCACCTCCATATCTCCATGATGAAGTCCCCTCGCTGCGATCATCGGATCTCGGGCTCTAGCGTCGGCTTCATCGGAGAAATGGGCGGGTAGGTCGTCGACTTCGATGCCGAAGATGATCTTCGTCGAGGCAACACAAGATCAAGCTCCAACTTCACCAAGTCAAGAAACTTGTGAAGAAAACACCCTATACTACATGGAAAGTGGTAGAGGATGAAGAAATAGGAAATGGGTTCACTTTAGAATTGGATTTCTCACTCTTTTTCTCAAGTTGCCATTAAAGGTTGCAAGCTTTTCTTCTTGTTGATGAAGAAGAAGAAGAAGAAAAGAATATTATCAATCTTTCTAAAATAAGAAATAATATGATACTCATCATAATTGCAACCATAGTTAGGTGTAGAGAATAAACTATAGTTAGGTTGAATGGTTAGGGTTAAGTCAACAAACAAAATGGGCAAGCTTTAAACACTTCATAAAGCTTCATGAAAGAAACAAAATAAGCCACCATTTTATTTATCCTTCAAAGATGAATAAATAAATGAATAAGTAAATAAAATCAAAACCCTAACCATTACATAAGCATGGTTTAATCTTAACATACACCCAAACTATCATGTATCATCAAACATGATACAATCAAAAGTACAAAAGTATATCACATATACAATGTGTGCAATTCAAGTGAGAAAATCAATCTTGAGTGAACCAATACTAGTTAATGTAAAGTAATATATCAAATATATAATTATAAATTAAATCATTAAATCAACAGTTGATTTAACGATCCGGTCATATCGCATATAACCGACTAATATCAAGTGTATCAATGTATCGAATCAACACTTGATTCGGTAACCCGGCTATATCACATATAACCGACCAATGACACAAATCGAGAGAATAGAATACAGTATCACATACTGGTATAATTCTCGGTCCCGCACATATCTTATATGCGCTCCTATTTCGTTTCGCTTGAGCCAGGAATCCTCTGTGTAGGACTCTAAAGACTCGTCAATACGCCGGCAGCAGGTGATGATCATATCAAACACCCACAAGCCGCAAGCGGTCTGCTAAACGTAACGGCCACCCGGGTATTGAGCGATCAAAAGATCGACGAGCAAGCCCGCTCACACTCCTGTGAATCCAACCAGTAACACTTACCGTACAGTCCGGTCTCGTCGTCTGATATGTCGCATATCTTGCCTAGGGGTGGTAAACGTCAGACCCCAATAGCTCGATAAGTCGTGTCGATATGAGGTCTATAACAGTTCGAGATACTACTGATAACACTTACCAGCAAATCTCAGCAACCCTGGCCAGGGATTTCCGGTTATAGCCAATCGAACACAGCGCAACATCAACTCCCTATACCGGGAGAGACGAATCCCCTCCTATCGCTCATTGCCTCCATATGATTCGGGACTGTACCCAAAAGCCACCGTTTTGCACACCCTCTTGGACGTGGTAAGGTGGAAATCAAAGCACAGTGGGAGTCACACAAGACTCTATGACGATCTCGGGTCTACAGACTAACCTGTACCAGTGTCACCAGAGAACTGCCATCTGACGTAAGGTATAATACCATCTGGGAGTTCACGGCGAGTCCGTCCAGTGTACCCAGTCTCTACTGAGCACCCGTATATCATCTCTGATGTCAAACACCAGTGGATATGGGATCATCCATTGCCCATCTGTATGGGTCGAGAAGGTATACGCTAGTCTACTCTGGAATATCGATGCCCCGTCTCGATACACCAGCGACTAGGGACCTTGAAGGATGTACTTATGGACTGCCTTGTCCCTACTAGTATGATCCGCATCATAGTCCAGGTAGTCAATTACACATCCTAAGGGCTTTACCAACATGTAACAGAGAGACAATCAATATACACGTTAAGGTAAAGAGTAACCAGATAGCATACTATCATGTCGAGCAAGAAAGTCCTCCCTATATATGTCCCAGCATCCACTACAATATACATCCAATGTACAGTAATGGCCTCTAGGGCATACATATAACTAACAATCTCCCACTTGCACTAGGGCCATCTGTAGCAGTGGTTGCAGTATCTCATACTCAACCATCCCATAAAAGTCTCTCTCTGGGAAAAGGCCTTTGTGAGTGGATCCGCCGTGTTGTCCTCTGAGTCTGCTCTCCTAACCTCGATCCCCTGGAGATCAACCATCTCCACGATCAGGTGACACTGCCTTAGAATATGTCTTGATCACTGATGGGACGGGCGTTCCTTGGCATAAGCCACAACTCCATTGTCACACAATGGGAGGAACGAAGTTCATCTCATGAGCTAATATACATCCAGACTGCCTCTTTGGTAGCATCTTAAGTAGCGATGTATCCAGCCTTTATCGTCTTGTATGCCACGGTATCTAGCTTGGAACTCTTCCAACATACCGTCCCTTTACTGAGGGTAATGAAAATGCCTGTGACTGACATTCAGTCTTCTTTATTACCCTGGAACCCTTCCAGTGATTCTCCCCAGGATCGATTGATACCATCTCACTACATCTAGTGAGTATCCTAACATCCAATTACATCTATCTCATAGATGAAAACTCAGGATTTAGGAGGTATCACTTTGATCCTATATGGAAAATCCTTGTAATAAGCGGAGATTGACCGAGCGTAGCATAGGAAACTCCTTCCCTATCAAGAGTATGTCATCCACGTACTCTACGAGGATCACTACTATACTCCCTACTACCTTTTTGTATATACAAGGTTCATCTACCATTTTGATGATGTCAAACTGTTTGACTAACTCATCAAAACAGATGTTCCAACTCCGCGATGCCTGCTTTATCATATAAAATATCTTACACACGTTTCCGCTGCTCCCACTGTCTACGAAGCACTCTGGCTGTGTACTTATAGACGCTCTCTTCTAAATCAATATTTAGAAAAGTAGTCAAGACTCCCAACCACCAGATATCGTAGTCATGGTGTGTAGCCGTGGCAAGTAGGATCTGGATGGACTTAAGCATAGCTACTTAGAAAAGGTTTCATCATAATCCATGCCTGGTCGATGACGAAAACCATTAACAAGTCTAGCTTTGAAAGTCTCAACTTTTCCATATACACCAAGTTATCTTCTCAAGATATACTTGCTCCTGATGGGGATTTAACCCTTCAGATAAAGCAACTAAAGTCCATACTTTGTTGGTGTACATGGATTCCATCTCAGATCACTAAGCATCCAGCCATTCTTACAGAGTCCCACTCTTGATGGCCAGCTCGAAACTAGTTAGGTCATCATCCCATTATGCAATCCTCGCTCCCACTGTCATAGAGAAACCGAAGTAACTCTCAGGTGGGTGAGGAACCCTACTAGATCGGCGGAGAGGCTGAGGTTCGTTGGTTACTATTGAATCTTTCGGTTCTACCAAATCATCAGCTGTAGTTTGTATATCTGGAACATTTCCAGTTCTACATAACAGACCTTGCCTCGAGCTTGTCCGGATTTTGCTTTTAGACATAGCCCGGACAACCCCAAATCTTAACCAACTTAAGATATGGGGTCTTCCCTTTCCATATCATGTATGAAGTGGTAGGCAACTGATTTGATCGGAACCTTATTCAATAGGTATGCATCTTCTCAAGCGCATAACTCCCAAAAGGAAAAAAGGTAACTCGGTAGTACTCATCATAGAGCACACCATATCAAATAAGGTGTATCTGCTCCGCCCCGATATACCATCGTGCTATGGTGTATACGGAGGAGTAATTCTGAGAGAGAATCTCATTCTCCTTTAGAATAGTCCAGGATTTCCGTGCACAAGTATTCTTCTCATCGATCACATCAAAGGACATAATACTTATACCCGTATTTTGGTTCTCTACTTCTAAATCATATTCTGTGAATATCTTAAAAGGTTCAGACTTGTGTTTCAACAGGAACATATGTCTGAATCTTGAGAGATCATCAGAGAATGTAATGAAGTACAAAGAACCGGTCTTGGCATGTGTAGACAGGGGACCTACATACATCAACATGTATCATCCCAAGAGTTCACTAACTCTTTCTCTGTTTCCAGTAAACGGAGCTATGGTCATCTTATCTCTGTGACATGACTGGAATGTTTCTCAAGATGTAAATTCAAAGTAATTTAAATATGCATCTAAATGTAACTTCAGCCAGTCGGGTCGCATTGATATGACCTAGTCTACAATGCCTCAAGAAGGATTCGTTCATTTCTGAACTCTTCCTCTTGTGTGTGTTCTATATACTAAGAACCGTAGTTTGATTTAGAACAATAATGCTTTTATATAACGTGCCTGAACCGATCAACTTTTGATATAGGAAATGTTTAAAACATTATCCATCAATACAAAATTTTATCATTTCTTTACTGATAAAGAGACTGATATGATTTTGTATATCAGGTTCGTTATCTAATAACATTCGTTCAGAATCAATGTATTGGTAATACAGGGTGACAGTGACCGACAGACTTAGCTGCAACTCTTGCCCCGTTTTCTGCCTCATGAAACTTATCACCCGTTCTCAGTTCTTTACCTATCTGTAGCCCATGTAACATATTACATATGCGGGATCCTGATCCGGTATCATATACCCAGGACGTAAAGGACAGTGAGAAACAGTTCTATGTAACGAACACACCCGAAGAAGATGCATCATATGCACTTTCTTCGTTTGGGTGGCATGGGAAATCTGGTATTCCCCAATTTCCTGCTCTGTCTTATAACAATTATAAGTTGGAGCGGGACCTACGTTCCCCAGCTCATTATAACAAGTGGGTTCGGTCAATACATCCGTATTATTATCTTGATTAAGGCGTGATATGGTCGCTACCTGGAGAGAGAGAGAAGAAAACACTCAGCGTGCGCTCTTGCAAGATCAGATTGGTTATTATTTTATCTAATCAGGATGGCTCCCACTGTTTTTATCAAATCTTCCTTCAAAGCCTAAAAGGAAAGACTAGACGGGATTAATTACACGCTACAAGTTCGCCAATCTTTCATCCAGGCCAGTGTCGGTACTTTGAGGGAGGTCCCCCGTGCTTTTGCACGAACCTAATTAATGTAAACCTCGTTTTCCCAGAGGCGTAACCCCGTTGACACATTTCTAGACACCTACTTGATCGGCTAATAGTAATGTGTAAAACTCTCCTAGGAGTAACTCTTACTCGCAGCGGGTATCGGGATCCAACTATCTCATAGAAGGTATGCAATCTCATTGCAAATTTGAACACTTGAAATTCCCGATAATATTTTGCCCCTAGCGTCCTATGACCTTGACGGAGGCCAAACAACCCATAGTCCGCTACTCAAGTTCAACCCGTCATTTCCTGATTGAATTAAACCCACCCGCACGACCCTTGACGGAGGCCAAACAACGCCGTAAGAATACCCTAATCCAATCGCATCATATGCTAGCAGATAAGCACTAGTTAGCTACCGTACACTACGCCTTGACGGAAGCCAAACAACAGCAGCACTAATACTAACTAGTAATTATCTGAAATGACGGAGGGCTACGACAGGTTTTTTCTGAAAACCTATGGCGTAATGAACTTGATATCGTTGTAGAATAAAATGATTTTAAAATGGAGTGTTTTTTAGGCTTTTCTAGTTTTGCTAAAGGGGTCACTCCCGGTGAAGGGATCGTTGGCCCTTTCCTCGTCGAATAAGGTGCGGGATATATCATATATATCACTGTACAAAGAAGAAACTATAGAAGCAATCAAAAGACAAACCGAGGGCTGTAGCATCTGCCAATTATTGCTAAAGGAATCACTCCCGGTGAAGGGATCTCGGTCCTTTCCTTATCGAATAAGGTGCAGGATGTTCTACAAGGAACACAGCGATGCAAAGCAAGAACTGTAGCTACCTGTTTTATTTAGAAATTCGATTCCACAACATCTTTGGTTTCTTTTCTTTCATTAATCACATTAATGAAGTCCCATCATTTAATATACCTAAACATCACAGATAAATACGACGTACACTTATGCCATCCGCATTCGCCTCGATGTCCCCTCGTGCACCGTTAGGTTAGGTAACTAACGGCAGAGCAAGGCAGGGCTAGCGCGGGTGTAAAACATAAGTAACATCTATAAAATATATCATATATATACTATATACTGTATCTATCACAGAACATCACATGATCACATCACAGATATCGCAGCAGAAGAAACATATGAAATATTGGATATACTAGGACGTCCGTGTTTTCAATACGAGCCAGTATAAAACACGGATTCCACGGTCGCGATGAATAGCCAAACCCACACCCCTAGACCCCTACGAGAGCGTCAAGCAACCCTACCAATTCTAGAGTTAGAAGACCCGGACTCGACTCCTCGAGTTGGTCTCCCACTGGACTCCAGAACCCGGTTACTTGTGCCATCCTCCTTGGGTCTATCCTAGTGCGGAAAAGTAAATAATATACAATGGGTGACATCTTCCGCAACGTGGAAGTGCCCCAATAAAAGAATATTACATACAAGTTTTTACATGAATGAAAATTAAAAACACTCATCTCACATAAAAAGCCCCGGCTATTCAAACACGACGATCCAATATAACATATCCAGCAACACATAACATCACATGTCATCAACGTAAGTAAACATGCGTATCCCAATTGTCGTTGATATATAGCAACGAAACCGGCGATATCACATATTACACTTACGGTCACAGAAAAGAAAATGTAAAACTAGAACAGTTGGAATCCGCAACCTCTTTAGACATCGCATGCCTAATCAAATGAAATACTTAGACATCGCATGCCTAACATTTATAAACCCCGCATTTTAGTATGATTATCGAAAACTCTTTTCAATATCAAGTCAGGCAATTCAACAGGATTCCCGACATTCTGATCGAATGCTCGTCACAAACTTTAGTAGGCGGCCGCACCCCCGACGCCGTCGACGAAGTGCACCGAGGCGGAATACCGCTGCCGCGAGCACCCGAACGGATGCTTTCGACGACGGGGTTCTCCTACAGTCACTTGGTCGGGGCTATGGAGTGAGGCTGTCTATTAAGTTTTACCCGGCGAGTATCCGCGTACGCTACGTGATTGCGACGGACTTTTGTTCACATCAAAATTCCGTGGCAACCGATCAAGTGAGACTAAAGTGCTATGTTTATAACATCCAAATCAGTTATCTCATAACTTCTTGTGGATTCCAATTATTGTATCACGTTCCAGATAAATAGAAAATGTTACACTTTTCGATCGAACAGTCAAACACCCAAGTTTTCCCGAAACAGCTCAACACATGAAATAAGTTTAAAAAACATCCAGTTCATGCATCAGTACCAACGGTCCATCCGTAGAAGGGTCAAGCCAACGCCTCACATGTGGCACGCCGTATTGCCCCAAACCCGAATGTTCAAAGGGCAGTTCAAGACGGTCACATAATCGAGTTAAGGTTTGTTGTCTTCTAGAGGGTCCATTGCGTTACTTGCACTACTTAGAACTTTGTTAAACCACGGAAAGATCCAACACTTGGAAATTTCCCGACAGGGGAAAAATTGGGTATTTATATCCGGTCGAACTTTTTAACATATTCAACAAATTATCCGGAAAACACATAGACAAAGTTTGATAATCCGATCGAATCTACGAACTCCCAATACAACCCAGAAAACTCAACTCTTGAGTAAATATTAAAAATTCCCAGAAAACTCAGCATTACAATAAAGAAGTTACTGTGCAAAAATAGTTGACTAAAGAGACCTTTTGGCCGACGAACCGCCGCAGAAGCCATGCTTCTGCCGCGGTTCCGCCGCGCTTTGGGCGTATCATTTGCTCGTTTTTGCACCGTAATTCTTATAATTTCCTGTTGAATTTTTTAAGTATTTTTAATCTGGAAAAAACCCAGTATTTAGAAAATGTACAGAGAGCATTTTTGAGTTAGGGTTTCGGTTCGATCGGAATTCTAACTCCGTCTACGCATCGCCTAAGGCTCTAGCTAGGCTCTGATACCACTGTAGGGTTCCTAAGCACACTAATGAGGTCTCACAAGTGATCAAACATGCCCAATTCAAAAATTTTCATGTGCCTACAAACCCTAATACGGATCGTTAACTAGATTTATAGGCGAAACAAGCAACTAGTTAACAACTTAAATAAGAGTAAACCGAAAATACAACCTTTGTAGATCCGGTCCTCCACCTCCATAGCTCCGTGATGAAGTCCCCTCACTGCGATCATCGGATCTCGGCCTCTAGCGTCGGCTTCATCGGAGAAATGGGCGGGCTAGGTCGTCGACTTCGATGCCGAAGATGATCTACGCCGAGGCAACACAAGATCAAGCTCCAACTTCACCAAGTCAAGAAACTTGTGAAGAAAACACCCTATACTAAATGGCAAGTGGTAGATGATGAAGAAATAGGAAGTGGGTTCACTTTAGAATTGGTTTTCTCACTCTTTTTCTCAAGTTGCCATTAAAGTTTGCAAGCTTTTCTTCTTGTTGATGAAGAAGAAGAAGAAGAAAAGAATATGATCAATCTTTCTAAAATAAGAAATAATAGGATACTTATCATAATGGCAACCATAGTTAGGTGTAGAGAATAAACTATAGTTAGGTTGAATGGTTAGGGTTAAGTCAACAAACAAAATGGTCAAGCTTTAAACACTTCATGAAGCTTCATAAAAGAAACAAAATAAGCCACCATTCTATTTATCCTTCAAAGATGAATAAATAAATAAATAAATGAATAAGTAAATAAAATCAAAACCCTAACCATTACATAACCATGGTTTAATCTTAACATACACCCAAACTATCATGTATCATCAAACATGATACAATCAAAAGTACAAAAGTATATCACATATACAATGTGTGCAATTCAAGTGAGAAATTCAATCTTGAGTGAACCAATACTAGTTAATGTAAAGTAATATATCAAATATATAATTATACATTAAATCATTAAATCAACAGTTGATTTAACGATCCGGTCATATCGCATATAACCGACTAATATCAAGTGTATCAATGTATCAAATCAACACTTGATTCGGTAACCCGGCTATATCACATATAACCGACCAATGATACAAATCGCGAGAATAGAATACGGTATCACATACTGGTATAATTCTCGGTCCCGCACATATCTCATATGCGCTCCTATTTCGTTTCGCTTGAGCCAGGAAACCTCTGTGTAGGACTCTAAAGACTCGTCAATACGCCGGCAGCAGGTGATGATCATATCAAACACCCACAAGCCGCAAGCGGTCTGCTAAACGTAACGGCCAACCGGGTATTGAGCGATCAGAAGATCGACGAGCAAGCCCGTTCACACTCCTGTGAATCCTACCAGTAACACTTACCGTACAGTCCGGTCTCGTCGTCTGATATGTCGCATATCTTGCCTAGGGGTGGTAAACGACAGACCCCAATAGCTCGATAAGTCGTGTCGATATGAGGTCTCTAACAGTTCGATATACTAATGATAACACTTACCAGCAAATCTCAGCAACCCTGGCCAGGAATTTCCGGTTATAGCCAATCAAACACAGCGCAACATCAACTCCCTATACCGGGAGAGACGAATCCCCTCCTATCGCTCATTGCCTCCATATGATTCGGGACTGTACCCAAAAGCCACCGTTTTGCACGCCCTCTTGGACGTGGTAAGGTGGAAATCAAAGCACAGTGGAAATCACAGAAGATTCTATGACGATCTCGGGTCTACAGACTAACCTGTGCCAGTGTCACCAGAGAACTGCCATCTGACGTAAGGTATAATACCATCTGGGAGTTCTCGGCGAGTCCGTCCTGTGTACCCAGTCTCTACTGAGCACCCGTATATCATCTCTGATGTCAAACAACAATGGATATGGAATCATCCATCGCCCGTCTGTATGGGTCGACAAGGTATACGCTAGTCTACTCTGGTATATCGATGCCCCGTCTCGATACACCCACGACTAGGGACCTTGAAGGATGTACTTATGGACTACCGTGTCCCCACTAGTATGATCCGCGTCATAGTCCAGGTAGTCAAGTACACATCCTAAGGGCTTTACCAACATGTAACAGAGAGACAATCAGTATACACGTTACGGTAAAGAGTAACCAGATAGCATACTATCATGTCGAGCAAGAAAGTCCTCCCTATATATGTCCCAGCATCCACTACAATATACATCCAATGTACAGTAATGGCCTCTAGGGCATACATATAACTAACAATTTTAAGGGTGGCTCTGATACAATGAAGGGTCGCGGCAGCGCCCCGGCCGTCGAAACGCGGCCAAAATGCGGAACAAAAATTTCTGAAACCGGCGCTACCGCTACCCGAATCCCGGATCTACCTTAAAGGCAAAACTAGCAAACTAAGAAGATGTTAGAATCGTTATACCGAGTTGATCCGTGTCCTTCGGTCTTCATTCCATGCTCCTAGTGATCCTTTGACGATGTTTGGTTGCCGGTCTTCCTTTTTCTCTGATGATCCACCCGAGGGAAACGGCACAAGCTCCAACCTCGTCGAACGAGGTAATCAATGCTCCAAAATCGCTAGCGATGGAGAGTGGGGATGTATGAATATGTCACTACAATTTTCTCTCTATATGTGCTCATGGGAGCAACCATAGAAGATGAATGGATGTGATGTAGCTTTTTGGCATGAACTAAGGAAATTTGCTATGTTATTTTTCAAGCATGAGAGAGTGAGAGAGAGAGCTAGCATGTAATGAATCAAAATGAAAATGAACCCCACCAAAAATATGGCCGGCCCCCTCTCTCTCTCCAATCATCAAAATCTCAATTTTCTTTTTACAATAAAATAACATCAACCATACTTAGTTCCATGCCCAAAACCATGCCTTTGCCACCTCACACCCTCCACCTCATTTGTTAAACAAATGAATTTCCATAAATGGAAATTCATACAAATGATGTGGCACCTTCTAAAAGCTATTCCGTAGAAAATACAAAATACTTCCCGGTACATGTACGAAAATACATATACATGAATTCGTACAAAAATACGAATGGCCCAGAGAGAAAATGAATAGTGAACAATAATACTAGTATACGTATATACAAATACATATATAAATTATTAAATCAAAACCTGATTTAATAAACTGGCTTAATCCTAAGCCGCTAGTATTATCAACCGTCCAATTAAAGTCTGCGCAGCAAGTGCTCATATTTAATCGGACATCTGTATGTAACAACATACCTTATGTACACCATATCGCCTGAACCGTGAAAACCTTATGTTTGGGACTCTAAAGACTCGTCAATACGCTGGCAGTGAGTTTAACCACAAGCACGTCAGCGACACTAGCTGTACGTAACGGCTACCCAGGTATTGAGCGAAAGGGAGGCCGACGAGCAAACTCATCCTGAACCCCTACTGAGCCTGTCAGTGACAATATCCGTACAGTCTGTTCTGTTCGTCTAAGAGTATCGCATATCGAGTCTAGGGGGGTGGATAAAGTCAGACCCCCAACAACGCGATATTTAGTGTCGGTATGAAACCCATCACCACCTGAGAAACTATCGATCCTGGATCGATAATTCTCGTCCACCATGGCTACGGATTTATGGTGATGGCCATCCGTACACAACGCGACAACAACCCCCCAATACCGAGAGAGACGAATCCCCGACAATCCGATCATTGCCTCCATGTGGCTCGGGACTGTACTCAACTAAATCATATTTGCACGACTCCTCTGAGCCGTGGTAGGGTAGTAATCAAAGCACAGTAGGAACTCACACGAGCCAAATGACGATCTCAGGTCGACAGAATTACCTGTACACATGTCACCTGGGAAATGCTATCTGACATGAGGTATAATACCAACTAGCAAGTTCCCGGCGAGTCCGTCCAGTGTACTCATAACCCAATAAGCACCTGCATACTATCTTAGGTGAACAAACTAACACCAATGGCTTGTGAGACCTGGCCACCGCCCCTCGTCGGGGTCTCGATCAGTATACACTAGTCTACACTGGAGTATCGATGCCCGGTCTCGATACTTCTACGACTATGGACATTTAAGGATGTGCTTATAGACCCTCAGCTCCCACGTATGTGATCGCCATCACAATGCTGGCAGTCAAGCAAGAATCCTATGGGCTCTATCAACACGTACATGATGATAAAGACAAACCAGATAGCATACTATCATCTTGAGTAAGATTGTTTTATCGGTATATGTCCTCACTCAATCATCATAATCACAAGTCTGCGACTATGATAATTGCCTTGAGGGCACTATAGCCAACAAGTGGCAGCCCCAAATTTTCCTCACCTCCTTTTTCAACTCAAAAAGTTTCAAAAATCCACATTTAATCTAACAAATTCCAAATTAAATCCCTATGCATTATTTATTAGCCTAATCTTGTCACGACCCGAAAGAGCACGTGACTGGCACTTGAACCATATGAAGTCTATAGGACCCCATCTGATCCAAGTAAGCCAAAAGCCCAGAAATCTAAAACCATTTTGAAGAATAAGTAAAGAAACTGGTTTAAAGAAGTGAAGGAAACATGTTTGAAATCAAGGTTTTTAAATAACTAAGCCGAAGGTGCGTTTTAAAAACAGTAAGTCTTTTCTAAAAATTTCGGCAGAGTTTCTTTTGTAAAACTGGCCCCGAATGGGGTACAACAAGGATAACAATATATATATGCAATGATAAAGGCATCCCCAAGCGGGAGCTAACTCTTCGTCAATCGACGGTCACAACCACACAATGATGATAATATACAACGCCAAGTGGCGAGGATCAAATCCAAAAGAAAGCTCAAAAGCAATAAGAAAACCGCAATACTACTAGCGCGACTCTAAGGTCGAAATAATACAACACTGGTCTAAGTCTGAAACAATATACAAGTTTTGGTTGATGGACAATTCTAGATACAATAATAATACATGAACAACGGCGGTTCGGATGCAAAGAACCCACCTAACCAAGCAGTCACCCAAATGAACAGTGTGCCAGAAATGCCGTTATGGAATCTGTACGGCAAAACCTGCAAGAACTGGGGCACAACGGGGGTGAGTTGCCAACTCGTGAATAGAAAGATATCTACAAGCAGGAATCGAATGCATGACCATCCTAGGTCAATACGATCAGATATAAATAAACCTCAATACGAATAAAGCTGAATCATGCAAAACTGGCAATGAAATCTCTATACATGAGTGTAATGCCAAGTAAACGTGTCAGTGCCTCAGGTAATAGCATGTCATGAATATGAGGTATAACCACTGTAATCACATCTGCACATACGTGGATCCCGTCCACTCGTCACCCACTGACGATAAACATCATGCAAGTAAATATCACAAGCCTGTGCATGGAAATATATTATGAGGATATAACCAACCGTGTCCCTCGCGACACATCAAATCATGGAACCAGGGTGCCCAGCATCGACACCTGAAAACATCATGAAAACCGTGCCCAGCATCGGCACGTAAATCCTCATATATCGGGCCCCGTCAGTCCGGATCGGCCCGCGGCCCCCGGCAGTACGCCCATCTCTCGGCTCCAGGCGGTATCCCCCGGATATCCGCCGAGCTCAAATACAATCACCGGTAGGTACTCGCCCGCCTCCAGGCTCAATCGGCATAACCCATCGATCATCTCGCCGAGGGGAACTATACCGGGTCCACCATGTACCCGCAATCGGCTCATCCGCGCCTCGATTCGGGTGTCACATGTCGCTCTCAGCACCGAGAAAACACATGGTGGACGCACTGAAATATCATATCAAGGGAACCGGGTTTTTAAAGTAATAATATACTCTCTTTTTTAAAACATCCTCGGTCCCCAAATCCAGAAATATCATAGAACCACATATCTCAATGCGTATAATCAAGCATGAAGTATGCCACATGTAAAGGAAGGTATGTACATCATCATGTCATGCAAGGATCATATACTGAATGCAATAGTACTACAGTGTAGTGACATGGCAATTATCGATGATGAGTGTGTGAGCCGGCAACAAGTGTACGTGGAACATATACATCATCGATAATGGTGCTGGTGTCCTAGCAGCATGACTGAATATCACAACAATACAAGCGATGCAATGCGGATAGCAGGAATAATGCGGAAACAATGATCAACGCTACAGCACAGAACCTGTCCCAATAGAAATGTCATGCAACCTTGCCTTTTGAAATAAGACGAATCAGGGCTTTTGGTAAAGTAAGGGCTACGGTGTTTTAAGAAAAGATGTATCATTTGAAAATACCCGTATAACCCTTCTGCTTATCTTTAAAATATTCCCGATTCGTTAGTTTTGAAAAAGGTAAGCCTCGGTCTAATCCAATGTCACACTATTTCATTACATGTCAGGTGTCACTATCGCCAGATCACACATCTGGGGTACTACAGTAAGTCTAGTACAAATCGATACCACCAATAAGAATAATAATGCGGGTAAAGCACACGTCCAAAAGCCCGCTAAACTATCATGTCGCACCTCAAGGCAACTATGTCACATCGCCGATCTCACGGCCTCACATCAAGTGTCATCACAAATCCACGTATCATCCTCAATCCCGTATATAAACACATAGTCCCATACCCATGTGTAGATATACACACCATCATATGAGTGAATGAATGCAAGAATGTGTATAGGTATATGTGTAAGTGTAGGTATAAGTGCAATCGCTACCCTAGGGTTCGCACTATACTACACCAATATAATCTGAGCATCAAAGCTACCAATATCAATATCAATGATCCTAACAACATATAATAATTATACGTGTGTATACGTATTCGTATACAACACCACGGACTGCGGGGGTGCTATACGCCATCCACCCGACTTCTCCCCGTAGATATAAATCTACTCACCTGCATCCTGCGTGTTGGTATCGATATCACCGTCATCTTCCGCATCGCCTCGGATCGTCGCGGTGTACCTACACATATCACACGTATCGCATCGCATCAAAACCAAATCAACACTTGAAACGATATGCTAAAACCAATACGATACGCGAAAAGGCCTATAGGTTAGAACCTACGGCTAGCCTTCGCAAAACAACCCGTAATCACTCGATATAGACGTACAAACGTCACACGATCGAGATAACACACAAATACCAAAATCACCAAATCAAAATACGCAAAACCAATTCACATTTCAAAGCAGCAACCCAAGAAAATGGTCCCAGATTTCGTCTCAGGCCAAAACAGGTCAAAGCAACAACTCTAGGGTGCTATGCAGGGTATATTTACTGGATCAACCCCGAGGCAATCCACCACAACTTGGCCGGCCACATACACTGTTTGGCCGGCCAGGCCGGCCCAGGTAAGGAATTGGGGGCTCGTCTGGTCAGGGTAGCCTCCTATTGTCTCAATTGGGTCCCTGGTGTTGCTACTTTTTCCTAAAAAGGTCTCAGTGTGCTCCAGATTTTCCTGCAAGTTCCAGGTTCACAAAAACCGACATGGAAGTCCCGTAATTCCGTATTTTTAGTTTTCCAGTGGGATTGGTCTGGTTTTCTAGTCCATATAGGGTCTAAGGTCACCTTCTAAGCTCAATTGCAAAGTCGCAACTCAACTTTCCCCTTATCCTCTCTAGTTTTGTCCAAAGTGCACAAAATCACACGATATCGATATGAAACTTGAATTAAACCTTAAATACAATAATTAACACTCTAATTGAAAAGAAATTACCTCACATGAACCTCATGAATCCTCAACAGCACCAAACACCACTTTTCTTAGTCCAAAGCATAGATCTTGGGCTTGTGGGCAATTTTTGTGAAATGAGGGTAGGGTTTTGGGATAGTTTTCTTGATGGATCTAGGGTTTGAAGAGGGGAGGGAATGAGTGGCAAGAGCAGCAGCAGAAATTGGTGGAAGAGGGAGAGAAAATGAGGGTGAAAATGATGAAGGCATGGTTTCAAAAGTAAAAGGGTTGACTATACCTACCCTCTCTCTCTCATCATTACATACTTTTTCCTTTTTCTTTTTCTTTTCCTTTATCCAAACCCTCTCACACCAATAGTATCCCCAAAGCAACATGGTAGAAAAATGCAACACAAGTCCAAAAAATGATATGTGCACAATTTTGCACAAAAAGCCAAAAAAAGCCGATTAGCGATTTTTAATCGCGATTAGCGCTAAATTAGCATATAAATGATCACAAACACTTAAAAATGGCATAATTTCATTAAATAACCCATTTTAGAATTTTCCATAATTTTTCATAATTTTCCTCCATTTATTTGCATTTAAATATTAATTTAATATTAAAATAATCAATAAAATCATATTAAATCATAAAAATTCCTAAAAATAATATTTTATTATTTTGGAAATGTTACAATCTACCCCCCTTAAAGAAATTCGGTCCCCGAATTTAAATTTAAAACCCCCAAGTACTAAAACATTTCGATACAAATCCCAAGTCGTCGGGGCTCCGAAATCATCAATACATAAAACGTCACAGCGCAATGCATGCGCATGGGTACTGAGTAGATAACTCAAAATCAAAACTCCGTCAAGCATCCCGCAATCATCGGAGTCAAGGTAAGAACACAATGTCAAATCTAATACAAAAACCGATATGATATGGATCAAAACTACACATGTAGACATCCAATCTAAACATGCGAATAGCTGATGTAAAAGCATGCCAAATCTTTTTAAGTCGCTGTGCGATGCACCTAACACTGCACAGTGGCGGACGTTTTTTTTTTCATAAGAAAAACTATATATGTATATATATCCTTCGTATTACCAAACACGTTCCGCCGTTTTGAAAACAATTTAGAAGGGTTTCCTTGTTTTAAAACATTTCGTGTCATATCGGACACGTAAGTATACAAATATCGAGACTATAGCTCACTCCTTGGAAATTCCTTCAAACTATCAATGCATGCAAAAGTATATCCAGGTACCGTCCACTGACTAGTCCTACTCAGTATGAAAGCAAAATCCAACATCATAAAAAGTGTACTGCTCCAAAAGGAATAAATCCCAAAAATGCACATAGCACAATCCTGTGCGTCTGGTGCGCACGGAAATCAAAAATCCATATATGTGCTAAACAGGTGCACAAAACAGCATCTAGGTGCAACGGGTGTGCACGAAGCATCTGTCGTAGGCAACGTATGTGCCGGACAGCCACAAATCCGGTGCATCTGACATGCACGAAGAAATCTCGATTTAGTGCATCGGGTGTGCACCAAAATCGTATCTCAAAACATGCGCCCAACATGCGCAAAAATCCAAATCGGTGCACCCATCGTGCACGAATGAAATCTAAACCCTGCGCACTCAACATGCACGGAATCACGAAATCCAACAGCAAACGCCGAACATGCGTAAGTCACATCAAAAGCACGGAGTGCAAAAGCCAACCATCAATATCAGGGTCAAAATCAACGATATAATGCGGCTCAAACCAAAATCAAGGGTACCGCAAGGGAAAATCCCACAACCGTGTGCATCAGCGTGCACAAATCCAATCATAACACTAAAATGCGTGAAAACTATGCTGGAAGCATAAATCAAATCACCGGCATATAATAGGCACGAAATCACAATCAATACCTCAAAAATAATAATGATGCGCCGGGTATAAATGCCCAATAAGTGCAACCATGGTGCACGAAAACAGAACTCATAGAACTCAGCCATCAAAACCAATCATGCAAATAGATCGCCAAAATACCGAAAACCCAAACTGACAGATACGTGATAATCGAATCACAAAATCACAAAGCATAAATACTGTCGTCGGTACATCCTCCCTCGAAATCGAGAAGGTGCCGGTACATCAAACTCTCGCGGTGCAAGATCTCCACTTGCCTCTTGCTCGCGGCTGGCGTCCTCTGTATCTGGTTCCTGATCTTTCCTGTAGATTGCCAATCTCGCAATCCATCGGCTCACCGGCCCGGTCAGGAGTGCTGACAGGAACGATTCCGTTTTGGCACTTCTTTGCCATCTCTCGGTCAATCCTCACGACTGTTCGTAAAGCCATACGTCACTGGCATCGGCCTCCGGCTCTCTGAATGCACACCACATATCTGATCCTGGGTGCAACGTCATTGCGGCAATGTCCTGGAAGGAATCCTGCTCAAAGTCTCTGCCGATCTTGCCTATGTCGATCTGTACGGAGGTTGGTACTCTCGCATAGTCTCTTCTCGTCCAATGGACATCTGTGTTCTCAGCACAGCATTTCCTCGGGAATTGGTCGCATCCCAGCGCCTCTGTAAGCATATCTGACCTCTGGTCTCGACGAAAAGTAATGACAGCTCATCATCGTCTCGTACGAACCTCTGGTTCCGCTCGTCTGCATCGTCGTCCCCTTCGACATCGCGTCTCTATCTGCGCACTGCAATGCCTCCGGATACGGTCCATCCGAAGTCTCTCACGCGGACTCGAAATCACGAACTCGGTATCTTCCTCACTCAGTAGAAGATATCTAGCCGAACACGTCCTCAGCGTGCACGTCACATCTCTGATGTCAACGGAGTGGAACGTCATCTCATCGAAATCTCGTGCGAACTCTTTGCTCCACCTTGCTCACATATCGACTGATTCGGACTCAACTCATCATGGCTACACGAACTGCGCTCCGACGGCTATGCTCGCATCTGGAGTCTCCCAAGCAGTGTCCCATCACAATATCCGAAAGATGTCGAACCATCCGATCGACTCGTCAGAACCTCATAGTCCCCCAAGAGCTCACATCTCGGGTACAGTCTAATAGTATCGAGTACATGCCACAGCGTCGGTGGTCCAGCCGTAGAAGGCCAAACCCAAGCCTCACTAATGGCGCCGAGGAACCGCCGCAAACCCGAAGGTTCAAAGGCTTTCACACGGTCATTAAGTCGAGTTAGGGTTTCATTCTTCTAGAGGGTCCATAGAATCACCTGCATGTCTTTCCGTATACTTTAAACTTGGAAAATAGGTTCCTGACATTCGATCGTCTCAATCGACTCTCAACGAATCTGCGTGAAGTCGTCTCTAGCTGGAATCAATCCACCTGATGATCTCGCATCGGGGTAAGCGAACTCACCACACGTCCTAGTCATTCATCCTCGGTGACTAGCGACTCGCTATCATCTATCTAAGTATATGCTCACGCTGCAGTAGCTCCAATCATCTGGGCGATATCTCATCATTTGCAGCAGCAACTGGCTCATACGCCTGTACGCCGAACAATGCCTCAATCCTCCAGGAAAGGCAACACATTGGCGGTCATCTCTGAATCGGTCTACTCTAGATCTGAGTAAGACTCCCCACACTGGAAATCTTCAACTCACTGGGCCCGCTCTGGCGCAAAATCGGACGAACCACCTTCGTCTCTCAAATCGGGTAGACTAGCTATCATCTGTCGCATATCTGCCTGAAAGCTCCGGCAATCTCAGCTCGTAAGCTCCGAAAGCAACATCCTGTCAATCTCGGCAACAGCTGGTCCATCTGTCTGCACGGTAGGCGACATCACCATCTCTGAGGTATGCTGTACATCAACAGTCCTCTCTCAGCTGGCAGCTCTAACAAAGGCCCGATCATCCAGTGCAAGACCAAGCACTCGCCTCCACTAGAGGTCACAATCACTAACACTAACTCGAGACGTTCCCATGTCACCAGAAAACACAATGGTCGGCCCTCGTACCAAACGAGCTCACACCGGCCGTAACCCTAGCAGCAGCCCAAACTGCGCTCAAACACGGTGACAGGAATCTCAAGCGAGTATCAAAAGAGAGCACATCAGTGGCAAGAAGGGAACAACAGATCCAAAGTGGATACATGATCATAGGAAGGAACAGCATCAATGAAGGTATGATCATGAAACTAATAGAATCGGGGATCTCAAATGGATGAATAATCCTGGATATGAAGAGAATCACTGATCTCGAAAGTATGTACATCCTAAGGTTTCTTAAGCGGAGTGGCGTGTCGTAAGTATGCCGCGGAACATACCAACGGTACGTCACTCTACTTTAGTCACCAAATCCATCAACCAAGGGTCATCCTAATACGACGAAAGTTCGGGTCGAATACCCCCTCAACCAAGTCTAAGTTCCGTAAGGTCAAGCCTAAGTTCCGTATATAAATAACTCCCTAGGCTCCACATAGTCAAACTTAGACTCGAACCAAGGCCAACCTAGGGCTCTGATACCAACTTTGTCACGACCCGAAAGAGCACGTGACTGGCACTTGAACCATATGAAGTCTATAGGACCCCATCTGATCCAAGTAAGCCAAAAGCCCAGAAATCTAAAACCATTTTGAAGAATAAGTAAAGAAACTTGTTTAAAGAAGTGAAGGAAACATGTTTGAAATCATGGTTTTTAAATAACTAAGCCGAAGGTGCGTTTTAAAAATAGTAAGTCTTTTCTAAAAATTTCGGCAGAGTTTCTTTTGTAAAACTGGCCCCGAATGGGGTACAACAAGGATAACAATATATATATGCAATGATAAAGGCATCCCCAAGCGGGAGCTAACTCTTCGTCAATCGACGGTCACAACCACACAATGATGATAATATACAACGCCAAGTGGCGAGAATCAAATCCAAAAGAAAGCTCAAAAGCAATAAGAAAACCGCAATACTACTAGCGCGACTCTAAGGTCGAAATAATACAACACTGGTCTAAGTCTGAAACAATATACAAGTTTTGGTTGATGGACAATTCTAGATACAATAATAATACATGAACAACGGCGGTTCGGATACAAAGAACCCACCTAACCAAGCAGTCACCCAAATGAACAGTGTGCCAGAAATGCCGCTATGGAATCTGTACGGCAAAACCTGCAAGAACTGGGGCACAACGGGGGTGAGTTGCCAACTCGTGAATAGAAAGATATCTACAAGCAGGAATCGAATGCATGACCATCCTAGGTCAATACGATCAGATATAAATAAACCACAATACGAATAAAGCTGAATCATGCTAAACTGGCAATGAAATCTCTATACATGAGTGTAATGCCAAGTAAACGTGTCAGTGCCTCAGGTAATAGCATGTCATGAATATGAGGTATAACCACTGTAATCACATCTGCACATACGTGGATCCCGTCCACTCGTCACCCACTGACGATAAACATCATGCAAGTAAATATCACAAGCCTGTGCATGGAAATATACTATGAGGATATAACCAACCGTGTCCCTCGCGACACATCAAATCATGGAACCAGGGTGCCCAGCATCGACACCCGAAAACATCATGAAAACCGTGCCCAGCATCGGCACGTAAATCCTCATATATCGGGCCCCGTCAGTCCGGATCGGCCCGCGGCCCCCGGCAGTACGCCCATCTCTCGGCTCCAGGCGGTATCCCCCGGATATCCGCCGAGCTCAAATACAATCACCGGTAGGTACTCGCCCGCCTCCAGGCTCAATCGGCATAACCCATCGATCATCTCGCCGAGGGGAACCATACCGGGTCCACCATGTACCCGCAATCGGCTCATCCGCGCCTCGATTCGGGTGTCACATGTCGCTCTCAGCACCGAGAAAACACATGGTGGACGCACTGAAATATCATATCAAGGGAACCGGGTTTTTAAAGTAATAATATACTCTCTTTTTTAAAACATCCTCGGTCCCCAAATCCAGA
Source organism: Agapanthus africanus (assembly GCA_030015575.1). Lineage (NCBI taxonomy): Eukaryota > Viridiplantae > Streptophyta > Magnoliopsida > Asparagales > Amaryllidaceae > Agapanthus > Agapanthus africanus. Next base: position 290,809,730 of record JASDDO010000012.1, on the reverse strand, counting down.
AATATCATAGAACCACATATCTCAATGCGTATAATCAAGCATGAAGTATGCCACATGTAAAGGAAGGTATGTACATCATCATGTCATGCAAGGATCATATACTGAATGCAATAGTACTACAGTGTAGTGACATGGCAATTATCGATGATGAGTGTGTGAGCCGGCAACAAGTGTACGTGGAATATATACATCATCGATAATGGTGCTGGTGTCCTAGCAGCATGACTGAATATCACAACAATACAAGCGATGCAATGCGGATAGCAGGAATAATGCGGAAACAATGATCAACGCTACAGCACAGAACCTGTCCCAATAGAAATGTCATGCAACCTTGCCTTTTGAAATAAGACGAATCAGGGCTTTTGGTAAAGTAAGGGCTACGGTGTTTTAAGAAAAGATGTATCATTTGAAAATACCCGTATAACCCTTCTGCTTATCTTTAAAATATTCCCGATTCGTTAGTTTTGAAAAAGGTAAGCCTCGGTCTAATCCAATGTCACACTATTTCATTACATGTCAGGTGTCACTATCGCCAGATCACACATCTGGGGTACTACAGTAAGTCTAGTACAAATCGATACCACCAATAAGAATAAGAATGCGGGTAAAGCACACGTCCAAAAGCCCGCTAAACTATCATGTCGCACCTCAAGGCAACTATGTCACATCGCCGATCTCACGGCCTCACATCAAGTGTCATCACAAATCCACGTATCATCCTCAATCCCGTATATAAACACATAGTCCCATACCCATGTGTAGATATACACACCATCATATGAGTGAATGAATGCAAGAATGTGTATAGGTATATGTGTAAGTGTAGGTATAAGTGCAATCGCTACCCTAGGGTTCGCACTATACTACACCAATATAATCTGAGCATCAAAGCTACCAATATCAATATCAATGATCCTAACAACATATAATAATTATACGTGTGTATACGTATTCGTATACAACACCACGGACTGCGGGGGTGCTATACGCCATCCACCCGACTTCTCCCCGTAGATATAAATCTACTCACCTGCATCCTGCGTGTCGGTATCGATATCACCGTCATCTTCCGCATCGCCTCGGATCGTCGCGGTGTACCTACACATATCACACGTATCGCATCGCATCAAAACCAAATCAACACTTGAAACGATACGCTAAAACCAATACGATACGCGAAAAGGCCTATAGGTTAGAACCTACGGCTAGCCTTCGCAAAACAACCCGGAATCACTCGATATAGACGTACAAACGTCACACGATCGAGATAACACACAAATACCAAAATCACCAAATCAAAATACGCAAAACCAATTCACATTTCAAAGCAGCAACCCAAGAAAATGGTCCCAGATTTCGTCTCAGGCCAAAACAGGTCAAACCAACAACTCTAGGGTGCTATGCAGGGTATATTTGAGATACTGGATCAACCCCGAGGCAATCCACCACAACTTGGCCGGCCACATACACTGTTTGGCCGGCCAGGCCGGCCCAGGTAAGGAATTGGGGGCTCGTCTGGTCAGGGTAGCCTCCTATTGTCTCAATTGGGTCCCTGGTGTTGCTACTTTTTCCTAAAAAGGTCTCAGTGTGCTCCAGATTTTCCTGCAAGTTCCAGGTTCACAAAAACCGACATGGAAGTCCCGTAATTCCGTATTTTTAGTTTTCCAGTGGGATTGGTCTGGTTTTCTAGTCCATATAGGGTCTAAGGTCACCTTCTAAGCTCAATTGCAAAGTCGCAACTCAACTTTCCCCTTATCCTCTCTAGTTTTGTCCAAAGTGCACAAAATCACACGATATCGATATGAAACTTGAATTAAACCTTAAATACAACAATTAACACTCTAATTGAGAAGAAATTACCTCACATGAACCTCATGAATCCTCAACAGCACCAAACACCACTTTTCTTAGTCCAAAGCATAGATCTTGGGCTTGTGGGCAATTTTTGTGAAATGAGGGTAGGGTTTTGGGATAGTTTTCTTGATGGATCTAGGGTTTGAAGAGGGGAGGGAATGAGTGGCAAGAGCAGCAGCAGAAATTGGTGGAAGAGGGAGAGAAAATGAGGGTGAAAATGATGAAGGCATGGTTTCAAAAGTAAAAGGGTTGACTATACCTACCCTCTCTCTCTCATCATTACATACTTTTTCCTTTTTCTTTTTCTTTTCCTTTATCCAAACCCTCTCACACCAATAGTATCCCCAAAGCAACATGGTAGAAAAATGCAACACAAGTCCAAAAAATGATATGTGCACAATTTTGCACAAAAAGCCAAAAAAAGCCGATTAGCGATTTTTAATCGCGATTAGCGCTAAATTAGCATATAAATGATCACAAACACTTAAAAATGGCATAATTTCATTAAATAACCCATTTTAGAATTTTCCATAATTTTTCATAATTTTCCACCATTTATTTGCATTTAAATATTAATTTAATATTAAAATAATCAATAAAATAATATTAAATCATAAAAATTCCTAAAAATAATATTTTATTATTTTGGAAATGTTACAAATCTAGCTTGGATCAAGAAGCAAGTTAGCATTTTGGAGGCCATTTTGGGAGTCAAAATTTGGATGTTTGATATCAAGTTGTGAGGTATAAAATCCTAAGCATAAGCTTTATTTGTTAGTTAATTACTTTAATTTAACTTATTGGGTGTTTAAATATGGTGTTAATTAGCAAGTTTAGAAATTCAAGAGTGGGTTTTGAAATCAAGATAGGGTTTTGATTAATTGGTATGGTTATATGTGTTGTTTAACATGATTAGACAAGAAAAATCTAAGCTAGTTGTTAGTTTGCAAATTGTTACTTCGAAATTGTCTAAATGGTATAATTATGCAAACTAGGTTTTTAGAATCTATAAAGATAAGTGAGCTTAAAATATAGTTAAGAGTTGTGAAGCCTAATTATGATATTAGATGAATATGGTAGCCACTAGATCGCTAATCCACGAGGTTTTTCACCAAAACTCTTTAAGGTTGCTTACTAGGTTTTCGGTATAATTAGACGTTGGTTTTATTTGGCGTTGTGATGATATATATATATTATCTTCTACGATATATATTGTGTTGTGAATCTGCGATTGGTACGATTGGGTTTTAGGCTTGGTGGTTTTCAAAATATAGCGACCCTAGTTATGGTTTTGGCTATGGTTTCCGGTATTGGGATTCTTGGTTTTGATATTTGATATTGTATTTGGTCGTTGGATGTTTGTACGTCAACGACGAGGGTTGTTTGGTTGTTTTTGCTAGCGTAGGCTATAGGTTCTAACCTATGAGCGCACCGTGTGCCGTATCGGTTTTCCGGATTTGGTTTTCATAACGTGGCGATATGTGTTGATTTGTAGGTATCTTCGCGTGGATTCCGAGACGACGAAGCACATCGACTATGGCTGAACAAGGAGTTCCACATGTGAGTAGATTTATATATACGACGGAGGTCGGGTGGATGGCGTATAGCATCCCCGCAAATTATGAATGGAAACCGATATATAGAATACAGTCGGAGAAACCTATATGAAAAAACTATAGATATGGTTAAAATTGGATAGTTAGAGATGATATGAATGATTGAATATATATATCAAGATATGAGATGAAAGCTATAGTGATATGACTCTTTGACATGATATGATAGAAATGATATCTCGAATTGATATATACAGATATGAAAAGCGAATGTGAATCGCGACATATTGATATGTAGTTGCAAGAGAATAAGTATGAGAATTGTAGTAGCGTGACGTGAGATCGATAAATACAACATAAGATATAAAAGATAGTTGCATATGTAAGATGACTTGACGTGAGATATTAATGTGATGAAAAGAGTATACGATGAGATATGAAATGAGATGTATAAGGATATGACATGAGATCAATGAATATGATAAGATTGAGATGGATGTGTTATGAGATCGGTAAAACGAGATATTTATATATAATTATGATATTGATTGATATGTCGTACGAGACATAGATCCGTACACTCGTTGTTGTATAGGTTGATAGAATCCCTAATTGCTTAATGCCGCCGTACGATGGATTCCCGTACGTGATGAGTTTTACCTGATGATTGATCTATACCCATGATTAGAGGATGCCGTACGATGGATTGTACCGTACGTGATGTTGTGAGGCTGGATGCCGATTGACAGATTCACCGACTCAGATAGGCTATTGATATTTAATCCCTGTCTACACCGCTTAGTTTAGCCTTTACGTAGATGTTGGATTAGATACGCGTACCTATTAACATTGCGCTTATGATTGACTTGCAGCTACGTTTATGATATTCTCATTTCATTATATATATATATATATATATATATATATATACCTATGCTAGTACACCTACACCATTATCGATGATGCGTATGTTACACTTACACAGATTTGCCGGTTCACACACTTTCTTCATCAATAATTTCTATGTTACTTACACAGTAGAGTTGCTATATCATTCTATGATATATTGCTATGCTCACATCATTATGCTATGTTGCATGATATACTTGCTATGCTCACATCATTATGCTATATTGCATGACATACCTTGCTATAGCTACACATACACCTATGCGGTATTGTATCATTATTGACATTTAGACGTTGATTCTTGTGCTATTGCGCACATGAAGTGCATCATGCTTACATACTTACATGTATATACACACATCTTGCTAAAGCTACATGTACGCCTTTATATGATGTTGCATTTGATTTTGGAGGAATTGGGAACCGCATGATATATTTAAAAACTGGATTCATTTAAAAGAGCGGTTTTTCCTTAATATGCTCATATTTCTGATTGATGTTGCATAAATCATATTTCAGGGATTTACGCATTGTAATACGGATTTCATGTGATTTATGGATTTGAGAACCGTGGGGATATTTCAAGAAAGTATGCATTGTTTTGAAAACCCGGTTTCTCTTGATATGATATTTCGGTGCGTCCACCATGAGTTTTCTAGGTTCTGAGACTTGTGTTAGAAACCCAATTCGAGACGCGGTAGGCACCGTCTGCGGGTACATGGTGGACCCGGTAAGGTACCCCGGGGCAAGAAATGATTTTCGTGGAGTAGCCGATGAGCTTGGCGGAGGGAACATTACCTACCAGTGATAGTATTTAGACTCGGCGGTTATCCGGAGGATACCGACCGGAGTCGTGAGATAGATCTGAGGGCCGACCAGAGTATGCGGCGCCTGAGGGCCGATCTGAGGATACGTCGCCTGAGATATGAGGATTTACGTGTCGATGCTGGACACGGGTTTCATCATGTTTCGAGTGTCGGTGTTGGACACTCAGGTTCCATGATTTGATGTGTCAGTGATGGACACACGTTCTTTGATATCCTCATATATTTACATGCATATAGGCGTTGATTATATTGTTGGGTGATATCCACCTGCATACAGGCATTGATTATATTGTTGGATGATATCCACATGCATACATGCATTGATTATATTGTTGGATGATATCTACATGCATACAGGCATTGATTATATTGTTGGATAATATCCACATGCATACAGGCATTGTTGTTGGTATAAATGTAGACACGGTCACCCTAGATATCATAGTATTACCATTATGATATAGTTGACCTAGGAAATCGTTGTTTTATTCGATTTCTACCTGCTGATGTTTTTTTTACTCACGAGTTGGCAACTCACCCACGTTGTGCCACGGTTCTTGCAGGTTGACCGCACGGATCAGTAGCGGCACCGCTGGCACACAGCTTGCTTTCGGGTGATTTGCTTTGTTAGGTGGTACACATTGGCTGATGCCACTCTTGTATTATTATTCTTATTGTATCTACTCAACTCCATCAATCAGAAAACTTGTATTTGTATATGTTGTAAGAATTGTAGTTGCGAGACTTAGAGTGATGGGCTATATGTTTGCTTGGTGGGTTTGATATCTTGCTTTTAATCTTCCTTTGTGTTAATCTTCGTCGTTGGGCGTCGTATACATATATATGCTTGTGGTGGTTGTTTCCGTCGTTGGGCGTGATTTGCTCCCGTTTGGGGATGCTTTATTTATATTCTATGTTTGTACCCATTTCAGGGCTAGTTTTTACAAAGGATGTGCTGCCAAAATTTTGAAGAAAATAAAATTAAGCTTAAGGATTTTTACTTAAGGTTTCCAAATGTTTACATTGCTTACTTCTTTGAAAGGTTTAGATTTCTGGGCTTCGGCTTACTTAAGTTTGTTGGATATAGTGCCCTCTGAGTAAATTATTGGATCACAGGCACGTGATTGTAATGATTGAGGGAGGACCTATACCGGTAGGACAGTCTTACTCAAGATGATAGTATGTTATTTGGTTTATCTTTATTATAGTGTACTGCTTCAGGTGACCTTACAGGTCACTATTGCGCGTTGATAGAGCCCTTAGGATTCTTGCTTGACGGCTAGCAGTATGATGGCGATCATATACGTGGGAGCTGGGGTCTATAAGCACATCCTTAAAAGGTCCATAGTCATGGGAGTTTTCGACACAGGGCATCGATACTCCAGAGTAGACTAGTGTATAGAGTCGAGACCCAGACGAGGGGCGGTGGCCGGTCTCACAAGCCACTGATGTCAGTTGGTTCACCTAAGATGTATACAGGTGCTCATTGGGTTATGAGTACACTGGACAAGACTCGCCGGGAACATGCTAGTTGGTTTTAAACCTGACGTCAGATAGCAGTTCCCTGGTGACATGTGTACAGGTTAGTTCATCGAACTGAGATCGTCATTTGTCTCGTGTGAGTTCCCACTGTACTTTGATTACTACCCTACCACGGCTCAAAGGAGTCGTGCAAACAGGTTTTAGTTGGGTACAGTCCCGAGCCACATGGAGGCAGTGAGCGGATCTGCAGGGGTTCGTCTCTCCCGGTATTAGGGGTGAGGTCGCGTTGTTTCTAGGAGAGCCATTACACAAAGTCCTTGGCCAAGACGGGAGATTCACTGGTAGGTATTCCAGTAATATCTCAGGGTGTTCTGGGCTACACTCCGACACGACTTGTACCGCTTTTGGGGGTCTGACTTTTACCAACCCCCTAGGCCCGCCATGCGATGCTCATGGACGAACGGACCGGACTGTACGGATATTGTCACTAACAGGCTTAGTAGGGTGTCAGGATGATTTCGCTCATCGACCTCCCTTTTGGTCAATACCTGGTAGCCCGTTACGTACGGCTAATACCTCTGACGTGCTAGTTGTTAAATCCATAGCCAAAGTATTGACGAGTCTTTAGAGTCCCTCACAAACAGTTTCTCAAGTTTCGGGCGAAACGTTGTAGAGGCCGTATGGATATATGGCAGGGTTCGATCATATACGTGCGGTATTGCACGGATCATGATCGGACGGATAATACTAGCGGGCTTTGATTTAAGCCGGATCCTAGTATTGTACAGTGTAGATTTTGTCTCATTGCATTTGTATTCGGTCGGAATATAGATGCGGGTATGTATATACAGTCGCAGGGTTATCCAGTAATTTGTTACCGGATGACTTTTTGAAGTTGCCAGTTTGCATTCCGTTTCGACCATTTTTCCTTTTTTCCTTCTTGGCCGAAATTCCTTTGATGGGAGGGGCTTATTTGCAAATGTGAAAATTAGCAAAGTGGAGGGTGTTTTTTGTAAGTGGTTGCTTCATGATGGTTCTAGATTGACTTTGACTTCCATTTGCATCATTACTTGCTTTTTGGTGATGGGTTTTTGACTTAGTTGTTGTAAGTCCTTGTCACGCACCCCACGAACTTGCGGGGAGGCGGAATATATGAAAAACGATTATCAAATCTTCGTAACACGGACTTGAGCGCATGAATCGTATCTAAACCGTTACTAGCAAACTACGAGAGGTTTAACTACTCGGATTCGAAGTTATACCTAACGTTACTTGCCCTTCGGGTCTTCATCGCTATCCTCCACTCCTCGTAGGCTCCTTGGAACATCGGCACCTCAACGGCCTCCTCGAGTCAAAGACGATCTACCCGAGAGCTCCTACGCCAATCTTGATCTCTAACTTGAGATAACTAGGTTGCTCAAAGTGCTAATCTAAGCTACTTAGGGGATATAGAGTGAGGTTATGGATGTATTAGTCTATCTAATCCTTGATCTCAACACATGAAAGGGAGGATTAGGGTTTCAAGAGAGAGCTTGAGGAGAGAGAAGGTGAGCATAAGTTATGAATGAAAAATCTTCTCACTTCTAATATATTATGAAGCATAAGAAAATCAAAAAGAATAAATCAAAATGCATTATCATCATGCTTCATTAAATATATGCAATGAATCATTAAGTGAGTCATTAAGCAATAAATGCTTCATTAACTCACTTGAATGATTCATCCAAGTGAGTCACAATTTCATTAAATGTTAATGCCACCTTACCCTCCATGTCATCATCCATCTAGAAGCTTCTCGACAAATTACGAGAACGCCCCTCCTATCCATGAAAACACGGAAAAACTTTAGACTGTATAAATCCAATAACCTGATGCTAGAATCTGGCTTAAACCAAAGCGGCTAACAAAAACTGTCTGAACGTCGTACGTGCGTTTAAACACGTATGCGTCCGAACCCTTGTCGTAAAACCATACGACCTCTATATCGTTTCGCCTGGAGCAAGGAAACTCTCTGTGTAGGACTCTAAAGACTCGACACTACGCTGGCAGTGGGTTTAACCACAGACCGCAAGCAGCACAAGCTGTACGTAACGGTCCCCAGGTAGATGTCGATAAGAAGGTCGATGAGGAAACCCATCCGAACTCTTACTGGGCCTAATGTGACAATCTCCGTACAGTCCGGTCTATTCGTCTAAGACTATCGCATATCGAGACTAGGGGGCGGCAAGCTTCAATCCCCTAATAGCGGTATAAGTCATGTCGGAGCGTAGCCCATTACACCCTGAGAAACTACTGGAACCTACCAGTAAATCTCGCTTGCCCTGGCCAGGGACTTTGCGTAATGGCTCTCTGACACAGCGCGATATCAACTCCCAATACCGAGAGAGACGAATCCTATCTAACCGCCACTGCCTCCAAGTGCTCGGGACTGCACCCAACTGCTGCCTGTTTGCACGACTCCTTTGAGCCGTGTAGGTGATTGAAAGAATTAAAGTTAACCGCAATCAAGACGGTGTCGCTTTGCAGCTAGCCGGTTGAGCACGGGTCGATCCACAGGGAGATGGTTATATTTCCGTTCTTGTCTTAGACGAGTCAATAAAGAATTTGTATGAGTTTGTTCAATCTAACCTATGTGTATTATTTGCAAGTATAAAGTTGTTAAGAAGAAAATACGAGATTGTAAGCTAAAGAAATCCATACTCAAAACCTTTGAGCCGAGTCTTAACCAATTGAAGCTAGAGCAATCGGCAACAACGTGGATTAGGGGATTTAAGCACGGTATTCGTGGAATCCGGCTTATTTACCCTAGTCCTTCCGTTCTTGTCTCTTGGTTTTGCCTCCGGCCAAACCGAACGCAACCGGTCGCGGTTAGGTATCACCGTTACCTTTGTAGGGTAGGGTGCCTAACGGAGCGCTTGCGTATCGTTTGGGCGGAGTTCAATGGAAAATAACGGGAAAAGGAAATGAGCAATGAGATATTAACTTACAATACCGTATTTATTCTTAACAACGGTAATTACATTCATTCACAAAAAGAACCAAAAAGAGAGAACAAAAAGAACAAAGAAAAGAAAAGATTACAAGTAAATAAGTGCATGAATTTAAATTGCAAGAAAGTAAAGCAAGGTAATAAAAAGCAAGTAATAAAAAGCAAGAAAGAAAACTAGAAACTAGAACTCAAGACAAGCATGGGATCAATAGCCAACCCTTAAACTTGCAAGCTCAATCAAGAGGTTGCAAGATCAAGAGAAGGGTAAAGAACTCATGTGAAGTGAAGAACTAATTCCATAAGAAAATCCAACCCTTGAGATCAATAACTAACCCTTAACCTTTCAAGCTCAATGAAGAGGTTGAAAGATCAAGAGGAAGCAAAAATCTCAAGGAGAAGCTAAACAAATAAGAATGATACAAAACCCTCATCTTTATTCACATCCACTCAATGCTCTCACTACATTTCCATGGAGAAAGAATGAAGAAGAAGAAGAAGACTAAAACCTAACAAAAAGAGGCTAAAGAATTTAACACCTTTGGCTTGCACAAAACTGGGCTATTTATAGGAGGAGAACTGAAAACCTAGCGCAAGATTATCTGCCCAAATGTACTGTGCCACCTACCCCTAAAAAAACATCATCTGACAAGCCAACATGGCCGCGGTTCCGCGGCCTAGACCCTCTATTGGCCGTGGATCCGCGGCCATATAGGGGATTTGGGTCCTCGGATTTTTGGTGCTTCCCTGGTTTCATTTTTCTTTGTGTTTGAAATCTTCAAACTGCAACAATTCTTCCAGAATATCTTCAGATTTCTTAGTCCAAGATTGCACTCCTTTCTTTACTTTTGATTTTTATCTCCCTCGAGCTCCGCGCACCCATTGATTCTTGTGCAGCCCCCCTATGCTCTGTGCTTGTCCGAGACACGAACGACCACAGTCACATGTCTTGTCTTTGGAACTGGTACTCGGCACTGGACGGATATGGATGACCGGAACCCGGCTTTTATCTGCTGTCAACAGATGTTCTGTATTTGGCGTAACTGTGGAGATTTTGTCTTGATTTGCAATATTTGTACTGGAAACCTGTACTCTGTAAATATGTAACAAACACGGATTAAAAGCACCTACCTATAAACACACGAGCATAAGAATGGGCGGTATAAAATGCAGTATTCTGTTATGAACAGTAGGGTAGCAATCTAAGAACAGTGGGACACACTCGAGGCGAAGTAGCAGTGTCAAGTCTGCGGACTATGCTGTACTCATGTCACCTGGGAACTGTTAACTGACGATTGGTATAATACCAACCAACAGTTCCCTTGCGAGTCCTGTTCGGTGTACCCGTAACCTAACGAGCACCTGTATACTATCTCCAGTACGAAGTACTGATGGCTGTGGGACAGACCATCTCCCCAACTGGGATGAGAAGCGTCCACACAAGTCTACTCTGGAGTATCGATGCCCAGTCTCGATAATCCTATGACTAGGGACAAGTATAGGATGTTGCTTATAGACTACCCAGCCCCCACTAGTGTGACTGCCATCACAACGCTGGTAATCAAGAAAAGATCCTATGGGCTCTACTAATATATATAAGTGATACGTTACAAGAAACATATGCACATATTAAAGTAGACACAAACCAAGTAGCATACTACCATTTTTAGCAAGACTGTATATACAACTGTGAATATCCCAAGCTTCCATTAAGTAATATACATATAAGTATGATACAATAATGGCCCCTAGGGCATATACACCAACAATATACCACTTGCACTAGGGCCATGATCTGGCATATCGTAGACCTGTCATCTCGAATAGCCTCTCGAACAGCGTCTGAGGAATGGCCTTTGTGAATAGATCAGCAATGTTATTCTCCGTCTCTACTCTCTTTATCTCGATCTCCCGACGATCGACGATCTCCCTGATCGGGTGATACCGCCTTAAGATGTGTCTGTATTTCTGATGGGACCTGGGTTCCTTCGCTAATGCTATAGCGCCGTTGTTGTCACAATATAAAGGTATTGGATCAACACTGGTAGGAACCACTTGAAGTTCTGTGAGGAACTTCTTCATCCAGACAGCTTCTTTTGCGGCATCGCAAGTAGCTATGTACTCCGCTTCTATTGTTGAGTCAGCAACGGTCTCCTGCTTAGAACTCTTCCAATAGACCGCCCCTCCATTGAGGGTAAAGACATAACCCGACATTGATTTGGAGTCATCCTTGTCACTCTGGAAGCCGGAGTCGGCAAAGGCCTCTATCTGGAGGTCTTTTCCGCCAAACACCAAGAACATCTCCTTAGTCCTTCTCAGGTACTTAAGAATGTTCTTTACTGCTATCCAGTGCTTCTCCACTGGGTTTGCTTGATACCGGCTTACTAAGATCAATGCGTATGCTACATCTGGTCTGGTACATAACATCGCATACATTATAGAGACTACCGCAGAAGCGTAGGGTATAATCAACATGCGATCCCTTTCCAAATCAGTATTGGGAGACATCTCTTTGGAGAGGGAGATTCCGTGACAAGCCGGTAGGTTCCCGTGCTTAGAATCATCCATACTGAATCTCTTCACTATGGTGTCTATGTACCTGGACTGTGAAAGTCCCAACATCCTTTTTGATCTATCACGATAGATTCGGATCCCCAGAATGTAGGTGGCATCACCCAGGTCTTTCATGGAGAATTTCTGTGATAAGAATCTTTTGACTGACTGTAACATAGGAATATCATTTCCTATTAGGAGAATGTCATCCACGTACAAGACGAGGAATACTACAGCTCTCCCTACAATCTTACTGTATATACAAGGTTCATCTGGATTTTTGATAAAGTCGAATTCTTTGACAGCATCATCAAAACAGATGTTCCAACTCCGCGATGCCTGCTTTAGTCCATAAATGGACTTAAGCAGCTTGCATACTTTACCGCTGCTCCAACTCTGAATGAATCCCTCTAGCTGATCTATATAGACGCTCTCTTCCAAATTTCCATTTAGAAAGGCCGTCTTTACGTCCATCTGCCAGATCTCATAATCGTGGAAGGCAGCAATAGCAAGAAGGACCCGAATGGATTTGAGCATAGCCACTGGAGAAAAGGTTTCGTCATAGTCCAAACCAGGTCTTTGACGGAAACCCTTTGCAACAAGTATAGCCTTATAGGTTTCAACCTGTCTATCTAAACCAATCTTCTTTTTGAAGATCCATTTGCATCTTACGGGTTTTACCCCATCTGGAGCAATGTCCAAAGTCCATACTTTGTTAGTGTACATGGACTCCATTTCGGTCCGCATTGCATCCAACTGTTTTACTGAGTCACCGCTCTGAATGGCTTGCTGGAAGCTAGTAGGCTCATCATAGACAATAGTGCAATCCTCTCTATCCATGTTCTATGAGAAAACCGTAGTATCTCTCGGGCGGATGAGACTGCCTACTACTCCCGCGGAGTGGCGTCGGGATGTCCCTTTCTTCTGAAGCCTCAGGTTCTACCATACTTTTAGTAGTAGTTTGTGGTTCTGGAATTTCTTCCAGTTCTATTTCGCTCCCACTTGTTTCCTTTTCTAAAATCTGATATTCTAGAAAATGGGTATTACGAGAAACAAAAACTTTTTGTTCCTCTGCGTATTAGAATAGATACCCCTTGGAGTTCATTGGATATCCCACAAGCTTACAATGTACTGATCGTGCCTCGAGCTTGTCCGTATGCTGCTTTTTAACAAAAGACGGACATCCCCAAATCTTCAGATACTGAAGATAGTGTTTCTTTCCACTCCACATTTGATATGGTGTGGTAGGCACGGTCTTGGTAGGAACTAGGTTCAAAAGATATGCAGCTGATTCTAGTGCATATCCCCAGAATGATCGCGGTAACTCGGCGTTACTCATCATGGAACGAACCATATCCAATAGGGTTCGATTCCTCCTTTCCGATACACCGTTGTGTTGTGGTGTGTTTGGAGGAGTAAGCTGAGAGAGAATTCCATTCTCTTTTAAGTAACCCAGGAACTCGACACTTAAGTATTCACCACCTCGATCAGATCTCAATGTTTTTATACTCTTGCCTGTTTATTTTTCCACCCATTCTTGTATTCTTGGAATTTTTCAAAGGCCTCGGATTTATGTTTCATTAAGAAGACATATCCATACCTAAAGAAATCATCTCTAAAAGTAATGAAGTAGGAATAACCACCTCGCGCATGTGTAGACATTGGACTGCACACGTCACTGTGTACGAGTCCCAAGAGCTCGCTTGCTCTTACTCCGTGTCTAGTAAACGGAGTCTTTGTCATCGTTCCTATGAGATAAGATTCACAAGTAGCATAAGATTGATATTCGAACGGATTCAAATATCCTTCTCTATGTAACTTAGTCAACCTTCTCTCATTGATGTGACCTAGTCTACAATGCCATAAGAAAGCCTGATTTAATTCCGGAGACTTTCTTTTAAGTGTATTCTGGATATTGAAAACCTGAGCTTGACTTAATACGTATATACCGTTATCTAATGTACCTGACCCAATCATAACATGATTTAGGTGGATGTTAACTACATCGCTTACGAATGTATAATCATATCCATCTCTTGAAAGTGAGGACACTGATATGATATTGCAAGTTATACTAGGTATATATAAACAGTTACGTAAAATCAATATATGCCCACTTGTCAAACCTAGGCGATATTCTCCCACGGATTCAGCGTCCACGCTCATTCCGTTTGCACCTCTGAGAGACAAATCACCTACCTTCATAACTCTGCGGTTTCTCAAAGCATGTAATGAATTACAAATATGAGATCTTGCTCCGGTATCAATAACCCAGGAAGTAGAGTTAATTGACAAACAATTCTCAATTACAAACACACTTGATGCTGAAGCCACAACATGCTTCGTATCCTGGCTACTGGCTTCTAAAGCCCTGCAATCTTTCTGCCAATGCCCAATCCCATAACAATAGGAACGTTCCACTTTTACTATATTCAGTCCCGAAACTTTTGCCCTTCTCTTTCTTTCTTCTTCCCTGGTTTCCTTCAGGGTAGAAGGCAGAGACTGTAGAATCAAGTCAGTATCTGACTTGTTTCCCAACGTGGTCTCCAGGTCCTGGAGCTCATCAATATAGTTAGTCATTGTAAGGACGTTATCCCCTGCAAATGACCCGACGGCCAACCTCGCTTGAATTAATTCGGTCGAGGTCTCATATCTTTCGATATGAGATTGCTCTCCATATAAATCTTTGTTATAGAGAAAGATGGAAACTGAGTCCATCTTCTCGTGTTGCTTCTGGTATACACCATCAACTGAAGCTAACACGAGGCTCTTGGCTTTCGCTATATCCTTTTCCCTTGTCTGAGGGATATCAATATCCGTGATGGTGGAAACTGGACCTGGGGCGGCGGGATCTTGAGTAGTAATAGGGTAGTCCAGCTTGTCATAGGAAATGGATATCTGGACAGACCTTTGCCAGTCATATAACTCAGATTCAGTCAATTTGTTATCTAGATGTAACCTAGTCGTGGTCACAAGGTCGCTGCAATTAAGAGAGAGAAGAAAACACTTTTAGCATGATGCTCTTGCAAGTTTAGAGTGGCTTTAATTTATCTAAACAGGATGGCTCCCACTGTTTCTCGAATCCCTCCTCAATCCATAAAAGAAGAATTAGCCAGGACTAATCTCACCGTACAATTCTTGCTTAACCGTTCAGCCAGGTCAGTGTCGATACTTCGAGGGAGGTTTTCCAACGCTTTCACGAAGTTCCTTAATTAAATAACCTCTTTTTTCTGGGGGCGTAGCCCCGCTGACACCTTTCTAGGCACCTACTTGGTTTATAGCATTGATCGTTAAGTGACGAATCTCCTGATAAGTAGCATATATTCACAGTAGGATCGAGATCCAAAATATCATCGTATGATAATGTTGAAGGAATCCTACCAACATTCATCAAACTCCAAAATGGTATGCTCTCTCTGAAAATTTCAGTTTCTTTAGAATCTCCCGATATAAATTTTTTTGCCCCATGCTCTTATGACCTTGGCGTTAGTCAAAATATCATAAGTCACATGTCAAGTTCTACCCATCATTATCCTTGTTAATTTGAACCTACCCGTACATATCCTTGACGTTGGCCAAAATGATAATACGATTGTCCCAAACTAACACATCTATCTATGTAACAAATGAAATACCCAGCAGCTACCAAACACTATGCCTTGGCGTTGGTCAAAATACATAGCTTGAACACTACTGAATACCCAAATGAAATGACGGAGGGCTACGAATGGTTTTGGCAAAAAACCGTGAACGTAGTGTACTTGATATAATCGAAGGAACCTGATAGCTTTTTAAAAGGAGTGGTTAAAGCTCCGTAATTTTAAAAATTCTGCTCTTTTTAAAATAACCGAGTGGTTTCTTTTAAATTTGTTCCAACGATTAAACTTTGGTTTATTTTCTTTGCATTATAATAATGTGTCCCATCTTTATCCTATCATTGCAGAAAACAACGAAAATACCACGTCCTCTTATGCCATCCGCATTTGCCACAGGGTCCCGTCATCACCCGTTAGGTTACTTAACTAACGACAGAGCGGGGGTTGGGCTAGCGCGGGTGTAAAACATAAGTGACGTCTAATAGCTATCATATATAGATATTGTACATTTGTCAGACGCAATAATAAGCATTCCAGATCACAGATGAACTTTATTGGATATACTAGCAATCCGCATTTTGCTTTGAGTCTGCAATAAAAGAAGGATTACACAGTTGTGATGAATAGCCATTACCCCAACCCCAGACCCCTACGAGTACGGCAAACTACCCGCCAAGTACCCGAAGTGAAGCGGTCTCGCTCAACAACGTGAGTAGGCCACTAAACACTTCAACGTACCCGGTAGTTTGTGTACCCCGCCTTGGGTCTATCCTAAGAGCAAAAATAGTAAAAAGAAATAATACAACGGTGGCTACATTAGCAACCTGGATGCGCCCCACAAAAGAATATTACATCATATTACATTTACATTGAATGAATGAATATTAAACCCATCTCAAACCCCGGCTAATCATCACAACACTCCAATCAAGTCCATATACACAAACAGTAAACATTACAGAAATGTGCAACACCTTGCTAACCGACATACTAGCAGTTAGGGGAGGTTTACGAACACATTAAACAATACAGATAAAAACCCAATTAGCAAATCACTTAGAACATCGATCGACAACCTTTATCCGTGTCTACCCCAAAAGCAAACCGGCACTGAAGTAACCTGGGTAGAAACAGAACATACAGGAAACCAAAACACCAAAAAATATGAATCACTGAGCAAATCCGAGTCAGCTCGGAGTTGACTCGGCGGCTAATCCGCGGCCAAAAGCACCTTCTTGCCGCGGATCCGTGGCCGTCTTGCCGAGTAAGGGGCTCGTATTTTCCCAGTATTCTTATATTTCCCTGCTGTGAATTTTAAGGCATATCATATAATTTTTTAGACATGTTTAAAATTAACAGAAACTGTTAGGGTTCCGGGGTTTCATTTTCGTGTTTTCCGTCGTTCGAACTTCTAATTAGTTGATAACAAGCTAGTAATGGTTTAGTTGGCTCTGATACCACTGTAAGTCCATGTCACGCACCCCACGAACTTGCGGGGAGGCGGAATATATGAAAAACGATTATCAAAGCTTCGTAACACGGACTTGAGCGCATGAATCGTATCTAAACCGTTACTAGCAAACTACGAGAGGTTTAACTACTCGGATTCGAAGTTATACCTCACGTTACTAGTCCTTCGGGTCTTCATCGCTGTCCTCCACTCCTCGTAGGCTCCTTGGAACATCGGCACCTCAACGGCCTCCTCGAGTCAAAGACGATCCACCCGAGAACTCCTACGCCAAGCTTGATCTCTAACTTGAGATAACTAGGTTGCTCAATGTGCTAATCTAAGCTACCTAGGGGATATAGAGTGAGGTTATGGATGTATTAGTCTATCTAATCCTTGATCTCAACACATGAGAGGGGAGGATTAAGGTTTCAAGAGAGAGCTTGAGGAGAGAGAAGGTGAGCATAAGTTATGAATGAAAAAGCTTCTCACTTCTAATATATTATGAAGCATAAGAAAATCAAAAAGAATAAATCAAAATGCATTATCATCATGCTTCATTAAATATATCCAATGAATCATCAAGTGAGTCATTAAGCAATAAATGCTTCATTCACTCACCTGAATGATTCATCTATGTGAGTCACAATTTCATTAAATGTGCATGCCACCTTACCCTCCATGTCTTCATCCATCTAGAAGCTTCTCAACAAATTACGAGAACACCCCTCCTATCTGTGAAAACACGGAAAAACTTTAGACTGTATAAATCTAATAACCTGATACTAGAATCTGGCTTAAACCAAAGCCGGCTAGCAAAAACTGTCTAAACGTCGCACGTGCGTTTAAACACGTATGCGTCCGAACCCTTGTCGTAAAACCATACGACCTCTATATCGTTTCGCCTGGAGCGGGGAAACTCTCTGTGTGGGACTCTAAAGACTCGACACTACGCTGGCAGTGGGTTTAACCAGAGACCGCAAGCGGCACTAGCTGTACATAACGGTCCCCAGGTAGATGTCGATAAGAAGGCCGATGAGGAAACCTATCCGAACTCCTACTGAGCCTAATGTGACAATCTCCGTACAGTCCGGTCTGTTCGTCTAAGACTATCACATATCGAGCCTAGGGGGCGGCAAGCGTCAGTCCCCTAATAGCCGTATAAGTCGTGTCCGAGCGTAGCCCATTACACCCTGAGTAACTACTGGAACCTACCAGTAAATCTCGCTTGTCCTGGCCAGGGACTTTGCGTAATGGCTCTCTAACACAGCGCGATATCAACTCCCAATACCGGGAGAGACGAATCCTATCTAACCGCCACTGCCTCCAAGTTTTCGGGACAGCACCCAACTGCTACCTGTTTGCATGACTCTTTTGAGCCATGGTAGGGTAGCAATCTAAGAACAGTGGGACACACTCGAGGCGAAGTAGCAGTGTCAAGTCTGCGGAGTATGCTGTACTCATGTCACCTGGGAATTGTTAACTGACGATTGGTATAATACCAACCAACAGTTCCTTTGCGAGTCATGTCCGGTGTACCCGTAACCTAACGAGCACCTGTATACTATCTCCAGTACGACGTACTGATGGCTGTGGGACAGACCATCTCCCCAACTGGGATGAGAAGCGTACACACTAGTCTACTCTGGAGTATCGATGCCCAGTCTCGATAATCCTACGACTAGGGACAAGTATAGGATGTTGCTTATAGACTACCCAGCCCCCACTAGTGTGACTGCCATCACAATGCTGGTAATCAAGCAAAGATCCTATGGGCTCTACTGATATGTATAAGTGATACGTTACAAGAAACTGTAAGTCCACGTTACCTCTCCCGGTACTTACGGGCTTGCGGAAATGATGAAAAACGATTTTCAAGAGGTGGTAACATGGAATCAAAATACGGATCTTTGTTAAACAATTATCTAACAAACCTAACAAGAGTTTTACATACTCGGTTAGGGGTTATACCTTAACATGAACTCCTTCTCTTGGTCTCCTTGCGGTGGTCGGATCGGCCTCACCTCGTCGTCTCTTTGTGCCGAAGATGGATCCACTTGAAAGCTTCTACCTTTGGCTTCACTTCAAACTAGAAGAAACTAGAACACTTAGTTTTCTAAACCTTGTGAACTAGGATGAGTAGAGGAGTGTGTTGGGTTTTATCGCAATGGTTCTTGCTTCTCAACACATGAGACAAGTGAACCATGAACTAGAGAGAGCAAGAGGAAGAGGGAGAGCTCAAGCAATGGAGAGAAAGCAAATGAAAGAATGTGCAAGACTTTTTGCCATACTAGCTCTCATAATCCAAAATCATGATAATAAGTAATAATAATTGAGTATTATGTGATGGTTGTTATCATGTCAAATGGCAATATCATTTCTTGCATTAAATGCAATTTGTGAACAAAACAAGTAAGCTCAAGTCAATGCCAAGAAATGATAGCCATTGTCATGATAGTGGTCAACAAGTCAACAACCCTAGTCAACCGGTCAACTAAGTGAACAAGTCAACAAAGTCAACCATCTACAACCATGTCACAAACATACTTAATTAATATTATTGTCAATCATATTTCTTATTCTCATTAGGTTTTAGCAAAAAGTCAACAACCCCAAAGAGAATCCTCTGCCTCTGTCTCTCTGTCAACTGTGCATACACACCCGTATCCGCGTTCCGAGGAACACGAATACATACGAGATAAAACCAATCCCAAAACATACACTAGGATTTGGCTTAAACCAAAGACCGCTAGAGTTTACTGTACGGATACTAAACGAGGACAAGTGCACAGATGTGACCGAACCCTGTCGCAAAATCATGCGACCTCTACTCTTTCGCCTGAAGGCGAATAGCTTTCTGTGTGGGACTCTAAAGACTCGACACTACGCTGGCAGTGGGTTTAACCACAGACTGCAAGCGGCACTAGCTGTGCGTTGTTCATATCAGATTTTTGCATTTTTATACCGCCCAATTTTTATCACATTGCATATCGGTAGGTACTCTTGAGCCGTGTTTGCTAGTCAATTGCAGGATACAGGTTCTCGGCTCTGAACGGTGAAATTTATTGAAAAACACGACAAAATCCGGGTTCTTGCCATTCACAGATAAATCACGGATCTCCGCTCTTTATCCGTCTGTTGCCACACACCAGTTTAAGAGACAAAATGGCAAATCAATGTCGTTTTCATGCACAAGGCTCAATGGCAACACAAGATCCAAGAAATGTACACGGAGCTCGAGGAAATCATGACAAAAAGATCCACATCAAACCACCTTTTGCTCAACAGAAATTCTGGAAAAATCGTGAAGAAAATCTGAGAAAAATCATATGCCAGAATAAAGGACATAAAAAACCAGGGAAGCCCAAAAAAGCAGTGCACCCAACTTCTCTAAAGGGCCGCGGAACCGCGGCCAATAGGGTGTCTAGGCCGAGGTTCCGCGGCCGTATAGTGGCGGCAGTCGACCAAATTTTAGAGGCTGTTTTGTCTTTTCATCTTTATTCTGAATGTTGCCCTACATTTTCATTTCCCAGCCTATAAATAGCCCAGAACCTTGTGAAGCCAAGGGTGCATAATCTTGTATTTTTTAGGGTTTAGAATACTTGTTTCTTCTTCCTCTTCTCATCTCTTCTCCATTGAAAAACTTGTAGTGAGCTTTTGTGAGTGAAGAATGATGAATAAAGAAGTTCCTTTTGTTATTATATCTTGTCTTGTTCTTTAGTTAAATTATTATTGCTTGTAATTTTCATTTGTTAACTTAGTTGTTGTTATTTCTTGTTATTTCTTTCTTTTCTCTTTTCCTTTATCCTTAAACAACCATGACGCTTACGCTTGATCCTTGCCAAGGTGAGGTCGCAAATAGCTAGTTGTTATCTTCTAATCTCCTTCTTTCTATCTTCCTCGTTTGTTTTGTTTTCTTTTCATTATGATTTGTGAGTAGTTTCATACTTGTTAGGGTAGGATAAGGGAAGTTTGAGAGAAGAAAATCTCTCTCACTCTTTCCTTACCCAACATCTTAAATCGACTCCCGTTAATTGAACCACAATCCGCTCCTTACGGCACCCTATCCTACATGATAGCGGTGATTCCGTAGTGAGACCGGTTGTGGTTGAATTAACCGGAGGTTATGGCTAAGAGCCAAGAACGGACGGACAATCACCAAAAGGAAGAACTTATGCGTTGGAAAGCCTAGCTTATACCCGCAAGTTCCTTCCTAGTCGTGCTAATCCCCGTTGTTGTCGATTACCGTAACACCGATATTAAGAGTGGCAACGAAAGAGGTGAGCGACTCCTAACTCAAACTAACCTAATCCTAACCCTAACAAGTTCTCTTTACATATCATTTTAACACTTAATTAATCACAACAAAATCTGGAAAACTGGACTTAACTCGTTAAAACACTTAGAAAAAGATTCCCATCTCCCTGCGGACGACCCGTACTCAACCGGCTAGCTACATGCGAAACCGTTTTGATTGCGGTAATTAACTAAACTTTAACACGCAGAATCTCTACAAATCAAATGGCGCCGTTGCCGGGGAGACGGTAGTTTATTTCTTTGTGTAATTTCGGGTTAACTTGTGAATATAACCGAAAAACAAAACAAAAAAAAATATACTTTGTAAAAAATCATTTTGTTATTTTTGATTAGTTTTTGTGCAAGTGTGCAGGATAATACGGAGTTCGAGTTCAGTGCCAAAGACGTGGGAAGATAGACCCACATCTCACGATTACACCGCGACGGATCAAAACGAAGCAAACGGTCTACTGTAAGATTCTGGAGCAGTTCCTGTGAACAAATCAAGATTCAGGACATACAGACAAGTAGAGGACAGCCACAACAGCACACACTAGGAATTTGAAGCCCCGATCCCTCCATACAGCCGCGGAACCGCGGCCTTAGCACGTGTTTGTGTTGGAGATAGTGCCCTCAGAGTCAATTATTGGATCACAGGCACGTGATTGCAATGATTGAGGGAGGACTTATCCCGGTAGGACACTCTTACTCGAGATGATAGTATGCTATCTGGTTTATCTTTATCATCGTGTACTGCTTTAGGTGACCTGACATGTCGCTATTACACGTTGATAGAGCCCCTAGGATTCTTGCTTGACTACCAGCAGTATGATGGCGATCATATACGTGAGAGCTGGCGGTCTATAAGCACATCCTTAAAAGGTCCCTAGTCGTAGGAGTTTCGAGACAGGGCATCGATACTCCATTAGTAGACTAGTGTATACAGTCGAGACCCCGACGAGGGGCGGTGGTCGGTCTCACAAGCCACTGGTGTCAGTTGGTTCACCTAAGATGTATACAGGTGCTCATTGGGTTATGAGTACATCGGACAGGACTCGCCGGGAACATGCTAGTTGGTCTTATACCAGATGTCAGTTAGCAGTTCCCTGGTGACATGTGTACAGGTTAGTTCATCGACCTGAGATCGTCATTTGTCTCGTGTGAGTTCCCACTGTGCTTTGATTACTACCCTACCACGGCTCAAAGGAGTCGTGCAAACAGGTTTTAGTTGGGTACAGTCCCGAGCCACATGGAGGCAGTGAGCGGATCTGCAGGGGTTCGTCTCTCCCGGTATTGGGGGTGAGGTCGCGCTGTGTCTAGGAGAGCCATTACGCAAAGCCCTCGGCCGAGGCAGGAGATTAACTGGAAGGTATTCCAGTAGTATCTCAGGGCGTTCTGGGCTACACTCCGACACGACTTGTACCGCTTTTGGGGGTCTGACTTTTACCAACCCCCTAGGCCCGCCAATGCGATACTCATAGACGAACGGAACGGACTGTACGGATATTGTCACTGACAGGCTCAGTAGGGTGTCAGGATGAGTTCGCTCATCGACGTCCCTTTTAGTCAATTGCTGGTGGCCCGTCACGTATTGGCTTATACCTCTGACGTGCTGGTGGTTAAATCCACAGCCATAGTATTGACGAGTCTTTAGAGTCCACCACACTTACAGTTACCCAAGTTTCGGGCGAAACGCTGTAGAGGCCGTATGGAGATATGGCAGGGTTCGATCAGATACGTGCGGTATTGCACGGATCGTGATCGGACGGATTTTACTAGCCGGTTTTGGTTTAAGCCGGATCCTAGTTTAGCACAGTGTAGATTTTGTCTCATTGCATTTGTATCCGGTCGGAATACAGATGCGGGTGTGTATGCACAGTATCGGGGTTTTCCTGTAATTTATTACGGGACCAGTTTTCTGGAGTTGCCAGTTTGCATTCCGTTCCGGCCGGTTTTCCTTTGTTCTTTCCCGGCCGGGCTTTCCGATGGAGGGGGTTATTTGCAAGTTTGCAAATAACATTTGTGGAGGGGGTATCTTGCATATTGGTGGCATCATGATAGCTTTTCATGATGAGATTCTTTTTCCTTCTCATCATTTGCTTTATGTGATTAGAAGTGATAAGAATGGTTGATGTGAGCTTTGCTTTAGGATGTGGTCACCTTTTCTTTTCTCCAACACTCACCTCCCTAATATGTTTTGTGATTCCCTCCACCATTTCCTTATGTCCATGGCCGGCCACAATTTTGGAAAGGAGAGAGAAAATGAGAGGTTCCATTTTTGGTGAGGAAAATTCATCATCTCATTCCATGCTTGATAAATGAGAGCTCCACTTCAAAGTTCCATTCTATTCCTCCATCAAGGCAACATAACCCCAAAGAGACATAGCACTACACATTCTACAGCAAACGTTGGGCACGACGACTTGCCAGCTTTGTGCCCGAGTTTCCTCGGTATTGAGGTGGGAGCCCGTAAAAGATGCAGACGATGTGGTGCCCTTCCGGCAAGGAGGCGACGACCGGAGTTTCCGCGGGAGATCGGGACGGTGATGAGAAGACCGAAGGACTCGGATCACTCGGTATATCTCTCACCCTTTCTCTTGATAGCTAGTATCGGTTAATGGTTACGATCCGGGTTTATTGTCCGCGGTCGCGCCAGTTTAAAAGTTAAGAAAATTTTGATTCCGCATTTTGGCCTCGGATAGACGGTCGGGGCGCTGCCGTGGCACAACATGGTATCAGAGCCACGCCATTAACCTTGCCTAGCTTGTTCTAATGTGTTTTACTTATCCGATCGACCAAAATTCCAAAAACCGCGTTTTGCTTGCATCAGTTTTCTGTCGAATTTTTTTGGTGTCCAAAAATTTTTCAGGTGATTGCAGAATGATGTATAGAGAATCCTAAGAACACTGCAAAAATTTGGTAGCTTGATCATTCCATACAACCGCGGAACTGCGGTAATGACCCCTCTTTTGCCGCGGTTCCGCCGCAGTATGTTTGCTTCGTTTGACCAATTTTTTGTGGTGGGCTTTTGGGCTTAAGATAGGGGTTTTGGAATATTAAAATTGGGCCCAGAATTTCTGTGAGTGCTACAGTATTATTTGGGGCCCACTTGTTAATTTTTGATCGATCGGATATTTTAAACACATTATTTCACAGTAGTTACATTATATCTGCGACCGTGAATGTCACTTGATCGGTAAATCCCGTCTAACTGCTATGGCCCGGTTAGACGGATTTGCGAACGTGACTTTCACGTTGATGTTCTGTGTTTTTGCTGTGATGTTGCGGATCGGTCGTGGGGGATAGCCTGGATGCAATGTTAGTACAGTTTTGTTTTATATGTACATTTGATATTGCGGGGCAAGCGTCCGACATGTGGACTGTCGTCACTGCCTGATTGTATTATTCTTTTGGGGCACGACCTGGTTGCGGTCGATGTACCCGGTGTATGTATATTTTACTTTCTGTACTAGGTTTACCCCGCGGAGGGGTGCACGGATAGCCGGGTTCTAGAGGGTAACGGGCCCGCATCTCATGGCATTGAGACGGAGGGGGCTTCACTCTAGGATTGGCGGGCTATTCGCCGCACTCGTAGGGGGTACAGGTTGGCCCAGGAGGGGTGCCCAAGTTACCGGATTCCGCGAAGTGCTGGGTGGTCCATTCACGGTGCTAGAGGGGACTGCCTCGCTTCAGGTCTTGGCGGGTGACATGCCGCGCCCGTAGGGGTCTAGGTTTTCATTGCACAGGCTATCCACACGACCAGGGGAACGTCGGGTTTCAGCAGCGGCTCTGTGAAACCCGGGGCTTCCAGATATCTGTATTGTTCTGTGATGCTGTACATTTCTGTGATGTTGCATTTTATCACGCCTTGAGCGAATATAATATATTGGTATATATATTAGTAGATGTTGTATATGTTTTGCATCCGCGCTAGTCCAGACCCCGCTCTGTCGTTAGTTAAGTAACCTAACGGGTGATGACGGGACCCAGTGGCGAATGCGGATGTCATATACGTACATCAGTATATTTTCGTTCTTTGTGGTGTGATTATATGATGGGACTGCATTGATTCGGATCAACGCAAGATAAACAAACCTATGCTGATGTTGTTGGAACACTTTTTCAAAAAGATGTTATTGCAAGGATGTTCTCTTTTGTTTTGCATAGTGGTATTCAGTTAGAATATCCTGCTCCTCAGTCGACGAGGCAAGGGCCGAGATCCCTTCACCGGGAGTGACCCCTTGGACAGAAGTTTGCGTCAGGGTAATAACTTCACTATAGCCGATTACTTTTTGCTTTGCATCGTGGTATTCAGTTGTAATATCCTGCACCTCATTCTACGGGGAAAGAGCCGAGATCCCTTCACCGGGAGTGACCTCTTTAGCAAAGGTTTTCGTCACTATAATTTTATAAAAAGATATCCAGTTCCTTCTACGATATCAAGTTCATTACGGTAAAAGGTTTTTCGCCAAAAAACATTCGTAGCCCTCCGTCATTTCGGATTAGTATTGCATAGTATTCGCGCTACATTTGTCGTTGCTATTCGCCGAGGCGTAGTGTGCGGTAGCTCTGTAATGCTTTCTGTCGCATGGATATGTGGATTGGTTAGGACAGTCGTACGACTTTGTTGATTATTCGTCAAGGGTCGTGCGGGTGGGTTTAACGCAATCAAGAAATTGACGGGTTGAACTTGACTAGGACCTTTTGATTTGTTGATTATTCGTCAAGGTCACTTGGGTCCTAGGGGTAAAAATCACATCGGGAGTTTCAAAAGAACTGAAACTTGCAAGATATGCGCATACCTTCTGGAGTGTGATGACGTGAGCGGATTCCGTCACATTATCATGCAATGATAGTTGGATCCCGATTCCCACTGATGAGTTGGTTTACTCCTCGGGTGATCCCGACTAATTCTTCTTTCAGGTTTGGAGAAGAATTTGACGTTACAGTGGGAGGTTTACTGATTAGATAAATTGGTAACCATTCTGATCTAGCATAGAGTGCACGCTGAGTGTTTCTTTTCTCTCTCTCTTTGGCAGCGACCTTTGACCCAACCCTTGACTATGACTCAGTGACCAAGTTGACCGAACCTTCTTTAACACTGGCTTTTGGATTGTCAGAGTTGCAAACCTCATTGCCACTCCTGCTTTTACCCTTTTCTCCGGGACACCCCGTATTATTACGAACGTCCACTTCCATTAGACAAAACCATCGTATGGTTATATACGAACTCGAAGGACTCCGAGGATGGTTTTTGGTTCTGGAGAAAACGGATAGGACTATTCAGTTGTCTTTTCTTTTCACCTTCTCTCAGGTTGCGAGTACTCCTTGGTTTAGGAGTAGTACACCTATTTCGCAAATTGGATAGTCTTCTTCCAAACCATAGGCTGGTGCCGACCGGTAGGGAATGAAGAAAACCAGTTAGCCTAAACGGTGTACAAAAGGTATTAAGTTAAGACAAAGTAAGGGATTAGTAAGAGGGCAAAGTAAATTGCGACTGATATTCACGACCAAACCAAGTATTTCTTCGCCAATCCTAAATCAACTTTGTATTTCTCCATGACACTCCGTATCACTACGAAGAACCACAGTTTATTGGATAATCCATCGTATGGTTATATACGAACTCGAAAGGAACTTGTTCCAGTTCGGGGATGGATTCTAGTCCAGGAGAAATAGGAATACGGTTTATTCGGTTGTCTTTTCTCTTCACCTTCTCTCGCATTGTGAGTGCTCCTAGGATTAGGACAGTACACCCATTATGCTTATTGGATAGTCTTCTTCCAAACCATAGGCTGGTGCCGAACGGTAGGGAAGGAAGAAAACCAATTGGCCTAAAGGGGTGTGCAGAAAGTAATGACTAAAGACATATAAAAGGATTTGGAGAGGTGGCACAGAATTATACGGTTACAATTGTGAATCTGGATAATGGAAGAGGCATTACAAGGAATACCAGGATACCCCGACAAAACATTTCAATGTTTCAGTTTCACTGTGTACTGTTAATAGAAAACTGATTTCCCAATTAGACACTTGCTCCAGGGTATGTATTTACCAGGTATGATTCTCACATCTGTATGGTTTTACAGATGATGAGTGGGAGTAAGTTATTGGGAATTGGGTGATCATCCTCATTATGTCGGAATTCGTTGTAATCGGTGATATTTGAGGAAGTCACCTGGGTTGTTTGCCGGACGACAATTATTTGGTTTTGAATATCCGTTGTTATGCACCAATTTCAAATTGATATATCTGTACGTCTATTTTTATAGAGTGAGATATACCTTTTAAAATTATGTCTTTGACATTTACCTATATCATTGGATGGTTAGGTAAGGAGCATTGAACAACGGTGTAATTCTTCTTAACCATAAGTACAGTTTTCAACCTACGACACACAGTGAATGAGTCACTAGACTCAAGGGACTTATACAGAGTATTGTATGTTGTCCAGCGTCCATCAGGACAGAGGGGTTGGTCCTCGTACTATATTCAGTTTACTTATGACTTCTCTAGGTTTTAGACAGGTGTTTCGTTGAAACACAGGGTCTGAATTTTGAGAAGTTATAGGTATTTGAATAAAGTAGAGAACCAGGTATTGCAAGTATCGGGATTCTTCAAAGTGATCGAAGATGTAGATACTTGTGTATGGTATTCAGTTGAAAGTAATGGTTAAGAGAACTTGCTTCTTTTTTCAGGTTACTCATAATTGGAAGCATTCCTAAGTTGAGTAACGCTGATCGGCCTCTCTCCATTTACTTGACATGCACTGGAGACAGCTGCTTGATTTGAATCTGGTTCAATTAAATCAGTGCCTCTGCTTCTGTATTGGATATAGAACAGTTCATATCTTGACATTGTTAAGGTACGGGGAGTTGTCCGTCTTATGCTTAAAACCAGACTCCGGATATCTCAAGGCACGTTTCTGTAATGGCAGTTTGTGGGTTGACCCAGGCTATGACGAGGGCTGACTTTCTACCATCTGGAAAATCAATAGCGATATTGTTCTTGACTCGCCACAGTTTTAATAAAAATGGATTTTTTCAGAGAACGGTAGTGGGAGTATGGTAGAACTGGAAGTAATTCCAGAACTACAAACGATTACTGAAGATTTGATAAGGAACCTAAAGATTCAATCTGGATTGACATTCCATTGGCCACTCCGCAGATACGGTGGGTAACTTCAGGCACCCGAGAGGTACTCCGGTAGCCTCAAGGACGGTGACAGGGAAGTTCTTGTTTACCCAGACTTACCATTGCTATTGTTCCAGACTGTGAGATCCGGCAGGAGGATGAGTGTAGCGTCGTTCTAAACTAGCTTTAGAAGTGTACATCTATATGACGCTGCCAGAGGGTTGTCGTAGTGAGTGGGAGCAGCGGAAGCATTGGTGGACAGGTGGCTTATGTCTATTTATAGACTAAAGCAGATATAGCGGAGATAGATCATCTATTTCTGACATGATAGTCATAGGTTTGACTTCATCAGAATAGGGGATGGATCAGTTGAGAAGGTAGTAGGGTGTGATGTCCTGGTTTTGGATGACATACACAGAGTAGGAAAGGAAACTCTTATACTACGATCGGTTATACTTTGGTTGTCACACAGTGGTTTCTCCACATGGGACTTGGATATTTTATCAGACATTCTGGTTACTGGATCTATGGTTTTAGATCTAGATTTGGGTAGTTTCACAATCTGGGTACCTTGACAGCATTCTATGAGTATTTAGAATGGACGACTCCTGGCACGGTAGTGTGCCTGCAGTTGATGGAGTCACCCTCTCTAAAGGTGTCTTACAGACTAAAGGGGAAAGGGATACTCATGATTGGCAGATCACTTGCTTAAGCAATTGAGTCAATCATGAGATGTCATGTACCACACCAGATGTTGTTCTTGTAGTAGGTGCAATAAGTTGATATTAATCCAATCCTGGAGAAACAGTCGGAAGCAGTTTTAGAACATAAGTTGATGTTCTAGGGATGTGATAACGACAGCCTCTTTTAGGAGACGGTTATCATTCCAGGCTTCCAAGGTGACATGGACGACAAGGAGGTTGTCAGTGTTATAGTTTTTCCTTCTGACGAGGGGCAGTATTTTGGACAGATAGTCCTAGGAAATACTGAGGGAGGCATGGCGCAGGATACTGATTAAGTTCAGTTGACGATACAGTCTAAGAAGTCTGGATTTGGAGTTCATTTATGAACTAGGTCCCATCAGACATCCAGACGTTCCAAGACAGGTATTGCTCATTTCGGGAGATGGTTTTCTCCGCGAACTTGAGATATAGAGAGACATAGAAAGAAACTTCACTGCGGATCCACTCACTGAGGCTATTCCTCGAACGCAATAGTTTCGCAAACGGGTTTTGTGAGACTGACTAGTAGAGAAGTTGGGTGTTCGGTATCACACGGGCTGTGAGTATGCGACATCGCAATAAATAGCCTTGAGTGCAAGTGGGAGATTGTTGGAGATAGTGCCCTCAGAGACAATTATTGGATCACAGGCACGTGATTGCAATGATTGAGGGAGGACTTATCCCGGTAGGACACTCTTACTCGAGATGATAGTATGCTATCTGGTTTATCTTTATCATCGTGTACTGCTTTAGGTGACCTGACATGTCGCTATTACACGTTGATAGAGCCCCTAGGATTCTTGCTTGACTACCAGCAGTATGATGGCGATCATATACGTGAGAGCTGGCGGTCTATAAGCACATCCTTAAAAGGTCCCTAGGCATAGGAGTTTCGAGACAGGGCATCGATACTCCATTAGTAGACTAGTGTATACAGTCGAGACCCCGACGAGGGGCGGTGGTCGGTCTCACAAGCCACTGGTGTCAGTTGGTTCACCTAAGATGTATACAGGTGCTCATTGGGTTATGAGTACACCGGACAGGACTCGCCGGGAACATGCTAGTTGGTCTTATACCAGATGTCAGATAGCAGTTCCCTGGTGACATGTGTACAGGTTAGTTCATCGACCTGAGATCGTCATTTGTCTCGTGTGAGTTCCCACTGTGCTTTGATTACTACCATACCACGGCTCAAAGGAGTCGTGCAAACAGGTTTTAGTTGGGGACAGTCCCGAGCCACATGGAGGCAGTGAGCGGATCTGCAGGGGTTCGTCTCTCCCGGTATTGGGGGTGAGGTCGCGCTGTGTCTAGGAGAGCCATTACGCAAAGCCCTCGGCCGAGGCAGGAGATTTACTGGTAGGTATTCCAGTAGTATCTCAGGTCGTTCTGGGCTACACTCCGACACGACTTGTACCGCTTTTGGGGGTCTGACTTTTACCAACCCCCTAGGCCTGCCATGCGATACTCATAGACGAACGGACCGGACTGTACGGATATTGTCACTGACAGGCTCAGTAGGGTGTCAGGATGAGTTCGCTCATCGACGTCCCTTTTAGTCAATTGCTCGTGGCCCGTCACGTATTGGCTTATACCTCTGACGTGCTGGTGGTTAAATCCACAGCCATAGTATTGACGAGTCTTTAGAGTCCACCACACTTACAGTTACCCAAGTTTCGGGCGAAACGCTGTAGAGGCCGTATGGAGATATGGCAGGGTTCGATCAGATACGTGCGGTATTGCACGGATCGTGATCGGACGGATTTTACTAGCCGGTTTTGGTTTAAGCCGGATCCTAGTTTAGCACAGTGTAGATTTTGTCTCATTGCATTTGTATCCGGTCGGAATACAGATGCGGGTGTGTATGCACAGTATCGGGGTTTTCCTGTAATTTATTACAGGACCAGTTTTCTGGAGTTGCCAGTTTGCATTCCGTTCCGGCCGGTTTTCCTTTGTTCTTTCCCGGCCGGGCTTTCCGATGGAGGGGGTTATTTGCAAGTTTGCAAATAACATTTGTGGAGTGGGTATCTTGCATATTGGTGGCATCATGATAGCTTTTCATGATGAGATTCTTTTTCCTTCTCATCATTTGCTTTATGTGATTAGAAGTGATAAGAATGGTTGATGTGAGCTTTGCATTAGGATGTGGTCACCTTTTCTTTTCTCCTACACTCACCTCCCTCATATGTTATGTGATTCCCTCCACCATTTCCTTATGTCCATGGCCGGCCACAATTTTGGAGAGGAGAGAGAAAATGAGAGGTTTCATTTTTGGTGAGGAAAATTCATCATCTCATTCCATGCTTGATAAATGAGAGCTCCACTTCAAAGTTCCATTCTATTCCTCCATCAAGGCAACATAACCCCAAAGAGACATAGCACTACACATTCTACAGCAAACCTTGGGCACGTCGACTTGCCAGCTTCGTGCCCGAGTTGCCTCGGTATTGACGTGGGAGCCCGTAAAAGATGCAGACGATGTGGTGCCCTTCCGGCAAGGAGGCGACGACCGGAGTTTCCGCGGGAGATCGGGACGATGATGAGAAGACCGGAGGACTCGGATCACTCGGTATATCTCTCACCCTTTCTCTTGATAGCTAGTATCGGTTAATGGTTACGATCCGGGTTTATTGTCCGCGGTAGCGCCAGTTTAAAAGTTAAGAAAATTTTGATTCCGCATTTTGGCCTCGGATAGACGGCCGGGGCGCTGCCATGGCGCAACAGTTTGGCCGCGGAACCGCGGCCATTTGTTGTCTTCAGTGGCCCAAATTTTTGGTAACTCTCTCTATCCTCTTCCCCACTCCTCTGGACTCCAATAAACAGTGTTTTCTGCAGCATTCTTTGCGCAAATTCTCTTCCCCCTTCCAATAAACTGTTCTTGTGCAGGATTCTTTGCGCCGCGTTAAAAATAAAAAAATTGTTTGCAGTTGATTTGTTACTGCTTTGCATTCATTAATACGGACATAAGGGGCTTGAAAACAATTCAGATTGGGTGGGGATTTCATCACCCTTCCCAGGACCCCAAAAAATCACAAAAAGCATATGCATTGACCATTGTTAAATTAAAAAAATACTAGACTCATCCCTAAGGACTTCGCGCTCAATAGGACAGAGGACTAGTTACAGGCATCGGCCGTTTATCCTATCTGACTTTTGCGGTGCCTAGGCAAGCGTGTCGAAGGCAAGTGGTTATTTAATTAAGGAACTTCGCGAAAGCGTTGGATAACCTCCCACTTACCTGGCACTTACCTGGCCGCATTTGACGGAGAAGAGGCGGTTTGAGGTCCTATTTCTAGCCCTGTGGAACAGTTAGGAGCTGTCTAGCAGACCTAGGTGACCCTAGATCTAGGTGAGATTGTGCATATCTTATTTGTGATTGCTTAAAGCCGTAAGTCCGTACATATTTCTGTAAAGCTCTTTCTAAAGAAAAAAAAAAGAAGAAGAAAAAATCAAAAACTTTTATAAAAACTTACCCTTTGTCGCCAAATCCATTTTTCACCCATTGTTGGAGATAGTGCCCTCAGAGTCAATTATTTGATCACAGGCACGTGATTGTAATGATTGAGGGAGGACCTATCCTATAACGTTTTGAAAATCGTTTCGGTGAAATTTCGAAAAAACGGTAAAATAAGGGGGTTTTCTGTAAAAAGTCAAAATGCAAATATCTTTATTATAAAATTAAATATACATATTCTAGATATGTAATTGCTAGTATTTGGTGTTTATTGAGCCACTGGTAAAATTTCAAATTTTCTGAAAATTTTTCCGAAATTAATTATTTTAATATTATTTTAAGCCGTCACTAATATATTTAATTAGGGAAAATTACAAATTGGAATGAGTTGAAACAAATTTTGTACATCATAAAACTTTAAATAAAATTTTATCATGTGGTTTTTGAAATGAAAACGTTTGCCAAAGCGGTTTAGAAATTTTCGAAGAAATAAGGCTTTTTTTGGTGAAATTAGTGTAAATGGAAGTGGGGTATAACATTTATCTTTTTTCCACCCAAACTCACCACTATCCCCATCCCCCTCATGGGCTGGCCGAACCCAAGCTGCCCCACTTCCTCTTTTTTTTATCCACACCAAGTTGAGAAGAGAAAAGAAATTGAAGGGAGAAAAAGAAATATTAATTTAAGAGGTATGGGTACTTGATGTATGGGAGTTGACTAACAAATTCCTCACTCATTTTTTTACCACTCACTCCCTTCACTGGCCGAGCCTTCCCCTAGCTGCAGGCCAAAAAAATCCCACCTCATTTCACCTCCAAATTTCATCAATTTTGCATCAAAATCCATCAAAAACATCACTAATCCCAAATCCAACTCCTACCCATTATTTCTTGCCTATCTAGCATGGATCTAGGAGCATGGAAGCTATTTTTGGAGGCTAGGATTTGCATGCTAGAACTCAATTGGGAGGTATAAATTTTAACCCTTTAGTGAAATTGTTGTTTAATTGCTTTATGTTAGCTTATTAAGTGTTTAATTTGGTTTTAGATTGGTTCTAATTGCATGATTGAAAAATTCAAGAATGAGGTTGATTTCAAGTTAGGGTTTTGAGTAGTGGGATTATGGTTGTGTGATGTATTTAACATCTTAAGACATGTTAAAACCTAATCTAGTTGCTAGTTGCAAATTGTTAACTTTAAATTGTAATAATTAAGCTATATTGCAAACTAGGTTTTAAAATTAAATCAAATTGTAAGATTAAAAATCTAATTAGGTTCTTCATGATATCATTAATTTTATAAGTTGTAGTTTACCACCTTAGTTCATGCAAAACCTAGTGAAGTTGATGATTTGTGAATTGTTATTTTGAAAATTGTTAAAATTGGATATTTTGGCAAACTAGGATTTTGGGGTTAATGAAAATTTAATGGGATTAATTTTTGTAAATTGTTTTTATGACTTATTTAAGATGTTTAATAAGTATTATGACCATTAAAATTGTTAAAACATCAAGTTTCGTTTTAAAACGGCTAATTGATGGTTACTAGGTTTCTTGTAATAAATCGATTCAATCAATTTATTGGTTTTGATGATTTCACCCTATTTCATGTATATGTTTAGTGTAATGTGAAACCACGACTGGTGCGTTTGAATTTTTCATCGAGGGTTGGTTTGGCTATTCCGGCATGTGTAGGCGATAGGTTTTGACCTGTGCGTGATACGTGTGCCGATTTGGTTTTCTTATGCCGTTTCGATTTCGAATTGGGTTTTTATGCGATACGGTGCGTTATGATATGTAGGTACCCCATGTGGACTTCGAGACGACAAGCAAGCGCGTGGCGACGTCGGCACCGGCAATCGAGGATCAGGTGAGTAGATTTATATCTACGGGGAGAAGTCGGGTGGATGGCGTATAGCACCCCCGCAGTCCGTAGTATAGTTCATATATATATGTTTATATAGGTGTTTTTTTGATACGAGAAGATGTATCCATGTTATGTTTAGGTGTTCCTGGATTAGCTTTGGGTTAGTTGCGAAACCCTAGAGTAGTTGTTATACCACATACGCACACACAGACTTGCATACATTACTTTCTTGTGCACCGATTGGGATATGTATATATGTATATATATGCGTGGGTATGGGACTATGCATATGTACATTCATATACACATGCATGGATAATGAGAATAGTACTTAGGATTTAAGATGAATCGATGAGATTTGAGTTAAGGCCGTGAGATCGGTGATATAGCGGGGTTCGTATTTGAGATACGACATGACGTTGTAACGGGTCTTGACGTAGTGTTTCACACACGTGCATGCATACTTAGGCGGTATCAGTATTGTACTAGACGTAGATCTGTACCCCGATCATGATATTTGATAAAGAGGATACCAGATGAATAGTATGATGAATGTGATATTGACCCGTACCCAGATTTGGGATGCCGTACGACAGATTTACGTACGAGCTATATATTGATGATTGATCCGTACTCTTGACTTAGGATGTCTGACTATGGATATGTTATCTGATATGATATTATTGAGGCGGGATCACCGACTATACATATACAGGTATGTATATGTATCGACTCAGATGATAGCCGGTTTCCTTACCTGTAGTTTAGCTTGTTAGTTCAGCCGTATAGTTTAGTGTAGTTGTTAGATTAGATTAGACTCCTACCTATTTCAAAACTAGCGGATTGTGGGTATTTTAAAGGACAGGTTAAGGGATTTACGGATATTTCAAAAGACGTATCCTTTCTTAAAACCACCGTAGCCCTTATTTTCAAAACCCCACGATTCGTGTTATTTCAAATGGCACCATTGTTTAATATTTAGCTCCCGCTCATTATGGTTGCTCGCTCCGCATCACATACTTACATTGTTATTTCATATTGCATTGTTGATATTATGTTGTTAGGACACCAGCACCATTACCGATGATGCGTATGTACCACGTACGCTTACTTGTCGGCTCACACACATCTTCATCGGTAATTGCCATGTCACGTACACTTTAGAAAATATTATTGCTTAACTTAGCCTGATAGCTAGTAGTTTGACATGATATTAATGTACTTATCTTATATGCCAGCTTAGATATTGTAGTTATTACTTGTCACTTCATGCATACTGTTATTCATTGTTATGCCGTATTCATGGATTCCCATGCCTACATTCATGGTTTTACATGCTATTGATGATTTGGATTCGCATTTCCATGAGATTTTCTGGATTTGGGGGAAAACCGCAAAACTTGTATAAGCTTCTTTCTTCTCTTTTAAATAAAAAGTGTGGTTTTCCAATGATGTATGAGTCGTCCACCATGAGTTTGCTGATGGATTTCGAGACCCGATTCGAGGAGATGGATGAACCGTTTCGGGTACATGGTGGGCCCGGTAAGGTACCCCGGGGCAAGAAGCGCGTGATGATGACGATGTGAGCCTGGCAGGGGAGCACTACCTACCGGTGATTTTACCCGACACGTCGGATATCGTCGTGGTCTTGAGATGGATGGTAGGGGCCGATCTGGACTGACGGCGCCCTAGATATTGTGATTGAGACATGAGGTACATAGATTGTGACATAGAGATATCGAGGTATTTGGACACTTGTTTTGTGTCGATGCTGGGCACTGTTTTATGCTGATTTCATATATGGTACCTCATTTCTTTTAAAATACAGAAATCTCACTGATTTATGAAACCAGTTTTATTCAGAACATGCATTCTGTTTCATGCATTCATACATCATCCATATTATATATTGCTACCTGAAGCACTGACATGGGCACATGAGATTACATTCGGGTTAGATATTTACCCTAGCCATTGTTATAGGCTGCATGTTATATACATATTTGAGGATATATTATGATCATTGACCTATGATTGCGTTATTTATGCGATTTCTGTGCGTAGATGTTTTTCTACTCACGAGTTGGCAACTCACCCCCGTTGTGCTACAGTTCTTGCAGGTTTCGCCGTACAGGTTTCATTACGGCTTGCTGGCACTATTTCTTTTTCCGGATGACTTGCTAGTAGGTGGGTTTATTTGTATCGTACCCCCATTATATATCTTGTATATCATTATTCTGTTGTATCTAGAAGTTCCATCAACCAAACATGTATTTATTTTTGAGATAGAGACCAGTGAGGTTATTCCTTCGACCTTAGAGTCGCGCGTTTTATTTCTGTGGTTTTCTTGTGGTTTTAAGTTTCCTTTTGAATTTTGATCCTCGCCGTTGGCGTTGTATATTATATTTCTTGTGTGGTTGTGACCGTCGATTGACGAAGAGCTAGCTCCCGCTTGGGGTTGCCTTTTTATTGATTTCGTATACTATTCATGTTGTATCCCGTTTGGGGGCCTGTATTTACAAAGGAGACTCTGCCGAAATTTATGGGAAATATTTGATGTTTTTTTTAAAAACCGCATAATTCGGCTTATGCTATTAAAACTACTTGTTTTAAATTGGTTTTCCTTCACTCTACTACTTTTCTTGGTTTGGATTTCTGGGTTTTCGGCTTACTTAGATTACGTACGCATCGAGACGTTTCGTAGTTTAAGTGCCGGTCATGTTCCATCTTTTCGGGACGTGACAAAGTTGGTATCAGAGCGTTAGGTTTTACCTTCGGAGCGTAGGATGACCCTTGGTTGATGGAATAGGTGACTAAAGTAGAGTGACGTACCGTGGGTATGTTCCGCGGCATACTTACGATACGCTACTCCACTTAAGAAGCCTTAGGATGTACATTTCTTTGTTCAGTATTATATTCATTCCTGATCTAGTTTCATCGGTACCAGTTACGGTTTGCTGCCATGATTACGGGCACGGAGAGCTACGGCTAGAGTTGCGGTCAGCACGAGCTCGTTACGAACGAGGACTAACCAGAACATAATTCCGGCGACACATGATTGTAGAGATGTGTCTTCTGATTGTGATTTCGCTCCACGAGCGTTGGATGGATCGCTGTATGAGATTACTTGGACATGCCGATCAGCACTAGAGGATTGAGCCAATGATAGAGGCCAGCCAGATTTTGATCACCGTTGGTGTGTTGCTTACTCTTGATGATTGAGGCACCGTTCAGCGTGCAGACGAGTGAGCAAGTTGTTGCTGCGAGCGACGAGATATCGCCCCATATGTTGGAGCTATTGCAGTACAGATTGTACTAAGAGATGATAGAAGGTCGCTAGTCACCCGAGGATGAATGACTAGGACATGTGGTTCGTTCGCCTACCCGATGAGAGGTCATCAGATAAATTGATTCCAGCTAGAGACGACTTCACGCGGAGACATTGGGAGTCGACAGAGACGATCGAATGTCAGAAACCTATTATTCCAAGTTTAAAGTATTCGGAAGGGCATGCAGGAAATTCTATGGACCTCTAGAAGAATGAAACCCTAACTCGACTTAATGACCGTGTGAAAGCCTTTGAACCTTCGGGTTTGCTGCAGTTCTACGGTGCCATTAGTGAGGCTTGGATTTGCCCTTCTACGGCTGGACCACCGATGCTGTGGTATGTACTCGATACTATTGAACTGTGCCCAAGATGTTGAGCTCTTGGGGGATTATGAGGTTTTGACGACTCGATCGGATGGCTCGACTTAATTCGGATGCTAGGTGGTGAGATGCATTTCTTGGGAGACTCCCGATACGAGGATAGCCGTTGGAGCTCAGTCCATGCAGCCGCGACGAGACGAGTCCAAAGCAGACGAAATTAGAGAAAAGTGAAGTAAGAGGTTCGTACCAGATCTAGATGAGATGACGTTCCACTCCGCCGACATCAGAGATGCGATGCGCATGCCGAGACATGGTACTTGGATTTACCTTCCAGAAGGAGTCGCGATGAGTATGCAGTCGTTCCAGAGCAAGATGCAGATATAGGAAAGGACGATGACTTCCGGATAATTGGCAGAGACGAGACATGGAAGAGACCATGAGCAGGATTCCTTCCAGGACACTGCTCTAATGATACTTGCACCCAGGATCAGATGTGTCACGTACATTCAGAGAGCCAGAGGCTGACGCCAGTGATATGCTGTCTTACGAGTGGTCACGATGATTGACCGAGAGATGACCAGTGAAGTGCCAGAACGGGATCATCCCCGTTAGCACACCTAACAGGGCCGATGAGCCGATGGACCGAGAGATTGGTAATTCACAATGAAGACTTTGACCCAGGAGTGGTCATTGTTACGCACACCAGCACGCCAGAGTTCATGATCATCGACGAGACGTCCCACTAGTGACCGCGACAGTTGGCCCGAGATTCTTAGAGGATGCGCTTGAGCGGTACTATTCCGCCATTATTGATTTCGATGTTTTGGGTGATTTATTCACATGATTTGATTTTGATGATTGAGCATTTACGATCTTTGCACAGTGTTGCACTTGATATCGTTTTCGTGCTTTGGTTTCACATGTTTGTGATTTTACGATTTTAGACATTTGAGTTGATTTTGTCCGTATGCACGCACACGATTTGGTTCCTGCACTCTGTATAGTTTATATATGCTTGCAGTGCAGTGATACGTCTTTTGTGCACTTAGATGCACTGGACTTTGATTTCGATGGTGATGTTCGATATTTGTTTTGTGCACCTTGTGCAACTGATTTGATTTTGCGCATGTTCGGCACTTGATATTGGATTTCATGATTTCGTGCACGATGGATGCACCTGATTTGGATTTTCGCGCATGTTGGGCGGATGTTTTGAAGTGTGATTTTGGTGCACACCAGATGCACTAAATCGAGATTTTTCGTGCATGTCAGATGCACCTAATTTTGCCGTCAGGCACACATGTTGCCTACGACAGATGTTTCGTGCACACCCGATGCACTTAGATGTTGTTTCTGTGCATATGTATGGCACATATTTGGATTTTGATTTCCGTGCGCACAAGACGCACGTAGTTTTCATACGCGTATTTTGGGATTGATTTTTCTTATAGAGCAGTACGTTTTTATGATATTGCCATGTGTTTTCGTACTGAGCAGGACTAGTCAGAGGACAGTACCTGAATATATTTTACATGTATAGTTTCGAGTTATATCATATTGGTTTTCCTTTGGATTTGGTATTGATGTCTTCCCCATGACTTCGATGATTGCGGGATGCCTGACGGAGTTCTGATTTGAGTTATATGCTCATTTTTCATGCGCATGCGTTGCGCTACGATTTGTTTTATGTATTTATGATTTCGGAGCCCCGGCGATTTGATGGTTTTGGCTGAAATATTTTAGTATTTGGGGGAAGTTTTAATTTAAATTCGGGGACCGAATTTCTTTAAGGGGGGAAGATTGTAACGTTTTGAAAATCGTTTCGGTGAAATTTCGAAAAAACGGTAAAATAAGGGGGTTTTCTGTAAAAAGTCAAAATGCAAATATCTTTATTATAAAATTAAATATACATATTCTAGCTATGTAATTGCTAGTATTTGGTGTTTATTGAGCCACTGGTAAAATTTCAAATTTTCTGAAAATGTTTCCGAAATTAATTATTTTAATATTATTTTAAGCCGTCACTAATATATTTAATTAGGGAAAATTACAAATTGGAATGAGTTGAAACAAATTTTGTACATCATAAAACTTTAAATAAAATTTTATCATGTGGTTTTTGAAATGAAAACGTTTGCCAAAACGGTTTAGAAATATTTGAAGAAATAAGGCTTTTTTTGGTGAAATTAGTGTAAATGGAAGTGGGGTATAACATTTATCTTTTTTCCACCCAAACCCACCACTCACCCCATCCCCCTCATGGGCTGGCCGAACCCAAGCTGCCCCACTTCCTCTTTTTTTTATCCACACCAAGTTGAGAAGAGAAAAGAAATTGAAGGGAAAAAAAGAAATATTAATTTAAGAGGTATGGGTACTTGATGTATGGGAGTTGACTAACAAATTCCTCACTCATTTTTTTTCCCACTCACTCACTTCACTGGCCGAGCCTTCCCCTAGCTGCAGGCCAAAAAAATCCCACCTCATTTCACCGCCAAATTTCATCAATTTTGCATCAAAATCCATCAAAAACATCACTAATCCCAAATCCAACTCCTACCCATTATTTCTTGCCTATCTAGCATGGATCTAGGAGCATGGAAGCTATTTTTGGAGGCTAGGATTTGCATGCTAGAACTCAATTGGGAGGTATAAATTTTAACCGTTTAGTGAAATTGTTGATTAATTGCTTTATGTTAGCTTATTAAGTGTTTAATTTGGTTTTAGATTGGTTCTAATTGCATGATTGAAAAATTCAAGAATGAGGTTGATTTCAAGTTAGGGTTTTGAGTAGTGGGATTATGGTTGTGTGATGTATTTAACATCTTAAGCCATGTTAAAACCTAATCTAGTTGCTAGTTGCAAATTGTTAACTTTAAATTGTAATAATTAAGCTATATTGCAAACTAGGTTTTAAAATTAAATCAAATTGTAAGATTAAAAATCTAATTCGGTTCTTCATGATATCATTAATTTTATAAGTTGTAGTTTACCACCTTAGTTCATGCAAAACCTAGTCAAGTTGATGATTTGTGAATTGTTATCTTGAAAATTGTTAAAATTGGATATTTTGGCAAACTAGGATTTTGGGGTTAATGAAAATTTAATGGGATTAAATTTTGGAAATTGTTTTTATGACTTATTTAAGATGTTTAATAAGTATTATGACCATTAAAATTGTTAAAACATCAAGTTTCGTTTTAAAACGGCTAATTGATGCTTACTAGGTTTCTTGTAATAAATCGATTCAATCAATTTATTGGTTTTGATGATTTCACCCTATTTCATGTAAATGTTTAGTGTAATGTGAAACCACGAATGGTGCGTTTGAATTTTTCATCGAGGGTTGGTTTGGCTATTCCGGCATGCGTAGGCGATAGGTTTTGACCTGTGCGTGATACGTGTGCCGATTTGGTTTTCTTATGCCGTTTCGATTTCGAATTGGGTTTTTATGCGATACGGTGCGTTATGATATGTAGGTACCCCATGTGGACTTCGAGACGACAAGCAATCGCGTGGCGACGTCGGCACCGGCGAGCGAGGATCAGGTGAGTAGATTTATATCTACGTGGAGAAGTCGGGTGGATGGCGTATAGCACCCCCGCAGTCCGTAGTATAGTTCATATATATATGTTTATATAGGTGTTTTTTTGATACGAGAAGATGTATCCATGTTATGTTTAGGTGTTCCTGGATTAGCTTTGGGTTAGTTGCGAAACCCTAGAGTAGTTGTTATACCACATACGCACACACAGACTTGCATACATTACTTTCTTGTGCACCGATTGGGATATGTATATATGTATATATATGCGTGGGTATGGGACTATGCATATGTACATTCATATACACATGCATGGATAATGAGAATAGTACTTGGGATTTAAGATGAGTCGATGAGATTTGAGTTAAGGCCGTGAGATCGGTGATATAGCAGGGTTCGTATTTGAGATACGACATGACGTTGTAACGGGTCTTGCGTAGTGTTTCACACACGTGCATGCATACTTAGGCGGTATCAGTATTGTACTAGACGTAGATCTGTACCCCGATCATGATATTTGATAAAGAGGTTACCAGATGAATAGTATGATGAATGTGATATTGACCCGTACCCAGATTTGGGATGCCGTACGACGGATTTACGTACGAGCTATATATTGATGATTGATCCGTACTCTTGACTTAGGATGTCTGACTATGGATATGGTATCGGATGTGATATTATTGAGGCGGGATCACCGACTATACATATACAGGTATGTATATGTATCGACTCAGATGATAGGCGGTTTCCTTACCTGTAGTTTAGCTTGTTAGTTCAGCCGTATAGTTTAGTGTAGTTGTTAGATTAGATTAGACTCCTACCTATTTCAAAACTAGCGGATTGTGGGTATTTTAAAGGACAGGTTAAGGGATCTACGGATATTTCAAAAGACGTATCCTTTCTTAAAACCACCGTAGCCCTTATTTTCAAAACCCCACGATTCGTGTTATTTCAAATGGCACCATTGTTTAATATTTAGCTCCCGCTCATTATGGTTGCTCGCTCCGCATCACATACTTACATTGTTATTTCATATTGCATTGTTGATATTATGTTGTTAGGACACCAGCACTATTACCGATGATGCGTATGTACCACGTACACTTACTTGTCGGCTCACACACATCTTCATCGGTAATTACCATGTCACGTACACCTTAGAAAATATTATTGCTTAACATAGCCTGATAGCTAGTAGTTTGACATGATATTAGTGTAGTTATCTTATATGCCAGCTTAGATATTGTAGTTATTACTTGTCACTTCATGCATACTGTTATTCATTGTTATGCCGTATTCATGGATTCCCATGCCTACATTCATGGTTTTACATGCTAATGATGATTTGGATTCGCATTTCCATGAGATTTTCTGGATTTGGGGGAAACCGCAAAACTTGTATAAGCTTCTTTCTTCTCTTTTAAATAAAAAGTGCGGTTTTCCAATGATGTATGAGTCGTCCACCATGAGTTTGCTGATGGATTTCGAGACCCGATTCGAGGAGATGGATGAACCGTTTTGGGTACATGGTGGGCCCGGTAAGGTACCCCGGGGCAAGAAGCGCGTGATGATGACGATGTGAGCCTGGCAGGGGAGCACTACCTACCGGTGATTTTACCCGACGCGTCGGATATCCGGAGGATACCGTCGTGGTCTTGAGATGGATGGTAGGGACCGGTCTGGACTGACGGCGCCCTAGATATTGTGATTGAGACTTGAGGTACATAGATTGTGACATAGAGATATCGAGGTATTTGGACACTTGTTTTGTGTCGATGCTGGGCACTGTTTTATGCTGATTTCATATATGGTACCTCATTTCTTTTAAAATACAGAAATCTCACTGATTTATGAAACCAGTTTTATTCAGTACATGCATTCTGTTTCATGCATTCATACATCATCCATATTATATATTGCTACCTGAGGCACTGACATGGGCAGATGAGATTACACTCGGGTTAGATATTTACCCTAGCCATTGTTATAGGCTGCATGTTATATACATATTTGAGGATATATTATGATCATTGACCTATGATTGCGTTATTTATGCGATTTCTGTGCGTAGATGTTTTTCTACTCACGAGTTGGCAAATCACCCCCGTTGTGCCACAGTTCTTGCAGGTTTCGCCGTACAGGTTTCATTACGGCTTGCTGGCACTATTTCCTTTTCCGGATGACTTGCTATTAGGTGGGTTTATTTGTATCGTACCCCCATTATATATCTTGTATATCATTATTCTGTTGT
This sequence comes from Agapanthus africanus, assembly GCA_030015575.1. NCBI lineage: Eukaryota > Viridiplantae > Streptophyta > Magnoliopsida > Asparagales > Amaryllidaceae > Agapanthus > Agapanthus africanus. The sequence continues at coordinate 290,765,606 of JASDDO010000012.1, read as the reverse complement.
ATCTAGAAGTTCCATCAACCAAACATGTATTTATTTTTGAGATAGAGACCAGTGAGGTTATTCCTTCGACCTTAGAGTCGCGCGTTTTATTTCTGTGGTTTTCTTGTGGTTTTAAGTTTCCTTTTGAATTTTGATCCTCGCCGTTGGCGTTGTATATTATATTTCTTGTGTGGTTGTGACCGTCGATTGACGAAGAGCTAGCTCCCGCTTGGGGATGCCTTTTTATTGATTTCGTATACTATTCATGTTGTATCCCGTTTGGGGGCCTGTATTTACAAAGGAGACTCTGCCGAAATTTTTGGGAAATATTTGATGTTTTTCTTAAAAACCGCATAATTCGGCTTATGCTATTAAAACTACTTGTTTTAAATTGGTTTTCCTTCACTCTACTACTTTTCTTGGTTTGGATTTCTGGGTTTTCGGCTTACTTAGATTACGTACGCATCGAGACGTTTCGTAGTTTAAGTGCCGGTCATGTTCCATCTTTTCGGGACGTGACATATCCAGGTAGGACAGTCTTACTCGAGATGATAGTATGCTATCTGGTTTATCTTTATCATCGTGTACTGCTTTAAGTGACCTGACATGTCGCTATTGCACGTTGATAGAGCCCCTAGGATTCTTGCTTGACCACCAGCAGTATGAGGGCGATCATATACGTGGGAGCTGGCAGTCTATAAGCATATCCTTAAAAGGTCCCTAGTCGTAGGAGTTTCGAGAGAGGGCATCGATTCTCCAGAGTAGCCAAGTGTATACAGTCGAGACCCCGACGAGGGGCGGTGGCCGGTCTCACAAGCCACTGGTGTGAGTTGGTTCACCTAAGATGTATACAGGTGCTCATTGGGTTATGAGTACACCGGACAGGACTCGCCGGGAACATGCTAGTTGGTCATATACCAGACGTCAGATGGCAGTTCCCTGGTGACATGTGTACAGGTTAGTTCATCGACCTGGGGATCGTCATTTGTCTCGTGTGAGTTCCCACTGTACTTTGATTACTACCCTACCACGGCTCAAAGGAGTCGTGCAAACAGGTTTTAGTTGGATACAGTCCCGAGCCACATGGAGGCAGTGAGCGCATCTTCAGGGGTTCGTCTCTCCCGGTATTGGGGGTGAGGTCGCGCTGTGTCTAGGAGAGCCGTTACACGAAGCCCTCGGCCGAGGCAAGGAGATTTAATGGTAGGTATTCCAGTAGTATCTCAGGGTGTTCTGGGCTACACTCCGACATGACTTGTACCGCTTTTGGGGGTCTGACTTTTACCAACCCCCTAGGCCCGCCATGCGATGCTCATAGACGAACGGACCGGACTGTACGGATATTGTCACTGACAGGCTCAGTAGGGTTGTCAGGCTGAGTTCGCTCACAGACGTCCCTTTTAGTCAATACCTGGTAGCCCGTTACGTATTGGCTTATACCTCTGACGTACTAGTGGTTAAATCCACAACCAAGGTGTTGACGAGTCTTTAGAGTCCCCCACATTCAGTTACTCAGCTTTCGGGCGAAAAGCTGTAGAGGCCGTATGGTGATATGGCAAGGTCCGATCAGATACATGCGGTATGGCACGGATTAGGATCGGACAGTTTGTACTATAGGCCGTATGGATATAAGGCAGGGTTTGATCAGATACATGCGGTATTGCACGGATCAGGATCAAACAGATACTACTAGCCGGCTTTGGTTTAAGTCGGATCCTAGTATACTACAGTGTAGATTTTGTCTCATTGCATTTGTATTTCGGTCAGAATACAAATGTGGGTGTGTATGCACTGTATCGGGGTTTTCCTGTAATTTATTACGGGACCAGTTTTCTGGAGTTTCCAGTTTTCTTTCCGTTTCGGCCAATTTCCTTTGTATCGTTCATTGGCCGAAGATTGGTGGAGGAGGGCTTATTTGCAATTGTGCAAATAAGCTTTTGTGGAGGGGGTCTTTGCATATTGTTATATCATGATGGTGCACCATCCATTGACCTCTCTTGGCTTTTGCTTCATGATAGTTTTCATGATTGCTTGACTTTGGATATGATGATGGTTGTTTTAGAGTGTTGGGTTTTGTTGTGATCATTTGATTTTCTCATCATCACTTGCTTTTCAACCACCTCTTTGTTTTGGCCCTCTTTCTCTCCATTCACATGGCATGGGCCGGCCATTCCCTTAAGGGATTTTTGATTTGATTCATTTTTGGGTGTGGCATTTTTGGTTCTCATGGTGCTAAGAAAAATGCTCTCTAGTTCATCCAAAAATATCTTTTTCTTTCCTCTACCAAAGGCACCTCCATAAACCCCAAATGAGACACAAGCCTCTACACTACATTCTACAACAAACCTTGGGCACGTCGACTAGCCAGCTTCGTGCCCGAGTTGCCTCGGTATTGAGGTGGGAGCCCGTAAAAGATGCAGACGATGTGGTTCCCTTCCGGCAAAGAGGCGACGACCGGAGTTTCCGCGGGAGATCGGGACGATGACGAGAAGACCGGAGGACTCGGATCAGTCGGTATATCTCTATTCCCTATCTTGTAGTTAGCTAGGACTAGTTAATGGTTCGATCCGGGTGTTTAGTGCGCGGTGGTGCCGGTTTGCTAAGTTCACAAAATTAAAGTTTATCACCGCTTCCGCATTCCGGTGTCGGATTGACTGTCGGGGCACCGCCGTGCACTTACAGTGGTTTCAGAGCCTCGCCATTAACTTAGTCTAGCTTTTCTTAATGTGTTTACATTTCCGATCGACCAAAATTCCAAAATCCGCGTTTTTGATCACATCAGTTTTCTGTTGAAATTTTTTGGAGTCGAAATTTTTTTCAGGTTATAGAAAAGTGATGTACTGGAAATTATAAGCACTCTGTAGAAATTCGACACAGTGGGTCGACCACTGAAGCGCGGAACCGCGGCCAAACCCCCCTTTGGGCCGCGGTTCCGCCGTACATTGGTGTCCTCGCTGTATCAAATTTTTTCAGTCGCTTTCTGGGTTAGAAAATTGGATTTTTGGAATATTAATTTTGGGCCCAGAATTTCTTAATGTGCTACAGTAGTACTTGGGGGCCCACTTGTTAAAATTTGATCGATCGGAATATTTTAAACACATTAGTTCACAGTATTTACAGTATATTTGCGACCGTGAATGTCACTTGATCGGTAAATCCAATCTAACTGCTATAGCCCGGTTAGACGGATTTGCGAACGTGACTTTCACGTTGATGTTCTGTGTTATGCTGTGATGTTGCGGATTGGTCGTGGGGGATAGCCTGGATGCAATGCTAGTACAGTTGTTGTTGTATTATGTACATTTGATATTGCGGGGCGAGCGTCCGACATGTGGACTGCCGTCACTGCCTGATTGTATTATTATTTTGGGGCACGACCAGGTTGCGGTCGATGTACCCGTTGTATGTATATCTTACTTTCTGTACTAGGATTACCCCACGGAGGGGTGCACGGATAGCTGAGTTCTAGAGGGCAACGGGCCGGCATCTCATGGCATTGAGACGGAGGGGGCTTCACTCTGGAATTGGCGGGCTATTCGCCGCACCCGTAGGGGTACAGGTTGACCCAGGAGGGGTGCCCAAGTTACCGGATTCCGTGAAGTGCTGGGTGGTCCATTCACGGTACTGAAGGAGGCTGCCTCACTTCAGGTTTTGGCGGGTGACTTGCCGCGCCCGTAGGGGTCTAGGATTATATTGCACAGGCTATCCGCACGACCAGGGGAACATCGGGTTTCAGTAGCGGCTCTGTGAAACCAGGGGATCCTAGATATCTGTATTGTTCTGTGATGCTGTATATTTCTGTGATGTTGCATTTTCTATCATGCCTTGAGAGAAATATAATATATTGGTATATATATTAGTAGATGTTGTATATGTTTTACATCCGCGCTAGTCCAGTCCCCGCTCTGTCGTTAGTTAGCTAACTTAACGGGTAATGACGGGACCCAGTGGCGAATGCGGATGGCATATACGTACGTCATATTATTTTCGTTCTTTGTGGTGTGATCAATTGATGGGACTACATTGATTCGGATCAATGCAAGTTAAAAACAAACCTAATCTGATGTTGTTGGAACACTTTTCAAAAGGCTGTTATTGCAAGGACGTTCACTTTTGTTTTGCATCGTGGTATTCAGTTGGAATATCCTGCTCCTCAGTCGACGAGGCAAGGGCCGAGATCCCTTCACCGGGAGTGACCCCTTGGACAAAAAGTTTGCTTCAGGGCATTAACTTCACTATAGCCGATTACTTTTGCTTTGCACCGTGGTATTCAGTTGGAATATTCTGCACCTCATTCTACGGGGAAAGAGCCGAGATCCCTTCAACGGGAGTGATCTCTTTAGCAATGGTTTTCGTCACTATATTTTAAAAGCTATCCGTTCCTTCAACGATATCAAGTTCTTTACGTTAAAGGTTTTCGCCAGAAACCATTCGTAGCCCTCCATCATTTCAGTTAAATATTCGGTAGTATTCAAGCTATGTATTTTGACCTCACGCCAAGGCATAGTGATTGGTAGATGCCGTGTATTTATCTATTGCATAGATAGATGCGTTGGTTTGGGACAGTCGTACTACTATTTTGGCCTACGTCAAGGGTATGTACGGGTGGATTCAAATTAACCTGCATAATGATGGGTAGAACTTGACATGTGACTTATGATATTTTGACCTCACGCCATGGTCATAAGAGCATGGGGTAAAAAAAATCCACATCGGGAGTATCAAAAGAACTGAAACTTGCCAGATATGCGCATACCTTCTGGAGTGTGACACCGTGAGCGGATTCCGTCACGTTATCATGCGATGATAGTTGGATCCCGATTCCCACTGATGAGTTGGTGTACTCCTCGGGTGACCCCGACTAATTCTTCTTTTTGGTTTGGAGGAGAATTTGAGGTAACAGTGGGAGGTTTCCAGATTAGATAAAATTGGTAACCATTCTGATCTAGGATAGAGTGCACGCTGAGTGTTTCTTTTTTCTCTCTCTTTGGCAGCAACCATTGACCCGACCCTAGACTATGACTTAGTGACCAAAATTAACCGAACCTTCTTAACACTGGCTTTTGGATTGTCAGAGTCGCTAACCTCATTGCCACTCCTACTTTTACCCTCTTCTCCAGGACACCCCGTATTACTACGAACGTCCACTTCCATTGGACAAAACCATCGTATGGTTAGATACGAACTCGAAAGATTTTATTCGAGGATGGTTTCAGGTTCTGGAGGAAACGGATAGGACTATTCAGTTGTCTTTTCCTTTTACCTTCTCTCAGGTTGCGAGTACTCCTTGGTTTAGGAGTAGTACACCTATTACGCAAATTGGATAGTCTTCTTCCAAACCTTAGGCTGGTGCCGACTGGTAGGGAATGAAGAAAACCAATTAGCCTAATGATGGTGTACAGAAGGTATTAAGTTAAGACAAAGCAAGGGATTAGTAAGAGGGTAAAGTAAACCGCGACTGATATTCACGACCAAACCAAGTATTTCTTCGCCAATCCTAAATCACCTTTGTATTTCTCCAGGACACTGCGTATCACTACGAAGATCCACAGTTTATTGGATAGTCCATCGTATGGTTATATACGAACTCGAATGGAACTTGTTCCAGTTCGCGGATGGATTCTAGTTCAGGTGGAATAGGAATAAGGTTTATTCGGTTGTCTTTTATCTTCACCTTCTCTCGCATTGCGAGTGTTCCTAGGATTAGGACAGTACACCCATTATGCTTATTGGATAGTCTTCTTCCAAACCATAGGCTGGTGCCGAACGGTAGGGAAGGAAGAAAACCAATTGGCCTAAAGGGGTGTGCAGAAGGTAATGACTAAAGACATATAAAGGGATTTGGAGAGGTGGCAAAGAATTACACGGTTACAATTGTGGATCTGGATAATGGAAGAGGCATTACTAGGAATACCAGGATACCCCATCGAAACATTTCAATGTTTCAGTTTCACTGTGTACTGTTAAAGGAAAAAACTGATTTCCCGATTAGACACTTGCTCCAGGGTATGTATTTACCAGGTATGATTCTCACATCTGTATGGTTTTACAGATGATGAGTGGGAGTAAGTTATTGGGAATTAGGTGATCGTCCTCATTATATCGGGATTCGTTGTAATCGGTGATATTTGAGGAAATCACCTGGGTAGTTTGCCGGTCGGGAAATATTTGGTTTTGAATATCCGCTGTTATGCACCAATTTCAAATCGATATATCTGTACGTCTATTTTCATAGAGTGAGATATACTTTTTGAAATTATGTCGATGACATTTACCTATATCAGTGGATGGTTTGGTAAGGAGCATTAAACAGCGGTGTAATTCTTCTTAACCATAAGTACAGTTTTCAACCTACGACACACAGTGAATGAGTTATCAGACGCAAAGGACTTATACAGAGTATTGTATGTTGTCCAGGGTCCATCAGGACAGAGGGGTTGGTCCTCGTACTATATTCGGTTTACTTATGAATTCTCTAGTTTTTAGACAGGTGTTTCGTGGAAACACAGGGTCCGAATTTTGAGAAGTTGTAGGTATTTGAATAAAGTAGAGAACCAGATATCGCAAGTATCGGGACTCTTCAAAGTGATCGAAGATGTAGATACTTGTGTATGGTGTTCAGTTGATAGTAATGATTAAGAGAACTTGCTTCTCTTTCAGGTTACTCATAATTGGAAGCATTCCTAAGTTGAGTAACGCTGATCGGCCTCTTTCCATTTAGTAGACATGCACCGGAGACAGCTGCATGATTTGAATCTGGTTCAATTAAATCAGTGCCTCTGGTTCTATATTGGATATAGAACAGTTCATATCTTAACAATGTTAAGGTACGGGGAGTTGTCTGGCTTATGCTTAAAACAAGATTCTGGATAACTCAAGGCACGTTTCTGTAATGGCTGTTTGTGGGTTGACCCAGGCTATGACGAAGGTTGATTTTCTACCATCTGGAAGATCAATAGCGATATTGTTCTAGACTCGCCACAGTTTTATTAAAAATGGATTTTTTCAGAAAACAGTAGTGGGAGTATGGTAGAACTGGAAGTGATTCCAGAACCACAAACGATTACTGAAGATTTGATAAGGAACCTAAAGATTCAATCTGGATTGACATTCCATTGGCCACTCCGCAGAGTTGGTGGGTAACCTCAGGCACCCGAGAGGTACTCCGGTAGCCTCAAGGACGGTGACAGGGAGGTTCTTGTTTACCCACACTTGCCATTGCTATTGTTCCAGACTGTGAGACCCGGCAGGAGGATGAGTATAGCGTCGTTCTAAACTTGCTTTAGAAGTGTACGTGTATATGACTCTGCCATAGGGTTGTCGTAGTCGGTGGGAGCATCGGAAGCATTGGTGGACAGGTAGCTTATGTCTATTTATAGACTAAAGCAGATATAGCGGAGATAGATCATCAATTTTTGATGTGACAGTCATAGATTTGACTTCATCAGAATAGGGGATTGATCTGTTGAGAAGGTAGTAGGGTGTGATGTCATGGTATTTGGATGACATACACAGAGTAGGAAGTGATATTCCTATACTACAATCGGTTATACTTTGGTCGTCACACAGTGGTTTCTCCACACGGGACTTGGACATTATATCAAACATACTGGTTACTAGATCTATTGTTTTAGATCAAGATTTGGGTGGTTTCCCAATCTGGGTACTTAGACAGCATTCTAAGAGTATTTAGAATGGACGACTCCTGGCACGGTAGTGTACCTGCAGGTGATGGAGTCACCCTCTCTAAAGGTGTCTTACAGACTAAAGGAGAGGGATGTGCATGATTGGCAGATCACTTGCTCAGTCAATTGAGTCAATCATGAGATGTCAAGTACCACACCAGATGTTGTTCTTGCACTAGATGCAATAAGTTGACATTGATCCAATCCTGGAGAAACAGTCGGAAGCAGTTTTAGAACATAAGTGGATGTTCTAGGGATATGATAACGACAGCCTCATTCGGGAGACAGTTATCATTCCAGGCTTCCAAGGTGACATGGACGACAAGGAGGTTGTCGGGGTTATAGTTTTTCCTTCTGACGAGGGGCAGTATTTTGGACAGGTGGTCCAAGGATATACTGAGGATGGCATGGCGCAGGATACTGATTAAGTTCAGTTGACGATACAGTCTAAGAGGTTTGGATTTGGAGTTCATTTATGAGCTAGGTCCCATCAGACATCCAGACACATTCTAAGACAGGTATTGCTCATTTCGGGAGATGGGTTTCTCCGCGAACTTGAGATATAGAGAGACATAGAAAGAAACAACAAAACGGATCCACTCACTGAGGCTATTCCTCGAACGCAATAGTTTCGCAAACGGGTTTTGTGAGACTGACAAATAGAGGAGTTGGGTGTTCGGTATCACACGGGCTGTGAGTATGCGACATCGCAATAATTAGCCTTGAGTGCAAGTGGGAGATTGTTGGAGATAGTGCCCTCAGAGTCAATTATTTGATCACAGGCACGTGATTGTAATGATTGAGGGAGGACCTATCCAGGTAGGACAGTCTTACTCGAGATGATAGTATGCTATCTGGTTTATCTTTATCATCGTGTACTGCTTTAAGTGACCTGACATGTCGCTATTGCACGTTGATAGAGCCCTTAGGATTCTTGCTTGACCACCAGCAGTATGAGAGCGATCATATACGTGGGAGCTGGCAGTCTATAAGCATATCCTTAAAAGGTCCCTAGTCGTAGGAGTTTCGAGACAGGGCATCGATTCTCCAGAGTAAACTAGTGTATACAGTCGAGACCCCGACGAGGGGCGGTGGCCGGTTTCCCAAGCCACTGGTGTCAGTTGGTTCACCTAAGATGTATACAGGTGCTCATTGGGTTATGAGTACACCGGACAGGACTCGCCGGGAACATGCTAGTTGGTCATATACCAGACGTCAGATAGCAGTTCCCTGGTGACATGTGTACAGGTTAGTTCATCGACCTGGGGATCGTCATTTGTCTCGTGTGAGTTCCCACTGTACTTTGATTACTACCCTACCACGGCTCAAAGGAGTCGTGCAAACAGGTTTTAGTTGGGTACAGTCCCGAGCCACATGGAGGCAGTGAGCGCATCTTCAGGGGTTCGTCTCTCCCGGTATTGGGGGTGAGGTCGCGCTGTGTCTAGGAAAGCCATTACACGAAGCCCTCGGCCGAGGCAAGGAGATTTACTGGTAGGTATTCCAGTAGTATCTCAGGGTGTTCTGGGCTACACTCCGACACGACTTGTACCGCTTTTGGGGGTCTGACTTTTACCAACCCCTAGGCCCGCCAGGCGATGCTCATAGACGAACGGACCGGACTGTACGGATATTGTCACTGATAGGCTCAGTAGGGTTGTCAGGCTGAGTTCGCTCACAGACGTCTCTTTTAGTCAATACCTGGTAACCCGTTACGTATTGGCTTATACCTCTGACGTACTAGTGGTTAAATCCACAACCAAGGTGTTGACGAGTCTTTAGAGTCCCCCACATTCAGTTACTCAGCTTTCGGGCGAAAAGCTGTAGAGGCCGTATGGAGATATGGCAAGGTCCGATCAGATACGTGCGGTATGGCACGGATCAGGATCAGACAGTTTGTACTATAGGCCGTATGGATATATGGCAGGGTTCGATCAGATACGTGCGGTATTGCACGGATCAGGATCAAACAGATACTCCTAGCCGGCTTTGGTTTAAGCCGGATCCTAGTATAGTACAGTGTAGATTTTGTCTCATTGCATTTGTATTTCGGTCGGAATACAAATGCGGGTGTGTATGTACAGTATCGGGGTTTTCCTGTAATTTATTACGGGACCAGTTTTCTGGAGTTTCCAGTTTTCTTTCCGTTTCGGCCAATTTCCTTTGTATCGTTCATTGGCCGATGATTGGTGGAGGAGGGCTTATTTGCAATTGTGCAAATAAGCTTTTGTGGAGGGGGTCTTTGCATATTGTTATATCATGATGGTGCACCGACCATTGACCTCTCTTGACTTTTGCTTCATGATAGTTTTCATGATTGCTTGACTTTGGATATGATGATGGTTGTTTTAGAGTGTTGGGTTTTGTTGTGATCATTTGATTTTCTCATCATCACTTGCTTTTCAACCATCTCTTTGTCTTGGCCCTCTCTCTCTCCATTCACATGGCATGGGCCGGCCATTCCCTTAAGGGATTTTTGATTTGATTCATTTTTGGGTGTGGCATTTTTGGTTCTCATGGTGCTAAGAAAAATGCTCTCTAGTTCATCCAAAAATATCTATTTCTTTCCTCCACCAAAGGCACCTCCATAAACCCCAAATGAGACACAAGCCTCTACACTACATTCTACAACAAACCTTGGGCACGTCGACTAGCCAGCTTCGTGCCCGAGTTGCCTCGGTATTGAGGTGGGAGCCCGTGAAAGATGCAGACGATGTGGTGCCCTTCCGGCAAGGAGGCGACGACCGGAGTTTCCGCGGGAGATCGGGACGATGACGAGAAGACCGGAGGACTCGGATCAGTCGGTATATCTCTATTCCCTATCTTGTAGTTACCTAGGACTCGTTAATGGTTCGATCCGGGTGTTTAGTGCGCGGTGGTGCCGGTTTGCTATGTTCGCAAAATTAAAGTTTATCACCGCTTCCGCATTCCGGCGTCGGATTGACGGCCGGGGCGCCGCCGTGCACTTACACCCACCACCCATCGTTTTTCTCCATTGACGTTTTCTTACCCTCACCTTCTCCACTTTGACTATACTAAACTCGTTTAGTGTATGTCCGCTTGGACTCGGGACACTAGCGCCCGCCTAGTCCGCGTTACGTTAGTCTCTACCGACTATGCGATCGACTCAGACGTCGAAACTCCGTCCACTCCTCTTTCACCCCTTCCTTTGCCGGCCAACTCCGACGTTGACCGAAATTCTGTTCATACAACTTCACCTTCACCTTCACCAACCTCTTCTTCCGCAATGTCGGGATTTAATCCGAACATCTCTTTGACTACCCCTGGATTGGCTCCACCTCCTACGGAGACCAATAACCCACCACCACCGCCTGTTGTAGCGCCGCAGCGAATCGCGCTCCAGGATCGTTTCTATCCCACCCGTTCTGCACTTCCCACCTGCCTTTCTCTTCCACCGGCCAATGGGGACAACTTTGAAATTAAGCCCCACTTCATCAACATGCTTCCGAAATTGCATGGGCTTGAATCTGAAGATGCCTATATCTTCATCAACAAGTTCCAAAATGTTTGTGCCATGATGAAAACTACCCAGCTGTCGGACGATGCTATACGGCTACGGGTCATTCCGTTCACTTTATGCGATCTTGCTGAAAAATGGCTGTATAGCACCGCTTCCCACTCCATAACCAGTTGGGACGAGTTTGTAAAAGCGTTTCTAAAGAAATTTTATCCGAATCATAAAACCGCAAGGATCCGCAATGAAATCAACCAATTCTCTCAGCTTCCTTCTGAACCCTTCTGGAAGTGCTTTGACCGGTACAAAGACCTTCTTGTTCAGTGTCCTCACCACGGTATAGAGAAATGGCAACTTTGCCAAAGCTTATACGAGGGCCTGAACCCAGCAACGAAGCAGTTGTTGGAAACCATCTGTCAGGGCCACTTCCTATCGAAATCTGACGAGGAAGCGTGGCAATTCTTTGACGACCTTGCGGAGCAAATGCTACAATGGGAGAGCACCAGACCGACTTCTTCTTCTTCTACCTCCACTTCTACCGGTTAGTCTAGGTTAGGAATTCATCAACTTGATGTCTTTATTGCGATGAAAGCAGAAATGGCTGCAATAACGAGAAAGCTTGAAGCAATAGAGTGCAAATATTCTTCTCCTGCTCCTGCCCCTGTTCTTCCCCTTCGTACCATCTGCGCTTGTTGTTCCGATCCTTCTCACTTAACCGAACAGTGTCCTTACAATCCGCCATCGCAAGGACAGGATCAGGTTAATGCTGCATTTCAGCAAAGACCGAGGAATGATCCATACTCTTCCACCTACAATCCCGGATGGAGGAACCACCCCAATTTCGCTTGGAATCAGAATCAGAATCAATTCCAAGGCAACAATTTCCAAAGGGCCCCTCCGCCGCAACAACAAGAACAACAACAAACTCAGTTTCAGCCGCCCTTCCAACCCCAACCTTTTCAAAATCAGACGAACAACATTGCACCCAACAATTCTTTTCCACCAAACAACTTTGTTCCGTCAAACAACGATAAGGTTTCCTCGCTCGAACGAAGTCTGGAGGCGTTCGTTAAACAATCGACTCAGTCCACCGCCAACATCCAGTCTTCCATTCAGTCCTTAGTGCACACACTGCCGCTCACGGGCAAAGCATCAAGACCATCGAGGCCCAGATTGCATAGCTAAACACGGCCTTAAGCGAGCGAGAAAAGGGGAAGCTCCCGTCCCAGCCACTCCAAAATCCCGGTCACCCACATAACGTACATGTTGCTCTTGAACAACAGAATCATAATGTGAGTGCCGTGACCACATTGAGATCGGGAAGAATGCTGCAAAACAACATTGGCACACGGATCAACGATGACACCCCGGCCGCTTCTTCTTCTACTTCTTCTTCTTCTCCTGCTTCTTCGTCTTCTGAGCCTATTCTCCATTCTTCAAAAGGCTGTCCTTCTTCTTCGTCTTCTGCTCTGAACGGACCCACTTCTCACTCCACGAAAACACCTATTCTGGGATCCGTTCCAACTCCACAATCTCCTCCACAAGCATTAGACTCAACCAATTTTAAAAACGTCCCATTTCCAAACCGGTTGAGGTCTAATAAACAAAATCCTCAAATGGAGAAGATTCTGGAGTTATTTAAGCAGGTTAACATTAACATTCCTCTTTTAGATGCTGTCCAACAAGTCCCGTCCTACCCGAAAATCTTAAAGGACTTGTGCACGAAAAAGAGGAAGTCTCAGGTACCCAAGAAAGTTTTCTTGGCTAGTGCTGTGAGTGATGCCCTTACCCAATCTTTACCACAAAAACGGAAGGACCCTGGCTGTCCTACGATTTCTATTACCATTGGGGATAAGAACATCAACCGCGCACTATTAGATCTTGGTGCCAGTGTTAACCTGCTTCCGTACTCAGTATACGAGCAATTAGGCGTCGGAGAGCTGAAACCCACGCACTGCACTCTCCAATTGGCCGACCGATCGATCACCCATCCTAGGGGTGAGCTAGAGGATGTGTTAATAAAAGTCGGGGACTTAATATTCCCCGTTGACTTCATTGTATTAGACACACAGCCTGTAGCTAACCCCCGGAATCAAATTCCGGTGATACTCGGTCGCCCATTTCTTGCAACCTCAAATGCTGTGATCAATTGTCGCAATGGTTCGATGAACCTCTCCTTTGGAAATATGACGATTGAACTCAACATTTTTAGGTTTGGGAATCAACCCGCCGAACCTAATGCTCATATGCAGGACGTCTGCTCGATCCAGGAGATCACCCCAGAAGAATGTGAATTCGAGGAGTTTCTGTTTGATCACGATAATCTTAACGCCACTAGTGCGTTCCTCCTCGAACCTGCTGCTGTTTCTGCGCCCGACAACGACTACGAGTATTTCACGTTCTCGAACGATCTTAGCCGCGCACAACCCGAGTTTGAATCTTTCGAATTTCCGGATGAGTTACCTGAACCATCCAACTCGGTCGCCTACACTCGTTCTGAACCTTTGCTGGAGTCCTTTGAGTTCGAGACCTCTACACCAATCTTGCCTTCAATCGTTTCACCTCCATCGCTCGAACTCAAGCCTTTCCCGTCTCACCTTAAGTACGCTTACATAGGTGAGAACGAGACCCTCCCTGTCATCATTTCGTCTTCTCTAGCTCCAGAGCAAGAGAAAGCCCTTCTTGCGGTCTTGCACAGCAACAGGCAAGCTTTTGGCTGGTCCATGGTGGACATCAAGGGGATTAGTCCCCTGATCGTTGAGCATCATATTCATCTGATGGATGATGCCAAACCAGCCCGGGATCCACAAAGACGTCTCAATCCAGTCATGAAAGAGGCTGTGAAGAAGGAGATCGTAAAATGTCTAGATAGTGGTATCATTTACCCTATCTCTGATAGACAGTGGGTTAGCCCCATCCACGTTGTCCCCAAGAAATCAGGTATAACGGTCATCACTAACGAGGCGAACGAGCTAATCCCTACTCGCACCCAAACTGGGTGGCGAGTGTGCATTGATTACAGAAAACTCAACGCCGCAACGCGGAAAGACCACTTTCCGCTACCTTTCATTGACCAAATGCTTGAACGATTGGCCGGACACGAGTACTACTGCTTTCTTGATGGCTACCCCGGCTATAATCAGATTCCCATCGCCGAAAAAGACCAGGACAAGACCACTTTCACTTTTCCTTTCGGCACATTCGCATATCGTCGCATGCCCTTTGGGTTATGCAATGCGCCCGCTACCTTCCAGCGGTGTATGATGGGAATCTTCTCAGACATGGTGGAAAAATTTCTGGAGATTTTCATGGATGATTTCTCCATCTTCGGCGATTCCTTCAACGAGTGTTTGCTGCATCTTGACGCTGTCCTTACCCGATGTAAGGACAAGAATCTCACTTTGAATTGGGAGAAGTGCCACTTCATGGTGCGCGAAGGTATTGTCTTAGGACATATCATCTCGCAAAATGGCATAGAGGTTGACAAAGCAAAGATTGAGGTCATTTCCAATCTCCCTCATCCCAGATGCGTCAGAGATATCCGAGCCTTCCTTGGCTATGCCGGTTTCTATAGACGGTTCATCAAGGACTTTAGCAAGATTGCTAGGCCCTTAACTCTTTTGCTGGCCAAGGATACGCCATTCAACTTCAACTCGAGCTGTGTGACTGCATTCGAGTCATTGAAAACCTCACTCACTTCTGCTCCCGTTCTTTCTTCACCTGACTGGACGCACCCATTTGAGATTATGTGCGATGCATCCGACTTTGCCATTGGTGCTGTCCTTGGACAACACATCAACAAGATGCCGCACATAATCAATTATGCGAGCCGAACCCTGAACGTCGCCCAACTCAATTATACAACAACTGAGACGGAATTCTTAGCTGTTGTATTTTCTTTAGAAAAGTTCAGGCCCTACCTCATCGGCTCTCCAGTCATTGTCTACACAGACCATTCTGCCCTGCGCCATCTTTTTGCGAAGAAAGATGCAAAATCTCGGCTAATACGTTGGATCCTCTTGCTTCAAGAGTTTGACCTTGTCATTAAGGACAAACGAGGATGTGAAAACGTAGTTGCCGACCATCTCTCACGACTTCTTTCTTCGCCTTCGCTTCCAATTCCGATCAACGACGGTTTCCCGGATGAACAGCTCTTGACAGTATCTTACGAACCCTGGTTCGCAGATATTGTGAACTATTTGGCCACAGGGTTACTACCGACTGAATGGTCAAGTCAGGACAGACTTCGCTTCTTATCCCAAGTAAAACACTTTTACTGGGACGAACCTTATTTGTTCAAGTACTGTCCCGACCAGATTATTCGTCGGTGTGTCCCTGACGATGAATTCAAGAGTGTGCTGTCGTTTTGCCATGATCAAGCATGTGGCGGGCATTTTGGCCCCAGAAAGGCAGCTGAGAAGATTTTGCAATGTGGTTTCTACTGGCCACAACTCTTCAAAGACGCTCATGACTATTGCAAGACTTGCTCCCGGTGCCAACACTTGGGCCGGATATCCCGGAGGAACGAGATGCCGCTCCAACCAATCTTGGTTGTGGAGATTTTCGATGTTTGGGGGATAGATTTCATGGGGCCGTTTCCCAGCTCTTTTGGGAACATGTACATCTTTCTCGCTGTTGATTACGTCTCTAAATGGGTCGAGGCTGTGCCCAGCCGGACTAACGACAACAAGGTTGTCGTTAGGTTTCTTAAAGAAAACATTTTCTCCCGTTTTGGGCACCCCCGAGCGATCATTAGCGACAATGGAAGTCATTTCTGCAACAAGACTTTCGAGGCCTTGATGCGGAAATACTCCATTAATCATAAGCTATCCACGCCCTACCACCCCCAAACCTGCGGGCAGGCCGAAATTTCAAATCGGCAAATCAAGCAGATACTGGAGAAGACGGTTTCCAAGAACCGTAAGGATTGGTCGCTGAAACTCACTGATGCCCTTTGGGCATTTCGAACCGCTTATAAGACCGACCTTGGCATGTCTCCCTATCGGCTTGTGTACGGAAAAGCCTGCCACCTACCTGTCGAAATATAGCATCGCGCATTTTGGGCGATAAAAGAGTTGAATCTTTTTCTCGAAGATGCGGGCAGCCATCGGAAGCTGCAGTTGAACGAACTGAGCGAGCTTAGGGATGAGGCTTACGATAACGCGGTTGTTGTTATGAATCGAATGAAGCTGTTTCACGATAAACACCTTTTGCGCAAAACCTTCGTACCTGGTCAACAGGTACTGCTTTACGACACCCGACTTCACTTCCATCCAGGAAAGCTCAGATCTCGCTGGAAAGGGCCGTATTTTGTGCGGAATGTATATCCGCAGGGCGCTGTGGATTTGGAAAATCCGAAGGACGGTTCATTTTTCAAAGTGAATAGACACCGACTCAAACCGTACCTTAGCGCCGAACCAACAGAGGAGCTCCTGTTCTTACAGGAGCCTGTTTACCTTGCATAATCTTCCTCTGCCTACCTCCAAACTTCGGTTATCCAGCCAAGAACAGTGGACACTGTTCCAAATAAGTTTGGGGGTATGTATAAACCATTTTTTATTTATTTTTTGATATTCTTTTTCTTTTTTCTTTAAAAACAAAAACAAAAAAATAAAATTTGTGTATCGCTAACCGACAATTTTGACCCTTCAAATGATCTCTTCATGCAATGACAGTGAGGACACTGTCCAGTTTAAGTATGGGGGTACGCTCGGTACGCATTTCTTACCTTCGCATTCATATGTATATTTTGCATCTGCATATTAAAATCCATAAAAATCTGAAAATTTTCTAAAAACATAAAAACTTTTCTGTCAAGTTAGCTAGTGGGAGAACTCTGATTCAATATTTCGACGGTTTTGTTTGATAAAATAAGAATAACTAAATCTTATGTTTAGATTTTGAAAACCTGAAAGATAAATCTCCTTTGAAGTTAACTATAGCTGATATACGTCTTTACATCACACTCCACGTGTCGTGAGTTTTTGGAAATTAGATGACAAGTCTTTTATGTCGAAAAACTTTTAAATGGATCAATGATTTTCTGAGGATCAAATAGGTTTGTTCTGAAATAAGTAATATCAAGAATAGTTTATGAAGTGAGTGAATATGAAGGAATGTTATTGATGCCTTAATTGGAACTAAGTCTGAAAAATAACCCATCTGAAACTTGATTGGAATGATTACACACCGAACCCACTAAACACGTCTTTTATCCAAAAAAAATAATTGAACTACAGGTTATATCTCCGTTCGTATTAAATCATCATGATTTTCACGCCAAACTGTCTTTTGTTTTTGGACCTAGGTAACTTGAGTAATTAAGTCCGCTGGGGTGTTTCTACACCTAATGCCCTAAAACCAACTGGTTTGGGTGCATTGGCCCAAAGCTCGCTAAGAAGCCTAGAAAGTCCAGATTAAAACAAAGTCAAGCAAGTGTTCTCTCCGAGTTAAAATTCCTAACGGTTCTTTGTGTGAGAATAATCTTGATAAAAGACAGGCTTTTATAAAAAAATTTAGCGGAGATATGAAGGTTTTACTCTATGATAAAGACTATTGCACGTTCACAGGGGTGTGTATGAAATGAAAACAAAAAAAAGGTGGAGTGAAGAATAAGACCTAGTTTCCTGTTAGGGAAGATAGAAATTCTAAAGTTGAAATTTTACTGGAAAACGAAACTTGAAAAATGCTTAACTCTTTATAAAACTTATGTGATCCTTTCAAAATTTTTATCTGGGCTTTATTATGTGACATGATGACGTAAATCGATCCTTCTGGAAACTTAACGACACTATTTGCACTGCACGTAAAGACATATAAAATCTGTAGTTAAATAAGAAGCGAGGTGTGAAAAATAAAGGTTCGATAGTCTAGACTTAGGATAATAGAATTGTTATTTTCTGAAACAAAACTTTAGGGTTTGAATCTTAGTTATTTTACAAAACTAGCTTGACCGGATTTTGTGGGTAGTATCCGCTGAAAACCCTCAGGAGACAACACTCCTCCTACTAGGGACACCTAGAGGTTTAACGGCTTGTTGCACATGCTCAGTGCAATCGCGTTCCCTGCGAAAGTGAGGTTAGGAAATTTTTTGTGAATAAATTGGCTTTGCTCGGGACGAGCAAATGATAAGTTTGGAGGTATTTGTTCATATCAGATTTTTGCATTTTTATACCGCCCAATTTTTATCACATTGCATATCGGTAGGTACTCTTGAGCCGTGTTTGCTAGTCAATTGCAGGATACAGGTTCTCGGCTCTGAACGGTGAAATTCATGGAAAAACACGACAAAATCCGGGTTCCTGCCATTCACAGATAAAACACGGATCTCCGCTCTTTATCCGTCTGTTGCCACACACCAGTTTAAGAGACAAAATGGCAAATCAATGTCGTTTTCATGCACAAGGCTCAATGGCAACACAAGATCCAAGAAATCTACACTGAGCTCGAGGAAATCATGACAAAAAGATCCACATCAAACCACCTTTTGCTCAACAGAAATTTTGGAAAAATCGTGAAGAAAATCAGAGAAAAATCATATGCCAGAATAAAGGACATGAAAAACCAGGGAAGCCCTAAAAAGCAGAGCACCCAACTCCTCTAAAGGGCCGCGGAACCGCGGACAATAGGGGGTCTAGGCCGCGATTCCGCGGCCGTATAATGGCGGCAGTCGACCAAATTTTAGGGGTTGTTTTGTCTTTTCATCTTTGTTCTGAATGTTGCCCTACATTTTCATTTCCCAGCCTATAAATAGCCCAGAACCTTGTGAAGCCAAGAGTGCATAATCTTGTATTTTTTAGGGTTTAGAATACTTGTTTCTTCTTCCTCTTCTCATCTCTTCTCCATTGAAAAACTTGTAGTGAGCTTTTGTGAGTGAAGAATAATGAATAAAGAAGTTCCTTTTGTTATTATATCTTGTCTTGTTCTTTAGTTAAATTATTATTGCTTGTAATTTTCATTTGTTAACTTAGTTGTTGTTATTTCTTGTTGTTTCTTTCTTTTCACTTTTCCTTTATCCTTAAACAACCATGACGCTTACGCTTGATCCTTGCCAAGGTGATGTCGCAAATAGCTAGTTGTTATCTTCTAATCTCCTTCTTTCTATCTTCCTCTTTTGTTTTGTTTTCTTTTCATTATGATGTGTGAGTAGTTTCATACTTGTTAGGGTAGGATAAGGGAAGTTTGAGAGAAGGAAATCTCTCTCACTCTTTCCTTGCCCAACATCTTAAATCGACTCCCGTTAATTGAACCACAATCCGCTCCTTACGACACCCTATCCTACATGATAGCGGTGATTCCGTAGTGAGACCGGTTGTGGTTGAATTAACCGGAGGTTATGGCTAAAAGCCAAGAACGGACGGACAAGCACCAAAAGGAAGAACTTATGCGTTGGAAAGCCTAGCTTATACTCGTAAGTTCCTTCCTAGTCGTGCTAATCCCCGTTGTTGCCGATTACCGTAACACCGATATTAAGAGTGGCAACGAAAGAGGTGAGCGACTCCTAACTCAAACTAACATAATCCTAACCCTAACAAGCTCTCTTTACATATCATTTTAACACTTAATTAATCACAACAAAATCTGGAAAACTGGACTTAACTCGTTAAAACACTTAGAAAAAGATTCCCATCTCCCTGCGGACGACCCGTACTCAACCGGCTAGTTACATGCGAAACCGTTTTAGTTACGGTAATTAACTAAACTTGAACACACAGAATCTCTACAAATCATGCGTAACGGTCCCCAGGTAGATGCCGACAAGAAGTCTGACGAGGTGAAACCCATCTAAACTCCTACGGAGCCTGAATGTGACAATCTGCGTGCAGTCCGGTCTGTTCGTCTGAGAATATCGCATGGCTGGCCTAGGGGGGCGGTAAACGTCAGTCCCCTAATAGCGGTACAAGTCGTGTCGGAGTGTAGCCCAAAACACCCATAGATAACACTGGAAACCTACAAGTATATCTCGCTTACCCTGGCCAGGGACTTTGTGTAATGGCTCTCCTAGACATAGCGCGATATCAACCCCCAATACTGGGAGAGACGAATCCTGTCTAACCGTCACTGCCTCCAAGTGCTTTGGGACTATACCCAACTACTACCTGTTTGCACGACTCCTTTGAGCCGTGGTAGGGTAGTAATCTAAGTACAGTGGGAACACACTCGAGGCGAAGTGACAGTGTCAAGTTAGCGGACTAAGCTGTACTCATGTCACCTGGGAACTGATAACTGACGATAGGTATAGTACCAACCAACAGTTCCCGACGAGTCCTGTCCAGTGTACTCGTAACCCAACGAGCACCCGCATACTATCTCAAGTACGACGTAATGACGGCTGTGGGACAGACCGTCTCCCATACTGGTATGAGAAGCGCATACGCTAGTCTACTCCGGAGTGTCGATGCCCTGTCTCGATAGTCCTGCGACTAGGGACCTGCATAAGGATGTGCTTGTAGATTACCCAGTCCCCACGAGTGTGACAGCAATCACAACGCTGGTAATCAAGCATAGATCCTAAGGGCTCCACTAATGTGTATAGGTGATATACTAAAATAAACACATGTACACATTAAAGCAGAAACAAACCAAGTAGCATACTACTATTTTGAGCAAGATTGTCTATACAAGGTGAATATCCTAAGCATCCATTAAGTAATATACAAACTAGTATGATACAGTAATGGCCTCTAGGGCATATACACTAACAATCTCCCACTTGCACTAAGGCCATATATTGGCGTATCGAAGATCTATCATCTCGATCAGCCGCTCGAACTGAGTCTTGGGTAAGGCCTTCGTGAATGGATCAGCAGTGTTATCTTCCGTAGCAACTCTCCGAACCTCGATCTCCTGGCGACCCACGATCTCCCTGATCAGGTAATACCGCCTCAAGATGTGTCTGGATCTCTGATGGGACCTGGGTTCCTTCGCTAAAGCTATAACCCCGTTGTTGTCGTAAAACAGAGGTATTGGATCAACAATGGACGGAACCACCAGAAGTTCTGTTAAGAACTTCCTTATTCAGACGGCTTCTTTTGCGGCATCTGCAGCAGCGATATATTCCGCTTCCTTCGTCGAGTCAGCAACGGTTTCTTGTTTGGAACTCTTCCAACACACCGCCCCTCCATTGAGGGTAAAGACATAACCCGACATGGACTTGGAATCATCCTTGTCACTCTGGAAGCTGGAGTCAGCAAAGGCCTCGATCTGGAGGTTCTTTCTGCCACACACCAAGAACATCTCCTTAGTCCTCCTCAGGTACTTGAGAATGTTCTTTACCGCTATCCAGTGTTTCTCCCCATGGTTTGACTGATACCGGCTTACCACACTCAGTGCATAAGTTATATCTGGTCTGGTACACAACATCGCATACATTATAGAGCATACCGCAGAAGCGTAGGGTATAATAGATATACGATCCCTTTCCAAATCAGTCTTGGGAGACATCTCTTTGGAGAGGGTGATCCGGTGACAAGCCGGTAGATTACCGCGCTTGGAATCTTCCATACTGAATCTTTTCAGTATGGTGTCGATGTACCTGGACTGTGAAAGTCCTAATATCCTCTTGGATCTGTCACGAAAGATCCGGATCCCCAGAATGTATGAGGCATCACCTAGGTCTTTCATGGAGAACCTGTGTGACAAGAATCCCTTGACAGATTGTAGCATAGGAATGTCATTTCCTATCAAAAGAATGGCATCCATGTACAATACGAGGAATATGACAGTTCTTGCTACAAATCTACTATAGATACATTGTTCATCTGGATTTTTGATAAAGCCAAATTCTTTGACCGTCTCATCAAAACAGATGTTCCAACTCCGCGATGCCTGCTTTAGTCCATAGATGGACTTAAGAAACTTGCACACCTTTCCGCTGCTCCCACTCTGAATGAAACCCTCTGGCTGGTCCATATAGACACACTCCTCTAAATTTCCATTCAGAAAAGCAGTCTTTACGTCCATCTTCCAAATATCATAATCGTGGAAGGCAGCAATAGCAAGAAGGATCCGAATGGATTTCAGCATAGCCACTGGGGAAAAGGTTTCGTCATAGTCCAAACCAGGTCTTTGACGAAAACCCTTTGCAACAAGTCTAGCTTTATAGGTCTCAACCTGACCATCTACACCAATCTTCCTTTTGAAGATCCACTTGCATCCTACGAGTTTTACCCCATCTGGAGCAACGTCCAACGTCCATACTTTGTTGGTGTACATGGACTCCATTTCGGTCCGCATTGCATCCAGCCATTTTACCGAGTCCATGCTCTGAATGGCCTGCTGGGAGCTAGTCGGCTCATCATAATCAATGATGCAATCCTCTCTATCCCCGTCTATTAGAAAACCGTAGTATCTCTCGGGCGGATGAGACTGCCTACTACTCCAGCGGAGTGGCGTAGCAATGTCATGTTCTTTTGAACCCTCTGGTTCTAATAAGCTTTCAGTAATAGTCTGTGGTTCTGGAATTTCTTCCAGTTCTATTTCGCTCCCACTTGTTTCCTTTTCTAAGAACTGGTGTTCCAGAAAATGGGCATTACGAGAAACAATGATCTTTTGTTCCTCTGCGTAATAGAAGAGATACCCCCTGGAGTTCTTTGGGTATCCCACAAACTTGCACAGTACTGAGCGTGCCTCGAGTTTGTCCGCATGCTGCTTTTTGAAAAAATCCGGACATCCCCAGATCTTCAGATATTGAAGATAGGGTTTCTTCCCACTCAATATCTCATATGGTGTGGTAGGCACAGTCTTAGTTTGAACTCGATTCAAAAAGTATACAGCTGATTCTAGTGCATATCCCCAGAATGATCGCGGTAACTCAGTGTTACTCATCATGGAACGTACCATATCCAAAAGGGTCCGGTTCCGTCTCTCCGATACATCGTTATGTTGCGGAGTGTATGGAGGAGTAAGCTGAGAGAGAATTCCATTCTCTTTTAAGTAATCCAGGAACTCGGCACTTAAGTATTCACCACCTCGATCAGATCTTAGTGTCTTGATACTTTTTCCTGTTTGTTTTTCTACTTCATTCTTATATTCCTGGAATTTTCCAAAGGCTTCGGATTTATGTTTCATTAAGAAGACATATCCGTACCTTGAAAAGTCATCCGTAAAAGTAATGAAGTAAGAATAACCACTTCGCGCATGTGTAGACATTGGACCGCACACGTCGCTGTGTACGAGTCCCAAGAGCTCGCTCGCTCTTACTCCGTGTCCAGTGAACGGAGTCTTTGTCATCTTTCCTTTGAGACATGATTGACAAGTTGCATATGATTGATATTCGAACGAATCCAAATATCCTTCTGTATGTAACTTCGTCAACCTTCTCTCATTGATGTGACCCAGTCTACAATGCCATAAGAAAGCCTGATTTGTTTCCGGAGACTTTCTTTTGTGTGTATTCTGGACATTGAAAATCTGTGGTTGGTTTAGTACGTATATACCATTGCTTAATGTACCTGACCCAATCAAAACTTGATTAAGGTGAATGTTTACAACATTACTTACAAATGCAAATTCATAACCTTCTTTAGATAATAAAGATACAAAAATGATATTACAAGTTTCATTGGGTACAAAATAGCAATTACGCAAAACCAAAACGTGTCCATCTGACAACCCCAGGTGATAGTCCCCCACGGACTCAGCATCCATGCCAGCTCCATTTGCAACTCTGAGGGTCATATCAACTGCCTTCCAAACCATACTCCTTCTCAGTGCCTGTAAAAAATTACTGATATGAGATCCTGATCCGGTATCCAATACCCAGGATGTAGAGTTTATTGATAGACAGTTTTCAATAACATACACACCTGAAGCTGAAGCCGCAACTTGCTTCAGATCCTGGGTTCTGGCCTTCCAAGCCCTGCAATCCTTTTTTCAGTGTCCACTCTTGTGACAGTAAAAGCATTCTTCCTTTCCCACAAGCTTTGCCGCTACCTTTGTTGCTTTTGTCTTTCCCTTCGTATCCACTTTACTAACACCGCCCCTTGGTTTGGCGGGGGCTTTCTTCTTCTTTCCCTTGGCATTCTCCTTGGACCTAGAAGAGGAAGATACTCCTACAAACAAAGTGGATGTTTCCCTACCTTTCTGTAGGGTGCCCTCTACACTCTTCAGCATGTTGAGGAGTTCTGAAAGTTCAACTTCCTTTTCTTGCAAGTTGAAGTTCAGGATAAACTGGGCGTAAGTGGAAGGAAGGTACTGGAGAATCAAGTCCGTATAGGGCTCGTTCTCAAACGTGGTCCCATGGTCCGCGAGCTCCTCAATGAAGCCAATCATCTTAAGCACGTGTTCCGCTACCGATGATCCGACGGCCAATCTCGCTGAAAACAGCTTTTTCGAGACTTCGTATCTTGCGATACGTGATTGCTCTCCAAACTGTTCTTTTGTATGGAGAAATATGGATTCAAGGTCCATATTCTCGTGCCTCCTCTGATGTTCATTGTCCATAGAGGCAAGCACAAGGCAGTTGGCCTTCGCGCAATCGATTTACCAGGTCTTACGGATTTCCCTATCCGCGACGCTGGTTTTGGGACCTGGGACAGGCGGAGCTTTGGTGGTAAGG
Organism: Agapanthus africanus; assembly: GCA_030015575.1. Taxonomy (NCBI): domain Eukaryota; kingdom Viridiplantae; phylum Streptophyta; class Magnoliopsida; order Asparagales; family Amaryllidaceae; genus Agapanthus; species Agapanthus africanus. Next base: position 290,740,915 of record JASDDO010000012.1, on the reverse strand, counting down.
AGATACCCCAACTTGTCATAAGTGATTGCCATTTTGACATTCCTGAGCCAATCTTTGTAGTTTGGCCCTGTCAGTATGTTTTTATCTAGTAGTAACTTAAGTCCAGTCATGATGTTTGGTCGCTACAATTAGGAGAGAGAGAAGAAACACTTTATCATGATGCTCTTGCAAGTTTAGAGTGGTTTTTAATTTGTCTAAACAGGATGGCTCCCACTGTCTCTCGAATCCCTCCTCAAACCAAAAAGGAAGAATTCGTCAAGATCAATCTCACCGTACAATACTTGCTTAACCGTTCAGCCAGGCTAGTGTCGGTACTTCGAGGGAGGTTTTCCAACGCTTTCGCGAAGTTCCTTAAATAAATAACCTCTTTTCCCTGTGGGCGTAGCCCCGCTAACACCTTTCTAGACACCTACTTGGTTTATAGCATTGATCGTTAAGTGAGAAATTTCCCGAGGAGTAGCATATACTCACAGTAGGATCGGGATCCAAATATCATCGCGTGACAAAACCGAAGGAATCCTGCCAGAATCATCATACTCCAAATGGTATGCAGCGCTAGCAAGTTTCAGTTCTTTTGAAACTCCCGATGTGGAATTTTGCCCCATGCTCTTATGACCTTAGCGTGAGGTCAGAATGTCATAAGTCACATGTCAAGTTCTTCCCATCATTATCCAGGTTAATTTGAACCCACCCGTACCTACCCTTGACGTAGGCCAAAATGGCAGTACGACTGTCTCAAACCAACGCATTCTATCTATGCAACAGATAAATATCCGGCAGCTACCAATCCCTATACCTTGGCGTGAGGTCAAAATACATAGCTTGAATACTACCGAATATTTAACTGAAATGATGGAGAGCTACAGATGTTTTTGGTAAAACCGTGAACGTAGTGAACTTGATATAATCGATGGAACGAGATAGCTTTTAAAAGGAGTGGCTTAAGCTCCGCGTTTAAAAGTTGTTTTTGAAAAGAAACCGAGTGGTTTTGAAAGTGTTCCAACGATTCAACTTTGGTTTATTTTCTTGCATTAATTTAATGCGTCCCATCATTTAATCCTACCATTGCAGAAAACAACGAAAATATGACGTACGCTTATGCCATCCGCATTTGCCACGGGGCCCCGTCATTACCCGTTAGGTTACTTAACTAACGACAGAGCGGGGGCTGGACTAGCGCGGATGCAAAACATAAGCAACGCCTAAATATATATCATATATAGATATACACATTCGTCACATGCAATGATAGCCATTCCAGATCACTGATAAACACATTGGATATACTAGGAATCCGCAATCCGTACGAGCCTGTAACGAAGAGCGGATTACACGGTCGCGATGAATAGCCAAGACCCCACCCTAGACCCCTACGGGTGCGGCAAACTACCCGCCAAGTACCCGAAGCGAAGCAACCTCCCTCAACTCCGTGAGTAGGCCACTTGGCACTTCGAGATACCCGGTAGTTTATGCACCCCACCTTGGGTCTATCCTAGGAGCAAAAACAGTAAAAGAAATTATACAATGACGGCTACAACCCCATCTCGGTTGTGCGGCCATATAAATAATATTACATCAATTACAAATTACATGAATTGAAAGAAAAGAAAACTCTCATCTCATAACCCCCCGGCTATTCATCCGCGACAATCCAATGAATTCATATACACATACCATCAACATTACAGATCACAGATATGTATAACCCCACTAATTGACGTATAGCGAATAGTAGACGTTCAATACATATATCACATCATAGATATAACCCCGTTAGCTTAAGTCTTTAGAAGTTCGATCAAAATACGGATTTTTAGGCCCCAAAAACAAATTTTTCTTTCTGGAAAATCTGGGCAGAAAAAACATATCCCAAAAATCCCAAAACAGCCCTAGAAAAACACTGCAGGAAACTTGTTCCACGACCGAGTCAACTCGGCCACGGAACCGCGGCGGGAGCATGCTCCCGCCGCGTTTCCGCGGCGCTTTTACCGAGTCGGTGGACCAAATTTCTTGGGTGTATTTAAAAAAGCCTGAGTCGATTTTTTCTGCAAGATTTATTATTTTTTGAACAGAATACAGAATCGACAGAAACTTGATTTTTCGGGCGTGTTTCGTGACTTTTTCTCTGATCTAACTTCTAGTTACTTTGCTAACATGTTAGATAGTGTTTAACTAGGCTCTGATACCACTGTAAGTCCACGTTACATCTCCCGGTACTTACGGGCTTGCGGAAATGATGAGAAATGATTTTTCAAGAGGTGGTAACATTGACTCAAAATACGGATCTTTGTTAAACAACTATCTAACAAACCTAACAAGAGTTTTACCTACTCGGTTAGGGGTTATACCTTAACTTGAACTCCTTCTCTAGGTCTCCTTGCGGTGGTCGGATCGGCCTCACCTCGTCGTCTCTTTGTGCCGAAGATGGATCCACCTGAAAGCTTCTACCTTTGGCTTCACTTCAAACTAGAAGAAACTAGAACACTTGGTTTGCTAAACCTTGTGAACTAGGATGAGTAGAGGAGTGTGTTGGGTTTTTATCTCAATGGTTCTTGCTTCTCAACACATGAGACAAGTGAACCATGAACTAGAGAGAGCAAGAGGAAGAGGGAAAGCTCAAGAAAGGGAGAGAAAGCAAATGAAAGATTGAGCAAGACTTTTTGCCATACTAGCTCTCATAATCCAAAATCATGCAACAAGTAATAATAATTGAGTATTATTTGATGGTTGTTATCATGTCAAATGGCAATATCATTTCTTGCATTAAATGCAATTTGTGAACAAAACAAGCAAGCTCAAGTCAATGCCAAGAAATGATAGCCATTGTGATGATGGTGGTCAACAAGTCAACAACCCTAGTCAACCGGTCAACTAAGTCAACAAGTCAACAAAGTCAACCATCTACAACCATGTCACAATAATACTTAATTAATATTATTGTCAATCATATTTCTTATTCTTATTAGGGTTTAGCAAAAAGTCAACAGTCAACAGTCAACAGTCAACAATCAACAACCCCAATGAGAATCATCTGCCTCTGTCTCTCTGTCAACTGTGCATACACACCCGTATCCGCGTTCCGAGGAACACGAATACATACGACATAAAACCAATCCCAAAACGCACACTAGGATCTGGCTTAAACCAAAGCCCGCTAGTGTTTATTGTCCGGACACTAAACGTGATGTGACCAAACCCTGTCGCAAAACCATGCGACCTCTACTCTTTTGCCTGAAGGCGAATAGCTTTCTGTGTGGGACTCTAAAGACTCGACACTACAATGGTAGTGGGTTTAACCACAGACCGCAAGCGGCACTAGCTGTGCGTAACGGTCCCCAGGTAGATGCCGACAAGAAGACTGACGAGGTGAAACCCATCTGAACTCCTACTGAGCCTGAATGTGACAATCTACGTACAGTCCGGACTGTTCGTCTGAGAATATCGCATGGCGGGCCTAGGGGGCGGTAAACGTCAGTCCCCTAATAGCGGTACAAGTCGTGTCGGAGTGTAGCCCAGAACACCCTGAGATAACACTGGAAACCTACCAGTATATCTCGTTTGCCCTGGCCAGGGACTTTGTGTAATGGCTCTCCTAGACACAGCGCGATATCAACCCCCAATACCGGGAGAGACGAATCATGTCTAACCATCACTGCCTCCAAGTGCTTCGGGACTGCACCCAACTACTACCTGTTTGCACGACTCCTTTGAGCCGTGGTAGGGTAGTAATCTAAGTACAGTGGGAACACACTCGAGGCGAAGTGACAGTATCAAGTCAGCGGACTAAGTTGTACTCATGTCACCTAGGAACTGATAACTGACGATAGGTATAGTACCAACCAACAGTTCCCGACGAGTCCTGTCCAGTATACTCGTAACCCAACGAGCACCCGCATACTATCTCAAGTACGACGTACTGACGGCTGTGGGACAGACCGTCTCCCACACTGGGATGAGAAGCGCATACGCCAGTCTACTCCGGAGTATCGATGCCCTATCTCGATAGTCCTGCGACTAGGGACCTGCATAAGGATGTGCTTGTAGATTACACAGCCCCCACGAGTGTGACAGCCATCACAACGCTGGTAATCAAGCAAAGATCCTAAGGGCTCCACTAATGTGTATAGGTGATTTACTAAAATAAACACATGTACACATTAAAGTAGAAACAAACCAAGTAGCAAACTACTATTTTGAGCAAGATTGTCTATACAAGGTGAATATCCCAAGCTTCAATTAAATAATATACAAACTAGTATGATACAGTAATGGCATCTAGGGCATATATACTAACAGAAACATATGCACATATTAAAGTAGACATAGACCAAGTAGCATACTACCATTTTTAGCAAGACTGTATATACAACTGTGAATATCCCAAACTTCCATTAAGTAATATACATACAAGTATGATACAATAATGGCCCCTAGGACATATACACCAACAGTTGTGATCATTGTTTTTCATGATCACCCAATTTTTTTACTCACCCCCTTGACTTTTCCATTCCCATCATGGCCGACCACTACAAGGAATGTAGGGGCTATCCAAAATTTTGGATGAGGATTTTTGATCTCATTCTCATTTTGCTTGCAAAAGGATTTCTTACCTCATCTCCATAGTTCATTTTTCCTCCATCGAAAATGGGAACTTCACTAACCCCTTGAGACAAAAGTTTTCTACACTCAGTCTACAAAAATCTTGGACACGTCGGCTTGCCAACTTCGTGTCCGAGTTGCTTCGGTCCAGAGGTGGGAGCCTGTAAAAAGACTCGGTGATGTGGTGCCCTTTCCGACGAGGAGATCGAGACCGGAGATGCCGCGGGGAGATCGGGATGGTGGCCGAAGACCGAAGGACACGGATCGCTCGGTATAGCCGTCTACCCTTTCTCTAGTTAGCTAGTAGTAGGTTAATGGTCCGATCCGGGTTTATAGTCCGCGGTAGCGCCGGTTTCTAGTTAAAGAAAAGTTTTTGTTTCCGCATTTTGCCCTCGGACAGACGGCCGGGGCGCTACCGTAGACTTACATGGTATCAGAGCCATACCATTAACCTTTACTAGCTTGCTCTAACGTGTTTAGAACTTCGATCGAACAAAAATTCTGAAACCGCGTTTTCAAAAGTAACAGTTTCTGTCGAATTTTGTTTGTTGTCAAAAAATTATTTGGTGGATTGCATTAATTCAGGCAGGGTTTTCTATGAAATCTGTGAAAATTTGGTATTCTGTTGTTACTGTAGCGCGGCGGAACCGCGACCGTATCCCCCTTTTTGTCGCGGTTCCACGGCCGAACTGTAGCAGCAGTTCGCCATTTTTTCTACAGGGGTTCATGACTTGAAAATGGGGTTTTTGGTATATTCTGTTTGGGCCCAGATTTATTTTGAGTGCTACAGTTGTGCTTGGGGCCCACATCGGAAAATTTAGTCGATCGAAAATTTTAAACATGTAAATTCACAGTATTTACATTATATTTGTGACCGTGAATGTCATTTGATCGGTAAATCCTGTCTAACTGCTATAGCCCTTTAGACGGATTTGCGAACGTGACATTCATGTTGATGTTCTGTGTTGTGCTGTGATGTTGCGGATTTGTCGTGGTGGATAGCCTGGATGCAATGGTAGTACAGTTTGGTTGTATATATACATTTGATATTGCGGGGCGAGCGTCCGACATGTGGACTGCCGTCACTGCCTATTTGTATATTATTCTTTTTGGACATGACCGGGCTGAGGTCGATGTACCCGTTGTATATATTTTACTTTCTGTACTAGGATTACCCAGCGGAGGGGTGCACGGATAGCCGGGTTCTAGAGGACAACGGGCCCGCATCTCATGGCTTTGAGACGGATGGGGTTTGCTCTAGAATTGGCGGGCTATTCGCCGCACTCGTAGGGGGTATAGGTTGACCCAAGGAGGGGTGCTCAAGTTACCGGATTTCGTGAAGTGCTGGGTAGTCCATTCACGTTGCTGAAGGGGGCTGTCTCGCTTCAAGTTTTGGCGGGTAACTTTCCTCGCCCATAGGGGTCTAGTATTTCATTGCACAGGCTATCCACAAGACCAGGGGAACGTCGGGTTTCAGTAGCTGCTCTGTGAAACCCGGTGTTTCCAGATATCTGTATTGTTCTGTGATGATTATTACATTTCTATGATGTTGCATTTTATCACGCCTTGAGCGAATATTATATATTGATATATATACTAGTAGATGCTGTATATGTTTTACACCCGCGCTAGTCCAGTCCCCGCTCTGTCGTTAGTTAAGTAACCTAACGGGTGATGACGGGACCAAGTGGCGAATGCGGATGGCATATACGTACATCATTATTTTCGTTCTTTATTGGTGTGATCAATTGATGGGACTGCATTGATTCGGATCAATGCAAGCTAAACAAACCTATTCTGACGTTGTTGGAACATTTAAAAAAAAAACTGTTACTGCAAGGACGTTCTCTTTTGTTTTGCACAGTGGTATTCTGTTATGAATATCCAGCACCTCAGTCGACGAGGAAAGGGCCGAGATCCGTTCACCGGGAGTGACCCCTTGGACAGAAGTTTGCGTCAGGGTAATAACTTCACTATAGTAGATTACTTTTTGCTTTGCATCGTGGTATTTGTTAGTGTATATTCCCTAGAGGCCATTACTGTATCATACTAGTTTGTATATTACTTGATGGAAGCTTGGGATATTCACAGTTATATATACAATCTTGCTCGAAATGGTAGTATGCTACTTGGTTTGTCTCTGCTTTAATATGTGCATGTGTTTCTTTTAGCATATCGCTGATATACATATTAGTAGAGCCCTTAGGATCTTTGCTTGATTACCAGCGTTGTGATGGCGCTCACACTCGTGGGGGCTGGGTAATCCATAAGAACATCCTTATACAGGTCCCTGGTCGTTGGACTATCGAGACAGGGCATCGATACTCCGGAGTAGACTAGCGTATGCGCTTCTCATCCCAGTGTAGGAGACGGTCTGTCCCACAGCCGTCAGTACGTCGTACTTGAGATAGTATACGGGTGCTCGTTAGGTTACGAGTACACTGGACAGGACTCGTCGGGAACTGTTGGTGGGTATTATACCTATCGTCAGTTAACAGTTCCCAGGTGACATGAGTACAGCTTAGTCCGCTGACTTGACACTGTCACTTCGCCTCGAGTGTGTTCCCACTGCACTTTGATTACTACCCTACCACGGCTCAAAGGAGTCGTGCAAACAGGTAGTTTTTGGGTGCAGTCCCGAAGCACTTGGAGGCAGTGACGGTTAGACAGGATTCGTCTCTCCCGGTATTGGGGGTTGACATCGCGTTGTGTCCAGGAGAGCCATTACACAAGTAGTCCCTGGCCAGGGCAAGTGAGATATACTGGTAGGTTTCCAGTGTTATCTCAGGGTGTTCTGGGCTACACTCCGACACGACTTATACCGCTATTAGGGGACTGACGTTCACCGCCCCCTAGGCCCGCCATGCGATGTATCAGACGAACAGACCGGACTGTACGGAGACTGTCACATACTGGCTCAGTAGGAGTTCAGATGGGCTCACCTCGTCAGTCTTCTTATTCGCATCTACCTGGGGACCGTTACGTACAGCTAGTGCCGCTTGCGGTCTGTGGTTAAACCCACTGCCAACGTAGTGTCGAGTCTTTAGAGTCCCACACAGAGAGCTATTCTCCTTTAGGCAAAATGAGTAGAGGTCGCATGGTTTTGCGACAGGGTTCGTTCACATCCGCGCACTTGTGCACGTTTGTTGTCCGGACAGCTTATACTAGCGGGCTTTGGTTTAAGCCAGATCCTAGTATATGATTTGGGTTTGGTTTTATCTCTTTGTATTCGTGTTCCTCGGATCACGAATACGGGTGCGTATGCACAGTTGGTTGAGACAGAGGAAGAGGACTTTGATTAGGGTTAATGACCATTGTCATTTTATTAACCCTAATGTTTATGTGTGTATTATAATTAATAGATATTGGCTATATATATATATATATATATATATATATAATTGTGCTTGGTTAGGATTGTTGACATTTTGACCATACTTGACTTGTTGACCTTAGTTGACATGTTGACCATCATCATTCCATATAAAAGATGCTTTTTGATCCTTGCAATTAGCATTAAATATGAAATGATGATGGTCATGTCTTGATTAACCATGACAATTATCTAGCTAATTATCTATTTTTATAATTCACACATATATGTGAGAATGGCTTATTATTCTCTCATTCTATCATTTACTTTCTCTCTCTTGCTCTTCCTCTTCCTCAAGCTCTCCCCTCTCATGTGTTGAGAAACACTTGAGCTTGAGAAAAACCTCTTCTTGATAATCTCTACTCTCATCTACGGTTCTAGGATTAGCACTTCTAGCACCCTAGTTACTTCTAGCTTGGAGTTGAAGCCAAAGGTTGAGGCTTTCGGGTGGATCCTTCTTCGACGTGAGAAGACGACAAAGGTGATCCCTTTCTACCACTCCAAGGAGCAAGGAGAGAAGGGCATAAAGCCCTAGGTATAACCATTCTAACCTTTAGCTAGTTTCTAGTTAGCTTTAGCTAGTTTTTGTTTAGCAAAGATCCTCCTTTGTCTAATCCATGTTGCCTAGCATGATAAAAATCCGATTTTTATTCTTTTTCCGCCTCCCCGTAAGTACCGGGGTGGGCAACGTGGACTTACAGTGGTATCAGAGCCTAACTAAACATAAACTAGCTTGGTAGTAAAGTGTATTGAAGTTCAATCGGAAAAATCGCAAAACCGAGTTTACAAAAACCCTAACTTTCTGTTATTTTTTTTTCTGTTCAAAATAAAATAAATCGTACGTCAAAAATCATCTCAGGGTTTTGTGAAGAAAGCCACCAAAAACGATCCAGTGAATCGTTCAAAGCGCCGCGGTTCCGCGGCAATAGCAAGCTATTGCCGCGCAACCGCGGCCGTTTTGACTCGGTTCTGGGTCGAGTTTGGTGCAGTGTTCTTCTGGCTTGGTTTTGGGATTTTTACGATGGTTTATTTGTGCCCAGGTTTTCCAGAAAAGAAATTTGTTTTTGGGGGCCTATAAATCCGTATTTTTGATCGAACTTCACTACACTTTGACTAAAGGGTTATATCTGTGATGTTTATATGTATTGAACGTCGGCTAATCGCTATATGTCGATTAGTGGGGGTTATACATATCTGTGATCTGTGTTTGATGCTGGTATGTGTATATGAATGCGTTGGATTGTCGCGGGTGAATAGCCGGGGTGGATGTGAGATGAGTGTTTCTTTTTCTTTCATTCATTGTAATATATAAATTGATGTAATATTATTTGTATGGCCGCAAAACCGGGTCGGGGTTGTAGCCGTCATTGTATATTCCTTTTTACTGTTTTTGCTCCTAGGATAGACCCATGGAAGGGGTGCACAAACTACCGGGTATCTCGAAGTGCCGAGTGGCCTACTCACGGTGTTGAGAGAGGTTGCTTCGCTTCGGGTACTTGGCGGGTAGTTTGCCGCACCCGTAGGGGACTTGGGTGGGGTATTGTCTATTCACCGCGACCGTGTAATCCGCTTTTCATTGCAGGCTCGAACGGATTGCGGATTCCTAGTTTATCCAATGTATTCATCTGTGATCTGTAATGTCTATCATTGCTATATTTATATATTATAACTTTTTAGGCGTTGCTAATGTTTTATAGCCGCACTAGCCCAGCCCCCGCTCTGTCGTTAGTTAAGTAACCTAACGGGTGATGACGGGGCCCCGTGGCGAATGCGAATGGCATAAGCGTATGTCATATTTTGGTTGTTTTCTGCAATGGTAGGATTAAATGATGGGACGCATTAAAAGAACTAATGCAAGAAAATAAACCAAGTAAAAGTCGATTGGAACACTTTGAAAACCACTTGGTTCTTTTCAAAACTAAACTTTTAAACGCGGAGCTTGAACCACTCCTTTCTAAAGGCTATCTCGGTCCATCGATTATATCAAGTTCACTACGTTCACGGTTTCGCCAAAACCATTCGTAGCCCTCCGTCATTCTATATGAATGGTCAAAAATTATTCAAGCTATGTATTTTGGCCAAAGTCAAGGCATAGTGATTGGTAGCTATTGGGTATTCATGTGCAGCATAGATAGATGCGTTGGTTTAGGAGAGTCGTGCTGCCATTTTGGTCAAAGTCAAGGGTAGGTACGGGTGGGTCCAAATTAACCAGGAGAATGACGGGTAGAACTTGACATGTGACTTATGATATTTTGGCCAAAGTCAAGGTCATAAGAGCATGGGGCAAAAATCCACATCGGGAGTTTCATAAGCACTGAAACTTTCTAGCGCTGCATACCATTTGGAGTGTGATAATTCTGGTAGGATTCCTTCGGTTTTATCACGCGATGATATTTGGATCCCGATCCTACTGTGAGTATATGCTACTCCTCGGGAAAACTCTCACTTAACGATCAATGCTATAAACCTAGTAGGTGTCTAGAAAGGTGTTAGCGGGGCTACGCCCACAGGGAAAAGAGGTTACTTAATTAAGGAACTTCGCGAAAGCGTTGGAAAACCTCCCTCGAAGTACCGACACTGGCCTGGCTGAACAGTTAAGCAAGTATTGTACGGTGAGATTGATCCCGACTAATTCTTTCTTTACGGTTTGAGAAGGGATTCGAGAGACAGTGGGAGCCATCCAGTTTAGACAAACTAAAAACCACTCTAAACTTGCAAGAGCATCATGCTAAAGTGTTTCTTTTCTCTCTCCAAATTGCAGCGACCATTCAACATGACCGGACTTAAGTTATTACTAGATAAAAACATACTGACAGGGCCAAACTACAAAGATTGGCTCAGGAATGTCAAGATGGCAATCACTTACGACATGTTGGGGTATGTCCTTACCACCAAAGCTCCCACTGTCCCAGGTCCCACCTCCAGTGTAACGTTTTGAAAATCGTTTCGGTGAAATTTCGGAAAACCGGTAAAATAAGGGGGTTTTCTGTAAAAAGTCAAAATACAAATATCTTTATTATAAAATTAAATATACATATTCTAGCTATGAAATTGCTAGTATTTGGTGTTTATTGAGCCACTAATGAAATTTCAAATTTTCTGAAAAAAAATTATTTTAATTTTAATTTAAGCCGTCACTAATATATTTAATTACGGAAAATTACAAATTGGAATGGGTTGATACAAATTTTATAATTCATGACACACTAAATTGACTTGTAAAATATTGTTTCTGAAACGAAATCGTTTGCCAAAACGGTTTAGAAATTATTGAAGAAAAAAGGCTTTTTTAGTGAATTTAGTGTAAATGGTTGTTTGGGTTATACTATTTATCATTTTCCCTCACCCCACACACTCACACACACCCACTTGCCATCTTGGCCGAGCCTTGCTTCCCCAAACCCCTTTTGGCCCACTTCATTTCTCACAAAACAAAGAAATAAAAAGAATTGAAGTGTACATTATTATATAGTAATTGAGATATGGGTTTATATACTTAATGTATGGTTCTTGACTTGGTCAAACTCCCCACACCCTCTCTCTCCTCTCCCCACCTGCATTTGTCCGAGCCCCCCCATTTAGAACAGCCCCTTCACTTCTTCATCTCACATTCTCTTCAAAAAATCCACAAAAATGCTTTAAAATCCGCAAAATTTCAGAGCAAAAGCCAAATCCAACTCCTACCCATAATTTCTTTGCCTTAGCTAACATGGATCTTGGAGCTAGAGAGCAAGTTGGGAGGCCAAGTTTGTATGGGAGATCTCTAAAATTGTGGAGGTAAATCATAACCTTAGTGTTTAGTTGTAGGTTAATTTCTTTGAATCAACTTAATTAAGTGTTTAATTTATGTTTTTAAATTGCAAGTTTAAATTCTAGAAAAGGGTTTAATTTTTTTATTAGGGTTGTTATCATTAGATTGTGGTCTTAATGAGTAGATTAACATGTTATTGTTATGTAAAACTTAACCTTGTTGCATCTTGCTAATTGCTACTTTTAAATTGTCCAAATTGCATAATATTGCAAACTAGGTTTTAAAAATTAAGTTAAATTGTTAGATAAAAATTCTAATTATGGTTTCATAGCATTATTAACATTATATTGAGTGGTTTAGTGCTTTTAGTTCATGAAAATCCAAGATAAATTGTTGTTTGTGCATTTTTGCTATAAATTGTTAAAGTTTGGGTATATTGTAAACTAGAATTTTGGGGTTAATGAAATTTATTGGGATTAAATTATGGAAATTGTTTTTATGACTTATTTAAGATATTTAATAAGTATTATGGCCACTAGATTTGTTTAAACGTTGAGTTTTGTACTAAAACGGGTAATTTTTGCTTACTAGATTTTCGCAAAAATGGCTTTTAAGGTGAATTTGAGGTTTTTGTGAATTTTAACCTATTTTATATTATAATTAGTGTTCGTGAATGCGCAAATGAGAGTGTTTGGGTTTTTCTCGATGGTTTGATATTTGTACATCGACATCGAGGGTTGGTTTGACTATTCTTGCATGCGTAGGCGATAGGTTTTGACCTATGCGTGATACACGTTCCGATTTGATTTTCGTATGCCGTTTCAATTTTGAATTTGGTTTTAATGCGATACGGTGCGTTATGATATGTAGGTACCCCATGTGGACTTGGAGACGACAAGCAAGCGCGTGTCGACGTCGGCACCGGCGAGCGAGGACCAGGTGAGTAGATTTATATCTACGGGGAGATGTCGGGTGGATGGCGTATAGCACCCCCGCAGTCCATAGTATAGTTCATATATATATGTTTATATAGGTGTTTTATGATACTAGAATGTTTATTCATGTTATGTTTATGTGTTCATGGATTACCTTTGGGTTAGTTGCGAAACCCTAGAGTAGTTGTTATACCCACATACGCACACACAGACTTGCATACATTACTTTCTTGTGCGTAGATGGGGATGTGTATATATGTATATATGCGTGGGTATGGGACTATGCATATATACATTCATATACACATGCATGGATGATGAGGATAGTACTTGGGATTTAAGATGAGTCGATGAGATTTGAGTTGAGGCGTGAGATCGGTGATATGGCAGGGTTCGTATTTGAGATACGCCATGACGTTGTAGCGGGTCCTTGACGTTGCGTTTCACACACGTGCATGCATACTTAGGCGGTATCAGTATTGTACTAGACGTAGATCAGTACCCCGATCATGATATTTGATAAAGAGGATGCCAGATGAATAGTATGATGAATGTGATATTGACCCGTACCCAGATTTGGGATGCCGTATGACGGATTTACGTACGAGCTATATATTGATGATTGATCCGCACTCTTGACTTAGGATGTCTGATTATAGATATGGTATCGGATATGATATTATTGAGGCAGGATCACCGACTATACATATACAGGTATGTATATGTATCGACTCAGATGATAGGCGGTTTCCTTACCTGTAGTTCAGCTTGTTAGTTCAGCCGTATAGTTTAGTGTAGTTGTTAGATTAGATTAGACTCCTACCTATTTCAAAACTAGCGGATCGTGGGTATTTTAAAAGACAGGTCAAGGGATCTACGGATATTTCAAAAGACGTATCCTTTCTTAAAACCACCGTAGCCCTTATTTTCAAAACCCCACGATTCGTGTTAATTCAAATGGCACCATTGTTTAATATTTAGCTCCCGCTCATTATGGCTGCTCGCTCCGCATCGCATACTTACATTGTTATTTCATATTGCATTGTTGACATTATGCTGTTAGGAAACCAACACCATTACCGATGATGCGTATGTACCACGTACACTTACTTGCCGGCTCACACACATCTTCATCGGTAATTGCCATGTCACGTACACCATAGAAATTATTATTGCTTAACTTAGCTTGATAGCTAGTAGTTTGACATAATATTAGAGTACTTACCTTATATGCCAGCTTAGATAATGTAGTTATTACTTGTCACTTCATGCATACTGTTATTGATTGTTATGCCGTATTCGTGGATTCTCATGCCTATATTCATGGGTTTACATGCTATTGATGATTTGGATTCGGATTTCCATGTGATTTTCTGGATTTGGGGGGAAACCGCAAAACTTGTATAAGCTTCTTTCCTCTCTTTTAAATAAAAAGTGCGGTTTTCCCATGATGTATGAGTCGTCCACCATGAGTTTGCGGATGGATTTCGAGACCCAATTCGAAGAGATGGATGAACCGTTTCGGGTACATGGTGGGCCCGGTGCGGTACCCCGGGGCAAGAAGATCGTGTTGTTGACGTTGAGCCTGTGCAGGGGAGCACGACCGACCGGTGATATTACCTGACGCGTCGGATATCCGGAGGATACCGTCGTGGTCATGAGATGGATGGTAGGGGACGGCCTGGACTGACGGCGCCCTTTTCATTGTGATTGAGACATTTAGATTTCGAGATATTGAGGTACAGAGACTGTGATACAGAGATATCGAGATATTGGGATTACGTTTTGTGTCAATGCTAGGCACCGTTTTATGCTGATTTCATTATGATACCTCATTTTAAAAATACAGAAATCTCACTAATTTATGAAAGCAGTTTTCTTCAGTACATGCATTCTGTTTCATGCATTCATACATCATCCATATGATATATTGCTACCTGAGGCACTGACACGGGCATATGGGATTACACTTGGGTTAGATATTTACCCTAGTCATTGTTATAGACTGCTGGTTATATTTGAGGATTATATATTATGATCGTATGACCTAGGATTGCGTCATACATGCGATTTCTGTTCGTAGATGTATTCTATTCACGAGTTGCAACTCACCCCCGTTGTGCCACAGTTCCTTGCAGGTTTTGCCGTACAGGTTTCATTACGGCGTTGGTGGCATTGCTTATTTCGGGTGACTTGCTAGTAGGTAGGTGTATCTGTATCGTACCCATCATTATACATTGTATATTATTATTCAGTTGTATCTAGAAGTTCCATCAACCAAACATGTATTTATTTTCAGATAGAGACCAGAGATGTTATTCTTTCGACCTTAGAGTCGCGCGTTATATTTCTGTGGAATTCTTGTTGTTTGAGTTTCCTTTTGAGTTTTGATTCTCGCCCTTGGCGTTGTATATTATATTGATTGTGTGGTTGTGACCGTCGATTGACGAAGAGCTAGCTCCCGCTTGGGGATGCCTTTTTATTGATTTCGTATACTATTCATATTGTATCCCGTTTGGGGGCCAGTATTTACCAAGGAGACTCTGCCGAAATTTTCAAGAAATACTTGTTTTTTTTATAAAAAAAAAACGCATAATTCGACTTATGCTATTAAAACTACTTGTTTTAAGTTGTTTTTCCTTCACTCTACTACTTTTCTTGGTTTGGATTTCTGGGTTTTCGGCTTACTTAGATTTTGTACGCCTCGAGGCGTTTCGTAGTTTAAGTGCCGGTCATGTTCCGTACTTTCGGGGCGTGACAAAGTTGGTATTAAAGCGTTAGGTTTTACCTTCGGAGCGTAGGATGACCCTTGGTTGATGGAATAGGTGACTAAAGTAGAGTGACGTACCGTGGATATGTTCCGCGGCATACTTACGATACGCTACTCCCCTTAAGAAGCCCTAAGATGTACATTTCTTTGTTCAGTATTATATTCATTCCTGATTTTGCCTCATCAGTATCAGTTATGGTTTTGCTGCCACAATTAAGGGCAGGGAGAGCTACGGCCAGAGTTGCGGTCAGCACGAGCTCGTTACGGACGAGGACTGACCAGGGCCTAATTCCTGCGACCCACGATTGCAGAGATGTGTCTTTTATGGTGTTTTCACGCCACGAGCGTGGGATGGATCGCTGTATGAGATTACTCAGACGTTCTGATCGGCACCAGAGAATTGAACCACGGACAGAGGCCAGCCAGATTTTGATGATCGTTGATGTGTTGCGTATTCATGATGATTGAGGCACTGTTCAGCGTGCAGACGAGTGAGCCAGTTGTTGCTGCGAACGACGAGATATCGCCCCAGATGTTGGAGCTATTGCTGTACGAGTTGTACTAAGAGATGATAGTAGGTCGCTTGTCACCGAGGATGAATGACTAGGACATGTAGTTCGTTCGCTACCCCGATGCGAGGTCATCAGATAGATTGATTCCAGCTAGAGACGACTTCACGCGGAGACGTAGAGAGTCGACAGAGACGATCGAATGTCGGAAACCTATTATTCCAGGTTTAAAGTATTCGACAAGACATGCAGGCAATTCTATGGACCCTCTAGAAGAATGAAACCCTAACTCGACATAATGA
The DNA here is from genome assembly GCA_030015575.1 of Agapanthus africanus. Taxonomy (NCBI): domain Eukaryota; kingdom Viridiplantae; phylum Streptophyta; class Magnoliopsida; order Asparagales; family Amaryllidaceae; genus Agapanthus; species Agapanthus africanus. The sequence goes on along the minus strand of JASDDO010000012.1, from coordinate 290,724,673 downwards.
CCGTGTGAAAGCCTTTGAACCTTACGGTTTGCGGCAGTTCCGCAGCGCCATTAGTAAGGCTTGGGTTTGCCCTTCTACGGCTGGACCACCGATACTGTAGTATGTACTCGATACTATTAAACAGTGCCCAAGATGTTGAGCTCTTGGGGGATTATGAGGTTTAACAATCGATCGGATGGTTCGACTTCATTCGGATGCTATGTGGTGAGATGCATTCTTGGGAGACTCCAGATACGAGGATAGCCGTAGGAGATCAGTCCATGCAGCCACGACGAGACGAGTCCGAAGCAGTCGACGGTAGAGAAAGTGGAGTAAGAGGTTCGTACGAGATCTTGATGAGACGACGTCCCACTCCGCCGACATCACAGATGCGATACGCATGCCGAGGCATTGTACTGGGATGTACCTTCCAGAAGGAGTCGCGATGAGTATGCAGCCGTTCCAGAACAAGAAACAGATGTAGTAAAGGACGATGAATTCCAGACAGTTCGGCAGAGACAAGATTTGGGATAGACCTCGATAGGAATTTTCTGGAATAAATTACGAGAAGACTCGGACCCAGGAGTGGTCATGTTACGCACACCAGCAGGCCAGATTTCAGGATCGTCGACGAGATATGCTATGAGTGACCACGACAGTTGGCCAGAGATTCTTTGAGGATGTGCTTGAGCGGGACTATTCTGCCATACTTGATTTTGGTATTTTGAGCGATCTATTCGCATGATTTGGTTTTGATGATTGAGTTTCATGATATCGTTTTCATGCACCATGGTTGCACCTACTGAGTATTTACGATTTTTGCACAGTTGTTGCACTTGAGATAGTTTTCGTGCCTTGGTTCTTCATGTTTGTGATTATATGGATTTCATACAGTTGAGTTTATTTTGTGCATATGTACGCACACGATTTGATTCTTTCACTCGGTATAGTTCATATATGCTTGCAGTGCAGTGATTCGCATTTTGTGCACTTAGATGAACTGGACTTCGATTTCGATTGTGATGTTCGATATTTGTTTTGTGCACCTGATTGGATTTTGCGCATGTTCGGCGCTTGATATTGGATTTCATGATCTCGTGCACGATGGATGCACCTGATTTGGATTTTCGCGCATGTTGGGCGCATGTTATGAGATACGATTTTGGTGCACACCAGATGCACTAAATCGAGATTCTTCGTGCATGTCAGATGCACCTGTTTTGCTGTCAGGCACACCTGTTGCCCTTGACAGATGTTTCGTGCACACCCGATGCACTTAGATGTTGTTTCTGTGCATATGTATAGCACATTCATGGATTTTGATTTCCGTGCGCACCAGACGCACGTAGTATTCATATGCATATTTTGGGATTGATTTCTTATAGAGCAGTACGTTTTTATGATATTTGCTATGTGCTTTCGTATTGAGCAGGACTAGTCACAGGACAGTACCTGAATATATTTTTCATGCATTGATAGTTATTGAAGGGATTTCCAAAAAGCGAGCTATAGTCTCAGTATTTACCTACGTGTCTGATATGACACGAAATATTTAAAACAAGAAGACCCTTCTAAATTGTTTCCAAAACGGCGGAACGTACATATTAAACAAAGGATATATATATATATATATATATATATATATATGTAGTTATTTTCTTACAATAGACGTCCGCCACTGTGCAGTGCTGCGAGCATCGCACAGCGATTTGAAGAAGATTTGGCATGCATTGCTTCCAGATGTTTTAATGATGTATATCATATTGATTTTCATTTTGGATTTAGACATTGTGTCTTCACCATGACTCCAATGATTGCAGGATGCTTGACGGAGTTTTGATTTTGAGTTATATGCTCATTTTTCATGCGCCCGCAATGCGCTACGATTTATTTTATTTATTTATAATTTCGGAGCCTCGACGACTTGACGGTTTTGCTTAGATGTTTTAGTATTTGGGGGGAGTTTTAATTTAAATTCGGGGACCGAATTTCTTTAAGTGGGGAAGATTGTAATGTTTTGAAAATCGTTTCGTTGAAATTTCGGAAAATCCGTAAAATAAGGGGGTTTTCTGGAAAAAGTCAAAATACAAATATCTTTATTATAAAATTAAATATACATATTCTAGCTATGTAATTGCTAGTATTTGGTGTTTATTGAGCCACTAGTGAAATTTCAAATTTTCTGAAAAAAATTTATTTTAATATTATTTTAAGCCGTCACTAATACATTTAATTAGGGAAAATTACAAATTGGAATGGGTTGATACAAATTTTATAATTCATGACACACTAAATTGAGTTGTAAAATATTGTTTCTGAAACGAAATCGTTAGCCAAAACGGTTTAGAAATTATTGAAGAAAAAAGGTTTTTTTAGTGAATTTAGTGTAAATAGTTGTTTGGGGTATAATATTTATCATTTTCCCTCACCCCACACACTCACACACACCCACTTGCCATCTTGGCCGAGCCTTGCTGCCCCAAACCCCTTTTGGCCCAATTCATTTCTCAGAAAACAAAGAAATAAAAAGAATTGAAGTGTAGATTATTATATAGTAATTGAGGTATGGGTTTATATACTTAATGTATGGTTCTTGACTTGGTCATACTCCCCACACCCTCTCTCTCCTCTCCCCACCTGCATTTGGCCGAGCCCCCCCATTTAGAACAGCCCCTTCACTTCTTCATCTCACATTCTCTTCAAAAAATCCACAAAAATGCTTAAAAATCCACAAAATTTCAAAGCAAAATCCAAATCCAACTCCTACCCATAATTTCTTTGCCTTAGCTAACATGGATCTTGGAGCTAGAGAGCAAGTTGGGAGGCCAAGTTTGTATCGGAGATCTCTAAAATTGTGGAGGTAAATCCTAACCCTAGTGTTTAGTTGTAGGTTAATTTCTTTGAATCAACTTAATTAAGTGTTTAATTTAAGTTTTTAAATTGCAAGTTTAAATTCTAGAAAAGGGTTTAATTTTTTTATTAGGGTTGTTATCATTAGATTGTGGTCTTAATGAGTAGATTAACATGTTATTGTTATGTAAAACTTAACCTTGTTGCATCTTGCTAATTGCTACTTTTAAATTGTCCAAATTGCATAATATTGCAAACTACGTTTTAAAAATTAAGTTAAATTGTTAGATAAAAATTCTAATTATGGTTTCATAGCATTATTAACATTATATTGAGTGGTTTAATGCTTTTAGTTCATGAAAATCCAAGCTAAATTGTTGTTTGTGCATTTTTGCTATAAATTGTTAAAATTTGGGTATATTGTAAACTAGAATTTTGGGGTTAACGAAATTTATTGGGATTAAATTATGGAAATTGTTTTTATGACTTATTTAACATATTTAATAAGTAATATGGCCACTATATTTGTTTAAACGTTGATTTTTGTACTAAAACGGGTAATTTTTGCTTGCTAGATTTTCGGAAAAATGGCTTTTAAGGTGAATTTGGGGTTTTTGTGAATTTTAACCTATTTTATATTATAATTAGTGTTCGTGAATGCGCAAATGAGAGTGTTTTGGTTTTTCTCGATGGTTTTACGTTTGTACATCGACATCGAGGGTTGGTTTGCCTATTCTTACATGCGTAGGCGATAGGTTTTGACCTATGCGTGATACACGTGCCGATTTGATTTTCGTATGCCGTTTCAATTTGGAATTTGGTTTTAATGCGATACGGTGCGTTATGATATGTAGGTACCACATGTGGACTTGGAGACGACAACCAAGCGCGTGTCGACGTCGACACCGGCGAGCGAGGACCAGGTGAGTAGATTTATATCTACGGGGAGAAGTCGGGTGGATGGCGTATAGCACCCCCGCAGTCCATAGTATAGTTCATATATATATGTTTATATAGGTGTTTTATGATACGAGAATGCTTATTCATGTTATGTTTATGTGTTCATGGATTACCATTGGGTTAGTTGCGAAACCCTAGAGTAGTTGTTATACCCACATACGCAAACACAGACTTGCATACATTACTTTCTTGTGCGTAGATGGAGATGTGTATATATGTATATATGCGTGGGTATAGGACTATGCATATATACATTCATATACACATGCATGGATGATGATGATAGTACTTGGGATTTAAGATGAGTCGATGAGATTTGAGTTGAGGCCGTGAGATCGGTGATATGGCATGGTTCGTATTTGAGATACGACATGACGTTGTAGCGGGTCCTTGACGTAGCGTTTCACACACGTGCATGCATACTTAGGCGGTATCAGTATTGTACTAGACGTAGATCAGTACCCCGATCATGATATTTGATAAAGAGGATGCCAGATGAATAGTATGATGAATGTGATATTGACCCGTACCCAGATTTGGGATGCCGTACGACGGATTTACGTACGAGCTATATGTTGATGATTGATCCGCACTCTTGACTTACGATGTCTGATTATAGATATGGTATCGGATATGATATTATTGAGGCAGGATCACCGACTATACATATACAGGTATGTATATGTATCGACTCAGATGATAGGCGGTTTCCTTACCTGTAGTTCAGCTTGTTAGTTCAGCCGTATAGTTTAGTGTAGTTGTTAGATTAGATTAGACTCCTACCTATTTCAAAACTAGCCGATCGTGGGTATTTTAAAAGACAGGTCAAGGGATCTACGGATATTTCAAAAGACGTATCCTTTCTTAAAACCACCGTAGCCCTTATTTTCAAAACCCCACGATTCGTGTTAATTCAAATGGCACCATTGTTTAATATTTAGCTCCCGCTCATTATGGCTTCTCTTTCCGCATCGCATACTTACATTGTTATTTCATATTGCATTGTTGACATTATGCTGTTAGGACACCAGCACCATTACCGATGATGCGTATGTACCACGTACACTTACTTGCCGGCTCACACATATCTTCATCGGTAATTGCCATGTCACGTACACCTTAGAAATTATTATTGCTTAACTTAGCTTGATAGCTAGTAGTTTGACATAATATTAGAGTACTTACCTTATATGCCAGCTTAGATAATGTAGTTATTACTTGTCACTTCATGCATACTGTTATTCATTGTTATGCCGTATTCATGGATTCTCACGCCTATATTCATGGGTTTACATGCTATTGATGATTTGGATTCGGATTTCCATGAGATTTTCTGGATTTGGGGGAAAATCACAAAACTTGTATAAGCTTCTTTCCTCTCTTTTAAATAAAAAGTGCGGTTTTCCCATGATGTATGAGTCGTCCACCATGAGTTTGCGGATGGATTTCGAGACACAATTTGAGGAGATGGATGAACCGTTTCGGGAACATGGTGGGCCCGGTGCGGTACCCCGGGGCAAGAAGATCGTGTTGTTGACGTTGAGCCTGTGCAGGGGAGCACGACCGACCGGTGATATTACCTGACGCGTCGGATATCCGGAGGATACCGTCGTGGTCATGAGATGGATGGTAGGGGCCGGCCTGGACTGACGGCGCCCTAGTCATTGTGATTGAGACATTGAGATTTCGAGATATTGAGGTACAGAGACTGTGATACAGAGATATCGAGATATTGGGATTACGTTTTGTGTCGATGCTAGGCACCGTTTTATGCTGATTTCATTATGATACCTCATTTTAAAAATACAGAAATCTCACTAATTTATGAAAGCAGTTTTCTTCAGTACATGCATTCTGTTTCATGCATTCATACATCATCCATATGATATATTGCTACCTGAGGCACTGACACGGGCATATGGGATTACACTTGGGTTAGATATTTACCCTAGTCATTGTTATAGACTGCTGGTTATATTTGAGGATTATATATTATGATCGTATGACCTAGGATTGCGTCATACATGCGATTTCTGTTCGTAGATGTATTCTATTCACGAGTTGGCAACTCACCCCCGTTGTGCCACAGTTCCTTGCAGGTTTTGCCGTACAGGTTTCATTACGGCGTTGGTGGCACTGCTTCTTTCGGGTGACTTGTTAGTAGGTGGGTTTATCTGTATCGTACCCATCATTATACATTGTATATTATTATTCAGTTGTATCTAGAAGTTCTATCAACCAAATATGTATTTATTTTGAGATAGAGACCAGAGATGTTATTCTTTCGACCTTAGAGTCGCGCGTTATATTTCTGTGGAATTCTTGTTGTTTGAGTTTCCTTTTGAGTTTTGATTCTCGCCCTTGGCGTTGTATATTATATTGCTTGTGTGGTTGTGACCGTCGATTGACGAAGAGCTAGCTCCCGCTTGGGGATGCCATTTTATTGATTTCATATACTATTCATGTTGTATCCCGTTTGGGGGCCAGTATTTAAAAAGGAGACTCTGCCGAAATTTTCAAAAATACTTGTTTTTTTTTAATTAAAAAAATGCATAATTTTACTTATGCTATTAAAACTACTTGTTTTTCCTTCACTCTATTACTTTTCTTGGTTTGGATTTCTGGGTTTTCGGCTTACTTAGATTACGTACGCCTCGAGACGTTTCGTAGGTTATGTGTCGGTTATGTTCCGTACTTTCGGGGCGTGACATCCAGCGTCGCAGATAAAGAAATCCGTAAGACATGGGAGATCGATTGCGCGAAGGCCAAATGCCTCTTGCTTGCCTCGATGGACAACGAACATCAGTGGAGGCATGAGAATATGGACCTAGAGTCCATATTTCCCCATACAAAAGAACTGTATGGAGAGCAGTCTCGTATCACAAGATACGAAGTGTCGAAGAAGCTATTTTCAGCAAGATTGGCCGTCGGATCATCGGTAGCGGAACACGTGCTTAAGATGATTGGCTACATAGAGGAGCTCGCGGACCTTGGGACCACGTTGGAGAATGAACTCTATACTGATTTGATTCTCCAGTCTCTTCCTTCCACTTACGCCCAGTTTATCCTAAACTTCAACATGCCAGGAAAGGAGGTTGAACTTTCCGAACTTCTGAACATGTTGAGGAGCGCTGAGGGCACCCTACAGAAGGGTAGGGAGACATCCACTTTGTTTGTAGGAGGATCTTCCTCTTCTAGATCCAGGGCGAAAGCCAAGGGTAAGAAGAAGAAAGCCCCCGCCAAACCAAGAGACGGTGTCAGTAAAGTGGATACGAAGGGAAAAGGAAAGGCAACAAAGGTAGCGGGAAAGCTAGTGGGGAAGGAAGAATGCTTCTACTGTCACAAAAGTGGTCACTGGAAACAGGATTGCAAGGCTTGGAAGGCCAGAACACAGGATTTGAAGCGAGTTGCGGCTTCAGCTTCAGGTGTGTATGTTATTGAAAACTGTCTATCAATAAACTTTATATCCTGGGTATTGGATACCGGATCAGGATCTCATATCTATAATTCTTTACAGGCGTTGAGAAAGCGTAGAGTTTTGAAGGCAGGTGACATGACCCTCAGAGTTGCAAACGGTGCTAGCATGGATGTTGAGGCCGTGGGGGACTATCACCTGGGATTATCGGATGGACACTTTTTGGTTTTGCGTAGTTATTATTATGTACCAAATGCAACCTGTAATATCATTTTTGTATCTTTATTATCTAAAGAAGGTTATGAATTTGCATTTGTAAGCAATGTAGTGAACATTCACCTTAATCAAGTTTTGATTGGGTCAGGTACATTGAACAACGGTATATACGTATTAAACCAACCACAGATTTTCAATGTCCAGAATACACACAAAAGAAATGTAGGGTTCCTAGGCACACTAATGAGGTCACACAAGTGATCAAACATGGCCAATTAAAATTTTACAAGTGCCGAGAAACCCTAATACGGATCGTTAACTAGATGTATAGGCGATGCAATGAAAATAAACGAATTTATAGCTAAAGGGAAGGGGCTACAACCTTTGTAGATCCGGTCCTCCACCTCCATAGCTCCGCTTTGACGTCCCTCCGCTGTAGTAATCGGAATCCAAGACTCTTACGGTGGTTTCATCGGAGAAAAGATCGGGCTAGGTCGCCGAATTCGATGCCGAAGAAGATCTACGTCGAGGCAACTCAAGATCAAGCTCCAACTTCACCAAGTCATGGAACTTGTGAAGAAAACACCCTATACTACTTGGCAAGAGGTAGAGGATAAAGAAATAGGAGGTGGGTTCACTTTAGAATTGGATTTCTCACTCTTTTTCTCAAGTTGCCATTGATGGAGGCAAGCTTTCTTCATTGTTGAAGATGAAGAAGATGATGAAAGAATATGATAAGTATATGTTTAAAAAGGAAAATAATAAGAATACTTATCATCAACCATGGTTAGGTGTAGATAATAGACTATGGTTAGTTTGATTGGTTAGGGTTAAGCATGAAGACAAAATGGTCACTTAGTCAAAGCTTCATGAAGCTTCAACAACAAACAAAGAAAGCCACCATTTTCTCTTTATCTTTTCCAAAATAATTACATAAATAAGTAAGTAAATAAACAAAACCCTAACCATTCATATAACCATGGTTTAATTCTTTACACAAACCCAAGTTTGCATGTATCATCAAACATGATACAAACAAGTGCACAAAAAATATATCACATATACAACTTGTGCAATTCAAGTGAGAAAATCCATTTAAAGTGAACAAATACTGGTTAATGCAAAGTAATATATCAAATATATAATTATGCATTAAATCATTAAATCAACACTTGATTTAACGATCCGGTCATATCGCATATGACCGACTAATATTCAATGTATCGGCTTATCGAATCATTCCTTGATTCGATAACTAGGTTATATCGCATACAACCAATCGATACATTCATCGCGAGAATAGAATACGCTATCACATACACGCATTATTCTCGGTCCCGCACATATCTCATATGCGCTCTTATTTCGTTTCGCTTGAGCCAGGAAATCTCTGTGTAGGACTCTAAAGACTCGTCAATACGCCGGCAGCAGGTGATGATCATATCAAACACCCACAAGCCGCAAGCGGTCTGCTAAACGTAACGGCCACCCAGGTATTGAGCAATTAGAAGATCGACGAGCAAGCCCGCTCACACTCCTGTGAATCCAACCAGTAACACTTACCGTACAGTCCGGTCTGTTTGTCTGATATGTCGCATATCTCGCCTAGGGGTGGTAAACGTCAGACCTCAGTAGCTGGATAAGTCATGCCGACGTTTGGTCCATAACATTCGTGAAACTACTGATAACTCTTACCAGTATATCACTGCAACCCTGGCCAGGGATTTCCTGTTATGGCCAGTCGAGCATAGCGCAACATCCACCCCCAATACCGGGAGAGGCGAATCCCCTCCTATCGCTCATTGCTTCCATGTGAATCGGGACTGTACCCAAAAACCACCTGTTTGCACGACTCAGTAGAGCCGTGGTAGGGTGGAAATCAAAGCACAGTGGGAGACACACAAGACTCTATGACGATCTCGGGTCAATAGACTAAGCTGTACCAGTGTCACCAGAGAACTGCCATATGACGTGAGGTATAATACCATCTGGGAGTTCTCGGCGAGTCCGTTCAGTGTACCCAGTCTCCACTGAGCACCCGCATACCATCTCTGATGTCAAACACCAATGGACATGGGATCATCCATCGCCCATCACATGGGTCGAGAAGATATACGCTAGTCTACTCTGGAATATCGATGCCCCGTCTCGATATTCCTACGACTAGGAACATTGAAGGATGTACTCTTGGACTACCCAGGCCCCACTATTATGATCTACATCATAGTCCTGGAAGTCGAGTACACATCCTAAGGGCTTTATCAACATGTAATCAGAGAGACAGAAAGTATACATGTTAAGATAAAAAGCAACCAGATAGCGTACTATCATGTCGATCAAGAAAGTCCTACCTATATATGTCCCAGCATCCACTACAATATACATCCTATGTACAGTAATGGCCTCTAGGACATACATATAACTAACAATCTCCCACTTGCTCTAGGGCCATCTGTAGCAGTGGTTGCAGTATCACATACTCAACCATCCCATAAAAGTCACTCTTTGGGAAAAGGCCTTTGTGAGTGGATCCGCCGTGTTGTCCTTTAAGTCTACTCTCCTAACCATGATCACCCTGGAGATCAACTATCTCCATGATCAGGTGATGCTACCTCAGAATATGTCTAGGTCACTGATGGGACCAGGGTTCCCGGGCCAATACCACACTTCCATTGTCACACAATGGTAGGATCCTAGCTCATCTTTTGAACCAATATATATCCAAACTGCCACTTTGGTAGTATCTTTAATAGCGATGTTACCAGCCTTTATCGTCTAGTTTGCCACGGTATCTAGCTTGGAACTCTTCCAACATACCGTCCCTTCACAGAGGGTAAAGACAATGCCTGCGACTGACATTCAGTCGTCCTTATCACCCTGGAACCTTTCCAGTGATTCTCCCCAGGATCAACTGATACCATCTCACTATAACTAGTGAGAATCCTAACATCAATTTAGATCTATCTCATAGATCCAAAACCTAGGATTTAGGAGGTATCACTTTGATCCTATATGGAGAATCTATGTGATAAGAGGAGATCAACCGATCGTAGCATAGGAAACTCCTTTCCTATCAAGAGTATGTGATCCACGTACTCTACGAGGATCATTACCATACTCCATACAACCCTTTTGTACATACAAGGTTCATCTACCATTTTGATGAAGTCAAACTCTTTGACTACCACATCAAAACAGATGTTCCAACTCCGCGATGCCTGCTTTATCCTGTAAAGCAACTTGCATACTTTTCCGCTGCTCCCACTGTTTACGAAGTTCTCTGGCTGTGTTCTTATAGACGTTCTCTTCTAAATGAGTATTTAGAAAAATAGTCATGGCACCCAACCACCAGATTTCGTAATTATGGTATGTAGCAATGGCAAGTAGGATCTGGATGGACTTAAGCATAGTCCCTGGAAAAAGTTTCATCATTATCCATGCCTGGTCGATGACAAAAACCTTTAACAAGTCTAGCTTTGAAAGTCTCAACTTTTTCATCCACACCAAGTAATCTTCTCAAGATATACTTGCTCCTGATGGGGATTTAACCCTTCAGATATAGCAACCAAAGTCCATACTTTGTTGGTGTACATGGATTCCATCTCAGATCGCTAAGCATCCAGCCATTCTTACAGAGTCCCTACTCTCGATGACCTGCTCGAATCTAGTTGTGTTATCATCTCATGATGCAATCCTCGCTCCCACTGTCATCGAGAAACCGAAGTATCTCTTAGGCAGATGAGGAACCCTACCAGATCGGCGAAGAGGCTGAGGTTCGTCGGGAACTATTGAATCCTTTGGTTCTGTCAAATCATCAGCTGCAGTTTTGTATAGTTGGAACCTTTCCGGTTCTACAGAACTGACTTTACCTCGATCTTTTCCAGATTTTGCTTTTGACATAGGCCGGACAATCCCAAATCTTAACTTACTTAAGAGATAGGCTCTTCCCAAACCATATCTTATATGGAGTGGTAGGCACAGATTTGATTCGAACCCTATTCAATAGGTATGCAGCTTCTCAAGTGCACAACCCTAAAAGGAAATAGGTAACTCAGTAATACTCATCATAGAGCACACCATATCTAATATTGTGCGATTGCTCCACCCCGATACACCGTTGTGCTGTGGTGTATCTAGAGGAGTAACACTGAGAGAGAATCTCATTCTCCTTTAGAATAGTCCAGGAATTCTATACACAAGTATTCTCCTCCCTGATCTTATCATAGGACATAATACTTATACCCGTATTTTGGTTCTCTACTTCCAACTTATATTCTGTGAATACCTCAAAAGCTTCGGACTTATGTTTCAACAGGAACATAAGACTGAATCTTGAGAGATTATCAGAGAATATAATGAAGTATAAAGAACCAGTCCTGGCATGTGTAGACAGGAGACCTTACAAACATCATCATGTATCAGTCCCAAGAGTTCATTAACTCTTTCTCTGTTTCCAATAAACAGGGCTATGGTCATCTAATCTTTGTGACATGACTGGCAAGTTTCACAAGATGTAAATTCAAACTGATTTAAATATGCATCTAAATTGTAACTTCAGCCAGTCGGGTCGCATTGATGTGACCTAGTCTACAATGCCTCAAGAAGGATTCGTTCATTTCTGAACTCTTCCTCTTGTGTGTGTTCTGTATACTAAGAACTGTAGTTTGATTTAGATCGTCAATGCTTTTAGATAACGTGCCTGAACCGATCAACTTTTGATATAGGAAATGTTCAAAACATTATCCATCAATACAAAATTTTATCATTTCTTTACTAATAAAGAGACTGATATGATTTTGTATATCAGGTTCGGTATCTAATAGCATTTGTTCAGAATCAATGTATTGGTAATACAGGGTGACAGTGACCAACAGACTTGGCTGCAACACTTGCCACGGTTTCTGTCTCATGAAACTTATCACCCGTTCTCTGTTTTCTACCCTTTTGTAGCCCTATGTAACAGATTACATATCTGGGATCCTGATCCGGTATCAAATACTCAGGATGCATAAGATACTGAGAAACAGTTCTTTGTAATGAACATACCCGAAGGAGATGCATCATATGCACTTTCTTCGTTTGGGCGGCATAGGAATTCTGGTATTCCCCTATTTCCTGCTCTGTCTTATAACAATTTTAAGTTGGAGCGGGACCAACGTTCCCCAGCTCAGTATAACAAGCGGGTTCGGTCAATACATCCATATTATTATCTTGATTAAGGCGTGATATGGTCGCTACCTGGAGAGAGAGAAGAAAACACTCTGCGTGCGCCCTTGCAAGATCAGATTGGTTATTTATTTTATCTAATCAGGGTGGCTCCCACTGTTTTTATCAAATCTTCCTTCAAACCCTAAAAGGAAAGACTAGCCAGGATTATTTACACTCTACAAGTTCGCCAATCTTTCAGCCAGGCCAGTGTCGGTACTTTGAGGGAGGTTCCCCGTGCTTTCGCACGGACCTAATTACAGTAAACCTCGTTTTCGCAGAGGCGTAACCCCGTTGACACCTTTCTAGACACCTACTTGATCGGCTAATTACAAAGTGCAAAACTCTCCCAGGAGTAACAATTACTCGTAGTGGGTATCGGGATCCAACTATCACATAGAAGGTATGCAATCTCATTGCAAATTTCAACACTTGAAACTCCCGATAATGATTTTTACCCCTAGTACCTATGACCTTGGCTAAGGTCAACAAATCATAAGCACTAGTCAAGTTCTACCCGTCATTTCGTGATTAATTAGACCCACCCACATGACCCTTGGCTAAGGTCAACAAAGCCACATGACTGTCCTAACTAATCGCATCATATGCTGTGTAGGAAGACATCACTAAGCTACCGCACACTACGCCTCGGCTATGGTCGACAAACGTAGCACGAATACTAAGTACTCTACTTCCTAAAATGACGGAGGGTTGCGAATGGTTTTTAAGAAAACCTTTAACGCTTTGAACTTGATCTCGTTGCGGAATCAAATGGTTTTTAAATGGAGTGTTTTTGAGGCTTTTCTAGTTTTGCTAAAGGGCTCACTCCCGGTGAAGGGATCGTCGGCCCTTTCCTCGTCGAATGAGGTGCGGGATATATCATATATATCACTGTGCAAAGCAGAAACTATAGAAGCAATCAAAAGACAAACCGAGAGTTGTAGCATCTGCCAGTTATTGCTAAAGGAGTCACTCCCGGTGAAGGGATCTCGGTCCTTTCCTTATCGAATAAGGTGCAGGATGTTCTACAAGGAACACCGCGATGCAAAGCAAGAACTGTAGCTACCTGTTTTAATTTGTAATTCGATTCCACAACATCAATTAGGTTTATTTTCTTTCATTAATCTCATTAATGAATATCCCATCATTTAAGTCCACCTAAACATCACAGATAAATATAACTTACGCTTATGCCATCCGCATTCTCCTCGATGTCCCGTCTGCACCGTTAGGTTAGGTAACTAACGGCAGAGCGGGGAAGGGCTAGCGCGGGTGTAAAACATAAGCAACGTCTATATAATATATCATATACACTATATACTATTTATCTGAACATATCACAAGATCACATCACAGATAACGCAGCAGAAAGTATCATATGAAATATTGGATATACAAGGACGTCCGTGTTTTTAATACGAGCCAGTATAAAACACGGATTCCACGGTCGTGATGAATAGCCAATCCCACACCCCTAGAACCCTACGAGAGCGGCAAGCAACCCTACCAATTCTAGGGTTAGGAGACCCGGACTCGACTCCTCGAGATGGTCTCCCACTGGACCCTAGAACCCGGTTACTTGTGCTCCCCTCCTTGGGTCTATCCTAATGCGGAAAAGTAAATAATATACAAATGGTGACATCATCCGCAACCAGGAAGTGCCCCAATAAAAGAATATTACATACAAGTTTTTACATGAATGAAAATGAAAAACACTCATCTCACATAAAAAAACCCGGCTATTCAAACACGACGATCCAATATTACATATCCAGCAACACATAACATCACATGTCATCAACGTAAGTAAATATGCGCATCCCAATTGTCGTTGACATATAGCAACGAAACCGGCGATATCACATATTACACTTACGGTCACAGAAAAGAAAGTGTAAAACTACAACAGTTGGAATCCGCAACTTGCATAGACATCGCATGCCTAATCAAATGAATTCCTTAGACATCACATGTCTAACAATTATAAACCCCGCATTTTAGTCTCAATATCGAAAACTCTTTTCAATATAAAGTCGGGCAATTCAACAAGATTCCCGGCATCCAGAACGAATGCTCGTCGCAAACTTTAGTGGACGGCCGCACCCCCGATACCGTCGACAAAGTGCACCAAGGCGGAACACCGCTGCCGCGAGCACCCGAACGGATGCTATCGGCGACGGGGTTCTCCTACAGTCACTTGGTCGGGGCTATGGGGTGTAGCTGTCTATTAAGTTTACCCGGCGAGTATCCGCGTACGCTACGTGATTGCGACGGACTTTTGATCACATCAAAATTCCGTGGCAACCGATCAAGTGAGACTAAAGTGCTATGTTTATAACATCCAAATCAGTTATCTCATAACTACATGTGGATTCCAAATATTGTATCACATTCCAAATAAATAGAAAATGTTAAACTTTCCGATCGAACAATCAAACACCCAAGTTTTTCCTAAACAGCTCAACACATGAAATAAGTTTAAAAACATTCACTTCGTGTCTCAATACCAACGGTCCAGCCGTAGAAGGGCCAAGCCAACGCCTCACATGTGGTACGCCGTACTGCCCCAAACCCTAAGGTTCAAAGGGCAGTTCAAGACGGTCACATAATCGAGTTAAGGTTTGTTGTCTTCTAGAGGGACCATCGCATTACTTGCACTACTTAGAACGTCATTAAACTACGGAAAAGTCGAACAATTGGAAATTTCCCGGCAGGGGAAAAATTGGGTACTTATATCCGGTCGAACTTTTTAACATATTCTAAAATTAACCGGAAAAACACATAGACAAAGTTTGATAATCCGATCGAATCGACGAACTCCCAATACAACCCAGAAAACTCAACTCTTGAGTAAATATTTAAAATTCCCAGAAAACTCAGCAATGAAATATAGAAGTTACTGAGCAAAAAGAACTGACTGAAGAGACTAAGTGGCCGCGGAACCGCCGCATTAGCCATGCTAATGCCGGGGTTCCGCCGCGCTTTAATGGAATCAGGTGCTCGTGTTTCACAGTAATTCTTATAATCGCCTGCTGGTTTTTCTGCATATTTTTAATTCTCAAAAATCCCCGATTTCAAAAAATGTACAGAGAGCATTTTTGAGTTAGGGTTTCGGTTCGATCGGACTTCTAACTCCGTCTGTGCATCGCCTAAGGCTCTAGCCTGGCTCTGATACCACTGTAGGGTTCCTAGGCACACTAATGAGGTCTCACATGTGATCAAACATGGCCAATTAAAATTTTACAAGTGCCGAGAAACCCTAATACGGATCGTTAACTAGATGTATAGGCGATGCAATGCAAATAAACGAATTTATAGCTAAAGGGAAGGGGCTACAACCTTTGTAGATCCGGTCCTCCACCTCCATAGCTCCGCTTTGACGTCACTCCATTGTAGTAATCAGAATCCTAGACTCTTGCGGTGGTTTCATCGGAGAAAAGATCGTGCTAGGTCGCCGACTTCGATGCCGAAGATGATCTACGTCGAGGCAACTCAAGATCAAACTCCAACTTCACCAAGTCATGGAACTTGTGAAGAAAACACCCTATACTACTTGGCAAGAGGTAGAGGATGAAGAAATAGGAGGTGGGTTCACTTTAGAATTGGATTTCTCACTCTTTTTCTCAAGTTGCCATTGATGGAGGCAAGCTTTCTTCATTGTTGAAGATGAAGAAGATGATGAAAGAATATGATAAGTATATGTTTAAAAAGGAAAATAATATGTATACTTATCATATACCAACCATGGTTAGGTGTAGAGAATAGACTATGGTTAGTTTGATTGGTTAGGGTTAAGCATGAAGACAAAATGTTCACTTAGTCAAAGCTTCATGAAGTTTCAACAATAAACAAAGAAAGCCACCATTTTCTCTTTGTCTTTTCTAAAATAAATAAATAAATAAGTAAGTAAATAAACAAAACCCTAACCATTCATATAACCATGGTTTAATTCTTTACACAAACCGAAGTTTGCATGTATCATCAAACATGATACAAACAAGTGCACAAAAAATATATCACATATACAACTTGTGCAATTCAAGTGAGAAAATCCATTTAAAGTGAACAAATACTAGTTAATGCAAAGTAATATATCAAATATGTAATTATGCATTAAATAATTAAACCAACACTTGATTTAACGATCCGGTCATATCGCATATGACCGACTAATATTCAATGTATCGGCTTATCGAATCATTCCTTGATTTGATAACTAGGTTATATCGCATACAACCAATCGATACATTCATCACGAGAATAGAATACGGTATCACATACACGCATTATTCTCGGTCCCGCACATATCTCATATGCGCTCCTATTTCGTTTCGATTGAGCCAGGAAACCTCTGTGTAGGACTCTAAAGACTCGTCAATACGCCGGCAGCAGGTGATGATCATATCAAACACCCACAAGCCGCAAGCGGTCTGCTAAACGTAACGGCCACCCGGGTATTGAGCGATCAGAAGATCGACGAGCAAGCCCGCTCACACTCTTGTGAATCCAACCAGTAACACTTACCGTACAGTCCGGTCTGTTCGTATGATATGTCGTATATCTCGCCTAGGGGTGGTAAACGTCAGACCCCAGTAGCTTGATAAGTCATGCCGACGTTAGGTCCATAACATTCGTGAAACTACTGATAACTCTTACCAGTATATCACTGCAACCCTGGCCAGGGATTTCCTGTTATGGCCAGTCGAGCATAGCGCAACATCCATCCCCAATACCGGGAGAGACGAATCCCCTCCTATCGCTCATTGCCTCCATGTGAATCGGGACTGTACCCAAAAACCACCTGTTTGCATGACTCAGTAGAGCCGTGGTAGGGTGGAAATCAAAGCACGGTGGGAGACACACAAGACTCTATGACGATCTCGGGTCAACAGACTAAGCTGTACCAGTGTCACCAGAGAACTGCCATCTGACGTGAGGTATAATACCATCTGGGAGTTCTCGGCGAGTCCGTTCAGTGTACCCAGTCTCCACTGAGCACCCGCATACCATCTCTGATGTCAAACACCAATGGATATGGGATCATCCATCGCCCATCACATGGGTCGAGAAGATATATGCTAGTCTACTCTGGAATATCGATGCCCCGTCTCGATATTCCTACGACTAGGAACATTGAAGGATGTACTCATGGACTACCCAGGCCCCACTATTATTATCTATATCATAGTCCTGGAAGTCGAGTACACATCCTGAGGGCTTTATCAACATGTAATCAGAGAGACAGAAAGTATACATGTTAAGATAAAGAGCAACCAGATAGCGTACTATCATGTCGAGCAAGAAAGTCCTCCTTATATATGTCCCAGCATCCACTACAATATACATCCTATGTACAGTAATGGCCTCTAGGGCATACATATAACTAACAAGAAAGTCTTCAGAAATCAATAAAACTTTCTTGTGGCATTGTAGACTGGGTCACATCAATGAGAGAAGGTTGACTAAGTTACATACAGAAGGATATTTGGATCCGTTCGAATATCAATCATATGCAACTTGTCAATCCTGTCTCAAAGGAAAGATGACAAAGACTCCGTTCATTGGACACGGAGTAAGAGCAAGAGAGCTCTTGGGACTCGTACACAACGACGTGTGCGGTCCAATGTCTACACATGCGCGAAGCGGTTATTCTTAGTTCATTACTTTTACGGATGACTTTTCAAGGTACGGTTATGTCTTCTTAATGAAACATAAATCCGAGGCTTTTGAAAAATTCCAGGAATATAAGAATGAAGTAGAAAAACAAACAGGAAAAAGTATCAAGGCACTGAGATCCGATCGAGGTGGTGAATACTTGAGTGCCGAGTTCCTTGGTTACTTAAAAGAGAATGGAATTCTCTCTCAGCTTACTCCTCCATACACTCCGCAACACAACGGTGTATCGGAGAGACGGAACCGAACCCTATTGGATATGGTACGGTCCATGATGAGTAACGCTGAGTGGCCGCGATCGTTCTGGGGATATGCGCTAGAATCAGCTGCATACCTTTTGAACCGAGTTCCAACTAAGACTATGCCTACTACTCCATATCAGATGTGGTGTGGGAAGAGACCCTATCTTAATCACATTAAGACATGGGGATGTCCAGCTATTGTAAAAAAGCATCATGCGGACAAGCTCGAGGCACGCTCAGTACAGTGCAAGCTTGTGGGATATCCAAAGAACTCCAAGGGATATTTCTTCTATTGCGAAGAGGAACAAAAGGTCTTTGTTTCTCGCTATGCCCACTTTCTAGAACACCAGTTCATAGAAAAAGCAATAAGTGGGAGCGCAATAGAACTGGAAGAAAATCCGGAACCACGAGCTATTACTGAAAGCTTAGTAGAACAAGAGGGTTCGAAAGATCAGGACATTCCCACGCCACTCCGCAGGAGTCGTAGGCAGTCTCATCCGCCCGAGAGATACTACGGTTTTCTCATTGACGGGGATAGAGAAGATTGCTTCATAGATTGTGATGAGCCTACTGGCTTCCAACAAGCCATTCAGAGAGTCGACTCGGTAAAATGGTTGGATGCAATGCGGACCGAAATGGAGTCCATGTACACCAACAAAGTATGGACGTTGGACATTGCTCCAGATGGGGTAAAACCCGTAGGATGCAAGTGGATCTTCAAAAGGAAGATTGGTGTAGATGGACAGGTTGAGACCTATAAAGCTAGACTGGTTGCAAAGGGTTTTCGTCAAATACCTGGTTTGGACTATGACGAAACCTTTTCTCCAGTAGCTATGCTGAAATCCATTCGGATCCTTCTTGCCATTGCCGCCTTCCATGATTATGAGATTTGGCAGATGGACGTAAAGACAGCCTTTCTAAATGGACATTTAGAGGAGTGTGTCTATATGGACCAGCCAGAGGGTTTCATTCAGAGTGGGAGCAGCGGAAAGGTGTGCAAGTTGCTAAAGTACATTTATGGGCAAAAGCAGGCATCGCGGAGTTGGAACATCTGTTTTGATGAGACGGTCAAGGAATTTGGCTTTATCAAAAATCCAGATGAACCATGCACCTATTGTAGATTTGTAGCGAGAACTGTAGTATTCCTCGTTTTATACGTGGATGACATTCTCTTAATAGGAAATGACATTCCTATGCTACAATCTGTCAAGGGGTTCTTGTCACACAGGTTCTCCATGAAAGACCTGGGTGATGCCTCATACATT
This sequence comes from Agapanthus africanus, assembly GCA_030015575.1. NCBI lineage: Eukaryota > Viridiplantae > Streptophyta > Magnoliopsida > Asparagales > Amaryllidaceae > Agapanthus > Agapanthus africanus. The sequence goes on along the minus strand of JASDDO010000012.1, from coordinate 290,704,868 downwards.
CTGGGTATCCGGATCTACCGTGACAGATCCAAGAGGATATTAGTACTTTCACAGTCCAGGTACATCGACACCATACTGAAGAGATTCAGTATGGAAGATTCCAAGCACGGTAATCTACCGGCTTGTCACAGGATCACCCTCTCCAAAGAGATGTCTCCCAAGACTGATTTGGAGAGGGATCGCATGTTTATTATACCCTACGCTTCTGCGGTAGGCTCTATAATGTATGCGATGTTGTGTACCAGACCAGATGTGGCTTATGCACTGAGTGTGGTAAGCAGGTATCAGTCAAACCCTGGGGAGAAACATTGGATAGCGGTAAAGAACATTCTCAAGTACCTAAGAAGGACTAAGGAGATGTTCTTGGTGTATGGCGGAAACGACCTCCAGATTGAGGCCTTTGCTGACTCCATCTTCCAGAGTGACAAGGATGATTCCAAGTCCGTGTCGGGTTTTGTCTTCACCCTCAATGGAGCGGCGGTGTGTTGGAAGAGCTCCAAACAGGAAACCGTTGCTGACTCGACTATGGAAGCGGAATAAATCGCTGCATCTGATGCCGCAAAAGAAGCTGTCTGGATGAGGAAGTTCGTGAAAGAACTTCAGGTGGTTCCGTCCATTGTTGACCCAATACCTTCGTATTGCGACAACAACGGGGATATAGCTTTAGCGAAGGAACCCAGGTCCCATCAGAAATCCAGACACATCTTGAGGCGGTATCACCAGATCAGGGAGATCGTGGATCGCCAGGAGATCGAGGTTCGGAGGGTTGCTTCAGAAGATAACACTGCAGATCCATTCACCAAGGCCTTGCCCCAGACTCAGTTCGAGCGGCTGATCGAGATGATAGGTCTTCGATACGCCAGTACATGGCCTTAGTGCAAGTGGGAGATTGTTAGTGTATATGCCCTAGAGGCTATTACTGTATCATACTAGTTTGTATATTACTTGATGGAAGCTTGGGATATTCACAGTTGTATATACAATCTTGCTCGAAATGGTAGTATGCTACTTGGTTTGTCTCTGCTTTAATATGTGCATGTGCTTCTTTTAGCATATCGCTGATATATATATTAGTAGAGCCCTTAGGATCTTTGCTTGATTACCAGCGTTGTGATGGCGCTCACACTCGTGGGGGCTGGGTAATCCATAAGCACATCCTTATACAGGTCCCTGGTCGTTGGACTATCGAGACATGGCATCGATAGTCCGGAGTAGACTAGCGTATGCGCTTCTCATCCCAGTGTGGGAGACGGTCTGTCCCACAGCCGTCAGTACGTCGTACTTGAGATAGTATACGGGTGCTCGTTAGGTTATGAGTACACTGGACAGGACTCGTCGGGAACTGTTGGTTGGTATTATACCTATCGTCAGTTATCAGTTCCCAGGTGACATGAGTACAGCTTAGTCCGCTGACTTGACAGTGTCACTTCGCCTCGAGTGTGTTCCCACTGCACTTTGATTACTACCCAACCACGGCTCAAAGGAGTTGTGCAAACAGGATGTTTTTGGGTGCAGTCCCGAAGCACTTGGAGGCAGTGACGGTTAGACAGGATTCGTCTCTCCCGGTATTGGGGGTTGACATCGCGCTGTGTCCAGGAGAGCCATTACATAAGTTGTCCCTGGCCAGGGCAAGCGACATATACTGGTAGGTTTCCAGTGTTATCTCAGGGTGTTCTGGGCTACACTCCGACACGACTTGTACCGCTATTAGGGAATTGACGTTCACCGCCCCCCTAGGCCTGCCATGCGATGTATCAGACGAACAGACCGGACTGTACGGAGACTGTCACATACAGGCTCAGTAGGAGTTCAGATGGGGTCATCTCGTCAGTCTTCTTATCGGCATCTACCTGGGGACCGTTACGTACAGCTAGTGCCGTTTGCGGTCTGTGGTTAAACCCACTGCCAGCGTAGTGTCGAGTCTTTAGAGTCCCACACAGAGAGCTATTCGCCTTTAGGCAAAATGAGTAGAGGTCACATGGTTTTGCGACAGGGTTCGTTCACATCCGCGCACTTGTGCACGTTTGTTGTCCGGACAGCTTATACTAGCGGGCTTTGGTTTAAGCCAGATCCTAGTATATGATTTGGGATTGGTTTTATCTCTTTGTATTCGTGTTCCTCGGATCACGAATACGGGTGCGTATGCACAGTTGATTGAGACAGAGGAAGAGGACTTTGATTAGGGTTAATGACCATTGTCATTTTATTAACCCTAATGTTTATGTGTGTATTGTAATTAATAGATATTGGCTATATATATATATATATATATAATTGTGCATGGTTGGGATTGTTGACATTTTGACCATACTTGACTTATTGACCTTAGTCGAAATGTTGACCATCATCATTCCATATAAAAGATGCTTTTTGATCCTTGCAATTAGCATTAAATATGAAATGATAATGGTCATGTCTTGATTAACCATGACAATTATCTAGCTAATTATCTATTTTTATAATTCACACATATATGTGAGAATGGCTTATTATTCTCTCATTCTATCATTTACTTTCTCTCTCTTGTTCTTCCTCTTCCTCAAGCTCTCCCCTCTCATGTGTTGAGAAACACTTGAGCTTGAGAAAAACCTCATCTTGATAATCTCTACTCTCATTTAGGGTTCTAGGATTAGCACTTCTAGCACCCTAGTTACTTCTAGCTTGGAGTTGAAGCCAAAGGTTGAGGCTTTCGGGTGGATCCTTCTTCAACGTGAGAAGACGACAAAGGTGATCCCTTTCTACCACTCCAAGGAGAAAAGAGAGAAGGACATAAAGCCCTAGGTATAACCATTCTAACCTTTAGCTAGTTTCTAGTTAGCTTTAGCTAGTTTTTGTTTAGCAAAGATCCTCCTTTGTCTAGTCCATGTTGCCTAGCATGATAAAAATCCTATTTTTATTCCGTTTTCCGCCTCCCCGTAAGTACCTGGGTGGGCAACGTGGACTTACAGTATTCAGTTGGAATATCCTGCACCTCATTCTACGGGGAAAGAGCCGAGATCCCTTCACCGGGACTGACCTCTTTAGCAAAGGTTTTCGCCACTATATTTTTATAAAAAGCTATCTGGTTCCTTCAACGATATCAAGTACATTACGTTAAAGGTTTTTCGCCAAAAACCATTCGTAGACATCCGTCATTTCAGAAAGGTAGCACTTAGTATTCATGCTATGTATGTTGGCCTTCGTCAAGGCATAGTGTATGGTAGCTATTTGTTACTTTTCTGCTGCATAGATAGATGCGTTGGTTTGGGACAGTCGTACTACTATTTTGGCCTTTGTCAAGGGTATGTACGGTTGGGTTCAAATTAACCTGGATAATGACGGGTACAACTTGACATGTGACTTATGATATATTGGCCTTCGTCAAGGTAATAAGAGCATGGGGTAAAAATGACATCGGGAGTTTCTAAGGAAACTGAAACTAGCCAGGCATGCGCATACCTTCAGGAGTGTGATAATGTGAGTGGAATCCATCACATTATCATGCGATGATAGTAGGATCCCGATTCCCACTGATGAGTTGGTTTACTCCTCGGGTGTTCCCGACTAATTCTTCTTTCAGGTTTGGAGGAGAATTTGAGGTTACAGTGGGAAGTTTCCTGATTAGATAAAGTGATAAACATTCTGATCTAGGTTAGAGTACACGCTTAGTGTTTCTTTTCTCTCTCTCTTTGGCAGCGACCATGACCCAACCCTTGACTATGACTCAGTGACCAAGATTAACCGAACCTTCTTAAACACTGGCTTTTGGATTGTCAGAGTTGCATACCTCATTGCCACTCCTTCTTTTACCCTTTTTTCCAGAAAGCCTCGTATTACTACGAACGTCCACTTCCATTGGATAAAGCCATCGTATGGTTATATACGAACTCGAAGGAACTTGTTCCAGATTCGAGGATGGTTTCCGGTTCTTGAGAAAACGAATAGGACTACTCAGTTGACTTTTTCTTTTACCTTCTCTCAGGTTGCTAGTGCTCCTTTGATTAGGGGATAGTATGTTGGAGATAGTGCCCTCAGAGTCAATTATTAGATCACAGGCACGTGATTGCAATGATTGAGGGAGGACCTATCCCGGGAGGACAGTCTTACTCGAGATGATAGTATGCTATCTGGTTTACCTTTATCATCGTGTACTGCTTTAGGTGACCTGACATGTCGCTATTGCACGTTGATAGAGCCCCTAGGATTCTTGCTTGACTGCCAGCAGTATAAGGGCGATCATATAAGTGAGAGCTGGAGTCTATAAGCACATCCTTAAAAGGTCCCTAGTCATGGGAGTTTCGAGACAGGGCATCGATTCTCCAGAGTAGACTAGTGTATACAGTCGAGACCCCGACGAGGGGCGGTGGCCGGTCTCACAAGCCACTGGTGTCAGTTGGTTCACCTAAGATGTATACAGGTGCTCATTGGGTTATGAGTACACCGGACAGGACTCGCCGGGAACATGCTAGTTGGTCTTATACCTGACGTCAGATAGCAGTTCCCAGGTGACATGTGTACAGGTTAGTTCATCGACCTGGGGATCGTCATTTGTCTCGTGTGAGTTCCCACTGTGCTTTGATTACTACCCTACCATGGCTCAAAGAATTCGTGCAAACAGGTTTTAGTTGGGTACAGTCCCGAGCCACATGGAGGCAGTGAGCAGATCTTCAGGGGTTCGTCTCTCCCGGTATTGGGGGTGAGGTCGCGCTGTGTCTAGGAGAGCCATTACACGAAGTCCTTGGCCAAGGCAGGAGATTTACTGTTAGGTATTCCAGTAGTATCTCAGGGTGTTCTGGGCTACACTCCGACACGACTTGTACCGCTTTTGGGGGTCTGACTTTTACCAACCCCCTAGGCCCGCCATGCGATGCTCATAGACGAACGGACCGGACTGTACGGATATCGTCACTGAAAGACTCAGTAGGGCGTCAGGATGAGTTCGCTCATCGACGTCCCATTTAGTCAATAGCTGGTGGCCCGTCACGTATTGGCTTATACCTCTGACGTGCTGGTGGTTAAATCCACAGCCATAGTATTGACGAGTCTTTAGAGTCCACCACACTTTCATCTACTCAAGCTTTCGGGCGAAACGCTGTAGAGGCCGTATGGAGATATGGCAGGGTCCGATCAGATACGTGCGGTATTGCACAGATCAAGACCGGACGGATATTACTAGCCGGCTTTGGTTTAAGCCGGATCCTAGTTTAATACAGTGTAGATTTTGTCTCTTTGCATTTGTATTTCGGTCGGAATACAAATGCGGGTGTGTATGCACAGTATCGGGGTTTTCCTGTAATTTATTATGGGACCAGTTTTCTGGGGTTGCCAGTTTGCGTTCCGTTCCGGCCGGTTTTTTATTGTTCCTTCACGGCCGGACTTTTCGTTGGAGGGTGTTATTTGCAGTTTGCAAATAACATTTTGTGGAAGGGGTTTATTGTGATTGTGACCTCTTCATTAAAAGAATTCTTTTTTTCCCCACTTGTCCATTGATGTGGTGATCAGTCGAAAATACTGTATATTTTAGCAGGCAATTTCCTTAACATCTGCATACATATAGGAGAGTACGGTATTCATAATTCACATATTAGCTAATTGGTCGCAAAATATCAAATTACATGTATTCGACCTTTAAACCGGAAATTCTAGGGAAATTAACTGCATTGCATAGCATATTTTCTATATCTTGCAACCCCTATTTTAAAGTCTATGCAGGAAAAGAGATACTTGCTCGATCAATACATTGCTCGACCATTACAATTGCTCGTAAACTCATTGAAAGCAAATCTGGTATCAACATAGAAGGGCAACTGCAATTCTAAACATCAAAGGATAACCCATACAGCAGTACCAAGCTACTGAAGAAAGCACAGATCCCAAGGCCACCAATGTGCGGCGGAAGGGCGGCCAAAGCCCACCTCACGCGGCGGTTGCGCGGTGGATCCAGGGACTTAGCTCCACGAATTGCACCACAACTCCTGTGTTAGTACCTGCAGCTCAAAAATGCATACAAAAGTCCAGAAGAATCCAGACACTTCCACCAGATCATCAAGCTCCTAAACTAGCCTAAAACTTCTAGAACTTTCCCAAACCCTTGCTTAAACCCTAAGCTAAACCCCAACAAACTTGGCCAACAAACTTTGTGAGGGAAAGTCTAATTCAAACCTAAACCTAGGTCTATAAATAAGACCCTAGGCTCACTCATTTCTCATCTTGGAAATCTTGGTTGAATCTTGATTCAATCTTGGAGAGTGATAGATTCAACCCATTTTTAGTTTAGCCTTTCTCTTTCTCCATCTTCTTCTTCCTCAAGATTAGTGAGAAATTTTGTAGGAATCCCTAACCCTAGATCCAACCACAATTCAAGATCTTGAGTGCAAGCCAAGCAAGATTCCTTCAACCCTTTTATGAGCCGAGCCGATCTTCCATCGGGCAAGAGATCCAAAGTAGATCCACGATCCACGGAGTCGAGCGAAGCCGAGTCAACGATCGATTTTCTTTCTTCTTGTAGATCTTGAAAGATTGTATTGAAATTGTTGATGAAATAAAAGGTGATATTTTCTTCTATCTTGTTTCTTTTAAATTCCGCATCATGTTATCTTTACTGTTCTTGAATATTGTCTATGTGGTGATGCGTGAGTAAAACTCCGCTCGTTAAGGAGTCGAAACGATCTTTAGTATGATGATGTAGCAAATTTGTAATCAATTCTTGAATCCCACGAGTGTGTAAACCCTAGCAAGGTTCAAGAATCGACAACCCAAATTGATGCGATGCTTTCTTGATCAACATCGCTCGAGATTGGGGTGATCCGATCGCTTCTTGAAATTGCTAGAGGCTAGAATATAAATGGTATCCTCGAAAGAGCAAGGGTTAAGAGATGAAACCCTAATTTCATCAAGAAAACCCTAACTCACGTCGATAACCATTGATCTAGTATAAATCTTCGAAGGACAAGAATATGAAATATTGTAGACTACAACACATCTAAAGATCCTATCGATTCCTACGAGCTTCTTTATCATTCTTGATTGTAGTTTGGAAAATACCATTAAAACCCGATTCTTGTTGTTTATAGTTCTTGATTCTTTAGTAAAGATTAGTGACACACGAATACAATTCAATCTTGAATCGAGTTTTCTCTTATTGTTGCTTAACATTTCATTTCGAACAAATAAAATAAAAACGAATCTCGAGATCCCTGAGGACGATCCGCACTCATTCATTAACTTCAACTGACACCGTTGTTTGATTGCGGTCAAATATTTTTGGTTGTGATTTATTTACTATTTGATACTTTTACATCCAAGAAAACAATTCGATCAAAATGGCGCCGTTGCCGGGGACCATTTGATTCGATATTTCACAACATTTTATTACGATCAAAATGGCGCTGTTGCCGGGGATCGCGCGCTAATTCGTTTACATTTTATAGTTTGAAGTGAAAGAATTATTACGTTTCATTTCTTGAAATCAAAATTCGTACAAACTCTTATACGTGTGTTGTGATTTGATTGCAAGGTGATCTGGAGCATTCTGTGCTGTGGAAAAATTATTTGGGATATACCAGAGAGCTGGAGATAGGAACAGAAAGCAGATGTTGAAATCTGGTACAGTGAACCCACTGTTTGACCGCGGAAGGGCGGCATATACATGCTTTGTGCGGCGGAAGCGCCGCAGTCTTGAGGGTTCTCTGGAAAATTTTCCAGCAGGTGATTTCTTGCTCTCTCCCCTCTCCCTTTTTAGCTCCAACTAATCCTTTCTGCAGGATTCTTTGCAAACAATAGCTGCGCCGCAAAAGCAAATTAAAATTGTGCGTGATTTTGCTTTTCTTGGTTGTTTTGCATATTAAATACGGAATTTAAGGGGCACGGCCAAATCCAAATTAGGTGGGGATTTCATTACCCTTCCTAGGCCCCGAAAACCACCAAACTTGCATCCACATTTACCCCCATTAACTAAAAGAAATCTAGAGATGACTCTAAGGACTGTCGCGCTCATTTAGGACAAGAGAGGGCCGTGGGTAATTCATTGCTTATCCTCGTTTTCTTGTGGTGCCTAAGGCGAGTGTGTCTAAGGCTAGTGGTTATTAATTAGGTCCACTGTAGTGGTGGTTCCTTCCCACTTACCTGGCACTTATCCGGCCACAGGGAGACAAAGAGGCAGTGGAGGATTGATCCTGCGACTTGTCTTTTGGCAGTTAGGAGCGGTCTAGAGCCGGACCTAGGTGACCATTAGATTCTAGGGTTTGTGTTGCTGCATTTGGTTGTCGCATCATTTTTTTTATTTTTTTTTTTTTCAAAAATCCGTCCCTTTTCAAAGCAAACACCGCATTCATTTTACCCCTAATTATAAGCCAACGCTGCCACTTGTACTAACCCTTTTTAGTACAAGATAGGCTGGACACGGGATTCTAGTGCCCGTTTAGTCCGCGTACCTTTTATCGACTCCGAAGTCGATAATTCTCCATTTACCTTTTCTTTACCTACTACCACACCCACACCGATGGATCCGAATCCATCAAACTTCTTTAACCCCAATCTGCCACCGTCCGTTGGTGCGCAGAATCCTCCACACATTTCTCTTCAGGAAAGATGCTATCCACTTAGAGGTCCTCTTTCGACCTGCTTATCCACACCACCAGCCAACGGGGATAATTTTGAAATAAAGCCCCAGTATATCAACCTTCTACCTAAGTATCATGGACTCGAGACCGAGGACGCTTACGTTTTCATTACCAAATTTGAAAACGTATGTGCTATGATGGGTACGTCTCAACTTTCTGTGGATGCGATGCGTCTACGACTTCTTCCTTTTACCTTGTGCGATATAGCCGAGAAGTGGCTATATAACACCACCGCACACTCCATCACAAATTGGGAAGAATTCGTCGCTGCATTCCTAAAGAAATTTTACCCAGTCCAAAGAACGGCTCGAATTCGGAGCGAATTGAACCAATTTGCCCAGCTCCCTACCGAACCATTTTCAAAGTACTTTGAACGTTTCAAGGATCTAATGGTTCAATGTCCTCATCACGGCATCCCGAGATGGGAGCTTTGCCGAATCATCTATGAGGGCAGTAACCCAAGCACGAAACAAAGCCTTGAGAATATGTGTCAGGGTACATTTATGACTAAAGACGATGGGGAAGCCTGGCGATACTTAGAAGAGTTCGCTGAAAAATCACTAATTTGGGAGAGTGGAACCCAACTATTGAATAGGGGTGGCGTACACCAAGTAGATGTGTCCATAGGTGTTAGAGCAGAAATGGCAGCAATGCAAAAGAAGCTCGACGCTATGGAACACAAATTTGCAGCAGCCTCCCTAAACCCGGTATCACTCCCCAAAACTATTTGTGGGTGCTGTTCTGATCCGTCACACTTAACGGAAGAATTTCCTTTAAACTCGGCGTTCCAAGGTCAAGAGCATTCTAATACCGCATTTCAACGACCTCGAAACGATCCATATTCTTCCACGTACAATCAGGGTTGGAGGAACCACCCGAATTTTGCTTGGAACCAAAATCAATCTCAAAACACGGTTCCAAACACAAATAACTTTCAAAGGGCTCTTCCTCCACCACAACAGCAACCCCTTCAACTCACTCAGCACCCCTACCAGTCACAAAATTTCCAAAACCAGGGCAACACTCATGCACAGTCTAATCCTATGCAGTCCTGTTCTGACGATTTCTCTCAATTTACTCAAACCATGAAATCACTCTTATCCAATTTCATGGAGGTTTCGACTGAGGTTAGATCTTCCGTCAATGAGATAAAGAAAAACTCAGCGTCACAAGCTGAGAGTATTAGAACGATGGAAGCTGAAATCGCACGCCTCAAAGCTGAAATGAGTGCGAGAGAAAAAGGGAAACTTCCCTCTCAACCCCTGCAGAATCCTGGGCATTACAATGTAATTGCCATTACCACGTTGAGATCGGGAAGAGTGCTGAATAATAATGTCGGGGAAGATATTGATAATACTGAAAATCATGTCAAAACCCCGGTTGAGACCTTTCCACATACACACACTTCTCCTTCTGATCCTTCTTCTTCTACCAAACCACCTTCGCACGAGCCTATTCTCCAGTTCCCTTTAGGCTCAACACCTTCACCCAACCCTTATAGTTCTCCACAGACGGTCCCCACACCTCTTTTGGGATCTCGTCTACCCCCCTTTCCTTCTCCTATGATGGACCCCGCGCTTATTGCGAAAGCACCTTACCCTAACCGGTTAAGGGCTAACAGAACGAGTCCTCATATGGAGAAAATTTTAGAAATGTTCAAACAGGTTAACATCAATATCCCTCTCCTAAATGCAATTCAACAAGTCCCCGCTTATGCGAAGATTCTAAAGGACTTGTGCACTAGGAAGAGGAAGACTCAGGTGCCGAAGAAGGTCTTTATGGCTAATAATATCAGCACTGCTTTTATTCCCCAGCTGCCAAAGAAACGAAAGGACCCAGGATGTCCTACAATATCGATTTCGATTGGGGGTAAAAACATAAATCGTGCTCTTTTAGACCTTGGCGCGAGTGTTAACCTGTTACCTTATTCTGTCTATGAGCAACTAGGAATTGGAGAGCTGAAACCTGCTCATTGTACTCTCCAGATGGCGGACCGATCTATCACCAAACCAAGGGGTGAATTAGAGGATGTGTTAATAAAGGTCGGGGAATTTGTTTTCCCTGTAGACTTCATTGTGCTTGACACACATCCTGTAGCAAACCCCCGGGGCCAAATTCCGGTGATTTTAGGTCGTCCTTTCCTTGCCACTTCCAACGCTGTTATAAATTGTAGAAATGGTTCAATGAATTTATCATTTGGAAATATGACCATTGAACTAAATATCTACAGAGTTGGGAGTCAGCCATCAGAACCTAGTGCTCATATTTTAGATGTGTGTTCTGTCCATGAGATCGCTCTCGAAAGTTGTGGAGCCGAGGAACTTTGCTTTACTGATCTCGATGACATTAGCACATCTCTGCTTGATCTTACACTTAGTGAGGACACTACACTTACACTTGAGTCCTGCACTTCTAACTTTTCTCCACCCGAGTCTGTATCTTTCACAGGCTCTGAGCTTCTTTGTAAATCCAAAAATCATTCTATGATCCTTCCTTCGATCATTTCTCCGCCTGAATTAGATCTCAAGGTCTTACCTTCTCACCTAAAATATGCATATCTTGGTGAGAACGAGACTTTACCGGTTATAATTTCCACTTCTCTTGCATCAGAGCAAGAGAAGGCACTTTTATCGGTATTAAGATCTAATAAAGAGGCGTTTGGTTGGAGTATGGCGGACATCAAAGGGATCAATCCCTTGATAGTTGAACATCATATACATGTGATGGATGATGCCAGACCGACCCGAGAACCACAGAGACGGTTAAATCCCGTCATGAAGGAAGCTGTCATGAAAGAGATCGTCAAATGCTTAGATAGTGGTATTATATACCCGATCTCCGATAGCCAGTGGGTAAGTCCTATACACGTCGTTCCTAAGAAATCCGGCATCACTGTGATCACAAATGAAGCGAATGAGTTGATTCAGACACGCACCCAAACCGGGTGGCGTGTATGCATCGATTATAGAAAACTCAACGCTGCTACGAGGAAAGATCATTTTCCTCTACCATTTATTGATCAAATGCTGGAACGCTTAGCGGGACGACAATACTATTGTTTCATGGACGGTTACTCAGGCTACAATCAGGTCCCCATCGCCAAAAAGGATCAGGATAAAACCACTTTTACTTGTCCTTTTGGTACCTTTGCTTACAGTCGCATGCCCTTCGGGCTATGCAATACTCCCGCTACTTTTCAGCGGTGTATGATGGGGATATTCTCTGATATGGTAGAGAATTTCCTGGAGATCTTTATGGACGACTTTTCGATTTTTGGAGACTCTTTTTCTGAATGCCTAGCGAATCTGGACGCTGTTCTTACTCGATGCAAAGAGAAGAACTTGACTTTAAACTGGGAAAAATGCCACTTTATGGTCCAAGAAGGAATAGTCCTTGGACATGTCATTTCACAGAAGGGCATTGAGGTTGACAGAGCTAAAGTAGATGTCATTCAAAACCTCCCTCATCCCAGAAGCGTCAAAGATATTCGCTCTTTCCTTGGCCATGCTGGCTTTTATAGGAGATTCATAAAGGGCTTTAGCAAAATTGCTAGACCTTTAACACTACTCCTGGCCAAGGATACAACCTTCCACTTTGACTCGGATTGCGAGACAGATTTCGACTCACTTAAACACTCACTCACTTCAGCCCCCGTTTTATCATCACCAAACTGGGACTACCCTTTTGAGCTGATGTGTGACGCATCTGATTTTGCAGTAGGTGCTGTCCTTGGACAACACATTGAAAAGATGCCACATGTGATTTACTATGCTAGTAAGACCCTGAATGATGCGCAAATCAATTATACAACCACAGAGAAAGAACTATTAGCGGTTGTATTCGCATTGGAGAAATTCAGGCCTTACTTAATCGGCTCACCTATTGTTGTATATACTGACCACTCCGCTTTAAAACATTTGTTGGCGAAGAAAGATGCCAAAGGTCGACTAATACGTTGGATCCTTCTTTTACAAGAATTCGATCTTGTTATCAAAGATAAGAAAGGATGTGAAAACGTAGTAGCTGACCACCTTTCACGCATCGTTTCTTCCCCTGTGACCCTGCCGATCAATGACTCATTCCCTGACGAACAACTCTTGAGCGTATCCTCTGAACCATGGTTCAGGGATATTGTGAACTATCATGCCACGGGATTGATACCGAGCGATTGGTCTAAACAGGACAAATACCGCTTTCTTTCCCAAGTAAAACACTATTACTGGGACGAGCCTTATTTGTTTAAATATTGTCCTGATCAGATCATTCGCCGGTGCGTCCCGAATGAAGAGTTCAAGAGTATTCTTTCATTTTGTCATGATCAGGCTTGTGGGGGTCACTTTGGTCCAAGAAAAACAGCGGAAAAGGTTTTGCAATCTGGATTTTATTGGCCGACCTTATTCAAGGACGCATTTGAACATTGCAAAACCTGCACACAATGTCAGTATACGGGTAGAATATCCCAGAGGAATGAAATGCCTCAGCAACCCATTCTGGTTGTTGAAATGTTTGATGTTTGGGGCATAGATTTTATGGGTCCTTTTCCCAACTCCTTTGGGAATCTGTACATATTGCTGGCGGTTGATCATGTCTCCAAGTGGGTAGAAGCCATTCCAAGTCGCACTAATGACAAGAAAGTTGTCATTAAGTTCTTGAAAGAGAATATCTTCTCGCGATTTGGACACCCACGTGCTATTATTAGCGATAATGGGACACACTTCTGCAACAGATCTTTCGAGACTCTGATGCGGAAATATTCAATCAACCACCGTCTTTCTACACCCTATCACCCCCAAACAAGCGGGCAGGCTGAGATCTCAAACAGACAAATCAAACTTATCCTGGAGAAAACTGTTGCCAAAAATAGAAAAGATTGGTCGACCAAATTAACGGATGCTCTTTGGGCATTCAGGACTGCATATAAGACCGACCTAGGAATGTTTCCATATAGGATAGTTTTTGGTAAAGCATGTCATCTACCTGTTGAGATAGAACATAAAGCCTTGTGGGCTATAAAGGAAATTAATTTTGATCTAAACCTTGCTTGCAACTTCCGGAAGCTGCAACTAAACGAGCTAAGCGAACTCCGCGATGAAGCTTATGATAATGCTGTAATCACAAAGAATAGGACTAAGGTTTTTCACGATAAAAACATTGTAAGGAAAACATTTTTACCTGGTCAACAAGTCCTTCTTTATGATTCACGATTACACCTTCATGCGGGTAAGCTCCGATCTCGTTGGAAGGGACCTTTTGTTGTGCGGTCTGTATACCCGCACGGGGCAGTAGATATTGAAAATGTTAAAAACGGCACTGTTTTCAAAGTAAATGGACATAGATTAAAGCCGTATTTTTCCACTGACCCCACGGAGGAGATCTTGTTTTTACAAGAGCCAGTTTATTTTGATTAAAATTCCTCCGTCTCACTTTCATGTCCAGTATATCATTGTATCATATTTTGAATGAAGGTGAGTAAATAAAACAAGTTTGGGGGAAGTTCTTCACTTATATATTTTGCCCCCACTAATAATTCCCTCCAGATTTACAGATTTTTGTAGGTATAACTGTCGGCAACAGTGAGGACACTGTTGAAAACAAGTTTGGGGGAGGTTTGTGCTTATTTTTGTATCATTTGCATATCATCTGCATAAGCACAAAACATTTCTTTTAAAAAATCTATAAAAATTGAAAAATTTCAAAACCCATAAAAATTTAAAAAAAAATTCAAATATAAAAATAATTTTAATATTTACACTTTTTTGTATATAAATAAGATAATGAAAGTTTAGACAGTGAACAATTACATCCATGAGATTGGAAAAATTTTAGAAAACTAAGAAAATTAGAAGTTTTCTTATACGAACTAGTAATAAGTAGTTATGAGCCGTTGTCCCAAGGGTTAGTAAGATGAAGGACATCACTAATCTGAGGATAAAAATAAGTCTGAAAAATAGTTTCTATTCTGGAAGCCAAACATTTTGAACGTTGCTACCCTGCTATTCGCACTTACACACATCTTAAAGCCTGGGATAGTAGAGGATACCTTGAAATGCTCTTGTCTTAAAGCCAAAAGTATGAAAAAGAAAAAAAAAGTATTTTGAAAGTGGTGAGAAAAATGGATACTGGTTTTGTTATCACCAAGGGTAAGAAAAATATATAGCAAAAGGGTGCTTCTTCACCTAGTGCCCCAAGGTCAACTGGTCTGGGAGTCACTGCTATGCCTGAGGTGGTGCAAGACTAGGAAAATACACCAAGTTAGCAAGCACATCAGTAATCGGTCGGTTAGTACCTCAAGAAGTATTAACGGTCGCATGAAAGTGTGTAAGCAATCTCGTTTGCCAAGAAGTACTGAGGTCGACAGGCAAGAGTATGATAGCTTGAATTGAATTCTCCGGGTGTAGGGATGTCTTTACACACACGCAGGGTGATATGATCGATGTTTGGAATAAAGATAGGAATGAAGAATAAGACGATGTTTTATTGAGGGAGGACGTGATTTCTGACATTTTTTCATGACCATTAAGATAGGGCTCATGACAACCGAAAAGCTAGCTTAGTTGGAAACCCTAATTTTCAAAGTCTTTCTTTTACAATTCTTTTCTTTAAATGTAATATTCATGATCTTGCTTTTATTTTTGGATTTTGTGGGTGCAATCCGCTGAAAACCCTCAGGAGACAACACTCCTCGTACTAGGGTAATGTATCCATTTTGGGATATGTTGACGATACAGTCTAAGAAGTTTGGATTTGGAGTTAATTTATGAACTAGGTCCCTTCAGATATCCATACATATTCTAAGACAGGTATTGCTCATTTCGGGAGATGGCTTTCTCCGCGAACTTGTGATAAAAAGAGACATAGAAAGAAACATTAGGGCGGATCCACTCACTGAGGCTATTCCTCGAACGCAATAGTTTCGCAAACTGGTTTTGTGAAACTGATTAGTAGAGGAGTTGGGTGTTCGGTATCACACGGGCTGTGAGTATGCGACATCGCAATAATTAGCCTTGAGTGCAAGTGGGAGATTGTTGGATATAGTGCACTCAGAGTCAATTATTGGATCACAGGCACGTGATTGCAATGATTGAGGGAGGACCTATGCCGGTAAGACAGTTTTACTCAAGATGATAGTATGCTATCTGGTTTATCTTTATCATCGTGTACTGCTTTAGGTGACCTTACAGGTCACTATTGCGCGTTGATAGATCCCTTAGGATTCTTGTTTTTCGGCCAGTAGTATGATGGCGATCATATACGTGGGAGCTGGGGTCTATAAGCACGTCCTTAAAAGGTCCCTAGTTGTAGGAGTTTTCGAGACAGGGCATCGATACTCCAGACTGGACTAGTGTATACAGTCGAGACCCCGACGAGGGGCGGTGGCCGGTCTCATAAGCCACTGATGTCAGTTGGTTCACCTAAGATGTATACAGGTGCTCATTAGGTTATTAGTACACCGGACAGGACACGCCGGGAAGATGCTAGTTGGTTTTATACCTGACGTCAGATAGCAGTTCCCTGGTGACATGTGTACAGGTTAGTTCATCGACCTGAGATCGTCATTTGTCTCGTGTGAGTTCCTACAGTACTTTTATTACTACCCTACCACGGCTCAAAGGAGTCGTGCAAACAGGTTTTAGTTGGGTACAGTCCCGAGCCACATGGAGGCAGTGAGCGGATCTGCAGGGGTTTGTCTCTCCCAGTATTGGGGGTGAGGTCGCGCTGTGTCTAGGAGAGCCATTACACGAAGTCCTTGGCCAAGGCAGGAGATTTACTGGTAGGTATTCCAATAATATCTCAGGGTGTTCTGGGCTACACTCCGACACGACTTGCACCGCTTTTGGGGGTCTGACTTTTACCAACCCCCCAAGCCCGCCATGCGATGCTCATAGACGAACGGACCGGACTGTACGGATATTGTCACTGATAGGCTCGGTAAGGTGTCAAGATGAGTTCGCTCATCGACCTCCCTTTTGGTCAATACCTGGTAGCCCGTTACGTACGGCTAATACCTCTGACGTGCTAGTGGTTAAATCCACAGCCAAAGTATTGACGAGTCTTTAAAGTCCCCCACAGACAGTTTCTCAAGTTTCGGGCGAAATGCTATAGAGGCCGTATGGATATATGGCAGGGTTCGATCATATACGTGCGGTATTGCACGGATCATGATCGGACGGATAATACTAGCGGGCTTTGGTTTATGCCGGATCCTAGTATTGTACATTGTGGATTTTGTCTCATTGCATTTGTATTCTGTCGGAATACAGATGCGGGTATGTATATACAGTCGCGGGGTTATCCAGTAATTTGTTACCGGATCACTTTTTGAAGTTGCCAGTTTGCATTCTGTTTCGGCCATTTTTCCTTTGTTCCTTCTTAGCTGAAATTCCTTTGACGGGAGGGGCTTATTTGCAAATGTTCAAATTAGCAAAGTGGAGGGTGTTTTTTGTAAGTGGTTGCTTCATGATGGTTCTAGATTGTCTTTGACTTCCATTTTCATCATTACTTGCTTTTTGGTGATGGGTTTTTGACATAGTTGTGATCATTGTTTTTCATGATCACCCATTTTTTTTTACTCACCACCTTGACTTTTCCTATGCCCATCGTGGCAGGAAACTACAAGGAAGGTGGGGGCTGTCCAAAATTTTGGATGAGGATTTTTGATCTTATTCTCATTTTGCTTGCAAAAGGATTTCTTACCTCATCTCCAAATTTCATTTTTCCTCCATCCAAAATGGTAACTTCACTAACCCCTTGAGACAAAAGTTTTCTACACTTAGTCTACAGCAATCTTGGACACGTCGGCTTGCCAATTTCGTGTCCGAGTTGCCTCGGTCTAGAGGTGGGAGCCCGTAAAAAGAATCGGTGATGTGGTGCCCTTTCCGACGAGGAGATCGGGACCGGAGATGCCGTGGGGAGATCCGGATGGTGGCCGAAGACCGAAGGACACGGATCGCTCGGTATAGATCTCTACCCTTTCTCTAGTTAGCTAGTAGTAGGTTAATGGTCCGAATAGGGTTTATAGTCCGCGGTACCTCCGGTTTCTTGTTAAAGAAAAGTTTTTGTTTCCGCATTTTGGCCTCGGGCAGACGGCCGGGGAGCTAACGTAGACTTACAAAGTTATGTTACGCCTGTAGACGTTGCGTGATTTAAGTGCCGGTCACGAGCTAATATTTTTGGGTCGTGACAAAGTTTGTATCAGAGCGCTAGGTTTAACCTTGGTTCGAGTTTAGGTTTGACTATGTAGAGTCTGGGGCATAATTTATTTCGGAACCTAGGCTTGACCTTACGGAACTTAGACTTGAACAGGGAGGTATTAGACCCGAACTTTCATTTCATAGGTTGACCTTGATTGATGGAGTAGGTAGCTTGAGGAGAGTGACATACCGTAGGTATGTTCTGCGGCATAATTACGATGCAATACTCCACTTAAGAAACCTTAGGATGTACATATCTTGAGATCTGTGATTCTCTTTGTTCCCTTGATCATACATCCATTTGAGATCCTTGATTCTATTCGATTCCATGATCATACTCTTACCGATTCTGTTCCTCCTTATGGTAATGTATCCATTTTGGGATATGTTGATTCTTTTCATCCCTTTGATCTATTTTCGTCGATACTTGCTTGAGGTTCCTGTTACCATGGTTTGAGCGCAGATTGAGCTGCAGCTAGTGATGCGATCAGGGCGAGCTCATCATAGACAAGGACTGACCATCGTGTTTTATGGTGACATGGGAACGTATCGATTTAGTGTATGTGTTGTGACCTCTCATTTGAGGCGAGTGTTCATTTTGGCACCGGATGATCGGGCCATTGTTAGAGTTGTGAAAGGAATGTTGATGTACAGCCTACCTCAGAGTTTGTGGTGTCGTCTACCGTGCAAACATATAATCCGGCTGTTGCTGAGATTAATGGGATGTCGCTTCCAGAGCTTACGAGCTAAGATCGCTGGAGATTTCAGGCAGAGATGCGACGGTAGATAGCTAGTCTATCTTGAGTTGAGTTGAGCGACATAGATGATTCTTCTGATTGATGCGCCGACGCAGGCCCGGTTGAGTTGAAGATTTTCAGTGTGGAGAATCATACTCAGATCTAGAGTAGATCGACCCAGAGATGACGTTGTTCGTTGGATGATCCGATAGGAGATCAGTAAGTGGACCAGCTTCGGATAGACGACCTCACCCAGATGCGTTGTAAGTTGATCGAGAACGGGCGACTTTAGAGTGTTCCTTCGATGATTGGGACGAGTTCCCGAGGACGTGTTCGGCAAGATATCTTCTACAGAGTGATGAAGATACCGAGTTCGTAATTTTGAGTCCGTGTGAGAGATTCTGGATTGACCGTAGCATAGAACAATTGCAGTATGCAGATAGCAAGACATAATGTTGAAGTGGACGATAATAAAGACGAGTGGAACAAGAGGTTCGTGCGAGATGTTAACGAGCTGTTGTTACTCCCCGTTGAGATTAGAAATCTGATATGTATACAGAGGTGTTAGGATACGGCCAGTTCCCAAGGAAATGCTGTGCTTAGAACGCAGATGTCCAAAAAACGAGAAAAGATTATGCAAGAGTACCAGCCTCCGTACAGTTCGTCATAGGCGAGATCGGAAGAGACCCTGAGCTGGTTCCTTCCAAGACACTGCTGCGATAATATTTGCACCAAGGATCAGTTGTGTCACGTGTATTCAGAGGGCCAGAATCCGACGCCAGTGACGTGCTGTTTTACGAGTGGTCATGCTAATTGGCCGAGAGATGTCCAGAGGAGCGTCAGAGCGGAATCGTTTCCGTTAGCACACCTTACCGGGCCGACGAGCCGATGGATTGCGAGATCGGTAATCCATAGAGAAAATGAGGACCCTGGGACAGAGGACGCCAGAAAGTGAGCAGGAGGCAAGCAGATGTTCTTGCTCTGCCAGTTTTGGGCGCACCAACATTTTTCGACATTGTACGAGGTATATCTCAATGTCATTTGCTGCGATTTGCGTTTTTGATCAGAGTATCACGCTTATATCGTTTGGATTTGAGTTTTGATGATTGAGTTTCATGATATCGTTTTCGTGCACCATGGCTGCACCTACTGGGTATTTACATATTGTGCATAGTTATTGCACTTGATATACGTTTTATACACCGTTGTGTTGGGTTGCAATTTGTGCATATCTATTTCACTTGATGTTGATTTTGTGCCTTGGCTGCACGCGTTTACGATTTCCTGGATTTCATACGGTTGATTTGATTTTCTGCAGGTGCTACGCACTCGATTGATTTTTGCACTCGGTATAGCTCACATGTGCTTGTAGTGTATTGATACGGATTTGTGCACATAGTTGCACACGTTTTTGATTTTATGCACCTAGGTACACTAAGTGTTTTTTTTACGCATTTGAGTTATTGATGCATTTCCGTGCACTTGTTGCACCCAATTTGTATTTTGTGCATTTGTTGCACTAGATTTTTATGCCGAGCATTCGTTTCACCGGATATGTATTTCGTGCACTGGATGCACCGGATTTGTGTTTCGTGCATTTTTTGCACCATATTGATATTTCGTGCATTAGTTGCACTAGATTTAAACTCCGTACCTTGGTTGCACCCGAGTTATGTTTTTGAGCATTCGTTTTACCAGATTTATGTTTTTGTCCGCGTTTGCACTTGATGTTCGGTTTCGTGCATGCTACTGCACAAAATGCTTATTACGTACTTGACGCGCCTGGGTTGGATTTTTGCGCATGTTAGGCGCTTGGTATTGGATTTTGTGCGCATCGGATGCACTTGATTTAGATTTTTATTCGTTCGTGTTGGATGCATTTGATTTAGATTTCGTTTGTGCATGACGGATGCACTTGATTTGGATTTTCGCGCATGTGGGCAGCATGATATGAGATGTGATTTTGTGCATACCGGGTGCACTCGATTGGGATTTTCATTCGTGCATGTTAGTTGCACTGGGTTGAGATTTTTTTTATGCACTATAGATGCACTTGATATTATTGTCGTGCACACCCGTTGCACTTAGTTTGGTTTTGTGCACATTCGTAGCACTTGTATTTAGCTTTGATTTCCATACGCACTAGTCCTAGGTGATTGTTGGATACGCCTTTTAAGGCCGATTTTGCTCTTGAGCACTTTGTTTTCATGATGGGCACTATATTATGTAGTAGCCGAATATGACTGATCTCAAAACAGTGCCTGAGTACTTTGCATGCATTTAACAAGAGCTTTTCAAAAAAAAGGAGCTATAGTCTCGCTATTTCTTACGTGTCCGCGAGTGACACAAATGTTTATAAAGGAAAACCTTTTTGGGATATTTCAAAAATGAAGGAACGTATATTTGAGCAAAACATATATACGTATATTTACTATTTTAAAATTATGCGTCCGTCACTTGTGCCGCGAGTTACGCATCACACGGCGACTCAGGAAAGAATTTGCATGTGTTTTATTCCGTTTTATGAGATTTTTCCAAGGATGTGTACTATATACATATTATAGTATTCGACTAGTGTATATTGGATTTCAGTAGTGGATTTAGAGATTTGTATCTCCTTTATAACTCCAGTGACTGCGTTTCGCTTGACGGAGTTAGATTTTGAGTTTCATACTCGTTTTCAGGCGCACACCATGCACTGTGGTATTTCTGTATCTTCCGTGATTTCGGAGCCCCGTTGATTTGAGTTGATTATTGAAATGTTTTAGTATTTGGGGATTTAAATTTAAATCCGGGGACCAAATTTCTTTAAGGGGGGGAAGAGTGTAACGTTTCAGAAATCGTTTAGGCGAATTTTCCGTTAAATAATTTGTGTTTTCCGTAAAAAACCGAAATATAATCATTTTTTTATATAGAAGTAAATGCACGTAGTTTAACTTGGAAATTGCTAGTATGTGGTATGTATTTTGTCACTTATAATTATTAGTTCACTTGAATATTTTTCCCTAATTAAAATATTATTATAAGCTTTTATTTATACACTTAATTAGTGGTAATTACAAATTGGAATGGGTTAAATAAATAAATGTGAACCATGTCAACTTAGATACAAGTTTGTAACATGTTCTTCTCAAATTCATTCCATGTTCTATCGTTTTCTAGGGTTAAAGAAAATTAGAAAAGAAAATGAATTAGAGAATAGATTGATTTGAGGTTATCTTAATCTAGAATTTTCCACACACTCACACAAAACTCTACATCTCTCCTCCTTGGCCGAGCCCATTAGTGGCAGGCCCAAATTTTCCTCACCTCCATTTTCAAATCAAAAAGCTTCAAAAATCCGCATTTAACCTCAGAAATTCCAAATTAAATCCCGACGTATTATTCATTAGCTTAATCTAGCTTGGATCAAGAAGCACGTTAGCATTTTGGAGGCCATTTTGGGAGTCAAAATTTGGATGTTTGATATCAAGTTGTGAGGTATAAAATCCTAACACTAAGCTTTAATTGTTAGTTAATTACTTTAATTTAGCTTATTGGGTGTTTAAATATGGTGTTAATTAGCATGTTTAGGAATTCAAGAGAGGGTTTTGAAATCAAGTTAGGGTTTTTATTAATTGGTATGGTTATATGTGTAGTTTAACATGTTTAGACATGAAAAATCTAAGCTAGTTGTTAGTTTACAAATTGATACTTTGAAATTGTTTAAATTGTATAATTATGCAAACTAGGTTTTTAAAATCTATAAAGATAAGTGAGCTTAAAATATAGTTAAGAGTTGTGAAGCCTAATTATGATATTAGATGAATATGGTAGCCACTAGATCGCTAATCCACGAGGTTTTGCACCAAAACTCCTTTGGGTTGCTTACTAGGTGTTCGGTATAATTAGACGTTGGTTTTATTTGGCGTTGTGATGATATATATATTATCTTCTATGATATATATTGTGTTGTGAATGTGCGATTGGTACGATTGGGTTTTAGGCTTGGTGGATTTCACAATATAGTGACCCTAGTTATGGTTTTGGCTATGTTTTCGGTTATTGGGATTCTTGGTTTTGAGATTTGATATTGTATTTGGTCCTTGGATGTTTGTATGTCAACGACGAGGGTTGTTTGGTTGGTTTTGCATGTGTAGGCTATAGGTTCTAACCTATGAGCGCACCGTGTGCCGTATCGGTTTTCCGGAATTTTTTTTCATAACATGGCGATATGTGTTGATTTGTAGGTACCTTCGCGTGGATTCGGAGACGACGAAGCACATCGACTATGGCTAAACAAGGAGTTCCACAGGTAAGTAGATTTATATCTACGGGGGAAGTCGGATGGATGGCGTATAGCACCCCCGCAAATTTTGAATGGAAACCGATATATAGAAAACAGTCGGAGAAACCTATATTAGAAAACTATAGTTATAGTTAAAAAATGATAGTTAGAGATGATATATATGATTGAATATATATATCAAGATATGAGATGAAAGCTATAGGGATATGACTCTTTGACATGATATGATAGAAATGATGTCTTGAATTGATATCTAAAGATATGAAAAGCGAATGTGAATCACGACATATTGATATGTAGTTGCAAGAGACTAAGTATGAGAATTGTAGTAGCGTGACATGAGATCGATAAATACAACATAAGATCAAAAAGATAGTTGCATATGTAAGATGACTTGACGTGATATATTAATGTGATGAAAAGAGTATACGATGAGATATGAAATGAGATGTATAAGGATATGCCATGAGATCAATGAATATGATAAGATTCAGATGGATGCGTTATGAGTTCGGTAAAACGAGATATTTATATATAATTAATATATTGATGAGTGATATGCCGTACGAGACTTAGATCCGTACCCTCATTGTTGTATAGGTTGATAGAATCCCTAATTGTTTAATGCCGTCGTATGATGGATTACCGTACGTGATGAGTTTTACCTGATGATTGATCCAAACCATTGATTAGAGGATGGCGTACGATTGATTGTACCGTACGTGATGTTGTGAGGCTGGATGCCGATTGACAGATTCACCGACTCGGATAGGCTATATATATTTAATCCCTGTCTATACCGCTTAGTTTAGCCTTTACGTAGATGTTGGATTAGATACGCGTACCTATTTGCATTACGCTTACGATTGACTTGCTGCTACGTTCATGATATTCTCATTTCATTATATATATATATATATACATGTGCTAGTACACCTACACCTTTATCGATGATGCGTATGTTACAATTACACAGATTTGCCGGCACACACACTTTCTTCATCGATAATTGCTATGTTACTTACATAGTAGAGTTGCTACATCATGCTATGGTATATTGCTATGCTCAGATCATTATGCTATGTTGCATGATATACTTGCTATGCTCACATCATTATTGTCACGACCCAGAGTTTGGCCCGTGACCGGCACTTAACCACGTAACGTCTACAGGCGTAACACGACTAAGTGAACCGAAACCCAGAAATCAAACCAGTAAAAGTATAGAGTGTTTTAATGTTTTAAATGAAAGCATTTACAAAGGTGCTAAGAAATCTTAAGTAAACAATCACCAAGATAGCAATATACGACGCCGTAGTGAAGATCATGAGCAACAAGTGGGAACATCACAGATAAAATAAACTGCATAAGTAAAGTCGGCTCACAACGAGCTCGACACCAGAATACCAATAATATACATCATCATCCTCACACTGTCTCTAAGTCAAATACATATATGGTAGATGGAGAATACTAGATACAACAGTGTATACAAAAGAAGCAACCAGATACCACAACCCACCTATCAGCAAAACAGCTCTCGCACCAACTGTAGTGGTATCTGTAGCCAAAAGATGTAAGAAAGCAGCCTGCCGCGACTACTCCGAAGGGCAACGTGCAAATACTATGGCACAACGGGGATGAATTGCCAACTCGTGAATAGAGATAACATATAAAGGTAATCGCGAGCATGCACGTACTGCGCTACTCTATCAAATGCCAGCAGATAAGTCTATATGCAATAGGTAGTATGCGCATAATCATGCAAGTTCTTTGTCAAGTAAAGTAACTACAGGATGAGATGCAAAATAATAATTGAGGAGCATGGGATGAAATAACATCTACACGGAATGTCAACGTGGAAAGATAATCGGTACCCACCAATGCACCCCAAATCCCAACAACCCAGACGCCGGCACTCCCATCGGCCCTCAAATCCTGTACATCACTGTGAATCATGAGTGCCTAACATCGGCACCCAAATATCATAAATACTCGTGTCTAGCATCGACACGCAAATCTTCCTATATCGGGCATTCGTCAGTCCGGGTCAGCCCCCTCTCTCTCATATATCGGGCATCCGTCAGTCCGGGTCAGCCCTCTCTCTCCCATATATCGGGCATCCGTCAGTCCGGGTCAGCCCTCTCTCTCTCATATATCGGGCATCCGTCAGTCCGGGTTAGCCCTCTCTCTCTCATATATCGCGCTCTAGCACCGAGAAAACACACGGTGGACACACTGAAATATCATATCAAGGGAAACTGGGTTTTTAAATAATTACCTATTCTCTTTTGAAATATCCACGGTTCCCAAATCCAGAAATAACATGGAAACAACATATCTCAATGCGTAAATCTATGCAGGTATGAGGATATCAATATATACATGGCACATGTATGAATATGTCATGTAGATGTGTCCAAGTATGAATATAACATCTGCTGATATGCGGAAAATCATGGCAAACATCAATAATGCGGAAACAATCTGACATATGATTTATAGCAATACTATAATGTGAGTGTCATGGCAATTACTAACGGTGTGAGTGTAGCATATAAATTGTGCTCGTGCAACTTGAACCGTTAGTAATAGCGCGGTGTTCTATCAATTCTTGTTTATATACGCATAGCAGGGAATGCGGTATGCAATAAACAATAATCATGTAGGTGAATGAAAAACATATCGCTATAAGGTCCTATCAGCCCTGACGCATAACGCCATGCGGGAGATATCCCCGTAGATGTTAAATCTACTCACCGTAGTCTCTCGCTAGGTATAGCCGACGACTTGTTTCCCCTTCTTCGTGGCATCCGTCGCACTCTTCTGCGAACCTAGAATTTCACAATATATCACACATAAGCTCAAAACCATACAAGCACGACATTTAAAGTCAACTAGAAGCCCGTGTCGCAAACCAAGCGCGCGTGTGCACGATACGCTAAAACGTGTGATTACACGCCTCAAGCTAACCCGACGCGTCGCGATACGCAGAACACCCTAAACCCACACATGTAACACGCGTGTCGCGAAAGTTTAAAATACAGGAAATAGGGTATTTGATCCTAGATTTTTATACAGAAAAGATATTACAAAACTATATATACCATAATACTACACATAGCAGCAGACACCCAACACACTAAACCTCAACACAAAACACCCCCATCCGGCCGCAATTTGCGGCCAGAATGTATTTTTCGGCGGCCTGGGTAGGGAGATGGGCTCCCAGGTTTTGTGTGTGCACTTTATACCCCCTATATATGCTACATTAAATACAATTTCATTCTGAAATAACTCGGGTAGCAGCAGATCCTACAGAGCCCTATTTCTAATTAAAAACCACACTTTTGCACTAAAATGAAACTTTAGGGTATTTTTCTGAAATCTGACGCAAACCCAAGTTTAAAACTACACTAACAACTCATTACCAAGATAATTAAGCCATAAAAATGCTAATTTTAACATATCATCACAAAAACCCTTCAATATCACTAAAAGCACATCAAAACATGATTTTTGCTAAAGAATACTACAAGTTTATGGAAAAGGAGTGCTAACTGTTGGATATAGTGCCCTCAGATTCAATTATTCGATCACAGGCACGTGATTACAATGGTTGATGGAGGACCTATCCCGATAGGACAGTCTTACTCGAGATGATAGTATGCTATCTGGTTTACCTTTATCAGCGTGTACTGCTTTAGGTGACCTGACAAGTCGCTATTACACGTTGATAGAGCCCCTAGGATTCTTGCTTGACCACCAGCAGTATGAGGGCGATCATATAAGTGGGAGCTGGGGTCTATAAGCATATCCTTAAATGGTCCCTAGTCGTGTGAGTTTCGAGACAAGGCATCGATACTCCAGAGTAGACTAGTGTATACTGTCGAGACCCCGACGAGGGGCAGTGGCCGGTCTCACAAGCCACTGGTGTCAGTTCGTTCACCTAAGATGTATACAGGTGCTCATTGGGTTATGAGTACACCGGACATGACTCGCCGGGAACATGCTAGTTGGTCATATACCAGACGTCAGATGGCAGTTCCCTGGTGACATGTGTGCAGGTTAGTTCATTGACCTGGGGATCGTCTTTTGTCTTGTGTGAGTTCCCACTGTACTTTGATTACTACCCTACCACGGCTCAAAGGAGTCGTGCAAACAGGTTTTAGTTGGGTGCAGTCCCGAGCCACATGGAGGCAGTGAGCGCATCTTCAGGGGTTCGTCTCTCCCGGTATTGGGGGTGAGGTCGTGCTGTGTCTAGGATAGCCATTACACGAAGCCCTCGGCCGAGGCAAGGAGATTTACTGGTAGGTATTCCAGTAGTATTTCAGGGTGTTATGGGCTACACTCCGACACGACTTGTACCGCTTTTGGGGGTCTGAATTTTACCAACCCCCTAGGCCCGCCATGCGATACTCATAGACGAACGGACCGGACTGTACGGATATTGTCACTGACAGGCTCAGTAGGGTTGTGGGGCTGAGTTCGCTCACAGACGTCCCTTTTAGTCAATACCTGGTAGCCCGTTACGTATTGGATTATACCTCTGACGTGCTAGTGGTTAAATCCACAACCAAGGTGTTGACGAGTCTTTAGAGTCCCCTACATTCAGTTACTCAGCTTTCGGGCGAAAAATTGTAGAGGCCGTATGGAGATATGGCAAGGTCCGATCAGATACGTGCGGTATTGCATTGATCAGGATTGGACAGTTTGTACTATAGACCGTATGGATATATTGCAGGGTTCGATCAGATACGTGCGGTATTGCACGGATCAGGATCGAACGGATATTACTAGCCGACTTTGGTTTAAGCCGGATCCTAGTATAGTACAGTGTACATTTTGTCTCATTGCATTTTGTATTTCGGTCGAAATACAAATGCGGGTGTGTATGCACAGTATCGGGGTTTTCCTGTAATTTATTACGGGACCAGTTTTCTGGAGTTGCCAGTTTGCTTTCCGTTTCGGCCAATTTCCTTTGTATCGCTCATTGGCCGAAGTTTGGTGGAGGAGGGCTTATTTGCATTGTTGCAAATAAGTGTTTATGGAGGGGGTTCTTTGCATATATTTATATCATGATGGTTTCATGATGGAGCCCATCCTTTGACTCTTTCTTTTCCAAGATGGCTTGACCATTGTAGGTTATGATTGGCTTTTGGAGTGTTGGGTTTTGTGGTGATCATTTGTTTTTCCAACATCACTCTCTTTCCAACCACCCCCTTGTCTTTGCTCTCTCTCTCCAATCACACAAAAGGGGGGGCCGGCCACTTTTGTAGGATGAGGGAAATGCTTCTCTTTTGAGTTGGGAGAAAGATGATACTCTCATTCTTTGGATATCACATTTTTCCTCACCTCTCTCCAAGTTCTTTTTCCTCGACCACAAAGGCATCTCCATGAACCCCAAATGAGACTTGCTCACTAGATATTCTACAACAAACCTTGGGCACGTCGACTAGACAGCTTCGTGCCCGAGTTGCCTCGGCATTGAGGTGGGAGCCCGTAAAAGACGTAGGCGATGTGGTGCACTTCCGGCGACGAGGTGGAGACCGGATTTTCCGCAGGAGATCGGGACGACTACGAGAAGACCGGAGGACTTGAATGAGTCGGTATATCTCTCTTCCCCATCTTGTAGTTAGCTAGGACTAGTTAGTGGTTCGATCCGGTTATTAGTGCGCGGCGGTTTGCCAGTTCAAGTAAAATTAAAGTTTATCACCGCTTCCGCATTTGGCCGTCGGATTGACGGCCGGGGCGCCGTCGTGCACTTACATTGGTATCAGAGCCTCGCCATTAACTTAGTCTAGCTTGGTTTAATGTGTTTTGCATTTCCGATCGACCAAAATTCCAAAATCTACATTTTTGCTAGCGACAGTTTTCTGTTGAAATTTTTTGGTCTCCAAAAATTTTTCAGGTTGTATAAAAGTACTGTGCTGGAAGATCTAAGACTACTGTAGAAATTCGAGACACTGATCTCTTCAGGGGAGCGCGGAACCGCGGCAAAACCCTACTTGTTGCCGCGGTTCCGCCGCAGTATTTATGGATCGGTGTGTACACTTTTTCCAGTAGGCTTCATGGGTTAAAATTGGGGTTTTGGAATATTAATATTGGGCCCAGATTTTCCTGATCTGCTACAGTAATGCTTGGGGGCCCACTTGTTAAAATTTGATCGATCAGATATTTTAAACACATTATTTCACAGTATTTACATTATATCTACGACCGTGAATGTCACTTGATCGGTAAATCCGGTCTAACTGCTATAGCCCGGTTAGACGGATTTGCGAACGTGACTTTCACGTTGATGTTCTGTTTTTGCTGTGATGTTGCGGATCGGTCCTGGGGGATAGCCTGGATGCAATGCTAGTACAGTTGTGGATGTATTAAGTACATTTGATATTGCGGGGCGAGCATCCGACATGTGGACTGTCGTCACTGCCTGATTGTATTATTATTTTGGTACACGGCCAGGTTGCGGTCGATGTACCCGTTGTATGTATATTTTACTTTCTGTACTAGGGTTACCCCGTGGAGGAGTGCACGGATAGCCGGGTTCTAGAGGGCAACAAGCCCGCATCTCGACGGAGGGGGCTTCACTCTAGAATTAGCGGGCTATTCGCCGCACTCGTAAGGGGTACAGGTTGACCCAGGAGGGGTGCCCAAGTTACCGGATTCCGTGAAGTGCTGGGTGGTCCATTCACGGTACTGAAGGGGCTGCCTCGCTTCAGGTTTTGGCGGGTGACTTTCCGCGCCCGTAGGGGTCTAGGATTTCATTGCACAGGCTATCCACACGACCAGGGGAACGTCGGGTTTCAGTAGTGGCTCTGTGAAACCCGGGGATCCTAGATATCTGTATTGTTCTGTGATGCTGTACATTTCTGTGATGTTGCATTTCTTGTCACGCCTTGAGCGAAATATAATATATTGGTATATATATTAGTAGATGTTGTATATGTTTTAAATCCGCGCTAGTCCAGTCCCCGCTCTGTCGTTAGTTAGCTAACCTAACGGGTAATGACGGGACCCAGTGGCGAATGCGGATGGCATATACGTACGTCATATTATTTTCGTTCTTTGTGGTGTGATCAATTGATGGGACTGCGTTGATTCGGATCAATGCAAGTTAAAAACAAACCTAATCTGATGTTGTTGGAACACTTCTCAAAAAGCTGTTATTTCAAGGACGTTCACTTTTGTTTTGCATCGTGGTATTCAGTTGGAATATCCTGCTCCTCAGTCGACGAGGCAAGGGCCGAGATCCCTTCACCGGGAGTGACCCCTTGGACAAAAAGTTTGCGTCAAGGAAATGACTTCACTATAGCCGATTACTTTTGCTTTGCATCGCGGTATTCATTTGGAATATCCTGCACCCCATTCTACGGGGAAAGAGCCGAGATCCCTTCACCGGGAGTGACCTCTTTAGCGAAGGTTTTCGTCACTATATTTTTAAAAAAACTATCCGTTCCTTCGACGATATCAAGTTCATTACGTTAAAGGTTTTCGCCAGAAACCATTCGTAGCCCTCCATCATTTCAGTTAAATATTTGGTAGTATTCAAGCTATGTATTTTGACCTCACGCCAAGGCATAGTGTTTGGTAGCTGCCGGGTATTTATCTGTTGCATAGATAGATGTATTGGTTTGGGACAGTCGTACTACTATTTTGGCCTACGTCAAGGGTATGTACGGGTGGGTTCAAATTAACCTGGATAATGATGGGCAGAACTTGACATGTGACTTATGATATTTTGACCTCACGCCAAGGTCATAAGAGCATGGGGCCGAAATCACATCGGGAGTTTCAAAAGTACTGAAACTTGCCAGATATGCGCATACCTTCTGGAGTGTGATGACGTGAGCGGATTCTGTCACGTTATCATGCGATGATAGTTGGATCCCGATTCCCACTGATGAGTTAGTTTACTCCTCGGGTGATCCCGACTAATTCTTCTTTCAGGTTTGGAGGAGAATTTGACGGTACAGTGGGAGGTTTCCAGATTAGATAAATTGGTAACCATTCAGATCTAGGTTAGAGTGCACGCTGAGTGTTTCTTTTCTTTCTCTCTGGCAGCGACCATTGACCTGACCCTAAGACTATGACTCAGTGACCAAGATTGACCGAACCTTCTTAAACACTGGCTTTTGGATTGTCAGAGTTGCAAACCTCATTGCCACTCCTACTTTTACCCTTTTCTCCAGGACACCCCGTATTACTACGAACGTCCACTTCCATTGGACAAAACCATCGTATGGTAAGATACGAACTCGAAAGAATTTATTCGAGGATGGTTTCTGGTTCTGGAGAAAACGGATAGGATTATTCAGTTGTCTTTTCCTTTTACCTTCTCTCAAGTTGTGAGTACTCCTTGGTTTAGGAAATAGTACACCTATTACGCAAATTGGATAGTCTTCTTCCAAACCATAGGCAGGTGCCGACCGGTAGGGAATGAAGAAAACCAATTAGCCTAATGATGGTGTACAGAAGGTATTCAGTTAAGACAAAGCAAGGGATTAGTAAGAGGGCAAAGTAAATTGCGACTGCTATTCACGACCAAACCAAGGATTCCTTCGCCAATCCAAAATCACCTTTGTATTTCTCCAGGACACTCCGTATCACTACGAAGATCCACAGTTTATTGGATACTCCATCGTATGGTTATATACGAACTCGAAAGGAACTTGTTCCAGTTCGGGGATGGATTCTGGTTCAGGAGAAATAGGAATAAGATTTATTCAGTTGTCTTTTATCTTCACCTTCTCTCGCATTGCGAGTGTTCCTAGGATTGGGACAGTACACCCATTATGCTTATTGGATAGTCTTCTTCCAAACCATAGGCTGGTGCCGAACGGTAGGGAAGGAAGAAAACCATTTGGCCGAAAGGGGTTTGCAGAAGGTAACGACTAAAGACATATGAAGGGATTTGGAGAGGTGGCAAAGAATTACACGGTTACAGTTGTGAATCTGGATAATGGAAGAGGCATTACTAGGAATACCAGAATACCCCTACGAAACATTTCAATGTTTTAGTTTCACTGTGTACTATTAAAGGAAAACGGATTTCCCAGTTAGACACTTGCTCCAGGGTATGTATTTACCAGGTACAATTCTCACATCTGTATGGTTTTACAGATGATGAGTGGGAGTAAGTTATTGGGAATTGGGTGATCATCCTCATTATATCGGGATTCGTTGTAATCGGTGATATTTGAGGAAATCACCTGGGCTGTTTGCCGGTCGGCAAATATTTGGTTTTGAATATCCGCTGTTATGCACCAATTTCAAATTGATATATCTGTACGTCTATTTTCATAGAGTGAGATATACCTTTCTGAAATTATGTCTACGACATTTACCGATATTAGTGGATGGTTAGGTAAGGAGCATTAAACAGCGGTGTAATTCTTCTTAACCATAAGTACAGTTCTCAACCTACGACACACAGTGAATGAGTTATCAGACTCAAGGGACTTATACAGAGTATTGTATGTTGTCCAGGGTCCATCAGGACAGAGGGGTTGGTCCTCATACTATATTCGGTTTACTTATGACTTCTCTAGTTTTTAGACAGGTGTTTCGTGCAAACACAGGGTCCGAATTTTGAGAAGTTGTAGGTATTTGAATAAAGTAGAGAACCGGATATTGCAAGTATCGGGATTCTTCAAAGTGATCGAAGATGTAGATACTTGTGCATGGTATTCAGTTGATAGTAATGATAAAGAGATCTTACTTCTCTTTCAGGTTATTCATAATTGGAAGCATTCCTAAGTTGAGTAACGCTGATCGGCCTCCTTCCATTTAGTTGACATGCACTGGAGACAGCTGCATGATTTGAATCTGGTTCAATTAAATTAGTGCCTCTGGTTCTATATTGGATATAGAACAGTTCATATCTTAACGTTGTTAAGGTACGGGGAGTTGTCCGGCTTATGATTAAAACCAGACACTGGACAACTCAAGGCACGTTTCTGTAATGGCAGTTTGTGGGTTGACCCAGGCTATGACGAGGGTTAACTTTCTACCATCTGGATGAACAATAGAGATATTGTTCTAGACTCGCCACAGTTTTATTAAAAATGGATTTTTTCAAAAAACAGTAGTGGGGGTATGGTAGAACTGGAAGTGATTCCAGAACCACAAACGATTACTGAAGATTTGATAAGGAACCTAAAGATTCAATCTGGTTTGACATTTCATTGGCCACTCCGCAGATAAGGTGGGTGACCTCAGGCACCCGAGAGGTACTCCGGTAGCCTCAAGGACGGTGGCAGGGAGGTTCTTGTTTACCCACACTTGCCATTGCTGTTGTTCCAGACTGTGAGACCCGGCGGGAGGATGATTATAGCGTCGTTCTAAACCAGTTTTAGAAGTGTACGTGTATATGACTCTGGCAGAAGGTTGTCGTAGTCAGTGGGAGCAACGGAAGCATTGGTGGACAGGTAGCTTATGTCTATTTATAGACTAAAGCAGATGAAGCGGGGATAGGTCATCTATTTCTGACGTGACAGTCATGGGTTTGACTTCATCAGAATAGGGGATGGATCTGTTGAGAAGGTAGTAGGGTGTTATATCCTGGTATTTGGATGACATACACAGAGTAGGAAAGGAAACTCCTATACTACAATCGGTTATACTTTGGTCGTCACACAGTGTTTTCTCCACAAAGGACTTGGATATTATATCATACATACTGGTTACTAGATCTATGGTTTTAGATCTAGATTTGGGTGGTTTCCCAATTAAGGGTACTTAGACAGCATTCTAAGAGTATTTAGAATGAACGACTCCTGGCACGGTAGTGTACCTGGAGGTGATGGAGTCACCCTCTCTAAAGGTGTCTTACAGACTAAATTAGAGAGGGATGTGCATGATTGACAGATCACTTGCTTAGGCAATTGAGTCAATCATGAGATGTCAAGTACCACACCAGATGTTGTTCTTGCACTAGATGCAATAAGTTGACATTGATCCAATCCTGGAGAAACAGTCGGAAGCAGTTTTAGAACATAAGTGGATGTTCTAGGGATATGATAATGACAGCCTCATTCGGGAGACAGTTATCATTCCAGGCTTCCAAGGTGACATGGACGAAAAGGAGGTTGTCAGAGTTATGGTTTTCCTTCTAATGAGGGGCAGTATTTTGGACAGGTGATCCAAGTCAATACTGAGGGTGGCATGGCGCAGGATACTGATTAAGTTCAGTTGACGATACAGTCTGAGAAGTTTGGATTTGGAGTTCATTTATGAGCTATGTCCCATCAGACATCCAGACACATTCTAAGACAGGTATTGCTCATTTCGGGAGATGGTTTTCTCCGCGAACTTGAGATATAGAGAGACATAGAAAGAGACATCAAGGCGGATCCACTCACTAAGGCTATTCCTCGAACGCAATAGTTTCGCAAGCGAGCTTTGTGAGACTGACTAGTAGAGGAGTTGGGTGTTCGGTATCGCACGTGCTGTAAGTATGCGACATCGCAATTATTAGCCTTGAGTGCAAGTGGGAGATTGTTGGAGATAGTGCCCTCAGATTCAATTATTCGATCACAGGCACGTGATTACAATGGTTGATGGAGGACCTATCCCGATAGGACAGTCTTACTCGAGATGATAGTATGCTATCTGGTTTACCTTTATCAGCGTGTACTGCTTTAGGTGACCAGACAAGTCGCTATTACACGTTGATAGAGCCCCTAGGATTCTTGCTTGACCACCAGCAGTATGAGGGCGATCATATAAGTGGGAGCTGAGGTCTATAAGCATATCTTTAAATGGTCCCTAGTCGTGTGAGTTTCGAGACAGGGCATCGATACTCCAGAGTAGACTAGTGTATACAGTCGAGACCCCGACGAGGGGCAGTGGCCGGTCTCACAAGCCACTGGTGTCAGTTCGTTTACCTAAGATGTATACAGGTGCTCATTGGGTTATGAGTACACCGGACAGGACTCGCCGGGAACACGCTAGTTGGTCATATAACAGACGTCAGATGGCAGTTCCCTGGTGACATGTGTGCAGGTTAGTTCATCGACCTGGGGATCGTCATTTGTCTTGTGTGAGTTCCCACTGTACTTTGATTACTACCCTACCACGGCTCAAAGAAGTCGTGCAAACAGGTTTTAGTTGGGTGCAGTCCCGAGCCACATGGAGGCAGTGAGCGCATCTTCAGGGGTTCGTCTCTCCCGGTATTGGGGGTGAGGTCGTGTTGTGTCTTGGAGAGCCATTACACGAAGCCCTCGGCCGAGGCAAGGAGATTTACTGGTAGGTATTCCAGTAGTATTTCAGGGTGTTCTGGGCTACACTCCGACACGACTTGTACCGCTTTTGGGGGTCTGACTTTTACCAACCCCCTAGGCCCGCCATGCGATACTCATAGACGAACGGACCGGACTGTATGGATATTGTCACTGACAGGCTCAGTAGGGTTGTCCGGCTGAGTTCGCTCACAGACGTCCATTTTAGTCAATACCTGGTAGCCCGTTACGTATTGGCTTATACCTCTGACGTGCTAGTGGTTAAATCCACAACCAAGGTGTTGACGAGTCTTTAGAGTCCCCCACATTCAGTTACTCGGCTTTCGGGCGAAAAGTTGTAGAGGCCGTATGGAGATATGGCAAGGTCCGATCAGATACGTGCGGTATTGCACGGATCAGGATTGGACAGTTTGTACTATAGGCCGTATGGATATATGGCAGGGTTCGATCAGATACGTGCGGTATTGCACGGATCAGGATCGAACGGATATTACTAGCCGGCTTTGGTTTAAGCCGGATCCTAGTATAGTACAGTTTAGATTTTGTCTCATTGCAATTTGTATTTCGGTCGAAATACAAATGCGGGTGTGTATGCACAGTATCGGGGTTTTCCTGTAATTTATTACGGGACCAGTTTTCTGGAGTTGCCAGTTTGCATTCCGTTTCGGCCAATTTCCTTTGTATCGCTCATTGGCCGAAGTTCACAGTATCGGGGTTTTCCCGTAATTTATTACGGGACCAGTTTTCTGGAGTTGCCAGTTTGCTTTCCGTTTCGGCCAATTTCCTTTGTATCGCTCATTGGCCGAAGTTTGGTGGAGGAGGGCTTATTTGCATTGTTGCAAATAAGTGTTTAAGGAGGGGGTTCTTTGCATATATTTATATCATGATGGTTTCATGATGGAGCCCATCCTTTGACTCTTTCTTTTCCATGATGGCTTGACCATTGTAGGTTATGATTGGCTTTTGGAGTGTTGGGTTTTGTTGTGATCATTTGTTTTTCCATCATCACTCTCTTTCCACCCACCCCCTTGTCTTTGCTCTCTCTCTCCAATCACACAAAAAGGGGGGCCGGCCACTTTTGTAGGATGAGGGAAATGCTTCTCTTTTGAGTTGGGAGAAAGATGATACTCTCATTCTTTGGATATCACATTTTTCCTCACCTCTCTCCAAGTTCTTTTTCCTCCACCACAAAGGCATCTCCATGAACCCCAAATGAGACTTGCTCACTAGATATTCTACAACAAACCTTGGGCACGTCGACTAGCCAGCTTCGTGCCGGAGTTGCCTCGGCATTGAGGTGGGAGCCCATAAAAGACGTAGGCGATGTGGTGCACTTCCGGCGACGAGGTGGAGACCGGAGTTTCCGCAGGAGATCGGGACGACTACGAGAAGACCGGAGGACTTGGATCAGTCGGTATATCTCTCTTCCCCATCTTGTAGTTAGCTAGGACTAGTTAGTGGTTCGATCCGGGTATTAGTGCGCGGCGGTTTGCCAGTTCAAGTAAAATTAAAGTTTATCACCGCTTCCGCATTTGGCCGTCGGATTGACGGCCGGGGCGCCGCCGTGCACTTACACTAACATGAGTTAATACCTTCAAAAGACCTTATGAAACACTAAAAATTCCCAACTCTAGCCTCAAGTGTGCAGATTTGCCTCCAAACACCTCAAAAACTCATTTTTCCCAAGGTTTTGTGGTTTTGTGTAGGGTTTTGTGTGGATCCAAATGGGAATTGAAAAGATAAGAAAAGAGAAAGAAAATAGTGTTGTTGCTGCTGTTATTCTGCAGGAGGTGCAGAAAATGAGAGAAGGGAAAGAAATGAGAGAGAAATCAATAGTCAACCCAAGTCAAAACTTCACCTACCCACCATACCTCATATTCTAATTAAATTTTGAATTATTAAAAGGGTTTGACTTGATTAGAAAAGGGTGGGGGATTAAAATGAACCATGCATGAAAAGAAATGGTTAACATGCTAACACTTTTAGCCTATGTCAAGGAAAATTGTGCTAAGTGTCCATGTGTGCACTAACACAAGAAATTTCCCAATTAGGGTAACACGACTAAAAATACCTAATAATCCTATGTACACATATATAATAACACGCACCATTGCTAATTAACATGAAAAACATTCTAACGAAATTTCAAGGTGTTACAATCTAAACCCTTAAAGAAATTCGGTCCCTGAATTTAAAAAACTAACCACACGTACCTTCGAAAAGATGGGGATACCTCTTCCTCATCTTGCTCTTGGTCTCCCAAGTGATCTCATCTCTGCTCGGACCACGCCAAAGTACCTTGACGGATGATATCTCTTTCGACCACAATTTCTTCACTTGTCGATCCAAGATCATCACCGGCTGCTCTGCATAGGAAAGGTCGCGCTCAAGCTGGATCGTCGGGTGCTGAATCGCATGCGAAGGATCATGAAGATATCTGCGGAGCATCGAAACGTGAAATACGGGGTGCACATCTGGAAAACTGGGCGGAAGGGCTAACCGATACGTAACTGCACCAACACACTCGAGGATCTCGAAGGGGCCCACATATCTGGGACTAAGCTTCCCCTTCTTCCCAAATCTCATCACACCTTTCATTGGGGAGACCTTCAAGAAAACATTATCACCAACAGAAAACTCAAGTCTGCGCGGCCGACGGTCCGCATAAGATCTCTGCCTAATCTGGGCTGCTCTCATCCTATCGCGAATCAACTGGATCTTCGCGGTCGTTTCCTCCACACTCTGTGGCCCTAAAATACTGCTCTCACTGAGCTCTGTCCAACAGGTGGGCGATCTGCATCTCCTCCCATAAAGAGCCTCAAACGGTGCCATCTGAATGGTCTCCTGGTAGCTGTTGTTGTAGGAGAACTCTACTAAGGGTAAATGATGATCCCAGCTACCTCCAAAGTCTAAGACGCACGCTCTGAGCATGTCCTCGAGAGTCTGAATAGTCCGCTCTGACTGTCCGTCGGTCTGCGGATGAAATGCTGTGCTGAAACTCAAGCGAGTGCCCAAAGCCTCCTAAAGTCTCTGCCATAGCCGGCTGGTAAACTGGGTGCCTCTGTCGGACACGATACATGTCGGAACTCCGTGCAGTCGTACAATCTCTTCGATGTATATCTGGGCATACTGAGCAAATCCGAAAGTCGTCTTCACCGGTAGGAAGTGAGCCGCTTTCTTCAAACGATAAACGATCACCCAGATGGAGTCATACCCTCGACTAATCCTGGGCAGACCCATAATGATGTCCATAGAAATCTGCTCCCATTTCCACTCCGGAATGGGTAACGGCTGTAGCTCTCCCGCGGTCCTCTGGTGCTCAGCCTTGAATTACTGACAAGTCAGGCATCTCGACACAAAATCTGTGATGTCTCTCTTCATTCTGTCCCACCAGTAAAAACTTCTCATGTCATGGTACATCTTGGTGGAACCGGGATGAACACTGTATACCGATCGATGTGCCTCCTCAAGAATCTCGTGCCGCAATCCCTCAGCATCTGGTACGCATAGTCTAGCCCCAAATCGTAGTATCCACTGATCATCGATCACGAACTCGGAAAATCTGCCATGTCCAATCTGTGCCCTGATCTCTGAGCATCGGTCATCATGGTGCTGTGCCTCATGTATACGGTCAAGCAACTGTGGGCGTGCACGAACATGTGCAATCTGTCCTCTGATCGGCGTAAACTCGAACTGTACCCGGCTGTCGCATAAAATCTGACATTCTGCCGACGACTGCCTCTGTACTGCGCTCAAACAAGATAGACTACCCCCGGGCCTCCTGCTCAAAGCAACCGCCACTATATTAGCCCTGCCCGGGTGAAATAAGATCTCACAATCGTAGTCCTTCACTAACTCCATCCATCGGCGTCGTCTAAGGTTCTGGTCGCGCTGCTGAAATATATGCTTTAAGCTCTTGTGATCAGTGAATATCTGGCACGACTCGCCATATAGGTAATGTCGCCAGATCTTTAGTGCAAAGACCACTGCAGCCATCTCCAAATCGTGAGTGGGGTAATTCTGTTCATGTTTCTTCAATTGCCGCGAAGCATACGCGATCACCCTATCATGCTGCATCAATACGCACCATAGCCCCACTCGTGAAGCATCACAGTAGACCACAAATCCGCCTTATCCTGAAGGCAATGATAGCACTGGTGTCGTAGTCAGTAGAGCCCGTAGCTGCTGAAAACTGTGCTCACACTCCTCCGTCCAAACGAAAGGAACTCCCTTCCAGGTCAACCCGGTCAAAGGTGTAGCAATACGGGAGAAGTCCTGCACAAATCGCCTGTAGTAGCCGGCCAGCCCTAAAAAGCTGCGAACCTCCATCACTGACGTGGGTCTGGGCCAACTCCGAACGGCCTCAATCTTCCTCGGGTCTACACATATACCATCTCGTGTAATCACGTGCCCCAAGAAGTTACGCTGTCCAGCCAGAAAGCACACTTTGAGAATTTGGCGAAAAGCTGATGCTCTCTCAAGGTCGGCAGTGTAATCCGTAGGTGCTGCTCGTGCTCCTCTCTACTCCGAGAATACACCAAGATATCGTCAATGAATACTATGATGAACAGATCAAGGTACGGCCTGAAAATACGTTTCATCAAGTCCATAAATGCTGCTGGTGTAAGTGCACGGCTGCGCCCCGGCCGTCAATCCGACGCCGGAATGCGGAAGCGGTGATAAACTTTAATTTTGCGAACTTAGCAAACCGGCACCACCGCGCACTAAACCCCGGATCGAACCATTAACTAGTCCATGCTAACTACAAGATGGGGAAGAGAAATATACCGACTGATCCGAGTCCTCCGGTCTTCTCGTCGTCGTCCCGATCTCCCGCGGAATGTCCTGTCTCCACCTCGTCGCCGGAAGTGCACCACATCGCCTACATCTTTTACGGGCTCCCACCTCAATGCCGAGGCAACTCAGGCACGAAGCTGGCTAGTCGACGTGCCCAAGATTTACTGTAGAATGTAGTGTAGAAACATGTGTCTCATTTGGGGTTCATGGAGGTGCCATTTTGGAGGAGGGATGATACAAGAGCTATCTGGAGGGACTTAGGGATTTTTAGAGCATGAAAAGAACAACCATTCCCCATCCAAAAATTTGGACAGCCCATGAGGGAAATGGCCGGCCATGCAAGTGAGGAGAGAGTGAGAAAAATGAGAGTGTCATCCAATAATACAAGGGAGAGAGAGAGAAGGCGATCATGCAAAGGAATGATCACCAGGAAAGTCCAACACTCAAACAACAATCATCACACTTCATCATCAACAAGCATGATGACAATCAAAGGCCAACACTCCACCACAACCATCATCTCAAGCATGATGACTTCAAAAAGTCAAGACATCATGAAGAAGTCAAGAAGTTAAGGTCAATGGATGGTGCAACCATCATGACACAAGAATATGCAAAGAACCCCTTCCAAATTGCTTATTTGCAAAAATGCAAATAAGCCCTCCTCCACCAATCTTCGGCCAATGAAAGATACAAGGGAAATGGCCGAAACGAAAAGCAAACTGGCAACTCCAGAAAACTGGTCCTGTAATAAATTACAGGAAAACCCCGATACTGTGTATACACACCAGCATCTGTATTCCGACCGAAATACAAATGCAATGAGACAATATCTACACTGTACTATACTAGGATCCGGCTTAAACCAAATCCGGCTAGTAATATCCGTCCGATCCTGATCCGTGCAATACCGCACGTATCTGATCGAACCCTGCCATATATCCATACGGCCTGTAGTACAAACTGTCCGATCCTGATCCGTGCAATACCGCACGTATCTGATCGGACCCTGCCATATCTCCATACGGCCTCTACAGCTTTTCGCCCGAAAGCTTGAGTAACTGAATGTTGGGGACTCTAAAGACTCGTCAACACCTTGGTTGTGGATTTAACCACTAGCACGTCAGAGGTATAAGCCAATACGTAACGGGCTACCAGGTATTGACCAAAAGGGACGTCGATGAGCGAACTCATCCTGACACCCAACTGAGCCTGTCAGTGACAATATCCGTACAGTCCGGTCCGTTGGCTATGAGCATCACATGGCGGGCCTAGGGGGATGGTAAAAGTCAGACCCCCAAAAGAGGTACAAGTCGTGTCGGAGTGTAGCCCAGAACACCCTGAGATACTACTGGAATACCTACCAGTAAATATCCTGCCTTGGCCAAGGACTTTGTGTAATGGCTCTCCTAGACACAGCACGACCTCACCCCCAATACCGGGAGAGACGAACCCCTGAAGATCCGCTCACTGCCTCCATGTTGCTCGGGACTGTACCCAACTAAAACCTGTTTGCACGACTCCTTTGAGTCGTGGTAGGGTAGTAATCAAAGTACAGTGGGAACTCACACGAGACAAATGACGATCCCCAGGTCGATGAACTAACCTGTACACATGTTACAAGGGAACGGCTATCTGACGTCTGGTATAAGACCAACTAGCATGTTCCCGGCGAGTCCTGTCCGGTATACTCATAACCCAATGAGCACCTGTATACATCTTAGGTGAACCAACTGACACCAGTGGCTTGTGAGACCGGCCACCGCCCCTCGTCGGGGTCTCGACTGTATACACTAGTCTACTCTGGAGTATCGATGCCCTGTCTCGA
The DNA here is from genome assembly GCA_030015575.1 of Agapanthus africanus. Taxonomy (NCBI): domain Eukaryota; kingdom Viridiplantae; phylum Streptophyta; class Magnoliopsida; order Asparagales; family Amaryllidaceae; genus Agapanthus; species Agapanthus africanus. Next base: position 290,663,182 of record JASDDO010000012.1, on the reverse strand, counting down.
AACTCCCACGACTAGGGACCTTTTAAGGATGTGCTTATAGACTACCAGCTCCCACGTATATGATCGCCCTCATACTGCCGGTAGTCAAGCAAGAATCCTAGGGGCTCTACCAACGTGTAATATCGACCTGTCAGGTCACCTAAAGCAGTACACGATGATAAAGATAAACCAGATAGCATACTATCATCTCGAGTAAGACTGTCCTACTGGGATAGGTCCTCCCTCAATCATTGCAATCACGTGGCTGTGATCCAATAATTGACTCTGAGGGCACTATCTCCAACAATCTCCCACTTGCACTCAAGGCATATTATTGCGATGTCGCATACTCACAGCCCGTGTGATATTGAACACCCAACTCCTCTACTAGTCAGTCTCACAAAACCCGTTTGCGAAACTATTGCGTTCGAGGAATAGCCTCAGTGAGTGGATCCGCTTTGTTGTTTCTTTCTATGTCTCTCTATATCTCAAGTTCGCGGAGAAACCTATCTCCCGAAATGAGCAATACCTGTCTTAGAATGTGTCTGGATGTCTGATGGGACCTAGCTCATAAATGAACTCCAAATCCAAACTTCTAAGACTGTATCGTCAACTGAACTTAATCAGTATCCTGCACCATACCTCCCTCAGTATTGCCTTGGACCACCTGTCCAAAATACTGCCCCTCGTCAGAAGGAAAACTATAACCCCGACAACCTCCTTGTCGTCCATGTCACCTTGGAAGCCTGGAATGACAACTGTCTCCCGAATGAGGCTGTCGTTATCATATCCCTAGAACATCCATTTATGTTCTAAAACTGCTTCCGACTGTTTCTCCAGGATTGGATCAATGTCAACTTATTGCATCTAGTGCAAGAACAACATCTGGTGTGGTACTTGACATCTCATGATTGACTCAATTGCCTGAGCAAGTGATCTGCCAATCATGCACATCCCTCTCCTTTAGTCTGTAAGACACCTTTAGAGAGGGTGACTCCATCACCTGCAGGTACACTACCGTGCCAGGAGTCGTCCATTCTAAATACTCTTAGAATGCTGTCTAAGTACCCTGATTGGGAAACCACCCAAATCTAGATCTAAAACCATAGATCTAGTAACCAGTATGTTTGATATAATGTCCAAGTCCCATGTGGAGAAACCACTGTGTGAGGACCAAAGTATAACCGATCGTAGTATAGGAATATCACTTCCTACTCTGTGTATGTCTTCCAAATACCATGACAACATACCCTACTACCTTCTCAACAGATCCATCCCCTATTCTGATGAAGTCAAACCTATGACTGTCACATCAGAAATTGATGGTTTATCTCCGCTATATCTGCTTTAGTCTATAAATAGACATAAGCCATATGTCCACCAATGCTTCCGCTGCTCCCACTGACTACGACAACCCTCAGGCAGAGTCATATACATGTACACTTTTAAAACTAGTTTAGAATGACGCTATAATCATCCTCCCGCCGGGTCTCGCAACCTGGAACAACAGCAATGGCAAGTGTGGATAAACAAGAACCTCCCTGTCACCGTCCTTGAGGCTACCGGAGTACCTCTCGGGTACCTGAGGTTACCCACCTTATCTGCGGAGTGGCCAATGGAATGTCAAACCAGATTGAATCTTTAGGTTCCTATGAAATCTTCAGTAATCGCTTGTGGTTCTGGAATCACTTCCAGTTCTACCATACTCCCACTACTGTTTTTCTGAAAAAAATCCATTTTTAATAAAACTGTGGCGAGTCAAGAACAATATCACTATTGATCTTCCAGATGGTAGAAAGTCAACCCTCGTCATAGCCTGGGTCAACCCACAAACAACCATTACAGAAACGTGCCTTGAGTTATCCAGAGTCTGGTTTTAATCATAAGCCGGACAACTCCCCGTACCTTAACATCGTTAAGATATGAACTGTTCTATATCCAATATAGAACCAGAGGCACTGATTTAATTGAACCAGATTCAAATCTTGCAGCTGTCTCCAGTGCATGTCAACTAAATGGAAAGAGGCCGATCAGCGTTACTCAACTTAAGAATGCTTCCAATTATGAATAACCTGAAAGAGAAGCAAGATCTCTTAATCATTACTATCAACTGAATACCATACACAAGTATCTACATCTTCGATCACTTTGAAGAATCCCGATACTTGCAATACCCGGTTCTCTACTTTGTTCAAATACCTATGACTTCTCAAAATTCGGACCCTGTGTTTTTACGAAACACCTGTCTAAAAACTAGAGAAGCCATAAGTAAACCGAATATAGTACGAGGACCAAGCCCTCTGTCCTGATGGACCCTGGACAACATACAATACTCTGTATAAGTCCCTTGAGTCTGATAACTCATTCACTGTGTGTCGTAGGTTGAAAACTGTACTTATGGTTAAGAAGAATTACACCGCTATTTAATGCTCCTTACCTAACCATCCACTGATATAGGTAAATGTCACTGACATAATTTCAAAAGGTATATCTCACTCTATGAAAATAGACGTACAGATATATCGATTTGAAATTGGTGCATAACAGCGGATATTCAAAACCAAATATTTGCCGACCGGCAAACAGCCCAGATGATTTCCTCAAATATCACCGATTACAATGAATCCCGATATAATGAGGACGATCACCTAATTACCAATAACTTACTCCCACTCATCATCTGTAAGACCATACAGATGTGAGACCCATACCTGGTAAATACATACCCTGGAGCAAGTGTCTAATTGGGAAATCAGTTTTCCTTTAACAGTACTCAGTGAAACTGAAACATTGAAATGTTTCGATGGGGTATCCCGGTATTCCTAGTAATGCTTCTTCCATTATCCAGATTCACAACTGTAACCGTATAATTCTTTGCCACCTCTCCAAATCCCTTTTTATGTCTTTAGTCATTACCTTCTGCACACCCCTTTAGGCCAAATGGTTATCTTCCTTCCCTACCGTTCGACACCAGCCTATGGTTTGGAAGAAGACTATCCAATAAGCATAATGGGTGTACTGTCCTATTCCTAGGAACACTCGCAATGCGAGAGAAGGTGAAGATAAAAGACAACCGAATAACCTTTATTCCTATTTCTCCTGAACCAGAATCCGTCCCCGAACTGGAACAAGTTCCTTTCGAGTTCGTATATAACCATACGATGAAATATCCAATAAACTGTGGTTCTTCGTAGTGATACGGAGTGTTCTGGAGAAATACAAAGGTGATTTGGGAGCGGCAATGAAATACCTGGTTTGGTCATGAATATCAGTTGCAATTTACTTTGCTCTCTTACTAATCCCTTGCTTTATCTTAACTTAATACCTTCTGCACACCATCGTTATGCTAATTGGTTTCCTTCATTCCCCACCGTTCGGCACCAGCCTGAGGTTTGGAAGAAGACTATCCAATTTGCGTAATAGGTATACTATCTTCTAAACCAAGGAGTACTCGCAACCTGAGAGAAGGTAAAAGGAAAAGACAACTGAATAGTCCTATCCGTTTTCTCCAGAACCGGAAACCATCCTCGAATAAATCCCTTCGAGTTCGTATCTAACCATACGATGGTTTTGTCCAATGGATGTGGACGTTCGTAGTAGTACGGGGTGTCCTGGAGAAAAGGGTAAAAGTAGGAGTGGCAATGAGGTTCGCAACTCTGACAATCCAAAAGCCAGTGTTTAAGAAGGTTCGGTCAACTTGGTCACTGAGTTATAGTCTTAGGGTCGGGTCAACGGTCGCTGCCAAAGAGAGAGAGAAAAGAAACACTCAGCGTGCACTCTAACCTAGATCAGAATGGTTACCAATTTATCTAATCTGGAAACCTCCCACTGTACCGTCAAATTCTCCTCCAAACCTAAAAGAAGAATTAGTCGGGCCCACCCGAGGAGTAAACTAACTCATCAGTGGGAATCGGGATCCAACTATCATCGCATGATAACGTGACGGAATCCGCTCACGGTGTCACACTCCAGAAGGTATGCGCATATCTGGCAAGTTTCAGTTCTTTTGAAACTCCCGATGTGGATTTCTGCCCCATGCTCTTATGACCTGGACTTTGGTCAACAAATCATAAGTCACATGTCAAGTTCTACCCGTTATTCTCCAGGTTAATTTGAGTCCACTCGCACAAGCCCTTGACTTTGGCCAACAAGGCTATATGACTGCCCCAAACCAACGCATCTATCTATACTGCATATGAATACCCAACAGCTACCAAACACTGTGCCTTGACTTTGGCCAACAAACACAGCTTGAATACTATTGACCACCCATATGAAATGACGGAGGGCTACGAATGGTTTCTGGCGAAAACCATTAACGTAAAGAACTTGATATCGTTGAAGGAACTGATAGCTTTTAAAAATATAGTGACGAAAACCTTTGCAAAAGAGCTCACTCCTGGTGAAGGGATCTCGGCTCTTTCCCCGTAGAATGAGGTGCAGGATATTCCAACTGAATACCACGGTGCAAAGCAAAAGTAATCGGCTATAATGAAGTTATTGCCCTGACGCAAACTTCTGTCCAAGGGGTCACTCCCGGTGAAGGGATCTCGGCCCTTGCCTCGTCGACTGAGGAGCAGGATATTCCAACTGAATACCACGATACAAAACAAAAGTGAACGTCCTTGCAATAACAGCTTTTTGGAAAGTGTTCCAACAACATCAGATTAGGTTTGTTTTTAACTTGCATTGATCCGAATCAACGCAGTCCCATCAATTGATCACACCACAAAGAACGAAAATATACTGATGTACGTATATGCCATCCGCATTCGCCACCGGGTCCCGTCATTACCCGTTAGGTTAGCTAACTAACGACAGAGCGGGGACTGGACTAGCGCGGATGTAAAACATATACAACATCTACTAATATATATACCAATATATTATATTTCGCTCAAGGCGTGATAAAAAATGCAACATCACAGAAATGTACAGTATCACAGAACAATACAGATATTTGGGATCCCCGGGTTTCACAGAGCCACTACTGAAACCCGACGTTCTCCTGGACGTGTGGATAGCCTGTGCAATGAAATCCTAGACCCCTACGGGCGCGGCAAGTCACCCGCCAAAACCTGAAGTGAGGCAGCCCCCTTCAGTACCGTGAATGGACCACCCAACACTTCACCGAATCCGGTAACTTGGGCACCCCTCCTGGTTCAACCTGTACCCCCTACGAGTGCGGCGAATAGCCCGCCAATCCTAGAGTGAGGCCCCCTCCGTCTCAATGCCATGAGATGCGGGCCCGTTGCCCTCTGGAACCCGGCTATCCGTGCACCCCACCTTGGGGTAATCCTAGTACAGAAAGTAAAATATACATACAACGGGTACATCGACCTCAACCTGGTCGTGCCCCAAAATAATAATACAATCAGGCAGTGACGGCAGTCCACATGTCGGACGCTCGCCCCGCAATATCAAATGTACATAATACAACCACAACTGTACTAGCATTGCATCCAGGCTATCCCCCACGACCAATCCGCAACATCACAGCATAACACAGAACATCAACGTGAAAATCACGTTCGCAAATCCGTCTGACCGGGCTATAGCAGTTAGACTGGATTTACCGATCGAGTGACATTCACGGTCGCAGATATAATGTAAATACTGTGAAATAATGTGTTTAAAATATCCGATCGATTAAATTTTATCAAGTGGGCCCCCAAGTACTACTGTAGCACATCAAGAAATTCTGGGCCCAAAAATAATATTCCAAAAACCCTAAAAACAACCCAGAGAGCAACTGCAGAAATTTGATGCAGTGATCTGAACATAGTGCGGCGGAACCGCGGCCCAAAGGGGTGTTTGGCCGCGGTTCCGCGCTCCCACTATGGAGTCACTGTATCGAATTTCTACAGTGTTCTTAGAATTTCCAGTACATCACTTTTCTACAACCTGAAAAAAATTTCGAGCAAGAAAAAATTCAACAGAAAACTGATGTATGTGAAAACGCCGGTTTTTGGAATTTTGGTCGATCGGAAATGTAAACACATTAAACAAAGCTAGACTATGTTAATGGCGAGGCTCTGATACCAATGTAAGTGCACGGCGGCGCCCCGGCCGTCAATCCGACGCCGGAATGCGGAAGCGGTGATAAACTTTAATTTTGCGAACTTAGCAAACCGGCACCACCGCGCACTAAACCCCGGATCGAACCATTAACTAGTCCAAGCTAACTACAAGATGGGGAAGAGAGATATACCGACTGATCCGAGTCCTCCGGTCTTCTCGTCGTCGTCTCGATCTCCCGCGGAATGTCCTGTCTCCACCTCGTCGCCGGAAGTGCACCACATCGCCTACATCTTTTACGGGCTCCCACCTCAATGCCGAGGCAACTCAGGCACGAAGCTGGCTAGTCGACGTGCCCAAGATTTACTGTAGAATATAGTGTAGAAACATGTGTCTCATTTGGGGTTCATGGAGGTGCCATTTTGGTGGAGGGATGATACAAGAGCTATCTGGAGGGACTTAGGGATTTTTGAAGCATGAAAAGAACAACCATTCCCCATCCAAAAATTTGGACAGCCCATGAGGGAAGTGGCCGGCCATGCAAGTGAGGAGAGAGTGAGAAAAATGAGAGTGTCATCCAATAATCCAAGGGAGAGAGAGAGAAGGCTATCATGCAAAGGAATGATCACCAGGAAAGTCCAACACTCAAACAACAATCATCACACTTCATCATTAACAAGCATGATGACAATCAAAGGCGAACACTCCACCACAACCATCATCTCAAGCATGATGACTTCAAAAAGTCAAGCCATCATGAAGAAGTCAAGAAGTCAAGGTCAATGGATGGTGCAACCATGATGATACAAGAATATGCAAAGACCCCCTTCCAAATTGCTTATTTGCAATAATGCAAATAAGCCCTCCTCCACCAATCTTCGGCCAATGAAAGATACAATGGAAATGGCCGAAACGAAAATCAAACTGGCAACTCCAGAAAACTGGTCCTGTAATAAATTACAGGAAAACCCCGATACTGTGTATACACACCCGCATCTGTATTCCGACCGAAATACAAATGCAATGAGACAATATCTACACTGTACTATACTAGGATCCGGCTTAAACCAAAGCCGGCTAGTAATATCCGTCCGATCCTGATCCGTGCAATACCGCACGTATCTGATCGAACCCAGCCATATATCCATACGGCCTGTAGTACAAACTGTCCGATCCTGATTCGTGCAATACCGCACGTATCTGATCGGACCCTGCCATATCTCCATACGGCCTCTACAGCTTTTCGCCCGAAAGCTTGAGTAACTGAATGTGGGGGACTCTAAAGACTCGTCAACACCTTGGTTGTGGATTTAACCACTAGCATGTCAGAGGTATAAGCCAATACGTAACGGGCTACCAGGTATTGACCAAAAGGGACGTCGATGAGCGAACTCATCCTGACACCCTACTGAGCCTGCCAGTGACAATATCCGTACAGTCCGGTCTGTTCGTCTATGAGCATCGCATGGCGGGCCTAGGGGGTTTGTAAAAGTCAGACCACCAAAAGCGTTACAAGTCGTGTCGGAGTGTAGCCCAGAACACCCTGAGATACTACTGGAATACCTACCAGTAAATCTCCTGCCTTGGCCAAGGACTTTGTGTAATGGCTCTCCTAGACACAGTACGACCTCACTCCCAATACCGGGAGAGACGAACCCCTGAAGATCCGCTCACTGCCTCCATGTGGCTCGGGACTGTACTCAACTAAAACCTGTTTGCACGACTCCTTTGAGCCGTGGTAGGGTAGTAATCAAAGTACAGTGGGAACTCACACGAGACAAATGACGATCCCCTGGTCGATGAACTAACCTGTACACATGTCACCAGGGAACTGCTATCTGACGTCTGGTATAAGACCAACTAGCATGTTCCCGGCGAGTCCTGTCCGGTGTACTCATAACCCAATGAGCACCTGTATACATCTTAGGTAAACCAACTTACACCAGTGGCTTGTGAGACCGGCCACCGCCCCTCGTCGGGGTCTCGACTGTATACACTAGTCAACTCTGGAGTATCGATGCCCTGTCTCGAAACTCCCACGACTAGGGACCTTTTAAGGATGTGCTTATAGACTATCAGCTCCCACGTATATGATCACCTTCATACTGCCGGTAGTCAAGCAAGAATCCTAAGGGCTCTACCAACGTGTATTAGCGACCTGTCAGGTCACCTAATGCAGTACACGATGATAAAGATAAACCAGATAGCATACTATCATCTCGAGTAAGACTGTCCTACTGGGATAGGTCCTCCCTCAATCATTGCAATCACGTGCCTGTGATCCAATAATTGACTCTGAGGGCACTATCTCCAACAGCTGGCATATTGGTGAGTCCGAACGACATCACCAAAAACTCATAATGGCCGTAGCGCATGCGGAAAGCTGTCCTAGGAATGTCCTTCTGTCGAACCCGCAGCTGATGGTAGCCTGATCGCAAATCGATCCTCGAAAAGTATCCTGCCCCCTGAAGCTGGTCGAATAAGTCGTCGATGCATGGCAAAGGATACCTATTCCGCACTGTAACCCTGTTCAGCTGGCGGTAGTCGATACACAAATGTATACTACCGTCCTTCTTCTTGACAAACAGGACTGGAGCACCCCAAGGAGAAACACTGGGTCGAATAAGTCCCTTATCCAGTAAATATTGCAACTGACCCTTCAATTCTCTAAGTTCCGCCGGGGCCATCCGACAAGGCGATACAGAAATATGCCACGTGCCAGGAACCAGATCAATACAGAAAGAAATATCACGCTCGTGCGGTAGCCCAAGAAGCTCTTCAGGGAACACATCAGGGAACTCGCTAACAACCGGAACCTCATCCATCGGAACCTCTGTAGCTTTAGTATTGCAAACATAGGCGAGAAATCCTTGACATCCCTTCCTCAAAAGCTGCCCAGCGCGAAAAGAAGAAATCATACTGTGAGGGGTGGCACCACGGTCCCCTAACACAACAAAAACCGAATCGTCGGGAAAACAAAATCTAACTGTCTTCTCGCGGTAGTCAACAGAAGCATAGCACGTGGCTAACCAATCTATGCCCAAAAGAACGTCGAAGTCCAACATCTCAAGAAGGATCAAATCGACTGGCAACTCTCTCTCGCTAATACGGACGATACAGGATCGGAACACGTGCCTAGCAATAAACGACTCTCCCACAGGAGTATTCACAACAAGCGACTGATCAAGCAAACCGGACTCTCTACCCAAACTCGGCACAAAGTGTGTGGATACGTATGAGTGCGTGGATCCGGGATCCAATAACACGTGTGCATCAATAGAACATACTGGAAGGATACCTGAGGCCACCGCATTGGACGCCTGCACGTCCTGATGCGTCAAAGAAAAAACTCGCGCCTGTCCTCCACCTGCGACTGACTGTCCCCTGCAGGCAGCTGGCTGTCCTCTACCTCGATCACCTCGTCCTCTATGAACAAATCCTCCGCGACCATGACCTCTCTGTGCATGAGTCTGGCGCGGAGTAACAGTAGGTACAGTAGGCAACGCCGTCTGGGGTGGTGAAGGTGGTAGTGTGACGTGCGATGCTGCTGCCTCCCTCCGGGGTATCTCAGGACAATCTCGTACAAGATGATAAGAAATGCCGCAGCGAAAACATCCCGACGATGACCGCTGACCCTCCTGGGGATAGGAACTGAACAACCGGCCCCGCCCTAAATCTCCGCTACGTGCAAGACGTCTATCACGGTGCCAAAAAGGCTGTCTCTGCGCTGATGTATCCGCACGAACTCTTTTCGGCTCTGGAACTACCGAAGTCTAAGCATGGCGCTCCTCGACTAATAGGGCTGCGTCCACAGCTGCTGCATATATATCGTAATGCTGTGCGCTGATCGCAAGAAACAGTGGTGTAAGCAAGCCGCGGACAAATCTCTTGACTCGCAACTCCTCAATAGCAACTAGGTACGGAGCATACACTGATAGCTCGGTGAACAGGACATCATACTCTTCCACTGACATCTCCGGAGTCTGACGTAAGGACTTGAACCTATGTGCTCTAGCATCTCTGACGCTCAGTGGAAGAAAACGGGAAAGGGATAGCGCCACGAACTCTGTCCAGGTCATAGGAGGAAGACCTGCTGCTTTACCCTTCTCGACTGATTCGCACCATTTCTGCGCAAGACCTTTCAGACGAAAGCTCGCGAACTCAACCCATATCGCATCTGCGCATCTAAGTGAACGACATATCTGTTAGTGTATATGCCCTAGGGGCCATTATTGTATCATACTAGTTTGTATATTACTTAATGGAAGCTTGGGATATTCATATGTATATAACAGTCTTGTTAAACATGGTAGTATGCTACTTGGTTTTTCTTTCTTAATATGTGAGTATACGTATTGATAGAGCTCTTAAGATCTTGCATGACTACCAGCGTTGTGATGGCAGTCACACTAGTGGGGGATGGGTAGTCTACAAGCACATCCTTATTCAGGTCCCTAGTCGTAGGATTATCGAGACAGGGCATCGATACTCGGGAGTAGACTAGTGTGTACGCTTCTCATCCCAGTTGGGGAGATGGTCTGTCACACATCCGTCAGTACGTCGTACTGGAGATGGTATCCAGGTGCTCGTTAGGTTACGGGTACACCGGACAGGACTCACAGGGAACTGTTGGTTAGTTTTATACCAGTAGTCAGTTAACAGTTCCCAGGTGACATGAGTACAGCATAGTCCGCAGACTTGACACTGCTACTTCGCCTTGAGTGTGTCCCACTATTCTTAGATTGCTACCCTACCACGGCTCAAAGGAGTCGTGCAAACAGGTAGCAGTTGAGTGCAGTCCCGAGCACTTGGAGGCAGTGGCGGTTAGACAGGATTCGTCTCTCCCGGTATTGGGGGTTGATATCGTGCTGTGTCAAAGAGCCATTACGCAAAGTCCCTGGCCAGGGCAAGCGAGATTTGCTGGTAGGTTCCAGTAGTTTCTCAGGGTGTAATGGGCTTCGCTCCGACACGACATATACCGCTATTAGGGGATTGACGCTTGCCGCCCCCTTAGGCCCGATATGCGATAGTCTTAGACAAACAGACCGGACTCTACGGAGATTGTCACATCAGACTCAGTAGGAGTTCGGATGGGTTTCCTCATCGGCCTTCTTATCGACATCTACCTGGGGACCGTTACGTACAGCTAGTGCCGCTTGCAGTCTGTGTATAAACCCACTGCCAGCGTAGTAATCGAGTCTCTAGAGTCCCACACAGAGAGTTTCCCTACTCCAGGAGAAACGATATAGAGGTCGTATGGTTTTACGACAAGGGTTCGGACGCATACGTGTGTTTACGCACGTACGACATCCGGACAGTTTTTACTAGCCGTCTTTGGTTTAAGCCAGTTTCTAGTGTCCGGTTATTGGATTTATACAGTCTAAAGTTTTTCCGTGTTTTCACGGATAGGAGGGGCGTTCTCGTAATTGCGCGAGAAGCTTCTAGAAGATGGTGACTTGGGGGTTATGGTGGCATATGCATTAAATGAGATTAGGGAGTCATTTGAGTGATTCATCCATGTCATTAATGCATCATAAATGCTTAATGACTCATGGAGATGAATCACCCTCTTGTATTTATTAAGCATGATGATTAATCCTTTATTTTCTTTTGTTGGATAAATGATAATGCTTGATATATATTATGATAGATCATTATCCCATCTCATTCTCTTGCTCACTTTCTCTCTCACCAAGCTCTCTCTCTTCAAACCCTAATCCTCCCCTCTCATATGTTGAGACCAAGGATTAGAGTAGACTACTTAATCCTTATCCATTCTCTATATCACCTAGGTTACTTAGATTAGCGATTTAAGAAACCTAGTTACCTCAAGTTAGAGGTGAGGCTTTGATACCTCTTCTATGGTTTTTTGTTAGTTATTGTTCAAGCAAAGATTCTCGGTTAGTCGATGTTTACGCATAAAACAAGATCGTTTTTCATTATTCCGCCTCCCCGCATGTCGTGGGGTGTTGTACATCGACTTACAGTGGTATCAAAGCCTCGCTAAACAATAATTAACTCATTAGCAAACTCCTATGAATTTCGAACGCAAAACTAACCAAAAAATGACATCGATATCACAAGTTTTTGTCGAATTTTAAACAAGCACTAAAAATTTTTCAGGTTGCTGCAGAGTAATAAGTATAGAAAGATAAGAACACTGGAGAAAAATGGGTTAGAGAATCGGCCATACAGCCGCGGAACCGCGGCCGATCCCACCGATCCGCGGCCGAGTTGGGGCCGATTCGACCCAGTTTGATCATGTTATTCTTTTGTGATATTGTTGTGTTTTCTGGAATGTTTATTTTCTGCTCAAAGTCTCAGTTGCACAGAGAAGTTTTGGGAGTAGAATATGATATGTTTGCTCAATCGAAATTATACGATGTTTGCTAATTTGATTATATCTGTGTTTGTATAATGTGTTCATAAACCTCCCCTAACTGCTAGTATGTCGGTTGGCAGGGGGTTGCACATTTCTGTAATGGTTTTTACTGTTTGTAGTTGTGAACTGTATTGGACTGTTGTGATGATTAGCCGGAGTTTGAGATGGGTTGTTATATTCATTCATTCAATGTAATTGTAATATGTTGTAATATTATTTTGCGGGGCACATCCAGGTTGCGGTTGTTGCCACCGTTGTATTATTTCATTTTACTGTTTTTGCTCCTAGGATAGACCCAAGGTGGGGTGCACAAACTACTCGGTACTTTGAAGTGTTTAGTGGCCTACTCACTTTATTGAGGGAGACCGCTTCACTTCGGGTATTTGGCGGGTAGTTTGTCGTATCCGTAGGTGTCTAGGGTGGGGTAATGGCTATTCATCGCAACTGTGTAATCCATCTTTTGTTACAGCTCAAAACAAACGCGGATTGCTTGCAAATCCAATAAAGTTCATATGAGATCTGGAATGACTATTATTGCATCTGACGAATGTACAATATCTATATATGATAGCTATTTAGACGTCACTTATGTTTTACACCCGCGCTAGCCCAGCCCCCGCTCTGCCGTTAGTTAAGTAACCTAACGGGTGATGACGGGACCCCGTGGCGAATGCGGATGGCATAAGAGGATGTTGTATTTTCGCTGTTTTCTGCAATGATAGGTTAATGATGGGACGCATTATTTATAATGCAAAGAAAATAAAACAAAAGATGAATCGTTGGAACTATTTAAAAGAAACCACTCGGTTATTTTAAAACAGATGATATTTTTTAATTGTGGAGCTTTAACCACTCCTTCTAAAAAGCTATCAGGTTCCTTCGGTCATATCAAGTTCACTACGTTCTCGGTTTCGCCAAAACCATTCGTAGCCCTCCGTCATTTCATTTGGGTATTCAGTAGTATTCAAGCTATGTATTTTGACCAACGCCAAGGCATAGTGTTTGGTAGCCGCTGGGTATTCATTTGTTGCATAGATAGATGAGTTGGTTTGGGACAGTCGTATTATCATTTTGGCCAACGTCAAGGTTATGTATGGATGGGTTCAAATTAACAAGATAATGATGGATAGAACTTGACATGTGACTTATGACATTTTGACCATCGCCAAGGTCATAAGAGCATGGGGCAAAAATATATATCGGGAATTTCTAAAGAAACTGAAATTTGCAAAGAGTTGCATACCATTTTGAGTTTGATGAATGTTGGTAGGATTCCTTCAACATTATCATACGATGATATTTGGATCCCGATCCTACTGTGAGTATATGCTACTCATCAGGATATTCGTCACTTAACGATCAATGCTATAAACCAAGTAGGTGTCAAGAAAGGTGTCAGCGGTGTTACGCCCCCAGAGAAAAGTGGTTATTTAATGAAGGAACTTCGCGAAAGCGTTGGAAAACCTCCCTCGAAGTACCGACACCAGCCTGGCTGAACAGTTAAGCAAGTATTGTACAGTGAGAATAGTCCTGGCTAATTCTTCTTTTATGGTTTGAGGAAGGATTCGAGAAACAGTGGGAGCCATCCAGTTTAGATAAATTAAAAACCACTCTAAACTTGCAAGAGCATAATGCTAAAGAGTTTTCTTCTCTTTCTCCTAATTGCAGCGACCCTGAAAATGACTGGACTTAAGTTACTTTTAGAGAAAAATATACTGACAGGGCCAAACTATAAAGATTGGCTGCGGAATGTCAAAATGGCTTTGACCTATGACAAATTGGGGTACGTCCTCACCGCTAAGGCACCTGTTGTCCCTGGTCCCAAATCCAGTAATGCGGATAAGGAAATCCGCAAAACCTGGGATTTCGATTGCGCGAAAGCCAAGTGCATCGTGCTTGCCTCGATGAACAATGAACATCAGAGGAGGCACGAGGATATGGAACTAGACGCCATATTTCTCCATACAAAGGAACTTTATGGAAAGCAATCTCGTATAGCAAGATACGAGACCTCTAAGAACTTGTTTCGAGCGAGGTTGGTTGTCGGATCATCGGTAGGAGAACATGTCCTAAAGATGATTGGCTACATAGAAGAGCTCGCAGACCTTGGGATGACTTTGGATAATGAGCTCTATACATACCTTATTCTCCAGTCCCTTCCTTCCACCTACGCCCAGTTTATTCTGAACTTCAACATTCAAAGAAAAGAAGTTGAACTTCCGGAACTCCTTCACATGTTGAGGAGTGCATAGGTCACCTTGCAGAAGGCAAGGGAAACACCCGCTATGTTTGTTAGCGGTGCTTCTTCTTCCGGGTCTAAGGCTAGGGCCAAAGGAAGGAAAAAGAAGGCCGCCGCCAAACCTAGAGGAGGTGTAAGTAAAGTGGGAAGGAAGGGAAAGAAAAAGTTTGCAGTACCGGTAGTGGGCCAGGATGAGTGCTTCCATTGTCACAGGAAAGGGCACTGGAAAAAGGATTGCAAGGCGTGGAACGCCAAGAACCAGGAACCGAAGCAAGCTGTGGCTTCGACTTCAGGTGTGTTTGTAATTGAGAATTGTCTGTCAATCAACTCTACTTCCTGGGTATTGGATACCGGATCAGGATCTCATATTTGTAATTCATTGCAGGCACTGAGAAACCGTAGAGTGCTAAAGGAAGGTGATATGACCCTGATGGTTGCTAATGGAGCTAGCGTGGGAGCTGTGTCCGTAGGGATTATCACCTGGGATTGACGAGCGGACACATTTTGGTTTTACATAACTGTTTTTGTGTACCCAGCTTAACGTGTAATATCATATCTGTTTCCTTGTTATCAAATAAAGGTTATGATTTCACGTTTATAAGTGGTGTTGTTAACATCCACCTTAATCATAGTTTGATTGGGTACGATATACTGGAAAACGGTATATATGTGTTAAACCAACTCCAAATTTTCAATGTCCAGAACACACTAAAAAGAAAGTCTCAAGATTTAAATAAAGCTTTCTTATGGCATTGTAGACTGGGTCACATCAATGAGAGAAGGTTGAAAAAGTTATATAGAGAAGGATATTTTGACTCATTCGAATATCAAACTTATGCCACTTGTCAATCTTGTCTCAAAGGAAAGATGACAAAGACTCCATTTACTGGACATGGAGTAAGAGCGAGCGAGCTCTCAGGACTCATACACAGCGAAGTATGTGGTCCAATGTCTACACATGCAAGAGGTGGTTTTTCCTATTTCATTACTTTCACGGATGATTACTCAAGGTACGGATTCATTTATCTGATGAAACATAAATCCAAGGCTTTTGAGAAATTCCAAGAGTTTAAGAATGAAGTAGAGAACCAAACCGGCAAAAGTATCAAGACACTAAGATCTGATCGAGGTGGCAAATACTTGAGTGCCGAGTTCCTACGTTACCTAAAAGGGAAAGGAATTCTCTTTCAGCTTACTCCTCCATACACTCCACAGCATAACGGTGTATCGGAGAGACGGAATCGAACCCTATTAGATATGGTACGTTCCATGATGAGTAATGTTGAGTTACCGCGATCTTTTTAGGGTTATGCGCTAGAATCAGCGGCATATCTTTTGAACATGGTACCTACCAAGACTGTGCCTACCACGCCATAACAGATGTGGAGTGGGAAGAAACCCTATCTTTAGTATCTGAAAATATGGGGATGTGCAGCTTTTGTTAAAAAGCAGCAAGTGGACAAGCTCGAGGCACGATTAGTAAAGTGTAAGTTTGTGGGATATCCAAAGAACTCCAAAGGGTATCTATTCTATTACGCAGAGTAACAAAAGGTGTTTTTTTCTCGTAATGCCCATTTTCTAGAATATCTGTTTTTAGAAAAGGAAATAAATGGGAGCGATATAGAACTGGAAGAAATTCCAGAACCACAAACTAATACTGAATGTTTGGTAGAACAAGTAGTTCAAGAAGAACAGGACATTCCCGCACCCCTCCGCAGGAGTAGTAGGCCGTCTCATCCGCCTGAGAGATACTACGGTTTTCTCATAGATGGGGATAGAGAGGATTGCATCATATATGATGATGAACCTACTGGCTTCCAGCAGGCCATCCAGAGCGGCGACTCGGTACGATGGCTAGATGCAATGCGGGCCGAAATGGAGTCCATGTACACCAACAAAGTATGGACTTTGGACTTTGCTCCAGATGGGGTAAAACCCATAGGATGCAAATGGATCTTCAAGAAAAAGATTGGTGTAAATGGACAGGTGGAAAGCTATAAGCCAAGACTTGTTGCAAAGGGTTTTCGTCAAAGACCTGGTTTGGACTATGACGAAACTTTTTCTCCAGTGGCTATGCTCAAATCCATTCGGGTCCTTCTTGCTATTGCTGCCTTCCATGATTATGAAATCTGGCAGATGGACGTAAAAACGGCTTTTCTGAATGGAAATTTAGAAGTGTGCGTCTATATAGATCAGTCAGAGAGTTTCAATCAGAGTGGGAGCAGCGGGAAAGTATGCAAGTTCCTTAAGTCCATTTATGGACTAAAGCAGGCATCGCGGAGTTGGAACATCTGTTTTGATGAAACAGTCAAAGAATATGACTTTATCAAAAATCCAGATGAACCGTGCATATATAGTAAAGTTGTAGCAAGAACTTTCGTATTGCTCGTCTTGTACGTGGATGACATTCTATTGATAGGAAATGACATTCCTATGCTACAATCTGTCAAATAATTCTTGTCACACAGGTTCTCCATGAAAGACCTGGATATTGCCTCTTTCATTCTGGGGATCCGGATCTATCGTGATAGATCCAAGAGGATGTTGGGACTTTCGCAGTCCAGATATATCGACACTGTACCGAAAAGATTCAGTATGGAAGATTCTAAGCGCGGTAATCTACCAGCTTATCACGGAATCACCCTATCCAAAGAGATGTCTCCCAAGACTGATTTGGAAAGGGAAAGCATGTCTATTATACCCTACGCTTCTGCGGTAGGCTCTATAATGTATGCGATGTTGTGTACCAGACCAGATGTAGCTTACGCACTGAGCGTGGTAAGCCGGTATCAGTCATACCCATGGGAGAAACACTGGATAGCAGTAAAGAACATTCTCAAGTACCTGAGGAGGACTAAGGAGATGTTCTTGGTTTACGGCGGAAAAGACCTCAGGATGGAGGCCTATGCTGATTCCGGCTTCCAGAGTGATAAGGACGATTCCAAGTTCATGTCTGGTTATGTCTTTACCCTCAATGGAGGGGCGGTGTGCTGGAAGAGTTCCAAGCAGGACACCGTTGCTGACTCGACGATGGAAGCGGAGTATATTGCTGCTTGCGATGCCGCAAAAGAAGCGGTCTGGATGAAGAAGTTCCTAATAGAACTTCAGGTGGTTCCTACCATTGTTGTTCCAATACCTCTGTATTGCGACAACAACGGAGCTATAGCTTTAGCGAAGGAACCAAGGTCCCATCAGAAGTCCAGACACATCTTAAGGCGGTATCACCTGATCAGGGAGATCATTGATCGTCGGGAGATCGAGGTTCGGAGAGTTTCTACTGAAGAGAACATTGATGATCCATTCACAAAGGCCCTAACTCAGATTCAGTTCGAGAGGCTACTCGAGATCATCGGTCTTTGATATGCCAGTACATGGCCCTAGTGCAAGTAGGAGATTGTTAGTGTATATGCCCTAGGGGCCATTATTGTATCATACTAGTTTGTATATTACTTAATGGAAGCTTGGGATATTCACATGTATATAACAGTCTTGCTAAACATGGTAGTATGCTACTTGGTTTTTCTATCTTAAATATGTGAGTATACGTATTGATAGAGCTCTTAGGATCTTGCTTGACTACCAGCGTTGTGATGGCAGTCACACTAGTGGGGGCTGGGTAGTCTACAAGCACATCCTTATTCAGGTCCCTAGTCGTAGGATTATCGAGACAGGGCATCGATACTCTGGAGTAGACTAGTGTGTACGCTTCTCATCCCAGTTGGGGAGATGGTCTGTCCCACAGCCGTCAGTACGTCGTACTGGAGATAGAATGCAGGTGCTTGTTAGGTTACGGGTACACCGGACAGGACTCATAGGGAACTGTTGGTTGGTTTTATACCAGTCATCAGTTAACAGTTCCCAGGTGACATGAGTACAGCATAGTCCGCAGACTTGACACTGCTACTTCGCCTCGAGTGTGTCCCACTGTTCTTAGATTGCTACCCTACCACGGCTCAAAGGAGTCGTGCAAACAGGTAGCAGTTGGGTGTAGTCCCGAGCACTTGGAGGCAGTGGCGGTTAGACAGGATTCGTCTCTCCCGGTATTGGGGGTTGATATCGCGCTGTGTCAGAGAGCCATTACGCAAAGTCCCTGGCCAGGGCAAGCGAGATTTGCTGGTAGGTTTCAATAGTTTCTATTAGTTATATGTATGCCCTAGAGGCCATTACTGTACATAGGATGTATATTGTAGTGGATGCTGGGACATATATAGGGAGGACTTTCTTGCTCGACATGATTGTATGCTATCTGGTTACTCTTTACCTTAACGTGTATACTGATTGTCTCTCTTCTACATGTTGGTAAAGCCCTTAGGATGTGTACTTGACTACCTGGACTATGATGCAGATCATACTAGTGGGGACTTGGTAGTCCATAAGTACATCCTTCAAGATCCCTAGTCGTGGGTGTATCGAGACGGGGCATCGATATACCAGAGTAGACTAGCGTATACCTTCTCGACCCAAACAGATGGGCGATGGATGATCCCATATCTATTGGTGTTTGACATAGGAGATGATATACGGGTGCTCAGTAGAGACTGGGTACACTGGACGGACTCGCCGAGAACTCCCAGATGGTATTATACCTCACGTCAGATGGCAGTTCTCTGGTGACACTGGTACAGGTTAGTCTGTAGACCCAAGATTGTCATAGAGTCTTTTATGATTCCCACTGTGCTTTGATTTCCACCTTACCACGTCCAAGAGGGCGTGCAAAACGGTGGCTTTTGGGTACAGTCCCGAATCACATAGAGGCAATGAGCGATAGGAGGGGATTCGTCTCTCCCGGTATAGGGAGTTGATGTTGCGCTGTGTTCGATTGGCTATAACCGGAAATCCCTGGCCAGGGTTGCTGAGATTTACTGGTAAGTGTTACCAGTAGTTTCTCGAACTGTTATAGACCTCATATCGACATGACTTATCGAGCTATTGGGGTCTGACGTTTACCACCCCTAGGCGAGATATGCGACATATCAGACGAACAGACCGGACTGTACGGTAAGTGTTACTGGTTGGATTCACAGGAGTGTGAGCGGGCTTGCTCGTCGATCTTCTTATCTCTCAATACCCGGGTGGCCGTTACGTTTAGCAGACCGCTTGCGGCTTGTGGGTGTTTGATATGATCATCATCTGCTGCCGGCGTATTAACGACTCTTTAGAGTCCTACACAGAGGTTTCCTGGCTCAAGCGAAACGAAATAGGAGAGCATATGAGATATGTGCGGGACCGAGAATAATGCGAGTATGTGATACCGTATTCCATTCTCGTGATGAATGTATCGATTGTTCGTATGCGATATAACCTAGTTATCGAATCGAAGATTGATTCGATAAGTCGATACATTGGATACTAGTCGGTTATATGCGACATGACCGGATCATCGAATCAAGTGTTGATTTAATGAATTAATGGATAATTATATATTTGATATATTACCTTGCATTAACTAGTATTGGTTCACTTTAAATGGATTTTCTCACTTGAAGTACACACGTTGTATATGTGATATATTTTTGTGCACTTGTTTGTATCATGTTTGATGATACATGCTAACTTGAGTTTGTGTGTCTGATTAAACCATGGTTATATGAATGTTTAGGGTTTTGTTTACTTATTCATTTATTTATTTATTCATTTTGGAAAATAAAAGGAATGGTGGCTTATTTTGTTGTTTTGTTGAAACTTCTTGAAGTGTTGAAAGCTTGACCATTCTTGTTCTTTTCCTTAACCTAACCCTAGTTCACTCTCTACACTTGACCATGGTTGGTATATGATAAGTATTCATATTATTTTCTATTTTGAATAATACTTATCATATTCCTTCTTCTTCTTCTTCTTCTTCAACTAGAGGAAGAAAGCTTGCCTCCATCAATGGCAACTTGAGAAAAAGAGTGAGAAATCCAATTCTAAAGTGAACCCACTTCCTATTTCTTCATCCTCTACCACATGCCAAGTAGTATAGGGTGTTTTCTTCACAAGTTTCATGGCTTGGTGAAGTTGGAGCTTGATCTTGTGTTGCCTCGACGTAGATCATCTTCGGCATCGAAGCCGACGACCTAGCCCGCCCATTTCTCCGATGAAGCCGATGCTAGAGTCCAGGATACGATATGGACAGCGAGGGGACTTCATCACGGAGCCATGGAGGTGGAGGACCAGATCTACAAAGGTTGTAGCCCCTTCCCTTTAGCTATAAATTCGTTTATTTGCATTGCATCGCCTATACATCTAGTTAACGATCCGTATTAGGGTTTCTCGGCACTTGTAAAATTTTAATTGGCCATGTTTGATCACTTGTAAGACCTCATTAGTGTGTCTAGGAACCCTACAGTGGTATCAGAGCCTAGTTAGAGCCTTAGGCGATGCGTAGACGGAGTTAGAAGTCCGATCGAACCGAATCCCTAACTCCAAAATGCTCTCTGGACCTTTTTCAAAAACTGGGTTTTTTCCAGATTAAAAATTCTTAAAAAATTCAGCAGGAAATTCTTAGAATTACGGTGCAAAATTGACCAAGCGATCCGTCTAAAGCGTGGCGGAACCGCGGCGGAAGCATGGCTTCTGCGGCGGTTCCGCGGCCAATTTATGAGATCATCCTTCTATTTTTGCACAGTAATTTGTGTCTTCAGGTGCTCAGTGTTCTGGGAAATTTTAATTTGCACTCAAGAGTTGAGTTTTCTGGGGTTGTATTGGGACTTCGGTGATTCGATCGGATTGTCTAATCTTGTCTGTGTTTTCCGGATATTTTTTGAATATGTTAAAAAGTTCGACCGGATATAAATACCCAATTTTTCCCCTGTCGGGAAATTTCCAAGTGTTTGATTTTTCCATGGTTTAAAGACGTTCTAAGTAGTGCAAGTAACGCGATGGACCCTCTAGAAGACAACAAATCTTAACTCGATTATGTGACCGTCTTGAACTGCCCTTTGAACCTTCGGGTGTGGGGCAGTACGGCGTGCCACATGTGAGGCGTTGGCTTGACCCTTCTACTGCTGGACGGTTGGTACTGAGGCATGAAGTGAATGTTTTTAAACTTGTTTCATGTGTTGAGCTGTTTCGGGAAAACTTGGGTGTTCGATTGTTCGATCGGAAAGTTTGACATTTTCTATTTATCCGGAATGTGATACAATATTTGGAATCCACAAGTAGTTATGAGATAACAGAATGAATGTTATAAGCATAGCACTTTAGTCTCACTTGATCGGTTGCCACGGAATTTTGATGCGATCAAAAGTCCGTCGCAATCACGTAGCGTACGCGGATACTCGCCGGATAAACTTATTAGACAGCTACATCCCTTAGGCCCGACCAAGTGACTGTAGGAGAACCCCTTCGCCGAAAGCATCCGTTCGGGTGCTCGCGGTAGCGGTGTTCCGCCTTAGTGCACTTCGTCGATGGTATCGGGGGTGCGGCCGTCTACTGAAGTTTGCGACGAGCATTCGATCAGGATTTCGGGAATCTTGTTGAATTGCCCGACTAGATATTGAAAAGAGTTTTCGATAATGAGACTAAAATACGGGGTTTATAATTGTTAGGCATGCGATGTCTAAGGAATTCATTTGATTAGGCATGCGATGTCTATGCAAGTTGCGGATTCCAACTGTTGTAGTTTTACACTTTCTTTTCTGTTACCGTAAGTGTAATATGTGATATCGCCGGTTTCGTTGCTATATGTCAACGACAATTGGGATGCGCATATTTACTTACGTTGATGACATGTGATGTTATGTGTTGCTGGATATGTTGTATTGGATCGTCGTGTTTGAATAGCCGGGGTTTTTTATATGTGAGATGAGTGTTTTTCATTTTCATTCATGTAAAAACTTGTATGTAATATTCTTTTATTGGGGCAGTTCCAGGTTACGGAAGTTGTCACCGTTGATGTATATTATTTACTTTTCCGCACTAGGATAGACCCAAGGAGGGGAGCACAAGTAACCGGGTTCTGGAGTCCAGTGGAAGACCAACTCGAGGAGTCGAGTCTGGGTCTCCTAACTCTAGAATTGGTAGGGTTGCTTGCCGCTCTCGTAGGGGTCTAGGGGTGTGGGTTTGGCTATTCATCGTGACCGTGGAATCCGTGTTTTATACTGGCTCGTATTGAAAACACGGACGTCCTAATATATCCAATATTTCATATGTTTCTTCTGCTGCGATATCTGTGATGTGATCATGTGATGTTCTTTGATAGATACAGTATACAGTATATATGATATATTATATAGGCGTTACTTATGTTTTACACCCACGCTAGCCCTGCCCCGCTCTGCCGTTAGTTACCTAACCTAACGGTGCACGAGGGGACATCGAGGCGAATGCGGATGGCATAAGTGTACGTCGTATTTATCTGTGATGTTTAGGTGACTTAAATGATGGGACTTCATTAATGTAAATAATGATAGAAAAGAAACCTAAGATGTTGTGGAATCGAATTTCAAAATAAAACAGGTAGCTACAGTTCTTGCTTTGCATCGCGGTGTTTCTTGTAGAACATCTTGCACCTTATTCGATAAGGAAAGGACCGAGATCCCTTCACCGGGAGTGACTCCTTTAGCAATAACCGGCAGATGCTACAACCCTCGGTTTGTCTTTTGATTGCTTCTATAGTTTCTTCTTTGCACAGTGATATATATGATATATCCCGCACCGCATTCGACGAGGAAAGGACCGACGATCCCTTCACCGGGAGTGACTCCTTTTGCAAAACTAGAAAAGCCTAAAAAACACTCCATTTCAATATTCATTCGATCCTACAACGATATCAAGTTCATTACGCAATAGGTTTTCAGAAAAACCTGTCGTAGCCCTCCGTCATTTCAGATAAGTCCTACTTAGTATTCGTGCTACGTTTGTTGACCTCCGTCAAGGTGTAGTGTGCGGTAGCTATCTAGTATTTATCTGCTTATGCATATGATGTAGATTGGATTTGGGTAGTCGTGCGACCTTGTTGACCTCCGTCAAGGGTCGTGCGGGTGGGTTTGATTCAATCAAGAAATGACGGGTTGAACTTGAGTAGTAGCCTATGGTTTGTTGACCTCCGTCAAGGTCATAGGGTGCTAGGGCAAAATTATCGGGAATTTCAAGTGTTGAAATTTTCAATGAGATTGCATACCTTCTATGAGATAGTTGGATCCCGATACCCACTGCGAGTAATTGTTACTCCTGGAAGAGTTTTACACATTACAATTAGCCGATCAAGTAGGTGTCTAGAAAGGTGTCAACGGGGTTACGCCTCTGGGAAAACGAGGTTTACATTAATTAGGTTCGTGCGAAAGCACGGGGGACCTCCGTCAAAGTACCGACACTGGCCTGGCTGAAAGATTGGCGAACTTGTAGCGTGTAATTAATTCCGGCTAGTCTTTCCTTTTAGGGTTTGAAGGAAGATTTGATAAAAACAGTGGGAGCCATCCTGATTAGATAAAATAATAACCAATCTGATATTGCAAGAGCATACGCTGAGTGTTTTCTTCTCTCTCTCTCCAGGTAGCGACCATATCACGCCTTAATCAAGATAATAAAACGGATATATTGACCGAACCCGCTTGTTATACTGAGCTGGGGAACGTTGGTCCCGCTCCAACTTATAAATGTTATAAGACAGAGCAGGAAATTGAGGAATACCAGATTTCCCGTGCCGCCCAAACGAAGAAAGTGCATGTTAATGCATCATCTTCGGGTGTGTTCGTTACAAAGAACTGTTTCTCTGAATCCTCTACGTCCTGGGTATTTGATACCAGATCAGGATCCCAGATATGTAATCTGTTACATAGGGCTACAGAAAGGTAGAGAACAGAGAACGGGTGATAAGTTTCATGAGGCAGAAAACGGGGCAAGTGTTGCAGCCAAGTCTGTTGGTCACTGTCACCCTGTATTACCAATACATTGATTCTGAACAAATGTTATTAGATACCGAACCTGATATACAAATTCATATCAATCTCTTTATTCATTAAAGAAGGATACAATTTTGTATTGTTGAATAATGTTTTGAACATTTCCTATATCAAAAGTTGATCGATTCAGGCACGTTATCTAAAAGCATTGATGTTCTAAATCAAACTATAGTTCTTAGTATACAGAACACACACAAGAGGAAGAGTTCAGAAATGAACGGATCCTTCTTGAGGTATTGTAGACTAGGTCATATCAATGCGACCCGACTGGCTAAAGTTACATTTAGATGCATATTTAAATTAGTTTGAATTTACATCTTGTGAAACTTGCCAGTCATGTCACAAAGATAAGATGACCACAGCTCTGTTTAATGGAAACAGAGAAAGAGTTAGTAAACTCTTGGGATTGATACATGTTGATGTATGTAAGGTCCCCTGTCTACATATGCCAACACTGGTTCTTTGTACTTCATTACATTCTCTGATGATCTCTCAAGATTCAGACATATGTTCCTGTTGAAACACAAGTCCGAACCTTTTGAGATATTCACAGAATATAAGTAAGAAGTAGATAACCAAAAACGGGTATAAGTATTACGTCCTTTGATGTGATCAAGGAGGAGAATACTTGATCACATTCCTCCTCCGTATACACCATTGCACGATGGTATAAGCACGAAATTTCTAGACTGTTCTAAAGGAGAATGAGATTCTCTCTCAGCATTCCTCCTCCGTATACACCATTGCACGATGGTATATCGGGGTGGAGCAATCACACCCTATATGATAAGGTGTGCTCTATGATGAGTACTACTGAGTCACCTATTTCCTTTTTGGGAGTTATGCACTTGAGAAGCTGCATACCTATTGAATAAGGTTCAAATCAAATCAGTTGCCTACCACTTCATATATGATATGGAAAGGGAAGAGCCCATATCTTAGATTGGTTAAGATTTGGGGTTGTCCGGCCTATGTATAAAAAGCAAAATCCGGACAAGCTCGAGGCAAGGTCAGTTATGTAGAACTGGAAAGGTTCGAGCTATACAATCTAAAGCTGATGATTTGGTAGAACCAAAGGATTCAATAGAATCCAACAAACCCCAGCCTCTCCGCCGATATAGTAGGGTTCCTCACTGACCTGAGAGTTGCTTCGGTTTCTCGATGACAGTGGGAGCGAGAATTGCATCATGAGATGATGACCCAACTAATTTCGAGCTGGCCATCAAGAGTGGGACTCTGTAAGAATGGCTGGATGCTTAGGGATCTAAGATGGAATCCTTATACACCAACAAAGTATGGACTTTGGTTGCTTTATCTGAAGGGTTAAATCCCCATCAGGAGCAAGCATATCTTGAGAAGATTACTTGGTGTATATGGAAAGGTTGAGACTTTCAAAGCTAGAATTGTTAAAGGTTTGCATAATTGACCAGGTATGGATTATGTTGAAACCTTTTCTAAGGATCTATGCTTAAGTCCATCCAGATCCTACTTGCCACGGCTACATACCATGACTACGATATCTGGCGGTTGGGTGCCATGACTGATTTTCTAAATGATGTTTTAGAAGAGTGCGTCTATAAGTACACAGCCAGAGGGCCTCGCAGACAGTGGGAGCAGCGAAAACGTGTGCAAGATGTTTTATGTGATAAAGCAGGCATCGCGGAGTTGGAACATCTGTTTTGATGAGTTAGTCAAACAGTTTGACATCATCAAAATGGTAGATGAACCTTGTATATACAAATAGGTAGTAGGGAGTATGGTAGTGATCCTCGTAGAGTATGTGGATGACATACTCTTGATAGTGAAGGAGTTTCCTATGCTACGTTCGGTCAATCTCCGCTTATCACTAGGATTCTCCATATAGGATCAAAGTGATACCTCCTCTATCCTGAGCTTTCATCTATGAGATAGATGTTATTTGGGTGTTAGTATACTCACTAGCTGTGGTGAGATGGTATCAATTGATCGTGGGGAGAATCACTAGGAGGGTTCCAGGGTGATAAAGATGACTGAATGTCAGTCACAGGCATTTTCTTTACCCTCAGTAAAGGGACGGGATGTTGGAAGAGTTCCAAGCAAGATACCGTGGCATACTAGACGATAAAGGCTGGATACATCGCTACTTATGATGCTACCAAAGAGGTAGTCTGGATGTATATTAGTTCATGAGATGAACTTAGTTCCTCCCATTGTGTGACAATGGAGTTGTGGCTTATGCCAAGGAACGTCCGTCTCATCAGTGATCCAGACATATTCTAAGGCAGTATCACCTGATCATGGAGATAGTTGATCTCCAGGGTGATCGAGGTTAGGAGAGAGGACTCAGAGGATAACACGGCGGATCCACCCACGAAGGCCTATTCCCAGAGAGAGACTTTTATGGGATGGTTGAGTATGAGATACTACAACCACTTCTACAGATGGCCCTAGTGCAAGTGGGAGATTGTTAGTTATATGTATGCCCTAGAGGCCATTACTGTACATAGGATGTATATTGTAGTGGATGCTGGGACATATATAGGGAGGACTTTCTTGCTCGACATGATAGTATGCTATCTTGTTACTCTTTACCTTAACGTGTATACTGATTGTCTCTCTGCTACATGTTGGTAAAGCCCTTAGGATGTGTACTTGACTACCTGGACTATGATGCAGATCATACTAGTGGGGACTTAGTAGTCCATAAGTACATCCTTCAAGATCCCTAGTCGTGGGTGTATCGAGACGGGGCATCGATATACCAGAGTAGACTAGCGTATACCTTCTCGACCCATACAGATGGGCGATGGATGATCCCATATCCATTGGTGTTTGACATCGGAGATGATATACGGGTGCTCAGAAGAGACTGGGTACACTGGACGGACTCGCCGAGAACTCCCAGATTGTATTATACCTCACGTCAGATGGCAGTTCTCTGGTGACACTGGTACAGGTTAGTCTGTAGACCCGAGATCGTCATAGAGTCTTGTGTGATTCCCACTGTGCTTTGATTTTCACCTTACCACGTCCAAGAGGGCGTGAAAAACGGTGGCTTTTGGGTACATTCCCGAATCAAATGGAGGCAATGAGCAATAGGAGGGGATTCGTCTCTCCCGGTATAGGGAGTTGATGTTGCGCTGTGTTCGATTGGCAATAACCGGAAATCCCTGGCCAGGGTTGCTGAGATTTACTGGTAAGTGTTATCAGTTGTTTCTCGAACTGTTATAGACCTCATATCGACACGACTTATCGAGCTATTGGGGTCTGACGTTTACCACCCCTAGGCGAGATATGCGATATATCATACGAACAGACCGGACTGTATGGTAAGTGTTACTGGTTGGATTCACAGCAGTGTGAGCGGGCTTGCTCCTCGATCTTCTGATCGCTCAATACCCGGGTGGCCGTTACGTTTAGTAGACCGCTTGCGGCTTGTGGTTGTTTGATATGATCATCATCTGCTGCCGGCGTATTGACGAGTCTTTAGAGTCCTACACAGAGGTTTCCTGGCTCAAGCGAAACGAAATAGGAGCGCATATGAGATATGTGCGGGACCGAGAATAATGCGAGTATGTGATACCGTATTCCATTCTCGCGATGAATGTATCGATTGTTTGTATGCGATATAACCTAGTTATCGAATCGAAGATTGATTCGATAAGTCGATACATTGGATACTAGTCGGTTATATGCGACATGACAGGATCATTGAATCAAGTGTTGATTTAATGATTTAAGGGATAATTATATATTTGATATATTACTTTTCATTAACTAGTATTGGTTCACATTAAATGAATTTTCTCACTTGAAGTACAAAAGTTGTATATGTGATATACTTTTGTGCACTTATTTGTATCATGTTTGATGATACATGCTAACTTGAGTTTGTGTGTCTGATTAAACCATGGTTATATGAATGGTTAGGGTTTTGTTTACTTATTCATTTATTTATTTATTCATTTTGGAAAATAAAAGGAATGGTGGCTTATTTTGTTGTTTTGTGGAAACTTCTTGAAGTGTTGAAAGCTTGACCATTCTTGTTCTTTTCCTTAACCTAACCATTAAACCTAACCCTCGTTCACTCTCTACACTTGACCATGGTTGGTATATGATAAGTATTCATATTATTTTCTATTTTGAATAATACTTATCATATTCCTTCTTCTTCTTCTTCTTCTTCTTCAACAAAAGGAAGAAAGCTTGCCTCCATCAATGGCAACTTGAGAAAAAGAGTGAGAAATCCAATTCTAAAGTGAACCCACTTCCTATTTCTTCATCCTCTTCCATTTGACAAGTAGTATAGGGTGTTTTATTCACAAGTTTCATGGTTTGGTGAAGTTGGAGCTTGATCTTGTGTTGCCTCGACGTAAATCATCTTCGGCATCGAAGCCGACGACCTAGCCCGCCCATTTCTCTGATGAAGCCGATGCTAGAGTCCGGGATCCGATATGGACAGCGTGGGGACTTCATCACGGAGCCATGGAGGTGGAGGACCAGATATACAAAGGTTGTAGCCCCTTCCCTTTAGCTAGAAATTCGTTTATTTGCATTGCATCACCTATACATCTAGTTAACGATCCGTATTAGGGTTTCTCGGCAGTTGTAAAATTTTAATTGGCCATGTTTGATCACTTGTGAGACCTCATTAGTGTGCCTAGGAACCCTACAGTTTTTCAGGGTGTAATGGGCTTCGCTCCGACACGACTTATACCGCTATTAGGGGACTGACGCTTGCCGCCCCCTAGGCCCGATATGCGATAGTCTTAGACGAACAGACCGGACTGTACGGAGATTTTCACATCAGACTCAGTAGGAGTTCGGATGGGTTTCCTCATCGGCCTTCTTATCGACATCTACCTGGGGACCGTTACGTACAGCTAGTGCCGCTTGCGATCTGTGGTTAAACCCACTGCCAGCGTAGTAGTCGAGTCTCTAGAGTCCCACACAGAGAGTTTCCCTACTCCAGGAGAAACGATATAGAGGTCGTATGGTTTTACGAAAAGGATTCGGACGCATACGTTGGTTTACGCACGTACGACATCCGGACAGTTTTTACTAGCCGGCTTTGGTTTAAGCCAGTTTCTAGTATCCGGTTATTGGATTTATACAGTCTAAAGTTTTTCCGTGTTTTAACGGATAGGAGGGGCGTTCTCGTAATTGCGCGAGAAGCTTCTAGAAGATGGTGACTTGGGGGGTTAAGGTGGCATATGCATTAAATGAGATTAGTGAGTCATTTGAGTGATTCATCAATGTCATTAATGCATCATAAATGCTTAATGACTCATGAAGATGAATCACCCTCTTGTATTTATTAAGCATGATGATTAATCCTTTATTTTCTTTTATTGGATAAATGATAATGCTTGATATATATTATGATAGATCATTATCTCATCTCATTCTCTTGCTCACTTTCTCTCTCCTCAAGCTCTCTCTCTTCAAACCCTAATCCTCGCCTCTCATGTGTTGACACCAAGGATTAGAGTAGACTACTTAATCCTTAGCCATTCTCTATATCACCTAGGTTACTTAGATTAGCGATTTAGAAACCTAGTTACCTCAAGTTAGAGGTGAAGCTTGTAGTAAACCTCTCGGGTGGATATTCTACTACATAGAGAAGGCCGAAGAGGACGTGGAGAACGACATGATAAAGGACTCGGTTCTATAGGTATAATCACTTATCATAGTAGTTAACTCTTCTATGGTTTCTTGTTAGTTTTTGTTTAAGCAAAGATTCTCGGTTAGTCGATGTTTACGCATAAAACAAGGTCGTTTTTCATTATTCCGCCTCCCCACAAGTCGTGGGGTGTTGTACATCGACTTACAATATCCGCGCCATACTATCAATGAAAGACTGTGGGTCCTCGGCCGCATCGGTGCCTGTGAAGACCGGAGGCTTCAGCCTCATAAACTCTTACAGCGATACTGAGATGACCTCTGTAGCGGTAGGGACAGCTGTGTGTGCTGTGGGTATCACCGTGATCTCTGCAACGGGTGGAACTACCTCTGGTCGCTACGCTCGAAGTGTCTCAACTAGAGATCCCATCATCTGGCGCATCTCCTGCATACTGGATCCCACCGTCTGGCCCATCTCCTGCACACCAGCCCCTAACATGGAAATCTGATCTGTCACGGCAGGAACAGCATGCTCGGGCACAACCGGTGTACTACCCGGATCAGTCCTCGTCTCGGACGAGTCAACTCGAATCTCGGCCCTCGCGGCCGATCTCTGCGCCCTCGTAGTCTTTGGCGGCATAATGGCTGAAAGGAACAATAGGATTCGATAAGGATACGGAAATCGAATCGCAAGAATGTATATACTCAAGAAGGAATTTAAATCAACAAGTCCTAATGTCGCCTTGGCGGAGTACCGTGTCGTGAGCATGTCGCGGAACATACGCACGCTACGCCACTCTGCTTCAGCTACCTACTCCATCATACCAGGGTCATCCTAGGAACACTCCGAAAGGTAAAACCTACGCTCTAATACCAACTTTGTCACGACCCAGAGTTTGGCCCGTGACCGGCACTTAACCACGTAACGGCTACAGGCGTAACGCGACTAAGTGAACCGAAACCCAGAAATCAAACCAGTAAAAGTATAGAGTATTTTAATATTTTAAATGGAAGCATTTACAAAGGTGCTAAGAAATCTTAAGTAAACAATCACCAAGATAGCAATATACGACGCCGTAGCGAAGATCATGAGCAACAAGTGGGAACATCACAGATAGAATAAACTGCATAAGTAAAGTCGGCTCACAACGAGCTCGACACCAGAATACCAATAATATACATCATCGTCCTCATACTGTCTCTAAGTCAAATACATATATGGTAGATGGAGAATACTAGATACAACAGTGTATACAATAGAAGCAACCAGATACCATAACCCACCTATCAGCAAAACAGCTCTCGCACCAACTGTAGTGGTATCTGTAGCTAAAAGATATAAGAAAGCAGCCTGCCGCGACTACTCCGAGGGACAACCTGCAAATACTGTGGCACAACGGGGGTGAGTTTCTAACTCATGAATAGAGATAACATATAAAGGTAATCGCGAGCATGCACGTACTGCGCTACTCTATCAAATGCCAGCAGATAAGTCTATATGTAATAGGCAGTATGTGCATAATCATGCAAGTGCTCTGTCAAGTAAAGTAACTACAGGATGAGATGCAAAATAATAATTGCGGAGCATGGGATGAAATAACATCTACACGTAATGTCAACGTGGAAAGATAATCGGTACCCACCAATGCACCCTAAACCCCAACAATCCAGACGCCGGCACTCCCATCGGCCCTCAAATCCTGTACATCACAGAGAATCACGAGTGCCCAACATCGGCAACCAAATATCATAAATACTCATGTCTAGCATCGACACGCAAATCTTCCTATAACGGGCATCCGTCTGTCCGGGTCAGCCCCCTCTCTCTCATATATCGGGCATCCGTCAGTCCGGGTCAGCCCCCTCTCTCTCATATATCAGGCATCCGTCAGTCCGGGTCGGCCCTCTCTCTCATATATCGGGCATCCGTCAGTCTTGGTCAGCCCGCTCTCTCTCATATATCGCGCTCTAGCACCGAGAAAACACACGGTGGACGCACTGAAATATCATATCAAGAGAAACCGGGTTTTTAAATAATTACCTATTCTCTTTTGAAATATCCACGGTTCCCAAATCCAGAAATAACATGGAAAAAACATATCTCAATGCGTAAATCTATGCAGGTATGAGGATATCAATATATACATGGCACATGTATGAATATGTGATGTAGATGTGTCCAAGTATGAATATAACATCTGCTGATATGCGGCAAATCATGGCAAACATCAGTAATGCGGAAACAATCTGACAAATGATTTATAGCAATCCTATAATGTGAGTGTCATGGCAATCACTAACAGTGTGAGTGTAGCATATAAATTGTGCTCGTGCAACTTGAACCGTTAGTAATAGTGCGGTGTTCTATCAATTCTAGTTTATATATGCATAGCAGGGGAATGCGGTATGCAATAAACAGTAGTCATGTAGGTGAATGCAAAACATATCGCTATAAGGTCCTATTAGCCCTGACGCATAACGCCTTGCGGGTGATATCCCCGTAGATGTTAAATCTACTCACTGTAGTCTCTCGCTATGTATAGCAGACGACTTGTTTCCCCTTCTTCGCGGCGTCCGTCGCACTCGCCTGCGAACCTAGAATTTCACGATATATTACACATAAGCTCAAAACCATACAAACACGATATTTAAAGTCAACTAGAAACCCGTGTCGCAAACCACGCGCGCGTGTGCGCGATACGCTAAAATGTGTGATTACGCGCCTGAAGCTAACCCGACGCGTCACGATACGCAGAACACCCTAAACCTACACATGTAACACGCGTGTCGCGAAAGTTTAAAATACGGGAAATAGGGTATTTGATCCCAGATTTTTATACAGAAAAGATATTACAAAACTATATATACCATAATACTACACATAGAAGCAGACACCCAACACCCTAAACCCCAATATAAAACACCCCCATCTGGCCGCAATTTGCGGCCAGAATGTATTTTTCGGCGGCCTGGGTTGGGAGATGGGCTCCCAGGTTTTGTGTGTGCACTCTATACCCCCTATATATGCTACAGTAAATACAATTTCATTCTGAAATAACTCGGGTAGCAGCAAATCCTACAGAGCCCTATTTCTAGTTAAAAACCACACTTTTGCACTAAAATGAAACTTTAGGGTATTTTTCTGAAATCTGAAGCAAACCCAAGTCTAAAACTACACTAACAACTCATTATCAAGCTAATTAAGCCATAAATATGCTAATTTTAACATATCATCATAGAAACCCTTCAATATCACTAAAAGCACATCAAAACAAGATTTTTGCTAAAGAATACTACAAGTTTATGGAAAAGGAGTGCTAACATGAGTTAATACCTTCAAAAGACCTTATGAAACACCAAAAAATCCCAGTTCTAGCCTCAAGTGTGCAGATTTGCCTCCAAACACCTCAAAAACTCATTTTTCCCAAGGTTTTGTGAAGGAAATGTGTGGTTTTGTGTAGGGTTTTGTGTAGATCCAAATGGGAATTGAAAAGAGAAGAAAAGAGAAAGAAAATGGTGTTGTTGATACTGTTATTCTGCAGGAGGTGCAGAAAATGATAGATGGGAAAGAAATGAGAGAGAAATCAATAGTCAACCCAAGTCAAACCTTCACCTACCCACCATACCTCATATTCTAATTAAATTTTGAATTATTAAAAGGGTTTGACTTGATTATAAAAGGGTGGGGGATTAAAATGAACCATGCATGAAATGAAATGGTTAACATGCTAACACTTTTAGCCCAGGTCAACGAAAATTGTGCTAAGTGTGCATGTGTACACTAACACAAGAAATTTCCCAATTAGGGTAACACGACTAAAAATAACTAATAATCCGATGTACCCATATAAAATAACACGCACCATTGCCAATTAACACGAAAAACATTCTAACGAAATTTCAAAGTGTTACAATTATGCTATGCGGCATAACATACCGTGCTATAGCTACACATACACCTATGTTGTATTGTATCATTATTGACATTTAGCCGTTGATTCTTGTGCTATTGCGCACATGAAATGCATCATGCTTACATGCTTACATACTTATATACACACATCTTTCTAGAGCTACAAGTACGCCTTTATATGATGTTACATTTGATTTTGGAGGAATTAGGAACCACATGATATATTTAAAATCTGGATTCATTTAAATGAGCGGTTTTCCCTTAATATGCTCATATTACTGCTTTATGTTGCATATATCAAATTTCATGGATTTAC
The DNA here is from genome assembly GCA_030015575.1 of Agapanthus africanus. Lineage (NCBI taxonomy): Eukaryota > Viridiplantae > Streptophyta > Magnoliopsida > Asparagales > Amaryllidaceae > Agapanthus > Agapanthus africanus. The sequence continues at coordinate 290,628,850 of JASDDO010000012.1, read as the reverse complement.
GCATTGAGATACGTATTTCACGTGATTTATGGATTTGAGAACTGTGGGGATATTTCAAGAAAGTATGCATTGTTTTGAAAACCCTGTTTCTCTTGATATGATATTTCGGTGCGCCCTCCATGAGTTTTCTCGGTTCTGAGACTTGTGTTAGAAACCCGATTCGAGACGCGGTAGGCACCGTCTGCGGGTACATGGTGGACCCGGTAAAGTATCCCGGGGCAAGAAATGATTTTCGTGGAGTAGCCGAAGAGCCTGGCGGAGGGAACACTACATACCGGTGATAGTATTTGGACTCGGCGGTTAACCGTAGGATACCGACGGGAGTCATGAGAAGGATATGAGGGCCGACCAGAGTATGCGGCGCCTGAGGGTCGATCTGAGGATGCGGCGCCAGAGAAATGAGGATTTACGTGTCGTTGTTGTACATAGGTTTCATGATGTTTCGAGTGTCGGTGTTGGACACTCAGGTTCCATGGTTTGATGTGTCGTTGATGGACACAATTTCTTTGTTATCCTCATATATTTACATGCATATAGGCATTGATTATATTGTTGGATGATATCCACATGCATACAAGCATTGATTATATTGTTGGATGATATCCACATGCATACAGGCATTGATTATATTGATGGATGATATCCACATGCATACAGGAATTGATTATATTGTTGGATGATATCAACATGCATACAGGCATTATTGTTGGCATATATGTAGACACGGTCACCCTAGATATCATAGAATTACCTTTATGATATAGTTGACTTAGGAAATCGTTGTTTTATTCGATTTCTACCTACTGATGTTTTCTACTCACGAGTTGGAAACTCACCCCCATTGTGCCACAGTTCTTGCAGGTTGAACGCACGGATCAGTAGCGGCACCGCTGGCACACAGCTTGCTTTCTGGTGATTTGCTTTGGTTGGTGGTACACATTGGCTCGTGCCATTCTTGTATTATTATTCTTATTGTATCTAGTCAACTCCATCAATCAGAAAACTAATATTTGTATATGTAGTAAGACTTAGCAAGACTTGTAGTTGCGAGACTAAGAGTGATGGGCTATATGTTCGCTTGGTGGGTTTGATGTCTTTCTTTTCATTTTCTTTTGTGTTGATCTTCGCCGTTGGGCGTCATATACATATATATGCTTATGGTGGTTGTTACAGCCGTTGGGCATGATTTGCTCCCGTTTGGGGATGCTTTATTTATATTCTATGTTTGTACCCGTTTTGGGGCCAGTTTTTACAAAGGAGGTGCTGCCGAAATTTTTAAGAAAATAAAATTAAGCTTAAGGATTTTTACTTAAGGTTTCCAAATGTTTTAGCAATGTTTACATTACTTACTTATTCGAAAGGCTTAGATTTCTGGGATTCGTCTTACCTAAGTTACGTTAAGCCTGTAGACATTGCGTGATTTAAGTGACGGTCACGAGCTAAAATTTTCGGGTCGTGACACAACAGCGGTGTAATTCTCCTTAACCACAGTAAAGTTTTCAACCTACGACGCACAAGGTTTGAGTTATTGAACTTAGGGGACTTATACTAAGTATTGTATGTTGTCTAGTGTCCATTAGGACAATGGGGTTGGTACTCGTACTATATTCTGTTTACTCATGACTTCTCTAGTTCTAGACAATTATTTCGTTAAAATACAAAGTCCAGATTTTAAGAAGTTATAGGTATAAGAATAGAGTAGAAACCATTTGTTGGAAGTATCAGGATTCTTCGAAGTAGTCAAAGATGTAGATACTTGTGTTTGGTATTCCGTTGATAGTAATGGTTTTGAGAACTCGCTTCTCTTTCGGATTACTCATATATGGATGCACTCCTAGATGAGTAATGTTGATTGACCTCTTTCCATTTGGTTGATTTGCACTGGAGACAACTGCATGATTTTGAATCTGGTTCCAATAAAATTAGTGCCTTTGTTTCTATATGGTATATGGAATCAATTTGTATCTTAACGATGTTAAGATATAGGGAGTTGTCCGGTTGATGCTTAAAACCGGAATCTGGATAAACTCAAGGCACGTTTTAGTAATGGCAGTTTGTGGGTTATCCAGGACATTGACGAGGGTTAATTTTCTACCATCAGGAAGATCCATAGTGATATTCTTATTGACTCGCCACAGTTTTAGAAAAATGGATTTTTTCAGAAAAAAGAAGTGGGGGTATGGTAGAACTGGAAGTGATTCCAGAATCACAAACGATTACTGAAAATTTAATTGAACCTAAAGATTCAATTGGATTCGAAATTCCATTAGCCACTCCGCAGATTTGGTGGGTAACCTCAGGCACCCGAGTGGTACTTCGGTCTTCTCAAAGACGGTGACAGAGAGGTTCTTGTTTACCCAGACTTGCCATTGCCGCTGTTCTATACTATAAGACCCGGCAGGAGGATGAGTATAGTGTCGTTCTAAACTATCTTTAGAAGTGCACGTGTATATGACTCTGCCAGAAGGTTGTTGTAGTCAGTGGGAAAAGCGGAAGCATAAAGGGCAAGTAGCTTATGTCTATTCATAGACTAAAGCAGGTATAGAGGACATAGATCATCTATTTTTGATGTAACAGTCATAGGCTTTGACTTCATCAGAATAGGAGATGGATCTGGTAAGAAGGTAGTAGAGAGTGATGTTCTGGTATTTGGATGACATGCACTAGATAGTAAGAGATCCTCCTATACTACGATCGGTTTTATTGTGGTTGTCACAAGGTGCTTCTCCATATAGTATCTGGATAAATATCAGTTATTCTGGTTACTAGATCTATGGTTTTAGATCTAGATTTAGGAAGTGTCCCAATCTGGGTACTTTGACACTATTCTAAAGGTGTTTTAGAATGGATAACTCCTGGTATAGTGGTGAACCTGCTGGTGATGGAGTCACCCTCTCTAAAGGATGTCTTTCAAACTAAATGGGAAAGGGATTTGCATGATTGGCATATCACTTGCTTATGCAGTTGAGTCAATCATGTGATGTCAAGTACAACATCAGATATTGTTTTTTTTGCACTAGCTGCAATAAGCATATATATTAATCCAATCCTGGACAAACGTTGGGAAGCAGCTTATGAACATAAGCGGAAGTTCGAGGGATATGGTAACGGCTGCGTACTTCAGGAGACGGTTATCATTTCAGGCTTCTAAGGTGACCTAGATGACAGAGTGATTGTTAGAGTTATAGTTTTCCGTTTTTTCAGGGGCAGTATGTTGGACAGGTGGTCCAAGCGGATACTGAGGAAAGGCATGGCGCATGATACTGATTAAATTCAGTGGATGATACAGTCTAGGAAGTTTGCTGGATTTGGAGTTCATTTATGAACTGGGTCTCATCAGATATCCAGAAAAATTCTAAGAGAGGTATGTAAGTCTACGGTAGCGCCCCGGCCGTTAATCCGAGGCCAAAATGCGGAAACAAAAACTTTTACATAAACTTGAAACAGGCGCTATCTTATACTTTCACCCGGATTGAACCATTAACCTACAACTAGCTAACTAGAGAAGGGATAGAAAAGCTATACCGATCGATCCATGTCCTTCGGTCTTTAGCCACCATCTCTAGCTCCTCGCGGCATTTCTGATCTTCGGTATCCTCGTCGGAAAGGGCACCACATCTTCGAGTCTTTTTACGGAGTCCCGCTTCATCCGAAGCAACTTGGGCATGAAGTTCTCTAGCCGACGTGTCCAAGGCGATGTAGAGAATGCGTGTGATAACTTTGTCTCAAGAATCCATTGATTCTCATCACATAAGAGTGTATGGATGGAGGTTGAAGGCGATGCCATTGGTGGAAATGGCGAGCTCAAGAAGTAAGAGGAAGAAGAAGAAGAAGTGCCTTTCTTTTTCTTATGTGTTGCTATGATAAAATGAGAGTAAGAATCCATAAACACAAGAGCAAACTCAAGCCATATTGCTGCCCTATCTCTTTCCTCTTATCATTTCAACACATAAATCAATCCTAATGTGACATTAGCACAAGAAAAGAGACCATGAGTCACTAAGCATGTCCATGTCACATTAAATGCACCTCATCATGAATTAAGCTCACTATGTCCACCAAAGTAAACATTAACCCAACTGTTTACAACAACAAAAAGATACGGCAATATCTAAAGTAAACTCGTGACGGATCACAAGGATACCCCTCACTTGTATATACATACTTGCATCCGCATTCCGACCGAATGCGAATGCGATGAGACTAAGGTAATCCAACAAATCTAATACTGGGATCTGCCTTAAACCAAAGCCCACTAGTATGATCCGTCCGATCATGATCCGTGCAAAACTGCACGTATAAGACCGAACCCTGCCATATATCATACGGCCTCTACAACGTTTCGCCTGAAACTTGAGAAATAGTCTGTGGGGGACTCTAAAGACTCGTCAATACACAGGCTGTGGATTTAACCACCAGCACGTCAGTGGTACTAGCCGTACGTAATGGGCTACCAGGTATTGGCCAAAAGGAAGGTCGATGAGTGAACTCATCCTGACACCCTACTGAGCCTGTCAGTGACAATGTCCGTACAGTCCGGTCCGTTCGTCTATGAGCATCGCATGTTGGGCCTAGGGGGTTGGTACAAGTCATGTCGGAGTGTAGCCCAGAACACCCTGAGATACTACTGGAATACTTACCAGTAAATCTCCTGCCTTGGCCAAGGACTTCGTGTAATGGCTATCCTAGACAAAGCGCGATCTCACCCCCAATACCGGGAGAGACGAAACCCCTGCCGATCCGCTTACTGCCTCCATGTGGCTCAGGACTGTACCCAACTAAAACCTATTTGCACGACTCCTTTGAGCCGTGGTAGGGTAGTAATCAAAGCACAGTAGGATCTTACACGAGACAAATGACGATTCTCAGGTCGATGAACAAACCTGTTCACATGTCACCAGGGAACTGCAATCTGACGTCAGGTATAATACCAACTAGCATGTTCCCGCCGAATCATGTCCAGTGTACTCATAATCCAATGAGCACCTGTATACATCTTAGGTGAACCAACTGACACCAATGGCTTGTGAGACTGGCCTCCGCCCCTCGTCGGGGTCTCGACTGTATACACTAGTCTACTAATGGAGTATCGATGCCCAGTCTCGAAACTCCCACGACTAGGGACCACTTTAAGGATGTGCTTATAGACCCCAGCTCCCATGTATATGATCGCCATCATACTGCTGGCAGTCAAGAAAGAATCCTAAGGGCTCTATAAACCTGTAATAGTGACATGTAAGGTCACCTAAAGCAGTACACGATGATAATGATAAACCAGATAGCATACTATCATCTTGAGTAAGACTGTCCTACCGGTATAGGTCCTCCCTCAATCATTGCAATCACGTGCCTGTGATCCAATAATTGACTCTGAGGGCACTATATCCAACAATCTCTCACTTGCACTCAAGGCTAATTATTGCGATGTCGCATATTCACAACCCGTGTGATACCGAACACCCAACTCCTCTACTAATCAGTTTCACAAAGCCCATTTGCGAAACTATTGCGTTCGAGGAATACCCTCAGTGAGTGGATCTGCCCTAATGTTTCTTTCTATGTCTCTCTTTATCTCAAGTTCGCGGAGAAAGTCATCTCCCGAAATGAGCAATACCTGTTTTAGAATATGTCTGGATATCTGATGGGATCTAGTTCATAAATGAACTCCAAATTCAAACTTCTTAGACTGTATCGTCAATTGAACTTAATCAGTATCCTGCGCCATGCCTCCCTCAGTATCCGCTTGGACCATCTGTCTAAACTACTGCCCCTCGTCAGAGGGAAAACTATAACTCAGACAGTCACTCTGTCATCCATGTCACCTTGGAAGCCTGGACTGATAACTGTCTCCCGAAGGAGAATGCCGTTATCTTATCCATAGAACATCGATTTATGTTCTAAAACTGCTTCCGTTCCTTTCTCCAGGATTGGATTAATATCAACTTATTGCATCTCGTGCAAAAACAACATCTGGTGTGGTACTTGACATCTCATGATCAACTCAATTGCCTAAGCAAGTGATATGCCAATCATGCACATCCCTCTCCTCTTTAGTCTGTAAGACACCTTTAGAGAGGGTGACTCCATCACCTGCAGGTACACTACCGTGGCCGGAGTCGCCCATTCTAAAACACCTTTAGAATGTTGTCTAAGTACCCAGATTGGGAAACTACCCAAATCTAGATCTAAAATCATAGATCTAGTAACCAGAATATCCGATATAATATCCATAACCTATGTGGAGAAACCACTGTGTGACAACCAAAGTATAACCGATCGTAGTATAGGAATTTCACTTCCTACTCTGTGTATGTCATCCAAATACCAGGACATCACACCCTACTACTTTCTTAACAGATCCATTCCCTATTCTGATAAAGTCAAACCTATGACTGTCACATCAAAAATAGATGATCTATCTCCGCTTATATGCTTTAGTCTATAAATAGACTGTAACGCCCCGAAAGAGCACGTGACTGGCCCTTGAACCATATGAGGTCTATAGGACTCCATCTGATCCAAGTAAGCCAAAAGCCCAGAAATCTAAAACCATTTTAAGGAGTAAATAAGGAAAATTGGTTTGAAGAAGTAAAGAAATCATGTTTTGAAAATCAAGCTTTTAAATAACTAAGCAGAATATGCATTTTTAAAATGTGTAACCTTTCCTGAAAATTTCGGCAGAGTTTCCTTTGGAAAAACTGGCCCCGAACGGGGTACAACAAGAGTAATATATATGAAATAATAAATGGCATCCCTAAGCTGGAGCTAGCTCTTCGTCAATCGACGGTCACAACCACGCAAGCAATAATAATATACAACGCCAAAGGGCGAGGATCAAAACCCAAAAAGAAACTCAAAACAGCCAGAAAACCATAATACTACAAGCGCGACTCTAAGGTCGAAATAATACATCACTGTCTCTAAGTCTTAAACAATATACAAGTTTTGGTTGATGGAATTTTTAGATACAATGAATAATACAGGAACAATGGCGGTTCTGATACGAAAGAACTCACCTTCCCAAGCAAGTCACCCATATGGAAGCAGTGTGCCAGAAATGCCGCTATTGAATCTGTACGGCAAAAACCTGCAAGTACTGTGGCACAACGGGGGTGAGTTGCCAACTCGTGAATAGAAAATATCTACAAGTAGAGATCGAATGTATGACCCATCCTAGGTCAATACGATCAAATATATATATATATAAACCTCAATATGAACAAATCTGAAGCATGCTAAACCGGCAATGTAATCTCTATACATGAGTGTAGTGCCAAGTGCTCGTGCCAGTGCCTCAGGTAATAGCATATCATAAATGCGAGATATGATCAATGAAATCAATCTGCATGTACGTGGATCCCGTCCACTCGTCACCCAATGACAATAACCATCATGCATGTAAATATCAATAGAATATGCATGGAAATATGAGGATATAAACCACATGTGTCCCTCGCGACACGTCAAAATCATGGAACCAGAGTGCCCAGCATCTACACTCGAAAACATCATGAAAACTGTGCCCAGCATAGGCACGTAAATCCTCATATATCAGGCTCCGTCAGTTCGTACCAGCCCACGGGCTCCGTCTGCGGAATCGGCCCTCGGCCCCAGCAGTACGCCCATATCCATCTATCGACTCAGGTCGGTATCCTCCGGATAACCGCCAGGTCTAACCAATCACCGGTAGTTACTCGCCCGCCTCCAGGCACAATCGGCAAAGTCCTTCGATCATCTTGCCGAGGGGAACCATACCGGGTCCATCATGTACCCGCAATCGGCACGTCCACTCCTCGAATTGGGATTCACATGTCGCTCTCAGCACCGAGAAAACACATGGTGGACGCACTGAAATAACATATCAAGGGTAACCGGGTTTTTAAAGCAATGACATATTCTCTTTTAAAATACCCACGGTTCCCAAATCCAGAAATAACATGGAAATAGCAACTCTCAATACGTATAATCAGAAAACATGATGTATGTGACATGTAAAATAAATGTAAGCACATCAATCTATCATGCAAGAATCATATCCTGAATGCAATAGTACTACAGTGTAGTGACATGGTAATTATCGATGATGAAGTGTGTGAGCCGGCAAACAAGTTTACGTGGAACATACGCATCATCGATAATGGTGCTCGTGTCCTAGCAGCATGACTGTAATATATCAATAAACACAAGCAATGCAATGCAAATAGCATGAATATGCGGAATCGAATAATCAACGCAACAGAAAGGAATCTACCTCAATAAATATATCATGCAGCCTTGCCATTTGAAATAAGACGAATCAGGGTTTTTGGTAAAATAAGGGCTACGGTGTTTTAAGAAAAGTTGCGTCGTTTGAAAATATCCGTAGAATACTTTTTGCCTATCTTCAAAAAATATCCCTGATTCGTTAGTTTTGAAATAGGTATGACTCGGGTCTAGTCTACGCCTACTATGCGAACTACGGACCCAACTATCAAGTCAATCGGGAGGGGTATGAAAACCACCTAAATCTGAGTCGATATCACATTATCTCATCACATAGCAGGTATCACTACCATCATACAACATAATTTTAGGGTACAACTCTAGGTTTAGTACCATCTATATAATATGAATGCGGGGTAAAACACATGCCCAAAGGCCCGCTAAAGCATACCGTCGTATCTCCCATATGAATCCTGTCATATCGCCGATCTCACGGCCTCAAATCGAATCACATCGACTCAACCCACATCCCAAGCACTATCCTCATAATCCAGTATATGTACACATAGTCCCATACCCATGTGAACACATACAAACATATATTCCCATATACACATGCGAAAGAAAGTATGTATGCAAGTGTGTGCGTGCGTGTGTGTATGGGTGCAACCCTACTCTAGGGTTTCGCACGACACTAAACCAATCCATCTTATCATCAATAATTCCATTATCACCATCAATAATCCTAACAACACATAATAAATATATGTGTGTATACGTATTCGTATACATCACCACGGACTGCGGGGGTGTTATACGCCATCCACCCGACTTCCCCCGTAGATATAATCTACTCACCTTGCTTCTCATGGGCCGATGCCGATGTCGCCAACTTCATCTTCTTCTCCTCAACATCACGTAGGGTACCTATAAGTATATCACAACGCTAAAGTATGTGAAAATCACATCGGAAACCAAAATAGCATACGCTACTCGCATAGGTAAAAACCTATCGTCTCGCATGTAAACACGATCAATATCCACTTGTCGTTGACGTCCAAACGCCACCCGACAGAAACGAATCACCAAATATCAATATCCATGCTAAAACAAGTCGTAATTCATGAACCAACATAGGAAAATCAACCCAGATTTTACCCTAGATGGAATCAGACAAAATTGCACATACCCAGGGTCGAGACTACTGGAAATAGGGCCATGCACTAAACACGAGATGGTTTCTCCCTGCTCTGGTCGCAAATTGCGGCCAGAAGGAATTAATTGGCGGCCTGGAGTTGGAGTTGGGGGCTAGGGTTTGGTGTGGTGGTTCCATGGTGTCTGCACATCTCACTGTCAACTCAATTTTATTTTAGGGTTCTCGGGGTGATAGCAGATTCCTAGATACACTCCCAGATTTACTGTTTTCCCCGATATCGATTCACTAAATCCGTATTCTGGGTTAAAGCTTCAGTTTAGGGTCCAATATAACATCAGACCAAGATTCAAAGGTTACAACAAGTCTTAGTTTCACTTCACATCTCAATTTTTCCTCAAACCCTAACTATGTTTTCTTTAAGTCCACAAACACACACCATATTGGTTCAAAACTTACATGGGGGTATAAGTAATGCTAAAACTAAACTAATAATCCAAAAATTACCTCATTTGGCAACTCAAGAGTTTTCTTGAGTTGCCCCTAGTGACCAAAATCCTTGCTTCCTTAGTCCAATGTGTAGATCTTGAGCTTGTGGACCTTTTTATTAAAGGGAAGATGGGGTTTTGGAGTGATTTTTGTGTTGTTTTGGAGGCTTGGAGACGGGAGGGGATTGTGGGCAGCAGCTGCAGCAGCACTTGATGTGGGAGATAGGAAATGGTGGAGGAAATGGAGAAGAGCCAAGTCAAAGAAGACCCCATACTCCCCCTCTCTCTCTACCTACTACCATATTCTAATCAAAATTCTTTTTCCTTACTTTTTTTTCTCTAAACCTCTCAAAAACCTTCTCCCAAGAATAGTGAACCCAAAACAAAGCTATGGTAAGAATAATGTAACACAAGTCCAAAATGATATGTGCATGTTTTGCAAAAAAATGCCAAAAATCCGATTAGCGATTTTTAATCGCGATTAGCACTAAATTAGTGTCAAACTAATCTTAAAAACTTTAAAATGGCATATTTCCTTAAAATACCCTATTTTAGAATTTTCCATAATTTTCCCCCATTTATTTGTATTTAATTATACCGGAATATTAAAATATTCATTAAAATAATATTAAATTATAAAAATTCCCAAAAATAATATTTTATTATTTTGAAACGTTACAATCTACCCCACTTAAAGAAATTCGGTCCCCGAATTTAAATTTAAACCCCCAAATACTAAAACATTTCGATACAAATCCAAGTCGTCGGGGCTCCGAAATCATCAATACATAAAACATAATAGCGCAATGCATGTGCATGAGTACTGAGAAGATAACTCAAAAGCAAATCTCCGTCAAGCATTCCGCAATCATCGGAATCATGGTAAAGACACAAATTTCAAATCCAAAACAAAACCAATATGATATAGATCAGAACAATACATATAGACATCCAATCTATACATGTGAATAGCTGATGTAAATGAATGCCAAATCTTTTTAAGTCGTTGTGCGTGTAAGTCGATGTACTACACCCCAATACTTGTGGGGAGGCGGAATTTTCAAAAATGAACTTGTTTAGTGAACGAACATCGACTAACCGCTTGAATCGAAGCTAAACTATAAACAACCAAACACAAAGTGTTTCTAAACTACTGTGTTTAGGGATTATACCTAATGAACCAACTCCTTCGTCTTTACGAACTCCTTGTTCTCCTCGGCCTTCTCGAAGTAGTAGACGATCCACCCGAGAGCAAAACTCCAAGCTTAGCCTCTAAACTTGAGGCAACTAACCTTCTTGGATTGCTAATCAAAGAAGAAAGATTGAGATAGAGTGATGGTTATGGATTGTTTAGTCTTACTAACCCTTGTACTCGACTCATGAGAGGGGAGGATTAGTCTTTTGAAGAGAGAGAGCTTGAGGAGAGAGAAGGTGAGAATGATTATCATATGAGAATAGTAAGTTATCATAATAAATATGAAGCATTCTTATTTATGAAGAAAAGAATAAAACATAATTAATAAGCATGCTTCACAAATATCTAATGGTGATTCATTGTCATGACTCATTAAGCATTTATCATGCAGTAATGATATGCATGAATCACCCTCATGACTCACTAAACTCATTTAATGCAAATGACACCTAAACCTCCTTAGTCACCACTTCTAGAAGCTTCTCGCACAATTACGAGAACGCCCCTCCAATCCGTAAAAATACGGAAAAACTTTAGACTGTAAAAATCCAATAACCGGATACCAGTAACTGGCTTAAACCAAAGCCGACTGGTAAAAACTGTCCGAAAGTCGTACGCGCGTAAACGCACGTATGCATCCGAACCCTTGTCGTAAAACCATACGACCTCTATATCGTTTCGCCTGGAATAGGAAACTCTCTGTGTGGGACTCTAGAAACTCGACTACTACGCTGGCAGTGAGTTTAACCACAGACCGCAAGCGGCACTAGCTGTACATAACGGTCCCCAGGCAGTTGTCGATAAGAAGGCCGATGAGGAAACCCATCCGAACTCCTACTGAGTCTGATGTGACAATCTCCATACAGTCTGGTCCGTTCGTCCAAGACTATCGCATATCCTGCCTAGGGGGCGGCAAGCGTCAGTCCCCTAATAGCGGTATAAGTCGTGTCGGAGGGAAGCCCATTACACCCTGAGAAACTACTGGAACCTACCAGTAAATCCATCTTGCCCTGGCCAGGGACTTTGCGTAATGGCTCTCTGACACTGCGCGATATCTACTCCCAATACCGGGAGGGACGAATCCTGTCTAACCGACACTGCCTCCAAGTGCTCGGGACTGCACCCAACTGCTACCTGTTTGCACGACTCCTTTGAGCCGTGGTAGGGTAGCAATCTAAGAACAGTGGGACACACTCGAGGCGAAGTAGCAGTGTCAAGTCTGCGGACTTTTCTGTACTCATGTCACCTGGGAACTGTTCACTGACGACTGGTATAAAACTAACCAACAGTTCCCTGTGAGTCCTGTCCGGTGTACCCGTAACCTAACGAGCACCTGTATACTATCTCCAGTACGACGTACTGACGGCTGTGGGACAGACCATCTCCCCAACTGGGATGAGAAGCGTACACACTAGTCTACTCCGGAGTATCGATGCTCTGTCTCGATAATCCAACGACTAGGGACCTGAATAAGGATGTGCTTGTAGACTACCCAGCCCCCACTAGTGTGCTGCCATCACAACGCTGGTAGTCAAGCAAGATCCTAAGAGCTCTATCAATATGTACACTCACATATTAAGATAGAAAAACCAAGTAGCATACTACCATGTTTAGCAAGACTGTTATATACATGTGAATATCCCAAGCTTCCATTAAGTAATATACAAACTAGTATGATACAGTAATGGCCTTCTAGGGCATAAACACTAACAGTGCGATGCGCATAACAGTGCACAGTGGCGGACATTTTTCATAATAAAATAACCATATATGTATATATCTTTTGTTACTATGTACGTTCCGCCGTTTTGAAAACAATTTAGAACGGTTTCCTTGTTTTTAAAACGTTTCGTGTCATATCGGTCACGTAGGTATATATGCCGAGACTATAGCTCGCTTTTTGGAAATCCCTTCGATAACTATCAATGCATGCAAAATATATCCAGGTACTGACCTCTAACCAGTCCTGCTCATTACGGAAACACATAGCAAATATCCTAAAAACATACTGCTCCATAAGAATCAATCCCAAAAGGTATATAAGAATACCCTATGCGTCTGGTGCGCATAGAAATCAAATCCAAATATGTGTCATACATGTGCACGGAACCAACATCTAGGTGCAACGGGTGTGCACGAAGCATCTGTCATAGGCAACATGTGTGCCTGACAGGCAAATCAGGTGCATCTGACATGCACGAAGAATCTCGATTTAGTGCATCTGGTGTGCACCAAAATCGTATCTCAAAACATGCGCCCCACATGCGCAAAAATCCAAATCGGTGCATCCATCGTGCACGAATGAAAATCTAAACCCTGCGCACTCAACATGCACGGAATCACGAAATCCAACAGCAAACGCCGAACATGCGTAAGTCCAATCAATAGCAAGGAGTGCAAGAATCAATCAACAATAACAGGGTCAAAGTCGACGATATAATGCGGCTCAATCAAAATCAGGTGTAGCGCGATGGAAAATCTCACAACCGTGTGCATCAGCGTGCACAAATCAAATCAAAACACTAAAAGTGCATGAAAACTATGCTGGAAGCGTAAATCAAATCACCGGCATAAAATAGGCATGAAATCACAATCAATACCTCAAGAGTAATAACTATGCGCCAGGTATAAATACCCAGTAGGTGCAACCATGGTGCACAAAATCAAATATCATGGAACTCAGTCATTAAGACTAAATCATGCAAATAGATCGCCCAAAATACTGAAATCTAAAGTGACGGATACGTGATAATCAAATCAAAAAATCACAAATCAAAAATACCGCCGTCGGTATATCCTCCTTCAAAGTCGAGAAGGTGCCGGTGCGTCCAATTCTAGCAGCGCAAGATATCTACTTGCCTCTTGCTCACGGCCGGCGTCCTCTGACTCCGGTTCCTTATCTTCCCTGTGGATTACCAATCTCGCAATCCATCGGCTCATCGGCCTGTCAGGTGTGCTAACGGGAACGATTCCGTTATGGCACTTCTCTGGTCATCTCTCGGTCAATCCTCACGACCGCTCGTAAAGAAGCACATCATTGGCGCCGACCACTGGTCCTCTTAATGCACATCACACATCTGCTTCTGGTGCAAATCTTATTGCAGCAGTGTACTGGAAGGAATCCTGCACAAGGTCTCTTCTGATCTCGCCCAAGCCAAACTGTACGGAGGCTAGTACTCTGGTGTAATCTTTTCTCGCTCTCTGGACATCTGCGTCCTCAGTACGACATCTACTCGGAAGCAGGTCGCATCCCAGCGCCTCTATATGCATATCCGACCTTTAATCTTAACGGGGTGTAATAACAGCTCGTCTGCATCTCGCACGAACTTCTTGTCCCGCTTGTCTGTATCATCGACCATTTCGACGTCGTGTCTCTATCTGCGCACTGCAATGTCCTCGGCAACGGTCCATCCACAGTCCCTCATACGGACTCGAAATCATGAACTCGGTATCTTCATCACTCAGTAGAAGATATCTAGCCGAACACATCCTCAGCATGCATATCGCATCTCTGATGTCAGCCGAGTGGAACGTCATCTCGTCGAAATCTCGTGCGAACTCTTTACTCCACTTGTTCCAAGGTTGACTGATTCGGACTCATCTCATCATGGCTACACGAACTGCGCTCCAACGGCTATACTCGTATCTGGAGTCTCCCAAGCAGTGTCCCATCACAATATCCGAAAGATGTCGAACCATCCGATCGACTCGTCAGAACCTCATAATCCCCCAAGAGATCAACATCTTGAGTACAGTTTAATAGTATCGAGTACATACCACAGCATCGGTGGTCCAGCCGTAGAAAGGCAAACCCAAGCCTCACTAATGGCGCCGCGGAACTGCCGCAAACTATAAGGTTCAAAGGGTTTCACACGGTCATTATGTCGAGTTAGGGTTTCATTCTTCTACAGGGTCCATAGAATCGCTTGCATGTATTTCCGAATACTTTAAACTTGGAGTATGGGTTCCTGACATTCGATCGTCTCTATCGACTCTCAACGAACCTGTGTGAAGTCGTCTCTAGCTGGAATCAATCTACTTGATGACCTCGCATCGGGGTAAGCGAACGGACCACATGTCCTAGTCATTCATCCTCGGTGACTAGCGACTCACCATCATATCTCTAAGTATATGCTCAAGCTGCAGTAGCTCCAACATCTGGGGCGATATCTCTTCATTCGCAGCAAGAACTGGCTCATTCATCCGTACGCTGAACAACGCCTCAATCATCATGAATAAGCGACATATCAATGGTCATCACATCCTGGATGGCCTCTATCAGTGGCTCAATCCTCTGGTACCGATCGGTACATCCGAGAAATCTCGTAAAAGCGATCAGTCTAACGCTCATGGCGCGAAAGCACAATATGACGACGCCTCTATATGCAATCGTATGTCTCTGGAAATGATCCCTGGTCAGTCCTCGTCCACGACGAGCTCATGCTGACGCAACTCGAGCCGTAGCTCACTCTTTCCGTGCAATCGTGGCAGCAAAACCATAACCAGTCTCGATAATGATAGAACATAGAAGGAATATAATACCGTGCAAGGAAATGTACATCCTATGGTTTCTTAAGCGGAGTGGCGTGTCGTAAGTATGCCGCGGAACATACGTATGATACGTCCCTCTACTCAAGATACCTACTTCATCAACCAAGGGTCATCCTATGCGACGAAAGTTCGGGTATAATACCCCCTCGGCTAAGTCTATGTTACGTAAGGTCAAGCCTAAGTTCCGTATATATATAAACGCCCTAGGCTCCACATAATCAAACTTAGACTCGTACCAAGGTTAACCTAGCGCTCTGATACCAACTTTGTCACGCCCCGAAAGAGCACGTGACTGGCCCTTGAACCATATGAGGTCTATAGGACCCCATCTGATCCAAGTAAGCCAAAAGCCCAGAAATCTAAAACCATTTTAAGGAGTAAATAAGGAAAACTGGTTTGAAGAAGTAAAGAAATCATGTTTTGAAAATCAAGCTTTTAAATAACTAAGCAGAATATGCATTTTTAAAATGTGTAACCTTTCCTTAAAATTTCGGCAGAGTTTCCTTTGTAAAAACTGGCCCCGAACGGGGTACAACAAGAGTAATTTATATGAAATGATAAAAGGCATCTCCAAGCGGGAGCTAGCTCTTCGTCAATCGACGGTCACAACCACGCAAGCAATAATAATATACAACGCCAAAGGGCGAGGATCAAAACCGAAAAAGAAACTCAAAACAGCCAGAAAACCATAATACTACAAGCGCGACTCTAAGGTAGAAATAATACATCACTGTCTCTAAGTCTAAAACAATATACAAGTTTTGGTTGATGGAATTTCTAGATACAATGAATAATACAGGAACAATGGCGGTTCTGATACGAAAGAACCCACCTACCCAAGCAAGTCACCCATATGGAAGCAGTGTGCCAGAAATGCCGCTATGGAATCTGTACGGCAAAAACCTGTAAGTACTGTGGCACAACGGGGGTGAGTTGCCAACTCGTGAATAGAAAATATCTACAAGCAGAGATCAAATGTATGACCCATCCTAGGTCAATAGGATAAGATATATATATATATATAAACCTCAATATGAACAAGTCTGAAGCATGCTAAACTGGCAATGTAATCTCTATACATGAGTGTAGTGCCAAGTGCTCGTGCCAGTGCCTCAGGTAATAGCATATCATAAATGCGAGGTACGATCAATGAAATCAATCTGCATGTACGTGGATCCCGTCCACTCGTCACCCAATGACAATAACCATCATGCATCTAAATATCTTCAGCATATGCATGGAAATATGAGGATATAAACCACATGTGACCCTCGCGACACGTCAAAATCATGGAACCGGAGTGCCCAGCATCGACACTCGAAAACATCATGAAAACTGTGCCCAACATCGGCACGTAAATCCTCATATATCGGGCTCCGTCAGTCTGGACCAGCCCACGGGCTCCGTCTGCGGAATCGGCCCTCGGCCCCAGCAGTACGCCCATATCCATCTATCAACTCCGGTCGGTATCCTCCGGATAACCGCCAGGTCCAACCAATCACCGGTGGTTACTCGCCCGCCTCCAGGCTCAATCGCTAAAGTCCTTCGATCATCTTGCCGAGGGGAACCATACCGGGTCCACCATGTACCCGCAATCGGCTCTTCCACTCCTCGAATCGGGATTTACATGACGCTCTCAGCACCGAGAAAACACATGGTGGATGCACTGAAATATCATATCAAGGGTAACCGGGTTTTTAAAACAATGACATATTCTCTTTTGAAATACCCACAGTTCCCGAATCCAGAAATATCATGGAAATAGCAACTCTCAATGCGTATAATCAGAAAACATGAAGTATGTGACATGTAAAAGAAATGTAAGCACATCAATCTGTCATGCAAGAATCATATCCTGAATGCAATAGTACTACAGTGTAGTGACATGGCAATTATCGATAATGGTGCTGGTGTCCCAGCAGCATGACTGTAATATATCAATAAACACAAGCAATACAATGCAAATAGCATGAATATGCGGAATCGAGTAATCAACGCAACAGTAAGGAATCTACCTCAATAAATATATCATGCAGCCTTGCCATTTGAAATAAGACGAATCAGGGTTTTTGGTAAAATAAGGGCTACGGTGTATTAAGAAAAGATGCGTCGTTTGAAAATATCCGTAAAATCCCTTTTTGCCTATCTTTAAAAAAATATTCCCGATTCGTTAGTTTTGAAATAGGTATGACTCGGGTCTAGTCTACCCCTACTATGCGAACTATGGACCCAATTATCAAGTCAATCGGGAGGGGTATGAAAACCAACTAAATCTGAGTCAATATCACATTATCTCATCACATAGCAGGTATCACTACCATCATATCACATAATTTTAGGGTACAACTTTAAGTCTAGTACCATCGATACCATCTATATAATATGAATGGGGGGTAAAACACATGCCCAAAGGCCCGCTAAAGCATCCTGTCATATCTCCCATACGAATCCTATCATACCGCCGATCTCACGGCCTCAAATCGAATCACATCGACTCAACCCACATCCCAAGCACTATTCTCATAATCCAGTATATGTACACATAGTCCCATACCCATGTGAACACATACAAACATATATTCCCATATACACATGCGAAAGAAAGTATGTATGCAAGTGTGTGAGTGCGTGTGTGTATGGGTGCAACCCCTACTCTAGGGTTTCGCACTACACTAAACCAATCCATCTTATCATCAATAATTCCATTATCACCATCAATAATCCTAACAACACATAATAAATATATGTGTGTATACATATTCGTATACATCACCACGGACTGCGGGGGTGTTATACACCATCCACCCGACTTCCCCCGTAGATATAATCAACTCACCTTGCTTCTCATGTGCCGATGCCGATGGCGCCATCTTCATCTTCTTCGCCTCAACATCACGTAGGGTATCTACAAGTATATCACAACGCTAAAGCATATAAAAATCACATCGGAAACCAAAATAGCACACGCTACTCGCATAGGTAAAAACCTATCGTCTCGCATGTAAACACGATCAATATCCACTTGTCGTTGACGTCCAAACACCACCCGACAGAAACGAATCACCAAATATCAATATCCATGCTAAAACAAGTCGTAATTCATGCACCAACATAGGAAAATCAACCCAGATTTTACCCTAGATGGAATCAGACAAAATTGCACATACCGAGGGTCGAGACTACTGGAAATAGGGCAATGCACCAAAAACGAGATGGTTTCCCCCTGCTCTGGTCCCAAATTGCGGCCAGAAGGAATTAGTTGGTGGCCTGGAGTTGGAGTTGGGGGCTAAGGTTTGGTGTGGTGGTACCATGGTGCCTGCACATCTCATTGTCAACTCAATTTTATTTTAGGGTTCTCGGGGTGATAGCAGATTCCTACATACACTCCCAAATTTACTGTTTTCCCTGATATCGATTCACTAAATCCGTATTATGGGTTAAAGCTTCAGGTTAGGGTCCAATATAACATCACACAAAGATTCTAAGGTCATAACAAATTTTAGTTTCACTTCACAACTCAATTTTTCCTCAAACCCTAACTAGGTTTTCTTTAAGTCCACAAACACACACCATATTGGTTGAAAACTTGCATGGGGGTATAAGTAATGCTAAAACTAAACTAATGATCTATAAATTACCTCATTTGGCAACTCAAGAATTTTCTTGAGTTGTCCCCAGTGGCCAAAATCCTTGCTTCTTTAGTCCAATGTGTAGATCTTAAGCTTGTGCACCTTTTTATTGAAGGGAAGATAGGGTTTTGGAGTGATTTTTGTGTTGTTTTGGAGGCTTGGAGAGGGGAGGGGATTGTGGGCAGCAGCTGCAGCAACACTTGAAGGGGGAGAGAGGAAATGGTGGAGGAAATGGAGAAGAGCCAAGTCAAAGTAGGCCCCATACTCTCCCTCTCTGTCTACCTACTACCATATTCTAATCAAAACTCTTTTTCTTTACTTTTTTTTTCTAAACCTCTCAAAAAACTTCTCCCAAGAATAGTGAACCAAAAACAAAGCCTTGGTAAGAATAATGTAATACAAGTCCAAAATGATATGTGCATGTTTTGCACAAAAATGCCAAAAATCCGATTACCGATTTTTAATCGCGATTAGCACTAAATTAGTGTCAAACTATTCATAAAAACTTTAAAATGGCATATTTCCTTAAAATACCCTAGTTTAGAATTTTCCATAATTTTTCTCCATTTATTTGTATTTAATTATACCGGAATATTAAAATATTCATTAAAATAATATTAAATTATAAAAATTCCCGAAAATAATATTTTATTATTTTGAAACGTTACATAGACATAAGCTACTTGTCCACTATGCTCCCGCTCCTCCCACTGACTACGACAACCCTCTGGTAGAGTTATATACATGTACACTTCTAAAGCTAGTTTAGAACGACGCTATACTCATCCTCCTGCCGGGTCTCACAGTCTGGAACAACAGCAATGGCAAGTTTGGGTAAACAAGAACCTCCCTGTCATCGTCATTGAGGCTACCAAAGTAACTCTCGGGTGCCTGAGGTTACCCACCATATCTGCGGAGTGGCCAATGGAATGTTAAACCAGATTGAATCTTTAGGTTCTTATCAAATTTTCAGTAATCGTTTGCGGTTCTGGAATCACTTCCAGTTCTACCATACTCCCACTACTGTTTTCTGAAAAATCCATTTTTATCAAAACTGTGGCGAGTCAAGAACAATATCACTATTGATCTTCCAGATGGTAGAAAGTCAACACTCGTCATAGCCCGGATCAACCCACAAACAGCCATTACAGAAACGTGCATTCTGTTATCCAGAGTCTGGTTTTAAGCATAAGCCGGACAACTCCCCGTACCTTAACATTGTTAAGATATGAACTATTATATATCCAATATAGAAACAGAGGCACTGATTTAATTGGAACCAGATTCAAATCTTGCAGTTGTCTCCAGTGCATGTCAACTAAATGGAGAGAGTCCGATCAGCATTAGTCAACTTAGGAGTGCTTCCAATTATGAGTAACCTGAAAGAGAAGCAAGTTCTCATAATCATTACTATCAATTCAATACCATACACAAGTATCTACATCTTCGATTACCTTGAAGAATCCTGATACTTGCAACACGTGGTTCTCTACTTTTCTCTTATACCTATAACTTCTTAAAACTTGGACCTTGCATTTCTACGAAACACTTGTCTAAGAACTAGAGAAGTCATAAGTAAACATAATATAGTATGAGTACCAATCCCTCTGTCCTCGTGGACACTGGACAACATACAATACTCTGTATAAGTCCCCTGAGTCTAATAACTCATTCCCTGTGTGTCGTAGGTTGAAAACTTTACTTATGGTTAAGAAGAATTACACCGCTATTTAATGCTCCTTACCTAATCATCCAATGATATAGGTAAATGTCATAGACATAATTTCAAAATGTTATATCTCACTTTATAAAAATAAACGTACAGATATATCAATTTGAAATTGGTGCATAACAACGGATATTCAAAACCAAATATTTGCCGTTCGGCAAACAACCCAGGCGATTTCCTCAAATATCACCAATTACAACGAATCCCGATATAATGAGGATGATCACCCAATTCCCAATAACTTACTCCCACTCATCATCTGAAAAACCATACAGATATGAGATTCAAACCTGGTAAATACATACCGTGGAGCAAGGGCTAATTGGGAAATCAGTTTTCTTTTAACAATACAAAGTGAAACTGAAACATGTAAATGTTTCGAAGGGGTATCCGAGTATTCTTAGTATTGCCTCTTCCATTATCAGATTCACAACTGTAACCGTATATTTCTCTGCCATCACTCCGAATCCCTTTATATGTCTTTAGTCATTACCTTCTGTACACCGTTTTAGGCTAAATGGTTTGTTGGATATAGTGCCCTCAAAGTCAATTATTGGATCGCAGGTACGTGATTGCAATGATTGAGGAGGACCTATACCGGTAGGACAGTCTTACTCGAGATAATAGTATGCTATCTGGTTTGCCTTTATCAGTCGTGTACAGGTTCAGGTGACTGATTACATGTTACACGTTGATAGAGCCCTTAGGATCTTGCTTGACTGGCAACAGTATGAGGGCGATCATATACGTGAGAGTTGGGTAGTCCATAAGCACATCCTTAATAGTGGTCCCTAGTCGTGGGAGTTTCGAGACAGGGCATCGATACCCCGGAGTAGACTAGTGTATACAGTCGAGACCCCGACGAGGGGCGGTGGCGGGTCTCACAAGCCACTGGTGTCAGTTGGATCACCTAAGATGTATACATGTGCTCATTGGGTTATGAGTACAATGGACAGGACTCGCCAGGAACCTGCTAGTTGGTATTATACATATCGTCAGATAATAGTTCCCTGGTAACATGTGTACAGGTTAGATCATCGACCTGAGGTCGTCATTTGTCTCATGTGAGTTCCTACTGTGCTTTGATTTCTACCCTACCATGGCTCAAAGGAGTCATGCAAACACGTATTTTTTGGGTACAGTCCCGAGCCATATGGAGGCAGGTGAGCGGATCGGCAGGGGATTCGTATATCCCGGTATTGGGGGTGGAGATCGCGCTGTGTCTAGGAAAGCCATTACACCAAGTCCTTGGCCAAGGCAGGTGAGAATTACTGGTAGGTACTCCGGTAGTTTCTCAGGGTGTTCAAGGCTTGTCTCCGACACGACTTATACCGCTATTGGGGGTCTGACGTTACTAGCCCCTAGGCCGGATATGCGATACTCATAGACGAACGGACCGGACCGTATATACATTGTCACTGTTAGGCTCGGTAGGGTTTCCGGATGAGTTCTCTCATCGGCCTCCCTTGAGGTCAGTACATGGGCAGCCGTTACGCACAGCTAGTACCGCTGACGGCTTATGGTTAAACCCACTGCCAGGGTACTGACGATTCATAAGAGTCCACCATAGATAGTTTCCCAAGTTCGGGTGAAACGTTGTAGAGGCCGTATGGTTTTATGGCAGGGTTCGGAAAATGCACGTGCGTTTACGCACGTGTCATATTTCGGGTAGATAATACTGGTGGGCATTGGTTTAAGCCGGATCCATGTATTATACTTTGTAGATATAATATCTTTGTCTCAGTTACATTTGTATTCGGTCGTAATACAAATGCGGGTATGTTTATACAGTTACGGGGTTATCCTGAAATTCGTTTCGGGATCTCTTTTGGAAGTTGCCAGTTTTCTATCGCCCGTCTTAAACATTCGGTTTAATGCGGATTTATTTTTTCTTCACTTGGGTGAGTCATGAGGTGAGTAGTGATTCTAGAAGGTTCTAGATTTGGTGACTAAGGTTGATGATTCATAGTTAGCATTAAATGAAATGGTGATGTGTTATTATGACTCACTTTGCATTAATTGTTTCATTTAATGTTTTTTTGCAAGGTGTATATTAATCATTCATTCTCATTTATCTTTATGGTCACCCTCCCCTCTCCTACACTCACCCCCACGTTAAAATTGGCCGGCCCCTTCTTGAGTGTAAGTAAGATTCATTTGTGAAATGATATGAATTATTTGATAAGTTTCCAAGCTCATTTTTCATCACCCGATTAAAAAGGCAACTTCATTTACCATTCGTCCATGACTTTGGACGAAGTGAGACAAAGTGTTCTACTCATTCTCTACATCAATCTTGGTCATCTCTTTTAGCAAACTTGATGACCGAGTTGCCTCGGTTCAGAGGCGGGAGCCCGTTTAAAGATCCGTAGATGTGGTGCCACCTCGACGACGAGCCAGGAGATCGGAGCAGCCGCAACGGAGCGTGGGATGATGGTTAAAGAACGAAGGACTCGGATCGTTCGGTATAACCTTTCTACCCACTTTGTAGTTTGTTAGTTTAGCGTTAATGGCAGATCCGGGTTATAGTATGCGATAACGCCAGTTATAAAAGTTTTGGTTCCGCATTTGGCGTCTGAAAGACGGCCGGGGCGCTACCGTAGACTTACATGGTTTTCTTCCTTCCCTACCGTTCGGCACCATCATATGGTTTGGAAGAAGACTATACAATAAGCGTAATATGTGTATTGTCCTAATCCTTGGAGTACTCGCAACCCGAGAGAAGGTAAAGATAAAAGACAACTGAATAAACCTTATTCATATTTCTCCTGAACCAGAATCCATCCCCGAACTAGAACAAGTTCCTTCGAGTTCGTATATAACCATACGATGGAGTATCCAAATAACTGTGGATCTTCATAGTGATACGGAGTGTCCTGGAGAAATGCAAAGGTGAAGTAGGAGTGGCGATGAAATACTTGGTTTGGTCGTGAATATCAGTCGCAGTTTACGTTGCCCTCTTTCTAATCCCTTTATTTGTCTTAACTTATTACCTTATGTACATCATCGTTAGGCTAATTGGTTTTTTTCATTCCCCACCGTTCGACACCTGCGTTTGGTTTGGAAGAAAACTATCCAATAAGCATAATAGGTGTACTGTCCTAATCCAAGGAGCACCCGCAACCTGAGATAAGGTAAAAGGAAAAGACAACTCAATAGTCCTATTCATTTTCTCCTGAACCAGAAACTATCCTCGAATCTGGAACAAGTTCCTTCGAGTTCGTATATAACCATACGATGGCTTTATCCAATGGAAGTGGATGTTCATAGTAATACGGGGTGTTCTGGAGAAAAGGGTAAAAGTAGGAGTGGCAATGAGGCAAGCAACTCAGAAAATCCAAAAAGCCAGTGTTTTAAGAAGGTTCGGTTAACTTGGTCACTGATTCATAGTCAAGGGTCGGGTCATGGTCCCTACCAAAGAGAGAGAAAAGAAAGAGTCTGCGTGCCCTCTAACCTAGATCAGAATGGTTATCAATTTATCTAATCAGGAAACCACCCACCGTAACCTCAAGCTCTCCTCCAAACCTGAAAGAAGAATTAGTCGGGATCACCCGAGGAGTAAACCAACTCATCAGTGGGAATCGGGATCCAACTATCATCGCATGATAACGTGACGGAATCCACTCACGTTATCACACTCCAGAAGGTATGCGCATATCTGGCAAGTTTCAGTTTCTTTAGAAACTCCCGATGTGATTTTTACCCCATGCTCTTATGACCTTGACTTTGGCCAACAAATCATACGTCACATGTCAAGTTCTACCCGTCATTATCCAGGTTAATTTGAACCCACCCGTACCTACCCTTGACTTTGGCCAAGAAAGTAGTACGACTGTCCCAAACCAACGCATCTATCTATGCAGCAGAAAGATAACAAATAGCTACCATACACTATGCCTTGACTTTGGCCAACAAACATAGCATGAATACTAAGTGCTACCTATCTGAAATGACGGAGGGCTACGAATGGTTTTTGGCGAAAAACCTTTAACGTAATGAACTTGATATCGTTGAAGGAACCGGATAGCTTTTTATAAAAATATAGTGGCGAAAACCTTTGCTAAAGAGGTCACTCCCGGTGAAGGGATCTCGGCTCTTTCCCCATAGAATGAGGTGCAGGATATTCCAACTGAATACCACGATGCAAAGCAAAAAGTAATTGACTATAGTGAAGTTAATACCCTGACGCAAACTTCTGTCCAAAGGGTCACTCCCGTAGATGGGATCTCGGCCCTTGCCTCGTCGACTGAGGTGCTGGATATTCATAACCGAATACCACTGTGCAAAACAAAAGAGAACGACCTTGCAATAACAGCTTTTTGAGAAATGTTCCAACAGCATCAGAATAGGTTTGTTTAGCTTGCATTGATCCGAATCAATGCAGTCCCATCAATTAATCACACCATAAAAGAACGAAAATATGATGTACGTATATGCCATCCGCATTCGCCACTGGGTCCCGTCATCACCCGTTAAGTTACTTAACTAACGACAGAGCGGGGACTGGACTAGCGCGGGTGTAAAACATATACAACATCTACTAGCATATATATCGATATATAATATTCGCTCATGGCGTGATAAAATGCAACATCACAGAAATGTAATAAGCATCACAGAACAATACAGATAATCTGGGATCCCCGGGTTTCATAGAGCCGCAACTGAAACCCGACGTTCCCCTGGTCGTGTGGGTAGCCCGTGCAATGAAATCCTAGACCCTTACGGGTGCGGCAAGTTACCCACCAAAACCTGAAGCGTGGAAGCCCAATTCAACAAAGTGAATGGACCACCCAGCACTTCACTGAATTCGGTAACTAGAGCACCTCTCCTTGGGTCAACCTATACCCCCTACGAGTGCGGCGAATAGCCCGCCAATTCTAGAGTAAAGCTCCATCCGTCTCAAAGCCATGAGATGCGGGCTCGTTGCCCTCTAGAACCCGGCTATCCGTGCACCCTACCGCGGGGTAATCCGAGTACAGAAAGTAAAATATATACAATGGGTACATCGACCTCAGCCCGGTCGTGCCCCAAAAGAATAATATACAAACAGGCAGTGACGGCAGTCCACATGTCGGACGCTCACCCCGCAATATCAAATGTACAAATAATACCAAACTGTACTAACATTGCACCAAGCTATCCACCACGACAAATCCGCAACATCACAGCACAACATAGAACATCAACGTGAATGTCACATTCGCAAATCCGTCTAAAAGAACTATAGCAATTAGACAAGATTTACCGCTCGAATGATATTCACGGTCACAGATATAAAGTAAGCAAAGTGAACTAACATATTTATAATTTTCGATCGACAAAATTTCCGTAAGTGGGCCCCAAGTACAATTCCCAGTGCTCAAAATAATCTGGGCCAAAACAAAAAATTCCAAAAACCCCAATTCCAAGTCACCACTGTAGAAAATTTGGTGGAGTTACGCTACAGCACTGCGGCGAAACCGCGGCCAAAACGTGGGTACGGCCGCGGTTCCGCGGCGCCACAGTGATATCTCCATACAAAATATCTGCAGTGTTCTTAGAAAAGCCTGCCTGATTTTCTGACGTACTCAAAATAATTTTTTGACCACAAAAAAAAATCGACAGAAACTTCATTTTTGAAATTGCGGTTTCGGAAATTTTGTTCGATCGAAGTTCTAAACACGTTAGAGCAAGCTAGTAAAGGTTAATGGCGTGGCTCTGATACCATGTAAGTCTACGGTAGCGTCCCGGCCGTCAATCCAAGGCCAAAATGCGGAAACAAAAACTTTTTCATAAACTTGAAACAGGCACTATCATATACTTTCACCCAGATCGAACCATTAACCTACAACTAGCTAACTAGAGAAGGGTTAGAAAAGCTATACCGATCGATCCGTGTCCTTCGGTCTTTAGCCACCATCCCTAGCTCCTCGCGGCATCTCCGATCTCCGGTCTGCTCGTCGGAAAGGGCACCATATCTTCGAATCTTTTTACGGGCTGCCGCTTCATCCGAAGCAACTCGGGCACGAAGATCGCTAGCCGACGTGTCCAAGGCGATGTAGAGAATGCATATGATAATTTTGTCTCAAGCATCCATTGATTCTCATCACATGAGACTGTATGGATGGAGTTTAAGGTGATGCCATTGGTGGAAATGGTGAGCTCAAGAAGCAAGAGGAAGAAGAAGAAGAAGAAGTGTTTTTCTTTTTCTTATGTGTTGCTATGATAATATGAGAGTAAGAATCCATAAACACAAGAGCAAACTCAAGCCATATTGCTGCCCTCTCTCTCTCCTCTTATCATTTCAACACATAAATCAATCCTAATGTGACATTAGCACAAGAAAAGAGACCATGAGTCACTAAGCATGTCCATGTCACATTAAATGCACCTCATCATGAATTAAGCTCACTATTTCTACCAAAGTAAACATTAACCCAAATGTTTACAACAACAAAAAGATACGGCAACATCTAAACTCGTGACGGATCACAAGGATACCCCTCACCTGTATATACATACCTGCATCCGCATTCCGACCGAATGCGAATACGATAAGACTAAGGTAATCCAACAAATCTAATACTAGGATCCGGCTTAAACCAAAGACCACTAGTATGATCCGTCCGATCATGATCCGTGCAGGACTGCACGTATATGATCGAACCCTGCCATATATCATACGGCCTCTACAACGTTTCGCCCGAAACTTGAGAAACTGTCTGTGGGGGACTCTAAAGACTCGTCAATACACTGGCTATGGATTTAAACATCAGCACGTCAGTGGTACTAGCCGTACATAACGGGCTACCAGGTATTGGCCAAAAGGGAGGTCGATGAGCGAACTCATCCTGACACCCTACTGAGCCTGTCAGTGACAATGTCCGTACAGTCCGGTCCGTTCGTCTATGAGCATCGCATGTCAGGCCTAGGGGGTTGGTAAAAGTCAGACCCCCAAAAGCGGTACAAGTCGTGTCGGAGTGTAGCCCAGAACACCCTGAGATACTACTAGAATACCTACCAGTAAATCACCTGCCTTGGCCAAGGACTTTGTGTAATGGCTCTCATAGACACAGCGCGATCTCACCCCCAATACCGGGAGAGACGAAACCCCTGCCGATCCGCTTACTGCCTCCATGTAGCTCGGGACTGTACCCAACAAAAACCTGTTTGCACGACTCCTTTGAGCCATGGTAGGGTAGTAATCAAAGCACAGTAGGAACACACACGAGACAAATGACGATTCTCAGGTCGATGAACTAACCTGTACTCATGTCACCTGGGAACTGCTATCTGACGTCAGGTATAATACCAACTAGTATGTTTCCGGCGAGTCCTGTCTGGTGTACTCATATCCCAATGAGCACCTGTATACATCTTAGGTGAACAACCTGACACCAATAGCTTGTGAGACCGGCCACCGCTCCTCGTCAGGGTCTCTACTGTACACACTAGTCTACTAATGGACTATCGATGCCCAGTCTCGAAACTCCCACGACTAGGGACCAATTTAAGGATGTACTTATAGACCCCAGCTCCCATGTATATGATCGCCATCATACTGCTGGCCGTCAAGCAAGAATCCTAAGGGCTCTATCAACGTGTAATAGTGACCTGTAAGGTCACCTAAAGCAGTACACGATGATAAAGATAAACCAGATAGCATACTATCATCTTGAGTAAGACTGTCCTACCGGTATAGGTCCTCCCTCAATCATTGCAATCACGTGCCTGTGATCTAATAATTGACTCTGAGGGAACTATATCCAACAAGGTATTGCTCATTTCGCGTGATAGATTTCTCTGCGAAGTTGAGATATAGAGAGATACAGAAAGAAACATTGGAGCGGATCCAGTCACTGAGGCTATTTCTCAAATGCAATAATTTCATAAACGGGCTTTGCGAGACAGATTAGTAGAGAAGTTGGGTGTTCGGTATCACACAGGCTGTGAGTATGCGACACCGCAATAATTGGACTCAAGTGCAAGTGGGAGATTGTTGGCTATAGTGCCCTCAAGGCAATTATCGTAGTCGCAGGAAGGTGATTATGATCATTGAGGGAGGACCTATACCGGTAGAGCAGTCTTACTCGAGATGATAGTATGTTATGTGGTTTGTCTTTATCATCACTATTATATGTTGATAGAGCCCATAGGATTCTTTCTTGACTACCAGCATTTTGATGGCGATCATATACGTGAGAGCTGGGTGGTCTATAAGCACATCCATAAATTTCCCTAGTCGTGGGAGTATCGAGACTGGGCATCGATACTCCAGTGTAGACTAGTGTATACTGATTGAGACCCTGATGAGGGACGGTGGCCAGGTCTCACAAGACATTGGTGTTAGTTTGTTCACCTAAGATAGTATACATGTGTTCATTGAGTTATGAGTACACTGGACAGACTCGCCGGGAACATGCTAGTTGGTATTATACCTATTGTAAGATAGCGGTTCCCAGGTGACATGTTTACAGGTTAGTCTGTCGACTTAAGATTGTCATTTGTCTCGTATGAGTTCCCACTGTGCATTGATTACTACCCTACCACGGCTCAAAAGAGTCCTGCAAACAGGTTTTAGTTGGGCGCAGTCCCGAGCCACATGGAGGCAGTGAGCGGATCGTCGGGGATTCGTCTCTCCCGGTATTGGGGGTTGATGTCGCGCAATGCACGGGTGGCCATCACCAGAAATCCTCTGTCGGCGTAATCGAGAATTACCGATCTAGGATTGATAGTTTCTCAGGTGGTGATGGGTTACATACCGACACGAATTATCGCGTCAGTAAGGGTCTAACTTCATCCACCCCTAGACTCGATATGCGATACTCTTAGACGAAAAGACCGGACTGTACTGATATTGTCACTGTCAGGCTCCGTAGGGTTTGGATGTATTTGCTCGTCGGCCTTCTTTTCCCTTAATACCTGGGTAGCCGTTACGTACAGCTAGTACCGCTGACGTGCTTATGGTTAAACCCACTGCCATCGTATTGACGAGTCTTTAGAGTCCCACACAGAAGGTTTTCACGGTTCAGGCGATATGGTGTAGACGACGTATGTTGGTACATACAGGTGTCCGATTAAATATGTGTACAGGCTGCACAGACTTTAATCGGACGATTGATAATACTAGCGGCTTAAGATTAAGCCAGATTATTAAATCAAGTTTTGATTTAATAATTTATATATGTATTTATACATATATGTATTCTAGCATTATTTTTCACTATTCATTTTCTCTCTTGGCTATTCGTATTTTTATACGAATACGCGTATATGTATTTCGATACATGTACCTGCTTGTATTCCGTATTTATACGGAATAGTTTCTAGAAGATGACCACCTCATTAATTGATTTTCTTTTTAAAAAATCAATTTGGGAAATGAGGTGGAGGGTGAGTTGACATGAGCATGGGTGATGGCATGTTGAGAGGTATGGCATGGAATTGTTTATTGGTAAAATGAAAAGAGAATTTTTGGGTGTGCATGATTGAGAGAGAGAGAGAGAGGCAGCCACCATTCATTCTTTAGTGGCCTTGCTCATTTCTTTTCTTCACTTGATTGATCACTTGCTCCATGGCTCACTTTCATTTCTCATTCTCACTTGGAGAAAACACTTGGCCATTCTTGAGTTGCTCATGCCATTGTTTCTTCACCACCTTCTTCATCTTCTTGAGTTGCACATGGAGCATTTGTGATGAGAGAAAATAGATAGCGACACATTCCTACACCTCCACTCTCCATTGCTAGCAACCTTGGAGCGTCGGTTGCCTCGCTTGGCGAGGCTGGAGCTTGTGCCGTTTCCCTCAGGTGGATCATCGTAGATGGAGGATGACCGGCAACCAAACTCGATCCGCAACTACTAGGAGCTTGGGATGAAGGTTGAAGACTGAAGAACACGGATCAACTCGGTATAACCATCTAACTCCTAGTTTTACATATTGCTATTATATGGTTTAGGGTAGATCCGGGCATCGGGTCGTGGTAGCGCCGGTTTAGAAAAATTTTGTTCCGCATTTTGTCATGGTTTGATGGCCGGGGCACTACCGTAACCCAACATCATATATAACAGACTAATATCATGTGTATCAACTTATCGAATCAACACTTGATTCGATAACCCGGCTATACCACATATAACCCACCGATAACACAAATCGCGAGAATAGAATACGGTATCACATACACGTATTAATCTCAGTCCCGCACACATCATATATGTGCTCCAACTTCGTTTCGCCTGAGCCAGGAAACCACTGTGTAGGACTCTAAAGACTCGTCAATACGCCGGCAGTAGGTGATGATCATATCAGTCACCCACAAGCCGTCAGCGGCACTGCTAGACGTAACGGACACCCGGGTATTGAGCGATTAGAAGATCAACAAGCTAGCCTGCTCATACTCATGCGAATCCAATCAGTAACATTACCGTACAGTCTGGTATCTTCGTCTGATATGTCACATATCTCGCCTGGGGTGGTAAACGTCAAACCCCGATAGCTTGATAAATTATGCCGATGTGAAACCCATAACGGTTCGAGAAACTAATGATAACACTTACTAGTAAATCTCAGCAACCCTGGCCAGGGATTTCTTGTTATGGCTAATCGAGCACAGCGCAACATCAACCCCCAATACCGGGAGAGACGAAATCCCCTCATATCGCTCATTGCCTCCATGTGACTCAGGACTGTACCTAAAAACCACTGTTTTGCACGTTCTCTTGAACGCGGTAAGGTGGAAATCAAAGCACGGTGGGAATCACACAATACTTTATGAAGATCTCTTGTCGACAGACTAACCTGTACCAGTGTCACCAGAGAACTGCTATCTGACGTGAGGTATAATACCATCTAGGTGTTCTCGGCGAGTCCGTCCAGTGTACCCAGTCTCCATTGAGCACCCGTATACCATCTCTGATGTCAAACACGAATTGATATGGGATCATCCATCGCCCATCACATGGGTCGAGAAGCGTATACGCTAGTCTACTCTAGAATATCGATGCGCCTTCTCGATACTCCCACGACTAGGAACAATTGAAGGATATACCTACCGGCTACACTGGCCCCACTAGTATGATCTGCATCATAATCCTGGTAGTCAAGTACTCATCCTAAGGGCTTTATCAACATATAGCAGAGAGACAATCAGTGTACATGTTAAGATAAAGAGCAACCGGATAGCATACTATCATATCAAGAAAGAAAGTCTCCCCTATATATGTCCAAGCAACCACTATAATATACATCATATGTACAATAATGGCCTGTAGGGCATATATACAACTAACAAGACTTGGTGATATGTCCCTCAAAGTAGGGAACGAAGCACAAGTTGATGCTGCAGCCGTCGGTGAATATCACCTTGTGTTGCCAAATGGCAATACTATGATTTTGAACAATTGCTGCTATGTACCTTCCATGGTTTGCAAAATAATATCAATTTCTTTAATTAATAAAGATGAATATAACTTTTTTCTTGATAGAAATATCATGAACATTTACCTTGATAAGGTACTGGTTGCAGAAGGTACATTGTTTAATGGTATCTATGTTCTAAATCAAAATACAGTTTTCAATATACAAAACACACGCAAGAGGAAGAGTTCAGAAACGAACGAATCCTACCTGTGGCATTGTAGACTTGTTTATATTGGAGAGAAAAGACTAAGTTGGTTTCATAAAGATGAACTTCTGAATGCGTTCGAATTTTCATCTTATGAAACTTGTCAGTCTTGTCTCAAGGAAATATGACCAAATCTCCGTTCACTGGACACGGAGAAAGAGCAGCAGAGCTCTTAGGACTTATACACTGTGATGTATGTGGTCCAATGTCTATAAATGCAAGGGGTGGGTTCTCGTACTTCATCACATTCACTGACGATCTCTCTAGGTTCGGATATGTTTTTCTTTTGAAACACAAATCTGAAGCTTTTGAGAAATTCAAAGAATTCAGAAACTAAGTAGAAAACCAGATTGGCAAAAGTATCAAGATCCTCCAGTCTGATAGAGAAGGGGAGTACTTGAGCACGAAATTCCTAGATTATCTAAAAGAGAATGGAATTCTCTCTCAGCTTACACCTCCGTATACACCACAGCACAACGGTGTATCAGAGCGGAGGAACCGTACCCTATTGGACATGGTTCGCTCCATGATTAGTAACGGCGAGTTGCCTCTTTCATTTTGGGGACAAACGCTTTTGACAGCGGCTTATCTTTTGAATCAAGTTCCATCCAAATCCATGCCTAAGACTCCGTATGAATTATGGAGCAGTAAGAAACCATGTCTTAAATTTATTAAGATATGGGGTTGTCCGGCCAATGTGAAAACACAGAAACAGGAAAAATTTCAGGCACGATCAGCTCTATGAAAATTTGTGGGATATCCTAAGGATTCACCAGGATATCTGTTCTACCACACTGAGGAACAGAAGGTGTTTATATCTCGCCACGCTACCATTTTAGAAAGGGAGTTTCTTGCAAAAGAAACTAGTGGGAGTACGGTAGAATTGGAAGAAATTTCTTAACCACGAAATGTAATAAATGATTTGGTGGAACCTCTAGATTCAGTAGTCCTAGACGAACCTCGGTCACTCCGCAGATCTGGTAGGATTTCTTATCCACCCGAGAGATACTACGGTTTTCTCATAGATGGGGATCGAGAGGATTGCATCTTGGAAGAAGATGATCCTACTAGTTTCGTACAGGCCATTATCAGTAGGGACTCTGATAAGTGGCTGGATGCTATGCGATCCGAAATGGAGTCCATGTAAACCAATAAAGTGTGGACCTTGGATATTGCTCCACCTGGGGTAAAACCCGTTGGATGCAAATGGATCTACAAAAGGAAACATGGTGTAGATGGGCAGGTTGAAACATATAAGGCTAGACTCGTTGCAAATGGTTTTCGTCAAAGAGCAGGAGTGGAATATGACGAAACCTTTTCTCCAGTGGCTATGCTCAAATCCATTCGGATCCTACTTTCCATTGCTGCCTTCCATGACTATGAAATCTAGCAGATGGACGTAAAAACAGCTTTTCTAAACAGAAGTGAGGAAGAGTGCATTTATATGGATCAGCCAAAAGGTTTTGTAGACAGAAGGAGCAACAAGAAGGTGTGCAAGTTGCTTAAATCCATTTATGGATTAAAACCGGCATTGCGGAGCTGGAACATATGTTTTGATGATTATGTCAAGGAATTTGACTTTATCAAGAACGAGGATGAGCCATGTATATAAAAGAAGATTGTAGGATGAACTATCGTATTCCTGCTCTTGTACGTGGACGACATTCTTTTGATAGGAAATGATATTCCTATGCAACAATTGGTCAAGCTGTTCTTATCACAAAGGTTCTCCATGAAGTACCTGGGTGCTGCCTCGTACATTCTGGGATCAAGATCTACAGAGATAGATGTAAGAGATTATTGGGACTTTCGCAGTCCAGGTACATAGAGTCCGTACTAAAGAGATTTAGTATGGAAGATTCCAAGTGCAGTAACATACCCGCATTGTATGGAATCACCCTCTCCAAAGAGATGTCTCCCAAGACTGATGAGGAAAGGGTTCGCATGCGCACTATACCCTACGCTTCGGTGGTAGAATCAATAATGTATGCGATGCTATGTACAAGACCAGATGTAGCTTATGCGCTAAGCATGGTGAGCCAGTATCAGTCATACCCAGGTGAGAACCACTGGACAGTGGTGAAGAACATTCTCAAGTACCTAAGAAGGACTAAAGAGATGTTCCTGGTTTACGGTAATGGAGACCACAGGGTCAAGTCCTTTACCAATTCAAGCTTCCAGATTGACAAGGATGACAACAAGTCTGTCTCTGGTTTTGCGTTTACCCTCAACGGAGGAGAGGTGTGTTGGAGGATTTCCAAATAGGACATCGTCGCAGACTCGACGATGGAGGCTGAATACATTGCTGGCAGCGATGCCGCAAAAGAAGCGGTCTGGATGAAGAAATTCATTGCTGAACTTCAGGTTGTTCGGTCCATTGTTCATCTGATACCTTTGTATTACGATAACAATGGGGCTATTGCTTTAGCATAGGAACCACGGTCCCATCAGAAATCTAAAAACATCTTAAGGCGGTATCACCTGATCATGGAAATCATTAATCGCCAGGAGATCGAGGTGCGGAGAGTGGACAATAAATAAAACACGGCGGATCCATTTACAAAGGCCCTCCCACAAGCGCAATTCGAGCGACTTTTTGAGCTATTGGGTATGCGGTACGCCAGCAGCTTGCCTTAGTGCAGACGTTGGGTATTAGGTACACCAATTACTGGCCTTTAGTGCAAGTAGGAGTTTGTTGGATTTGTATGCCCTAGAGGCCATTATTGTATATGCATACATGTGGATGCTAAGGATATTAATGTACATGAAATTATTTCTCAGTTATATAGTATATTGTTTAAGTTGTCTTTTATCAGGATATATGTATTTGTTTTTTATTCATGCTTTATCCAGCTTGCACGTATTGATAAAGACTTGATACAGAAATATACTATTATGGTTTGACTTTATCATAACATGGCATATGTTATACATGTTATTACATATTTCGGTTACATGTTGATAAAGCCCGTAGGATCTTTCTTGACTACCTGCGTTATGATAGCGATCATACTTGTGGAAGCATGTTATTCCATAAGCACATCCTTAAATGGTCCCTAGTCGCATGAGTATCGAGACTGAGCATTGATACTATAGAGTAGACTAGTGTATACGTTTCTAGCCTTGACAAGGGGCAATGGTTGGTCTCGCAACCATTGGTCAGATGCACCTAAGATCGTATACAGGTGCTCACTGGGTGTGAGTACACTGGAAAGACTCGCGGAGAACATATTGATGGTACTATACCTATCGTCAGATGGAAGTTCTCAGGTGACATGTGTACGGGTTTATCTTCGGACCCGAGATCGTCATTTGTTTCGTGTGAGTTCCTACTGTGCTTTGATCATTACCCTACCACGGTTCTTCTGAGTCGTGCAAACAGGTTTTGTTTGGGTACAGTCCCGAGACACATGGAGGCAGTGAGCGATTGTTGGGGATTAGTCTCTCCCGGTATTGGGAGTCGATATCGCACAGTGTTCGATTGGTCAGGACCATAAGACCATGGCCAAGGCAGTTGGGATTTACTGGTAGGTTGATCAGTAGTTTCCCGGATTGGTCCTAAGCCACATCTGCATGACTTGTCGGGTTATTAGGGTCTGACGTTTACCACCCTTTAGACCCGGTATGCGATACTCTTTAACGAAGAGACCGGACTGTACGAATATTGTCCCGGATAGGCTCAGTAGGAGTTCAGACGAGTTTGCTCTTTGGACTTCCTTTTGGACAGGTACCTGGGTAGCCGTTACGTACAGCTAGTGCCTCTGACGTGGTTGTGGTTAAACCCACTGTCAGCGTACTGTCGAGTCTTTAGAGTCC
The DNA here is from genome assembly GCA_030015575.1 of Agapanthus africanus. Lineage (NCBI taxonomy): Eukaryota > Viridiplantae > Streptophyta > Magnoliopsida > Asparagales > Amaryllidaceae > Agapanthus > Agapanthus africanus. The sequence continues at coordinate 290,592,479 of JASDDO010000012.1, read as the reverse complement.
CACATAGAGAGTTTCCCTGCTTCAAGCGAAACGATGTAGAGGCCGTATGGTTTTACGGCAGGGCTTCGATCACATACATGTACTTGTGCACATGTGATGTTCGGGAGGATAATGCTAGTGGGCTTTGGTTTAAGCCGGATCCTAGTATTATATTGATGGATTATTTTTGTCGCATTGAATCCGTATTCTTCGGAATACGGATGCGGGTATGTATATACGGATGGGGGGCATTCTCGTAATTACTTCGGGATTGTTCCTATAAGAGGACACCTAAATAGGGTTTTATATTTTTTTGATTTAAACTTAAATGAGGTATAGTAAATGAGGTCGAGGTTGACAAAAGATCAAGCATGACTCACCACTTAGATATTTTGAAGCATGGTAGATATTTGTGAGATATTTTATCTCTCAATTATTTAGATGCTTCATTATTCTAAACATGAGCCATTCTTTTTCCAAGTTCATATTTTCTTCACTAGCTTTTTCCTCAAGCTTCTTCTTCTTCCTCTAAACCCTAAAAGTCTCATGAGTTGAGAAAGCAAGAATTCCAAGAGACAAACTAATCCATTTTCATACTCTACAGACTCTAGGCTACTTAGATTAGCAAGCTAAGTAACCTAGTTACCTTGTTTTGGAGGTAAGAGCTCAAAGTCGGAACTCTCGGGTGGATCATCTATGACGCGAGGTGGCCGAAGATCAAGCACGATACGTACTTCCTTCGAGGAGCTAGAGGAGAGGATCGAAGACCCGAAGGACTTGATTCTCATGGTAAAACCTTCTATCATAGTAGATAGAAATCGTTTTTAGCTAGTTAGGTTTATGGTAAAGATCAGGTTTAAGGTTTTTCTAGCGCCAAGCTTTGATCTTTGTTATAAAAAAATTCCTCAAACGGCCACGGGAGATGGCTACGGCGTTAGCATAACCTTTTCGATGGAAAAAGTAGAGAGCTCAAAAAAAGCCTAAGGCATGAACTAAAGAAAAACTCAAGTCAAATATAAAATGGCTCCTCACTTGTGTTCACTTATTGAAGCATACAATTTATTCCAATAATAAATTGCTATCATGCTTCAATAGTGAATATAAGTGAATAAATAAATATAAAATCCATTCCTTGCACCATGCCACAAAAGTCTCCCCATTTTTCCATCTCATTTTCTATCTTCACAAAGTATAAAATCCAACCATGCTTCATATAATATATATACATATATCAAATATATATACATATATCAAATATACATATATATATATATATATATATAAATATATATATTAAGAAAATAATTAGTGAGCTAAATATTAGTTAATATATAATTATATCAAATATAATATATATGAAATTATTAAGTCAACACTTGATTTAATAATCCGGTTATATCACATATAACCGACTATTGTCATTTATCTGTTTATCCCATTATCAAATCAACACTTGATTCAATAATCCTGTTATATCACATATAACCTAACCGATAAAAAATTACCACCAGATTAGAATACGGTATCACATACTCATATTTAATCAGGCCCCCCATATATCAACATATGTGTCTTACTTCGTTTCTCTTGAACTAGGAAACTTCTGTGTGGGACTCTAAAGTCTCGTCAATACGCCCGTAATCGGTAATGATCACATCAGTTACCCACAAGCCGTCAGTGGTACTAGATGGACGTAACGGCTACCCAGGTATTGAGCGAATAGAAGGTCAACAAACAAGATTTTCCAAACTCCTATGAATCCTATAAGTAACACTTATCGTACAGTTCGGTCTCTTTGTCTGATATGTCGCATATCGAGTCTAGGGGTGAAATCGTCAGACCACAGTAACTTGATAAGTCATGCCGATGTATGGCTCATAACGGTTCGAGAAACTACTCATAATTCTTACCAGTAAATCTCATCAGCCCTGGCCAGGGACTTATTGTTATAGCAAATCGAGCATAGAGCAACATCAACTCCTTATATCGGGAGAGACGAAACCGCTCCTATCGCTCACTACCTCCATATGACTCGGGACTGTACCCAAAATCCATCTGTTTGCATGACTCCTTTAAGCCATGGTGGAGTGGAAATCAAAGCACAGTGGGAACCACACAAGACTCTATGACGATCTCGGGTCTACAGACTAACCTGTACTAGTGTCACCAGAGAACTGCTGTCTGACGATAGGTATGGTACCATCTAGGAGTTCTCAACAAGTCTTGTTCGGTGTACCCATTCTCTAATGAGCACCTGTGTACAATCTATGATGTCAAACACCAATGGATATGGGATCAACCATCGCCCCTATAGGGTCAAGAAATATACACACTAGTCTACAATGGAATATCGAAGCACTGTCTCGATACTCCCTCGACTAGGAACAATTAAAGGATGTGCTTGTGGACTACACAAGTCCCAGTAGTATGATCCATATCATAGTCCTGGTAGTCAAGCAAACATCTTAAGGGCTTTATCAACATGTATTAGAGAGACTGTATAATAATACAAGTGTACATGTTAAGATAAAGAGAAACCATATAGCATACTATCTTGTTGAGCAAGAAAGTCCTCTATATATATGTCCAAGAATCCATTATATCATACAATAATGGCCTCTAGGGAATAAATATTCTTAACAATCTCCAACTTGCACTAAGGCCATGTATTGTAGTATTTCATACCCAACATCCCAAAAAAGTCTCTCAAACTGCGTCTGGGGGAGGGCCTTCATGAGTGGATCCGCTACGTTGTCTTTCATGTCAACTCGTCTGACCTCGATCACCCATCGATCTACTATCTCCCGGATCAGGTGATACCGCCTATGAATATGTGTAACGTTTTAAAAATCGTTATGCGAATTTTTCCGCTTTACGGTTAAATTGTCGGTATTTTCCGTTATAATCCGACTGTGTTCAAACGACCATATAGACTTGCCAGCACCTAGTTTAGCCAAAATAAAGCTAGTGCGCAAGCTTTGGTGGTATATGGGAAGTTTTGGTTCAGATAGAATTTTTCCCAATTTTAATATTATTTTAATGCGGTATTCACATTTTGGGAAATTTCTCTTTTGTAATCTTTTCAATAAATCAAACTTGAGTAAACCAAAACCTTCCTACAATATCTAGATCTTTGTGTTGACTAGGATTAAAGGTTAAAGAAAAGAACAGAAAAGAAAAGAATCTAGAGGTGCATGCATGTACATGTGAAAGCATTTTTGTGCATTTATGATGAATTAAGCTAGAACAACCCACACAAAGCCCCCACCTCCTTACTTGGCTGAGCTCCTTCCCTCCCCTACTGCCCTTGATCATTCCTTTCCATTCTTGCATCAATTCTAGGAAAATAAATCTCCAAAATCCCAAAATATATCACAAAAATACCTTAAGTCTTGATTTTTGCTCTTGGATCACTTGGAGCTAGGAAAGCTTGGATCTTGTGAGCAAGTATTGATTGGTAAAATCCCTAATCTGTTAATTAGGAGTTTTTATGTTGTGTAGCTCGTTGGTTATTGTTTAGAACACGTTTGATATCGATTTGTGAAATATCGTATTTTTAGTGTCATTTAGAGCCTCTGTGAACAGCTGTGACCTGGGATTTTTACAGAAAAATCAAAAAAATTTGTAGTGATGTACTAGTGACCCTGGAGCACCACCTGAGACACGTAAACCAACCCACTAGCCTCGGCCGGTGAACCTAGGCGTAATTCCGGCGACGCCGGCTTTTGAGGGAAGTGATGAGGTTTGGTTTTTGTGGGTAATTGTTCGCTCTTGGTTAGGGGTGTTTGGTACTGTTTACTTTTTTAGTATTTACAGTATACAAAATCTGGAATCGTTTACCTATAATATAGTGTTTTGAATCCGCGTGTTACGTAATCCGACACGAATCGTGATCTGATGCAGCTATTGTACTCAGATTGGTTTAGTAGTGTCCCAACGCACGTTAGCCACTATACGGACACTCGTGAGTTAGTTTAGTGTTGGTGCGTCGTTTAAAGTGTAGTTTTACGTTATATAGTCGATTCTGAGATGTTTACAATATTTGTGTGTTGTGATTTTATAGCGTCGCAAGCGGGGACTTCGGACGCTGTGAACAAGGGAAGCAGGTGGTCGGATTTTCATAGCTGGAGACCATTTGTGAGTAGATTTAACATCTACGAGGAAATCGCCCGTATGGCGTTATGCGTCGGGGCTGATATGATAGGATAGCTGCATGTTATTGCAAATTGGTTAATTTCATGTGAATCTCATTGCATAGTAGTATCTGTTGTACTTTTAGATATAACACATTACTGACGGTTCATGTTGCACGAGCACTAAATTGTATGCTACACCAACATCGTCAGTAATTGCCATGACACGCACAAACCACCTACATACGTGATATGGTAGTGGATAGGGATAGTGGAGGTAGTAATTCTTATTCCTTTGTGCATAGGAGATATTGTTGACACCTACATACGTGTTATTTTGTTTGACATGGATAGTTAAGATAGTAACTCTTAATCCATTTCACATATACCTGACTATAGCTACTTGTACATCTTGCATACATATTGACATGTACACCCACATAGTCTATTACAGCTACATGTATATCATGCACACATATTGACATATACACCCGCATATTTTCGCTATAGTTGTATGTACCCTAAGTGGTATTGTTTTGATATGTGCTACTGAGTTGTTGATCATTGCGCTTATGAAATGCATTATACATACTTACTTACATGTAGATACTTAAACCTGGCTACACTTACATGTACACCATATATGATGCTGCACTTGTTTTTCTTGGAGGATTTTGGGAACCACAAGATATATTTTAAAGATGAATTCATTTAAATGAGCGGATTTCCCTTGATATGCTCATATTGTTGTTTTATGTTGCATATATCAGTTTTTCATGGATTTACGCATTAAGATATGGATTTCATGTGATTTATGGATTTGATAACCGTGGGGGTATTTCTAGAAAAATATGTATTGTTTGAAAACCTGGTTTCTCTTGATATGATATTTCAGTGCGTCCACCATGTGATTTCTCGGTTCTGTGATTTGGCTTGTGATACCCGATTCGAGGAGCGGGAGGCACCGTCTGCGGGTACATGGTGGACCCGGTATGGTACCCCGGGGCGAGTGGTGATTTCGTGGTGTAGACGATAAGCCTGGCAATGGGACCACTACCTACCGGTGATTGTATTTGGACTCGGTGGTTATCGTGGGGATACCGACCGGAGTGAGGTATGACATATCGTCAAGGCCAGTCGTGGTGACGGAGCCTGAGTTATGGGGATTTACGTGTCGATGGTAGACACGGGTTTTCATGATGTTTCGGGTGTCGATGTTAGACACTCAGGATCCATGAGACTTACAGGACGTGAGGGCCGATCTGAGGATGCGGTGCCTGAGGATTTGGGATTTAATGTGTCAGTGAGGGACACTGGTGTTTTTCCATGCTAATGATTTTGCATGAGATTTTATATTATATCATCTCACACTCAGGATTATGTTGTTATGCATTGCTTCATGTAGTTGTAGTACCCTGATGATGTACTTTTACATGATTGTTGCATATTCACTTATCATACTTATGTATCGGATTACATGTGAAAGATAAATCGCTATTCTTGCATACTTGCGAGTATAGTATGTTGTTGATTACTATTCACGAGTTGGCAACTCACCCCCGTTGTGCCACAGTGTTTTGCAGTACTTACCCACAAAGTAGTCGCGGCAGGGCGTCTTATCATGTCTACTTTTGCGGATACCGCTACGTTAGGCAGTGAGGCCTTTGCTCTCAGGTGGAATTGCGGTTATCTGTCTGTATATTGTATATCTTTTGTTGGATCTAGTATTCTCCATCTACCACTTATTGTATATGACTTAGAGACGACATGTGAGGATTCGGTGTGGTATTATTTTGGTGACTTTGGGTGTCGTGCTCGTGGGAGCCGGTTATGTTGGAAAGTTTTACCTCTTTATGCAGTTTTCCTTTATATTCTTCGCTTCGGCGTCGTATTTATATGTTGTGGTGATTGTCTCCGCCGTTGGGCGTGATTTTTCTCCCATTTGGGATACTTTATATTTTATCTATGTTGTTCCCGTTTTTGGCGCTAGTTTTTAGAAAGGAGGTGCTGCCGAAATTTTCAAGAAAGAAAACTAGAGTTAGAGATTTTACTTGTGATTTTTCAAATGTTAAAACTATGCTTTTCTCCGTTGATCCAGATTTGGGTGGTTTAGATTTCTGGGTTTCGGCTTACTTGAGTTGCGTACGCCTGTAGACGTTACGTAGTTTAAGTGCCGGTTACGGGCCAAATTTTTGGGTCGTGACAAAGTTGGTATCAGAGCTCTAGGTTTTACCTTTCGGTGTTTAGGATGACCTTGGTATGATGGAGTAGGTAGGTTAAGCAGAGTGACGTAGCATTTGTATGTTCCGCGGCATACTTACGACACGGTACTCCGCCTAAGTGACCTTAGGACTTATTGATTGATATTCTTCCGTGATGATATACATTCTTGTGATTCGATTCCTGTTTCCTTATCGAATCTTGTTTCAATTTCCAGCCTATATGCCTCCGAAGACTGCGAGGGCACAGAGAGCGGCCGCGAGGGCCGAGGTGAGGACTGACCAGTGCGGTACGCCTGTTATACCGGAGCATATTGCTATGATTGGGGTTGGTTTGCAGGACCTGCGCCAGATGATGGGGACTTTAGTAGAGGCCAATCGAGCGCAGGGGCAGGCAGTTGTTCCACCCGTTGCAGGGACCACGATGGTACCTACAGTTCTGGCAGTTGTAGTTACAGCTCCGGAGGTTACTACCGTGTCACTGACAGATTTTATGAGGCTGAGGCCTCCGGTGTTTACTGGCACAGATGTTACTGAGGATCCGCAGTCGTTTATCGACTGGATGGCCATGATTTGTCGTTCGCTCCGATGCTCCGATGGGATATGGGTAGAGTTTGCGAGTTTCCGGCTGGAGGGTCTGGCCCAGAAGTGGTGTGGGTCGTTGGAGACGGGCAAAGCCGCTGTTCTTGCTCCTATGACCTAGGCTGAGTTTGTGACGGTGTTTCTCACCCGTTTTCTTCCACCGAGCGTCATGGATGCGCGAGCACGCAAATTTGAGTCATTACGTCAGACTCCGGGGATGACGGTGTCTGAGTATGATGTACTGTTTACCGAGCTGTCTATGTATGCTCCGTACTTGGTGGTGACTGAGGAGATGAGGGTGAAGAGGTTTGTTCGAGGCCTGCTTACCCAGTTGTTCGTAGCCATCAGAATTCAGCATTGCGACACGTATGCGGCAGCTGTCGATGCAGCCCTATTAGTGGAGGAGCGTCTTGCTGAGTCATCGGTTGTTCCCGAACCGAAGAGGACCCGTACGGATGTACCAGCATGGAGACAGAGGTTTGCATGCCGAGGGAGAGTTCCTTCAGACTCGGGGAGTAGCAGAGACATGGGACGGGGCCAGTTATTCAGTTCTTATTCCCAGGAGGGCCAACGACCGTCTTATGGGTGCTTCGGATGTGACAATCTACATCATCTTGTTCGGGATTGTACCGTGGTGCGTCAGAGAGGGCCAGCTGTACCTCAGGTTACCTTACCACCTTCTCCGCCTCAGAGAGCGTTGCCTCTTATTCATGTTGTTGCGCCGCGTCAGACTCCTGTTCAGAGAGGTCGTGGTCGCGGTGGTTTTGTGCCGAGAGGACGAGGTAGCGGAGGCAGAGGACAGCCAGTAGCCGGTTGAGGGCATGCACGGTTTTTTGCCTTAACTCGCCAGGACGCTCAGGCGTCAAATGCTGTTGTTTCAGGTATCCTTTCTATATGTTCTTATGATGCACATGTTCTTTTCGATCCGGGAACTACGCATTCGTATGTTTCTACGCACTTCATGTAGAGGTTAGGCCGAGAGTCGTGTATGCTTGATCAGCCACTTGTCGTGACTACTCCTATGGGAGAGTCGTTTGTTGCGCGACACGTGTTCCGATCGTGTGCTGTCCGTTTAGGAGACAGAGATCTGTCCGTCAACTTGATCCTTATTGAGATGTTGGTCTTCGACGTTCTGTTAGGCATGGAATGGATAGGCACTTGCTATGCGTCCGATGACTTCCGCGGGAAGACGGTTAGATTTTGTTTTCCCGGCGAGTCAGTGTTTGTTGTGCAGGGGGACCGTGGTGCCGCCCCTCACAGTTTGATTTCTGTCCTGTGCGCTAGTCGTCTTTTGAGGAGGGGATGTCGGGGATTCTTGTCTGTCATTCATGATACTGGAGCCACAGTGGAGTCGTTGGACCAGGTTTCTACCGTGCGAGAGTTTCCCGACGTCTTTCCCGATGAGTTACCTAGGTTGCCGCCACAGCGCGATATTGAGTTCTGCATTGATCTGATTCCTGGAACGGAGCCTATTTCTATACCGCCTTATCGGATGGCTCCGGCAGAGCTTAGAGAGCTTAAAGATCAATTGTAAGTGTTTCACGATTTTGGACTTGTACGTCCGAGTGTTTCGCCGTGGGGAGCTCCTGTTCTGTTCGTCAAGAAGAAGCATGACAGTTTGAGGCTATGTGTGGATTATCGTCAGTTGATCCGAGTTACGGTGCGGAACAGGTATCCTTTACCTCGGATTGACGATTTATTCGATCAGCTCCAGGGTGCGAAACATTTTTCTAAGATTGATTTACGTTCGGGTTATCATCAGTCGCGGATTCGGAATGATGACATTCCGAAGACTGCTTTTCGTACGCGCTATGGGCATTATGGGTTTTTGGTGATGTCGTTCGGACTCACCAATATGCCAGCAGCATTCATGGATCTGATGAACCAGATTTTCAGGCCGTTCCTTGACCAGTTTATTATAGTGTTTATCGATGACATACTGGTCTACTCTAGGAGTCGTGAGGAGCATGAGCAGCACTTGAGGATTACTTTGCAGATATTGAGAGAGCACCAGCTGTTTGCTAAATTCTCAAAGTGCGCATTTTTGCTTGATAGAGTTGACTTCCTGGGTCATGTGGTGACGGGTGATGGTATATTGTGGACCCGAGGAAGATCGAGGCTGTACAGCTTTGGCCCAGACCAGTATCGGTGACTGAGGTCCGCAGCTTTTTGGGCTTAGCTGGTTATTGTCGTCGTTTTGTGCAGGATTTCTCGAGTATCGCTGCACCGCTGACGGGACTGGCCGGAAGGGAGTTCCTTTTCTTTGGACTGATGCGTGCGAGCAGAGTTTTCAGCAGTTGAAGACTTGGTTGACGACAACACCAGTTCTTTCTTTACCCTCTGGATCGGGCGACTATGTTGTTTTTTGTGATGCTTCTCGAGTGAGGCTCGGCTGTGTTCTGAAGCAGCACGACAGAGTGATTGCTTACGCTTCTAGGCAGCAGATGAAGCACGAGCAGAATTACCCCACTTATGATCTTGAGATGGCCGCGGTGGTCTTTGCGTTGATGATTTGGAGACACTACTTGTACGGAGAGTCGTGTCAGATCTTCACGGATCACAAGAGCTTGAAGTATATCTTCTAGCAGCGGGATCTGAACCTGAGACAGCGCCGATGGATGGAGCTAGTGAAAGATAATGATTGTGAGATCCTTTATCACCCGGGTAAGGCGAATGTGGTAGCTGATGCTTTGAGTAGTAGGCCCGGGGGTAGCTTATCCTAGTTGAGCGCAGTTCAGCGTCATTCTTCTGCAGATTGGCAGCTCTTGTGTGATGGTAGTGTGCAGTTCGAGTTCACCTCCACTGGGCGACAGGTTGCTCATGTCCGCGCCCGTCCACTACTATTTTATCGTATCCGTGAGGCGCAACCCAGTGATGCCCGTTTGTCCGAGATTCTTGAGCTTGTTCGACAGGGTACAGTTTCGGAGTTCATGATTGATGTCTAGGGTATGCTACGATGCGGGACTCACTTGTGTGTACAAGATGCTGATGGGTTGAGACGTGAGATCCTAGAGCAGGCACATCAGTCGGCCTTTAGAGTTCATCCAGGTTCCACCAAGATGTACCGTGGCTTGAGAGACTTTTACTGGTGGGAAGGGATGAAGTACGATATTTCGGACATCGTTTCGAGGTGCCTGACTTGTCAGCAAGTCAAGGATGAGCATCAGAAACCGGCCGGAGAGTTGCAGACTTTACCCATTCCGGAGTGGAAATGGGAGAAGATTTCCATGGACTTCATTGTGGGTATACCCAGGACCAGTAGAGGGTATGACTCCATTTGAGTTATTGTTGACCGGTTGACGAAAGCGGACCACTTCCTTCCAGTGAAGGCTACTTTCGGTTATGCTCAGTATGCTCAGTTGTACATAGATGAGATTATGCGTTTGCACGGTGTTCCCACATGCATAGTATCCGACAGAGGCACCCAGTTCACTAGCCGTCTTTGGCAGAAGCTACAGGAAGCTTTGGGTACCCGGTTGAGTTTTAACACCGCTTTTCATCCACGGACCGATGGTCAGTCGGAGCGGACTATACAGACTCTGGAGGATATGCTCCGTGCATGTGTGCTTTATTTTGGTGGCAGTTAGGATCGTCACATGCCGTTGATTGAGTTCTCATACAACAACTTTCAGGAGACTATTCAGATAGCACCTTTTGAGGCTTTATATGGTAGGAAGTGTCGATCTCCAGTCTGCTGGACCGAACTTAGTGAGAGTCTAGTTTTGGGACCCCAGCTAGTTCAGGAGGCTATGAAGAAGATCCAGCTGATTCAGGACAGGATGAGAGCAGCCCAGCAGGCAGAAGTCTTATGCCGACCGTCGTCGTCGCAGACTTGAGTTCGCAGTGGTGGATCATGAATTCCTGAGGATTTCTCCGATGAAGGGCGTTATGTGATTTGGCAAGAGGGGGAAGCTCAGTCCCAGATTTGTAGGTCCTTTCGAGATCCTTGAGCGAGTGGGTTCTGTTGCTTATCGTTTGGTGCTCCCGCCCAGTTTTCCGAATGTTCACCCTGTTTTCCATATGTCGATGTTTAGTAGATATCTTCATGATCCTTCTCACATGATTCAGCATGAGACCATTCAGCTTGAGCGCGATCTTTCGTTCACCGAGCAGCGGTAGTTATTTTGGATCGGCAGGTGAAGAAACATCGGTCAAGGGTCTTGCCGTCTGTGAAGGTTCAATGGCGTAGCCCTACTAGTGAGGAGATCACTTGGGAGGCCGAGAGCGAGATGCGGAAGAAATTCCCTCATCTCTTTAAAGATACGCTTAGTATGAAATTTTAATTCGCGGACCGAATTTCTCTAAGGGGGGGGGGAGATTGTAATGTTTTAGAAATCGTTATGCGAATTTTTCCGTTTTAGGGTAAAATTGTCGGTATTTTCCGTTTTAACCCGACTGTGTTCAAACGACCATATAGACTTGCCAGCACCTAGTTTAGCTAAAATAAAGCTAGTGCACAAGCTTTGGGGGTATATGGGACGTTTTGGTTCAGATAGATTTTTTCCCAATTTTAATATTATTTTATTGCGGTATTCACATTTTGGGAAATTTCTCTTTTGTAATCTTTTCCATAAACCAAACTGGAGTAAACCAAAACCTTCCCACAATATCTAGATTTTTGTGTTGACTAGGATTAAAGGTTAAATAAAAGAAAAGAAAAGAAAAGAATCTAGAGGTGCATGCATGTACATGTGAAAGCATTTATGTGCATTTATGATGAATTAAGCTAGAACAACCCACACAAAGCCCCCACCTCCTTACTTGGCCGAGCTCCTTCCCTCCCCTACTGCCCTTGATCATTCCTTTCCTTTTTTGCATAATTTCTAGCACAATAAATCCCCAAAATCCTAAAATACATCACAAAAATACCTTAAGTCTTGATTTTTGTTCTCGGATCACTTGGAGCTAGGAAAGCTTGGATCTTGTGAGCAAGTATTGATAGGTATAATCCCTAATCTGTTAATTAGGAGTTTTTATGTTATGTAGCTCGTTGGTTATTGTTTAGAACATGTTAGATATCGGTTTGTGAAATATCGTATTTTTAGTGTCTTTTAGAGCCTCTGTGAACTGCTGTGACCTGGGATTTTTACAGAAAAATCAAACAAATTTATAGTGATGTACTGTGACCCTGGAGCACCACCTGAGACACGTAAACTAACCCACCGGCCTCGGCCGGCGACCCTAGGCGAAATTCCGGCGACGCCGGCTTTTGAGGGAAGTGATGGGGTTTGGTTTTTGTGGGTAATTGTCTGCTGTTGGTAAGGGGTGTTTGGTACTGTTTACTTTTTTAGTATTTAAAGTATGCAAAATCTGGAATCGTTTACCTATAATAAAGTGTTTTGAATCCTCGTGTTACGTAATCCGACACGAATCGTGATCTGATGCAGCTGTTGTACTCAGATTGGTTTAGTAGTGTCCCAACGCACGTTAGCCACTATACGGACACTCGTGAGTTAGTTTAGTGTTGGTGCGTCGTTTAAAGTGTAGTTTTACGTTATATTAGTCGATTCTGAGATGTTTGCACTATTTGTGTGTTGTGATTTTATAGCGTCGCAAGCGGGGACTTCGGACGCTGTGAACAAGGGGAAGCAGGTGGTCGGATTTTCATAGTTGGAGACCATTTGTGAGTAGATTTAACATCTACGGGGAAATCTCCAATATGGCGTTATGCGTCGGGGCCGATATGATAGGATAGCTGCATGTTATTGCATATTGGTTAATTTCATGTGAATGTCATTGCATAGTAGTATCTGTTGTACTTTTAGATATAACACATTACTGACGGTTCATGTTCCACGAGCACTAAATTGTATGCTACACCCACATCGTCAGTAATTGCCATGACACGTACAAACCACCTACATACGTGATATGGTAGTGGATAGGGATAGTGGAGGTAGTAATTCTTATTCCTTTGTGCATAGGAGATATTGTTGACACCTACATACGTGTTATTTTGTTTGACATGGATAGTTAAGATAGTAACTCTTAATCCATTTCACGTATAGCTGACTATAGCTACTTGTACATCTTGCATACATATTGACATGTACACTCACATAGTCTATTACAGCTACATGTATATCATGCACACATATTGACATGTACACCCGCATATTTTCGCTATAGTTGTATGTACCCTAAGTGGTATTGTTTTGATATGTGCTATTGAGTTGTTGATCATTGCGCTTATGAAATGCATTATACATACTTGCTTACATGTAGATACTTAAACCTGGCTACACTTACAGGTACACCACATATGATGCTGCACTTGTTTTTCATGGAGGATTTTGGGAACCGCAAGATATATTTTAAGGATGAATTCATTTAAAAGAGTGGATTTCCCTTGATATGCTCATAAAGTTGTTTTATGTTGCATATATCGGTTTTTCATGGATTTACGCATTGAGATATGAATTTCATGTGATTTATAGATTTGAGAACCGTGGGGGTATTTCAAGAAAAATATGCATTGTTTGAAAACCCGGTTTCTCTTTATATGATATTTCAGTGCGTCCACCATGTGATTTCTCGGTTCTGAGATTTAGCTTGTGATACTCGATTCGAGGAGCGGGAGGCACCGTCTGTGGGTACATGGTGGAACCGGTATGGTACCCAGGGCCGAGTGGTGATTTCGTGGTGTAGACGATAATCCTGGCGGTAGGACCACTACCTGCCGGTGATAGTATTTGGACTTGGCGGTTATTACCGGGATACCGACCGGAGTGAGGTATGAAATATCGTCAGGACCAGTCGTGGTGACGGCGCCTGAGTTATGGGGATTTACGTGTCGATGCTAGACACGGGTTTTCCTCATGTTTCGGGTTTCGATGTTAGACACTCAGGTTCCATGAGACTTACAGGATGTGAGGGCCGATCTGAGGATGCGGTGCCTGAGCATTTGGGATTTGATGTGTCATTGAGGGACACTGGTGTTTTTCCATGCTGATGATTTTGCATGAGATTTTAGATTATATCATCCCACACTCAGGATTATGTTGTAATGCATTGCTTCATGTAGTTGTAGTACCTTGATGATGTAATTTTACATGATTGTTGCATATTCACTTATCATACTTATGCTATCGGATTATAAGTGTTAGATAAATCGCTATTCGTGCATACTTGTGATTACAGTATGATGTTGATTACTATTCACGAGTTGGCAACTCACCCCCGTTGTGCCACAGTGTTTTGCAGGACTTGCCCTCAGAGTAGACGCGGCAGGGCATCTTATCATCTCTACTTTTGCGGATACCGCTACGTTAGGCAGTGAGCCCTTTGCTCTTAGGTGGGTTTGCGGTTATTTATCTATATATTGTATATCTTTTGTTGGATCTAGTATTCTCCATCTACCACTGTTTGTATATGACTTAGAGACGACATGTGTGGATTCGGTGTTGTATTATTTTGGTGACTTTGGGTGCCGTGCTCGTGGGAGCCGGTTATGTTGGAAAGTTTTACCTCTTTATGCAGTTTTCCTTTATATTCTGCGCTTTGGCGTCGTATTTATATGTTGTGGTGATTGTCTCCACCGTTGGGCGTGATTTTGCTCCCATTTGGGATGCTTTATATTTTATCTATGTTTTACCCATTTTCGGGGCTAGTTTTTACAAAGGAGGTGCTGCCGAAATTTTCAAGAAAGAAAACAAGAGTTAGAGATTTTAATTGTGATTTTCCAAATGTTAAAACTATGCTTTTCTCCGTTGATCCAGATTTGGGTGGTTTAGATTTCTGGGTTTCGGCTTACTTGAGTTGTGTACGCCTGTAGACGTTACGTAGTTTAAGTGTCGGTTACGGGCCAAATTTTTGGGTCGTGACAATATGTCTTGATCTATGATGGGACCGGGTTTCCTTGGCTAAAGCCACAGATCCATTATTATCAAAATACACAGGTATTGGATGCTCAATGGATGGAACCACACAATGTTCAGCAATTGAAAGGTTACGCTAGTGCCCCGGCCGACTACCGTGGCCAAATGCGGAAGAAATTTTTTTCTAACGATTAGAACATGGCACAAGAATAATCTTTAACCCGAATCTTTCCATTAACCTATCTAGCAAAAGTAGTAGTGCTATCTACTATGAAAGAAGTCTCACCAAACGATCCGATTCTTTCGGTCTTCTTTCCTCTTCGTTAGCTCCAAGTGGCCACCTTGAACAAGCTTGATCTTCTTTGTTGACTCATTTGGTTCTCCGCGATCGATCTTGCTCTCCGGTCCTCCTTTGTCGTAGATGATCCACCTGAGGGATATGATCCATGGCTCTAGCTCCTCACAATATGTCAAGTGGAGCAACTAGAGAACTTGGGTTGATAAACCAAGTAGTCTAGGATGTAGTGTGAAGATCTAAGTGTTTGCTATCCTTTCTTGCATCTTCACTTGTTTCACAACTCATGAGACGGGTAGTGAAGAGGAAGATGATGAAGGTGGAGGAAACTCAAGAGGAGGGACGAGGTGAAGAAAAATGGGAGCTCAAGAATTATGTAGCATGCATGAGAGAGAAAATCAACACAAAGGTTTTGTATATGAATTCTCATGAATAAACAAGTGTTGCCATGCTTCAGTAGTAACCACAAATGAATAAAGAATTCATTTGTGAACTATTGAAGTCGTGCCACTCACCATGCCTCCCTCTCCTTAATTTCCACCTCATTTCCATTTATCAATAAATGGAAAAGTCCATGATAAGTTTTCCACCTTCTAGAAGGTAATCTCTAATAAAATAAGGATTACAGTCTGCTGTATATACATACCTGCATTCGGATAAAAACACGGATGCCTAAAGAGATAGAATAATACGAAAAATATAATTCTAGAATATACATATCGAAATACATTATGTAAACTATTAATCAATAACTGATTTAATAATCCGGCTCAAACCGGAGCCGGCTAGAATTACCTACTGTCCGATCGAAAGTACAAGTACAAAGTATATCAATCGATCGAGACCCTGCACGTATCCAATATGGCTACTACATCATTTCTCCTGAACTAGGGAAACCCTCTGAATGGGACTCTAAAGACTCGTCAGTATGCCGCCAATGAGTTACTGGATAAATCCATAACCACAAGCAAGTCAGCGGCACTAGCTGTACGTAACGGCTACCCGAGTACCAGTCGAAAAGGAAGGCCGACGAGCAAACTCATCCGGAAACCTACTGAGCCTATCTATGATAATCTCCATACAGTCCGGTCTCTTCGTCTGAGAGTATCACATACTGGGTCTAGGGGGTAGTAAACGTCAGACCCTGATAACCTGGTAATTCTTGCAGATGCGGCTCAGGACCAATCCGGGAAACTACTGATCAGTCTATCAGTAAATCCCAACTGCCTTGGCCTAGGTTTTATGGTCCTAACCAATCGAACACAGTGTGATATCAACTCCCAATACTGGGAGAGACGAATCCCCGACAGTCGCTCTCTACCACCATGTGGCTCGGGACTGTACCCAACAAAAACCTGTTCGCACGACTCAGTAGAGCCGTGGTAGGGTAGTGATAAAATCTCAGTGGCAACTCACACGAGACAAATGACGATCTCATGTCTAAAGTGTAAGTCCACGTTGCCCACCCCGGTGCTTGCGGGGAGGCGGAAAACGGAATAAAAATCGGATTTTTATGAGCTTAGGCAACATGGACTATGCTTAGAAGGATCTTTGCTAAACGAAAACTTGCTAAAGCTAACTAATAACTAGCTAAGAGCTAGAAAGTTTATACCTTTGGTCTTTTTGTCCTTCTCTCCTTGCTCCTAGAAGTAGTGGAAGGAGGTCACCTTGTCGTCTTCTCCCGTCAATGAAAGATCCACCCGAAAGCCTCAAAATTTGGCTTCAACTCCAAGCTAGGAGTAACTAGGGTGCAAGAAGTGCTAATTCTTGAACCATATATGAGAGTAGAGAAGATCAAGAGAGGGTTTTTCTCAAGCTCAAGTGTTTCTCAACACATGAGAGGGGAGAGCTTGAGGGAGAGGAAAAACAAGAGAGAGAAATGAAATGAGAGAATGAGAATAATATCAAGCCTTCTCACTAATATGTGTATATTATTCTAATTAAATAATTAGCTAGATAATTGTCATGGTTAATCATGACTTGACCATTATCATTTCAATTTGTAAGGATCAAAAAGCATCTTCCAAAAGAAATGAAGATGGTTAAAGTGTCAACCTAGGTCAACAAGTCAAGGAAGTCAAATAGGCAACATCCATAACCATGCACAATTATTGAACTAATTATCAATTAACAATAATACACACATAAACATTAGGGTTAATAAAATGACAATAGCCATTAACCCTAATCAAGGTCCTCTCCCTCTGTCTCAAGCAACTGTGCATACGCACCCGCATTCGTGATCCGAAGAACACGAATACAATGAGAAAAACCAATCCTAAATCATATACTAGGATCCGGCTTAAAACAAAGCCCGCTAGTATATGCTGTCCGGACAGCAAACGTGCACAAGTGCGCGGATGTGAACGAACCCTGTCGCAAAACCATGTGACCTCTGCTCATTTTGCCTAAAGGAGAATAGCTCTCTGTGTGGGACTCTAAAGACTCGACACTACGCTGGCAGTGGGTTTAACCACAGACCGCAAGCGGCACTAGCTGTACGTAACGGTCCCAGTTAGATGTCGATAAGAAGACTGACGAGGTGAACCCCATCTGAACTCCTACTGAGCCTGTATGTGACAATCTCCGTACAGTCCGGTCTATTCGTCTGATACATCGCATGGCGGGCCTAGGGGGCGGTGAACGTCAGTCCCCTAATAGCGGTACAAGTCGTGCCGGAGTGAAGCCCAGAACACCCTGAGATAACACTGGAAACCTACCAGTATATCTCGCTTGCCCTGGCCAGGGACTACTCGTGTAATGGCTCTCCTGGACACAGCGCGATGTCAACCCCCAATACTGGGAGAGACGAATCCTTTCTAACCGTCACTGCCTCCAAGTGCTTCGGGACTGCACCCAAAAAATACCTGTTTGCACGACTCCTTTGAGCCGTGGTAGGGAAGTAATCAAAGTGCAGTGGGAACACACTCGAGGCGAAGTGACAGTGTCAAGTCAACGGACTAAGCTGTACTCATGTCACCTGGGAACTGATAACTCACGATAGGTATAATACCAACCAACAGTTCCTGACGAGTCCTGTCTAGTGTACTCGTAACCTAACGAGCACCCGCATACTATCTCAAGTACGTCGTACTGACGGCTGTGGGACAGACCGTCTCCCACACTGGGATGAGAAGCGCATACGCTAGTCTACTCCGGAGTATCGATGCCCTGTCTCGATAGTCCAACGACTAGGGACCTGTATAAGGATGTGCTTATAGATCACCCAGCTCCCACGAGTGTGAGCGCCATCACCACGCTGGTAATCAAGCAAAGATCCTAAGGGCTCTACTAATATGTATATCAGCAATATGCTAAAAGAAACACATGCACATATTAAAGCAGAGACAAACCAAGTAGCATACTACCATTTCGAGCAAGATTATATATACAACTGTGAATATCCCAAGCTTCCATCAAGTAATATACAAACTAGTATGATACAGTAATGGCCTCTAGGGCATATACACTAACAATCTCCCACTTACACTAAGGCCATGTACTGGCGTATCGAAGACCTATCATCTCGATCGGCCGCTCGAACTGAGTCTGGGGTAAGGCCTTGGTGAATGGATCTGCAGTGTTATCCTCTGATGCAACTCTCCGGACCTCGATCTCCTGGCGATCTACGATCTCCCTGATCAGGTGATATCGCCTTAAGATGTGTCTGGATTTCTGATGGGATCTGGGTTCCTTCGCTAAAGCTATAGCCCCGTTGTTGTCGCAATACAGAGGTATTGGGTCAACAATGGACGGAACCACCTGAAGTTCTCTCAAGAACTTCCTCATCCAGACAGCTTCTTTTGCGGCATCAGATGCAGCGATGTATTCCGCTTCCATCGTCGAGTCTGCAACGGTTTCCTTTTTGGAGCTCTTCCAACACACCGCCCCTCCATTGAGGGTAAAGACAAAACCCGACATGGACTTGGAATCATTCTTGTCACTCTGGAAGCTGGAGTCAGCAAAGGCCTCAATCTGCAGGTCTTTTCCGCCATACACCAAGAACATCTCCTTAGTCCTTCTCTCGTACTTGAGAATGTTCTTTACTGCTATCCAATGTTTCTCCCCAGGGTTTGACTGATACCTGCTTACCACACTCAGTGCATAAGCCACATCCGGTCTGGTACACAACATCGCATATATTATAGAGCCTACCGCAGAAGCGTAGGGTATAATAGACATGCGATCCCTCTCCAAATCATTCTTGGGAGACATCTCTTTGGAGAGGGCGATCCCGTGACAAGCCGGTAAATTACCGCGCTTGGAATCTTCCATACTGAATCTCTTCAGTATGGCGTCTATGTACCTAGACTGCGAAAGTCCTAATATCCTCTTGGATCTGTCACGGTAGATCCGGATACCCAGAATGTATGTGGCATCACCCAGGTCTTTCATGGAGAACCTGTGTGACAAGAACCCCTTGAAAGATTGTAGCATAGGAATGTCATTTCCTATTAAGAGAATGTCATCCACGTATAAAACGAGGAATACTACAGTTCTCGCTACAAATCTACAATAGATGCATGGTTCATCTGGATTTTTGATAAAGCCAAATTCCTTGACCTTCTCATCAAAACAGATGTTCCAACTCCGCGATGCCTGCTTTAGTCCATAAATGGACTTAAGCAACTTGCACACCTTTCCGCTGCTCCCACTCTGAATGAAACCCTCTGGCTGATCCATATAGACACACTCCTCTAAATGACCATTTAGAAAAGCTGTCTTTACGTCCATCTGCCAAATCTCATAATCGTGGAAGGCAGCAATGGCAAGAAGGATCCGAATGGATTTCAGCATAGCTACTGGAGAAAAGGTTTCTTCATAGTCCAAACCAGGTCGCTGACGAAAGCCCTTTGCTACCAGTCTAGCATTATAGGTCTCAACCTGTCCATCTACACCAATCTTCCTTTTGAAGATCCACTTGCATCCTACGGGTTTTACCCCATCTGGAGCAATGTCCAACGTCCATACTTTGTTGGTGTACATGGACTCCATCTCGGTCCGCATTGCATCCAGCCATTTTACCGAGTCGACGCTCTGAATGGCTTGCTGGAAGCTAGTAGCTCATCACAGTCTATGATGCAATCCTCTCTATCCCCGTCAATGAGAAAACAGTAGTATCTCTCGGGCGGATGAGACTGCCTACTACTCCTACGGAGTGGCGTGGGAATGTCCTGATCTTTCGAGCCCTCTGGTTCAACCAAGCTTTCAGTAATAGCTCGTGGTTCTGGAATTTCTTCCAGTTCTATTGTGCTCCCACTTAATTCTTTTTCTATGAACTGGTGTTCTAGAAAGTGGGCATGGCGAGAAACAAGGACTTTTTGTTCCTCTTCGCAATAGAAGTAATATCCCTTGGAGTTCTTTGGATATCCCACAAACTTGCACTGTACTGAGCGTGCCTCGAGCTTGTCCGCATGCTGCTTTTTTACAAAAGCTGGACATTCCCATGTCTTAATGTGATTAAGATAGGGTCTTTTCCCACACCACATCTGATATGGTGTAGTAGGCACAGTCTTAGTTGGAACCCGGTTCAAAAGGTATGCAGCTGATTCTAGTGCATATCCCCAAAACGATCGCGGCAACTCAGCATTACTCATCATGGACCGTACCATATCCAATAGGGTTCGGTTCCGTCTCTCCGATACACCATTATGTTGCGGAGTGTTTGGAGGAGTAAGCTGAGAGAGAATTCCATTCTCTTTTAAGTAACCCAGGAACTCGGCACTCAAGTATTCACCACCTTGATCAGATCTCAGTGTCTTTATACTTTTTCCTGTTTGTTTTTCTACTTCATTCTTATATTCCTGGAATTTTTCAAAAGCCTCGGATTTATGTTTCATTAAGAAGACATAACTGTACCTTGAAAAGTCATCCGTAAAAGTAATGAAGTAAGAATAACCGCTTCGCGCATGTGTAGACATTGGACCGCACACGTCGCTGTGTACGAGTCCCAAGAGCTTGCTCGCTCTTTCTCCGTGTCCAGTAAACGGAGTCTTTGCCATCTTTCCCTTGAGACATGATTGACAAGTTGCATACGATTGATATTCGAACGAATCCAAATATCCTTCTGTGTGTAACTTAATCAACCTTCTCTCATTGATGTGAACCAGTCTACAATGCCATAAGAAAGTTTTATTGATTTATGGAGACTTTCTTTTGTGTGTATTCTGGACATTGAAAATCTGTGGTTGGTTTAATACGTATATACCGTTGTTCAATGTACCTGACCCAATCAAAGCTTGATTAAGGTGAATGTTCACTACATTACTTACAAATGCAAATTCATAACCTTCTTTAGATAATAAAGATACAGAAATGATATTACAGGTTGCATTTGGTACATAATAACAACTACGCAAAACCAAAAAATGTCCATCTGACAATCCCAGGTGATAGTCCCCCACGGCCTCAGCATCCATGCTAGCACCGTTCGCAACTCTGAGGGTCATGTCACCTGCCTTCAAAACACTACGCTTTCTCAACGCCTGCAAAGAATTACAGATATGAGATCCTGATCCGGTATCCAATACCCAGGAAGTATAGTTTATTGATAGACAGTTTTCAATAACATACACACCTGAAGCTGAAGCTGCAACTCGCTTCGAATCCTTGGTTCTGGCTTTCCAAGCCTTGCAATCCTGTTTCCAGTGACCACTTTTGTGCAATAGAAGCATTATTCCTTCCCCACTAGCTTCCCCGCTATCTTTGTTGCTTTACCTTTTCCCTTCGTATCCACTTTACCGACACCGCCTCTTGGTTTGGCGGGGGCTTTCTTCTTCTTACCCTTGGCTTTCGCCTTGGATCTAGAAGAGGAAGATCCTCCTACAAACAAAGTGGATGTCTCCCTACCTTTCTGTAGGGTGCCCTCAGCACTCCTCAACATGTTCAGAAGTTCGGAAAGTTCTACCTCCTTTCCTTGCATGTTGAAGTTAAGAATAAACTGGGCATAAGTGGAAGGAAGGGACTGGAGAATCAAATCAGTATAGATTTCATTCTCCAACGTGGTCCCAAGGTCTGCGAGCTCCTCAATGTAGCCAATCATCTTAAGCACGTGTTCCGCTACCGATGATCCGACGGCCAACCTTGCCGAAAATAGCTTCTTCGACACTTCGTATCTTGATACGAGACTGCTCCCCATACAGTTCTTTTGTATGAAGAAATATGGACTCAAGGTCCATATTCTCATGCCTCCTCTGATGTTCATTGTCCATCGAGGCTAATACGAGGCATTTGGCCTTCGCGCAATCTATCTCCTATGTCTTACGGATTTCCTTATCCGCGATGCTGGAGGTGGGACCTGGGACAGGGGGAGCTTTAGTGGTAAGGACATACCCCAACTTGTTGTAAGTGATTGCCATCTTGACATTCCTGAGCCAATCTTTGTAGTTTGGCCCTGTCAATATGTTTTTATCTAATAATAACTTAAGTCCGGTCATCATGAATGGTCGCGGCAATTAGGAAAGAGAAAAGAAACACTTTAGCATGATGCTCTTGCAAGTTTAGAGTGGTTTTTAATTTGTCTAAACTGGATGGCTCCCACTGTCTCTCGAATCCTTTCTCAAACCGTAAAGAAAGGATTAGTCAGGATTACTCTCACCGTACAATACTTGCTTAACCGTTCATCCAGGCCAGTGTCGGTACTTCGAGGGAGGTTTTCCAACGCTTTCGCGAAGTTCCTTAATTAAGTAACCTCTTTTCCCTGTGGGCGTAGCCCCGCTAACACCTTTCTAGACACCTACTAAGTTTATAGCATTGATCGTTAAGTGAGAGTTTTCCCGAGGAGTAGCATATACTCACAGTAGGATCGGGATCCAAATATCATCGCGTGATAAAACCGAAGAAATCCTACCAGAATCATCACACTCCAAATGGTATGCAAAGCTACCAAGTTTCAGCACTTATGAAACTCCTGATGTGGATTTTTGCCCCATGCTCTTATGACCTTGACTTTGGCCAAAATATCATAAGTCACATGTCAAGTTCTACCCGTCATTCTCCAGGTTAATTTGGACCCACCCGTAGCTACCCTTGACTTTGGCCAAAATGGCAGCACGACTGTCCCAAACCAACGCATCTATCTATGCTGCACATGAATACCCAATAGCTACCAATCACTATGCCTTGACTTTGGCCAAAATACATAGCTTGTATACTTTTTGACCATTCATGTGGAATGACGGAGGGCTACTGTCACGACCCGAAAGAGCACGTGACTGGCCCTCGAACCATATGAAATCTATAGGACTCCATCTGATCCAAGTAAGCCAAAGCCCAGAAATCTAAAACCATTTTAAGAGTAAGTGAAGAAAACTGGTTTAAAGAAGTGAAGGAAAATATGTTTGAAGTCGAGGTTTTTAAATAACTAAGCCGAAGGTGCATTTTTAAAAGGTAAAGTCTTTTCTAAAAATTTCGGCAGAGTTTCTTTTGTAAATACTGTCCCCGAACGGGATACAACATGCATAACATATATACAATGATAAAAGGCATCCCCAAGCGGGAGCTAGCTCTTCGTCAATTGACGGTCACAACCACACATGCAATATAATATACAACGCCGAAAGGCGAGGATCGATCCAAAAGAAACACAGTAAGCATGAAAACCGCAATACTACTAAATGCGACTCTAAGGCCAAATAAAACATCACTAAAGTTTGAGTCTGAAACAATAAACAAATTTGGTTGATGGAAATTCTAGATACAAAGAATAATATAAGTACAATGGTGGTTTTGATGCAAAAGGAACCACCTACCAAATGCAATTCACCCGCAAGGAAGCAATGTGCCAGAAATGCCGCAAAGGAACCTGTACGGCAAAACCTGCAAGAACTGTGGCACAACGGGGGTGAGTTGCCAACTCGTGAATAGTGAATAACTACAAGCAGAAACCGAACGCAAGACATAATCCTAGGTCAAAACGATCAGTACAAAATCCTCAATATAAAACATGCAGCCTATAACAAGGCTAGGGTAAATATCTAACCCGAGTGTAATCTCCTGTGCCTGTGTCAGTGCCTCAGGTAGCAATATAACATAAGAATGAGGTATGAATGCATGAGAACATAATACATGTAAATGAAGAAACTGTTTTCATACTTTAGAGAGATTTCCTTTGTATTTTTTAAAATGAGGTATCATAATGAAATCAGCATAAAACAGTGCCTAACATCGGCACAAAACGTAATCCAAATATCCCGATATCTCTGTATCCCAATCACAAAATCTAGGGCGCCGTCAGTCCAGACCGGCCCCTACCATCAATCTCAAGACCACGACGGTATCCTCCGGATATCCGACGCGTCAGGTAAAATCACCGGTCGGTAGTGCTCCCCTGCCAGGCTCAACGTCATCACCACATTCATCTTGCCCCGGGGTACCGCACCGGGTCCACCATGTACCCGAAACGGTTCATCCGTCTCCTCGAATCGGGTTTCCAAATCCATCAGCAAACTCATGGTGGACGACTCATACATCATGGGAAAACCGCACTTTTTATTTTAAAAGAGAGAAAATGTTTATCTGTGTTTTTAGGGTTTTCCTCCAAATCCAGAAAATCTCACGGAAATCCAAATCCAAAACCTCAGTAACACGTAAAATAGTGAATATATGCATGAGAATCCATGAATGCGGCATAACAATGAATATCAGTATGCATGAAGTAGCAGGTAATAACTACAATGTCTAAACTATTAGCTAATAGGTTATGTCAAGCAATAGTATTTTCTAAGGTGTACGTGACATGGCAATTACCGATGAAGATGTGTGTGAGCCGGCAAGTAAGTGTACGTGGTACATACGCAACATCGGTAATGGTGCTGGTGTCCTAACAGCATGATATCAATAATGGAGTATGAAACATAATATAAGAATGCGATGCAAAGCGAACCACAAAAAAAGTGGGAGCTGAATCTAGACGCAACTATAACTAATCTGCATTAATCTAATATAAGTCCTACAAATGGTGCCTTTTGAAATATCACGAATCATGGGGTTTTGAAAATAGGGGCTACGGTGTTTTTATGAAAAGATACGCCTTTTGAAATGTCCGTAGATCCCTTGACCTGTCTTTTAAAATACCCACGACCCGCTAGTTTTGAAATAGGTAGGAGTCTAATCTATTCTAACAAACTACACTAAACTATACAGCTGAACTAACAAGCTGAGCTACAGGTAAGGAAACCGCCTAACATCTGAGTCGATATATATATAGATATAATAGTCGGTGATTCCGCCTCAATAGTATCGCGTACGATACAGTATATCATATGACATCCTCAAGTCATGAGTGCGGATCTATCATCAATGTAAAGCTCATACGGTAAATCGTCGTACGGCATCCCAATAGCTCGGTACGGGTCAATATCACACTATCTCATCACACTTCAGGTATCACTATC
Source organism: Agapanthus africanus (assembly GCA_030015575.1). Classification (NCBI taxonomy): domain Eukaryota; kingdom Viridiplantae; phylum Streptophyta; class Magnoliopsida; order Asparagales; family Amaryllidaceae; genus Agapanthus; species Agapanthus africanus. The sequence goes on along the minus strand of JASDDO010000012.1, from coordinate 290,567,060 downwards.
AACATATCATATAATCTGGGGTACTATTCTATGTCTAGTATAAATCGATACCATCAATAAAGTATGCATGCGGGGGTAAACACACATCCCAAGCCCGCAAAAATCACATTTCGTATCCCAAATACGAATCATATCACATCACCGATCTCGCGGCACAAAGCCCAATTTCATTGACTCATCTCCAAAGTCATCCAATATCATCAACACAGTGCCAGTATAAGTAATATGCAAGGGTGTGCGTGTAGGTGTAATTCTATTCTAGGGTTCGCGACTATGAACTACACTAGTCACTTCTAACCCTACACTATCCATAATACACCTAACTATCATATATAATAACAACTACGGACTGCGGGGGTGCTATACGCCATCCACCCGACTTCCCCCAGTAGATATAATCTACTCACCTAGCGTCTTCATTTGTGGACGTCGCCACGCGCTTGCTTGTCGTCCCGAAGTCTTCATAGGGTACCTACACATCAAAATATCGTATATGCGTATTAAAACCAAATCAAAGCTAAAACGGCACATGAAATCCAAAATGATACGATAAGAGGCCTATAGGTTAAAACCCATGGCACGCCTTCAAAACCATCAACACATCCTCTATATCGTCGTATAAACGCCAAATAGTCGAGGCAAAACACAATCCACAATTGCAGAATTAAAAATACGGAATACGGAAACATGAATCTAAAACAGCAACTTAGGAAATATGTCCCAGATTTTACCCTAGGTCACTTTATACAAATCTATATATACCAGGGGTCTAACATGAACATGTAGGAGCTACAGAAGCAATACGAGCCAAAATGGTGGGACCCAGGCCGCAATTTGCGGCCAATGGGGATAAATTGGCGGCCGGGAAGAAGAAGTGGGAGCTGGGGTCTTGGGGTTAGCTTCCTGGGTGCCTGCACGTGTCACTGTCCAATCAATTTTAATTTAGGGTGTCTCGGGTGATAGCAGATTCAATATACCCTTCACAGATTTCATAAATTCCCCGATATCGGTTTCTAAAATCCGTATTATGGTTTAAGCTTCAGGTTTTGGATTTCCAATTCATACACTAGGGTGATGGTATAACCTCTACTGACCTCAATTCCATATTACAACCCATAAATCATCACAACCCTAACTAGGTTATCCACAAGTCCACAATATCACACAATATCGATTCGATCTTAATATGAGGGTAAAGGAAATGCATAAACTAAGTTTAAGGTCCAGAAAATACCTCATTTGGCAACTCAAGAATTTTCTTGAGTTGCCCCTAGTGGCCAAAATCCTTGCTTCTTTAGCACCAAGTGTAGATCTAGGGATTGTGCACACATTTAATGAAATGGAGATTGGGTTTTGGGGTTGTTTTAGAGGTGTTTTGGAGCTTGAAGAGGGGAGGGAAAGGAGGTGCAGGAGCAGCAGCAGGAGAAGGGAGAAGAGGGAGGGAAATAAGGGGAGAAATGGTTAAGTCCTTAGTCAATGAATCCCATACCTCTCTCTCTCACCAACTACCCATTTCTTTATTCTTTTCCCTTTCTTTTTCCATTTAAAACCCTTCTCACTCAAATAGTAAACCCAAATGAAAAGCATGGCAAGAAAATGCACAAGTGTGAAAAAGTGATATGTGCATGTGTTGCACAAAAAGCTAAAAACCGATTAGCGATTTTTAATCGCGATTAGCACTAAATTAGTGTCAAATTAATCACAAAAACTTTAAAATGTCATAATTCTCTAATTTACCCTATTTTAGAATTTTCCAAAATTTTCCAAAATTTTTCCCCATTTATTTGTATTTAATAATTCCAAAATATTAAAATATTCAATAAAATAATATTAAATTATAAAAATTCCCAAAATTAACATTTTATCTTTTTTGAAATGTTACAATCTACCCCCCTTAAAGAAATTCGGTCCCCGAATTTAAATTTAAACCCCCAATACTAAAACAATTTTTGTAATACTCCAATTTGTCGGGGCTCCGAAGACATCAATACATAGAGAATATCCTATGCGTCTGGTGCGCAAGGAATCAAAATCCATATATGTGTCATACAGGTGTACAAAACAACATCTAGGTGCAACGGGTGTGCACAAAACATCTGTCATAGGCAACGTGTGTGCCTGACAGCAACCAAATCAGGTGCATGTAACATGCACGAAGAATCCCGATTTAGTGCATCTGGCGTGCACCAAAATCGTATATCAAAACACTAAAGGTGCATGAAAACTCTGCTGGAAGTGTAAATCAAATCACTCTATAAGGTGGGCATGAATTCACAATCAAAACCTCGAATGTAATAACTATGCGCAAAATATAAATATCCAGTGGGTGCATAAAACAAATATCATGAAACTCAGTCATCAAAACTAAATCATGCAAACAGAACGACCAAAATACCGAAATCCAAAATGACGGATACGTGATAATCGAATCACAAAATCACAAATCATAGTACCGTCGTCGGTAGTTCCTCCTTCGAGGTCGAGAAGGAGTCGGTGCATCCACTGCTAGCAGCGCAAGATATCTACTTGCCTCTTGCTCACGGTCTGGCGCCCTCTGACTCTGGGTCCTTATCTTCTCTGAGGATTACCTATCTCGCAGTCAATCGGCTCATCGGCCCTGTCAGGTGTGCTAACGGGGACGATTCCGTTCTGGCACTTCTCTGGTCACCTATCGGTCAATCCTCACGACCACTCGTGAGGCAGCCCATTACTGGCGTCGGCCTCTGGCTCTCTGAATGCACGTCACATATCTGATCCTGGGTGCAAACATCATTGCAGCAATGTCCTGGAAGGAATCCTGCTCAAGGTCTCTTCCGATCTTGCCTATGCCGAACTGTACAGAGGCTGGCTCTCCTGCATAATCTCTTCTCACTCGATAGACATCCGTGTCCTCAACACAATATTTCTCGGAATCTGGTTGCATCCCAATGCCTCTGTAAGCATATCTGACCTCTGGTCTCGACGGGAAGCAATGACAGCTTGTCAGCGTCTCGCCCGAACCTCTGGTTCCACCTGTCTCTATCGTCGTCCACTATGACGTCACGCCATGCATATCTACGCACTGCACTTTTCTCGGCCACGGTCAATCTGAAGTCTCTCACACGGACTCGAAATCGCGTACTCTGTAGCTTCATCATTCTGTAGAAGATATCAGGCCGAACAGGTCCTCGGGAACGCGTCCCAACCATCGGAGGAATACTCAATACTCGTCCGTCCTTGATCGATTCGCAACGCATCTGGGTAAGTTCCTTTATCCGAATCTGGTCAACTACCTCGTCGACAATGCTAACTCTGGCATGCTGGTTGTGCGCAATATGACCACTCTTGGGTCAGGTCTTCTCGTATAGTATTCCAGAAAGGTCATGTCGAAGTCTCTCTCAAATCTCATCCCTGCCGAATTGCCCAGAAGTCATCATCCCTTGCTGAAGCAAATTCTTGTTCCGGAACGGCTGCATACTTATCGCGCTTCTTTCTGGAAGATATATCCATATACAACGCCTCTGGGTGCGTATCACATCTCTAATGTCAGCGGAGTGGGACGTCATCTCGTCGAAATCTCTTGCGAACTCTTTTCTTCACTCTGCTTTAATGTCGACTGATTCGGACTCGTCTTATCGTGGCTGCATGGACTATGCTCCAACGGCTATACTCGTATCTGGAATCACCCAAGCAATGCATCCCATCACATGATATCCGAATGATGTCGAAACATTCGATCGACTCGTCAGAACCTTATAATCCCCCAAGAGATCAACATCTTGAGTACAGTTTAATAGTATCGAGTACACGCCTCAGCGTCGGTGGTCCAGCCGTAGAAGGGCAAACCCAAGCCTCACTAATGACGCCGCGGAACTGCCGTAAACCCTAAGGTTCAAAGGCTTTCACACGGTCATTAAGTCGAGTTAGGGTTTCATTCTTCTAGAGAGTCCATAGAATCACCTGCATGTCTTTCCGTATACTTTAAACTTGGAAAATGGGCTCCTGACATTCGATCGTCTCAATCGACTCTCAACGAATCTGCGTGAAGTCGTCTCTAGCTGGAATCAATCTATCTGATGACCTCGCATCGGTAAACGGACGAACCAAATGTCCTAGTCATTCATCCTCAGGTGACTGGCGACTCGCTATCATCTCTCTAAGTATATGCTCACGCTGTAGCAGCTCCAACCATCTGGGCGATATCTCGTCATTTGCAGCAGCAACTGGCTCATTCACCTGCACGCCGAACAGCGCTTCAATCCTCCAGGAAAGACGACACATTGGCGGTCATCTCTGAATCGGTCTGCTCTAGATCTGAGTAAGACTCTCCACACTGGAAATCTTCAACTCAACTGGGCCCGCTCCGGTGCATAAATCGGACGAATCACCTTCGTCTCTCAAATCGAGTAGACTAGCTATAATCTGTCTCATATCTGTCTGGAAGCTCCGACAATCTAAGCTCGTAAGCTCCGAAAGCGACATCCCGTCAATCTCAGCAACAGCTGGTCCCTCTGTCTGCACGGTAGGCGACATCATAATCTCTGAGGTATGATGTACATCAACAGTCCTCTCTCAACTGGCAGCTCTAACAATGGCCCAATCATCCGATGCAAAACCAAACACTCGCCTCCACTTGAGGTCACAGTCATCAATACTAACTCGAGACGTTCCCATGTCACCAGAAAACACAATGGTCAGCCCTCATACCAGACGAGCTTGCACTGACCGTAACCCTAGCAGCAGCCCAAACTGCGCTCAAACATGGCGACAGGAACCTCAATCGAGTATCGAAGAGAGCAGATCAATGGCAAGAAAGGAAACAACAGATCCAGAGTGGATACACGATCATAAGAAGGAACAGCATCAATGAAGGTATGATCATGGACTAATAGAATCGGGGATCTCAAATGGATGTACAATCATGGATATAAAGAGAAACACTGATCTCGAAAATATGTACATCCTAAGGTTTCTTAAGCGGAGTGGCGTGTCGTAAGTATGCCGCGGAACATACCAACGGTACGTCACTCTACTTTAGTCACCTATTCCATCAACCAAGGGTCATCCTATACGACGAAAGTTCGGGTCTAATACCCCCTCGACTAAGTCTAAGTTCCGTAAGGTCAAGCCTAAGTTCCGTATATATATAAACGCCCTAGGCTCCACATAATCAAACTTAGACTCGAACCAAGGTCAACCTAGCGCTCTGATACCAACTTTGTCACGACCCGAAAGAGCACGTGACTGGCCCTCGAACCATATGAAATCTATAGGACTCCATCTGATCCAAGTAAGCCAAAGCCCAGAAATCTAAAACCATTTTAAGAGTAAGTGAAGAAAACTGGTTTAAAGAAGTGAAGGAAAATATGTTTGAAGTCGAGGTTTTTAAATAACTAAGCCGAAGGTGCATTTTTAAAAGGTAAAGTCTTTTCTAAAAATTTCGGCAGAGTTTCTTTTGTAAATACTGGCCCCGAACGGGATACAACATGCATAACATATATACAATGATAAAAGGCATCCCCAAGCGGGAGCTAGCTCTTCATCAATTGACGGTCACAACCACACATGCAATATAATATACAACGCCGAAAGGCGAGGATCGATCCAAAAGAAACACAGTAAGCATGAAAACCGCAATACTACTAAGCGCGACTCTAAGGCCAAATAAAACATCACTAAAGTTTGAGTCTGAAACAATAAACAAATTTGGTTGATGGAAATTCTAGATACAAAGAATAATATAAGTACAATGGTGGTTTTGATGCAAAAGGAACCACCTACCAAATGCAATTCACCCGCAAGGAAGCAATGTGCCAGAAATGCCGCAAAGGAACCTGTACGGCAAAACCTGCAAGAACTGTGGCACAACGGGGGTGAGTTGCCAACTCGTGAATAGAGAATAACTACAAGCAGAAACCGAACGCAAGACATAATCCTAGGTCAAAACGATCAGTACAAAATCCTCAATATAAAACATGCAGCCTATAACAAGGCTAGGGTAAATATCTAACCCGAGTGTAATCTCCTGTGCCTGTGTCAGTGCCACAGGTAGCAATATAACATAAGAATGAGGTATGAATGCATGAGAACATAATACATGTAAATGAAGAAACTGTTTTCATACTTTAGTGAGATTTCCTTTGTATTTTTTAAAATGAGGTATCATAATGAAATCAGCATAAAACATTGCCTAACATCGGCACAAAACGTAATCCAAATATCCCGATATCTCTGTATCCCAATCACAAAATCTAGGGCGCCGTCAGTCCAGACCGGCCCCTACCATCAATCTCAAGACCACGACGGTATCCTCCGGATATCCGACGCGTCAGGTAAAATCACCGGTCGGTAGTGCTCCCCTGCCAGGCTCAACGTCATCACCACATTCATCTTGCCCCGGGGTACCGCACCGGGTCCACCATGTACCCGAAACGGTTCATCCGTCTCCTCGAATCGGGTTTCCAAATCCATCAGCAAACTCATGGTGGACGACTCATACATCATGGGAAAACCGTAATTTTTATTTTAAAAGAGAGAAAATGTTTATCTGTGTTTTTGCGGTTTTCCTCCAAATCCAGAAAATCTCACGGAAATCCAAATCCAAAACCTCAGTAACACGTAAAATAGTGAATATATGCATGAGAATCCATGAATGCGGCATAACAATGAATATCAGTATGCATGAAGTAGCAGGTAATAACTACAATGTCTAAACTATTAGCTAATAGGTTATGTCAAGCAATAGTATTTTCTAAGGTGTACGTGACATGGCAATTACCGATGAAGATGTGTGTGAGCCGGCAAGTAAGTGTACGTGGTACATACGCAACATCGGTAATGGTGCTGGTGTCCTAACAGCATGATATCAATAATGGAGTATGAAACATAATATAAGAATGCGATGCAAAGCGAACCATAAAAAAAGTGGGAGCTGAATCTAGACGCAACTATAACTAATCTGCATTAATCTAATATAAGTCCTACAAATGGTGCCTTTTGAAATATCACGAATCATGGGGTTTTGAAAATAGGGGCTACGGTGTTTTTATGAAAAGATACGCCTTTTGAAATGTCCGTAGATCCCTTGACCTGTCTTTTAAAATACCCACGACCCGCTAGTTTTGAAATAGGTAGGAGTCTAATCTATTCTAACAACTACACTAAACTATACAGCTGAACTAACAAGCTGAGCTACAGGTACTAACATCTGAGTCGATATATATATAGATATAATAGTCGGTGATTCCGCCTCAATAGTATCGCGTACGATACAGTATATCATATGACATCCTCAAGTCATGAGTGCGGATCTATCATCAATGTAAAGCTCATACGGTAAATTGTCGTACGACATCCCAATAGCTGGGTACGGGTCAATATCACACTATCTCATCACACTTCAGGTATCACTATCAACATATCATATAATCTGGGGTACTATTCTATGTCTAGTATAAATCGATACCATCAATAAAGTATGCATGCGGGGGTAAACACACATCCCAAGCCCGCAAAAATCACATTTCGTATCCCAAATACGAATCATATCACATCACCGATCTCGCGGCACAAAGCCCAATTTCATTGACTCATCTCCAAAGTCATCCAATATCATCAACACAGTGCCAGTATAAGTAATATGCAAGGGTGTGCGTGTAGGTGTAATTCTATTCTAGGGTTCGCGACTATGAACTACACTAGTCACTTCTAACCCTACACTATCCATAATACACCTAACTATCATATATAATAACAACTACGGACTGCGGGGGTGCTATACGCCATCCACCCGACTTCCCCCAGTAGATATAATCTACTCACCTAGCGTCTTCATTTGTGGACGTCGCCACGCGCTTGCTTGTCGTCCCGAAGTCTTCATAGGGTACCTACACATCAAAATATCGTATATGCGTATTAAAACCAAATCAAAGCTAAAACGGCACATGAAATCCAAAATGATACGATAAGAGGCCTATAGGTTAAAACCCATGGCACGCCTTCAAAACCATCAACACATCCTCTATATCGTCGTATAAACGCCAAATAGTCGAGGCAAAACACAATCCACAATTGAAGAATTAAAAATACGGAATACGGAAACATGAATCTCAAACAGCAACTTAGGAAATATGTCCCAGATTTTACCCTAGGTCACTTTATACAAATCTATATATACCAGGGGTCTAACATGAACATGTAGGAGCTACAGAAGCAATACGAGCCAAAATGGTGGGACCCAGGCCGCAATTTGCGGCCAATGGGGATAAATTGGCGGCCGGGAAGAAGAAGTGGGAGCTGGGGTCTTGGGGTTAGCTTCCTGGGTGCCTGCACGTGTCACTGTCCAATCAATTTTAATTTAGGGTGTCTCGGGTGATAGCAGATTCAATATACCCTTCACAGATTTCATAAATTCCCCGATATCGGTTTCTAAAATCCGTATTATGGTTTAAGCTTCAGGTTTTGGATTTCCAATTCATACACTAGGGTGATGGTATAACCTCTACTGACCTCAATTCCATATTACAACCCATAAATCATCACAACCCTAACTAGGTTATCCACAAGTCCACAATATCACACAATATCGATTCGATCTTAATATGAGGGTATAGGAAATGCATAAACTAAGTTTAAGGTCCAGAAAATACCTCATTTGGCAACTCAAGAATTTTCTTGAGTTGCCCCTAGTGGCCAAAATCCTTGCTTCTTTAGCACCAAGTGTAGATCTAGGGATTGTGCACACATTTAATGAAATGGAGATTGGGTTTTGGGGTTGTTTTAGAGGTGTTTTGGAGCTTGAAGAGGGGAGGGAAAGGAGGTGCAGGAGCAGCAGCAGGAGAACGGAGAAGAGGGAGGGAAATAAGGGGAGAAATGGTTAAGTCCTTAGTCAATGAAGCCCATACCTCTCTCTCTCACCAACTACCCATTTCTTTATTCTTTTCCCTTTCTTTTTCCTTTTAAAACCCTTCTCACTCAAATAGTAAACCCAAATGAAAAGCATGGCAAGAAAATGCACAAGTGTGAAAAAGTGATATGTGCATGTGTTGCACAAAAAGCTAAAAACCGATTAGCGATTTTTAATCGCGATTAGCACTAAATTAGTGTCAAATTAATCACAAAAACTTTAAAATGTCATAATTCTCTAATTTACCCTATTTTAGAATTTTCCAAAATTTTCCAAAATTTTTCCCCATTTATTTGTATTTAATAATTCCAAAATATTAAAATATTCAATAAAATAATATTAAATTATAAAAATTCCCAAAATTAACATTTTATCTTTTTAGAAATGTTACAATCTACCCCCCTTAAAGAAATTCGGTCCCCGAATTTAAATTTAAACCCCCAATACTAAAACAATTTTTGTAATACTCAAATTTGTCGGGGCTCCGAAGACATCAATACATAGAGAATATCCTATGCGTCTGGTCCGTAAGGAATCAAAATCCATATATGTGTCATACAGGTGTACAAAACAACATCTAGGTGTAACGGGTGTGCACAAAACATCTGTCATAGGAAACGTGTGTGCCTGACAGCAACCAAATCAGGTGCATGTAACATGCACGAAGAATCCCGATTTAGTGCATCTGGCGTGCACCAAAATCGTATATCAAAACACTAAAGGTGCATGAAAACTCTGCTGGAAGTGTAAATCAAATCACTCTATAAGGTGGGCGTCAATTCACAATCAAAACCTCGAATGTAATAACTATGCGCAAAATATAAATATCCAGTGGGTGCATAAAACAAATATCATGAAACTCAGTCATCAAAACTAAATCATGCAAACAGAACGACCAAAATACCGAAATCCAAAATGACGGATACGTGATAATCGAATCACAAAATCACAAATCATAGTACCGTCGTCGGTAGTTCCTCCTTCGAGGTCGAGAAGGAGTCGGTGCATCCACTGCTAGCAGCGCAAGATATCTACTTGCCTCTTGCTCACGGTCTGGCGCCCTCTGACTCTGGGTCCTTATCTTCTCTGAGGATTACCTATCTCGCAGTCAATCGGCTCATCGGCCCTGTCAGGTGTGCTAACGGGGACGATTCCGTTCTGGCACTTCTCTGGTCACCTATCGGTCAATCCTCACGACCACTCGTGAGGCAGCCCATTACTGGCGTCGGCCTCTGGCTCTCTGAATGCACGTCACATATCTGATCCTGGGTGCAAACATCATTGCAGCAATGTCCTGGAAGGAATCCTGCTCAAGGTCTCTTCCGATCTTGCCTATGCCGAACTGTACAGAGGCTGGCTCTCCAGCATAATCTCTTCTCACTCGATAGACATCCGTGTCCTCAACACAATATTTCTCGGAATCTGGTTGCATCCCAATGCCTCTGTAAGCATATCTGACCTCTGGTCTCGACGGGAAGCAATGACAGCTTGTCAGCGTCTCGCCCGAACCTCTGGTTCCACCTGTCTCTATCGTCGTCCACTATGACGTCACGCCATGCATATCTACGCACTGCACTGTTCTCGGCCACGGTCAATCTGAAGTCTCTCACACGGACTCGAAATCGCGTACTCTGTAGCTTCATCATTCTGTAGAAGATATCAGGCCGAACAGGTCCTCGGGAACGCGTCCCAACCATCGGAGGAATACTTAATACTCGTCCGTCCTTGATCGATTCGCAACGCATCTGGGTAAGTTCCTTTATCCGAATCTGGTCAACTACCTCGTCGACAATGCTAACTCTGGCATGCTGGTTGTGCGCAATATGACCACTCCTGGGTCAGGTCTTCTCGTATAGTATTCCAGAAAGGTCATGTCGAAGTCTCTCTCAAATCTCATCCCTGCCGAATTGCCCAGAAGTCATCATCCCTTGCTGAAGCAAATTCTTGTTCCGGAACGGCTGCATACTTATCGCGCTTCTTTCTGGAAGATATATCCATATACAACGCCTCTGGGTGCGTATCACATCTCTAATGTCAGCGGAGTGGGACGTCATCTCGTCGAAATCTCTTGCGAACTCTTTTCTTCACTCTGCTTCAATGTCGACTGATTCGGACTCGTCTTATCGTGGCTGCATGGACTATGCTCCAACGGCTATACTCGTATCTGGAGTCTCCCAAGCAATGCATCCCATCACATGATATCCGAATGATGTCGAAACATTCGATCGACTCGTCAGAACCTTATAATCCCCCAAGAGATCAACATCTTGAGTACAGTTTAATAGTATCGAGTACACGCCTCAGCGTCGGTGGTCCAGCCGTAGAAGGGCAAACCCAAGCCTCACTAATGACGCCGCGGAACTGCCGTAAACCCTAAGGTTCAAAGGCTTTCACACGGTCATTAAGTCGAGTTAGGGTTTCATTCTTCTAGAGAGTCCATAGAATCACCTGCATGTCTTTCCGTATACTTTAAACTTGGAAAATGGGCTCCTGACATTCGATCGTCTCAATCGACTCTCAACGAATCTGCGTGAAGTCGTCTCTAGCTGGAATCAATCTATCTGATGACCTCGCATCGGTAAACGGACGAACCAAATGTCCTAGTCATTCATCCTCAGGTGACTGGCGACTCGCTATCATCTCTCTAAGTATATGCTCACGCTGTAGCAGCTCCAACCATCTGGGCGATATCTCGTCATTTGCAGCAGCAACTAGCTCATTCACCTGCACGCCGAACAGCGCCTCAATCCTCCAGGAAAGACGACACATTGGCGGTCATCTCTGAATCGGTCTGCTCTAGATCTGAGTAAGACTCTCCACACTGGAAATCTTCAACTCAACTGGGCCCGCTCCGGTGCATAAATCGGACGAATCACCTTCGTCTCTCAAATCGAGTAGACTAGCTATAATCTGTCTCATATCTGTCTGGAAGCTCCGACAATCTAAGCTCGTAAGCTCCGAAAGCGACATCCCGTCAATCTCAGCAACAGCTGGTCCCTCTGTCTGCACGGTAGGCGACATCATAATCTCTGAGGTATGATGTACATCAACAGTCCTCTCTCAACTGGCAGCTCTAACAATGGCCCAATCATCCGATGCAAAACCAAACACTCGCCTCCACTTGAGGTCACAGTCATCAATACTAACTCGAGACGTTCCCATGTCACCAGAAAACACAATGGTCAGCCCTCATACCAGACAAGCTCGCACTGACCGTAACCCCAGCAGCAGCCCAAACTGCGCTCAAACATGGCGACAGGAACCTCAATCGAGTATCGAAGAGAGCAGATCAATGGCAAGAAAGGAAACAACAGATCCAGAGTGGATACACGATCATAAGAAGGAACAGCATCAATGAAGGTATGATCATGGACTAATAGAATCGGGGATCTCAAATGGATGTACAATCATGGATATAAAGAGAAACACTGATCTCGAAAATATGTACATCCTAAGGTTTCTTAAGCGGAGTGGCGTGTCGTAAGTATGCCGCAGAACATACCAACGGTACGTCACTCTACTTTAGTCACCTATTCCATCAACCAAGGGTCATCCTATACGACGAAAGTTCGAGTCTAATACCCCCTCGACTAAGTCTAAGTTCCGTAAGGTCAAGCCTAAGTTCCGTATATATATAAACGCCCTAGGCTCCACATAATCAAACTTAGACTCGAACCAAGGTCAACCTAGCGCTCTGATACCAACTTTGTCACGACCCGAAAGAGCACGTGACTGGCCCTCGAACCATATGAAATCTATAGGACTCCATCTGATCCAAGTAAGCCAAAGCCCAGAAATCTAAAACCATTTTAAGAGTAAGTGAAGAAAACTGGTTTAAAGAAGTGAAGGAAAATATGTTTGAAGTCGAGGTTTTTAAATAACTAAGCCGAAGGTGCATTTTTAAAAGGTAAAGTCTTTTCTAAAAATTTCGGCAGAGTTTCTTTTATAAATACTGGCCCCGAACGGGATACAACATACATAACATATATACAATGATAAAAGGCATCCCCAAGCGGGAGCTAGCTCTTCGTCAATTGACGGTCACAACCACACATGCAATATAATATACAACGCCAAAAGGCGAGGATCGATCCAAAAGAAACACAGTAAGCATGAAAACCGCAATACTACTAAGCGCGACTCTAAGGCCAAATAAAACATCACTAAAGTTTGAGTCTGAAACAATAAACAAATTTGGTTGATGGAAATTCTAGATACAAAGAATAATATAAGTACAATGGTGGTTTTGATGCAAAAGGAACCACCTACCAAATGCAATTCACCCGCAAGGAAGCAATGTGCCAGAAATGCTGCAAAGGAACCTGTACGGCAAAACCTGCAAGAACTGTGGCACAACGGGGGTGAGTTGCCAACTCGTGAATAGAGAATAACTACAAGCAGAAACCGAACGCAAGACATAATCCTAGGTCAAAACGATCAGTACAAAATCCTCAATATAAAACATGCAGCCTATAACAAGGCTAGGGTAAATATCTAACCCGAGTGTAATCTCCTGTGCCTGTGTCAGTGCCTCAGGTAGCAATATAACATAAGAATGAGGTATGAATGCATGAGAACATAATACATGTAAATGAAGAAACTGTTTTCATACTTTAGTGAGATTTCCTTTGTATTTTTTAAAATGAGGTATCATAATGAAATCAGCATAAACCAGTGCCTAACATCGGCACAAAACGTAATCCAAATATCCCGATATCTCTGTATCCCAATCACAAAATCTAGGGCGCCGTCAGTCCAGACCGGCCCCTACCATCAATCTCAAGACCACGACGGTATCCTCCGGATATCCGACGCGTCAGGTAAAATCACCGGTCGGTAGTGCTCCCCTGCCAGGCTCAACGTCATCACCACATTCATCTTGCCCCGGGGTACCGCACCGGGTCCACCATGTACCCGAAACGGTTCATCCGTCTCCTCGAATCGGGTTTCCAAATCCATCAGCAAACTCATGGTGGACGACTCATACATCATGGGAAAACCGCACTTTTTATTTTAAAAGAGAGAAAATGTTTATCTGTGTTTTTGCGGTTTTCCTCCAAATCCAGAAAATCTCACGGAAATCCAAATCCAAAACCTCAGTAACACGTAAAATAGTGAATATATGCATGAGAATCCATGAATGCGGCATAACAATGAATATCAGTATGCATGAAGTAGCAGGTAATAACTACAATGTCTAAACTATTAGCTAATAGGTTATGTCAAGCAATAGTATTTTCTAAGGTGTACGTGACATGGCAATTACCGATGAAGATGTGTGTGAGCCGGCAAGTAAGTGTACGTGGTACATACGCAACATCGGTAATGGTGCTGGTGTCCTAACAGCATGATATCAATAATGGAGTATGAAACATAATATAAGAATGCGATGCAAAGCGAACCACAAAAAAAGTGGGAGCTGAATCTAGACGCAACTATAACTAATCTGCATTAATCTAATATAAGTCCTACAAATGGTGCCTTTTGAAATATCACGAATCATGGGGTTTTGAAAATAGGGGCTACGGTGTTTTTATGAAAAGATACGCCTTTTGAAATGTCCGTAGATCCCTTGACCTGTCTTTTAAAATACCCACGACCCGCTAGTTTTGAAATAGGTAGGAGTCTAATCTATTCTAACAACTACACTAAACTATACAGCTGAACTAACAAGCTGAGCTACAGGTAAGGAAACCGCCTAACATCTGAGTCGATATATATATAGATATAATAGTCGGTGATTCCGCCTCAATAGTATCGCGTACGATACAGTATATCATATGACATCCTCAAGTCATGAGTGCGGATCTATCATCAATGTAAAGCTCATACGGTAAATCGTCGTACGGCATCCCAATAGCTGGGTACGGGTCAATATCACACTATCTCATCACACTTCAGGTATCACTATCAACATATCATATAATCTGGGGTACTATTCTATGTCTAGTATAAATCGATACCATCAATAAAGTATGCATGCGGGGGTAAACACACATCCCAAGCCCGCAAAAATCACATTTCGTATCCCAAATACGAATCATATCACATCACCGATCTCGCGGCACAAAGCCCAATTTCATTGACTCATCTCCAAAGTCATCCAATATCATCAACACAGTGCCAGTATAAGTAATATGCAAGGGTGTGCGTGTAGGTGTAATTCTATTCTAGGGTTCGCGACTATGAACTACACTAGTCACTTCTAACCCTACACTATCCATAATACACCTAACTATCATATATAATAACAACTACGGACTGCGGGGGTGCTATACGCCATCCACCCGACTTCCCCCAGTAGATATAATCTACTCACCTAGCGTCTTCATTTGTGGACGTCGCCACGCGCTTGCTTGTCGTCCCGAAGTCTTCATAGGGTACCTACACATCAAAATATCGTATATGCGTATTAAAACCAAATCAAAGCTAAAACGGCACATGAAATCCAAAATGATACGATAAGAGGCCTATAGGTTAAAACCCATGGCACGCCTTCAAAACCATCAACACATCCTCTATATCGTCGTATAAACGCCAAATAGTCGAGGCAAAACACAATCCACAATTGAAGAATTAAAAATACGGAATACGGAAACATGAATCTAAAACAGCAACTTAGGAAATATGTCCCAGATTTTACCCTAGGTCACTTTATACAAATCTATATATACCAGGGGTCTAACATGAACATGTAGGAGCTACAGAAGCAATACGAGCCAAAATGGTGGGACCCAGGCCGCAATTTGCGGCCAATGGGGATAAATTGGCGGCCGGGAAGAAGAAGTGGGAGCTGGGGTCTTGGGGTTAGCTTCCTGGGTGCCTGCACGTGTCACTGTCCAATCAATTTTAATTTAGGGTGTCTCGGGTGATAGCAGATTCAATATACCCTTCACAGATTTCATAAATTCCCCGATATCGGTTTCTAAAATCCGTATTATGGTTTAAGCTTCAGGTTTTGGATTTCCAATTCATACACTAGGGTGATGGTATAACCTCTACTGACCTCAATTCCATATTACAACCCATAAATCATCACAACCCTAACTAGGTTATCCACAAGTCCACAATATCACACAATATCGATTCGATCTTAATATGAGGGTAAAGGAAATGCATAAACTAAGTTTAAGGTCCAGAAAATACCTCATTTGGCAACTCAAGAATTTTCTTGAGTTGCCCCTAGTGGCCAAAATCCTTGCTTCTTTAGCACCAAGTGTAGATCTAGGGATTGTGCACACATTTAATGAAATGGAGATTGGGTTTTGGGGTTTTTTTAGAGGTGTTTTGGAGCTTGAAGAGGGGAGGGAAAGGAGGTGCAGGAGCAGCAGCAGGAGAACGGAGAAGAGGGAGGGAAATAAGGGGAGAAATGGTTAAGTCCTTAGTCACTGAAGCCCATACCTCTCTCTCTCACCAACTACCCATTTCTTTATTCTTTTCCCTTTCTTTTTCCTTTTAAAACCCTTCTCACTCAAATAGTAAACCCAAATGAAAAGCATGGCAAGAAAATGCACAAGTGTGAAAAAGTGATATGTGCATGTGTTGCACAAAAAGCTAAAAACCGATTAGCGATTTTTAATCGCGATTAGCACTAAATTAGTGTCAAATTAATCACAAAAACTTTAAAATGTCATAATTCTCTAATTTACCCTATTTTAGAATTTTCCAAAATTTTCCAAAATTTTTCCCCATTTATTTGTATTTAATAATTCCAAAATATTAAAATATTCAATAAAATAATATTAAATTATAAAAATTCCCAAAATTAACATTTTATCTTTTTTGAAATGTTACAGCTACGGATGGTTTTGGCGAAACCGTGAACGTAGTGAACTTGATCTAATCGATGGAACGAGATAGCTTTTAAAAGGAGTGGTTCAAGCTCCGCGTTTAAAAGTTTAGTTTTGAAAAGAACCGAGTGGTTTTCAAAGTGTTCCAATCGACTTTTACTTGGTTTATTTTGTTGCATTAGTTCTTTTAATGCATCCCATCATTTAATCCTACCATTGCAGAAAACAACCAAAATATGACGTACGCTTATGCCATTCGCATTCGCCACGGGGCCCCGTCATCACCCGTTAGGTTACTTAACTAACGACAGAGCGGAGGCTGGGCTAGCGCGGCTGTAAAACATAAGCAACGCCTAAATAGTTATCATATATAAATATATAGCAATGATAGACATTACAGATCACAGATGAATACATTGGATATACTAGGAATCCGCAATCCGTTCGAGCCTGCAACGAAAAACGGATTACACGGTCGCGGTGAATAGCCAAATACCCCACCCAAGACCCCTACGGGTGCGGCAAACTACCCGCCAAGTACCCGAAGCGAAGCAACCTCCCTCACCACCGTGAGTAGGCCACTCGGCACTTCGAGATACCCGGTAGTTTGTGCACCCCCTCCATGGGTCTATCCTAGGAGCAAAAAAAGTAAAAAGAATTATACAATGACGGCAACAACCCCGACCCGGTTGTGCGGCCAAACAAATAATAATATTACATCAATTTACATATTACAAATGAATGAAAGAAAAGCAACACTCATCTCACATCCATCCCGGCTATTCACCCGCGACAATCCAACCCATTCATATACACAAACCAGTATCAAACACAGATCACAGAGATGTATAACCCCGACTAATCGACATATAGCGATTAGCCGACGTTCAATACATGCAAACATCACAGATATAACCTTTGTAGTCAAAGTGTATTGAAGTTCGAAAAAAAATACGGATTTATAGGCCCCCAAAAATAAACTTCTATTCTGGAAAATCTGGGCACAAATAAACCATCTGAAAAATCCTAAAACCAAGCCAGAAATAAACTGCACCAAACTCGACTCAGTGAAGAGTTAAAACGGCGGCGGTTCCGCGGCAATAGCTTGCTATTGCCGCTGAACCGCGGCGGTTTAGACGATTCACTGGACCGGGTTTGGTGGTTTTCTTTAAAAAACCCTGAGACGATTTTAGCAGTATAACAAATTTTGGTTTGACCAGAATTTTTTTTTACAGAAACAAGGGTTTTTAAAACTTTGGTTTTTCGATTTTTCGGTTTCGAACTTCGACACACTTCTCTACTTAGCTAGTTTATATTTAGTTAGTCTCTGATACCACTGTAAGTCCACGTTGCCCACCCCGGTGCTTGCGGGGAAGCGGAAAACGGAATAAAAATCGGATTTTTATGAGCTTAGGCAACATGGACTATGCTTAGAAGGATCTTTGCTAAACAAAAACTTGCTAAAGCTAACTAATAACTAGTTAAGAGCTAGAAAGGTTATACCTTTGGTCTTTTTGTCCTTCTCTCCTTGCTCCTAGAAGTAGTGGAAGGAGGTCACCTTGTCGTCTTCTCCCGTCAAAGAAAGATCCACCCGAAAGCCTCAACCTTTGGCTTCAACTCCAAGGTAGGAGTAACTAGGGTGCAAGAAGTGCTAATACTTGAACCCTAGATGAGAGTAGAAAAGATCAAGAGAGCGTTTTTCTCAAGCTCAAGTGTTTCTCAACATATGAGAGGGGAGAGCTTGAGGGAGAGGAAAAACAAGAGAGAGAAATGAAAAGAGAGAATGAGAATAATATCAAGCCTTCTCACTAATATGTGTATATTATTCTAATTAAATAATTAGCTAGATAATTGTCATGGTTAATCATGACATGACCATTATCATTTCAATTTGTAAGGATCAAAAAGCATCTTCCAAAAGAAATGATGATGGTCAAAGTGTCAACCTAGGTCAACCAGTCAAGGAAGTCAAATAGTCAACATCCATAACCATGCACAATTATTAAACTAATTATCAATTAACAATAATACACACATAAACATTAGGGTTAATAAAATGACAATAGCCATTAACCCTAATCAAGGTTCTCTCCCTCTGTCTCAAGCAACTGTGCATACGCACCCGCATCCGTGATCCGAGGAACACGAATAAAATGAGGAAAACCAATCCTAAATCATATACTAGGATCCGGCTTAAACCAAAGCCCGCTAGTATATACTGTCCGGACAGCAAACGTGCACAAGTGCGCGGATGTGAACGAACCCTGTCGCAAAACCATGCGACCTCTACTCATTTTGCCTAAAGGAGAATAGCTCTCTGTGTGGGACTCTAAAGACTCGACATTACGCTGGCAGTGGGTTTAACCACAGACCGCAAGCGGTACTAGCTGTACGTAACGGTCCCCAGGTAGATGTCGATAAGAAGACTGACGAGGTGAACCCCATCTGAACTCCTACCGAGCCTGTATGTGACAATCTTCGTACAGTCCGGTCTGTTCGTCTGATACATCGCATGGCGGGCCTATGGGGGCGGTGAACGTCAGTCCCCTAATAGCGGTACAAGTCGTGCCGGAGTGAAGCCCAGAACACCCTGAGATAACACTGGAAACCTACCAGTATATCTCGCTTACCCTAGCCAGGGACTACTCGTGTAATGGCTCTCCTGGACACAGCGCGATGTCAACCCCCAATACCGGGAGAGACGAATCCTTTCTAACCGTCACTGCCTCCAAGTGCTTCGGGACTGCACCCAAAAACTACCTGTTTGCACGACTCCTTTGAGCCGTGGTAGGGTAGTAATCAAAGTGCAGTGGGAACACACTCGAGGCGAAGTGACAGTGTCAAGTCAACGGACAAAGCTGTACTCATGTCACCTGGGAACTCATAACTGACGATAGGTATAATACCAACCAACAGTTCCCGACGAGTCCTGTCCAGTGTACTCGTAACCTAACGAGCACCCGCATACTATCTCAAGTACGACGTACTGACGGCTGTGGGACAGACCGTCTCCCACACTGGGATGAGAAGCGCATACGCTAGTATACTCCGGAGTATCGATGCCCTGTCTCGATAGTCCAACGACTAGGGACCTGTATAAGGATGTGCTTATAGATCACCCAGCTCCCACGAGTGTGAGCGCCATCACCACGCTAGTAATCAAGCAAAGATCCTAAGGGCTCTAGTAATATGTATATCAGCAATATGCTAAAAGAAACACATGCACAAATTAAAGCAGAGACAAACCAAGTAGCATACTACCATTTCGAGCAAGATTGTATATACAACTGTGAATATCCCAAGCTTCCATCAAGTAATATACAAACTAGTATGATACAGTAATGGCCTCTAGGGCATATACACTAACATAAAGGCTAACCTGTACTCATGTCACCTGAGAACTTCCATCTGACGATAGGTATAGTACCATCTGGAAGTTCTCGACGAGTCCGTCCGGTGTACTCACCCCCAGTGAGCACCTGTATACAATCTTTGGTCTAAAGACCAATGGTTGCGGGACCAAACCATCGCCCCTCGTCGGGGCTTAGAAACGTATACACTAGTCTACTCCGGAATATCGATACCCAGTCTCGATACTACCACGACTAGGGACCATTTAAGGATGTGCGTACCGATTACCCAGCTCCCACATGTATGATCGCCATCATAACGCATGTATTCTAGCATTGATCCTACGGGATATATAAACATATATAAAAGATATATAATAGCAAGTAAAACATGCACATGTAAAGATAAACACAAACCAGATGGAATACTATCATATCAAGCAAGATTGTCCTGTACATATATATGTCCAAGAATCCATATGTATACATATACAATAATGGCCTCTAGGGCATACATATCCAACAATCTCCCACTTGCACTAAGGCCATATATTGGCGTACCGGCTATCCAACGTCTGCTTTAGGGACAGCAACTGGCGTACCGCATACCCAACATCTCAAAAAGTCTCTTGAACTGTGCTTGAGGAAGGGCCTTGATGAATGGATCCACAGTGTTCTCTTTTGTATCCACTCTCCGGACCTCGATCTCCTAGTGATCTACGATCTCCCTGATTAGGTGATACCGCCTTAAGATGTGCCTGGACTTCTGATGGGACCGTGGTTCCTTCGCTAAAGCTATAGCCCCATTGTTATCGCAATACAAAGGTATTGGGTCGGCATTGGACAGAACTACCTGATTCACTAATGAACTTCTTCATCCAGACCGCCTCTTTTGCGGCATCGCTTGCAGTAATGTATTCAGCTTCCATCGTCGAATCTGTGACGGTATCCTGTTTGGAGCTCTTCCAACACACCGCCCCTCCGTTGAGGGTAAACACAAAACCCGAGACATACTTGCTATCATCCTTGTCACTCTAGAAGCTTGAATCGGTAAAGTACTCGACCTTTAGGTCTCTATTACTATAAACCAAGAACATTTTCTTAGTCCTTCTCAGGTATTTGAGAATATTCTTTACTGCTGTTTAGTCGTCCTCAACTGGATTCGACTGATACCAGCTCACCACGCTTAGTGCATAAGCTACATCTGGCCTTATACATAGCATCACATACATTATAGATCCTACGGCCGAAGTGTAGGGTAAAGTGCTCATGCGAACCCTCTCCTCGTCAGTCTTGGGAGACATCTCCTTTGAGAGGGTGATTCCGTGCAATGCGAGTATGTTACCGCACTTGGAATCTTCCATACTAAATCTCTTTAGTACGGTCTCTATGTACCTGACTGGGAGATTCCGAGTAATCTTTTGGATCTCTCTCTGTAGATCTTAATCCCCAGAATGTACGAGGCATCTCCCGGGTCCTTCATGGAGAACCTTTATGATAATAATAGCTTGACCGATTGTAGCATAGGAATGTCATTTCCTATCAAAAGAATATCGTCCACGTACAATACTGGTAACACGACAGTTCGTCCTACAATCTTCTTATAAATACAAGGCTCATCCTTATTCTTTATGAAGTCAAATTCCTTAACTGTTTTAATCAAAAACAGATGTTCCAGCTCCGTGATGCCTGCTTTAATCCAGAAATGGATTTAGGCAACTTGCACACCTTCCCGCTGCTCCTACTGTCTACGAAACTTTCTGGCTGATCCATATAAATGCACTCTTCTAAACATCCTTTTAGAAAAGACATTTTTACGTCCATCTGCTAGATCTCATAGTCATGGAAGGAATAAATGGAAAGTAGGATCCGAATGGATTTGAGCATAGCCACTGGAGAAAAGGTTTCGTCATAGTCCACACCTGGTCTTTGACGAAAACCTTTTGCAACGAGTCTAGCCTTATATGTTTCCACCTGCCCATCTGCACCAAATTTCCTTTTGTAGATCCATTTGCATCCAACGGTTTTTACACCAGGTGGAGAAATATCCAAGGTCCACACTTTATTGGTGTATATGGACTCCATTTTGAATCGCATAGCATCCAGCCATTTCTCAGAGTCCCTACTAATAATGGCTTGCCTGAAGCTAGTAGGACCATCTTCTTCAAAGATGCAATCCTCTCGATCCCAGTCTATGAGAAAACCGTAGTATCTCTCGGGCGGATGAGAAATCCTACCAGATCTGCGGAGTGGTTGAGGTTCGTCTGGGGTTATCGAATCTCGAGGTTCCACCAATTCTTTAGTTTGAGTCTGTGGTTCATGAATTTCTTCCAGTTCTACCGAACTCCCACTTGTTTCTTTTGCAAGAAATTGCCACTCTAAATGGTGGCGTAGCGAGATACAAACACCTTCTGTTCCTCGGTGTGGTAGAATAGATATCTTATTGATTTTTTAGGATATCCCATAAACTTCCATAAAACTGAACGTGCCTGCAATTTGTCTGGATTTTATACTTTTACATAGGCCGGACAACACCAT
Source organism: Agapanthus africanus (assembly GCA_030015575.1). Lineage (NCBI taxonomy): Eukaryota > Viridiplantae > Streptophyta > Magnoliopsida > Asparagales > Amaryllidaceae > Agapanthus > Agapanthus africanus. The sequence continues at coordinate 290,544,498 of JASDDO010000012.1, read as the reverse complement.
ATCTTAATACGTTAAGGATACGGTCTTTTTCCACTCCTTATTTCATATGGAGTCTCAGACAAAGATTTGGACGGAACATCATTCAATAGATATGCCGTTGTCAAAAGCGTGTCCCCAAAATGAAAGAGGCAACTCAGCTTTACTCATCATGGAGCGAACCATGTCAAAAAGGGTATGATTCCTCCGCTTTGATACACCGTTGTGCTGTGGTCTATACGGAGGAGTAAGCTGAGAGAGAATTCCATTCTCTTTTAGGTATTCTAGGAATTCTGTGCTTATGTACTCCCCTCCTCTATCAGATCGGAGGATTTTGATACTTTTGCCAGTTTGGTTCTCTACTTTGTTTCTGAATTCTTTGAATTTCTCAAAAGCTTTAGATTTGTGTTTCATAAGATATACATATCCGAACCTAGAGAGATCGTCAGTGAATGTGATGAAGTACGAGAACCCATCCTTGCATGTATAGACATTGGACCGCATACATCACTGTGTATGAGTCCCAAGAGCTCTGCTACTCTTTCTCCGTATCTGATGAACGGAGATTTGGTCATCTTTCCTTTGAGACAAGATTGACAAGTTTCATAAGATGAAAATTCAAACGTATTCAAAACTCCATCTTTATGCAACTTACTAAGTCTTTTCTCACCGATATGACCAAGTCTACAATACTACAAGTAGGATTCGTTCACATCTGAACTCTTCCTCTTGCTTGTGTTTTGTATACTGAGAACTGTGTTTTGATTGAAAACATAGATACCATTACACAGTGTACCTTCTGCAACCAATACCTGATTAAGGTAAATGTTCATGATATTTCTATCAAGAACAAACTTATATCCGTCTTTATCAAGTAAAGAAACTGATATGATGTTGCAAACCATGGAAGGTATATAGTAGCGGTTGTTCAAAATCATAGTATTTCCTTTTGACAATACTCGGTGATATTCACCGACGGCAGAAGCATCAACTTGTGCTCCATTCCCTACTCTGAGGGACATATCACCAGGTCCAACCATCCTACTTTTTCTTAGTCCGTGCAATGAATTACAGATAAGAGATCCCGATCAGATATCTAGTACCCAGAAGGAAGAACTGACTGAAAAACAGTTTTCAATAACAAGAACACCTGAAGAAGACGCAACAATATGTTTCTTATTAGATGGGGTCATCAAGGAATTGATGCAATCCTCTTTCCCTAACTAATTCACATGACTGTCTACAAGGTTACCTAAGACGGCAACAAGGTTTCGGGAGGCATCGTCCATGCAAAATTCAAAAATTTGCCATTTTAGCTAACCCTAACTAAGAATCGTATACTAGAAATCGACGGAAAATCATATGTAAACACTTTACAACCTAAGTGAGCAAGGAATACAACCTTTGTAGACCGGTCCATCACTTCAATAGCTCCGTGTAGTAGTCCCCTTCGCTGCGATCGTGAACTTCGGACTCTAGAGAGGCTCCCTTAAAGAAACGAACATGCTTGCTTCGAAGACTTCGAGGCCGAAGATGATCTACATCGAGAAGACACTAACCCAAGCTATCTCTTCACTAATCACGGAATTAGTGAATCAAACAACCTATAATAAATGGCAAGTAGTAGAGGACGATGAAGTAGGAATTTTGCTCACATTACAAATCATTTTCTCACTCAAAATCATCACCATTGAAAAAGCTAGAAAGCTTTTGTTAAGAAGAAGAACAAGAACAAGTGACGAAAATGAATTGTTGTGCGAGGTTAGAATTGCAACCATGGTGAGTTAGTGTCATGCCTAACTCATGTAGAGAATAAACCATAGCTATGATTTAAGAGTTCGGTTAACAAATATCTTAAGGATGACAAACAAGTGGACATAGTCAATGAAACCCACAAGCTTCTACAAGCTTTGAATCATGACTCATTATCCAAATGTTTATAATCCTTAAGAAAAATAAAACCCTAACTTAACCTAGCATGGTTTGAGTCTCATCCAAACTATGTTGCAAGTGTAACCTAGCATGACACACTTATATATATCACATATATATTTTGTGCCAAAAAGAAAACAATATATATATCACATATATATAATGTATATCAAATGTGAGAAAAGACATCATAAGTGAGCTAATACTAGTTAATGTAATGTAATATATCAAATATATAATTATACATTAAATTATTAAATCAACACTTGATTTAATAATCCAGCTATATCTCATATAACAGACTAATATCAAATGTAACATCTTATCGAATCAACACTTGATCCGATAACCCGGCTATATCACATATAACCAATCATGTCACACATCGCGAGAATAGAATGCGGTATCACATATCGCATTAATCTTGGTCCCGCACATATCACATATGTGCTCCTACTCCGTTTCGCTTGAGCCAGGAAACCTCTGTGTAGGACTCTAAAGACTCGTCAATGCGCCGGCTGTAGTGATGATCATATCAAACACCCACAAGCCGCAACCGGTCTGCTAAACGTAACGTCCACCAGGGTATTGAGCGATCAGAAGATCAACAAGCTATCCTTCTCGTACTCCTGCGAATCCAATCAGTAATACTACCGTAAAGTCCGTGGTCTTCGTCTGATATGTCGCATATCTCGTCTAGGGGTGGTAAACGTCAGACCCTAGTAACTCGATAAGTCATGCCGATGTGAGGCTCATAACGGATCGAGAAACTACTGATAACACATACCGGTATATCTCTGAAGAAGCCTTGGCCAAGGACTTCCTGTTATAGCCAATCGAGCACAGCGCAACATCAACTCCCAATACCAGGAAAGACGAAACCCATTCTATCGCTCATTGCCTCCATGTGATTCGTGAATGTACCCAAAAGCCATCGTTTTGCACGTTCTCTTGAACGTGGTAAGGTGGAAATCAAAGCACAGTGGGAATCACACAAGACTTTATGACGATCTCGGGTCTACAGACTAACCTGTACTAGTGTCACCAGAGAACTGCCATCTGACGTGAGGTGTAATTCCATCTGGGAGTTCTCGGTGAGTCCGTCCAGTGTACCTAGTCTCCACTGAGCACCCGTATACTGTCTCTGATGTTAAACACCAATGGATATGGGATCATTCATCGCCCATCGACATGGGTCGAGAAGCTATACGCTAGTCTACTCTGGTATATCGAGGCCCTGTCTCGATACACCCTCGACTAGGAACATTTGAAGGATGTACTTAACGACTAATTTGTCCCCACTAGTATGATCTGCATCATAGTCCTGGTAGTCAAGTTCTCATCTTATGGGTTTTACCAACATGTAACATAGAGACAATCAGAGTACATGTTAAGATAAAGAGCAATCAGATAGCGTACTATCATGTCGAGCAAGAAAGTCCTCAATATATATGTCCAAGCATCCACTACAATATACATCGTATGTACAGTAATGGCCTCTAGGGCATACATATCACTAACAATCTCCCACTTTCTCTAGGGCCATCTGTTGTAGTATCTCATACCCATCAATCAGCAGTGGTTGAAGTATCTCATACTCAACCATCCCATAAAAGTCTCTACTGGAAAATAGGCCTTTGTGAGTGGATCCGCGCTGTTTTCCTCTGTGTCTGCTCTCCTTAACCTTGATCTCCGTGGAGATCAACCATCTCCATGATCAGGTGATACTGCCTAAGAATATGTCTGGATCACTGATGGGACGGGGGTTCCTAGGCATAAGCCACAACTCCATTGTCACCCAATGGTAGGAACGAAGTACTTCTTATGAACTAATATATATATATATATATCCAGACTGCCTCTTTGGTAGCATCCTTTGTAGCTATGTATCCAACCTTTATCGTCTAGTTTGCCACGCTATCTAGCTTGGAACTCTTCCAACATACCGTCCCTCCACTGAGGGTAAAGACAATGCTTGTGACTGACATTCAGTCATCCTTACCACCCTGGAAGCTATCCAGTGATTCTCCCCAGGATCGATTAATACCAACTCACTACACCTAGTGAGAATCCTAATATCCATTTAGATCTATCTCATAGATCCAAATCCCTGGATTTATGAGGTATCACCTTGATCCTATATGGAGAATCCTTGTGATAAGAGGAGATTGACCGAGCGTAGCATAAGAAACTCTTTTCCCATCAAGAGTATGTCATCCACATACAATACGAGGATCATCACCATACTTTTTAATAACTTTTTGTATATACAAGGTTCATCTTCCATTTTGATGAAGTCAAACTCTTTGACTACCACATCAAAACAGATGTTCCAACTCCGCGATGCCTGCTTTAATTCATAAAGCAACTTGCACACGTTTCCGCTGCTCCCACTGTCTACGAAGCCCTTTGGCTGTGTACTTATAGACGCTCTCTTCTAAATCACTATTTAGAAAAGCAGTCCTGACACCCAACCGCCAGATATCGTAGTCATGGTATGTAGCAATGGAAAGTAGGATCTGGATGGACTTAAGGATAGCTTTGAAAGTCTCAACTTTTCCATGTACGCCAAGTAATCTTCTCAAGATATACTTTCTTCTGATGGGGATTTAACCCTTCAGATAAAGTAACCAAAGTCCATACTTGGTTGGTGTATATGGATTCCATCTCAGATCGCTTAGCATCCAGACATTCTCCCAGAGCCCCCACTCCTGATGGCCAGCTCGAAACTAGTTCGGTCATCATCTAATGATGCAATCCTCGCTCCCACTGTCATAGAGAAAACGAAGTATCTCTCAGGTGGATGAGGAACCCTACTAGATCGGCGGAGAAGCTGAGGTTCGTTGGGAACTATTGAATCCTTCGGTTCTACCAAATCATCAGCTGCAGTTTGTATAGCTGGAACTCTTCTACCTCATGACCACTAATTTCTTCACAAGAAATTCCCTTTCTAAAAGGTGGCATGTTGAGAAACAAAACACCTTTTGTTACTCAGCGTGGTAGATGATATTCCATTGCGAATGCTTGGAATATCCAACAAACTTCCACAGAACTGACCTTGCCTCGAGTTTGTCCGGATTTTGCTTTTGACATAGGCCGGACAACCCTAAATCTTAACTTCCTTAAGAGATGGGCTCTTCCCATACCATATCACATATGGAGTGGTAGGCACCTGATTTGGTTGGAATCCTATTCAATAGGTATGCAACTTCTCAAGTGCATAACTCCCAAAAGTAAATAGGCTTCTCAATTGTACTCATCATAGAGCACACCATATCACATAGGGTGCGATTGCTCCGCCCTGATACACCGACGTGCTGTGGTGCATACGGAAGAGTAATGCTGAGAGAGAATCTCATTTTCCTTTAGAATAGTCCAGGGATTCCGTGCTCAAGTATTCTCCTACCTGATCTCATCAAAGGACATAATACTTATACCCATTTTGGTTCTCTACTTATGTCTTATATTCTTTGAATTTCTCAAAAGCTTCAGCCTTGTGTTTCAACAGGAACGTATGTTCGAATCTTGAGAGATTATCAGTGAATGTAATGAAGTATAAAGAACCATTCCTGGCATGTGTAGACAGGGGACCTACATATATCATCATGTATCAATCCTAAGCGTTCAGTAACTCTTTCTCTATTTCCAATAAACGGAGCTATGGTCATCTTATCTTTATGACATGACTGGAAAATTTCACAAGATGTAAGTTCAAACTGATTTAAATAAGCATATTAATGTAACTTAGCTAGTCGGGTCGCATTGATATGACCTTGTCTACAATGCCTCAAGAAGGATTCGTTCATTTCTGAACTCTTCCTCTTGTGTGTGTCCTATATGTTAAGAACTGTAGTTTGATTTAGAACGTATATGCTTTTAGATAACGTGCCTGAACCAATCAACTCTTGATATAGGAAATTCTCAAAACATTATCCAACAATACAAAATTATATCCTTCTTTACTAAATAAAGAGACTGATATGATGTTGTATATCAGGTTCGGTATTTAATAACATTCGTTCGGAATCAATGTATTTGGTAATACAGGGTGATAACTGCCAACAGGCTTGGCTGCAACAATTGCACCATTTTTAACTCTTAAAACTTATCACCCGTTCGCAGTTCTCTACCTATCTGTAGCCCATGTAACAAATTACATTTGCGGGATCCTGATCTGATATCTCATACCCAGGACGTAAAGGATACCGCGAAACAGTTCTCTGTAATGAACACACCTGAAGAAGATGCATCATCATGCACTTTCTTCGTTTGGGCGGCACGGGAATTCTGGTAATCCCCTATTTCCTGTTCGTTCTTATAACAATTATAAGTTGGAGCGGGACCAACGTTCCTTAGCTCAGTATAACAAGCGTGTTCGGTCAATACATCCGTATTATTATCTTGATTAAGGCGTGACATGATCGCTACCTGGAGAGAGATAGAAGAAAACACTCAGCGTATGCTCTTGCAAGATTAGACTGGTTATTAATTTATCTAATCAGGATGGCTCCCACTATTTCTTCCAAATCTTCATTCAAACCCTAAAAGGAAAGACTAGCCGGGATTAATTACACCCTACAAGTTTGCCAATCTTTCATCCAGGCCAGTGCCGGTAGTTTTAGGGAGGTTCCTCGTGCTTTCGCACAGACCTAATTAAAATAAACCTCGTTTTCCCAGGGGCGTAACCCCGTTGACACCTTTCTAGACACCTACTTGATCCGCTATTTGTAATGTGTAAAACTCACCCAGGAGTAACTCTTACTCAAAGCGGGTATCGGGATCCAACTATCTCATAGAAGGTATGCAATCTCATTGCAAATTTCAACACTTGAAATTCCCAATAATATTTTGCCCCAAGCATCCTATGACCTTGACAGAGGTCAACAACCTATAGGCAGCTAGTCAAGTTCAACCCTTCATTTCCTGATTGAAGTAAACCCACCTGCACGACCCTTGACAGAGGTCAACAAGGTCGCACGACTACCCTAAATCAATCGCATCATATGCTTATGCAGATAAGCAGTAATCAGCTACCGCACACTACGCCTGGACAAAGGTCAACAAACGCAGCACGAATACTAACTATTAGTTATCTAAAATGATGGAGGGCTACGACAGGTTTTAAGAAAACCTTTTGCATAATGAACTTGATATCGTTGTAGAATCAAATGATTTAAATGGAGTGTTTTTAAGGCTTTTACTAGTTTTACTAAAGAGGTCACTCCCGTTGAAGGGATCGTCGGCTATTTCCTCATCGAATAAGGTTCAGGATATTTCACAAATATCACTATGCAAAGAAAAAACTATAGAAGCAATCAAAAGACAAACCGAGAGTTGTAGCATCTTCCAGTTATTGCTAAAGAGGTCACTCCCGGTGAAGGGATCTCGGCTCTTTCCTTATCGAATAAGGTGCTAGATGTTCAACAAGGAACACCGCTATGCAAAGCAACACCTAGAGCTACCTGTTTTTGAAAATTCGATTCCAGAATATCTTTAGGTTTCTTTTATTTCATTAATCTCATTAATGAAGTCTCATCATTTTAAGTTTTCCTAAACATCACATATAAATACAACGTACGCTTATGCCATCAGCATTCGCCTCGATGTCCCCTCGTGCACCGTTTGGTTAGGTAACTAACGGCAGAGCGGGGCAAGGCTAGCGCGGGTGTAAAACATAAGCAACATCTATGTAATTTATCACATTTACTATATCCAGTATCTATCTCAATATATAAAATGATCACATCACAGATATCGCAGCAGAAGAATCACAAATGAAATATTGGATATATTAGGATTTCCGTGTTTTAAATTAAGCCTGTATAAAACACGGATTCCACGGTCGTGATGAATAGACAATCCCATACCCCTAGACCACTACGATAGCGGCAAGCCACCCTACCAATTCTAGAGTTAGGAGACCCGGTCTCGACTCCTCGAGATGATCTCCCACTGGACCCTAGAGCCCGGTTACTTGTGCTCCCCGCCTTGGGTCTATCCTAATGCGGAACAGTAAATAATATACAATGGTGACATCATCGCCAACCAGGATGTGCCCCAATAATAGAATATTACATACAATGAATTTTACATGAATGAAAATGAAAAACTCTCATCTCACATAAAACCCCCGGCTATTCAAACACGATGATCCAATATAACATATGCCAGCAACATATAACATCACATGTCATCAACGTAAGTAAATATGCGTATCCCAATTCGCGTTGACATATTGAAACAAAACCGGCGATACACCACATATTACACATACGATTGCAGAAAAGAATGTAAAAAACTACAACAGTTGGAATCCGTAACCACCTTAGACATCACATGCCTAACCAAATGAATTCCGTAGACATCGCATGCCTAACAATTATAAACCCCGCATTTTAGTCTCGATCTCGAAATCACTTTTCAATATCTAGTCGGTCATTTCAACAAGATTCCCGACATCCTAATCGAATGCTCGTCGAAAACTTTAGCAGACGGCCGCACCCCCGATGCCGTCGACAGAGTGCACTAAGGCGGAACATCGCTGCCGCGAGCACCCGAACGGATGCTTTTGGCGACGGGGTTCTCTTACAGTAACTTTGTTGGGGCTATGGGGCGTGGCTATCTATTAATTTTACCCGGCGGGTATCCGCGTACGCTACATGATTGCGACGGACTTTTGACCACATCAAAATCCCGTGGCAACCGATCAAAGGAGACTAAATTTCTAGATTTATAACATTCAAACTAGTTATCTCATAACTATTTGTGGATTCCAAATATTGTATCCCATCACATAATATCCGGACGACGTTAAACTTTTCGATCGATTCATCAAAGTTCCACAATTTCCAGATAGTTCAACACTTGAGCACAGTTCAAAAAAACCCAGAAGATGCCACAGTACCTATGAACCAGCCGTAGAAGGGTCAAACCAATGCATCACATGTGACAACGCCGAACTACCTCAAACCCTAGGGTTTAGTGGCGGTTCTGTCGGCCACATAATCGAGTTAAGGTTTTGTTCTTCTAGTGGGTCCACAGAATCACTTGCATATTTTTCCGAATACGTTAATCTTGGAAAAATGGGTTTTTGACATTCGATCGAACCTTTTAACTTCGCCTAGACAATAAGTGAACAACCCGAAACAATGTTAAAACTATGAATACGAAACACTCTGAATTGCTTATAGTGTAAGATTACATCACATGCAAAATTAGAAAAAATAAACAACACCCGAAACATCAAAACCAAGCCACTGGAACACAGACAAAATTTCAGGGGAAATTGCTCGGATTTGACCGAGATCATCAAGTTGGTGGTCGGCCTAATTTTCATCAAAACCCCTAAAATTTTCACAGTGATCATGATATATCACATACATCACTCTGTACTTGTTTATAAAAAAATTTGATGAACTTTTAAAAACGATAGAAACTTGCGTTTCGCGTTGTAAGTTTCGGAGTTGTTTCGGTTTCGTAATTCTAACAAAATCCGTATTAATTTCTAGCATGGCTATGATACCACTGCAGGGTTACCTAAGGCGGCAACAAGGTTTCGGGAGGCATCGTCCATGCCAAATTCAAAAATTTGCCGTTTTAGCTAACTTTAACTAAGAATCGTATACTAGAAATCGACGGAAAAACATATGTAAACACTTTACATCTTAAGTGAGCAAGGAATACAACCTTTGTAGACCGGTCCTTCACTTCAATAGCTCCATGTAGTAGTCCCCTTCGTTGTGATCGTGAACTACGGACTCTAGAGAGGCTCCTTGAAGAAACGAACAAGCTTGCTTCGAAGACTTCGAGGCCGAAGATGATCTACGTCGAGGAGACACTAACCCAAGCTATCTCTTCACTAATTACGGAATTAGTGAAGCAAACACCCTATACTAAATTGCAAGTAGTTGAGGATGATGAAGAAAGAATTTTTCTCACATTAAAAATCATTTTCTCACTCAAAATCATCACCATTGAAAAAGCTAGAAAGCTTTTGTCAAGAAGAAGAAGAAGAACAAGTGATGAAAATGAATTATTGTGTGAGGTTAGAATTGCAACCATAGTGAGTTAGTGTCATTCCTAACTCATGTAGAGAATAAACCATAGCTATGAGTTAAGGGTTGGGTTAACAAATATCTTAAAGATGACAAACAAGTGGACTTAGTAAATGAAACCCACAAGTTTCAACAAGCTTTGAACCATGACTCATTATTCAAATGTTTGAAATCCTTAAGAAAAATAAAACCCTAACTTAACCTAGCATGGTTTGAGTCTCATACAAACTATGTTGCAAGTGTAACCTAGCATGACAAACTTATATATATCACATATATATTTTGTGCCAAAAAGAAAACAATACATATATCACATATATGTAAAGTATATCAAATATGAGAAAAGAAATCATAAGTGAGCTAATATTGGTTAATGTAATGTAATATATCTAATATATAATTATACATTAAATTATTAAATGAACACTTGATTTAATAATTCGGCTATATCTCATATAACTGACTAATATCAAAATGTAACATCTTATCGAATCAACACTTGATCCGATAACCCGGCTATATCACATATAACCAACCATGCCACACATCGCGAGAGTAGAATGCGGTATCACATATCGCATTAATCTTAGTCCCGCGCATATCACATATGTGCTCCTACTACGTTTCCTTTGAGCCAGGAAACCTCTGTGTAGGACTCTAAAGACTCGTCAATACGCCGGCAGTATGTGATGATCATATCAAACACCTACAAGCCATAAGCGGTCTGCTAAACGTAACGGCCACCCGGGTATTAAGGGATCAGAAGATCAACAAGCATGCCTGCTCGTACTTCTGCGAATCCAATCAGTAACACTACCGTACAGTCCGGTCTCTTTGTCTGATATGTCGCATATCTCATCTAGGGGTGGTAAACGTCAGACCCCAGTTACTCGAAAAGTCGTGCCGATGTGAGGCTTATAACGGGTCGAGAAACTACTGATAACACTTACCAGTATATCCTTGAAGCAGCCTTGGCCAAGGACTTCCTGTTATATCCAATCGAGCACAGCGCAACATCAATTCCTAATACCGGGAGAGACGAAACCCCTCCTATTTCTTATTGCCTCTATGTGATTCGGGACTGTACCCAAAAGCCACCGTTTTGCAGTTCTCTTGAACGTGGTAAGGTGGAAATCAAAGAACAGTCGGAATCATACAAGACTCTATGAAGATCTCGGGTCTACAGACTAACCTGTACCAGTGTCACTAGAGAACTGCCATCTGACGTGAGGTATAATACCATATGGGAGTTCTCGGCGAGTCCGTCCAGTGTACCCAGTCTCCAGTGAGCACCCGTATACTGTCTATGATTTCAAACACCAATGGATATGGGATCATCCATCGCCCATCTATATGGGTCGATAAGCTATACGCTAGTCTACTCTGGTATATCGATGCCCTGTCTCGATACACCCTCGACTAGGAACATTTGAAGGATGTCCTTAACGACTACTCTGTCCCCACTAATATGATCTGCATCATAGTCCTGGTAGTTAAGTACTTATCCTAAGGGCTTTACCAACATGTAACATAGAGACAATTAGACTACATGTTAAGATAATGAGCAACCAGATAGCATACTATCATGTCGAGCAAGAAATTCCTCCATATATATGTCCAAGCATCCACTACAATATACATCGTATGTACAGTAATGCCCTCTAGGGCATACATATCACTAACACTATCATCATAAGTTAGAGCCAAACCGTCGTTCCCCCGCCCCGAATAAGAATTCGGATCGGTCAAGTAATACATTTTATTATCTTGATTAGGGCGTGAAATGGTTGCTACCTAGAGAGAGAGAAAAGAAACACTCAGCATGCGCTCTTGCAAGATTAGATTGGTTATTAGTTTATCTAATAAGGATGGCTACTACTGTTTCCTCGTATTCTTCTTCAAACCTTAAAAGAAGAATCAGTTGGGATTAATCATACGTCACAATACTTTCTTAACCTTTCAGCCAGGCTAACACCTTTCTAGACACCTACTTGGTTTATAGCATTGATTGGTAAGTGTGATAATTTCCCGAGAGTAATCATACTCATCTGCGGGATCGGGATCAACCATTATTATGTGATGCACTAGATGGAATCCACTCTAGTCACACACTACAGAAGGTATGCTAAATCTGCAAGTTTCCTTTATGTTTGAAACTACCGATGTGGTTTTTGCCCCTAGGACCCAAGTGACCTCGACTGAGCCAACATATCATAGGATCCTAGTCAAGTTCAACCCATCATTATCTTGATTGCATCAGACCCACCCGTACGAGTCCTTGGCTGATCCAAAATGACCGCACGACTGTCCTGACAAATCGCATTATGTGCTATAGAAAAATATTATATAGCTACCGAACACTAGGCCTCGGCTGAGCACGAAATACGTAGCACGAATACTAAGCAATATCAATTCGAAATGACGGAGGGCTACGGCTGGGTTTTTGGCGAAAGACCCGTTAACGTAATGAACTTGATATCGTTGAATGAACCCGAGTAGTTTTGAAAAAGAGTGGTTTAAGCTCCGCTTTTGAAGTAAACCGAGTAATCTAAATTACAGACTTTTGCTCAAGAGGTCACTCCCTGCGAAGGGATCTCGGCTCTTGCCTTGTGGAATGAGGTGCAGGATATTCATGACCAAATACCACTATGCAAAGCGAAAAAACATAACTGTAGTTTTTTGAAATTTGTTCCAACAACATCATTTTAGGTTTCTTTTCTTGCATTAATCAAAATTAATGAGGTCCCATCTTTTAACCTATCACACCAGAAAAGAACGAAAATACAATGTACGTATATGCCATCCGCATTCGCCACGGGGCCCCGTCATCACCCGTTAGGTTACTTAACTAACGACAGAGCGGGAGTTCGACTAGCTCGGGTGTAAAACATATACAACATCTACTAGTATATATATAAATATATATAACAATCGTCCCAGGCATGATAATAAGCAACATCACAAAATCACAGCCAACAAAACAGAAAGGTGGATAATCTTGGAGCCCCGGGTTTCATTTGAGCCACAAATAAAACCAGACGTTCCCGGTCGTGTGGATAGCCTGTGCAATGAAAACCTGGACCCTTACGAGCGCGGCAAGTTACCTGCCAATCCCAAAAGTGATGCAACCCCCTTGAACAAAGTGAATGAGTCACCCAGCACTTCATGGAATCCGATAACTTGGGCGCCCCTCCGTGGGTCATCCTATACCCCATACGAGTGCGGCGAATAGCCCACCAATTCTAGAATAAAGCCCCCTCCGTCTCAACGCCATGAGATGCGGGCTTGTTGCCTTCTAGAACTCGGCTATTCGTGCACTCCACCGTGGGGTAATCCAAGTACAGAAAATAAAAATAATATGTACAAATGGTGACATCGACCTCAACCCGGTCGTGCCCCAAACAAATATTATACAACCCGGCAAAAACGTTAGTCCACATGTGGGACGCTCGCCACGCATTAACAAATCTATAAATTAATACAAACTGTACTAAATCATTGCACCACCGGCTATCCACCACGACAATCCAACCAGAATCACAGAACATCAACATGAATGTCATGTTCGCAAACTCGTCTAAAAGGACATATAGCAGATAGACGGGTTTACCGATCAAATGACATTCACGGTCATAGATGCTAATCTAACTACCGATAATAATTAAACATTTGTTAAAATATGACTTCGAAACACTCCGAATTGCCCCAAACTGAAAAACAACAGAACGTCAAACTTAGGAAAAAACAAACGACACCCGAAACCCAAACTCCAGGAGATAAAAACACAGACCAAAACACGAGGCAATCCACCACAAGATAACCGGTGAGGGCGGATTTTTTAAGGGTGTGGCTAGCCAAAACGTGGTAGAATTGATTCGTTTTTGTTCAGGGTTCTTCTCTCAGTCAAAAGATCACTCTGAACATGCTTAAATATTTTTTTGAAGTCTCTGAAAAATGGACAGAAACTTGAAGTTTGGTTTCAATGTTCCGGACTTATTTTAACATTGTTTAAACTTGCTAGTGTTGGGTTTATGGGATGGCTCTGATACCATGAAAGGTTATGCTAGTGCCCCGGCCAACTACCGTGGCCAAATGCGGAACAAATTTTTTTTAACGATTAGAACACGGCACTAGAATAACCTTTAACCCGGATCTTTCCATAAACCTATCCAGAAAAAGTAGTAGTGCTATCTACTATGAAAGAAGTCTCACCAAACGATCCGAGTCCTTCGGCCTTCTTTCCTCTTCGTTAGCTCCAAGTGGGCACCTTGAACATGCTTGATCTTCTTTGTTGGCTCCTTTGGTTCTCCGTGATCGATCTTGCTCTCCGGTCCTCCTTTGTCGTAGATGATCCACCTGAGCGATATGATCCATGAATCTAGCTCCTCACAATATGTCAAGTGGAGCAACTAGAGAGCTCAGGTTGCTAAACCAAGTAGTCTAGGATATAGTGTGAAGATCTAAGTGGAACACAGACACCCCTGCCTAGCGTAGGCGGGGGTTTATTGATTGTGGGGATACGAATCTCCGTCAGCCGCGGACTAAGATGTTGTTAATTACCCTTCGCCATTGGAGCGAGGGAACCTCCGATTGACGGGTCAAACTGATCATGCAAACTAAATGTGCAGTGTGCGTATATGTGTCTTGAGGGGATTTGGATATATCGGGGTCCTCGCAGAGTTTTTATGGGGGTCCCACTACCCGAATAGCGGGCTGGGGGTCAAGGGGGCTAGCAGCTCCCCTGCGGACTGCGGGGCAGCGCCTCGTTAGAAAAATTTTCCTAGCAGGGGACGTGCTTTGAGTGAAGAGTGTACGAAAAATGAGGGGTCAAGAGCGTCTTAAAGTCGCATGCATGGCACGTGGGCACTGGGCGTCCACGGGTCGCGTGCCTGGCGCGTGGGCGCTTGGCGCCCGCGAGTCACGTGCCTGGCGCGTGGGTGAGTAGGCGCCCGCGGGTCATGTGCCAGGCACATGGGCGCTTGGCGCCCGCAAGTCACGTGCACGGCACACGACCGCTGGGTGCCAGTGGGTCACGTGCGCGGCACACGACGGCTGGAAACACCAGCGGAAAAGGGCTTAGCCCCTGGGCGAGGAGTTGAACACCCAAGGGATTTTGAGTGGAGTTAAACTCCAAAAGATTTAGATTTGGAGTTAAACTCCTAAATGATCTGGAATAGGAGTTAAACTCCTTCGAGGATTTGGGTCTTGGAGTTGTACTCCCCAAAGATCTTCAGAGGTGATCAAAGTGTAGGGTTGCTATGCACGCGCACAAGGGACTACGAGGCATCAACCATGCCCGATTAAATAATTAGCCGTGCCGAACAACCCGAATACAGATCTTTAAACTAGAGATTAGGCGAAAACTAACATGTTAAACATTTTAACACTAAGTGAGAGGGATTACAACCTTTGTAGATCCGGTCCTTCACTTCATATGCTCCGTGTTGTGGTCCCTTCGCTGTGATCATCGGGTTTCGGACTCTCGAGAGGTTCCACGAAGAGAAAGATGCAACCTTTGCTTCCGATCTTCGATACAAAGTTGATCTACCTTGAAGTTTCGTTAACACAAGCTAACACTCATGAAATGATGTGAACACCCTCATCTAAATGGCAAGGGAAGATGAGGATGATGATGTAGGATTTTCTCTCTCTTTATTTATCTTTTTCTCACATATTTTCATCCCAAATATCAAACCAAGAAAGCTTTGTAAGCAAAGAAGAAGAAAGAAGAAGATGAACAATAGAATTATGATATAAATTTCCTTTTGTGATGAATAATGCAAAGGAGATAATGATCAATAATGCAACCATGGTTAACATAACCTTTGTAGAGAATTAACCAAGGCTAGGGTTTGGGTTAGGTTAAGAATGAGTCACTTGAAAATATCTTTCACAAAACAAAAAGAAAACCTTCTAGAATCTACTAGAAGTCATTAACCCAAATCAAACCGTAATCTTGATTAATCTTTACTAAACATATTGCATTAGTTATCATATCATGTTACAATATTATATATCACAAATATAATATTTATTGTAACCAAATAAAATAATACATTTAAGATATATCGCATATATATCAATGTATTACCCGAGTGAGAAAAAGAATCTTTTAGTGAGCTAATATTAGTTAATGTCATTTAATATATCATATATATTATTATACATTAAATTATCGAATCAACACTCGATCCGACAATCCGGCTAAATTGCATATAACCGACTAATATTTATACGTACCGATTCATCGAATCAACACTTGATCCGATGACCCGGCTTATATCAAATATCGCGAGAATATAATACGGTATCACATATCGCATTATCCTCGGTCCCGCACATATCACATATGTGCCCCTACTCCGTTTTGCCTGAGTAAAGAAACCTCTGTGTAGGACTCTAAAGAATCGTCAATACGCCGGCAGTAGGTGATGATCATATCAAACACCCACAAGCTGCAAGCGGTCAGCAAAACGTAACAGCAACCCAGGTATTGAGCGCTCAGAAGATCAACAAGCAAGCCTGTACATTCTCCTGTGAATCCAAACAGTAACACTCCCGTACAGTCCGGTCTCGTCGTCTGATATGTTGCATATCTCGCTTAGGGGTGGTAAACGTCAGACCCCAGTAGCTCGATAAGTCGTGTTGATATGAGGTCTATAACAGTTCGAGAAACTACTGATAACACTTACGAGTAAATCTCAGCAACCCTGGCCAGGGATTTCCGGTTATAGCCAATCGAACACAGCACAACATCAACTCCCTATACCGGGAGAGACGAATCCCCTCCTATCGCTCATTGCCTCCATGTGATTCGGGACTGTACCCAAAAGCCACCTTTTTGCACGCTCTCTTGGACGTGGTATGATAGAAATCAAAGCACAGTGGGAATCACACAAGACTCTATGACGATCTCGGGTCAACAGACTACTCTGTACCAGTGTCACCGGAGAACTGCCATCTGACGTGAGGTATAATACCATCTGGGAGTTCTCGGCGAGTCCGTCCAGTGTACCCAGTCTCCACTGAGCACCCGTACACCATCCTTGATGTCAAACACCGATGGATATGGGATCATCCATCGCCCATCATATGGGTCAAGATGCGTATACGCTAGTCTACTCTGGTGTATCGATGCCCTGTCTCGATACACCCTCGACTAGGAACAGTTATAGGATGTACTCGTCAACTACCGTGGCCCCACTAGTATGATCTCATCATAGTCCCAGTAGTCGAGTACATATCCTAAGGGTTTTATCAACATGTAATATAGAGACAATCATAGTACATGTTAAGATAAAGTACAACAAGATAGCATACTATCATGTCGAGCAAGAAAGTTCTCCCTACATATGTCCTAGCATCCACTACAATATACATCGTATGTACAGTAATGGCCTATAGGGCATACATATAACTAACAATCTCCTACTTGCACTAGGGCCATCTGTTGTGGTATCGCATACCCAACAATTAGCTGCAGTTGATGTATCTCATACTCAACCATCCCATAAAAGTCTCTACTGGGAAAAAGGCCTTTGTGAGTGGATCCGCGCTGTTGTCCTCTGTGTCTACTCTCCTAACCTCGATCTCCCTGGAGATCAACCATTTCCATGATAAGGTGATACTGCCTAAGAATTATATCTGGATTTCTGATGGGACGGTAGTTCCTTGGCAAATGCCCCAACTCCATTGTCATACAATGGTAGGAACGAAGTTCACCTTATGAACTTATATATATCCAGACTGCCTCTTTGGTAGCATCCTTGGTAACGATGTATGTTGCCTTTTAATCTTCTAGTATGTCACGGTACCTAGCTTGGAACTCTTCCAACATATCGTCCCTCCATGGAGGGTATAGACAATGCCTGCGACTGACATTCAGTCATCCTTATCAGCCTGGAACCTTTCCAGTAATTCTCCCCAGGATCGATTGATACCATCTCACTACAACTAGTGAGTATCCTAACATCTAATTAGATCTATCTCATAGATCCAAAACACATGATTTAGGAGGTATCACTTTGATCCTATATTGAGAATCGTTGTGATAAGCGGAGATTGACCGAGCGTAACATAGGAAACTCCTTCCCTATCAAGAGTATGTCATCCACGTACTCTACGAGGATCACCACCATACTCTCTACTACCTTTTTGTATATACAAGGTTCATCTACCATTTTGATGAAGTCATACTCTTTGACTACCACATCAAAACAGATGTTCCAACTTCGCGATGCCTGTTTTATCATATAAAACATCTTGTACACGTTTTCGCTGCTCCCACTGTCTACGAAGCCCTCTGGCTATGTACTTATAGACGTTCTCTTCTAAAACATCATTTAGAAAAGCAGTCATGACACCCAACCACCAGATATCGTAGTCATGGTATGTAGCCGTGGCAAGTAGGATCTGGATGGACTTATGCATAGCTTTGAAAGTCTCAACTTTTCCATGTACACCAAGTAATCTTCTTAAGATATACTTGCTCCTGATGGGGATTTAACCCTTCAGATAAAGCAACTAAAGTCCATACTTTGTTGGTGTATAAGGATTCCATCTCAGATCGATAAGCATCCAGCCATTCTTACAGAGTCCTACTCCTGATAGCCAGCTCGAAACTAGTTGGGTCATCATCTCATGATGCAATCCTCGCTCCCACTGTCATAGAGAAACCAAAGTATCTCTCAGGTGGGTGAGGGACCCTACTAGATCGGCGGAGAGGCTGAGGTTCGTTGGAAACAATTGAATCCTTTGGTTCTACCAAATTATCAGCTGTAGTTTGTATAGCTGCAACATTTCCAGTTCTACATAACATACTTTGCCTCGAGCTTGTCCGGATTTTGCTCTTAAACATAGGCTGGACAACCCCAAATTTTAACAAGCTTAAGATATGGGCTCTTCCCTTTCCATATCACATATGAAGTGGTAGGCAACTGATTTGATTTGAACCCTATTCAATAGGTATGCAGCTTCTCAAGCGCATAACATCCTAAAGGAAATAGGAAACTCAGTAGTACTCATCATAGAGCACACCATATCACATAGGGTGTTATTGCTCCGCCCCGATATACCATCGTGCTATGGTGTATACGGAGGAGTAATGCTGAGAGAGAATCTCATTCTCCTTTAGAATAGTCCAGGAATTCCGTGCTCAAGTATTCTCCTCCTTGATCACATCAAAGGACATAATACTTTTACCCGTATTTTGGCTCCCTACTTCTAACTTATATTCTGTGAATATCTCAAAAGGTTCGGACTTGTGTTTCAACTGGAACATATGTCTGAATCTTGAGAGATCATCAGAGAATGTAATGAAGTACAAAGAACCGGTCTTGGCATGTGTAGATAGGGGGCCTTCATACATCAGCATGTATCAATCCCAAGAGTTCACAAACTCTTTCTCTGTTTCCAATAAACAGAGCTATGGTCATCTTAACTTTGTGACATGACCAGCAAGTTTCACAAGATGTAAATTCAAACTAATCTAAATATGCATCTATATGTAACTTAGCTAGTCGGGTCGCATTGATATGACCTAGTCTACAATGCCTCAAGAAGGATCCGTTCATTTCTGAACTCTTCCACTTGTGCGTGTTCTGTATACTAAGAACTGTTTTTGATTTAGAACATCAATGCTTTTAGATGACGTGCCTGAACCGATCAACTCTTGATATAGGAAATGTTCAAAACATTATCCAACAATACAAAATTATATCTTTCTTTACTAATAAAAAGACCGATATGATTTTGTATATCAGGTTCGGTATCTAATAACATTCGTTCGGAATCAATGTATTCTGGTAATACAGGGTGATAGTGACCAACAGACTTGGCTGCAACACTTGCACCGTTTTCTGTCTCATGAAACTTATCACCTGTTCTTAGTTCTCTACCTATCTTTAGCCCATGTAACAAATTACATATGTAAGATCCTGATCTGGTATCACATACCCAGGACGTAAAGGATACTGAGAAACAGTTCTGTGTAACGAACACACCCGAAGATTATGCATCAGCATGCACTTTCTTCGTTTGGGCGGCACGGGAAATCCGGTATTCCCTAATTTCCTGCTCTGTCTTACAACAATTATAAGTTGGAGCGGGACCAACGTTCCCTAGCTCAGTATAACAAGCGGGTTCGGTCAATATATCTGTATTATTATCTTGATTAAGGCATGATATGGTCGCTACCTGGAGAGAGAGAGAAGAAAACACTCAGCGTATGCTCTTGCAAGATTAGATTGGTTATCTAATATATCTAATCAGGATGTCTCCCACTGTTTTAATCAAATCTTACTTCAAACCTTAAAAGGAAAGACTAGCCGGGGTTAATTACACTCTACAAGTTCGCCAATCATTCATCCAGGCCAGTGTCGGTAATTTGAGGGAGGTCCCCCGTGCTTTCGCACGAACCTAATTAAAGTAAACCTCCTTTTCCCAGGGGCGTAACCCCGTTAACACCTTTCTAGACACCTACTTGATCGGCTAATTTTAATGTATAAAACTTTCCCAGGAGTAACTCTTACTCGCAGCGGGTATCGGGATCCAACTATCTCATAGATGGTATGCAATCTCATTGCAAATTTCAACACTTGAAATTCCCAATAATGTTTTGCCCCTAGCGTGCTATGACCTTGACGAATGCCAAACCACCCATAGTCCGCTAGCCAAGTTCAACCTGTACATTTCTTGATTGAATTAAACCCACCCGCACGACCCTTGACGAATGCCAAACAACGCCGTACGAATACCCTAATCCAATCGCATCGTATGCTGGCAGATAAGCACTAGTTAGCTACCGTACACTACGCCTTGACGAATGCCAAACTACCGCAGCACGAATACTAATTAGTACTTATCTGAAATGACGGAGGGCTACGACGGGTTTTTAAGAAAACCCTTTGCGTAATGA
Source organism: Agapanthus africanus (assembly GCA_030015575.1). Classification (NCBI taxonomy): domain Eukaryota; kingdom Viridiplantae; phylum Streptophyta; class Magnoliopsida; order Asparagales; family Amaryllidaceae; genus Agapanthus; species Agapanthus africanus. Next base: position 290,523,621 of record JASDDO010000012.1, on the reverse strand, counting down.
ACTTGATATCGTTGTAGAATCGAGTGATTTTAAATGGAGTGTTTTTGACGCTTTTCTAGTTTTGCTAAAGGGGTCACTCCCGGTGAAGGGATCGTCGGCCCTTTTCTCATCGAATAAGGTGCAGGATATTTCACAAATATCATTATGCAAAGCAAGAACTATAGAAGCAATCAAAAGACAAACCGAGTTTGTAGCATCTGCCAGTTATTGCTAAAGAAGTCACTCCGGGTGAAGGGATCTCGGTCCTTTCCTTATCGAATAAGGTGCTGGATGTTCTACAAGGAACACCGCTATGCAAAGCAAGAACTAGAGCTACCAGTTTTTATTAAACAAGTTTCTACAACATCTTAGGTTTTTTTTATTTCATTAATCTCATTAATGAAGTCCCATTTTATTATGCTTCACAAGCATCTCTTTTGAAACGAAATCTGCAATATAACATATATCTCATATATATAATATAAACATTCGTCTCAGGCAGTAATATGATCTCATCACAGAACATTGCAGCAGAAGAACATATATGAAATATTGGATATACTAGGACGTCCGTGTTTTCAATACGTGCCAGTATAAAACACGGATTCCACGGTCGCGATGAATAGCCAAACCCACATCCCTAGACCCCTAAGAGAGCGACAAGCAACACTGCCAATTCTAGGGTTAGGAGACCCGGTCTCGACTCCTCGAGATGGTCTCCCACTGGACCGTAGAACCCGGTTACTTGTGCTCCCCGCCTTGGGTCTACCTAATGCGGAAAAGTAAATAATATACAACGGTGACATCTTCCGCTACCTGGAAGTGCCCCAATAAAAGAATATTACATACAAATGAATTTTACATGAATGAAAAAGAAAAAAACTCTCATCTCACATAAAACCCCCGGCTATTCAAAACACGACGATCCAATAAAACATATCACAGCAATATATAATATCTCATATCATCAACGTAAGCAAGTATGCGTATCCCGATTGTCGTTGATGTATAGCAACGAAGCCGGCGATACACCACATACTACGCTTACGGTCACAGAAAAGAAAGTGTAAAACTACAACAGTTGGAATCCGTAATCTCTTTAGACATCGCATGCCTAACCAAATGAATTCCTTAGACATCGCATGCCTAACCAAATGAATTCCTTAGACATCGCATGCCTAACATTTATAAACCCCGCATTTTAGTCTCATTATCGAAAACTCTTTTCAATATCAAGTTAGGCAATTCAGCAAGATTCCCGACAACCTGATCGAATGCTCATCGCAAACTTTAGTAGACGGCCGCACCCCCAGATGTCTTCGACGAAGTGCACTAAGGCGGAACACCGCTGCCGCGAGCACCCGAACGGATGCTTTCGGCGACGGGTTTCTCCTACAGTCACTTGGTCAGGGCTATGGGGCGTGGCTGTCTATTAAGTTTACCCGGCGAGTATCCGCGTACGCTACGTGATTGCGACAGACTTTTGATCACATCAAAATTTCGTGGCAACCGATTAATAGGAGACTAAACTGCTCGATTTATAACATTCAAATTAGTTATCTCATAACAACTAGTGGATTCCAAATATTGTATCACAATCCAGATAAATAGACAAAGTTAAACTTTCCGATCGAATAATCAAACACCCAAGATTTCCCCAATATATCTCAACACTTGAAATCAGTTTAAAAACATCCATCACATGCCACAGTACCAATGGTCCAGCCGTAGAAGGGTCAAGCCAACGCCTCACATGTGGCACGCCGTACTGCCCCAAACCCTAAGGTTCAAAAGGCAGTTCAAGACGGTCACATAATCGAGTTAAGGTTTGTTGTCTTCTAGAGGGTCCACCGCGTTACTTGCACTACTTAGAACGTTCTTAAACACGAGAAACAATCCAACTTTTGAAAAATTTTCCGACTGGGGAAAAAGTGAGTTATTTGTATCCGTTCGAACATTTTAACAGTTTCTACAAATTATCCGGACAAACTAAACAAAGTTAAATTATCCGATCGAATCAACGATTCCCCAATACAACCCTTGAAAATTCAACTGTTGAATAAATATTAAAAATTCCCAGAAAATACATGATTAAAAGATAGGAATTACTGTGCAAAGAACGTGCCAAGAATCGACTTTATGGCCGCGGAACCGCCTCACATGCTGGGGTGGGGCCTTGGTTCCGCGGCTCTTTAGTCGAATTGCGCTCACGTGCTTCACAGTAACTCATATAATTCCCTGCTGTAATTTTTCGATATTTTTAATACAAAAAAAATCACAGTTTTGAAAAATTTCCAGAAACTAGGGTATATCGGGTTTTCCGGGTTCGATCGGACTTTAAACTTCGTCTAGACTTCGCCTAAAGCTCTAGCTTGGCACTGATACCACCGTAGGGTTGCTATGAACGAGCACAAGGGTCTACGAGGCATCAACCATGCCCGATAAAATAATTAGCCGTGCCGAACAACCCGAATACAGATCTTTAAACTAGAGATTAGGCGAAAAATAACATGTTAAACATTTTAACACTAAGTGAGAGGGATTACAATCTTTGTAGATCCGGTCCTTCACTTCATATGCTCCGTGTTGTGGTCCCTTCGCTGCGATCATCGGGTTCTGGACTCTCGAGAGGTTCCACGAAGAGAAAGATGCAACCTTTTCTTCCGATCTTAGATACAAAGATGATCTACCTTGAAGTTTCGTTAACACAAGCTAACACTCATGAAATGATGTGAACACCCTCATCTAAATGGCAAGGGAAGATGGGGATGACGAAGTAGGATTTTTGCTCTCTTTATTTATCTTTTTCTCACATATTTTCATCACAAATATCAAAGCAAGAAAGTTTTGTAAGCAAAGAAGAAGAAGGAAGAAGATGAACAATAGAATTATGATATATATTTCCTTTTGTGATGAATAATGCAAAGGAGATAATGATCAATGATGCAACCATGGTTAACATAACCTTTGTAGAGAATTAACCAAGGCTAGGGTTTGGGTTAGGTTAAGAATGAGTCACTTGAAAATATCTTTCACAAAACAAAAAGAAAACCTTCTAGAATCTACTAGAAGTCATTAACCCAAATCAAACCCTAATCTTGATTAATCTTTACTAAACATGTTGCATTAGTTATCATATCATGTTACAATATTATATATCACATATATAATATTTATTGTAACCAAATAAAATAATACATTTAACATATATCGCATATATATCAATGTATTACCCGAGTGAGAAAAAGAATCTTTTACTGAGCTAATATTAGTTAATGTCATTTAATATATCATGTATATTATTATACATTAAATTATCGAATCAACACTTGATCCGACAATCCGGCTATATCGCATATAACCGACTAATATTTATCCAACCGATTCATCGAATCAACACTTGATCCGATGACTCGGCTGATATCAAATATCGCGAGAATATAATACGGTATCACATTTCGCATTATCCTCGGTCCCGCACATATCACATATGTGCCCCTACTCCGTTTTGCCTGAGTCAAGAAACCTCTGTGTAGGACTCTAAAGAATCGTCAATACGCCGGCAGTAAGTGATGATCATATCAAACACCCACAAGCTGCAAGCGGTCAGCTAAACGTAACAGCTACCCAGGTATTGAGCGCTCAGAAGATCAACAAGCAAGCCTGGACATTCTCCTGTGAATCCAAACAGTAACACTCCCGTACAGTCCGGTCTCGTCGTCTGATATGTTGCATATCTCGCCTAGGGGTGGTAAACGTCAGACCCCAGTAGCTCGATAAGTCGTGTCGATATGAGGTCTATAACAGTTCGAGAAACTACTGATAACACTTACCAGTAAATCTCAGCAACCCTGGCCAGGGATTTCCGGTTATAGCCAATCGAACACAGCACAACATCAACTCCCTATACCGGGAGAGACGAATCCCCTCCTATCGCTCATTGCCTCTATGTGATTCGGGACTGTACCCAAAAGCCACCTTTTTGCACGCCCTCTTGGACGTGGTATGATTGAAATCAAAGCACAGTGGGAATCACACAAGACTCTATGACGATCTCGGGTCAACAGACTACTCTGTACCAGTGTCACCGGAGAACTGCCATCTGACGTGAGGTATAATACCATCTGGGAGTTCTCGGCGAGTCCGTCCAGTGTACCCAGTCTCCACTGAGCACCCGTACACCATCCTTGATGTCAAACACCGATGGATATGGGATCATCCATCGCCCATCATATGGGTCAAGATGCGTATACGCTAGTCTACTCTGGTGTATCGATGCCCTGTCTCGATACACCCTCGACTAGGAACAGTTATAGGATGTACTCGTCAACTACCGTGGCCCCACTAGTATGATCTCATCATAGTCCAAGTAGTCGAGTACATATCCTAAGGGTTTTATCAACATGTAATATAGAGACAATCAGAGTACATGTTAAGATAAAGTACAACCAGATATCATACTATCATGTCGAGCAAGAAAGTCCTCCCTATATATGTCCTAGCATCCACTACAATATACATCGTATGCACAGTAATGGCCTCTAAGGCATACATATAACAAACAGAAAGGGGACCCCTCTCTTCTCTCATTAGCCCTGGAGCTTCTTTTGAGCCTTGGATCTGTCCAAAGTTGGATTTTAGAGATGGGTCTCCATCTTCCTCGTCTTGATCGGCTGGATCTTGGTGAAAAGGGGGTGAGACTTAAAAGTCTCCCCTTTTCGAGATCTGATTGAAGATCCGAGCTCCCCTTCAAGGGTTTTGTGGTGAAAAACTATTTCTTTTTTTGGAAAAGGGAAGAGTTAAACTCTTGATTTAATTTAAAAGGGGGGAAGGTTTTATAACCTTGAGAAAGAAGAAGGAGGCACAAACCCTAGAATTTTTTTAATTGGAAAATGTTTCCATAGATATTTTCATCATGTTTTCCTTTATGGGCTACACACTTTACATGCAGCTCCTTGAGCTTTGCCAAATGGCGCTTGTGCCACCCCATGCTTTATGTACTTGTTTCTTTCTGTACATAAGCCATGGGATTTACAAAATTTTGGCTTTCTATCCATTTTACATACTTTTATTTTATAAAAAGAAAATAATTACATTAAACCTATTTATTGCTTCATTCCTTTTATCATGAGGCCGGCCCCTTCCATACTCGGTCCTGACCGGGGCTTAGGCCCACATGGATTGGAGTCAACTTTTATTTTGACTTGGTCGACCGGGGTGTAAATTTTGACCCCAACAAATTACCCCCATCAATAAATGCACACCGCGTGTATGGGTCGTGTGCATGAAACTGATGGTTCTTCTTTTGCGTGGAGGTTGACTTGATCTGGTTCCCATTTTGACGACGTGGAGGTAGATACTGCCCTTTTTGCAACGTGGACGGTCGGTGTTGCCCTATTTTCTACCTGGACGGTCGGTGCTACTCTTTTTGCGACTTGGACGGTCACTGCTGCCCTTTTTACGACTTGGACGGTCGATGCTGCAGTTTTTGCGACTTGGATGGTCGGTGCTGCCCTTTTAGCGACGTGGACGGTCGGTGCTGCTCTTTTTGCGACTTAAATGGTCGGTGCTGCCCTTTTTGTGACTTGGACTGTCGCTGCTGCCCTTTTTACGAATTGAACAGTCGATGATTTGAATGGACTTGCTCCGCTTCTTGCGGTGTCGGGTTTTTATTTGACTTGCTCCGCTTTCTACGGTATCGAGGTTGAACTTGACTTGCTCCGCTTTCTGCGGTGTCGGGATTCGACTTGTTTCCGAGGTGGAGTTTGATTCTGCCAGGGGGTCATTGGTTGTCTTGCAGACTTGATGTGATTTGGGTTGATATCAGCACCGCTACACTGGAATATGGTACCAGGAGCAATCATCATTTGCCATGAGGGAATTTCCCTTGTTCCCAGTTTAACGACTTAGAGGTCATCTGTTCCCAATTTAACGACTTAGAGGTCATATGTTCCCAATTTAATGACGTAGGGGTCTATTGGGTCGAAAGTTTGGAATTTTGGGATTGGGGTTAGTATCAGCGTTGCTTACACTGAAGCATGGGTGCCAGGAGCAATTCATCATTTGCCTTTACCTGCTGGGGGAAAGATGGCTTAGGAGACCGGTTTAGATCCCTATAACCCAAGGCTTTTTCAATTTTATGAGCCATAAGGGTCCAATAAAAGCATTTTCTCCTTACGAGTTGAAAGGACCCCGTAGGTGTATTTTCTCTTTAAGAGTCATGAGGACCCCCAAGGGTCTTTTCTCCTTTGTGAGTCGTAAGGATCCCACGAAGGTGTTTTCTTACGAGTCGAGAGGATCTCATAAGTTTTTTTCTCCCCATGTATCGTGAGGACCTATGAGTGGGTCTTCCCAAGGGGGCATAATTCCGATTGCGAAGACCGAGCGCGGGGCTTGTGATTGCCATAGGGCCTGGGTGTGATGAGAATTATTTAAGCCCGTGGATTGTATACGGTAGTCAATTTTGGGACTGGCCGTAGGGCTGGAGAATTTAGGAGATTTGGATTTTTTTTGGCGTCTACATCGCTGCACTGGAATATGGTACCAGGAGCGACTCATCATTCGCCGTTTAGGAAGACTTAGGATTTGGGTTTTCGGGTCGGCATCAGCACCGCTAACACTGAAGCGTAACGCCAGGAGCGACTTATCTTTTGCCATTTCCCGTTGGGGAGCGATGGCTCAGGAGACAGCTTCAGATCCCTATCACCTTAGGCTTTTCGATTTTATAAGCCGTAAGGGTCTCATAAAAGCATTTTCTCCCTACGAGTCGAGAGGATCTCGAAGGTGTATGTTCTCCTTAAGAAACGTGGGGATTCCTAAGTGTATTGCTCCTTTGTGAGTCGTAAGGATCTCACGCAGGGATTTTCTCCTCACAAGGTCGAGAGGACTTTGCAAGTGTATTTTATCACTTTTCACGAGTTTGCGCCCTTTCAGGTTTTCACAAATTCGCCGGCAGTCCTGCTATTTTTACTCAAGAAGCCCTTTCGGGTTTTCATCTGTGCCCGTTTTGCTAGTGGACATACCGTTTTTTTTGCCGGTGGGATTTTTAAAAGTAGTCTCGCCGGTAAGGCTTGGAGAGATAGGGGTCGTTTACGCCCGTGGATTGTATACGGTTTTACAGGATGTACGATCCAAACCATAGGGCCGGTGTGCTCAATTCGTCTGCGACTTGGAGCATTCACGCATAGTATTTTTTGAGATATCGGCCATTGATGTGTGGCATGGGCCTTTCTCCCTCGGCACTTATTAGTTGGTTGGATCCTCCGTCGAACACTTTCTCGATGACGTATGGTCCTTCCCAGTTTGGCTCGAATTTCCCTTTGGCATGTCGATTGGGGATGATCAGCCTTTTGAGGACCAACACCAATTCGCTTTTCTTGAAAGCGCGGAGACGGGACATCTTGTTATAGGCCTGTGACATTTGGGCTCGGTATAGCTCCAGATTTTGTTGTACCGCAAGCCTCTTTTCTTCGATGGTGTCAAGCTCTTCGAGTCGAAGAAGCATGTTTCCTCTTCCGTCAACTCATGCTGGATGGCCATTCTTAAGCTTGGAACTTCGATTTCGAGGGGGAGGATCGCCTCCACTCCAAAGAGTAATGTGTATGGAATGGACTGAGTTGGAGTGCGGTGCGTGGTACGATATGCCCACAATGCCTCGTGGAGCTTCAGATCCCATTCTCGTTTATTGGCTGAGGCATTTTTGCTCAGGAGCTTGCTTAGAGTTTTATTGAAGGCTTCGTCTAGCCCATTGGCTCTTGTATTGAAGATGGAGGAATATCTCCAGTCTACCTTGTGTTGAGCAGCGAATCTTGAGACTTTCAAGCTCTTGAAAGAAGTCCCGTTGTCAGAAATGATTCTTCTTGGTGTACCAAAGCGGTAGAGAATATTTAGCCGGAAGAATGTCAGAATATCTTCTGTCTTGACTTCTTTTAGTGGGAAAGCTTTAGCCCATCTAGAAAAATAGTTAGTTGTGGCCAATATGAACCGGTGGCCTTTGGATGACGGAGGATCAATTGGGCCAACTATGTCGGTGCCCCAAACCTCGAAAGGCCAGGACGCCACCGTAGGATGCAACGGATTGGGATGCTCGTGAATGAAATCACCATGGATTTGGCAGAGATGACACTTCTTTGCTTGCCCTTCGCAATCCCTTATCATGGTGGGCCAGTAATACCCAATCCGTTTAATTTGAAGCCGCATCTTTGGGCTAGATTGGTGAGAACCGCAAATGCCCGAGTGAACTTCTTTCATGACATTTTGGGCTTTGGATAATGACAGACACCTGAGCCAGAGTTGGTCATATGATCTGTAGGGTTACTAGGCACACTAATAAGGTTCTACAAGGCATCAACCATATCCGATTTAAAAAATTTAACCATGCCTAACAACCCTAAGCAAGATCTTGGCTAGACTATTAGGCTAGCACATGCAAGTAAAAAACTTTTACTACTAAGTGAATACGAAATACAACCTTTGTAGATCGGTCCTTCACTTCTAAACCTCCTTGTTGTAGTCCCTTCGCTGCGATCATGGTTCTCCCGGGCTCTTGCATTGCTTCACGAGGCGAAAGAAGCGTCATTGCTTGAAGTCTTCGAGGCCGAAGATGATCTACGTCGAGGGAATACCAACTCAAGCTTCTACTTCAGTAACTAGAGAATTAGTGAAGCAAACACCCTAAACTAAAGTGCTAGTCTAGTAGAGGATGGAGAAATAGGAAGTGTGTTCTCTTTAGAATTTTATTTCTCACAATCTTTTACTCTCTTTTCAAAACCCTAGCAAGCTTTTTCTTTTGCTCAAAGAAGAAGAAGATGAACAAAAGAAAAGGATGAGGATAAATTATCAAGTGAGTGAGCTAATCATGGTGAGTGAGTATCATATACTAACTCATGTAGAAACATTACCATGGCTAATCCTAAATGGTTAGGTTAATAAAAATCTAAAGTAAAACAAATTTAGTGGACTTTGTCAAAGCATCCATAAGCTTCTACAAGCTTCATGCTTGTGACAAAGCTCCACTAATTTGTAATTACCTTATATAATTATTAACCACCATTTAAAATAGAATGGTGTATGTCTTGCACACCCATGTATGATGTATCATCAACCATGATACAAAATGAAAAACACACATTTAATATATATCACATATATACTAAAGTTGTGCACATGTGAGAAAAATCCTTATGTGAACAAATGTTAGTTAATGTAAATTAGTATATCATATATACAATTATACACAAAATTATTAAATCAACACTTGACTTAATAATCCGGTTATATCTCATATAACCGACTAACATCCAATGTATCGACTTATCGTATCAACACTTGATTCGATAAACCGGCTATATCACATAAAACCGACCGATACAAAAAGTCGCGAGAATAGAATACGGTATCACATACACGCATCATTCTCGGTCCCGCACATATCACATATGCGCTCCTATTTAGTTTTTCCTGAACCAGTAAAACCTCTATGTAGGACTCTAAAGACTCGTCAATACGCCGGCAGTAGGTGATGATCACATCAGGCACCCAGAAGCCGTCAGCGGTACAAGCTGGACGTAACAGCTACCTGGGTATTGAGCGATTAGAAGATCAGCAAGCAAGCCCGCTCCAACTCCTATAAAAGCCAAACGGTAACACTTCCCGTACAGTCCGGTCTTCTCGTCTGATATGTCGCATATCAAGTCTAGGGGTGGTAAACGTCAGACCCCAATAACCGATAAGTCGTGTCGATGTGAGGCTCATAACGGGTCGAGAAACTACCGGTAACTCTTACCAGTAAATCTCTAAATCACCCCTGTCCAGGGACTTCCCTGTTATGGCCAATCGAGCACAGCGCAACATCAACCCCCAATACCAGGAGAGACGAAGCCCCTCCTATCGCTCATTGCCTCTATGTGACTCGGGACTGTACCCAAAAACCACCTTTTTTCACGCCCTCTTGGACGTGGTAAGGTGGAAATCAAAGCACAGTGGGAATCACACAAGACTCTATCACGATCTCGGGTCTACAGACTAACCTGCATAAGTGTCACCAGAGAACTGCCATCTGACCTGAGGTATAATACCATCTGGGAGTTCTTGGCGAGTCCGTCCAGTGTACCCAGTCTCTACTGAGCACCCGTATATCATCTCTGATGTCAAACACCAATGGATATGGGATCATCCATCGCCCATCTATATGGTTCGAGAAGCTATACGGTAGTCTACTCTGGTATATCGATGCCCCGTCTCGATACACCAACGACTAGGGACCTTGAAGGATGTACTTATGGATTACCATGTCCCCACTAGTATGATCCGCAACATAGTCCAGGTAGTCAAGTACACATCCTAAGGGCTTTACCAACATGTAACTATAAGACAGTACCAAGAGACAAGTATACATGTTAAGATAAAGAGCAACCAGATAGCATACTACCATGTCGAGCTAGAAAGTCCTCTCTGTTGCGCCACGGCAGCGCCCCGGCCGTCTATCCGAGGCCAAAATGCGGAATCAAAATATTTCTTATCTATTAAACTGGCGCTACCGCGGACAATAAACCCGGATCGTAACCATTAACATAATGCTAGCAATCAAGAGAAGGGTAGAGAAGTATACCGAGCGATCCATGTCCTTCGGTCTTCTCGTCGTCGTCCCGATCTCCCGCGGAATCACCATTCGTCGTCTTCTCGTCGGAAAGGGCACCACGTAGCCGATTTCTTTTATGGGCTCCCACCTCTGGACCGAGGCAACTCGGGCGTGAAGTTGGCTAGCCGACGCGTCCAAGAAGTGCTGTAGGCTAGTGTAGAATGGTTTTCTCATTTGGGGTAGTGAAGTTGCCATTGGTGATGGAGGAATGAGGTTAAGGAAAAATGGTGCTTTCATTTTTTCCAAAACAAGAAGAAGAAGGAGATGAAGAAATATGTGCTACTGTCATCATCAAACTCTCCCTCTCATTCTCTTGAACAAATGGTGGAGGAAAAATCTCAAAAACAAGAAGGAAGGTGAGTGTAGGAAAAGCAAGAGGTGACCACATCCAAAGTAAACCTCACATCAACTCCTAATCAACTCCAATCCATTCTAATCACCATTAATGCAAAAGAAATGATGATAGAAAGGAATGGTATCAAAAGATGCTATCATAATCAATCTATATGCAAGAAACCCCTCCACAATATGTTATTTGCAAACTTGCAAATAACCCCCTCCATCGGAAAAATCCGGCCGGGAAAGAACAAAGGAAAACCGGCCGGAACGGAATGCAAACTGGCAACTCCAGAAAACTGGTCCCGTAATAAATTACAGGAAAACCCCGATACTGTGCATACACACCCGCATCTGTATTCCGACCGGATACAAATGCAATGCGACAAAATCTACACTGTACTATACTAGGATCCGGCTTAAACCAAAGCCGGCTAGTAATATTCGTCCGATCCTGATCCTTGCAATACCGCACGTATCTGATCGAACCCTACCATATAACCATACGGCCTCTAGTACAAACCGTCCGATCCTGATCCGTGCAATACCGCACGTATCTGATCGGACCCTGCCATATCTCCATACGGCCTCTACAGCGTTTCGCCCGAAACTTGAGTAACTGAATGTGTGGTGGACTCTAAAGACTCGTCAATACTATGGCTGTGGATTTAACCACTAGCACGTCAGAGGTATTAGCCATACGTGACGGGCCACCAGCTATTGACCAAAAGGGACGTCGATGAGCGAACTCATCCTGACGGCCTACTGAGCCTGTCAGTGACAATATCCGTACAGTCCGGTCCGTTCGTCTATGAGAATCGCATGGCGGGCCTAGGGGGTTGGTAAAAGTCAGACCCCCAAAAGCGGTACAAGTCGTGTCGGAGTGTAGCCCAGAACACCCTGAGATACTACTGGAATACCTACCAGTAAATCTCCTGCCTCGGCCGAGGGCTTTTTGTAATGGCTCTCCTAGACACAGCGCGACCTCACCCCCAATACCGGGAGAGACGAACCCCTGCAGATCCGCTCACTGCCTCCATGTGGCTCGGGACTGTACCCAACTAAAACCTGTTTGCAAGATTCCTTTGAGCCGTGGTAGGGTAGTAATCAAAGCACAGTGGGAACTCACACGAGACAAATGACGATCTCAGGTCGATGAACTAACCTGTACACATGTCACCAGGGAACTGCTATCTGACATCTGGTATAAGACCAACTAGCATGTTCTCGGCGAGTCCTGTCCGGTGTACTCATAACCCAATGAGCACCTGTATACATCTTAGGTGAACCAACTGACACCAGTGGCTTGTGAGACCGGCCAACGCCCCTCGTCGGGGTCTCGACTGTATACACTAGTCTACTAATGGAGTATCGATGCCCTGTCTCGAAACTCCTACTACTAGGGACCTTTTAAGGATGTGCTTATAGACTACCAGCTCCCACGTATATGATCGCCCTCATACTGCTGGCAGTGAAGAAAGAATCCTAGGGGCTCTATCAACGTGTAATAGCGACCTGTCAGGTCACCTAATGCAGTACACGATGATAAAGATAAACCAGATAGCATACTATCATCTCGAGTAAGACTGTCCTCCTGGGATAGGTCCTCCCTCAATCATTGCAATCACGTGCCTGTGATCCAATAATTGACTCTGAGGGCACTATCTCCAACACTCTCTATATATGTTCAAGCATCCAATATAATATACATCATCTGTACAATACTGGCCTCTAGGGCATACATACAACTAACAATCTCCCACATGCACTAGGGCCAGCTGTTGTAGTATCGCATACCAAGCATCCCGAAGAGTCTCTCAAGCTGTATCTGGGGAATGGCCTTCGTGAGTGGATCCGCTGTGTTGTTCTTCATGTCAACCCTCCTGACCTCGATCTCCCGGCGATCTACTATCTCCCGGATCAGGTGATACCGCCTCAGAATTTTCCTGGATCGCTGATGGGACCTGGGTTCCTTGGCCAAAGCCACCGCTCCATTGTTATCGTAATACAAAGGTATTGGATGCTCAATCGATGGAACCACTCCAAGTTCAGTAATGAACTTCTTGATCCAGACAGCCTCTTTGGCAGCATCGTTGGCAGCGATTTATTCAGCCAATATCGTCGAGTCTGCCATGGTTTCCTGCTTGGAACTTTTCCAGCTAACCGCCCCTCCGTAAAGGTTAAAGACAAATCCCGAGTGCGACATAGAGTCATCCTTATCACTCTGGAAGCTCAAAACGATAAAGGACTCCACTTGGAGTTCTCCGTTACCATACACCAAGAGTATCTCTTTAGTCCTTCGTAATTACTTGAGAATGCTCTTCACAGCTGTCCAGTGACTCTCTCCAGGATCAGCTTGATACCTACTCACTACACTTAGTGAGTATGCTACATCGGGTCTCGTACATAGCATATCGTACATGATAGAGCCTACAGCCGGAGCATAGGGTATCCCTTGCATGCGAGCTCTCTCCAATTCAGTCTTGGGAGACATCTCTTTGGAGAGAGTGAATCCAGAGATCGTGGGTAAGTTCCCACGCTTGGATTCTTCCATACTAAACCTCATTAGTATGGTGTCAATGTACCTGGGTTGGGACAATACCAATATCCTTTTAGCTCTATCACTATAGATCATAATTCCCAGTATGCGGGAGGCATCACCAAGATCTTTCATTGAGAATCTTTGTGATAAGAAGAGCTTGACCGATTGCAGCATAGGAATGTCATTTCCTATCAAGAGTATGTCATCCACGTACAATACGAGGAAGACAACCTAACTCTCTGCCACCTTCTTGTAGATACAAGGTTCATCTACGTTTTTGACGAATTCAAACTCTTTGATAACGACGTCAAAGCAGATGTTCCAACCCCGCGATGCTTGCTTTAATCCATAAATGGATTTAAGCAGCTTGCACACCTTCCCACTGCTCCCACTAGCTACGAAGCCCTCTGGCTGAGTCATGTACACGTTCTCTTCTAAATTACCATTTAGAAAGGCGGTCTTAACATCCATTTGCCAGATTTCGTAGTCATGATATGCTGCGATGGCAAGCATGATCCGGATGGATTTAAGCATAGCCACGGGAGAAAAGGTTTCGTCATAGTCCACACCTGGTCTTTGACGAAAACCCTTTGCAACAAGTCTAGCTTTGAAAGTCTCCACTTTCCCATCTACAACAAGTTTTTTTTTGGAAGATCCATTTGCTCCCTATGGGTTTTACCCCTTCAGGAGCATCTTCCAAAGTCCATACTTTGTTGGTGTACATGGATTCCATCTCGGACCGCATTGCATCCAGCTATTTCACTGAGTCCCCACTCGTGATGGCCTGCTCGAAACTAGTTGGGTCATCATCAACCATGATGCAATCCTCGCTCCCACCATCCATGACAAAACCGTAGTATCTCTCAGGTGGGTGAGGAACCCTACTAGATCTACGGAGTGGCTGGGGTTCATCGGGAACTACCGAATCCTCTGGTTCCAACAAATCTTCTGTTGTGGTTTGTACAGCTGGAACCTCTTCCAGTTCTACCTCAGAGCCACTAATCTCTTTTGCAAGAAATTCCTTTTCTAAAAAGGTGGCGTGTTGAGCAACAAACACCCTTTGTTCCTCACTGTGGTAGAAGATATACCGTCGCGAATGCTTGGGATATCCAACAAACTTACACAAAACAGACCTTGCCTCGAGTTTGTCCGGTTTTTGTCTTTTGACATAGGTCGGGCAACCCCAAATCTTAATAAAATTAAGATATGGTCTCTTCCCCTCCCATATCTCATATGGGGTGGTAGGCACAGATTTGGTGGGAACCCTATTCAGTAGGTATGCTGCTGTCTCTAGTGCATAGCCCTAGAAGGAAATAGGTAACTCAGCTGTGCTCATCATAGAGCGCACCGTATCTAATAAGGTGCGGTTCCTCCGTTCCGATACACCGTTGTGCTGTGGTGTATATGGAGGAGTGAGCTGAGAGTGAATCCCATTCTCTTTTAGGAAGTCCAGGAATTTATTGCTCAAGTATTCACCTCCTCGATCAGATCGAAGGATTTTAATACTTTTCCCGGTTTGGTTCTGGACTTCTTGTTTATATTCTCTAATTTCTCAAAAGCTTCAGATTTGTGTTTTATCAGGAACGCATATCTGAACCTAGAGAGATCGTCAGTGAATGTAATGATGTACGAAGAACCATCCCTGGCATGTGTAGATATGGGACCGCATACATCACTATGTACAAGCCCTAAGAGTTCCGTAACTCTTTCTCCGTGTCCCGTAAACGGAGTTTTGGTCATCTTTCCTTTGAGACATGACTGGCAAGTATCATAAGATGAAAAATCAAACGGATTCAAATATCCATCCTTGTGCAACTTAGCTAGTCGTGTCGCATTGATGTGACCCAGTCTACAACGCCACAAGAAGGATTCGTTCAGTTCTGAACTCTTCCTCTTGTGTGTGTTTGTTACGCTCAGAACTGTTGATTGATTTAGAACATAAATGCCATTGCACAACATGCCTGATCCAACAAACTTTTGTTTTAGGAAAATGTTCATAACATTATCCTGTAATTCAAAATTATATCTCTCTTTACTCAATAAAGAAACCGATATAATGTTGCATATCAGGTTCGACATATAATAGCATTCGTTCAGAATCAATGTATTACCAGTTGGCAATACAAGGTGATATTCCCCGACGGTTTTAACTGCAACAATTTCACCATTTCCAACCCATATGTCTTTATCACCTTCTACAAGTTCTCTACCTTTCCTAAGCCCAAGTAACTGATTACATATATGGGATCCTGACCCGATATCTAATACCCAGGACGTAGAGCAAATGGAGAAACAGTTCTCTGTAACGAACACACCCGAAGAAAATGCATCAACATGTACTTTCTTCATTCGGGTGGCATGGGAATCCTGGTATTCCCCTATATCCTGTTTAGTCTTATAACTTTTATAAGAAAGAACGGAACCAACGTTCCCCAGCACAGTATAACATGCGGGTTCGGTCAATACATCTATATTATTATCTTTATTAAGGCATGATATGGTCGCTACCTAGAGAGAGAGAGAAAAACACTTTAGCGTATGCTCTTGCAAGATTAGATTGGTTATTATTTTATCTAATCAAGATGGCTCCCACTGTTTTTATCAAATCTTCCTTCAAACCCTAAAAGGAAAGACTAGCCGGGATTAATTACACCCTACAATTTCGCCAATCATTCAGCCAGGCCAGTGTCGGTAATTTGAGGGAGGTTCCCCGTGCTATCGCACGGACCTAATTAAAGTAAACCTCATTTTTCCAAAGGCGTAACCCCGTTGACACCTTTCTAGACACCTACTTGATCGGCTAATTGTCCTGTGTAAAACTCTCCCAGGAGTAACAATCACTCGCAGTGGGTATCGGGATCCAACTATCACATAGAAGGTATGCAATATCATTGCAAATTAAAACACTTGAAATTCCAGATAATATTTTGACCCAAGCATCCTATGACCTTGACGGAGGTCAACAAACCACATGGTGCAAGTCAATTTCAACCCGTCATTTCTTGATTGAATCAAACCCACCCGCACGACCCTTGACGGAGGTCAACAAGGTCATACGACTACCGTAATCCAATCTGCATCATATGCATAAGAAGATAAATACTAGTTAGCTACCACACACTACGCCTTGACGGAGGTCAACAGACGTAGCACGAATACTAAGTAGGACTTATCTGAAATGACGGAGGGCTACGACAGGTTCTTCTGAAAACCTATTGCGTAATGAACTTGATATCGTTGTAGAATCAAGTGAATTTTGAAATGGAGTGATTTTGAGGCTTTTATTAGTTTTGCTAAAGAGGTCACTCCCGGTAAAGGGATCTCGGCTCTTTCTCCATGGAATAAGGTGCAGGATATATCATATATATCGCTATGCATAGCAAAAGCTCCAAAAGCAATCAAAAACAAACTGAGTGTTGTAGCATCTGCCAGTTTTGCTAAAGAGGTCACTCCCGGTGAAGGGATCTTGGCTCTTTCCTCATCGAATAAGGTGCGGCATATATCATATATATCTCTTTGCAAAGCAAAAACTATAGCTACCCTTTTTGAAAAATTTGATTCTACAACATCTTTTAGGTTTCTTTTCTTTCATTAATCTTATTAATGAAGTCCCATCATTTAAGTCACCTAAATATCACAGATAAATACGACATACAGTTATGCCATCCGCATTCGCCTCGATGTCCCCTCGTGCACCGTTAGGTTAGGTAACTAACGGTAGAGCGGGGCAGGGGTAGCGCGGGTGTAAAACATAAGTAACGTCTATATAATATATTATATATACTATATACAGTATCTATCAGAACATATCAAATGATCACATCACAGATATCGCAGCAGAAGAAACATATTAAATATTGGATATACTTGGACATCCGTGTTTTATTTTGAGCCTCTATAAAACACGGATTCCACGGTCGCAATGAATAGACAAACCCATACCCCTAGACCCCAACGAGAGAGGCAAGCAACCCTACCAATTGTAGAGTTAGGAGACACGGACTCGACTCCTCGAGTTGGTCTCCAACTGGACCCTAAAACCCGGTTACTTGTGCTCTCCTCCTTGGGTCTATCCTAGTGCGGAAAAGTAAATAATATACAAATGGTGACATCAACCTCATCCCGGAAGTGCCCCAATAAAAGAATATTACAAACAATTAATTTTACATGAATGAAAATAAAAACTCTCATCTCACATAAAACCCCCGGCTATTCAAAAACGCGACGATCCAATATAACATATCCAACAACACATAACATCACATGTCATCAACGTAAGCAAATATGCGCATCCCAACTGTCGTTGACATATAGCAACGAAACCGGCGATATCACATATTACACTTACGGTCCCAGAAAAGAAAGTGTAAAACTACAACATTTGGAATCCACAATCTCTTTAGACATCGTAAATACGAAATATCACATACTTCGCATTTCATGCCTAACTATATGAATTCCAGATATTGTATCACATTCCAAATAAGTAGACAGTATTAAACTTTCCGATCGAATAATCAAATAACCATGTTTTCCCAAATAGTTCTCAACACTTGAGGGGAGTTTAAAAACATCCACCACATGCCACAGTACCAATGATCCAGCCGTAGAAGGGTCAAACCAACGCTTCACATGTGGCAACGCCGTAATCCCCCAAACCCTAAGGTTCAATAGGCAGTTCAAGACGGTCACATAATCGAGTTAAGGTTTGTTGTCTTCTAGAGGGTCCATTGCGTAACTTGCACGATTTAGACGTTCTTAAACTACGGAAAAAATCCAACACTTGGAAATTTCCCGGGTCGGGAAAAAGTGAGTTATTGATATCCGTTCGGACTTTTTAATACTTTCTAAATATCCGGATAGCATAACGAAATTAAATTTTCCGATCGAATCAACGAATACAAAATAAACCCCAGAACAATCAACACTTGTGTCAGTTTAAAAATACCCAGAAAATATAACTCACAGAAATAGAGATTACAGTGCAAAAATGAGGGCATAAATCCTCTGTACTGCCGCGGATCCGCGACCCAAGCGCGGTACGGCCGCGGTTCCGCAGCGGTTTGTACGGTTTATGCTCTCGTTTTTCACTACAATTCTTATATTTTCCTGCTGATTTATTTAGGCATTTTTAATTCAGAAAAATCACCGTTTTTAAAATTTGTCCAGAGAGGGGTTCATTTTGGCGTTCCGGGGTTCGTTCGGAGTTTAACTTCGTATACTCGCTGTCTAATGATCTAGCTAGGCTCTGATACCACTGTAGGGTTACTAGGCACTCTAATAAGGTTCTACAAGGCATCAACCATGCCCGATTTAAAAAATTTAGCCGTGCCTAACAACCCTAAGCAAGATCTTTGCTAGACTATTAGGCTATCACATGCAAGTAAATAACTTTTACTACTAAGTGAATACGAAATACAACCTTTGTAGATCGGTCCTTCACTTCTAAAGCTCCTTATTGTAGTCCCTTCGCTGCGATCATGGTTCTCCTGGGCTCTTGCATGGCTTCACGAGACGAAAGAAGCGTCCTTGCTTGAAGTCTTCAAGGCCGAAGATGAACTACGTCGAGGGAATACCAACTCAAGCTTCTACTTCACTAACTAGAGAATTAGTGATGAAAACACCCTAAACTAAAGTGCTAGTCTAGTATGTTGGAGATAGTGCCCTCAGAGTCAATTATTGGATCACAGGCACGTGATTGCAATGATTGAGGGAGGACCTGTCCCAGTAGGACAGTCTTACTCAAGATGATAGTATGCTATCTGGTTTATCTTTATCATTGTGTACTGCTTTAGGTGACCTTACGAGTCGCTATTACACGTTGATAGAGCCCCTAGGATTCTTGCTTGACTACCAGCAGTATGAGGGCGATCATATACGTGAGAGCTGGAGTCTATAAGCACATCCTTAAAAGGTCCCTAGTCATGGGAGTTTCGAGACAGGGCATCGATAATCCAGAGTAGACTAGTGTATACAGTCGAGACCCCGACGAGGGGCGGTGGATGGTCTCACAAGCCACTGGTGTCAGTTGGTTCACCTACGATGTATACAGGTGCTCATTGGGTTATGAGTACACCGGACAGGACTCGCCGGGAACCTGCTAGTTGGGATTATACTAGATGTCAGATAGCAGTTCCCTGGTGACATGTGTACAGGTTAGTTCATCGACCTGAGATCGTCATTTGTCTCGTTTGAGTTCCCACTGTACTTTGATTACTACCCTACCACGGCTCAAAGGAGTCGTGCAAACATGTTTTAGTTGGGTACAGTCCCGAGCCACATGGAGGTAGTGAGCGGATCTGCAGGGGTTCGTCTGTCCCAGTATTGGGGGTGAAGTTGCGCTGTGTCTAGGAGAGCCATTACACAAAGCCCTCGGCCGAGGCAGGAGATTTACTGGCAAGTATTCCAGTAGTATCTCAGGGTGTTCTGGGCTACACTCCGACACGACTTGTACCGCTTTTGGGGTCTGATTTTTACCAACCTCCTAAGCCCGCCATGCGATACTCATAGACGAACGGACCGGACTGTACGAATATTGTCACTGACAGGCTCAGTAGGGTGTCAGGATGAGTTCGCTCATCGACGTCCCTATTCGTCAATAGCTGGTAGCCCGTTACGTATGGCTAATACCTCTTACGTGCTAGTGGTTAAATCCGCAGCCATAGTATTGACGAGTCTTTAGAGTCCCCCACACACAGTTACTCAAGTTTCGGGCAAAATGCTGTAGAGGCCGTATGGAGATATGGCAGGGTTCGATCTGATACGTGCGGTATTGTACGTATCATGATCGGACGGATAATACTAGCAGGCTTTGGTTTAAGCCGGATCCTAGTATTGTACAGTGTAGATTTTGTCTCTTTGCATTTGTATTCACTGGGAATACAAATGCGGATATGTATATACAGTCGCGGGGTTTTCCTGTACTGTATTACGGGATTAGTTTTCTGAAGTTGCCAGTTTGCATTCCGTTCCGTCCAGTTTTCCTTTGTTCCTTCCCTGCCGGACTTTTCCGATGGAGGGGGGTTATTTGCAGTTGTGCAAATTATCTTTTGTGGAGGGCTTCTTTGTCAAATGGTGGCATCATCATGGTTCTTGCATGATGAGATTCTTTTTCCATCACTTGCTTGCATTAATTAAGATTAGAATGGATTAGAAGTTGATGTGATGCTTGCTTTTGGATGTGGTCACCTCTCTTGATTCCTACACTCACCTCCCTTCTTGGTTTTGGTTTTTTTTCCCTACACCATTTCACATAAGAGGCCGGCCATTTTTTGAGAGAGAGAATGAGAGAGTTCATTTTTGATGAGGGGAATTATTCATATCTCATTTGCATGCTTGCTAAATTCTCAACCTCTCTCCAAAGTTCTTTGATTCCTCCATCATGGCAACTTCACTACCCCAAATGAGACAATGTTTTCTACGCTACACCTACAGCATCTATTGGATGCGTCGGCTCGCCAACTTCGCGCCCGAGTTGCCTCGGTCCAGAGGTGGGAGCCCGTAAAAGAACCCGGCGATGTGGTACCCGTTTCGACGAGGAGGCGACGACCGGAGATTCCGCGAGGAGATCGGAGTGGAGACGAAGACCGAAGGACACGGATCGCTTGGTATATCTCTCTACCCACTCTCTTGATAGCTAGGATTAGGTTAATGGTTACAATCCGGGTTTATTGTCCGCGGTAGCGCCGGTTTAAAGTTAAAAAAAAATTTGATTCCGCATTTTGGCCTCGAGTAGACGGTCGGGGCGCTGCCGTGGCACAACATGGTATCAGAGCCAGGCCATTAACCTAGTCTAGCTTGCTCTAACATGTTTACAAGTTCGATCGATTGGAATTTCCAAAAACCGTGTTTTCATTGCATCAGTTTTCTGTCGAAATTTTTTTAGCTCCAAAAATTTTTCAGTACATTGCAGAGGAATATGCAGGTAATTATAAGGGTTCTGCAAAAATTTGGTGGCCTAAACTTACTTTTCCACCGTGGAACCGCGGCCAAACCCATGCTTTGGCCGCGGTTCCGCGGCCATAATAAGTCCACGTGGCCCCAAATTTTTCCAGAGGCTCTTGGACTTGAAAATAGGGGTTTTGGAATATTCTGTTTGGGCCCAGATTTTCTTTGAGTGCTATAGTAGTGCTTGGGGCCCACTTTGTAAAATTTGATCGATCGAAAATTTTAAATATGTTATTTCACAGTATTTACATTATATCTACGACCGTCAATGTCATTTGATCGGTAAATCCTGTCTAACTGCTATAGCCCTTTTAGACGGATTTGCGAACGCGACATTCACGTTGATGTTCTGTGTTGTGCTGTGACGTTGCGGATCTATCGTGGTGGATAGCCTGGATGCAATGGTAGTACAGTTTGGTTGTATATGTACATTTGATATTGCGGGGCGAGCGTCCGACATGTGGACTGCCGTTACTGCCTGTATGTATATTATTCTTTTGGGGCACGACCGGGCTGAGGTCGATGTACCCGTTGTATGTATATTTTACTTTCTGTACTAGGATTGCCCCGAGGAGGGGTGCACGGATAGCCGGGTTCTAGAAGGAAACGGGCTCGCATCTCATGGCATTGAGACGGAGGGGGCTTTACTCTAGAATTGGCGGGCTATTCGCCGCACTCGTAGGGGGTACAGGTTGACCCAAGGAGGGGTACCCAAGTTACCGAATTCCGTGAAATGCTGGGTGGTCCATTCACGTCGTTGAAGGGGGCTGCCTCGCTTCAGGTTTTGGCGGGTAACTTTCTGCGCCCGTAGGGGTCTAAGATTCCTTTGCACAGGCTATCCACACGACCAGGGGAACGTCGGGTTTCAGCAGCGGCTCTGTGAAACCCGGGGCTTCCAGATTATCTGTATTGTTCTGTGATGCTTATTACTTTTCTGTGATGTTGCATTTTATCACGCCTTGAGCGATTATTATATATTGATATATATACTAGTAGATGTTGTATATGTTTTGCATCCGCGCTAGTCCAGTCCCCGCTCTGTCGTTAGTTAAGTTACCTAACGGGTGATGACGGACCCAGTGGCGAATGCGGGTGACATATACGTACATCGTATTTTCGTTCTTTATTGGTGTGATGAATTGATGGGACCGCGTTGATTCGGATCAATGCAAGCTAAACAAACCTATTCTGATGTTGTTGGAACATTTTTCAAAAAGCTGTTATTGCAAGGACGTTCTCTTTTGTTTTGCACAATGGTATTCGGTTATTAATATCCAGCACCTCAGTCGACGAGGCAAGGGCCGAGATCCCTTCACCGGGAGTGACCCCTTCGACAGAAGTTTGCGTCAGGGTAATAACTTCACTATAGCCGATTGCCTTTTTCTTTGCATCGTGGTATTCATTTAAAATATCCTGCACCTCATTCTACGGGGAAAGAGCCGAGATCCCTTCACCGGTAGTGACCTCTTTAGCAAAGGTTTTCGTTACTATATTTTTATAAAAAGTTATCCAGTTCCTTCAACGATATCAAGTTCATTACGGTAAAAGGTTTTTCGCCAAAAACCATTCGTAGCCCTCCGTCATTTCGGATCAGTATTGCTTAGTATTCGCGCTACGTTTGTCGTTGCTATTCGCCGAGGCGTAGTGTGCGGTAGCTCTGTAATGCTTTCTGTCACATGGATATGTGGATTGGTTAGGACAGTCGTACGACTTTGTTGATTATTCTTCAAGGGTCGTGCGGGTGGGTTTAACGCTATCAAGATAATGACGGGTTGAACTTGACTAGGACCTTTTGATTTGTTGATTATTCGTCAAGGTCACTAGGGTCCTAGGGGTAAAAATCACATCGGGAGTTTCTAAAGAAACTGAAACTTGCCAGGCATGCGCATACCTTCTGGAGTGTGATAACGTGAGTGGATTCTGTCACGTTATCATGCAATGATAGTTGGATCCCGATTCCCACTGATGAGTTGGTTTACTCCTCGAATGATCCCGACTAATTCTTCTTTCAGGTTTGGAGGAGAATTTGACGATACAGTGGGAGGTTTCCTGATTAGATAAATTGATAACCATTCTTATCTAGGTTAGAGTGCACGCTGAGTGTTTCTTTTCTCTCTCTCTTTGGCAGCGACCATGACCCGACCCTTGACTATGACTCAGTGACTAAGATTTACCCAACCTTCTTACAAGACTGGCCTTTGGATTGTCAGAGTTGCATACCTCATTGCCACTCCTACTTTTACCCTTTTCTCCAGAACACCCCGTATTACTACGAACGTCCACTTCCATTGGATAAAACCATCATATGGTTATATACGAACTCGAAGGAATTCGAGGATGGTTTCCGGTTCTGGAGAAAACGAATAGGACTATTCAGTTGTCTTTTCCTTTTACCTTCTCTCAGGCTGCGGGTACTCCTTGGTTTAGGAGATAATACACCTATTACGCAAATTGGGTAGTCTTCTTCCAAACCTTAAGCTGGTGCCGAACGGTAAGGAATGAAGAAAACCAATTAGCCTAAACGGTGTACAGAAGGTATTAAGTTAAGACAAAGAAAGGGATTAGTAAGAGGGCAAAGTAAGTTGCGACTGATATTCACGACCAAACCAAATATTTCTTCGCCAATCCTAAATCACCTTTGTGTTTCTCCAGGACACTCCGTATCACTACGAAGATCCACAGTTTATTGGATACTCCATCGTATGGTTATATACGAACTCGAAAGGAACTTGTTCCAGTTCGGGGATGGATTCTGGTTCTCGAGAAATAGGAATAAGGTTTATTCGGTTGTCTTTTATCTTTACCTTCTCTCGTATTGCGAGTGCTCCTAGGACTAGGACAGTACACCCATTATGCTTATTGGATAGTCTTCTTCCAAACCATAGGCTGGTGCCGAACGGTAGGGAAGGAAGAAAACCATTTGGCCTAAAGGGGTGTGCAGAAGGTAATGACTAAAGACATATAAAGGGATTTGGAGAGATGGCAAAGAGATATACGGTTACAGTTGTGAATCTGGATAATGGAAGAGGCATTACTAGGAATACCGGGATACCCCATTGAAACATTTCAATGTTTTGGTTTCACTGTGTACTGTTAAAAGAAAACTGATTTCCCAATTAGACACTTACTCCAGGGTATGTATTTACCAGGTATGATTCTCACATCTGTATGGTTTTACAGATGATGAGTGGGAGTAAGTTATTGGGAATTAGGTGATCATCCTCATTATATCGGGATTCGTTGTAATTGGTGATATTTAAAGAAGTCACCTGGGTAGTTTGCCGGACGGCAAATATTTGGTTTTGAATATCCATTGTTATGCACCAATTTCAAATTGATATATCTGTACGTCTATTTTTATAGAGTGAGATATACCTTTTTGAAACTATGTCTATGACATTTACCTATATCAGTGGATGGCTAGGTAAGGAGCATTAAACAGCGGTGTAATTCTTCTTTACCATAAGTACAGTTTTCAACCTACGACACACAGTGAATGAGTTATTAGACTCAGGGGACTTATACAGAGTATTGTATATTGTCCAGTGTCCATTAGGATAGAGGGGTTGGTCCTCGTACTATATTCTGTTTACTTGTGACTTCTCTAGTTCTTAGACATGTGTTTCGTAGAAACACAAGGTGCAATTTTTGTGAAGTTATAGGTATATGAACAAAGTAGAGAACCAGGTGTTGCAAGTATCGGGATTCTTCAAGGTGATCGAAGATGTAGATACTTGTGTATGGTATTCAGTTGATAGTAATGATTAAGAGAACTTGCTTCTCTTTCAGGTTACTCATAATTGGAAGCATTCTTAAGTTGAGCAACGCTGTTCGGCCTCCTTCCATTTAGTTGACATGCACTGGAGACAGCTGCATGATTTGAATCTGGTTAAATTAAATCAGTGCCTCTGTTTCTATATTGGATATAGAACAGTTCATATCTTGACAATGTTAAGGTACGGGGAGTTGTCCGGCTTATGCTTAAAACCAGACTCCGGATAACTCAAGGCACGTTTCAGTAATGGTTATTTATGGGTTAACCCAGGCTATGACGAGGGTTGATTTTCTACCATCTGGAAGATCAATAGTGTTATTGTTCTTAACTCGACACAGTTTTAATAAAAATGGATTTTTTTAGAAAACAGTAGTGGGAGTATGGTAGAACTGGAAGTGATTCCAGAACCGCAAACGATTATTGAAAATTTGATAAGAACCTAAAGATTCAATCTGGCTTGACATTCCATTAGCCACTTCGCAGATATGGTGGGTAATCTCAGGAACACGAGAGGTACTCCGGTAGCCTCAAGGACGGTGACAGGGAGGTTCTTGTTTACCCAGACTTGCCATTGCTGTTGTTCCAGACTATGAGACCCGGCAGGAGGATGAGTATAGCATCGTTCTGAACTAGCTTTAGAAGTGTACGTCTATATGACTCTGCCAGAGGGTTGTCGTAGTCAGTGGGAGCGGCGGAAGCATTGGTGGACAAGTGGCTTATGTCTATTTATAAACTAAAGCAGATATAGCGGAGATAGATCATCTATTTCTGATGTGAAGTCATAGGTTTCACTTCATCAGAACCGGGGATGGATCTGTTAAGAAGGTAGTAGGGTGTGATGTCCTGGGATTTGGATGACATACACAGAGTAGGAAGTGAAATTCCTATACTACGATCGGTTATTCTTTGGTTGTCACACAGTGGTTTCTCTATAAAGGACTTGGATATTATATCAGACATTCTGGTTACTAGATCTACGGTTTTAGATCTAGATTTGGGTAGTTTCCCAATCTGGGTACTTAGACAGCATTCTATGAGTATTTAGAATGGACGACTCCTGGCACTGTAGTGTACCTGCAGGTGATGGAGTCACCCTCTCTAAAGGTGTCTTACAGACTAAAAGGGAGAGGGATGTGCATGATTGGCAGATCACTTGCTTAGGCAATTGAGTCAATCATGAGATGTCAAGTACCACACCAGATGTTGTTTTTGCAGTAGATGCAATAAGTTGATATTGATCCAATCCTGGAGAAACATTCGGAAGCAGTTTTAGAACATAAGTGGATGTTCTAGGGATTTGATAACGGCAGCCTCCTTTAGGAGACGGTTATCATTCCAGGCTTTCAAGGTGACCTGGATGGCAGAATGACTGTCAGAGTTATAGTTTTCTCTCTGACGAGGGGCAGTATTTTGGACAGGTGATCCAGGAAGATAATGAGGGAAGGCATGGCGCAGGATACTGATTAAGTTCAGTTGACGATACAGTCTGAGATGTTTGGATTTGGAGTTCATTTATGAACTAGGTCCCATCAGACATCCAGACATTCTAAGACAGGTATTGCTCATTTCGGGAGATGGCTTTCTCCGCGAATATGGGATAAAGAGAGACATAGAAAGAAACATCAGAGCGGATCCACTCACTGAGGCTATTCCTCGAACGCAATAGTGTCGCAAACGAGCTTTGTGAGACTGACTAGTAGAGGAGTTGGGTGTTTGGTATCACACGGGCTGTGAGTATGCGACATCGCAATAATTAGCCTTCAGTGCAAGTGGGAGATTGTTGGAGATAGTGCCCTCAGAGTCAATTATTGGATCACAGGCACGTGATTGCAATGATTGAGGGAGGACTTGTCCCAGTAGGACAGTCTTACTCAAGATCATAGTATGCTATCTGGTTTATCTTTATCATCGTGTACTGCTTTAGGTGATCTTACGAGTCGCTATTACACGTTGATAGAGCCCCTAGGTTTCTTGCTTGACTACCAGCAGTATGAGGGCGATCATATACGTGAGAGCTGGAGTCTATAAGCACATCCTTAAAAGGTCCCTAGTCGTGGGAGTTTCGAGACAGGGCATCGATACTCCATAGTAGACTAGTGTATACAGTCGAGACCCAGACGAGGGACGGTGGCCGGTCTCACAAGCCACTGGTGTCAGTTGGTTCACCTAAGATGTATACAGGTGCTCATTGGGTTATGAGTACACCGGACAGGACTCGCCGGGAACCTGCTAGTTGGGATTATACCAGATGTCAGATAGCAGTTCCCTGGTGACATGTGTACAGGTTAGTTCATCGACCTGAGATCGTCATTTGTCTCGTGTGAGTTCCCACTGTACATTGATTACTACCCTACCACGGCTCAAAGGAGTCGTGCAAACAGGTTTTAGTTGGGTACAGTCCCGAGCCACATGGAGGCAGTGAGCGGATCTGCAGGGGTTCGTCTCTCTCGGTATTGGGGGTGAGGTCGCGCTGTGTCTAGGAGAGCCATTACACAAAGCCCTCGGCCGAGGCAGGAGATTTACTGGTAGGTATTCCAGTAGTATCTCAGGGTGTTCTGGGCTACACTCCGACAAGACTTGTACCGCTTTTTGGGGTCTGACTTTTACCAACCCCCTAGGCCCTCCATGCGATGCTCATAGATGAACGGACCGGACTGTACGGATATTGTCACTGACAGGCTCAGTAGGGTGTCAGGATGAGTTCGCTCATCGACGTCCCTTTTGGTCAATAGCTGGTAGCCCGTCACGTATGGCTAATACCTCTGACGTGCTAGTGGTTAAATCCACAGCCATAGTATTGACGAGTCTTTAGAGTCCTCCACAGACAGTTACTCAAGTTTCGGGCGAAACGCTGTAGAGGCCGTATGGAGATATGGCAGGGTTCGATCTGATACGTGCGGTATTGTACGGATAATGATCGGAAGGACAATACTAGCGGGCTTTGGTTTAAGCCGGATCCTAGTATTGTACAGTGTAGATTTTGTCTCTTTGAATTTGTATTCAGTGGGAATACAAATGCGGGTATGTATATACAGTCGTGGGGTTTTCCTGTAATTTATTACGGGATCAGTTTTCTGAAGTTGCCAGTTTGCATTCCGTTCCGGCCAGTTTTCCTTTGTTCCTTCCTGGCCGGACTTTTCCGATGGAGGGGGGTTA
This sequence comes from Agapanthus africanus, assembly GCA_030015575.1. Classification (NCBI taxonomy): domain Eukaryota; kingdom Viridiplantae; phylum Streptophyta; class Magnoliopsida; order Asparagales; family Amaryllidaceae; genus Agapanthus; species Agapanthus africanus. The sequence continues at coordinate 290,495,247 of JASDDO010000012.1, read as the reverse complement.
TTTGCAGTTGTGCAAATTATCTTTTGTGGAGGGCTTCTTTGTCAAATGGTGGCATCATGATGGTTCTTGCATGATGAGATTCTTTTTCCATCACTTTCTTGCATTAATTGAGATTAGAATGGATTAGAAGTTGATGTGAGGCTTGCTTTTGGATGTGGTCACCTCTCTTGATTCCTACACTCACCTTCCTTCTTGGTTTTGGTTTTTTTTCCCTCCACCATTTCACATAAGAGGCCGGCCATTTTTTGAGAGAGAGAATGAGAGAGTTCATTTTTGATGAGGGGAATTATTCATATCTCATTTGCATGCTTGCTAAATTCTCAACCTCTCTCCAAAGTTCTTTGATTCCTCCATCATGGAAACTTCACTGCCCCAAATGAGACAATGTTTTCTACACTACACCTACAGCATCTCTTGGACGCGTCGGCTCTCCAACTTCGCGCCCGAGTTGCCTCGGTCCAGAGGTGGGAGCCCGTAAAAGAACCCGGCGATGTGGTGCCCGTTTCGACGAGGAGGCGACGACTGGAGATTCCGCGAGGAGATCGGAGTGGAGACGAAGACCGAAGGACACGGATCGCTTGGTATATCTCTCTACCCACTCTCTTGATAGCTAGGATTAGGTTAATGGTTACGATCCGGATTTATTGTCCGCGGTAGCGCCGGTTTAAAGTTAAGAAAATTGTTGATTCCGCATTTTGGCCTCGAGTAGACGGCCGGGGCGCTGCCGTGGCACAACATAGTAGAGGATGGAGAAATAGGAAGTGGGTTCTCTATAGAATTTTATTTCTCACAATCTTTTACTCTCTTTTCAAAACCCTAGCAAGCTTTTTCTTTTGCTCAAAGAAGAAGAAGATGAACAAAAGAAAAGGATGAGGATAAATGATCAAGTTAGTGAGCTAACCATGGTGGGTGAGTATCATATACTAACTCATGTAGAGACATTACCATGGCTAATCCTAAATGGTTAGGTTTATAAAAATCTAAAGTAAAACAAAGTTCGTGGAATTTGTCAAAGCATCTATAAGCTTCTACAAGCTTCATGCTTATGACAAAAGCTCCACTAATTTGTAATTACCTTATATAATTATTAACCACCATTTAAAATAGAATGGTGTATGTCTTGCACACCCATGTATGATGTATCATCAACCATGATACAAAATGAAAAACACACATTTAATATATATCACATATATACTAAAGTTGTGCACATGTGAGAAAAATCCTTATATGAACAAATGTTAGTTAATGTAAATTAGTATATCATATATACAATTATACACAAAATTATTAAATCAACACTTGACTTAATAATCCGGTTATATCTCATATAACTGACTAACATCCAATGTATCGACTTATCGAATCAACACTTGATTCGATAACCCGGCTATATCATATAAAACCGACCGATACAAAAAGTCGCGAGAATAGAATACGGTATCACATACACGCATCATTCTCGGTCCCGCACATATCACATATGCGCTCCTATTTCGTTTTTCCTGAGCCAGTAAAACCTCTATGTAGGACTCTAAAGACTCGTCAATACGCCGGCAGTAGGTGATGAACACATCAAGCACCCACAAGCCGTCAGCGGTACTAGCTGGACGAAACGGCTACCCGGGTATTGAACAATCAGAAGATCAGCAAGCAAGCCCGCTCCAACTCCTGTAAAGGACATAAGGTAACACTTCCCGTACAGTCCGATCTCCTCGTCTGATATGTCGCATATCAAGTCTATGGGTGGTAAACGTCAGACCCCAATAACCGATAAGTCGTGTCGATGTGAGGCTCATAACGGGTCGAGAAACTACCGGTAAAATCAGCCCTGGCCAGGGACTTCCCTGTTATGGCCAATCGAGCACAGCGCAACATCAATCCCCAATACCGGGAGAGAAGAAACCCCTCTTATCGCTCATTGCCTCCATGTGACTCGGGACTGTACCCAAAAACCACCCTTTTGCACGCCCTCTTGGACGTGGTAAAGTGGAAATCAAAGCACAGTGGGAATCACACAAGACTCTATGACGATCTCGGGTCTACAGACTAACCTGCACAAGTGTCACCAGAGAACTGCCATCTGATGTGAGGTATAATACCATCTGGGAGTTCTCGGTGAGTCCGTCCAGTGTGCCCAGTCTCCACTGATCACCCGTACATCATCTCTGATGTCAAACACCAATGGATATGGGATCATCCATCGCCCATCTATATGGGTCGAGAAGATATACGCTAGTCTACTCTGGTATATCGATGCCCCGTCTCGATACACCCACGACTAGGGACCTTGAAGGATTTACTTATGGACTACCATGTCCCCACTAGTATGATCCGCATCAGAGTCCAAGTAGTCAAGTACACATCCTAAGGGCTTTACCAAAATGTAACTATAAGAAAGTATCAAGAGACAAGTATACATGTTAAGATAAAGAGCAACCAGATAGCATACTATCATGTCGAGCAAGAAAGTCCTCTCTATATATGTCCAAGCATCCAATATAATATACATCATCTGTACAATACTGGCCTCTAGGGCATACATACAACTAACAATCTGCGTTATAGCGTGTCATTTATGAACACATTTCGGAGAGCTCTCTTCTTCAGCTGAACCCTCACAGATTTTTCTTCGGGCGGCTTGTAATATGGGAGGTACTCTATGAAGGGCTCCCTCTAATCGGGCTCATCTTGAATGATCATAACTTCTTCGGCAGGACTGCTATTTTGTTCCATGCTTTCGTCTTCCCATTAAGAGACTGGGGTAGAATTCGCCGGCTTCTGACTGTGTTCAGAATTTCGTCCATGTCAGGATCAGCCAGCTCCTTGGCTAAGTGATCGAGTACGACAGCTTTTCCATCAACTCACTAGGAACTCTCATCAGCTCAATAAGGGTGAACTGTATCATAAGCTCCACCACCCGGATTCTGTACCGAGCTAACTCGGGTTTGCATATCTTATAATCACCACTTACTTGGTTGACAATAAGCTGGGAATCACTGTAGACTTGTAGCCGAAGGATTTCCATTTCAATAGCGAGCTCCAGACCAGCTATCAGAGCATCGTATTCAGCCTCGTTGTTTGTGCGGGGCTCGGTGAGAGCAAAATAACGTCGTAGGGTTCCCATCGATGGCATGATGAAACCCAATCATATCCCTTCTTTAAACTCTGGGAAGCTTGATTTACTGGAGGTCCTTATTGACGAGGCTCCATCGAAGTAGAGCTCTCAACATGGCTCATCATCCTCGAGGTGCATCACTTGTTCGTCGAGTAACTCGCAATTGTGCGGTGACCCTTCTAGTATATGATGAGCATCAAGGAAGTCAGTGAGAGCTTGCCCTTTTACTGCTTTCTGGGGAGTATAAACCATGTCAAACACAAGTAGCATTACATCCCATCTTGACATTCTACCAGCTAGGCTTGCTTTGGTCATTAAGTGTTTGAGAGCGGGTCGACCTTAGAGATCAGCATAACCCGATGAGCGAGCAGATAGTGCCTCAGCTTCTTTACAGCGAACATCAGAGCCAGGCATTGCTTTTTGATCGGGGAATAGTTGTGTTCCGCCCTGACTAAAGTTCGAATGTGGTAGTAGAGGGCATTCTCTTTTCCCTCCTCGTTGTTTTGGGCAAGGAGTGCACCGAGTGACTCATCTAGCGCGGCAGGATAGAGAATCAATGGTTTATTTAGAATAAGGGCAGCAAGCACTGGAGGGTGCAACAGGTACTGTTTGATGCTTTCGAACGCTTCTTGACATTCGACATCTCAGACAAAAGGAGCTCATTTCTTCATGAGCTTTGAGAATGGCCTACATCTCCCCGATAAATTTGAGATAAACTTTCGTATATAAGCAAGCTTGCCTTGAAAAGATCTTAGCTGCGTCAGACTCTTTGGAGGGGGCATCTCCATGATAGCCTTTATCATGGATGGGTTAACTTTAATCCCCCAATGTCGGACTATAAAGCACAGGAATTTTCCCGATGACCCTCAAAAAGCGCACTTCAGAGGATTCATCTTCAGATCGTATTCCCTCAGTCTAGTAAGAACGGTCCTAAGATCTTGGATGTGATCGGCCTTGGCTTTAGTCTTGACGACCAGATCATCAACATAGCATTCGACGACTTTATGGATTAGGTCATCAAAGATATTGGTTATTTACATTTGATATGTAGCACCTGCGTTCTTCGGTCCGAACGGCATCACTTTGTAGCAGTATATTCCGATCGGGGTTCGAAATGTTGTATGCTTCTCGTCCTCAGGCGAATTTTTTATCTGATTGTACCCAGACGAACCGTCCAATAAGGTGAATAGATCGTAATTTGACGTGCCATCGACCATCATTTGCATGACCAGAAGCGTGAAATCGTCTTAGGGCATGCCTTATTGAGATCCCTGAAATCGACGCAAACTCGCATATGCTCGTTCTTCTTTTTCACTGGGACGTTGCATGCAATCCAGTCCACATATTTCTCTTCCCTGATGAAGCCGGCATCGATGAGTTTATTGGTTTCCTCGAAGAGCTTTTCTTCCAGTTCCCTTCTCATTCTTCGAAGAGCTTGTTGACTGGCTTAGCATCAGGAGATATAGCCATCTTATGAACTACCACTTCAGGGTTTAGGCCAGGCATTTCTTTGTACGTCCACCCGAAACAGTCGGCGAACTCCTGCAGTAGGACAATTATCTGCTCTTTCATTTCCTCTAACAAGAGAGAGCTGATGTAGGTCGGCCTTGGATTATCAGGCGTTCCCATATCGATCTCGTTAGCTCATTGAAGGTTGCCTGTCCGCCATCTTCGAGCTCTTGAGGGTCTTCTTCTGGCTCGGCTAGCTCGTCTTCCTCATTTGACTCTTCGCCGGCTTCACCAATATGGATCATATAGCATGCTTTGGCATCGGGATGGATTAAACCTATGCCCCGTCTATCTGGAATTCGACCATCGATGAGTGCTCGGACCTGAGGCGGATACCATAGCCCTTCATAAAGCTTTGCTTCGGACTCCGTTTGATATAACCGGCATCCGCACCATTTAAAGTATTCCCGCATCTTGGGCGCATAATACCCGGGATTAAGGATGGCCCTTATGCCTCTTTCGTATGGAAGGCATGTCACAGGAAAATCGTCCTGGTGCGCGACAAGATTTGACCCATAAAACTGGATGCCTTTCTGTCCACTTTTTCTTCCGGAAACGTAGAAAGTTTTAAGCTGGTCCACGGTAGAGACTGACAATGCATTTAGCTCTTTACACATCTGCTCCGGCACCCTTGTGACGGCTAGGGATCCTTCTGCAATTTCGAAGGACTCTCGTAGTTTCTCTTGTCGCATAGGGGCCCAGTCTGCACAGCTGTTACAAGGCGGGTCCTATTCCTCTGACTCTTTAGTGTCGCTATCTAAACTTTTGGAGATAGTGCCCTCAGATTCAATTATTGGATCGCAGGTACGTGATTGCAATGATTGCGGAGGACCTATACCGGTAGGACAGTCTTACTCAAGATGATAGTATGCTATCTGGTTTGCCTTTATCAGTCGTGTACATATTCGGGTGACTGATTACAAGTTAAACTTTGATAGAGCCCTTAGGATCTTGCTTTACTACCAACAGTATGATGGCGATCATATACGTGAGAGTTGGGTGGTTTATAAGCATATCCTTAATAGTGGTCCCTAGTCGTGGGAGTTTCGAGACAGGGCATCGATACTCCGGAGTAGACTAGTGTATACAGTCGAGACCCCGACGAGGGGCGGTGGCCGGTCTCACAAGCCACTGGTGTCAGTTGGATCACCTAAGATGTATACAGGTGCTCATTAGGTTATGAGTACACCGGAAAGGACTCGCCGGGAACCTGCTAGTTGGTATTATACATATCGTCAGATAGCAGTCCCCTGGTGACATGTGTACAGGTTAGTTCATCGACCTGAGGTCGTCATTTGTCTCGTGTGAGTTCCCACTGTGCTTTGATTTCTACCCTACCACGGCTCAAAGGAGTCGTGCAAACAGGTAGTTTTTGGGTACAGTCCCGAGCCACATGGAGGCACGTGAGCGGATCGGCAGGGGATTCGTCTCTCCCGCTATTGGGGGTGAGATCGCGCTGTGTCTAGGAGAGCCATTACACAAAGCCCACGGCCGTAGCAGGAGATTTACTAGTAGGTACTACAGTAGTATCTCAGGGTGTTTTTAGGCTACACTCCGACACGACTTATACTGCTATTGGGGGTCTGACGTTACTAGCCCCCTAGGCAGATATGCGATACTCATAGACGAACGGACCAGACTGTATATACATTGTTACTGTTACGCTCAGTAGGGTTTCCGGATGAGTTCGCTCATCGGCCTCCCTTGAGGTCAGTCCATGGGCGGCCGTTACGCACAGCTAGTGCCGCTGACGGCTTGTGGTTAAAACTACTGCCAGGGTACTGACGAGTCATTAGAGTCCCCCACAGACAGTTTCCCAAGTTCGGGCGAAACGTTGTAGAGGCTGTATGGTTTTATGGCAGGGTTCGGAAAATGCACGTGCGTTCACGCACGTGTCATATTTCGGGCTGATAATATGGTGGGCTTTGGTTTAAGCCGGATCCGAGTATTATATTGAGTAGATATAATATCTTTGTCTCAGTTGCATTTGTATTCGGTCGTAATACAAATGCGGGTATATTTATACAGTTACGGGGTTATCCTGAGATTCGTTTCAGGATCACTTTTGGAAGTTGCCAGTTTCCAGTTTTCTATCTGCCGTATTTAACATTCGGTTAAATACGGATTTATCTTTTCTTTGGATAAGTGTGGATGCTTCTAGAAGGTTCTAGAAGAGGTGATTAGGTTTGTGACTCATTTGTTCATTAATGGTGCTTTAATGGTTCATTTATTGTGTTCATACTTTGTGTTCATACATGACTCATTCTTTCATGATAAGCTTCATTCTTATTGTTACCAATTTGCTCCTACCCTCAGCTCCCTGTTCATATAAGTGTGGCCAGCCCCCTCCTCTCTCACACACACTTGATTGATTTATTTGGTTAAAAGATTATGATAGTTTTGGGGTGTATGGAAATTTCATAGCTTATTTCATTCCATCACCCGAATTAATTGGCAACTTCATTAACCGTTCTTCCATGGCTTTGGACGAAGCGAGACAAAGTATTCTACTCATTCTCTACATCATTCTTGGTCATCTCTTTTAGCAAACTTGACGACCGAGTTGCCTCGAGTCAAAGGCGGGAGCCCGTTTAAAGAATCGTTGACGTGGGGACACCTGGACGAGCAGATCGGAGATCGACGAGATCGGAGCAGCCGCCATGGAGCGTGGAATGAAGGTTAAAGAACGAAGGACTCGGATCGTTCGGTATAACCTTTCTACTCTCTTTACAGTTTGTTAGTTTAGCAATAATGGCAGATCCGGGTTATAGTATACGATAGCGCCAGTTAAAAGTTCTTGTTCCGCATTTGGCGTCTGTTAGACGGCCGGGGCGCTACCGTAGACTTACATAAACAAGGGCGATTTTTGCTGTCGGATGGGCCTTCAGTATCATATTCATCTGTATCGCTACCAAAATGTGGGCGTGTTTTATGGAAGGACGTACTTCCAACGTCGGACTCATCAGTGTCACTGCCGAAACGCGGATGCACTTGGGAGTTTTTGCTTTTGAATGTAACAGCCGGCTCAGACGTGCTTTTGAGCTTCTGGGCCGTTCTGTCGTTGGTCAGTTGTAGCTCAGCAATTTAGAGGTTCACAAAGTACTGAGAATCATCATATCGGACATCATGCACACCGAACGGCTAGATTCTCGGTCAATGCGTCTTTCTTTGCCATTTTTAGTGTACTTCATGCATTGATGGAGCGTTGTCTGAATGATACCGTAATCGTGGGGCCACGGCTGTCCCAAGAGAATTTTATAAGACATGTCAGCATCGATCACGTATATCTTAGCTTCGGTTTGCAGATCCCCAAATTTGATTGGCAGAGCCATGGATCCCAGAACTTGCTGGCAATTTTGGTTAAAGGCTTGAATGACAATCATTTCCCTTGATAGGTGTCGGACATCCATTGACATACTTTTCAGAGTCCGCAAGTTCATGATGTTCATTGAGGATCCCGGATCAATCAATATGCGATTAATCCGATCGTTGTCGCTGTACCCGGTCACGTAAAGCGGCCAATTATGCTCAGCCGTTCCCAGTAGAAAGTCTTCGTCTTTAAACGTGACCGTGGCGGCATGCTGAGCGTACTGGGCTTCTTTCATATTAATTTCTGCAAAGCGAGCCTGATACCGCTCGGCGTTTTGTAGAGCGTGAATGAGAACATCCCTAAGCTCCTTAAATAGGACCAAGGAATCGTAGATGCTCAGGAGAGACGGATGCTTCCGGAGATAGGCTAAGACATTGTAGTCCACTGAGGAAGGACTTGAGTTTTCACTAGCCGGCTCTCTGCCATCTTCTTCATTAACGACCTGTTTTTCCTTTCCTTTTGGGGTGTTGCCTTGATTTGGCGGTAGAGCCCTGCCGCTTCAGAGCTGGATTTGGTTGGCCTTTGTGGCGAGCTCCTCCTCCTCTTTGGGAAAATAGATCTTCCTCAGAGTCGCTACAAAGGTGGATGGCGTAGCAGGTCACTACTGGGATCTCTTCATTGGAGTCTTCTTCTAACTCCTTCAGAATTTCAGCCACTTGTACAGGGAGAAACTCCTTCAATTGAATTAGAGTTCTTTCCTTCTGTTCATAGTTTTTGAGGGAATCGATATATTTTTGAATGGTCGATCTGCCTGCAGACTCCTTTTCGCGTCGAGCTGCACTTTTCTTCTTCTTGTACATTTTGGATTTTGAGCCCAATGGAGTCGAATTGGCAGCTAGAATGGTATGCTTCTTCTGCCCATCCCATTCCGTTCTGGGCTCTTTCCGAAGTAGCTTTAGCATCTTCTTCATCTTATTAGATATGTGCGTACTCCACGGAGACCGCAGTGAGTCGGTTTCATTTCTCAGGGCAGCGGGTTCAGCTGTCTGCTCCGAGAAGGCTTCAGCTTCTGTCTATATAAAGTTGGTAGTTGCAACATGATTGTTCACTAAGACACTCTTGGACAGATCGATCTCTTCAGTCTAGTACATCTTATCGACCCAGTCTTTGAAGATATAGCAATTCTCAATCGCATGGCTCACTACTCTGTGGTACGGACAATACTGGGGATTGTCGGTCATTTTTTCTTCGTGGGGTCTCTTCGACTCTGGCAATTGTAGACCATTGTTCAAGACATCTTTGAATATCTTGCGGACCTTGTCCCTTCTAAAAGAGTAAACCTTATTCTTTTTCTTCTCTAGGGAAGGCCCTTCTCCACCCAGCAATGGCTTTCGAGGCCGGTTGGTTTTGGAATCGCCTGCCTTTCGCTTGTCTTCATTGTCGGATGCATTGAAGACATTGGTACTGCTGGAATTCCCGCTTCTATGGTTGTCGTCCCTCTTGCTTTTCCAAGTCTTGTCTCAAGGAGAGTCTGGGGTGGACTCTTGCTTCGAGCGTTCTAGCATTTGGACTTTCTTAGTTAGCTCCTGAAACGTATTGAGGCCTGCTTTACAAAAGAATAGGACCATCCAATTGCTGAGGTTCCCAATGAGAAGGCTGATGGACTGGTACTGCTCCTGTGGAGGTTCGCACTTGACCGTGAGATTACGCCATCGGGCGATAAAGTCGGTGTTGTTTTCATTCTTCCCCAGCTTGGTTCTTACAAGGTCAGCAATGGAGATTTTATCACTAACACTCATGAACCTTTGCCGAAACAGAGACTCCATTTGGGCAAAGGTAGTGACGTACCCTTCTGGCATACTCGCGTACCAGTCGAAAGCGACACCGGTTAGGCTGTTGACAAACTGATGAAGAAGGAGCGTGTCATTGCCCCCTATGTTTCCGCACGATGCTTTAAAGTGGGCGACGTGCTGATTTGCGTTTCTTGTCCCGTCAAATCTTCCAAACTTAGGAATGACGTAGCCGCTTGGGAACTCGATCAGATCGTACTGTGCAGGATACGGCCGCCTACTACTGCCGATTTCTTTCTAAGATTCGGCTTCGGCTACCAATCTTCTAACCTTGCTAGTGACCAAATCCATTATCTGATCATGTGTTAGTGGGATGGTGTTATCTGGGGCCAAGGCGTCCCCAGAAGCAGAATGTAGCCGCCTTTTGTTTGGCTCGCCCAATTTTGGACCCAAAGGGACAGGCATTGGTTGCTCTGGGTTGTCCTGACCCAGCTCATGAGTAGAGACTTATGCCTGATTAGGAGGTGTCCGGGCAATTTGAGCCATGAGCTGCATCACGACATTCTTCAAGTCGTCGATTTTGGAGTAAAGCTTGGCCATCTCTTTATCTTTCCTCCTGAGTTGTTTTGAGAGTTCTTGAAGCAGCTCATGCTCTACAGTCCTGGGGTGGAAAGTCGGCTATTCCTCGTTGTTCGAGCTTGACTCAACATGGACTGAGGGGTCTATCTGCCTATCGGCCTCATCGAGAGGGTTTTCCTCATCTAATGGAGGCGGATGATCTTGGGAAGCAGCAACCACATTCAAGCCAGATTGGGCTTGGGATGTGGTGGCCGCATCCTTGCTTTTGCTGCGCAAGTTGTCGCTGGGACGCGCGCCTGCCATATAGACCGTATGGATAACATATCCCACTGTATTTTTATTAATGGCAGATGATTTTACGGATCGCTGTCGTGGCCCTCCTGTTTCGGAAAGGGGCAATCGACTGAAAGCGGCTGGCCTGACCGGGTTCTTGAATAGTGCTGGCGCTTCTTTTCTGGGTTTGCCCCGCTGCTTTCGCGCGGCACAGAGCGCCTGATAGACACTTGAAGAGATGGTGTCATGCTTTCTCTGACGGGGTTGGGACACGTCTCTTTGCAATATCGTTCGGATTGTCTTCTTCTTAAATCTGGAGGTCATGGCGTTTTTCTGAACCCACATCAAAGGTTCAAAAGAATTGCTGACTTTTATAGTCGACTCAGCCATCGTCGCAGGATGACTCTGCTCATAGAATCTTATAAGATTCCACTTGGCCGGAGTCCTGGCCCTGTTGTTGGCTCGATACCTGAGCCGTTTCTGTCTCAGCCTTTCTGTTTTGAGAACTTGGCTGGTAACGGCTCTTCGGGAAGCTGCCGTATACCGGGCAATGGAGGGCTTTGGAGATACGCCTGATTGTGCCTTGTTGGAGTCGTCTGAACTTGCTGGAGATGCTTTGTGGCTCCTTTGGTGTTGACGGCCTTGCCCCCAGTCGGGATAGCGGAGAGCCATTGGAACACAGATTTGCCTTTGGGGTGGGGTGCTTTGGCGATCACAACGTTCGGCCTCCTGCCCCTTGAGATCGGTTAGGATGCTTGGTTGTTCCGGACCTCCGTCAAATGAGCGCTTCCAGCAGGGTAGATGAGGACATAACAAAATTGACGGGGTGGCTCCTCCCATTGCCGGCTGAGACTGGCAGGGAGAACTACGCGAGCATTGATCTTGACCACGTACGAGATCTGGGTCGCATCAGAAGCTAAATTCATCTTAAGAGACATCGTCGTTGAAAGTTGATTGCTGGACGAAAGTAAAACTACTTCAGTACAAACATCGATATATATGCTAAATGAGTTCGTATGAACGCTTGACCCGAGATATAGGAAGAAAGAAAGGTCCCACCGGGCGTGCCAGAATCTGTAGAGTGTTTTTCGTCACTCCATTAAGATGGAAATACGCGCGCGCTTTGTTGGAGATAGTGCCCTCAGAGTCAATTATTGGATCACAGGCACGTGATTGCAATGATTGAGGGAGGACCTACTCCGGTAGGACAGTCTTACTCAAGATGATAGTATGCTATCTGGTTTATCTTTATCATCGTGTATTGCTTTAGGTGACCTGACAGGTCACTATTGCACGTTGATAGAGCCCCTGGGATTCTTGCTTGACTGCCAGCAGTACGAGGGCGATCATATACGTGGGAGCTGGTAGTCTATAAGCACATCCTTAAAAGGTCCCTAGTCTTGGGAGTTTCGAGACAGGGCATCGATACTCCAGAGTAGACTAGTGTATACAGTCGAGACCCCGACGAGGGGCGGTGGCCAGTCTCCAAGCCACTGGTGTCAGTTGGTTCACCTAAAATGTTTACAGGTGCTCATTGGGTTATGAGTACACCGGACAGGACTCGCCGGGAACATGCTAGTTGGTCTTATACCTGACGTCAGATAGCAGTTCCCCGGTGACATGTGTACAGGTTCGTTCATCGACCTGAGGATCATCATTTTTCTCGTGTGAGTTCCCACTGTACTTTGATTACTACCCTACCACGCTTAAAGGAGACGTGTAAAAAAGTTTTAGTTGGGTACAGTCCTGAGCCACATGGAGGCAGTGAGCGGATCTTTAGGGGTTCGTCTCTCCCGGTATTGGGGGTGAGGTCGCGCTGTGTCTAGGAGAGCCATTACACGAAGCCCTCGGCCGAGGCAGGAGATTTACTGGTAGGTATTCCAGTAGTATCTCAGGGTGTTCTGGGTTACACTCCGACAAGACTTGTACCGCTTTTTGGGGTCTGACTTTTACCAACCCCCTAGGCCCTCCATGCGATGCTCATAGACGAACGGACCGGACTGTACGGATATTGTCACTGACAGGCTCAGTAGGGTGTCAGGATGAGTTCGCTCATCGACGTCCCTTTTGGTCAATAGCTGGTAGCCCGTCACGTATGGCTAATACCTCTGACGTGCTAGTGGTTAAATCCACAGCCATAGTATTGACGAGTCTTTAGAGTCCTCCACAGACAGTTGCTCAAGTTTCGGGCGAAACGCTGTAGAGGCCGTATGGAGATATGGCAGGGTTCGATCAGATACGTGTGGTATTGCACGGATTAGGATCGGACGGTTAATACTAGAGGGCTTTGGTTTAAACCGGATCCTAGTATTGTACAGTGTAGACTTTGTCTCATTACATTTGTATTTCGGTCGGAAAACAAATGCGGGTATGTATATACAGTAGCGGGGTTTTCCTGTAATTTATTACAGGATCAGTTTTTGGAGTTGTCAGTTTGTTTTCCGTTTCGGCCATTTTTCTTTGTATCTTTCATTTGGTGAAGATTGGTGGAGGAGGGCTTATTTGCATTTGTGCAAATAAGCATATTAGAGGGTTGTCTTTGCATATTGTAGCTTCATGATGATGCACCACCATTTAACTTCCATGGTTCATAATTGTTTGACCTTTGTTTGATGGTGATGGGAAATGATTGGGTTTTGGAGTGAGGTTTTTGTTGTGATGATTCTTTCTCATCATCACTCTTTTCTCTCTCATGCATGATAACTTCCCTCCCTTGACTTTTCCACTCTCCCAATTTCTCTATGAGAGGCCGGCCACACATTGTGGGTGGTGGGGGGATTTTCATTTGGAATGGGAAAAATGTTCATCACATTTTTCCTTTGCTTGCTCCAAAATCATTCATCTCCATATACTTCTTTTCCTCTACAAAAAGAGAAACTTCCATAAACCCCAATGAGACATAGAACTACACTTATTCTTCAGCAAATCTTGGGCACGTCGACTCGCCAACTTCGTGCCCGAGTTTCCTTGGTCCAGAGGTGGGAGCCCGTAAAAGAAGCCGGCGACGTGGTGCCCTTCCGGCGACTTGGTGGAGACCGGAGATTCCGCGGGGAGATCGGGACGACGACGAGAAGACCGAAGGACACGGATCGCTCGGTATATCTCTTTACTCGTTCTTTAGTTAGCTAGGACTAGATTAATGGCCCGATCCGGGATTTATGTTCGCGGTGGTGCCGGTTTACAAGTTCGTTAAAAGTTTCGTTTCCGCATTCCGGCGTCGGATTGACGGCCAGGGCGCCGCCGTGCACTTACATTGGTATCAGAGCCACGCTATTAACATAGTCTAGCTTTGTCTAACGTGTTTACAAGTTCGATCGAACGAATTTTCCGAAACCGCATTTTCAAAGTAACAGTTTCTGTCGATTTTATTTTGTGCTCCAAAAATTTTTCTGAGCATGTCAAAAAATCTTGCAGACTTTTTTAAGTATTCTGTGAAATTTTGGTTCACTGATCTTCCAGTAGCACCGCGGAACCGCGGCCATACCCCTGTTCCGGCTGCGGTTCCGCCGCACTATTAAGGGAACAGTGCACCAAAATTTGCAGTTTTGTCTCTATCTTGGAAATGGGGTTTTTGGAATATTCTTTTTGGGCCCAGATTTTCTGTAAGTGCTACAGTAGTGCTTGGGGCCCACTTCGATAAATTTGATCGATCAAGAATTTTAAACACATTAGTTCACAGTATTTACATTATATCTGCGACCGTGAATGTCACTCGATCGGTAAATCCTGTCTAACTGCGATAGCCCGGTTAGACGGATTTGCGAACGTGACATTCACGTTGATGTTCTGTGTTGTGCTGTGATGTTGCGGATTGGTCGTGGGGGATATCCCGGGAGCAATGATAGTACAGTTTTGGTTGTATTATGTACATTTGATATAGCGGGGCGAGCGTTCGACATGTGGACTGCCGTCACTCCCTGTTTGTATATTATTTTGGGGCACGACCGGGTCGAGGTCGATGTACCCGTTGTATGTATATTTTACTTTCTGTACTAGTATTACCCCAAGGTGGGGTTCACGGATAGCCGGGTTCTAGAGGGCAACAAGCCCGCATCTCATGGCATTGAGACGGAGGGGGCTTCACTCTAGAATTGGCGGGCTATTCGCTGCACTCGTAGGGGGTACTGGTTGACCCAGGAGGGGTGCACAAGTTACCGGATTCCGTGAAGTGCTGGGTTGTCCATTCACGTTGCTGAAGGGGGCTGCCTCGCTTCAGGTTTTTGCGGGTGACTTGCCGCGCCCGTAGGGGTCTAGGATTTCATTGCACAGGCTATCCACATGACCAGGGGAACGTCGGGTTTCAGTAGAGGCTCTGTGAAACCCGGGGATCCCAGATATCTGTATTGTTCTGTGATGCTGTACATTTCTGTGATGTTGCATTTTATCACGCCTTGAGCGAAAATATTATATATTGATATATATACTCGTAGATTTTGTATATGTATTGCATCCGCGCTAGTCCAGTCCCCGCTCTTTCGTTAGTTAAGTAACCTAACGGGTAATGACGGGACCCAGTGGCGAATGCGAATGGCATATACGTACATCATTATTTTCGTTCTTTATTGGTGTGATCAATTGATGGGACTGCGTTGATTCGGATCAATGCAAGCTAAACAAACCTTTTATGATGTTGTTGGAACACTTTTCAAAAAGCTGTTATTGCAAGGACGTTCACTTTTGTTTTGCACAGTGGTATTCAGTTGGAATATCCTGCTCCTCAGTCGACGAGGCAAGGGCCGAGATCCCTTCACCGGGAGTGACCCTTGGACAAAAGTTTGCGTCAGGGCAATAACTTCACTATAGCCGATTACTTTTGCTTTGCATCGTGGTATTCGGTTGGAATATCCTGCACCTCATTCTACGGGGAAAGAGCCGAGATCCCTTCACCGGGAGTGACCTCTTTAGCAAAGGTTTCCGTCACTATATTTTTAAAAAAGCTATCCGGTTCCTTCAACGATATCAAGTTCATTACGTTAAAGGTTTTCGCCAGAAACCATTCATAGCCCTCCGTCGTTTCATACGGGTAGCAAGTAGTATTCATGCTATGTTTGTTGGCCTTCATCAAGGCATAGTGTATGGTAGCTGCTTGTTGCCTTTCTGCAGCATAGATAGATGCGTTGGTTTGGGGCAGTCGTATAGCCTTGTTGGCCAAAGTCAAGGGCTTGTACGGGTGGGCTCAAATTAACCTGGAGAATAACGGGTAGAACTTGACATGTGACTTATGATTTGTTGGCCTTCGTCAAGATCATAAGAGCTTGGGGTAAAAATCACATCGGGAGTTTCTAAAGAAACTGAAACTTGCCAGATATGTGCATACCTTCTGGAGTGTGATAACGTGAGCGGATTCCGTCACGTTGTCATGCGTTGATAGTTGGATCCCGATTCCCACTGATGAGTTGGTTTACTCCTCGGGTGATCCCGACTAATTCTTCTTTTAGGTTTGGAGGAGAATTTGACGGTACAGTGGGAGGTTTCCAGATTAGATAAATTGGTAACCATTCTGATCTAGGTTAGAGTGCACGCTGAGTGTTTCTTTTCTCTCTCTCTTTGGCAGCGACCATTGACCCGACCCTAAGACTATGACTCAGTGACCAAAATTAACGGAACCTTCTTAAACACCGGCTTTTGGATTGTCAGAGTTGCAAACCTCATTTCCACTCCTACTCTTACCCTTTTCTCCACGACACCCCGTATTATTACGAACGTCCACTTCCATTGGACAAAACCATCGTATGGTTATATACTAACTCGAAGGAATTTATTCGAGGATGGTTTCCGGTTCTGGAGAAAACGAATTGGACTATTCAGTTGTCTTTTCCTTTTACCTTCTCTCAGATTACGAGTAATCATTGGTTTAGGAGATAGTACACCTATTACGCAAATTGGATAGTCTTCTTCCAAACCATAGGCAGGTGTCGAACGGTGGGGAATGAAGAAAACCAATTACCATAACGATAGTGTACAGAAGGTATTAAGTAAAGACATATCAAGGGATTAGTGAGAGGGCAAAGTAAATTGCGACTGCTATTCACGACCAGACCAAGTATTTTCTTCGCCAATCCTAAATCACCTTTGTATTTCTCCAGGACACTCCGTATCACTACGATGATCCACAGTTTATTGGATACTCCATCGTATGGTTATATACGAACTCGAAAGAATTTATTCGAGGATGGTTTCCGGTTCTGCAGAAAACGAATAGGACTATTCAGTTGTCTTTTCCTTTTACCTTCTCTCAGGTTGCGAGTACTCCTTGGTTTAGGAGATAGTACACCTATTACGCTTATTGGATAGTCTTCTTCCAAACTATAGGCAGGTGCCGACCGGTAGGGAATGAAGAAAACCAATTAGTCTAACAATGGTGTACAGAAGATATTAAGTAAAGACATATCAAGGGATTAGTAAGAGGGCAAAATAAATTGCGACTGCTATTCACGACCAAACCAAGTATTTCTTCGCCAATCCTAAATCACCTTTGTATTTGTCCAGGACACTCCGTATCACTACGAAGATCCACAATTTATTGGATACTCCATCGTATGGTTATATACGAAGTCGAAAGAAACTTGTTCCAGTTCGGGGATGGAATCTGGTTCAGGAGAAATAGGAATAAGGTTTATTCGGTTGTCTTTTATCTTCACCTTCTCTCGCATAGCGAGTGCTCCTAGGATTAGGACAGTACACCCATTATGCATATTGGATAGTCTTCTTCCAAACCATAGGCTGGTGCCGAACGGTAGGGAAGGAAGAAAACTATTTGGCCTAAAGGGGTGTACAGAAGGTAACGACTAAAGTCATATAAAGGGATTTGGAAAGATGGCAAAGAATTACACGGTTACAGTTGTGAATATGGATAATGGAAGAGGCATTACTAGGAATACCGGGATACCCCATCGAAACATTTCAATGTTTCAGTTTCACTGTGTACTGTTAAAGGAAAACTGATTTCCCGATTAGATACTTACTCCAGGGTATGTATTTACCAGGTATGATTCTCACATCTGTATGGTTTTACAGATGATGAGTGGGAGTAAGTTATTGGGAATTAGGTGATCATCCTCATTATATCGGGATTCGTTGTAATCGGTGATATTTGAGGAAGTCACCTGGGTTGGTTGCCGGACGGCAAATATTTGGTTTTGAATATCCGCTGTTATGCACCAATTTCAAATTGATATATCTGTACGTCTATTTTTATAGAGTGAGATATACCTTTTTGAAATTATGTCTGTGACATTTACCTATATCAGTGGATGGTTAGGTAAGGAGCATTAAACAGCGGTGTAATTCTTCTTAACCATAAGTACAGTTTTCAACCTGCGACACACAAGGAGTGAGTTATTAGACTCAAGGGACTTATACAGAGTAATGTATGTTGTCCAGTGTCCATTAGGACAGAGGGGATGGTCCTCGTACTATATTCAGTTTACTTATGACTTCTTTAGTTTTTAGACAGGTGTTTCGTGGAAACAGAGGGTCCGAATTTTGAGAAGTAATAGGTATATGAATAAAGTAGAGAACCAGGTATTGCAAGTATCGGGATTCTTCAAAGTGATAGAAGATGTAGATACTTGTGTATGGTATTCAGTTGATAGTAATGATTAAGAGAACTTGCTTCTCTTTCAGATTACTCATAATTGGAAGCACTCCTAAGTTGAGTAATGTTGATCGGTCTCTCTCCATTTAGTTGACATGCACTGGAGACAGCTGCATGATTTGAATCTGGTTCAATTAAATCAGTGCCTCTGTTTTCTGTATTGGATATAGAACAGTTCATATCTTAACGATTTCAGGTACGGGGAGTTGTCTGGCTTATGCTTAAAACCAGACTTTGGATAACTCAAGGCATGTTTCTGTAATGGCTGTTTGTGGGTTGACCCAGGCTATGACGAGGGTTGACTTTCTACCATCTGGAAGATCAATAGTGGTATTGTTCTAGACTCGCCACAGTTTTAATAAAATGGATTTTTTCAGAAAACAGTAGTGGGAGTATGGTAGAACTGGAAGTGATTCCAGAACCGCAAACAATTACTGAAAATTTGATAAGGAACCTAAAGATTCAATCTGGTTTGACATTCCATTGGCCACTCCGCAGATACGGTGGGTAACCTCAGGGACCCGAGAGGTACTCCGGTAGCCTCAAGGACGGTGACAGGGTGGTTCTTGTTTACCCAGACTGGTTATTGTTGTTGTTCCAGGCAGCGAGACCCGGCAGGAGGATGAGTATAGCGTCGTTCTAAACTAGCTTTAGAAGTGTACGTGTATATGACTCTGCCAGAGGGATGTCGTAGTCAGTTGGAGCAGCGGAAGCATTGGTGGACAAGTGACTTGTGTCTATTTATAGACTAAAGCAGATATAGTGGAGATAGATCATCTATTTCTGATGTGACAGTCATAGGTTTGACTTCATCAGAATAGGGTATGGATCTGTTAAGAAGGCAGTAGGGTGTGATGTCCTGGTATGATGACATACATAGAGTAGGAAGTGATATTCCTATACTACAATCGGTTATACTTTGGTAGTCACACAGTAGTTTCTCCACCTTGGACTTGGATATTATATCAGACATTCAGGTTACTAGATCTATGGTTTTAGATCCAGATTTGGGTGGTTTCCCAATCAGGGTACTTAGACAGCATTCTATAGGTACTTTAGAATGGACGACTCCTAGCACGGTAGTGTACCTGCAGATGATAGAGTCACCCTCTCTAAAGGTGTCTTACAGACTAAAAGGGAGAGGGATGTACATGATTGACAGATCACTTGCTTAGGCAATTGAGTCAATCATGAGATGTCAAGTACCACACCAGATGTTGTTTTTGCGGTAGATGCAATAAATTGATATTAATCCAATCCTGGAGAAACGATCGGAAGCAATTTTAGAACATAAGTGGATGTTCTAGGGATATGATAACGACAGCCTCATTCGGGGACAGTTATCATTCCAGGCTTCCAAGGAGACCTGGACGACAGGGAGGTTGTCAGAGTTATAGTTTTCCTTCTGATGAGGGGCAGTATTTAGGACATGTGGTCCAAGGCGATACTGTGGGAGGCATGGCGCGGGATACTGATTAAATTCAGTTGACGATACAGTCTAAGAAGTTTGGATTTGGAGTTCATTTATGAGCTAGGTCGCATCAGACATCCAGACACATTCTAAGACAGGTATTGCTCATTCCGGGAGATGGCTTTCTCCGCGAACTTGAGATATAGAGAGACATAGAAAGAAACATCAAAGCGGATCCACTCACTAAGGTTATTCCTCGAACGCAATAGTTTCGCAAATGAGCTTTGTGAGACCGACTAGTAAAGGAGTTGGGTGTTCGGTATTACACGGGCTGTGAGTATGCGATATCGCAATAATTAGCCTTGAGTGTATGTGGGAGATTGTTGGAGATAGTGCCCTCAGAGTCAATTATTGGATCACAGGCACGTGATTGCAATGATTGAGGGAGGATCTATTCCGGTAGGACAGTCTTACTCAAGATTATAGTATGCTATCTGGTTTATCTTTATCATCGTGTACTGCTTTGGGTGACCTGACAGGTCACTATTGCACGTTGATAGAGCCCCTAGGATTCTTGCTAGACTGCCAGCAGAATGAGGGCGATCATATACATGGGAGCTGGTAGTCTATAAGCACATCCTTAAAAGGTCCCTAGTCGTAGGAGTTTGGAGACAGGGCATCGATACTCCAGAGTAGACTAGTGTATACAGTCGAGACCCCGACGAGGGGCGGTGGCCAGTCTCACAAGCCACTGGTGTCAGTTGGTTCACCTAAGATGTATACAGGTGCTCATTAGGTTATGAGTACACCGGACAGGACTCGCCGGGAACATGCTGGTTGGTCTTATACCTGACGTCAGATAGCAGTTCCCTGGTGACATGTGTACAGGTTAGTTCATCGACCTGAGGATCGTCATTTGTCTCGTGTGAGTTCCCACTGTACTTTTATTACTACCCTACCACGCTCAAAGGAGACGTGCAAACAGGTTTTAGTTGGGTACAGGCCCGAGCCACATGGAGGCAGTGAGCGGATCATCAGGGGTGCCCGGTATTGGGGGTGAGGTCGCGCTGTGTCTAGGAGAGCCATTACACGAAGCCCTCGGCCGAGGTAGGAGATTTACTGGTAGGTATTCCAGTAGTATCTCAGGGTGTTCTGGGCTACACTCCGACACGACTTGTACCGCTTTTGGGGGTCTGACTTTTACCAACCCCCTAGTCCCGCCATGCGATGCTCATAGACGAACGGACCGGAATGTATGGATATTGTCACTGACAGGCTCAGTATGGTGTCAGGATGAGTTCGCTCATCGACGTCCCTTTTTGTCAATAGCTGGTAGCCCGTCACGTATGGCTAATACCTCTGACGTGCTAGTGGTTAAACACAGCCATAGTATTGACGAGTCTTTAGAGTCCCCCACAGACAGTTGCTCAAGTTTCGGGCGAAACGCTGTAGAGGCCGTATGGAGATATGGCAGGGTTCGATCAGATACGTGCGGTATTGCACGGATCAGGATCGGACGGTTAATACTAGAGGGCTTTGGTTTAAGCCGGATCCTAGTATTGTACAGTGTAGACTTTGTCTCATTGCATTTGTATTTCGGTCGGAATAGAAATGCGGGTATGTATATACAGTAGCGGGGTTTTCCTGTAATTTATTACAGGATCAGTTTTTGGAGTTTCCAGTTTGTTTTCCGTTTCGGCCATTTTTCTTTGTATCTTTCATTGGCTGAAGATTGGTGGAGGAGGGCTTATTTGCATTTGTGCAAATAAGCATTTTAGAGGGTTGTCTTTGCATATTGTAGCTTCATAATGATGCACCACCATTTGACTTCCATGGTTCATGATTGTTTGACCTTTGTTTGATGGTGATGGGAAATGATTGGGTTTTGGAGTGGGGTTTTTGTTGTGATGATTCTTTCTCATCATCACTCTTTTCTCTCTCATGCATGATAGCTTCCCTCCCTTGACTTTTCCACTCTCCCAATTTCTCTATGTGAGGCCGGCCACACATTGTGGGAGGTGGGGGGATTTTCATTTGGAATGGGAAAAATGTTCATCACATTTTTCCTTTGCTTGCTCCAAAATCATTCATCTCCATATACTTCTTTTCCTCCACCAAAAGAGCAACTTCCATAAACCCCAATGAGACATAGCACTACACTTATTCTTCAGCAAATCTTGGGCACGTCGACTCGCCAACTTCGTGACCGAGTTGCCTCGGTCCAGAGGTGGGAGCCCGTAAAAGAAGCCGGCGACGTGGTGCCCTTCCGGCGACTTTGTGGAGACCGGAGATTCCGCGGGGAGATCGGGACGACGACAAGAAGACCGAAGGACACGGATCGCTCGGTATATCTCTCTACTCGTTCTTTAGTTAGCTAGGACTAGATTAATGGCCCAATCCGGGATTTATGTGCGCGGTGGTGCCGGTTTACAAGTTCGTAAAAAGTTTCGTTTCCGCATTCCGGCGTCGGATTGACGGCCGGGGCGCCGCCGTGCACTTACACGCTTGTCAGGTGTACTACTGATTCCTCCTGCCTAGGGTAGGCGGGGGTTAATTGATTGTGGGGATCCGAATCTGCAGCAGCCGCGGACTAAGCTGTCGATAATTACCCTTCGCCTTTGGAGCGAAGGAACCTCCGATTGACGGGTCAAACTGTCCTTGCGAACTCAATGTGCAGTGTGCGTATATGTGTCTTGAGGGGCTTTGGATATATCGGGGGCCTCGCAGAGTTTTTACGGGGTCCCGCTACCTGGATAGCGGGCTGGGAGTCAAGAGAGCTAGCAGCCCCCTTACGGGGTGCGGGGCAGAGCCCCATTAGAAAACTTTTCCTAGTAGAGGACATGTTTTGAGTGTAGAGTTTATGAAAAATGAGGAGTGGGGAGCATCATAAAGTCGCATGAATGGCACGTGGGCACTGGGCGCCCACGGGTCGCGTGCCTGGCGTGTGGGCGCGTGGGCGCTCGCAGGTCATGTGCCAGGCGCATGGGCACTTGGCGCCTGCGGGTCACATGCGTGGCACGCGACCACTGGGCGCCTGCAGGTCACGTACGCGGCACGCGACCGCTGGGCGCCAGCGGGTCACGTGCGCGGCACGCGACCGCTGGAAACACCAGCGAAAATGCCCCTGGGCTAGGAGTTGAACTCCCAAGGGATTTTGAGTGGCGTTAAACTCCAAAAGATTTAGATTTGGAGTTAAACTCCTAAATGATCTGGAATAGGAGTTAAACTCCTTTGAGGCTTTGGGGCTTGGAGTTGAACTCCCCAAAGATCTTCAGAGGTGATCAAAGGGGACCCCTCTCTTCTCTCTTTAGCCCTGGAGCTTCTTTTGAGTCTTGGATCTGTCCAAAGTTGGACTTTTGGAGATGGGTATCCTTCTTCCTCCTCTTGATCGGCTGGATCTTAGAGAAAAGGGGTGAGACTTAAAAGTCTCCCCTTTTCGAGATCTGATTGAATATTCGAGCTCCCTTTCAAGGGTTTTGTGGGGAAAAACTATTTCTTTTTGGGAAAAGGGAAGAGTTAAACTCTTGATTTAATTTAAAAGGGGAAGGTTTTAGAACCTTGAGAAACGAGAAGGAGGCACAAACCCTAGAATTTTTGAGAATGGAAAAAGTTGTCATAGTTATTTTCGTCATGTTTGTCTTTATAGGCTACACACTTTACATGCAGCCCCTTGGGCTTTGCCAAATGGCGCTTGTGCCACCCCATGCTTTATGTTCTTGTTTCTTTTTGCACATAAGACATGGGGTTTACAAAATTTTGGTTTCCTACCCATTTTACATACATTTATTTTATAAAAAGAAAATAAATACATTAAACCAATTTATTGCTTCATTCCTTTTGTCATGGGGCCGGTCCCTTCCATACTCGGTCCTGACCTGGGCTTAGGCCTGCTTGGCTTGGAGTTGACTTTGATTTTGACTTGGTCGACCGGGGTGTAAATTTTGACCCCAACAATGGTCTTGTGATCATTTTTAGTGAACGAAGTATAAGGTTTTGTTTGAGTTTTGGAGTTGAAGCATGGTGATAGAGGAGGTGGAGAATGGGGAGATGAAGAAGAAGAAAGGAGGTGAAGACAATATGAGAAGAGAGTGAGGTGAAGAAATGTGTGGAAGTGTGTAGAATTTCACTCTCTCTCTCTTCCTTACCATGATACTTGTCCTATCACTCTCTCTCTCACTCACCTATTTTTTTTTCTTCTTTTTTTGAAACCAAAAATCAATAAGCTTTGTTGCATGTCTCACACATAAACACGATTAATGCATAACTAGTAACTATTAATCGAGTTTAGTATTAAACTTGTATACAATTAATTGTATAATAATTTATAAAATGTCTAAATCACATAAACACCTTCTAAATCAACAGTTATTATTAATTTTCCAAACTATCGGCATATAGTTATACCATGTCATTAAAACTAATCTTCAAACTTTTTAAAATATTCGTAATATTTATTATGTAATTATTTAAATTCCCAAAAATTAATATTTTATTTTCTAAAATGTTACAGTTACCATACATAAAGAACATTTCTTTAGTCCTTCTCAAGTACTTAAGAATGCTCTTCACAGCATTCCAGTGTGTCACGACCCGAGAATTCGACTCGTGACCGGCACTTAACCACGCAACGTCTACAGGCGTAACGCGGCTAAGTAAGCCGAACCCAGAAATCAAAACCAATGAATATAGAGTGATTTAAAGCATTTTGTAAAAGCAATAGTAAATGTCTGAAAAACTTCCATTTATTTAGTAGAAATCCCTTTTAAGTTCAAAAGTTATGAGTTTTATAATTTTGGTAACATTTCCTTTTTAAAACATTAGCCCCGAAAGTCGGGTAAAAGTAAGGTGTAGCGGAAATAACAAGTGACATGAATAAAGCATCACAATGATATACGACGCCGTAGCGAAGAATACACGGTAAAATAAGGACAATGTCATAAAAGATGAGACTGCATAAAGTAACGTCGGCTCACATGCGAGCTCGACACCAGAATATAAAATCATACATATCGTCCTCACAACTGTCTCTAAGTCAATACATAAGGTAGATGGAGAGTACTAGATACATCAATATACAACTGAAAGATAACAGATACCGTACAAAACCCACCTAAACAGCAAAAGGGCTATCTCTGCTCAAAAGGGGTATCTGTGCCAAAAGATGCGATAACAGCCAGCCGTGACTACTCCCAAGGGCAACCTGCAAACACTGTGGCACAACGGGGGTGAGTTGCCAACTCGTGAATAGAGATAACATATAAAGGTGATCGCAGGCATGCACATATAGCGTGGCTCTACTAATACCAGCAGATGATATCAATGCATGCCAACAGTAGATGCAATAGTTATGCATGTACTCTAACAGGTAAATGCCACAGGATGAGATGTATAGTAATCAATACTGAGCATGGGATAAATAATATCTACATGGACTATGTCACCATGGAAAACAATGATCGGTGCCCCAAACTGCACCCAAATCCCACATATACTCAGACGCCGGCACATCCATCGGCCCTCAAATCCTGTATATCTCGGAGGAATCACGAGTGCCCAACATCGGCACCCAAAACATCATAAAATACCCGTGTCCAGCATCGACACGTAAATCCTCAAATATCGGGCGCCGTCAATCTGGACCGGCCCCACGGGGTCCGTCTGCGGTATCGGCCCTCGGCCCCGGCAGCACGGTCATCCCGCATCCATCACTCGACTCTGGTCAGTATCCTCCGGACAACTGCCAGGTCCAACCAATCACCGGTAGGTACTCGCCCGCCTCCAGGCTCAATCGGCAAATCCCATCGATCGTCTCGCCGAGGGGAACCATACCGGGCCCACCACGAACCCGCAAACGGAACATCCACTCCTCGAATCGGGTTTCAAGCACACGTCTCAGCACCGAGAAAACGCGTGGTGGACACACCAAAATATCATATCACGAGGTACCGGGTTTTCAAAATAGCATATCTTTCCTTAAATAATTCCACGGTCCTCAAAACAGAAATCACATGAAAATCCAATACCAATAGTAAAATCCAATGTGAGGTACAATATACATCAATCCATGGTATGGGTATAAGGGGAAAACCGCTTTTTAAAGTAGTTTTATTTCCGGTTTTAAAAGATGTCATGCGGCTCCCAATATACATGAAAATCATATCAATCACATGTAAGATGAAGTACAGCAATAATACAACAATATAATCATGGCAGTTCTACAGTGAGTGTGGCATGGCAATTACTAACGGTTTGTGTGTAGCATGTAAATAGTGCTCGTGCAACATAAACCGTTAGTAATAGTGTGGTGTTCTATCAGTTCTAGCATATATCAATAACACATAGCAGGGAAATGCAATATGAGATGGCAGTCCATAGGTAAATGCAATATGTAATACTGAGATCCTATCAGCCCTGACGCATAACGCCATGCGGGCGATATCCCCATAGATGTGAAATCTACTCACCGTGTCTCGCGCTAAGTGTATCCCACCACTTGCTTGCCCTTCTTCGCAGCGTCCGTCTCACTGGCCTGCGAACATAGAATCACGTATACATATCACACATAAGCTTAAGTCACAAAACGCGACATTATAATCCAACAAGAAACCTGTGTCGCAAACCAATCGCGCGTGTGCGCGATACGCTAAAACGTGTACTCACGCGCCACAAAACCACCCCGACGCGCCGCGATACGCAGAACCCAAACCTACTCACGTATCGCGCGTGTCGCGAAGGTTTAGAAAAACGGAAAAATAGGTATTTGGTCCCAGATTTTCCTACAGAATTGATCTTAAAAATATATATTTACCAAAACACTACCCACAGTAGCAGACACCCACTGGACCAAACCCCAACCCAAACCCTACCCATCTGGCCGCAATTGGCGGCCAGAATGAGGAAATTGGCGGCCTACTGTAGCTGTATGGGGGTCGGGTTTCACCTGGTGCATCATCTCTACTCCAGTACACTACAGTCTTCCCAAAATCAATCTGCACTCACCGAGTTGATAGCAGTTCCAGAAAACTCACATTTTGCCCAAATACGACATTTGCATCAAACTGAAATCTGGTGGTATTTTAGTGTAATAGGGGTTCGACTAAGTTACAATGGCCTCAACATACCACAATCATCCTACTGAAACCAAATCTCGCCTCAATAGCACAAGGTTCTCACTAATCACCCCATATCGCACTAAAACACACAAAATTCTAATAACCGATGCAAAACTACACAAACTACGCTAACTAGGGGATAAGGTAGGAAGTATACCTCACTCTCGACCCTAGGGAGCTGCAGGAAGAAGAAGAAGTGAAGAGAAGTCGCTGCACAGGGATCTGGGGCTGCTGCTGCTGCTCACTGCCTCTGCTGCTGCTGTTTGTGCTTGCTACTGCTGCTGTTGTTGCTGTGGAGTGTGCTGCTGTTGTTGCTGGTTCTGGAGCTGCTGCTGTTGCTGAAGGTAAGTGTGTGTGTGAGTGTGTTGTGTATGTGAGAGTGTGAGTACTTGAGAGAAAACCAAAAGAAAAATGAGAGCCACCACAATCATTCAAACAAAAGTCACCCCTCTCTCTCTCTCACCTCATTTAATGCAAGCATGGCCTAAAGCCATGATGCATTCTCTCTCTCTCACACAAGTCAACACTAATTCCATAATTCAAATTAAAGTAATCCTTTAGTTTAACTAATTAATTAAACCCATTTAAGAATCCAAAAGAATTAATCCTACAATTAACCCACCATTGTTGATAATTATTGTATTTACTTGAATTAAAAACCCTAGTTTACATGCACATGTGTGTGCAAGCCTAGGAAAATTTTGGAAAAATGTTTATTAAATTAGGAAAAATATTTAAAACACAATTTGGTAAACTTTTTATTAAAAATCATTATTTAATTATAATTATCCACTAACCCTTATCCTAAGGTGTTACAATCTCTCCCCCTTAAAGAAATTCGTCCCCGAATTTCAAAAATCTAACTAAGGTTACCTTCAAAAAGATGGGGGTACGTATTCATCATCTCGCTTTCGGTCTCCCAAGTGATCTCTTCACGGTTCTGACCACGCCAAAGTACTTTAACTGATGGAATCTCCTTCGATCTCAATTTCTTCACTTGTCGATCCAAGATCATCACCGGCTGCTCTGCATAGGAAAGATCACGCTCAAGCTGGATCGTCGGATGCTGAATCGCGTGCGAAGGATCATGTAGATATCTGCGGAGCATCGAAACATGGAATACGGGGTGCACGTCTGGAAAGCTGGGCGGAAGGGCTAACCGGTAAGCTACTGCACCGACACGCTCGAGGATCTCGAAGGGGCCCACATACCTGGGGCTAAGCTTCCCCTTCTTCCCAAACCTCATCACACCTTTCATTGGGGAGACCCTCAAGAAAACATGATCACCAACAGAAAACTCAAGTCTGCGTCGTCGACGGTCTGCATAAGCCCTCTGCCTACTCTGTGCTGCTCTCATCCTATCGCGAATCAACTGGATCTTCGCGGTCATCTCCTCAACGATCTGTGGCCCTAAGATACTGCTCTCACTGAGCTCTGTCCAACAAGTAGGTGACCTGCATCTCCTCCCGTAAAGAGCCTCAAACGGTGCCATCTGAATAGTCTCCTGGTAGCTGTTATTGTAGGAAAACTCTACCAAGGGCATATGATGATCCCAGCTACCTCCGAAATCTAGTACACAAGCTCTGAGCATGTCCTCGAGAGTCTGAATGGTCCGCTCTGACTGTCCGTCGGTCTGCGGATGAAATGCCGTGCTGAAACTCAAGCGAGTGCCCAAAGCCTCCTGAAGCCTCTGCCATAGTCTACTAGTAAACTGGGTGCCTCTGTCGGACACAATGCACGTCGGGACTCCGTGTAGTCGTACTATCTCATCAATATAGATCTGGGCATACTGAGTAAATCCGAAAGTCGTCTTCACCGGTAAGAAGTGAGCCGCTTTCGTCAAACGATCCACGATCACCCAGATGGAGTCATACCCCCTACTAGTCCTGGGTAGACCCACCACGAAATCCATCGAAATCTGTTCCCATTTCCACTCCGGAATGGGCAATGGCTGTAGCTCTCCCGCGGGCCTCTGGTGCTCAGCCTTGACTTGCTGACAAGTCAGGCATCTCGATACAAAATCTGCAATGTCCCTCTTCATTCCGTCCCACCAGTAAACATCTCTCATATCATGATACATCTTGGTGGAACCGGGATGTACGCTATACACCGATCGATGTGCCTCCTCAAGAATCTCGCGCCTCAGTCCCTCAGCATCAGGTACGCACAGTCTGACTCCAAACCGTAGTATCCCCTGATCATCGATCACGAACTCGGAAAATCGGTCCTGTCCCATCTGTGCCATGATCTCTGAACACCGGTCATCACTGAGCTGTGCCTCACGTATACGATCAATCAACTGTGGGCATGCACGGACGTGCGCTATCTGTCCTCCAATCGGCGTGAACTCGAACTGTACTCGACTGTCGCATAATATCTGCCAATCCGCCGATGACTGCTCCTGCACTGCGCGCAAACATGATAAACTACTCCCGGGCCTCCTGCTCAAAGCATCCGCTACCACATTTGCCTTGCCCGGGTGATATAAGATCTCGCAGTCGTAATCCTTCACTAACTCCATCCATCGACGCTGTCGAAGGTTCAGGTCCCGCTGCTGGAATATGTATTTCAGACTCTTGTGATCCGTAAATATCTGGCACGACTCACAGTATAAGTAATGTCGCCAGATCTTAAGTGCGAAGACCACTGCTGCCATCTCCAAATCATGAGTGGGGTAGTTCTGCTCGTGCTTCTTCAATTGTCGCGAGGCATACGCGATCACCCTATCATGCTGCATCAGAACGCACCCCAACCCCACTCGAGAAGCATCACAAAAGACCACAAATCCACCCGATCCGGAAGGTAAAGATAACACCGGTGCCGTCGTCAGCCGAGTCCGTAACTGCTGAAAACTGTGCTCGCACTCCTCCGTCCAATCGAAGGGAACTCCCTTCCGGGTCAACCCGGTCAACGGTGTAGCAATACGTGAGAAGTCCTGCACAAAACGCCTGTAATAACCGGCCAATCCCAAAAAGCTGCGAATCTCCGTCACCGATGTGGGTCTGGGCCAGCGCTGAACGGCCTCGATCTTCCTCGGGTCTACACATATACCGTCTCGTGAAATCACGTGACCCAAGAAGTCCACGCTATCTAACCAAAAAGCACACTTGGAGAATTTCGCATAAAGCTGGTGCTCCCTCAATGTCTGCAATGTAACCCGCAGGTGCTGCTCGTGCTCCTCACTACTCCGGGAATACACCAAGATATCGCCGATGAAGACTATGATGAACAGATCCAAATAAGGCCGGAAAATACGGTTCATCAAATCCATGAAGGCTGCTGGCGCATTGGTGAGTCCGAACGACATCACCAAAAACTCGTAATGGCCATAGCGCGTACGGAAGGCTGTCCGGGGAATGTCCTCCTGTCGAACCCGCAGCTGATGATAGCCCGATCGTAAATCGATCCTCGAAAAGTACCCTGCCCCCTGAAGCTGGTCGAACAAATCGTCGATACGCGGCAAAGGATACCTGTTCCGCACTGTCACCCTGTTCAGCTGGCGGTAATCGATACAAAGACGCAAACTGCCATCCTTCTTCTTGACGAACAGGACTGGAGCACCCCAAGGAGAAACACTGGGTCGAATAAGTCCCTTGTCCAGCAAATCCTGTAACTGACCCTTCAGCTCACGAAGTTCCGCCGGGGCCATCCGATAGGGCGGTATAGAAATAGGCCCCGAACCAGGAACCAAATCAATACAGAAAGAAATGTCGCGCTCGGGCGGCAACCCAGGAAGCTCGTCAGGGAACACATCAGGAAACTCGCTAACAACCGGAACCTGATCTAATGGAACCTCCGTAGCGCGAGCATCGCGAACATAAGCGAGAAATCCCTGACATCCCTTCCTCAAAAGCTGTCCAGCGCGGAAAGAAGAAATCACACTGTGAGGGGCGGCACTACGGTCCCCCAACACAACAAAAATCGACTCACCGGGGAAACAGAATCTAACTGTCTTCTCACGGCAGTCCAAAGAAGCATAGCACGTGGCTAACCAATCCATGCCCAAAAGAACGTCGAAGTCCAACATCTCCAGAAGGATCAAGTCGACAGGAAACTCTCTCTCGCCAATACAGACGATACAGGATCGGAACACGTGCCTAGCAACAAATGACTCTCCCACAGGAGTAGTCACCACAAGCGGCTGATCAAGTAAGCCAGACTCTCTACCCAAACTCGGCACAAAGTGTGTGGATACGTACGAGTGTGTGGATCCGGGATCGAACAATACATGTGCATCAACTGAACATACAGGGAGGATACCTGAAACCACTGCATTGGACGCCTGCGCGTCCTGATGTGTCAAAGCAAAGACCCTCGCCTGTCCACCACCTGTAACTGACTGACCTCTGCCTCGGTCATCTCGTCCTCTCTGAGCAACTCCTCCACGCCCACGACCTCTCTGAGCATAAGTCTGGCGCGGAGCAACGGTAGGCACAGCGGGCAACGCCCTCTGGGGTGGTGAAGGTGGTAAGGTAACATGCGGTGCTGCCGCCTCCCTCCGGTGTGTCTCTGGACAATCTCGAACGAGGTGAAGTAGGCTGCCACATCTGTAGCAACCCCGCGGCGACTGCTGACCGTCCTGGGGATACGAACTAAACATCCGACCCCGTCCCGAATCTCTACTACCCCTCGTACCGGAACGATACCTGTCGCGGCGTCTGAATGACTGCCTCCGTGCGGAAATACTGGTACGAACTCTCTTCCGCTCTGGAAATACCGAAGTCTCAACAAGGTGCTCCTCGACCACTAGGGCTGCGTCTACAGCTGCTGCATAGGTCTCGTAGTGCTGCGCGCTGATCGCGAGGAACACTGGTGAAATCAAGCCTCGAACAAATCTCCGGACTCGCAACTCCTCGGTGGCCACTAGATGTGGGGCGTAGACTGCTAGCTCTGTAAACAGTACGTCATACTCTGCCACTGTCATCCCTGGCGTCTGGCGCAAAGAC
Source organism: Agapanthus africanus (assembly GCA_030015575.1). Taxonomy (NCBI): domain Eukaryota; kingdom Viridiplantae; phylum Streptophyta; class Magnoliopsida; order Asparagales; family Amaryllidaceae; genus Agapanthus; species Agapanthus africanus. The sequence goes on along the minus strand of JASDDO010000012.1, from coordinate 290,463,602 downwards.
TCAAACCTGCGTGCTCGGGCATCTCTAACACTCCGGGGAAGGAAACGGGCTAGAAATATAGTCACGAACTCCGTCCAGGTCATAGGAGGAAGACCTGCTGCTCTGCCCTTCTCCACTGAATCACACCATTTCTGCGCAAGACCTTCCAGGCAAAAGCTCGCGAACTCGACCCATCTCGCATCTGCACATCTGAGGGAACGACATATCCTGGCCATCCTGTCTATGAAAGACTGTGGGTCCTCGGCTGTATCGGTGCCTGTGAAAACTGGAGGCTTCAGCCTCATGAACTCTGATAGCGATACTGTAATCATCTCCGTAGCTGCAGGGGCCACTGGCTGTGCGGTAGGCACCATCGCGGTCTCTGGAACTGGTGGAGCTACCTCTGGTCGCTGCGCTCGAAGCGTCTCAACTAGCGATCCTATCATCTGGCGCATCTCCTGCATACCAGCCCCCAACGAGGCGATCTGCTCTGTCACGGCAGGAACAGCCTGCTCGGGTACAACCGGCGTACTGCCCGGATCAGTCCTCGTCTCGGACGAGTCAACACGAATCTCGGCCCTCGCGGCCGCTCTCTGTGCCCTCGTAGTCTTAGGCGGCATATTGGCTGAAAGAAATTTGGATTCGATAAGAACACGGAAATCGAATCACAAGAATATAAGGAGGAATCAAATCAATAAGTCCTAAGGTCGCGTAAGCGGAGTACCGTGTCGTGAGTATGCCGCGGAACATACGCACGCTACGCTACCCTGCTGCAGCTACCTACTCCATCATACCAGGGTCATCCTACACTCCGAAGGTAAAACCTACGCTCTGATACCAACTTTGTCACGACCCGAGAATTCGACTCGTGACCGGCACTTAACCACGCAACGTCTACAGGTGTAACGCGGCTAAGTAAGCCGAACCCAGAAATCAAAACCAATGAATATAGAGTGATTTAAAGCATTTTGTAAAAGCAATAGTAAATGTCTGAAAAACTTCCATTTATTTAGTAGAAATCCCTTTTAAGTTCAAAAGTTATGAGTTTTATAATTTTGGTAACATTTCCTTTTTAAAACATTAGCCCCGAAAGTCGGGTAAAAGTAAGGTGTAGCGGAAATAACAAGTGACATGAATAAAGCATCACAAAGATATACGACGCCGTAGCGAAGAATACACGGTAAAATAAGGACAATGTCATAAAAGATGAGACTGCATAAAGTAACGTCGGCTCACATGCGAGCTCGACACCAGAATATAAAATCATACATATCGTCCTCACAACTGTCTCTAAGTCAATACATAAGGTAGATGGAGAGTACTAGATACATCAATATACAACTGAAAGATAACAGATACCGTACAAAACCCACCTAAACAGCAAAAGGGCTATCTCTGCTCAAAAGGGGTATCTGTGCCAAAAGATGCGATAACAGCCAGCCGTGACTACTCCCAAGGGCAACCTGCAAACACTGTGGCACAACGGGGGTGAGTTGCCAACTCGTGAATAGAGATAACATATAAAGGTGATCGCAGGCATGCACATATAGCGTGGCTCTACTAATACCAGCAGATGATATCAATGCATGCCAACAGTGGATGCAATAGTAATGCATGTACTCTAACAGGTAAATGCCACAGGATGAGATGTATAGTAATCAATACTGAGCTTGGGATAAATAATATCTACATGGACTATGTCACCATGGAAAACAATGATCGGTGCCCCAAACTGCACCCAAATCCCACATATACTCAGACGCCGGCACATCCATCGGCCCTCAAATCCTGTATATCTCGGAGGAATCACGAGTGCCCAACATCGGCACCCAAAACATCATAAAATACCCGTGTCCAGCATCGACACGTAAATCCTCAAATATCGGGCGCCGTCAATCTGGACCGGCCCCACGGGGTCCGTCTGCGGTATCGGCCCTCGGCCCCGGCAGCACGGTCATCCCGCATCCATCACTCGACTCTGGTCAGTATCCTCCGGACAACTGCCAGGTCCAACCAATCACCGGTAGGTACTCGCCCGCCTCCAGGCTCAATCGGCAAATCCCATCGATCGTCTCGCCGAGGGGAACCATACCGGGCCCACCACGAACCCGCAAACGGAACATCCACTCCTCGAATCGGGTTTCAAGCACACGTTTCAGCACCGAGAAAACGCGTGGTGGACACACCAAAATATCATATCACGAGGTACCGGGTTTTAAAAATAGCATATCTTTCCTTAAATAATTCCACGGTCCTCAAAACAGAAATCACATGAAAATCCAATACCAATAGTAAAATCCAATGTGAGGTACAATATACATCAATCCATGGTATGGGTATAAGGGGAAAACCGCTTTTTAAAGTAGTTTCATTTCCGGTTTTAAAAGATGTCATGCGGCTCCCAATATACATGAAAATCATATCAATCACATGTAAGATGAACTACAGCAATAATACAACAGTATAATCATGGCAGTTCTACAGTGAGTGTGGCATGGCAATTACTAACGGTGTGTGTGTAGCATGTAAATAGTGCTCGTGCAACATAAACCGTTAGTAATAGTGTGGTGTTCTATCAGTTCTAGCATATATCAATAACACATAGCAGGGAAATGCAATATGAGATGGCAGTCCATAGGTAAATGCAATATGTAATACTGAGATCCTATCAGCCCTGACGCATAACGCCATGCGGGCGATATCCCCGAAGATGTGAAATCTACTCACCGTGTCTCGCGCTAAGTGTATCCCACCACTTGCTTGCCCTTCTTCGCAGCGTCCGTCTCACTGGCCTGCGAACCTAGAATCACGTATACATATCACACATAAGCTTAAGTCACAAAACGTGACATTATAATCCAACAAGAAACCTGTGTCGCAAACCAATCGCGCGTGTGCGCGATACGCTAAAACGTGTACTCACGCGCCACAAAACCACCCCGACGCGCCGCGATACGCAGAACCCAAACCTACTCACGTATCGCGCGTGTCGCGAAGGTTTAGAAAACGGCAAAATAGGTATTTGGTCCCAGATTTTCCTACAGAATTGATCTTAAAAATATATATATACCAAAACACTACCCACAGTAGCAGACACCCACTGGACCAAACCCCAACCCAAACCCTACCCATCTGGCCGCAATTGGCGGCCAGAATGAGGAAATTGGCGGCCTACTGTAGCTGTATGGGGGTCGGGTTTCACCTGGTGCATCATCTCTACTCCACTACACTACAGTCTTCCCAAAATCAATCTGCACTCACCGAGTTGATAGCAGTTCCAGAAAACTCACATTTTGCCCAAATACGACATTTGCATCAAACATGAAATCTGGTGGTATTTTAGTGTAATAGGGGTTCGACTAAGTTACAATGGCCTCAACATACCACAATCATCCTACTGAAACCAAATCTCGCCTCAATAGCACAAGGTTCTCACTAATCACCCCATATCGCACTAAAACACACAAAATTCTAATAACCGATGCAAAACTACACAAACTACGCTAACTAGGGGATAAGGTAGGAAGTATACCTCACTCTCGACCCTAGGGAGCTGCAGGAAGAAGAAGAAGTGAAGAGAAGTCGCTGCACAGGGATCTGGGGCTGCTGCTGCTGCTCACTGCCTCTGCTGCTGCTGTTTGTGCTTGCTACTGCTGCTGTTGTTGCTGTGGAGTGTGCTGCTGTTGTTGCTGGTTCTGGAGCTGCTGCTGTTGCTGAAGGTAAGTGTGTGTGTGAGTGTGTTGTGTATGTGAGAGTGTGAGTACTTGAGAGAAAACCAAAAGAAAAATGAGAGCCACCACAATCATTCAAACAAAAGTCACCCCTCTCTCTCTCTCACCTCATTTAATGCAAGCATGGCCTAAAGCCATGATGCATTCTCTCTCTCTCACACAAGTCAACACTAATTCCATAATTCAAATTAAAGTAATCCTTTAGTTTAACTAATTAATTAAACCCATTTAAGAATCCAAAAGAATTAATCCTACAATTAACCCACCATGGTTAATAATTATTGTATTTACTTGAATTAAAAACCCTAGTTTACATGCACATGTGTGTGCAAGCCTAGGAAAATTTTGGAAAAATGTTTATTAAATTAGGAAAAATATTTAAAACACAATTTGGTAAACTTTTTATTAAAAATCATTATTTAATTATAATTATCCACTAACCCTTATCCTAAGGTGTTACATTTCCCCAGGATATGATTGATACCTACTCACTACACCTAGTGAGTAAGCTATATCTGGTCTGGTACATAATATCGCATACATGATTGAACCGACTTCCGAAGCATAGGGTATCCTTTGCACGCGAGTCCGCTCCAAATCAGTCTTGGGAGACATCTCTTTGGAGAGAGTGATTTCTGAGCAAGTGGGTAAATTACCATACTTAGAATCTTCCGTACTAAACCTCTTTAGTATGGTGTCAATGTACCTGGATTGGGACAATCCCAACATCCGCTTAGATCTATCTATATAGATCTTTATCCTCAGGATATAGGAGGCATCACTTAGATCTTTCATGGAGAACTTGTGTGATATGAAGAGGTTGACCGAGTGTACCATAGGAACATCATTTCTTATCAAAAGTATGGTATCCACGTACAATACGAGGAAGACAACCTTACTCTCTATAACCTTTTATATATACAAGGTTCATCTATGTTTTTGATGAAGTCAAACACTTTTATAGCTTCATCAAAACAGATGTTCCAGCTCCGTGATGTCTGCTTTAATCCATCGATTGATTTAAGCAGCTTCCACATGCTTCCGCTGCTCCCACTGTCTACGAAGCCCTCTGGCTGTGTCATGTACACGCTCTCTTCTAAATCACCATTTAGAAAAGCGGTCTTGACGTGAATCTGCCAAATTTCGTAGTCATGATATGCAGCAATGGCAAGTAGGATCCTGATGGACTTAAGCATGGCGACAGGAGAAAAGGTTTCATCATAGTCGACACCTGGTCGTTGATGAAAACCTTTTTCTACAAGTCTAGCTTTGAAGGTCTCAACCTTTCCATCTACACCAATTTTCTTCTTAAAGATCCACTTGCTCCCTATGGGTTTTACTCCTTCAGGAGCAACATCCAAAGTCCGTACTTTGTTGGTGTACATGGATTCCATCTCAGATCGCATAGCATCCAGCCATTTCACATAGTCTCCACTTGTGATGGCCTGCTCGAAACTAGTTAGGTCATCATCTTCCATGATGCAATCCTCGCTCCCACTGTCGATGAGAAAACCGTAGTATTACTCAGGTGGATGAGGAACCCTACTAGATCTGCGGAGTGGCTGAGGTTCGTCGGGGAATATTGAATCCTCCGGTTCTACCAAATCGTCAGTTATAGTTTGTGTTGCTGGAACTTCTTCCAGTTCTACCTCATTACCACTGATTGATAGACATTTGTTGTGCTTAGTTTTAATTACCGCAATCAAGATGGTTTCGCTTGGTATCTAGCCGGATGAGTACCGGTAATTAAAACTAAGCACAAAAAATGTCTATCAATCAAATGGCGCCGTTGCTGGGGAGACGGTAGTTTATTTCTTTGTGTCATTACAGGTTAATTTGTGAATATATATATATAACCAAAAACAAAACAAAAAAAATATAAAAAAATCATCTTGTTAATTTCGATTCCTTTTTGTGCAAGTGTGCAGAATAGAGAGAATATCAAGTTTAGTGCCAAAGTCGTGGGGAGTTAGACCATATCTCGCGGATGCACCGCGACGGATCACGACGAAACCACAGTTAACTGTACAATTCTAGAGTAAATTTAGTGACCAATCCAAGATTCAAGGGCTCTAACCAAGAAGAGGAGATTACAGTTAGCTCAGTGAAGAATTTTGATGCTCCCAATCGTCTATCAAGCCGCGGAACCACGGAAAAAGTGTAGGTTTGACCGCGGAACCGTGGTCAACTAGTGACATCAGCGTCTAAAAACTTTTGTGAGTATTTCAATCTTCTTTTCACCCCCTCTGAACTCCACTGAACTATTCTTTCTGCAGTATTCTTTGCGCAAACTCTCTTCCCCTCTCCAGTAAAACCGTTTTTGTGCAGGATTCTTTGCGCCGCAGCCAAATAAAAATTTTTTGCATGTGTTTTATATTTTTTTGTTACTGTTTTGCATAAATAATACGGACATTAAGGGGATATAACACCGATTCAGATTGGGTGGGCATTTCATCACCCTTCTTAAGACCCCAAAAATCACAAAAAGCATACGCATTACTCTTGAGGTTAATAAAAAATATCTAGACCCAGCCAACTAAGGACTTGTCGTGCTTAATAGGACAGAGGAAGGTTGTAGGCATTCGGTCGTTTATCTAAACTTGACTTTATGGTACCTAGGCTTGACAAGTGAGAAGGTAATTTTAAAAGGCCCGACTCACGGTTATTCGTGAGCGGAACCCTCCTTACCTCGCTTGTGCTTACCTGGCCATAATTGGCAGTGAAGAGACGATTTGAGGGTTATCTCACAACTTGTCACTTTGGAACAGTTAGGAGCTGCCTAGTGGACTTTGAAGACCATTGCTCTATGTATGATTGTGTCATGACCCGAATTTAGTTCTTGACTGGCACTTAAATCATACAGCGTCTAAAGGCGCAACGTAAATTAAGTAAGCTGAAACCCAGAAATCTAAACCTTTTAAAATTTCGGGCAGCACCTCCCTCGTATATTTTGATCCAAAACCATATATCCATGATAATATAAAAGGCATCCCCAAACGGGAGCTAGCTCTTCGCCAAACGGCAGATCACAACCACGCAAGACAGAATAAGTATACGACGCCCAATGGCGAAGATCAACACAAGGAATAATGTAAAGCAAGAAATCATACCCACCAAGCGAACATATAACCCATCGCTCAAGTCTCGCAACTACAAGTCTTACTAAGTCTTACTACTTATACAATTACTAGTTTCTGATTGATGGAGTTGTCTAGATACAAATGGAATAATCATACAAGAGTGGCACGATCTAACATGTACCACCTACCCAACCAAATCACCTGAATGCAGCTGTGTGCCAGCGATGCCGCTACTGATCCATGCGGTCAACTTGCAAGAATTGTGGCACAACGGGGGTGAGTTGCCAACTCGTGAGTAGAAAACATCATCAGGTGGAAATCAAAATAAACAACGATTCCTGGGTCAACTATATCATAAAGGAAACACTATGATATCTAGGGTGACTGTATCTGCATATATGCCAATAACATAATCAATGCCTATCAGCAAGTGGATCTCATCCAACCATATAATCAATGCATGTATGCATGTGGATCACGTCTACATGTCAACCAATGACACAACAACATCATGCATGTAAATATCATGAAAGCATATACAGGTAAATATGAGGATATAATTCAACGTGTGTCCCTCGCGACACGTCAAAATCATGGAACCCGAGTGTCCAACATCGACACTCAAAACATCATGAAACCCGTGTCCAACGTCGACACGTAAATCCTCATACCTCAGGCACCGCATCCTTAGATCGACCCTCAAATCTGTAAGTCTAATAGAACCTGAGTGTCCAACATCGACACTCGCAACATCATAAAACCATAGGCTCCGTCTGCGCGATCGGCCCACGGGCTCCAGCAGTACGAATCAGCCTATCTCATCTCATAACTCCGGTCGGTATCCTCCAGATATCCGCCGAGTCCAAATACTATCACCGGTAGGCATTGCACCTCCCCTGCCAAGTTCATCGGCTAATCCATCGACATACCTTTCTTGCCCCGGGGTACCATACCGGGTCCACCATGTACCCGCAAACGGCCTCGTCCACTCCTCGCCTCGGGTCTCACATATTAATCTTAGAACCGAGAAAACACATGGTGGACGCACTGAAATATCATATCAAGAGAAATCGGGTTTTCAAGACAATACACATTTCTTGAAATATCCCCGCGGTTCTCAAATCCAGAAAATCACATGAATTCCATATCTCAATGCGTAATATCATAAAGCATGATGTATGCGGCATATAACAGAATGTAAGCATATCCGTATATCAAGCAACATGGAACAGTGATATGAACATAGCAAATATATCATGCAACATAGCATAGTGATGTGATCATCACAAGTATATCGTGGCATGATGTAGCAATTCTACTGTATAGTGACATAGCAATTATCGATGATGAAGGTGTGTGAGCGGGCCAATCTGTGTAGGTGTAACACACGCATCATCGATAATGGTGTAGGCGTACTAGCACAGGTATATGTAATGCAATGAAACTATCATAAGCGTAGCATAAGGTAAATCGTAAGCGAAATGCTACAAGGTATACATGTCTACAATATATCTGACTCGGTGAATCTATCAATCGGCATCCAGCCTCACAACATCACTTACGGTATAATCCATCGTACGTCATATCACTCAAGATTCACAGCATTATATATGTCTATATAGCTATATCCCAGGTCACATCCGTATCAATCTCATATCGTGGACCGACAAAGGTATCAACTATCTCATATCGACTCGCATCCATAAAACGACATATCACGCTAAGTCATCATATCACATCGTATACTCGTTCTCTTTCAATTCGTACCTATCATAATTCACTTCTCATTTCATACTCTCATATGTCACTATGTTCATTAGTGTCAACATTTATCATATTATCGTTATTAAATCCTATAATCATGTCTGTCGCATATCTTTTATCAGGATATAATAATTAAACGATCTTCCATATCAATGTTTGCGGGGGTGCTATACGCCATCCACCCGACTTCCCCCGTAGATATAAATCTACTCACCTGCTAAACTCCTCTCTTACCCGTGGTCGATGTGCTTCGTCGTCTCGAAATCCACGCGAAGGTACCTACAATATCAACACATATCGCAATATCATCAAAATCAATGTCCGAAAACCGATACGGCACATGGTGCGGTCATAGGTTAGAACCTATAGCCTACACATGCAAAACCAACCAAACAAACCTCGTCGTTGACGTGCAAACATCCAACGGCCCAATACAATACCAAATACAAAATCCAAGAATTCCAAAATACGGAAAACATAACCAAAACCAATCACAATAGCTCCAAGATTTTGGTTCAGGTCAATAGGAACAAAACAAACCAGTATACGGTGTTGTATATGAAGTATATGAGCTACTGGACCAATTCCAGCACCAACCACCACCAAGGGGCCGTCCACATACACCGAAAATCCGGCGAGCTCGGCCCGTTCTGCTCCATTTGGGTCCGTCTTCTCAGGGTGGTCTCCTTGTTTCTTAAATAGGTCTCTGGAGTTGTTTGTTTTTCTCATAAACTTCCCAGGTCATCCCAGATTCCCTATAGGCCTTAAGGTTTCACAAAACCGACACGGAACAATTCTAACTTCGTGTATCAGGTTCTAAACATAATTCCAGGTCAAAAGAACACTCTCTAAGGTCTTGTAAACACTCCCTACACATCAATTGGCCACTTGAAAGCAACTTACAATTTTCTAAAATCGATATCCTAATTAACTCAATTTCTAACTAGAAATACGATATTTAACGCCAAAAACTATACTAAAGTGTATGGATTATTTTATTTGCAACCAAAGAACTTTCTTTAGTTGCCCAAGTCTTCAAAATCCAAACATGAAAGGTTCTAAGGGTTTAAAATGGATGTGTGCATGTTTTTAGTGAAGATGGCATAGGGTTTTGAGAAATATTTGGAGATGAGGCATGGAGGTAGTTGTCACGACCCGAAATTGGCACGTGATGGCCCTTAAACTACGCAACGTCTACAGACGTAACACAATTAAGTATGTCGAAAACCCAGCCATCTAAACCATCAAAAGTAGTAAGAAATAAGAACATTGTTAAAACTTTATAAATTTCAAACCAAATTCTTTAAAGTCCAACTTTTCTTCCTTTAAAATTTTGGCGGCACCTCCTTTGTAAAAACTAACCCCAGAATGGGTACAACAAAAATATAAGCAAAGCATCCCAAACGGGAGCAAAATCCAAGCCCAACGGCGGAAAACAACCACCACAACAGATATACGACGCCGTAGCGAAGAAATAAAAGACGATATAAGTAAAACTGTATAAAAGACCTCCAAGTAAAAAAATAACATACAATATCGTCCTCACATCAAGTATCTAAGTCATACATGAAAGTGGTAGATGGAGAGTACAGGATACAACGAATATACAAAGAACATAAACGGATAACGACAAAACCCACCTAAAGAAAAACAGCACACTGTGAGCCGAAGCGGTATCCGCGGTAAAAGATGATATGATAAATGAGAATAGCCCAGCCTCTGACTACTGTGAGGAACAGCCTGCAAAACACTGTGGCACAACGGGGGTGAGTTGCCAACTCGTGAATAGTTAATAACATATGCAGGAAATCGCAAGTATGCACATACAGCGCGAATCTAACATATGCAACTAATAGCAATAAAAGTTCATATGAATGCAACAGTTATGAAAGGTACACTTGCAGGTACAACTAATACAAGAAGCAATGATATGACAATGTATATATGCAACAATCATGAAAGGTACTCTAGCAGGTACAACTAATACACGAAGCAATGCATATAAACAATAATGCGAAGTATGGGATAAAACATGTCATTCCTACAGAATCCTGACCTCGTGGTAGGACCAAAATCCATCAAGACAATCCAAATCCCAATTTCCTCAAATCAGCCCCCAAATTGGCTTTCATATCATGTAAGTCTCATATATCCTGAATGTACAATATCAAGTAAATCTCATATATACTTAATGTACAATATCAAGTTAGACTCATATATCCTGAAATGTGCAACAACAAGTAAATCTCAATATATCCTGTAGTGTCCAATATCCAGTAATCTCATAAATGACAAGTATATTTTCATGAATTATTATGATGAGGTATATAAAGTGATATGTATACATATATATTAGCGTCCCACTCCACTAATATATATACTTAGGAGTAAAAATATCATGAAACCAATGTGTCAAGCATCGACACCAAAATACTGATCTATCAAGTGCTGTCACCACAACTGGCCCCCTGATATGTACGTATCATACGCCATTCCGAAACAAGTGTGCCCAGTTTCGACCCTCGTCTTTCGACGTATCCATACGTACATGACCCCGGCCTGTATCCCCACGATACCGTCGAGTCAAAGATACTGTCACCGGTAGGTATTTGCCCGCCTTCCAGGCTCATCGACATGTGCTGTCGATCATCTTGCCGAGGGGAACCGTACCAGGCTCCACCATGTACCCGCACACGACCTCGTCTACTCCTCGTATCGGGTAATAATACAAAGCTCAGAACCGAGAAATCTCATGGTGGACGCTGAAATATCATATCAAGAGAAACCGGCTTTTTCAAATAATGCATTATTTCTTGAAACAACTACGGTCTTCAAATCCAGAAAGCATCATGAAAAATCCAAATCTCAATGCGAAAATCCATGAATATAATATATGCAACATAAAACTGTAATGTGAGCATATAAAGGAAAAGCCTCTATTTAATCGCAACAAGTTAAAATATATATTATGCGGTTCCTAATTTCTCCAAGTCTACATAACATCAAGTAAAGGTAAACATGTAGCTATAGCCAGATATAAGTGTAAACATAAAGGAATAGCAAAGTATATGTATCTACCTATCAGTAATGATGTAATATACCCTCCAGATATAAGTGTAAGTATGTATGCGAGGTATACATGTAGTTATGTCTCATGTGTGTATATACCTATCACTAATGGTACAATACCAAATAGGTATACAGGTAACTAGCATGTAAGCATGTCCAGGCATATGTGTAAGAATGTAGGTATATAGGTATGCTATATATCATATGTAACAAGGAATATGAATCAATGTCTCAATGTCCCTAACCAAACAATATCATATTTGTATGTGTGTTGTGCGTGTCATGGCAATTATTGACGGTGTGTGTGGCATACAATCAGTGCTCGTGCAACATTTGCCGTCAATAATAGTGCGGTGTCCTAAGGGTACAAGTCCAAGCACAACAAGTAACTAAGCAATAAGGTGTATGCGCAACTCTATATATGCAAAAGAATGTGCGACAATATCATAACATCTCTAGCCCAAACGCATAACACCATGCGGGTGATTCCCCTGTAGATGTTAAATCTACTCACCAACTCTCCTGGCTAAGTAAAGCGTACCACCTGTTTCCCCTTCTTCGCGGCGCCCGATGTCCCCGCCTGCGAACCTAAAACATAACACAACAACGCAAGTATATATTAGCAATCGACCAATAACACGTACTAACTAAGTTTGACCGACGTACCAAATCCAGGCGTACTCTCAAGTGTTCGTATTGTGGCTAATGAGCATAGCGACACAACGAAACCAACTTATGACCAAAAGCTACACAAAGACACGAAGGACATCGGCACGACCCTAGCTAGGAACGCAAAGCGACACAACTACCAAGCCTAGACCCTGATCGTACCGATCGCGCATTTAAAACACAATAATAAACGTGGAATCTAATATAAATAACGTCCCAATATCAAAAGAAACCAACGCCTAAACTTACCAAAATCTAGTAAGCAGCATATATCATTTTAGAACAAAACTACAAGTTTTTACCAAAACTAGAATTTACAAACTTCATGGTATAGCAAGATTAAACCATTCTTACCTTTACTATAATTTTAATCTTTCCTAATTAGGATTTAGTAAAAGTCTAGTTTGTAATAATCTTAATTATCCAATTAGGTAAATATCATTAAACAAACTAACAACTAGGTTTAGTTTTCATATGTCTAAAATTATCAACTAACCATTTCACTAATCAAAACCCTAATTTAATTAACAAAACCCTTACTAGAAATTCTAAATATGAAATTAAAAGTTTAAATTAAACATTTAAATAAGCTAATTAAAGTATTAACGCCACATAAAGAGATTAGGGTTAGGATTTATACCTTCAAAGAAACACAACTTGAAACTAGAAAATCCAAAGATTAGCCTCCAAAAATCATCACTTGAATGAAGAAAAAAGCTTTGTTTAGTGAAGAAGAATAAAGGGAAATGATTTATATTTGAGTTTTTCTGATTTATTTAGGATTTTTTGATTATTTATTGGACTGGGAAAATGAAAATGGGGTGAAGGAAAATGAAGGGCAGCAAGGGGCAGGGGGCTCGGCCATTTAAATGAGGGGGATATTTTGTGTATGAGTGTGGAAAGAAACTAGCTAAAAACAACATTAATTGCTAATTAATGCAAATGCCACCTTTTCTTTTCATTTCTTTTTCATTAAATTTTCATTTTAATTCACTAAATATCTAGATATTTAGGTGAGAAGGTTAAAAACATAATCTAGCGATTAACATAGCATAAAACCACATTAGTAGTAATTAACCCACATAAAAATGTAATTACCACTAATAAGTGCACAAATAAAGTATTAAAATAATATTTTAATTAGGAAAAAATTCTACGTGAACCAAAATTTCCCATTGACCCCCAAAGCCAGCGCACTAGCTTCATTCTAGATAAACTAGGTGCCGTGAAGTCTATACTGAAGTTTGATCACCATCGGGTTAAAACGGAAAACACCGACTATTTTACCCTAAAACGGAAAAATTCGCAAAACGATTTCTAAAACGTTACAATCTTCCCCCCTTAAAGAAATTCGGTCCCCGAATTTAAAATTAATCTACGCGTACCTTCAAAGAGATGAGGAAAAGTCTTCTGCATCTCGCTCGCAGCCACTCAAGTGATCACCTCACTAGACGGCTATGCGAAAGAACCCTCACAGATAGCAAGACCCTTGACCGAAGTCCCTCCACCTGCCGATCCACTAAAACTATTGGCTGCTGGTGAACGAAAGATCGCATCCAAAATGGTTTGATGCTAAATCATGTGAGAAAGGTCATGAAGGTATTTGCGAAATATCAACACAAGGAATACGGGGTGAATTCTCAAAAATCTGGGCGGAAGTGCCATATTATAGGCAACGGAACTAACTCGCTCGAAGATCTCAAAGGACCAACAATCTGGGACTAAACTTCCCAAAACTCAACATGCCATTTACTCGGAAAAATCCATAGGAATATATGATCTCCCACTGCGAACTTGAGTCTGCGACCACCACGGTCGGCATAAGACTCCTGTCTGTACTGGGCTGCTCTCATCCTGACCTGAATCAACTGGATCTTCTCCGTAGTCTCATGACTAACTGGGGTCCAAATTCCTACTCTCGCAGAGTCAGAAAAACAGACTGGCGATCGACACGACCTACCAAACAAAACCTAAAGGTTGCCAATTGGAATGTCTCCTGGTAACAGCTATCGAAGGAGAACCCTAACAGTGGCAAGTGACGATCCCAACTGCCAACAAACACCTAGAACGTACGCACAAGCATATCCTCCAGAGTCTGTATAGTCCTCTCTAACTGACCATCGTCCTACAAATGGAAAAGCGGAGCTAAAGCTCAACCAGTACCCAAGGCTTCCTGAAGTTTCTGCCAACGACGGCTAGCGAACGGTGTGCCTCTATTGGATACAACACATGAAGGAACTCCGTGCAAAAGTACAAACTTACCGAAGAACAACAGAGCAAACACCCAAATGGAGTCACACCCTATCTAACCCTGCGTAGACACCATGACGAAATTCATGAAAATCTGCTCCCATTCCCACTCCGGAACGGTTTAAGGTTACAACTCTCCAGCCGGTCTTAAATACTCAACCATATCTCACAAAAAGACAGACACCTCGATAAGAAATCCGAAACTTCACTCTTCATCCCTGCCCACCCGTAACTATCTCACAAGTCACGTCACATATTGGTGGAACTTGAATGAACACAGAAAGCTGACTGTTGTGCCTGTTCTAGGATTTCGCGTCTCTATCCATCAGTATCAGGTACACACAACGTATCCCTAAACGTAGCACACCCTGGTCACAAATCAAGGACTCGGAATCATTACCCGGCCGAATATGCTCAAGAATCTCAGACAACCGAGCATCGGCGGGCTGTGCCTCGCGAAAACGATTAAGGAAAAATGGACGGGCGCGGACATGAGCAAGCTGTTCCCTCGGTAGAGGCGAACTTAAGCTGTACTCAACGATCACATAAGAACTGTAAATCTGCAGAAGACTATCTCAAAACTGCGCACAACTGGGACGAGCTAACCATGGGCCTACGACTCAAAGCATCAGCTACCACAGTCGCCTTGCCACGGGTAACGAGGATCTCACAAACACAATCCTCCACAAGCTCCATCCAACGGCGCTTCCTCAACAATCAAAACCCGTTGCAGGAAGATGTACATTAAGCTCTGGTGGTCCGTGAAAATTTGACACGACTCCCTAAACAAGTAGTGTCTCCAAATCTTCAACGTATGACCATCGCGGCCATCTCCAGATCACGAGTGGGATATCCTGCTCGTAATTCCTCCAACAGTCGGGAAGCAAAAATGATAACTCTATAGTGCCACATCAATGCAAAATAGAGCCCCACTCTCGAAACATCACAGTAAACAACCAAGTCGCCCGAACCAGCAAGAAAGAAAGAAGTGGTGCAGTTTTCAACCGAGTCTCCAACTGTTGAGAACTCCGCACGCATGCCTCAGCCCAAAGAAAAGGAACCTCCTTTCCGGTCAGTTCAGTCAACGGTGCAGCGATATACTAGCAATCCAGCACGAAACGGCGGTAAAAACCTCCTAAGCCCAAAATCTGCAGACCTCTGTCCTGGATATAAGTATGGGCCAAAGCTGTTAGTGTATATGCTCTAGGGGCCATTATTGTATCATACTAGCTTGTATATTACTTAATGGAAGCTAGGGATATTCACAGCCTTGCTAAACAGGGTAGTACGCTACTTGGTTTATATCTATCTTAATATGTGTATATGTTAGCAAATCGAGAATACATATTGATAGAGCCCTTAGGATCTTGCTTGACTACAAGCGTTGTGATGGCAGTCACACTAGTGGGGGCTGGGTAGTCTACAAGCACATCCTTTTTCAGGTCCCTAGTCGTAGGATTTTCGAGACAGGGCATCGATACTCCGAAGTAGACTAGTATGTACGCTTCTTATCTCAGTTGGGGAGATGGTCTGTCCCACAGCCATCAGTACGTTATACAGGAGATAGTATACAGATGCTCGTTGGGTTAGAGGTACACCGGACAGGACTCACAGGGAACTGTTGGTTGGTATTATACCCGTCGTCAGTTAACAGTTCCCAGGTGACATGAGTACAGCATAGTCCGCAGACTTGACACTGCTGCTTCATCTCGAGTGTGTTCCCACTGTTCTTAGATTGCTACCCTACCACGGCTCAAAGGAGTCGTGCAAACAGTTAGCAGTTGGGTGAAGTCCCGAAGCACTTGGAGGTAGTGGCGGTTAGATAGGATTCGTCTCTCCCGGTATTGGGAGTTGATATCGCACTGTGTTTGGAAAGCCGTTACACAAAGTTCCTGGCCAGGGCAAACGAGATTTACTGGTAGGATTTCTAGTAGCTTCTCAAGGTGTAATGGGTTTCACTCCGACATGACTTATACCGCTTATAGGGGACAAACGCTTGTCTCCCCCTAGGCCGGATATGCGATAGTCTTTGACGAATGGACCGGACTGTACGGAGACTGTCACATCAGGCTCAGTAGGAGTTCGGATGGGTTTCCTCATCGGCCTTCTTATCGACATCTACCTGGGGACCGTTACGTACAGCTAGTGCTACTTGCGGTCTGTGGTTAAACCCACTGCCAGCGTAGTGTCGAGTCTTTAGAGTCCCACACAGAGAGTTTCCCTGCTTCAGGTGAAACGATATAGAGGTCGTATGGTTTTACGACAGGGTTCGGACACATACATGTTTTTACGCACGTACGATATTTGGACAGTTTATACTAGAAGACTTTGGTTTAAGCCAGATTCTAGTATTGGATTATTGGATTTATACAGTCTCAGTAAATCCGTATTTTCACGTAAGGGAGGGCTATTCTCGTAATTAGTAGAGAAGCTTCTAGAAGATTGATGAGTTGGAGGGTTAGGTGGAATTTGCATTAAATGGATTAATGACTCATGGTGTGATTCATCCAAATGAGTTAATGAAGCATTTATTGCTTAATGACTCATGAGGTGATTCACACATAGCGAGTTAATGAAGCATGGTTGATATTATCTTATGTTATTCATTTAATAATTATCATGCTTCATATATATTCACAAATGAGATATTATTCATATCATTCTCACTCTCACCTCTCTCCTCAAGCTCTCTCTCTTTAAAGAATTAACCCTAACCTCTCATGTATTGAGATCCAAGAGTTAGCAAAACTAATAGATCCCTAATCCTCTTCTATATCCTCTAGGTTACCTTGATTATCACTCATAGCAACCTAGTTACCTCAAGTGAGAGGTTAAAGCTTGGAGAAGTAGCTCTCGGGTGGATCTTCTATCACAACGGTAAGTCCATGTCACACACCCCATGAGCCGCGGGGAGGCGGAATATATTAAAAACAAATATCAAAGCTTCATAACACGGACTTGAGCACACGGATCATGTCTAAACCATTACTAGCAAACTTCGAGAGGTTTAACTACTCGGATTCGAATTTATACCTCACGTTACTTGTCCTTCGGGTCTTTATCGTTGTCCTCCACACCTCGTAGGCTCTATGGAACATGGGCGCCTCAACGCCCTCCTCGAGTCAAAGACGATCCACCTGAGAGTCTGTAGTCCGAGGTTCTATCTCGAATCTGAGATAACTACGGCTTCTAGATCGCTAATCTAGAAGTCCTAGAGGGTGTAGAGTAATTAGATGGATTACTTAGTCACTTAAACCCTATGATTCTTAACTCATGAGAGCTTTTAGGGTTTTAAGGAAGAAGATGAAGACTTGAGGAGAGAGAAAGCTTTTGTGATAATGATATGAATAATAACTCATGAAAGAATAATATCAAGCATACAAATATCTCTTTGATAAATATCTAGAAATATCTTGTAAGCCTCATTTAATCCTAAATGGTGAATCACCTCATGAGTCTTTAAGCAATTAATGAAAACTTACAACTCATCTCTCCACCTCATTTGTGTTTAATCTAAAAAGTAATATATACAAATCAGTCATCTTCTTTTAGAAGCTTCCCGACAAATTACGAGACTGCCCCTCCCATCCGTAATTTCGAAAAACACGGATATTCTTTGACTGAATAAAACCATCTGTATAATACTAGAATCTAGCTTAAACCAAAGCCCGCTAGTATTATCTGCCCGATCATAATACGTGCACAAGTGTACGTAAGTGATCGCGGCCCTGCCGTAAAACCATACGGCCTCTACACCTTTTGCCCTGTGCAGGGAAACTCTCTGTGTGGGACTCTAAAGACTCGACACTACGCTGGCTGTGGGTTTAACCATAGATCGCAATCGGTTCTAGCTATACATAACGGTCCCCAGGTAGATGTCGATAAGAAAGACGATGAGGAAACCCATCTGAACTCCTACTGAGCCTGATGTGACAATCTCCGTACAGTCCGGCCTGTTCGTCTAGGACTATCGCATAACGGGCCTAGTGGGGCGGTAAACGTTATACCCCTAATAGCGGTATAAGTCGTGTCGGAGTGAAGCCCATTACACCTTGAGAAACTACTAGAACCTACCAGTAAATCTCGCTTGCCCTGGCCAGGGACTTTGCGTAATGGCTCTCCCTACACAGCGCGATATCATCCCCGAATACCGGGAGAGACGAATCCTGTCTAACCGCCACTACCTCCAAGTGCTTCGGGACTGCACCCAATTACTACTTGTTTGCACTACTCCTTTGAGTCGTGGTAGGGTAGTAATCTAAGTACAGTGGGAACACACCCGAGGCGAAGTAGCAGTGTCAAGTCGATGTACTAAGCTGTACTCATGTCACCTGGGAACTGCTATCTGACGATGGGTATAAAACCAACCTGCAGTTCCCGGCGAGTCTTGTCCGGTGCACCCGTAACCTAACGAGCACCTGCATACAATCTCCAGTACGACGTACTGATGGCTCTGGGATAGACCATCTCCTTATTCTGGGATTAGAAGCGTATACACCAGTCTGCTCCGTAGTATCGATGCCCTGTCTCGATAATCCTATGACCCGGGACCTTTATAAGATGTTGCTTATAGACTACCCAGCCCCCACTAGTGTGACTGCCATCACGACGCTGGTAATCAAGCAAAGATCCTAAGGGCTCTACTAATATGTATAAGCGATACGTTAAAAGAAACATATGCATATATTAAATTAGACACAAACCAAGGAGCATACTACCATTTTTAGCAAGACTGTCAATACAACTGTGAATATCCCAAGCTTCCATTAAGTAATATACAAACTAGTATGATACAGTAATGGCCTCTAGGGCATAAACACTAACAATCTCCCACTTGCACTAGGGCCATGTACTGGCATATCGCAGACCTATCATCTCGAATAGCCTCTCGAACTGTGTCTGAGAAATGGACTTTGTGAATGGATCGGCAGTGTTATTTTCCGTATCTACTCTCTTTACCTCGATCTCCCAGCGATCTACGATCTCCCTGATCAGGTGATACCGCCATAAGATGTGTCCAGACTTCTGATGTGACCTGGGTTCCATCGCTAAAGCTATAACGCCGTTGTTGTCACAATACAGAGGTATTGGATCAACACTGGTAGGAACCACCTGAAGTTCTGTGAGGAACTTCTTCATCCAGACAGCTTCTTTTGCGGCATCGCAAGCAGCTATGTACTCCGCTTCCATCGTTGAGTCAGCAACGGTGTCCTGCTTGGAACTCTTCCAACAGACCGCCCATCCATTGAGGGTAAAGACATAATCCGACATAGACCTGGATTCATCCTTGTCACTCTGGAAGCTGGAGTCGGCAAAGGCCTCGATCTGGAGGTCCTTTCCGCCATACACCAAGAACTTCTCCTTAGTCCTCCTCAGGTACTTGAGAATGTTCTTTACTGCTATCCAGTGCTTCTCCACTGGGTTTGCCTGATACCGGCTTACAACGCTCAATGCGTGTGCAACATCTGGTCTGGTACATAACATCGCATACATTATAGAGCCTACCGCAGAAGCGTAGGGTATAATCGACATGCGATCCCTTTCCAAATCAGTCTTGGGAGAGATCTCTTTGGAGAGGTTGATTCCGTGACAAGCCGGTAGGTTACCATTCTTAGAATCATCCATACTGAATCTTTTCAATATGGTGTCTATGTACCTGGACTGCGAAAGTCCCAACATTCTCTTTGATCTATCACGATAGATCTGGATCCCCAGAATGTAGGTGGCATCACCCAGGTCCTTCATGGAGAATTTCCGTGACAAGAATCTTTAGACTGACTGTAGCATAGGAATATCATTTCCAATTAGGAGAATGTCATCCACGTACAAGACGAGGAATACTACAACTCTCCCTACAATCTTACTCTATATGCATGGTTCATCTGGATTCTTGATAAAGTCGAATTCTTTCACAGTATCATCAAAACAGATGTTCCATCTCCGCGATGCCTGCTTTAGTCCATAAATGGACTTAAGCAACTTGCACACTTTACCGCTGCTCCCACTCTGAATTAATCTGTCTGGCTGATCTATATAGACGCATTCTTCCAAATTACCATTTAGAAAAGCCGTCTTTACGTCCATCTTCCAGATCTCATAATCGTGGAAGGCATCAATGGCAATAAAGACCCGAATGGATTTGAGCATAGCCACTGGAGAAAAGGTTACGTCATAGTCTGAACCAGGTCTTTGACGAAAACCCTTTGCAACAAGTCTAACCTTATAGGTTTCAACCTGTTCATCTACACCAATCTTCTTTCTTAAGATCCACTTGCATCCTACGGGTTTTACTCAATCTGGAGTAATGTCCAAAGTCTATACTTTGTTAGTGTACATGGACTCCATTTCGGTCCGCATTGCATCCAGCCATTTTACCGAGTCGCTGCTCTGAATGTCTTGCTTGAAGCTAGTAGGGTCATCATTATCAATGATGCAATCTTCTCGATCTCCGTCTATGAGAAAACCGTGTATCTCTCGGGCGGATGAGACTGCCTTCTACTTCTGTGGATAGGCGCCGGTATGTCCCTTTCTTCTGAAACTTCTGCTTCTACCATACTTTCAATAACAGCTTTTGGTTTTGGAATTTCTTCCAGTTCTATTGCGCTCCCACTCTTCTGATTTTCTAAAAATTCAGCTTCCAAGAAGTGGGCATGATGAGAAACAAAAACCATTTGTTCCTCTGCGTAATAGAAATAATACCCTTGGAGTTTTTTCGATATCCCACAAACTTACACTATACTGAGCATGCCTCGAGCTTGTCCGCAAGCTGCTTTTTTACAAAAGCTAGTCATCCACATGTCTTCAGGTACTGAAGATAGGGTTTCTTTCCACTCCACATCTGATATGGTGTGGTAGGCAAAGTTTTGGTTGGAACCTTGTTCAAAAGATATGCAACTGATTCTAGTGCATAACCCCATAAAGATCACGGTAACTCAGCCTTACTCATCATGGAACGAACCATATCCAATAGGGTTCGATTCTGCCTTGCCGATACACCATTGTGTTGTGGTATGTCTGGAGGAGTAAGCTGAGAGAGAATTCCATTCTCTTTTAAGAATCCATGGAACTCGGCACTTAAGTATTCACCACCTCGATCAGATCTCAGTGTCTTGATACTTTTGCCTGTCTGTTTTTCCACTTCATTCTTGTATTCTCGGAATTTCTCAAAGGCCTCGAATTTATGCTTCATCAAGAAGATATGTCCATACCTAGAAAAATCATCCGTAAAAGTAATGAAGTAGAAATAACCAGCTCTTGCATATGTAGACATTGGACCGCACACGTCACTGTGTACGAGTCCCAAGAGCTCGCTCACTCTTACTCCGTGTCAAGTAAACGGAGTCTTTGTCATCATTCCCATGAGACAAGATTCACAAGTAGCATAAGATTGATATTCGAACGAATTCAAATATCCTTCTCTATGTAACTTAGTCAACCGTGTTTCATTGATGTGACCTAGTCTACAATCCCATAAGAAAGCCTGATTTATTTCGGGAGACTTTCTTTTAAGTTTGTTCTTGACATTGAAAACCTGAGCTTGATTCAATACGTATATACCGTCATTTAATGTACCGGACCCAATCAGAACTTGATTTAGGTGGATGTGAACTATATCGCTTACGAATGTAAAGTCATATCCATATCTCAAAAGTGAGGACACAGATATGATATTACAAGTCAAACTAGTTACATACAAACAGTTACGTAGAATCAATATCTTCCCACATGTCAAACTTAGGCGATATTCTCCCACGGATTCAGCGTCCATTCTCATTCCGTTTGCAACTCTGAGAGACAAATCACGTACCCTGATAACTCTACGGTTTATCAAACCATGTAATGAATTACAGATATGAGATACTGATCCGGTATCTAGTACCTAGGAAGTAGAGTTAATTGACAAACAGTTCTCAATCACAAACACACTCGAGGGCGAAGCCACAATATACTTCGAATCCTGGATACTCGGTTCCAAAGCCCTGCAATCTTTCTGCCAATGCCTGTTCCCATAACAATAGGAACATCCCTCCTTACCTACACCAAGTCCTGAAACTTTTGCTCTTCCCTTTCCTTCTACTTTAATGACATCGTATATCTGATTTGTGGAGGTCTTCTTCTTTTCACCCTTTGCTTTCGCCCTGGATGCAGAAGAAGAAGGTCCCCCATTAAGCAGAGCGGGTGTCTCCCTGGTTTCTTTCACGGTGTAAGTGGAGGATAGGGACTGTGGAAATAAGTCAGCATATGACCTGTTTCCCAACGTAGTCTCCACGTCTATGAGCTCATCAATATAGCTAGTCATCATAAGGACGTCGTCCCCAACAGATGACCCGACAGCCAACCTCGCTTGAAATAATTCGTTCGAGGTCTCATATCTTGCGATACGAGATTGCTCTCCATATAAATCTTTGTTATGGAGAAAGATGGAAACTAAGTCCATCTTCTCGTGGTGATTCTGGTATACACCATCAACTGAAGCCAACACGAGGCACTTGGCATTCGCACTATCCTTTTCCCTTGTCTAACGGATGTCCATATCCGCGACGGTGGAAACTGGACCTGAGAGGGTGGGGGCTAGAGTAGTAATAGGGTGGTCCAGCTTGTCATAGGCAATGTACATCTGGACAGACCTTTGCCAATCATAAATGTCAGATTCAGTCATTTTGTTATCTAGATGTAAGCTAGTCATGGTCACAAGGTCGCTGCAATGAGAGAGAAAGGGAACACTTTAGCATGATGCTCTTGCAAGTTTAGAGTGGTTTTTAATTTATCTAAACTGGATGGCTCCCACTGTTTCTCAAATCCTTCCTCAAACAATAAAAGAAGAATTAGTCAAGACTGATTTCACCGTACAGTACTTGCTTAACCGTTCAGCCAGGCTAGTGTCGGTACTTCGAGGGAGGTTTTACGATGCTTTCGCGAAGTTCTTTAATTAAATAATCTCTTTTCTCTTGAAGCGTAGCCCCGCTGACACTGTTCTAGACACCTACTTAGTTTATATAATTGATCGTTAAGTGACGAATCTCCTGATGAGTAGCGGATACTCACAGTAGGATCAAGATCCAAATATCATCGTGTGATAATGCTGAAGGAATCCTACCAACATTCATAGAACTCCAAATGGTATGCAACACTAGCAAGTTTAAGTTTCTTTACAAACTCCCGATGTGGATTTTTGCCCCATGCTCTTCTGACCTTGACGAAGGCCAACAAATCATAAGTGACATGTCAAGTTCTTCCCATCATTATCTTGTTAATTTGAACCCACCCATACATACCCTTGACGAAGGACAACAAGGTAATACGACTGTCCCAAACTAACGCATCTATCTATGCTACATACGAATACCCCAGCAGCTACTAAACACTATGCCTTGACGAAGGACAACAAACATAGCTTGAATACTACTGACCATCCATATGAAATGACGGAGGGCTAGGACTGGTTTTGGCGAAACCGTGAACGTAGTGAACTTGATATAATCGAAGGAACCTGATAGCTTTTTAAATGGAGTGGTTAAACCTCCTCAATTAAAAAATCTGCTCTTTTAAAATAACCGAGTGGTTTCTTTTAAATTTGTTCCAACGATTCAATTTGGTTTGTTTTCTTTCCATTAAAATAATGCGTCCCATCAATTAACCTATCATTGCAGAAAACAACGAAAATACAACGTCGGCTTATGCCATCCGCATTTGCCACTGGGTCCCGTCATTCACCCGTTAGGTTACTTAACTAACGACAGAGCGGGGGGTGGGCTAGCGCGGATGCAAAACATAAGCAACGCCTACTAGATATCATATATATATATTGTACATTCGTCAGACGTAATAATAGGCATTCCAGATCACAGATGAACATTATTGGAAATACAAGCAATCCGCGTTTCTTTTAAGCCTGCAACGAATGACGAATTACACAGTTGTGATGAATAGCTATTACCCCACCCTAGACCCCTACGGGTACGGCAAACTACTCGCCAAGTACCCGAAGTGAAGCGGTCTCCCTCAACAACGTGAGTAGGCCACTAAACACATCAAAGTACCCGGTAGTTTGTGCACCCCACCTTGGGTCTATCCTAGGAGCATAAAATAGTAAATGAAATAATACAACGGTGGCTACAATCTCAGCCCGGATGTGCCCCGCAAAAGAATATTACATCATATTACAATTTACATCGAATTAAAGAATATAAAAACTCATCTCAAACCCCGGCTAATCATCACAACGATCCAATGAAGTTCATATACACAAACCAGTAAAAACCTTTACAGAAATTTGCAACCCCGTACTAACCGACATACTAGCAATTAGGGGAAGTTTACGAACACATTAAACATCACATATAAAACTTGATTAGCAAATAACTTAGAATTTCGATCGACAACCTTTTTCCGTCTCTACCCCAAATGCAAGCCAGCACTGAAATAACCTGGGTAGAAACAAAATATACTGAAAAACAGAACACCCAAAACTAAGAGTTACTATGTAAATCGAGTCAACTCGGAGTCAACTCGGCCGCGGATCCGCGGCGGATTGCACTAATCCGTCGCGCTTCCGCGGCAGTCTAACCGAGTTAGCTCCTCGTATTTCTCCAGTATTCTTAGAATTCCCTGCTGTGAATTTTCATACCTATCAAATAATTTTTTCGACACGTTTAAAATTGACAGAAACTTGAGGGGTTCGGGGTTAAGTTTTCGTGTTTTTCCGTCGATCGAAGTTCTAATTAGTTGCTAACAAGCTAGTAAAGGTATAGTAGGCTCTGATACCACTGTAAGTGTATGTTACGAACCCCACGAGCTCGTGGGGAGGCGGAATATATGAAAAACAATTATCAAAGCTTCGTAACACGGACTTGAGCACATGGGTCGTGTCTAAACCATTACTAGCAAACTACGAGAGGTTTAACTACTCGGATTCGAAGTTATACCTCGCGTTACTTGTCCTTCGGGTCCTCATCGCTGTCCTACACACCTCGTAGGCTATATGGAACACGGGCGCCTCAACGGCCTCCTCGAGTCAAAGACGATCCACTCGAGAGTCTATAGTCCGAGCTTCTATCTCGAATCTGAGATAACTACGGCTTCTAGATCGCTAATCTAGAAGTCCTGGAGGGTGTAGATTAATTAGATGGATTACTTAGTCACCTAAACCCTATGATTCTCAACTAATGAGAGCTTTTAGGGTTTTGAGGAAGAAGATGAAAAATTGAGCAGAGAGAAAGCTTTTGTGATAATGATATGAATAATAACTCATGAAAGAATAATATCAAGCATACAAATATCTCTTTGATAAATATCTAGAAATATCTTGTAACCTTCATTTAATCCTAAATGGTGAATCACCTCATGAGTCATTAAGCATTTAATGAAAACATACAACTCATCTCTCTACCTCATTTGTGTTTAATCTAAAAAGAAATAAATACAAATGAGTCATCTTCTTCTAGAAGCTTCCCGACAAATTACAAGACTGCCCCTCCCATCCGTATTTCCAAAAAACACGGATAATCTTTGACTGAATAAAACCATCTGTATAATACTAGAATCTGGCTTAAACCAAAGTCCGCTAGTATTATCTGCCCGATCATAATACGTGCACAAGTGTACGTAAGTGATCGCGGCCCTGCGGTAAAACCATACGGCCTCTACACCTTTTGCCCGGTGCAGGGAAACTCTTTGTGTGGGACTCTAAAGACTCGACAATACGCTGGCAGTGGGTTTAACCACAGGCCGCAAGCGGTACTAGCTGTACGTAATGGTCCCCAGGTAGATGTGGATAAGAAGGACGATTAGGAAACCCATCTGAACTCCTACTGAGCCTGATGTGACAATCTCCGTACAGTCCGGTCTGTTCCTCTAGGACTATCGCATATTGGGCCTAGGGGGGCGGTAAACGTCAGACCTCTAGTAGCGGTATAAGTCGTGTCTGAGTGAAGCCCATTACACCTTGAGAAACTACTGGAACCTACCAGTAAATCTCGCTTGCCCTGGCCAGGGACTTTGCGTAATGGCTCTCCCTACACAGCGCGATATCAACCCCCAATACCAGGAGAGACGAATCCTCTCTAACCTCCACTGCCTCCAAGTGCTTCGGGACTGCACCCAACTACTACCTTTTTGCACGACTCCTTTGAGCCGTGGTAGGGTAGTAATCTAAGTACAGTGGGAACACACCCGTGGCGAAGTAGCAGTGTCAAGTCGATGGACTAAGCTGAACTCATGAAACCTGGGAACTGCTATCTTACGATGGGTATAAAACCAACCTGCAGTTCCCGGCGAGTCATGTCCGGTGTACCCGTAACCTAACGAGCACCTGCATACTATCTCCAATACGACGTACTGATGGCTGTGGGACAGACCATCTCCCTATGCTGGGATGAGAAGCGTAATCACCAGTCTACTCCGGAGTATCGATGCCCTATCTCGATAATCCTACGACCAGGGACCTGTATAGGATGTTGCTTATAGACTACCCAGCCCCCACTAGTGTGATTGCCATCACGACGCTGGTAATCAAGCAAACATCCTAAAGGCTCTACTAATATGTATAAGCGATACGTTAAAAGAAACATATGCACATATTAAAGTAGACACAAACCAAGTAGCATACTACCATTTTTAGCAAGACTGTCAATACAACTGTGAATATCCAAAGCTTCCATTAAGTAATATACAAACTAGTATGATACAGTAATAGCCTCTAGGGCATAAGCACTAACAACAACGAGGAGGCCGACGAGGAGGTAGTCAATGAGAACAAGAATGACTTGATTCATTAGGTATAATCATCTATCATAGTAGCTAATCACTTCTATATAGTTGTTAGTTAGGGTTTGGCAAAGATCCATAAAGTTAGTTGATGTTAGCTTAAACAAAATGATCGTTTTACCTATTCCGCCTCCCCGCATCTTGTGGGGTTTGTAACGTCAACTTATAGTGGTATCAGAGCCTCGCTAAACCATAACTAACTTGTTAGCAAAGTCGTTAGAAATTCGATCGCAAAACGAACCCGAAAAAACATCATTTTAACCAAGTTTCTGCCGATTTTAAAACGGGGTCTAAAAATTTTTCAGGGACCCTTAAAAATACAAGCATGGAATTATAAGATTACTGGAGAAATTTGGGATCGTGACTCGGCCAAACCGCCGCGGAACCGTGGCCGATCCAAGCGATCCGCCGCGGATCAACGACCGAGTTGAAGCCGAGTCAGCCCAAATTTGCCCAGTAACTCTTCCGAGTTGATGTTGTATTTTCTGGGATGTTTTTTTTTTGGTCAGGTTTCAGGTGCACAGAGAATTATTTGGAGTAGAATCATTTGTGTTTGCTTGATCGAAATTCTGAGATGTTTGGCTAACTTGATTATCTCTGTGATGTTTTTAATGTGTTCGTAAACCTCCCCTAACTGCTAGTATGTCGGTAATCAGGGGGTTGCACATTTCTGTAATGGTTTTTACTGGTTTGTGAATGTGGACTTGTTGGATTGTCGTGAATGGATAGCCGGGGATGTGAGACGAGTGTTTCTTTCATTAAAATGTAATTTGTAATTTGTTGTAATATTCTTTTGCGGGGCACATCCGGGTTGAGGTTGTAGCCACCGTTGTATTATTTCATTTACTGTTTTCTGCTCCTAGGTTAGACCCAAGATGGGGTGCACAAACTACCGGGTACTTTGAAGTGTTTAGTGGCCTACTCACGTTGTTGAGGGACACCGCTTCACTTCGGGTACTAGGAAGGTAGTTTGACATACCCGTAGGGGTCTAGGGTGGGGTTTTGGCTATTCATCGCGACTTTGTAATCCGTCTTTCTTTGCAAGCTCAAAAAGGAATGCGGATTCGTAGAAAATCCGATATGTTCATCTGTGATCTGGAATGCCTAATATTGTGTCTGACGAATGTACAATATCTATATATGATATCTATTAGGCGTCATTTATGTTTTGCACCCGCGCTAGCCCAGCCCCCGCTCTATCGTTAGTTAAGTAACATAACGGGTGAATGACGGGACCCAGTGGCGAATGCGGATGGCATAAGAGGACGTTGTATTTTCGTTGTTTTCTGCAATGATAGGTTAATTGATGGGACGCATTATATTAATGCAAAGAAAATAAACCAATGTTGAATCGTTGGAACAATTTAAAAGAAACCACTCGGTTATTTTAAAACAGAAGATATTTTTTAAATTGCGGAGCTTAAGACACTCCTTTTAAAAGCTATCAGGTTCCTTCGATCATATCAAGTTCACTACGTTCACGGTTTCGCCAAAACCATTCGTATCCCTCCGTCATTTCATTTGGGTATTCAGTAGTATTCAAGCTATGTATTTTGACCAACGCCAAGGCATAGTGTTTGGTAGCTGCTGGGTATTAATTTGTTGCATAGATAGATGAGTTAGTTTGGGAGAGTCGTATTATCATTTGGCCAATGTCAGGGGTATGTACAGATGGGTTCAAATAAACAAGATAATGATGGGTAGAACTTGACGTGTGACTTATGACATTTTGACCAACGCCAAGGTCAAAAGAGCATGGGGCAGAAATTTATATCGGGAATTTCTAAAGAAACTGAAATTTTCTAAGAGTAACATACCATTTGGAGTGTGATAATTCCAGTAGGATTCCTTCAGCTTTATCACACGATGATATTTGGATCCCGATCCTACTATGAGTATCCGCTACTCATCAGGAGATTCGTCACTTAACGATCAATGCTATAAACCAAGTAGGTGTCGAGAAACGAGTCAGCGGGGCTACGCCCCCAGAGAAAAGAGGTTATTTAATTAAGAAACTTCACGAAAGCGTCGTAAAACCTCCCTCGAAGTACCGACACCGGCCTGGCAAAACGGTTAAGCAAGTATTGTACGGTGAGAATAGTCGTGACTAGTTCTTCCTTTTTGGTTTGAGGAGGGATTCGAGAAACAGTGGGAGCCATCCAGTTTAGATAAACTAAAAACCACTCTAAACTTGCAAGAGCATCATGCTAAAGTGTTCTCTCTCTCTCATTGCAGCGACCCAGAACATGACAGGCCTTAAGTTACTATTAGATAAAAATATTTTGACAGGGCCAAACTATAAAGATTGGTTCCGTAATGTTAAGATGGAAATAACTTATGACAAATTGGGCTATGTCCTTACCACTAAGGCACCTACTGTCCCTGGTCCAGAATCCAGTGTCGCGGATAAGGAAATCCGCAAGACCTGGGAGATAGATTGCGCGAAGGCCAAATGCATCGTGCTTTCCTCTATGAATAATGAACATCAGAGGAGGCATGAGAATATGGATCTTGAATACACATTTATCCACACCCGGGAACTGTATGGAGAGCAATCTCGTATAGCTAGATACGAGACCTCGAAGAACTTGTTTCAGTCGAGGCTGGCCGTCGGATCATCTATAGGAGAACATGTCCTTAAGATGATTGGCTATATAGAAGAGCTCGCGGACCTTGGGACAACATTAGAGAACGAGCTGTATACAGACTTGGTTCTTCAGTCCCTTCCTTCCACCTACGCCCAGTTTATTCTGAATTTCAACATTCGAGGAAAAGAAGTTGAACTTCCAGAACTCCTTAACATGTTGAGGAGTGCAGAGGGCACCTTGCAGAAAACAAGGGAAACACCCACTATGTTTGTTCGTGGTGCTTCCTCTTCCGGGTCCAAGGCAAGGGCCAAAGGAAGGAAGAAGAAGGCCGCTACCAAACCAAGAGGTGGTGTTGGTAAGGTCGGATTTAAGGGAAAAGCAAAGGTTGCGGTGCCAGTAGTGGCAAAGGACGAGTGCTTCCACTGTCGTAGGAAAGGCCATTGGAAGAAAGATTGCAAAGCTTGGATTGCCAAGAACCAGGACCCGAAGCAAGCTGTGGCTTCGACTTCAGGTGTGTTTGTAATTTAAAATTGTCTGTTAATCAACTCTACTTCCTGGGTATTGGATACTGGATCAGGATCTCATATATGCAATTCATTGCAGGCACTGAGAAACTGTAGAGTGATGAAGGTTGGTGATATGACCCTCCAGGTTGCTAACGGAGCTAGCATGGGTGCTGTGTCCGTATGGATTATCACCTAGGATTGACGAGTGAACATATTTTGGTTTTGCACAACTGTTTTTGTGTACCTAGTTTAACGTGTAATATCATATTAGTATCGTTGATATGAAAAGAAGGTTATGATTTCACGTTTGTAAGCGATGTTGTTTACATCCACCTTAATCATGGTTTGATTGGGTACACTAGATAAAGGTGTATACGTATTAAACCAATTCCAGACTTTCAATGTCCAGAACAAACTAAAAAGAAAGTCTCCAGATATAAATCAGGCTTTCTTATGGCATTGTAGACTGGGTCACATCAATGAGACAAGGTTAACTAAGTTACATAGAGAAGGATTTTTGGATCCGTTCGAATATCAATCTTATGCAACTTGTCAATCATGTCTCAAAGGAAAGATGACAAAGACTCCATTCACTGGACATGGAATAATAGCGAGCAAGCACTTAGGACTCATACACAGTGATGTATGTGGTCCAATGTCTTCACAAGCAAGAGGTGGTTTTTCATATTTCATTACTTTTACGGATGATTACTTTAGGTATGGATTCATTTTCTTAATGAAACATAAATCCGAGGCCTTTGAGAAATTCTAAGAATATAAGAATGAAGTAGAAAACCAAACCGGCAAAAGAATCAAGACACTGAGATCTGATGTCACGACCCGAAAGTACGGAACGTGACCGACACTTAGATTACGAAGCGTCTAGAGGCGCAACGTAACCTAAGTAAGCCGAAGCCCAGAAATCTAAACCATAAAAAGAAGAAGAAGTAAAGGAAAGCATATAGGAAAACAAGATCAAATTTTCTTAAAAATTTCGGCAGAGTCTCCTTTGTAAAAACTAGCTCCAAACGGGTACAAACAAGAATAATATATATACAAACAATAAAAAGCATCCCCAAACGGGAGATAGCTCTATGCCAACAAGCGGAAACAACCACACCAAGCAGGGTATTATACAACGCCAAAAGGCGAGGCTCAAAACTCAAAAGAAAACAAATCCACCAGATATCATAATAATACATGCGCGACTCTGAGGTCTAAATAAATAACTGGTCCTTTAACATATCAAGTAATACAAGTTTGGTTGATGGAGCTTACTAGATACCAATGAAATAATAAAAATACAACGGCGGTCCTGATACAAGTGGACCAACCTACCGTACAAATCACCCTGAATGAAAAGATGTGCCAGCAAGCTGCCAAGGAAACCTGTACATCGAACCTGTAAAAAAATTTGGCACAACGGGGATGAGTTGCCAGCTCGTGAGTAGAAGATATCTGCGAAAAGAAATCGAATGCACGACGCTGTCCTAGGTCATAATAATATACTAATATAATACTAATCATCTAGTAATGGCAGGGTAATTGTCACGACCCGCAGGGTACGGAACGTGACTGGCACTTAAGTTTACGAAACGTCTCAAGACGTCCGTAAAATAAGTAAGCCAAAGCCCAGAAACCAAAACCAAAAAGCAAAAGAGTGAAGAGAACCCAATCAATTGATAACGAGTTTATCAAATGAGTCATATAAAACCTTTTTTTTAAAACAATATCAATTTTTCCGGAAATTTCGGCAGAGACTCCTTTGTAAATACTGGCCCCTAAAATGGGTACAACAAGAATATATATGAATCCGACAAATAATGTGTCCCCAAGCGGGAGCTAGCTCTTCGCCACAAGGCGGTCACAAATCCCACGCAATATAAAGCAACAACATGCGAAATAATCATAAGGAAGCATGAGAAAAACAACATGTCGACTCAAGTGAGCTCGACCCCAAAATACAGCATAAAAAGTCCACAAATCTCACAGTCTCATCTCTAGGTCAATATACAACAATACTGGTAGATACAGTAGATGGAGTACTCTAGATACAAAGAATATACAAGGTGGTGCAAAAATAATAGTATAACCCACCTAAGAGCAAAATCTCGAGTCCAGGCAAAAGAAGCAAGTGCGCCCGCCGCTACTGTACTGACGGAGCGGACCTGAAAAAGGCTGTGGCACAACGGGGGTGAGTTGCCAACTCTTGAGTAATAAATAACATCTACACAGGCTATCGCAAGTATGCACACAAGCATCCTAGCATCTATAATACAGGTATGGCAGGATATAATAGCAGGTATGTATGCAATATAAATATACTCGTGATCCGCATATGTAAGTATAAGAAATCATCTTTTTCCCTTTAAGAATCTCTTTTGAAATACCAGCACAATACCAATAGAATCAACAAGAACCTGTGTCCAGCAACGACACCTCAAAACTATCACAAATCTCATATATCCATGTCATAGTATCTCTGGCCTCAGCCATCCGGCTGACCCAGTTCAATAGCAAAATCTCATCATCTCGCGGCCACGGTCGGTATCCTCTGGATATCCGCCGTGCCAAACAGTCACCGGTAGGCAATCCATCCCCTGCCAGGCTCAACGTCAACACTACATTCATCTTGCCCCGGGGTACCATACCGGGCCCACCATGTACCCGAGACGGTTCATCCAACTCCTCGAAACGGGTCTCGAAAACCACAGCAAACTCATGGTGGACGACACTTACATCACTAGAAAACCGCAATTTACATATTTTAAAAATATAATAAGTTTAGAAATTTTGCGGCTTTCCCCCGAAATCCAGAAATATCATAAAATCTCAAGAAATCCTCATAAGTGCATATGTCAATGATAATGAATACATATGGAATCAATAATCAAGATGCGATGTGTGATTAATAGACTAGGCATGAACAAATAATATGATGAGGTACATGCACATGAATAGCAATCCTACGATTTCATTTTAAGGAATTAAAGGCAATAGCACAAGTTTAAGTATCAATTATAGTAAAATGTTTCAATTTATAGGTTATCTAGTGTGGTGGCATGGCAAATACCAGGGCATGGGTGTAAGCATGAATAGTGCTCGTGCTTCATATAAAAACCCTGGCAATGGTGCAGGTGTCCTATAGAATGGGTTCACATATGTATGTCGATATAAGGCATGAATGTAGCAAATAATCATACAAATATTACACCCCTAATTACTAACATTACTAAGAATCTTTTTAAGCTACTAAAACTATCGGGCGACTTGCGCCATCCAACGATAGTCCCCCGTAGATGTTAAATCTACTCACCGGAATCCCTAGCTAGTCACGTCCAATCACCGCTTTCCCCTTTCGTGCAGCGTCTGACGTCTCCGCGACCGAACCTGGAATTTACATCAATACCAAACATAAGGTTACAAATCAAGAACGACGCAAAACCCAAACGAAAATACTAACGTTCACAAGCTAGGTACAACGTGCATGAGGTGCGCGGAACACACGCGAAAATCGCAAAAACTAACTAAAATCGCCGATTTGGTCACCCGGCAAAGCTAAAACCCGATAACTCAAAAATCCGCACTCACACATCCTAATTATCATAGGATATGCCAAAAATGTTATCAAGACATCGCAAATACATCGCCACAAAAATTTAATAAAAAGTAGTAAGCACAAAAGACTTCCAAATTCGTGCAAACTTCGCGGATTTGCGATAAAGTGCACACAACTTCGCGCAAACACCCAAGTTAACCATAGATAGCCACTACACAAATTTCCAACACACTAGAAATGCTTAAAAACCCAATTTCCATAAAAAAAAACTTTCTTGATTTTCATAATTAGCAATTTCAATCCAAAACTAAACATGACAATACCACATTAACACTAATTTGAAGCCCATACAAATAAAGTAACCTCATTAACTTAGATTAGCAAACAACTAGATAGAAAAATAGATTTAATTAACTAAATAATGGTTTCTAAAACCCTAGTTTAATTTCAACCATGAACTTTTAAAAATCTTGAATGAAACTAACACTAAATTAACACTAAAACAATTTAATTTAAGAAACTTAACCAAAAGAATTTAATTAGGAAGAATTTATACCTCAACTAGAGATCTAGCAAGAACAATATGGCTCCAATGATGGCTTCATAGCACCAAGATCCATGCAAGAAAGGTTAAGAAGAATGGATGAAGGATTTGGTTTGAATTTTGAATAAATTGTGGATTTTTGGAGCAAATTTTGGATGAACTTTGATCGAAGAAGAGTGGAGATTTGGGGCTGTTTTTTCTGCAGGAATTCAGCAGTGAGGGAGTGGGGAGAAGTGTGGGGAAATGGGGAAAAAAAGTCCAAGTCAACCCTCTCATATTACCATAATACCCTTACCCTTTAAATATATATATATAACCATTTTTAACCCATTTCTCACATGATTTAAGGTCAAAAAGAGGGAAAGAAAATTCTTGGGCGGATACAACAGTGTTGGGCCGGCCAAGGGGAGTGAGGGTGAGTGTGAGAGACTTTACAAAAAAATTCTATGCAAAAAGACCCCCCCACAAGTCCAAAATTGCAAGTTTTAGCTTAAATTCAATAAATTTCGTTTTCTATAATAAAAATTAGTTAAAACTCAAAATAAAATACTAAAAATTTATATTACAACTAGATTTTAATTAACATAATTTTAAAGATTAAAATTAGCCCAGAAAAATTTGTATTTATCGCTAATTTAATGTATTTTCTTACCGGCTTAAAATAATATTAAAAATTGAAAAATTAGGGAAAATTTTAAACGACCAGAATTTCATAAGTAACTCATTTGCTACTAAAAACTAGCAATTACCTATCCAAATTAGGTATAATTAGTCCTAAACTGCAAAATAACAAAAAGGACGGTTTTCGGAAAAATACCGAATTTTCACCGATTTTCAGGAAAACACCAAAACGACTTTTCAAGGCGTTACAGTAATAAACTACGTGTAAGTGCAAATACCCCGAGCTCGTGTCAGTGCCTCAAATGGTAATATGTCATGTGAATGAGTATGCATGCACCATGAATGTAAAGAATCAACCCTGAAATCTGGATATCTGTATAAAAAGTCTTTAACTTTCATCGTAGTAAAATTTGTATAGAAGTCTGAAACATCATCGATGAAATCCATGGAAATCCGTGTCAAGCATCGACACAAAACATGTAAATCACAAGTCTCAATACCTCATATTCTCAAATCTCGGGCTCCGTCAGTCCGGATCGGCCCATATCATCAAATCTCACGACAACGGTCGGTATCCTCCGGATATTCGCCGCGCCAGACATCACCTGTAGGTAGTCCTCACCTTCCAGGCTCATCGTCTACAACTCGATCTTCTTGCCCGGGGGTACGATACCGGGCCCACCATGTACCCGAGACGGTTCATCCACTCCTTGAATCGAGTCTCGAAATCCAACAGAAAACAAGAAATCTCATGGTGGACGACATATACATCACGAGAAAACCGCAACATATATTTTAAAAAGAGAGGGGCAGAGAGAGAAAAGTTTTATACAAATTCTTGAGGTTTTCCCTAAAATCCAGAAATCTCATCGAAATCCAAAATCCCAAAATCATGAGTAAGCAAATGATAAGTGTCGTCATAATCCCCACAATATTGCATGATAACATGAAAATGTGAATGCATGAAATGTCTAAGTAATAAATGCAATGTCTAGACTAACACCTGAGAGTAATCACAATATTATATTGATCTAGCCTCTAGCTGATTCTATCTGTTAGTTGTATGTATGCCCTAGAAGCCAGTATTGTACAGATGATGTATATTATATTGGATGCTTGGACATATATAGAGATGACTTTCTTGCTCGATATGATAGTATGCTATCTGGTTACTCTTTATCTTAACATGTATACTTGTCTCTTTAAACTGTCTTCTAGTTACATGTTGATAAAGCCCTTAGGATGTGTACTTGACTACCTGGACTATGATGCAGATCATACTAGTGGGGACATGGTAGTCCATAAGTACATCCTTCAAGGTCCCTAGTCGTGGGTGTATCGAGACAGGGCATCGATATACCAAAGTAGACTAGCGTATACGCTTCTCGACCCAAGAGATGGGCGATGGATGATCCCATATCCATTGGTGTTTGACATCAGAGATGGTATACGGGTGCTCAGTGGAGACTGGGTACACTGGACGGACTCGCCGAGAACGCCCAGATAGTATTATACCTCACGTCAGATGGCAGTTCTCAGGTGACACTTGTACAGGTTAGTCTGTAGACCCGAGATCGTCATAGAGTCTTGTGTGGTTCCCACTGTGCTTTGATCTCCACCTTACCACGTCCATGAGGGCGTGCAAAACGGTGGTCTTTGGGTACAGTCCCGAGTCACATGGAGGCAATGAGCGATAGGAGGGGTTTCGTCTCTCCCGGTATTGGGGATTGATGTTGCGCTGTGCTCGATTGGCCGTAACAGGGAAGCCCCTGGCCAGGGCTGATCAGAGATTTGCTGGTAAGTGTTACCAGTAGTTTCTCGACCCGTTATGAGCCTCACATCGGCACGACTTATCGGTTATTGGGGTCTGACGTTTACCACCCCTAGACTTGATATGCGACATATCAGACGAACAGACCGGACTGTACGGTAAGTGTTACTGGTTGGATTCACAGGAGTGTGAGCGGGCTAGCTCGTCGATCTTCTGATCGCTCAATACCCGGATGGCCGTTACGTTTAGCAGACCGCTTGCGGCTTGTGGGTGCTTGATATGATCATCATCTGCTACCGGCGTATTGACGAGTCTTTAGAGTCCTACACAGAGGTTTCCTGGCTCAAGCGAAACGAAATAGGAGCGCATATGAGATATGTGCGGGACCGAGAATAATGCGTGTATGTGATACCGTATTTCATTCTCGCGATGAATCTTTCGATTGGTTATATACGATATAACCTAGTTATCGAATCGTAGATTGATTCGATAAGTCGATACATTGAATACTAGTCGGTTATGTGCGACATGACCGGATCATTGAATCAAGTGTTGATTTAATGATTTAATGTATAAATATATATTTGATATATTACTTTGCATTAACTGGTATTGGTTCATTTTAATAGGATTTTCTCACTTGTAGTTCATAAGTTGTATATGTGATATACTTTTGTGCACTACAATGTGTCATGTTTGATGATGCATGTAGGTTGGTTTTGTGTTAAGATTTAAACCATGGTTATGATAATAGTTAGGGTTTTTGATTTATTAACTTATTTATTTATCTATTCTTTTTGATAAATAAATAAAAGATAACAAAATGGTTTCTTTCATGAAGCTTGATGAAGCTTCATGAAGCTTTGACTAAAGTGACCATTTTGTCATCATCCTTAACCCTAACCATTCTCACATGACCATGGTCTATTCTCTACACTTAACCAAGGTTAGAACATGAAAAGTATTGATTTTACTATTCTTTTAACAATACTTATCATATTCTATCTACTTCTTCTACTTCATCTTTAAGAGTGAAAGCTTAATGCCGTCAATGGCATCTTGAGTTCCAAAGTGAGAAATCCAATTCTAAAGTGAACCCACCTCCTATTTCTTCACCCTCTACCTCTTGCCAAGTTGTTTTGGGTGTTTTCTTCACAAGTTTCACTACTTGGTGAAGTTGGAGCTTGAACTTGTGCAACCTCGACGTAGATCATCTTCGGCACGAAGCCGACGACCTAGTCCGCCCAATTCTCCGATGAAGCCGACGATTGAGTTCGGGATTCACGATGGACAGCGAGAGGACGCCTACGTGGAGCTAAGGAAGTGGAGAACCGGATCTACAAAGGTTGTAGCCTCTCTCCTTTAGTTAAGATGTTAACTTGTTTAGTTTATCGCCTAGAATTCTAGCCGACAATCCGTATTAGGGTTTCTCGGCACCTATAAAATTATAAAAGGGCATGGTTGATGCCTTGTGATACCTCTATAGTGTGCCTAGGAACCCTACAGTAGTATCAGAGACTAGCTAGAGCCTTAGGCGAAGTCCAGGCGGAGTTTGAAGTCCGATCGAACCGAAACCCTAATTCAAAACATGCTCTTTGTACTTTTTCCAAAAATGGGGTTTTTTCCATATTAAAAATATGCAGAGAAATCAGCAGGAGGTTGTAAGATTTACTGTGAAGTTCGATAGCATAATTCAATTAAACCGCCGCGGTTCCGCGACACGAGCATGGCTCGTGCGGCGGTTCCGCGGCCGTACGGACTCATTGTACAAAATATTTTACACAGTAATTCTTGCTTTGCAGTGCTGGTTTTCCTGGGAATTTTTAATATTTATTCAAGAGTTGAATTTTCTGGGTTGTATTGGGGACTCGGTGTTTCGATCGGATTATCAAATTTCGTCTTTGTGTTTTTCCGGATAATTTTTAGAATATGTTAAAAGGTTCGACCGGATATAAATACCCAATTTTTCCCCTGTCGGGAAATTTCCAAGTGTTGGATTTTTCCGTAGTTTAACGACGTTCTAAGTAGTGCAAGTAACGCGATGGACCCTCTAGAAGACAACAAACCTTAACTCGATTATGTGACCGTCTTGAACCGCCCTTTGAACCTTCGGGTTTGGGGAAGTACGGCGTGCCACATGTGAGGCGTTGGCTTGACCCTTCTACGGCTGGACCGTTGGTACTGAGGCACGAACTGAATGTTGTTAGACTTATTTCATGTGTTGAGCTGTATCGGGAAAACTTGGGTATTCGACTGTTCGATCGGAAAGTTTAACATTTTCTGTTTATCTGGAATGTGATACAATAATTGGAATTCACAAACAGTTATGAGATAACTGAATGAATGTTATAGATCTAGCAGTTTAGTTTCACTTGATATTGAAAAGTGTTTTCGATAATGAGACTAAAATGCGGGGTTTATAACTGTTAGGCATGTGATGTCTAAGTATTTCATTTGATTAGGCATGTGATGTCTAAAGAGGTTGCGAATTCCAACTATTGTAGTTTTACACTTTCTTTTCTGTGACCGTAAGTGTGGTATGTTCATATCGCCGGTTTCGTTGCTATACGTCAACGACAATTGGGGTATGCATACTTACTTACGTTGATGACATGCGATGTTATGTGTTGCTGGATATGTTATATTGGATCGTCGTGTTCGAATAGCCGGGGGTTTTTATGTGAGATGAGTGTTTTTCATTTTCATTCATGTATAAACTTGTATGTAATATTCTTTTATTTGGGGCACTTCCAGGTAGCAGAAGATGTCACCCTTTGTATATTATTTACTTTTCCGCATTAGGATAGACCCAAGGAGGGGAGCACACGTAACCGGGTTCTGGGGTCCTGTGGGAGACCAACTCGAGGAGTCGAGTCCGGGTCTCCTAACCCTAGAATTGGTAGGGTTGCTTGCAGCTCTCGTAGGGGTCTAGGGGTGTGGGATTAGCTATTCATCACGACCGTGGAATCCGTGTTTTATACTGGCTCGTATTGAAAACACGGACGTCCTAGTATATCCAATGTTTCATATGTTTCTTCTGCTGCGATATCTGTGATGTGATCATGTGATGTTCTGTGATAGATACTATATATAGTATATATGATATATTATATAGACGTTACTTATGTTTTGCACCCGCACTAGCCCTGCCCTGCTCTGTCGTTAGTTACCTAACCTAACGGTGAACGAGGGGACATCCAGGCAAATGCGGATGGCATAAGTGTACGTCGTATTTATCTGTGATGTTTAGGTATTTAAATGATGGGACTTCATTAATGTGATTAATGAAAGAAAAGAAACCTAAGATGTTGTAGAATCAAATTTTAAACAAAACAGGTAGCTACAGTTCTTGCTTTGCATAGCGGTATATATGATATACCCTGCACCTTATTCGATGAGGAAAGGACCGAGATCCCTTCATCGGGAGTGACTCCTTTAGCAGTAACTGGCAGATGCTACACACTCTGTTTGGCTTTGATTGCTTTTAAGAGTTTTTGCTTTGCACAGTGATATATATGATATAACCAGCACTTCATTCGACGAGGAAAGGGCCGACGATCCCTTCACCGGGAGTGACCCCTTTAGCAAAACTAGAAAAGCTTCAAAATCACTCCATTTCAAAACTTCATTTGATTCTACAACGATATCAAGTTCATTACGCAATAGGTTTTCAGAAAAACCTGCGTAGCCCTCCGTCATTTCAGATAAGTACTAGTTAGTATTCGTGCTACGTTTGTTGACTATGTTAA
This sequence comes from Agapanthus africanus, assembly GCA_030015575.1. NCBI lineage: Eukaryota > Viridiplantae > Streptophyta > Magnoliopsida > Asparagales > Amaryllidaceae > Agapanthus > Agapanthus africanus. Next base: position 290,422,957 of record JASDDO010000012.1, on the reverse strand, counting down.
GGTGTAGTGTGCGGTAGCTGACCAGTATTTATGTGCTTATGCATATGATGCAGATTGGATTAGGGTAGTCGTGCGACTTTGTTGACTATGTTAAGGGTCGTGCGGGTGGGTTTAATTCAATCAGGAAATGACGGGTTGAACTTGACTAGCACTTATGATTTGTTGACTATGTTAAGGTCATATAGTTGCTAGGGGCAAAATATTATCGGGAATTTCAAGTGTTGAAATTTGCAATGAGATTGCATACCTTTTATGAGATAGTTGGATCCCGATACCCACTGCGAGTAAGAGTTACTCCTGGGAGAGTTTTACACATTACAATTAGCCGATCAAGTAGGTGTCTAGAAAGGTGTTAACGAGGTTACGCCTCTGGGAAAACGAGGTTTACATTAATTAGGTTCGTGCGAAAGCACGGGGGACCTCCCTCAAAGTACTGACACTGGCCTGGCCGAAAGATTGGCGAACTTGTAGTGTGTAATTAATCCCGGCTAGTCTTTCCTTTTAGGATTTGAAGGAAGATTTGATAAAAACCAGTGGGAGCCATCCTGATTAGATAAGATAATAACCAATCTGATCTTGCACGAGCATACGCTAAAGTGTTTTCTTCTCTCTCTCTCTCCAGGTAGCGACCACTTCATGCCTTAATCAAGATAATAATATGGATGTATTGACCGAACCCGCATGTTATACTGTGCTGGGGAACGTTGGTTCCGTTCTTTCTTATAAGAGTTATAGGAATGAACATGATATAGGGGAATACCAGGATTCCCATGCCACCCGATTGAAGAAAGTACATGTTGATGCATTTTCTTCGGGTGTGTTCGTTACAGAGAACTGTTTCTCCATTTGCCCTACGTCCTGGGTATTAGATACCGGGTCAGGATCCCATATATGTAATCAGTTACATGGGCTTAGGAAAGGTAGAGAACTTGGAGAAGGTGATAAAGACATTAGAGTTGGAAATGGTGCAATTGTTGCAGCTAAGACTGTCGGGGAATATCACCTTGTGTTACCAACAGGTAATACACTGGTTCTGAACGAATGCTATTACATGCCGAACCTGATATGCAACATTATATCGGTTTCTTTATTAAAGTAAAGAAGGATATAATTTTGTATTACAGGATAATGTTATGAACATTTTCCGTAACCAACTGTTGGTTGGATCAGGCACGTTGTGCAATGGCATTTATGTTCTAAATCAATCAACAGTTCTGAGCATAACAAACACACATAGGAGGAAGAGTTCAGAACTGAACGAATCCTTCTTATGGCATTGTAGACTGGGTCACATCAATGCGACACGACTGGCTAAGTTGCATAAGGAGGGATATTTGAAACCTTTCGAATTTTCATCTTATGACACTTGCCAGTCATGTCTCAAAGGCAAGATGACCAAAACTCCGTTTACGGGACACGGAGAAAGAGTTACCGAACTCTTGGGACTTATACATAGTGATGTATGCGGTCCCATGTCTACACATGCCAGGGATGGTTCTTCATACTTCATTACATTCACTGACGATCTCTCTAGGTTTGGGTATGTGTTCCTGATGAAACACAAATCAGAAGCTTTTGAGAAATTTAGAGAATATAAACAAGAAGTTGAGAACCAAACCGGAAAAAGTATTAAAATCCTACGATCTGATCGAGGAGGTGAACACTTAAGCAATGAATTCCTGGACTTCCTAAAAGAGAATGGGATTCTCTCTCAGCTGACTCCTCCGTATACACCACAGCACAACGGTGTATCAGAACGGAGGAACCGCACCCTATTAGATATGGTGCGCTCTATGATGAGCACAGCTGAGTTACCTATTTCCTTCTGGGGATATGCGCTGGAAACAGCAACATACCTATTGAATCAAGTTCCATCAAAATCTGTACCTACCACACCATATGAGATATGGAGTGGGAAGAGACCATATTTTTTTAACGAGTTAAGATATGGGATTGTCCGGCTTATGTCAAAAGGCAAAATCCAGACAAACTCGAGGCACGGTCAGTTCTTTGCAAGTTTGTGGGATATCCTAGGAATTCCCAAGGATATTTTTTCTACTATGCTGAAGAACAAAAAGTGTTTGTTTCTCAATATGCCACCTTTTTAGAAAAGGAATTCCTTGAAAAAGAAATTAGTGGCAAAGTGGTAGAGCTGGAAGAAGTTCCAGATACACAAACCGTAACTGAAGATTTAGTGGAACCAGAAGATTCAGTAGCTCCCAATGAACCTCAGCCTCTCCGCCGATCTAGTAGGGTTCCTCGCCAACCTGAGAGATAGTATGGTTTTCTCATGGATGGTGGAAGCGAGGATTGCATCATGGAGGATGATGACCCAACTAGTTTTGAGCAGGCCATCACGAGTAGGGACTCAGTGAAATGGCTGGATGCTATGCGGTCCGAGATGGAATCCATGTACACCAACAAAATATGGACTTTGGAAGTTGCTCCTGAAGGGGTAAAACCCATTGGGAGCAAGTGGATCTTCAAAAAGAAACTCGGTGTAGATGGGAAAGTGGAAACTTTCAAAGCTAGACTTGTTGCAAAAGGTTTTCGCCAAAGACCAGGTGTGGACTATGACGAAACCTTTTCTCCAGTGGCTATGCTTAAATCCATCCGGATCATGCTTGCCATCGCTGCATATTATGATTACGAAATCTGGCAAATGCATGTTAAGACCGCCTTTCTAAACGGTGATTTAGAAGAGTGCGTGTACATGACTCAGCCAGAGGGCTTCGTAGACAGTGGGAGCAGCGGGAAGGTGTGCAAACTGCTTAAATCCATTTATGGATTAAAGCAAACATCGCGGAGTTGGAACATCTGCTTTGACGTCGTTATCAAAGAGTTTGATTTCGTCAAAAACCCAGATGAACCTTGTATCTACAAGAAGGTAGCAGAGAGTAAGGTTGACTTCCTCGTATTGTATGTGGACGACATACTCTTGATAGGAAATGATATTCCTATGCTTCAAGCGGTCAAGCTCTTCTTATCACAAAGATTCTCAATGAAGGATCTTGGTGATGCCTCCTGCATATTGGGAATTAGGATCTATAGAGATAGATCCAAACGGATATTGGGATTGTCCCAATCCAGGTACATTGACACCATACTAAAAAGGTTTAGTATGGAAGAATCCAAGCGTGGGAATTTTCCCACGATCTCTGGAGTCACTCTCTCCAAAGAGATGTCTCCCAAGACTGATTTGGAGAGAACTCGCATGCAAGGGATACCCTATGCTTCGGCTGTAGGCTCTATCATGTATGTGATGCTATGTACCGGACCCGATGTTGCATACTCACTAAGTATAGTGAGCAGGTATCAAGCTGATCCTAGAGAGAGTCACTAGACAGCTGTGAAGAGCATTCTCAAGTACTTGCGAAGGACTAAAGAGATGCTCTTGGTGTATGGTAACGGAGAACTCCAAGTGGAGTCCTTTGCCGATTCGAGCATCCAGAGTGATAAGGACGACTCTAAGTCGCAGTCGGGATTTGTCTTTACCCTTTACGGAGGGGCGGTTAGCTGGAAGAGTTCCAAGCAGGAAACCGTGGCAGACTCGACGATGGAGGCTGAATACATCGCTGCCAACGATGCTGCTAAAGAGGCTGTCTGGATCAAGAAGTTCATTACTGAACTTGGAGTGGTTCCTTCCATTGAGCATCCAATACCTTTGTATTGCGATAACAAAGGAGCGGTGGCTTTAGCCAAGGAACCCAGGTCCCATCAGCGGTCCAGGCATATTCTGAGGCGGTATCACCTGATCCGGGAGATAGTTGATCGCCGGGAGATCGAGGTCAGGAGAGTTGACACGAAGAACAACACGGCGGATCCACTCACGAAGGCCATTCCCCAGATACGGTTTGAGAGACTCTTCGGGATGCTCGGTATGCGATACTACAGCAGCTGGCCCTAGTGCAAGTGGGAGATTGTTAGTTGTATGTATGCCTTAGAGGCCAGTATTGTACAGATGATGTATATTATATTGGATGCTTGGACATATATAGAGATGACTTTCTTGCTCGATATGATAGTATGCTATCTGGTTACTCTTTATCTTAACATGTATACTTGTCTCTTTAAACTGTCTTCTACTTACATGTTGATAAAGCCCTTAGGATGTGTACTTGACTACCTGGACTATGATGCAGATCATACTAGTGGGGACATGGTAGTCCATAAGTACATCCTTCAAGGTCCCTAGTCGTGGGTGTATCGAGACGGGGCATCGATATACCAGTGTAGACTAGCGTATACGCTTCTCGACCCATGAGATGGGCGATGGATGATCCCATATCCATTGGTGTTTGACATCAGAGATGGTATACGGGTGCTCAGTAGAGACTGGGTACACTGGACGGACTCGCCGAGAACTCCCAGATGGTATTATAACTCACGTCAGATGGCAGTTCTCAGGTGACACTTGTATAGGTTAGTCTGTAGACCCGAGATCGTCATAGAGTCTTGTGTGATTCCCACTGTGCTTTGATCTCCACCTTACCACGTCCATGAGGGCGTGCAAAACGGTGGTCTTTGGGTACAGTCCCGGGTCACATGGAGGCAATGAGCGATAGGAGGGGTTTCGTCTCTCCCGGTATTGGGGGTTGATGTTGCGCTGTGCTTGATTGGCCGTAACAGGGAAGTCCCTGGCCAGGGCTGATCAGAGATTTGCTGGTAAGTGTTACCAGTAGTTTCTCGACCCGTTATGAGCCTCATATCGGCACGACTTATCGGTTATTGGGGTCTGACGTTTACCACCCCTAGACTTGATATGCGACATATCAGACGAACAGACCGGACTGTACGGTAAGTGTTACTGGTTGGATTCACAGGAGTGTGAGCGAGCTAGCTCGTCGATCTTCTGATCGCTCAATACCCGGATGGCCGTTACGTTTAGCAGACCGCTTGCGGCTTGTGGGTGCTTGATATGATCATCATCTGCTACCGGCGTATTGACGAGTCTTTAGAGTCCTACACAAAGGTTTACTGGCTCAAGCGAAACGAAATAGGAGCGCATATGAGATATGTGCGGGACCGAGAATAATGCGTGTATGTGATACCGTATTTCATTCTCGCGATGAATGTTTCGATTGGTTATATACGATATAACCTAGTTATCGAATCGTAGATTGATTCGATAAGTCGATACATTGAATACTAGTCGGTTATGTGCGACATGACCGGATCATTGAATCAAGTGTTGATTTAATGATTTAATGTATAAATATATATTTGATATATTACTTTGCATTAACTGGTATTGGTTCATTTTAATAGGATTTTCTCACTTGTAGTTCACAAGTTGTATATGTGATATACTTTTGTGCACTACAATGTGTCATGTTTGATGATGCATGTAGGTTGGTTTTGTGTTAATACTTAAACCATGGTTATGATAATAGTTAGGGTTTTTGATTTATTTACTTATTTATTTATCTATTCTTTTTGATAAATAAATAAAAGATAACAAAATGGTTTTTTTCATGAAGCTTGATGAAGCTTGATGAAGCTTCATGAAGCTTTGACTAAAGTGACCATTTTGTCATCATCCTTAACCCTAACCATTCTCACTTGACCATGGTCTATTCTCTGCACTTAACCAAGGTTAGAACATGATATGTATTGATTTTATTATTCTTTTAACAATACCTATCATATTCTATCTACTTCTTCTACTTCATCTTCAAGAGAGAAAGCTTGATGCCATCAATGGCATCTTGAGTTCCAAAGTGAGAAATCCAATTCTAAAGTGAACCCACCTCCTATTTATTCACCCTCTACCTCTTGCCAAGTTGTTTTGGGTGTTTTCTTCACAAGTTTCACTACTTGGTGAAGTTGGAGCTTGAACTTGTGCAACCTCGACGTAGATCATCTTCGGCACGAAGCCGACGACCTAGTCCGCCCAATTCTCCGATGAAGCCGACGATTGAGTTCGGGATTCACGATGGACAGCGAGAGGACGCCTACGTGGAGCTAAGGAAGTGGAGAACCGGATCTACAAAGGTTGTAGCCTCGCTCCTTTAGTTAAGATGTTAACTTGTTTAGTTTATCGTCTAGAATTCTAGCCGACGATCCGTATTAGGGTTTCTCGGCGCCCATAAAATTATAAAATGGCATAGTTGATGCCTTGTGAGACCTCTATAGTGTGCCTAGGAACCCTACACTATCAATAAAAGATAATATGTTCTAAAGTGTACGTGACATAGCAATTACCGATGATGATGTGTGTGAGCCGGCAATAAGTGTGCGTGGAATATGCGCATCATCGGTAATGGTGCTGGTGTCCTAACAGGCAGAGTTTCATACTGATTATAGAAACATATGTATGAACATGCAACATGATGATAACGGTATGAATGTACAGACGGATGTGTATTAACCACTCATTTGTAATTTACAAGTATAACTACAACTATATGACTCGAGCCTAAACTAGTGTCCATCCAACCACCCAAGGAACTAAACCTAAGAAACTAGACGATAAGAAATAAGAGTCCACCTAAGGTCTGAGTCCATATCTCTAATAGTCGGCGATCCAGCCTCAATAGCGTCACGTACGTAGTATGGCTTCCTCGAATAAAGAGTGCGGATCAATCATCACATCTATGCCTCGTACGATAAAATCCATCGTACGGCATCCCAATATCGGGGTACGGTTCAAGTATCACCTACGTACATCATCATTCGTATAATATCATCATCAAATAATGTCAGGATCAAAGGTACTGTACTATAATCACATACATCAATCATATATCATTGCCAGCATAAATATACATCGTCAATTTATCCTCAGAAATATCATGTCACATATATCATATTGTGATTAAGTCACACTTATATCATATCGTGATCAAGTCACACCTATATGATATCGTAATCAAACCACACATATATCATATCGTGATTTCAGTCACAGGTTACAGTCCGGGTTCTATTTTAGAGTCTCAGGTACCTCAATATCATCACCACCCATTATTATTTATGTACACCTATTCATTATCTCATTTTCTAATGATCCGCTAACATTATAATACGACTGTATACCCAAGAATCACGTCATCAAGCCCAGTTATATTGTTTCATCCCCGTGTATCATATCACATCCTTGTATCACATATACGTGTTGTGTATATATACATACACCTAGTCCTAAATATATATATATACATACATGTATACACCACGTCGAGTTTCTGTGTGTGCGTGTGTGTGTATCTACCTGAAACCTACGAATCTCCTTCAAGATATTCATCTTCTGGTAAGGTCTTTCTAAATCAATCTAGTCCAACCTAAGGTCATTACTAGGGTCCTACTCACCAAGATTCTAAGGTCACGTCTGACTTCCTAATGACAATAAGTATTATTCCTATTCTAAATTTGCGGGGGTGCTGAACGCTGTCCACCCGACTTCCCCCGTAGATATACAACTACTCACCCGGTCCTTGTCTGCCGAAAACGATGTCGCCCTCCTCTTCTTCCTCGTCTGAATTCCACGTGAGGGGTACCTATATTCAAACACATATAATAACGTAAACTGAATCACGGACAAAACCAAAACGACGCACGAAACGCGCATAGGTTAAAATCTATGACCCGCTCATACAATAGAACCAAATATCGCTCGATATCGGCGTACAAACGCCGATTGATCGAGATAAAATACCAACAAACAACTCGTAGTTTTAAAACTTATTACTTATAATATAAAACATGATTTAATTCATCGAAACCCTAAAATCGATCAAATCGTCCGATTTCGTAAAACCCGAAAACGCCAATTTACCGTTTTTTCTTCAAAACTTGATGTTTAAATGATACTAATGGTCATAATGCTCATTAAATAGCATAACTAAATTATAGAAACCATTACTATATTTTTAACACCCTATTCTGTATTAAATTGAAATTCTAGTTTGCAAACTTGCCCGATTTCGATACTTTTAAGCAAAATTTCACAATTTCACTTCTAGACTTGATTTTGCATGAATTAAATTATTAAAACACAATTCTTGATGATAGTAATGTAATGAAACCATAAATTAGATTTTAAATCTCATTTATTTAATAATTTCTAAAATCTAGTTAGCAAAATAGCATTTTTTATCACAATTTTCTATTATCAACTTCAAATTAGTAACTAAATTAGGTTTATCCATTCCACTAACAAGTTAATATCCTCATTAAAACCACAATCTAGTGTTACAAATATTAGTTAGAATTTTATCTCACCAATATATATAATATACACAAATCTAGTATAGAAAATTACTTAATTTAAACAATTTGAATGAACAAATTACAATACATCAACCATGCATGATTTTCCATTCCTAAAAATGTTAAACTAGTTGTAATAACCCCACTTAACTAGTAAAACCACAACTTGATTTTATAAACCCTAACTTGAATTTTGAAACTTGTAAATAGAATTAATTAATTAAATCTAAATATGCTAGAATGAAACATTTAATAACAATAAATCATAAGATTAAAATTTATACCTCCACAACATGAAATCCAAACATGAAAATATGCCTCCAAAATAATGGTTTCCATCTCCAAGATCTATGCTAAATAGGTCAAATAATATTGGGTAAGGATTGAATATGAATTTTGAGGTTTATTTTGGAATTTTTGATGAATTTTTGATGATTTTTAATGCAAAGTGAAGTGGGGAAATTTTGGGGGCAGCCAAGAGGTGAGGGACGGCCACTTCATGGAGGAGAGGGAGAGAAAGAAAAGAGTGAAGAATGGTGTAGAAACTTCTCCAAAACAACTCATCCTTTATGTCTTTTCATTAAATTCTTTATCTAATAATTTTCTTCTTATAAAAATTGATCCTAGAAAAATCTAGAATCATGAAAATATTTGAGAAAGAATTTTGCATAAAAACACTTGCTTGTAATATGGCATGGCTCATTTTATAAAATTAACCCATTTGAAATTTGTAATTTACACTAATTTAATGTAAAAATAAAGCTTATGTAAATTTTTAAAATAATTAATTATGGAAAAATATTTAATTAAACTAAAAATTTATAAGTCACTAAATAAACACAATTTAGTAGTAATTACATAATTAAAATAGGTCTTTTTAATTTTCTAACGAAATATAATTACGGTTAAGTTTTACGAAAAATACGTTTTATTTTACCGAAAATCCGAAAATTCACTTAAACGATTTTATTTATTTATTTATTTATTTATTTATTTATAAAACGTTACAATCTTCCCCCCTTTATGAAATTCGGTCCCCGAATTTAAATTAAAACTCCCCTCCCCCCAATTACTATAACATTCTGCCAAAACACTCAAATCGTCGGGGCTCCGAAATCATCAATACATAACTAAAATCAACTCCGTCAAGCATTACGCAATCATCAGAGTTATGGAAAAAATAAAATATCAAAACCCAATACGAAAACCAACATAATATACATCAAAACTATAACTTATATATAGTGCGCATCGTAGTAAAATCGTCCAAACATCTGGATAAAGAAGCATGCAAGAACCCCCTTTTGAAAATCGCCGTGTGAGGCACGTGTCACGGTATAAGTAGCGGACGTTTATTTATTTATTTATTTTTAAAAATAGCTATACATATATATCTTTTATTTAACATACACGTCCCGCCTGGTTACTAAATCAAATAGTAATGATTATAAAAACATACTGCTCAAACTAAAATCAATCCTAATCACATCATAAAAATATCATGTGCGTCCGGTGCGCACTGAAATCGAAACCAAATACAGATGCCATGAATACGCACAGAAACAAAACTAGGTGCAATGGGTGTGTACCAAAAACATCTGTCAAGTGCAACGGACGTGCACGACACTAATATCAGGTGCATCTAATCTGCACAAAACCCAGATTTAGTGCAACTGGTGTGCACAAATTGCATCAGGTGCACCAAATGTGCGCCAGAATCTCAATCAGGTGCACATGGTGCACGAAAACATACACCGAATATCAAAATCGAAATCACAGTACGAAAAATGCATGAAACTATGTCGAAGCATACGTCAAAATTATGTGTAACCATATGCACGAAAACAAACAAATATTTCAAAATGTATAAACCAAATCGAGTGCACCGGGTATGTACAAAACAACATCAATACAACTGATATATGAAACACGAATAGAATGTAATGAATGTACACATAGGAAATACCAATCGTAGAACAAAATCCTCAAAATACCAAAATCTAAACAACGGAAATGTGAAACTCAAATCACCAAATAACAATCGTAAACACTATCGTCAATGTGCGCCTCTTTCCTCGGATGTCGACTGCTTCGAACTCGTCTCTTCGTAGGTGTGCTGAATGCGCTACCAACGGCAATACTCATATCTAGAGTCTCCCACGTAATCTATCCCTTCACCTAATATCCGGACTACATTAAACTTCTAGATCGATTCATCAAAATCCCATAATTTCCCGAGAGCTCAACACTCAAGCACAGTTTAAAAATGTCCAGTACATACCTCAGCATCTGCGGACCAGCCGTAGAAGGGCAAACCCAAGCCTCACTAATAGCACCGCGGAACTGCCGTAAACCCTAAGGTTCAAAGGCGTTCTCGTGATCATTATGTCGAGTTAGGGTTTCATTCTTCTAGAGGGTCTATAGAAATACCTGCATGTTCTTCCGAATACCTTAAACTTGGGAAAATGGGTTTCTAACAATCGTTCGAACCCTTTAAATTCGCCTGGACGGCATGTGAATACCCTTCGTCCTCACACTAAACTATGATTCAATCCTCAAGAATAAACGATACCCTAATGGTTATCGCATTCGAGCCGCGGCTCCCTCTGCCTGTGCGACCGTGGTGACAGAAACCACCATCCGATATCGACAAAGATAGATCAAAGGAACGAATGAAATGCGGTGAAAAGAAATATACATCCAAAGGCTCCTTAAGCAGAGTAGTGTATCGTAAGTATGCCGCGGATCATACCCACGGTACGTCACTCTACCTAAGTCACCTACTCCATCAACCAAGGGTCACCCTAGACTTATACAAGGTTAAACCTAGCGCTCTGATACCAACTTTGTCACGACCCGAAAGTACGGAACGTGACCGACACTTAGATTACGAAGCGTCTAGAGGCGCAATGTAACCTAAGTAAGCCGAAGCCCAGAAATCTAAACCATAAAAAGAAGAAGAAGTAAAGGAAAGCATATAGAAAAACAAGTTTTAAAAAAAACAAGATCAAATTTTCTCAAAAATTTCGGCAGAGTCTCCTTTGTAAAAACTGGCCCCAAACGGGTACAAACAAGAATAATATTTATCCAAACAATAAAAAGCATCCCCAAACGGGAGCTAGCTCTACGCCAACAGGCGGAAACAACCACACCAAGCACGGTAATATACAACGCCAAAAGGCGAGGCTCAAAACTCAAAAGAAAACAAATCCACCAGATATCATAATAATACATGCGCGACTCTAAGGTCTAAATAAATAACTGGTCCTTTAACTTATCAAGTAATACAAGTTTGGTTGATGGAGCTTACTAGATACCGATGAAATAATAAAAGTACCACGGTGGGCCTGATACAAGTGAACCAACCTACCGTGCAAATCACCCTGAATGAAAAGATGTGCCAGCAAGCTGCCAAGGAAACCTGTACATCGAACCTGTAAAAAAAATTGGCACAACGGGGGTGAGTTGCCAGCTCGTGAGTAGAAGATATCTGCGAAAAGAAATCGAATGCACGACGCTGTCCTAGATCATAATAATATACTAATATAATACTAATCATCTAGTAATAGCAGGGTAATAAACTACGTGTATGAGCAAATACTCCGAGCTCGTGTCAGTGCCTCAAAAGGTAATATGTCATGTGAATGAGTATGCATGCACCATGAATGTAAAGCAATCAACCCTGAAATCTGGATATATCTGTATAAAAAGTCTTTAACTTTCATCGTAGTAAAATTTGTATAGAAGTCTGAAACATCATCGATGAAATCAATTGAAATCTGTGTCAACCATCGACACAAAACATGTAAATCTCAGGTCTCAATACCTCATAGTTTCAAATCTCGGGCTCCGTCAGTCCGGATCGGCCCATATCATCAAATCTCACGACAACGGTCGGTATCCTCCGGATATCCGTCGTGCCAGATATCATCGGTAGGTAGTCCTCCCCTACCGGGCTCATCGTCTACAACTCGATCTTCTTGCCCCGGGGTACCATACCGGGCCTACCATGTACCCGAGACGGTTCATCCACTCCTCGAATCGGGTCTCGAAATCAAACAGAAAACATGAAATCTCATGGTGGACGACTCATACATCACGAGAAAACCGCAACTTATATTTTAAAAAGAGAAGGGGAGAGAGAGAAAAGTTTTATATATATTCTTGCGGTTTTCCCCAAAATCCAAAAATCTCATAGAAATCCAAAATCCCAAAATCATGAGTAAGCAAATGATAAGTGTCGGCATAATCCCCACAATACTGCATGATACATGAAAATGTTAATGCATGAAATGTCTAAGTAATAAATGCAATGTCTAGACTAACACCTGAGAGTAATCACAATATTATATTGATCTAGCCTCTAGCTGATTCTATCAATAACAGATAATATGTTCTAAAGTGTACGTGACATAGTAATTATCGATGATGATGTGTGTGAGCCGGCAATAAGTGTGCGTGGAATATGCGCATCATCAGTAATGGTGCTGGTGTCCTAACAGGGAGAGTTTCATACTGATTATAGAAACATATGTATGAACATGCAACATGATCATTATGGTCTGAATGTACAGATGGATGTGTATTAACCACTCAATTGTAATATACAACTATAACTACAACTATATGACTCGAGCCTAAACTAGTGTCTATCCAACCCCCTAAGGAACTAAAACGAAGAAACTAGTCGATAAGAAATAAGAGTCCACCTAAGGTCTGAGTCCATATTTCTAATAGTCGGCGATCCAGCCTCAATAGCGTCACGTACGTAGTATGGCTTCCTCGAATCAAGAGTGCGGATCAATCATCACATCTATGCCTCGTACGGTAAAATCCATCGTACGGCATCCCAATATCGGGGTACGGTTCAAGTATCACCTACGTACATCATCATTCGTATAATATCATCATCAAATAATGTCAGGATCAAAGGTACTGTAATGTAATCGCACACATCAATCATATATCATTGCCAGCATAAATATACATCATCAATTTATCCTCAGAAATATCATGTCACATATATCATATTGTGATTAAGTCACACTTATATCATATCGTGATCAAGTCACACCTATATGATATCGTAATCAAACCACACATATATCATATCATGATTTCAGTCACAGGTTACAGTCCGGGTTCTATTTTAGAGTCTCGGGTACCTAAATATCATCACCACCCATTATTATTTATGGACACCTATTCATTATCTCATTTTCTAATGATCCGCTAACATTATAATATGACTGTATAGCCAAGAATCACGTCATCAAGCCAAGTTATATTGTTTCATCCCCGTGTATCATATCACATCCTTGTATCACATATACGTGTTGTGTATATATATACCTACACCTAGTCCTATATATATATATATATATATATATATACATACATATACGTATACACCACGTCGAGTTTCTGTGTGTGCGTGTGTATCTACCTGAAACCTACGAATCTCCTCCAAGATATTCATCCTCTGGTTAGGTCTTTCTAAATCAATCTAGTCCGACCTAAGGTCATTACTAGGGTCCTACTCACCAAGATTCTAAGGTCACGTCTGACTTCCTAAAGACAATAAGTAATATTCCTATTCTACGTTTGCGGGGGTGCTAAACGACATCCACCCGACTTCCCCCTTAGATATACATCTACCGACCTTCATTGTCTGCCGAAAACGATGTCACCCTCCTCTTCTTCCTCGTCCGAAGTCCACGTGAGGGGTACCTATATGCAAACACATATAATATCGTAAACTGAATCACGGACAAAAACAAAACGACGCACGAAACGCGCATAGGTTAAAACCTATGACCCGCTCATGCAAAAGAACCAAATTTCGCTCGATATCGGCGTACAAACGCCGATTGATCGAGATAAAACTCCAACAAACAACTCATAGTTTTAAAACTCATTACTTATAATATAAAACATGATTTAATTAATCGAAACCCTAAAATCGATCAAATCGTCCGATTTCGTAAAACCCGAAAACGCCAATTTACCGTTTTTCTTCAAAACTTGATGTTTAAATGAAACTACTGGTCATAATGCTCATTAAATAGCATAACTAAATTATTGAAACCATCACTATATTTTTAACACCCTAATTTGTATTAAATTGAAATTTTAGTTTGCAAACTTGCCCGATTTCGATATTTTTAAGCAAAATTTTACAATTTCACTTCTAGACCTGATTTTGCATGAATTAACTTATTAAACCACAATTCATGATGATAGTAAAATAATGAAACCATAAAATAGATTTTAAATCTCATTTATTTAAGAATTTCTAAAATCTAGTTAGCAAAATAGCATTTTTTTATCACAATTTTCTATTATCAACTTCAAATTAGTAACTAAATTAGGTTTTTCCATTCCACTAACAAGTTAATATCCTCATTAAAACCAAAATCTAGTGTTACAAACATTAGTTAGAATTTTATCTCACGAATATATATAATATACACAAATCTAGTATAGAAAATTACTTAATTTAAACAATTTGAATGAACAAATTACAATACATCAACCATGCATGATTTTCCATTCCTAAAAAGGTTAAACCAGTTGTAATAACCCCACTTAATTAGTAAAACCACAACTTGATTTTATCAACCCTAACTTGAATTTTGAAACTTGTAAATAGAATTAATAAATTAAATCTAAATATGCTAGAATGAAACATTTAAAAACAATAAATCATAAGAATAAAATTTATACGTCCACAACATGAAATCCAAACATGAAAATATGCCTCCAAAATAATGGTTTCCATCTCCAAGATCCATGCTAAATAGGTCAAAGAATATTGGGTAAGGATTGAATATGAATTTTGAGGTTTATTTTGGAATTTTTAATGAAATTTTGATGATTTTTAATGCAAAGTGAAGTGGGGAAATTTTGGGGGCAGCCAAGAGGTGAGGGCCGGCCACTTCATGGAGGAGAGGGAGAGAAAGAAAAGAATGAAGAATGATGAAGAAACTTCTCCAAAACAACTCATCCTTTATATCTTTTCATTAAATTCTTTATTTAATAATTTTCTTCTTATAAAAATTGATCCTAGAAAAATCTAGAATCATAAAAATATTTGAGAAATAATTTTGCATAAAAACACTTGATTCTAATATGGCATGGCTCATTTTATAAAATTAACCCATTTCAAATTTATAATTTACACTAATTTAATGTAAAAATAAAGCTTATGTAAATTTTTAAAATAATTAATTAAGGAAAAATATTTAATTAAACTAAAAATTTATAAGTCACTAAATAAACACCATTTACTAGTAATTACATAATTAAAATAGTTCTTTTTAATTATATAACGAAAAATAATTACGGTTAAGTTTTACGAAAAATACGTTTTATTTTACTGAAAATCAGAAAATTCACATAAACGATTTTATTTATTTAATTATTTATTTATTTTTTTTAAAACGTTACATCTGATCGAGGTGGTGAATACTTAAGTGCCGAGTTCCTAGGTTACCTAAAAGAGAAAGGATTCTCTCTCAGCTTACTCCTCCATACACTCCACAGCATAATGGTGTATCGGAAAGGCGGAACCGAACCCTATAAGATATGGTACATTTCATAACGAGTAATGCTGAGTTACCGCGATCTTTCTGGGGTTATGCACTAGAATCAGCTGCATATCTTTTGAACAGGGCTCCTACCAAGACTGTGCCTACCACGCCATATCAGATGTGGAGTGGGAAGAAACCATATCTTCAGTATCTGAAGATATGGGGATGTCCAGCTTTTGTTAAAAAGCAGCATGCGGACAAACTCGAGGCATGATCAATACAGTGTAAGATTTTTGGATATCCAAAGAACTCCAAGGGGTATTTCTTCTATTACGCAGAGGAACAAAAGGTTTTTGTTTCTCGTAATGCCCATTTTCTATAACAACAATTTTTAGAAAAGGAAACTGTTAGTTATATGTATGCCCTAGAGGCCATTACTGTACATACGTTGTATATTGTAGTGGATGCTTGGACATATATAGGGAGGACTTTCTTGCTCGACATGATAGTATGCTATCTGGTTACTCTTTATCTTAACATGTACTCTGATTGTCTCTATGTCACATGTTAATAAAGCTCTTAGGATGAGTACTTGACTACCAGGACTATGATGCAGATCATACTAGTGGGGACAGAGTAGTCGCCAAGTACATCCTTCAAATGTTCCTAGTCGTGGGAGTGCCGAGACAGGGCATCGATACTCCAGAGTAGACTAGCGCATGAGCTTCTTGATCCATATGATAGGCGATGGATGATCCCATATCCATTGGTGTTTGACATCATAGAAGGTATACGGGTTCTCAGTGGAGACTGGGTACACTGGACGGACTCGTCGAGAACTCCCAGATGGTATTATACCTCACGTCAGATGGCAGTTCTCTGGTGACACTGGTAGACCCGAGAACGTCATAGAGTCTTGTGTGATTCCCACTGTGCTTTGATTTCCATCATACCATGTCCAAGAGGACGTGGAAAAAGGTGGCTTTTGGGTACAGTCCCGAATCACATGGAGGCAATGAGCGATAGGAGGGGTTTCGTTTCTCCCGGTATAGGGAGTTGATGTTGCGCTGTGTTCCCAGAGAAGGAGACTAGTGAATACAGTCAGTTCGATTGGTTATAACTGGAAATCCCAGGCCAGGGTTGCTGAGATTTACTGGTAAGTGTTATCAGTAGTTTCTCGAACTGTTATGGACCTTATATCGACACGACTTATCAAGCTACTGGGGTCTGACGTTTACCACCCCTAGGCGAGATATGCGACATATCAGACGAAGAGACCGGACAGTACGGGAGTGTTACTGGTTGGATTCACGGGAGAAAGTACAGGCTTGCTTGTTGATCTTCTGATTGGTCAATACCTGAGTGGCTGTTACGTTTAGCTGACCGCTTGCAGCTTGTGGGTGTTTGATATGATCATCATCTACTGCCGGCGTATTGATGATTCTTTAGAGTTCTACACAGAGGTTTCCTGGCTCAGGCAAAACGGAGTAGGAGCACACATATGATATATGCGGGACTGAGAACAATACATGTATGTGATTGCATATTAAATTCTCGAGTTATGAGATATCGGCCAGGTATATGTGATATAGCCGGGTCATCGGATCAAGTGTTCGATGAACTGATACAGATGATATTAGTCAGTTATTTGTGAAATAGCCAGATTTTCGGATCAAGTGTTGATTCGATAATTTAATGTATAATTATATATTTGATATATTATATTACATTAACTAATATAAGCTCACTTAAAGATTCTTTTTCTCACTCGGGTAATACATTGATATATATGTGATATATGTTAATTGTATTATTTTATTTTGTTACAATAAATATTGTATATGTGATATATATGTTAGTTGCATGTATGCCCTATAGGCCAGTATTATACAGATGATGTATATTATATTGGATGCTTGGACATATATAGAGAGGACTTTCTTGCTCGATATGATAGTGTGCTATCTGGTTGCTCTTTATCTTAACATGTATACTTGTCTCTTGATACTGCCTTATAGTTACATGTTGGTAAAGCCCTTACGATGTGTACTTGACCACCAGGACTATGATTCAGATCATACTAGTGGGGCCATGGTAGTCCATATGTACATCCCTTAATGTTCCTAGTCGTAGGTGTATCGAGACAGGGCATCGATATACCAGAGTAGACTAGCGTATACGCTTCTCGACCCATGAGATGGGCGATGGATGATCCCATATCCATTGGTGTTCGACATCATAGATGGTATACGAGAAAGGTTTGCCTAGCACCCTATGTATTGTTTTGAAGCATCACATGTCACAAAGTTTGAATTTTTATGGTGCTAAGCAAGCATGCAAAGGAATCGATCCTAGAAAATTAGGGTTTCGAAAGATAAAGCCAATAAAAACTAGGGTTTCGAGACTACAACCTTTGTAGCTCCCTATCGCTAGACTCTTTGGCCTCTTGGGTGTTGGAAGAAGGTCCTCTTGAAGTCTTCTCACGTCCAGGACGATCCACCCGGAGTTCCTCGTCCAAGCTCGCAACTTCGATTATCAAGATAAGAAACGAAGAGAACACTCAAAACAAGTTGGCTAAACTTGTGTAGAATGATGTTGTGGTTAAGATTCTCACTTCAAAAACCTTTCTTTATGTGTGTTTTACTCACTAGAAAAAACTAGAGAGCAAAAGGAAGAAGGAGGAGGAAGATGATGGCTTTTGTTTTAACAAGAGTAAAAAATAATCACCCTATTCAAGGAAAAAGAAAATATATGTATATATATTTTTTAATCCTCATCTCAAACCATGGTTAGATGATGGAGACATTATTTAACTTGAGTTTAACACACAAAGAGAAGGATAACTCATGGTTAGAAGTTGGTGAGCATGGTTAGGTTTAAAGAAGAATGTAGAAGCAAGCAAGAATTATTCTTATCTTCTCTATTTTGTTTTAAACAATAAATCAAATAATAATCCATATATTCAACCATGGTGTGAGTCTTATATTGCCATCATATTCCATGTATAAGCAACCATGAAGGATGATGTATGTATGTATGTGTTTATGCACATCCATATGTGCATGAAACTAAAAGAAAGAAAAACATACATGCATGCATACATCCATCATATATATATAAGAAAAGGTTTTAAGTGAGAAAGCTAATGGTTAAATGATAAATCAACACTTGATTTATCAATCCGGCCATATCACATATGACCCTACCAAAAGCAAGCCGCCCGATCAATATACGGTATCATATACGCGCATTTTAATCGGGTCCATGCGCATATCGCATACGCGCACCACAACGTTTCGCCTGGACTAGGTAACTCCTTTGTGGGACTGTAAGACTCGTCAATACGCCGGCAGAGGGTGATGATCATATCAAGCACCCCCAAGCCACAAGCGGTCAGCTAAACGTAACGGCCATCCGGGTATTGAGCGATCAGAAGAAAACAAGCGAACCTGCTACAACTCCCGTTGAGCCAACCGAAAACACTTCCCGTACAGTCCGGTCTCCGCGTCTGATATGTTGCATATCAAGTCTAGGGGTGGTAAACGTCAGACCACAATAACCGATATGTCGTGCCGATGTGAGGCTCATACCGGGTCGAGAAACTACTGGTAACACTTACCAGCAAATCTCTGATCAGCCCTGGCCAGGGACTTCCCTGTTACGGCCAATCGAGCACAGCACAACATCAACCCTCAATACCGGGAGAGACGAAACCCCTCGTATCGCTCATTGCCTCCATGTGACTCGGGACTGTACCCAAAAACCACCGTTTTGCACGCCCTCATGGACGTGGTAAGGTGGAGATCAAAGCACAGTAGGAAGCACACAAGACCCTATGACGATCTCGGGTCTACAGACTAACCTGCACAAGTGTCACCTGAGAACTGCCATCTGACGTGAGGTATAATACCATCTGGGAGTTCTCGGCGAGTCTATCCAGTGTACCCAGTCTCAACTGAGCACCCGTATACCATCTCTGATGTCAAACACCAATGGATATGGGATCTTCCATCGCGCATCGCATGGGTCGAGAAGCGTATACGCTAGTCTACACTGGTATATCGATGCCCCATCTCGATACACCTACGACTAGGGACCTTGAAGGATGTACTTATGGACTACCATGTCCCCACTAGTATGATCTGTATCATAATCCAGGTAGTCAAGTACACATCCTAAGGGCTTTACCAACATGTAACTATAAGACAGTTTAAAGAGACTAGTATACATGTTAAGATAAAGAGCAACCAGATAGCATACTATCATATCGAGCAAGAAAGTCATCTCTATATATGTCCAAGCATCCAATATAATATACATCATCTGTACAATACTGGCCTCTAGGGCATACATACAACTAACAATCTCCCACTTGCACTAGGGCCAGCTACTGTAGTATCGCATACCAAGCATCCCGAAGAGTCTCTCAAACTGTATCTGGGGAATGGCCTTCGTGAGTGGATCCGCTGTGTTATTCTTCGTGTCAACCCTCCTGACCTCGATCTCCCGACGATCAACTATCTCCCGGATCAGGTGATACCGCCTCAGAATATGTCTAGATCGCTGATGGGACCTGGGTTCCTTGGACAAAGCTACCGCTCCATTGTTATCGCAATTCAAACGTATTGGATGCTCAATGGATGGAACCACTCCAAGTTCAGTAATGAACTTCTTGATCCAGACAGCCTCTTTGGCAGCATCGTTGGCAGCGATGTATTCAGCCTCCATCGTCGAGTCTGCCACGGTTTGTTAGGTCCACGTTACCTCTCCCGGTACTTTCGGGGTTGCGGAAACGGTAAATCAAAATTTTTCTAAACTTTGTAACATGGACCGTAAAAGCCGGTTCTTTGCTAAACAAAATACTAGCATCCTAACATGAGAAGTATCTACTCGGTTTGGGGTTATACCTCAACTTGAACTCCTTCTCTTCTTGTTGTTCTTCTCTTCTTGTTGTTCTTCTCTTTGCATGCTCGATGGTTGATCCGGACTTTGGCCACCTCCGCGGCCTCCTTGAGTCGAAGACGATCCACCCGAGAGATGTACACCGAGCTCCACCTCAAGCCGAGGTAACTAGGGCAAGGAGATTGCTAATCTAGAAGCCCTAGGATGTGTAAAGAAGATGTATGGATGTGCTTGTCAAGTGGAATCCTTTTTCTCTCAACACATGAGATCAAAGGAAAAATCAAGAGGAGGAAGAAGGAGAAGCAACTATGGAAATGTTTCTCATTTCTTTTCTATGAGAGAGAATGAGAAAGAGCAAATGAAAAGGTTAACCAAGAGAAAACCTAACCATGGTTTCAATAATGCAAAAACCATTTTCATTATTAATCCCATCAAGATAAAGGTGATGGCTACAAATGACATGACCATTATCATAACAAAAGAAAAAGAAAACCAAAGAATACTTTAGATCTTTCAAGAAGATCCAAGTCAACTTTGGTCACATAGTCAAGATGGTTAAATGGTCAATGTAATTAGCCATAACATAATTATCAACGAAAAGATTAGTAAATAATGTCCCCGGCTCATAATGGTTTTGACCAAACGAAATGTCAAAACCCTAATGAGTCCGCCTCAAAATGGTTTTGACCGAATCAACTGTCAAAACCCTAATGAGCTTTCCACATAACGGTTTTGGCCGAACCAACTGCCAAAACCCTAATGAGGCACTTCCTCCTTCATCGCTCCGGAAAACTGTGCATACACACCTGCATCCGTATTCCGTAGAATGCGGATGCACAGAAGACAAAACAAATCCATCCGTGCAATACTAGGATCTGGCTTAAACCAAAGCCCACTAGTATTGCCTGCCCGAACACCACACGCACACGAGTGTACGTAAGTGATCGCAGCCCTGCCGTAAAACCATACGGCCTCTACACGTTTCGCTCAGTGCAGAGAAACTCTCTGTGTGGGACTCTAAAGACTCGACACTACGCTGGCAGTGGGTTTAACCACAGACCGCAAGCGGCACTAGCTGTACGTAACGGTCCCCAGGTAGATGTCGATAAGAAGGCCGATGAGGTAAACCCATCCGAACTCCTACCGAGTCTGTATGTGACAACCTCCGTACAGTCCGGTCTGTTCGTCTGATACATCGCATGGCGGGCCTAGGGGGCGGTAAACGTCAGTCCCCTAATAGCGGTACAGTCGTGTCGGAGTGAAGCCCAATACACCCTGAGATAACACTGGAAACCTACCAGTATATCTCGCTTGCCCTGGCCAGGGACTACTCGTGTAATGGCTCTCCTAGACACAGCGCGATGTCAACCCCCAATACCGGGAGAGACGAATCCTGTCTAACCGTCACTGCCTCCAAGTGCTTCGGGACTGCTCCCAACTACTACATGTTTGCACGACTCAGTAGAGCCGTGGTAGGGTAGTAATCAAAGAACAGTGGGAACACACTCGAGGCGAAGTGACAGTGTCAAGTCAGCGGACTAAGCTGTACTCATGTCACCTGGGAACTGATGACTGACGATAGGTATAATACCAACCATCAGTTCCCGACGAGTCCTGTCCAGTGTACTCGTAACCCAACGAGCACCCGCAGACTATCTCAAGTACGACGTACCGACGGCTGTGGGACAGACCGTCTCCCGTGCTGGGATGAGAAGCGCATACGCTAGTCTACTCCGGAGCATCGATGCCCTATCTCGATACTCCCACGACTAGGGACGTGTATAAGGATGTGCTTGTAGATTACCCAGCCCCCACGAGTGTGATCGCCATCACAACGCCGGTAATCAAGCAAAGATCCTAAGGGCTCTACTAATGCGTATAGGTGATATAATAAATAAACACACATGTACACATTAAAGCAGAGACAAACTAAGTAGCATACTACTATATTGAGCAAGATTGTCTGTACAACTGTGAATATCCCAAGCTTCCATCAAGTAATATACATACTACTATGATACAATAATGGCCCCTAGGGCATATACACTAACAATCTCCCACTTGCACTAAGGCCATGTACTGGCGTATCGAAGACCTAGCATCTCGATCAGCCGCTTGAACTGAGTCTGGGGTAAAGCCTTCGTGAATGGGTCCGCAGTGTTGTCCTTTGTGTTCACTCTCCGCACCTCGATCTCGTGTCGATCAATGATCTCCCTGATCAGGTGATACCGCCTTAAGATGTGCCTGGATTTCTGATGGGACCTTGGTTCCTTCGCTAAAGCTATAGCCCCATTGTTATCGCAATACAAAGGTATTGGGTCAACAATGGACGGAACCACCTGAAGTTCACTAATGAACTTCTTTATCCAGACCGCCTCTTTTGCGGCATCGCTTGCAGCAATGTATTCAGCCTCCATCGTCGAGTCTGCGACGGTATCCTGCTTGGAACTCCTCCAACATACCGCCCCTCCGTTGAGGGTAAACACAAAACCCGAGACGGACTTGCTGTCATCTTTGTCACTCTGGAAGCTTGAATCGGTAAAGGACTCGACCCTGAGGTCTCCATTACCGTAAACCAGGAACATCTCCTTAGTCCTTCTTAGGTACTTGAGAATGTTCTTCACTGCTGTCCAGTGGTCCTCCCCTGGGTCTGACTGATACCGGCTTACCGCGCTCAACGCGTAAGCTACATCTGGTCTTGTACATAGCATCTCATACATTATAGATCCTACCGCCGAAGCGTAGGGTATAGTGCTCATGCGAACCCTCTCCTCGTCAGTCTTAGGAGACATCTTCTTGGAGAGGGTAATTCCGTGCAATGCGGGTATGTTACCGCGCTTGGAACCCTCCATACTAAATCTCTTTAGTACGGTCTCTATGTACCTGGACTGTGAAAGCCCCAACAGTTTCTTGGATCTATCTCTATAGATCTTGATCCCCAGAATGTACGAGGCATCACCCAGGTCCTTCATGGAGAACCTTTGTGACAAAAACATCTTGACCGATTGTAGCATAGGAATGTCATTTCCTATCAAAAGAATGTCGTCCACGTACAAGACTAGGAATACGACAGTTCGTCCTACAATCTTCTTATATACACAGGGTTCATCTTCGTTCTTGATGAAATCAAATTCCTTGATTGCCTCATCAAAACAGATGTTCCAGCTCCGCGATGCCTGCTTTAATCCATAAATGGATTTAAGCAACTTGCACACCCTTCCGCTGCTCCCACTGTCTACGAAACCTTCTGGTTGATCCATGTAAACGCACTCTTCCAAACAACCATTTAGGAAAGCCGTCTTAACATCCATCTGCCAGATTTCATAGTCATGGAAGGCAGCAATGGCAAGTAAGATCCGAATGGATTTGAGCATAGCCACCGGAGAAAAAGTCTCGTCATAGTCCAAACCAGGTCTTTGACGAAAACCTTTTGCAACGAGTCTAGCTTTATAGGTTTCCACCTGCCCATCTACATCAAGTTTCCTTTTGTAGATCCATTTGCATCCAACGGGTTTTACCCCAGGTGGAGCAATATCCAAGGTCCACACTTTATTGGCGTACATGGACTCCATTTCGGATTGCATTGCTTCCTGCCACATATCAGAGTCCCTACTGATAATGGCCTGCCTGAAACTGGTAGGGTCATCTTCTTCGAAGATGCGATCCTCTCGATCCCCGTCAATGAGAAAACCGTAGTATCTCTCGGGCGGATGAGAAATCCTACCAGATCTGCGGAGTGGCTGAGGCTCGTTTGGGGCTATTGAATCTAGCGGTTCCACCAAATCTTTTGTTAAAGTTTGTGTTTCTGGAATTTCATCCAGTTCTACCGTGCTGCTACTAATGTTTTTAACAAGAAATTCTTTTTCTAAAAATGTGGCATTTCTTGAAACAATTATCTTCTGTTCCTCTGCATGGTAGAACAGATACCCACTTGAATCTTTTGGGTATCCCACAAACTTACACAAAACTGCCCGTGCCTCAAGTTTGTCTGGGTTCTGCTTTTTGACATAAGCTGGGCAACCCCAAATCATAACACGTTTAAGATACAAACTCTTACCACTCCATATTTCATACGGAGTCTTAGGCACGGATTTGGATGGAACTTGATTCAATAGATGTGCTGCAGTTTGAAGTGCATATCCCCAGAATGAAAGAGGTAACTCAGCACTACTCATCTTGGAGCGAACCATATCCAATAGGGTACGATTCCTCCGCTCCGATACACCGTTGTGCTGTGGTGTATAAGGAGGAGTAAGCTGAGAGAGAATACCATTCTTTTTTAAGTAATCTAGGAATTCCGTGCTTAAGTACTCCCCTCCCCTGTCAGACCGGAGGATCTTGATACTTTTGCCTGTCTGGTTCTCTACTTCGTTTCTAAATTCCTAGAATTTCTCAAAAGCTTCAGATTTGTGTTTCATCAGATACACATATCCGAACCTAGAGAGATCGCCAGTGAATGTGATGAAGTACGAGAACCCACCCCTTGCATGTATAGACATCAGACCACATACATCACTATGTACGAGTCCCAAGAGCTCTGCTGCTCTTTCTCCATGTCCGGTGAACGGAGATTTGGTCATCTTCCCTTTGAGACAAGACTGACAAGTTTCATAAGATGAAAACTCGAACGCATCCAAGAGTCCATCTTTATGCAACTTACTCAGTCTTTTCTCTCCGATATGACCAAGTCTACAATGCCACAAGTAGGATTCATTCGTATCTGAATTCTTCCTCTTGCGTGTGTTTTGTATATTGAGAACTGTATTCTGATTTAGAACGTAGATACCATTACACAGTATACCCTCTGCAACCAGTACCTTATGAAGGTAAATGTTCATGATATTCTTTTCAAGAAAAAAGTTATATCCATCTTTATCGAGTAAAGAAACTGATATGATGTTTCAAACCATGGAGAGTACATAGTAGCAATCGTTCAAAATCATAGTCTTGCCATTTGGCAATACTAGGTGATATTCACCGACGGCTGCCGCATTAACTTGTGCTCCGTTCGCTACTCTGAGCGACATATCACCCGGTGCAACTATCCTACTTTTTCTCAGTCCCTGCAATAAATTACAGATATGAGATCCTGATCCGGTATCAAGTACCCAGGAGGTAGGGCTGACCGTAAAACAGTTCTCAATTACAAGAACACCTGAAGTAGATGCAAAACCATGCTTCTTCTTCAACTGGGTATCCTGGAAATCCATACAGTCCCCTTTCCCTTTCTCATACTCATGACTGTTGTCACAAGTTAGAGCTGAACCAACTTTCCCCAGTCCCGAATAAGAATTCGGATCGGTCAAGCGATACATTTTATTATCTTGATTAGGGCGTGAAAAGGTTGCTGCCTGGAGAGAGAGAAAAGAAACACTCAGCGTGTGCTCTTGCAAGATTAGATTGGTTTATTAATTTATCTAACCAGGATTTCTCCCACTGTTTCCTCAAATTCTTCTTAAAACCTTTTTAAAAAAAGAACTAGCCGGGTTTTAATTCACGTCACAATACTTGCTTAACCTTTCAGCCAGGCTAGTGTCGGTACTTCGAGAGAGGTTTTCCAACGCTTTCGCGAAGTTCCTTAATTAAATAACCTCTTTTCCCTGGGGGCGTAGCCCCGCTAACACCTTTCTAGACACCTACTAGGTTTATAGCATTGATCGTTAAGTGAAATAATCTCCCGAGAGTAATCCAACTCATTAGTGGGATCGGGATCCAACTGTCATTGTGTGATAACCTAGATGGAATCCACTCTAGTCACCACACTCCAGAAGGTATGCTAAATCTGCAAGTTTCAGTTCTTTTGAAACTCCCGATGTGGCTTTTGCCCCTAGGACCCAAGTGTTCTTGACACAGTCAACAAATCAAAGAGTCCTAGTCAAGTTCATCCCGTCGTTGTCTTGATTGCATTAAACCCACCTGCATAACCCTTGACACAGTCAACAAGGTTATACAAATGTCCTAACCAATCACATTGTATCCAGCAAATAAGCAACACTTAGCTACCGTTCACTGCGCCTTGACACAGTCAACAAACGCAGCACGAATACTAAGTATAACTTATAAGAAACGACGGAGGGCTACGGCTTGGTTTTTAGCGAAAAACCCGTTAATGTAATGAACTTGATATCGTTGAAGGAACGTGATACACCTTTTTGAAAATATAGTGGCGAAAACTTTTGCTAAAGAGGTCACTCCCTGTGAAGGGATCTCGGCTCTTTCCTCGTCGAATGTGGTGCTGGATATTCCAAAATGAATACCTCGATGCAAAGCAAGAATAATCGACTATAGTGAAGTTATTACGCTGACGCAAACTTTTGTCCAAGGGGTCACTCCCGGTGAAGGGATCTCGGCCCTTGCCTCGTCGACTGAGGTGCTGGGCATTCATAACCGAATACCTCGATGCAAAACAAAAGTGAACGTCCTTGCAATAACAGCTTTTTGAAAAAAAAACTTGTTCCAACAACGTCTTTTAGGTTTATTTTCTTGCATTAGTTCTTTTAATGCGTCCCATCATTTAAATCCTACCATTGCAGAAAACAACCAAAATATGATGTACGCTTATGCCATTCGCATTCGCCACGGGGCCCCGTCATCACCCGTTAGGTTAGTTAACTAACGACAGAGAGGGGGCTGGGCTAGCGCGGCTGTAAAACATAAGCAACGCCTAAATAGTTATTATATATATAGCAATGATAGCCAATCCAGATCACAGATGAACACTTTGGATATACTAGGAACCCGCGATTCGTTCGAGCCTGCAACGAAAAGCGGATTACACGGTCGCGATGAATAGCCAAAACCCCACCCAAGACCCCTACGGGTGCGGCAAACTACCCGCCAAGTACCCGAAGCGAAGCAACCTCCCTCAACGCCATGAGTAGGCCACTCGGCACATTGAGATACCCGGTAGTTTGTGCACCCCCTCCATGGGTCTATCCTAGGAGCAAAAACAGTAAAAAGAATTATACAATGACGGCTACAATCCCGACCCGGTTGTGCGGCCATACAAATAATATTACATCAATTTACAAATTTATTACATGAATGAAAGAAAAAGAAACTCTCATCTCACATCCACCCCGGCTATTCATCCACGACAATCCAACGAGTTCATATACACAAACCATCAACAACAATCACAGATCACAGATATGTATAACCCCGACTAATCGACATATAGCGATTAGCCGACGTTCAATACATATGAACATCACAGATATAACCTTTATAGTCAAAGTATATTGAAGTTCGGAAAAATACGGATTTATAGGCCCCCAAAAACAAATTTCTATTCTGGAAAATCTGGGCACATATAAACCATCTTAAAAATCCTAAAACCAAGTCAGAAACACACTGCACCAAAATCGACCCAGCAACTCACCAAGATGGCCGCGGTTCCGCGGCAATAGCTTGCTATTGCCGCGGAAACGCGGCTCTTTGGTCGAGTTGCTGGCTCGTTTTTGGTGGCTTTTTTCTAAAAACCCTGAGATGATTTTTGGAGTATAACAAATTTTTTTTTGACCAGAAAAAATTTTAACAGAAACTCAGGTTTTTATAACTCGGTTTTTCGATTTTTCCGTTTCGAACTTCTATACACTTCACTACCAAGCTAGTTTAAGTTTAGTTAGGCTCTGATACCACTGTTAGGTCCACGTTACCTCTCCCGGTACTTTCGGGGTTGCGGAAACGGTAAATCAAAATTTTTCTAAACTTTGTAACATGGACCGTAAAAGCCGGATCTTTGCTAAACAATACACTAGCATCCTAACATGAGAAGTATCTACTCGGTTAGGGGTTATACCTCAACTTGAACTCCTTCTCTTCTTGTTGCTCTTCTCTTCTTGTTGTTCTTCTCTTCTTGTTGTTCTTCTCTTTGCATGCTCGATGGTTGATCCGGACTTTGGCCACCTCCGCGGCCTCCTTGAGTCGAAGACGATCCACCCGAGAGATGTACACCGAGCTCCACCTCAAGCCGAGGTAACTAGGGCAATGAGTTGCTAATCTAGAAGCCCTAGGATGTCTAGAAAAGATGTATGGATGTGTTTGTCAAGAGGAATCCTTTTTCTCTCAACACATGAGATCAAAGGAAAAATCAAGAGGAGGAAGAAGGAGAAGCAACCATGGAAATGTTTCTCATTTCTTTTCTATGAGAGAGAATGAGAAAGAGCAAATGAAAAGGTTAACCAAGAGAAAACCTAACCATGGTTGCAATAATGCAAAAAACATTATCATTACTAATCCCATCAAGATAAAGGTGATGGCTACAAATGACATGACCATTATCATAACAAAAGAAAAAGAAAACCAAAGAATACTTTAGATCTTCCAAGAAGATCCAAGTCAACTTTGGTCACATAGTCAAGATGGTCAAATGGTCAATGTAATTAGCCATAACATAATTATCAACGAAAAGATTAGTAAATAATGTCCCCGGCTCATAATGGTTTTGACCAAACGAAATGTCGAAACCCTAATGAGTCCGCCTCAAAATGGTTTTGACCGAATCAACTGTCAAAACCCTAATGAGCTTGTCATATAACGGTTTTGGCCGAACCAACTGCCAAAACCCTAATGAGGCACCTCCTCCTTCATCGCTCCGGAAAACAGTGCATACACACCTGCATCCGTATTCCGTAGAATGCGGATGTACAAAAGACAAAACAAATCCATCCGTGCAATACTAGGATCTGGCTTAAACCAAAGCCCACTAGTATTGCCTGCCCGAACACCACACGCACACGAGTGTACGTAAGTGATCGCAGCCCTGCCGTAAAACCATACGGCCTCTACACGTTTCGCTCAGTGCAGGAAAACTCTCTGTGTGGGACTTTAAAGACTCGACACTACGCTGGCAGTGGGTTTAACCACAGTCCGCAAGCGGCACTAGCTGTACGTAACGGTCCCCAGGTAGATGTCGATAAGAAGGCCGATGAGGTAAACCCATCCGAACTCCTACTGAGTCTGTATGTGACAACTTCCGTACTGTCCGGTCTGTTCGTCTGATACATCGCATGCGGGCCTAGGGGGGCGGTAAACGTCAGTCCCCTAATAGCGGTATAAGTCGTGTCGGAGTGAAGCCCAATACACCCTGAGATAACACTGGAAACCTACCAGTATATCTCGCTTGCCCTGGCCAGGGACTACTCGTGTAATGGCTCTCCTAGACACAGCGCGATGTCAACCCCCAATACCGGGAGAGACGAATCCTGTCTAACCGTCACAGCCTCTAAGTGCTTCGGGACTGCTCCCAACTACTACCTGTTCGCACGACTCAGTAGAGCCGTGGTAGGGTAGTAATCAAAGAACAGTGGGAACACACTCGAGGCGAAGAGACAGTGTCAAGTCAGCGGACTAAGCTGTACTCATGTCACCTGGGAACTGATGACTGACGATAGGTATAATACCAACTATCAGTTCCCGACGAGTCCTGTCCAGTGTACTCGTAACGCAACGAGCACCCGCATACTATCTCAAGTACGACGTACCGACGGCTGTGGGACAGACCGTCTCCCGTGCTGGGATGAGAAGCGCATACGCTAGTCTACTCCGGAGCATCGATGCCCTATCTCGATACTCCCACGACTAGGGACGTGTATAAGGATGTGCTTGTAGATTACCCATCCCCCACGAGTGTGATCGCCATCACAACGCCGGTAATCAAGCAAAGATCCTAAGGGCTCTACTAATGCGTATAGGTGATATAATAAATAAACACACATGTACACATTAAAGCAGAGACAAACCAAGTAGCATACTACTATATTGAGCAAGATTGTCTGTACAACTGTGAATATCCCAAGCTTCCATCAAGTAATATACATACTAGTATGATACAGTAATGGCCTCTAGGGCATATACACTAACACGGTTTCCTGCTTGGAATTCTTCCAGCTAACCGCCCCTCCGTAAAGGGTAAAGACAAATCCCGACTGCGACTTAGAGTCGTCCTTATCACTCTGGAAGCTCGAATCGGTAAAGGACTCCACTTGGAGTACTCCGTTACCATACACCAAGAGCATCTCTTTAGTCCTTCGTAAGTACTTGGGAATGCTCTTCACAGCTGTCCTGTGACTTTCTCCAGGATCATCTTGATACCTGCTCACTACACTTAGTGAGTATGCTACATCGGGTCTGGTACATAACATCGCATACATGATAGAGCCTACAACCGAAGCATAGGGTATCCCTTGCCTGCGAGCTCTTTCCAAATCCGTCTTGGGAGACATCTCCTTGGAGAGAGTGTCTCCAGAGATCGTGGGTAAGTTCCCACGCTTGGATTCTTCCATACTAAACCTCTTTGGTATGGTGTCAATGTAACTGGATTGGGACAATCCCAGTATCCGTTTGGATCTATCTCTATAGATCCTATTTCCCAATATGCAGGAGGCATCACCAAGAACTTTCATTGAGAATCTTTGTGATAAGAAGAGCTTGACCGATTGCAGCATAGAAATATCATTTCCTATCAAGAGTATGTCGTCCACGTACAATACGAGGAAGATAACCTTACACTCTGCCACCTTCTTGTAGATACAAGGTTCATCTACATTTTTGACGAAATCAAACTCTTTGATAACGACGTCAAAGCAGATGTTCCAACTCCGCGATGCTTGCTTTAATCCATAAATGGATTTAAGCAGCTTGCACACCTTCCCGCTGCTCCCACTGTCTACGAAGCCCTCTGGCTGAGTCATGTACACGCACTCTTCTAAATCACCGTTTAGAAAGGCGGTCTTAACATCCATTTGCCAGATTTCATAGTCATGATATGCAGCGATGGCAAGCATGATCCGGATGGATTTAAGCATAGCCACTGGAGAAAACGTTTCGTCATAGTCTACACCTGGTCTTTGACGAAAACTCTTTGCAACAAGTCTAGCTTTGAAAGTCTCCACTTTCCCATCTACACCAAGTTTTTTCTTGAAGATCCACTTGCTCCTAATGGGTTTTACCCCTTCAGGAGCAACATCCAAAGTCCATACTTTGTTGGTGTACATGGATTCCATCTCAGACCGCATTGCATCCAGCCATTTCACTAAGTCCTTACTCGTGATGGCCTGCTCGAAGCTAGTTGGGTCATCATCTTCCATGATGCAATCCTCGCTTCCACCATCAATGAGAAAACCGTAGTATCTCACAAACGGATGAGAAACCCTGCTAGATCGACGGAGCGGCTGGGGTTCGTCAGGTACTACTGAATCCTCTGGTTCTACCAAGTCTTCGGTTATAGTTTGTGTCGCTGGAACCTCTTCCAGTTCTACCTCAATACCACTTGTCTGTTTCATAAGAAAACCCTTTTCTAAGAAAGTGGCATGTCGAGAAGCAAACACTTTTTGTTCCTCGGAGTGGTAGAAGATATACCCTCGCGAATGTTTGGGATATCCAACAAACTTACATAGAACAGACCTTGCCTCGAGTTTGTCCGGATTTTGTGTTTTAACATAGGCCGGACAACCCCATATCTGAATAAAATTAAGATATGGTCTCTTACCATTCCATATCTCATATGGAGTGGTAGGCACTGATTTGGTTGGAACTCTATTCAATAGGTATGCAGCTGTCTCCAGTGCATATCCCAAGAAGGAAATAGGTAACTCAGCTGCACTCATCATAGAGCGCACCATATCTAATAGGGTGCGGTTTCTCCGCTCCGATACACCGTTGTGCTGTGGTGTATAAGGAGGAGTAAGCTGAGAGAGAATCCCATTCTCTTTTAGATAATGTCTGAATTCATTGCTTAAGTATTCTCCTCCTCGATCAGATCGAAGGATCTTAATACTTTTGCCCGTTTGGTTCTCTACTTCGTTTTTATATTCTCTGAATTTCTCAAAAGCTTCAGATTTGTGTTTCATTAAGAACACATATCCGAATCTTGAGAGATCTTCAGTGAATGTAATGAAGTAGGAAGAACCATCCCTGGCATGTGTAGACATGGGACCGCATACATCGCTATGCACTAGTCCCAAGAGTTCTGTAACTCTTTCTCCGTGTCAAGTAAACGGAGTTTTGGTCATCTTGCCTTTGAGACATGAATGGCAAGTATCATAAGATGATAATTTGAACGAATTCAAATATCCATCTTTATGTAACTTAGCCAGTTGTGTCGCATTGATATGACCAAGTCTACAATGCCACAAGAAGGATTCGTTCATTTCTGAACTTTTCCTCTTATGTGTGTTTTGTATATTGAGGACTGTATTTTGATTTAGAATGAATATGCCATTATGTAACGAGCCTGATGCAATCAACTTTTGATCTAGGAATATGTTCATACCATTATCATTTTCTATAAAATTATATCCTTCTTTACTTAATAAAGAAACTGATATAATGTTGCACATCATGTTCGGTATATAATAGCACTCATTTAGAATCAGAGTATCACCACTTGGTAATACTAGGTGATATTCACCAACTGCTTTTGCTGCAATACTTGCACCATTCCCTACTTGAACGGAATGATCACCTTTTCCCAGTTCTCTACCTTTCCGTAGCCCATGCAACTGTTTACATATGTGGGATCCTGATCCGGTATCCAATACCCAGGACGTAGGGTGAACTGAAAAACAGTTCTCAATGACAAACACACCCGAAGAAGGTGATCAACATGCATGTTCTCCGTTTGGGCGGCGTGAGAATCCAGATATTCTCCTGTTTCCTGTTCATTCTTATAACACTTATAAGATAGAACGGGTTCAACGTTCCCCTGCACAGTATAACATGCTGGTTCGGTCAATACATCCATATTATTATCTTGATTAAAGCATGACATGGTCGCTACCTGGAGAGAGAGAGAAGAAAACGCTTTAGCGTATGCTCTTGCAAGATCAGATTGGTTATTATCTTATCTAATAAGGATGGCTCCCACTGGTTTTTATCAAATCTTCCTTCAAACCTTAAAAGGAAAGATTAGCCGGGATTAATTACACCCTACAACTTCGCCGAACTTTCAGCCAGGCCAGTGTCGGTACTTTGAGGGAGGTTCCCCGTGCTTTCGCACGGACCTAATTAAAGTAAACCTCGTCTTCCCAGAGGAGTAACCCCATTGACACCTTTCTAGACACCTACTTGATCGGCTAATTGTCCTGTGTAAAACTCTCCCAGGAGTAACAATTACTCGCAGTGGGTATCGGGATCCAACTATCTCATAGAAGGCATGCAATCTCATTGCAAATTTCAACACTTGAAATTCCCGATAATGCTTTTGCCCCTAGCGTCCCATAACCTTGACGGAGGCCAAACTACCCACAAGGCGCTAGTCAAGTTCAACCCGTCATTTCTTGATTGAATTAAACCCACCCGTACGACCCTTGACGGAGGCCAAACTACGCCGTACGAATACCCTAATCCAATCGCATCATATGCTAGCAGATTAGCACTAGTTAGCTACCATACACTACGCCTTGACGGAGGCCAAACTACCGCAGCATGAATACTAAGTAGTACTTATCTGAAATGACGGAGGGCTACGCAGGTTTTTCTGAAAACCTATTGCGTAATGAACTTGATATCGTTGTAGAATCAAATGAATTTTGAAATGGAGTGTTTTTTAGGCTTTTTGTAGTTTTGCTAAAGGGGTCACTCCCGGTGAAGGGATCGTCGGCCCTTTCCTCGTCGAATGAGGTGCGGGATATATCATATATATCACTGTGCAAAGCAGAAACTATAAAAGCAAACAAAAGACAAACCGAGTGTGTAGCATCAGCCAGTTATTGCTAAAGGGGTCACTCCCGGTGAAGGGATCTCGGCCCTTTCCTCATCGAATAAGGTGCAGGGTATATCATATATACCGCTATGCAAAGCAAAACTGTAGCTACCCCTTTTTATTTAAAAATTTGATTCTACAACATCTATTAGGTTTCTTTTCTTTCATTAATCACATTAATGAACTCCCATCATTTAAGTCACCTAAACATCACAGATAAATACGACGTACACTTATGCCATCCGCATTCGCCTCGATGTCCCCTCGTGCACCGTTAGGTTAGGTAACTAACGACAGAGCAGGGCAGGGCTAGTGCGGGTGTAAAACATAAGTAACGCCTATATAATATATCATATATACTATATACTGTATCCATCAGAACATATCAAATGATCACATCACAGATATCGCAGCAGAAACATTGATATAATGTGGGATATACTAGGACGTCCGTATTTAGTATTTAGCCAAAATAGAAAATACGGATTCTACAGTCGCGATGAATAGCCAAGCCCACACCCTGGACCCCTACGAGAGCGGAAAGCGACCCTACCAATTCTGGAGTTTAGGAGACCCGGTCTCGACTCCTCGAGATGGCCTCCCACTGAACCCCAGAACCCGGTCACCTGTGCTCCCCTCCTTTGGTCCATCCTAATGCGGAAAAGTAAATAATATACAACACTGGTGACACAACCTCAACCCGGAAGTGCCCCTGATAAAAGAATATTACATTACATTTGAATTTACATGAATGAAAATATAAAACTCTCATCTCACAAAAAAACCCCCGGCTATTCAATTGCGACAATCCTGCATATCATATCTCAGCAACACATAATATCTCATATCATCAACGTAAGTAAGTATGCATACACCGATTGCCGTCGACGTACAGCAACGACAATCGGTAAATACATACTACACTTACGGTCACAGAAAAGAAAGTGTAAAACTGCAATATCTGGAATCCACATTCTCTTTAGACATCGTAAATGCGAAGTATCACATACCTCGTATTTCATGTCTTATAATATGAATTCCACACATTGCATCTCATTCCAGTTAAATTAGACGGCATTAAAGTTTTCGAACGAATGATCAAATACCCAAAATTCCCTAAACCTCAACACTTGAGCGGAGTTCAAAAACCCGGAGTGTGATACAGTGGTAGCGGTCCAGCCGTAGAAGGGTCAAGCCAACGCCTCACATGTGGCACGCCATACTGCCCCAAACCCTAAGGTTCAAAAGGCAGTTCAAGACGGTCACATAATCGAGTTAAGGTTTGTTGTCTTCTAGAGGGTCCACCATAAACAAACTTGCACGTATTTCCGAAAGATTTTAAACCCCGTGAAAAGTGAGCAAATGATATTCGTTCAAATACTTCAATACATTCTAATTTATCCGGAAAAGAAACGAAATGAAAATTCCGATCGAATCGTCGAGTCCAAAACCATCTCCAGAATTTTCAACAGTATATTCAGATTAAAGATACTCAAAACAATGTACAAGCAGTGTAAGGAGTTACTGTGCAAAAAGGAAGCCATGAAGCCATTATATGGCCGCGGAGCCGCGGCCTAAGCCAAGTTGTGTCGCGGTTCGGCGGCGGTTTGTTCAGATCATGGGTTCGTTTTTCACAGTAGTTGTTATATTTGCCGGCTGTAATTTTTAAGTATTTTTAATTCTGAAAATAACCAGATTGTGAAAAAAGTCCAGAGAGCTCCCAAAAATCCGTATTTTCGGTTCGATCGGAGTTTTAACTTCGTAAAGGTGTCGCCTAATGTTCTAGGTCGGCTCTGATACCAATGAAAGGTTTTCCCAGCACCCTATGTATTGTTTTGAAGCATCACATGTCACAAAGATTGAATTTTTATGGTGCTAAGTAAGCAAGCAAAGGAATCGATCCTAGAAAATTAGGGTTTCGAAAGATAAAGCCAATAAAAACTAGGGTTTCGAGACTACAACCTTTGTAGCTCTCTTTCGGTAGACCCTTTGGCCTCTTGGGTGTTGGAAGAAGGTCCTCTTGATGTCTTCTCACGTCCACGACGATCCTCCCGGAGTTCCTCGTCCAAGCTCGCAACTTCGATTATCAAGATGAGAAACGAAGAGAACACTCTAAACAAGTTGGCAAAACTTGTGTAGAATGATGTTGTGGTTAAGATTCTCACTTCAAAAACCTTTCTTTATGTGTGTTTTACTCACTAGAAAAAACTAGAGAGCAAAAGGAAGAAGGAGGAGGAAGATGATGGCTTATGTTTTAACAAGAGTAGAAAAATAATCACCCTATTCAAGGAAAAAGAAAATATATGTATATATATTTTTTAATCCTCATCTCAAACCATGGTTAGATGATGGAGACATTATTTAACTTGAGTTTGAAACACAAAGAGAAGGATAACTCATGGTAATAAGTAGGTGAGCATGGTTAGGTTTAAAGAAGAATGTAGAACCAAGCAAGAATTATCCTTATCTTTTCTATTTTGTTTTAAACAATAAATCAAATAATAATCCATATATTCAACCATGGTGTGAGTCTTATATTGCCATCATATTCCATGTATAAGCAACCATGAAGGTTGATGTATGTATGTATGTGTGTATGCACATCCA
Organism: Agapanthus africanus; assembly: GCA_030015575.1. Lineage (NCBI taxonomy): Eukaryota > Viridiplantae > Streptophyta > Magnoliopsida > Asparagales > Amaryllidaceae > Agapanthus > Agapanthus africanus. The sequence goes on along the minus strand of JASDDO010000012.1, from coordinate 290,386,000 downwards.
TATGTGAATGAAACTAAAAGAAAGAAAAACATACATGCATGCATACATCCATCATATATATATAAGAAAAGGTTTTAAGTGAGAAAGCTAATGGTTAAATGATAAATCAACACTTGATTTATCAATCCAGCCATATCACATATGACCCTACCAAAAGCAAGCCACCCGATCAATATACGGTATCATATACGCGCATTTTAATCGGGTCCATACGCATATCGCATACACGCACCACAACGTTTTGCCTGGACTAGGTAACTTCTTTATGGGACTCTAAGACTCGTCAATACGCCGGCAGAGGGTGATGATCATATCAAGCACCCCCAAGCCGCAAGCGGTCAGCTAAACGTAACGGCCATCCGGGTATTGAGCGATCAGAAGAAAACAAGCGAACCTGCTACAACTCCCGTTGAGCCAACCGACAACACTTCCCGTACAGTCCGGTCTCCTCGTCTGATATGTTGCATATCAAGTCTAGGGGTGGTAAACGTCAGACCCCAATAACCGATAAGTCGTTCCGATGTAAAGCTCATAACGGGTCGAGAAACTACTGGTAACACTTACCAGCAAATCTCTGATCAGCCCTGGCCAGGGACTTCCCTGTTACGGCCAATCGAGCACAGCGCAACATCAACCCCCAATACCGGGAGAGACGAAACCCCTCCTATCGCTCATTGCCTCCATGTGACTCGGGACTGTATCCAAAAACCACCGTTTTGCACGCCCTCATGGACGTGGTAAGGTGGAGATCAAAGCACAGTGGGAACCACACAAGACTCTATGACGATCTCGGGTCTACATACTAACCTACACAAGTGTCACCTGAGAACTGCCATCTGACGTGAGGTATAATACCATCTGGGAGTTCTCGGTGAGTCCGTCCAGTGTACCCAGTCTCCACTGAGCACCCGTATACCATCTCTGATGTCAAACACCAATGGATATGGGATCATCCATCGCTCATCTCATGGGTCGAGAAGCGTATACGCTAGTCTACACTGGTATATCGATGCCCCGTCTCGATACACCTACGACTAGGGACCTTGAAGGATGTACTTATGGACTACCATGTCCCCACTAGTATGATCTGTATCATAATCCAGGTAATCAATTACACATCCTAAGGGCTTTACCAGCATGTAACTATAAGACAGTTTAAAGAGACTAGTATACATGTTAAGATAAAGAGCAACCAGATAGCATACTATCATATCGAGCAAGAAAGTCATCTCTATATATGTCCAAGCATCCAATATAATATACATCATCTGTACAATACTGGCCTCTAGGTCATACATACAACTAACAATACGGGTGCTCAGTGGAGACTGGGTACACTGGACGCACTCGCCGAGAACTCCCAGATGGTATTATACCTCACGTCAGATGGCAGTTCTCCGGTGACACTTGTGCAGGTTAGTCTATAGACCCGAGATCGTCATAGAGTCTTGTGTGATTCCCACTGTGCTTTGATTTCCACCTTACAACGTCCAAGAGGACGTGCAAAACGGTGGTTTTTGGGTACAGTCCCGAGTCACATGGAGGCAATGAGTGATAGGAGGGGTTTCGTCTCTCCCGGTATTGGGGGGTTAATGTTGCGCTGTGCTCGATTGGACATAACAGGGAAGTCCCTGGACAGGGCTGATTTAGAGATTACCGGTAAGTGTTACCAGTAGTTTCTCGACCCGTTATGAGCCTCACATCGGCACGACTTATCGGTTATTGGGTTCTGACGTTTACAACCCCTAGACTTGATATACGACATAGCAGACGAGGAGACCGGACTGTACGGAAAGTGTTACCATTAGGCTTTTACAGGAGTTGGAACGGGCTTTCTTGCTGATCTTCTGATCGCTCAATACCCAGGTAGCCGTTACGTCCAGCTAGTACCGCTGACGGCTTGTGTGTGCTTGATGTGATCATCATCTACTGCCGGCGTATTGACGAGTCTTTAGAGTCCTACATAGAGGTTTTACAGGCTTAGGAAAATCGAAATAGGAGCGCATATGTGATATGTGCGGGACCGAGAATAATACTTGTATATGATACCATATTCTATTCTCGCGACTTTTTGTATCGGTCGGTTATATGTGATATTGCCGGGTTATCGAATCAAGTGTTGATTCGATAAGTCGATACATTGGATGTTAGTCGGTTATATGAGATATAACAGGATTATTAAGTCAAGTGTTGATTTAATAATTTATTATATAATTGTATATTAGATATACTAATTTACATTAACTAACATTTGTTCACTTAAGGATTTTTCTCACATGTGCACAACTTTAATATATATGTGATATATATTAAAATGTGTTTTCTTTTTGTATCATGGTTGTTGATACATCATTCATGGGTGTGCAAGACATACACCATTCTATTTTAAATGGTGGTTTATAATTATTTAAGGTAATTACAAATTAGTGGAGCTTTTGTCATAAGCATGAAGCTTGTAGAAGCTTGTGGATGCTTTGACAAAGTCCACTAACTTTGTTTTACTTTAGATTTTTATTAACCGAACCATTTTGGATTAGCCATGGTTATGTCTCTATATGAGTTAGTATATGACACTCACTCACCCATGGTTAGCTCACTTGACATGATCATTATCCTCATCTTTTCTTTTGTTCATCTTCTTCTTCTTTGAGCAAAAGAAAAGCTTGCTAGGGTTTTCAAAAGAGAGTGATACATTGTGAGAAAATAAATTCTAAAATGAACCCACTTCATATTTCTCCATCCTCTACTAGACTAGCACTTTAGTTTAGGGTGTTTGATTCACTAATTCTCTAGTTAGTGAAGTAGAAGCTTGAGTTGGCATCCCCTCGACGTAGATCATTTTCGTCCTCGAAGACTTCAAGCAAGGACGCTCCTTTAGCCTCGTAAAGCCATGCAAGAGTCCGGGAGAACAACGATCGCAGCGCAAGGACTTCAACAAGGAGCTAATGAAGTAAAGGACCGATCTACAAAGGTTGTATTTCGTATTCACTTAGTCGTAAATGGTATTTACATGCATGTGAAACCCTAATAATCTAGCAAAGATCTTGTTTAGGGTTGTTCGGCACGGCTAAAATCTTAACCGGGCATGGTTGATGCATTGAAGAACCTTATTAGAGTGCCTAGTAACCCTAGAAGTGGTATCAGAGCCTAGCTAGAGCATTAGGCTTCGTGTTTACGAAGTTAAAACTCCGATCGAACCCCGATACGACAAAATAGACCCCCTCTCTGGAAAATTTGTAAAAATGTGATTTTTTCTGCATTAAAAATACTCAAAAAAATCAGCAGGGAATTCTAAGGATACTTGTAAAATACGACCCTCTAATTCGATTAAAGCGCCGCGGAACCGCGGCAAGACCCATGCTTGCGCCGCGGTTCCGTGGCCGTCTCTGTGAATTGGGGTCTTATTTTTCTACAGTTTGATCCGTAGGTGTTTCTGCATATTTCTGGGTACTTTTAATCTGACTCAAGTGTTGAGTGTTCTGGGGATTATTTTGAATTCGTTGATTCGATCAGAAAATTTAATTTCGTTCTTTTCCCGGATAATTTAGAAAGTATTAAAATGTTTGAACGGATATCATTAACTCACTTTTTCCCGACACGAAAAACTTTCAAGCGTTGAATTTTTCTTGAGTTTAAATCTTTCGGAAAAATGTGCAAGTAACGCGATGGACCCTCTAGAAGAACACAAACCTTAACTCGATTATGTGACCGTCTGAACCGCCTCTAAACCTTAGGGTTTGGGGCAGTACGGCGTTGCCACATGTGAGGCGTTGGCTTGACCCTACTATGGCTGGACCATTGATACTGTGACGTAATCTAGAATTTTTGAACTCCGCTCAAGAGTGGAGCTATTTAGGAAATCTTGGGTATTTAATTATTCGATCGGAAAGTTTAATACTGTCTATTTATCTGGAATGTGATACAATATGTGGAATTCATACAGTTAGGCAAGAAATGCGAAGTATGTGATATTTCGGGTTTATGATGTCTGAAGTAATTGTGGATTCCAAATGTTGTAGTTTTACAGTTTCTTTTCTGCGACCGTAAGTGTAATATGTGATATCGCCGGTTTCGTTGCTATATGTCAACGACAATTGGGATGCGCATATTTACTTACGTTGATGACATGTGATGTTATGTGTTGCTGGATATGTTATATTGGATCGTCACGTTTTGAATAGCCGGGGGGTTTTATGTGAGCTGAGAGTTTTTATTTTTATTCATGTAAAATTAAATGTATGTAATATTCTTTTATTTGGGGCACTTCCGGGATGAGGATGACGTCATCATTGTATATTATTTACTTTTCCGCATTAGGTAGACCCAAGGAGGTGAGCACAAGTAACCGGGTTCTAGAGTCCAGTGGGAGACCAACTCGAGGAGTCGAGTCCGGGTCACCTAACTCTAGAATTGGTAGGATTACTTGACGCTCTCGTAGGGGTCTAGGGATGTGGGTTTGGCTATTCATCGCGACCGTGGAATCCGTGTTTTATAGAGACTCAAAATAAAACACGGACCTCCTAGTATATCCATTATTTCATATGATTCTTCTATTGCGATATCTGTGATGTGATCATTTGATATGTTATGATTTTGTCACGACCCGAAAGAGCACGTGACTGGCCCTTGAACCATATGAAGTCTATAAGACTCCATCTGATCCAAGTAAGCCAAAAGCCCAGAAATCTAAAACCATTTTAGGAGTAAATAAAGAAAACTTGTTTTTAAGGAAGTGAAGAAAACATGTTTCGAAGTCAAGGTTTTTAAATAACTAAGCCGAAATTCGATTTTTAAAATGTAAAGTCTTTTCTAAAAATTTCGGCAGAGTTTCTTTTGAAAATACTGGCCCTGAACGGGGTACAACAAGAACAATATATATATGCAATGATAAGAAGCATCCCCAAGCGGGAGCTAGCTCTTCGTCAATCGGCGGTCACAACCACGCAAGCAATATAAGATACAACGCAGAAAGGCGAGGATCAAAACTCAAAAAGAAATTCAAATAACAAGAAAACCGTAAAGCTGCTATGCGTGACTCTAAGGTCAAAATAATACATCACTAGTGTCTAAGTCTGAAACAATATAAAATTTTTGGTTGATGGAATTTCTAGATACAAAAGAATAATACATTAACAAGGGTGGTCCTGATACAAAAGAACCCACCTACCCAAGCAAGTCACCCATATGAAAGTAGTGTGGCAGAAATGCCGCTACGGAACCTGTACGGCAAAACCCTGCAAGAACTGTGGCACAACGGGGGTGAGTTGCCAACTCGTGAATAGAAAATATCTACAAGCAGAAACCGAATGCATGACCTAATCCTAGGTCAATACGATCAGATATAACTTAAACCTCAAGAGTAAGTCTGAAGCATGATAAGGTGGCAATGTAACATCTAAACATGTAGGTAGTGCCAAGTACTCGTGCCAGTGCCTCAGGTAATAACATGTCATAAAAGATAAGGTATTTCTGCATGAAGTAAATATGATGAAGTATCAAAATGGAAATCAATACACATATATTAGCGTCCCATTCCACTAATATTGGTGTAAGGGTATATATAACAGCGCCCTCATACCCTGTTATATATACAAATGAAGTGTGATTAATGTAAATCAAGTCTGTATGTGATCAAAGTCTGTATAAACGTGGATCCCGTCCACCCGTCACAGAATGACAATAAGCATCATGCATGCAAATATGGGGATATAATCAAAATCATGGAAAACATCATGAAACCTGTGCCTAGCATCAGCTCGTAAATCCTCATCTATCAGGCACTGTCACCAAGACTAGCCCTGATAAGTACGTATCATACGCTCCCTCGAAACCCGAGTGCCCAGCTTGGACCCTCGAATTTCGACGTATCTTACGCACATAGCTCCGGTCGGTATCCACAAGATAACCGCCGACAAAAAGGTAATGTCACCGGATGGTATGGTTCCCCTGACAGGCTCACCGTCTAACAAATCCAGCGATCCGTTCTCGCCCCGGGGTACCTCCGGTCCCCACCATGTACCCTCATACGGCCTCTAGGCCTCCTCGCATGAGGTATATATATATATATATATATATATATATATATCAGAACCGATAAAACTCATGGTGGAAGCTGAAATATCATACAAAGGGTAACCGGGTTTTTATAACATTTACATAATCTTTTTGAAATACCCATGGTTCCCAAATCCAGAAATATCATAGAAACAACAAATGTCTCAATGCGCATAATCATAAACCATAATGTATATGACATATAAATGAAATGCAAGTATAACAGTATATCATGCAACATGGAATAATAGTATGCACATACAAGGTCATATCCTGATGCAATAATACTACTGTGTAGTGACATGGCAATTATCGATAATGAAGTGTGTGAGCCGGCAAGCAAGTGTACGTGGAACATACGCATCATCGATAATGGTGCTGGTGTCCTAGCAACATGATAGTAATATAGCAATAAACATATGCAAAGCAATGTGAATAGCATGAATATGCGGAAATCAAATAATCAACACCACAGTAAAGAATCTACTGTGCAAACTACATATCCAAGTATCAAGTCAATCGGGAGGGGTATAGAAACCACCTAAATCTGAGTCGATATGTATGTATAGTAGTCGGTGATCCCGCCTCAGTAGTATCGCGTACGATACAGTATATCATATGACATCCTCAAGTCATGAGTGCAGATCTATCATCAGTATAAAGCCCGTACGGTAAATCGTCGTACGACATCCCAATAGCCGGGTACGGGTAAATATCACATTCCTCTCATCAAATATCAGGTATCATTATCATCATATCACATAATCTGGGGTACTGATCTAAGTATAGTACAACTGATACCATCTATATACTGCGTGTGGCCGGCTAAAGATCACATGTCGTATCCCAAATACGAATCATATCAAATCACCGATCTCGCGGCACAATGCCCAAAATCATCGACTCATCTCTAATGTCATCAATCACAGTACACGTATAATGAATATGTAAGGGTGTGCGTGTGGGTGTAAACCTATTCTAGGGTTCGCGACTATGAATTACACTATGTTACGTATAACCCTACACTATCCATAATACACCTAACACAATATCCATGACACACTATAACTATCATATAATATAGTATATCAACTACGGACTGAGGGGGTGCTATATGCCATCCACCCGACTTCCCCCTGTAGATATAATCTACTCACCTTGCTTCTTCATTTGTCGATTTCGCCACGCTCTTGCTTGTCGTCCAGAAGTCTTCATGGGGTACCTACACGTCAAAGTATCGTAATGCGTATTAAAACCAAATCAAATCTAAAACGGCACACGAAACCAAAAACGATACGATAAGGGGCCTATAGGTTAGAACCTACGGGCACGCCTTCAAAACCATCAATCAATTCTCGATATCGTCGTACAAACGCCAAGTATTCGAGGTAAAACGCAATACAAAAATTCAGAATTAAAAATACGGAATACGGAAACACGAATCCAAAACTGCAATTAGACAAATCTATACATGCCAGGGGTCTAAACTACTGATAAGGGGGTACCAAAACAAAAACGAGCCAATTCCTCTCTGGTCTGGCCGAAATTTGCGGCCAGAAAGGATATATTTGCGGCCGGGGTTGGGAGTTAGGGGCTAAGGTTCTGGTGATAGCTTCCTGGGTGCCTGCACATACCAATGTCCAACCAAAATCATTTTCAGAGTCTCGGGTTGATAGCGGATCTCATATTACCTTCACAGATTCCCTAAATTTTCCGATATCGGTTTCTAAATCCGTATTCCGGGTATCAACTCTCAGGTTTAGGTCTCAATTCATGCACTAGGGTGTTTATATAAGCTCAACTGAGCTCAATTTCACATTACAACACAAAATTCCCTCAAACCCTAACTAGGTTTTCCTTAAGTCCACAAAAACTCACAATATCGGTTCAATCTAAATATGGTGTATAAGTAATGCATAAACTAAGCTAATGATCCAGAAATTACCTCATTTGGCAACTCAAGAATTTTCTTGAGTTGCCCCTAGTGGCCAAAATCCTTGCTTTCTTGATCCAATGTGTAGGTCTTGAGCTTGTGCACACTTTTTATGAAATGGGGGTAGGGTTTTGGTATTGTTTAGAGGTGAAATGAAGGCTTGATGGTGGAGGAAGGGGGAGGAAGCAGCAGCCGCAGGAGGTGAAGGAGGAGAGGGAGAGAAATGAGTGTGGCGATCTAGGAAAATGGCTAAGTCATTGGTCAAAAGGAACCATACCTCTCTCTCTCTCACCATACCTCATATAATAATCCTTTTCCATTTCTTTTTCTTTTCCTTTTCTTTCCTCTATAAAAACCTTCACACTAGAATAGTAACCCCAAAAGAAACATGGTGGAAAAATGCACAAGTGTAAGAAAAATGATATGTGCATTTTTTGCACAAAAAAGCTAAAAAACCGATTAGCGATTTTTCATCGCAATTAGCACTAAATTAGCATATAACTAATCATAAAAACTTTAAAATAGCATAATTCCATAAAATACCCTATTTTAGAATTTTCCATAATTTTTCCAAAAATTTTGCCATTTATTTGTATTTAATAATACAAAAATATTAAAATATTCAATAAAATAATATTAAATTATAAAAATTCCCAAAAATAATATTTTTTTATTTAAATGTTACAATCTTCCCCCCTTAAATAAATTCGGTCCCCAAATTTAAATTTAAACTCCCAAATACTAAAATATTTCAGTAAAATCCAAATTGTCGGGGCTCCGAAAACATCAATACATAACGAATATTATAAAAATCTACCGCTCTACTAGAATTCAATCCCCAAAAATGTATATATAAGAATATCCTGTGCGTATGGTGCGCAACGAAATCAAAATCCATATATGTGCCATACCTGGGCACAAAACAACATCTAGGTGCAACGGGTGTACGCGAAACATCTGTCATAGGCAACGTGTGTGCCTGACAGAAAAATCCGGTGCATTTGACATGCACGAAGAATCCCGATTTAGTGCATCTGGCGTGCACCAAAATCGTATATCAAAACACTAAAGGTGCATGAAAACTATGCTGGAAACGTAAATCAAATCACTGCATAAAATAGGCGTGAAATCACAATCAATACCTCAAATGTAATAACTATGCGCAAAATATAAATACCCAGTGGGTGTATAAAACAAATATCATGAAACTCAGTCATAAAAACTAAATCATGCAAACAGAACGCCCAAAATACCGAAATCTAAGATGACGGATACGTGATAATCGAATCATAAAATCACAAATCATAAATACCATCGTCGGTAGTTTGTCCTTCAAGGTCGAGAAGGTGTCGGTGCATCCAATGCTAGCAGCGCAAGATATCTATTTGCCTCTTGCTCACGGTCTGGCGTCCTCTGTCTCTGGGTCCTTATCTTCTCTGCGGATTACCTAACTCGCAATTAATCGGCTCATCGGCCCTGTCAGGTGTGCTAACGGGGACGATTCCGATCTGGCACTTCTCTGGTCATCTCTCGGTCAATTCTCACGACCACTCATAAAGCAACTTATTACTGGCATCGGCCTCTGGCTCTCTGAATGCACATTACGCATCTGATCCTGGGTGCAAACAACATTGCAGAAGTGTCTTGGAAGGAATCCTGCTCAAGGTCTCTGCCAATCTTGCCTATGCCAATCTGTACGGAGGCTGGTACTCTTGCATAATCTCTTCTCGCTCAATGGACATCTGTGTCCTCAGCATAGCATTCCCTCGGAAATTGGTCGCATCCCAACGCCTCTGTAAGCATATCAGGTCTCTGGTTGACGGAAAGTAATGACAGCTCGTCTGCGTCTCACACGAACCTCTTCTCCCGCTTGTCTGCATCATCGTCCACTTCGACGTCACGTCTCTATCTGCGCACTGCAACGTTCTCGGCTACGGTCCATCCAAAGTCTCTCGCATATCTCTTTTCTACCGAATTGCCCGGAAGTCATCGTCCTTTACTGAAGCTAATTCTTGTTCCGGAACGGTTGCATACTCATCGTGCCTCTTTCTGGAAGCTATATCCATAACAATGCGTCTGCGTGCGTATCGCATCTCTGATGTCAGCGGAGGGGAATGTCATCTCGTCGAAATCTCTAGCGAACACTTTACTTCACTCTGCTTCAATGTCGACTGATTCAGACTCGTCTCATCGTGGCTGCATGGACTGTGCTCCAACGGCTATACTCGTATCTGGAGTCTCCCAAGCAGTGTGTCCCATCACATGATATCCGAATGATGTCGAATCATTCGATCGACTCGTAAGAACCTCATAATCCCTTAAGAGATCAACATCTTGAGTACATTTTAATATTATCGAGTACATGCCACAGCGTCGGTGGTCCAGCCGTAGGAGGGCAAACCCAAGCCTCACTAATGGCGCCGCGGAACTGCCGCAAACCCTAAGGTTCAAAGGCTTTCACACGGTCATTAAGTCGAGTTAGGGTTTCATTCTTCTAAAGGGTCTATAGAATCTCTTGCATGTCTTTCCGAATACTTTAAACTTGGAAAATGGGCTCCTGACATTCGATCGTCTCTATCGACTCTAAACGAACCTGCGTGAAGTCGTCTCTAGCTGGAATCAATCTATCTGATAATCTCGCATCGGTAAGCGAACGAACCACCTGTCCTAGTCATTCATCCTTGGGTGACTAGAGACTCACCAATATATCTCTAAGTACAATCTCGTACTGCCATAGCTCCAACATCTGGGGCGATATCTCATCGTTCGCAGCAATAACTGGATCGCTCGTCTGCATGTTGAACAGTGCTTCGATCATCCTGAGTAAGCGATATATCAATGGCCATCACATCCTTGCTGGCCTCTAGCAGTAGCCTTCTCCTCTGGTACCAATCGGCACGTCCGAGAAATCTCGTGAAAGAGATCTGTCAAATGCTCATGGCGCGAAAACATAATAAGACGACGCCTCTCAATGCAATCGTAAGTCTCTGGAATCACGCCCTGGTCAGTCCTCGTCTGCGACGAGTTCAAGCTGACGCAACTCTAGCCGTAGCGCTCTCTCTCTGCCCATGTGATCGTGGCAGTAAAAACATAACCAGTATCGATAAGGATAGATCATAGGAATGAATATGATACTGTGCAAGGAAATGTACATCCTAAGGCTCCTTAAGCGGAGTGGTGTGTCGTAAGTATGCCGCGGAACATACACAAGGTACGTCACTCTACTGAAGTCACCTATTCTATTAACCAAAGGTCATCCTACGCGACGAAGGTTCGGGTCTAATACCCCCTCGACTAAGTCTAAGTTCCGTAAGGTCAAGCCTAAGTTCCGTATATAAATAGACACCCTAGGCTCCACATAGTCAAACTTAGACTCGAACCAAGGTTAACCTAGCGCTCTGATACCAACTTTGTCACGACCCGAAAGAGCACGTGACTGGCCCTTGAACCATATGAAGTCTATAGGACTCCATCTGATCCAAGTAAGCCAAAAGCCCAGAAATCTAAAACAATTTTAGGAGTAAATAAAGAAAACTGGTTTATAAAGAAGTGAAGAAAACATGTTTTGAAGTCAAGGCTTTTAAATAACTAAGCCGAAAATGGATTCTTAAAATGTAATGTCTTTTCTAAAAATTTCGGCAGAGTTTCTTTTGTAAATACTGGCCCCGAACGGGGTACAACAAGAATAATATATATATGCAATGATAAAAGGCATCCCCAAGCGGGAGCTAGCTCTTCGTCAATCGACGGTCACAACCACGCAAGCAATATAAGATACAACGCCGAAAGGCGAGGATAAAAACTCAAAAAGAAATTCAAATAACAAGAAAACCGTAAAGCTGCTATGCGTGACTCTAAGGTCAAAATAATACATCACTAGTGTCTAAGTCTGAAACAATATACAAGTTTTGGTTGATGGAATTTCTAGATACAAAAGAATAATACATCAACAAGGGTGGTCCTAATACAAAAGAACCCACCAACCCAAGCAAGTCACCCATATGGAAGCAGTGTGGCAGAAATGCCGCTACGGAACCTGTACGGAAAAATCCTGCAAGAACTATGGCACAACGGGGGTGAGTTGCCAACTCGTGAATAGAAAATATCTACAAGCAGAAAACGAATGCATGACCTAATCCTAGGTCAATACGATCAGATATAACATAAACCTCAAGAGTAAGTCTGAAGCATGATAAGGTGGCAATGTAACAACTAAACATGTAGGTAGTGCTAAGTACTCGTGCCAGTGCCTCAGGTAATAACATGTCATAAAATATAAGGTATGTCTGCTGTTAGTGTATGTCACGCCCCGCTTTCCAGAGTACGCAAGATTGGGCACATGACATAGCCAACCATGCTACCTGTGGGTAGGAAGTATCCATCCACAGTCACATTACGGTTGTAGAGATATCAAGAACAATATAAATAAACTAAACTATCACATGTCCAAATCCATAATAACAAGAGTCAATAAACAATAAGTGCGGAAGCAAATGATCCAATACAATAAATAAATAGTACGTCCCATAATGCGGGCTCACATCTGGAAATGAAATGAAATAAATGAACTAATCACTAAGGAACTCACAGATCAGCCTGCTGGCTGAAGTACTCCTGCTCGGTCGTCGACGGTGGTAAGGACTCTGGGCCATGCAAAACCCAGACGTCAGCGCGTCGTGTCAACCAATAATAATATGAACATGGTAATAAGCAATGCAGGGATGAACATGAATAAAGCAGTACTATGAAATAACAGTGCAGGGTAATGTGCAGTGGTAACTAAACTGTCCTATCAGGTTTTTACTCTAAAGTCTTTGAAATCAATTGGTGACTCGTCGATGTAACTCAATAGTATCCCGTGCGTGCCCGGGACCACGGTCAAAGTTCTCGGGGCTGAATCCGAGACGTGCCGCTAGACAGTAATAGGTAGCAGGATGGGCGAGTGATGTCAGCATCATCACTCCGGGGCTGGCCAAGCCAGTAAGACTGATCAGAACAGGTATCGAACTGTTGAGTTACAAATCGGTTTCACCTTTGATTTCCCCATACCCCCAAGTTATGTATGTCGGGTTAGGTATTCAGTAATCAAGGACTAATGCCAACACAGGATCAGGTAACAGGTCAGGTTTGTCTGGATAGACAACAGGAATGGTCCATGGGGACCCTAAGTCAGGTTTCTTGGCATTAGGCATGGGATCACGTAATCAGTCAGGTCGTGATACAACAGGATGAGTCGGTATGTATATATATGTCATGTGTTGCAGGGTCAGGCCAATATGTAGTGCAATCGAGTATGTGCTCACAACAGGTATACTATCAAATAATGAACAGCAGCAAGAATAAAGTAATTAACAATAACGGTTCACTTAATCACATTGGTACATAAATATGATGCAGTTGTATTAGACTAGCAGGTCCGAGCACCCTTAGGGTGCAATAATCACAGTGTAGCGCAATATTAATAACAGCAGGTAATGAAGATATAAGTGTACGACTATCATCCTCTAAATAGTAAAATGATTAGCAGGTAGTTGTTATTAAAGTTATGGTGGCAAAGTACGATTTAGATGGCAGTATTATAATGCATATCACGTTTCGTCCAATGAGACAAGTAACAACACTTAGTTAATATAGCAAGTTTTATGAGTCAAACACTTAATTAGTTTAACGTAGCATGTAGCAAGAAATCTTGCCTCGACGGTTTCGCAAACCGGAAAACACGTATGCAACGTCGGCGGAAAACACGAGACGGATGCACGGGCCACGGATCGTGTCCAAACAGCGAATAGCGGGACCACACGGACCAGAGTACTTCGCTGGAGAGTCGGGTCCAGACGTCGGCACGGCCGGAATCCGGCGAAATGTCAAAGCGGCGACTAATTAGCAAAATATACGATACACGTACACTAAGACCAGCGGGGGTTTAACATTAATGGAAAGTTAAAAAGATGCTTACAGGGAAGAACCAGGGGGCAACCACGACGGGCTCGACGGCGATGGGACGCCGGCGAGGCAGCGACGGCGAGCAGCGAAGGCTGAAAAGTTTCTTGTTCGCTGGAAAGGGATGGTGCGGTGAGTAGAGGGGGTGCTGGCCTGCTCTGGTGTTCAAGGGGAGAAGGAGGTGGTCGGAGGTGGCTCTGGCAACGACGGCGAGGATCGACGGCAAGTTTCCCGGCGACTAGGGTTGATGTTAGGGTTGGGCCCGGGTTCTGTGGTGGTCCGGCAAGGGGAGGAGGAAGACGAGGAGGTCGGGACGAGGGTGAAGGGAGGAAGTCTCTGGCGTCGTCGGCGATGGGAAGCGGCGGCGACGGCGAGATCTACGCGCAGGTGGTGTCGTCGGGGGGTTGGGTTGCAGGCTCGGGAAGGAGGGAGGAGGGTTGCGGTCGAAGCTGTGGAGGTGTGGATGATGACGGCGAGGTCACGGGGAGGTCGGCGGCGAGATCACGACGAGGCTAGGGTTAGGGTTCGGGGTTCGCGAAGGGTTTATCGTGAAGACGATGGCGAGGGACGTGGGTAAAAAAGATAGAGGGAGAGAGAAATTGTTAGAGAGAGAGAAAGAAAAAGATTTGAGGGATGAAGAGAGATGTAGAGAGAGACGGAGAGGGAGAGAGAGAGTTGGGGGCCCCACGAGAGATTTAGCCCTCGTGATTGGCTGAGGAAGGTACGGGAGTTAGAAAAGAAAATTTAAAAGATTTTTAAAAAAGATTTAACGTTAAAAAGTAACAGAATTAGTATATATTTTAGTTTTATAATATTAAATTAAAATGGGTATTTCGGCGCTAAATGAAACATTTCCAAATCGCGCCCGGGTTGCGCCCAATTGTTTCAAATTCAAATTATAGGATTTTAAGCGAGTTCCAAATTTTGAAAAGAGGTGTTTAATGATTAAAATGCATGCCCCCTAGTCGGACACTTGCACGCGCGCGTAGTCGTCCAAACTTGCTCGTTTCGCCGAACGGGATGAAATCTCGACGCGCGGACGCTACCACGCGACTAGTGGCGACGAGTAGGCCAACATGGATATTTTTAATTTCACTTTAGGTGTTAAAATTTGTTATGTGCTAAAATGACTTAACCGGTTAAAATTTAGCAAAAAGCACCAAACCATCACGATAATTGAAATGAGCAATGTATAACACTCAACTAGTACCAGAAATAGTATTGTTGGGCTCGGGTGTTACATCATACCCAACTACAAAAAGAATTTCGTCCTCGAAATTCCAAGAATATAAGATAGCTAACTACAGGAAAAGGTGAGGAAATTTCTGTCGGATCTCGTCTTCTCGCTCCCAAGTGGATTCTCTATGCAATCGATTACCCCAAGAAACTAGCACAAGAGGGATAACCTTGTTCTTAAGAACCTTTTCTCTTCGATCCTTGATTTCAACTGATCGCTCCTCAAAAGTTAGGTCCTCTCGTACAGTCAACTCCGAATGATCCAAGACGTGACTTTCATCGCGAACATACCTCCGTAGTTGAGATACATGAAGCACATCGTGCACTCCTGCCAATGACTGTGGTAACGCCAAACGGTACGCTACCTCCCCAACACGCTCCAATATCTCGAAGGGTCCAACGAATCGAGGACTAAGCTTTCCCCGACTCCCAAAGTGAATCACTCCTCTAGTCGGTGATATCTTCAGGAATACCAAATCACCCACGGCGAACTCTAGAGGTATTCTTGACGTGTCAGCCCAAATTTTCTGTCTGTCCTGAGCTGCCTTCATATGCTTCCTGATTGT
Organism: Agapanthus africanus; assembly: GCA_030015575.1. Classification (NCBI taxonomy): domain Eukaryota; kingdom Viridiplantae; phylum Streptophyta; class Magnoliopsida; order Asparagales; family Amaryllidaceae; genus Agapanthus; species Agapanthus africanus. Next base: position 290,370,271 of record JASDDO010000012.1, on the reverse strand, counting down.
ATTCATCTTCTCGACTGTCTGTACTACCAAATCTGGTCCTAGTAACCTTCGTTCACCAACATCATCCCAACAAACCGGTGAACGGCACTTACGACCATACAACGCTTCAAACGGAGCCATCTGAATAGTCGCTTGGAAGCTATTGCTGTACGAAAACTCCACCAGGTGTAGATGATCCTCCCAAGAACCTTTGAAGTCCAACATGCAAGCCCTCAACATATCTTCAAGGGTCTGGATCGTTCTCTCCGATTGCCCATCAGTCTGAGGATGATAAGCTGTGCTAAACTTCAATCGAGTCCCCAAACTTTCTTGTAAACTCCTCCAGAAGTGCGACAAGAACCGAGTGTCCCGATCGGACACGATGCGTACCGGTACTCCATGCAATCTTACAATCTCCTGCATGTACCGCTCTGCCAAAGTCTCCGTCGATTGACCAACCCGAAAAGGAATAAAATGAGCTGCCTTGGTCAACCGATCGACAATCACCCATACTGCATTGTTACCCTTTGGACTCCGCGGTAAAGCCATCACGAAATCCATGGTTATATGTTCCCACTTCCACTGAGGAATCGGAAGTGGTTGCAACAAACCAGCAACCTTTTGGTGTTCAGCCTTGACTTGCTGACACACTAAGCACTTAGCCACGAAGCGAGCAATTTCCCGTTTCATACCTTCCCACCAGAAGTGCTGTCGAATATCTCGGTACATGTTTGTCCCTCCTGGATGTACAGAGTAAGATGAACTGTGTGCCTCCTTCATAAGCTCTTCACGCACATCCCCTTTAGGCACACACACACGGCTACCATATCTCAACGAACCATCTTCGTGGATCAGTAAATCGGTTCGCATCCCGGCTTCAACCAGCTCTCGAAACTTTTGCAGTCTAGGATCCTGCGATTGTGCTGCTTTAATCTTCTCAACTACGGACGACTGTACTTGCAACTGCATCAACTGTCCCATAGCATGTGGTAGCACGATCTCCAAGTCAAATCTCCAAAAATCCGCAATGATCTCCCTTTGTGCGGTCAATACCTGAATTGCTGGTAACCGACTAAGCGCATCCGGCACGACGTTAACTTTTCCCGGATGGTACTTAAGTTCAAGGTCGTAGTCGGCCATCAGCTCCAACCATCTGCGTTGCCTCATGTTCAACTCCTTCTGAGTGAACACATACTTCAAACTCTTGTGATCTGTAAAGACTTCGACTCTCTCGCCCAAAAGGTAGTGTCTCCAAATCTTCAGGGCGAAGATCACGGCTGCAAGCTCCAAGTCATGAGTCGGATAATTCTTTTCAGGAGTCTTCAGTTGTCTCGATGCGTAAGCGACGACCTTCCCATTCTGCATCAAAACACATCCCAATCCTTTTCCAGATGCGTCGCTGTGAATCACCAGTCCTCCTGAATTATCCGGTACGGTCAGGATAGGGGCGGTTATCAACTTCTGCTTCAACGTCTCGAAGGCCAATGCAGATCCATCCGTCCAAACAAACGGTACCTCCTTGCGCGTGAGCTTGGTTAACGGCTCTGCCAAACGAGCGAAGTTCTCCACAAATCTCCTGTAGTATTCAGCCAAACCAAGGAAACTTCTTATTTCGACCACATTTCTTGGAATAGGCCAATCTCGAACTACTGCAATCTTCTCGGGATCAACGGCGATTCCATCGCCCGACACGACATGTCCCAGAAATTTCACTTCTTCCAGCCAGAATTCGCACTTACTCATCTTCGCATACAATTTCTCCTGTCTCAGTGTCTGTGGTGCGATCTTCAAATGCTCAGCATGCTCCTCCGGACTCTTCGAGTACACAAGAATATCGTCAATGAATACCACAATAAACTGGTCAAAGAATGGTGAAAAGATTATGTTCATCAAATCCATGAATATTGCCGGCACATTCGTTACTCCGAAGGGCATCACCAGATACTCGAAATGTCCATATCGAGTTCGAAACGCCATCTTGTAAATGTCTTCTGCTTTCACTCGGACCTGATGATATCCTGATCGCAAATCCAGTTTCGAGAATACCCTCGCGCCACTAAGCTGCTCAAAAGTTCTCCAATGCGAGGGATCGGGTACTTGTTCTTAATAGTCACCCGGTTCAATTCTCGATAATCAATGCACATCCTTCTCGTGCCATCCTTCTTCTTTACTAAAAGAACTGGAGCTCCCCAAGGCGAGTTGCTGCTTCGGATCCAACCTTTCTCGAGTAATTCACCAACTTGTTTCTTAACTTCTTCCAATTCCACTGGTGCCATCGGATAATAAGATTTTGATACTGGCGCTGCACCAGGAATAAGGTCAATCACTCGCTTCGGCGGTAAGCCCGATATATCTGCAAATACATCCATAAAGTCGCGAACAACTGCCGGCTCTTCCTTACTATCAACTTCCATTGCTGTAAGAACACTGTTTGTCGGCCTAGCCCTAAACTCGACTGGCCCGACAAAGTTGCTTCCCCCAGTAAAGGTAAACTCAGGGTGTCCGGGAATCTGGAAAATTACCTTCCTTGCCCTACAGTCAATGTGGGCGTGGAAACTGCCAAGGAAATCCATTCCCAAGACAACCTCATAGCTGCCCGTATCTATCACCAAGAAATCTGCAAAAAGCTCCCTTCCGCAAACAACAACTGTACAATCTCTATATTCCTTACTAGCTATGATTTTCCCATTCCCAGTGTGTATGTCCCAAAAACTAGACAGGGTCGTGCAGGTAATCGAGTGTGTAGTTATAAATTTGGATGACATAAAACAGTGGGATGCTCCGGAATCAAATAATGCCAATGCGGGAAAACCATGAACGAGTAAAGTACCAGAAACCACTTCTCCTGATGCCTTAGCTTCCTCAGCTGTCAACGTGATTGCTCGAGCCTGATTTGGTCCTTGAGTCAGCTGTTTCTGCCCTTGGAACGGTTTCTGCGAAGGCTTTTGAATATCATCCCTTGTACGAAGCTTCGACGGACAAGCACTAACGGCGTGATCTGCCGCTCCACAACCAAAACAGAGTCCCAGCCTCTTACGACACTCCTTTCGCACATGTCCGGGTACATGGTAGTAGTCACAAATCACGCTCCTTTTCCGATCACCCACAATTGTTTTCTTCATTGGTGCTACGCTGCGTCTGTTCATCGGAATACTTCTACGTACAGACGTTTGGTTCAGTGCAGATGCCGGTTTCAGCTCGGTCTGTATCTTTAGATTCTCCAGCTATTCCCTTATCACTCTACGCATGGCGGCTTTGTCCGCACGTCTCTGGTACGTCTTCAAATTCTTATCTGTCATATTCCTGAAATCAAAACACCCAACATTAGCATGATGATAGATTTGACATATAGATCAAGGCTAGAACTCCAAGATACTTAAATAGAGTGCTGCATTGTAACTATGCCGCGGTATCATAGCCACAATTACTTAACTCCACCCAAGTCGCCTAAGTCCTAGAGATAACAAGAAATCAGGTTTTCAAGTTAACATGCAAAGTAAGTTTGCACGTCGACATAATCCGGAAGAATGTGATTCAAGAATGGTAAAACGGTCAAGGTGGTAGGACATGTTTCCTAAGTACGGATATTCTGATTCGTGTATCGGGTACAATACCCAACTACAAAAGAATCAACCCAACTAACCTATGGCTCTGATACCAAAAGAACCATGTCACGCCCCGCTTCACAGAGTACGCAAGATTGGGCACGTAACATAGCCAACCATGCTACCTGTGGGTAGGAAGTATCCATCCACAGTCACATTACGGTTGTAGAGATATCAAGAACAATATAAATAAACTAAACTATCACATGTCCAAATCCATAATAACAAGAGTCAATAAACAATAAGTGCGGAAGCAAATGATCCAATACAATAAATAAATAGTACGTCCCATAATGCGGGCTCACGTCTGGAAATGAAATGAAATAAATGAACTAATCACTAAAGAACTCACAGATCAGCCTGCTGGCTGAAGTACTCCTGCTCGGTCGTCGACGGTGGTAAGGAATCTGGGCCATGCAAAGCCCAGACGTCAGCGCGTCGTGTCAACCAATAATAATATGAACATGGTAATAAGCAATGCAGGGATGAACATGAATAAAGCAGTACTATGAAATAACAGTGCAGGGTAATGTGCAGTGGTAACTAAACTGTCCTATCAGGTTTTTACTCTAAAGTCTTTGAAATCAATTGGTGACTCATCGATGTAACTCAATAGTATCCCGTGCGTGCCCGGGACCACGGTCAAGGTTCTCGGGGCTGAATCCGAGACGTGCCGCTAGGCAGTAATAGGTAGCAGGATGGGCGAGTGATGTCAGCATCATCACTCCGGGGCTGGCCAAGCCCGTAAGACTGATCAGAACAGGTATCGAACTGTTGAGTTACAAGTCGGTTTCACCTTTGATTTCCCCATACCCCCAAGTTATGTATGTTAGGTTAGGTATTCAGTAATCAAGGACTAATGCCAACACAGGATCAGGTAACAGGTCAGGTTTGTCTGGATAGACAACAGGAATGGTCCATGAGGACCCCAAGTCAGGTTTGTTGGCATTAGGCATGAGATCAGGTAATCAGTAAGGTCGTGGTACAACAGGTTGAGTCGGTATGTATATATATGTCATGTGTAGCAGGGTCAGGCCAATATGTAGTGCAATCGAGTATGTGCTCACAACAGGTATATAATCAAATAATGAACAGCAGCAAGAATAAAGTAATTAACAATAACGGTTCACTTAATCACAATGGTACATAAATATGATGCAGTTGTATTAGACTAGCAGGTCCGAGCACCCTTAGGGTGCAATAATCACAGTGTAGCGCAATATTAATAACAGCAGGTAATGAAGATATAAGTGTACGACTATCATCCTCTAAATAGTAAAATGATTAGCAGGTAGTTGTTATTAAAGTTATGGTGGCAAAGTACGATTTAGATGGCAGTATTATAATGCATATCACGTTTCGTCCAATGAGACAAGTAACAATACTTAGTTAATATAGCAAGTTTTATGAGTCAAACACTTGATTAGTTTAACGTAGCATGTAGCAAGAAATCTTGCCTCGACGGTTTCGCAAACCGGAAAACACGAATGCAACGTCGGCGGAAAACACGAGACGGATGCACGGGCCACGGATCGAGTCCAAACAGCGAATAGCGGGACCACACGGACCAGAGTACTTCGCTGGAGAGTCGGGTCCAGACGTCGGCACGGCCGGAATCCGGCGAAATGTCAAAGCGGCTACTAATTAGCAAAATATACGATACACGTACACTAAGACCAGCGGGGGTTTAACAATAATGGAAAGTTAAAGAGATGCTTACAGGGAAGAACCAGGGGGCAACCACGATGGGCTCGACGGCGATGGGACGCCGGCGAGGCAGCGACGGCGAGCAGCGAAGGCTGAAAAGTTTCTGGTTTGCTGGAAAGGGGTGGTGCGGTGAGTAGAGGGGGTGCTGGCCTGCTCTGGTGTTCAGGGGGAGAAGGAGGTGGTCGGAGGTGGCTCTGGCAACGACTGCGAGGATCGACGGCAAGTTTCCCGTCGACTAGGGTTGATGTTAGGGTTGGGCTCGGGTTCTATGGTGGTCCGGCGAGGGGAGGAGGAAGACGAGGAGGTCGGGACGAGGGTGAAGGGAGGAAGTCTCTGGCGTCGTCGGCGATGGGAAGCGGCGGCGACGGCGAGATCTGCGTGCAGGTGGTGTCATCGGGGGGTTGGGTTGCAGGCTCGGGAAGGAGGGAGGAGGGTTGCGGTCGAAGCTGTGGAGGTGTGGATGATGACGGCGAGGTCACGGGGAGGTCGGCGGCGAGATCACGACGAGGCTAGGGTTAGGGTTCGGGATTCGCGAAGGGTTTCTCGTGAAGACGATGGCGAGGGACGCGGGTAAAAAAGATAGAGGGAGAGAGAAATTGTTAGAGAGAGAGAGAGAAAAAGATTTGAGGGATGAAGAGAGATGTAGAGAAAGACGGAGAGGGAGAGAGAGAGTTGGGGGCCCCACGAGAGTTTTAGCCCTCGTGATTGGCTGAGGAAGGAACGGGAGTCAGCAAAGAAAATTTAAAAGATTTTTAAAAAAGATTTAACGTTAAAAAGTAACTTAATTAGTATATATTTTAGTTTTATAATATTAAATTAAAATGGGTATTTCGGCGCTAAATGAAACATTTCCAAATCGCGCCCGGGTTGCGCCCAATTGTTTCAAATTCAAATTATAGGATTTTAAGCGAGTTCCAAATTTTGAAAAGAGGTGTTTAATGATTAAAATGCATGCCCCCAAGTCGGACACTTGCACGCGCGCGTAGTCGTCCAAACTTGCCTGTTTCGCCGAACTGGATGAAATCTCGACGCGCGGACGCTACCACGCGACTAGTGGCGACGAGTAGGCCAACATGGATATTTTTAATTTCACTTTAGGTGTTAAAATTTGTTATGTGCTAAAATGACTTAACCGGTTAAAATTTAGCAAAAAGCACCAAACCATCAGGATAATTGAAATGAGCAATGTATAACACTCAACTAGTACCAGAAATAGTATTGTTGGGCTCGGGTGTTACAGTGTATATGCCCTAGAGGCCATTACTGTATCATACTAGCTTGTATATTACTTAATGGAAGCTTGGGATATTCACAGTTGTATAGACAATCTTGCTCAAAATGGTAGTATGCTACTTGGTTTGTTTCTACTTCAATATGTGCATGTGTTTCTTTTAGCATATCGCTTAAACATATTAGTAGAGCTCTTAGGATCTTTGCTTGATTACCGGCGTTGTGATGGCAGTCACACTAGTAGGGGCTGGGTAATCTACAAGCACATCCTTATACAGGTCCCTAGTCGTAGGACTATCGAGACAGCGCATCGATACTCCGGAGTAGACTAGCGTATACGCTTCTCATCCCAGCTCGGGTGGTGGTCTGTCCCACAGCCATCAGTACGTCGTACTGGAGATAGTATGCGGGTGCTCGTTAGGTTACGAGTACACTGGACAGGACTCGTCGGGAACTGTTGGATGGTATTATACCTATCGTAAGTTATCAGTTCCCACGTGACATGAGTATAGCTTAGTCCGCTGACTTGACACAGTCACTTCGCCTCTAGTATGTTCCCACTGTACTTAGATTACTACCCTACCACGGCTCAAAGGAGTCGTGCAAACAGGTAGTAGTTGGGTGCAGTCCCGAAGCACTTGGAGGCAGTGACGGTTAGACGGGATTCGTCTCTCCCGGTATTGGGGGTTGACATCGCGCTGTGTCTAGGAGAGCCATTACACGAGTAGTCCCTGGCCAGGGCAAGCCAGATATACTGGTAGGTTTCCAGTGTTATCTCAGGGTGTTCTGGGCTTCACTCCAACACGACTTGTACCGCTATTGGGGGACTGACGTTCACGACCCCCTAGGGCCGCCATGCGATGTATCAGACGAACAGACCGGACTGTACGGAGATTGTCACATACAGGCTCAGTAGGAGTTCGGATGGGTTTACCTCATCGGCCTTCTTATCGACATCTACCTGGGGACCGTTACGTACAGCTAGTGCCACTTGCGGCATGTGGTTAAACCCACTGCCAGCGTAGTGTCGAGTCTTTAGAGTCCCACACAGAGAGTTTCCCTGCACTGAGCGAAACGTGTAGAGGCTGTATGGTTTTACGGCAGGGCTGCGATCACTTACGTGCACTTGTGTGCGTATGCTGTTCGGGCAGGCAATACTAGTGGGCTTTGGTTTAAGCCGGATCCTAGTATTGCACGGATGGATTTGTTTTTGTCTTCTGTGCATTCACATTCTACGGAATACGGATGCAGGTATGTATGCACAGTTTTGAGGAGCGATAAAGGAGGAGGTGCCTCATTAGGGTTTTGGCAGATGATTCGGCCAAAACAGCTATGTGGCAGGCTCATTAGGGTTTTGGCAATTCGTTTGGTTCAAAACCATTATAAGCCGGAGACATTACTTACTAATCTTTTCAGTGATAATTTTATGATGGCTAATTGCTTTGACCATCTGACCACCTTGACCACTCTTGACTTTGTTGACCCGTTGACCAAAGTTGACCTTGACCTTCATGAAAGGTCTACACTCTTCTTTGGTTTTCTTTTTCATTTTGGATTATGATAATGGTCATGTCAATGCAGCCATCAACTTTATCATGATAGGACTTGTAATAATGTTGTTTAGAATTATTGCAACCATGGTGCCTTTTTTCTTTAGTTGATATTTTCATTATTCTTTTCTCATTCTCTCTCTTGCAAGTGAGAAGAAAGAAAGAGAGCTCCATGGTTGCTTGATCTTCTTCATCTTCCTCCTCTTGAAATATTCTTTTGATCTCATGTGTTGAGAGAAAAAGAATCCACATAGACAAATACTTCCATCAACCTCCTCTACATAACCTAGGACTTCAAGACTAGCGATCTTGTTGCCCTAGTAGCCTCGGCTCGAGGTGGAGCTCGGTGTACATCTCTCGGGTGGATCGTCTTCGACTCAAGAAGGCCGCGGAGGTAACCAAGATCCGGATCGTACCTTGGAGCTTGGACGGACGAGCGGGACAGCGGAATGAAGACCCGAAGGACCGGTTTCGGGAGGTATAATTTCTACGACATAGTAGTTAAAGCCTCTAGTAGTTTGTTAGTTTATAGTTTAGCAAAGATCCGGCTTTTAGTCCATGTTGCCTTTGCGCCAAAAATTATTTTTCGCCGTTTCCGCCTCCCCGTAAGAACCGGGGTGAGCAACGTGGACTTATAGTGGTATCAAAGCCTAGCTAAACATAAACTAGCAAGTTAGCAAAGTGTTTAGAATATCGATCGGAAAAAAGTCGCAAAACACGCCCGGTAAAACCATGGTTTCTGTCGAATTTTTATACTACTCTAAAAATGATTTAACATACATGAAAAGTCGTCTCAGGGTTTTGTAAAAACACTGCCCAAAAACGGTCCACTGAGTCGGTCAAAGCGCCGCGGTTCCGCGGCAAGAACAGGATTCTTGCCGCGGATCCGCGGCCGAGTTGACTCGGCCGTGGACCGAATTTTGTGCAGTGTTTTAGTTTGCCTGTTTTGGGATTTTTAATGCATGTTGTTTCTACCCAGTTTTTCCAGAGAGTAAATTGATTTTTGGGGTGGTTACAAATCCGTATTTTTATCGATATTCCGTAGACTTTGGCTAATGGATATTATCTGTGATGTGATATATGTATTGAACGTCTGCTAATCGCTATACGTCGATTAGTGGGGATAATACATATCTGTGATCTGTAATGTTGATGGTTTGTGTATATGAACTCAGTGGATTGTCGCGGATGAATAGCCGGGGTGGATGTGAGATAAGAGTTTCTTTTTCTTTCATTCATTGTAAAATTTGTAAATTGATGTAATATTATTTGTTTGGCCGCACAACCGGGTCGGGGTTGTAGCCGTCATTGTATAATTTCTTTTTACTGTTTTTGCTCCTAGGATAGACCCAAGGAGGGGTGCACAAACTACCGGTTATCTCGAAGTGCTGAGTGGCCTACTCACGGTGATGAGGGAGGTTGCTTCGCTTCGGGTACTTGGCGGGTAGTTTACCGCACCCGTAGGGGTCTAGGGTTGGGTTTGGCTATTCATCGCGACCGTGTAATCCGTTATTCGTTACAGGCTCGTACGAATTGCGGATTCCTAGTATATCCATTGTATTCATCTGTGATCTGGAATGACTATCATTGCATGTGACGAATGTTTATATATATCTATATAATATCTATTTAGGCGTTGCTTATGTTTTGCATCCGCGCTAGTCCAGCCCCCGCTCTGTCGTTAGTTAAGTAACCTAACGGGTGATGACGGGACCCCGTGGCGAATGCGGACGGCATAAGCGTACGTCATATTTTCGTTGTTTTCTGCAATGGTAGGATTAAATGATGTGACGCATTGGAATTAATGCAAGAAAATAAACCAAGTAAAAGTCGTTGGAACACTTTGAAAAACACTCGGTTCTTTTCAAAAACCAGTTTTTTAAATGCGGAGCTTGAACCACTCCTTTTTAAAAGCTATCTCGTTCTATCGATTATATCAAGTTCACTACGTTCGCGGTTTCGCCAAAACCATTCGTAGCCCTCCGTCATTTTGTATGAATATTCAATAGTATTCAAGCTGTGTTTGTTGACCTTCGTCAAGGCATAGTGATTGGTAGATGTTGGGTGTTCATATGTAGCATAGATAGATGCGTTGGTTTGGTACTGTCGTATTACCTTGTTGACCTTCGTCAAGGGTATATACGGGTGGGTTCAAATTAACCTGGATAATGACGGGTAGAACTTGACATGTGACTTATGATTTGTTGACCTTCGTCAAGATCATAAGAGGATGGGGCAAAAATCCACATCACGAGTTTCAAAAGGACTGAAACTTGCTAGCGCTGCATACCATTTGGAGTGTGATGATTCTGGTAGGATTCCTTCAGTTTTATCAAGCAATGATATTTGGATCCCGATCCTACTGTGAGTATATGCTACTCCTCCGGAACTTTCTCACTTAACGATCAATGCTATAAACCAAGTAGGTGTCTAGAAAGGTGTTAGCGGGGCTACGCCCACAGGGAAAAGAGGTTATTTAATTAAGGAACTTCGCGAAAGCGTTGAAAACCTCCCTCAAAGTACCAACACCAGCCTGGCTGAACGGTTGAGCAAGTATTGTATGGTGATATTGATCCCGACTAAATTCTTCCTTTATAGTTTGAAGAGGGATTCGAGAGACAGTGGGAGCCATCCTGTTTAGATAAATTAATAACCAATCTAAACTTGCAAGAGCATCATGCTAAAGTGTTTTCTTCTCTCTCTCTTAACTGCAGCGACCCAGTGACCAGACATAGGTTACATCTAGATAATAAAATGACTGAATCTGACTGTTTTGACTGGCAAAGGTCTGTCCAGATGTCCATTACCCATGACAAGCTGGGACACCTCTTGACTGATCCAACCCCTGTCGTCTCAGGTCCAGTTTCCCCTGTCACGGATATTCATATCCGCCAGGCATCGGAAAAGAACTGTGCGAAAACCAGGTGCCTCGTGTTAGCCTCAGTTGATGGTTCATACCAGAGGCAGCACGAGAAGATGGACTTAGTTTCTATCTTCCTCCATAACAAAGATTTATATGGAGAGCAATTTCGTATCGCAATATATGAGACCTCGAACGAATTGCTTCCAGCGAGGTTGGCTATCGGGTCATCTGTAGGGGGCAACGTCCTTACAGAGACCAGCTCTTTTGAGCTCACGGACCTGAAGACCACGTTGAAGAACGGGTCAGATGCTGACTTAGTTCAACAGTCTCTACCTACTACCCTGAAAGAAACCAGGGAAGTAGAAAGAAAGAGGAGGGCAGAAGTTTCGGGACAAGATGTAGTAAAAAAGGAATGTTCCTATTGTTACAGGAATGAACATTGGCAGAAGGATTGCAGGGCTTGTATAGCCAGTAGCCAGAATTCGAAGTATGTTGTGGCTTCGGTTCGGGTTTGTTTGTAATTGAGAACTGTATGTCTTAACCCTACTTCCTGGGTATTGGATACCGGATCAGGATCTCATATCTGTAATTCGTTACAGGCTCTGAGAAACCGTAGGGTTATCAGGAAAGGTGATATGACTCTCAGGGTTGCTAACGGAATGAGCATGTACGTTGAATCCGTAGGGGAATATCATCTTGGACTGACAACTGGGCAGATATTGATTCTGCGTAACTGTTTTTATTTACCAGGTGCGACTTGTAATATCATATCTGTATCCTTAATTTCTAGGGAAGGATATGATTTTTCTTTTGTAAGCGATGTAGTAAACATCCACCTAAATCAAGTTCTGATTGGGTCAGGTACATTGGAAAACGGTATATACATATTAAATCAAGCTCAGATTTTCAGTTTCCAGAACACACTTAAAAGAAAGTCTCCGGAAACAAATCAGGCTTTCTTATGGCATTGTAGACTGGGTCACATTAATAAGACACGGTTAACAAAGTTACATAAAGAGGGATACTTGAATCCGTTCGAGTATCAGTCTTATGCCACTTGTGAATCTTGTCTCATGGGAAAGATGACAAAGACTCCGATTACTGGACACGGAGAAAGAGCGAGCGAGCTTTTGGGACTCATACACAGTGATGTGTGTGGTCCAATGTCTACACATGCGCGAAGTGGTTATTCATACTTCATTACTTTCACAGATGATTTCTCTAGGTATGGGCATGTCTTCTTGAAGAAGCACAAATCCGAGGCCTTTGAGAAATTTCAGAAATACAAGAATGAAGTGGAAAAACAAACATGCAAAAGTATCAAGACACTGATATCTGATCGAGGTGGTGAATACTTGAGTGCCGAGTTTCTGGACTACTTAAAAGAGAATGGAATTCTCTCTCAGCGTACTCCTCCATACACACCACAACACAACGGTGTATCGGAAAGGCGGAATCGAACCCTATTGGATATGGTTCGTTCCATGATGAGTAAGGATAAGTTGCCGCGATCTTTCTGGGGTTATGCACTAGAAACGGCTGCATATCTCTTAAACAAGGCTCCAACCAAGACTGTGCCTACCACCCTATATCAGATGTGGAGTGGAAAGAAACCCTGTCTTAAGTATCTTATGACATGGGGATGTCCAGCTTTTGTAAAAAAGCAGCAAGCGGACAAGTTCGAGGCACGCTCAGTACTGTGTAAGCTTGTGGGATCCCCAAAGAACTCCAGGGGGTATTTTTTCTATTCTGCAGAGGAACAAAAGGTTTTTGTTTCTCAGCATGCCCACTTCTTGGAAACTGAATTTTTAGAAAATCAGATAAGTGGCAGCGCAATAGAACTGGAAGAAATTCCAGAACCACAACCTATTACTGAAAGCTTGGAGGAACCAGAAGTTTCAAGAGAACCGGACATCGCAGCGCCACTCCGCAGGAGTAGTAGGCAGTCTCATTCGCCCGAGAGATACTACGGTTTTCTCATAGACGGGGATAGAGAGGATTGCACCATTGACTATGGTAAGCCTACTAGCTTCCAGCAAGCCATTCAGAGCGGTGACTCGGTAAAATGGCTAGATGCAATGCGGACCGTGATGGAGTCCATGTACACCAACAAAGTTTGGACTTTGGACTTTGCTCCAGAAGGGGTAAAACACGTAGGCTGCAAATGGATCTTCAGAAAGAAGATTGGTGTAGATGGGCAGGTTGAAACCTATAAAGCTAGACTTGTAGCAAAGGGTTTTCGTCAAAGACCTGGTTTGGACTATGACGAGACCTTTTCTCTAGTGGCTATGCTGAAATCCATTCGGATCCTTCTTGCCATTGCTGCCTTCCACGATTATGAAATCTGGCAGATGGACGTAAAGACGGCTTTCCTAAATGGAAATTTGGAAGAGTGCGTCTATATGGATCAGCCAAAAGGAGTCATTCAGAGTGGGAGCAGCTGTAAAGTGTGCAAGTTGCTAAAGTCCATCTATGGACTTAAGCAGGCATCGCGGAGTTGGAACATCTGCTTTGATGATACTGTCAAGGAATTCGACTTTATCAAAAACCTAGATGAACCATGCATTTACAGTAAGATTGTAGGGAGAACTGTGGTATTCCTCGTCTTGTACGTGGATGAAATTCTCCTAATAGGAAATGATATTCCTATGCTACAGTCAGTCAAAGGATTCTTGTCACAGAGGTTTTCCATGAAGGACCTGGGCGATGCCAACTACATTCTGGGGATCCAGATCTACCGTGATAGATCTATGAGGATGTTAGGACTTTCACAGTCAAGTAACATAGACACCATACTGAAAAGGTTCAGTATGGAAGATTCCAAGCGCGGTAATTTACCGGCTTGTCACGGGATCACCCTCTCCAAAGAGATGTCTCCCAAGACTGATTTGGAAAGGGATCGCATGTCTATTATACCCTACGCTTCTGCGGTAGGCTCTATAATGTATGCGATGTTATGTACCAGACCAGATGTAGCATACGCATTGAGCGTTGCAAGCCGATATCAGTCGAACCCAGGGAAGAAACACTGGATAGCGGTAAGGAACATTCTCAAGTACCTGAGAAGGACTAAGGAGATGTTCTTGGTGTATAGCGGAAAAGAACTCCAGATCGAGGCCTTTGCTAACTCCAGCTTCCAGAGTGACAAGGATGACTCCAAGTCCATGTCGGGTTATGTCTTTACCCTCAATGGAGGGGCAGTTTGCTGGAAGAGTTCCAAGCAGGAGACCGTTACTGACTCAACTATGGAAGCAGAGTATATAGCTTCTTGCTATGCCGCAAAGGAAGCTGTCTAGATGAAGAAGTTCCTCACGGAGCTTCAGGTGATTCCTACCATTATTGATCCAATATCGCTGTATTGCGACAACAACGGCGCTATAGCTTTAACGAAGGAACCCAGGTCCCATCAGAAGTCCTGGCACATTTTGAGGCGGTACCACCTGATCAGGGAGATCGTAGATCGCCAGGAGATCGAGGTGAAGAGAGTAAATACGGAAGATAACACTGCTGATCCATTCACGAAGGCCATACCCCAGACTCAGTTCGAGCGGCTGATCGAGATGATAGGTCTTCGATACTCCAGTACATGGCCCTAGTGCAAGTGGGAGATTGTTAGTGTATATGCCCTAGAGGCCATTACTATATCATACTAGCTTGTATATTACTTAATGGAAGCTTGGGATATTCACAGTTGTATAGACAATCTTGCTCAAAATGGTAGCATGCTACTTGGTTTGTTTCTATTTCAATATGTGCATGCGTTTCATTTAGCATATCGCTTACATATATTAGTAGAGCCCTTAGGATCTTTGCTTCATTACCAGCGTTGTGATGGCAGTCACACAAGTGGGGGCTGGGTAATCTACAAGCATATCCTTATACTGGTCCCTAGTCGTAGGACTATCGAGACAGGGCATCGATACTCCGGAGTAGACTAGTGTATACGCTTCTCATCCCAGTTCGGGAGGTGGTCTGTCCCACAGCCATCAGTACGTCATACTGGAGATAGTATGCGGGTGCTCGTTAGGTTACGAGTACATTGGACAGGACTCGTCGGGAATTGTTGGATGGTATTATACCTATCGTCAGTTATCAGTTCCTAGGTGACATGAGTACAGCTTAGTCCGCTGACTGGACACAGTCACTTCGCTTCGAGTGTGTTCCCACTGTACTTAGATTACTACCCTACCCCGGCTCAAAGGAGTTGTGCAAACAGGTAGAAGTTGGGTGCAGTCCCGAAGCACTTGGAGGCAGTGACGGTTAGACAGGATTCGTCTCTCCCGGTATTGGGGGTTGACATCGCGCTGTGTCTAGGAGAGCCATTACACGAGTAGTCCCTGGCCAGGGCAAGCGAGATATACTGGTAGGTTTCCAGTGTTATCTCCGGGTGTTCTGGGCTTCACTCCGACACGACTTATACCGCTATTGGGGGACTGACGTTCACCACCCCCTAGGCCCGCCATGCGATGTTTCAGACGAACAGACCGGACTGTACGGAGATTGTCACATATAGGCTCAGTAGGAGTTCGTATGGGTTTACCTCATCGGCATTCTTATCGACATCTACCTAGGGACCGTTACGTACAGCTAGTGCCGCTTACGGCCTGTAGTTAAACCTACTGCCAGCGTAGTGTCGAGTCTGTAGAGTCCCACACAGAGAGTTTCCCTGCACTGAGCCAAACGTGTAGAGGCCTATGGTTTTACGGCAGGGCTGCGATCACTTACGTGCACTTGTGTGTGTATGCTGTTCGGGCAAGCAATACTAGTGGGCTTTGGTTTAAGCCGGATCCTAGTATTACACGGATGGATTTGTTTTTGTCTTCTGTGCATTCGCATTCTACGGAATACGGATGCAGGTGTGTATGAAGAGTTTTGAGGAGCGATAAAAGAGGAGGTGCCTCATTAGGGTTTTGGCAGATGGTTCGGCCAAAACCGCTATGTGGCAGGCTCGTTAGGGTTTTGGCAATTCGTTCGGTTCAAAACCATTATGAGCCGGAGACATTACTTACTAATCTTTTCAGTGGTAATTTTATGACGGCTAATTGCTTTGACCATTCGACCACCTTGACCACTCTTGACTTTGTTGACCCGTTGACCAAAGATGACCTTGACCTTCATGAAAGGTCTACACTCTTCTTTGGTTTTGTTTTTCATTTTGGATTATGATAATGGTCATGTCAATGTAGCCATCAACTTTATCATGATAGGATTTATAATGATGTTGTTTAGAATTATTGCAACCATGGTGCCTTTTTTCTTTAGTTGATATTTTCATTATTCTTTTCTCATTCTCTCTCTTGCAAGTGAGAAGAATGAAAGAGAGCTCCATGGTTGCTTGATCTCCTTCATCTTCCTCCTCTTGAAATATTCTTTTGATCTCATGTGTTGAGAGAAAAAGAATCCACATAGACAAATACTTCCATCAACCTCCTCTACATAACCTAGGACTTCAAGACTAGCGATCTTGTTGCCCTAGTTGCCTCGGCTCGAGGTGGAGCTCGGTGTACATCTCTCGGGTGGATCGTCTTCGACTCAAGAAGGCCGCGGAGGTGACCAAGATCCGGATCGTACCTTGGAGCTTGGAAGGACGAGCGGGACAGCGGAATGAAGACCCGAAGGACCGGTTTTGTGAGGTATAATTTCTATGGCATAGTAGTTAAAGCCTCTAGTAGTTTGTTAGTTTATAGTTTAGCAATGATCCGGCTTTTAGTCCATGTTGCCTTTGCGCCAAAAAATGTTTTTCGCCGTTTCGGCCTCCCCGTAAGAACCGTGGTGAGCAACATGGACTTACATCTGCATGAAGTAAATATGATTAAGTATCAAAATGGATATCAATATGTAAGTTATATGTATGCCCTGGAGGCCATTACTATACATAGGATGTTTATTGTAGTGGATGCTTGGACATATATAGGGATGACTTTCTTGCTCGATATGATAGTATGCTATCTGGTTACTCTTTACTTTAACGTGTACACTGATTGTCTCTCTGTTACATGTTGGTAAAGCCCTTAGTATGCGTACTTGACTACCAGGACTATGATGCGGATCATACTAGTGGGGACATGGTAGTCCATAAGTACATACTTCAAAGTCCCTAGTCGTGGGTGTATCGAGATGGGGCATCGATATACCAGAGTAGACTAGCGTATACCTTCTTGACCCATACAGATGGGCGATGGATGATCCCATATCCATTGGTGTTTGACATCAGAGATGATATACGGGTGCTCAGTGGAGACTGGGTACACTGGACGGACTCGCCGAGAACTCCCAGCTGGTATTATACCTTACGTCAGATGGCAGTTCTCTGGTGACACTGGTGCAGGTTAGTCTGTAGACCCGAGATCGTCATAGAGTCTTGTGTGATTCCCACTGTGCTTTGATTATCACCTTACCACGTCCAAGAGGGCGTGCAAAACGGTGGTTTTTGGGTGCAGTCCCGAATCACATGGAGGCAATGAGCGATAGAAGGGGTTTCGTCTCTCCCGGTATAGGGAGTTGATGTTGCGCAATTCCCGATTGCCTATAACAGGAAGTCCTTGGCCAAGGATGCTTTAGGGATTTTCTGGTAAGTGTTACCAGTAGTTTCTCGACCCGTTATGAGCCACATATCGACACTACTTATCGAGTTATTAGGGTCTGACGTTTACCACCCCTAGACGAGATATGCGACATATCAGACGAACAGACCGGACTGTATGGTAGTGTTACTGGTTGGATTCACAGGAGTGTGAGCGGGCTTGCTCGTTGATCTTCTGATCGCTCAATGCCCGGGTGGCCGTTACGTTTAGCAGACCGCTTGCGGCTTATGGGTGTTTGATATGATCATCACCTACTGCCGGCGTATTGACGAGTCTTTAGAGTCCTACACAGCGGTTTCCTGGCTCAAGCGAAACGAAATAGGAGCGCATATGAGATATGTGCGGGACTGAGAATAATACCAGTATGTGATACTGTATTCTATTCTCGCGATTTGTGACATTAATCGGTTGTATGCGATATAGCCGGGTTATCAGATCAAGTGTTGATTCGATAAGTTGTTACTATTGATATTAGTCGGTTATATGCAGTATGACCGGATCATTAAATCAAGTGTTGATTTAATGATTTAATGTATAATTTTATATTTGATATATTCCTTTACATTAACTAGTATTTGTTCGCTTAAGATTGATTTTCTCACTTGATGTGCACAAGTAGTATATGTGATATATTTTTGTGCACTTATTGTATCATGTTTGACGATACATGCAAACTTGGGTGTGTGTATGCGATACACCATGTTTAGTTAATGGTTAGGATTTCATTTGCCTTATTAATTTATTTTTGGCAAGAAACAAAATGGTGGTGGCTTTCTTTGTTTTTTTCTTGAAGATTCATGAAGCTTCAACCATTTTGTTTTATGCTTAACCTAACCAATTAACTAAACCTTAGTTTATTCTCTACATGAGTTACACTCACCCATGGTTGCTAAATGATAAGCATCACTTGATTTTCTATTATTGATTATTGATTTTCATTTATTTTCTTTCTACTTCTTCATCTTCTTCATGAAGAGAAGAAAACCATTGCTAGAAAATTCCAAGTGATGAATCCAAGTGAGAAATCCAAATCCAAAGTGAACCCACTTCCTATTTCTTCATCCCATGTAGTAGAGTGTGTTATATTCACAAGTTTCATGACCAAGTGAAGTTGGAGCTTGAGTTAGAGTTGCCTCGACGTAGATCATCTTCGGCATCGAAGTCTACGACCTAGCCCGCTCATTTCTCCGACGAAACCATCGCAAGAGTCCGGGATCCCGGTGATCGCAGCGAAGGGACGTCATCACGAAGCTAAAGAAGTGGAGGACCGGATCTACAAAGGTCGTATTTCCATTCACTTGTTAGCAAAGTAGTTTGCTTGCTTATCTTTTTCGCCTTACCTCTAGTAATTGATCTAGTTTAGGGTTTCTCGGCTCCGGAAAATTTGAATTTGGCATGGTTGATACCTTGTGGAACCTCTTGATTATGCCTAGGAACCCTACAGTGGTATCAGAGCCTATTAGAGCTTTAGGCGTAGTGTAGACGAAGTTAGAGATCCGATCGAACCCCGAAACCCCGATCAAATCCCTTCTCTGTACATTTTTTCAAACTGTGGATTTTTGTGAATTAAAAATTCTCAGAAAATTAAGCAGGAAAATATAAGAATTACTGTGAAGTACGGACCCCTAACTCAAAAATTTGACCGCGGAACCGCAGCCAAACCAAGGGTTCCGCGGCGGTTCCGCGGCCCAAATTGTGAATTAGTCCCTCAAACTTCACATATTTATTCTTAGGTCCTTTCTTGTCATTTTTTTCTGGGAATGTTTTAATTCCACTCAAGTGTTGAGTTTTCTAAGGTTTTATTAGGGACTCGTTAATTCGATCGGATAATTTAACTTCGTTTATGTTTTTCCGGATATTTTAGAAACTGTTAAAAAGTTCGACCGGATATAAATACCCATTTTTTCCCCTGCCGGGAAATTTCCAAGTGTTGGATTTTTCTGTAGTTTAAGAATGTTCTAAGTAGTGTAAGTAACGCGATGGACCCTCTAGAAGACAACAAATCTTAACTCGATTATGTGACCGTCTTGAACTGCCCTTTGAACCTTCGGGTTTGGGGCAGTACGGCGTGCCACATGTGAGGCGTTGGCTTGACCCTTCTACGGCTGGACCGTTGGTACTGAGGCATGAACTGGATGTTTTTAAACTTATTTCATGTCTTGAGCTGTTTCAGGAAAACATGGGTGTTTGATTGTTCGATCGGAAAGTTTAACATTTTCTATTTATCTGGAATGTGATACAATATTTGGAATCCACAAGTAGTTATGAGATAACTGATTTGGATGTTATAAACATAGCAGTTTAGTCTCGAATGATCGGTTGCCACGGAATTTTGATGTGATCAAAAGTCCGTCGCAATCACGTAGCGTACGCGGATACTCGCCGGGTAAACTTAATAGACAGCCATGCCCCATATCCCCGACCAAGTGACTGTAGGAGAACCCTGTCGGCAAAAGAATCCGTTCGGGTGCTCGCGACAACGGTGTTCCGCCATAGTGCACTTCGTCGACGGCATCCGGGGGTACGGCCGTCTACTAAAGTTTGCGACGAGCATTCGATCAGTTTATCGGGAATCTTGTTGAATTGCCCGACTAGATATTGAAAAGTGTTTTCGATATAGAGACTAAATGCGGGGTTTATAATTGTTAGGCATGCGATATCTAAGGAGGTTGCGGATTCCAACTGTTGTAGTTTTACACTTTCTTTTCTGTGACCGTAAGTGTAATATGTGATATCGCCGGTTTCTTTGTTATATGTCAACGACAATTGGGATGCGCACATTTACTTACGTTGATGACATGTGATGTTATGTGTTGCTGGATATATTATATTGGATCGTCGCGTTTTGAATAGCCGGGGGTTTTATGTGAGATGAGAGTTTTTATTTTCATTCATGAAAATTTATTGTATGTAATATTCTTTTATTGGGACACTTCCGGGTTGAGGTTGCTGTCACCATTTGTATATTATTTACTTTTCCGCACTAGGATAGACCCAAGGAGGAGAGCACAAGTAACCGGGTTCTAGAGTCCAGATGGAGACCAACTCGAGGAGTCGAGTCCGGGTCTCCTAACTCTAGAATTGGTAGGGTTGCTTGCCGCTCTCGTAGGGGTCTAGGGGTGTGGGTTTGGCTATTCATCGTGACCGTGGAATCCGTTGTTTTTATAGAGGCTCAAAATAAAACACGGACGTCCTAGTATATCCAATATTTCATACGTTTCTTCTGCTGCAATATCTGTGATGTGATCATTTGATATGTTGTGATAGATACTATATATAGTATATTTGATATATTATATAGACGTTACTTATGTTTTACACCCGCGCTAGCCTGCCCCGCTCTGCCGTTAGTTACCTAACCTAACGGTGCACGAGAGGACATCGAGGCGAATGCGGATGGCATAAGTGTACGTCGTATTTATCTGTGATGTTTAGGTGATTTAAATGATGGGACTTCATTAATATGATTAATGAAATAAAAGAAACCTAAAAGATGTTGTGGAATCGAATTTTCAAAAACAGGTAGCTACAGTTCTTGCTTTGCATCGCGGTGTTCCTTCTAGAACATCCTTCACCTTATTCGATAAGGAAAGGGCCGAAATCCCTTCACCGGGAGTGACCCCTTTAGCAATGACTGGCAGATGCTACACCCCTCGGTTTGTCTTTTGATTGCTCCTATAGTTCTTGCTTTGCACAGCGGTATATATGATATATCCTGCACCTTATTCGATGAGGAAAGGGCCGACGATCCCTTCACCGGGAGTGACCCCTTTAGCAAAACTAGAAAAGCCTCAAAAACACTCCAATTTAAAATTATTTGATTCTACAACGATATCAAGTTCATTACGCAATAGGTTTTCAGAAAAACCTGTCGTAGCCCTCCGTCATTTCAGATAAGTAGTAGTTAGTATTCGTGCTGCGTTTGTTGGCTTCTGTCAAGGCGTAGTGTGCGGTAGCTGACTGGTGCTTATCTGCTTATGCATATGATGCAGATTGGGTTAGGATAGTCGTGCGACCTTGTTGGACTTTGTCAAGGGTCGTGCGGGTGGGTTTAATTCAATCAGGAAATGAAGGGTTGAACTTCACTAGCATCCTATGGTTTGTTGGCCTTTGTCAAGGTCATAGGAGGTTAGGGGAAAAATTATCGGGAATTTCAAGTGTTGAAATTTGCAATGAGATTGCATACCTTCTATGAGATAGTTGGATCCCGATACCCACTGCGAGTAATTGTTACTCCTGGGAGAGTTTTACACATTACAATTAGCCGATCAAGTAGGTGTCTAAAAAGGTGTCAACGGGGTTACGTCTCTGGGAAAACGAGGTTTACTTTAATTAGGTCCGTGCGAAAGCACGGGGAACCTCCCTCAAAGTACCGACACTGGCCTGGCTGAAAGATTGGTGAACTTGTAGCGTGTAATTAATCCCGGCTAGTCTTTCCTTTTACGGTTTGAAGGAAGATTTGATAAAAACATTGGGAGCCATCCAGATTAGATAAAATAATTACCAATCTGATCTTACAAGAGCGCACGCAGAGTGTTTTCTTCTCTCTCTCTCTCCTGGTAGCGACCATGTCACGCCTTAATCAAGATAATAATACAGATGTATTGACCGAACCCGCTTGTTATACTGAGCTGGGGAACGTTGGTCCCGCTCCAACTTATAATTGTTATAAGACAGAGCAGGAAATAGAGGAATACCAGAATTCCTATGCCGCCCAAACGAAGAAAGTGCATATGATGCATCTCCTTCGGCTGTGTTCATTACAATGAACTGTTTCTCTGTATCCTCTAAGTCCAGGGTATTTGATACCGAATCAGGATCCCAGATATGTAATCTGTTACATGGGCTTCAGAAAGGTAGAGAACTGAGAATGGGTGATATGTTTCATGAGGCAGAAAACGGTGCAAGTGTTGCAACCAAGTCTGTTGGTCACTGTCACCCTGTATTACCAAAATACATTGATTCTGAACGAATGTTATTAGATACTGAACCTGATATACAAAATCATATCAGTCTCTTTATTAGTAAAGAAATGATAAAATTTTGTATTGTTGGATAATGTTTTGAACATTTCCTATATCAAAAGTTGATCGGTTCAGGCACATTATCTAAAAGCATTGATGTTCTAAATCAAACTACAGTTCTTAGTATACGGAACACACACAAGAGGAAGAGTTCAGAAATGAACGAATCCTTCTTGAGGTATTGTAGACTAGGTCATATCAATGCGACCCGACTAGCTAATGTTATATTAAGATGCATTTTTAAATCAGTTTGAATTTACATCTTGTGAAACTTGCCAGTCATGTCACAAAGATAAGATGACCATAGCTCTGTTTAATGGAAACAGAGAAAGAGTTAGTGAACTCTTGGGATGATACATGATAATTTATGAAGGTCCCCTGTCTATAAATGCCAAGACCGGTTCTTTGTACTTCATTAAATTCTCTGATGATCTCTCGAGATTCAGACATATGTTCCTGTTGAAACACAAGTCCGAAATTTTTGAGATATTCACAGAATATAAGTTAGAAGTAGAGAACCAAAATACGGGTATAAGTATTATGTCCTTTGATGTGATCAAGGAGGAGAATACTTGAGCACGGAATTCCTGGATTATTCTAAAGGAGAATGAGATTCTCTCTCAGCATTACTCCTCCGTATACACCATAGCACGATGGTATATCGGGGAGGAGCAATAACACCTTATGTGATATGGTGTGCTCTGTGATGAGTACTACTGGGTTTCCTATTTCCTTTTGGGAGTTATACACTTGAGAAGCTGCATACCTATTAAATAGGGTTCCGATCAAATCATATGCCTACCATTTCATATGAGATATGGAAAGAGAAGAGCCCATATCTTAAGTTTGTTAAGATTTGGGGTTGTCCAGCCTATGTCTAAAAGCATAATCCGGACAAGCTCGAGGCAAAGTCAGTTCTGTGCAAGTTTGTTGGATATCCCAAGCATACGCAAGGGAATATCTTCTACCTAACCGAGGAACAAAAGATGTTTTGTTACTCAGCATGCCACCTTTGTGAAAGGAAATTTCTTGTGAAGAAATTATTTGTCATAAGATAGAACTGGAAACAGTTCCAGCTATACAAACTGCAGCTGATGATTTGGTAAAACCAAAGGATTCAATAGCAACCAACGAACCTCAGCCTCTCCGCCGATCTAGTAGGTTTCCTCACCCACCTGAGAGATACTCCGGTTTCTCTATGACAGTGGGAGCGAGTATTGCATCATGTGATGACGACCTAACTAGTTTCGAGCTGGCCATCAGGAGTGGGACTCTGTAAGAATGGCTGGATGTTAATCGATCTGAGATGGAATCCTTTTACACCAACAAAGTATGGACTTTGGTTGCTTTATCTGAAGGGTTAAATCCCTATCAGGAGCAAGTATATCTTGAGAAGATTACTTGGTGTACATGGAAAAGTTAAGACTTTCAAAGCTAGACTTGTTAAAGGTTTGCATCATTGACCAGCTATGGATTGTGATGAAACCTTTTCTAAGTACATATGCTTAAGTCCATCCAGATCCTACTTGCCACAGCTACATACCATGACTACGATATCTGGCGGTTGGGCGTCATGACTGCTTTTCTAAATGGTGTTTTAGAAGAGAGAGTCTGTAAGTACACAGTCAGAAGGCTTCGTAGACAGTGGGAGCAGCGGAAACGTGTGCAAGATGTTTTATGTGATAAAGCAGGCATCGCGGAGTTGGAACATCTGTTTTGATGTGGTAGTCAAAGAGTTTGACTTCATCAAAATGGTAGATGAACCTTGTATATACAAAAAGAAAGTAGGGAGTATGGTGGTGATCCTAGTAGAGTACGTGGATTACATACTCATGATAGGGAAGAAGTTTCCTATGCTACGCTCGGTCAATCTCCGCTTATCATAAGGATTCTCCATAAAGGATCAAAGTGATATCTCCTAAATCCTGGGTTTTGGATCATTGAGATAGATCTAATTGGATGTTAGGATACTCACTAGTTGTAGTGAGATCGTATCAATTGATCCTGGGGAGAATCACTGGAAAGGTTCCTGGGTGATAAGGACGACTGAATGTCAGTCGCAGGCATTGTCTTTACCCTCAGTAAAGGGACGGTATGTTGGAAGAGTTCCAAGCTAGATACCGTGGCATACTAGACGATAAAGGCTGGATACATCTCTACTAAAGATGCTACCAAAGGCCTTTTCCCAGAGAGAGACTTTTATGGGATGGTTGAGTATCAGATACTAAAACCACTGCTATCAGATGGCCCTAGTGCAAGTGGGAGATTGTTAGTTATATGTATGCCCTAGAGGCCATTACTATACATAGGATGTATATTGTAGTGGATGCTTGGACATATATATGGATGACTTTCTTGCTCGATATGATAATATGCTATCTGGTTACTCTTTACTTTAACGTGTACACTGATTGTCTCTCTGTTACATGTTGGTAAAGCCCTTAGGATGCGTACTTGACTACCTGGACTATGATGCGGATCATACTAGTGGGGACATGGTAGTCTATAAGTACATCTTTCAAAGTCCCTAGTGGTGGGTGTATCGAGACGGGGCATCGATATACCAGAGTAGACTAGCGTATACCTTCTCGACCCATACAGATGGGCGATGGATGATCCCATATCCATTGGTGTTTGACATCAGAGATGATATACGAGTGCTCAGTGGAGACTGGGTACACTGGACGGACTCGCCGAGAACTCCCAGCTGGTATTATACCTTACGTCAGATGGCAGTTCTTTGGTGACACTGGTGCAGGTTAGTCTGTAGACCCGGGATCGTCATAGAGTCTTGTGTGATTCCCACTGTGCTTTGATTTCCACCTTACCACGTCCAAGAGGGCATGCAAAACGGTGGTTTTTGGGTACAGTCCTGAATCACATGGAGGCAATGAGCGATAGGAGGGGTTTTGTCTCTCCCAGTATAAGGAGTTGATGTTGCGCCGTGCTCAATTGGCTATAACAGGAATTCCTTGGCCAAGGATGCTTTAGGGACTTACTGGTAAGTGTTACCAGTAGTTTCTCGACCCGTTATATGCCTCATATCGACACGACTTATCGAGTTATTGGGGTCTAACGTTTACCACTCCTAGACGAGATATGCGACATATTAGATAAACAGACCGGACTGTACGGTAGTGTTACTGGTTGGATTCACAGGAGTGTGAGTGGGCTTGCTCGTTGATCTTCTGATCGCTCAATACCCGGGTGGCCGTTACGTTTAGCAGACCGCTTGCGGCTTGTGGGTGTTTGATATGATCATCACCTACTGCCGGCGTATTGACGAGTCTTTAGAGTGCTACACAGGGGTTTCCTGGTTCAAGCGAAACGAAATAGGAGCGCATATGAGATATATGCGGGACCGAGAATAATACCAGCATGTGATACTGTATTCTATTCTCACGATTTGTGACATTAATCGGTTGTATGCGATATAGCCGGGTTATCGAATCAAGTGTTGATTCGATAAGTTGTTACTATTGATATTAGTCGGTTATATGCAGTATGACCGGATGATTAAATCAAGTGTTGATTTAATGATTTAATGTATAATTATATATTTGATATATTACTTTACATTAACTAGTATTTGTTCACTTAAGATTGATTTTCTCACTTGATGTGCACAAGTAGTATATGTGATATATTTTTGTGCACTTGATTGTATCATGTTTGATAATACATGCAAACTTGGGTGTGTGTATGCTATACACCATGTTTAGTTAATGGTTCGGATTTCATTTGCCTTATTTATTTATTTTCTTTATTTATTTTTGGCAAGAAACAAAATGGTGGTGGCTTTCTTTGTTTTATTCTTGAAGATTCATGAAGCGTCTACCATTTTGTTTTATGCTTAACCTAACCATTTAACTAAACCTTAGTTTATTCTCTACATGAGTTACACTCACCCGTGGTTGCTAAACGATAAGCATCACTTGATTTTCTATTATTGATTATTGATTTTCATTTATTTTCTTTCTACTTATTCATCTTCTTCATGAAGAGAAGAAAACCATTGCTAGAAAATTCCAAGTGATGAATCCAAGTGAGAAATCCAAATCCAAAGTGAACCCACTTCCTATTTCTTCATCCTCTACCACTTGCCATGTAGTAGAGTGTGTTATCTTCACAAGTTTCATGACCAAGTGAAGATGGAGCTTGAGTTAGAGTTGCCTCGACGTAGATCATCTTCGGCATCGAAGTCAACGACCTAGCCCGCTCATTTCTCTGACGAAACCATCGCAAGAGTCCAGGATCCCGGTGATCGCAGCGAAGGGACGTCATCACGGAGCTAAAGAAGTGGTGGACCGGATCTACAAAGGTTGTATTTCCATTCACTTGGTAGCAAAGTAGTTTCCTTGCTTCTCTTTTTCGCCTTACCTCTAGTAATCGATCTAGTTTAGGGTTTCTCGGCACCAGAAAATTTGAATTTAGCTTGGTTGATGCCTTGTGGAACCTCTTGAGTGTGCCTAAGAACACTACACAATACACATATATTAGCGTCTCATTCCACTAATATTGGTATAAGGGTATATATAACAGCGCTCTCATACCCTGTTATATATACAAATGAAGTATGATCAATGTAAATCAAGTCTGTATGTAATCAAAGTCTGTATAAACGTGGATCCCGTCCACCCGTCACCCAATGAAAATAAGCATCATGCATGAAAATATGAGGATATAATCAAAATCATGGAAAACATCATGAAACATGTGCCTAGCATCGGCACGTAAATCCTTATCTATCAGGCATTGTCACCAAGACTAGCCCTGATAGGTACGTATCATACGCTCCCACGAAACCAGAGTGCCCAGCTTCGACCCTCGAATTTCGACGTATCATACGCACATGGCTCCGGTCGGTATCCCCAAGATAACCGCCGAGAAAAAGGTAATGTCACCGGAAGGCATGTTTCTCCTGACAGGCTCACCGTCTAACAAATCCAGCGATCCGTTCTCGTCCCGGGGTACCTCCGGGCCCCACCTGTTAGTTATGTGTATGCCCTAGAGCCCATTACTGTACATAGGATGTATATTGTAGTGGATGCTGGGACATATATAGGGAGGAATCTCTTGCTCGACATGATAGTATGCTATCTGGTTATTCTTTACCTTAACGTGTATATTGATTGTCTCTCTGTTACATGTTGGTAAAGCCCTTAGGATGTGTACTTGACTACTTGGACTATGATGCGGATCAAACTAGTGAGGACATGGTAGTCCATAAGTACATCCTTCAAGGTCCCTAGTCGTGGGTATATCGAGACGGGGCATCGATATACAGAGTAGACTAGCGTATACCTTCTCGACCCATACAGATGGGCGATGGATGATCCCATATCCATTGGTGTTTGACATTAGAGATCATATACGGGTGCTCAGTGGAGACTGGGTACACTGGACGGACTCGCCGAGAACTCCCAGATGGTATTATACCTCAAGTCAGATGGCAGTTTTCTGGTGACACTGGTACAGGTTAGTCTGTAGACCCGAGATCATCATAGAGTCTTATGTGATTCCCACTGTGCTTTGATTTCCACCTTACCACATCGAAGTGGGCGTGCAAAACGGTGGCTTTTGGGTACAGTGCCGAATCACATGGAGGCAATGAGCGATAGGAGGGGATTCGACTCTCCCGGTATAGGGAGTTGATGTTGCACTGTGTTCGATTGGCTATAAACGGAAATCCCTGGCCAGGGTTACTAAGATTTACTGGTAAGTGTTACCAGTAGTTTCTCGAACTGTTATAGACCTCATATCGACACGACTTATCGAGCTACTGGGGTCTGACGTTTACCACCCCTAGGCGAGATATGCGACATATCAGACGAACAGACCGGACTGTACGGTAAGTGTTACTGGTTGGATTCACAGGAGTGTGAGCGGGCTTGCTCGTCGATCTTCTGATCGCTCAATACCCGGGTGGCCATTACGTTTAGCAGACCGCTTGCGGCTTGTGGGTGTTTGATATGATCATCACCTGCTGCCGGCGTATTGACGAGTCTTTAGAGTCTTACACAGAGGTTTCCTGGCTCAGGAGAAACGAAATAGGAGCGCATATGAGATGTGTGCGGGACCGAGAATAATGCGTGTATGTCATACCGTATTCTATTCTCACGATGAATGTATCGATTGGTTGTATGCGATATAACCTAGTTATCGAATCGAGTATTGATTCGATAAGTCGATACATTGGATACTGGTCGGTCATATGCGATATGACCGGATCGTTAAATCAAGTGTTGATTTAATGATTTAATGTATAATTATATATTTGATATATTACTTTGCATTAACTAGTATTGGTTCACTTAAGATGGATTTTCTCACTTGTTTGTGCACGTTGTATATATGATATATTTTTGTGCACAAGATTGTATCATATTTGATGATACATGCAAACTTGGGTTAGTGTGTGATTTAAACCATGGTTAGTTAATGGTTAAGGTTTCATTTGATTTACTTATTCATTTATTTAGTTTGTTTATTTATTTTGGAAAAGGAAAATGAAATGGTGGTTTGCTTTGTCTTTTCTTTGAAACTTCATGAAGGTTTGAAAGCTTGACCATTTTGTTTCTTTCCTTTAACCCTAACCATTCAACTAAACTCTAGTTAATTCTCTACACTAAACCATGGTTGCAAATATGATAAGTACCATCTTATTTTCTTTTTTCCAAAAAGAATACTTATCATATTATCTTCTTCATCTTCTTCTTCAACAATGAAGAAAAGCTTGCTACCATCAATGGCAACATGAGATAAAGAGTGAGAAATCCAATTCTAAAGTGAACCCACTTCCAATTTCTTCATCCTCTATCTCTTGCCAAGTAGTATAGGGTGTTTTCTTCACAAGTTTCATGACTTGTTGAAGTGGGAGCTTGATCTTGTGTTGCCTCGACGTAGATCATCTTGGGCATCGAAGTCGATGACCTAGCCCGATCATTTCTCCGACGAAACCATCGCCAGAGTCCGGATTTCGATTGGTACAGCGGAGGGACGTCTACGCGGAGCTATGGAGGTGGAGGACCGGATCTACAAAGGTTGTATTTCCGTTCACTTAGCAGTTAAGTAGTTAACTAGTTGCATGTTTCGTCTAAACTCTAGTCAACGATCCGTATTAGGGTTTCTCGGCACTTGTAAAATTTGAAATTGGCATGGTTGATACCTTGTGAGACCTCATTAGTGTGCCTAGGAACCCTACAGTGGTATCAGAGCCTAGCTAGAGCCTTAGACGATGCATAGACGGAGTTAGAAGTTTGATGGACCCGAAACCCTAACTCAAAACGGCTCTCTGGACATTTTATGGATTTGTGGATTTTTGTGAATTAAAAATTCTCAGAAAATAGAGCAGGAAATTCTAAGAGTTACTGTTGAAAACGAACCCCTAACTCCACTAAACCGCCGCGGAACCGCGGCATTAGCGTGCTATTCGCGGCGGTTCCGCGGCCGTATGTACATATTAGAGGTTAATTTTTATACAGTAATGCCCGTATCTGTTTCCTCTGTTCTCTGGGAAGTTTTAATCTGCACTCAAGAGTTAAGTTTTCTGGGTTGTATTGGGGACTCGGTGTTTCGATCGGATTGTCTAATTTTGTCTGTGTGTTTTTCCGGGTAATTTTAGAATATGTTAAAAAGTTCGACCGGATATAAATACCCAATTTTTCCTCTGTCGGAAAATTTCCAACTGTTGGATTTTTCCGTAGTTTAACGACATTCTAAGTAATGCAAGTAACCCGATGGACCCTCTAGAAGACAACAAACCTTAACTCGATTATGTGACCGTCTTGAACTGCCCTTTGAACCTTCGGGTTTGGGGCAGTACGGCGTGCCACATGTGAGGCGTTGGCTTGACCCTTCTACGGCTGGACCGTTGGTACTGAGGCATGAAGTGAATGTTTTTAAACTTATTTCATGTGTTGATCTGTTTCGGGAAAACATGGGTGTTTGAATGTTCGATCGGAAAGTTTAACATTTTCTATTTATCTGGAATGTGATACAATAATTGGAATTCACAAGTAGTTATGAGATAACTGATATGAATGTTATAAACATAGCAGTTTAGTCTCACTTGATCGGTTGCCACGGAATTTTGATGTGATCAAAAGTTCGTCGCAATCACGTATTGTACGCGGATACTCGCCGGTAAAACTTAATAGATAGCCACGCCCCATAGCCCCGACCAAGTGACTGTAGGAGAACCCCGTCGCCGAAAGCATCCGTTCGGGTGCTCGCGGCAGTGGTGTTCTGTAGGGTTCCTAGGCACCCTAGTGAGGTCTACCAAGTGATCAAACACGCAAATTTCTAAAAATTACGGTGCCGAGAAAACCTAGAACGGATCGTTAACTAGATGTTTAGGCGAAACAAGCATGTAAACGGAAATATAGAAATAGGGAAGGGGCTACAACCTTTGTAGATCCGGTCCACCACCTGCTAGGCTCCGTGATGAAGTCCCCTTGCTGTCCAAACTGAATCCCGGACTCTAGCATTGGCATCATCGAAGAATAGGCGGGCTTGATCGTCGGTTCGATGCCAAAGATGATCTACGTCGAAGCATCACAAGAACAAGCTCCAACTTCACCAAGCTTTGAAAACTTGTGAAGCAAACACCCTATACAACTTGGCAAGAAGTAGAGGATGAAGAAATAGGAAGTGGGTAGACTTTATATTTGGATTTCTCACTCAATTCCACTAGTTGCCATTAATGGCCACTAGCTTTCTTCATGTTGAAGAAGATGAAGAAGAAGAAGAAGATATGATAAGTGATATATCTTAAAAAGGAAAATAAAAAGAATACTTATCATAACTTCAACTATAGTTTAGTGTAGAGATTTAACCAAGGTTTAGATGAGTGGTTAGGGTTAAAGAAGAAACAAGAATGGTTGACTTGTTCAAAGCTTCAAGAAGCTTTAAAGAAAAAACAAACTAAGCCACCATTTCTTTTTCTCTTTATCTCTTCCAAAACAATAATAAATGGATAAATAAATAAGAGAAAAGAAACCCTAACCATTCACTAAACATGGTTTAATCTTTACACAAACCCAAAAGAGCAAGTATCATCAAACATGATACAATCTTGTGCACAAAAGTATATCACATATACAACTTGCACAATTCAAGTGAGAAAATCCTTTTAAAGTGAACCAATACTAGTTAATCCAAAGTAATATATCAAATATATAAATATGCACTAAATCATTAAATCAACACTTGATTTAACGATCCGGTCATATCGGATATAACCGACTAGTATCATATGTATCGGCTTATCGAATCAATCCTTGATTCGATAACTAGGTTATATCGCATATAACCGTTCGATACATTCATCGCGAGAATAGAATACGGTATCACATACACGAATTATTCTCGGTCCCGCACATATCTCATATGCGCTCCTATTTCGTTTCGCTTGAGCCAGGAAACCTCTGTGTAGGACTCTAAAGACTCGTCAATACGCCGGCAGCGGATGATGATCATATCAAACACCCACAAGCCGCAAGCGGTCTGCTAAACGTAACGGCCACCCGGGTATTGAGCGATCAGAAGATCGACGAGCAAGCCCACTCACACTCCTGTGAATCCAACCAGTAACACTTACCGTATAGTCTGGTCTGTTCGTCTGATATGTCGCATATCTCGCCTAGGGGTGGTAAACGTCAGACCCCAGTAGCTCGATAAGTCATGCCGACATGAGGTCCATAACATTCGTGAAACTACTGATAACTCTTACCAGTATATCACTGCAACCCTGGCCAGGGATTTCCTGTTATGGACAGTCGAGCATAGCACAACATCAACCCCCAATACCGGGAGAGACGAATCCCCTCCTATCGCTCATTGCCTCCATGTGAATCGGGACTGTACCCAAAAACCACCTGTTTGCACAACTCAGTAGAGCCGTGGTAGGGTGGAAATCAAAGCACAGTGTGAGACACACAAGACTCTATGACGATCTCGGGTCAACAGACTAAGTTGTACCAGTGTCACCAGAGAACTGCCATCTGACGTGAGGTATAATACCATCTGGAAGTTCTCGGCGAGTCCGTTCAGTGTACCCAGTCTCCACTGAGCACCCGTATACCATCTTCGATGTCAAACACCAATGGATATGGGATCATCCATCGCCCATCGCATGGGTCGAGAAGATATACGCTAGTCTACACTGGAATATCGATGCCCCGTCTCGATATTCCCTCGACTAGGAACAAAGAAGGATGTACTCATTGACTACCCTGGCCCCACTAGTATGATCTGCATCATAGTCCAGGAATTCGAGCACACATCCTAAGGGCTTTATCAACATGTAATCAGAGAGACAGAAAGTATACATGTTAAGATAAAGAACAACCAGATAGCGTACTATCATGTCGAGCAAGAAAGTCCTACCTATATATGTCCGAGCATCCACTACAATAGACATCCAATGTACAGTAATGGCCTCTAGGGCATACATATAACTAACAATCTCCCACTTGCACTAGGGCCATCTGTAGCAGTGGTCGCAGTATCTAATACTCAACCATCCCATATGAGTCTCTCTCTGGGAAAAGGCCTTCTTGAGTGGATCCGTCTTGTTGTCCTCTGAGTCTACTCTCCTAACCTCGATCACCCCGGAGATCAACTATCTCCATGATCAGGTGATGCTTCCTCAGAATATGTCTGGGTCAATGATGGGACCTGGGTTCCAGGGCCGAAGCCACACTTCCATTGTCATACAATGGCAGGAACCTAGTTCATCTTATGAACCATTATACACCCAAACTGCCTCTTTGGTGGTATCTTTAATAGCGATGTTACCAGCCTTTATCGTCTAGTTTGCCACGGTATCGAGCTTGGAACTCTTCCAACATACCGTCCCTTTACTGAGGGTAAAGACAGTGCCTGTGACTGACATTCAGTCGTCTTTATCACCCTGGAACTCTTCCAGTGATTCTCCCCAGGATCGATTGATACCATCTCACTACATCTAGTGAGAATCCTAGCATCCAATTACATCTTTCTCATAGATGAAAACTCAGGATTTAGGAGGTATCACGTTGATCCTATTTGGAGAATCCTTGTGATAATAGGAGATTGATCGATCGTAGTATAGGAAACTCTTTTCCTATCAAGAGTATGTTGTCTACGTACAATACGAAGATGACCACCTTACTCTCTACTACCCTTTTGTATATACAAGGTTCGTCTACCATTTTGATGAAGTCAAACACTTTGACTATCACATCAAAACAGACGTTCCAACTCCGCAATGCCTGCTTCATTATGTAAAGCATCTTGCACACGTTTCCGCTGCTCCCACTGTTTACGAAGACGTCTGGCTGTGTTCTTATAGACGTTCTCTTCTAAATCAGTATTTAGAAAAGTAGTCATGGCGCCCAACCACCAGATATCGCAGTCATGGTATGTAGCCGTGGCAAGTAGGATCTGGATGGACTTAAGCATAGTCACTTGGAAAAGGTTTCATCATTATCCGTGCCTGGTTGATGACTAAAACCTTTAATAAGCCTAGCTTTGAAAGTCTCAACTTTTCCATCTACACCAAGTAATCTTCTCAAGATATACTTGCTCCTGACGGGGATTTAACCCTTCAGATATAGCAACCAAAGTCCGTACTTTGTTGGTGTATAAGGATTCCATCTCAGATCGCTAAGCATCCAGCCATTCTTACAGAGTCCCTACTCTTGATTGCCTGCTCGAAACTAGTTGGTGTATGTACACGGCGGCGCCCCGGCCGTCAATCCGACGGCCAAATGCGGAAGCGGTGATAAACTTTAATTTTCTTGAACTGGCAAACCGCCGCGCACTAATACCCGGATCGAACCACTAACTAGTCCTAGCTATCTATAAGAAAGGGAAGAGAGATATACCGATAGATCCGAGTCCTCCGGTCTTCTCGTCGTCGTCCCGATCACCTACGGAAGCTCCGGTCTCCACCTCGTCGCCGGAAGTGCACCACATCGCCTACTTCTTTTACGGGCTCCCACCTCAATGCCGAGGCAACTCGGGCACGAAGCTGGCTAGTCGACGTGCCCAAGATTTGCTGTAGAATGTGTGAAGAACCATGTCTCACTTTTGGGTTTGTGGAATTGCCTTTTTAGTGGAGGGAAAAAGAACTTGGAATTTTTGGAGAGTCTTCTTGTGTGATTTTTGGAGCATGAAGAGAACCAAAAATTGCCACACCAAAATCAATCAACACCTCTCCAATAGTGGCCGGCCCTCTTTGGAAAAATGGGAGAGTGGAAAAAGTCAAAGGGGGGGAGGTGACCATATCAATCATGCAAGTGAGAGAGGGAGGAATGGTTAACATATGGAATAATGATCACAAAGAAACACCAACACTCAACAACCAAATCATGGAAAGAAATGATCACCAAAAGAGAACCTCACTCCACCACAACCATCATGAAAACCATGTCATATGAAAGTCAAGCCATGATGGAGAAGTCAAGAAGTCAAGGTCAAGGATGGGCTATCATGATACAACAAATTGCAAAGACCCCCTTCCATAATTGCTTATTTGCAACAATGCAAATAAGCCCTCCTCCACCAATCTTCGGCCAATGAACGATACAAAGGAAATTGGCCGAAATGGAAAGCAAACTGGCAACTCCAGAAAACTGGTCCCGTAATAAATTACAGGAAAACCCCGATACTGTGCATACACACCCGCATTTGTATTCCGACCGAAATACAAAATGCAATGAGACAAAATCTCCACTGTACTATACTAGGATCCGGCTTAAACCAAAGCCGGCTAGTAATATCCGTTCGATCCTGATCCGTGCAATACCGCACGTATCTGATCGAACCCTGCCATATAACCATACGGCCTATAGTACAAACTGTCCGATCTTGATCCGTGCAATACCGCACGTATCTGATTGGACCTTGCCATATCTCCATACGGCCTCTACAACTTTTCTCCCGAAAGCTGAGTAACTGAATGTGGGGGACTCTAAAGACTCGTCAACACCTTGTTTGTTGATTTAACCACTAGCACGTCAGAGGTATAAGCCAAAACATAACGGGCTACCAGGTATTGACTAAAAGGGACGTCTGTGAGCGAACTCAGCCCGACAACCCTACTGAGCCTGTCAGTGACAATATCCGTACAGTCCGGTCCGTTCGTCTATGAGTATCGCATGGCGGGCCTAGGGGGTTGGTAAAAGTCAGACCCCCAAAAGCGGTACAAGTCGTGTCGGAGTGTAGCCCAGAACACCCTGAGATACTACTGGAATACCTACCAGTAAATCTCCTTGCCTCGGCCGAGGGCTTCGTGTAATGGCTCTCCTAGACACAGCACGACCTCACCCCCAATACCGGGAGAGACGAACCCCTAAAGATACTCTCACTGCCACCATGTGGCTCGGGACTGTACCCAACTAAAACCTTTTTGCATGACTCCTTTGAGCCGTGGTAGGGTAGTAATCAAAGTACAGTGGGAACTCACACAAGACAAATGACGATCCCCAGGTCGATGAACTAACCTGCACACATGTCACCAGGGAACTGCCATCTGACGTCTGGTATATGACCAACTAGCATGTTCCCGGCGAGTCCTGTCTGGTGTACTCATAACCCAAAGAGCACCTGTATACATCTTAGGTGATCCAACTGACACCAGTGGCTTGTGAGACCGGCCACCGCCCCTCGTCGGGGTCTCGACTGTATACACTAGTCTACTCTGGAGTATCGATGCCCTGTCTCGAAACTCACACGACTAGGGACCATTTAAGGATATGCTTATAGACCCCAGCTCCCACTTATATGATCGCCCTCATACTGCTGGTGGTCAAGCAAGAATCCTAGGGGCTCTATCAACGTGTAATAGCAACTTGTCAGGTCACCTAAAGCAATACACGATGATAAAGGTAAACCAGATAGCATACTATCATCTCGAGTAAGACTGTCCTATCGGGATAGGTCCTCCATCAATCATTGTAATCACGTGCCTGTGATCGAATAATTGAATCTGAGGGCACTATCTCCAACAGTTGGGTCATCATCTCTTGATGCATTCCTTGCACCCACTGTCATCGAGAAACCGAGGTATCTCTCAGGCGGATGAGGAACCCTACTAGATCGGCGGAGAGGCTGAGGTTTGTCGGGAACTATAGAATCTTATGGTTCTGTCAAATCATCAACTGCAGTTTTGTATAGCTGGAACCTTTCCAGTTCTACAGAACTGATCCTGCCTCGATCTTGTCCGGATTTTGCTTTAAACATAGGCCGGACAACCCCAAATCTTAACTAGCTTAAGAGATGGGTTCTTCCCATACCATATCTCATATGGAGTGGTAGGCACTGATTTGATTCAAACCTAATTCAATAGGTATGCAGCTTCTCAAGTGCATAACCCCAAAAGTAAATAGGTTACTCAGTAATACTCATCATAGAGCACACCATATCTAATATTGTGCAATTGCTCCTGTTAGTTATATGTATGCCCTAGAGGCCATTACTGTACATACGATGTATATTGTAGTGGATGCTAGGACATATATAGGGAGGACTTTCTTGCTCGACATGATAGTATGCTATCTGGTTGTACTTTATCTTAACATGTACTTTGATTGTCTCTATATTACATGTTGATAAAGCCCTTAGGATATGTACTCGACTACTGGGACTATGATGAGATCATACTAGTGGGGCCACGGTAGTCGACGAGTACATCCTATAACTGTTCCTAGTCGAGGGTGTATCGAGACAGGGCATCGATGCACCAGAGTAGACTAGCGTATACGCATCTTGACCCATATGATAGGCGATGGATGATCCCATATCCATCGGTGTTTGACATCAAGGATGGTGTACGGGTGCTCAGTGGAGACTGGGTACACTGGACGGACTCGCCGAGAACTCCCAGATGGTATTATACCATACGTCAGATGGCAGTTCTCTGGTGACACTGGTACAGAGTAGTCTGTT
This sequence comes from Agapanthus africanus, assembly GCA_030015575.1. Classification (NCBI taxonomy): domain Eukaryota; kingdom Viridiplantae; phylum Streptophyta; class Magnoliopsida; order Asparagales; family Amaryllidaceae; genus Agapanthus; species Agapanthus africanus. The sequence goes on along the minus strand of JASDDO010000012.1, from coordinate 290,332,795 downwards.
GACCCGAGATCGTCATAGAGTCTTGTGTGGTTCCCACTGTACTTTGATTTCCATCATACCACGTCCAAGAGGGCGTGCAAAAAGGTGGCTTTTGGGTACAGTCCCGAATCATATGGAGGCAATGCGCGATAGGAGGGGATTCGTCTCTCCCGGTATAGGGAGTTGATGTTGTGCTGTGTTCGATTGGCTATAACCGGAAATCCCTGGCCAGGGTTGCTGAGATTTACTGGTAAGTGCTATCAGTAGTTTCTCGAACTGTTATAGACCTCAAATCGACACGACTTATCAAGCTACTGGGGTCTGACGTTTACCACCCCTAGGCGAGATATGCGACATATCAGACGACGAGACCGGACTGTACGGGAGTGTTACTGTTTGGATCCACAGGAGAATGTACAGGCTTGCTTGTTGATCTTCTGAGCGCTCAATACCTGGGTAGCTGACCGCTTGCAGCTTGTGGGTGTTTGATATGATCATCACCTACTGCCGGCGTATTGACGATTCTTTAGAGTCCTACACAGAGGTTTCTTGACTCAGGCAAAACGGAGTAGGAGCACATATGTGATATGTGCGGGACCGAGGATAATGCGGTATGTGATATCGTATTGTATTCTCGCGATATTTGATATCAGCCGGGTCATCGGATCAAGTGTTGATTCGATGAATCGGTACGGATAAATATTAGCCGGTTATATGCGATATAGCCGGATTGTCGGATCAAGTGTTGATTCGATAATTTAATGTATAATAATATATGTGATATATTAAATTGCATTAACTAATATTTGCTCACTAAAAGATTCTTTTTCTCACTCGGGTAATACATTGATATATATGCGATATATGTTAATTGTATTATTATATTTTGTTACGGTAAATATTATATATGTGATATATAATATTGTAACATGATATGATAACTAATGCAACTCGTTTAGTGGAGTTTAAACTTGATTAGGGTTCGGATTAGGGTTAATCTTTCTAGAAGTTTCTAGAAGGATTTGTTTTGTTTTGTGAAAGATATTTGTTCATGACTCATGCTTTAACTTTACCCAAAACCCTAACCCTAGTCAATTCTCTACAATGGTTAAGTGAACCATGGTTGCATTATTCTTCATATTAATCCTTTCTTATTCATCACAAAAGAGAATGGAACACTATTCTTCTTCTTCCTCCATTTTCTTTCATGGAAAAACCTTTCTTGATTTTTCCAAGAGATGAATAATAGTGAGAAAATGATAAATAAATAGAGCAAAATTCCTACTTCATCATCCTCATCTTCCCTTGCCATTTAGATGAGGGTGTTCACATCATTTCATGAGTGTTAGCTTGTGTTAAAGAAACTTCGAGGTAGATCATCGTAGTATCGAAGATCGGAAGCAAAGGTTGCGTCATTCTCTTCGTGGAACCTCTCGAGAGCCCGGAACCCGATGATCGCAGCGAAGGGACCACAACACGGAGCATATGAAGTGAAGGACCGGATCTACAAAGGTTGTGATCCCTCTCACTTAGTGTTAAATTTTTTAGCATGTTGTTTTTCGCCTAATCTCTAGTTTAAAGTTCCGTATTCGGGTAGTTCGGCACGGCTAAATTTTTATTCGGGCATGGTTGATGCCTCGTAGACCCTTGTGCGCGTGCCTAGCAACCCTTCAGTGGTATCAGAGCCAAGCTAGAGCTTTAGGCGAAGTCTAGACGGAATTTGAAGTCCGAACGAACCCGAAAACCCAAACCTAGCATGCTCTCTGTCCGGATTTTAAATCGTGGATTTTTCCGTATTAAAAATGCCCAAAAAATTCAATAAATAATTATAAGAATTACTGTGCAAACTCAGGCGAACAATTCATCAAACAGAGCGCGGAACCGCGGCAGAAGCCCAGCTTCTGCGGCGGTTCCGCGGCATGGTGATGACGTCACCTCCCAAATATTGCACAGTAATTCCTATTTTAATTTTCTGGGTTTTCTGGGAATTTTCAATATTTTTTCAAGAGTTGAATTTTCTGGAGTTGTTTTGGGGATACGGTGTTTCGATCGGGGTATCAAATTTTGTCTATGTGGTTTTCCGGATAACTTTTAGAAACTGTTAAAATGTTCGAACGGATATCAATAGCTCACTTTTTCCCCTGTCGGAAAATTTTTCAAAAGTTGGATTTTTCCTCGTGTTTAAGAACGTTCTAAGTCGTGCAAGTAACTCGGTGGACCCTCTAGAAGACAACAAACCTTAACTCGATTATGTGACCGTCTTGAACTGCCCTTTGAACCTTAGGGTTTGAGGCAGTACGGCGTGCCACATGTGAGGCGTTGGCTTGACCCTTCTACGGCTGGACCATTGGTACTGTGGCATGTAATGGATGTTTTTAAACTGTTTTCAAGTGTTGAGATATATTGGGGAATTCTTGGGTGCTCGATGATTCGATCGGAAAGTTTAACTTTTTCTATTTATCTGGAATGTGATACAATAATTGGAATCCACAGGTAGTTATGAGATAACTGATTTGAATATTATAGACATAGCAGTTTAGTCTCAGATGATCGGTTGCCACAGAATTTTGATGTGATCAAAAGTCCGTCGCAATCACGTAGGGTACGCGGATACTCGCCGGGTAAACTTAATAGACAGCCTCACTCCATAGCCCCGACCAAGTGACTGTAGGAGAACCCCGTCGCCGAAAGCATCCGTTCGGGTGCTCGCGGTAGCGGTGTTCCGCCTTGGTGCACTTCGTCGAAGGTATCGGGGGTGCGGCCGTCTACTAAAGTTTGCGACGATCATTCGATCAGGGCATCGGGAATCTTGTTGAATTTCCCGACTTGATATTGAAAAGAGTTTTCGATAATGAGACTAAAATGCGGGGTTTATAATTGTTAGGCATGTGATGTCTAAGGAATTCATTTGGTTAGGCATGCGATGTCTAAGGAGGTTGCGGATTCCAACTGTTGTAGTTTTACACTTTCTTTTCTGTGACCGTAAGCGTAGTATGTGGTGTATCGCCGGCTTCGTTGCTATACATCAACGACAATCGGGATGCGCATACTTGCTTACGTTGATGATTTGTGATATTATGTGTTGCTGTGATATGTTGTATTGGATCGTCGCGTTTTGAATAGCCGGGGGTTTTATGTGAGATGAGAGTTTTTCTTTTTCATTCATGTAAAATTCATTTGTATGTAATATTCTTTTATTGGGGCACTTCCAGGTAGCGGAAGATGTCACCGTTGTATATTATTTACTTTTCCGCATTAGGTAGACGCAAGGCGGGGAGCACAAGTAACCGGGTTCTAGGGTCCAGTGTGAGACCATCTCGAGGAGTCGAGACCGGGTCTCCTAACCCTAGAATTGGCAGTGTTACTTGCCGCTCTCGTAGGGGTCTAGGGATGTGGGTTTGGCTATTCATCGCGACCGTGGAATCCGTGTTTTATACTGGCTCGTATTGAAAACACGGACGTCCTAGTATATCCAATATTTCATATATGTTCTTCTGCTGCAATGTTCTGTGATGAGATCATATTACTGCCTGAGACGAATGTTTATATATTATATATATGAGATATATGTTATATTGTAGATTTCGTTTCAAAAGAGATGCTTGTGAAGCATAATTAAAATGGGACTTCATTAATGAGATTAATGAAATAAAAGAAACCTAAGATGTTGTAGAAACTTGTTTATAAAAACTGGTAGCTACAGTTCTTGCTTTGCATAGCTGTGTTCCTTGTAGAACATCCAGCACCTTATTCGATAAGGAAAGGACCGAGATCCCTTCACCGGGAGTGACTCCTTTAGCAATAACTGGCAGATGCTACAAACTCGGTTTGTCTTTTGATTGCTTCTATAGTTTCTGCTTTGCACAGCGGTATATATGATATATCCTGCACCTTATTCGATGAGGAAAGGGCCGACGATCCCTTCACCGGGAGTGACCCCTTTAGCAAAACTAGAAAAGCCTCAAAAGCATTCCATTTAAAATCACTCGATTCTACAACGATATCAAGTTCATTACGCAAAGGGTTTTCTGAAAAACCCGTCGTAGCCCTCCGTCATTTCAGATAAGTACTTCATAGTATTCGTGCTGCGTTTGTTGACCTTGTCAAGGCGTAGTGTGCGGTAGCTATTTATGCTTATCTGCATAAGCATATGATGCGATTGGATTAGGGTAGTCGTGCGACTTTATTGACCTTGTCAAGGGTCGTGCGGGTGGGTTTAATTCAATCAGGAAATGACGGGTTGAACTTGACTTGCGGTCTATGGTTTGTTGACCTTGTCAAGGTCATAGATCGCTTGGGGTAAAACATTATTGGGAATTTCAAGAGTTGAAATTTGCAATGAGATTGCATACCTTCTATAAGATAGTTGGATCCCAATACCCGCTGCGAGTAAGAGTTACTCCTGGGAGAGTTTTACACATTACAATTAGCCGATCAAGTAGGTGCCTAGAAAGGTGTTAACGGGGTTACGCCTCTGGGAAAACGAGGTTTACTGTAATTAGGTTCGTGCGAAAGCACGGGGGACCTCCCTCAAAGTACCGACACTGGCCTGGCTGAAAGATTGGCGAACTTGTAGCGTGTAATTAATCCCGGCTAGTCTTTCCTTTTAGGGTTTGAAGGAAGATTTGACTAAAACAGTGGGAGACATCCTGATTAGATATATTATATAACCAATCTAATCTTGCAAGAGCATGCGCTGAGTGTTTTGTTCTCTCTCTCTCCAGATAGCGACCATATCACGCCTTAATCAAGATAATAAAACAGATATATTGACCGAACCCGCTTGTTATACTGAGCTGGGGAACGTTGGTCCCGCTCCAACTTATAAATGTTATAAGACAGAGCAGGAAATTGGGGAATACCAAATTTCCCGTGCCGCCCAAACGAAGAAAGTGCATGTTGATGCATCATCTTCGGGTGTGTTCATTATAGAGAACTGTTTCTCAGTATCCTTTACGTCCTGGGTATGAGATACCGGATCAGGATCCCGTATTTGTAATCTGTTACATGGGCTACAGATAGGTAGAGAACTGAGAACGGGTGATAAGTTTCATGAGACAGAAAACGGTGCAAGTGTTGCAGCCAAGTCTGTTGGTCACTGTCACCCTGTATTACCAGAATACATTGATTCTGAACGAATGTTATTAGATACCGAACCTGATATACAAAATCATATCAGTCTCTTTATTAGTAAAGAAAGGATATAATTTTGTATTGTTGGATAATGTTTTGAACATTTCCTATATCAATAGTTGATCGGTTCAGGCACGTTATCTAAAAGCATTGAGGTTCTAAATCAAACTACAGTTCTTAGTATAAGGAACATACACAAGAGGAATAATTCAGAAATGAACAAATCCTTCTTGAGGTATTGTAGACTAGGTCATATCAATGCGACCCGACTGGCTGAAGTTACATAAAGATGCATATTCAAATTTGTTTGAATTTACATCTTGTAAAACTTGCCTGTCATGTCACAAAGATAAGATGACCACAGCTCTGTTTATTGGAAACAGAGAAAGAGTTAGGGAACTTTTGGGATTGATACATGTTGATGTATGAAAGTCCCCTGTCTACACATGCCAAGATCGGTTCTTTTTACTTCATTACGTTCTCTGATAATCTCTCAAGATTCAGACATATGTTCCTGTTGAAACACAAGTCCGAACCTTTTGAGATATTCACAGAATATAAGTTAGAAGTAGAGAACCAAAATACGGGTATAAGTATTATGTCCATTGATGTGATCAAGGAGGAGAATACTTGAGCACGGAATTCCTGGACTATTCTAAAGGAGAATAAGATTCTCTCTCAGCATTACTCCTTCGTATACACCATAGCACGATGGTATATCGGAGCGGAGCATTAACACCCTATGTGATATGGTGTGCTCTATGATGAGTACTACTGAGTTTCCTATTTCCTTTAGGGAGTTATGCACTTGTGAAGCTGCATACCTATTGAATGTGGATTCAATAGTTTCCAACGAACCTAAGCCTCTCCGCCGATCTAGTACGGTTCCTCACCCACCTGAGAGATACTTCGGTTTCTCTATGACAGTGGGAGCGAGGATTGCATCATGAGATGATGACCCAACTGGTTTCGAGCTGGCCATCAGGAGTGGGACTCTGTAAGAATGGCTGGATGCTTATCGATCTGAGATGGAATCCTTATACACCAACAAAGTATGGACTTTGTTTGCTTTGTCTGAAGGGTTAAATCCCCATCAGGAGCGAGTATATCTTGAGAAGATTACTTGGTGTGCATGGAAAAGTTGAGACTTTCAAAGCTATGCTTAAGTCCATCCAGATCCTACCTGCCACGGCTACATACCATGACTACGATATCTGGTGGTTGGGTGTCATGACTGCTTTTCTAAATGATGTTTTAGAAGAGAGTGTCTATAAGTACACAGCCAGAGGGCTTCGTAGACAGTGGGAGCAGCGGAAACGTGTGCAAGATGTTTTATATGATAAAACAGGCATCGTGGAGTTGGAACATCTGTTTTGATGTGGTAGTCAAAGAGTTTGACTTCATCAAAATGGTAGATGAACCTTGTATATACGAAAAGAAAGTAGAGAGTATGGTGGTGATCCTCGTAGAGTACGTGGATGACATACTCTTGATAGGGAAGGAGTTTCCTATGCTACGCTTGGTGAATCTCCGCTTATCACAAGGATTCTCCATATAAGATCAAAATGATACCTACTAAATCCTAGGTTTTGGATCTATGAGATAGATCTAATTGGATGTTAGGATACTCACTAGTTGTAGTGAGATGGTATCAATCGATCCTGGAGAGAATCACTGGAAAGGTTCCAGGGAGATAAGGACGATTGAATGTCAGTCGCAGGCATTGTCTTTACCCTCAGTAGAGGGACGGTATGTTGGAAGAGTTCCAAGCTAGATACTGTGACATACTAGACGATTAAAGGCAAGATACATCGTTACAAAAGATGCTACCAAAGAGGCAGTCTGGATATATATAAGTTCATAAGATGAACTGTGTTCCTTCCATTGTGTGACAATGGGGTTGTGGCTTTAGCCAAGGAACTTCCGTTCCATCAGAAATCCAGATATAATTCTTAGGCAGTATCACCTGATCATGGAGATGGTTGATCTCCAGGGAGATCGAGGTTAGGAGAGTAGACACAGAGGACAACAGCGCGGATCCACTCACAAAGGCCTTTTTCCCAGTAGAGACTTTTATGGGATGGTTGAGTATGAGATACTTCAACCGCAGCTAATTGTTGGGTATGCGATACCATAACAGATGGCCCTAGTGCAAGTGGGAGATTGTTAGTTATATGTATGCCCTAGAGGCCATTACTGTACATACGATGTATATTGTAGTGGATGCTAGGACATATATAGGGAGGACTTTCTTGCTCGACATGATAGTATGCTATCTGGTTGTACTTTATCTTAACATGTACTTTGATTGTCTCTATATTACATGTTGATAAAGCCCTTAGGATATGTACTCGACTACTGGGACTATGATGAGATCATACTAGTGGGGCCACGGTAGTCGACGAGTACATCCTATAACTGTTCCTAGTCGAGGGTGTATCGAGACAGGGCATCGATGCACCAGAGTAGACTAGCGTATACGCATCTTGACCCATATGATTGGCGATGGATGATCCCATATCCATTGGTGTTTGACATCAAGGATGGTGTACGGGTGCTCAGTGGAGACTGGGTACACTGGACGGACTCGCCGAGAACTCCCAGATGGTATTATACCATACGTCAGATGGCAGTTCTCTGGTGACACTGGTACAGAGTAGTCTGTTGACCCGAGATCGTCATAGAGTCTTGTGTGGTTCCCACTGTACTTTGATTTCCATCATACCACGTCCAAGAGGGCGTGCAAAAAGGTGGCTTTTGGGTACAGTCCCGAATCATATGGAGGCAATGAGCGATAGGAGGGGATTCGTCTCTCCCGGTATAGGGAGTTGATGTTGTGCTGTGTTCGATTGGCTATAACCGGAAATCCCTGGCCAGGGTTGCTGAGATTTACTGGTAAGTGCTATCAGTAGTTTCTCGAACTGTTATAGACCTCAAATCGACACGACTTATCAAGCTACTGGGGTCTGACGTTTACCACCCCTAGGCGAGATATGCGACATATCAGACGACGAGACCGGACTGTACGGGAGTGTTACTGTTTGGATCCACAGGAGAATGTACAGGCTTGCTTGTTGATCTTCTGAGCGCTCAATACTTGGGAAGCTGTTACGTTTAGCTGACCGCTTGCAGCTTGTGGGTGTTTGATATGATCATCACCTACTGCCGGCGTATTGACGATTCTTTAGAGTCCTACACAGAGGTTTCTTGACTCAGGCAAAACGGAGTAGGAGCACATATGTGATATGTGCGGGACCGAGGATAATGCGGTATGTGATATCGTATTGTATTCTCGCGATATTTGATATCAGCCGGGTCATCGGATCAAGTGTTGATTCGATGAATCGGTACGGATAAATATTAGCCGGTTATATGCGATATAGCCGGATTATCTGATCAAGTGTTGATTCGATAATTTAATGTATAATAATATATGTGATATATTAAATTGCATTAACTAATATTTGCTCACTAAAAGATTCTTTTTCTCACACGGGTAATACATTGATATATATGCGATATATGTTAATTGTATTATTTTATTTTGTTACGGTAAATATTATATATGTGATATATAATATTGTAACATGATATGATAACTAATCCAACTCGTTTAGTGGAGTTTAAACTTGATTAGGGTTCGGATTAGGGTTAATCTTTCTAGAAGTTTCTAGAAGGATTTGTTTTGTTTTGTGAAAGATATTTGTTCATGACTCATGCTTTAACTTTACCCAAAACCCTAACCCTAGTCAATTCTCTACAATGGTTAAGTGAACCATGGTTGCATTATTCTTCATATTAATCCTTTCTTATTCATCACAAAAGAGAATGGAACACTATTCTTCTTCTTCCTCCATTTTCTTTCATGGAAAAACCTTTCTTGATTTTTCCAAGAGATGAATAATAGTGAGAAAATGATAAATAAATAGAGCAAAATTCCTACTTCATCATCCTCATCTTCCCTTGCCATTTAGATGAGGGTGTTCACATCATTTCATGAGTGTTAGCTTGTGTTAAAGAAACTTCGAGGTAGATCATCGTAGTATCGAAGATCGGAAGCAAAGGTTGCGTCATTCTCTTCGTGGAACCTCTCGAGAGCCCGGAACCCGATGATCGCAGCGAAGGGACCACAACACGGAGCATATGAAGTGAAGGACCGGATCTACAAAGGTTGCGATCCCTCTCACTTAGTGTTAAATTGTTTAGCATGTTGTTTTTCGCCTAATCTCTAGTTTAAAGTTCCGTATTCAGGTAGTTCGGCACGGCTAAATTTTTATTCGGGCATGGTTGATGCCTCGTAGACCCTTGTGCGCGTGCCTAGCAACCCTACAGCTCCGCCCTGATACACCGTTGTGCTGTGGTGTATTCAGAGGAGTAACACTGAGAGAAAATCTCATTCTCCTTTAGAATAGTCCAGGAATTCTATGCACAAGTATTCTTCTCCCTGATCTTATCATCGAACATAATACTTATACCCGTATTTTGGTTCTCTACTTCTAACTTATATTCTATGAATATCTCAAAAGGTTCAGACTTATGTTTCAACAGGAACATATGACTGAATCTTGAGAGATTATCAGAGAATATAGTGAAGTATAAAGAACCAGACCTGGCATATGTAGACAGGAGACTTTACATACATCATCATGTATCAGTCCCAAGAGTTTACTAACTCTTTCTCTGTTTCTAATAAATAGAGCTATGGTCATCTAATCTTTGTGACATGACTGGCAAGTTTCACAAGATGTAAATTCAAACTGATTTAAATATGCATCTAAAATGTAACTTCAGCCAGTCGGGTCGCATTGATGTGACCCAGTCTACAATGCCTTAAGAAGGATTCGTTCATTTCCGAACTCTTCCTCTTGTGTGTGTTCTGTATACTAGGAACTGTAGTTTGATTTAGAACGTCAATGCTTTTAGATAACGTGCCTGAGCCGAACAACTTTTGATATAGGGAATGTTCAAAACATTATCCATCAATACAAAATTACATCCTTTCTTTACAAATAAATAGACTAATATGATTTTGTATATCTGGTTCGGTATCTAATAGCATTTGTTCAGAATCAATGTATTGGTAATACAGGGTGACAGTGACGAACAGACTTGGCTGCAACTCTTGCCCCGTTTTCTGTCTCATGAATCTTATCACCCGTTCTCAGTTTTTCTACCCTTTTGTAGCCCTATGTAACATATTACATATCTGGGATCCCGATCCGGTATCAAATACCCAGGATTCAGAGGATACTGAGAAACAGTTCTTTGTAATGAACACACCCGAAGATGATGCATCAGCATGCACTCTCTTCGTTTGGGCGGCATAGGAATCTTGGTATTCCCTATTTCCTGCTCTGTCTTATAACAATTATAAGTTGGAGCGGGACCAACGTTCCCCAGCTCAGTACAACAAGCGGGTTCGGTCAATACATCCATATTATTATCTTGATTAAGGCGTGATATGGTCGCTACCTAGAGAGAGAGAGAAGAAAATACTCTGCGTGCGCTCTTGCAAGATCAGATTGGTTATATATTTTATCTAATCAGGATGGCTCCCACTGTTTTTATCAAATCTTCCTTCAAACCCTAAATGGAAAGACTAGCCGGGATTAATTACACTCTACAAGTTCACCAATCTTTCAGCCAGGCCAGTGTCCGTACTTTGAGGGAGGTTCCCCGTGCTTTCGCACGGACCTAATTACAGTAAACCTCGTTTTCCCAGAGGCGTAACCCCGTTGACACCTTTCTAGACACCTACTTGATCGGCTAATTGCAAAGTGCAAAACTCTCCCAGGATTAACAATTACTCGCAGTGGGTATCGGGATCCAACTATCATATAGAAGGTATGCAATCTCATTGCAAATTTCAACACTTGAAACTCCCGATAAAGGATTTTACCCCTAGCACCTATGACCTTGGCTAAGGTCAACAAATCATAGGTACTAGTCAAGTTCTACCCGTCATTTCGTGATTAATTAGACCCACCCACATGACCCTTGGCTAAGGTCAACAAAGCCACATGACTGTCCTAACTAATCGCATCATATGCGGTGTAGGAAGACATCACATAGCTACCGTACACTGTGCCTTGACTATGGTCAACAAACACAGCACGAATACTAAGTACTCTACTTCCTAAAATGACGGAGGGTTGCGGCTGGTTTTTGTGAAAACCTTTAACGCTTTGAACTTGATCTAGTTGCCGAATCAAACGGTTTTTAAATGGAATGTTTTTCGGAGCTTTTCTAGTTTTGCTAAAGGGGTCACTCCCGATAAAGGGATCGTCGGCCCTTTCCTCGTCGAATGAGGTGCGGGATATATCATATATATCGCTATGCAAAGCAGAAACTATAGAAGCTATCAAAAGACAAACCGAGTGATGTAGCATCTGCCAGTTATTGCTAAAGGAGTCACTCCCGGTGAAGGGATCTCGGTCCTTTCCCTATCGAATAAGGTGCAGGATGTTCTACAAGGAACACCACGATGCAAAGCAAGAACTGTAGCTACCTGTTTTATTTTGAAATTCGATTCCACAACATCAATTAGGTTTATTTTCTTTCATTAATCTCATTAATGAATATCCCATCATTTAAATTACCTAAACATCACAGATAAATATGACGGACACTTATGCCATCCGCATTCGCCTCGATGTCCCCTCGTGCACCGTTAGGTTAGGTAACTAACGGCAGAGCGGGGCAGGGCTAGCGCCGGTGTAAAACATAAGTAACGTCTTTAATATATCATATATACTATAATATCTGAACAGAGCACAGAACATCGCATGATCACATCACAGATAAAGCACAGCAGAAGAAACATATGAAATATTGGATATACTAGGACGTCCGTGTTTTCAATACGAGCCAGTATAAAACACGGATTCCACGGTCGTGATGAATAGCCATTCCCACACCCCAAGACCCCTACGAGAGCGGCAAGCAACCCTACCAATTCTAGGGATAGGAGACCCGGACTCGACTCCTCGAGTTGGTCTCCCACTGGACCCCAGAACCCGGTTACTTGTGCTCCCCTCCTTGGGTCTATCCTAGTGCAGAAAAGTAAATAATATACAATGGGTGACAACTTCCGCAACCTGGAAGTTCCCCAATAAAAGAATATTACATACAAGTTTTTACATGAATGAATATGAAAAAAAAACACTCATCTCACATAAAAACCCTCGGCTATTCAAAACACGACGATCCAATATAACACATCCAGCAACATATAACATCACATTTCATCAACGTAAGTAAATATGCGCATCCCAATTGTCGTTGACATATAGCAACGAAACCGGCGATATCACATATTACACTTACGGTCACAGAAAAGAAAGTGTAAAACTACAACAGTTGGAATCCGCAACCACCTCAGACATCGCATGCCTGACCAAATGAATTCTTTAGACATCGCATGCCTAACAATTATTAACCCCGAATTTTAGTCTCATTATCGAAAACTCTTTTCAATATCAAGTCGGGCAATTCAACAGGATTACCGACATTCTGATCGAATGCTCGTCCCAAACTTCAGTAGACGGCCGCACCCCCGACGCCGTCGACAAAGTGCACCAAGGCGGAACACCGCTACCGCGAGCACCCGAACGGATGCTTTCGGCGATGGCGTTCTCCTACGGTCACTTGGTCGGGGCTATGGGGCGAGGCTGTCTATTATGTTTACCCGGCGAGTATCCGCGTACGCTACGTGATTGCGACGAACTTTTCATCACATCAAAATTCCGTGGCAACCGATCAAGTGAGACTAAACTGCTATGTTTATAATATTCATTCCGTTATCTCATAACAATTTGTGAATTCCAATTATTGTATCAAATTCCGGATAAATAGAAAATGCTAAACTTTTCGATCGAACAATCGAACACCCAAGTTTTCCCGATACAGCTCAACACATGAAATAAGTCTAACAACATTCAGTTCGTGCCTCAGTACCAACGGTCCAGCCGTAGAAGGGTCAAGCCAACGCCTCACATGTGGCACGCCGTACTGCCCCAAACCCGAAGGTTCAAAGGGCAGTTCAAGACGGTCACATAATCGAGTTAAGGTTTGTTGTCTTCTAGAGGGTCCATCGCGTTACTTGCACTACTTAGAACGTCGTTAAACTACGGAAAAATCCAACACTTGAAATTTTCTCGACAGGGGAAAAGTGGGGTATTTATATCCGGTCGAAATTTTTAACATATTCTAAAAATACCCGGAAAAGCACACCGACAAAATTAGACAGTCCGATCGAATATACTGAGTTCCCAATACAACCCAGAAAATAAAACTCTGGAATAAATATTAAAATATCCCCAGGAAAACCAGCACTAAAAACTAAAAGTTACGGTGAAAACGAATAATGCTGATGTGACTAGTCGGCCGCGGAACTGCCGCACGAGCCATGCTCGTGCCGCGGTTCCGCCGCGGTTTAGAGGAATCGTGCTGCCGAATTTCGCAGTGATTCTTAGTATTACCTACTGATATTTCTGCATATTTTTAATTCCAAAAAATCCACATTTTACAGAAAACTCCAGAGAGCATTTTCAAAGTCGGGTTTTGGGTCGATCGGACTTCTAACTCCGTCGGGACTTCGCCTAAGGCTCTAGCTAGGCTCTGATACCACTGTAGGGTTCCTAGGCACCCTAGTGAGGTCTACCAAGTGATCAAACACGCAAATTTCTAAAAATTACGGTGCCGAGAAAACCTAGAACGGATCGTTAACTAGATGTTTAGGCGAAACAAGCATGTAAACGGAAATATAGAAATAGGGAAGGGGCTACAACCTTTGTAGATCCGGTCCACCACCTCCTAGGCTCCGTGATGAAGTCCCCTTTCTGTCCAAACTGAATCCCGGACTCTAGCATTGGCATCATCGAAGAATAGGCGGGCTTGATCGTCGGTTCGATGCCGAAGATGATCTACGTCGAAGCATCACAAAAACAAGCTCCAACTTCACCAAGCTTTGAAAACTTGTGAAGCAAACACCCTATACAACTTGGCAAGAGGTAGAGGATGAAGAAATAGGAAGTGGGTAGACTTTATATTTGGATTTCTCACTCAATTTCACTAGTTGCCATTAATGGCCACTAGCTTTCTTCATGTTGAAGAAGATGAAGAAGAAGAAGAAGATATGATAAGTGATATTTCTTAAAAAGGAAAATAAAAATAATACTTATCATAACTTCAACCATGGTTTAGTGTAGAGATTTAACCAAGGTTTAGATGAGTGGTTAGGGTTAAAGAAGAAACAAGAATGGTTGACTTGTTCAAAGCTTCAAGAAGCTTTAAAGAAAAAGCAAACTAAGCCACCATTTCTTTTTCTCTTTATCTTTTCCAAAACAATAATAAATGGATAAATAAATAAGAGAAAAGAAACCCTAACCATTCACTAAACATGGTTTAATCTTTACACAAACCCAAAAGAGCAAGTATCATCAAACATGATACAATCTTGTGCACAAAAGTATATCACATATACAACTTGCACAATTCAAGTGAGAAAATCCTTTTAAAGTGAACCAATACTAGTTAATGAAAAGTAATATATCAAATATATAAATATGCACTAAATCATTAAATCAACACTTGATTTAACGATCCGGTCATATCGGATATAACCGACCAGTATCATATGTATCGGCTTATCGAATCAAACCTTGATTCGATAACTAGGTTATATCGAATATAACCATTCGATACATTCATCGCGAGAATAGAATACGGTATCACATACACGAATTATTCTCGGTCCCGCACATATCTCATATGCGCTCCTATTTCGTTTCGCTTGAGCCAGGAAACCTCTGTATAGGACTCTAAAGACTTGTCAATACGCCGGCAGCGGATGATGATCATATCAAACACCCACAAGCCGCAAGCGGTCTGCTAAAAGTAACGGCCACCCGGGTATTGAGCGATCAGAAGATCGACGTGCAAGCCCGCTCACACTCCTGTGAATCCAACCAGTAACACTTACCGTATAGTCCGGTCTGTTCGTCTGATATGTCGCATATCTCGCCTAGGGATGGTAAACGTCAGACCCCAGTAGCTCGATAAGTCATGCCGACTTGGGGTCCATAACATTCGTGAAACTACTGATAACTCTTACCAGTATATCACTGCAACCCAGGCCAGGGATTTCCTGTTATGGCCAGTCGAGCATAGCACAACATCAACCCCCAATACCGGGAGAGACGAATCCCCTCCTATCGCTCATTGCCTCCATGTGAATCGGGACTGTACCCAAAAACCACCTGTTTGCACAACTCAGTAGAGCCGTGGTAGGGTGGAAATCAAAGCACAGTGGGAGACACACAAGACTCTATGACGATCTCGGGTCAACAGACTAAGCTGTACCAGTGTCACCAGAGAACTGCCATCTGACGTGAGGTATAATACCATCTGGGAGTTCTCGGCGAGTCCGTTCAGTGTACCCAGTCTCCACTGAGCACCCGTATACCATCTTCGATGTCAAACACCAATGGATATGGGATCATCCATCGCCCATCGCATGGGTCGAGATGATATACGCTAGTCTACACTGGAATATCGATGCCCCGTCTCGATATTCCCTCGACTAGGAATAATGAAGGATGTACTCATTGACTACGCAGGCCCCACCAGTATGATCTGCATCATAGTCCTGGAAGTCGAGTACACATCCTAAGGGCTTTATCAACATGTAATCAGAGAGACAGAAAGTATACATGTTAAGATAAAGAACAACCAGATAGCGTACTATCATATCGAGCAAGAAAGTCCTACCTATATATGTCCCAGCATCCACTACAATATACATCCAATGTACAGTAATGGCCTCTAGGGCATACATATAACTAACATGTTCCGCCATGGTGCACTTCGTCGACGGTATCGGGGGTGCAGCCGTCTATTGAAGTTTGCGACGAGCATTCGATCAGGATGTCGGGAATCTTGTTGAATTTCCCGACTTGATATTGAAAAGAGTTTTCGATTATGAGACTAAAATGTGGGGTTTATAATTGTTAGGCATGCGATGTCTAAAGAATTCATTTGATTGGTCATGCGATGTCGAAAGAAGTTTGCGGATTCCAACTGTTGTAGTTTTACATTTTCTTTTTTGTGACCTTAAGTGTAATATGTGATATCGCCGGTTTCGTTGCTATATGTCAAGGACAATTGGGATACGCATGTTTACTTACGTTGATGACATGTGATGTTATGTGTTGCTGGATATGTTATATTGGATCGTCGTGTTTGAATAGCCGGGGGGTTTTATGTGAGATGAGTGTTTTTCATTTTCATTCATGTAAAAACTTGTATGTAATATTCTTTTATTGGGGCACTTCCAGGTTGCGGAAGAAGTCACCGTTTGTATATTATTTACTTTTCCGCACTAGGATAGACCCAAGGAGGGGAGCACAAGTAACCGGGTTCTGGAGTCCAGTGGGAGACCAACTCGAGGAGTCGAGTCCGGGTCTCCTAACTCTAGAATTGGTAGGGTTGCTTGCCGCTCTCGTAGGGGTCTAGGGGTGTGGGTTTGGCTATTCATCACGACCGTGGAATCCGTGCTTTATACTGGCTCGTATTGAAAACACGGACGTCCTAGTATATCCAATATTTCATATGATTCTTCTGCTGCGATATCTGTGATGTGATCATTTGATGTTCTGTGATAAATACTGTATATAGTATATATGATATATTATATAGACGTTACTTATGTTTTACACCCGCGCTAGCCCTGCCACGCTCTGTCGTTAGTTACCTAACCTAACGGTGCACGAGAGGACATCGAGGCGAATGCGGATGGCATAAGTGTACGTCGTATTTATCTGTGATGTTTAGGTGATTTAAATGATGGGACTTCATTAATGTGATTAATGAAAGAAAAAGAAACCTAAAGATGTTGTGGAATCAAATTTCAAAATAAAACAGGTAGCTACAGTTCTTGCTTTGCATCGCGGTGTTCCTTGTAGAACATCCTGCACCTTATTCGATAAGGAAAGGACCGAGATCCCTTCACCAGGAGTGACTCCTTTAGCAATAACTGGCAGATGCTACAACCCTCGGTTTGTCTTTTGATTGCTTCTATAGTTTCTGCTTTGCACAGTGGTATATATGATATATCCCGCACCTCATTCGACGAGGAAAGGACCGACGATCCCTTCACCGGGAGTGACTCCTTTAGCAAAACTAGAAAAGCCTCAAAGACACTCCATTTCAAAATTCATTCGATCCTACAACGATATCAAGTTCATTACGCAATAGGTTTTCACAAAAACCTGTCGTAGCCATCCGTCATTTCAGATAAGTACTAGTTAGTATTCGTGCTGCGGTAGTTTGGCCTCCGTCAAGGCGTAGTGTACGGTAGCTAACTAGTGCTTATCTGCTAGCATATGATGCGATTGGATTAGGGTATTCGTACGGCGTTGTTTGGCCTCCGTCAAGGGTCGTGCGGGTGGGTTTAATTCAATCAGGAAATGACGGGTTGAACTTGACTAGCGGACTATGGGTTGTTTGGCCTCCGTCAAGGTCATAGGACGCTAGGGGCAAAATATTATCGGGAATTTCAAGTGTTGAAATTTGCAATGAGATTGCATACCTTCTATGAGATAGTTGGATCCCGATACCCGCTGCGAGTAATTGTTACTCCTGGGAGAGTTTTACATATTACAATTAGCCGATCAAGTAGGTGTCTAGAAAGATGTCAACGGGGTTACGCCTCTGGGAAAATGAGGTTTACATTAATTAGGTTCGTGCGAAAGCACGGGGGACCTCCCTCAAAGTACCGACACTGGCCTGGCTGAAAGATTGGCGAACTTGTTGCGTGTAATTAATCCCGGCTAGTCTTTCCTTTTAGGGTTTGAAGGAAGATTTGATAAAAACAGTAGGAGCCATCCTGATTAGATAAAATAATAACCAATCTGATCTTGCAAGAGCATACGCTGAGTGTTTTCTTCTCTCTCTCTCCAGGTAGTGACCATATCACGCCTTAATCAAGATAATAATACAGATGTATTGACCGAACCCGCTTGTTATACTGAGCTGGGAAACTTTGGTCCCGCTCCAACTTATAATTGTTATAAGACAGAGCAGGAAATTGGGGAATACCAGAATTCCCGTGCCGCCCGAACGAAGAAAGTGCATGTTGATGCATCATCCTCTGGTGTGTTCGTTACACAGAACTGTTTCTCAATGTCCTTTACGTCCTGGGTATATGATACCGGATCAGGATCCCACATATGTAATTTATTACACGGGCTACAGAAAGGTAGAGAACTGAGAACGGGTGATAAGTTTCATGAGGCAGAAAACGGGGAAAGTGTTGCAGCCAAGTCTGTTGGTCACTGTCACCCTGTATTCCAAATACATTGATTCTGAATGAATGTTATTAGATACCGAACCTGATATACAAAATCATATCAGTCTCTTTATTAGTAAAGAAGGATATAATTTTGTATTGTTGGATAATGTTTTGAACATTTCCTGTATCAAAAGTTGATCGGTTCAGGCACGTTATCTAAAAGCATTGATGTTCTAAATCAAACTACAGTTCTTAGTATACGGAACACACACAAGAGGAAGAGTTCAGAAATGAACGGATCTTTCTTGAGGTATTGTAGACTAGGTCATATCAATGCGACCTGACTAGCTAAGTTGCACAAAGATGCATATTTAAATCTGTTTGAATTTACATCTTGTGAAAACTTGCCGGTCATGTCACAAAGATAAGATGACCAAAGCTCTGTTTACTGGAAACAGAGAAAGAGTTAGTGAACTCTTGGGATGATACATGTTGATGTATGTAGGTCCCCTGTCTACACATGCCAAGACCGGTCCTTTGTACTTCATTACATTCTCTGATAATCTCTCAAGATTCAGACATATGTTCTTGTTGAAACACAAGTCCTAATCTTTTGAGATATTCACAGAATATAAGTTAGAAGTAGAGAACCAAAATACGGGTATAAGTATTATGTCTTTTGATGTGATCCGGGAGGAGAATACTTGAGCACAGAAATCCTGGATTATTCTAAAGGAGAATGAGATTCTCTCTCAGCATTACTCCTCCGTATACACCATAGTACGATGGTATATCGGGGCGGAGCAATTACACCCTATATGATAGGTGTGCTCTATGATGAGTACAACTGAGTTACCTATTTCCTTTTGGGAGTTATGCACTTATGAAGTTGCATACCTATTGAATAGGGTTCCAATCAAATCAGTTGCCTACCGCTTCATATGTGATATGGAAAGGGAAGAGCCTATATCTGAAGTTGGTTAAGATTTGGGGTTGTCCGGGCTATGTCTAAAAGCATAATCCGGACAAGCTCGAGGCAAGGTCTGTTATGTAGAACTGGAAAGGTTCCAGATATACAAACTGCAGCTGATGATTTGGAAGAACCAAAGGATTCAATAGTTACCAACGAACCTCAGCCTCTCCGCCAATCTAGTAGGGTTCCTCACCCACCTGAGAGATACTTCCGTTTCTCTATAACAGTGGGAGCGAGGATTGCATCATGAGATGATGACCAAACTAGTTTTGAGCTGGCCATCAGGAGTGGGACTCTGTAAGAATGGCTGGATGCTTAGCGATCTGAGATGGAATCCTTATACACCAACAATGTATGGACTTTAGTTGCTTTATCTGAAGGGTTAAATTCCCAGCAGGAGCAAGTATATCTTGAGAAGATTACTTGGTGTACATGGAAAAGTTGAGACTTTCAAAGCTAGACTTGTTAAAAGTTTGCATCATTGACCAGGTATGGATTATGATGAAACCTTTTCTAAGTAGCTATGCTTAAGTACATCCAGATCCTACTTGCCACGGCTACATACCATGACTACGATATCTGGCGGTTGGGTGTCATGACTGCTTTTCTAAATAAAGTTTTAGAAGAGTGCGTCTATAAGTACACAGCCAGAGGGCCTCGTAGACAGTAGGAGCAGCGGAAACGCGAGAAATATGTTTTATATGATAAAGCAGGCATCGCGGAGTTGGAACGTCTGTTTTGATGTAGTAGTCAAAGAGTTTGACTTCATCAAAATGCTAGATGAAACTTGTATATAAAAAAAGGTAGTAAGGAGTATGGTGGTGATCCTCGTAGAGTACGTGGATGACATACTCTTGATAGGAAAGTAGTTTCCTATGCTACGATCGGTCAATCTCCGCTTATCACAATGATTCTCCATAAAGGATCAAAGTGATACCTACTAAATCCTGGGTTTTGGATCTATGAGATAGATCTAATTGGATATTACGAATCTCACTAGTAGTAGTGAGATGGTATCAATAGGTCCTGGGGAGAATCACTGGAAGGGTTCCAGGGTGATAAGGACGACTGAGTGTCAGTCACAGGCATTGTCTTTACCCTCAGTAAAGGGACGGTATGTTGGAAGAGTTCCAAGCTACATACCGTGGCATTCTAGACGATAAAGGCTGGATACATCGCTACTTAAGATGCTACCAAAGAGGCAGTCTGGGTGTATATTTTTTCATGAGATGAACTTAGTTCCTCCCATTGTGTGACAATGGAGTTGTGGCTTATGCCAAGGAATGTCCGTCCCATCAGTGATCCAGACATATTCTAAGGCAATATCACCTGATCATGGAGATGGTTGATCTCTAAGGTGATTGAGGTTAGGAGAGTAGACTCAGAGGACAACACGGCGGATCCACTCACGAAGGCCTATTCCCAGAGAGAGACTTTTATGGGATGGTTGATATGAGATACTACAACCACTGCTACAGATGGCCCTAGTGCAAGTGGGAGATTGTTAGTTAGGTGTATACCCTAGAGGCCATTACTGTACATAGGATGTATATTGTAGTGGATGCTGGGACATATATAGGGAGGACTCTCTAGCTCGATATGATAGTATGCTATCTGGTTACTCTTTACCTTAACGTGTATATTGATTGTCTCTCTGTTACATGTTGGTAAAGCCCTTAGGATGTGTACTTGACTACCTGGACTATGATGCGGATCATACTAGTGGGGACATGGTAGTCCATAAGTACATCCTTCAAGGTCCCTAGTCGTGGGTATATCGAGACGGGGCATCGATATACCAGAGTAGACTAGCGTATACCTTCTCGACCTATACAGATGGGCAATGGATGATCCCATATCCATTGGTGTTTGACATCAGAGATCATATACGGGTGCTCAGTGGAGACTGGGTACATTGGACGGACTCGCCGAGAACTCCCAGATGGTATTATACCTCACGTCAGATGGAAGTTCTCTGGTGACACTGGTACAGGTTAGTCTGTAGACCCGAGATCGTCATAGAGTCTTATGTGATTCCCACTGTGCTTTGATTTCCACCTTACCACATCGAAGAGGGCGTGCAAAATGGTGGCTTTTGGGTCGAGTCCCGAATCACATGGAGGCAATGAGCGATAGGAGGGGATTCGTCTCTCCCGGTATAGGGAGTTGATGTTGCACTGTGTTCGATTGGTTATAACCGGAAATTCCTGGCCAGGGTTGCTGAGATTTACTGGTAAGTGTTACCAGTAGTTTCTCGAACGGTTATAGACCTCATATCGACACGACTTATCGAGCTACTGGGGTCTGACATTTACCACCCCTAGGCGAGATATGCGACATATCAGACGAACAGACCGGACTGAACGGTAAGTGTTACTGGTTGGATTCACAGGAGTGTGAGCGGGCTTGCTCGTCGATCTTCTGATCGCTCAATTCCCGGGTGGCCGTTACGTTTAGCAGACCGCTTGCGGCTTGTGGGTGTTTTATATGATCATCACCTGCTGCCGGCGTATTGACGAGTCTTTAGAGTCCTACACAGAGGTTTCCTGGATAAAGCGAAACGAAATAGGAGCGCATATGAGATATGTGCGGGACCGAGAATAATGCGTGTATGTGATACCATATTCTATTCTCGCGATGAATGTATCGATTGGTTGTATGCGATATAACCTAGTTATCGAATCGAGTATTGATTCGATAAGTCGATACATTGGATACTGGTCGGTCATATGCGATATGACCGGATCGTTAAATCAAGTGTTGATTTAATGATTTAATGTATAATTATATATTTGATATATTACTTTGCATTAACTAGTATTGGTTCACTTAAGATGGATTTTCTCACTTGTTTGTGCACATTGTATATATGATATATTTTTGTGCACAAGATTGTATCATATTTGATGATACATGCAAACTTGGGTTAGTGTATGATTTAAACCATGGTTAGTTAATGGTTAGGGTTTCATTTGATTTACTTATTCATTTATTTATTTTGTTTATTTATTTTGGCAAAGGAAAATGAAATGGTGCCTTGCTTTGTCTTTTCTTTGAAACTTCATGAAGGTTTGAAAGCTTGACCATTTTGTTTCTTTCCTTTAACCCTAACCATTCAACAAAACTCTAGTTAATTCTCTACACTAAACCATGGTTGCAAATATGATAAGTACCATCTTATTTTCTTTTTTCCAAAAAGAATACTTATCATATTATCTTCTTCTTCTTCTTCTTCAACAATGAAGAAAAGCTTGCTACCATCAATGGCAACATGAGAAAAAGAGTGAGAAATCCAATTCTAAAGTGAACCCACTTCCTATTTCTTTATCCTCTACCTCTTGCCAAGTAGTATAGGGTGTTTTCTTCACAAGTTTCATGACTTGGTGAAGTGGGAGCTTGATCTTGTGTTGTCTCGACGTAGATCATCTTCGGCATCGAAGTCGATGACCTAGCCCGATCATTTCTCCGACGAAACCATCGCCAGAGTCCGGATTTCGATTGGTACAGTGGAGGGACGTCTAAGCGGAGCTATGGAGGTGGAGGACCGGATCTACAAAGGTTGTATTTCCATTCACTTAGCAGTTAAGTAGTTAACAAGTTGCATGTTTCGTCTAAACTCTAGTCAACGATCCGTATTAGGGTTTCTCGGCACTTGTAAAATTTGAAATTGGCATGGTTGATGCCTTGTGAGACCTCATTAGTGTGCCTAGGAACCCTACACCACCATGTACCCTCATACGGCCCCTACGTCTCCTCGCATGAGGTATATATGTATATATATATATATATATCAGAACCGATAAAACTCAAGGTGGAAGCTGAAATATCATACCAAGGGTAACCGGGTTTTTAAAACATTTACATAATCTTTTTGAAATACCCACGGTTCCCAAATCCAGAAATATCATAGAAAACAATAAATGTCTCAATGCGCATAATCATAAAGCATAATGTATGTGACATATAAATGAAATGCAAGTATAACAGTATATCATGCAACATGGAATAATAGTATGCACATACAAGGTCATATCCTGATGCAATAATACTACTGTGTAGTGACATGGAAATTATCGATGATGAAGTGTGTGAGCCGGCAAGCAAGTGTACGTGGAACATACGCATCATCGATAATGGTGCTGGTCTCCTAGCAACATGATAGTAATATAGCAATAAACATATGCAAAGCAATGTGAATAGCATGAATATGCGAAAATCCAATAATCAACAACACAGTAAAGAATCTACTATGCAAACTACAGAGTCAAGTATCAAGTCAATCGGGAGGGGTATGGAAACCACCTAAATCTGAGTCAATTTGTATGTATAGTAGTCGGTGATCCCGCCTCAGTAGTATCGCGTACTATACAGTATATCACATGGCATCCTCAAGTCATGAGTGTGGATCTATCATCAGTATAAAGCTCGTACGGTAAATCGTCGTACGACATCCCAATAGCTGGGTACGGGTAAATATCACATTCCTCTCATCAAATATCAGGTATCATTATCATCATATCACATAATCTGGGGTACTGATCTAAGTCTAGTACAACTGATACCATCTATATACTGCGTGTGCAAGCACACGTCCAAAGGCCCGCTAAAGATCACATGTCGTATCCCAAATACGAATCATATCAAATCACCGATCTCGCGGCACAATGCCCAAAATCATCGACTCATCTCCAATGTCATCAATCACGGTACACGTATAATGAATATGCAAGGGTGTGCGTGTGGGTGTAAACCTATTCTAGGGTTCGCGACTATGAATTACACTAGGTTACTTCTAACCCTACACTATCCATAATACACCTAACACAATATCCATGACACACTATAACTATTATATAATATAGTATATCAACTACGGACAGCGGGCGTGCTATACGCCATCCACCCGACTTCCCCCTGTAAATATAATCTACTCACCTCGCTTCTTCATTTGTCGATGTCGCCACGCTCTTGCTTGTCGTCCTGAAGTCTTCATAGGGTACCTACACGTTAAAGTATCGTAATGCGCATTAAAACCAAATCAAATCTAAAACGTCACACGAAACCCAAAACGATACGATAAGGGGCCTATAGGTTAGAACCTACGGGCACGCCTTCAAAACCATCAATCAATCCTCGATATCGTCGTACAAACTCCAAGTATTCGAGGTAAAACGCAATACACAAATTCAGAATTAAAAATACGGAATACGGAAACACGAATCAAAACAGCAACTAAGGAAATAGGCTCCAGATTTCACCATAGGTCAAATTAGACAAATCTATACATGCCAGGGGTCTAAACTACTGATAAGGGGTTACAAAAACAAAAACGAGCCAATTCCGCTCTGGTCTGGCCGCAATTTGCGGCCAGAAAGGATATATTTGCGGCCGGGGTTGGGAGTTAGGGGCTAGGGTTCTGGTGATAGCTTCCTGGGTGCCTGCACATACTAATGTCCAACCAAAATAATTTTCAGAGTCTCGGGTTGATAGCAGATCTCATATAACCTTCACAGATTCCCTAAATTTTCCGATATCGGTTTCTAAATCCATATTCCGGGTCTCAACTCTCAGGTTTAGGTCTCAACTCTTGAACTAGGGTGTTTATATAACCTCAACTGAGCTCAATTTCACATTACAACACAAAATTCTCTCAAACCCTAACTAGGTTTTCCTTAAGTCCAAAAAAACACACAATATCGGTTCAATCTAAATATGGGGTATAAGTAATGCATAAACTAAGCTAATGATCCAGAAATTACCTCATTTGGCAGCTCAAGAATTTTCTTGAGTTTCCCCTAGTGGCCAAAATCCTTTCTTTCTTGGTCCAATGTGCAGGTCTTGAGCTTGTGCATACTTTTTATGAAATGGGGGTAGGGTTTTGGTATTTTTTTAGAGGTGAAATGAAGGCTTGAAGTTGGAGGAAGGGGGAGGAAGCAGCAGCCCCAGGAGATGAAGGAGGAGAGGGAGAGAAATGAGTGTAGGGATCTAGGAAAATGGCTAAGTCATTGGTCAAAAGGAACCATACCTCTCTCTCTCTCTCACACCATACCTCATATAATAATCCTTTTCCATTTCTTTTTCTTTTCCTTTTCTTTCCTCTCTAAAAGCCTTCTCACTAGAATAGTAACCCCAAAAAAAACATGGTTGAAAAATGCACAAGTGTAAGAAAAATGATATGCGCATGTTTTGCACAAAAAAGCTAAAAAACCGATTAGCGATTTTTAATCGCGATTAGCACTAAATTAGCATATAACTAATCATAAAAACTTTAAAATGGAATAATCCCATAAAATACCCTATTTTAGAATTTTCCATAATTTTCCCAAAATTTTTCCTATTTATTTGTATTTAATAATACCAAAATATTAAAATATTCAATAAAATAATATTAAATTATAAAAATTCCCAAAAATAATATTTTAATTTTTTTTTTAAATGTTACAGATAGATACTGTATATAGTATATATGATATATTATATATACGTTACTTATGTTTTACATCCGCGCTAGCCCTGCCCCGCTCTGCCGTTAGTTACCTAACCGAACGGTGCATGAGGGGACATCGAGACGAATGCGGATGGCATAAGTGTACGTCGTATTTATCTATGATGTTTAGGTGACTTAAATGATGGGACTTCATTAATATGATTAATGAAAGAAAAGAAATCTAAAAGATGTTGTAGAATCAAATTTTCAAAA
Source organism: Agapanthus africanus (assembly GCA_030015575.1). Taxonomy (NCBI): domain Eukaryota; kingdom Viridiplantae; phylum Streptophyta; class Magnoliopsida; order Asparagales; family Amaryllidaceae; genus Agapanthus; species Agapanthus africanus. The sequence goes on along the minus strand of JASDDO010000012.1, from coordinate 290,306,719 downwards.
AAGGTAGCTACAGTTTTTTGCTTTGAATAGCGATATATATGATATATCCTGCACCTTATTCGATGAGGAAAGAGCCGAGATCCCTTCACCGGGAGTGACCTTTTTAGCAAAACTGGCAGATGCTACAACACTCGGTTTGTCTTTTGATTGCTTTTGGAGTTTTTGCTTTGCATAGCGATATATATGATATATCCTGCACCTTATTCCATAAGGAAAGAGCCGAGATCCCTTTACAGGGAGTGACCTCTTTAGAAAAACTAATGAAAGCCTCAAAATCACTCTATTTCAAAATTCACTCGATTCTACAACGATATCAAGTTCATTACGCAATAGGTTTTCAGAAAAACCTGTCGTAGGCCTCCGTGATTTCAGATAAGTCCTACTTAGTATTCGTGCTACGTTTGTTGACCTCCGTCAATGCGTAGTGTGCAGTAGCTAACTAGTATTTATCTGCTTATGCATATAATCCAGATTGGATTAGGGTAGTCGTACGACCTTGTTGACCTCCGTCAAGGGTCGTGCGGGTGGGTTTGATTCAATCAAGAAATGACGGGTTGAACTTGACTTGCACCCTGTGGTTTGTTGACCTCCGTCAAGGTCATGGGATGCTTGGGGCAAAATATCATCGGGAATTTCAAGTGTTGAAATTTGCAAGGAGATTGCATACATTCTATGAGATAGTTGGATCCCGATACCCACTGCGAGTAATTGTTACTCTTGGGAGAGTTTTACACAGGACAATTAGCCGATCAAGTAGGTGACTAGAAAGGTGTCAACGGGGTTACGCCTCTGGGTAAATGAGGTTTATTTTAATTAGGTCCGTGCGAAAGCACGAGGAACCTCCCTCAAAGTACCGACACTGGCCTGGCTGAAAGATTGGCAAAATTTTAGGGTGTAATTAATCCCGGCTAGTCTTTCATTTTTGGGTTTGAAGGAAAATTTGATAAAAACAGTGGGAGCCATCCTGATTAGATAAAATAATAACCAATCTGATCTTGCAAGAGCATACGCTAAAGTGTTTTCTTCTCTCTATCTCCAGGTAGCGACAATATCATGCCTTAATAAAGATAATAATATGGATGTATTGACCGACCCCGCTTGTTGTACTGTGCTGGGGAACGTTAGTTCCGTTCTTTCTTATAAAATTTATAAGACTGAACAGGATATAGGGGAATACCAGGATTACCATGCCACTCGAATGAAGAAAGTACATGTTGATGCATTTTCTTCGGGTGTGTTCGTTACAGAGAACTGTTTCTCCATTTGCTCTGCATCCTGGGTATTAGATACCGGGTCAGGATCCCATATATGTAATCAGTTACATGGGCTTAGGAATGGTAGAGAACTTGGAGAAGGTGATAAAGACATAAGGGTTGGAAATGGTGCAATTGTTGCATCTAAAACCGTCGGGGAATATCACCGTGTATTGCCAACTGGTAATACATTGATTCTGAACGAATGCTATTACATTCCGAACCTGATATGCAACATTAAATCAGTTTCTTTGTTGAGTAAAGAAGGATATAATTTTGTATTACAGGATAATGTTATGAACATTTTTCTAAACCAAAAGTTGGTTGGATCAGGCACAATGTGCAACGGCATTTATGTTCTAAATCAATCAACAGTTCTGAGCATAACAAACACACACAAGAGGAAGAGTTCAGAACTGAACGAATCCTTCTTGTGGCATTGTAGACTGGGTCACATCAATGCGACACGACTAGCTAACTTGCATAAGGATGGATATTTGAATCCTTTTGAATTTTCATCTTATGATACTTGCCAGTCATGTCTCAAAGGAAAGATGACCAAAACTCCGTTTACGAGACACCGAGAAAGAGTTACCGAACTCTTGGGACTGATACATAGTAATTTATGCGGTCCCATGCCTACACATGCCAGGGATGGTTCTTCGTACTTCATTACATTCACTGACGATCTCTCTAGATTCGGATATGTGTTCCTGATGAAACACAAATCAGAACCTTTTAAGAAATTTAGAGAATATAAACAAGAAGTCGAGAACCAAACCGGGAAAAGTATTAAAATCCTTCGATCTGATCGAGAAGGTGAATACTTGAGCAATGAATTCCTGGACTTCCTAAAAGAGAATGGGATTCTCTCTCAGCTAACTCCTCCATATACACCACAGCACAACGGTGTATCAGAACGAAGGAACCGCACCCTATTAGATATAGTGCGCTCTATGATGAGCATGGATGAGTTACCTATTTTCTTCTGGGGATATGCACAGGAGACAGCGGCATACCTACTGAATAGGGTTCCTACAAAATTTGTGCCTACCACCCCATTTAAGATATGGGAGGGGAAGAGACCATATCTTAATTTTATTAAGATATGGGGTTGCCCGGCCTATGTCAAAAGACAAAAACCGGACAAACTCGAGGCAAGGTCTGTTTTGTGTAAGTTTGTTGGATATCCCAAGCATTTGCGAGGGTATATCTTCTACCACAGTGAGGAACAAAGGGTGTTTGTTGCTCAACACGCCACCTTTTTAGAAAAGGAATTTCTTGCAAAAGAGATTAGTGGCTCTGAGGTAGAACTGGAAGAGGTTCCAGCCGTACAAACCACAACAGAAGATTTGGTGGAACCAGAGGACTCGGTAGTTCCCGATGAACCCCAGCCACTCCGCCGATCTAGTAGGGTTCCTCACCCACCAGAGAGATACTACGGTTTTCTCATGGATGGTGGAAGTGAGGATTGCATCATGGAGGATGATGACCCAAATAGCTTCGAGCAGGCCATCACGAGTGGGGACTCAGTAAAATGGATGGATGCAATGCGGTCCGAGATGGAATCCATGTACACCAACAAAGTATGGACTTTGGAAGATGCTGCTCAAGGGGTAAAACCCATTGGGAGCAAGTGGATCTTCAAGAAAAAACTTGGTGTAGATGGGAAAGTGGTGACTTTCAAAGCTAGACTTGTAGCAAAGGGTTTTCGTCAAAGACAAGGTGTGGACTATGACGAAACCTTTTCTCCAGTGGCTATGCTTAAATCCATCTGGATCATGCTTGCCATCGCTGCATATCATGACTACGAAATCTGGCAAATGGATGTTATGACCGCCTTTCTAAACTGTGATTTAGAAGAGAGCGTGTACATGACTCAGCCAGAGGGCTTCGTAGCTAGTGGGAGCAGCGGGAAGGTGTGCAAGCTGCTTAAATCCATTTATAGATTAAAGCAAGCATCGCGAAGTTGGAACATCGGCTTTGACGTCGTTATCAAAGAGTTTGATTTCGTCAAAAACGTAAATAAACCTTGTATCTACAAGAAGGTGGCAGAGAGTAAGGTTGTCTTCCTCGTATTCTACGTGGACGACATACTCTTGATAGGAAATGACATTCCTATGCTGCAATCGGTCAAGCTCTTCTTATCACAAAGATTCTCAATGAAAGATCTAGGTGATGCCTCCTACATCTTGGGGATTAAGATCTATAGAGATAGATCCAAACGGATACTGGGATTGTCCCAATCCAGGTACATTGACACCATACTAAAGCGGTTTAGTATGGAAGAATCCAAAGAGATGTCTCCCAAGACTGATTTGGAGAGAGCTCGCATGCAAGGGATACCCTATGCTTCGGCTGTAGGCTCTATCATGTACGCGATGCTATGTACAAGACCCGATGTAGCACACTCACTAAGTGTAGTGAGTAGGTATCAAGCTGATCTTTGAGAGAGTCACTGGACAGCTGTGAAGAGCATTCTCAAGTACTTACGAAGGACTAAAGAGATGCTCTTGGTGTTTGGTAACGGAGAACTCCAAGTGGAGTCCTTTACCGATTTGAGCTTCCAGAGTGATAAGGACGACTCTAAGTCGCACTCGGGATTTGTCTTTACCCTTTACGGAGGGGCGGTTAGCTGGAAGAGTTCCAAGCAGGAAACCGTGGCAGACACGACGATGGAGGCTGAATACATCGCTGCCAACGATACTGCCAAGAGGCTGTCTGGATCAAGAAGTTCATTACTAAACTTGGTGTGGTTCCATCCATTGCGCATCCAATACCTTTGTATTGTGATAACAATGGAGCGGTTGCTTTAGCCAAGGAACCCAGTCCCATCAGCGAACCAGGCATATTCTGAGGCGGTATCACCTGATCTGGGAGATAGTAGATCGCCGGGAGATCGAGGTCAGGAGGGTTGACACGAAGAACAACACTGCAGATCCACTCATGAAGGCCATTCCCCAGATACAGTTTCAGAGACTCTTCGGGATGCTTGGTATGCGATACTACAGCAGCTGGCCCTAGTGCAAGTGGGAGATTGTTAGTTGTATGTATTCCCTAGAGGCCAGTATTGTACAGATGATGTATATTATATTGGATGCTTGGACATATATAGAGAGGACTTTCTTGCTCTATATGATAGTATGCTATCTGGTTGCTCTTTATCTTAACATGTATACTTGTCTCTTAATACTGTCTTATAGTTACATGTTGGTAAAGCCCTTAGGATGTGTACTTGACCACCAGGACTATGATGCAGATCATACTAGTGGGGCCATGGTAGTCCATAAGTACATCCTTTAATGTTCCTAGTCGTAGGTGTATCGAGACAGGGCATCGATATACCAGAGTAGACTAGCGTATACGTTTCTTGACCTATGAGATGGGCGATGGATGATCCCATATCCATTGGTGTTAGACATCAGAGATGGTATACGGGTGCTCAGTGGAGATTGGGTACACTGGACGGTCTCGCCGAGAACTCCCAGATGGTATTATACCTCACGTAAGATGGCAGTTCTCTGTTGAATTTTGTGCAGGTTAGTCTGTAGACCCGAGATCGTCATAGAGTCTTGTGTGATTCCCACTGTGCTTTGATTTCCACCTTACCACGTCCAAGAGGACGTGCAAAACGATGGTTTTCGGGTACAGTCCCGAGTCACATGGAGGCAATGAGTGATAGGAGGGGTTTCATCTCTCCCGGTATTGGGAGGTTGATGTTGCGCTGTGCTCGATTGGCCATAACAGGGAAGTCCCTGGCCAGGGAAGATTTAGAGATTTACCGGTAAGTGTTCCAAGTAGTTTCTTGACCCGTTATGAGCCTCACATCGGCACGACTTATCGGTTATTGGGGTCTGACGTTTACAAACCCTAGACTTGATATGCGACATATCAGACGAGGAGACCGGACTGTACGTCATGTGTTACCGTTAGGCTTTTACAGGAGTTGGAGCGGGCTTGCTTGCTGATCTTCTGATCGCTCAATACCCGGGTAGCCGTTACGTCCAGCTAGTACCGCTGACAGCTTGTGGGTGCTTGATGTGATCATCACCTACTGCCGGCGTATTGACGAGTCTTTAGAGTCCTACATAGAGGTTTTACTGGCTTAGGCAAAACAAAATAGGAGCGCATATGTGATATGTGCGGGACCGAGAATAATACGTGTATGTGATACCGTATTCTATCCTCGCGACTCTTTGTATCGGTCGATTATATGTGATATAGCCGGGTTATCGAATCAAGTGTTGATTCGATAAGTCGATACATTGGATGTTAGTCGGTTATATGAGATATAACCGGATTATTAAGTCAAGTGTTGATTTAATAATTTAGTGTATAATTGTATATTAGATATACTAATTTACATTAACAAACATTTGTTCACTTAAGGATTTTTTTCACATATGCACAACTTTAATATATATGTGATATATATTTAAATGTGTTTTCTTTTTGTATCATGGTTGTTGATACATCATTCATGGGTGTGTAAGACATACACCATTCTATTTTAAATGGTGGTTTGTAATTATTTAAGGTAATTACAAATTAGTGGAGCTTTTGTCACAAGCATGAAGCTTGTAAAAACTTATGGATGCTTTGACAAAGTCCACTAACTTTGTTTTACCTTAGATTTTTATTAACCCAACCATTTTGGATTAGCCATGGTTATATCTTTACATGAGTTAGTATATGATACTCACTCACCCATGGTTAGCTCACTTGACTTGATCATTATCCTCATCTTTTCTTTTGTTCATCTTCTTCTTCTTTGAGCAAAAGAAAATCTTGTTAGAGTTTTCAAAAGAGAGTGATACATTTTGAGAAAATAAATTCTAAAGTGAACCCACTTTCTATTTCTCCATCCTCTACTAGACTAGCACTTTTGTTTAGGGTGTTTGCTTCACTAATTCTCTAGTTAGTGAAGTAGAAGCTTGAGTTGGCATCCCTTCGACGTAGATCATTTTCGGCCTCGAAGACTTCAAGCAAGGACGCTCCTTTAGCCTCGTGAATCCATGCAAGAGACCGGGAGTACCACGATCGCAGCGAAGGGACTTCAACAAGGAGCTAATGAAGTGAAGGACCGATCTACAAAGGTTGTATTTCGTATTCACTTAGTCGTAAATGGTATTTACTTGCATGTGAAACCCTAATAATCTAGCAAAGATCTTGTTTAGGGTTGTTCGGCATGGCTAAAATCTTAACCGGGCATGGTTGATGCCTTGTAGAACCTTGTTAGAGTGCCTAGTAACCCTACAATATAATATTGTAACATGTTATGGTTATAAATGCAACATGATTTGTGGAGTTTAAATATGGTTTGGGTTTGGATTAGGGTTAAGCTTTCATGAAGCTTTCAAGAAGCTTCTCGAAGCTTTGACTTTGACTTTGACCTTGATATTTTGTAAAGATATTTCTTTAACCCAACCATTTAACTATAGTAAAATCTCTACAGGGGTTAAGTCTTCTTACTTAACCCATGGTTGCAATTCTAACCACACACTTGATTCATTATTCATCACAAAGAGATTTGCTTCTTCTACTTCTTCCTTTTTGATAAAAAGCTTTCTAGCTTTTTGCAAAGTGATGATAATGAGTGAGAAATCGAAAACAAATGAGTGCTAAATTCTTACTTCATCATCCTCATCTATTCTAGCCGCTTAGATTAGGGTGTTTGCTTTGCTAATACTTGATTAGCAAAGCAAGATCTTGGGTTTGAGTTTCTTCAAGGTAGATCATCTTTGTTATTGAAGATTGGAAGCAAGCTTGCATCTTTCTCTTCTTGGAGCCTCTCTTGAGTCCGGGTACTCAATGATCACAGCGAAGGGACCTCAACACTGAACTTTAGAAGTGAAGGAACGGACTGCAAAGGTTGTAATCCCTAACTCTTAGAAGTAAAGAATGTTTACTTGCTTTGTTTCGCCTAATCACTAGTCTAAGATCTTGGTTAGGGTTGTTCCTGTAAGTCCACGTTGTCCACCCCGGTGCTTGCGTAGAGGCGGAAACGGTATAAAAATCGGATTTTTAACGCTCAAGGCAACATGGACTAACAAAAGGAGGATGTTTGCTAAACATAAACTAACTACAAAGCTAAAAAGAGTTAGCTACTCAGAAAAGAGGTTATACCTAGGGCTTCAAGTCCTTCTCTCCTTGCTCCTTGGAGTGAAAGAAAGTGATCTCCTTGTCGCCTTCTCTTGTCGAAGAAAGATCCATCCGAGGGCCTCAACCTTTGGCTTCAACTTCAAACTAGAAGTAACTAAGATGCTTGGAGTGCTAATCATAGAACCTTAGAAAGAGTAGAGAGTATCTTAGAAGGATTTATCTCAAGCTCAAGGGATTCTCAACTCATGAGAGGGGAGAGCTAGAGAGAGAGGAAGAGAAGGAGAGAGAATCTAAATGATAGAATGAGAAGAAAATAAACCATTCTTCTCACATATATGTGTGAATTATGAAAATAGATAATTAGTCATGTTAATTGTCATGGTTAATCAAGAAATGACCATTATCATTTCATATTAAATGCCTTTGCAAGGATCAAAGAGCATCTTTCATATGGAATGATGATGGTCAACTTGTCCACCTAGGTCAACAAGTCAAGTATAGTCAAATGGTCAACAACCCTAACCATGCACAATTATAATTAACTAATAATTAATAATTCATAATTCACACAAAACATTAGGGTTAAGAAAATGACAATGGTCATCAATCCTAATCAAAGTCCTCTGCCTCTGTCTCAGGCAACTGTGCATACACACCCGTATCCGTGTTCCGAGGAACACGAATACAATGAGATAAAACCAATCCCAAATCATATACTAGGATCCGGCTTAAACCAAAGCCCGCTAGTATAAGCTGTCCGGACAGCAAACGTGCACAAGTGCGTGGATGTGAACGAACCCTGTCGCAAAACCATGCGACTTCTACTCATTTTGCCTAAAGGAGAATAACCTCTTTGTGGGACTCTAAAGACTCGACACTACGCTGGCAGTGGGTTTAACCACAGACCGCAAGCGGCACTAGCTGTACGTAACGGTCCCCAGGTATATGCCGATAAGAAGACTGACGAGGTGAACCCATCTGAACTCCTACTGAGCCTGAATGTGACAGTCTCCGTACAGTCCGGTCTGTTCGTCTGATACATCGCATTGCGGGCCTAGGGGGCGGTAAACGCCAGTCCCCTAATAGCGGTACAAGTCGTGTCGGAGTGTAGCCCAGAACACCCTGAGATAACACAGGAAACCAACCAGCATACCTCGCTTGTCCTGGCCAGGGACTACTTGTGTAATGGCTCTCCTGGACACAGCGTGATGTCAACCCCCAATACCGGGAGAGACGAATCCTTTCTAACCGTCACTGTCTCCAAGTGCTTCGGGACTACACCCAACTACCACCTGTTTGCACGACTCCTTTGAGCCTTGGTAGGGTAGTAATCAAAGTACAATGGGAACACACTCGAGGCGAAGTGACAGTATCAAGTCAGCGGACTAAGCTATACTCATGTCACATGGGAACTGATAACTGACGATAGGTATAATACCAACCAACAGTTCCCGGTGAGTCCTGTCCAGTGTACTCGTAACCCAACGAGCACCCGTACAGACGACTGTGGGACAGACCATCTCCCGTGCTGGGATGAGAAGCGCATACGCTAGTCTACTCCGGAGTATCGATGCCCTGTCTCGATAATCCCACGGCCAGGGTTGTGTATATACAAAGATGTTCTTATAGATTACCCAGCCCCCACGAGTGTGACAGCCATCACAACGCTGGTAATCAAGCCTAGATCCTAAAGGCTCCACTAATGCGTATAGGTGATACAATAAAGAAACACATGTACACATTAAAGCAGAGACAAACCAAGTAGCATACTACCATTTCGAGCAAGATTGTCTATACAACTGTGAATATCCCAAGCTTCCATCAAGTAATATACATACTAGTATGATACAGTAATGGCCTCTAGGGCATATACACTAACAATCTCCCACTTGCACTAAGGCCATGTACTAGCGTATCGAAGACCTATCATCTCGATCAGCCGCTCGAACTGAGTCTGGGGTAAGTCCTTCGTGAATGGATCTGCAGTGTTATCTTTTGAAGCAACCCTCCGAACCTCGATCTCCTGGCGATCCACGATCTCCCTGATCAGGTGATACCGCCTCAAGATGTGTCTGGATTTCTGATGGCACCTGGGTTCCTTCGCTAAAGCTATAGCCCCGTTGTTGTCGCAATACAGAGGTATTGGATCAACAATGGACGGAACCACCTGAAGTTCTTTCAAGAACTTACTCATCCAGACGGCTTCTTTTGCGGCATCAGATGCAGCGATATATTCCGCTTCCATAGTCGAGTCAGCAACGGTTTCCTGTTTAGAACACTTCCAACACACCGCCCCTCCATTGAGGGTAAAGACAAAACCCGACATGGACTTGGAATCATCCTTGTCACTCTGGAAACTGGAGTCAGCAAAGGCCTCAATCTGGAGGTCTTTTCCGCCATACACCAAGAACATCTCCTTAGTCCTTCTCAGGTACTTGAGAATGTTCTTGTTAGGTCCACGTTACCTCTCCCGGTACTTTCGGGATTGCGGAAACGGTAAAAGAAAAATTTTTCTGGACTTGGCAACATGGACCGTAAAAGCCGGATCTTTGCTAAACAATACACTAGCATCCTAACTAGAGATTTATCTACTCGGTTAGGGGTTATACATCAACTTGAAATCCTTCTCTTCTTCTTGTTCTTCTCCTTGCTTGCTCCAAGAGTTGATCCGGACTTTGGTCACACAACTTGAACTCCTTCTCTTCTTGTTGTTCTTCTCCTTGCTTGCTCCGAGGGTTGATCCGGACTTTGGTCACCTCCGCGGCCTCCTTGAGTCGAAGACGATCCACCCGAGAGATGTGCACAAAGCTCCACCTCGAGCCGAGATAACTAGGGCAAAGAGATTGCTAATCTAGAAGCCCTAGGTTGTGTAGAAATGATCAATGGATGGTTTTGTCTTTGTGGGATCTTTATCTCTCAACACATGAGATCAAAAGATGAATCAAGAGGAGGAAGAAGAAGGAGGAGCAACAACCATGGTTCATTTCTTTTCTTCTCACTTGAAAAACCAAGAGAGGGAATGAGAAAGAAATTATGATACAAAGAAAAGTAACCATGGTTGCAATAATGAAAAACAACATCATTACTAATCCCATCAAGATAAAGTTTGATGGCTACATTGAAATGACCCTTATCATAATCCAAAAGAAAAAGAAAATGGAAAGAAGAGTGTAGATCCCTCTTGAAAGTCAATGGTCAACACGGTCAACCGGTCAACAAAGTCAAGAGAGGTCAACGGGGTCAAATGGTCAATGCAATTAGCCATCATAAAATTATCACTAAAAGGATTTGTAAATGATATCCGCGGCTCATAATGGTTTTGACCAAACGAACTGTCAAAACCCGAATGAGTCCGCCTCAAAATGGTTTTGACCGAATCAACTGTCAAAACCCTAATGAGCCTGCCACATAACGGTTTTGGCCGAACCAACTGCCAAAACCCTAATGAGGCACCTCCTCTTTCACTGCTCCGGAAAACTGTGCATACACACCTGCATCCGTATTCCGTAGAATGCGGATGCACAGAAGACAAAACAAATCCATCCGTGCAATACTAGGATCCGGCTTAAACCAAAGCCCACTAGTACTGCCTGCCCGAACACCATACGCACACAAGTGTACGTAAGTGATCGCAGCCCTGCCGTAAAACCATACGGCCTCTACACGTTTCGCTCAGTGCAGGGAAACTCTCTGTGTGGGACTCTAAAGACTCGACACTACGCTGGCAGTGGGTTTAAACACAGACCGCAAGCGGCACTAGCTGTACGTAACGGTCCCCAGGTAGATGTCGATAAGAAGGCCGATGAGGTAAACCCATCCGAACTCCTACCGAGCCTGTATGTGACAATCTCCGTACAGTCCGGTCTGTTCATCTGATACATCGCATGGTGGGCCTAGGGAGGCGGTAAACGTCAGTCCCCTAATTGCGGTACAAGTCGTGTCGGAGTGAAGTCCAATACACCCTGAGATAACACTGGAAACCTACCAGTATATCTCGCTTGCCCTGGCCAGGGACTACTCGTGTAATGGCTCTCCTAGACACAGCGCGATGCCAAACCCCAATACCGGGAGAGACGAATCCTGTCTAACCGTCACTGCCTCCAAGTGCTTCGGGACTGCTCCCAACTACTACCTGTTTGCACGACTCAGTAGAGCCATGGTAGGGTAGTAATCAAAGAACAGTTTGAACACACTCGAGGCGAAGTGACAGTGTCAAGTCAGCGGACTAAGCTGTACTCATGTCACCTGGGAACTGATAACTGACGATAGGTATAATACCAACCATCAGTTCCCGACGAGTCCTGTCCAGTGTACTCGTAACCTAACGAGCACCCGCATACTATCTCAAGTACGACGTACCGACGGCTGTGGGACAGACCGTCTCCCGTGCTGGGATGAGAAGCGCATACGCTAGTCTACTCCGGAGTATCGATGCCCTATCTCGATACTCCCATGACTAGGGACGTGTATAAGGATGTGGTTGTAGATTACCCAGCCCCCACGAGTGTGATCGCCATCACAACGCCGGTAATCAAGCAAAGATCCTAAGGGCTCTACTAATGCCTATAGGTGATATAATAAATAAACACACATGTACACATTAAAGCAGAGACAAACCAAGTAGCATACTACTATATTGAGCAAGATTGTCTGTACAACTGTGAATATCCCAAGCTTCCATCAAATAATATACATACTAGTATGATACAGTAATGGCCTCTAGGGCATATACACTAACAATTTCCCACTTGCACTAAGGCCATGTACTGGTGTATCGAAGACCTATCATCTCGATCAGCCGCTCGAACTGAGTCTGGGGTAAGGCCTTCGTGAATGGGTCCGCTGTGTTGTCCTTTGTGTCCACTCTCCACACCTCGATCTCCTGGCGATCAATGATCTCCCTGATCAGGTGATACCGCCTTAAGATGTGCCTGGATTTCTGATGGGACCTTGGTTCCTTCGCTAAAGCTATAGCCCCATTGTTATCGCAATACAAAGGTATTGGGTCAATAATGGACGGAACCACCTGAAGTTCACTAATGAACTTCTTTATCCAGACTGCCTCTTTTGCGGCATCGCTTGCAGCAATGTATTCAGCCTCCATCGTCGAGTCTGCGACGGTATCCTTCTTGGAACTCCTCCAACATACCGCCCCTCCGTTGAGGGTAAACACAAAACCCGAGATGGACTTGCTGTCATCTTTGTCACTCTGGAAGCTTGAATCGGTAAAGGACTCGACCCTGAGGTCTCCATTGCCGTAAACCAGGAACATCTCCTTAGTCCTTCTTAAGTACTTGAGAATGTTCTTCTCTGCTGTCCAGTGGTCCTCCCCTGGGTCTGACTGATACCGGATTACCGCGCTCAGCGCGTAAGAAACATCTGGTTTTGTACATAGCATCGCATACATTATAGATCCTACCGCCGAAGCGTAGGGTATAGTGCTCATGCGAACCCTCTCTTCGTCAGTCTTAGGAGACATCTTCTTGGAGAGGGTAATTCCGTGCAATGCGGGTATGTTACCGCGCTTGGAATCCTCCATACTAAATCTCTTTAGTACGGTCTCTATGTACCTGGACTGCGAAAGTCCCAGTAGTCTCTTGGATCTATCTCTATAGATCTTGATCCCCAGAATGTACGAGGCATCACCCAGGTCCTTCATGGAGAACATTCGTGACAAAAATAGCTTGACCGATTGTAGCATAGGAATATCATTTCCTATCAAAAGAATGTCGTCCACGTACAAGACTAGGAATACGACAGTTCGTCCTACAATCTTCTTATAGACACAGGGTTCATCTTCGTTCTTGATGAAATCAAATTCCTTGATTACCTCATCAAAACAGATGTTCCAGCCTCGCGATGCCTGCTTTAATCCATAAATGGATTTAAGCAACTTGCACACCTTCCCGCTGCTCCCACTGTCTACGAAACCTTCTAGTTGATCCATGTAAACGCACACTTCCAAACAACCGTTTAGGAAAACCGTTTTAACATCCATCTGCCAGATTTCATAGTCATGGAAGGCAGCAATGGCAAGTAGGATCCGAATGGATTTGAGCATAGCCACCGGAGAAAAAGTTTCATCATAGTCCATACCAGGTCTTTGACGAAAACCTTTTGCAACGAGTCTAGCTTTATAGGTTTCCACCTGCCCATCTACACCAAGTTTCCTTTTGTAGATCCATTTGCATCCAACGGGTTTTACCCCAGGTGGAGCAATATCCAAGGTCCACACTTTATTGGCGTACATGGACTCCATTTCGGATTGCATTGCTTCCTGCCACTTATCAGAGTCCCTACTGATAATGGCCTTCCTGAAACTGATAGGGTCATCTTCTTCCAAGATGCAATCCTCTCGATCCCCGTCTATGAGAAAACCGTAGTATCTCTCGGGCGGATGAGAAATCCTACCAGATCTGCGGAGTGGCTGAGGTTCGTCTGGGGTTATTGAATCCCGAGGTTCTGTCAAATTTTCAGTTTCAGTTTGTGGTCGCTGAATTTCTTCCAGTTCTACCGAGCTCCCACTAATTTCTTTTGCAAGAAACTCCGTTTCTAAGAAAATGGCATGCTGAGCAACAAACACCTTCTGTTCCTCGGTGTGCTAGAATAGATATCCATAACCATTCTTTGGATATCCCACAAACTTACATAAAACTGATCGTGCCTCTAGTTTATCCGGTTTATGCGTTTTAACATAAGCCGGACAACCCCATATCTTAAATCTTTTAAGATATGGCCCTTTTCCATTCCATATCTCGAACGGAGTCTTAGGCACTGATTTAGACGGAACATCATTCAATAGGTATGCTGCTGTCAAAAGCGCATGTCCCCAAAATGAAAGAGGCAACTCGGCATTACTCATCATGGAGCGAAGCATATCCAGAAGGGTACGATTCCTCCTCTCCGATACACCGTTGTGCTGTGGTGTATAAGGTGGAGTAAGCTGAGAGAGAATACCATTCTCTTTTAAGTAATCTAGGAATTCCGTGCATAACTACTCCCCTCCCCTGTCAGACCGGAGGATCTTGATACTTTCCTGTCTGGTTCTCTATTTCGTTTCTAAATTTCTTGAATTTCTCAAAAGCTTCAGATTTGTGTTTCATCAGATACACATATCCGAACCTAGAGAGATCGTCAGTGAATATGATGAAGTACGAGAACCCACCCTTTGCATGTATAGACATCGGACCGCATACATCACTATGTACGAGTCCCAAGAGCTCGGTTGCTCTTTCTCCATGTCCGGTGAACGGAGATTTGGTCATCATCCCTTTGAGACAAGACTGACAAGTTTCATAAGATGAAAACTCGAACGCATTCAAGAGTCCATATTTATGCAACTTACTCAGTCTTTTCTCTCCGATATGACCAAGTCTACAATGCCACAAGTAGGATTCATTCGTATCTGGATTCTTCCTCTTGCGTATGTTTTGTATATTGAGAACTGTATTCTGATTTAGAACGTAGATACCATTACACAGTGTACCCTCTACAACCAGTACCTTATGAAGGTAAATGTTCATGATATTCTTTTCAAGAACAAAGTTATATCCATCTTTATCGAGTAAAGAAACTGATATGATGTTGCAAACCATGGAGGGTACATAGTAGCAATCGTTCAAAATCATAGTCTTGCCATTTGGCAATACTAGGTGATATTCACCGACGGCTGCCGCATTAACTTGTGCTCCGTTCGCTACTCTGAGCGACATATCACCCGGTGCAACATTCCTACTTTTTCTCAGTCCTTGCAATAAATTACAGATATGAGATCCTGATCCGGTATCAAGTACCCAGGAGGTAGGGCTGACCGTAAAACAGTTCTCAATTACAAGAACACCTGAAGTAGATGCAAAACCATGCTTCTTCTTCAACTGGGTATCCTGGAAATCCATACAATACCCTTTCCCATTCTCATACTCATGACTGTTGTCACAAGTTAGAGCTGAACCAACTTTCCCCAGTCCCGAATAAGAATTCGGATCGGTCAAGCGATACATTTTATTATCTTGATTAGGGCATGAAAAGGTTGCTGCCTGGAGAGAGAAAAAAGAAACACTAAGCGTATGCTCTTGCAAGATTAGATTGGTTTATTAGTTTATCTAACCAGGATGTCTCCCACTGTTTCCTCAAATTCTTCTTAAAACCTTTTTAAAAGAAGAACTAGTCAGGATTTAATTCACGTCACAATACTTGCTTAACCTTTCAGCCAGGCTAGTGTCGGTACTTCGAGGGAGGTTTTCCAACGCTTTCGCGAAGTTCCTTAATTCAAGAACCTCTTTTCCCGGGGGGCGTAGCCCCGCCAACACCTTTCTAGACACCTACTAGGTTTATAGCATTGATCGTTAAGTGAAATAATCTCCCGAGAGTAATCCAACTCATCAGTGGGATCGGGATCCAACTGTCATTGTGTGATAACCTAGATGGAATCCACTCTAGTCACCACACTCCATAAGGTATGCTAAATCTGCAAGTTTCAGTACTTTTGAAACTCCCGATGTTGTTTTTGCCCCTAACGGTTCATGACCTTGACTAGGTCAACAAGCCACAAACTGTTAGACAAGTTCTACCCGTCATAATCCTGATTGCATTAGACCCACCCGTACGTGCCCTTGACTAGGTCAACAAGGCCGCACGACTGTCCTAACCAATCACATTTGCAATCCACAGAAAAATATTATTTAGCTACCGTTCACTACGCCTTGACTAGGTCAACAAACGCAGCATGAATACTAAATAATATTAATCTGAAACGACGGAGGGCTACGGCTGGGTTTTTGGAGAAAAACCCGTTAACGTAATGAACTTGATATCGTTGAAGGAACATGATTGCCCTTTTTGAAAAATATAGTGGCGAAAACTTTTGCTAAAGAGTTCACTCCCCGTGAAGGGATCTCGGCTCTTTCCTCGTCGAATGAGGTGCAGGATATTCCAAACTGAATACCTCGATGCAAAGCAAGAATAATCGACTATAGTGAAGTTATTACCCTGACGCAAACTTTTGTCCAAGGGGTCACTCCCGATGAAGGGATCTCGGCCCTTGCCTCGTCGACTGAGGTGCCGGGCATTCATAACCGAATACCTCGATGCAAAACAAAAATTGAACGTCCTTGCAATAACAGCTTTTTGAAAAACTTGTTCCAACAACGTCTTTTAGGTTTATTTTCTTGCATTAGTTCTTTTAATGCATCGCATCATTTAAATCCTACCATTGCAGAAAACAACCAAAATATGACGTACGCTTATGCCATTCGCATTCGCCACGGGGCCCCGTCATCACCCGTTAGGTTACTTAACTAACGACAGAGCGGGGGCTGGGCTAGCGCGGCTGTAAAACATAAGCAATGCCTAAATAGTTATTATATATAGCAATATAGCAATGATAGCCAATCCAGATCACAGATGAACACTTTGGATATACTAGGAACCCGCGATTCGTTCGAGCCTGCAATGAAAAGCGGATTACACGGTCGCGATGAATAGCCAATACCCCACCCAAGACCCCTACGGGTGCGGCAAACTACCCGCCAAGTACCCGAAGCGAAGAAACCTCCCTCAACGCCATGAGTAGGCCACTCGGCACTTCGAGATACCCGGTAGTTTGTGCACCCCCTCCATAGGTCTATCTTAGGTGCAAAAACAGTAAAAAGAATTATACAATGACGGTTACAACCCGGACCCGGTTGTGCGGCCATTCAAATAATATTACATCAATTTACAAATTTGTTACATGAATGAAAGAAAAAGAAACTCTCATCTCACATCCACCCCGGCTATTCATCCGCGACAATCCAACGAGTTCATATACACATACCATCAACAACACAAATCACAGATGTGTATAACCCCCACTAATCGGCGTATAGCGATTAGTAGACGTTCAATACACATATAACATTACAGATATAACCATTAGCCAAAGTCTACAGAACATCGACCAAAAAATACGGACTTTTAAGCCCCAAAAATAAATTTTGCTTTCTGGAAAATCTGGGCAGAAAAGTCATATACCAAAAATCCCAAAATACCCAAATATGAAAACTGCAAGAAAAAGATTCCCCAACAGAGCCAAGGGTGCCGCGGTTCCGCGGCATAAGCAAGCTTATGCCGCGGAAACGCGGCACTTTGGATGAGTTGGGGGATGAAATTTTTCCAGTTTTCAAATAAAAGCCTGAGCCGATTTTTAGTATATAAATTTTTAATTTTGGAATAGTTCTAAAATTCGGCAGAAACTGAATTTTCCGGGGTATTTTTGCGGGTTTTTGTCCGGTCGATATTCTTAATACTTTGCTAACATGCTAGGGTGTGTTTAGTTAGGCTCTGATACCACTGTTAGGTCCACGTTACCTCTCCCGGTACTTTCGGGGTTGCGGAAACGGTAAAACAAAAATTTTTCTGGACTTGGTAACATGGACCGTAAAAGCCGGATCTTTGCTAAACAATACACTAGCATCCTAACTAAAGATTTATCTACTCGGTTAGGGGTTATACCTCAACTTGAAATCCTTATCTTCTTCTTGTTCTTCTCCTTGCTTGCTCCAAGGGTTGATCCGGACTTTGGTCACTCAACTTGAACTCCTTCTCTTCTTGTTGTTCTTCTCCTTGCTTGCTCCGATGGTTGATCCGGACTTTGGTCAACTCCGCGGCCTCCTTGAGTCGAAGACGATCCACCCGAGAGATGTGCACCAAGCTCCACCTCGAGCCGAGATAACTAAGGCAAAGAGATTGCTAATCTAGAAGCCCTAGGTTGTATAGAAATGATCAATGGATGGTTTTGTCTTTGTGGGATCTTTATCTCTCAACACATGAGATCAAAAGTTGAATCAAGAGGAGGAAGAAGAAGGAGGAGCAACAACCATGGTTCATTTCTTTTCTTCTCACTTGAAAAACCAAGAGAGAGAATGAGAAAGAAATTATGATACAAAGAAAAGTAACCATGGTTGCAATAATGAAAAACAACATCATTACTAATCCCATCAAGATAAAGTTTGATGGCTACATTGAAATGACCATTATCATAATCCAAAAGAAAAAGAAAATGAAAAGAAGAGTGCAGATCCCTCTTGAAAGTCAATCGTCAACACGGTCAACCGGTCAACAAAGTCAAGAGAGGTCAACGGGGTCAAATGGTCAATGCAATTAGCCATCATAAAATTATCACTAAAAGGATTAGTAAATGATATCCGCGACTCATAATGGTTTTGACCAAACGAACTGTCAAAACCCTAATGAGTCCGCCTCAAAATGGTTTTGACCGAATCAACTGTCAAAACCCTAATGAGCCTGCCACATAACGGTTTTGGCCGAACCAACTGCCAAAACCCTAATGAGGCACCTCCTCTTTCACTGCTCCGGAAAACTGTGCATACACACCTGCATCCGTATTCCGTAGAATGCGGATGCACAGAAGACAAAACAAATCCATCCGTGCAATACTAGGATCCGGCTTAAACCAAAGCCCACTAGTACTGCCTGCCCGAACACCATACGCACACAAGTGTACGTAAGTGATCGCAGCCCTGCCGTAAAACCATACGGACTCTACACGTTTCGCTCAGTGCAGGGAAACTCTCTGTGTGGGACTCTAAAGACTCGACACTACGCTGGCAGTGGGTTTAACCACAGACCGCAAGCGGCACTAGCTGTACTTAACGGTCCCCAGGTAGATGTCGATAAGAAGGCCGATGAGGTAAACCCATCCGAACTCCTACTGAGCCTGTATGTGACAATCTTCGTACAGTCCGGTCTGTTCGTCTGATACATCGCATGGCGGGCCTAGGGGGGCGGTAAACGTCAGTCCCCTAATAGCGGTACAAGTCGTGTCGGAGTGAAGCCCAATACAACCTGAGATAACACTGGAAACCTACCAGTATATCTCGCTTGCCCTGGCCAGGGACTACTCGTGTAATGGCTCTCCTAGACACAGCGCGATGTCAACCCCCAATACCGGGAGAGACGAATCCTGTCTAACCGTCACTGCCTCCAAGTGCTTCGGGACTGCTCCCAACTACTACATGTTTGCACGACTCAGTAGAGCCGTGGTAGGGTAGTAATCAAAGAACAGTGGGAACACACTCGAGGCGAAGTGACAGTGTCAAGTCAGCGGACTAAGCTGTACTCATGTCACCTGGGAACTGATAACTGACGATAGGTATAATACCAACCATCAGTTCCCGACGAGTCCTGTCCAGTGTACTCGTAACCTAACGAGCACCCGCATACTATCTCAAGTACGACGTACCGACGGCTGTGGGACAGACCATCTCCCGTGTTGGGATGAGAAGCGCATACGCTAGTCTACTCCGGAGTATCGATGCCCTATCTCGATACTCCCACGACTAGGGACGTGTATAAGGATGTGCTTGTAGATTACCCAGCCCCCACGAGTGTGATCGCCATCACAACGCCGGTAATCAAGCAAAGTTCTTAAGGGCTCTACTAATGCGTATAGGTGATATAATAAATAAACACACATGAACACATTAAAGCAGAGACAAACCAAGTAGCATACTACTATATTGAGCAAGATTGTCTGTACAATTGTGAATATCCCAAACTTCCATCAAGTAATATACATACTAGTATGATACACTAATGGCCTCTAGGGCATATACACTAACAGTTCTTTACCGCTATCCAGTATTTCTCCCCAGGGTTTGACTGATACCTGCTTACCACACTCAGTGCATAAGCCACATCTTGTCTGGTACACAACATCGCATACATTATAGAGCCTACCGCAGAAGCGTAGGGTATAATGGTCATGCTATCCCTTTCCAAATCAGTCTTGGGAGATATCTCTTTGGAGAGGGTGTTCCCGTGACAAGCCGGTAGATTACCGCGCTTGGAATCTTACATTCTGAATCTTTTCAGTATGGTGTCGATGTACCAGGACTGTGAGAGTCCTAATATCCTCTTGGATCTGTCATGGTAGATCCGGATCCCCAAAATGTATGTGGCATCACCCAGGTCTTTCATGGAGAACCTGTGTGACAAGAACCCTTTGACAGATTGTAGCATAGGAATGTCATTTCCTATTAAGAGAATGTCATCCACGTATAAAACGAGGAATACTACAGTTCTCGCTACAAATCTACTATAGATGCATGGTTCATCTGGATTTTTGATAAAGCCAAATTCCTTGACCGTCTCATCAAAACAGATGTTCCAACTCCGCGATGCCTGCTTTAGTCCATAAATGGACTTGAGCAACTTGCACACCTTTCCGCTGCTCCCACTCTGAATGAAACCCTATGGCTGGTCCATATAGACACACTGCTCTAAATTTCCATTTAGAAAAGCGGTCTTTACGTCCATCTGCCAAATCTCATAATCGTGCAAGGAAGCAATGGCAAGAAGGATCCGAATGGATTTCAGCATAACCACTGGAGAAAAGGTTTCGTCATAGTCCAAACCAGGTCTCTGACGAAAACCCTTTGCAACAAGTCTAGCTTTATAGGTCTCTACCTGTCCATCTACACCAATCTTCCTTTTGAAGATCCACTTGCATCCTACGGGTTTTACCCCATCTGGAGCAATGTCCAACGTCCATACTTTGTGGGTGTACATGGACTCCATTTCGGTGTGCATTGCATCCAGCCATTTTACCGAGTCAACGCTCTGAATGGCTTGCTTGAAGCTAGTTTGCTCATCACTATCAATGATGCAATCTTCTCTATCCCCGTCTATTAGAAAACCGTAGTATCTCTCGGGCGGATGAGACTGCCTACTATTCCTGCGGAGCGGCGTAGGAATGTCCTGATCTTTTGAACCCTCTGGTTCTTCCAAGCTTTCAGTAATAGCTTGTAGTTCTGGAATTTCGTCCATTTCTATTGCGCTCCCACTTATTTCCTTTTCTAAGAACTGATGTTCCAGAAAGTGGGCATTACGAGAACAAAGACCTTTTGTTCCTCTGCGTAATAGAAAAGATACCCCCTAGAATTCTTTGGGTATCCCACAAACTTGCACAGTACTGAGCGTGCCTCGAGTTTGTCTGCATGCTGCTTTTTGACAAAAGCTGGATATCCCCAAATCTTCAGGTATTGAAGATAGGGTTTCTTCCCACTCCATAACTCATATGGTGTGGTAGGCACAGTCTTAGTGGGAACTCGGTTCAAAAGGTATGCGGCTGATTCGAGCGCATATCCCCAGAATGATCGTGGTAACTCAGCGTTACTCATCATGGACCGTACCATATCCAATAGGGTTCGGTTCCGTCTCTCCGATACACTGTTATGTTGCGGAGTGTATGGAGGAGTAAGCTGAGAGAGAATTCCATTCTCTTTTAGGTAATCCAGGAACTCGGCACTCAAGTATTAACCACCTCGATCAGATCTTAGTGTCTTGGTACTTTTGCCTGTTTGTTTTTCTACTTCATTCTTGTATTCCTGGAACTTTTCAAAGGCTTCAGATTTATGCTTTATTAAGAAGACATGTCCGAACCTTGAAAAATCATCCGTAAAAGTCATGAAGTAAGAATAACCGCTTCGCGCATGTGTAAACATTGGACCGCACACGTCGCTATGTACGAGCCCCAAGAGCTCGCTCGCTCTTACTCCGTGTCCAGTGAACGGAGTTTTTGTCATCTTCCCTTTGAAACAGGATTGACAAGTTGCATACGATTGATATTCGAACGGATCCAAATATAATTATGTATGTAACTTCGTTAACCTTCTCTCATTGATTTGACCGAGTCTACAATGCCATAAGAAAGCCTGATTGATTTCTGGAGACTTTCTTTTGTGTGTATTCTGGACATTGAAAATCTGTGGTTGGTTTAATACGTATATACCATTGTTTAATGTACCTGACCCAATCAAAACTTGATTAAGGTGAATGTTCACAACATTACTTACAAATGCAAATTCATAACTTTCTTATGATAATAATGATACAGAAATGATATTACAAGTTGTATTTGGTACAAAATAACAACCACGCAAAACCAAAAAGTGTCCATCTGACAATCCCAGGTGATAGTCCCTCACGGCCTCAGCATCCATGCTAGCTCCGTTTGCTACTCCGAGGGTCATATCACCTGCCTTCAAAACCCTACGCCTTCTCAATGCCTGCAAAGAATTACCGATATGAGATCCTGATCCGGTATCCAATACCCAGGAAGTAAAGTTTATTGATAGAAAGTTTTCAATAACATACACACCTGAAGCTGAAGCCGCAATACGCTTCAGTTCCTGGGTTCTGGCCTTCCAAGCCCTGCAATCCTGTTTCCAGCGTCCACTCTTGTGACAGTAAAAGCATTCTTCTTTTCCCATAAGCTTTCCCACTACCTTTGTTGCCTTTCCCTTTCCCTTCGTATCCACTTTACTAACACCGCTTCTTGGTTTGGCGGGGGCTTTCTTCTTCTTTCCCTTGGCTTTCGCCCTGGACTTAGAAGAGGAAGATCCTCCTACAAACAATGTGGATGTCTCCCTACCTTTCTGTAGGGTGCCCTCAGCACTCCTCAACATGTTCAGAAGTTCGGAAAGTTCAACCTCCTTTCCTTGCATGTTGAAGTTTAGGACAACTGGGCGTAAGTGGAAGGAAGGGACTGGAGAATCAAGTCAGTGTAGAGTTCATTCTCCAACGTGGTCCCAAGGTCCGCGAGCTCCTCTATGTAGCCAATCATCTTAAGCACGTGTTCCGCTACCGATGATCCGACGGCCAATCTTGCCGAAAACAACTTCTTCGACACTTCGTATCTGGCGATACGAGATTGCTCTCTATACAGTTCTTTTGTATGAAGAAATATGGACTCTAGGTCCATATTCCCGTGCCTCCTATGATGTTCATTGTCCATAGAGGCAAGCACGAGGCACTTGGCCTTCGCGCAATCGGTCTTACGGATTTCTATATCCGCGACGCTGGAGCTGGGACCTGGGAGAGAGGGAGCTTTGGTGGTAAGGAGATACCCCAACTTGTCGTAAGTGATTGCCATTTTGACATTCCTGAGCCAATCTTTGTAGTTTGGCCCTGTCGGTATGTTTTTATCTAGTAATAACTTAAGTCCGGTCATGTTGATTGGTCGCTGCAATTAGGAGAGAGAAAAGAAACACTTTAGCATGATGCTCTTGCAAGTTTGGAGTGGTTTTTAGTTTGTCTAAACAGGATGGCTCCCACTGTCTCTCGAATCCCTCCTCAAACCATAAAGGAAGAATTAGTCGGGATCAATCTCACCGTACAATACTTGCTTAACCGTTCATGCAGGCCAGTGTCGGTAATTCGAGGGAGGTTTTCCAACGCTTTCGCGAAGTTCCTTAATTAAGTAACCTCTTTTCCCTGTGGGCGTAGCCCCGCTAACACCTTTCTAGACACCTACTAGGTTTATAGTATTGATCGTTAAGTGAGAAATTTCCCGAGGAGTAGCATATACTCATAATAGGATCGGGATCCAAATATCATCGCGTGATAAAACTGAAGGAATCCTACCAGAATCATCACACTCCAAATGGTATGCAGCGCTAGCAAGTTTCAGTTCTCTTGAAACTCCCGATGTGGATTTTTGCCTCATGCTCTTATGACCTTGGCGTGAGGTCAAAATGTCATAAGTCACATGTCAAGTTCTACCCATCATTATCCAGGTTAATTTGAACCCACCCGTACCTACCCTTGACGTAGGCCAAAATGGCAGTACGACTGTCTCAAACCAACGCATTCTATCTATGCAACAGATAAATATCCGGCAGCTACCAATCACTATGCCTTGGCGTGAGGTCAAAATACATACCTTGAATACTACCGAATATTTAACTGTAATGATGGAGGGCTACGAACGGTTTTGGCGAAACCGAGAACGTAGTGAACTTGATATAATCGATGGAACGCATTAGCTTTTAAAAGGAGTGGTTCAAGCTCCGCATTTTAAAAGTTTGGTTTTGAAAAGAACCGAGTGATTTTCAAAGTGTTCCAACGACTTTTACATGGTTTATTTTCTTGAATTAATTTTAATGCGTCCCATCATTTAATCCTACCATTGCAGAAAATAACCAAAATATGGTGTACGCTTATGCCATCCGCATTCGCCACGGGGCCCCGTCATCACCCGTTAGGTTACTTAACTAACGATAGAGCGGGGGCTGGACTAGTGCGGATGCAAAACATAAGCAACACCTAAATAGATATCATATATAGATATATAGCAATGATAGTCAATCCAGATCACATATGAACACTTTGGATATACTACGAATCCGCGATTCGTTCGAGACTGGAACGAAAAGCGGATTACACGGTCGCGATGAGTAGCCAAAACCCCACCCTAGACCCCTACGGGTGCGGCAAACTACCCGCCAAGTACCCGAAGCGAAGCAACCTCCCTCAACGACGTGAGTAGGCTACTCGGCACTTCGAGATACCCGGTAGTTTGTGCACCCCACCATGGGTCTATCCTAGGAGCAAAAACAGTAAAAGAAATTATACAATGACGGCTACAACCCCGACCCAGTTGTGCGGCCATACAAATAATATTACATCAAATTACATGTTACATGAATGAAAGAAAAAAGAAACTCTCATCTCACATCCACCCGGCTATTTATCCGCGACAATCCAACGAATTCATATACACAAACCAACAAGCATTACAGATCACAGATATGTATAACCCACACTAATCGACGTATAGCGATTAGCAGACGTTCAATACATATAATACATCACCGATATAACCCATTAGTCAAAGTATAGGAAAGATCGATCAAAATACGGATTTGTAACTACCCGGAAAACAAATTTGCTCCCTAGAAAATCTGGGCAGAAAGAAACCATCCTAAAAATCCCAAAACCATAAAATAAGAACACTGCAAGAGAAACGAGCCGTGGCCGAGTCAACTCGGCCGCGGATCCGCGGCGGAAGCAAGCTTCTGCCGCGGAACCGCGGTGAGTTCGTCGGTTCGCTGGTTCGTTTTTCTTGGGTGTACTGTAAAAACCCTGAGCCGATTTTTAAGTTGTGATTTATTATTTTTAAAGCAGATTTAAAAATCGGCAGAAACTTGGGGTTTTTGAATAAAAAGTTTTGTGATTTTTAACGATCGAAGTTCTATACACTTTACTAACAATCTAGTTTGTGTTTAGTTAGGCTTTGATACCACTGTAAGTCCACGTTGCCCACCCTGGTGCTTGCGGAGAGGCGGAAACGGTATAAAAATCGGATTTTTAACACTCAAGGCAACATTGACAAACAAAAGGAGGATCTTTGCTAAACATAAACTAACGACAAAGCTAAAAAGAGTTTGCTACTTGGAAAAGAGGTTATACCTAGGGCTTCAAGTCCTTCTCTCCTTGCTCCTTGGAGTGAAAGAAAGTGATCTCCTTGTCGCCTTCTCTTGTCGAAGAAAGATCTACCCGAGGGCCACAACCTTTGGCTTCAACTCAAACTAGAAGTAACTAAGATACTTGGAGTGCTAATCCTAGAACCTTAGAAAGAGTAGAGAGTATCTTAGAAGGATTTATCTCAAGCTCAAGGGATTCTCAACTCATGAGAGGGGAGAGCTAGAGAGAGAGGCAGAGAAGGAGAGAGAATCTAAATGATAGAATGAGAAGAAAATAAACCATTCTTCTCACATATATGTGTGAATTATGAAACTAGATAATTAGTCAAGTCAATTGTCATGGTTAATCAAGAAATGACCATTATCATTTCACATTAAAAGCCTTTGCAAGGATCAAAGAGCATCTTTCATATGGAATGATGATGGTCAACTTGCCAACCTAAGTCAACAAGTCAAGTATTGTCAAATGGTCAACAACCCTAACCATGCACAATTATAATTAACTAATAATTAATAAATCATAATTCACACAAAACATTAGGGTTAAGAAATTGACAATGGTCATCAACCCTAATCAAAGTCCTCTGCCTCTGTCTCAGTCAATTGTGCATACACACCCGTATCCGTGTTCCGAGGAACACGAATACAATGAGATAAAACCAATCCCAAATCATTTACTAGGATCCGGCTTAAACCAATGCCCGCTAGTATAAACTGTTCGGACA
Organism: Agapanthus africanus; assembly: GCA_030015575.1. Classification (NCBI taxonomy): domain Eukaryota; kingdom Viridiplantae; phylum Streptophyta; class Magnoliopsida; order Asparagales; family Amaryllidaceae; genus Agapanthus; species Agapanthus africanus. The sequence continues at coordinate 290,280,373 of JASDDO010000012.1, read as the reverse complement.
GAAAACGTGCACAAGTGCGTGGATGTGAACGAACCCTGTCGCAAAACCATGCGACTTCTACCCATTTTGCCTAAAGGCGAATAACCCTCTGTGTGGGACTCTAAAGACTCGACACTACGCTGGCAGTGGGTTTAACCACAGACCGCAAGCGGCACTAGCTGTACGTAACGGTCCCCAGGTAGATGCCGATAAGAAGACTGACGAGGTAAACCCATCTGAACTCCTACTGAGCCTGAATATGACAGTCTCCGTACAGTCCGGTCTGTTCATCTGATACATCGCATGGCGGGCCTAGGGGGGCGGTAAACGTCAGTCCCCTAATAGCGGTACAAGTCGTGTCGGACTGTATCCCAGAACACCCTGAGATAACACTGGAAACCAACCAGTATACATCGCTTGCCCTGGCCAGGGACTACTTGTGTAATGGCTCTCCTGGACACAGCGCGATGTTAACCCCCAATACCGGGAGAGACGAATCCTGTCTAACCGTCACTGCCTCCAAGTGCTTCGGGACTGCACCCAACTTCTACCTGTTTGCACGACTCCTTTGAGCCGTGGTAGGGTAGTAATCAAAGTACAGTGGGAACACACTCGAGGCGAAGTGACAGTATCAAGTCAGCGGACTAAGCTGTACTCATGTCACCAGGGAACTGATAACTGACGATAGGTATAATACCAACCAACAGTTCCCGACGAGTCCTGTCCAGTGTACTCATAACCTAAAGAGCACCCGTATACTATCTCAAGTACGACGTACAGACGGCTGTGGGACAGACCATCTCCCGTGCTGGGATGAGAAGCGCATACGCTAGTCTACTCCGGAGTATCGATGCCCTGTCTCGATAATCCCACGACCAGGGACGTGTATATATAAGGAAGTGCTTATAGATTACCCAGCCCCCACGAGTGTGACAGCCATCACAACGCTGGTAATCAAGCCAAGATCCTAAGGGCTCCACTAATGCGTATAGGTGATACAATAAAGAAACACATGTACACATTAAAGCAGAGACAAACCAAGTAGCATACTACCATTTCGAGCAAGATTGTCTATACAATTGTGAATATCCCAAGCTTCCATCAAGTAATATACATACTAGTATGATACAGTAATGGCTTCTAGGGCATATACAATAACAGTTCAGCTCGTCTAAAATTTAAATCGGGCATGGTTGATGCCTTCTGGACCCTTGTGACTGTGCCTAGTAACCCTACAGTGGTATCAGAGCCAAGCTAGAGGTTTAGACGAAGTCTAGACGAAATTTAAAGTCCGATCGAACCCCGAAACGTCGCAATACACCCTTCTCTGGAAATTTTTTAAATTGTTGATTTTTTCTGTATTAAAAATACTCAGAAAATTAAGCGGGGAATTCTAAGGACTACTGTGAAAAACGAACCCATAAACCCCTAAAGCCGCCGTGGAACCGCGGCAATACCCTGCCTTGCGCGGCGGTTCTACGGCCATAATTGGGTATTAGGGTTAGGTGTTTTCACAGTAACATCCGTAGGTGTTTCTACATGCTTCAGGGAATTTTTAATATTACTCAAGTGTTGAGTTTTCTGGAGATCTTTTGTATTCGTTGATTCGATCAGAAAGTTTAACTTCGTTTATGTTTTTTCCGGGTAATTTAGAACGTGTTAAAAAGTTCGAACGGATATCAATAACTCACTTTTTCCCCTGCCGGAAAATTTCCAAGTGTTGGATTTTTTCCTTAATTAAAGAACATTCATAGTTGTGCAAGTAACGCGGTGGACCCTCTAGAAGAACACAAACCTTAACTCGATTATTTGACCGTCTGAACCGCCTCTAAACCTTAGGATTTGGGGCAGTACGGCGTTGCCACATGTGAGGCATTGGTTTGACCCTTCTAAGGCTGGACCATTGGTACTGTGGCATGTGATGGATACTTTTTGAACTCCGCTCAAGTGTTGAGCTATTTGGGAAATCTTGGTTGTTTGTTTATTCGATCGGAAAGTTTAACATCGTCTATTTATCTGGAATGTGATACAATATTTGGAATCCACAAGTAGTTATGAGATAACTAATTTGAATGTTATAAATCTAGTAGTTTAGTCTCACTTGATCGGTTGCCACGGGATTTTGATGTGATCAAAAGTCCGTCGCAATCACGTAGCGTACACGGATACTCGCCGGGTAAACTTAATAGATAGTCACGCCCTATAGCCCCGACCAAGTGACTGAAGGAGAACCCCGTCGCCAAAAGCATCCGATCGGGTGCTCGGGGCAGCGGTGTTCCGCCTTAGTGTACTTCGTCGACGGCATCTTGGGGTGCGGCCGTCTACTAAAGTTTGCGACGAGCATTCGATCAGGATGTCGGGAATCTTGTTGAATTGCCCGACTTGATATTGAAAAGTGTTTTCGATACTGAGACTAAAATGCGGGGTTTATAATTGTTAGGCATGCGATGTCTAAGGAATTCATTTGGTTAGGCATGGGATGTCTAAGAAGGTTGTGGATTCCAACTGTTGTAGTTTTACACTTTCTTTTCTGCGACCGTAAGTGTAATATGTGGTGTATCGCCGGTTTCGTTGCTATACATCAATGACAATTGGGATACGCATATTTACTTACGTTGATGACATGTGATTTTATGTGTTGCTGTGATATGTAATATTGGATCGTCGTGTTTTGAATAGCCGGGGGTTTTATGTGAGATGCGAGTTTTTCTTTTTCATTCATGTAAAATTCAATGTATGTAATATTCTTTTATTAGGGCACTTCCGGGCCGAGGATGATGTCACCACGCATTAGGTAGACCCAAGGCGGGGAGCACAAGTAACCGGGTTCTAGGGTTCAGTGGGAGACCATCTCGAAGAGTCGAGACCGGGTCTCCTAACCCTAGAATTGGAAGTGTTTCTTGCCACTCTTGTAGGGGTCTAGGGATGTAGGTTTGGCTATTCATTGCGACCGTGGAATCCGCGTTTTATACAGGCTCGCATAAAACACGGAAATCGTAGTATATCCAATATTTCATATGTTATCTTCTGCTGCAATGTTCTGTGATGATATCATATTACTGCCTGAGACGAATGTTTATGTTATATTTATGATATATATGTTATATTGCTGATTTCGTTTCAAATGTGATGCTTGTGAAGCATAATAAAATGGGACACATTAATGAGATTAATGAAATAAAAAAAACCTAAAGATGTTGTAGAAACTTGTTTAAAAACTGGTAGCTCTAGTTCATGCATTGCATAGCGGTATTCCTTGTAGAATATCCGGCACCTTATTCGATAATGAAAGAGCCAAGATCCCTTCACCGGGAGTGACCACTTTTGCGAAACTAGCAGATGCTACAAACTCGGTTTGTCTTTTGATTGTTTTTATAGTTCTTGCTTTGCACCGTGGTATTTGTGAAATATCCTGCACCTTATTCGATAAGGAAAGAGCCGAGATCCCATCACCGGGAGTGACCTCTTTAGCAAAACTAGTAAAAGCCTAAAAAACACTCCATTCAAAATTCACTCGATTCTACAACGATATCAAATTCATTACGCAAAGGGTTTTCTTAAAAACCTGTCGTAGCCCTCCGTCATTTCAGATAAATCCTACTTTGTATTCGTGCTACGTTTGTTGACCTCCGTCAAGGCTTAGTGTATGGTAGCTGACTAGTATTTATCTGCTTATGCATATGATGCAGATTGGATTAGGACAGTCGTGCGGCCTTGTTGACCTCCGTCCAGGGTCGTGCGGGTAGGTTTAATTCAATCAGGAAATGACGGATTAAACTTGACTAGTAGCCTATGGTTTGTTGACCTCCGTCATGGTCATAGGACGCTAGGGGTAAAATATTATTGGGAATTTCAAGTGTTGAAATTTGCAATGAGATTGCATACCTTCTATGAGATAGTTGGATCCCGATACCCGCTGGGAGTAAGAGTTACTCCTGGGAGAGTTTTACACATTACAATTAGCCGATCAAGTAGGTGTCTAGAAAGGTGTCAACGGGGTTATGCCTCTGGGAAAACGAGGTTTACTCTAATTAGGTCCGTGTGAAAGCACAGAGAACCTCCCTCAAAGTACCGGCACTGGCCTGGCTGAAAGATTGGAGAACTTGTAGGGTGTAATTAATCCCGGCTAGTCTTACCTTTTAGGGTTTGAAGGAAGATTTGACTAAAACAGTGGGAGACATCCTGATTAGATATATTAATAACCAATCTAATCTTGCAAGAGCTTACGCTGAGTGTTTTCTTCTATCTCTCACCAGGTAGTGACCATGTCACGCCTTAATCAAGATAATAATGCGGATGTATTGACTGAACCTGCTTGTTATACTGCGCTAGGGAACGTTGGTCCCGCTCCAACTTATAATTGTTATAAGACAGAGCAGGAAATAGGGGATTACCAGAATTCCCATGCCGCCCAAACGAAGAAAGTACATACTGATGCATCTTCTTCGGGTGTGTTCATTACCGAGAACTGTTTCTCAGTATCCTTTATGTCCTGGGTATGAGATACCGGATCAGGATCGCGCATATGTAATTTGTTACATGGGCTACGGAGAGGTAGAGAACTGAGAACGGGTGATAAGTTTCAAGAGTTGGAAATGATGCAAGTGTTGCAGCCAAGTCTGTTGGCAGTTATCACCCTGTATTACCAGAATACATTGATTTTGAACGAATGTTATTAGATACCGAACCTGATATACAACATCATATTAGTCTCATTATTAGTAAAGAAGGATATAATTTTGTATTGTTGGATAATGTTTTGAACGTTTCCTATATCAAGAGTTGATCGGTTCAGGCACGTTATCAAAAAGCATAGACGTTCTAAATGAAACCTCAGTTCTTAACGTACAGAACACACACAAGAGGAAGAGTTCAGAAATGAACGAATCCTTCTTGAGACATTGTAGACTAGGTATATCAATGCGACCCGACTAGCTGAAGTTACATAAAGATGCATATTTAAATTAGTTTGGATTTATATCTTGTAATACTTGCCAGTCATGTCACAAAGATAAGATGACCATAGCTCCGTTTATTGGAAACAGAGAAAGAGTTAGTGAACTCTTGGGATTGATACATGCTGATGTATGAAGGTCCCCTGTCTACACATGCCAGGACCGGTTCTTTGTACTTCATTACATTCACTGATGATCTCTCAAGATTCAGACATATGTTCCTGTTGAAACACAAGTCCGAAACTTTTGAGATAATCACAGAATATAAGTTAGAAGTAGAGAACCAAAAACGGGTATAAGTATTATGTCCTTTGATGAGATCAAGGAGGAGAATACTTGAGCACGGAATTCCTGGACTATTCTAAAGGAGAATGAGATTCTCTCTCAGCATTACTCCTCCGTATACACTACAGCACGTCGGTGTATCGGGGTGGAGCAATCGCACCCTATGTGATATGGTGTGCTCTATGATGAGTACTACTGAGTAGCCTATTTTCTTTTGGGGTTATGCACTTGAGAAGATGCATACCTATTGAATAGGGTTCCAACCAAATCAGATGCCTACCACTCCATATGTGATATGGTATGGGAAGAGCCCACCTCTTAAGCAAGTTAAGATTTTGGGTTGTCCGTCCTATATCAAAGCAAAATCCGGACAAGCTCGAGGCAAGGTCAGTTTTGTGGAAATTTGTTGGATATCCCAAGCATTCGCAAGGGAATATCTTCTACCTCACCTAGGATCAAAATATGTTTTATTTCTCGGCATACCACTTTTTGAGAAAAAAAGGGAATTTCTTGTGAAGAAATTAGTGGTCATGAGGTAAAAATGGAAGGAGTTCCAGCTATACAAACTGCAGCTGATGATTTGGTAAACCCGGAGGATTCAATAGTTTCTAATGAACCTCAGCCTCTCCGCCGATCTGGTAGGGTTCCTCATCCACCTAAGAGATACTTAGGTTTCTCTATGACAGTGGGAGCGAGGATTGCATCATGAGATGATGATCCAACTAGTTTCGAGCAGGCCATCAGGAGTGGGGACTTTGTGAGAATGGCTCCATGCTTAGCGATCTGAGATGAAATCCTTATACACCAACAAAGTATGGACTTTGGTTTCTTTATCTGAAGGGTTAAATTCCCATCAGGAGCAAGTAAATCTTCAGAAGATTACTTGGTGTACATGGAAAAGTTGAGACTTTCAAAGCTGTGCTTAAGTCTATCCAGATCCTACTTGCCACTGCTACATACCATGACTACGATATCTGGCGGTTGGATGTCATGACTGCTTTTCTAAATGATGGTTTGGAAGATAGCGTCAATAAGTACACAGCCAGAGGGCTTCGTAGATAGTGGGAGCAGTGGAAACGCATGCACGTTGTTTTATGTGATAAATCAGGCATCGCGGAGTTGGAACGTCAGTTTTGATGTAGTAGTCAAAGAGTTTGACTTCATCAAAATGGTAGATGAACCTTGTATATACAAAAAGGTAGTAGGAAGTATGGTGGTGATCCTCGTATAGTACGTGGATGACATACTCTTAATAGAGAAGGAGTTTCCTATGCTACGCTCGTCAATCTCCTCTTTTCACAAAGATTCTCTCTATAGGATCAAGGTGATACCTCCTAAATCCTGCATAATGGATCTATGAGATAGAACTAATAGGTTGTTTGGATTCTCACTAGTTGTAGTGAGATGGTATCAATCGATCCGGGGGAGAATCACTGGAAAGTTTCCAGGGTGATTAGGACGACTAAATGTCAGTCACAGGCATTGTCTTTACCCTCAGTGGAGGGACGGTATGTTGGAAGAGTTCCAAATTAGATACCGTGACTTACTAGACGATTAAAGGAAAGATACATCGTTACCAAGGATGCTACCAAAGAGGCAGTCTGGATATATATAATATTAGTTCATGAGATGAACTTCGTTCCGGCCATTGTGTGACAATGGAGTTGAGGCTGATGCCTAGGAACCCCCGTCCCATCAGAGATCCAGACATATTCATAGGCAGTATCGCCTTATCATGCAGATGGTTGATCTCCAGGGAGATCGAGGTTAGGATAGTAGACACAGAGGACAACAGCGCAGATCCACTCACAAAGACTTATTTCCCAGTAGAGACTTTTATGGGATGGTTGAGTATGAGATACTTCAACTACAGCAAATTGTTGGGTATGCGATACCACAACAGATGGCCCTAGTGCAAGTGCGAGATTGTTAGTTATATGTATGCCCGAGAGGCCATTACTGTACATACGTTGTATATTGTAGTGGATGCTTGGACACATATAGGGAGGACTTTCTTGCTCGACATGATAGTATGCTATCTGGTTACACTTTATCTAAACATGTACTCTGATTTTCTCTATGTCACATGTTGATAAAGCCCTTAGGATGAGTACTTGACTACCAGGACTATGATGCAGATCACACTAGTGGGGACAGAATAGTCGCCAAGTAAATCCTTCAAATGTTCCTAGTCGTGGGAGTGCCGAGACAGGGCATCGATACTCCAGAGTAGACTAGCGTATGCGCTTCTTGACCCATATGTTGGGCGATGGATGATCCCATAACCATTGGTGTTACACATCAGAGAAGGTATACGGGTGCTCAGTGGAGACTGGGTATACTGGATGGACTCGCCGAGAACTCCCAGATGGTATTATACCTCACGTCAGATGGCAGTTCTCTGGCGACACTGGTACAGGTTAGTCTGTAGACCCGAGATCGTCATAGAGTCTTGTGTGATTCCCACTGTGCTTTGATTTCCATCATACCTCGTCCAAGAGGCCGTGCAAAAAGGTGGCTTTTGGGTACAGTCCCGAATCACATGGAGGCAATGAGCGATAGGAGGGGTTTCGTCTCTATCGGTATAGGGAGTTGATGTTGCGCTGTGTTCGATTAGCTATAACTGGAAATCCATGGCCAGGGTTGCTGAGATTTACTGGTAAGTGTTATCAGTAGTTTCTCGAACTGTTATGGACCTCATGTTTCCCCCAATCAGAGCAAGGCTCTACTGAATTTTGAAAATTCAAAATTTGAAGCAACGCTTCGGTTTCCGTCCGCAGTGCGCAATTTGCCACATGGCAGAAGCCAATTCGGCAGCGTAACGCCCAAGACGGTGCGTCCCATCAGAGCAAGGCTCTTCAGAAAACGTAATTAAAGACTTAACTGCGCAAATGCATGGCAGCGCGACACGTGTCTGCGCAAGCGCATGGATGCACGACACGTGTCTGCGCAGTTGCGCAATCGCAACTGCGCAAGCGCACGGATGCGCGACACGTGTCTGCGCAAGCGCACAGATGCGGGACACGTGTCTGCGCAGTTGCGCAATCGCAGCTGCGCAAACGCACCGATGCGCGACACGTGTCTGCGCAATCGCACAGATGCTTGACACGTGTCTGCGCAGTTGCGTAGTCGCATCTGCGCAAGCGCACCGATGCGCGACACGTGTCTGCGCAAGCGCACAGATGCTTGACACGTGTCTGCGCAGTTGCGCAGTCGCAACTGCGCAAGCGCACAGACGCGCGACACGTGTCTGCGCAGTTGCGCATTCGCAACTGCGCAAGCGCTCGGATGCGCGACACGTGTCCGCGCAGTTGCGCAAGCGCAACTGCGCAAGCGCTCGGATGCGCGACACGTGTCCGCGCAGTTGCGCAAGCGCAACTGCGCAAGCGCAACTGCGCAAGCGCTCGGATGCGCGACACTTGTCACGCGCTGGTGAGTTGCGCAGCAACTGAATAAAGATTTAGATAAATCTTTTCTGTTCTCCTGTAAAACAGGAACCCTTGGATCAAAGATCCAATGGTGGGAAAATTCCCAAAATTATTCAGGAAAGATTTTGTTAACAAATCCAACAAATTTGTGGGCACTATAAATAAGACCCCAAGCCTCATTCAAAAAAAAAGGAGGAGATAATCAGATCATCAATCATCATCGAGAGAAGGAAAAAAACTTCTGGAAAAAGAGAGCACTTGAAGATTAATCAAGAACAAAAAAAGAAGAAGGTAAAATTTCTGAAGAACAGAAAATAAAAAAATAAATAGTGCCTTGCACTTGATATGAACCCCTGGTTCTAAAAAGGAAAAAGAATAATAAATAGTGCCTTGCACTTGATATGAACCCTTGGTTCTGTGAAAAGAAAACAAGAAGAAAAACTTGTTTTCTTTTGATCTAAATGTAGATCAAAAGTGCTATGCACTTTTGTTCTTCAATCAGAATATTCTTGAGTTCCTGCAACTCATTATTTAAAAGGGCCTGGCCCAAATCAGAAATGAAAGGGCAGAGCCCTATTTGGAAAAATTCTTGAGGGCCTGGCCCAAATCAGAAATAAAAGGGCAGAGCCCTATTTGGAAAAATTCTTGAGGGCCTAGCCCAAATCAAATCATGAAAGGGCAGAACCCTATTTGGAAAAATTCTTGAGGGCCTGGCCCAAATCAAATCATGAAAGGGCAGAGCCCTATTTGAAAAATTCTTGAGGGCCTGGCCCAAATCAAATCATACAATGGGCAGAGCCCTGTTTGGAAATGCTTGAGGGCTTGGCCCAAATCAAACTGCAAGAATAAAAAGAGGCAGAGCCCTGTTTAGATTGATTCTTTTTATCGGGCAGAGCCTAAAATAAAAATTGGACTTAACCCAATCCTGGCTGTAAGTCCTTAAATTAAACGCCTTTCATAAACTAAGTCACGACCGGTTCGAGGGTACATCTCCGAACTCCTTTGACATCTGTCGTTGTAATTCCTCAACGACGTCAAAGAGGTGACGAGTCCCAACGACCACTCATCTAATATCGGACCGAAACGTCCCTAAACTAATATCGGACCGAAACGTCCCTAAACTAATATCGGACCGAAACGTCCCTAAACTAATATCGGACCGAAACGTCCCTAAACTGGCATCGGACCACTACGTCCTTAAACTGGCGACGGACCGGAACGTCCCTAAACTAATAATGGACCACCACGTCCCTAAAACTGGCGACGGACCGCCATGTCCCTAAACTGGCACAATAGGGCCCAAACGCTCTTTTGTTGGATCTAAACGGTCCCGTCTAAGTTGATCTTAACCCCAAATACGGTTAACGTGTCCTTAGACATTTAAATAAACGATAAAACTCCAAATCAACTTTGGTTCAAGGGTACATCTCTGAACTCCTCAGACGCCTGTCGTTGTAATCCCTCAACGACGTCAGAGAGGTGACGAGTCCCGACGGCCGGATAATTAAATCAATCATGATGTTAAGTTGATCTTAGTCTAAAACAAGACTAACGTATCCTTAACGAACGTTTAAGTCGATCTTAGTCGCAACGCGACTAATGCATCCTTAAACTAAAAACACCAAACCCAAATCTAACTAAATACGGATTTGGATTAATCCACGTCCTACGGGTGACGACATCACTCAGTCTCCGTATACAATCCACGGGCAATCACAAACAAAACAAACACACACGACACGAAGTGAAATTCTGGAGAAGGAGAAAGTTGTAACCGCGACGCGGTAGCGTAATTAACTGCAGGGGCTTGCGCCTGCAGGGAAGAGCGTCCCCACAATCAAAAACCCCTCACCTTGAGGGGGAATCTGACGAAGTCTGCTACATCGGCCGCATCCGTCTAAACCTCCGATACAAGGTGCCATAAATCAACTTGGTATCTTCGGAGAGATAGACGGATAAAACCAAATAGCATCTGCCCCGAACCTCAGCGCCAGGACCTCAGCAGTCCTGTGCGGCCGTCTTTCGGAGGGGAACAGATTCTGGCACGCCCGGTGGGACCTCTTCCTCTTTCCACTCCACACTCCGTGTGTCGTCTTCGCGAACCAATCGCGGTTTGTTAAATGATTGCCTTCGGATTTCAAGTTGCTAGGATTTGGTCTTTTGTTTGGTACAGAACTCAAGCATTCAATGGCCACCAACTGCACCAACTGCTCAAAATGCCAATGCAACGGACGTTCCACCTCACCGAGAGGTGTAGCATATGGGCCCCAGGCGGCTTCCTTCCTGACTCTGCCGGTAGGCCAAGTAACTCAGGCCACCACCGGCTTGTTCTTCGGGACCATGGTCCCACCTACAAGCTTCTCTGCGCCGACATCCGCACCAGAAGCGAAAAAGAAGTCGGTGTTCGACCGGCTCACTGCTACCACGGCCCCTGTCAACGGGTCGCCTGCTACTGAACCAACAGCCTCCGTTTTCACCAGGCTGGGTCAGAACTATAAGGTGGCTGTCCCAAAGAGGGCAACGGCCGCTGCTTTGGAAGTCGTTAAAGCGGCTTCTCATATCAGAGAGTCGGTCTTCACAAGATTGACGGTTCGTACTCCTCCCCCAGCTGGTCAGAAGGCATCAGTCTTCGATAGGCTGACATCAACAGTTACCCCACGCTCAAACAGGGGGCAACAAGAAACCATCTCAATCTCCGAGCCAGTCCCGGCGGCTCGTCGCGCGCGACGTCGCCATTGGCAGCGAGTAAGGAAAGCAGGGGGCAACTCCCCCTCAGGGCTAACCCCACCTGCTCCGACGGTGGAAGTCGATGCTGCTGTTCCAACTGGGAACAGCTTTGAAATGCTGAGGAAAGTGAGAAAGAACTCCCCGGTGGCTACGTTAAAAAGGTCTCCTCCACCCATGGAAAAAGCTCCGGAGATGAAACAGGAACAGCCTCCTCAACGGCTGTCAGCGAAAGTTTATAAAATTTGGCGGAGGGTTCAAGACTCCGTGATTGACTCAGGCCACTTCCGTCGCCAGAACAGGGCAAGGGTGGAAAAAGACAAAAACCGCCCCGCTAAACGGCAGGGGGCAACAAATGCTAGGATGCCCACTTCAACGGCTCCTTCAACCTCAAAGGCCCATAAAAGGAAGAGGCCAGAAAAAGATCCCATAACGCTGACAAAGTCTAAGAACGGTGAACCTAAACGCCCCAAGTCAGGGGGCATCACAGTTCATACGGTCTATATGGCTTCGGGGAAAGAAGAAAGTCGTACTTCTATGGGTCACCGACCGCTTACCCGGTCAGTGACCAAGTCTCAGGAGCAGCAACAAAAGCTCCAGGAGATGATGACTACAATGGCTGCACTCACGGGGCCAAAAGAGAATCCTGAGACGTCCTTAGATGAACGTCAAGAAGAAGAGACCGACGCCGAGTTCCTTCGCCGAATGCTCGAAAAGAGAGACCAAGAGGCTGCTGAACAAGCAGCCAATATACAGCGCATGGGCCTTCTCTTCCAGGATATGATAGGGATGATGATACAACCAGAATCCCCGACTGAAGAACCCCCGATCGTCCTTGGGGATGATAGGGGAGAAACATCAAACCCTCAGCCCGTTCTATCGACGGCTAAAGAAGACACAATCTCTAAAACAGATCTGGACGAATATATAGCCCAGCAGATAAAAGTTCATCACGCGGCCGAAGCAGCCGGCCACGTTGTAAAAACGGGGCGGCCATATCCGGGCTGGTATGACCAAATCAAGTACCCTCCAGGTTACACAATTCCAAAGTTTCATGTCTACAAGGGGACCGGCAATCCTCATCAACATGTTGCCCAATTCAGGGCGCTTTGTGGTAACACTGGAGGCGACGACAAGCTCTTGCTGCGCCAGTTTGTTGGAAGTTTATCAGATACGGCTTTCGAGTGGTATTCCGAGCTCCCCAACGACTCCATTAAAACCTTCGCAGAGATGGAGCTGCTCTTCACCCAACGCTTTGCAAGCGCCAGCGAACGTACTCCGATGACGGCGCTGATTAACGCCAGGGTAAAGCCCGGCGAGACATGGGTCCAGTACGCTATACGGTGGCGTAATTTATGGTCTAAATGTGAACAGCGTATAGAAGAAGCCCCTGCGGTGGGAATGTTTGTTGGAACCCTTGATCCACAAGCAACCATTTCGCAGTTTATGATGTTCTTCAAGCCAACTTCTTTCCAGGCTTTGATCGACAAATTGGCGCAGATGGACCAGATGGGCCATAAACCCCCTCTCCCGAAGCCCGACTCTCGAAACGACAAAGGAAAGGGAAAAGCGATCATCGTCGCTAATGCCCAACAGCAACCGAACGACTCGAAGTCGGTTGCTCGTCCAAATAACACGCGCCCATACGTACCCCTTGAGGACAGGATGGGACGTGCTTACTCCTTCCCCCGTGATAAAACAAGGAGGTTATTTGAGCTGGCATTGTGCAATAGGCTTATAAATCTGCCGGATCCAAAACGTCCGTCACAACCAAGTGACGTTAACGATCCTAATTATTGCCCTTACCATCGAGTGCTAGGACATCCAATCGAAGACTGTTACGTGTTCAAAAATTGGCTCGAAAACCAGTATCGTCAGGGCAAGTTTGCGCTATCTGACAAATGGAAGGTGAATCCTCCGCAGCCCCACACCTATAAGGGAACGAATACGCCGGGGGCAACATGCTCCGTCATTGAAGAAGCTCCCTGGGAGGTTGTATTATCAGCCAAAACGAGGAGAATGCTAAATGATCTGCAGACCTGTCCAGCGGTCAAGTGGAAGAACCCCTTGGAGCCGCAGGTTATTGAGGGGATGTTGAAACCACGTCCGACTCCGAAGGCCGATGGTGGAAGTTCAAGCGTTCATAACCAGCTGTCAAAATCTTCGAAAAAGAAGAAGAAGAAATCTAAGATGCCCGTGAAGCCTAGCGACAAGCGGACGGACTTACAGAAGCAGATCGACGCGCTGGATGAGTATAACCAAAAGGCGCGGACTCCCATTACGCTCCAAGATTTCCTTGATCATGTCTTTCAAAAAGAAGATGAGGAAGAAACTTCATCGGATGAATCCGACGGATATGTGGCAAGCTGTCATATGATCTCTCACTCGACCTCGAACGATGAAGGGACTTCTGGCACCAAAACGCCGGGGGCAAATACTGAGTCAATGGTTCCGGAATTATCAATAGAAATGATTGAGGCGTTTCTTAGTGAAGCTCGATTGAAAAGTAAAGCTGATCGAGAACGCGAGACGGCGATATTCGAAACGGCCAAGCGCCAGCGACTTGAGGGAGGAGCTGAGATGATCCCACTGGAGCAAAATGCCTCCCCCGCTGACAAAAGCCAATTTAAGATAAAAAAAGAAGTTCGCTAAGGCCATATCGATGGGCATTAAGCTACCACCCTCAGAAGGAAAAGTTACTAGTGTGGTAGAAATGCACCCCTCTTATTGCTTATATCATCAGAAGGTCTCCCATTCTACCCAAGAGTGCAAGGCGTTCGATAAATGGTGGCAAGGATACGTCGCTAATCAACAACGCTTTAAACGGGAAAAGCGCAAGGTTCGTCGGGAGCAAAGAAACACGACCAAAGTGCTTGAAAGAACTGCCGGCAACTGTCACATGGTTAACACTACCAGGTCACAAGTGCCCACATTTGGGAGCGACTCTGATGAGGAACTAGAGATTGCCCCTCTCATTAAAGAATCAACTTCGGGAAAAGAAGAAGAACCGAAGTCTTGCGAAAATATACAGCTGAGGAATCGGACACTGCCTGAAAAGAACCTCGGACCCTCGAATAGAAAAAATAAAGGGAAAGAGAAGGTCTCTGAAGACATCACTTTAGATGACCAAGTCGCGGAAGAGTTAACCGCCAAAAATCCGCCAAAGAGGAGTAAGGTGGATTACAATGTCTTAGCGCATCTGAGGAAGCTACCCTCACAACTCAGCATCCTCGACGCCTTGTTACTATCAAAGGAGGCGAGAGACTCTTTGATTAAGGCGCTACAAGACCCGGACCAGTTCCAAGCCTTCTTGGCCGAAGAAAAGATGAATGACGAATTGGAAGAAGTGCACACAGCCGACATTGCTTTTGGTGATGAAGACCTTCTCCTCGGGACGTGTGAACATAATCGCCCTCTCTATGTCTCAGGATACTGCCATGACATAAAGATAGGTAAAATCTTGGTCGATAACGGATCGTCCGTCAATTTACTCAACGTACGGGTGTTGAAGGAAATTTGCATGAGTGTCCAACACCTCGCCCGAGACAAGATCACTATCTCCGGTTTCGACTCTCAATCCTCAAAGACTCTCGGATCTGTGATATTGACGTTACGCTTCGGGTTGCTCGTCACAGACATCAAATTCCATGTTATAGATGCCAAGACGTGCTATAATGCTCTGCTCGGCCGACCATGGCTACACGAGTACAATATCATCCCTTCTACACAGCATCAGTGCATGAAGTATTCCAGGGATGGCCTCGAGTACACTGTGGCCGGAGAGTTGAATCCGTTTTCCGTGAACGAAGTTCGCAAGTATGAAGATGCCAAATACTTCTTGCCGAGTTTCGAAGACACGGAAAGGTGTCACAAACCGGAGAACAAAACTAATGCCACCATCCCTGTCTTCGGCAGTAACACCGAGGAGGAGGATATAATTTATTCAGGTCCATCCCAATCTACCAGGCCAGGACCATCCGTTCCTTCGTTGATCTTCGGTAGTGATTCAGAGGATGAAGTTCATGCTGTATTCCCTGCTTGGCCTTCGATACGGATCTCCGCTGACGAAGAGCGAAGTCTGCAGATAACCATGGTGCCGCTTGAACATTACAAAGAATTGGATGCACTCGACACCAATAGCGTAGCAGAATTGCAGACATTCTATATCCCTCCCGGACGAAGGGGCGAGAAGGCAATCTTATTCTACCGTTCTGAAGAGAACAAAGTAGAAAAAGAAGTTTGGCATGGCACGGATCCCACGCTCGACAGGCTTCAGCCTATCCGTCTTCCCCGGTATTATACCGAAGGTTTGAAGAAACTGCTAAAACGCCAAGGGATGTCCTTCACACAGAACGTTAGAAAAGCCAAATTCTATGACAAGGTCTGGAACATTCCCGGGACCCAATGCAAACTGCCTAACGGGAAAGTAGAAACCAAAGGGCTTGGGTACATCCGGCCAAAGAAGCGGGAGCTAGTAAACAGCTGTTATGCCATGTATGACTTCGATGAAGAGGCGGACGCTCAATGGGAGGACGCTAATCCTGAACCAGCAAAAGTTCCTGATACAAAACCGCCCAGTCCATCGTCCGAGGACCAGACGAGCAAACTTATAAGGGATGCGAGTCTAAAAGCCCGAGATGATCACGATCGTGAAATGGCAATCTATGAGAAAGCTAAGACACAGCGCCTCCTCCAACAGGCAGTAAAGAACGAAGATTCCGCTCCTTGTCAACCTGCTACAAAAAAGGTTCGACGCGAGAACAAAAACAAGTCGAAAGGCAAGAGAGGCGCTCGACAACTACAAAGCAGAGCTAAGAAGCCGCGCATCCGAGAATCGAGCGTTATTGACTTAGCCCTCGGGAAGAAAATGGGTCGAGCATACTCTTTTCCTCGGAACAAAACAAGGAAAATATTCGATCTCGCTCTAAAACATCAAATGCTTACGTTGCCAGAGTCTAAACACCCTGAACAAGCAGGCGAGGTCTCCAACCCGAAGTATTGCTTTTACCATCGAGTAGTAGGGCATTCGCTTGAAGATTGCTTCACCTTTAAGAATTGGGTTGAGGACCAATATCAGCTTGGCAAATTCGCGTTGTCTGACAGTTGGAGGGTAGCGCCGCCGCAAAAGCACGAACTCGAAAACACAAGAATAAAACCAACTCCGCATTGGGATTGGCAGAAAATTTGCACCTGCCATGTGATAACAATATTAAAAGAAGGGTCCGAGGACATGAACAACCTCCCTTGGTGTTTTGAAAGCGGCAGCGATGAGGTAATCTCAGAATTTCCCCCAGCTCCGAAAGAACTGGAAGATGGAATCCATACCACTGCAGATAATCTCAAGAAAATTGAGTTGGGGACGGAAAATGACCCGCGACCGACATTCATCAGCGAACTGCTATCTGGAGAAAGGGTGGCTGCGTTAAAGGATGTGCTTCTACAGCACAAAGATTGCTTCGCGTGGAACTATTCCGAAATGCCGGGACTAGATCCAGAAATCGCTGTGCACAAATTGGCGATATCCCCGGACATCAAGCCAGTCAAACAAGCGCCGAGAAGAATGCGACTCGAGCTTGAGATGAGCATCAACGCCGAAGTCAAAAAGCTGATAGATTCAGGCTTCATTCAGGAAGTCCAATACCCTGAATGGATCGCCAACATCGTCCCAGTAATGAAGAAAAATGGGACAGTGCGCATATGCGTAGACTTCCGGGATCTCAATAAAGCCTGCCCAAAAGATGATTTCCCTGTGCCAGTCACCGAGCTGATGATAGACAACACATCCACTCATGAGGTTTTCTCCTTCATGGACGGCTCATCGGGGTATAATCAAATAAAAATGCACCCGGAAGATCAGAAGCACACAGCCTTCAGGACTCCTCTTGGTATATTTTGTCATAAAGTGATGCCCTTCGGTTTGAAGAACGCCGGTGCTACTTATCAGAGGGCCATGACGAAGATCTTCGACGACCTTATACACGAAATCGTCGAATGCTACATCGACGATCTCGTGGTCAAGAGCAAATCATACGAAGAACATCTCGAGCATCTGAAGACTGTATTTCAACGCCTTCGGCAATACAACTTGAAGATGAATCCTCTTAAATGTGCGTTCGGGGTTTCCTCGGGCAAGTTCCTGGGATTCGTCGTTCGGCACCGAGGTATTGAAATAGATCCGTCAAAGATCAAAGCGATCATGGAAATGCCTCCGCCAAGGACTCTCAAGCAGTTGCGGTCTCTCCAAGGGAAACTCGCGTATATACGGCGATTTATAGCCAACCTTTCAGGAAAGTGCCGTCCTTACAGCCACCTGATGAAGAAGGGAACCCCATTCGTTTGGGATCAAAAATGCCAAGGCGCGCTGGATGAGATCGAGCAATATCTGCAGAACCCGTCGGTACTGGCTGCTCCGGTTAAGGGAAAACCTCTTATTCTCTATACAACCGCCCTCGAAGGTTCTTTAGGCACATTATGGGCACAAGAGAACGATCAAGGGAAAGAAAGAGCTCTCTACTATCTAAGTCGAGTCCTGCTGGGGGCAGAAAGCAATTACTCTCCCATTGAAAAACACTGCCTGGCCTTGATCTTCGCAATAACAAAGCTTAGGCACTATGCGTTGGCGCACGAGGTCCGTTTGATTTCAAAAGTGGACCCTCTTAAATATTTAATGTCAAAAGCCATATTGACAGGACGACTCGCTAAATGGGCCCTGCTCTTGATGGAATTCTCGATAACGTATCAACCTCTCAAGGCTGTGAAAGGCCAGGCCATTGCCGACTTCCTCGCTGAGCATCCGATACCCGCCGATTCTCCTATGAATTGCGATCTTCCGGACGAACATGTGTTCGATGCGATCGACGGCGATAATATCCGATGGGAGCTTTATTTCGATGGAGCATCTTCCATGAAGAAACGTAAACAAAGTACCCCTATAATTAAATCAGGGGTAGGACTCATCTTTGTAACTCCGCAAGGAGGGATAATGCGCTACGCCTTCTCCCTAACGGAGCCGAGAACAAACAATGAAGCCGAATACGAAGCTCTGATAGCAGGCCTTGAGATCGCCATTGACATGGGAATTAAAGATCTCCTCATATACGGCGATTCCCAACTGGTCGTTAGTCAAGTAAACGGCGACTACCAAACGTGCAAACCAGAATTGGTAAAATACGGTGAAAAAGTGCAGCAACTGCTAACCCAAATTCCCTCTTACACTTTGGAAAGTATACCGCGCGCGGAAAACAGCAAAGCGGACGCACTGGCCAAGCTTGCTAAAGAATTGGCTGACGAGAACCTCGATGACGTTAGAATCGTGATACAAAGTCGTCGAGTGCTCGCCCCAACAGAAATATCTCCGAAATCGTCTGAAGAAGAAGGAGCGAAAGAGGAGACAAACCTACAAATAAAAGACAGGGAAAATACCGAGGACTGGAGAGAAGTCTTCATAGATTACTTCAAGTTCCACCGAATACCTGAAGAGGCGTCCACAAGACATCAGCTCTCAAAACGAGCTCTGTCTTTCGCCTTTGTCAATGATACTCTATACAAGAGGTCATTCGACTCTCTGTGGTTGAGATGCTTAGGACCTGACGAAGCGAGAAGGGTCGTCCAAGAAGTTCACGACGGACTCTGCGGTTCCCACCAAGCATGCCCTAAGATGAAATTGAAGATAAAGCGGATGGGCTACTACTGGCCCACGATGATGCAGGATTGCCTGGAATATGCGAGGCAATGTCATCCATGCCAAATTCATAGGGACTTCATCCATCAGCATCCCAATCCACTGCATCCGACAATGGCTAGTTGGCCATTCGAAATGTGGGGAACTGACATAGTCGGTCCCATCGAACCAGCATCGTCAAAGGGACATCGTTGCATCTTGGCGACGACGGATTACTTGTCCAAATGGGCAGAGGCAGTACCGTTGAGGGAAGTGAAGATGGAGAACATCCTCCATTTCTTCAAAACGCATGTCATCTACCGGTTCGGAACCCCGAGAAGAATCATCTCTGATAATGGGCCAGCCTATCGAAGTCATAAAATTAGCCGTTTCGCACAGCAGCACAATATAGACTGGAGATATTCCTCAGTTTATAACCCGCGGGCTAACGGTCTAGCTGAAGCCTTCAACAAGACCTTGACGAAGATCATAAAGAAAACAGTGTCACGAAATAAGAAAGATTGGCACGAAAGATTACAAGAGGCTCTTTGGGCGTATCGGACTACGTTTAAAACGGCCACAAACACAACGCCATACGCGTTGGTATTTGGGACGGAAGCAGTACTCCCTCTCGAGATAGAATTACCCTCTCTACGAGTGGCAGTCCACTACGAGCTGACAGACGAAGAAAATGCTCACCTTCGGTTTGAAGAGCTTGACGCCCTTGATGAAGTCCGGCTTCTAGCACAACAAAATCTGGAAGCCTATAAAGCAAAGATGACGCGCTCGTATGAAAGATTGAGCCGCCCGAGGACATTCCACCAAGGCGAACTCGTGCTAGTGGTCAAAAGGCCCATGATCCCCAATCGCGCCAAGCGAGGAAAATTTGAGCCAAACTATGAAGGACCGTATATCATTGATAAGGTCTACCAAGGTGGGGCCTATCTACTTATGGACATGCACGGTGAAAGGCCTTCCAGGCCAATAAACGGACGCTTCCTAAAGAAATACTACGCTTAATGAGCCACAGCCTACTTCAATGGTAGATGACGACGACTATGTCCGCTCGCTATCTTCCTAGGCTCAGGCTTTATAAGTAGTAGCCAACCCTCTCAGTGACGGACCGAAATGTCCTTAAACTAATAGCAGACCGAAACGTCTTTAAACTAATACTGCGGCATCCTTGGGCTGACGAGATGAATAAAAATAAATAAAAAAAAAATAATAATAAAAATAAAAATAAAATAAAATAAAAAAAAGCGGTAATTCCATAAGCAAAATGGGCACGGATGAAAACCCGAAAGGGCTCCGTGAGTAAAAACAGCAGGACTACCGGCGGATGTTGTGAAAACCCGAAAGGGCGCAACTTCGTTAAAGAACCCTTATGGAGTCCTCTCGACCCTGTAAGGAGAAACCACCCGCGTGAGATCCTTACGACATACAAGGGAACAACGCACTTAGGAATCCCCACGATTCCTAAGGAGAAAATACGCTTGCGAGATCCTCACGACTCGTAAGGAGAACTCTCTTATGGGACCCTCACGGCTCATAGGATTTGAAAGTCTTAAGTCACAGAGACCTAAACCTGTGCTTAAGCAAACCCCCACAAACTTCCAATATTGCCCTACAAGTGGCTCAATACTGACCCTTGTATACAATCCACGGGCGCGAATAAACGTTTCCCTAACCAAGGCCCACCCATGACAGGGAATACGTTCGTATGGTAAACAATCCTTATAAATCCCCTCGATTTATGAGGAGAAAACCTTCCTGTAGGATCCTTACGACTTACAGAAGAGCAAAACACTTAGGAACCCTCACGGTTCCTAAGGAGAAAATACACTTACACGATCCCCACGACTTGTAGGGAGAAATACCTTCACGAGACCCTTACGGCTCATGAAGTCAAAAGCCTTAGCCGACGGGATCCTAACCCTGGTCGATAAGCCTCCTTTGTTCAACAACGATAGAGGCAAATGATGATTCACTCCTGGTAATATCCCAGTTGCAGCGGTGCTGATGCCGAAATCGGTGTTCAATTTCAGGTTGACGGCGAAAGCCAGTAGACCACTCATGCATACGAAATAGCCGAAATGATAGGGCAACATGCAATAAAAAGCAGCAAGTAAAATGTATGCATGCAAAATAGCCGAAATGATTGGGCGACTCGTAATAAAAAGCAACGAGTAAAAATAAAAAAAATATAGCCGAAATGATTGGGCACCGCGAAAAATAGCCGAAATGTTTGGGCAATCGCGACCTTCGCGATATAAAAGCTGAAATGATAGAGCATCGCGGAAATAAAATAAAACAAAAAAAATAAGAAATGATAAAACTTCGGCCCTACAGTTAAGATCATATCGATCCCTGTATACAATCCAAGGGCGTGAACAAAGAAGAAACCATACCTCCCCAGCGGATTCCGTCAAACGACGAAACCAAGCCTCAACGGTTCATTTCAACCGAAGAAGCCAGTGACTTCAACGACAAATTCCTCGACTCACGGATACAAACACTCCTTGACGAGAGCCCTCTGATCCGCGTCGACCCGCAGAGCCACCAGTGCCTCCGTAGGAACCCTCGACTCGTTTCAAACCCCAAGGACACAAATAATCCTTGGCGCTCGGGAAACAAATAATCCCGACAAATTCCTCGACTCACGGATACAAACACTCCTTGACGAGAGCCTTCTGATCCGCGTCGACCCGCAGAGCCACCAGTGCCTCCGTAGGAACCCTCGACTCGTTTCAAACCCCAAGGACACAAATAATCCTTGGCGCTCGGGAAACAAATAATCCCGGCAAATTCCTCGACTCACGGATACAAACACTCCTTGACGAGAGCCTTCTGATCCGCGTCGACCCGCAGAGCCACCAGTGCCTCCGTAGGAACCCTCGACTCGTTTCAAACCCCAAGGACACAAATAATCCTTGGCGCTCGGGAAACAAATAATCCCAGCAAATTCCTCAACTCACGGATACAAACACTCCTTGACGAGAGCCTTCTGATTCGCGTCGACCCGCAGAGCCGCCAGTGTCTCCGTAGGAACCCTCGACTCGTTTCAAACCCCAAGGACACAAATAATCCTTGGCGCTCGGGAAACAAATAATCCCAGCAAATTCCTCAACTCACGGATACAAACACTCCTTGACGAGAGCCTTCTGATTCGCGTCGACCCGCAGAGCCGCCAGTGTCTCCGTAGGAACCCTCGACTCGTTTCAAACCCCAAGGACACAAATAATCCTTGGCTCTCGGGAAACAAATAACCCCGGCAAACTTCTCAACTCACGGATACAAACACTCCATGGCGAGAGCTTCTTTAACTCACATCTTGGGCAGTAAGTATTCAAAACTTGCTTCCTGAACAATGGGACCCTGCAAGTCAATCCTAAATGGTCTCTTGCATACTATCCACGGGCCTCACTCTCTGAAGTCGATTCTCGACAAAGAGGGAAACAACCGCTTACGAGCCTTTTCGACTCGTAAGAGGGGCAATGGGACCCTGCAAGTCAATCCTAAATGGTCTCTTGCATACTATCCACGGGCCTCACTCTCTGAAGTCGATTCTCGACAAAGAGGGAAACAACCGCTTATGAGCCCTCTCGACTCGTAAGAGGGGCAATGGGATCCTGCAAGTCAATCCTAAATGGTCTCTTGCATACTATCCATGGGTCTCACTCTCTGAAGTCGATTCTCGACAAAGAGGGAAACAACCGCTTACGAACCCTCTCGACTCGTAAGAGGGAGAAATTCTCTTATAGGATCCTTCCGACTTATGAGAGGAAGCCACACTTGGGAATCCTCACGATTCTTAAGGAGAAAATTCACCTTCGAGATCCTCTCGATCCGTAGGGAGAAAAGTCTCTATGAGACCCTCACGGCTTATAGAGTTGAAAAGTCTTAGGCAGCAGATCTGAACCTACGGCCTAAGCCATCGCTATTTCTTAAGAAGGTCGGGATGCTCGTCCCAATCGTCCGTAAATTATGGTTATTAAGGTGGCGTACTGATTATAAAAGAAAAGAAAGACAGAGAAATGACACAAGACATTACAAAATGTGTATCTTTTATTCATAAAAATTGGTTGAGTACAGGATACATTGTGCTTAAAAAAAAAAAAAAAAACGTATACATATACTTTACAAAAAAACAAATGATACAAGGAGAATTATTGAGAGGGAAGCGTCTTGCACAGATGTAGCAATCGCTCGCATATCTCCTTCCACGCCTTCTCCTGCTCGACTACCGCCGTCAGCTCTGACTCCACTTGGTCTCGTTGCCGCAAGACCAAGGCAAGCTGCTCCCTCGCGCCTTGATAAGCGGCCTCCCGACTTGGGATATGGCGCTCAGCCACGTCAAGCTTCCTCTTTAAGTCTAGCCCGTGAGAAATGCGCTCCAAAAGACCCTCAAAGATAATCTTCACTTGGGCAGCATTTGCCTCAACCTCAGCGCGCAGATGGGCCGTTTCGTTTAAGGTCTTTTGGCATTCCCTTAATCTTTGAGCTACTTCTTGCTCCAAGTGGTGGGAGTGCGAAGTGCTTTGCTCGAGCCAAGTTGTGCGTTGGGCGCTCAGAGCTAAAACTTCGGGAGCAGGGCGCGTCAACTCCAGCCGGTACAAGCAGGCCTCGATCTCCCTGCAGTGATTAACCCAAGATTCAACGACGCCTTCGCTGTGAAAAGTTACGAGCGCCGCTAACATGGGGTTAACATCCACAGCGAAATCTGCAGCGGAAGGGAGAGCGTCCATGCTGAGCTCTTCGATATACCCGATCAGTATGCCTAGACTCATCACGACACCCTTTGAAGACGGACGTCTCAAAAAGGGGCCTGCCGGTGAAAAGACGCGAGCCTCGAAGGGAACTGGAGCCGGAACAATAGCTGCGAAACAAAACAGGGTTAAACGATGGTTCAAAAGATGTTAAGGGGTTACCAAAAAGGAAATCTACTATACCAGCAGCAACGGATGGCGGAGTCGGAAGGGCCGGTAGCGCGGCAGGTCTTGCATCCCCTTCTTCGATTTGTGGCACTGCAATAAAGAAAAGGAAAGATCAGAAACTATCCCACTGCTAAAAAAAGAGGGGGTAAATAAAGACATTATGGTAAAAGTATACTCACCGGCGCCACTGGATGGAGAAGTGAGGTCGGATGGGAAAGAGATGTGCGGGTGCAACACTTGATATAAGTGATCAAAAAGCACTCCTACAAAGGCACAATAGTGTAACGTTAGTACAAAAGCCGCAATTCTGAAAGATTAACGCATGAGTCGTGAATCCATACCTTCCAACATCCATGACGGTACAAGGGAAGACGGGGAGGTAACTACTGCCAAAGCAGTAGTTGATAGTGCCCCCTCGAGCAATGGAGCATCGGTACTGGCCACACCTGCAAGAACAAGCTTGTTAGAAGAGATCACAAGATATATAAAAAAAGATGGAAACGTTGGTGACTCGAAAATATACCTGACGAGCTGCCAGCAGAAACTGAGGTAGTCCCTTCCTCCACTGACGGAAGACCACCGCCTGTAGCTTCATCACCCGACTCAAGGGGAACCGTTGTTACGCTCTCAAGCTCTGCAGGCGGCGGGGGACCATAGGCAGGGAGGGCCAAGATAGGAACATTGCCCGATTCCTGAGAAGGAGCACCTAGCTCGTCTTCAGGAATCATGGCCGCATCACCTGCTGTTCCCTCAGGATCAGCGATTACAGCTGTCCCGTCCGTCGGCACCACGAGGTCCCCAGCCTCAAGTACCTCGCCCTCTACCGCCTTCGGCTCGGTTGAGACAATCATCTCATCTGCCGCCACTTCGGGTACGGCATCAATGACCTGCTCCGCGGTAGGTTCCTCAATCTCGGCTCCAGGCCCCATGACCTCGAAAAAGTTGTCCACTGTCGGTTCGGGTTCGGCGAGTACCGCGTCCTCCGCTCCCTTGGGTTCGACGGTCGTTTCCCCCTCCCCCTCAGTCGGACTTGACCCTACGAGATGAGATATGTATAAGCCGATAGTTTTACAAGTCATACAACAAGGCTCTGAAAGAAATACTACCTGAAGCAGATTTATCATTGGCGCTCCGAACCGCGCGCGCCACTTGCCGACGAGCAGTAGACAGGGCCACAGGGGGCTCTTCAGAAGGAGTACTAGCGTGAGGAACAGTGCTAGGGCCCGCTCCTGCGGCCAGAGCAGCTCTGCGCGCCTTAGCTTCGCGTATAGACCGCTTCCGCTCCTCTTGAGCCGATGAGGCAGATGCCATCAGAGCTTCCTTGAGTGAAGCCTCCTAATCCGTGTAGAGGGATGCCTCCAGATTTTTCAGAGCATCCCTCGTCGTTGCATCGAGCCGAGGCTCTTGCGGCAACTTCGACGGAGCTGGGACTTCGATGACAGGCTTAGGAAGGGTTCTTGCGCTGATTAATACAACCCCTGTAAAGAAACAAGAGAAGGTCAGGTCGACTATCATAAAAAGGCAACAAACTTTCCTTATAAAAGAGAACGGGGTAAAACATACCGACGCTTTCTAGGGCACGCTTCTTCTCCTCCGCCTGGAAGGTCTTTAGAGAGGCATCGATGGCCTTTTCAGGAGATCCACCTGCTGAAAATGAGGCAAATATTAGCTAAAGACAGTAGTAAAAAGTGGGCTAAAATGACAAATAAGGAGGCTGATGATTACCTGACTCGGCGAGTCTGCTTAACATTGCTTCGAGCCTCGCTGATCTCTCCGAAGCTGCAATGGCAGCGGCTAGATTGGTGTCCTCAGGGTCCACCACGAAACCCTCATTGCTGCCGTACTCACATATAGTCTCGACAGGATGAGCCGCGGGTTCTAAGTTAAGAATCGCGTCGAAGGACAAGGTGGACTTCTTCTTCTTCTTTTCACCAGCCTTGGATCCACTCGGAGCATCCTTGCGCTTGCCAGTTTTGGCAGTCACTTTCGGGCGGCGAGTCCCGATGTCCGCTCCTACACCCGACTCCGGCGAGGCCGCTTTAGCCGTCTTTGTCGGAGCACGGGGTACCGTTGGGGCATCCACCGCAGTGGGCAGTGGCAGTCCACGCGGAGGGGCCAACACGCGTGGTCGATCGGCTCCAGCCTCTTTCGTCGGAGGGATAACCTGAACCCTGGGCTGCAATGGAGCCTTGCGATTGCCGCCGGGAGGCGCAGCCCTACGATCGACCAATAGACGTTTCTCCATCAAGATGATTGGTCCCATCGCGTGCGCGTACCAGGCCACATACGAGTCGAGTATCTTGGGGGTACAGCTAGGCTCACTGATGAAAAAGTAAGAGCCTGTATTTAGCCGGATGAAGTGATGCATCGCATTCCGTACCCCCTCTGGACCGACTGCAGGTGTTCCCAAGAAGGCTTCCAATGGGACCCCTTGGTTATAACTCGATTGCCGGGCAAATCGATGCGGGTTATACCTCATGAAGAGGGCCGTTTCATTCTGCCTAAATACCAAGTAGCCCGGCCGAATGGAATAAAGGTGAAGAATTTCCCGAGCCTTCAACACGGAAACACCGCCTTTAAAGTCATCACGCAGCGACACCACTGACTTAGTGGCCTCGGAACCCATGGTGATGACCTTATCCACAAAAGAGGTCTTCGCCCCGACTAAATGCGAACGCAGAAGCAGTCCTCTGGACTCCCGCGGAGGTGCAAACACGATGGAAGCCCCGACCAATCGCATGATTCTTGGAAGTTTGAATCTCTCAAAGAACTGAGGAGTTTTATGGGCACCAAACACTCCCCGAACATGCAGCTCCATCCAAGAAGGGAAGTAGTGCATCGGGAAGTTAGCAGGCTGTACCCCAGGTTCATTAGCGTCCGCCGCTATGCTAAGTCCGTTGTAGTGGTAAGCCAACCCGGCGATCCCCACTGATAACTGCAGACCGGCCACCATTCGATGCGCCGGGTAAAATACAGAAGACCGCAAGAGGCGTAGGTGCATGGGAAGCGCGAAGTTGCACAGCCACAGACCTAAGAACCCTATGAAGAAGGTCTCCTCATCCGTGCCAGGGACGGCGATCTCTGAGAAAGGGACGATAGCAGTGCCGGGAAGGTAGAAACTCCGCTGATCAATTTCTGATGAAGGCCGGCGGTCCAGGCCGAAACCAAAAGGGTCAGCAAGTTGGGCGAACTTATCACCTCGCTCTGATAAAAATTCCGGGCGAATAAAGCGAGCAATGAAGTCCGCGAAACTAACGCCTCGGTCGCCCAATTCCAAATGAAGCTCCTCGTAAATCTCCAACACCCTCACCAGGCCCGGATGCTGATGCTGGATGGCATTTTCCGGAGTTAAGTCGAGTACCACCTGCTTGGTGGCGAAGACGTACTCATCAGGAGGAAGCAGCTCCTCATAATTCTCCCCCCTCGCCGGTAAACCCGAAAGCTCAACGAACTCCTCTAGAGAAATGGAAACTTCCCTATCCGCCGTCAGGAAAGTATGCGTGGGGATATTCCATTGTTCAATGAAAGCCCTTGTCCACCACGTTGGAGGAGTAGGATATTCGAAAAGCGAGACATAGACGGCGGAGTATAAACCGATCTTCGTCAGATGAGCTCTTTTCGCCACTAAGATGTACCGGGCCCATGGCAGGTATCCAGCAAGCGGTCGCGGATTCAATCCAATATTGTAGGCCTGTCCCCAAGGGCGTGCTTCACCCTGACAGATTCGCCTTCCTAAGATGTCTATGGCCGGCGGCGGCTGTACCGGAATAGCGCCGATTGCAGGCTGAAGAAGATCGTCCGAATTCCAATTTTTAACCTCCACGGCATACTCCACCGGGGGTTTATCTGCGTAGGGGATCGTAACTATAGGTTAGGAGGGCGAGGCGGAACTAAAACTGCGACGACCCTGGATGATTTGGCTATACCACCTTCCCCATAGGTGGAGATGTTTGCACTCAGGATCACGATCTTTAATCAAGGCAAACACCACTCGGTCCACTGGTGCGTGTGGGAACCCTCCTTCCGAGCGAACGAAGGGAAAAGACAAGTCGTCGGACATCCTTCCTGCATAAAATATATATATTTCATTAGTGGCTTGACACTTAACATTCAATAAAAATAATATATAATAAAAATATATATAATAATAAAAATAATAATAATAAATAAAAATCTGGCTCCACGCTGTGATGCAGTGGGTAGGGGACCAAAGGGGGACCCACAAAATCAAGATGACGGCGCATCATTTGATGAGACAATCCCACCATTGAATGGGACTATCAGTCAATAAAAGAGACCCCCAAGAGAATATCCTCATTGGGGGGGGACCCCCTACAGACAAGGAGAAGATCTCCTCTTTTCAGAGCAAAGCTCTGTCACAGAGTGACATTTGTCATACCCCTGTTTCAAAAGAATAAAACTTCTTAAAAAAAAAGAGCCTAGCTCTGTAGCAGTAATAAAAAAAAAACTTATAATTCCTAAGAATTAAAATTGTGGGATCTTAAAGATCCATGGAAACCTTTAAAAAGTTTTCTAATTAATCTGTGGGCCCCTCTGTTCATGGATTAAAACCTAAGAACAGAGTCTCTACAAATTTTTGAGAGCAAGGCTCTGTGAATAAAAACCCCAAAGAGGTTTCCTTTAGATCAAAGATCTATAAGAGCAAGGCTCTGTTGAAGAAACCCCAAAGGGGTTTCCTTTAGATCAAAGATCTATAAGAGCAAGGCTCTGTTAATTAAATTTAATTTAAATTAAATTAATTTAATTTTACCTAGAATGGTTCTAAGGTTAGAACTTGGAAGTTCTTAAGGAATCGCAAGAGCAAGGCTCTGGAAGTTCTTAAGTAAGAGCAAGGCTCTGAAATTTGAGTTCTTGAGAATGGTAAAAATTACCAAGGACCAAGGGTCCTATTTATAGGCGCCTGCGCCTGTTCAGATGACCCCTAGATCCGACGGTCAGGATCTTGCCACCGCTGCACTCACGCGCGCGCCACGTGAGCGCAACGGTGGGGGGGCATCTGTTTCCCCCAATCAGAGCAAGGCTCTACTGAATTTTGAAAATTCAAAATTTGAAGCAACGCTTCGGTTTCCGTGCGCAGTGCGCAATTTGCCACATGGCAGAAGCCAATTCGGCAGCGTAACGCCCAAGACGGTGCGTCCCATCAGAGCAAGGCTCTTCAGAAAACGTAATTAAAGACTTAACTGCGCAAATGCATGGCAGCGCGACACGTGTCTACGCAAGCGCATGGATGCACGACACGTGTCTGCGCAGTTGCGCAATCGCAACTGCGCAAGCGCACGGATGCGCGACACGTGTCTGCGCAAGCGCACAGATGCGGGACACGTGTCTGCGCAGTTGCGCAATCGCAGCTGCGCAAACGCACCGATGCGCGACACGTGTCTGCGCAATCGCACAGATGCTTGACACGTGTCTGCGCAGTTGCGCAGTCGCATCTGCGCAAGCGCACCGATGCGCGACACGTGTCTGCGCAAGCGCACAGATGCTTGACACGTGTCTGCGCAGTTGCGCAGTCGCAACTGCGCAAGCGCACGGACGCGCGACACGTGTCCGCGCAGTTGCGCATTCGCAACTGCGCAAGCGCTCGGATGCGCGACACGTGTCCGCGCAGTTGCGCAAGCGCTCGGATGCGCGACACGTGTCACGCGCTGGTGAGTTGCGCAGCACCTGAATAAAGATTTAGATAAATCTTTTCTGTTCTCCTGTAAAACAGGAACCCTTGGATCAAAGATCCAATGGTGGGAAAATTCCCAAAATTATTCAGGAAAGATTTTGTTAACAAATCCAACAAATTTGTGGGCACTATAAATAAGACCCCAAGCCTCATTCAAAAAAAAAGGAGGAGATAATCAGGTCATCAATCATCATCGAGAGAAGGAAAAAAACTTCTGGAAAAAGAGAGCTCTTGAAGATTAATCAAGAACAAAAAAAGAAGAAGGTAAAATTTCTGAAGAACAGAAAATAAAAAAATAAATAGTGCCTTGCACTTGATATGAACCCCTGGTTCTAAAAAGGAAAAAGAATAATAAATAGTGCCTTGCACTTGATATGAACCTTGGTTCTGTGAAAAGAAAACAAGAAGAAAAACTTGTTTTCTTTTGATCTAAATGTAGATCAAAAGTGCTATGCACTTTTGTTCTTCAATCAGAATATTGTTGAGTTCCTGCAACTCATTATTTAAAAGGGCCTGGCCCAAATCAGAAATGAAAGGGCAGAGCCCTATTTGGAAAAATTCTTGAGGGCCTGGCCCAAATCAGAAATAAAAGGGCAGAGCCCTATTTGGAAAAATTCTTGAGGGCCTAGCCCAAATCAAATCATGAAAGGGCAGAACCCTATTTGGAAAAATTCTTGAGGGCCTGGCCTAAATCAAATCATGAAAGGGCAGAGCCCTTTTTGAAAAATTCTTGAGGGCCTGGCACAAATCAAATCATACAAAGGGCAGAGCCCTGTTTGGAAATGCTTGAGGGCTTGGCCCAAATCAAACTGCAAGAATAAAAAGAGGCAGAGCCCTGTTTAGATTGATTCTTTTTATCGGGCAGAGCCTAAAATAAAAATTGGACTTAACCCAATCCTGGCTGTAAGTCCTTAAATTAAACGCCTTTCATAAACTAAGTCACGACCGGTTTGAGGGTACATCTCCGAACTCCTTTGACATCTGTCGTTGTAATTACTCAACGACGTCAAAGAGGTGACGAGTCCCAACGACCACTCATCTAATATCGGACCGAAACGTCCCTAAACTAATATCGGACCGAAACGTCCCTAAACTAATATCGGACCGAAACGTCCCTAAACTAATATCGGACCGAAACGTCCCTAAAATAATAACGGACCGAAACGTCCCTAAACTAATATCGGACCGAAACGTCCCTAAACTAATATCGGACCGAAACGTCCATAAACTAGCATCGGACCACTACGTCCTTAAACTGGCGACGGACCGGAACGTCCCTAAACTAATAATGGACCACCACGTCCCTAAAACTGGCGACGGACCGCCATGTCCCTAAACTGGCACAATAGGGCCCAAACGCTCTTTTGTTGGATCTAAACGGTCCCGTCTAAGATGATCTTAACCCCAAATACGGTTAACGTGTCCTTAGACATTTAAATAAACGATAAAACTCCAAATCAACTTTGGTTCAAGGGTACATCTCTGAACTCCTCAGACGCCTGTCGTTGTAATCCCTCAACGACGTCAGAGAGGTGACGAGTCCCGACGGCCGGATAATTAAATCAATCATGATGTTAAGTTGATCTTAGTCTAAAACAAGACTAACGTATCCTTAACGAACGTTTAAGTCGATCTTAGTCGCAACTCGACTAATGCATCCTTAAACTAAAAACACCAAACCCAAATCTAACTAAATACGGATTTGGATTAATCCACGTCCTACGGGTGACGACATCACTCAGTCTCCGTATACAATCCACGGGCAATCACAAACAAAACAAACACACACGACACGAAGTGAAATTCTGGAGAAGGAGAAAGTTGTTACCGCGACGCGGTAGCGTAATTAACTGCAGGGGCTTGCGCCTGCAGGGAAGAGCGTCCCCACAATCAAAAACCCCTCACCTTGAGGGGGAATCTGACGAAGTCTGCTACATCGGCCGCATCCGTCTAAACCTCCGATACAAGGTGCCATAAATCAACTTGGTATCTTCGGAGAGATAGACGGATAAAACCAAATAGCATCTGCCCCGAACCTCAGCGCCAGGACCTCAGCAGTCCTGTGCGGCCGTCTTTCGGAGGGGAACACCTCATATCGACACGACTTATCAAGCTACTGGGGTCTGACGTTTACCAACCCTAGGAGAGATATGCGACATATCAGACGAAGAGACCGGACTGTACGGGGGTATTACTGGTTGGTTTCACGGGAGAAGGTACAGGCTTGCTTGTTGATCTTCTGATCGGTCAATACCTGGGTGGCTGTTACGTTTAGCTGACCGCTTGCAGCTTGTGGTTGTTTGATATGATCATGACCTACTGCCTGCGTATTAACGATTCTTTAGAGTCCTACACAGAGGTTTCCTGGCTCAGGCCAAACGGAGTAGGAGCACAAATATGATATGTGCGGGACTGAGAACAATACGTGTATGTGATACCGTATTTGATTCTCACGTTATGAGATATCGTCCGGGTAAATGTGATATAGCTGGGTTATCGGATCAAGTGTTGATTCGATAAACTGATATAGATGATATTAGTCGGTTATTTGTGAAATAGCCGGATTATCGGATCAAGTGTTCATTCGATAGTTTAATGTATAATTATATATTTGATATATTATATTATATTAACTAATATAAGCTCACATAAAGATTCTTTTTCTCACTCGGGTAATATATTGATATATATGTGATATATGTTAATTGTATTATTTTATTTTGTTACAATAAATATTGTATATGTGATATATAATATTGTAACATTTTATGGTTATAAATGCAACATGATTTGTGGAGTTTAAATATGGTTAGGGTTTGGATTAGGGTTAAGCTTTGATGAAGCTTTCAAGAAGCTTCTTGAAGCTTTGACTTTGACCTTGTAATTTTGTGATATTTTGCAAAGATATTTCTTTAACCCAACCCAACCCATTAACCATAGTAAAATCTCTACAAGGGTTAAGTCTTCTTACTTAACCCATGGCTGCAATTCTAACCACACACTTGATTCATTATTCATCACAAAGAGATTTGCTTCTTCTACTTCTTCCTTTTTG
This sequence comes from Agapanthus africanus, assembly GCA_030015575.1. Classification (NCBI taxonomy): domain Eukaryota; kingdom Viridiplantae; phylum Streptophyta; class Magnoliopsida; order Asparagales; family Amaryllidaceae; genus Agapanthus; species Agapanthus africanus. Next base: position 290,247,661 of record JASDDO010000012.1, on the reverse strand, counting down.
ATAAAAAGCTTTCTAGCTTTTTGCAAAGTGATGATAATGAGTGAGAAATCGAAAACAAATGAGAGCTAAATTCTTACTTCATCATCCTCATCTATTCTAGCCGCTTAGATTAGGGTGTTTGCTTTGCTAATACTTGATTAGCAAAGCAAGAGCTTGGGTTTGAGTTTCTTCAAGGTAGATCATCTTTGTTATTGAAGATCGGAAGCAAGCTTACATCTTTCTCTTCTTGGAGCCTCTCTTCAGTCCGTGTACTCAATGATCGCAGCGAAGGGACCTCAACACGGAGCTTTAGAAGTGAAGGAACGAACTGCAAAGGTTGTAATCCCTAACTCTTAGAAGTAAAGATTGTTTACTTGCTTTGTTTCGCCTAATCTCTAGTCTAAGATCTTGGTTAGGGTTGTTCGGCACGTCTAAAATTTAAATCGGGCATGGTTGATGCATTCTAGACCCTTGTGACTGTGCCTAGTAACCCTACAGAAACAAGCGGGAGCGCAATAGAACTGAAAGAAATTCCAGAACCACAAACTACTACAGAAAGTTTGGTAGAACCAGTGGTTGAAGAAGAACAGGACATTCCCGCACCCCTCCGAAGGAGTAGTAGGCCGTCTCATCCGCCAGAGAGATACTACGATTTTCTCATAGATAGGGATAGAGAGGATTGGGTCATTGATAATGATGAACCTACTAGCTTCCAGCAGACCATCCAGAGCGGCGACTCTGTAAGATGGCTGGATGCAATACGGACCGATATGGATTCTTTGTACAACAACAAAGTATGAACTTTGGACTTTGCTCCAGGTGGGGTAAAACCCATAGGATGCAAATGGATCTTCAAGAAAAAGATTGGTGTAGATTGACAGGAGGAAACCTATAAGGCTAGACTTGTTGCAATGGGTTTTCGTCAATGTCCAAGTTTGGACTATGACGAAACTTTTTCTCCAGTGGCTATGCTCAAATCCATTCGGATCTTTCTTGCCATTCCCGCCTTCCATGATTATGAGATCTGGCAGATGGACGTAAAGAGACTTTTCTAAATGGTAATTTAGAAGAGTGCGTCTATATGGATCAGCCAGAAGGTTTCAATCAGAGTGGGAGCAGCGGGAAAGTGTGCAAGTTGCTTAAGTCCAATTATGGACTAAAGCAGGCATCGCGGAGTTGGAACATCTGTTTTGATGAAACGGTCAAGGAATATAACTTTATCAAAAATCCAGATGAACCATGTATATATAGTAAAATTGTAGCATGAACTGTCGTATTCCTCGTCTTGTACGTGGATGACATTCTATTAATAGAAAATGACCTTCCTATGCTACAATCTGTCAAAGGATTCTTGTCACACAGGTTCTCCATGAAAGACCTGGGTGATGCCTCTTACATTCTGGGGATCCAGATCTATCGTGATAGATCTAAGAGGATGTTGGGACTTTTGCAGTCCAGGTATATCAACACTATACTGAAAAGATTCAGTATGGAAGATTCTAAGTGCGGTAATTTACCGGCTTGTCACGAAATCACCCTATCCAAAGAGATGTCTCCCAAGACTGATTTGGAAAGGGATTGCATGTCAGTTATACCCTACGTTTCTGCGGTAGGCTCTATAATGTATGCGATGTTGTGCACCAGACCAGATGTAGCTTACGCACTGAGCGTGGTAAGCAGGTATCAGTCAGACCCAGGGGAGAAGCACTGGATAGCAGTAAAGAACATTCTCAAGTACCTGAGTAGGATTAAGGATATATTCTTGGTTTACAGCGGAAAAGACCTCAAGATCGAGGCTTTTGCCGACTCCAGCTTCCAGAGTGACAAGGATGACTCCAAGTCCATGTCAGGTTATGTCTTTACCCTCAATGGAGGGGCGGTGTGCTCGAAGAGTTCCAAGCAGGACACCGTTGCAGACTCGACGATGGAAGCGGAGTATATCGCTGCTTGCAATGCCGCAAAAGAAGCAGTATGGATGAAGAAGTTCCAAACAGAATTTCAGGTGGTTCCTACCATTGCCGATCCAATACCACTGTATTATGACAACAACGGATCTATAGCTTTAGCGAAGGAACCCAGGTCCCATCAGAAGTCTAGACACATCTTGAGGCGCTATCACCTGATCAGGGAGATCATATATCGCCAGGAGATCGAGGTCCGGAGAGTTCCTTCAGAGGAGAACACTATAGATCAATTCACTAAGGCCTAACCTCAGATTCAGTTCGAGAGGCTACTCGAGATGATAGGTCTTCGATACGCCAGTACATGGCCCTAGTGCAAGTGGGAGATTGTTAGTGTATATGCCCTAGGGGCCATTATTGTATCATACTAGCTTGTATATTACTTAATGGAAGCTTGGGATATTCACAGTTATATTAACAGTCTTGCTAAATATGGTAGTACGCTACTTGGTTTATATCTATCTTAATATGTGTATATGTTTGCATATCGAGAATACATATTGATAGAGCCCTTAGGATCTTGCTTGACTACCAACGTTATGATGGCAGTCGTACTAGTGGGGGCTAGGTAGTCTACAAGCACATCCTTTTTCAGGTCCCTAGTCGTAGGATTGTTGAGACAGGGCATCGATACTCCGGAGTAGACTATTGTGTACGCTTCTCATCCCAGTTGGGGAGATGGTCTGTCCCACAGCCATCAGTACGTTGTACTGGAGATAGTATACAGGTGCTCATTGGGTTACAGGTACACCGAACAAGACTCGTAGGTAACTATTGGTTGGTATTATACCCTTCGTCAGTTAACAGTTCACAGGTGACTGTTGGAGATAGTGCCCTCAGAGTCAATTATTAGATCACAGGCACGTGATTGCAATGATTGATGGAGGACCTATCCCTATAGGACAGTCTTACTCAAGATGATAGTATGCTATCTGGTTTATCTTTATCATCGTGTACTGCTTTAGGTGACCTGACAGGTCACTATTGGACGTTGATAGAGCCCCTAGGATTCTTTCTTGACTGCCAGCAGTATGAGGGCGATCATATACGTGGGAGCTGGTAATCTATAAGCACATCCTTAAATGGTCCCTAGTCGTGGGAGTTTCGAGATAGGGCATCGATACTCCAGAGTAGACTAGTGTATACAGTCGAGACCCCGACGAGGGGCGGTGGCCGGTCTCACAAGCCACTGGTGTCAGTTGGTTCACCTAAGATGTATACAGGTGCTCATTGGGTTACGAGTACACCGGACAGGACTCGCCCGGAACATGCTAGTTGGTCTTATACCAGACGTCAGATAGCAGTTCCCTGGTGAAATGTGTACAGGTTAGTTCATCGACCTGGGGATCGTCATTTGTCTCGTGTGAGTTCCCACTGTACTTTGATTACTACCCTACCACGGCTCAAAGGAGTCGTGCAAACAGGTTTTAGTTGGGTACAGACCCGAGCCACATGGAGGCAGTGAGTGGATCTTCAGGGGTTCGTCTCTACCCGTATTGGGGGTGAGGTCGTGCTCTGTCTAGGAGAGCCATTACATGAAGTCCTTGGCCAAGGCAGGAGATTTACTGGTAGGTATTCCAATAGTATCTCAGGGTGTTCTGGGCTACACTCCGACACGACTTGTACCGCTTTTAGGGGTCTGACTTTTACCAACCACCTAGGCCCGCCATGCGATGCTCATAGACGAACGGACCGGACTGTACGGATATTGTCACTGACAGGCTCAGTAGGGTGTCAGGATGAGTTCGCTCATCGACGTCCTTTTTGGTCAATACCTGGTAGCCCGTTACGTATTGGCTTATACCTCTGACGTGCTTGTGGTTAAATCCACAACCAAGGTGTTGACGAGTCTTTAGAGTCCCCCACATTCAGTTACTCAAGCTTTCGGGCGAAAAGCTGTAGAGGCCGTATGGAGATATGGCAGGGTCCGATCAGATAAGTGCGGTATTGCACGGATCAGGATCGGACAGTTTGTACTACAGGCCGTATGGATATATGGCAGGGTTCGATCAGATACGTGCGGTATTGCACGGATCAGGATCGGACGGATATTACTAGCCGGCTTTGGTTTAAGCCAGATCCTAGTATAGTACATTGTAGATTATTATCTCATTGCTTTTGTATTTCGGTCGGAATACAAATGCGGGTGTGTATGCACAGTATCGGGGTTTTCCTGTAATTTATTACGGGACCAGTTTTATGGAGTTGCCAGTTTGCTTTCCGTTTCGGCCAATTTCCTTTGTATCGTTCATTGGCCGAAGATTGGTGGAGGAGGGCTTATTTGCATTTGTGCAAATAAGTATTTATGGAGGGTGTCTTTGCATATTTCCTTGTATCATGATGATGAACCATCCCTTGACTTCTTGACTTCTTCATGATGAATTAACTTTTTGAAGTCATCATATTTGATGATGGTTGCTTGACTTTGGATATCATGATGGATGTGGTGGAGTGTTGGTTTTAGCTTGTTATCATGCTTGAGCAAGATAGTCTTTTTTCCCTCTCTCTCTTGCATTTTGAGGTTGATTATCTTTTGATACACATACACTCCCTCATTGACTTACTCTCACTCTCCCCTCATTCACCATGGCCGGCCAAAGTCTTTTGGGGCTGTCCCAATTTGGGGGTGAGGAATTGTTGCTCATTTGGCTAGGCAAAAGTCTTTTTAGCTCCTCCTCCAAAAGCTTATCTCATATCCTCCACCAATGGCAACCTCCATGAACCCTATGAGACACATAGTTCTCTACACGATTCTACAGCAAACCTTGGGCACGTCGACTAGCCAGCTTCGTGCCCGAGTTGCCTCGGCCTTGAGGTGGGAGCCCGTAAAAGATGTAGGCGATGTGGTGCACTTCCGGCGATGAGGTGGAGACAGAACATTCCGCGAGAGATCGGGACGATGACGAGAAGATCGGAGGACTCGGATCAGTCGGTATATCTCTATTCCCTATCTTGTAGTTAGCTAGGACTAGTTAATGGTTCGATCCGGGTTTAGTGCGCGGTGGTGCCGGTTTGCTAAGTTCGCAAAAACAAATTTTATCACCGCTTCCGCTTTTTGGCCTCGGGATGGAGGCCGGGCGCCGCCGTGCACTTACAGTGGTATCAGAGCCTCGCCATTAACATAGTCTATCTTTGTTTAATGTGTTTACATTTCCGATCGACCAAAATTCTAAAAACCCGCGTTTTCACATACATCAGTTTTCTGTTGAATTTTTTCTTGCTCGAAAATTTTTTCAGGTTGTAGAAAAGTGATGTACTGGAAATTCTAAGAACACTGTAGAAATTCGATACAGTGACTCCACAGTGGGAGCGCGGAACCGCGGCTAAACACCCCTTTGGGCCGTGGTTCCGACGCACTATGTTGAGATCACTGCATCAAATTTCTGCAGTTGCTCTCTGGGTTGTTTTTAGGGTTTCTGGAATATTAATTTTGGGCCCAGAATTTCTTGATGTGCTACAGTAGTACTTGGGGCCCACTTGTTAATTTTTGATCGATCGGATATTTTAAACACATTATTTCACAGTATTTACATTATATCTGCGACCGTGAATGTCACTCGATCGGTAAATCCTGTCTAACTGCTATAGCCCGGTTAGACGGATTTGCGAACGTGACTTTCACGTTGATGTTCTATGTATTGCTGTGATGTTGCGGATTGGTCGTGGGGGATAGTCTGGATGCAATACTAGTACAGTTGTGGTTGTATTATGTACATTTGATATTGCGGGGCGAGCATCCGACATGTGGACTGCCGTCACTACCTGATTGTATTATTATTTTGGGGCACGACCAGGTTGCGGTCGATGTACCCGTTGTATGTATATTTTACTTTCTGTACTAGGATTACCCCAGGAGGGGTGCACGGATAGCCGGGTTCTAGAGGGCAACAAGCCCGCATCTCATGGCATTGAGACGGAGGGGGCTTCACTCTAGGATTGGCGGGCTATTCGCCGCACCCGTAGGGGGTACAGGTTGACCCAGGAGGGGTGCCCAAGTTACCGGATTCCGTGAAGTGCTGGGTGGTCCATTCACGGTACTGAAGGGGGCTGCCTCGCTTCAGGTTTTGGCGGGTGACTTGCCGCGCCCGTAGGGGTCTAGGATTTCAATGCACAGTCTATCCACACGACCAGGGGAACGTCGGGTTTCAGTAGTGGCTCTGTGAAACCCGGGGATCCCAGATATCTGTATTGTTCTGTGATGCTGTACATTTCTGTGATGTTGCATTTCTTATCACGCCTTGAGCGAAATATAATATATTGGTATATATATTAGTAGATGTTGTATATGTTTTACATCCGCGCTAGTCCAGTCCCCGCTCTGTCGTTAGTTAGCTAACCTAACGCGTAATGACGGGACCCAGTGGCGAATGCAGATGGCATATACGTACATCATATTATTTTTGTTCTTTGTGGTGTGATCAATTGATGGGACTGCGTTGATTCGGATCAATGCAAGTTAAAAACAAACCTAATCTGATGTTGTGGGAACACTTTTCAAAAAGCTTTTATTGCAAGGACGTTCTCTTTTATTTTGCACAGTGATATTCGGTTATGAATATCCAGCAACTCAGTCGACGAGGCAAGGGCCGAGATCCCTTCACCGGGAGTGACCCCTTGGACAGAAGTTTGCGTCAAGGCATTAACTTCACTATAGCCGATTACTTTTTGCTTTGCATCGTGGTATTCATTTGGAATATCCTGCACCCCATTCTATGGGGAAAGAGCCGAGATCCCTTCACCGGGAGTGACCTCTTTAGCAATGGTTTTCGTCACTATATTTTAAAAGCTATCCGTTCCTTCAACGATATCAAGTTCTTTACGTTAAAGGTTTTCGCCAGAAACAATTCGTAGCCCTCCGTCGTTTCATATGGGTAGTCAATAGTATTCAAGCTGTGTTTGTTGGCCAAAGTCAAGGCACAGTGTTTGGTAGCTGTTGGTTATTCATATGCAGCATAGATAGATGCGTTGGTTTGGAACAGTCGTACTGCCTTATTGGCCAAAGTCAAGGGTAGGTACGGGTGGATTCAAATCAACCTAGAGAATGACGGGTAGAACATGACATGTGACTTATGATTTGTTGGCCAAAGTCAAGGTCATAAGAGCATGGGGCAGAAATCACATCGGGAGTTTCTAAAGAAACTGAAACTTGCCAGATATGCGCATACCTTCCGGAGTGTGACACCGTGAGCGGATTCCGTCACGTTATCATGCGATGATAGTTGGATCCCGATTCCCACTGATGAGTTAGTTTACTCCTCGGGTGATCCCGACTAATTCTTCTTACAGGTTTGGAGGAGAATTTGACGGTACAGTGGGAGGTTTCCAGATTAGATAAATTGGTAACCATTCTGATCTAGGTAAGAGTGCACGCTGAGTGTTTCTTTTCTCTCTCTCTTTGGCAGCGACCATTGACCCGACCCTAAGACTATGACTCTGTGACCAAAATTGACCGAACCTTCTTAACACTGGCTTTTGGATTGTCAGAGTTACGAACCTCATTGCCACTCCTACTTTTACCCTTTTCTCCAGGACACCCCGTACTACTACGAACGTCCACTTCCATTGGACAAAACCATCGTATGGTTAGATACGAACTCGAAGGGATTTATTCGAGGATGGTTTCCGGTTCTGGAGAAAACGGATAGGACTATTCAGTTGTCTTTTCCTTTTACCTTCTCTCAGGTTGCGAGTACTCCTTGGTTTAGGAGTAGTACACCTATTACGCAAATTGGATAGTCTTCTTCCAAACCTTAGGCTGGTGCCAACCGGTGGGGAATGAAGAAAACCAATTAGCATAACGATGGTGTGCAGAAGGTATTAAGTTAAGACAAAGCAAGGGATTAGTAAGAGGGCAAAGTAAACTGCGACTGCTATTCACGACCAAACCAAGTATTCCTTCGCCAATCCTAAATCACCTTTGTATTTCTCCAGGACACTCCGTATCACAACGAAGATCCACAGTTTATTTGATACTCCATCGTATGGTTATATACGAACTCGAAAGGAACTTGTTCCAGTTCGGGGATGGATTTTGGTTCAGGAGAAATAGGAATAAGGTTTATTCGGTTGTCTTTTATCTTCACCTTCTCTCTCATTGCGAGTGCTCCTAGGATCAGGACAGCACACCCATTATGCTTATTGGATAGTCTTCTTCCAAACCATAGGCTGGTGCTGAACGGTAGGGAAGGAAGAAAACCATTTGGCCTAAAGGGGTGTGCAGAAGGTAATGACTAAAGACATATAAAGAGATTTGGAGAGGTGGCAAAGAATTATACGGTTACAGTTGTGAATCTGGATAATAGAGAAGGCATTACTAGGAATACCAGGATACACAATCGAAACATTTCAATGTTTCAGTTTCACTGTGTACTGTTAAAGGAAGACTGATTTCCTGATTAGATACTTAGTCCAGGATATGTATTTACCAGGTATGATTCTCACATCTGTATGGTTTTACAGATGATGAGTGGGAGTAAGTTATTGGGAATTAGGTGATCGTCCTCATTATATCGGGATTCGTTGTAATCGGTGATATTTGAGGAAATCACCTGGGCTGTTTGCCGGTCGGCAAATATTTGGTTTTGAATATCCGTTGTTATGCACCAATTTCAAATCGATATATCTGTACGTCTATTTTCATAGAGTGAGATATACCTTTTGAAATTATGTCAGTGACATTTACCTATATCAGTGGATGGTTAGGTAAGGAGCATTAAACAGCGGTGTAATTCTTCTTAACCATAAGTACAATTTTCAACCTACGACACACAGTGAATGAGTTATCTGACTCAAGGGACTTATACAGAGTATTGTATGTTGTCCTGGGTCCATCAGGACAGAGGGCTTGGTCCTCGTACTATATTCGGTTTACTTATGACTTCTCTAGTTTTTAGACAGGTGTTTCGTACAAACACAGGGTCCGAATTTTGAGAAGTTATAGGTATTTGAATAAAGTAGAGAACCAGGTATTGCAAGTATCGGGATTCTTCAAAGTGATCGAAGATGTAGATACTTGTGTATGGTATTCAGTTGATAGTAATGATTAAGAGATCTTGCTTCTCTTTCAGGTTATTTATAATTGGAAGAATTCCTAAGTTGAGTAACGCTGATCGGCCTCTTTCCATTTAGTTGACATGCACTGGAGACAGCTGCATGATTTGAATCTGGTTCAATTAAATCAGTGCCTCTGGTTCTATATTGGATATAGAACAGTTCATATCTTAACGATGTTAAGGTACGGGGAGTTGTCCGGCTTATGATTAAAACCAGACTCTGGATAACTCAAGGCACGTTTCTGTAATGGATGTTTGTGGGTTGACCCAGGCTATGACGAGGGTTGACTTTCTACTATCTGGAAGATCAATAGTGATATTTTTCTTGACTCGCCACAGTTTTATTAAAAATGGATTTTTTCAGAAAAACAGCAGTGGGAGTATGGTAGAACTGGAAGTGATTCCAGAACCGCAAACGATTACTGAAGATTTGATAAGGAACCTAAAGATTCAATCTGGATTGACATTCCAATGGCCACTCCGCAGATAAGGTGGGTAACTTTAGGCACCCGAGAGGTACTCCGGTAGCCTCAAGGACGGTGGCAGGGAAGTTCTTTTTTACCCACACTTGCCATTGCTGTTGTTCCAGGTTGCGAGACCCGGCGGGAGGATGATTATAGCGTCGTTCTAAACTAGTTTTAGAAGTGTACGTGTATATGACTCTGGCAGAGGATTGTCGTAGTCAGTGGGAGCAGCGGAAGCATTGGTGGACAGTTGTCTTATGTCTATTTATAGACTAAAGCAGGTATAGCGGAGATAGATCATCAATTTCTGATGTGACAGTCATAGGTTTGACTTCATCAGAATAAGGGATGGATCTGTTGAGAAGGTAGTAGGGTGTGATGTCATGGTATTTGGATGACATACACAGAATAGGAAAAGAAACACCTATACTACGATCGGTTATACTTTGGTCGTCACACAGTGGTTTCTCCACATGGGACTTGGACATTATATCAAACATACTGGTTACTAGATCTATGGTTTTAGATCTAGATTTGGGTGGTTTCCCAATCTGGGTACTTAGACAGCATTCTAAGAGTATTTAGAATGGACGACTCCTGGCACGGTAGTGTACCTGCAGGTGATGGAGTCACCCTCTGTAAAGGTGTCTTACAGACTAAAGGAGAGGGATGTGCATGATTGGCAGATCACTTGCTCAGGCAATTGAGTCAATCATGAGATGTCAAGTACCACACCAGATGTTTTTCTTGCACTAGATGCAATAAGTTGACATTGATCCAATCCTGGAGAAACAGTCGGAAGCAGTTTTAGAACATAAGTGGATGTTCTAGGGATATGATAACGACATCCTCATTCGGGAGACAGTTATCATTCCAGGCTTCCAAGGTGACATGGACGACAAGGAGGTTGTCGGGGTTATAGTTTTCCTTCTGACGAGGGGCAGTATTTTGGACAGGTGGTCCAAGGCAATACTGAGGGAGGCATGGCGTAGGATACTGATTAAGTTCAGTTGACGGTACAGTCTAAGAAGTTTGGATTTGGAGTTCATTTATGAGATTGGTCCCATCTGACATCCAGACACATTCTAAGACAGGTATTGCTCATTTCGGGAGATGGGTTTCTCCCCGAACTTGAGATATAGAGAGACACAGAAAGAGACATCAAGGCGGATCCACTCACTAAGTCTATTCCTCGAACGCAATAGTTTCGCAAGTGAGCTTTTGTGAGACTGAATAGTAGAGGAGTTGGGTGTTCGGTATCACACGGGCTGTGAGTATGCGACATCGCAATAATTAGCCTTGAGTGCAAGTGGGAGATTGTTGGAGATAGTGCCCTCAGAGTCAATTATTGGATCACAGGCACGTGATTGCAATGATTGATGGAGGACCTATCCCGGTAGGACAGTCTTACTTTAGATGATAGTATGCTATCTGGTTTATCTTTATCATCGTGTACTACTTTAGGTGACCTGACAGGTCACTATTGCACGTTGATAGAGCCCCTGGGATTCTTGCTTGACTGCCAGCAGTATGAGGGCGATCATATACGTGGGAGCTGGTAATCTATAAGCACATCCTTAAATGGTCCCTAGTCGTGGGAGTTTCGTGATAGGGCATCGATACTCTAGAGTAGACTAGTATATACAGTCGAGACCCCGACGAGGGGCGGTGGCCGGTCTCACAAGCCACTGGTGTCAGTTGGTTCACCTAAGATGTATACAGGTGCTCATTGGGTTATTAGTACACCGGACAGAACTCGCCGGGAACATGCTAGTTGGTCTTATACCAGACGTCAGATAGCAGTTCCCTGGTGACATGTGTACAGGTTAGTTCATCGACCTAGGGATCGTCATTTGTCTCGTGTGGGTTCCCACTGTACTTTGATTACTACCCTACCACGGCTCAAAGGAGTCGTGCAAACAGGTTTTAGTTGGGTATAGTCCCGAGCCACATGGAGGCAGTGAGCGGATCTTCAGGGGTTCGTCTCTCCCGGTATTGGGGGTGAGGTCGTGCTGTGTCTAGGAGAGCCATTACACGAAGTCCTTGGCCAAGGCAGGAGATTTTCTGGTAGGTATTCCAGTAGTATCTCAGGGTGTTCTGGGCTACACTCCGACACGACTTGTACCACTTTTAGGGGTCTGACTTTTACCAACCCCTAGGCCCGCCATGCGATGCTCATAGACGAACGGACCGGACTGTACGGATATTGTCACTGACAGGCTCAGTAGGGTGTCATGATGAGTTCGCTCATCGACGTCCCTTTTGGTCAATACCTGGTAGCCCGTTACGTATTGGCTTATACCTCTGACGTGCTAGTGGTTAAATCCATAGCCAAGGTGTTGACGAGTCTTTAGAGTCCCCCACATTCAGTTACTCAAGCTTTCGGGCGAAAAGCTGTAGAGGCCGTATGGAGATATGGCAGGGTCCGATCAGATACGTGCGGTATTGCACGGATCAGGATCGGACAGTTTGTACTACAGGCCGTATGGATATATGGCAGGGTTCGATCAGATACGTGCGGTATTGCACGGATCAGGATCGGACGGATATTACTAGCCGGCTTTGGTTTAAGCCGGATCCTAGTATAGTACAGTGTAGATTATTGTCTCATTGCTTTTGTATTTCGGTCGGAATACAAATGCGGGTGTGTATGCACAGTATCGGGGTTTTCCTTTAATTTATTACGGGACCAGTATTCTGGAGTTGCCAGTTTGCTTTCCGTTTCGGCCAATTTCCTTTGTATCGTTCATTGGCCGAAGATTGGTGGAGGAGGGCTTATTTGCATTTGTGCAAATAAGTATTTGTGGAGGGGGTCTTTGCATATTTCCTTGTATCATGATGATGAACCATCCCTTGACTTCTTGACTTCTTCATGATGACTTGACTTTTTGAAGTCATCATACTTGATGATGGTTGCTTGACTTTGGATATCATGATGGATGTGGTGGTGTGTTGGTTTTAGCTTGTTATCATGCTTGAGCATGATAGTCTTTTTTCCCTCTCTCTCTTGCATTATGAGGTTGATTATCTTTTGATACACATACACTCCCTCATTGACTTACGCTCACTCTCCCCTCATTCACCATGGCCGACCAAAGTCTTTTGGGGCTGTCCCGATTTGGGGGTGAGGAATTGTTGCTCATTTGGCTAGGCAAAAGTCTTTTTAGCTCCTCCTCCAAAAGCTTATCCCATATCCTCCACCAATGGCAACCTCCATGAACCCCATGAGATACATAGTTCTCTACATGATTCTACAGCAAACCTTGGGCACGTCGACTAGCCAGCTTCATGCCCGAGTTGCCTCGGCATTGAGGTGGGAGCCCGTAAAAGATGTAGGCGATGTGGTGCACTTCCGGCGATGAGGTGGAGACAGAACATTCCGCGAGAGATCGGGACGATGACGAGAAGACCGGAGGACTCGTATCAGTCGGTATATCTCTATTCCCTATCTTGTAGTTAGCTAGGACTAGTTAATGGTTCGATCCGGGTTTAGTGCGCGGTGGTGCCGGTTTGCTAAGTTCGCAAAAACAAAGTTTATCACCGCTTCCGCTTTTTGGCCTCGGGATGGAGGCCGGGGCACCGCCGTGCACTTACAGTGACATGAGTACAATATAGTCCACAGACTTCACACTGCTGCTTCGTTTCGAGTGTGTTCCCACTATTCTTAGATTGTTACCCTACCACGGCTCAAAGGAGTCATGCAAATAGGTAGCAGTTGGGTGCAGTCCCGAAGCACTTGGAGGCAGTGGTGGTTAGATAGGATTCGTCTCTCCCGGTATTGGGAGTTGATATCGCGCTTTACAGAGGTATTAGATCGGCAGTGTTATCTTCCGTTGTTGTCGCAATACAAAGGTATTGGATCAACAATGGACGGAACCACCAGAAGTTCCGTTAAGAACTTCCTCATCCAGACGGCTTCTTTTGCGGCATCTGCAGCAGCGATATATTCCGCTTCCATCGTCGAGTCAGCAACAGTTTCCTGTTTGGAACTCTTCCAACACACCGTCCCTCCATTGAGGGTAAAGACATAACCCGACATGGACTTGGAATCATCCTTGTCACTCTGGAAGCTGGAGTCAGCAAAGGCCTCGATCTGGAGGTTTTTTCCGCCATACACCAAGAACATCTCCTTAGTCCTTCTTAGGTACTTGAGAATGTTCTTTACCGCTATCCAGTGCTTCTCCCCAGGGTTTGACTGATACCGGCGTACCACACTCAGTGCATAAGCTACATCTGGTCTGGTACACAACATCGCATACATTATAGAGCCTACCGCAGAAGCGTAGGGTATAATAGACATGCGATCCCTTTCCAAATCAGTCTTGGGAGACATCTCTTTGGAGAGGGTGATCCCGTCACAAGCCGGTAGATTACCTCGCTTGGAATCTTTCATACTGAATCTCCTCAGTATGTTGTCGATGTACCTGGACTGTGAAAGTCCTAATATCCTCTTGGATCTGTAACGATAGATCCGGATCCCCAGAATGTAAGAGGCATCACCCAGGTCTTTCATGGAGAACCTGTGTGACAAGAACTATTTGACAGATTGTAGCATAGGAATGTCATTTCCTATCAAAAGAATGTCATCCACGCATAAAACGAGGAATACTACAGTTCTTGCTACAAATCTACTATAGATGCATAGTTCATCTGGATTTTTGATAAAGCCAAATTCTTTGACCGTCTCATCAAAACAGATGTTCCAACTCCGCGATGCCTGCTTTAGTCTATACATGGACTTAAGCAACTTGAACACCTTTCCGCTGCTCCCACTCTGAATGAAACCCTCTTGCTGGTCCATATAGACACACTCCTCTAAATTTCCATTTAGAAAAGCGGTCTTTACGTCCATCTTCCAAATCTCATAATCGTAGAAGGCAGCAATGGCAAGAAGGATCCGAATGGATTTCAGCATAGCCACTGGAGAAAAGATTTCGTCATAGTCCAAACCAGGTCTTTGACGAAAACCCTTTGCAACAAGTATAGCCTTATAGGTCTCGACCTGTCCATCTACACCAATTTTCCTTTTGAAGATCCACTTGCATCCTACGGGTTTTACCCCATCTGGAGCAACGTCCAACTTCCATACTTTGTTGGTTTACATGGACTCCATTTCGTTCCGCATTGCATCAAGCCATTTTACCGAGTCGACGCTCTGAATGGCCTGCTGGAAGCTATTCGGCTCATCACTATCAATGATGCAATCCTCTCTATCCCCGACTATGAGAAAACCGTAGTATCTCTCGGGCGGATGAGACTGCCTACTACTCCTGCGGAGTGGCGCAAGAATGTCCTGATCTTTCGAACCCTCTGGTTCTACTAAGCTTCAAAAAATAGCTCGTGGTTCTGAAATTTCTTCTTGTTCTATTGCGCTCCAACTTATCTGATTTTCTAAAAACTCAGTTTCCAAGAAGTGTGCAAGACGAGAAACAAAAACCTTTTGTTCCTCTTCGCAATAGAAGAAATATCCCTTGGAGTTCTTTGGATATCCCACAAACTTGCACTGTACTGAGCGTGCCTCGAGTTTGTCCGCATGCTAATTTTTGACAAAAGCTGGACATCCCCATGTCTTAATGTGCTTAAGATAGGGTTTCTTCCCACACCACATCTGATATGGTGTGGTAGGCACAGTCTTAGTTGGAACTCGGTTCAAAAGGTATGCAGCTGATTCTAGAACATATCCCCAGAATGATCGCGGTAACTCAGCGTTACTCATCATGGAACGTACCATATCCAATAGGGTGATGTTCCGTCTTCGTTATACCGTTATGTTGCGGAGTGTACGGATGAGTAAGCTGAGAGAGAATTCTATTCTCTTTTAAGTAATCCAGGAACTCGACACTCAAGTATTCACCACCTCGATCAGATCTCAGTGTCTTGATACTTTTGCCTATTTGTTTTTCTACTTCATTCTTATATTCCTGGAATTTTCCAAAGGCTTCGGATTTTTGTTTCATTAAGAAGACATATCCGTACCTTGAAAAGTCATCCGTAAAAGTAATGAAGTAAGAATAACCGCTTCGTGCATGAATAGACATTGGACCGCACACGTCGCTGTGTACGAGTCCCAAGAGCTCGCTCGCTCTTACTCCGTGTCCAGTGAACGGAGTCTTTGTCATCTTTCTTTGGAGACAGGATTGACAAGTTGCATATGATTGATATTCGAACGGATCCAAATATCCTTCTGTATGTAACTTCGTCAACCTTCTTTCTTTGATGTGACCCAGTCTACAATGCCATAAGAAAGCCTGATTTGTTTCCGGAGACTTTCTTTTGTGTGTATTATGGACATTGAAAATCCGTGGTTGGTTTAATACGTATATACCATTGCTTAATGTACCTAACCCAATCAAAACTTGATTAAGGTGAATGTTCACAACATTACTTACAAATGCAAATTCATAACCTTCTTTAGATAATAAAGATACAGATATGATATTACAGGTTGTATTGGGTACAAAATAACAATCACGCAAAACCAAAACGTGTCCATCAGACAACCCCAGGTGATAGTCCCCCACGGACTCAACATCTATGCCAGCTCCGTTTGCAACTCTGAGGGTCATATCACCTGCCTTCAAAACCCTACGCCTTCTCAATGCCTGTAAAGAATTACAGATATGAGATCCTGATCCGGTATCCAATACCCAGGATGTAGATTTTATTGATAGACAGTTTTCAATAATATACACATCTGAAGCTGAAGTCACACCTTGCTTCAGATCCTGTTTTCTGGCCTTCCAAGCGCTGCAATCCTTTTTCCAGTGTCCACTATTGTGACGGTAAAAGCATTCTTCTTTTCCCACAAGCTTTCCCGCTACCTTTGTTGCCTTTGTCTTTCCCTTCGTATCCACTTTACTAACACCGCCCCTTGGTTTGGTGGGGGCTTTCTTCTTCTTTCCCTTGGCTTTCGCCTTGGACCTAGAAGAGGAAGATCCTCCTACAAACAAAGTGGATGTTTCCCTACCTTTCTATAGGGTGCCCTCTGCACTCCTCAGCATGTTGAGGAGTTCTGAAAGTTCAACTTCTTTTTCTTGTAAGTTGAAGTTCAGGATAATTTGGGCGTAAGTGGAAGGAAGGGACTGGAGAATTAACTCCGTGTAGAGCTCGTTATCTAATGTGGTCCCAAGGTCCGTGAGCTCCTCAATGAAGCCAATCATCTTAAGCACGTGTTCCGCTACCGATGATCCGACGGCCTATCTCGCCGAAAACAGCTTTTTCGAGACTTCGTATCTGGCGATATGGGATTGCTCTCCATACAGTTTTTTTGTATGGAGAAATATGGATTCAAGGTCCATATTCTCATGCCTCCTCTGATGTTCATTATCCATAGAGGCAAGCACGGAGTACTTGGCCTTCGCGCAGTCGATTTCCCAGGTCTTACGGATTTCCTTATCCGCGACGCTGGTTTTGGGACCTGGGACAGGGGGAGCTTTGGTGGTAAGGAGATACCCTAACTTGTCATAAGTGATTTCCATTTTGACATTCCTAAGCCAATCTTTGTAGTTTGGCCCTGTCAGTATGTTTTTATCTAGTAGTAACTTAAGTCCAGTCATGATGTTTGTTCGCTGCAATTAGGAGAGAGAGAAGAAACGCTTTAGCATGATGCTCTTGCAAGTTTAGAGTGGTTTTTAATTTGTCTAAACAGGATGGCTCCCACTGTCTCTCGAATCCCTCCTCAAACCAAAAAGGAAGAATTAGTCAGGATCAATCTCACCGTACAATACTTGCTTAACCGTTCAGCCAGGCTAGTGTTGGTATTTCGAGGGAGGTTTTCCAAAGTTTTCGCGAAGTTCCTTAATTAAATAACCTCTTTTCCCTGTCGGCATAGCCCCACTAACAACTTTCTAGACACCTACTTGGTTTATAGCATTGATCGTTAAGTGAGAAATTTCCCAAGGAGTAGCATATACTCACAGTAGGATCGGGATCCAAATATCATTGCGTGACAAAACAGAAGGAATTCTACCAGAATCATCACACTCCAAATGGTATGCAACGCTAGCAAGTTTCAGTTTCTTTTGAAACTCCCGATGTGGATTTTTTCCCCATGCTCTTATGACCTTGACTTTGGCCAACAAATCATAAGTCACATGTCAAGTTCTACCCGTCATTCCCCAGGTAAATTCGAACCCACCCGTACCTACCCTTGACTTTGGCCAACAAGGAAGTACGACTGTCCCAAACCAACACATCTATTTATGCTGCACATGAACACCCAATAGCTACCAATCACTATGCCTTGACTTTGGCCAACAAACATAGCTTGAATACTATTGACTATCCATATGAAACGACGGAGGGCTATGAATGGTTTTGGCGAAACCGTGAACGTAGTGAACTTGATATAATTGATGGAACGAGATAGCTTTTAAAAAGGAGTGGCTTAAGCTCCGCGTTTAAAAGTTGTTTTTGAAAAGAAACCGAGTGGTTTTGAAAGTGTTCCAACGACTCAACTTTGGTTTATTTTCTTGCATTAATTTAATGCGTCCCATCATTTAATCCTACCATTGCAGAAAACAACGAAAATATGACGTACACTTATGATATCCGCATTTGCCACGGGGCCCCGTCATTACCCGTTAGGTTACTTAACTAACGACAGAGCGGGGGCTGGACTAGCGCGGATGCAAAACATAAGCAACGCCTAAATAGATATACACATTCGTCACATGCAATGATAGCCATTCCAGATTACAGATGAACACATTGGATATACTAGGAATCCGCAATCCGTACGAGCCTGTAACGAAGAGCGGATTACACGGTCGCGATGAATAGCCAAGACCCCACCCTAGACCCCTACGGGTGCGGCAAACTACCCGCCAAGTACCCGAAGCGAAGCAACCTCCCTCAACACTGTTAGTAGGCCACTCGGCACTTCGAGATACCAGGTAGTTTGTGCACCCCACCTTAGGTCTATCCTAGGAGCATAAACAGAAAAAGAAATTATACAATGACGGCTACAACCCCATCCCGGTTGTGCGGCCATATAAATAATATTACATCAATTACAAATTACATGAATTGAAAGAAAAAGAAAACTTTCATCTCACAACCCCCCGGCTATTCTTCCGCGACAATCCAATGAATTCATATACACATACTATCAACATTACAGATCACAGATATGTATAACCCCCACTAATCGACGTATAGCGATTAGCAGACGTTCAATACATATATCACATCACAGATATAACCTGTTAGCTTAAGTCTTTAGAAGTTCGATCAAAATACAGATTTTTAAACCCCAAAAACAAATTTTACTTTCTGTAAAATCAGGGCAGAAAAAACATATTCCAAAAATCCCAAAACAGCCCCAGAAAAACACTGCAGGAAAATTGTGCTACGACCGAGTCAACTCGGCCGCGGATCCGCGGCGGGAGCATGCTCCTGCTGTGTTTCCGCGGCGCTTTGATCGAGTCGGTGGACCAATTTTCTTGTGTGGGTTTTAAAAAGCCTGAGCCGATTTTTAGTGTAAGATTAATTATTTTTTGAGCAAGAAAAAAAACCGGCAGAAAGTATACATTTCGGGCGTGTTTCGTGACTTTTTCTCCGATCGAACTTCTAGTTACTTTGCTAACATGTTAGATAGTGTTTAACTATGCTCTGATACCACTGTAAGTCCACGTTACCTCTCCCGGTTCATACGGGCTTGCGGAAATGATGAAAAACGATTTTTCTTTTGGTGGTAACATGGACTCAAAATACGGATCTTTGTTAAACAACTATCTAACAACCTAACTAGGAGTTTTACCTACTCGGTTAGGGGTTATACCTTAACTTGAACTCCTTCTCTTGGACTCCTTATGGTGGTCGGATGGTTCTCTCCTTGTCGTCTCTTTGTGCCGAAGATGGATCCACCTGAAAACTTCTACCTTTGGCTTCAACCTCAATCTTGAGGAAACTAGAACACTTGGTTTGCTAAACCATGTATACTAGGATGAGTAGAGAAGTGTTTTGGGTTTTATCTCTATGGTTCTTTCTTCTCAACACATGAGACAATGGAACCATAAACTAGAGAGAGAGCAAGAGGAAGAGGGAAAGCTTGAGGATGAGAGAGAATGAGAAACACTTTTCTCACCCCTGCTCTCATAATCCAAAATAATCATAACTCATAATAGTAATTGAGTATTATGTGATGGTTCAAGTCAAAATGGCAATATCATTTCATGCACTCATTTTGTGAAGAATAACAAGCAAGCAAAAGTTTTTGCCATGAAATGATAGTCATTGTAATGATGATGGTCAACTAGTCCAACCTAGTCAACCGGTCAACAAAGTCAATAAGTCAACAAAGTCAAACCTGCAACCCAACCATGGCACAATAATACTTAATTAATATTATCATTAATCATATTTCTTATTCTCATTTGGGTTTAGCAAAAGTCAACAGTCAACAACCCTAATGAGAATCATCTGCCTCTGTCTCTATCAACCGTGCATACACACCTGCATCCGCGTTCCGAGGAACACGAATACAGACGAGATAAAACCAATCCCAAAACGTACACTAGGATCTGGCTTAAACCAAAGCCCGCTACTGATAACTGCCCGGACACTAAACGTTCACAAGTGCACGGATGTGACCGAACCCTGTCGCAAAACCATGCGACCTCTACTCTTTTGCCTAAAGGCGAATAGCTCTCTGTATGGGACTCTAAAGACTCGACACTACGTTGGCAGTGGGTTTAACCACAGACCGCAAGCGGCACTAGCTGTGCGTAACGGCCCCCAGGTAGATGCCGATAAGAAGACGGATGAGGTGAAACCCATCTGAACTCCTACTGAGCCTGAATGTGACAATCTGCGTACAGTCCGGTCTGTTCGTCTGAGAATATCGCATGGCGGGCCTAGGGGGGCGATAAATGTCAGTCCCCTAATAGCGGTACAAGTCGTGTCGGAGTGTTACCCAGAACACCTTGAGATAACACTGGAATCCTACCAGTATATCTCCCTTGCCCTGGCTAGGGACTTTGTGTAATGGCTCTCCTAGACACAGCGCGATATCAACCCCCAATACCGGGAGAGACGAATCCTGTCTAACCGTCATTGCCTCCAAGTGCTTCGGGACTGCACCCAACTACTACCTGTTAGCATGACTCCTTTGAGCCGTGGTTGGGTAGTAATCTAAGTACAGTGGGAACACACTCGAGGCGAAGTGACAGTGTCAAGTCAGCGGACTAAGCTGTACTCATGTCTTCTAGGAACTAATAACTGACGATAGGTATAGTGCCAAGCAACAGTTCCCGACGAGTCCTGTCCAGTGTACTCGTAACCTAACGAGCACCCGCATACTATCTCAAGTACGACGTACTGACGGCTGTGGGACAGACCGTCTCCCCTGCTCCGATGAGAAGCGCATACGCTAGTCTACTCCGAAGTATCGATGCCCTGTCTCGATAGTCCTATGACTAGGGACCTCCATAAGGATGTGCTTGTGGATTATCCAGCCCCCACGAGTGTGACTGCCATCACAACGCTGGTAATCAAGCAAAGATCCTAAGGGCTACACTAATGTGTATAGGTGATATACAAAAATAAACACATGTACACATTAAAGTAGAAACAAACCAAGTAGCATACTACTATTTTGAGCAAGATTGTCTATACAAGGTGAATATCCCAAGCTTCCATTAAGTAATATACAAACTAGTATGATACAGTAATGGCCTCTATGGCATATACACTAACAATATCACATATAAATAATGTGCACAATCTAGTGAGAAAACAAATCTTAAGTGAGCAAACACTGGTTAATGGAATGTAATATAATATATCAAATATATAATTATACATTAAATTATTAAATCAACTCTCGATTTAATAATCCGGCTATAACCGACTAATATCATGTGTAACAACTTATCGAATCAACATTTGATCCGATAACCAGGCTATATCGCATACAACCGATCAATGTTACAAATCGCGAGAATAGAATATGGTATCTCATATCGTATCAAGCTCGGTCCCGCACATATCTCATATGTGCTCCTACTCCATTTCGCTTGAGCCAGGAAACCCCTGTGTAGGACTCTAAGGACTCGTCAATACGCCGGCAGTAGGTGATGATCATATCAAACACCCACAAGCCGCAAGTGGTCTGCCAAACGTAACGGCCACCTGGGTATTGAGCGATCAGAAGATCAACAAGCAAGCCTTCTCACACTCCTTCCAATCCAAACAGTAACAGTACCGTACAGTCCGGTCTCTTCGTCTGATATATCGCATATCTCGTCTAGGGGTGGTAAAAGCCAGACCCCAGTAACTCGATAAGTCGTGTCGATGTGAGGCTCATAACGGGTCGAGAAACTACTGATAACACTTAACAGTATATCTCTGAAGCTTCCTTGGCCAAGGACTTCCTGTTATAGCCAATCGAGCACAGTGCAACATCAACTCCCTATACCGGGAGAGACGAAACCCCTCCTATCACTCATTGCCTCCATGTGACTCAGGACTGTACCCAAAAGCCACCGTTTTGCATGCCCTCTTGGACGTGGTAACGTAGAAATCAAAGCACAGTGGGAATCACACAAGATTCTATGACGATCTCGGGTCTACAGACAAACCTGCACCAGTGTCACCAGAGAACTGCCATCTGACGTAAGGTATAATACCATCTGGGAGTTCTCGGCGAGTCCGTCCAGTGTACCCAGTCTCTACTGAGCACCCGTATACTGTCTCTGATGTCAAACACCAATGGATATGGGATCATCCATCGCCCATCTACATGGGTCGAGAAGCTATAAGCTAGTCTACTCTGGTATATCGATGCCCTATCTCGATACACCCTCGACTAGGAACATTTGAAGGATGTACCTAGTGACTACACTGTCCCCACTAGTATGATCTGCATCATCGTCCTGGTAGTCAAGTACTCATCCTAAGGGCTTTATCAACATGTAACATAGAGACAATCAGAGTACATGTTAAGATAAAGTGCAACCATATAGCATACTATCATGTCGAGCAAGAAAGTCCTCCCTATATATGTCCAAGCATCCACTACAATATGCATCGTATGTACAGTAATGGCCTCTAGGGCATACATATAACTGACAATCTCCCACTTGCACTAGGGCCATCTGTTGTAGTATCTCATACACAACAATCAGCAGTGGTTGAAGTATCTCATACTCAACCATCCCATAATAGTCACTACTGGGAAATAGGCCTTTGTGAGTGGATCCGCGCTATTGTCCTCTGTGTCTACTCTCCTAACCTCGATCTCCCTGGAGATCAACCATCTCTATGATCAGGTGATACTACGTAAGAATATGTCTGGATCTCTGATGGGACGGGGTTCCTTGGCCAAAGCCACAACTCCATTATCACACAATGGTAGGAATGAAGTTCATCTTATGAACTTATATACATCCAGACTGACTCTTTGATACCATCTTAGGTAGCAATGTATTAGCCTTTATCGTCTAGTATGCCTCGGCATCTATCTTGGAACTCTTCCAAAATACCGACCCTCCAACATGGGAAAAGACAATGCCTATGACTGACATTTAGTCGACCTTACCACCCTGGATCCTATCCAGTGATTCCCCCCAGGATCGATTGACACCATCTCACTACACCTAGTGAGAATCCTAACATCCAATTAGATCTATCTCATAGATCCAAAACCCAGGATTTAGGAGGTATCACTTTGATCCTATATAGAGAATCCTTGTGATAAGAGGAGATTGACCGAGCGTAGCATAGGAAACTCCTTCCCTATCAAGAGTATGCCATCCACGTACTCTACGAGGATAACCACCATACTCTATACTACCCTTTTGTATATACAAGTTTCATCTACCATTTTGATGAAGTCAAACTCTTTGACTACCACATCAAAACAGATGTTCCAACTCCGTGATGCCTGATTTATCTAAAAAAACAACTTGCACACGTTTCCGCTGCTCCCACTGTCTACGAAGCCCTTTGTGTAAGTCCACGTTGCTCACCCCGGTTCTTACGGGGAGGCGGAAACGGCGAAAAACAATTTTTTGGCACAAAGGCAACATGGACTAAAAGCCGGATCTTTGCTAAATTAGAAACTAGCAAACTACTAGAGGCGTTAATTACTATGCTGTAGAAATTATACCTCACGAAACCGGTCCTTCGGGTCTTCCCTCCGCTGTCCGGCTCATCCATCCACGCTCCGAGGGTCGATCCGGATCTTGGTCACCTCCGCGGCCTTCTTGAGTCGAAGACGATCCACCCGAGAGATGTACACCGAGCTCTACCTCGAGCCGAGGCAACTAGGGCAACAAGATCGCTAGTCTTGAAGTCCTAGGTTCTGTAGAAGAGGTTGATGGAAGTGTTTGTCTTTGTGGATTCTTTTTCTCTCAACAAATGAGATCAAAATAATTTATCAAGAGGAGGAAGATGAAGGAGAACTAGCAACCATGAGAGCTTATTTTCTTTTCTTCTCATAAGAGAGAGAATGAGAAAAGAATAATCAATAAAGAAAATGAACCATGGTTCAATAATACTAAAAATCATCATTACTAATCCTATCATGATAAAGTTGATGGCTACATTGACATGACCATTTTCATAATCCAAAAAGAAAAAGAAAACCAAAGAAAAGTGTAGACCTCTCATGAAGGTCAAGGTCAACTTTGGTCAACGGGTCAACAAAGTCAAGAGTGGTCAAGGTGGTCAAATGGTCAAAGCAATTAGCCATCACTAAATTATCACTGAAATGATTAGTAAGTAATGTCCGCGGCTCATAATGGTTTTGACCGAACGAATAGCCAAAACCCTAACGAGCCTGCCACATAACGGTTTTGGCCGAACCAACTGCCAAAACCCTAATGTGGCACCTCCTCCTTCTTCGCTCCTCACAACTGTGCATACACACCCGCATCCGCATTCCGTAGAATGCGAATGCACAGAAGACAAAACAAATCCATCCTTGCAATACTAGGATCCGGCTTAAGCCAAAGCCTACTAGTATTGCCTGCCCGAACAGCATACGCACAGAAGTGTACGTAAGTGATCGCAGCCCTGCCGTAAAACCATACGGCCTCTACACATTTCGCTTAGTGCAGGGAAACCCTCTGTGTGGGACTCTAAAGACTCGACACTACGCTGGCAGTGGGTTTAACCACAGACCACAAGCGGCACTAGCTGTACGTAACGGTCCCCAGGTAGATGTCGATAAGAAGGCCGATGAGGTAAACCCATCCGAACTCCTACTGAGCCTGTATGTGACAATCTCCATACAGTCCGGTCTGTTCGTCTGATACATCGCATGGCGGGCCTAGGGGGGCGGTAAACGTCAGTCCCCTACTAGCGGTACAGGTCGTGTCGGAGTGTACCCAGAACACCTGAGATAACACTGGAAACCTACCAGTCTATCTCGCTTGCCCTGGCCAGGGACTTTGTGTAATGGCTCTCCTAGACACAGCGCGATATCAATCCCCAATACCGGGAGAGAGGAATCCTGTCTAACCGTCACTGCCTCCAAGTGCTTCGGGACTGCACCCAACTACTACCTGTTTGCACGACTCCTTTGAGCCGTGGTAGGGTAGTAATCAAAGTACAATGGGAACACACTCGAGGCGAAGTGACAGTGTCAAGTCAACGGACTAAGCTGTACTCATATCACCTGGGAACTGATAACTGACGATAGGTATAAAACCAACCAACAGTTCCCGATGAGTCCTGTCCAGTGTACTCGTAACTTAACGAGCACCCGCATACTATCTCCAGTACGACGTACTGATGGCTGTGGGACAGACCACATCCCGTGCTGGGATGAGAAGCGTATACGCTAGTCTACTCCGGAGTATCGATGCCCCGTCTCGATAGTCCTACTACTAGGGACCTGTTTAAGGATGTGCTTGTAGATTTCCCAGCCCCCACTAGTGTGACTTCCATCACAACGCTGGTAATCAAGCAAAGATCCTAAGGGCTCTATTAATATGTATAAGCGATATGCTAAAAGAAACACATGCACATATTGAAGTAGAAACAAACCAAGTAGCATACTACCATTTTGAGCAAGATTGTCTATACAAATGTGAATATCCCAAGCTTCCATTAAGTAATATACAAGCTAGTATGATATAGTAATGGCCTCCAGGGCATATACATTAACAATCTCCCACTTGCATTAGGGCCATGTACTGGCGTATCGAAGACCTATCATCTCGATCATCCGCTCGAACTGAGTCTGGGTATGGCCTTCGTGAATGGATCCGCAGTGTTATCTTCCAAATTTACTCTCTTCACCTCGATCTCCTGGCGATCAGCGATCTCCCTGATCAGGTGGTACCGCCTCAAAATGTGCCTGGAGTTCTGATGGGTCCTGGGTTCCTTCGCTAAAGCTATAGCGTCGTTGTTGTCACAATACAGCGGTATTGGATCAACACTGGTAGGAACCATCTGAAGCTCCGTGAGGAACTTCTTCATCCAGACAGCTTCCTTTGCGGCATCGCAAGCAGCTATGTACTCCGCTTCCATAGTTGAGTCAGCAACGGTTTCCTGCTTGGAGCTCTTCCAGCAAACCGCCCCTCCATTGAGGGTAAAGACATAACCCGACATGGACTTGGAGTCATCCTTATCACTCTGGAAGCTGGAGTCAGCAAAGGCCTCGATCTGGAGGTCTTTTCCGCCATACACCAAGAACATCTCCTTAGTCCTTCTCAAGTACTTGAGAATGTTCTTTACTGCTATCCAGTGTTTCTCCCTTGGGTTCGACGGATACCGGCTTACATTGCTTAATGCGTATGCTACATCTGGTCTGGTTCATAACATCGCATACATTATAGAGCCTACCGCAGATGCGTCGGGTATAGATAACATGCGAGCCCTTTCCAAATCAGTCTTGGGAGACATCTCTTTGGAGAGGGTGATTCCGTGACAAGCCGGTAGATTACCACGCTTGGAATCTTCCATACTAAATCGTTTTAGTATGGTGTCTATGTACCTCGACTGTGAAAGTCCCAACATCCTCTTAGATCTAACACGATAGATCTGGATCCCCAGAATGTAGTTGCCATCGCCCAGGTCCTTCATGGAGAACCTCTGTGAAAAGAATCCTTTGACTGACTGTAGCATAGGAATATCATTTCCTATTAGGAGAATGCCATCCACGTACAAGACGAGGAATACCACAGTTCTCCCTGCAATCTTACTGTAAATGGATGGTTCATCTGGGTTTTTGATAAAGTCGAATTCCTTGACAGTATCATCAAAGCAGATGTTCCAACTCCGCGATGCCTGCTTCAGTCCATAGATGGACATGAGCAACTTGCACACTTTACCGCTGCTCCCACTCTGATTGAATCCCTCCGGCTGATCCATAAAGACACACTCTTCCAAATTTCCATTAAGGAAAGCCGTCATTACGTCCATCTGCCAGATCACATAATCGTGGAAGGCAGCAATGGCAAGAAGGATTCGAATGGATTTGAGCATAGCCACTGGAGAAAAGGTCTCGTCATAGTCCAAACCATGTCTTTGACGAAAACCCTTTGCTACAAGTCTAGCTTTATACGTTTCAACCTGCCCATCTACAACAATCTACTTTCTGAAGATCCATTTGCAGCCTACGGGTTTTACCCCTTCTTGAGCAAAGTCCAAAGTCCAAACTTTGTTGGTGTACATGGACTCCATCTCGGTCCGCATTGCATCCATCCATTTTACCGAGTCACCGCTCTGAATGGCTTGCTGGAAGCTAGTAGGCTCACCATAGTCAATGGTGCAATCCTCTCTATCCCCGTCTATGAGAAAACCGTAGTATCTCTCGGGCGGATGAGACTGCCTACTACTCCTGCGGAGTGGCGCTGGGATGTCCGGTTCTCCTGAACCTTCTGGTTCTTCCAAGCTTTCAGTAATAGCTCGTGGTTCTGGAATTTCTTCCAGTTCTACTATGCTCCCACTTTCACCTTTCTCTAAAAACTGATGTTCCAGAAAGTGGGCATGACGAGAAACAAAAACCTTTTGTTCCTCTGCGTAATAGAAGAAATACCCCTTGGAGTTCTTTGGGTATCCCACAAACTTACACATTACTGATCATGCCTCGAGCTTGTCCGCATTCTGATTTTTTACAAAAGCTGGACATCCCCATATCTTCAGATATTGAAGATGGCGTTTCTTCCCACACCACATCTGATATGGTGTGGTAGGCACAGTCTTGGAGGGAACCTTGTTCAAGAGATATGCAGCTGATTCTAGTGCATAACCCCAGAAAGATCGCGGTAACTAAGCCTTACATATCATGGAACGAACCATATCCAATAGGGTTCGATTCCTCCTTTCCGATAAACCGTTGTGTTGTGGTGTGTATGGAGGATTAAGCTGAGAGAGAATTCCATTCTATTTTAAGTAGCCCAGAAACTCGGCACTCAAGTATTCACCACCTCAATCAGATCTCAGTGTCTTGATACTTTTGTCTGTTTGTTTTTCAACTTCATTCTTGTATTCCCGAAATTTCTCAAAGGCCTCGGATTTGTGCTTCATCAAAAAGACATGCCCATACCTAGAGAAATCATCTGTGAAATTAATGAAGTATGAATAACCACTTCGCGCATGTGTACACATTGGACCACACACATCACTGTGTATGAGTCCCAAGAGCTCGCTCGCTCTTTCTCCGTGTCCAGTGAACGGAGTCTTTGTCATCTTTCCCATGAGACAAGATTCACAAGTGGCATAAGACTAGTACTCGAACGGATCCATGTATCCTTCTTTATGTAACTTTGTCAACCGTGTCTCATTAATGTGACCCAGTCTACAATGCCATAAGAAAGCCTGATTTAATTCCGGAGACTTTCTTTTAAGTGTGTTCTAGACACTGAAAACCTGAGCTTGATTTAGTACGTATATTCCGTTCTTCAATGTACCTGACCCAATCAGCACTTGATTTAGGTGGATGTTTACTACATCGCTTACAAAAGTAAAATCATATCCTTTCTTAGAAAGTAAGGATACAGATATGATATTACAAGTCGCACCTGGCACATAAAAACAGTCACGCAGAATCAATATCTGCCCAGTTGTCAGTCCAAGATGATATTGCCCTACGGATTTAGCATACGTGCTCATTCCGTTAGCAACCCTGAGAGTCATATCACCTATCCTGATAACCCTACGGTTTCTCAGAGCCTGTAACGAATTACAGATATGAGATCCTGATCCGGTATCCAATACCCAGGAAGTAGGGTTAACTGACATACAGTTCTCAATCATAAACACACCCGAAGCCGAAGCCACAACATGCCTCGAATTCTAGCTACTGGCTATACCAGCCCTGCAATCCTTCTGCCAATGTTCATTCCTGTAACAATAGGAACATCCCTCTTTTACTACATCCAGTCCGGAAACTTCTGCCTTTCTCTTTCTTTCTACTTCCCTGGTTTCCTTCAGGGTAGCAGGTAGAGACAGTTGAACTAAGTCAGCGTCTGACCCGTTCTTCAACGTGGTCTTCAGGTCCGTGAGCTCAAAAGAGCTGGTCTCTATAAGGACGTTGCCCCTTATAGATGACCCGATAGCCAACCTCGCTGGAAGCAATTCGTTCGAGGTCTCATATCTTGCGATACGAGATTGCTCTCCATATAAATCTTTGTTATGGAGGAAGATAGAAACTAAGTCCATCTTCTCGTGCTGCCTCTAGTATGCACCATCAACTGAGGTTAACACGTGGCACTTGGCTTTCGCACAGTCTTTTTCCGATGTCTGGCGGATATGAATATCCGTGACAGTGGAAACTGGACCTGAGACGGCAGGGGTTGGATCAGTCAAGAGGTGTCCCTGCTTGTCATGGGAAATGGACATCTGGACAGACCTTTGCCAGTCAAAACAGTCAGATTCAGTCATTTTATTATCTAGATGTAACCTATGTCTGGTCCCTGGGTCGCTGCAATTAAGAGAGAGAGAGAGAAGAAAACACTTTACCATGATGCTCTTGCAAGTTTAGATTGGTTTTTAATTTATCTAAACAGGATGGTTCCCACTGTCTCTCGAATCCCTCCTCAAACCATAAAGGAAGAATTAGTCGGGATCAATCTCACCGTACAATACTTGCTTAACCGTTCAGCCAGGCTGGTGTCGGTACTTCGAGGGAGGTTTTCCAACGCTTTCGCGTAGTTCCTTAATTAAGTAACCTCTTTTCCCTGTGGGTGTAGCCCCGCTAACACCTATCTAGACACCAACTTGGTTTATAGCATTGATCGTTAAGCGACAAAGTTCCCGAGGAGTAGCATATACTCACAGTAGGATCGGGATCCAAATATCATCGCGTGACAAAACTGAAGGAATCCTACCAGAATCATCACACTCCAAATGGTATGCAGCGCTAGCACGTTTCAGTTCTTTTGAAACTCTCGATGTGGATTTTTGCCCCATGCTCTTATGACCTTGACGAAGGCCAACATATCATAAGTCACATGTCAAGTTCTACCCGTCATTGTCCAGGTTAATTTGAACCCACCCATACATACCCTTGACGAAGGACAAAATAGTAGTATGACTGTCCCAAACCAACACATCTATCTATGCTACAGATAAATATTCAGCAGCTACCAATCACTATGCCTTGGCGAAGGTCAAAATACATAGCTTGAATACTACTGACTATTTAACTGAAATGACGGAGGGCTACGAATGGTTTTGGCGAAACCGTGAACGTAGTGAAATTGATATAATCGAAGGAACCTGATAGCTTTTAAAAGGAGTGGTTCATGCTCCGCGTTTAAAAGCTGGCTTGTGAATAGAACCGAGTGGTTTTGAAAGTGTTCCAACGACTTTTACTTGGTTTATTTTCTTGCATTAATTCCAATGCGTCCCATCAATTAATCCTACCATTGCAGAAAAAAACGAAAATATGACGTACGGTTATGCCATCCGCATTCGCCACGGGGTCCCGTCATCACCGGTTAGGTTACTTAACTAACGACCGAGTGGGGGCTGGACTAGCGCGGATGCAAAACATAAGCAACGCCTAAATAGATATCATATAGATATATATAAACATTCGTCACATGCAATGATAGCCATTCCAGATCACAGATGAATACATTGGATATACTAGGAATCCGCAATTCGTACGAGCCTGTAACGAAGAACGGATTACACGGTCGCGATGAATAGCCAAACCCCACACTAGACCCCTACGGGTGCGGCAAACTACCCGCCAAGTACCCGAAGCGAAGCAACCTCCCTCAACACAGTGAGTAGGCCACTCGGCACTTCGAGATACCCGGTAGTTTGTGCACCCCACCTTGGGTCTATCCTAGGAGCAAAAACAGTAAGAAGAAATTATACAATGACGGCTACAATCCCGACCCGGTTGTGCGGCCAAAAAAATAGTATTACATCAATTTACATATTACAAGAATTGAAAGAATAAGAAAACTCTCATCTCATAACCCCCGGCTATTCATCCGCGACAATCCAACGAATTCATATCCACAAACCATCAACATTACAGATCACAGATATGTATAACCCCCGCTAATCGACGTATAGCGATTAGGAGACGTTCAATACATATATCACATCACAGATATTATCCATTAGCCAAAGTCTACGGAATATCGATCAAAATACGGATTTGTAACCACCCCAAAAATCAATTTGTTCTCTCAAAAATCTGGGTAGAAACAGACTGTATTAAAAATCCCAAAACAACACAGTAAGAACACTGCAGCAAAACGGAGTCGAGGCCGAGTCAACTCGGCCGCGGATCCGCGGCTAAACCCATGGTTTGGCCGCGTTTCCGCGGTGAGTTGGCCGACTCAGCGGCTCATTTTTGCTGTGTGTTCTATAAAAACCCTGAGCCGATTTTTCATATATTTTAAATTACTTTTGGAGAAGTTTAAAAAATCGGCAGAAAGTTAAAAATTCCGGACTTGTTTTGTGATTTTTTTTCCGATCGATATTCTAAGTACTTAGCTAACTTGTTAGTTTATGTTTAGCTAGGCTCTGATACCACTGTAAGTCCACGTTGCTCTCCCCGGTTCATACGGGGAGGCGGAAACGGCGAAAAACAATTTTTTGGCGCAAAGGCAACATGGACTAAAAGCCGGATGTTTGCTAAACTAGAAACTAGCAAACTACTAGAGGCATTAACTACTATGCCGTAGAAATTATACCTCGCGAAACCGGTCCTTCGGGTCTTCCCACCGCTGTCCGGCTCATCCATCCACGCTCCGAGGGTCGATCCGGATCTTGGTCACCTCCGCGGCCTTCTTGAGTCGAAGACGATCCACCCGAGAGATGTACACCGAGCTCCACCTCGAGCCGAGGCAACTAGGGCAACAAGATCGCTAGTCTTGAAGTCCTAGGTTCTGTAGAAGAGGTTGATGGTGTAAGTCTACGCTAGCGCCCCGGCAGTCTACAGACGCCAAATGCGGAACAAAAAACTTTTTAACTGGCGCTATCGTATACTTTAACCCGGATCTGCCATTATTGCTAAACTAACAAACTGTAAAGAGTGTAGAAAGGTTGTACCGAACGATCCGAGTCCTTCGTTCATCAACCATCATCCCACGCTCCGTTGCGGCTGCTCCGATCTCGTCGATCTCCGATATCCTCATCGAGGTGGCACCACATCACTGATTCTTTAAACGGGCTCCCGCCTCTGACTCGAGGCAACTCGATCGTCAAGTTTGCTAAAAGAGATGACCAAGAATGATGTAGAGAATGAGTAGATGACTTTGTCTCACTTCGTCCAAATCCGTGGACGATCGGTTAATGAAGTTGCCGAGGAAATCGGGTGATGGAATGAAATGAGCTGTGAATTCCATACACCCCAAAAATCTATCATAATCTTTTCAAGTGGAAAACCATCAAGTGAGAGAGAGAGGAAGGGGGCCGGCCACTTATAGCAAGAGGGAGGTGACCGTAGGAGAGGGGGGGTGACCACAAGAGAAAGCTTCTCACTTCAAAATATCTTAACCTTATCAAAACTCATTAAAGCAAACAATGAGTCACAAAGATACATTGAATCCAAAAACCTAGTCACCAAAAGCAATAATGACACCATTAATGCACTAATGACTCACTAGCCTCATCACCACTTCTAGAAACTTCTAGAATGATGACTCACCTCAACTGAAGAAAAGATAAATCCGTCTTTAACCGAATGTTAAAAGACGGCTGATAGAAAACTGGAAACTGGCAACTTCCAAAAGTGATCCTGAAACAACTTTCAGGATAACCCCGAAACTGTATAAATATACCCGCATTTGTATTACGACCGAATACAAATGCAACTGAGACAAAGATATTATACCTACTCAATATAATACTCGGATCCGGCTTAAACCAAAGCCGACCAGTATCATCTGCCCGAAAAATAACACGTGCGTAAACGCACGTGCATTTTTCCGAACCCTGCCATAAAACCATACGGCCTCTACAACGTTTCGCCCGAACTTGGGAAACTGTTTGTGGGGGACTCTAATGACTCGTCAGTACCATGGCAGTGGGTTTATCCACAAACCGTCAGCGGCACTAGCAATGCGTAACGGCTGCCCACGGACTGACCTCAAGGGAGGCCGATGAGCACACTCAAGGGAGGCCGATGAGCGAACTCATCCAGAAACCCTACTGAGCCTAACAGTGACAATGTATATACAGTCCGGTCCGTTCGTTAATGTGTATCGCATATCCGCCTAGGGGGCTAGTAACGTCAGACCCCCAATAGCAGTATAAGTCGTGTCGGAGTGAAGCCTCAATACACCCTGAGATACTACTGGAGTACCTACCAGTAAATCTCCTACCATGGCCATGGATTTGTGTAATGGCTCTCCTAGACACAGCACGACCTCGCCCCCAATACCGGGAGAGACGAATCCCCTGCCGATCCGCTCACGTGCCTCCATATGGCTCGGGACTGTACCCAAAAGCTACCTGTTTGCATGACTCCTTTGAGCCGTGGTAGGGTAGAAATCAAACCACAGTGGGAACTCACACGAGACAAATGACGACCTCAGGTCGATGAAATAACCTATACACATGTCACCAGGGAACTGCTATCTGACGGTAGATATAATACTAACTAGCAGATTCCCGGCGAGTCCTGTCCGGTGTACTCATAACCCAATGAGCACCTGTATACATCTTAGGTGATCCAACTGACACCAGTGGCTTGTGAGACCGGCCACCGCCCCTCGTCGGGGTCTCGACTGTACACACTAGTCTACTCCGGAGTATCGATGCCCTGTCTCGAAACTCCCACGACTAGGGACCACAATTAAGGATATGCGTATAAACCACCCAACTCTCACGTATATGATCGCCATCATACTGTTGGTAGTAAAGCAAGATCCTAAGGGCTCTATCAAAGTGTAACATGCAATCAGTCACCTGAACATGTACACGACTGATAAAGGCAAACCAGATAGCATACTATCATCTCGAGTAAGACTGTCCTACCGGTATAGGTCCTCCGCAATCATTGCAATCACGTACCTGCGATCCAATAATTGACTATGAGGGCACTATCTCCAACAATCTCCCACTTGCACTCAAGGCTAATATTGCGATGTCGACTACTCACAGCCCGTATGAAACCGAACATCCAACTCCTCTACTAATCAGTTTCACAAAGCTCGTTTGTAAAACTATTGTGTTCGAGAAATAGCCTCAGTGAGTGGATCCGCCTAGAAGTATCTTTCTATATCTCTCTTAATCTCAAGTTCGCGGAGAAAACCATCTCCCGAATTGAGTAATACCTGTCTTAGAACATGTCTGGATATCTGATGGGACCTTAGTTCATAAATGAACTCCATATCCAAACTTCTTAGACTGAATCGATCACTGAACCTAATCAGTATCGGGCACCTTGCTTCCCACAGTATCCTCTTGGACCACCTGTCCATAATACTGTCCCTCTTCGTCAGAGGGAAAAACTAAAACTCTGACAGTCACTCTGTCATCCACGTCACCTTTGAAGCCTGGAATGATAATCGTCTCCCGAAGGAGGCTGCCGTCATCAAATCCGTAGAACATGTACTTATGTTCTAAAACTGCTTCCTTATGTTTCTCCAGGATTGGATTAATACAAACTTATTGCATCTAGTGCAAAAACAACATCTGGTGTGGTACTTGACATTTCATGATTGACTCAGTTGCCTAAGCAAGTGATCTGCCAATCATGCACATCCCTCTCTCCTTTAGTCTGTACGACACCTTTAGAGAGGGTGACTCCATCACCTGTAGGTACACCACCATGCTAGGAGTCAACTAATCTAAAAACCATTAGAATATCTGTCAAAGTACCCACATTGGGAAACTACCCAAATCCAGATCTAAAACCATAGATCTAGAAACCAGAATGTCAAATATTATATCCATATCCTGTCTGGAGAAACAACTGTGTGACGACCACAGTACAACCGATCGTAGTATAGGAATTTTACTTCCTACCTTGTGTATGTCATCCAGATACCTTGACATCACACCCTACTACCTTCTTAACAGATCCATCCCCTATTCTGATTGAAGTCAAACCCATGACTGTCACATCAAAATTAGATGATCTATCTCCGCTATAACTGCTCAAGTCTATAAATAGACATAAGCTACTTGCCCACTATGCTTCTGCTGCTCCCACTGACTACGACAACCCTCCTACCGGGTCTCATAGCCTGGAACAACAGTAGTGTCAAGTCTGGGTAGATAAGAACCTCCCTGTCACCGTCCTTGGGGCTACCGAAGTATCTCTCGGGTGTCTGAGGTTACCCACCAAATCTGCGGAGTGGCTATTGGAATGTCAAACCTGATTGAATATATAGGTCCTATTAAATTTTCCGTAATCGTTCGCGGTTCTCGAATCACTTCCAGTTCTACCATACTCCCACTACTGTTTTCTGAAAAAGATCCATTTTACTAAAACTGTGGCGAGTCAAGAACAATATCACTATTGATCTTCTAAATGGTAGAATATCAACCCTCGTCATAGCCAGGGTCAACCCACAAACAGCCATTACAGAAACGTGCCCTGAGTTATCCAGAGTCTGGTTTTAAGCATAAGCTGGACAACTCCCCATACCTTAATTTCTTTTAAGGTACGATCCATTCTATATCCAATACAGAAACTTTGGCACTTATTTAATTGGAACCATATTCAAATCATGCAGCTGTCTCCAGTGCATATCATCTTAATGGAAAGAAGCTAATCAGCATTACTCAACTTAGGAATCCATCCAATTATGAGCAACCTGAAAGAGAAACATGTTTCTCAAAACTATTACTATCATCTGAATACCAATCACAAGAATCTACATCTTCGATCTCTTTGAAGAATCCCGATACTTGTGATACCTGGTTCTCTACTTTATTCTTATACCCACAACTTCTCAAAACTTAGACCTTGTATTTCTACGAAACACTCGTCTAAATACTAGAGAAGTTATAAGTAAACAGAACATAGTACGAGGACCTACCCCTTTGTCCTAATGGACACTTGGACAACATACAATACTCTGTATAAGTCCGCTGAGTTAAACAACTCAAAACCTGTGCGTCGTAGGTAGAAAACTGTACCCTGGCGATTTCCTCAAATATCACCAATTACAACGAATTCCGATATAATGGGGATAATCACCTAATTCCCAATATCTTACTCCCACTCATCATCTGTAAAACCATACAGATATGATAATGAAACCTGGTAAATACATACCCTTGGAGTAAGTGTCTAATCGGGAAAACAGTTTTTCTTTTAACAATGCACTGAAACATGAAAATGTTTCGTAGGGGTATCCTGGTATTCATAGCAATTCCTCTTCCATAATCCAATTCATGACTTCAACCGTATATTTTATTGCCATCTCTCCAAATCCCTTTACTTGTCTTTAGTCATTACCTTCTGCACACCATCGTTAGGCTAAATGGTTTTCTTCCTTCCCTACCGTTCGGCACCAGCCTATGGTTTGGAAGAAGACTATCCAGTAAGCATAATAGGTGTACCCTCCTAAACCAAGGAGTACTCGTATCTTGAGAGAAGGTGATGATAAAAGACAACTGAATAATACCTTATTCCTTTAAAGGTGAAATAGGAGTGGCGACGAAGTACGCGGTTTTGGTCGTGAATGATATCAGTCGCAATTTACTTTGCCCTCTTTCTAATCCCTTTATTTTGTCTTTACATATTACCTTCTGCACACCCTACTTAGGCTAATTGGTTTTCTTCATTCCCTACCTTTCGGCACCAGCCTATGGTTTGGAATAAGACTATCCAATAAGCGTAATAGGTGTACTCTCCTAAACCAAGGAGCTCTCGCAACCTGAGAGAAGGTGATAATAAAAGACAACTGAATAAACCAATTCTATTTCTCCTGAACCTGGATCCATCCTCGAAGAAGTCCCTTCGAGTTCGTATATAACCATACGATGGATCTATCCAATGGAAGTGGATATCCGTAATAATACGGGTGTTCTGAGAAATTCAAAGGGTAAAAGAAGGAGTGGCAATGACTTATGCAACTCAGACAATCCAAAAGCCAGTATTTTAAGAAGGTTCGGTCAACCTGGTCACTGAGTCATAGTCTAGGGTCGGTCAAAGGTCGCTGCCAAAGAGAGAGAGAAAAGAAACACTCTGCGTGCACTCTAACCTAGATCAGATTGGTCATCACTTTATCTAATCCGGAAACCTCCCACTGTCCTGTCAAATTCTCCTCCAAACCTAAAGAAGAATCAATCGGGATCACCCGAAGAGTAAACCAACTCATCAGTGGGAATCGGGATCCAACTCTCATCGCATGATATCGTGATGGAATGCATCCACGTTACTCATACTCCAGAAGGTATGCGCATACTTGGCAAGTTTTAGTTTCTTTAGAAACTCCCGATATTGTTTTTGCCCCATGCTCTTATAACCTTGGCGTTAGGTCAAAATGTCATAAGTCACATGCCAAGTTCTACCCATCACTATCTTGTTAATTTGAACCCACCCGCACATGCCCTTGGCGTTAGGTCAAAATGGCAGAACGGCTGTCCCAAACTAACTCATCTATCTATGCAACAATTGAATACCCAGCAGCTACCAAACACTATGCCTTGGCGTTAGGTCAAAATACATAGCTTGAATACTACTGAATACCCAAAAGAAGTGACGGAGGGCTACGACTAGTTTTTGGCGAAAAACCTTTAGCGTAGTGAACTTGATATCGCTGAAGGAACCTGATAGCTTTTTAAAATATAGTGGCGAAAACCTTTTGCTAAAGAGGTCACTCCCGGTAAAGGGATCTCGGCTCTTTCCTCGTGGAATGAGGTGCAGGATATTCCACTGAATACCGCTATGCAAAGAAACTTGTAATCGACTATAGTGAAGTTATTACGCTGACGCAAACTTCTGCCCAAGGGGTCAGTCCCGGTGAAGGGATATCGGCCCTTGCCCCGTCGAATGAGGTGCAGGATATTCCACTGAATACCGCTATGCATAACAAAAAGAAACGTCTTTGTAATAACACTTTTTAAATTTGTTCCAACAACTGCAAATGGGTTTGTTTTACTTTGCGTTGATCAGAATCAACGCAGTCCCATTAATAAATCACACCAGAAAAGAACGAAAATAAAATGTACGTATATGCCATCTGTATTCGTCACTGGGTCCCGTCATCACCCGTTAGGTTACTTAACTAACGACAGAGCGGGGACTGGACTAGCGCGGGTATAAAACATATACAACATCTAATAGTATATAAACCAATATACAATAATCGATCCAGGCGTGATAGTATGCAACATTACAGAAAAGTAATAAGCATCACAGAACAATACAGATATCTGGGATCCCCGAGTTTCATAGAGCCGCTGCTGAAACTCGACGTTCCCCTGTCGTCTGGATAGCCTGTGCAATGAAACCTAGACCCCTACGGGTGCGACAAGTTACCCGCCAAAACCTGAAGCGAGGCAGTCCCCCACAGCATAGTGAATGGAACACCCGGCACTTCACGGAATCCGGTAAATTGATCACCCCTCCTTGGGTCAACCTGTACCCCCTACGAGTGCGGCGAATAGTCTGCCAATTCTAGAGTGGGACCCCTCTGCCTCTCAAAGCCATGAGATGCGGACCCGTTGCCCCTCAGAACCCGGCTATCCGTGCACTCCGTCTTGGGGTAAAACCTAGTACAGTAATGAAAAATAGTACAATAGGTACATCGACCGCAACCTGGTCGTGCCCCAAAAGAATATTATACAACAGGCAGTGACGGCAGTCCACAAGTTGGACGCTCGCCCCGCAATATCAAATGTACAAATAAACTCAAACTGTACTACCATTGCACACTGCTATCCCCCACGACAAATCCGCAACATCACAGCACAACACAGAACATCAACGCGAATGTCACGTTCGCAAACCCGTCTAAAAGAACTATAGCAATCAGACGCGGTCTACCGATCAAATGACATTCCCGGTCGGAGATATAATGTAAGCACTGTAAATTAACATGTTTAAATTTCGATCGACCAAATATCAAAAAAGTGGGCCCCACGACTTACTGGTGAACAGTAACAAAACCTGGGCCAAAACGATATTTACCAAAAACCCCAAAATCCATCAGAGAACCCACTGTCCAAATTTGGGATCATGAACTCCCCAAGTGGCCGCGGATGCGTGGCCAAACCATGGGTTTGGCCGCGTTTCCGCGGCAAGTTGGAGGAATCACGAGACCAAATTTCGTCGTGATTCTTAGAAAAGGCTGCACAGATTTTTAAGACATACAGAATTAATTTTTGAGACCATTTAAAATCAACAGAAACTGTCGGGCAAGGATTTTGCAATTTTCGATTTCCGGTTCGATCGAAGTTTTAAACGCGTTAGCACAAGTTAGCATAGCAAAATGGTGAGGCTCTGATACCACTATAAGTCTACGCTAGCGCCCCGGCAGTCTAGAGACGCCAAATTCGGAACAAAAACTTTTTAACTGGCGCTATCGTATACTTTAACCCGGATCTGCCATTATTGCTAAACTAACAAACTGTAAAGAGTGTAGAAAGGTTGTACCGAACGATCCGAGTCCTTCGTTCTTCAACCATCATCCCACGCTCCGTTGCGGCTGCTCCGATCTCGTCGATCTCCGATATCCTCGTCGAGGTGGCACCACATCACTGATTCTTTAAACGGGCTCCCGCCTCTGACTCGAGGCAACTCGATCGTCAAGTTTGCTAAAGAGACGACCAAGAATGATGTAGAGAATGAGTAGATGACTTTGTCTCACTTCGTCCAAATCCGTGGACGATCGGTTAATGAAGTTGCCGAGGAAATCGGGTGATGGAATGAAATGAGCTGTGAATTCCATACACCCCAAAAATCTATCATAATCTTTTCAAGTGGAAAACCATCAAGTGAGAGAGAGAGGAAGGGGGCCGGCCACTTATAGCAAGAGGGAGGTGACCGTAGGAGAGGGGGGGTGACCACAAGAGAAAGCTTCTCACTTCAAAATATCTTAACCTTATCAAAACTCATTAAAGCAAACAATGAGTCACAAAGATACATTGAATCCAAAAACCTAGTCACCAAAAGCAATAATGACACCATTAATGCACTAATGACTCACTAGCCTCATCACCACTTCTTGAAGCTTCTAGAATGATGACTCACCTCAACTGAAGAAAAGATAAATCCGTCTTTAACCGAATGTTAAAAGACGGCTGATAGAAAACTGGAAACTGGCAATTTCCAAAAGTGATCCTGAAACAACTTTCAGGATAACCCCGAAACTGTATAAATATACCCGCATTTGTATTACGACCGAATACAAATGCAACTGAGACAAAGATATTATACCTACTCAATATAATACTCGGATCCGGCTTAAACCAAAGCCGACCAGTATCATCTGCCCGAAAAATAACACGTGCGTAAACGCACGTGCATTTTTCCGAACCCTGCCATAAAACCATACGGCCTCTACAACGTTTCGCCCGAACTTGGGAAACTGTCTGTGGGGGACTCTAATGACTCGTCAGTACCATTGCAGTGGGTTTATCCACAAACCGTCAGCGGCACTAGCAATGCGTAACGGCTGCCCACGGACTGACCTCAAGTGAGGCCGATGAGCACACTCAAGGGAGGCCGATGAGCGAACTCATCCAGAAACCCTACTGTAACATTTTAAAAAAAATATAAAATATTAATTTTGGGAATTTTTATTATTTAATATTATTTTATTGATTATTTTAATATTAAATGCAAATAAATAGGAAAAATGTTAGAAAAATTATGAAAAATTATGGAAAATTCTAAAATAGGGTAAATTAGTGAATTATGACATTTTTAAGTTTTTGTGATTAATTTGACACTAATTTAGTGCTAATCGCGATTAAAATCGCTAATCGGGTTTTTTTTTGGCAATTTTGTGCAAAACTTGTACATATCACATTTTCTCACACTTATGCATTTTCTTTCATGATCTATCATTTGGGTTTACTATTCTTGTAAGAAGGTTAGGGATTTAAAAGAAAAAGGAAAAGAAAAGAAAAAGAAAAGGAATTAAGAATGGAGTTGGTGAGAGAGGGTATGGGCATCTTTGACAAACCCTTAGCCATTGTTCTCGTCTTCATTTCTCTCCCTCTCCTTTGGCTCTTGCTGCTGCTGCCACTTCCTCATCTCCCTCCCCTCTTCAACTCCTCTTTTCATCTCAAAAACAACCCCAAAACCATATATCGGTTTCATTAAAAATGTGCACAAGCTCGAGATCTACAAGATGGACTAAGAAAGCATGGATTTTGGCCACTAGGGGCAACTCAAGAAAATTCTTGAGTTGCCAATTGAGGTAATTTCTGAACCATTAGCTTAATTGTAGCATTTCTTATAACCCCATGTTAAGATTATATCGATATTGTGTGATATTATGGACTTGGTGAAAACCTAGTTAGGGTTTGAGAGAAACTTGAGTTGTAATGTGAAATTGAGCTCAGTAGAGGACTTGTAAACACCTTAGTGCATGAATTGGAACCCAAAACCTGAAGCTAGAACCAGAAATACGGATTTTAGAAACCGATATCGGGGAAATTGTGTAATCTGTGCAGGTTAACTTGAATCTGCTATCACCCCGAGGACCCTAAAATAATATTGAGGTGAAATTGAGATGTGCAGGCACCATAGAGGCAACACCCCAAACCCTAGCCCCCAACTCCCTATCCCGGCCGCCAAATTCCCTCTTTTGGCCGCCAATTGCGGCCTGGGTCCCACCTCCTTGGCTCGTTTTGGTTCTGTAGCTCCTACATTGTTAGTTTAGGCCCCTGGTATATATAGATTTGTATAAAGTGACCTGGGGTAAAATCTGGGACATATTTCATGAGTTGCTGTTTTGGACTTTAGTTTCCGTATTCCGTATTTTCATTTCTGCATTGGTGTGTTTCGTTTTACCTCGACTATTTGGCGTTTATACGACGATGTAGAGGATTTATATGTGGTTTTGAAGGCGTGCCATAGGTTCTCACCTATAGGCCCCCTTATCGTATCGTTTTGGATTTCATGCGCCGTTTTAGCTTGGATTTGGTTTTAATGCGCATATGCGATATTTGATGTGTAGGTACCCATGAAGACCTCGGACGACAAGCGAATACGTGGTGACGTCCGCAAATGATGATGCGTGTGAGTAGACTATATCTACAGGGGGAAGTCGGGTGGATGGCGTATAGCACCCCCGCAGTCCGTAGTTAGTATACTATATATATAGTAGATGTGTGATAGTTATAGTGTGTTGTAGCTTTGTGATAGGTGTATTATGGATAGTGTAGGGTAGAAGTGACTAGTGTAGTTCATAGTCGCGAACCCTAGGATAGAATTACACCTACACACACACCCTTGCATATTACTTGTACTTACACGGTGTTTGATGATATGGGATGATGTTGGAGATGAGTCGATGATGTGGGCTTGATGACGTGAGATCGGTGATTGCATACGATTCATATGTGGGATATGACTTGGGATTTCTTGCGGGCTTGGGATATGTGTTTACCCCCGCATGCATACTTCACTGATGGTATCGTTTGGTGCTAGACATAGAGTAGTACCCCAGGCTATGTGATCTGATGATAGTGATACCTGTTATGTGATGAGATAGTGAGATGTTGACCCGTACCCAGCTATTGGGATGCCGTACGACGATTACCGTACGAGCCGATATTGATGATAGATCCGCACTCATAACTCGAGGATATCTTATGATATGACATTGAGGCGAGATCACCGACTATATACCTTTATATATGTATCGACTCAGATTTAGGCGGTTTCCATACCCCTCCAGACTTGCATGATACTTAGATCAGTAGTTGCATAGTAGATGTTAGATTAGACCAGAGTCATACCTATTTTAAACTAACGAATCGGGAATATTGCAAGATAGGAAAAAAAGGGATTCTACGGATATTATCAAATGTGTAGAGTCTATTTTCTAAACACCGTAGCCCTTGTTTTACCAAAGACCCCGATTCGTCTTTTTTCAAAAGGCAAGGTTGCATGATATAGCTTTTGAGTTAGATTCTTCACTGTTGCGTTGATTATTTCGATTCCACCTGTTTATACTATTTGCATGGCATTACTTGTGCTTATTGTTATATTGCCATCATGCTGTTAGAACACCAGCACCATTATCGATGATGCGTATGTTCCACGTACACTGATTGCCGACTCACACACTTCATCATCGATAATTGCTATGCCACTACACTGTAGTACTGCTGCATTCATGGTATGATTTCCGCATAGCATATTGTACACATAGACCTGTACACAGATATATACGATTTGACTTGATATTCATACGTGATACATATGTCACATCTGATCATCATATTGTAGCTCATTTATATGTGACATGACTTGATACTCACATTGATGCTTATATCACATCTGATCATCATATTGTAGCTCATTTATATGTGACATGACTTGATACTCACATTGATGCTTATATCACATCTGATCATCATATTGTAGCTCATTTATATGTGACATGACTTGATACTCAGATTGATGCTTATATCACATCTGATCTTCATATTGTAGCTCATTTATATGTGACGTGACTTGATACTCACATTGATGCTTATATCACATCTGATCATCATATTGTAGCTCATTTATATGTGACATGACTTGATACTCACATTGATGCTTATATCACATCTGATCATCATATTGTAGCTCATTTATACGTGACATGACTTGATACTCACATTGATGCTTATATCACACCTGATCATTATATTGTAGCTCATTTCTATGTGACATGACATGATATTTATGTTTGACGCACATATCATATCAGATTAGTGACTTACATTTTGGTTGGATTATATATGATTTCTGGATTTGGGAACCGTGGCTATTTCAAATATGAAATCATTTAAAACCCGGTTCCCTTGATATGATATTTCGGTGCGTCCACCATGTGTTTTCTCGGTGCTAGAGTGATATATATAAAAACCCGAATCGAGGAGGCGGTTGAGGCCGATTACGGGTACATGGTGGACCCGGTATGGTACCCCGGGGCGAGAACGGTTTCGCTGTGTGATAGACGGTGAGCCCGGCAGAGGGACTACTACC
The DNA here is from genome assembly GCA_030015575.1 of Agapanthus africanus. Taxonomy (NCBI): domain Eukaryota; kingdom Viridiplantae; phylum Streptophyta; class Magnoliopsida; order Asparagales; family Amaryllidaceae; genus Agapanthus; species Agapanthus africanus. Next base: position 290,203,671 of record JASDDO010000012.1, on the reverse strand, counting down.
TACCGGTGATTGTACTTGAGCTCGGCGGATATCTGGAGGATTCCGACCGGAGCACAGAGATGGACATGGGTTGACCCGTACTGCCGGGGCCGAGGGCCGATACCGCAGACGGAGCCCAGAGATGGACATGGGTTGACTCGTACTGCCGGGGCCGAAGGCCGATACCGCAGACGGAGCCCCATATGGATGAGGATTTACGTGTCGATGCTTGGCACGGGTTTCATGATGTTTTACCATGATGTTGTTTATATCCTCATATTGCATACATGATGTTTATTGTCATTGGGTGACGGGTGGACGGGTTCCACGCATATACAAACATAGATCATATACAGATATCGATCATATACAGACATAGATCATATACAGATATGGATCATATACAGACATAGATCATATACAAATATGGATCATATACAGACATGGATCATATACAGACATGGATCATACTGGATTTACACTTATCATACTTCATTTGTATATATAACAGGGTATGAGGGCGCTGTTATATATACCCTTACACCAATATTAGTGGTATGGGACGCTAATATATGTGTATTGATATCATTGATACTGCATCATATTTACTTCTTGCAGACATACCTTATACTGATGACATGTTATTACCTGAGTACTTGGCACCACATACATATTTAGATGTTACCTTGCCACCTTATCACACTCAGATGTACTCTTGTGGATTATTTTACTGATTGTTGACTTAGGTTATGTCTTGCATTCGGTTTCTGCTTGTAGATATTTCTATTCACGAGTTGGCAACTCACCCCCGTTGTGCCACAGTTCTTGCAGGTTCTGCCGTACAGGTTCTATTGCGGCATTTCTGGCACACTACTTTCTTGCGGGTGGTTTGCTTTTGGTAGGTGGATTCTTTTGCATCAAGAACCACCCTTGTATTTATTTATTTCATTGTATCTAGAAATTGTCCATCAACCAAAACTTGTATATTCTTTCTGACTTAGAGACAGTGTTGTATTATTCGACCTTAGAGTCGCGCTTAGCAGTATTGCGGTTTCTTGTTGCTTGAGCTTTCTTTTGGGTTTGATCCTCGCCACTTGGTGTTGTATATTATTGTTGCATGTGTGGTTGTGACCGTCTATTGACGAAGAGCTAGCTCCCGCTTGGGGATGCCTTTATCATTGCATATATATTGTCATTCTTGTTGTACCCCATTCGGGGCCAGTTTTACAAAGGAAACTCTGCCGAAATTTTTAGAAAAGATTGTACTGTTTTTAAAATGCACATTCGGCTTAGTTATTTAAAAACCTTGATTTTAAACATGTAGTTCTTTACTTATTCTTAAAAAGGGTTTTAGATTTCTGGGTTTTCGGCTTACTTAGTCGTGTTACGCCTGTAGGCGTTACGTGGTTAAGTGCCGGTCACGGGCCAAACTTTGGGTCGTGACAAAGTTGGTATCAGAGCGCTAGGTTGACCTTGGTTCGAGTCTAAGTTTGACTATGTGGAGCCTAGGGCGTTTATATTTATATACGGAACTTAGGCTTAACCTTACGGAACTTAGACTTAGTCGAGGGGGTATTAGACCCGAACTTTCGTCGTATTAGGATGACCCTTGGCTGATGGAATAGGTGACTAAAGTAGAGTGACGTACCGTTGGTATGTTCCGCGGCATACTTACGACACGCCACTCCGCTTAAGGAACCTTAGGATGTGCATACTTTTCGAGATCAGTGATTCTCTTCATATCCAGGATTATACATCCATTTGAGATCCCCGATTCTATTAGTTCATGATCATATCCTCATTGATGCTGTTCCTTCCTATGATCATGTATCCACTTTGGATCTGTTGTTTCCTTCTTGTCATTGATGTGCTCTTTTGATACTCGATTGAGATTCCTGTCACCATGTTTGAGTGCAGTTTGGGCTGCTGCTAGGGTTACGGCCGGTGTGAGCTCGTTTGGTACGAGGGCCGACCATTGTGTTTTCTGGTGACATGGGAATGTCTCGAGTTAGTATTGGTGATTGTGACCTCTAGTGGAGGCGGGTGCTTGGATTTGCACCGGATGATCGGGCCATTGTTAGAACTGCCAGTTGAAAGAGGATTGTTGATGTACAGCATACCTCAGAGATTGTGATGTCGCCTACCGTGCAGACAGATGGACCAGCTGTTGCTGAGATCGACAGGATGTTGCTTTCGGAGCTTACGAGCTGAGATTGCCGGAGCTTTCAGGCAGATATGCGACAGATGATAGCTAGTCTACCCGATTTGAGAGACGAAGGTGATTCGTCCGATTTTGCGCCAGAGCGGGCCCAGTTGAGTTGAAGAATTCCAGTGTGAAGAATCTTACTCAGATCTAAAGCAGACCGATCCAGAGATGACCGCCTATGTATTGCCCTTCCTGGAGGATTGAGGCATTGTTCGGCGTACAGGCGTATGAACCAGTCGTTGCTGCAAATGATGAGATATCGCCCAGATGATTGGAGCTGTTGCAGCTTGAGCATATACTCAGAGAGATGATAGCGAGTCGCTAGTCACCTGAGGATGAATGACTAGGACATGTGGTTCGTTCGTTACCGATGCGAGGTCATCAGATAGATTGTTTCCAGCTAGCGACGATTTCACGCAGGTTCGTTGAGAGTCGATTGAGACGATCGAATGTCAGGAGCCATTTTCCAAGTTTAAAGTATACGGAAAGACATGCAGGTGATTCTATGGACCCTCTAGAAGAATGAAACCCTAACTCGACTTAATGAACGTGTGACAGCCTTTGAACCTTAGGGTTTACGGCGGTTCCGCGGCGCCATTAGTGAGGCTTGGGTTTGCCCTTCTACGGCTGGACCACCGACGCTGTGGCATGTACTCGATACTATTAAACTGTACCCGAGATGTGAGCTCTTGGGGGATTATGAGGATCTGACGAGTCGATCGGATGGTTCGACATCTTTCGGATATCGTGATGGGACACTGCTTGGGAGACTCCAGATGCGAGCATAGCCATTGGAGCATAGTACATGCAGCCAGGATGAGACGAGTCCGAATCAGTCGACATTGACGCAGAGCGAAGAAAAGAGTTCGCAAGATATTTCGACGAGATGGCGTCCCACTCCGCTGACATCAGAGATGTGATACGCACCCCGAGGCATGGTTTGTGGACATATCTTCCAGAAAGAAGCGCGATGAGTATGCAGCCATTCCGGAATAAGAGTTTGCTTCAGCATTGGATGATGACTTCCGGGCAGTTCGTCAGGATTGAGATTTGAGAAAGGGACCTCGACAGGACCTTTCTGGAGTACGATACGAGAAGACCTAGACCAGGAGTGGTCGTATTGCGCACACCCAGCAGGCCAGAGTTCGGCATTGTCGATGAGGTAGTTGACCAGGATCGGATAAAGGAACTTACCCAGATGCGTTGCGAATTGATCAAGGACGGACGAGAGATGAGTATTCCTCCGATGGTTGGGACGTGTTCCCGAGGACCAGTTCAGCCTGACATCTTCTGTAGAATGGTGAAGCTACAGAGTACGCGATTTCGAGTCCGTGCGAGAGACTTCAGATTGGCCGTGGCCGAGAACAGTGCAGTGCAAGGTAGCTTGGCGTGACGTCATAATGGACGACGATGGAGACAAGTGGAACCAGAGGTTCGTGTAAGACGCTGACGAGCTGTCATTACTTCCCGTCGAGACTAGAGACCTGATATGCTTACAGAGACGTTGGAATGTGACCAATTTCCGAGATAAGGTTGTGCTGAGGACACAGGTGTCTTTTGAGCGAGAAGAGGTTGTGCAGGAAAGCCAGCCCCTGTGCAGATCGGCATAGGCATGATTGGAAGAGACCTTGAGCAGGATTCCTTCCAGGACATTGCTGCAATGATGTTTGCACCCAGGATCAGATGTGTGACGTGCATTCAGAGAGCCAGAGGCCGACGCCAGCGATATGCCGCCTTACGAGTGGTCGTGAGGTTTGACCGGGAGGTGGCCAGAGAAGTGCCAGAACGGAATCGTCCCCGTTAGCACACCTGACAGGGCCGATGAGCCGATTGACTGCGAGATAGGAAATCCGCAGAGAAGATAAGGACCCAGAGTCAGAAGACGCCAGACCGCGAGCAAGAGGCACGTAGATATCCTGCGCTGCTAGCAGTGGATGCACTGACTCCTTCTCGACCTCGAAGGAGGAACTACCGACGACGGTATCTATGATTTGTGATTTTGTGATTCGATTATCACGTATCCGTCACTTTGGGATTTCGGTATTTTGTGCGTTCTGTTTGCATGATTTAGTTTTGATGATTGAGTTTCATGATATTGTTTCATGCACCCACTGGATATTTATATATTTTGCACTGAGTTATTACATTTGAGATATTGATTGAGATTTCATGCCTATCGTATCCAGTGATTTGATTTGCACTTCCAGCGTAGTTTTCATGCATCTTTAGTGTTTTGATATACGATTTTGGTGCACGCCAGATGCACTAAATCGGAATTCTTCGTGCATTTCATATGCACTTGATTTTTCTGTCAGGCACACACGTTGCCTACGACAGATGTTTCGTGCACACCCGTTGCACTTAGATGTTGTTTTCTACACCTGTTTGACACATATATGGATTTTGATTCCTTGCGCACCAGACGCACAGGATATTCTTATATATGCATTTTGGGGATTGATTGCTAGTAGAGTAGTACATTTCTTTTTTTATGATATTCTCTATGTATTGATGTTTTCGGAGCCCCGACAAAATGGATTATTACTGAAATTGTGTTAGTAGTGGGGGTTTAAATTTAAATTCGGGGACCGAATTTCTTTAAGGGGGGTAGATTGTAACATTTTAAAAAAAATATAAAATATTAATTTTGGGAATTTTTATTATTTAATATTATTTTATTGATTATTTTAATATTAAATGCAAATAAATAGGAAAAATGTTAGAAAAATTATGAAAAATTATGGAAAATTCTAAAATAGGGTAAATTAGTGCATTATGACATTTTTAAGTTTTTGTGATTAATTTGACACTAATTTAGTGCTAATCGCGATTAAAATCGCTAATCGGGTTTTTTTTTGGCAATTTTGTGCAAAACTTGCACATATCACATTTTCTCACACTTATGCATTTTCTTTCATGATCTATCATTTCGGTTTACTATTCTTGTAAGAAGGTAAGGGATTTAAAAGAAAAAGGAAAAGAAAAGAAAAAGAAAAGGAATTAAGAATGGAGTTGGTGAGAGAGGGTATGGGCATCTTTGACAAACACTTAGCCATTGTTCTCCTCTTCATTTCTCTCCCTCTCCTTTGGCTCTTGCTGCTGCTGCCACTTCCTCATCTCCCTCCCCTCTTCAACTCCTCTTTTCATCTCAAAAACAACCCCAAAACCATATATCGGTTTCATTAAAAATGTGCACAAGCTCGAGATCTACAAGATGGACTAAGAAAGCATGGATTTTGGCCACTAGGGGCAACTCAAGAAAATTCTTGAGTTGCCCATTGAGGTAATTTCTGAACCATTAGCTTAATTGTAGCATTTCCTATAACCCCATGTTAAAATTATATCGATATTGTGTGATATTATGGACTTGGTGAAAACCTAGTTAGGGTTTGAGAGAAACTTGAGTTGTAATGTGAAATTGAGCTCAGTAGAGGACTTGTAAACACCTTAGTGCATGAATTGGAACCCAAAACCTGAAGCTAGAACCAGAAATACGGATTTTAGAAACCGATATCGGGGAAATTGTGTAATCTGTGCAGGTTAACTTGAATCTGCTATCACCCCGAGGACCCTAAAATAATATTGAGTGGAAATTGAGATGTGCAGGCACCATAGAGGCAACACCCCAAACCCTAGCCCCCAACTCCTTATCCCGGCCGCCAAATTCCCTCTTTTGGCCGCCAATTGCGGCCTGGGTCCCACCTCCTTGGCTCGTTTTGGTTCTGTAGCTCCTACATTGTTAGTTTAGGCCCCTGGTATATATAGATTTGTATAAAGTGACCTGGGGTAAAATCTGGGACATATTTCATGAGTTGCTGTTTTGGACTTTAGTTTCCGTATTCCGTATTTTCATTTCTGCATTGGTGTGTTTCGTTTTACCTCGACTATTTGGCGTTTATACGACGATGTAGAGGATTTATATGTGGTTTTGAAGGCGTGCCATAGGTTCTCACCTATAGGCCCCCTTATCGTATTGTTTTGGATTTCATGCGCCGTTTTAGCTTGGATTTGGTTTTAATGCGCATATGCGATATTTGATGTGTAGGTACCCATGAAGACCTCGGACGACAAGCGAATACGTGGTGACGTCCGCAAATGATGATGCGTGTGAGTAGACTATATCTACAAGGGGAAGTCCGGTGGATGGCGTATAGCACCCCCGCAGTCCGTAGTTAGTATACTATATATATAGTAGATGTGTGATAGTTATAGTGTGTTGTAGCTTTGTGATAGGTGTATTATGGATAGTGTAGGGTAGAAGTGACTAGTGTAGTTCATAGTCGCGAACCCTAGGATAGAATTACACCTACACACACACCCTTGCATATTACTTGTACTTACACGGTGTTTGATGATATGGGATGACGTTGGAGATGAGTCGATGATGTGGGCTTGATGACGTGAGATCGGTGATTGCATACGATTCATATGTGGGATATGACTTGGGATTTCTTGCGGGCTTGGGATATGTGTTTACCCCCACATGCATACTTCACTGATGGTATCGTTTGGTGCTAGACATAGAGTAGTACCCCAGGCTATGTGATCTGATGATAGTGATACCTGTTATGTGATGAGATAGTGAGATGTTGACCCGTACCCAGCTATTGGGATGCCGTACGACGATTACCGTACGAGCCGATATTGATGATAGATCCGCACTCATAACTAGAGGATATCTTATGATATGACATTGAGGCGAGATCACCGACTATATACCTTTATATATGTATCGACTCAGGTTTAGGCGGTTTCCATACCCCTCCAGACTTGCATGATACTTAGATCAGTAGTTGCATAGTAGATGCTAGATTAGACCAGAGTCATACCTATTTTAAACTAACGAATCGGGAATATTGCAAGATAGGAAAAAAGGGGATTCTACGGATATTTTCAAATGTGTAGAGTCTATTTTCTAAACACCGTAGCCCTTGTTTTACCAAAGACCCCGATTCGTCTTTTTTCAAAAGGCAAGGTTGCATGATATAGCTTTTGAGTTAGATTCTTCACTGTTGCGTTGATTATTTCGATTGCACCTGTTTATACTATTTGCATGGCATTACTTGTGCTTATTGTTATATTGCCATCATGCTGTTAGAACACCAGCACCATTATCGATGATGCGTATGTTCCACGTACACTGATTGCCGACTCACACACTTCATCATCGATAATTGCTATGCCACTACACTGTAGTACTGCTGCATTCATGGTTGGATTTCCGCATAGCATATTGTACACATAGACCTGTACACAGATATATACGATTTGACTTGATATTCAAACCTGATACATATGTCACATCTGATCATCATATTGTAGCTCATTTATATGTGACATGACTTGATACTCACATTGATGCTTATATCACATCTGATCATCATATTGTAGCTCATTTATATGTGACATGACTTGATACTCACATTGATGCTTATATCACATCTGATCATCATATTGTAGCTCATTTATATGTGACATGACTTGATACTCACATTGATGCTTATATCACATCTGATCATCATATTGTAGCTCATTTATATGTGACGTGACTTGATACTCACATTGATGCTTATATCACATCTGATCATCATATTGTAGCTCATTTATATGTGACATGACTTGATACTCACATTGATGCTTATATCACATCTGATCATTATATTGTAGCTCATTTATACGTGACATGACTTGATACTCACATTGATGCTTATATCACACCTGATCATTATATTGTACCTCATTTCTATGTGACATGACATGATATTTATGTTTGACGCACATATCATATCAGATTAGTGACTTACATTTTGGTTGGATTATATATGATTTCTGGATTTGGGAACCGTGGCTATTTCAAATATGAAATCATTTAAAACCCGGTTCCCTTGATATGATATTTCGGTGCGTCCACCATGTGTTTTCTCGGTGCTAGAGTGATATATATAAAAACCCGAATCGAGGAGGCGGTTGAGGCCGATTACGGGTACATGGTGGACCCGGTATGGTACCCCGGGGCGAGAACGGTTTCGCTGTGTGATAGACGGTGAGCCCGGCAGAGGGACTACTACCTACCGGTGATTGTACTTGAGCTCGGCGGATATCTGGAGGATTCCGACCGGAGCACAGAGATGGACATGGGTTGACCCGTACTGCCGGGGCCTAGGGCCGATACCGCAGACGGAGCCCAGAGATGGACATGGGTTGACTCGTACTGCCGGGGCCGAGGGCCGATACCGCAGACGGAGCCCCATATGGATGAGGATTTACGTGTCGATGCTTGGCATGGGTTTCATGATGTTTTACCATGATGTTGTTTATATCCTCATATTGCATACATGAAGTTTATTGTCATTGGGTGACGGGTGGACGGGTTCCACGCATATACAGACATAGATCATATACAGATATCGATCATATACAGACATAGATCATATACAGATATGGATCATATACAGACATAGATCATATACAGATATGGATCATATACAGACATGGATCATATACAGACATGGATCATATATATACAGACTGGATTTACACTTATCATACTTCATTTGTATATATAACAGGGTATGAGGGCGCTGCTATATATACCCTTACACCAATATTAGTGGTATGGGACGCTAATATATGTGTATTGATATCATTGATACTGCATCATATTTACTTCTTGCAGACATACCTTATACTGATGACATGTTATTACCTGAGTACTTGGCACCACATACATATTTAGATGTTACCTTGCCACCTTATCACACTCAGATGTACTCTTGTGGATTATTTTACTGATTGTTGACTTAGGTTATGTCTTGCATTCGGTTTCTGCTTGTAGATATTTCTATTCACGAGTTGGGAACTCACCCCCGTTGTGCCACAGTTCTTGCAGGTTCTGCCGTACAGGTTCTATTGCGGCATTTCTGGCACACTACTTTCTTGCGGGTGGTTTGCTTTTGGTAGGTGGATTCTTTTGCATCAAGAACCACCCTTGTATTTATTTATTTCATTGTATCTAGAAATTGTCCATCAACCAAAACTTGTATATTCTTTCAGACTTAGAGACAGTGTTGTATTATTCGACCTTAGAGTCGCGCTTAGCAGTATTGCGGTTTCTTGTTGCTTGAGCTTTCTTTTGGGTTTGATCCTCGCCACTTGGCGTTGTATATTATTGTTGCATGTGTGGTTGTGACCGTCTATTGACGAAGAGCTAGCTCCCGCTTGGGGATGCCTTTATCATTGCATATATATTGTCATTCTTGTTGTACCCCATTCGGGGCCAGTTTTACAAAGGAAACTCTGCCGAAATTTTTAGAAAAGATTGTACTGTTTTTAAAATGCACATTCGGCTTAGTTATTTAAAAACCTTTATTTTAAACATGTAGTTCTTTACTTATTCTTAAAAAGGGTTTTAGATTTCTGGGTTTTCGGCTTACTTAGTCGTGTTACGCCTGTAGGCGTTACGTGGTTAAGTGCCGGTCACGGGCCAAACTTTGGGTCGTGACACCTACTGAGCCTAACAGTGACAATGTATATACAGTCCGGTCCGTTCGTCAATGAGTATCGCATATCCGCCTAGGGGGCTAGTAACGTCAGACCCCCAATAGCAGTATAAGTCGTGTCGGAGTGAAGCCTCAATACACCATGAGATACTACTGGAGTACCTACCAATAAATCTCCTACCATGGCCTTGGATTTGTGTAATGGCTCTCCTAGACACAGCACGACCTCGCCCCCAATACCGGGAGAGACGAATCCCCTGCCGATCCGCTCACGTGCCTCCATATGGCTCGGGACTATACCCAAAAGCTACCTGTTTGCACGACTCCTTTGAGCCGTGGTAGGGTAGAAATCAAAGCACAGTGGGAACTCACACGAGACAAATGACGACCTCAGGTCGATGAACTAACCTGTACACATGTCACCAGGGAACTGCTATCTGACGGTAGATATAATACTAACTAGCAGATTCCCGGCGAGTCCGGTCCGGTGTACTCATAACCCAATGAGCACCTGTATACATCTTAGGTGATCCAACTGACACCAGTGGCTTGTGAGACCGGCCACCGCCCCTCGTCGGGGTCTCGACTGTACACACTAGTCTACTCCGGAGTATCGATGCCCTGTCTCGAAACTCCCACGACTAGGGACCACAATTAAGGATATGCGTATAAACCACCCAACTCTCACGTATATGATCGCCATCATACTGTTGGTAGTAAAGCAAGATCCTAAGGGCTCTATCAAAGTGTAACATGCAATCAGTCACCTGAACATGTACACGACTGATAAAGGCAAACCAGATAGCATACTATCATCTCGAGTAAGACTGTCCTACCGGTATAGGTCCTCCGCAATCATTGCAATCACGTACCTGCGATCCAATAATTGACTATGAGGGCACTATCTCCAACAGATGGAAGTGTTTGTCTTTGTGGATTCTTTTTCTCTCAACACATGAGATCAAAAGAATTTATCAAGAGGAGGAAGATGAAGGAGAACTAGCAACCATGAGAGCTCATTTTCTTTTCTTCTCATAAGAGAGAGAATGAGAAAAGAATAATCAATAAAGAAAATGAACCATGGTTCAATAATACTAAAAATCATCACTACTAATCCTATCATGATAAAGTTGATGGCTACATTGACATGACCATTTTCATAATCCAAAAAGAAAAAGAAAACCAAAGAAGAGTGTAGACCTTTCATGAAGAACAAGGTCAACTTTGGTTAACGGGTCAACAAAGTCAAGAGTGGTCAAGGTGGTCAAATGGTCAAAGCAATTAGCCATCACTAAATTATCACTGAAATGATTAGTAAGTAATGTCCGCGGCTCATAATGGTTTTGACCGAACGAATTGCCAAAACCCTAATGAGCCTGCCACATAACGGTTTTGGCCGAACCAACTGCCAAAACCCTAATGTGGCACCTCCTCCCTCTTCGCTCCTCACAACTGTACATAAACACCCGCATCCGCATTCCGTAGAATGCGAATGCACAGAAGACAAAACAAACCCATCCTTGCAATACTAGGATCCGGCTTAAACCAAAGCCTACTAGTATTGCCTGCCCGAACAGCATACGTACACAAGTGTACGTAAGTGATCGCAGCCCTGCCGTAAAACCATACGGCCTCTACACGTTTCGCTCAGTGCAGGGAAACTCTCTGTGTGGGACTCTAAAGGCTCGACACTACGCTGGCAGTGGGTTTAACTACAGACCGCAAGCGGCACTAGCTGTACGTAACGGTCCCCAGGTAGATGTCGATAAGAAGGCCGATGAGGTAAACCCATACGAACTCCTACTGAGCCTGTATGTGACATTCTCCGTACAGTCCGGTCTGTTCGTCTGATACATCGCATGGCGGGCCTAGGGGGACGGTAAACGTCAGTCCCCTACTAGTGGTACAAGTCGTGTTGGAGTGTAGCCCAGAACAATTGAGATAACACTGGAAACCTACCAGTCTATCTCGCTTGCCCTGGCCTGGGACTTTGTGTAATGGCTCTCCTAGACATAGCGCGATATCAACCCCCAATACCGGGAGAGACGAATCCTGTCTAACCATCACTGCCTCCAAGTGCTTCGGGACTGCACCCAACTACTACCTGTTTGCACGACTCCTTTGAGTCGTGGTAGGGTAGTAATCAAAGTACAGTGGGAACACACTCGAGGCAAAGTGACAGTGTCAAGTCAACGGACTAAGCTGAACTCATGTCACCTGGGAACTGATAACTGACGATAGGTATAATACCAACCTACAGTTCCCGATGTGTCCTGTCCAGTGTACTCGTAACCTAACGAGCACTCGCATACTATCTCCAGTTCGACGTACTGATGGCTGTGGGACAGACCACCTCCCGTGCTGGGATGAGAAGCGTATACGCTAGTCTACTCCGGTGTATCGATGCCCTGTCTCGATAGTCCTACGACTAGGGACCTGTATAAGGATGTGCTTGTAGATTACCCAGCCCCCACTAGTGTGACTGCCATCACAACGCTGGTAATCAAGCAAAGATCCTAAGGGCTCTACTAATATGTATAAGCGATATGCTAAAAGGAACACATGCACATATTGAAGGAGAAACAAACCAAGTAGCATACTACCATTTTGAGCAAGATTGTCTATACAACTGTGAATATCCCAAGCTTCCATTAAGTAATATACAAGCTAGTATGATACAGTAATGGCCTCTAGGGCATATACACTAACACTCTGGCTGTGTACTTATAGATGCTCTCTTCTAAATAATAATTTAGAAAAGCAGTCAAGACACCCAACCGCCAGATATTGTATTCATGGTATGTAGCAATGGCAAGTAGGATCCGGATGGACTTAAGCATAGCTTTGAAAGTCTCAACTTTTCCATGTACACCAAGTAATCTTCTCAAGATATACTTGCTCCTGATGGGGATTTAACCCTTCAGATAAAGCAACCGAAGTCCATACTTTGTTGGTGTATATAGATTCCATCTCAGATCGCTTAGCATCCAGCCATTCTCATAGAGTCCCCACTCCTGATGGCCTGCTCGAAACTAGTTGGGTAAACATCACATGATAAAATCCTCGCTCCCACTGTCATAGAGAAACCGAAGTATCTCTCAAGTGGATGAGGAACCCTACTAGATCGGCGGAGAGGCTGAGGTTCGTTGGAAGCTATTGAATCCTCCGGTTCTACCTAATCATCAGCTGTAGTTTGTATAGCTGGAACACCTTCCAGTTCTACCTCTTGATAACTAATTTCTTCACAAGAAATTCCCTTTCAAAAAGGTGACATGCTGAGAAACAAAACACCTTTTGCTCCTCGGTTTGGTAAAAGATATTCCCTTGCGAATGCTTGGGATATCCAACAAACTTCCACAGAACAGACCTTGCCTCGAGCTTGTCCGGATTTTGTTTTTAGACAAAGGCCGGAAAACCCCAAATCTTAACATCCTTAAGAGATGGGCTCTTCCCTTACCATATCGCATATGGAGTGGTAGGAACTGATTTGATTGGAACCCTATTCAATAGGTATGCAGCTTCACAAGTGCATAAACCCCAAAAGGAAATAGGCAACTCAGCAGTACTCATCATAGAGCACACCATATCACATAGGGTGCGATTACTCCGCCCTGATATACCAACGGGCTGTGGTGTATACGGAGGAGTAATGCAGATAGAGAATCTCATTCTCCTTTAGAATAGTCCAGGAATTCCGAGCTCAAGTATTCACCTCCCTGATCTCATCATAGGACATAATACTTATACCCATTTTGGTTCTCTACTTCTAACTTATATTCTTTGAATATCTCAAAAGGATCAGACTTGTGTTTCAACAGGAACACTTGTGCGAATCTTGAGAAATCATCAGTGAATGTAATGAAGTACTAAGAACCGGTCCTGACATGTGTAGACAGGGGACCTTCATACATAAGCATGTATTAATCCCAAGAGTTCACTAACTCTTTCTCTGTTTCCAATAAATGGAGCTGTGGTCATCTTATCTTTGTGACATGACTGGCAAGTTTCACAAGAGGTAAATTCAAACTGATTTAAATATGCATCTTTATGTAACTTAGCTAGCCGGGTCACATTGATATGACCTAGTCTACAATGCCTCAAGAAGGATTCGTTCATTTCTGAACTCTTCCTCTTGTGTGTGTTTTGTACATTAAGAAATATGGTTTGCTTAAGAACGTATATACTTTTAGATAACGTGCCTGAGTCGATCAACTCTTGATATAGGAAATGTTCAAAACATTATCCAACAATACAAAATTATATCCTTCTTTACTAATAAAGAGACTGATATGATGTTGTATATCAGGTTCGGTATCTAATAACATTCGTTTAGAATCAATGTATTTGGTAATACAGGGTGATAACTGCCAACAGAATTGGCTACAACACTTGCACCATTTTTAACTCTTAAAACTTATCACCCGTTCTTAGTTCTCTACCTATCTTATAGCCCGTTTAACTAATTACATATTCGGGATCCTGATCCGGTATCTCATACCCAGGACGTAAAGGATAATGAGAAACAGTTCTCTGTAATGAACACACCCGAAGAAGATGCATCATCATGCACTTTCTTTGTTTGGGCGGCACGGGAATTCTGGTAATCCCCTATGTCCTGGTCGGTCTTATAACAATTATAAGTAGGAGCGGGACCAACGTTTCCTAGCACAGTATAACAAGCGGGTTCGGTCAATACATCCGTATTTTTATCTTGATTAAGGCGTGACATGATCTCTACTGTAACGTTTCAAAATAATAAAATATTATTTTTGGGAATTTTTATAATTTAATATTATTTTAATGAATATTTTAATATTCTGGTATAATGAAATACAAATAAATGGGGAAAAATTATGGAAAATTCTAAAATAGGGTATATTATGGGGTTATGCCATTTAAAAAATTTTGTGATTTGTTTGACACTAATTTAGTGCTAATCGCGAATAAAAATCGTTAATCGGATTTTTGGTATTTTTGTGCAAAACATGCACATATCTTTTTCTACACTTGTGTTACATTTTTCTTGCCATGGTTGTTCATTTGGGTTCACTATTGGAGTGAGAAGGAATTAGGATTAAAGAAAAGAAAAAGGAAAAGGGAATATATTATGAAGCATGGTGAGAGAGAGAAAGAGTAGGTGAGGTGTGTTGACTTGAACCATTCCTCCATCATTCTTCAACTCGTTCCTCTCTCCTTCTTTCCCTAGTTGCTGCAGATGCTGCTCCTCCTTCTCCCTCCCCTCTCCAAGCCTCCAAAACACCACAAAAATGACTCCAAAACCCCATCTTCCCTTCACTAAAAAGGTGCACGAGCTCGAGAGGAACGCATTGGACTAAGGAAGAGTGGATCTTGAGGACTTTAAGCAACTCAAGAAAATTCTTGAGTTGCCAAAGAAGGTAATTTCTGCACCCCTAATTTAGTATTTCAATTCTTATTGCATCCATACTAGTTTCATGTCGATATGGTGTCGTTTTATGGACTTGTGAAACTTCAAGTTAGGGTTTATGGTTGGATCTGAATCAAAGGTGAAATTGAGACTTGTTGTGACCTTAGAACCCTGGTGTGATGTTATTTTAGACCCAAACCTGGAACTAGAACCAGAATACGGATTTATAGAATCGATATCGGGAAAAAACTGGAAATCTGTCACTGTTTTTATTGATCTGCTTTAACCCGAGACACCTGAAAATAAAATTAACTTGACAGAAAGATGTGCAGGCACCCTGGAACCAACACCCAAAACCCTAGCCCCTATCTCTTTCCCCAGGCCGCAGATTTAACCCTTCTGGCCGCAATTTGCGGCCAGAGCAGGAGGGTTTTGCCTTGTTTTTGGTGCAGGGCCCTATCTCCAGTATACTTGACCCAATGTATGTGCAATTTTGTCTGATTCCATTTAGGGTAAAATCTGGGTTGATTTTCATGAGTTGGCGCATGATTTACGACTTGTTTTAGTATGGATTTTGGTATTTGGTGATTCGTTTCTGTCGGGTGGCGTTTTGACGTCAACGACAAGTGGATATTGATCGTGTTTACATGCGAGACGATAGGTTTTTACCTATGCGAGTAGAGTGTGCTATTTTGGTTTCCGATGTGATTTTCATGAGCTTTAGCGTTGTGATATACTTGTAGGTACCCTACGTGATGTTGAGGCGAAGAAGATGAAGATGGCGACATCGGCATCGGCACATGAGAAGCAAGGTGAGTAGATTTATATCTACGGGGGGAAGTCGGGTGGATGGTGTATAGCACCCACGCAGTCCGTGGTGATGTATACGAATACGTATACACACGTTTATTTATTATGTGTTGTTTATGTTTATTGACGGTAATAATGGATTATTGATGATAAGGATGTATTGGTTTAGTATAGTGTGAAACCCTAGAGTAGTGGTTGCACCCACACATACACATACACATATACTTGCATACATTCTTTCTTTTATCTGTGCGCATTTGGAGGTGTGTATATCTACACATGGGTATGGGACTATGTGTTCATATACGGGATTTGAGGATGATACGTGGGATTACGATGAGTCGATGAGATTTGATCTGAGGCCGTGAGATTCGGCGATATGACAGAGTTCGTATTTGAGATGCGACATGATGGTTTTAGCGGGCCTTTGGGCATGTGTTTTACCCCGCATTCATATTTATATATATGGTATCGATAGTACTAGACTTAGACTTGGACCCTAGATTATGTGATATGATGGTAGTGATACCAGATATGTGATGAGATGAATGTGATTTTGACCCGTACCCAGCTATTGGGATGTCGTACGACGATTCACCGTACGAGCTTTATATTGATGTTAGATCCGCACTCATGACTCGACGATGTTATATGATATACCGTAGCGTACGTGATACTATTGAGGCGAGATCACCGACTATTGTATATATTTATATGTATATCGACTCAGATTTAGGCGGTTTCTATACCCCTGCCGATTGACTTGATAGTTGGGTCCGTAGTTCGCATAGTAGGTGTTAGACTATACCCTAGTCATACCTATTTCAAAATAAACGAATCGGGGAGATTTTAAAGATAGGCAAAAGTGATTCTATGGATATTTTCAAATGTAGCATCTGTTCTTAAAACACCGTAGCCCTTATTTTACCAAAAACCCGATTCGTCTTATTTCAAAAGGCAAGGCTGCTTGATATAGTTATTGAGGTAGATTCTTTACTGTTGCGTTGATTATTCGGTTGCGCATATTCATATTATTTGCATCGCATTACTTGTGCTTATTGCTATATTACCATCTTGCTGTTAGGACACCAGCACCATTATCGATGATGCGAATGTTCCACGTATACTATTTGCCGGCTCACACACATCATCATCGATAATTGCCATGCCACTACACTGTAGTACTGTTGCATTCCTGATATGATCCTTGCATGGCTTAATGTACGCTTATACCTGTACACATACATAGATGATTCTGACTTGATTAGAGATTTGAAGACCGCAAGATATTCCTTAAAACTGATTCATTTTAAAAAGAACGGTTTCCCTCGACATATGCACATTACTATTCCATGTTGCTTGACTTACTGATATGCTTACCTTTCTTGATATGTCGCATACATCATGTTTGATTATACGCATTGAGATATGTTGTTTCCATGATATTTCTGGATTTGGGAGCCGTGGGTATTTCAAAAAGAGAATATGTAATTGTTTTAAAAATCCGGTTACCCTTGATATGATAATTCAGTGCGTCCACCATGTGTTTCCTCGGTGCTAAGAGCGACATATGAAACCCGATTCGAGGAGGCGGATGGGGCCGATTGCGGGTACATGGTGGACCCGGAATGGTACCCCAGGGCGAGAACGGTTTCGCTTTGTAGTAGACGCTGAGCCTGGCAGAGGGACTACTACCTACCGGTGATTGGTTGGACATGGCGGTTATCCGGAGGATACCGACCAGAGTCGATAGATGGATATGGGCGTACTGCTGGGGCCGAGGGCCGATTCCGCAGATGGACCCCGTGGGCTGGTCCGGACTGACGGAGACCGTTATATGAGGATTTACGGGCCGATACTGGGCACAATTTTCATGATGTTTTCGAGTGTCGATGCTGGACACTCCGGTTCCATGATTTTGACGTGTCGCGAGGGACACAGGTGGTTTATATCCTCATATTTCCATGCATATGCTGATGATATTTACATGCATGATGGTTATTGTCATTGGGTGAAGAGTGGACGGGATCCACGTATATGCAGATTTGATTACATTGATCATACCTCACATTGATAATATGCTATTACCTGAGGCATTGGCACGAGCACTTGGCACTACCCTCATGTATAGAGATTACATTGCCAGTTTAGCATGCTTCAGACTTATTCATATTGAGGTTTATATATATCTGATTGTATTGACCTAGGATGGGTCATACATTCGATCTCTGCATGTAGCTATTTTCTATTCACGAGTTGGCAACTCACCCCCGTTGTGCCACAGTTCTTGCAGGTTTTTGCCGTACAGATTCTATAGCGGCTTTTCTGGCACACTGCTTCCATTCGGGTGACTTGCTTTGGTAGGTGAGTTCTTTGTATCAGAACCACCCTTGTACATGTACTTTTCAGATGTATCTAGTCATTCCATCAACCAAAACTTGTATATTGTTTCAGACTTAGAGACAGTGATGTATTATTTCGACCTAAGAGTCGCGCTTGTATTTTTATGGTATTCTGGCTGTTTGAGTCTCTTTTTGGGTTTTGATCCTCGCCCTTTGGCGTTGTATATTATTTTTTGCTTGCGTGGTTATGACCGTCGATTGACGAAGAGCTAGATTCCGCTTGGGGATGCCTTTTATCATTTCATATATATTATTCTTGTTGTACCCCGTTTGTGGCCAGTTTTTACAAAGGAAACTCTGCCGAAATTTTCTGAAAAGACTACACATTTTAAAAATGCATTACGGATTATTTATTTGAAAACTTTGATTTCAAACATGATTTCTTTACTGATTAAAAACCAGTTTCTTTTTTTACTCCTTAAATGGTATTAGATTTCTGGGCTTTTGGCTTACTTTGATTAGATGGAGTCCTATAAACTTCATAGGATTCAAGGGCCGGTCGCGTGCTCTTTCGGGTCGTGAAAAAGTTGGTATCAAAGCGCTAGGTTGACCATGGTTCGAGTCTAAGTTTGACTATGTGGAGCCTAGGACGTTATCTATATACGGAACTTAGGCTTGACCTTACGGAACATAGACTTAGTCGAGGGGGTATTATACCCGAACTTTCGTCGCATAGGATGACCCTTGGTTGATGGAGTAGGTAACTTGAGTAGAGTGACGTACCGTACGTATGTTCCGCGGCATACTTACGACACGCCACTCCGGTTAAGAAACCTTAGGATGTACATTTCTTTGCACAGTATTATATTCCTTCCTATGATCTATCCTCATCGATACTGGTTATGATTTTGCTACCGCGATGGCACGGGCAGAGCAAGCTACGGCTCGAGTTGCGTCAGCATGAGCTCGTCGTGGACGAGGACTGACCAGGGCGTGATTCCAGAGACATACGATTGCATATAGAGGTGTCGTCTTATTGTGTTGTCGCGCCATGAGTGTTTGACGATCGCTTTTACGAGATTTCCCAGATGTGCTGATCGGTACCAGATGATTGAGCCACTGATAGAGGCCAGCCAGGATGTGATGACCATTGATATATCGCTTATTCATGATGATTGAGGCGCTGTTCAGCGTACGGACGAATGAGCCAGTTGTTACTGCGAATGATGAGATATTGCCCAGATGATTTGAGCTACTGCAGCTTGAGCATATACTTAGATATATGATGGTGAGTCGCTAATCAACGAGGATGAGTGACTAGGACATGTGGTTCGTTAGCTTACCCCGATGCGAGGTCATCAGGTTGATTGATTCCAGCTAGAGACGACTTCACGCAGATTCGTTGAGAGTCGATTGAGACGATCGAATGTCAGGAACCCATTTTCCAAGTTTAAAGTATTCGGAAAGACATGCAAACGATTCTATGGACCCTCTAGAAGTATGATACCCTAAATCGACATAATGACCGTGTGAAAGCCTTTGAACCTTAGGGTTTGCGGCAGTTCCGCGGCCCCATTAGTGAGGCTTGGGTTTGCCCTTCTACGGCTGGACCACCAATGCTGTGGTATGTACTCGATACTATTAAACTGTACCCAAGGTGTTGAGCTCTTATGGGGTTTATGAGGATCTGACGAGTCGATCGGATGGTTCGACATTTTTCGAATATTGTGATGGGACACACTTCTTGGGAGACTCCAGATACGAGTATAGCCATTGGAGTGTAGTCCGTGCAGCCACGATGAGTTGAGTCCGAATCAGTCGACCATGGAACAAGTGGAGTAAAGAGTTCGCACGAGATTTTGACGAGATGACGTTCTACTCTGCTGACATCAAAGACGCGATATGCACGCTGAGGACGTGTTTGGCTAGATATCTTCTACAGAGTGATGAAGATACCGAGTTTGTGATATCGAGTCCGTGTGAGGGACTTCGGATGGACCGTAGCCGAGGACATTGCAGTGCGCAGATAGAGACGCGATGTCGAAATGGACGATGATACAGACAAGCGGGACAAGAAGTTCGTGCGAGATGCAGACGAGCTGTTACTACTCCCCGTCAAGATTACAGGTCGGATATGCATACAGAGGCGCTGGGATGCGACCAGCTTCCGAGTAGATGTTGTACTAAGGACGCAGATATCCATAGAGCGAGAAAAGATTACGCCAGAGTACCAGCCTCCATACAGTTTGGCTTAGGCGAGATCAGAAGAGACCTTGAGCAGGATTCCTTCCAGTACACTGCTGCAATAAGATTTGCACCGGGAGCAGATGTGTGATGTGCATTCAGAGGACCAGAGGTCGGCGCCGGATATGTACTGCCTTACGAGTGGTCATGAGAATTGACCGAGAGATAACCAGAGAAGTGCCAGAACAGAATCGTTCCCGTTAGCACACCTGACAGGCCGATGAGCCGATGGATTGCGAGATTGGTAATCCACAGGGAAGATAAGGAACCAGAGGTAGAGGACGCCGGCCGTGAGCAAGAGGCAAGTAGATATCTTGCGCCGCTAGCATTGGATGTACCGACACCTTCTCTACTTTGAAAGAGGATATACCGACGGCGATATTTATGATTTGTGATTTTGTGATTTGACTATCACGTATCCGTCACTTTGGATTTCGGTATTTTGGGCGATCTAATCGCATGATTTAATCTTGATAACTGAGTTTCATGGTATTTGTTTTCTTGCACCATGGTTGCACCTACTGGGTGTTTATACCTGGCTCATAGTTATTACTATTGAGGTATTGATTGTGATTTCATGCCTATTTTTATGCCGGTGATTTGATTTACGCTTCCAGCATAGTTTTCATGCACTTTTAGTGTTTTGATTTGATTTATGCACGCTGATGCACGCGGTTGTAAGATTTTCCATCGCAGTACACCTGATTTTGATTAAGCCGCATTGTGTATCGTTTCGTGCCTTGGCTGCACCTACTTATGACTTCATGGATTTCATACGGTTGATTTGATGTTGTGCATATGTTACACACACGATTTGATTTTTTGCACTCGGTATAGCTTATATGTGCATTGATATGTGTTTTGTGCACGCAGTTGCACATGTTTATGATTTTCTTTATGCCTGGGTACACTTGGTGTTGCTTCTTACGCATTTGAGTTATTGCTTGGTATTGTGCATGTGATGCACCAGTTCTATACTTCGTGCGTTTGTCGCACCAGTTTTATGTTTCTTGCGTTTATCGCAACAGTTTTATGTTTCTTGCATTTGTTGCACCGGATTTATATTTTGTGCACTACGGTTGCACCTGACTTCGATTTGAAGTCATTCGATATGTCGATTTTGATTCTGATATTGATGTTGATTCATGCACTCCGTGCTTTTGACTGGACTTACGCATGTTTGGTGTTTGCCACTGGGTTTCGTGATTCCGTACATGTTGAGTGCGCAGGGTTTAGATTTTCATTCGTGCACGATGGATGCACCGATTTGGATTTTCGCCCATGTTGGGCGCATGTTTTGAGATACGATTTTGGTGCACACCAGATGCACTAAATCGAGATTCTTCGTGCATGTCAGATGCACCTGATTTGGCTGTCAGGAACACAAGTTGCCTATGACAGATACTTCGTGCACAACCGTTGCACCTAGTTGTGGTTTTGTGCACCTGTATGGCACATATATGGATTTTGATTTCCGTGCGGACCAGACGCACAGGGTGGTGTTATGTGCATTTTTGGGATTTATTCCTTTTGGAGCAGTACATTTTTTTTGATATTTGATATTCGTTTTGTACTGAGCAGGACTAGTCACAGGATAGTACCTGGATATATTTTGCATGCATTGATAGTTATCGAAGGGATTTCCAAAGAGAGAGCCATGGTCTCGGTATATATATACCTACGTGTCCGATATGACACGAAACGTTTTAAAAACCAGGAAACCCTTCTAAATTGTTTTCAAAACGGCGGAACGTATATAGTAAACAAAAGATATATACATATATGGTTATTTTCTTATCAAAAACGTCCGCCGCTGTGCAGTGTTACGCGCATCGCACCGCGATTTAAAAAAAGATTTGGCATGCATTTACATCAGCTATTCACATGTATAGATTGGATGTCTACATGTATAGTTCTGATCCATATCATATTGGTTTTGTATTGGATTTGACATTTGTGTCTTTACCATGACTCCGATGATTGAGGGATGCTTGACGGAGTTTTGCTTTTGAGTTATCTACTCAGTACTCATGCACATGCATTGCGCTATGATGTTTTATGTATTGATGATTCGGAGCCCCGACGACATGGAATTTGTATCGAAGTATTTTAGTATTTGGGGGTTTAAATTTAAATTCGGGGACCGAATTTCTTTAAGGGGGGTAGATTGTAACGTTTCAAAATAATAAAATATAATTTTTGGGAATTTTTATAATTTAATATTATTTTAATGAATATTTTAATATTCTGGTATAATTAAATTCAAATAAATGGGGAAAAATTATGGAAAATTCTAAAATAGGGTATATTATGGGATTATGCCATTTTAAAATTTTTATGATTTGTTTGACACTAATTTAGTGCTAATCGCGATTAAAAATCGCTAATCGGATTTTTGCCATTTTTGTGCAAAACACGCACATATCTTTTTCTACACTTGTGTTATATTTTTCATGCCATGGTTGTTCATTTGGGTTCACTATTGGAGTGAGAAGGAATTAGGGTTAAAGAAAAGAAAAAGGAAAAGTGAATATATTATGAAGCATGGTGAGAGCAAGAAAGAGTAGGTGAGTTGTGTTGACTTGAACCATTCCTCCATCATTCTTCAACTCATTCCTCTCTCCCTATTTCCCTAGTTGCTGCAGATGCTGCTCCTCCTTCTCCCTCCCCTCTCCAAGCCTCCAAAACACCACAAAAATGACTCCAAAACCCCATCTTCCCTTCACTAAAAAGGTGCACGAGCTCGAGAGGAACGCATTGGACTAAGGAAGAGTGGATCTTGAGGACTTTGAGCAACTCAAGAAAATTCTTGAGTTGCCGAAGGAGGTAGTTTCTGCACCCCTAGTTTAGTATTTCAATTCTTATTGCATCCATACTAGTTTCATGTCGATATGGTGTCGTTTTATGGACTTCGGAAACTTCAAGTTAAGGTTTAGGGTTGGATCTGAATCAAAGGTGAAATTGAGACTTGTTGTGACCTTAGAACCCCTGGTGTGATGTTATTTTAGATCCAAACCTGGAACTAGAACAAGAATACGGATTTATAAAATCGATATCGGGAAAAAACTGGAAATCTGTCACTGTTTTTATTGATCTGCTTTAACCCAAGACACCTGAAAATAAAATTAATTTGACAGAGAGATGTGCAGGCACCCTGGAACCAACACCCAAAACCCTAGTCCCTATCTCTTTCCCCAGGCCGCAGATTTAACCCTTCTGACCGCAATTTGCGGCCAGAGAAGGAGGGTTTTGCCTCGTTTTTGGTGCAGGGCTCTATCTCCAGTATACTTGACCCATGGTATGTGCAATTTTGTCTGATTCCATTTAGGGTAAAATCTGGGTTGATTTTCATGAGTTGGTGCATGATTTACGACTTGTTTTAGCATGGATTTTGGTATTTGGTGATTCATTTCTGTCGGGTGGCGTTTGGACGTCAACGACAAGTGGATATTGATCGTGTTTACATGCGTGACGATAGGTTTTTACCTATGCGAGTAGCGTGTGCTATTTTGGTTTCCGAAGTGATTTTCATGTGCTTTAGCGTTGTGATATACTTGTAGGTACCTTACGTGATGTTTAGGCGAAGAAGATGAAGATGGCGACGTCGGCATCGGCACATGAGAAGCAAGGTGAGTAGACTTATATCTACGGGGGGAAGTCGGGTGGATGGCGTATAGCACCCCCGCAGTCCATGGTGATGTATACGAATACGTATACACACGTATATTTATTATGTGTTGTTTAAGTTTATTGATGGTAATAATGGATTATTGATGATAAGGATGTATTGGTTTAGTATAGTGTGAAACCCTAGAGTAGTGGTTGCACCCACATATACACGTACACATATACTTGCATATATTCTTTCTTTTATCTGTGCGCATTTGGATGTGTGCATATCTACACATGGGTATGGGACTATGTGTTCATATACGGGATTTGAGGATGATACTTGGGATTACGATGAGTCGATGAGATTTGATCTGAGGCCGTGAGATTCGGCGATATGACAGAGTTCGTATTTGAGATGAGACATGATGGTTTTAACGGGCCTTTAGGCATGTGTTTTACCCCGCATTCATATTTATATAGATGGTATCGATGGTACTAGACTTAGACTCGTACCCTAGATTATGTAATATGATGGTAGTGATACCTGATATGTGATGAGATGAATGTGATTTTGACCCGTACCCAGCTATTGGGATGCCGTACGACGATTTACCGTACGAGCTTTATATTGATGTTAGATCTGCACACATGTTTCGAGGATGTTATATGATATACCGCAGCGTACGAGATACAGTTGAGGCGAGATCACCGACTATTGTATATATTTATATGTATATTGACTCAGATTTAGGTGGTTTCCATACCGCTGCCGATTGACTTGATAGTTGGGTCCGTAGTTCGCATAGTAGGCGTTAGACTAGACCCGAGTCATACCTATTTCAAAACTAACGAATCGGGGATATTTTAAAAATAGGCAAAAGTGATTCTACGGATATTTTCAAATGTAGCATCTGTTCTTAAAACACCGTAGCTCTTATTTTACCAAAAAACCCGATTCGTCTTATTTCAAAAGGCAAGGCTGCATGATATAGTTATTGAGGTAGATTCTTTACTGTTGCGTTGATTATTCGGTTGCGCATATTCTTATTATTTGCATCGCATTACTTGTGCTTGTTGCTATATTACCATCTTGCTGTTAGGACACCAGCACCATTATCGATGATGCGTATGTTCTACGTACACTATTTGCCGGCTCACACACATCATCATCGATAATTGCCATGCCATTACACTGTAGTACTGTTGCATTCCTGATATGATCCTTGCATGGCTTATTGTACACTTATACCTGTACACATACATAGTTGATTCTGACTTGATTAGAGATTTGAGGAACGCAAGATATTCCTTAAAACTGATTCATTTTAAAAAGAACGGTTTCCCTCGACATATGCACATTACTATTGCATGTTGCATGACTTACTGATATGCTTACCTTTCTTTACATGTCGCATACATCATGTTTGATTATACGCATTGAGATATGTTGTTTCCATGATATTTCTGGATTTGGGAGCCGTGGGTAATCCAAAAAGAGAATATGTAATTGTTTGAAAAATCCGGTTACCCTTGATATGATATTTTAGTGCGTCCGCCATGTGTTTTCTCGGTGCTGAGAACGACTTGTGAAACCCGATTCGAGGAGGCGGATGGGGCCGATTGCGGGTACATGGTGGACCCGGTATGGTACCCCGGGGCGAGAACGGTTTCGCTGTGTAGTAGACGGTGAGCCTGGCAGAGGGACTACTACCTACCGGTGATTGGTTGGACCTAGCGGTTATCCGGAGGATACCGACCAGAGTCGATAGATGGATATGGGCGTACTGCTGGGGCCGAGGGCCGATTCCGCAGATGGAGCCCGTGGGCTGGTCCGGACTGACGGAGCCCGTTATATGAGGATTTACGTGCTGATGCTGGGCACAGTTTTCATGATGTTTTCGAGGGTCGATGCTGGACACTCCGGTTCCATGATTTTGACTTGTCGCGAGGGACACAGGTGGTTTATATCCTCATATTTCCATACATATGCTGATGATATTTACATGCATGATGGTTATTGTCATTGGGTGACGAGTGGACGGGATCCACGTACATGCAGATTTGTTTACATTGATCATACCTCATATTTATGATATGCTATTACCTGAGGCATTGGCACGAGCACTTGGCACTACCCTCATGTATAGAGATTACATTGCAAGTTTAGCATGCTTCAGACTTGTTCATATTGAGGTTTATATATATCTGATTGTATTGACCTAGGATGGGTCATACATTCGATCTCTGCCTGTAGATATTTTCTATTCATGAGTTGGCAACTCACCCCCGTTGTACCACAGTTCTTGCTGGTTTTTGCCGTACAGATTCCATAGCGGCTTTTCTGGCACACTGCTTCCATTTGGGTGACTTGCTTTGGTAGGTGAGTTCTTTGTATCAGAACCACCCTTGTACATGTACTTTTCAGATGTATCAAGTCATTCCATCAACCAAAACTTGTATATTGTTTCAGACTTAGAGTCAGTGTTGTATTATTTCGACCTTAGAGTCGCGCTTGTATTTTTTTGGTTTTCTGGCTGTTTGAGTCTCTTTTTGGGTTTTGATCCTCGCCCTTTGGCGTTGTATATTATTTATTGCTTGCGTGGTTGTGACCGTCGATTGACGAAGAGCTAGATCCCGCTTGGGGATTCCTTTTATCATTTCATATATATTATTCTTGTTGTACCCCGTTTGGGGCCAGTTTTTACAAAGGAAACTCTGCCGAAATTTTCAGAAAAAACTACACATTTTAAAAATGCATTTCGGATTAGTTATTTGAAAACTTTGATTTCAAACATGATTTCTTTACTTATTAAAAACCAGTTTCTTTATTTACTCCTTAAATGGTATTAGATTTCTGGGCTTTTGGCTTACTTGGATTAGATTGAGTCCTATAGACTTCATAGGATTAAAGGGCCAGTCACGTGCTCTTTCGGGTCGTGACAGCTACCAGGAGAGAGAGAGAAGAAAACACTCAGAGTGCGCTCTTGCAAGATTAGATTGGTTATTAATTTATCTGATCAGGATGGCTTCCACTGTTTTAGTCAAATCTTCCTTTAAACCCTAAAAAGAAAGACTAGTCGGGATTAATTACAACCTAAAAGTTCGCCAATCTTTCGGCCAGGCCAGTGTCGATACTTTGAAGGAGGTTCCTCGTGCTTTCGCACGGACCTAATTAAAATAAACCTCGTTTTCCCAGGGGCGTAACCCCGTTGACACCTTTCTAGACACCTACTTGATCGACTACTTGTAATGTGTAAAACTCTCCCAGGAGTAACTCTTACTCGCAGTGGGTATCGTGATCTAATTATCTCATAGGAGGTATGCAATCTCATTGCAAATTTCTACACTTGATACTCCCAATAATATTTTGCCCCTAGCAAGTTATGACCTTGGCTAAGGTCAACAAATCATAAGCGCTAGTTAAGTTCTACCCGTCATTTCCCGATTGAATTAAACCCACACGCACAACACTTGGCTAAGGTCAACAAAGTCGCACGACTACCCTAACTCAATCGCATCATATGCTTTGCAGATAAGCACTAATCAGCTACCGCACACTACGCCTTGGCTAAGGTCAACAAACGTAGCACGAATACTAACTAGTACTTATCTGAAATGACGGAGGGCTACGACAGGTTTTTTATGAAAACCCTTTACGTAATGAACTTGATCTCTTCGTAGAATCAAATGATTTAAAATGGAGTGTTTTTTAGGCTTTTACTAGTTTTGCTAATGAGGTCACTCCCGGTGAAGGGATCGTCGGCTCTTTCCTTATTGAATAAGGTACAGGATATTTCATAAATACCACTATGCAAAGCAAAAACTATAGAAGCAATCAAAAGACAAACCGAGGGTTGTAGCATCTGCCAGTTATTGCTAAAGAGGTCACTCCCGGTGAAGGGATCTCGGCTCTTTCCTTATCGAATAAGGTGTTGGATATTCTACAAGGAACACCGCTATGCAAAGCAACAACTAGAGCTACCTGTTTTTGAAAATTCGATTACACAACATCTTTAGGTTTCTTTTATTTCATTAATCTCATTAATGAAGTCCCATCATTTTAAGTTACCTTAACATCATAGATAAATACAACGTACGCTTATGCCATCCACATTCGCCTCGATGTCCCCTCGTGCACCGTTAGGTAAGGTAACTAACGGCAGAGCGGGGCAGTGCTAGCGCGGGTGTAAAATATAAGCAACGTCTATATAATATATCACATATACTACATCTTTTATCCATCTCAACATATCAAATGATCACATCACAGATATCGCAGCAAAAGAACAACATATGAAATATTGGATATACTAGGATTTCCGTGTTTTATTTTAAGCCTGTATAAAACACGGATTCCACGGTCTTCATGAATAGCCAATCACACACCCTTAGACCCCTACGAGAGCGGCAAGAAACCCTACCAATTCTAGAGTTAGGAGACCCGGTCTCGACTCCTCGAGATGGTCTCCAACTGGACCCTAGAACTCGGTTACTTGTGCTGCCCTCCTTAGGTCTATCCAAATGCGGAAAAGTAAATAATATACAATGGTGACATCATCCTCGACCCGGAAGTGCCCCAATAAAAGAATATTACATACAATGAATTTTACAGGAATGAAAAATGAAAAAACTCTCATCTCACATAAAACCCCCGGCTATTCAAACGCGAGGATCCAATATAACATATCACAGCAATACATAACATCACATGTCATCAACGTTAGTAAATATGTGTATCCCAATTGTCGTTGGTATATAGCAATGAAACCGGCGATACACCACATATTACACTTACGGTCGCAGAAAAGAAAGTGAAAAACTACAATAGTTGGAATTCGCAACCTCCTTAGACATCGATGCCTAACCAAATGAATTCCTTAGACATCTCATGCCTAAAAATTATAAACCCCGCATTTTATTCTCGATCTCGAAAAAACTTTTCAATATCTGGTCGGGCAATTCAACAAGATTCCCGTTGCCCTGATCGAATGCTCGTCGGAAACATTAGTAGACGGCCGCACCCTCGATGCCGTCGACGAAGTGCACCAAGGAGGAACACCGCTGCAGCGAGCACCCGAACGGATGCTTTTGGCGACGGGGTTTTCCTATAGTGACTTGGTTAGGGCTATGGGGTGTGGCTATCTATTATGTTTACCCGGCGAGTATCCGGGTATGCTACGTGATTGCGACGCACTTTTGATCACATCAAAATCCCGTGGCAACCGATCAACTGAGACTAAACCGCTAGATTTATAACATTCAAACTAGTTATCTCATAACTATATGTGGATTCCAAATATTGTATCCCATCACAGAATATCCGGACGATGATAAACTTTTCGATCGATTCATCAAAGTCCCACAATTTCCCGACAGCTCAACACTTGAGCACAATTTTAGTAATACCCAGAAGATGCCACAGTACCTATGAATCAGCCATAGAAGGGTCAAACCAACGCCTCACATGTGAAACTCTAAACTATCACAAAACCCTAGGGTTCAACTGATGGTTTTGACGGCCACAAAATCGAGTTAAGGTTTACGTTCTTCTAGAGGGTCCAATGAATCACTTGCATGTTTTTCCAAATTCGTTAAACTTGGAAAAATGGGTTTTTGACATTCGATCGAACTTTTTAACATTGTCTATACAATATGTGAAACACCTGAAACATTGTTAAAAATACGAATACGAAACACTCCGAATTGCTTATTGTGTAAAATTACATCACATGCAAAATTAGCAAAAATAAACATCACCTGAAACATCAAAATCAAGCCACTGGAACACAGGCAAAATTTCAGGGGGGGGTGGTCGGATTGGGCCGATATGGACCCTATGGCGGCCGGCCACTTTTGCAAGAAACCCCCTGAAGTTTTTACAGTGTTCATCATATATCATATACATCACTCTGTACTTGTTTAAAAAAAAATTTGACAACTTTTAAAATCGACAGAAACACCAATTTTCTGTTTCAAGTTACGGAGTTGTTTCGGTTTCGTGATCTTAACAAAATCCGTATTAATTTCTAGCATGGATCTGATACCACTGAAGGGTTACCCAAGACGGCAGCAAGGTTTCGAGAGGCATTGTCCATGCCAAATTAAAATTTTGCCGTTTTAGCTAACCCTAAACTAGATCGTTAACTAGAAATAAATGGAAAGATATATACAAACACTTTGCAATAAGTAAAGAGAGCGAGGAATACAACCTTTGTAGACGGGTCATTCACTTCAAATAGCTCCGTGTAGTATTCCCCTCCGCTGCGATCTCAAGCTCCGGACTCTAAAGAGGCTCCGTAGAAGAAACGAACGTTCTTGCTTCGAAGAGTTCGAGGCCGAAGATGATCTACGTCGGGGAGACACTAACTCAAGCTATTCCTTCACTAGGTCAAGAACTTTGTGAAGAGAACACCCCATACCGCATGGCAAGTAGTAGAGGATAATGAAGTAGGAAGTGGGCTCACTTTAGAATTGATTTTCTCACACTTTTTCTCATAACACCATTAGAGCTAGCAAGCTTTTTCATGGAGCTTGATCAAGAATAAGAAGAAAGAATAATTCAACACATGAATTATCTCCACTCAATAATGTAACCATGGGTGAGTTAAGCTTTCATGCTTAACTCATGTAGAGAATATACCTAGGTATAAGGTTAAGGGTTGGGTTAACTAAATATCCTAAAGAATGACAAAAGAGTTGACTTTGTCAATGTTTCCACAAGCTTCATGAAAGCTTGAGAACTTTGACTAAGTCTTTCTCTTTTGTTATTCTTTAGACATTAAAAAAACCTTATTTATCCTAATCATGGTATAAGTCTCATACACCCATCTAGTATGTATCATCAAGCATGATAGAAACATGTACACTTGCATATATCACATATAAACAATGTGCACAATCTAGTGAGAAAACAAATCTTAAGTGAGAAAATACTAGTTAATATAATGTAATATATCAAATATATAATTATACATTAAATTATTAAATCAACTCTTGATTTAATAATCCGGCTATAACCGACTAATATCATGTGTAACAACTTATCGAATCAACACTTGATCCGATAACCCGGTTATATCGCATACAACCGATCAATGTTATAAATCGGGAGAATAGAATACGGTATCTCATATCGTATCAAGCTCGGTCCCGCACATATGTGCTCCTACTCCGTTTCGCTTGAGCCAGGAAACCCCTATGTAGGACTCTAAAGACTCGTCAATACGCCGGCAGTAGGTGATGATCATAACAAACACCCACAAGCCGCAAGCGGTCTGCCAAACGTAACGGCCACCCGGGTATTAAGAGATTAGAAGATCAACAAGCAAGCCTGCTCACACTCCTGCGAATCCAATCAGTAACACTACCGTACAGTCCGATATCTTCGTCTGATATGTCGCATATCTCGTCTAGTGGTGGTAAATGCCAGACCCCAGTAACTCGATAAGTCGTGTCGATATGAGGCACATAACGGATCGAGAAACTACTGATAACACTTACCAGTATATCTCTGAAGCTGCCTTGGCCAAGGACATCCTGTTATAGCCAATCGGGCACAGCGCAACATCATCTCCCTATACCGGGAGAGACGAAACCCCTCCTATCGCTCATTGCCTCCATGTTACTCGGGACTGTACCCAAAAGCCACCGTTTTGCACGCCCTCTTAGACATGGTAAGGTGGAAATCAAAGCACAGTAGGAATCACACAAGACTCTATGACGATCTCGGGTCTACAGACTAACCTGCACCAATGTCACCAGAGAACTGCCATCTGACATGAGCTATAATACCATCTGGGAGTTCTCGGCGAGTCCGTCTAGTGTACGTTGTCTCCACTGAGCACCCGTATACTACCTCTGATGTCAAACACCAATGGATATGGGATCATCCATCGCCCATCTACATGGGTCGAGAAGCTATACGGTAGTCTACTCTGGTATATCGATGCCCTATCTCGATACACCCTCGACTAGGAACATTTGAAGGATGTACTTAGCGACTATACTGTCCCCACTAGTATAATCTGCATCATAGTCATGGTAGTCAAGTATTCATCCTAAGCGCTTTCTCAACATGTAACATGGAGACAATCAGAGTACATGTTAAGATAAAGTGCAACCAGATAGCATACTATCATGTCGAGCAAGAAAGTCCTCCATATATATGTCCAAGCATCCACTACAATATGCATCGTATGTATAGTAATGGCCTCTAGGGCATACATATAACTAACAGACCTGATCCCAAACAAACTTAGAAAATATCTCGCAGTCTGGAGGAAGTCGAACAAATCGTCAATACGAGTTAAAGGATACTTATCCGCACCGTAACTCGGTTCAATTGACGATCAATCAATACAAGACCTCAAACTGTCATCTTCTCCTTGACGAACAGAATAAGATCTCCCCAAAGAGAAACACTTGGACGTACAAGTCCCCTATCTGGCAACTCTGCAGCTGATCCTTAAGCTCCCTAAGCTCCGCCGGCTCATCTGGAACAAAGTCGGAAACTCCCGCACGATGGAAAGCCGGTCAAACAAACCCACTGTAGCTCCAGCATCCCGAATGAAAGCCAAGAATCCTCGACATCCTCTCCTCATAATACGACTAGCGAAAATGGCTGAATTCAAGCTGTGAGGGGCGACACCACTGTCCTCCCGCACAACAAGAACTGACTCGCCGGGAAAACAAAACCTGATTGTTTTCTCGCGGCAGTTCACAGACGCCTAGCACGTAGCTAACCAGTCCATGCCTAGGAGAACGTCAAATCCAACATCTCAAGAAAGATCAAAATGACGGACGAGTCTCTATCTCCTATCCAAATGGCATACGACCGAAACACGTGTCGCGCAACAAAAGAATCGCTGATAGAAGTTAACACAACAAATAGTTGATCTAGCTAACACGACTCTCGGCCCAACCACGGCAAAACGTTTGCAAAACAAACAAGTGCATCAAAAGAACAAACGAATTAAGAATACCAGAAAACTCAGCATTGGACGCTCGCGCGTCCCGACGAGTAAAAGCAAACTCCTGTGTCTGCCCCCTACCCGCAATTGGCTGAACTCCTCCTCTGCCAACCTGTCCCCTCTGAGCGAACCTTCCGCGTCCTCGACCTCTCTGAATACGACCCTGACGCAGTGCTAAGGAACAATTCCTGATGAGGTGATGAAGGCTCCCGCACCAGAAACATTCACGCGATGGCTGCTGACCCTCCAGGGATGAGAGCTGAATGAATGTCCTCGTCCTAAGGCTCTTCTACTCCCGCGACCGTCACGAAATCTGTCTCGGCGACTGAACCTCTGTCTCGGGGCTGACACACCTGTACTAGCCCTCCTCGGTCCTCAAACTCCCGCAGTCTCTAGAAGACGTGCCCCGTCGACTATGGCTGCATCCACTGGTGCTGTGTAGGTGACAAAGTGCTGTGTGCGGACTGCAAGGAACAACTGGGTAACAGGGGTGGCAACCTCCTGTCGCTGCGCTCGAATGGCCTCAACCAATGAACTCATCGTCTGGCGCAAGTCCTGCATCTTTGCCACAAGCCTATCAATACGATCTATCGATGGCGGATCCATCTGCTCCGGTGCAACGAGCGTGCCATCCTGGTTAGTCTTCGTCCCACCCGAGTCAACTCTGACCTTGGCCCTCGCTGCATCGCTCTGAGTCCTCATAGTCATCGGCGGCAAAGGCTATAAATGGAAAAGGATTCGATAAGAACACGGAAATCGAATCACAAGGATATGTATCATCAAGAAAGAATCTTAAGTAATTAGTAATTAGGTCACTTTAGGCGGAGTACCGTATCGTGAGTATGCCGCGAACATACACACACTACGTTACTCTGCTTATGCTACCTACTCCATCATACCAAGGTCATCCTACACTCCGAAAGGTAAAAGCTAGCGCTCTGATACCAACTTTGTCACGACCAGAAATTGGCACGTGATGGCCTTTAAACTACGCAACGTCTAGAGGCGTAACGCAATTTAAGTAAGCCGAAAACCCAGCAATCTAAACCACAAAATGTAGTAAGAAATAAGAACATTGTTAAAACTTTGTAAATCTCAAACCAAATTCTTTAAAGTCCAACTTTTCTTCCTTTAAAATTTTGGCAACACCTCCTTTGTAAAAACTAACCCCCTAAAATGGGTACAACATAAATATAAGTAAAGCTTCCCAAACGGGGGCAAAATCCACGCCCAATGGCGGAAAACAACCACCACAAAGATATGCGATGCCGTAGGGAAGAAATAAAAGACGATATATGTAAAACTGCATAAAAGACCTCCAAGTCACAAAATAACATACAATATCGTCTTCACATCAAGTCTATAAGTCATACATGAAAGTGGTAGATGGAGAGTACATGATACAACGAATATACAAAGAAAATAGAGGGATAACCACAAAACCCACCTGAAGCAAAACTGCACACTGTGAGCCGATGCGGTATTCGCAGCAAAAGATGATACGATAGATGAGAATAGCCCTGCCTCTGACTACTGTGAGGAACAACCTGCAAAACACTGTGGCACAACGGGGGTGAGTTGCCAACTCATGAATTGTAAATAACATATGCAGGAAATCGCATGTACGCATGTACAACGCGAATCAAACATATGCAACTAATAGCAATAAAAGGTCATATGAATGCAATAGTCATGAAAGGTACACTAGCAGGTACAACTAATACACGAAGTAATGATATGACAATGTATATATGCAACAATCATGAAAGGTACTCTAGCAGGTACAACTAATACACGAAGCAATGCATATAAACAATAAATGCGGAGTATGGGATAAAACGTGTCATTCCCATGGAATCCTGACCTCGTGGTAGAACCAAAATCCATCAAGACAATCCAAATCCCAATTTCCTCATATCAGCCCCGAAATTGGCTCTCATATCATGTAAGTCTTATATATCCTGAATGTACAATATCAAGTATGAAGGGATTCCTTAGCACAACAAGTACGGTTTACAAGCAACATACATGCTACAACAAAAAAAAAGGTGCTAAGTAATCACAACCTTGGATCAAACTAGATGTTTAGGGTAAACAAAAACTATCTCATACATAAACCAAGTGTCTAACCCTAAGTGAAAAGGAAATACAACCTTTGTAGACCTCCTTGGTTCAACTCGAGTTTGCACCGGCTTGCTTGAGATCATCCAAGTCAACGATGATCCACCCGGGGCTCCTTTTCTCAAGCTCCAAGCTCCTCTTGATCTTTGAAGTAGATGAGGAACAACACTCTAATCTAGTGGGCAATACTACAGTAGAATGATGATATGGGTTTGGATCTCATATAAAAACCTTTCCTTTTTGTCAATTTCACTCACTTTTGAAAAGGGTAGTGAGCTTTTAAGAAGAAGAAGGAGGAGGATGAGAATGCTAGCTCTTTTCTTTTTTGATAAAAAAGATCATGAATAAAAATGAAAAGAGATAATATATATTATACTCTCTCATTAGCAACCATGGTAAACAAATATCTCTACATTTAACCTTTGAGTTTAAATCCAAATGAAAGATTAGATCATGGTTAAAAGTTAGGTGAGGTCAAATAGTCAACAAAAAGTGTGTAGAAACTCTTCACCATAATTTAATCCCATTTGATTTTCTCAAAAAGAAAATATATTGATATTTGATTCCATGTGAGTCTTGTAGGGTTCCTAGGCAGTCATACAAGGGTCAATAATGCATCAACCATGCCCGAATTAAAATTTAGACGTGCCGAACAACCCAAAGCGAGGATCTTTGCTAAATTATTAGGGTTACACATGCAGGTAAATATCTTTACAACTAAGAGTGAGGGATTACAACCTTTGTAGTCCGCTCCTTCGCTTCATAAGCTTCGAGTAGAAGTCCCTTCGTCGCGATCCACGATCTCCCGGACTCAAGAGAAGCTCCACAACCCGAATGATCCATGCTAGCTTATAGTCTTCCTTTTCTCCGATGATCTACCTCGAAGTTCCTTTAATTCAAGCTCTTTCTCACTAATGAGGTGAACACCCTAATCTAATTGTCTAGATTAGATGAGGATGATGAAGTAGGATTTATGCTCTCTTTTATTATCAAATTCTCATACTAAATCATCACATAAAGAAAACCTAGTAAGCTTTTTCAAAGCTCAAGCAAGAAGAAGAAGAATATGAAATGAATAATTCCTTTTATGATGAATAATGAAAAGTTAATATGATTACAAATGTAACCATGGTCAAGAATGACAAGGCTAACCCATGTAGAGATTTAACCTAGGGTGAAGGGTTTGGGTTGGGTTAGAAATATCTAGCAAAATATCAAGCATAATATCTTTTGTTAGAAACAAAGAAAAACCTTCTAGAAGCATCAAGAAAGAACTAACCCAAATAAAACCCTAACCTTGTTTAATCTCCACTAAACATGTTGCATTAGTTATCATATCATGTTACAATATTATATATCACATATATAATATATATTTTTAACAAAAGAAAATAATACAATTAACATATATCGCATATATATCAATGTATCTGGTGAGAAAATGAATCAATAAAGCGAGCCAATATTAGATAATGTAATGAAATATATCACATATATAATTATACATTAAATTATCGAATCAACACTTGATCCGACAATCCGGCTATATCGAATATAACCGACTAATATATCATGTAATCGAATCAACATTTGATCCGATGACCCGGCTCATAACAAAATTTCGCGAGAATATAATACGGTATCTCATATCGCATTATCTTCGGTCCTGCATATATCACATATGTTGCTCCTACTCCATTTTTCCTGAGTCAAGAAACCTCTGTATAGGACTCTAAAGAATAGTCATTACGCCGGTAGCAGGTGATGATCATATCAAACACTCACAAGCTGCAAGCTGTCAGCTAAACGTAAAATCCACCCAGGAATTGAGCGATCAGAAGATCAACAAGAAAGCCTGTACATTCTCCTGTGAATCAAATCTGTAACACTACCGTACAGTCCGGTCTCTTCGTCTAATATGTCGCATATCTAGTCTATGGGTGGTATATGTCTGACCCCAGTAACAGATAAGTCGTGTCGATGTGAGGCTCATAACAGGTAGAGAACCTACTGATAACACTTACCAGTAGTACTCAATATCCACCCTGGCCAGGGACTTCCAGTTATAGCCAATTGAACACAGCACAACATCAACTCCCTATACCGAGAGAGACGAATCCCCTCCTATCGCTCATTACCTCCATGTGATTCGTGACTGTACCCAAAAGCCCCCGTTTTGCACGCCCTCTGGGACGTGGTAAGGTGGAAATCAAAGCACAGTGGGAATCACACAAGACTCTATGACGATCTCGGGTCTACAGACTACCCTGTACCAGTGTCACCGGAGAACTGCCATCTGACGTGAGGTATAATACCATCTGGGAGTTCTCGGCGAGTCCGTCCAGTGTACCCAGTCTCCACTGAGCACCCGTACACCATCCTTGATGTCAAACACCGATGGATATGGGATCATCCATCGCCCATCATATGGGTTAAGATGCGTATACGCTAGTCTACACTGGTGCATCGAGGCCCTGTCTCGATACACCCTCGACTAGGAACAGTTATAGGATGTACACGTCGACTACCCTGGACCCACTAGTATGATCTCATCATAGTCCTAGTAGTCGAGTACATATCCTAAGGGCTTTATTAACATGTGAGAGTAAGACAGTAAAACTAATATAAGTCAACATGTTAAGATAAAGTGAAACCAAATAGCATACTATCATGTCGAGCAAGAAAGTCCTCTCTATATATATCCAAACATCCATTATAATATACATCATATGTACAACAATGGCCACTAAGGCATATATATAACTAACAATCTCCCACTTGCACTAAGGCCAGCAGTTGTAGTATCTCATACCAGGCATCTTGAATAATCTCTCAAACTGTATCTGGGGAATGTCCTTCGTGAGTGGATCCGCAGTGTTGTCCTTCGTATCTACTCTCCTGACCTCGATCTCCCGGCGATCAACTATCTCCCTTATCAGGTGATACCGCCTCAGAATATGTCTGGACTTCTGATGGGACCTGGGTTCCTTGGCCAAAGCCACAGCTCCATTGTTATCACAATACAGAGGTATTGGATGCTCAATGGATGGAACCACACCAAGTTCACTAATGAACTTCTTTATCCAGGCAGCCTCTTTGGCAGCATCGTTGGCAGCGATGTATTCAGCCTCCATTGTCGAGTCTGCAACGGTATCCTGTTTCGAACTCTTCCAACATACCGCTCTTCCATTGAGGGTAAAGGCAAATCCCGAGTGCGACTTAGAGTCGTCCTTATCACTCTGGAAGCTGGAATCGGTAAAGGACTCCACATGGAGTTCTCCGTTACCATACACCAAGAACATCTCTTTAGTCCTTCGTAAGTACTTGAGAATGTTCTTCACAGCTATCCAGTGACTCTCTCCACGATCTGCTTGATACCGACTCACTACACTTAGTGAGTATGCTACATCGGGTCTGGTACATAGCATTGCATACATGATAGAGCCTACTGCCGAAGCATAGGGTACCCTTGAATGCGAGCTCTTTCCAAATCAGTATTGGGAGACATCTCTTTGGAAAGAGTGAGTCCAGAGATCATGGGTAGGTTCCCACGCTTGGATTCATCCATACTAAACCTCTTTAGTATGGTGTCAATGTACCTGGATTGGGACAATCCCAATATCCGTTTAGATCTATCTCTATAGATCATAATTCCCAGTATGCAGGAGGCATCCCCTAGATCTTTCATTGCGAATCTTTGTGATAAGAAGAGCTTGACTGATTGCAGCATAGGAACATCATTTACTATCAAGAGTATGTCATCGACGTACAATACGAGGAAGACAACCTTACTCTCTGCAACCATTTTATAAATACAAGGTTCATCTACGTTTTTGATGAAGTCAAACACTTTGACCACAACATCAAAGAAGATGTTCCAACTCCGCGATGCTTGCTTTAACCCATAGATGGATTTAAACAGCTTGCACACCTTTCCGCTGCTCCCACTATCTATGAACCCCTCTGGCTGAGTCATGTACACGCACTCTTCTAAATCACCATTTAGAAAAGAGGTCTTAACATCCATCTGCCAGATTTCGTAGTCATGGTATGCAGCAATGGCAAGTAAGATCCGAATGGACTTATGCATAGCCACTGGAGAAAAGGTTTCATCATAATCCATACCTGGTCGTTGACGAAAACCCTTTTCAACAAGTCTAGCTTTGAAAGTCTCAACTTTTCCCTTTACACCAATTTTCTTCTTAAAGATCCATTTGCTCCCAATGGGTTTTACCCCTTCAGGAGCAACATCCAAAGTCCATACTTTGTTGGTGTACATGGATTCCATCTCAGATCGCATAGCATCCAGCCATTTCAGAGAGTCACCAATCGTGATGGACTACTCGAAACTAGTCGTGTCATCATCTTTCATGATGCAATCCTCACTTCCACCATCAATGAGAAAACCGTAATATCTCTCAGGTGGATGAGAAACCCTACTAGATCGGCGGAGAGGCTGGGGTTCGTCGGGAACTACTGAATCCTCTGGTTCCACTAAATTTTCAGTTGCAGTTTGGGTCGCTGGAACCTCTTCCAGCTCTACCTCATAGCCACTAATTTCTTTTGCAAGAAATTCCTTTTCTAAAAAGGTGGCTTGTTGAGCAACAAACACCTTTTGTTGTTCACTGTGGTAGAATAGATATCCATACGAATTGCTTGGATATCCTACAAACTTGCAAAGAACTGATCGTGCCTCGAGCTTGTCCGGATTTTTCTTTTTAACATAGGCCGGACAACCCCATATCTTAACTCTTTTAAGAGATGGTCTTTTCCTATTCCATATCTCATATGGAGTGGTAGGCGCATATTTGGTTAGAACTCTATTCAATAGATATATGGCTGTCTCAAGCGCATACCCCCAGAAGGAAATAGGCAACTAAGCATTGCCCATCATAGAGCGCAACATATCTAATAGGGTGCGATTCCTCCGTTCCGATACACCGTTGTGCTGTGGTGTATAAGGAAGAGTAAGCTGAGAGAGAATCCCATTCTCTTTTAGATAGTCCAGAAACTCATTGCTCAAGTATTCTCCTCATCGATCAGATCGAAGGATCTTAATACTTTTTCCTGTTTGGTTCTCTACTTCATGCTTATATTCTCTGAATTTCTCAAAAGCTTCAGACTTGTGTCTTATCAGGAATATATAACCGTATCTGGAGAGATCGTTAGTGAATGTAATGAAGTAAGAAGAACCGTTCCCGGCATGTGTAGACTTGGGTCCGCATACATCACTATGTACCAGTCCTAAGAGTTCCGTAACTCTTTCTCCGTATCCACTAAACGGAGATTTAGTCATTTTTCCTTTGAGACATGAATGGAATGTATCATAAGATGATAATTCGAACGGATTCAAATATACATCCTTATGTAACTTAGCTAGCCGTATCGCATTGATATGACCAAGTCTACAATACCATAAGTTCGTTCATTTCTGAACTTTTCCTCTTATTTGTGTTTTGTATAGTAAGGACTGTATTTAGATTGAGAATGTATATGCCATTATGTAACGAGCCTGATCCAATCAACTTTTGATCCAGAAATATGTTCATAACATTATCCTGTACAACAAAATTATATCCTTCCTTACTTAATAAAGAAATTGATATATTGTTGCACATCATGTTTGGTATATAATAGCACTCGTTCAGAATCAATATATTACTACTTGGTAATACAAGGTGATATTCGCCAACTGCTCTGGCTGCAATACTTGCACCATTCCCTACTTGTACGGAATGATCACTTTTTCTCAGTTCTCTACCTTTACGTAGCCCACGTAATAATTTACATATGTGGGATCCCGATCCGGTATCTAATACCCAGGACGTTGGGTGAACTGAGAAACAGTTCTCAATAACTAACACACCTGAAGAAGATGCATCAGCATGCTTATTCATCGTTTGGGCGGCGTGAGAATCAAGATTTTCTCTTGTTTCCTGCTCAGTCTTATAACTCTTATAAGAAAGAACGGAACCAACGATCCCCTGCTCAGTATAATAAGCAGGTTCAGTCCATACATCCATATTATTATCTTGATTAAGTCCTGACATGGTCGCTACCTGGAGATAGAGAGAAGGAAACACTTTAGCGTATGCTCTTGCAAGATTAGATTGGTTATTATCTTATCTAATCAAGATGTCTCCCACTGTTTTTATCAAATCATCCTTCAAACCCTAAAAGGTAAGATTAGCCGGGATTAATCACACCCTACAATTTTGTGAATCTTTCAGCCAGATCAGTGTTGTTACTTGAGGGAGGTTCCCCGTGCTTTCACAATGACCTAATTAAAATAAACCTCGTCTTCCCATTTGCTTAACCCCGTTAACATCTTTCTAGACACCTACTTGATCTGCTAATTGTCCTGTGTAAAATTCTCCCAGGAGTAACTCTTACTCGCAGTGGGTATCGGGATCCAACTATCTCATAGGAGGTATGCAATCTCATTGCAAATTTCAACACTTGAAATTCCCGATAAAACTTTTTCACCTAGCAACTTATGACCTTGGCTAAGGTCAACAAATCACAAGTGCTAGCTAAGTTCAACCCGTCATTTCCCGATTGAATTAAACCCACCTGTACGACCCTTGGCTAAGGTCAACTAAGTCGTACGACTACCCTAACTCAATCATAACTCATGTTTTAGCAGATAAATACTAATTAGCTACCGTACACTATGCCTTGGCTAAGGTCAACAAACGCAACACGAATACTAACTAGTCTCTATCTGAAATGACGAAGGACTACGCAGGTTTTTCAGAAAACCATGAGCATAATGAACTTGATATCGTTGTAGAAACAAGTGATTTTGAAAAGGAGTGTTTTTGAGGCTTTTCTAGTTTCTCTAAAGAGGTCACTCCCGGTTAAGGGATCTCGGCTCTTTCCCCATCGAATAAGCTGCAGGGTATATCTTATATACCGCTGTGCAAAGCAAGAACTATATAAGCTGTCAAAAAATAAACCGTGAGTTTGTAGCATCTGCCAGTTTAGCCAAAAAGGTCACTCCCGGTGAAGGGATCTCGGCTCTTTCCTCATCGAATAAGGTGCAGGGTATATCATATATACCGCTGTGCAAAGCAAAACTGTAGCTACCCTTTTATAAAGTTTTCATTCTACAACATATTTTAGGTTTCTTTTCTTTTTATTAATCTGATTAATATATCCAATCAGCTTATGCTTCCTATACATCACAGAAGAAAAGAAAGCAATAATATTTATATATCAACATATATATATATATAGTATAAGCATTCGTCTCACACAGTAATATGATCTCATCACAGAACATTGCAGCAGAAGATAACATATAAAATATTGGATATACTAGGACGTCCATGTTTTATATCGAGCCTGTATAAAACACGGATTCCACGGTCGCGATGAATAGCCAAACCCATATCCCTAGACCCCTACGAGAGTGGAAAGCAACACTGCCAATTCTAGGGTTAGGAGACCCGATCTCGACTCCTCGAGATGGCCTCCCACTGGACCCTAGAACCCGGTTACTTGTGTCCCCTCCTTGGGTCAACCTAATGCGGAAAAGTAAACAATATACAATGGTGACAGCAACCTCATACCGGAAGTGCCCCAATAAAAGAATATTACATACAAATGAATTTTACATGAATGAAAATAAAAACCCTCATCTCACATAAAACCCCCGGCTATTCAGAACACGACAATCCAATATAACATATCACAGTAGCACATAATATCTCATATCATCAACGTAATTATGTATGCATACATCGATCGTCGTTGATGTATAGCAACGAAAACCGGCAATACAACTACATACTACACTTACGGTCACAGAAAAGAAAGTGTAAAACTACAACATTTGGAATCCACAATTACTTTTACATCATAAATCCGAAATATCATATACTTCGCATTTCATGCCTTACTATATGAATTCCACATATTGTATCACATTCCAGATAAATAGACAATATTAAACTTTCCGATCGAATAATCAAATACCCAAAATTTCCCAAATGGCTCAACACTAGAGCGGAGTTTAAAAGCATCCATCATATGCCACAGTACCAATGGTTCAGCCGTATAAGGATCAAGCCAACGCCTCCCATGTGGCAACGCCGTACTGCCCCAAACTCTATGGTTTAGAGGCGGTTCAGACGGTCACATAATCGAGTTAAGGTTTGTGTTCTTCTAGAGGGTCCACCGCGTTACTTGCACGTTTTTCCGAAAGATTTAAACTCAAGAAAAATTCAACACTTGAAAGTTTTTCGTGCCGGGAAAAAATGAGTTAATGATATCCTTTCGAACATTTTAACAGTTTCTAAAATATCCGGAAAACAAAACGAAATTAAACTTTCCGCTCGAATCAACGAATTCAAAAAATCCCCAGAACACTCAACACTTGAGTAAAATTAAAAATACCCAGAATCATGTACAAGCACCTACGGATGTACTGTGCCAAAATGCTAACCCTAATTCTATAGTGCCGTCGTGGAACCGCCGCGCAAGGCATGGTTCTGCTGCAGTTCCGCAGCGCTTTAGTGGAATTTGGGTGTCGTTTTTCACAGTAACTCTTAGAATTCCCTGCTGATTTTTTTGAGTATTTTTAATGCAGAAAAAATCACATTTTTACAAAATTCCTAGAGAGGGGGTCAATTTCGACGTATCGGGGTTCGATCGGACTTTTAACTTCGTATACACGTCGCTTAATGCTCTAGCTAGGCTCTGATACCACTGTAAGGTTCCGATGCAGTCATACAAGGGTTTATAAGGCATCAACCATGCCCGAATTAAAATTTAGACGTGCCGAACAACCTAAAGCGATGATCTTTGCTTGATTATTAGGGTTACACATGCAAGTAAACATCTTTACAACTAAGAGTGAGGGATTACAACTTTTGTAGTC
Organism: Agapanthus africanus; assembly: GCA_030015575.1. Lineage (NCBI taxonomy): Eukaryota > Viridiplantae > Streptophyta > Magnoliopsida > Asparagales > Amaryllidaceae > Agapanthus > Agapanthus africanus. Next base: position 290,159,619 of record JASDDO010000012.1, on the reverse strand, counting down.
CGCTCCTTCGCTTCATAAGCTCTGAGTAGATGTCCCTTCGACGTGATCCACGATCTCCCGGACTCAAGAGAAGCTCCACAACCCGAATGATCCATGCTAGCTTGTAGTCTTCCTTTTCTCCGATGATCTACCTCGATGTTCCATTAACTCAAGCTCTTTCTCACTAATGAGGTAAACACCCTAATCTAATTGGCTAGATTAGATGAGGATGATGAAGTAGGATTTATGCTCTCTTTTATTATTAAATTCTCACACTAAATCATCACATAAAAAAAATCTAGAAAGCTTTTTCAAAGTTCAATCAAGAAGAAGAAGAATATGAAATGAATAATTCCTTTTGTGATGAATAATGAAAAGTTAATATGATTACAAATGTAACCATGGTCAAGGATGACAAGGCTAACCCATGTAGAGATTTAACCTAGGGTGAAGGGTTTGGGTTGGGTTATAAATATCTAGCAAAATATCAAGCATAATATCTTTTGCTAGAAATAAAGAAAAACCTTCTAGAAGCATCAAGAAATAACTAACCCAAATCAAACCCTAACCTTGTTTAATCTCCACTAAACATGCTGCATTAGTAATCATATCATGTTACAATATTATATATCAGATATATAATATGTATTTGTAACAAAAGAAAATAATACAATTAACATATATCGCATATATATCAATGTATTATCCTGTAAGAAAATGAATCAATAAAGCGAGCCATTATTAGGTAATGTAATGTAATATATCACATATATAATTATACATTAAATTATCGAATCAAGATTTGATCCGATGACCCGGCTCATAACAAAATATCGCGAGATTATAATACGGTATCTCATATCGCATTATGTTCGGTCCTGCACATATCACATATGTGCTCCTACTCTGTTTTTCCTGAGTTAAGAAACCTCTGTGTTAGACTCTAAAGAATCGTCAATACGCCGGTAGCAGGTTATGATCATATCAAACACCCACAAGCTGCAAGCGGTCAGCTAAACGTAACAGCCACCCAGGAATTGAGCGATCAGAAGATCAACAAGCAAGCCTGTACATTCTCCTGTGAATCCAATCTGTAACACTACCGTACAGTCCGGTCTCTTCGTCTCATATGTCACATATCTAGTCTATGGGTGGTATATGTCTGACCCCAGAAACCGATAAGTCGTGTCGATGTGAGGCTCATAACAGGTAGAGAACCTACTGATAACACTTACCAGTAGTACTCAATATCCGCCCTGGCCAGGGACTTCCTGTTATAACCAATCGAACACAGCACAACATCAACTCCCTATACCGGGAGAGACAAATCCCCTCTTATCGCTCATTGCCTCCATGTGATTCGGGACTGTACCCAAAAGCCACCGTTTTGCACGCCCTCTTGGACGTGGTAAGGTGGAAATCAAAGCACCGTGGGAATCACACAAGACTCTATGACGATCTCGGGTTTACAGACTACCCTGTACCAGTGTCACCGGAGAACTGCCATCTGAAGTGAGGTATAATACCATCTGGGAGTTCTCGGCGAGTCTGTCAAGTGTACCCAGTCTCCACTGAGCACCCGTACACCATCCTTGATGTCAAATACCGATGGATATGGGATCATCCATCGCCCATCATATGGGTCAAGACGCGTATACGCTAGTCTACACTGGTGTATCGATGCCCTGTCTCGATACACCCTCGACTAAGAACAATTATAAGATGTACTCGTCGACTACCCTGGCCCCACTAGTATGATCTCATCATAGTCCCAGTATTCGAGTACACATCCTAAGGTCTTTATCAACATGTGAGAGTAAGACAGTAAACTAATATAAGTCAACATGTTAAGATAATGTGAAACCAAATAGCATACTATCATGTCGAGTAAGAAAGTCCTCTCTATATATATCCAAGCATCCATTATAATATACATCATATGTACAACAATGGCCTCTAGGACATATATATAACTAACAAGTTTTGCATTCCCATCTCCACTATATCAACAACCATGACAAGTATGTATACATGTATGTGTGCATACACATCAACAAGTGCACATACACTCATTCATGCATGCATGCAAATAGAAGAGGTTTCAAATGAAAAATCTAATGGTCATTAATTAAACCAACACTTGATTTAATAACCCGGTCGTATCATATACGACCCGACCAATAGATAACGCCAGATTATAATGCGGTATCATATACACGCATTTAATCAAGCAGCTACGCATATCCCCATATGGACCCCACATCGTTTCTCCTGAGCTAGGTAACTCTATTGTGGCAATCTAAGACTCGTCAATACGCTAGCAGTAGGTAGTGATCATATCACATACCCACAAACCGTCAGCGGCACCAGCAATGCGTAACGGCCCTTAGGTATTGAACGATCAGAAAAAAAACAAGCAAGCCTGCAAAAACTCCTGTCGAGCCAACCGGTAACAATTACCGTACAGTCCGGTCTCCTCGTCAGATATGCTGCATATCGAGTCTAGGGATGGCAACGTCGACCCCAATAACTCAATAAGTCGTGCCGATGAATGGTATATAACAGATCGAGAAACTACTGATAACACTTATCAGTTAATCTAAACAGCCCTGGTCAGGGACTTACTGATATAGCCAACCGCGCACAGCGCAACGTCAACTCCCAATACCGGGAGAGACGAAACCCCTCCTATCGCTCATTGCCTCCATGCGTCTTGGGACTGTACCCAAAAGCCACCTGTCTGCACGAATTAGTAGAGCCGTGGTAGGGTGGAAATCAAAATACAGTGGGAGAACACACGAGACTCTATGACGATCTCGGGTCTACAGACTAACCTGTACCAGTGTCACCTGAGAACTGCTATTCGACGATAGATATAATACCTTATAGGAGTTCTCGGTGAGTCTGTCCAGTGTACCCAGTCTCCACTGAGCACCCGCATACAATCTCGATGTCAAACATCAATGGATATAGGAACATCGATCGCCATCACATGGGTCAGTGTCGTATACGCTAGTCTACATTGGAATATCGATGCCCCATCTCGATATACCCACGACTAGGGACATTTCAGGATATGCTTATAAACTACACATGTCCCACTAGTATGATCTGCATCATAATCAGAGTAGTCAAGCAAATATCCTCAGGGCTTTATCAACATGTACAAATGAATAAAAGCGATCAAGTGAACATATCAGATTAAGATTAACCAGATAGCATACTATCATGTCGAGCAAGAATGTCTTCTGTATATATATACATGTATAAATACATCCACTATCATATAATGGCCTCTAGGGCATACATATATCCAACAAAGTAAATCTCATATATCCTAAATGTACAACATCAAGTAAGACTCATATATCCTGAAATGTGCAACATCAAGTAAATCTCAATATATCCTGTAGTGTCTAATATCCAGTAATCTCATAAATGACAAGTATATTTGCATGAATTATTATGATGAGGTATATAAAGTGATATGTATACATATATATTAGCGTCCCACTCCACTAATGTTAGTTGTATGTATGCCCTAGAGACCAGTATTGTACAGAAAATGTATATTATGTTGGATGCTTAGACATATATAGAGAGGATTTTCTTGCTCGGTATGATAGTATGCTATCTGGTTGCTCTTTATCTTAACATGTATACTTGTTTCTTGATACTGTCTTATAGTTACATGTTGGTAAAGCCCATAGGATGTGTACTTGACTACCTGGACTATGATACAGATCATACTAATGGGAACAGAGTAGTCCATATGTACATCCTTTAATGTTCCTAGTCGTAGGTGTATCGAGACAAGGAATCGATATACCAGAGTAGACTAGCGTATACACTTCTCGACCCATGAGATGAGCGATGGATGATCCCATATCCATTGGTGTTTGACATCTGAGATGGTATACGGGTGCTCAGTGGAGACTGGGTACACTGGACGGACTCGCCGAGAACTCCCAGATGGTATTATAATGTAACGTTTTAGAAATCGTTTTGCGAATTTTCCCGTTTTAGGGCGAAATTGTCGGTTTTTCCCGTTTTAACCCGATTTCGATCAAACGACCGTATAAGCTTACCGACACCTAATTTGGCCAAAATAACGCTTGTGCGCGAACTTTGGGAGTATTTGGGAGGTTTTTTGGTTCAGATAGATTTTTTCCCGAAAAAAATATTATTTTAAGCGGTGTTTTGTGCACGTAAATCGGGAAAATTTTTCTTTTGTGAATAAATTAATTTTGTCACTAGAATTATTTTAGAAACTTCTTTTTAAATATCTTGATATTTTTGGAGTGCAAAAGGAATTATTTTAAAAAGAAAAGAAAAGGTAAAAAGGTGGAAAAATGCATTTATTAGCTTTTATTACTCATTTTCCTTGCAATTTCTTCACCCAAAATTCACAAAAATACCCCCCACTCACCTTGGCCGACCCTAACTCCCCCATTTCTGTCCAAAATAATTCCATGCTCATTTCTCTCTCATTTCCTTTCAAAAACACAAAAAGATATCCAAAAATAAATCAACAAATTCCTATATAAATATTAAACCTTTTTCCTTCACTAATCCTTCATGGACCTTCTTCAAAGCTTGAGTTTTGGAGGCTAAAGTGATGGATCTAAGTTCTTTTTGGTGTTCTTGAGGAGGTATAATTTCTTAGCTTAATCCATAATTAATTGCTTTAATCTTTAACTAGCTAATTTAGTTAATTAGTTAAGTGCTTAGTTTAGCATTTAAATCATGATTAATTCATTATATTTGGTTTAAGAAATTCATGTTAGGGTTAAATTTTGATTAAGTGATGATTGGTAAGATATTGATAGGATACGTGCGTGTCAAGTTTAGTTTTAAATACCGCAATAAAGACGGTTTCGCTAGAATTGCTAGCCGGTTGAGTACGGGTCGTCCGCAGGGAGATGGGAGTCTTTTTGAAAGTGTTTTAACGAGTTAAGTCCGAAAGTTCAGATTAAGTTTGTAACTATCTAAGTGTTAAGTTGATATTTAAAGAGAGCTTGTTAGGGTTAGGATTAGGTTAGTTTGGGTTAGGAGTCTCCACATCTTTCGTTGCCCCTCTTAATATCGGTGTTACGGTAATCGGCAACAACGGGGATTAGCACGACTAGGAAGGAACTTGCAAGTATAAGCTAGGCTTTCCAACGCATAGTCCTTCCTTTTGGTGCTTGTCCGTCCGTTCTTGGCTCTTATCCATAACCTCCGGTTAATTCAACCACAACCGGTCTCACTACGGAATCACCGCTATCATGTAGGATAGGGTGCCGTAAGGAGCGGATTGTGGTTCAATTAACGGGAGTCGATTTAAGTTGTTGGGCAAGGAAAGAGTGAGAGAGATTTTCTTCTCTCAAACTTCCCTTATCCTACCCTAACAAGTATAAAACTACTCACACTTCATGATAAGGAAAAACAAAACAAAACAAAAGTGGAAGATAGAAAGAAGGAGATTAGAAGAATACGACTAACTATTTGCGACCTCACCTTGGCGAGGATCGAGCGTAAGTATCATTGTCGTATGAATGATAAAGAAAAAGAGAGAAGAAAGAAACAACAAGAAAAATAACAACAACTACTTAGCGAATTAAAATTGCAACAATTAACAAAATAAAGAGACAAGAATGGACCCTTTCCTTCACAAAGTTCTGGGCTATTTATATGCCAAAAAATTAAAACCTAGGGCAACCACCAGAACACATCTGAAAAGACCAAAATACCCCTGGAAGCTCGTGCCCTGACTCCCCTGTATGGCCGCGGATCCGCCGCCTATGCCCCCATATGACCGCGGATCCGCGCCCCTATAGTGGTGTTATGGTGTGGGCTTCTGTGTACCTCCCTGGTCTTCTGTCCCCTCTTGTCTGGAGTGTGTATTTTCTGAAAATTCTTTCCTATTTCTTCCAGAATTTCTATTGAGGAAAGGTGGACTTTTTGTGGATGATTGCCTCGAGCTCCGCGTAGATCTCTTGGATTTTGTGCTACCATTGAGCCTTGTGCATGAGAATGACATTGTTTTGACACTTTGTCTTCCTAAACTGGTATCTGGCAACATACGGATGAAGAGCAGAGACCGTGTTTTATCTGTGGTTGGCAGGAACCGGATTTTGTCGTGTTTTCCATGAATTTCTCCGTTTGAGAACCGGGAACCTGTATCCTGCATTTGACTAGCAAACACGGCTCAAGAGTATCTACCGATATGCAATGTGATAAAAATTGGGCGGTATGAAAATGCAAAAATCTGATATGAACAAGTGATTAGTGTTTAATTCAAGTGTTAAATTGTGTTTTGGAAAAGAATAAGCTAGTAGAAAGTGTTAAAATTTGCTAATAAGCATTTTGTTTAATTAATCAAAATTGCTTACTAGATTTTTGCTAAAACATAATTAGCGAGTGTAAAAAATATAGGATTGGTTTAGATAGCTTAGTTAAGCTATTTTAAGGTATTTGTAATTGTTAGATTTGTGTTATCTTGAATCTAGTGCGATATATTGCGATAGGTTGCTTACAAGATTTCGGGGTTTTCCGACATAGGGTTCGTTTGGTAGTTGCGAGGTTATATCCAGTGTATTCCTCGTAATTTTTGTGTTGTGTTGCGCGATCGGGACGATCGGGGTCCAGACTTGGTGTTTTATAGTTTAGCGACCCTAATTAGGGTTTTGGCCGGTATCGTGCGCGATAGATGCGCTAAGCGCGCAGTGTAATTTTCCGGGCGTTTTCGTCGCGTTTCGTTGTCTTTCCGTCATTATAGGATATTTAGCTTATGTGTTGTATTTATGAAATTTTAGGTTCGCAAGCAGGGACTTCGGGTGCTGCGGACAAGGGGAAGCAGGTGGTCGGATTTTCTTAGCTCGAGACCATCGGTGAGTAGATTTAACATCTATGGGGAAATCGCCCGTATGGCGTTATGCGTCGGGGCGAATATGATATGATAGCTGCATGTATTTGCATATTAGTTACTTTCATATGAATGTCATTGAATAACATTATCTGTTGTACTTGACTCGTACCTTTAGATATAACACATTACTGACGGTTCATGTTGCACGAGCACTAAATTGTATGCTACACCCACACCGTCTGTAATTGCCATGACACGCACAAACACCTACATATGTGATATGATAGTGGATAGGAATGATTAGAGTAGTAACTCATATTCTATTGTGCATATGAAATACTGTGGACACATACATACGTGATATTGCATTGGGCAGGAATAGTTAAGGTAGTGAACCTTATTCCACTTCACGTATATCATGTTATAATTACCTATACATCATGCATACATATTGACATGTACACCCTCGTACTTGATTACATGTGGATACTTAAACCCTGCTACACTTACATGTACACTTCATATGATACTGCATTTATTTTCGAAGGAATTGGGAACCGCATGATATGTTTTTAAAGCTAGATTCAATTTAAAGAGCGGTTTTCCCTTTATATGCTCATATTGATGTTTTATGTTGCATATATCAGTTTTATATGGATTTTACGCATTGAGATATGGATTTCATATGATTTATGGATTTGAGAACCGTGGGGGATATTTTCAAGAAAACATTGTATTGTTTGAAAACCCGGTTTCTCTTGATATGATATTTGATGCGTCCATCATATGATTTCTCGGTTCTGAGATATGGCTTGTGATACCCGATTCGAGGAGCGGGATGCACCGTCTGCGGGTACATGGTGGACCCGGTATGGTACCCCAGGGTGAGTGGTGATTTCGTGGTGTAGACGATAAACCTGACGGTGGGACCACTACCTACCGGTGATTGTATTTGGATTCGGCGGTTATCATGGAGATACCGACCGGAGGGAGGTATGACATTTCGTCAGGGCTAGTCATGGTGACAGTGCCTGAGTTATGAGGATTTATGTGTCGATGCTAGACACGGGTTTCATGATGTTTCGACTGTCGGTGTTTGACACTCAGGTTTTCGTGAGATATACAGGATGTGAGGGCCGATCTGAGGATGCGGTGCCTGAGGATTTGGGATTTGATGTGTCAGTGAGGGACACTGGTGTTTTTCCATGCTGATGATTTTTGCATGAGAATTTATATTATATCATCCCACACTCAGGATTATGTTGATATGCATTGTTTCATGTAGTTGTAGTACCCCGATGATGTACCTTTACATGATTGTTGCATATTCACTTATTATACTTATGCTATCGGATTACTTGTGATAGATAGATCGCTGTTCGTGCATACTTGCGATTACTGTATGATGTTATTTACTATTCACGAGTTGGCAACTCACCCCCGTTGTGCCACAGTGTTGTGCAGGACTTACCCTCTGAGTAGTCGCGGCAGGGCATCTTTTCTTCTCTACTTTTCGGATACCGCTACGATTGGCTGTGAAGCCTTGCTTTAGGTGGGTTGCGGTTATCTGTTTGTACTTTGTATATTTTTTGTTGGATCTAGTATTCTCCATCTACCACTTTGTTGTATATGACTTAGAGACGACTTGTGAGGATTCAGTGTTATATTTTGTGGTGACTTTGGGTGCCGTGCTCGTGGGAGCTGGTTTTTGTTGAAAAGTTTTACTTCTTTATGCAGTTTCCTTTTATATTTCTTCGCTTCGGCGTCGTATATATGTTGTGGTGGTTGTCTCCACCGTTGGGCGTGATTTTCTCCCATTTGGGATGCTTTTATTATTATCTATGTTGTACCCGTTTTCGGGGTTAGTTTTTACAAAGCAGGTGCTGCCGAAATTTTTAAGAACGAAAACTAAACTTAAAGATTTTTACTTGAAAATTTCCGAATATTTAAAACTATGTTTTTCTCCGTTGATCCAGTTTTGGGTGGTTTAGATTTCTGGGTTTCGGCTTACTTAAGTTGCGTACGCCTTTAGACGTTACGTAGTTTAAGTGCCGGTTACGGGCTAAATTTGGGTCGTGACAAAGTTGGTATCAGAGCGCTAGGTTTTTACCTTTCGGAGTGTAGGATGACCTTGGTATGATGGAGTAGGTAGCTTAAGCAGAGTGACGTAGCGTGTGTATGTTCCGCGGCTTACTTACGACACGGTACTCCGCCTAAGTGACCTTAGGACTTATTGATTGAAATTCCTTCCGTGATTGATATACATCCTTGTGATTCTATTTCCGTTTCCTTATCGAATCTTGTTTCAATTTCAAGCCCATATGCCGCCGAAGACTACGAGGGCACAGAGAGCGGCCGCGAGGGCCGAGGCCAGTGTCGACTCGTCTGATGCGAGGGTTGACCAGGGCGATACACCTGTGGTACCGGAGCACATTGCTATGATTAGGGCTGGTATGCAGGATCTGCGCCAGATTGTGGGGACTTTAGTAGAGGCCATTCGAGAACAGGGGCAGGCTGTTGTTTCACCCGTTGCAAGGACCACGATGGTACCTACTGATCCGCCAGTTGTAGTTTCAGCTCCAGAGGTTATTACCGTGTCACTGACGGAGCTCATGAGGCTGAGGCCTCCAGTGTTTACTGGCACAGATGTTACTGAGGATCTGCAGTCGTTCATCGACCGGATGGCCAGGATTTGGCGCTCACTCCGATGCTCCGATGAGAGATGGGTAGAGTTTGCGAGTTTCCGGCTGGAGGGTATGGCCCAGAAGTGGTGTGAGTCGTTGGAGAGGGGCAGAGCCACTGGTCTTGCTCCTATGACATGGGCTGAGTTTGTGACGTCGTTTCTTGCCCGTTTTCTTCCACCGAGCGTCAGGGATGTGCGAGCGCGCAGATTTGAGTCTTTACGTCAGACGCCGGGGATGACGGTGTCGGAGTATGATGTATTGTTTACTGAGCTGTCGGTGTATGCTCCGTACTTGGTGGCGACTGAGGAGATGAGGGTGAAGAGGTTTGTTCGAGGCCTGCTTACCCAGTTGTTCCTAGCCATCAGCATTCAGCATTGCGACACGTATGCGGCAGCTGTCGATGCAGCCCTATTGGTGGAGGAGCGTCTAGCTGAGTCATCTGTTGTTCCAGAACCGAAGAGGACTCGTACGGATGAGCCAGCACGAGGACCGAGGTTTGTCCGCAGAGGCAGAGTTCCATCAGAATCGGGGAGTAGCAGAGACGTAGGACGTGGCCAGTTATTCAGTTCTTATTCCCAGGAGGGCCAGCGACCGTCTTATGGATGTTTTGGTTGTGGCAGTTTGCAGCATCTTGTTCGGAATTGTACTGTGGTGCGTCAGAGAGGGCCAGCAGTACCGCAGGTTACCTTACCACCTTCTCCGCCTCAGAGAGCGTTGCCTCTTATTCCTGTTGTTGCGCCGTGTCAGACTCCTACTCAGAGAGGTCGTGGTCGTGGTGGTTTTGTGCCGAGAGGACGTGGTGGCAGAGGCAGAGGACAGCCAGTAGCCGGTAGAGGACAGGCACGGGTTTTTGCCTTGACTCACCAGGACGCTCAGGCGTCTAATGCTGTGGTTTCAGGTACCCTTTACTTATGTTCTTTTGATGCACATGTTCTTTTCGATCCGGGATCTACGCATTCGTATGTTTCTACGCACTTCGCGCCGAGGTTAGGCCGAGAGTCGTGTTTGCTAGATCAGCCGTTAGTAGTGACTACTCCTGTGGGAGAGTCGTTTGTTGCGCGGCACGTGTTCCGATCATGTGCTGTCCGCTTAGGAGACAGAGATCTGTCCGTCGACTTGATCCTTCTTGAGATGTTGGACTTCGACGTTCTGTTGGGCATGGATTGGCTAGCTACTTGCTATGCGTCCGTGGACTGCCGCGAGAAGACAGTTAGATTTTGTTTTCCCGGCGAGTCAGTGTTTGTTGTGCAGGGAGACCGTGGTGTCGCCCCTCACAGTTTGGTTTCTGTTCTGTGCGCTAGTCGGCTTTTGAGGAGGGGATGTCGGGGATTCTTAGCTTTCATTCATGATACTGGAGTTACGGTGGAGTCGTTGGACCAGGTTTCTACCGTGCGAGAATTTTCCGATGTCTTTCCCAATGAGTTACCTGGGTTGCCGCCAGAGCGCGATATTGAGTTTTTCATTGATCTGATTCCTAGCACGGAGCCTATTTCTATACCACCTTATCGGATGGCTCCGGCAGAGCTTAGAGAGCTTAAAGATCAGTTGCAAGAGTTGCTTGTTTTGGGACTTGTGCGTCCGAGTGTTTCGCCGTGGGGAGCTCCTGTTCTGTTCGTCAAGAAGAAGGACGACAGTATGAGGCTATGTGTGGATTATCGTCAGTTGAACCGAGTTACGGTGCGGAACAGGTATCCTTTACCCCGCATTGACGATTTATTTGATCAGCTCCAGGGTGCGAAACATTTTTCGAAGATTGATTTGCGTTCGGGTTATCATAAGTTGCGGGTTCAGAATGATGACATTCCGAAGACTGCTTTTCGTACGCGCTATGGGCATTATGAGTTTTTGGTGATGTCGTTCGGACTCACCAATGCGCCAGCAGCGTTCATGGATCTGATGAACCGGATTTTCAGGCCGTTCCTCGACCAGTTAATTATAGTGTTTATTGATGACATACTGGTCTACTCTAGGAGTCATGAGGAGCATGAGCAGCACTTGAGGATTACTTTGCAGATATTGAAAGAGCACCGGCTGTATGCTAAATTCTCAATGTGCGCATTTTGGCTTGATAGAGTTGACTTCCTGGGTCATGTGGTGACTGGTGATGGTATTCTTGTGGACCCGAGGAAGATCGAGGCTGCACAGCTTTGGCACAGACCTGTATCGGTGACGGAGGTCCGCAGCTTTTTGGGCTTAGCTGGTTATTACCGCCGTTTTGTGCAGGATTTCTCGAGTATCGCTGCACCGCTGACTGGACTGACCCGGAAGGGAATTCCTTTTCTCTGGACTGATGCTTGCGAGCAGAGTTTTCAGCAGTTGAAGACTCGGTTGACGACAGCACCGGTTCTTTCTTTACCTTCTGGATCAGGCGGCTTTGTTGTTTATTGTGATGCTTCTCGAGTGGGACTCGGCTGTGTTTTGACGCAGCATGATAGGGTAATTGCATATGCTTCTAGGCAGCTGAAGAAGCACGAGTAGAATTACCCCACTCACGATCTTGAGATGGCAGCGGTAGTCTTTGCGTTGAAGATTTGGAGACACTACTTGTACGGAGAGTCGTGTCAGATCTTCACTGATCACAAGAGTTTGAAGTACATCTTCCAGCAGCGAGATCTGAACCTGAGACAGCGCCGATGGATGGAGCTAGTGAAGGATTATGATTGTGAGATCCTTTATCACCCGGGTAAGGCGAATGTGGTAGCTGATGCTTTGAGTCGTAGGCCCGTGGGTAGCTTGTCCCAGTTGAGCGCAGTTCAGTGTCAGTCTTCTGCAGATTGGCAGCTCTTGTGTGATAGTAGAGTGCAGTTCGAGTTCACTTCCGCTGGGGGACAGCTTGCTCATGTCTGCGCCCGTCCACTTCTTTTTGATCGTATCCGTGAGGCGCAGCCCAGTGATGCCCGTTTGATTGAGATTCTTGAGCTTGTTCGGCAGGGGAGAGTTTCGGAGTTCATGATTGATGACCAGGGTGTGCTACGATGCGGGACTCGCTTGTGTGTACCAGATGTTGATGGGTTAAGACGCGAGATCCTAGAGCAGGCACATCAGTCGGTCTTTAGCGTTCATCCAGGTTCCACCAAGATGTACCGTGACTTGAGGGACTTCTACTGGTGGGAAGGGATGAAGCGTGATATATCGGACTTCGTTTCGAGGTGCCTGACTTGTCAGCAAGTCAAGGCTGAGCATCAGAGACCGGCTGGAGAGTTGCAGCCTTTACCCGTTCCGGAGTGGAAATGGGAGAAGATTTCTATGGACTTCATTGTGGGTCTACCCAGGACCAGTCGAGGGTATGACTCCATTTGGGTTATTGTAGACCGGTTGACGAAAGCGGCTCACTTTCTTCCAGTGAAGACCACTTTCGGTTATGCTCAGTATGCTCAGTTATACATAGATGAGATTGTGCGTTTGCACGGTGTTCCCACATGCATAGTATCCGACAGAGGCACCCAGTTTACTAGCCGTCTTTGGCAGAAGCTTCAGGAAGCTTTGGGTACCCGGCTGAGTTTTAGTACCGCTTTTCATCCACAGACCGATGGCCAGTCGGAGCGGACTATACAGACTCTGGAGGATATGCTCCGTGCATGTGTGCTTGATTTTGGTGGCAGTTGGGATCGTCACTTGCCGTTGATTGAGTTCTCCTACAACAACAGCTTTCAGGAGACTATTCAGATGGCACCTTTTGAGGCTTTATATGGTAGGAAGTGTCGATCGCCAGTCTGTTGGACCGAGCTTAGTGAGAGTTTGGTTTTGGGACCCCAGCTAGTTCAGGAGACCACGGAGAAGATCCAGCTAATTCAGGATAGGATGAGAGCAGCCCAGTGCAGGCAGAAGTCTTATGCCGACCGTCGTCGTCGCAGACTTGAGTTCGCAGTGGGGGATCATGTATTCCTGAGGATTTCTCCGATGAAGGGCGTTATGCGATTTGGGAAGAGAGGGAAGCTCAGTCCCAGATTTGTAGTTCCTTTCGAGATCCTTGAGCGAGTGGGTTCTGTTGCTTATCGTTTGGAGCTCCCGCCCAGTTTTCCGGATGTTCACCCCGTTTTTCTTGTGTCGATGCTTCGTAGATACCTTCATGATCCTTCTCACACGATTCAGCACGAGACCGTACAGCTTGAGCGCGATCTTTCGTTCACCGAGCAGCCGGTAGTTATTTTGGATCGGCTGGTGAAGAAACTTCGGTCAAAGGTCTTGCCATCTGTGAAGGTTCTTTGGCGTAGCCCGACTAGTGAGGAGATCACTTGGGAGGCCGAGAGCGAGATGCGGAAGAAATTCCCTCATCTTTTTGAAGGTACGCTTAGTATGAAATTTTAATTCGGGGACCGAATTTCTATAAGGAGGGGAGATTGTAACGTTTTAGAAATCGTTTTGCGAATTTTCCCGTTTTAGGACGAAATTGTCGGTTTTTCCCGTTTTAACCCGATTTCGATCAAACGACCGTATAAGCTTACCGACACCTAATTTGGCCAAAATAACGCGTGTGCGCGAACTTTGGGAGTATTTGGGAGGTTCTGGTTCAGATAGATTTTTTCCCGAAAAAAATATTATTTTAAGCGGTGTTTTGTGCACGTAAATCGGGAAAATTTTTCTTTTGTGAATAAATTAATTTTGTCACTAGAATTATTTTAGAAACTTCTTTTTAAATATCTACATATTTTTGGAGTGCAAAAGGAATTATTTTAAAAAGAAAAGAAAAGGTAAAAAGGTCGCAAAATGCATTTATTAGCTTTTATTACTCATTTTCCTAGCAATTTCTTCACCCAAAATTCACAAAAATACCCCCACTCACCACGGCCGACCCTAACTCCCCCATTTTTGTCCAAAATAATTCCATGCTCATTTCTCTCTCATTTCCTTTCAAAAACACAAAAAGATATCCAAAAATAAATCAAAAAAATTCCTATATAAATATTAAACCTTTTTCCTTCACTAATCCTTCATGGATCTTCTTCAAAGCTTGAGTTTTGGAGGCTAAAGTGATGGATCTAAGTTCTTTTTGGTGTTCTTGAGGAGGTATAATTTCTTAGCTTAATCCATAATTAATTGCTTTAATCTTTAACTAGCTAATTTAGTTAACTAGTTAAGTGCTTAGTTTAGCATTTAAATCATGATTAATTCATTATATTTGGTTTAAGAAATTCATGTTAGGGTTAAATTTTGATTAAGTGATTAGTATTTAATTCAAGTGTTAAATTGTGTTTTGGAAAAGAATAAGCTAGTAGAAAGTGTTAAAATTTGCTAATAAGCATTTTGTTTAATTAAGCAAAATTGCTTACTAGATTTTTGCTAAAACATAATTAGCGAGTGTAAAAAATATAGGATTGGTTTAGATAGCTTAGTTAATCTATTTTAAGGTATTTGTAATTGTTAGATTTGTTTTATCTTGAATCTAGTGCGATATATTGCGATAGGTTGCTTACTAGATTTCGGGGTTTTCCGACGTAGGGTTCGTTTGGTAGTTGCGAGGTTATATCCAGTGTATTCCTCGTAATTTTTGTGTTGTGTTGCGCGATCGGGACGATCGGGGTCCAGACTTGGTGTTTTATAGTTTAGCGACCCTAATTAGGGTTTTGGCCGGTATCGTGCGCGATAGATGCGCTAAGCGCGCAGTGTAATTTTCCGGGCGTTTTCGTCGCGTTTCGTTGTCTTTCCGTCATTATAGGATATTTAGCTTATGTGTTGTATTTATGAAATTTTAGGTTCGCAAGCAGGGACTTCGGGTGCTGCGGACAAGGGGAAGCAGGTGGTCGGATTTTCTTAGCTCGAGACCATCGGTGAGTAGATTTAACATCTACGGGGAAATCGCCCGTATGGCGTTATGCGTCGGGGCGAATATGATATGATAGCTGCATGTATTTGCATATTAGTTACTTTCATATGAATGTCATTGCATAGCATTATCTGTTGTACTTGACTCGTACCTTTAGATATAACACATTACTGACGGTTCATGTTGCACGAGCACTAAATTGTATGCTACACCCACACCGTCTGTAATTGCCATGACACGCACAAACACCTACATATGTGATATGATAGTGGATAGGAATGATTATAGTAGTAACTCATATTCTATTGTGCATATGAAATACTGTGGACACATACATACGTGATATTGCATTGGGCAGGAATAGTTAAGGTAGTGAACCTTATTCCACTTCACTTATATCTTGTTATAATTACCTATACATCATGCATACATATTGACATGTACACCCTCGTACTTGATTCCATGTGGATACTTAAACCCTGCTACACTTACATGTACACTTCATATGATACTGCATTTATTTTCGAAGGAATTGGGAACCGCATGATATGTTTTTAAAGCTAGATTCAATTTAAAGAGCGGTTTTCCCTTTATATGCTCATATTGATGTTTTATGTTGCATATATCAGTTTTATATGGATTTTACGCATTGAGATATGTATTTCATATGATTTATGGATTTGAGAACCGTGGAGGATATTTTCAAGAAAACATTGTATTGTTTGAAAACCCGGTTTCTCTTGATATGATATTTGATGCGTCCACCATGTGATTTCTCGGTTCTGAGATTTGGCTTGTGATACCCGATTCGAGGAGCGGGATGCACCGTCTGCGGGTACATGGTGGACCCGGTATGGTACCCCGGGTTGAGTGGTGATTTCGTGGTGTAGACGATAAACCTGACGGTGGGACCACTACCTACCGGTGATTGTATTTGGACTCGGCGGTTATCATGGAGATACCGACCGGAGTGAGGTATGACATTTCGTCAGGGCTAGTCATGGTGACAGTGCCTGAGTTATGAGGATTTACGTGTCAATGCTAGACACGGGTTTCATGATGTTTCGAGTGTCGGTGTTTGACACTCAGGTTTTCATGAGATATACAGGATGTGAGGGCCGATCTGAGGATGCGGTGCCTGAGGATTTGGGATTTGATGTGTCAGTGAGGGACACTGGTGTTTTTCCATGCTGATGATTTTTGCATGAGATTTTATATTATATCATCCCACACTCAGGATTATGTTGATATGCATTGTTTCATGTAGTTGTAGTACCCCGATGATGTACCTTTACCTGATTGTTGCACATTCACTTATCATACTTATGCTATCGGATTACTTGTGATAGATAGATCGCTGTTCGTGCATACTTGCGATTACTGTATGATGTTATTTACTATTCATGAGTTGTCAACTCACCCCCGTTGTGCCACAGTGTTGTGCAGGACTTACCCTCTGAGTAGTCGCGGCAGTGCATCTTTTCATCTCTACTTTTGCGGATACCGCTACGGTTGGCTGTGAAGCCTTGCTTTAGGTGGGTTGCGGTTATCTGTTTGTACTTTGTATATTTTTTGTTGGATCTAGTATTATCCATCTACCACTATGTTGTATATGACTTAGAGACGACTTGTGAGGATTCAGTGTTATATTTTGTGGTGACTTTGGGTGCCGTGCTCGTGGGAGCCGGTTTTTGTTGAAAAGTTTTACTTCTTTATGCAGTTTCCTTTTATATTTCTTCGCTTCGGCGTCGTATATATGTTGTGGTGGTTGTCTCCGCCGTTGGGCGTGATTTTCTCCCATTTGGGATGCTTTTATTATTATCTATGTTGTACCCGTTTTCGGGGTTAGTTTTTACAAAGGAGGTGCTGCCAAAATTTTTAAGAACGAAAACTAAACTTAAAGATTTTTACTTGAAAATTTCCGAATATTTAAAACTATGATTTTCTCCGTTGATCCAGTTTTGGGTGGTTTAGATTTCTGGGTTTCGGCTTACTTAAGTTGCGTACGCCTTTAGACGATACGTAGTTTAAGTGCCGGTTACGGGCCAAATTTGGGTCGTGACATATACCTCACGTCAGATGGCAGTTCTCTGGTGACAATTGTGCAGGTTAGTCTGTAGACCCGAGATCGTCATAGAGTCTTGTGTGATTCCCACTGTGCTTTGATTTCCACCTTACCACATCCCAGAGGGCGTGCAAAACGGTGGTTTTTGGGTACAGTCCCGAGTCATATGGAGGCAATGAGCGATAGGAGGGGTTTCGTCTCTCCCGGTATTGGGGGTTGATGTTGCGCTGTGCTCGATTGGCCATAACCGGGAAGTCCCTGGCCAGGGCTGATTTAGAGATTTACTGGTAAGAGTTACCAGTAGTTTCTCGACCCGTTATGAGCCTCACATCGGCACGACTTATCGGTTATTGGGTTCTGACGTTTACCACCCCTAGACTTGATATGCGACATATCAGACGAGGAGACCGTACTGTACGGGAAGTGGTACCGTTAGGCTTTTACAGGAGTTGGAGCAGGCTTGCTTGCTGATCTTTTGATTTCTCAATACCTGGGTAGCCGTTACGTCCAGCTAGTACCGCTGACGGCTTGTGGGTGCTTGATGTGATCATCACGTACTACCGGCGTATTGACGAGTCTTTAGAGTCCTACATAGAGGTTTTACTGGCTCAGGAAAAACGAAATAGGAGCACGTATATGATATGTGCGGGACCGAGAATACTGCGTGTATGTGATACCGTATTCTATTCTTGCGACTTTTTGTATCGGTCGGTTATATATGATATAGCCGGGTTATCGAATCAAGTGTTGATTCGATACAACGATACATTGGATGTTAGTCGGTTATATGAGATATAACCGGATTATTAAGTCAAATGTTGATTTAATAATTTAGTGTACAATTGTATATTTGATATACTAATTTACATTAACTAACATTTATTCACTTAAGGGTTTTTCTCACATGTGCACAACTTTAATATGTATGTGATATATATTAAAATGTGTTTTCTTTTTGTATCATGGTTGTTGATACATCATGCATGGGTGTGCAAGACATCCACCATTCTATTTTAAATGGTGGTTAATAATTATTTAAGATAATTACAAATTAGTGGACCTTTTTTCACAAGCATGAAGCTTGTAGAAGCTTGTGGATGCTTTGACAAAGTCCACTAACTTTATTTTACTTTAGATTTTTATTAACCTAACCATTTAGGATTAGCCATGGTAATGTCTCTACATGAGTTAGTATATGATACTCATTCACCATGTTTAGCTCACTCACTTGATCATTATCCTCATCATTTCTTTTCTTCATCTTCTTCTTCTTCTTTGAGCAAAAGTAAAGCTTGCTAGGGTTTCAAAAAGAGAGTGAAAGATTGTGAGAAATCAAATTTTAAAGAGAACCCACTTCCTATTTCTCCATCCTCTACTAGACTAACACTTTAGTTTAGGGTGTTTGTATCACTAATTCTCTAGTCAGTGAAGTAGTAGCTTGAGTTGGTATTCCCTCGACGTAGATCATCTTCGGCCTCGAAGACTTCAAGCATGGACGCTTCTTTCGCCTCGTGAAGCCATGCAAGAGCCCGGGAGAACCATGATCACAGCGAAGGGACTACAACAAGGAGCTTTAGAAGTGAAGGACCGATCTACAAAGGTTGTATTTCGTATTCACTTATTGGTAAATGTAATTTACTTGCATGTGAAACCCTAATTATCTAGCAAAGATCTTGTTTAGGGTTATTCGGCACGGCTAAAATTTTAAACGGGCATGGTTGATACCTTGTAGAACCTTATTAGAGTGCCTAGTAACCCTACAACTAATATATATACTTAGGAGTAAAAATATCATGAAACCAATGTGTCAAGCATCGACACAAAAATACTGATCTATCAGGTGCTGTCACCACGACTGGCCCCCTGATATGTATGTATCATACGCCATTCTAAAACCCGAGTGTCCAGCTTCGACCCTCGTTTTTCGACGTATCCATACATACGTGACCCCGTCCTGTATCCCCACGATACCCGTCGAGTCAAAGGTTCTGTCACCGGTAGGTACTGGCCCACCTTCCAGGCTCATCGGCATGTACCGTCGATCATCTTGCCGAGGGGAACCATACCGGGCTCCACCATGTACCCGCACACGACCTCGTCTACACTTCGTATCGGGTAATAATACAAAGCTCAGAACCGATAAATCTCATGGTTGACGCTGAAATATCATATCAATAGAAACCGGGTTTTTCAAATAATGTAGTATTTCATGAAACAACTACGATCCTCAAATCCAGAAAACATCATGAAAAATCCATATCTCAATGCGAAAATCCATGAATATAATATATGCAACATAAAACTGTAATGTGAGCATATAAAGGAAAAACCTCTATTTAAAAGCAACAAGTTAAAATATATATCATGCGGGTCCTAATTTTTCCAAATCTATATAACATCAAGTAAAGGTAAAACATGTAGCTATAGCAAGATATATGTGTAAATATAAATGTATAGCAAAGTATATGTATCTACCTATCAGTAATGATGTAATATACCCTCCAGGTATAAGTGTAAGTATGTATGCGAGGTATACATGTAGCTATGTCTCATGTGTGTATATACCTATCACTATTGGTACAATACCAAATAGGTATACAAGTAACTAGCATGTAAGCATGTCCAGGCATATGTGTAAGCATGTAGGTATACAGGTATGCTATATATCATATGCAACAAGGAATATGAATCAATGTCTCAATGTCCCTAACTAAACAATATCATATATGTATGTGTGTTGTGCGTGTCATGGTAATTATTGACGGTGTGTGTGGCATACAATCAGTGCTCGTGCAACATTTTCCATCAATAATAGTGCAGTGTCCTAAGGGTACAGGTCTAAGAACAACAAGTAACTAAGCAATAAGGTGTATGCGCAACTCTATATATGCAATAGAATGTGCGACAATATCATAACATCTCTAGCCCAGACGCATAACGCCATGCGGGCGATTCCCCTGTAGATGTTAAATCTACTCACCAATGCTGCTAGCTAAGTAAAGCCTACCACCTGTTTCCCCTTCTTCGCAGCGCCCGAAGTCCCCGCCGGTGAACCTAAAACATAACACAACAACGCAAGTATATATTAGCAATCGATCAATAACACGTAACAACTACGTTTAACCAACGCACCAACTCCAAGCGTACTTTCAAGTGTTCGTAGTGTGGCTAACGAGCATAGTGACACAACGAAACCAACTTAAGAGCAAAAGCTACACAAAGACACTAACGACATCGGCACGACCCTAGCTAGGAACGCAAAGCGACACAACTACCAAGCCTAGACACTGATCGTACCGATTGCGCATTCAAAACACAATAATAAATGTAGAATCTAATATAAATAACGTCGCAACGTCAAAAGAAACCCATGCCTAAACTTACCGAAATCTAGTAAGCAGCATATATCATTTTAGCACAAAATTACAAGTTTTTACCAAAACTAGAATTTACAAACTTCATGATATAGCAAGATTAAACCATTCTTACCTTTACTATAATTTTAATCTTGCCTAATTAGGATTTAGTAAAAGTCTAGTTTGTAATTAGCTTAATTTTACAATTAGGAAAATATCATTAAACAAACTAACAACTAGGTTTAGTTTTCATATGTCTAAAATTATCAACTAACCATTTCACTAATCAAAACCCTAATTTAATTAACAAAACCCTTACCAGAAATTCTAAATATGAAATTAAAAGCTGAAATTAAACATCTAAATAAGCTAATTAAAGTATTAACACCACATAAAGAGATTAGGGTTTGGATTTATACCTTCAAAGAAACACAACTTGAAACTAGAAAATCCAAAGATTAGCCTACAAAAATCATCACTTGAATGAAGAACAAAGCTTGTTTAGTGAAGAAGAATGAAGGGAAATGATTTATATTTGAGTTTTTTTTGTTTATTTATGATTTTTTGATGATTTATTGGACTTGGAAAAAGAAAATGGGGTGAAGGAAAATGAAGGGCAGCAAGGGGAAGGGGGCTCGGCCATTTCAAGGAGGGGGATATTTTGTGGATGAGTGTGGAAAGAAACTAGCTAAAAACAACATTAATTGCAAATTAATGCAAATGCCAAATTTTCTTTTCTTTTCTTTTCTTTTTCTTTAAATTTTCATTTTAATTCACAAAATGTCCAGATATTTAGGTGAAAAGGTTAAAAACATAATCTACGATTAACTTAGCATAAAACCACATTAGTAGTAATTAACGCACATAAAAATGTAATTACCACTAAAAAAGTGCACAAATAAAGTATTAAAATAATATTTTAATTAGAGAAAAATTCTACGTAAATCAAAACTTTCCATTGACCCCCAAAGCCCGCGCACTAGCTTCATTCTAGATAAACTAGGTGCCATGAAGTCTATACCGAAGTTTGATCACCATCGGGTTAAAACGGAAAACACCGACTATTTTACCCTAAAACGGAAAAATTCGCAAAACGATTTCTAAAACGTTATAGTAGTGAGGGAGTGATGGAGATGATGAAGATGAAGGAAATAATGGAGAAGTGAAGGGAATGGGGCAGCCAAGGCTCTCTCTCTCTCTCTTAGCCTCACTCTCTACTCATAATATCTTCCTTACACTCTCTCCCAAAATATATAATTTTTCCAACGCATCAATCCATATTCCATTCACACTCTTTTTGCATTTCTTTTCTTTTCTCTTCTCTTTTGTTTTTCTTCTCACAACTTCACAAAACTCAACACTTAGCACAAACACAACACATGCACACATGCACATGACATGTTCACAAGTCGCGTAAAAAGGTAAAAATACGGATTTGCCAAAAATTCGATAAATTTCAATAAAATAAATAAATCATTCTATTCTCCAATAAATTTCAAAATATTGGTATACACTTATACCACTTTACGAAAATTCTAATTTCGCAAATTGGGCAGTTTTCACGAAATATATTATTTTAACATTAAATTTCCAAAAATAATATTTTATATTTCTGAAATGTTACAATATTCCCCCTTAAATAAATTCGGTCCCAGAATTTAAATTTAACTCCCCACATATTAAAACATTTCAATAATCGGCTCAAATCAACGGGGCTCCGAAATCACGGAAGATACAGAAATACCACAGCGCATCCTGTGCGCCTGAAAACAAGTATGAAACTCAATATCGAACGCCGTCAAGCGTCACTCAAGTCCTCCGATTTGCACACATATCATCGGAGTTACAATGAAGATACAGATCTCAAAATCCACAACCGAAAACCAATATGCACTGTTCAAATACTATAATACGAATATAGTATGCATCCTTGGAACAAGCTCTAACAACTGAATAAAACATATGCAAAATCTTTTCTGAAACGCCGTGTGATGCGTAACTCATGTCACACGTGACTGACACTCATTTATGAAGTAATAAATGCATGTTCATATATGTTTTGCCAAAATATACGTCCCGCCCTTTTAAAATATCCCAAAAGGTTTCCCTTTGTAAACGTTCGTGTCTCTCGCGGACACGTACCAAATAGCGAGACTATTTCTCCTTTTTGAAACCTCTTGGTAAACATTTTATGCATCCAAAGTACTCATGCACTGTCCTCAGATCAGTCATGTTCGGATACTATATAATATAGTACCCACCATGAAAGTAAAGTGCTCAAGAGCAAAATTATCCTCAAATAGCGTATCCAATAATCACGTGCGTCTGGTGCGTACAGAAATCAAATCCAATACAAGTGCCACAAAATGCACAAAAGCAAAATTAAGTGCAACGGATGTGCACGACAACAACATCTAGTGCATATATAGTGCACGAAAATCATAATCCAGTGCAACTAGCATGCACGAATGAAAACCCCAAATCGAGTGCATCCGGTGTGCACAAGATCACATCTCCCATCATGCTCCCAACATGCGCGAAATCCAAATCAAGTGCATCTTTTATGCACAAATGAAATCTAAATCAAGTGCATCTGACATGCACAAATTAAATCGCATCCAATATGGACGGATAAAATCTAAATCAAGGGCATCCAACATACACAAGTAAAATCTCCCTCAAGTCCATCCGATGCGCACAAAATCCAGTACCAAGCGCCTAATATACGCAAAAATCTGACACAAGCGCGTCAGGTCCGTATAAACCATTTGGTGCAGTAGCATGCACGAAAACGAACATCAAGTGCAAGCGCGCACAAAAACACAAATCTGATAACACGATGCTCAAAGACATAAATCGGGTGCAACCAAGGCACGAAGTATAAATCCAATGCAACCAATGCACGAAATAACAATCTAGTGCAACAAATGCACGAAATACGAATCTGGTGCAACAAATGCACAAAATAACAATCTCGTGCAACAAATGCACGAAATACGAATCTGGTGCAACAAATGCACGAAATAACAATCTAGTGCAACAAATGCACGAAATACGAATCTGGTGCAACAAATGCACGAAATACGAATCTGGTGCAACAAATGCACAAAATAACAATCTAGTGCAAAAAATGCACGAAATAACCAAATCCAGTGCATCCAGTGCACGAAATACAAATCCAGTGCATCCAGTGCACGAAATACCAATCCAGTGCAACAAATGCACGGGAACTCATCAATAACTCAAATGCGTATAAAAGCAACACTAAGTGTACCAAGGTGTATAAAAATAATAAACGTGTGCAACTGCGTGCACAAAACATGAATCAATGCACTGCAAGCATATGTGAGCTATACCGAGTGCAGAAATCAAATCGAGTGCGTACCATACGCACAAATCAAATCAACTGTATGAAATCCACGACATCATAACCACGTGCAGCCAAGGCATAAAACCGATATCAAGTGCAATAATATGCACAATCATAAACCAACACAACGGTGTGTAAAACGTAAATCAAGTGCACTAACTATGCACAAAATGTAAATACCCAGTCGGTGCAGTCATGGTGCACGAAAACGATATAATGAAACTCAATCATCAAAACTCAAATCCAAGCGATATAAGCGTGATACTCGGATCACCAATGCAAATCGAAACAAATGACATTGAGGTACACCTCCTACAATGTTGAAAAATGTCGGTGCGCCCAAAACTGGCAGAGCAAGAACATCCGCTTGCCTCCTGCTCACGGTCTGGCGTCCTCTGTCTTTGGTTCCTCATTTCTATGTGGATTACCAATATCGCAATCCATCAGCTCACTAGCCCGGTCAGGTGTGCTAACGGAAACGATTCCGCTCTGGCACTCCTCTGGTCATCTCTCGGCCAATAAGTATGACCACTCATAAAGCAGCACGTCACTGGCGTCGGCCTCTGGGCTTCTGAATACACGTAACACAACTGATCCTCGGTGTAATTCTTATCGCAGTAGTGTCCTGGAAAGAACCTGCTCAAGGTCTTTTCTAATCTCTCCTATGCCAAACTATACGAAGGCTGGTACTCTTGCATAATCTTTTCTCGTTTTCTGGACATCTGCGTTCTCAGCACAGCATTTCCTCGGGAACTGGCCGTATCCCAATGCCTCTGTATACATATCAGATCTCAAATCTCAACAGGGAGTAACAACAGTTCGTTAACATCTCGCACGAACCTCTTGCTCCACCCGTCTTTATTATCGTCCACTTCGACGTCACATCATGCTATCTGCGTACTGCAAATTTTCTCGGCTATAGTTAATCCGGAATCTCTCACACGGACTCAAAATCGCGAACTCAGTAACTTCATCACTCTGTAGAAAATCTCTAGCCGAACACGTCCTCGGGAACTAGTCCCAACAATTGGAGGAATACACAATACTCGTCCGTTCTCGATCAACTCACCACGCATCTGGGTGAGGTCCTCTATCTGAAGATGTCCCATTTACTGATCTCATATCGGATCATCCAACGAACAACGTCATCTCTGTATCAATCTACTCTAGATCCGAGTAAGACTCTCCACACAGGAAATTTTCAAATCAACTGGGCCTGCGTCGACACATCAAATCTAACGAATCACCTTCATATATCAACTCGAGATAGACAAGCTATCTCATGTCGCATCTCTTCCTGAAAGCTCCAGCGATCTCAGCTCATAAGCCCTGGAAGGGACATCACATCAATCTCAGCAACAGCTGGGTCATCTGTCTGTACGGTAGACGACATCACAATCTTTGAGGTACGCTGTACATCAACAGTCCTCTCACAATCGACAGCCTCTATCAATGTCCCGATCATACTGTCACGATCCAAAATATTAGCTCGTGACCAGAACTTGAATCACGCAACGTCTAAAGGCATAACGGAATTCAATTAAGTTGAAATCCAGAAATCTAAACTTTTTTAAGAAAATAAAGAAGGTGAAGTTTTGAAATAAAGGTATAATGAAATCAAGTTTTTTTAAATCCATGGAAAAAAGGACATAAATAATGCAAATGAAATTTACAAATTTGAAAACATGTTTCGTCTTTTAAAAATTTGGGCAACACCTCCTTGGTATATTTTGATCCAAAACCACAATATAAGATAATATAAAGGCATCCCTAAGCGGGAGCTAGCTCTTCGCCAACCAGCGGATCACAACCACACAAGACAGTAAATATAAGTATACGACCCCCAACGGCGAAGTTCCCCACAAAAGATAAAGAATAAAGCGAGATATCAACCTAAAATGCGAACATAAAACCCATCGCTCAAGTCTCGCACTACAAGTCTTGCTAAGTCTCATTACTTATACAATTACCAGTTTTGACTGATGGAGTTGACTAGATACAATATGAAAAATATATACAAGAGGGAGCACGATACAAATGTCCCACCTGCCAAAGAAAAACACCCGAATGCAACTGTGTGCCAGCGAAGCTGCTACTGATCCATGCGGTCAAACTGCAAGAACTGTGGCACAACGGGGGTGAGTTGCGAACTCGTGAGTAGAAAAAAACATCTACAAGTAGAAATCGAATAAACAACGACTCCTAGGCCAACTATATCATGAAGGTAATACTATGATATCGAGGGTGACCATATCTACACATGTTCCAATAATATACTCAAGGACTATCTGCATATAGAGACAATCCAACAATATAATCAATGTATGTATGCATGTGGATCTCGTCCACGTGTCAACCAATGAAACAACAATATCATGCATGTAAATATCATAAAAACATATGCATGAAAATATGAGGATATAAATCAATGTGTGTCCCTCGTGACACATCAAAATCATGGAACTGGAGTGTCCAACCTCGACATTCGAAAACATCATGAAACCCGTGTCCAGCATCGACACGTAAATCCTCATTTATCTCGGGCTCCGTCTGCGGGATCGACCCGCGGGCTCAGGCAGACGTGTCGGCCCATATCCATCTCTGGAATCCGGTCGGTATCCTCTGGTTAACCGCCAGGTCCAACCAATCACCGGTAGGTACTCGCCACGCTGCTAGGCTCATCGTCTACTCCACGAAAAACATTCTCGCCTCGGGGAACCATACCGGGTCCACCATGAACCCGCAAACGGATCATCCACCACCTCGAATCGGGTTTCACATATCACACGTCTCAGAACCGAGAAAACGCATGGTGGACGTACTGAAATATCAAATCAGGAGAAACCGGGTTTTTAAAACAGTACATACTTTCTTTTTAAATAGCCACGGTTCTTAAATCTAAAAATCTCATGAAAACAACATATCTCAATGCGTAAAATCATAAAGCATGATGTATGGGAAATATGATAGAAATATAAGCATATCCGTATATCATGCAACTGTTGGAGATAGTGCCCTCAGAGTCAATTATTGGATCACATGCACGTGATTGCAATGATTGAGGGAGGACCTATACCGGTAGGACAGTCTTACTCAAGATGATAGTATGCTATCTGGTTTATCTTTATCATCGTGTACTGCTTTAGGTGACCTGACAGGTCGCTATTACACGTTGATAGAGCCCATAGGATTCTTGCTTGACTGCCAGCAGTATGAGGGCGATCATATACGTGGGAGCTGGTAGTCTATAAGCACATCCTTAAAAGGTCCCTAGTCGTGGGAGTTTCGAGACAGGGCATCGATACTCCAGAGTAGACTAGTGTATAAAGTCGAGACCCCGACGAGGGGCGGTGGCCGGTCTCACAAGCCTCTGGTGTCAGTTGGTTCACCTAAGATGTATACAGGTGCTCATTGGGTTATGAGTACACCGGACAGGACTCGCCGGAAACATGCTAGTTGGTCTTATACCTGACGTCAGATAGCAGTTCCCTGGTGACATGTGTACAGGTTAGTTCATCGACCTGAGGATCGTCATTTGTCTTGTGTGAGTTCCCACTGTACTTTGATTACTACCCTACCACGCTCAAAGGAGACGTTCAAACAGGTTTTAGTTGGGTACAGTCCCGAACCACATTGAGGTAGTGAGCGGATCTTCAGGGGTTCGTCTCTCCCGGTATTGGGGGTGAGGACGCTCTGTGTCTAGGAGAGCCATTACACAAAGCCCTCGACCGAGGCAGGAGATTTACTGGTAGGTATTCCAGTAGTATCTCAGGGTGTTCTGGGCTACACTCCGACACGACTTGTACCGCTTTTGGGGGTCTGATTTTCACCAACCCCCTAGGCCCGCCATGCGATGCTCATAGACGAACGGACCGAACTGTACGGATATTGTCACTGACAGGCTCAGTAGGGTGTCAGGATGAGTTCGCTCATCGACGTCCCTTTTGGTCAATACCTGGTAGCCCGTTACGTATAGGCTAATACCTCTGACGTGCTAGTGGTTAAATCCACAACCAAAGTATTGACGAGTCTTTAGAGTCCCCCACAGACCAGTTTCTCAAGTTTCGGGCGAAACGCTGTAGAGGCCGTATGGAGATATGGCAGGGTTCGATCAGATACGTGCGGCATTGCACGGATCAGGATCGGACGGATAATACTAGCGGGCTTTGGTTTGAGCCGGATACTAGTATAGTACGGTGCAGATTTTGTCTCATTGCAGTTGTATTTCGGTCGGAATACAAATGCGGGTATGTATATACAGTAGCAGGGTTTTCCTGTAATTTATTACGGGATCAGTTTTATGAAGTTGCCAGTTTGTTTTCCGTTTCGGCCATATTTCTTTGTATCTATCATTGGCTGAAGATTGATGGAGGAGGGCTTATTTGCATTTGTGCAAATAAGCATTTTGGAGGGTTGTCTTTGCACATTGTAGTGTCATGATGGTTGCACCATCCCTTTACTTCTTGACTTCTTCATGATTGCTTGGCTTTGGAGTAATGATGATGGTTGGTGGAGTGTGGGTTTGTTTTTGTGATCATTTCATTTCATGATAACATTTGATCTCTCTCTTGCATTATTGTTGCTCTCTCTCACACACATAGACACCCCCTTTCATTCTCACTCTCTTCTCTTCCGGATGCCATGGCCGGCCAAGGAGAGGGAGCTGCCCATTTTTGTGTGGGGGATTTTTGATTCTCTCATGCTTGCAGAAATCCCCAAGTTCATCACAAAGTTCCATATTTCATTTCCTCCACCAAAGGCAACTTCCTCAAACCCCAAATGAGACATAGAACACTACACGTATTCTACAGCAATCCTTGGGCACGTCGGCTTGCCAACTTCGTGCCCGAGTTGCCTCGGTCCAGAGGTGGGATCCTGTAAAAGAAGCCGGCGACGTGGTGCCCTTCCGGCGAGGAGGTGAAGACCGGAGATTCCGCGGGGAGATCGGGACGACGACGAGAAGACCGAAGGACACGGATCGCTCGGTATATCCCTCTACCCCTTCTCTTGTTAGCTAGGACTAGATTTATTGCCCGATCCGGGATTTTTGTGCGCGGTGGTGCCGGTTTACAAGTACGTAAAAAGTTTCGTTTCCGTATTCCGGCGTCGGATTGACGGTCGGGGCGCCGCCATGCACTTACAGTGGTATCAGAGCCTCGCCATTAACCTAGTCTAGCTTTGTCTAATATGTTTACATTTCCGATCGAAAAAAATTCCAAAAACCGCATTTTCATGTGCATCAGTTTCTGTCGAATTTTTTTTGGCTCCAAAATTTTTTCAGGTTGTTGCAGAATGATGTACAGGGAATTCTAAGACTTCTGTAGAAATTTGATCACGTGAACACACTATACGACCGCGGAACCGCGGCCAAACCCATGCTTGGGCCGCGGTTCCGCCACAGTCTTTACTGTTCAGTGTATCAAATTTTTACAGATTGTCTCTGTGTTGAAAATATGGGTTTTGGAACATTCTTTTTGGGCCCAGATTTTCTATGAGTGCTACAGTAGTGCATGTGGGCCCACTAAGGAAAATTTGATCGATCGAAAATTTTAAACACATTAGTTCACAGTATTTACATTATATCTGCGACCGTGAATTTCACTCGTACGGTAAATCCTATCTAACTGCTATAGCCCGGTTAGACGGATTTGCGAACGAGACATTCACGTTGTTGTTCTGTGTTGTGCTATGATGTTGCAGATTGGTCGTGGGGGATAGCCTGGATGCAATGCTAGTACAGTTTTTGTTGTATTATGTACATTTGATATTGCGGGGCGAGCGTCCGACATGTGGACTGTCGTCACTTCCTGATTGTATATTATTCTTTTGGGGCACGACCTGGTTGAGGTCGATGTACCCGTTGTATGTATATTTTACTTTCTGTACTAGGATTACCTCAAGGTGGGGTGCACGGATAGCCGGGTTCTAGAGGGCAACGGGCCCGCATCTCATGGCATTGAGACGGAGGAGGCTTCACTCTAGAATTGGCGGGCTATTCGCCGCACTCGTAGGGGGTACAGGTTGACCCAGGAGGGGTGCCCAATGTTCCCCTCCGAACGGCGGCCGGGACGCGAGGACGTCTAAGCCTGGGATTCGGGGGCAGATGCTAATTGGTGCTATCCGTCCACCTCCCCGAAGATGCCAAGTTAATTTATGGCACCGTGCATCGGAGGTTTGAACGGATGCGTCCGATGTAGCAGACTTCGTCAGATTCCCCCTCGCTTGAGGGGTTTTTTGATTGTGGGGACGCTCTTCCCTGCAGGCGCATGCCCCTGCAGTTAATTACGCTACCGCATCGCGGTAACCACTTTCTCCTTCTCCAGATGGTCACTTCGTGTCGTGTGTGTTTATTTTATGTTTTGTTGCCCGTGGATTGTTTACGGAGACCGAGTTATGTCGTCGCCCGTAGGGCGTGGACTAGCCCAAATCCGTATTATCTTAGATTTGGGTTTGGAGGTTTGGTTTGAGGATACGTTAGCCATATTTGAGGCTAAGATCAACTCAAACGTTTGTTAAGGATACGTTAGTCTAATTTGAGACTAAGATCAACTTAACGGGATCGTTTAGATCCGACAAAAGAGCATTTGGACTCCATTGTTCCAGTTTAGGAACATAGTGGTCCATTGCATATATGGCCGTCGGGACCCGTCACCTCTCTGACGACGTTGAAGGATTACAACGACAGATGTCAGAGGAGTTCAGAGATATACCCTTGAACCAGAGTTAATTGGGGGGATCTATAGTCCAGTTTGAGACTAAAGTCTGTTTGAAAGGTTTAAGGATACGTTAGCCATATTTAAGGCTAAGATCAACTTAAACGGGATCGTTTACATCCGACAAAAGAGCAGACGTGGGCTCTATTGTTCCAGTTTAGGGACATGGTGGTCCATTGCTAGTTTAAGGACATTGCGGTCCATGGGTAGTTTAAGGACATTGCGGTCCAATGTTAGTTTTAAGATATATCGGTCAAGGTTAAGGACGTCGTAGTCCATGGGTTTAAGGACCCCACAGTCCGTTGTTAGTTTTAAGACATCTCGGTCAAGGTTAAGGACGTCGTATTCCATGGGTTTAAGGACCCCACAGTCTATTGTTAGTTTTAAGACATCTCGGTCAAGGTTAAGGACGTCGTAGTCCATGGGTTTACGGACCCCACAGTCCCTTGTTAGTTTTAAGACATCTCGGTCAAGGTTAAGGACGTCGTAGTCCATAGGTTTAAGGACCCCACAGTCCGTATCAATGCGTGGTCATCGGGACCCGTCACCTCTTTGAAGACGTTGAGGGATTACAACGCCAAGTATCAAAGGAGTGAAGGGATGTACCCTGGAACCGGAGTGGATTAAATAGTCTTTGGCCCAATTTGGGATCAAGACCAATTAATTATGTTTTGAGCCCATTAGCCCAGTTAATTACGAATTGAGGACTTATGGCCAGCTTGGGCTAAGTCCAATCATGTCTGGGATATCGGCCCTCCTGTTGGTCCCTTGAAGGAGAGGCTTTGCCTCTGGCCATTTAGCCAATTGGGCCAGTGCCTAGTGTTAAACACTAAAGACCAATCAGTGTTGAACACTAGAAATGAAATTGATAACTCAGTGTTTAACACTAAAAGATAGTTGGTGTCAAATACCAGCAACAAGGCTTTCAAATTAGTGTTAAACACTAAAACAGACCAGTGTTAAACACTGGCAACAGAAATCCCGAATTAGTGTTGAACACTAAGGTAATCAGTGTTGAACACTGCAAATAAAGTTCTTTGCTTAGTGTTGAATACTAAGGCCAAACAATGTTTTAACACTGAATTCAGGGGTTCCAATTTAGTGTTAAACACTAAGGCAAGAGGGGTCACGTGGTAAAACGTGAGGGCGCCCTCCCTTCATTTGTTCTTCTGAGACTATTGCATCTTTTAGAGCATCACGTGCTATCACGTGACGGGTATTCAAACGCTTGTATGTTAAAGCTTCTGCCAAGGATCACGTGGGTCACGTGAGGCACTGCCTCAAAGGGGCTCTTTATAGATCTTTTGAGGGGGGGTCACGTGGTGACACGTGACCCTGCTTTTCTGTAGTTGTTTAGAAGATCTGTTAATCCTTTTCATGAATTACATTCCTCGTAGGGTTGAACCCTGGCAATAATTTCAGAGGAATTAAATTCCTACTTCCTTTTGAAGAGTTGAACTCTGAATTTCCTGTAGGAATTAAATTCCTCATATATGTGAAGAACAGAATAGGGTTAAACCCTATTAAAAGCTTTGGGGAATTAAACCCCCACTCTCTGTTAAAGAATTATTCTGGGGAATAAGATTAAGGGAATTAAATTCGTGCTGTTTTAACAGATATAAGTTCCTAACTAGGGTTAAACCCTGATTCTTTTCATTCTGAAGGAATTAAATTCCCATAACACAGGGTCAAACCCTAATTTTATTTTAAAGGAATAAAATCCCTATAGTTCTGTGAGAATTAAATTCTCGTGCTTCCATTCCCTCTCTATGCTTTGGATCTGCATGGCAGGATCTCAACCCATTGAGAATTAAATTCTCAACTCAAGGGGAGATGTGCACTTTACAGATTCTCCATCAAAGAGAGAAGAAATATGTCCTTATGTTTTATATCAGAGTTAAACTCTGTTGAGAATTAAATTCTCTTTTCTTTCAATGAAACCTTCCCTTTCTTACCTAGGGTTTTCTTTTGCAGAAGATCCAAATTCTTCTAAAGTATTCCGGGCTCTCTCTTTTCTTCCCTCTGCGTATTATATTTTTTTTCTTGTGTGTCTCTTGTCTCCTATTTATAGGAGAAGCAGCCGAGTCATTTCGTTTTTGATGAATCTTCCATTGGGAGATTTGATTTGTATCCATCATTCGTTTTGGACCTTTGGATTATTAGGTTAATTTTATTCACCATTGGATTTTAAATCCAGATAATTCTCCTTTGTTACTTTGGTTAGATTTTAAGGGGAAATCTTTCCAAATTCGAGATTTTCCCATAGATAGATGATATTTAATCACCTTTAAATCTTTAATTCAATCGGTTCTTTTGGAAAGATTTGAGAGGTCTTTTCTCAGAATTTAGTTCTGTTAACAAATAGGCTTTGAAGTTGGTCACGTGTGGCCACATGACCCTTGGTCACGTGTAGGCACGTGACCCCACTGGAACAAGCCTTCTTCTTTCTTTTTGCGCTATGTCTTCTGGTTGCTGCTTAACCGTCACGTGCCATCACGTGACCCCTGGTCACGTGTGAGCACGTGACCCTCGGCTGGACTCTTTTTCTAGATTTAAACGGAGAACAAGTCTGCTGCTTTGAGTATCACGTGCCAACACGTGACCCTGGTCACGTGGGAGCACGTGACCTCTTCTTAAGCCTTTTCCTTGATTTGATCAGGGAACCGGTTTGCCTTTGAAGCCGCTTTTAATTGTCACGTGCCAACACGTGACCTAGGTCACGTGGGAGCACGTGACCCTTTCTGAACACCTTTTCTTTGATGTAATCGGGAAGCTGAATTTGTCTTGCTGATGGTTTTAGATGTCACGTGCCAACACGTGACTGCTGGTCACGTGTAAGCACGCGACCCTTTTCTGAAGCCTTTTCCATATGCTTTTTTGATTTTAAATCAGGAAACAAATGCCCCCACAACGTTGTTCTCACGTGTCCGCACGTGAGTGCAACGTTGTCACCTTTTGTGACCGTTGGATTCCTCTAGGGATTTGGGGAGATGAAACGTCTCCATCACCTCCTATAAATACTCACGTTTCTTAAGAAGAGCCTTCACTTTGCTGACCTTCTTCTTCTGAGAACTTTTTCCCTTGAGAATTTAATTCTCTTCTTCCAGAGCTTAGTTCTCTGCCTCGAAACATTTTCAGAGTTTAACTCTGTTTAAAAGGACTCTTCCTCCTCAGGTAATGGTGATCGAAGCACCTTCATTTTGACAACACTCTCTGGATTTTAAATCCATATCAAGGGTTTCACAAAGAACCCATTTTTCTCTAAGTTCTTTAACCAAAATATGAGACCACTTAACCTCCAACAGTAGATCTCTTAGGGTTTAGATGATCCTTTGGGAGATGATGATGGCGGTTCAAATCCATGGAATTTAATTCCATCCCAAAAATGTTTCTGGGAATTTCATTCCCTTCTCTTAATAAGGAATTTAATTCCAATAAAGGACTCAATTTCTTCACACGGAGGCTTCTTGGGGTCTCTTGACCCGAGGTTGTCCTTCTGCAATTAATGAAATATGAGCTTTGTAATGATGTCTTCTGTGGGAATTTAATTCCTTTGATCTTGTTGGATACATTATAGAGCCCGAGACAGATCCTGTTGGGGGAATGTGCATGGTCATCATTCTTTATTTAACGAGGATATTCCCTTTGTTTTATTGTAACTATTTGGTCTCATTATTAGTGAGCCGTCATCCGGATTCTGTGGGGCCCATGTGTTTTGTAGCCAATGGTCCCAGAAAACTCTGCTGTTGCTTTCTTTAACTAGTCTTCATGTTCATGCATGGATATATATTGCTGACCTCGCTTTTAACGGTCTTCTTTTATTGGATTTCAGGTGCGATGGTTTCTGTTCCGTGCTTTCCCTTTTCTCGCTCGGAGGCTGCTTTTCCTCAGTCGCCATCTGATGAGGAAGCGATGGCGATGATCCGGGCCCATGACCCGAACTGCACCAACCTTCTTCAATGGGGATCTTGGTATAGTCAGATTATTCAGGGTCGCCGGAGTTTTCTTTGCGCGGTACCGACGGAGCCCACTTTCCCATTCTTACCGATGGACCCTCCAAGGATGGTTTTTTTCTGTGGAAATGCCCAACTGGACTCCAACGGGGAGGCTTGAGCCTTCGACGACCGGTATTCCGAACCATCCGATCCCGGCCATAGACAT
Source organism: Agapanthus africanus (assembly GCA_030015575.1). Lineage (NCBI taxonomy): Eukaryota > Viridiplantae > Streptophyta > Magnoliopsida > Asparagales > Amaryllidaceae > Agapanthus > Agapanthus africanus. The sequence goes on along the minus strand of JASDDO010000012.1, from coordinate 290,124,677 downwards.
CTTGGGGCGGCGTATCTGCCAGGGTGAGGCCCACCCATGGGGGCAAATTTATAAGATAGGGCTTACTCCTCGGCACCCTACGGGCTACCTTCTCTGGGCTCGCTACATCCTTTCTGCCCATTGTACGCGGTTGCAGAAAGTCGGGCTTTATCAGGCCATATACGCGTCACTCTTCCATTATAAGTCCCCGCATGTCTGGTGGGTCAAGGCGTTTTTGAACCAATGGAATCTTCCCACCAACACTTTCATTCTAGGTGATCGCGAGGTCTCGATCTCTCTGGCCGAATTTTATGACATCTCGGGGTTGCCGATAAGGGGTAGTCTGTATGAGGAGTTGCTGCCTCCTGACGAGTACATTTTTGAACCCGAGCCCGTCCCGGTTGACGGCCTGTCTGCTGAGAATGCCGTTCGCCACAAGCGCCCCAGTTTAATCAAGGCGCTAGGTATCTTCGACCGATTATTCACCGAATCCGAAGAGCAGGGTGTTACTTTCAAGAGCTTCATTGCTCGTTTCCTTCGCGAGGACGCCTTATCGAAGACAGCCCCGAAGTTTGCCAACATTGGAGACCCCTTTGGGTTCGGTCCGAAGAAGCTGCCGACCACTGAATCAGATTTACCTCAGTACTACATCCCTATTATGTCGCCGATATCTTTTGAATCCATTGCTGTCCCAGGCATGGACGAGGAGACGTTCTTTGTGGGGTTTGTTAGTGTTTGGCTCAGTTGGTTCGTTATCCCCGTGCATCGCCGCTTCATGAGAGCCTCGGTCATCTACCCGGCTCATCGTACTGCTGAGGGGACACGGTTGGCCATCGGCATCCCGGCCTTGGCGCACCTCTATCATGGATTGGGCACCGCAGCTAATACCTCTACACCCGGCATGGATGTAAGGAACTTTTCGCTTCATTATTTCACGTCCTGGGTCGAAATGCATGTGCTGGGGGCTTTCGCTATGCATCAGAGGCCCGCATTTTACGACGCCTATCCCTTCCCGCGACTTATGCGATTGGTGGGTGCTTCTGCTGCTGACCCGACTCAATTCGGGGCTATTCGGGTGCTGATTTCTCCTCATGCCGCCGCTGGCGGGTTGGTTTTTAATGATCGGGTCTTGTATACTCCTTCGGGTCCCGTTCAACAACTCTGGGACCAGTCGAAAGACAACGCACCTTCTTTGAAGCCCCGGGAGGCCGCGCATTTGTATACAATTAGACCGGGCTACTTGGTGTTTCGCCAGGACAGTGCAGCTCTTTTTATGCGGTACAATCCGTATCGATTCGCCCGGCAGCTTGGATACGACCAGGGTGTTCCTTTTGAGGATTTTATAGTCGCCCCGATCCCTTCGCTCGATGCTGTTCGCGATGCCGCTCATCACTTCATGAGGCTGAACACTGGCTCCCGTTTCATGGTCCCTGAAGCTGAGTAGATGCCCTGGTGTGTGGGTGCATTTACGGGCTGGTATCTTCATCGGAACAGCCCAATTATTCTTGAAGAAAGAATGGTGCTTCTTGGTCACGACGCCCCTCCTCAGGTTTCGGGGGCTAAGCTACGACCGAGGGTTCCGGTCCGCTTCCCTTTGAGGGAGATTGGCACCGCGCTCATTCCGGGGGAGTCAGGGGTAGACCTTACTCCAACAGCCGGTATGCCCTTGGGTTCTCGATCGCGGGGTAAACGGGCCCCAGTGGTAGCACCCTTGCCGGTGGCGGCACCACCCCCTGTGGCGTCGACACTGGCGATGTCATCCTCGGTTGTGGCACCGAGCGAGAGTAACAGGGATGAGGGCGCTGAGGGCGATGTGGGCCAGCGCCGCTCTAAGGCTTCGCGAGGGAGGAAGCGGTCATCCTCAGCGACCGGCTCTAGGTCTAATCGGCGGAGGAAAGCGGCCACCACCCTGCTAGATTCTGTGGCGGAGTCTCAGCCTATTCTTGAAGATGAACCATTGGCCCTGCAAGAGTCAGACGCTGGACTTCTCTTCCCGAGTTCGGCTGATGAGGAGGCCGCACAGTTGGCTGAGGCCATACGGCGTTCAAAAGACGCATCTCATAACGCCAAGGTTCCGAAGAAGTCTTATCCCGCAGTAATTTTTTACGAAGACCCTTCGTGGATTCGGCGGCGATTTATCGGTCCTTTGGAGGAATGGGGGGAAAGGGCTTTGAAGCAGGCCGCTTTAGAAGACGCAGCTGATGCCCTTTCTTTATGGACCGGCGGTCATGAGTCTACCCATGAACCCCGGCGAGCCCACATCCTTGAGAAGGAGCAGCGGCTTGAAGAAGCCATATTGAGGGCTTCTTTGCGTATAGGTACATTGTGCTTCTTTTGTAGTCTTTCCGATTATTTATGCCTGTGCATATGTATCATTATTCTTATTCGAATCGTGCAGAATCTTCGACGTTGGGGGAGCTCCCTACGGGCCCATTAAAGCTAAAGAATGCCGAAATTCTCAATGAAGCCTTGCTTGATGTGGAGGGGGCTGATGAGGCTGCTCCTCTCATGGTAGAGCCTCCAGCGGCGGATCTTGATCAGGGAGCGCTTGCCCCTTTGGGGGAGGCTCCTTTGGAGGTCGCCGCCCCAATGACTCTTACTGAGGGCGGCCCAGAGGATGGAAAAGTGGTAGTCGGGACTACTCTTCCTTTGTTGGAGCCTGAGGTCACGGTGGAGACCGTTGAAGCTGCTATCCCCCCGGCTCAGAATGGGAGGGGTGTTGAAGGTAACCCTCTGCGTTTTAATTTAGCAACCCTTTCATAGTCTGAACTCTTTTATCTTTCCCAGAATTGCGCGGTTTGGCAGCCACTATCGCGGATCTGTCGCCTCTACAGTCATTTCAGTGTTTATTGTAGATGGCAGCTCCGCAGGCGATCTCCCCTCAGCGTATTGTCCTTTCCTTTGGGCAAGGTTAGTGTCATTCGCCATTTTTTTTACCATAGCATTGTTACTATTTCGTGAAATGACGTTGATGTCTCTTATAGTTTTGGAAGTTGACGATGAGGTCGAGGTTGTTGAAGGGCCAGGGGAACCTTCAGCTCCAACTTGCATGACTGTCGGTGAGCGACTTTTTATTATAGTCCCGTTCGTTTTGTGTTTAAGAGTTTTAATAACATTTGCCAAATTTGAACAGCCCTGCCAGTCTCCATGGCTTTGGAATCCCGCATTGTGATGCCGCCCGGCCCTTATGCTTTTCGGGCTTCAGAACGCTTGGCCCAATTGACCCTTGTCTCCCTATCTTCTTTCGTCGAGGTGCTCCGTGCTGGTAGCGCGACCACAGCCAAAGCGTTTGCTGCTGAAGCTAACGGCTCCCTTCCTTTTCTCGCCACCTATCATAGCGAGGAGGTGGTGCGGGTCTGGGTGGAGTTCTGTAGGAAGGTGGAGGCTTGTTTGAACGCTCTCGAATGTTCTCGCCTTTCCTCGGAAGCCGTGGCTGCAAAAGCGGAGTTGCGGGGTCTGATAGCACGATGTGCGGCCAACATGAGGTCATGCGAGAAGAGGCTTGGCCGCAAGTTCTCGGAGAAGGAATTGGCTTCTAAGGCGCTGAGCGAGCTTCAGGCCAGCCTCACAGCCAAGGCCAACAAAGCGTACGAACTCTGGCGAGAGCTCCAGGAGTCCATAAAATAGGTGGTGGCTCTCGATAAAGCTGCCACGCTCACTCGCGAGAGGGTCGAGGCTCATAAAGCCACCGAGAAAGAGCTTGAAGCTCGGCTTGCTTCGTATCAGGCTCAGCAAGCTCAAGCGGAGGCTCGTCTTCTGGAGATCTTGCGTCATGTAGCCGTGGCTCAGCAACAGAACGATGAGCTGGTAAAATTATTGCACCGCCCGCCGGCTTGAGGACTTGTATCTTTTCTCCTTTTTTGTACATACTCATAAATGAGAGTATCTCTTCTTTTTTTGTTTCTTTCATGAATTGTACTTTGTATCCATTTTGGTTTATGAATAAAAGATACATTTTTCTTCTCAATGGTGTGTCCCCTTTTTATTGAATGTATTCTGCGGATATTCTACCTTGATCTCCTTGTAGGACAGTGATGGCTTAGGATTCAGGGTTAAGATCTGCTTCCTAAGACTTTTGCATTTTATGAGCCACGAGGGTCTTATAAAGAGTTTTTCTCCCTACAGGTCGAGAGGATCCCATAGGTGTAAGTTCTTCTTAAGAATCGTGAGGATTCTTAAGAGGGTTTTCCTTTGAGAGTCATAAGGATATCACAAGCGAGTTTTTCTTCCTTACAGGTCGTGAGGACCTGTAAGTGTTGGATGTGGTCACCCTTATCCGTGTTTCGCGGGGTCAGGGGCTGCTCCAGGTATCGTAGTTTAAAGACGTCGCGGTCAAGGTTAAGGACCTCATAGTCCGTGGATTTAGGGACTCCACAGTCCGATGTTAGTTTTAAGACATCACGTTCAAGGTTAAGGACCTCATAGTCCGTGGATTTTAGGGACTCCACAGTCTGATGTTTGGTTGGAGGGACCCGTCACCTCTTTGAAGACGTTGAGGAATTACAACGCCGGGTATCAAAGGAGTGAAGAGATGTACCCTTAAACCAAGGCAGAATCCGTAGGGAATCGGGGTGGTTGATCGTTAGTTTTAAGACATCACGGTCGAGGTTAAGGACATCATAGTCCGTGGATTTTAAGGACTCCACAGTCCGGTATTTGCTCTGGATTCTTCACATGGGTTCACTGCCGTGCTTGGCGAGGACCAGGCTCTGATCTGGGCGTTTTCCGCGAGGTCAAAGAGTGACGTTATCCGCGTTCCACGTAACCAGGAATTTTGCAGTAAATGCTTCACACGGGTTCACTGCCGTGCTAGGCGAGGACTAGGCTCCGCTCTGGAAGCTTCACACGGGTTCACTGACGTGCTCTGTGAGGACCAGGATCCGCTCTGGACGTTTTCCGCGGGGTCAAAGAGTGACGTTATCCGCGTTCCATGTAACCAGGAATTTTGCACTAGATGCTTCACACGAGTTCACTGCCGTGCTCGGCGAGGACTAGGCTCCGCTCTGGATGCTTCACACGGGTTCACTGCAGTGCTCTGCGAGGACCAGGATCCGCTCTGGACGTTTTCCACGGGGTCAAAGAGTGACGTTATCCGTGTTCCACGTAACCAGGAATTTTGCACTAGATGCTTCACACGGGTTCACTGCCATGCTCGGCGAGGACTAGGCTCCGCTCTGGATGCTTCACACGGGTTCACTGCCGTGCTCTGCGAGGACCAGGATCCGCTCTGGACGTTTTCCGCGGGGTCAAAGAGTGACGTTATCCGCGTTCCACGTAACCAGGAATTTTGCACTAGATGCTTCACACGGGTTCACTGTCGTGCTCGGCGAGGACTAGGCTCCGCTTTGGATGCTTCACACGGGTTCACTGCCGTGCTCTGCGAGGACCAGGATCCGCTCTGGACGTTTTCCACGGGGTCAAAAAGTGACGTTATCCGCGTTCCACGTAACCAGGAATTTTCCACTAGATGCTTCACACGGGTTCACTGCCGTGCTCGGCGAGGACTAGGCTCCGCTCTGGATGCTTCACACGGGTTCACTACCGTGCTCTGCGAGGACCAGGATACGCTCTGGACGTTTTCCAAGGGGTCAAAGAGTGACGTTATCCGCGTTCCACGTAACCAGGAATTTTGCACTAGATGCTTCACACGGGTTCACTGCCGTGCTCTGCGAGGACTAGGCTCCGCTCTGGACGTTTTCTACGGGGTCATAGAGTGACGTTATCCGCGTTCCACGTAACCAGGAATTTTGCTGATTGTATCCGCATTTCACGGGATGGAGGTTTGACTGTTGGCGATATGTATATCACCGAGCCATGGAACTGGGAGTTGCCGCTGTTCCGCTTAGCTTGAAGTTGTGTCCGTCGTTACGAGACGAATGTTGGGATGATCTCTAGGTCGCTTGTGGCCCGTCGAGATTTAGTTTCTTTCTTTGGTGAAACCTTGGGGGGAGGTATGTTCCCTTTTTGTTTACGCCCTTGGATTGTGTACAGGGTGTGATGGAACATCACCTGTAGGGCATAAATTGAAACCCTTTTTTTATCTTTTATTTCATTTTCCGCGATGCTCTATCATTCCAGCTTTTATATCGCGGAGGTCGCGATTGCCCCATCATTTCGACTTTTTTTCGCGGTGCCCAATCATTTCGGCTATTTATTTATTTTCTGCTCGCTGCTTTTTATTGTGAGTTGCCCCATCATTTCGGCTATTTTTCATGCATACATTTTTACTTGCTGCTTTTTATTGCAAGTTGCCCCATCATTTCGACTATTTCGTATGCATGCGTGGCTTGCTAGCTTTCTCGCCGCAAGCTTGGATTTTAGGTACCGATTTCGGCATCAGCACCGCTACAACTGGGATGTTGCCAGGAGCGAATCATCATTTGCCTCTGTCGATGTTGAACAAAGGTGGCTTAGTAAACAGGGTTAAGGGTCCTGTCGACCAAGGCTTTTGACTTCATGAGCCGTAAGGGTCTCACAAAGGTATTTCTCCCTACAAGTCGTGAGGATCTTGTAGGTGTATTTTCTCCTTAGGGATCATGAGGATTCCTAAGCGTATGTTCCTCTGTAAGTCGTAAGGATCCTACAAGAGGGCTTTCTCCTTATAGGTCGAGAGGACCTACAAGGGTTGCTCATCATATGGACATATCCCTAGTCACGGGTGGGTCTTTGCTGGGGAAATGTTTATTCGTGCCCGTGGAATGTATACAAGGGTCAATATGAGCCGCTTGTAGGGCAATATCAAAGGTTGTGGGGGATTTGCTTAAGAACAGGTTTAGGTTTCTGTAACTTAAGACTTTCAAGTCTTATGAGCTGTGAGGGTCCCATAAGAGAATTCTCCTTACGAGTCGTAAGGATCTCGCAAGTGCATTTTCTCCTTAGGAATCGTGAAGATCCCTAAGTGTGTAGCTCCTTTGTGATTCGTAAGGATCTCACGCAGGTGGTTTCACCTTACAAGGTCGAAAAGACTCTGTAAGTGTCTTTTAACGAGGTTGCGCCCTTTCAGGTTTTCACAAACACTCGCCGGTAGTCCTGCTGTTTTTACTCACGAAGCCCTTTCGGGTTTTCATCCATGCCCCTTTTGCATATGGACATACCGTTTTTTATTCCTTTTCTCTTTTTTTTTACAAGGTCGCGCCCTTTCGGGTTTTCACGAACACTTGCCGGCTGCCCTGCTGTTTTTACTCACGGAGCCCTTTCGGGTTTTCATCCGTGCCCATTTTGCTGATGGACATACCGTTTTTTTTTTTCATTTTATCATTTTTTTTCATTTTTATTTTTCTCCTTTTTTTTTATTCATCTCGTCAGCCTAAGGATGCTGCGGTAGTAGTTTAAGGACGTTTCGGTCCGTCGTTAGTTTAAGCACATTTCGGTAAGTTGTTAGTTTAAGGACGTTTCAGTCCATCGTTAGTTTAAAGACGATTCGGTCCGTCGATAGTTTAAGGATGTTTCGGTCCGTCGTTAGTTTAAGGACATTTCGGTCCGTTATTAGTTTAAGGACATTTCGGTCCGTCGTTAAGGGGAAGGTCGGCTACTGCTTATGAGGTCTGAGCTTAGGAAGATAGCGAGCGGACATAGTCTTCGTCATCTATCATTGACCCAGGCTGTGGCTCGCTAAGCATAGTATTTCTTTAAGAAGCGGCCATTTATTGGCCTGAAAGGCCTCTCACCGTGCATGTCCATGAGTAGATAGGCTCCACCCTGGTAGACCTTGTCTATGATGTACGGGCCTTCATAGTTCGGCTCAAATTTTCCCCGCTTGGCGCGATTGGGGATCATTGGTCTTTTGACCACTAGTACGAGTTCGCCTTGGCGGAATATCCTCGGCCTGGTCAATCTTTCATACGAGCGCGTCATCTTTGCTTTGTAGGCCTCTAGGTTTTGTTGCGCTATGAGCCGGGTTTCATCGAGGGCATCAAGCTCCTCGAGCCGAAGGTGAGCATTTTCTTCGTCCGTCAGCTCGTAGTGGACTGCCACTCGTAGAGAGGGTAACTCTATCTCGAGGGGGAGCACTGCTTCTGTCCCAAATACCAACGCGTACGGCGTTGTGTTCGTGGTCTTCTTGAATATAGTTCGATAGGCCCAAAGGGCCTCTTGCAGCCTCTCGTGCCAGTCTCTCTTATTCCGGGACACCGTCTTTTTTATGATCTTCGTCAAGGTCTTATTGAAGGCCTCGGCCAGACCGTTAGCTCGTGGATTGTAAACTGAAGAATATCTCCAGTCTATATTGTGCTGCTGTGCGAAGCGGCTAATCTTATGGCTTCTGTAGGCTGGCCCATTATCGGAGATAATCCGCCGTGGGGTTCCAAACTGATAGATAACGTGCGTCTTGAAGAAGTGGAGGATATTCTCCGTCTTCACTTCCCTCAGTGGTACTGCTTCTGCCCATTTGGAGAAGTAATCAGTTGTCGCCAGGATGAAACGATGTCCCCGGGACGATGCTGGCTCGATGGGGCCGACTATGTCAGTCCCCCACATTTCGAATAGCCAGCTAGTCACCGTTGGGTATAGTGGATTCGGATGTTGGTGGATAAAGTCTCCATGAATCTGGCACAAGTGGCATTGCTTCGCATACTCGAAGCAGTCCTGGATCATCGTGGGCCAGTAGTAACCGATCCGTTTAATTTTTAACTTCATCTTTGGGCCTGCTTGGTGAGTACCGCAGAGTCCGTCGTGAACTTCCTGAACGACTCTTTCTGCTTCGTCCGGTCCTAAGCATCTCAGCCACAGAGAATCAAACGATCTTTTGTATAGAGTGTCGTTGACAAAAGAGAAAAATAGAGCTCGTTCCATGAGCTGATGTCTTGAGGACGCTTCTTTGGGCATTCGGTGGGACTTAAAGTAGTCTATGAAGACTTCCTTCCAGTCCTCGGCCTTCTCATGGTCTTTTATTTGTAGAGTCGTCTGCTCAGCCGCCCCCTTTTCTTCGTATGATTCCGGAGATATTTCCGCTGGGACGAGCACTCGACCGCTTTGTACCACGATTCTGACGTCATCGAGGTCTTCGTCAGCCAGTTCTTTAGCGATCTTAGCTAACGCGTCTGCTTTGCTATTTTCCGCACGTGGTATACTTTCCAAAGTATAGGAGGGAATTTGGGTCAACAGTTGTTGCACCTTTTCGCCGTATTTCACCAATTCTGGTTTGCATGTTTGGTAGTCGCCGTTTACTTGACTAACGACCAGTTGGGAATTCCCATACACGAGGAGATTTTCAATTCCCATGTCGATGGCGATCTCGAGGCCTGCTATCAGAGCTTCATATTCAGCTTCATTGTTTGTCCTCGGCTCTGTTAAGGAGAAGGCGAAGCGCATTATCCCTCCTTGTGGAGTTACGAAGATGAGGCCTATCCCCGATTTGATCATTGGGATACATTGTTTCCGCTTCCTCACGGAGGACGCTCCATTGAAATAGAGTTCCCATCGGGTACTACAGCTGCCGATCGCATCAAAGGCATGCTCGTCCGGCAAATCGCAGTTTAGAGGAGAACCGGCAGGTACTGGATGCTCAGCGAGGAAGTCGGCAATGGCCTGGCCTTTCACTGCCTTAAGAGGCTGATATGTTATTGAAAACTCCATCAGGAGTAGAGCCCATTTAGCGAGTCGACCCGTCAATATAGCCTTTGACATCAAATATTTAAGAGGGTCCACCTTCGAGATGAGACGGACTTCGTGCGCCAACGCATAGTGCCTGAGTTTTGTTATCGCGAAGATTAACGCCAAGCAGTGTTTTTCAATGGGAGAGTAGTTGTTTTCTGCCCCCAGCAGAACTCGACTTAAGTAGTAGAGTGCTCTCTCTTTCCCTTGATCGTTCTCTTGTGCCCATAATGCGCCTAAGGAACCTTCGAGGGCGGTTGTATAAAGAATGAGGGGTTTTCCCTTGACCGGCGCAGCCAACACCAGAGGGTTTTGCAGGTATTGCTTGATCTCGTCTAGTGCACATTAGCATTTGTGATTCCAAACGAATGGAGTTCTCTTCTTCATCAGGTGGCTGTAAGGATGGCATTTTCCTGAAAGGTTGGCGATAAACCGCCGGATGTATGCGAGCTTCCCTTGGAGAGACCGCAACTGTTTGAGGTTTCTTGGCGGAGGCATTTCCATGATCGCCTTGATCTTAGATGGATCTATTTCGATACCTCGTTGTCGGATGATGAATCCCAGGAATTTACCCGAGGAGACTCCAAACGCGCATTTGAGGGGATTCATCTTCAAATTATATTGCCGAAGGCGTTGAAATACAGTCTCCAGATGCTTTAAATGCTCTTCGTATGACATGCTCTTTACTACAAGGTCATCGATATAGCACTCGACGATGTCATGTATGAGGTCGTCGAAGATCTTTGTCATGGCCCTTTGATAGGTAGCGCCGGCGTTCTTTAGACCAAAGGGCATAACCCTGTAGCAGAATATACCCAAAGGGGTCCGGAAAGCGGTGTGCTTCTGGTCTCCGGGATACATTTTTATATGATTGTATCCTGATGAACCGTCCATAAAGGAGAAAACCTCGTGAGTGGACGTGTTTTCTATCATTAGCTCGGTTACTGGTACTGGGAAATTGTCCTTTGGACAGGCTTTATTGAGGTCCCTGAAATCCACGCATATGCGTACCGTCCCATTTTTCTTCATTACCGGGACGATATTGGCGATCCAGTCGGGATACTGGACTTCTTGGATAAATCCAGAATCGATCAGCTTCTTGACTTCGGCGTTGATGCTCATTTCAAGCTCTAGTCGCATCCTTCTTGGCGCCTGCTTGACTGGCTTGATATATGGGGATATTGCTAATTTATGCACAGCAATCTCCGGATCTAATCCTGGCATCTCGGAGTAGTTCCACGCGAAGCAATCTTTATGCCGTAGAAGCACGTTCTTTAACGCAGCCACCCTTTCTTCAGATAGCAGCTCGCTGACAAATGTCGGTCGCGGGTCATCTGCCGATCCCAACTCAATCTTCTTGAGGTTATCTGCAGTAGTATGTTTGCCGTCTTCCAGTTCTTTTGGAGCTGGCGTAAATTCTGAGACCACCTCATCATTGCTGTTCTCAAAGCACCAGGGAAGGTCATCCACGTTCTCGGGCTCTTCTTTTAATAACGTAATCGTATAACAGGTGAGAATCCGCTTCCAGGACTGAGGTGGATCTGGTTTTTCTTTTGCGGCTTTGGGTTCGTGCTTTTGTGGCGGCGTTACCTTCCAACCGTTGGATAAAGCGAATCTGCCCTGTTGGTACTGGTCCTCGACCCAGTTCTTGATAGTGAAGCAGTCTTCGGTAGGATGTCCTATGGCTCGGTGATAAGAGCAATAGCTCAGATGAGAAGCCTTGTTAGCTTGCTCAGGGTGTCTAGACTCTGGAAGCGCGATCATTTGATGTTTTATAGCGAGCTTGAGTAACCTCTCCGTCTTGTCTCGGGGGAAGGAGTACGCTCGACTCATCTTCTTCCTGAGGGACAAATCCGAGCCGCGCAATACCCGATCACGTAACTCCCTAATCCTGCGTCGTTGTTGTCGGCTCCTCTTTCCGCTTTTTGATTTATTTCCGTCTCTGCGTCGGGCCTTGCGTACAACGGGTTGACAATGATGGGCATCTTTGTCTTTTGCAGCCTGTTGAAACAGACGTTGCGTCCTGGCCTTCTCGTAGATGGCCATCTCACGGTTGTGGTCTTCCCAAGCTTTTTGACCCACTTTCCTGATAAGCTTGTCCATTCGTTCTTCAAACGACGGACTCGGCACTTCAATCGCGGGGTCTAGTTTTGATGAGGGGTTGGCATTTCCTGACAGGGCGTCCTCTTCTTCATCAAAGGTATATATAGCGTAGCTACTGTGGGCCCGTTCCCGTTTTCCGGTTCTCGCGTATCCAAGCCCAAGTGTTTCCATTTTCCCGTTGGGCAATTTGCGTTTAGTCCCAGGGACATCCCAAATCCTGTTGTAGAACCGAGCTTATCGAACAGTCTGTTTTAAGGGTACTCCTTGGCCCTTCAATTGCATCTTTAATCCATTTGTATAGTATCTGGGCAGACAGATGGGTTGGAGCCTGTCGAGTGTAGCATCCGCGCCATGCCAGATCTCCTTCTCTACTTTCGACTCTGAGGATCGGTAGAATAGGATTACCTTCTCACCCTTTTGCCTGGGAGGGACGTAAAACGTTTGCAGGTCCTGCACATTGTAAGCTTGAAGTGTGTCGGGATCCTTGTAGTGTTCTCGCGGCACCATGGTGATTTGCATACTCTGATCATCGCTAGGGGGTGCTTGTATTGGCGGCCGATTGGAGAACACGGCATTAATCTCGTCTTCCGAGTCACTTCCGAAGACCAACATGGGGGCGGACGTCCCTGTGTTGTTGCGTTGAGATGGCCCAGCATAAACTATCTCTTCCTCTTCTTCGGTATCGCTCCCGAAATCTGGGATGGTGGCGTCGGCTTTGTTCTCCGACTTGCGACACCTTTCTGTATCCTCGAAATCTGGCAAAGAGTACTTCGCATCTTCGTACTTGCGGACTTCGTTCACGGAGAATGGGTTCAGCTCGCCTGTTACGGTATACTCGAAACCATCCTTAAAGTACTTCATATACTGATGTTGTGTAGAAGGGATGATGTTGTACTCGTGTAGCCAAGGACGACCAAGCCAGGCGTTGTAGCAGGTCTTGGCGTCAATGACATGGAATTTGATGTTTGTGACGAGTAGTCCAAAGCGTAATGTTAGTATCACGGATCCGAGAGTCCGTGACGATTGTGAATCGAAACCGGAGATGGTAATTTTGTCACGAGCGAGGTGTTGCACACACATGCAGATTTCCTTTAACACCCGAACGTTAAGGAGATTAACGGAGGATCCAATATCCACTAGGATCTTGCCTATCTTGATATCATGGCAGTATCCAGAGACATATAGGGGAAGGTTGTGGTCGCACGTCCCGAGAAAGAGGTCTTCGTCACCGAAAGTGATGTCAGCCGTATGCACCTCCTCCAGTTCATCCTTCATCCTTTCAGTGGCGAGGAAGGCTTGGAATTGCTCAGGTTCTTGTAGTGCCTTAATTAGTGAATCTCGCGCTTCTTTTGATAATAGGAGGGCATCGAGAATGCTAAGCTGGGAAGGTAGCTTCCTTAGGTGCGCTAGGATATTGTAGTCCACCTTACCCTTCCTGGGAGGGTCTTTGGTAGTTAGTTCTTTCATGACATGGTCATCTAAAGTGATATCCTCAGTGACCTTTTCCTTTCCCTTATCTTTTCTAGTCGCGGGCCCGAGATTCTTTTCTGGGAGTGTGCGATTGCGCAGCTGAATGTTCTCGCAGGCCTCCGATTTCTCCTCTTTCCGTAAAACAGATTCTTTAAAGAGAGGGCCCAGAGCCATTTCTTCATCAGAGTCGCTCCCAAAGGTGAGAACTTGTGACCCCCCGGCGTTAACCATGTAACAGCTTCCAGTAGTTCTGTTGTGCCCGTCGACAGTACTTCTTCGCTCCCGACGAATCTTGCGTTTCATGCGCTTAAATTGTTGCCGATGAGCAACATATCCTTGCCACCATATCTTAAAGGCGTCGCACTCCTCCGTGGGGTGTGAAATTTTCCGATGATATGCGCAATAATCAGGGTGTCTCTCCACACCGTTAAGCGTGTTTTCTTCCGAGGGTGGTATCTTCATTCCCATTGACATGGCTTTGGCAAACCTTTTTCTCGTCTTGAATATCTTCTTGTCTGCCTCGGATTCTTTTTGATCTGGCAGGAGCACTTCAACTCTTTCGTTCGGTCGTCTGCATTTGGCTCCTTCCGATGCGGCCATCTCATGCTCCTGATCCGCTTTACTCTTTAGACGAATCTCGTCTAGAAAGGCGTTGATCATTTCATCTGTTGGCCACGCACGCTCTGGTTCAGGCTCTGTCCCCAGCTTCTTAGTGCCAGGAGTTTTTTCATCGTCGGCAAACGAGTGGGAGGTTACGTTACAACTCGCCACGTATCCCTCGGATTCATCCGACGAACTCTCTCTATCATCTCCCTCTTGAAAGATGTGGTTGAGGAACTCTTGCAGTGTGACAGGAGTTCGCGCCTTTTGATTGTACTCTTCCAGCGTGTCGATTTGCTTCTGCAAATTCGTGTGCTCGTCTCCATGCTTCACGGGCTTCTTGGATTTCTTCTTCTTTTTCTTCGAATATTTTGACGGTTGGGCGTGAGCATTTGGGCCATTATCGCGGGTCTTCGTAGTTTGGCAGGGCTTCAACATCCCTTCGATAATTTGAGGTTCAAGAAAGTCCTTCCATTCGATCGCAGGGCACGCATGAAGGTCTCTCAGCATTCTTTTGGTTTTAGTTGATAGCACGACCTCCCATGGAGCTTCTTCAATAAAGGAGCAGGTTGCCCCCGGCGTATCTGCTTTCTTAGGAGTATGTGGCTGTGGTGGGTTCACCTTCCACTTTTCGGACAGTACAAACTTCCCCTGGAGGTATTGATCTTCAATCCATCCTTTGAAGACGAAGCAATCTTCAATCGGATGACTTACCGTTTGATGGTAAGGGCAATAGTTAGGGTTATTCACCTCAGTGGGTTGCAGCGGTCGCCTTGGATTTGGTAGGTTTATAAGTCTGTTGCGTACTGCCAGCTCGAATAACCGTTTCGTCTTGTCTCGTGGGAACGAGTAGGGACGCTTCATCTTCTCATTATAATACCGGCGTCTTTCTTCCAATTGATCTGCGGGCTTCGGGGCGTTAGGTTGCTGCTGGGCATTCGCGACGAAGGTTGCCCTTCCTTTACCCTTGTCATTCCGAGGTTCCGACTTCGGGGGAGGTGGTCTATGACCCATCTGGTCCATCTGAGCCAACTTGTCGATTAAATCCTGGAATGTGGTTGGCTTAAAGAACATCATAAACTGGGAGATAGTTGCGTGAGGGTCTAGAGTTCCCACGAACATGCCCACCGCAGGTGCTTCCTCAATGCGTTGCTCGCATCTCGACCACAAATTTCGCCAGCGTATAGCATACTGGACCCAGGTTTCGCCTGGTTTAACCCTGGCGTTAATCAGTGCCGTTATTGGAGTGCGTTCGCCGGCGCTTGAGAATCGCTGAGTGAATAACAGCTCCATTTCAGCGAACGTCTTGATAGAATCGTTCGTGAGTTCTGAATACCATTCAAACGCTGTTTCTGACAAGCTGCCAACGAACTGGCGAAGCAACAGTTTATCATCACCGCCGGTGTTACCGCAAAGGGCCCTGAACTAGGCAACATGTTGATGGGGATTGCCGGTCCCTTTATACACGTGGAATTTTGGTATTGTATAACCCGGCGGGTATTTGATTTGGTCGTACCAGCTTGGATATGGCCGGCCCGTCTTTACGACTTGACCAGCTTTCTCGGTCGCATGATGAACCCGGATTTGCTGGGCTATACAGTCGACCAAATCAGTCTTAGAGATTGTCTCCTCTTTGGCCGTTGAGAGGGCCGGTGGTGGATTTGACGTTTCTCCTCGGTCGTCTTCAAGAACGATTGGAGGATCCTCGGCGGGTGGATCCTGCTGGATCATCATTCCTATCATATCTTGGAAGAGATGGCCCATACGCTATATGTTGGCTGCTTGTTCAGCAGCCTCTTAGTCCTTCTTCTCCAGTATCCGGCGAAGAAATTCAGCGTCGGTTTCTTCCTCCTAGCGTTCTTCTGAGGACGTTTCTGGGTTTTCTTTTGGCCCGGTAAGTGCGGCCATAGCATTCATCATTTCCTGGAGCTTTTGCTGTTGCTCCTGAGCTTTGGTCACCGACCGTGTAAGCGGTCTATGACCTGTAGACGCACGGCCGTCTTCTTTTCCTGACGCCATGTATACGGTGTCGACCATCATGCCCCCAAACTTAGGGCGTCTGGGTTCAGTGCTTTTAGCCGTCGTTGCAGGCTGGGGGATCTTCTCTGGCTTCCTCCTTTTATGAGCAGTAGAGGTTAAGGAGGCCGTTGAGGTGGACGTCCAGACAGCCTTTCGTGGTTTAGCCTGGTGACCGGCTTCCGATTGGATTTTCAGCTTCTTGTGCTGGCGGGAGAAGTTTGGATCGATCATCGAGTCTCGGGCATGCCGCCAAACCTTATAGATTTTGGAAGACAGCCGTTGAGGGGATCGGGGTTGTTCTGACTTTATTTCCACAACCTTTTTTAGTGGGGGAGGAGACCTCTTTAGCACTTCAGTAGGAGAATTCCTTCGAACCTTATTTAGCATCTCGAAGCTGTTCCCCGTTGGAACAGCAGCATTAACTTCTGCCATCGGGGCTGATGGAGTTATCCCAGAGAGGGAGTTGCCCCCAGCTTTCCTTACTCGGCGCCAGTGGCGACGTCGAGCGTATCGAGCAGACGGTGTTGGTTCAGCGGTGAGAATGGCTTCGTCTTGCCCCCTGTGTAGGTGGGGGGTCGCTGCTGATGTTAGCCTGTCAAAGACCGATGTCCTTTGGGTAGCAGGAGCGGGAGCTGGGGCCGTCAATCTTGTAAGGACCGACCTTTTGGCCGGGGAAGCCGCCTTGGCGACTTCGGGAGCAGGACCGGCCACTTTCCTAGAAACAGCCTTCTCTGGGATTGTAGGCCCCTTGATGGGTCCACAGGATTTCTGGCACAATCTAGAGAAGACCGAGGCGCTGATGTTGGGCGACCCGTTGAGAGGAGCCGCGGCAGGGGTAAGACGATCAAAGACCGACTTCTTGGGAGCTTTCTTTGTCAGCACCGGCGCCGTGAAGCTTGTTGGTGGAAACATAGTCCAAAAGAACAATCCGGTAGTGGCCTGTGTCACCTGGTCCACCGGTATTATGAATAACGAAGCAGCTTGGGGTTCGTAGGCTATACCTCCTGGTGAGGCAGAGTGTTGGTCGCAATTGCAGTCCGAGCAGTTGGAGCATTTCGCAGAAGTAGAAGCCATCGATTCTTTGCTTTCGGCAATAAGCAAGACGCCAATTCTTAGTATCTTGAAACCCAAGGGCAACCATTTAGCGAACCGCGATTGGTTCGCGAATCACGACACACGAAGTGTGGAGTGGAAAGAGGAAAAGGTCCCACCGGGCGTGCCAGAATCTGTTCCCCTCCGAACGGCGGCCGGGACGCGAGGACATCTAAGCCTGGGATTCGGGGGCAGATGCTAATTGGTGCTATCCGTCCACCTCCCCGAAGATGCCAAGTTAATTTATGGCACCGTGCATCGGAGGTTTGAACGGATGCGTCCGATGTAGCAGACTTCGTCAGATTCCCCCTCGCTTGAGGGGTTTTTTGATTGTGGGGACGCTCTTCCCTACAGGTGCAAGCTCCTGCAGTTAATTACGCTACCGCATCGCGGTAACCACTTTCTCCTTCTCCAGATGGTCACTTCGTGCCGTGTGTGTTTATTTTATGTTTTGTTGCCCGTGGATTGTTTACGGAGACCGAGTTATGTCGTCGCCCGTAGGGCATGGACTAGCCCAAATCCGTATTATCTTAGATTTGGGTTTGGGGGTTTGGTTTGAGGATACGTTCGCCATATTTGAGGCTAAGATCAACTCAAACGTTTGTTAAGGATACGTTAGTCTAATTTGAGACTAAGATCAACTTAACGGGATCGTTTAGATCCGACAAAAGAACATTTGGACTCCATTGTTCCAGTTTAGGGACATAGTGGTCCATTGCATATATGGCCGTCGGGACCCGTAACCTCTCTGACGACGTTGAAGGATTACAACGACAGATGTCAGAGGAGTTCAGAGATGTACCCTTGAACCAGAGTTAATTGGGAGGATCTATTGTCCAGTTTGAGACTAAAGTCTGTTTGAAAGGTTTAAGGATACGTTAGCCATATTTAAGGCTAAGATCAACTTAAACGGGATCGTTTAGATCCGACAAAAGAGCAGACGTGGGCTCTATTGTTCCAGTTTAGGGACATGGAGGGCCATTGCTAGTTTAAGGACATTGCGATCCATGGGTAGTTTAAGAACATTGCGGTCCATGGTTAGTTTAAGGACATTGCGGTTCATGGGTAGTTTAAGGACATTGCGGTCCAATGTTAGTTTTAAGACATCTCGGTCAAGGTTAAGGACGTCGTAGTCCATAGGTTTAAGGACCCCACAGTCCGTTGTTAGTTTTAAGACATCTCGGTCAAGATTAAGGACGTCGTAATCCATGGTTTTAAGGACCCCACAGTCCATTGTTAGTTTTAAGACATCTCGGACAAGGTTAAGGACGTCGTAGTCCATGGGTTTAAGGACCCCACAGTCCCTTGTTAGTTTTAAGACATCTCGGTCAAGGTTAAGGACGTCGTAGTCCATGGGTTTAAGGACCCCACAGTCCGTATCAATGCGTGGTCATCGGGACACGTCACCTCTTTGAAGACGTTGAGGGATTACAACGCCAAGTATCAAAGGAGTGAAGGGATGTACCCTGGAACCGGAGTGGATTAAATAGTCTTTGGCCCAATTTGGGATCAAGACCAATTAATTATGTTTTGAGCCCATTAGCCCAGTTAATTACGAATTGAGGACTTATGGCCAGCTTGGGCTAAGTCCAATCAGGTCTGGGATATCGGCCCTCCTGTTGGTCCCTTGAAGGAGAGGCTTTGCCTCTGGCTATTTAGCCAATTGGGCCAGTGCCTAGTGTTAAACACTAAATACCAATCAGTGTTGAATACTAGGAATGAAATTGATAACTCAGTGTTTAACACTAAAAGATAGTTGGTGTCAAATACCAGCAACAAGGCTTCCAAATTAGTGTTAAACACTAAAACAGACCAGTGTTAAACACTGGAAACAGAAATCCCGAATTAGTGTTGAACACTAAGGTAATTAGTGTTGAACACTGCAAATAAAGTTCTTTGCTTAGTGTTGAACACTAAGGCCAAACAATGTTTTAACACTGAATTCAGGGGTTCCAATTTAGTGTTAAACACTAAGGCAAGAGGGGTCACGTGGTAACACGTGAGGGCGCCCTCCCTTCATTTGTTCTTCTGAGACTATTGCATCTTTTAGAGCATCACGTGACGGGTATTCAAACGCTTGTATGTTAAAGCTTCTGCCAAGGATCAGGTGGGTCACGTGAGGCACTGCCTCAAAGGGTCTCTTTATAGATCTTTTGAGGGGGGGTCACGTGGTGACACGTGACCCTGCTTTTCTGTAGTTGTTTAGAAGATCTGTTAATCCTTTTCAGGAATTAAATTCCTCGTAGGGTTGAACCCTGGCAATAATTTCAGAGGAATTAAATTCCAACTTCCTTTTGAAGAGTTGAACTCTGAATTTTCTGTAGGAATTAAATTCCTCAAATATGTGAAGAACTGAATAGGGTTAAACCCTAATAAAAGCTTTGGGGAATTAAACTCCCACTCTCTGTTAAAGAATTATTCTGCGGAATAAGATTAAGGGAATTCAATTCCTGCTGTTTTAACAGAACTAAGTTCTTAACTAGGGTTAAACCCTGATTCTTTTCATTCTGAAGGAATTAAATTCCCATAACACAGGGTCAAACCCTAATTTTATTTTGAAGGAATTAAATCCCTATAGTTCTGTGAGAATTAAATTCCCGTGCTTCCATTCCCTCTCTATGCTTTGGATCTACATGGCAGGATCTCAACCCATTGAGAATTAAATTCTCAACTCAAGGGGAGATGTGCACTTTACAGATTCTCCATCAAAGAGAGATGAAATATGTCCTTCTATTTTATATCAGAGTTAAACTCTGTTGAGAATTAAATTCTCTTTTTCTTTCAATGAAACCTTCCCTTTCTTACCAAGGGTTTTCTTTTGCAGAACATCCAAATTCTTCTAAGGTATTCCGGGCTCTCTCTCTTTTCTTCCCTCTCCGTATTATATCTTTTTTCTTGTGTCTCTTGGCTCCTATTTATAGGAGAAGCAGCCGAGTCAATTCGTTTTTGATGAATCTTCCATTGGGATATTTGATTTGTATCCATCATTCGTTTTGGACCTTTGGATTATTAGGTGAATTTTATTCACCATTGGATTTTAAATCCAGAGATTCTCCTTTGTTATTTTGGTTAGATTTTAAGGGGAAATCTTTCCAAATTCGAGATTTTCCCCTAGATAGATGATATTTAATCACCTTTAAATCTTTAATTCAATCGGTTCTTTTGGAAAGATTTGAGAGGTCTTTTCTCAGAATTTAGTTCTGTTAACAAATAGGCTTTGAAGTTGGTCATGCGTGGCCACGTGACCCTTGGTCACGTGAGGGCAAGTGACCCACTTGGAACAAGCCTTCTTCTTTCTTTTTGCACTATGTCTTCTGGTTGCTGCTTAACTGTAACGTTTTGAAAATCGTTTCGGTGAAATTTCGAAAAAACGGTAAAATAAGGGGGTTTTCTGTAAAAAGTCAAAATGCAAATATCTTTATTATAAAATTAAATATACATATTCTAGCTAAGTAATTACTAGTATTTGGTGTTTATTGAGGCACTGATGAAATTTTAAATTTTCTGAAAAAAATATTATTTTAATATTATTTTAAGCCGGTAAGAAAATAAATTAAATTAGCTATAAATACAAATCTAAATGGGATAATTTTAATCTTTAAAATCATGTTAATTAAAATCTAGTTGTAATATAAATTTTTAGTATTTTATTTCAAGTTTTAATTGATTTATTTTATGGAAAACAAAAATATAGTTATTTTGAACTAAAACTTGCAAATATGGTATTGTGGGGGGTCTTTTTGCATAGAATTTTTTTGTAAAGTCTCTCACACTCACCCTCACTCCCCTTGGCCGGCCCCACACTATTGTATCAGCCCAAGAATTTTATTTCTCTCTTTTTTACCTTAAATCATGTGAGAAATGGGTTAAAATAAGGTTTTTATATAGTAAAGTAGGTGGGGGTATTATGGTAATTTGGGAGGGGCTTTGACTTGTATTCTTTTCCACAAATCCCCCACACCTCTATCCACTCCCTCCTCAGCCGAAAATCTGCACCACAACAGCCCCCATTTCTTCTCCTCTTTTCTCTTTAAAACTCCATCCAAAATACTTCAAAAGAATCCCACAAAATCAATTTCTAATCCCTACCCATTTCTTCTTGACCTATTCTAGTGTGGATCATGGATCAAGAGAGCAAATTGGAGGCCAAGATTTTGGTGCTAGGTCTCTAATTTTGTGAGGTATAATCTTAGCATTTTGCATAAGTTATTGTTTGATTACTTCAATCTAGCTATTATGTGTTTAATTAGGAGTTAATTGTGGTTTTGATATTAAATATTTAACTTTCAAGAAAGGGTTTTGAATGCAACTTAGGGTTTTATGATGTGAGATTATGGTTGTGTGATATTTTTTACATGTTAATGTTATGCTAAAGCAAATCTAGTTGTTAGTTGCATTTTTGTTAATTTAAATTGTGTTAATTACGCTAATTTGTAAACTAGGTTTTTAAAATTTATTGCAAATGTTAGACTAAAAATCTAATTAAGTTTTTCATGACTTCATTAACATTATTAAGTGTAGTTTAACACTTTAGTTCATGGAAATCCAACCTAAATTGTGGTTTGTGCATTTTGCTATAAAATTGTTAAAATTTAGGTATTTTGTAAACTAGAATTTTAGGGTTTTTGGAATTTAATGAGATTAAATTATGAGAATTGTTTTTATGACTTATTTAAGTTATTTAATAAGTATTATGGCCGCTAGAATTGTTTAAACATCATGTTTTGTAAAAAAATGGTGAATTGTGCTTACTAGATTTTCGGAAAAATGACTTTTTAAGTGAAATTGGGGTTTTTGTGAATTTTAACCTATTTTATATTAAAATTAGTGTTCGTGAATGTGCAAATGAGTGTATTTGGGTTTTTCTCGATGGTTTGGCGTTTGTACGCCGACGTCGAGGGTTTTTGTGTTGATTTGTGAAAGCAACCATAGGTTTTGACCTATGAAGGATTCGTGCGTCGTTTTGGTCATGAGTCGGATTTTAATACGATACGGTGCGTTATGATATGTACGTACCCCATGCGGACTTCGAGACGACAAGCAAGCGCATGGCGACATCGGCACCGGCGAACGAGGACCAAGTGAGTAGATTTATATCTACGGGGAGAAGTCGGGTGGATGGCGTATAGCACCCCCGCAGTCCCTGGTGGTGTATACGGATGCGTATACACACCAACAGTTATTATATGTTACTTAGGATTAATAACGATGTTTAGGATGGATATTGGTGTGTTGGATTATTTTAGTGTTGCAAACCCTAGGGTAGTGTTGCACTACACATACACACATACATACTTGCATACATTCCTATTTATATGTGCTCATGGGATTCTCATAAGTTTATGTGTTCACATAGGTATGGGACTATGTGTTCATATACTGGATTTGAGAATAGTATTTGGAATTTGAGATGAGTCGATGAGATTGGGTTTGAGGCCAGGAGATCGGTGATGTGATTTGGTTTGTATTGATATACGACAAGATGTTTTAGCGGGTCTTTTGCCGTAGTGATTCTTACACCTGCAAGCATACTTAGGCGGTATCAGTATTGTACTAGACATAGATCAGTACCCCGATCATGATATTTGATAAAGAGGATACCAGATGAATAGTACGATGAATGTGATTTTGACCCGTACCCAGATTTGGGATGTCGTACGACGGATTTACGTACGAGCTATTTATTGATGATTGATCTGCACTCTTGACTTGGAATGTCTAATTATAGATATGGTATCGGATATGATATTATTGAGGCGGGATCACCGACTAATATATATACAGGTATGTATATATATCGACTCAGATGTTAGGCGGTTTCCTTACCTATAGTCCACCTGGTTAGCTTAGCCCTTTAGTTTAGTTTAGTTGTTAGATTAGATTCGATTCTTACCTATTTCAAAAACTAACGAATCGTCGGTATTTTAAAAGACAGCCCAAGGGATCCTACGGATATTTCAAAAGACGTATCTTTTCATAAAAACACCGTAGCCCCTATTTTCAAAACCCCATGATTCGTGTTATTTCAAAAGGCACCATTTGTAGAACTTTTATTAGATTAATGCAGATTAGTTATAGTTGCGTCTAGTTTTCAGCTACCACTTATTATTGTGGTTCGCTTCGCATCGCATACTTATGTTATAATTTCTTATTGAAATGTTGATATCATGCTGTTAGGACACCAGCACCATTACCGATGATGAGTATGTACCACATACACTTACTTGCCGGCTCACACACATCTTCATCGGTAATTGCCATGTCACGTACACCTTAGAAATATTATTGCTTAACTTAGCTTGATAACTCGTAGTTTGACATAATATTAGTGTACTTACCTTATATGCCAGCTTAGATATTGTAGTTATTACTTGTCACTTCATGCATACTGTTATTCATTGTTATGTCGTATTCATGGATTCTCATATTTATATTCACGGTTTTACATGCTATTGATGATTCGGATTCCCATGATATTTTCTGGATTTGGAGGAAAACCGCAAAAACATATATAAACCGCTTTCCCTCTTTTTAAATAAAAAAATGCGGTTTTCCTATGATGTATGAGTCGTCCACCATGAGTTTGCTGATGGATTTTGAGACCCGATTCGAGGAGTTGGATGAACCGTTTCGGGTACACGGTGGGCCCGGTGCGGTACCCCGTGGCAAGATGAATGTGGTGATGACGTTGAGCCTGGCAGGGGAGCACTACCGACCGGTGATTTTACCTGACGCATCAGATATCCGGAGGATACCGTCGTGGTCTTGAGATAGATGGTAAGGGCCGGTCTGGACTGACGGCGACCTAGATATGGTGATTGAGACATTGAGATTTTTGAGATTTTGAGGTACAGAGATTACGACACAGAGATATCGAGATATTTGGATACTTGTTTTGTGTCGATGCTGGGCACTGTTTATGCTGATTTCATTTATGGTACCTCCTATTTAAAAATAAGGAAATCTCACTAAACTACGAAAACAGTTCTTCATTTACATGTATTCTATTTTCATGCATTCATACCTCATTCATATGATATATTGCTACCTGAGGCACTGACACGGGTACATGAGATTACACTTGGATTAGATATTTACCCTAGCCTTGTTATAGGCTGCATGTTATATATAATGGAGGATATATTATGATCATTGACCTAGGATTGCGTTATTTATGCGATTTCTGTGCGTAGAAGTTTTTCTATTCACGAGTTGGCAACTCACCCCCGTTGTGCCCCAGTTTCTTGCAGGTTTGCCGTACAGGTTTCATTACGGCTTGCGGGCATAGTTTCCTTCGGGTGATTTGCTAGTAGATGGGTTTACTTGAATCGTACCCCCATTATATAACTTGTATATTATTATTCAGTTGTATCTAGAATTTCCATCAACCAAACATGTATTTATCTCAGATAGAGACCAGTGATGTTTATTCTTTCGACCTTAGAGTCGCGCGTTGTATTTCTGTGGTTTTCTTATGGTTTTGAGTTTCCTTTTGAATTTTGAATCTCGCCGTTGGCGTTATATATTATATTGCTTGTGTGGTTGTGACCGTCGATTGACGAAGATCTAGCTCCCGCTTGGGGATGCATTTTTATTGATTTCGTATACTATTCATGTTGTATCCCGTTTGGGGGCCAGTATTTACAAAGGAGACTCTGCCGAAATTTTCAGAAAATACTTGATGTTTTAAAAACGCATAATTCGGCTTATGCTATTAAAACTACTTGTTTTAAATTGGTTTTCCTTCACTCTACTACTTTTCTTGGTTTGGATTTCTGGGTTTTCGGCTTACTTAGATTACGTACGCCTCGAGACGTTTCGTAGTTTAAGTGCCGGTCATGTTCCGTTTTTTCGGGTCGTGACAAAGTTGGTATCAAAGCGTTAGGTTTTACCTTCGGAGCGTAGGATGACCCTTGGTTGATGGAATAGGTGACTAAAGTAGAGTGACGTACTGTTGGTATGTTCCGCGGCATATTTACGACACGCCACTCCACTAAAGAAGCCTTAGGATGTACATTTCCTTGTTCAATATTATATTCCTTCCTGATCTAGCCTCATCGGTACCAGTTTGGTTTTGCTGCCACGATTACGGGCAGGGAGAGCTCGGCTAGAGTTGCGGTCAGCACGAGCTCGTCATGAACGAGGACTGACAAGGGCATGATTCCGGCGAAACCCGATTGTAGAGAGGTGTCTTTTGATTGTGTTTTACGCCACGAGCGTTGGATGGATCGCCGTATAAGATTGCTCGGACGTGCAGATTATCACTAGAGGATTGAGCCAATGATAGAGGCCAGCCAGATTTTGATGACCGCTGGTGTGTTGCTTATTCATGATGGTCGAGGCACTGTTCAGCATGCAGATGAGCGAACCAGTTTTTGCTGCGAACGATGAGATATTGCCCCATATGCTGGAATTAGTGCAGAACGAGTTGTACTAAGAGATGATAGAAGGTCGCTAGTCATCGAGGATGAATGACTAGGACATGTGGATCGTTCGCCTACCCCGATGCGAGGTCATCAGATAAAATGATTCCAGTTAGAGACGACTTCACGCGGAGACGTTGGGAGTCGACAGAGACGATCGAATGTCAGAAACCTATTATTCCAAGTTTAAAGTAGTCGGAAAGACATGCAGGCAATTCTATGGTCCCTCTAGAAGAATGAAACCCTAACTCGACTTAATGACCGTGTGAAAGCCTTTGAACCTTCGGGTTTGCGGCAGTTCTACGGCGCCATTAGTGAGGCTTGGGTTTGCCCTTCTACGGCTGGACCACCGATGCTGTGGTATGTACTCGATACTATTATACTGTACCCAAGATGTTGAGCTCTTGGGGAATTATGAGGTTTTGACGACTCGATTGGATGGCTCGACTTAATTCGGATGCTAGGTGGTGAGATGCATTTCTTGGGAGACTCCCGATATGAGGATAGCCGTTGGAGCTCGGTCCATGTAGCCACGATGAGACGAGTCTGAAGCAGTCGACATTAGAGAAAGTGGAGTAAAGAGGTCCGTACAAGATCTGGATAAGACGACGTTCCACTCCGCCGACATCAGAGATGCGATACGCATGCCGAGGCAGAGTACTGGATATACCTTCCAGAAGGAGTCGCGATGGGTATGCAGCCGTTCCGGAACAAGATGCAGATATAGGAAAGGACGATGACTTCCGGACAGTTGGCAGAGACGAGACATGGAAGAGACCGTGAGCAGGATTCCTTCCAGGACACTGCTGCAATGATACTTGCACCCAGGATCAGATGTGTCACGTACATTCAGAGACGCAGAGGCTGACGCCAGTGATATGCTGTCTTACGAGTGGTCGCGATGATTGACGAGAGATGACCAGAGAAGTGCCAGAATGGGATCATCCCCGTTAGCACACCTGACAGGGCCGATGAGCCGATGGACCGAGAGATTGGTAATTCACAGTGAAGACCTTGACCCAGTAGTGGTCATTGTTACGCACACAAGCAGGCCAGAGTTCATTATCATCGACGAGACGTCCCACTAGTGACCGCGACAGTTGGCCCGAGATTCTTAGAGGATGCACTTGAGCGGTACTATTCCGCCATTATTGATTTCGATGTTTTGGGTGATTTATTCGCATGATTTGATTTTGATGATTGAGGATTTACGATCCTTGCACAGTGTTGCACTTGATATCGTTTTCGTGCTTGGGTTTCACATGTTTGTGATTTTACGGTTTTAGACATTTGAGTTGATTTTGTACGTATGCACGCACACGATTGGTTCCTGTACTCTGTATAGTTTATATATGCTTGCAGTGCAGTGATACGCCTTTTGTGCACTTAGATGCATTGGACTTTGATTTCGATGGTGATGTGCGATATTTGTTTTGTGCACCTTGTGCACCTGATTTGATTTTGCGCATATTCGGCACTTGATATTGGATTTCATGATTTCGTGCACGATGGATGCACCTGATTTGGATTTTCGCGTATGTTGGGCGCATGTTTTGAAGTGTGATTTTGGTGCACACCAGATGCACTAAATCGAGATTTTTCGTGCATGTCAGATGCACCTGATTTTGCTGCCAGGCACACATGTTGCCTACGACAGATGTTTCATGCACACCCGATACACTTAGATGTTGTTTCTGTGCGCAGGTATGACACATATATGGATTTTGATTTCTGTGCGCACAAGACGCGCGTAGTATTCATACGCGTATTTTGGGGATTGATTTTTCTTATAGAGCAGTACGTTTTTATGATATTGCTATGTGTTTTCGTACTGAGCAGGACTAGTCAGAGGACAGTACCTGAATATATTTTACATGTATAGTTTCGAGTTATATCATATTGGTTTTGCTTGGGATTTGGTATTGATGTCTTCCCCATGACTCCGATGATTGCGGGATGCTTGACGGAGTTCTGATTTGAGTTATATGCTCATTTTTCATGCGCATGCGTTGCGCTACGATTTGTTTTATGTATTTATGATTTCGGAGCCCCGGCGATTTGATGGTTTTGGCTGAAATATTTTAGTATTTGGGGGATGCTTTAATTTAAATTCGGGGACCGAATTTCTTTAAGGGGGGAAGATTGTAACGTTTTGAAAATCGTTTCGGTGAAATTTCGAAAAAACGGTAAAATAAGGCGGTTTTCTGTAAAAAGTGAAAATGCAAATATCTTTATTATAAAATTAAATATACATATTCTAGCTATGTAATTACTAGTATTTGGTGTTTATTGAGCCACTGATGAAATTTTAAATTTTCTGAAAAAAATATTATTTTAATATTATTTTAAGCCGGTAAGAAAATACATTAAATTAGCGATAAATACAAATCTAAATGGGCTAATTTTATTCTTTAAAATCATGTTAATTAAAATCTAGTTGTAATATAAATTTTTAGTATTTTATTTCAAGTTTTAATTGATTTATTTTATGGAAAACAAAAATATAGTTATTTTGAACTAAAACTTGCAAATATGGTATTGTGGGGGGTCTTTTTGCATAGAATTTTTTTGTAAAGTCTCTCACACTCACCCTCACTCCCCTTGGCCGGCCCCACACTATTGTATCAGCCCAAGAATTTTATTTCTCTCTTTTTGACCTTAAATCATGTGAGAAATGGGTTAAAATAAGGTTTTTATATAGTAAAGTAGGTGGGGGTATTATGGTAATTTGGGAGGGGCTTTGACTTGGATTCTTTTCCAAAAATCCCCCACACCTCTATCCACTCCCTCCTCATCCGAAAATCTGCACCACAACAGCCCCCATTTCTTCTCCTCTTTTCTCTTCAAAACTCCATCCAAAATGCTTCAATAAAATCCCAAAAAATCAAATTCTAATCCCTACCCATTTCTTCTTGACATATTCTAGTGTGGATCATGGATCAAGAGAGAAAATTGGAGGCCAAGATTTTGGTGCTAGGTCTCTAATTTTGTGAGGTATAATCTTAGCATTTTGCATAAGTTATTGTTTGATTACTTCAATATAGCTATTATGTGTTTAATTAGGAGTTAATTGTGGTTTTGATATTAAATATTTAACTTTCAAGAAAGGGTTTTGAATGCAACTTAGGGTTTTATGATGTGAGATTATGGTTGTGTGATATTTTTGACATGTTAATGTTATGCTAAAGCAAATCTAGTTGTTAGTTGCATTTTTGTTAATTTAAATTGTGTTAATTACGCTAATTTGTAAACTAGGTTTTTAAAATTTATTGCAAATGTTAGAATAAAAATCTAATTAGGTTTTTCTTGACTTCATTAACATTATTAAGTGTAGTTTAAAACTTTAGTTCATGGAAATCCAACCTAAATTGTGGTTTGTGCATTTTGCTATAAAATTGTTAAAATTTAGGTATTTTGTAAACTAGAATTTTAGGGTTTTTGGAATTTAATGAGATTAAATTATGAGAATTGTTTTTATGACTTATTTAAGTTATTTAATAAGTATTATGGCCGCTAGAATTGTTTAAACATCATGTTTTGTACAAAAATGACGAATTGTGCTTGCTAGATTTTCGGAAAAATGACTTTTTAAGTGAAATTGGGGTTTTTGTGAATTTTAACCTATTTTATATTAAAATTAGTGTTCGTGAATGTGCAAATGAGTGTATTTGGGTTTTTCTCGATGGTTTGGCGTTTGTACGCCGACGTCGAGGGTTTTTGTGTTGATTTGTGAAAACAACCATAGGTTTTTACCTATGAGGGATTCGTGCGTCGTTTTGGTCATGAGTCGGATTTTAATACAATACGGTGCGTTATGATATGTAGGTACCCCATGCGGACTTCGAGACGACAAGCAAGCGCATCGCAACATCGGCACTGGCGAACGAGGACCAAGTGAGTAGATTTATATCTACGGGGAGAAGTCGGGTGGATGGCGTATAGCACCCCCGCAGTCCGTGGTGGTGTATACGGATGCGTATACACACCAACAGTTATTATATGTTACTTAGGATTAATAACGATGTTTAGGATGGATATTGGTGTGTTGGATTATTTTAGTGTTGCGAACCCTAGGGTAGTGTTGCACTACACATACACACATACATACTTGCATACATTCCTATTTATATGTGCTCATGGGATTCTCTATAGTTTATGTGTTCACATAGGTATGGGACTATGTGTTCATATACTGGATTTGAGAATAGTATTTGGAATTTGAGATGAGTCGATGAGATTGGGCTTGAGGCCAGGAGATCGGTGATGTGATTTGGTTTGTATTGATATACGACATGATGTTTTAGCGGGTCTTTTGCCGTAGTGATTCTTACACCTGCATGCATACTTAGGCGGTATCAGTATTGTACTAGACATAGATCAGTACCCCGATCATGATATTTGATAAAGAGGATACCAGATGAATAGTACGATGAATGTGATTTTGACCCGTACCCAGATTTGGGATGTCGTACGACGGATTTACGTACGAGCTATTTATTGATGATTGATCCGCACTCTTGACTTGGAATGTCTAATTATAGATATGGTATCGGATATGATATTATTGAGGCGGGATCACCGACTAATATATATACAGGTATGTATATATATCGACTCAGATGTTAGGCGGTTTCCTTACCTGTAGTCCAGCTGGTTAGCTTAGCCCTTTAGTTTAGTTTAGTTGTTAGATTAGATTCGGTTCTTACCTATTTCAAAAACTAACGAATCGTGGGTATTTTAAAAGACAGCCCAAGGGATCCTACGGATATTTCAAAAGACGTATCTTTTCATAAAAACACCGTAGCCCCTATTTTCAAAACCCCATGATTAGTGTTATTTCAAAAGGCACCATATGTAGAACTTTTATTAGATTAATGCAGATTAGTTATAGTTGCGTCTAGTTTTCAGCTACCACTTATTATTGTGGTTCGCTTCGCATCGCATACTTATGTTATAATTTCTTATTGAAATGTTGATATCATGCTGTTAGGACACCAGCACCATTACCGATGATGCGTATGTACCACATACACTTACTTGCCGGCTCACACACATCTTCATCGGTAATTGCCATGTCACGTACACCTTAGAAATATTATTGCTTAACTTAGCTTGATAACTCGTAGTTTGACATAATATTAGTGTACTTACCTTATATGCCAGCTTAGATATTGTAGTTATTACTTGTCACTTCATGCATATTGTTATTCATTGTTATGCCGTATTCATGGATTCTCATATTTATATTCATGGTTTTACATGTTATTGATGATTCGGATTCCCATGATATTTTCTGGATTTGGAGGAAAACCGCAAAAACATATATAAACTGCTTTCCCTCTTTTTAAATAAAAAAATGCGGTTTTCCTATGATGTATGAGTCGTCCACCATGAGTTTGCTGAAGGATTTTGAGACCCGATTCGAGGAGTTGGATGAACCGTTTCGGGTACATGGTGGGCCCGGTGCGGTACCACGGGGCAAGATGAATGTGGTGATGACGTTGAGCCTGGCAGGGGAGCACTACCGACCGGTGATTTTACCTGACGCGTCGGATATCCGGAGGATACCGTCGTGGTCTTGAGATAGATGGTAGGGGCCGGTCTGGACTGACGGCACCCTAGATATTGTGATTGAGACATTGAGATTTTTGAGATTTTGAGGTACAGAGATTACGACACAGAGATATCGAGATATTTGGATACTTGTTTTGTGTCGATGCTGGGCACTGTTTATGCTGATTTCATTTATGGTACCTCCTATTTAAAAATAAGGAAATCTCACTAAACTATGAAAACAGTTCTTCATTTACATGTATTCTATTTTCATTTATTCATACCTCATTCATATGATATATTGCTACCTGAGGCACTGACACGGGTACATGAGATTACACTCGGATTAGATATTTACCCTAGCCTTGTTATAGGCTGCATGTTATATATAATGGAGGATATATTATGATCATTGACCTAGGATTGCGTTATTTATGCGATTTCTGTGCGTAGATGTTTTTCTATTCACGAGTTGGCAACTCACCCCCGTTGTGCCCCAGTTTCTTGCAGGTTTGCCGTACAGGTTTCATTACGGCATGCGGGCATAGTTTCTTTCGGGTGATTTGCTAGTAGGTGGGTTTACTTGTATCGTACCCCCCATTATATAACTTGTATATTATTATTCAGTTGTATCTAGAAGTTCCATCAACCAAACTTGTATTTATCTCAGATAGAGACCAGTGATGTTTATTCTTTCGACCTTAGAGTCGCGCGTTGTATTTCTGTGGTTTTCTTATGGTTTTGAGTTTCCTTTTGAATTTTGAACCTCGCAATTGGCGTTGTATATTATATTTCTTGTGTGGTTGTGACCGTCGATTGACGAAGAGCTAGCTCCCGCTTGGGGATGCATTTTTATTGATTTCATATAATATTCATGTTGTATCCCGTTTGGGGGCCAGTATTTACAAAGGAGACTCTGCCGAAATTTTCAGAAAATACTTGATGTTTTAAAAACCCATAATTCGGCTTATGCTATTAAAACTACTTGTTTTAAATTGGTTTTCCTTCACTCTACTACTTTTCTTGGTTTGGATTTCTGGGTTTTCGGCTTACATAGATTACGTACGCCTCGAGACGTTTCGTAGTTTAAGTGCCGGTCATGTTCCGTTTTTTCCGGTCGTGACATTAACCGTCACGTGCCATCACGTGACCCCTGGTCATGTGTGAGCACGTGACCCTCGGCTGGACTCTTTTTCTTGATTTAAACGGAGAACATGTCTGCTGCTTTGAGTATCACGTGCCAACACGTGACCCTGGTCACGTGGGAGCACGTGACCTCTTCTGAAGCCTTTTCCTTGATTTGATCATGGAACCGGTTTGCCTTTGAAGCCGCTTTTAATTGTCACGTGACCCAGGTCACGTGGGAGCACGTGACCCTTTCTGAACCCCTTTTCTTTGATGTAATCGGGAAGCTGAATTTACCTTGCTGATGCTTTTAGATGTCACGTGCCAACACGTGAATGCTGGTCACGTGTAAGCACGTGACCCTTTTCTGAAGCCTTTTCCATAAGCTTTTTTGATTTTAAATCAGGAAACACCCAAGTTACCGGATTTCGTGAAGTGCTGGGTGGTCCATTCACATTGCTGAAAGGGGCTGCCTCGCTTCAGGTTTTGGTGGGTAACTTGCCACGCCCGTAGGGGTCTAGGATTTCATTGCACAGGCTATCCACACGACCAGGGGAACGTCGGGTTTCAGTAGCGGCTCTACGAAACCCGGGGATCCCAGATATCTGTATTGTTCTGTGATGCTTATTACATTTCTGTGATGTTTCATTTTATCACGCCTTGAGCGAAAATATTATATATTGATATATATATTAGTAGATGTTGTATATGTTTTGCATCCGCGCTAGTCCAGTCCCCGCTCCATCGTTAGTTATGTAACCTAACGGGTAATGACGGGATCCAGTGACGAATGCGGATGGCATATACGTATATCATTATTTTCGTTCTTTGTGGTGTGATCAATTAATGGGACTGGATTGATTCGGATCAATGCAAGTTAAACAAACCTAATCTGATGTTGTTGGAACACTTTTCAAAAGGCTGTTATTGCAAGGACGTTCACTTTTGTTTTGCACAGTGGTATTCATTTGGAATATCCTGCACCTCAGTCGACGAGGCAAGGGCCGAGATCCCTTTACCGGGAGTGACCCCTTGGACAAAAGTTTGCCTCAGGGCAATAACTTCGCTATAGCCCATTACTTTTGCTTTGCACCGTGGTATTCAGTTGGAATATCCTGCACCTCATTCTATAGGGAAAGAGCCGAGATCCCTTCACCGGGAGTGACCTCTTTAGCAAAGGTTTTCGTCACTATATTTTAAAAAGCTATCCGGTTCCTTCAACGATATCAAGTTCATTAAGTTAAGGGTTTTCGCCAGAAACCATTCGTAGCCCTCCGTCGTTTCACATGGATAGTCAATCAGTATTCAAGCTATGTTTGTTGCCCAAAGTCAAGGCATAATGATTGGTAGCTATTGGGTATTCATGTGCAGCATAGATAGATGCGTTGGTTTGGGGCAGTCGTATAGCCTTGTTGGTCAAAGTCAAGGGCTTGTGCGGGTGGGCTCAAATTAACCTGGAGAATGACGGGTAGAACTTGACATGTGACTTATGATTTGTTGGCCAAAGTCAAGGTCATAAGAGCATGGGGTAAAAATCACATCGGGAGTTTCTAAAGAAAGTGAAACTTGCCAGATATGCGCATACTTTCTGGAGTGTGATAACGTGAGCGGATTCCGTCACGTTGTCATGCGATGATAGTTGGATCCCGATTTCCACTGATGAGTTGGTTTACTCCTCGGGTGATCCCGACTAATTCTTCTTTTAGGTTTGGAGGAGAATTTGACGGTACAGTGGGAGGTTTCCAGATTAGATAAATTGGTAACCATTCTGATCTAGGTTAGAGTGCACGCTGAGTGTTTCTTTTCTCTCTCTCTTTGGCAGCGGCCATTGACCCGACCCTAAGACTATGACTCAATGACCAAAATTAACCGAACCTTCTTAAACACTGGCTTTTGGATTGTCAGAGTTGCAAACCTCTTTGCCACTCCTACTTTTACCCTTTTCTTCAGGACACCCCGTATTACTACGAACGTCCACATCCATTGGACAAAACCATCGTATGGTTATATACGAACTCGAAGGAATTTATTCGAGGACGGTTAAAGGTTCTGGAGAAAACGAATAGGACTATTCAGTTGTCTTTTCCTTTTACCTTCTCTCAGTTTGAGAGTACTCTTTGGTTTAGGAGATAGTACACCTATTACGCAAATTGGATAGTCATCTTCCAAACCATAGGCAGGTGCTGACCGGTAGGGAATGAAGAAAACCAGTTAGCCTAACGATGGTGTACAGAAAGTATTAAGTAAAGACATATCAAGGGATTAGTAAGAGGGCAAAGTAAATCACGACTGCTATTCACGACCAAACCAAGTATTTCTTCGCCAATCCTAAATCACCTTTGTATTTCTCCAGGACACTCCGTATCACTACGAAGATCCAGAGCTTACTGGATACTCCATCGTATGGTTATATACGAACTCGAAAGGAACTTGTTCCAGTTCGGGGATGGATTCTGGTTCAGGAGAAATAGGAATAAGGTTTATTCGGTTGTCTTTTATCTTCACCTTCTCTGGCATTGCGAGTGCTCCTGGGATTAGGACAGTACACCCATTATGCTTATTGGATAGTCTTCTTCCAAACCATAGGCTGGTGCCGAACGGTAGGGAAGGAAGAAAACCATTTAGCCTAAGAGGGTGTGCAGAAGTTAATGACTAAAGACATATAAAGGGATTTGGAATGATGGCAAAGAATTACACGGTTACAGTTGTGAATCGGGAAAATGGAAGAGGCATTACTAGGAATACCGGGATACCCCATCGAAACATTTCAATGTTTCAATTTCACTGTGTACTGTTAAAGGAAAACTGATTTCCCGATTAGATACTTACTCCATGGTATGTATTTACCAGGTATGATTCTCACATCTGTATGGTTTTACAGATGATGAGTGGGAGTAAGTTATTGGGAATTAGGTGATTATCCTCATTATATCGGAATTCGTTGTAATTGGTGATATTTGAGGAAATCACCTGGGTAGTTTGCCAGACGGCAAATATTTGGTTTTGAATATCCGCTGTTGTGCACCAATTTCAAATCGATATATCTGTACGTCTATTTTCATAGAGTGAGATATACCTTTTTGAAGTTATGTCTATGACATTTACCTATATCAGTAGATGGTTAGGTAAGGAGCATTAAACAGCGGTGTAATTCTTCTTAACCATAAGTACAGTTTTCAACCTACGACACACAGGGATTGAGTTATCAGACTCAAGGGACTTATACAGAGTATTGTATGTTGTCCAGCGTCCATGAGGACAGAGGGGTTGGTCCTCGTACTATATTCGGTTTACTTATGACTTCTCTAGTTTTTAGACAGGTGTTTCGTGGAAACACAGGGTCCGAATTTTTAGAAGTTATAGGTATTTGAATAAAGTAGAGAACCGGGTATTACAAGTATCGGGATTCTTCAAAGTGATCGAAGATGTAGATACTTGTGTATGGTATTCAGTTGATAGTAATGGTTAAGAGAACTTGCTTCTCTTTCAGGTTACTCATAATTGGAAGCATTCCTAAGTTGAGTAACGCTGATCGGCCTCTTTCCATTTAGTTGACATGCACTGGAGACAGCTGCATGATTTGAATCTGGTTCAATTAAATCAGTGCCTCTGGTTCTATATTGGATATAGAACAGTTCATATCTTAACGATGTTAAGGTACGGGGAGTTGTCCGGGTTATGCTTAAAACCAGTCTCTGGACAACTCAAGGCACGTTTCTGTAATAGCTGTTTGTAGGTTGACCTAGGCTATGACGAGGGTTGACTTTCTACCATCTGGCAGATCAATAGAGATATTATTCTAGACTCGCCACAGTTTTAACAAAAATGGTTTTTTTCAAAAAACAGTCGTGGGAGTATGGTAGAACTGGAAGTGATTCCAGAACCGCAAACGATTACTGAAGATTTGATAAGAACCTAAAGATTCAATCTGGTTTGACATTCCATTGGCCAATCCGCAGATACGGTGGGTAACCTCAGGCACCCGAGAGGTACTCCGGTAGCCTTAAGGACGGTGACAGGGAGGTTCTTGTTTACCCAGACTGGCCATTGCTATTGTTCCAGGCTGCGAGACCCGGCAGGAGGATGAGTTTAGCGTCGTTCTAAACTAGCTTTAGAAGTGTACGTGTATATGACTCTGCCAGAGGGTTGTCGTAGTCAGTGGGTGCAGCAGAAGCATTGGTGGACAAGTGGCTTATGTCTATTTATAGACTAAAGCAGATATAGCGGAGATAGATCATCCGTTTCTGATGCGACAGTCATAGGTTTGACTTCATCAGAATAGGGGATGTATCTGCTAAGAAGGTAGTAGGGTGTGATGTCCTGGTATTTGGATGACATACACAGAGTAAGAAGTGAAATTCCTATACTACGATCGGTTATACTTTGGTCGTCACACAGTGGTTTCTCCACATGGAACTTGGACATTATATCAGACATTCTGGTTACTGGATCTATGGTATTAGATCTAGATTTGGGTAGTTTCCCAATCAGGGTACTTAGACAACATTCTAGAGGTGCTTTAGAATGGATGACTCCTGGCATGGTGGTGTACCTGCAGGTGATGGAGTCACCTTCTCTAAAGGTGTCTTACAGACTAAAGGGGAGAGGGATGTGCATGATTGGCAGATCACTTGCTCAGGCAATTGAGTCAATCATGAGATGTCAAGTACCACACCAGATGTTGTTCTTGCACTTGATGCAATAAGTTGACATTGATCCAATCCAAGAGAAACAGTCGGAAGCAGTTTTAGAACATAAGTTGATGTTCTAGGGAAATGATAACGGCAGCCTCCTTTGGGAGACAGTTATCATTCCAGGCTTTCAAGGTGACCTGGATGACAAAGTGGCTGTCAGAGTTATAGTTTTCCTTCTGATGAGGGGCAGTATTTTAGACAGGTGGTCCAAGGAGATACTGAGGGAGGCATAGCGCAGGATACTGATTAAGTTTAGTTGACGATACAGTCTAAGAAGTTTGGATTTGGAGTTCATTTATGAACTAGGTCCCATCAGACATCCAGACATATTCTAAGACAGGTATTGCTCATTTCGGGAGATGGGTTTTCTCTGCGAACTTGAGATATAGAGAGACATAGAAAGAAACATCAAGGCGGATCCACTCACTGAGGCTATTCCTCGAACGCAATAGTTTCACAAACGAGCTTTGTGAGACTGACTAGTAGAGGAGTTGGGTGTTCGGTATCACACGGGCTGTGAGTATGCGACATCGCAATAATTAGCCTTGAGTGAAAGTGGGAGATTGTTGGAGATAGTGCCCTCAGAGTCAATTATTGGATCACAGGCACGTGATTGCAATGATTGAGGGATGACCTATACCGGTAGGACAGTCTTACTCAAGATGATAGTATGCTATCAGGTTTATCTTTATCATCGTGTACTGCTTTAGGTGACCTGACAGGTCGCTATTACACGTTGATAGAGCCCTTAGGATTCTTGCTTGACTGCCAGCAGTATGAGGGCGATCATATACGTGGGAGCTGGTAGTCTATAAGCACATCCTTAAAAAGGCCCTAGTCGTGGGAGTTTCGAGACAGGGCATCGATACTCCAGAGTAGACTAGTGTATACAGTCGAGACCCCGCGGTGGCCGGTCTCGCAAGCCACTGGTGTCAGTTGGTTCACCTAAGATGTATACAGGTGCTCATTGGGTTATGAGTACACCGGACAGGACTCGCCGGGAACATGCTAGTTGGTCTTATACCTGACGTCAGATAGCAGTTCCCTGGTGACATGTGTATAGGTTAGTTCATCGACCTGAGGATCGTCATTTGTCTCGTGTGAGTTCCCACTGTACTTTGATTACTACCCTACCACGCTCAAAGGAGACATCCAGACAGGTTTTAGTTGGGTACAGTCCCGAGCCACATGGAGGCAGTGAGCGGATCTTCAGGGGTTCGTCTCTCCCGGTATTGGGGGTGAGGTCGCGCTGTGTCTAGGAGAGCCATTACACAAAGCCCTCGGCCGAGGCAGGAGATTTACTGGTAGGTATTCCAGTAGTATCTCAGGGTGTTCTGGGCTACACTCCGACACGACTTGTACCGCTTTTGGGGGTCTGACTTTTACCAACCCTCTAGGCCGGACATGCGATGCTCATAGACGAACGGACCGGACTGTACGGATATTGACACTGACAGGATCAGTAGGGTGTCAGGATGAGTTTGCTCATCGACGTCCCTTTTGGTCAATACCAGGTAGCCCGTTACGTATAGGCTAATACCTCTGACGTGCTAGTGGTTAAATCCACAACCAAAGTATTGACGAGTCTTTAGAGTCCCCCACAGACTAGTTTCTCAAGTTTCGGGCGAAACGCTGTAGATGCCGTATGGAGATATGGCAGGGTTCGATCAGATACATGAGGCATTGCACGTATCAGGATCGGACGGATAATACTAGTGGGCTTTGGTTTGAGCCGGATCCTAGTATAGTACAGTGTAGATTTTGTCGCATTGCATTTGTATTTCGGTCGGAATACAAATGTGGGTATGTATATACAGTAGCGGGGTTTTCCTGTAATTTATTATGGGACCAGTTTTATGAAGTTGCCAGTTTGTTTTCCGTTTCGTCCATATTTCTTTGTATCTATCATTGGCTGAAGATTGGTGGAGGATGGCTTATTTGCATTTGTGCAAATAAGCATTTTGGAGGGTTGTCTTTGCACATTGTAGTGTCATGATGGTTGCACCATCCGTTGACTTCTTGACTTCTTCATGATTGCTTGACTTTGGAGTAATGATGATGCTTGGTGGAGTGTGGGTTTGTTTTTGTGATCATTTCTTTTCATGATAACATTTGATCTCTCTCTTGCATTATTGTTGCTCTCTTTCACACAAATAGACACCCCCTCTCATTCTCACTCTCTTCTCTTCCGGATTCCATGGCCGGCCAAGGAGAGGGGGCTGCCAATTTTTGTGAGGGGGATTTTTGGTTCTCTCATGCTTGCAAAAATCCCCAAGTTCATCACAAAGTTCCATAGTTCATTTCCTCCACCAAAGGCAACTTCCTCAAACCCCAAATGAGACATAGAACACTACACGTATTCTACAGCAATCCTTTGGGCACGTCGGCTCACCAACTTCGTGCCCGAGTTGCCTCGGTCCAGAGGTGGGAGCCCGTAAAAGAAGCCGGCGACGTGGTGCCCTTCCGGCGAGGAGGTGAAGACCGGAGATTCCGCAGGAGATCGGGACGACGACGAGAAGACCGAAGGACACGGATCGCTCGGTATATCTCTCTACCCCTTCTCTTATTAGCTAGGACTAGATTAATGGCCCGATCCAGGATTTTTGTGCGCGGTGGTCCCGGTTTACAAGTACGCAAAAAGTTTCGTTTCCGCATTCCGGCGTCGGATTGACGGCCGGGGCACCGCCGTGCACTTACAGCAACATGGAACAGTGATATGACATATTAAGGGAAAACCACTCTTTTAAATAGATCCAGTTTTGAAAATATATCATGCGGTCCCCTTCTCTCTAAAATCAAAGCCAGCATTATCTATGTATGTGCAATATGTATGTATGTAGGTATGGATGCCAAAGATATACATACGCAAGTATGAGTGTACAATATGCATGTACGCAAGTATGGGTGTACAAGTCCAGTTTTGAAAATATATCATGCGGTCCCCTTCTCTCTAAAATCAAAGCCAGCATTATCTATGTATGTGCAATATGTATGTATGTAGGTATGGATGCCAAAGATATACATACGCAAGTATGAGTGTACAATATGCATGTACGCAAGTATGGGTGTACAAGTGGGTATATACGCAAGTATGAGTGTACAATATGTATGTGCGCCAATATGGATATACAAGTGGGTATATATGCAAGTATTAGTGTACAATATGTTTGTGCCCCAATATGGATGTACAAGTGGGTATATACGCAAGTATAAGTGTACAATATGTA
Organism: Agapanthus africanus; assembly: GCA_030015575.1. Lineage (NCBI taxonomy): Eukaryota > Viridiplantae > Streptophyta > Magnoliopsida > Asparagales > Amaryllidaceae > Agapanthus > Agapanthus africanus. The sequence continues at coordinate 290,084,801 of JASDDO010000012.1, read as the reverse complement.
TGTACGCCAATATGGATGTACAAGTGGGTATATACTCAAGTATAAGTGTACAATATGTATCTGCGCCAATATGGATGTATGAGTGGGTATATACGCAAGTATTAGTGTACAATATGTATGTGCCCCAATATGGATGTACAAGTGGGTATATACGCAAGTATAAGTGTAAAATATGTATGTGCGCCAATATGGATATACAAGTGGGTATATACGCCGGTATAAGTGTACAATATGTATGTGCGCCAATATGGATGTGCGAGTGGGTATATACGCAAGTATGTTATGCGAATAGTCATATCATGATGCAGCAATCCTACAGTGAAGTGACATGGCAATTATCGATGTTGAAGTGTGTGATCCGGCCAATCTGTGTAAGTGTAACATACGCATCATCGATAATGGTACAGGTGTACTAGCACAAGTAAATATATATGATGCAATGAGAATAGCATGAAATGCAGGATAAGGTAATACGTCAGCTAAAAGCTACAAGGTATACGTATCTAACATGACCGAGTCGGTGAATCTATCAATCGGCACCCAGCCTCACAACATCACGTACGGTATAATGCATCGTACGACATGTAGGGTTCCTAGGCACACTAATGAAGTCTCACAAGTGATCAATCATGGCCAATTAAAATTTTACAAGTGCCGAGAAACCCTAATACGGATCGTTAACTAGATGTATAGGTGATGCGATGTAAGTAAACAACTTTAACTTAAAAGGAAAGAGGCTACAACCTTTGTAGATCCGGTCCTCCACCTCCTAGGCTCCGTGATGACGTCCCTCCGCTGTCCAAATCGAATCCCGGAGTCTAGCATCGGCTTCATCGGAGAAATGGGCGGGCTAGGTCGTCGGCTTCGATGCCGAAGATGATCTACGTCGAGGCAACTCAAGATCAAACTCCAACTTCACCAAGTCATGAAACTTATGAAGAAAACACCTTATACTACTTGGCAAGAGGTAGAGGATGAAGAAATAGGAGGTGGGTTCACTTTGGAATTGGATTTCTCACTCATTTTCACAAATCACCATTGAAGCTATCAAGCTTTTTCTTCTTGAAGAAGAAGAAGAAGAAAGAATATGATAAGTCTTTTCTAAAAAGAAAATGATATGAATACTTATCATATACCAACCATAGTTAGGTGTAGAGAATAAACTAAGGTTAGTTAAATGGTTAGGGTTAGGAGATGAAGACAAAATGGTTGCTTTAGTCAAAGATGCTTTGAAGCTTCAAGAAGCTTCAAGCAAAGAACAAAGAAAACCACCATTTTCTCTTTATCATTTTCTTTTGCCAAAATAAACAAAATAAATAAATAAATGAATAAGTAAATAAACAAAACCCTAACCACTCATATAACTGTTGGAGAAAGTGCCCTTAGAGTCAATTATTGGATCACAGGCACGTGATTGCAATGATTGAGGGGAGGACCTGTCCCAGTAGGACAATCTTACTCAAGATGATAGTATGCTATCTGGTTTACCTTTATCATCGTGTACTGCTTTAGGTGACCTGACAGGTCGCTATTGCACGTTGATAGAGCCCCTAGGATTCTTGCTTGACTGCCAGCAGTATGAGGGCGATCATATACGTGGGAGCTGGTAGTCTATAAGCACATCCTTAAAAGGTCCCTAGTCGTGGGAGTTTCGAGACAGGGCATCGATTCTCCAGAGTAGACTAGTGTATACAGTCGAGACCCCGACGAGGGGCGGTGGACGGTCTCACAAGCCACTGGTGTCAGTTGGTTCACCTAAGATGTATACAGGTGCTCATTGGGTTATGAGTACACCGGACAGGACTCGCCGGGAACATGCTAGTTGGTCTTATACCTGACGTCAGATAGCAGTTCCCTGGTGACATATGTACAGGTTAGTTCATCGACCTGAGGATCGTCATTTGTCTCGTGTGAGTTCCCACTGTGCTTTGATTACTACCCTACCACGGCTCAAAGGAGTCGTGCAAACAGGTTTTAGTTGGGTACAGTCCCGAGCCACATGGAGGCAGTGAGCGGATCTTCAGGGGTTCGTCTCTCCCGGTATTGGGGGTGTGGTCGCGCTGTGTCTAGGAGAGCCATTACACGAAGTCCTTGGCCAAGACAGGAGATTTACTGTTAGGTATTCCAGTAGTATCTCAAGGTGTTCTAGGCAACACTCCGACACGACTTGTACCGCTTTTGGGGGTCTGACTTTTACAAACCTCCTAGGCCCGCCATGCGATGCTCATAGACGAACGGACCGGACTGTACAGATATTGTCACTGACAGGCTCAGTAGGGTGTCAGGATGAGTTCGCTCATCGACGTCCCTTTTGGTCAATAGCTGGTGGCCCGTCACGTATTGGCTTATACCTCTGACGTGCTAGTGGTTAAATCCACAGCCATAGTATTGACGAGTCTTTAGAGTCCACCACACTTTCAGTTACTCAAGCTTTCGGGCGAAACGCTGTAGAGGCCGTATGGAGATATGGCAAGGTTCGATCGGATACGTGCGGTATTGCACGGATCAGGATCGAACAAATATTACTAGCCGGTTTTGGTTTAAGCCGGATCCTAGTATAGTACAGTGTAGATTTTGTCTCTTTGCATTAGTGTTCAGTGGGAATACAAATGCGGGCATGTATTTGCAGTAGCGGGGTTTTCCTGTAATTTATTACGGGACCAGTTTTCTGGAGTTGCCAGTTTGCATTCCGTTCCGGCCGGCTTTCCTTTGTTCTTTCCCGGCCGGACTTTTCCGATGGAGGGGGTTATTTGCAAGTTTGAAAATAACACATTGTGGAGGGGTTTCTTGCAAATGTATTGATTATGATGGCATCTTTTCTTTTCAACCATCATTTGATTCTCTTTACATCACTAAAAGGTGATTAGAGTTTGATGTGAGTTTGTTATGATGATGTTTGGTTATGGTCACCCTTTCTCTTTTCCTACACTCACCTCCCTCTTGCTTATGTTTGATTTCCTCCACCATTTTCTCACTAGATGAGAGAAGCCACACTTGAGAGAAGAAGAAGAGAGAGTTTCATTTTGAGCTTGTGGGATTTTTCTTGATCTCATTTCATGCTAGGAAAAATGCAAGCACCATTTTTTCCTTATCTTGCGTCCTCCATCATCTTCAAATGGCAACAAAACCCAAAATGAGACATAGCCTCTACACTATACATTCTACAGCAAATCTTGGACGCGTCGGCCAGCCGACTTCGCGCCCGAGTTGCCTCGGTATTGAGGTGGGAGCCCGTAAAAGATGCAGGCGATGTGGTGCCCTTCCGGCAAGGAGACGACGACCGGAGTTTCCGCAGGAGATCGGGACGACGACGAGAACACCGGAGGACTCGGATCACTCGGTATATCTCTAACTCGTCTTGTAGTTAGCTAGAACTAGTTTAATGGTCCGATCCGGGTGTTTAGTGTGCGGTGGTGCCGGTTTGCTAAGTTCGCAAAATTAAAGTTTATCACCGCTTCCGCATTCCGGCGTCGGATTGACGGCCGGGGCGCCGCCGTGCACTTACAGTGGTATCAGAGCCTCGACATTAACATAGTCTAGCTTTTCTTAATGTGTTTGCATTCCGATCGACCAAAATTCCAAAAACCGTATTTTTCTTCACATCAGTTTCTGTCGAAATTTTTTGAAGTCCAAAAATTTTTCGCGTTGTCTCAGAATGATGTTCAGAGAATCATAAGAACACTGCAAAAATTTGGTAACGTGATCCTTCCGTACGACCGCGGAACCGCGGCCGTAGCCCCTCTTTGGCCGCGGTTCCGCCGCAGGAATTTGGCTTCACTTCACCAATTTTTTGCAGTGGGCTTGTGGGCTGAAAATAGGGGTTTTGGTATACTTTGTTTGGGCCCAGATTTTCTGTGAGTTCTACAGTATTGCTTGGGGGCCCACTTGGTAAAATTCAATCGATCGGATATCTTAAACACATTATTCACAGTATTTACATTATATCTGCGACCGTGAATGTCACTCGATCGGTCAATCCTGTCTAGCTGCTATAGCCCGGTTAGACGGATTTGCGAACGTGACTTTCACGTTGATGTTCTATGTATTGCTGTGATGTTGCGGATCGGTCGTGGGGATAGCCTGGATGCAATGCTAGTACAGTTTTTGTTGTATTATGTACATTTGATATTGCGGGGCGAGCGTCCGACATGTGGACTGCCGTCACTGCGTGATTGTATTATTATTTTGGGGCACGACCAGGTTGTGGTCGATGCACCCATTTTATGTATATTTTACATTCTGTACTAGGATTACCCCGCGGAGGGGTGCACGGATAGCCGGGTTCTGGAGGGCAACAAGCCCGCATCTCTTGGCATTGGGACGGAGGGGGCTTCACTCTAGAATTGGCGGGCTATTCGCCGCACTCGTAGTGGGTACAGGTTGACCCAAGAGGGGTGCCCAAGTTACCGGATTCCGTGAAGTGCTGGGTGGTCCATTCACGTTGCTGAAGGGGGCTGCCTCGCTTCAGGTTTTGGCGGGTAACTTGCCGCGCCCGTAGGGGTCTAGGATTTCATTGCGCAGGCTATCCACACGACCAGGGGAACGTCGGGTTTCAGTAGTGGCTCTGTGAAACCCGGGGATCCCAGATATCTGTATTGTTCTGTGATGCTGTACATTTCTGTGTTGCTGCATTTTTATCACGCCTTGAGCGAAAATTATTTATTGGTATATATATTAGTAGATGTTGTATATGTTTTACATCTGCGCTAGTCCAGTCCCCGCTCTGTCGTTAGTTAGCTAACCTAACGGGTGATGACGGGACCCAGTGGCGAATGCGGATGGCATATACGTACGTCGGTATATTTTCGTTCTTTGTGGTGTGATCAATTGATGGGACTGGGTTGATTCGGATCAATGCAAGTTAAAAAAAACCTATTCTGATGTTGTTGGAACACTTTTTCAAAAAGCTGTTATTGTAAGGGCGTTCTCTTTTGTTTTGCATCGTGGTATTCAGTTGGAATATCCTGCTCCTCAGTCGACGAGGCAAGGGCCGAGATCCCTTCACCGGGAGTGACCCCTTGGACAGAAGTTTGCGTCATGGCAATAACTTCACTATAGCCGTTTACTTTTGCTTTGCATCGTGGTATTCAGTTGGAATATCCTGCACCTCATTCTACGGGGAAAGAGCCGAGATCCCTTCATCGGGAGTGACCTCTTTAGCAAAGGTTTTCGTCACTATAATTTTTTAAAAGCTATCAGTTCCTTCAACGATATCAAGTTCATTACGTTAAAGGTTTTCGCCAGAAACCATTCGTAGCCCTCAATCATTTCGGTTAAATATTCGGTAGTATTCAAGCTATGTATTTTGACCTCACGCCAAGGCATAGTGATTGGTAGCTGCCGGATATTTATCTGTTGCATAGATAGATGTGTTGGTTTGGGACAGTCGTACTACTATATTTGCCTACGTCAATGGTATGTACGGGTGGGTTCAAATTAACCTGGATAATGATGGGTAGAACTTGACATGTGACTTATGATATTTTGACCTCACGCCAAGGTCATAAGAGCATGGGGTAGGAATCCACAACGGGAGTTTCAAAAGTACTGAAACTTGCCAGATATGCGCATACCTTCTGGAGTGTGATAGCGTGAGCGGATTCCGTCACGTTATCATGCGATGACGGTTGGATCCCGATTCCCACTGATGAGTTGGTTTACTCCTCGAGTGACCCCGAATAATTCTTCTTTCAGGTTTGGAGGAGAATTTGAGGTACAGTGGGAGGTTTCCTGATTAGAAAAAGTGATAACCATTCTGATCTAGGATAGAGTGCACGCTGAGTGTTTCTTTTCTCTCTCTCTTCGGCAGCGACCATTGACCCGACCCTAGGACTATGACTCAGTGACCAAGTTGACCGAACCTTCTTAACACTGGCTTTTGGATTGTCAGAGTTGCTAACCTCATTGCCACTCCTACTTTTACCCTTTTCTCCAGGACACCCCGTACTACTACGAACGTCCACTTCCATTGGACAAAACCATCGTATGGTTAGATACGAACTCGAAGGGATTTATTCGAGGATGGTTTCCGGTTCTGGAGAAAACGGATAGGACTATTCAGTTGTCTTTTCCTTTTACCTTCTCTCAGGTTGCGAGTACTCCTTGGTTTAGGAGATAGTACACCTATTATGCAAATTGGATAGTCTTCTTCCAAACCTTAGGCTGGTGCCGAACGGTGGGGAATGAAGAATACCAATTAGCCTAAACGGTGTACAGAAGGTATTAAGTAAAGACAAAGAAAGGGATTAGTAAGAGGGCAATGTAATTTGCGACTGCTATTCACGAACAAACCAAGTATTTCTTCGCCAATCCTAAATCACCTTTGTATTTCTCCAGGACACTCCGTATCACTACGAAGATCCCAAGTTTATTGGATAATCTATCGTATGGTAATATACGAACTCGAAAGGAACTTGTTCAAGTTCGAGGATGGATTCTGGTTCAGGAGAAATAGGAATAAGGTTTATTCGGTTGTCTTTTATCTTCACCTTCTCTTGCGTTGCGAGTGCTCCTAGAATTAGGACAGTACACCCAATATGCTTATTGGATAGTCTTCTTCCAAACCATAGGCTGGTGCCGAACGGTAGGGAAGGAAGAAAACCATTTGGCCTAAAGGGGTGTACAGAAGGTAATGACTAAAGACATATAAAGGGATTTGGAGAGGTGGCAAAGAATTATACGGTTACAGTTGTGAATATGGATAATGGAAGAGGCATTACTAGGAATACCAGGATACCCCATCGAAACATTTCAATGTTTCAGGTTCACTGTGTACTGTTAATAGAAAACTGATTTCCCAATTAGACACTTGCTCCAGGGTATGTATTTACCAGGTATGATTCTCACATCTGTATGGTTTTACAGATGATGAGTGGGAGTAAGTTATTGGGAATTGGGTGATCATCATCATTATATCGGGATTCGATGTAATCGGTGATATTTGAGGAAGTCACCTGGGTTGTTTGCTAGACGGCAAATATTTGGTTTTGAATATCCGTTGTTATGCACCAATTTAAAATTGATATAACTGTACGTCTATTTTTATAGAGTGAGATATACCTTTTTGAAATTATGTCTACGACATTTACCTATATCAGTGGATGGTTAGGTAAGGAGCATTGAACAACGGTGTAATTCTTCTTAACCATAAGTACAGTTTACAACCTACGACACACAGTGAATGAGTCATTCGACTCAGGGGACATATACAGAGTATTGTATATTGTCCAGTGTCCATGAGGACAGAGGGGTTGGTTCTCGTACTATATTCTATTTACTTATGACTTCTCTAGTTTTTAGACAGGTGTTTCGTGGAAACACAGCGTCCGAATTTTGAGAAGTTATAGGTATTTGAATAAAGTAGAGAACCAGGTATTGCAAGTATCGGGATTCTTCAAAGTGATCGAAGATGTAGATACTTGTGTATGGTATTCAGTTGATAGTAATGATTAAGATAACTTGCTTCTCTTTCGGGTTACTCATAATTGGAAGCATTCCTAAGTTGAGTAACGCTGATCGGCCTCATTCTATTTAGTCGACATGCACTGGAGACAGCTGCATGATTTGAATCTGGTTCAATTAAATCAGTGCCTCTGGTTCTATATTGGATATAGAACAGTTCATATCTTAACGATGTTAAGGTACGGGGAGTTGTCCGGTTTATGTTTAAAACCAGACTCTGGATAACTCAAGGCACATTTCTGTAATGGCTGTTTATGGGTTGACCCAGGATATGACGAGGGTTGATTTCCTACCATCTGGAAGATCAATAGCGATATTGTTCATGACTCGCCACAGTTTTAATAAAAAATGGATTTTTCAGAAAACAGGAGTGGGAGTATGGTAGAACTGGAAGTGATTCCAGAACCGCAAACGATTACTGAAGATTTGATAAGGAACCTAAAGATTCAATCTGATTTGACATTCCATTGGCCACTCCGCAGATATGGTGGGTAACCTCAGGCACCCGAGAGGTACTCCGGTAGCCTCAAGGACGGTGACAGGATGGTTCTTGTTTACCCAGACCTGCCATTGCTGTTGTTCCAGACTATGAGACCCGGCAGGAGGATGAGTATAGCGTCGTTCTAAACTGGTTTTAGAAGCGTACGTATATATGACTCTGCCAGAGGGTTGTCGTAATCAGTGGGAGCAGCGGAAGCATTGGTGGACATAAGGCTTATGTCTATTTATAGACTAAAGCAGATGTAGCGGAGATAGATCATCTAATTCTGACGATACAGTCGTAGGTTTGACTTCGTCAGAATAGGGGATGGATCTGTTGAGAAGGTAGTAGGGTGTGATGTCATGGTATTTGGATGACATACACAGAATAGGAAAAGAAACTCCTATACTACGATCGGTTATGCTTTGGTCGTCACACAGTGGTTTCTCCACATGGGACTTGGACATTATATCAGACATACTGGTTACTAGATCTATGGTTTTAGATCTAGATTTGGGTGGTTTCCCAATCTGGGTACTTAGACAGCATTCTAGGAGTATTTAGAATGGACGACTTCTAGCACGGTAGTATACCTGCAGGTGATGGAGTCACCCTCTCTAAAGGTGTCTTATAGACTAAAGTAGAGAGGGATGTGCATGATTGACAGATCACTTGCTTAGGCAATTGAGTCAATCATGAGATGTCAAAGTACCACACCAGATGTTGTTCTTGCACTAGATGCAATAAGTTGACATTGATCCAATCCTGGAGAAACAGTAGCAAGCAATTTTAGAACATAAGTGGATGTTCTAAGGATATGATAACGACAGCCTCTTTAGAGAGACGGTTATCATTCTAGGCTTCCAAGGTGACATGGACGACAAGGAGGTTGTCAGAGTTATAGTTTTCCCTCTGACGAGGGGCGGTATTTTTGGATAGGTGATCCAAGGCAATACTGAGGGAGGCATGGCGCAGGATACTGATTAAGTTCAGTTGACGATACAGTCTAAGAAGTTTGGATTTGGAGTTCATTTATGAGCTAGGTCCCATCAGACATCCAGACATATTCTAAGACAGGTATTGCTCATTTCGGGAGATGGCTTTCTCCGCGAACTTGAGATATAGAGAGACATAGAAAGAAACATCTAGGCGGATCCACTCACTGAGGCTATTCCTCGAACGCAATAGTTTCGCAAACGAGTTTTGTGAGACTGACTAGTAGAGGAGTTGGGTGTTCGGTATCACACGGGCTGTGAGTATGCGACATCGCAATAATTAGCCTTGAGTGCAAGTGGGAGATTGTTGGAGATAGTGCCCTCAGAGTCAATTATTGGATCACAGGCACGTGATTGCAATGATTGAGGGGAGGACCTGTCCCAGTAGGACAGTCTTACTCAAGATGATAGTATGCTATCTGGTTTACCTTTATCATCGTTTACTGCTTTAGGTGACATGACAGGTCGCTATTGCACGTTGATAGAGCCCCTAGGATTCTTGCTTGACTGCCAGCAGTATGAGGGCGATCATATACGTGGGAGCTGGTAGTCTATAAGCACATCCTTAAAAGGTCCCTAGTCGTGGGAGTTTCGAGACAGGGCATCGATTCTCCAGAGTAGACTAGTGTATACAGTCGAGACCCCGACGAGGGGCGGTGGCCGGTCTCACAAGCCACTGGTGTCAGTTGGTTCACCTAAGATGTATACATGTGCTCATTGGGTTATGAGTACACCGGATAGGACTCGCCGGGAACATGCTAGTTTGTCTTATACCTGACGTCAGATAGCAGTTCCCTGGTGACATGTGTACAGGTTAGTTCATCGACCTGAGGATCGTCATTTGTCTCGTGTGAGTTCCCACTGCGCTTTGATTACTACCCTACCACGGCTCAAAGGAGTCGTGCAAACAGGTTTTAGTTGGGTACAGTCCCGAGCCACATGGAGGCAGTGAGCGGATCTTCAGGGGTTCGTCTCTCCCGGTATTGGGGGTGAGGTCGCGCTGTGTCTAGGAGAGCCATTACACGAAGTCCTTGGCCAAGGCAGGAGATTTACTGGTAGGTATTCCAGTAGTATCTCAGGGTGTTCTGGGCTACTCTCCGACACGACTTGTACCGCTTTTGGGGGTCTGACTTTTACCAATCCCCTAGGCCCGCCATGCGATGCTCATAGACGAACGGACCGGACTGTACGGATATTGTCACTGACAGGCTCAGTAGGGTGTCAGGATGATTTCGCTCATCGACGTCCCTTTTGGTCAGTAGCTGGTGGCCCGTCACGTATTGGCTTATACCTCTGACGTGCTAGTGGTTAAATCCACAGCCATATTATTGACGAGTCTTTAGAGTCCACCACACTTTCAGTTACTCAAGCTTTCGGGCGAAACACTGTAGAGGCCGTATGGAGATATGGCAAGGTTCGATCGGATACGTGCGGTATTGCACGGATCAGGATCGAACAAATATTACTAGCCGGTTTTGGTTTAAGCCGGATCCTAGTATAGTACAGTGTAGATTTTGTCTCTTTGCATTAGTGTTCAGTGGGAATACAAATGCGGGCATGTATTTGCAGTAGCGGGGTTATCCTATAATTTATTACGGGACCAGTTTTCTGGAGTTGCCAGTTTGCATTCCGTTCCGGCCGGCTTTCCTTTGTTCTTTCCCGGCCGGACTTTTCCGATGGAGGGGGTTATTTGCAAGTTTGCAAATAACACATTGTGGAGGGGTTTCTTGCAAATGTATTGATTATGATGGCATCTTTTCTTTTCAACCATCATTTGATTCTCTTTACACCACTAAAAGGTGATTAGAGTTTGATGTGAGTTTGTTATGATGATCTTTGGTTATGGTCACCCTTTCTCTTTTCCTACACTCACCCCCCTCTTGCTTATGTTTGATTTCCTCCACCATTTTCTCACTAGATGAGAGAAGCCACACTTGAGAGAAGAAGAAGAGAGAGTTTCATTTTGAGCTTGTGGGATTTTTCTTGATCTCATTTCATGCTAGGAAAAATGCAAGCACCATTTTTTCCTTATCTTGCTTCCTCCATCATCTTCAAATGGCAACAAAACCCCAAATGAGACATAGCCTCTACACTACACATTCTACAGCAAATCTTGGACGCGTCGGCCAGCCAACTTCGCGCCCGAGTTGCCTCGGTATTGAGGTGGGAGCCCGTAAAAGATGCAGGCGATGTGGTGCCCTTCCGGCAAGGAGGCGACGACCGGAGTTTCCGCAGGAGATCGGGACGACGACGACAAGACCGGAGGACTCGGATCACTCGGTATATCTCTAACCCGTCTTGTAGTTAACTAGAAGTAGTTTAATGGTCCGATCCGGGTGTTTAGTGCGCGGTGGTGCCGGTTTGCTAAGTTCGCAAAATTAAAGTTTATCACCGCTTCCGCATTCCGGCGTCGGATTGACGTCCGTGGCGCCGCCGTGCACTTACAATAACCTTGGTTTAATTCTTTGCACAAACCTAAGTGAGTATGTATCTTCAAACATGATACAAACAAGTGCACAAAAATATATCACATATACAATGTGCAATTCAAGTGAGAAAATCCATTTAAAGTGAACCAATACTAGTTAATGCAAAGTAATATATCAAATATATAATTATACATTAAATCATTAAATCAACACTTGATTCAATGATCCGGTCATGTCGCATATAACCGACTAGTATCCAATGTATCGGCTTATCGAATCAATCCTTGATTCGATAACTAGGTTATATCACATACAACCATTCGATACATTCATCGCGAGAATGGAATGCGGTATCATATACTCGCATTATTCTCGGTCCCGCACATATCTCATATGCGGTCCTATTTCGTTTCGCTTGAGCCAGGAAACCTCTGTGTAGGACTCTAAAGACTCGTCAATACGCCGGCAGCAGGTGATGATCATATCAAACACCCACAAGCCGTAAACGGTCTGTTAAACGTAACGGCCACCCGGGTATTGAGCGATCAGAAGATCGACGAGCAAGCCCGCTCACACTCCTGTGAATCCAACCAGTAACACTTACCGTACATACCGGTATGTTCGTCTGATATGTCGCATATCTCGCCTAGGGGTGGTAAACGTCAGACCCCAATAGCTTGATAAGTCATGCCGACGTAAGGTCCATAACATTCATGAAACTACTGATAACTCTTACCAGTATATCACTGCAACCATGGCCAGGGATTTCCTGTTATGGCCAGTCGAGCATAACGCAACATCCACCCCCAATACCGGGAGAGACGAATCCCCTCCTATCGCTCATTGCCTCCATGTGAATCGGGACTGTACCCAAAAACCACCTGTTTGCACAACTCAGTAGAGCTGTGGTAGGGTGGAAATCAAAGTACAGTGGGAGACACACAAGACTCTATGACGATCTCAGGTCAACAGACTATGCTGTACCAGTGTCACCAGGGAACTGCCATCTGACGTGAGGTATAATACCATCTGGGAGTTCTCGGCGAGTCCGTTCAGTGTACACAGTCTCCACTGAGCACCCGCATACCATCTCTGATGTCAAACACCAATGGATATGGGATCATCCATCGCCCATCACATGGGTCGAGAAGATATACTCTAGTCTACTCTGGAATATCGATGCCCCGTCTCGATATTCCTACGACTAGGAACAATGAAGGATGTACTCATTGACTACCCAGGCCCCACTAGTATGATCTTCATCAGAGTCCTGGAAGTCGAGTACACATCCTAAGAGCTTTATCAACATGTAATCAGAGAGACAGAAAGTATACATGTTAAGATAAAGAGCAACCAGATAGCGCACTATCATGTCGAGCAAGAAAGTCCTACCTATATATGTCCCAGCATCCACTACAATATACATCCTATGTACAGTAATAACCTCTAGGGCATACATATAACTAACAATCTCCTACTTGCACTAGGGCCATCAGTAGCAGTGGTTGCAGTATCACATACTCAACCATCCCATAATAGTCGCTCTTTGGGAAAATTCCTTCGTGAGTGGATCCGCTGTGTTGTCCTCTGATTCTACTCTCCTTACCTCGATCACCCTGGAGATAAACTATCTCCATGATCAGGTGATGCTGCCTCAGAATATGTCTGGGTCACTGATGGGATCGGGGTTCCTGGGCCAAAGCCACACTTCCATTGTCATACAATGGTAGGAACCTAGTTCATCTTATGAACCAATATACACCCAAACTTCCTCTTTGGTAGTATGTTTAATAGTGATGTTACCAGCCTTTATCGTCTAGTTTGCCACGGTATCTAACTTGGAACTCTTCCATCATACCGTCCCTCCACTGAAGGTAAAGACAATGCCCGCGACTGACATTCATGTTGGAGATAGTGCCCTCATAGTCAATTATTGGATCGCAAGTACGTGATTGTAATGATTGCGGAAGACCTATCCCGGTAGAACAGTCTTACTCGAGATGATAGTATGCTATCTGGTTTGCCTTTATCAGTCGTGTACATGTTCAGGTGACTGATTGCATGTTACACTTTGATAGAGCCCTTAGGATCTTGCTTTACTACCAACAGTATGATGGCGATCATATACGTGAGAGTTGGGTAGTTTATATGCATATCCTTAATTGTGGTCCCTAGTCGTGGGAGTTTCGAGACAGAGCATCGATACTCCGGAGTAGACAAGTGTGTACAGTCGAGACCCCGACGAGGGGCGGTGGCCGGTCTCACAAGCTACTGGTGTCAGTTGGATCACCTAAGATGTATACAGGTGCTCATTGGGTTATGAGTACACCGGACAGGACTCGCCGGGAATCTGCTAGTTAGTACTATACCTATCGTCAGATAGCAGTTCCCTGGTGACATGTGTACAGGTTAGTTCATCGACCTGAGGTCGTCATTTGTCTCGTGTGAGTTCCCACTGTGCTTTGATTTCTACCCTACCACGGCTCAAAGGAGTCGTGCAAACAGGTAGCTTTTGGGTACAGTCCCGAGCCATATGGAGGCACGTGAGCGGATCGGCAGGGGATTCGTCTCTCCCGGTATTGGGGGCGAGGTCGTGCAGTGTCTAGGAGAGCCATTACACAAAGTCCATGGCCATGGCAGGAGATTTACTGGTAGGTACTCCAGTAGTATCTCAGGGTGTAATTGGGCTTCACTCCGACACGACTTATACTGCTATTGGGGGTCTGACGTTACTAGCCCCCTAGGCAGATATGCGATACTCATTGACGAACGGACCGGACTGTATATACATTGTCACTATTAGGCTCAGTAGGGTTTTCCTGATGAGTGCGCTCATCGGCATCCCTTAAGGTCAGTCCATGGGCAGCCGTTACGCATAGCTAGTGCCGCTGACGGTTTGTGGTTAAACCCACTGCCAGGGTGCTGACGAGTCATTAGAGTCCCCCGCAGACAGTTTCCCAAGTTCGGGCGAAACGTTGTAGAGGCCGTATGGTTTTATGGCAGGGTTCGGAAAATGCACGTGCGTTTACGCACGTGTTATTTTTCGGGCAAATAATACTGGTCGGCTTTGGTTTAAGCCGGATCCGAGTATTATATTGAGTAGGTATAATATCATTGTCTCAGTTGCATTTGTATTCGGTCGTAATACAAATGCGGGTATATTTATACAGTTTCGGGGTTGTCCTGAAATTCGTTTCAGGATCACTTTTGGAAGTTGCCAGTTTCCAGTTTTCTATCAGCCGTCTTTTAACATTTGGTTAAAGACGGGTTTATCTTTTCTTGAGATGAGTGTGGATTCTTCTAGAAGTTTCTAGATGAGGTGACTAGGATTATTGGTGTTGAGTTTTCATTGGTTGCATTTAAGGGTTCATTAATGCATGATGACTAGGTTTGTGAGTCATGCTTTAACCTTAATGCTTTTTGTTTTGATTAAGATCTTTTCATACATGATAAGCTTCATGATGTGGTTACCCCCCCTCTCCTACGGTCACCCCCTCTCTTTATAAGGCCGGACCCCTCCTCTCTCTCTTATGGTTGTTGTTTTCATTTGTGAAAAGATTATGATAGATTTGGGGCGTATGGAATTCACAGTTCATTTCATTCCATCACCCAATTCCCTCGGCAACTTCATTAACCGATCGTCCACGGATTTGGACGAAGTGAGACAAAGTCATCTACTCATTCTCTACATCAATCTTGGTCGTCTCTTTTAGCAAACTTGACGATCGAGTTGCCTCGAGTCAGAGGCGGGAGCCCGTTTAAAGAACCGATCATGTGGTGCCACCTCGACGAGGAGATCGGAGATCGACGAGATCGGAGCAGCCGCAACGGAGTGTGGGATGATGGTTGAAGAACGAAGGACTCAGATCGTTCGGTATAACCATTCTACACTCTTTACAGTTTGTTAGTTTAGCAATAATGGCAGATCCGGGTTAAAGTATTCGATAGCGCCAGTTAAAAGTTTTTGTTCCGCATTTTGGCGTCTGTAGACTGCCGGGGCGCTAACGTAGACTTACAGTGGTATCAGAGCCTCACCATTTTGCTATACTAACTTGTGCTAACGTGTTTAAAACTTCGATCGAACCGAAAAACAAAAATAATCACTATGTCAGTCGTCCTTATCACCCTGGAACCTTTCCAGTGATTCTCCCCAGGATCAATTGATACAATCTTACTACAGCTAGTGAGAATCCTAACATCCATTTAGATCTATCTCATAGATCCAAATCTCAGGATTTAGGAGGTATCACTTTGATCCTATATGGAGAATCTACGTGATAAGAGGAGATCGACCGATCGTAGCATAGGAAATTACTTTCCTATCAAGAGTATGTCATCCACGTACTCTACGAGGATCATTACCATACTCCATACTACCCTTTTTTACATACAAGGTTCATCTACTATTTTGATAAAGTCAAACTCTTTGACTACCACATCAAAACAGATGTTCCAACTCTGCGATGCCTGCTTTATCCTGTAAAGCAACTTGCACATGTTTCCGCTGCTCCCACTGTTTACGAAGCCCTCTGGCTGTGTACTTATAGACTATTTATTCTAAATCAGTATTTAGAAAAACAGTCATGACACCCAACCACCAGATATCGCAGTCATGGTATGTAGCAATGGTAAGTAGGATCTGGATGGACTTAAGTATAGTCCCTGGAAAAGGTTTCATCATTTTCCACTCTTGTTCGATGACGAAAACCTTTAACAAGTCTAGCTTTGAAAGTCTCAACTTTTCCATCTACACCAAGTAATCTTCTCAAGATATACTTGCTCCTGATGGGGATTTAACCCTTTAGATATCGCAACCAAAGTCCATACTTTGTTGGTGTATATGGATTCCATCTCAGATCGCTAAGCATCCAGCCATTCTTACAGAGTCCCTACTCTTGATGGCCTGCTCGAAACTAGTTGGGTCATCATCTCATGATGCATTCCACGCTCCCACTGTAATCGAGAAACCGAGGTATCTCTCAGGCAGGTGAGGAACCCTACTAGATCGGCGGAGAGGCTGAGGTTCGTTGGGAACTATTGAATCCTTTGGTTCTGCCAAATCATCAGCTGCAGTTTTGTATAGCTGGAACCTTTCCAGTTCTACAGAACTGACATTGCCGCGATCTTGTCCGGATTTTGTTTTTGACATAGGCCGGACAACCCCAAATCTTAACTGTAAGTGTACGCTAGCGCCCCAGCAGTCTACAGACGCCAAATGCGGAACAAAAACTTTTAAACTGGCGCTATCGTATACTTTAACCCGGATCTGCCATTATTGCTAAACTAACAATCTGTAAAGAGTGTGGAAAGATTGTACCGAACGATCCGAGTCCTTCGTTCTTCAACCATCATCCCACGCTCCGTTGCGGCTGCTCCGATCTCGTCGATCTCCGATCTCCTCGTCGAGGTGGCACCACATGATCGGTTCTTTAAACGGGCTCCCGCCTCTGACTCGAGGCAACTCGATCGTCAAGTTTGCTAAAAGAGACGACCAAGATTGATGTAGAGAATGAGTAGATGACTTTGTCTCACTTCGTCCAAATCCGTGGACGATCGGTTAATGAAGTTGCCGTGGAAATGAAATGGAACAAGAAATGAACTATGAAATTTCCATGCATCCAAAACTATACTCTTTTCTCTCCCAAAATGAAAATCAATCACTCACTTCTCACAAGGGTGGCCGGCCATATATATTGATGGAGGGAGGTGACCGTAGGAGGAGGGAGGTAACTTTAAGCAAATGATAGTTATCATCTCAAATGAACAAATATCTTTAGCTAAAACCAAAAAACCATAATGAAAAGAATGACTCACACCCTTAGTCATCTTATCATTAAAAACCAACCAATGAAAACCCTACACCAAAAAAGCCTAGTCACCTCATCTAGAATATTCTAGAACACTGACTCGCCTCATCTGTAGAAAAGATAAATCCGTCTTTAACAGAATGTTAAAAGACGGCTGATAGAAAACTGGAAACTGTCAACTTCCAAAAGTGATCCTGAAACGAATATCAGGACAACCCCGAAACTGTATAAATATACCCGCATTTGTATTACGACCGAATACAAATGCAACTGAGACAAAGATATTATACCTACTCAATATAATACTCGGATCCGGCTTAAACCAAAGCCGACCAGTATTATCTGCCCGAAAAATAACACGTGCGTAAACGCACGTGCATTTTCCGAACCCTGCCATAAAACCATACGGCCTCTACAACGTTTCGCCCGAACTTGGGAAACTGTCTGTGGGGGACTCTAATGACTCGTCAGTACCCTGGCAGTGGGTTTAACCACAAACCGTCAGCGGCACTAGCTATGCATAACGGCTGCCCATGGACTGACCTCAAGGGTGGCCGATGAGCGCACTCATCCGGAAAACCCTACTGAGCCTAACAGTGACAATGTATATACAGTCCGGTCCGTTCGTCAATGAGTATCGCATATCTGCCTAGGGGGCTAGTAACGTCAGACCCCCAATAGCAGTATAAGTCGTGTCGGAGTGAAGCCCAATTACACCCTGAGATACTACTGGAGTACCTACCAGTAAATCTCCTGCCATGGCCATGGACTTTGTGTAATGGCTCTCCTAGACACAGCACGACCTCGCCCCCAATAACGGGAGAGACGAATCCCCTACCGATCCGCTCACATGCCTCCATATGGCTCGGGACTGTACCAAAAAGCTACCTGTTTGCACGAATCCTTTGAGCCGTGGTAGGGTAGAAATCAAAGCACAGTGGGAACTCACACGAGACAAATGACGACCTCAGGTCGATGAACTAACCTGTACACATGTCACCAGGGAACTGCTATCTGACGATAGGTATAGTACTAACTAGCAGATTCCCGGCGAGTCCTGTCCGGAGTACTCATAACCCAATGAGCACCTGTATACATCTTAGGTGATCCAACTGACACCAGTGGCTTGTGAGACCGGCCACCGCCCCTCGTCAGGGTCTCGACTGTACACACTAGTCTACTCCGGAGTATCGATGCCCTGTCTCGAAACTCCCACGACTAGGGACTACAATTAAGGATATGCATATAAACTACCCAACTCTCACGTATATGATCGCCACCATACTGTTGGTAGTAAAGCAAGATCCTAAAGGCTCTATCAAAATGTAACATGCAATCAGTCACCTGAACATGTACACGACTGATAAAGGCAAACCAGATAGCATACTATCATTTCGAGTAAGACTGTCCTACCGGGATAGGTCCTCCGCAATCATTGCAATCACGTACCTGCGATCCAATAATTGACTATGAGGGCACTATCTCCAACAATCTCCCACTTGCACTCAAGGCTAATATTGCGATGTCGACTACTCATAGCCCGTGTGAAACCGAACATCCAACTCCTCTACTAATCAGTTTCACAAAGCCCGTTTGTAAAACTATTGTGTTTGAGAAATAGCCTCGGTGAGTGGATCCGCCTAGAAGTATCTTTCTATATCTCTCTTAATCTCAAGTTCGCGGAGAAAACCATCTCCCGAATTGAGTAATACCTGTCTTAGAATATATCTGGATATCTGATGGGACCTGGTTCATAAATGAACTCCATATCCAAACTTCTTAGACTGAATCGATCACTGAACCTAATCAGTATCGGGCACCTTGCTTCCCACAGTATCCTCTTGGACCACCTGTCCATAATACTGTCCCTCTTCGTCAGAGGGAAAAACTAAAACTCTGACAGTCACTCTGTCATCCACGTCACCTTTGAAGCCTGGAATGATAACCGTCTCCCGAAAGAGGCTGCCGTCATCAAATCCGTAGAACATGTACTTATGTTCTAAAACTGCTTCCTTATATTTCTCCAGGATTGGATTAATACAAACTTATTGCATCTAGTGCAAAACTAACATTTGGTGTGGTACTTGACATCTCATGATTGACTCAATTGCCTAAGCAAGTGATCTGCCAATCATGCACATCCCTCTCCCCTTTAGTCTGTAAGAGACCTTTAGAGAGGGTGACTCCATCACCTGCAGGTACACCACCATGCTAGGAGTCAACTATTCTAAAAACCATTAGAATATCTGTCAAAGTACCCACATTGGGAAACTACCCAAATCCAGATCTAAAACCATAGATCTAGAAACCAGAATGTCAAATATTATATCCATATCCTGTCTGGAGAAACAACTGTGTGACGACCACAGTACAACCGATCGTAGTATAGGAATTTTACTTCCTACTCTGTGTATGTCATCCAGATACCATGACATCACACCCTACTACCTTCTTAACTTATCCATCCCCTATTCTGATTGAAGTCAAAACCATGACTGTCACATCAAAATTAGATGATCTATCTCCGCTATAACTGCTCAAGTCTATAAATAGATATAAGCATCTTGCCCACTATGCTTCCGCTGCTCCCACTGACTACGACAACCCTCCTACCGAGTCTCATATCCTGGAACAACAGCAGTGTCAAGTCTGGGTAGATAAGAACCTCCCTGTCACCGTCCTTGAGGCTACCGAAGTACCTCTCGGGTGTCTGAGGTTACCTACCAAATCTACGGAGTGGCTATTGGAATGTCAAACCTGATTGAATGTATAGGTCCTATTAAATTTTCCGTAATCGTTCGCGGTTCTGGAATCACTTCCAGTTCTACCATACTCCCACTACTGTTTTCTGAAAAAGATCCATTTTACTAAAACTGTGGCGAGTCAAGAACAATATCACTATTGATCTTGCAAATGGTAGAATATCAACCCTCGTCATAGCCAGGGTCAACCCAGAAACAGCCATTACAGAATCGTGCCCTGAGTTATCCAGTGTCTGGTTTTAATCATAAGCTGGACAACTCCCCGTACCTTAATATCTTTTAAGGTACGAACTATTCTATATCCAATATAGAAACTTTGGCACTAATTTAATTGGAACCAAATTCAAATCCATGCATCTGTCTCCAGTGCATATCAACTTAGTGGAAAGAGGCTAATCAGCGTTACTCAACTTAGGAATCCATCCAATCATGAGTAACCTGAAAGAGAAACACGTTTCTCAAAACCATCACTATCATCTGAATACCAATCACAAGAATCTGCATCTTCGATCTCTTTGAAGAATTCCGATACTTGTGACATCTGGTTCTCTACTTTATTCTTATACCCACAACTTCTCAAAACTTAGACCTTGTATTTCTACGAAACACTTGTCTAAATACTAGAGAAGTTATAAGTAAACAGAACATAGTACGAGGACCTGCCCCTTTTGTCCTGATGGACACTGGACAACATACAATACTCTGTATAAGTCCGCTGAGTTGAACAACTCAAAACCTGTGCGTTGTAGGTGGAAAACTGTACCCTGGCGATTTCCTCAAATATCACCAATTACAACGAATTCCGATATAATGAGGATGATCACCTAATTCCCAATATCTTACTCCCACTCATCATCTGTAAAACCATACATATATGATAATGAAACCTGGTAAATACATACCCTTGGAGTAAGTGTCTAATCGGGAAAACAGTTTTTCTTTAACAATGCACTGAAACATGAAAATGTTTCGTAGGGGTATCCTGGTATTCATAGCAATGCCTCTTCCATAATCCAATTCATGACTTCAACCGTATATTTTATTGCCATCTCTCCAAATCCCTTTATTTGTCTCTAGTCGTTACCTTCTGTACACCATCGTTATGCTAAATGGTTTTCTTCCTTCCCTACCGTTCGGCACCAGCCTATGGTTTGGAAGAAGACTATCCAGTAAGCATAATAGGTGTACCCTCCTAAACCAAGGAGTACTCGCATCTCGAGAGAAGGTGACGATAAAAGACAACTGAATAATACCTTATTCTTTTAAAGGTGAAATAGGAGCGGCGATGAAGTACGCGGTTTTGGTCGTGAATGATATCAGTCGCAATTTACTTTGCCCTCTTTCTAATCCCTTTATTTTGTTTTTACATATTACCTTCTGCACACTCTACTTAGGCTAATTGGTTTTCTTCATTCCCTACCTTTCGGCACCAGCCTATGGTTTGGAATAAGACTATCCAATAGGCGTAATAGGTGTACTCTCCTAAACCAAGGAGCCCTCGCAACCTGAGAGAAGGTGATAATAAAAAACAACTGAATAAACCAATTCTATTTCTCCTGAACCTGGATCCATCCCCGAAGAAGTCCCTTCGAGTTCGTATATAACCATACGATGGCTCTATCCAATGGAAGTGGATATCCATAGTAATACGGGTGTTCTGAGAAATTCAAAGGGTAAAAGAAGGAGTGGCAATGACTTATGCAACTCAGACAATCCAAAAGCCAGTATTTTAAGAAGGTTCGGTCAACCTGGTCACTGAGTCATAGTCTAGGGTCGGTCAAAGGTCGCTGCCAAAGAGAGAGAGAGAAAAGAAACACTCTGCGTGCACTCTAACCTAGATCAGAATGGTCATCATTTTATCTAATCCGGAAACCTCCCACTGTCCTGTCAAATTCTCCTCCAAACCTAAAGAAGAATCAATCGGGATTACCCGAAGAGTAAACCAACTCATCAGTGGGAATCGGGATCCAACTCTCATCGCATGTTAACGTGATGGAATGCATCCACGTTATTCATACTCCAGAAGGTATGCGCATACTTGGCAAGTTTCAGTTTCTTTAGAAACTCCCGATATCATTTTCTTGCCCATGCTCTTATGACCTTGGCGTATATCAACAAATCATAAGTCACATGTCAAGTTCTGCCCGTCATTATCTTGTTAATTTGAACCCACCCGTACATACCCTTGACGTATGCCAACAAGGTAATACGACTGTCCCAAACCAACTCATCTATCTATGCAACAAATGAATACCCAGCAGCTACCAAACACTATGCCTTGACGTATGCCAACAAACATAGCTTGAATACTACTGACCATCCATAAGAAACGACGGAGGGCTACGACTGGTTTTTGGCGAAAAACCTTTAGCGTAGTGAACTTGATATCGCTGAAGGAACCTGATAGCTTTTTATAAAAATATAGTGGCGAAAACCTTTTGCTAAAGAGGTCATTCCCGGTGAAGGGATCTCGGCTCTTTCCTCGTGGAATGAGGTGCAGGATATTCCACTGAATACTGCTATGCAAAGCAATATGTAATCGACTATAGTGAAGTTATTACTCTGACGCAAACTTCTGTCCAAGGGGTCTTTCCCGGTGAAGGGATATCAGCCCTTGCCTCGTCGAATGAGGTGCTGGATATTTACACCGAATACCGCTATGCATAACAAAAAGAAACGTCTTTGTAATAACACCTTTTAAAATTGTTCCAACAACTCAAACAGGTTTGTTTTCCTTTGCATTGATCAGAATCAACGCAGTCCCATCAAATAATCACACCAGAAAAGAACGAAAATAAAATGTACGTATATGCCATCCGCATTCGTCACTGGGTCCCGTCATCACCCGTTAGGTTACTTAACTAACGACAGAGCGGGGACTGGACTAGCGCGGGTGTAAAACATATACAACATCTAATAGTATATAAACCAATATACATAATCGCTCCAGGCGTGATAATATGCAACATTACAGAAAAGTAATAAGCATCACAGAATAATACAGATAATCTGGGATCCCCGAGTTTCACAGAGCCGCTGCTGAAACTCGACGTTCCCCTGTCGTGTGGATAGCCTGTGCAATGAAACCTAGACCCCTACGGGTGCGGCAAGTTACCCGCCAAAACCTGAAGCGAGGCAGTCCCCCACAGCATAGTGAATGGAACACCCGGCACTTCACGGAATCCGGTAAATTGAGCACCCCTCCTTGGGTCAACTTGTACCCCCTACGAGTGCGGCGAATAGTCTGCCAATTCTGAAGTGGGGACCCTCTGCCTCTCAAAGCCATGAAATGCGGACCCGTTGCCCTCCAGAACCCGGCTATCCGTGCACTCCGTCTCGGGGCAAAACCTAGTACAGTAATGAAAAATAGTACAATAGGTACATCGACCGCAACCTGGTCGTGCCCCAAAAGAATATTATACAACAGGCAGTGACGGCAGTCCACAAGTTGGACGCTCGTCCCGCAATATCAAATGTACAAATAAACTCACACTGTACTACCATTGCACACTGCTATCCACCACGACAAATCCGCAACATCACAGCACAACACAGAACATCAACGGGAATGTCACGTTCGCAAACCCGTCTAAAAGAACTATAGCAATCAGACGCGGTTTACCGATCAAATGACATTCCCGGTCGGAGATATAATGTAAGCACTGTAAACTAACGTGTTTAAATCTCGATCGACCAAATATCAAGAAGTGGGACCCACGCAAATCTGTAGAACAGTAATAAAACCTGGGCCCAAACTGTATTTACCAAAAACCCCAAAATCCAACCAAGAACCCACAGACAAAAGTTGGGAGCACGTGCTCCTCACGTGGCCGCGGATGCGCGGCCAATACAATAGAGTTGGCCGCGCTTCCGCGCCTCCATGGAGAGATCATGAGCCCAAATTTTGTCGTGATTCTTAGAAAAGCCTGCACGGATTTTAAGACATGTAGAAATCAATTTTGACACTGTTTAAAATCGACAGAAACTGTCAAGTGAAGAAATTGGGATTTTTGATTTTCGGTCGGATCGATGTTTTAAACGCGTTAGCACAAGTTAGTATAGCAAAATGGTTAGGCTCTGATACCACTGTAAGTCTACGCTAGCGCCCCGGCAGTCTACAGACGCCAAATGCGGAACAAAAACTTTTAAACTGACGCTATCGTATACTTTAACCCGGATCTGCCATTATTGCTAAACTAACAATCTGTAAAGAGTGTGGAAAGATTGTACCGAACGATCCGAGTCCTTCGTTCTTCAACCATCATCCCACGCTCCGTTGCGGCTGCTCCGATCTTGTCGATCTCCGATCTCCACGTCGAGGTGGCACCACCTGATCGGTTCTTTAAACGGGCTCCCGCCTCTGACTCGAGGCAACTCGATCGTCAAGTTTGCTAAAAGAGACGACCAAGATTGATGTAGAGAATGAGTAGATGACTTTGTCTCACTTCGTCCAAATCCGTGGAC
The DNA here is from genome assembly GCA_030015575.1 of Agapanthus africanus. Taxonomy (NCBI): domain Eukaryota; kingdom Viridiplantae; phylum Streptophyta; class Magnoliopsida; order Asparagales; family Amaryllidaceae; genus Agapanthus; species Agapanthus africanus. Next base: position 290,060,402 of record JASDDO010000012.1, on the reverse strand, counting down.
GATCGGTTAATGAAGTTGCCGTGGAAATGAAATGGAACAAGAAATGAACTATGAAATTTCCATGCATCCAAAACTATACTCTTTTCTCTCCCAAAATGAAAATCAATCACTCACTTCTCACAAGGGTGGCCGGCCATATATATTGATGGAGGGAGGTGACCGTAGGAGGAGGGAGGTAACTTTAAGCAAATGATAGTTATCATCTCAAATGAACAAATATCTTTAGCTAAAACCAAAAAACCATAATGAAAAGAATGACTCACACCCTTAGTCATCTTATCATTAAAAACCAACCAATGAAAACCCTACACCAAAAAAGCCTAGTCACCTCATCTAGAATATTCTAGAACACTGACTCACCTCATCTGTAGAAAAGATAAATCCGTCTTTAACAGAATGTTAAAAGACGGCTGATAGAAAACTGGAAACTGGCAACTTCCAAAAGTGATCCTGAAACGAATATCAGGACAACCCCGAAACTGTATAAATATACCCGCATTTGTATTACGACCGAATACAAATGCAACTGAGACAAAGATATTATACCTACTCAATATAATACTCGGATCCGGCTTAAACCAAAGCCGACCAGTATTATCTGCCCGAAAAATAACACGTGCGTAAACGCACGTGCATTTTCCGAACCCTGCCATAAAACCATACGGCCTCTACAACGTTTCGCCCGAACTTGGGAAACTGTCTGTGGGGGACTCTAATGACTCGTCAGTACCCTGGCAGTGGGTTTAACCACAAACCGTCAGCGGCACTAGCTATGCATAACGGCTGCCCATGGACTGACCTCAAGGGTGGCCGATGAGCGCACTCATCCGGAAAACCCTACTGAGCCTAACAGTGACAATGTATATACAGTCTGGTCCGTTCGTCAATGAGTATTGCATATCTGCCTAGGGGGCTAGTAACGTCAGACCCCCAATAGCAGTATAAGTCGTGTCGGAGTGAAGCCCAATTACACCCTGAGATACTACTGGAGTACCTACCAGTAAATCTCCTGCCATGGCCATGGACTTTGTGTAATGGCTCTCCTAGACACAGCACGACCTCGCCCCCAATACTTGGAGAGACGAATCCCCTGCCGATCCGCTCACGTGCCTCCATATGGCTCGGGACTGTACCTAAAAGCTACCCGTTTGCACGACTCCTTTGAGCCGTGGTAGGGTAGAAATCAAAGCACAGTGGGAACTCACACGAGACAAATGACGACCTCAGGTCGATGAACTAACCTGTACACATGTCACCAGGGAACTGCTATCTGACGATAGGTATAGTACTAACTAGCAGATTCCCGGCGAGTCCTGTCCGGTGTACTCATAACCCAATGAGCACCTGTATACATCTTAGGTGATCCAACTGACACCAGTGGCTTGTGAGACCGGCCACCGCCCCTCGTCGGGGTCTCTACTGTACACACTAGTCTACTCCGGAGTATCGATGCCCTGTCTCGAAACTCCCACGACTAGGGACTACAATTAAGGATATGCATATAAACTACCCAACTCTCACGTATATGATCGCCACCATACTGTTGGTAGTAAAGCAAGATCCTAAGGGCTCTATCAAAGTGTAACATGCAATCAGTCAACTGAACATGTACACGACTGATAAAGGCAAACCAGATAGCATACTATCATTTCGAGTTAGACTGTCCTACCGGGATAGGTCCTCCGCAATCATTGCAATCACGTACCTGTGATCCAATAATTGACTATGAGGGCACTATCTCCAACATTAACTTACTTAAGAGATAGGCTCTTCCCACACCATATTTCATATGGAGTGGTAGGCACTGATTTGATTCGAACCCTAATTCAATAGGTATGCAACTTCTCAAGCGCATAACTCCCAAAAGAAAATAGGAAACTCAGTAGTACTCATCATAGAGCACACCATATCTAATATTGTGCGATTGCTCCGCCCTGATACACCGTTGTGCTGTGGTGTATTCAGAGGAGTAATACGGAGAGAGAATCTCATTCTCCTTTAGAATGGTCCAAGAATGCCATGCACAAGTATTCTCCTCCCTGATCTCGTCATAGGACAAAATACTTATACCCGGTTATTGGTTCTCTACTTTTAGCTTATATTCTGTGAATACCTCAAAAGCTTCGGACGTATGTTTCAACAGAAAAATATGACTGAATCTTGAGAGATTATCAGAGAATATAATGAAGTATAAAGAACCAGTCCAGGCATGTGTAGACAGGAGACCTTAAATACATTATCATGTATCAGTCCCAAGAGTTCATTAACTCTTTCTCTGTTTTCAGTAAACGGAGCTATGATCATCTAATCTTTGTGACATGACTGGCAAGTTTCACAAGATGTAAATTCAAACTGATTTAAATATGCATCTAAAATGTAACTTCAGCCAGTCGGGTCGCATTGATATGACCTAGTCTACAATGCCTCAAGAAGGATTCGTTCATTTCTGAACTCTTCCTCTTGTGTGTGTTCTGTATACAAGGAACTGTAGTTTGATTTAGAACATCAATGCTTTTAGATAACGTGCCTGAACCGATCAATTCTTGATATTGGAAATGTTCAAAACATTATCCAACAATACAAAATTTTATCATTTCTTTAATAAATAAAGAGATTGATATGACTTTGTATATCAGGTTCGGTATCTAATAGCATTTATTCAGAATCAATGTATTGGTAATACAGGGTGACAGTGACCAACAGACTTGGCTGCAACACTTGCCCCGTTTTCTGTCTCAAGAAACTTATCACCCGTTCTCAGTTTTCTACCTTTTTGTAGCCCGATGTAACAGATTACATATCTGGGATCCTGATCCGGTATCAAATACTCAGGATGCAGAGAATACTGAGAAACAGTTCTTTGTAATGAACATACCCGAAGGAGATGCATCATATGCACTTTCTTCGTTTGGGCGGCATAGGAATTTTGGTATTCCCCTATCTCTTGCTATGTCTTATAACAATTATAAGTTGGAGCGGGACCAACGTTCCCCAGCTCAGTAAAACAAGCGGGTTCGGTCAATACATCCATATTATTATCTTGATTAAGGCGTGATATGGTCGCTACCTGGAGAGAGAGAGAAGAAAACACTCTGCGTGCGCTCTTGCAAGATCAGATTGGTTATTTATTTTATCTAATCAGGATGGCTCCCACTGTTTTTATCAAATCTTCCTTCAAACCCCAAAAGGAAAGACTAGCCGGGATTAATTACACTCTACAAGTTCGCCAATCTTTCAGCCAGGCCAGTGTAGGTACTTTGAGGGAGGTTCCCCATGCTTTCGCACGGACCTAATTAGTGTAAACCTCGTTTTCCCAGAGGCGTAACCCCGTTGACTCCTTTCTAGACACCTACTTAATCGGCTAATTGTAAAGTGCAAAACTCTCCCAGGAGTAACAATTACTCGCAGTGGGTATCGGGATCCAACTATCATATAGAAGGTATGCAATCTCATTGCAAATTTCAACACTTGAAACTCCCGATAAAGGTTTTTACCCCTAGCACCTCTGACCTTAACTAAGGTCAACAAATCATAAGTACTAGTCAAGTTCTACCCGTCATTTCGTGATTAATTAGACCCACCCACATGACCCTTAACTAAGGTCAACAAAGTCACGCAACTGTCCTAACTAATCGCATCATATGCGGAGGAAGACATAACTTAGCTACCGTACACTGTTCCTTGACTATGGTCAACAAACACAGCACGAATACTAAGTACTCTACTTCCTAAAATGACGGAGGGTTGTGGCTGGTTTTTATGAAAACCTTTAATGCTTTGAACTTGATCTCGTTGCGGAATCAAATGGTTTTTTTAATGGAATGTTTTTGAGGCTTTTCTAGTTTTGCTAAAGGGGTCACGCCCGGTGAAGGGATCGTCGTCCCTTTCCTCGTCGAATGAGGTGCGGGATATATCATATATATCACTGTGCAAAACAGAAACTATAGAAGCAATCAAAAGACAAACCGAGTGTTGTAGCATCTGCCAGTTATTGCTCAAGGAGTCACTCCCAGTGAAGGGATCTCGGTCCTTTCCTTAACGAATAAGGTGCAGGATGTTCTATAATGAACACCGCGATGCAAAGCAAGAACTGTAGCTACCTGTTTTATTTTGAAATTCGATTCCACAACATCAATTAGGTTTATTTTCTTTCATTAATCTCATTAATGAATATCCCATCATTTAAGTCCACCTAATCATCACAGATAAATATAACGTACGCTTATGCCATCCGCATTCGCCTCGATGTCCCGGCTGCACCGTTAGGTTTGGTAACTAACGGCAGAGCGAGGCAGGGCTAGTGCGGGTGTAAAACATAAGCAACGTCTATATAATATATCATATATATACTATATACTATCTATCACAGAACATCACATGATCACATCACAGATAACGCAGCAGAAAATATCATATGAAATATTGGATATACTAAGACGTCCGTGTTTTCAATACGAGCCAGTATAAAACACGGATTCCACGGTCGTGATGAATAGCCAATCCCACACCCTTAGACCCCTACGAGAGCGGCAAGCAACCCTACCAATTCTAGGGTTAGGAGACCCGGACTCGACTCCTCGAGTTGGTCACCCACTGGACCCCAGAACCCGGTTACTTGTGCTCCCCTCCTTGGGTCTATCCTAATGCGGAAAAGTAAATAATATACAAATGGTGACATCATCCGCAACCTGGAAGTGTCCCAATAAAAGATTATTACATACAAGTTTTTACATGAATGAAAATGAAAAACACTCATCTCACATAAAAAAAAAACCCCGGCTATTCAAACACGACGATCCAATATAACATATCCAGCAACACATAACATCACATGTCATCAACGTAAGTAAATATGCACATCCCAATTGTCGTTGAGATATAGCAACAAAACCGGCGATATCACATATTACACTTACGGTCATAGAAAAGAAAGTGTAAAACTACAACAGTTGGAATCCGCAACCTCTTTAGACATCGCATGCCTAGCCAAATGAATTCCTTAGACATCGCATGCCTAACAGTTATAAACCCCGCATTTTAGTCTCATTATCGAAAACACTTTTCAATATCAAGTCGGGCAATTCAACAAGATTCCCGACATCCTGATCGAATGCTCGTCGCAAACTTTAGTAAGCGGCTGCACCCCTGATACCGTCGACGAAGTGCACCAAGGCGGAACACCGCAACCGCGAGCACCCAAACGGATGCTTTCGGCGACGGGGTTCTCCTACAGTCACTTGGTCGGGGCTATGGGGTGAGGCTGTCTATTAAGTTTACCCGGCGAGTATCCGCGTACGCTACGTGATTGCGACGGACTTTTGATCACATCAAAATTCCGTAGCAACCGATCAAGTGAGACTAAACTGCTTTGTTTATAACATTCATTCAGTTATTTCATAATTACTTGTGAATTCCAATTTTTGTATCACATTCCGGATAAATTGGAAAAATGTTAAACTTTCCGATCGAACAATCGAACACCCAAGTTTTCCCGATATAGCTCAACACATGAAATAAATCTAAAAAACATTCAGTTCGTGCCTCAGTACCAACGGTCCAGCCGTAGAAGGGTCAAGCCAACGCCTCACATGTGGCACGCCGTACTGCCCCAAATCCTAAGGTTCAAAGGGCAGTTCAAGACGGTCACATAATCGAGTTAAGGTTTGTTGTCTTCTAGAGGGTCCATCGCGTTACTTGCACTACATAGAACGTCTTTAAACTACGGAAAAGTCCAACAATTGGAAATTTCCCGGCAGGGGAAAAAGTGGGTATTTATATCCGGTCGAACTTTTTAACATATTCTAAAATTAGCCGGAAAAACACACAGACAAAATTAGACAATCCGATCGAAACACCGAGTCCCCAATACAACCTAGAAAACTCAACTCTTGAGTTCAGATTAAAAATTCCCAGAAAAACCAGAACTACAAAATAGGAGTTACTGTGCAAAACAAATTGGATAAGGAGACCATACTGCCGCGGAACCGCCGCACGAGCCATGCTCGTGCCGCGGAACCGCCGCACGAGCACCGCGGCGGTTTGATGGAATTGGGTTATCGGATTTCACAGCAACTCTTAGAAATTCCTGCTGATTTTTCTGCATATTTTTAATTCAAAAAATTCTAAAATTTTCAAAAATGTACAGAGAGCAAGTTTGGAGTTAGGGTTTCGGTTCGATCGGACTTCAAACTCCATCTACGCATCGCCTAAGGCTCTAACCTGGCTCTGATACCACTGTAGGGTTCCTAGACACACTAATGAAGTCTCACAAGTGATCAAACATGGCCAATTAAAATTTTACAAGTGCCGAGAAACCCTAATACAGATCGTTAACTAGATGTATAGGTGATGCGATGTAAGTAAACAACTTTAACTTAAAAGGAAAGAGGCTACAATCTTTGTAGATCCGGTCCTCCACCTCCTAGGCTCCGTGATGACGTCCCTCCGCTGTCCAAATCGAATCCCGGACTCTAGCATCGGCTTCATCGGAGAAATGGGCGGGCTAGGTCATCGGCTTCGATGCCGAAGATGATCTACGTTGAGGCAACTCAAGATCAAACTCCAACTTCACCAAGTCATGAAACTTGTGAAGAAAACACCCTATACTACTTGGCAAGAGGTAGAGGATGAAGAAATAGGAGGTGGGTTCACTTTGGAATTGGATTTCTCACTCATTTTCACAAATCACCATTGAAGCTATCAAGCTTTTTCTTTTTGAAGAAGAAGAAGAAGAAAGAATATGATAAGTCTTTTCTAAAAAGAAAATTATATGAATACTTATCATATACCAACCATAGTTAGGTGTAGAGAATAAACTAAGGTTAGTTAAATGGTTAGGGTTAGGAGATGAAGACAAAATGGTTGCTTTAGTCAAAGATGCTTTGAAGCTTCAAGAAGCTTCAAGCAAAGAACAAAGAAAACCACCATTTTCTCTTTATCATTTTCTTTTGCCAAAATAAACAAAATAAATAAATAAATGAATAAGTAAATAAACAAAACCCTAACCACTCATATAACCATGGTTTAATTCTTTACACAAACCTAAGTGAGTATGTATCATCAAACATGATACAAACAAGTGCACAAAAATATATCACATATACAATGTGCAATTCAAGTGAGAAAATCCATTTAAAGTGAACCAATACTAGTTAATGCAAAGTAATATATCAAATATATTATTATACATTAAATCATTAAATCAACACTTGATTGAATGATCCGGTCATGTCGCATATAACCGACTAGTATCCAATGTATCGGCTTATCGAATCAATCCTTGATTCGATAACTAGGTTATATCACATAGAACCATTCGATACATTCATCGAGAGAATGGAATGCGGTATCATATACTCGCATTATTCTCGGTCCCGCACATATCTCATATGCGCTCCTATTTCGTTTCGCTTGAGCCAGGAAACCTCTGTGTAGGACTCTAAAGACTCGTCAATACGCCGGTAGCAGGTGATGATCATATCAAACACCCACAAGCCGCAAGCGGTCTGCTAAACGTAACGGCTAAACGGGTATTGAGCGATCAGAAGATCGACGAGCAAGCCCGCGCACACTCCTGTGAATCCAACCAGTAACACTTACCGTACAGTCCGGTCTGTTCGTCTGATATGTCGCATATCTCGCCTAGGGGTGGTAAACGTCAGACCCCAATAGCTTGATAAGTCATGCTGACGTAAGGTCCATAACATTCGTGAAACTACTGATAACTCTTACCAGTATATCACTGCAACCCTGGCCAGGGATTTCCTGTTATGGCCAGTCGAGCATTGCGCAACATCCACCGCCAATACCGGGAGAGACGAATCCCCTCCTATCGCTCATTGCCTCCATGTGAATCGGGACTGTACCCAAAAACCACCTGTTTGCACAACTCAGTAGAGCCGTGGTAGGGTGGAAATCAAAGTACAGTGGGAGACACACAAGACTCTATGACGATCTCGGGTCAACAGACTATGCTGTACCAGTGTCACCAGAGAACTGCCATCTGACGTGAGGTATAATACCATCTGGGAGTTCTCGGCGAGTCCGTTCAGTGTACCCAGTCTCCACTGAGCACCCGCATACCATCTCTGATGTCAAACACCAATGGATATGGGATCATCCATCGCCCATCACATGGGTCGAGAAGATATACGCTAGTCTACTCTGGAATATCGATGCCCCGTCTCGATATTGCCACGACTAGGAACAATGAAGGATGTACTCATTGACTACCCAGGCCCCACTAGTATGATCTTCATCACAGTCCTGGAAGTCGAGTACACATCCTAAGGGCTTTATCAACATGTAATCAGAGAGACAGAAAGTATACATGTTAAGATAAAGAGCAACCAGATAGCGCACTATCATGTCGAGCAAGAAAGTCCTACTTATATATGTCCCAGCATCCACTACAATATACATCCTATGTACAGTAATGGCCTCTAGGGCATACATATAACTAACCCGGCATCCTCTAGTCAAGGGATTGTTAGTTATATGTATGCCCTAGAGGCCATTACTATACATAGGATGTATATTGTAGTGGATGCTTGGACATATATAGGGATGACTTTCTTGCTCGATATGATAGTATGCTATCTGGTTACTCTTTACCTTAACGTGTACACTGATTGTCTCTCTGTTACATGTTGGTAATGCCCTTAGGATGTATACTTGACTACCTGGACTATGATGCAGATCATACTAATGGGGACGTGGTAGTCCATAAGTACATCCTTTAAAGTCCCTAGTCGTGGGTGTATCGAGACGGGGCATCGATATACCAGAGTAGACTAGCGTGTACCTTCTCGACCCATATAGATGGGCGATGGATGATCCCATATCCATTGGTGTTTGACATCAGAGATGTTATACGGGTGCTCAGTGGAGGCTGGGTACACTGGACGGACTCGCCGAGAACTCTCAGATGGTATTATACCTTACGTCAGATGGCAGTTCTCAGGTGACACTGGTACAGGTTAGTCTGTATACCCGAGATCGTCATAGAGTCTTGTGTGATTCCTGTTAGTGTATATGCCCTAGGGGCCATTATTGTATCATACTAGTTTGTATATTACTTAATGGAAGCTTGGGATATTCACATGTATATAACAGTCTTGCTAAACATGGTAGTATGCTACTTGGTTTGTCTATCTTAATATGTGAGTATACGTATTGATAGAGCTCTTAGGATCTTGCTTGACTACCAGCGTTGTGATGGCAGTCACACTAGTGGGGGCTGGGTAGTCTACAAGCACATCCTTATTCAGGTCCCTAGTCGTTGGATTATCGAGAAAGGGCATCGATACTCCGGAGTAGACTAGTGTGTACGCTTCTCATCCCAGTTGGGGAGATAGTCTGTCCCACAGCCGTCAGTACGTCGTACTAGAGATAGTATGCAGGTGCTTGTTACGTTATGGGTACACCTGACAGGACACACAGGGAACTGTTGGTTGGTTTTATACAAGTCGTCAGTGAACAGTTCTGTAGCGTCATGAAAAGTCGTTTTGGTGTTTTCCTGAAATTCGGTGAAAATTCGGTATTTTTCCGAAAACCGTCTTTCTCGATATTTTGCAGTTTAGGGCTAATTATACCTTAAATGGATAGGTAATTACTTGTTTTTAGTAGCTAATGAGTTAATTATGAAATTTTGGTCATTTAAAAATTTTTCCCTATTTTTCAATTTTTTTATATTATTTTAAGCAGGTAAGAAAATACATTAAATAAGCGATAAATACAAATTTTTCCGGGCTAATTTTAATCTCTAAAATTATGATAATTATAATCTAGTGATAACATGAATTTTTAGTAATTTATTTTGATTTTTAACAAATTTTTATGTTATGAAACGAATTTATTGAATTTTGAGCTAAAACTTGCAATTTTTGAGTTGTAGGGGGCCTTTTTGCATAAAGTTTCTTTTGTAAAACCTCTCTCGCTTTTCCCTCAGCCCTAGGACAGCCCAAACCTTGGCCAAGACCAGAAATTTCTGGCCTCTCTTTTCTTTGGTTGCTTCTTGAGTTGTTTTGTTAGTTTATGGATTTTATTTTAATTTAAATGAATAAAGTATGATACATTGACTTGGAGACTTGACCCATGACCTTCCCCACTTGCCCACACCCTCACCCATCCCTCTTCTGGCCGAGAATTTCCAGCAGCCCTCCCCCTTCACCTTCCTCTTTTCATTTCCTCCAAATTTCATCAAAATTGCTACAATAATCCATATAAATCCACAAATTTGTTTACAAAACCAAAACAAATCCTTGTGCTACCTCTTCTCAAGCCTAATATAGTTGAAAACATGTGGAAAGGAGGCATTCTTGGAGCAAATTTTCTTGCTTGATCCATAGATCAAGAGGTATAATTCCAAAAGTTACTTTCTTTGTTGCAAATTCCTTTAAATGCATGGTTTAGTGTTAATTTTAGTGTTAATCCTAATATAGTTTCTTTTAGTTAATGGTTGATATTATGCTAGGGTTTTAGAAACCATGTATTAGTTAATTAAATTTATTTTGCTAGCTAGTGTTTTGCTAACCTTAATCTAAGTGGTTAACTTGCTTATTAGGCTAAAATCTAGTGTTAAATTAAGGTTTTTCATATATAGTTTGGTTTATGTTTGCTAATTACAAAATTCAAGAGAAGGTTTTGTTTATGAAAATTAGGTTTTTCAGCTTAGTTAATGGTTTAAAATTTGTGTATTGGCTAGCTATTTGGTTAGTTTGGATGTTGGTGTTGGATGGTGTTAACTTTGTCGCTAGATTGTCGATGGTTGCATCAAATTGCAATTTCTAGCTTGCTCGCTTATGATTCAAGAAATGGTTGTTTATGGAAATAGGATTGGAATCATTGCTATTGTGTTGTAATTAGTATTTGTAGATTGCTTGTAGTGTGCTTGGGTAATTATGCTATATTGTAGTCGTTTTGTCGCAAATCGGCGATTTTGCACCGATTTTGGGACGCAATGCTTACTAGTTTTGTATAAAATTATGTGATGAATTAATTGTGACACCTTGATGATTGTAATGGCTTGTCCTACGACTTTTAGGATGCGTGAGTGCGGATTTTTGGGTAGTCGGGTTTTAGTTTTGCCGGGCGACCAAATTGGCGTTTTTCGGCAGTTTTGTGATTTTCGCGTGTGTTCCGCGCACTTTGTGCACGTTGTACCTAGCTAGCGAACTTTAGTAGTTTCGTTGGGGTTTTGTGTCGTTCTTGAATGTGTAACCTTATGTCTGGTATTGATGTAAATTCCAGGTTCGGTCGCGGAGACGTCAGACGCGGCGCGAAAGGGAAAGGCGGTGATTGGACACAGCTAGCCAGGGATTCCGGTGAGTAGATTTAACATCTACGGGGGACGATCGTTTGGATGGCGCAAGTCGCCCGATAGATTTAGTAAACTGGAAAATAGTAAATTGGATAATCACTTGTGACATTAGAATAATAATACTGGCATGATAATTGCTGCAATTAGATCAATATGTTATACCCATATACGCAAACTCAATTGTAGGACACATGCACCATTACCAGGTCTTTATATGCAGCACGAGCACAATTCATGTTTACACACACACCCTGATAATTGCCATGCCACCACACTTGATAACTTTTAAATTGAAACCTTTTACTAATTGATACTTAAACTGGTACTATTGCCTTTAATTCCTTAAAAATGAAACCGTAGTATTGCTATTCATGTGCATGTACTTCATCATATTAATTGTTCATGCTTAATACATTAATCACACATCGCAACTTGATTATTGATATCATACGCATTCATTATCATTGATATATGCACTTATGAGGATTTCTTGGGATTTGATGATATTGCTGGATTTCGGGGGAAAGCAGCAAAATTTCTAAACTTATTATATATTTTTTAAAACATGTAAATTATGGTTTTCTAGTGATGTAAGTGTCGTCCACCATGAGTTTGCTGTGGTTTTTTGAGACCCGTTTCGAGGAGTTGGATGAACCGTTTCGGGTACATGGTGGGCCCGGTAGGGTACCCCGGAGCAAGAAGCTCGTGGTGTTGACGATGAGCCTGGCAGGGGACGGATTAACTACCGGTGACTTCATTGGGCACGGCGGATATCCAGAGGATACCGACCGGGGCCGCGAGAGGATGATATATTGATACTGAGATGGGTCAGCCGGATGGCTGAGGCCAGAGACACTATGACATGGATTTATGGGATTTGAGACAGCTTTTGGGTGTCGTTGCTGGACACCGATTTTCGTCGATTCATTGACATTATGCTGGCATTCTAAAAGAGTTTCAAAAACAAAAGAAGATAAAATATTTCTTATATATACCTTTGAGACCCCAGATTTCCATGTTGCATACATATTAGCACACTGATGTTGTATACACACCTGCTAGTGCATCCAGTCATACCTGTATTTTAGATGCTAGGATGCTTGTGTGCATGCATACGATAGCCTTTGTAGATGTTATTTATTACTCACGAGTTGGCAACTCACCCCCGTTGTGCCACAGTCTTTTGCAGGTCCGCTCCGTCAGTTCAGTAGCGGCGGGCGCACTTGTGCTTTTGCCTCTTTTGCCTGAGCTCGAGATTTGCTCATAGGTGGGTTATGTTATCATTTTTGTACCACCTTGTATATTCTTTGTATCTAGTGTACTCCATCTACTGTTTCCACCAAATTATTGTATATTGACCTAGAGATGAGACTGTGAGGTTTGTGGATTTTATGCTGTATTTTGGGGTCGAGCTCACTTGAGCCGACATGCTACTTTTATTATGCTTCCTTATGATTATTATGCTTGTTGTCATTTACATTGCGTGGGATTTGTGACCGCCTTATGGCGAAGAGCTAGCTCCCGCTTGGGGATACCCTATTTTGTTGGATTCATGTATATATTTTGTTGTACCCATTTTTGGGGGCCAGTATTTACAAAGGAGACTCTGCCGAAATTTTCGGAAAAATTAGTATTGTTTTTAAAAGGGGTTTTATATGACTTATTTGATAAGCTTGTTTTCAAATGTTTGGGTTTTCTTCACTCTTTTGCTTAATTGGTTTTGTTTTCTGGGCTTTTGGCTTGCTTATTTTACGGACGCCTTTAGACGTTTCGTAAACTTAAGTGCCAGTCACGTTCCGTACCCTGCGGGTCGTGACAAAGTTGGTATCAAAGAGATAGGTTTTACCTTTTTGAGTGTAGGATGACCCTTGGTAGATGGAGTAAGTGACTTAAGCAGGGTAACGTAGCGTGCGTATGTCCGCGGCATACTTACGATACGGTACTCCGCCTAAGTGACTTTAGGATACTTGCTTGGAAATTTCCTTCTTCAATTCCGTGTATCCTATAATCCTATTGCACTGTTCTTACTATCCGTTTTCCTGTAACAGCCACTATGCCGCCGAAGGCTACGAGGGCATAGAGGGCTGCCGCCAGAGACGAGATTCGAGCTGGCTCGTCCGAGACTAGGACTGAGCAGGGTGGTATGCCTACGCCGCAGCTACAGACCGATCCACTTTCCCCAGGCCGTATGGATAGGCTCGAGACCGGTATGGAGGAGTTGCGACAGATGATGGGAGGCATGCAGGAGCTGCGTCAGATGGTAGGATCCCTAGTTGTAGCCAGTCGTACACCGAGGCCGGATGACGTACCTACTACATCACAGACGACCATGATACCTGCTCCTACTACTACCATCTTGGCCATTCCGGTTTCACTACAGGACTTCATGAGGCTGAGACCTCCAGTATTCACCGGCACCGAGGCAGCGGAGGACCCACAGACGTTCCTTGACAGTTTAGCCAGGATCTGCCGTTCGCTGAGATGTTCGGATGATCGATGGGTAGAGCTTGCGAGTTTCCGACTAGAGGGTCTCGCGCAGACATGGTGGGAGTCAGTCTTGAGAGGTCGAGCTGCAAATCTACCGCCTATGACTTGGGCCGAGTTTACAGCGGTCTTTCTAGCCCGTTTCCTTCCAGAGAGCGTTCGTGACGCCAGAGCTCGTAGCTTCGAGGCCTTAGTCAAGACACCTGGGATGACAGTGTCTGAGTATGACATCCAGTTTACACAGTTATCCCGATATGCTCAGTATTTGGTGGATACCGAGGAGAAGATGGTGAAGAGGTTCGTACAGGGACTTGATGCCCAGCTATATCTTGCCATTGGCGCCCAGCACTACGACACTTATTCAGCGGCTAGGGATACGGCATTGCGGATGGAGGAACGCATATCACAGACTTCGGCCGTTTCTGGGCCGAAGAGGTTGCGCACCGATGTACCGCCCCAGAGGCAGCGCGCCAGATTCTTTCCGAGAGATAGGCCTGGCAGAGGATTTGGGCGGGGACAGTTATATGGTTCTTATCCCCAGGGGCAGCAGCCGTCGCCAGGATGTTTTGGGTGCGGGAGTTTGCACCATCTTGTCAGAGACTGCCCGGTGAGACGACAGGGAGCAGTGACAGTTCCGCACGTGACCCTACCACCATCACCACCCCCTCCTCAGAGAGCACTACTTCCTACCCCAGGCGATGCTCCACGCCAGTTAGGTGCACCGAGAGGCCGTGGACGCGGCGGTCCTGTTCAGAGAGGACGAGGAGGCAGAGGCCGAGGTCGAGGTCAGCCCGCTATCGGTGGAAGACAGGCCCGAGTTTTTGCTTTGACACCGCAGGATGCGCAGGCATCCAATGCCGTCGTGACAGGTACCTTGCCAGTTTGTTCTTTCGACGCACGGGTATTATTCGACCCAGGTTCCACACATTCGTACGTATCTACACACTTTGCACCGATGTTGGGCCGTGAGTCGTCGTCGTTAGATCAGCCGCTTGTTGTTGTTACTCCGGTAGGCGAGTCGTTTGTCGCTCGGTTTGTTTTTCGTTTGTGTTCCGTTCGTATCGGGGAGAGGGATTCATCAGTTGATTTGATACTCCTCGATATGTTGGACTTTGATGTGCTTCTGGGCATGGATTGGCTAGCCACTTGTTATGCTTCGGTGGACTGCCGTGAGAAGGCAGTCAGATTTAGCTTTCCGGGAGAGCCAGTCCTTGTTATTCAGGGAGACCGCAGTGTCACCCTTCCCAGCTTAATTTCGTCTCTTCGTGCTGGTCAGCTCTTGCGGAAGGGATGTCAGGGATTCTTAGCATCTATTTGTGATACTCGAGCTGCAGAGGTTCCGTTAGACCAGGTCCCGGTAGTTTGTGAGTTCCCTGATGAGCTACCCGGGCTACCGCCTGAGCGCGATGTTGAGTTCTGCATTGATTTGATTCCCGGTTCGGGGCCTATTTCTATACCGCCTTATCGGATGGCCCCGGCAGAGCTTCGAGAGCTGAAGGATCAGTTGCAGGATTTGTTGGATAAGGGGCTTATTCGACCGAGTGTTTCTCCGTGGGGTGCTCCGGTCCTGTTTGTCAAGAAGAAGGATGGAAGTTTGCGCTTATGTATCGACTACCGCCAGCTGAACAAAGTTACCGTTCGGAACAGCTATCCGTTGCCGCGCATTGATGATTTGTTCGACCAGCTTCAGGGTGCGGGGTATTTTTCGAGGATCGACTTGCGATCAGGATACCATCAGCTGCGAGTTCGACAGGAGGATATACCGAGGACAGCTTTCCGTACACGCTATGGCCACTACGAGTTTTTGGTGATGTCGTTCGGACTCACCAACGCCCCAGCATCATTTATGGATCTGATGAACCGTACATTCAGGCTGTATCTTGACTTGTTCATCATCGTGTTTATCGACGATATCTTGGTGTACTCCCGGAGCAGAGAGGAGCACGAGCAGCACTTGCGGATTACGTTACAGACTCTGAGGGAGCACCAGCTGTTCGCGAAGTTCTCATAGTGTGCTTTCTGGCTGGACAGCGTCGGATTCTTGGGTCACGTGGTTACGAGAGACGGCATTTGTGTGGACCCGAAGAAGATGGAGGCTGTTCAGCAGTGGCCCCGACCTACATCGGTTACTGAGATCCGTAGTTTTCTAGTCCTGGCAGGCTACTACAGGCGTTTTGTTCAGGACTTCTCCCGTATAGCTGCACCGTTGACCAGTTTGACCCGAAAGGGAGTTCCTTTCGTCTGGACAGAGGAGTGCGAGCGCAGTTTTCAGCAGCTGCGGACATGTTTGACTACGGCGCCGGTATTATCTTTGCCTTCGGGATCAGGCTGATTTGTTGTCTACTGTGATGCTTCGCGAGTGGGATTAGGATGCGTTTTGATGCAGCATAGCCGGGTGATCGCTTATGCTTCTCGGCAGTTGAAGAAGCATGAACAGAACTACCCCACTCATGATTTGGAGATGGCTGCAGTGGTCTTTGCACTGAAGATTTGGCGACATTACCTGTACGGCGAGTCGTGTCAGATATTCACCGATCACAAGAGCTTAAAGTACATATTTCAGCAGCGAGACCTGAACCTCAGACAGCGTCATTGGATGGAGTTGGTGAAAGACTACGACTGCGAGATCTTATATCATCCCGGCAAGGCAAATGTGGTGGCAGATGCGTTGAGTAGGAGGCCCGGGGGTAGTCTATCCTTTTTGCGCGCAGTGCAGAGGCAGTCGTCAGCAGATTGGCAGATGTTATGCGACAGCCGAGTTGAGTTCGAATTCACTCAGACAGGGGGACAGCTCGCGCATGTTCGTGCACGCCCACAGTTGCTTGACCGTATATATGAGGCACAGCGCAGTGACGACCGTAGCTCAGAGATCATGGCACAGATGGGACAGGGCAGATTTTCCGAGTTCGTGGTTGACGATCAGGGGATTTTACGATATGGATCTAGACTGTGCGTACCAGATGCTGATGGATTGCGGCGCGACATTCTTGAGGAGGCACACCTATCAGTGTATAGTGTCCACCCCGGTTCCACCAAGATGTACCATGATATGAGAGAGACCTACTGGTGGGACGGGATGAAGAGGGACATTGCGGAGTTCGTTTCGAGATGCCTGACTTGTCAGCAAGTCAAGGCCGAGCACCAGAGGCCCGCAGGAGAGCTACAGCCGTTACCCATTCCAGAGTGGAAATGGGAGCAGATTTCGATGGATTTCGTTGTGGGTCTACCCAGGACCAGTCGAGGGTACGACTCCATCTGGGTGATCGTGGATAGATTGACGAAAGCGGCTCACTTCCTGCCAGTGAAGACGACTTTCAGCTTCGCTCAGTATGCTCAGCTCTATATTGACGAGATCGTGCGACTACATGGTGTACCGACTTGTATCGTGTCAGATCGAGGCACTCAGTTCACCAGCCGACTTTGGCAGAGACTTCAGAAGGCTTTGGGCACTCGTTTGAGCTTCAGCACAGCGTTTCATCCGCAGACAGACGGACAGTCAGAACGGACCATTCAGACTCTCGAGGACATGCTCAGAGCGTGCGTTTTAGACTTTGGTGGTAGCTGGGATCGTCATTTACCTCTAGTGGAGTTCTCCTACAACAACAGCTTCCAGGATACTATTCAGATGGCACCTTTCGAGGCATTGTATGGGAGGAGATGCAGATCGCCCGTTTGTTGGACAGAGCTCAGCGAGAGCAGCATTTTGGGGCCGCAGCTTGTTGAGGAGACGACATCGAAGATCCAGTTGATCCGAGACCGGATGAGAGCGGCTCAGGGCAGGCAGAAATCCTATGCAGACAGACGCCGTCGCAGATTAGAGTTCGCAGTTGGCGACCATGTTTTTCTGAAAGTCTCTCCGATGAAGGGTGTGATGCGTTTTGGGCGAAAGGGGAAGCTGAGCCCTAGATTCGTAAGTCCCTTCGAGATCCTCGAGCGTGTCGGCGCTGTTGCTTATCATTTGGCTCTTCCACCCAGCTTTCCCGATGTTCACCCCGTTTTTCATGTTTCGATGCTCCGCAAGTACCTTCACGACCCTTCGCATTCGATTCAGCACCCGACAGTCCAGCTAGAGCGCGACCTTTCTTTTGCAGAGCAGCCGGTGGCCATCTTGGATCGGCAGGTGAAGAAGTTGAGATCGAAGGTTATACCAACCGTCAAGGTCCTTTGGCGTAGCCCGAGCAGCGAGGAGGTTACCTGGGAGACCGAGGGCGAGATGAGGAAGAAATATCCCCATCTCTTCGAAGGTACGCGTAGCTATATTATTTTAAATTCGGGGACCGAATTTCTTTAAGGGGGGAAGATTGTAGCGTCTTGAAAAGTCGTTTTGGTGTTTTCCTGAAATTCGGTGAAAATTCGGTATTTTTCCGAAAACCGTCTTTCTCGATATTTTGCAGTTTAGGGCTAATTATACCTTAAATGGATAGGTAATTACTTGTTTTTAGTAGCTAATGAGTTAATTATGAAATTTTGGTCATTTAAAAAATTTTCCCTATTTTTCAATTTTTTTATATTATTTTAAGCCGGTAAGAAAATACATTAAATAAGCGATAAATACAAATTTTTCCGGGCTAATTTTAATCTCTAAAATTATGATAATTATAATCTAGTGATAACATGAATTTTTAGTAATTTATTTTGATTTTTAACAAATTTTTATGTTATGAAACGAATTTATTGAATTTTGAGCTAAAACTTGCAATTTTTGAGTTGTAGGGGGCCTTTTTGCATAAAGTTTCTTTTGTAAAACCTCTCTCTCTTTTCCCTCAGCCCTAGGACAGCCCAAACCTTGGCCAAGACCAGAAATTTCTGGCCTCTCTTTTCTTTGGTTGCTTCTTGAGTTGTTTTGTTAGTTTATGGATTTTATTTTAATTTAAATGAATAAAGTATGATACATTGACTTGGAGACTTGACCCATGACCTTCCCCACTTGCCCACACCCTCCCCCATCCCTCTTCTGGCCGAGAATTTCCAGCAGCCCTCCCCCTTCACCTTCCTCTTTTCATTTCCTCCAAATTTCATCAAAATTGCTACAAAAATCCATATAAATCCACAAATTTGTTTACAAAACCAAAACAAATCCTTGTGCTACCTATTCTCAAGCCTAATATAGTTGAAAACATGTGGAAAGGAGGCATTTTTCGAGCAAATTTTCTTGCTTGATCCATAGATCAAGAGGTATAATTCCAAAAGTTACTTTCTTTGTTGCAAATTCCTTTAAATGCATGGTTTAGTGTTAATTTTAGTGTTAATCCTAATATAGTTTCTTTTAGTTAATGGTTGATATTAAGCTAGGGTTTTACAAACCATGTATTAGTTAATTAAATTTATTTTGCTAGCTAGTGTTTTGCTAACCTTAATCTAAGTGGTTAACTTGCTTATTAGGCTAAAATCTAGTGTTAAATTAAGGTTTTTCATATATAGTTTGGTTTATGTTTGCTAATTACAAAAATCAAGAGAAGGTTTTGTTTATGGAAATTAGGTTTTAAGCTTAGTTAATGGTTTAAAATTTGTGTATTGGCTAGCTATTTGGTTAGTTTGGATGTTGGTGTTGGATGGTGTTAACTTTGTCGCTAGATTGTCGATGGTTGCATCAAATTGCAATTTCTAGCTTGCTAGCTTATGATTCAAGAAATGGTTGTTTATGGAAATAGGATTGGAATCATTGCTATTGTGTTGTAATTAGTATTTGTAGATTGCTTGTAGTGTGCTTGGGTAATTATGCTATATTGTAGTCGTTTTGTCGCAAATCGGCGATTTTGCACCGATTTTGGGACGCAATGCTTACTAGTTTTGTATAAAATTATGTGATGAATTAATTGTGACACCTTGATGATTGTAATGGCTTGTCCTACGACTTTTAGGATGCGAGAGTGCGGATTTTTGGGTAGTCGGGTTTTAGTTTTGCCCGGCGACCAAATCGGCGTTTTTCGGCAGTTTTGCGATTTTCGCGTGTGTTCCGCGCACTTTGTGCACGTTGTACCTAGCTAGCGAACTTTAGTAGTTTCGTTGGGGTTTTGCGTCGTTCTTGAATGTGTAACCTTATGTCTGGTATTGATGTAAATTCCAGGTTCGGTCGCGGAGACGTCAGACGCGGCGCGAAAGGGAAAGGCGGTGATTGGACACAGCTAGCCAGGGATTCCGGTGAGTAGATTTAACATCTACGGGGGACGATCGTTTGGATGGCGCAAGTCGCCCGATCGATTTAGTAAACTGGAAAATAGTAAATTGGATAATCACTTGTGACATTAGAATAATAATACTGGCATGATAATTGCTGCAATTAGATCAATATGTTATACCCATATACGCAAACTCAATTGTAGGACACATGCACCATTACCAGGTCTTTATATGCAGCACGAGCACAATTCATGTTTACACACACACCCTGGTAATTGCCATGCCACCACACTAGATAATTTTTAAATTGAAACCTTTTACTAATTGATACTTAAACTGGTACTATTGCCTTTAATTCCTTAAAAATGAAACCGTAGTATTGCTATTCATGTGTATGTACTTCATCATATTAATTGTTCAGGCTTAATACATTAATCACACATCGCAACTTGATTATTGATATCATACGCATTCATTATCATTGATATATGCACTTATGAGGATTTCTTAGGATTTGATGATATTGCTGGATTTCGGGGGAAAGCCGCAAAATTTCTAAACTTATTATATATTTTTTAAAACATGTAAATTGTGGTTTTCTAGTGATGTAAGTGTCGTCCACCATGAGTTTGCTGTGGTTTTTGGAGACCCGTTTCGAGGAGTTGGATGAACCGTTTCGGGTACATGGTGGGCCCGGTAGGGTACCCCGGGGCAAGAAGCTCGTGGTGTTGACGATGAGCCTGGCAGGGGACGGATTACCTACCGGTGACTTCATTGGGCACGACGGATATCCAGAGGATACCGACCGGGGCCGCGAGAGGATGATATATTGATACTGAGATGGGTCAGCCGGATGGCTGAGGCCAGAGACACTATGGCATGGATTTATGGGATTTGAGACAGCTTTTGGGTGTCGTTGCTGGACACCGATTTTCGTCGATTCATTGACATTATGCTGGCATTCTAAAAGAGTTTCAAAAACAAAAGAAGATAAAATATTTCTTATATATACCTTTGAGACCCCAGATTTCCATGTTGCATACATATTAGCACACTGATGTTGTATACACACCTGCTAGTGCATCCAGTCATACCTGTATTTTAGATGCTAGGATGCTTGTGTGCATGCATACGATAGCCTTTGTAGATGTTATTTATTACTCACGAGCTGGCAACTCAACCCCGTTGTGCCACAGTCTTTTGCAGGTCCGCTCCGTCAGTTCAGTAGCGGCGGGCGCACTTGTGCTTTTGCCTCTTTTGCCTGAGCTCGAGATTTGCTCATAGGTGGGTTATGTTATCATTTTTGTACCACCTTGTATATTCTTTGTATCTAGTGTACTCCATCTACTGTTTCCACCAGATTATTGTATATTGACCTAGAGATGAGACTGTGAGGTTTGTGGATTTTATGCTGTATTTTGGGGTCGAGCTCACTTGAGCCGACATGCTACTTTTATTATGCTTCCTTATGATTATTATGCTTGTTGTCATTTACATTGCGTGGGATTTGTGACCGCCTTATGGCGAAGAGCTAGCTCCCGCTTGGGGATGCCCTATTTTGTTGGATTCATGTATATATTTTGTTGTACCCATTTTTAGGGGCCAGTATTTACAAAGGAGACTCTGCCGAAATTTTCGGAAAAATTAGTATTGCTTTTAAAAGGGGTTTTATATGACTTATTTGATAAGCTTGTTTTCAAATGTTTGGGTTTTCTTCACTCTTTTGCTTAATTGGTTTTGTTTTCTGGGCTTTTGGCTTACTTATTTTACGGACGCCTTTAGACGTTTCGTAAACTTAAGTGCCAGTCACGTTCCGTACCCTGCGTGTCGTGACAAGTTCCCAGGTGACATGAGTACAGCATAGTCCGCAGACTTGACACTGCTACTTCGCCTCGAGTGTGTCCCACTATTCTTAGATTGCTACCCTACCACGGCTCAAAGGAGTCGTGCAAACAGGTAGCAGTTGGGTGCAGTCCCGAGCACTTGGAGGCAGTAGCGGTTAGACAGGATTCGTCTGTCCCGTTATTGGTGGTTGATACCGCGCTGTGTCAGAGAGCCATTACGCAAAGTCCCTGGCCAGGGCAAGCGAGATTTGCTGGTAGGTTCCAGTAGTTTCTCAGGGTGTAATGGGCTTCGCTCCGACACGACTTATACCGCTATTAGGGGACTGACACTTGCCGCCCCCTAGGCCCGATATGCTATAGTCTTAGACGAACGGACCGGACAGTATGGAGATTGTCACATCAGACTCAGTAGGAGTTCGGATAGGTTTCCTCATCGGTCTTCTTATCGACATCTACCTGGGGACCGTTACGTACAGCTAGTGCCACTTGCGGTCAGTGGTTAAAACCTCTGCCAGCGTAGTAGTCGAGTTTCTAGAGTCCCAAACAGAGAGTTTCCCTACTTCAGGCGAAACGATATAAAGGTCGTATGGTTTTACGACAAGGGTTCGGAAGCATACGTGTGTTTACGCACGTACGACTTTCGGACAGTTTTTACTAGTCGGCTTTAGTTTAAGCCAGTTACTAGTATCCGGTTATTGGATTTATACAGTCTAAAGGTTTTCCGTGTTTTCACGGATAGGAGGGGCGTTCTCGTAATTGCGCTAGAAGCTTCTAGAAGATGGTGACTAAGGGGGTTAAGGTGGCATATACATTAAATGAGATTAGTGAGTCACATGGATGATTCATCCATGTCATTAATGCATCATAAATGCTTAATGACTCATGGAGATGAATCACCATTAGATAATTATCAAGCATGGTTGTAAATCATTTTCTTTTCTTTTCTTTTCTTGAAAAACAATAATGCTTGATATATATTATGATAACTCATTTTCTTATTTCATTATTATTCTCACCTTCTCTCTCCTCAAGCTTTCTCTCTTCAAACCCTAATCCTCCCCTCTCATGTGTTGAGTACAAGGATTAGTTAGACTACTTAATCCATAACCCTCACTCTATATCATCTAGGTACTTTGATTAGCACTTAAAGAAACCTAGTTGCCTCAAGTTTAGAGGCAAAGCTTGGAGTAAAGCTCTCGTGGTGGATCGTCTACTACTTGGAGAAGGCCGAGGAGGAGGTGGAGTTCGCAAAGACGAAGGACACTGTTCTTTAGGTATAATCACTTCATATAGTAGTTTAGAACTTCTATGATAGTTGTTAGTTATCGTTTAGCTTCGATTCATGCGGTTAGTCGATGTTTAAGCAAAGAACAAGATCGTTTTTCATATTTCCGCCTCCCCGCAAGTCATGGGGTGTTGTACATCGACTTACAGTGGAATCAGAGCCTCGCTAAACAATAATTAACTCATTAGCAAAGTCGTAAGAATTTCGAACGCAAAAAAGAATCGGAAACATCGTCGATTATCACACTTGCTGTCGAATTTCAAACTGGCTCTAAAAATTTTTCAGGGTGCTTCAGAATTACAAGCAGGAAAAACTAGGGCTACTGAAGAAATTTGGACTCCTAACTCGGCCATATCACCGCGGAACCGCGGCGGATCCATGCGATCCGCCGCGGATCCGCGGCCTAGTTGGGGCCGAGTCGGCCCAAATTTATTCAGTAACTCCTAGGTGTTAACAGTGATGTTTCTGGGATGTTTTATTTTCTGCTAAGATCTCAGGTTCACAGAGAAGTATTGGAGTAGAATCTAAAAGCGTTTGTTCGATCGAAATTTTACGATGTTCGCTAATTTGATTATATCTGTGTTTGTATAATGTGTTCGTAAACCTCCCCTAACTGCTAGTATGTCGGTTGGCAGGGGGTTGCACATTTCTGTAATGGTTTTTACTGTTTGTGGATGTGAACTCTATTGGACTGTTGTGATGATTAGCAGGGGTTTTGTGATAGGTTATTATTTTAATTCATTCGATGTAACTCTAATATGTTGTAATATTATTTTGCGGGGCACATCCAGGTTGCGGTTGTAGCCACCGTTGTATTATTTCATTTTTACTGTTTTTGCTCCTAGGATAGACCCAAGGTGGGGTACACAAACTACCGGGTACATTGAAGTGTTTAGTGGCCAACTCACTTTGTTGAGGTAGACCGCTTCACTTTGGGTATTTGACGGGTAGTTTGCCGTACCCGTAGGGGTCTAGGGTGGGGTAATGGCTATTCATCACAACTGTGTAATCCGTCTTTTGTTGCAGGCTCTAAACAAACACGGATTGCTTGCAAATCCAATAAAGTTCATATGAGATCTGGAATGCCTATTATTGCGTCTAACGAATGTACAATATCTATATATGATAGCTATTTAGACGTCACTTATGTTTTACACCCGCGCTAGCCTAGCCCCCGCTCTGCCGTTAGTTAAGTAACCTAACGGGTGATGACGGGACCCCGTGGCGAATGCGGAAGGCATAAGAGGATGTTGTATTTTCGTTATTTTCTGCAATGATAGGTTAATGATGGGACACATTATTTATAATGCAAAGAAAATAAACCAAAAGTTTAATCGTTGGAACAATTTAAAAGAAACCACTCGGTTAATTTTAAAAACAGATATTTTTAAATGCGGAGCTTTAACCACTCCTTTTAAAAGCTATCAGGTTCCTTCGGTTATATCAAGTTCACTACGTTCACGGTTTCGCCAAAATCATTCGTAGCCCTCCGTCATTTCATTTGGGTATTCAGTAGTATTCAAGCTATGCATTTTGGCCAAAGTCAAGGCATAGTGTTTGGTAGCTGCTGGGTTTTCATTTGTTGCATAAGATAGATGAGTTGGTTTGGAACAGTCGTATTATCATTTGACCAAAGTCAGGGATATATACGGATGGGTTCAAATTGACAAGATAATGACGGGTAGAACTTGACATGTGACTTATGACATTTTGACCAAAGCCAAGGTCATAAGAGCATGGGGAAAAAACTTATATCGGGAATTTCTAAAGAAACTGAAATTTGCAAAGAGATGCATACCATTTGGAGTTTGATGAATGTTGGTAGCATTCCTTCAACATTATCATACGATGATATTTGGATCCCGATCCTACTGTGAGTATATCTACTCATCAAGATATTCGTCACTTAACGATCAATGCTATAAACCAAGTAGGTGTCAAGAAAGGTGTCAGCGGGGTTACGCCCCCAGAGAAAAGAGGTTATTTAATTAAGGAACTTCACGAAAGCGTTGGAAAGCCTCCCTCGAAGTACCGACACCAGCCTGGCTGAACGGTTAAGCAAGTATTGTATAGTGAGAATAGTCCTGGCTAATTCTTCTTTTATGGTTTGAGGAAGGATTCGAGAAACAGTGGGAGCCATCGAGTTTAGATAAATAAAAAACCACTCTAAACTTGCAAGAGCATCATGCTAAAGAGTTTTCTTCTCTCTCTCCTAATTGCAGCGACCCTGAAAATGACTGGACTTAAGTTACTTTTAGAGAAAAATATACTGACAGGGCCAAACTATAAAGATTGGCTGCGGAATGTCAAAATGGCTTTGACCTATGACAAATTGGGGTACGTCCTCACCGCTACGGCACCTGTTGTCCCTGGTCCCAAATCCAGTAATGCGGATAAGGAAATCCGCAAAACCTGGGATTTCGATTGCACGAAAGCCAAGTGCATCGTGCTTGCCTCGATGAACAATGAACATCAGAGGAGGCACGAGGATATGGAACTAGATGCCATATTTCTCCATACAAAGGAACTTTATGGAGAGCGATCTCGTATAGCAAGATACGAGACCTCTAAGAACTTGTTTCGAGCGAGGTTGGCTGTCGGGTCATCGGTAGGAGAACATGTCCTAAAGATGATCGGCTATATAGAAGAGCTCGCAGACCTTGGGACGACTTTGAATAATGAGCTCTATACAGACCTTATTCTCCTGTCCCTTCCTTCCATCTACGCCCAGTTTATCCTGAACTTCAACATTCAAAGAAAAGAAGTTGAACTTCCGGAACTCCTGAACATGTTAAGGAGTGCAGAGGGCACATTGCAGAAGACAATGGAAACAACCGCTATGTTTGTTGGCGGTGCTTCTTCTTCCGGGTCCAAGGCTAGGGCCAAAGGATAGAAAATGAAGGCCGCCCTCAGACCTAGAGGAGGTGTAAGTAAGGTGGGAGGGAAGGGAAAGAAAAAGTTTGTGGTACCCGTAGTGGGCCAGGATGAGTGCTTCCATTGTCACAGGAAAGGGCACTGGAAAAAGGATTGCAAGGCGTGGAACGCCTAGAACCAGGAACCGAAGCAAGCTGTGGCTTCGACTTCAGGTGTGTTTGTAATTGAGAATTGTCTGTCAATCAACTCTACTTCCTGGGTATTGGATACCGGATCATGATCTCATATTTGCAATTCATTGCAGGCACCGAGAAACCGTAGAGTGCTGAAGGAAGGTGATATGACCCTGATGGTTGCTAACGGAGCTAGCGTGGGAGCTGTGTCCATAGAGGATTATCACCTGGGATTGACGAGTGGACACATTTTGGTTTTACATAACTGTTTTTGTGTACCCAACTTAACATGTAATATCATATATGTTTCCTTGTTATCAAATAAAGGTTAATTTCACGTTTGGAAGTGGTGTTGTTAACATCCACCTTAATCATAGTTTGATTGGGTCCGGTACACTGGAAAACGGTATATATGTGTTAAACCAACTCCAAATTTTCAATGTCCAGAACACACTAAAAAGAAAGTCTCCATATTTAAATAAAGCATTCTTATGGCATTGTAGACTGGGTCACATCAATGAGAGAAGGTTGACTAAGTTGCATAGAGAAGGATATTTGGACTCGTTCGAATATCAAACTTATGACACTTGTCAATCTTGTCTCAAAGGAAAGATGACAAAGACTCCTTTTACTGGACATGGAGTTAGAGCGAGCGAGCTCTTAGGACTCATACACAGCGATGTATGTGGTCCAATGTCTACACATGCAAGTGGTGGTTTTTCCTATTTCATTACTTTCACGGATGATTACTCAAAGTACGGATTCATTTATCTGATGAAACATAAATCCGAGGCTTTTCAGAAATTCCAAGAGTATAAGAATGAAGTAGAAAACCAAACCGGCAAAAGTATCAAGACACTAAGATCTGATCGAGGTGGTGAATACTTGAGTGCCGAGTTCCTAGGTTACCTAAAAGAGAAAGGAATTCTCTCTCAGCTTACTCCTCCATTCACTCCACAGCATAACGGTGTATCGGAGAGACAGAATCGAACCCTATTAGATATGGTATGATCCATAATGAGTAATGCTGAGTTACCGCGATCTTTTTGGGGTCATGCGCTAGATTCAGCGGCATATCTTCTGAACAGGGCTCCTACCAAGACTGTGCCTACCACCCTATATCAGATTTGGAGTGGGAAGAAACCCCATCTTCAGCATATGAAGATTTGGGGATGTCCAGCTTTTGTTAAAAAGCAGCATGTGGACAAGCTCGAGGCACGATCTGTAAAATGTAAGTTTGTGGGATATCCAAAGAACTCCAAGGGATATTATTTCTATTACGCAGAGGAATAAAAGGTTTTTGTTTCTAGTAATGCCCATTTTCTGGAAGAGCAGTTTTTAGAAAAGAAATTAAGTGGGAGCGAAATAGAACTGGAAGAAATTCCAGAACCACAAACTAATACTGAAAGTTTGGTAGAACAAGTAGTTCATGAAGAACAGGACATTCCCGCACCCCTCCGCAGGAGTAGTAGACCGTCTCATCCGCCTGAGAGATACTACGGTTTTCTCATAGATGGGGATAAAGAGGATTGCATCATGGATGATGATGAACCTACTGGCTTCCAGCAGGCCATCCAGAGCGGCGACTCGGTACGATGGCTAGATGCAATGCGAACCGAAATGGAGTCCATGTACACCAACAAATTATGGACTTTAGACTTTGCTCCAGATGGGGTAAAACACATAGGATGCAAATGGATCTTCAAGAAAAAGATTGGTGTAGATGGACAGGTGGAAACCTATAAGGCTAGATTTGTTGCAAAGGGTTTTCGTCAAAGACCAGGTTTGGACTATGACGAAACTTTTTCTCCAGTGGCTATGCTCAAATCCATTCGGGTCCTTCTTGCTATTGCTGCCTTCCATGATTATGAAATCTGGCAGATGGACGTAGAGACGGCTTTTCTGAATGGAAATTTAGAAGAGTGCATCTATATGGATCAGCCAGAGGGTTTCAATCAGAGTGGGAGCAGCGGAAAAGTATGCAAGTTGCTTAAATCCATTTATGGACTGAAGCAGGCATCGCAGAGTTGGAACATCTGTTTTGATGAAACAGTCATAGAATATGACTTTATCAAAAATCCAGATGAACCGTGCATATATAGTAAAGTTGTAGCCAGAAGTGTCGTATTCCTCATCTTGTACGTGGATGACATTCTGTTGATAGGAAATGACATTCCTATGCTACAATCTGTCAAAGGATTCTTGTCACACAGGTTCTCCATGAAAGTCCTGGGAGATGCCTCTTACATTCTGGGGATCCGGATCTATCGTGATAGATCCAAGAGGATGTTGGGACTTTCACAGTCCAGGTATATCGACACTGTACTGAAAAGATTCAGTATGGAAGATTCTAAGCGCGGTAATCTACCGGCTTGTCACGGAATCACCCTATCCAAAGAGATGTCTCCTAAGACTGATTTGGAAAGGGAACGCATGTCTATTATACCCTACGCTTCTGCGGTAGGCTCTTTAATGTATGCGATGTTGTGCACCAGACCAGATGTAGCTTACACACTCAGAGTGGTAAGCCGGTATCAGTCAGACCCAGGGGAGAAGCACTGGATAGCAGTAAAGAACATTCTCAAGTACCTGAGGAGGACTAAGGAGATGTTCTTGGTTTACGGCGGAAAAGACCTCAGGATGGAGGCCTATGCTGATTCCGGCTTCCAGAGTGATAAAGACGATTCCAAGTCCATGTCGGGTTATGTCATTACCCTCAATGGAGGGGCGGTGTGCTGGAAGAGCTCCAAGCAGGACACTGTTGCTGACTCGACGATGGAAGCGGAGTATATAGCTGCTTGAGATGCCGCAAAAGAAGCAGTCTGGATGAAGAAGTTCCTAACAGAACTTCAGGTGGTTCCTACCATTGTTGATCCAATACCTCTGTATTGCGACAACAACGGAGCTATAGCTTTAGCGAAGGAACCAAGGTCCCATCAGAAGTCCAGACACATCTTAAGGCGGTATCTCCTGATCAGGGAGATCATTGATCGTCAGGAGATCGAGGTTCGGAGAGTTGCTACTGAAGAGAACATTGCTGATCCACTCACAAAGGCCCTACCTCAGATTCAGTTCGAGAGGCTACTCGAGATCATCGGTCTTCGATATGCCAGTACATGGCCCTAGTGCAAGTGGGAGATTGTTAGTGTATATGCCCTAGGGACCATTTTTGTATCATACTAGTTTGTATATTACTTAATGGAAGCTTGGGATATTCACATGTATATAACAGTCTTGCTAAACATGGTAGTATGCTACTTGGTTTGTCTATCTTAATATGTGAGTATACGTATTGATAGAGCTCTTAGGATCTTTCTTGACTACCAGCGTTGTGATGGCAGTCACACTAGTGGGGGCTGGATAGTCTACAAGCACATCCTTATTCAGGTCCTTAGTCGTTAGATTATCGAGACAGGGCATCGATACTCCGGAGTAGACTAGTGTGTACGCTTCTCATCCCAGTTGGGGAGATGGTCTGTCCCACAGCCGTCAGTACGTCGTACTGGAGATAGTATGCAGGTGCTCGTTAGGTTATGGGTACACCGGACAGGACTCACAGTGAACTGTTGGTTGGTTTTATACCAGTCGTCAGTGAACAGTTCCCAGGTGACATGAGTACAGCATAGTCCGCAGACTTGACACTGCTACTTTGCCTCGAGTGTGTCCCACTGTTCTTAGATTTCTACCCTACCACGGCTCAAAGGAGTCGTGCAAACAGGTAGCAGTTGGGTGTAGTCACGAGCACTTGGAGGCAGTAGCGGTTAGACAGGATTCGTCTCTCCCGGTATTGGGGGTTGATATCGCGCTGTGTCAGAGAGCCATTACGCAAAGTCCCTGGCCATGGCAAGCGAGATTTGCTGGTAGGTTCTGTTAGTGTTTATGCCCTAGAAGGCCATTACTGTATCATACTAGTTTGTATATTACTTAATGGAAGCTTGGGATATTCACATGTATATAACAGTCTTGCTAAACATGGTAGTATGCTACTTGGTTTTTTCTATCTTAATATGTGAGTATACGTATTGATAGAGCTCTTAGGATCTTGCTTGACTACCAGCGTTGTGATGGCAGTCACACTAGTGGGGGCTAGGTAGTCTACAAGCACATCCTTATTCAGGTCCCTAGTCGTTGGATTATCGAGACAGAGCATCGGTACTCCGGAGTAGACTAGTGTGTACGCTTCTCATCCCAGTTGGGGAGATGGTCTGTCCCACAGCCATCAGTACGTCGTACTGGAGATAGTATACAGGTGCTCGTTAGGTTACGGGTACACCGGACAGGACTCACAGGGAACTGTTGGTTGGTTTTATACCAGTCGTCAGTGAACAGTTCCCAGGTGACATGAGTACAGCATAGTCCGCAGACTTGACACTGCTACTTCGCCTTGAGTGTGTCCCACTGTTCTTAGATTGCTACCCTACCACGGCTCAAAGGAGTCGTGCAAACAGGTAGCAGTTGGGTGCAGTCCCGAGCACTTGGAGGCAGTGACGGTTAGACAGGATTCGTCTATCCCGGTATTGGGAGTTGATATCGCGCTGTGTCAGAGAGCCATTACGTAAAGTCCCTGGCCAGGGCAAGCGAGATTTGCTGGTAGGTTCCAGTAGTTTCTCAGGATGTAATGGGCTTCCCTCCGACACGACTTATACCGCTATTAGGGGACTGACGCTTGCCGCCCCCTAGGCAGGATATGCGATAGTCTAGGACGAACGGACCGGACTGTATGGAGATTGTCACATCAGACTCAGTAGGAGTTCGGATGGGTTTCCTCATCGGCCTTCTTATCGACAACTACCTGGGGACCGTTACGTACAGCTAGTGCCGCTTGCGGTCTGTGGTTAAACCCACTGCCAGCGTAGTAGTTGAGTCTCTAGAGTCCCACACAGAGAGTTTCCTATTCCAGGCGAAACGATATAGAGGTCGTATGGTTTTACGACAAGGGTTCGGACGCATACGTGCGTTTACGCGCGTACGACTTTCGGACAGTTTTTACCAGTCGGCTTTGGTTTAAGCCAGTTACTGGTATCCGGTTATTGGATTTTTACAGTCTAAAGTTTTTCCGTATTTTTGCGGATTGGAGGGGCGTTCTCGTAATTGTGCGAGAAGCTTCTAGAAGTGGTGACTAAGGAGATTTAGGTGTCATATGAAATGAATGAGATTAGTGAGTCATGAGGGTGATTCATTCATGTCATTAAAGCATCATAAATGCTTAATGACTCATGATAATGAATCACCATTAGATATTTATGAAGCATGTTTATTCATCATGTATTATTCTTTTCTTCATAAAGGAGAATGCTTCATATTTATTATGATACTCAATAATCTCATCTCATTATTATCTACACATTCTCTCTCCTCAAGCTCTCTCTCTTCAAAAGACTAATCCTCCCCTCTCATGAGTTGAGTACAAGGGTTAGTAAGACTAAACAATCCATAACCATCACTCTATCTCAATCTATCTTCTTTGATTAGCAATCCAAGAAGGTTAGTTGCCTCAAGTTTAGAGGCTAAGCTTGGAGTTTTGCTCTCGGGTGGATCGTCTACTACTTCGAGAAGGCCGAGGAGAACAAGGAGTTCGTAAAGACGAAGGAGTTGGTTCATTAGGTATAATCCCTAAACACTTTGTGTTTGGTTATTTATAGTTTAGCTTCGATTCAAGCGGTTAGTCGATGTTCGTTCACTAAACAAGTTCGTTTTTGAAAATTCTGCCTCCCCACAAGTATTGGGGTGTACTACATCGACTTACAGGTTCCAGTAGTTTCTCAGGGTGTAATGGGCTTCGCTCCGACACGACTTATACCGCTATTAGGGGACTGACGCTTGCCGCCCCTAGGCCCGATATGCGATAGTCTTAGACGAACGGACCGGACTGTATGGAGATTGTCACATCAGACTCAGTAGGAGTTCGGATGGGTTTCCTTATCGACATCTACTTGGGGACCGTTACGTACAGCTAGTGCTGCTTGCCGTCTGTGGTTAAACTCACTGCCAGCGTAGTAGTCGAGTCTCTAGAGTTCCACACAGAAAGTTTCCCTACTCCAGGCGAAACGATATAGAGGTCGTATGGTTTTACGACAAGGGTTCGGACGCATACGTGTGTTTACGCACGTACGACTTTCGGACAGTTTTTACTAGTCGGCTTTGGTTTAAGCCAGTTACTAGTATCCGGTTATTGGATTTATACTGTCCAAAGTTTTTCCGTGTTTTCACGGATAGGAGGGGCGTTCTCGTAATTGCGCGAGAAGCTTCTAGAAGATGGTGACTAAGGGGGTTAAGGTGGCATATACATTAAATGAGATTAGTGAGTCATATGGATGATTCATCCATGTCATTAATGCATCATAAATGCTTAATGACTCATGGAGATGAATCACCATTAGATATTTATCAAGCATGGTTATAAATCATTTTCTTTTCTTTTCTTGAAAAACAATAATGCTTGATATATATTATGATAACTCATTTTCTTATTCCATTATTATTCTCACCTTCTCTCTCCTCAAGCATCCTCTCTTCGAACCCTAATCCTCCCCTTTCATGTGTTGAGTACAAGGATTAGTTAGACTACTTAATCCATACCCTCACTCTATATCATCTAGGTACTTTGATTAGCACTTAAAGAAACCTAGCTGCCTCAAGTTTCGAGGCAAAGCTTGGAGTAAAGCTCTCGTGGTGGATCGTCTACTACTTGGAGAAGGCCGAGGTGGAGGTGGAGTTCGTAAAGACGAAGGACACGGTTCTTTAGGTATAATCACTTCACATAGTAGTTTAGAACTTCTATTATAGTTGTTAGTTATCGTTTAGCTTCGATTCATGCGGTTAGTCTATGTTTAAGGAAAGAACAAGATCGTTTTTCATATTTCCGCCTCCCCGCAAGTCGTGGTGTACATCGACTTACAATTCCAACTGTGCTTTGATTTCCACCTTACCACGTCCAAGAGGGCGTGCAAAACGGTGGTTTTTGGGTACAGTCCCAAATCACATGGAGGCAATGAGCGATAGGAGGGGTTTCGTCTCTCCCGGTATATGGAGTTGATGTTGCGCAGTGCTCGATTGGCTATAACAGGAAGTCCTTGGCCAAGGCTGCTTTAGGGATTTACTGGTAAGTGTTACCAGTAGTTTCCCGACCCGTTATGAGCCTCATATCGACACGACTTATCGAGTTATTATGGTCTGACATTTACCACCCCTAGGCGAGATATGCGACATATCAGACGAACAGACCGGACTGTACGGTAAGTGTTACTGGTTTGATTCACAGGAGTGTGAGCGGGATTTCTCGTTGATCTTCTGATCGCTCAATACCCGGGTGGCCGTTACGTTTAGCAGACCGCTTGCGGCTTGTGGGTGTTTGATATGATCATCACCTACTGCCGGCGTATTGACGAGTCTTTAGAGTCCTACACAAGGGTTTCCTGGCTCAAGCGAAATGAAATAGGAGAGCATATGAGATATGTGCGGGACCGAGAATAATACCAGTATGCGATACTGTATTCTATTCTCGCGATATGTATCATCGGTCGGTTATATGTGATATAGCCGGGTTACCGAATTAAGTGTTGATTCGATACATTGATACACTTGATATTAGTCGGTTATATGCGATATGACCGGATTGTTAAATCAAGTGTTGATTTAATGATTGAATGTATAATTATATATTTGATATATTAATTTACATTAACTAGTATTGGTTCACTTAAGATTGATTTTCTCATTTGAATGTGCACATTGTTTATATGTGATATATGCAAGTGTACATGTTTGTATCATGCTTGATGATACAAACAAGTTGAGTGTATTAGACTTGAACCAAATCAAGGTTAAATTAGGGTTTACTATTTTCCTTGCATATAACAAAAGAGTGTGACTTTGGTCAAAGTTATCAAGCTTTATGAAGCTTGATAAACTTTGACAAAGTCAACTCTTTTGTCATTTGAATAAGATATTAGTTAACCCAACCCTTAACCTAATGCTTTGGTTAATTCTCTACATGCGCTAAGCATGAGGGCTTAACTCAACCATGGTGCCATTATTTATTGGATAAGTTTTCATTTGGAGACATAATTATTTTCTTCTTCTTCTCCTTCATCAAGCTCACAAAAGCTTGCTAGCTCCAATGGTGCCATGAGAAAAAGAGTGAGAAATCCAATTCTAAAGTGAACCCACTTCCTATTTCTTCATCCTCTACTACTTGCCATGTAGTATAGGGTGTTCTCTACACAAAGGTTTTGACCAAGTGAAGGAATACCTTGAATTTGAGTCTCCCAGACGTAGATCATCTTCGGCCTCGAAGTCAACGACCTAGCCCGATTATTTCTCCGACGAAACCATCAGTTGAGTCCAGGATTCCGATGATCACAGTGGAGGGACGTAAACACGGAGCTAAAGAAGAGGAGGACCGGATCTACAAAGATTGTAATCCCTTTCACTTGTAGTTAAGTTGTTAACTTGCATGTACTTTCGCCTTACCTCTAGTAATCGATCTAGTTTAGGGTTTCTCGGCACCGGAAAATTTGAATTTGGCTTGGTAGATGCCTTGTGCAACCTCTTGAGTGTGCCTAATAACCCTACAGTGGTATCAGAGCCTAGCTAGAGCTTTAGGCGAAGTGTAGACGAAGCTAGAAGTCCGATCGAACCCGATATTCCCCGATTTCACCCCTCTCTGTACATTTTCTGAAACTGTGGAATTTTGTGAATTAAAAATATGCAGAAAAATCAGCAGGCTTTTTTAGGAGTTACCGTGCAAAACGAGTGCCTAATTCAATCAAGGCGCCGCGGAACCGCGGCGCGAGCATGGCTCGTGCGGCGGTTCCACGGCTGTACGGTCATTTCATTCATCAAATTTTGCACAGTAATGTCACTAAGTTATTCCTGAGTATTCTTGGAATTTTTAATTTGCACTCAAGAGTTGAGTTTTCTGGGTTGTTTTGGGGACTCGATGTTTCGATCGGATTGTTTAACTTTGTCTATGTGTTTTTCCGGGTAATTTTAGAACATGTTAAAAAGTTCGACCGGATGTAAATACCCACTTTTTCACCTTCCGGGAAATTTCCAAGTGTTGGATTTTTCTGTGGTTTAAGATCGTTCTAAGTAGTGCAAGTAACGCGATGGACCCTCTAGAAGACAACAAACCTTAACTCGATTATGTGACCGTCTTGAACTGCCCTTTGAACCTTAAGGTTTGGGGCAGTACGGCGTGCCACATGTGAGGCGTTGGCTTGACCCTTCTACGGCTGGACCATTGGTACTGTGGCATGAAGTGAATGTTTTTAAACTTATTTCATGTGTTGAGCTGTTTCGGGAAAACTTGGGTGTTTGATTGTTCGATCGGAATGTTTAACATTTTCTATTTATCTGGAATGTTATACAATATTTGGAATCCACAAGTAGTTATGAGATAACTAATTTGGATGTTATAAACATAGCAGTTTAGTCTCAAATGATTGGTTGCCACGGAATTTTGATGTGATCAAAAGTCAATCGCAATCACGTAGTGTACGCGGATACTCGCCAGGTAAACTTAATAGACAGCCATGCCCTATAGCCCCGACCAAGTGACTGTAGGAGAACCCCGTCGCCAAAAGCATCCGTTCGGGTGCTTGCGGCAACGGTGTTCCGCCTTAGTGCACTTCGTCGACGGCGTCCGGGGGTGCGGCCGTCTACTAAAGTTTGCGACGAGCATTCGATCACTTATCGGGAATCTTGTTGAATTGCCCGACTAGATATTGAAAAGAGTTTTCGATAATGAGACTAAAATGCGGGGTTTATAATTGTTAGGCATGCGATGTCTAAGGATTTCATTTTGTTAGGCATGCGATGTCTAATGGGGTTGCAGATTCCAACTGTTGTAGTTTTACACATTCTTTTCTGTGACCGTAAGTGTAATATGTGATATCGCCGGTTTCGTTGCTATATGTCAACGACAATTGGGATGCGCACATTTACTTACGTTGATGACATGTGATGTTATGTGTTGCTGGATATGTTATATTGGATCGTCGCGTTTTGAATAGCCGAGGGTTTTATGTGAGATGAGTGTTTTTCATTTTCATTCATGTAAAAACTTTTATGTAATATTCTTTTATTGGGGCACTTCCAGGTTGCGGAAGATGTCACCATTGTATATTATTTACTCTTCCGCACTAGGATAGACCCAAGGAGGAGGGCACAAGTAACCGGGTTCTGAAGTGCAGTGGGAGACCAACTCGAGGAGTCGAGTCCGGGTCTCCTAACTCTAGAATTGGTAGGGTTGCTTGCCGCTCTCGTAGGGGTCTAGGGTTGTGGGTTTGGCTATTCATCGCGACCGTGGAATCCGTGTTTTATACTGGCTCGTATTAAAAACACGGAAGTCCTAGTATATCCAATATTTCATATAATATTTTCTGCTACGTTATCTGTGATGTGATCATGTGATATGTTCAGAAAGATATTGTGCTGGTTGTATGTATACCCTAGAGGCCCGTATTGTACAGATGATGTATACTATATTGGATGCTTGGACATATATAGAGATGACTTTCTTGCTCGATATGATAGTATGCTATCTGGTTGCTCTTTATCTTAACATGTATACTAGTCTCTTTAAACTGTCTTATAGTTACATGTTGGTAAAGCCCTTAGGATGTGTACTTGACTACCTAGACTATGATGCAGATCATACTAGTGGGGACATGGTAGTCCATAAGTACATCCTTCAAGGTCCTTAGTCGTAGGTGTATCGAGACGGGGCATCGATATACCAGTGTAGACTAGCGTATACGATTCTCGACCCATGAGATGGGCGATGGATGATCCCATATCCATTGGTGTTTGACATCAGAGATGGTATACGGGTGCTCAGTGGAGACTGGGTACACTGGACGGACTCGCCGAGAACTGCCAGTTGGTATTATACCTCACGTCAGATGGCAGTTCTCAGGTGACACTTATGCAGGTTAGTCTGTAGACCGAAGATCGTCATAGAGTCTTGTGTGATTCCCACTGTGCTTTGATCTCCACCTTACCACGTCCATGAGGGCGTGCAAAACGGTGGTTTTTGGGTACAGTCCCGAGTCACATGGAGGAAATGAGCGATAAGAGGGGTTTCGTCTCTCCCGGTATTGGGTGTTAATGTTGTGCTGTGCTCGATTGGCCGTAACAGGGAAGTCCCTGGCCAGGGCTGATTCAGAGATTTGCTGGTAAGTGTTACCAGTAGTTTCTCGACCCGTTATGTGCCTCACATCGGCACGACTTATCGGTTATTGGGGTCTGACGTTTACCACCCGTAGACTTGATATGCGACATATCAGACGAGGAGACCGGACTGTACGGGAAGTGTTGCCGATTGGATCGACGGAAGTTGAAGCAGGTTCGCATGTTCTCTTCTGATCGCTCAATACCCGGGTGGCCCTTACGTTTAACTGACCGCTTGCGCCTTGGGGGTGCTTGATATGATCATCACCCACTGCCGGCGTATTGACGAGTCTCGGAGTCCCACAATGGAGGTTCCTAGTCCAGGCGAAACGTTGTGGTGCGCGTATGCGATATGCGCATGGACCCGATTAAAATGCGCGTATAGGATACCGTATATTGGTCGGGCGGCTTGATTTTGGAAAGGGTCATATGTGATATGGCCGGATTGATAAATCAAGTGTTGATTTATCATTTAACCATTAGTTTCTCACTTGAAATCTTTTCTTGAGTATGTTGGATGTATGCATGCATGTATAGTTTCTTTATTGATTCATGCACATATGGATGTACAGATACACATACATACAAACATACATCCTTCATGGTTGTATATACATGAAAATGGTGGCAATATAAGACTCACACCATGGTTTTATTTATAGATTAAATTGCATTTGATTTAAAACAAAAAGGAAAAAGGAAAATGGTCATTATTGATTTGTTTCTACACTCTTCTCTTGACCTAACCATTCTCACCAACCATATGACCATGGGTTATTTTTCCTTTTGTGTTTTTAACTCAAGTTCAATAATGTCCTAACCATGGTTTGATATGAGAAGAGGAAAATATATATTGATATATTTTCTATTTTCTTTTTAGAGTTGAACTTATCATCTTCTCATATTGCCATCATCTTTTTCTTCCTCTCTCATTTTGCTCTCTAGTTCTTTGAAGTGAGCAATATACTCATTAAGATTGGATTTTGAAGTGAGAAAGAGAACCACAACATCATTCTACACAAGTCTAGCCCACTTGTTTAGAGTGTTAGCTTGATTTCGTTCACTTGATCGGATAAAGTTGCAAGCTTGGACAAAGCGGACTCCGGGTGGATCATCGGTGACATCGAGGAGTTCAAGCGGAGCTTTTTCAAACCCTAAGTAGCCGAGGAGTCTAGCGTAAGGAGCTACAAAGGTTGTACTCTCTAAACCCTAGCTTTCTTTTCATATGTTGATGTGAAAATTATAGAAACCCTAATTTTCTAGGAACGATCCGATGATTGTTAACTTAGCACCCTAAAGACTCTACCTTTGGTACATGTGATTCTTCCAAACCCTTCATGAGGTGCTAGGCTAACCTTTCACTGATATCAGAGCCGACCTAGAACATTAGGCGACATTTTTACGAAGTTAAAACTCCGATCGAACCGAAATACGGCCTTTTAGAATGCTCTCTGGACATTTTTTAAAATCTGGATATTTTCAGAATTAAAAATATGCAAAAAATTCTGCAGGTAAATATAAGAGTTACTGTGAAAAACGAGAGCATGAACAGTAAATATGAGCGCGGAACCGCGGCAATAACCTGCTTAGGCCGCGGTTCTGCGGCCGTTCTGTTGAATCATGGTCTGGTGTTTGTATAGTAACTCATGAATCTGCTTGTTTATGTTTTTGGAGTATTTTTAATCTGAATTTAGTTCTGTAAATTCTGGAGATGGTTTTGGACTTGTCGATTCGATCGGAATTTTCATTTCGTGTCTTTTCCGGATAAATTAGAATGTATTGAAGTGTTTTAACGAGTATCATTTGCTCACTTTTCACGGGGTTTAAAATCTTTCGGAAATACGTGCAAGTTTGTTTGTGGTGGACCCTCTAGAA
The DNA here is from genome assembly GCA_030015575.1 of Agapanthus africanus. Classification (NCBI taxonomy): domain Eukaryota; kingdom Viridiplantae; phylum Streptophyta; class Magnoliopsida; order Asparagales; family Amaryllidaceae; genus Agapanthus; species Agapanthus africanus. The sequence goes on along the minus strand of JASDDO010000012.1, from coordinate 290,021,252 downwards.
GACAACAAAGCTTAACTTGATTATGTGAACGTCTTGAACTGTCCTTTGAACCTTAAGGTTTGGGGCAGTACGACATGCCACATGTGAGGTGTTGGCTTGACCCTTCTACGGCTGGACCGCTACCACTGTGTCACACTCCGGGTTTTTTGAACTCCGCTCAAGTGTTGAGCTTTAGCGAATCTTGGGCATTTGATCGTTCGTTCGAAAACTTTAATACCATCTATTTACCTGGAATGCGATGCAATATGTGGAATTCATATAGTTGGACATGAAATACGAAGTATGTGATATTTCGTATTTATGATGTCTAAAGAGAATGTGGATTCCAGATATTCCAGTTTTACACTTTCTTTTCTGTGACCGTAAGTGTAGTATGTCGATATCGCCGGTTTCGTTGCTATATATCAACGACAATTGGGGTATGCATACTTACTTACGTTGATGATATGTGATATTATGTGTTGCTGAGATATGATGTGCAGGATTATCGCGATCGAATAGCCAGGGGGTTTTATGTGAGATGAGAGTTTTATATTTTTCATTCATGTAAATTCAAATGTAATATTCTTTTATTTGGGGCACTTCCGGGTTGAGGTCGTTGCCACCAGTGTTGTATATTATTTACTTTTCCGAATTAGGATGGACCCAAGGAGGGGGCACAGGTGACCGAGTTCTGGGGTTCAGTGGGAGGCCATCTCGAGGAGTCGAGACCGGGTCTCCTAAACTCCAGTATTGGTAGGGTAGCTTGCCGCTCTCGTAGGGGTCCAGGGTGTGGGCTTGGCTATTCATCGCGACTGTGGAATCCGTATTTTCTATTATTGGCTAAATACTAAATACGGACGTCCTAGTATATCCCACATTATATCTATGTTTCTGCTGCGATATCTGTGATGTGATCATTTGATATGTTCTGTGATGGATACAGTATATAGTATATATGATATATTATATAGGCGTTACTTATGTTTTACACCCGCGCTAGCCCTGCCCTGCTCTGCTGTTAGTTACCTAACCTAACGGTGCATGAGGGGACATCGAGGCGAATGCGGATGGCATAAGTGTACGTCGTATTTATCTGTGATATTTAGGCGACTTAAATGATGGGACTTCATTAATGTGATTAATGAAAGAAAAGAAACCTAAAAGATGTTGTAGAATCAAATTTTAAATAAAAAAGGTAGCTACAGTTTTGCTTTGTATCGCGGTATATATGATGTACCCTGCACCTTATTCGATGAGGAAAGGGCTGAGATCCCTTCACCGGGAGTGGCCCCTTTAGAAATAACTGGCAGATGCTACACACTCGGTTTGGTTTTTGATTGCTTCTATAGTTTCTGCTTTGCACAGCGATATATATGATATATCCTGCACCTCATTCGACGAGGAAAGGGCCGACGATCCCTTCACCGGGAGTGACCCCTTTAGCAAAACTAGAAAAGCCTCAAAATCACTCCATTTCAAAACTTCATTAGATTCTACAACGATATCAAGTTCATTACGCAATAGGTTTTCAGAAAAACCTGTCGTAGCCCTCCGTCATTTCAGATAAGTACTAGTTAGTATTCGTGCTACGTTTGTTGACTATGTTAAGGCGTAGTGTGTAGTAGCTGATTAGTGCTTATCTGTATATGCATATGATGCGATTGGATTAGGGTAGTCGTGCGACTTTGTTGACTATGTTAAGGGTCGTGCGGGTGGGTTTAATTCAATCGGGAAATGACGGGTTGAACATGACTAGCACTAATGATTTGTTGACTATGTTAAGGTCATATAGATGCTAGGGGCAAAATACTATCGGGAATTTCAAGTGTTGAGATTTGCAATGAGATTGCATACCTTCTATGAGATAGTTGGATCCCGATACCCACTGCGAGTAAGAGTTACTCTTGGGAGAGTTTTACACATTACAATTAGCCGATCAAGTAGGTGTCTAGAAAGGTTTCAACGGGGTTACGCCTCTGGGAAAACGAGGTTTACTTTAATTAGGTCCGTGCGATAGCACGGGGAACCTCTCCCAAAGTACCGACACTGGCCTGGCTGAAAGATTGGCGAAGTTGTAGGGTGTAATTAATCCCGGCTAGTCTTTCCTTTTAGGGTTTGAAGGAAGATTTGATAAAAACCAGTGGGAGCCATCCTGATTAGATAAGATAATAACCAATCTGATCTTGCAAGAGCATACGGTAAAGTGTTTTCTTCTCTCTCTCTCTCTCCAGGTAGCGACCATGTCATGCCCTAATAAAGATAATAATATGGATGTATTGACTGAACCCGCATGTTATACTATGTTGGGGAACGTTGGTTACGTTTTTTCTTATAAGAGTTATAGGAATGAACAGGACATAGGGGAATACCAGGATTCCCAAGCCAACCAAATGAAGAAAGTACATGTTGATGCATTTTCTTCGGGTGTGTTCATTACAGAGAATTGTTTCTCCATTTGCCCTACGTCCTGGGTATTAGATACCCGGTCAGGATCCCACATATGTAATCAGTTACATGGGCTTAGAAAAGGTAGAGAACTTGGAGAAGGTGATAAATACATAAGAGTTGGAAATGGTGCAATTGTTGCAGCTAAGACTGTCGGGGAATATCACCTTGCATTACCGACTGGTAATACATTGATTCTGAACGAATGCTATTACATGCCGAACCTGATATGCAACATTATATCGGTTTCTTTGTTGAGAAAAGAGGGATATAATTTTGTATTACAGGATAATGTTATGAACATTTTCCGTAACCAAAAGTTGGTTGGATCAGGCACGTTATGCAATGGCATTTATGTTCTAAATCAATCAACAGTTCTGAGCAAAACAAACACACACAAGAGGAAGAGTTCAGAACTGAACGAATCCTTCTTGTGGCATTGTAGACTCGGTCATATAAATGCGACACGGCTAGCTAAGTTGCATAAGGATGGATACTTGAAACCGTTCAAATTTTCATCTTATGACACTTGTCAGTCATGTCTCAAAGGAAAATAACCAAAACTCCGTTTACGGGACACGGAGAAAGAGTTACCGAACTCTTGGGACTGATACATAGTGATGTATGCGGTCCCATGTCTACACATGCCAGGGATGGTTCTTCATACTTCATTACATTCACTGACGATCTCTCTAGATTCGGATATGTGTTCCTGATTAAACACAAATCAGAAGCTTTTGAGAAATTTAGAGAATATAAACATGAAGTCGAGAACAAAACCGGAAAAAGTATTAAAGTCCTTCGATCTGATCGAAGAGGTGAATACTTGAGCAATGAATTGCTGGACTTCCTAAAAGAGAATGGGATTCTCTCTCAGCTCACTCCTCCTTATACACCACAGCACAACGGTGTATCAGAACGGAGGAACCGCACCCTATTAGATATGGTGCGCTCTATGATGAGCACAGCTGAGTTACCTATTTCCTTCTGGGATATGCACTGGAAACATCAGCATACCTATTGAATCAAGTTCCATCTAAATCTGTACCTACCACACCATATGAGATATGGAGTGGGAAGAGACCATATTTTAAACGAGTTAAGATATGGGGTTGTCCGGCCTATGTCAAAAGGAAAAATCCAGACAAACTCGAGGCACGGTCAGTTCTTTGTAAGTTTGTGGGATATCCTAAGAATTCCCAAGGATATTTTTTCTACCACGCTGAAGAACAAAAAGTGTTTGTTTCTCAATATGCCACCTTTTTGGAAAAGGAATTTCTTGCAAAAGAAATTAGTGGCAAAGTGGTAGAGCTGGAAGAGGTTCCAGAAACAAAAACTCAAACTGATGATTTAGTGGAACCAGAGGATTCAGTAGCTCCCAACGAACCTCAGCCTCTCCGCCGATCTAGTAGGGTTCCTCGCCAACCTGAGAGATACTACGGTTTTCTCATTGATGGTGGAAGCAAGGATTGCATCATGGAAGATGATGACCCAACTAGCTTCGAGCAGGCCATCATGAGTAAGGACTCAGTGAAATGGCTGGATGCAATGCGGTCTAAGATGGAATCCATGTACACCAACAAAGTATGGACTTTAAAAGCTGCTCCTGAAGGGGTAAATCCCATTGGGAGCAAGTGGATCTTCAAGAAAAAACTTGGTGTAGATGGGAAAGTGGAGACCTTCAAAGCTAGACTTGTTGCAAAGGGTTTTCGTCAAAGACCAGGTGTGGACTATGACGAAACTTTTTCTCCAGTGGCTATGCTTAAATCCATCCGGATCATGCTTGCCATCGCTGCATATCATGACTACGAAATCTGGCAAATGGATGTTAAGACCGCCTTTCTAAACGGTGATTTAGAAGAGTGCGTGTACATGACTCAGCCAGAGGGCTTCGTAGACAGTGGGAGCAGCGAGAAGGTGTGCAAGCTGCTTAAATCCATTTATGGATTAAAGCAAGCATCGCGGAGTTGGAACATCTGCTTTGACGTCGTTATCAAAGAGTTTGATTTCGTCAAAAATGTAGATGAACCTTGTATCTACAAGAAGGTGGCAGAGAGTAAGGTTGTCTTCCTCGTATTGTACGTGGACGAAATACTCTTGATAGGAAATGATATTCCTATGCTGCAATCAGTCAAGCTCTTCTTATCACAAAGATTCTCAATGAAAGATCTTGGTGATGCCTCCTGCATATTGGGAATTAGGATCTATAGAGATAGATCCAAACGGATACTAGGATTGTCCCAATCCAGGTACATTGACACCATACTAAAGAGGTTTAGTATGGAAGAATCCAAGCGTGGGAACTTACCCACGATCTCTGGAGTCACTCTCTCCAAAGAGATGTCTCCCAAGACTGATTTGGAGAGAGCTCGCATGCAAGGGATACCCTATGCTTCGGCTGTAGGCTCTATCATGTATGCGATGCTATGTACCAGACCCGATGTAGCATACACACTAAGTGTAGTGAGCAGGTATCAAGCTGATCCTGGAGAGAGTCACTGGACAGCTGTGAAAACCATTCTCAAGTACTTACGAAGGATTAAAGAGATGCTCTTGGTGTATGGTAACGGAGAACTCCAAGTGGAGTCCTTTACCGATTCGTGCTTCCAGAGTGATAAGGAAGACTCTAAGTCGCAGTCGGGATTTGTCTTTACCCTTTACGGAGGGGCGGTTAGCTGGAAGAGTTCCACGCAGGAAACCGTGGCAGACTCGACGATGGAGGCTGAATACATCGCTGCCAACGATGCTGCCAAAGAGGCTGTCTGGATCAAAAAGTTCATTACTGAACTTGGAGTGGTTCCATCCGTTGAGCATCCAATACCTTTGTATTGCGATAACAATGGAGCGGTGGCTTTGTCCAAGGAACCCAGGTCCCATCAGCGATCTAGGCATATTCTGAGGCGGTATCACCTGATCCGGGAGATAGTTGATCGCCGGGAGATCGAGGTCAGGAGGGTTGACACGAAGAATAACACAGCGGATCCACTCACGAAGGCCATTCCCCAGATAAAGTTTGAGAGACTCTTCGGGATGCTCGGTATGCGATACTACAGTAGCTGGTCCTAGTGCAAGTGGGAGATTGTTGGTTGTATGTATGCCGTAGAGGCCAGTATTGTACAGATGATGTATATTATATTGGATGCTTGGACATATATAGAGATGACTTTCTTGCTCGATATGATAGTATGCTATCTGGTTGCTCTTTATCTTAACATGTATACTAGTCTCTTTAAACTGTCTTATAGTTACATGTTGGTAAAGCCCTTAGGATGTGTACTTGACTACCTAGACTATGATGCAGATCATACTACTGGGGACATGGTAGTCCATAAGTACATCCTTCAAGGTCCCTAGTCGTAGGTGTATCGAGACGGGGCATCGATATACCAGTGTAGACTAGCGTATACACTTCTCGACCCATGAGATAGGCGATGGATGATCCCATATCCATTAGTGTTTGACATCTGAGATGGTATACGGGTGCTATGTGGAGACTGGGTACACTGGACGGACTCGCCGAGAACTCCCAGTTAGTATTATACCTCACGTCAGATGGCAGTTCTCAGGTGACACTTGTGCAGGTTAGTCTGTAGACCCGAGATCGTCATAGAGTCTTGTGTGATTCCCACTGTACTTTGATCTCCACCTTACCACGTCTATGAGGGCGTGGAAAATGGTGGTTTTTGGGTACAGTCCCGAGTCACATGGAGGCAATGAGCGATAGGAGGGGTTTCGTCTCTCCCGGTATTGGGGGTTGATGTTGCGCTGTGCTCGATTGGCCGTAACAGGGAAGTCCCTGGCCAGGGCTGTTTCAGAGATTTGCTGGTAAGTGTTACCAGTAGTTTCTCGACCCGTTATGAGCCACACATCGGCACGACTTATCAGTTATTGGGGTCTAACGTTTGCCACCCCTAGACTTGATATGCGACATATCAGACGAGGAGACCGGACTGTACGGGAAGTGTTGCCGGTTGGCTCGACGGGAGTTGTAGCAGGTTCGCTTGTTCTCTTCTGATCGCTCAATACCCGGGTGGCCGTTACGTTTAGCTGACCGCTTGCACCTTGGGGGTGCTTGATATGATCATCACCCACTGCCGGCGTATTGACGAGTCTCAGAGTCCCACAATGGAGTTTCCTAGTTCAGGAGAAACGTTGTGGTGCGCGTATGCGATATGCGCATGGACCCGATTAAAATGCGCGTATAGGATACCGTATATTGGTCGGGCGGCTTGCTTTTGGAAAGGGTCATATGTGATATGGCCAGATTGATAAATCAAGTGTCTATTTATCATTTAACCAGTAGTTTCTCACTTGAAATCTTTTCTTGAGTATGTTGGATGTATGCATGCATGTATAGTTTCTTTATTGATTCATGCACATATGGATGTACATATACACATACATACATACATACATCCTTCCTTCATGGTTGTATATACATGAAAATGGTGGCAATATAAGACTCACACCATGGTTTTATTTATGGATTAAATTGCATTTGATTTAAAACAAAAAGGAAAAAGCAATATGGTCATTATTGATTTGTTTCTACACTCTTCTCTTGACCTAACCATTCTCACCCACCATTTGACCATGGGTTATTTTTCCTTTTGTGTTTTTAACTCAAGTTCAATAATGTCCTAACCATGGTTTGATATGAGAAGAGGAAAATATATATTGATATATTTTCTATTTTCTTTTTAGAGTTGAACTTATCATCTTCTCATATTGCCATCATCTTCTTCTTCCTCTCTCATTTTGCTCTCTAGTTCTTTGTAGTGAGCAATATACTCATCAAGATTGGATTTTGAAGTGAGAAAGAGAACCACAACACCATTCTACACAAGTCTATCCCACTTGTTTAGAGTGTTACCTTGATTTCGTTCACTTGATCGGATAAAGTTGCAAGCTTAGACAAAGCGGACTCCGGGTGAATCATCGGTGGCATCGAGGAGTTCAAGCGGAGCTTTTTCAAACCCTAAGTAGCCGAGGAGTCTAGCGTAGGGAGCTACAAAGGTTGTACTCTCTAAACCCTAGCTTTCTTTTCATATGTTGATGTGAAAATTATAGAAACCCTAATTTTCTAGGCACGATCCGATGATTGATAACTTAGCACCCTAAAGACTCTACCTTTGGTACATGTGATGCTTCCAAACCCTTCATGAGGTGCTAGGCTAACCTTTCATATTGTATATAGTATATATGATATACTATATAGACGTTACTTATGTTTTACACCCGCTCTAGCCCTGCCCTGCTCTGCCGATAGTTACCTAACCTAACGGTGCACGAGGGGACATCGAGGTGAATGCGGATGGCATAAGTGTACGTCGTATTTATCTGTGATGTTTAGGTGTTTAAATGATGGGACTTCATTAATATGATTAAAGAAAGAAAAGAAACCTAAAAGATGTGGTGGAATCGAATTTTCAAAAACAGGTAGCTACAGTTCTTGCTTTGCATCGCGGTGTTCCTTGTAGAACATCCTGCACCTTATTCGATAAGGAAACGGCCGAGATCCCTTCACCGGAAGTGACGCCTTTAGCAATAACTGGCAGATGCTACAACCCTCGGTTTGCCTTTTGATATCTTTTCTAGTTCTTGCTTTGCACAGTGATATATATGATATATCATGCACCTCATTCGACGAGGAAAGAGCCGACGATCCCTTCACCGGGAGTGACCTCGTTAGCGAAACTAGCAAAAGCCTCAAAAACACTCCATTTTAAAATCATTTGATTCTTCAACGATTTCAAGTTCATTACGCAATAGGTTTTATGAAAAACCTGTCGTAGTCCTCCGTCATTTCAGATAAGTCCTACTTAGTATTCGTGCTACGTTTGTTGGCCTGCGTCAAGGCGTAGTGTGCGGTAGCTAACTTGTATTTATCTGTTTATGCATATGATGCAGATTGGATTAGGGTAGTCGTGCGACTTTGTTGGCCTGCGTCAAGGGTCGTGCGGGTTGGTTTAATTTAATCAGGAAATGACGGGTTGAACTTGACTAGCGCACTATGGTTTGTTGGCCTGCGTCATGGTCATGGGACGCTAGGGGCAAAATTATCGGGAATTTCAAGTGTTGAAATTTGCAATGAGATTGCATACGTTCTATGTGATAGTTGGATCCCGATACCCGCTGTGAGTAATTGTTACTCCCGGGAGAGTTTTACACATTACAATTAGCGGATCAAGTAGGTGTCTAGAAAAGTGTCAACGGGTTTACACCTCTGGGAAAACGATGTTTACTTTAATTAGGTCTGTGCGAAAGCACGGTGAACCTCCCTCAAAGTACCGACACTGGCCTGGCTGAAAGATTGGCGAACTTGTAGCGTGTAATTAATCCCGGCTAGTCTTTCCTTTTAGGGTTTCAAAGAAGATTTGATAAAAAACAGTGGGAGCCATCCTGATTAGATAAAATATTAACCAATCTGATCTTGCAAGAGCGCACGCAGAGTGTTTTCTTCTCTCTCTCTACAGGTAGCGACCATGTCACGCCTTAATCAAGATAATAAAACGGATATATTGACCGAACCCGCTTGTTATACTGAGCTGGGGAACGTTGCTCCAGCTCCAACTTGTAATTGTTATAAGACAGAGCAGGAAATTGGGGAATACCAGATTTCCCGTGCCGCCCAAACGAAGAAAGTGCATGTTGATGCATCATCTTCGGGTGTGTTCGTTACACAGAACTGTTTCTCAGTATCCTCTGCGTCCTGGGTATCTGATACCGGATCTGGATCCCAGATAGGTAATCTATTACATAGGGCTACAGAAAGGCAGGGAACTGAGAACGGGTCATATGTTTCATGAGACAGAAAACGGTGCAAGTGTTGCAGCCAGGTCTGTTGGTCACTGTCACCCTGTATTACCTGAATACATTGATTCTGAACAAATGTCATTAGATACCGAACCTGATATACAAAATCATATCAGTCTCTTTATTAGTAAAGAAATGATAAAATTTTATATTGTTGGATAATGTTTTGAACATTTCCTATATCAAAAGTTGATCGGTTCAGGCACGTTATCTAAAAGCATTAATGTTCTAAATCAAACTACAGTTCTTAGTATACATAACACACACATGAGGAAGAGTTCAGAAATGAACAAATCCTTCTTGAGGCATTGTAGACTAGGTCATATCAATGCGACCCAACTAGCTCAAGTTACATTAAGATTCATATTTAAATTAGTTTGAATTTACACCTTGTGAAACTTGCCAGTCATGTCACAGAGATAAGATGACCATAGCTCTGTTTATTGAAAACAGAGAAAGAGTTAGTGAACTCTTGGGATGATACATATTGATGTATGATGATCCCCTGTCTACACATGCCAAGACCGGTTCTTTGTACTTCATTACCTTCTCTGATGATCTTTCAATATTCAAACATATGTTCCTGTTGAAACACAAGTCCGAACCTTTTGAGATATTCACAGAATAGAAGTTAGAAGTAGAGAACCAAAAACGGGTATAAGTATTATGTCTTTTGATGTGATCAAGGAGGAGAATACTAAAGCACGGGATTCCTGGACTATTCTAAGAATAAGATTCTCTCTCAGCATTACTCTTCCGTATACACCATAGCACGATGGTATATCGGGGCGGAGCAATAGCACCCTATGTGATATGGTGTGCTCTATGATGAGTACTACCGAGTTTCCTATTTCCTTTTAGGGAGTTATGCACTTATGAAGTCGCATACCTATTGCATAGGGTTCCGATCAAATCAGATGCCTACCATTTCGTATGAGATATGGAAAGGGAAGAGCCCATCTCTTAAGTTAGTTAAGATTTTGGGTTGTCCGGCCTATGTCTAAAAGCAAAATCCGGACAAGCTCGAGGCAAAGTCAGATCTGTGGAAGTTTGTTGGATATCCCAAGCATACGCAAGGGAATATCTTCTACCTAACCGAGGAACAAAAATGTTTTGTTTCTCAGCATGCCACCTTTGTGAAAGGGAATTTCTTATGAAGAAATTTAAGGGCATGAGGTAGAACTGGAAAGAGTTCCAGCTATACAAACTGCAGCTGATGATTTGGTAGAACCAAAGGATTCAATAGCAACCAACGAACCTCAGCCTCTCCGCCGATCTAGTAGGGTTTGTCATCCACCTGAGAGATACTTTGGTTTCTCTATGACAGTGGGAGCAAGGATTGCATCATGAGATGATGATTCAACTAGTTTCGAGCTGGCCATCAGGAGTAGGACTCTGTAAGAATGGCTGGATGCTTATCGATTTGAGATGGAATCCTTATACACCAACAAAGTATGGACTTTGGATGTTTTATCTGAAGGGTTAAATCCCCATCAGGAGCAAGTATATCTTGAGAAGATTACTTGGTGTACATGGAAAAGTTGAGACTTTCAAAGCTAGACTTGTTAAAGGTTTGCATCATTGACCAGGTATGGATTATAATGAAACCTTTTCTAAGTAACTATGCTTAAGTCCATCCAGATCCAACTTGCCACGGCTACATACAATGACTACGATATCTGGCGGTTGGGTGTCATGAATGCTTTTCTAAATAATGATTTAGAAGACAGAGTCTATAAGTACACAGTCAGAGGGCTATGTAGACAGTGGGAGCAGCGGAAACGTGTGCAGGATGTTTTATGTGATAAAGCAGGCATCGCGGAGTTGGAACTTCTGTTTTGATGAGTTAGTCAAAGAGTTTGACATTATCAAAATGGTAGATGAACCTTGTATATACAAAAAGGTAGTAGGGAGTATGGTGGTGATCCTCGTATAGTACGTGGATGACATACTCTTGATAGGGAAGTAGTTTCCTATGCGACGCTCGGTCAATCTACGCTTATCACAAGGATTCTCCATATAGGACCAAAGTGATACCTCCTAAATCCTGGGTTTTGGATCTATGAGATAGATCTAATTGGATGTTAGGACACTCACTAGTTGTAGTGAGATAGTATCAATAGATCCTAGGGAGAATCACAGGAAAGGTTCCAGAGTGATAAGGATGACTGAATGTCAGTCACAGGCATTGTCTTTACCCTAAGTAAAGGGCCGGTATGTTGGAAGAGTTCCAAGCTAGATAATGTGGCATACTAGACGATAAAGGCTGGATACATCGCTACCAAAGATGCTACCAAAGCGGAAGTCTGTGTATATATTAGTTCATGAGATGAACTTTGTTGCTTCCATTGTGTGACAATGGAGTTGTGGCTTATGCCAAGGAACGCCCGTCCCATCAGTGATCCAGACATATTCTTAGGCAGTATCACCTGATCGTGGAGATGGTTGATCTCCATAGGATCGAGGTTAGGAGAGTAGACTCAGAGGACAACACGGAGGATCCACTCACAAAGGCCTTTTCCCAGAGAGAGACTTTTATGGGATGGTTGAGTATGAGATACTACAACCACTGCTATCAGATGGCCCTAGTGCAAGTGGGAGATTGTTAGTTATATGTATGCCCTAGAGGCCATTACTATACATAGGATGTATATTGTAGTGGATGCTTGGACATATATAGGGATGACTTTCTTGCTCGATATGATAGTATGCTATCTGGTTACTCTTTACCTTAACGTGTACACTGATTGTCTCTCTGTTACATGTTGGTAAAGCCCTTAGGATGTGTACTTGACTACCTGGACTATGATGCGGATCATACTAGTGGGGACGTGGTAGTCCATAAGTACATCCTTCAAAGTCCCTAGTCGTGGGTGTATCGAGACGGGGCATCGATATACCAGAGTAGACCAGCGTGTACCTTCTCAACCCATATAGATGGGCGATGGATGATCCCATATCCATTGGTGTTTGACATCAGAGATGATATACGGGTGCTCAGTGGAGACTGGGTACACTGGACGGACTCACCGAGAACTCCCAGATGGTATTGTACCTTACGTCAGATGGCAGTTCTCAGGTGACACTGGTACAGGTTAGTCTGTATACCCGAGATCGTCGTAGAGTCTTGTGTGATTCCCACTGTGCTTTGATTTCCACCTTACCACGTCCAAGAGGGCCTGCAAAACGGTGGTTTTTGGGTACAGTCCCGAATCACATGGAGGCAATGAGCGATAGGAGGGGTTTCGTCTCTCCCGGTATAGGGAGTTGATGTTGCGCAGTGCTCGATTGGCTATAACAGGAAGTCCTTGGCCAAAGCTGCTTTAGGGATTTACTGGTAAGTGTTACCAGTAGTTTCTCGACCCGTTATGAGCCTCATATCGACATGAATTATCAAGTTATTAGGTTCTGACGTTTACCACCCCTACGCGAGATATGCGACATATCAGACGAACAGACCGGACTGTACGGTAAGTGTTACTGGTTGGATTCACAGGAGTGTGAGCTGTCTTGCTCGTTGATCTTCTGATCGCTCAATACCCGGGTGGCCGTTATGTTTTGCAGACCGCTTGCGGCTTATGGGTGTTTGATATGATCATCACCTACTGCCGGCGTATTGACGAGTCTTTAGAGTCCTACACAGGGGTTTCCTGGTTCAAGCGAAACGAAATAGGAGCGCATATGAGATATGTGCGGGACCGAGAATAATACCATTATGTGATACTGTATTCTATTCTCGCGATATGTATCATCGGTCGGTTATATGTGATATAGCCGGGTTACCGAATCAAGTGTTGATTCGATACATTGATACACTTGATATTAGTCGGTTATATGCGATATGACCGGATCGTTAAATCTAGTGTTGATTTAATGATTTAATGTATAATTATATATTTGATATATTACTTTACAGTAACTAGTATTGGTTCACTTAAGATTGATTTTCTCACTTGAATGTGCACATTGTTTATATGTGATATATGCTAGTGTACATGTTTGTATCATGCTTGATGATACAAACAAGTTGAGTGTATGAGACTTGAACCAAATAAAGGTTAAATTAGGGTTTACTATTTTCCTAGCATATAACAAAAGAGTGCGACTTTGGTCAAAGTTATCAAGCTTCATGAAGCTTGATAAACATTGACAAAGTCAACTCTTTTGTTATTTGTATAAGATATTAGCTAACCCAACCCTTAACCTAATGCTTTTGTTAATTCTCTACATGAGTTGAGCATGAGGGATTAACTCAGCCATGGTGCCATTATTTATTGGATAAGTTTTCATTTAGAGACATAATTATTTTCTTCTTCTTCTCCTTCATCAAGCTCACAAAAGCTTGCTAGCTCCAATGGTGCCATGAGAAAAAGAGTGAGAAATCCAATTCTAAAGTGAACCCAGTTCCTATTTCTTCATCCTCTACTACTTGCCATTTAGTATAGGGTGTTCTCTTCACAAAGTTTTTGACCAAGTGAAGGAATAGCTTGAGTTTGAGTCTCCCCGACGTAGATCATCTTCGGCCTCGAAGTCAACGACCAAGCCCGATTATTTCTCCGACGAAACCATCACTTGAGTCCAGGATTCCGATGATCGCAGTGGAAGGACGTCAACACGGAGCTAAAGAAGTGGAGGACCGGATCTACAAAGGTTGTAATCCCTTTCACTTGTAGTTAAGTTGTTAACTTGCATGTACTTTCGCCTTACCTCTGATAATCGATCTAGTTTAGGGTTTCTTGGCACCGGAAAATTTGAATTTGGCATGGTAGATGCCTTGTGGAACCTCTTGAGTGTGCCTAGTAACCCTACAGGGTATGGATCAATCATCAAGTCAACTCATCGCGTACGGAAAATCATCGTACGGCGGCATTAAACCAATAGGGATCTTATCATCCTATATGACAATGAGGGGTACAGACCTAACTTCTCGTATGACAATCACACATTATTCACCATATATATAAATATATATAGACCTATGTCCCAGGTCACATCCACAACAATCTCATATCAGGGGACCAGCAAGGTATCAATCATCTCAATCAACTCGCATTCGTATACCAATATATCATCAAATCATCATGTCACATCGTATTTTCCTTTCATCTTATTATCTCATATATTAAGTCAATTCTATATATACTTTCTACCTTTACTATAAGCATACGTACCTAATCTAATATACACACCCGAACCATACAATCAGTTTATAAAAAGTGCGAATCGTATTTTTTTAAAGTCGGGGTTACGGTGTTTTTAAGGAAAAGATATCATTTGAAAATCCGTAACGCCCCTCAAGGTATCTGTTTAAAAGATGCATACGATTCTTCAGTTTGGAAATAGGTATGGTTCGGATGACACATTTACGTCAGCTATCTAGTCCTATAGTACCCTAAACGACAATATCGTCAAACATCATCCTCAAATTCCGTCATCACATATTAGCCGTATCATATCACTTCTAACTAACCTTTAGTTTCTAATATGGTTGTCTAACAACCTTTTAACTCTATCCATAGTTTTTTATTAAAGGTTTCATTATCCATAATCTATATATATAAATCGGTTTCCATCAAAGTTTGCGGGGGTGCTATAAGCCATCCACCCGACTTCCCCCGTGTTACGTTTAGCTGACCGCTTGCAGCTTGTTGGTGTTTGATATGATCATCACCTACTACCGGCGTATTGACGATTCTTTAGAGTCCTACACAAAGGTTTCTTGGCTCAGGATAAACGGAGTAGGAGGACATATATGATATGTGCGGGACCGATAACAATACGTGTATGTGATACCGTATTAGATTCTCGCGATATGAGATATCAGCCAGGTATATATGATATAGTCGGGTCTTCGGATCAAGTGTTGATTCGATGAACTGATACAGATTATATTAGTCGGTTATTTGTGAAATAGCCGGATTATCGGATCAAGTGTAGATTCGATAATTTAATTTATAATTATATATTTGATATATTAAATTACATTAACTAATATAAGCTCACTAAAAGATTCTTTTTCTCACTCGGGTAATACATTGATATATATGCGATATATGTTAATGGTATTATTTTATTTTGTTACAATAAATATTGCATATATTATATATAATATTGTAACATTTTATGGTTATAAATGCAACATGATTAGTGGAGATTAAACATGGTTAGGGTTTGATTTGGGTTAAAATTTCTAGTAGCTTCTTGAAGCGTTGTCACTGTAGGGTTACTAGGCACCGTCACAAGGTTCTACAAGGTATCAACCATGCCCGATTTAAATTTTAGAGGTGCCGAACAACCCTAACCAAGAACTTTGACTAGAGATTAGGCGAAACATATAACAAGTAAACAACTTTACTTCTAAGAGTTTGGGATTACAACCTTTGTAGTCCGGTCCTTCGCTTCATAAGCTACGTGTTGAGGTCCCTTCGCTGCGATCATCATGTTCTCGGACTCTAGTGAGGCTCCACGAAGAGAAAGATGCATGCTTGCTTCCGATCTTCGATAACAAAGATGATCTAACTTGAAGAAACTGAAGCCAAAGCTTTTGCATCACTAATCAAGTATTAGCAAAGCAAACACCCTAATCTAAGTGGCTAGAATAGATTAGGATGATGAAGTAGGAATTTAGCTCTAATTTGTTTTCTTAATCTCACTCATTTTCATCACAAAGAAAAAAAGCAAGAGTGCTTTTCACCAAAGAAGAAGAAGAAGAATATCCAAAACCTTTTTTGATGAATAATGAATCCATAGTGAGGTTATAAATGCAACCATGGTTGATAAAAGAAAAGCTAACTATTGTAGAGAGTTAACTAGGGTTAAAGGGTTGGATTGGGTTAAACAAATATCTCACAAAATATCATAACAAATATTTTTGCTTATAACAAAAACAAAGCTTCTAGAAGCTACTCGAAAGTTTAACCCAAATCAAACCCTAACTATATTTAATCTCCACTAATCATGTTGCATTTATAACCATAACATGTTATAATATTATATATCACATATACAATATTTATTGTAACAAAATAAAATAATATAATTAACATATATCGCATATATATCAATGTATTACCCAAGTGAGAAAAAGAATCTTTTAGTGTGCTTATATTAGTTAATGTAATTTAATATATCTAATATATAATTATACATTAAATTATCGAATCAACACTTGATCCGATAATTCGGCTATTTCATAAATAACCGACAAATATAATATGTATCAGTTCATCGAATCAACACTTGATCCGATGACCCGGCTATATCACATATACCCAGACGATATCTCATATCGCGAGAATCAAAAACGGTATCACATACATGTATTGTTCTCGGTCCCGCACATATCATATATGTGTTCCTACTCCATTTTTCCTGAGCCAGGAAACCTCTGTGTAGGACTCTAAAGAATCGTCAATACGCCGGCAGTAGGTGATGATCATATCAAACATCCACAAGCTGCAAGCGGTCAGCTAAACGTAACAGCCACCCAGGTATTGAGCAATTAGAAGATAAACAAGCAAGCCTGTACTTTCTCCCATGAAACCAACCAGTAACACTCCCGTACAGTCCGGTCTCTTCGTCTGATATGTCGCATATCTCGCCTAGGGGTGGTAAACGTCAGACCCCAGTAGCTTGATAAGTCGTGTCGATATGAGGTCTAAAACAGTTCGAGAAACTACTAATAACACTTACCGGTAAATCTCATCAACCCTGGCTAGGGATTTCCAGTTATAGCCAATCGAACATAGCGCAACATCAACTCCCTATACTGGGAGAGACGAATCCACTCCTATCGCTCATTGCCTCCATATGATTCGGGACTATACCCAAAAGCCACCTTTTTTGCACGCCCTTTTGGACGTGGTATGATGGAAATCAAAGCACAGTCGGAATCACACAAGTCTCTATGACGATCTCGGATCTACAGACTAACCTGTACCAGGGTCACCAGAGAACTGCCATCTGACGTGAGGTATAATACCATCTGGGAGTTCTCGACGAGTCCCTCCAGTGTACCCAGTCTCTACTGAGCACCCGTATACCTTCTCTAATGTCAAACACCAATGGATATGGGATCATCCATCGCCCCTCATATGGGTCAGGAAGCGAATACGCTAGTCTACTCTGGAGTATCGATGCCCTGTCTTGGTACTCCCATGACTAGGAACATTTGAAGGTGTACTTGGCGACTACACTGTCCCCACTAGTATGATCCGCATCATAGTCCTGGTAGTCAAGTACTCATCCTAAGGGCTTTATCAACATGTAACATAGAGAAAATCAGAGTACATGTTAAGATAAAGAGCAACCAGATATCATACTATCATGTCGAGCAAGAAAGTCCTCCCTATATATGTCCAAGCATCCACTACAATATACATCGTATGTAGTGTAATGGCCTCTAGGGCATACATATAACTAACAATCTCCCACTTGCACTAGGGCCATCTGTTGTGGTATCGCATACCCAACAATCAGCTGTGGTTGAAGTATCTCATACTCAACCATCCCATAAAAGTCTCTGGGAAACAGGCCTTTATTAGTGGATCCGCGTTGTTGTCCTCTGTGTCTACTCTCCTAAGCTCAATCACCCTGGAGATTAACCATCTCCATGATCAGGTAATGCTGCCTAAGAATTATATCTGGATTTCTGATGGGACGGGGGTTCCTATGCCAAAGACATAACTCCATTGTCACACAATGGTTGGAACGAAGTTCATCTCATGAACTTATATTTATCCAGACTGCCTCTTTGGTAGTATCCTTGGTAACGATGTATCTTGCCTTTAATCGTCTAGTAAGTCACGGTATCTAGCTTGGAACTCTTCCAACATACCATCCCTCCACTGAGGGTAAAGATAATGCCTGCGACTGACATTCAGTCGTCCTTATTACCCTGGAACTTTTCCAGTGATTCTCCCTAGGATCGATTGATACCATCTCAATACAACCAGTGAGAATCTTAACATCCATTTAGATCTATCTCATAGATATAAAACCTAGGATTTAGGAGGTATCACTTTGATCCTAAAGAGAATCCTTGTGATAAGCGGAGATTGACCGAGCGTAGCATAGGAAACTCCTTCCCTATCAAGAGTATGTCATCCACATACTCTATGAGGATCACCATCATACTCTCAACTACCCTTTTGTATATACATAGTTCATCTACCATTTTGATGAAGTCAAACTCTTTGACTACCACATCAAAACAGATGTTCCAACTCCGCGATACTTGATTTATCTCATAAAACAACTTGCACAGGTTTCCGCTGCTCCCACTATCTACGAAGCCCTCTGGCTGTGTACTTATAGATCCTCTCTTCTAAATCATCATTTTTGAAAAGCAGTCATGACACCCAACAGCAAGATATCATAGTCATGGTATGTAGCAATGGCAAGTAGGATCTGGATGGACTTAAGCATAGCTTTGAAAGTCTCAACTTTTCCATGTACACCAAGTAATCTTCTCAAGATATACTTGCTCCTGATGGGGATTTAACCCATCAGATAAAGCAACCAATGTCAAATATTTGTTGGTGTATAAGGATTCCATCTCAGATCGCTAAGCATCCAGCCATTCTTACAGAGTCCCACTCCTGATGGCCTGCTCGAAACTAGTTAGGACATCATCTCATGATGCAATCCTCGCTCCCACTGTCATAGAGAAACTGAAGTATCTCTCAGGTGGGTGAGGAACCCAACTAGATCGGCGGAGAGGCTGAGGTTCGTTAGAATTTATTGAATCCTTTGGTTCTACCAAATCATCAGCTGCAATTTGTATAGATGGAACTCGTTCCAGTTCTACCTCATGACCACTAATTTCTTCATAAGAAATTCCCTTTCACAAAGGTGGCATGCTGAGAAACAAAACATATTTTGTTCCTCGGTTTGGTAGAAGATATTCCCTTGCGAATGCTTGGGATATCCAACAAAGTTCTACAGAACTGACTTTTCCTCGAGATTGTCCGGGTTATGCTTTTAGACATAGGCTGGACAACACCAAATCTTAACATACTTAAGATATGGGCACTTCCCATTCCATATCACATATGGAGTGGTAGGCTTCTGATTAATTGGAACCCTATTCAATAGGTATGCAGCTTCACAAGTGCATAACTCCCAAAAGGAAAATAGTAAACTCAGTAGTACTCATCATATAGCGCACCATATCAAATAGGGTGTGATTGCTCCACCCCGATACACCGACGTGCTGTGGTGTATGCGAAGGAGTAATGCTGAGAGAGAATCTCATTCTTCTTTAGAATAGTCCAGGAATCCCATGCTCAAATATTCTCTTCCTTGATCACATCAAAGGACATAATACTTATACCTGTTTTGGTTCTCTACTACCAACTCATATTCAATGAATTTCTCAAAAGGTTCAGACTTGTGTTTCAACAGGAACACATGTGCAAATTTTGAGAGACAATCAATGAATATAATAAAGTACAAAGAACCAGTCCTGGCATGTGTAGACCGGGGACCTACATACATCATCATGTATCAATCCCAAGAGTTCACTAACTCTTTCTCTGTTTCCAATAAACAGAGCTGTGGTCATCTTATCTTTGTGACATTACGGGAAAGTTTCACAAGATGTAAATTCAAACATATTTAAATATGCATCTAAATGTAACTTCAGCTAGTCAGGTCATATTGATATGACCTAGTCTACAATACCTCAAGAAGGATTTGTTCATTTCTGAACTCTTCCTCTTGTGTGTGTTCTGTATACTAAGAACCGTGGATGATTTAGAACGTCTATGCTTTTAGATAACGTGCCAGATCCGATCAACTCTTGATATAGGAAATGTTCAAAACATTATCCAACAATACAAAATTATATCCTTCTTTATTAAATAAAGATACTTGATATGATTTTGTATATCAGGTTCGGTATCTAATAACATTCGTTAAGAATCAATGTATTTTGGTAATACAGGGTGATAACTACAACCAGACTTGGCTGCAACACTTGCACCATTTCTATCTCATGAAACTTATCACCCGTTCCCAGTTCTCTACCTTTCTGTAGCCCATGTAATATATTACATATGTGGGATCCTGATTCGGTGTCTCATACCTAGGACGTAAATTATACTGCGAAACAGTTCTTTGTAATGAACACACCCGAAGATGATGCATCAGCATGCACTTTCTTCGTTTGGGCGGCACGGGAAATCTTGTAATCCTCTATTTCCTGCTCTGTCTTATAACAATTATAAGATGGAGCGGGACCAACGTTCCCCAGCTCAGTATAACAAGCGGGTTTGGTCAATTCATCCGTATTATTATCTTGACTAAGGCGTGATATGGTCGGTACCTGGAGAGGAAGAGAAGAAAACACTCAGCGCATGCTTGCAAAATTAGATTGGTTATTAATATATCTAATCAGGATGTTTCCCACTGTTTTAGTCAAATCTTCCTTCAAACCGTAAAAGGAAAGACTAGCCGGGATTAATTACACCCTACAATTTCATTTATCTTTCAGCCAGGCCAATGCCGGTACTTTGAGGGAGGTTCCCCGTGCTTTCGCACGGACCTAATTAAAGTAAACTTTGTTTTCCCAGGGGCATAACCCCGTTAACACCTTTCTAGACACCTATTTGATCGGCTAATTGTAATGTGTAAAACTCTCCCAGGAGTAACTCTTACTCGCAGCGGGTATCGGGATCCAACTATCTCATAGAAGGTATGAAATCTCATTGCAAATTTCAACACTTGAAATTCCCAATAGTATTTTTCCCCTAGCGTCCTATGACCTTGACAGAGGCCAACAAACCATAGTCCGCTAGTCAAGTTCAACCCGTCATTTCCCGATTGAATTATACCCACCCGCACGACCCTTGACGCAGGCCAACAAAGTCGCACGACTACCCTAACTCAATCGCATCATATGCTTTTACAGATAAGAATAAATAGCTATCGATCACTACGCCTTGACGCAGGCCAACAAACGTAGCACGAATACTATGAAATACTTATCTGAAATGACGGAGGGCTAAGACAGGTTTTTAAGAAAATATTTTGCGTAATGAACTTGATATCGTTGTAGAATCGAGTGATTTTAAATGGTGTGTTTTTTAGGCTTTTCTAGTTTTGCTAAAGAGGTCACTCCAGGTGAAGGGATCGTCGGCTCTTTCCTCATTGAATAAGGTGCAGGATATTTCACTAATACCGTTGTGCAAAGCAAGAACTATAGAAGCAATCAAAAGACAAACCGAGTTTGTAGCATCTGCTAGTTTCACTAAAGAGGTCACTCCCGGTGAAGGGATCTCGGCACTTTCCTTATCAAATAAGGCGCTGGATGTTCTACAAGGAACACCGCTTTGCAAAGCAAGAACTAGAGCTACCAGTTTTTAAACAAGTTTCTACAACATCTTTAGGTTTCTTTTAGTTTCATTAATCTCATTAATGAAGTCCCATTTTTTTATGCTTCACAAGCATCACATTTGAAACAAAATCTGCAATATAACATATATCTCATATATATAATATAAACATTCGTCTCAGGCAGTAATATGATCTCATCACAGAACATTGCAGCAGAAGATAACATATGAAATATTGGATATACTAGGAGGTCCGTGTTTTAATACGAGCCTGTATAAAACGCAGATTCCACGGTCGATTCTTAACGACAACCGCGTTGTCGTAAGCCTCATCCCTAAGCTCGCTCAGTTCGTTCAGCTGCAGCTTCCGATGGCTGCTCGCATCCTCCAGAGACAGATTCAGCTCCTTTATCGCCCAAAATGCGCGATGCTCGATTTCGACAGGAAGGTGGCAGACTTTTCTGTACACAAGCCGATAGGGAGATATGCCAAGGTCGGTCTTATAAGCGGTTCTAAATGCCCAAAGGGCATCAGTGAGTTTCAGCGACCAATCCTTATGGTTCTTGGAAACCGTCTTCTCCAGTATCTGCTTGATCTGCCGATTGGAAACTTTGGCCTGCCCGCAAGTTTGGGGGTGGTAGGGCGTAGAAAGCTTATGATTAATGGAGTATTTCCGCATCAAGGCCTCGAAAGTCCTATTGCAGAAATGACTTCCATTGTCGCTAATGATCGCTCGGGGGTGCCCAAACCGGGAAAAAATGTTTTCTTCAAGGAACCTAATGACAACCTTGTTGTCGTTAGTCCGGCTGGGCACAGCCTCGACCCATTTAGAGACGTAATCAACAGCTAGAAGGATGTTCAAGTTCCCAAAAGAGCTGGGAAACGGCCCCATGAAGTCTATCCCCCAAACATCGAAAATCTCCACAACCAAGATCGGTTGGAGCGGCATCTCGTTCCTCCGGGATATCCGGCCCATGTGTTGGCACCGGGAGCAAGTCTTGCAATAGTCGTGAGCTTCTTTGAAAAGTTGTGGCTAGTAGAAACCACATTGCAAGATCTTCTCAGCTGTCTTTCTGGGCCCAAAATGCCCGCCACACGCTTGATCGTGGCAAAATGACAGCACACTCTTGAATTCCTCATCAGGGACACACCGACGAATAATCTGGTCGAGACAGTACTTGAACAAGTAGGGTTCGTCCCAGTAAAAGTGTTTTACTTTGGATAAGAAGCGAAGTCTGTCCTGACGTGACCATTCGGTCGGTAGTAATCCCGTGGCCAAATAGTTCACAATATCAGCGAACCAGGGTTCGCATGATACTGTCAAGAGTTGTTCATCCGGAAAAACGTCGTTAATTGGAATTGGAAGCGAAGGCGAAGAAGGAAGTCGTGAGAGATGGTCGGCAACCACGTTTTCACATCCTCTTTTGTCCTTGATGACAAGGTCAAACTCTTGAAGCAAGAGGATCCAACGTATTAACCGAGATTTGGCATCTTTCTTCGCAAAAAGATGGCGCAGAGCTGAATGGTCCGTGTAGACAATGACTGGAGAGCCGATGAGGTAGGGCCTGAACTTTTCTAAAGCAAATACAACAGCTAAGAATTCCTTCTCAGTTGTTGTATAGTTAAGTTGGGCGTCGTTCAGGGTCCGGCTCGCATAATAGATTACGTGCGGCATCTTGTTGATGTGCTGCCCAAGGACAGCACCGATGGCAGAGTCGGATGCATCACACATAATCTCGAATGGGTGCGTCCAGTCAGGGGAAGAAAGAATGGGAGCAGAAGTCAGTGAGCGTTTTAGTGACTCGAATGCAGTCACACAGCTCGAGTTGAGGTCGAAAGGTGTATCCTTGGCCAGCAAAAGCGTCAAGGGCCTAGCAATCTTGCTAAAGTCCTTGATAAACCGTCTATAGAAACCGGCATGGCCAAGGAAGGCTCGGATATCTCTGACGCATCGGGGAGGAGGCAGATTGGAAATGACCTCAATCTTTGCTTTGTCAACCTCTATGCCATTTTGCGAGATGATATGTCCTAAGACAATACTTTCGCGCACCATGAAGTGGCATTTCTCCCAGTTCAAAGTGAGATTCTTGTCCTTACATCGGGTAAGGACAGCGTCAAGATGCAGCAAACACTCGTCAATGGAGTCGCCGAAGATGGAGAAGTCATCCATGAAAATCTCCAGAAATTTTTCCACCATGTCAGAGAAAATTCCCATCATACACCGCTGGAAGGTAGCGGACGCATTGCATAACCCAAAGGGCATGCGACGATATGCAAATGTGCCGAAAGGACAAGTGAAAGTGGTCTTGTCCTGGTCTTTTTCGATGATGGGAATTTGATTATAGCCAAAGTAGCCATCTAGAAAGCAATAGTACTCATGTCCGGCCAATCGTTCAAGCATTTGGTCATTGAAACATAGCGGAAAGTGGTCTTTCCGCGTTGCGGCGTTGAGTTTTCTGTAATCAATGCAAACTCGCCACCCAGTTTAGGTGCGAGTCGGGATTAACTCATTCGCCTCGTTGGTTATGACCGTGATGCCCGACTTCTTGGGGACAACATGAATGGGGCTAACCCACTGGCTATCAGAGATAGGGTAAATGATACCACTATCTAGACATTTGACGATCTCCTTCTTCACAGCCTCCTTCATGACTGGATTAAGACGTCTTTGTGGATCCCGGGCTGGTTTGGCATCATCCATCAGATGAATGTGATGCTTAACGATGAGGGGACTAATCCCCTTGATGTCCGCCATGGACCAGCCAAAAGCTTGCTTGTTGTCGTGCAAGACCGCGAGAAGGGCATTCTCTTGCTCGGGAGCTAGTGAAGCCGAGATGATGACAGGGAGGGTCTCGTTCTCACCTAAGTAGGCATACTTAAGGTGAGACGGCAACGGCTTGAGTTCGAGCGTTGGAGGTGAAATGATGGAAGGCAAGACTAGTGCAAAGGTCTCGAACTCAAAGGACTCCAGCAAAGGTTCAAAACGAGTGTAGGCAACCGAGTCGGATGGTTCAGGTAACTCATCCGAAAAGTCGAAAGATTCAAACTCGGGTTGTGCGCGGCTAAGATCGTTCGTGAACGTAAAACACTCGTATTCGTTGTCGGGCGCAAAAACAGCAGCAGGTTCGAAGAGAAACGCACTAGTGGCGTCAAGATTATCGTGTTCAAACAGAAACTCCTCGAATTCACACTCTTCTGGTGTGATCTCCTGGATCGAGCAGACGTCCAGTATATGAGCATTAGGTTCGGCGGGTTGATTCCCTAACCTAAAAATGTTGAGTTCAATCGTCATGTTTCCAAAAGTGAGGTTCATCGAACCATTGCGACAATTGATCACAGCATTTGAGGTTGCGAGAAATGGGCGACCGAGTATCACCCGAATTTGATTCCGGGGGTTAGCTACAGGCTGTGTATCTAATACAATGAAGTCAACGGGGAATATGAAGTCCCCGACTCTTATCAACACATCCTCTAGCTCACCCCTAGGATGGGTGATCGATCGGTCGGCCATTTGGAGAGTGCAGTGTGTGGGTTTCAACTCTCCGACGCCTAATTGCTCGTATACTGAATACGGAAGCAAGTTAACACTGGCACCAAGATCTAATAGTGCGCGGTTGATGTTCTTATCCCCAATGGTAATTGAAATCGTAGGACAGCCAGGGTCCTTCCGTTTTTGTGGTAAAGATTGGGTAAGGGCATCACTCACAGCACTAGCCAAGAAAACTTTCTTGGGTACCTGAGACTTCCTCTTTTTCGTGCACAGGTCCTTTAAGATTTTCGCGTAGGACGGGACTTGTTGGACAGCATCTAAAAGAGGAATATTAAAGTTAACTTGCTTGAATAACTCCAAAATCTTCTCCATTTATGGATTTTGTTTGTTAGACCTCAACCGGTTTGGAAATGGAACATTTTGAAAATTGGTTGAGTCTAACGCTGGAGGAGGAGATTTTGGAGTTGGAACGGATCCCAGAATAGGTGTTTTCGTGGAGTGAGGAGTGGGTCCGTTCAGAGCAGAAGGAGAGCCTGTTGAAGAACGGAGAATAGGCTCGGAAGACGAAGAAGAAGAAGAAGAAGAAGAAGAAGAAGAAGCGGCGGCCGGGGTGTCATCGTTGATTCGTTTGCCGGTGTTGTTTTGCAGCATCCTTCCCGATCTCAGTGTAGTCACGGCACTCACATTATGGTTTTGTTGTTCAAGAGCAACATGTGCATTATGTGGGTGACCGGGATTTGGAAGTGGCTGGGACGGGAGCTTCCCCTTCTCTCGCTCGCTTAAGGCCGCGTTCAGCTGTGCAATCTGGGCCTCGATGGTCTTGATGCTTTGCCCGTGTGCGGCAGTGTGTTGCACTAAAGATTGAATCGAAGACTGGATGTTGGCGGTGGATTGAGTCAATTGTTTAACAAACGCCTCCAGACTTCGCTCGAGCGAGGAAACCTTATCAGTGTTTGACGGAACAAAGTTGTTGTTTGGTGGAAAAGAATTGTTTGGTGCAAAGTTGTTCGTCTGATTTTGGAAAGGTTGGGGTTGGAAGGGCTGCTGATATTGGTGTTGAGTTTGTTGTTGCGCTTGTTGTTGCGGCGGAGGGGCTCTTTGGAAATTGTTGCCCTGGAATTGATTCTGATTCTGATTCCAGGCAAAATTGGGGTGGTTCCTCCAACCGGGATTGTAGGTGGAAGAGTATAGATCATTCCTCGGTCTTTGCTGGAAGGCAGCATTAACCTGATCCTGTCCTTGCGAGGGTGGATTGTAAGGACACTCTTCGGTCAAGTGGGAAGGATCGGAACAACAAGCGCAGATGGTATGAAGGGGGAGAACAGGGGCAGGAGCAGGAGCAGAAAATTTGCTCTCGATCGCTTCAAGCTTTCGTGTTATTGCAGCCATTTCAGCTTTCATCGCGATAGAGACATCGAGTTGGTGGATTCCTACCCTAGACTGACCGGTAGAAGTGGAGGTAGAAGAAGAAGAAGTCAGTCTTGTGCTCTCCCACTGTAGCGTTTGCTCCGCAAGGTCGTCAAAGAACTGTTACGCTTCCTCGTCAGATTTGGATAGGAAGTGGCCCTGACAGATGGTTTCCAGCAACTGCTTCGTTGCTGGGTTCAGTCCCTCGTATAAGGTTTGGCAGAGCTGCCATTTCTCTATACCGTGGTGAGGACACTGAACAAGAAGGTCTTTGTACCGGTCAAAGCACTTCCAGAAAGGTTCAGAAGGAAGCTGGGAGAATTGGTTGATTTCATTTCGAATCCTTGCGGTTTTATGATTTGGATAGAATTTTTTCAGAAACGCTTTAACAAACTCGTCCCAGCTGGTGATTGAGTGGGAAGCGGTGCTATACAGCCATTTTTCAGCAAGATCGCATAAAGTGAACGGAATGACCCGTAGACGTATAGCATCGTCTGACAGCTGAGTGGTTTTCATCATGGCACAGACATTTTGAAATTTATTGATGAAGATATAGGCATCTTCAGTTTCAAGCCCATGAAAACGTGGAAGCATGTTGATGAAATGGGGCTTAATTTCAAAGTTGTCCCCATTGGCCGGAGGAAGAGAAAGGCAGGTGGGAAGTGCAGAACGGGTGGGGTAGAAACGATCCTGGAGCGCGATTCGCTGCGGCGCTACAACAGGCGGAGGTGGTGGGAGATTGGTCTCCGTAGGAGGTGGAGCCAATCCAGCGGTGGTCAAAGAGATGTTCGGATTAAATCCCGACATCGCGGAAGAAGAGGTTGGTGAAGGTGAAGGTGAAGGTGAAGATGTATGAAAAGAATTCCGGTCAACGTCGGAGTTGGCCGGCAAAGGAAGGGGTGAAAGAGGAGTGGACGGAGTATCGACTTCGGAGTCGATCGCGTAGCCGGTCGCGACTAACGTAACACGGACTAGACGGGCGCTAGTGTCCCGAGTCCAAGCGGACATACACTAAACGAGTTTAGTATAGTCAAAGCGGAGAAGGTGAGGGTAAGAAAACGTCAATGGAGAAAGGCGATGGGTGGTGGGTGAAAATGGATTTGGCGACAAAAGGCTAGTTTTTATAAAATTTTTTGATTAATTTTTTTTTAAGAAAGAGATTTACAGAAATATGTACGGAAATACGGCTTAAGCAATCACAAACAAGATATGCACAATCACACCTAGATCTTGGGTAACCTAGGTCTACTAGACCTGCTCCTGAACTTGATTTTCGAAGTTAAACAGTGTCGAGAAACAGGCTTAAAAATACACCGATCACGGGGCCAGGTAAGTGCAGAGATAAGGGGAGGTTGTCCAACGGTTTCGCGAAGTTCCTTAATTAAATAACCCTTTCTCTTTCGGCGGTTGCGCCTTTAACACTTTCCTAGACACCCCGTAATCAATATACGGTTAAGCGAGGTTCTAAACACGGTTTATCTTCTCCTAATGAGAGTGAAGTCCTTAGGGCTGAAGTCTAGTATTTTTTAATTTACAATGGACAATGCATATGCTTTAGTGATTTTTGGGGTCCTGGGAAGGGTGATGAAATCCCCACCCAATCTGGATTGGTTTCAAGCCCCTTAAGTCCGTATTAAAGAATGCAAAACAGTAACAAATCAACTGCAAACAATTTTTATTTGCGGCGCAAAGAATCCTGCACAAGAACAGTTTATTGGAAGGGGGAGAAGAGTTTGCGCAAAGAAGGCTGCAGAAAACACAGTTCAGTGGAGTTCAGAGGAGTGGAGAGAGGCAGAGGGACTTACAGAGAAATTTTGGGGCTCCGAAGCCACCAAGTGGCCGTGGATCCGCCGCCTATTCCCCCTTATTGCCGCGGATCCGCGGTAGGAAGTGGGTATTGGGCCATCAATTTTCTGGTGTGGGCTCTGTTTGGTGTCCTCTGTTTTTCTGGATGTGTGGAATGCTGACCTGCTCACTATATCTACTCCAGATTTTTACCGTAGACCGGATGCTTCGTTTTTGTCCGTCGCGGTGTAGCCGCGAAAATGTGGGTCTATCTTCCCACGTCTTTGGACTGTACTTGAACTCCGTATTTCCAACGTCTTTGGCGTCGATCTTGAGCTTCGTATTTCCTGCACACTTGCACAAAAACTAATCAAGAATAACAAGATGGTTTCTTTTACAAAGTATTTTTTTTTCGTTTTTTTTTTATACTTACAAATTAACCCGAAATTACACAAGGAAATAAACTACCGTCTCCCCGGCAACGGCGCCATTTGATTGTTAGGATACGTGCGTGTTCAAGTTCTAGTTTAAATACCGCAATCAAGACGGTTTCGCTTGTAGCTAGCCGGTTGAGTACGGGTCGTCCGCAGGGAGATGGGAGTCTTTTTCAAAGTGTTTTAACGAGTTAAGTCCTGTTTTCAGATTTTGTTGTGGTTATCTAAGTGTAAGTTGATATTTAAAGAGAGCTTGTTAGGGTGAGGATTAGGTTAGTTTGAGTTAGGAGTCTCCACATCTTTCGTTGCCCCACTTAATATCGGTGTTACGGTAATCGGCAACAACGGGGATTAGCACGACTAGGAAGGTACTTGCGAGTATAAGCTAGGCTTTCCAACGCATAGTCCTTCCTTTTGGTGCTTGTCCGTCCGTTCTTGGCTCTTATCCATAACCTCCGGTTAATTCAACCACAACCGGTCTCACTACGGAATCACCGCTATCATGTAGGATAGGGTGCCGTAAGGAGCGGATTGTGGTTCAATTAACGGGAGTCGATTTAAGTTGTTGGGCAAGGAAAGAGTGAGAGAGATTTCCTTCTCTCAAACTTCCCTTATCCTACCCTAACAAGTATAAAACTACTCACACTTCATGATAAGGAAAAACAAAACAAAACAAAGAGGAAGATAGAAAGAAGGAGATTAGAAGAATACGACTAACTATTTGCGACCTCACCTTGGCGAGGATCGAGCGTAAGTATCATTGTCATATGAAGGAAAAAGGAAAAGAGAGAAGAAAGAAACAATCAAACAAATAACAACAACTACTTAACAATTAAAATTACAATACATTACAACAAGTAAAATAAAGAGACAAGCATGATAAAAAATTGGTCTTCTTTATTCATCACTCTTCACTCAAAAGCTCCCTACAAGTTTGATTGGAGAAGAGGTGAGAAGAGGAAGAAGAACAAGACTAAAACTAGGCAAAAAATGAGAATACAAAAATTGACCCTTCCTTCTCAAAATTCTGGGCTATTTATAGGCCAAGAAATGAAACCCTAGGGCAACCAACAGAACCCTGACGAAATGACCAAACTGCCCCTGAAACGTCTCTGCCTGAACTGCATGTACGGCCGCGGATCCGCCGCCTATAGCCCCCTATGGCCGCGGATCCGCGCCCCTCTTGTCGACTTAGGGTTAGGTCTTCTGTGCACTTTTCCTGTTCTCCTGTCCCCTCTTGTCTGGTGTGTGTATTTTCTGATAATTCTTTCACAATTCTCCCAGAATTTCTATTGAGCAAAGGTGGACTTTTTTGTGGTTGATTGCCTCGAGCTCCGCGTAGATCTCTTGGATTTTGTGCTACCATTGAGCCTTGTGCATGAGAATGACGTTGCTTTGCCACTTTGTCTTCCTAAACTGGTAACTGGCAATATACGGATGAAGAGCGGAGACCGTGTTTTTATCTGTGGTTGGCAGGAACCGGATTTTGTCGTGTTTTCCATGAATTTCTCCGTTTGAGAACCGGGAACCTGTATCCTGCAATTGACTAGCAAACACGGCTCAAGAGTATCTACCGATATGCAATGTGATAAAAATTGGGCGGTATGAAAATGCAAAAATCTGATATGAACAGTACACTAGCAGGTACAACTAATACATGAAGCAATGCATATAAATAAAGGTATGTAAATGTAACTGTCATGAAAGGTACTCTAACAGGTACTACTAATACATGAAGCAGTGCATAAACAATAAATGTGAAGTATGGAATGAAATATGTCATTTCCACGGAATCCTGACATCGTAATAGGATCACAATCCATCAAGACAAATCCAAATCCCAATTCCTCAAATCAACCCCGAAATTGGCTCTCATATCATATAAGTCTCACAAATCCTGAATGTACAATAGCGAATAAATCTCATATATCCTGAATATACAAATCAACAATCAAATAAATATCATGTATCTAATATCAAATGAATCACCTATATCCCAAATCAAATTATCAAGTAAAAATCTAACTTCCTAAATATATTTGCAGGACAAAATATGATGATGTATATAATTTAATGTCAATACACATATATTAGCATCCCATTCCACTAATGTCAATACACATATATAACAGCGGCTTAAACCCCTGTTATATATACAAAGGAGTAAAAAGAAATATCATGAACCCGATGTGTCAAGCATCGAAACAGAAATGCAGGTCTATCAGGTGTTAGTTAAGTATATGCCCGAGAGGCCATTGTTGTACATATGATGTATATTATGATTGAAGCTTGGATATATACAGAGAGGACTTTCTTGCTCGTCATGATAGTATGCTATTTGGTTTCACTTTATCTTAACATGTTGACTTGTATTGGTTTATTATTTTTCTCTCACATGTTGATAAAGCCTTTAGGATCTATACTCGACTACTGGGATTATGATGAGATCATACTAGTGGGGCCACGGTAGTCGATGGGTACATCCTATAACTGTTCCTAGTCGAGGGTATATCGAGACAGGGCATCGATACACCAGAGTAGACTAGCGTATACGCATCTTGACCCATATGATGGGCGATGGATGATCCCATATCCATCGGTGTTTGACATCAAGGATGGTGTATGGGTGCTCAGTGGAGACTGGGTACACTGGACGGACTCGACGAGAACTCCCAGATGGTGATATACCACACGTCAGATGGCAGTTCTCCGGTGACACTGCTACAGGGTAGTCTGTAGACCCGAGATCGTCATAGAGTCTTGTGTGATCCCCACTTTGCTTTGATTTCCACCTTACCACGTCCAAGAGGGCGTGCAAAACGGTGGCTTTTGGGTACAGTCCCGAATCACATGGAGGCAATGAGCAATAGGAGGGGATTCGTCTCTCCCGGTATAGGGAGTTGATGTTGTGCTGTGTTCGATTGGCTATAACAGGAAGTCCCTGGCCAGGGCTGATATAGAGATATACTGGTAAGTGTTACCAGTAGTTTCTCGACCTGTTATGAGCCTCACATCGACACGACTTATCGGTTACTGGGGTCTGACGTATACCACCCCTAGACTTGATATGCGACATATCAGACGAACATAGCAGATTGTATGGGAGTGTTACTGATTGGATTCACAGGAGAACGGACAGGCTAGCTTGTTGATCTTCTGATCGCTCAATACCTGGGTGGCTATTATGTTTAGCTGACCGCTTGCAGCTTGTGGGTGTTTGATATGTGTTGCGCCACGGCAGCGCCCCGGCCGTCTTACCGTGGCCAAAAATGCGGAATCAAAAATTTTCCTTACTTGGAAACTGGCGCTACCGCGGACAATAAAACCCGGATCGTTAACCATTAACCTATACTAGCTAACAAGAGATGGGAAGTGAAGTATACCAAGTGATCCGAGTCCTCCGGACTTCTCGTCATCGTTCCGATCTCCTGCGGAAAGTCCTGTCTCCATGTCGTCGCTTCCTCGCCGGAAGGGCACCACGTCGCCTGCATCTTTTACGGGCTCCCACCTCAATGCCGAGGCAACTCGGGCACGAAGCTGGCAAGTCGACGTGCCCAAGATTTGCTGTAGAATGTGTAGTGTAGAGGCTATGTCTCATTTGGGGTTTATGTTGCCTTGGAGGATGGAGGAAGAGGTAAAGAAAATTGGTGCTTTCAATTTTCTAGCAAGAAGAAGATGAGATGAAGAATTCCTCACATAACCAAAATGAACTCTCTCATTCTTTTTCTCTCAAGTGAAGCTTCCTCTCTCAAAAATGGTGGAGGAAAGAATATCACACATGAGGGAGGTGAGTGTAGGAGAACAAAGATTGTGACCACAACATAAAGCAAGTCTCACATCAAGGTAATGATAATTCTCTCAAATCAATTTCTAATCACTTCTAATCTCAAAAAGCAAGCCATCATGAAAAGCAAAGATGCTTAACTTATCATAATGCCACAAGTGCAAGAAACCCCCCTTCACAAATGTTATTTGCAAACTTGCAAATAACCCCCTCCATCGGAAAAGTCCGGCCGGGAAAGAACAAAGGAAAACCGGCCGGAACGGAATGCAAACTGGCAACTCCAGAAAACTGGTCCTGTAATAAATTACAGGAAAACCCCGATACTGTGCATACACACCCGCATCTGTATTCCTACCGGATACAAATGCAATGAGACAAAATCTACACTGTACTATACTAGGATCCGGCTTAAACCAAAGCCGGCTAGTAATATCCGTCCGATCCTGATCCGTGCAATACCGCACGTATCTGATCGAACCCTGCCATATATCCATACGGCCACTAGTACAGACCGTCCGATCCTGATCCGTGAAATACCGCACGTATCTGATCGGACCCTGCCATATCTCCATACGGCCTCTACAGCGTTTCGCCCGAAAGCTTGAGTAACTGAAAGTGTGGTGGACTCTAAAGACTCGTCAATACTATGGCTGTGGATTTAACCACTAGCACGTCAGAGGTATTAGCCAATATGTGACGGGCCACCAGCTATTGACCAAAAGGGACGTCGATGAGCGAACTCATCCTGACACCATACTGAGCCTGTCAGTGACAATATCCTTACAGTCCGGTCCGTTCGTCTATGAGCATCGCATGGCGGGCCTAGGGGGTTGGTAAAAGTCAGACCCCCAAAAGCGGTACAAGTCGTGTCGGAGCGTAGCCCAGAACACCCTGAGATACTACTGGAATACCTACCAGTAAATCTCCTGCCTCGGCCGAGGGCTTTGTGTAATGGTTCTCCTAGACACAGCGCGACCTCACCCCAATACCGGGAGAGACGAACCCCTGTAGATCCGCTCACTGCCTCCATGTGGCTCGGGACTGTACCCAACTAAAGCCTGTTTGCACGACTCCTTTGAGCCGTGGTTGGGTAGTAATCAAAGCACAGTGGGAACTCACACGAGACAAATGACGATCTCAGGTCGATGAACTAACCTATACACATGTCACCAGGGAACTGCTATCTGACATCTGGTATAAGACCAACTAGCATGTTCCCGGCGAGTCATGTTCGGTATACTCATAATCTAATGAGCACCTGTATACATCTTAGGTGAACCAACTGAAACCAGTGGCTTGTGAGACCGGCCACCGCCCCACGTCGGGGTCTCGACTGTATACACTAGTCTACTAATGGAGTATCGATGCCCAGTCTCGAAACTCACACAACTAGGGACCTTTTAAGGATGTACTTATAGACTACCAGCTCCCACGTATATGATCGCCCTCATACTGCTGGCAGTCAAGCAAGAATCTTAGGGGCTCTATCAACGTGCAATAGCAACCTGTCAGGTCACCTAAAGCAGTACACGATGATAAAGGTAAACCAGATAGCATACTATCATCTCGAGTAAGACTGTCCTACCGGGATAGGTCCTCCCTCAATCATTGCAATCACGTGCCTGTGATCCAATAATTGACTCTGAGGGCACTATCTCGAACAATCTCCCACTTGCACTCAAGGCTAATTATTGCGATGTCGCGTACTCACAGCCTGTGTGATACCGAACACCCAACTCCTCTACTAGTCAGTCTCACAAGGCTCGTTTGCGAAACTATTGCGTTCGAGGAATAGCCTCAGTGAGTGGATCCGCCTTGATGTCTCTTTCTTTGTATCTCTATATCTCATGTTCGTGGAGAAAGCCATCTCCCGAAATGAGCAATACCTGTCTTAGAATGTGTCTGGATGTCTGATGGGACCTAGCTCATAAATGAACACCAAATCCAAACTTCTTAGACTGTATCATCAACTGAACTTAATCAGTATCCTGCGCCATGCCTTTCCCTCAGTATCCACCTGGACCACCTGTCCAAAATACTGCCCCTCATCAGAGGGAAAATCATGACTCTGACGACCACCCTGTCGTCCATGTCATCTTGTCAGCCTGGAATGATAACCGTCTCCTAAAGGAGGCTGCCGTTATCAAATCCCTAGAACACGCACTTATGTCCTAAAACTGCTTCCGATTGTTTCTCCAGGATTGGATCAATATCAACTTATTGCATCTACTGCAAGAACAACATCTGGTGTGGTACTTGACATCTCATGATTGACTCAATTGCCTAAGCAAGTGATCTATCAATCATGCGTATCCCTCTCCCCTTTAGTCTGTAAGACACCTTTAGAGAGGCTGACTCCATCACCTCCAGGTACACTACCGTGCCAGGAGCCGTCCATTCTAAATACTCATAGAATGCTGTCAAGGTACTCAGATTAGGAAACCACACAAATCTAGATCTAAAACCATAGATCTAGTAACCAGAATGTCTGATATAATATCCAAGTCCTGTGTGGAGAAACCACTGTGTGACAACCAAATTATAATCGATCGTAGTATAGGAATATCACTTCCTACTCTGTGTATGTCACCCAAATACCAGGACATCACACCCTACTATCTTCTTAAGAGATCCATCCCCTATTCTGATGAGGTCAAACCTATGACTGTCACATCAGAAATAGATGATCTATCTCCGCTGTAACTGCTTTAGTCTATAAATAGACTTAAGCCTGATGACCACCAATGCTTCCGCTGCTCCCACTGACTACGACAACCCTTTGCCAGAGTCATATAGACGTGCACTTCTAAAGCTAGTTTAGAACGACTCTATACTCATCCTCCTGCCGGGTTTCACAGTCTAGAACAACAGCAATGGTAAGTCTGGGTAAACAAGAACCTCCCTGCCACCGTCCTTGAGCATACCGAAGTACCTCTCGAGTGCCTGAGGTTACCCATCATATCTGCGGAGTGGCCAATGGAATGTCAAACCAGATTGAATCTTTAGGTTCCTGTGAAATCTTCAGTAATCGTTTGTGGTTCTGGAATCACTTCCAGTTCTACTATACTCCCACTACTGTTTTCTGAAAAATCAATTTTTAATTAAAACTGTGGCGAGTTAAGAACAATATCACTATTGATCTTCCAGATGGTAGAAAGTCAACCCTCGTCATAGCCTGGGTTAACCCACAAACAGCCATTACAGAAACGTGCCTTGAGTTATCCAGAGTCTGGTTTTAAGCATAAGCCGGACAACTCCCCGTACCTTAACATCATTAAGATCTGAACTGTTCTATATCCAATATAGAACCAGAGGCACTGATTTAATTGAACCAGATTCAAATCATACAGCTGTCTCCAGTGCATGTCAACTAAATGGAAAAAGGCCGATCAGCGTCACTCAACCTAGGAATGCTTCCAATTATGAGTAACCCGAAAGAGAAGCAAGTTCTCTTAATCATTACTATCAACTGAATACCACACACAAGTATCTACATCTTCGATCACTTTGAAGAATCCCGATACTTGCAATACCTGGTTCTCTACTTTATTCAAATACCTATAACTTCTCAAAATTCGGACCCTGTGTTTCCACGAAACACTTGTCTAAAAACTAGAGAAGTAATAAGTAAAACGAATATAGTACGAGGACCAACCCCTCTGTCCTGATGGACCCTGGACAATATACAATACTCTGTATAAGTCCCCTGAGTCTAGTGACACATTCACTGTGTGTCGTAGGTTGAAAACTGTACTTATGGTTAAGAAGAATTACACCGTTGTTCAATGCTCCATACCTAACCATCCACTGATATTGGTAAATGTCAAAGACATAATTTCAAAAAGTATATCCCACTCTATAAAAATAGACGTACAGATACATCAATTTGAAATTGGTGCATAACAACGGATATTCAAAACCAAATATTTGCCGACCGGCAAACAACCCAGGTGACTTCCTCATATATCACCGATTACAACGAATCCCGATATAATGAGGATGATCACGCAATTCCCAATAACTTACTCCCACTCATCATCTGTAAAACCATACAGATGTGAGAATCATACCTGGTAAATACATACCCTGGAGTAAGTGTCTAATCGGGAAATCAGTTTTCTATTAACAGTACACAGTGAAACTGAAACATTGAAATGTTTCATTGGGGTATCCTGGTATTCCTAGTAATGCCTCTTCCATTATCCAGATTCACAACTTTAACCGTATATCTCTTTGCCATCTCTCCAAATCCCTTTATATGTCTTTAGTCATTACCTTCTGTACACCCCTTTAGGCCAAATGGTTTTCTTCTTTCCCTACCGTTCGGCACCAGCCTATGGTTTGGAAGAAGACTATCCAAAAAGCATAAAGGGTGTACTGTCCTAATCCTAGGAGCACTCGCAACGCGAGAGAAGGTGAAGATAAAAGACACCTGAATGTACTTTATTCCTATTTCTCCTGAACTAGGATCCATCCCCGAACTGGAACAAGTTCCTTTCGAGTTCGTATATAACCATACGATGGATTATCCAATAAAATGGGATCTTCGTAGTAATACGGAGTGTCCTGGAGAAATACAAAGGTGCTTTAGGATTGGCGAAGAAAAACTTGGTTTGGTCGTGAATATCAGTCGCAATTTACTTTGCCCTCCTACTAATCCCTTACTTTGTCTTAACTTAATACCTTCTGCACACCATCGTTATGCTAATTGGTTTTCTTCATTCCCCACCGTTCGGCACCGGCCTAAGGTTTGGAAGAAGACTATCCAATTTGCGTAATAGGTGTACTACTCCTAAACCAAGGAGTACTCGCAACCTGAGAGAAGGTAAAAGGAAAAGACAACTAAATAGTCCTATCCGTTTTCTCCAGAACCGGAAACCATCCTCGAATAAATTCTTTCGAGTTCGTATCTAACCATACGATGGTTTTGTCTAATGGAAGTGGACGTTCGTAGTAATACGGGGTGTCCTGGAGAAAAGGGTAAAAGTAGGAGTGGCAATGAAGTTTGCAACTTTGACAATCCAAAAGCCAGTGTTAAGAAGGTTCGGTCAACTTGGTCACTGAGTCATAGTCTAGGGTCGGGTCAATGGTCGCTGCCAAAGAGAGAGAGAAAAGAAACACTCAGCGTGCACTCTAACCTAGATCAGAATGGTTATCACTTTATCTAATCAGGAAGCCTCCCACCGTCACCTCAAATTCTCCTCCAAACCTGAAAGAAGAATTAGTCGGGATCACCCGAGGAGTAAACCAACTCATCAGTGGGAATCGTGACCCAACTATCATTGCATGATAACGTGACGGAATCCGCTCACGCTATCACACTCCAGAAGGTATGCGCATATCTGGCAAGTTTCAGTTCTTTCGAAACTCCCGATGTGATTTTTACCCCTAGGACCCAAGTGACCTTGACGAATAATCAACAAATCAAAAGGTCCTAGTCAAGTTCAACCCGTCATTATCTTGATTGCGTTAAACCCACCCGCACGACCCTTGACGAATAATCAACAAAGTCGTACGACTGTCCTAACCAATCCACATATCCATGCGACAAAAAGCATTCCAGAGCTACCGCACACTACGCCTCGGCGAATAGCAACGACAAACGTAGCGCGAATACTATGCAATACTAATCCGAAATGACGGAGGGCTACGAATGGTTTTTGGCGAAAAACCTTTTACCGTAATGAACTTGATATCGTTGAAGGAACTGGATAACTTTTGTAAAGATATAGTGACAAAAACCTTTGCTAAAGAGGTCACTCCTGGTGAAGGGATCTCGGCTCTTTCCCCGTAGAATAAGGTGCAGGATATTCCAACTGAATACTACGATGCAAAGCAAAAGTAATCGGCTATAGTGAAGTTAATGCCCTGACGCAAATTTCTGTCCAAGGGGTCACTCCCGGTGAAGGGATCTCGGCCATTGCCTCGTCGACTGAGGAGCAGGATATTCCAACTGAATACCACGATGCAAAACAAAAGTGAACGTCCTTGCAATAACAGCTTTTTGAAAAATTGTTCCAACAACATCAGAATAGGTTTGTTTATAACTTGCATTGATCCGAATCAACGCAGTCCCATCAATTAATCGCACCACAAAGAACGAAAATAATATGACGTACGTATATGACATCCGCATTCGCCACTGGGTCCCGTCATTACTCGTTAGGTTAGCTAACTAACGACAGAGCGGGGACTGGACTAGCGCGGATGCAAAACATATACAACATCTACTAATATATATACCAATATATTATATTCGCTCAAGGCGTGATAAGAATGCAACATCACAGAAATGTACAGCATCACAGAACAATACAGATATCTGGGATCCCCGGGTTTCACAGAGCCGCTGCTGAATCCCGACGTTCCCCTGGTCGTGTGGATAGCCTGTGCAATGAAATCCTAGACCCCTACGGGCGCGGCAAGTCACCCGCCAAGACCAGAAGCGAGGCAGTCCCCTCCAGCACCGTGAATGGACCACCCAGCACTTCACGGAATCCGGCAACTTGGGCACCCCTCCTGGGCAAACCTGTATCCCCTACGAGTGCGGCGAATAGCCCGCCAATCCTAGAGTGAAGCCCCCTCCGTCTCAATGCCATGAGATGCGGGCCCGTTGCCCTCTAGAACCCAGCTATCCGTGCACCCCTCCGCGGGGTAATACTAGTACAGAAAGTAAAATATACATACACCGGGTACATCGACCGCAACCAGGTCGTTCCCCAATAGAATAATACAAACAGGCAGTGACGGCAGTCCACATGTCGGACGCTCGCCCCGCAATATCAAATGTACATATAAAACAAAACTGTACTAATATTGCATCCAGGCTATACCCCATGACCGATCCGCAACAACACAGCAATACATAGAACATCAACGTGAAAGTCACGTTTGCAAATCCTTCTAACCGGGCTATAGCAGTTAGACTGGATTTAACGATCAAGTGACAGTCACGGTCGCAGATATAATGTAAATACTGTGAAATAATGTGTTTAAAATATCCGATCGATCAAATTTTAACAAGTGGGCCCCCAAGTACTACTGTAGCACATCAAGAAATTCTGGGCACAAAATTAATATTCCAGAAGCCCTAAAATCAACCCAGAGAGCAACTGCAGAAATTTCATGCAGTGATCTCAACATAGTGCGGCGGAACCGCGGCCCAAAGGGGTGTTTGGCCGCGGTTCTGCGCTCCCACTATGGATTCACTACATCGAATTTCTACAGTGTTCTTACAATTTCCAGTACATCACTTTTCTACAACCGGAAAAAATTTTCGAGCAAGGAAAAATTCAACAGAAAACTGATGTATGTGAAACGCGGATTTTGGAATTTTGGTCGATCGGAAAAGTAAAACACACTAGAACAAGCTAGGCAATGTTAATGGCGTGGCTCTGATACCATGTTGCGCCACGGCAGCGCCCCGGCCGTCTTACCGAGGCCAAAAATGCGGAATCAAAAATTTTCCTTACTTGGAAACTGGCGCTACCGCGGACAATAAAACCCGGATCGTAAACCATTAACCTATACTAGCTAACAAGAGATGGGAAGAGAAGTATACCAAGTGATCCGAGTCCTCCGGTCTTCTCGTCATCGTCCCGATCTCCCGCGGAAAGTCCTGTCTCCAAGTCATCGCCTCCTCGCCGGAAGGGCACCACGTCGCCAGCATCTTTTACGGGCTCCCACCTCAATACCGAGGCAACTCGGGCACGAAGCCGGCAAGTCGACGTGCCCAAGATTTGCTGTAGAATGTGTAGTGTAGAGGCTATGTCTCATTTAGGGTTTATGTTGCCTTGGAGGATGGAGGAAGAGGTAAAGAAAATTGGTGCTTTCAATTTTCTAGCAAGAAGAAGATGAGATGAAGAATTCCTCTCATAACCAAAATGAACTCTCTCATTCTTTTTCTCTCAAGTGAAGCTTCCTCTCTCAAAAATGGTGGAGGAAAGAATATCACACATGAGGGAGGTGAGTGTAGGTGAACAAAGGTGCTGACCACAACATAAAGCAAGTCTCACATCAAGGTAATGATAATTCTCTCAAATCAATTTCTAATCACTTCTAATCTCAAAAAGCAAGCCATCAAGAAAAGCAAAGATGCTTAACTTATCATAATGCCACAAGTGCAAGAAACCCCCCTCCACAAATGTTATTTGCAAACTTGCAAATAACCCCCTCCATCGGAAAAGTCCGGCCGGGAAAGAACAAAGGAAAACCGGTCGGGAAAGAATAAAGGAAAACCGGCCGGAACGGAATGCAAACTGGCAACTCCAGAAAACTGGTCCTGTAATAAATTACAGGAAAACCCCGATACTGTGCATACACACCCGCATCTGTATTCCTACGGGATACAAATGCAATGAGACAAAATCTACACTGTACTATACTAGGATCCGGCTTAAACCAAAGCCGGCTAGTAATATCCGTCCGATCCTGATCCGTGCAATACCGCACGTATCTGATCGAACCGTACCATATATCCATACGGCCACTAGTACAAACCGTCCGATCCTGATCCGTGCAATACCGCACGTATCTAATCGGACCCTGCCATATCTCCATACGGCCTCTACAGCGTTTCGCCCGAAAGCTTGAGTAACTGAAAGTGTGGTGGACTCTAAAGACTCGTCAATACTATGGCTGTGGATTTAACCACTAGCACGTCAGAGGTATTAGACAATACGTGACGGGCCACCAGCTATTGACCAAAAGGGACGTCGATGAGCGAACTCATCCTGACACCGTACTAAGCCTG
Organism: Agapanthus africanus; assembly: GCA_030015575.1. Lineage (NCBI taxonomy): Eukaryota > Viridiplantae > Streptophyta > Magnoliopsida > Asparagales > Amaryllidaceae > Agapanthus > Agapanthus africanus. The sequence goes on along the minus strand of JASDDO010000012.1, from coordinate 289,980,022 downwards.
TCAGTGACAATATCCGTACAGTCCGGTCCGTTCGTCTATGAGCATTGCATGGCGGGCCTAGGGGGTTGGAAAAAGTCAGACCCCCAAAAGCCGTACAAGTCGTGTCGGAGCGTAGCCCAGAACACCCTGAGATACTACTGGAATACCTACCAGTAAATCTCCTGCCTCGGCCGAGGGCTTTGTGTAATGGCTCTCCTAGACACAGCGCGACCTCTCCCCCAATACCGGGAGAGAGGAACCCCTGCAGATCCGCTCACTGCCTCCATATGGCTCGGGACTGTACCCAACTAAAACCTGTTTGCACGACTCCTTTGAGCCGTGGTTGGGTAGTAATCAAAGCACAGTGGGAACTCACACGAGACAAATGACGATCTCAGGTCGATGAACTAACCTGTACACATGTCACCAGGGAACTGCTATCTGGCATCTGGTATAAGACCAACTAGCATGTTCCCGGCGAGTCCTGTCCGGTGTACTCATAACCCAATGAGCACCTGTATACATCTTAGGTGAACCAACTGACACCAGTGGCTTGTGAGACCGGCCACCGCCCCTCGTCGGGGTCTCGACTGTATACACTAGTCTACTAATGGAGTATCGATGCCCAGTCTCGAAACCCCCACGACTAGGGACCTTTTAAGGATGTGCTTATAGACTACCAGCTCCCACGTATATGATCGCCCTCATACTGCTGGCAGTCAAGCAAGAATCCAACGGGCTCTATCAACGTGCAATAGCGACCTGTCAGGTCACCTAAAGAAGTACACGATGATAAAGGTAAACCAGATAGCATACTATCATCTCGAGTAAGACTGTCCTACCGGGATAGGTCCTCCCTCAATCATTGCAATCACGTGCCTGTGATCCAATAATTGACTCTGAGGGCACTATCTCCAACAATATGATCATCACCTGCCAACGGCGTATTGACGATTCTTTAGAGTCCTACACAGAGGTTTCTTGGCTCAGGCAAAACGGAGTAGAGTCACATATATGATATGTGCAGGACAGAGGATAATGCGATATGAGATACCATATTATATTCTCGAGATATTTAGATATGAACCGGGACATCGGATCAAGTGTTGATTCGATGAATCGGTACATGATATATTAGTCGGTTATATTCGATATAGCCGGATCGTCGGATCAAGTATTGATTCGATGATTTAATGTATAATGATATATATGATATATTGTTTTACATTATCTAATATTGGCTCGCTTTATTATTTCATTTTCTCACCGGATTAATACATTGATATATATGCGATATATGTTAATTGTATTATTTTCTTTTGTTGCAAATATATAATATATATGTGATATATATTATTGTGACATGATATGATTTATTATGAAACATGTTTAGGGATGATAAAAAGGGATTAGGGTTTGATTAGGGTTAGCTCCTTCTTGATTATACTAGAAGGATTTCCTTTTGTCTTGGTTAAGATATTATGGTTGATACTTATTCTTGACTCATTCTTAACCTAACCAAACCCTAGCTCTAGTTTATTCTCTACAAAGGTTAAGCCTATCATCCTTGACCATGGTTCCATATCAATCATATATTCTTATTTACTATTCATCACAAAAGGAATTATCTCATTATTCTTCATCTTCTTCTCTCTTGAGTTTTTGAGAGAGCTCACTTGTGATTTCTTTTTTGATGATTTCTTGTGAGAAAATGATATAAAAAGAAAGCATAAATACTACTCCATCATCCTCATCTAATCTAGCCCATTATATTTGGGTGTTCACCTCATTAGAGTGAGAGAGTTTGAGTTATAGCAACTTCGACGTAGATCATCAGAGAAGCGGAACACTACAAGCTAGCATGGATCGTTCGAGTCGTGGAGCCTCTCTTGAGTCCGGGAAATCGTGGATCGCGGCGAAGGGACTTCTACTCGGAGCTTGTGAAGCGAAGGAGCGGACTAAAAAGGTTGTAATCCCTCACACTTAGTATTAAAGATGTTATCTTGCATGTTAAACCCTAATAATCTAGCAAAGATCCGGGCTTTGGGTTGTTCGGCACATCTAAAATTTTATTCGGGCAAGTTTGATGCTTTATGAACCTTCAACAGAGTGCATAGGAACCCTACAGTGGTATCAAAGCCTAACTAGAGCATTAGGCGACGTGTTTACGAACTTAAAACTCCGATCGAACCCGAACCGACAAAATAAAACCCCTATCTGGATATTTTTCAAAAACCGTGATTTTTCAGAATTAAAAATTCCTAAAAAATTCAGCAGGGATTTATAAGAGTAATAGTGAAAAACGACAGGCTGAACCGTTGGTACCGCCGCGGAACCGCGGCCAATCCTTGCTTAGGCCGCGGAACCGCGGCCGTACTGTAGTGTTTGACTTTTTGTTTTCTACAGTTATGACCGTCTCTTTTATTTATAATTTTTGGGTATTTTTAATCTGACTCAATTGTTGAGTTTTCTGGGGTTTATTTTGTTATAGTAGATTCGATCGGAATATTTAAATTCGTTATTTTTCCGGATATTTAGAAACTGTTAAAAAGTTCGAACGGATATCATTAACTCACTTTTTCCCGACACGAAAAATTTTCAAGTGTTGAATCTTTTCTCGAGTTTAAATCTTTCGGAAATGCGTGCAAGTTTTGTGGTGGACCCTCTAGAAGACAACAAACCTTTACTCGATTATGTGACCGTCTTGAACTGCCTTTTGAACCTTCGGGTTTGGGGCAGTACGGCGTGCCACACGTGGGGTGTTGGCTTGACCCTTCTACGGCTGGACCGCTACTACTGTGACACATTCCGGATTATTTGAACTCCGCTCAAGTGTTGAGCAATTTAGAAAATTTTGGGTATTTGATTATCTGTTCGGAAAGTTTAATACTGTCTATTTATCTGGAATGTGATACAATATGTGGAATTCATTGTGTTAGGCATGAATGCAAATATGTGATATTTCGGATTTACGATGTCTAAAGTGATTGTGGATTCCAAATATTGTAGTTTTACAATTTCTTTTCTGTGATCGTAAGTGTAGTATGTAGTTGTATTGCCGGTCTTCGTTGCTATACATCTACGACGATCGGTGTATGCATACTTACTTACGTTGATGATATGTGATTTTATTTGTTGGTGTGATATGCTATATTGGATCGTCGTGTTCTGAATAGCAGGGGGTTTTATGTGAGTTGAGGGTTTTTATTTTCATTCATGTAAAATTCATTTGTATGTAATATTCTTTTATTGGAGCACTTCCGGGATGAGGTTGATGTCACCATTGTATATTATTTACTTTTCCGCATTAGGTAGACCCAAGGAGGGGAGCACAAGTAACCGGGTTCTAGGGTCCAGAGGCAGGCCATCTCGAGGAGTCGAGACCGGGTCTCCTAACCGTAGAATTTCTAGTGTTGCTTGCCGCTCTCGTAGGGGTCTTGGGATGTGGGTTTGGCTATTCATCGCGACCGTGGAATCCGTGTTTTAAACCGGCTCGTATTGAAAACACGGACGACCTAGTATATCCAATATTTCATATATGTTCTTCTGCTGCAATGTTCTGTGATGAGATCATATTACTGTTGGAGATAGTGCCCTCAGAGTCAATTATTGGATCACAGGCACGTGATTGCAATGATTGAGGGAGGACCTATCCCGGTAGGACAGTCTTACTCGAGATGATAGTATGCTATCTGGTTTATCTTTATCATCGTGTACTGCTTTAGGTGACCTGGCATGTCGCTATTACACGTTGATAGAGCCCCTAGGATTCTTGCTTGACTGCCAGCAGTATGATGGCGATCATATACGTGGGAGCTGGTAGTCTATAAGCACATCCTTAAAAGGTCCCTAGTCGTAGGAGTTTCGAGACAGGGCATCGATACTCCATTAGTAGACTAGTGTATACAGTCGAGACCCCGACGAGGGGCGGTGGCCGGTCTCACAAGCCACTGGTGTCAGTTGGTTCACCTAAGATGTATACAGGTGCTCATTGGGTTATGAGTACACCGGACAGGACTCGCCGGGAACCTGCCAGTTGGGATTATACCAGACGTCAGATAGCAGTTCCCTGGTGACATGTGTACAGGTTAGTTCATCGACCTGAGGATCGTCATTTGTCTCGTGTGAGTTCCCACTGTGCTTTGATTACTACCATACCACGGCTCAAAGGAGTCGTGCAAACAGGTTTTAGTTGGGTACAGTCCCGAGCCACATGGAGGCAGTGAGCGGATCTTCAGGGGTTCTTCTCTCCCGGTATTGGGGGTGAGGTCGCGCTGTGTCTAGGAGAGCCATTACGCAAAGCCCTCGACCGAGGCAGGAGATTTACTGGTAGGTATTCCAGTAGTATCTCAGGGCGTTCTGGGCTACGCTCCGACACGACTTGTACCGCTTTTGGGGGTCTGACTTTTACCAACCCCCTAGGCCCGCCATGCGATACTCATAGACGAACGGATCGGACTGTACGGATATTGTCACTGACAGGCTCAGTTGGGTGTCGGGGTGAGCTTCCTCATCGACGTCCCTTTTGGTCAATACCTGGTGGCCCGTCACGTATTGGCATATACTTCTGACGTGCTAGTGGTTAAATCCACAGCCATAGTATTGACGAGTCTTTAGAGTCCACCACACTTACAGTTACTCAAGCTTTCGGGCGAAACGCTGTAGAGGCCGTATGGAGATATGGCAGGGTCAGATCAGATACGTGCGGTATGGCACGGATCAGGATCGGACAGTTTTGTACTAGTGGCCGTATAGTTATATGGCAGGGTTCGATCAGATACGTGCGGTATTGCACGGATCAGGATCGAACGGTTTTTTACTAGCCGGCTTTGGTTTAAGCCGGTACTAGTTTAGTACAGTGTAGATTTTGTCTAATTGCATTTGTATCCGGTCGGAATACAGATGCGGGTGTGTATGCACAGTATCGGGGTTTTCCTGTAATTTATTACGGGACCAGTTTTCTGGAGTTGCCAGTTTGCATTCCGTTCCGGCCGGTTTTCCTTTGTTCTTTCCCGGCCGGACTTTTCTGATGGAGGGGGTAATTTGCAGTTTTGCAAATTACATTTGGTGGAGGTTTTATTTGTAAGATGTTTTATTATGAAAGCATCTTTTGATACCTTTCTTATCATTTGCTTTTTGTTGATGAGAAAGGATTTGATTCTTGATTAGAAGTGATGTGAGATTGTTATCATGATGTTTAGGATATAGTCACCACTTGCTTTACCCTACACTCACCTCCCTTCTTGCTTGATATTACCTCCTCCACCATTCTTATTTGGAGGGCAAGTTTTTCATTAGAAAAGAGAGAAGAAGAAAAAGAAAGAGAGAAGAAGAAAAAGAAAGAGAGAAGAAGAAGGAGAGAGTTCTTCATTCTTGAGAGTTTCATCTTCTTGATCTCATTCATGCTAGAAAAATGCAAGCACCATTTTTCTTATCTCATTTCCTCCATCAAGGCAACCAAAACCCAAGTGAGACACTACACTACACATTCTACAGCATATCTTGAGCATGTCGAGTTGCCGGCTTCATGCGTGAGTTGCCTCGGTATTGAGGCGGGAGCCCGTAAAAGAAGAAGGCGATGTGGTGCCCTTTCCAGCAAGGAGGGGACGATGTGGAGGCAACACTTTCCGCGGGAGATCGGGACGACGACGAGAAGACCGGAGGACTCGGATCACTCGGTATACTTCTTACCCTTTCACTTGATTGCTAGCTTTAGGTTAATGGTAAACGATCCGGGTTTTCATTGTCCGCGGTAGCGCCGGTTTCCGAGTAAGGAAAATTTTTATTCCGCATTTTGGCCTCGAGCAAGAGGCCGGGGCGCTGCCGTGGCGCAACATGGTATCAGAGCCACGCCATTAACCTTACCTAGCTTGTTCTAATGTGTTTTTCAATTCCGATCGACCGAAATTCCAAAAACCGTATTTTTCCTTCACATCAGTTTCTGTCGAAATTTTTTGGAGTCTAAAATTTTTTCTGGTGGTCTCAGAATGATGTGCAGGGAGTTCTAAGAATACTGGAAAAATTTGGTAAAGTGATCGTTCCGTACGACCGCGCAAGCGCGGCCTAAGCCCCTCATTGGCCGCGCTTCCGCCGCAAGAAGTAGGCTTCACTTCACCAATTTTTCTCAGTGGTCTTGTGGGCTTTAATTAGGGGTTTTGGAATATTAAAAATGGGCCCAGGTTTTCTGTAACTGCTACAGTATTGGTTGGGGGCCCACTAGTTAATTGTTTGATCGATCGGATATTTTAAACACATTATTTCACAGTATTTACATTATATCTGCGACCGTGAATGTCACTCGATCGGTAAATCCGGTCTAACTGCTATAGCCCGGTTAGCCGGATTTGCGAACGTGACTTTCACGTTGATGTTCTATGTTTATGCTGTGTTGTTGCGGATCGGTCGTGGGGATAGCCTGGATGCAATGCTAGTACTGTTTTGTTGTATTATGTACATTTGATATTGCGGGGCGAGCGTCCGACATGTGGACTGCCGTCACTGCCTGTTTGTATTATTCTTTTGGGGCACGACCTGGTTGCGGTCGATGTACCCGGTATATGTATATTTTACTTTTTGTACTAGGATTACCCCGCGGAGGAGTGCACGGATAGCCGGGTTCTAGGGGCAACGGGCCCGCATCTCATGGCATTGAGACGGAGGGGGCTTCACTCTAGGATTGGCGGGCTATTCGCCGCACTCGTAGGGGGTACAGGTTGACCCAGGAGGGGTGCCCAAGTTACCGGATTCCATGAAGTGCTGGGTGGTCCATTCACGGAGCTGAAGGGGGCTGCCTCGCTTCAGGTTTTGGCGGGTGACTTGCCGCGCCCGTAGGGGTCTAGGATTTCATTGCACAGGCTATCCACACGACCAGGGGAACGTCGTGTTTCAGCAGCGGCTCTGTGAAACCCGGGGCTTCCAGATATCTGTATTGTTCTGTGATGCTGTACATTTCTGTAATGTTGCATTCTTATCACGCCTTGAGCGAATATAATATATTGGTATATATATTAGTATATGTTGTATATGTTTTTCATCCGCGCTAGTCCAGTCCCCGCTCTGTCGTTAGTAAGCTAACCTAACGAGTGATGACGGGACCCAGTGGCGAATGCGGATGGCATATACGTACGTCAGTATATTTTCGTTCTTTGTGGTGTGATTATTTGATGGGACTGCGTTGATTCGGATTAATGCAAGTTAAACAAACCTATTCTGATGTTGTTGGAACATTTTTCAAAAAGCTGTTATTGCAAGGACGTTCACTTTTGTTTTGCATCGTGGTATTCATTTGGAATATCCTGCTCCTCAGTCGACGAGGCAAGGGCCGAGATCCCTTCACCGGGAGTGACCCCTTGGACAAAAAGTTTGCGTCAGGGCATTAACTTCACTATAGCTGATTACTTTTGCTTTGCATCGTGGTATTCAGTTGGAATATCCTGCACCTCATTCTACGGGGAAAGAGCCGAGATCCCTTCACCAGGAGTGACCTCTTTAGTAAATGTTTTCGTCACTATATTTTTATGAAAGGCTATGCTGTTCCTTCAACGATATCAAGTTCATTACGTTAAAGGTTTTTCGCCAAAAACCATTCGTAGCCCTCCGTCATTTCCTATGAGTATTATTTAGTATTCGTGCTGCGTTTGTTGACTCCGTCAAGGCGTAGTGTACGGTAGCTAAGTGGTGCTTGTTTGTTGCATAGATGGGATTGGTTAGGACAGTCGTGCGGCCTTGTTGACTCCGTCTAGGGCTCGTACGGGTGGGTTTAATGCAATCCAGATAATGACGGGATGAACTTGACTAGGACTCTTTGATTTGTTGACTCCGTCAAGGTCACTTGAGTCCTAGGGGTAAAAATCACATCGGGAGTTTCAAAAGAACTGAAACTTGCCAGGAATGCGCATACCTTCTGGAGTGTGGTGACGTGAGTGGATTCCGTCACGTTATCATGCGATGATAGTTGGATCCCGATTCCCACTGATGAGTTAGTTTACTCCTCGGGTAACCCCGACTAATTCTTCTTTCAGGTTTGGAGGAGAATTTGAGGTACAATGGGAGGTTTCCTGATTAGATAAAGTGATAACCATTCTGATCTAGGTTTGAGTGCACGCTGAGTGTTTCTTTTCTCTGTCTCTTGGTAGCGACCATTGACCCGACCCTGGACTATGACTCAGTGACCAAGTTGACCGAACCTTCTTAACACAGGCTTTTGGATTGTCAGAGTTGCAGACCTCATTGCCACTCCTACTTTTACCCTTTTCTCCAGGACACCCTGCAGTACTGCGAATCTCCACTTCCATTGGACAAAACCATCGTATGGTTAGATACGAACTCGAAGGACTTCGAGGATGGTTTCTGGTTCTGGAGAAAACGAATAGGATTATTCAGTTGTCTTTTCTTTTCACCTTCTCTCATTGCGAGTACTCCTTGGTTTAGGAGATAGTACACCTATTACGCAAATTGGATAGTCTTCTTCCAAACCTTAGGTTGGTGCCGAACGGTGGGGAATGAAGAAAACCAATTAGCATAACGATGGTGTGCAGAAGGTATTAAGATTAAGACAAAGCAAGGGATTAGTAGGAGGGCAAAGTAAATTGCGACTGATATTCACGACCAAACCGAGTATTTATTCGCCAATCCTAAATCACCTTTGTATTTCTCCAGGACACTCCGTATCACTACGAAGATCCACAGTTTATTGGATACTCCATCGTATGGTTATATACGAACTCGAAAGGAACTTGTTCCAGTTCGGGGATGGATTCTGGTTCAGGAGAAATAGGAATAAAGTACATTCAGGTGTCTTTTATCTTCACCTTCTCTCGCATTGCGAGTGTTCCTAGGATTAGGACAGTACACCTTTTATGCTTATTGGATAGTCTTCTTCCAAACCATAGGCTGGTGCCGAACGGTAGGGAAGGAAGAAAACCATTTGGCCTAATGGGGTGTACAGAAGGTAATGACTAAAGACATACAAAGGGATTTGGAGAAGTGGCAAAGAATTATACGGTTAAAGTTGTGAATCTGGATAATGGAAGAGGCATTACTAGGAATACCAGGATACCCCAACGAAACATTTCAATGTTTCAGTTTCACCGTGTACTGTTAATGGAAAACTGATTTCCCAGTTAGACACTTGTTCCAGGGTATGTATTTACCAGGTATGATTCTCACATCTGTATGGTTTTACAGATGATGAGTGGGAGTAAGTTATTGGGAATTAGGTGACCATCCTCATTATATCGGGATTCGTTGTAATCGGTGATATTTGAGGAGATCATCTGGGCTGTTTGCCGGTCGGCAAATATTTGGTTTTGAATATCCGCTGTTGTGCACCAATTTCAAATTGTTATATCTGTACGTCTATTTTTATAGAGTGAGATATACCTTTTGATATTATGTCGATGACATTTACCTATATCAGTGGATGGTTAGGTAAGGAGCACTAAACAGCGGTGTAATTCTTCTTAACCATAAGTACAGTTTTCAACCTACGACGCACATTGAAAGAGTTGTTAGACTCAGCGGACTTATACAGAGTATTGTATGTTGTCCAAGGTCCATTAGGACGGAGGGGTAGGTCCTCGTACTATATTCGGTTTACTTATGACTTCTCTAGCTCTTAGACATGTGTTTCGTGGAAACACAGGGTCTAAGTTTTGAGGAGTTATAGGTATTTGAATAGAGTAGAGAACCAGGTATAGCAAGTATCGGGATTTTTCAAAGTGATCGAAGATGTAGATACTTGTGTATGGTATTCAGTTGATAGTAATGATAAAGAGAAACTGCTTCTCTTTCAGGTTACTCATAATTGGAAGCATTCCTAAGTTGAGTAACGCTGATCGGCCTCCTTCCATTTAGTTTACATGCACTGGAGACAGCTGCATGATTTGAATCTGGTTCAATTAAATCAGTGCCTCTGGTTCTATATTGGATATAGGACAGTTCATATCTTGACATTGTTAAGGTACGGGGAGTTGTCCGGCTTATGCTTAAAACCAGACACTGGACAACTCAAGGCATGTTTCTGTAATGGTTGTTTGTGGGTTGACCCAGGCTATGACGAGGGTTGACTTTCTACCATCTGGATGAACAATAGCAATATTGTTCTAGACTCGCCACAGTTTTATTAAAAATGGATTTTTTCAAAAACAGTAGTGGGAGTATGGTAGAACTGGAAGTGATTCCAGAACCGCAAACGATTACTGAAGATTTGATAAGGAACCTAAAGATTCAATCTGGATTGACATTCCGTTGGCCAATCCGCAGATAAGGTGGGTAACTTCAGGCACCCGAGAGGTACTCCGGTAGCCTCAAGGACGGTGACAGGGAAGTTCTTGTTTACCCACACTTGCCATTGCTGTTGTTCCAGGCTACGAGACCCGGCAGGAGGATGAGTATAGCGTCGTTCTAAACTAGCTTTAGAAGTGCACGTCTATATGACTCTGCCAGAGGGTTGTCGTAGTCAGTGGGAGCAGCGAAAGCATTGGTGGACATCAGGCTTATGTCTATTTATAGACTAAAGCAGATGTAGCGGAGATAGATCATCTATTTCTGACGTGACAGTCATAGGTTTGACTTCATCAGAATAGGGGATGGATCTGTTGAGAAGGTAGTAGGGTGTGATATCCTGGTATTTGGATGACATACACAAAGTAGGAAAAGAAACTCCTATACTACGATCGGTTATACTTTGGTCGTCACACAGTGGTTTCTCCACAAGGGACTTGGACATTATAAAAGACATACTGGTTACTAGATCTATGTTTTTAGATCTAGATTTGGGTGGTTTCCCAATCTGGGTACCTTGACAGCATTCTATGAGTATTTAGAATGGACGACTCCTGGCACGGTAGTGCACCTGAAGTTGATGGAGTCACCCTCTCTAAAGGTGTCTTATAGACTGAAGGGGAGAGGGATACTCATGATTGGCAGATCACTTGCTTAGGCAATTGAGTCAATCATGAGATGTCAAGTACCACACCAGATGTTGTTCTTGCACTAGATGCAATAAGTTGATATTGATCCAATCCTGGAGAAACAGTCGGAAGCAGTCTTAGAACATAAGTGGATGTTCTAGGGATATGATAACGACAGCCTCATTTGGGAGACAGTTATCATTCCAGGCTTCCAAGGTGACATGGACGACAAGGAGGTTGTCAGAGTTATAGTTTTCCATTCTGACGAGGGGCAGTATTTTGGACAGGTGGTCCAAGGCAATACTGAGGGTGGCATGGCGCAGGATACTGATTGAGTTCAGTTGACGATACAGTCTAAGAAGTTTGGATTTGGAGTTCATTTATGAGCTAGGTCCCATCAGACATCCAGACGTTCCAAGACAGGTATTGCTCATTTCGGGAGATGGCTTTCTCCGCGAACTTGAGATATAGAGAGACATAGAAAGAAACTTCTCTGCGGATCCACTCACTGAGGCTATTCCTCGAACGCAATAGTTTCGCAAACGAGCTTTGTGAGACTGACTAGTAGAGGAGTTGGGTGTTCAGTATCACACGGGCTGTGAGTATGCGGCATCGCAATAATTAGCCTTGAGTGTAAGTGGGAGATTGTTGGAGATAGTGCCCTCAGAGTCAATTATTGGATCACAGGCACGTGATTGCAATGATTGAGGGAGGACCTATCCCGGTAGGACAGTCTTACTCGAGATGATAGTATGCTATCTGATTTATCTTTATCATCGTGTACTGCTTTAGGTGACCTGGCATGTCGCTATTACACGTTGATAGAGCCCCTAGGATTCTTGCTTGACTGCCAGCAGTATGATGGCGATCATATACGTGGGAGCTGGTAGTCTATAAGCACATCCTTAAAAGGTCCCTAGTCGTAGGAGTTTCGAGACAGGGCATCGATACTCCATTAGTAGACTAGTGTATACAGTCGAGACCCCGACGAGGGGCGGTGGCCGGTCTCACAAGCCACTGGTGTCAGTTGGTTCACCTAAGATGTATACAGGTGCTTATTGGGTTATGAGTACACCGGACAGGACTCGCCGGGAACCTGCCAGTTGGGATTATACCGGATGTCAGATAGCAGTTCCCTGGTGACATGTGTACAGGTTAGTTCATCGACCTGAGGATCGTCATTTGTCTCGTGTGAGTTCCTACTGTGCTTTGATTACTACCCTACCACGGCTCAAAGGAGTCGTGCAAACAGGTTTTAGTTGGGTACAGTCCCGAGCCACATGGAGGCAGTGAGCGGATCTTCAGGGGTTCGTCTCTCCCGGTATTGGGGGTGAGGTCGCGCTGTGTCTAGGAGAGCCATTACGCAAAGCCCTCGGCCGAGGCAGGAGATTTACTAGTAGGTATTCCAGTAGTATCTCAGGGCGTTCTGGGCTACGCTCCGACACGACTTGTACCGCTTTTGGGGGTCTGACTTTTACCAACCACCTAGGCCCGCCATGCGATACTCATAGACGAACGGACCGGACTGTACGGATATTGTCACTGACAGGCTCAGTTGGGTGTCGGGGTGAGCTTCCTCATCGACGTCCCTTTTGGTCAATACCTGGTGGCCCGTCACGTATTGGCATATACCTCTGACGTGCTAGTGGTTAAATCCACAGCCATAGTATTGACGAGTCTTTAGAGTCCACCACACTTACAATTACTCAAGCTTTCGGGCGAAACGCTGTAGAGGCCGTATGGAGATATGGCAGGGTCAGATCAGATACGTGCGGTATTGCACGGATCAGGATCGGACAGTTTTGTACTAGTGGCCGTATAGTTATATGGCAGGGTTCGATCAGATACGTGCGGTATTGCACGGATCAGGATCGAACGGTTTTTTACTAGCCGGCTTTGGTTTAAGCCGGTACTAGTTTAGTACAGTGTAGATTTTGTCTCATTGCATTTGTATCCGGTCGGAATACAGATGCGGGTGTGTATGCACAATATCGGGGTTTTCCTGTAATTTATTACGGGACCAGTTTTCTGGAGTTGCCAGTTTGCATTCCGTTCCGGCCGGTTTTCCTTTGTTCTTTCCCGGCCGGACTTTTCTGATGGAAGGGGTAATTTGCAGTTTTGCAAATTACATTTGGTGGAGGTTTTATTTGTAAGATGTTTTATTATGAAAGCATCTTTTGATACCTTTCTTATCATTTGCTTTTTGTTGATGAGAAAGGATTTGATTCTTGATTAGAAGTGATGTGAGATTGTTATCATGATGTTTAGGATATAGTCACCACTTGCTTTACCCTACACTCACCTCCCTTCTTGCTTGATATTACCTCCTCCACCATTCTCATTTGGAGGACAAGTTTTTCATTAGAAAAGAGAGAAGAAGAAAAAGAAAGAGAGAAGAAGAAGGAGAGAGTTCTTCATTCTTGAGAGTTTGATCTTCTTGATCTCATTCATGCTAGAAAAATGCAAGCACCATTTTTCTTATCTCATTTCCTCCATCAAGGCAACCAAAACCCAAGTGAGACACTACACTACACATTCTACAGCATATCTTGAGCATATCGAGTTGCCGGCTTCATGCGCGAGTTGCCTCGGTATTGAGGCGGGAGCCCGTAAAAGAAGAAGGCGATGTGGTGCCCTTTCCGGCAAGGAGGGGACGATGTGGAGGCAACACTTTCCGCGGGAGATCGGGACGACGACGAGAAGACCGGAGGACTCGGATCACTCGGTATACTTCTTACCCTTTCACTTGATTGCTAGCTTTAGGTTAATGGTAAACGATCCGGGTTTTCATTGTCCGCGGTAGCGCCGGTTTCCGAGTAAGGAAAATTTTTATTCCGCATTTTGGCCTCGAGCAAGAGGCCGGGGCGCTGCCGTGGCGCAACAATTACTGCGTGAGACGGATACTTATATTATATATATATATGCTGATGTATAAATATTACTGCTTTCGTTTCTTCTGTGATGCTTAGAGTTGTAGAATCTAAAACTTTATAAAAAGGGTAGCTACAGTTTTGCTTTGCATAGCGGTATATATGATATACCCTGCACCTTATTCGATAAGGAAAGAGCCGAGATCCCTTCACCGGGAGTGACCTCTTTAGCGAAACTGGCAGATGCTACAAAACTCGGTTTGTCTTTTGATTGCTTTTAGAGTTTTTGCTTTGCACAGTGATATATATGATATGTCCTGCACCTTATTCGATGTGAAAAGAGCCGAGATCCCTTCACCGGGAGTGACGTCTTTAGCAAAACTAATGAAAGCCTAAAAACCACTCCATTTCAAAATTTTACATGATTCTACGACGATATCAAGTTCATTACGCTCATGGTTTTCTGAAAAACCTTCGTAGCCCTCCGTCATTTCAGATAGATATTATTTAGTATTCGTTCTATGTTTGTTGACTTAGTCAAGGCGTAGTGTACGGTAGCTAAGTAGTGTTTATCTGCTAAAACATGAGATGTGATTGGATTAGGGTATTCGCACGGTCTTGTTGACTCAGTCAAGGGTCGTACGGGTGGGTTTAATTCAATCGGGAAATGTACGGGTTGAACTTGACTTGCGATTTATGGTTTGTTGACTTAGTCAAGGTCATAGATCGCTAGGAGCAAAATATTATCGGGAATTTCAAGTGTTGAAATTTGCAATGAGATTGCATACCTCCTATGAGATAGTTGGATCCCGATACCCACTGCGAGTAAGAGTTACTCCTAGGAGAGTTTTACACAGGGCAATTAGCCAATCAAGTAGGTATCTAGAAAAGTGTTAACGGGGTTACGCCTCTTGGAAAATGAGGTTTACTTTAATTAGGTCCGTGCGAAAGCACGGGGAACCTCCCTCAAGTACCGACACTGATCTGGCTGAAAGATTGACGAAATTGTAGGGTGTAATTAATCCCGGCTAATCTTACCTTTTAGGGTTTGAAGGTAGATTTGATAAAAACAGTGGGAGACATCCTGATTAGATAAGATAATAACCAATCTAATCTGGCAAGAGCATACGCTAAAGTGCTTTCTTCTCTCTCTCTCTCCAGGTAGCGACCATGTCAGGCCATAATCAAGATAATAATATGGATGTATTGACTGAACCTGCTTATTATACTGAGCAGGGGAACGTTGGACCCGTTCTTTCTTATAAAAGTTATAAGACTGAACAGGGAATAGGAGAATATCTGGATTCTCAAGCCGCCTAAAAGAACATGCATGCTGATGCATCTTCTTCAGGTGTGTTAGTTATTGAGAAATGTTTCTCAGTTCACCCTACGTCCTGGGTATTAGATACCGGATCTGGATCCCACATATGTAAATTGTTACATGGGCTACGAAAAGGTAGAGAACTGGGAAAGGGTGATCATTCCGTTCAAGTAGGAAACGGTGCAAGTATTGCAGCCAAAGCAGTTGGCAAATATCACCTTGTATTACCAAGTCGTAATACACTGATTCTAAATGAGTGCTATTATATACCGAACATGATGTGCAACATTATATCAGTTTCTTTATTAAGTAAAGAAGGATATAATTTTGTAGTAAAGGATAATGTTATGAACATATTCCAAGATCAAAAGTTGATTGCATCAGGCTCGTTACATAATGGCATATTCATTCTAAATCAGAATACAGTCCTCAATATACAAAACACACACAAGAGGAAAAGTTCAGAAATGAACGAATCCTTCTTGTGGCATTATAGACTTGGCCATATCAAAGTGACACGGCTAGCTAAGTTACATAAAAATGGATATTTGAATTCATTCGAATTTTCATCTTATGATACTTGTCATTCATGTCTCAAAGGAAAAATGACCAAAGCTCCGTTTAGTGGACACAGAGAAAGAGTTACGGAACTCTTAGGACTGGTACATAGTGATGTATGCGGTCCCATGTCAACACACGCCAGGAACGGTTCTTCCTACTTCATTACATTCAATGGCGATCTCTCTAGATAGGGGCATGTGTTCCTGTTGAAACACAAGTCTGAATCTTTTGAGAAATTCAGAGAATATAAGCATGAAGTAGAGAATCAAACGGGCAAAAGTATTAAGATTCTTCGATCTGATCGAGGAGGTGAATACTTAAGCAATGAGTTCCTAGATTATCTAAAAGAGAATGGGATTCTCTCTCAGCTTACTCCTCCTTATACACCACAGCACAACGGTGTATCGGAACAAAGAAATCGCACTCTATTAGATATGGTGCGATCTATGATGAGCGAAGCTGAGTTACCTATTTCCTTCTGGGGGTATGCGCTTGAGACAGCCATATACATATTGAATCTAGTTCCGTCTAAATCTGTACCTACCACACCATATGAGATATGGATCGGGAAGAGACCATATTTTAAACGAGTTAAGATATGGGGTTGTGCGGCCTATGTCAAAAGGCAAAATCCGGACAAACTCGAGGCACGGTCAGTTCTTTGCAAATTTGTGGGATATCCAAAGAATTCTCAAGGATATTTTTTCTACCACGTTGAGGAACAAAAAGTGTTTGTTGCTCAACATGCCACCTTTTTGGAAAAAGAATTTCTTGCAAAAGAAATTAGTGGCAAAGAGGTAGAGCCGGAAGAGGTTCCAGCACTACAAACTACAACTGATGATTTGTTGGAACCAGAAGATTCAGTAGTACCCGACGAACCCCAGCCTCTACGCCGATCTAGTAGGATTTCTTGTCCACCTGAGAGATACTACGGTTTTCTCATTGATGGTGGAAGCGAGGATTGCCTCATGGAAGATGATGACCCGACTAGTTTCGAGCAGGCCATCACGAGTGGTGACTCTGTGAAACGGCTGGATGCAATGCGATCTGAGATGGAATCCATGTACAACAATAAAGTATGGACTTTGGAAAATGCTCCTGAAGGGGTAAAACCCATTGGGAGCAAGTGGATTTTTAAAAAGAAATTTGGTGTAGATGGAAAAGTTGAGACTTTCAAAGCTAGACTTGTAGCAAAGGCTTTTCGTCAAAGACCAGGTGTGGATTATGACGAAACCTTTTCTCCAGTAGCTATGCTTAAGTCCATCCGGATCTTACTTGCTATTGCTGCATACCATGACTACGAAATCTGGCAAATGGATGTTAAGACCGCCTTTCTAAATGGTGATTTAGAAGAGTGCGCGTACATGACTCAGCCAGAGGGCTTCGTAGATAGTGGGAGCAGCGGAAAGGTGTGCAAACTGCTTAAATCCATTTATGGGTTAAAGCAAGCATCGCGGAGTTGGAACATCTGTTTTGATGTTGTAGTCAAAGAGTTTGACTTCATAAAAAACATAGATGAACCTTGTATCTATAAGAAGGTGGCAGAGAGTAAGGTTGTCTTCCTCGTATTGTACGTGGATGACATACTCTTGATAGGAAATGATATTCCTATGCTGCAATCAGTCAAGCTCTTCTTATCACAAAGATTCTCAATGAAAGATCTAGGTGATGCCTCCTGCCTATTGGAAATCATGATCTATAGAGATAGATCTAAACGGATATTGGGATT
Source organism: Agapanthus africanus (assembly GCA_030015575.1). Lineage (NCBI taxonomy): Eukaryota > Viridiplantae > Streptophyta > Magnoliopsida > Asparagales > Amaryllidaceae > Agapanthus > Agapanthus africanus. The sequence goes on along the minus strand of JASDDO010000012.1, from coordinate 289,962,649 downwards.
GTCCTAATCCAGGTACATTGACACCATACTAAAAAGGTTTAGTATGGAAGAATCCAAGCGTGGGAACCAACCCACGATCTTTGGACTCACTCTCTCCAAAGAGATGTCACCCAAGACTGATTTGGAGAGAGCTCGCATGCAAGGGATACCCTATGCTTCGGCAGTAGTCACTATCATGTATGCGATGCTATGTACCAGACCCGATGTAGCATACTCACTAAGTGTAGTGAGTCGGTATCAAGCAGATCCTGGAGTGAGTCACTGGACAGCTGTGAAGAACATTCTCAAGTACTTGCGAAGGACTAGAGACATGTTCTTGGTGTATGGTAACGGAGAACTCCGGGTGGAGTCCTTTACCGATTCCATCTTCCAAAGTGATAAGGACGACTATAAGTCGCACTCGGGATTTGTCTTTACCCTCAATGGAGGGGCGGTATGTTGGAAGAGTTCCAAACAGGATACCGTTGCAGACTCGATGATGGAGGCTGAATACATCGCTGCCAACGATGCTGCCAAAGAGGCTGTCTGGGTTAAAAAGTTCATTAGTGAACTTGGTGTGGTTCCATCCATTGAGCATCCAATACTTTTGTATTGCGATAACAATGGAGCTGTGGCTTTGGCTAAGGAACCCAGATCCCATCAGAAGTCCAGACATATTCTGAGGCGGTATCACCTGATCAGGGAGATAATTGATCGCCGGGAGATCGAGGTCAGGAGAGTAGATATGAAGGACAACACTGCGGATCCACTCACGAAGGCCATTCCCCAGATACAGTTTGAGAGATTATTCAGGATGCTAGGTATGAGATACTACAGCAGCTGGCCGTAGTGCAAGTGGGAGATTGTTAGTTATGTATATGCCTTAGAGGCCATTGTTGTACATATGATGTATATTATGATGGATGCTTGGATATATACAGAGAGGACTTTCTTGCTCATCATGATAGTATGCTATTTGGTTTCACTTTATCTTACCATGTTGACTTTTATTGGTTTACTGTTTTTCTTTCACATGTTGATAAAGCCCTTAAGATCTGTACTCAACTACTGGGATTATGATAAGATCATACTAGTGGGGCCACGGTAGTCGATGAGTACATCCTATAACTGTTCTTAGTCGAGGGTATATCGAGACAGGGAATCGAAACACCCGAGTAGACTAGCGTATACGCATCTTGACCCATATGATGGACGATGGATGATCCCATATCCATCGGTGTTTGACATCAAGGATGGTGTACGGGTGCTTAGTTGAGACTGGGTACACTGGACGGACTCGCCGAGAACTCCCAGATGGTGATATACCACACGTCAGATGGAAGTTCTCCGGTGACACCGGTACAGGGTAGTCTGTAGATCCGAGATCGTCATAGAGTCTTGTGTGATCCCCACTGTGCTTTGATTTCCACCTTACCACGTCTAAGAGGGCGTGCAAAACGGTGGCTTTTGGGTACAGTCCCGAATCACATGGAGGCAATGAGCGATAGGAGGGGATTCGTCTCTCCCGGTATAGGGAGTTGATGTTGTGCTGTGGTCGATTGGCTATAACTGTAAGTCCCTGGCCAGGGCTGATATAGAGATATGCTGGTAAGTGTTACCAGTAGTTTCTCGACATGTTATTGTTAGTGTATATGCCCTAGAGGCCATTACTGTATCATACTAGTTTGTATATTACTTAATGGAAGCTTGGGATATTCACCTTGTATTGACAATCTTGCTCAAAATGGTAGTATGCTACTTTGTTTGTTTCTACTTTAATATGTGCATGTGTTTCCTTTAGCATATTGCTTATACATATTAGTAGAGCCCTTAGGATCTTTGCTTGATTACCAGCGTTGTGATGGCAGTCACACTCGTGGGGGCTGGGTAATCCACAAGCACATCCTTATACAGGTCCCTAGTCGTAGGACTATCGAGACAGGGCATCGATACTCCGGAGTAGACTAGCGTATGCGCTTTTCATCCCAGTGTGGGAGACGTTCTGTCCCACAACCGCCAGTACGTCGTACTTGAGATAGTATGCTGGTGCTCGTTAGGTTACTAGTACACTGGACAGGACTCGTCGGGAACTGATTGGTTGGTACTATACCTATCGTCAGTTATCAGTTCCTAGGTGACATGAGTACAGCTTAGTCCGCTGACTTGACACTGTCACTTCGCCTCGAGTGTGTTCTCACTGTACTTTGATTACTACCCTACCACGGCTCAAAGGAGTCATGCAAACAGGTAGTAGTTGGATGCAGTCCTGAAGCACTTAGAAGCAGTGACGGTTAGACAGGATTCGACTCTCTCGGTATTGAGGGTTGACATCGCGCTGTGTCTAGGAGAGCTATTACACAAGTAGTCCCTGGCCAGGGCAAGCGAGATATAGTGGTAGGTTTCCAGTGTTATCTCAGGGTGTTCTGGGCTACACTCCAGCATGACTTGTACCGCTATTAGGGGACTGACGTTTACTGCCCCCTAGGCCCGCCATGCGATGTACTCAGACGAACAGACCGGAATGTACGGAGATTATCACATTCAGGCTCAGTAGGAGTTCAGATGGGTTTCACCTCGTCCGTCTTCTTATCGGCATCTACCTGGGGGCCGTTACGCACAGCTAGTGCCGCTTGGGGTCTGTGGTTAAACCCACTGCCAGCGTAGTGTCGAGTCTTTAGAGTCCTATACAGAGAGCTATTCACCATTAGGCAAAAGAGTAGAGATCGCATGGTTTTGCGACAGGTCGCATGGTTTTGCGACAGGGTTCAGTCACATCCGTGCACTTGTGCACGTCTAGTGTCCGGACAGATAACACTAGCGGGCTTTGGTTTAAGCCAGATCCTAGTGTATGCTTTGGGGTTGGTTTTATCTCGTTTGTATCCGTGTTCCTCGGAACGCGGATGCGGGTGTGTATGCACGGTTGACAGAGACAGAGGCAGAGGATTCTCATTAGGGTTGTTGACTGTTGACTTTTGATAAACCCTAATGAGAATTAGAATTATGATTAACAATAATATTAATTAAGTATTATAGTGACATAGTTAGGATTGAAAGGTTGACCTTGTTGACTTGTTGACTTTTGTTGACCGGTTGACTAGGTTGGACTTGCTGACCACCATCATGACAATGGCTATCATTTGTTTGCATTGACTTGTGCTTGCTTGATGCTTCACAAATTGCATTTTATGCAAGAAATGATATTGTCATTTGTCATGATACCAACCATCACATTATACTCAATTATTATTACTTGTTATCATAATTTTGGATAATGAGAGGTGAGATGAGAAGAGGTTGACTCACTTTTCATTTGGCTTTCTCTCTCTTGAGCTCTCTCATTCTCAAGCTCTCCCTCTTCCTCTTGCTCTCTCTAGCTCAAGGCAAACCCCTCTCATGAGTTGAGAACCATTGCCTTAGAGATAAAAACACCAAAATAATCCTCTACTCATCCTAGTTCCCAAGGCCTAGCAAGACAAGTGTTCTAGTTTCTTCAAGTTCGAAGAAGAAGCCAAAAGGTAGAACCTTTCGGGTGGATCCATCTTCGGCGCGAGAAGACGACGAGGGGAGGCCGGTCCGTACACCACAAGAGTTGAAGACGAAGGAGTTCAAGAAAGGTATAACCCCCTAACCGAGTAGATAAAACTCCTAGTTAGGTTGTTAGGTAGTTGTTTAACAAATATCCATATTTTGAGTCCATGTTACCACCCTAGCAAAAATCATTTTTCACTAATTCCGCAACCCCGTAAGTACCGGGGAAGGGTAGCATGGACTTACAGTGGTATCAGAGCCTAGTTAAACACTATCTAACATGTTAGCAAAGTAACTAGAAATTCGATCGGAGAAAAAGTCGCGAAATACACCCGGAACTCAAACTTTCTGTCGATTTTTAAAGTGCAGTTAAAATTATTTGACATATACCAAAACTCGACTCAGGGTTTTTATAGTATACTACAGAAAAATGATCCACAGAGCTGGCCAACTCATCGCGGTTCCGCGGCAAGAACAGATTCTTGCCGCGCATCCGCGGCCGAGTTGACTCGGCCGTGGATCGGTTTCACTGCAGTATACTCTATGGGGTATTTTGGGATTTTTGGAGAATGTTTTTTCACCCCAGATTTTCCAGAAAGCAAAATTTGTTTTTGGGGCTTAAAAAACCGTATTTTGAACGAGTTTCTAAAGACTGAAGCTGACGGGTTTATATCTGTGATGTGTTATATGTATTGAACGTCTGCTAATCGCTATACGTCGATTAGTGGGGGTTATACATATCTGTGATCTGTAATGTTGATGGTATGTGTATATGAATTCATTGGATTGTCGCGGGTGAATAGCCGGGGGGTTGTGAGATGAGAGTTTTCTTTTCTTTCAATTCATGTAAAATTTGTAATTGATGTAATATTATTTATTTGGCCGCACAACCGGGGTGAGGTTGTAGCCGTCATTGTATAATTTCTTTTACTGTTTTTGCTCCTAGGATAGACCCATGGAGGGGTGCACAAACTATCGGGTACCTCGAAGTGCCATGTGGCCTACTCACGAGTTGAGGGAGGTTGCTTCGCTTCGGGTATTTGGCGGGTAGTTTGCCGCACCCGTAGGGGTCTTGGGTGGGGTATTGGCTATTCACCGGGACCGTGTAATCCGCTTTTCGTTACAGGCTCGTACGAATTGCGGATTCCTAGTATATCCAATGTTTTCATCTGCGATCTGGATTGGCTATCATTGCAATATATCTATATATGAAAACTATTTAGGCGTTGCTTATGTTTTGCATCCGCGCTAGTCCAGCCCCCGCTCTGTCGTTAGTTAAGTAACCTAACTGGTAATGACGGGACCCCGTGGCGAATGCGGATGGCATAAGCGTACGTTATATTTTGGTTGTTTTCTGCAATGGTAAGATTAAATGATGGGACGCATTAAAAAGAATTAATGCAAGAAAATAAACCAAAGTAAAGTCGTTGGAACACTTTCAAAACCACTTGATTCTTTTCAAAAACCAACTTTAAATGCGGAGCTTGAGCCACTCCTTTTAAAAGCTATCTCGTTCCATCGATTATATCAAGTTCACTACGTTCACGGTTTCGCCAAAACCATTCGTAGCCCTCCGTCGTTTCACATGAATAGTCAACAGTATTCAAGCTATGTTTGTTGGCCAAAGTCAAGTCATAGTGATTGGTAGCTATTGGGTATTCATGTGCATCATAGATAGATGCGTTGGTTTGGGACAGTCGTACCGTCTTGTTGGCCAAAGTCAAGGGTAGGTACGGGTGGGTTCAAATTAACCTGGAGAATGACGGGTAGAACTTGACATGTGACTTATGATTTGTTAGCCAAAGTCAAGGTCATAAGAGCATGGGGCAAAAATCCACATCGGGAGTTTCAAAAGAACCTGAAACTTGCTAGCGCTGCATACCATTTGGAGCATGATGATTCTAGTAGGATTCCTTCAGTTTTGTCATGCGATGATATTTGGATCCCGATCCTACTGTGAGTATATGCTACTCCTCGGAAAATTTCTCACTTAACGATCAATGCTATAAACCAAGTAGGTGTCTAGAAAGGTGTTAGCGGGGCTACGCCCCAGGGAATAGAGGTTATTTAATTAAGGAACTTCGCGAAAGTGTTGGAAAACCTCCCTCGAAGTACCAACACTGGCCTGGCTGAACGGTTAAGCCAGTATTGTACGATGAGATTGATTCCGACTAATTCTTCCTTTTTGGTTTGAGGAGGATTTGAGATACAGTGGGAGCCATCCTGTTTAGACAAGCTAAAAACCACTCTAAACTTGCAAGAGCATCTTGCTGAGTGTTTCTTCTCTCTCTCCTAATTGCAGCGACCAATCGACATGACCGGACTTAAGTTACTTCTAGATAAAAACATACTGACAGGGCCAAACTACAAAGATTGGCTCAGGAATGTCAAAATGGCAATCACTTACGACAAGCTGGGGTATCTTCTTACCACCAAAGCTCCCCCTGTCCCAGGTCCCACCTCCAGCGTCGCGGATAGGGAAATCCGTAAGACCTGGGAGATCGATTGCGCGAAGGCCAAGTGCCTCGTTCTTACCTTTATGGACAATGAACATCAGAGGAGGCACGAGAATATGGACCTCGAATCCATATTTCTCCATACAAAAGAAATGTATGGAGAGCAATCTCGTATCGCAAGATACGAAGTGTCGAAGAAGCTATTTTCGGCAAGGTTGGCCATCGGATCATCGGTAGCGGAACACGTGCTTAAGATGATTGGCTTCATTGAGGAGCTCGCGGACCTTGGGACCACGTTAGAGAATGAGCTCTATACGGACTTGATTCTCCAGTCCCTTCCTTCCACTTACGCCCAGTTTATCCTGAACTTCAACTTGCAAGGAAAAGAAGTTGAACTTCCGAAGCTCCTCAACATGCTGAGGAGTGCAGAGGCCACCCTACAGAAAGGTACGGATACATCCACTTTGTTTGTAGGAGGATCTTCCTCTTCTAAGTCCAAGGCGAAAGCCAATGGAACGAAGAAGAAAGCCCCCGCCAAAACAAGGGGCGGTGTTAGTAAAGTGGATACGAAGGGAAAAGCAAAGGCAACAAAGATAGCGGGGCAGCTTGTGGGTAAGGAAGAATGCTTCTATTGTCATAAGAAGGGACACTGGGAGAAAGATTGCAGGGCTTGGAAGGCCAGAAACCAGGATCCGAAGCAAGTTGCTGCTTCGGCTTCAGATGTGTATGTTATTGAAAACTGTCTTTCAATAAACTCTACTTCCTGGGTATTGGATACCAGATCAGGATCTCATATCTGTAATTCTTTGCAGGCACTGAGAAAGCGTAGGGTTTTGAAGGCAGGTGATATGACCCTCAGAGTTGCAAACGGAGCTGGCATGGATGCGGAGTCCGTGGGGGACTATCACCTGGGCTTGTCAGATGGACACGTTTTGGTTTTGCGTAATTGCTATTTTGTACCAAATGCAACTTGTAATATCATTTCTGTATCTTTATTATCTAAAGAAGGTTATGAATTTGCATTTGTAAGTAATGTTGTGAACATTCACCTTAATCAAGTTCTGATTGGGTCAGGTACATTAAGCAATGGTATATACGTATTAAACCAACCACAGATTTTCAATGTCCAGAATACACACAAAAGAAAGTCTCCGGAAACTAATCAGGCTTTCTTATGGCATTGTAGACTGGGTCACATTAATGAGAGAAGATTGACTAAGTTACATACAGAAGAATATTTGGATCCATTCCAATATCAATCATATGCAACTTGTCAATCCTGTCTCAAAGGAAAGATGATAAAGACTTCGTTCACTGGAAATGGAGTAAGAGCGAGCGAGCTCTTGGGACTCGTACACAGCGACGTGTGCGGTCCAATGTCTACACATGCGCGAAGCGGTTTTTCTTACTTCATAACTCTTACGGATGACTTTTCAAGGTACGGATATGTCTTCATAATGAAACATAAATCAGAAGCCTTTGGAAAATTCCAGGAATATAAGAATGAAATAGATAAACAAACCGGCAAAAGTATCAAGACACTAAGATCTGATCGAGGTGGAGAATACTTGAGTGCCGAGTTCCTGGATTACCTAAAAGAGAATGGTATTCTCTCTCAGCTTACTCCTCCATACACTATGCAACACAATGGTGTATCGGAGAGACGAAACGGGACCCTATTGGATATGGTACGTTCCATGATGAGTAACGTTGAGTTACCGCGATCATTCTAGGGATATGCGCTAGAATCGGCCGCATATCTTTTGAACCGAGTTCCAACCAAGACTGTGCCTACCACACCATATCAGATGTAGTGTGGGAAGAAACCCTATCTTAAGCACATTAAGACATGGGGATGTCCGGCTTTTGTCAAAAATCAGCATGCGGACAAACTCGAGGCACGCTCAGTACAGTCCAAGTTCGTGGGATATCCAAAGAACTCCAAGGGATATTTCTTCTATTGCGAAGAGGAACAAAAGGTTTTTGTTTCTCGCCATGCCTGCTTCTTGGAAACTGAGTTTTTAGAAAACCAGATAAGTGGGAGCGCAGTAGAACTGGAAGAAATTCCAGAACCACGAGCTATTACTGAGAGCTTAGTAGAACTAGAAGGTTCAAAAGAACAGGACATTCTTACGCCACTCCGCAGGAGTACTAGGCAGTCTCATCCGTCCGAGAGATATTACGGTTTTCTCATAGACGGGGATAGAGAGGACTGCATCATTGATTATGATGAGCCTACTAGCATCCAGCAGGCCGTTCAGAGCGTTGACTCGGTAAAATGGCTGGATGCAATGCGGACCGAAATGGAGTCCATGTACACCAACAAAGTATGGATGTTGGAAGTTGCTCCAGATGGGGTAAAACCCGTAGGATGCAAGTGGATCTTCAAAAGGAAGATTGGTATACATGGACAGGTTGAGACCTATAAGGCTAGACTTGTTGCAAAGGGTTTTCATCAAAGACCTGGTTTGGACTATTACGAGACCTTTTCTCCAGTAGCTATGCTGAAATCCATTCGGATCCTTCTTGCCATTGCTGCCTTCCACGATTATGAGATTTGGTAGATGGACGTAAAGACCGCTTTTCTAAATGGAAATTTAGAGGAGTGTGTCTATATGGACTAGCCAGAGGGTTTCATTCAGAGTGGGAGCAGCGGAAAGGTGTGCAAGTTGCTTAAGTCCATCTATGGACTAAAGCAGGCATCACGGAGTTGGAACATCTGTTTTGATGAGACGGTCAAAGAATTTGGCTTTATCAAAAATCCAGATGAACCATGCATCTATAGTAGATTTGTAGCAAGAACTGTCGTGTTCCTCGTATTATACGTGGATGACATTCTTTTGATAGGAAATGACATTCCTATGCTACAATCTGTCAAAGCGTTCTTGTCACACAGGTTCTCCATGAAGGACCTGGGCGATGCCAACTACATTCTGGGGATCCAGATCTATCGTGATAGATCTAAAAGGATGTTGAGACTTTCACAGTCAAGGTACATCGACACCATACTAAAACGATTCAGTATGGAAGATTCCAAGCGCGGTAATCTGCCGGCTTGTCACGGAATCACCCTCTCCAAAAAGATGTCTCCCCAGACTGATTTGGAAAGGGCTCGCATGTCATCAATACCCTACGCATTTGCGGTAGGCTCTATTATGTATGCGATGTTGTGTACAGGACCAGATGTAGCATACGCATTGAGCATTGTAAGCCGGTATCAGTCGGACCCAGTGGAGAAGCACTGGATAGCGGTAAAGAACATTCTCAAGTACTTAAGAAGAACTAAGGAGATGTTCTTGGTGTATGGCGGAAAAGACCTCCAGATCGAGGCCTTTGCTAACTCCATCTTCCAGAGTGACAAGGATGATTCCAAGTCCATGTCGGGTTATGTCTTTACCCTCAATGGAGGGGCGGTGTGTTGGAAGTGTTCCAAACAGGAAACCGTTGCTGAGTCGACGATGGAAGCGGAATATATCGCTGCTGCAGATGCCGCAAAAGAAGCCGTCTGGATGAGGATGTTCTTGGATGAACTTCAGGTGGTTCCGTCCATTGTTGATCCAATACCTCTGTATTGCGACAACAACGGGGCTATAGCTTTAGCGAAGGAACCCAGATCCCATCAGAAATCCAGACACATCTTGAGGCGGTATCACCTGATCAGGGAGATCGTGGATCACAAGGAGATCGAGGTTCAGAGGGTTGCTTCAGAAGATAACACTGCAGATCCATTCACCAAGGCCTTGCCCCAGACTCAGTTCGAGCGGCTGATCGAGATGATAGGTCTTCGTTACGCCAGTACATGGCCTTAATGCAAGTGGGAGATTGTTAGTGTATATGCCCTAAAGGCCATTACTGTATCATACTAGTTTATATATTACTTAATGGAAGCTTAGGATATTCACCTTGTATTGACAATCTTTCTCAAAATGGTAGTATGCTACTTGGTTTGTTTCTACATTATTATGTGCATGTGTTTCTTTTAGCATATTGCTTATACATATTAGTAGAGCCCTTAGGATCTTTGCTTTATTACCAGCGTTGTGATGGCAGTCACACTCGTGGTGGCTGGGTAATCCACAAGCACATCCTTATACAGGTCCCAGGTCGTAAGACTATCGAGACAGGGCATCGATACTACGGAGTAGACTAGCGTATGCGCTTCTCATCCTAGTGTGGGAGACGGTCTGTCCTACAGCCGCCAGTACGTCGTACTTGAGATAGTATGCGAGTGCTCGTTAGGTTACGAGTACACTGGACATAACTCGTCGGGAACTGATTGGTTGTGTCACGTCCCGAAAGTACGGAACATGACCGGCACTTAAACTACGAAACGTCTCGAGGCGTACGTAATCTAAGTAAACCGAAAACCCAGAAATCCAAACCAAGAAAAGAAGTAGAGTGAAGGAAAACCAATTTAAAACAAGTAGTTTTAATAGCATAAGCCGAATTATGCGGTTTTTAAGAACATCAAAATTTACTGAAAATTTCTGCAGAGTCTCCTTTGTAAATACTAGCCCCCAAACGGGTTACAACATGAATAGTATACGAAATCAATAAAAAGGCATCCCCAAGCGGGAGCTAGCTCTTCGTCAATCGACGGTCACAACCACACAAGCAAAATAATATACAACACCAACGGCGAGAATCAAAAACTCAAAAGGAAACTCAAAAACCATAAGAAATCCGCAGAAATATAACGCGCGACTCTATGGTCGAAAGAATAACATCACTGGTCTCTATCTCAAAAATAAATACATGTTTGGTTGATGGAACTTCTAGATACAACAGAATAATAATATACAAGATATATAATGGGGGTACGATACAAGTAAACCCACCTACTAGCAAATCACCCGAAGGAAACTATGCCCGCAAAGCCGTAATGAAACCTGTACGGAAAACCTGCGAGAAACTGGGGCAAAACGGGGGTGAGTTGCCAACTCGTGAATAGAAAAACATCAACGAAAAGAAATCGCATAAATAACGCAATCCTAGGTCAAACGATCAATATATATAATCCTCAAATATATGTATAACATGCCGCCTATAACAATGACTAGGGTAAATATCTAACCCGAGTGTAATCTCATGTGCCCGTGTCAGTGCCTCAGATAGCAATATATCATATGAATGAGGTATGAATGCATGAAAACAGAATACAAGTAAATGAAGAACTGTTTTCATAATTTAGTGAGATTTCCTTTGTATTTTTAAAATGAGGTATCATAATGAAATCAGCATAAAACAGTGCCTAGCATCGGCACAAAACATAATCCCAATATCTCGATATCTCTGTATCACAGTCTCTGTACCTCAATATCTCGAAATCTCAATGTCTCAATCACAATATCTAGGGCGCCGTCAGTCCAGACCGGCCCCTACCATCCATCTCAAGACCACGACGGTATCCTCCGGATATCCAACGCGTCGGGTAAAATCACCGGTAAGTAGTGCTCCTCTGCCAGGCTCACATCGTCATCATCACACGCTTCTCGCCCCGGGGTACCTTACCGGGTCCACCATGTACCCGAAACGGTTCATCCGTCTCCTCGAATCGGGTCTCGAAATCCATCAGCAAACTCATGGTGGACGACTCATACATCATGGGAAAAATCGCACTTTTTATTTTAAAAGAGAGAAAAGGTTTATTTATGTTTTTTCGGTTTTCCTCCAAATCCAGAAAATCTCATGGAAATCCAAATCCAAAACCTCAATAACACGTAAAATAGTGAATATATGCATTAGAATCCATGAATGCGGCATAACAATGAATAACAGTATGCATGAAGTAGCAGGTAATAACTACAATATCTAAACTAATATATAAGGCAAGTACGCTATGTCAAGCAATAATATTTACTAAGGTGTATGTGACATGGAAATTACCGATGAAGATGTGTGTGAGCCGGCAAGTAAGTGTACGTGGTACATACGCATCATCGGTAATGTTGCTGGTGTCCTAACAATATGATATCAACAATAGAGTATGAAACTTAATATAAGCATGCGATGCGAAGCGAACCACAAAAAAATGAGCCGGAGCTGAATACTAGACGCAACTATAACTAATCTGCATTAATCTAATATAAGTCCTACAAATGGTGCCTTTTGAAATAACACGAATCATGGGGTTTTGGGAATAGGGGCTAAGGTGTTTTTATGAAAAGATACGTCTTTTGAAATATCCGTAGGATCCCTTGGGCTGTCTTTTAAAATACCCATGATTCGTTAGTTTTTGAAATAGGTAAGAATCGAATCTAATCTAACAACTAAACTAAACTAAAGGGCTAAGCTAACAAGCTGGACTACATGTAAGGAAACCGCCTAACATCCGAGTCGATACATATACATATCTGTATATATATTAGTCGGTGATCCCGCCTCAATAATATCATATCCGATACTATATCTATAATCAGACATCCCAAGTCAAGAGTACGGATCAATCATCAAAATATAGCTCGTACGTAAATCCGTCGTACGGCATCCCCAAATCTGGGTACGGGTCAATATCACATTCATCATACTATTCACCTTGTATCCTCTTTATCAAATATTATGATCGGGGTATTGATCTACGTCTAGTACAATACTGATACCGCCTAAGTATGCATGCACGTGTGTGAAACACTACGTCAAGGACCCGCTACAACGTCATGTCGCATCTCAAATACGAACCCTGCTATATCACCGATCTCACGGCCTCAAATCAAATCTCATCGACTCATCATAAATCCCAATTACTATCCTCACTATCCATGCATGCGTATATGAATGTACATATGCATAGTCCCATACCCACGCATATATACATATATACACATCCCAATCTACGCATAAGAAAGTAAAGTATGCAAGTATGGGTAGTTGTGTGCATGTGTGGTGCGACCACTACTCTAGGGTTTCGCGATACTAAACCATCCATATTTATCATCAATAAACTCAAAACAAAAATATAATCAATAAATGTGTGTATAGGTATTCGTATACATCACCACGAACTGCGGGGGTGCTATACGCCATCCACCCGACTTCTCCCCGTAGATATAAATCTACTCACCTAGTCCTCGTTTGCCGGTGCCGACGTCGCCACGCGGTTGCTTGTCGTCTCGAAGTCCACATGGGGGTACCTACATATCACCACGTATCGTATAGCATAAAAACCAAATCCGAAATCGATACGGTATATGAAAACCAATTCGGCACGCGTATCACGCAGAGGTCAAAACCTATCGGCTACGCATGCAAGAATAGCTAAAGCAACCCTCGATGTCATCTATAAACGTCAAACCATCGAGAAAAACCCAAACACACCCATTTTCACATTCACAAACACTAAACATACATATGAAATAGGGTGAAATCATCAAAATCAATAAATTGATTAAATCGGTTTATTTCCAAAAATTCTAGTAAAGGGGGCCGTTAACCGTTTTACTACAAGTCTTGATGTTTTAGCAAACTAGAGTTCACAATACTCACTAATTATCTTAATTAAGCCACACAAGCATTTACTAGATTTTTAATCTTGCCAAATTAAATTAAACCAAAAACTAGTTTGCAATTTTTCCAATTTCAACTATTTTAAAGCAACAATACATAATTCAACAAGTAGGCTAGGTTTTGCACAAGCTAAGGTATTAAACTACCCATTATAATTTCAATGATGTGATGAAACCCTTACCATATTTTAATTCTCAATTTTTTCATAATATAAAAAAAAAACTAGTAAGCATAAAATTCCAAATTCGGTGCAAGCATCTTAGATTTGCGATCTAAAGATCAAAATCACAAGTAAATATCCAAACTAGATAACAACTACACATAGCTAATCTAGTTGTGATGCTTAAAACCCTAATTCAAAACCAAACCCTCTTCTTTAAAAACCTAGAATGAAATTAGCACTAAAATTTAACACTAAAAGAATTTAATTAAAGGAATTAACCATAAGTGTTAGTTGGGTAAAGATTATACCTCAATATATAGAGATCTAGCATGAAGATTTGCTTCCAAAAACACCTCCTTTCTCCATGTTTTAAACCAATTTGGGTTAGAGAAGAGGTAGAATAGGGTTTTGTGTTGAATTTGTAAAGAAATTTGTGGATTTTTGTAGAATTTTGATGGAATTTAAAGCAAAAGAATTGGGGATAAAATGAGGGGCTGCAGCAGGGAATGATTCGGCCAAGGGAAGATGGGAGAGAGTGTGAAGAAATGGTGTGAAAAAAATCCAAGTCAAAGCCCCCCCAAATTACTGTAATACCCCCATCCAAAATAATATAATAAAAACCTATATTTAAATCATTTGAATGAGTCAAAGAAGCAAGGAATGGAGGGGGAAGTTGCTGATCCAGCAGTGGTGGGGCCGGCCAAAGTAGTGAGGAATGAGTGAGAGAGATTTTACAAAGAAATTCTATGCAAGAAGACCCCCCACAATGCCATAATTGTAAGTTTAAGCTTAAATTCAATAGATTTCGTTTTCTATAATAAAAATTAGTTAAAACTTAAAATAAAATACTAAAAATTTATGTTACAACTAGATTTTAATTAACATGATTTTAAAGCTTAAATTTAGCCCATTTAAATTTGTATTTATCGCTAATTTAATGTATTTTCTTACCGGCTTAAAATAATATTAAAAATTGAAAAATAAGGGAAAATTTTTAAACGACCAGAATTTTATAAGTAACTCATTAGATACTAAAAACTATCAATTACCTATCCAAATTAGGTATAATTAGGCCTAAACTGCAAAATAACAAAAAGGACGATTTACGGAAAAATACCAAATTTTCACCGATTTTCGGGAAAACACCAAAATGACTTTTCTAGGCGTTACAGGTTGGTACTATACCTATCGTCAGTTATCAGTTCCCAGATGACATGAGTACAGCATAGTCCACTGACTTGACACTGTCACTTCGCCTCGAGTGTGTTCCCACTGTACTTTGATTACTATCCTACCACGGCTCAAAGGAGTCATGCAAACAGGTAGTAGTTGGGTGCAGTCCCGAAGCACTTGGAGGCAGTGACGGTTAGACAGGATTCGTCTCTCCCGGTATTGGGGGTTGACATCGCGTTGTGTCTAGGAGAGCCATTACACAAGTAGTCCCTGGCCAGGGCAAGAGAGATATACTGGTAGGTTTCCAGTGTTATCTCAGGGTGTTCTGGGTGTAAGTCCACGTTGCGACCCCCGGTGCTTACGGGGAGGCATCGCAAGAGGCAACATGGACTAAACTGGGTCGGGATCTTTACCTAAACTAAAACTAGCATACTAAGCTAAAGATATTTAGCTACTCGGATGAAGATGGTTATACCTAGCTTGTCTTGAACTCCTTCTCTTCAAGCTCCGGTGGTGGTCCGATGGCTCCTTCTCGTCGTCTCCGTACGCCGAAGATAGATCCACTTGAAAGTTCCAACCTTTAGCACCTTCTTCGTTCTTTGAAGAAACTAGTTCACTTGGTTTGCTAAACCTAGTGAACTAGAATGTGTAGAGAAGAAATAGAATGGGATTTTATCTATGGTTCTTGATTCTCAACTCATGAGACAAGAGAACCATAGATCAAAGAGAGGGAGCAAGAGGATGAGGGTGAGAGCTCAAGAACAAGAGAGAGAATGAGCAAGAAAGAATGAGCAACTCTTTTGTCTCTCACCCTCTCATAATCCAAAGTAATCATAACTCATCATATTAACAAAAGTCTTATGTGATGGTAGAAGCAACCATAAGCTTATCATGTCATGCACTCATTTTACTTAAATGAACAAGCAAGTAAAACTCTTTGGCATGAAATGATAGCTATGGTTATCAAGATGGTCAACTAGTCAAGCCTAGTCAACCGGTCAACAAAGTCAACAAGTCAACAAAAGTCAATAAGTCAACAAAGTCAACAACCAAGTCACCATAATACTTAATTAATATAATAGTTAATCACATATCAAATTCTCATTAGGGTTGAGCAAAAAGTCAAAAAGTCAACGGTCAACTGTCAACAACCCTAATGAGAATCCGCTGTCTGTGCCTCCCTGTCAACTGCGCATACACACCCGTATCCGCGTTCCGAGGAACACGAAAGCAAAATGGATAAATCCAATCCCATAAGGTACACTAGGATCTGGCTTAAACCAAAGCCCGCTAGTGTAAACTGTCCGGACACTGTACGTGTACAAGTGCACGGATGTGACCGAACCCTGTCGCAAAACCATGCGACCTGTCGCAATACCATGCGACCTCTACTCTTTTGCCTAAAGGCGAAAAGCTTTCTGTGTGGGACTCTAAAGACTCGACACTACGCTGGCAGTGGGTTTAACCACAGACCGCAAGCGGCACTAGCTGTGCGTAACGGTCCCCAGGTAATGCCGACAAGAAGACCGACGAGGCGAAACCCATCTGAACTCCTACTGAGCCTGAGTGTGACATTCTCCGTACAGTCCGGTCTGTTCGTCTGATACATCGCATGGAGGGCCTAGGGGGCGGTAAACGTCAGTCCCCCAATAGCGGTACAAGTCGTGCCGGAGCGAAGCCCAAAACACCCTGAGATAACACTGGAAACCTACCAGTATATCTCGTTTGCCCTGGCCAGGGACTACTCGTGTAATGGCTCTCCTAGACACAGCGCGATGTCAACCCCCAATACCGGGAGAGACGAATCCTGTCTAACCGTCACTGCCTCCAAGTGCTTCGGGACTGCACCCAACCACCACCTGTTTGCACGACTCCTTTGAGCCGTGGTAAGGTAGTGATCAAAGTACAGTGGGAACACACCCGAGGCGAAGTGACAGTGTCAAGTCAGCGGACTAAGCTGTACTCATGTCACCTGGGAACTGATAACTGACGATAGGTATAATACCAACTGGTCAGTTCCCTACGAGTCCTGTCCAGTGTACCCGTAACCTAACGGGCACCCACATACTATCTCAAGTACGACGTACTGACGGCTGTGGGACAGACCGTCTCCCACACTGGGATGAGAAGCGCATGCGCTGGTCTACTCCGGAGTATCGATGCCCTGTCTCGATAGTCCTGCGACCAGGGACCTGCATAAGGATGTGCTTCTAGATTACCCAGCCCCACTAGTGTGACGGCCATCACATCGCTGGTAATCAAGCAAAGATCCTAAGGGCTCCACTAATGTGTATAAGAAATATACAAAGATAAACACATGTACACATTGAAGTAGAAATAAACCAAGTAGCATACTACTATTTTGAGCAAGATTGTATATACAAGGTGAATATCCCAAGCTTCCATTAAGTAATATACATACTAGTATGATACAGTAATGGCCTCTTGGGCATATACACTAACAATCTCCCACTTGCACTAAGGCCATGTACTGGCGTATCGAAGACCTATCATCTCGATCAGCCGTTCGAACTGAGTCTGGGGTAGGGCCTTGGTGAATGGATCTGCAGTGTTGTCTTCCGAAGCGACTCTCCGATCCTCGATCTCCTGGCGATCCACGATCTCCCTGATCAGGTGATACCGCCTCAAGATGTGCCTGGATCTCTGATGGGACCTGGGTTCCTTCGCTAAAGCTATAGCCCCGTTGTTGTCGCAATACAGAGGTATTGGATCAACAATGGACGGAACCACCTGAAGTTCTTTCAAGAACTTCCTTATCCAGACAGCTTCTTTTGCGGCATCAGATGCAGCGATGTATTCCGCTTCCATCGTCGAGTCTGCAACGGTTTCCTGTTTGGAGCTCTTCCAACACACCGCCCCTCCATTGAGGGTGAAGACAAAACCCGACATGGACTTGGAATCATCCTTGTCACTCTGGAAGCTGGAGTCAGCAAAGGCCTCGATCTGGAGGTCCTTTCCGCCATACACCAAGAACATCTCCTTAGTCCTTCTCAGGTACTTGAGAATGTTCTTTACCGCTATCCAATGTTTCTCCCCAGGGTTTGACTGATACCGGCTTACCACACTCAGTGCATAAGCTACATCCGGTCTGGTACACAACATCGCATACATTATAGAGCCTACCGCAGAAGCGTAGGGTGTAATAGACATGCGATCCCTCTCTAAATCAGTCTTGGGAGACATCTCTTTAGAGAGGGTGATCCCGTGACAAGCCGGTAGGTTACCGCGCTTGGAATCTTCCATACTGAATCTCTTCAGTATGGTGTCGATGTACCTGGACTGTGAAAGTCCTAATATCCTCTTGGATCTGTCACGGTAGATCCGGATACCCAGAATGTATGAGGCATCCCCCAGGTCTTTCATAGAGAACCTGTGTGACAAGAACCCCTTGACAGATTGTAGCATAGGAATGTTATTTCCTATTAAGAGAATGTCATCCACGTATAAAACGAGGAATACTGCAGTTCTCGCTACAAATCTACTATAGATGCATGGTTCATCTGGATTTTTGATAAAGCCAAATTCTTTGACCGTCTCATCAAAGCAGATGTTCCAACTCCGCGATGCCTGCTTTAGTCCATAGATGGACTTAAGCAACTTGCACACCTTTCCGCTGCTCCCACTCTGAATGAAACCCTCTGGCTGGTCCATATAGACACACTCCTCTAAATTTCCATTTAGAAAAGCTGTCTTTACGTCCATTTGCCAGATCTCATAATCGTGGAAGGCAGCAATGGCAAGAAGGATTCGAATGGATTTCAGCATGGCCACTGGAGAAAAGGTTTCGTCGTAGTCCAAGCTAGGTCTTTGACGAAAACCTTTTGCTACCAGCCTAGCTATATAGGTCTCAACCTGTCCATCTACACCAATCTTCCTTTTGAAGATCCACTTGCATCCTACGTGTTTTACCCCGTCTGGAGCAATGTCCAACGTCCATACCTTGTTGGTGTACATGGACTCCATTTCGGTCCGCATTGCATCCAGCCATTTCACTGAGTCAACGCTCTGAACGGCTGCTGGAAGCTAGTAGGCTCATCATAATCTATGATGCAATCCTCTCTATCCCCGTCTATGAGAAAACCGTAGTATCTCTCGGGCGGATGAGACTGCCTACTACTTCTGCGGAGCGGCGTAGGAATGTCCTGTTCTGTTGAACCCTCTGGTTCCACTAACCTTTCAGTAACAGTCTGTGGTTCTGGAATTTCTTCCAGTTCTACTGTGCTCCCACTTATCTGGTTTTCCAAAAACTCAGTTTCCAAGAAGTAGGCATGACGAGAAACAAGAACTTTTTGTTCCTCTTCACAGTAGAAGAAATATCCTTTTGAGTTCTTTGGATACCCCACAAACTTGCACTGTACTGAGCGTGCCTCGAGCTTGTCCGCATGCTGCTTTTTGACAAAAGCCGGACATCCCCATGTCTTAATGTGCTTAAGATAGGGTCTCTTCCCACACCACATTTCATATGGTGTAGAAGGCACAGTCTTAGTCGGAACTCGGTTCAAAAGGTACGCAGCTGATTCTAGCGCATACCCCCAGAATGATCGCGGTAACTCAGCATTACCCATCATGGACCGCACCATATCCAATAGGGTGCGGTTCCGTCTCTCCGATACACCGTTATGTTGCGGGGTGTAAGGAGGAGTAAGCTGAGAGAGAATTCCGTTCTCTTTTAAATAGTCCAGGAACTCGGCACTTAAGTATTCTCCACCTCGATCCGATCTTAGAATCTTAATACTTTTGCCGGTCTGTTTCTCTACTTCATTCTTATACTCCTGGAATTTTCCAAAGGCCTCGGACTTATGTTTCATTAAGAAGACATAACCGTACCTTGAGAAGTCATCCGTAAAAGTAATGAAGTAAGAATGTCCGCTTCGGGCATGTGTAGACATTGGACCGCACACGTCACTGTGTACGAGTCCCAAGAGCTCGCTCGCTCTTACTCCATGTCCAGTAAACGGAGTCTTTGTCATCTTTCCTTTGAGACAGGATTGACAAGTGGCATACGACTGATATTCGAACGCATTCAAATACCCTTCTGTATGTAACTTCGTCAACCTTCTCTCATTGATGTGACCCAATCTACAATGCCATAAGAAAGTCTGATTTATTTCTGGAGACTTTCTTTTGTGTGTATTCTGGACATTAAAAATCTGTGGTCGGTTTAACACGTATATACCATTACTAAAAGTACCTGACCCAATCAAAGCTTGATTAAGGTGAATGTTCACAACATTACTTACAAACGCAAATTCATAACCTTCTTTAGAAACTAAAGATACAGAAATGATATTACAAGTTGCGTTGGGTACAAAAAAGCAATTACGCAAAACCAAAACATGTCCATCTGACATTCCCAGGTGATAGTCCCCCACGGCTTTAGCATCCATGCTAGCTCCGTTCGCAACTCTGAGGGTCATGTCACCTGCCTTCAAAACCCTACGGTTTCTCAACGCCTGCAAAGAATTACAGATATGAGATCCTGATCCGGTATCCAATACCGAGGAAGTAGAGTTTATTGAAAGACAGTTTTCAATAACATACACACCTGAAGCTGAAGCTGCAACCTGCTTCAATTCCTGTGTTCTGGCCTTCCAGGCCCTGCAATCATTCTTCCAGTGTCCTTTCTTATGACAATAGAAGCATTCTTCCTTATCCACAAGCTTCCCCGCTATCTTTGTTGCTTTACCTTTTCCCTTCGTATCCACTTTACTTACACCGCCCCTTGGTTTGGCGGGGGCCTTCTTCTTCTTTCCCTTGGCTTTCGCCTTGGACCTAGAAGAAGATGATCCTCCTACAAACAAAGTGGATGTTTCCCTACCTTTCTGTAGGGTGCCCTCTGCGCTCCTCAGCATGTTGAGGAGCTCTGATAGTTCAACCTCTTTTTCTTGTAGGTTGAAGTTCAGTATAAACTGGGCGTAAGTGGAAGGAAGGGACTGGAGAACTATATCTGTATATAGCTCACTCTCTAATGTGATCCCTAGGTCAGCGAGCTCCTCAATGTAGCTGATCATCTTTAGCACGTGCTCGGCTACTGATGATCCGACGGCCATTCTTGTCGAAAATAACTTTTTCGACGCTTCGTATCTTGCGATACGAGATTGCTCTCCATACAGTTCTTTTGTATAGAGCAATATGGATTCCATGTCCATATTCTCATGCCTCCTCTGATGTTCGTTGTCCATCGAGGCAAGCAAGAGGCACTTGGCCTTCGCGCTATCAATCTCCCAAGTCTTGCGGATTTCCTTATCCGCGACGCTGGAAGTTGGACCAGGGACAGGGGGAGCTTTGGTGGTAAGAAGATACCCCAGCTTGTCATAAGTGATTGCTATCTTGACATTCCTGAGCCAATCTTTGTAGTTTGGCCCTGTCAGTTTGTTTTTATCTAGGAGTAACTTAAGTCCAGTCATGTTGATTGGTCGCTGCAATTTGGAGAGAAGAAGAAACACTCAGCATGATGCTCTTGCAAGTTTAGAGTGGTTTTTAGTTTGTCTAAACAGGATGGCTCCCACTGTTTCTCGAATCCCTCCTCAAACCATAAAGGAAGAATTAGTCAGGATCAATCCCACCGTACAATACTTGCTTAACCGTTCGGCCAGGCTGGTGTCGGTACTTCGAGGGAGGTTTTCCAACGCTTTCGCGAAGTTCCTTAATTAGAGAACCTCTTTTCCCTGGGGGCGTAGCCCCGCTAACACCTTTCTAGGCACCTACTAGGTTTATAGCATTGATCGTTAAGTGAGAAATTTCCCGAGGAGTAGCATATACTCACAGTAGGATCGGGATCCAAAAATCATTGCGTGACGAAACTGAAGGAATCCTACCAGAATCATCACACTCCAAATGGTATGCAAATCTAGCAAGTTTCAGTACTTATGAAACTCCCGATGTGGATTTTTGCCCCATGCTCTTATGACCTTGACTTTGGCCAACAAATCATAAGTCACATGTCAAGTTCTACCCGTCGTTCTCCAGGTTAATTTGAATCCACCCGCACATACCCTTGACTTTGGCCAACAAGGCAGTACGACTGTTCCAAACCAACGCATCTATCTATGCTGCACATGAATACCCAATAGCTACCAATCACTATGCCTTGACTTTGGCCAACAAACACAGCTTGAATACTATTGACTATTCATGTGAAACGACGGAGGGCTACGAATGGTCTTGGCAAAACCGTGAATGTAGTGAACTTGATTTAGTCGATGGAACGAGATAGCTTTTAAATGGAGTGGCTCAAACTCCGTATTTTAAAAGTTTGTTTTGAAAAGAACCGAGTGGTTTTTGAAAGTGTTCCAACGACTTTAACTTGGTTTATTATCTTGCATTAGTTCTTTTAATGCGTGATATTCTTGCATTAGTTCTTTTAATGCGTCCCATCATTTAATCCTACCATTGCAGAAAACAACCAAAATATGACGTACGCTTATGCCATTCGCATTCGCCACTGGGCCCCGTCATTACCCGTTAGGTTACTTAACTAACGACAGAGCGGGGGCTGGGCTAGCGCGTCTGTAAAACATAAGCAACGCCTAAATAGAAAGCAATGATAGACATTTCAGATCACAGATAAATACATTGGATATACTAGGAATCTGTAATTTGTACGAGCCTGTAACAAAAACAGATTACACGGTCACGGTGAATAGCCAATACCCCACCCAAGACCCCTACGGGTGCGGCAAACTACCCGCCAAGTACACGAAGCGTAGCAACCTCCCTCATCACCATGAGTAGGCCACTCGACACTTCGGCATACCCGGTAGTTTGTGCACCCCTCCATGGGTCTATCCTAGGAGCAAAAACAGTAAAAAGAAATTATACAATGACGGCTACAACCCCGACCCGGTTGTGCGGCCATACAAATAATTATTACATCAATTTACAAATTTACATGAAATTGCAAGAAAAGAAAACTCTCGTCTCACAACCCCCGGCTATTCACCCGCGACAATCCAACATATTTATATAAACATTCCAGCACATTACAGATCATGTATAACCCCGACTAATCGACTTATAGCGATTAGCCGACGTTCAATACATGCAAACAACACAGATATAACCATCATAGTCAAAGTGCAGTGAAGTTCGGAAAAATACGGAATTATAGGACCCCAAAAGGAAATTTCTTTTCTGGAAAATCTGGGCACATATAATATATCTAAAAAATCCCAAAACCAACACAGACACACACTGCATGAAAAATGACGCACAGAAGACGACAAACCGCGGCGCTTCCGCGGCACATTCCTACCTCGTGCGGCGGAAGCGCGGCGGTTTGAACGAATTAGTGGGCCGTTTTTCATGGGTGTTCTAACAAAACCCTGAGCCGAATTTAGGAGTATAAAGTTTTTCATTTTGACCAGAAAAAATTTCAACAGAAACTCAGTTTTTGTAAAAGTTTGGTTTTTGGATTATTTCCGGTTCCGAACTTCGTTACACTTCACTATCAAACTAGTTTAAGTTTAGTTAGGCTCTGATACCACTGTAAGTCCACGTTGCGACCCCCGGTGCTTACGGGGAGGCGGAAACGGTATAAAATCAAATTTTTATCGCAAGAGGCAACATGGACTAAACTGGGTCGGGATCTTTACCTAAACTAAAACTAGCATACTAAGCTAAAGATATTTAGCTACTCGGATGAAGATGGTTATACCTAGCTTGTCTTGAACTCCTTCTCTTCAAGCTCCGGTGGTGGTCCGATGGCTCCTTCTCGTCGTCTCCGTACGCCGAAGATAGATCCACTTGAAAGCTCCAACCTTTAGCTCCTTCTTCGTTCTTTGAAGAAACTAGTTCACTTGGTTTGCTAAACCTAGTGAACTAGAATGAGTAGAGAAGAAATAGAATGGGATTTTATCTATGGTTCTTGATTCTCAACTCATAAGACAAGAGAACCATAGATCAAAGAGAGGGAGCAAGAGGATGAGGGTGAGAGCTCAAGAACAAGAGAGAGAATGAGCAAGAAAGAATGAGCAACTCTTTTGTCTCTCACCCTCTCATAATCCAAAGTAATCATAACTCATCATATTAACAAAAGTCTTATGTGATGGTAGAAGCAACCATAAGCTTATCATGTCATGCACTCATTTTACTTAAATGAACAAGCAAGTAAAAGTCTTTGGCATGAAATGATAGCTATGGTTATCATGATGGTCAACTAGTCAAGCCTAGTCAACCGGTCAACGAAGTCAACAAGTCAACAAAAGTCAATAAGTCAACAAAGTCAACAACCAAGTCACCATAATACTTAATTAATATAATAGTTAATCACATATCAAATTCTCATTAGGGTTGAGCAAAAAGTCAAAAAGTCAACGGTCAACTGTCAACAACCCTAATGAGAATCCGCTGTCTGTGCCTCCCTGTCAACTGCGCATACACACCCGCATCCGCGTTCCGAGGAACACGAAAGCAAAATGGATAAATCCAATCCTATAAGGTACTCTAGGATCTGGCTTAAACCAAAGCCCGCTAGTGTAAACTGTCCGGACACTGTACGTGTACAAGTGCACGGATGTGACCGAACCCTGTCGCAAAACCATGCGACCTGTCGCAATACCATGCGACCTCTACTCTTTTGCCTAAAGGCGAAAAGCTTTCTGTGTGGGACTCTAAAGACTCGACACTACGCTGGCAGTGGGTTTAACCACAGACCGCAAGCGGCACTAGCTGTGCGTAACGGTCCCCAGGTAATGCCGACTAGAAGACCGACGAGGCGAAACCCATCTGAACTCCTACTGAGCCTGAGTGTGACATTCTCCGTACAGTCCGGTCTGTTCGTCTGATACATCGCATGGCGGGCCTAGGGGGCGGTAAACGTCAGTCCCCCAATAGCGGTACAAGTCGTGCCGGAGCGAAGCCCAAAACACCCTGAGATAACACTGGAAACCTACCAGTATATCTCGTTTGCCCTGGCCAGGGACTACTCGTGTAATGGCTCTCCTAGACACAGCGCGATGTCAACCCCCAATACCGGGAGAGACGAATCCTGTCTAACCGTCACTGCCTCCAAGTGCTTCGGGACTGCACCCAACCACCACCTGTTTGCACGACTCCTTTGAGCCGTGGTAGGGTAGTGATCAAAGTACAGTGGGAACACACCCGAGGCGAAGTGACAGTGTCAAGTCAGCGGACTAAGCTGTACTCATGTCACCTGGGAACTGATAACTGACGATAGGTATAATACCAACTGGTCAGTTCCCTACGAGTCCTGTCCAGTGTACCCGTAACCTAACGGGCACCCGCATACTATCTCAAGTACGACGTACTGACGGCTGTGGGACAGACCGTCTCCCACACTGGGATGAGAAGCGCATGCGCTGGTCTACTCCGGAGTATCGATGCCCTGTCTCGATAGTCCTGCGACCAGGGACCTGCATAAGGATGTGCTTCTAGATTACCCAGCCCCACTAGTGTGACGGCCATCACATCGCTGGTAATCAAGCAAAGATCCTAAGGGCTCCACTAATGTGTATAAGCAATATACAAAGATAAACACATGTACACATTGAAGTAGAAATAAACCAAGTAGCATACTACTATTTTGAGCAAGATTGTATATACAAGGTGAATATCCCAAGCTTCCATTAAGTAATATACATACTAGTATGATACAGTAATGGCCTCTAGGGCATATACACTAACACTGGGCTACACTCCGGCACGACTTGTACCGCTATTAGGGGACTGACGTTTACCGCCCCCCCTAGTCCCGCCATGCGATGTACTCAGATGAACAGACCGGACTGTACGAAGATTATCACATTCAGGCTCAGTAGGAGTTCAGATGGGTTTCACCTCGTCCTTCTTCTTATCGGCATCTACCTGGGGGCCGTTACGCACAGCTAGTGCCGCTTGCAGTCTGTGGTTAAACCCACTGCCAGCATAGTGTCGAGTCTTTAGAGTCCCACACAGAGAGCTATTCACCTTTAGGCAAAAGAGTAGAGATCGCATGGTTTTGCGACAGGTCGCATGGTTTTGCGACAGGGTTCGGTCACATCCGTGCACTTGTGCACGTCTAGTGTCCGGACAGTTAACACCAGCGGGTTTTGGTTTAAGCCAGATCCTACTGTATGTTTTGGGGTTGGTTTTATCTCGTTTGTATTCGTGTTCCTCGGTACGCGGATGAGGGTATGTATGCACGGTTGACAGAGACAGAGGCAGAGGATTCTCATTAGGGTTGTTGATTGTTGACTTTTGCTAAACCCTAATGAGAATTAGAATTATGATTAACAATAATATTAATTAAGTATTATAGTGACATGGTTAGGGTTGAAAGGTTGACCTTGTTGACTTGTTGACTTTTGTTGACCGGTTGACTAGGTTGGACTTGTTGAGCACCATCATGACAATGGCTATCATTTGTTTGCATTGACTTGTGCTTGCTTGATGCTTCACAAATTACATTTAATGCAAGAAATGATATTGTCATTTGTCATGATACCAACCATCACATTATACTCAATTATTATTACTTGTTATCATAATTTTGGATTATGAGAGGTGAGATGAGAAGAGGTTGACTCACTTTTCATTTGGCTTTCTCTCTCTTGAGCTCTCTCATTCTCAAGCTCTCCCTCTTCCTCTTGCTCTCTCTAGCTCAAGGCAAACCCCTCTCATGAGTTGAGAACCATTGCCTTAGAGATAAAAACACCAAAATAATCCTCTACGCATCCTAGTTCACAAGGCCTAGAAAGCCAAGTGTTCTAGTTTCTTCAAGTTCGAAGAAGAGGCCAAAAGGTAGAAGCTTTCGGGTGGATCCATCTTCGGCGCGAGAAGACGACGAGGGGAGGTCGGTCCGTACACCACAAGAGTTGAAGACGAAGGAGTTCAAGAAAGGTATAACCCGCTAACCGAGTAGATAAAACTCCTAGTTAGGTTGTTAGGTAGTTTTTTAACAAAGATCCGTATTTTGAGTCCATGTTACCACCCTAGCAAAAATCGTTTTTCACCAATTCCGCAACCCCGTAAGTACCGGGGAAGGGTAGCATGGACTTATAGTTATGAGCCTCACATCGACATGACTTATCGGTTACTGGGGTCTGACGTATACCACCCCTAGACTTGATATGCGACATATCAGACGAACAGACCGGACTGTACGGGAGTGTTACTGATTGGATTCACAGGAGAATGGACAGGCTAGCTTGTTGATCTTCTGATCGCTCAATACCTGGGTGGCTGTTATGTTTAGCTGACTGCTTGCTGCTAGTGGGTGTTTGATATGATCATCACCTGCTACCGGCGTATTGACGATTCTTTAGAGTCCTACACAGAGGTTTGTTGGCTCAGGCAAAACGGAGAAGAGGCACATATGTGATATATGCAGGACCGAGGATAATGCTATATAAGATACCGTATTATATTCTCCAGATATTTAGATATGAACCGGGACATCGGATCAAGTGTTGATTCGATGAATCGGTACATGATATATTAGTCGATTATATTCGATATAGCCGGATCGTCGGATCAAGTGTTGATTCGATGATTTAATGTATAATGATATATATGATATATTTGTTAGTGTATATGCCCTAGAGGCCATTACTGTATCATACTAGCTTGTATATTACTTAATGGAAGCTTGGGATATTCACAGTTGTATAGACAATCTTGCTCAAAATGGTGGTATGCTACTTGGTTTGTTTCTAGTGCAATATGTGCATGTGTTTCTTTTAGCATATCACTTATACATATTAGTAGAGCCCTTAGGATCTTTGCTTGATTACCAGCGTTGTGATGGCAGTCACACTCGTGGGGGCTGGGTAATCCATAAGCACGTCCTTATACAGGTCCCTAGTCGTAGGACTATCGAGACAGGGCATCGATACTCCGGAGTAGACTAGTGTATGCGCTTCTCATCCCAGCGGGGGAGATGGACTGTCCCACAGCCATCAGTACGTCGTACTGGAGATAGTATGCCGGTGCTCGTTAGGTTACGAGTACCGTGGACAAGACTCATCGGGAACTGTTGGTTGGTATTATACCTATCGTCAGTTATCAGTTCCCAGGTGACATGAGTACAGCTTAGTCCGCTGACTTGACACTGTCACTTCGCCTCTAGTGTGTTCCCACTGGGCTTAGATTACTACCCTACCACGGCTCAAAGGAGTCGTGCAAACATGTAGTAGTTGGGTGCAGTCCCGAAGCACTTGAAGGCAGAGACGGTTAGACAGGATTCGTCTCTCCCGGTATTGGGGGTTGGCATCGCGCTGTGTCTAGGAGAGCCATTACATGAGTAGTCCCTGGCCAGGGCAAGCGAGATATACTGGTAGGTTTCCAGTGTTATCTCAGGGTGTTCTGGGCTACACTCCGACACGACTTGTACCGCTATTAGGGGACTGACGTTCACCACCCCCTAGGCCCGCCATGCGATGTATCAGACGAACAGACCGGACTGTACGGAGATTGTCACATACAGGCTCAGTATGAGTTCGGATGGGTTTACCTCATCGGCCTTCTTATCGACATCTACCTGGGGGCCGTTACGTACAGCTAGTGCCGCTTGCGGTCTGTTTCTAAACCCACTGCCAGCGTAGTGTCGAGTCTTTAGAGTCCCACACAGAGAGTTTCCCTGCACTGAGCGAAACGTGTAGAGGCCGTATGGTTTTACGGCAGGGCTACGATCACTTACGTGCACCTGTGTGCGTATGCTGTTCGGGCAGGCAATACTAGTGGGCTTTGGTTTAAGCCAGATCCTAGTATTGCACGGTTGGATTTGATTTGTCTTCTGTGCATTCGCATTCTACGGAATGCGGATGCAGGTGTGTATGCACAGTTTCGAGGAGCGATGAAAGAGGAGGTGCCTCATTAGGGTTTTGGCAGTTGGTTCGGCCAAAACCGTTATGTGGCAGGCTCATTAGTGTTTTGGCAATTCGTTTGGTCAAAACCTGTTAGGTCCATGTTAGCTCTCCCGGTACTTTCGGGGTTGCGGAAACGATAAAACAAAAATTTTCTGGACTTTGGCAACATGGACCGTAAAAGCCGGATCTTTGCTAAACAATACACTAGCATACTAACTAGAGATATATCTACTCGGTTAGGGGTTATACCTCAACTTGAACTCCTTCTCTTCTTGTTGCTCTTCTCTTCTTGTTGTTCTTCTCTTCTTGTTGTTCTTCTCTATGCATGCTCGAAGGTTGATCCGGACTTTGGCCACCTCCGCGGCCTCCTTGAGTCGAAGACGATCCACCCGAGAGATGTACACCGAGCTCCACCTCAAGCCGAGGTAACTAGGGCAAGGAGATTGCTAATCTAGAACCCCTAGGATGTGTAGAGAAGATGTATGGATGTGTTTGTCAAGTGGAATCCTTTTTCTCTCAACACATGACATCAAAGGAAAAATCAAGAGGAGGAAGAAGGAGAGGAAACCATAGAAATGTTTCTCATTTCTTTTCTATGAGAGAGAATTAGAATGAGCAAATGAAAAGCTTAACCAAGAGAAAACGTAACCATGGTTGCAATAATGCAAAAACATTATCATTACTAATCCCATCAAGATAAAGGAGATGGCTACAAATGACTTGACCATCATCATAACAAAAGAAAAAGAAAAACCAAAGAATACTTTAGATCTTTCAAGAAGAACCAAGTCAACTTTGGTCAAATAGTCAACAAAGTCAAGATGGTCAAATGGTCAATGTAATTAGCCATAACAAAATTATCAATGAAACGGATTAGTAAATAATGTCCCCGTCTCATAATGGTTTTGACCAAACGAACTGTCAAAACCCTAATGAGTCCACCTCAAAATGGTTTTGACCGAATCAACTGTCAAAACCCTAATGAGCCTTCCACATAGAGGTTTTGGCCGAACCAACTGCCAAAACCCTAATGAGGCACCTCCTCCTTCATCGCTCCGGAAAACTGTGCATACACACCTGCATCCGTATTCCGTAGAATGCGGATGCGCAGAAGACAAAACAAATCCATCCATGCAATACTAGGATCCGTCTTAAACCAAAACCCACTAGTATTGCCTGCCCGAACACCACACGCATACTAGTGTACGTAAGTGATCGCAGCCTTGCCGTAAAACCATACGGCCTCTACACGTTTCGCTCAGTGCAGGGAAACTCTCTGTGTGGGACTCTAAAGACTCGACACTACGCTGGCAGTGGGTTTAACCACAGACCGCAAGCGGCACTAGCTGTACGTAACGGTCCCCAGGTAGATGTCGATATGAAGGCCGATGAGGTAAACCCACCCGAACACCTACTGAGTCTGTATGTTACAATCTCCGTACAGTCCGGTCTGTTCGTCTGATACATCGCATGGCGGGCCTAGGGGGGCGGTAAACGTCAGTCCCCTAATAGCGGTACAAGTCGTGTCGGAGTGAAGCCCAATACAACCTGAGATAACACTGGAAACCTACCAGTATATCTCGCTTGCCCTGGCCAGGGAGTACTCGTGTAATGGCTCTCCTAGACACAGCGCGATGTCAACCCCCAATACCGGGAGAGACGAGTCCTGTCTAACCGTCACTGCCTCCAAGTGCTTCGGGACTGCTCCCAACTACTACCTGTTTGCACGATTCAGTAGAGCCGTGGTAGGGTAGTAATCAAAGAACAGTGGGAACACACTCGAGGCGAAGTGACAGTGTCAAGTCAGCGGACTAGGCTGTACTCATGTCACCTGGGAACTGATAACAGACGATAGGTATAATACCAACCATCAGTTCCCGACGAGTCCTGTCCAGTGTACTCGTAACCTAACGAGCACCCGCATACTATCTCAAGTACGACGTACTGACGGCTGTAGGATAGACCATCTCCCGTGCTGGGATGAGAAGCGCATATGCTAGTCTACTCTGGAGTATCGATGCCCTATCTCGATACTCCCATGACTAGGGACGTGTATAAGGATGTGCTTATAGATTTCCCAGCCCCCACGAGTGTGATCTCCATCACAACGCCGGTAATCAAGCAAAGATCCTAAGGGCTCTACTAATGCGTATAGGTGATATAATAAATAAACACACATGTACACATTAAAGCAGAGGCAAACCAAGTAGCATACTACTATATTGAGCAAGATTGTCTGTACAACTGTGAATATCCCAAGCTTCCATCAAGGAATATACATACTAGTATGATACAGTAATGGCCTCTAGGGCATATACACTAACAATCTCCCACTTGCACTAAGGCCATGTACTGGCGTATCGAAGACCTATCATCTCGATCAGCCTCTCGAACTGAGTCTGGGGTAAAGCCTTCATGAATGGGTCCGCAGTGTTGACCTTTGTGTCCACTCTCCGCACCTCGATCTCCTGTCGATCAATGATCTCCCTGATCAGGTGATACCGCCTTAAGATGTGCCTGGATTTCTGATGGGACCTTGGTTCCTTCGCTAAAGCTATAGCCCCATTGTTATCGCAATACAAAGGTATTGGGTCAACAATGGATGGAACCAACTGAAGTTCACGAATGAACTTCTTTATCCAGACCGCCTCTTTTGCGGCATCGCTTGCAGCAATGTATTCAGCCTCCATCGTCGAGTCTGCGACGGTATCCTGCTTGGAACTCCTCCAACATACCGCCCCTCCGTTGAGGGTAAACACAAAACCCGAGACGGACTTGCTGTCATCTTTGTCACTCTGGAAGCTTGAATCAGTAAAGGACTCGACCCTGAGGTCTCCATTACCGTAAACCAGGAACATCTCCTTAGTCCTTCTCAGGTACTTGAGAATGTTCTTCACTGCTGTCCAGTGGTCCTCCCCTGGGTCTGACTGATACCGGCTTACCGCGCTCAGCGCGTAAGCTACATTTGGTCTTGTACATAGCATCGCATACATTATAGATCCTACCGCCGAAGCGTAAGGTATAGTGCTCATGCGAACTCTCTCCTCGTCAGTCTTAGGAGACATCTTCTTGGAGAGGGTAATTCCGTGCAATGCGGGTATGTTACCACGCTTGGAATCCTCCATACTAAATCTCTTTAGTACGGTCTCTATGTACCTGGACTGCGAAAGTCCCAGTAGTCTCTTGCATCTATCTCTATAGATCTTGATCCCCAGAATGTATGAGGCATCACCCAGGTCCTTCATGGAGAAACTTTGTGACAAAAATAGCTTGACCGATTGTAGCATAGGAATATCATTTCCTATCAAAAGAATGTCGTCCACGTACAAGACTAGGAATACGACAATTCGTCCTACAATCTTCTTATAGACACAGGGTTCATCTTCGTTCTTGATGAAATCAAATTCCTTGATTGCCTCATCAAAACAGATGTTCCAGCTCCGCGATGCCTGCTTTAATCCATAAATGGATTTAAGCAACTAGCACACCTTCCCGCTGCTCCCACTGTCTACGAAACCTTCTGGCTGATCCATGTAAACGCACTCTTCCAAACAACCGTTTAGGAAAGCCGTTTTAACATCCATCTGCCAGATTTCATAG
Source organism: Agapanthus africanus (assembly GCA_030015575.1). Classification (NCBI taxonomy): domain Eukaryota; kingdom Viridiplantae; phylum Streptophyta; class Magnoliopsida; order Asparagales; family Amaryllidaceae; genus Agapanthus; species Agapanthus africanus. The sequence goes on along the minus strand of JASDDO010000012.1, from coordinate 289,930,421 downwards.
TCATGGAAGGCAGCAATGGCAAGTAAGATCCGAATGGATTTGAGCATAGCCACCGGAGAAAAAGTTTCTTCATAGTCCAAACCAGGTCTTTGACAAAAACCTTTTGCAACGAGTCCAGCTTTATAGGTTTCCACCTGCCCATCTACACCAAGTTTCCTTTTGTAGATCCATTTGCATCCAACGGGTTTTACCCCAGGTGGAGCAATATTTAAGGTCCACACTTTATTGGCGTACATGGACTCCATTTCGGATTGCATTGCTTCCTTCCACTTATCAGAGTCCCTACTGATAATGGCCTGCCTGAAACTGGTAGGGTCATCTTCTTCCAAGATGCAATCCTCTCAATCCCGGCAATGAGAAAACCGTAGTATCTCTCGGGCGGATGAGAAATCCTACCAGATCTGCGGAGTGGCTGAGGTTCGTTTGGGGTTATTGAATCTAGCGGTTCCACCAAATCTTTTGTTAAAGTTTGGGTTTCTGGAATTTCATCCAGTTCTACCGTGCTGCCACTAATGTTTTTAACAAGAAATTCTTTCTCTAAAAATGTGGCATTTCTTGAAACAATTATCTTCTGTTCCTCTGCATGGTAGAACAGATACCCACTTGAATCTTTTGGGTATCCCACAAACTTACACAAAACTGCACGTGCCTCAAGTTTGTTTGTGTTCTGCTTTTTGACATAAGCTGGGCAACCCCAAATCTTAACACGTTTAAGATACAAACTCTTACCACTCCATATTTCATACGGAGTCTTAGGCACGGATTTGGATGGAACTTGATTCAATAGATGTGCTGCAGTTTGAAGTGCATATCCCCAGAATGAAAGAGGTAACTCAGCACTACTCATCATGGAGCGAACCATATCCAATAGGGTACGATTCCTCCGCTCCGATACACCGTTGTGCTGTGGTGTATAAGGAGGATTAAGCTGAGAGAGAATACCATTCTCTTTTAAGTAATCTAGGAATTCCGTGCTTAAGTACTCCCCTCCCCTGTCAGACCGGAGGATCTTGATACTTTTGCCTGTCTGGTTCTCTACTTCGTTTCTAAATTCCTTGAATTTCTCAAAAGCTTCAGATTTGTGTTTCATCAGATACACATATCCGAACCTAGAGAGATCGTCAGTGAATGTGATGAAGGACGAGAACCCACCCCTTGCATGTATAGACATCGGACCACATACATCACTATGTACGAGTCCCAAGAGCTCTGCTGCTCTTTCTCCATGTCCGGTGAACGGAGATTTGGTCATCTTCCCTTTGAGACAAGACTGACAAGTTTCATAAGATGAAAACTCGAACGCATCCAAGAGTCCATCTTTATGCAACTTACTCAGTCTTTTCTCTCCGATATGACCAAGTCTACAATGCCACAAGTAGGATTCATTCGTATCTGAATTCTTCCTCTTGCGTGTGTTTTGTATATTGAGAACTGTATTCTGATTTAGAACGTAGATACCATTACAGAGTGTACCCTCTGCAACCAGTACCTTATGAAGGTAAATGTTCATGATATTCTTTTCAAGAACAAAGTTATATCCATCTTTATCATGTAAAGAAACTGATATGATGTTGCAAACCATGGAGGGTACATAGTAGCAATCGTTCAAAATCATAGACTTGCCATTTGGCAATACTAGGTGATATTCACCGACGGCTGCCGCATTAACTTATGCTCCGTTCGCTACTCTGAGCGACATATCACCCGGTGCAACTTTCCTACTTTTTCTCAGTGCCTGCAATAAATTACAGATATGAGATCCTGATCCGGTATCAAGTACCCAGGAGGTAGGGCCGTAAAACAGTTCTCAATTACAAGAACACTTGAAGTAGATGCAAAACCATGCTTCTTCTTCAACTGGGTATCCTGGAAATCCATACAATCCCTTTTCCTATTCTCATACTCATGACTGTTGTCACAAGTTAGAGCTGAACCAACTTTCCCCAGTCCCGAATAAGAATTCGGATCGGTCAAGCGATACATTTTATTATCTTGATTAGGGCGTGAAAAGGTTGCTGCCTGGAGAGAGAGAAAAGAAACACTCAGCGTATGCTCTTGCAAGAATAGATTGGTTTATTAATTTATCTAACCAGGATGTCTCCCACTGTTTCCTCAAATTCTTCTTAAAACCTTTTTAAAAGAAGAACTAGCCGGGTTTTAATTCACGTCACAATACTTGCTTAACCTTTCAGCCAGGCTAGTGTCGGTACTTCGAGGGAGGTTTTCGAACGCTTTCGCGAAGTTCCTTAATTAAAGAATCTCTTTTCCCTGGGGGCGAAGCCCCGCTAACACCTTTCTAGACACCTACTAGGTTTATAGCATTGATCGTTAAGTGAAATAATCTCCCGATAGTAAACCAACTCATCAGTGGGATCGGGATCCAACTGTCATTGTGTGATAACCTAGATGGAATCCACTCTAGTCACCACACTCCAGAAGGTATGCTAAATCTGCAAGTTTCAGTTCTTTTGAAACTCCCGATGTGGTTTTTGCCCCTAGGACCCAAGTGATCTTGACACAGTCAACAAATCAAAGAGTCCTAGTCAAGTTCATCACGTCGTTGTCTTGATTGCATTAAACCCACCTGCATAACCCTTGACACAGTCAACAAGGTTACATAAATGTCCTAACCAATCACATTGTATCCAGCAAAAAAGCAACACTTAGCTACCGTTCACTGCGCCTTGACACAGTCAACAAACGCAGCACGAATACTAAGTATAACTTATAATAAACGACAGAGGGCTACGGCTGGGTTTTTGGCGAAAAACCCGTTAACGTAATGAACTTGATATCTTTGAAGGAACGTGATACACCTTTTTGAAAATATAGTGGCGAAAACTTTTGCTAAAGAGGTCACTCCCTGTGAAGGGATCACGGCTCTTTCCTCGTCGAATGAGGTGATGGATATTCCAAAATGAATACCTCGATGCAAAGCAAGAATAATCGACTATAGTGAAGTTATTACGCTGACGCAAACTTTTGTCCAAGGGGTCACTCCCGGTGAAGGGATCTCGGCCCTTACCTCGTCAACTGAGGTGCTGGGCATTCATAACCGAATACCTCGATGCAAAACAAAAGTGAACGTCCTTGCAATAATAGCTTTTTGAAAAACTTGTTCCAACAACGTCTTTTAGGTTTATTTTCTTGCATTAGTTCTTTTAATGCATCCCATCATTTAAATCCTACCATTGCAGAAAACAACCAAAATATGACGTATGCTTATGCCATTCGCATTCGCCACGGGGCCCCGTCATCACCCGTTAGGTTACTTAACTAACGACAGAGCGGGGGCTGGGCTAGCGCGGCTGTAAAACATAAGCAACGCCTAAATAGTTATTATATATAGCAATATAGCAATGATAGCCAATCCAGATCACAGATGAACACTTTGGATATACTAGGAACCCGCGATTCGTTCGAGCCTGCAACGAAAAGTGGATTACACGGTCGCGATGAATAGCCAAAACCCCACCAAAGACCCCTACGGATGCGGCAAACTACCCGCCAAGTACCCGAAGCGAAGCAACCTCCCTCAATGCCATGAGTAGGCCACTCGGCACTTCGAGATACCCGGTAGTTTGTGCACCCCCTCCATGGGTCTATCCTAGGAGCAAAAACAGTAAAAAGAATTATACAATGACGGCTACAACCCCGACCCGGTTGTGCGGCCATACAAATAATATTACATAAATTTACAAATTTATTACATGAATGAAAGAAAAAGAAACTCTCATCTCACATCCATCCCGGCTATTCATCCGCGACAATCCAACGAGTTCATATACACAAACCATCATCAACACAGATCACAGATGTGTATAACCCCCACTAATCGGCGTATAGCGATTAGTAGACGTTCAATACACATATAACATTACAGAGATAACCATTAGCCAAAGTCTACAGAACATCGACCAAAAAAATACGGATTTATGAGCCCCAAAAACAAATTTTGCTTTCTGGAAAATCTGGGCAGAAAAGACATATACCAAAAATCCCAAAATACCCCTCTAAGAAAACTGCAAGAAAAATATTCCCCAACAGAGCTAACGCCGCCGCGGAAACGCGGCGCTTTGGACGAGTTGGGGAATGAAATTTCTCCAGTTTTCTAACAAAAGCCTGAGCCGATTTTTAGTGTATAAATATTTAATTTTGGATCAGTTCTAAAAATCGGCAGAAACTACAAATTTCCGGGGTATTTTGCGGTTTTTCGTCCGGTCGAAATTCTAAACACTTTGCTAACATACTAGGGTGTGTTTAGTTAGGCTCTGATACCACTGTTAGGTCCACGTTACCTCTCCCGGTACTTTCGGGGTTGCGGAAACGGTAAAACAAAAATTTTCTGGACATTGGCAACATGGACCGTAAAAGCCAGATCTTTGCTAAACAATACACTAGCATCCTAACTAAAGATATATCTACTCGGTTAGGGGTTATACCTCAACTTGAACTCCTTCTCTTCTTGTTGCTCTTCTCTTCTTGTTGTTCTTCTCTTTGCATGCTCGATGGTTGATTCGGACTTTGGCCACCTCCGCGGCCTCCTTGAGTCGAAGACGATCCACCCGAGAGATGTACACCGAGCTCCACCTCAAGCCGAGGTAACTAGGGCAAGGAGATTGCTAATCTAAAAGCCCTAGGATGTGTAGAGAAGATGTATGGATGTGTTTGTCAAGTGGAATCCTTTTTCTCTCAACACATGAGATCAAAGGAAAAATCAAGAGGAGGAAGAAGGAGAGGCAACCATGAAAATGTTTCTCATTTCTTTTCTATGAGAGAGAATGAGAATGAGCAAATGAAAAGCTTAACCAAGAGAAAACCTAACCATGGTGGCAATAATGCAAAAACATTATCATTACTAATCCCATCAAGATAAAGGTGATGGCTACAAATGACATGACCATCATCATAACAAAAGAAAAAGAAAAACCAAAGAATACTTTAGATCTTTCAAGAAGATCCAAGTCAACTTTGGTCAAATAGTCAACAAAGTCAAGATGGTCAAATGGTCAATGTAATTAGCCATAACAAAATTATCAATGAAAAGGATTAGTAAATAATGTCCCCGGCTCATAATGGTTTTGACCAAACGAACTGTCAAAACCCTAATGAGTCCGCTTCAAAATGGTTTTGACCGAATCAACTGTCAAAACCCTAATGAGCCTGCCACATAGCGGTTTTGGCCGAACCAACTGCCAAAACCCTAATGAGGCACCTCCTCCTTCATCGCTCCGGAAAACTGTGCATACACACCTGCATCCGTATTCCGTAGAATGCGGATGCGCAGAAGACAAAACAAATCCATCCATGCAATACTAGGATCCGGCTTAAACCAAAGCCCACTAGTATTGCCTGCCCGAACACCACACGCACACTAGTGTACGTAAGTGATCGCAGCCTTGCCGTAAAACCATACGGCCTCTACACGTTTCGCTCAGTGCAGGGAAACTCTCTGTGTGGGACTCTAAAGACTCGACACTACGCTGGCAGTGGGTTTAAACACAGACCGCAAGCGGCACTAGTTGTACGTAACGGTCCCCAGGTAGATGTCGATAAGAAGGCCGATGAGGTAAACCCACCCGAACTCCTACTGAGTCTGTATGTGACAATCTCCGTACGGTGCGGTCTGTTCGTCTGATACATCGCATGGCGGGCCTAGGGGGGCGGTAAACATCAGTCCCCTAATAGCGGTACAAGTCGTGTCGGAGTGAAGCCCAATACACCTTGAGATAACACTGGAAACCTACCAGTATATCTCGCTTGCCCTGGCCAGGGAGTACTCGTGTAATGGCTCTCCTAGACACAGCGCGATGTCAACCCCCAATACCGGGAGAGACGAATCCTGTCTAACCGTCACTGCCTCCAAGTGCTTCGGGACTGCTCTCAACTACTACCTGTTTGCACGACTCAGTAGAGCCGTGGTAGGGTAGTAATCAAAGAACAGTGGGAACACACTCGAGGCGAAGTGACAGTGTCAAGTCAGCGGACTAAGCTGTACTCATGTCACCTGGGAAATGATAACTGGCGATAGGTATAATACCAACCATCAGTTCCCGACGAGTCCTGTCCAGTGTACTCGTAACCTAACGAGCACCCGTATACTATCTCAAGTACGACGTACTGACGGCTGTGGGACAGACCGTCTCCCGTGCTGGGATGAGAAGCGCATACGCTAGTCTACTCTGGAGTATCGATGCCCTATCTCGATACTCCCACGACTAGGGACGTGTATAAGGATGTGCTTATAGATTACCCAGCCCCCACGAGTGTGATTGCCATCACAACGCCGGTAATCAATCAAAGATCCTAAGGGCTCTACTAATGCGTATAGGTGATATAATAAATAAACACACATGTACACATTAAAGCAGAGGCAAACCAAGTAGCATACTACTATATTGAGCAAGATTGTCTGTACAACTGTGAATATCCCAAGCTTCCATCAAGTAATATACATACTAGTATGATACAGTAATGGCCTCTAGGGCATATACACTAAAAAAACCATTATGAGCCGGAGACATTGTTTACTAATCCTTTTAGTGATAGTTTTGTGATAGCTAATTGAATTGACCATTTGACCCCCATGACCTCTCTTGACTTTGTTGACCCGTTGACCGGAGTTGACCATTGACCTTCATGAGGGGTCTACACTCTTCTTTGGATTTCTTTTTCTTTTATGGATTATGAAAATGGTCAATTCAATTAGTAGCCATCAACTTTATCATGAAAGGATTTGTAATGATGATAGTTTTGCATTATTTCAACCATGGTTCATTTCTTTAGCTCATAATTCATTTTCATTTCTCTCTCTTGTTCTTGTGAGAGGAAAAGAAAAGCTCTCATGTTTGCTAGCTCCTCTTTCTTCCTCCTCTTGATAAATTCTTTTGATCTCATGTGTTGAGAGAAAAAGAATCCACATAGACAAACACTTCCATCTTTCTTTTCTACACAACCTAGGGCATCTAGACTAGCGATCTCGTTGCCCTAGTTGCCTCGGCTTGAGGTGGAGCTCGGTGTACAACTCTCGGGTGGATCGTCTTCGACTCAAGAAGGCCGCGGAGGTGACCAAGATCCGGATCGTACCTTGGAGCATGGACGGACGAGCGGGACAGCGGAATGAAGACCCGAAGGACCGGTTCCGTGAGGTATAATTTCTACGGCATAGTAGTCAAAGCCTCTAGTAGTTTGTTAGTTTCTAGTTTAGTAAAGATCCGGCTTTTAGTCCATGTTGCCTTGCACCAAATAATTGTTTTTCGCCGTTTCCGCCTCCCCGTAAGAACCGGGGTGAGCAACGTGGACTTACAGTGGTATCAGAGCCTAGCTAAACATAAACTAGCAAGTTAGCAAAGTGTTAAGAATATCAATCGGAAAAAATCACAAAACAAGTCCGGAAAAAACCATGTTTCTGTCGAATTTCTATACTGCTCAAAAAGTGATTTAACATATATGAAAAATCGTCTCAGGGTTTTGTAAAAACACACCAGAAAAACGATCCAGTAACTCGGTCAAAGCGCCGCGGATCCGCGGCCGAGTTGACTCGGCCGTGGACCGGGTTTTCTGCAGTGTTTTTATTTGGCTGTTTTGGGATTTTTAATACATGTTGTTTCTACCCAGATTTTCCAGAGAACAAAATGACTTTTGGGGTGGTTACAAATCCGTATTTTGATCGATATTCCATACACTTTGGCTAATGAATATTTTATGTGATGTGATATATGTATTGAACGTCCGCTAATCGCTATACGTCGATTAGTGGGGGTTATACATATCTGTGATCTGTAATTTTGATGGTTTGTGTATATGAACTCGTTGGATTGTCGCGGATGAATAGCCGGGGTGGATGTGAGATGAGAGTTTCTTTTTCTTTCATTCATTGTAAAATTTGTAAATTGATGTAATATTATTTGTATGGACGCACAACCGGGTCGGGGTTGTAGCCGTCATTGTATAATTTCTTTTTTCTTTTTTTGCTCCTAGGATGGACCCAAGGTGGGGTGCACAAACTACCGGTTATCTCGAAGTGCCGGGTGGCCTACTCACACGTTGAGGGAGGTTGCTTCACTTCGGGTACTTGGCGGGTAGTTTACCGCACCCGTAGGGGTCTAGTGTGGGGGTTTGGCTATTCATCGCGACCGTGTAATCCGCTTTTCGTTGCAGGCTCGAACGGATCGCGGATTCCTAGTATATCCAAAGTGTTCATCTGTGATCTGAAATGGCTATCATTGCTATATATCTATATATGATATCTATTTAGGTGTTGCTTATGTTTTACATCCGCGCTAGTCCAGCCCCCGCTCTGTCGTTAGTTAAGTAACCTAACGGGTGATGAAGGGGCCCAGTGGCGAATGCGGATGGCATATGCGTACGCCATATTTTGGTTGTTTTCTGCAATGGTAAGATTAAATGATGGGACGCATTGGAATTAATGCAAGAAAATAAACCAAGTAAATGTCGTTTGAACACTTTGAAAACCACTCGGTTCTTTTCAAAACCAGTTTTTTAAATGCGGAGCTTGAACCACTCCTTTTAAAAGCTATCTCGTTCCATCGATTATATCAAGTTCACTACGTTCACGGTTTCGCTAAAACCATTCGTAGTCCTCCGTCATTTCGTATGAATATTCAATAGTATTCAAGCTATGTTTGTTGACCTTCGTTAAGGCATAGTGATTGGTAGCTGTTGGGTGTTCATATGTAGCATAGATAGATGCGTTGGTTTGGGACAGTCGTATAACATTGTTGACCTTCGTCAAGGGTATATACGGGTGGGTTCAAATTAACCTGGATAATGATGGGTAGAACTTGACATGTGACTTATGATTTGTTGACCTTCGTCAAGGTCATAAGAGCACGGGACAAAAATCCACATCGGGAGTTTCAAAAGAACCGAAACTTGCTAGCGCTGCATACCATTTGGAGTGTGATGATTCTGGTTGGATTCCTTCAGTTTTGTCACGCGATGATATTTGGATCCCGATCCTACTGTGAGTATATGCTACTCCTCCGAAACTTTCTCACTTAACGATCAATGCTATAAACCAAGTAGGTGTCTAGAAAGGTGTTAGCGGGGCTACGTCCACAGGGAAAAGAGGTTACTTGATTAAGGAACTTCACGAAAGCGTTGGAAAACCTCCCTCGAAGTACCGACACCAGCCTGGCTGAACGGTTAAGCAAGTATTGTACGGTGAGATTGATCCCGACTAATTCTTCCTTTATGGTTTGAGGAGGGATTCGAGAGACAGTGGGAGCCATCCTGTTTAGATAAATTAAAAACCAATCTAAACTTGCAAGAGCATCATGCTAAGTGTTTTCTTCTCTCTCTCTTAATTGCAGCGACCCAGTGACCGCACCTAGGTTACATCTAGATAATAAATTGACTGAATCTGACTATTATGACTGGCAATGGTCTGTCCAGATGTCCATTGCCCATGACAAGCTGGGACACCTCTTGACAGATCCAACCCCTGCCGTCTCAGTTCCAGTTTCCCCTGTCACGGATATTGATATCCGTAGGACATCGGAAGAAGATTGTGCGAAAGCCAAGTGCCTCGTGTTAGCCTCAGATGATGGTGCATACCAGAGGCAGCACGAGAAGATGGACTCTGTTTCTATCTTCCTCCATAACAAAGATTTATATGGAGAGCAATCTCGTATCGCAAGATATGAGACCTCGAACGAATTGTTTCCAGCGAGGTTAACTATCGGGTCATCTGTAGGGGCAACGTCCTTACAGAGACCAGCACTTTTGAGCTCACGGACCTGAAGACCACGTTGAAGAACGGGTCAGATGCTGACTTAGTTCAACAGTCTCTACCTACTACCCTGAAGGAAACCAGGGAAGTAGAAAGAAAGGGAAGGGCAGAAGTTTTGGGACTGGATGTAGTAAAAGCAGGACATTCCTATTGTGACGGGAATGAACATTGGCAGAAGGATTGCAGAGCTAGTATAGCCAGTAGCCAGAATTCGAAGCATGTTGTGGCTTCGGCTTCGGGTGTGCTTGTAATTGAGAACTGTATGTCAGTTAACCCTACTTCCTGTGTATTGGATACCGGATCAGGATCTCATATCTGTAATTCGTTACAGGCTCTGAGAAACCGTAGGGTTATAAGGAAAGGTGATATGACTCTCAGGGTTGCTAACGGAATGAGCATGTATGCTGAATCCGTAGGGGAATATCATCTAGGACTGACAACTGGGAAGATATTGATTCTACGTGACTGTTTTTTTATACCAGGTGCGACTTGTAATATCATATCTGTATCCTTAATTTCTAAGGAAGGACATGATTTTACTTTTGTAAGCAATGTAGTCAACATCCACCTAAATCAAGTTCTGATTGGGTCAGGTACATTACAAAACGGGATATACGTATTGAATCAAGCTCAGATCTTCAGTGTCCAGAACACACTTAAAAGAAAGTCTCCGGAAACAAATCAGGCTTTCTTATGGCATTGTAGACTGGGTCACATTAATGAGACACGGTTAACAAAGTTACATAAAGAGGGATACTTGAATCCGTTCGAGTATCAGTCTTATGCCACTTGTGAATCTTGTCTCATGGGAAAGATGACAAAGACTCCGTTCACTGGACACGGAGAAAGAGCGAGCGAGCTCTTGGGACTCATACACAATGATGTGTGTGGTCCAATGTCTACACATGCGCGAAGTGGTTATTCATACTTCATTACTTTCACAGATGATTTCTCTAGGTATGGGCATGTCTTCTTGATGAAGCACAAATCCGAGGCCTTTGAGAAATTTCGAGAATACAAGAATGAAGTTGAAAAACAAACAGACAAAAGTATCAAGACACCGAGATCTGATCGAGGTGGTGAATACTTGAGTGCCGAGTTTCTGGGCTACTTAAAAGAGAATGGAATTCTCTGTCAGCTTACTCCTCCATACACACCACAACACAACCGTGTATCAGAAAGGTGGAATCGAACCTTATTGGATATGGTTCATTCCATGATGAGTAAGGCTGAGTTGCCGCGATCCTTCTGGGGTTATGCGCTAGAAACAGCTGCATATCTCTTGAAGAAGGCTCCAACCAAGACTGTGCCTACCACCCCATATAAGATTTGGTGTGTGAAGAAACCCTGTCACTAGTACCTTAAGACATGGGGATGTCTAGCTTTTGTAAAAAAGCAGCATGCGGACAAGCTCGAGGCACGCTCAGTACTGTGTAAGTTTGTGGGATACCCAAAGAACTCCAGGGGGTATCTTTTCTATTCCGCAGAGGAACAAAAGGTTTTTGTTTCTCAGCATGCCCACTTCTTGGAAACTGAATTTTTAGAAAATCAGATAAGTGGGAGCGCAATAGAACTGGAAGAAATTCCAGAACCACAAGCTATTACTGAAAGCTTGAAGGAACCAGAAGTTTCAAGAGAACCGGACATCCCAGCGCCACTCCGCAGGAGTAGTAGGCAGTCTCATCCGCCCGAGAGATACTACGGTTTTCTCATAGACGGGGATAGAGAGGATTGCGCTATGGATTATGGTGAGCCTACTAGCTTCCAGCAATCCATTCAGAGCGGTGACACGGTAAAATGGCTGGATGCAATGCGGACCGAGATGGAGTCCATGTACACCAACAAAGTTTGGACTTTGGACTTTGCTCCAGAAGGGGTAAAACCCGTGGGCTGCAAATGGATCTTCAGAAAGATGTTGGTGTAGATCGGCAGGTTGAGACCTATAAAGCTAGACTTGTTGCAAAGGGTTTTCGTCAATGACCTGGTTTGGACTATGACGAGACCTTTTCTCCAGTGGCTATGCTGAAATCCATTCGGATCCTTCTTGCCATTGCTGCCTTCCACGATTATGAAATCTGGCAGATGGACGTAAAGACGGCTTTTCTAAATGGAAATTTAGAAGAGTGCGTCTATATGGATCAGCCGGAAGGATTCATTCAGAGTGGGAGCAGCGGTAAAGTGTGCAAGTTGCTAAAGTCCATCTATGGACTTAAACAGGCATCGCGGAGTTGGAACATCTGCTTTGATGATACTGTCAAGGAATTCGACTTTATCAAAAACCCAGATGAACCATGCATTTACAGTAAGATTGTAGGGAGAACTGTGGTATTCCTCGCCTTGTACGTGGATGACATTCTCTTAATAGGAAATGATATTCCTATGCTACAGTCAGTCAAAGGATTCTTGTCGCAGAGGTTCTCCATGAAGGACCTGGGCGATGTCAAGTACATTCTGGGGATCCAGATCTATCGTGATAGATCTAAGAGGATGTTGGGACTTTCACAGTCAAGGTACATCTACACTATACTGAAAAGGTTCATTATGGAAGATTCCAAGCGCGGTAATTTACCGGCTTGTCACGGGATCACCCTCTCGAAAAAGATGTCTCCCAAGACTGATTTGGGAAGGGATCGCATGTCTATTATACCCTACGCTTCTGCGGTAGGCTCTATAATGTATGCGATGTTATGTACCAGACCAGATGTAGCATACGCATTGAGCGTTGTAAGCCGGTATCAGTCGAACCCAGGGGAGAAACACTGGATAGCGGTAAAGAACATTCTCAAGTACCTGAGAAGGACTAAGGAGATGTTCTTGGTGTATGGCGGAAAAGATCTCCAGCTCGAGGCCTTTGCTGACTCCAGCTTCCAGAGTGACAAGGATGACTCCAAGTCCATGTCGGGTTATGTCTTTACCCGCAATGGAGGGGCGGTTTTCTGGAAGAGTTCCAAGCAGGAGACCGTTGCTGACTCAACTATGGAAGCGGAGTACATAGCTGCTTGCGATGCCGTAAAGGAAGCTGTCTGGATGAAGAAGTTCCTTACGGAGCTTCAGGTGGTTCCTACCATTGTTGATCCAATACCGCTGTATTGCGACAACAACGGCGCTATAGCTTTAGCGAAGGAACCCAGGTCCCATCAGAAGTCCAGGCACATTTTGAGGCGGTACCACCTGATCAGGGAGATCGTAGATCGCCGGGAGATCGAGGTGAAGAGAGTAAATACGGAGAACAACACTGCAGATCCACTCACAAAGGCCCTACCCCAGACTCAGTTCGAGCGGCTGATCGAGATGATAGGTCTTCGATACGCCAGTACATGGCCATAGTGCAAGTGGGAGATTGTTAGTGTATATGCCCTAGGGGCCATTACTGTATCATACTAGCTTGTATATTACTTAATGGAAGCTTGGGATATTCACAGTTGTATAGACAATCTTGCTCAAAATGGTAGTATGCTACTTGGTTTGTTTCTACTTCAATATGTGCATGCGTTTCTTTTAGCATATCGCTTATACATATTAGTAGAGCCCTTAGGATCTTTGCTTGATTACCAGCGTTATGATGGCAGTCACACTCGTGGGGGCTGGTAATCCATAAGCACATCCTTATACAGGTCCCTAGTCGTAGGACTATCGAGACAGGACATCGATACTCCGGAGTAGACTAGCGTATGCGCTTCTCATCCCAGCGGAGGAGATGGTCTGTCCCACAGCCATCAGTACGTCGTACTTGAGATAGTATGCGGGTGCTCGTTAGGTTACGAGTACACTAGACAAGACTCATCGGGAACTGTTGGTTGGTATTATACCTATCGTCGGTTATCAGTTCCCAGGTGACATGAGTACAGCTTAGTCCGCTGACTTGACACTGTCACTTCGCCTCGAGTGTGTTCCCACTGTACTTAGATTACTACCCTACCACGGCTCAAAGGAGTCATGCAAACAGGTAGTAGTTGGGTGCAGTCCCGAAGCACTTGGAGGTAGTGACGGTTAGACATGATTCGTCTCTCCCGGTATTGGGGGTTCACATCACGCTGTGTCTAGGAGAGCCATTACACGAGTAGTCCCTGGCCAGGGCAAGCGAGATATACTGGTAGGTTTCCAGTGTTATCTCAGGGTGTTCTGGGCTACACTCCGACACGACTTGTACCGCTATTAGGGGACTGACGTTCACCACCCCCTAGGCCCGCCATGCGATGTATCAGACGAACAGACCGGACTGTACGGAGATTGTCACATACAGGCTCAGTAGGAGTTCGGATGGGTTTACCTCATCGGCCTTTTTATCGACATCTACCTGGGGACCGTTACGTACAGCTAGTGCCTCTTGCGGTCTGTGGTTAAACCTACTGCCAGCGTAGTGTCGAGTCTTTAGAGTCCGAGAAAGAGAGTTTCCCTGCACTGAGCGAAACGTGTAGAGGCCGTATGGTTTTACGGCAGGGCTACGATCACTTACGTGCACTTGTGTGCGTATGCTGTTCGGGCAGGCAATACTAGTGGGCTTTAGTTTAAGCCAGATCCTATTATTGCACGGATGGATTTGATTTGTCTTCTGTGCATTCGCATTCTACGGAATGCGGATGCAGGTGTGTATGCACAGTTTCGAGGAGCGATGAAGGAGGAGGTGACTCATTAGGGTTTTGGCAGTTGGTTCGGCCAAAACCGTTATGTGGCAGGCTCATTAGGGTTTTGGCAATTCGTTTGGTCAAAAACATTATGAGCCGGAGACATTTACTAATCCTTTTAGTGATAGTTTAGTGATGGCTAATTACATTGACCATTTGACCACCATGACCTCTCTTGACTTTGTTGACCCGTTGACCGGAGTTGACCATTGACCTTCATGAGAGGTCTACACTCTTCTTTGGATTTCTTTTACTTTTATGGATTATGAAAATGGTCAATTCAATTAGTAGCCATCAACTTTATCATGAAAGGATTTGTAATGATGATAGTTTTGCATTATTGCAACCATGGTTCATTTCTTTAGCTCATAATTCATTTTCATTTCTCTCTCTTGTTCTTGTGAGAAGAAAAGAAAAGCTCTCATGGTTGCTAGCTCCTCCTTCTTCCACCTCTTGATAAATTCTTTTGATCTCATGTGTTGAGAGAAAAAGAATACACATAGACAAACACTTCCATCTTTCTCTTCTACACAACCTAGGGTATCTAGACTAGCGATCTCGTTGCCCAAGTTGCCTCGGCTTGAGGTGGAGCTCGGTGTACAACTCTTGGGTGGATCGTCTTCGACTCAAGAAGGCCGCGGAGGTGACCAAGATCCGGATCGTACCTTGGAGCTTGGACGGACGAGCGGGACAGCGGAATGAAGACCCGAAGGACCGGTTCCGTGAGGTATAATTTCTACGGCATAGTAGTTAAAGCCTCTAGTAGTTTGTTAGTTTCTAGTTTAGCAAAGATCCGGCTTTTAGTCCATGTTGCCTTGCACCAAATAATTGTTTTTCGCCGTTTCCGCCTCCCCGTAAGAATCGGGGTGAGCAACGTGGACTTACAATATTGTATTACATTATCTAATATTGCCTCGCTTTATTATTTCATTTTCTCACCGGATTAATACATTGATATATATGCGATATATGTTAATTGTATTATTATCTTTTGTTGCAAATATATAATATATATGTGATATATATTATTGTGTCATGATATGATTTATTATGAAACATGTTTAGGGATGATAAAAAGAGATTAGGGTTTGATTAGGGTTTGCTCCTTCTTGATTATTCTAGAAGGATTTCCTTTTGTCTTGGTTAAGATATTATGGTTGATACTTATCCTTGACTCATTCTTAACCTAACCAAACCCTAGCTCTAGTTTATTCTCTACAAAGGTTAAGCCTATCATCCTTGACCAAGGTTCCATATCAATCATATATTCTTATTTACTATTCATCACAAAAGGAATTATCTCATTATTCTTCATCTTCTTCTCTCTTTAGTTTTTGAGAGAGCTCACTTGTGATTTCTTTTGTGATGATTTCTTATGAGAAAATGATATAAAAAGAAAGCATAAATACTACTCCATCATCCTCATCTAATCTAGCCCATTAGATTAGGGTGTTCACCTCATTAGAATGAGAGAGCTTGAGTTATAGCAACTTCGACGTAGATCATCGGAGAAGCGGAACACTACAAGCTAGCTTGGATCGTTCGAGTCAAGGAGCCTCTCTTGAGTCTGGGAGATCGTGGATCGCGGCGAAGGGACTTCTACTCGGAGCTTGTGAAGCGAAGAACGGACTACAAAGGTGTAAGTGCACGGCGGCGCCCCGGCCGTCAATCCAATGCCGGAATGCGGAAACGAAACTTTTTACGAACTTGTAAACCGGCACCACCGCGCACAAAAATCCTGGATCGGGCCATTAATCTAGTCCTAGCTTACAAGAGAAGAGGTAGAGAGATATACCGAGCGATCCGTGTCCTTCGGTCTTCTCGTCGTCGTTCCGATCTCCCCGCGGAATCTCCGGTCTCCACCAAGTCGCCGGAAGGGCACTACATCGCCGGCTTCTTTTACGGTCTCCAACCTCTGGACCGAGGTAACTCGGGCACGAAGTTGGCGAGCCGACGTGCCCAAGGTTTGCTGTAAAACAGTGTAGTGCTCTTTGTCTCTATAGGGGTAGAGGAAGTTGCCATATGGTGGAGGTATCAGATATGAACTTTTGGAGGAGGAGCTAAAATGATTTTGCCAAGCCAAATGAGTGTAAATCCCCCATCCAAAAATTGGGACAGCCCCTCCCTCTAACAAGGCCGGCCAAAATGGTGAGGGGAGTGAGTGAATGAGGGAGAGTGTGGAGTGTCCAAATGAATATGGGTGTCTCCAATAATCAAGAGAGAGAAAAGGGTTATCATGAAAGGAAATGATCACCCACCAAATCCTACACTCCACCAACCAATCATAACCACAAAAGTCAATCAATGATGAAGTCAAGGAAGTCAAGGGATGGTGCAACCATCATGAAACCATCATGATGCAACTACTTGCAAAAACAACCCTCCAAAATGCTTATTTGCACAAATGCAAATAAGCCCTCCTCTACCAATCTTCAGCCAATGAAAGATACAAAGAAAATTGGCCGAAACGGAAAGCAAACTGGCAACTCCAAAAACTGATCCCGTAATAAATTACAGGAAAACCCCGCTACTGTATATACATACCCGCATTTTTATTCCGACCGAATACAAATGCAATAAGACAAATCGACACAGTACTATACTAGGATCCGGCTTAAACCAAAGCCCATTAACCGTCCGATCCCGATCCGTGCAATGCCGCACGTATCTGATCGAACCCTGCCATGTCTCCATACGGCCTCTACAACATTTCGCACAAAACATGAGCAACTGTCTATGGGGGACTCTAAAGACTCGTCAATACTATGGCTGTGGTTTTAACCACTAGCACGTCAGAGGTATTAGCCATACGTGACGGGCTACCAGCTATTGACCAAAAGGGACGTCGATGAGCGAACTCATCCTGACACCCTATTGAGCCTGTCAGTGGCAATATCCGTACAGTCCGGTCCGTTCGTCTATGAGCATCACATGGCGGGCCTAGGGGGTTGGTAAAAGTCTGACCCCCAAAAGCTGTACAAGTCGTGTCGGAGAGTAGCCCAGAACACCCTGAGATACTACTGGAATACCTACCAGTAAATCTCCTGCCTCGGCCGAGGGCTTTGTGTAATGGCTCTCCTAGACACAGCGCGACCTCACCCCCAATACCGGGAGAGACGGACCCCTGAAGATCCGCTCACTGCCTCCATGTGGCTCGGGACTGTACCCAACTAAAACCTGTTTGCACGTCTCCTTTGAGCGTGGTAGGGTAGTAATCAAAGTACATTGGGAACTCACACGAGACAAATGACGATCCTCAGGTCGATGAACTAACCTGTATACATGTCACCAGGGAACGGCTATCTGACGTCAGGTATAAGACCAACTAGCATGTTCCCGGCGAGTCCTGTCCTGTGTACTCATAACCCAATGAGCACCTGTATACATCTTAGGTGAACCAACTGACACCAGTGGCTTGTGAGACCGGCCACCGCCCCTCGTCGGGGTCTCGACTGTATACACTAGTCTACTCTGGAGTATCGATGCCCTGTCTCGAAACTCCCACGACTAGGGACCTTTTAAGGATGTGCTTATACACTACCAGCTCCCACGTATATGATCGCCCTCATACTGCTGGCAGTCAAGCAAGAATCCTAGGGGCTCTATCAACGTGCAATAGTGACCTGTAAGGTCACCCAAAGCAGTACACGATGATAAAGGTAAACCAGATAGCATACTATCATCTTGAGTAAGACTGTCCTACCGGGATAAGTCCTCCCTCAATCATTGCAATCACGTGCCTGTGATCCAATAATTAACTCTGAGGGCACTGTCTCCAACAATCTCCCACTTGCACTCAAGGCTAATAATTGCGATGTCGCATACTCACAGCACGTGTGATACCGAACACCCAACTCCTCTACTAGTCAGTCTCACAAATCCCGTTTGTGAAACTATTGCGTTCGAGGAATAGCCTCAGCGAGTGGATCCGCTTTGATGTTTCTTTCTATGTCTCTCTATATCTCAAGTTCGCGGAGAAAGCCATCTCCCGAAATTAGCAATACCTGTCTTAGAATGTGTCTGGATGTCTGATGGGACCTAGCTCATAAATGAACTCCAAATCCAATCTTCTTAGACTGTATCGTCAACTGAACTTAATCAGTATCCTGCGCCATGCCTCCCTCAGTATCGCCTTGGACCACCAGGCCAAAATACTGCCCCTCATCAGAAGGAAAACTATAACTCTAACAACCACCCTGTCGTCCCGGTCACCTTGGAAGCCTGGAATGATAACTGTCTCCCGAACGAGGCTGTCGTTATCATATCCCTAGAACATCCACTTATGTTCTAAAACTGCTTCCGACTGTTATTCCAGGATTGGATCAATGTCAACTTACTGCATCTAGTGCAAAAACAACATCTGGTGTGGTACTTGACATCTCAAGATTGACTCAATTTCCTAAGCAAGTGATCTGCCAATCATGCACATCCCTCTCCCCTTTAGTCTGTAAGACACCTTTAGAGAGGGTGACTCCATCACCTGCAGGTACACCACCATGCCAGGAGTCGTCCATTATAAAGTACCTCTAGAATGCTGTCTAAGTACCCTGATTGGGAAACTACCCAAATCTAGATATAAAACCATAGATCCAGTAACCAGAATGTCTGATTTAATGTCCAAGTCCCATGTGGAGAAACCACTGTGTGACGACCAAAGTATAACCGATCGTAGTATAGGAATATCACTTCCTACTCTGTGTATGTCATCCAAATACCAGGACATCACACCCTACTACCTTCTTAACAGATCCATCCCTTATTCTGATGAAGTCAAACCTATGACTTTCACATCATAAATAGATGATCTATCTCCGCTATATCTGCTTTAGTCTATAAATAAACATAAGCCACCTGTCCACCAATGCTTCCGCTGCTCCCACTGACTACGACAACCCTCTGGCAGAGTCATATACACGTACACTTCTAAAGCTAGTTTAGAATGACGCTATACTCATCCTCCTGCCGGGTCTCATAGTCTGGAACAACAGCAATGGCAAGTCTGGGTAAACAAGAACCTCCTTGTCACCGTTCTTGAGCATTCCGAAGTACCTCTCGGGTGCCTGAGGTTACCCATCTTATCTGCGGAGTGGCTAATAGAATGTCAAACCGGATTGAATCTTTAGGTTCTTATCAAATCTTCAGTAATCATTTGTGGTTCTGGAATCACTTCCAGTTCTACCATACTCCCACTACTGTTTTCTGAAAAAATCCATTTTTGTTAAAACTGTGGCGAGTCAAGAACAATATCACTATTGATCTTCCAGATGGTAGAAAGTCAACCCTCGTCATTGCCTGGGTCAACCCACAAACAGCCATTACAGAAACGTGCCTAGAGTTATCCAGAGTCTGGTATTAAGCATAAGCCGGACAACTCCCCGTACCTTAACATTGTTAAGATATGAACTGTTCTATATGCAATATAGAACCAGAGGCACTGATTTAATTGAACCAGATTCAAATCATGCAGCTGTCTCCAGTGCATGTCAACTAATTGGAAAGAGGCCGATCAGCGTTACTCAACATAGGAATGCTTCCAATTATGAGTAACCTGAAAGAGAAGAAAGTTCTCTTAATCATTACTATCAACTGAATACCATACACAAGTATCTACATCTTCGATCACTTTGAAGAATCCCGATACTTGCAACACCTGGTTCTCTACTTTATTCATATACCTATAACTTCTCAAAATTCGGACCATGTGTTTCCACGAAACATCTGTCTAAAAACTAGAGAAGTCATAAGTAAACTGAATATAGTACGAGGACCATCCCCTCTGTCCTAATGGACACTGGACAACATACAATACTCTGTATAAGTCCATTGAGTCTAATAACTCACTCCTTGTGTGTCGCAGGTTGAAAACTGTACGTATGGTTAAGAAGAATTACACCGCTGTTTAATGCTCCTTACCTAACCATCCACTGATATAGGTAAATGTCATGGACATAATTTCAAAAAGGTATATCTCACTCTATGAAAAAAGACGTACAGATATATCAATTTGAAATTGGTGCATAACAACGGATATTCAAAACCAAATATTTTCCGTCCGGCAAACAACCCAGGTGACTTTCTCAAATATCACCGATTACAACGAATCCCGATATAATGAGGATGATCACCTAATTCCCAATAACTTACTCCCACTCATCATCTGTAAAACCATACAGATGTGAGAATCATACCTGGTAAATACATACCCTGGAGTAAGGGGTAATTGGGAAATCAGTTTTCTTTTAACAGTACACAGTGAAACTGAAACATTGAAATGTTTCTATGGGGTATCCCGGTATTCCTAGCAATGCCACTTCCATTATCCAGATTCACAATTGTAACCGTGTAATTCTTTGCCATCTTTCCAAATCCCTTTATACGTCTTTAGTCGTTACCTTCTGCACACCCTCTTAGGCTAAATGGTTTTCTTCCTTCCCTACCGTTCGGCACCAGCCTATGGTTTGGAAGAAGACTATCCAATAAGCATAATGGGTGTACTGTCCTAATCCTAGGAGCACTCACAATACGAGAGAAGGTGAAGATAAAAGACAACCGAATAAACCTTATTCCTATTTCTCCTGAACCAGAATCCATCCCCGAACTGGAACAAGTTCCTTTCGAGTTCGTATATAACCATACGATGGAGTATCCAATAAACTGTGGATCTTCGTAGTGATACGGAGTGTCCTGGAGAAATACAAAGGTGATTTAGGATTGGCGAAGAAAATACTTGGTCTGGTCGTGAATAGCAGTCGCAATTTACTTTGCCCTCTTACTAATCCCTTGATATGTCTTTACTTAATACCTTCTGTACACCATCGTTAGGCTAACCGGTTTTCTTCATTCCCTACCGTTCGGCACCTGCCTATGGTTTGGAAGAAGACTATCCAATTTGCGTAATATGTGTACTATCTCCTAAACCAAGGAGTACTCTCATCCTGAGAGAAGGTAAAAGGAAAAGACAATTGAATAGTCCTATTCGTTTTCTCCAGAACCGGAAACCATCCTCGAATAAATTCCTTCGAGTTCGTATATAACCATACGATGGTTTTGTCCAATGGAAGTGGACGTTCGTAGTAATACGGGGTGTCCTGGAGAAAAGGGTAAAAGTAGGAGTGGCAATGAGGTTTGCAACTCTGACAATCCAAAAGCCGGTGTTTAAGAAGATTCGGTTAATTTTGGTCACTGAGTCATAGTCTTAGGGTTGGGTCAATGGTCGCTGCCAAAGAGAGAGAGAAAAGAAACACTGAGCGTGCACTCTAACCTAGATCAGAATGGTTACCAATTTATCTAATCTGGAAACCTCCCACTGTACCGTCAAATTCTCCTCCAAACCCAAAAGAAGAATTAGTCGGGATCACCCGAGGAGTAAACCAACTCATCAGTGGGAATCGGGATCCAACTATCATCGCATGATAACGTGATGGAATCCGCTCACGTCATCACACTCCAGAAGGTATGCACATATCTGGCAAGTTTCAGTTTCTTTAGAAACTCCTGATGTGATTTTTGTCCCATGTTCTTATGACCTTGACGTGAGGTCAAAATATCATAAGTCACATGTCATATTCTGCCCATCATTATCCAAGTTAATTTGAACCCACCCGTACATACCCTTGACGTAGGCCAAAATAGTCGTACGACTGTCCCAAACCAACGCATCTATCTATGCAACAGATAAATATCCGGCAGCAACCAATCACAATGCCTTGGCATGAGGTCAAAATACATAGCTTGAATACTACCGAATATTTAACTGAAATGATGGAGGGCTACGAATGGTTTATGGAGAAAACCTTTAACGTAATGAACTTGATATAGTTGAAGGAACCGGATAGCTTTTTAAAAATATAGTGACGAAAACCTTTGCTAAAGAGGTCACTCCCGGTGAAGGGATCTCGGCTCTTTCCCCGTAGAATGAGGTGCAGGATATTCCAACTAAATACCACGATGCAAAGCAAAAGTAATCGGCTATAGTGAAGTTATTGCCCTGACGCAAACTTTTGTCCAAGGGGTCACTCCCGGTGAAGGGATCTCGGCCCTTGCCTCGTCGACTGAGGAGCAGGATATTCCAACTGAATACCACGATGCAAAACAAAAGAGAACGCCCTTGCATTAACAGCCTTTTGAAAAGTGTTCCAACAACATCATAAAAGGTTTGTTTAGCTCGCATTGATCCGAATCAACGTAGTCCCATCAATTGATCACACCAATAAAGAACGAAAATAATGATGTACGTATATGCCATCCGCATTCGCCAATGGGTCCCGTCATTACCGGTTAGGTTACTTAACTAACGACAGAGCGGGGACTGGACTAGCGCGGATGCAAAACATATACAACATCTACTAGTATATATATCAATATATAATATTTCGCTCAAGGCGTGATAAAATGCAACATCACAGAAATGTACAGCATCACAGAACAATACAGATATCTGGGATCCCCGGGTTTCACAGAACCGCTACTGAAACCCGACGTTCCCCTGGTCGTGTGGATAGCCTGTGCAATGAAATCCTAGACCCCTATGGGCTCGGCAAGTTACCCGCCAAAACCTGAAGCGAGGCAGCCCCCTTCAGCAACGTGAATGGACCACCCAGCACTTCACGGAATCCGGTAACTTGGGCACCCCTCTGGAGTCAACCTGTACCCCCTACGAGTGCGGTGAATAGCCCGCCAATTCTAGAGTAAAGCCCCCTCCGTCTCAATGCCATGAGATGCGGGCTTGTTGCCCTCTAGAACCCGGCTATCCATGAACCCCACCTTGGGGTAATCCTAGTACAAAAAGTAAAACATACATACAACGGGTACATCGACCTCGACCCGATCGTGTCCCAAAAGAATAATATACAAACGGGCAGTGACGACAGTCCACATGTCGGACGCTCGGCCCGCAATAACAAATGTACATAATACAACCAAATCTGTCCTGCCATTGCATCGAGGCTATCCCCACGACCAATCCACAACATCACAGCACAACACAGAACATCAACGTGAATGTCACGTTCGCAAATCCGTCTAACCGGGCTATAGCAGTTAGACAGGATTTACCGATCGAGTGACATTCACGGTCGCAGATATAATGTAAATACTATGAACTAACATGTTTAAACATTTTTGATCGATCAAATATACCCAAGTGGGCCCCAAGCACTACTGTAGCACTTACAGAAAATCTGGGCCCAAAAAGAATGTTCCAAAACCCCTATTTTCAGCACAGAGACACTCTGTAGAAATTTGATACACTGAACAGTAAAGACTGCAGCGGAACCGCGGCCCAAGCATGGGTTTGGCCGCGGTTCCGCGGTCGTATAGTGTGTTCACGTGATCAAATTTCTACAGAAGTCTTAGAATTCCCTGTACATCATTCTGCAACAACCTGAAAAATTTTTGGAGCCAAAAAAAATTCGACAGAAACTGATGCACATGAAAACACGGTTTTTAGAATTTTGTTCGATCGGAAATTTAAACACATTAGACAAATCTAGACTAGGTTAATGGCGAGGCTCTGATATCAATGTAAGTGCACGGCGGCGCCCCGGCCGTCAATCCGACGCCGGAATGCGAAAACGAAACTTTTTACGAACTTGTAAACCGGCACCACCGTGCACAAAAATCCCGGATCAGGCCATTAATCTAGTCCTAGCTTACAAGAGAAGGGGTAGAGAGATATACCGAGCGATCCGTGTCCTTCGGTCTTCTCGTCGTCGTTCCGATCTCCCCGCGGAATCTCCGGTCTCCACCAAGTCGCCGGAAGGGCACCACGTCGCCGGCTTCTTTTACGGGCTCCCACCTCTGGACCGAGGCAACTCGGGCACGAAGTTGGCGAGCCGACGTGCCCAAGGTTTGCTGTAGAACAGTGTAGTGCTCTTTGTCTCTATTGGGGTAGAGGAAGTTGCCATATGGTGGAGGTATCAGATATGAACTTTTGGAGGAGGAGCTAAAATGATTTTGCCAAGCCAAATGAGTATAAATCCCCCATCCAAAAATTGGGAAAGCCCCTCCCTCTAACATGGCCGGCAAAAATGGTGAGGGGAGTGAGTGAATGAGGGAGAGTGTGGAGTGTCCAAATGAATATGGGTGTCTCCAATAATCAAGAGAGAGAAAAGGGTTATCACGAAAGGAAATGATCACCCACCAAATCCTACACTCTACCAACCAATCATAACCACAAAAGTCAATCAATGATGAAGTCTAGGAAGTCAAGAGATGGTGCAACCATGATGAAACCATCATGACGCAACTACTTGCAAAAACAACGCTCCAAAATGCTTATTTGCACAAATGCAAATAAGCCCTCCTCCACCAATCTTCAGCCAATGAAAGATACAATGAAAATTGGCCGAAACGGAAAGCAAACTGACAACTCCAAAAACTGATCCCATAATAAATTACAGGAAAAACCCGCTATTGTATATACATACCCGCATTTGTATTCCGACCGAATACAAATGCAATGAGACAAATATACACAGTACTATACTAGGATCCGGCTTAAACCAAAGCCCGCAAGTATTAACCGTCCGATCCTGATCCGTGCAATACCGCACGTATCTGATCGAACCCTGCCATATCTCCATACGGCCTCTACAGCGTTTCGCCCGAAACTTGAGCAACAGTTTGTGGGGGACTCTAAAGACTCGTCAATACTATGACTGTGGTTTTAACCACTAGAACGTCAGAGGTATTAGGAATACGTGACGGGCTACCAGCTATTTACCAAAAGGGACGTCGATGAGCGAACTCATCCTGACACCCTACTGAGCCTGTCAGTGACAATATCCGTACAGTCCGTTCAATTCGTCTATGAGCATCGCATGGCGGGCCTAGGGGGTTGGTAAAAGTCAGACCCCCAAAAGCGGTACAAGTCGTGTCGGAGTGTAGCCCAGAACACCCTGAGATACTACTGGAATACCTACCAGTATATCTCCTGCCTCGGCCAAGGGCTTTGTGTAATGGCTCTCCTAAACACAGCGCGGCCTCACCCCCAATACCGGGAGAGACGAACCCTGAAGATCCGCTCAATGCCTCCATGTGGCTCGGGACTGTACCCAACTAAAACCTATTTGCACGTCTCCTTTGAGCGTGGTAGGGTAGTAATCAAAGTACAGTGGGAACTCACATGAGACAAATGACGATCCTCAGGTCGATGAACTAACCGGTACACATGTCACCAGGGAACTGCTATCTGACGTCAGGTATAAGACCAACTAGCATGTTCCCGGCGAGTCCTGTCAGGTGTACTCATAACCAAATAAGCACCTGTATACATCTTAGGTGAACCAACTGACACCAGTGGCTTGTGAGACCGGCCACCGCCCCTCGTCGGGGTCTCGACTGTATACACTAGTCTACTCTGGAGTATCGATGCCCTGTCTCGAAACTCCCACGACTAGGGACCTTTTAAGGATGTGCTTATAGACTACCTGCTCCCACGTATATGATCGCCCTCATACTACTGGCAGTCAAGAAAGAATTCGAGGGGCTCTATCAACGTGCAATAGTGACCTGTAAGGTCACCTAAAGCAGTACACGATGATAAAGGTAAACCAGATAGCATACTATCATCTTGAGTAAGACTGTCCTACCGGGATAAGTCATCCCTCAATCATTGCAATCACGTGCCTGTGATCCAATAATTGACTCTGAGGGCACTATCTCCAACAAATGGTTGTAATCCCTCACACTTAGTATTAAAGATGTTATCTTGCATGTTAAACCCTAATAATCTAGCAATGATCCAGGCTTTGGGTTGTTCGGCACGTCTAAAATTTTATTCGGGCATGTTTGATGCTTTATGAACCTTCAACAGAGTGCCTAGGAACCCTACATCAGGTGCTGTCACCACGACTGGCACCCTGATAGGTACGTATCATACGCTATCCCGAAAGCTCGAGTGCCTAGCTCTGACCCTCGCCTCTCGACGTATCTATACGTACATGACTCCCGTCGGTATCCCCATGATAACCGCTGAGTCATTGGTAATGTCACCGGAAAGTATGGTTCCCCCACTAACTCATCTCCTCACTGAGATTCTTGCCCCGGGGTACCTCCGGGCCCCACCATGTACCCGCAGACGGTGCCTCCTGCTCCTCGAATCGGGTATATAATCAGAACCGACAAATCTCGTGGTGGATGCTGTAATATCATATCATCAAGGGAAGCCGGGTTTTTCAAATAATGCATAATTTCATGAACTACCACGGTCCCCAAATCCAGAAAACATCATGAAAAATCCATATCTTAATGCGAAAATCCATGAATATAATATATGCAACAGAAAACTGTAATGTAAGCATATAAAGGAAAAGCTGCTATTTAACTGCAACAAGTCAAATATAAATATATGTGGTTCCTAATTTCTCCAATTCTAAATAACATCATGTAAAGATAAACATGTAGCTATAACCACATATGTGTGTAAACATGAAGGTATAGAAAGGTATATGTATCTAACTATCAGTAATGATGTAATATACCCTCCGGGTATAAGTGAAGTATGTATGCAAGGTATACATGTAGTTATGTCATTATGTGTGTATGTACCTATCACTAATGGTACAATACCCTATAGGTATACATGTAACTAGCATATAAGCATGTCAAGGCATATATGTAAGCATATAGATATACAGGTATGCTATAACTCAATGCGTAAAGAAATATGAATCAAAGTATCAATGTCCCTAACCAAGCAATATCATATCTATAAGTGGGTTGTGCGTGACATGGCAATTATTGACGGTGTGTGTGGCATACAATCAGTGCTCGTGCAACATGAGCCGTCAATAATAGTGCAGTGTCCTAAGGATACTAGTCCAAGCACAACAATAACTAAGCAGTAAGGTGAATGCGCAATTCTAAATATGGAATAGAATATGCGACAAGTGAAGTCATTTCTAGCCCAGACGCATAACGCCATGCGGGCGATTTCCCTGTAGATGTTAAATCTACTCACCAACGCTCCTGGCTAAGTGAAGCCTACCACCTGTTTTCCCTTGTCGTAGCGTCCGAAGTCCCCGCTTGTGAACCTAAAATTTCACAAACACATCACATAAGCAAAAATCCTATAATGACGAAAAGACAACTAAACGCAAAAATAACGCCCTGAAAATTG
Source organism: Agapanthus africanus (assembly GCA_030015575.1). Taxonomy (NCBI): domain Eukaryota; kingdom Viridiplantae; phylum Streptophyta; class Magnoliopsida; order Asparagales; family Amaryllidaceae; genus Agapanthus; species Agapanthus africanus. Next base: position 289,902,922 of record JASDDO010000012.1, on the reverse strand, counting down.
TACTGCGCACTTAGCGCATCTATTGCGCACGACATCGGCCAAAAACCCTAATTGGGGTCGCTAAACTACAAAACACAAGTCTAGACCACGATCTTCCCGATCGCGCAACACAACACAAAAATTACTAGGAATACAAAAGATATAACCTCGTAACGACCAATCGAATCCACGTCGAAAAACCCCCGAAATCTAGTAAGCAACATATCGCAATATTACGCACTAGTTTCAAGCTAACGCATATCTAGCGATTATAAACACCTTAAAATAGCTTAACTAAGATATAAAAACCATTTCTATATTTTTAACACTTGCTAAATAAATTTTAGCAAAAACGTAGTAAGCAAAATAGCATAATTAAACAAAGTGTTCATTAGCAAAAATTAACATTTTCTACTTGGTTAACCTTCTACAAAACACAAATTAACACTTCAAATAAACATTAAACACATAAATCAAGTTTTACCCTAACTAGATTATCATAAAAATCAAGTCTTGAATTTCAAACATGAAATTAAAAGCTTAAATAAACAATTAATATACTAATTAGAAATTTAGAAACAACAAAAAGGATTAGGGTTAGGGTTTTATATCTCCACAAAAGATCAAAACCAAGAAACCAAACTCATCATCTCTTCCTCCAAAATGATGTTTTGAATGAAGATCCAAGCTAGCTTTGAGTTCAAGAATGAAGGAAAATGAATATATTTGAGTTTTTGTGATTTTATTTGGATTTTTCATGATTTATTTGATACAAAATGAGTTGAAAAAGAGTGGGAATGATGGAGGGCAGCAAGGGGAGGGGAAGGGCAGGCCAAGAGGGTGAGGGGGGTATTTTTGTGAAGAAAATGCTAGAAAAAGAGTAATAAATGCTAATAAATGCTATATGCCACCTTTACACATTTTCTTTTCTGTTTAAAATAAAACCTTTTGCACTCCAAAAAATATCTAGATATTTAAAAAGAAGTTTCCAAAATATTCTAGTGACAAAAAAATTAATTTATACTCAAGTGAAGAAATTTCCCGATTTACGTGCACCAAATACCGCTTAAAAAAATATTTTATTTGGAAAAAATTCTATCTGAACCAAAACCTCCCAAATACCCTTAAAGTTCGCGCACAAGCTTTATTTTAGCTAAAAAAGGTGCCGGCAAGCTGATACAGACGTTTGATCGAAATCGGGTTAAAACGGAAAATACCGACAATTTTGCCCTAAAACGGAAAAATTCGCAAAACGATTTCTGAAACGTTACACAACCCTGGCCGCAAATTGCTTCCAGGAAGAATAAATCTGCGGACTGATGTTGGGGGTTGGGTCCAGGGTTTCAATGGTTGCTATTAGGGTGCCTGCTTGTATCACTGTGATTACTAAATAATTTTCCAGGTCCCCGAGTGTTAGCAGATTTCAATTTCCCAACACAATTCCTACAAAATACGATATCCTGGATTTCTATGTTCACTAATTGGGGTTCTAGTCTCTGGTTTAGGTCTAGAATCACCTCTAGAGTCTTATTGACAGCCACTAAACATCATCAATTTCCCAAACCCTTCTCTAGAATTTCAAAGTTCACAAACCCATTCGTAAACAATTTCCAATCTAAACTAGAATGTTACGAAATCTTGAAACTAAAATAAGTGAAGTGATTATACCTCATATAGGCCACTCAAGAAACCCTAGCTTCTCAATGTTATCAAAATCCCACTTTGCTTGGTCCAATGTGTAGAGGAAGAGATGGGGATTAATATTTATAAAGGGAGTATAAGGTCTTGGGGATTATTTGCAGATGGATGTAGGGGTAGAAGTGGAGGGAAGTGATCTTGAGGAGATGAAGAAGGAGATGAAAATGATGGGGAAAAAAGTTATGGCAGCAGCCCCCCCTCTCTCACTTATTCTCACACTCTCTCTTTCTCACTCCAATCATTCACCTTTTTACCCCTTTTTCATTTCTTTTTCTTTTCTCTTTTAAATTTCAAAACCAAATCACATAATACCCATAAAACAACACAAATGAAACATGTAACCAAATGTAACATTACATGGTGCACTAACCATGGAAAACTGTAGAAACATGGATTTGGCTTAATTGCGATTAGCAGTGCACTAATCGGGTTTTTATCCAAACTGCATATAGTAAAATTTAAAAATGCCAAATCCTTTAAATATATTATCAAATGAATAAATCATTTTAATTTCCATTTATTTCACATTTATCGGTATATTTTTATACCCTTTTTCGAAAACCCCAATTTCGCAAATCGGGCAGTTTTCGGGAAATATACTATTTTAATATTAAATTGCAAAAATAATATTTTATATTTTCTGAAATGTTAAAATCTTCCCCCCTTAAATAAATTCGGTCCACGAATTTAAATTTAAACCCCCAATTCCTAAAACATTTCAATAATCAGCTCAAATCAACGGGGCTCCGAAATCATGGAAGATGCAAAAACAACACAGCGTGTCAAGTGCGCATGAAAACAAGTACAAAACAAACAAACCGAACTCCGTCAAGCATCACGCAAATTATTGGATTTGAACGCATATCCTCGGAGTTATAATAGAGATACAGATCTCGAAATCCACTACTGAAATCAAATATACACTAGTCAGATACTATAATACGTGTATTGTACGCATCGTCGAAAAACTCCAAAATCTGAATAAAATACAAGCAAAATCTTTTCTAAATCGCCGCGTGAATGCGTAAACTCACGGCATAAGTGACGGACGCTCATTTGTAAAATAATAATATATGTCCATAAATGTATTGCTGAATATACGTTCCATCGTTTCAAAATATCCCAAAAGGTTTTTCCTTTAAAAACGTTCGTGTCGCTTACGGACACGTAGGAAATAGCGAGACTATAGCTCTTCTTCAAAAATCTCTTGGTAAACTCTTAATTCATACAAAGTACTCAGGTACTATCCTTAGATCATTCCTATTTGGCCACTATATAATATGGTGCCCGAAATGAAAATAAAGTCCTCAAAAGCAAAATCAACGTCAAAAGGCGTATCCAACATTTTCATTCATCCGGCGCACACGGAATCAAATCCGAATATAGGTGCCACAATATGCACAAAAGCAAAACTATGTGCAACAGGTGTGCACGAAAAAATCTGTCCAGTGCAACGGGTGTGCACGAAAATAATATCTGGAGCATCTATTGTGCAAAAATTCTCAAATCTAGTGCATCAAATGCGCGAAACACAAGTACGGTGCAACCAAGGCACGAAAATCACATTAATAACTCAAATACGTATAGAAACGATACCGAGTGTACCAAGGTGTATAAATAAAAAACGTGTGCAAGTATGTGCATAAATCCGTATCAACGCACTGCAAGCACATGTGAGCTATACCGAGTGCAAAAGTCACATCATCCGTATGAAATCCACGAAATCATGAACACATGCTACGAAGGTACAAAATCGACATAAAACGCAATAGGTATGCAAAAATCGCAAGTCAACACAACGATGTATAAAATATATATCCAGCGCAATAACTATGCCCAAACATGTAAATACCCAGCAGGTGCAGCCATGGTGCACGAAAACCATATCATGAAACTCAATCATCAAAACTCAAATCCAAGCGATATAAGTGTGATACTCGGATCACAAACGCAAATCGCAACACATGACATTGAGTTACACCTCCTACAATGTCGAAAAAAAATTTGGTGCGCCTAAAACCGGCAGAACAAGAATATACGCTTGCCTCCTGCTCACGGTCTGGCGTCCTCTTTCTCTAGGTCCTCATTTTCTATGTGGATTACCAATCTCGCAATCCATCGGCTCATCGTCACGGTCAGGTGTGCTAACGTGAACGATTCCGCTTTGACACTTCTCTGGTCATCTCTCGGCCAATTATCACGAACACTCGTAAAACAGCACGTCACTGGCGTCGGCCTTCGGCCCTCTGAATACTCATGACAAACCTGATCCTCGGTGAAAATTTCATCGCAGCAGTGTCCTGGAGGGAACCTGCTCAGGGTCTCTTCCGATCTCGCCTATGCCGAACTGTACGGAGTCTGGTACTCTTGCATAATCTTTTCTCTCTCACTGGATATCTGCGTCCTAAGAACATCATTTCTTCGGGAACTGGTCGCATCCCAACGCCTCTGTAGACATATCCGATCTTTAATCTCAACGGGGAGTAACAACAGCTCGTCTGCGTCTCGCACGAACCTTTTGTTCCACTCGTCTTTATCATCGTCCACTTCGATGTCACGTCACGCTATCTGCGTACTGCAAATGATCTCGGCTACGGTCGATCCGGAGTATCTCATACAGACTCGAAGTTACGAACTCGGTATCTTCATTGTTGGATATAGTGCCCTCAGAGTCAATTATTGGATCACCGGCATGTGATTGAAATGATTGAGGGAGGACCTATACCGGTAGGACAGTCTTACTCAAGATGATAGTATGTTATCTGGTTTATCTTTATCATCGTGTACATGCTTTAGGTGACATTACAGGTCACTATTGCAAATTGATAGAGCCCATAGGATTCTTGCTTGACGGCCAGCAGTATGATGGCGATCATATACGTGGGAGCTGGGGTCTATAAGCACATCCTTAAAGTGGTCCCTAGTCATGGGTGTTTCGAGACTGGGCATCGATACTCCATTAGTAGACTAGTGTATACAGTTGAGACCCCGACGAGGGGCGGTGGCTGGTCTCACAAGCCATTGGTGTCAGTTGGTTCACCTAAGATGTATACAGGTGCTCATTGGGTTATGTGTACACCGGACGGGACTCGCCGGGAACACGCTAGTTGGTATTATACCTGACGTCGGATAGCAGTTCCCTGGTGACAGTTGTACAGGTTAGTTCATCGACCTGAGATCGTTATTTGTCTCGTGTGAGTTCCTACTGTGCTTTGATTACTACCCTACCACGGCTCAAAGGAGTAGTGCAAATAGGTTTTAGTTGGGTACAGTCCCGAGCCACATGAAGGCAATGAGCGGATCGGCAGGGGTTTCGTCTCTCCCGGTATTGGGGTGAGATCGCGTTGTGTCTAGGAGAGCCATTACACGAAGTCCTTAGCCAAGGCAGGAGATTTACTGGTAGGTATTCCAGTAGTATCTTAAGATGTTCTCAGCTACACTCCAACACGACTTGTACCGCTTTTGGGGGTCTGACTTTTACCAACCCCCTAGGCCCGACATGCGATGCTCATAGACGAACGGACCGGACTGTACGGATATTGTCACTGACAGGCACAGTAGGGTGTCAGGATGAGTTCGCTCATCGACCTACCTTTTGGTCAATACCTGGTAGCCCGTTACGTACAGCTAGTACCACTGACGTGCTAGTGGTTAAATCCACAGCCAGTGTATTGACGTGTCTTTAGAGTCCCCCACAGACAGTTTCTCAAGTTTTGGGCGAAACGTTGTAGAGGCCGTATGGTATTATGGCAGGGTTCGATCATATACGTGCAGTCGCGCACGGATCATGATTGGACGGATCATACTAGTGGCCTTTGGTTTAAGCCGGATCCTAGTATTAGATTTGTTGGATTACTTTAGTCTCATTGCCTTCGCATTTAGTCGGAATGCGGATGCAGTTATGTATATACAGGTAGGGGGTATCCTTGTGATCCGTCATGAGTTTACTTTAGATGATGCGGTTCTTTTTATTGTCATAAACATTTGGGTTAATATTTATTTTGGTGGAAAATGTGAGTGGATTTCATGATGAGGTGCATTTAATGTAACATAGACATGCTTAGTGACTCATGGTCTCTTTTCTTGTGCTAATGTCACATTCGGATTGATTTATGTGTTGAAATGATAAGAGGAGAGAGAGAGGGCAGCCATATTGCTAGAGATTGCTCTTGTGTTTTTGATTCTTACTCTCTCATTTTTATCATCTCAACACAAAAGAAAAAGAAAAGGAAACTTCAGCTTCTTCCTCTTCTTTCTTGAGCTCACTATCTCCTCACTAATGGCATCCACTAAATCCTCCATCCATACACTCTCATGCGTTGAGAATCAATGGATGCAAGAGACAAAGTTATCACACACATTCTCTACATCGTCTTGGACACGTCGGCTAGCAAACTTCGTGTCCGAGTTGCTTCGGACAAAGCGAGAGCCCGTAAAAAGACTCGAAGATGTGGTGCCCTTTCCGACGAGGAGACCGGAGATCGGAGATTCCGCGAGGAGCTAGGGATGGTGGCTAAAGACCAAAGGACACGGATCAATCAGTATAGCCTTTCTAACCTTTCTCTAGTTAGCTAGTTTTCGGTTAATGGTTCGATCCGGGATTAAAGTCTGCGATAGCGTCGGTTTCAAGTTTAGAAAAAGTTTTCGTTTCCGCATTTTGGCCTCGGACAGACGGCCGGGGCGCTACAGTAGACTTACATGGTATCAGAGCCACGCCATTAACCTTTACTAGATTGCTCTAATGTGTTTAAAATATCGATCGAACGAAATTTTCCAAAACCGCATTTCCAATTCTGCAGTTTCTGTCAAAAATTTTTTGTGGTCTAAAAATTATTTTCAGTATGTCAAAAAATCAGGCAGGCTTTTTAAGATCACTGTTGAAATTTGGTAAATTGACTCTATTATAACGCCGCGGAACCGTAGCCATACCCATGTTTTAGCCGCGGTTACGCCGCAGTTAAGATGCTTCTCGGCACCATTTCTTCTACAGTTGTCTTTAAACTTGGAATTGGGGTTTCTGGAATATTTTAGTTTTGGCCCAGATAATTTTGAGTGTTGGATTTGCGCTTAGGGCCCATTTCGGGAAATTTTGTCGATCGGAAATTTTAAATATGTTAGTTCACAGTGCTTACTTTATATCTGTGACCGTGAATGTCATTCGAGCGGTAAATCTTGTCTAATTGCTATAGCACTTTTAGACGGATTTGCGAACGTGACATTCACGTTGATGTTCTGTGTTGTGCTGTGATGTTGCGGATTTGTCGTGTTGGATAGCCTGGTGCAATGTTAGTACAGTTTGGTAATATTTGTACATTTTATATTGCGGGGCGAGCGTCCGACATATGGACTGTCGTCACTGCGTGTTTGTATATTATTCTTTTGGGTCACGACCGGGCCGAGGTCGATATACCCGTTGTATATATTTTATTTTCTGTACTAGGATTACCCCGCGGTGGGGTGCACGGATAGCCGGGTTCTAGAGGGCAATGGGCACGCATCTCACGGCTTTGAGACGGAGGGGGCTTCACTCTAGAATTGGCGGACTATTCGCCGCACTCGTAGGGGGTATAGGTTGACCTAAGGAGGGGTGCTCAAGTTACCGGATTCCGTGAAGTGTTGGGTGGTCCATTCACTTTGTTAAAGGGGGCTGCCTTACTTCAGGTTTTGGCGGGTAACCTGCCGTACCCGTAGGGGTCTAGGATTTCATTGCACAGGCTATCCACACGATCAGGGGAACGTCGGGTTTCAGTAGCGGCTCTATGAAACCCGGGGATCCCAGATTATCTGTATTGTTCTGTGATGCTTATTACATTTCGGTGATGTTGCATTTTATCATGCCATGAGCGAATATTATATATTGATATATATACTAGTAGATGTTGTATATGTTTTACAGCCGCGCTAGTCCATTCCCCTCTCCGTCGTTAGTTAAGTAACCTAACGGGTGATGACATGACCCAGTAGAGAATGCGGATGGCATATACGTACATCATATTTTCGTTCTATTGTGGTGTGATTAATTGATGGGACTGCATTGATTCGGATCAATGCAAGCTAAACAAACCTATTCTGATGTTGTTGGAACATTTTTCAAAAAGCTGTTATTGTAAGGACGTTCTCTTTTGTTTTGCACAGTGGTATTCGGTTATGAATATCCAGCAACTCAGTCGATGGGGCAAGGGACGAGATCCCATCACCGGGAGTGACCCCTTGGGCAAAAGTTTGCGTCAGGGTAATAACTTCAATATAGTCGATTGCTTTTTGCTTTGCATCGTGGTATTCAGTTGGAATATCCCGCACCTCATTCTACGGGGAAAGAGCCGAGATCCCTTCACCGGGAGTGGCCTCTTTAACAATGGTTTTCGGCACTATATTTTTATAAAAAGCTATCCGGTTCCTTCAACGATATCAGGTTCATTACGTTAAAGGTTTTCCGCCAAAAACCATTCGTAGCCCTCCGTCATTTCAGACGGGTAGCATTTAGTATTCATGCTATGTTTGTTGGCCTTCGTCAAGGCATAGTGTATGGTAGCTATTTGTTACTTTTCTGTTGCATAGATATATGCATTGGTTTGGGACAGTCGTACAACCTTGTTGGCCCTAGTCAAGGGCTTGTACGGGTGGGTTCAAATTAACCCGGACAATGACGGGTAGAACTTGACATGTGACTTATGATTTGTTGGCCTTCGTCAAGGTCATAAGAGCATGGGGTAAAAATCACATCGGGAGTTTCTAAAGAAACTAAAACTTGCAGATATGCGCATACCCTCTGGAGTGTGATAACATGAGTGGATTCCATCACGTTATCATGCGATAATAGTTGGATCCCGATTCTCACTGTTGAGTTGGTTTACTCCTTGGGTGATCCCGACTAAGTCTTCTTTCACGTTTGGAGGAGAATTTGACGATACAGTGGGAGGTTTCCTGATTAGATAAATTGATAACCATTCTGATATAGGTTAGAGTGCACGGAGAGTGTTTCTTTTCTCTCTCTCTTTGGCAGCGACCATGACCCGACCCTTGACTTTAACTCAGTGACCAAGTTAACCGAACCTTCTTAAAACACTGGCTTTTGGATTGTCTGAGTTGCATACCTCATCGCCACTCCTACTTTTACCCTTTTCTCCGGAACACCCTGTATTACTACGAACATCCACTTCCATTGGATAAAACCATCGTATGGTTATATACGAACTCGAAGGAACTTATTCCAGATTCGAGGATGGTTTCCGGTTCTGGGGAAAATGAATAGGACTATTCAGTTGTTTTTTCCTTTTACCTTCTCTCAGGTTGCGAGTGCTCCTTGGATTAGGACGGTACACCTATTAAGCTAATTGGGTAGTCTTCTTCTAAACCATAGGCAGGTGCCGAACGGCGGGGAATGAAGAAAACCAATTAGCCTAACGATGGTGTACAGAAGGTAATAAGTTAAGACAAATAAAGGGATTAGAAAGAGGGCAATGTAAATTGCGACTACTATTCATGACCAAACCAAGTATTTCATCGCCACTCCTACTTCATCTTTGTATTTCTCCGGGACACCCCGTATCACTACGAAGATCCACAGTTATTTGGATACTCCATCGTATTGTTATATACGAACTCGAAGGAACTTGTTCCGGTTCGGGAATGGATTCTGGTTCAGGAGAAATAGAATAAGGTTTATTCAGTTGTCTTTTGTCTTTACCTTCTCTCGCATTGCGAGTGCTCCTAGGATTAGGACAGTACACCTATTACGCTTATTGGATAGTTTTCTTCCAAACCATAGGCTGGTGCCGAACGGTAGGGAAGGAAGAAAACCATTTAGCCTAAGGGGGCGTACAGAAGGTAATGAATAAAGACATATAAAAGGATTTGGAGAGATGGTAAATAAATATACGGTTACAGTTGTGAATCTGATAATGGAAGAGGCATTACTAAGAATACCCGGATACCCCTTCGAAACATTTACATGTTTCTGTTTCACTGTGTACTGTTAAAAGAAAACTGATTTCCCAATTAGTCCTTGCTCCAGGGTATGTATTTACCAGGTTTGATTCTCACATCTGTATGGTTTTATAGATGATGAGTAGGAGTAAGTTATTGGGAATTGGGTGATCATCCTCATTATATCGGGATTCGTTGTAATTGGTGATATTGGAGGAAATCACTAATTGTTAAAGATTCTGCGTGTTCAAGTTTAGTTAATTACCGCAATCAAGACGGTTTCGCTTGTAGCTAGCCGGTTGAGTACGGGTCGTCCGCAGGGAGATGGGAATCTTTTTCTAAGTGTTTTAACGAGATAAGTCCAGTTTTCCAGATTTTGTTGTGATTAATTAAGTGTTAAAATGATATGTAAAGAGAGCTTGTTAGGGTTAGGATTAGGTTAGTTTGAGTTAGGAGTTGCTCACCTCTTTCGTTGCCCCTCTTAATATCGGTGTAACGGTAATCGGCAACAACGGGGATTAGCACGACTAGGAAGGAACTTGCGAGTATAAGCTAGGCTTTCCAACGCATAAGTTTTTTCCTTTTGGTGCTTGTCCGTCCGTTCTTGGCTCTTAGCCATAACCTCCGGTTAATTCAACCACAACCGGTCTCACTACGGAATCACCGCTATCATATAGGATAGGGTGCCGTAAGGAGCGGATTGTGGTTCAATTAACGGGAGTCGATTTAAGATGTTGGGCAAGGAAAGAGTGAGAGAGAGTTCCTTCTCTCAAACTTCCCTTATCCTACCCTAACAAGTATGAAACTACTCACACATCATAATGAAAAGAAAACAACACAAAAAAAGAAGATAGAAAGAAGGAGATCAGAAGATAACAACTAGCTATTTGCGACCTCACCTTGGCAAGGATCAAGCGTAAGCATCATGGTTGTTTAAGGATAAAGGAAAAGAGAAAAGAAAGAAACAACAAGAAATAACAACAACAAAGTTAACAAATGAAAATTACAAGTAATTAACATAAGAGCAAGACAAGCATAATAATAAAATGAAATTCTTTATTCATCATTCTTCACTCACAAAAGCTCACTACAAGTTTTTCAATGGAGAAGAGATGAGAAGAGGAAGAAGAACAAGTATTCTAAAACCTAGAAAAATACAAGATTATTCCCCTTTGGCTTCACAAGGTTTTGGGCTATTTATAGGCAGGGAAAAGGAAATCTAGGGCAATATTCTGTCACAACATGAAATGACCAAAAAGCCCCTGCAAAATCTTCATCTGCGGCGCCAGTACGGCCGCGGAACCGCGGCCTAGACCCCCTATTGGCCGCGGTTCCGCGGACGTATGGAGGAGTTGGGCCCTCGTTTTTCTTGTGCTTCCCTGGTTCTGTGTGCCATTTATTCTGGTATATGTATTTTCTCATATTTTCTTCACGATTTTTCCAGAATTTCTGTTAGGCAAAAGGTGATTTGATGTGGATCATTTTGTCATGATTTTCTCGAGCTCCGCGTAGATTTCTTGGATCTTGTGTTGCCATTGAGCCTTGTGCATGAAAATGACATTGATTTGCCATTTTGTCTTCTTAAACTGGTGTGTGGCAATAGACGGATAAAGAGCGGAGATCCGTGTTTTATCTGTGGTTGGCAGGAACCCGGGTTTTGTCTTGTTTTACCATGAATTTCACCGTTTAGAGCCGAGAACCTGTATCCTGCAATTGACTAGCAAACATGGCTCAATAGTACCTACCGATATGCAATGTGATAAAAATTGGGCGGTATGAAAATGCAAAAATCTGATATGAACAAATACCCCCAAACTTATCATTTGCTCGTCCCGAGCAAAGCCAATTTATTCACAAAAAATTTCCTAACCTTACTTTCGCAGGGAACGCGATTGCACTGAGCATGTGCAACAAGCCGTTAAACCTCTAGGTGTCCCTAGTACGAGGAGTGTTGTCTTCTGAGGGTTTTCAGCGGATACTACCCACTAAATCCTGTCAAGCTAGTTTTGTAAAATAACTATGATTCAAACCCCTAAAGTTTTGTTTCAGAAAATAACAATTCTGTTATCCTAAGTCTAGACTATCGAACCTTTATTTTTCACACATCGCTTCTTATTTAACTACAGACTTTATATGTCTTTACGTGCAGTGCAAATAGTGTCGTTAAGTTCCAGAAAGGTCGAATAAAGTCCTCATGTCACACAATAAAGCCCAGATAAGAATTTTGAAAGGATCACATAAGTTTTATAAAGAGTTAAGCATTTTTCAAGTTTCGTTTTCCAGTAAGGTTTCAACTTCAGAATTTCAATCTTCCTTAACAGGAAACTAGGTCTTATTTTTCACTCCACCTTTTTCTTGTTTTCATTTCATACACAACTCTGTGAACATGCAATAGTCTTTATCATAGAGTAAAACCTTCACATCTCCGCTAAATTTTTTTTTATAAAAGCCTGTCTTTTATCAAGATTATTCTCACACAAAGAACCGTTAGGAATTTTAACTCGGAGAGATCACTTGCTTGACTTTGTTTTAATCTGGACTTTCTAGGCTTCTTAGCGAGCTTTGGGCCAATGCACCCAAACCAGTTGGTTTTAGGGCATTAGGTGTAGAAACACCCCAGCGGACTTAATTACTCAAGTTACCTAGGTCCAAAAACAAAAGACGGTTTGGCGTGAAAATCAGATGATTTAATACGAACGGAGATATAACCTGCAGTTCAGTTATTTTTTTTGGATAAAAAACGTGTTTAGTGGGTTCGGTGTGTAATCATTCCAATCAAGTTCCAGATGGGTTATTTTTCAGACATAGTTCCAATTAAGGCATCAATAACATTCCTTCATATTCGCTTTACTTCATAAACTATTCTTGATATTACTTATTTCAGAACAAACCTATTTGATCCTCATAAAATCATTTATCCGTTTAAAAGTTTTTAAACATAAAAGACTTGTTATCTAATTTCCAAAAACTCACGACACGTGTAGTGTGATGTAAAGACGTATATCAGCAATAGTTATCTTCAAAGGAGAGTTATCTTTCAGATTTTCAAAATCTAAACATAAGATTTAGTTATTCTTATTTTATCAAACAAAACCGTCGAAATGTTGAATCAGAGTCCTCCCACTAGCTAACTTGACAGAAAAGTTTTTATGTTTTTAGAAAATTTTCAGATTTTTATGGATTTTATGGATTTTAATATGCAGATGCAAAATATACATATGAATGCGAAGGTAAGAAATGCGTACCAAGCGTACCCCCAAACATAAACTGGACAGTGTTCTCACTGTCATTGCATGAAGAGATCATTTGAAGAGTCAAAATTGTCGGTTAGAAATACACAAAAAAAAATTTATGTTTTTTTTTGTTTTTAAGGAAAAGAAAAAGAAAAAGAATATCCACAAATATATACAAAATGGTTTATACATACCCCCAAACTTATTTGGAACAGTGTCCACTGTTCTTGGATGGATAACCGAAGTTTGGTGGTAGGCAGAGGAAGATCAGGCAGGGTAAACCGGCTCCTGTAAGAACAGGAGCTCCTCTGTTGGTTCGGCGCTAAGGTATGGTTTGAGTCGGTGTCCATTCACTTTGAAAAATGAACCGTCCTTCGGATTTTCCAAATCCACAGCGCCCTGCGGATATACATTCCGCACAAAATACGGCCCTTTCCAGCGAGATCTGAGCTTTCCTGGATGGAAGTGAAGTCTGGTGTCGTAAAGCAGTACCTGCTGAACATGTACGAAGGTTTTGCGCAAAAGGTGTTTATCGTAAAACACCTTCGTTCGATTCTTAACGACAACCGCGTTATCGTAAGCCTCATCCTGAAGCTCGCTCAGTTCGTTCAACTGCAGCTTCCGATGGCTGCCCGCATCTTCGAGAGACAGATTCAGCTCCTTTTTCGCCCAAAATGCGCGATGCTCTATTTCAACATGTAGGTGGCAGGCTTTTCCGTATACAAGCCGATAGGGAGACATGCCAAGGCCGGTCTTATAAGCGGTTCGAAAGGCCCAAAGGGCATCAGTGAGTTTCAGCTACCAATCCTTACGGTTCTTGGAAACCGTCTTCTCCAGTATCTGCTTGATTTTCCGATTTGAAACTTCGGCCTGCCCGCAGGTTTGGGGGTGGTAGGGCGTGGATAGCTTATGATTAATGGAGTATTTCCGCATCAAGGCCTCGAAAGTCTTGTTGCAGAAATGTCTTCTATTGTCGCTAATGATCGCTCGGGGGTGCCCAAAACGGGAGAAAATGTTTTCTTTAAGAAACCTGTTGTCGTTAGTCCGGCTGGGCATAGCCTCGACCCATTTAGAGACGTAATCAATAGCGAGAAGAATGTACAAGTTCCCAAAAGAGCTGGGAAACGGCCCCATGAAATCTATCCCCCAAACATCGAAAATCTCCACAACCAAGATCGGTTGGAGCGGCATCTCGTTCCTCCGGGATATCCAGCCCAAGTGTTGGCACCGGGAGCAAGTCTTGCAATAGTCATGAGCGTCTTTGAAGAGTTGCGTCCAGTAGAAACCACATTGCAAGATCTTCTCAGCTGTCTTTCTGGGGCCAAAATGCCCGCCACATGCTTGATCGTGGCAAAATGACAGCACACTCTTGAATTCCTCGTCAGGGACACACCGACGAATAATCTGGTCGGGACAGTACTTGAACAGATAGGGTTCGTCCCAGTAAAAGTGTTTTACTTGGGATAAGAAGCGAAGTCTGTCCTGACTTGACCATTCAGTCGGTAGTAATCCCGTGGCCAAATAGTTCACAATATCTGCGAACCAGGGTTCGCAAGATACTGTCGAGAGCTGTTCATCCGGGGAAACGTCGTTGATCGGAATTGGAAGCGAAGGCGAAGAAGGAAGTCGTGAGAGATGGTCGGCAACTACGTTTTCACATCCTCGTTTGTCCTTAATGACAAGGTCAAACTCTTGAAGCAAGTGGATCCAACGTATTAACCGAGATTTTGCATCTTTCTTCGCAAAAAGATGGCGCAGAGCAGAATGGTTAGTGTAGACAATGACTGGAGAGCCGATGAGGTAGGGCCTGAACTTTTCTAAAGCAAATACAACAACCAAGAATTCCTTCTCAGTTGTTGTAAAATTGAGTTGGGCGTCGTTCAGTGTTCGTCTCGCATAATAGATTACGTGCGGCATCTTGTTGATGTGTTGTCCAAGGACAACACCAATGGCAAAGTCGGATGCATCACACATAATCTCAAATGGGTGCGTCCAGTCAGGTGAAGAAAGAATGGGAGCAGAAGTGAGTGAGCGTTTTAGTGACTCGAATGCAGTCACACAGCTCGAGTTGAAGTCGAATGGCGTGTCCTTAGCCAGCAAAAGAGTTAAGGGCCTAGCAATCTTGCTAAAGTCCTTGATGAACCGTCTATAGAAACCGGCATGGCCAAGGAAGGCTCGGATATCTCTGATGCATCGCGGAGGAGGGAGATTGGAAATGAACTCAATCTTCGCTTTGTCAACCTCTATGCCATTTTGCGAGATGATATGTCCTAAGATAATACCTTCGCGTACCATGAAGTGGCACTTCTCCCAATTCAAAGTGAGATTCTTGTCCTTACATCGGGTAAGGACAGCGTCAAGATGCAGTAAACACTCGTTGAAAGAATCGCCAAAGATGGAGAAATCATCCATGAAAATCTCGAGAAATTTTTCCACCATGTCTGAGAAGATTCCTATCATACACCGCTGGAAGGTAGCGGGCGCATTGCATAACCCAAAGGGCATGCGACGATATGCGAATGTGCCGAAAGGACAAGTGAAAGTGGTCTTGTCCTGGTCTTTTTCGGCGATGGGAATCTGATTATAGCCGGAGTAGCCATCAAGAAAGCAGTAGTACTTGTGTCCGGCCAATCGTTCAAGCATTTGGTCAATGAAAGGTAGCGGAAAGTGGTCCTTCCGCGTTGCGGCGTTGAGTTTTCTGTAATCAATGCATACTCGCCACCTAGTTCGGGTGCGAGTAGGGATTAACTCGTTCTCCTCGTTGGTTATGACCGTGATGCCCGACTTCTTGGGGACAACATGAATGGTGCTAACCCACTGGCTATCAGAGATAGGGTAAATGATACCACTATCTAGACATTTTACGATCTCCTTCTTCACAGCCTCTTTCATGACTGGATTGAGACGTCTTTGTGGATCCCGGGCTGGTTTGGCATCATCCATCAGATGAATGTGATGCTCAACGATCAGGGGACTAATCCCCTTGATGTCCACCATGGACCAGCCAAAAGCTTGCCTGTTGCTGTGCAAGACCGCAAGAAGGGCTTTCTCTTGCTCTGGAGCTAGAGAAGCCGAAATGATGACAGGGAGGGTCTCGTTCTCACCTAAGTAAGCGTACTTAAGGTGAGACGGCAAAGGCTTGAGTTCGAGCGCTGGAGGTGAAACGATTGAAGGCAAGATTGGTGCAGAGGTCTCGAACTCAAAAGATTCCAGCAAAGGTTCAAAACGAGTGTAAGCGACCGAGTCGGATGGTTCAGGTAACTCATCCGGAAATTCGAAGGATTCAAACTCGGGTTGCGAGCAGCTAAGATCGTTCAAGAACGTGAAACACTCATAGTCGTTGTCGGGCGTAGAAACAGCAGCAGGTTCGAAGAGGAACGCACTAGTGGCGTCAAGATTATCGTGTTCGAACAGAAACTTCTCGAATTCACATTCTTCTGGGGTGATCTTCTGGATCGAGCAGACGTCCAGTATATGAGCATTAGGTTCGGCGGGCTGATTCCCCAACCTAAAAATGTTGAGTTCAATCGTCATGTTTCCAAAAGAGAGGTTCATCGAACCATTGCGACAATTGATCACAGCATTTGGGGTTGCAATGAATGGGCGACCGAGTATCACCGGAATTTGATTCCGGGGGTTAGCTACAGGCTGTGTGTCTAATAGAATGAATTCAACGGGGAATATGAAGTCCCCGACTTTTATTAACACATCGTCTAGCTCACCCCTAGGATGGGTGATCGATCGGTCGGCCATTTGGAGAGTGCAGTGCGTGGGTTTCAGCTCTCCGACGCCTAATTGCTCGTATACTGAGTACGGAAGCAGGTTAACACTGGCACCAAGATCTAATAGTGCGCGGTTGATGTTCTTATCCCCAATAGTAATAGAAATCGTAGGACAGCCAGGGTCCTTCCGTTTTTGTGGTAAAGATTGGGTAAGGGCATCACTCACAGCACTAGCCAAGAAAACATTCTTGGGTACGTTAGACTTCCTCTTTTTCGTGCACAAGTCCTTTAAGATTTTCGCGTAGGACGGGACTTGTTGGACATCATCTAAAAGAGGAATGTTAATGTTAACCTGCTTAAATAACTCCAGAATCTTCTCCATCTGAGGATTTTGTTTATTAGACCTTAACTGGTTTGGAAATTGAACATTTTTAAAATTTGTTGAGTCTAATGTTGGAGGAGGAGATTGTGGAGTTGGAACGGATCCCAGAACAGGTGTTTTCGTGGAGTGAGAAGTGGGTCCGTTCAGAGCATAAGAAGAGGAAGGAGAGCCTTGTGAAGAATGGAGAATAGGCTCAGAAGACGAAGAAGCAGGAGAAGAAGAAGAAGTAGAAGAAGAAGAAGCGGCCGGGGTGTCATCGTTGATCCGTGTGCCAATGTTGTTTTGCAGCATCCTTCCCGATCTCAATGTGGTTACGGCACTCACATTATGGTTCTGTTGTTCAAGAGCAACATGTACATTATGTGGGTGGCCGGGATTTGGGAGTGGCTGGGACGGGAGCTTCCCCTTTTCTCGCTCGCTTAAGGCCGCATTCAGCTGTGCAATCTGGGCCTCGATGGTCTTGATGCTTTGCCCGTGTGCGGCAGTGTGTTGCACTAAGGACTGAATGGAAGACTGGATGTTGGCAGTAGATTGTGTCGATTGTTTAACGAACGCCTCCAGACTTCGTTCGAGCGAGGAAACCTAATCGTTGTTTGACGGAACAAAGTTTTTTGGTGGGAAAGAATTGTTGGGTGCAAAGTTGTTTGTCTGATTTTGAAAAGGTTGGGGTTGGAAGGGCTGCTGAAACTGAGTTTGTTGTTGCGCTTGTTGTTGCGGAGGAGGGGCCCTCTGGAAATTGTTGCCTTGGAATTGATTCTGATTCTGATTCCAGGCAAAATTGGGGTGGTTCCTCCAACCGGGATTGTAGGTGGAAGAGTATGGATCATTCCTCGGTCTTTGCTGGAATGCGGCATTAACCTGATCCTGTCCTTGCGATGGTGGATTGTAAGGACACTCTTCGGTTAAGTGAGAAGGATCGGAACAACAAGCGCAGATGGTACGAAGGGGAAGAACAGGGGCAGGAGCAGGAGAAGAAAATTTGCTCTCTATTGCTTCAAGCTTTCTCGTTATTGCAGCCATTTCAGATTTCATCGCAATAGAGACATTAAGTTGGTGAATTCCTACCCTAGACTGACAGGTAGAAGTGGAGGAAGAAGAAGAAGAAGTCGGTCTGGTGCTCTCCCATTGCAGCGTTTGCTCCGCAAGGTCGTCAAAGAACTTCCATGCTTCCTCGTCAGATTTCGATAGGAAGTGGCCCTGACAGATGGTTTCCAACAACTGCTTCATTGCTGGGTTCAGGCCCTCGTATAAGGTTTCGCAAAGTTGCCATTTCTCTATACCGTGGTGAGGACACTGAACAAGAAGGTCTTTGTACCGGTCAAAGCACTTCCAGAAGGGTTCAGAAGGAAGCTGAGAGAATTGGTTGATTTCATTTCGAATCCTTGCGGTTTTATGATTTGGATAGAATTGTTTTAGAAACGCTTTAACAAACTCGTCCCAGCTGGTTATTGAGTGGGAAGCGGTGCTATACAGCCATTTTTCAGCAAGATCGCATAAAGTGAACGGAATGACCCGTAGACGTATAGCATCGTCCGACAGCTGGGTAGTTTTCATCATGGCACAGACGTTTTGAAATTTATTGATGAAGATATAGGCATCTTCAGATTCAAGCCCATGAAATAGTGGAAGCATGTTGATGAAGTGGGGCTTAATTTCAAAGTTGTCCCCATTGGCCGGTGGAAGAGAAAGGCAGGTGGGAAGTGCAGAACGGGTGGGATAGAAACGATCCTGGAGTGCGATTCGCTGCGGCGCTACAACAGGCGGTGGTGGTGGGTTATTGGTCTCCGTCGGAGGTGAAGCCAATCCAGGGGTAGTCAAAGAGATGTTCTGATTAAATCCTGACATCGCGGAAGAATAGGTTGGTGATGGTGAAGGTGAAGATGTATGAACAGAATTCCGGTCAACGTCAGAGTTGGCCGGTAAAGGGAGGGGTGAAAGAGGAGTGGACGGAGTTTCGACGTCTTAGTCGATCGCGTAGTTGGTAGCGACTAACGTAACGCGGACTAGACGGGCGCTAGTGTCCTGAGTCCAAGCGGACATACACTAAACGAGTTTAGTACAGTCAAAGCGGAGAAGGTGAGGGTAAGAAAACGTCAATGGAGAAAACGATGGGTGGTGGGTGAAAAATGGATTTGGCGACAAAGGGCAAGTTTTTATAAAAGTTTTTGCTTTTTTCTTCTTTTTTTTATTTTTAAGAAAGAGCATTACAGAAATATGTACGGACTTACGGCTTTAAGCAATCACAAATAAGATATGCACAATCTCACCTAGATCTAGGGTCACCTAGGTCTGCTAGACCGCTCCTAACTGTTCCAGAGGGCTAGAAATAGGACCTCAAACCGCCTCTTCTCCGTCTAATGCGGCCAGATAAGTGCCAGGTAAGTGGGAGGTTGTCCAACGCTTTCGCGAAGTTCTTTAATTAAATAACCACTTTCCTTCGTCACACTTGCCTAAGCACCACAAAAGTCAGATAGGATAAACGGCCGATGCCTGTAACTAGTCCTCTGTCCTATTGAGCGCGAAGTCCTTAGGGCTGAGTCTAGTATTTTTTAATTTTAACAATGGTCAATGCATATGCTTTTTGTGATTTTTGGGGTCCTGGGAAGGGTGATGAAATCCCCACCGAATCTGAATTGGTTTCAAGCCCCTTAAGTCCGTATTAATGAATGCAAAGCGATAACAAATCAACTGCAAACAATTTTTATTTTTAGCGCGGCGCAAAGAATTCTGCACAAGAACAGTTTATTGGAAGGGGGAAAAGAGTTTACGCAAAGAATGCTGCAGAAAATACAGTTTATTGGAGTCCAGAGGAGTGGGGGAGAGATCAGAGATACTCACAGATAAAAATGGCACACTGAAGGCACTAACTGGCCGCGGTTCCGCGGCCAAACACGTGGTCAGGCCGCGGTTCCGTGGCTATTTGGAGAGATCGGGACTTCAAATTTTTTGTGTGTGCTGGTCTGAGAGTCTTCTGCTTGTCTGGATTTACTGAATTTTGACTTTCTTACTGTATCTGCTCCAGATTTGTACAGTAGACCATTTGCTTCGTTTTGATCTGTCGCGGTGTAGCCGTGAAATGTGGGTCTATCTTCCCACATCTTTGGCACTGAACTCGAACTCCGTATTATCCTGCACACTTGCACAAAACTAATCAAAAATAACAAGATGATTTTTTTTACAAAGTATATTTTTTGGTTTTGTTTTTCGGTTATATTTATATTCACAAGTTAACCCGAAATTACACAAAGAAATAAACTACTGTCTCCCCGGCAACGGCGCCATTTGATTGTTAGAGATTCTGCGTGTTCAAGTTTAGTTAATTACCGCAATCAAGACGGTTTCGCTTGTAGCTAGCCGGTTGAGTACGGGTCGTCCGCAGGGAGATGGGAATCTTTTTCTAAGTGTTTTAACGAGTTAAGTCCAGTTTTCCAGATTTTGTTGTGATTAATTAAGTGTTAAAATGATATGTAAAGAAAGCTTGTTAGGGTTAGGATTAGGTTAGTTTGAGTTAGGAGTTGCTCACCTCTTTTGTCGCCCCTCTTAATATCGGTGTTACGGTAATCGGCAACAACGGGGATTAGCACGACTAGGAAGGAACTTGCGAGTATAAGCTAGGCTTTCCAACGCATAAGTTCTTCCTTTTGGTGCTTGTCCGTCCGTTCTTAGCTCTTAGACATAACCTCCGGTTAATTCAACCACAACCGGTCTCACTACGGAATCACAGCTATCATGTAAGATAGGGTGCCGTAAGGAGCGGATTGTGGTTCAATTAACGGGAGTCGATTTAAGATGTTGGGCAAGGAAAGAGTGAGAGAGATTTCCTTCTCTCAAACTTCCCTTATCCTACCCTAACAGGTATGAAACTACTCACACATAATAATGAAAAGAAAACAACACAAAAGAGGAAGATAGAAAGAAGGAGATCAGAAGATAACAACTAGCTATTTGCGACCTCACCTTGGCAAGGATCAAGCGTAAGCATCATGGTTGTTTAAGGATAAAGGAAAAGAGAAAAGAAAGAAACAACAAGAAATAACAACAACTAAGTTAACAAATGAAAATTACAAGTAATTAACATAAGAGCAAGACAAGCATAATAATAAAATGAACTTCTTTATTCATCATTCTTCACTCACAAAAGCTCACTACAAGTTTTTCAATGGAGAAGAGATGAGAAGAGGAAGAAGAACAAGTATTCTAAAACCTAGAAAAATACAAGATTATGCCCTTTTGGCTTCACAAGGTTCTGGGCTATTTATAGGCAGGGAAAAGGAAATCTAGGGCAATATTCTGTCCCAACATGAAATGACCAAAAAGCCCCTGCAAAATCTTCATCTGCGGCGCCAGTACGGCCGCGGAACCGCGGCCTAGACCCCCCATTGGCCGCGGTTCCGCGGCCGTATGGAGGAGTTGGGCCCTCGTTTTTCTTGTGCTTCCCTGGTTCTGTGTGCCCTTTATTCTGGTATATGTATTTTCTCATATTTTCTTCACGATTTTTCCAGAATTTCTGTTGACCAAAAGGTGATTTGATGTGGATCTTTTTGTCATGATTTCCTCGAGCTCCGCGTAGATTTCTTGGATCTTGTGTTGCCATTAAGGCTTGTGCATGAAAATGACATTGATTTTCCATTTTGTCTTCTTAAACTGGTGTGTGGCAAAAGGCGGATAAAGAGCGGAGATCCGTGTTTTATCTGTGGTTGGCAAGTACCCGGGTTTTGTCGTGTTTTTCCATGAATTTCACCGTTTAGAGCCGAGAACCTGTATCCTGCAATTGACTAGGAAACACAGCACAAGAGTACTTACCGATATGCAAAGTGATAAAAATTGGGCGGTATGAAAATGCAAAAATCTGATATGAACAATCACCTGGGTTGTTTGCCGGACGGCAAATATTTGGTTTTGAATATCCTTCGTAATGCACCAATTTCAAATTGATATATCTGTACGTTTATTTTTATAAAGTGAGATATAACTTTTTGAAATTATGTCTATGACATTTACCTATATCAGTGGATGGTTAGGTAAGGAGCATTAAACAGCGGTGTAATTCTTCTTAACTATAAGTACAGTTTTCAACCTACGACACACAGGGAATGAGTTATTTGACTCAAGGGACTTATACAGAGTATTGTATGTTGTGCAGTGTTCATTAGGACAGAGGGGTTGGTCCTCGTACTATATTCGGTTTACTTATGACTTCTCTAGTTTTTAGATAAGTGTTTCGTAGAAACACAAGGTCCAAGTTTTGAGAAGTTATAGGTATATGAATAAAGTAGAGAACCAGGTATTGCAAGTATTAGGATTCTTCAAGGTGATCGAAGATGTAGATAATTGTGTATGGTATTCAGTTGATAGTAATGATTATGAGAACTTGCTTCTTTTTCAGGTTACCCATATCTGGATGTATTCCTAAGTTGAGTAATGATGATCGGCCTCTCTCCATTTAGTTGACATGCACCGGAGACAGCTGCATGATTTGAATCTGGTTCCAATTAAATCAGTGCCTCTGTTTGTATATTGGATATAGAATAGTTCATATCTTAACAAATTTAAGGTACGGGGAGTTGTCCGGCTTATGCTTAAAACCAGACTCTGGATAACTCAATGCACGTTTTTGTAATGGCTGTTTGTGGGTTGACCCGGGCTATGACGAGGGTTGACTTTCTACCATCTAGAAGATCAATAGTGATCTTGTTCATGACTCGCCACAGTTTTAGTAAAATGGACTTTTTCAGAAAACAGTAGTGGGAGTATGATAGAACTGGAAGTGATTCCAGAACTGCAAACGATTACTGAAAATTTAAGCTTCAATCTGGATTGACATTGCATTGGCCACTCCGCCGATATGGTGGGTAACCTCAAGCACTCGAGAGGTACTTCGGTATGCTCAAAGACGGTGTCAGGGAGGTTCTTGTTTACCCAGACTTGACACTACTGTTGTTCCAGGCTATGAGACCCGGCAGGAGGATGAGTATAGCGTCGTTCTGAACTGGCTTTAGAAGTGAGCGTGTATATTATTCTGCCAGAGGGTTGTCATAGTCAGTGGGAGCAGCGGAAGCACAGTGGACAAGCGTCTTATGTCTATTTATCGGCTAAAGAAGATATAGTGGAGATAGATCATCTATTTTTGATGTGACAGCCATGGGTTTGACTTCATCAAAATAGGGGATGGATCTGTTAAGAAGGTAGGAGGGTGTGATGTCCTGGTATTTGGATGACATACATAGAGTAGGAACTGAAATTCCTATACTACGGTCGGTTATACTTTGGTTGTCACACAGTAGTTTCTCCACAAAGGATATAGATATAATATCAGACATTCTGGTTGCTAGATCTATGGCTTTAGATCTAGATTTGGGTAGTTTCCCAATCTCGGTACTTAGACAGTATTCTAAAGGTATTTTAGAATGGACGACTCCTGGCACGGTAGTGTACCTGCAGGTGATGGAGTCACCCTCTCTAAAGGTGTCTTACAGACTAAAGGGGAGAGGGATGCGCATGATTGGCACATCACTTGCTTAGGCAATTGAGTCAATCATTAGATGTCAAGTACCATGCCAGACGTTGTTTTTTGCACTAGATGTAATAAGTTGAGACTAATCCTATCCTGGAGAAACGTTCGGAAGCAGTTTTAGAACATAAGTGGATGTTCTAAGGATATGATAACAACAACCTCTTTTAGGAGATGGTTATCATTCCATACTTCCAAGGTGACCTGGATGACAGAGTGAATATCAGAGTTATAGTTTTCCCTCGGACAAGGGGCAGTAATTTGGACAGGAGGTCCAAGCGGATACCGAGGGAGGCATGACGCAGGATACTGATTAAATTCGGTTGATGATACAGTCTAAGAAGTTTGTATTTGGATTTCATTTATGAACTAGGTCCCATCAGATATCCAGACATATTCTAAGATAGGTATCGCTCTTTTCTGGAGATGGCTTTCTCCTCGAACTTGAGATTAAGTGAGACATAGAAAGAAACATCAGGGCGGATCTACTCACTGAGGCTATTCCTCGAATGCAGTAGTTTCACAACCGGGCTTTTTGAGAATAATCAGTAGAGGAGTTGGGTGTTCGGTATCACACAGGCTGTGAGTATGCGACATCGCAATAATTATCATTGAGTGCAAGTGGGAGATTGTTGGATATAGTGCCCTCAGAGTCAATTATTGGATCACAGGCACGTGATTGCAATGAGTGAGGGAGGACCTATACCGGTAGGGCAGTCTTACTCAAGATGATAGTATGCTATCTGGTTTATCTTTTTCATCATGTACATGCTTTAGGTGACATTACAAGTCATTATTGCACGTTGATAGAGCCCATAGGATTCTTGCTTGACGGCCAGCAGTATGATGACGATCATATACGTGGGAGCTGGGGTCTATAAGCACATCCTTAAAGTGGTCCCTAGTCATAGGAGTTTCGAGACTGGGCATCGATACTCCATTAGTAGACTAGTGTATACAGTCGAGACCCCGACGAGGGGCGGTGGCTGGTCTCACAAGCCATTGGTGTCAGTTGGTTCACCTAAGATGTATACAGGTGCTCATTGGGGAATTAGTACACCGGACAGGATTCGCCGGGAACATGCTAGTTGGTATTATACCTGACGTCAGATAGCAGTTCCCTGGTGACATGTGTACAGGTTAGTTCATCGACCTGAGATCTTCATTTGTCTATTGTGAGTTCTTACTGTTCTTTGATTACTACCCTACCACGGCTAAAAGGAGTCGTGCAAACAGGTTTTAGTTGGGTACAGTCCCGAGCTACATGGAGACAGTGAGCGGATCGGCAGGGGTTTCGTCTCTCCCGGTATTGGGGGTGAGATCGCGCTTTGTCTAGGAGAGCCATTACACGAAGCCCTTGGCCAAGGAAGGAGATTTACTGGTAGGTATTCCAGTAGTATCTCAGGGTGTTCTGGGCTACACTCCGACATGACTTGTACCTCTTTTGGGGGTCTGACTTTTACCAACCACCAAAGCCCGACACGCGATGCTCATAGACGAACGGACCGGACTGTATAGATATTGTCACTGACAGGCTCAGTAGGGTGTCAAGATGAGTTCGCTCATCGACCTTCCTTTTGGTCAATACTTGGTAGCCCGTTACGTACAGCTTGTACCACAGACGTGCTAGTGGTTAAATCCACAGCCAGTGTATTGACTGTTCGATATATATGCCCTAGAGGCCTTCATTGTATAGGATGCTGGGGATATGTATGTACATGACAATCTTGCTTAATATGATAGTACGCTATTTGGTATGTCTTTATCTTAACATATGATATATTTTGCGAAGTATTCATACATATATACATGTTGATAAAGCCTATAGGGTGTTTGCCTGACTACCGGCGTTGTGATGGCAGTCATACTAGTGGGAGCTGGATAGTCAATAGGCACATCCTTAGATGTCCCTGGTCGCAGGAGTATCGATACTGGGCATCGATACTCCGAAGTATACTGGTGTATACATATTTAGACCCTGAGAAAGGGCAATGGATTGGTCCCGCAGCCATTGGTGGAGTGCACCTAAGATTGTATACAGATGCTTACTGGGTGTGAGTACACCGGACAGGACTCGCCGGGAACTTACTGGATGGTATTTATACCTAACGTCAGATAGCAGTTCAAAGGTGACATGTGTGCAGATAGTCTGTTGACTTAAAGTCGTCATTTGTCTTGTGTGAGTTCCCACCATGCTTTGATTACAACCATACCACGGTTCAAAGGAGTCGTGCAAACAGGTTTTAGTTGGGCACAGTCCCGAGCCACGTGGAGGCAGTGAGTGACTGTTAGGGATTCGTCTCTCCCGGTATAGGGAGTTGATATCGCACAGTGATCGGTTGGTCATTACCATATGTCCCTGGCCAGGGCTGATTGAGAATTACTGTTAGATTGATCAGTAGATTCTCGGATGGTAATTGAGCCATACCGACACGACTTGTACGGTTATTAGGGGTCTGACGTTTACCACCTCCCTAGACCATACATGCGATACTCTTAGACGAACAGACCGGACAGCACGGATATTGTCACGGACAGGCTCAGTAGGAGTTCGGATGGGTATCCTCATCGGCCTTCTTATCGACATCTACCTGGGGACCGTTACGTACAGCTAGTGCCACTTGCGGTCTGTGGTTAAACCCACTGCCAGCGTAGTAGTCGAGTCTTTAGAGTCCCACACAAAGTTTTCCCAACTCCAGGCGAAACAATATAGAGGTCGTACGGTTTTACGACAAGGGTTCGGACGAATACGTTTTTAAACGCACGTACGATATTCGGACAGTTTTTACTAGACGTCTTTGGTTTAAGCCAGATTCTAGTATCAGGTTATTGGATTTATACAATCTAAATTTTTTCCGCGTTTTCACGGATGGGAGGGGCGTTCTCGTATTTTCCGGGAAGCTTCTAGAAGCATGGTGACTTGAGGGGTTAAGGTGGCATTGTCATTAATGTTATTGTGACTCATTATGAATGATTCACTATGTCATTAATTCATTATTAAATGCTTAATGACTCATATAGTGAATCACTCATATACATTTATGAAGCATGATGAATAATCTCTTATTATTCATTTTATTGATTTATTCATCATGCTTGATATATTAAGTGAGAAGCAATTTCATTTCATTATTCTAGTTCACCTTCTCTCTCCTCAAGCTCTCTCTTTCTTCAAGCTCTAATCCTACCACTCATGAGTTGAGTACAAGGATTAGAAAAGACTAAACATCCCATAACCTAACTCTGTATGACCTAAGTTCCTTTGATTAGCAACTAGAGAAACTTAGTTACCTCAAGTCTTGAGGTGAAGCTTGGATTAGGGTTCTCGGGTGGATCATCTATCACTTGGAGGAGGCCGAGGAGGACGAAGAGATCATAAAGACGAAGGACACGTATCACTAGGTATAATCTCTTTACATAGTAGTTTAGAACTTATATGGTAGTTGTTAATTATCGTTTAGCAATGATCTTCGGTTAGTCGATGTTTGATTCAAGAACAAGATCGTTTTTCATATTTCCGCCTCCCCGCAACTCGTGGGGTATTGCGCATCGTCATACAGTGGTATAAGAGCCTCACTAAACAATAATTAACACACTTGCAAAGTCGTATGAATTTCGAACGCAAAACGAGCCGGAAAATACCCCGATATCAGATAGTTTCTGTCGATTTTAAAATGAGGTCCAAAATTTTTTCAGGTTCCTCCAGAACACCCCAAATGAAATTATAAGAACACACAGAAAAAATGGGCTCCTGAATCGGCCATTGAGCTGCGGAACCGCGGCCAATCCCACCGATCCAGTTGGGGCCGATTCAGTCCAGTTTTTCTCTGTGCATCTTCTGTGATATTTTTTCTTTTCTGGTATGGTTTATTTTTTGCTCAGGTCTCAAGTTTAAAGAGAAGCTTTGGAGAAGAATCTAATGGGTTTGATCGATCGAAATTATACGATGTTTTCTTGTTTGATTATATATGTGAACTGTATTATGTGTTCGTAAACCTCCCCTAACTGCTAGTATGTCGGTTGGCAGGGGGTTGCACATATCTGTAATGTTTTAACTGTTTGTGATTATGAACTCTATTGGACTGTTGTGATGATTAGCCGGGGTTTTTGTGATGGGTTATTGTATTAAGTCATTCGATGTAATTGTAATAAGTTGTAATATTATTTTGCGGGGCACATCCAGGTTGCGGTTGTAGCCACCGTTGTATTATTTCTTTTTACTGTTTTTGCTCCTAGGATAGACCCGAGGTGGGGTGTACAAACTACCGGGTATTTTGAAGTGCTTAGTGGCCTACTCACGTTGTTGAGGGAGACCGTTTCACTTCGGGTACTTGGCGGGTAGTTTGCCGTACCCGTAGGGGTCAGGGGTGGGGTAATGGCTATTCATCACAACAGTGTAATCCGTCTTTTCTTACAGGCTCAAAAGAAACGCGGATTGCTTGCATATCCAATAAAGTTTATATGTGATCTAGAATGCCTATTATTGCGTCTGACGAATGTATAATATCTATATATGATAGCTATTTAGACGTCACTTATGTTTTACACCCGCAGTAGCCCAGCCCCCGCTCTGCCGTTAGTAAAGTAACCTAACGAGTGATGACGGGACCCAGTGACGAATGCGGATGGAATAAGAGGACGTTGTATTTTCGTTGTTATCTGTAATGATGGGACACATTATTTTTAATGCAAAGAAAAATAAAACCTAAACTGAATCGTTGGAACAATTTCTAAAACCACTCGGTTTTCTTGAAAAAGCAAATTTTAAATGCGGAGCTTAAACCACTCCTTTTAATAAAGGATATCTTGGTTCCTTCGATAAAATCAAGTTCACTACGTTAACGGTTTTTTGCCAAAAAACCAGTCGTAACCCTCCATCGTTTCAAATAGACAGCACATCGTATTCATGCTATGCTTGTTGGCCTACGTCAAGGCATAGTGGATGGTAGCATTATGGTTTGCTTATTTGTTGCATAGATAGATGCATTAGTATAGGACAGTCGTACAACCTTGTTGGCCCACGTCAAGGGCATGTACGATGTACCTAAATTAATCAGGACAACGACGGGTAAAACTTGACTTGCGTCTTATGACTTGTTGGCCTACGTCAAAGTCAATAAGAGCTTGGGGTAAAAATCACATCGGGAGTTTCAAATATAAAGGAAACTTGCAGATTTAGCATACCTTCTGGAGTGTCGTGACTAGAGTGGCTTCCATCTAGTACATCATGCAATGATATTTGGATCCCGATCCCACTGATGAGTAGGATTACTCTCGGGAAACAATCTCACATAACAATCAATGCTATAAACCAAGTAGGTGTCCAGAAAGGTGTTAGAGGGACTACGCCTCCAGGGAAATGAAGTTATTTAATTAAGGAACTTCGCGAAAGGTTTGGAAAACCTCCCTCGAAGTACCAACACCGGCCTGCCTGAAAGGTTAAGCAAGTATTGTGACGTGTGATTAAATCCTGACTAGTTCTTCTTTTAGGTTTTGAAGAAGGATTTGAGGGAACAGTGGGAGCCATCATGTTTAGATAAACTAATAGCCAATCTAAACTTGCAAGAAGCATATGCTTAGTGTTTTCTTTTCTCTCTCTCTAGCAGCTACCATGACAGGACTAAAACTATTACTTGAAAAAAATATACTGACCGGGCAGAACTATAATGATTGGCTAAGGAACGTCAACATTGCACTGACTTATGACAAAGTAGCATATGTTACCACCGCTGTTCCTCCCCTTATCCCTGGACCAGATTCCTCAGTTGTGGACAAGGAAGTTCGCAAAACCTGGGATCTAGACTGTGAGCGAGCTAAGTGTATCGTGCTGGCGTCCATGAACAATGAACTCCAGAAACAGCACGAGAGTATGGATATTGTATCCATATTTCTCCATGTTAAGGAATTATATGGAGAGCACTCCCGTATCGCGAGGTACGAGACCTCAAGAAAACTCTTCCAGATGAGGTTAGCTCCAGGATCGCCTGTAGGAGAGCACGTTCTCAAAATGATCAGCCTCATTGAGGAACTCGCAAACCTGGGATGTGTGCTCGAGAATGGTTTGTATATCGACTTGATTTTGCAGTCCCTTCCCCACACCTTCTCTCCGTTCGTGCTTAGCTTCAACATGCACGAAATGGAAGCTGATCTTCCAAAGCTCCTCAACATGTTGAGGGTAGCAGAGACCTCCTTGAAAAAGGTGAAGACCCCCGTTCTGTATGTTTGCCAATCATCCTCTTCTAAATCTAAAGCGAAAGCTAAAGGGAAGAAGAAGATGAAAGCCACCAAACCTAAGGGTAAGGTCAAGAAGGTGCAGGGAAAGAACAAGGCAGGAAGGGTGAAAGAGGATATAAACGAATGCCATTATTGTCACAAGCAAGGGCACTGGAAGGACTGTATGGCCTTCAAGGTAAAGGACACGAAGCAAGCTGTTGCTTCTGCTTCAGGTGTGTTCGTAATCGAAAATTGTCTTTCAGTAAACTCTACATCATTAGTACTTGATACCGGTTCTGGTTCCCACATTTGTAATTCATTGCAGGATCTGAGAAATAGTAGAGTACTGGGGACAGGTGATATGACTCTCCGGATGCCCAATGGAATGCATGTAGATGCTATTGCAATATGGGAATATCACCTAGGGTTGACTAGTAGGCACATTTTGGTGTTGTACAGCTGTTTTTGTATTCCCAGTATGTGGTGTAATATTATATCAGTATCTTTGTTATCTAATGAAGGATATAATTTTGCGCTTGAAAGAAATGTCATGAACATTCTCCAAAATCAAGAACTGATTGGGTATGGCACACTGGAAAACGGCATATACATACTTAATCAACCTCGAATTTTCAATATTCAAAACACACTTAAAAGAAAGGCTCCAGATTCAATTCAAGCCTTCCTATGGCATTGTAGACTTGGTCATATAACGAAACAAGGTTGACTAAGTTACATAAAGATGGATATCTAGATCCGTTTGAATATTCATCATATACAACTTGTCAATCATGTATCAAAGGAAAAATGACCAAATCTCCGTTCACCGGACACGGAGCAAGAGCTACTGAACTCTCGGGACTTGTACACAATGATGTATGTTGTCCAATGTCTACACATACGCGAAGCGGTCACTCCTACTTCATCACTTTTACTGATGACTTCTCTAGGTATGGACATGTGTTCTTAATGAAACATAAATCCGAGACCTTTGAGAAGTTTAAAGAGTATAAAAATGAAGCAGAGAAACAAACTGGTAAAAGCATCAAGACACTTCGATCTGATCGAGGTGGAGAATACTTAAGTACCAGTTTCCTTGCATGCTTAAAAGAGAATGGAATTCTCTCTCAGCTTACTCCGCCTTATACACCTCAGCATAATGGTGTATCAGAAAGGAGGAATCGCACGCTATTAGATATGGTGCGTTCAATGATGAGTAGTGCTGAGTTGCCACTTTCCTTTTCGGGATTTGCTCTGGAATCTGCAGCATACTTATTGAATAGAATTCCAACTAAGTCTGTGCCTACCACTCCATATGAAATGTGGAGCGGGAAGAGACCATATCTCAAGTATATCAAGATATGAGGGTGTCCGGCATATGTTAAAAAGCATAGACCGGACAAGCTCGAGGCACGATCGGTTTTGTGCAAGTTTGTAGGATACCCCAAACATTCAAGGGGGTACATGGTCTACCTCACTGAAGAACAAAAGGTGTTTGTCGCTCGCCATATTGTCTTCTTAGAAAGCGAATTTCTTGCAAAAGAAATTAGTGGGAGCACGGTAGAGTAGGAAGAAATTCCAGAACCTCAAACTGCTACCGAAGACTTAGAAGAACCTTAGATTTCAATAGAACATGACGAACCAACGCCACTCCGCAGATCTAGTAGGCTTTCTCATCCTCCTGAGAGATACTATGGTTTTCTTGTGGATGGGAATCGAGAGGATTGCATCATCGATGATGATGAGCCTACTAGTTTTCAGCAGGCTATCACGAGTATTGACTCGATGAAGTGGCTGGATGCTATGAGATCCGAAATGGAATCCATGTAAACCAATAAAGTATGGACTTTAGAAGTTTCTCCACCTGGGGTGAAACCATTTGGATGCAAATGGATCTTCAAAAAGAAGATTGGTGCACTTGGACAAGTGGAAACCTACAAAGCTAGACTCGTTGCAAAAGGTTTCGTCAAAGACCAGGATTGGACTATGATGAAACCTTTTCACCTGTAGCTATGCTTAAATCCATTTGGATCCTGCTTGCCATTGCTGCCTTCCATGACTATGAAATCTGGCAGATGGACGTAAAAACAGCTTTTCTAAATGGGCATTTAGAAGAGAGTGTTTACATGGATCAACCAGAAGGTTTCTTAGACAGTGGGAGCAGCGGAAGAGTGTGCAGGTTGCATAAATCCATTTATGGATTAAAGCAAGCATCGCGAAGTTGGAACATCTGCTTTGATGAGACAGTCAAAGAATTTGACTTTATCAAAAATGTGGATGAGCCATGTATTTATAGGATGATTGTAGAAGGAGCTGTAGTCTTCCTCGTTTTGTACGTCGACGACATACTACTGATAGGGAATGATGTCCTTATGCTACAATCAGTAAAGCTCTTCTTGTCACAGAAATTCTCTATGAAAGGCTTGGGTGATGGAACCTACATTTTGGGCATTAAGATCTATCGTGATAGATCTAATAGAATGTTGGGACTTTCACAGTCCAGGTATATTGACACTATACTAAAGAGATTTAGTATGGAAGATTCCAAGCGCGGTAATATGCCCGCTTGTCACGGGATCACCCTCTCCAAAGAGATGTCTCCAAAGACTGATGAAGAGAGGGATCGCATGGGCATTATACCCTACGCTTCGGCGGTAGGATCTATAATGTATACGATGTTATGTACAAGACCGGATGTAGCTTACGCACTTGGTTTGGTAAGCAGGTATCAGTCTGACCCGGGTGAGAAACAATAGATAGCGGTAAAGAACATTCTCAAGTACCTAAGAAGGACTAAGGAGATGTTCTTGATTTACGGTAATGGGGACCTCCAGGTAGAGGCTTTTACCGACTCCGGCTTCCAAAGTGATAAAGATGATTCTAAATCAATTTCGGTTTTTGTGTTTACCCTCAATGGAGGGGCGGTATGTTGGAAGAGTTCCAAACAGGATACCGTCGCAGACTCAACTATGGAGGCTCAGTATATAGCTGCTAGTTAACCAGCAAAAGAGGCTGTCTGGATGAAGAAGTTCATCTCTGAACTTCAAGTGGTTCCGTCCATTGCCAATCCAATACCTTTGTATTGTGATAACAATGGGGCTGTAGCATTAGCGAAGGAACCGAGGTCCCATCAGAAATCCAGGCATATCTTAAGACGGTTTCACCTGATCAGGGAGATCGTTGATCGTCGGGAGATCGAGGTACGGAGAGTGGACACAACAGACAACACGGCAGATCCATTCACCAAGGTCATCCCTCAAGTTCAGTTCGAGAGGCTCTTTGAGATGTTGGGCATGCGGTACTCCAGCAACCGGATCTAGTGAAGACAGTGGGTACTCATTGCACCAATTTTAGGCCTTAGAGCAATTGGGAGATTGTTGGATATATATGCCCTAGAGGCCTTCATTGTATAGGATGCTGGGGATATGTATGTACATGACAGTCTTGCTTGATATGATAGTACTCTATTTGGTTTGTCTTTATCTTAACATATGATATATTTTGCGTAGTATTCATACATATATACATATTGATAAAGCCCATAGGGTGTTTGCCTGACTACCGGTGTTGTGATGGTAGTCATACTAGTGGGAGCTGGATAGTCAATAGGCACATCCTTAGATGTCCCTGGTCGCAGGAGTATCGAGACTGGGCATCGATACTCCGAAGTAGACTAGTGTATACATATCTAGACCCTGAGGAGGGGCGATGGATTGGTCCCGCAGCCATTATTGGAGTGCACCTACGATTGTATACAGATGCTCACTAGGTATGAGTACACCGGACAGGACTCGCCGAGAACTGACTGGATGGTATTTATACCTAACGTCAGATAGCAGTTCTCAGGTGACATGTGTGCAGATAGTCCGTTGACTTAAAGTCGTCATTTGTGTCGTGTGTGTTCCCACTGTGCTTTGATTACTACCCTACCACGGTTCAAAGAAATAGTGCAAATATGTTTTAGTTGGGCACAATCCCGAGCCTCGTGGAGGCAGTGAGTGACTGTTAGGGATTCGTCTCTCCTGGTATAGGGAGTTGATATCGCACAGTGATCGGTTGGTCATTACCATAAGTCCCTGGCCGGGGCTGATTGAGAATTACTGATAGATTGATCAGTAGATTCTCGGATGGTAATTGAGCAATACCGACACGACTTGTACGGTTATTAGGGGTCTGACGTTTACCACCTCCCTAGATTATACATGTGATACTCTTAGACGAACAGACCGGACTGCACGGATATTGTCACGGACAGGCTCAGTAGGAGTTCCGATGGGTATCCTCATCGGCCTTCTTATCGACATCTACCTGGGGACCGTTACGTACAGCTAGTGCCGCTTGCGGTCTGTGGTGAAACCCACTGCCAGCGTAGTAGTCGAGTCTTTAGAGTCCAACACTAAGTTTTCCTAACTCCAGGCGAAACAATATAGAGGTCGTACGGTTTTACGACAAGGGTTCGAACGAATACGTGTTTAAACGCACGTACGACATTCGGACAGTTTTTACTAGACGGCTTTGGTTTAATCCAGATTCTATTATCAGGTTATTGGATTTATACAGTCTAAAGTTTTTTAGTGTTTTCACGGATGGGAGGGGCGTTCTCGTAATTTCCGGAAAGCTTCTAGAAGCATGGTGACTTGAGGGGTTAAGGTGGCACTGTAATTAATGTTATTGTGACTCATTATGAATGATTCACTATGTCATTAATGCATTATTAAATAATTAATGACTCATATAGTGAATCACTCATATACATTTATGAAGCATGATGAATAATCTCTTATTAGTCATTTTATTGATTTATTCATCATGCTTGATATATTAAGTGAGAAGCAATTTCATTTCATTATTCTAGTTCACCTTCTCTCTCCTCAAGCTCTCTCTTTCTTCAAGCTCTAATCCTACCACTCATGAGTTGAGTACAAGGATTAGAAAAGACTAAACATCCCATAACCTAACTCTTTATGACTTAAGATCCTTTGATTAGCAACTAGAGAAACTTAGTTACCTCAAGTCTTGAGGTGAAGCTTGGATTAGGGTTCTCGGGTGGATCATCTATCACTTAGAGGAGGCCGAGGAGGATGAAGGGATCGTAAAGGCGAAGGACACGTATCACAAGGTATAATCTCTTTACATAGTAGTTTAGAACTTCTATGGTAGTTGTTAATTATCGTTTAGCAAAGATCTTCGGTTAGTCGATGTTTGCTTCAAGAACAGGATCGTTTTTCATATTTCCGCATCCCCGTAACTCGTGGGGCGTTGCACATCGACTTACATTGACGAGTCTTTAGAGTCCCCCACAGACAGTTTGTCAAGTTTCGGGCGAAACGTTGTAGAGGCCGTATCGTATTATAGCAGGGTTCGATCATATACGTGCAGTCGCGCACGGATCTTGATCGGACGGATCATACTAGTGGGCTTTGGTTTAAGCCGGATCCTAGTATTAGATTTGTTGGATTACTTTAGTCTCATTGCATTCGCATTCAGTCCGAATGCGGATGCCGGTATGTATATATAGGTGGGGGGGTATCCTTGTGATCCGTCACGAGTTTACTTTAGATGATGCGGTTCTTTTTATTGTCATAAACATTTGGGTTAATGTTTATTTTGGTGGAAAATGTGAGTGGATTTCATGATGAGGTGCATTTAATATGACACAGACATGCTTAGTGACTCATGGTCTCTTTTCTTGTGCTAATGTCACATTAGGATTGATTTATGTGTTGAAATGATAAGAGGAGAGATAGAGGGCAGCCATATTGCTAGAGTTTTCTCTTGTGGATTTTATTCTTACTCTCTCATTTTTATCATCTCAACACAAAAGAAAAAGAAAAGGAAACTTCTTCTTCTTCATCTTCTTTCTTGAGCTCACTATCTCCTCACTAATGGCATCCAGTAAATCCTCCTTCCATACACTCTCATGCATTCAGAATCAATGGATGCAAGAGATAAAGTTATCACACACATTCTCTACATCGCCTTGGACACGTCGGCTAGCAAACTTCATATCCGAGTTGCTTCGGATGAAGCGGGAGCCCGTAAAAAGACTCGAAGATGTGGTGCCCTTTCCGACGAGGAGACTGGAGATCGGAGATGCCGCGAGGAGCTAGGGATGGTGGCAAAATACCAAAGGACACGGATCGATCGGTATAGCCTTTCTAACCTTTCTCTAGTTAACTAGTGGTAGGTTAATAGTTCAATTCAGGATTAAAGTCTGCGATAGCGCCGATTTCAAGTTTAGAAAAAGTTTTCTTTTTCGCATTTTGGCCTCGGACAGACGGCCGGGGCGCTACCATAGTCTTACATTCATCACTCTGTAGAAGATATCTGGCCGAACACGTCCTCGGGAACTCGTCCCAACCATCGGAGGAATACTCAATACTCGTCCGTTCTCGATCAACTCATAACGAATCTGAGTGGGGTCCTCTATCCGAAGCTGGTCAGCTTGCTGATCTCTTATCACATGATATCTGGACGACGTTAAACTTTTCGATCGAGTCATCGAAGTCCTATAGTTTCCCGAAAGCTCAACACCTGAGCACAGTCTAATAATATCTGGTACATACCACTGTACCTATGGACCAACCGTAGAAGGGAAAACCCAAGCCTCACTGATGGCACCGCTAAACTGCCACAAACCCTAAGGTTCAAAAGCGGTTCCACGGTCATCATGTCGAGTTAGGGTTTCATTTTTCTAGAGGGTCCATAGAATTATCTGCATGTTCTTCCGAATACTTAAACTGGGAAAAATGGGTCCCTGAAATTCGTTCGAACTTTTTAACTTCGCCTCTACAACATGTGAATATCCTTCGTCCGCATGCCAAACAATGCTTCAACTCTCCAGGAAAGACGATACATCAACGATCATCTCTGGATCGGTCTGCTCTAGATCTGAGTAAGACACTACACACTAGAAATCTTCAACTCAACTGGGCCTACGTCGGTGCATCAATCTGATGAATCACCTTCGTCTCTCAAATCGGGGTAGACTAGCTATCATCTGTCGCATTTCTGCCTGGAAGCTCCGGCGATCTCATCTCGTAAGCTCTGGAAGCGACATCCTATCAATCTCAGCAACAGCTGGGTCATCTGTCTGTTGGAGATAGTGCACTCATAGTCAATTATTGGATCGCAGGTACGTGATTGCAATGATTGCGGAGGACCTATCCCGGTAGCACAGTCTTACTCGAGATGATAGTATGCTATCTGGCTTGCCTTTATCAGTCGTGTACATGTTCAGGTGACTGATTGCATGTTACACTTTGATAGAGCCCTTAGGATCTTGCTTTACTACCAACAGTATGGTGGCGATCATATACGTGAGAGTTGGGTAGTTTATATGCATATCCTTAATTGTAGTCCGTAGTCGTCGGAGTTTCGAGACAGGGCATCGATACTCCGGAGTAGACTAGTGTGTACAGTCGAGACCCCGACGAGGGGCGGTGGCCGGTCTCACAAGCCACTGGTATCAGTTGGATCACCTAAGATGTTTACAGGTGCTCATTGGGTTATGAGTACACCGGACAGGACTCGCCGGGAATCTGCTAGTTAGTACTATACCTATCGTCAGATAGCAGTTCCCTGGTGACATGTGTACAGGTTAGTTCATCGACCTGAGGTCGTCATTTGTCTCGTGTGAGTTCCCACTGTGCTTTGATTTCTACCCTACCACGGCTCAAAGGAGTCGTGCAAACAGGTAGTTTTTGGGTACAGTCCCGAGCCATATGGAGGCACGTGAGCGGATCGGCAGGGGATTCGTCTCTCCCGGTATTGGGGGCGAGGTCGTGCAGTGTCTAAGAGAGCCATTACACAAAGTCCATGGCCATGGCAGGAGATTTACTGGTAGGTACTCCAGTAGTATCTCAGGGTGTGATTGGGCTTCACTCCGACACGACTTATACTGCTATTGGGGGTCTGACGTTACTAGCCCCCTAGGCAGATATGCGATACGCATTGACGAACGGACCGGACTGTATATACATTGTCACTGTTAGGCTCAGTAGGGTTTTCCGGATGAGTGCGCTCATCGGCATCCCTTGAGGTCAGTCCATGGGCAGCCGTTACGCATTGCTAGTGCCGCTGACGGTTTGTGGTTAAACCCACTGCCAGGGTGCTGACGAGTCATTAGAGTCCCCCACAGACAGTTTCCCAAGTTCGGGCGAAACGTTGTAGAGGCCGTATGGTTTTATGGCAGGGTTCGGAAAATGCACGTGCGTTTACGCACGTGTCAGTTTTCGGACAGATGATACTGGTCGGCTTTGGTTTAAGCCGGATCCGAGTATTATATTGAGTAGGTATAATATCTTTGTCTCAGTTGCATTTGTATTCGGTCGTAATACAAATGCGGGTATATTTATACAGTTTCGGGGTTATCCTGAAAGTCGTTTCAGGATCACTTTTGGAAGTTGCCAGTTTCCAGTTTTCTATCAGCCGTCTTTTAACATTCGGTTAAAGACGGATTTATCTTTTTCTTGAGATGAGTGTGGAAGCTTCTAGAAGTTTCTAGATGAGGTGACTAGGATTATATGGTGTTGAGTTTTCATTGGATGCATTTAATGGATCATTAATGCATGATGAGGTGTTTTGTGATTCATGCTTTGTTATTAATGGTTTTGGATTGCTTAAGATATTTTTGAGTGAGAAGCTTTTTCTTAAGGTCACCCTCTTTGCTCATACGGTCACCTCCCTCTTGCTATATTTGGCTTGCCCTCTCTCTCTCCTCATTCTCTCTCTCACTTGATAGTTTTTCATGGTTGGAAAAAAAGATTATGATAGATTTGGGGTGTATGGAATCCACAGCTCATTTCATTTCATCACCCAATTCCCTCGGCAACTTCATTAACCGATCGTCCACGGATTTGGACGAAGTGAGACAAAGTCATCTACTCATTCTCTACATCATTCTTGGTCGTCTCTTTTAGCAAACTTGACGATCGAGTTGCCTCGAGTCAGAGGCGGGAGCCCGTTTAAAGAACCGATCATGTGGTGCCACCTCGACGAGGATATCGGAGATCGACGAGATCGGAGCAGCCGCAACGGAGCGTGGGATGATGGTTGAAGAACGAAAGACTCGGATCGTTCGGTATAACATTCCTACACTCTTTACAGTTTGTTAGTTTAGCAATAATGGCAGATCCGGGTTAAAGTATACGATAGCGCCAGTTTAAAAGTTTTGTTCCGCATTTTGGCGTCTGTAGACTGCCGGGGCGCTAGCGTAGACTTACAGTGGTATCAGAGCCTAACCATTTTGCTATACTAACTTGTGCTAACGTGTTCAAAACTTCGATCGAACCGAAAAACCAAAATTGCAAAATTTCAACCTGACAGTTTCTGTTAATTTTAAACGGTGTCAAAATTGATTTCTTTATATCTTAAAAATCCGTGCAGGCTTTTCTAAGAACCACGGAGAAATTTGGGGTCGTGACTCCTCCAAGCTGCCGCGGAAGGGCGGCCAAACCTATGGTTTGGCCGCGCTTCAGCGGCCATGTGAGGAGCACCTGCTCCCAAATTTTTCCAGTGGGTTCTGTGATGGATTTTGGGGTTTTTGATATATATAGTTTTGGCCCAGGTTTTGTTACTGTTCACCAGTAAGCAGTGGGGCCCACTTTTTGATAATTGGTCTTTGGTCGATCGTAATTTAAACACGTTAGTTTACAGTGCTTACATTATATCTCCGACCGGGAATGTCATTTGATCGGTAAACCGCGTCTGATTGCTATAGTTCTTTTAGACGGGTTTGCGAACGTGACATTCGCGTTGATGTTCTGTGTTGTGCTGTGATGTTGCGGATTTGTCGTGATGGATAGCAGTGTGCAATGATAGTACAGTTTGTGTTTATTTGTACATTTGATATTGCGGGGCGAGCGTCCAACTTGTGGACTGCCGTCACTGCCTGTTGTATAATATTCTTTTGGGGCACGACCAGGTTGCGGTCGATGTACCTATTGTACTATTTTTCATTACTGTACTAGGTTTTACCCCGCGACGGAGTGCACGGATAGCCGGGTTCGGGAAAGCAACGGGCCCGCATCTCATGGCTTTGAGAGGCAGAGGGGCCCCACTTCAGAATTGGCAGACTATTCGCCGCACTCGTAGGGGGTACAGGTTGACCCAAGGAGGGGTGCTCACTTTACCGGATTCCGTGAAGTGCCGGGTGTTCCATTCACTATGCTGTGGGGACTACCTCGCTTCAGGTTTTGGCGGGTAACTTGCCGCACCCGTAGGGGTCTAAGTTTCATTGCACAGGCTATCCACACGACAGGGGAACGTCGGGTTTCAGCAGCGGCTCTGTGAAACTCGGGGATCCCAGATATCTGTATTGTTCTGTGATGCTTATTACTTTTCTGTAATGTTGCATATTATCACGCCTGGAGCGATTATGTATATTGGCTTATATACTATTAGATGTTGTATATGTTTTACACCCGCGCTAGTCCAGTCCCCTCTCTGTCGTTAGTTAAGTAACCTAACGGGTGATGACGGGACCTAGTGACGAATGCGGATGGCATATACGGACATTTTATTTTCGTTCTTTTCTGGTGTGATTGATTGATGGGACTGCGTTGATTCTGATCAACGCAAAGTTAAAAACAAACCTGTATACAGTTGTTGGAACAATTTAAAAAGTGTTATTGCAAAGACGTTTTCTTTTGTTATGCATAGCGGTATTCAGTGGAATATCCTGCACCTCATTCGACGGGGCAAGGGCCGACATCCCTTCACCGGGACCGACCCCTTGGACAGAAGTTTGCGTCAGGGTAATAACTTCACTATAGTCGATTACATATTGCTCTGCATAGCGGTATTCAGTGGAATATCCTGCACCTCATTCCACGATGAAAGAGCCGAGATCCCTTTACCGGGAGTGACCTCTTTAGCAAAAGGTTTTCGCCACTATATTTTAAAAAGCTATCAGGTTCCTTCCGCGATATCAAGTTCACTACGTTAAAGGTTTTTCGCCAAAAACCAGCCGTAGCCCTCCGTCGTTTCTTATGGATGGTCAGTAGTATTCAAGCTATGTTTGTTGGCATACGTCAAGGCATAGTGTTTGGTAGCTGCTGGGTATTCATTTGTTGCATAGATAGATGAGTTGGTTTGGGACAGTCGTATTACCTTGTTGGCATACGTCAAGGGTATGTACGGGTGGGTTCAAATTAACAAGATAATGACGGGCAGAACTTGACATGTGACTTATGATTTGTTGACATACGCCAAGGTCATAAGAGCATGGGGCAAGAAAATCATATCGGGAGTTTCTAAAGAAACTGAAACTTGCCAAGTATGCGCATACCTTCTGGAGTATGAATAACGTGGATGCATTCCATCACGTTAACATGCGATGAGAGTTGGATCCCGATTCCCACTGATGAGTTGGTTTACTCTTCGGGTGATCCCGATTGATTCTTCTTTAGGTTTGGAGGAGAATTTGACAGGACAGTGGGAGGTTTCCGGATTAGATAAACTGATGACCATTCTGATCTAGGTTAGAGTGCACACAGAGTGTTTCTTTTCTCTCTCTCTCTTTGGCAGCGACCTTTGACCGACCCTAGACTATGACTCAGTGACCAGGTTGACCGAACCTTCTTAAAATACTGGCTTTTGGATTGTCTGAGTTGCATAAGTCATTGCCACTCCTTCTTTTACCCTTTGAATTTCTCAGAACACCCGTATACTACGGATATCCACATCCATTGGATAGATCCATCGTATGGTTATATACGAACTCGAAGGAACTTCTTCGAGGATGGATCCAGGTTCAGGAGGAAAAGAATTGGTTTATTCAGTTGTCTTTTATTATCACCTTCTCTCAGGTTGCGAGAGCTCCTTGGTTTAGGAGAGTACACCTATTACGCTTATTGGATAGTCTTATTCCAAACCATAGGCTGGTGCCGAAAGGTAGGGAATGAAGAAAACCAATTAGCCTAAGTAGGGTGTGCAGAAGGTAATATGTAAAGACAAAATAAAGGGACTAGAAAGAGGGCAAAGTAAATTGCGACTGATATCATTCACGACCAAAACCGCGTACTTCATCGCCACTCCTATTTCACCTTTAAAAGAATAAGGTATTATTCAGTTGTCTTTTATCATCACCTTCTCTCAGTTGCGAGTACTCCTTGGTTTAGGAGGGTACACCTATTATGCTTACTGGATAGTCTTCTTCCAAACCATAGGCTGGTGCCGAACGGTAGGGAAGGAAGAAAACCATTTAGCCTAACGATGGTGTACAGAAGGTAACGACTAAAGACAAATAAAGGGATTTGGAGAGACGGCAATAAAATATACGGTTGAAGTCATGAATTGGATTATGGAAGAGGCATTGCTATGAATACCAGGATACCCCTACGAAACATTTTCATGTTTCAATGCATTGTTAAAAGGAAAAACTGTTTTCCCGATTAGACACTTACTCCAAGGGTATGTATTTACCAGGTTTCATTCTTATATCTGTATGGTTTTACAGATGATGAGTGGGAGTAAGATATTGGGAATTAGGTTATCATCCTCATTATATCGGAATTCGTTGTAATTGGTGATATTTGAGGAAATCGCCAGGGTACAGTTTTCTACCTACGACGCACAGGTTTTGAGTTGTTTAACTCAGCGGACTTATACAGAGTATTGTATGTTGTCCAAGTGTCCATCAGGACAAAGGGGTAGGTCCTCGTACTATGTTCTGTTTACTTATAACTTCTCTAGTATTTAGACGAGTGTTTCGTACAAATACAAGGTCTAAGTTTTGAGAAGTTGTGGGTATAAGAATAAAGTAGAGAACCAGGTATCACAAGTATCGGGATTCTTCAAAGAGATCGAAGATGTAGATTCTTGTGATTGGTATTCAGATGATAGTGATGGTTTTGAGAAACGTGTTTCTCTTTCAGGTTACTCATAATTGGATGGATTCCTAAGTTGAGTAATGCTGATTAGCCTCTTTCCATTAAGTTGATATGCACTGGAGACAGATGCATGGATTGAATATTGTTCCAATTAAATAAGTGCCAAAGTTTCTATATTGGATATAGAATAGTTCGTACCTTAAAAGAAATTAAGGTACGGGGAGTTGTCCAGCTTATGATTAAAACCAGATTCTGGATAACTCAGGGCACGTTTCTGTAATGGCTGTTTGTGGGTTGACCCTGGCTATGACGAGGGTTGATATTCTACCATTTGGAAGATCAATAGTGATATTGTTCTTGACTCGCCACAGTTTTAGTAAAAATGGATCTTTTTCAGAAAACAGTAGTGGGAGTATGGTAGAACTGGAAGTGATTCCAGAACCGCGAACGATTACGGAAAATTTAATAGGACCTATATATTCAATCAGGTTTGACATTCCAATAGCCACTCCGCAGGTATGGTAGGTAACCTCAGACACCCGAGAGGTACATCGGTAGGCTCAAGGACGGTGACAGAGAGGTTCTTATCTACCCAGACTTGACACTACTGTTGTTCCAGGATATGAGACCCGGTAGGAGGGTTGTCGTAGTCAGTGGGAGCAGCGGAAGCATGGTGGGCAAGTAGCTTATGTCTATTTATAGACTAGAGCAGTTATAGCGGAGATAGATAAGCTAATTTTGATGTGACAGTCATGGGTTTGACTTCAATCAGAATAGGGGATGGATCAGTTAAGAAGGTAGTAGGGTGTGATGTCATGGTATCTGGATGACAAACACAGAGTAGGAAGTAAAATTCCTATACTACGATCGGTTGTACTGTGGTCGTCACACAGTTGTTTCTCCAGACAGGATATGGATATAATATTTGACATTATGGTTTCTAGATCTATGGTTTTAGATCTGGATTTGGGTAGTTTCCCAATGTGGGTACTTTGACAGATATTCTAATGGTTTTTGGAATAGTTGACTCCTAGCATGGTGGTGTACCTGCAGGTGATGGAGTCACCCTCTCTAAAGGTGTCTTACAGACTAAAGGGGAGAGGGAAGTGCATGATTGGCAGATCACTTGCTTAGGCAATTGAGTCAATCATGAGATGTCAAGTACCACACCAAATGTTGGTTTTGCACTAGATGCAATAAGTTTGTATTAATCCAATCCTGGAGAAACATAAGGAAGCGGTTTTAGAACATTGGTACATGTTCTACGGATTTGATAACGGCAGCCTCTTTCGGGAGACGGTTATCATTCCAGGCTTCAAAGGTGACATGGATGACAGAGTGATTGTCAGAGTTTTAGTTTTCCCTCTGACGAGGGACAGTATTATG
This sequence comes from Agapanthus africanus, assembly GCA_030015575.1. NCBI lineage: Eukaryota > Viridiplantae > Streptophyta > Magnoliopsida > Asparagales > Amaryllidaceae > Agapanthus > Agapanthus africanus. Next base: position 289,859,039 of record JASDDO010000012.1, on the reverse strand, counting down.
GACAGGTGGTTCCAGAGGATACTGTGGGTGGCATGGTGCCCGATACTGATTAGGTTCAGTGATCGATTCAGTCTAAGTAGTTTGGATATGGAGTTCATTTATGAACTAAGGTCCCATCAGATATCCAGACATATTCTAAGACAGGTACTACTCAATTCGGGAGATGGCTTTCTCCGCGAACTTGAGATTAAGAGAGATACAGAAAGAAACTTCTAGGCGGATCCACTCACCGAGGCTATTTCTCGAACACAAAAGTTTTACATAAGGGCTTTGTGAAACTGATTAGTAGAGGAGTTGGATGTTCGGTTTCACACGGGCTGTGAGTAGTCGACATCGCAATATTAGCCTTGAGTGCAAGTGGGAGATTGTTGGAGATAGTGCCCTCATAGTCAATTATTGGATCGCAGGTACGTGATTGCAATGATTGCGGAGGACCTATCCCGGTAGCACAGTCTTACTCGAGATGATAGTATGCTATCTGGCTTGCCTTTATCAGTCGTGTACATGTTCAGGTGACTGATTGCATGTTACGCTTTGATAGAGCCCTTAGGATCTTGGTTTACTACCAACAGTATGGTGGCGATCATATACGTGAGAGTTGGGTAGTTTATATGCATATCCTTAATTGTAGTCCCTAGTCGTGGGAGTTTCGAGACAGGGCATCGATACTCCGGAGTAGACTAGTGTGTACAGTCGAGACCCCGACGAGGGGCGGTGGCCGGTCTCACAAGCCACTGGTGTCAGTTGGATCACCTAAGATGTATACAGGTGCTCATTGGGTTATGAGTACACCGGACAGGACTCGCCGGGAATCTGCTAGTTAGTACTATACCTATCGTCAGATAGCAGTTCCCTGGTGACATGTGTACAGGTTAGTTCAACGACCTAAGGTCGTCATTTGTCTCGTGTGAGTTCCCACTGTGCTTTGATTTCTACCCTACCACGGCTCAAAGGAGTCGTGCAAACAGGTAGTTTTTGGGTACAGTCCCGAGCCATATGGAGGCACATGAGCGGATCGGCAGGGGATTCGTCTCTCCCGGTATTGGGGGCGAGGTCGTGCAGTGTCTAGGAGAGCCATTACACAAAGTCCATGGCCATGGCAGGAGATTTACTGGTAGGTACTCCAGTAGTATCTCAGGGTGTGATTGGGCTTCACTCCGACACGACTTATACTGCTATTGGGGGTCTGACGTTACTAGCCCCCTAGGCAGATATGCGATACTCATTGACGAACGGACCGGACTGTATATATATTGTCACTGTTAGGCTCAGTAGGGTTTTCCGGATGAGTGCGCTCATCGGCATCCCTTGAGGTCAGTCCATGGGCAGCCGTTACGCATTGCTAGTGCCGCTGACGGTTTGTGGTTAAACCCACTGCCAGGGTGCTGACGAGTCATTAGAGTCCACCACAGACAGTTTCCCAAGTTCGGGCGAAACGTTGTAGAGGCCGTATGGTTTTATGGCATGGTTCGGAAAATGCACGTGCGTTTACGCACGTGTCAGTTTTCGGACAGATGATACTGGTCGGCTTTGGTTTAAGCCGGATCCGAGTATTATATTGAGTAGTTATAATATCTTTGTCTCAGTTGCATTTGTATTCGGTCGTAATACAAATGCGGGTATATTTATACAGTTTCGGGGTTATCCTGAAAGTCGTTTCAGGATCACTTTTGGAAGTTGCCAGTTTCCAGTTTTCTATCAGCCGTCTTTTAACATTCGGTTAAAGACGGATTTATCTTTTTCTTGAGATGAGTGTGGAAGCTTCTAGAAGTTTCTAGATGAGGTGACTAGGATTATATGGTGTTGAGTTTTCATTGGATGCATTTAATGGATCATTAATGCATGATGAGGTGTTTAGTGATTCATGCTTTGTTATTAATGGTTTTGGATTGCTTAAGATATTTTTGAGTGAGAAGCTTTTTCTTAAGGTCACCCTCTTTGCTCCTACGGTCACCTCCCTCTTGCTATATATGGCTTGCCCTCTCTCTCTCCTCATTCTCTCTCTCACTTGATAGTTTTTCATGGTTGGAAAAAAGATTATGATAGATTTGGGGTGTATGGAATCCACAGCTCATTTCATTCCATCGCCCAATTCCCTCGGCAACTTCATTAACCGATCGTCCACGGATTTGGACGAAGTGAGACAAAGTCATCTACTCATTCTCTACATCATTCTTGGTCGTCTCTTTTAGCAAACTTGACGATCGAGTTGCCTCGAGTCAGAGGCGGGAGCCCGTTTAAAGAACCGATCATGTGGTGCCACCTCGACGAGGATATCGGAGATCGACGAGATCGGAGCAGCCGCAACGGAGCGTGGGATGATGGTTGAAGAACGAAGGACTCGGATCGTTCGGTATAACATTCCTACACTCTTTACAGTTTGTTAGTTTAGCAATAATGGCAGATCCGGGTTAAAGTATACGATAGCGCCAGTTTAAAAGTTTTGTTCCGCATTTTGGCGTCTGTAGACTGCCGGGGCGCTAGCGTAGACTTACACTGTCTACACGGTAGACGACATCATAATCTCTGAGGTATGCTGTACATTAACAGTCCTCTCACAACTGGCAACCTCTGTCAATAGCCTGATCATCCGGTGCAAAACCAAACACTCGCAAGAACAAGAGGTCACGACACAACACTACATTGAGACGTTCCCATGTCACCAGAAAACACAATGGTCAGTCCTCGTCCATAACGAGCTCGCCCAGACCTCAACACTAGCAGCAGCTCAATCTGCGCTCAAACCATGTTGACAGGAACCTCAATCGAGTATCTATGAAAACAGATCAACAGCATGAAAGGAAACGACAGATCCAGACAGGATACATGATCATAAGAAGGAACAACATCAATGAGTGTATGATAATGGAAAAAAATAGAATCGAGGATCTCAAGTGGATGTATAATCATGTGTACGAAGAGAATCACAGATCTCAAAATATGTACATCCTAAGGTTTCTTAAGTGGAGTATCGTATCATAAATATGTCACGGAACATACGTACGGTACGTCACTCTACTCAAGCTACCTACTCCATCAATCAGGGTGAGCCTATGTAATGAAAAGTTCGGGTCTAATACCCCCCCCCCCCCGCGTTCAAGTCTAAGTTCCGTAAGGTCAAGCCTAGGTTCCGAAATAAATTACTCCCCAGACTCCACATAGTCAAACATAAACTTGAACAAAGGTTAAACCTAGCGCTCTGATACCAATTTTGTCACGACCCGAAATATTAGCTCGTGACCAGCATTTAAATCACGCAACGTCTAAAGGCGTAACAGAATTCAAGTAAGCTGAAACCCAGAAATCTAAACCTTTTTAATAAAATAAAGGAGGTGAAGTTTTGAAATAAAGGTATAATGAAATCAAGTTTTCTTAAATGCATGGAAAAAAGGACATAAATAATGCAAATGAAATTTACTAGTTTGAAAACATGTTTCGTCTTTTAAAAATTTGGGCAACACCTCCTTTGTATATTTTTATCTAAAACCACAGTATAAGATAATATAAATGCAACCCCAAGCGGGAGCTAGCTCTTCGCCAACCGGCGGATCACAACCACACAAGACAGTAAATATAAGTATACGACGCCCAACGGAAAAGTTCACCACAAAAGATAAAGAATAAAGCGAGATATCAACCCAAAATGCGAACATAAAACCCATCGCTCAAGTCTCACACTACAAGTCTTACTAAGTCTCATTACTTATACAATTACTAGTTTTGACTGATGGAGTTAACTAGATACAATATGAAAAATATATACAAGAGGGTGCATGATACAAATGTCCCACCTACCAAAGCAAAACACCCGAATGCAACTGTGTGCCAGCGAAGCTGCTACTGATCCGTGCGGTCAACCTGCAAGAACTATGGCACAATGGGGGTGAGTTGCCAACTCGTGAGTAGAAAAAAACATCTACAAGTAGAAATCGAATAAACAATGACTCCTAGGTCAACTATATCATGAAGGTAATACTATGATATCTAGGGTGACCATAACTACACATGTGCCAATAATATACTCAAGGTCTAACTGTATGTGGATACCATCCAACAATATAATCAAAGTATATATGCATGTGGATCTTGTCCACGTGTCAACCAATGACACAACAATATCATGCATGTAAATATCATAAAAACATATGCTTGAAAATATGAGGATATAAATCAACGTGTGTCCCTCGCGACACATCAAAATCATTTAACTGGAGTGTCCAACCTCGACACTCGAAAACATCATGAAACCCGTGTCCAGCATCGACACGTAAATCTTCATATATCTCGGGCTCCGTCTACGGGATCGGCCCGTGGGCTCCGGCAGACATGTCGGCCCATATCCACTCTCGACTCCGGTCGGTATCCTCCGGATAACCGCCAGGTCCAACCAATCACCGGTAGGTACTCGCCACTCTGCTATACTCTTCATCTACTACACGAAAAACATTCTCGCCCCGGGGAACCATACCGGGTCCACCATGAACCCGCAAACGGATCATCCACCTCCTCGAATCGGGTTTCACATATCACACGTCTCAGAACCGAGAAAACGCATGGTGGACGTACTGAAATATCATATCAAGAGAAACCGGGTTTTTAAAACAGTACATACTTTCTTTTGAAATAGCCACGGTTCTCACATCCAGAAATCTCGCACGAATCACGTGGGGTACCTACATATCACATATATCATCGTAAACGAAATCACGCACAAAAACCAAAATGTCACATGAATCACCCATAGGTTAAAACCTATAGTTTACGCATGCAAGAATAACCAAAAAACTCTCGACGATCGACATATAAACGTGAATCGACCAAGATAAAACACAAATACCAATTTCCTGTTCATTAAAACCCGCAAAACGAATTCAGAAACTTGTAAACTTGCTCCAGATTTTACCCCAGGTCAAATTAGCCAAAGTTGCACATATAAAGGGTCTAGTTTACTGGAGAACAAGACAAGGACCAAACACGAAAGGGTTCCACCCCACCCTGGCCGCAAATTGCGGCCAGGAAGAATAAATCTTTGGCCTGATGTTAGGGGTTGGGTCCAAGGTTTCAATGGTAGCTCCTAAGGTGCCTGCTTGTATTACTGTGTTTGCTAAATAATTTTCCATGTCCCCGAGTGTTAGCAGATTTCAATTTCCTTACACAATTCCTACAAAATACGATATCGGGGATTTCTAAGTTCTCTAATTGGGGTTCTAGTCTCCGGTTTAGGTCTAGAATCACCTCTAAAGTCTTATTGACAGCCACTAAACATCATCAATTTCCCAAACCCTTCTCTAGAATTTCAAAGTTCACAAACCCATTCGTAAACAATTTCCAATCTAAACTAGAATGTTAGAAAAACTTGAAACTAATCTAAGTGATGGGATTATACCTCATATAGGCCACTCAAGAAACCCTAGCTTCTCAATGTTATCAAAATCCCACTTTGCTTGGTCGAATGTGTAGAGGAAGAGATGGGGATTAGTTTTTGTGAAAAGAGTATAAGGTTTTGGGGATTATTTGGACATGGATCTAGGGTAGAAGTGGAGGGAAGTGAGCTTGACGAGATGAAGAAGGAGATGAATTTGATGGGGGGAAAAGTTATGGAAGCAGCCCCCCTCTCTCTCTCACTTATTCTCACACACACTCTCTCTCTCCAATCATTCACCTTTTCAACCTTTTTTATTTCTTTTTCTTTTCTCTTTTAAATTTCAAAACCAAATCACATAATACCCATAAAATAACACAAATGCAACAACATGTAACCAAATGTAACATGACATGGTGCACTAGCCATGGAAAACTGAAGAAACACTGATTTGGCTTAATTGCGATTAGCGGTGCACTAATCGGGTTTTTAACCAAACTGCATATAATAAAATTTAAAAATGCCAAATCCTTTCAATATATTATTAAATGAATAAATATTTTTAATATCCATTTATTTCACAATTATAAATACCCTTTTTCGAAAACCCCAATTTTGCAAATCTGGCAATTTTTGGGAAATATATTATTTTAATATTAAATTCCAAAAATAATATTTTATATTTTATGAAATGTTACACATACGGTGCAACACCGAACACACGCCTCATCAAGAGGTCACAACACAACCACTGAATCGATACGTTGCCATGTCACCAGAAAACACGATGGTCAGTCCTCGTCCACGACGAGCTCGCCCTGACCGTATCACTAGCAGCAGCTCAATCTGCGCTCAAACCATGGTGACAGGAACCTCAAGCATGTATCGATGAAGATAGATCAAAGGGATGAAATGAATCAATAGATCCAGAATGAATACATGATCATAAGGAGGGACATAATCAGTGAGAGTATGATCATGGAAACAAATAGAATCAAGGATCTCAAAGGGATGTATAATCAAGGGAACAAAGAGAATCACAAGACTCAAGATATATACATACTAAGGCCACTTAAGTGGTGTATCGTATCGTAAATATGTCATGGAACATACGTACGGTACGCCACTCTACTCAAGCTACCTACTCCATCAATCAGGGTCAACCTATGAAACGAAAGTTCGGGTCTAATACCCCCCCTGTTCAGGTCTACGTTCCGTAAGGTCAAGCCTAGGTTCCAAAATAGATTACGCCCCACACTCCACATAGTTAAACCTAAACTCGAACTAAGGTTAAACCTAGCGCTCTGATACCAACATTTTCACGACCCGAATTTAGTTCGTGACCGGCACTTAAATCACGCAACGTCTAAAGACGCAACGTAAATTAAGTAAGCCGAAACCCAGAAATCTAAACCTTTTAAAATTTCGGGCAGCACCACCCTCATATATTTTGATCCAAAACCATATATCCCTGATAATATAAAAGGCATCCCCAAACGGGAGCTAGCTCTTCGCCAAACGGCGGATCACAACCACGCAAGACGGAATAAGTATACGATGCCCAACGATGAAGATCAACACAAGGAATAATGTAAAGCAAGACATCATACCCACCAAGAGAACATATAACCCATTGCTCAAGTCTTGCAACTACAAGTCTTGATAAGTCTTACTACTTAAACAACTACTAGTTTCTGATTGATGGAGTTGACTATATAGAAATGGAATAATCATACAAGAGTGGCACGATCCAACATGTACCACCTACCCAACCAAATCACCCGAATGCAGCTGTGTGCCAGCGATGCCGCTACTGATCCTTGCGGTCAACCTTCAAGAACTGTGGCACAACGGGGGTGAGTTGCCAACTCGTGAGTAGAAAACATCATTCGGTAGAAATCGAAATAAACAATGATTCCTAGGTCAAATATATCATAAAGGTAATACTATGATATCTAGGGTGACCGTATCTGCATATGTGCCAATAACATAATCAATGTCTATCAGCAAGTGGATCTAATCCAACCATATAACCAATGCATGTATGCATGTGGATCACATCTACGTGTCAACCAATGACACAACAACATCATGCATGTAAATATCATGAAAGCATATGCAGGTAAATATGAGGATATAAATCAACGTGTGTCCCTCACGACCCGTAAAAATCATGGAACCTGAGTGTCCAACATCGACACTTGAAACATCATGAAACCCATGTCCAACATCGACACGTAAATCCTCATACCTCGGGCACCGCATCCTCAGATCGGCCCTCAAATCTGTATGTTTCATGGAACCCGAGTGTCCAACATCGACACTCGCAACATCATGAAACCATAGGCTCCGTCTGCAGGATCGGCTCGAGGGCTCCCGCGGTACGAATCGGCCTATCTCATCTCATAACTCCGGTCGATATCCTCCAGATATCCGCCGAGTACAAATACTATCACTGGTAGGCAGTGCACCTCCCCTGCCAGGCTCACCGGCTAATCCATCGACATACCTATCTTGCCCCGGGGTACCATACCGGGTCCACCAAGTACCCGCAAACGGCCTCGTCTACTCTTCTCCTTGGGTCTCACATATCAATCTCAGAACCGAGAAAACACATGGTGGACGCAATGAAATATCATATCAAGAGAAACCAGGTTTTCAAGAGAATACACATTTCTTGAAATATCCCCGCGGTTCTCAAATCAAGAAAATCACATGAAATCCATATCTTAATGCGTAAAATCATAAAGCATGATTTATGCGACATATAGTAGAATGTAAGCATATCCGTATATCATGCAACATGGAACAGTAATATGAACATAGCAAGTATATCATGCAACATAGCATAGTGATGTGAGCATAAGAAGTATATCATGGCATGATGTAGCAATTCTACTATGTAGTAACATATAAATTATCGATGATGAAGATGTGTGAGCTGGCCAATCTGTATAGGTGTAACATACGCATCATCGAGAATGGTGTAGGTGTACTAGCACATGTATATGTAATGCAATGCAACTATCATGAGCGTAGCATAAGGTACATCGTAAGAGAAAAGTTACAAGGTATACGTGCCCACAATATTTCCGAGTCGGTGAATCTATCAATCGGCATCCAGCCTCACAACATCACGTACAGCATATCACTCAAGATTCACAACATTATATATGTCTATATACCTATATCCCTGGTCACATCCGTATCAATCTCATATCGTGGACCGACAAATGTATCAACTATCTCATATCGACTCGCATCCATATAACGACATATCACACTAAGTCATTGTAAGTCCATGCTACCATTCCCCGGTACTTACGGGGTTGAGGAATTGGTGAAAAACGATTTTTGCTAGGGTGGTAACATGGACTCAAAATACGGATCTTTGTTAAACAACTACCTAACAACCTAACTAGGAGTTTTATCTACTCGGTTAGGGGGTTATACCTTTCTTGAACTCCTTCGTCTTCAACTCTTGTGGTGTACGGACCGGCCTCCCCTCGTCGTCTTCTCGCGCCGAAGATGGATCCACCCGAAAGCTTCTAACTTTTGGCTTCTTCTTCGTACTTGAAGAAACTAGAACACTTGGCTTGTTAGGCCTTGTGAACTAGGATGAGTAGAGGATTATTTTGGTGTTTTTATCTCTAAGGCAATGGTTCTCAACTCATGAGAGGGGTTTGCCTTGAGCTAGAGAGAGCAAGAGGAAGAGGGAGAGCTTGAGAATGAGAGAGCTCAAGAGAGAGAAAGCCAAATGAAAAGTGAGTCAACCTCTTCTCATCTCACCTCTCATAATCCAAAATTATGATAACAAGTAATAATAATTGAGTATAATGTGATGGTTGATATCATGACAAATGACACTATCATTTCTTGCATTAAATGCAAATGGTGAACAAAACAAGCAAGCATAAGTCAATGCAACCAAATGATGGCCATTGTCATGATGGTGGTCAACAAGTCCAACCTAGTCAACCGGTCAACAAAAGTCAACAAGTCAACATGGTCAACCTTTCAACCCTAACCAAGTCACCATAATACTCAATTAATATCATTGTTAATCATATTTCTAATTCTCATTAGGGTTAAGCAAAAGTCAACAGTCAACAACCCTAATGAGAATCCTCTGCCTCTGTCTCTGTCAACTTTGCATACACACTCGTATCCGCGTTCCGGGGAACACTAATACAAACGAGGTAAAAACAATCCCAAAACGTACACTAGGATCTAGCTTAAACCAAAGCCCGCTAGTGTCAACTGTCCGGACACTAAACGTGCTCAAGTGCACAGATGTGACCGAACCCTGTCGCAAAACCATGCGACCAGTCGCAAAACAATGCGACCTCTACTCTTTTGCCTAAAGGCGAATAGCTCTCTGTGTGGGACTCTAAAGACTCGACACTACGCTGGCAGAGGGTTTAACCACAGACCGCAAGCGGCACTAGCTGTGCGTAACGGCCCCAAGGTAGATGCCGATAAGATGACGGAAGAGGTGAAACCCATCTGAACTCTTACTGAGCCTGAATGTGACAATCTCCGTACAGTCCGGTCTGTTCGTCTGAGTACATCGCATGGCGGGCCTAGGGGGCGGTAAACGTCTGTCCCCTAATAGCGGTACAAGTCGTGTCGGAGTGTAGCCCAGAACACCCTGAGATAACACTGGAAACCTACCAGTATATCTCGCTTGCCCTGGCCAGGGACTGCTTGTGTAATGGATCTTCTAGACACAGTGCGATGTCAACCCCCAATACCGGGAGAGACGAATCCTATCTAACCGTCACTGCCTCCAAGTGCTTCGGGACTGCACCCAACTACTACCTGTTTGCACGACTCCTTTGAGCCGTGGTAGGGTAGTAATCAAAGTACAGTGGGAACACACTCGCGGCGAAGTGACAGTGTCAAGTCAGCGGACTAAGCTGTACTCATGTCACCTGGGAAATGTTAACTGACGATAGGTATAGTACCAACCAATCAGTTCCCGACGAGTCATGTCCAGTGTACTCGTAACCTAACGAGCACCCGCATACTATCTCAAGTACGACGTACTGGCAGCTGTGGGACAGACCGTCTCCCACACTGGGATGAGAAGCGCATACGCTAGTCTACTCCGGAGTATCGATGCCCTGTCTCGATAGTCCTACGACTAAGGACCTGTATAAGGATGTGCTTGTGGATTACCCAGCCCCCACGAGTGTGACTGCCATCACAACGCTGGTAATCAATCAAAGATCCTAAGGGCTCTACTAATATGTATAAGCAATATGCTAAAAGAAACACATGCACATATTAAAGTAGAAACAAAACAAGTAGCATACTACCATTTTGAGCAAGATTGTCAATACAAGGTGAATATCCCAAGCTTCCATTAAGTAATATACAAACTAGTATGATACAGTAATGGCCTCTAGGGCATATACACTAACAATCTCCCACTTGCACTAAGGCCATGTACTGGCGTATCGAAGACCTATCATCTCGATCAGCCTCTCGAACTGAGTCTGGGGCAAGGCCTTGGTGAATGGATCTGCAGTGTTATCTTCTGAAGCAACCCTCCGGACCGTGATCTCCTGGCAATCCACGATCTCCCTGATCAGGTGATACAGCCTCAACATGTGTCTGGATTTCTGATAGGACCTGGGTTCCTTCGCTAAAGCTATAGCCCCGTTGTTGTCGCAATACAGAGGTATTGGATCAACAATGGAAGGAACCACCTGAAGTTCTTTCAAGAACTTCCTCATCCAGACGGCTTCTTTTGCGGCATCTGCAGCAGCGATATATTCCGATTCCATCGTCGAGTCAGCAACGGTTTCCTGTTTGGAACTCTTCCAACACACCGCCCCTCCATTGAGGGTAAAGACATAACCCGGCATTGACTTAGAATCATCCTTGTCTCTCTGGAAGCTGGAGTCAGCAAAGGCATCGATCTGGAGGTCTTTTACGCCATACACCAAGAACATCTCCTTAGTTCTTCTCAGGTACTTGAGAATGTTCTTTACCGCTATCCAGTGCTTCTTCCCTGGGTCCGACTGATACTGGTTTACAACGCTCAATGCGTATGCTACATCTGGTCTGGTACACAACATCGCATACATAATAGAGCCTACCGCAGATGCGTAGGGTATTGATGACATGCGAGCCGTTTCCAAATCAGTCTGGGGAGACATCTCTTTGGAGAGGGTGATTCCGTGACAAGCCGGCAGATTACCGCGCTTGGAATCTTCCATACTGAATCGTTTCAGTATGGTGTCGATGTACCTTGACTGTGAAAGTCCCAACATCCTTTTAGATCTATCACGATAGATCTGGATCCCCAGAATGTAGTTGGCATCGCCCAGGTCCTTCATGGAGAACCTGTGTGACAAGAACCCTTTGACATATTGTAGCATAGGAATGTCATTTCCTATCAAAAGAATGTCATCCACATATAATACGAGGAACACGACAGTTCTTGCTACAAATCTACTATAGATGCATGGTTCATCTGGATTTTTGATAAAGCCAAATTCTTTGACCGTCTCATCAAAACAGATGTTCCAACTCCGCGATGCCTGCTTTAGTCCATAGACGGACTTAAGCAACTTGCACACCTTTCCGCTGCTCCCACTCTGAATGAAACGCTCTGGCTGGTCCATATAGACACACTCCTCTAAATTTCCATTTAGAAAAGCGGTCTTTACGTCCATCTGCCAAATCTCATAATCGTGGAAAGCAGCAATGGCAAGAAGGATCCGAATGGATTTCAGCATAGCCACTGGAGAAAAGGTCTCGTCATAGTCCAAACCAGGACTTTGACGAAAACCCTTTGCAACAAGTCTAGCCTTATAGGTCTCAACCTGTCCATCTACACCATTCTTCCTTTTGAAGATCCACTTGCATCCTACGGGTTTTACCCCATCTGGAGCAACGTCCAACATCCATACTTTGTTGGTGTACATGGACTCCATTTTGGTCCGCATTGCATCCAGCCATTTTACCGAGTCAACGCTCTAAACGGCCTGCTATAAGCTAGTAGGCTCATCATAATCAATGATGCAGTCCTCTATATCCCCGTCTATGAGAAAACCTTATTATCGCTCGGGCGGATGAGACTGCCTACTACTCCTGCGGAGCGGCGTAGGAATGTCCTGTTCTTTTGAACCCTCTGGTTCTACTAAGCTCTCAGTAATAGCTCGTGGTTCTGGAATTTCTTCCAGTTCTACTGCGCTCCCACTTATCTGGTTTTCCAAAAACTCAGATTCCAAGAAGTAGGCATGACGAGAAACAAAAACCTTTTGTTCCTCTTCGCAATAGAAGAAATATCCCTTGGAGTTCTTTGGATATCCCACGAACTTGCACTGTACTGAGCATGCCTCGAGTTTGTCCGCATGCTGCTTTTTGACATAAGTCGGACATCCCCATGTCTTAATGTGCTTAAGATAGGGTTTCTTCCCACACCACATATGATATGGTGTGGTAGGCACAGTCTTAGTTGGAACTCGGTTCAAAAGATATGCGGCTGATTCTAGCGCATATCCCCAGAATGATCGCGGTAACTCAGCGTTACTCATCATGGAACGTACCATATCCAATAGGGTCCTGTTCCGTCTCTCCGATACACCGTTGTGTTGCGGAGTGTATGGAGGAGTAAGCTGAGAGATAATACCATTCTATTTTAGGTAATCCAGGAACTCGGCACTCAAGTATTCTCCACCTCGATCAGATCTTAGTGTCATGATACTTTTGTCGGTTTGTTTTTCTACTTCATTCTTATATTCCTGGAATTTTCCAAAGGCTTCGGATTTATGTTTCATTAAGAAGACATATCTGTACCTTGAAAAGTCATCCATAAAAGTTATGAAGTAAGAAAAACCACTTCGCGCATGTGTAGACATTGGACCGCACACGTCGCTGTGTACGAGTCCCAAGAGCTCGCTCGCTCTTACTCCATGTCCAGTGAACGGAGTCTTTGTCATCTTTCCTTTGAGACAGGATTGACAAGTTGCATATGATTGATATTGGAATGGATCCAAATATCCTTCTGTATGTAACTTAGTCAATCTTCTCTCATTGATGTGACCCAGTATACAATGCCATAAGAAAGCCTGATTAGTTTGCGGAGACATTCTTTTGTGTGTATTCTGGACATTGAAAATCTGTGGTTGGTTTAATACGTATATACCATTGCTTAATGTACCTGACCCAATCAGAACTTGATTAAGGTGAATGTTCACAACATTACTTACAAATGCAAATTCATAGCCTTCTTTAGATAATAAAGATACAGAAATGATATTACAAGTTGCATTGGGTACAAAATAGCAATTACGCAAAACCAAAACGTGTCCATCTGACAAGCCCAGGTGATAGTCCCCCACGGACTCAGCATCCATGCCAGCTCCATTTGCAACTCTGAGGGTCATATCACCTGCCTTCAAAACCCTACGCTTTCTCAGTGCCTGCTAAGAATTACAGATATGAGATCCTGATCCGGTATCCAATACCCAGGAAGTAGAGTTTATTGAAAGACAGTTTTCAATAACATACACACCTGAAGCCGAAGCCGCAACTTGCTTCGGATCCTGGTTTCTGGACTTCCAAGCCCTGCAATCTTTCTTCCAGTGTCCCTTATTATGACAATAGAAGCATTCTTCCTTACCCACAACCTGCCCCACTTTCTTTGTTGCCTTTGCTTTTTCCTTCGTATCCACTTTACTAACACCGCCCCTTGGTTTGGCGGGGGCTTTCTTCTTCTTTACCTTGGTTTTCTCCTTGGACTTAGAAGAGGAAGATCCTCCTACAAACAAAGTGGATGTATCCCTACCTTTCTATAGGGTGCCCTCTGCACTCCTCAGCATGTTGAGGAGCTCCGGAAGTTCAACTTCTTTTCCTTGCAAGTTGAAGTTCAGGATAAACTGGGCGTAAGTGGATGGAAGGGACTGGAGAATCAAGTCCGTATAGAGCTCGTTCTCTAACGTGGTCCCAAGGTCCGTGAGCTCCTCAATGAAGCCAATCATCTTAAGCATGTGTTCCGCTACCGATGATCCGATGCCAACCTTGCCGAAAATAGCTTCTTCGACACTTCGTATCTTGCGATACGAGATTGCTCTCCATACAATTCTTTTGTGTGGAGAAATATGGATTCGAGGTCCATATTCTCGTGCCTCCTCTGATGTTCATTGTCCATAGAGGCAAGCACGAGGCACTTGGCCTTCGCGCAATCGATCTCCCAGGTCTTATGGATTTCCCTATCCACGACGCTGGAGGTGGGACCTGGGACAGGGGCAGCTTTGGTGGTAAGAAGATACCCCAGCTTGTCGTAAGTGATTGCCATTTTGACATTCCTGAGCCAATCTTTGAAGTTTGGCCCTGTCAGTATGTTTTTATCTAGAAGTAACTTAAGTCCAGTCATGTCGATTGGTCGCTGCAATTAGGAGAGAGAGAAGAAACACTCAGCATGATGCTCTTGCAAGTTTAGAGTGGTTTTTAGTTTGTCTAAACAGGATGGCTCCCACTGTATCTCAAATTCCTCCTCAAACCGAAATGGAAGAATTAGTCGGAATCAATCTCACCGTACAATACTTGCTTAACCGTTCAGCCAGGCCAGTGTTGGTACTTCGAGGGAGGTTTTCCAACGCTTTCGCGAAGTTCCTTAATTAAATAACCTCTTTTCCCTTGTGGCGTAGCCCCGCTAACACCTTTCTAGACACCTACTTGGTTTATAGCATTGATCGTTAAGTGAGAAATTTTCCGAGAAGTAGCATATACTCACAGTAGGATCGGGATCCAAATATCATCGCGTGACAAAACTGAAGGAATCTTACCAGAATCATCATGCTCCAAATGGTATGCAGCGCTAGCAAGTTTCAGGTTCTTTTGAAACTCCCTATGTGGATTTTTGCCCCATGCTCTTATGACCTTGACTTTGGCCAACAAATCATAAGTCACATGTCAAGTTCTACCCGTCATTCTCTAGGTTAATTTGAACCCACCCGTACCTATCCTTGACTTTGGCTAACAAGGCGGTACGACTGTCCCAAACCAACGCATCTATCTATGCTGCACATGAATACCCAATAGCTACCAATCACTATTCCTTGACTTTGGCCAACAAACATAGCTTGAATACTGTTGACTATTCATGTGAAACGACGGAGGGTTACGAATGGTTTTGGCGAAACCGTGAACGTAGTGAACTTGATATAATCGATGGAACGAGATAGCTTTTAAAAGGAGTGGCTCAAGCTCCGCATTTAAAAGTTGGTTTTTGAAAAGAACCGAGTGGTTTTGAAAGTGTTCCAACGACTTTACTTTGGTTATTTTCTTGCATTAATTATTTTCAATGCGTCCCATCATTTAATCCTACCATTGCAGAAAACAACCAAAATATGACGTACGCTTATGCCATCCGCATTCGCCACGGGGCCCCGTCATTACCCGTTAGGTTACTTAACTAACGACAGAGCGGGGGCTGGACTAGCGTGGATGCAAAACATAAGCAACGCCTAAATAGTTATCATATATAGATATATTGCAATGATAGCCAATCTAGATCACAGATGAACACATTGGATATACTAGGAATCCGCAATTCGTACGAGCCTGTAACGAAAAGCAGATTACACGGTCGCGGTGAATAGCCAATACCCTACCCAAGACCCCTACGGGTGCGGCAGACTACCCGCCAAATACCCGTAGCGAAGCAACCTCCTTCAACTCGTGAGTTGGCCACTCGGCATTTCGAGGTACCCGGTAGTTTGTGCACCCCTCCATGGGTCTATCCTAGGAGCAAAAACAGTAAAAGAAATTATACAATGACGGCTGCAACCTTACCCCGGTTGTGCGGCCAAATAAATAATATTACATCAATTACAAATTTTACATGAATTGAAAGAAAAGAAAACTCTCATCTCACAACCCCCCAACTATTCACCCGCGACAATCCAATGAATTCATATACACATACCATCAACATTACAGATCACAGATATGTATAACCCCCACTAATCGACGTATAGCGATTATCAGACGTTCAATACATATAACACATCACAGATATAAACCCGTTAGCTTTAGTCTTTAGAAGTTCGATCAAAATACGGTTTTTTAAGCCCCAAAAACAAATTTTTCTTTTTGGAAAATCTGGGCAGAAAAAACATATTGTAAAAATCCCAAAACACCCATATGACCTCACCGCAAGAAAAATAGTCCACGGCCGAGTCAACTCGGCCGCGGTTCCGCGGCGCGTTGATGGGCTTTCTGGACCATTTTTCTACAGTGAGAAGTAAAAACCCTGAGTCGAATTTTAAGCCAAGATTTATTGTTTTTTGGAACAGAGGAAAAATTCGACAGAAAGTTGATTTTACGGGTTCGTTTCGTGACTTTTTCTCCGATCGAATTTCTAGTTAAGGCTCTGATACCACTGTAAGTCCATGCTACCCTTCCCCGGTACTTACGGGGTTGCGGAATTGGTGAAAAACGATTTTTGCTAGGGTGGTAACATGGACTCAAAATACGGATCTTTGTTAAACAACTACCTAACAACCTAACTAGGAGTTTTATCTACTCGGTTAGGGGGTTATACCTTTCTTGAACTCCTTCGTCTTCAACTCTTGTGGTGTACGGACCGGCCTCCCCTCGTCGTCTTCTCGCGCCGAAGATGGATCCACCCGAAAGCTTCTACCTTTTGGCTTCTTTTTCGAACTTGAAGAAACTAGAACACTTGGCTTGGTAGGCCTTGTGAACTAGGATGAGTAGAGGATTATTTTGGTGTTTTTATCTCTAAGGCAATGGTTCTCAACTCATGAGAGGGGTTTGCCTTGAGCTAGAGAGAGCAAGAGGAAGAGGGAGAGCTTGAGAATGAGAGAGCTCAAGAGAGAGAAAGCCAAATGAAAAGTGAGTCAACCTCTTCTCATCTCACCTCTCATAATCCAAAATTATGATAACAAGTAATAATAATTGAGTATAATGTGATGGTTGATATCATGACAAATGACACTATCATTTCTTGCATTAAATGCAAATGGTGAACAAAACAAGCAAGCATAAGTCAATGCAACCAAATGATGGCCATTGTCATGATGGTGGTCAACAAGTCCAACCTAGTCAACCGGTCAACAAAAGTCAACAAGGTCAACCTTTCAACCCTAACCATGTCACCATAATACTCAATTAATATCATTGTTAATCATATTTCTAATTCTCATTAGGGTTAAGCAAAAGTCAACAGTCAACAACATTAATGAGAATCCCCTGCCTCTGTCTCTGTCAACTGTGCATACACACTCGTATCCGCGTTCTGGGGAACACGAATACAAACGAGATAAAAACAATCCCAAAACGTACACTAGGATCTGGCTTAAACCAAAGCCCGCTAGTGTTAACTGTCCGGACACTAAACGTGCACAAGTGCACGGATGTGACCGAACCCTGTCGCAAAACCATGCGACCAGTCGCAAAACCATGCGACCTCTACTCTTTTGCCTAAAGGCGAATAGCTCTCTGTATGGGACTCTAAAGACTCGACACTACGCTGGCAGTGGGTTTAACCATAGACCGCAAGCGGCACTAGCTGTGCGTAACGGCCCCCAGGTAGATGCCGATAAGAAGACGGACGAGGTGATACCCATCTGAACTCCTACTGAGCCTGAATGTGACAATCTCCGTACAGTCCGGTCTGTTCGTATGAGTACATCGCATGGCGGGCCTAGGGGCGGTAAACGTCAGTCCCCTAATAGTGGAACAAGTCGTGCCGGAGTGTAGCCCAGAACACCCTGAGATAACACTGGAAACCTACCAGTATATCTCGCTTGCCTTGGCCCGGGACTACTTGTGTAATGGCTTTCCTAGACACAGCACGATGTCAACCCCCAATACGGGGAGATACGAATCCTGTCTAACCGTCACTGCCTCCAAGTGCTTCGGGACTGCACCCAACTACTACCTGTTTGCACGACTCCTTTGAGCCGTGGTAGGGTAGTAATCAAAGTACAGTGGGAACACATTCGAGGCGAAGTGACAGTGTCAAGTCAGCGGACTATGTTGTACTCATGTCACTTGGGAACTGATAACTGACGATAGGTATTGTACCAACCAATCAGTTCCCGACGAGTCCTGTCCAGTGTACTCGTAACCTAACGAGCACCCGCATACTATCTCAAGTACGACGTACTGACGGCTGTGGGACAGACCGTCTCCCACACTGGGATGAGAAGTGCATGCGCTTGTCTACTTCAGAGTATCGATGCCCTGTCTCGATAGTCCTACGACTAGGGACCTGTATAAGGATGTGCTTGTGGATTACCCAGCCCCCACGAGTGTGACTGCCATCACAACGCTGGTAATCAAGCAAAGATCCTAAGGGCTCTACTAATATGTATAAGCAATATGCTAAAAGAAACACATGCACATATTAAAGTAGAAACAAACCAAGTAGCATACTACCATTTTGAGCAAGATTGTCAATACAAGGTGAATATCCCAAGCTTCCATTATGTAATATACAAACTAGTATGATACAGTAATGGCCTCTAGGGAATATACACTAACAGTCATCATATCACATCGTATACTCGTTCTCTTTCAATTCGTAACTATCATAATTCACTTCTCATTTCATACTCTCATATGTCACTATGTTCATTAGTGTCAACTTTTATCATATTATCGTTATTAAATCCTATATTCATGTCCGTCGCATATCATTTATCAGGATATAATAATCAAATGATCTTCAATATCAATATTTGCGTGGGTGCTATACGCCATCCACCCGACATCCCCCGTAGATATAAATCTACTCACCTGCTAAACTCCTCGCTTATCCATAGTCGATGTGCTTCGTCGTCTCGGAATCCACACGAAGGTACCTACATTATCAACACATATCGTAATATCATCAAAATCAATGTCCGAAAACCGATACGGCACACGGTGCGCTCATAGGTTAGAACCTATAGACTACACATGCAAAACCAACCAAACAACCCTCGCCGTTGACGTACAAACATCCAACGACCCAATACAATACCAAATACAAAAACCAAGAATTCCAAAATGCGGAAAACATAACCAAAACCACTCACAATAGCTCCCAGATTTTGGTTCAGGTCAATATGAACAAAACAAACAAGTATAGGGTGTTGTATATGAAGTATATGAGCTACTGGACCAATTCCAGCACCAACCACCACCAAGTGGCCGGCCACATACACCAAAAATCCGGCGAGCTCGTCCCGTTCTGCTCCGTTTAGGTCCGTCTTCTCAGGGTGGTCTCCTAGTGTCTTAAATAGGTCTCTGGAGTTGTTTGCTTTTCTCATAAACTTTCCTG
The DNA here is from genome assembly GCA_030015575.1 of Agapanthus africanus. NCBI lineage: Eukaryota > Viridiplantae > Streptophyta > Magnoliopsida > Asparagales > Amaryllidaceae > Agapanthus > Agapanthus africanus. Next base: position 289,839,369 of record JASDDO010000012.1, on the reverse strand, counting down.
GTCATCCCAGATACCCTGTAGGCCTTAAGGTTTCACAAAACCGACACTGAACAATTCTAACTTCGTGTATCGGGTTCTAAACTCAATTCCAGGTCAAAAGAACACTCTCTAAGGTCTTGTAAATACTCCCTACACCTCAATTGGCCACTTGACAACAACTTATAATTTTCTAAAATCGATATCCTAATTAACTCAATTTCTAACTAGAAATACGATATTTAACACCAAAAACTAAACTAAACTGTATGGATTACCTTATTTGCAACCAAAGAACTTTCTTGAGTTGCACAAGTCTTCAAAATCCAAACTTGAAAGGTTCAAAGGGTTTAGAATAGATGTGTGCATGTTTTTAGTTAAGAGGGCATAGGGTTTTGAGAAATATTTGGAGATGAGGAATGGAGGTAGTGAGGGAGTGATGGAGATGATGAAGATGAAGGAAATAATGGAGAAGTGAAGGGAATGGGGCAGCCAAGGCGCTCACTCTCTTAGCCTCACTCTCTACTCATAATATCTCCCTTACACTCACTCTTCCCCAAAATATCTAATTTGTCCAAAGCTTCAATCCATATTCCATTCACTCTCTTTGCATTTCTTTTCTTTTCTCTTCTCTTTTGTTTTCCTTCTCACAACTTCACAAAACTCAACACTTAACACAAACACAACACATGCACACATGCATATGACATGTTCACAAGTCGCCTAAAAAGGTAAAAATACGGATTTGCCAAAAATCCGATAAATATCAATAAATTAAATAAATCATTTTATTCTCCAATAAATTTCCAAATATTGGTATACATTTATACCACCTTACGAAAATCCCAATTTCGCAAATCGGGTAGTTTTCGCGAAATATATTATTTTAATATTATATTTCCAAAATGATATTTTATATTTCTGAAATGTTACAGATTGTGCATGTTGTGACTGTGATTGTTTGAAGTTGTGTCATAAATCCGTATATATTTTGCAAAACTCTTTCAGAAAAAACAACAAAACAAAAACTTTTATAAAAACTTGCCCTTTGTCACCAGAATTCCATTTCACCCACCTTACATCAACGTTTCACCATTGACGTTTTCTTACCCTCACATTCTACGCTTTGACTATACTAAACTCGTTTAGTGTATGTCCGGTTGGACTCGGGATACTAGTGCCCGCCTAGTCCACGTGACGTTAGTCGCTACCGACTACGCGATCGACTCCGACGTCGAAACTCCTTCCAGGCCTCTTTCACCCTTACCTTTGCCGGCCAACACTGATGTTGACCGAAATTCTGTTCATACATCTTCACATTCACCTTTACCGTCACTAAATTCTTCTTCCGTGATGTCAGGATTTCCTCCTAACAACCCTTTACCTCCCCCGGGAATAATTCCACCTCCATTAGGTGCGAATAACCCGCGACCTCCTCTTGTTGAACCGCCACAGCGAATTGTGCTCCAAGATTGATTCTATCCTACCCGCGCCGCACTCCCTACCTGTCTTTCACTTCCACCGGCCACTGGGGATAATTATGAAATTAAGCCCCACTTCATCAACATGTTGTCCAAATTTCACGGGCTTGAATCCGAAGATGCCTACATCTTCATCAATAAATTCTAGAACGTTTGTGCGATGATGAAGATAACCCAACTGTTTGATGACGCTATACGGCTATGAGTTATTCCTTTCACTTTGTGCGACCTTGCTGAAAAGTGGTTGTATAGCACCGCATCTCATTCGATAACCAGTTGGGATAAGTTTGTAAAAGCGTTTTTGAAAAAATTCTTCCCAATACATAAGACCGCACGGATTCGAAACGAAATTAACCAATTCACCGAGCTTCCGACCGAACCTTTTTGAAAGTGCTTTGACCGGTACAAGGACCTCCTTGTTCTGTGTCCTCATTATGGTATAGAGAAATGACAACTTTGCCAAACTTTATATGAGGTCCTGAATACAGCAACTAAGCAGCTGCTGGAAACCATTTGTCAGGGCCACTGCCTGTCAAAATCTGACGAGGAGGCTTGGCAATTCTTTGATGATCTTGCGAAACAAATGCTGCAGTGGGAGAGCACTCGACCGAACAACTCAACTTCTTCTTCTTCTAATTCAAGTCTTTCTAGGGAAGGAGTTCATCAACTCGACATCTCTATTGCAATGAAGGCCGAGATGGCTGCAATCACGCGGAAACTGGAAGCAATTGAGAGAAAATTCTCATTTCCTTCTCCTTCCATGTTCCTCCCCCTCATACCATTTGCGCTTGTTGTTCGGATCCATCTCATTTGACCGAAGAGTGTCCTTACAACCCACTATCTCAATGACAGGATCAGGTTAATGCTGCATTTTAGGAAAGACCAAGAAACGATCCATACTCTTCCACAAACAATCCTGGTTGGAGGAACCATCCTAATTTCGCCTGGAATCAGAACCGGCATCAGTTCCAAGGCCACAACAACTTCCAGAGGCTTCCTCCTCGTCAACAACAAGCTCAACAATAATTTCAGCAGCCTTTCTAACCCCAACCTTTTCAGAATCCGAAGAACAACTTTGCACCATGAAACAATTCTTTTGCTCAAAACAACTTTGTTCCGTCAAATAACGATAAGGTTTCCTCGCTAGAACGGAGTCTAAAGGCTTTTGTAAAGCAACATACTCAATCCACCGCAAACATACAGTCTTCTATTCAGTCTCTGGTGAAACACACAGCTGCACATGGGAAAATCATCAAGACCGTCGAAGCCCATATTATACAGCTGAACGCGGCTTTAATCGAGCGAGAGAAAGGGAAGCTTCCATCTCAACCACTCCCAAATCCTGGTCACCCACATAATGTACATATTGCTCTTGAACAACAGACTCATAATGTGAGTGTCGTGACTAAATTGAGATCTGGAAGGATGGTGCACAACAACATTGGCACCCGGATAGATGATGACACCCCGGCCGTTTCTTCTACTCCTTCTTCTTCTTCTGAGCCTATTCTCCATTGTTCAAAAGGCTCTTCTTCTTCTTCAATTGCTGCTCCGAACGGATCCACTTCTCACTCCACTCAAACTCCAGTTTTGGGATCTGTTCTTGAAGGGTTACACTAGCGCCCCGGCCAACTTCCATGGCCCAATGCGGAACAAAATTTTTACGACGAACGTAAACTTGGCGCTAGAATAACACTAAAACCCGGATCTTTACCATAAACCTAACTATCAAAAGAATAGAGTTCTATCTACTATGATGGAAAGTTATACCTTAAACTTGAACTCCTTCTTTTCCTTGTTGTGAGCTCCTTTGAATGATCTCAAATGGCTCCTCCACACCGGCTTCTATATATCGAAGAAGATCCACCCGAAGGTCTCTACCTTGAGCTCCTACCTCAACCATGAAGTAAGTAGAGTGCTTTGCTTGCTAGACTAAGAACCCCAGAGTGAGTAGAGAGTTGTTTTAGTGGTTAGATCTCACAAAGCTCTAGATTTTCAACTCATGAAACAAGAGAGCTTTGAGAGAGGAAGATGATAGAGCTAGCAAGAGAGAGAATGCATCATGATAGAATGAGAAGAGATAGCTCACATATGAACAAAAAGAATAATGATAATTTTAATTAGGATAAATTGCCGTTGTTGATGTTGATTTCACCATTATCATGTCACAATTACTGCTAAGCATGCTCACAAAAATATCTAATTCATCATAGGTCAATGTTCATATAAGAAAATTGCATTCTAATACCGCTCATTCATTATCTAATTGTTGTATTTATCGGTATTATTGACCAGTGTCTGCTCAGCATTACAGATTACAGGTATCCATGACAAAATACTGGAAATAAATCCAAAAGCACGGATATATCACTCGAGGGAAGACACTGCGACCAGAAACGCTAACCGACCGATACTTCAGGAGTTCCTTTACGCAACAAGTTGTGTACACATTTTTTTTCTAAATGGTCCAACACAACAAGTGTGTACACAAGACTTTTAAGCACATGTGGATATGATTTTATATGCAATCAAGGATATGATTCTATATGCAATCAAGGATATGATTCTATATGCAATCAAAGATATGATTCTATATGCAATCATCAAGGATATGATTCTATATGCAATCAAGGATATGATTCTATATACAATCAAGGATATGATTTCATATGCAATCATCAAGGATACAATTTTATATGCAATCAAGGATATGATTTTATATGCATATGATATTATATGCATTCAAGACTAAAAAGCATGTGTTCAAATCAAAGGCAATCAAACAAATCAGCATGAGCCATAATGGGACAGATATGAATATTTCTTTCTGAGCCTATAAATAGAGACCAGAGGCAAGAAGACAGGGTAGCTTTTTCTTTAGTTCTATCGTAGAATTCTTGTAATTTTTCTTTTCATTCTTTAGCTCTTTCCCCTTTGTCTTGACCTTGCAACTTCTCATTTAGAACTTGCAAGCTTAAGGCTTAGGTTCTTGACTTCAAGATCTCTTGTAACAAGTTTGTTCTTCAATAAAAGTTCGTATTTTTATTACAGGTCTTGTTCCACTTTACAAGATTTCAATTGTGAAATTCATGCTTTGCTTTGATCTTGCAACCTCTTAAGTGAGTTTGCAACCTTAAAGCTTGGTATTTGGATCTCACACGTTGCCGGGGATTGAACACTGGGAGATAAAATGCTTGAACTCATCGGTTCTCTTTTCCTCTTTATTTCATTGCATGTTTTTATGTATCTTCTTTTTTCTTTCTTGTTAATTTGTAAATATGTGTGAGTAATCTTTTCACTTGTTAAGGGTGTAATATGTTAGATCGTATTCGAAGATTTTCTTTGTCCAAACTTTAAAACCTAAAACTTGCCTATTGAAACTTCGTGCAAATCACCCGCAACTCCGCTCACTAGGCATCCTATCCTACCCCGATAGTGATGATTCCTAATCATGACCGGATTGCCCGTTGTTTGCCGAAGCCTAACGTCAAGAGATAACAACGGAAGGACAAGGGACAAGGAAAATGGATTTAGCGAAATACCGCAAATACCGTATTTCAAGTTCCCTAATCCGCGTTGTTACCTATTGCTTTAGTATCAATACCAAGTCGGGGCTATAAGGAATTGGCAAACATCACCTTCATATAATCTAACTTATTACTACCCTTAACAAGTCCTTTTTATTCATATCTTTGTTACGACAATTAGTTAACCAACAAATCAAAACACGGTATTAACTCGTTAAAACAAGATATAAAAAACTTACCATCTCCCTGCGGACGACCCGTATTCATCGCGGATCGCTACAAGCGACACCGTTTTGATTGCGGTAATTTCAGAATTCTTTTTAAATACGACACAGTTAGATCGTGACAATCAAATGGCGCCGTTGCCGGGGAGACGGTAACGCTTTTTATACTTGTATTCTCGGGTTAAATTTGTGCATATTCTGTATAAAACTAACTTCTAACACATTCAAACAAATAACCATTCTTTTTGAAACCAACCACAAACACAAATAAAATTCTTTTCTTCTCTGGATTTGAATTCTGCTAACACTCTGATGCTAAAGAAATAAATCAAGTTATAAAATTGGAATGACATTTCTTCATTGAGACAACACACAAAATTTGAGCCAATTTCCTCACACAAAAACCGGCGACATACCCTAAAAAACCGAGCTCGCCGGCCTTGGTGTGGCCTTTTCACTTTAGTTTTTCTGTGTTGCTTCTAGTGTTTTGATATAAATTCTATTTTTATTATTTGATTTTCTTAATTATTTGTGTTCAGAATTGTGGTTGTTAATATTGCTTTTTTGGCTCAAATATCCGTATTTTTCCAATATATGCAGATTTGACGGATTTTGAGCAGCGATCATACGGAACAAAGGGGCATTTTCAAGTGCAAAGGAGGGTGAACACTCAGTGCCAAAGATCCGGGTAGTTAGACCCACGCAAGCGAACCATTCGACCACTCGGAGGCAATATCGACACGAGTTTCTGAAACTCGATACTTTTTGGTACGTATTTTTCTAAACTTCCCCTCTCAAACCCGACGCTCCAATATTCTTGTCTTTGCAGGATTCTTAGCAAAAATCGCCGCAAAAAGCCAAAAAAAACTAACCGTATTTGTTGCAGCGCCGCATTAAAAGTAAAAAACGATAACTGATTGCTTGAAAACAAAACTTGGTTGAATTTTGCGCATTGGATCATTTAATACGGACTTAAGGGGCTCTAACACCAATCCAGATTAGGTGGGGATTTCATCACCCTTCTTAAGACCCCGGAAATCACTAATTGCATAAGTGTCAACTCAAGTGTAATAAAAAATATTTAGACTCAGCCCACTAAGGACTTGTTGCGCTCAATAGGACAAAGGAAGATTGTTGGCATTCAATCGTTTATCTAAACATGACTCTTGTGGTGCCTAGGCAAGACAAGTGAGGAGGTAACTTTAAAAGGCCCGTCTCACGGTGATTCATGAGCGGATCCCTCCATACCTCACTTGTGCTTACCTGGCCACAACTGGCTGTGAAGAGGCGATCTGAGGGTTATCTCACAATTTGTCGCTTTGGAACAGTTAGGAGCAGGTCTAGTAGACTTAGAGGACCCTAGTCTAGGTATTGATTGTGCATTTGTGACTGTGCATTTGTGATTGTGTTTGTTGAACAATCATTTCATTTTCCCATTCTTTTGAAACAAACACAAAAATTGTCATTTTTACCACCATCACCCAATTTTTCTCCACTTTCGTTTTCTTACCCTCACATTCTACGCTTTGACTACACTAAACTCGTTTAGTGTATGTTCGCTTGGACTAGGGACCCTAGTTCCCGTTTAGTCCGCGTTTCGTTAGTCCCTACGGACTATGCGATCGGCTCCAACGCCGAAAATCCCTCCACCCTTTTATCACCTTTACTTTTGCCGGTCAACTCCGACGTTGACCGAGATTCTGTTCATACATCTTCACCTTCTTTATCACCGAATTCTTCTTCTGAGATGTCAGGATTTAATCCTAACTTCCCTCCACCTGCCCAGGGACTGACTCCACCTAATCTGGCCACGAATAACCCGAATCAACCGCCTGTTGAAGCGCCCACACGAGTCGCGCTCCAGGATCTCTTCTACCCTGTCCGCACCTCTTTACCTACTTGTTTTTCACCCCCACCGGCAAATGGGGACAATTTTGAAATAAAACCCCACTTCATCAATATGCTGCCAAAATTTCATGGAGTGGAATCAGAAGATGCGTATATTTTTATCAATAAATTCCAAAACGTTTGCGCTATGATGAAAACAACGCAATTAAGTGATGACGCTATAAGGCTAAGTGTCATTCCTTTCACCTTATGTGACCTAGCCGAGAAGTGGCTATACAGCACCGCATCACATTCAATTAGAAATTGGGACGAGTTTGTGAAAGCTTTTCTTAAAAAGTTCTATCCTCATCACAAAACTGCTAGAATCCGTAATGAGATTATACAATTTTCACAGCTTCCTTCCGAACCATTTTGGAAGTGTTTTGAAAGATTCAAAGACCTACTCGTTCAATGCCCTCACCATGGGATCGAAAGTTGGCAACTTTGCCAAACATTATATGAGGGATTGAACCCGGCAACGAAGCAGTTGCTAGAAACCATTTGTCAAGGTCACCTTCTATCCAAATCTAGTGAGGAAGCGTGGCAGTTCCTTGAGGACCTTAGTGAACAAACAATTCAATGGGAGAGCACCAAGACCACATCATCTTCTTCTAGTGGTCAATCTAGGGCAGGCATACATCAATTAGAGATGTCGATTGCTATGAAGGCCGAGATGGCCGCTCTTACGAAAAAGCTAGAAGCGATTGAGACCAAAATCTCATCGCCTTCTCCTGCCCCTGTTGTGCCTCCACGAACTGTTTGTGCTTGCTGTTCGGATCCATCACATCTCACCGAAGAGTGTCCTTACAATGCATCTACTCAAGGACAGGATTAAGGCAATGCTGCCTTTCAGCAACGACAAAGAAATGATCCATACTCTTCTACATACAATCCGGGTTGGAGGAGTCACCCAAATTTCGCTTGGAACCAAAATCAACAATTCCAAGGAAATAACAATTTTCAAAGGCCTCCTCCTCCACAACAACAAGCACCTCCACAAACTCAATTTCAACAACCTTTCCAACAGCAACCTTACCCTAATCAAGTGAACAATTTTGTGCCTAACACTGCTTACCCGCCAAACAATTTTGTTCAACCTAATAATGACAAGGTTAGCTCGCTCGAAAGAAGTCTAGATGCGTTCCTAAAGCAATCTACACAATCTACAGCAAGATTAGAGACTTCTATTCAATCTTTGGTGCAAAATAGTGCCTCACACGATCAAAGCATCAAATCTATTGAGGCACAAATTGCACAACTCAATGCAGCATTGAGCGAGCGAGAAAAAGGAAAGCTCCCATCTCAACCACTGCCAAATCCCGGTCACGCACATGCTGCATATCAACAGCAAAATCATAACGTAAATGCTGTGACCACGTTGAGATCAGGAAAAGTGTTGCAAAACAAGGTGGGTATTAACAATGACACCCCTGCTGGTGGCCCTTCTTCATCTTCTTCACCTTCTTCTTCTTCTTCGTTAGATCCTATTCTTCATCCTTCACACGGCTCTACCTCTTCTAGCTCGAACGGACCCAGTTCTCACAACATGAACACATCTACACGGGGTTCCGTTCCAACTCAACAATCTGATCCGCAAAAATTGGACTCAACAACTTTTCAAAACGTTCCTTTTCCAAACCGGTTGAGATCCAATAAACCAACTCCACAAATGGAGAAGATTGTCGAGTTGTTCAAACAGGTTAGCATAAATATCCCTCTTTCGGATGCAATCCAACAAGTTCCTTCATATCCAAAAATCTTAAAGGACTTATGCACCAAAAAAAGGAAGTCACAAGTACTAAAGAAAGTTTTTGTGGCTAGTGCTATTAGCGATGCTCTTGTCAATTCTTTACCCCAAAAGCAAAAGGACCCCGGTTGTCCTACTATTTCGATAACAATTGGGGACAAGAACATCAATAGAGCACTACTAGATCTTGGTGCTAGTGTCAATTTGCTACCTTATTCTGTGTACGAGCAATTAGGCATTGGAGAGCTTAAGCCCACTCACTGTACTCTCCAAATGGCTGATCGATCAATCACCCATCCAAGGGGTGAGCTAGAGGATGTGTTGATCAAAGTTGGGGAGTTCATATTCCCAGTTGATTTTATTGTTATGGACACACAACCTGTTGCTAACTCACGGAACCAAATTCCGGTGATCCTCAGTCGACCATTTTTGGCCACTTCCAATGCCGTAATAAACTGTCGCAATGGCTCCATGACTCTATCCTTCGGGAAGACGTCTAGTGAGTTCAATATTTACAAGTTAGGAAGTCTGCCCCCCGTGCCTAATACTAGTACACGAGAAGTTTGCTCTATTCACGAAATCACGCAGGAGGACTGCGAGTTTGAAAGATTCTTGTTTGATGAGAACAGTTTTGACGCCACTAGTGCGTCCCTCCTTGAGCCTACCACCGTTGACACAACCGATATGGATTATGAATGTTTCACTTTTTCGGATGATGACGACTCACAACCCGAATATGAGTCTTTTGAATTTTTGGATGACTTAGTTGAACCATCCGAATCGGTTGTTTGCAGTGATTTCGAACCTGTGTTGGAGTCCTTTGAGTTCGAGGTAGATTCCCCAATTTTGCCTATGATTCTTTTGCCTCCGAAACTCGAACTCATGCCCTTGCCGTCTCACATTAAATATGCTTACATAGGTGAGAATGAGACCTTTCCCGTTATCATATCGGCCTCTCTAGCCCTCGAGTAAGAGAACGCCCTTTTAATGCTCTTACAAGATAGGCGGCAAGCTCTCGACTGGAATATGGCGGACATCGAGGAGATTAGTTCCCTCATAATTGAATATCATATGCATATGATGGATGATGCCAAGTCGATGAAGGATCCACAGAGATATCTTGGGGATAGTGTGGTTAGTCAACCTTCTCCTTTGGAAGTTGAACCACCCCCATTTCTTTTAATAAGTTACGAGAATGCCAATACTCCACTGATTGCTGATCATTCGCATTCTCGTTTTGATTCATCACCACCTCCTGTCTATTCACTTCCACACTTTCCATACCACCTCTTCTATCTTCCCCAATTATTTTTGGATTGGTACAACATATTCTTCCACCAACCGATACTCTTTACAGATAAATTTTTCAACTGGTTGATGTTGACATTTGGTCTATGCAGAGTTTGGCAGTAATGTCTAACATTGTTTAAATGAAGTTTGGGGGGGCCTTTCTGTATATATTTTTGTTTTAACAATAAAATAAAAAAAAATAAATAAATAAACAGGGAAGTGCCGGCATTTTAACCTTCTTGGTATGGCATGACAGTGAGGACACTGTCAAGATTAAGTTTGGGGGTATGCTCGGTACGTCTTCTTCATTCGCATTCATTTGTACATATTTTTGCATTTGCATACTTATTTTAAAAACTCATAAAAATTGAAAATTTTCAAAAATTATAAAAATTATTGTATTCAATTTTGGTCATATTTAACATGAGTTTGACAAATAGGTTGACTGGCCACGAACAACTATATCTTAGACTTAGTAAATTAAAAACCCTAAAAATAACCTTCCTTAAAGTTTATCGGTAGAAAGTATATGTCTTTGTAGTTTATTTAGAAATAGGCAAATTTTTGGTTCACTTCTTGGGCTAAGTTGAAATAAAGGAAAAAGTGTTGATTATTATTAGAGTATAAGTTTGAAAAATAATTCCTGGCTTAAGTATAGATTCTGAAAATGTATACCCTACAAAATTGCACAATCACGCACCTTGAAGCTTGGAATAGTAGAGGAGACCTTGAAATGCTCTTGTCTAAAAGTCCTTAGTACGAAGAAAATGAAAAATACAAAAGTGAATAAAAAAAAATGAACACTGGTTTTGTGATTACTTAAGGCTAAAAATAGAAAAATATTTAGCGAGGGTGCTTCATCACCTAGTGCCTTAGACCAACTGGTTTGGGAGACACTGCTAAAAGCCTTGGGTGTTACAAGATAAGGAAGTACGCTTTAAAAGTGCAAACGCATCTTGTAATCGGTCGTTGGTACCTCAAGAAGTATTAACGGTCGCATGAAGGATGTGTAAGCAAAACTCACCAATTAATAAGTGCTTTGGACAACGGACAAGGGTATGATTGCTTGATTTGAATTTCCAAGTGTAGGGGTGATTTATAGACACACGTAGGGATATGTGATTAGAGTTTAGATAAGAGAAAGGAATGAAGAATAGAACTTGTATCTTTAGTAGAGTTGATAAAAATGCCTAAGTGGAGATGGAACCTTTGAAGGAAAACTTAGGAAATGCGAAAAGCTAAGTAAGTCTATAGAACATATATAATCTTAAGTTAAATGATGAGGAAGCGTGAAGAATGTGGGTGGATAATTTACAAGTAAAAGATAATAGAGTTCCTTGTTAGAAAACCTAATTGGAGAATAAAAGTCGATAAGCCAAATTGACGAGTTTTGTGGGTAGTATCCGCTGAAAACCCTCAGGAGACAACACTCCTCCTACTAGGGACACCTAGAGGTTAAACGGCTTGTTGCACATGCTCAGTGCAATCGCGTTCCCTGCGAAAGTGCGGTTAGGATTTTCGTTTGTGAATAAATGGTTTTGCTCGGGACGAGCAATAGATAAGTTTGGGGGTATTTGTTCATATCAGAAAATTGCATTCTAATACCGCTCATTCATTATCTAATTGTTGTATTTATCGGTATTATTGACCAGTGTCTGCTCAGCATTACAGATTACAGGTATCCATGACAAAATACTGGAAATGCATCCAACAGCACGGATATATCACTCGAGGGAAGACACTGCGACCAGAAACGCTAACCGACCGATACTTCAGGAGTTCCTTTACGCAACAAGTTGTGTACACATTTTTTTTCTAAATGGTCCAACACAACAAGTGTGTACACAAGACTTTTAAGCACATGTGGATATGATTTTATATGCAATCAAGGATATGATTCTATATGCAATCAAGGATATGATTTTATATGCAATCAAGGATATGATTCTAGATGCAATCAAGGAAATGATTCTATATGCAATCATCAAGGATATGATTCTATATACAATCAAGGATATGATTCTATATGCAATCAAGGATATGATTTTATATGCAATCATCAAGGATACAATTTTATATGCAATCAAGGATATGATTTTATATGCATATGATATTATATGCATTCAAGACTAAAAAGCATGTGTTCAAATCAAAGGCAGTCAAACAAATCAGCATGAGCCATAATGGGACAGATATGAATATTTCTTTCTAAGCCTATAAATAGAGACCAGAGGCAAGAGGAAAGGGTAGCTTTTTCTTTAGTTTTATCTTAGAATTCTTGTAATTTTTCTTTTCATTCTTGAGCTCTTGCCTCTTTGTCTTGATCTTGCAACTTCTCATTTAGAACTTGCAAGCTTAAGGCTTAGGTTCTTGACTTCAAGATCTATTGTAACAAGTTTGTTCTTCAATAAAAGTTCGTATTTTTATTACATGTCTTGTTCCACTTTACATGATTTCAATTGTGAAATTCATGCTTTGCTTTGATCTTGCAACCTCTTAAGTGAGTTTGCAACCTTAAAGCTTGGTATTTGGATCTCACACGTTGCCGGGGATTGAACACTGGGAGATAAAACGCTTGAACTCATCGGTTCTCTTTTCCTCTTTATTTCATTGCATGTTTTTATGTATCTTCTTTTTTCTTTCTTGTTAATTTGTAAATATGTGTGAGTAATCTTTTCACTTGTTAAGGGTGTAATATGTTAGATCGTATTCGAAGATTTTCTTTGTCCAAACTTTAAAACCTAAAACTTGCCTATTGAAACTTCGTGCAAATCACCCGCAACTCCGCTCACTAGGCATCCTATCCTACCCCGATAGTGATTATTCCTAATCATGACCGGATTGCCCGTGGTTTGCCGAAGGCTAAAGTCAAGAGATAACAACGGAAGGACAAGGGACAAGGAAAACAGATTTACTGAAATACCTCAAATACCGTATTTCAAGTTCCCTAATCCGCGTTGTTACCTATTGCTTTAGTATCAATACCAAGTCGGGGCTATAAGGAATTGGCAAACATCACCTTCATATAATCTAACTTATTACTACCCTTAACAAGTCCTTTTTATTCATATCTTTGTTACGACAATTAGTTAACCAACAAATCAAAACACGGTATTAACTCGTTAAAACAAGATATAAAAAACTTACCATCTCCCTGCGGACGACCCGTATTCATCGCGGATCGCTACAAGCGACACCGTTTTGATTGCGGTAATTTCAGAATACTTTTTAAACACGACACAGTTAGATCGTGACAATCAATCAACTTAGTCAAATGTTCAAACTAATTAACCATGATACAATTATCTCTAATTAAAACTCATTAATCAATTTCCTCCATCTCATTATGGTTTTAATCAAGTCAATGGTCAAAACCCTAATTAGGTTCCTCTGCCTCTGTCAACTGTGTATACACACCTGCATCCATGTTCCGAGGAACACGAATACAATGAGACCGAACCAACCCAAAACTAAATACTAGGATCTGGCTTAAACCAAAGCTCACTAGTATCAACTGCCCGAACACCGAACAAGCACAAGTACGCATATGTGAACGAACCCTGTCGTAAAACCATACGACCTCTATCTCGTTTCTCCCAAAGGTGAACAACCCTCTGTGTGGGACTCTAAAGACTCGACACCACGCTGGCAGTGGGTTTAACCATAGGACGCAAGCGGTACTAGCTGTACATAACGTTCCCTGGGTAGATTACGATAAGAAGACCGATGAGGTGAACCCATCCAAACTCCTACTGAGCCTGAATGTGACAATCTCCATACAGTCCGGTGTATTCGTCTAAGAATATCTCATGTCGGGCCTAGGGGCGGTAAAGGTCAGACCCCTAGTAGCGGTACAAGTCGTGTCGGAGTGTATCCCAGAACACCTTGAGAAACTACTGGAAACATTACCAGTAAATCTCACTTGCCCTGGCCAGGGACTTTGTGTAATGGCTCTCCAAAACACAGCGCGATATCAACTCCCAATACCGGGAGGGACGAATCTTGTCTAACCGCCACTGCCTCCAAGTGCTTCGGGACTGCATCCAACTACTACCTGTTTGCATGACTCAATAGAGCCGTGGTAGGGTAGTAATCTAAGAACAGTGGGAACACACTCGAGGCGAAGTGACAGTGTCAAGTCAACGGATTAAGCTGTACTAATGTCACCTGGGAACTGTTAACTGACGATAGGTATAATACCAACCAACAGTTCCCAGCGAGTCCTGTCCAGTGTACTCGTAACCTAACGAGCACCTACATATTATCTCCAGTACTACCTACTGATGGCTGTGGAACAGACCAGCTTCCCTGCTGGGATGAGAAGCGTATGCACCAGTCTACTCTGGAGTATCGATGCCCAGTCTTGATAATCCTACGACTAGGGACCTGTATAAGGATGTGATTATAGACTACCCAGCCCCCACTAGTGTGATCGCCATCACAACGCTGGTAGTCAAGCAAAGATCCTAAGGGCTCCATCAATATGTATTAGCGATATGTTAAAAGAAACATATACAGATATTAAGATAGATACAAACCAAGTAGCATACTACAATATCGAGCAAGACTGTCGCCAATCCATGTATATATATCCCAAGCTTCCAAAATGTAATATACAAACTATTACTATACAATAATGGCCTCTAGGGCATACATATCCACGAATCTCCCACTTGCACTAAAGGCCAGTAATTGGTGTACCGCATACCCAACGTCTGCACTAAGGCCAGCTGCTAGCGTACCGCATACCCAATAGCTAAAAAAGTCGCTCGAACTGTGTTTGAGGGAGGGCCTTTGTGAATGGATCCGCCGTGTTGTCTTTAGTGTCCACTCTCCGTACCTCGATCTCCTGACGATCAATGATCTCCCTGATCAGGTGATACCGCCTTAAGATGTGTATGGATTTCTGATGGGACCGTGGTTCCTTCGCTAAAGCTATAGCCCCAATATTATCGCAATACAAAGGTATTGGGTCAACAATGGACGGAACCACCTGAAGTTCACTAATGAACTTCTTCATCCAGACCGCTTCTTTTTGTAAGTCGATGTGCAACACCCCACGAGTTGCGGGGAGGCGGAAATATGAAAAACGATCTTGTTCTTGAAGCATACATCGACTAACCAAAGATCTTTGCAAAACGATAATTAACAACTACCATATAAGTTCTTAGCTACTATGTAAAGAGATTATACCTAGTGATACGTGTCGTTCATCTTTACGATCTCTTCATCCTCCTCGGCCTCCTCCAAGTGATAGATGATCCACCCGAGAACCCTAATCCAAGCTTCACCTCAAAACTTGAGGTAACTAAGTTTCTCTTGTTGCTAATCAAAGGAATTTAGATCATATAGAGTTAGGTTATGGGATGTTTAGTCTTTTCTAATCCTTGTTCTCAACTCATGAGTTGTAGGATTAGAGCTTGAAGAAAGAGTGAGCTTGAGGAGAGAGAAGGTGAACTAGAATAATGAAAATGAAATTGTTTCTTACTTGATATATGAAGCATAATGAATAATTCAATAAATGAATAATAAGAGATTATTCATCATGCTAAATAAATGTATTATGAGTGATTCACTAGGTGAGTCATTAAGCATTTAATAATGCATTAATGACATAGTGAATCACACATTATGCGTCACAATAACATTAATGACAAAGCCACCTAAACCCCTCAAGTCACCATGCTTCTAGAAGCTTCCCGGAAATTACGAGAACGCCCCTCCCATCCGTGAAAACACGGAAAAACTTTAGACTGTATAAATCCAATAACCTGATACTAGAATCTGGCTTAAACCAAAGCCGTCTAGTAAAAACTGCCCGAATGTCGTACGTGCGTTTAAACACGTATTCGTCCGAACCCTTGTCGTAAAACCGTACGTCCTCTATATCGTTTCGCCTGGAGTTGGGAAAACTCTGTGTGGGACTCTAAAGACTCAACTACTACGCTGGAAGTGGGTTTAACCACAGACCGCAAGAGGCACTAGCTGTACGTAACGATCCCCAGGTAGATGTCGATAAGATGGCCGATGAGGAAACCCATCCGAACTCCTACTGAGCCTGTCCGTGACAATATTCGTGCAATCCGGTTTGTTCTTCTAAGAGTATCGCATGTATGGTCTAGGGAGGTGGTAAACGTCAGACCCCTAATAACAGTACAAGTCGTGTCGGTATGGCTCAATCACCATCCGAGAATCTACTGATCAATCTATCAGTAATTCTCAATCATCCCTAGCCAGGGACTTATAGTAATGACCAACTGATCACCGTACGATATCAACTCCCTATACCGGGAGAGACGAATCCCTAACAGTCACTCACTGCCTCCACGTGGCTCGGGACTGTGCCCAACTAAAACTTGTTTGCACGACTCCTTTGAACCGTGGTAGGGTAGTAATCAAAGCACAGTGGGAACTCACACGAGACAAATGATGACCTTAAGTCAACGGACTATCTGCACACATGTCACCTGAGAACTGCTATCTGACGTTAGGTATAAATACCATCCAGTCAGTTCTCGGCGAGTCATGTCCGGTGTACTCACACCCAGTGAGCATCTGTATACAATCTTAGGTGCACTCCACCAATGGCTGCGGGACCAATCCATCGCCCCTCCTCAGGGTCTAGATATGTATACACCAGTCTACTCCGGAGTATCGATGCCCAGTCTCGATACTCCTGCGACCAGAGACATCTAAGGATATGCCTATTGACTATCCAGCTCCCACTAGTATGACTGCCATCACAACGTCGGTCGTCAGGCAAACACCCTATGGGATTTATCAACATGTATATATATATTAATACTACGCAAAATATATCATATGTTAAGATAAAGACAAACCAAATAGCGTACTATTATATTAAGCAAGACTGTCATGTACATACATATCCCTAGCATCCTATACAATGAAGGCCTCTAGGGCATATATATCCAACAATCTCCCACTTGCACTAAGGCCTATAATTTGCGCAATGAGTACCCACTGTCTGCACTAGATCCAGTTGTTGGAGTACCGCATGGCCAACATTTCAAACAGCCTCTCGAACCGAACATGAGGGATGGCCTTGGTGAATGGATCTGCCGTGTTGTCTTTTGTGTCCACTCTCTGTACCTCGATCTCCCGACGATCTACGATCTCCCTGATCTGGTGAAAACGCCTTAAGATATGCCTGGATTTCTGATGGGACCTTGGTTCCTTCGCTAATGCTACATCCCCATTGTTATCACAATACAAAGGTATTTGATTGGCAATGGACGGAACCACCTGAAGTTCAGAGATGAACTTCCTCATCCAGACAGCCTCTTTTTCGGCTTCACTAGCAGCTATATACTCAGCCTCCATTGTTGAGTCTGCGACGGTATCCTGTTTGGAACTCTTCCAACATACCGCCCCTCTATTGAGGGTAAACACAAAACCCGAAATGGATTTAGAATCATCTTTGTCACTTTGGAAGCCGGAGTCGGTAAAAGCCTCTACCTGGAGGTCCCCATTACCGTAAATCAAGAACATCTCCTTAGTTCTTCTCAGATACTTCAGAATGTTCTTTACTGCTATCCAATGCTTCTCACCTGGGTCAGACTGATACCTGCTTACCACACCAAGTGCGTAAGCTACATCTGGTCTTTTACATAACATCGAATACATTATAGATCCTACTGCCGAAGCATAGGGTATAATGCCCATGCGAGCCCTCTCTTCATTAGTCTTTGGGGACATCTCTTTTGAGAGGGTGATCCCGTGACAAGCGGGCATATTACCGCGCTTGGAATCTTCCATACTAAATCTCTTTAGTATAGTGTCAATATACCTGGACTGTGAAAGTCCCAACATTCTATTAGATCTATCACGATAGATCTTAATGCCCAAATTGTAGGTTGCATCACCCAAGTCTTTCATAGAGAATTTCTGTGACAAGAAGAGCTTTACTGATTGTAGCATAGGGACATCATTCACTATCAGTAGTATGTCGTCGACGTACAAAACGAGGAAGACTACTGCTCCTTCTACAATCTTCCTATAAATACATCGTTCATCTACATTTTTGATAAATTCAAATTCTTTGACTGTCTCATCAAAGCAGATGTTCCAACTTTGGGATACTTGCTTTAATCCATAGATTGATTTAAGCAACCTGCACACTCTTCCGCTGCTCCCACTGTCTAAGAAACCTTCTGGTTGATCCATGTAAACACTCTCTTCTAAATGTCCATTTAGAAAAGCTGTGTTTACATCAATTTGCCAGATTTCATAGTCATGGAAGGCAGCAATGGCAAGCAGGATCTGAATGGATTTAAGCATAGCTACAGGTGAAAAGGTTTCATCATAGTCCAATCCTTGTCTTTGACGAAAACCTTTTGCAACGAGTCTAGCTTTGTAGGTTTCCACTTGTCCAAGTGCACCAATCTTCTTTTTGAAGATCAATTTGCATCCAACCGGTTTCACCCCAGTAGGAGCAACTTCTAAAGTCCATACTTTATTGGTGTACATGGATTCCATTTCGGATCTCATAGCATCCAGCCACTTCACCGAGTCAATACTCGTGATGGCTTGCTGAAAACTAATAGGCTCATCATTATCGATGATGCAATCCTCTCGATCCCCATCTAGAAAAAAACCATGGTATCTCTCAGGAGGATAAGAAAGCCTACTAGATCTGCGGAGTGGCGTTGGTTCGTCATGTTCTATTGAAATATGAGGTTCTTCTAAGTCCTCGGTAGCAGCTTGAGGTTCTGGAATTTCTTCAAGCTCTACCGCGCTCCTACTAATTTCTTTTGCAAGAAATTCGTTTTCTAAGAAGACAATGTGGCGAGCGAAAAACACCTTTTGTTCTTCAGTGTGGTAGACCATGTACCCCCTTGAATGTTTGGGGTATCCTACAAACTTGCACAAAACCGATCGTGCCTCGAGCTTGTCCGGTCTATGCTTTTTAACATATGCCGGACACCCCCATATCTTGATATACTTGAGATATGGTCTCTTCCCGCTCCACATTTCATATGGAGTGGTAGGCACAAACTTAGTTGGAACTCTATTCAATAAGTATGCTGCTGATTCTAGAGCAAATCCCCAGAAGGAAAGTGGCAACTCAGTACTACTCATCATTGAACGCACCATATCTAATAGCGTGCGATTCCTCCTTTCTGATACACCATTATGCTGAGGTGTATAAGTGTCACGACCCGAAAGAGCACGTGACTGGCCCTTGAACCATATGAAGTCTATATGACCCCATCTGATCCAAGTAAGCCAAAAGCCCAGAAATCTAAAACCATTTAAAGAGTAAATAAGGAAAACTGGTTTTAAGAAGTAAAGAAGTCACGTTTCGAAAATCAAGTTTTTAAATAACTAAGCCGAATATGCATTTTTAAAATTTGTAACCTTTTCTGAAAATTTCGGCAGAGTTTCCTTTGTAAAAACTGGCCCCAAACGCGGTACAACAAGAATAATATATATGAAATGATAAAAGGCATCCCCAAGCGGGAGCTAGCTCTTCTTCAATCGAAGGTCACAACCACGCAAGAAATAATAATATACAACGCCAAAAGGCGAGGATCAAAACCCAAAAAGAAACTCAAAACAGCCAGAAAACCGTAATACTACAAGCGCGACTCTAAGGTCGAAATAATACAACACTGTTTTCTAAGTCTGAAACAATATACAAGTTTTGGTTGATGGAAATTCTAGATACAATGAATAATATAATTACAATGGTGGCTCTTGATGCAAAAGAACCTACCTATCCACGCAAGTCACCCATATGGAAGCAGTGTGTCAGAAATGCCGCTATGGAATCTGTACGGCAAAAACCTGCAAGGACTGTGGCACAACGGGGTTGAGTTGCCAACTCGTGAATAGAAAATATCTACAAGCAGAGATCGAAAGCATGACCCATCCTAGGTCAATACGATCAGATATAAATAAACCTCAATATGAATAAGACTGAAACATGCTAAACTGGCAATGTAATCTCTATAAATGAGTGTAATGCCAAATGCTTGTGCCAGTGCCTCAGGTAATAGCATATCATAAATGTGAGGCAGAAACAATGAAATCAATCTGCATGTACATGGATCCCGTCCACTCGTCACCCGACGACAATAACCATCATGCATGTAAATGTCATAAAGCATATGCATGGAAAATATGAGGATATAACCAAAAGCATGGAACCTGAGTGCCTAGCATCGACACTCGAAAACATCATGAAAACCTGTGCCTAGCATCGGTACGTAAATCCTCACATACCGGGCATCCGTCAGTCCGGGTGAGCCCACTCTCAATATATATCGGGCATCCGTCAGTCCGGGTCAGCCCTCTCTCAATATATCGGGCATCCGTCAGTCCGGGTCAACCCTCTCTCAATATATCGGGCATCCGTCAGTCCGGGTCAGCCCTCTCTCAATATATCGGGCATCCGTCATTCCGGGTCAGCCCTCTCTCAATATATCGGGCATCCGTCAGTCCGGGTCAGCCCTCTCTCAATATATCGGGCATCCGTCAGTCCGGGTCAGCCCTCTCTCAAAACCAGAAATATCATAGAAACAAACTATCTCAATGCGCAAATCAGAAAGCAAGATGAATGTGACAATATAAGTGAAATGCAAGTAACAATATATCCTGCAGCATGGAATAATAGTATGCGCATATAAACATATGCAAGCAATGCGAATAGCATGAATATGCGGAAATCGAGTAGTCAACGCAACAGTAGAGAACCTGCCTCAATAGATATATCATGCAACCTTGCCTTTTGAAATAAAACGAATCAGGGCTTTTGGTAAAATAAGGGCTACAGTGTTTTAAGAAAAGATGCGCCTTTTGAAAATATCCGTATAAACCCTTATGCCTATCTTTAAAATATCCCTGATTCGTTAGTTTCGAAATAGGTATGACTCGGGTCTAGTCTAACGCCTACTATGTGAACTACGAACCCACAATCAAGTCAATAGAGAGGCGTAAGGAAACCACCTAAATCTGAGTCGATATCACACTATCTCATCACATGACAGGTATCACTACCATCATATCACATCTCCAATACGAACTCTGTCATGTCGCCAAATCTCACGGCCTTAATCGAATCTCAACGACTCATCTCAATCCCACGTATCATCCTCAAAACTCGTATATGAACACACAGTCCCATACCCATGTGTAGATATACACACCATCATATGCGCACAGATATATGAAAGAATGTATGCAAGTATGTGTGTATGTGTGAGTGTGGGTGCAACCACTACTCTAGGGTTTCGCACTATACTCAACCAATACATCCTTATCACCAATAATCCATTATTACCATCAATAACCCTAAACAACACATAATAAATATATGTGTGTATACGTATTCGTATACTTCACCACGGACTGCGGGGGTGCTATACGCCATCCACCCGACTTCTCCCCGTAGATATAAATCTATTCACCTTGCTTCTCATGTGGTGGTGCCGATGTCGCCATCTTCATCTTCTTTGCCTCAACATCTCGTAGGGTACCTACAAGTATATCACAACGCTAAAGCACATGAAAATCACATCGGAAACCAAAATAGCACACGCTTCCCTCATAGGTAAAAAACCTATCGACTCGCATGTAAACACGTTCAATATCCACTTGTCGTTGACGTCCAAACGACACCCGACAGGAATGAATCACCAAACACGAAAATCCATGCTAAATCAAGTCCTAAACCATGCACCAACATAGGAAAATCAACCCAGATTTTACCCTAAATGGAATCAGTCAAAACTAGACATACCCAGGGTCAAGAATAGAGGAAATGGGGCCATGCACGAAAATCGAGGCATTTCCCTCCTGCTCTGGACGCAATTTGCGGCCAGAAGGGAATAATTAGCGGCCTCAAAGTTGAGTTGGGGGCTACGGTTTGGTGTGGTGGTTCTATGGTGCCTGCACATCTCACTGTCAACTCAGCTTTATTTTTGGGATCTCGGGGTGATAGCAGATTCCACAAAACACTTCCAGATTTACAGTTTTCCCCGATATCGATTCCGTAATTCCGTATTCTAGTTTCAAGTTCAGGTTTGGGTTCAAATTAGCATCACACAAGGGATTCTAAGGTCACCACAATCCTCAATTCCATCTTTGATTTCAGTTTTACCCTAAACCCTAACTTGAATTCTCTAAAGTCCACAAACAACACAATATCGATATGAAACTAGAATAGATGCACAAGAAATGAGATACTACTCTACTAGGTGCAAAAATTACCTCCTTTGGCAACTCAAGAAAATTCTTGAGTTGCTCAAAGTCCTCCAAATCCAATCTTGCTAGGTTCAATGTGTAGCTAGTGAGCTTGGGAGTAAGTTTTGTGAAGTGGGAATGGGGTTTTGGCTTTGTTTTCAAGGTGGATCTAGGGTTTTTGTGAAGAGGGTGAGAGAGGGAGAGAGAGAAACAACAGCTCCAACAAGGGGAGGGAGAGGAAATGAGAAGGGGATGATGAGGAGGGGCCATGGGTCAAAAGAGGTTAAGGTTGACTTGGTCCCTTTCTCTCTCTCATCATCACTTACTACTTTTTCTTTTCTTTTCTCTTCCTTCTCACTCCAATAGTGAACCCAAAAGAACAACCATGGCAAAAGAAATGTAACACAAGTGTAACAAGTGTGGAAAATGATATGTGCACATTTTTGCACAAAAAAGCTAAAAATCCAATTAGCGATTCTTAATCGCGATTAGAACTAAATTAGCAATAACTAATCTTAAAAACATTAAAATGTCATAATTCCATAAAATACCCTATTTTAGAATTTTCCATAATTTTTCCCCATTTATTTGTATTTAATTATACCAGAATATTAAAATATTCATTAAAATAATATTAAATTATAAAATTTCCCAAAAATCATTTTTTATTATTTTGAAAACGTTACAATCTACCCCCCTTAAATAAATTTGGTCCCCGAATTTAAATTTAAACCCCCAAATGCTAAAATATTTCAATACAAATTCCAAGTCATCGGGGCTCCGAAATCAGCAATACATAAAACATCATAGCGCAATGCATGCGCATGAGTACTGAGCAGATAACTCAAAAGCAACACTCCATCAAGCATCCGCAATCATCGGAGTCGTTGTAAAGACACAATGCCAAATCCAATACAAAATCAATATGATATAAATCAGAACTATACATGTAGACATCCAATCTATAGATGTGAATAGCTGATGTAAATGCATGGCAAATCTTTTTAAGTCGCTGTGCGATGCGCGTAACACTGCACAGTGGCGGACGTTTTTCACAAGAAAATAACTATATACGTATATATATATCCTTTGTTTAATAGGTACGTTCCGCCGTTTTGAAAACAATTTAGAAGGGTTTCCTGTTTTTAAACGTTTCGTGTCATATCGGACACGTAGGTATATATATATATATATATATATATATCGAGACCATAGCTCGCTCTTGGAAATCCCTTCGAACTATCAATGCATGCAAAATATATCCAGGTACCGTCCTCTGACTAGTCCTGCTCAGTATGAAAACAAATATCCAATATCATAAAAATGTACTGCTCCAAAAGGAATAAATCCCAAAAATGCACATAACACCACCCTGTGCGTCTGGTGCGCACGGAAATCAAAATCCATATATGTGCCATACAGGTGCACAAAACAACATCTAGGTGCAACGGGTGTGCACGAAACATCTGTCATAGGCAACGTGTGTGCCTGACAGCCGAAACAGGTGCATCTGACATGCACGAAGAATCTCGATTTAGTGCATCGGGTGTGCACCAAAATCGCATCTCAAAACATGCGCCCAACATGTGCGAAAATCCAAATCGGTGCATCCATCGTGGACGAATGAAAATCTAAACCCTGTGCACTCCATATGCACGGAATCACAAAATCCAATAGCAACGCCGAACATGCGTAAGTCCAGTCAAAAGCACGGAGTGCAAGAATCCACATCAATATCACAATCAAAATCGACATACCGAAAGGCATCAAATCGAAGTCAGGTGCAACCGAAATGCACAAAATATAAATCCGGTGCAACAAAGGCACGAAATATAAATCTGATGCGATAAACGCAAGAAACATCAAACTGGTGCGACAAACGCACGAAGTATAGAACTGGTGCATCCCATGCACAAATACCAGCAATAACTCAAATGCGTAAGCAGCAACACTAAGTGTACCCAGATATAAAGAAAATCATCAACGTGTGCAACTACATGCACAAAATACATATCAATGCACTACAAGCACATATAAGCTATACCGAGTGCAAAAATCAAATCGTGTGCGTAACATATGCACAACATCAAATCAACCGTATGAAATCCATAAAGTCATAAGCAGGTGCAGCCAAGGCACGAAACAATATACAACGCGGCTTAATCAAATCAGGTGTACCGCGATGGAAAAACTCACAACCGCGTGCATCAGCGTGCACAAATCAACACTAAAAGTACATGAAACTATGCTGGAAGCGTAAATCAAATCACCGGCATAAAATAGGCATGAAATCGCAATCAACACCTCAAGCGTAGAAACTATGTGCAAGGTATAAATACCCAGTAAGTGCAACCATGGTGCACAAAATCAAATATCATGAAACCCAGTCATCAAGACTAAATCATGCGAATAGATCGCCCAAAATACCGAAATCCAAAGCAACGGATACGCGATAGTCAAATCACAAAATCATAAATCATAAATATCGTCGTCGGTATATCCTTCTTCAGGGTCGAGAAGGTACCGGAACATCCGATGCTAGCGGCGCAAGATATCTACTTGCCTCTTGCTCGCGGATGGCGTCCTCTGCCTCTGGTTCCTGATCTTCTCTGTAGATTACCAATCTCGCAACCCATCGGCTCATCGGCCCGGTCAGGTGTGCTGACAGGAACGATTCCGTTCTGGCACTTTTCAGGTCATCACTCGGTCAATCCTTACGACCGCTCGTAAAGCAGTACATCTCTGGCGCCGACCTCGGGTCCTCTGAATGCCCATCACACATCCGATCCTGGGTGCAACTCTTATTGCAGCAGTGTGCTGGAAGGAATCCTACTCAACGTCTCTTCTGATCTTGCCTAAGCCAAACTGTAAGGAGTCTGGTACTCTGGCGTAATCTTTCCTCGCTTTCTGAACATCTGCACCCTTAGTACAACATCTCCTCGGAAGCTGGTCGCATCTCTGCGCCTCTGTATGCATGTCCGGCCTTTAATCTTAACGGGGTATAGTAACAGCTCGTCTGCCTCTCGCACGAACTTCTTGTCCCGCTTGTCTGTATCATCGACATTTCGACGTCGCGTCTTTATCTGCGCACTGCAATGTCCTCGGCTACGGTCCATCCGAAGTCTCTAACACAGACTCAAAATCACGAACTCGGTATCTTCATTACTCAGTAGAAGATATCTAGCCGAACACGTCCTCAGCGTGCATATCACATCTCTGATGTCAGCGGAGTGAAACGTCATCTCGTCGAAATCTCGTGCAAACTTATTACTCCACTCTGCTTCAATATCGACTGATTCGGACTCACCTCATCGTGGGTACACGGACTGCACCCCAACGGCTAAGCTCTTATCTGGAGTCTCCCAAGCAGTGTCCCATCACATGATATCCGAATGATGTCGAATCGTCCGATCGACTCGTCAGAACCTCACAATCCTCCAAGAGCTCAACATCTCGGGACAGTTTAATAATATCGAGTACATACCACAGCATCGGTGGTCCAGCCGTAGAAGAGCAAACCCAAGCCTCACTAATGGCGCCGAGGAACTGCCGCAAACCCTAAGGTTCAAAGGCTTTCACACGGTCATTATGTCGAGTTAGGGTTTCATTCTTCTAGAGGGTCCATAGAATCGCTTGCATGTCTTTCCGAATATTTTAAACTTGGAAAATGGGTTCCTGACATTCGATCGTCCTAATCGACTCTCAACGAACCTGCGTGAAGTCGTCTCTAGCTGGAATCAATCTACCTGATGACCTCGCATCGGGGTAATCGAACGAACCACATTTCCTAGTCATTAATCCTCGGTGACTAGCGACTCACTATCATATCTCTAAGTATATGCTCATGCTGCAGTAGCTCCAATCATCTGGGCGATATCTCATCATTCGCAGCAACAACTGGCTCATTCGTCTATACGCAAAACAGCGCCTCAATCGTCCTGAATAAGCGATATATCAACGGTCATCACATCCTGGCTGGCCTCTATCAGTGCTCAATCCTTTGGTACCGACCGGTACATCAGAAAAATCTCGCAACAGCGATCTGTCAAACGCTCATAGTGCGGAAACACAAAATACGAAGCCTCAATGCAACCGTATGTCTCTGGAATCATGCCCCGGTCAGCCCTCGTCCACGACGAGCTCATGCTGACGCAACTCGAGCCGTAGCTCACTCTGCCCGTGCAATCGCGGTAGCAAAACCATAACCAGTATCGATGAAGGTAGATCATAGGAAGGAATATAATACGGTGCAAGGAAATGTACAACATAAGGTTTCTTAAGCGGAGTGGCGTGTCGTAAGTATGCCGCAGAACATACCCACGGTACGTCACTCTACTTTAGTCACCTATTCCATCAACCAAGGGTCATCCTACACAACGAAAGTTCGGGTCTAATACCCCCTCGACTATGTCTAAGTTCCGTAAGGTCAAGCCTAAGTTCCGTATATAAATAACGCCCTAGGCTCCACATAGTCAAACTCAGACTCGAACCAAGGTCAACCTAGCGCTCTGATACCAACTTTGTCACGACCCGAAAGAGCACGTGACTGGCCCTTGAACCATATGAAGTATATAGGACCCCATCTGATCCAAGTAAGCCAAAAGCCCAGAAATCTAAAACCATTTAAAGTGTAAATAAGGAAAACTGGTTTTAAGAAGTAAAGAAGTCACGTTTCGAAAATCAAGTTTTTAAATAACTAAGCCGAATATGCATTTTTAAAATGTGTAACCTTTCCTGAAAATTTCGGCAGAGTTTCCTTTGTAAAAACTGGCCCCAAACGGGGTACAACAAGAATAATATATATGAAATGATAAAAGGCATCCCCAAACGGGAGCTAGCTCTTCGTCAATCGACGGTCACAACCACGCAAGCAATAATAATATACAACGCCAAAAGGCGAGGATCAAAACCCAAAAAGAAACTCAAAACTGCCAGAAAACCGTAATACTACAAGCGCGACTCTAAGGTCGAAATAATACAACACTGTTTTCTAAGTCTGAAACAATATACAAGTTTTGGTTGATGGAAATTCTCGATACAATGAATAATATAAGTACAATGGTGGCTCTTGATGCAAAAGAACCCACCTATCCACGCAAGTCACCCATATGGAAGCAGTGTGCCAGAAATGCCGCTATGGAATCTGTACGGCAAAAACCTGCAAGGACTGTGGCACAACGGGGGTGAGTTGCCAACTCGTGAATAGAAAATATCTACAAGCAGAGATCGAATGCATGACCTATCCTAGGTCAATACGATCAGATATAAATAAACCTCAATATGAATAAGACTGAAACATGCTAAACTGGCAATGTAATCTCTATACATGAGTGTAATGCCAAATGCTCGTGCCAGTGCCTCAGGTAATGGCATATCATAAATGTGAGTTAGAAACAATGAAATCAATCTGCATGTACGTGGATCCCGTCCACTCGTCACCGAACGACAATAACCATCATGCATGTAAATGTCATAAAGCATATGCATGGAAAATATGAGGATATAACCAAAAGCATGGAACCTGAGTGCCTAGCATCGACACTCGAAAACATCATGAAAACCTGTGCCTAGCATCGGCACGTAAATCCTCACATACCGGGCATCCGTCAGTCCGGGTCAGCCCACTCTCAATATATATCGGGCATCCGTCAGTCCGGGTCAGCCCTCTCTCAATATATCGGGCATCCGTCTGTCCGGGTCAGCCCTCTCTCAATATATCGGGCATCCGTCAGTCCGGGTCAGCCCTCTCTCAATATATCGGGCATCCGTCAGTCCGGGTCAGCCCTCTCTCAAAACCATAAATATCATAGAAAGAAACTATCTCAATGCGCAAATCAGAAAGCAAGATGAATGTGACAATATAAGTGAAATGCAAGTAACAATATATCCTGCAGCATGGAATAATAGTATGCGCATATAAACATTTGCAAGCAATGCGAATAGCATGAATATGCGGAAATCGAGTAGTCAACGCAACAGTAGAGAACCTGCCTCAATAGATATATCATGCAACCTTTCCTTTTGAAATAAGACGAATCATGGCTTTTGGTAAAATAAGGGCTACGGTGTTTTAAGAAAAGTTGCGCCTTTTGAAAATATCCGTATAAACCCTTATGCCTTTCTTTAAAATATCCCTGATTCGTTAGTTTCGAAATAGGTGTGACTCGGGTCTTGTCTAACACCTACTATGCGAACTACGAACCCACAATCAAGTCAATAGAGAGGGGTAAGGAAACCACCTAAATCTGAGTCGATATCACACTATCTCATCACATGACAGGTATCACTACCATCATATCACATCTCCAATACGAACTCTGTCATGTCGCTAAATCTCACGGCCTCAATCGAATCTCATCGACTCATCTCAATCCCACGTATCATCCTCAAAACTCGTATATGAACACACAGTCCCATACCCATGTGTAGATATACACACCATCATATGCGTACAGATATATGAAAGAATGTATGCAAGTATGTGTGTATGTGTGAGTGTGGGTGCAACCACTACTCTAGGGTTTCGCACTATACTCAACCAATACATCCTTATCACCAATAATCCATTATTACCATCAATAACTCTAAACAACACATAATAAATATATGTGTGTATATGTATTCGTATACATCACCACGGATTGCGGGGGTGCTATACGCCATCCACCCGACTTCTCCCCGTAGATATAAATCTACTCACCTTGCTTCTCATGTGTTGGTGCCGATGTCGCCATCTTCATCTTCTTTGCCTCAACATCTCGTAGGGTACCTACGTGTATATCACAACGCTAAAGCACATGAAAATCACATCGGAAACCAAAATAGCACACGCTACCCTCATAGGTAAAAAACCTATCGACTCGCATGTAAACACGTTCAATATCCACTTGTCGTTGACGTCCAAACGCCACCCGACAGGAATGAATCTCCAAATACCAAAATCCATGCTAAATCAAGTCGTAAACTATGCACCAATATAGGAAAATCAACCCAGATTTTATGTCACGACCCGAAAGAGCACGTGACTGGCCCTTGAACCATATGAAGCCTATAGGACTCCATCTGATCTAAGTAAGCCAAAAGCCCAGAAATCTAAAAACATTTTTAAGAATAAGTAAAGAAACTGGTTTTAAAGAAGTGAAGAAAAACGTGTTTGAAATCAAGGTTTTTAAATAACTAAGACGAATATGCATTTTAAAAGTGTACAGTCTTTTCTAAAAATTTCGGCAGAGTTTCTTTTGTAAAACTGGCCCCGAATGGGGTAAAACAAGAATAACAATATATATGCAATGATAATGGCATCCCCAAGCGGGAGCTAGCTCTTCGTCAATCGACGGTCACAACCACACAATGATATTATATACAACGCCAAGTGGCGAGGATCAAATCCAAAAGAAAGCTCAAAAGCAACAAGAAACCGCAATACTACTAAGCGCGACTCTAAGGTCGAAATAATATACAAGTTTTGGTTGATGGACAATTTCTAGATACAATGAAATAAATAAATACAATGGTGGTTCTTGATGCGAAAGAATCCACCTATCAAAGCAAATCACCCGCAAGAAGGTAGTGTGCCAGAAATACCGCAAAGAAACCTGTACGGCAGAACCTGCAAGAACTGTGGCACAACGGGGGTGAGTTGCCAACTCGTGAATAGAAACATCTACAAGCAGAAACTGAATGCAAGACATAAACCTAAGTCAATACGATCAGTATATAAAATCCTCAATATAAAACATGCAGCCTATAGCAAGGCTAGGGTAAATATCTAACCCGAGTGCAATCTCATGTGTCTGTGTCAGTGCCTCAGATAACAATATAGCATATGAATGAGATATGAATGCGAGAAAACAGAATACATTTACATGAAGCAACTGTTTTCATACTTTAGTGAGATTTCCCTTGTATTTTTAAAATGAGGTACCATAATGAAATCAGCATAAAACTGTGCCTAGCATCGGCACAAACGAAATCCCAATATCTCGATATCTCAAAGTCTCAACCACAATATCTAGGGCGCCGTCAGTCCAGACCGGCCCCTACCATCCATCTCAAGACCACGACGGTATCCTCCGGATATCCGACGCGTCGGGTAAAATCACCGGTAGGTAGTGCTCCCCTGCCAGGCTCACATCGTCATCACCACGCGCTTCTTGCCCCGGGGTACCTTACCGGGTCCACCATGTACCCGAAACGGTTCATCCATCTCCTCGAATCGGGTTTCCAAATCCATCAGCAAACTCATGGTGGACGACTCATACATCATGGGAAAACCGCACTTTTTATTTTAAAAGAGAGAATAAGATTATTTGTGCCTTTGCGGTTTTCCCCCAAATCCAGAAAATCTCATAGAAATCCAAAACCAAACCTCAATAGCACGTAAAATAATGAATATATGCATGGCAATCCATGAATGCGGCATAACAATGAATAACAGTGTGCAGGAAGTAGCAGGTAATAACTACAATGTCTAATCTAGCATATAAGGCGAGTACACTTACAACCTGTCTAAATTATTAGCTAACAACCTATATCAATGCAATAGTATATTTTCTAAGGTGTACGTGACATGGCAATTACCGATGAAGATGTGTGTGAGCCGGCGAGTAAGTGTACGTGGTATATACGCATCATCGGTAATGGTGCTGGTGTCCTATCAGCATGATATTAAAAATGGAGTATGAAGCATAAAATAAGAATGCGATGCAAACCGAACCACAAAAAGGGAGTGGGAGCTGAAACTAGACGTAACCAAAACTTATCTGCATAAATCTAAAATAAGTCCTACGAATGGTGCCTTTTGAAATAACACGAATCATGGGGTTTTGAAAATAGGAGCTACGGTGTTTTTATGAAAAGATACGTCGTTTTTGAAATAGCCGTAGATTCCCTTGAGCTGTCTTTAAAAATGCCCACGATTCGTTAGTTTTTGAAATAGGTAAAAAGTCTAATCTACTCTAACAACTACCCTAACTATACGGCTGAACTACAGGTAAGAAAACCGCCTAACATCTGAGTCGATATATATATAGATATATAGTCGGTGATCCCGCCTCAATGTCATATCGTAAGGTATCCTCGAGTTATGAGTGCGGATCTATCATCAATATTGGCTCGTACGGTAAATCATCGTACGGCATCCCCAATAGCTGGGTAGGGTTCAACATCTCACTGTCTCATCACATAATAGGTATCACTATCATCAGATCAAATAGTCTGGGGTACTACTCTATGTCTAGTACAACCGATACCATCAATGAAGTATGCATGCGGGGGTAAACACATATCCCAAGCCCGCAAGAATCACATTTCGTATCCCAAATACGAATCATATCAAATCACCGATCTCGCGGCACAAGCCCACATCATCGACTCATCTCCAAAGTCATCCCATAACATCAAGTACAGTGCAAGTAAAAGAAACACACATGTATATGCGTGTGGGTGCAAATCTATCCTGTGGTTCGCAACTAGGAACTACGCTAGGTATTTCTAGCCCTAACTAACCATAACACACTATAACTATCCCACACATAAATATACTACATACTACTAATCACGGACTGCGGGGGTGCTATACGCCATCCACCCGACTTCCCCCTGTAGATATAATCTACTCACCTGAATCCTGCGTGTCGGTGTCGATGTCACCGTCATCTTCCGCATCGCCTCAGATCGTCGCGGTGTACCTACACATATCACACGTATCGCATCGCATCAAAACCAAATCAACACTTGAAATGACACACTAAATCCAAAACGATACGCTAAAACCAACACGATACGCCAAAAGGCTTATAGGTTAGAACCTACGGTTAGCCTTCGCAAAACAACCCGAAATCACTCGATGCAGTCGTACAAACGTCACACGATCGAGATAACGTACAAACACCAAAATGTGGAAATCAAAATACGTAACACCAAATACTGAAAGTAAGGCAGCAACCCAAGAAAACGATCCCAGATTTCATCTCAGGCCAAATCAGGGCAAATAAACAACTCTAGGGTGCTATATATGATGTATTTGAGCTACTGGACCAACCCCGAAGCATTCCCTCACCACTTGGCCGGCCACAACCCTCCCAAAACCGTCCTCGCCGGCCCCCCTATGTCCAATGGGCTCCGTTTGGTCAGGGTGGCCTCCTATGGTCTCAATTTGGTCCCTGGTATTGTTGATTTTCCCTGAAAAAGTCCAAGTGTGTTCCAGATTTCCCTGCACCCTCTAAACTCTCACAAACCGACATGAAAGTCCCGTAATTCCGTATTTTTGGTTTCCAGTGGGTTTAGGCTGGGTTTCTAACACTAGGGTGCTCATATGATCTCTATTGAACTCAATTCCCCATCACAACTCACAATTTCCTCAAACCCTTACTAGTTTTTCCTAAAATCCACAATTCACCCGATTTCGATTCTAAACATGCATAGGGGTATAAGTAATGCTAAAACTAAGTTAATGGTTCAGAAATTACCTCAATTGGCAACTCAAGACTTTTCTTGAGTTGCCCCTAGTTGCCAAAATCCATGCTTTCTTGGTCCATCTTGTAGATCTCGAGCTCGTGCACACTTTTAATGAACCGGACATAGGGTTTTGGGGTTGTTTTTGAGATGTTTTTGGGCTTTGAAGAGGGGAGGATGATGGAGGGGAGGCAGCAGCAGCAAGAGGAGAAGGAGGAGGGAAGAAAATGATGGGGAGAAGAATGGTTAAGGGTAGAAGTCAAAGGTCCCCTCTCTCTCTCACCTACCCTCATTCCCTTTTCTTTTCTTTTCTTTTTCCTTTTTCCCTTTTCTTTTAAACCAAAACCCTTCTCACAAGAATAGTGAACACAAAAATGAGAAATCATGGCAAGAAGAATGCACAAGTGTAGAAAAAAAAATGATATGTGCAAGTTTTGCACAAAATTGCCGAAAAACCCGATTAGCGATTTTAATCGCGATTTGCACTAAATTAGTGTCAAAATGATCACAACAACTTAAAAATGTCATAATTCACTAATTTATCCTATTTTAGAATTTTCCATAATTTTCCGTAATTTTTCTCCATTTATTTGCATTTAAATATTAATTTAATATTAAAATAATCAATAAAATAATATTAAATTATAAAAATTCCTAAAAAAAACATTTTATTATTTTGGAAATGTTACAATCTACCCCCCTTAAAGAAATTCGGTCCCCGAATTTAAATTTAAAACCCCCAAGTACTAAAACATTTCGATACAAATCCCAAGTCGTCGGGGCTCCGAAATCATCAACACATAGAACGTCACAGCGCAATGCATGCGCAAAGGTACTGAGCAGATAACTCAAAAACAACGCTCCATCAAGCATCCCGCAATCATCGGAGTCAGGGTAAAAACACAATGTTAAATCCAATACAAAATCGATATGATATGGATCAGAACTACACATGTAGACATCCAATCTATACATGTAAATAGCTGATGCAAAAGCATGCCAAATCTTTTTAAGTCGCTGTGCGATGCACCTAACACTGCACAGTGGCGGACGTTTTTCATAAGAAAATAACCATATAGGTATATATATATCTTTTGTTTAATAAGCACGTTCCGCCATTTTGAAAACGATCAGAAGGGTTCCCTTGTTTTTAAAACGTTTCGTGTCATATCGGACACGTAAGTATATACTGAGACTATAGCTCGCTCTTTGGAAATCCCTTCAACTATCAATGCATGCAAAATATATCCAGGTACCGTCCACTGACTAGTCCTGCTCAGTATGAAAACAAATATCCGAAATCATAAAAGTGCACTGCTCCAAAAGGAATAAATCCCAAAAATGCACATAACACAATCCTGTGCGTCTGGTGCGCACGGAAATCAAAAATCCATCTATGTGCTAAATAGGTGCACAAAACAACATCTAAGTGCAACGGGTGTGCACGAAGCATCTGTCGTAGGCAACGTGTGTGCCTGGCAGAAAAATAACTCAGGTGCATGTGACATGCACGAAGAATCCCGATTTAGTGCATCTGGCGTGCACCAAAACCGTATATCAAAACACTAAAGGTGCAAGAAAACCACGCTGGAAGTGCAAATCAAATCACTGCATACTGTAGGCATGGAATCTCAATCAATATCTCAAATACAACAACTCAGCGCAAAATATATAAATATCCTGTGGGTGCATGAAACCAATATCATGAAACTCAGTCATCAAAACTAAATCATGCAAACAGAACGCCCAAAATACCGAAATCCAAAATGACGGATATGTGATATCAAATCACAAAATCACAAATCATAAATACCGTCATCGGTAGTCCCTCCTTCGAGGTCGAGAAGGAGTCGGTGCATCCACTGCTAGCAGCGCAGGATATCTACTTGCCTCTTGCTCACGGTCTGGCGTCCTCTGACTCTGGGTCCTTATGTTCTCTGCAGATTACCAATCTCATAGTCAATCGGCTCATCGGCCCTGTCAGGTGGCTAACGGGGACGATTCCGTTCTGGCACTTCTCTGGTCATCTCTCGATCGATCCTCACGACCACTCGTAAGGCAGCATATCACTGACGTCGGCCTCTGGCTCTCTGAATGCACGTCACACATCTGATCCTGGGTGCAAACATCATTGCAGCAATATCCTGGAAGGAATCCTGCTCAAGGTCTCTTCCAATCATGCCTATGCCGATCTGTACAGAGGCTAGCTTTCCTACATAACCTCTTCTCGCTCAAAGGGCATCTGTGTCCTCAGCACAACATTTCTCGGAAACCGGTCGCATCCCAACGTCTCGGTAAGCATATCAGCTCTCTGGTTTCGACGGAAAGTAATGACAGCTCGTCAGTGTCTCGCACGAACCTCTTGTTCCACCAGTTTCTATCGTTGTCCACTATGACGTCACGCCAAGCTACTATGCACTGCACTGTTCTCGGCCACGGTCAATCTGAAGTCTCTCACACGGACTCGAAATCGCGTATTCTGTAGCTTCGTCATTCTGTAGCAGATGTCAGGCCGAACAGGTCCTCGGGAACACGTCCCAACCATCGGAGGAATACTCATCACTCGTCCGTCCTTGATCAATTCGCAACGCATCTGGGTAAGTTCCTTTATCCGATCCTGGTCAACTACCTCGTCGACAATACCGAACTCTGGCCTGCTGGGTGTGCGCAACCATGACCACTCCTGGTCTAGGTCTTCTCGTATCGTACTCCAGAAAGGTCCTGTCGAGGTTCCTTTCTCAAATCTCAATCCTGCCGAAATGCCCGGAAGTCATCATCCAATGCTGAAGCTAAAGTTTATTCCGGAACGGCTACATACTTATCGCGCTTCTTTCTGGAAGATATATCCATATACCACGCCTCGGGGTGCATATCACATCTCTAATGTCAGCGGAGTGGGACGTCATCTCGTCGAAATCTCGTACGAACTCTTTTCTTCACTCTGCTCAAATGCCGACTGAGTCGGACTTATCTCATCGTGGCTACTCGAACTGCGCTTCGACGGCTACGCTCGCATCTAGAGTCTCTCAAGCAGTGTCCCATCACGATATCCGAAAGATGTCGAACCATCCGATCGACTCGTCAGATCCTCATAATCCCCCAAGAGCTCACATCTCGGGTACAGTTTAATAGTATCGAGTACATGCCACAGCGTCGGTGGTCCAGCCGTAGAAGGGCAAACCCAAGCCTCACTAATGGCGCCGCGGAACCGCCGTAAACCCTAAGGTTCAAAGGCTGTCACACGGTCATTAAGTCGAGTTAGGGTTTCATTCTTCTAGAGGGTCCATAGAATCACCTGCATGTCTTTCCGTATACTTTAAACTTGGAAAATAGGCTCCTGACATTCGATCGTCTCAATCGACTCTCAACGAATCTGCGTGAAGTCGTCTCTAGCTAGAATCAATTCACCTGATGACCTCGCATCGGGGTAAGCGAACTCACCACACGTCCTAGTCATTCATCCTCGGTGACTAGCAACTCGCTACATCTCTCTAAGAACATGCTCATGCTGCAGTAGCTCCAACCATCTGGGCGATATCTCGTCATTTGCAGCAGCAACTGGCTCATACGCCTGTACGCCGAACAACGCCTCAATCCTCCAGGAAAGGCAATACATAAGCGGTCATCTCTGAATCAGCCTGCTCTAGATCTGAGTAAGACTCTCCACACTGGAAATCTTCAACTCAACTGGGCCCGCTCTGGCGCAAAATCGGACGAATCACCTTCGTCTCTCAAATCGGGTAGACTAGCTATCATCTGTCTCATATTTGCCTGAAAGCTTCGGCAAATCTCAGCTCGGAAGCTTCGGAAGCGACATCCTGTCAATCTCAGCAACAGCTGGTCCATCTGTCTGCACGGTAGGCGACATCACAATCTCTGAGGTATGCTGTACATCAACAGTCATCTCTCAAATGGCAGCTCTAACAATGTCCCGATCATCCGGTGCAAGACCAAGCACTCGCC
This sequence comes from Agapanthus africanus, assembly GCA_030015575.1. Lineage (NCBI taxonomy): Eukaryota > Viridiplantae > Streptophyta > Magnoliopsida > Asparagales > Amaryllidaceae > Agapanthus > Agapanthus africanus. The sequence goes on along the minus strand of JASDDO010000012.1, from coordinate 289,802,612 downwards.
TCCACTAGAGGTCACAATCACCAACACTAACTCAAGACGTTCCCATGTCACCAGAAAACACAACGGTCGGCCCTCGTACCAGACGAGCTCACACCGGCCGTAACCCTAGCAGCAGCCCAAACTGCGCTCAAACATGGCGACAGGAACCTCAATCGAGTATCAAAGAGAGCACATCAATGGCAAGAAAGGGAAACAACAGATCCAAAGTGGATACATGATCATAGGAAGGAACAACATCAATAAGGGTATGATCATGAAACTAGTAGACTCGGAAATCTCAAATGGATGTATGATCCTGGATATAAGGAGAACCACTGATCTCGAAAAATATGCACAGCCTAAGGTTCCTTAAGCGGAGTGGCGTGTCGTAAGTATGCCGCGGAACATACCAACGGTACGTCACTCTACTTTAGTCACCTATTCCATCAACCAAGGGTCATCCTACGCGACGAAAGTTCGGGTCTAATACCCCCTCGACCAAGTCTAAGTTCCGTAAGGTCAAGCCTAAGTTCCGTATATATATAAACGCCCTAGGCTCCACATAGTCAAACTTAGACTCGAACCAAGGTCAACCTAGCGCTCTGATACCAACTTTGTCACGACCCGAAAGAGCACGTGACTGGCCGTTGAACCATATGAAGCCTATAGGACTCCATCTGATCCAAGTAAGCCAAAAGTCCAGAAATCTAAAACCATTTTTAAGAATAAGTAAAGAAACTGGTTTTAAAGAAGTGAAGAAAAACGTGTTTGAAATCAAGGTTTTTAAATAACTAAGCCGAATATGCATTTTAAAAGTGTACAGTCTTTTCTAAAAATTTCGGCAGAGTTTCTTTTGTAAAACTGGCCCCGAATGGGGTAAAACAAGAATAACAATATATATGCAATGATAATGGCATCCCCAAGCGGGAGCTAGCTCTTCGTCAATCGACGGTCACAACCACACAATGATATAATATACAACGCCAAGTGGCGAGGATCAAATCCAAAAGAAAGCTCAAAAGCAACAAGAAACCGCAATACTACTAAGCGCGACTCTAAGGTCGAAATAATATACAAGTTTTGGTTGATGGACAATTTCTAGATACAATGAAATAAATAAATACAATGGTGGTTCTTGATGCGAAAGAATCCACCTACCAAAGCAAATCACCCGCAAGAAGGTAGTGTGCCAGAAATACCGCAAAGAAACCTGTACGGCAGAACCTGCAAGAACTGTGGCACAACGGGGGTGAGTTGCCAACTCGTGAATAGAAACATCTACAAGCAGAAACCGAATGCAAGACATAAACCTAAGTCAATACGATCAGTATATAAAATCCTCAATATAAAACATGCAGCCTATAGCAAGGCTAGGGTAAATATCTAACCCGAGTGCAATCTCATGTGTCTGTGTCAGTGCCTCAGATAACAATATAGCATATGAATGAGATATGAATGCGAGAAAACAGAATACATTTACATGAAGCAACTGTTTTCATACTTTAGTGAGATTTCCCTTGTATTTTTAAAATGAGGTACCATAATGAAATCAGCATAAAACTGTGCCTAGCATCGGCACAAACGAAATCCCAATATCTCGATATCCCAAAATCTCAACCACAATATCTAGGGCGCCGTCAGTCCAGACCGGCCCCTACCATCCATCTCAAGACCACGACGGTATCCTCCGGATATCCGACGCGTCGGGTAAAATCACCGGTAGGTAGTGCTCCCCTGCCAGGCTCAAATCGTCATCACCACGCGCTTCTTGCCCCGGGGTACCTTACCGGGTCCACCATGTACCCGAAACGGTTCATCCATCTCCTCGAATCGGGTTTCCAAATCCATCAGCAAACTCATGGTGGACGACTCATACATCATGGGAAAACCGCACTTTTTATTTTAAAAGAGAGAATAAGATTATTTGTGCCTTTGCGGTTTTCCCCCAAATCCAGAAAATCTCATAGAAATCCAAAACCAAACCTCAATAGCACGTAAAATAATGAATATATGCATGGGAATCCATGAATGCGGCATAACAATGAATAACAGTGTGCAGGAAGTAGCAGGTAATAACTACAATGTCTAATCTAGCATATAAGGCGAGTACACTTACAACCTGTCTAAATTATTAGCTAACAACCTATATCAATGCAATAGTATATTTTCTAAGGTGTACGTGACATGGCAATTACCGATGAAGATGTGTGTGAGCCGGTGAGTAAGTGTACGTGGTATATACGGATCATCGGTAATGGTGCTGGTGTCCTATCAGCATGATATTAAAAATGGAGTATGAAGCATAAAATAAGAATGCGATGCAAACCGAACCACAAAAAGGGAGTGGGAGCTGAAACTAGACGTAACCAAAACTTATCTGCATAAATCTAAAATAAGTCCTACGAATGGTGCCTTTTGAAATAACACGAATCATGGGGTTTTGAAAATAGGAGCTACGGTGTTTTTATGAAAAGATACGTCGTTTTTGAAATAGCCGTAGATTCCCTTGAGCTGTCTTTAAAAATGCCCACGATTCGTTAGTTTTTGAAATAGGTAAAAAGTCTAATCTACTCTAACAACTACCCTAACTATACGGCTGAACTACAGGTAAGAAAACCGCCTAACATCTGAGTCGATATATATATAGATATATAGTCGGTGATCCCGCCTCAATGTCATATCGTAAGGTATCCTCGAGTTATGAGTGCGGATCTATCATCAATATTGGCTCGTACGGTAAATCATCATACGGCATCCCCAATAGCTGGGTAGGGTTCAACATCTCACTGTCTCATCACATAATAGGTATCACTATCATCAGATCAAATAGTCTGGGGTACTACTCTATGTCTAGTACAACCGATACCATCAATGAAGTATGCATGCGGGGGTAAACACATATCCCAAGCCCGCAAGAATCACATTTCGTATCCCAAATACGAATCATATCAAATCACCGATCTCGCGGCACAAGCCCACATCATCGACTCATCTCCAAAGTCATCCCATAACATCAAGTACAGTGCAAGTATAAGAAACACACATGTGTATGCGTGTGGGTGCAAATCTATCCTGTGGTTCGCAACTAGGAACTACGCTAGGTATTTCTAGCCCTAACTAACCATAACACACTATAACTATCCCACACATAAATATACTACATACTACTAATCACGGACTGCGGGGGTGCTATACGCCATCCACCCGACTTCCCCCTGTAGATATAATCTACTCACCTGAATCCTGCGTGTCGGTGTCGATGTCACCGTCATCTTCCGCATCGCCTCAGATCGTCGCGGTGTACCTACACATATCACACGTATCGCATCGCATCAAAACCAAATCAACACTTGAAATGACACACTAAATCCAAAACGATACGCTAAAACCAACACGATACGCCAAAAAGCTTATAGGTTAGAACCTACGGTTAGCCTTCGCAAAACAACCCGAAATCACTCGATGCAGTCGTACAAACGTCACACGATCGAGATAACGTACAAACACCAAAATGTGGAAATCAAAATACGTAACACCAAATACTGAAAGTAAGGCAGCAACCCAAGAAAACGATCCCATATTTCATCTCAGGCCAAATCAGGGCAAATAAACAACTCTAGGGTGCTATATATGATGTATTTGAGCTACTGGACCAACCCCGAAGCATTCCCTCACCACTTGGCCGGCCACAACCCTCCCAAAACCGGCCTCGCCGGCCCCCCTATGTCCAATGGGCTCCGTTTGGTCAGGGTGGCCTCCTATGGTCTCAATTTGGTCCCTGGTATTGTTGATTTTCCCTGAAAAAGTCCCAGTGTGTTCCAGATTTCCCTGCACCCTCTAAACTCTCACAAACCGACATGAAAGTCCCGTAATTCCGTATTTTTGGTTTCCAGTGGGTTTAGGCTGGGTTTCTAACACTAGGGTGCTCATATGATCTCTATTGAACTCAATTCCTCATCACAACTCACAATTTCCTCAAACCCTTACTAGTTTTTCCTAAAATCCACAATTCACCTGATTTCGATTCTAAACATGCATAGGGGTATAAGTAATGCTAAAACTAAGTTAATGGTTCAGAAATTACCTCAATTGGCAACTCAAGAATTTTCTTGAGTTGCCCCTAGTTGCCAAAATCCATGCTTTCTTGGTCCATCTTGTAGATCTCGAGCTCGTGCACACTTTTAATGAAACGGACATAGGATTTTGGGGTTGTTTTTGAGATGTTTTTGGGCTTTGAAGAGGGGAGGATGATGGAGGGGAGGCAGCAGCAGCAAGAGGAGAAGGAGGAGGGAAGAAAATGATGGGGAGAAGAATGGTTAAGGGTAGAAGTCAAAGGTCCCCTCTCTCTCTCACCTACCCTCATTCCTTTTTCTTTTCTTTTTCCTTTTTCCCTTTTCTTTTAAACCAAAACCCTTCTCAAAGAATAGTGAACACAAAAAATGAGAAATCATGGCAAGAAGAATGCACAAGTGTAGGAAAAAAAAAATGATATGTGCAAGTTTTGCACAAAATTGCCGAAAAACCCGATTAGCGATTTTAATCGCGATTTGCACTAAATTAGTGTCAAAATGATCACAACAACTTAAAAATGTCATAATTCACTAATTTATCCTATTTTAGAATTTTCCATAATTTTCCGTAATTTTTCTCCATTTATTTGCATTTAAATATTAATTTAATATTAAAATAATCAATAAAATAATATTAAATTATAAAAATTCCTAAAAAAAACATTTTATTATTTTGGAAATGTTACATTTTACCCTAGATGGAATCAGTCAAAACTTGACATACCCAGGGTCAAGAATAGAGGAAATGGGCCCATGCACGAAAATCGAGGCATTTCCCTCCTGCTCTTGCCGCAATTTGCGGCCAGAAGGGAATAATTGGCGGCCTCAAAGTTGAGTTGGGGGCTAGGGTTTGGTGTGGTGGTTCTATGGTGCCTGCTCATCTCACTGTCTACTCAGTTTTATTTTTGGGATCTCGGGGTGATAGCAGATTCCACAAAACAATTCCAGATTTACAGTTTTCCCCGATATCGATTCCGTAATTCCGTATTCTGGTTTCAAGTTCAGGTTTGGGTTCAAATTAGCATCACACAAGGGATTCTAAGGTCACCACAATCCTCAATTCCATCTTTGATTTCAGTTTTACCCTAAACCCTAACTTGAATTCTCTACAGTCCACAGACAACACAATATCGATATGAAACTAGAATAGATGCACAAGAAATGAGATACTACTCTAATAGGTGCATAAATTACCTCTTTTGGCAACTCAAGAAAATTCTTGAGTTGCTCAAAGTCCTCCAAATCCAATCTTGCTAGGTTCAATGTGTAGCTAGTGAGCTTGGGAGTATGTTTTGTGAAGTGGGAATGGGGTTTTGGCTTTGTTTTCATGGTGGATCTAGGGTTTTTATGAAGAGGGTGAGAGAGGGAGAGAGAGCAGCAGCAGCTCCAACAAGGGGAGGGAGAGGAAATGAGAAGGGAATGATGGGAGGGCATGGGTCAAAAGAGGTTAAGGTTGACTTGGTCCCTTTCTCTCTCTCATCATCACTTACTACTTTTTCTTTTCTTTTCTCTTCCTTATCACTCCAATAGTGAACCCAAAAGAACAACCATGGCAAAAGAAATGTAACACAAGTGTAACAAGTGTGGAAAATGATATTTGCACATTTTTGCACAAAAAAGCAAAAAATCCAATTAGCGATTCTTAATCACGATTAGCACTAAATTAGTATATAACTAATCTTAAAAACATTAAAATGGCATAATTCCATAAAATTCCCTATTTTAGAATTTTCCATAATTTTTCCCCATTTATTTGTATTTAATTATACCAGAATATTAAAATATTCATTAAAATAATATTAAATTATAAAATTTCCGAAAAATCATATTTTATTATTTTGAAAACGTTACAATAAGGCGGAGTAAGCTGAGAGAGAATTCCATTTTCTTTTAAGCATTCAAGGAAACTGGTACGTAAGTATTCTCCACCTCGATCAGATCGAAGTGTCTTGATGCTTTTATCAGTTTGTTTCTCTACTTCATTTTTATACTCCTTAAACTTCTCAAAGGCCTCGGATTTATGTTTCATTAAGAACACATGTCCATACCTAGAGAATTCATCGGTAAAAGTGATGAAGTAGGAGTGACCGCTTATCGCATGTGTAGACATTGGACCACATACATCACTGTGTACAAGTCCCAAGAGTTCTGTGGCTCTTGCTACGTGTCCGGTGAACGGAGTTTTGATCATTTTTCCTTTGATACATGATTGACAAGTTGCATATGATGAATATTCAAACGGATCTAGATATCCATCTTTATGTAACTTAGTCAACCTTGTTTCGTTTATATGACCAAGTCTACAATGCCATATGAAGGCTTGATTTGAATCTGGAGCCTTTCTTTTAAGTGTGTTTTGAATATTGAAAATTCGAGGTTGATTATGTATATGCCATTTTCCGGTGTGCCATACCCAATCAGTTCTTGATTTAGGAGAATGTTCATGACATTTCTTTCAAGCGCAAAATTATATCCTTCATTAGATAACAAAGATATTGATATAATATTACATAACATACTGGGAATACAAAAACAGCTGTACAACACCAAAATATGCCCACTAGTCAACCCTAGGTGATATTCCCCTATTGCAATAGCATCTACATGCATTCCATTGCCCATCCGGAGAGTCATATCACCTTTCCCCAGTACTCTACTATTTCTCAGATCCTGCAATGAATTACATATGTGAGAATCAGAACCGGTATCAAGTACCCATGATGTAGAGTTTACTGAAAGACAATTTTCGATTACGAACACACCTGAAGAAGAAGCAACAGCTTGCTTCTTTTCTTTGGCTTTGAAGGCTATACAGTCCTTCTTCCAGTGCCCTTGCTTGTGACAATAAAAGAATTCGTTTATATCCTCTTTCACCCTTCCTGCCGTGTTCGTTCCCTGCACCTTCTTGACCCCACCCTTCGGTTTGGTGGCTTTCATCTTCTTCTTCCCTTTAGTTTTCGTTTTAGATTTAGAAGAGGATGATTGGCCAACATACAGAACGAGGGTCTTCTCCTTTTTCAAGGAGGTCTCTGCTACCCTCTACATGTTGAGGAGCTTTGGAAGATCAGCTTCCATTTCGTGCATGTTGAAGCTAAGCACGAACTGAGAGAAGGTGTGGGGAGGGACTGCAAAACCAAGTCGATATACAAATCATTCTCTAGCATGCATCTCAGGTTTGCGAGTTCCTCAATGAGGCTGATCATTTTGAGGACGTGCTCTCCTACAAGCGATCCTGGAGCTAACCTTATCTGGGAGAGTTTCTTTGAGGCCTCGTACCTCGCGATACGGGAATGCTCTCCATATAATTCCTTGACATGGAGAAAGATGGATATAATATCCATACTCTCGTGCTGTTTCTGGAGTTCATTGTTCATGGACGCCAGCACGATACACTTAGCTCCCTCACAGTCTAGATACCAGGTTTTGCAAACTTCACTGTCCACAACTTAGGAATCTGGTCCAGGGATAAGGGGAGGAACAGCGGTTGTAACATATGCTATTTTGTCATAAGTCAGTGCAATGTTGACGTTCCTTAGCCAATCTTTATAGTTCTGCCCGGTTTGTATATATTTTTCAAGTAATAGTTTTAGTCCTGTCATGGTAGCTGCTAGAGAGAGAGAAAAGAAAACACTCAGCATATGCTTCTTGCATGTTTAGATTGGTTATTAGTTTATCTAATCAGGATGGCTCCGACTGTTCCCTCAAATCCTTCTTCAAAACCTAAAGGAATAATTAGTCAGGATTTAATCACACGTCACAATACATGCTTAACCTTTCAGCCAGGCCGGTGTTGGTACTTCGAGGGAGGTTTTCCAACGCTTTCGCGAAGTTCCTTAATTAAATAACTTCTTTTCCCTGGAGGCGTAGCCCCTCTAACACCTTTCTGGACACCTACTTGGTTTATAGCATTGATTGTTAAGTGAGAAAGTTTTGTTGGAGATAGTGCCCTCATAGTCAATTATTGGATCGCAGGTCCGTGATTGCAATGATTGCGGAGGACCTATCCCGGTAGCACAGTCTTACTCGAGATGATAGTATGCTATCTGGTTTGCCTTTATCAGTCGTGTGCATGTTCAGGTGACTGATTGCATGTTACACTTTGATAGAGCCCTTAGGATCTTGCTTTACTACCAACAGTATGATGGCGATCATATACGTGAGAGTTGGGTAGTTTATATGCATATCCTTAATTGTGGTCCCTAGTCGTGGGAGTTTCGAGACAGGGCATCGATACTCCGGAGTAGACTAGTGTATACAGTCGAGACCCCGACGAGGGGGCGGTGGCCGGTCTCACAAGCCACTGGTGTCAGTTGGATCACCTAAGATGTATACAGGTGCTCATTGGGTTATGAGTACACCGGACAGGACTCGCCGGGAATCTGCTAGTTAGTATTATACCTATCGTCAGATAGCAGTTCCCTGGTGACATGTGTACAGGTTAGTTCATCGACCTGAGGTCGTCATTTGTCTCGTGTGAGTTCCCACTGTGCTTTGATTTCTACCCTACCACGGCTCAAAGGAGTCGTGCAAACAGGTAGTTTTTGGGTACAGTCCCGAGCCATATGGACGCACGTGAGCGGATCGGCAGGGGATTCGTCTCTCCCGGTATTGGGGGCGAGGTCGTGCAGTGTCTAGGAGAGCCATTACACAAAGTCCATGGCCATGGCAGGAGATTTACTGGTAGGTACTCCAGTAGTATCTCAGGGTGTGATTGGGCTTCACTCCGACACGACTTATACTGCTATTGGGGGTCTGACGTTACTAGCCCCCTAGGCAGGATATGCGATACTCATTGACGAACGGACCGGACTGTATATACATAGTCACTGTTAGGCTCAGTAGGGTTTTCCGGATGAGTGCGCTCATCGGCATCCCTTGAGGTCAGTCCATGGGCAGCCGTTACGCATTGCTAGTGCAGCTGACGGTTTGTGGTTAAACCCACTGCCAGGGTGCTGACGAGTCATTAGAGTCCCCCACAGACAGTTTCCCAAGTTCGGGCGAAACGTTGTAGAGGCCGTATGGTTTTATGGCAGGGTTCGGAAAATGCACGTGCGTTTACGCACGTGTCGATTTTCGGACAGATGATACTGGTCGGCTTTGGTTTAAGCCGGATCCGAGTATTATATTGAGTAGGTATAATATCTTTGTCTCAGTTGCATTTGTATTCGGTCGTAATACAAATGCGGGTATATTTATACAGTTTCGGGGTTATCCTGAAAGTCGTTTCAGGATCACTTTTGGAAGTTGCCAGTTTCCAGTTTTCTATCAGCCGTCTTTTAACATTTGGTTAAAGGCGGATTTATCTTTTCTTCAGATATGATGAGTCATGCTTCTAGAAGATTCTAGAAGGTTCTAGATTGGGTGAGGTGTCGTGTGACTCATGCTTTGTAATCAACCATTTCTTGTTATGCTTAAGATCTTTTTGCTAGATATTTAGTTTGTGTTCATATTATGATAAGGATGTTTTGTTATGGTTACCTCCTTATCTCCTCCTACACTCACCCTCCTCCTTCATATATGAATGGAAGGCCTCCTCTCTCTTTCACTCACTCTCACTTGTTGGTTTCATTTTAGAGAGAAAAGATTATGATAGGTTTTATCGGTGTATGGAATTTCACAGTCCATTTCATTCCATCACCTGATTTCCACGGCAACTTCATTAACCGATCGTCCACGGATTTGGACGAAGTGAGACAAAGTGATCTACTCATTCTCTACATCATTCTTGGTTGTTTCTTTTAGCAAACTTGACGATCGAGTTGCCTCGAGTCAGAGGCGGGAGCCCGTTTAAAGAACCGATCATGTGGTGCCACCTCGACGAGGAGATCGGAGATCGACGAGATCGGAGCAGCCGCAACGGAGCGTGGGATGATGGTTGAAGAACGAAGGACTCGGATCGTTCGGTATAACCATTCTACACTCTTTACAGTTTGTTAGTTTAGCAATAATGGCAGATCCGGGTTAAAGTTTACGATAGCGCCAAGTTTAAAAGTTTTGTTCCGCATTTTGGCGTCTGTAGACTGCCGGGGCGCTAGCGTAGACTTACAGTGGTATCAGAGCCTCACCATTTTGCTATACTAACTTGTGCTAACGCGTTTAAAACTTTGATCCGACCGGAAAACTAAAAACTGCAAATTCCTAGCCGACAGTTTCTGTTGTTTTTAAACGGTGTCGAAAATTAATTCTGCATATCTTAAAAATCCGTGCAGGGTTTTTTGAGCGTACGGACAAAATTTGGGCACGCAATCTTACCAGAGAGCCGCGGATTAGCGGCCAAAGCCATGGTTTGGCCGCCCATCCGCGGCCGTTCTAGAAGATCAGTGAACCAAATTTTTTCTGTGGGTTCCTGTTGGGATTTTGGGGTTTTTAGTATATATAATTTTGGCCCAGGTTTTGTTACTGTTCACCAGTAAGCAGTGGGGCCCACTTTTTGATAATTGGTCTTTGGTCGATCGTAATTTAAACACGTTAGTTTACAGTGCTTACATTATATCTCCGACCGGGAATGTCATTTGATCGGTAAACTGCGTTTAATTGCTATAGTTCTTTTAGACGGGTTTGCGAACGTGACATTCGCGTTGATGTTCTGTGTTGTGCTGTGATGTTGCGGATTTGTCGTGGTGGATAGCGGTGTGCAATGGTAGTACAGTTTGTGTTTATTTGTACATTTGATATTGCGGGGCGAGCGTCCAACTTGTGGACAGCCGTCACTGCCTGTTGTATAATATTCTTTTGGGGCACGACCAGGTTGCGGTCGATGTACCTATTGTACTATTTTTCATTACTGTACTAGGTTTTACCCCGCGACGGAGTGCACGGATAGCCGGGTTCGGGAAAGCAACGGGTCCGCATCTCATGGCTTTGAGAGGCAGAGAGACCCCACTTCAGAATTGGCAGACTATTCGCCGCACTCGTAGGGGGTACAGGTTGACCCAAGGAGGGGTGCTCAATTTACCGGATTCCGTGAAGTGCCGGGTGTTCCATTCACTATGCTGTGGGGACTACCTCACTTCAGGTTTTGGCGGGTAACTTGCCGCACCCGTAGGGGTCTAGGTTTCATTGCACAGGCTATCCACACGACAGGGGAACGTCGGGTTTCAGCAGCGGCTCTGTGAAACCCGGGGATCCCAGATTATCTGTATTGTTCTGTGATGCTTAATACTTTTCTGTAATGTTGCATATTATCACGCCTGGAGCGATTATGTATATTGGTTTATATACTATTAGATGTTGTCTATGTTTTACACCCGCGCTAGTCCAGTCGCCGCTCTGTCGTTAGTTAAGTAACCTAACGGGTGATGACGGTACCCAGTGACGAATGCGGATGGCATATACGTACATTTTATTTTCGTTCTTTTCTGGTGTGATAATTGATGGGACTGCGTTGATTCTGATCAATGCAAAGTAAAACAAACCTGTATACAGTTGTTGGAACAATTTAAAAAGTGTTATTGCAAAGACGTTTTCTTTTGTTATGCATAGCGGTATTCAGTGGAATATCCAGCACCTCATTCGACGGGGCAAGGGCCGATATCCCTTCACCGGGACTGACCCCTTAGGCAGAAGTTTGCGTCAGAGTAATAACTTCACTATAGTCGATTACATGTTGCTTTGCATAGCGGTATTCAGTGGAATATCCTGCACCTCATTCCACGAGGAAAGAGCCGAGATCCCTTTACCGGGAGTGACCTCTTTAGCAAAAGGTTTTCGCCACTATATTTTAAAAAGCTATCAGGTTCCTTCAGCGATATCAAGTTCACTACGCTAAAGGTTTTTCGCCAAAAACCAGTCGTAGCCCTCCGTCACTTCTTTTGGGTATTCAGTAGTATTCAAGCTACGTATTTTGACCAACGCCAAGGCATAGTGTTTGGTAGCTGCTGGGTATTCAATTGTTGCATAGATAGATGAGTCAGTTTGGGACAGTCGTTCTGCCATTTTGGCCAACGTCAAGGGCATGTACGGGTGGGTTCAAATTGGCAAGATAGTGACGGGTAGAACTTGGCATGTGACTTATGACATTTTGACCAACGCCAAGGTTATAAGAGCATGGGGCAAAAATGATATCAGGAGTTTCTAAAGAAACTGAAACTTGCCGAGTATGCGCATACCTTCTGGAGTATGAGTAACGTGGATGCATTCCATCACGTTATCATGCGATGAGAGTTGGATCCTGATTCCCACTGATGAGTTGGTTTACTCTTCGGGTGATCCCGATTGATTCTTCTTTAGGTTTGGAGGAGAATTTGACAGGACAGTGGGAGGTTTCCGGATTAGATAAAATGATGACCATTCTGATCTAGGTTAGAGTGCACGCTGAGTGTTTCTTTTCTCTCTCTCTCTTTGGCAGCGACCTTTGACCGACCCTAGACTATGACTCAGTAACCAAGTTGACCGAACCTTCTTAAAATACTGGCTTTTGGATTGTCTGAGTTGCATAAGTCATTGCCACTCCCTCTTCTACCCTTTGAATTTCTCAGAACACCCGTATTACTACGGATATCCACTTCCATTGGATAGAGCCATCGTATGGTTATATACGAACTCGAAGGGACTTCTTCGAGGATGGATCAAGGTTCAGGAGAAATAGAATTGGTTTATTCAGTTGTCTTTTATTATCACCTTCTCTCAGGTTGCGAGAGCTCCTTGGTTTAGGAGAGTACACCTATTACGCCTATTGGATAGTCTTATTCCAAACCATAGGCTGGTGCCGAAAGGTAGGGAATGAAGAAAACCAATTAGCCTAAGTAGGGTGTGCAGAAGGTAATATGTAAAGACAAAATAAAGGGATTAGAAAGAGGGCAAAGTAAATTGCGACTGATATCATTCACGACCAAAACCGCGTACTTCATCGCCGCTCCTATTTCACCTTTAAAAGAATAAGGTATTATTCAGTTGTCTTTTATCGTCACCTTCTCTCGAGATGCGAGTACTCCTTGGTTTAGGAGGGTACACCTATTATGCTTACTGGATAGTCTTCTTCCAAACCATAGGCTGGTGCCGAACGGTAGGGAAGGGAGAAAACCATTTAGCCTAACGATGGTATACAGAAGGTAACGACTAAAGACAAATAAAGGGGATTTGGAGAGATGGCAAAGAGATATACGGTTGAAGTCATGAATTGGATTATGGAAGAGGCATTACTATGAATACCAGGATACCCCTACGAAACATTTTCATGTTTCAGTGCATTGTTAAAGAAAAACCGTTTTCCCGATTAGACACTTACTCCAAGGGTATGTATTTACCAGGTTTTATTATCATATCTGTATGGTTTTACAGATGATGAGTGGGTGTAAGATATTGGGAATTAGGTGATTATCCTCATTATATCGGAATTCGTTGTAATTGGTGATATTTGAGGAAATTGCCAGGGTACAGTTTTCTACCTACGACGCACAGGTTTTGAGTTGTTTAAACTCAGCGGACTTATACAGAGTATTGTATGTTGTCCAGTGTCCATCAGGACAAAGGGGTAGGTCCTCGTACTATGTTCTGTTTACTTATAACTTCTCTAGCATTTAGACAAGTGTTTCGTAGAAATACAAGGTCTAAGTTTTGAGAAGTTGTGGGTATAAGAATAAAGTAGAGAACCAGGTATCACAAGTATCGGGATTCTTCAAAGAGATCGAAGATGTAGATTCTTGTGATTGGTATTCAGATGATAGTGATGGTTTTGAGAAACGTGTTTCTCTTTCAGGTTACTCATAATTGGATGGATTCCTAAGTTGAGTAATGCTGATTAGCCTCTTTCCATTAAGTTGATATGCACTGGAGACAGATGCATGGATTGAATATGGTTCCAATTAAATAAGTGCCAAAGTTTCTATATTGGATATAGAATGGATCGTACCTTAAAAGAAATTAAGGTACGGGGAGTTGTCCAGCTTATGATTAAAACCAAACACTGGATAACTCAGGGCACGTTTCTGTAATGGCTGTTTGTGGGTTGACCCTGGCTATGACGAGGGTTGATATTCTACCATTTGGAAGATCAATAGTGATATTGTTCTTGACTCGCCACAGTTTTAGTAAAAAATGGATCTTTTTCAGAAAACAGTAGTGGGAGTATGGTAGAACTGGAAGTGATTCCAGAACCGCGAACGATTACGGAAAATTTAATAGGACCTATACATTCAATCAGGTTTGACATTCAAATAGCCACTCCGCAGGTATGGTAGGTAACCTCAGACACCCGAGAGGTACTTCGGTAGCCTCAAGGACGGTGACAGGGAGGTTCTTATCTACCAAGACTTGACACTACTGTTGTTCCAGGATATGAGACCCGGTAGGAGGGTTGTCATAGTCAGTGGGAGCAGCGGAAGAATAGTGGGCAAGATGCTTATATCTATTTATAGACTTGAGCAGATATAGCGGAGATAGATCATCTAATTTTGATGTGACAGTCATGGGTTTGACTTCAATCAGAATAGAGGATGGATCAGTTAAGAAGGTAGTAGGGTGTGATGTCATGGTATCTGGATGACATACACAGAGTAGGAAGTAAAATTCTTATACTACGATCGGTTGTACTGTGGTTGTCACACAGTTGTTTCTCCAGACAGGATATGGATATAATATTTGACATTCTGGTTTCTAGATCTATGGTTTTAGATCTGGATTTGGGTAGTTTCCCAATGTGGGTACTTTGACAGATATTCTAATGGTTTTTGGAATAGTTGACTCCTAGCATGGTGGTGTACCTGCAGGTGATGGAGTCACCCTCTCTAAAGCTGTCGTATAGACTAAAGGGGAGAGGGATGTGCATGATTGGCAGATCACTTGCTTAGGCAATTGAGTCAATCATGAGATGTCAAGTACCACACCAAATGTTGGTTTTGCACTAGATGCAATAAGTTTGTATTAATCCAATCCTGGAGAAACATAAGGAAGCAGTTTTAGAACATTAGTACATGTTCTATGGATTTGATAACGGCAGCCTCTTTCGGGAGACGGTTATCATTCCAGGCTTCAAAGGTGACATGGATGACAGAGTGATTGTCAGAGTTTTAGTTTTCCCTCTGACGAGGGACAGTATTGTGGACAGGTGGTTCCAGAGGATACTGTGGGTGGCATGGTGCCGGATACTGATTAGGTTCAGTGATCCATACAGTCTAAGAAGTTTGGATATGGAGTTCATTTATGAACTAAGGTCCCATCAGATATCCAGACATATTCTAAGACAGGTACTACTCAATTCGGGAGATGGCTTTCTCCGCGAACTTAAGATTAAGAGAGATTCAGAAAGAAACTTCTAGGCGGATCCACTCACCGAGGCTATTTCTCGAACACAATAGTTTCTCAAACGGGCTTTGTGAAACTGATTAGTAGAGGAGTTGGATGTTCGGTTTCACACGGGCTGTGAGTAGTCGACATCGCAATATTAGCCTTGAGTGCAAGTGGGAGATTGTTGGAGATAGTGCCCTCATAGTCAATTATTGGATCGCAGGTACGTGATTGCAATGATTGCGGAGGACCTATCCCGGTAGCACAGTCTTACTCGAGATGATATTATGCTATCTGGTTTGCCTTTTTCAGTCGTGTGCATGTTCAGGTGACTGATTGCATGTTACACTTTGATAGAGCCCTTAGGATCTTGCTTTACTACCAACAGTATGATGGCGATCATATACGTGAGAGTTGGGTAGTTTATATGCATATCCTTAATTGTGGTCCCTAGTCGTGGGAGTTTCGAGACAGGGCATCGATACTCCGGAGTAGACTAGTGTATACAGTCGAGACCCCGACGAGGGGGCGGTGGCCGGTCTCACAAGCCACTGGTGTCAGTTGGATCACCTAAGATGTATACAGGTGCTCATTGGGTTATGAGTACACCGGACAGGACTCGCCGGGAATCTGCTAGTTAGTATTATACCTATCGTCAGATAGCAGTTCCCTGGTGACATGTGTACAGGTTAGTTCATCGACCTGAGGTCGTCATTTGTCTCGTGTGAGTTCCCACTGTGCTTTGATTTCTACCCTACCACGGCTCAAAGGAGTCGTGCAAACAGGTAGTTTTTGGGTACAGTCCCGAGCCATATGGACGCACGTGAGCGGATCGGCAGGGGATTCGTCTCTCCCGGTATTGGGGGCGAGGTCGTGCTGTGTCTATGAGAGCCATTACACAAAGTCCATGGCCATGGCAGGAGATTTACTGGTAGGTACTCCAGTAGTATCTCAGGGTGTGATTGGGCTTCACTCCGACACGACTTATACTGCTATTGGGGGTCTGACGTTACTAGCCCCCTAGGCAGGATATGCGATACTCATTGACGAACGGACCGGACTGTATATACATAGTCACTGTTAGGCTCAGTAGGGTTTTCCGGATGAGTGCGCTCATCGGCATCCCTTGAGGTCAGTCCATGGGCAGCCGTTACGCATTGCTAGTGCAGCTGACGGTTTGTGGTTAAACCCACTGCCAGGGTGCTGACGAGTCATTAGAGTCCCCCACAGACAGTTTCCCAAGTTCGGGCGAAACGTTGTAGAGGCCGTATGGTTTTATGGCAGGGTTCGGAAAATGCACGTGCGTTTACGCACGTGTCGATTTTCGGACAGATGATACTGGTCGGCTTTGGTTTAAGCCGGATCCGAGTATTATATTGAGTAGGTATAATATCTTTGTCTCAGTTGCATTTGTATTCGGTCGTAATACAAATGCGGGTATATTTATACAGTTTCGGGTTATCCTGAAAGTCGTTTCAGGATCACTTTTGGAAGTTGCCAGTTTCCAGTTTTCTATCAGCCGTCTTTTAACATTTGGTTAAAGGCGGATTTATCTTTTCTTCAGATATGATGAGTCATGCTTCTAGAAGATTCTAGAAGGTTCTAGATTGGGTGAGGTGTCGTGTGACTCATGCTTTGTAATCAACCATTTCTTGTTATGCTTAAGATCTTTTTGCTAGATATTTAGTTTGTGTTCATATTATGATAAGGATGTTTTGTTATGGTTACCTCCTTATCTCCTCCTACACTCATCCTCCTCCTTCATATATGAATGGAAGGCCTCCTCCCTCTTTCACTCACTCTCACTTGTTGGTTTCATTTTAGAGAGAAAAGATTATGATAGGTTTTATCGGTGTATGGAATTTCACAGTCCATTTCATTCCATCACCTGATTTCCACGGCAACTTCATTAACCGATCGTCCACGGACTTGGACGAAGTGAGACAAAGTCATCTACTCATTCTCTACATCATTCTTGGTCGTCTCTTTTACCAAACTTGACGATCGAGTTGCCTCGAGTCAGAGGCGGGAGCCCGTTTAAAGAACCGATCATGTGGTGCCACCTCGACGAGGAGATCGGAGATCGACGAGATCGGAGCAGCCACAACGGAGCGTGGGATGATGGTTGAAGAACGAAGGACTTGGATCGTTCGGTATAACCATTCTACACTCTTTACAGTTTGTTAGTTTAGCAATAATGGCAGATCCGGGTTAAAGTATACGATAGCGCCAAGTTTAAAAGTTTTGTTCCGCATTTTGGCGTCTGTAGACTGCCGGGGCGCTAGCGTAGACTTACAAGTTTCCCGAGAGTAATCCTACTCATCTGTGGGATCGGGATCCAACTATCATTGCATGATGTACTAGATGGAAGCCACTCTAGTCACCACACTCCAGAAGATATGCTAAATCTGCAAGTTTCCTTTATGTTTGAAACTCCCGATATGATTTTTACCCCAAGCTCCTATGACCTTGACGTAGGCCAACAAATCATAAGACGCAAGTCAAGTTCTACCCGTCGTTGTCCTGATTAATTTAGGAATATCGTACATGCCCTTGACGTAGGCCAACAAGGCTGTACGTCTGTCCTATACTAATGCATCTATCTGTGCAACAAATAAGCAAATCACACTGCTACCATCCACTATGCCTTGACGTAGGCCAATAAGCATAGCATGAATACGATGTGCTGTCTATTTGAAACGACGGTGGGTTACGGCTGGTTTTTGACAAAAAACCGTTAACGTAGTGAACTTGATATGATCGAAGGAGCCATGATAGCGTTTATTAAAAGGAGTGGTTTAAGATCCGCATTTAAAATTTGCTTTTTGAAGAAAACCGACTGGTTTTTAGAAATTGTTTCAACGATTCAGTTTATGTTTTATTTTTCTTTGCATTAAAATAATGCGTCCCATCTTTAACCTATCATTACAGATAACAACGAAAATACAACGTCCTCTTATGCCATCCGCATTCACCACGGGGTCCCGTCATCATCCGTTAGGTTACTTAACTAACGGCAGAGCGGGGGCTGGGCTAGTGCGGGTGTAAAACATAAGTGACGTCTAAATATCTATCATATATAGATATTTTACATTCGTCAGACGCAATAATAGGCATTCCAAATCACAGATAAACTTTATTGGATATGCAAGCAATCCGCGTTTCTTTTGAGCCTGTAAGAAAAGACGGATTACACAGTTGTGATGAATAGCCATTACCCCACCCTAGACCCCTATGGGTACGGCAAACTACCCGCCAAGTACCCGAAGTGAAGCGATCTCCCACAACAATGTGAGTAAGCCACTAAGCACTTCGAAATACCCGGTAGTTTGTGCACCCCACATTGGGTCTATCCTAGGAGCAAAAACAGTAAAATGAAATAATACAACGGTGGAAACAACCGCAACCTGGATGTGCCCCGCAAAATAATATTACAACTTATTACAATTACATCGAATGAATTAATACAATAACCCATCACAAAACCCCGGATAATCATCACAACAGTCCAATAGAGTTCATAATCACAAACAGTTAAAACATTACAGATATGTGTAACCCCCTGCCAACCGACATACTAGCAGTTAGGGGAGGTTTACGAACAAATAATACAGTTCACTGATATAATCAAACAAGCAAACATCGTATAATTTCGATCGATCAAACCCATTAGATTCTGCTCCAAAACTTCTCTGTAAACCTGAGACCTGAGCAAAAAATAAACCATACCAGAAAAGACAAAATATCACAGAAGATGCACAGGGAAAAACTGGGTTGAATTGGCCTGAACTCGGCCGCGGATCCGCGGCGGATCGGTGGGACAGGCCGCGGTTCCGCGGCTGCATGGCCGATTCAGGAACCCATTTTTTTCCAGTGTTCTTATAATTTCTTATAGGTTGTTATGGAGGAACCTGAAAAATATTTAGGCCTCATTTTAAAAACGACAAAACTATGTGATATCGGGGTATTTTCCGGTTCGTTTTGCGTTCGAAATTCATACGACTTTGCAAGTGAGTTAATTATTGTTTAGTAAGGCTCTGATACCACTGTAAGTCGATATGCAACACCCCACGAGTTGCGGGGAGGCGGAAATATGAAAAACGATCTTGTTCTTGAAGCATACATCGACTAACCGAAGATCTTTGCTAAACGATAATTAACAACTACCATAGAAGTTCTTAGCTACTATGTAAAGAGATTATACCTAATGATACGTGTCCTTCGCCTTTACGATCTCTTCGTCCTCCTCGGCCTCCTCCATGTGAAAAATGATCCACCCGAGAACCCTAATCCAAGCTTCACCTCAAAACTTGAGTTAACTAAGTTTCTCTAGTTGCTAATCAAAGTAACTTAGATCATATAGAGTTAGGTTATGGGATGTTTAGTCTTTTTTAATCCTTGTTCTCAACTCATGAGTTGTAGGCTTAGAGCTTGAAGAAAGAGTGAGCTTGAGGAGAGAGAAGGTGAACTAGAATAATGAAAATGAAATTGTTTCTCACTTGATATATGAAGCATAATGAATAATTCAATAAATGAATAATAACAGATTATTCATCATGCTACATAAATGTATTATGAGTGATTCCCTATGTGAGTCATTAAGCATTTAATAATGTATTAATGACATAGTGAATCACACATTATGAGTCACAATAACATTAATGACAATGCCACCTAAACCCCTCAAGTCACCATACTTCTAGAAGCTTCCCGAAAATTACGAGAACGCCCCTCCCATCCGTGAAAACACGGAAAAACTTTAGACTGTATAAATACAATAACCTGATACTAGAATCTGGCTTAAACCAAAGCCGTCTAGTAAAAACTTTCCGAATGTCGTACGTGCGTTTAAACACGTATTCGTCCGAACCCTTGTCGTAAAACCGTACGACCTCTTTATCGTTTCGCCTGGAGTTGGGAAAACTCTGTGTGGGACTCTAAAAACTCGACTACTACGCTGGCAGTGGGTTTAACCACAGACCGCAAGCGGCACTAGCTGTACGCAGCGGTCCCCAGGTAGATGTCGATAAGAAGGCAGATGAGGAAACCCATCCGAAATCCTACTGAGCCTTTCCGTGACAATATCCGTGCAGTCCGGTCTGTTCGTCTACGAGTATCGCATGTATGGTCTAGGGAGGTGGTAAACGTCAGACCCCTAATAACCGTGCAAGTCGTGTCGGTATGGCTCAATCACCATCCGAGAATCTACTGATCAATCTATCAGTAATTCGCAATCAGCCCTGGCCAAGGACTTATGGTAATGACCAACCGATCACCGTGCGATATCAACTCCCTTTACCGGGAGAGACGAATCCCTAAAGTCACTCACTGCCTCCACGTGGCTCGGGACTGTGCCCAACTAAAACCTGTTTGCACGACTCCTTTGAACCGTGGTAGGGTAGTAATCAAAGCACAGTGGTAATTCACACGAGACAAATGACGACCTTAAGTCAACGGACTATCTGCACACATGTCACCTGAGAACTGCTATCTGACGTTAGGTATAAATACCATCCAGTCAGTTCTCGGCGAGTCCTGTCCGGTGTACTCACACCCTGTGAACATCTGTATACAATCTTAGGTGCACTCCACCAATGGCTGCGGGACCAATCCATCGCCCTTCCTCAGGGTCTAGATATGTATACACCAGTCTACTCTGGAGTATCGATGCCCAGTCTCGATACTCCTGTGACCAGGGACATCTAAGGATGTGCCTATTGACTATCCAGCTCCCACTAGTATGACTGCCATCACAACGCCGGTAGTCAGGCAAACCCCCTATGGGCTTTATCAACATGTATATATATATATTAATACTACGCAAAATATATCATATGTTAAGATAAAGACAAACCAAATAGCGTACTATTATATTAAGCATGACTGTCATGTACATACATATCCCTAGCATCCTATACAATGAAGGCCTCTAGGGCATATATATCCAACACTTTTGCGGCATCGCTTGCAACAATGTATTCAGCCTCCATCGTCGAGTCTGCGATGGTATCCTATTTGGAACTCCTCCAACATACCGCCCCTCCGTTGAGGGTAAACACAAAACCCGAGACAGACTTGCTGTCGTCCTTGTCACTCTGGAGGCTTGAATCGGTATAGGACTCGACCCTGAGGTCTCCATTACAGTAAACCAGGAACATCTCTTTAGTCCTCTCAGGTACTTGAGATTGTTCTTCACTGCCGTCCAGTGGTTCTCACCCGGGTCTGACTGATGCCGGCTCACCATGCTTAGTGCGTAAGCTACATCTGGCCTTTTACTTAGAATCGCATACATTATAGATCCTACCGCCGAAGCGTAGGGTATAATGCTCATGTGAACCCTCTCCCCGTCAGTCTTGGGAGACATGTTCTTTGAGAGGGTGATTCCGCGCAATGCTGGTATATTACCGCGTTTGGAATCATCCATACTAAATCACTTTAATATGGTCTCTATGTATCTGGACTGCGAAAGTCCCAGTAATCTCTTGGATCTATCTCTGTATATCCTGATCCCCTATATGCATGTGGCATCACCCAGGTCCTTCATGAAGAACCGTTATGACAAGAATAGCTTGACCGATTGTAGCATAGGAACATCATTTCTTATCAAAAGAATGTCGTCCACGTATAAGACTAGGAACACAACAGTTCGTCCTACAATCTTCTTATAGATACAAGGTTCATCTTCGTTCTTGATGAAATCATATTCCTTGATTGCCTCATCAAAACAGATGTTCCAGCTCCGCGATGCCTGCTTTAAACCATAAATGGATTTAAGCAACTTGCACACCTTCCCGCTACTCCCACTGTCTACAAAACCTTCTGGCTGATCCATATAAACGCACTCTTCCAAACTGCCATTTAGAAAAGCCGTTTTTGTTAGTTATATGTATGCCCTAGAGGCCGTTACTGTACATACGATGTATATTGTAATGGATGCTTGGACATATATAGGGAGGACTTTCTTTCTCGACATGATAGTATGCTATCTGGATGTACTTTATCTTAACATGTACTCTGATTGTCTCTATGTTACATGTTGATAAAGCCCTTAGGATATGTACTCGACTACTGGGACTATGCTGAGATCATACTAGTGGGGCCACGGTAGTCGACGAGTACATCCTATAACTGTTCCTAGTCGAGCGTGTATCGAGACAGGGCATCGTTGCACCAGAGTAGACTAGCGTATACGCATCTTGACCCATATGATGGGAAATGGATGATCCTATATCCAACGGTGTTTGACATCAAGGATCGTGTACGGGTGCTCAATGGAGACTGGGTACACTGGACGGACTCGCCGAGAACTCCCAGATGGTATTATACCTCACGTCAGATGGCAGTTCTCCGGTGACACTGGTATAGAGTAGTCTGTTGACCCGAGATCGTCATAGAGTCTTGTGTGATTCCCACTGTGCTTTGATTTCCATCATACCACGTCCAAGAGGGCATGCAAAAAGGTGGCTTTTGGGTACAGTCCCGAATCACATGGAGGCAATGAGCGATAGGAGGGGATTCGTCTCTCCCGGTTTAGGGAGTTGATGTTGTGCT
Organism: Agapanthus africanus; assembly: GCA_030015575.1. Classification (NCBI taxonomy): domain Eukaryota; kingdom Viridiplantae; phylum Streptophyta; class Magnoliopsida; order Asparagales; family Amaryllidaceae; genus Agapanthus; species Agapanthus africanus. The sequence goes on along the minus strand of JASDDO010000012.1, from coordinate 289,779,789 downwards.
GTGTTCGATTGGATATAACCGGAAATCCCTGGCCAGGGTTATTGAGATTTACTGGTAAGTGTTATCAGTAGTTTCTCGAACTGTTATAGACCTCATATCGACACGACTTATCGAGCCATTGGGGTCTGACGTTTACCACCCCTAGGCGAGATATGCGACATATCAGACGACGAGACCGGACTGTACGGGAGTGTTACTGATTGGATTCACAGGAGAATGTACAGGCTTGGTTGTTGATCTTCTGATCGCTCAATACCCGGGTGGCCGTTACGTTTAGCAGACCGCTTGTGGCTTGTGGGTGTTTGATATGATCATCACCTACTGCCGGCGTATTGACGAGTCTTTAGAGTCCTACACAGGGGTTTCCTGGCTCAAGCGAAACGGAGTAGGAGCACATATGTGATATGTGCGGGACCGAGATTAATACGGTATGAGATACCGTATTCTATTCTCTCGATTCGTGACATTGATCGGTTGTATGCGATATAGCCCGGTTATCGGATCAAGTGTTGATTCGATAAGTTGTTACACATGATATTAGTCGGTTATAGCCGGGTTATTAAATCAAGAGTTGATTTAATAATTTAATGTATAATTATATATTTGATATATTACATTACATTAACTAGTATTAGCTCACTTATGATTTATTTTCTCACTAGATTGTGCATAAGTGTATTTGTGATATATATTTGTGTACATATGATTGTGTCATGCTTGATGATACATCAAAGATGGGTGTATGAGACTTATACCAAGATTAGGGTTTTGTTTATATCTTAAGAATAACAAAAGAGAAAGGCTTTTTCAAAGTTCTCAAGCTTTCATGAAGCTTGTGGAAACATTGACAAAGTCAACTCTTTTGTCATTCTGAAGGATATTTAGTTAACCCAACCCTTAACCATATACCTTGGTCAATTCTCTACATGAGTTAAGCATGATAGCTTAACTCACCCATGGTTACATTATTGAAGAGAAATAATTCATATGATGATATTATCCTTCTTCTTCTTATTCATCAAGCTCCATGAAAAGCTTAATAGCTCTAATGGTGCCATGAGAAAAGGTGTGAGAAAATCAATTCTAAATTCAGCCCACTTCCGACTTATTCATCCTCTACCACTTGTCATGTATTAGAGTGTGTTCTCTTCATAAAGTTCTTGACCTAGTGAAGGAATAGCTTGAGTTAATGTCTCCCCGGCGTAGATCATCTTCGTCCTCGAAGTCATCGAAGCAAGCACGTTCGTTCTTCTTGTGGAGCTTCTCTAGAGTCCGGAGTTCACGATCGCAGCGAAGGGGACATCTACACGGAACTATGGAAGTGAAGGACCGGATCTACAAAGGTTGTACTCCCTCTCACTTAGTGTTAATTTGTTTAACATACTTGTTTTCGCCTAAATCCTAGTTTAAAGATCCGGCTTTGGGTTGTTCGGCACAGCTAAATTTTTAATCGGGCATGGTTGATGACTCGTAGAAACTTGTGAGCATGCCTAGCTACTCTACAGTGGTATCAGAGCCAAGCTAGTGCTTTAGGCGAAGTCTGAGCGAAGTCTAAAGTCCGATCGAACCCGAATACCCCGATGTTTACCCCTCTCTGGATAATTTTCAAAAATTTGATTTTTTCTGAATTAAAAATGCTCAGAAAAACAAGCAGGAAAAACTAAGAATTACTGTGAAGTACGGTCCTCTAAGTCGCTCACATGACCACGGAACCGCGGCCAAACCATGGGTTTGGCGGCGGTTCCGCGGCCTAAATTTGGACTTAGTCCCTCATATTTCATATATTTATTCCTAGGTCTTTTGTTGTCATTTTTTTCTGGGAAGTTTTTAATTCAACTCAAGTGTTGAGTTTTCTAGCGTTGTATTTGGGGACTCGATGATTCAATCGGATAATTTAACTTTGTTTAGTTTGTCCGAGTAATTTTTAGAAACTGTTAAAAAGTTCGAACGGATATCAATAACTCACTTTTTCCCCTGTCGGAAATTTTTTCAAAAGTTGGATTTTTTCTCGAGTTTAAGAACGTTCTAAGTCGTGCAAGTAACGCGGTGGACCCTCTAGAAGACAACAAACCTTAACTAGATTATGTGACCGTCTTGAACTGCCTCTAAACCTTAGGGTTTGGGGAAGTACGGCGTGCCACATGTGAGGCGTTGGCTTGACCCTTCTACGGCTGGACCATTGGTACTGTGGCTTGTGATGGATGTTTTTAAACTGATTTCAAGTGTTGAGATATATTGGGGAAATCTTGGGTGTTTGATTATTCGATCGGAAAGTTTAACATTGTCTATTTATCGGGAATATGATACAATAATTGGAATCCACATGTAGTTATGAGATAACTAATTTGAATGTTATAAATCTAGCAGTTCAGTCTCATTTGATCGGTTGCCACGGAATTTTGATGTGATCAAAAGTCCGTCGCAATCACGTAGCGTACGCGGATACTCGCCGGGTAAACTTAACAAACAGCCACGTCCCATAGCCCCGACCAAGTGACTATAGGAGAACCCCGTCGCCAAAAGCATCCGTTCGGGTGCTCGCGGCAGCGGTGTTCCGCCTTAGTGCACTTCGTCGACGGCATCCGGTGGTGCGGCCGTCTACTAAAGTTTGCGACGAGCATTCGATCAAATTATCGGGAATCCTGTTGAATTGCCCGACAAGATATTGAAAAGAGTTTTCGATAATGAGACTAAAATGCGGGATTTATAATTGTTAGGCATGCGATATCTAAGGAATTCATTTGATTAGGCATGCGATGACTAAGAAGGTTGCGGATTCCAACTGTTGTAGTTTTACACTTTCTTTTCCATGACCGTAAGCATAGTATGTGGTGTATCGCCGGCTTCGTTGCTATACATCAACGACAATTGGGATACACATACTTGCTTACGTTGATGATATGAGATATTATGTGTTGCTGTGATATGTTATATTGGATCGTCGCGTTTTGAATAGCCGGGGGTTTTATGTGAGATGAGAGTTTTTCTTTTTCATTCATGTAAAATTCATTTGTATGCAATATTCTTTTATTGGGGCACATCCGGGCTGAGGATGATGTCACCGTTGTATATTATTTACTTTTCCGCATCAGGTAGACCCAAGGCGGGGAGCACAAGTAACCGGGTTCTAGGGTCCAGTGGGAGACCATCTCGAGGAGTCGAGACCGGGTCTCCTAACCCTAGAATTGGCAGTGTTTCTTGCCGCTCTCGTAGGGGTCTAGGGATGTGGGTTTGGCTATTCATTACGACCGTGGAATTCGTTTTTTATATAGGCTCGTATTGAAAACACGGACATCCTAGTATATCCAATATTTCATATATGTTCTTCTGCTGCAATGTTCAGTGATGAGATCATATTACTGCCTGAGACGAATGTTTATATTATATATATGAGATATATGTTATATTGCAGATTTTGTTTCAAATGTGGTGCTTGTGAAGCATAATAAAATGGGACTTCATTAATGAGATTAATGAAACTAAAAGAAACCTAAAGATGTTGTAGAAACTTGTTTAAAAACCGGTAGCTCTAGTTCCTGCTTTGCATAGCTGTGTTCCTTGTAGAACATCCATCACTTTATTCGATAAGGAAAGAGCCGAGATCCCTTCACCGGGAGAGACCTCTTTAGCGAAACTAGCAGATGCTACAAACTCGGTTTGTCTTTTGATTGCTTCTATAGTTCTTGCTTTGCATAGTGGTATATATGATATACCCTACACCTTATTCGATGAGGAAAGGGCCGACGATCACTTCACCGGGGGTGACCCCTTTAGCAAAACTAGAAAAGCCTCAAAAACACTCCATTTAAAATCACTCGATTCTACAACGATATCAAGTTCATTACGCAAAAGGTTTTCATAAAAACCTATCGTAGCCCTCCGTCATTTCAGATAAGTACTAGTTAGTATTAGTGCTACGTTTGTTGACTATGTTAAGGCGTAGTGTGCGGTAGCTGATTAGTGCTATTCTGTATAAGCATATGATGCGATTGGATTAGGGTAGTCATGCGACTTTGTTGACTATGTTAAGGGTCGTGAGGGCGGGTTTAATTCAATCGGGAAATGACGGGTTGAACTTGACTAGCACTTATGATTTGTTGACTATGTTAAGGTCATATAGCTGCTAGGGGTAAAATATTATTGGGAGTTTCAAGTGTTGAAATTTGCAATGAGATTGCATGCCTTCTATGAGATAGTTGGATCCCGATACCCGCTGCGAGTAAGAGTTACTCCTGGGAGAGTTTTACACATTACAATTAGCCGATCAAGTAGGTGTCTAGAAAGGTGTTAACGGGGTTACGCCTCTGGGAAAACGATGTTTGCTTTAATTAGGTTCGTGCGAAAGCACGGGGGACCTCCCTCAAAGTACCAACACTGGCCTGGCTGAAAGATTGGCGAACTTGTAGCGTTTAATTAATACCGGCTAGTCTTTCCTTTTAGGGTTTGAAAGAAGATTTTATTAAAACAGAGAGAGACATCCTGATTAGATATATTAGATAACCAATCTAATCTTGCAAGAGCATACGCTGAGTGTTTTCTTCCCTCTCTCTCTAGGTAGCGACCATATCACGCCTTAATCAAGATAATAAAATGGATGAATTAACCGAACCCGCTTGTTATACTGAGCTGGGGAACGTTGGTCCCGCTCCAACTTATAATTGTTATAAGACAGAATAGGAAATTAGGGAATACCAGATTTCCCGTGCCGCCCAAACGAAGAAAGTGCATGCTGATGCATCATCTTCGGGTGTGTTCATTACATAGAACAGTTTCTCAGTATCCTTTACGTCCTGGGTATGAGATATCGGATCAGGATCCCGCATATGTAATCTGTTACATGGGCTACAAAAAAGTAGAGAACTGAGAACGGGTGATAAGTTTCTGTCACGACCCGAAAGTACGGAACGTGACAAAGTTAGTATCAGAGCGTAAGTTTTACCTTCCTGAGTATAGGACGATCTTGGTAGATGGAGTAGGTGACTTAAGCAGAGTGGCGTAGCGTGGGTATGATCCGCGGCATACTCACGATACGGTACTCCGCCTAAGTGACCTTAGGACAAAATTGCTTGTATTTCCCTTCTTGATTCCTTGCATTCCTTGATTCAATTGCAATGTTCTTATCGCTCCAGTTTCTTATTCCAAATTCGATGCCGCCAAAGACTACGAGAGCTCAGCGGGCTGCCGCTAGGGATGAGATTAGAGCGGGCTCGTCTGAGGCAAGGATCGAGCGGGATGATAAGCCTACCCTTCCGGGTCATATTGATCCGCCTTATCCAGACCGTATTGCCAGATTAGAGGCCGGCATGCAGGAGTTGCGACAGATGATGGGATCTTTAGTTGAGTCGAGTCGGCCACGAAGGTCCGAGGACGTTCCTTCCATCGCACAGACCACGATGGTACCTGCTGCACAGATGGTCGCTCCTGCTACTACTGCGACTATCCCTGTTTCACTACAGGAGTTTATGAGATTGAGACCTCCAGCTTTTATCGGTACGGATGCGGCAGAGGACCCACAGGCATTTCTTGATAGGATGGCTCGGATTTGCCGTTCGTTGAGGTGTTCTGATGATAGATTGGTGGAGTTCGCGAGTTTTCGTCTGGAGGGTCTTGCCCAGACATGGTACGATTCAGTAGAGAGAGGCCGAGCTGCAGGTCTACCTTCAATGACCCGGGATGAGTTTACAGCTGCATTTCTTGCCCGTTTTCTTCCGGAGAGTGTCTGAGATGCTCGCGCCCGTAGTTCCGAGTCTCTGCGTAAGACTCCTGGGATGACTGTGTCGGAGTATGATATACAGCTTACCCAGTTTTCTCGATATGCTCCGTACCTAGTAGACACAGAAGAGAAGAGAATAAAGAGGTTTGTGCGAGGGCTTGATACACAGCTATTCCTTGCCATCGGCACCCAGCACTTTGATACATACGCAGCCGCGATGGATGCAGCCTTACTTTTGGAAGACCGTATTTCTGAGACTCCGGTCGTTTCTGGGCCGAAGAGGATCCATACTGATACGCCAGCTCAGCGAAAGATGGGTAGACATCGTGATAGATTATTTCCGGGAGATGGTGGATGCAGAGGATTGAGACGAGGTCAGTTATTTGGTTCTTATCCACAGACCCAGCAGTCGTCTCCAGGATGTTTTCGGTGTGGGAGTCAGTACCACCGTGTCAGAGACTGTACCATGGGACGCCAGGGCGCGGCGACAGTCCCGCATATGACCTTACCACCCACACCACCTCCTCAGAGAGCTCTACTACCTACTCCTGATGATGCTCCAAGCCAGCCAGATGTTTCTAGAGGCCGTGGGCGTGGCGGTCCAGTTCAGAGAGGACGAGGCGACAGAGGCAGAGGCCGAGGTAGAGGCAGAGGACAGCCAGCTATTAGTGGTGGACAGGCCCGAGTGTTCGCGTTGACTCCTCAGGATGCACAGGCATCCAATGCCGTCGTGACAGGTACTCAGCCAGTATGTTCTTTTGATGCACGGGTATTATTTGATCCAGGCTCCACACATTCCTATGTATCCACGTACTTTGCACCGCGGTTGGGCCGAGAGTCTTCTCCGTTAGATCAGCCGCTTGTCGTTATTACACCGGTAGGCGAGTCTTTTGTTGCCCGTTTTGTGTACCGATCGTGTTCCGTTCGTATCGGGGAGAGAGATTCTTCAGTTGATTTGATTCACCTCGATATTCTAGACTTTGACGTTCTTCTTGGTATGGACTGGCTAGCCACCTTTTATGCATCCGTGGACTGCCGTGAGAAAGCTGTCAGATTCAGTTTTCCTGGTGAGCCGGTTCTTGTTATTCGGGGAGATCGTAGCGCTACCCTTCCCAGCTTGATTTCTTCTCTGCGCGCTGGTCAGCTCTTGAGGAAAGGGTGTCAAGGATTCTTAGCCTATGTTTATGATACTAGCTCCACAGAGGTTCCGTTGGACCAGGTCCCTGTAGTGAGAGAGTTTCCTGATGTATTCCCTGACGAGCTGCCTGGTCTGCCACCAGAGCGCGAGATTGAGTTCTGTATCGACTTGATCCCCGGCACGGGGCCTATCTCTATTCCGCCTTATCGGATGGCCCCGGCGGAGCTTAGAGAGCTGAAGGATCAGTTACAGGACTTGCTGGACAAAGGGCTTATCCGACCGAGTGTGTCACCTTGGGGTTCTCCCGTCTTGTTTTTTAGGAAGAAGGACGGAAGTATGCGTTTATTCATTGATTATCGTCAGCTGAACCGGGTTACTGTGCGGAACAGATATCCCCTACCCCGCATTGATGACTTATTCGATCAGCTCCAGGGTGCAGGGTTTTTCTCGAAGGTTGATTTACGGTCAGGTTATCACCAGTTGCGTGTTCGGAAGGAGGATATTCCGAAGACCGCTTTCCGTACTCGATATGGTCATTATGAGTTCTTGGTGATGTCGTTCGGGCTCACCAATGCCCCGGCAGCATTTATGGATTTGATGAACCGTGTATTCATGCCGTATCTCGATCAGTTCATTATTGTGTTCATTGAAGACATCTTGGTTTATTCTCGGAGCCAAGAGGAGCATGAGCAGCACTTACGTATCACATTGCATACTTTGAGGGAGCATCAGCTGTTCGCCAAATTTTCCAAGTGCGCATTCTGGTTAGACAGTGTCGACTTCTTGGGTCATATGGTGACGAGAGATGGTATTTGTGTGGACTCGAAGAAGATCGAGGCAGTTCAGCGTTGGCCTAGACCGGTATCAGTTACAGAGGTTCGCAGTTTTCTAGGTCTGGCCGGCTATTATCGACGTTTTGTCCAGGATTTCTCCCGCATTGCTGCACCGTTGACCGGATTGACCCGGAAGGGGGTTCCTTTTGATTGGACCCAGGCATGTGAGGATAGTTTCCAGCAGTTGAAGACTCGTCTGACTACTGCACCAGTGTTAGCATTGCCTTCAGGATCAGGCGGGTTCGTGGTATATTGTGATGCTTCTCGAGTGGGGCTGGGCTGTGTATTGATGCAGCACGACAGACTTATCGCGTATGCTTCTCGGCAGCTGAGGAAACACGAACAGAACTACCCCACCCATGATTTAGAGATGGCTGCAGTGGTATTTGAACTTAAGATCTGGAGACATTACCTATACGGTGAGTCGTGCCAGATATTCACTGGCCACAAGAGTTTGAAGTATATCTTCCAGCGGCGAGATCTGAACCTGAGACAGCGCCGTTGGATGGAGTTGGTGAAGGATTATGACTGCGAGATTCTATACCATCCGGGCAAGGCGAATGTGGTGGCAGATGCTTTGAGTAGGAGGCCCGGAGGTAGCTTATCTTGTTTGAGCGCAGTACAGAAGCAGTCGACGGCGGATTGGCACGTTTTATGTAATAGCAGAGTGCAGTTCGAGTTCACTCCTACAGGGGGACAGCTGGCCCATTTCAGAGCACGCCCACAGTTACTTGACCGTATCGGCGAGGCACAGTCCGGCGATGCCCGTATCTTAGAGATTATTGATCAGATTCGGCAGGGCAGAGTTTCTGAGTTCGTGATTGATGATCAGGGGATACTTCGATTTGGGACTCGACTGTGCGTGCCAGATTCAGAGGGACCGAGGTGTGATATTCTCGAGGAGGCACATAGATCAGTATACAGTGTGCATCCAGGTTCCACCAAGATGTACCATGATTTGAGAGAGGTTTACTGGTAGGACGGGATGAAGAGGGATGTTACAGACTTTGTGTCGAGATGCCTGACTTTTCAGCAAGTCAAGGCCGAGCACCAAAGGCCAGCAGGCGAGTTACAGCCATTGCACATCCCTGAGTGGAAGTGGGAGCAGGTCTCCATGGACTTCATTGTGGGTCTACCCAGGACCAGTCGAGGGTATGACACTATTTGGGTGATTGTGGATCGACTGACGAAAGCGGCTCACTTTCTGCCAGTGAAGACCACTTTTGGATTTTCTCAGTATGCCCAGGTTTATATTGATGAGATAGTGCGACTGCATGGCGTTCCGACTTGCATCGTGTCCGACCGGGGCACCCAGTTTACCAGCCGATTGTGGCAGAAACTTCAGGAAGCATTGGGCACTCGATTGAGTTTTAGCACAGCCTTTCATCCGCAGACTGACGGTCAGTCGGAGCGTACTATTCAGACTCTTGAGGACATGCTCAGAGCTTGTGTTTTAGATTTCGGTGGTAGCTGGGATCGTCATTTGCCTTTGATCGAGTTTTCCTACAATAATAGCTTCCAGGGGACGATTCAGATGGCACCCTTCGAGGCTTTATATGTGAGGAGATGTCGATCGCCCGTGTATTGGACAGAGCTCTGGGAAAGCAGTATTTTGGGGCCGCAGATTGTACAAGAGACGACCGAGAAGATATAGTTGATTCGGGACAGGATGAGAGCGGCACACAGCAGGCAGAAATCATATACTGACGGGCACCGTCGCCGACTCGAGTTCGCTGTTGGCGATCATGTTTTCCTGAAGGTCTCTCCGATGAAAGGTGTGATGAGATCTGGGCGAAAAGGTAAACTGAGTCCTAGATATGTTGGTCCTTTCGAGATCCTAGAGCGTGTTGGTCCAGTCGCTTATCGGTTAGCTCTTCCGCCCAGCTTCCCCGATGTTCACCCCGTATTCCATGTCTCGATGCTCCGCAAGTACCTTCATGATCCTTCCCATGCGATTCAGCACCAGACGATCCAGCTAGAGCGTGATCTTTCATTCACCGAGCAGCCGGTGGTCATTCTGGATCGGCAGGTGAAGAAATTGAGGTCGAAGGTTATACCGTCCGTCAAAGTCCTTTGGCTTTACCCGAACAGCGAGGAGGTCACCTGGTAGACCGAGGTCGAGATGATGAAGAGATATCCCCATCTTTTTGAAGGTACGCATAGTTAAATTCTAAATTCGGGGACCGAATTTCTTTAAGGTGGGATGATTGTAACTCTTGGAAAATCGTTTAGGCAGTTTTTCGGTAATCGGCTAATTTTTCGGCTTTTTCCGTAAAAAGTCAAAATAGGTATTTTTCATTGTAGACCTAATTATACAAAATTTAAATATTATATTACTATAAATTGGTCACTAAAATGCCATTTATAATTTTCTAGTAAAATAAAAAAAATTCGTAATTAATTATTTTTTTAAATTATTTTAAGCTTTTAAAAATACATTAAATTAGTGATAAATACAAATTTAATTAGGTAAATTTCATAATTAGGAATCGTCTGGATGGCGCGAGGCACCCCCTAGTTGGGATTACCCTATTTCTTGGAAGACTTGTGTTGCTAGTTAGCTTACCCCTTTATTTACATTGCATACCCTCATAGCTAACCGTATACTAGATTGCATGGACATTCATATACACATATGCGATATCACTTCGTAGGACACGAACACCATTACCATTGGCATCTGTTGCATGCGCACTATTCATATGACACACACGCCTTTGGTAATTGCCATGCTACGTGCACTGTAAAACCTGTTTAGCTTAGTATCGCCACTTGCATCATACATGATATATGAAATTGCATAGCATGTATATACCTCGCATCATCATCATACTTATATAGAATTCTAGTCACAATTCACATCACATACCTTGATATCATAGACATTTATCATATATAACATGTTGGACATTATGATTTTCTTGTGGATTTCAGTATTGCTGGGATTTCTGGATTTTTGGGGAAAACCGCAAGAATTTAACAAAAGCTTATATTTATCATTTTTAAAATAAAGTTGCGGTTTTCTCGTGATTTATGTGTCGTCCACCATGAGTTTTCATGTTTTCTGTTGGATTTCGAGACCCGATTCGAGGAGTGGATGAACCGTCTCGGGTACATGGTGGGCCCGGTATGGTATCCCGGGACAAGAAGATCGAGTTGTGGACGATGAGCCTGGCAGGGGAAGACTACCTACCAGTGATGTCTGGCGCGACAGATATCCGGAGGATACCAACCGTTGTTGTGAGATTTGATGATATGGGCCGATACGGACTGACGGAGCCCGATATTTTGAGACATTGATACAGTGAGATATTGAGACAAATATGATTTCATATTTGGTGTCGATGCTTGACACTGGTTTTCAGATGATTTCTTGATGGTACTTAGCTATTATACAGATATTCATTTTCTAAAGTTAAGAATGCAGTACCCTTAGCATTTAAAACACTTAAAGATTTAGTAATGACATTGCATACATGTGCATGCATACTAGAGGTATTATAACACATATGGACATACATGTTGTGACGCATTGCATGCATTCTTACGATTTCCTTATTAGATGTTATATTCTACTCACGAGCTGGCAACTCACACCCGTTGTGCCACAGTGTCTTGCAGGTCGGACTCATCAGTCTTGTAGCGGCGCCTATCTTATCATCAGCTCCTTTTACTCAGACTCGCGACATCGCCCGTAGGTGGGTTGCGAGCACACTTTATTTCTTTTTGCTCCATCATTGTATCTAGTATTCTCCATCTACCACTTTCTATTTGTATATGCGACCTAGTGATGAGACTGAGAGATTTGTATATATGTGGTTTCTGTTGGGTCGAGCTCACTTGAGCCGACGTTGTGTTTTCTGGTATTTTGCATTTCTTTTATGCTCTTTTTATTGATATTACTTATATATTGCGTGTGGTTGTGATCCGCCTTGGGCGAAGAGCTAGCTCCCGCTTAGGGATGCCATTTTAAGATTACAGGTTATATATATCTTGTTGTACCCACTTTGGGGGATAGAAAATACAGGGGAGACTCTGCCGAAATTTTCGGAAATTTTTGATGTTTTAAAAAAAGGGATTCTATGCAACTTAATCGATTTAAAAACAGTTTTCATTAAAGGTTTTCCTTCACTCTCTTTTGATTTTGGTTTAGATTCTTCTGGGCTTTGGCTGACTTAGGTTACGGTACGCCTTTAGACGTCTCGTAATCTAAGTGCCAGTCACGTTCCGTACTTTCGGGTCGTGACTGTTTCATGAGACAGAAAACGGTGCAAGTGTTGCAGCCAAGTCTGTTGGTCACTATCACCCTGTATTACCAGAATACATTGATTCTGAACGAATGTTATTAGATACCGAACCTGATATACAACATCATATCAGTCTCTTTATTAGTAAAGAAAGAATATAATTTTGTATTGTTGGATAATGTTTTGAACATTTCCTATATTAAGAGTTGATCGGTGCAGGCACGTTATCTAAAAGCATTGACGTTCTAAATCAAACTACAGTTCTTAGTATACAGAACACACACACGAGAGGATGAGTTCAGAAATGAACGAATTCTTCTTGAGGCATTGTAGACTAGGTCATATAAATGCGACCCGACTAGCTAAGTTACATTTAGATGCATATTTAAATCTGTTTGAATTTACATCTTATGAAACTTGCCGGTCATGTCACAAAGATAAGATGACCATAGCTCTGTTTATTAGAAACAGAGAAAGAGTTAGTGAACTCTTGGGATTGATACATGCTGATGTATGAAAGACTCATGTCTACACATGCCAAGACCGGTTCTTTGTACTTCATTACATTCTCTGATGATCTCTCAAGATTCAGACATATGTTCCTGTTGAAACACAAGTCCGAACCTTTTGAGATATTCACAGAATGTAAGTTAGAATTAGAGAACCAAAATACGGGTATAAGTATTATGTCCTTTGATGAGATCAAGGAGGAGAATACTTGAGCACGGAATTCCAGGACTATTCTAAAGGAGAATGAGATTCTCTCTCAGCATTACTCCTCCGTATACACCACAGCACGTCGGTGTATCGGGGCGGAGCAATAGCACCCTATGTGATATGGTGTGCTCTATGATGAGTACTACTGAGTTTCCTATTTCCTTTTGGGAGTTATGCACTAGAGAAGCTTCATACCTATTGAATAGGGTTCAAATCAAATCAGTTTCCTACCACTTCATATGTGATATGGAAAGGGAAGAGCCCATATCTTAAGTTTGTTAAGATTTGGGGTTGTCCGGACTATGTCTAAAAGCAAAATCCGTACAAGCTCGAGGCAAGGTTTGTTATGTAGAACTGGAAAGGTTCCAGCTATACAAACTGCAGCTCATGATTTGGTAGAACCAAAGGATTCAATAGTTTTCAACGAACCTCAGCCTCTCCGCCGATCTAATAGGGTTCCTCACCCACCTGAGAGATACTTCGGTTTCTCTATGACAGTGGGAGCGAGGATTGCATCATGAGATGATGACCCAACTAGTTTCGAGCTGGCCATCAGGAGTGAGACTCTGTAAGAATGGCTGGTCTTAGATGGAATCTTTATACACCAACAAAGTATGGACATTGGATGCTTTATCTGATGGGTTAAATCCCCATCAGGAGCAAGAATATCTTGAGAAGATTACTTGGTGTACATGGAAAAGTTAAGACTTTCAAAGCTATTCTTAAGTCCATCCAGATCCTATTTGCCACTGCTACATACCATGACTACGATATCTGGTGGTTGGGTGTCATGACTGCTTTTCTAAATGATGTTTTAGAAGAGAGCATCTATAAGTACACAGCCAGAGGGCTTCGTAGACAGTGGGAGCAGCGGAAACGTGTGCAAGATGTTATATGTGATAAAGCAGGCATCGCGGAGTTGGAACATTTGTTTTGATGTGGTAGTCAAAGAGTTTGACTTCATCAAAATGGTATATGAACCTTGTATATACAAAAAGGTAGTAGAGAGTATGGTGGTGATCCTCGTAGAGTACGTGGATGACATACTCTTGATAGGGAAGGAGTTTCCTATGCTACGCTCGGTCAATCTCCGCTTATCACAAGGATTCTCCAAATAGGATCATAGTGATACCTCCTGAATCCTGGATTTTGGATCTATGAGATAGATCTAATTGGATGTTAGGATACTCACTAGTTGTAGTGAGATGGTATCAATCGATCCTGGCGAGAATCACTGGAAAGGTTCCAGGGTGATATAGACGACTGAATGTCAGTTGCAGGCATTGTTTTTACCCTCAGTGGAGGGACGGTATGTTGGAAGAGTTCCAATCTAGGTACCGTGACATACTAGACGATTAAAGGCAAGATACATCGTTACCAAGGATGTTACCAAAGAGGCAGTCTGGATATATATAAGTTCATGAGATGAACTTTGTTCCTACCATTGTGTGACAATGCAGTTGTGGCTTTTGCCAAGGAACCACCGTCCCATCAGAAATCCAGATATAATTCTTAGGCAGTATCACCTGATCATGGAGATGGTTGATCTCTAGGGAGATCATGGTTAGGAGAGTAGACACAGAGAACAACAACGCGGATCCACTCACAAAGGCCTTTTTCCCAGTAGAGACTTTTATGGGAAGGTTGAGTATGAGATACTTCAACCGCATCTAATTGTTGGGTATGTGATACCACAACAGATGACCCTAGTGCAAGTGGGAGATTGTTAGTTATATGTATGCCCTAGAGTCCATTACAATACATACGATGTATATTGTAATGGATGCTTGGACATATATAGGGAGGGCTTTCTTGCTCGACATGATAGTATGTTATCTGGTTGTACTTTATCTTAACATGTACTCTGATTGTATCTATGTTACATGTTGATAAAGCCCTTAGGATATGTACTCGACTACTGGGACTATGATGGGATCATACTAGTGGGGCCACGGTAGTCGACGAGTACATCCTATAACTATTCCTAGTCGAGGGTGTATCGAGACAGGGCATCGATGCACCAGAGTAGACTAGCGTATACGCATCTTGACCCATATGATGGGCGATGGATGATCCCATAACCATCGGTGTTTGACATCAAGGATGGTGTACGGGTGCTCAGTGGAGATTGGGTACACTGGACGGACTCGCCGAGAACTCCCAGATGGTATTATACCTCACGTCAGATGGCAGTTCTCCGGTGACACTGGTACAGAGTAGACTGTTGACCCGAGATCGTCATAGAGTCTAGTGTGATTCCCACTGTGCTTTGATTTCTATCATACCACGTCCAAGAGGGCGTGCAAAAAGGTGGCTTTTGGGTACAGTCCCGAATCACATGGAGGCAATGAGCGATAGGAGGGGATTCGTCTCTCCCGGTATAGGGAGTTGATGTTGTGCTGTGTTCGATTGGCTATAACAGGAAATCCCTGGCCAGGGTTGTTGAGATTTACTGGTAAGTGTTATTAGTAGTTTCTCGAACTGTTATAGACCTCATATTGACACGGCTTATCGAGCTACTGGGGTCTGACGTTTACCACCCCTAGGCGAGATATGCGACATATCAGACGACGAGACCGGACTGTACGGGAGTGTTACTGATTGGATTCACCGGAGAATGTACAGGCTTGCTTGTTGATCTTCTGATCGCTCAATACCCTGGTGGCCGTTACATTTAGTAGACCGCTTGCGGCTTGTGGGTGTTTGATATGATCATCACCTACTGCCGGCGTATTGACGAGTCTTTAGAGCCCTACACAGGGGTTTCCTGGCTCAAGCGAAATGGAGTAGGAGCACATATGTGATATGTGCGGGACCGAGATTAATACGATATGAGATACCGTATTCTATTCTCGCGATTCGTGACATTGATCGGTTGTATGCGATATAGCCGGGTTTTCGGATCAAGTGTTGATTCGATAAGTTGTTACACATGATATTAGTCGGTTATAGCCGTGTTATTAAATAAAGAGTTGATTTAATAATTTAAAGTATAATTATATATTTGATATATTACATTACATTAACTAGTATTATCTCACTTATGATTTATTTTCTCACTAGATTGTGCATAAGTGTATATATGATATATATTTGTGTACATATGATTGTGTCATGCTTGATGATACATCAAAGATGGGTGTATGAGATTTATGCCAAGATTAGGGTAAAGATTAGGGTTTTGTTTATATCTTAAGAATAACAAAAGAGAAAGACTTTGTCAAAGTTCTCAAGCTTTCATGAAGCTTGTGGAAACATTGACAAAGTCAACTCTTTTGTCATTCTGAAGAATATTTAGTTAACCCAACCCTTAACCATATACCTTGGTCAATTCTCTACATGAGTTAAGCATGATAGCTTAACTCACCCATGGTTACATTATTGAAGAGAAATAATTCATATGATGATATTATCCTTCTTTTTCTTCATGAAGCTCCATGAAAAGCTTACTAGCTCTAATGGTGCCATGAGAAAAAGTATGAGAAAATCAATTCTAAAGTGAGCCCACTTCCTACCTCTTCATCCTCTACCACTTGCCATGTAGTAGAGTTTGTTCTCTTCACAAAGTTCTTGACCTAGTGAAGGAATAGCTTGAGTTAGTGTCTCCCCGACGTAGATCATCTTCGGCCTCGAAGTCATCGAAGCAAGCACGTTCGTTCTTCTTGTGGAGCTTCTCTAGAGTCCGGAGTTCACGATCGCACCGAAGGGGACATCTACACGGAGCTATTGAAGTGATGGACCGGATCTACAATGGTTGTAATCCCTCTCACTTAGTGTTAAATTGTTTAACATACTTGTTTTCTCCTAAACCCTAGTTTAAAGATCCGGCTTTGGGTTGTTCGGCACGGCTAAATTTTTAGTGGGGCATGGTTGATGCCTCGTAGAACCTTGTGAGCGTGCCTAGCAACACTACAGTTTTTACGTCCATCTGCCAGATCTCATAGTCATGGAAGGCAGCAATGGCAAGTAGGATTCGAATGGATTTGAGCATAGCCACTGGAGAAAAAGTTTCGTCATAGTCCAAACCAGGTCTTTGACGAAAACATTTTGCAACGAGTCTAGCCTTATAGGTTTCCAACTGCCCATCTACACCAAGTTTCCTTTTGTAGATCCATTTGCATCCAACGGGTTTTACCCCAGTTGGAGCAATTTCTAAGGTCCACACTTTATTGGTATACATGGACTCCATTTCTGATTGCGTAGAATCCAACCATTTATCAGAGTCCCTACTGATAATGGTCTGCCTGAAACTGGTAGGATCATCTTCTTCTGAGATGCAATCCTCTCGATTCCCGTCTATAAGAAAACCGTAGTATCTCTCGGGCGGATGAGAAATCCAACCAGATCTGCGGAGTGGCTGAGGTTCGTCTGGGATTACTGAATCTAGTAGTTCCTCTAAATCTTCAGTTACATTTTGTGGTTCATAGATCTCTCCCACTTCTACCGTACTCCCACTAGTTTCTTTTGCAAGAAACTCCCTTTCTAGAAAGGTAGCATGGTGAGATACAAACACCTTCTGTTCCTCAGTGTGGTAGAACAGATATCCAAGTGAATCCTTAGGATATCCCACAAATTTACATAGAACTGACCGTGCCTCTAGTTTGTCTGGTTTCTGTGTTTTCACATAGGCCGGACAACCCCATCTTAAATCGCTTAAGATATGGATTTCGTCCACTCCATACTTCATATGGAGTCTTAGGCACAGATTTGGATGGAACGTAGTTCAGTAAGTATGCAGCTGTTTGAAGTGCATATCCCCAAAATGGAAGAGGCAACTCAGTGTCACTCATCATGGAGCGAACCATATCCAATAGGGTACGATTCCTCCGCTCCGATACACCGTTGTGCTGTGGTGTGTAAGGAGGAGTAAGCTGAGAGAGAATTCCATTCTCTTTCGAGTAATCTAGGAATTCCGTGCTTAAGTACTCCCATCCTCTATCAGACCGGAGGACCTTGGTATTTTTGCCTATCTGGTTCTCCACTTCGTTTTTGAATTCTCTGAATTTCTCAAAAGCTTCAGATTTGTGTTTCATCAGATACACATATCCGAACCTAGAATGATCGTCAGTGAATGTGATGAAGTACGAGAACCCACCCCTTGCATTTATTGACATTTGACCACATACATCACTATGTATGTGTTCTAAGAGCTCTGCTGCCCTTTCTCCATGTCCGGTGAACGGTGATTTGGTCATTTTTCTTTTGAGACAAGACTGACAAGTTTTATAAGATGAAAACTCGAATGTATTCAAGAGTCCATCATTATGAAACTTACTTAGCCTTTTCTCTCCGATATGACCAAGTCTACAATGCCACAAGTAGGATTCGTTCCTATCAGAACACTTCCTCTTGCGTGTGTTTTGTATATTGAGAACTGTATTCTAATTTAGAACATAGATACCATTACACAGTGTACCTTCTGCAACCAGTACCTTATCAAGGTAAATGTTCATGATATTTCTATCAAGAACAAAATTATATCCATCTTTATCAAGTAAAGACACTGATATTATGTTGCAAACCATGGAAGGTACATAGTAGAAATTGTTCAAAATCAAAGTATTGCCATTTGGCAACACTAGGTGATATTCACCGACGGCTGCAACATTAACTCGTGCTCCGTTCCCTACCCTGAGGGACATATCACCAGGTGAAACTTTCCTACTTTTTCTCAGTCCCCGCAATAAATTACAGATATGAGATCCTGATCTGGTATCAAGTACCCAGGACGTAGGGCTGACCGAAAAGTAGTTCTCAATTACAAGAACACCTGAAGTAGATGCAATACTATGCTTCTTCTTCTACTGGGTCTCCTTGGAATTCATACAATCCACTTTCCCTTGCTCATACTCACGATTGCCATTATAAGTTAGAGCCAAACCGATTTTTCCCAGCCCCGAATAAGAATTCGGATCGGTCAAGCGATACATTTTATTATCTTTATTAGGGCGTGAAATGGTTGCTACCTGAAAAGAGAGAAAAGAAACACTCAGCATGCGCTCTTGCAAGATTAGATTGGTTATTAATTTATCTAACCAGGATGGCTCCCACTGTTTCCTCAAATTCTTCTTCAAACCCTAAAAGAAGAACTAGTCAGGATTAATCGCACGTCACAATACTTGCTTAACCTTTCAGCCAGGCTAGTGTTAGTACTTCGAGGGAGGTTTTCCAACGCTTTCGTGAAGTTCATTAATTACATAACTTCTTTTCCCTGGAGGCGTAGCCCCGCTAACACCATTCTAGACACCTACTTGGTTTATAGCATTGATTGTTAAGTGAAATAATCTCCCGAGGGTAATCCAACTCATCAGTGTGATCGGGATCCAACTATCATTGTGTGATGACCTAGATGGAATCCACTCTAGTCACCACACTCCAGAAGGTATCCTAAATCTTCAAGTTTCCTGTATGTTTGAAACTTCCGATATGGTTTTTACCCCTAGGACCCTAGTGACCTTGACGGAGTCAACAAATCAAAGAGTCCTAGTCAAGTTCAACCCGTCATTATATGGATTGCATCAAACCCACCAGCATAACCCTTTACGGAGTCAACAAGTTTATACGACTGTCCTGACCAATCCTATCTAGTGTTACAAACAAGCACTACTCAACTACCGTACACTACGCCTTGACGGAGTCAACAAACGCAGAACGAATACTAAGTGTTACTTGTAAGAAATGACGGAGGGCTACGGCTGGGGTTTTTGGCGAAAAACCCGTTTAACGTAATGAACTTGATATCGTTGAAGGAACCTGAGTTGGTTTACAAATATATTGTTGCGAAATCCTTTGCTAAAGAGGTCACTCCCGGTGAAGGGATCTCGGCTCTTTCCTCGTAGAATGAGCTGCAGGATATTCTACTGAATACCGCGATGCAAAGCAAAAAGTAATCGACTATAGTGAAGTTATTACGTTGACGAAAATTTTTACTCAAGGGGTCACTCCCGATGAAGGGATCTCGGCCCTTGCCTCGTCGAATGAGGTGCTGGATATTCCAAACTGAATACCACTGTGCAAAGCAAAAGAGAACGTATGTAATGTCTGTTTTTAAAACTTGGTTCCAACAACATCTTTTAGGTTTGTTTTTCTTGCATTAATCAGAATTAATGTTGGCCTATCAATGTAACCTACTACACCAGTAAAGAAAAAAAATACAATGTACGTATATGCCATTCGCATTCGCCACTGGGCCCCGTCATCACCCGTTAGGTTACTTAACTAAAGACAGCGGGGGCTGGACTAGCGCGGGTGTAAAACATATACAATATCTACTAGTATATATATATATATGTATATACAACATTCGTCTCAGGCATGATAGTAAACAACATCACAGAAACACAGCCAACAATACAGAATGGTGGATAATCTTGGAGCCCCGGGTTTCATTTGAGCCACAAATAAAACCTGAAATTCCCTGTCGTGTGGATACCCTGTGGAATGAAAACCTGTACCCCCTACGAGTGCGGCGAATTGCCCGCCAATTCTAGAATGAAGCCACCTCCGTCTCAACTCTACGAGAAAGAAGCCTCCTCTGTCTCAACACCATGAGATGCGGGCTTGCTGCCTTTCTAGAACCTGGCTATTCGTGCACTCCACCACGGGGTAATCCTACTACAGAAAAAGAAAATAATATGTACAAACGGTGACATCGACCTCAACCCGGTCGTGCCCCAAAATAATATACAACCCGGCAAAGACGGCAGTCCACATGTCGGACGCTCGCCCCACAAAAACAAATGTACAAATGAATTTAAACTGCACTACAAACATTGCAACATTTGCTATCCATCACGACTATCCAACCACAGTCACAGAACAAGCACACAACATCAACGCGAATGTCACGTTCGCAAAACCCGTCTAAAAGAACATATAGCAATCAGATGAGTTTTACTGATCGAGTGACATTCCCGGTCGCAGATAAAAGTGAATGTACTGTAAAATACAGATTTAAAATTTCGATCGACTAAACTTTTCCAGACAGGCCCCAAATGCAACTCCAGCACTCAAATAAACCTGGTCCAAAACTATATATCACAAATATCATATTTTCATGAACTAGAGCCCCAGAAAAATTTTGGGGTACTGTAGCCCAAAAAGCGCCGCGGAAGCGCCTCAAAATGCACCATTCTGCTCACTTTCCGGGGCGGAATTTTGGAGTTAGGCCCCTAAATTTTTTCTGTAGCTATAGTTTCTCGTACATGTAATTCTAAGATACTCAGAAAAATTTTAGGACAACTTCGAAAATCGACAGCAAGCTCATGAACATAGATTCGAGATTCGGAAAAATTTGTCAATCGAGATTTTAACCTTGTGCAAACTAGCTAGTAGGGTTTATGGGTAGGCTCTGATCCCATGAAGGGTTACACTAGCACCCCGGTCAACTTCCATGGCCAAATGCGGAACAAAAATTTTACGACGAATATAAACTTGGCGTTAGAATAACACGAAAACCCGGATCATTACCATAAACCTAACTATCAAAAGAATAGAGTTCTATCTACTATGATAGAAAGTTATACCTTAAACTTGAACTCCTTCTTCTCCTAGTTGTGGGCTCCTTAGAATGATCTTGATGGCTCCTCCTCACCAACTTCTCTATATCGAAGAAGATCCACCCGAAGGCCTCTACCTTGAGCTCCTACCTCAACCATGAAGTAACTAGAGTGCTTTGCTTGCTAAACTAAGAACCCTAGGGTGAGTAGAGAGTTGTTATAGTGGTTAGATCTCACAAAGCTCTTGATTTTCAACTCATGAAATAAGAGTGCTTTGAGAGAGGAAGAGGAGAGAGCTAGCAAGAGTGAGAATGTATCATGATAGAATGAGAAGAGATAGCTCTCATATGAACAAAAAGAACAATGATAATTTTAATTAGGATAAATTGTCATGGTTGATGTAGATTTGACCATTATCATGTCACAATTAATGCTAAGCATGCTCACAAAAATATCTAAGTCAACATGGCTCAACTTAGTCAATTGGTCAAACCAATTAACCGTGATACAATTATCTCTAATTAAAACTCATTAATCAATTTCCTCCATCTCATTATGGTTTCAATCAAGTCAATGTTCAAAACCCTAATGAGGTTTCTCTGCCTCTGTCAACTGTGTATACACACCCGCATCCATGTTCCGAGGAACACGAATACAATGAGACCGAATCAACCCAAAACTAAATACTAGGATTTAGCTTAAACCAAAGCCCACTAGTATCAACTGCCCGAACACCGAACACGCACAAGTACGCATATGTTAACGAACCCTATCGTAAAACCATACGACCTCTATCTCGTTTCGCCCAAAGGTGAACAACCCTCTGCGTGGGACTCTAAAGACTCGACACCACGTTGGCAGTGGGTTTAACCACAGGCCGCAAGCGGTACTAGCTGTACGTAACGGTCCCCAGGTAGATGCCGATAAGAAGACCGGTGAGGTGAACCCATCCGAACTCCTACTGATCCTGAATGTGACAATCTATGTACAGTCCGGTCTGTTCGTCTAAGAATATCGCATGTCGGGCCTAGGGGGCGGTAAACGTCAGACCCCTAATAGCGGTATAAGTCGTGTCGGAGTGTAGCCCAGAACACCCTAAGAAACTACTGGAAACACTACCAGTAAATCTCACTTGCCCTAGCCAGGGACTTTGTGTAATGGCTCTCCTAGACACAGCGCGATATCAACTCCCAATACCGGGAGGGACGATTCCTGTCTAACCGTCACTGCCTCCAAGTGATTCTGGACTGCACCCAACTACTACCTGTTTGCACGACTCAATAGAGCCGTGGTAGGGTATTAATCAAAGAATAGTGGGAACACACTCGAGGCGAAGTGACAGTGTCAAGTCAACGGACTAAGCTGCACTCATGTCACCTGGGAACTGTTAACTGACGATAGGTATAATACCAACCAACAGTTCCTGATGAGTCTTGTCTAGTGTACTCGTAACCTAACGAGCACCTGCATACTATCTCCAGTACGACGTACTGATGGCTGTGGGACAGACCATCTCCCCTGCTGGGATGAGAAGCGTATGCACCAGTCTACTCTGGAGTATCGATGCCCTGTCTCGATAATCCTTTTACTAGGGACCTGTATAAGGATGTGCTTATAGACTACCCAACCCCCACTAGTGTGATCGCCATCACAACGTCGGTAGTCAAGCAAAGATCCTAAAGGCTCAATCAATATGTATTAGTGATATGTTGAAAGAAACATATACACATATTAAGATAGATACAAACCAAGTAGCATACTACAATATCGAGCAAGACTGTCGTCAATCCATGTATATATATCCCAAGCTTCCAAAATATAACATACAAACTAGTACTATAGAATAATGGCCTCTAGGGCATACGTATCCCACAGTTCCAACTCCACAATCTCTTCCACAAGCATTAGACTCAACCAATTTAAAAAATGTTCCATTTCCAAACCAGTTGAGGTCCAATAAACAAAATCCACAAATGGAGAAAATCCTGGAGTTGTTCAAGCAGGTTAACATAAACATCCCTCTCTTAGATGCAATCCAACAAGTCCCCTCCTATGCTAAAATATTGAAAGACTTGTGCACTAAAAAGAGGAAATCTCAGGTACCAAAGAAAGTTTTCTTGGCTAGTAACGTGAGTGAAGCTCTTACCCAGGCTTTACCTCAAAAACGGAAGGACCCTGGCTATCTTACGATTTCAATAACCATTGGGGATAAAAACATCAACCGCGCGCTTTTGGATCTTGGTGCCAGTGTTAACCTGCATCCTTGTTCTGTATATTGTTGGCTATAGTGCCCTCAAGGCAATTATCGTTGTCGCAGGAAGGTGATTATGATGATTGAGGGAGGACCTATACCGGTAGATTAGTCTTACTCGAGATGATAGTATGCTATTTGGTTTGTCTTTATCATCACTATTACATGTTGATAGAGCCCATAGGATTCTTGCTTGACTACCAGCATTATGATGGCGATCATATACGTGGGAGCTGTTGGTGATCAGTAAAAAATAATGTATTTTTAACACGTCAATTTCCCTATCTTTTGCATTCATCTAGAGGTGTTCGGTTTGCATATTACACATATTATCAAAACAGCTGCAAAATACAAGATTACATGTGTTATACTCTAAAACCGGCATTTTTAGGGAAATTGACTGTTTATCATGGCATCGCATCATCCTTGTATTGCGCAACACTTGTTTCGAAGTCTGTGCAGGAAATTCTAGGAGAAAGGCCAAAGTTATCAAAGTGCTGATCAAAAATACGCCAACTCAAGGACTTGAGATCTGGTAGTAATCTAGAAGGAATTGTGAAATTCAATATATCAGAAAAATACCAGGAAGATATCAGAAAGCCATAGTTGAAGAATGAAGCCATAATGCTCCTATTGGGCCGCGGATCCGTGGCTGGAGCCGGCTTGCGCAGCGGCTCCGCGGCCATCTTTCCACGTCACCGTCTCAGCTTCACTTCAGAACTCTTCTCTCAGGTCCTACACTTCATCAAGCCAATGCAATTTCTACAGAACTCCAGAAGCTTCTTCAGTACAGCAAGCCCTTTGATCTAAGCTAAGATGTCCTAGCTTCCAAAGCAAGCTTCACCTTAACTACCTTAAACGCCTAGAACCTTCTCCCTAACCTCCTAGCTTAAGGTGGAAGCTAAACCCTAACTAACTAGTTCTAGAGGCTTCTACCTAACTAACTAGCTTACAAGGGAAGCTAACCTAATCCATGCTTCTTAAGGAAGCTAATCATTCTTAAGCCTATAAAAAGGACCCTAGGCTTCACTTCTAAAGGATGTTCAACAATTCTCCCCACAAGTTGAGTGACACAACTTGTGCCTCAAAACCCTAACCCTAATCCAATCAAAAAGCCAAAAGTTCAAGATCATTGAGTTCAATCAAAGCAAGAATCCTTCAAATCCTTTAGAAGCGAAGCCGGACTTCATCGGAGCAAGTGATCAAAGACGATCCGCGACTCAAGGAGCCGAGCGACGCCCAAATCGACGATCTAGTTCCTTCCTTTTGTAAATTTCAAGAGAGTTGTAACGAATTTGTCGATAAATAAAGGTGAAATTCTTTTATCTTGCTTATCTTTTTAATTCAAGCATTATGATTCAATCTAGATTCTTGAATGTGTTCTTTGTGATGATGCTTGATTAAAACTCCGTTCGTGGAGGAGTCGAAAGAATCAATAGATGATGAAGTTGACGAATCTTGAAACATTTCGTAAGTCTTATAACGTTTGTAAATTCTTGAAAATCAAATGATCGATGATCTAGTTTCGATGCGAAATGCGTTCTTGATTATTTTCGCTCGGAACTAGAGATCAACGATCGATCATTTGATTTACTAGAAGCTAGTTTGTGAATGAGATTCATTGAAAGGACAAAGGATGAGATGAGGAAACTCGCAAGATCCTTAAACCTCAATAAATCGTCATCGATCTAGCATCAATTCGTTAATGGATAAGAAATCATAATCGCTAGTCTTCTTCACGTCTATAGATTTAATCGACTCCTACGAGCTTCACTTCAAATCTTGAAACCTAAATCGATTGGAATTCTATCAATTCTTGATTCTTGATTTTTAATGCTTTCTTGATTTTAGACTAGATCTAGACAATTCTTGAAACTTATTGATATAAATCTTGAATCGTTTTCTTTTTCTCTTCTCTTAAATTTTCAATTCAAACAAAACAAATACGAAAGAATCTCACAATCCCTGTGGACGATCCGCACTTACTAACACGCTATATACGACACCGTTATTGATTGCGGTCAAATATTTTTGGTTGTGATTTCTACACAATTTTTCTAACTACACACCGGAATTCGAATCAACCAAATGGCGCCGTTGCCGGGGATCGTGCGCTAATTCGTTCTTTATTTGAAATTTGAGTTGAAAGATTTATTCCATTATAATTTTGAAATCAAAATTCGCGCAAATTCTAAACGTGTTGTTTTGATTTGTTGCGTGGAATTCTGGAAGCTGTGGAGCAATTGAAATTTTTTTCAGAATATACCAGAGGACTCAGGAAGTGAACAGTAGCTTGCTGTTAAATTTTTCTGCAGAGAAGAGATCATACCACCGCGGATCCGCGGTTTGAGCCAAGAATTGCGGCGGAACCGCGGTGCTACAGTAGCATCACTGTACAATTTACACTCAGGTCCTCTAAAACATTCTTATCTCTCTCTCAATTTGCTCCAATTAACAATTTTCTGCAGGCTTCTTTGCAAAAATAGCAGCGCCGCAAAAAGCAATAAAAATTGTGCGTGTTTTGGTTTTTGGTTGTTTGCACATTAATACGGACTTTAAGGGGCACGGCCAAATCTAGATTAGGTGGGGAGTTCATTACCCTTCCTAAGCCCTAAATATCACAAACTTGCATCCGCATTACCCTCATTAACTAAAAAATATCTAGAGATGACTCTAAGGACCGTTACGCTCACTTAGGACAGAAGAAGGCCATGGGTAATTCATTGCTTATCCGCGTTTCTTTTGTGGTGTCTAAGGCAAGTGTGTCGAAGGCTAGTGGTTACTTAATTTGGCCCACTACTTACGTAGTGGAGAACCTCCAACTTACTTGGCACTTACCTGGCCACAGGAGAGACAAAAAGAGGAAGGGGAGGATTGATCCCGCGACTTGTCTTTTGGCAGTTAGGAGCGGTCTAGAGCTTTGACCTAGGTGACCACTAAATTTTAGGGTTGCTTGTTGCATTTGTTGTGATTGCATCATTTTTATAAAAAAAAATCCGTATATTTTCAAATCAAACACCAATCACATTCATTCTTTCACCTAATTATATTCACGCTGCCACTTGTACTAAACCCTTTAGTGCAAGATAGGCTGGACACGGGATTCTAGTGGCCGTTTAGTCCGCGTTCCACCGATCGACTCCAAAGTCGGTATTTCTACATTTACTTCTTCTTTACCCACCACCACACCCACATCGATGGATCCTTCTCCATCGAACTTCTTTACCACTAATCTGCCGTCGTCCATTGGTGCGCAGAATCCACCCCGCATCTCTCTCCAAGAGAGGTGCTATCCTATGCGGGGTCCTCTTTCGTCCTGCTTATCCATTCCACCAGCCAACGGGGATAATTTTAAGATTAAACCCCAATACATCAACCTTCTACCCAAATACCACGGTCTCGAGACTGAGGACACATATGTCTTTATTACCAAATTTGAAAATGTATGCGCAATGATGGGTACTTCACAGCTTTCTGTGGATGCTAAGCGTCTGCGTCTTCTTCCATTTACCTTGTGCGATATAGCCGAGAAGTGGCTGTATAACACTACCGCACATTCCATTACGAATTGGGAAGAATTCGTTGCAGCATTCCTTAAAAAATTCTACCCTAATCACAAGACAGCTCGAGTTCGTAGCGAAATAAATCAATTCACCCAGCTTCCAAATGAACCATTTTCAAAATATCTTGACCGCTTCAAGGATCTGTTGGTTCAATGCCCACATCACGGAATCCCGAGATGGGAACTGTGCCGAATCATATATGAGAGCAGTAACCCTAACACTAAACAGAGCCTTGAAAACATGTGTCAAGGAAATTTTATGACCAAATACGATGGGGAAGCTTGGAAATAATTAGAAGATTTCGCTGAAAAATATTTACAGTGGGAGAGTCCATCGTTTAGGAGTGGCAATAACCCATCGAATGTTTCCATAGGAGTTAGAGCTGACATTTCAGCTATACACAAGAAACTCGAGACTATGGAAAACAAATTTTTAGCTGCCGCCCTAAATCAAATGTGACTCACCAAAACTGTATATGGATGCTGTTATGATCCTTCTCACTTGACGGAAGATTGTCCGTTTCAAGGTCATGAGCATACCAATGCCGCATTTCAAAGACCTAGAAACGATCCTTATTCTTCCACATATAATCAGGGTTGGGGGAATCACCCTAATTTTTCTTGGAACCAACAACAGACTCAAAACACGGCTCCAAACCAAAATAATTTTCAAAGGGCTCTTCCACCACAACATCAACCATTTCACCTAACACAGCACCCCTATCAATCACAAAACTTTCAAGATCCAGTCAACACACATGCACCTGCACAGTTGACTGGTACTGATCTCTCTGCTTCACTCGAACGGACTTTTGAAACATACATGAAACGAATGTCGGCTGAAGTTAGGTCTTCCCTCGATAAATTTGAGAAAAACTATGACATCCAGGCTTAGAGTTTAAAATCGATGGAAGAAGAAATTGCACGACTAAAAGCCGAAATGTGTGCGAGAGAAAAAGGGAAACTTCCGTCTCAACCCCTACCGAATCCTGGTCATTACAATGTAAATGCCATCACAACGTTGAGATCAGGAAGAGTGCTGAATAACCATGTTGGGGAAGAAATTGATGATACTGAGAAATCTATCAATTACACCCCGGCTGAGACCTTTCCTCACACACACTTCTACTTCTACTTCTGATCCTTGTTCTTCTACCCCACCGCCTTCTCACGAGCCTATTCTTCATTTCACATAAGGCTCGTTACCACAGCAACCCTCTTCTAGTCCACCACAGACGATCCCCATTCCTCTTCTGGGATCACGTCTACACACACCACCTTCTCCTATGATGGACCCAGAGCTTATTGCTAAAGCACCTTATCCTAACCGGTTAAGGGCTAACAAATCGATTCCACATATGGAGAAGATTCTGGAAATGTTCAAACAGGTTAACATCAACATCCCTCTCCTAGATGCTATTCAACAAGTCCCCGCTTATGAGAAAATTCTTAAATACTTGTGCACTAGGAAGAGAAATACACAAGTGCTCAAAAAGGTCTTCATGTCTAATAACATTAGCACTGCTTTTATCCCACAGCTACCAAAGAAACGTAAGGACCCAGGATGTCCTACGATATCGATTTCTATTGGGGGTAAAAACATCAACCGTGCTCTTTTAGACCTTGGCGCAAGTGTTAACTTACTACCATATTCTGTCTATGAGCAGTTAGGGATTGGAGAGTAGAAACCAGCTCACTGCACTCTCCAAATGGCAGACCGTTCAATCACCAAACCTAGAGGTGAACTAGAGGATGTGTTGATAAAAGTCAGGGAATTGTATTCCCTTTGGACTTCATTGTTCTCGATACACAACCTGTACCAAACCCCCGGAGCCAAATTCCGGTGATTTTGGGTCGACCATTCCTTGCCACTTCCAATGCTGTCATTAACTGTAGAAACGGTTCAATGAACTTATCCTTTGGAAATATGTCAATTGAAGTGAACATCTACAAAATTGGAAGTCAGCCATCTGAACCCTCTGCTCATATTCTTGATGTGTTCTCTGTCCACGAGATTGCTCCCGAAAGTTGCGGAGTTGATGAACTTTGCTTTACAGATCTCGACGACACTACCACATCACTGTTTGATCTTGCACAACATCTTAGCGAGGACACCATTTCCACACTCGAGTCCGAC
This sequence comes from Agapanthus africanus, assembly GCA_030015575.1. Classification (NCBI taxonomy): domain Eukaryota; kingdom Viridiplantae; phylum Streptophyta; class Magnoliopsida; order Asparagales; family Amaryllidaceae; genus Agapanthus; species Agapanthus africanus. Next base: position 289,750,693 of record JASDDO010000012.1, on the reverse strand, counting down.
ACTCCTGACTCATCACCATCCGAGTCTGTATCTTTTACAGGATATAAGCTTCTTTGTGACTCTGAGAATCACTCGATGATCCCACCTTCTATTATTTTTCCGCCAGCATTAGATCTCAAACTTTTACCTTCGCATCTTAAATATGCATATTTATGTAAGAATGAGTCTTTACCGGTTATCATATTCGCTTCTCTAGCATCAGAGCAAGAGAATGCACTTTTGACGGTATTGAGATCTAATAGGGAGGCGTTTGGTTGGACCATGGCGGACATCAAAGGGATTAGTCCCTTGATTGTAGAACATCATATACATTTGATGAATGATGCCAAACCAACCCGAGAACCACAGAGACGGTTGAACCCCGTCATGAAGGATGCGGTGAAGAAAGAGATCGTCAAATGCCTTGACAATGGTATTATTTACCCAATCTCCGATAGCCAATGGGTGAGTCCAATTCATGTCGTCCCAAAGAAATCGGGCATCACTGTTATTACCAATGAGGCAAATGAGTTAATTCAGACACGCACCCAAACTGGGTGGCGTGTATGTATTGATTACAGAAAACTCAATGCCGCTACGAGGAAAGACCACTTTCCTCTACCTTTCATTGATCAGATGCTGGAACGCTAAGCTAGACATGAGTATTATTGCTTTATGGACGGATACTATGGTTATAATCAGGTCCCCATTGCCAAAAAGGATCAAGATAAAACCACATTTACTTGTCCTTTTGGTACCTTTGCTTATAGACGCGTGCCCTTTGGGTTATGCAATGCTCCCGCTACATTTCAGCGGTGTACGATGGGGATATTCTCGGACATGGTCAAGAATTTTTTGGAGATTTTCATGGACGATTTCTCGATTTTCGGAGACTCTTTTTCTGACTGCCTATCGAATCTTGACGCAGTTATTACTCGTTGCAAAGAGAAGAACTTAACCTTGAATTAGGAAAAATGCCATTTCATGGTCCAAGAGGGAATTGTGCTTGGACATGTTATTTCATGAAAAGGCATTGAGGTTGACAGAGCTAAGATAGATGTCATTGAAAACCTTCCTCATCCCAAAAGCGTCAAGGATATCCGATCATTTCTTGGCCATGCAGGCTTTTACAGGAGATTCATTAAGGATTTTAGCAAAATTGCTAGACCTTTAACTCTTCTTTTAGCCAAGGATACGACCTTCCACTTTGACTCGGATTGTGAGGCAGCATTCGACTCACTCAAACACTCCCTCAATACAGCCCCCGTTCTATCGTCTCCAGATTGGGACTACCCTTATGATCTTATGTGTGATGCATCAGATTTTGCAGTTGGTGCAGTCTTAGGACAGCACATTGAAAAGATGCCACACGTGATCTATTATGCGAGTAAGACCCTAAACGATGCTCAAATTAACTATACAACTACCGAAAAAGAACTTTTGGCGGTTGTATTTGCATTAGAAAAATTCAGGCCTTACTTGATTGGCTCACCAATAGTTGTGTACACAGACCACTCCGCCTTGAAACATCTTTTGGCGAAGAAAGATGATAAAGGTAGGCTAATACGTTGGATCCTTCTATTACAAGAATTTGATCTTGTTATCAAAGATAAGAAAGGATGTGAAAACGTTGTAGCCGACCATCTTTCACGCATCTCTTCTTCCCCTGTGACCCTGCCGATCAATGATTCTTTCCTAGACGAACAACACTTGAACGTATCTGAGGAACCTTGGTTACGGGATATTGTGAACTATCTTGCCACGGGACTGATACCCAGCGATTGGTCAAAACAGGACAAACATCGTTTTCTATCCCAAGTAAAACATTTTTACTGGGATAAACCCTATCTGTTTAAGTATTGTCCTGATCAGATCATTCGCCGGTGTGTCCCGAATGAGGAATTCAAGAGTGTTCTATCTTTCTGTCATGATCAGGCATGTGGGGGTCACTTCGGTCCTAAAAAAACGGCGGAGAAGGTTTTGCAATGCGGTTTTTATTGGACGACCTTGTTCGAAGACGCATTTGATCATTGCAAAAACTGTACACAGTGTCAACACACGGGTAGGATTTCCCGGTGAAATGAGATGCCACTGCAACCCATCTTAGTGGTTGAAATTTTCGATGTTTGGGGCATTGACTTTATGGGTCCCTTTCCCAACTCCTTTGGGAATTTGTACATACTGCTTGGGGTTGATTACGTCTCAAAGTGGGTTGAAGCTATTCCATGTCGCACTAATGACAAAAAGGTTGTCATTAAGTTCTTAAAAGAAACATCTTTTCGCGATTTGGACACCCACGTGCTATCATTAACGATAAGGGGACACATTTCTGCAACAGGTCTTTCGAGACTTTGATGCGGAAATACGCAATCAACCACAGACTTTCTACACCCTATCATCCATAAACGAGCGCTCAGGCTGAGATTTCGAATAGACAGATCAAATAAATCCTGCAGAAAACTGTTGCGAAGAATAGAAAAGATTGGTCGACCAAATTGACGGATGCTCTTTGGGCATTCCGAACTGCATATAAAACCGATCTAGGAATGCCTCCATATAGGTTAATGTTTGGGAAGGCTTGTCACTTACCAGTCGAGATTTAGCATAAAGCATTGTGGGCTATTAAGGAAATCAACTTTGACTTAAACCAAGCCTGCAACTTTCGGAAGCTGCAATTAAATGAGCTAAGCGAACTCCGCGATGAAGCTTATGATAACGCTATAATTGTAAAGAATAGGACTAAGGTATTTCACGATAAAAACATTTTAAGGAAAACATTTACACCTGGTCAGCAAGTCCTTCTTTATGATTCACGACTACACCTTCACGTGGGCAAGCTACGATCTCGGTGGAAGGGACCTTTTATTGTGCGGTCTGTATACCCGCACGGGGCAGTTGAGGTAGAAAACGTTAAAAACGACACATTTTTCAAAGTGAATGGACATAGATTAAAGCCGTATTTTTCCACTGACCCCACGAAGGAGCTCCTGTTCTTACAGGAGCCATTTTATCTTGATTAAAATTCCTCCGTCTCACCTCCATGCCCTGTAAATTACTGCATCATCTTTTGAATGGAGATGAGTGAAAAGAATAAGTTTGGGGGAGGTTCTTCACTTAAATATTTTGCCCTCACTAATAAATTCCTCCCAGGCTTATAGGTTTTTGTAAATATAGCGGTTGGCAACAGTGAGGACACTGTTGAAAACAAGTTTGTGGGAGCTTTGTGCTTATTTTCGCATCATTTGCATTATACTTTGCATAAGCACAAAACATTTTCAAGACCTATAAAAAAATTTTAAAAAATTCAAAAAAAATAAAATAAAATAAAAATATTTTTTGTACATAAATAAGATAATAAAAGATTAGATAGTGAAAAATTACATCTAAAAGATTGGAAAAATTTAAGAAAACCAAGAAAATTAGAAGTTTTCTTATACGAACTAGTAATAAGTAGTTATGAGCCGTTGTCCCAAGGGTTAGTAAGATGAAGGAAGTCAATAATCTGAGGATAAAAATAATTCTGAAAAATAGTTCCTATTCTGGAAGCCAAACATTTGAACGTTGATACCCTACTATACGCACTTACACACGTCTTGAAGCTCGGGATAGTAGAGGATACCTTGAAATACTCTTGTCTAAAAGCCAAAGTATGAAGGTAATAAAAAAATGAATAAAATATAAAATGGTCAGAAAAATGAACACTGGTTTTGTTATCTCCAAGGCAACAATAAAAAAATATAGCAAGGGTGCCTCTTCATATAGTGCCCTAAGGCCACTGGTCTAGGAGTCACTGCTAAGCCTTAGGTGGTGCAAGACGAGGAAAAACACCGTATAAGCAAGCACATGAGCAATCGGTCGGTTATTACATGAAGAAGTATTAACGGTCGCATGAAAGTGTGTGAGCAAATCTAAATATTCATTAATTAAAAAGTACTGAGGCAGACGGACAAGAGTATGATAGCTTGAATTGAATTCTCCGGGTGTAGGGATGTACATTACACACACGTAGGGTTATATGATCGATGTTTGGAAGAAAGATAGGAATGAAGAATAAAGACGATGTTTTATAGAGGGATGATGTGATTTCTGACATCTTTTCATGACTATTAAGATAGGGCTCATGAGAACCGAAAAGTTAGCTTAGTTGGAAACCCTAATTTTCAAAACTTTTCTTTTACAATTCTTATCTTTAAATGTAATATTCATGATCTTCCTTTTATTATTGGATTCTGTGGGTGCAATCCGCTGAAAACGCTCATGAGACAACACTCCTCCTACTAGTGACACCTAGAGGTTTAAAGGCTTGTTGCACGTGCTCAGTGCAATCGTCTTGCCTACAAAAGTGTGCTAGTTAGTTTTTCTCTTTCTTTATTTTCTCCTTCTCTTTTTAATAAAAAAGTTCGCTCGAGATGACCGAAAATAAGTTTGGGGGAATTTGATCAGTCAAAAATAATGTATTTTTAACACATCAATTTCCTTATCTTTTGCATTCATCTAGAGGTGTTCGGTTTGCATATTACACATATTAGCAAAACAGCTGCAAAATACAAGATTACATGTGTTATACTCTAAAACCGGCATTTTTAGGGAAATTGACTGTTTATCATGGAATCGCATTATCCTTGTATTGCGCAACACTTGTTTCGAAGTCTGTGCAGAAAATTCCAGGAGAAAGGCCAAAGTTGTCAAAGTGCTGATCAAAATATGCCAACTCAAGGACTTGAGATCTGGTAGTAATCTAGAAGGAATTATCAAATTCAATATATCATAAAAATACCAGGAAGATATCAGAAAGCCACAGTTGAAGAATGAAGCCATAATGCTCATATTGGGCCGCGGATCCGCGGCTGGAGCCTGCTTGCGCCGCGGATCAACGGACATCTTGCCACGTCGCCATCTCAGCTTCACTTCAGAACTCTTCTCTCAGGTCTTACACTTCATCAAGCCAATGCAATTTCTACAGAACTCCAGAAGCTTCTTCAGTACAGCAAGCCCTTTGATCTAAGCTAAGATGTCCTAGCTTCCAAAGAAAGCTTCACCTTAACTATCTTAAAAGCCTAGAACCTTCTCTCTAACCTCCTAGCTTAAGGTGGAAGCTAAACCCTAACTAACTAGTTCTAGAGGCTTCTACCTAACTAACTAGCTTAAAAGGGAAGCTAACCTAATCCAAGCTTCTTAAGGAAGCTAATCATTCTTAAGCCTATAAAAAGGACCTTAGGCTTCACTTCTAAAGGTTGTTCAACAATTCTCCCCACAAGTTGAGTGACACAACTTGTGCCTCAAAATCCTAACCCTAATCCAATCAAAAAGCCAAAAGTTCAAGATCATTGAGTTCAATCAAAGCAAGAATCCTTCAAAGCCTTTAGAAGCGAAGACGGACTTCATCGGAGCAAGTGATCAAAGCCGATCCGCGACTCAAGGAGCCGAGCGACGCCCAAATCGACGATCTAGTTCCTTCCTTTTGTAAATTTCACGAGAGTTGTAACGAATTTGTCGATAAATAAAGGTGAAATTCCTTTACCTTGCTTATCTTTTTAATTCAAGCATTATGATTCAATATAGATTCTTGATTGTGTTCTTTGTGATGATGCTTGAGTAAAACTCCGCTCGTGGAGGAGTCGAAAGAATCAAAAGATGATGAAGTTGACGAATCTTGAAACATTTCTTAAGTCTTATAACGTTTGTAAATTCTTGAAAATCAAATGATCGATGATCTAGTTTCGATGCGAAATGCGTTCTTGATTATTTTCGCTCGGAACTAGAGATCAACGATCGATCATTTGATTTACTAGAAGCTAGTTTGTGAATGAGATTCATTGAAAGGACAAAGGATGAGATGACGAAACTCGCAAGATCCTTAAAACTCAATAAATCGTCATCGATCTAGCATCAATTCGTTAATGGATAAGAAATCGTAATCGCTAGTCTTCTTCACGTCTATAGATTTAATCGACTCTAACGAGCTTCACTTCAAATCTTGAAACCTAAATCGATTGGAATTCTATCAATTCTTGATTCTTGATTTTTAATGCTTTCTTGATTTTAGACTAGATCTAGACAATTCTTGAAACTCATTGATATAAATCTTGAATCGTTTTCTTTTTCTCTTCTCTTAAATTTTCAATTCAAACAAAACAAAAACGAACGAATCTCACAATCCCTGTGGACGATTCGCACTTACTAACGCGCTATATACGACACCGTTATTGATTGCGGTCAAATAATTTTGGTTGTTATTTCTACAAAAAATTTCTAACTACACACCGGAATTCGAATCAATCTGGTGGTCTATAAGCATATCCTTAAATGTCCCTAGTCGTGGGAGTTTCGAGACTGGGCATCGATACTCCAGAGTAGACTAGTGTATACTGATCGAGACCCCGACGAGGGGTGGTGGCCAGGTCTCACAAGCCATTGGTGTTAATTTGTTCACCTAAGATAGTATACAGGTGCTCATTGGGTTATGAGTACACGGGACAGACTCGCCGGGAACCTGCTAGTTGGTACTATACCTATTGTCAGATAGCAGTTCCCAGGTGACATGTGTACAGGTTAGTTTGTCAACCTGAGATCGTCATTTGTCTCGTGTAAGTTCCCACTGGGCTTTTATTACTACCCTACCACGGCTCAAAGGATTCGTGCAAACAAGTTTTAGTTGGGTACAGTCCCGAGCCATATGGAGGCAGTGAGCGGATTGTCGGGGATTCGTCTCTCCCGGTATTGGGGGTTGATGTCGCGCAGTGCATGGGTGGCCATTACTAGAAATCCTTGCCCAAGGTACTCGAGAATTACTGATCTAGGATCGGTAGTTTCTCATGTGGTGATGGGTTTCATACCGACACGAATTATCGCTTTATTATAGGGTCTGACTTTATCCACCCCCTTAGACTCGATATGCGTTACTCTTAGACGAACAGACCGGACTGTACGGATATTGTCACTATCAGGCTCAGTAGGGGTTCAGGATGTTTTTTCTCGTCGGCGTCCCTTTCGCTCAATACCTGGGTAGCCGTTACGTACAGCTAGTGCCGCTGAAGTGCTTGTGGTTAAACCCACTGCCAGCGTATTGAAGAGTCTTTAGAGTCCGACACAGAGGGTTTTCACGGTTTAGGCGATATGGTGTTGATGACGTATGTTGGTACATACAAGTGTCCGATTAAATATGTATACAGGCTACACAGACTTTAATCGGACGGTTGATAATACTAGCGGCTTAGGATTAAGCCGGATTATTAAATCAGGTTTTGATTTAATAATTTATATATGTATTTATATATATGTATTCCAGTATTATTGTTCACTATTCATTCTCTCTCTTGGCTATTCATATTTTTGTATGAATACGCGTATATGTATTTCGATACGTGTTCCGGGAAGTATTCCGTATTTATACAGAATAGCTTCTAGAAGATGGCCACCTCACTATTGATTTTCTTTTTAGAAAATCAATTATGGTAATGAGGTGGAGGGTGAGTTGGCTTGGGCTTGGGTCATGGCGTGTAGAGAGGTATGGCTCTCTTTTGTTTATGGTAAAAATTGGAGAAGATTTTTTTTGTCAGTGTGTGTGCATGATTGAGAGAGAGGGGGGCAGCCACATGTTTTTGGGAGTGGGCTTGCTCATTTTCTTCACTTGATTCTTCACTTGCTCACATCAAGAAAACACTTAGCCACATTTCTTTAGTTGCTCATGCCACATGTTTCCTCACCCCTTTTTCATCTTCTTGAGTTGCTCATGGAGCATTCGATATGAGAGAAAAATATAGTGAGATAATCCTACACCTCCACTCCCCATTGCTAGCAACCTTGGAGTGTCGGTTTCCTCGTTTGGCGAGGCTGAAGCTTGCTCCGTTTCCCTCAGGTGGATCATCGTAGATGGAAGTAAACCGGCAACCAAACTCGATCCAGACGACTAATAGGAGCTTGGGAAGATGGCTGAAAACCGAAGGACAGGGATCAACTCGGTATAACCATTCCTAACTTCTTTTATACATATTTCTAGTATAGGGTTTAGGGTAGATTTGGGAATCGGGTTGTGGTAGCGCCGGTTTAGAAAAATTTTGTTCCGCGTTTGGCCACGGTTTGATGGCTGGGGCGCTGCCGTTACTCAACATGGTATCAGATCCATCCCGTAAACCTCTTACTAGCTTATTTATATGATGTTAAAGTATCGAAATCGAAACAACCCCGAAATGATACCCTGCAGATTCCAGTCTCTGTCGATTTTCAAAGTCGTAAAAAAAATTAGTTAATGCAGAAATATTTGTATGAGCACATGAGCACACACCAAATACGAACCCATTTCACCTGTTTTCACCCGAGCACATGCTCAAATTTTCCGAGCTGGCCGGCCTAGGGAAGGTGTTTGGGCTTCGTATTTTGTGTGTGGTCTGGTCTCTGGAATATTGGTTCGGTCGTATTGCTAGTTGATTGATCGTTTCGGGATGTGTTGGTATTTAGAAACATGTATGAAATCACAACCAAAAATATTTGACCGCAATCAATAACGGTGTCGGATTGTAGCGCGTTAGTAAGTGCGGATCGTCCACAGGGATTGCGCGATTCGTTCATATTTTGTTTTGTTTGAATCAAAAATTTAAAAGTAAAGAAAAGCGAGAACGATTCAAGATTTATTTCGATGAGTTTCAAGAATTAACTATTCTAATCAAGAATCAAGAAAGCGATAAACATCAAGAATCAATAATCGATAGAATTCCAATCAATTTAGGTTTCAAGATTTGAAGTAAAGCTCGTAGAATTCGATTAGATCGTAGATGTGATGAAGATTCGAAATTACGATTTCTTATCCATTAACAAATTGATACTAAATTGATGTAGATTCATCGAGGATCAAGAATCTTGCGAAGAATTAGGGTTCTTCATCCTATCGTTTGTCCTTTCGATGAATCACATTCACTAGATAGCTTCTAGGAAATCGAATGATCAATTGTTGATCTCTAGATCGTGCGAAAGGAATCAAGAACGCATTCGCATCGTTCTAGATCATCGATCATTCGATTTTCAAGAATTTACAATTGTTATAAGACTTAAGAAAACGTTTAAAGATTCGTCAACATCATCATTCTACAATCGTTTCGATTCCTCCACGAGCGGAGTTTTATTCAAGCATCATCACGAAGAATACATTCAAGAATTGAATACGAATCATAATGCTAGAATTGAAAATAAGCAAGTTGAAAGAATCTTCACCTTTATTATATCAACAATTTGTTACAACTCTCAAGAACTACAAGAGGATGGAACTTTGATCGTCGATTCTAGCGTCGCTCGGCTCCTTGAGTCGTGGATCGGCTTGGATCTCGTACTCCGTTGAAGTCCGGTTCCGCTTCTAAAGGATCGTTGATGACTTGCTTTGCTTGCACTCAAAGGATCTTGAATTCTTGATCTTGGATTGGATTAGGGTTAGGGTTTTGAGGTGGTAGTTGTTGGGTTGAAGATGAAGAACAACCACAACAATTGAATTGGGGAACAATGAACAACTAGAGTTTAGCCAACAATGAGCAACCATTTCTAGTGAGCCTTGGGGTCTTTTTATAGGTTTCCAAAACCCACGGTCTAGGATTTTGAATTTTGAATTTCCCTCCAAAAGTTTGTTATAGGGAGAGGCTTCTTGAAGTAGTTAGTTAGGGCTTAGCTTCTACCCTAAGCTAGGAGGTTAGGGAGAAGGTTCTAAGTTCTTAATGGAGTTTAGGTGAAGCTTGTTGTAGAAGCTTGGGGTGTTTAGTTTGGAATCCTAGGGCTTGCTGATCTGGTAGAAGCTTCGAGATCCATCTGGAAATCGATGTGTCTTTCTGAGGTGTAGGAGCTGAGATGAGAGTTATGAAGCTAAATTGAGGAGGTGACGTGGCATGGCCGCCGCGGAACCGCGGCGTAAGGCGGCTCCGGCCGCAGTTCCGCGGCAACTTGGCTAAGATAGGACTTCATACTTCATGTGTTGGCTTCTTCTGACTTCAGATGTACTTTATGATATGTTGAATCTCTGAATGCTTTTTAGATCATTGCCAGATTCCAAATCCTTGAGTTGGCGTATTTTTTTAGCACTGTTATGTGAATTTTGACCGATCTTCTGTAATTTCCTGCACAGACTTTGAAACACAAGTTGCGCAATATAGGAATGATGCGATGCCAAAGAATACAGTCAATTTCCCTTAAAGTTCCGGTTTTAAAGTCTAACACATGCAATCTGATATTTTACGACTGATTTGGTAATATGTGCAATATGAATACCGAACACTTCTAGATGAGTACAAATGATAGGGAAATTGCCGGTTTAAAGATGCAGTATTTTCGACTGATCAAATTCCCCCAAACTTATTTTCGATCGTCTCGAGCGAACTGTTTTATTAAAAAGAGAAGGAGAAAATAAAGAAAGAGAAAAACTAACTAGCACACTTTCGTAGGCAACACGATTGCACTGAGCACGTGCAACAAGCCTTTAAACCTCTAGGTGTCCCTAGTAGGAGGAGTGTTGTCTCCTGAGGGTTTTCAGCGGATTGCACCCACAAAATCCAATAATAAAAGGAAGATCATGAAATTTACATTTAAAGACAAGAATTGTAAAAGAAAAGCCTTGAAAATTTGGGTTTCCAACTAAGCTAGCTTTTCGGTTGTCATGAGCCCTATCTTAATAGTCATGAAAAGATGTCAGAAATCACGTCCTCCCTCAATAAAACATCGTCTTATTCTTCATTCATATCTTTTATCCAAACATCGATCATATAACCCTGCGTGTGTGTAAAGACATCCCTACACCCGGAGAATTCAATTCAAGCTATCATACTCTTGTCCATCAGCCTCAGTACTTTTTAATTAATGAATATTTAGATGAGATTGCTCACACACTTTCATGAGACCGTTAATACTTCTTGAGGTACTAACCGACCGATTACTCATGTGCTTGCTTATTTGGTGTATTTTCCTCGTCTTGCACCACCTAAGGCTTAGCAGTGACTCCCAGACCAGTTGGCCTTAGGGCACTAGGTGAAGAGGCACCCTCGCTATATTTTTTTATTGTTTCCTTGGCGATAACAAAACCAGTGTCCATTTTTCTCACCATTTTATATTTTGTTCATTTTTTTATTTCCTTCATACTTTTGGCTTTATGACAAGAGCATTTCAAGGTATCCTCTACTATCCCAGGCTTCAAGACGTGTGTAAGTGCGAATAGCAGGGTATCAACGTTCAAAATATTTGGCTTCCAGAATAGAAACTATTTTTCAGACTTATTTTTATCCTCAGATTAGTGACGTCCTTCATCTTACTAACCCTTGGGACAATGACTCATAACTACTTATTACTAGTTCGTATAAGAAAACATCTAATTTTCTTGGTTTTCTTAAATTTTTCTAATCTCATAGATGTAATTTTTCACTATCTAAACTTTTATTATCTTATTTATGTTCAAAAATGTTAAATATTAAAATATTTTGATATTTTGAAATTTTTTTAAATTTTTATAGGTTTTTAGAGAAATGTTTTGTGCTTATGCAAATGATATGCAAATGATGCAAAAATAAGCACAAACCTCCCCCAAACTTATTTTCAATAGTGTCCTCACGGTTGCCAACCGTTATATCTACAAAACCTGTAAGCCTGGGAAGAATTTATTAGTGGGGGCAAAATATATAAGTGAAGAACCTCCTCCAAACTTACTCTTTTCAATCACCTCCATTCAAAAGCTGATGCAGTGATATACTTGACATGAAGGTGTGACGGACAAATTTTAATCAAGATAAAATGGCTCCTGTAAGAACAGGAGCTGCTCCGTGGGGTCAGTGGAAAAATACGGCTTTAGTCTATGTCCATTCACTTTGAAAAATGTGTCATTTTAAACATTTCTTACTTCTACTGCCCCTTGCGGGAATACAGACCGCACAACAAAAGGTCCCTTCCACCGAGATCGAAGCTTACCCGCGTGAAGATGTAGTCGTGAATCATAAAGAAGGACTTGTTGACCTGGTGAAAATTTTTTCCTCAAAATGTTTTTATCGTGAAAAACCTTGGTCCTATTCTTTACGATTACAGCATTATCATAAGCTTCATCGCGGAGTTCGCTTAGCTCATTTAGTTGCAGCTTTCGAAAGTTGCAGGCTTGGTTTAGGTCAAAGTTAATTTCCTTAATAGCCCACAATGCTTTATGCTCAATCTCGACGGGTAAGTGACATGCCTTCCCAAACACTATCCTATATGGAGACATCCCTAGGTCGGTTTTAAATGCAGTTCGGAATGCCCAAAGAGCATCCGTCAGTTTGGTCGACCAGTCTTTTCTATTCTTAGCAACAGTCTTCTCCAAGATTTGTTTGATCTGTCTATTTGAAATCACAGCCTGCCAGCTCGTTTGGGGATGATAGGGTGTAGAAAGTCTGTGGTTGATTGCGTATTTCCGCATCAGAGTCTCGAAAGACCTGTTGCAAAAATGTGTCCCATTATTGCTAATGATAGCGCGTGGGTGTCCAAATCGCGAAAAGATATTCTATTTTAAGAACTTAATGACAAATTTCTTGTCATTAGTGCGACATGGAATGGCTTCCACCCACTTTGAGACGTAATCAACCGCCAGCAGTATGTTCAGATTCCCAAAGGAGTTGGGAATGGGACCCATAAAATCAATGCCCCAAACATCGAAAATTTCAACCACTAAGATGGGTTGCTGAGGCATTTAATTTCTCCGGGAAATTCTACCCATGTACTCACATTGTGTACAGGTTTTGCAATGCTCAAATGCGTCCTTGAACAAGGTCAGCCAATAAAATCCACATTGCAAAACCTTCTCTGCCGTCTTTTTAGGTCCGAAGTGACCCCCACAGGCCTGATCATGACAAAAAGAAAGAACACTCTTGAACTCTTCTTTTGGGACACACCGGCGAATGATCTGATCAGGACAATACTTAAACAAATATGGATCATCCCAGTAAAAGTGTTTTACTTGGGATAGAAAACGGTAATTGTCCTGTTTCGACCAATCGCTGGGTATAAGTCCCGTGACAAGATAGTTCACAATATCCCTGAACCAAGGTTCATTGGATACGCTCAACAGTTGTTCGTCAGGAAACGAATCATTGATCGGCAGGGTCACAGGGGAAGAAGAGATGCGTGAAAAATGGTCAGCTACTATGTTTTCACATCCTTTCTTATCTTTGATAACAAGATCAAATTCTTGTAACAGAAGGATCCAACGTATTAGCCGGACTTTTGCATCTTTCTTCGCCAGAAGGTGTTTTAAGGCGGAATGGTCAATGTACACAACTATAGGTGAGCCAAACAAGTAAGGAATGAATTTTTTTAATGCAAATACAGCTGCCAAAAGTTCTTTTTCGGTAGTTGTATAGTTGATTTGAGTATCATTCAAGGTCTTACTCGCATAATAGATCACGTGTGGCATCTTTTCAATGTGCTGTCCTAAGACTGCACCTACTGCAAAGTCGGATGCATCACACATCAGCTCAAAGGGGTAGTCCCAATTTGGAGATGATAGAACGGGGGCTGTAGTGAGGGAGTGTTTGAGTGAGTCGAAAGCTGCCTAACAGTCCGAGTCAAAGTGGAAGGTCGCATCCTTGGCCAAGAGAAGAGTTAAGGGTCTTGCAATTTTGCTAAAATCCTTAATGAATCTCCTATAAAAGCCCGCATGGCCAAGGAAAGATCGAATATCTTTGACGCTTTTGGGATGAGGGAGGTTTTGAATGACATCTATCTTAGCTCTATCAACATCAATGCCTTTCTGTGAAATAACATGTCCAAGTACAATTCCTTCTTGGACCATGAAATGGCATTTTTCCCAGTTCAAAGTTAAGTTCTTCTCTTTGCAACGAGTAAGAACAGCGTCAAGATTCGCAAGGCAATCAGAAAAAGAGTCTCCAAAAATTGAGAAATCGTCCATAAAGATCTCCAGAAAATTCTCTACCATATCAGAGAATATCCCCATCATACATTGCTGAAAGGTAGCGGGAGCATTGCATAACCCAAAGGGCATGCGACTGTAAGCAAAGGTACAAAAAGGACAAGTAAAAGTGGTTTTATCTTGATCATTTTTGGCTATGGGGACCTGATTATATCCTGAGTATCCGTCCATAAAGCAATAATACTCTCGTCCTGCTAAGCGTTCCAGCATTTGATCATTGAATGGTAGAGGAAAGTGATCTTTCCTCGTGGCGGCATTGAGTTTTCTGTAATAAATACATACACGCCACCCAGTTTGGGCGCGTGTCTGAATCAACTCATTTGCCTCATTGGTAATAACAGTGATGCCGGATTTCTTAGGGACGACATGTATAGGACTCACCCATTGGCTATCGGAGATTGGGTATATAATACCACTATCAAGGCATTTGACGATCTCTTTCATCACTGCTTCCTTCATGACGGGATTTAACCGTCTCTGTGGTTCTCGGGTTGGTCTGGCATCATCCATAACATGTATATGATGTTCTACAATTAAGGGACCAATCCCTTTGATGTCCGCCATAGTCCAACCAAATGCCTCTCTATTAGATCTCAATACCGATAAAAGTGCATTCTCTTGCTCTCATGCTAGAGAAGCGGATATGATAATCGGTAAGGACTCCTTCTCACCTAAATAAGCATATTTAAGATGAGAAGGTAAAATTTTGAGATCTAATACTGGCGGAGAAATGATAGAAAGTGGGATCATCGAGTGATTTTTGGAGTCACAAAGAAGCTCATAGCCTATGAAAGATACAGACTTGGGTGGAGATAGGTCAGGAGTGTCGGACTCAAGTCTAGGAAAAGTGTCCTCACTACGATCATGTGTAAGATCAAACAGAGATGTGTTAGTGTCGTCGAGATATGTAAAGCAAAGTTCCTCAGCTCCGCAACTTTCGGGAGCGATCTCATGGACAGAGCACACATCAAGAATATGAGCAGAGGGTTCTGATGGCTCACTTCAACCTTGTAGATGTTTAGTTCAATGGTCATATTTCCAAATGATAAGTTCATTGAACCATTTCTATAGTTAATAACAGCGTTGGAAGTGGGAAGGAAAGGTCGACCCAAAATCACCGGAATTTGGCTCCGGGGGTTTGCTACAGGTTTTGTATCGAGTACAATGAAGTCTACAGGGAATACAAATTCCTCGACCTTTATCAACACATCCTCTAGTTCACCCCTTGGTTTGGTGATTGAACGGTCTGCCATTTGGAGAGTGCAATGAGCAGGTTTCAACTCTCCAATCCCTAGTTGCTCATAGACAGAATATGAAAGAAGGTTAACACTTGCGCCAAGGTCTAAAAGAGCACGATTTATGTTTTTACCCCTAATAGAAATCGATATTGTATGACATCCTGGGTCCTTACGTTTCTTTGGTAGCTGTGGGATAAAAGTAGTGCTAATATTATTAGACATGAAGACTTTCTTCGGCACTTGAGTCTTCCTCTTCCTAGTGCACAAGTCCTTAAGAATTTTCGCATAAGCGGGGACTTGTTGAATTGCATCTAGGAGAGGGATGTTGATGTTAACCTTTTTGAATATTTCCATAATTTTCTCCATATGAGGACTCAATTTGTTAACCCTTAACCGGTTCGGGTAAGGAGCTTTCGCAATAAGCGCTGGGTCCATCATAGGAGAAGGAAGAGGGGGTAGACGTGATCCCAAAAGAGGAGTGGGGATCGTCTGTGGAGAACTAGAAGGGCTATACTGAGGTGTCGAGCTTAATGGGAAATGGAGAATAGGTTCGCGAGAAGGCGGTGGGGTAGAAGAACAAGGATCAGAAGTAGAAATGTGTGTGTGAGGAAAGGTCTCAGCCGGGGTGTTATTGATAGGATTTTCAATATCATCAATTCCTTCCCCGACATGGTTATTCAGCACTCTTCCCGATCTCAACGTTGTGACGGCATTTACATTGTAATGCCCAGGATTCGGTAGGGGTTGAGAAGGAAGTTTCCCTTTTTCTCTCGCACTCATTTCGGCTTTAAGTCGAGCAATTTCAGCTTCAATCGATCTGATACTCTCAGCTTGGGACGCTGAGTTTTTCTTTATCTCACTAAAAGGATATAGAATTCTTGATCTTGGATTGGATTAGGGTTAGGGTTTTAAGGTGGTAGTTGTTGGGTTGAAGATGAAGAACAATCACAACAATTGAATTGAGGGACAATGAACAACTAGAGTTTAGCTAACAATGAGCAACCATTTCTTATGAGCCTTGGGGTCTTTTTATAGGTTTCCAAAACCCTAGGTCTAGGATTTTGAATTTTGAATTTCCCTCCAAAAGTTTGTTATAGGGAGAGGCTTCTAGAAGTAGTTAGTTAGGGCTTAGCTTCTACCCTAAGCTAGGAGGTTAGGGAAAAGGTTCTAGGTTCTTAATAGAGTTTAGGTGAAGCTTGTTGTGGAAGCTTGGGGTGTTTAGTTAGGAATCCTAGGGCTTGCTGATCTGGCAGAAGCTTCGAGATCCATCTGGAAATTGAAGTGTCTTTCTGAGGTGTAGGAGCTGAGATGAGAGTTATGAAGCTAAATTGAGGTGGTGAAGTGGCATGGCCACCGCGGAACCGCGACGCAAGGCTGCCCCGGCCGCGGTTCCGCGGCCACTTGGCTGAGATAGGACTTCAAACTTCATGTGTTGGCTTCTTCTGACTTCAGATGTACTTTATGATATGTTGAATCTCTGAATGCTTTTTAGATCATTGCCAGATTCCAAATCCTTGAGTTGGCGTATTTTTTTAGCACCGTTATGTGAATTTTGACCGATCTTCTGTAATTACCTGCACAGACTTCGAAACACAAGTTGCGCAATATAGGAATGATGCGATGCCATAGAATACAGTCAATTTCCCTTAAAGTTCCGGTTTTAAAGTCTAACACATGCAATCTGATATTTTACGACTGATTTGCTAATATGTGCAATATGAATACCAAACACTTCTAGATGAGTGCAAATGATAGGGAAATTGCCGGTTTAAAGATGCAGTATTTTCGACTGATCACTAGTTTAGCCCAGTTTTGATATTATGTTATCTTTTGTTCAGGGGCAATTCAGGGTGTTTTGAAGTCGATAATTTAACACTGTTTAAGTGTTTGCATTACATGCATTACTATCTGCGACCGTGAATGTCATTAGAGCGGTACAACTCGTTTAACTGCTATATGTTCTCTTAGACGGGTTTGCGAACGTGACATTCACGTTGATGTTCTGTGTTGTGTTGTGTTATGGTTGGATCGTCGTTGTGGATAGCTTGGGTGAAATGTTAGTACAGTTTAGTTTCATTTGTACATTTGATATTGCGAGGCGAGCGTCCGACATGTGGACTGCCATCACAGCCAGCTTTTATATTATTTGTTTGGGGCACGACCGGGTTGAGGTTGATGTCACCCTTGTGTATTATTTTCTTTTCTGTAATAGGATGTAACATTTCAGAAAAATAAAAGATTATTTTTTGGAAGTTAAATAATTAAAATAATAAATATTATGAATATTTTAATGTGTCGAAAGTAGTTTTAATGTCATGGTATGATCATATACCCATAGATTGGAAATTATTGGAAAATTACATTTGAATGTTGATTTTTAAAGGATATCATATGATTTAGACACTTTATAAATCTTATGCAATTAATCAAATTCAAGTTTACGGCTAAGCTTGATTAATAACTATTAATCATTCATTGATTTTGTTTTTTGCATATGACATGCACCATGTCATGTTACACACTTGTTACATTTTCTACCATGATTTATTTCTTTAAAAAAGATGGCTTCATTTTGGTTTTTAAAATTGTGTTATAAATTAAAAGAAAAAAGAAAATGAAATGAAAAAGAAAAGAATATAGAATGGGGAGACAAGGAGGTATGGGCTTGGATGAGAGAGAGGGGGTGAGGGGTCATTGTTGACCATGGCCATTGTTTTTCATTTGGTTCCCTTCATCATTTTCTCTCACCTTCTTCCTCCATGGCTGCCCTCTTCCCTCCACCACCTCTACCCCCTCACAACACAATCAAAACTCTTCATTCCCTTCATTAAAATTTATGCACAATCTCACTACAAAGCTTTTGGTGGGATCAAGCTAGGATTTTGAAGACTTGAGCAACTCAAGAAATTTCTTAAGTTGCCAAATGCGGTATATATCTGCACTTTTAGTTAAGTTAAAATTATGTAACACATTCTAGAATGGTTTTGAGTTACAATATTAAGGTTTAGTGATGTTGGAATTTTCCTAGATGAGGGTTAGGAGTTTTATGACATGGGAAGGTGTAATTGAGTGTAATTGATGATTACAACCCTTCTAGTGTTAAGATTCTGGACAAAACCAGAGACTAGACATAAAGACGTGAACTTTAGATTTGCCGATATTGGGTTTTTGTGGAATTAGTGATGGTATTTAGAGATCTGCTGCTACCCTGAGACCCTAAAGATTATTTAGCAATTACAGTGAATCGTGGAGGCAACCTAGAAGCTACCCTAGAGCCCCGAGCCCCTAACTCTTTGTCCTGGCCGCCAATAATTCCTTTTTGGCCGCAAATTGCGGCCTTGGTGTGAGCAAATTGGTTCGTGCTTGGTCTGTGGCTCCATTTTCAGTAAATTAGACCTACCCCATATGCAGAATTGGCTAATTCAACTTGGGATAAAATCTGGAGATGTTTCCTTGAGTTGCTGATTTGGTTTTGTGACTTTTAATGACTTGAACTTGGGTGTTTGTGATGGTCTCGATCGATTGGCGTTTGTACATCGACGTCGAGGGTTGTTTGGTTCTTTTGCATGCATAGACTAGAGGTTCTAACCTATGCGTGTTTCGTGTGTCGTTTTGGTTTTTATCCGCGATTTCGGTTTACGATATTATATGTTTATATGTAGGCACCCTCACGTGGACTTCGGATAACAAGGAGGAGCATGGCGATATCGACTTCGGCAAGCAAGGATCAAGGTGAGTAGATGTATATCTACGGAGGAAGTCGGGTGGATGGCGTATAGCACCCCCGCAGTTTCGTAGTGTAGAATGAGATACGTTTATTTATATACTTTGTGTATTGTGAGACGTGAAATATTAGCAAGAAAGGATTTAGGAGATCATGGTTTAATGTTAGCATAATACGGAGGAAAGTGTTGTTAGTTTAGTTCTTAGATGCGAAACCCTAGAGTTAAGGTTGACACACACACACGCGCACACACGTGATATGTTTGGATGTATATATTTATATGTATATATATATGTGGATGCGTTGGTGCATATATATATATATATACATATACGTATACACGGATGATGAGGATACTATATGATACTTGATGGTTGTTCATATTAGATTTTTGCATTTTTATACCGCCCAATTTTTGTCACATTGCATATCGGTAGATACTCTTGAGCCGTGTTTGTTAGTCAATTGCAGGATACAGGTTCTCGGTTCTAAAACGGTGAAATTCATAGAAAACACGACAAAATCCGGGTTCCTGCCAATCACAGATAAAACACGGTCTCCGCTCGTCATCCGTATGATTGCCAGATACCAGTTTAGGAAGACAAAATGTCAAATCAATGTCACCTTCATGCACAAGGCTCAATGGCAACAACAACTTCCAAGAAATCTACGCGGAGCTTGAGGCAATCATGACAAAATCTTGACAAAAAGTCCACCTTTCCCTCAACAGAAATTCTGGAAAAATCGTGGAGCCAAATTGAGAAAATATATGTACCAGAATAATGTAGACATCAGATCAGGCCACCACAAAAAAGCACGAAGCCCAATTCCACCAATGGGCCGCGGATCCGCGGCCAAAGAGGGGTTCGGGCCGCGGATCCACGGCCATTATGGCTCCAAAGACAGAAAGTTTTGGGGGTTATTTTGGGCTTTTCATCAGGGTTCTGATGGTTGCCCTAGGGTTTCATTTTCTGGCCTATAAATAGCCCAGAACTTTGTGAAGGAAGAGTCCAAGTCTTGTATTTCTTTTTGCTAGGTTTTAGTTACATGTTCTTCTTCCTCTTCTCACCTCTTCTCCATTAAACTTGTAAGTGAGCTTTTGAGTGAAGAGTGATGAATAAAGAAGACCATTTTATTATCATGCTTGTCTTACTTTTGTTATAAATTGTTGTAACTTTAAATTCGTTAAGTAGTTGTTGTTATTTCCTTGTTGTTTCTTTCTTCTTTCTTTTTCTTTATCCTTACATATGACAATGATACTTACGCTTGATCCTCGCCAAGGTGAGGTCGCAAATAGTTAGTCGTATTCTTCTAGTCTCCTTCTTTCTATCTTCCTCTTTTGTTTGTTTTATTTTTCCGTATTATGAAGTGTGAGTAGTTCTATACTTGTTAGGGTAGGATAAGGGAAGTTTGAGAGAAGGAAATCTCTCTCACTCTTTCCTTGCCCAACAACTTAAATCAATTCTCGTTAATTGAACCACAATCTGCTCCTTACGGCACCCTATCCTACATGATAGCGGTGATTCCGTAGTGAGACCGGTTGTGGTTGAATTAACCGGAGGTTATGGATAAGAGCCAAGAATGGACGGACAAGCACCAAAAGGAAGGACTATGCGTTGGAAAGCCTAGCTTATACTCGCAAGTTCCTTCCTAGTCGTGCTAATCCCCGTTGTTGCCGATTACCGTAACACCGATATTAAGTGGGGCAACGAAAGATGTGGAGACTCCTAACTCAAACTAACCTAATCCTAACCCTAACAAGCTCTCTTTAAATATCAAGTCAACACTTAGATAATTCAACAAAATCTGAAAACCGGACTTAACTCGTTAAAACACTTTGAAAAAGACTCCCATCTCCCTGCGGACGACCCGTACTCAACCGGCTAGCTACAAGCGAAACCGTCTTGATTGCGGTATTTAAACTAAACTTGAACACACACATATCCTATCAATCAAATGGCGCCGTTGCCGGGGAGACGGTAGTTTGTTTCTTTGTGAAATTTCGGGTTAATTCGTAAGTAAAAAAAAAAACCGAAAAAAAAATACATTCTTTTTAAAGAAACCATCTTGTTATTCTTGATTAGTTTTTGTGCAAGTGTGCAGGAAATACGAAGCTCAAGATCGACGCCAAAGACGTTGGAAATACGGATTTCAAGTACAGTGCCAAAGACGTGGGAAGATAGACCAACATTTTCGCGGCTACACCGCGACGGACAAAAACGAATCATCCGGTCTACTGTACGAATCTGGAGCAAATACAGTGAGTAAATCAAGATTCAGTACATCCAGACAAGCAGAGGACACCAACAGAGAACACCCAATTTTTTTCAGAGCCCCAATTCCTCAACTTAGCCGCGGATCCGCGGCCTAAGTAGGTGTTTGGCCGCGGAACCGCGGCCATTCAGTGCCTTCAGTGTGCCAAATTCTCTCTGTAAGTTTCTCTGCTTCTCTCCACTCCTCTGAACTCCACTGAATTGTGTTTTCTGCAGGCTTCTTTGCGCAAATTCTTCTCCCCCTTCCAATAAACTGTTCTTGTGCAGGATTCTTTGCGCCGCAAATAAAAATTGTTTGCAGTTGATTTGTTACTGTTTTGCATTCTTTAATACGGACTTAAGGGGCTTGAAACCAATCCAGATTGGGTGGGTATTTCATCACCCTTCCCAGGACCCAAAAAATCACTAAAGCATATGCATTGTCCATTGTAAATTAAAAAATACTAGACTTCAGCCCTAAGGACTTCGCACTCATTAGGAGAAGATAAACCGTGTTTAGAACCTCGCTTAACCGTATATTGATTACGGGGTGTCTAGGAAAGTGTTAAAGGCGCAACCGCCGAAAGAGAAAGGGTTATTTAATTAAGGAACTTCGCGAAAGCGTTGGACAACCTCCCCTTATCTCTGCACTTACCTGGCCCCATGATCGGTGTATTTTTAAGCCTGTTTCTCGACACTGTTTAACTTCGAAAATCAAGTTCAGGAGCAGGTCTAGTAGACCTAGGCGACCGTAGATCTAGGTGTGATTGTGCATATCTTGTTTGTGATTGCTTAAGCCGTATTTCCGTACATACTTCGGTAAATCTCTTTCTAAAAAAAAAAGAAGAAAAAAAAATCAAAAACTTTCTATAAAAACTTTCTATAAAAACTTGCCCTTTTGTCGCCAAATCCATTTTCACCCACCACCCATCGCCTTTCTCCATTGACGTTTTCTTACCCTCACCTTCTCCGCTTTGACTATACTAAACTCGTTTAGTGTATGTCCGCTTGGACTCGGGACACTAGCGCCCGTCTAGTCCGCGTTACGTTAGTCGCGACCGACTACGCGATCGACTCCGAAGTCGATACTCCGTCCACTCCTCTTTCACCCGTTCCTTTACCGGCCAACTCCGACGTTGACCGGAATTCTGTTCATATATCTTCACCTTCACCTTCACCTTCACCAACCTCTTCTTCCGCGATGTCAGGATTCAATCCGAACATCTCTTTGACCATCGCTGGATTGGCTCCACCTCCTACGGAGACCAATCTTCCACCACCTCCGCCTGTTGTAGCGCTGCAGCGAATTGCGCTCCAGGATCGTTTCTACCCCACCCGCTCTGCACTTCCCACCTGCCTTTCTCTTCCTCCGGCCAATGGGGACAACTTTGAAATTAAGCCCCATTTCATCAACATGCTTCCACGTTTTCATGGGCTTGAAACTGAAGATGCCTATATCTTCATCAATAAATTTCAAAATGTTTGTGCCATGATGAAAACAACCCAGCTGTCGGACGATGCTATACGTCTACGGGTCATTCCGTTCACTTTATGCGATCTCGCTGAAAAATGGCTGTATAGCACCGCTTCCCACTCAATCACCAGCTGGGACGAGTTTGTTAAAGCGTTTCTGAAAAAATTCTATCCAAATCATAAGACCGCAAGAATTCGAAATGAAATCAACCAATTCTCCCAGCTTCCTTCTGAACCCTTCTGGAAGTGCTTTGACCGGTACAAAGACCTTCTTGTTCAGTGTCCTCACCACGGTATAGAGAAATGGCAGCTCTGCCAAACCTTATACGAGGGACTGAACCCAGCAACGAAGCAGTTGCTGGAAACCATCTGTCAGGGCCACTTCCTATCGAAATCTGACGAGGAAGTGTGGCAGTTCTTTGTTGATCTTGCGGAGCAAACGCTACAGTGGGAGAGCACCAGACCGACTTCTTCTTCTTCTACCTCCACTTCTACCGGTCAGTCTAGGGTAGGAATCCACCAACTCGACGTCTCTATTGCGATGAAAGCTGAAATGGCTGCTATAACAAGAAAGCTTGAAGCGATAGAGAGCAAATTCTCTGCTCCTACTCCTGCCCCTGTTCTCTCCCTTCGTACCATCTGCGCTTGTTGTTCTGATCCTTCCCACTTGACCGAAGAGTGTCCTTACAACTCACCCTCACAAGGACAGGATCAGGTTAATGCTGCCTTCCAGCAAAGACCGAGGAATGATCCATACTCTTCCACCTACAATCTCGGTTGGAGGAACCACCCCAATTTCGCCTGGAATCAGAATCAGAATCAATTCCAGGGCAACAATTTCCAAAGGGCCCCTCCACCGCAACAACAAGCGCAACAACAAACTCAGTATCAGCAGCCCTTCCAACCCCAACCTTACCAAAACCAGACGAACAATTTTGCACCAAACAATTCTTTTCCACCAAATAACAACTTTGTTCCGTCAAACACTGATAAGGTTTCCTCGCTCGAGCGAAGTCTGGAGGCGTTTGTTAAACAATCGACTCAATCCACCGCCAACATCCAGTCTTCGATCCAATCTTTAGTGCAACACACCGCCGCACACGGGCAGAGCATCAAAACCATCGAGGCCCAGATTGCACAGCTGAACGCGGCCTTGAGCGAGCGAGAGAAGGGGAAGCTTCCGTCCCAGCCACTGCCAAATCCCGGTCACCAACATAATGCACATGTTGCTCTTGAACAACAAAACCATAATGTGAGTGCCGTGACTACGCTGAGATCGGGAAGGATGCTGCAAAACAACATTGGCAAGCGAATCAACGATGACACCCCGGCCGCCGCTTCTTCTTCTTCTTCTCCTTCTTCTTCTTCGTCTTCCGAGCCTATTCTCCGTTCTTCAACAGGCTCTCCTTCCTCTTCTTCTGTTCTGAATGGACCCACTTCTCACTCCACGAAAACACCTATTCTGGGATCCGTTCCAACTCCAAAATCTCCTCCTCCAGCATTAGACTCAACCAATTTTCAAAATGTTCCATTTCCAAACCGGTTGAGGTCTAATAAACAAAATCCTCAAATGGAGAAGATTTTGGAGTTATTCAAGCAAGTTAACATTAACATTCCTCTTTTAGATGTTGTCCAACAAGTCCCGTCTTACGCGAAAATCTTAAAGGACTTGTGCACGAAAAAGAGGAAGTCTCAGGTACCCAAGAAAGTTTTCTTGGCTAGTGCTGTGAGTGATGCCCTTACCCAATCTTTACCACAAAAACGGAAGGACCCTGGCTGTCCTACGATTTCAATTACCATTGGGGATAAGAACATCAACCGCGCACTATTAGATCTTGGTGCCAGTGTTAACTTGCTTCCGTATTCAGTATACGAGCAATTAGGCGTCGGAGAGTTGAAACCCACACACTGCACTCTCCAAATGGCCGACCGATCGATCACCCATCCTAGGGGTGAGCTAGAGGATGTGTTGATAAGAGTCGGGGACTTCATATTCCCCGTTGACTTCATTGTATTAGATACACAGCCTGTAGCTAACCTCCGGAATCAAATTCCGGTGATACTCGGTCGCCCATTTCTCGCAACCTCAAATGCTGTGATCAATTGTCGCAACGGTTCGATGAACCTCTCTTTTGGAAATATGACGATTGAACTCAACATTTTTAGGTTAGGGAATCAGCCCGCCGAACCTAATGCTCATATACTGGACGTCTGCTCGATCCAGGAGATCACACCAGAAGAGTGTGAATTCGAGGAGTTTTTGTTTGACCACGATAATCTTGACGCCACTAGTGCGTTTCTCTTCGAACCTGCTGCTGTTTCTGCGCCCGATAACGAATACGAGTGTTTCACATTCTCGAACGATCTTAACCGCGCACAACCCGAGTTTGAATCTTTCGACTTTCCGGATGAGTTACCTGAACCATCCGACTCGGTTGCCTACACTCGTTTTGAACCCTTGCTGGAGTCCTTTGAGTTCGAGACCCTTGCACCAGTCTTGCCTTCCATCATTTCACCTCCAACGCTCGAACTCAAGCCGTTGCCGTCTCACCTTAAGTATGCTTACTTAGGTGAGAACGAGACCCTCCCTGTCATCATTTCGGCTTCTCTAGCTCCCGAGCAAGAGAAAGCCCTTCTCGCGGTCTTGCACAGCAACAGGCAAGCTTTTGGCTGGTCCATGGCGGACATCAAGGGGATTTGTCCCCTCATCGTTGAGCATCACATTCATCTGATGGATGATGCCAAACCAGCCCGGGATCCACAAAGACGTCTTAATCCAGTCATGAAGGAGGTTGTGAAGAAGGAGATCGTCAAATGTCTAGATAGTGGTATCATTTACCCTATCTCTGATAGCCAGTGGGTTAGCCCCATTCACGTTGTCCCCAAAAAGTCGGGCATCACGGTCATAACCAACGAGGAGAATGAGTTAATCCCTACTCGCACCCAAACTGGGTGGCGAGTTTGCATTGATTACAGAAAACTCAATGCCGCAACGCGGAAAGACCACTTTCCGCTACCTTTCATTGACCAGATGCTGGAACGATTCGCCGGACATGAGTACTATTGCTTTCTAGATGGCTACTCTGGCTACAATCAAATCCTCATCGCCGAAAAAGACCAGGACAAGACCACTTTCACTTGTCCTTTCGGCACGTTTGCATATCGACGCATGCCCTTTGGGTTATGCAATGCGCCCGCTACCTTCCAGCGGTGTATGATGGGAATTTTCTCTGACATGGTGGAGATTTTCATGGATGACTTCTCCATCTTCGGCGACTCCTTTGACGAGTGTTTGCTGCATCTTGACGCTGTCCTTACCCGATGTAAGGACAAGAATCTCACTTTGAACTGGGAGAAATGCCACTTCATGGTGCGCGAAGGTATTGTCTTAGGACATATCATCTCGCAAAATGGCATAGAGGTTGACAGAGCAAAGATTGAGGTCATTTCCAATCTGCCTCCTCCCCGATGCGTCAGAGATATCCGAGACTTCCTTGGCCATGCCGGTTTCTATAGACGGTTTATCAAGGACTTTAGCAAGATTGCTAGGCCCTTGACGCTTATGCTGGCCAAGGATACACCTTTTGACTTCAACTCGAGCTGTGTGACTGCATTCGAGTCACTGAAACGCTCACTCACTTCTGCTCCCGTTCTTTCTTCCCCTGACTGGACGCACCCATTCGAGATTATGTGCGATGCATCCGACTTTGCCATCGGTGCTGTCCTTGGACAGCACATCAACAAGATGCCGCACGTAATCTATTACGCTAGCCGAACCCTGAACGACGCCCAACTTAATTATACAACAACTGAGAAGGAATTCTTAGCTGTTGTATTTGCTTTAGAAAAGTTCAGGCCCTACCTCATCGGCTCTCCGGTCATTGTCTACACGGACCATTCAGCTCTGCGCCATCTTTTTGCGAAGAAAGATGCCAAATCTCGGTTAATACGTTGGATCCTCTTGCTTCAAGAGTTTGACCTTGTCATTAAGGACAAAAGAGGATGTTAAAACGTCGTTGCCGACCATCTCTCACGACTTCCTTCTTCGCCTTCAATTCCAATTCCGATTAATGACGTTTTCCCGGATGAACAACTCCTGACAGTATCTTGCGAACCCTGGTTCGCAGATATTGTGAACTATTTGGCCACGGGATTACTACCGACCGAATGGTCGAGTCAGGACAGACTTCGCTTCTTATCCCAAGTAAAACACTTTTTCTGGGATGAACCCTACTTGTTCAAGTACTGTCCCGACCAGATTATTCGTCGGTGTGTCCCCGATGAGGAATTCAAGAGTGTGCTGTCATTTTGCCACGATCAAGCGTGTGGCGGGCATTTTGGGACCAGAAAGACAGCTGAGAAGATCTTGCAATGTGGTTTCTACTGGCCACAACTTTTCAAGGACGCTCACGACTATTGCAAGACTTGCTCCCGGTGCCAACACATGGGCCGGATATCCCGGAGGAACGAGATGTCGCTCCAACCGATCTTGGTTGTGGAGATTTTCGATGTTTGGGGGATAGACTTCATGGGGCCGTTTCCCAGCTCTTTTGGGAACTTGTACATCCTTCTAGCTGTTGATTACGTCTCTAAATGGGTCGAGGCTGTGCCCAGCCGAACTAACGACAACAAGGTTGTCGTTAGGTTCCATAAATAAAACATTTTCTCACTGTTTGGGCACCCCCGAGCGATCATTAGCGACAATGGAAGTCATTTCTGCAATAGGACTTTCGAGGCCTTGATGCGGAAGTATTCCATCAATCATAAGCTTTCTACGCCCTACCACCCCCAAACCTGCGGGCAGGCCGAAGTTTCAAATCGGCAAATCAAGCAGATATTGGAGAAGACGGTTTCCAAGAACCGTAAGGATTGGTCTCTAAAACTCACTGATGCTCTTTGGGCATTTAGAACCGCTTATAAGACCGACCTTGGCATGTCTCCCTATCGGCTTGTGTACGGAAAAGCCTGCCACCTTCCTGTCGAAATCGAGCATCGCGCTTTTTGGGCGATTAAGGAGCTGAATCTATCTCTTGAGGACGCGGGCAGCCATCGGAAGCTGCAGCTGAACGAACTGAGCGAGCTTAGGGATGAGGCTTACGAAAACGCGGTTGTCGTTAAGAATCGAACGAAGGTGTTTCATGATAAACACCTTTTGCGCAAAACCTTCGTACCTGGTCAGCAGGTACTTCTTTACGACACCCGACTTCATTTTCATCCAGGAAAGCTCCGATCTCGCTGGAAAGGGCCGTATTTTGTGCGGAATGTGTATCCGCAGGGCGCTGTGGATTTGGAAAATCCAAAGGACGGTTCACTCTTCAAGGTAAATGGACACCGATGCAAACCGTACCTTAGCGCCGAACCAACAGAGGAGCTCCTGTTCTTACAGGAGCCGGTTTACCCTGAATGATCTTCCTCTGCCTACCTCCAAACTTCGGTTATCCAGCCAAGAACAGTGGACACTGTTCCAAATAAGTTTGGGGGTATGTACAAACCATTTTGCATATATGTGTGTATATTCTTTTTCTTTCCTTTATAAACAAAAACAAATAAAAACTTGTCTATTGCTAACCGACAATTTTGACCCTTCAAGTGATCTAGTCATGCAACGACAGTGAGGACACTGTCCAGTTTAAGTTTGGGGGTACGCTCGGTACGCATTTCTTACCTTCGCATTCATATGTATATTTTGCATCTGCATATTTAGATTCATAAAATCCATAAAAATTTGAAATTTTTCTAAAAAATATAAAAACTGTTTTGTCAAGTCAGCTTGTGGAAGAACTTTGATTCAACATTTCGACGGTTTTTTGTTTGAAAAAATAGGAATATCTAAATCTTATGTTTGGATTTTGAAAACCTGAAAGATAACTCTCCATTGAAGTTAACTATAGCTGATATACGTCTTTACATCACACTACACGTGTCGTAAGATTTTAGGAATTAGATGACAAGTCTTTCATGTTTAAACTTTTAAACAGATAAATTATTTTCTGTGGATCAAATAGGTTTGTTCTGAAATAAGTAATGTCAAGAATAGTTTATGAAGTAAAGCGAATATGAAGGAATGTTATTGATGCCGTAATTGGAGCTAAGTCTGACAAATAACCCATCTAAAACTTGATTGGAATGATTACACACCAAACACACCAAACACGTCTTTTATCCAAAAAATATTTGAACTGCCGGTTATATCTCCGTTCGTATTAAATCATCTGATTTGCATGACAAACTGTCTTATGTTTTTGGACCTAGGTAACTTGAGTAATTAAGTCTGCTGGGGTGTTTTTACACCTAATGCCTTAAAACCAACTGGTTTGGGTGCATTGGCCCAAAGCTCGCTAAGAAGCCTAGAAAGTCCAGTTTAAAACAATGTCAAGCAAGTGTTCTCTCCGAGTTAAAATTCCTAACGGTTCTTTGTGTGAGAATAATCTTGATAAAAGACAGGCTTTTAAAAAAAAATTTTAACGGAGATATGAAGGTTTTACTCTTCGATAAAGACTATTGCACGTTCACAGAGGTGTGTATGAAAAGAAAACAAGAAAAAGGTGGAGTGAAAAATACGACTTAGTTTCCTGTTAAGGAAGATAGAAATTCTGATGTTGAAACCTTACTGGAAAACGAAACTTGAAAAATGCTTAACTCTTTATAAAACTTATGTGATCCTTTTAAAATCGTTATCTGGGCTTTATTGTGCGACATGATGACTTTATTCGACCTTTCGGGAACTTAACGACACTATTTGCACTGCACGTAAAGACATATAAAATCTGTAGTTAAATAAGAAGCGAGGTGTGAAAAATAAAGGTTCGATAGTCTAGACTTAGGATTATAGAATTGTTATTTTCTAAAACAAAACTTTAGGACTTGAAGCTTAGTTATTTTACAAAACCAACTTGACCGGATTTTGTGGGTAGTATCCGCTGAAAACCCTCAGGAGACAACACTCCTCCTACTAGGGACACCTAGAGGTTTAACGGCTTGTTGCACATGCTCAGTGCAATCGCGTTCCCTGCGAAAGTGAGGTTAGGAAATTTTTTTTGTGAATAAATAGGCTTTGCTCGGGACGAGCAAATGATAAGTTTGGGGGTGTTAGTTCATATTAGATTTTTGCATTTTTATACCGCCTAATTTTTGTCACATTGCATATCGGTAGATACTCTTGAGCCGTGTTTGTTAGTCAATTGCAGGATACAGGTTCTCGGTTCTAAAACGGTGAAATTCATAGAAAACACGACAAAATCCGGGTTCCTGCCAATCACAGATAAAACACGGTCTCCGCTCGTCATCCGTATGATTGCCAGATACCAGTTTAGGAAGACAAAATGTCAAATCAATGTCACCTTCATGCACAAGGCTCAATGGCAACAACAACTTCCAAGAAATCTACGCGGAGCTCGAGGCAATCATGAGAAAATCTTGACAAAAAGTCCACCTTTCCCTCAACAGAAATTCTGGAAAAATCGTGGAGCCAAATTGAGAAAATATATGTACCAGAATAATGTAGACATCAGATCAGGCCACCACAAAAAAGCACGAAGCCCAATTCCACCAATGGGCCGCGGATCCGCGGCCAAAGAGGGGTTCGGGCCGCGGATCCGCGGCCATTATGGCTCCAAAGACAGAAAGTTTTGGGGGTTATTTTGGGCTTTTCATCAGGGTTCTGATGGTTGCCCTTGGGTTTCATTTTCTGGCCTATAAATAGCCCAGAACTTTGTGAAGGAAGAGTCCAAGTCTTGTATTTCTTTTTGCTAGGTTTTAGTTACATGTTCTTATTCCTTTTCTCACCTCTTCTCCATTAAACTTGTAAGTGAGCTTTTGAGTGAAGAGTGATGAATAAAGTAGACCATTTTATTATCATGCTTGTCTTACTTTTGTTATAAATTGTTGTAACTTTAAATTCGTTAAGTAGTTGTTGTTATTTCCTTGTTGTTTCTTTCTTCTTTCTTTTTCTTTATCCTTACATATGACAATGATACTTACGCTTGATCCTCGCCAAGGTGAGGTCGCAAATAGTTAGTCGTATTCTTCTAGTCTCCTTCTTTCTATCTTCCTCTTTTGTTTGTTTTATTTTTCCGTATTATGAAGTGTGAGTAGTTCTATACTTGTTAGGGTAGGATAAGGGAAGTTTGAGAGAAGGAAATCTCTCTCACTCTTTCCTTGCCCAACAACTTAAATCAACTCTCGTTAATTGAACCACAATCTGCTCCTTACGGCACCCTATCCTACATGATAGCGGTGATTCCGTAGTGAGACCGGTTGTGGTTGAATTAACCGGAGGTTATGGATAAGAGCCAAGAACGGACGGACAAGCACCAAAAGGAAGGACTATGCGTTGGAAAGCCTAGCTTATACTCGCAAGTTCCTTCCTAGTCGTGCTAATCCCCGTTGTTGCCGATTACCGTAACACCGATATTAAGTGGGGCAACGAAAGATGTGGAGACTCCTAACTCAAACTAACCTAATCCTAACCCTAACAAGCTCTCTTTAAATATCAACTCAACACTTAGATAATCCAACAAAATCTGAAAACCGGACTTAAGTCGTTAAAACACTCTGAAAAAGACTCCCATCGCCCTGCGGACGACCCGTACTCAACCGGCTAGCTACAAGCGAAACCGTCTTGATTGCGGTATTTAAACTAAACTTGAACACGCAAATATCCTATCAATCAATGGTGAGTCGATATGATCGGACATGATGCCTTGAGATCGGTTATAGGATTTGGGTCGTGTTATGAGATACGACATGATATTATAGTAGATCGATGGGCGATGTATTTTCATACACACGCGGATATATGTCGGTGGTATCAGAATGTACTAGACTATAGATCAGTACCCCTAGTTCATGATATTATGATGATGATACCATATGGATATTGAGGTATATGTGATAGTTGACCCGTACCCCGATTTTGGGTTGCCGTACGATGGATTTACCGAACGAGATATAATTATGATAATAGATCCACACTCTTGACTCGAGGATGTCGTATTATATGTTTTATCGTATGTGACGCTATTGAGGCGGGATCACCGACTACTAAATATATCGAATCGGACATAGGTGGATTTCCTTACCCTTTCGATTAGTCTCTAAGTTTAGTCCTGTAGTTATCAGTAGATGTTAGATTGGGCTCGAGTCATACTTCTTTTCAAAACTAACGAATCATGAGTAATTTAAAGACAAGCCGAGGTATACTACGGATATTTCAAAGGACGTACAATTTTCCTAAAAACACCGTAGCCCCTATTTTCTAAAACCACGATTCGTACAATTTCAAATGCAAAAACTGTATGACTCGTACATATAAATGTATATCCTCCAATGTTGCGTTTACTATTCATTTTCCGTTATATTCATGTTCTCATTGCATTGCATGTTTATACATGTGTTTCATTAATTATGATGGTATCGACTGTTAGGACACCAACACCATTACCGATGATGCGCATGTCCACGAACACTTGCTTGCCGGCTCACACACATCATCATCGGTAATTTCCATGTTACGTACACTTTAGAAAACATTACCTTATCGGTATAACCTGCTAGCTGGTAGTTTCAACATAGTACTATTACGCTTGCTTTCATGTGCTAAATTAGATATTGCATTCTTTACTTAGATACCCATGCATGTGTATTTATCCAGTTGTCATGCCATATTATGGGGCTTTATGCCGGTAATTCATTGTTTATTTTCACTCGATTTTGGTATTTCGGATTTTCCATGGTATTTCTGGATTTGGAGAAACTGCAAGGATTTTATAAACTCATTTTATTTTCAAAAGATAGAAATTTACGGTTTTCTCGTGATATGATGTGAGATATGTCCACCATGAGTTTTCTCGGCTCTTGAGTAGTATCATACACCCGATTAGAGGAGGAGGATGAACCGTCTGCGGGTACATGGTAGACCCGGTACGGTACCCCGGGGCAAGATGGTCGTAGATGACGGCGTTGATCCTGGCAGGGGAGCACTACCGACCGGTTATTTATGACGTGGCGGATATCCGGAGGATACCGATGTAGTCGTGAGATTTTATGATAGGGGCCAGTCCAGATTTCCGGAGGCCGAGATATTGAGATTTTATGATATGGGCCAGTCCGGATTGCCGGAGCCTGAGATATTGAGACATTGAGATATATATTTTTTGTCGATTCTTGACACCGATTCTCCTTTGATTTCATTGATGATACTTCGATTTTTTATACAGAAATCTCGCTAAGATAAGAAAATAGTTTTCTCATTCATGACGTATTCTGTTTTCATGCATTCATATATCATACATGTGATATGTTGCTATCTGAGGCACGGACACGAGCACCTGGTATTACACTTTTGTATAGATGTTTACCCTTACTGTTATTAGATGCTTCAGGTTGTATATTATGAGTATATTATTGCATGGCCTAGGAGAGAGTCATACATGCGATTTTTTCTCAGTGATGTTTTCTACTCAAGAGTTGGCAACTCACCCCCGTTGTGCCACAGTTTCTTGCAGGTTTTTCAGTACAGGTTTCCTTGGCGGTTTGCTGGCACACTACTTCCTTCCGGGTGATTGCTTCGGTAGGTGGAGTCACTTACATCGTGACCGCCGTTGCACTTTTATTTATTTAAGTTGTATCTAGTAAACTCCATCAACCGGACTTGTATTATCGATAGACTTACAAAGCTGGTTGTATATTCTTTCAACCTTAGAGTCACGGGCTTGTATTATTATGGTTCTTCTCTGGTTTTCTTGAGGACATTGATTTTACTTTTGAGTTTTAATCCTCGCCTTTTGGCGCTGTATATTATATTGCTTGCGTGGTTGTTGCCGCCAATTGGGGAAGAGCTAGCTCACGCTTGGGGATGCCTTTATTCATCATTATATGTATTTCATGTGTTGTACCCGTTTGGGGCCAATATTTACAAAGAAGACTCTGCTGAAATTTTCGGGAAAATTTGAT
The DNA here is from genome assembly GCA_030015575.1 of Agapanthus africanus. NCBI lineage: Eukaryota > Viridiplantae > Streptophyta > Magnoliopsida > Asparagales > Amaryllidaceae > Agapanthus > Agapanthus africanus. Next base: position 289,717,159 of record JASDDO010000012.1, on the reverse strand, counting down.
GTTGCTTTTAAATGTTTAATGCCACTTAATTGGTTAAAACCACTTGCTTTAAATCTAACTTTTTCCTTCATTCTCTTTTCAAATGGTTTAGATTTCTGGGCTTTTGGCTTACTTGAATTAGGTGGGGTCCTATAGACTTCACATGATTCAAGTGTCATTCACGTACTATTTCGAGTCGTGACAAAGTTGGTATCAGAGTGCTAGGTTTAACCTTGGTTCGAGTATATGTTTGACTATGCGGAGTCTAGGGCGTATATATATATATATTCGTAACCTAGGATTGACCTTACGGAACTTAGACTTGATCGAGGGGGTTTTGGACCCGAACTTTCGTCGCATAGGTTGACCTTGGTTGATAGAGTAGGTGACTTAAGTGAAGGGTTACCTACGATGGCAGCAATGTTTCGGGAGGTATCGTCCATGCCAAATTAAAAATTTGTCGTTCTAGCTAACCCTAAACATAGATCGTATACTAGAAATAATACGGAAAAAGAAAGCAAACACATTGCAACTAATAATGAGCAAGGAATACAACCTTTGTAAACCGGTCCTTCACTTCAAATAACTCCATGTATTAGCCCCTCCGCTGCGATTGCAAACTCCGGACTCTAGAGACGCTCCGTTGAAGAAACGAACGTGCTTGCTTCGAAAACTTCGAGGCCGAAGATGATCTACGTCGGGGAGACACTAACTCAAGCTATTCCTTCACTAGGTCATGAACATTTTGAAAAGAACACCCTATACTACATGGCAAGTAGTAGAGGATGATGAAGTAGGAAGTGGGCTCACTTTAGAACTGATTTTCTCACACATTTTACCATTCCACCATTAGAGCTAGTAAGCCTTTTTAGGAGGAAGAAGTTGAAGAAGAAGAACTCATCTCAATAATTCATCCAAATGAATTAAGAAACCATGGGTGAGGTAAAGCTATCATGCTTAACTCATGTAGAGAATTAACCAAGGTGTAAGGTTAAGGGTTAGTTAACTAATATCTTAAGAGATGACAAAAGAGTGGACTTTGTCAAAGTTTCTCCAAGCTTCTTCATGATTGATAACTTTGACCAAGTTTAACTCTTTCGTTAAATATTAAGATAATAAAAAAACCCTAATTTAACCTAAACATGGTATAAATCTCATACACCCATCTTGTATGTATCATCAAGCATGACACAAACATATGTACACAACTATATATCACGTATACACTTATGCACAATCTAGTGAAAAAAGAAATCTTAAGTAAGTTAATACTAGTTAATGTAATGTAATATATCAAATATATATAATTATACATTAGATTATTAAATCAACTCTTGATTTAATAATCCGTCTATAACCGACTAATATCATGTGTAACAACTTATCGAATCAACACTTGATCCGATAACCCGGCTATATCGCATACAACCGATCAATGTCACAAATAGCGAGTATAGAATACGGTATCTCATATCGTATAAATCTCGGTCCTATACATATCACATATGTGCTCCTACACTGTTTCTTTTGAGCCAGGAAACCCCTGTGTAGGACTCTAAAGACTCGTCAATATGCCGACAGTAGGTGATGATCATATCAAACACCCACAAGCCGCAAGCGGTCTGCTAAACGTAACGGCCACCTGGTTATTGAGCGATCAGAAGATCAACAAGCAAGCCTGCTCACACTCCTGCGAATCCAATCAGTAACACTACCGTACAGTCCGTTATCTTCGTCTGATATGTCGTATATCTCGTCTAGGGGTGGTATACGCCAGACCCCAGTAACTCGATAAGTCGTGTCGATATGAGGCTCAAAACGGGTCAAGAAACTACTGGTAACACTTTCCAGTAAATCTCAGAAATAGCCTTGGCCAAGGACATCCTGTTATAGCCAATCGAGCACAGCGCAACATCAACTACCTATACCAGGAGAGACGAAACACCTCCTATCGCTCATTGCCTCCATGTGACTCGGGACTGTCCCTAAAAACCACCGTTTTGCATGCCCTCTTGGACGTGGTATGATGTAAATCAAAGCACCGTGGGAATCATACAAGACTCTATGACGATCTCGGGTATACAGACTAACCTATACCAGTGTCACCAGAGAACTGCCATCTGACGGGAGGTATAATACCATCTGGGAGTTCTCGGCGAGTCCGTCCAGTGCACCCAGTCTCCACTGAGCACCCGTATACTGTCTCTGATATCAAACACCAATGGATATGGGATCATCCATCACCCATCTACATTGGTCGAGAAGCTATACGCTAGTCTACTCTGGTATATCGATGCCCTGTCTCGATACACCTACGACTAGGAACATTTGAAGGATGTACTTAGCGACTACACTGTCCCCACTAGTATGATCTGCATCACAATCCTGGCAGTCAAGTACTCATCCTAAGGGCTTTATCAACATGTAACATAAAGATAATCAATGTACACGTTAAGATAAAGAGCAACCAGATAGCATACTATAATGTAGAGCAAGAATGTCCTCCATATATATGTCCAAGCATCCACTACAATATACATCGTATGTACAGTAATGGCTTCTAGGGCATACATATCCCTAACAATCTCCCACTTGCACTAGGGCCAACTGTTGTAGTATCTCATACCCAACAATCAGCAGTGATTGAAGTATCTCATACTCTACCATCCCATAGAAGTCTCTACTGGGAAATAGGCCTTTGTGAGCGGATCCGTGCTGTTGTCCTCTGTGTCTACTCTCCTAACCTCGATCCCCCTAGAGATCAACCATCTCCATGATCAGGTTATACTGCCAAAGAATATGTCTGAATCTCTGATGGGACGGGGGTTCCAAGGCCAAAGCCACAACTCCATTGTCACATAATGGTAGGAACGAAGATCATCTTATGAACTATTTACATCCAGACTACCTCTTTGGTAGCATCCTTGGTAGCAATGTATCCAGCCTTTATCGTCAAGTATGCCACGGTATCTAGCTTGGAACTCTTCCAACATACCGTCCCTCTATCGAGGGTAAAGACAATGCCTGTGACTGACCTTCAGTCGGGCTTATCACCCTGGATCCCATCCAGTGATTCTCCCAAGGATCGATTGATACCATCTCACTACACCTATTGAGAATCTTAACATCCACTTAGATCTATCTCATAGATCTAATACCCTGGATTTAGGAGGTATCACCTTAATCCTATATGGAGAATCCTTGTGATAATAGGAGATTGACCGAGCGTAGCATAGGAAACTCCGTTCCTATCAAGAGTATGTCATCCACGTAAAATACGAGTATCACCACGATACTCCCTACTACATTTTTGTATATACAAGATTCATCTACTATTTTGATGAAGTCAAATTCTTTGACTACCACATCAAAACAGATGTTCCAACTCCGCGATTCTTGCTTTAACTCATAAAGCAACTTGCACACGTTTCCGCTGCTCCCACTGTCTACAAAGACCTCTGGCTGTGTACTTGTAGACGCTCTCTTCTAAATCACTATATAGAAAAGCAGTCATGATACCCAACCGTCAGATATTGTAGTCATGGTATGTAGCAATGGCAAGTAGGATCCGGATGGACTTAAGTATAGTCACTAGAAAAGGTTTCATCATTATCCACACCTGGTCGATGACGAGAACCAATTACAACTAGTCTTAGCTTTGAAAGTCTCAACTTTTCCATGTACTCCAAGTAATCTTCTCAAGATATACTTGCTTCTGATGGGGATTTAACCCTTCAGATAAAGCAAACAAAGTCCATACTTTGTTGGTGTATATGGATTCCATCTCAGATAGCATAGCATCCAGCCATTCTCACAGAGTGCCTACTCCTAATGGCCTTCTCGAAACTAGTTGGGTCATCATCTCATGATGCAATCCTCTCTCTTACTGTCATAGAGAACCCGAAGTATCTCTCAGGTGGATGAGGAACCCTACCAGATCGGCGGAGAGGCTGAGCTTCGTTGGAAACTATTGAATCCTCCGGGTTTACCAAATCATCAGCAGCGGTTTGTATAGCTGGAACTCCTTCCAGTTCTACCTCATGACCACTAATTTCTTCACAAGAAATTCCCTTTCTTAAAGGAGGCATGCTGAAAAACAAAACACCTTTTGCTCCTCAGTGTGGAAGAAGATATTCCCTTACGAATGCTTAGGATATCCAACAAACTTCCATAGATCTGATCTTGCCTCGAGCTTGTTCGGATTTTTCTTTTAGACATAGGCTGGAAAACCCCAAATCTTAACATCCTTAAGAGATGGTCTCTTCCCATACCATATCACATATGGAGTGGTAGGCACCTGATTTGATTGGAACCCTATTCAATAGGTATGCAGCTTCACAAGTGCATAACCCCCAAAAGGAAATAGGCAACTCAGTAGTACTCATCATAGAGCACACCATATCACATAGGGTGCGATTGCTCCGCCCCGATGCACCGACATGCTGTGGTTTATACGGAGGAGTAATGCTGAGAGAGAATCTCATTCTCCTTTAGAATAGTCCAGGAATTCTGTTCTCAAGTATTCTCCTCCCTGATCACATCAAAGGACATAATACTTATACCTGTTTTGGTTCTCTACTTCTAACTTATATTCTTTGAATATCTCAAAAGGTTCAGACTTGTGTTTCAACAGGAACACATGTGCGAATCTTGAGAGATCATGAGTGAATGTAATGAAGTACAAAGAATTAATCCTGGCATGTGTAGACACGGGACCTTCATACATCAACATGTATCAATCCCAAGAGTTCATTAACTCTTTCTCTGTTTCCAATAAACGGAGCTATGGTCATCTTATCTTTGTGACATGACTGGCAAGTTTCACAAGATGTACATTCAAACTGATTTAAATATGCATTTTTATGTAACTTAGCTAGTCGGTTCACATTGATATGACCTAATCTACAATTCCTTAAGAAGGATTCGTTCATTTCTGAACGGTTCCTCTTGTGTGTGTTCTGTACGTTAAGAACTGTGGTTTGATTTAGAACGTATATACTTTTAGATAACTTTCCTGAACCGATCAACTCTTGATATAGGAAATGTTCAAAACATTATCCAACAATACAAAATTATATCCTTCTTTACTGATAAAGAGACTAATATGATGTTGTATATCAGGTTCGGTATCTAATAACATTCGTTCAGAATCAATGTATTAGGTAATACAGGGTGATAACTGCCAACAGACTTGGCTGCAACACTTGCATCAATTTTAACTCTTAAAACTTATCACCCTTTCTCAGTTCTCTACCTATTTGTATCCCATGTAACAGATTACATATATAGGATCCTGATCCGGTATCTCATACCCAGGACGTAAAGGAAACGGAGAAACAGTTCAGTGTAATGAACACACCCGAAGAAGATGCATCAACATGCACTTTCTTCGTTTGGGCGGAACGGGAATTCTGGTAATCCCCTATTTCCTGCTCGGTCTTATAACAATTATAAGTTGGAGCGGGACCAAAGTTCCCTAGTGCAGTATAACAAGCGGGTTCAGTCAATACATCCGTATTATTATCTTGATTAAGGCGTGACATGGTCGCTACCTGGAGAGAAAGAGAGAGAGAGAAGAAAACACTCAGCGTATGCTCTTACAACATTAGATTGGTTATTAATATATCTAATTACGATGGCTCCCACTAGTTTAGTCAAATCTTCCTTCAAACCCTAAAAAGAAAGACTAGCCGGGAATAATTACACCCTACAAGTTCGCCAATATTTCAGCCAAGCGAGTGCCGGTACTTTGAGGGAGGTTCTCTGTAACATTACAGAAAATATAAAATATTATTTTTGGAATTTAATATTAAAATAATACATTCCCCGAAAACTGCCTGATTTGCGAAATTGGGGTTTTTCGAAAAAGGGTATAAATATATACCTATAATTGTGATATAAGAGGAAATTAAAATGATTTATTCATTTAAAAAATATATTTAGCGGATTTGGCAATTTTAAAATTTATTATACGTAGTTTTGATAAAAACCCGATTAGTGCACTGCTAATCGCGATTAAGCCAGTTTTCTTGGTTAGTGCACCATGACATATTTCATTTGGTTACATGTTATTTCATTTGTGGTTCTATATGGGTGTATGTGTTTTTGGTTAGAAAAAGAAAAGTCAAAAGCGGACATAATGAGTGGGTTAGCTATACTTTTGAAGAGAGAGAGAGAGAGAGAGAGAGTATGTGATTATGTGAGAAAGAGAGGGGGGCTGCTGCCACTCCATTTTCCCCCATCATTTTTATCTTCTCTCCTTCATCTTCCTCAAGCTCACAACCCTCCACTTAAATCCCTAGATCTATCTCCAAACAATCCCCAAAACCCTAAACCCCTTTCACAAAAATTTATCCCCTTCTCTTCCTCTACACATTAAACCAAGCAAAGTGGAATTTTGATAACGTTGGGGAGCTAGGGTTTTCTTGACTGGCCTTATTGAGGTATAATTTCTTCCCTTTAGATTAGTTTAGTGAGATATCGTGTTTTGGATGTCGTTTTGTGATGTCGCTGACATGCTATGACCCCGAGCATTCACTGGGAAAACAAACAGTGTGGTAATGTTGTACTCGTAACCCTAAGTGACCACCTGAAGAACGAGACCTTTCCCACCGTTTTTGGCCGGCGACCTTGGGGACAAATCAGGCGACCTCCGCCCTGTAGGGGACTGGGGGGTTGTATTTTCTAGGGTAGCTGTTTGAAGTGGTTTTGTGATGTTTGGTCCTATTGGATTTTTCTGTAATGACTATAGGTAAAATCTGGGAGCTGTTGTGAGTGTTTACATGACCATGGTGACACGATTCCTGACCCGAGCTTTAGAAATGAACCGATGCACGAACTAAGGATTTGTTCCGTATTGGTTTTGTGACTTTTAGTGTGCCTACTGTGAATCTGTGATGACCTGGGGAATATCTGAGACAACCAAACAATACCCGAGACCGATTTTAGACCAGAGGAGACCACCATGAGAAAACGAGACCCAACTGAGCATGGGGGGCCGGCCTCGCCGGAATTTTTAGGGATGGGGCCGGCCACTTGGTTGTTTGGGGTGTTGGGATTGGTTCAGTAGCTCAATTACACATTATACATCACCCTATACTTGTTTTGCTTGGATTTATTTGACCTGAGTCAAAATCTGGGAACACTTGTGTGTGATTTAGGATATGTTATCCGTATTTTGAATGATGATTCTTGATATTTGGATTCGTTTTTGGTTGTTGGATGTTCGTGCATCAACAACAAGGGTTGTTTGGTTGATTTTGTACGCGTACGCTATAGGTTCTAACCTATGAGCAATGCGCGTGTCGTTTTGGTTTTTCCGCCTCGATTTTTAAAACGCATTGCGATTGTTTATTATTGTAGGTACCCTCGCATGGATTCCGAGGCGACGGAGTGTGGCGTCATCGATTTCGGTGAGCGAAGACCGGGTGAGTAGATCTATATCTACCGGGGAAGTCGGGTGGATGATGTATAGCACCCCCGCAAATTTTTGATGGAAACTGATTTATAGAATGTGGTTAAGGAAACCTAGATTAGGAAACTAGTGTTAGAAGTTAAATGATAGTTAGTGAAACCATATTAGAACTAAGAATAGTAGAAGTGATATAATATGGCTAATATGTGATGACGGAATTTGAGGATAACGTTTAGCGATATTGCCGTTTAAGGTACTATAGAACTAGATAGTCGACATAGATATGTCATCCGAACCATACCTATTTCTAAAATGAAGAATCATATGCATATTTTAAACTGATACCTTAAGGGACATTACGGATTTTCAAATGATACTTTTTCCTTAAAAACACCGTAACTCTTATTTTCAAAACTACGATTCGATTCTTTCAAAATATGCTTGTATGTTTCGGGTCTGTATGTTAGATTAGATACTTGTACTTATAGTAGAGATAGAATGTTTATGTAAACTCGATATGTTGTGAGATATAAATGCGATGAAAGAATATAAGACGGATATGATGATATGATGGTATCGAGATGCGAGTCGATCGAGATGATTTATACCCTGCCGGTCCCCTGATATGAGATTGTTGCGGATGTGACCTAGGACATAGGTAAACAGGGATATATATATATATATATATATATATATATAATGTTGTGAATCATTGATGATGGGCCGTACGTGATATTAGGTCGTACCCTCATATGTCGTATAGGATGATAGGATCCCTATTATCTTAATGCCGCCGTACGATTATTTTTCGTGCGTGATGAGTTTGACATGATGATTAATCCATATCCTTGACTAGAGGTTGTTGTACGATGGATTATACCGTACGCAATGTTATTAGGCTGGATGCCGTTTGATAGATTCACCGACTCGACCATGTTAGATATGTATAACTTATAGCTTCTAGTTGATGATTTACCTTATGATGCATTCATGTTATTCACATTGTACTACTTATACCTGTGATAGTACACCTGCAACATTATCGATGATGTGTATGTTACACGTACACAGATTGTAGGCTCACACACTTCATCATCGATAATTTCCATGTCACTACATAGTAGGATTGCTGCATCATGATATGCTCTTTGCATAACATTCTTACATATACATTGATACATCCTTATTTGCACACATACACATCGTATATTCATATTGGTGCACATATACATTGATACATCCATATTTGCGCACATACACATTGTATATTCATATTGGTGCACATATACATTGATACATCCATATTTGCGCACATACACATTGTATATTCATATTGGTGCACAAATACATTGATACATCCATATTTGCGCACATACACATTGTATATTCATATTGTTGCACATATACATTGATACATCCGTATTTGCGCACATACATATTGTATATTCATATTGGTGCACATATACATTGATACATCCTTATTTGCGCACATACACATTGTGTATCCGTATTGGTTCACACATACATTGGTACATCTATACTTGCGCATATACATATTGTACCTATATAGATAAATTGTTTTATTGGGAAATTGGGAACCACATATTATAATTTAAACACTTGAATCATTTTAAAGGAGTGGTTTTCCCTTAATATGTCATATCACTGTTCCATGTTGCATGATATACGGATATGCTCGCATTTCTCTTATATGTCGCATACATCATGCTTTATGATTTTACGCATTGAGATATGCTGTTTTCATGAGATTTCTGGATTTGAGAACCATTGTGATTTTTAAAAGAAAGTATGTATTGTTTTAAAACCCGCTTTCTCTTGATATGATATTTCAGTGCGTCCACCATGTGTTTTCTCGGTTCTGAGAGTGGCATGTGAAACCTGATTCGAGAAGCGGTCGGCACCGTTTGCGGGTATATGGTGGACCCGGTGAGGTACCCCGGGGCACAAAAACTTGCATATGTTAGACGGCGAGCCTAGCAGGGGAGCACTACCTACCGGTGATAGTATTTGGGCTCGGCGGATATCCGGGGGATACCGACCGGAGTCCAGAGATGATATGGGCCGATCCGGACTGACAGAGCCCGATATATGAGGATTTACGTGCCGATGCTGGGCACGGTTTTCATGATATTTTCGAGTGTCGATGCTAGGCACTCAGGTTCAATAATTTTGATGTGTCGTGAGGGACACCATTGATATACATCCTCATACTTTCATGCACACTCTTTTATGATATTTACGTGCATACAGACATTGATTATATGGGTGGACGGGATCCACATGCATACATACATTAATTTAATGGGTGGACGAGATCCACATGCATACATACATTGATTATATGGGTGGAAGAGATCCACATGCATACATGCATTGATTATTACTGTTGGATGTTATCCACATGCATATAAGTATTAACTACCATGTTGGCATATATACAGACCCGGTCACCCTAGATATAATAGTATTACCTTCATGATATAGTTGACCTAGGAGTCGTTGTTTATTCGATTTCTATCTGTTGTTATTTTTCTACTCACGAGTGGGCAACTCACCCCCGTTGTGCCACAGTTCTTGCAGGTTGACCGCTTGGATCAGTAGCGGCATCGCGGACACACAGCTTCATTTTGGTGTTTTGCTGTGGTAGGTAGGACATTTGTATCATACCTACTCTTGTGTTATATTTCATATTGTATCTATTTAACTCCATCAATCAATCAAAATTACTAATTTGTATAAGTAATGAGACTTAGTAGGATTATGGTTGCGAGATTTGAGCGATGGGTGTTATATTCGCTTTTGGGGTTATGTCTTGCTTATTTTTCTATCTTTTGTGGTTGTGATCCGCCGTTAGGAGAAGAGCTAGCTCCCGCTTAGGGATGCCATTATTCTTATTATGTATTTGTAGTTTTGGATCAAAATATACAAAGGAGGTGCTGCCAAATTTTTTTTTAAAAAAAGACGAAACATGTTTTCAAACTAGTAAATTTCACTTGCATCATTCATGTTTCTTTTCTATGCATTTAAGCACCCTTGATTTCATTATACCTTTATTTCAAAAACTTCACCTCCTTTATTTTCTTAAAAAGGTTTAGATTTCTGGGTTTCAGCTTACTTGAATTACGTTACGCCTTTAGACGTTACGTGATTTAAGTGCTGGTCACAAGCTAATATTTCGGGTTGTGACAAAGTTGGTATCATAGCGCTAGGTTTAAACTTTGTTCGAGTCTATGTTTGACTATGCGGAGTCAAGGGCGGGTATGTATTTCGGAACCTAGGCTTGACCTTATAGAACTTAGACTTGAATGAGGGGGTATTAGACCCGAACTTTCATTTTATAGGTTGACCCTGATTGATAGAGTAGGTAGCTTGAGTAGAGTAACGTACAATACGTATGTTCCGCGGCATATTAACGATATGATACTCCACTTAAGAAACCTTAGGATGTACATATTTTGAGAACAATGATTCCCTTCCTATCCATGATTATACATCCATTTGAGATCCTTGATTTTATTTGTTCTGTGATCATACTCCCATTGATGATGTTCCTTCTTATGATCATGTATCCATGCCGGATCTGTCGTTTCATTTCATGTCGTTGGTCTCCTTTCTTCGATACTCGATTGAGGTTCCTGTCACCATGTTTGAGCACAGATTGAGCTGCTGCTGGTGTTTCGGTCAGGGCGAGCTCGTCTGGTACGAGGGCCGACCATTATGTTTTCTGGTGACATGGGAACGTCTCGATGTAATTTTGTGTTATGACCTCTTGTTGAGGCGAGTGTTTGGTTTCGCACCGGATGATCGGGCCATTGTTAGAGCTGCCAGTTGCGAGAGGACTGTTGATGTACATCATACCTCAGAGATTGTGATGTCGCCTACCGTTGTCACGACCCGAGAATTCGACTCGTGACCGGCACTTAACCACGCAACGTCTACAGGCGCAACGCGGCTAAGTAAGCCGAACCCAGAATTCAAAACCAATAAAAATAGAGTGATTTAAAACGTTTTGTAAAAGCAATAGTAAATGTCTGAAAAACTTCCATTTTATTTAGTAGCAATCCCTTTTAAGTTCACAAGTTATGAGTTTTATAATTTTGGTAACATTTCCTTTTGAAAACATTAGCCCCGAAAGTCGGGTAAAAGCAAGATGTAGCAGGAATAACAAGTGACATGAATAAAGCATCACAATATGATATACGACGCCGTAGCGAAGAATACACAGTAAAATAAGGACAATATCATAAAAGATAAGACTGCATAAAGTAACGTCGGCTCACATGCGAGCTCGACACAAGACATAAAACCATACATATCGTCCTCACAACTGTCTCTAAGTCAATACAGAAGGTAGATGGAGAGTACTAGATACATCAATATACAACTGAAAGATAACAGATACCGTACAAAACCCACCTAAACAGCAAAAGGGCTATCTCTGCTCAAAAGGGGTATCTGTGCCAAAAGATGCGATAACAGCCAGCCGTGACTACTCCCAAGGGCAACCTGCAAACACTGTGGCACAACGGGGGTGAGTTGCCAACTCGTGAATAGAGATAACATATAAAGGTGATCGCAAGCATGCACATATAGCGTGGCTCTACTAATGCCAGCAGATGATATCAATGCATGTCAACAGTGGATACAGTAGTAATGCATGTACTCTAACAGGTAAATGCCACAGGATGAGATGTATAGTAATCAATACTGAGTATGGGATAAATAATATCTACATGGACTATGTCAACATGGAAAGCAATAATCGGTGCCTCAAACTGCACCCAAATCCCACATATACTCAGGCGCCGGCACACCCATCGGGCCTCAAATCCTGTATATCTCGGAGGAATCACGAGTGCCCAACATCGGCACCCAAAACATCATAAAATACCCGTGTCCAGCATCGACACGTAAATCCTCGAACATCGGGCGCCGTCTGTCCGGACCGGCCCCACGGGGTCTGTCTGCGGTATCGGCCCTCGGCCCCGGCAGCACGGATCATCCCGCATCCATCACTCGACTCTGGTCAGTATCCTCCGGACAACTGCCAGGTCCAACCAATCACCGGTAGGTACTCGCCCGCCTCCAGGCTCAATCGGCAAATCCCATCGATCATCTCGCCGAGGGGAACCATACCGGGCCCACCACGAACCCGCAAACGGAACATCCACTCCTCGAATCGGGTTTCAAGCACACGTCTCAGCACCGAGAAAACGCGTGGTGGACACACCAAAATATCATATCACGAGGTACCGGGTTTTTCAAAATAGCATATCTTTCCTTAAATAATTCCACAGTCCTCAAAACAGAAATCACATGAAAATCCAATACCAATAGTAAAATCCAATGCGAGGTACAATGTACATCAATCCATGGTATAGGTATAAGGGGAAAACCGCTTTTAAAGTTGTTTCATTTCCGGTTTTAAAAGATGTCATGTGGCTCCCGATATACATGAAGGTCATAATCAAATCACATATGAGGCGAACTATAGCAATATAATCAAGGTAGCTCTATAGTGAGTGTGGCATGGCAATTACTAACGGTGTGTGTGTAGCATGTAAATAGTGCCCGTGCAACATAAACCGTTAGTAATAGTGCAGTGTTTTATCAGTTCTAAGCAAGATATATATCAACACAGCAGAGAATGCAATATGCGATGATAGTCTATGGGGTGCATGCAACATATAGTGAATAAGTCCTATCAGCCCTGACGCATAACGCCATGCGGGCGATATCCCCGTAGATGTGAAATCTACTCACAGTGCCTCGCGCTAAGTGTATCCAACCACCTGCTTGCCCTTCTTCGCGGCGTCCGTCTCACTGGCCTGTGAACCTAGAATCATAAACACATATCACACATATAAGCTCAAATTCGTAAAAAACGCGATATCACGGTCAAACTAGAAATTCGTGTCGCAAACCAATCACGCGTGTGCGCGATACGCTAAAACACGTGTGTGTGCTGAACCAGGAAACACCCCGACGCGCTACGATGCGTAGCACGCACCAGACCTACAGAAACGTGCTAGTCGCACAAAACCCACATTCCAACAAAAGGGAAACAACTCCCAGATTTTTACCTTAAAGAAATCCCACAATTTCAACAAGACCAAACACTGCAAAATACCCACAGAAACCACCACACACAAAACGAGACAGAAATGGGGAAGGGAGGCCGGCGTCGCCGGCCAAACAGTGCCTGTCGCCGGCCCAACCCCGGTGGAATGGGTTCGAACTTCACTCAATTTCCTGAAAAAGCCTGCCTAGCATTCTGAAGTTGTTTCAAACACTCAAAAACTCATGCAGTAAAAGCAGATCACAGAATCCTAAAAATCTGTACAAATACAACATTTTGCAACAATTTGTGAAATTCGTGGTATTTTAGCGTAACTGGGGGTTGAACTAGGTTACAATGGTCTCACTAACTTACTAACAAGCTACTGAAACCCTAACACATCACCTAAGCACAAAATTCCTACTAAACACCCCCATGTCGCATTAAAACACACAAAATCCATAAACCGAAGCAAAACTATACCAACTAAGCTAACTAGGGGATAAGATAGGAAGTATACCTCACTCTCGACCCTAGGGAGCTGCAGGAAGAAGAAGAAGTTGAGGGGAGTCGCTGCACTTGGAACTGGGGCTGCTGCTGCTGCTCACTGCCTCTGCTGCTGCTGTTTGTGCTTGCTACTGCTGCTGTTGTTGCTGTGGTGTTTGCTGCCAATGCTTGCTGGTTCTGGAGCTGCTGCTGGGGCTGAAGGTAAGTGTGTGTGAGTGTAAGGGAAAGACAAAGGAATGGGGGCAACACTCAAGTCCAAGGTCAACCCCCCTCTCTCTCTCCACCACATGGCCAAGCATGGCTAAGCCATGCCTCTCTCTCTCTCATGCCAACTCAACACAATTCAAAATTAAAACAAAAGACTTAATTCTAATATTAACCTACCATGGTAAAATTATGGTATTAACACATTTCAAAAACCCTAGCTTACATGCACAAGTGTGTGCAAGCCTATGAAAATTTTGGAAAAATATTTATTAAATTAGGAAAAATATTTAAAACACAATTTGGTAAACTTTTTATTAAAAACCATAATTTAATTATAATTATCCACTAACCCTTATCCTAAGGTGTTACAATCTCTCCCCCTTAAAGAAATTCGTCCTCGAATTTCAAAATCTAACTAAGGTTACCTTCAAAAAGATGGGGATACGTCTTCATCATCTCGCTTTCAGTCTCCCAAGTGACCTCCTCACGGTTCTGACCACGCCAAAGTACCTTAACTGATGGAATGTCCTTCGATCTCAATTTCTTCACTTGCCGATCCAAGATCATCACCGGCTGCTCTGCATAGGAAAGATCATGCTCAAGCTGGATCGTCGGATGCTGAATCACATGCGAAGGATCATGTAGATATCTGCGGAGCATCGAAACATGGAATATGGGGTGCACGTCTGGAAAGCTGGGCGGAAGGGCTAACCGGTAAGCTACTGCACCGACACGCTCGAGGATCTCGAAGGGGCCCACATACCTGGGGCTAAGCTTCCCCTTCTTTCCAAACCTCATCACACCTTTCATTGGGGAGACCCTCAAGAAAACATGATCACCAACCGAAAACTCAAGTCTGCGTCGTCGACGGTCTGCATAAGCCCTCTGCCTACTCTGCGCTGCTCTCATCCTATCGCGAATCAACTGGATCTTCGCGGTCGTCTCCTCAACGATCTGTGGCCCTAAGATACTGCTCTCACTGAGCTCTGTCCAACAAGTAGGCGACCTACATTTCCTCCCATAAAGAGCCTCAAACGGTGCCATCTGAATAGTCTCCTGGTAGCTGTTATTGTAGGAAAACTCTACCAAGGGCAAATGATGATCCCAGCTACCACCGAAATCTAGTACACAAGCTCTGAGCATGTCCTCGAGAGTCTGGATGGTCCGCTCTGACTGTCCGTCGGTCTGCGGATGAAATGCTGTGCTGAAACTCAAGCGAGTGCCCAAAGCCTCCTGAAGCCTCTGCCATAGTCTACTAGTAAACTGGGTGCCTCTGTCGGACACAATGCACGTCGGGACTCCGTGTAGTCGCACTATCTCGTCAATATAGACCTGGGCATACTGAGTAAATCCGAAAGTCGTCTTCACCGGTAGGAAGTGAGCCGCTTTCGTCAAACGATCCACGATCACCCAGATGGAGTCATACCCCCGACTAGTCCTGGGTAGACCCACCACGAAATCCATCGAAATCTGTTCCCATTTCCATTCCGGAATGGGTAATGGCTGTAGCTCTCCCGCGGGCCTCTGGTGCTCAGCCTTGACTTGCTGACAAGTCAGGCATCTCGATACAAAATCTGCAATGTCCCTCTTCATTCCATCCCACCAATAAACATCTCTCATATCATGATACATCTTGGTGGAACCGGGATGGACGCTATACACCGATCGATGTGCCTCCTCAAGAATCTCGCGTCTCAGCCCTCCAGCATCTGGTACGCACAGTCTGACTCCAAACCGTAGTATCCCCTGGTCATCGATCACGAACTCGGCAAATCTGTCCTGTCCCATCTGTGCTATGATCTCTGAACATCGGTCATCACTGAGCTGTGCCTCACGTATACGATCGATCAACTGTGGGCGTGCACGGACATGCGCTATCTGTCCCCCAATCGGCGTGAAATCGAACTGTACCCGACTGTCGCATAATATCTGCCAATCTGCCGATGACTGCTCCTGCACTGCGCTCAAACAAGATAAACTACTCCCGGGCCTCCGGCTCAAAGCATCCGCCGCCACATTTGCCTTGCCCGGGTGATATAAGATCTCGCAGTCATAATCCTTCACTAACTCCATCCATCGACGCTGTCGAAGGTTCAGGTCCCGCTGCTTGAATATGTATTTCAAGCTCTTGTGATCCGTAAATATCTGGCACGACTCGCCGTATAAGTAATGTCGCCAGATCTTAAGTGCGAAGACCACTGCTGCCATCTCCAAATCATGAGTAGGGTAGTTCTGCTCGTGCTTCTTCAATTTTCGCGAGGCATACGCGATCACCCTATCATGCTGCATCAGAACGCATCCCAATCCCACTCGAGAAGCATCACAAAAGACCACAAATCCGCCCGATCCGGAAGGTAAAGATAACACCGGTGCCGTCGTCAGCCGTGTCCGTAACTGCTGAAAACTGTGCTCGCACTCCTCCATCCAAACGAAAGGAACTCCCTTCTGGGTCAACCCGGTCAACGGTGTAGCAATACGGGAGAAGTCCTGCACAAAACGCCTGTAGTAACCGGCCAATCCCAAAAAGCTGCGAATCTCCGTCACCGATGTGGGTCTGGGCCAACGCTGAACGGCCTCGATCTTCTTCGGGTCAACACATATACCGTCTCGTGAAATCACGTGTCCCAAGAAATCTACGCTGTCCAGCCAAAAAGCACATTTGGAGAATTTCGTATAGAGCCGATGCTCCCTCAATGTCTGCAATGTAACCCGCAGGTGCTGCTCGTGCTCCTCATTACTCCGGGAATACACCAAGATATCGTCAATGAAGACTATAATGAACAGATCCAAGTAAGGCCGGAAAATGCGGTTCATCAAGTCCATGAAGGCTGCTGGCGCATTGGTGAGTCCGAACGACATCACCAAAAACTCGTAATGGCCGTAGCGCGTACGGAAGGCTGTCCGGGGAATGTCCTCCTGTCGAACCCGCAGCTGATGATAGCCCGATCGCAAATCGATCCTCGAAAAGTACCCTGCCCCCTGAAGCTGCTCGAACAAATCGTCGATACGCGGCAAAGGATACCTGTTCCGCACTGTCACCCTGTTCAGCTGGCGGTAGTCGATACAAAGACGTAAGCTGCCGTCCTTCTTCCTGACGAACAGGACTGGAGCACCCCAAGGAGAAACACTGGGTCGAATAAGTCCCTTGTCCAGCAAATCCTGTAACTGACCCTTCAGCTCACGAAGTTCCGCCGGGGCCATCCGATAGGGCGGTATAGAAATAGGCCCCGAACCAGGAACCAAATCAATGCAGAAAGAAATGTCGCGCTCGGGCGGCAACCCAGGAAGCTCGTCAGGGAACACATCAGGAAACTCGCTAACAACCGGAATCTGATCCAATGGAACCTCTGTAGCGCGAGCATCGCGAACATAAGCGAGAAATCCCTGACATCCCTTCCTCAAAAGCTGTCCAGCGCGAAAAGAAGAAATCACACTGTGAGGGGCGGCACCACGGTCCCCCAACACAACAAAAATCGACTCACCGGGGAAACAGAATCTAACTGTCTTCTCGCGGCAGTCCACAGAAGCATAGCACGTGGCTAACCAATCCATGCCCAAAAGAACGTCGAAGTCCAACATCTCCAGAAGGATCAAGTCGACAGGAAACTCTCTCTCGCCAATACAGACGATACAGGATCGGAACACGTGCCTAGCCACAAACGACTCTCCCACAGGAGTAGTCACCACAAGCGGCTGATCAAGTAAGCCGGACTCTCTACCCAAACTCGGCACGAAGTGTGTGGATACGTACGAGTGTGTGGATCCGGGATCGAACAATACATGTGCATCAACCGAACATACGGGAAGGATACCTGAAACCACTGCATTGGACGCCTGCGCGTCCTGGTGTGTCAAAGCAAAGACCCTCGCCTGTCCACCACCTGCAACTGACTGACCTCTGCCTCGGTCATCTCGTCCCCTCTGAGCAACTCTTCCACGCCCACGACCTCTCGGTGCATAAGTCTGGCGCGGAGCAACGGTAGGTACAACGGGCAACGCCCTCTTGGGTGGTGAAGGTGGTAAGGTAACATGCGGTGCTGCCGCCTCCCTCCGGTGTGTCTCTGGACAATCTCGAACGAGGTGAAGTAGGCTGCCACATCTGTAGCAACCCCGCGGCGACTGCTGACCGTCCTGGGGATACGAACTAAACATCCGACCCCGTCCCGAATCTCTGCTACCCCTCGTACCGGAACGATACCTGTCGCGGCGTCTGAATGACTGCCTCCGTGCGGAAATACTGGTACGAACTCTCTTCGGCTCTGGAAGTACCGAAGTCTCGACAAGGTGCTCCTCGACCACTAGGGCTGCGTCTACAGCTGCTGCATAGGTCTCGTAGTGCTGCGCGCTGATCGCGAGGAACACTGGTGAAATCAAGCCTCGAACAAATCTCCGGACTCGCAACTCCTCGGTGGCCACTAAATGTGGGGCGTAGACTGCTAGCTCTGTAAACAGTACGTCATACTCTGCCACTGTCATCCCTGGCGTCTGGCGCAAAGACTCAAACCTGCGTGCTCGGGCATCTCTAACACTCCGGGGAAGGAAACGGGCTAGAAATATAGTCACGAACTCCGTCCAGGTCATAGGAGGAAGACCTGCTGCTCTGCCCTTCTCCACTGAATCACACCATTTCTGCGCAAGACCTTCCAGGCGAAAGCTCGCGAACTCAATCCATCTCGCATCTGCACATCTAAGGGAACGGCATATCCTGGCCATCCTGTCGATGAAAGACTGTGGGTCCTCGGCTGTATCGGTGCCTGTGAATGCTGGAGGCTTCAGCCTCATAAACTCTGATAGCGATACTGTAATCACCTCCGTGGCTGCAGGGGCAATTGGCTGTGCGGTAGGCACCATCGCGGTCTCTGGAACTGGTGGAGCTACCTCTGGTCGCTGCGCTCGAAGCGTCTCAACTAGCGATCCTATCATCTGGCGCATCTCCTGCATACCAGCCCCTAACGATGCGATCTGCTCTGTCACGGCAGGAACAGCCTGCTCGGGTACAACCGGCGTACTGCCCGGATCAGTCCTCGTCTCGGACGAGTCAACACGAATCTCGGCCCTCGCGGCCGCTCTCTGTGCCCTCGTATTCTTAGGCGGCAAATTGGCTGAAAGAAAATTTGGACTCGATCAGAATACGGAAATCGAATCACAAGAAATTAAAGAGGAAGAATCAAATCAACAAGTCCTAAGGTCGCGTAAGCGGAGTACCGTGTCGTGAGTATGCCGCGGAACATACGCACGCTACGCTACCCTGCTGCAGCTACCTACTCCATCATACCAGGGTCATCCTACACTCTGAAGGTAAAACCTACGCTCTGATACCAACTTTGTCACGACCCGAGAATTCGACTCGTGACCGGCACTTAACCACGCAACGTCTACAGGCGCAACGCGGCTAAGTAAGCCGAACCCAGAATTCAAAACCAATAAAAATAGAGTGATTTAAAACGTTTTGTAAAAGCAATAGTAAATGTCTGAAAAACTTCCATTTTATTTAGTAGCAATCCCTTTTAAGTTCACAAGTTATGAGTTTTATAATTTTGGTAACATTTCCTTTTGAAAACATTAGCCCCGAAAGTCGGGTAAAAGCAAGATGTAGCAGGAATAACAAGTGACATGAATAAAGCATCACAATATGATATACGACGCCGTAGCGAAGAATACACAGTAAAATAAGGACAATATCATAAAAGATAAGACTGCATAAAGTAACGTCGGCTCACATGCGAGCTCGACACAAGACATAAAACCATACATATCGTCCTCACAACTGTCTCTAAGTCAATACAGAAGGTAGATGGAGAGTACTAGATACATCAATATACAACTGAAAGATAACAGATACCGTACAAAACCCACCTAAACAGCAAAAGGGCTATCTCTGCTCAAAAGGGGTATCTGTGCCAAAAGATGCGATAACAGCCAGCCGTGACTACTCCCAAGGGCAACCTGCAAACACTGTGGCACAACGGGGGTGAGTTGCCAACTCGTGAATAGAGATAACATATAAAGGTGATCGCAAGCATGCACATATAGCGTGGCTCTACTAATGCCAGCAGATGATATCAATGCATGTCAACAGTGGATACAGTAGTAATGCATGTACTCTAACAGGTAAATGCCACAGGATGAGATGTATAGTAATCAATACTGAGTATGGGATAAATAATATCTACATGGACTATGTCAACATGGAAAGCAATAATCGGTGCCTCAAACTGCACCCAAATCCCACATATACTCAGGCGCCGGCACACCCATCGGCCCTCAAATCCTGTATATCTCGGAGGAATCACGAGTGCCCAACATCGGCACCCAAAACATTATAAAATACCCGTGTCCAGCATCGACACGTAAATCCTCGAACATCGAGCGCCGTCTGTCCGGACCGGCCCCACGGGGTCTGTCTGCGGTATCGGCCCTCGGCCCCGGCAGCACGGATCATCCCGCATCCATCACTCGACTCTGGTCAGTATCCTCCGGACAACTGCCAGGTCCAACCAATCACCGGTAGGTACTCGCCCGCCTCCAGGCTCAATCGGCAAATCCCATCGATCATCTCGCCGAGGGGAACCATACCGGGCCCACCACGAACCCGCAAACGGAACATCCACTCCTCGAATCGGGTTTCAAGCACACGTCTCAGCACCGAGAAAACGCGTGGTGGACACACCAAAATATCATATCATGAGGTACCGGGTTTTTCAAAATAGCATATCTTTCCTTAAATAATTCCACGGTCCTCAAAACAGAAATCACATGAAAATCCAATACCAATAGTAAAATCCAATGCGAGGTACAATGTACATCAATCCATGGTATAGGTATAAGGGGAAAACCGCTTTTAAAGTAGTTTCATTTCCGGTTTTAAAAGATGTCATGTGGCTCCCGATATACATGAAGGTCATAATCAAATCACATATGAGGCGAACTATAGAAATATAATCAAGGTAGCTCTATAGTGAGTGTGGCATGGCAATTACTAACGGTGTGTGTGTAGCATGTAAATAGTGCCCGTGCAACATAAACCGTTAGTAATAGTGCAGTGTTCTATCAGTTCTAAGCAAGATATATATCAACACAGCAGAGAATGCAATATGCGATGATAGTCTATGGGGTGCATGCAACATATAGTGAATAAGTCCTATCAGCCCTGACGCATAACGCCATGCGGGCGATATCCCCGTAGATGTGAAATCTACTCACAGTGCCTCGCGCTAAGTGTATCCAACCACCTGCTTGCCCTTCTTCGCGGCGTCCGTCTCACTGGCCTGTGAACCTAGAATCATAAACACATATCACACATATAAGCTCAAATTCGTCAAAAACGCGATATCACGGTCAAACTAGAAATTCGTGTCGCAAACCAATCACGCGTGTGCGCGATACGCTAAAACACGTGTGTGTGCTGAACCAGGAAACACCCCGACGCGCTACGATGCGTAGCACGCACCAGACCTACAGAAACGTGCTAGTCGCACAAAACCCACATTCCAACAAAAGGGAAACAACTCCCAGATTTTTACCTGAAAGAAATCCCACAATTTCAACCAGACCAAACACTGCAAAATACCCCCAGAAACCACCACACACAAAACGAGACAGAAATGGGGAAGGGAGGCCGGCGTCGTCGGCCAAACAGTGCCTGTCGCCGGCCCAACCCCGGTGGAATGGGTTCGAACTTCACTCAATTTCCTGAAAAATCCTGCCTAGCATTCTGAAGTTGTTTCAAACACTCAAAAACTCATGCAGTAAAAGCAGATCACAGAATCCTAAAAATCTGTACAAATACGACATTTTGCAACAATTTGTGAAATTCGTGGTATTTTAGCGTAACTGGGGGTTGAACTAGGTTACAATGGTCTCACTAACTTACTAACAAGCTACTGAAACCCTAACACATCACCTAAGCACAAAATTCCCACTAAACACCCCCATGTCGCATTAAAACACACAAAATCCATAAACCGAAGCAAAACTATACCAACTAAGCTAACTAGGGGATAAGATAGGGAGTATACCTCACTTTCGACCCTAGGGAGCTGCAGGAAGAAGAAGAAGTGGAGGGGAGTCGCTGAACATGGAACTGGGGCTGCTGCTGCTGCTCACTGCCTCTGCTGCTGCTGTTTGTGCTTGCTACTGCTGCTGTTGTTGCTGTGGAGTTTGCTGCCAATGCTTGCTGGTTCTGGAGCTGCTGCTGGGGCTGAAGGTAAGTGTGTGTGAGTGTAAGGGAAAGACAAAGGAATGGGGGCAACACTCAAGTCCAAGGTCAACCCCCCTCTCTCTCTCCACCACATGGCCAAGCATGGCTAAGCCATGCCTCTCTCTCTCTCATGCCAACTCAACACAATTCAAAATTAAAACAAAAGACTTAATTCTAATATTAACCTACCATGGTAAAATTATGGTATTAACACATTTCAAAAACCCTAGCTTACATGCACAAGTGTGTGCAAGCCTATGAAAATTTTGGAAAAATATTTATTAAATTAGGAAAAATATTTAAAACACAATTTGGTAAACTTTTTATTAAAAACCATAATTTAATTATAATTATCCACTAACCCTTATCCTAAGGTGTTACAACCGTGCAGACAGATGACCCAGCTACTGCTGAGAGTGATAGGATGTCTCTTCCAGAGCTTACGAGCTGAGATCGCTGGAGCTTCCAGGCAGAGGTGCGACAGGTGATGGCTAGTCTACCCCGATTTGAGAGACGAAGGTTATTCTTCAGATTGATGCGCCGACGTAGGCCCAGTTGAGTTGAAGATTTCCAGAGTGGAGAGTCTTACTCCGATCTAGAGCAGACCGATCCAGAGATGACCGTCGATGTATCGCCTTTCCTAAGGATTGAGGCATTGTTTAGCGTGCGGCGAAGGGTATTCACATGTGGTATAGGCAAAGTTTACAAGGTTCGAACGAGTGTCAGGAAACCATTTTCCCCAAGTTTAAAGTGTTCGGAGGAACATGATGGTAATTCTGTGGACCCTCTAGAAGAATGAAACCCTAACTCGACATGATGACCATGGAACCGCTTTGAATCTTAGGGTTTGTGGCAGTTTAGCGGTGCCATCAGAGAGGCTTGGGATTGTCCTTCTATGGCTGGTCCAGAGGTACTCTGGTATGTACCAGATGTTTTTAAACTGTGCTCAGGTGTTGAGCTTTCGGGAAATTTTGGGTCCTCGATGACTCGATCGAAAAGTTGAACGCCGTCCGGATACCATGTGATAGGAGACCAGTAAGTTGACCAGCTTCGGATAGAGGACCTCATCCTGATGCGTTGTGAGTTGATCGAGAGCGGGCGAGTATAGAGTATTCCTCCGATGGTTGGGACGTGTTCTGCCAGATATCTTCTACAGAGTGATGAAGATACCGAGTTCGTAACTTCGAGTCTGTGTGAGAGATTTCGGATTGACCGTTGCCGAGAACCGTTGCAGTACATAGATAGCTTGATGTGACGTTGAAGTGGACGATGATACAGACGAATGGGGCCAGAGGTTCATGCGAGATGCTGATGAGCTGTTGCTACTCCCCGTCAAGATCAGAGATCTGATATGCATACAGAGGCGTTGGGATACGGCCTATTCCCAAAGGAATGTGTGCGGAACATGCAGATGTCCAGAAAATGCGAAAAGATTATGCAAGAGTACCTGCCTCCGTATAGTTCGGCATAGGCGAGATCGGAAGAGACCTTGAGCAGGATTCCTTCCGGGACACTGCTGCAATGAGATTTGCACCCAGGATCAGATGGGTCACGTGTATTCAGAGAACCAGAGGCTGACGCCAGTGAAGTGCTGCCTTGCGAGTGGTCGTGATGATTGACCGAGAGATGACAATAGATGTGCCAGAACGGAATCTTCCCCGTTAGCAAACCTGACAGGGCCGATGAGCCGATGGATCGCGAGATTGGTAATCCGAGGAGAAGATGAGTACCCAGAGACAGAGGACCCCAGACTTTGAGCAGGAGGCGAGCGGATATTCTTGTTCTACCGGTTTTAGGCGCACCGACTCATTTTTCGACATTGTTGGAGGTGTATCTCAATGTTCTTTGTTGCGATTTGCGTTTGTGATCTGAGTATCACGCTTATATCGCTTGTATTTGAGTTTTGATGATATTGTTTTCTTGCACCATGGTTGCACCTACTGGGTATTTACATTTTGCGCATAGTTGTCACACTTGACATATATTTTATACACCATTGTGTTGATTTGCGATTTGTGCATATCTATTGCATTGATGATGATTTTGTACCTTCGTAGCATGTGTTTATGATTTCGTGGATATCATACGGATGATTTGATTTTTGCACTAGGTATAGTTTATATGTGCTTGTAGTGCTTTGATACGTATTTTGTGCACCACAGTTGCACCTGACTTCGTTTTGATGTCATTTGAGATATTTATTGTGATTTCATGCCTGGGGTATGCATATGATTTGATTTATGCTTTCGGCCTAGTTTTCATGCACTTTTGCTATTTGATTTGCTTTTGTGCACGCTGATGAACATGGTTGTGAGATTATATACCACGGTATACCTGATTTAGATTTGGATTGAGATGTATTGTATACCGTCGATTTCGATTTTGATACTCGATATTTTTTTATGCACCTGATTGGATTCTTGCGCATGATCGGAGCATGATATTGGATTTTGTGATTTCGTGCTGTTGGAGATAATGCCCTCAGAGTCAACTATTGGATCACAGGTACGTGATTGCGGTGATTGAGGGAGGACCTATCCCGGTAGGACAGTCTTACTCGAGATGATAGTATGCTATCATGTTTACCTTTATCATCGTGTACTGTTTTAGGTGACCTGACACGTCGCTATTACACGTTGATAGAGCCCCTAGGATTCTATGCTTGACCACCAGCAGTATGAGGACGATCATATACGTGGGAGCTGGTAGTCTATAAGCATATCCTTAAATGGTCCCTAGTCGTGTGAGTTTCGAGACAGGGCATCGATACTCCATAGTAGACTAGTGTATACAGTCGAGACCCCGACGAGGGGCGGTGGCCGGTCTCACAAGCCACTGGTGTCAGTTGGATCACCTAAGATGTATACAGGTGCTCATTGGGTTATGAGTACACCGGACAGGACTCGCCGGGAACATGCTAGTTGGTCATATACCAGACGTCAGATGGCAGTTCCCTGGTGACATGTGTGCAGGTTAGTTCATCGACCTGGGGATCGTCATTTGTCTCGTGTGAGTTCCCACTGTACTTTGATTACTACCCTACCACGGCTCAAAGGAGTCGTGCAAACAGGTTTTAGTTGGGTACAGTCCCGAGCCACATGGAGGCAGTGAGCGTATCTTCAGGGGTTCGTCTCACCCGGTATTGGGGGTGAGGTCGTGCTGTGTCTAGGAGAGCCATTACACGAAGCCCTCGGCCGAGGCAAGGAGATTTACTGGTAGGTATTCCAGTAGTATCTCAGGGTGTTCTGGGCTACACTCCGACACGACTTGTACCGCTTTTGGGGGTCTGACTTTTACCAACCTCCTAGGCCCGCCATGCGATGCTCATAGACGAACGGACCGGACTGTACGGATATTGTCACTGACAGGCTCAGTAGGGTGTCAGGATGAGTTCGCTCATCGACGTCCCTTTTGGTCAATAGCTGGTGGCCCGTCACGTATAGGCTTATACCTCTGACGTGCTAGTGGTTAAATCCACAACCAAGGTGTTGACGAGTTTTTAGAGTCCCCCAGATTCAGTTACTCAGCTTTCGGGCGAAAGGTTGTAGAGGCCGTATGGAGATATGGCAAAGTCAGATCAGATACGTGCGGTATTGCACGGATCAGGATTAGACAGTTTGTACTATAGGTCGTATGGTTATATGGCAGGGTTCGATCAGATACGTGCGGTATTGCACGGATCAGGATCGAACAGATATTACTAGCCGGTTTTGGTATAAGCCGGATTCTAGTATAGTACAGTGGAGATTTTGTCTCATTGCATTTGTATTTCGGTCGAAATACAGATGCGGGTGTGTATGCACAGTATCGGGGTTTTCCTGTAATTTATTACGGGACCAGTTTTCTGGAGTTGCCAGTTTGCTTTCCGTTTCGGCCAATTTCCATTGTTCCGTTCATTGGCCGAAGATTGGTGGAGGAGGGTTTATTTGCATTGTTGCAAATAAGCATTTGTGGAGGGGGTCTTTGCATATTTCCTTGTATCATGATGGCTCACCATACCTTGACCTTGCTTGACTTTTTGACTTCATCATGGTTGCACCTTACCTTGACTTCTTGACTTTGTTTTCATGATTTCTTGACTTTGGTTGTGATGATGGGAGAAGAGATGGTTGTTGAGTGTTGGACTTTCCAAGCCATCATTTTCTTTGCATCATGGTTCAAGCCATTCTTTTTCTCTCTCCAATCACACCAATATTGGGGGGGCCGGCCATTCTTTGGGGGATGAGGGAAATGCTTCTTTTTGAGTGGGAAAAAAAATGACACATTCATTCTTTGGTTATCACATTTTTCCTTCACCTCTCTCCAAGTTCTTCTTCCTCCACAAATGGCAACTCCATAACCCCAAAGTGAGACTTGAGTCCTAGACAACATTCTACAGCATATCTTGGGCACGTCGAGTAGCCGGCTTCGTGCCCGAGTTGCCTCGGCATTGAGGTGGGAGCCCGTAAACGATGTAGGCGATGTGGTGCACTTCCGGCGACGAGGAGGAGACGGGACATTCCGCAGGAGATCGGGACGACGACGAGAAGACCGGAGGACTCGGATCTGTCGGTATACTTCTCTTCCCTATCTTGTTTGTAGCTTAGACTTGTTAATGGTTACGATCCGGATGTTTAGTGCACGGTGGTGCCGGTTTGCTAAGTCCGCAAAATTACAGTTTATCACCGCTTCCGCATTCCGGCGTCGGATTGACGGCCGGGGCGCCGCCGTGCACTTACAGTGGTATCAGAGCCTCGCTATTAACTTCGTCTAGCTTGGTTTAATGTGTTTTACGTTTCCGATCGAACAAAATCCCGAAACCGCATTTTTCATGCACATCAGTTTCTGTCGAATTTTTTTTGAGTCCAAAAATTTTTCAGGTTGTCTCAGAGTGATGTGCAGAGAGTTCTAAGAATACTGCAAAATTTTGGTGAAGCGACGATTCCGTACGACCGCGGAAGCGCGGCCTTAGCCCCTCATTGGCCGCCCTTCCGCCGCAGGAATAAGGCTTCACTTCACCAATTTTTTTCAGTGGGCTTGTGGGCTTAAAATTGGGGTTTTGGAATGTTAAAATTGGGCCCAGGTTTTCTGTGAGTGCTACAGTTTTGATTGGGGGCCCACTTGTTAATTTTTGGTCAATCGGAAAAATTTTAAACACATTTTTCACAGTATTTACATTATATCTGCGACCGTGAATGTCACTCGATCGGTAAATCCGGTCTAACTGCTATAGCCCGGTTAGACGGATTTGCGAACGTGACTTTCACGTTGATGTTCTGTTTTTGCTGTGATGTTGCGGATCGGTCGTGGGGGATAGCTTGGATGCAATGCTAGTACAGTTGTGTTGTATTATGTACATTTGATATTGCGGGGCGAGCGTCCGACATGTGGACTGCCGTCACTGCCAGTTTGTATTATTATTTTGGGGCACGGCCAGGTTCCGGTCGTTGTACCCGGTGTATGTATATTTTACTTTCTGTACTAGGATTACCCCGCGGAGGGGTGCACGGATGGCCGGGTTCTAGAGGGCAACAATCCCGCATCTCATGGCATTGAGACGGAAGGGGCTTCACTCTAGAATTGGCGGGCTATTCGCCGCACTCGTAGGGGGTACAGGTTAACCCAGGAGGGGTGCCCAAGTTACCGGATTCCGTGAAGTGCTGGGTGGTCCATTCACGGTGCTGAAGGGGGCTGCCTCGCTTCAGGTTTTGGCGGGTAACTTGCCGCGCCCGTAGGGGTCTAGGATTTCATTGCACAGGCCATCCACACGACCAGGGGAACGTCGGGTTTCAGCGGCTCTGTGAAACCCGGGGATCCCAGATATCTGTATTGTTTCTGTGATGCTGTTCATTCTCTGTGATGTTGCATTTCTTTCACGCCTTGAGCGAAATATAATATATTGGTATATATATTAGTAGATGTTGTATATGTTTTACATCCGCGCTAGTCCAGTCCCCGCTCTGTCGTTAGTTAGCTAACCTAACGGGTAATGATGGGACCCAGTGGCGAATGCGGATGGCATATACGTACATCAGTATATTTTCGTTCTTTTTGGTGTGATCAATTGATGGGACTGCATTGATTCGGATCAATGCAAGTTAAAAACAAACCTAATCTGATGTTGTTGGAACACTTTTTCAAAAAGCTGTTATTGCAAGGACGTTCACTTTTGTTTTGCATCGAGATATTCAGTTGGAATATCCTGCTCCTCAGTCGACGAGGCAAGGGCCGAGATCCCTTCACCGGGAGTGACCCCTTGGACAAAAAGTTTGCGTCAGGGTATTAACTTCACTATAGCCGATTACTTTTTGCTTTGCATCGCGGTATTCATTTCGAATATCCTGCACCCCATTCTACGGGGAAAGAGCCGAGATCCCTTCACCGGGAGTGACCTCTTTAGCAACGGTTTTCGTCACTATATATTTAAAAAGGCTATCCGTTCCTTCGACGATATCAAGTTCTTTACGTTAAAGGTTTTCGCCAGAAACCATTCGTAGCCCTCCGTCGTTTCATATGGGTGGTCAATAGTATTCAAGCTGTGTATGTTGGCCAAAGTCAAGGCACAGTGATTGGTAGCTATTGGGGTATTCATATGCAGCATAGATAGATGCGTTGGTTTGGGACAGTCGTACTGCCATTTTGGCCAAAGTCAAGGGTATGTACGGATGGATTCAAATTAACCTGGAGAATGACGGGTAGAACTTGACATGTGACTTATGATATGTTGGCCAAAGTCAAGGTCATAAGAGCATGGGGCAGAAATCACATCGGGAGTTTCAAAAGAACTGAAGCTTGCCAGATATGCGCATACCTTCTGGAGTGTGATACCGTGAGCGGATTCCGTCACGTTATCATGCGATGATAGTTGGATCCCGATTCCCACTGATGAGTTAGTTTACTCCTCGGGTAACCCCGACTAATTCTTCTTTCAGGTTTGGAGGAGAATTTGAGGTACAGTGGGAGGATTCCAGATTAGATAAATTGGTAACCATTCTGATCTAGGTTAGAGTGCACGCTGAGTGTTTCTTTTCTCTCTCTCTTTGGCAGCGACCATTGACCCGACCCTAAGATTATGACTCAGTGACCAAGTTGACCGAACCTTCTTAAACACTGGCTTTTGGATTGTCAGAGTTGCTAACCTCATTGCCACTCCTACTTTTACCCTTTTCTCCAGGACACCCCGTATTACTACGAACGTCCACTTCCATTGGACAAAACCATCGTATGGTTAGATACGAACTCGAAAGGATTCATTCGAGGATGGTTTCCGGTTCTGGAGAAAACGGATAGGACTATTCAGTTGTCTTTTCTTTTCACCCCCTCTCTGGTTGCGAGTACTCCTTGGTTTAGGAGTAGTACACCTGTTACGCAAATTGGATAGTCTTCTTCCAAACCTTAGGCTGGTGCCGACCGGTAGGGAATGAAGAAAACCAATTAGCATAACGATGGTGTGCAGAAGGTATTAAGTTAAGACAAAGCAAGGGATTAGTAAGAGGGCAAAGTAAATTGCAACAGATATTCACGACCAAACCAAGTTTTTTCGCCAATCCTAAAATCACCTTTGTATTTCTCCAGGAAACTCCGTATCACTACGAAGATCCACAGTTTATTGGATACTCCATCGTATGGTTATATACGAACTCGAAAGGAACTTGTTCCAGTTCGGGGATGGATTCTGGTTCAGGAGAAATAGGAATAAGATTTATTCAGGTGTCTTTTATCTTCACCTTCTCTCGCATTGCGAGTGTTCCTAGGATTGGGACAGTACACCCATTATGCTTATTGGATAGTCTTCTTCCAAACCATAGGCTGGTGCCGAACGGTAGGGAAGGAAGAAAACCATTTGGCCTAAAGGGGTGTGCAGAAGATAATGACTAAAGACATATGAAGGGATTTGGAGAGATGGCAAAGAATTACACGGTTACAGTTGTGAATCTGGATAATGGAAGAGGCATTACTAGGAATACCAGGATACCCCATCGAAACATTTCAATGTTTCAGTTTCACTGTGTACTGTTAAAGGAAAACTGATTTCCTAGTTAGACACTTACTCCACGGTATGTATTTACCAGGTTTGTTTCTCACATCTGTATGGTTTTACAGATGATGAGTGGGAGTAGGTTATTGGGAATTGGGTGATTATCCTCATTATATCGGGATTCGTTGTAATCGGTGATATTTGAGGAAATCACCTGGGCTGTTTGCCGGTCGGCAAATATTTGGTTTTGAATATCCGCTGTTATGCACCAATTTCAAATTGATATATCTGTACGTCTATTTTCATAGAGTGAGATATACCTTTCTGAAATTATGTCTACGACATTTACCTATATCAGTGGATGGTTTGGTAAGGAGCATTAAACAGCGGTGTAATTCTTCTTAACCATAAGTACAGTTTTTCAACCTACGACACACAGTGAATGAGTTATCAGACTCAAGGGACTTATACAGAGTATTGTATGTTGTCCAGGGTCCATCAGGACAGAGGGGTTGGTCCTCGTACTATATTCGGTTTATTTATGACTTCTCTAGTTTTTAGACAAGTGTTTCGTGGAAACACATGGTCCGAATTTTGAGAAGTTATAGGTATTTGAATAGAGTAGAGAACCAGGTATAGCAAGTATCGGGATTCTTCAAAGAGATCGAAGATGTAGATACTTGTGTGTGGTATTCAGTTGATAGTAATGATAAAGAGAAATTGCTTCTCTTTCAGGTTATTCATAATTGGAAGCATTCCTAAGTTGAGTAACGCTAATCGGCCTCCTTCCATTTAGTTGACATGCACTGGAGACAGTTGCATGATTTGAATCTGGTTCAATTAAATCAGTGCCTCTGGTTCTATATTGGATATAGTACAGTTCGTATCTTGACGTTGTTAAAGTACGGGGAGTTATCCAGCTTTTGATTAAAACCAGACTCTGGATAACTCAAGGCACGTTTCTGTAATGGCTGTTTGTGGGTTGACCCAGGCTATGACGAGGGTTGACTTTCTACCATCTGGATGAACAATAGCGATATTGTTCTAGACTCGCCACAGTTTTATTAAAAATGGATTTTTTTTCAGAAAACAGTAGTGGGAGTATGGTAGAACTGGAAGTGATTCCAGAACCACAAACGATTACTGAAGATTTGATAAGGAACCTAAAGATTCAATCTGGATTGACATTCCATTGACCACTCCGCAGATGAGGTGGGTAACTTCAGGCACCCGAGAGGTACTACGGTAGCCTCAAGGACGGTGACAGGGAAGTTCTTGTTCACCCACAATTACCATTGCTGTTGTTCCAGGCTGCGAGACCCGGCGGGAGGATGAGTATAGCGTCATTCTGAACTCGCTTCAGAAGTGTACGTGTATATGACTCTGCCAGAGGGTTGTCGTAGACAGTGGGAGCAGCGGAAGCATTGGTGGACAGGTAGCTTATGTCTATTTATAGACTAAAGCAGATGTAGCGGAGATAGATCGTCCATTTCTGACGTGACAGTCATGGGTTTGACTTCATCAGAATAGGGGATGGATCTGTTGAGAAGGTAGTAGGGTGTGATGTCATAGTATTTGGATGAAATACACAGAGTAGGAAAGGAAACTCCTATACTACGATCGGTCATACTTTGGTCGTCACACAGTGTTTTCTTCATATGGGAAATGGATTTTGTATCAAACATACTGGTTATTAGATCTAGATTTGGGTGGTTTCCTAATCAGGGTACTTAGACAGCATTCTAAGAGTATTTAGAATGGACGACTCCTGGCACGGTAGTATACCTGCAGGTGATGGAGTCACCCTCTCTAAAGGTGTCTTACAGACTAAAGGGGAGAGGGATGTGCATGATTGGCAGATCACTTGCTCAGGCAATTGAGTTAATCATGAGATGTCAAGTACCACACCAGATGTTGTTTTTGCACTAGATGCAATAAGTTGACATTAATCCAATCCTGGAGAAACAGTCGGAAGCAGTTTTAGAACATAAGTGAATGTTCTAGGGATATGATAACGACAGCCTCATTCGTGAGACAGTTATCATTCCAGGCTTCCAAGGCGACATGGACGACAAGGAGGTTGTCAGAGTTATAGTTTTCCCTCTGACGAGGGGCAGTATTTTGGACAGGTGGTCCAAGGCAATACTGAGGGAGGCATGGCGCAGGATACTGATTAAGTTCAGTTGACGATACAGTCTAAGAAGTTTGGTTTTGGAGTTCATTTATGAGCTATGTCCCATCAGACATCCAGACACATTCTAAGACAGGTATTACTCATTTCGGGAGATGGGTTTCTCCGCGAACTTGAGATATAGAGAGACATAGAAAGAGACATCAAGACGGATCCACTCACTGAGGCTATTCCTCGAACGCAATAGTTTCGCAAACGAGCTTTGTGAGACTGACTAGTAGAGGAGTTGGGTGTTCGGTATCACACGGGCTGTGAGTATGCGACATCGCAATAATTAGCCTTGAGTGCAAGTGGGAGATTGTTGGAGATAATGCCCTCGAGTCAATTATTGGATCACAGGTACGTGATTGCGGTGATTGAGGGAGGACCTATCCCGGTAGGACAGTCTTACTCGAGATGATAGTATGCTATCAGGTTTACCTTTATCATCGTGTACTGTTTTAGGTGACCTGACACGTCGCTATTACACGTTGATAGAGCCCCTAGGATTCTATGCTTGACCACCAGCAGTATGAGGGCGATCATATACGTGGGAGCTGGTAGTCTATAAGCATATCCTTAAATGGTCCCTAGTCGTGTGAGTTTCGAGACAGGGCATCGATACTCCATAGTAGACTAGTGTATACAGTCGAGACCCTGACGAGGGGCGGTGGCCGGTCTCACAAGCCACTGGTGTCAGTTGGATCACCTAAGATGTATACAGGTGCTCATTGGGTTATGAGTACACCGGACAGGACTCGCCGGGAATATGCTAGTTGGTCATATACCAGACGTCAGATGGCAGTTCCCTGGTGACATGTGTGCAGGTTAGTTCATCGACCTGGGGATCGTCATTTGTCTCGTGTGAGTTCCCACTGTACTTTGATTACTACCCTACCACGGCTCAAAGGAGTCGTGCAAACAGGTTTTAGTTGGGTACAGTCCCGAGCCACATGGAGGCAGTGAGCGTATCTTCAGGGGTTCGTCTCTCCCGGTATTGGGGGTGAGATCGTGCTGTGTCTAGGAGAGCCATTACACGAAGCCCTCGGCCGAGGCAAGGAGATTTACTGGTAGGTATTCCAGTAGTATCTCAGGGTGTTCTGGTCTACACTTCGACACGACTTGTACCGCTTTTGGGGGGTCTGACTTTTACCAACCCCCTAGGCCCGCCATGCGATGCTCATAGACGAACGGACCGGACTGTACGGATATTGTCACTGATAGGCTCAGTAGGGTGTCAGGATGAGTTCGCTCATCGACGTCCCTTTTGGTCAATAGCTGGTGGCCCGTCACGTATTGGCTTATACCTCTGACGTGCTAGTGGTTAAATCCACAACCAAGGTGTTGACGAGTTTTTAGAGTCCCCCACATTCAGTTACTCAGCTTTCGGGCGAAAGGTTGTAGAGGCCGTATGGAGATATGGCAAAGTCAGATCAGATACGTGCGGTATTGCACGGATCAGGATTAGACAGTTTGTACTATAGGTCGTATGGTTATATGGCAGGGTTCGATCAGATACGTGCGGTATTGCACGGATCAGGATCGAACAGATATTACTAGCCGGTTTTGGTATAAGACGGATTCTAGTATAGTACAGTGGAGATTTTGTCTCATTGCATTTGTATTTCGGTCGAAATACAGATGCGGGTGTGTATGCACAGTATCGGGGTTTTCCTGTAATTTATTACGGGACCAGTTTTCTGGAGTTGCCAGTTTGCCTTCCGTTCCGGCCAATTTCCATTGTTCCGTTCTTTGGCCGAAGATTGGTGGAGGAGGGTTTATTTGCATTGTTGCAAATAAGCATTTGTGGAGGGGGTCTTTGCATATTTCCTTGTATCATGATGGCTCACCATACCTTGACCTTGCTTGACTTTTTGACTTCATCATGGTTGCACCTTACCTTGACTTCTTGACTTTGTTTTCATGATTTCTTGACTTTGGTTGTGATGATGGGAGAAGAGATGGTTGTTGAGTGTTGGACTTTCCAAGCCATCATTTTCTTTGCATCATGGTTCAAGCCATTCTCTTTCTCTCTCCAATCACACCAATATTGGGAGGGCCGGCCATTCTTTAGGGGATGAGGGTAATGCTTCTTTTTGAGTGGGAAAAAAAATGACACACTCATTCTTTGGTTATCACATTTTTCCTTCACCTCTCTCCAAGTTCTTCTTCCTCCACAAATGGCAACTCCATAACCCCAAAGTGAGACTTGAGTCGTAGACAACATTCTACAGCATATCTTGGGCACGTCGAGTAGCCGGCTTCGTGCCCGAGTTGCCTCGGCATTGAGGTGGGAGCCCGTAAACGATGTAGGCGATGTGGTGCACTTCCGGCGACGAGGAGGAGACGGGACATTCCGCAGGAGATCGGGACGACGACGAGAAGACCGGAGGACTCGGATCTGTCGGTATACTTCTCTTCCCTATCTTGTTTGTAGCTTAGACTTGTTAATGGTTACGATCCGGATGTTTAGTGCGCGGTGGTGCCGGTTTGCTAAGTCCGCAAAATTAAAGTTTATCACCGCTTCCGCATTCCGGCGTCGGATTGACGGCCGGGGCGCCGCCGTGCACTTACACGTGCATGTTGGATGCACATGATTGAGATTTTCGTGCACAATAGATGCACCAGGTATTGTTGTCGTGCACACCCATTGCAGTGGACATATGCTTTTGTGCACACCCGTTGCACTTAGTTTTGCTTTGTGCTTATAGTGTCACCTGTATTTGGTTTGATTTCCATGCGCACCAGACGCATGTGATTATTGGATACGCCTTTTGAGGCTGATTTTGCTTTTGAGCACTTTGTTTTCATGTTGGGCACTATATTGTGTAGTAGCCAAACAGGACTGATCTGAGGATTGTACCTGAGTACTTTGCATGCATTAAAACCTTACCAAGAGGTTTTCAAAGGATCTATAGTCGCGCTATTTCCTACGTGTCCGTGAGCGACATGAACATTTATAAAGGAAAACCTTTTGGATTATTTTGAAAACGACGTAAAGTGTATTTAAGAAAACATATATGGACATATATTATTATTTAAAATGAACGTCCGTCAGTTATGCCGTGAGTTACGCATTTCCACAGCGATTTAGAAAAGATTTTTGCATAATTTTTATTTAGTTCTTGAAAGTTTTCCAAAGATGCGTACTATACACGTATTATAGTATTGGACTAGTGTATATTGGATTTTAGTAGTAGATTTCGAGATATGTATCTCTATTGTAACTCCGAGGATATGCGTGCAAATCCTATGATTTGCGTGACGCTTGACGGAGTTCGGTTTGAGTTTTGTACTCGTTTTCATGTGCACTAGACTCGCTATGTTATTTGCGCGTTCTCCATGATTTCGAAGCCCCGTTGATTTGAGCTAATTATTGAAATGTTTTGGATTTTGGGGGTTTAAATTTAAATTCGGGGACCGAATTTATTTAAGGGGGGAAGACTGTAACATTTCAGAAAATATAAAATATTATTTTTGGAATTTAATATTAAAATAATACATTCCCCGAAAACTGCCCGATTTACGAAATTGGGGTATTTCGAAAAAGGGTATAAATATATACCGGTAATTGTGATATAAAAGGAAATTAAAGTGATTTATTCATTTAAAAAATATATTTATCGGATATGGCAATTTTAAAATTTATTATACACAGTTTTGATAAACACTCGATTAGTGCACTGCTAATCGCGATTAAGCCAAATACGTGTTTCTACAGTTTTCATGGTTAGTGCACCATGACATGTTTTATTTGGTTACATGTTATTTCATTTGTGATTTTATATGGGTGTATGCGTTTTTGGTGAGAAAAAGAAAAGGAAAAAGAAAAGTGAAAAGGGGACATAATGAGTGGGTTAGGTATACTTTTGAAAAGAGAGAGAGTGTGTGTAATTATGTGAGAAAGAGAGGGGGGCTGCTGCCACTCCATTTTACCCCATCATTTATATCTTCTCTCCTTCATCTTCCTCAAGCTCACAACCCTCCACTTAAATCCCTAGATCTATCTCCAAACAATCCCCAAAACCGTAAACCCCTTTCACAAAAAAATTTCCCCGTCTCTTCCTCTACACATTGAACCAAGCAAAGTGGAATTTTGATGACATTGGGGAATTAAGGTTTTCTTGAGTGGCCTTATTAAGGTATAATTTCTTCCCTTTAGATTAGTTTAGTAAGATATCGTATTTTGGATGTCGTTTTGTGATGTCGCTGACCTGCTGTGACCCCGAGCATTCACTGGGAAAACAAACAGTGTGGTAATGTTGTACTCGTAACCCTAAGTGACCAACTGAAGAACGAGACCTTTCCCATCGGTTTTGACCGCCGACCTTGGGGACAAATCCGGCGACCTCGGCCCTATAGGGGACAGGGGGGTTGTGTTTTCTAGGGTAGCTGTTTGAAGTGGTTTTGTGATATTTGGTCCTACTGGATTTTTCTGTAATGACTATAAGTAAAATCTGGGAGTTGTTGTGAGTGTTTATATGACCATGGTGACACGATTCCTGATCTGAACCTTAGAATTGAACCAATGCACAAACTAAGGATTTGTTCCGTATTGGTTTTGTGACTTTTAGTGTGCCTACTGTGAATCTGGGATGACATGGGGAATATCTGAGACAACCAAACAATACCAGATGCCAATTTTAGACCAGAAGAGACCACCATGACAAAACGAGACCCAACTGAGCATGGGGGGCTGGTCTCGCCGGAATTTCTAGGGATGGGGCTGGCCACTTGGTTGTCTGGGTGTTGGGATTAGTTCAGTAGCTCAATTACACATTATACATCACCCTATACTTGTTTGCTTGGATTTATTTGACCTCAGTCAAAATCTGGGAACACTTGTGTGTGATTTAGGATATTTTTTCGTATTTTGAATGATGAGTCTTCATATTTGGATTCGTTTTTTGTTGTTGGATGTTCGTTGTCACGACCCGAAAGAGCACGTGACTGGCCCTTGAACCATATGAAGTCTATAGGACTCCATCTGATCCAAGTAAGCCAAAAGCCCAGAAATCTAAAACCATTTTTAAGAATAAGTAAAGAAACTGGTTTAAAGAAGTGAAGAAAAACATGTTTGAAATCAAGGTTTTTAAATAACTAAGCCGAATATGCATTTTTAAAAACAGTACAGTCTTTTCTAAAAATTTCGGCAGAGTTTCTTTTGTAAAACTGGCCCCGAATGGGGTATAACAAGGATAACAATATATGCAATGATAAAGGCATCCCCAAGCGGGAGCTAGCTCTTCGTCAATCGACGGTCACCACCACACATGCAACAATAATATACAACGCCAAGTGGCGAGGATCAAATCCAAAAGAAAGCTCAAAAGCAACAAGAAAACCGCAACACTACTAAGCGCGACTCTATGGTCGAATAATACATCACTAGTCTAGGTCTGAAACAATATACGAGTTTTGGTTGATGGATATTCTAGATACAATGAATAATATAAATACAACGGCGGTTCTGATACAAAAGAACCCACCTATCCAAGCAAATCACCCAAAAGGAAGCAGTGTGCCAGAAATGCCGCTATAGAACTGTACGGCAAACCTGCAAGAACTGGGGCACAACGGGGGTGAGTTGCCAACTCGTGAATAGAAAGATATCTACAAGCAGAGATCGAATGCATGACCCAACCTAGGTCAATACGATCAGATATAAAGAAACCTCAATATGAATAAAGCTGAAGCATGCTAAACTGGCAATGTAATCTCTATACGTGAATGTAGTGCCAAGTGCTCGTGCTAGTGCCTCAGGTAATAGTATGTCATGAATATGAGGTATGAATGCATGAAAGCAGAATACATGTAAATGAAGAAACTGTTTTCATAATTTAGTGAGATTTCCCTTGTATTTTTAGTTGAGGTATCATAATGAAATCAGCATAAAACAGTGCCTAGCATCGGCACAAAACGTAATCCCAATATCTCGATATCTCTGTATCACAGTCTCTGTACCTCGAAATCTCGAAATCCCAATGTCTCAATCATAATATCTAGGGCGCCGTCAGTCCAGACCGGCCCCTACCATCCATCTCAAGACCACGACGGTATCCTCCGGATATCCGACGCGTCGGGTAAAATCACCGGTAGGTAGTGCTCCCCTGCCAGGCTCACATCGTCATCACCACGCGCTTCTTGCCCCGGGGTACCTTACCGGGTCCACCATGTACCCGAAACGGTTCATCCGTCTCCTCGAATCGGGTTTCCAAATCCATCAGCAAACTCATGGTGGACGACTCATACATCATGGGAAAACCGCACTTTTTATTTTAAAGAGAGAAAAGAAGTTTATATAAGTTTTGCGGTTTTCCCCCAAATCCAGAAAATCTCATGGAAATCCGAATCCAATCCTCAATAGCATGTAAACAGTGCATACAGGCATAAAAATCCATGAATAATAACATGCATGATGTAACAACTAATAATTACAATGTCTAATCTAGCATATAAGGCAAGTACACTAATATCATGTCTAAATTATTAGCTAACAACCTATGTCGATGCAATAATATTTTCTAAGGTGTACGTGACATGGCAATTACCGATGGAGATGTGTGTGAGCCGGCAAGTAAGTGTACGTGGTACATACGCATCATCGGTAATGGTGCTGGTGTCCTAACAGCATAACATCAATAATGGAGTATGAAACATAATATAAGCATGCGATGCGATGCGAACCACAATAATGAGCGGAAGCTGAATACTAGACGCAACTATAACTAATCTGCATTAATCTAAAATAACCTCTACAATTGGTGCCTTTTGAAATAACACGAATCATGGGGTTTTGAAAATAGGGGCTACGGTGTTTTTATGAAAAGATACGTCTTTTGAAATATCCGTAGGATCCCTTGGGCTGTCTTTTAAAATACCCACGATTCGTTAGTTTTTGAAATAGGTAGGAGTCTAATCTAATCTAACAACCATCTTAAACTATACGGCTGAACTAACAAGTAGAGCTACGGGTGAGGAAACCGCCTAACATCGGAGTCGATACATATACATACATGTATATATATTAGTCGGTGATCCCGCCTCAATAATATCATATCCGATACCCTATCTATAATCAGACATCCCAAGTCAAGAGTGCGGATCAATCATCAAAATATAGCTTGTACGTAAATCCGTCGTACGGCATCCCAAATCTGGGTACGGGTCAATATCACATTCATCATACTATTTATCTGGTATCCTCTTTATCAAATGTCATGATCGGGGTACTGATCTACGTCTAGTACAATATTGATACCCTCAATGTATGCATGCAGGTGTAAGAATCACTACGCCAAAAGACCCGTTAAAACATCGTGTCGTATCTCGATACGAACCAAATCACATCACCGATCTCCTGGCCTCAAGCCCAATCTCATCGACTCATCTCAAATCCCAAATACTATCCTCAAATCCAGTATATAAACACATAGTCCCATACCCATGTGTAGATATACGCACCATCATATGCACTCTAATAAATGAAAGAATGAATGCAAGTATGTGTGTAAATGTATGTGTGAGTGCAACCACTACTCTAGGGTTCGCACTAAACCAAACCAATATATTCTTATCATCAAAATATCATTATTACCATCAATAACCCTAAACAACACATAATAAATATTCGTGTGTATACGTATTCGTATACATCACCACGGACTGCGGGGGTGCTATACGCCATCCACCCGACTTCTCCCCACAGATATAAATCTACTAACATTGCTTCTCGTGTGCCAAAGCCGATGTCGCTATCTTCACCTCCTTTGCCTCAACATCACGCGGGGTACCTACAAGTATATCACAATGCTAAAGCACATGAAAATCACATCGGAAACCAAAATAGCACACGCTACCCGCATAGGTAAAAACCTATCGACTCGCATGTAAACACAATCAAAATCCACTTGTCGTTGACGTCCAAACGCCACCCGACAGGAATGAATCACCAAATACCAAAATCCATGCCAAAACAAGTCCCAAATTATACACCAACATAGGAAAATCAACCCAGATTTCACCCTAGATGGAATCAGTCAAAACTAGACATACTCAGGGTCAAAACTAGAGGAAATGGGGGCATGCACAGAAAACGAAGCAATTCCTTAAAATAACTTATTTTAGAATTTTCCATAATTTTTCCC
Source organism: Agapanthus africanus (assembly GCA_030015575.1). Classification (NCBI taxonomy): domain Eukaryota; kingdom Viridiplantae; phylum Streptophyta; class Magnoliopsida; order Asparagales; family Amaryllidaceae; genus Agapanthus; species Agapanthus africanus. The sequence continues at coordinate 289,676,499 of JASDDO010000012.1, read as the reverse complement.
CATTTATCTGTATTTAATTATACCAGAATATTAAAATATTCATTAAAATAATATTAAATTATAAAATTTCCCAAAAATCATATTTTATTATTTTGAAGACGTTACAATCTACCCCCCTTAAAGAAATTCGGTCCCCGAATTTAAATTTAAACCCCCGAATACTAAAATATTTCAATACAAATTCCAAGTCATCGGGGTTCCGAAATCATCTATACATAAAACATCATAGCGCAATGCATGCGCATGAGTACTGAGCAGATAACTCAAAAGCAACACTCCATCAAGCATCCGCAATCATCGGAGTCATGATAACGACACAATGTCAAATCCAATACAAAATCAATATGATATGGACCAAGACTATACATGTAGACATCCAATCTATACATGTAAATAGCTGATGCAAATGTATGCCAAATCTTTTTAAGTCGCTGTGCGATGCGCGTAACACTGCACAGTGGCGGACGTTTCTCATAAGAAAATAACTATATATGTGTATATATATCCTTTGTTTAATAGGTACGTTCCGCCGTTTTGAAAACAGTTTAGAAGGGTTTCCTTGTTTTTAAAACGTTTCGTGTCATATCGGACACGTAGGTATATACTGAGACTATAGCTCGCTTTTCGGAAATCCCTTCGATAACTATCGATGCATGCAAAATATATCCAGGTACTGCCCACTGACTAGTCCTGCTCAGTATGAAAGCAAATATCCAACATCATAAAAATGTACTGCTCCAAAAGGAATAAATCCCAAAAATCACATAACACCACCCTGTGCGTCTGGTGCGCACGGAAATCAAAATCCATATATGTGCTAAACATGTGCACAAAACAACATCTAGGTGCAACGGGTGTGCACGAAGCATCTGTCATAGGCAACGTGTGCCTGGCAGCCAAAACAGGTGCATCTGACATGCACGAAGAATCTCGATTTAGTGCATCTGGTGTGCCCCAAAATCGTATCTCAAAACATGCGCCCAACATGCGCGAAAATCCAAATCGGTGCATCCATCATGCACGAATGAAAATCTAGACCCTGCGCACTCAATATGCACGGAATCACAAAATCCAATAGCAACGTCGAATATGCGTAAGTCCAGTCAAAAGCACGGAGTGCAAGAATCCACATCAATATCACAATCAAAATCGACATACCGAAAGGCATCAAATCGAAGTCAGGTGCAATCGTAATGCACAAAATATAAATCCGGTGCAACAAAGGCACGAAATATAAATCTGATGCGATAAACGCAAGAAACATAAAACTGGTGCGACAAATGCACGAAGTATAGAACTGGTGCATCCCATGCACAAATACCAAGCAATAACTCAAATACGTAAGCAGCAACACCAAGTGTATCCAGATATGAAGAAAATCATAAACGTGTGCAGCTGCGGGCACAAAACACATATCGATACACTACAAGCACATATAAGCTATACCGAGTGCAAAATCAAAACACTAAAATTACATGAAACTCTGCTGGAAGCGTAAATCAAATCACCAGCATAAAATAGGCATGAAATCGCAATCAACAGCTCAAGAGTAATAACTATGTACAAGGTATAAATACCCAGTAGGTGCAACCATGGTGCACAAAATCAAATATCATGAAACTCAGTCATCAAGACTAAATCATGTGAATAGATCGCCCAAAATACCGAAATCCAAAGCAACGGATACGTGATAATCAAATCACAAAATCACAAATCATAATTACCGTCGTCGATATACCATCCTTCAGGGTCAAGAAGGTACCGGAACATCCGATGCTAGCTGCGCAAGATATCTACTTGCCTCTTGCTCGCGGCTGGCGTCCTCTGCCTCTGGTTCCTGATCTTTTCTGTAGATTACCAATCTCGCAATCCATCGGCTCATCGGCCCGGTCAGGAGTACTGACAGGAACGATTCCGTTCTGGCACTTTCCTGGTCACCTTTCGGTCAATCCTCACGACCGCTCGTAAGGCAGCGTATCACTGGCGTCGGCCTCTGGCTCTCTGAAAGCACGTCACACATCTGATCCTGGGTGCAAACATCATTGCAGCAATGTCCTGGAAGGAATCCTGCTCAAGGTCTCTTCCGATCATGCCTATGCCGATCTGTACAGAGGCTGGCTTCCTGCACAACCTCTTCTCGCTCAAAAACACCTGTGTCCTCAGCACAATATTTTCTCGGAAACTGGTCACATTCCAACGTCTCTGTAAGCATATCAGGTCTCTAGTCTCGACGGGAAGCAATGACAGCTCATCAGTGTCTCACACGAACCTCTTGTTCCAACTGTCTCTATCGTCGTCCACTATGACGTCACGCCAAGCTACTACGCACTGCACTGTTCTCGGCCACGGTCAATCTGAAGTCTCTCGCACGGACACGAAATCGCATATTCTGTAGCTTCATCATTCTGTAGAGGATGTCAGGCCGAACAGGTCCTCGGGAACACGTCCCAACCATCGGAGGAATACTCATCACTCGTCTGTCCCTGATCGATCTGCAACGCATCTGGGTAAGTTCCTTTATCCGAACATGGTCAACTACCTCGTCGACAATGCCGAACTCTGTCCTGCTGGGTGTGCGCAATACGACCACTCCTGGTCTAGGTCTTCTCGTAACGTACTCCAGAAAGGTCCTGTCGAGGTTCCTTTCTCAAATCTCAATCCTGCCGAAATGCCCGGAAGTCATCATCCAATGCTGAAGCTAAAGCTTATTCCGGAACGGCTGCATACCTATCGCGCTTCTCTCTGGAAGATACATCCATATACCACGCCTCGGGGTGCATATCACATCTCTAATGTCAGCGGAGTGGGACGTCATCTCGTCGAAATCTCGTACGAACTCTTTACTCCACCTTGCTCAATGTCGACTGATTCGGACTTAACTCATCGTGGCTACACGAACTGCGCTCCGACGGCTACGCTCGCATCTGGAGTCTCCCAAGCAGTGTCCCATCACGATATCCGAAAGATGTCGAACCATCCGATCGACTCGTCAGATCCTCATAATCCCCCAAGAGATCACATCATGGGTACAGTTTAATAGTATCGAGTACATGCCACAGCGTCGGTGGTCCAGCCGTAGAAGGGCAAACCCAAGCCTCACTAATGGCGCTGAGGAACCACCGCAAACCCGAAGGTTCAAAGGCTTTCACACGGTCATTAAGTCGAGTTAGGGTTTCATTCTTCTAGAGAGTCCATAGAATCACCTGCATGTCTTTCTGTATACTTTAAACTTGGAAAATGGGCTCCTGACATTCGATCGTCTCTATCGACTCTCAACGAACCTGCGTGAAGTCGTCTCTAGCTGGAAACAATCTATCTGATGACCTCGCATCGGTAAACAAACGAACCACCTGTCCTAGTCATTCATCCTCAGGTGACTAGCGACTCGCTATCATCTCTCTAAGTATATGCTCGCGCTGCAGTAGCTCCAACCATCTGGGCGACATCTCGTCATTTGCAGCAGCAACTGGCTTATTCGCCTGTACGCCGAACAGCGCCTCAATCCTCCAGGAAAGGCAATACATAGGCGGTCATCTCTGAGTCGGTCTGCTCTAGATCTGAGTAAGACTCTCCACACTGGAAATCTTCAACTCATCAGGGCCCGCTCCGGCGCAAAATCGGACGAATCACCTTCGTCTCTCAAATCGGGTAGACTAGCTATCATCTGTCTCATATCTGCCTGAAAGCTACGGCAATCTCAGCTCGTAAGCTTCGGAAGAGACATCCTGTCAATCTCAGCAACAGCTGGTCCATCTGTCTGCACGGTAGGCGACATCACAATCTCTGAGGTATGCTGTACATCAACAGTCCTCTCTCAACTGGCAGCTCTAACAATGGCCCGATCATCCGGTGCAAGACCAAGCACTCGCCTCCACTAGAGGTCACAATCACCAACACTAACTCGAGACGTTCCCATGTCACCAGAAAACACAATGGTCGGCCCTCGTACCAAACGAGCTCACACCGGCCATAACCCTAGCAGCAGCCCAAACTGCCCTCAAACATGGTGACAGGAACCTCAATCGAGTATCAAGGAGAGCACATCAATGGCAAGAAAGGAAACAACAGATCCAAAGTGGATACATGATCATGGGAAGGAACAGCATCAATAAAGGTATGATCATGAAACTAATAGAATCGGGGATCTCAAATGGATGTATAATCCTGGATATAAAGAGGATCACTGATCTCGAAAATATGTACATCCTAAGGTTCCTTAAGCGGAATGGCGTGTCGTAAGTATGCCGCGGAACATACCAACGGTACGTCACTCTACTTTAGTTACCTATTCCATCAACCAAGGGTCATCCTACACGACGAAAGTTCGGGTCTAATACCCCCTCGACCAAGTCTAAGTTCCGTAAGGTCAAGCCTAAGTTCCGTATATATATAAACGCCCTAGGCTCCACATAGTCAAACTTAGACTCGAACCAAGGTCAACCTAGCGCTCTGATACCAACTTTGTCACGACCCGAAAGAGCACGTGACTGGCCCTTGAACCATATGAAGTCTATAGGACTCCATCTGATCCAAGTAAGCCAAAAGCCCAGAAATCTAAAACCATTTTTAAGAATAAGTAAAGAAACTGGTTTAAAGAAGTGAAGAAAAACATGTTTGAAATCAAGGTTTTTAAATAACTAAGCCGAATATGCATTTTTAAAAACAGTACAGTCTTTTCTAAAAATTTCGGCAGAGTTTCTTTTGTAAAACTGGCCCCGAATGGGGTATAACAAGGATAACAATATATGCAATGATAAAGGCATCCCCAAGCGGGAGCTAGCTCTTCGTCAATCGACGGTCACCACCACACATGCAACAATAATATACAACGCCAAGTGGCGAGGATCAAATCCAAAAGAAAGCTCAAAAGCAACAAGAAAACCGCAACACTACTAAGCGCGACTCTATGGTCGAATAATACATCACTAGTCTAGGTCTGAAACAATATACGAGTTTTGGTTGATGGATATTCTAGATACAATGAATAATATAAATACAACGGCGGTTCTGATACAAAAGAACCCACCTATCCAAGCAAATCACCCAAAAGGAAGCAGTGTGCCAGAAATGCCGCTATAGAACTGTACGGCAAACCTGCAAGAACTGGGGCACAACGGGGGTGAGTTGCCAACTCGTGAATAGAAAGATATCTACAAGCAGAGATCGAATGCATGACCCAACCTAGGTCAATACGATCAGATATAAAGAAACCTCAATATGAATAAAGCTGAAGCATGCTAAACTGGCAATGTAATCTCTATACGTGAATGTAGTGCCAAGTGCTCGTGCTAGTGCCTCAGGTAATAGTATGTCATGAATATGAGGTATGAATGCATGAAAGCAGAATACATGTAAATGAAGAAACTGTTTTCATAATTTAGTGAGATTTCCCTTGTATTTTTAGTTGAGGTATCATAATGAAATCAGCATAAAACAGTGCCTAGCATCGGCACAAAACGTAATCCCAATATCTCGATATCTCTGTATCACAGTCTCTGTACCTCGAAATCTCGAAATCCCAATGTCTCAATCATAATATCTAGGGCGCCGTCAGTCCAGACCGGCCCCTACCATCCATCTCAAGACCACGACGGTATCCTCCGGATATCCGACGCGTCGGGTAAAATCACCGGTAGGTAGTGCTCCCCTGCCAGGCTCACATCGTCATCACCACGCGCTTCTTGCCCCGGGGTACCTTACCGGGTCCACCATGTACCCGAAACGGTTCATCCGTCTCCTCGAATCGGGTTTCCAAATCCATCAGCAAACTCATGGTGGACGACTCATACATCATGGGAAAACCGCACTTTTTATTTTAAAGAGAGAAAAGAAGTTTATATAAGTTTTGCGGTTTTCCCCCAAATCCAGAAAATCTCATGGAAATCCGAATCCAATCCTCAATAGCATGTAAACAGTGCATACAGGCATAAAAATCCATGAATAATAACATGCATGATGTAACAACTAATAATTACAATGTCTAATCTAGCATATAAGGCAAGTACACTAATATCATGTCTAAATTATTAGCTAACAACCTATGTCGATGCAATAATATTTTCTAAGGTGTACGTGACATGGCAATTACCGATGGAGATGTGTGTGAGCCGGCAAGTAAGTGTACGTGGTACATACGCATCATCGGTAATGGTGCTGGTGTCCTAACAGCATAACATCAATAATGGAGTATGAAACATAATATAAGCATGCGATGCGATGCGAACCACAATAATGAGCGGAAGCTGAATACTAGACGCAACTATAACTAATCTGCATTAATCTAAAATAACCTCTACAATTGGTGCCTTTTGAAATAACACGAATCATGGGGTTTTGAAAATAGGGGCTACGGTGTTTTTATGAAAAGATACGTCTTTTGAAATATCCGTAGGATCCCTTGGGCTGTCTTTTAAAATACCCACGATTCGTTAGTTTTTGAAATAGGTAGGAGTCTAATCTAATCTAACAACCATCTTAAACTATACGGCTGAACTAACAAGTAGAGCTACGGGTGAGGAAACCGCCTAACATCGGAGTCGATACATATACATACATGTATATATATTAGTCGGTGATCCCGCCTCAATAATATCATATCCGATACCCTATCTATAATCAGACATCCCAAGTCAAGAGTGCGGATCAATCATCAAAATATAGCTTGTACGTAAATCCGTCGTACGGCATCCCAAATCTGGGTACGGGTCAATATCACATTCATCATACTATTTATCTGGTATCCTCTTTATCAAATGTCATGATCGGGGTACTGATCTACGTCTAGTACAATATTGATACCCTCAATGTATGCATGCAGGTGTAAGAATCACTACGCCAAAAGACCCGTTAAAACATCGTGTCGTATCTCGATACGAACCAAATCACATCACCGATCTCCTGGCCTCAAGCCCAATCTCATCGACTCATCTCAAATCCCAAATACTATCCTCAAATCCAGTATATAAACACATAGTCCCATACCCATGTGTAGATATACGCACCATCATATGCACTCTAATAAATGAAAGAATGAATGCAAGTATGTGTGTAAATGTATGTGTGAGTGCAACCACTACTCTAGGGTTCGCACTAAACCAAACCAATATATTCTTATCATCAAAATATCATTATTACCATCAATAACCCTAAACAACACATAATAAATATTCGTGTGTATACGTATTCGTATACATCACCACGGACTGCGGGGGTGCTATACGCCATCCACCCGACTTCTCCCCACAGATATAAATCTACTCACATTGCTTCTCGTGTGCCAAAGCCGATGTCGCTATCTTCACCTCCTTTGCCTCAACATCACGCGGGGTACCTACAAGTATATCACAATGCTAAAGCACATGAAAATCACATCGGAAACCAAAATAGCACACGCTACCCGCATAGGTAAAAACCTATCGACTCGCATGTAAACACAATCAAAATCCACTTGTCGTTGACGTCCAAACGCCACCCGACAGGAATGAATCACCAAATACCAAAATCCATGCCAAAACAAGTCCCAAATTATACACCAACATAGGAAAATTAACCCAGATTTCACCCTAGATGGAATCAGTCAAAACTAGACATACTCAGGGTCAAAACTAGAGGAAATGGGGGCATGCACAGAAAACGAAGCAATTCCTTAAAATAACTTATTTTAGAATTTTCCATAATTTTTCCCCATTTATCTGTATTTAATTATACCAGAATATTAAAATATTCATTAAAATAATATTAAATTATAAAATTTCCCAAAAATCATATTTTATTATTTTGAAGACGTTGCATTCGTACATCAACAACAAGGGTTGTTTGGTTGATTTTGTACGCGTAGGCTATAGGTTCTAACCTATGAGCAATGCGCGTGCCGTTTTGGTTTTCCGCCTCGATTTTTAATACGCATTGCAATTGTTTATTATTGTATGTACCCTCGCATGGATTTCGAGGCAACGGAGCGTGGCGTCATCGATTTTGGCAAGCGAAGACCTGGTGAGTAGATCTATATCTACCGGGGAAGTCAGGTGGATGGCGTATAGCACCCCCGCAAAGTTTTGATTGAAACTGATTTGTAGAATGTGGTTAAGGCAAGATTAGGAAACTAGGGTTAGAAGTTAAATGATAGTTAGTGAAACCATACTAGAACTAAGAATAGTAGAAGTGATATAATACGGCTAATATGTGATGACGGAATTTGAGGATGACGTTTTGTTGGAGATAGTGCCCTCAGAGTCAATTATTGGATCACAGGCACGTGATTGCAATGATTGAAGGGAGGACCTATCCCGGTAGGACAGTCTTACTCGAGATGATAGTACGCTATCTGGTTTACCTTTATCATCGTGTACTGTTTTAGGTGACCTGACAAGTCGCTATTACACGTTGATAGAGACCCTAGGATTCTTGCTTGACCACCAGCAGTATGAGGGCGATCATATAAGTGGGAGATGGGGTCTATAAGCATATCCTTAAATGGTCCCTAGTCGTGTGAGTTTCGAGACAGGGCATCGATGCTCCATAGTAGACTAGTGTATACAGTCGAGACCCCGACGAGGGGCGGTGGCCGGTCTCACAAGCCACTGGTGTCAGTTGGATCACCTAAGATGTATACAGGTGCTCATTGGGTTATGAGTACACCGGACAGGACTCGCCGGGAACATGCTAGTTGGTCATATACCAGACGTCAGATGGCAGTTCCCTGGTGACATGTGTGCAGGTTAGTTCATCGACCTGGGGATCGTCATTTGTCTCGTGTGAGTTCCTACTGTACTTTGATTACTACCCTACCACGGCTCAAAGGAGTCGTGCAAACAGGTTTTAGTTGGGTACAGTCCCGAGCCACATGGAGGCAGTGAGCGTATCTTTAGGGGTTCGTCTCTTCCGGTATTGGGGGTGAGGTCGTGCTGTGTCTAGGAGAGCCATTACACGAAGTCCTTGGCCAAGGCAAGGAGATTTACTGGTAGGTATTCCAGTAGTATCTCAGGGTGTTCTGGGCTACACTCCGACACGACTTGTACCGCTTTTGGGGGTCTGACTTTTACCAACCCCCTAGGCCCGCCATGCGATGCTCATAGACGAACGGACCGGACTGCACGGATATTGTCACTGACAGGCTCAGTAGGGTTGTCAGGCTGAGTTCACTCACAGACATCCCTTTTAGTCAGTACCTGGTAGCCCGTTACGTATTGGCTTATACCTCTGACGTGCTAGTGGTTAAATCCACAACCAAGGTGTTGACGAGTCTTTAGAGTCCCCCACATTCAGTTACTCAGCTTTCGGGCGAAAAGTTGTAGAGGCCGTATGGAGATATGGCAAGGTCCGATCAGATACGTGCGGTATTGCACGGATCAGAATCGGACAGTTTGTTCTATAGGCCGTATGGTTATATGGCAGGGTTCGATCAGATACGTGCGGTATTGCACGGATCACGATCGAACAGATATTGCTAACCGGTTTTGGTATGAGCCGTATCCTAGTATAGTACAATGTAGAAATTGTCTCTTTGCATTTTGTATTTCGGTCGAAATACAAATGCGGGTGTGTATGCACAGTATCGGGGTTTTCCTGTAATTTATTACGGGACCAGTTTTCTGGAGTTGCCAGTTTGCTTTCCGTTTCGGCCGATTTCCATTGTTCCGTTCATTGGCCGAAGATTGGTGGAGGAGGGCTTATTTGCATTGTTGCAAATAAGTATTTGTGGAGGTGTTCTTTGCATATATTTGTATCATGATGGTTTTCATGATGAGCACCATACCTTGACCTTTTTGACTTGATCACTTCATGATGGCTTGACATTGTAAGCATCATGGTTGTTGATGATTAGTGTGTTGAGTGTGGTTTTGGTGTTGTGATCATTTTGTTTTTCTTTCATCATCACTTGCTTGCATCATTGCATTCCACCAACCCCCTTGACCTCTTTCTCTTTCTCTCTCCAATCACACATGGGAAAAGGGGGGCGCCGGCCATTTTCAATGGAGAAGTGGATTCATTTTATGTGTGGAGAAAATATGATACTCTCGTTCTTTTGTATGCTACATTTTTTCCCCCCACCTCTCTCCAAGTTCTTTTTCCTCCACCACAAAAGGCAATTCCATGAACCCCAAAATGAGACTTCTTCTCTAGATATTCTACAGCATATCTTGGGCACGTCGAGTAGCGGGCTTCGTGCCCGAGTTGCCTCGGCATTGAGGTGGGAGCCCGTAAACGATGTAGGCGATGTGGTGCACTTCCGGCGACGAGGAGGAGACGGGACATTCCGCAGGAGGTCGGGACGACGACGAGAAGACCGGAGGACTCGGATCTGTCGGTATAGTTCTCATCCCTATCTTGTTAGTAGCTTAGACTTGTTAATGGTTACGATCTGGATGTTTAGTGCGCGGTGGTGCCGATTTGCTAAGTCCGCAAAATTAAAGTTTATCACCGCTTCCGCATTCCGGCGTCGGATTGACGGCCGGGGCGCCGCCGTGCACTTACAGTGGTATCAGAGCCTCGCCATTAACTTAGTCTAGCTTTGTGTAATGTGTTTGCATTTCCGATCGATCAAAAATTCCAAAATCGCATTTTTGATCACATCAGTTTTCTGTTGGAAATTTTTGGTCTTGAAAAATTTTTCAGGTTGCAAAAATGTGATGTACTTGAAAACCTAAGACAACTGCAGAAATCCGAGTCATTGGTCTTTCATCAAGAGCGCGGAACCGCGGCCAATACCCCCTTTGGGTCGCGGTTCCGCCGCAACATGAAAGGATCAATGGGCCAGGTTTTTCCAGTGGGCTTCTGGGTTAATTTTAGGGGTTTTGGAATATTAAATTTGGGCCCAGGTTTTCTGTGAGTGCTACAGTTTTGATTGGGGGCCCACTTGTTAATTTTTGATCGATCGGATATTTTAAACACATTATTTCACAGTATTTACATTATATCTGCGACCGTGAATGTCACTCGATCGGTAAATCCGGTCTAACTGCTATAGCCCGGTTAGACGGATTTGCGAACGTGACTTTCACGTTGATGTTCTGTTTTTGCTGTGATGTTGCGGATCGGTCGTGGGGGATAGCCTGGATGCAATGCTAGTACAGTTGTGGTTGTATTATGTACATTTGATATTGCGGGGCGAGCGTCCGACATGTGGACTGCCGTCACTGCCTGATTGTATTATTATTTTGGGGCACGGCCAGGTTGCGGTCGTTGTACCCGGTGTATGTATATTTTACTTTCTGTACTAGGATTACCCCGCGGCGGGGTGCACGGATAGCCGGGTTCCAGAGGGCAACGGGCCCCAATCTCATGGCATTGAGACGGAGGGGGCCTCACTCTTGGATTGGCGGGCTATTCGCCGCACTCGTAGGGGGTACAGGTTGACCCAGGAGGGGTGCCCAAGTTGCCGGATTCCGTGAAGTGCTGGGTGGTCCATTCACGGTACTGAAGGGGGCTGCCTCGCTTCAGGTTTTGGCGGGTGACTTGCCGCGCCCGTAGGGGTCTAGGATTTCATTGCACAGGCTATCCACACGACAAGGGGAACGTCGGGTTTCAGCAGTGGCTCTGTGAAACCCGGGGATCCCAGATATCTGTATTGTTTCTGTGATGTTGCATTTCTTTTCACGCATTGAGTGAAATATAATATATTGGTATATATATTAGTAGATGTTGTATATGTTTTACATCCGCGCTAGTCCAGTCCCCGCTCTGTCGTTAGTTAGCAAACCTAACGGGTAATGACGGGACCCAGTGGCGAATGCGGATGGCATATACGTACATCAGTATATTTTCGTTCTTTGTGGTGTGATCACTTGATGGGACTGCATTGGTTCGGATCAATGCAAGTTAAAAACAAACCTAATCTGATGTTGTTGGAACACTTTTCAAAAAGCTGTTATTGCAAGGACGTTTACTTTTGTTTTGCATCGTGGTATTCAGTTGGAATATCCTGCTCCTCAGTGGACGAGGCAAGGGCCGAGATCCCTCACCGGGAGTGACCCCTTGGACAAAAGTTTGCGTCGGGGCATTAACTTCGCTATAGCCGATTACTTTTGCTTTGCATCGCGGTATTCATTTGGAATATCCTGCACCCCATTCTACGGGGAAAGAGCCGAGATCCCTTCACCGGGAGTGACCTCTTTAGCAACGGTTTTCGTCACTATATTTTTTAAAAGCTATCCGTTCCTTCGACGATATCAAGTTCTTTACGTTAAAGGTTTTCGCCAGAAACCATTCGTAGCCCTCCGTCGTTTCATATGGGTGGTCAATAGTATTCAAGCTGTGTATGTTGGCCAAAGTCAAGGCACAGTGATTGGTAGTTATTGGGGTATTCATATGCAGCATAGATAGATGCGTTGGTTTGGGACAGTCGTACTGCCATTTTGGCCAAAGTCAAGGGTATGTACGGGTGGATTCAAATTAACCTGGAGAATGACGGGTAGAACTTGACATGTGACTTATGATATGTTGGCCAAAGTCAAGGTCATAAGAGCATGGGGCAGAAATCACATCGGGAGTTTCAAAAGAACTGAAACTTGCCAGATATGCGCATACCTTCTGGAGTGTGATACCGTGAGCGGATTCCGTCACGTTATCATGCGATGATAGTTGGATCCCGATTCCCACTGATGAGTTGGTATACTCCTCGGGTGACCCCGACTAATTCTTCTTTCAGGTTTGGAGGAGAATTTGACGGTACAGTGGGAGGTTTCCAGATTAGATAAATTGGTTACCATTCTGATCTAGGTTAGAGTGCACGCTGAGTGTTTCTTTTCTCTCTCTCTTTGGCAGCGACCATTGACCCGACCCTAAGACTATGACTCAGTGACCAAGTTGACCGAACCTTCTTAGCACTGGCTTTTGGATTGTCAGAGTTGCAAACCTCATTGCCACTCCTACTTTTACCCTTTTCTCCAGGACACCCCGTATTGCTATGAACGTCCACTTCCATTGGACAAAACCATCGTATGGTTAGATACGAACTCGAAGGGATTTATTCGAGGATGGTTTCCGGTTCTGGAGAAAACGGATAGGACTATTCAGTTGTCTTTTCTTTTCACCCTCTCTCAGGTTGCGAGTACTCCTTGGTTTAAGAGTAGTACACCTATTACGCAAATTGGATAGTCTTCTTCCAAACCATAGGCTGGTGCCGACCGGTAGGGAAGGAAGAAAGCCAATTAGCCTAAACGGTGTACAAAAGGTATTAAGTTAAGACAAAGCAAGGGATTAGTGAGAGGGCAAAGTAAATTGCAACAGATATTCACGACCAAACCAAGTATTCCTTCGCCAATCCTAAATCACCTTTGTATTTCTCCAGGACACTCCGTATCACTACGAAGATCCACAGTTTATTGGATACTCCATCGTATGGTTATATACGAACTCGAAAGGAACTTGTTCCAGTTCGGGGATGGATTTTGGTCCAGGAGAAATAGGAATAAAGTACATTCAGGTGTCTTTTATCTTCACCTTCTCTCGCATTGCGAGTGCTCCTAGGATTAGGACAGTACACCCATTATGCTTATTGGATAGTCTTCTTCCAAACCATAGGCTGGTGTCGAACGGTAGGGAAGGAAGAAAACCATTTGGCCTAAAGGGGTGTACAGAAGGTAAAGACTAAAGACAAATGAAGGGATTTGGAGAGGTGGCAAAGAATTACACGGTTACAGTTGTGAATCTGGATACTGGAAGAGGCATTACTAGGAATACCAGGATACCCTATCGAAACATTTCGATGTTTCAGTTTCACTGTGTAATGTTAAAAGAAAACTGATTTCCCGATTAGATACTTACTCCAGGGTATGTATTTACCAAGTATGATTCTCACATCTGTATGGTTTTACAGATGATGAGTGCGAGTAGGTTATTGGGAATTGGGTGATCATCCTCTTTATATCGGGATTCGTTGTAATCGGTGATATTTGAGGAAATCACCTGGGTTGTTTGCCGGTCGGCAAATATTTGGTTTTGAATATCCGCTTTTATGCACCAATTTCAAATTGATATATTTGTACGTCTATTTTCATAGAGTGAGATATACCTTTCTGAAATTATGTCTACGACATTTACCTATATCAGTGGATGGTTTGGTAAGGAGCATTAAACAGCGGTGTAATTCTTCTTAACCATAAGTACAGTTTTCAACCTACGACACAGTGAATGAGTTATCAAACTCAAGGGACTTATACAGAGTATTGTATGTTGTCCAGGGTCCATCAGGACAGAGGGGTTGGTCCTCGTACTATATTCGGTTTACTTATGACTTCTCTAGTTTTTTGGACAAGTGTTTCGCGGAAACACAGGGTCTGAATTTTGAGAATTTATAGGTATTTGAATAGAGTAGAGAACCAGGTGTAGCAAGTATCGGGATTCTTCAAAGAGATCGAAGATGTAGATACTTGTGTATGGTGTTCATTTGATAGTAATGACTAAGAGAACTTGCTTCTCTTTCAGGTTACTCATAATTGGAAGCATTCCTAAGTTGAGTAACGCTGATCGGCCTCTTTCCTTTTAGTTCACATGCGCTGGAGACAGCTGCATGCTTTGAATCTGGTTCAATTATATCAGTGCCTCTGTTTCTATATTGGATATAGAACAGTTGTAACAATTAGGAAAAAGTTAGAAGTAAATAAATTTAATTAAATTAAGAATAAGGTGATAAATCACAAAACGGTTAAAATCAAATATGTCAATCTTCATAAGTTATATGTAATATAAATTAAATTAGAATTTTTAAATGTAATTTAAATAAGTTATAAGAGTTTTAATGATAATTTTAGCCTCTTTTTAACAAAAGATGTGTTTTATAATAAGTAAGTTGTGAGGGGCAAATTGTAAAGTTTGAGTTGTTATGCAAATACAAGATTGTTGAGGGTTTAAGGGAAACAAATGATATTAATTCAGTTCTGAAACTAAATTAAAAATAAAACAAAAAAATTGAAGATAATTACCACACCACCTCATGCTTGCATGAACACCCTTCAACCTACACCTCCTCCTTGCATGGAACATGCACACTCAAGCTCAAGACACCTCCACCTTCCCATATCCCTTCCTCCTCTCACATATAAAACCTAATTTCAGTTTAAACTCTGAATCAAAACTAAAAAGAAAAATCAAAGAAAAAGAAAAAGGAAAAGAGAAAAAAAAAAGAGAAGAACAAGAGGAAGAAGAAGAAGAAGGGGCTTGTTCATGGAGATTGTTCATCCTCAAGCTAGGAGGAGCTTGTAGATCTTTGAGAGGGTTATTCCTACAACAAATAGGAAGGTAAAATTCTAAATCACAGTAGGTAATTAAGCTCTGTAGTTTAGTTAATTACAGTTTAGCATGTCACATAATATCGTATTCTAGGTAAAATTAGAGTCTGTTAGAATCTGTTATAATCTGGAACTAAATTAAATAAATTCAACAGAGCTAAAATTATGTAGGAAGCAATTGGAACACACCACAAGAAAACGACAGTGGGGGGCCGGTTTTGGGCCGGCGACAGAAGGAATTTGGCCGGCGTCGCCGGCCATGTGGGAAGCTTTGGGGGTTTGGTTTTATGGGTAGTCAACAGTATACAATTTAGGCTAATTTGGTACTGTTGATTTAAATTAGTTTTACTGTAGTAAAAATCTGGGATGATATATCAGAAAGGGAATCGTAAAACGCTAAATACGACACGACGAAATCACGTCACGTTGTAAATTCTGAAACAGTGCAGTTTTGGGTTAAAATCCAGCAAGACTAAGTGTTTAATAACTTGATATAATCAAATAGTAGATAACTAGTAAGTAGAATAACGTGTTTCTATTTCCGTTATATCGGAATAGTCATTTTGCTTATATACGTCACTTGGTATATTTAGACGCGGATACGAGAAGTACGGAAGCCGCGAGGAAAGGGAAAAGATTAGCGATTCCGGAGTAGATTCGACTTTTCCGGTGAGTAGACTAAACATCTACCGGGGAATTTTGTAAAGATGGCGTGTTTCGCCCGTAGTTTACTTAACTTGATATTTATATCGTCATGCTTAAATATCATAATTGCATTCATTACAATACTTGTAAATTGCTTAATTGCTAGAACACTTCACAATTATCGACGAGTCATGCCACGTGCACAATTTATATGCTACACACACCTCGTCGATATTGCCATGTCACATACACTTAAATATCATACTTGTTAAAACAAATGATATCGTATTTCACATGTCTAAAGTAGTGGTAGATTGCATCCTTGACATCTTGTTACTTTATTCGTATTTTGGTGTTATATATGAAGTAAATGTAGAATTGAGGATTTATGATTTGAGTTTTGAATACTATTGCATAAATCCTGTATTTTCATGATTGATGTGTCATGTCCACCATGAGATGATTTCTGTTTTGGTTTTTATTCCGGATCGAGTGGGGGAGATATACGGTTGCGGATTTACGTTATCCATACTGAGTGGGGGAGATATACAGTTGGATACATGGTGGACCCGGTCGAGACCGAGGGGCAGGATAGCCGTATTGAGACGGGGGAGCCTAGCGAGGTTACTCGATACCGGAGTTGGTTATAGAATACGGCGTGTATCTAGAGGATAACGACCGATATTATGGGTATAGGATCATTCGGGAAATGATGCCTATAAGAAATAAAAGTATTGTGTCGTTGATGGACACCGAGAAATGATTTACTTGAGTTGTGATTTTCGAAGTATAATGAGATTTACTGTTGAATTTCACATATACACATATACCATATTGATTCATATTTGTCATATTTACTTTATTCGCCGTTATATGTTAGTCGTATTCACTGAGTTGGCAACTCATCCCCGTTGTGCCACAGTTCCTTGCAGGGATAGAGTGGACGGTTAGCTGCGGGGCAGGATCACTTTTGCGGTTGTGTTCCATCTTTTGCTAGGTAGGTTACATGTGTAGTAACCTTCCATGTTATACTTTTGTATCTAGAAAGACTCCATCAGACTTGTATTTTGACTTAGAAATGAGAGATGGTATGTATATGTACAGTTGTGATCTGTTGATCAGTATTATAGTTCTTCCGTTTTGAGATTCAGTGATGTTCATTATGTGTATATTCATGTTCATTTTTGATATTGTTGATTCCAACTAGGAATACAACTAAACTTAACCTTTATTATTTGCTTAATGAATTAACTTCACAAATTGAAATTTTTACTTAAAAACTAAATTTTCATAAATAATTCCGCAATAAGGTATTTGATCTTGGTTTTCGGCTTACTTGGACTTGTACATACCTTTAGATATGATACAGATCTAAGTGCCGGTCACATCCAAACTTGGGTCGTGACAAAGTTGGTATCAGAGCCTAGGAGTAACCTTACGGAATTTAGTAAGGGATTTCAATAGGTTGATGTAAGTCCGAGAGTTAGGATGACCATTGGTTTGATGGAGTAGGTGAATTAGGACGAATGCAGTACCGTACGTATGTTCCGCGGCATATTTACGTTATCGTATTCAGCCTAACTAACCTTAGGATGTTTATCTTGATCTATTCTTCTGTTGATTCTCCGTTATTGATTACTTCTGTTCCCACACCTTATCAACTCTCGTTTCTTGTTCCAGTTGCTATGGCTACGCGGGCTAGGCGAGCCGCAGCCAGGAATGCAGCTAGGGCGATTCTGCCTGTGACGACGACTGGTACACCGGACGTGCAGGAGGTGCATGAGCATGTTGATCCTCCTCCTCCAAATCGCATGACTAGGATTGAGGAGGGTATGTTGGGATTACAGCGAGTGGTGGGACAGTTAGCTGAGACCACTCGAGCTTTGAGATCAGATCCAGCACCGACCGTAGCAGAGTCCGAGGTACAGCCTACACAGACGGCAGCACCACTAGATACGAGAGTGATGGAGGTATCACTTGCAGAGTTTATGAGATTGAGACCCCCAGTATTTACAGGGACCGACGTGACGGAAGATCCTCAGTCTTTTCTTGATAGGATGGCGAGAATTGGCAGATCATTGCGATGTTCTGATGCGAGGTCAGTTGAGCTGACTAGCTTTCGTTTGGAGGGACTTGCAAAGGAGTGGTGTGAGTTGATGGAAAGAGGGCGAGCTACGAATCTTCCTCCGATGAAATGGACCGAGTTTTCTACAGTTTTTCTTGCCAGATTTCTTCCCCAGAGTGTGAGGGATGCTAGAGCTAGCAGTTTCGAAGCGTTGAGGAAATCAGTGAGTATGTCAGTAGCAGATTATGACTTACGATTCACCCAGCTATCGCGATATGCCCCATACTTAGTACCTACGGAGGAGCTTCGGGTGAAAAGGTTCCTAAGGAGTTTGGACACACAGTTGTATCTGGCGATAGGCTCCCAGCATTTTGATACATTCGCACAGGCTATGGATGCGGCGATTCGAGTAGAGGAGCGTTTGAGCCAGTCAGGAGTTGTTCCGGAGCCAAAGAGGAGTAGACCATTCGTGCCGACAAATAGACAGTTTGGCCGAGGTAGAGGGTCCTATCCAGGCAGATATACTCCAGGCCGCAGTGTTGGACGAGGTTGGACACAGGGCCAGATGTTCAGTTCTTATCCTGATGATCAGAGACCACCAGCTACTTGTTATAGTTGTGGACTTCCCGGACACTTTGCGCGAGATTGTAGATCTCAGGGCGGGATCGTTGCTCCACAGGCTGCTTTACCCCTTCCACCTCCTACACCGATGGCTTTACTTCCTCCCCCAGTTGGCGCTACACGCCAGGCAGTTGCACCACGAGGTCGAGGCTATGCAGGACGTGCTCAGAGAGGTAGAGGAGATCGAGGTAGAGGACGACAGGATGCGGGCAGGGGCCAGGCTCGGGTTTTTGCGCTGACTCCACAGGATGCCCAGGCATCAAATGCAGTCGTGACAGGTACTCTTACAGTATGCTCATTAGAGGAACATGTTTTATTTGATCCCGGTTCTACACATTCTTATGTATCTTCACGATTCGCACTTTTATTGGGGAAGGAGTCGTCATTATTAGAGTTACCATTGGTAGTGATTACCCCAGTTGGAGATTCCTTTATAGCTCGGCACGTATTCAGATCGTGTTCGGTGCGTATTGGTAATAGAGATTCTCTTGTTGATCTGATTCTCCTAGATATGTTGGATTTTGACATACTTCTTGGGATGGACTGGTTAGCCGCTTGTCATGCCTATGTAGATTGTAGAGGAAAAGCGGTTAGATTTTGTTTTCCAGGTGAACCGGTATTGGTTGTGCATGGGGATTGCAAGTTAACCCCTGTCAACATGATTTCTGCTTTTTGTGCGGGGCGGCTATTGAAGAGGGGTTGTCTTGGGTTCTTGGCTTTTATTCAGGACGTAAGGGTCGCTGAAGTTCCATTGGACCAAATCCCGATCATTCGAGAATTTCCTGAGGTATTCCCAGCAGAGTTACCAGGATTGCCACCTGATCGAGATATTGAATTTTGCATTGACTTGATTCCGGGTGCAGGGCCTATTTCTATACCACCCTATCGGATGGCACCGAAGGAATTGAAAGAACTCAAGGGCCAGTTGCAAGAGTTGTTAGATAGAGGACTGGTTCATCCCAGTGTTTCACCGTGGGGAGCTCCTGTGTTATTTGTAAAGAAGAAGGACGGTAGTATGAGAATGTGCATCGACTACCGACAGCTAAATCGCGTCACTGTGCGAAACAGGTATCCATTACCACGAATAGATGACTTGTTCGATCAGTTGCAAGGAGCCGGATTCTTCTCAAAGATTGACTTGAGGTCAGGGTATCATCAGTTGAGGGTTCGGAAAGACGATATTCCAAAGACGGCGTTTCGTACGAGATATGGGCATTATGAATTTCTGGTGATGTCGTTCGGACTTACCAATGCTCCAGCAGCTTTTATGGATATGATGAACCGTATCTTTAGACCATTTATCGATCGGTTTATTATAGTATTCATAGATGATATTCTTGTATATTCTCGGAGTCAGACGGAGCACGAGCAGCATTTACGTATCACATTGCAGACCTTGAAAGAGCATAAGCTGTATGCAAAATTTTCTAAGTGTGCTTTTTGGCTCGATAGTGTGGAGTTCTTGGGTCACATAGTCACGAGGGAAGGTATATGTGTAGACCCAAAGAAGATTGAAGCGGTACAACACTGGCCCAGGCCTATGTCAGTTACGGAGGTTCGGAGTTTCTTAGGTCTGCCAGGTTATTACAGACGCTTCGTACAGGATTTCTCACGGATAGCGGCACCTTTGACAGGATTGACTAGGAAGGAAATTCCATTTCTGTGGACAGATGCGTGTGAGCAGAGTTTCCAACAGTTGAAGACGCGTTTGACGACTGCGCCTGTATTATCTTTACCTTCCGGGTCAGGGGGTTTCGTCGTGTATTGTGATGCTTCTAGAGTGGGCTTAGGCTGTGTGTTGATCCAACACGGCAAAGTTATAGCATATGCTTCTCGACAGTTGAAGAGGCATGAACAAAATTACCCCACTCATGATCTAGAGATGGCTGCTGTGGTATTCGCATTGAAGATTTGGAGACATTATTTGTATGGAGAAACGTGTCAAATCTTCACAGATCATAAAAGTTTAAAGTATATCTTTCAGCAGAAGGATCTGAACCTCAGACAGCGTAGATGGATGGAACTGGTGAAAGATTACGATTGTGAGATTTTGTACTACCCAGGCAAAGCAAATGTTGTAGCAGATGCCTTGAGTCGGAGGCCTGGAGGTAATTTATCTCATTTGAGCATTTTGCAGAGACAATCTTCTCCAGACTGGCAGATCTTATGTGATAGTCGTATACAGTTTGAGTTTACGTCGGCAGGAGGCCAGTAAGCACATGTTTGCACCAGACCTCAGCTATTGGATCGTATTCGAGATGCGCAGCCTACAGATACTCGCATGATGGAGATTATGGATCAGGTTAGACAGGGCAAAGAGACGGAGTTCGTGATTGATGATCATGGAGTACTACGTTTTAGGACTCGTCTCTGTGTGCCAGATTCTGACGGATTGAGGCGTGAGATTTTGGAGGATGCCCATAGATCAGTATACAGTATTCATCCTGGTTCCACAAAAATGTATCGTGATTTGAAGGATAATTATTGGTGGGAAGGAATGAAGAAGGATGTTACGGATTTTGTTTCACGATGCTTGACTTGTCAGCAAGTCAAAGCAGAACACCAGAGGCCAGCCGGGGAGCTGCAACCCTTACCCATTACAGAGTGGAAATGGGAACAGATTTCCATGGATTTTGTGGTGGGTCTACCCAGGACTAGCAGAGGGTATGATTCTATTTGAATGATTGTAGATAGATTGACGAAGGCCGCTCATTTTCTTCCAGTGAAGACGACATATGGATTTGCTCAGTATGCACAGGTTTATATCGATGAGATTGTACGTCTACATGGAGTGCCGACATGCATAGTATCAGATCGAGGTACCCAGTTCACGAGCAGGCTATGGCAGAAACTTCAGGACGCTCTTGGTACACGACTGAGTTTTAGTACAGCTTTCCACCCACAGACAGACGGTCAGTCGGAGCGGACCATTCAGATACTAGAGGATATGCTTCGGGCTTGTAGCTTAGATTTCGGTGGTAGTTGGGATCGTCACCTACCTTTGGTAGAATTTTCGTATAACAACAGCTTTCAAGAGACGATCCAGATGGCACCCTTTGAAGCCTTATATGGAAGGAAATGTAGATCACCTGTTTGCTGGACAGAACTTAGTGAGAGTTGTATTTTGGGACCGCTGATAGTACAGGAAACTACAGAGAAGATTCAATTGATACGAGATAGAATGAAAGTGGCTCAAAGCAGACAGAAGTCATACGCAGATCGACGACGACGTAAACTCTAGTTTGATGTGGGAGATCATGTGTTCCTTCGAGTATCTCCAATGAAAGGTGTGATGCGCTTCGGGAAGAAAGGGAAGCTCAGCCCCAGATATGTTGGACCATACGAGATTTTAGAGAGAGTGGGTGCTGTGGCTTATCGGTTAGCACTTCCACCTGGTTTTCCCGACGTACATCCGGTATTCCACGTTTCGATGCTTCGTAGATATCTTCACGATCCATCTCATGCGATCCAGCATCAGACTCTACAGATTGAGCCAGATCTATCCTTCACAGTGCAGCCAGTCGCTATTCTGGACAGACAGGCAAGGCAACTACGATCGAGGATACTGCCATCTGTAAAGGTTCTCTGGCAAGGAAAGGATCGCGAGGAGATTACTTGGGAGACGGAGGACGCAATGCGAAAGAAATTTCCACATCTTTTCTTAGGTATGTCTAGTAATTATTTTAAATTCGGGGACCGAATTTTCTTAAGGGGGAATATTGTAACAATTAGGAAAAAGTTAGAAGTAAATAAATTTAATTAAATTAAGAATAAGGTGATAAATCACAAAACGGTTAAAATCAAATATGTCAATCTTCATAAGTTATATGTAATATAAATTAAATTAGAATTTTTAAATGTAATTTAAATAAGTTATAAGAGTTTTAATGATAATTTTAGCCTCTTTTTAACAAAAGATGTGTTTTATAATAAGTAAGTTGTGAGGGGGCAAATTGTAAAGTTTGAGTTGTTATGCAAATACAAGATTGTTGAGGGTTTAAGGGAAACAAATGATATTAATTCAGTTCTGAAACTAAATTAAAAATAAAACAAAAAAATTGAAGATAATTACCACACCACCTCATGCTTGCATGAACACCCTTCAACCTACACCTCCTCCTTGCATGGAACATGCACACTCAAGCTCAAGACACCTCCACCTTCCCTTATCCCTTCCTCCTCTCACATATAAAACCTAATTTCAGTTTAAACTCTGAATCAAAACTAAAAAGAAAAATCAAAGAAAAAGAAAAAGGAAAAGAGAAAAAAAAAAGAGAAGAACAAGAGGAAGAAGAAGAAGTAGGGGCTTGTTCATGGAGATTGTTCATCCTCAAGCTAGGAGGAGCTTGTAGATCTTTGAGAGGGTTATTCCTAAAACAAATAGGAAGGTAAAATTCTAAATCACAGTAGGTAATTAAGCCCTGTAGTTTAGTTAATTACAGTTTAGCATGTCACATAATATCGTATTCTAGGTAAAATTAGAGTCTGTTAGAATCTGTTATAAACTGGAACTAAATTAAATAAATTCAACAGAGCTAAAATGATGTAGGAAGCAATTGGAACACACCACAAGAAAACGACAGTGGGGGGCCGGTTTTGGGCCGGGGACAGAAGGAATTTGGCCGGCGTCGCCGGCCATGTGGGAAGCTTTGGGGGTTTGGTTTTATGGGTAGTCAACAGTATACAATTTAGGCTAATTTGGTACTGTTGATTTAAATTAGTTTTACTGTAGTAAAAATCTGGGATGATATATCGGAAAGGGAATCGTAAAACGCTAAATACGACACGACGAAATCACGTCGCGTTGTAAATTCTGAAACAGTGCAGTTTTGGGTTAAAATCCAGCAAGACTAAGTGTTTAATAACTTGATATAATCAAATAGTAGATAACTAGTAAGTAGAATAACGTGTTTCTATTTCCGTTATATCGGAATAGTCATTTTGCTTATATACGTCACTTGGTATATTTAGACGCGGATACGAGAAGTACGGAAGCCGCGAGGAAAGGGAAAAGATTAGCGATTCCGGAGTAGATTCGACTTTTCCGGTGAGTAGACTAAACATCTACCGGGGAATTTTGTAAAGATGGCGTGTTTCGCCCGTAATTTACTTAACTTGATATTTATATCGTCATGCTTAAATATCATAATTGCATTCATTACAATACTTGTAAATTGCTTAATTGCTAGAACACTTCACAATTATCGACGAGTCATGCCACGTGCACAATTTATATGCTACACACACCTCGTCGATATTGCCATGTCACATACACTTAAATATCATACTTGTTAAAACAAATGATATCGTATTTCACATGTCTAATGTAGTGGTAGATTGCATCATTTACATCTCGTTACTTTATTCGTATTTTGGTGTTATATATGAAGTAAATGTAGAATTGAGGATTTATGATTTGAGTTTTGAATACTATTGCATAAATCCTGTATTTTCATGATTGATGTGTCATGTCCACCATGAGATGATTTCTGTTTTGGTTTTTATTCCGGATCGAGTGGGGGAGATATACGGTTGCGGATTTACGTTATCCATACTGAGTGGGGGAGATATACAGTTGGATACATGGTGGACCCGGTCGAGACCGAGGGGCAGGATAGCCGTATTGAGACGGGGGAGCCTAGCGAGGTTACTCGATACCGGAGTTGGTTATAGAATACGGCGTGTATCTAGAGGATAACGACCGATATTATGGGTATAGGATCATTCGGGAAATGATGCCTATAAGAAATAAAAGTATTGTGTCGTTGATGGACACCGAGAAATGATTTACTTGAGTTGTGATTTTCGAAGTATAATGAGATTTACTGTTGAATTTCACATATACACATATACCATATTGATTCATATTTGTCATATTTACTTTATTCGCCGTTATATGTTAGTCGTATTCACTGAGTTGGCAACTCATCCCCGTTGTGCCACAGTTCCTTGTAGGGATAGAGTGGACGGTTAGCTGCGGGGCAGGATCACTTTTGCGGTTGTGTTCCATCTTTTGCTAGGTAGGTTACATGTGTAGTAACCTTCCATGTTATACTTTTGTATCTAGAAAGACTCCATCAGACTTGTATTTTGACTTAGAAATGAGAGATGGTATGTATATGTACAGTTGTGATCTGTTGATCAGTATTATAGTTCTTCCGTTATGAGATTCAGTGATGTTCATTATGTGTATATTCATGTTCATTTTTGATATTGTTGATTCCAACTAGGAATACAACTAAACTTAACCTTTATTATTTGCTTAATGAATTAACTTCACAAATTGAAATTTTTACTTAAAAACTAAATTTTCATAAATAATTCCGCAATAAGGTATTTGATCTTGGTTTTCGGCTTACTTGGACTTGTACATACCTTTAGATATGATACAAATCTCAGTGCCGGTAACATCCAAACTTGGGTCGTGACAACAGTTCATATCTTAACGATGTTAAGGTACGGGGAGTTGTCCGGCTTATGATTAAAACCAGACTCTGGATGACTCAAGGCACGTTTCTGTAATGGCTGTTTGTGGGTTGACCCAGGCTATGACGAGGGTTGATTTTCTACCATCTGGATGAACAATAGCAACATTGTTCTAGACTCGCCACAGTTTTATTTAAAAATGGATTTTTTCAGAAAACAGTAGTGGGAGTATGGTAGAACTGGAAGTGATTCCAGAACCACAAACGATTACTGAAGATTTGATAAGGAACCTAAAGATTCAATCTGGATTGACATTCCATTGGCCACTCCGCAGTTTTGGTGGGTAACTTCAGGCACCCGAGAGGTACTACGGTAGCCTCAAGGTCGGTGACAGGGAAGTTCTTGTTTACCCACACTTACCATTGCTGTTGTTCCAGACTGTGAGACCCGGAAGGAGGATGAGTATAGCGTCGTTCTGAACTCGCTTTAGAAGTGTACGTGTATATGACTCTGCCAGAGGGTTGTCGTAGTCAGTGGGAGCAGCGGAAGCATTGGTGGACAGGTAGCTTATGTCTATTTATAGACTAAAGCACCAGTAGCGGAGATAGATCATCTATTTCTGACGTGACAGTCATGGGTTTGACTTCATCAGAATAAGGGATGGATCTGTTGAGAAGGTAGTAGAGTGTGATATCCTGGTATTTGGATGACATACACAGAGTAGGAAAAGAAACTCCTATACTACGATCGGTTATACTTTGGTCGTCACATAGTGGTTTCTCCACATGGGACTTGGACATTATATCAGACATACTGGTTACTAGATCTATGGTTTTAGATCTGGATTTGGGTGGTTTCCCAATCAAGGTACTTTGACAGCATTCTAAGGGTATTTAGAATGGACGACTCCTGGCACGGTAGTGTACCTGCAGGTAATGGAGTCACCCTCTCTAAAGGTGTCTTATGGACTAAAGTAGAGAGGGATATGCATGATTGGCAGATCACTTGCTTAGGCAATTGAGTCAATCATGAGATGTCAAGTACCACACCAGATGTTGTTCTTGCACTAGATGCAATAAGTTGACATTGATACAATCCAGGAGAAACGGTCGGAAGCAGTTTTAGAACATAAGTGGATGTTCTAGGGATATGATAACGACAGCCTCATGTGGGAGACAGTTATCATTCTAGGCTTCCAAGGTGACATGGACGACAAGGAGGTTGTCAGAGCTATAGTTTTTTCCTTCTGACGAGGGGCAGTATTTTGGACAGGTGGTCCAAGGCAATACTGAGAGAGGCAAGGCGCAGGATACTGATTAAGTTCAGTTGACGATACAGTCTAAGAAGTTTGGATTTGGAGTTCATTTATGAGCTATGTCCCATCAGACATCCAGACACATTCTAAGACAGGTATTACTCATTTCGGGAGATGGGTTTCTCCGCGAACTTGAGATATAGAGAGACATAGAAAGAGACATCAAAGCGGATCCACTCACTATGGCTATTCCTCGAACGCAATAGTTTTGCAAACGAGCTTTGTGAGACTGACTAGTAGAGGAGTAGGGTGTTCGGTATCACACAGGCTGTGAGTATGCGACATCGCAATAATTAGACTTGAGTGCAAGTGGGAGATTGTTGGAGATAGTGCCCTCAGAGTCAATTATTGGATCACAGGCACGTGATTGCAATGATTGAAGGGAGGACCTATCCCGGTAGGACAGTCTTACTCGAGATGATAGTACGCTATCTGGTTTACCTTTATCATCGTGTACTGTTTTAGGTGACCTGACAAGTCGCTATTACACGTTGATAGAGCCCCTAGGATTCTTGCTTGACCACCAGCAGTATGAGGGCGATCATATAAGTGGGAGCTGGGGTCTATAAGCATATCCTTAAATGGTCCCTAGTCGTGTGAGTTTCGAGACAGGGCATCGATACTCCATAGTAGACTAGTGTATACAGTCGAGACCCCGACGAGGGGCGGTGGCCGGTCTCACAAGCCACTGGTGTCAGTTGGATCACCTAAGATGTATACAGGTGCTCATTGGGTTATGAGTACACCGGACAGGACTCGCCGGGAACATGCTAGTTGGTCATATACCAGACGTCAGATGGCAGTTCCCTGGTGACATGTGTGCAGGTTAGTTCATCGACCTGGGGATCGTCATTTGTCTCGTGTGAGTTCCCACTGTACTTTGATTACTACCCTACCACGGCTCAAAGGAGTCGTGCAAACAGGTTTTAGTTGGGTACAGTCCCGAGCCACATGGAGGCAGTGAGCGTATCTTCAGGGGTTCGTCTCTCCCGGTATTGGGGGTGAGCTCGTGCTGTGTCTAGGAGAGCCATTACACGAAGTCCTTAGCCAAGGCAAGGAGATTTACTGGTAGGTATTCCAGTAGTATCTCAGGGTGTTCTGGGCTACACTCCGACACGACTTGTACCGCTTTTGGGGGTCTGACTTTTACCAACCCCCTAGACCCGCCATGCGATGCTCATAGACGAACGGACCGGACTGCACGGATATTGTCACTGACAGGCTCAGTAGGGTTGTCAGGCTGAGTTCACTCACAGACATCCCTTTTAGTCAGTACCTGGTAGCCCGTTACGTATTGGCTTATACCTCTGACGTGCTAGTGGTTAAATCCACAACCAAGGTGTTGACGAGTCTTTAGAGTCCCCCACATTCAGTTACTCAGCTTTCGGGCGAAAAGTTTTAGAGGCCGTATGGAGATATGGCAAGGTCCGATCAGATACGTGCGGTATTGCACGGATCAGAATCGGACAGTTTGTACTATAGGCCGTATGGTTATATGGCAGGGTTCGATCAGATACGTGCGGTATTGCACGGATCAGGATCGAACAGATATTGCTAGCCGGTTTTGGTATGAGCCGGATCCTAGTATAGTACAGTGTAGAATTTGTCTCTTTGCATTTTGTATTTCGGTCGAAATACAAATGCGGGTGTGTATGCACAGTATCGGGGTTTTCCTGTAATTTATTACGGGACCAGTTTTCTGGAGTTGCCAGTTTGCTTTCCATTTCGGCCGATTTCCATTGTTCCGTTCATTGGCCGAAGATTGGTGGAGGAGGGTTTATTTGCATTGTTGCAAATAAGTATTTGTGGAGGTGTTCTTTGCATATATTTGTGTCATGATGGTTTTCATGATGAGCACCATACCTTGACCTTTTTGACTTGATCACTTCATGATGGCTTGACTTTGTAAGCATCATGGTTGTTGATGATTAGTGTGTTGAGTGTGGTTTTGGTGTTGTGATCATTTTGTTTTTCTTTCATCATCACTTGCTTGCATCATTGCATTCCACCAACCCCATTGACCTCTTTCTCTTTCTCTCTCCAATCACACATGGGAAAAGGGGGGGGGGCGGCCATTTTCAATGGAGAAGTGGATTCATTTTATGTGTGGAGAAAATATGATACTCTCATTCTTTTGTATGCTACATTTTTTTCCCCCACCTCTCTCCAAGTTCTTTTTCCTCCACCACAAAAGGCAATTCCATGAACCCCAAAATGAGACTTCTTCTCTAGATATTCTACAGCATATCTTGGGCACGTCGAGTAGCCGGCTTCATGCCCGAGTTGCCTCGGCATTGAGGTGGGAGCCCGTAAACGATGTAGGCGATGTGGTGCACTTCCGGCGACGAGGAGGAGACGGGACATTCCGCAGGAGGTCGGGACGACGACGAGAAGACCGGAGGACTCGGATCTGTCGGTATACTTCTCATCCCTATCTTGTTAGTAGCTTAGACTTGTTAATGGTTACGATCCGGATGTTTAGTGCGCGGTGGTGCCGGTTTGCTAAGTCCGCAAAATTAAAGTTTATCACCGCTTTCGCATTCCGGTGTCGGATTGACGGCCGGGGCGCCGCCGTGCACTTACACGTTTAGCGATATTGCAGTTTAGGGTACTATAGGACTAGATAATCGACGTAGATGTGTCATCCGAACCATACCTATTTCTAAACTGAAGAATCCTATGCATCTTTTAAATAGATACCTTAAGGGACGTTACGGATTTTCAAATGATACTTTTTCCTTAAAAACACTGTAACTCCTATTTTCAAAATTATGATTCGCTTCTTTCAAAATCTGCTTGTATGGTTCGGGTGTGTATGTTAGATTAGATACTTATACTTATAGTAGAGATAGAATGTTTATGTAAACTCGACATGATGTGAGATATAAATGCGACGAAAGAATATAAGACAGATATGATGATATGATGGTATACGGATGTGAGTCGATCGAGATGATTTATACCCAGCCGGTCCCCTGATATGAGATTGTTGCGGATGTGTCCTGGAACATAGGTATACAGGGATATATATATATATAGAATATTGTGAATCATGGATGATGGGCCGTACGTGATATTAGGCCGTACCCTCATTTGTCGTATAGGATGATAGGATACCTATTAGCTTAATATCGCCGTACGATGATTTTCCATGCGTGATGAGTTTGACTTGATGATTGATCCATACCCTTGACTAGAGATTGTCGTACGGTGGATTATACCCTACAAAATGTTGTTAGGCTGGATGCCGATTGATAGATTCACCCACTCGACCATGTTAGATATGTATACCTTATAGCTTCTAGCTGACGATTTACCTTATGATGCATTCATGTTATTCACATTGTACTAGTTATCCCTGTGATAGTACACCTGCACCATTATCGATGATGCGTATGTTACACGTACACAGATTGTAGGCTAACACACTTCATCATCGAAAATTGCCATGTCACTACACAGTAGGATTGGTGCATCATGATATGCTCTTTGCATAACATGCTTACATATACATTGATGCATCCTTATTTGCGCACATACACATCGAATATTCATATTGGTGCACATATACATTGATACATCCATATTTGCGCACATACACATCGTATATCCATATTGATGCACATATACATTGATACATCCATATTT
Source organism: Agapanthus africanus (assembly GCA_030015575.1). Lineage (NCBI taxonomy): Eukaryota > Viridiplantae > Streptophyta > Magnoliopsida > Asparagales > Amaryllidaceae > Agapanthus > Agapanthus africanus. Next base: position 289,646,552 of record JASDDO010000012.1, on the reverse strand, counting down.
ACGCACATACACATTGTATATTCATATTGGTGCACATATACATTGATACATCCATATTTGCGCACATACACATTGTATATTCATATTGGTGCACATATACATTGATACATCGATATTTGCGCACAAACACATTGTATATTCATATTGGTGCACATATACATTGATACATCCATATTTGCGCACATACACATTGTATATTCATATTGGTGCACATATACATTGATACATCCATATTTGCGCACATACACATTGTATATTCATATTGGTGCACATATACATTGATACATCCATATTTGCGCACATACACATTGTATATTCATATTGGTGCACATATACATTGATACATCCATATTTGCGCTCATACACATTGTGTATTCATATTGGTGCACATATACATTGATACATCCATATTTGCGCACATACACATTGTGTATTCATATTGGTGCACATATACATTGGTACATCCATATTTGCGCACATACACATTGTCTATCCATATTGGTGCACACATACATTGGTACATCTATACTTGCGCATATAGATATTGTACCTTTATAGATAACTGGTTTTAGTGGGAAATTGGGAACCGTATGTTATATTTTAAAACCTGGAATCATTTTAAAGGAGCGGTTTTCCCTTAATATGTCATATCACTGTTCCATGTTGCATGATACACGGATATGCTCGCATTTCTCTTATATGTCGCATACATCATGCTTTATGATTATACGCATTGAGATATGTTGTTTTCATGAGATTTCTGGATTTGAGAACCGTGGTCATTTTTAAAAGAAAGTATGTATTGTTTTATAACCCGGTTTCTCTTGATATGATATTTCAGTGCGTCCACCATATGTTTTCTCGGTTCTGAGAGTGGCATGTGAAACCCGATTCGAGGAGCGGTAGGCACCGTCTGCGGGTACATGGTGGACCCGGTGAGGTACCCCATGGCAAGAAGACTCGTATATGTTAGACGGTGAGCCTGACACGGGAGCACTACCTACCGGTGATAGTATTTGGGCTCGGCGGATATCCGGAGGATACCGACCGGAGTCGAGAGATGATATGGGCCGATCCGGACTGACGGAGCCCGATATATGAGGATTTACGTGCCGATGCTGGGCACGGTTTTCATGATGTTTTGGAGTGACGATGGTAGGCACTCAGGTTCCATGATTTTGATGTGTCCTGAGGGACACCGTTGATATACATCCTCATAATTTCATGCACACTTCTTTATGATATTTACGTGCATACAGACATTGATTATATGGGTGGACGGGATCCACATGCATACATACATTGATTTCATGGGTGGACAAGATCCACATCCATACATACATTGATTATATGGGTGGACGAGATCCACATGCATACATGCATTGATTATTACTGTTGGATGTTATCCACATGCATATAGGTATTGACTACCTTGTTGGCACATATACAGACCCGGTCACCCTAGATATCACAGAATTACCTTCATGATATAGTTGACCTAGGAGTCGTTGCTTATTCGATTTCTATCTGTTGATATTTTTCTACTCACGAGTTGGCAACTCACCCCCGTTGTGCCACCGTTCTTGCAGGTTGACCGCTTGGATTAGTAGCGGCATCGCGGGCACACAGCTTCATTTGGGTGTTTTGCTGTGGTAGGTGGGACATTTGTACCATACCCACTCTTATATTATATTTCATATTGTATTATATTTTCGCCACTATATTTTTATAAAAAGCTATCAGGTTCCTTCAGCGATATCAAGTTCATTACGTTAAAGGTTTTTCGCCAAAAACCAGCCGTAGCCTTCCGTCATTTCTTTTGGGTATTCAGTAGTATTCAAGCTATGTATTTTGACCAAAGCAAAGGCATAGTGTTTGGTAGCTGCAGGGTATTCATTTGTTGCATAGATAGATGAGTTGGTTTGGGACTGTCGTTCTGCCATTTGGCAAAAGTCAGGGGCATGTGCGGGTGGGTTCAAATTGACAAGATAATGATGGGTAGAACTTGGCATGTGACTTATGACATTTTGGCAAAAGTCAAGGTCATAAGAGCATGGGGCAAAAATCTTATCGGGAGTTTCTAAAGAAACTGAAACTTGCAAAGTATGCGCATACCTTCTAGAGTGTGATAACATGAGTGGATTCTTTCACGTTATCATGCGATGAGAGTTGGATCCCGATTCCCACTGATGAGTTGGTTTACTCTTCGGGTGATCCCGATTGATTCTTCTTTCAGATTTGGAGGAGAATTTAACAGTACAGTGGGAGGTTTCCTGATTAGATAAAGTGATAACCATTCTGATCTAGGTTAGAGTGCACGCAGATTGTTTCTTTTCTCTCTCTCTTTGGCAGCGACCATTTACCGACCCTAGACTATGACTCAGTGACCAAGTTGACCGAACCTTCTTAAAATACTGGATTTTCGATTGTCTAATTTGCTTAAGTCATTGTCGCTCCTTCTTTTACCCTTTGCATTTCTCAGAACACCCCGTATTACTATGGACATCCACTTCTATTGGATAGATCCATCGTATGGTTATATACGAACTCGAAGGGACTTCTTCGAGGATGGATCAAGGTTCAGGAGAAATTGAATTGGTTTATTCAGTTGTCTTTTATCATCACCTTCTCTCAGGTTGTGAGGGCTCCTTAGTTTAGGAGAGTACACCTATTACGCTTATTGGGTAGTCTTCTTCCAAACCATAGGCAGGTGCCGAAAGGTAGGGAATGAAGAAAACCAATTAGCCTATGTAGGGTGTACAGAAGGTAATAAGTAAAGACAAAATAAAGGGATTAGAAAGAGGGCAAAGTAAAATGCGACTGCTATCATTCACAACCAAATCACGTAGTTCATCGCCACTCCTATTTCACCTTTGTTTTTTTCCCCAGTTCGGGAGAAATAGAATAAGGTGTTATTCAGTTGTCTTTTATCATCACCTTCTCTCAAGTTGTGAGTACTCTTTTGTTTAGGAGAGTACACCTATTATGCTTACTGGATAGTCTTCTTCTAAACCATAGGATGGTGCCGAATGGTAGGGAAGGAAGAAAACCATTTAGCCTGACGATGGTGTACAGAAGGTAATGAAAAAATACAAATAAAGGGACTTGGAGAGAAGGAAAAGAAATATACGGTTATAGTCATGAATTGGATTATGGAAGAGGCAATTACTAGGAATACCAGGATACCCCTACGAAACATTTTCATGTTTCAGTGCATTGTTAATGGAAAACCGATTTCCTGATTATATACTTACTCCAGGGTATGTATTTACCAGGTTTCATTCTCATATCTGTATGGTTTTATAGATGATGAGTGGGAGTAAGTTATTGGGAATTAGGTGATCATCTTCATTATATCGGAATTCGTTGTAATTGGTGATATTTTAGGAAATCGCCTGGGTTCAGTTTTCAACCTACGATGCACAGGTTTTGAGTTATTCAACTCAGCGGACTTATACAGAGTATTGTATGTTGTCCAGTATCCATCAGGACAAAGGGGTTGGTCCTCGTACTATGTTCTATTTACTTGTGACTTCTCTAGTTTTTAGACAAGTGTTTCGTAGAAATACAAGGTCTAAGTTTTAAGAAGTTGTGGGTATAAGAATAAAGTAGAGAACTAGGTGTCGCAAGTATCGGGATTCTTCAAAGAGATCGAAGATGTAGATTTTTGTGATTGGTATTCAGATGATAGTAATGGTTTTAAGAAACTTGTTTCTCTTTCAGGTTACTCATAATTGGATGGATTCCTAAGTTGAGTAATGTTGATTAGCCTCTCTCCTTTAAGTTGATATGTACTGGAGACAGCTGCAAGATTAGAATCTGGTTCAAATTAAATAAGTGCCAAAGTTTCTATATTGGATATAGAACAGTTCATATCTTAACGATGTTAAGGTACGAGGAGTTGTCCGGCTTATGATTAAAACCAGACTCTGGATAACTCAAAGCGCGTTTCTGTAATGGCGGTTTGTGGGTTGGCCCAGGCTATGTCGAGGGTTGACTTTCTACCATCTGGAAGATCAATAGTGATATCTTTCTTGACTCGCCACAGCTTTAGTAAAATGGATTTTTTCAGAAAACAGTAGTGGGGGTATGGTAGAACTGGAAGTGATTCCAGAACCGCAAACGATTACGGAAAATTCAATAGGACCTAAAGATTCAATCAGGTTTGACATCCCATTAGCCACTCCGCAGATATGGTGGGTAACCTCAGACACCCGAGAGGTACTCCGGTAGCCTCAAGGACGGTGACAGGGAGGTTATTGTTTACCCAGACTTGACACTACTGTTGTTCCAGACTATGAGACCCGGCAGGAGGTTAAGTATAGCGGCGTTCTAGCTTTAGAAGTGCACGTATATATTATTCTGCCAGAGGGTTGTTGTGGTCAGTGGGAGCAGCGGAAGCATAGTGGGCAAGTAGCTTATGTCTATTTATATACTTGAGCAGATATAGCGGAGATAGTTCATCTAATTTTGATGTGACAGTCATGGGTTTGACTTCATCAGAATAGGGGATGGATCTGTTAAGAAGGTAGTAGGGTGTGATGTTATGGTATTTGGATGACATATACAGAGTAGGAAGTAAAATTCCTATACTACGATCGGTTATACTGTGGTCGTCACACAGTTGTTTCTCCACAAAGGATATGGATATAATATCTGACATTCTGGTTTCTAGATCTATGGTTTTAGATCTAGATTTGGGTAGTTTCCCAATGTGGGTACTTTGACAGTATTCTAATAGTATTTTAGAATAGATGACTACTGGCATGGTGGTGTACCTGCAGGTGATTGAGTCACCCTCTCTAAATGTGTCTTACTGACTAAAGGGGAGAAGGATGTGCATGATTGGCAGATCACTTACTTAGGCAATTGAGTCAATCATGAGATGTCAAGTACCACACCAGATGTTGTTTTTGCACTAGATGCAATAAATTTATATTAATCCAATCCTGAAGAAACATTAGGAAGCAGTTTTTTAGAACATATGTGGATGTTCTAGGGATTTGATGACGGCAGCCTCCTTCGGTATACGGTTATCATTCCTGGCTTCAAAGGTGACATGGATGACAGAGTGATTGTCAGAGTTATAGTTTTCCTTCTGACAAAGGGGGCAGTATTATGGACAGGTGGTCCAAGAGGATACTGTGGGAGGCATGGTGCAGGATACTGATTAGGTTAAGTTGACGATACAGTATAAGAAGTTTGGATTTGGAGTTCATTTATGAACTAGGTCCCATCAGATATCCAGACATATAATAAGACAGGTATTACTCAATTCGGGAGATGGCTTTCTCCGTGAATTTGAGATTAAAAGAGACATAGAAAGAAACATCAGGGCGGATCCACTCACTGAGGCTATTTCTCGAACACAATAGTTTTACAAACGGGCTTTGTGAAACTGAGTAGTAGAGGAGTTGTATGTTCGGTGTCACACGGGCTGTGAGTATGCGACATCGCAATAATTAGCCTTAAGTGCAAGTGGGAGAATGTTGGATATAGTGCACTCAAAGTCAATTATTGGATCGCAAGTACGTGATTGCAATGATTGAGGAGGACCTATACCGGTAGGACAGTCTTACTCGAGATGATAGTATGCTATTTGGTTTGCCTTTATCAGTCGTGTATAGGTTCAGGTGACTGATCACTATTACACGTTGATAGAGCCCTTAGGATCTTGCTTGACTACCAACAGTATGATGGCGATCATATACGTGAGTGTTCGGTAGTCTATAAGCACATCCTTAATAGTGGTCCCTAGTCGTGGGAGTTTCGAGACAGGGCATCGATACTCCGGAGTAGACTAGTGTATACAGTCGAGACCCCGACGAGGGGCGGTTGCTGGTCTCACAAGCCACTGGTGTCAGTTGGATCACCTAAGATGTATACAGGTGCTCATTGGGTTATGAGTACACCGGACAGGACTCGCCGGGAACCTGCTAGTTGGTATTTATACTTAGCGTCAGATGGCAGTTCCCTGGTGAGATGTGTACAGGTTAGTTCATCGACCTGAGGTCGTCATTTGTCTCGTGTGAGTTCCCACCGTGCTTTGATTTCTACCCTACCACGGCTCAAAGGAGTCGGGCAAACAGGTCTTTTTTGGCTACAGTCCCGAGCCACATGGAGGCAAGTGAGCGGATCGGCAGATGATTCGTCTCTCCCGGTATTGGGGATGAGATCACGCTGTGTCTAGGAGAGCCATTACACAAAACCCTCGGCCGAGGTAGGAGATTTATTGGTAGGTACTCCAGTAGTATCTCAGGGTGTTCTGGGCTACACTCCGACACGACTTATACCGCTATTGGGGTCTGACGTTACCAGCACCCTAGGCCCGATATGCGATACTCATAGACGAACAGACCGGACTGTATGTATATTGTCACTGTTAGGCTCAGTAAGGTTCCAGGATGAGTTCGCTCATCGGCTTCCCTTGAGGTCGGTAGATGGGCAGCCGTTACGCACAGCTAGTGCCGCTGACGGCTTGTGGTTAAACCCGCTGCCAGGGTACTGATGAGTCATTAGAGTCCCCCACAGATAGTTTCCCAAGTTCGGGCGAAACGTTGTAGAGGCCGTATGGTTTTATGGCAGGGTTCGGAAAAGGCATGTGCGTTTACGCACGTGTCATATTTCGGGCAGATAATACTGGTGGGCTTTGGTTTAAGCCGGATCCATGTATTAAACTGTGTAAATATAATATCTTTGTTTGAGTTGCATTTGTATTCGGTAGTAATACAAATACGTGTATGTTTATACTGTTACGGGGTTATCCTGAAATTCGTTTCGGGGTCGCTTTTGGAAGTTTCCAGTTTTCTATCACACATCTTAAACATTCGGTTTAATGCGGATTTATCTTTTCTTCATTTGGGTGAGTCATGAGAAGGTTCTAGTTTTGGTGACTAGGTTAGCGTGTTACTATTTTGCATTAAATGGTTGATGACTAGGATTAGTGATTCATTGTTTGCATTGAATGTTTTGTGAGGTGTTTTAAGTGACTTATGTTGCGCCACGGCAGCGCCCCGGCCGTCTTACCGAGGCCGAAATGCGGAATCAAAAAATTTCCTTACTTGGAAACTGGCGCTACCGCGGACAATAAAACCCGGATCGTTAACCATTAACCTATACTAGCTAACAAGAGAAGGGTAGAGAAGTATACCGAGTGATCCGAGTCCTACGGTCTTCTCGTCATCATCCCGATCTCCCGCGGAATCACCATTCGTCGTCTTCTCGTCGGAAAGCGCACCACGTAGCCGGATTCTTTTACGGGCTCCCACCTCTGGACCGAGGCAACTCGGGCATGAAGTTGGCTAGCCGACGCGTCCAAGATTTGCTATAGGCTAGTATAGAATGGTTGTCTCATTTGGGGTAGTGAAGTTTTCATTGGTGATGGAGGAATGAGGTTAAGGAAAAATGGGGCTTTCATTTTCCCTAAAACAAGAAGAAGAAGGAGATATGCCACCACCCACCAAAAAATGAACCTATCATTCTCTCTTGAACAAAAATGGTGGAGGAGAGAAAAGAAAAGCACAAGGGAGGTGAGTGTAGGAGAAGAATAATGGTGACCACACCCAAAACCATGATAACAATATCAAATCAACTTTCATTTCATTTCAAATCTCCATTAAAGCAAATGAGGTGATGGAAAAAGAATATAATCATGAAGGAACTATCATGAAGCCATCATATGCAAGAAACCCCTCCACAATATGTTATTTGCAAACTTGCAAATAACACCCTCCATCGGAAAAGTCCGGCCGGGAAAGAACAGAGGAAAACCGGCCGGAACGGAATGCAAACTGGCAACCTCAGAAAACTGGTCCCGTAATAAATTACAGGAAAACCCCGATACTGTGCATACACACCCGCATCTGCATTCCGACCGGATACAAATGCAATGAGACAAAATCTACACTGTACTAAACTAGGACCCGGCTTAAACAAAAGCCGGCTAGTAGTATCCGTCCGATCCTGATCCGTGCAATACCGCACGTATTTGATCGAACCTTGCCATATAACTATACGGCCACTAGTACAAACCGTCCGATCCTGATCCGTGCAATACCGCACGTATCTGATCGGACCCTGCCATATCTCCATACGGCCTCTACAGCGTTTCGCCCGAAACTTGAGTAACTGTAAGTGTAGTGGACTCTAAAGAGTCGTCAATACTATGGCTTTGGATTTAACCACTAGCACGTCAGAGGTATAAGCCAATACGTGACGGGCCACCAGCTATTGACCAAAAGGGACGTCGATGAGCGAACTCATCCTGACACCCTACTGAGCCTGTCAGTGACAATATCCGTACAGTCCGGTCCGTTCGTCTATGAGTATCGCATGGCGGGCCTAGGGGGTTGGTAAAAGTCAGACCCCCAAAGCGGTACAAGTCGTGTCGGAGTGTAGCCCAGAACAACCTGAGATACTACTGGAATACCTACCAGTAAATATCCTGCCTCGGCCGAGGGCTTTGTGTAATGGCTCTCCTAGACACAGCGCGACCTCACCCCCAATACCGGGAGAGACGAACCCCTGCAGATCCGCTCACTGCCTCCATGTGGCTCGGGACTGTACCCAACTAAAACCTGTTTGCACGACTCCTTTGAGCCGTGGTAGGGTAGTAATCAAAGCACAGTGGGAACTCACACGAGACAAATGACGATCTCAGGTCGATGAACTAACCTGCACACATGTCACCAGGGAACTGCTATCTGACATCTGGTATAAGACCAACTAGCAGGTTCACGGCGAGTCCTGTCCGGTGTACTCATAACCCAATGAGCACCTGTATACATCTTAGGTGAACCAACTGACACCAGTGGCTTGTGAGACCGGCCACCGCCCCTCGTCGGGGTCTCGACTGTATACACTAGTCTACTAATGGAGTATCGATGCCCTGTCTCGAAACTCCTACGACTAGGGACCATTTAAGGATGTGCTTATAGACTACCAGCTCCCACGTATATGATCGCCATCATACTGCTGGTAGTCAAGCAAGAATCCTAGGGGCTCTATCAACGTGTAATAGCGACATGTCAGGTCACCTAAAGCAGTACACGATGATAAAGATAAACCAGATAGCATACTATCATCTCGAGTAAGACTGTCCTACCGGGATAGGTCCTCCCTCAATCATTGCAATCACGTGCCTGTGATCCAATAATTGACTCTGAGGGCACTATCTCCACCAATCTCCCACTTGCACTCAAGGCTAATTATTGCGATGTCGCATACTCACAGCCCGTGTGATACCGAACACCCAACTCCTCTACTAGTCAGTCTCACAAAACCCGTTTACGAAACTATTGCGTTCGAGGAATAGCCTCAGTGAGTGGATCCGCAGTGAAGTTTCTTTCTATGTCTCTCTATATCTCAAGTTCGCGGAGAAAGCCATCTCCCAAAATGAGCAATACCTGTCTTGGAACGTCTGGATGTCTGATGGGACCTAGTTCATAAATGAACTCCAAATCCAGACTTCTTGGACTGTATCGTCAACTGAACTTAATCAGTATCCTGCGCCATGCCTTCCCTCAGTATCCACCTGGACCACATGTCTAATATACTGCCCCTCGTCAGAGGGAAAACTATAACTCTGACAGCCACTCTGCCATCCAGGTCACCTTGGAAGCCTGGAATGATAACCGTCTCCTAAAGGAGGCTGCCGTTATCATGTCCCTAGAACATCAACTTATGTTCTAAAACTGCTTCCGACTGTTTCTCCAGGATTGGATCAATATCAACTTATTGCATCTACTGTAAGAACAACATCTGGTGTGGTACTTGACATCTCATGATTGACTCAATTGCCTAAGCAAGTGATCTGTCAATCATGTGTATCGCTCTCCCCTTTAGTCTGTAAGACACCTTTAGAGAGGGTGACTCCATCACCTGCAGGTACACTACCGTGCCAGGAGTCGTCCATTCTAAATACTCATGGAATGCCGTCAAGGTACCCAGATTGGGAAACTACCCAAATCTAGATCTAAAACCATAGATCTAGTAACCAGAATGTCTGATATAATATCCAAGTCCTGTGTGGAGAAACTACTGTGTGACAACCAAAGTATAACCGATCGTAGTATAGGAATATCACTTCCAACTCTGTGTATGTCATCTAAATACCATGACATCACACCCTACTGCCTTCTCAACAGATCCATCCCCTATTCTGATGAAGTCAAACCTATGACTGTCACATCAGAAATAGATGATCTATCTCCGCTGTATCTGCTTTAGTCTATAAATAGACATAAGCCACCTGTCCCCCAATGCTTCCGCTGCTCCCACTGACTACGACAACCCTCTGGCAGAGTCATATAGACGTACACTTCTAAAGCTAGTTTAGAACGACGCTATACTCATCCTCCTGCCGGGTCTCACAGTCTGGAACAACAGCAATGGTAAGTCTGGTTAAACAAGAACCTCCCTGCCACCGTCCTTGAGCATACCGAAGTACCTCTCGAGTGCCTGAGGTTACCCACCATATCTGCGGAGTGGCCAATGGAATGTCAAACCAGATTGAATCTTTAGGTTCTTATCAAATCTTCAGTAATCGTTTGCGGTTCTGGAATCACTTCCAGTTCTACCATACTCCCACTACTGTTTTCTGAAAAAATCCATTTTTAATAAAACTGTGGCGAGTCTAGAACAATATCACTATTGATCTTCCAGATGGTAGAAAGTCAACCCTCGTCATAGCCTGGGTCAACCCACAAACAGCCATTACAGAAACGTGCCTTGAGTTGTCCAATGTCTGGTTTTAATCATAAGCCGGACAACTCCCCGTACCTTAACAATGTCAAGATATGAACTGTTCTATATCCAATACAGAAACAGAGGCACTGATTTAATTGAACCAGATTCAAATCATGCAGCTGTCTCCAGTGCATGTCAACTAAATGGAAGGAGGCCGATCAGCGTTACTCAACTTAGGAATGCTTCCAATTATGAGAAACCTGAAAAGAGAAGCAAGTTCTCTTAACCATTACTATCAACTCAATACCATACACAAGTATCTACATCTTCGATCATTTTGAAGAATCCCGATACTTGCAATACCTGGTTCTCTACTTTATTCAAATACCTATAACTTCTCAAAATTCAGACCTTGTGTTTCAATGAAACACCTGTCTAAAAACTAGAGAAGTCATAAGTAAACTGAATATAGTACGAGGACCAACCCCTCTGTCCTGATGGACGCTGGACAACATACAATACTCTGTATAAGTCCCTTGAGTCTAGTGACTCATTCACTGTGTGTCGTAGGTTGAAAACTGTACTTATGGTTAAGAAGAATTACACCGTTGTTCAATGCTCCTTACCTAACCATCCACTGATATAGGTAAATGTCAAAGACATAATTTCAAAAAGTATATCTCACTCTATAGACGTACAGATATATCAATTTGAAATTGGTGCATAACAACGGATATTCAAAACCAAATAATTGCCGTCCGGCAAACAACCCAGGTGACTTCCTCAAATATCACCGATTACAACGAATCCCGACATAATGAGGATGATCACCTAATTCCCAATAACTTACTCCCACTCAACATCTGTAAAACCATACAGATGTGAGAATCATACTTGGTAAATACATACCCTGGAGTAAGTGTCTAACCGGGAAATCAGTTTTCTTTTAACAGTACACAGTGAAACTGAAACATTGAAATGTTTCGTTGGGGGTATTCTGGTATTCCTAGTAATGCCTCTTCCATTATCCAGATTCACAACTATAACCGTATAATTCTTTGCCACTTCTCCAAATCCCTTTATATGTCTTTAGTCATTACCTTCTGTGCACCCCTTTAGGCCAAATGGTTTTCTTCCTTCCCTACCGTTCGGCACCCGCCTATGGTTTGGAAGAAGACTATTCAATAAGCATAATGGGTGTACTGTCCTAATCCTAGGAGCACTCGTAACGCGAGAGAAGGTGAAGATAAAAGACAACCGAATAAACCTTATTCCTATTTCTCCTGAACCAGAATCCATCCACGAACAGGAACAAGTTCCTTTCGAGTTCGTATATAACCATACGATGGATTATCCAATAAACTGGGATCTTCGTAGTAATACGGAGTGTCCTGGAGAAATACAAAGGTGATTTAGGATTGGCGAAGAAATACTTGGTTTGGTCGTGAATATCAGTCGCAATTTACTTTGCCCTCCTACTAATCCCTTGCTTTGTCTTAACTTAATACCTTCTGCACATCATCGTTATGCTAATTGGTTTTCTTCATTCCCCACCGTTCGGCACCAGCCTAAGATTTGGAAGAAGACTATCCAATTTGCGTAATAGGTGTACTACTCCTAAACCAAGGAGTACTCGCAACCTGAGAGAAGGTGAAAAGAGAAGACAACTGAATAGTCCTATCCGTTTTCTCCAGAACCAGAAACCATCCTCGAAGTCCTTCGAGTTCGTATATAACCATACGATGGTTTTGTCCAATGGAAGTGGACGTTCGTAATAATACGGGGTGTCCCGGAGAAAAGGATAAAAGCAGGAGTGGCAATGAGGTTTGCAACTCTGACAATCCAAAAGCCAGTGTTATAGAAGGTTCGGTGAACTTGGTTACTGAGTTATAGTCCAGGGTCGGGTCAATGGTCGCTGCCAAAGAGAGAGAGAAAAGAAACACTCAGCGTGCACTCTATCCTTGATCAGAATGGTTATCACTTTGTCTAATCTGGAAACCTCCCACTGTAACGTCAAATTCTTCCCCAAACCTGAAAGAAGAATTAGCCGGGATCACCCGAGTAGTAAACCAACTCATCAGTGGGAATCGGGACCCAACTATCATCGTATGATAACGTGACGGAATCCACTCACGTCACCACACTCCAGAAGGTATGCGCATGCCTGGCAAGTTTCAGTTCTTTTGAAACTCCCGATGTGGATTTTTACCCTTAGGACCCAAATGACCTTGACGGAGTCAACAAATCAAAGAGTCCTAGTCAAGTTCAACCTGTCATTATCTGGATTGCATTAAACCCACCCGTACGTGCCCTTGACGGAGTCAACAAGGCCGCACGACTGTCCTAACCAATCCCATTTATGCAACAAACAAGCACCACTTAGCTACCGTACACTACGCCTTGGCGGAGTCAACAAACGCAGCACGAATACTAAGTAATACTTGTAAGAAATGACGGAGGGCTACGTCTAGTTTCTGGCGAAAAACCTTTAACGCAATGAACTTGATATCGTTGAAGGAACTGCATAGCTTTTAGAAAATATAGAGACGAAAACCTTTACTGAAGAGGTCACTCCCGGTGAAGGGATCTCGGCTCTTTCCCCGTAGAATGAGGTGCAGGATATTCCAACTGAATACCACGATGCAAAGCAAAAGTAATCAGCTATAGTGAAGTTATTGCCCTGACGCAAAATTTTGTCCAAGGGGTCACTCCCGGTGAAGGGATCTCGGCCCTTGCCTCGTCGACTGAGGAGCAGGATATTCCAACTGAATACCACTATGCAAAACAAAAGAGAACGCCCTTGCAATAACAGCTTTTTGAAAAATGTTTCAACAACATCAGAATAGGTTTGTTTATAGCTTGCGTTGATCCGAATCAACGCAGTCCCATCAATTAATCACACCAATAAAGAACGAAAATAATGATGTACGTATATGCCATCCGCATTCGCCACTGGGTCCCGTCATCACCCGTTAGGTTACTTAACTAACGACAGAGCGGGGACTGGACTAGCGCGGATGCAAAACATATACAACATCTACTAATATATATACCAATATATTATATTCGCTCAAGGCGTGATAAGAATGCAACATCACAGAAATGTACAGCATCACAGAACAATACAGATATCTGGAAACCCCGGGTTTCACAGAGCCGCTGCTGAAACCCGACGTTCCCCTGGTCGTGTGGATAGCCTGTGCAATGAAATCCTAGACCCCTACGGGCGCGGCAAGTCACCCGCCAAGACCTGAAGCGAGGCAGTCCCCTCCAGCACCGTGAATGGACCACCCAGCACTTCACGGAATCCGGTAACTTGGGCACCCCTCCTGGGTCAACCTGTACCCCCTACGAGTGCGGCGAATAACCCACCAATCCTAGAGTGAAGCCCCCTCCGTCTCAATGCCTTGAGATGCGGGCCCGTTGCCCTCTAGAACCCGGCTATCCGTGCACCCCTCCGCGGGGTAATCCTAGTACAGAAAGTAAAATATACATAAACCGGGTACATCGACCGCAACCAGGTCGTGCCCCAAAAGAATAATACAAACAGGCAGTGACGGCAGTCCACATGTCGGACGCTCGCCCCGCAATATCAAATGTACATATAAAACAAAACTGTACTAACATTGCATCCAGGCTATCCCCCACGACCGATCCGCAACAACACAACATAAACACAGAACATCAACGTGAAAGTCACGTTCGCAAATCCGTCTAACCGGGCTATAGTAGTTAGACGGGATTTACCGATCAAGTGACATTCATGGTCGCATATATAATGTAAATTCTGTGAAATAATGTGTTTAAAATATCCGATCGATCAAAAATTAACAAGTGGGCCCCAAAGCAATACTGTAGCACTCACAGAAATTCTGGGCCCAATATTAATATTCCAAAACCCCTATTTTCAGCCCACAAGCCCACTGCAAAAAAAACGATGACATGATCCCTAATTCCTGCGGCGGAACCGCGGCCAAAGAGGGGTTATGGCCGCGGTTCCGCGGTCGTACGGAGGGATCGTGTTGTCGAATTTTTCCAGTGTTCTTAGAACTCCCTGCACATCATTCTGAGACAACCTGAAAAATTTTTGGACTTCAAAAAATTTCGACAGAAAACTGATGTAAAGAAAAACGCGGGTTTTTGGAATTTTGGTCGATCGGAAATGCAAACACATCAAACAAAGCTAGACGAAGTTAATGGCCTGGCTCTGATACCATGTTGCACCACGGCAGCGCCCCGGCCGTCTTGCCGAGGCCGAAATGCGGAATCAAAAAATTTCCTTACTTGGAAACTGGCGCTACCGCGGACAATAAAACCCGGATCGTTAACCATTAACCTATACTAGCTAACAAGAGAAGGGTAGAGAAGTATACCGAGTGATCCGAGTCCTCCGGTCTTCTCGTCATCATCCCGATCTCCCGCGGAATCACCATTCGTCGTCTTCTCGTCGGAAAGGGCACCACGTAGCCGGATTCTTTTACGGGCTCCCACCTCTGGACCGAGGCAACTCGGGCACGAAGTTGGCTAGCCGATGCGTCCAAGATTTGCTGTAGGCTAGTGTAGAATGGTTGTCTCATTTGGGGTAGTGAAGTTGCCATTGGTGATGGAGGAATGAGGTTAAGGAAAAATGGTGCTTTCATTTTCCCTAAAACAAGAAGAAGAAGGAGATATGCCACCACCCACCAAAAAATGAACCTATCATTCTCTCTTGAACAAAAATGGTGGAGGAGAGAAAAGAAAAGCACAAGGGAGGTGAGTGTAGGAGAAGAATAATGGTGACCACACCCAAAACCATGATAACAATATCAAATCAACTTTCATCTCATTTCTAATCTCCATTAAAGCAAATGAGGTGATGGAAAAAGAATATAATCATGAAGGAACTATCATGAAGCCATCATATGCAAGAAACCCCTCCACAATATGTTATTTGCAAACTTGCAAATAACACCCTCCATCGGAAAAGTCCGGCGGGGAAAGAACAAAGGAAAACCGGCCGGAACGGAATGCAAACTGGCAACCTCAGAAAACTGGTCCCGTAATAAATTACAGGAAAACCCCGATACTGTGCATACACACCCGCATCTGTATTCCGACCGGATACAAATGCAATGAGACAAAATCTACACTGTACTAAACTAGGACCCGACTTAAACCAAAGCCGGCTAGTAGTATCCGTCCGATACTGATCCGTGCAATACCGCACGTATCTGATCGAACCTTGCCATATAACTATACGGCCACTAGTACAAACCGTCCGATCCTGATCTGTGCAATTCCGCACGTATCTGATCGGACCCTGCCATATCTCCATACGGCCTCCACAGCGTTTTGCCCGAAACTTGAGTAACTGTAAGTGTGGTGGACTCTAAAGACTTGTCAATACTATGGCTGTGGATTTAACCACTAGCACGTCAGAGGTATAAGACAATACGTGACGGGCCACCAGCTATTGACCAAAAGGGACGTCGATGAGCGAACTCATCCTGACACCCTAATGAGCTTGTCAGTAACAATATCCGTACAGTCCGGTCCGTTCGTCTATGAGTATCGCATGGCGGGCCTAGGGGGTTGGTTAAAGTCAGACCCCCAAAGCGGTACAAGTCGTGTCGGAGTGTAGCCCAGAACACCCTGAGATACTACTGGAATACCTACCAGTAAATCTCCTGCCTCGGCCGAGGGCTTTGTGTAATGGCTCTCCTAGACACAGCACGACCTCACCACCAATACCGGGAGAGACGAACCCTTGCAGATCCGCTCACTGCCTCCATGTGGCTCGGGACTGTACCCAACTAAAACCTGTTTGCACGACTCCTTTGAGCTGTGGTAGGGTAGTAATCAAAGCACAGTGGGAACTCACACGAGACAAATGACGATCTCAGGTCGATGAACTAACCTGCACACATGTCACCAGGGAACTGCTATCTGACATCTTGTATAAGACCAACTAGCAGGTTCCCGGCGAGTCTTGTCCGGTGTACTCATAACCCAATGAGCACCTGTATACATCTTAGGTGAACCAACTGACACCAGTGGCTTGTGAGACCGGCCACCGCCCCTCGTCGGGGTCTCGACTGTATACACTAGTCTACTAATGGAGTATCGATGCCCTGTCTCGAAACTCCTACGACTAGGGACCTTTTAAGGATGTGCTTATAGACTACCAACTCCCATGTATATGATCGCCATCATATTGCTGGTAGTCAAGCAAGAATCCTAGGGGCTCTATCAGCGTGTAATAGCGACATGTCAGGTCACCTAAAGCAGTACACGATGATAAAGATAAACCAGATAGCATACTATCATCTCGAGTAAGACTGTCCTACCGGGATAGGTCCTCCCTCAATCATTGCAATCACGTGCCTGTGATCCAATAATTGACTCTGAGGGCACTATCTCCAACAACTTATTCATTTCAATATTGCTAATGGTCACCCTCCCTTGCTCCTACACTCACCCCCCACCTCATATTGTGGCCGGCCCCCTCCTTGGTGAAGGATGATTGATTTTGCAAAGAAAAAGGATTTGATTTGGTTCATGAAAATTTGTATGCTCATTTCTCATTTACCCAACTCAAAAGGAAACTTCATTAACCGTTCATCCATGGTTTTGGATGTAACGAGACAAAGTGTTCTACTCATTCTCTACATCAATCTTGGTCATCTCTTTTAGTAGACTTGATGACCGAGTTGCCTCGGTTCAGAGGCGGGAGCCCGTTTAAAGATCCGTAGATGTGGTGCTACCTCGACGAGGAGCCAGGAGATCAGAGCAGTCGCAACGGAGCATGGGATGATGGTTAAAGACCGAAGGACTCGGATCGTTCGGTATAACCATTCTACCCACTTTGTAGTTTGTTAGTTTAGCGTTAATGGCAGATCCGGGTTATAGTATGGGATAGCGCTAGTTATAAAAGTTTTTGTTCCGCATTTGGCGTCTGAAAGACGGCCGAGGCGCTACCGTAGACTTACACTTCTCGCCCCGGGGTACCGCACCGGGCCCACCATGTACCCGAAACGGTTCATCCATCTCCTCGAATCGGGTCTAGAAATCCATCATCAAACTCATGGTGGACGACTCATACATCATGGGAAAACCACACTTTTCATTTAAAAAGAGAGAGAAAAGAGGTTTATAAATGTTTTGCGGGTTTCCCCCAAATCCAGGAAATCTCATGAAAATCCGAATCCAAATCATCAATAGCATGTAAGCAGTGAATACAGGCATAAAATCCATGAAGGCGGCATAACAGTGAAAAATAATATGCATGAAGTAGCAAGTAATAACTACAAAGTCTAAACTAGCATATAAGGCAAGTACACTAATATCATGTCGAAACTATTAACTAACAAGCTATGTCAATGTAATAGTTTTTTCTAAAGTGTTCGTGACATGGCAATTACCGATGAAGATGTGTGTGAGCCGGTAAGTAAGTGTACGTGGTACATACACATCATCGGTAGTGGTGCTGGTGTCCTAACATCATGATATCAACAAAGCAATATGAAATCATAATATAAGTATGCGATTCGGAGCGAACAACAATAATGAGCGGGAGCTGAATACTAGACAAAACGATAACTAATCCGCATTTAATATAAATCTAGTCTAACAACTACACTAAATTATAGGGCTGAGCTAACAGGCTAACTGAAGGTAAAGAAATGGCCTAACATCTGAGTCGATACATATATATATATATATATATATATATATTAGTCGGTGATCCCACCTCGATAATATCATATCTGATACCATATCTATAATCAGATATCCCCAAGTCAAGAGTGCGGATCAAACATCAATATATAGCTCATACGTAAATCCGTCGTACGGCATCCCAAATCTGGGTACAGGTCAATATCACATTCATCATATTATTCATCCGGTATCCTTTCTATCAAAGATCATAATCCGGGGTACTGACCTACGTCTAGTACAATACTAATATCATCAATATAATCACGATCTGACTACTGATCGACAGTCTCATACAAACAGATATCATCAGCACATATCATCATAAAGAAGTATACCTCACCCAATGCGACCCATTATAATTATCTTAACATATCATAACTTATATCACAATCACATGTCGGCCATTTCATTTATATTACTATTTACATGGTATCGTCGTCCGAAGATCCGCTATAACATCATGATATATCTCAAATACGAATCCTGTCATATCACCGATCTCACTGTCTCAAATCAAATCTCATCGACTCACCTCAAATCCTAATTACTATTCTCAAATCTAGTATATGAACAAATAGCCCCATACCCATGTGAACACATAAATATATATTCCCATATAAGCACATATGAAAGAAGAATGTATGGAAGTATGGGTGTGTGTGTGTGTGTGTGGTGCACCCGCTACTCTAAGGTTTCGCAACACTAAACCAATCCAATCACACCTAGAATCCATCTTTATCATCAATAATCTCAAACAATATATAATCAATATATGTGTGTATACGTATTCGTATACATCACCACGAACTGCGGGGGTGCTATACGCCATCCACCCGACTTCTCCCCGTAGATATAAATCTACTCACCTTTGCTTGCCGATGTCGATGTCGCCACGCGCTTGCTTGTCGCCTCTAAGTCTTCATGAGGGTACCTACATATAATAAACAATCGGAATTGCCATTAACATCAAGTCCAGAAATCAAAACGGCACACGGATTGCCTATGGGTCAAAACCTATAGTCTACGCGTGCAAAAACGACTAAACAACCGTTGTTATTGCTGTACAAACATGCAACAACCCAATACAAATCCAAATATCAAGAATTAGCATTTCAAAATACGGAAACATAGCCAAAAACCACACTAAACTGCTCCCAGATTTTGACTCAGGTCATATTAAGCCAAGCAAACAAGTCCAGGGTGATGTATATGATGTAATTGGGCTACTGGACCAACCTAGGCTTCTACATTCACCAATTGGCCGGCCCCTATCCATAAAATTCCGGTCTCACCGGCCCTGAGGGTTCCAGTGGGGTTCGTCTTGCTACAGGGGGCTCCTAGGGCTAAAAATGGGTCTCTGGTATTGTTTAGTTCTCCAGGTCATCCCAGATTCTCAGTAGGCACATTAAAAGTCACAAAACTGATATGGGTCAATTCCTGAGTTTGTGCATCTGGTTCGTGTCTATGGTTCAGGTCAGGGTTCATGTCACCAAGGTCATATAAACACTCCTAACTGCTCCCAGGTTCCACCTATAGTCATTACATAAAAATCAAGTAAGACCAAACACCCCTAAACAGCTTCAGGTAACTACCCTACATAACCCACACCCTAACTCCTCTATTGAGCCGAGGTCGCCGGATTTTCCTCCTAGGTTGCCGGCTGAAACCGGTGGGAAGGGGGTAGGGTTTTGGGTGGTCACCTAGGGTCTCGAGTATAAAACTACCACTCTGTTTTTTTTCCCAGTGAGTGCTCGGGGTTACAGCAGGTCAGCAACACCACAAAACGACATCTAAAACACGATATCTCATGAAACTAAACTAAAGGGAAGAAATTATAGTTCATCTAGTCCACTCTAGGCAGCACTAACTTCCCAACATCATCAAAATCCCATTTTGCTCGGTCCATCGTGTAGAGGAGGAGATGGGGATCATTTTTTGTGAAAGGAGTTTGGGGTTTTGGGTTTGTTTTGGAGATGGATCCACGGTGTTATGGGGGATGGAAGATGGAGGAAGAAGAGGGAGAGGCTGCAGCAACAATGGGGAAAGAGAGGAGAGAGAATGAGAAGAGGAAATGATGGGGAATGGTTCAAAAAAGAAGGGTTGACCTACACCTTTCTCCCTCATCATCATACTTTACTTATTCTTTTTCTTTTCTTTTCCTTCTCACACAATGGTAACCCTAGTAAACCATCTACCCACAACATGTAAGAAAATGCAATAAGTGTGGAAAAAAAAATGATATGTGCATGTTTTGCACAAAAACGCCAAAAACCCAATTAGCGATTTTTAATCGTGATAAGCACTAAATTAGCATATAACTAATCATAAAAACTTTAAAATGGTAAAATTCCATAAAATACCCTATTTTAGAATTTTCCATAAATTTTCCAAAATTTTCCCCATTTATCGGTATTTAATTATACCGAAATATTAAAATATTCATTAAAATAATATTAAATTATAAAAATCCAAAATAATATTCTATTTTTTTTTTGAAATGTTACAATTTTTTCTCTCACTCATTCACCCAAACCCACCACTCACCCCATCCCCCTCATGGGCTGGCCGAATCCATGCTGTCCCACTTCCTTTTTTTTTATCCACACCAAATTGAGAAGAGAAAAGAAATTGAAGAGAAAAAAAAAGAAAATATTAATTTAAGAGGTATGGGTACTTGAGGTATGGGAGTTGACTAACAAATTCCTCACTCATTTTTTCCCATTCACTCCCTTCACTGGCCGAGCCTTCCCCTAGCTGCAGCCCAAAAAAACTCCCACCTCATTTCACCTCCAAATTTCATCAATTTTGCATCAAAATCCATCAAAAACTCACACAAACCCCAAATCCAAGTTTTACCCATTATTCCTTAGCCTTTCAAGCATGGATCTTTGTGAAAAGAGAGCATTTTGGGAGACTAGATCTTAAGTTTGATCTCATGGTTTGGAAGTATAATCCTAACCCAAGTGTTTAATTTTTGATAAGCTACTTTAAATTAGTTTAATTAGCTAATTAATTGATTCCAATTTCAAGATTGAAAATTTAAGAAAGAGTTTGAATTTAAATTAGGGTTTCTATCATAGGATTATGGTTGTGATGGGTAGATTAACATGTTATGACATGTACAAATCTAGGCTAGTTGCTATATTACAAATTGCCACTTTTTAATCGTCCAATTTAAGCTATTTTGCTTACTAGGTTTTTGTTATTGCATAATTAGCTGAAATTAAAAATCTAGTGAGGGTTGTGTTTTAAATTAGGGTTTTTATTATATCATTAAGGTTGAAATGTATAGTTTGACATCTTAAAATATGTAAAACCTAGTTTGGTTGTTAAATTGCAAATTGTCCAAATTGCATAATTGTTGTAAACTAGGTTTTTGAGTTTAATGAAAATTGATGAGAGTAAATTATGGAAATGATTTGTATGACTTATTTAAGATGTTTAATGAGTATTGTGGCCGCTAGATTTGTTTAAACATCATGTTTTGTACTAAAACGGTAAACCTTGCTTGCTAGGTTTTCGGAAAAATAGTTTTTAAAGTGAGTTTGGAGTTTTTCTGAATTTTAACCAATTTCATATTATAATTAGTGTGTTTTGAAATCACGATTGGTGTGTTCGGGTTTTCTCGATGGTTTGACGTTTGTACATCGACATCGAGGGTTGGTTTAGCTATTCTTGCATACGTAGACGATAGGTTTTGACCTATACGTGATACGCGTGCCGAATTGGTTTTCGTATACCGTTTCGATTTCGGATTTGGTTTTTTTGCGTTACGATACGTGGCGACATGTAGGTACCCCAGGTGGACTTCGAGATGACAAGCAAGCGTGTGACAACGTCGGCACCGGCGAGCTCAGATCAGGTGAGTAGATTTATATCTACGGGGAGAAGTCGGGTGGATGGCGTATAGCACCCCCGCAGTTCGTGGTGATGTATATGAATACGTATACACACATATATTTAGTATATGTTGAATTGAGATTATTGATGATAAAGATGGACTTTTGGTGTTCTGTGATTGGTTTAGTGTAGTTGCGAAACCCTAGAGTAGGGGTTGCACCTATACACACACACGCACATACTTGCATACATCCTTTCTTCTACATGTGCATATATGGGATTATATATTTATGTATTCACATGGGTATGGGACTATGTGTTCATATACTGGATTTGAGGATAGTACTTGGGATTTGAGATGAGTCGATGGGATTTGAGATGAGGCCGTGAGATCGGTGATTTGGCAGGGTTCGTATTTGAGATACGACATGACGTTGTAGCGGGTCCATTGACGTAGTGTTTCACACACGTGCATGCATATGTAGGTGGTATCAGTATTGTACTAGACATAGATCAGTACCCGGATTATGATCTTTGATAAAGGGGATACCATATCAATAGTGTGATGAAGGAGATATTGACCCGTACCCAGATTTGGGATGCCGTACGACGGATTTACGTACGAGCTATATATAGATGACAGATCCGCACTCTTGACTTGGAAATGTCTGATTATAGATATGGTATCGGATGTGATATTATTGAGGCGGGATCACCGACTAAGATATATATATATATATGTATGTATGTATGTATGTATATATATATATATATATGTATGTATATATATATACATAAATATATATATATATATAGGTATATATATATATATGTATATATATACATATATATATATATATGTAGGTATATATATATATATATATATATGTAGATATATATATATATATGTATATATATATATATGTATGTATCGACTCAGATGTTAGGCGGTTTCCTTACCTTCGGTTAGCTTGTTAGTTCATCCGTATAGTTTAGTGTAGTTGTTAGACTAGGTTAGATTTCTACCTATTTCAAAACTAATGGATCGTGGGTATTTTAAAAGATAGGTCAAGGGATTCTATGGATATTTCAAAAGACGTATCTTTTCTTAAAAACATCGTAGCCCTTATTTTCAAAACCCCATGATCCGTGTTATTTCAAATGGCACCACTGTGGAACTCATATTTTATTAAATGCAGATTAGTTATCATTGTGTTTAGTATTCAGCTCCCGCACATTATTGTTGTTCGCTCCGCATCGCATACTTATTTTGTGATTCATATACCGTTATTGATATCATGCTGCTAGGATACCAGCACCATTAACGATGACACGTATGTGCCACGTACACTTACTTGCCGGCTCACACACATCTTCACCGGTAATGGCCATGCCACGAACACTTAAGAAAATACTATTTCATTGACATAGTTTGTTAGCTAATAGTTTAGAAATGATATTAGTGTACTTGACTTATATTCTAGCTTAGACATTGTAGTTATTACTTGCTACATCATGCATGTTATTTTTCACTGTTATGCCGCATCCATGTATTTTTATGCCTATATTCACTGTTTAAATGCTATTGAGGATTTGGATTCGGATTTTCATGAGATTTCCTGGATTTGGGGGAAAACCGCAAAAACATTTATAAATTTCTTTTCTCTCTCCTTTTAAATGAAAAGTGCAGTTTTCCCATGATGTATGAGTCGTCCTCCATGAGTTTGCTGATGGATTTCGAGACCCGATTCGAGGAGTTGGATGAACCGTTTCGGGTACATGGTGGACCCGTTAAAGTATCCCGGGGCAAGAAGTTCGAGTAGTAGACGATGAGCCTGGCATGGGACGACTACCTACCGGTGATTTTACCCGACGCGTCGGATATCCGGAGGATACTGTCGTAGTCTTGAGATTGATGGTAGGGGCCGGTCCGGACTGACGGCGACCTAGATAGTGAGATTGAGACATTGAGATTTTGAGACATCGAGGTACTGAGATTGATGATCCAGGCCAGTCCGGATAGCCGGAGCCTGAGATATTGAGATATTGGGATTTATGTTTTGTGTTTATGCTAGACACTGTTTATGCTGACTTCATTTTTGATACCTCGTTTTGAAAATACAGAAATCTCACTAAATTATGAAAGCAGTTTCTTCATTTACATGTATTATGTTTTCATGCATTCATACCTCATCAATATGATATATTGCTACCTGAGGCACTGACATGAGCACTTGGTATTTCCGTTGTTTAGAGGTATACCCTAGCCATTGTTATAGGCTGCAGATTATATATTTGAGGATATATTATGATCGTATGACTTAGGATTGCGTTGTTCATGCGATTTCTGTTCGTAGATGTTTTCTACTCACGAGTTGGCAACTCACCCCCGTTGTGCCACATTTTCTTGCAGGTTTTGCCGTACAGGTTTCATTACGGCTTTGCTGGCACTGCTTCTTTTTCTGGTGACTTGCTAGTAGGTGGGTTTACTTGTATCGTACCCATCATTATACCTTGTATATTATTATTCTGTTGTATCTAGAAGTTACATCAACCAAACATGTATTTATTTCAGAGATAGAGATCAGTGATGTTTATTCATTCGACCTTAGAGTCGCGCGTTGTATTTTTATGGATTTCTTGCTGTTTTGAGTTTCCTTTTGAGTTTTGATCCTCGCCCTTGGCGTTGTATATTATATTGCTTGCGTGGTTGTGACCGTCGATTGACGAAGAGCTAGCTCCCGCTTGGGGATGCCTTTTCATTCATTTCGTATACTATTCATGTTGTATCCCGTTTGGGGGCCAGTATTTACAAAGGAGACTCTGCCGAAATTTTCAGAAAATACTTGATGTTTTTAAAAACGCTTATTACGGCTTATGCTATTAAAACTACTTGCTTTAAATTGGTTTTCCCTTCACTCTACTACTTTTCTTGGTTTGAATTTCTGGGTTTTCGGCTTACTTAGATTATGTACGCCTCGAGACGTTTCGTAGTCTAAGTGCCGGTCATGTTCCGTACTTTCGGGTCGTGACAAAGTTGGTATCAAAGCGTTAGGTTTTACCTTCGAAGCGTTGGATGACCCTTGGTTGATGGAGTAGGTAGCTTGAGTAGAGTGACGTACCGTACGTATGTTCCGCGGCATACTTACGATACGCTACTCCGCTTAAGAAGCCTTAGGATGTACATTTCATTGTTCAGTATTATATTCCTTCCTATGATCTAGCCTCATCGGTACCAGTTATGGTTTTGCTGCCACGATTACGGGCAGGGAGAGCTACGGCTTGAGTTACGGTCAGCACGAGCTCGTCACGAACGAGGACTGACCAGGGAGTAATTCCGGTGACACACGATTGCAGAGATGTGTCTTTTTATTGTGTTTTGCGCCACGAGCGTTGGATGGATCGCTGTATGAGGTTACTATGATGTGCTGATCGACACCAGAGGATTGAGCCACTGATTGAGGCCAGCCGGATTTTGATGACCGTTGGTGTAAGGCTTAGTCATGATGATCGAGGCACTGTTCAGCGTGCAGACGAGTGAGCCAGTAATTGCTGCGAACGATGAGATATCGCCCCAGATGTTGGAGCTACTGCAGTACGAGTTGTACTAAGAGATGAGAGAAGGTCGCTAGTCACCGAGTATGAACGACTAGGACATGTGGTTCGTACGCTACCCCGATGCGACATCATCAGATGGATGGATTCCAGCTAGAGACGACTTCATGCGGAGACGTTGAGAGTCGACAGAGGCGATCGAATGTCAGAAACCTATTATTCCAAGTTTAAAGTATTCGGAAAGACATTCAGGCAATTCTATAGACCCTCTAAAAGAATGAAACCCTAACTCGACATAATGACCGTGTAAAAGCCTTTAAACCTTAGGGTTTGCGGCAGTTCCGCGGCACCATTAGTGAGGCTTGGGTTTGCCCTTCTACGGCTGGACCATCGATGCTGTGGTATGTACTCGATACTATTAAACTGTACCCAAGATGTTGAGCTCTTGGGGGATTATGAGGTTTTGATGAATCGGTCGGATGGTTCGACTTCATTCGGACGCTAGGTGGTGAGATGCACTTCTTGGGAGACTCCAGATACGAGGATAGCCGTTGGAGCTCAGACCATGCAGCCACGACGAGGCGAGTCCGAAGCAGTCGACATTAGAGAAAAGTGGAGTAAGAGGTTCGTACAAGATCTGGATAAGATGACGTTCCACTCCGCCGACATCAGAGATGTGATACGCATGCCGAGGCATTGTATATGGATATACCTTCCAGAAGGAGTCGCGATGAGTATGCAGCCGTTCTGGAGCAAGAAACAGATATAGTAAATGACAATGACTGCCGGACAGTTCGGCAGAGACGAGATTTGGGAGAGAACTCGACAGGACCTTTCAGGAATAAATTACGAGAAGTCTTGGACCCAGGAGTGGTCATGTTACGAAGACCAGCAGGCCAGAATTCCTTATCGTCGATGAGACATGCTATGAGTGACCACGACAGTTGGCCAGAGATTCTTGGAGGATGTGCTTGAGCGGGACTATTTCTCCATACTTGATTTCGGTATTTTGGGCAATCTATTCGCATGATTGATTTTGAGGATTAAGTTTCATGATATTTGTTTTCATGCACCATGGTTGCCTCTACTGAGTATTTACGATTTGCACAGTTGTTGCACTTGATATCATTTTCGTGCCTTGGTCTTACATGTTTATGATATTATGGGTTTCATACAGTGAGTTTATTTTGTGTATATGTACGCACACGATTTGGTTTTTGCACTCGGTATAGTTCACATATGCTTGCAGTGCAGTGATACGCATTTTGTGCACTATAGTTGCACTGGACTTCGATTTTGATGGTGTGCGCATGTTCGGCGCTTGATATTGGATTTCATGATTTCGTGCACGATGGATGCACCTGATTTGGATTTTCGCGCATGTTGGGCGCATGTTATGAGATACAATTTTGGTGCACACCAGATGCACTAAATCGAGATTCTTCGTGCATGTCAGATGCACCTGATTTTGCTGTCAGGCACACACTTTGCCTATGACAGATGTTGTGTGCACACCCGTTGCACCTAGATGTTGTTTCTGTGCGCATGTATGGCACATATTTGGATTTGATTTCCTTGCGCACCAGACGCACAGGGTTTTCATATGTACATTTTGGGAGTGATTTCTTGTGGAGCAGTAGGTTTTCTGGTATTACTATATGTTTTCGTACTGAGCAGGACAAGTCAGAGGACGGTACCTGAGTATATTTCGCATGTATTGATAGATTTCAAAGGGATTTCTAAAAGGCGAGCTATAGTCTCAGTATTTACCTATGTGTCTTATATGACACAAAACGTTTAAAACAAGGAAACCCTTCTAAATTGTTTCCAAAACGGAGAAACGTACATATTAAACAAAAGGTATATATGTATATGGTTATTTTCTTATGATAGACGTCCGCCACTGTGCAGTGCTATGCGCATTGCACATCGACTTTAAAAGATTTGGCATGCACTTCCTTTAGATATTTACATGTATAAATATGATATTTACATGTATAGTTCCGAGTTATATCATATTGGTTTTGCTTGGGATTTGGCATTCGTGTCTTTACCTTGACTTCGATGATTGCGGGATGCTTGACGGAGTTTCGATTTTAAGTTATCTGCTCATTACTCATGCGCTTGCATTTCGCTACGATTTGTTTTATGTATTATGATTTCGGAGCCCCGACGACTTGATGGTATTGCTGAAATGTTTTAGTATTTGGGGGGAGTTTTAAATTAAATTCGGGGACCGAATTTCTTTAAGGGGGGAAGATTGTAACGTTTTGAAAAATCGTTTCGATGAAATTTCGGAAAATCGGTAAAATAAGGGGGTTTTCTGTAAAAAGTCAAAATACAAATATCTTTATTATAAAATTAAATATACATATTCTATCTATATAATTGCTAGTATTTGGTGTTTATTGAGCCACCGGTAAAATTTCTAAATTTCTGAAAATTTTTCCGAAATTAATTATTTTAATATTATTTTAAGTCGTCACTAATAAATTTGATTAGGGAAAATTACAAAATTGGAATGAGTTGAAACTAATTTTGTGCTTCATAACACATTATACAAAATTTTAACATGGTTTTTTTGAAATGAAATGAAGCTGTCAAACGGTTTTAGAAAATATCGAAGAAAAATGCTTAAATAGTGAAATTAGTGTAAATGGAAATTTGGAGTGTGGTGTTTATCTCTTATTTGTTCTCTCACTCATTCAACCAAACCCACCACTCACCCCATACCCCTCAAGAGCTGGCCGAACCCAAGCTGTCCCACTTCCTTTTTTTTATCCACACCAAATTGAGAAGAGAAAAGAAATTGAAGGGAAAAAAAGAAAATATTAATTTAAGAGGTATGGGTACTTGAGGTATGGGAGTTGACTAACAAATTCCTCACTCATTTTTTTCCCATTCACTCCCTTCACTGGCCGAGCCTTCCCCTAGCTGCAGCCCAAAAAAACTCCCACCTCATTTCACCTCCAAATTTCATCAATTTTGCATCAAAATCCATCAAAAACTCACACAAACCCCAAATCCAAGTTTTACCCATTATTCCTTGGCCATTAAAGCATGGATCTTTGTGAAAAGAGAGCATTTTGGGAGGCTAGATCTTAAGTTTGATCTCATGGTTTGGAGGTATAATCCTAACCCAAGTGTTTAATTTTTGATAAGCTACTTTAAATTAGTTTAATTAGCTAATTAATTGATTCCAATTTCAAGATTGAAAATTTAAGAAAGAGTTTGAATGTAAATTTGGGTTTCTATCATAGGATTATGGTTGTGATGGGTAGATTAACAAGTTATGACATGTACAAATCTAAGCTAGTTGCTATATTACAAATTGCCACTTTTTAATCGTCCAATTTAAGCTATTTTGCTTACTAGGTTTTTGTTATTGCATAATTAGATGAAATTAAAAATCTAGTGAGGGTTGTGTTTTAAATTAGGGTTTTTATTATATCATTAAGGTTGAAATGTATAGTTTGACATCTTAAAATATGTAAAACCTAGTTTGGTTGTTAAATTGCAAATTGTAATATGTAAATTGTCCAAATTACTTAATTGTTGCAAACTAGGTTTTTGAGTTTAATGAAAATTGATGAGAGTAAATTATGGAAATGATTTGTATGACTTATTTAAGATGTTTAATGGGTATTGTGGCCGTTAGATTTGTTTAAACATCAAGTTTTGTACTAAAACGGTAAACCTTGCTTGCTAGGTTTTCGGAAAAATAGTTTTTAAAGTGAGTTTGGGGTTTTCTGAATTTTAACCTATTTCATATTATAATTAGTGTGTTTTGAAATCACGATTGGTATGTTTGGATTTTCTCGATGGTTTGACGTTTGTACATCGACATCGAGGGTTGGTTTAACTATTCTTGCATGCGTAGACGATAGGTTTTGACCTATGCGTAATACGCGTGCCGAATTGGTTTTCGTATACCGTTTCGATTTCGGATTTGGTTTTTATGCGTTACGATACATGGCGACATGTAGGTACCCCAGGTGGACTTCGAGATGACAAGCAAGCACGTGACGACATCAGCACCGGCGAGCTCAGATTAGGTGAGTAGATTTATATCTACGGGGAGAACTCGGGAGGATGGCGTATAGCACCACCGCAGTTCGTGGTG
Organism: Agapanthus africanus; assembly: GCA_030015575.1. Taxonomy (NCBI): domain Eukaryota; kingdom Viridiplantae; phylum Streptophyta; class Magnoliopsida; order Asparagales; family Amaryllidaceae; genus Agapanthus; species Agapanthus africanus. Next base: position 289,616,650 of record JASDDO010000012.1, on the reverse strand, counting down.
ATGTATACAAATACGTATACACACATATATTTAGTATATATTGAATTGAGATTATTAATGATAAAGATGGACTTTTGGGTTCTGTGATCGGTTTAGTGTAGTTGCGAAACCCTAGTGTAGGGGTTGCACCAATACACACACACATGCACATACTTGCATACATCCTTTCTTTTACATATGCGTACATGGGATTATATATTTATGTGTTCACATGGGTATGGGACTATGTGTTAATACACTGGATTTGAGGATAGTACTTAGGATTTGAGATGAGTCGAAGGGATTTGATTTGAGGCCGTGAGATCGGTGATTTGGCAGGGTTCGTATTTGAGATACGACATGACGTTGTAGCGGGTCCTTTGACGTAGTGTTTCACACACGTGCTTGCATACGTAGGTGGTATCAGTATTGTACTAGACATAGATCAGTACCCGGATTATGATCTTTGATAAAGGGGATACCAGATGAATAGTGTGATGAAGGTGATATTGACCCGTACCCAGATTTGGGATGCCGTACGACGGATTTACGTATGAGCTATATATTGATGTCAGATCCGCACGCTTGACTTGGGAATGTCTGGTTATAGATATGGTATCGGATGTGATATTATTGAGGCGAGATCACCGACTAATATATATATATATATATATATATATATATATATATATGTATCGACTCAGATGTTAGGCGGTTTCCTTACATTCAGTTAGCTTGTTAGTTCAGCCGTATAGTTTAGTGTAGTTGTTAGACTAGGTTAGATTCCTACCTATTTCAAAACTAACGGATCGTGGGTATTTTAAAAGACAGGTCAAGGGATTCTTCGGATATTTCAAAAGACGTATCTTTTCTTAAAAACACTGTAGCCCTTATTTTGAAAACCCCACGATCCGTGTTATTTCAAATGGCACCACTGTGGAACTCATATTTTATTAAATGCAGATTAGTTATCATTGTGTTTAGTATTCAGCTCCCGCACAATATTGCTGTTCGCTCCATATCACATACTTGTTTTGTGATTCATATACCGTTATTGATATCATGCTGCTCGGACACCAGCACCATTACCGATGACGCGTATGTGCCACGTACACTTACTTGTCGGCTCACACACCTCTTCATCGGTTATTGCCATGTCACGAACACTTTAGAAAATACTATTTCATTGACATGGTTTATTAGCTAATAGTTTAGACATGATATTAGTGTACTTGCCTTATATTCTAGCTTAGGCATTGTAGTTATTACTTGCTACTTCATGCATGTTATTCTTCATTGTTATGCCGCATTCATGGATTTTTATGCCTATATTCACTGTTTACATGCTATTGAGGATTTGTATTCGGATTTTCATGAGATTTCCTGGATTTGGGGGAAAACCGAAAAAACATATACAAACTTCTTTTCTCTCTCTTTTTAAATGAAAAGTGCAGTTTTCTCATGATGTATGAGTCGTCCACCATGAGTTTGCTGATGGATTTCGAGACCCGATTCGAGGAGTTGGATGAACCGTTTCGCGTACATGGTGGACCCGGTAAGGTACCCCGGGGCAAGAAGTTCGAGTAGTAGACGATGAGCCTGGCAGGGGAGGACTACCTACCGGTGATTTTACCCGACGCGTCGGATATCCGGAGGATACCGTCGTGGTCTTGAGATTGATGGTAGGGGCCGGGCCGGACTGACGACGCCCTAAATAGTGAGATTGAGACTTTGAGATTTTGAGACTTCGAGGTACTGAGATTGATGATCCAGGCCAGTCCGGATAGCCGGAGCCTGAGATATTGAGATATTGGGATTTATGTTTTGTGTCGATGCTAGACACTATATATGCTGATTTCATTTATGATACCTCGTTTTGAAAATACAGAAATCTCACTAAATTATGAAAGCATTTTCTTCATTTACATGTATTCTGTTTTCATGCATCCATACCTCATCCACATGATATATTGCTACCTGAGGGACTGACACGAGCACTTGGTATTTCCGTTGTTTAGAGGTATACCCTAGCCATTGTTATAGGTTGCAGATTATATATTTAAGGATATATTATGATCGTATGACTTAGGATTGCGTTGTTCATGCGATTTCTGTTAATAGATGTTTTCTACTCACGAGTTGGCAACTCACCCCCGTTGTGCCACAGTTTCTTGCAGGTTTTGCCGTACAGGTTTCATTACGGCTTTGCTGGCACTGCTTCTTTTTCGGGTGACTTGCTAGTAGGTGGGTTTACTTGTATCGTACCCATCATTAAACCTTGTATATTATTATTCTGTTGTATCTAGAAGTTCCATCAACCAAACATGCATTTATTTCAGAGATAGAGACCAGTGATGTTTATTCTTTCGACCATAGAGTCGCGTATTGTATTTCTATGGATTTCCTGCTGTTTTGAGTTTCCTTTTGAGTTTTGATCCTCGCCCTTGGCATTGTATATTATATTGCTTGCGTGGTTGAGACCGTCGATTGACGAAGAGCTAGCTCCTGCTTGGGGATGACTTTTCATTCATTTCGTATACTATTCATGTTGTTTCCCGTTTGGGGGCCAGTATTTACAAAGGAGACTCTGCCGAAATTTTCAGAAAATACTTGATGTTATTAAAAACGCATAATACGGCTTATGCTATTAAAACTACTTGCTTTAAATTTGTTTTCCCTTCACTCTACTACTTTTCTTGGTTTGGATTTCTGGGTTTTTGGCTTACTTAGATTAAGTACGCCTCGAGACGTTTCGTAGTCTAAGTGCCGGTCATGTTCCGTACTTTCGGGTCATGACAACTATATATTTGTAAAACCACTTGGATTCCTTCAACGGTATCAAGTTCATTATGTTAATAGTTTTTTTGCCAAAAACCAGCCGTTGCCCTCCGTCATTTCAGATTAGTCTTGCTTAGTATTTGTGTTGCGTCTGTTGCCTCCATCAAGGTGTAGTGTACGGTAGCTGAGTGGTGCTTGTTTGTAGCATGGATATGCGATTGGTTAGGACAGTCATAGGGCCTTGTTGACTTCGTCAAGGGCTCGTGCGGGTGGGATTAATGCAATCAAGATAATGACGTGTTGAACTTGGCTCGGACTTTTTGAATTGTTACTCTGTCATGGTCACTTAAGTCCTAGGGTAAAAATCCACATCGGGAGTTTCTAAAGAAACTGAAACTTGCCGGGCATGCGCATACCTTCTGTAGTGTGATAACTTGAATGGCTTCCATCAAGTTATCATGCGATGATATTTGGATCCCTATTCCCTCTGATGAGTAAGATTACTCCTCGCATGATTTTAGATGATCCCGACTAATTCTTCTTTAGGGTTTGGAGGAGAATTCGAGGAAACAGTGGGAGCCATCCTGATTAGATAAAGTGATTAACCATTCTGATCTAGGTTAGAGTGCACGCTGAGTGTTTCTTTTCTCTTTCTCTGGTAGCGACCATGGCCCGACCCTTGACTAAAACTCATGAACCAAGTTAACCAAACCTTCTTAAAACATTTTTGGATTTTTGAAATGTCACGATGTCGCATATATCATTGCTACTTCTATATCACCTTTGCATTTCTCCAGAACACCCCGTATCACTACGAACATACACTCCTATTGGATAAATCCATCTTATAGTTACTTACGAACTCGAAGGAACTTTTTCTAGATTCGAGGATGGATTCTGGTTCTAGAAAGATTGAATAGGATTATTTGGTTGTCTTTTCTCTTTACCTTCTCTCGGGTTGTGAGGTCTCCTAGGATTAGGAGAGGGTACACCTATTGAGCTTATTGGATAGTCTTCCTCCAGAAAATAGGCAGGCGCCGAAAGGTGGGGAAGGCAGAAAACCAATTAGCCTAAAGGCGTTGTGCAGAAGGTAATAAGTAAAGACATATAAAGGGATTGGAATAACGGCAAAGAAAATTGCGACTGCTATCATTCACGACAAAACCGTGTATACCCCTGCCACTCCCACATCCACTTTGGGTTTCTCCAGAACACTTCGTATCACTACGAACGTCCATAATGCTTGGACATGCCATCGTATAGTTACATACGAACTCGAAGGAATCCGTTCCAGATTCGAGGATGATTTCCGGTTTAGGAGAAATAGAATATGATTATTCAGATGTTTTTTTCCATTACCTTCTCTCATGTTGCAAGGGCTCCTGGTATAAGGAGGGTACACCTATTACGCTTATTGGATAGTCTTCTTCCAAACCTTAGGCTCATGCCAATGGGTAGGGAAAGAAGAAAACCAATTAGCCTAAAGAAGGTGTACAGAAAGTAATAAGTAAAGATATAATAAAGGGATTGAAGTGAGGGCAACTAAGTATATGGTTACTGTCATGAATCGGGATAGTGGAAGATGCGTTACTAGGAATACCAGGTTAACCACTTCGAAACATTTTCATGTTTCAGTCCGACTGTGCGATGTTAATTGAAAACTGTTCTTCCCAATTGGAATCTAACTCCAGGGTATGTATTTACCAGATCAGTTTTTCACATCTGTATGGTGTTACAGATGGTGAGTGGGAGTAAGATATTGGGAATTGGGTGATTAGATCCTCATTATATCGAAATTTGTTGTAATTGGTGATATTTGACGAAATCATCTATATTTTGCCTGACAGTAAATTTTTAGTTTTGAATATCCGTTGTTATGCACCAATTTCAAACTGATATATATGTACGTTTATTTTATAAAGTGAGATATAACTTTTTGAAATTATGGCCGTGACATTTACGTATATCAGTTGGTGGTTAGGTACGGTGCATTCAACAGAAGTGTAATTCTTCTTAACCATAGTACAATTTTCAACCTAAGACGCACAAGGTTTGAGTTATTAAACTCAGGGGACTTATATAAAGTATTGTATGTTGTCCAGTGTCCATTAGGATAATGGGGTTAGTACTCGTACTATATTTTGTTTACTCATGACTTCTCCAGTTCTAGACAAGCATTTCGTTGAAATACATGGTCTAGATATTGAGAAGTTATAGGTATAAGAATAAAGTAGAGAACCATATATTGTAAGTATCAGGATTTTTCAAGTTGATCGAAGATGTAGATACTTGTGTTTGATATTCCATTGATAGTAATGGTTTTGAGAACTTGCTTCTCTTTCAGGTTACTCATATGTGGATGCAGTCCTAGTTGAGTAATGCTGATCGGCATCTCTCCATTTAGGTGACATGCACTGGAGACAACTGCATGATTTTGCATCTGGTTCCAATTAAATTAGTGCTTTTTTTTTCTATATTTGATATATATAGAATCAATTTATATCTTAACGATGTTAAGGTATAGGGAGTTGTCCGGCTGTTGCTTAAAACCAGAATCCGGATAAACTCGAAGCACGTTTCAGTAATGGCAGTTTGTGGGTTATCCCGGGCTTTGATGATGGTTAACTTTCTACCATCAGGAAGATCAACAGTGATATTGTTCTTGACCCACCACAGTTTTAGTAAAATGGATTTTTTTAGAAAACTAAAGTGAGTATGGTAGAACTGGAAGTGATTCCAGAACCACAAACGATAACTGAAGATTTAATAGAACCTGAGGATTCAATTGGATTTGACATTCCTTTAGCCACTCCGCAGATTTGGTGGGTAACCTCAGGCACCCGAGAGGTACTTCGGTCTTCTCAGAGACGGTGATATGGAGGTTCTTGTTTACCCAGACTTGCCATTGCTGCTTTTCTAGACTATAAGACCCGGCAGGAGGATGAGTATAGCGTCGTTCTAAACTAGCTTTAGATTTCCACATGTATATGACTCTGCCAGAGGGTTGTTGTAGTCAGTGGGAGCAGCGGAAGCATAGTACGCAAGTAGCTTATGTCTATTTATAGACTAAAGCAGGTATAGCGGAAATAGATCATCTATTTTTGATGTGACTGTCATAGGCATTGACTTCATCAGAATAGGAGATGGATCTGGTAAGAAAGTAGTAGAGTGTGATGTCCTGGTATTTTGGACGGCATGCACTTTATAGGAAGTGAAATTCCTATACTGCGATCGGTTATATTGTCGTTGTCTTACAGTTGTTTCTCCACATATGACATTGATATAATATCAGGGTTTCTGGTTACTTGATCTATGGTTTTAGATCTAGATTTGGGAAGTGTCCCAATTTGGGTACTTGACACTATTCTAAAGTGTTTTAGAATGGACGACTCCTGGCATGGTGGTGTACCTACAGGTGATGGAGTCACCCTCTCTAAAGGTGTCTTACAGACTAAAGGGGAGAGGGATCTGCATGATTAGCATATCACTTGCTTAGGCAGTTGAGTTAATCATGAAATGTCAAGTACCACACCAGATGTTATTTTTGCACTAGCTGCAATAAACATATATTAATCCAATCCTGGAGAAATGTAGGGAAGCAGTTTATGAACATAAATGTATGTTCTAGGGATATGGTAATGGCAGCCTCCTTTAGGAGACGGTTATCATTTCTGGCTTCCAAGGTGACCTGGACGACAGAGTGGTTGTCTGAGTTATTGTTTTTTCCCTCTTCTGAGGGACGGTATGTTGAACAGGTGGTCCAAGCGGATACTGAGGAAGGCATGGTTTAGAATACTGATTAAATTCAGTTGATGATGCAGTCTAAGAAGTTTGCTGGATTTGGATTCATTTGTGCGCTGGGTCCCATCAGATATCCAGATAAATTCTAAGACAAGGAATTGCTCATTTCGGGAGATGGTTATTCTCCGCGAAGTTGAGATATAGAGAGATAAAGATAGAAATGTTGGAGTGGATTTAGTCACTGAGGCTATTTCTCGAACACAAAAGTTTCATAAACGAGCTTTGCGAAACTTCTTAGTAGAGAAGTTGGGTGTTCGGTATCACATGAGCTGTGAGTATGTGACACCGTAATAATTGGCCTTAAGTGCAAGTGAGAGATTGTTGGCTATAGTGCCCTCAAGATAATTATCGTAGTCGTAGGCTGGTGATTATGATGATTGAGGGAGCACCAATACCGCTAGAACATTCTTACTCAAGATGATAGTATGCTATTTGGTTTGTCTTTATCTTCATAATTACATGTTGATAGAGCCCATAGGATTCTTGTTTGACTACCCGCATTATGATGGTGATCATATACGTGGGAGATGGTGGTCTATAAGCACATCCTTAAATGAACCTAGTCGTGGGAGTTTCGAGACTGGGCATCGATACTCCAGAGTAGACTAGTGTATACTGATCGAGACCCCGACGAGGGGCGGTGGCCAGGTCTCACAAGCCATTGGTGTTAGTTTGTTCACCTAATATAGTATACATGTGCTCAATGGGTTATGAGTACACTGGACGGACTCGCGGGGAACCTGCTAGTTGTTACTATACCTATTGCCAGATAGCAGTTCCCAGGTGACATGTGTAGAGGTTCGTCTGTCGACCTGGGATCGTCATTTGTCTCATGTGAGTTCCCACTGTTCTTTGATTACTATCCTACCACGGATAAGAGGAGACATGCAAACAGGTTTTTGTTGGGTACAGTCCCGAGCCACATGGAGGCAGTGAGCGGATTGTCCGGGATTCGTCTCTCCCGGTATTGAGGGTTGATGTCGCGCAGTGCACGGGTGGCCATGACCAGAAATCCTTGTCCAAGGTAGTCGAGAATTACTGATCTAGGATCGGTAGTTTCTCAAGTGGTGATGGGTTTCATAACGAAACGAATTATCGCGTTATTAGGGGTCTGACTTTATTCACCCCCCCTAAACTCGATATGCGATACTCTTAGACGAACAGACCAGACTGTACGGATATTTTCACTATCAGGCTCAGTAGGGGTTCAGGATGAGTTTGCTCGCCGGCCTCCCTTTCGTTCAATACCTGGGTAGCCGTTACGTACAGCTAGTGCTGCTGACGTGCTTGTGGTTAAACCCACTGCCAGCGTATTGATGAGTCTTTAGAGTCCCACACAGCGGGTTTTCACGGTTCAGGCGATATGGTGTAGATGACGTATGTTGGTACGTACAGGTGTCCGATTAAATATGTGTACATGCTGCACAGACTTTAATCGAACGGTTGATAATACTAGAGGCTTAGGATTAAACTGGATTATTAAATCCGGTTTTTATTTAATAATTTATATATGTATTTATATATATGTATTCTAGTATTATTTTTCACTATTCGTTTTTTCTCTTGGCTATTTGTATTATTGTACGAATACGCATATATGTATTTCGATACGTGTACCGGGAAATATTCTGTATTTATACGGAATAGCTTCTAGAAGATGTCCACCTCATTATTGATTTTCATTTTAGAAAATCAATTAGGGAAATGAGGTGGAGGGTGAGTTAGCATGAGCATGGGTCATGGCATGTAGAGAGGTATAGCTCTCTTTTGTGTATCGTAAAAATTGGAGAAGATTATTTTTTTTGTGAGTGTGTGTGCATGATTGAGAGAGGGGGGCAGCCACATGTTTTTGGGAGGGGGCTTGCTCATTTTCTTCACTTGATTCTTCAGTTGCTCACTCTCATTTTCACACATCAAGAAAACACTTAGCCACATTTGTTTAGTTGCTCATGCCATATGTTTCCTCACCTCCTTCTTCATCTTCTTGAGTTGCTCATGGAGAATTTGATATGAGAGAAAAATAAAGTGAGACAATCCTACACCTCCACTCTCCATTGCTATCAACCTTAGAGCATCGGTTGCCTCGTTTGGCGAGGCTGAAGCTTGCGTCGTTTCCCTCAGGTGGATCATCGTAGATGGAGGAAGACCGGTAACCAAACCCGATCCAGACGACCACTAGGAGCTTGGGAAGATGGTTGAAGACCGAAGCATACAGATCAACTCGGTATAACCATTCCTAACTTCCTTTATACATATTGCTAGTATAGGGTTTAGGGTAGATCCGGGAATCGGGTTGTGGTAGCGCTAGTTTACAAAATTTTTGTTCCGCATTTGGCCACGGTTTGATGGCCGGGGCGCTTCCGTAACCCAACATATATGAGCAACTAGGTATAGGTCAGCTGAAACCCACACACTGCTCCCTTCAAATAGCCGACCGATCTATCACCCATCTTAGGGGTGAGCTAGAGGATGTGTTAATAAAGGTTGGGGACTTCATATTCCCCGTTGAATTCATTGTTTTAGATATACAACTTGTAGCTAACCACCGGAATCAAATTCCGGTGATACTCGGACGCCCATTCCTTGCAACCTCAAATGTTGTGATCAATTGTAGAAATGGTTCGATGAACCTATCTTTTGGCAACATGACAATTGAACTCAACATTTGTAGGTTAGGGAATCAGCCATCCGAACCAAGTGCTCGTATGCTAGATGTTTGCTCCATCCAGGAGATCATCCCAAAGGACTGTGAATTTGAGGAATTCTTGTTTCATCACAGTAATCTTGACGCCACAAGTGCGTTCCTCTTTGAACCTGCGGTTTCCACTTCCAACAACAATTACGAATGCTTCACTTTTCCAAATAATCTTAGCTTGTCGCCGCCCGAGTTTGAATCTTTCGAATTTTCAGATACGTTAGTTGAACCATCCGACTCGGTCGCATGCACTCATGATTGGTAGAGTTTTTGCGTGTTTAGTTAATTACCACAATCAAGACGATTTCACTTGTAGCTAGCCGGTTGAGTACGGGTCGTCCGCAGGGAGATGGGAATCTTTTTCTATGTGCTTTAACGAGTTAAGTCCAAATGTCCAGGTTTGTTTTGAGATTAACTATGTGCTAAAATGATATATAAAGAGAGCTTGTTAGGGTTAGGATTAGGTTAGTTTGAGTTAGGATTCGCTCACTTCTTTCGTTGCCATTATTAATATCGGTGTTACGGTAATCGGCAACAACGGGGATTAGCACGACTAGGAAGGAACTTGTGAGTATAAGTTAGGCTTTCCAACGCATAAGTTCTTCCTTTTGGTGCTTGTCCGTCCGTTCTTGGCTCTTAGCCTTAACCTCCGGTTAATTCAACCACAACCGGTCTCACTAAGGAATCACCGCTATCATGTAGGATAGGGTGCCGTAGGGAGCGGATTGTGGTTCAATTAACGGGAGTCCGAATTAAGATGTTGGGCAAGAAAAGAGTGAGAGAGATTTCCTTCTCTCAAACTTTCCTTATCCTACCCTAACAAGTATGAAAACTACTCACCCATTATAAGAAAAAGAAAATAAAACAAAAGGAAGAAGAAAGAAAGAAAGAGGTTAGAAGATTACAACTAGCTATTTGAGACCTTACCTTGGCAAGGATCAAACTTAAGCATCATTGTTGTTAAGGATAAAGAAAAACTAGAAGAAGAAAGAAACAAACAACAAATAACAACAACTAGATTAGCAAAATGAAAATTACAACCAATTATAATTAACAATAGACAAGCATGGTAACAAAAAGAACTCTTTATTCATCACTTCACTCACAAAAGCTCACTACAAGGTTTTAATGGAGAAGAGATGAGAAGAGGAAGAAGAACAACAGCATGTATTCTAAAATCTAAATACAAGAATAAGCACCCTTCACTTAGCATTGTTCTGGGCTATTTATAGGAAGGAAACTGAAAATCTAGGGCAACAATCTGTCCATACATGAAATGCCAAAACCGCCCCTGAAAATTCTCCTTCTGCCGAGTCAATACCGCCGCGGTTCCGTGGCCTAAGCGCGCTTATGCCGCGGGTAAGTTTGAGGTAGCTATTCGATATGCCCGAGAAAAAAGGAACATGGAAAAGAACAGCGACCATTAAGTGGAATTAGCCCCTCGTGTTTTTTGGTTTTTCCTGGTTTTCTATGTCCTTCAGTCCGGTATATGATTTTTCTCAGAAGCTCTTTACAATTGTTCCAGAATTTCAGCAAATCAAAAGGTGATTTGATGTGGATCTTTTTCCATGATTTTTCTTGAGCTCCGCGTAGATATGTTGGATCTTGTGTTGACATTGAGCTTTGTGCATGAAAATGACATCGATTTGCCATTTTGTCCCTTAGACTGGTGTGCGGCAACATACGGATAGAGAGCGGAGACCCGTGTTTTATCTGTGGTTGGCAGTAATCCGGAATTTGTCGTGCTTTTCCATGAATTTCACTGTTTAGAGCTGAGAACCTGTATCCTGCAATTGACTAGAAAACACGGCTCAAGAGTACCTACCGATAAGCAATATGATAAAAATTGGGTGGTATAAAAATGCAAAAATCTGATATGAAAAAATACCCCCAAACTTATCATTTGCTCGTCCCGAGCAAAGCCAATTTATTCAGAAAAAATTCCTAACCTCACTTTCGCATGGAACGCGATTGCACTGAGCATGTGCAACAAGCCGTTAAACCTCTAGGTGTCCCTAGTAGGAGGAGTGTTGTATCCTGAGGGTTTTCAGCGGATACTACCCACAAAATCTGGTCAAGCTAGTTTTGCAAAATAACTTTGATTCAAACCCTAAGGTTTTGTTTCAGAAAATAACAATTCTATGATCCTAAGTCTAGACTATCGAACCCTTATTTTTCACACCTCGCTTCTTAGTTAACTAAAGATTTTATATGTCTTTACGTGCAGTGCAAATAGTGTCGTTAAGTTCCAGAAGGATCGATTAATGTCATCATGTCACGCAATAAAGCCCTGATAAAATTTTTAAAAGGATCACATAAGTTTTATAAAGAGTTAAGCATTTTTCAAGTTTCGTTTTCCAGTAAAGTTTCAACTTCAGAATTTCTATCTTCCTTAACAGGAAACTAGGTCTTATTTTTCACTCCACCTTTTTCTTGTTTTCATTTCATACGCAACTCTGTGAACGTGCAATAGTCTTTATCATAGAATAAAACCTTTATATCTCCGCTAGAAATATTTTTTTATAAAAGCTATCAGGTTATTTTAAAACAGAGGATATTTTTTAAATACGGAGCCTTAACCACTCCTTTTAAAAGCTATCAGGTTCCTTCGGTTATATCAAGTTCACTACGTTCACGGTTTCGCCAAAACCATTCGTAGCCCTCCGTCATTTCATTTGGGTATTCAGTAGTATTCAAGCTATGCATTTTGGCCAAAGTCAAGGCATAGTGTTTGGTAGCTGCTGGGTTTTCATTTGTTGCATAAGATAGATGAGTTGGTTTGGGACAGTCGTATTATCATTTGACCAAAGTCAGGGGTATATACGGATGGTTTCAAATTGACAAGATAATGACGGGTAGAACTTGACATGTGACTTATGACATTTTGACCAAAGCCAAGGTGATAAGAGCATGGGGCAAAAACTTATATCGGGAATTTCTGAAGAAACTGAAATTTGCAAAGAGATGCATACCATTTTGAGTTTGATGAATGTTGGTAGCATTCCTTCAACATTATCATACGATGATATTTTGATCCCGATCCTACTGTCAGTATATGCTACTCATCAGGATATTCGTCACTTAACGATCAATGCTATAAAACAAGTAGGTGTCAAGAAAGGTGTCAGCGGGGTTACGCCCCCAGAGAAAAGAGGTTATTTAATTAAGGAACTTCGCGAAAGTGTTGGAAAACCTCGCTCGAAGTACCGACACCAGCCTGGCTGAACGGTTAAGCAAGTATTGTACAGTGAGAATAGTCCTGGCTAATTCTTCTTTTATGGTTTGAGGAAGGATTCGAGAAACAGTGGGAGCCATCCAGTTTAGATAAATTAAAAACCACTCTAAACTTGCAAGAGCATCATGATAAAGAGATTTCTTCTCTCTCTCCTAATTGCAGCGAACCTGAAAATGATTGGACTTAAGTTACTTTTAGAGAAAAATATACTGACAGGGCCAAACTATAAAGATTGGCTGCGGAATGTCAAAATGGCTTTGACCTATGACAAATTGGGGTACGTCCTCACCGCTACGGCACCTGCTGTCCCTGGTCCCAAATCCAGTAATGCGGATAAGGAAATCCGCAAAACCTGGGATTTCGATTGCGCGAAAGCCAAGTGAATCGTGCTTGCGTCGATGAACAATGAACATCAGAGGAGGCACGAGGATATGGAACTAGATGCCATATTTCTCCATACAAAGGAAGTTTATGGAGAGCAATCTCGTATAGCAAGATACGAGACCTCTAAGAACTTGTTTCGAGCGAGGTTGGCTGTCGGGTCATCAGTAGGAGAACATGTCCTAAAGATGATCGGCTATATAGAAGAGCTCGCAGACCTTGGGACGATTTTGGATAATGAGCTCTATACAGACCTTATTCTCCAGTCCCTTCCTCCCACCTACACCCAGTTTATCCTGAACTTCAACATTCAAAGAAAAGAAGTTGAACTTCCGGAACTCCTGTACATGATAAGGAGTGCAGAGGGCACTTTGCAGAAGGCAAGGGAAACACCCGCTATGTTTGTTGGCGGTGCTTCTTTTTCCGGGTCCAAGGCTAGGGCCAAAGGAATGAAAAAGAAGGCCGCCCCCAGACCTAGAGGAGGTGTAAGTAAGGTGGGAGGGAAGGGAAAGAAAAAGTTTGCGGTACCAATAGTGGGCCAGGATGAGTGCTTCCATTGTCACAGGAAAGGGCACTGGAAAAAGGATTGCAAGGCGTGGAACGCCAAGAACCAGGAACCGAAGCAAGCTGTGGCTTCGACTTCAGGTGTGTTTGTAATTGAGAATTGTCTGTCAATCAACTCTACTTCCTGGGTATTGGATACTGGATCAGGATCTCATATTTGCAATTCATTGCAGGCACTGAGAAACCGTAGAGTGCTGAAGGAAGGTGATATGACCCTGATGGTTGCTAACGGAGCTAGCGTGGGAGCGTGTCCGTAGGGGATTATCACCTGGGATTGATGAGTGGACACATTTTGGTTTTACATAACTGTTTTTTTGTACCCAGCTTAACGTGTAATATCATATCTGTTTCCTTGTTATCAAATAAAGGTTATGATTTCACGTTTGGAAGTGGTGTTGTTAACATCCACCTTAATCATAGTTTGATTGGGTCCGGTACACTGAAAAACGGTATATATGTGTTAAACCAACTCCAAATTTTCAATGTCCAGAACACACTAAAAAGAAAGTCTCCAGATTTAAATAAAGCTTTCTTATGGCATTGTAGACTGGGTCACATCAATGAGAGAAGGTTGACTAAGTTGCATAAAGAAGGATATTTGGACTCGTTCGAATATCAAACTTATGACACTTGTCAATCTTGTCTCAAAGGAAAGATGACAAAGACTCCTTTTACTGGACATGGAGTAAGAGCGAGCGAGCTCTTAGGACTCATACACAGCGATGTATGTGGTCCAATGTCTACACAGGCAAGAGGTGGTTTTTCCTATTTCATTACTTTCACGGATGATTACTCAAGGTACGGATTCATTTATCTGATGAAACATAAATCCGAGGCTTATGAGAAATTCCAAGAGTATAAGAATGAAGTAGAAAACCAAACCGGCAAAAGTATCAAGACACTAAGATCTGATCGAGGTGGTGAATACTTGAGTGCCGAGTTCCTAGGTTACCTAAAAGAGAAAGGAATTCTCTCTCAGCTTACTCCTCCATACACTCCACAGCATAACGGTGTATCGGAGAGACGGAATCGAACCCTATTAGATATGGTACGATCCATGATGAGTAATGCTGAGTTACCGCGATCTTTTTGGGGTTATGCGCTAGATTCAGTGGCATAACTTCTGAACAGGGCTCCTACCAAGACTGTGCCTACCACCCCATATCAGATGTGGAGTTGGAAGAAACCCCATCTTCAACATATGAAGATTTGGGGATGTCCAGCTTTTGTTAAAAAGCAGCATGTGGACAAGCTCGAGGCACGATCAGTAAAATGTAAGTTTGTGGGATATCCAAAGAACTCCAAGGGATATTATTTCTATTACGTAGAGGAACAAAAGGTTTTTGTTTCTCGTAATGCCCATTTTCTGGGACAGAAGTTTTTAGAAAATGAAATTAGTGGGAGTGAAATAGAACTCGAAGAAATTCCAGAACCACAAACTAATACTGAAAGTTTGGTAGAACAAGTTGTTCAAGAAGAACAGGACATTCCCGCACCCCTCCGCAGGAGTAGTAGGCCGTCTCATCCGCCTGAGAGATACTACGGTTTTCTCATAGATGGGGATAGAGAGGATTGCATCATAGATGATGATGAACCTACTGGCTTCCAGCAGGCAATCCAGAGCGGCGACTCGGTACGATGGCTAGATGCAATGCGGACCGAAATGGAGTCTACACCAACAAAGTATGGACTTTGGACTTTGCTCCAGATGGGGTAAAACCTATAGGATGCAAATGGATCTTCAAGAAAAAGATTGGTGTAGATGGAAAGGTGGAAACCTATAAGGCTAGACTTGTTGCAAAGGGTTTTCGTCAAAGACCTGGTTTGGACTATGACGAAACTTTTTCTCCAGTGGCTATGCTCAAATCCATTCGGGTCCTTCTTGCTATTGCTGCCTTCCATGATTATGAAATCTGGCAGATGGACGTAAAAACGGCTTTTCTGAATGGAAATTTAGAAGAGTGCGTATATATGGATCAGCCAGAGGGTTTCAATTAGAGTGGGAGCAGCGGGAAAGTATGCAAGTTGCTTAAGTCCATTTATGGACTGAAGCAGGCATCGCGGAGTTGGAACATCTGTTTTGATGAAACAGTCAAAGAATATGACTTCATCAAAAATCCAGATGAACCGTGCATATATAGTAAAGTTGTAGCCAGAAGTGTCGTATTCCTCATCTTGTACGTGGATGACAATCTACTGATAGGAAATAACATTCCTTTGCTACAATCTGTCAAAGGATTCTTGTCACACAGGTTCTCCGTGAAAGACCTGGGAGATGCCTCTTACATTCTGGGGATCCAGATCTATCGTGATAGATCCAAGAGGATGTTGGGACTTTCACAGTCCAGGTATATCGACACTGTACAGAAAAGATTCAGTATGAAAGATTCTGAGCGCGGTAATCTACCGGGTTGTCACGGAACCACCCTATCCAAAGAGATGTCTCCCAAGACTGATTTGGAAAGGGAACGCATGTCTATTATACCCTACGCTTCTGCGGTAGGCTCTATAATGTATGCGATGTTGTGCACCAGACCAGATGTAGCTTACGCACTGAGCGTGGTAAGTCGGTATCAGTCAGACCCAGGGGAAATGCATTGGATAGCAGTAAAGAACATTCTCAAGTACATGAGGATGACTAAGGAGATGTTCTTGGTTTACGGCGGGAAAGACCTCAGGTTGTAGGCCTTTGCTAATTCCGACTTCCAGAGTGATAAGGACGATTCCAAGTCCATGTCGGGTTATGTCTTTACCCTCAATGGAGGGGCGGTGTGCTGGAAGAGTTCCAAGCAAGACACCGTTGCTGACTCGACGATGGAAGCGGAGTATATTGCTGCTTGCGATGCCGCAAAAGAAGCAGTCTGGATGAAGAAGTTCCTAACAGAACTTCAGGTGGTTCCTACCATTGTTGATCCAATACCTCTGTATTGCGACAACAACGGAGCTATAGCTTTAGCGAAGGAACCAAGGTCCCATCAGAAGTCCAGACACATCTTTAGGCGGTATCACCTGATCAGGGAGACCATTGATCGTCAGGAGATCGAGGTTCGGAGAGTTGCTACAGAAGAGAACATTGCTGATCCATTCATAAAGGCCCTACCTCAGATTCAATTCGAGAGGCTACTCGAGATCATCGTCTTCGATATGCCAGTACATGGCCCTAGTGCAAGTGGGAGATTGTTAGTGTATATGACCTAGGGGCCATTATTGTATCATACTAGTTTGTATATTACTTAATGGAAGCTTGGGATATTCACATGTAGATAACAGTCTTGCTAAACATGGTAGTATGCTACTTGGTTTTTCTATCTTAATATGTGAGTATATGTATTGATAGAGCTCTTAGTATCTTGCTTGACTACCAGCGTTGTGATGGCAGTCACATTAGTGGGGGCTGGGTAGTCTACAAGCATATCCTTATTCAGGTCCCTAGTCATAGGATTATCGAGACAGGGCATCGATACTCCGGAGTAGACTAGTGTGTACGCTTCCCATCCCAGTTGGGGAGATGGTCTGTCCCACAGCCGTCAGTACGTCGTACTGGAGATAGTATGCAGGTGCTCGTTAGGTTACGGGTACACCGGACAGGACTCACAGGGAACTGTTGGTTGGTTTTATTCCAGTCGTAAGTGAACAGTTCCCAGGTGACATGAGTACAGCATAGTCCGTAGACTTGACACTGCTACTTCGCCTTGAGTGTGTCCCACTATTCTTAGATTGCTACCCTACCACGGCTCAAAGGAGTCGTGCAAACAGGTAGTAGTTGGGTGCAGTCCCGAGCACTTGGAGGCAGTGGCGGTTAGACAGGATTCGTCTCTCCCGGTATTGGGGGTTGAGATCGCGCTGTGTCAGAGAGCCATTACGCAAAGTCCCTGGCCAGGGCAAGCGAGATTTGCTGGTAGGTTCCAGTAGTTTCTCAGGGAGTAATGGGCTTCGCTCCGACACGACTTATACCGCTATTAGGGGACTGACGCTTGCCGCCCCCTAGGCCCGATATGCGATAGTCTTAGACGAAAAGACCGGACTGTATGGAGATTGTCACATCAGACTCAGTAGGAGTTCGGATGGGTTTCCTCATCGGCCTTCATATCGACATCTACGTGGGGACCGTTACGTACAGCTAGTGCCGCTTGCGTTCTGTGGTTAAACCCACTGCCAGCGTAGTAGTCGAGTCTCTAGAGTCCCACGCAGAGAGTTTCCCTACTCCAGGCGAAACGATATAGAGGTCGTATGGTTTTACGACAAGGGTTCGGACGCATAAGTGTGTTTACGCACGTACGACTTTCGGACAGTTTTCACTAGTCGGCTTTGGTTTAAGCCAATTACTAGTATCCGGTTATTGGATTTATACAGTTAAAGTTTTTCCGTGTTTTCACGGATAGGAGGTGCGTTCTCGTAATTGCGCGAGAAGCTTCTAGAAGATGGTGACTAAGGAGGTTAAGGTGGCATATACATTAAATGAGATTAGTGAGTCATATGGATGATTCATCCATGTCATTAATGCATCATAAATGCTTAATGACTCATGGAGATGAATCACCATTAGATATTTATCAAGCATGGTTGTAAATCATTTTCTTTTCTTTTCTTGAAAAACAATAATGCTTGATATATATTATGATAACTCATTTTCTCATTTGATTATTATTCTCACCTTCTCTCTCCTCAAGCTTTCTCTCTTCAAACCCTAATCCTCCCCTCTCATGTTTTGAGTACAAGGATTAGTTAGACTACTTAATCCATAACCCTCACTCTATATCATCTAGGTACTTTGATTAGCACTTAAAGAAACCTAGTTGCCTCAAGTTTAGAAGCAAAGCTTGGAGTAAAGCTCTCGTGGTGGATCGTCTACTACTTGGAGAAGGCCGAGGAGGAGGTGGAGTTCGTAAAGACGAAGGACACGGTTCTTTAGGTATAATCACTTCACATAGTAGTTTAGAACTTCTATGATAGTTGTTAGTTATCGTTTAGCTTCGATTCATGCGGTTAGTCGATGTTTAAGCAAAGAACAAGATTGTTTTTCATATTTCCGCCTCCCCACAAGTCGTGGGGTGTTGTACATCGACATACAGACTAACCTGTACCAGTGTCACGAGAGAACTGCTATCTGACATGAGGTATAATACCATCTGGGAGTTCTCGGTGAGTCCGTCCAGTATACCCAGTCTCCACTGAGCACCCGTATACTATCTCTGATGTCAAACACCAATGGATATGGGATCATCCATCGCCCATCTACATGGGTCGAGAAGCTATACGCTAGTCACTCTGGTATATCGATGCCCTGTCTCGATACACCCATGACTAGGAACATTTGAAGGATGTACTTAGCGACTACACTGTCCCCACTAGTATGATCTGCATCATAGTCATGGTAGTCAAGTACTCATCATAAGGGATTTATGTAACATGTAACAAAGAGACAATCAGAGTACATGTTAAGATAAAGAGCAACCATATA
Source organism: Agapanthus africanus (assembly GCA_030015575.1). NCBI lineage: Eukaryota > Viridiplantae > Streptophyta > Magnoliopsida > Asparagales > Amaryllidaceae > Agapanthus > Agapanthus africanus. Next base: position 289,597,756 of record JASDDO010000012.1, on the reverse strand, counting down.
GCATACTATCATGTTGAGCAAGAAAGTCCTCCATATATATGTCCAAGCATCCACTACAATATACATCGTATGTACAGTAATGGCCTCTAGGACATACATATCACTAACAATAGGAACATCATTTCCTATCAAGAGTATGTCATCCACGTACAAGACGAGGAAGACAACCTTACTCTCTGCCACCTTCTTGTATATACAATGTTCATCTACGTTCTTGATGAAGTCAAACTCTTTGACTACCATATCAAAACAGATGTTCCAACTCCGCGATGCTTGCTTTAACTCGTAGATGGATTTAAGCAGCTTGCACACCTTTCCGCTGCTCCCTTTGTCTATGAAGCCCTCTGGCTGAGTCATGTACACGCACTCCACTAAATCACCATTTAGAAAGGCGGTCTTAACATCCATTTGCCAGATTTCGTAATCCAGGTATGCAGCAATGGCAAGTAGGATCCGGATGGACTTAAGCATAGCCACTGGAGAAAAGGTTTCGTCATAATCCACACGTGGTCGTTGACGAAATCCCTTTGCAATAAGTCAAGCCTTGAAAGTCTCAACTTTTCCATCTACACCAAGTTTCTTATTAAATATCCATTTGCTACCAATGGGTTTTACCCCTTCAGGAGCAACTTCCAAAGTCCATACTTTATTAGTGTACATGGATTCCATCTCATATCGCATTACATCCAGCCATTTCACAGAGTCAACACTCGTGATGGCCTGCTCGAAGCTAGTCGGGTCATCATCTTCCATGATGCAATCCTTGCTCCCACCATCGATGAGAAAACAATAGTATCTCTCAGTTGGATGAGGAACCCTACTAGATCGACGGAGCGGCTGAGGTTCGTCAGGAACTACTGAATCCTCTGGTTCCACCAAATCTTCTGTTGCAGTTTGTGTAGCTGGATCTTCTTCCAGTTCTACCTCCTCGCCACTAATTTCCTTTGCAAGAAATTCCTATTCTAAAAAAGTGGCATGCTGAGCAACAAACACCTTTTGTTCCTCAGGTTGGTAGAAGATATTTCCTCGTGAATGTTTGGAATATCCTACAAACATGCATAGAACAGATCTTACCTCGAGCTTGTCCGGATTTTGCTTTCTAACATAGGTCGGGAAACCCCATATCTTAACAAAATTAAGACACGGTCTCTTCCCCTCCCATATCTCATATGGAGTGGTAGGTATTGATTTGGTTGGAACTCTATTCAATAGGTATATGGCTGTCTCAAGCGCATACCCCCAAAAGGAAATAGGCAACTCAGCAGTGCTCATCATAGAGCGCACCATATCTAATAGGGTGCGATTTCTCCGTTCCGATACATCGTTGTCCTGTGATGTATACGGAGGAGTAAGCTAAGAGAGAATCCCATTTTCTTTTAGATAGTCCAGGAACTCATTGCTCAAGTATTCTCCTCCTTGATCAGATCGAAGGATCTTAATACTTTTACCCGTTTGGTTCTCGACTTCATTTTTATATTCTTTGAATTTCTCAAAAACTTCAGACTTGTGTTTTAACGGGAACACATGTCCGTATCTTGAGAGATCGTCAGTGAATGTAATGAAGTACGAGGAACCATTCCGGGCATGTGTAGACATGGGACCGCATACATCACTATGTATCAGTCCCAAGAGTTCCTTAACTCTTTCTCCGTGTCCACTAAATAGAGTTTTGGTCATCTTTCCTTTGAGACATGAATGGGAAGTTTCATAACATGATAATTCGAACAGATTCAAAAATCCATCTTTATGTAACTTAGCTAGTCGTGTCGCATTGATATGACCTAGTCTACAATGCCACAAGAAGAATTCGTTCATTTCTGATCTCTTTCCTCTTGTGTATGTTTTGTACATTAAAAACCGTGGTTTCATTTAGAACGTATATGTCATTATTTAACGAGCCTGATCCAATCAATTTTTGATTCAGGAAGATGTTCATAACATTATCCTTTACTACAAAATTATATCCTTCTTTACTCAATAAAGAAATTGATATAAGATTGCATATCAGGGTCGGAATGTAATAGCATTTGTTCAGAATCAATGTATTACCATTTGGTAATACAAGGTGATATTCGCCAACTGCTTTGGCTGCAACATTTTCACCATTCCCTACCCTTATGGAATGATCACCCATTCCCAGTTCCCTGCCTTTCCGTAGCTCATCCAACATATTACATATGTGCGATCCTGATCCGGTATCTAATACCCAGTACATAGAGTGAACTGAGAAACAGTTCTCGATAACTAACACACCCGAAGAAGATGCATCAACATGCTTATTCTTCGTTTGGGCGGCGTGGGAATCCGGAATTTCCCCTATTTCCTGCTCGGTCTTATAACAATTATAAGAAAGAACGGAACCAACGTTCCCCTGCTAAGTATAACAAGTGGGTTCGGTCAATACATCCATATTATTATCTTGATTAATGCCTGACATGGTCTCTACCTGGAGAGAGAGAGAAGAAAACACTTTAGCGTATGCTTTTGTAAGATTAGATTGGTTATTATCTTATCTAATCAGGATGGCTCCCACTTTTTTCATCAAATCTTCCTTCAAACCCTAAAAGGTAAGACTAGCCAGGATTGATTACACCTTACAAGTTCGCTAATCTTTCGGCCAGGCCAGTGTTGGTACTTTGAGGGAGGTTCCCCGTGCTTTCGCACGGACCTAATTAAAATAAACCTCCTTTTTCCATAGGCATAACCCCGTTAACACCTTTCTAGACACCAACTTGATCGGCTAATTAACATGTGTAAAACTCTTCCAGGAGTAACTCTTACTCGCAGTGGGTATCGGGATCCAACTATCTCATAGAAGGTATGCAATCTCATTGCAAATTACAACACTTGAAATTCCCGATAATATCTTTTGCCTCTAGCGTCTTATGACCTTAACGGAGGTCAACAAACCATAGGCTACTAGTCAAGTTCAACCCGTCATTTCCTGATTGAATTAAACCTACCCGCACGACCCTTGACGGAGGTCAACAAGGTCGCACGAATACCCTAAAACAATCGCATCACATGCAACAGATGAATACTAGTCAGCTACCGCACACTACGCCTTGACGGAGGTCAACAAATATAGCACGAATACTGAGTAGGACCTATCTGAAATTAAGGAGGGCTTGTAAGTCGATGTACAACACCCCACGAGTTGCGGGGAGGCGGAAATATGAAAAACAATCATTTTGTTTGAACTTAACATCGACTAACGGAAGAATCTTTGCTAAACTATAACTAACGTATACATATTAGTTGTTAACTACTATGAGAAGTGATTATACCTAGTGAATCAAGTCCTTCATTTTTTCGTTATCAACCTCCTCCTCGGCCTCCTCTACGTAATAGACGATCCACCCGAGAGCTTCTATTCCAACCTTCACCTCTAATCTTGAGGTAACTAGGTTTCTTTAGTTGCTAATCAAAGGTACCTAGGTGATATAGAGTGAGTTTATGGATTAATTAGTCTATCTAATCCTTGATCTCAACACATGAGAGGGGAGGATTAGGGTTTGAAGAGAGAGAGCTTGAGGAGAGAGAAGGTGAGCAAGAGAATGATATGGGATAATGATCTCTCTTGAATATATGAAGCATACTGATTTATCAAATTAATAAATAAAATGATTAATCATCATGCTTCATTAATTCAAGATGTGTGATTCACTACATGAGTCATTAACCATTTAATGATGCATTAATGACATGGATGAATCACACAAATGAGTCACTAAAGCAATAAATGCTAATGCCACCTAAAGCCTCAAGTCACTATACTTCTAGAAGCTTCCCTCCAAATTACGAGAACGCTCCTCCTATCCGTTGAAACTTGGAAAAACTTTAGACTGTATAAATCCAATAACCCGATACTAGAATCTGGCTTAAACCAAAGCCGGCTAGTAAAAACTTTCCGAACGTCGTGCGTGCGTTTAAACACGTATGCGTCCGAACCCTTGTCGTAAAACCATACGACCTCTATATCGTTTGGCCTGGAGCAGGGAAACTCTCTGTGTGGGACTCTAAAGACTCGACTACTACGCTGGCAGTGGGTTTAACCACAGACCGCAAGCGGCACTAGCTGTACGTAACGGTCCCCAGGTAGATGTCGATAAGAAGGACGATGAGGAAACCCATCCGAACTCCTACCGAGCCTGATATGACAATCACCGTACAGTCCGGTCTGTTCGTCTAAGACTATCGCATATCGGGCCTAGGGGGCGGCAAGCGTCAGTCCCCTAATAGCGGTATAAGTCGTGTCGGAGTGAGGCCCATTACACCTTGAGAAACTAATGGAACCTACCAGTAAATCTCTCTTGCCCTGGCCAGGGACTTTGCATAATGTCTCTTTGATTCAGCGCGATATCAACTCCAAATACTGGGAGAGACGAATCCTATCAAACCGCCACTGCCTCCAAGTGCTGGGGACTGCACCCAACTTCTACCTGTTTGCACGACTCCTTTGAGTCGTGGTAGGGTAGCAATCTAAGAACAGTGGGACACACTCGAGGTGAAGTAGCAGTGTCAAGTCTGCGGATTATGCTGTACTCATGTCACCTCGGAACTGTTAACTGACGACGGGTATAATACCAACCAACAGTTCCCCGCAAGTCCTGTCCGGTGTACCCGTAACCTAACGAGCACCTGTATACTATCTCCAGTACGATGTACTGACGGCTGTGGGACAGACCATTTCCCCAACTGGGATGAGAAGCGTACACACTAGTCTACTCTGGAGTATCGATGCCCTGTCTCGATAATCCAACGACTAGGGACCTGGAAAAGGATGTGCTTGTAGACTACCCAGCCCTCACTAGTTTGACTGCCATCACAACACTGGTTGTCAAGCAAGATCCTAAGGGCTCTATCAATACGTATACTCACATATTAAGATAGATAAAACCAAGTAGCATACACCATGTTTAGCTAGACTGTTATATAACTGTGAATGTCCCAAGCTTCCATTAAGTAATATACAAGCTAGTATGTTACAATAATGGCCCCTAGGGCATATACACTAACAATCTCCCACTTGCACTAGGGCCATGTTCTGGCATATCGAAGACCGATGATCTCGAGTAGCCTCTCGAACTGAATCTGAGGTAGGGCCTTTGTGAATGGATCAGCACTGTTCTCTTCAGTAGCAACTCTCCGGACCTCGATCTCCCGGCGATCTATGATCTCCCTAATCAGGTGATACCGCCTCAAGATGTGTCTGGACTTCTGATGGGACCTTGGTTCCTTCGCTAAAGCTATAGCTCCGTTGTTGTCGCAATACCGACGTATTGGATCAACAATGGTAGGAACCACTTGAAGTTCTGTTAGGAACTTCTTCATCGAGACCGCTTCTTTTGCGGCATCGCAAGCAGCAATATACTCCGCTTCCATCGTCGAGTCAGCAACGGTGTCCTGCTTGGAACTCTTCCAGCACACCGCCCCTCCATTGAGGGTATAGACATAACCTGACATGGACTTGGAATCGTCCTTATCACTCTGGAAGCCGGAATCAGCAAAAGCCTCCATCTTGAGGTCCTTTCCGCCGTAAACCAAGAACATCTCCTTAGTCCTTCTTAGGTACTTGAGAATGTTCTTTACTGCTATCCAGTGCCTCTCCCCTGGGTCTGACTGATACCGGCATACCACGCTCAGTGCGTAAGCAACATCTGGTCTGGTGCACAACATCGCATACATTATAGAGCCTACCGCTGAAGCGTAGGGTATAATAGACATGCGTTCCCTTTCCAAATCAGTCTTGGGAGACATCTCTTTGGAGAGGGTGATTCCGTGACAAGCCGGTAGATTACCGCACTTAGAATCTTCCATACTGAATCTTTTCAGTATAGTGTTGATATACCTGGACTGAGAAAGTCCCAACATCCTCTTGGATCTATCACGATAGATCCAGATCCCAAGAATGTAAGAGGCATCACCCAGGTCTTTCATGGAGAACCTGTGTGACAAGAATCCTTTGACAGATTGTAGCATAGGAATGTCATTTCCTATCAATAGAATGTCATCCACGTACAAGAAGAGGAATACGACAGTTCGTGCTACAACTTTACTATATATACATGGTTCATCTGGATTTTTGATAAAGTCATATTCTTTGACTGTTTCATCAAAACAGATGTTCCAACTCCACGATGCCGGCTTCAGTCCATAAATGGACTTAAGCAACTTGCACACTTTCCCGCTGCTCCCACTCTGATTGAAACCCTCTGGCTGATCCATATAGACGCACTCTTCTAAATTACCATTCAAAAAAGCCGTCTTTACGTCCATCTGCCAGATCTCATAATCATGGAAGGCAGCAATAGCAAGAAGGACCCGAATGGATTTGAGCATAGCCACTAGAGAAAAAGTTTCGTCATAGTCCAAACTAGGTCTTTGACGAAAACCCTTTGCAACAAGTCTAACCTTATAGGTTTCTACCTGTCCATCTACACCAATCTTTTTCTTGAAGATCCATTTGCATCCTATGGGTTTTACCCCATCTGGAGCAAAGTCCAAAGTCCATACTTTGTTGGTGTACATGGACTCCATTTCGGTACGCATTGCATCTAGCCATCATTCCGATTCGCCGCTCTGGATGGCCTGCTGGAAGCTAGTAGGTTCATCATCATCAATGATGCAATCCTCTCTATCCCCATCTATGAGAAAACCGTAGTATCTCTCAGGCGGATGAGACGGCCTACTTCTCCTGCGGAGGGGTGCGGGAATGTCCCGTTCTTCTTGAACTACTGGTCTTACCAAACTTCCAGTATTAGTTTGTGGTTCTGGAATTTCTTCCAGTTCTATTTCGCTCCCACTTGTTTCCTTTTCTATAAACCGCTGTTCTAGAAAATGCGCATTACGAGAAACAGAAACCTTTTGTTCCTCTGCGTAATAGAAATAATATCCCTTGGAGTTCTTTGGATATCCCACAAACTTACACATTACTGATCGTGCCTCGAGCTTGTCCACATGTTGCTTTTTAACAAAAGCTGGACATCCCCATATTTTCATATGCTGAAGATGGGGTTTCTTCCCACTCCATATCTGATATGGCGTGGTAGGAACAGTCTAGGTAGGTGCCCTGTTCAGAAGATATGCTGCCGATTCTAGCGCATAACCCCAGAAAGATCGCGGTAACTCAGCATTACTCATCATGGAACGTACCATATCTAATAGGGTTCGATTCCGTCTCTCCGATACACCGTTATGCTGTGGAGTGTATGGAGGAGTAAGCTGAGAGAGAATTCCTTTCTCTTTTAGGTAACCTAGGAACTCGGCACTTAAGTATTCACCACCTCGATCAGATCTTAGTGTCTTGATACTTCTGCCGGTTTGGTTTTCTACTTCATTCTTATACTCCTGGAATTTCTCAAAAGCCTCGGTTTTATGTTTCATCAGATAAATGAATCCGTACCTAGAGTAATCATCCGGAAAAGTAATGAAATACGAAAAACCACCTCTTGCATGTGTAGACATTGGACCACATTCATCGCTGTGTATGAGTCCTAAGAGCTCTCTCGCTCTTACTCCATGTCTAGTGAATGGAGTCTTTGTCATCTTTCCTTTGAGACATGATTGACAAGTGGCATAAGTTTGATATTCGAACGAGTCCAAATATCCTTCTCTATGTAACTTAGTTAACCTTGTCTCATTGATGTGACCTAGTCTACAATGCCATAAGAAAGCCTTATTTAAATCCGGAGACCTTCTTTTTAGTGTGTTCTGGACATTGAAAATCTGTAGTTGATTTAAGACATATATACCGTTATCCAGTGTACCGGACCCAATCAAACTATGATTAAGGTGGATGTTAACAACATCACTTACAAACATGAAATCATAACCTTTATTTGATAATAAGGAAACTGATATGATATTACACGTTAAGCTAGGTACACAAAAACAGTTATGTAAAACCAAAACGTGTCCACTTGTCAATCCCAGATGATAATCCCCTACGGACATAGCTCCCACGATAGCTCCGTTATCAACCATCAGGGTCATATCACCATCCTTCAGCACTCTACGGTTTCTCAGTGCCTGCAATGAATTGCTTATATGAGATCTTGATCCGGTATCCAATACCCAGGAAGTAGAGTTGATTGACAGACAATTCTCAATTACAAACACACCTGAAGTCGAAGCCACAGCTTTATTTGGTCCCTGGTTCTTGGCGTTCCACGCCTTGCAATCTTTCTTCCAGTGCCCTTTCCTATGACAATGGAAGCACTCATCCTGGGCCACTACTGGTACCGCAATCTTTTTCTTTCCCTTCGCTCCCACCTTATAAACACCTCCTCTAGGTTTGGTGGCGGCCTTCTTCTTCCTTACTTTGGCCCTAGCTTTGGACCCAGAAGAAGAAGCACCGCTAACAAACATAGCGGGTGTTTCCCTTACCTTCTGGATTTTTCCAATCTGGTGAATGAAAAAATGACAAGGTGCCCTCTGCACTCCTCAACATGTTAAGGAGTTCTGGAAGTTCAACTTCTTTTCTTTGAATGTTGAAATTCAGAATAAACTGGGCGTAGGTGGAAGGAAGGGATTGGAGAATCAAGTCTGTATAGAGCTCATTATCCAATGTCGTCACAAGGTCTGCGAGCTCTTCAATATAGCCAATCATCTTTAGGACATGTTCTCCTACCGATGATCCGACGGCCAACCTCGCTCGAAACAAGTTCTTTGAGGTCTCGTATCTTGCTATACGAGATTGCTCTCCATAAAGTTCCTTTGTATGGAGAAATATAGCATCAAGATCCATATCCTCGTGCCTCCTCTGATGTTCATTGCTCATCGAGGCAAGCACGATGCACTTGGCCTTCGCGCAATCATACTCCCAGGTTTTGCGGATTTCCTTATCCGCATTACTGGATTTGGGACCTGAGACCGCATGTGCCGTAGCGGTGAGGACATACCCCAACTTTTCATAGGTCAAAGCCATTTTGACATTCCGCAGCCAATCTTTATAGTTTGGCCATGCCAGTATATTTTTTTCTAAAAGTAACTTAAGTCCAGTCATTTTCAGGGTCGCTGCAAGTAGGAGAGAGAGAAGAAACACTTTAGCATGATGCTCTTGCAAGTTTAGAGTGGTTTTTAATTTATCTAAACTTGATGACTCCCACCGTTTCTCGAATTCCTCCTCAAACCAAAAAGGAAGAACTAGTCAGGACTATTCTCACTGTACAATACTTGCTTAACCGTTCAGCCAGGCTGGTGTCGATACTTCGAGGGAGGTTTTCCAACCCTTTTGCGAAGTTCCTTAATTAAATAACCTCTTTTCTCTGAGGGCGTAACCCCGCTGACACCTTTCTCGGCACCTACTTGGTTTATAGCATTGATCGTTAAGTGACGAATCTCCTGTTGAGTAGCATATACTCACAGTAGGATCGGGATCCAAATATCATCGTATGATATTGCTGAAGGAATCCTACCAACATTCATCAAACTCCAAATGGTATGCATCTCTTTGCAAATTTCAGTTTCTTTAGAAATTCCCGATATAAATTTTTGCCCCATGCACTTATGACCTTGGCTTTGGTCAAAATGTCATAAGTCACATGTCAAGTTCTACCCATCATTAATTTGTTAATTTGAACCCATCCGTATATACCCCTGACTTTGGTCAAATGATAATACGACTGTCCCAAACTAACTCATCTATCTATGCAACAAATGAATACCCAGCAGCTACCAAACACTATGCCTTGACTTTGGGCAAAATGCATAGCTTGAATATTACTGAATACCCAAATGAAAGGACGGAGGGCTACAAATTGTTTTGGCGAAACCGTGAACGTAGAGAACTTGATATGACCGAAGGAACCTGAGAGCTTTTAAAAGGAGTGGTTAAAGCTCCGCAATTAAAAAATATCCTTTGTTTTAAAATAACCGAGTGGTTTCTTTTAAATTGTTCTAACGATTCAAGTTTGGTTTATTTTATTTGCATTAATAGTAATGCGTCCCATCATTAACCTATCATTGCAGAAAACAACGAAAATACAACGACCTCTTATGTCATCCGCATTCGCCACTGGGTCCCGTCATCACCCGTTAGGTTACTTAACTAACGATAGAGCGGGGGCTGGGCTAGCGCGGGTATAAAACATAACTGACGTCTAAATAGCTATCATATATAGATATTGTACATTCGTCTGACGCAATAATAGACATTCCCGATCACAGATGAACATTATTGGATATACAAGCAATCCACGTTTCTTTTGAGCCTGCAACGAAAGACGGATTACACAGTTGTGAAGAATAGCCATTACCCCACCCTAGACCCCTACGGGTACGGCAATCTACCCGCCATGTACCCGAAGTGGAGCGGTTTCCCTCAACAACGTGAGTAGGCCACTAAACACTTCAAAGTACCCGATAGTTTGTGCACCCCACCTTGGGTCTATCCTATGAGCAAAAAACAGTAAAATGAAATAATACAACGGTGGCTACAACCGCAACCTAGATGTGCCCCCCAAAATAATATTACAACATATTACAATTACATCGAATGAATGAATATTAAATTCCATCTCAAACCCCGGCTAATCATCACAACAATCCAATCATGTTCATAATCACAAACAGTAAAATCATTACAGAAATTTGCAACCCCCTGCCAACCGACATACTAGCAGTTAGGGGAGGTTTACGAACACATTATACAGTTCACAGATATAATCAAATTAGCAAACATCATATAATTTCGATCGAGCAAACACTTTAGATTCTACTCCAAGACTTCTCTGTGCACCTGAGACTTGAGCAGAAAATAAACATTCCTGAAAAGACAAAATATTCACAGATGAGTTACTGGGGGAAACTGGGCTGAATCGGCTTCAACTCGGCCGCGGATCCGCGGAGGATCGGTGGGATCGGCCGCGGTTCTGCGGCTGTTTAGCCGATTCATGCACCCAATTTTTTCCAGTATTCTTATATTTCCCTGCTTGTAATTTTATAGGTCCCTGAAAAATTTTTAGACCTCGATTTAAATTCGACAGAAACTTGGTGAATACGATATTTTTTCCGGTTCGTTTTGCGTTCGAAATTGTAACGACTTTGCTAATAAGTTAATTATTGTTTAGCGAGGCTCTGATACCACTGTAAGTCGATGTACAACACCCCACGAGTTGCGGGGAGGCGGAAATATGAAAAACAATCATTTTGTTTGAACTTAGAATCGACTAACGGAAGAATCTTTGCTAAACTATAACTAACATATACATAGGAGTTGTTAACTACTATGAGAAGTGATTATACCCAGTGAATCAATTCCTTCGTCTTTTCGTTATCATCCTCCTCCTCGGCCTCCTCTACATAATAGACGATCCACCCGAGAGCATCTATTCCAAGCTTCACCTCTAATCTTGAGGTAACTAGGTTTCTTTAGTTTCTAATCAAAAGCACCTAGGTGATATAGAGTGAGGTTATGGATTAATTAGTCTATCTAATCCTTGATCTCAACACATGAGAGGGGAGGATTAGGGTTTGAAGATAGAGAGCTTGAGGAGAGAGAATGTGAGCAAGAGAATGATATGAGATAATGATCTCTCTTGAATATGAAGCATAATGATTTATCGAATTAATAAATAAAATGATTAATCATCATTATTCATTAATTCAAGATGTGTGATTCACTACATGAGTCATTAACCATTTAATGATGCATTAATGACATGGATGAATCACACAAATGAGTCACTAAAGCAATAAATGTTAATGCCACCAAAAGCCTCAAGTGACCATACTTCTAGAAGCTTCCCTCCAAATTACGAGAACGCCCCTCCTATCCGTGAAAACACGGAAAAACTTTAGACTGTATAAATCCAATAATCCGATACTAGAATCTGGCTTAAACCAAAGCCGGCTAGTAAAAACTGTCCGAAAGTCGTACGTGCGTTTAAACACGTATGCGTCTGAACCCTTGTCGTAAAATCATACGACCTCTATATCGTTTCGTCTGGAGTAGGGAAACTCTCTGTGTGGGACTCTAAAGACTCGACTACTACGCTGGAAGTGGGTTTAACCACCGACCGCAATCGGCACTAGCTGTACGTAACGGTCCCCAGGTAGATGTCGATAAAAAGGCCGATGAGGAAACCCATCCGAACTCCAACTGAGCCTGATGTGACAATCACCGTACAGTCCGGTCTGTTCGTCTAATACTATCACATATCGGTCCTAGGGGGACGGCAAGCGTCGGTCCCCTAATAGCGGCATAAGTCGTTTCGGAGTGAAGCCCATTACATCTTGAGAAACTACTGGAACCTACCAGTAAATCTCTCTTGCCCTGGCCAGGGACTTTGCGTAATGGCTCTCTGACACAGCGCGATATCAACTCCCAATACCGGGAGAAACGAATCCTATCTAACCGCCACTGCCTCCAAGTTCTCGGGACTGCACCCAACTGCTACCTGTTTACATGACTCTTTTGAGCAGTGGTAGGGTGGTAATCTAAGAACAGTGGGACACACTTGAGGCGAAGTAGCAGTGTCAAGTCTGCAGACTATGCTGTACTCATGTCACCTGGGAACTGTTAACTGACGACGGGTATAATACCAACCAACAGTTCCCCGCGAGTCCTATCCGGTGTACCCGTAACCTAACGAGCACCTGTATACTATCTCCAGTACGACGTACTGACGGCTGTGGGACAGACCATCTCTCCAACTGGGATGAGAAGCGTACACACTAGTCTACTCCGGAGTATCGATGCCCTGTCTCGATAATCCTACGACTAGGGACCTGGAAAAGGATGTGCTTGTAGACTACTCAGCCCCCACTAGTGTGACTGCCATCACAACGCTGGTAGTCAAGCAAGATCCTAAGGGCTCTATCAATACGTATACTCACATATTAAAATAGATAAAACCAAGTAGCATACTACCATGTTTAGCAAGACTGTTATATAACTGTGAATATCCCATGCTTCCATTAAGTAATATACAAGCTAGTATGATACAATAATGGCACCTAGGGCATATACACTAACAGGGCTATGACAGGTTTTTATGAAAACCTTTTGTGTAATGAACTTGCTATCGTTATAGAAACAAGTGATTTTTGAAAAGGAGTGTTTTTGAGGCTTTTACTAGTTTCTCTAAAGAGCTCACTCCCGATGAAAGGATCTCGGCTCTTTCCTTATCGAATAAGGTGCAGGATATTTCAAAAATACCGCTAGGCAAAGCAAGAACTATAGTAGTAATCAAAAATAAAACCGAGTGAGTTGTAGCATCTGCTAGTTTCGCTAATGAGGCCACTCACGATGAAGGGATCTCGGCTCATTCCTTATCGAATAAGGTGCTGGATATTGTCACGGCCCGAAATGGCACGTGACTGTCACTTGAATCATGTGAAGTCTATACGACCCCACCTAATTCAAGTAAGCCAAAAGCCCAGAAATCTAAACCATTTAAAAAGAAGAGAAGAAAAACTTGTTTTAAGCCAGTGGTTTTAACACAATAAATAGCATTAAACATTTAAAAGAAACATCATATTTTCCCGAAAATTTCGGCTGAGTCTCTTTTGTAAATAATGGCCCCAAAACGGGTACAACACAAGAAATACATAATAATGAATAACGGCATCCCAAAACGGGAGCTAGCACTTCGCCAATTGGAGGACACAACCACGTAATGCAATATAATATACAACGCCGAATGGCGAGGATCAAAACTCAGCAAGAAAACCAACATCCTCAAGAAAACCAGAGAAAACTATAATAATACAGCACGCGACTCGAAGGCCGAAATAATATACATACTGGTCATCTAAGTCTATAAATTAATACAAGTCTGGTTGATGAAATTTACTAGATACAACTGAAATAAATAAAGTACAACGGCGGTCACGATGCAAGTGAACCCACCTACCAAAGAAATCACACAGAAGGAAGCAGTGTGCCAGCAAGCCGCAATGAAACCTGTATGGCCAAACCTGCAAGAAACTGTGGCACAACAGGGGTGAGTTGCCAACTCGTGAGTAGAAAACATCACTGAGACGAAATCGCATATATGACTCTCTCCTAGGTCATACCATAATATCCTCATAATATATATATATATATATATATATATATATATATATATATATATACACCTGAAGCAGCTAAAAATGGCGAGGTAAACAGCTAAACATAAGTGTAATACCAAGTGCTTCTGTCAGTGCCTTGGGTAGCAACATATCACATATATAATGTACGAATGCATTATGAATGAAACAGAATTCATTTTAAATAGGAAAACTATTTTCATATATCTGTGATATTTTTTGTATAAAAACCGAAATATCATCAATGAAATCAACAGAGAATCCGTGTCAAGTATTGACACAAAATATATATCCCAATATCTCAATATCTCGGGCTCCGCATGAACATGATCGGCCCATAACCATCTCAATCTCAATATCTCAATATTTCAACATCTCGGCCTAAGCATGAACAGGATCAGCCCATGGGCTTCGCATGATCAGGATCGGCCCATATCATCAAATCTCAATATCTCAATACCTCTCTATCTTGGGCTCCGCATGAACATGATCGGCCCGTAACTATCTCAAAATCGAGAAAACATCATATCAAGGAAAACCACATCTTTCTCTTTAAAACAAATCATAAGTTTATAAACATTCACATGCGGTTTCCCAAATCCAGAAATCTCATCAAAGATCCGAAATCTCAAAATCACGAGTCAGTAAATAGTGAATATCAGCATAAAGCTCCACGATATCGCATGATAAATGAATACATATACATGCATGGTATTTAAGCAAAGAATGCAATATCTAAACTAGCTTAGTAATTAGATATCGGAATTATCTACAAGCAGTTATATACATGAAGTAATATTTTCTACAGTGTACGTGACATGGAAATTACCAATGATGATGTGTGTGAGCCGGCAAGCAAGTGTACGTGGAGCATACGCATCATCGGTAACGGTGCTGGTGTCCTGACAGCATGGGTTCATAATAACAAAGGAAATCACAAGTATAAGCATGCAATGCGATAAGAACAACATAAATATATATGGAAAAGATATAGTAACCGCAACATATAAGAATATACCTTTATATATATACGAGCCATACCATTTTGGCATTTGAAATAACACAAAACGTGGTTAATAGAAAATAGGGGCTACGGTGTTTTTAAGAAAAGGAACGTCCTTTGAAATATCTGTAGTATCCCTCGGCCTGTCTTTAAAATACTCACGATTCGGTAGTTTGAAAATAAGTATGACTCGAGCCCAGTCTAACATCTACCTGATAACTACAGGACTTATCGAAAGGTAAGGGAAACCACCTAAAGTCCGAGTCGGTATATCTAGTAGTCGGCGACTCCGCCTCAATAGCGTGACGTACAGTGAAATATATAATACGACATCCTCGAATCAAGAGTGCGGATCAATTATCATATCAATGCCTCGTACGGTAAAATCCATCGTACGGAATCCCAAATCGGGATACGGGTCAAATATCACATATACCTCATTGTTTATCTGGTAACATTATTATCATATCCTGAATTAGGGGCACCGTTCTAAATCTAGAACATACCAATATCATCAAACATTCATCCGCGTGTGTATGAAAATACATCGTCCATCGATCCACTAATATATCATGTCGTATCTCATAACACGACCCAAAACACATAACCGATCTCACGGCATCATGCCCGATCATATCGATTCATCTCCAAGTACAATATTATATCCTCATCATCCGTGTATACGTATGTGTGTGTGTGTGTGTCAACACATCCCCACACACACACACACACACATATATATATATATACAAATAAATATATACACCAACAACATATCACGTGTGTGCATGTGTGTGTATATCTACTTTTACCCTAGGGTTTCGAAACTATAAAAACTAAACTAAAAACGCGTTCATCCAACTACACTAAATCCAACCAAAAGTCACCTAAAGCATTTCTTGCTAAGTATACACATCTCATAAAACACATATGTATAAATATATGTTATAACGCGCCATATCCTATGAAATTGCGGGAGTGTTATACGCCATCCACCCGACTTCCTCCCTAGATATATATCTACTCACCTGGGCGCCTCGGCTAATCTGATCTGATTTCTGCTCTGTCATTTCCGCGCCACGTCTGATGCCCCTGCACCCGATCCTAGGAACGTACTCAAGGAAATAAGAGAATAATATAAATAGTCGCGGACACAAACAATATAAGTCAACCACGCGCATTATTTCGACGTGCACACACTTGGTGCACGAAACGCGCCGCGACAACGCCACAAACCACAACTAGGGTCGCAATACGTCGCAAATACCAAATCAAAAACCCAATCGCACCAATCGTGCGTTCACAACGCACTAATTATTATATGAAATAGGGTTTAAATCATCAAAACCTTAAAATTGATCAAATCGATTTATTTCAAGAAACCTAGTAAACATCAATTTCCATTTTGAATCAAAACTTGATGTGTTAATAAATCTAGTGGCCAAAATGCTCACTAAATATCTTAATTAAGTCACACCAACCATAACTAAATTTTAATTTCATCTCATTACATTAATCCTAAAAACCTACTTTGCTAAATATCTTAATTATAAAAATTTTACAATAACAATTAGCAAACTAGCAATCAGTTTAGCTTTTACATGTCTTAAGATGTTAAATATATCACACAACCATAATCCAAATACTCAAAACCCTAAAGTGAATTCAAACCCTATTCTTGAATTTCAAAATTTGAAATTAAAACCTAATTAAGCATCTAATTAGCATATATTGAAGTATTATAGCAACAATTATACAATTTGGTTAGGATTTATACATCACAAACAAGGGATCTAGCTTGCAATTTAGCCTCCCAAACTTGCTTCTATGCTCCAAGATCCATACTAGAGTAGCCAAGGGAAAATGGGTAAAGATTGGATTTGGAGTTTATGGGATTTTTGAAGAAATTTTTTAAGAGAAATTGAGGTGAAGAAATGGAGTGCTGCCATGGGGAAAGGCTCAGCCAGATTTTTGAGGGGGAAGAAAGAGTGTGAGGTGAGGAAAAATACCAAGTAAAGAAAGTCCCAAGTCAACGCAAACCCATACCTCTTTTCTTATTCTTTTCTTTTAAATTTTCTTTTCCTTTTCTTTTCTCTTGACTTTTGAAGTGGGGAATGGGGGAGATTGGGGCAGCTTGGATTCGGCCAAGGTGGGAAATGGGGTGTGTGTGGGTTTTTGTAGAAATTTCCATGTCAAGAAAACCCCTTCAAAACTCATTACTTCATCTTACATCAATCTTTTCCATTTTATTTTATTTTATTTCAAATTCCCTTTAACTTTTCTATACAAATAACTAGAACCATCCAAATATTTTTCTATGAAAGAACATGATACAATATGTGCTTAGATGTGTCAAGGTGCACTAAACTTGTATTAAAACATTCTAATTTGTAATTATCACTAATTAAATATATTAGTGAAAGCTTAAAATAATATTTAAAATAATTAATTACGGAAAATATTTAGTAAACTGGAAATTTTATAAGTGACCCATTAAATACCAAATCCTAGCAATT
The DNA here is from genome assembly GCA_030015575.1 of Agapanthus africanus. NCBI lineage: Eukaryota > Viridiplantae > Streptophyta > Magnoliopsida > Asparagales > Amaryllidaceae > Agapanthus > Agapanthus africanus. Next base: position 289,580,200 of record JASDDO010000012.1, on the reverse strand, counting down.
ACATAGATAGAATAGGTATATTTAATTCCATTTTGAATATAAATATATCTTGGTTTTTACGGAAAACACCAATTATTTTACCGATTATCGGATTTTTCACCTAAACGATTTTCAAAATGTTACAGATATTCTACAAGGAATACCGCTATGCAAAGCAAAAACTAGAGCTACCCTTTTTGAAAATTTTATTCTACAACATCTTTTAAGTTTTTTTATTTCATTAATCTCATTAATGAATTCCCATCATTTATGCTTTCTAAGCATGGCAGAAGAAACGAAAATACTACATACACTTATACCATCCGCATTCGCCACAGTGTCCCGTTATGCACCGTTAGGTTACTTAACTAACGGCATGCCGGGACGGGACTAGCGCGGGTGAAAAACATAAGCAACGTTTACTATATATCATATATACAATAATAAAGCATTCGTCTCACGCATATAAAACAATCACATCACAGAATATTAGCAGCAGAAGATAACATATGAAATATTGGATATACTAGGAGGTCCATGTTTTTTTTGAGCCTGTATAAAACACGGATTCCACGGTCGCGATGAATAGCCAAACCCACATCCCTAGACCCCAACGAGAGCGGAAAGAAACCCTACCAATTCGAGGTTTAGGAGACCCGGTCTCGACTCCTCGAGATGGCCTCCCACTGGACCCTAGAACTCGGTGACTTGTGCTCCCCTCCTTGGGTCTATCCTAATGCGGAAAAGTAAATAATATAGAATGGTGACATCATCCTCAACCCGGAAGTGCCCCAATAAATGAATATTACATACAATGAATTTTACATGAATGAAAATAAAAACCCTCATCTCACATAAAACCCCCGACTATTCAAAACACGACGATCCAATATAACATATCACATCAACACATAACATCACATGTCATCAACGTAAGTAAATATGCGTATCCCAATTGTTGTTGATGTATAGCAACAAAACCGGCAATACACCACATATTACACTTACGGTCGTAGAAAAGAAAGTGAAAAACTACAACATTTGGAATCCACAATCACCTTAGGCATCATAAACCCGAAATATCACATATTACGGATTTCATGCCTAACTATATGAATTCCACATATTGTATCACATTCCAGATAACTAGACAATGTTAAACTTTCCGATCGAATAAACAAACACCGAAAATTTCCCAAATAGCTCAACACTTGAGCGGAGTTCAAAAGGTCCCAGAACATGCCACTGCTCCTATGAACCAGCCGTAGAAGGGTCAACCAATGCCTCACATGTGGCACCACTGAACTACCACAAACCCTAGGGTTTAGTGGCGATTCTAATGGTCATATAATCGAGTTAAGGTTTCGTTCTTCAAGAGGGTTCACAGAATCGCTTGCATGATTTTCTGAAAGTTTTAAACTAAGGAAAAATCCAACACTTGGAAAAATTTCTAGCAAGGGAAAAAGTAATCTATTGATATCCGTTCGAACTTTTTAACACCATCTAAATAACCCGAAAATAAACTAGAATTACGAATACGAAACAGTCCGAGTTCCCTATGTAGAAAATTATCATATGCAATTTTAGCAAAAACAAACAACACGTGAAACTCTAAAACCCAGAGACTGGAACACAACCAAAATTTGAAGCCAAAACTCCAAAATCCACCCGAGATGGCCTGATTTAAGCCTATTGTGGCCGGCCAAAACTTCTCAAAAGCTCTCTAAATTTTGGTGATGTTTATGTTATATCACATATAACATTCTGAACTTGTTTAAAAAATATTTATAGCATTTTTCAAATTCGACAGAAACTAGGTAATTTGGTTTCAAGTTTCGGATTCATTTCGGTTACGTAATCTAATAAGATCTGTCTAATTCTCAAGCTTGGCTTATAGGATTATTTATTATGATAGCAAGGTTTCGGGTGGCATCATCCATGCCAATTTAAAAAAAATTCAAGTTTAAACAACCCTAAAACAAGATCTTTGACTAGAGAATCAAACTAGAAACAACAAGTAAACAAATTTACATCTAAGTGATAGGGATTACAACCTTTGTAATCTATTCCTTCGCTTCATAAGCTCCTCGTTGAGGTCTCTTCGCTGCGATCATCAAGCTCCCGGACTCTTGAGAGGCTCCATGAAGTGAATGATGCATCCTTGCTTGAAGTCTTCACTATCAAAGATGATCTACGTTGAGGAGTCACAAACCCAAGCTATCTCTTCACTAATTAGGGATTAGTGAAGCTAACACACTAATCTATATGGATAGTATAGAAGAGAATGATGAAGTAGGAATTTTTCTCTCATTTGTTTTCTATTTCTCACAATCTTTCATCACAAGATCAAAAGCTACAAAGCTTTTGCAATGAGGAGGAAGAAGATGAAGCAAGAAAGTGATGAAATGAATTATTGTTGAGGTTAGAAATGCAACCAAGAGTTAAGCATGTCATGCTAAACCCTTGTAGAGAATTAACCATGGGAAAGTGGTTACGGTTAGGTCAACAAATATATTAGAAATATCAAGAGAGTGGACTAAGTCAACAAGAAAAATATCTTTAACATTAATCCACAATTTTGAATTATCTAGAACAAATAAAGACCTAACCCTAATTACAAAGCATGGTTTAGTTCTCATAACCCCTAGTTGCATGTATAACCTAACATGTTACAATTATACATATCACATATATATAATTTTGTAACAAAAGAAAATAATACAATTAACATATATCACATATATATCAATGTATCAACAAGTGAGAAAAACAATTCTTAATTGGGCTAATATTAGTTAGTGCAATTTAATATATCAAATATATATATAATTCTACATTATATTATTAAATCAACACTTGATTTAATAATCCGGCTATATAACATATAACCGACTAATATCCAGTGCAACATTTTATCGAATCAACACTTGATATGATAACCCGGTTATATCACATATAACCGGCCGATATCATATATCGCGAGAATAGAATATGGTATCACATACACGTATCATTCTCAGTCCCGCACATATCACATATGTACTCCTACTCCGTTTCGCCTGAGCCCGGAAACCTCTGTGTAGGACTATAAAGACTCGTCAATACGCCGGCAGTAGGTGATGATCATATCAAACACCCACAAGCTGCAAGCGGTCAGCTAAACGTAACAGCCACCTGGGTATTGAGCGATCAGAAGATCAACAAGCAAACATGTACGCACTCCTGTGAATCCAATCAGTAAAACTACCGTACAGTCCGGTCTATTCTTCTGATATGTCGCATATCCAATTTAGGGGTGGTAAACTTCAGACCCCAGTAACCGATAAGTCGTTTCGATGTGAAGCTCATAACAAGTCGTGAAACTACTGATAACACTTACCGGTAGATCTCCATATCATCCCTGGGCAGGGACTTCCAGTTATAGCCAATCGAGCACAGCGCAACATCAAGCCCCAATACCGGGAGAGACGAAAACCCTCCTATTGCTCATTGCCTCAATGTGATTTGGGACTGTACCCAAAAGCCACCGTTTTGCACGTTCTCATGAACGTGGTAAGGTGGAAATCAAAGCACAGTGGGAATCACACAAGACACTATGACGATCTTGGGTCTACAGACTAACCTGTACCAGTGTCACCAAAGAACTGCTATCTGACGATAGGTATAATACAATCTAGGAGATCTCGGCGAGTCAGTGTACCCGGTCTCCACTGAGCACCCGTACACCATCTTTGATGTCAAACACCAATGGAAGTGGGATCATCCATCGCCCATCATATGGGTCATGATGCGTATACGCTAGTCTACTCTGGAGTTTCGATGCCCTGTCTCGATACACCCTCGGCTAGGAACAATTATAGGATGCACTCTTGGACTACCCTGGCCCAACTAGTATGATCTGCATCATAGCCCTAGTAGTCAAGTATATATCCCAAAGGCTTTATCAATATGTGAGAGCAAGACAGTAAACTAATACAAGTCAACATGTTTAGACAAAGTGAAAGCAGATAGCATACTATCATTTCGAGCAAGAAAGTCCTCTCAATATATATCCAAGCATGCACTATAATATACATCATATGTACAACAATGGCCTCTAGGGCACATACATAACTAACAAATATATATATACACACACACACACACACACATATATGTATGTGAGTATGTATATATATACACACATTTGTTAGTGTATATGCCCTAGAGGCCATTACTGTATCATACTAGTTTGTATATTACATAATTGACGCTTGGGATATTCACCTTGTATATACAATCTTGCTCAACATAGTAGTATGCTACTTGGTTTTTTTCTGCTTTAATGTGTACAAGTGTTTATTTTAATATATCACCTATACAGATTAGTGGAGCCTTTAGGATCTTTGCTTGATTACCAGCGTTGTGATGGCGGTCACACTAGTGGGGGCTGGGTAATCCACAAGCACATCCTTATACAGGTCTCTAGTCATAGGACTATCGAGACTGGGCATCGATACTCCGTAGTAGACTAGCGTATGCGCTTCTCATCCCAGTGTGGGAGACGGTCTGTCCAACAGCCGTCAGTACGTCATACTTGAGATAGTATACGGGTGCTCGTTAGGTTACGAGTACACTGGACAGGACTCGTCGGGAACTGTTGGTTGGTACTATACCTATCGTCAGTTATCAGTTCCCAGGTGACATGAGTACAGCTTAGTCCGCGGACTTGACACTGTCACTTCGCCTCGAGTGTGTTCCCACTGTACTTAGATTACTACCCTACCACGGCTCAAAGGAGTCGTGCAAACAGGTAGTAGTTGGGTCCAGTCCCGAAGCACTTGGACGCAGTGACGGTTAGACAGGATTCGTCTCTCCCGGTATTGGAGGTTGACATCGCGCTTTGTCTAGGAGAGCCATTACACAAGTCGTCCCTGGCCAGGGCAAGCGAGATATACTGGTAGGTTTCCAGTGTTATCTCAGGGTGTTCTGGGCTACACTCCGACCCGACTTGTACCGATATTAGGGGACTGACGTTTACCGCCCCCTAGGCCCGCCATGCGATGTTATGAGACGAACAGACCGGACTGTACAAAGATTGTCATATTCAGGCTCAGTAGGAGTTCATATGGGTTTCACCTCGTCCGTCTTCTTGTCGGCATCTACCTGGGGACCGTTACGCACAGCTAGCGCCGCTTGCGGTCTGTGGTTAAACCCACTGCCAGCATAGTGTCGAGTCTTTAGAGTCCCATACAGAAAGCTATTTGCCTTTAGGCAAAAGAGTAGAGGTCGCATGGTTTTGCGACAGGTCGCATGGTTTTGCGACAGCGTTCGGTCACATCCGTGCACTTGTGCACGTTTAGTGTCCGGGCAGTTATTACTAGCGGGCTTTGGTTTAAACCAGATCCTAGTATACGTTTTGGGATTGGTTTTATCTCGTTTGTATGCGTGTTCTCCGGAACGCGGATACGGGTGTGTATGCACAGTTGACAGAGAGACAGAGGCAGAGGATTCTCATTGGGGTTGTTGACTGTTGACTATTGACTTTTTGCTAAACCCTAATGAGAATAAGAAATATTATTAACAATAATATTAATTAAGTATTATAGTGACATGGTTGTTGAGGGGTTGTCTTTGTTGACTTGTTGTATTTGTTGACCGGTTGACTAGGTTGGACTAGTTGACCATCATCATTACAATGGCTATCATTTCATGGCAAAGACTTTTGCTTGCTTGTTTCTTTTTGGAAAATGAGTGCATGAAATGATATGGCCTTTTTAACTTGAACCATCACATAATACTTGATTACTATTTTTTTTGGTATGATGATTTTGGATTATGAGAGCTTGGATGGCAAAAGAGTTACTCATTCTCTCATTTACTTTCTCTCTCTTGCTTGAGCTCTCCCTCTTGCTCTTCCTCTTGCTCTCTCTCTAGCTCAAGGCAACTCCCTCTCATGAGTTGAGAAACGTTGCCTTAGAGATAAAAGAAAAACCATGTCACTTCTCTACTCATCCTAGTTCACAAGGTTTAGCAAACCAAGTGTTCTTGTTTCTTCTAGTTTGAAGAGAAGCCAAAGGTAGAAGCTTTCAGGTAGATCCATATTCGGCGCAAGGAGACGACGAGGTGAAGCCGATCCGTACACCACAAAGAGTTGAAGACGAAGGAGTTCAAGAAAGGTATAACCCCCTAACCGAGTAGGTAAAACTCATGTTAGGTTTGTTAGATAGTTGTTTAACCCAGATCCGTATTTTGAGTCCATGTTACCACCTCTTGAAAAATCGTTCTTCATCATTTCTGCAAGCCCGTAAGTACCAGGAGAGGTAACGTGGACTTACAGTGGTATCTGAGCCTAGTTAAACACTATCTAACATGTTAGCAAAGTAAGTAGAAGTTCGATCGTAGAAAAAGTCACGAAACACGCCCGTAAAATCAACTTTCTGCCGAATTTGTTTTCTGTTCCAAAAATGATAAATCTTATCTTAAAATTCGGCTCAGGGTTTTTAGAAGAAACTGTAGAAAAATGGTCCACCGAACCGATCAACGCGCCGCGGAACCGCGGCGGGAGCCTGCTCCCATCGCGCATCCGCGGCCGAGTTGACTCGGCCGTGGGCGATTTTTCATGAAGTTTATTCAGTTGGGTGTTTTAGGATTTTTACAGTATGATTTTTCTGCCCAGATTTTCCAGAAAGGAAAATTTGTGTTTGGGGCTTAAAAATCCCTATTTTGATCGAACTTCTAAAGACTTAAGCTGACGGGTATATATCTGTGATGTGTTATATTTATTGAACGTCTGGTAATCGCTATAGGACGATTAGCGGGGGTTATACATATCTGTGATCTGTAATGTTGATTGTATGTGTATATGAATTCATTGGATTGTCGCGGATGAATAGCCGGGGGGTTGTGAGATGAGAGTTTTCTTTTCTTTCAATTCATGTAAATTTGTAATTGATGTAATATTATTTATATGGCCGCACAACCGGGATGGGGTTGTAGCGGTCATTGTATAATTTCTTTTACTGTTTTTGCTCTTAGGATAAACCCATGGTGGGGTGCACAAACTACCGGGTATCTCGAAGTGCCGAGTGGCCTACTCACGGTGTTGAGGGAGGTTGCTTCGCTTCGGGTACTTGGCGGGTAGTTTGCCGCACCCGTAGGGGTCTAGGGTGGGGTCTTGGCTATTCATCGCGACCGTGTAATCCGCTCTTCGTTACAGGCTCGAATGGATTGCGGATTCCTAGTATATCCAATGTGTTCATCTGTGATCTGGAATGGCTATCATTGCATGTGACGAATGTGTATACCTATATATGATATCTATATAGGCGTTGCTTATGTTTTGCATCCGCGCTAGTCCAGCTCCCGCTCTGTCGTTAGTTAAGTAACCTAACGGGTAATGACGGGGCCCCGTGGCGAATGTGGATGGCATAAGCGTACGTCATATTTTCGTTGTTTTCTGCATCGGTAGGATTAAATGATGAGACACATTAAAATTAATGCAAGAAAAATAAACCAAGTAAAATTCATTGGAACACTTTCAAAAACCACTCGGTTCTTTTCAAAACCAAATTTTAAATGCGGAGCATGAACCACTCCTTTTTGAAAGCTATCTCGTTCCTTCGATTATATCAAGTTAACTACGTACACGGTTTTGCCAAAACCATTCGTAGCCCTCCGTCGTTTCACATGAATGGTCAATAAGTATTCAAGCTATGTATGTTGGCCAAAGTCAAGGCATAGTGATTGGTAGCTATTGGGTATTCATGTGCAGCATAGATAGATGTGTTGGTTTGGGACAGTCGTACTGCCATGTTGGCCGAAGTCAAGGGTAGGTACGGGTGGGTTCAAATTAACCTGGAGAATGACAGGTAGAACTTGACATGTGACTTATGATATTTTGGCCAAAGTCAAGGTCATAAGAGCATGGGGCAAAAAATCCACATCGGGAGTTTCAAAAGAACTGAAACTTGCTAGCACCGCATACCATTTGGAGTGTGATGATTCTGGTAGGATTCCTTCAGTTTTGTCACGCGATGATATTTGGATCCCGATCCTACTGTGAGTATATGCTACTCCTCGGGAAATTTCTCACTTAACGATCAATGCTATACACCAAGTAGGTGTCTAGAAAGGTGTTAGCGGGGCTACGCCCCCAGGGAAAAGTGGTTATTTATTTAAGGAACTTCGCGAAAGCGTTGGAAAACCTCCCTCGAAGTACCGACACTAGCCTGGCTGAACGGTTAAGCAAGTATTGTATGGTGAGATTGAACCTGACTAATTCTTCCTTTTTGGTTTGAGGAGGGAATCGAGAGACAGTGGGAGCCATCCTGTTTAGACAAATTAAAAACCACTCTAAACTTGCAAGAGCATCATGCTAAAGTGTTTCTTCTCTCTCTCCTAATTGCAGCCACCAAACATCATCACCGGACTTAAGTTACTACTAGATAAAAACATACTGACTGGGCCAAACTACAAAGATTGGCTCAGGAATGTCAAAATGGCAATCACTTATGACAAGTTGGGGTATCTCCTTACCACCAAAGCTCCCCCTGTCGCAGGTCCCAAAACCAGCGTCGCGGATAGGGAAATCCATAAGACCTGGGAAATCGATTGCGCGAAGGCCAAGTGCCTCGTGCTTGCCTCTATGGACAATGAACATCAGAGGAGGCACGAGAATATGGACCTTGAATCCATATTTCTCCATACAAAAGAACTGTATGGAGAGAATCTCGTATCGCCAGATACGAAGTCTCGAAAAAGTTGTTTTCGGCGAGATTGGTCGTCGGATCATCGGTAGCGGAACACGTGCTTAAGATGATTGGCTTCATTGAGGAGCTCGCCGACCTAGGGACTACGTTAGAGAACGAGCTCTACACGGACTTGATTCTCCAGTCCCTTCCTTCCACTTACGCCCAGTTTATCCTGAACATCAACTTGCAAGAAAAGGAAGTTGAACTTTCAGAACTCCTCAACATGCTGAGGAGTGCAGAGGGCACCCTACAGAAAGGTAGGGAAACATCCACTTTGTTTGTAGGAGGATCTTCCTCTTCTAGGTCTAAGGCGAAAGCCAAGAGAAAGAAGAAGAAAGCCCCCGCCAAACCAAGGGGCGGTGTTAGTAAAGTGGATACGAAGGGAAAGGCAAAAGCAACAAAGATAGCGGGGAACCTTGTGGGGAAGGAAGAGTGCTTTTACTGTCATAAGAGTGGACACTGGAAGAAAGATTGCAGGGCTTGGAAGGCCAGAACACAGGATCTGAAGCAAGTTTCGGCTTCAACTTTAGGTGAGTATGTTATTGAAAACTGTCTATCAATAAACTCTACTTCCTGGGTATTGGATACCGGATCAGGATCTCATATCTGTAATTCTTTGCAGGCGTTGAGAAAGCGTAGGTTTTGGAAGGCAGGTGACATGACCCTCAAAGTTGCAAACGGAGCTAGCAAGGATGCTAAGGCCGTGGGGGACTATCACCTGGGAATGTCAGATGGACATGTTTTGGTTTTACGTAATTGCTTTTTTGTACCCAATGCAACTTGTAATATCATTTCTGTATCTTTAATATCTAAAGAAGGTTATGAATTTGCGTTTGTAAGTAATGTTGTAAACATTCACCTTAATCAAGTTCTGATTGGGTCAGGTACATTAAGCAATGGTATATACGTATTAAACCAACCACAGATTTTCAATGTCCAGAATACACACAAAAGAAAGTCTCCGGAAACAAATCAGGCTTTCTTATGGCATTGTAGACTGGGTCACATCAATGAGAGAAGGTTGACGAAGTTACATACAGAAGGATATTTGGATCCGTTCGAATATCAATCGTATGCAACTTGTCAATCCTGTCTCAAAGGAAAGATGACAAAGACTCCGTTCACTGGACACGGAGTAAGAGCGAGCGAGCTCTTGGGACTCGTACACAGCGACGTGTGCGGTCCAATGTCTACGCATGCACGAAGCGGTTATTCTTACTTCATTACTTTTACGGATGACTTTTCAAGGTACGGATATGTCTTCTTAATGAAACATAAATCCGAAGCCTTTGGAAAATTCCAGGAATATAAGAATGAAGTAGAAAAACAAACAGGCAAAAGTATCAAGACACTTAGATCTAATCGAGGTGGTGAATACTTAAGTGCCGAGTTCCTGGATTACCTAAAAGAGAATGGAATTCTCTCTCAGCTTACTCCTCCATACACTCCGCAGCATAACGGTGTATCGGAGAGACGGAACCGAACCCTATTGGATATGGTACGGTCCATGATGAGTAACGCTGAGTTACCGCGATCATTCTGGAGATATGCACTAGAATCAGCTGCATACCTTTTGAACCGAGTTCCAACTAAAACTGTGCCTACTACACCATATCAGATGTGTTATGGGAAGAGACCCTATCTTAATTACATTAAGACATGGGGATGTCCAGCTTTTGTCAAAAAGCAGCATGCGGGCAAACTCGAGGCACGCTCAGTACAGTGCAAGTTTGTGGGATATCCAAAGAACTCCAAGGGATATTTCTTCTATTGCGAAGAGGAACAAAAGGTTTTTGTTTCTCGTCATGCCCACTTCTTGGAAACTCAGTTTTTGGAAAAACAGATAAGTGGGAGCGCAATAGAATAGGAAGAAATTCCAGAACCACGATCTATTACTGAAAGCTTAGAAGAACCAGAGGGTTCGAAAGATCAGGACATTCCTACGCCGCTCCGCAGGAGTAGTAGGCAGTCTCATCCGCCCGAGAGATACTACGGTTTTCTCATAGACGGGGATAGAGAGGATTGCATCATTGATAGTGGTGAGCCAAATAGCTTCCAGCAGGCCATTCAGAGCGTTGACTCGGTAAAATGGCTGGATGCAATGCGCACCAAAATGGAGTCCATGTACACCAACAAAGTATGGACGTTGGACGTTGCTCCAGATGGGGTAAAACCCGTAGGATGCAAGTGGATCTTCAAAAGGAAGATTGGTGTAGATGGACAGGTTGAGACCTATAAGGCTAGACTTTTTGCAAAGGGTTTTCGTCAAAGACCTGGTTTGGACTATGACGATACCTTTTCTCCAGTAGTTATGCTGAAATCCATTCGGATCATTCTTGCCATTGCTGCCTTCCACGATTATGAGATTTGGCAGATGGACGTAAAGACCGCTGTTTTAGATGGAAATTTAGAGGAGTGTGTCTATATGGACCAGCCAGAAGGTTTCATTCAGAGTGGGAGCAGCGGAAAGGTGTGCAAGTTGCTTAAGTCCATCTATGGAGTAAAGCAGGCATCGCGGAGTTGGAACATCTTTTTTGATGAGACGGTCAAAGAATTTGGCTTTATCAAAAATCCAGATGAAGCATGCATCTATAGTAGATTTGTAGCAAGAACTGTCGTATTCCTCGTTTTGTACGTGGATGACATTCTTTTGGTAGGAAATGACATTCCTATGCTACAATCTGTCAAGGGGTTCTTGTCGCACAGGTTCTCCATGAATGACCTGGGTGATGCCTCTTAGATTCTGGGGATCCGGATCTATCGTGACAGATCCAAGAGGATATTAGGACTTTCACAGTCCAGGTACATAGACACCATACTGAAAAGATTCAGTAAGGAAGATTCCAAGCGCGGTAATTTACCGGCTTGTCACGGGATCACCCTCTCCAAAGAGATGTCTCCCAAGACTGATTTGGAAAGGGATCGCATGTCTTTTATACCCTACGCTTCTGCGGTAGGCTCTATAATGTATGCGATGCTGTGTACCAGACCAGATGTAGCTTAGGCACTGAGTGTGGTAAGCCGGTATCAGTCAAACCCTGGAGAGAAACACTGGATAGCGGTAAAGAACATTCTCAAGTACCTGAGAAGGACTATGGAGATGTTTTTGGTGTATGGCGGAAAAGACTTCCAGATCGAGGCATTTGCTGACTCCAGCTTCCAGAGTAACAAGGATGATTCCAAGTCCATGTCGGGTTATGTCTTTACCCTCAATGGAGGGGCGGTGTGTTGGAAGAGTTCCAAACAGGAAACCGTTGCTGACTCGACGATGGAAGCGGAATATATCGCTGCTGCAGATGCCGCAAAAGAAGCCGTCTGGATAAGGAAGTTCTTAACAGAACTTCAGGTGGTTCCGTCCATTGTTGATCCAATACCTCTGTATTGCGACAACAACGGGGCTATAGCTTTAGCGAAGGAACCCAGGTCCCATCAGAAGTCTAGACACATCTTGAGGCGGTATCACCTGATCAGGGAGATCGTGGGTTGCCAGGAGATCGAGGTTCGGAGAGTTTCTACGGAAGATAACACTGCTGATCCACTCACGAAGGCCTTACCCCAGACTCAGTTCGAGCGGCTGATCGAGATGATAGGTCTTCGATACGCCAGTACATGGCCTTAGTTCAAGTGGGAGATTGTTAGTGTATATGCCCTAGAGGCCATTACTGTATCATACTAGTTTGTATATTACTTAATGGAAGTTTGGGATATTCACTTTGTATAGGCAATCTTGCTCAATATAGTAGTAAGCTACTTGGTTTGTTTCTGATTTAATGTGTACATGTGTTTATTTTAGTATATCACCTATACACATTAGTGGAGCCCTTAGGATCTTTGCTTGATTACCAGCATTGTGATGGCGGTCACACTAGTGGGGGCTGGGTAATCCACAAACACATCCTTATGGAGGTCCCTAGTCGTAGGACTATCGAGACAGGGCATCGATACTCCGGAGTAGACTAGCGTATGCGCTTCTCATCCCAGTATGGGAGACGGTCTGACCAACAGCCGTCAGTACGTCGTACTTGAGATAGTATGCGGGTGCTCATCAGGTTACGAGTACACTGGACAGGACTCATCGGGAACTGTTGGTTGGTACTATACCTATCGTCAGTTATCAGTTCCCAGGTAACATGAGTACAGCTTAGTCCGCTGACTTGACACTGTCACTTCGCCTCGAGTGTGTTCCTACTGTACTTAGATTACTACCCTACCACGGCTCAAAGGAGTCGTGCAAACTGGTAGTAGTTGGGTGCAGTCCCGAAGCACTTGGAGGCAGTGACGGTTAGACAGGATTCGTCTCTCCCGGTATTGGGGGTTGACATCGCGCTGTGTCTAGGAGAGACATTACACAAGTCGTCCCAGGCCAGGGCAATCGAGATATAGTGGTAAGTTTCCAGTGTTATCTCCGGGTGTTCTTGGCTACACTCCGACACGACTTGTACCGCTATTAGGGGACTGACGTTTACCACCCCCTAAGCCCGCCATGCGATGTTATCAGATGAACAGACCGGACTGTACAGAGATAGTCACATTCAGGCTCAGTAGGAGTTCAGATAGGTTTCACCTCGTCCGTCAACTTATCGGCATCTACCTGGGGACCGTTACGCATAGCTAGTGCCGCTTGCGGTCTGTGGTTAAACTCACTGCCAGCGTAGTGTCGAGTCTTTAGAGTCCCACACAGAAAGCTATTCGCCTTTAGGCAAAAGAGTAGAGGTCGCATGGTTTTGCGACAGGTCGCATGGTTTTGCGACAGCGTTCGGTCACATCCGTGCACTTGTGCACGTTTAGTGTCCGTGCAGTTATTACTAGCGGGCTTTGGTTTAAGCCAGATCCTAGTATACGTTTTGGGATTGGTTTTATCTCGTTTGTATTCGTGTTCCCCGGAACGCGGATACGGGTGTGTATGCACAGTTGACAGAGAGACAGAGGCAGAGGATTCTCATTGGGGTTGTTGACTGTTGACTGTTGACTATTGACTTTTTGCTAAACCCTAATGAGAATAAGAACTATGATTAACAATAATATTAATTAAGTATTATAGTGAAATGGTTGTTGAGGGGTTGTCTTTGTCTACTTGTTGACTTTGTTGACCGGTTGACTAGGTTGGACTAGTTGACCATCATCATTACAATGGCTATCATTTCATGGCAAAGACTTTTGCTTACTTGTTTCTTTTTGGAAAATGAGTGCATGAAATGATATGGCCTTTTTGACTTGAACCATCACATAATACTTGATTACTATTTTTTTTATGATGATTTTGGATTATGAGAGCTTGGATGGCAAAAGAGTTACTCATTCTCTCATTTGCTTTCTCTCTCTTGCTTGAGCTCTCCCTCTTGCTCTTCCTCTTGCTCTCTCTCTAGCTTAAGGAAACTCCCTCTCATGAGTTGAGAAACATTGCCTTAGAGATAAAAGAAAACTCATATCACTTCTCTACTTATCCTAGTTCACAAGGTTTAGCAAACCAAGTGTTCTAGTTTCTTCTAGTTTGAAGAGAAACCAAAGGTAGAAGCTTTCAGGTGGATCCATCTTCGGCGCAAGGAGACGACGAGGTGAGGCCGATCCGTACACCGCAAAGAGTTGAAGACGAAGGAGTTCAAGAAAGGTATAACCCCCTAATCGAGTAGGTAAAACTCATGTTAGGTTTGTTAGATAGTTGTTTAAAAAAGATCCGTATTTTGAGTCCATGTTACCACCTCTTGAAAAATCGTTTTTCATCATTTCCGAAAGCCCGTAAGTACCGGGAGAGGTAACGTGGACTTACAACATATACACGGATGATGAGGATAGCATGTGATTTGAGGTGAGGAGTCAATATGATCAGGAATGATGCCGTGAGATATTGATAAGTGTTTGAGCCATGATGTGGCACTTGATATGATATACGACATGATATTATAGTGGATCGATGGGCGATGTGTTTTCATACACACGAATATATATATATATATATATATATATATGTTTTTGATGATATTGGTATGTTCTAGACTTTCCAAAGGTACCCTGAATTCAGGATATTATGATAATGATACCATATGAAATATGAGATATCTGTGATATTTGACCCGTACCCCGATTTGGGATGTCGTACGATGGATTTTACCGTATGAAGTATAAATATTAGGATTGATCCACACTCTTGATTGAGGATATCGTATTATATATTTTATCGTACGTGATGCTATTGAGGCGGGATCACCGACTACTAGATATATCGACTCGAACTTAGGTGGATTTCATTACCCCTTTCGATTAGTCTCTTAGTTTAGTCCTGTAGTTATCAGGTAGATTTTAGACTGGGCTCAAGTCATACATATTTTAAAACTAACGAATCGTGGGTATTTTAAAGACAGGCCGAGGGGTATTATGGATATTTCAAAGGGCGTACCTTTTCTTAAAAACATCATAGCCCCTATTTTCTAAAAACCACGATTCTTTCTATTTCAAATGGAAAAATTGTATGAATCGTATATATAATTGTATATTCTTATATGTTGCGTTTACTATTCATTTTCCGTATATTCTTGTTGTTCGCATCGTATTGCATGCTTAAATGTGCTTTCATTAGTTATTATGAACCCATGCTGTCAGGACACCGGCACCATTACCGATGATGCGTATGCTCCACGTACACTTGCTTTCCGGCTTATACACATCATCATCGGTAATTTTCATGTCACGAACAAATTAGAAAACACTACTTCATTGGTATAAATTGCTAGCTGGTAGTTTCAACATAGTACTAGTACGCTTGCTTTCATATGCTAGTTAAGATATTGCATATATTACTGAGATATACTTCATGCATTATACATTCACTCTGTTATGCAATATTATGGGGCTTTATGCCGGTATTTCACTGTTTATTGACTCTCGATTTGGAATTTCGGATTTCCATGAGATTTCTGGATTAGGAGAAACCGGAAGAATTTTATAAACTCATTTTTATTTCAAAAGATAGAAATTTGCGGTTTTCTCGTGATATGGCGTGAGATGTGTCCACCATGAGTTTTCTCGGCTCTTGAGCAGTATCATACACCCGATTCGAGGTGGAGGATGAACCGTCTTCGGATGCATGGTTGACCCTGTAGGGTTCCTAGGCACTCTAACAAGGTTCTACAAGGCATCAACCATGCCCGATTCAAAAATTTAGCCGTGTCGAGCAACCCTAACCAAGATCGTATACTCGAGATTATGCGAAAACTAGCAAGTAAAACTCTTTAACACTAAGTGAAAAGGGATTACAACCTTTGTAGATCCGGTCCTTCACTTTTGAAGCTCCTTGTTGACGTCCCTTCGCTGCGATCATCGGGATCCCGGACTCTAGCGATGGTTTCTTCTGAGAAATGAGCGGGCTAGGTCGTTGACTTCGAGGCCGAAGATGATCTACGTCGAGGAGACTCAAACTCAAGCTATTCCTTCACTTGGTCATGAACATTATGAAGAGAACACCCTATACTACATGGAAAGTGGTAGAGGATGAAGAAGTAGGAAGTGGGCTCACTTTAGAATTGATTTTCTCACACTTTTTCTCATGGCACCATTAGAGCTAGCAAGTTTTTCATGGAGCTTGATGATAAAGAAGAAGAAGAAAGAATAATCATCATATGAATTAATTCCCTCAATAATGTAACCATGGGTGAGTTAAGCTATCATGCTTAACTCATGTAGAGAATTGACCAAGGTATGAGGTTAAGGGTTAGGTTAAAGAATATCAAGAGAAATGACAAAAGAGTGGACTTTGTCAAAGTTTCTCCAAGCTTCTTCAAGCTTGATAACTTTGACTAAGTTCAACCCTTTTGTTAAATCTTAAGATAAAACAATAACCCTAATCTTAAACCTAATCTTGGTATAAGTCTCATACACCCATCTTGTGTGTATCATCAAGTATGACACAAACATATGTACACAAATATATATCACATATACACTTATGCACAAACTAGTGAGAAAACAAATCTTAAGTGAGCTAATACTTGTTAATGTAATGTAATATATCAAATATATAATTATACATTAAATTATTAAATCAACTCTTGATCTAATAATCTGGTTATAACCGACTAATATCAAAAGTAACAACTTATCGAATCAACACTTGATCCGATAACCCGGCTATATCGCATACAACCGATCAATGTCACAAATCGCGAGAATAGAATACGGTATCTCATATCGTATCAATCTACGTCCCGTACATATCACATATGCGCTCCTACTCCGTTTCGCTTGAGCCAGGAAACCCCTGTGTAAGACTCTAAAGACCCGTCAATACGCCGGCAGTAGGTGATGATCATATCAAACACCCACAAGCCGCAAGCGGTCTGCTAAACGTAACGGCCACCCGGGTATTGAGCGATCAGAAGATCAACGAGCAAGCCTGCTCACACTCCTATGAATCCAATCAGTAACACATACCGCACAGTCCGGTCTGTTCGTCTGATATGTCGCATATCTCGCCTAGAGGTTGTAAACGTCAGACCCTAGTAGCTTGATAAGTCATGCCGATGTAAGGTCCACAAAAAGCGTGAAACTACTGATAACACTTACCAGTAAATCACTACAACCCTGGCCAGGGATTTCCAGTTATGGCCAGTCGAGCATAGCGCAACATCAACCCCCAATACCGGGAGAGACGAATCACCTCCTATCGTTCATTGCCTCCATGTGAATCGGGACTGTACCCAAAAACCACCTGTTTTCATGACTCAGTAGAGCCGTGTTAGGGTGGAAATCAAAGCACAGTGGGAGACACACAAGACTCTATGACTATCTCGGGTCAACAGACTAAGCTGTACCAGTGTCACCAGAGAACTGCCATCTGACGTGAGGTATAATACCATTTGGGAGTTCTCGGCGAGTCCGTTCAGTGTACCCAGTCTCTACTGAGCACCCGCATACCATCTCTGTTGTCAAACACCAATGGATATGGGATCATCCATCGCCCATCTCATGGGTCGAGAAGATATGCGCTAGTCTATTCTGGAATATCGATGCCCCGTCTCGATATTCCCATGACTAGGAACATTGAAGGATGTACTCATGGACTACCCAGGCCCCACTAGTATGATCTGCATCATAGTCCTGCAAGTCGAGTACACATCCTAACGGCTTTATCAACATGTAACAGAGGGACAATAAGTATACATGTTAAGATAAAGAGCAACCAGATAGCGTACTATCATGTCGAGCAAGAAAGTCCTACCTATATATGTCCCAGCATCCACTACAATATACATCTCATGTACAGTAATGGCCTCTACGTCATACATATAACTAACAGACCCGGTGTGGTACCTCGGGGCAAGATGGTCGTAGATGATGGCGTTGAGCCTGGCAGGGAAGCACTACCGACTGGTTATTTATGACGCGGCGGATATCCGGAGGATACCGACATAGTCATGAGATTTGATGATATGGGCCAGTCCGGATTGCCGGAGCCCGGGGCCAGTCCGGATTGTCGGAGCCTGAGATATTGAGACTTGATTACAGGGGTCAGTCCGGATTGCCGGAGCCCGAGATATTGAGATTTGATTATATGGGCCAGTCCGGATTGCCGGAGCCCGAGATATTGAGATATATATTTGTGTCGATGCTTGACACGGATTCTCTATTGATTTCATTGATGATACTTCGATTGTTATACAGAAATCTCACTGAGATAAGAAAACAGTTTTCTCATTCAAAATGTATTCTGTTTTCTTGCATTCATACATCATATATGTTATACGTTGCTACCTGAGGCACTGACACGAGCGCATGCTATCATATTCATATTTAGATGATTACCCTTGCCACTATTAGATGTTTCAGGGTATATATTATGAGAATATTATTGTATGACCTAGGAGAGAGTCATACATGCGATTTCTTCTCGGTGATGTTTTTCTACTCACGAGTTGGCAACTCACCCCCATTGTGCCACAGTTTCTTGCAGGTTTTGCCATACAGGTTTCCTTGGCGGTTTTGCTGGCACACTACTTCCTTCCGGGTGATTTCTTGGTAGGTGGTTTCACTTGCATCGTGACCACTGTTGTACTTTATTTATATTCAGTTGTATCTAGTAAACTCCATCAACCAGACTTGTATTATTTAATTGACTTAGAAGACCAGTTGTATATTCTTTCGACGTTAGAGTCGCACGCTTGTATTATTATGGTTTTCTGGCTTTCTTGAGGATGTTGGTTTCCTTGCTGAGTTTTGATCCTTGCCCTTCGGCGTTGCATATTATATTGCATTGCGTGGTTTTTTCCGCCAATTGGCGAAGAGCTAGCTCCCGCTTGGGGATGCCTTTATTCATCATTATATGCATTTTATGTGTTGTACCCGTTTAGGGCCAGTATTTACAAGGAAACTCTGCCGAAATTTTTGGAAAAGACTTGATGTTTTAAAAATGCTTACTACGGCTTATTTTGTTAAAATACATGGTTTAAAACTAAGTTTTTCCTTCACTCTCTTTTCAAATGGTTTAAATTTCTGGACTTTTGGCTTACTTGAATTAGATGGGGTCCAATAGACTTCATATGATTCAAGTGCCAGTCACGTGCCATTTCGGGTCGTGACAAAGTTGGTATCAGAGCGCTAGGTTTAACCTTGGTTCGAGTCTAGGTTTGACTATGCGGAGTCTAGGGCATATATTTATATTCGGAACCTATACTTGACCTTACGGAACTTAGACTTGGTCGTGGGGGTATTAGACCCGATCTTTCATCGCATAGGTTGACCTTGGTTGATGGTGTAGGTGACATAAGTAGAGTGACGTACTGTGTGTATGTTCCGCGGCATACTTACGATACGCTACTCCGCTTAAGAAGCCTTAGGATGTACATTTCTTTGCACTGTATTCTATTCATGCCTATGATCTATCCTCATCGATATCGGTTTATGGTTTTTGTTACCATGGTTGCACGGACAGAGAGAGCTGCGGCTAGAGTTGCGGTCAGCATGAGCTCGTCATGGACGAGGACTGACCATGGCGTGATTCCAGTGACACACGATTGCATAGATGTATCGTTTTGTTGTGTTTTTCGGGACATGAGCATTTTGGTGGGTTGTTTTTACTAAGATTCTTGAACGTGCAGATCAGCACCAAAGGATTGGGCCACTGCTAGAGGCCGGCTAGAATGTGATGACCGTCAATGCATCGTTTATCCTTGATGATTGAGGCATTGTCTATCGTGCAGACGGATGAGCTAGTTGTTGCTGCAACTGATAAAATATCGCCCCAGATGTTTGAAGCTATTGCAGCACGAGTTGTACTTAGAGATGTGATAGAAGATCGCTAGTCACCCATGGATGAATGGCTAGGATATGTGGTTCATTTTCATACCCCGATGCGAGGTCATCAGATTGATTTATTGGAGCTAGATAAGACTTCACACAGGCACGTTGTGAGTCGATTGAGGGAGGACGAGCGTAAGAGCATCACTCCGATAACTTGAACGAGTTTCGGAGAAGGTAATTGGCAATATGCCTACCACAAGATATTGAGCTATCGAGTCTGTAGTTTCAGAAGGGAGACTCCAGATATGAGTATAGCCATTGTAGCGCAATCCATACTGCTACGAAGAGAAGATTCCGAATCAGTCGACATTAGAGAACAGTGGAGTAAGTGATCCGTACGAGATTTTGACGAGATGGTGTTCCACTCCGTTGACATCAGAGATGTGATACGCATGCATAGGCGTTAAATATGGATATACCTTTTTGAAGAAGTCGTGATGAGTTTTCAGCTGTTTCGGAACAAGAAATAGATTTAGTAAAGGGTGATAACTTCTGGCCAGTTCGGCAGAAACGAGATTTGGGAGAGACCCTGACAGAATCTTTCTGGAATACTACACGAGAAGATTTGGACCCAGGATCGGTCGTATTGTGCACACCCAGTAGGTCAGAGTTCGGCATCATCGACGAGACATGTTATGAGTGACCATGATAGTTGGCCAGAGATCTTTAGAGGATGTGCCAGAGCGGAACTGTTTCCATCATCATTTTCGTATTGGGCCGTTGAGCCGAGGAGTTATGTAACCGGCAATTCGCAGTAAGAGACGAGAGCCTAAGGGCATATGGTACCAGACCATAAACAGGAGGCAAGAAGATATCTTGCTCTACTAGCTTTGGATGCACCGACACCTTCTCGGCTTTGAAGGTAGGACATATCGACGACATTGTTTATGATTTGCGATTTGGTGATTCAAATATCACGTGTCCGTCAATTTTGGATTTCAGTATTTTGGACGATTTATAGCATGATGGAGATTTTGTGCACCACAGTTGCACTCGACTTCGATTTGATGTCATTCGAGATCTTGATTTTGATTTCATGCGTATGGTATGTATGTGATTTCACTTGTGCCTTCGGTGTAGTTTTCATGCACTTTTAGTACTTGGGTTCGATTTTGTGCATGCTGATGCGTGTAGTTGTGAGATTATTTACCACAGTATACCTGATTTGGATTGAGCTTTGTTGTATACCGTCGATTTCGATATTTGTTGTCGTACACCTTGTGCACTTGATTTGGATTCTTGCGCATACGTGTCGCGCTTGATGCGATTTTGGTGCACACCAGATGCACTAAATCGGGATTCTTCGTGCATATCAGATGCACCTGATATTGTTGTCAGGCACACTCGTTGCCTTTGACATATGTTTTAGTGCACACCCGTTGCACTTAGATTTTGTTTATGTGCACATGTATGGAACATTCATTGATTTCGATTTCTGTGCGCACGTGGCATTCTTATACACATTTTGGGATTGATTTCCTTTGAGCAGTACGTTTTTATGATATTTACTATTTGGTATAGTAACTGAGCAGGACTAGTCCGAGGACAGAACCTGAATATGTTTTTGCATGCATCGATAGTTACCGAAGGGATTTAAAAAGGGGGAGCTATAGTCTCAGTATTTACCTACGTGTCCGAGATGACACGAAACATTTTACAAAGGAAACCCTTATAAATTACTTTAAAAACGGCGGGACGTGTATGTTAAACAAAAGATATATCTATAGTTATTTTTCTTACAATAAACGTCCTCTACTTGTGCCGTGATACGCGCATCGCATAACGACTTGAAAAAGGTTTGACAAGCATTTCTTTTCAGATGTTTTGACAAGTTTACGACGATGCGTACAATATACAGGTTATAGTTTTGATGTATATCATGTTGGTTTTCGTATTGGACTTTGACATTGGTATCTTCCCCATAACTCCGATGATTGCGTGATGGTTGACGGAGTTTTGATTTTGAGTTATATACTCGTTTTTCATGCGCATGTATATCCCTAAGATGTGTTTTAAGTATTGATGATTTCGGAGCCCCGACGATTTGAGTGTTTTGCTGAAATGTTTTAGTATTTAGGGGAGTTTTAAATTTAAATTCGGGAACCGAATTTATTTAAGGGGAGAAGACTGTAACATTTCAGAAAAAATAAAATATTATTTTTGGGGAGTTAAATAATTAAAATATTTAATATTAATATTATTTAAAGTATGCAGATTTATTTGAATGATATAGTATAACTATATACCGATAATTTGGGAGATATTTAGGAAATTGATATAAATTATTAGTTTTGAAGATATTTATGTAATTTGGGCATTTGTTGAGCTATAAAACAATTAAATTGGGTATGGGTGATTACTAAACTCTATTAGTGTTTACTAATTTTTCTTTAAGTGTGATATGTGCATGACATGCAACATGATATGTTGCATAATACTTGTTACATTTCTTTTTATCAAAGCCATGCTTCATTTCTTACATTATTTGGTTTTTAATTGTGTTTAAATTGAAATTAAAAGAAAAGAATAAAGAAAGATGTATGGGCAAGAGAGAGAGAGGGGGGGTGAGGGGTTCCTTTGACCATTGTCTCATTGTCTTCACTTCATCATCTTCATCATTTTCCTCTCCCTCCTCTTCAATGGCTTCCCTCTCTCCTCCACCTCCTCTACATCCTCACCACAAACCCAAATCCACATCAAAATATCATATTCCTTTCATTAAAAATGTGCACAAGCTCACTGCAAGCATGATGGATCAAGAAAGTTTGGATTTTGAGCACTTGGGGCAACTCAAGAAAATTCTTAAGTTGCCAAATTAGGTAATCCCCACATCCTTAGTTTAGAGTTTGAATTCCTTAAAGTTCGATAGTAGTTTTGAGTTAATAAATTAAGGTTTAGTGATCATGGAAAATTCCAATATGAGGGTTAGGGAATTTTATGAGTTGTGAAGTGTAATTGAGTTTAGTAGAGGCCATAAAACCCCTTTTAGTGATAGTATATTGGACTAAAACCAGAGATTTAAACCCAAGACTTGAACTTAAAAACCCCAATATCGGAAGATTGTGGGAATTGTGATGATATTTAGAGATCTGCTACGACCCGGGGCACCTGAAAAATATTTAGCGATTACTGAGAGGTGTGCAGGAAACCTAGAAGCAATACCCAAGACCCGAGACCCTAACTCGTCACTGTGGTCACCAATTATCATGTTTTGGCCGCAATTTGTGGCCTTGGTACGATGGAATCGCCTCGTGCTTGGTTCATGGATCCATTTTAGGAAAATTAGACCTACCCCATATGCAGAATTGGCTAATTTTACCTGGAACAAAATCTGGAAGTGTTTTCTTATGTTGTTGCTGTGGTTTTGCGACTATTTATGACTTGGATTTTAGTATTTTTGTTTTGACTCGGTGGTATGACGTTTGCACGACAATCTCGAGGGATGTTTGGTTATTCTTGCATGCGTAGACCATAGGTTTTAACCTATGTGTAATTCATGTGCCGTTTTGGTTTTCATATGCGATTCTGTTTACGATACGATATATGTGATATGTAGGTACCCTCACGTGGACTTCGGACAACAAGGAAGAGAAGGGCGACATCGACTTCGGCAAGCAAGGATCAAGGTGAGTAGATATATATCTACGGGGGAAATCGGTTAGATGGCGCATAGCAACCCCGCACTTTCGTAGGGTAGAATGCGAATGTGATATATATTTATATATATGTGTTAATGTGAGACGTGAATGCTTAGCGAGAAAGTGCTTTAGTTTAGTTTCTTAGTCGCGAAACCCAAAAGTAAAGGTTGGCACACACGCGCACACACACACGCATACATTTGATTTCTTATGCGTATATGGGTATATATATATATATATCTATATATATACATATATGTATGTGAGTATGTGTATATATATATATATATACATATACACGGATGATGAGTATAGCATGTGATTTGAGGTGAGGAGTCGATTTGATCGGGCATGATACCGTGAGATATTGATAAGTATTTGAGCCGTAATGTGGCACATGATATGATATACGACATGATATTATAGTGGACCGATGGGCGATATGTTTTCATACACACGAATATATATATATATATATATATATATATATATATGTTTTTGATGATATTGGTATGTTCTAGACTTTAGAATGGTACCCCTAATTCAGGATATTATGATAATGATACCATATGAAATATGAGATATCTGTGATATTTGACCCGTACCCCGATTTGGGATGCCGTACGAAGTATAAATATGATGATTGATCCGCACTCTTGATTGAGGATGTCGTATTATATATTTTATCGTACGTGACCCTATTGAGGCGAGATCGCCGACTACTAGATATATCGACTCGGACTTAGGTGGATTTCATTACCCTTTTGATTAGGCTCTTAGTTTAGTCCTGTAGTTATCAGGTAGATGTTAGACTAGGCTTGTGTCATACTTATTTTCAACCTAACGAATCGTGGGTATTTTAAAGACAGGCCGAGGGGTATTACCGATATTTCAAAGGATGCACCTTTTCTTAAAAACAACATAGCCCCTATTTTCTAAAAACCATGATTCGTGCTATTTCAAATGGAAAAATTGTATGACTCGTATATATAAATGTATATTCTTATATGTTGCATTTACTATTCATTTTCCGTATATTCTTGCTGTTCGCATCGCATTGCATGCTTAAATGTGTTTTCATTAGTTGTTATGAACCCATGCGGTCTGGACACACCATTACCGATGATGCGTATGCTCCACGTACACTTGCTTGCCGGCTCACACACATCATCATCGGTAATTTTCATGTCACGTACACATTATAAAACACTACCTCATTGGTATAAATTGCTAGCTGGTAGTTTCGACATAGTACTAGTACGCTTGCTTTCATATGCTAGTTTAGATATTGCATTTATTACTGAGATATACTTCATGCATTGTACATTCATTCTGTTATGCAATATTATGGGGCTTTATGCCGGTATTTCACTGTTTATTGACTCTCGATTTGGGATTTCACATTTTCAAGAGATTTATGGATTTAGAGAAACCGCAGGAATTTTATAAACTCATTTTTATTTCAAAAGATAGAAATTTGCGGTTTTCTCGTGTTATGATGTGAGATGTGTCCACCATGAGTTTTCTCGGCTCTTGAGCAGTATCATACACCCGAATCGAGGAGGAGGATGAACCGTCTGCGGGTGTATGGTGGACCCGGTGCGGTACCTAGGGGCAAAATGGTCGCAGA
The DNA here is from genome assembly GCA_030015575.1 of Agapanthus africanus. NCBI lineage: Eukaryota > Viridiplantae > Streptophyta > Magnoliopsida > Asparagales > Amaryllidaceae > Agapanthus > Agapanthus africanus. Next base: position 289,554,932 of record JASDDO010000012.1, on the reverse strand, counting down.
TGATGGCGTTGAGCTTGGCAGCGGTGCACTACCGACCGGTTATTTGTGACGCGGCGGATATCCGGAGGATACCGACGTAGTCATGAGATATGATGATATGGGCCAGTCCGGATTGCCGGAGCCCAGGGCCAATTCGGATTGCCGAAGCCCGAGATATTGAGATTTGATTATAGGGGCCAGTCCGGATTGCTGGAGCCCGAGATATTAAGATTTGATTATATGGGCCAGTCCGGATTGCCGAAGCCCCAGATATTGAAATATTGGGATATATATTTGTGTTGATGCTTGACACGGATTTTCTGTTGATTTCATTGATAATACTTCGATTTATATACAGAAATCTCACTGAGATAAGAAAACAGTTTTCTCATTCAAAATGTATTCTGTTTTCATGCATTCATACATCATATATGTAATACGTTGCTACCTGAGGCACTGACACGAGCACTTGGTATCATACTCATTTTTAGATGATTACCCTTGCCACTATTAGATGTTTCAGGGTATATATTATGAGAATATTATTGTATGGCCTTGGAGAGAGTCATACATGCGATTTCTTCTTGGTGATGTTTTCTATTCACGAGTTGGAAACTCACCCCCGTTGTGCCACAGTTTCTTGTAGGGTTCGTCGTACAGGTTTCCTTGGCGGCTTTGCTGGCACACTACTTCCTTCCGGGTGATTGCTTGGAAGGTGGGTTCACTTGCATCATGACCACTGTTGTACTTTATTTATATTCAGTTGTATCTAGTAAACTCCATCAACCAGACTTGTATTATTTAGTTGACTTAGAAGACTAGTTGTATATTCTTTCGACCTTAAATTCGCGCGTTTGTATTATTATGGTTTTCTGTCTTTCTTGAGGATGTTGGTTTCCTTGCTGAGTTTTGATCCTCGCCCTTCGGCGTTGCATATTATATTGCATTGCTTGGTTCTTTCAGCCAATTGGCGAAGAGCTAGCTCCCGCTTGGGGATGCCTTTATTCGTCATTATATGTATTTTATGTGTTGTGCCCGTTTGGAGCCAGTATTTACAAGGAAACTCTGCCGAAATTTTTGGAAAAGACTTGATGTTTTAAAAATGCTTACTACGGCTTATTTTGTTAAAATACTTGCTTTAAAACTAAGTTTTTCCTTCACTCTCTTTTCAAATGGTTTAGATTTCTGGGCTTTTGGCTTACTTGAATTAGATGGGGTCTTATAGACTTCATATGATTCAAGTGCCAGTCACGTGTCATTTCGGGTCGTGACACCACTGTTTTTCGTCTTGTCTCTTGAACTGGTAAGCGGCACTGGACGGATACGGATGATCGGAACCCAGATTTTATCTGTATGTGACAGATGTTCTGGATTTTTAGGGTAACTGTGGAGATTTTGTATGATTTGCGTCAATTTGGACTAGGAACCTGTAACCTGTAAATAAGTAGCAAACACGGATCAAAAGCACATGCCTATACAAAAACGAGCAGAAGAATGGACGGTATTAAATGCAATATTCTGGTATGAACAAATACCCCCAAACTTATCTTTTGCTCGTCCCGAGCAAAACCAATTATTCACAAAAAGTCATAACCTCACTTTCACAGGGAATGCGATTGCACCGAGCTCGTGCAACAAGCCGTTAAACCTCTAGGTGTCTCTAGTTGGAGGAGTGTTGTCTCCTGAGGATTTTCAGCGGATACTACCCACAAAAACCTGTCAAGCTAGTTTCACAAATTAACGTTGATTCTACTCCTACAGTTTAGCATCTAAGTTAGAAATTCTATCATCCTAAATTAGAAATATCCAACCCTCATGTTTCACACCTCCTATTTATTCAACTCCAGATCCTATACGTTTTACAGTTTTAGAAAGATCTCGGTTTCTCTTGAGTTTTCCTTCTAAAAAGCAGTTTACAATCCGGAATTTTTATCAACTTTACGGAAAACATAAGTCTTATTCTTTATTCTTATCTTGCCTCCAAATATCGATCGTATACCCCCACGTGCGTGTAAATTTTCACCCTACACTCAAGAATTCAATTCAAGCTATAGTACCCTTGCCTTATTACCTAATACTACTTCTTTTCGTTAATGATGGACGGTGTTGCTCACACCTTTAATGCGACTATTAATGCTTCTTGAGGCACTAACAGCCGATTACTGAATGAGTGAGCTTAAAGCGTAAATAGCAGTTTCCAGGTCTTGTAATTTATTCTTTTTTTTCATTTTCTTTATTTTTCTTTTTCAAGATCGGATATATTTTTCAATGATGCTCTTTTGGTGGTTAGTTTTAAATACCGTCTTTTCTGTCATACTAGGCTTTCAGGCAAGAGTATTTCAAGGTATCCTCTACTATCCCAAGTTTCAAGTTGCGTGTAAGTGCGATTTGTAGAGTATATACTTCCTGAATTTGGATTTAAGAATATGAACTATTTTTCAGACTTATCCTTCAAGCTTTCAATACTTTCCCTTCATCTCGACTTAACTCAAGAACTGAACTCAAGATTACCTACTTCTAAAAAAAACAGCAAGGACATATGATTACCAAGGTTAAACAAAAGGAGGGTTATTTTTAGGGTTTTCAATTCCAAATCCAAGGATTTAGTTATTTCTAATGTATCAACTAAATTATCAGAATAAAAATCAAGGTTACCTTATTAGCTAACTTGACGACAAAGTATTTTTTATTTTTGTAAAATTTTCGATTTTTTATAGGTTTTCAAATAAGTATGCAAATAAAAAATATACACATGAATGCGAAGGTAGAAAGCTTACCGTGCACACCCACAAACTTAAACTTGAAATTGCCCTCACTGTCAGGCTATACCAAGAGGGTCAAATTTATCGTCGCTCCCATGTTTTTTTTTTAATTTTTTTGTATTTTTTTATACTTTTTTTCTTTTTTTTATACAAAACAAAAAGCAAACAAAAAATATATACACTAAAAGATCCCCCCAAACTTAAGTGAAACAGTGTTGCCACTATTTAAGCGGTGCAGTTTAGGATTTGGGGGGAGAGAACAGTATCAATCTATACAAGGCCTTACACAGGCCAAAAGTTAGCACCAACCATTCAAAATTTTATCGGGATAAGGCCCGGGCTGGTGAAAGAATGCTAAGAGGAAAGAAATGGAGAATACGCGATACCGTGTGGGGATGGAAGCGGGATACGGTCTCGGTGGAGGGGAAGAATGACGGAAGGGAAAAAGAAATGGAATACAAACTTGAGGGTGGAAATGGAGTGAATAAATTAGTACAATTTGTAATGACCGATGTGTAAAAAGTGATTGTACTAATCTATCAACCCGTTGAGAAATAGGGTCAAACCTCTTAAGATTCGTTAGAAAACATGGGTAGACCGAACATCGTAAACCAGACATAAGAAATGAAGGTGATACGGTGGCTTGCGAAGTGGGAAGGATCAAAAGGATGGAGGGAAGTGATCGAGGAATGGTATCGGTTAAACGTTTAGGATGGTGTACACAGTCAATGAAAGGGACAGGGTGAATTGGAAAATCCGACTCATCAAGTAAAACTGGTTCATCCTCAATGCTATCCTCAAGACTCTCCCTAAAATTCAGCTCATCCATGCATTTATCATCAATTTCTAGACGCATATGGGGTTCGTGAAAAATAGTTAATGACTCGGGATGATGTCCACACAGAAGTGAAATCACATGATGAATTGGTGAGAAAAACACATCCAAAACTGTGGGTTCAACATCCAAAATATTCCCAGCGTCGATATCCTCAATCAAGTGAAAATCAAATTTCTCAGACACCTCATCAAAAGCATGGATTTCAATTAATTGTGGTTCTAGGATGGAGGTGTAGAGGTCAAAAGGATTGGGTGTGGTTTCACCTGAAATGGACCCTTCAGAATAGGGTAAATCAAACACTACAAGGTCGCACAACTCATCAAACATTCTATCTTCAATCGGTGAATCGTTTGGGACACTCAATAGACTTTAAAAACCGGATTTGTGGAATTCAATTTGCAACGGGTAGGTTTGATTTAGAAGGGTGTACCGCTCACTCTCACTACTCAAATTCTCAATCTGTCCAATCGCCTCATCATACATTAGAAAATTTGGAGCTAGTTGGAAACTAGCTGCCGGTTCGTTAGGTTGTATAAGGGCGGCCATGGATGCCTTCATTTCCTCCATTTGGCAAGACGCTACCCAAAAATCTTCTAATGCTTGTTCCAGACTAGACATGGGTTGTGGAGGGGTTTATGTAAATGATTGAAACTCGGTTTGATAGAAAAAAACTCCCAAACGGCTATGTAGAAGCAATGTCTAAGGAAGGTGCAAAAGTTGGGTAGGATTGATAGGAATCGAATAGTTGGACAAGATTAAGATCAATGTCATGATGAGAAGGTGATTGGAATTGTTGGTCAAAAGAATTGGAAGTGGTGAAAGGAGTGAAAGATCGGCTACGTGATTGTTCAATTCGGTCAGCGAAGGACATGGGTTTCGGAGTTGCAACATGACTCTCAAAAGGGGTATCAACGTAAGAAGGTGGAGGAGGTTGAAACGGTTGATACAAAGTGGATTACGGAGTCCAATTGTTTGTCCTAGACGCGTCTATCCGATCTTTCAAAGAAATTTTGGGCATGGATGGATCGTTCGAAGTTCAGGAAAAGCAAAAGCCGTAAGAAGAAATGTTTGGTTGTGGGTACCAAACTTTGGCAAGAGTTGGTCGTTTTGGGGTACCCATGTTATAAAAGAGTGGAGGGTAGGAGTGGAATTTTTTTTATAAATTTTGTAATTTTTTGAAATTTTATTTATATTATTATTTTTTTAGCAGTTTTCGAAATTGTTCGTTTTGAAAGAATACGGAATTATGGGACTAAACTTTACATAACTACAATCACAATCACAATATGCACAAAGAATCACCTAGAGCTAGGGTCTTCAGAGTCCAACTAGACCGCTCCTAGACTTCCAAGCGACAAGTTTCTGGATAACCCTCGAATCACCTCTTCACTGCCAATTGTGGCCAGGTAAGCACAAGTGAAGTAAGGAGGGTTCCGCTCACGAATCACCGTGAGACGGGCCTTTTCAAATTACCTCCTCACTTGTCTAGCCTAGGCACCACAAAATCATGTTTAGATAAACGACCGATTCCCCGCAACCTTCACTTTTCCTAATTTAACGCGAAAAGTCCTTATACGTTTGGTCTAGATATTTTTTATTAACTCAAGGTGATGCGTATGATTTTTGTGATTTGTGGGGTCTTAGGAAGGGTGATGAAATCCCCACCCAATCTTAATTGGTGTTCTAGCCCCTTAATGTCCGTATTGTTATATGCAAAGCGTATAAACAAACAAAATCTAAAACAACAAAAATATATATAATTTTATTGGTGGCGGCACAATCTGTGCAAAGAAACCTGCATAAAATACTGTTTAGTGGAATTCACAGAGAAGATTAGAGGGAAGAGAAGTGGTGGGGAAAAAATTGAGGCCAAGAAACCACAATATAACCGCGGAACAGCCACACAACCTAAGCTTTGACCGCGGTTCCGCGGTCAAAATGTTGAATTGGCGCATGAAACTTGGGTCCCTGCACTCCTCTTTCTCAGTATGACAGAATAAAAATCTTTATCTCTTTATTTGAATAATGTACTTGCTCCAGATAACCTGCACACTTGCACACAAAAATTATCAAAAATAACAAAAAAGGGTTTTTATTATATTTATTATTTTCTATATATATATACAAAAAAATTAAACCGAATAACAAGAAAGAAATACGTTACCGTCTCCCCAGAAACGACGCCATTTGATTGTTGTAGAAACGCGATACGTTTTATGATATGCGTTCTACACTGTTCTCAACTTACCGCAATCAAGACGGTGTCGCTTTGCAGCTAGCCGGTTGAGCACGGGTCGATCGACAGGGAGATGGTAGTATGTCTGTTTGTGTTTTAGACGAGTCAACGAAAGAATGTATATATGTGTTCAATTCTATCCTAAGTGTTTGTATGTATATTCAAGTAAGCTTGTTAGGGTTAAGATTGGTTAGTAGAGTTAGGATTAGTCTTATACTTGTCTTTTGCCATTCTTAAAACGATGTTGGGATAATCGAAAGTAGTGGGGATTAGGAGGACATATGAATGGGATTTGCGAGTTTAAGCAAGCTTTCCAACGCTAAATCCATTCCTAGTGCCCCTTGTCCGTCAGCTAAATACGCTTATTTCCAACCCTAGGACAAACACCCGCAACCATGTATCCAATTAAGTCACAACTACAAGTCACGTTGTAGTGCGCTTAAAGGACTTCTCGACTTATGTCGCGGCTATATGCCACGTATAGCGCGCCTAAGTGAGGGGGTTGCATTTGTTTGGTCTAGGTTCGTTTTAGGATGTTTGGCGAAGAGAAGCACAATGGATTTTTCCGTCCCTCATACTAACCTTCCTTAGCCCCTAACAAGTATGGAAATTATTCACACATGAAAATGAAAAGAAAGCAAAGCGAGAAATAAGAAAAGAAAGAAAAGAAAAAAACGGTTTTACAAGCTAAATACTTGGGTCCTCACCTAAGCAAGGAACTCCGTCGAGTATCATGGCTTGAAAATAATACGGATAAGAAGGAAAGGAAAATAAAACAAGCAAATAAATATCAACAACTACTTAACAACAAGAAACGAAATTACACCTACGAATTAAAATTACAATACAACAATTAAAAGATACAAGTTAAATAAAAACCCTTATCTTCATTGATTTTCTACTCAAGAGTTCTCACTGTTAGTGATATGTATACCCTAGAGGCCATTACTGTACATACGATGTATATTGTAGTGGATGCTTGGACATATATAGGGAGGTCTTTCTTGGTCGACATGATAGTACGCTATCTGGTTGTACTTTATCATAACATGTACTCTGATTGTCTCTATGTTACATGTTGATAAAGCCATTAGGATATGTACTCGACTACTGGGACTATGATGAGATCATACTGGTGGGGCCATGGTAGTCGATGAGTACATCCTATAATTGTTCCTAGTCGATGGTGTATCGAGACAGGGCATCGATACACCAGAGTAGACTAGCGTTTACGCATCTTGACTATGATGGGCGATGGATGATACCATATCCATCGGTGTTTGACATCAAGGATGGTGTACGGGTGCTCAGTGGAGACTGGGTACACTGGACGGACTCCCCGAGAACTCCCAGATGGTATTATACCTCATGTGAGATGGCAGTTCTTTGGTGACACTGGTACAGATAAGTCTGTAGACCTGAGATCGTCATAGAGACTTGTGTGATTCCCGTTGTGCTTTGATTTCCATCATACCACGTCTAAGAGGGCGTGCAAAAAGGTGGCTTTTGGGTACAGTCCTGATTCACATGGAGGCAATGAGCGATAGGAGGGGATTCGTCTCTCTCGGTATAGGGAGTTGATGTTGCGCTGTGTTCGATTGGCTATAACTGGAAATCCCTGGCCAGGATTGCTGAGATTTACTGGCAAGTGTAATCAGTAGTTTCTCGAACTGTTATATACCTCATATCGATACGACTTATCAAGCTACTGGGGTCTGACGTTTACCACCCCTAGGCGAGATATGCGACATGTTTAGGGTTGTTCGGCACGTCTAAATTTTAAATCGGGCATGGTTGATGCCTTATTGTAACGTCTTCAAAATAATAAAATATGATTTTTGGGAAATTTTATAATTTAATATTATTTTAATGAATATTTTAATATTCTGGTATAATTAAATACAGATAAATGGGGAAAAATTATGGAAAATTCTAAAATAAGGTATTTTAAGGAATTGCTTCGTTTTCTGTGCATGCCCCCATTTCCTCTAGTTTTGACCCTGAGTATGTCTAGTTTTGACTGATTCCATCTAGGGTGAAATCTGGGTTGATTTTCCTATGTTGGTGTATAATTTAGGACTTGTTTTAGCATGGATTTTGGTATTTGGTGATTCATTCCTGTCGGGTGGCATTTGGACGTCAACGACAAGTGGATTTTGATTGTGTTTACATGCGAGTCGATAGGTTTTTAGCTATGCGGGTAGCGTGTGCTATTTTGGTTTCCGATGTGATTTTCATGTGCTTTAGCATTGTGATATACTTGTAGGTACCCCGCGTGATGTTGAGGCAAAGGAGGTGAAGATAGCGACATCGGCTTTGGCACACGAGAAGCAATGTGAGTAGATTTATATCTGTGGGGAGAAGTCGGGTGGATGGCGTATAGCACCCCCGCAGTCCGTGGTGATGTATACGAATACGTATACACACGAATATTTATTATGTGTTGTTTAGGGTTATTGATGGTAATAATGATATTTTGATGATAAGAATATATTGGTTTAGTTTAGTGCGAACCCTAGAGTAGTGGTTGCACTCACACATACATTTACACACATACTTGCATTCATTCTTTCATTTATTAGAGTGCATATGATGGTGCGTATATCTACACATGGGTATGGGACTATGTGTTTATATACTGGATTTGAGGATAGTATTTGGGATTTGAGATGAGTCGATGAGATTGGGCTTGAGGCCAGGAGATCGGTGATGTGATTTGGTTCGTATTGAGATACGACACGATGTTTTAGCGGGTCTTTTGACGTAGTGATTCTTACACCTGCATGCATACATAGAGGGTATCAATATTGTACTAGACGTAGATCAGTACCCCGATCATGACATTTGATAAAGAGGATACCAGATAAATAGTATGATGAATGTGATATTGGCCCGTACCCAGATTTGGGATGCCGTACGACGGATTTACGTACAAGCTATATTTTGATGATTGATCCGCACTCTTGACTTGGGATGTCTGATTATAGATAGGGTATCGGATATGATATTATTGAGGCGTGATCACCGACTAATATATATACATGTATGTATATGTATCGACTCAGATGTTAGGCGGTTTCCTCACCCATAGCTCTACTTGTTAGTTCAGCCGTATAGTTTAGGATGGTTGTTAGATTAGATTAGACTCCTACCTATTTCAAAAACTAACGAATCGTGGGTATTTTAAAAGACAGCCCAAGGGATCCTACGGATATTTCAAAAGACGTATCTTTTTATAAAAACACCGTAGCCCCTATTTTCAAAACCCCATGATTCGTGTTATTTCAAAAGGCACCAATTGTAGAGGTTATTTTAGATTAATGCAGATTAGTTATAGTTGCGTCTAGTATTCAGCTTCCGCTCATTATTGTGGTTCGCATCGCATCGCATGCTTATATTATGTTTCATACTCCATTATTGATGTTATGCTGTTAGGACACCAGCACCATTACCGATGATGCGTATGTACCACGTACACTTACTTGCCGGCTCACACATATCTTCATCGGTAATTGCCATGTCACGTACACCTTAGAAAATATTATTGCATCGACATAGGTTGTTAGCTAATAATTTAGACATGATATTAGTGTACTTGCCTTATATGCTAGATTAGACGTTGTAATTATTAGTTGTTACATCATGCATGTTATTATTCTTGGATTTTTATGCCTGTATGCACTGTTTACATGCTATTGAGGATTGGATTCGGATTTCCATGAGATTTTCTGGATTTGGGGGAAAACCGCAAAACTTATATAAACTTCTTTTCTCTCTTTAAAATAAAAAGTGCGGTTTTCCCATGATGTATGAGTCGTCCACCATGAGTTTGCTGATGGATTTGGAAACCCGATTCGAGGAGACGGATGAACCGTTTCGGGTACATGGTGGACCCGGTAAGGTACACCGGGGCAAGAAGCGCGTGGTGATGACGATGTGAGCCTGGCAGGGGAGCACTACCTACCGGTGATTTTACCCGACGCGTCGAATATCCGGAGGATACCGTCGTGGTCTTGAGATGGATGGTAGGGGACGGTCTGGACTGACAGCGCCCTAGATATTATGATTGAGACATTGGGATTTCGAGATTTCGAGGTACAGAGACTGTGATACAGAGATATCGAGATATTGGGATTACGTTTTGTGCCGATGCTAGGCACTGTTTTATGCTGATTTCATTATGATACCTCAACTAAAAATACAAGGGAAATCTCACTAAATTATGAAAACAGTTTCTTCATTTACATGTATTCTGCTTTCATGCATTCATACCTCATATTCATGACATACTATTACCTGAGGCACTAGCACGTGCACTTGGCACTACATTCACGTATAGAGATTACATTGCCAGTTTAGCATGCTTCAGCTTTATTCATATTGAGGTTTCTTTATATCTGATCGTATTGACCTAGGTTGGGTCATGCATTCGATCTCTGCTTGTAGATATCTTTCTATTCGCGAGTTGGCAACTCACCCCCGTTGTGCCCCAGTTCTTGCAGGTTTGCCGTACAGTTCTATAGCGGCATTTCTGGCACACTGCTTCCTTTTGGGTGATTTGCTTGGATAGGTGGGTTCTTTTGTATCAGAACCGCCGTTGTATTTATATTATTCATTGGATCTAGAATATCCATCAACCAAAACTCGTATATTGTTTCAGACCTAGACTAGTGATGTATTATTCGACCATAGATTCGCGCTTAGTAGTGTTGCAGTTTTCTTGTTGCTTTTGAGCTTTCTTTTGGATTTGATCCTCGCCACTTGGCGTTGTATATTATTGTTGCATGTGTGGTGGTGACCGTCGATTGACGAAGAGCTAGCTCCCGCTTGGGGATGCCTTTATCATTGCATATATTGTTATCCTTGTTATACCCCATTCGGGGCCAGTTTTACAAAAGAAACTCTGCCGAAATTTTTAGAAAAGACTGTACTGTTTTTAAAAATGCATATTCGGCTTAGTTATTTAAAAACCTTGATTTCAAACATGTTTTTCTTCACTTCTTTAAACCAGTTTCTTTACTTATTCTTAAAAATGTTTTTAGATTTCTGGGCTTTTGGCTTACTTGGATCAGATGGAGTCCTATAGACTTCATATGGTTCAAGGGCCAGTCACGTGCTCTTTCGGGTCGTGACAAAGTTGGTATCAGAGCGCTAGGTTGACCTTGGTTCGAGTCTAAGTTTGACTATGTGGAGCCTAGGGCGTTTATATATATACGGAACATAGGCTTGACCTTACGGAACTTAGACTTGGTCGAGGGGGTATTAGACCCGAACTTTCGTCTTGTAGGATGATCCTTGGTTGATGGAATATGTAACTAAAGTAGAGTGACGTACCGTTGGTATGTTCCGCGGCATACTTACGACACGCCACTCTGCTTAAGGAACCTTAAGATGTACATATTTTCGAGATCAGTGATCCTCTTTATATCCAGGATTATACATCCATTTGAGATCCCCGATTCTATTAGTTTCATGATCATACCTTTATTGATGCTGTTCCTTCCCATGATCATGTATCCACTTTGGATCTGTTGTTTCCTTTCTTGCCATTGATGTGCTCTCCTTGATACTCGATTGAGGTTCCTGTCACCATGTTTGAGGGCAGTTTGGGCTGCTGCTAGGGTTACGGCCGGTGTGAGCTCGTTTGGTACGAGGGCCGACCATTGTGTTTTCTGGTGACATGGGAACGTCTTGAGTTAGTGTTGGTGATTGTGACCTCTAGTGGAGGCGAGTGCTTGGTCTTGCACCGGATGATCGGGCCATTGTTAGAGCTGCCAGTTGAGAGAGGACTGTTGATGTACAGCATACCTTAGAGATTGTGATGTCGCCTACCGTGCAGACAGATAGACCAGCTGTTGCTGAGATTGACAGGATGTCGCTTCCGAAGCTTACGAGCTGAGATTGCCGTAGCTTTCAGGCAGATATGAGACAGATGATAGCTAGTCTACCCGATTTGAGAGACGAAGGTGATTCGTCCGATTTTGCGCCGGAGCGGGCCCTGATGAGTTGAAGATTTCCAGTGTGGAGAGTCTTACTCAGATCTAGAGCAGACCGACTCAGAGATGACCGCCTATGTATTGCCTTTCCTGGAGGATTGAGGCGCTGTTCGACGTACAGGCGAATAAGCCAGTTGCTGCTGCAAATGACGAGATGTCGCCCAGATGGTTGGAGCTACTGCAGCGTGAGCATATACTTAGAGAGATGATAGCGAGTCGCTAGTCACCTGAGGATGAATGACTAGGACAGGTGGTTCGTTTGTTTACCGATGCGAGGTCATCAGATAGATTGTTTCCAGCTAGAGACGACTTCACGCAGGTTCGTTGAGAGTCGATAGAGACGATCGAATGTCAGGAGCCCATTTTCCAAGTTTAAAGTATACGGAAAGACATGCAGGTGATTCTATGGACTCTCTAGAAGAATGAAACCCTAACTCGACTTAATGACCGTGTGAAAGCCTTTGAACCTTCGGGTTTGCGGCGGTTCCTCGGCGCCATTAGTGAGGCTTGGGTTTGCCCTTCTACGGCTGGACCACCGACGCTGTGGCATGTACTCGATACTATTAAACTGTACCCATGATGTGATCTCTTGGGGGATTATGAGGATCTGACGAGTCGATCGGATGGTTCGACATCTTTCGGAAATCGTGATGGGACACTGCTTGGGAGACTCCAGATGCGAGCGTAGCCGTCGGAGCGCAGTTCGTGTAGCCACGATGAGTTAAGTCCGAATCAGTCGACATTGAGCAAGGTGGAGTAAAGAGTTCGTACGAGATTTCGACGAGATGACGTCCCACTCCGCTGCCATTAGAGATGTGATATGCACCCCGAGGCGTGGTATATGGATGTATCTTCCAGAGAGAAACGCGATAGGTATGCAGCCGTTCCGGAATAAGCTTTAGCTTCAGCATTGGATGATGACTTCCGGGCATTTCGGCAGGATTGAGATTTGAGAAAGGAACCTCGACAGGACCTTTCTGGAGTACGTTACGAGAAGACCTAGACCAGGAGTGGTCGTATTGCGCACACCCAGCAGGACAGAGTTCGGCATTGTCGACGAGGTAGTTGACCATGTTCGGATAAAGGAACTTACCCAGATGCGTTGCAGATTGATCAGGGACGGACGAGTGATGAGTATTCCTCCGATGGTTGGGACGTGTTCCCGAGGACCTGTTCGGCCTGACATCCTCTACAGAATGATGAAGCTACAGAATATGCGATTTCGAGTCCGTGCGAGAGACTTCAGATTGACCGTGGCCGAGAACAGTGCAGTGCGTAGTAGCTTGGCGTGACGTCATAGTGGACGACGATAGAGACAGTTGGAACAAGAGGTTCGTGTGAGACACTGATGAGCTGTCATTGCTTCCCGTCGAGACTAGAGACCTGATATTCTTACAGAGACGTTGGAATGTGACCAGTTTCCGAGAAAATATTGTGCTGAGGACACAGGTGTTTTTGAGCGAGAAGAGGTTGTGTAGGAAGCCAGCCTCTGTACAGATCGGCATAGGCATGATCGGAAGAGACCTTGAGCAGGATTCCTTCCAGGACATTGCTGCAATGATGTTTGCACCCAGGATCAGATGTGTGACGTGCTTTCAGAGAGCCAGAGGCCGACGCCAGTGATACGCTGCCTTACGAGCGGTCGTGAGGATTGACCGAAAGGTGACCAGGAAAGTGCCAGAACGGAATCGTTCCTGTCAGTACTCCTGACCGGGCCGATGAGCCGATGGATTGCGAGATTGGTAATCTACAGGAAAGATCAGGAACCAGAGGCAGAGGACGCCAGCCGCGAGCAAGAGGCAAGTAGATATCTTGCGCAGCTAGCATCGGATGTTCCGGTACCTTCTCGACCCTGAAGGATGGTATACCGACGACGGTAATTATGATTTGTGATTTTGTGATTTGATTATCACGTATCCGTTGCTTTGGATTTCGGTATTTTGGGCGATCTATTCACATGATTTAGTCTTGATGACTGAGTTTCATGATATTTGATTTTGTGCACCATGGTTGCACCTACTGGGTATTTATACCTTGTACATAGTTATTACTCTTGAGCTGTTGATTGCGATTTCATGCCTATTTTATGCTGGTGATTTGATTTACGCTTCCAGCAGAGTTTCATGTAATTTTAGTGTTTTGATTTTGCACTCGGTATAGCTTATATGTGCTTGTAGTGTATCGATATGTGTTTTGTGCCCGCAGCTGCACACGTTTATGATTTTCTTCATATCTGGATACACTTGGTGTTGCTGCTTACGTATTTGAGTTATTGCTTGGTATTTGTGCATGGGATGCACCAGTTCTATACTTCGTGCATTTGTCGCACCAGTTTTATGTTTCTTGCGTTTATCGCATCAGATTTATATTTCGTGCCTTTGTTGCACCGGATTTATATTTTGTGCATTACGATTGCACCTGACTTCGATTTGATGCCTTTCGGTATGTCGATTTTGATTGTGATATTGATGTGGATTCTTGCACTCCGTGCTTTTGACTGGACTTACGCATATTCGACGTTGCTATTGGATTTTGTGATTCCGTGCATATTGAGTGCGCAGGGTCTAGATTATCATTCGTGCATGATGGATGCACCGATTTGGATTTTCGCGCATGTTGGGCGCATGTTTTGAGATACGATTTTGGGGCACACCAGATGCACTAAATCGAGATTCTTCGTGCATGTCAGATGCACCTGTTTTGGCTGCCAGGCACACGTTGCCTATGACAGATGCTTCGTGCACACCCGTTGCACCTAGATGTTGTTTTGTGCACATGTTTAGCACATATATGGATTTTGATTTCCGTGCGCACCAGACGCACAGGGTGGTGTTATGTGATTTTTGGGATTTATTCCTTTTGGAGCAGTACATTTTTATGATGTTGGATATTTGCTTTCATACTGAGCAGGACTAGTCAGTGGGCAGTACCTGGATATATTTTGCATGTATCGATAGTTATCGAAGGGATTTCCGAAAAGCGAGCTATAGTCTCAGTATATACCTACGTGTCCGATATGACACGAAACGTTTTAAAAACAAGGAAACCCTTCTAAACTGTTTTCAAAACGGCGGAACGTACCTATTAAACAAAGGATATATATACACATATATAGTTATTTTTTTATGAGAAACGTCCGCCACTGTGCAGTGTTACGCGCATCGCACAGCGACTTAAAAAGATTTGGCATACATTTGCATCAGCTATTTACATGTATAGATTGGATGTCTACATGTATAGTCTTGGTCCATATCATATTGATTTTGTATTGGATTTGACATTGTGTCGTTACCATGACTCCGATGATTGCGGATGCTTGATGGAGTGTTGCATTTGAGTTATCTGCTCAGTACTCATGCGCATGCATTGCGCTATAATGTTTTATGTATAGATGATTTCGGAGCCCCGATGACTTGGAATTTGTATTGAAATATTTTAGTATTTGGGGGTTTAAATTTAAATTCGGGGACCGAATTTCTTTAAGGGGGGTAGATTGTAACGTCTTCAAAATAATAAAATATGATTTTTGGGAAATTTTATAATTTAATATTATTTTAATGAATATTTTAATATTCTGGTATAATTAAATACAGATAAATGGGGAAAAATTATGGAAAATTCTAAAATAAGGTATTTTAAGGAATTGCTTCGTTTTCTGTGCATGCCCCCATTTCCTCTAGTTTAGACCCTGAGTATGTCTAGTTTTGACTGATTCCATCTAGGGTGAAATCTGGGTTGATTTTCCTATGTTGGTGTATAATTTGGGACTTGTTTTAGCATGGATTTTGGTATTTGGTGATTCATTCCTGTCGGGTGGCGTTTGGACGTCAACGACAAGTGGATTTTGATTGTGTTTACATGCGAGTCGATAGGTTTTTAGCTATGCGGGTAGCGTGTGCTATTTTGGTTTCCGATGTGATTTTCATGTGCTTTAGCATTGTGATATACTTGTAGGTACCCCGCGTGATGTTGAGGCAAAGGAGGTGAAGATAGCGACATCGGCTTTGGCACACGAGAAGCAATGTGAGTAGATTTATATCTGTGGGGAGAAGTCGGGTGGATGGCGTATAGCACCCCCGCAGTCCGTGGTGATGTATACGAATACGTATACACACGAATATTTATTATGTGTTGTTTATGGTTATTGATGGTAATAATGATATTTTGATGATAAGAATATATTGGTTTAGTTTAGTGCGAACCCTAGAGTAGTGGTTGCACTCACACATACATTTACACACATACTTGCATTCATTCTTTCATTTATTAGAGTGCATATGATGGTGCGTATATCTACACATGGGTATGGGACTATGTGTTTATATACTGGATTTGAGGATAGTATTTGGGATTTGAGATGAGTCGATGAGATTGGGCTTGAGGCCAGGAGATCGGTGATGTGATTTGGTTCGTATTGAGATACGACACGATGTTTTAGCGGGTCTTTTGACGTAGTGATTCTTACACCTGCATGCATACATAGAGGGTATCAATATTGTACTAGACGTAGATCAGTACCCCGATCATGAAATTTGATAAAGAGGATACCAGATAAATAGTATGATGAATGTGATATTGACCCGTACCCAGATTTGGGATGCCGTACGACGGATTTACGTACAAGCTATATTTTGATGATTGATCCGCACTCTTGACTTGGGATGTCTGATTATAGATAGGGTATCGGATATGATATTATTGAGGCGTGATCACCGACTAATATATATACATGTATGTATATGTATCGACTCAGATGTTAGGCGGTTTCCTCACCCATAGCTCTACTTGTTAGTTCAGCCGTATAGTTTAGGATGGTTGTTAGATTAGATTAGACTCCTACCTATTTCAAAAACTAACGAATCGTGGGTATTTTAAAAGACAGCCCAAGGGATCCTACGGA
This sequence comes from Agapanthus africanus, assembly GCA_030015575.1. NCBI lineage: Eukaryota > Viridiplantae > Streptophyta > Magnoliopsida > Asparagales > Amaryllidaceae > Agapanthus > Agapanthus africanus. Next base: position 289,538,221 of record JASDDO010000012.1, on the reverse strand, counting down.
TATTTCAAAAGACGTATCTTTTCATAAAAACACCGTAGCCCCTATTTTCAAAACCCCATGATTCGTGTTATTTCAAAAGGCACCAATTGTAGAGGTTATTTTAGATTAATGCAGATTAGTTATAGTTGCGTCTAGTATTCAACTTCCGCTCATTATTGTGGTTCGCATCGCATCGCATGCTTATATTATGTTTCATACTCCATTATTGATGTTATGCTGTTAGGACACCAGCACCATTACCGATGATGCGTATGTACCACGTACACTTACTTGCCGGCTCACACACATCTTCATCGGTAATTGCCATGTCACGTACACCTTAGAAAATATTATTGCATCGACATAGGTTGTTAGCTAATAATTTAGACATGATATTAGTGTACTTGCCTTATATGCTAGATTAGACGTTGTAATTATTAGTTGTTACATCATGCATGTTATTATTCTTGGATTTTTATGCCTGTATGCACTGTTTACATGCTATTGAGGATTGGATTCTGATTTCCATGAGATTTTCTGGATTTGGGGGAAAACCGCAAAACTTATATAAACTTCTTTTCTCTCTTTAAAATAAAAAGTGCGGTTTTCCCATGATGTATGAGTCGTCCACCATGAGTTTGCTGATGGATTTGGAAACCCGATTCGAGGAGACGGATGAACCGTTTCGGGTACATGGTGGACCCGGTAAGGTACCCCGGGGCAAGAAGCGCGTGGTGATGACGATGTGAGCCTGGCAGGGGAGCACTACCTACCGGTGATTTTACCCGACGCGTCGGATATCCGGAGGATACCGTCGTGGTCTTGAGATGGATGGTAGGGGCCGGTCTGGACTGACGGCGCCCTAGATATTATGATTGAGACATTGGGATTTCGAGATTTCGAGGTACAGAGACTGTGATACAGAGATATCGAGATATTGGGATTACGTTTTGTGCCGATGCTAGGCACTGTTTTATGCTGATTTCATTATGATACCTCAACTAAAAATACAAGGGAAATCTCACTAAATTATGAAAACAGTTTCTTCATTTACATGTATTCTGCTTTCATGCATTCATACCTCATATTCATGACATACTATTACCTGAGGCACTAGCATGAGCACTTGGCACTACATTCACGTATAGAGATTACATTGCCAGTTTAGCATGCTTCAGCTTTATTCATATTGAGGTTTCTTTATATCTGATCGTATTGACCTAGGTTGGGTCATGCATTCGATCTCTGCTTGTAGATATCTTTCTATTCACGAGTTGGCAACTCACCCCCGTTGTGCCCCAGTTCTTGCAGGTTTGCCGTACAGTTCTATAGCGGCATTTCTGGCACACTGCTTCCTTTTGGGTGATTTTCTTGGATAGGTGGGTTCTTTTGTATCAGAACCGCCGTTGTATTTATATTATTCATTGTATCTAGAATATCCATCAACCAAAACTCGTATATTGTTTCAGACCTAGACTAGTGATGTATTATTCGACCATAGAGTCGCGCTTAGTAGTGTTGCGGTTTTCTTGTTGCTTTTGAGCTTTCTTTTGGATTTGATCCTCGCCACTTGGCGTTGTATATTATTGTTGCATGTGTGGTGGTGACCGTCGATTGACGAAGAGCTAGCTCCCGCTTGGGGATGCCTTTATCATTGCATATATTGTTATCCTTGTTATACCCCATTCGGGGCCAGTTTTACAAAAGAAACTCTGCCGAAATTTTTAGAAAAGACTGTACTGTTTTTAAAAATGCATATTCGGCTTAGTTATTTAAAAACCTTGATTTCAAACATGTTTTTCTTCACTTCTTTAAACCAGTTTCTTTACTTATTCTTAAAAATGTTTTTAGATTTCTGGGCTTTTGGCTTACTTGGATCAGATGGAGTCCTATAGACTTCATATGGTTCAAGGGCCAGTCACGTGCTCTTTCGGGTCGTGACACTTATAGACCCTCGTGAGAGTGCCTAGTAACCCTACAGTGGTATCAGAGCCAGGTTAGAGCTTTAGGCGAAGTTTAAAGTCCGATCGAACTCCGAATACACGTAAAACCCTAGTTTCTGGAAATTTTTCAAAAATGTTGATTTTTTCATATTAAAAATACTCAAAAAAATCAGCAGGGTATTTTAGGAATTACTGTGAAAAATGAGCATTTAATACCATTAAACAGCCGCGGAACTGTCACATCCCGAAAGTACGGAACATGACCGGCACTTAAACTACGAGACGTCTTGAGACGTCCGTAATCTAAGTAAGCCGAAAACCCAGAAATCCAAACCACGAAAAGTAGTAGAGTGAAAGAAAACCAATTTAAAACAAGTAGTTTTAATAGCATAAGCCGAATTATGCGGTTTTTAAGAACATCAAAATTTACTGAAAATTTCGGCAGAGTCTCCCTTGTAAATACTGGCCCCCAAACGGGATACAACATGAATAGTATACGAAATCAATAAAAAGGCATCCCCAAGCGGGAGCTAGCTCTTCGTCAATCGACGGTCACAACCACACAAGCAATATAATATACAACGCCAACGACGAGGATCAAAATTCAAAAGGAAACTCAAAACCACAAGAAAGCCGCAGAAATATAGCGCGTGACTCTAAGGTCGAAGGAATAACATCACTGGTCTCTATCTCAAAATAAATACATGTTTGGTTGATGGAACTTCTAGATACAACAGAATAATGATATACAAGTTATATAATGGGGGTACGATACAAGTAAACCCACCTACTAGCAAATCACCCGAAGGAAACTATGCCCGCAAAGCCGTAATGAAAACTGTACGGCAAACCTGCAAGAAACTGGGGCACAACGGGGGTGAGTTGCCAACTCGTGAATAGAAAAATATCTACGCACAGAAATCGCATAAATAACGCAACCTAGGTCAATGATCATAATATATCCTCAAATATATGTATAACATACAGCCTAAAAAATAGGCTTGGGTAATATCTAACCCGAGTGTGATCTCATGTGCCCGTGTCAGTGCCTCAGGTAGCAATATATCATATGAATGAGGTATGAATGCACAGAACAGAATGCATGTACTTACGAAAACTGCTTTCATAAATCAGTGAGATTTCTGTATTTTTAAAGTGAGGTACCATAAATGAAATCAGCATAAAACAGTGCCCAGCATCGACACAAAACAAGTGTCCAAATATCTCGATATCTCTGTATCACAATCTCCGTACCTCAATATCTCAAAATCAATATCTAGGGTGCCGTCAATCCAGACCGGCCCCTACCATCCATCTCAAGACCACGACGGTATCCTCCGGATATCCGACGCGTCGGGTAATATCACCGGTCGGTAGTGCTCCCCTGCCGGGCTCAACGTCAACAACACATTCCTCTTGCCCCGGGGTACCGCACCGGGCCCACCATGTACCCGAAACGGTTCCTCCACTCCTCGAATCGGGTCTCGTAATCCATCAGCAAACTCATGGTGGACGACTCATACATCATGGGAAAACCGCACTTTTTATTTTAAAAGAGAGAAAAGGTTTATTTATGTTTTTGCGGTTTTCCTCCGAATCCAAGAAATCTCATGAAATCCGAATCCAAGTCATCAATAGCATGTAAAAAGTGAATATAGGCATGAGAATCCATAAATGCGACACAACAGTGAATAATAACATGCATGAAGTAGTAGGCAATAACTACAATGTCTAACTAGCATATAGGGCAAGTACACTAATATCATGTCTAAACTATTAGCTAACAACCTATGTCAAATGAAATAGTACTTTCTAAAGTGTTTGTGACATGGCAATTACCGATGAAGATGTGTGTGAGCCGGCAAGTAAGTGTACGTGGTACATACGCGTCATCGGTAATGGTGCTGGTGTCCTAACAGCATGATATTAGTAATGCAATAAGAAATTATAATATAAGTATGCGATGCGGAGCGAACAGTAAAAATGAGCGGGAGCTGAATACTAGACGCAACTATAACTAATCTGCACTAATCTAATATAAGTCCTACAAATGGTGCCTTTTGAAATAACAGGAATCATGGGGTTTTGAAAATAGGGGCTACGGTGTTTTTAAGCAAAGATACGTTTTTGAAATATCCGTAGAATCTCTTGACCTGTCTTTTAAAATACGCATGATTCGTAAGCTTTGAAATACGTAAGAATCGAATCTAATCTAACAACTCAACTAAACTAAAGGGCTAAGCTAACCAGCTGGACTACAGGTAAGGAAGCCGCCTAACATCTGAGTCGATACATATACATACATGTATATATATTAGTCGGTGATCCCGCCTCAATAATATCATATCCGATACCATATCAATAATCACACATCCCAAGTCAAGAGTGCGGATCAATCATCAAAATATAGCTCGTACGTAAATCCGTCGTACGGCATCACCAAATCTTTGTACGGGTTAATATCATATTCATCACACTATTCATCTGGTATCCTCTTTATCCAAGATCATAGTCCAGGGTACTGACCTATGTCAAATGAAATAGTACTAATATCATCAATATAGTCATGATCTGACTACTGATCGACAGTCTCGTACAACCGATATCACAACCACAAAACAAAACTCATCGACTCAGCTCAATCCCAAGTATCGTCCTCATATCCATATGTGAACACATAGTCCCATACCCATGTGATCACATAACTATAAAGAATCCCATGAGCACATATAAATAGTAATGTATGCAAGTATGTATGTGTGTATGTGTAGTGCAACACTACCCTAGGGTTCGCAACACTAAAGTAATCCAACACACCAATATCCATCCTAACATCGTTATTAATCCTAAATAACATACAATAAATGTTGGTGTGTATACGCATCCGTATACACCACCACGGACTGCGGGGGTGCTATACGTCATCCACCCGACTTCTCCCCGTAGATATAAATCTACTCACCTGGTCCTCGCTAGCCGGTGCCGACATCGCCACGCGCTTGCTTGTCGTCTCGAAGTCGACATGGGGGTTCCTACATATCATAACGCACCATATCGCATTAAAACTAAATTCGAAATCGAAACGGCATACGAAAATCAAATCGGCACGCGTATCATGCATAGGTCCCAACCTATCGCCTACGCATGCAAGAATAGTCAAACCAACCCTCGATGTCGATATACAAACGTCAAACCATCGAGAAAAATCCAATCACACTCATTTGCATATTCACGAACACTAATTTTAATATAAACTAGGTTAAACTCACAAAAACCCCAATTTCACGTAAAAAGACATTTTTCCGAAAATCTAGCGAGCACAATTCGCCGTTTTTGTACAAAACATGATTTTTAAATGAATGTAGTGGCAAAAATACTTATTAAATATCTTAAATAAGTCATTTAATAATTTCCGGAATTTAATCTCATTAAATTCCAAAAACCCTAATATGCTAGTTTACAAAATACCTAAATTTTAACAATTTCATAGCAAAAATGCACCAACTACAATTTAGGTTGGATTTCCATGCTCTAAATCATTAAACTACACTTAATAAAGTTAATAATACGATAAAAACCCTAACCATATTTTTAATCTCATATTTCGAATTAAATCAAAAAACCTAGTTTGCAACAAAAGCTTAATTTGGACATTTTTCAAGTAACAAATTGTAATTAACAATTTGATTAGTTTTCTACAAAACTAAATATGTTAATCCACATCACTAAACCATGCACAATCAAACACAACTCATTTCCACAACAAACCCTAACTTGAAATCTTTAATCATGCAATTAAACTCACATAAACCAAATTAACACTTAATTAAATTAGCTTTAAGAAATTAGTAACAAATTAAGCAAAAATGTTTAGAATTATACCCAAAAACATTTGAAGATCCACAAGCACCCATGGCCTCCCAAAATGCTCTCTTTTCACCAAGAGCCATGCTATACGGGCTAAGCTAAAATGGGTAGGAGTCGGATTTGGGTTTTGGGAGTATTTTGATGGATTTTGAACAAATTTTTGATGAAGTTTTGAAGAGAAAAGAGAAGGGAAATGGGGGGGGGGGCTGCTGCTGCTGTAGGGGAGGGGTTCGGCTGGAATGGGAGGGGGAGAGGAGAGAGAGGGAGGTAGAGAAAGTGGGGGGAGAAAGTCAATGTCCAACCAAAGTCAAAAGTCTAACTAATTTATCCATTTTCTTTTCTTTTCTTTCATTTCTTTTCCTTTGAAATTCAAGTGGGGAAAAAGATGGTGGCTGCTGAATTCAGCCAAGGGGAGAAGTAAATGGGGGTGTGTGGGTGTGGGTACGGGTGTGGGGTGATGAAAAATGATAAATATAATACCCCAAACATCCATTTACGCTAAAAAAGCCTTTTTTGTTCAATAATTTCTAAACCGTTTTGGGAAATAATTTTGTTCCAAAAAGCACATGTTAAAATTTTATTTAATGTTTTATGATGCACAAAATTTGTTTCAACTCATTCCAATTTGTAATTTTCCCTAATTAAATGTATTAGTGACGGCTTAAAATAATAATAAAATAATATTTTTTTTTCAGAAAATTTGAAATTTCACCAGCGGCTCAATAAACACCAAATAATAGCAATTACATAGTTAGAATATGTATATTTAATTTTTATAATAAGATATTTGTATTTTGACTTTTTACAGAAAACCCCCTTATTTTACCGTTTTTTCGAAATTTCACCGAAACGATTTTCAATACGTTACAATCTTCCCCCCTTAAAGAAATTTGGTCCCCGAATTTAAATTAAAACTCCCCCCAAATACTAAAACATCTAAGCAAAACCATTAAGTCGTCGGGGGTCCGAAATCATAAATACATAAAACAAATCGTAGCGCAGCGCATGCGTATGAAAAATAAGCATATAACTCAAATCAAAACTCCATCCAGCATCCCGCAATCATCAGAGTCATGGTGAAGACACAATGTCCAAATCAAAAATGAAAATCAGTATAATATACATCATTAAAACATCTGGAAGCAATGCATGCCAAATCCTTTTCAAATCGTTGTGCGATGCTCGCAGCACTGCACAGTGGCGGACGTTTATTATAAAAAAAAATAACTACATATATATATATATATATATATATATATATATATATATATATCCTTTGTTTAATATGCACGTCCCGCCGTTTAGGAAGCAATTTCAGAAGGGTTTCCTTTATAAAATGTTTCGTGTCATCTCAGACACGTAGGTAAATACTGAGACTACAGCTCGCTTTTTGGAAATCCCTTGGATAACTATCAATGCATGCAAAATATATTCAGGTACTGTCCTCTGACTAGTCCTGCTCAGTACGAGAACACATAGCGAATATCATAGAAACGTACTGCTCTATAAGAAAAATCAATCCCCAAAATACGCGTATGAATACTACGTGCGTCTTGTGCGCACGGAAATCAAAATCCAAATATGTGCCATACATATGCACAGAAACAACATCTAAGTGCATCGGGTGTGCACGAAACATCTGTCATAGGCAACATGTATGCCTGACAGCAAAATCAGGTGCATCTGACATGCACGAAAAATCTCGATTTAGTGCATCTGGTGTGCACCAAAATCACACTTCAAAACATGCGCCCAACATGCGCGAAAATCCAAATCAGGTGCATCCATCGTGCACGAAATCATGAAATCCAATGTCAAGTGCTGAACATGCGCAAAATCAAATCAGGTGCACAAGGTACACAAAACAAATATCGAACATCACCATCGAAATCAAAGTCCATTGCATCTAAGTGCACAAAAGGCGTATCACTACACTGCAAGCATATATAAACTATACAGAGTGCAGGAACCAAATCGTGTGCGTGCATACGCACAAAATCAACTCAAATGTCTAAAACCGTAAAATCACAAACATGTGAAACCCAAGCACGAAAACGATATCAAGTGCAACACTGTGCAAGGATCGTAAATTCTCAATCATCAAAATCAAATCATGCGAATAAATCACCCAAAACATCGAAATCAATAATGGCGGAATAATACCGCTCAAGTGCATCCTCTAAGAATCTCGGGCCAACTGTCGCGGTCACTAGTGGGACGTCTCGTCGATGATCATGGACTCTGGCCTGCTGGTGTGCGTAACAATGACCACTCCTGGGTCAAGGTCTTCACTGTGAATTATCAATCTCTCGGTCCATCGGCTCATCGGCCCTGTCAGGTGTGCTAACGGGGATGATCCCATTCTGGCACTTCTCTGGTCATCTCTCGGTCAATCATCGCGACCACTCGTAAGACAGCATATCACTGGCGTCGGCCTCTGGCTCTCTGAATGTACGTGACACATCTGAACCTGGGTGCAAGTATCATTGCAGCAATGTCCTGGAAGGAATCCTGCTCACGGTCTCTTCCATGTCTCGTCTCAGCCAACTGTCCGGAAGTCATCGTCCTTTACTATATCTGCGTCTTGCTCTGGAACGACTGCATTCTCATCGCGACTCCTCGGGAAGGTATATCCAAGCATAATGCCTCGTCATGCGTATCGCATCTCTGATGTAGGCGGAGTGGAATGTCGTCTTATCCAGATATTGTACGGACCTCTTTACTCCACTTTCTCAAATGTCGACTGCTTCAGACTCGTCTCATCGTGGCTACATGGACTGAGCTCCAACGGCTATCCTCATATCGGGAGTCTCCCTAGAAATGCATCTCACCACCTAGCATCCGAATTAAGTCGAGCCATCCGATCGAGTCGTCAAAACTTCATAATCCCCCTAGAGCTCAACCTCTTGGGCATAGTTTAATAGTATCGAATACATACCACAGCATCGGTGGTCCAGCCGTAGAAGGGCAAACCCAAGCCTCACTAATGGTGCCGTAGAACTGCCGCAAACCCGAAGGTTCAAAGGCTTTCACACGGTCATTAAGTCGAGTTAGGGTTTCATTCTTCTAGAGGGACCATAGAATTGCCTTCATGTCTTTCCGACTACTTTAAACTTGGAATAATAGGTTTCTGACATTCGATCGTCTCTGTCGAATCTCAACGTCTCTGCGTGAAGTCGTCTCTAGCTGGAATCAATCTATCTGATGACCTCGCATCGGGGTAGGCGAACGATCCACATGTCCTAGTCATTCATCCTCGATGACTAGCGACCTTCTATCATCTCTTAGTACAACTCGTTCTGCACTAATGCCAGCATTTGGGGCAATATCTAGTCGTTCGCAGCAATAACTGTCTCGCTCGTTTGCACGCTGAACAGTGCCTCGACCATCATGAATAAGCAACACACCAACGGTCATCAAAATCTGGCTGGCCTCTGTCAGTGGCCTAATCCTCTGATACTGATCGGCACGTCCGAGAAATCTCATAAAGGTGATCCGCCAAACGCTCGTGGCGCGGAAACACAGTAAAAAGACACATCTCCGCAATCGAGTGTCGCCGGAATTTCGCCCTGGTCAGTCCTCGTTCGTGACGAGCTCGTGCTGACCGCAACTCTAGCCGTAGCTCTCCCTGCCCGTAATCGTGGCAGCAAAACCATAACTGGTACTGATGAGGCTAGATCGAAATGAATATAATACTGAGCAAAGAAATGTACATCCTAAGGATTCTTAAGTGTAGTAGCGTATCATAAATATGCCGCGGAACATACCCACGGTACGTCACTCTACTTTAGTCACCTATTCCATCAACCAAGGGTCATCCTACGCTCCGAAGGTAAAACCTAACGCTCTGATACCAACTTTGTCACGTCCCGAAAGTACGGAACATGACCGGCACTTAAACTACGAGACGTCTTGAGACGTCCGTAATCTAAGTAAGCCGAAAACCCAGAAATCCAAACCACGAAAAGTAGTAGAGTGAAAGAAAACCAATTTAAAACAAGTAGTTTTAATAGAATAAGCCGAATTATGTGGTTTTTAAGAACATCAAAATTTACTGAAAATTTCGGCAGAGTCTCCCTTGTAAATACTGGCCCCCAAACGGGATACAACATGAATAGTATACGAAATCAATAAAAAGGCATCCCCAAGCGGGAGCTAGCTCTTCGTCAATCGACGGTCACAACCACACAAGCAATATAATATACAACGCCAACGGCGAGGATCAAAATTCAAAAGGAAACTCAAAACCACAAGAAAGCCGCAGAAATATAGCACGCGACTCTAAGGTCGAAGGAATAACATCACTGGTCTCTATCTCAAAATAAATACATGTTTGGTTGATGGAACTTCTAGATACAATAGAATGATGATATACAAGTTATATAATGGGGGTACGATACAAGTAAACCCACCTACTAGCAAATCACCCGAAGGAAACTATGCCCGCAAAGCCGTAATGAAAACGGTACGGCAAACCTGCAAGAAACTGGGGCACAACGGGGGTGAGTTGCCAACTCGTGAATAGAAAAATATCTACGCACAGAAATCGCATAAATAACGCAACCTAGGTCAATGATCATAATATATCCTCAAATATATGTATAACATGCAGCCTATAAAAATGGCTAGGGTAATATCTAACCCGAGTGTGATCTCATGTGCCCGTGTCAGTGCCTCAGGTAGCAATATATCATATGAATGAGGTATGAATGCACGGAATAGAATGCATGTACTTACGAAAACTGCTTTCATAAATCAGTGAGATTTCTGTATTTTTAAAGTGAGGCACCATAAATGAAATCAGCATAAAACAGTGCCCAGCATCGACACAAAACAAGTGTCCAAATATCTCGATATCTCTGTATCACAATCTCCGTACCTCAATATCTCAAAATCAATATCCAGGGTGTCGTCAATCCAGACCGGCCCCTACCATCCATCTCAAGACCACGACGGTATCCTCCGGATATCCGACGCGTCGGGTAATATCACCGGTCGGTAGTGTTCCCCTGCCGGGCTCAACGTCAACAACACATTCCTCTTGCCCCGGGGTACCGCACCAGGTCCACCATGTACCCGAAACGGTTCCTCTACTCCTCGAATCGGGTCTCGAAATCCATCAGCAAACTCATGGTGGACGACTCATACATCATGGGAAAACCGCACTTTTTATTTTAAAAGAGAGAAAATGTTTATTTATGTTTTTGCGGTTTTCCTCCAAATCCAAGAAATCTCATGAAATCCGAATCCAAGTCATCAATAGCATGTAAATAGTGAATATAGGCATGAGAATCCATAAATGCGACACAACAGTGAATAATAACATGCATGAAGTAGTAGGCAATAACTACAATGTCTAACTAGCATATAAGGCAAGTACACTAATATCATGTCTAAACTATTAGCTAACAACCTATGTCAAATGAAATAGTACTTTCTAAAGTGTTTGTGATATGGCAATTACCGATGAAGATGTGTGTGAGCCGGCAAGTAAGTGTACGTGGTACATATGCGTCATCGGTAATGGTGCTGGTGTCCTAACAGCATGATATTAGTAATGCAATAAGAAATTATAATATAAGTATGCGATGCGGAGCGAACAGTAAAAATGAGCGGGAGCTGAATACTAGACGCAACTATAACTAATCTGTACTAATCTAATATAAGTCCTACAAATGGTGCCTTTTGAAATAACACGAATCATGGGGTTTTGAAAATAGGGGCTACAGTGTTTTTAAGCAAAGATACGTTTTTGAAATATCCGTAGAATCCCTTGACCTGTCTTTTAAAATACGCATGATTCGTAATCTTTGAAATAGGTACGAATCGAATCTAATCTAACAACTAAACTAAACTAAAGGGCTAAGCTAACCAGCTGGACTACAGGTAAGGAAGCCGCCTAACATCTGAGTCGATACATATACATACCTGTATATATATTAGTCGGTGATCCCGCCTCAATAATATCATATCCGATACCATATCTATAATCACACATCCCAAGTCAAGAGTGCGGATCAATCATCAAAATATAGCTCGTACGTAAATCCGTCGTACGGCATCCCTAAATCTGTGTACGGGTTAATATCATATTCATCACACTATTCATCTGGTATCCTCTTTATCCAAGATCATAGTCCAGGGTACTGACCTATGTCAAATGAAATAGTACTAATATCATCAATATATTCATGATCTGACTACTGATCGACAGTCTCGTACAACCGATATCACAACCACAAAACAAAACTCATCGACTCAGCTCAATCCCAAGTATCTTCCTCATATCCATATGTGAACACATAGTCCCATACCCATGTGATCACATAACTATAAAGAATCCCATGAGCACATATAAATAGGAATGTATGCAAGTATGTATGTGTGTATGTGTAGTGCAACACTACCCTAGGGTTCGCAACACTAAAGTAATCCAACACACCAATATCCATCCTAACATCGTTATTAATCCCAAATAACATACAATAAATGTTGGTGTGTATACGCATCCGTATACACCACCACGGACTGCGGGGGTGCTATACGCCATCCACCCGACTTCTCCCCGTAGATATAAATCTACTCACCTGGTCCTCGCTAGCCGGTGCCGACGTCGCCACGCGCTTGCTTGTCGTCTCGAAGTCCACATGGGGGTACCTACATATCATAACGCACCATATCGCATTAAAACTAAATTCGAAATCGAAACGGCATACGAAAATCAAATCGGCACGCGTATCACGCATAGGTCCCAACCTATCGCCTACGCATGCAAGAATAGTCAAACCAACCCTCGATGTCGATGTACAAACGTCAAACCATCGAGAAAAATCCAATCACACTCATTTGCACATTCACGAACACTAATTTTAATATAAACTAGGTTAAAACTCACAAAAACTCCAATTTCACTTAAAAAGTCATTTTTCCGAAAATCTAGGAAGCACAATTCGCCGTTTTTGTACAAAACATGACGTTTAAATGAATGTAGCGGCCAAAATACTTATTAAATATCTTAAATAAGTCATATAACAATTTTCGGAATTTAATCTCATTAAATTCCAAAAACCCTAATATGCTAGTTTACAAAATACCTAAATTTTAACAATTTCATAGCAAAAATGCACCAACTACAATTTAGGTTGGATTTCCATGCTCTAAAGCATTAAACTACACTTAATAAAGTTAATAATATGATAAAAACCCTAACCATATTTTTAATCTCATATTTCGAATTAAATCAAAAAACCTAGTTTGCAACAAAAGCTTAATTTGGACATTTTTCAAGTAACAAATTGTAATTAACAACTAGATTAGTTTTCTACAAAACTAAATATGTTAATCCACATCACTAAACCTTGCACAATCAAACACAACTCATTTCCACAACAAACCCTAACTTGAAATCTTTAATCATGCAATTAAACTCACATAAACCAAATTAACACTTAATTAAATTTGCTTTAAGAAATTAGTAACAAATTAAGCAAAAATGTTTAGAATTATACCCAAAATCATTTGAAGATCCACAAGCACTCGTGGCCTCCCAAAATGCTCTCTTTTCACAAAGATCCATGCTATACGGGCTAAGCTAAAATGGGTAGGAGTCGGATTTGGGTTTTGGGAGTATTTTGAACAAATTTTTGATGAAGTTTTGAAGAGAAAAGAGAAAGGAAATGGGGGGTGGGGGGCTGCTGCTGCTGTAGGGGAGGGGTTCGGCTGGAATGGGAGGGGGAGAGGAGAGAGAGGGAGGTAGAGAAAGTGGGGGGAGAAAGTCAATGTCCAACCAAAGTCAAAAGACTAACTAATTTATCCATTTTCTTTTCTTTTCTTTCATTTCTTTTCCTTTGAAATTCAAGTGGGGAAAAAGATGGTGGCTGCTGAATTCAGCCAAGGGGAGAAGTAAATGGGGGTGTGTGGGTGTGGGTACGGGTGTGGGGTGATGAAAAATGATAAATACAATACCCCAAACATCCATTTACGCTAAAAAAAAGCCTTTTTTCTTCAATAATTTCTAAACCGTTTTGGCAAATAATTTCGTTCCAAAAACCACATGTTAAAATTTTATTTAATGTTTTATGATGCACAAAATTTGTTTCAACTCATTCCAATTTGTAATTTTCCCTAATTAAATGTATTAGTGACGGCTTAAAATAATAATAAAATAATATTTTTTTTTTCAGAAAATTTGAAATTTCACCAGCGGCTCAATAAACACCAAATAATAGCAAATACATAGCTAGAATATGTATATTTAATTTTTATAATAAGATATTTGTATTTTGACTTTTTACAGAAAACCCCCTTATTTTACCGTTTTTTCGAAATTTCACCTAAACGATTTTCAATACGTTACAGGAACCGCGGCAATGTCATGGCGTGCGCGGCGGTTCCGCGGCCGTACAGTGCACTTATTGTTTTATTTTTACACAATTAAATCCGTATCTACTTCCTGATTCTTCTGGGAATTTTTAATTTATACTCAAGTGTTGAGTTTTTTGGGTTGTATTGGGAACTCGTTGATTCGATCAGAAAATATAACTTCGTTTAGTTTTTCCGGGTAATTTTTAGAACGTGTTAAAAAGTTCGAACGGATATCAATAACTCACTTTTTCCCCTGCCGGAAATTTCCAAGTATTGGATTTTTCCGTAGTTTAAGAACGTTCTAAGTCGTGCAAGTAACGCGGTGGGCCCTCTAGAAGACAACAAACCTTAACTCGATTATGTGACCGTCTAAACTGCCTCTAAACATTAGGGTTTGGGGCAGTACGGCGTTGCCACCTGTGAGGCGTTGGTTTGACCCTTATACGGCTGGCCCATTGGTACTGTGGCATGTGATGGATGTTTTTTAAACTAATTTCAAGTGTTGAGCTATTTGGGAAATCTTGTGTGTTTGATCATTCGATCGGAAAGTTTAACATTGTCTATTTATCTGGAATGTGATACAATATTTGGAATCCACAAGTAGTTATGAGATAACTAATTTGAATGTTATAAATCTAGCAGTTCAGTCTCAGATGATCGTTTGCCACGGAATTTTGATGTGATCAAAAGTCCGTCGTAATCACGTAGCATACGCGGATACTCACCGGGTAAACTTAATAGACAGCCACACCCCATAGCCCCGACCAAGTGACTGTAGGAGAACCCCGTCGCCAAAAGCATCCGTTCGGGTGCTCGCGGCAGCGGTGTTCCGCTTTAGTGAACTTCGTCGACGGCATCCGGCGGTGCGGCCGTCTACTAAAGTTTGCGACGAGCATACGATCAGGATGTCGGGAATCTTGTTGAATTGCCCGACTTGATATTGAAAAGTGTTTTCGATAATGAGACTAAAATGCGGGGTTTATAATTGTTAGGCTTGAGATGTCTAAGGAATTCATTTGGTTAGGCATGCGATGTCTAAAAAGTTGCGGATTCCAACTGTTGTAGTTTTACACTTTATTTTCTGCGACCGTAAGTGTAATATGTGGTGTATCGCCGGTTTCGTTGCTATACATCAACGACAATTGGGATACGCATATTTACTCACGTTGATGATATGTGATATTATGTGTTGTTGTGATATGTTATATTGGATCGTCGTGTTTTGAATAGCCGTGGGTTTTATGTGAGATGAGAGTTTTTCTTTTTCATTCATGTAAAATTCAATTGTATGTAATATTCTTTTGTTGGAGCACTTCCGGGATGAGGATGATGTCACCATTGTATATTATTTACTTTTCCGCATTATGTAGACCCAAGGTGGGGAGCACAAGTAACCGGGTTCTGGGGTCCAGTGGGAGACCATTTCGAGGAGTCGAGACCGGGTCTCCTAACCCTAGAATTTGCAGTGTTGCTTGCCGCTCTCGTAGGGGTCTAGAGATGTGGGTTTGGCTATTCATTGCGACCGTGGAATCCGTGTTTTATGCAGGCTCATATTAAAACACGGACGTCCTAGTATATCCAATATTTCATATATGTTCTTCTGCTGCAATGTTCTGTGATGAGATAATATTACTGCCTGAGACGAATGTTTATATTATATATATGTTATATTGCAGATTTCGTTTCAAATGTGATGCTTGTGAAGCATAATAAAATGGGACTTCATTAATGAGATTAATAAAAATAAAAGAAACCTAAAGATGTTGTAGAAACTTGTTTAAAAAAACTGGTAGCTCTAGTTCTTGCTTTGCATAGCGGTGTGATTGTCAGGATACGTGCGTGTTCAAGTTTAGTTTAAATACCGCAATCAAGACGGTTTCGCTTGTAGCTAGCCGGTTGAGTACGGGTCGTCCGCAGGGAGATGGGAGTCTTTTTCAATGTGTTTTAACGAGTTAAGTCCGGTTGTTCAGATTTTGTTTGTGACTAACTAAGTGTTGAGTTGATATTTAAAGAGAGCTTGTTAGGGTTAGGATTAGGTTAGTTTGAGTTAGGAGTCTCCACATCTTTCGTTGCCCCACTTAATATCGGTGTTACGGTAATCGGCAACAACGGGGATTAGCACGACTAGGAAGGAACTTGCGAGTATAAGCTAGGCTTTCCAACGCATAGTCCTTCCTTTTGGTGCTTGTCCGTCCGTTCTTGGCTCTTATCCATAACCTCCGGTTAATTCAACCACAACCGGTCTCACT
Source organism: Agapanthus africanus (assembly GCA_030015575.1). Taxonomy (NCBI): domain Eukaryota; kingdom Viridiplantae; phylum Streptophyta; class Magnoliopsida; order Asparagales; family Amaryllidaceae; genus Agapanthus; species Agapanthus africanus. Next base: position 289,521,819 of record JASDDO010000012.1, on the reverse strand, counting down.
ACGGAATCACCGCTATCATGTAGGATAGGGTGCCGTAAGGAGCGGATTGTGGTTCAATTAACGGGAGTTGATTTAAGTTGTTGGGCAAGGAAAGAGTGAGAGAGATTTCCTTCTCTCAAACTTCCCTTATCCTACCCTAACAAGTATAGAACTACTCACACATCATAATACGAAAAAAATAAAACAAACAAAAGAGGAAGATAGAAAGAAGGAGACTAGAAGAATACGACTAACTATTTGCGACCTCACCTTGGCGAGGATCAAGCGTAAGTAACATTGTCGTATGAAAGGATAATGAAAAAAGAAGAAGAAAGAAACAACAAGGAAATAACAACAACTACTTAACGAATTTAAAGTTACAACAATTATAACAAAAGTAAGACAAGCATGATAATAAAATGGTCTTCTTTATTCATCACTCTTCACTCAAAAGCTCACTTACAAGTTTAATGGAGAAGAGGTGAGAAGAGGAAGAAGAACATGTAAACTAAAACCTAGCAAAAAGAAATACAAGAATTGGACCCCTTCCTTCACAAACTTCTGGGCTATTTATAGGCCATAAAATGAAACCCTAGGGCAACCACCAGAATCCAAATACAAAGACCAAACTACCCCTGCAAATTCTTCAATTTTGGCGCCAGCATGGCCGCGGAACCGCGGCCAGGACCCCCCTATGGCCGCGGTTCCGCGGCCATATGGTCGAGTTGGACTGTGTGCTTTTTGGTGGTGGCCTGATCTGATGAGTACTTCATTCTGGTATATGTATTTTCTCAATTTGGCTCCACGATTTTTCCAGAATTTCTGTTGAGGGAAAGGTGGACTTTTTGTCAAGATTTTGTCATGATTGCCTCGAGCTCCGCATAGATCTCTTGGATTTTGTGCTACCATTGAGCCTTGTGCATGAGAGTGACATTGATTTGACATTTTGTCTTCCTAAACTGGTATCTGGCAACCTACGGATGAAGAGCGGAGACCGTGTTTTCTCAGTGGTTGGCAGGAACCCGGATTTTGTTGTGTTTTCCATGAATTTCACCGTTTTAGAACCGAGAACCTGTAACCTGCAATTGATTAGCAAACACGGCTCAAGAGTATCTACCGATATGCAATGTGATAAAAATTGGACGGTATGAAAATGCAAAAATCTGATATGAACAAATACCCCCAAACTTATCATTTGCTCGTCACGAGCAAAGTCCATTTATTCACAAAAAATTTCCTAACCTCACTTTCGCAGGGAACGCGATTGCACTGAGCATGTGCAACAAGCCGTTTAACCTCTAGGTGTCCCTAGTAGGAGGAGTGTTGTCTCCTGAGGGTTTTCAGCGGATACTACCCACAAAATCCGGTCGAGTTGGTTTTGTAAAATAACTAAGCTTCAAACCCTAAAGTTTTGTTTTAGAAAATAACAATTCTATAATCCTAAGTCTAGACCATCGAACCTTTATTTTTCACACCTCGCTTCTTATTTAACTACAGATTTTATATGTCTTTACGTGCAGTGCGTATAGTGTCGTTAAGTTCCCGAAAGGTCGATTAAAGTCATCATGTAGCACAATAAAGCCCAGATAACAATTTTAAAAGGATCACATAAGTTTTATAAAGAGTTAAGCATTTTTCAAGTTTCGTTTTCCAGTAAGGTTTCAACTTCAGAATTTCTATCTTCCCTAACAGGAAACTAAGTCGTATTTTTCACACCACCTTTTTCTTGTTTTCATTTCATACATACCTCTGTGAACGTGCAATAGTCTTTATCAAAGAGTAAAACCTTCATATCTTCGTTAAAATTTTTTTTTTTAAAAGCCTGTCTTTTATCAAGATTATTCTCACACAAAGAACCGTTAGGAATTTTAACTCGAAGAAAACACTTGCTTGACTTTGTTTTAAACTGGACTTTCTAGGCTTCTTAGCGAGCTTTGGGCCAATGCTCCCAAACCAGTTGATTTTAGGGCATTAGGTGTAGAAACACCCCAGCAGACTTAATTACTCAAGTTACCTAGGTCCAAAAACAAAAGACAGTTTGGCGTGAAAATTAGATGATTTAATACGAACGGAGATATAACCGGCAGTTCAAATATATATTTTTTTTGGATAAAAGACGTGTCTAGTGGGTTTGGTGTGTAATCATTCCAATCAAGTTTTAGATGGGTTATTTTTCAGACTTAGCTCCAATTACGTCATCAATAACATTCCTTCATATTCGCTTTGCTTCATAAACTATTCTTGACATTACTTATTTCAGAACAAACCTATTTGATCCTCAGAAAATCATTTATCTGTTTAAAAGTTAAAACATAAAAGACTTATCATCTAATTCCTAAAATCTTACGACACGTGTAGTGTGATGTAAAGACGTATATCAGCTATAGTTAACTTCAAAGGAGAGTTATCTTTCAGGTTTTCAAAATCCAAACATAAGATCTAGTTATTCCTATTTTTTCAAACAAAAACCGTCGAATGTTGAATCAGAGTTCTTCCACAAGCTAACTTGACAAAAAAGTTTTTATATTTTTTAGAAAATTTTCAGATTTTTATGGATTTTATGGATTTTAATATGCAGATGCAAAATATACATATGAATGCGAAGGTAAGAAATGCGTACCGAGCGTACCCCCAAACTTAAACTGGACAGTGTCCTCACTGTCGTAGCATGAAGAGAGCAGTTGGAAGGTTCAAAATTATCGGTTAGTGATACACAAATTTTTATTTGTTTTTGTTTTTAAAGAAAAGAAAAAGAATATACACAAATATAAACAAAATGGTTTGTACATACCCCTAAACTTATTTGGAACAGTGTCCACTGTTCTTGGCTGGATAACCGAAGTTTGGAGGTAGGCAGAGGAAGATCATTCAGGGTAAACCGGCTCCTGTAAGAACAGGAGCTCCTCTGTTGGTTCGGCGCTAAGGTACGGTTTGCATCGGTGTCCATTTACCTTGAAGAGTGAACCGTCCTTTGGATTTTCCAAATCCACAGCGCCCTGCGGATACACATTCCGCACAAAATACGGCCCTTTCCAGCGAGATCTGAGCTTTCCAGGATGGAAATGAAGTCGGGTGTCGTAAAGCAGTACCTGCTGACCAGGTACGAAGGTTTTGCGCAAAAGGTGTTTATCGTGAAACACCTTCGTTCGATTCTTAACGACAACCGCGTTGTCATAAGCCTCATCCCTAAGCTCGCTCAGTTCGTTCAGCTGCAGCTTCCGATGGCTGCCCGCGTCCTCAAGAGATAGATTCAGCTCCTTAATCGCCCAAAATGCGCGATGCTCGATTTCGACAGGTAGGTGGCAGGCTTTTCCGTATACAAGCCGATAGGGAGATATGCCAAGGTCGGTCTTATAAGCGGTTCTAAATGCCCAAAGGGCATCAGTGAGTTTCAGAGACCAATCCTTACGGTTCTTGGAAACCGTCTTCTCCAGTATCTGCTTGGTTTGCCGATTTGAAACTTCGGACTGCCCGCAGGTTTGGGGGTGGTAGGGCGTAGAAAGCTTATGATTAATGGAGTATTTCCGCATCAAGGCTTCAAAAGTTTTATTGCAGAAATGACTTCCATTGTCGCTAATGATCGCTCGGGGGTGCCCAAACCGTGAGAAAATGTTTTCTTTAAGGAACCTAACGACAACCTCGTTAGTTCGGCTGGGCACAGCCTCGACCCATTTAGAGACGTAATCAACAGCTAGAAGGATGTACAAGTTCCCAAAAGAGCTGGGAAACGGCCCCATGAAGTCTATCCCCCAAACATCGAAAATCTCCACAACCAAGATCGGTTGGAGCGGCATCTCGTTCCTCCGGGATATCCGGCCCATGTGTTGGCACCGGGAGCAAGTCTTGCAATAGTCGTGAGCGTCTTTGAAAAGTTGTGGCCAGTAGAAACCACATTGCAAGATCTTCTCAGCTGTCTTTCTGTGCCCAAAATGCCCGCCACACGCTTGATCGTGGCAAAATGACAGCACACTCTTGAATTCCTCATCAGGGACACACCGACGAATAATCTGGTCGGGACAGTACTTGAACAAGTAGGGTTCGTCCCAGTAAAAGTGTTTTACTTAGGATAAGAAGCGAAGTCTGTCCTGACTCGACCATTCGGTCGGTAGTAATCCCGTGGCCAGATAGTTCACAATATCTGCGAACCAGGGTTCGCACGATACTGTCAAGAGTTGTTCATCCGGGAAAACGTCATTAATCGGAATTGTAAGAGAAGGCGAAGAAGGAAGTCGTGAGAGATGGTCGGCAACCACGTTTTCACATCCTCTTTTGTCCTTGATGACAAGGTCAAACTCTTGAAGCAAGAGGATCCAACGTATTAACCGAGACTTGGCATCTTTCTTCGCAAAAAGATGGCGCAGAGCTGAATGGTCCGTGTAGACAATGACTGGAGAGCCGATGAGGTAGGGCCTGAACTTTTCTAGAGCAAATACAACAGCTAAGAATTCCTTCTCAGTTGTTGTATAATTGAGTTGTGCGTCGTTCAGGGTTCGGCTAGCGTAATAGATTACGTGCGGCATCTTGTTGATGTGTTGTCCAAGGACAGCACCGATGGCAAAGTCGGATGCATCGCACATAATCTCGAATGGGTGCGTCCAGTCAGGAGAAGAGAGAACGGGAGCAGAAGTCAGTGAGTGTTTCAGTGACTCGAATGCAGTCATACAGCTCGAGTTGAAGTCAAAAGGTGTATCCTTGGCCAGCAAAAGCGTCAAGGGCCTAGCAATCTTGCTAAAGTCCTTGATAAACCGTCTATAGAAAACGGCATGGCCAAGGAAGGCTCGGATATCTCTGACGCATCGGGGAGGAGGCAGATTGGAAATGACCTCAATCTTTGCTCTGTCAACCTCTATGCCATTTTGCGAGATGATATGTCCTAAGACAATACCTTCGCGCACCTTGAAGTGGCATTTCTCCCAGTTCAAAGTGAGATTCTTGTCCTTACATCGGGTAAGGACAGCGTCAAGATGCAGCAAACACTCGTCAAAGGAGTCGCCGAAGATGGAGAAGTCATCCATGAAAATCTCCAGAAATTTCTCCACCATGTCTGAGAAAATTCCCATCATACACCGCTGGAAGGTAGCGGGCGCATTGCATAACCCAAAGGGCATGCGTCGATATGCAAACGTGCCGAAAGGACAAGTGAAAGTGGTCTTGTCCTGGTCTTTTTCGGCGATGGGAATTTGATTATAGCCAGAGTAGCCATCAAGAAAACAATAGTACTCATGTCCGGCCAATCGTTCCAGCATCTGGTCAATGAAAGGTAGCGGAAAGTGGTCTTTCCGCGTTGCGGCGTTGAGTTTTCTGTAATCAATGCAAACTCGCCACTCAGTTTGGGTGCGAGTAGGGATTAACTCATTCGCCTCGTTGGTTATGACCGTGTTGCCCGACTTTTTGGGGACAACGTGAATGGGGCTAACCCACTGGCTATTAGAGATAGGGTAAATGATACCACTATCTAGACATTTGACGATCTCCTTCTTCACAGCCTCCTTCATGACTGGATTAAGACGTCTTTGTGGATCCCGGGCTGGTTTGGCATCATCCATCAGATGAATGTGATGCTCAACGATCAGGGGACTAATCCCCTTGATGTCCGCCATGGACCAGCCAAAAGCTTGCCTGTTGCCGTGCAAGACCGCGAGAAGGGCTTTCTCTTGCTCGGGAGCTAGATAAGCCGAAATGATGACAGGGAGGGTCTCGTTCTCACCTAAGTAAGCATACTTAAGGTGAGACGGCAACGGCTTGATTTCGAGCGTCGGAGGTGAAATGATGGAAGGCAAGACTGGTGCAAAGGTCTCGAACTCAAAGGACTCCAGCAAAGGTTCAAAACGAGTGTAGGCAACCGAGTCGGATGGTTCAGATAACTCATCCGGAAAGTCGAAAGATTCAAACTCGGGTTGTGCGCGGCTAAGATCATTCGAGAACGTGAAACACTTGTATTCGTTATCGGGTGCAGAAACAGCAGCAGGTTCGAAGAGAAACACACTAGTGGCGTCAAGATTATCGTGATCAAACAGAAACTCCTCGAATTCACACTCTTCTGGTGTGATCTCCTGGATCGAGCAGACGTCCAGTATATGAGCATTAGGTTCGGCGGGCTGATTCCCCAACCTAAAAATGTTGAGTTCAATCGTCATATTTCCAAAAGAGAGGTTCATCGAACCGTTGCGACAATTGATCACAGCATTTGAGGTTGCGAGAAATGGGCGACCGAGTATCACCGGAATTTGATTCCGGGGGTTAGCTACAGGCTGTGTATCTAATACAATGAAGTCAATGGGGAATATGAAGTCCCCGACTCTTATCAACACATCCTCTAGCTCACCCGTAGGGTGGGTGATCGATCGGTCGGTGATCAGTCGAAAATACTGCATATTTTAACCGGCAATTTCCTTGTCATCTGCATATATATAGGAGAGTACGGTATTCATAATTCACATATTAGCTAATTGGTCGCAAAATATCAAATTACATGTATTCGACCTTTAAACAGGAAATTCTAGGGAAAGTAACCGCATTGCATTACATAGCATATTTTCTATATCTTGCAACCCCTATTTTGAAGTCTATGCAGGAAAAGAGATACTTGCTCATTGCTCGACCATTACAATTGCTCGTAAACTCATTGAAAGCAAATCTGGTATCAACATAGAAGGGCTACTGCAACTCTGAACATCAAAGAATAACCCAAATAGAAGTACAAAGCCACAGAAGAAAGCACAGTTCCCGAAGCCACCAAGGCGCGGCGGAAGCGCGGCAAAACCCTACCTCACGCGGCGGATCCGCGGTGGGTCCAAGACATCAGCTCCTCAAACTTCACCAAAACTCCTGTTTCAGTGCCCTCAGCTCATAAATGCACATAAACTTCCAGAAGATTCCAGACACTTCCACCAGATCATCAAGTTCCCAAACTACCCTAATCTTTCTAGAACTTTCCTAAACCCTAAGCTAAACCCCAACAACTTGTCAACAAACTTTGGGAGGGAAAGTCTAATTCAAACCTAGACCTAGTTCTATAAATAGGACCCTAGGCTCTCTCATTTCTCATTCTTGATCTCACAATATAAGAAACCCTAGAGAGAAAAAGATTCAACCCATTTTGAGTTTAGCCTTTCTCTTTCTCCATCTTCTTCTTCCTCAAGATTAGTGAGAAATCTTGTAGGAAACCCTAACCCTAATTCCACTCCAAATCCAACATCTTGAGTACCAAATCAAGCGAGAAATCTTCAACCTTTTGGGAGCCGAGCCGATCTTCAATCGGGCAAGTGATCCAAGCCGATCCGCGATCCACGGAGACGAGCGAAGCCAAGTCGACAATCACGTTCCTCCTCTTGTAGTTCTTGAGTGATTGTAACGGAATTGTTGATATAAATAAAAGGTGAAATTTGTTAATCTTGCTTTCTTTTAATTCCGCATCATGTTATCTTTACTGTTCTTGAATATTGTCTATGTGATGATGCGCGAGTAAAACTCCGCTCGTTAAGGAGTCGAGAAGATCTTTAGTATGATGATGTAGCAAATTTGTAATCAATTCTTGAATCCCACGAGATTGTAAACCCTAGCTATTTCAAGAATTGACAACCCAATTCGATTCGATGCTTTCTTGATCAACATCGCTCGAGATTGGGGTGATCCGATCAATTCTTGAAATTGCTAGAGGCTAGAATATAAATGGTATCCTCGAAAGGGCAAGGGTTAAGAGATGAAACTTTAATTTCATCAAGAAAACCCTAACTCTCGTCGATAACCATTGATCTAGTGTCAATTCCTCGAAGGACAAGAATATGAAATATTGTAGACTACAACACATATAAAGACCCTATCGATTCCTACGAGCCTCTTTTCTTGATTGTCGTTTGGAAAATACCATTGAAACCGATTCTTGTTGTTTATAGTTCTTGATTCTTTAGAAAAGATTAGTGACACACGAATACAAATCAATCAATTGAATCGTGTTTTCTCTTATTGTTGCTTAACATTTCATTTCAAACAAATAAAGGTATAAACGAATCTCGAGATCCCTGAGGACGATCCGCACTCATTCATTAACTTCAACTGACACCGTTGTTTGATTGCGGTCAAATATTTTTGGTTGTGATTTCTTTACTATTTGATTCGATAAACACATCCACGAAAATAATCAGATCAAAATGGCGCCGTTGCCGGGGACTATTTGATTCGATTTATTACAATCACAGAATTTATAACAATCAAATGGCGCCGTTGCCGGGGATCGCGCGTTAATTCGTTTACATTTTATAGTTTGAAGTGAAAGAATTATTACGTTTCATTTCTTGAATTCAAAATTCGTACAAACTCTTATACGTGTGTTGTGAATTGATTGCAAGGTGATCTGGAGTATTCTGAGCTGTGGAAAAATTATTTGGGATATACCAGAGAGTTGGAGATAGCAAAAGGAAGCAGCTGAAGAAAATTGGTACATTGAATCCCACAACCGACCGCGGAAGGGCGGCAGAACCATGCTTATTGCGGCGGAAGCGCCGCAAGCTTGAGGGTTCTCTGGATAATTTTCCAGCAGGTGATTTTTCTCTCTCTCCTCTCTCCCTTTTTAGCTCCAACTAATCCTTTCTGCAGGATTCTTTGCAAACAATAGCTGCGCCGCAAAAGCAAATTAAAATTGTGCGTGATTTTGCTTTTCTTGGTTGTTTTGCATTGCTAATACGGAATTTAAGGGGCACGGCCAAATCCAAATTAGGTGGGGATTTCATTACCCTTCCTAGGCCCCGAAAACCACCAAACTTGCATCCGCATTTACCCCCATTAACTAAAAGAAATCTAGAGATGACTCTAAGGACTGTCGCGCTCATTTAGGATAAGAGAGGGCCGTGGGTAATTCATTGCTTATCCGCGTTTTTCTGTGGTGCCTAAGGCGAGTGTGTCTAAGGCTAGTGGTTTTTAATTAGGCCCACTGTAGTGGTGGTTCCTTCCCACTTACCTGGCACTCATCCGGCCACAGGGGACAAAGAGGCAGTGAAGGATTGATCCCGCGACTTGTCTTTTGGCAGTTAGGAGCGGTCTAGAGCCGGACCTAGGTGACCATTAGATTCTAGGGTTTGTGTTGCTGCATTTGGTTGTCGCATCATTTTTTCAAAATCCGTCCCTTTTCAAAAGCAAACACCGCATTCATTTTACCCCTAATTATAAGCCAACGCTGCCACTTGTACTAACCCTTTTTAGTACAAGATAGGCTGGACACGGGATTCTAGTGCCCGTTTAGTCCGCGTACCTTTTATCGACTCTGAAGTCGATAATTCTCCATTTACCTTTTCTTTACCTACTACCACACCCACACCGATGGATCCGAATCCATCAAACTTCTTTAACCCCAATCTGCCACCGTCCGTTGGTGCGCAGAATCCTCCACACATTTCTCTTCAGGAAAGATGTTATCCACTTAGAGGTCCTCTTTCGACCTGCTTATCCACACCACCAGCAAACGGGGATAACTTTGAAATAAAGCCCCAGTATATCAACCTTCTACCTAAGTATCACGGACTCGAGACCGAGGACGCTTACGTTTTCATTACCAAATTTGAAAACGTATGCGCTATGATGGGTACATCTCAACTTTCTGTGGATGCGATGCGTCTACGACTTCTTCCTTTTACCTTGTGCGATATAGCCGAGAAGTGGCTATATAACACAACCGCACACTCCATCACTAATTGGGAAGAATTCGTCGCAGCATTCCTAAAGAAATTTTACCCAGTCAAACGAACGGCTCGAATTCGTAGTGAATTGAACCAATTTGCCCAGCTCCCTACCGAACCATTTTCAAAGTACTTTGAACGTTTCAAGGATTTAATGGTTCAATGTCCTCATCACGGCATCCCGAGATGGGAGCTTTGCCGAATCATCTATGAGGGCAGTAACCCTAGCACGAAACAAAGCCTTGAGAATATGTGTCAGGGTACATTTATGACTAAAGACGATGGGGAAGCCTGGCGATACTTAGAAGAATTCGCTGAAAAATCACTGATTTGGGAGAGTGGAACCCAACCATTGAATAGGGGTGGCGTACACCAAGTAGATGTGTCCATAGGTGTTCGAGCTGAAATGGCAGCAATGCAAAAGAAGCTCGACGCTATGGAACACAAATTTGCAGCAGCCTCCCTAAACCCGGTATCACTCCCCAAAACTATTTGTGGGTGCTGTTCTGATCCGTCACACTTAACGGAAGAATGTCCTTTAAACTCGGCGTTTCAAGGTCACGAGCATTCTAATGCCGCATTACAACGACCTCGAAACGATCCATATTCTTCCACGTACAATCAGGGTTGGAGGAACCACCCGAATTTTGCTTGGAACCAAAATCAATCTCAAAACACGGTTCCAAACACAAATAACTTTCAAAGGGCTCTTCCTCCACCACAACACCAACCCCTTCAACTCACTCAGCACCCCTACCAGTCACAAAATTTCCAAAATCAGGGCAACACTCATGCACAGTCTAATCCTATGCAGTCCTGTTCTGACGATTTCTCTCAATTTACTCAAACCATGAAATCACTTTTGTCTAATTTCATGGAGGTTTCAACTGAGGTTAGATCTTCCGTCAGTGAAATAAAGAAAAACTCAGCGTCACAAGCTGAGAGTATTAGAACGATGGAAGCTGAAATCGCACGCCTCAAAGCTGAAATGAGTGCGAGAGAAAAAGGGAAACTTCCCTCTCAACCCCTACAGAATCCTGGGCATTACAATGTAAATGCCATTACCACGTTGAGATCGGGAAGAGTGCTGAATAATAATGTCGGGGAAGATATTGATAATACTGAAAATCATGTCAAAACCCCGGCTGAGACCTTTCCACATACACACACTTCTCCTTCTGATCCTTCTTCTTCTACCAAACCACCTTCGCACGAGCCTATTCTCCATTTCCCTTTAGGCTCAACACCTTCACCCAACCCTTATAGTTCTCCACAGACGGTCCCCACACCTCTTTTGGGATCTCGTCTACCCCCCTTTCCTTCTCCTATGATGGACCCTGCGCTTATTGCGAAAGCACCTTACCCGAATCGGCTAAGGGCTAATAGAACGAGTCCTCATATGGAGAAAATTTTAGAAATGTTCAAACAGGTTAACATCAATATCCCTCTCCTAAATGCAATTCAACAAGTCCCCGCTTATGCGAAAATTCTAAAGGACTTGTGCACTAGGAAGAGGAAGACTCAGGTGCCGAAGAAGGTCTTTATGGCTAATAACATCAGCACTGCTTTTATTCCCCAGCTACCAAAGAAACGAAAGGACCCAGGATGTCCTACAATATCGATTTCGATTGGGGGTAAAAACATAAATCGTGCTCTTTTAGACCTTGGCGCGAGTGTTAACCTGTTACCTTATTCTGTCTATGAGCAACTAGGAATTGGAGAGCTGAAACCTGCTCATTGTACTCTCCAGATGGCGGACCGATCTATCACCAAACCAAGGGGTGAATTAGAGGATGTGCTAATAAAGGTCGGGGAATTTGTTTTCCCTGTAGACTTCATTGTGCTCGACACACATCCTGTAGCAAACCCCCGGGGCCAAATTCCGGTGATTTTAGGTCGTCCTTTCCTTGCCACTTCCAACGCTGTTATAAACTGTAGAAATGGTTCAATGAATTTATCATTTGGAAATATGACCATTGAACTAAATATCTATAGAGTTGGGAGTCAGCCATCAGAACCTAGTGCTCATATTTTAGATGTGTGTTCTGTCCATGAGATCGCTCCCGATAGTTGTGGAGCCGAGGAACTTTGCTTTAATGATCTCGATGACATTAGCACATCTCTGCTTGATCTTACACTTGATCTTAGTGAGGACACTACACTTACACTTGAGTCCTGCACTTCTGACTTTTCTCCACCCGAGTCTGTATCTTTCACAGGCTCTGAGCTTCTTTGTAAATCCAAAAATCATTCTATGATCCTCCCTTCGATCATTTCTCCGCCTGAATTAGATCTCAAAGTCTTACCTTCTCACCTAAAATATGCATATCTTGGTGAGAACGAGACTTTACCGGTTATAATTTCCACTTCTCTTGCATCAGAGCAAGAGAATGCACTTTTATCGGTATTAAGATCTAATAAAGAGGCGTTTGGTTGGAGTATGGCGGACATCAAAGGGATCAGTCCCTTGATAGTTGAACATCATATACATGTGATGGATGATGCCAGACCGACCCGAGAACCACAGAGACGGTTAAATCCCGTCATGAAGGAAGCTGTCATGAAAGAGATCGTCAAATGCTTAGATAGTGGTATTATATACCCGATCTCCGATAGCCAGTGGGTAAGTCCTATACACGTCGTTCCTAAGAAATCCGGCATCACAGTTATCACAAATGAAGCGAATGAGTTGATTCAGACACGCACCCAAACTGGGTGGCGTGTATGCATCGATTATAGAAAACTCAACGCTGCTACGAGGAAAGATCATTTTCCTTTACCATTTATTGATCAAATGCTGGAACGCTTAGCGGGATGACAATACTATTGTTTCATGGACGGTTACTCAGGCTACAATCAGGTCCCCATCGCCAAAAAAGATCAAGATAAAACCACTTTTACTTGTCCTTTTGGTACCTTTGCTTACAGTCGCATGCCTTTCGGGCTATGCAATGCTCCCGCTACCTTTCAGCGGTGTATGATGGGGATATTCTCTGATATGGTAGAGAATTTCCTGGAGATCTTTATGGACGACTTTTCGATTTTTGGAGACTCTTTTTCTGAATGCCTAGCGAATCTGGACGCTGTTCTTACTCGATGCAAAGAGAAGAACTTGACTTTGAACTGGGAAAAATGCCACTTTATGGTCCAAGAAGGAATAGTCCTTGGACATGTCATTTCACAGAAGGGCATTGAGGTTGACAGAGCTAAAGTAGATGTCATTCAAAACCTCCCTCATCCCAAAAGCGTCAAAGATATTCGCTCTTTCCTTGGCCATGCTGGCTTTTATAGGAGATTTATAAAGGACTTTAGCAAAATTGCTAGACCTTTAACACTACTCCTGGCCAAGGATACGACCTTCCACTTTGACTCGGATTGCGAGACAGCTTTCGACTCACTTAAACACTCACTCACTTCAGCCCCCGTTTTATCATCACCAAATTGGGACTACCCCTTTGAGCTGATGTGTGACGCATCTGATTTTGCAGTAGGTGCTGTCCTTGGACAACACATCGAAAAGATGCCACATGTGATTTACTATGCTAGTAAGACCCTGAATGATGCGCAAATCAATTATACAACCACAGAGAAAGAACTATTAGCGGTTGTATTCGCATTGGAGAAATTCAGGCCTTACTTAATCGGCTCACCTATTGTTGTATATACTGATCATTCCGCTTTAAAACATCTGTTGGCGAAGAAAGATGCCAAAGGTCGACTAATACGTTGGATCCTTCTTTTACAAGAATTCGATCTTGTTATCAAAGATAAGAAAGGATGTGAAAACGTAGTAGCTGACCACCTTTCACGCATCGTTTCTTCCCCTGTGACCCTGCCGATCAATGACTCATTCCCTGACGAACAACTCTTGAGCGTATCCTCTGAACCATGGTTCAGGGATATTGTGAACTATCATGCCACGGGATTGATACCAAGCGATTGGTCTAAACAGGACAAATACCGCTTTCTTTCCCAAGTAAAACACTATTACTGGGACGAGCCTTATTTGTTTAAATATTGTCCTGATCAGATCATTCGCCGGTGCGTCCCGAATGAAGAGTTCAAGAGTATTCTTTCATTTTGTCATGATCAGGCCTGTGGGGGTCACTTTGGTCCTAGAAAAACAGCGGAAAAGGTTTTGCAATATGGATTTTATTGGCCGACCTTATTCAAGGACGCATTTGAACATTGCAAAACCTGTACACAATGTCAGTATACGGGTAGAATATCCCAAAGGAATGAAATGCCTCAGCAACCCATTCTGGTTGTTGAAATGTTTGATGTTTGGGGCATAGATTTTATGGGTCCTTTTCCCAACTCCTTTGGGAATCTGTACATATTGCTGGCGGTTGATTATGTTTCCAAGTGGGTAGAAGCCATTCCAAGTCGCACTAATGACAGGAAAATTGTCATTAAGTTCTTAAAAGAGAATATCTTCTCGCGATTTGGACACCCACGCGCTATTATTAGCGATAATGGGACACACTTCTGCAACAGATCTTTCGAGACTCTGATGCGGAAATATTCAATCAACCACCGTCTTTCTACACCCTATCACCCCCAAACAAGCGGGCAGGCTGAGATCTCAAACAGACAAATCAAACTTATCCTGGAGAAAACTGTTGCTAAAAATAGAAAAGACTGGTCGACCAAATTGACGGATGCTCTTTGGGCATTCAGGACTGCATATAAGACCGACCTAGGAATGTCTCCATATAGGATAGTATTTGGTAAAGCATGTCATCTACCTGTTGAGATAGAACATAAAGCATTGTGGGCTATAAAGGAAATTAATTTTGATCTAAACCTTGCTTGCAACTTTCGGAAGCTGCAACTAAACGAGCTAAGCGAACTCCGCGATGAAGCTTATGATAATGCTGTAATCACAAAGAATAGGACTAAGGTTTTTCATGATAAAAACATTGTAAGGAAAACATTTTTACCTGGTCAACAAGTCCTTCTTTATGATTCACGATTACACCTTCATGCGGGTAAGCTCCGATCTCGTTGGAAGGGACCTTTTGTTGTGCGGTCTGTATACCCGCACGGGGCAGTAGATATTGAAAATGTTAAAAACGGCACTGTTTTCAAAGTAAATGGACATAGATTAAAGCCGTATTTTTCCACTGACCCCACGGAGGAGCTCTTGTTCTTACAAGAGCCAGTTTATCTTGATTAAAATTCCTCCGTCTCACTTTCATGTCCAGTATATCATTGCATCATATTTTGAATGAAGGTGAGTAAATAAAACAAGTTTGGGGGAAGATCTTCACTTATATATTTGACCCCACTAATAATTCCTCCCAGATTTACAGATTTTTGTAGGTATGACTGTCGGCAACAGTGAGGACACTGTTGAAAACAAGTTTGGGGGAGGTTTGTGCTTATTTTCGCATCATTTGCATATCATCAGCATAAGCACAAAACATTTCTTTTAAAAATCTATAAATTTTCAAAACCCATAAAAATTTAAAAATTTTCAAATATAAAAATAATTTTAATATTTACACTTTTTTGTATATAAATAAGATAATGAAAGTTTAGACAGTGAACAATTACATCCATGAGATTAGAAAAATTTTAGAAAACTAAGAAAATTAGAAGTTTTCTTATACGAACTAGTAATAAGTAGTTATGAGCTGTTGTCCCAAGGGTTAGTAAGATGAAAGACGTCACTAATCTGAGGATAAAAATAAGTCTGAAAAATAGTTTCTATTCTGGAAGCCAAACATTTTGAACGTTGCTACCCTGCTATTCGCACTTACACACGTCTTGAAGCCTGGGATAGTAGAGGATACCTTGAAATGCTCTTGTCTTAAGGCCAAAAGTATGAAAAAGAAAAATATGTTTTAGAGTGGTGAGAAAAATGGACACTGGTTTTGTTATCACCAAGGGCAAGAAAAATATATAGCAAAAGGGTGCTTCTTCACCTAGTGCCCCAAGGTCAACTGGTCTGGGAGTCACTGCTATGCCTGAGGTGGTGCAAGATTAGGAAAATACACCAAGTTAGCGAGCACATCAGTAATCGGTCGGTTAGTACCTCAAGAAGTATTAACGGTCGCATGAAAGTGTGTAAGCAATCTCGTTTGCCAAGAAGTACTGAGGTCGATGGGCAAGAGTATGATAGCTTGAATTGAATTCTCCGGGTGTAGGGATGTCTTTACACACACGCAGGGTGATATGATCAATGTTTGGAATAAAGATAGGAATGAAGAATAAGACGATGTTTTATTGAGGGAGGACGTGATTTCTAACATTTTTTCATGACCATTAAGATAGGGCTCATGACAACCGAAAAGCTAGCTTAGTTGGAAACCCTAATTTTCAAGGCTTTTCTTTTACAATTCTTATCTTTAAATGTAATATTCATGATCTTGCTTTTATTTTTTTGGATTTTGTGGGTGCAATCCGCTGAAAACCCTCAGGAGACAACACTCCTCCTACTAGGGACACCTAGAGGTTTAAAGGCTTGTTGCACGTGCTCAGTGCAATCGTGTTGCCTACGAAAGTGTGCTAGTTAGTTTTTCTCTTTCTTTATTTTCTCCTTCTCTTTTTAATAAAACATTCGCTCGAGACGATCGAAATTAAGTTTGGGGGTATTTGATCAGTCGAAAATACTGCATATTTTAACCGGCAATTTCCTTGTCATCTGCATATATATAGGAGAGTACGGTATTCATAATTCACATATTAGCTAATTGGTCGCAAAATATCAAATTACATGTATTCGACCTTTAAACAGGAAATTCTAGGGAAAGTAACCGCATTGCATTACATAGCATATTTTCTATATCTTGCAACCCCTATTTTGAAGTCTATGCAGGAAAAGAGATACTTGCTCATTGCTCGACCATTACAATTGCTCGTAAACTCATTGAAAGCAAATCTGGTATCAACATAGAAGGGCTACTGCAACTCTGAACATCAAAGAATAACCCAAATAGAAGTACAAAGCCACAGAAGAAAGCACAGTTCCCGAAGCCACCAAGGCGCGGCGGAAGCGCGGCAAAACCCTACCTCACGCGGCGGATCCGCGGTGGGTCCAAGACATCAGCTCCTCAAACTTCACCAAAACTCCTGTTTCAGTGCCCTCAGCTCATAAATGCACATAAACTTCCAGAAGATTCCAGACACTTCCACCAGATCATCAAGTTCCCAAACTACCCTAATCTTTCTAGAACTTTCCTAAACCCTAAGCTAAACCCCAACAACTTGTCAACAAACTTTGGGAGGGAAAGTCTAATTCAAACCTAGACCTAGTTCTATAAATAGGACCCTAGGCTCTCTCATTTCTCATTCTTGATCTCACAATATAAGAAACCCTAGAGAGAAAAAGATTCAACCCATTTTGAGTTTAGCCTTTCTCTTTCTCCATCTTCTTCTTCCTCAAGATTAGTGAGAAATCTTGTAGGAAACCCTAACCCTAATTCCACTCCAAATCCAACATCTTGAGTACCAAATCAAGCGAGAAATCTTCAACCTTTTGGGAGCCGAGCCGATCTTCAATCGGGCAAGTGATCCAAGCCGATCCGCGATCCACGGAGACGAGCGAAGCCAAGTCGACAATCACGTTCCTCCTCTTGTAGTTCTTGAGTGATTGTAACGGAATTGTTGATATAAATAAAAGGTGAAATTTGTTAATCTTGCTTTCTTTTAATTCCGCATCATGTTATCTTTACTGTTCTTGAATATTGTCTATGTGATGATGCGCGATTAAAACTCCGCTCGTTAAGGAGTCGAGAAGATCTTTAGTATGATGATGTAGCAAATTTGTAATCAATTCTTGAATCCCACGAGATTGTAAACCCTAGCTATTTCAAGAATTGACAACCCAATTCGATTCGATGCTTTCTTGATCAACATCGCTCGAGATTGGGGTGATCCGATCAATTCTTGAAATTGCTAGAGGCTAGAATATAAATGGTATCCTCGAAAGGGCAAGGGTTAAGAGATGAAACTTTAATTTCATCAAGAAAACCCTAACTCTCGTCGATAACCATTGATCTAGTGTCAATTCCTCGAAGGACAAGAATATGAAATATTGTAGACTACAACACATATAAAGACCCTATCGATTCCTACGAGCCTCTTTTCTTGATTGTCGTTTGGAAAATACCATTGAAACCGATTCTTGTTGTTTATAGTTCTTGATTCTTTAGAAAAGATTAGTGACACACGAATACAAATCAATCAATTGAATCGTGTTTTCTCTTATTGTTGCTTAACATTTCATTTCAAACAAATAAAGGTATAAACGAATCTCGAGATCCCTGAGGACGATCCGCACTCATTCATTAACTTCAACTGACACCGTTGTTTAATTGCGGTCAAATATTTTTGGTTGTGATTTCTTTACTATTTGATTCGATAAACACATCCACGAAAATAATCAGATCAAAATGGCGCCGTTGCCGGGGACTATTTGATTCGATTTATTACAATCACAGAATTTATAACAATCAGTCGGCCATTTGGAGAGTGCAGTGTGTGGGTTTCAACTCTCCGACGCCTAATTGCTCGTATACTGAATACGGAAGCAAGTTAACACTGGCACCAAGATCTAATAGTGCGCGGTTGATGTTCTTATCCCCAATGGTAATTGAAATCGTAGGACAGCCAGGGTCCTTCCGTTTTTGTGGTAAAGATTGGGTAAGGGCATCACTCACAGCACTAGCCAAGAAAACTTTCTTGGGTACCTGAGACTTCCTCTTTTTCGTGCACAAGTCCTTTAAGATTTTCGAGTAAGACGGGACTTGTTGGACAACATCTAAAAGAGGAATGTTAATGTTAACTTGCTTGAATAACTCCAAAATCTTCTCCATTTGTGGATTTTGTTTATTAGACCTCAACCGGTTTGGAAATGGAACATTTTGAAAATTGGTTGAGTCTAATGCTGGAGGAGGAGATTTTGGAGTTGGAACGGATCCCAGAATAGGTGTTTTCGTGGAGTGAGAAGTGGGTCCGTTCAGAGCAGAAGAAGAGGAAGGAGAGCCTGTTGAAGAACAGAGAATAGGCTCGGAAGACGAAGAAGAAGAAGGAGAAGAAGAAGAAGAAGCGGCGGCCGGGGTGTCATCGTTGATTCGCTTGCCAATGTTGTTTTGCAGCATCCTTCCCGATCTCAGTGTAGTCACGGCACTCACATTATGGTTTTGTTGTTCATGAGCAACATGTGCATTATGTGGGTGACCGGGATTTGGAAGTGGCTGGGATGGGAGCTTCCCCTTCTCTCGCTCGCTCAAGGCCGCGTTTAGCTGTGCAATCTGGGCCTCGATGGTCTTGATGCTCTGCCCGTGTGCGGCGGTGTGTTGCACTAAAGATTGGATCGAAGACTGGATGTTGGCGGTGGATTGAGTTGATTGTTTAACAAACGCCTCCAGACTTCGCTCGAGCGAGGAAACCTTATCAGTGTTTGACGGAACAAAGTTGTTTGGTGGAAAAGAGTTGTTCGGTGCAAAGTTGTTCGTCTGGTTTTGGTAAGGTTGGGGTTGGAAAGGCTGCTGATACTGAGTTTGTTGTTGCGCTTGTTGTTGCGGCGGAGGGGCCCTTTGGAAATTGTTGCCCTGGAATTGATTCTGATTCTAATTCCAGGCGAAATTGGGGTGGTTCCTCCAACCGGGATTGTATGTGGAAGAGTATGGATCATTCCTTGGTCTTTGCTGGAAGGCTGCATTAACCTGATCCTGTCCTTGCGAGGGTGGATTGTAAGGACACTCTTCGGTCAAGTAGGAAGGATCGGAACAACAAGCGCAGATGGTACGAAGGGGGAGAACATGGGCAGGAGCAGGAGCAGAAAATTTGCTCTCTATCGCTTCAAGCTTTCGTGTTATTGCGGCCATTTCAGCTTTCATCGCGATAGAGACATCGAGTTGGTGGATTCCTACCCTAGACTGACCGGTAGAAGTGGAGGTAGAAGAAGAAGAAGTCGGTCTTGTGCTCTCCCACTGTAGCGTTTGCTCCGCAAGGTCATCAAAGAACTGCCACGCTTCCTCGTCAGATTTGGATAGGAAGTGGCCCTGACAGATGGTTTCCAGCAACTGCTTCGTTGCTGGGTTCAGTCCCTCGTATAAGGTTTGGCAGAGTTGCCATTTCTCTATACCGTGGTGAGGACACTGAACAAGAAGGTCTTTGTACCGGTCAAAGCACTTCCGGAAGGGTTCAGAAGGAAGCTGGGAGAATTGGTTGATTTCATTTCGAATTCTTGCGGTCTTATGATTTGGATAGAATTTTTTTAGAAACGCTTTAACAAACTCGTCCCAGCTGGTGATTGAGTGCGAAGCGGTGCTATACAGCCATTTTTCAGCAAGATCGCATAAAGTGAACGGAATGACCCGTAGACGTATAGCATCGTCCGACAGCTGGGTGGTTTTCATCATGGCACAGACATTTTGAAATTTATTGATGAAGATATAGGCATCTTCAGTTTCAAGCCCATGAAAACGTGGAAGCATGTTGATGAAATGGGGCTTAATTTCAAAGTTGTCCCCATTGGCCGGAGGAGGAGAAAGGCAGGTGGGAAGTGCAGAACGGGTGGGGTAGAAACGATCTTGGAGCGCAATTCGCTGCGGCGCTACAACAGGCGGAGGTGGTGGAAGATTGGTCTCCGTAGGAGGTGGAGCCAATCCAGCGGTGGTCAAAGAGATGTTCGGATTAAATCCCGACATCGCGGAAGAAGAGGTTGGTAAAGGTGAAGGTGATGGTGAAGATGTATGAACAGAATTCCGGTCAACGTCGGAGTTGGCCGGCAAAGGAAGGGGTGAAAGAGGAGTGGACAGAGTATCGACTTCGGAGTCGATCGCGTAGTCGGTCGCGACTAACGTAACGCGGACTAGACGGGCGCTAGTGTCCCGAGTCCAAACGGACATACACTAAACGAGTTTAGTATAGTCAAAGCGAAGAAGGTGAGGGTAAGAAAACGTCAATGCAGAAAGGCGATGGGTGGTGGGTGAAAATGGATTTGGCGACAAAAACTAGTTTTTATAAAAGTTTTTGTTTTTTTTTTTTATTTTTTTTATTTTTTAGTTTTTAGAAAGATTTTTACAGAAATATGTACGGAAATACGGCTTAAGCAATCACAAACAAGATATGCACAATCACACCTAGATCTAGGGTAACCTAGGTCTACTAGACCTGCTCCTGAACTTGATTTTCGAAGTTAAACAGTGTCGAGAAGCAGGCTTAGAAATGCACCGATCACGGGGCCAGGAAAGTGCAGAGATAAGGGGAGGTTGTCCAACGCTTTCGCGAAATTCCTTAATTAAATAACCCTTTCTCTTTCGGCGGTTGCGCCTTTAACACTTTCCTAGACACCTCGTAAACAATGTACGGTTAAGCGAGGTTCTAAACACGGTTTATCTTCTCCTAATGAGCGCGAAGTCCTTAGGGCTGAAGTCTAGTATTTTTTAATTTACAATGGACAATGCATATGCTTTAGTGATTTTTGGGGTCCTGGGAAGGGTGATGAAATCCCCACCCAATCTGGATTGGTTTCAAGCCCCTTAAGTCCGTATTAAAGAATGCAAAACAGTAACAAATCAACAGCAAACAATTTTTATTTGCGGCGCAAAGAATCCTGCACAAAAACAGTTTATTGGAAGGGGGAGAAGAATTTGCGCAAAGAAGGCTGCAGAAAACACAGTTCAGTGGAGTTCAGAGGAGTGGAGAGAGGCAGAGAACTTACAGAGGAATTTGGGGCCCTGAAGGCACCAACAGGCCGCGGATCCACGGCTAAACACCTGTTTAGGCCGCGGTTCCGCGGTGGAACAGAGGGTTTGTGCTTCCCATTTTTTTCTGTGTGCTGGTATTGGAGTCTTCTGCTTGTCTGGATGTGTGGAATTCTGATATACTCACTGTATCTGCTCCAGATTTTTACAGTAGACCGGATGCTTCGTTCTTGTCCGTCGCGGTGTAGCCGCGAACTGTGGGTCTATCTTCCCACGTCTTTGGCACTGTACTTGAACTCCGTATTTTCAACGTCTTGGCCACTGAACTCGAACCTTGTATTTTCCTGCACAGTTGCACAAAAGCTAATCAAGAATAAGAAGATGGTTTCTTTACAAAGTATGTATTTTTTTTTCGTTTTTTTTTCTTTTATACTTACAAATTAACCCGAAATTACACAAGGAAATAAACTACCGTCTCCCCGGCAACGGCGCCATTTGATTGTCAGGATACGTGCGTGTTCAAGTTTAGTTTAAATACCGCAATCAAGATGGTTTCGCTTGTAGCTAGCCGGTTGAGTACGGGTCGTCCGCAGGGAGATGGGAGTCTTTTTCAATGTGTTTTAACGAGTTAAGTCCGGTTGTTCAGATTTTGTTTGTGAATAACTAAGTGTTGAGTTGATATTTAAAGAGAGCTTGTTAGGGTTAGGATTAGGTTAGTTTGAGTTAGGAGTCTCCACATCTTTCGTTGCCCCACTTAATATCGGTGTTACGGTAATCGGCAACAACGGGGATTAGCACGACTAGGAAGGAACTTGCGAGTATAAGCTAGGCTTTCCAACGCATAGCCCTTCCTTTTGGTGCTTGTTCATCCGTTCTTGGCTCTTATCCATAACCTCCGGTTAATTCAACCACAACCGGTCTCACTACGGAATCACTGCTATCATGTAGGATAGGGTGCCGTAAGGAGCGGATTGTGGTTCAATTAACGGGAGTTGATCTAAGTTGTTGGGCAAGGAAAGAGTGAGAGAGATTTCCTTCTCTCAAACTTCCCTTATCCTACCCTAACAAGTATAGAACTACTCACACTTCATAATACGAAAAAAATAAAACAAACAAAAGAGGAAGATAGAAAGAAGGAGACTAGAAGAATACGACTAACTATTTGCGACCTCACCTTGGCGAGGATCAAGCGTAAGTATCATTGTCGTATGAAAGGATAAAGAAAAAGGAAGAAGAAAGAAACAACAAGGAAATAACAACAACTACTTAACGAATTTAAAGTTACAACAATTATAGCAAAAGTAAGACAAGCATGATAATAAAATGGTCTTCTTTATTCATCACTCTTCACTCAAAAGCTCACTTACAAGTTTAATGGAGAAGAGGTGAGAAGAGGAAACTTAGCAAAAAGAAATACAAGAATTGGACCCCTTCCTTCACAAACTTCTGGGCTATTTATAGGCCATAAAATGAAACCCTAGGGCAACCACCAGAACCCAAATACAAAGACCAAACTACCCATGCAAATTCTTCAATTTTGGCGCCAGCATGGCCGCGGAACCGCGGCCAGGACCCCCCTATGGCCGCGGTTCCGCGGCCATATGGTCGAGTTGGACTGTGTGCTTTTTGGTGGTGGCCTGATCTGATGAGTACTTCATTCTGGTATATGTATTTTCTCAATTTGGCTCCACGATTTTTCCAGAATTTCTGTTGAGGGAAAGGTAGACTTTTTGTCAAGATTTTGTCATGATTGCCTCGAGCTCCGCGTAGATCTCTTGGATTTTGTGCTACCATTGAGCCTTGTGCATGAGAGTGACATTGATTTGACGTTTTGTCTTCCTAAACTGGTATCTGGCAACCTACGGATGAAGAGCGGAGACCGTGTTTTCTCAGTGGTTGGCAGGAACCCGGATTTTGTTTTGTTTTCCGTGAATTTCACCGTTTTAGAACCGAGAACCTGTAACCTGCAATTGACTTGCAAACACGGCTCAAGAGTATCTACCGATATGCAATGTGATAAAAATTGGGCGGTATGAAAATGCAAAAATCTGATATGAACACGGTGTTCCTTGTAGAACATCCATCACCTTATTCTATAAGGAAAGAGCCGAGATCCCTTCATTGGGAGTGACCTCTTTAGCGAAACTAGCAGATGCTACAAACACGGTTTGTCTTTTGATTGCTTATATAGTTTTTGCTTTGCATAGTGATATTTGTGAAATATCCTGCACCTTATTCGATGATGAAAAAGCCGATGATCCCTTCACCGGGAGTGACCTCTTCAGCAAAACTGGAAAAGGCCTAAAAACATTCCAATTAAAATCACTTGATTCTACTACGATATCAAGTTCATTACGCAAAGGGTTTTCTTGAAAACCTTTCGTAGCCCACCGTCATTTCAGATAAGTACTTCATTGTATTCATACTACGTTTATTAGCTTTCGTCAAGGCGTAGTGTGCGGTAGCTATTTATGCTTATATGTATATGTTGGAGATAGTGCCCTCAAAGTCAATTATTGGATCGCAGGCACGTGATTGCAAAGATTGCGGAGGACCTATACCGGTAGGACAGTCTTACTCGAGATGATAGTATGCTATCTGGTTTACCTTTATCTGTCGTGTACAGGTTCAGGTGACTGATCACTGTTACACTTTGATAGAGCCCTTAGGATCTTACTTTATTACCAACAGTATGATGGCGATCATATACGTGAGAGTTGGGTGGTTTATAAGCATATCCTTAATTGTGGTCCCTAGTCGTGGGAGTTTCGAGACAGGGCATCGATACTCCGGAGCCGACTAGTGTATACAGTCGAGACCTCGACGAGGGGCGGTGGCCGGTCTCACAAGCCACTAGTGTCAGTTGGTTCACCTAAGATGTATACAGGTGCTCATTGGGTTATGAGTTCACCGGACAGGTCTCGCCGGGAATCTGCTAGTTAGTACTATACCTATCGTCAGATAGCAGTTCCCTAGTGACATGTGTACAGGTTAGTTCATCGACCTGAGGTCGTCATTTGTCTCGTGTGAGTTCCCACTGTGCTTTGATTTCTACCCTACCAAGGCTCAAAGGAGTCGTGCAAACAGGTAGTTTTTGGGTACAGTCCCGAGCCACATGGAGGCACGTGAGCGGATCGGCAGGGGATTCGTCTCTCCCAGTATTGGGGGTGAGATCGTGCTGTGTCTAGGAGAGCCATTACACAAAGCCCACGGCCGTGGCAGGAGATTTACTGGTAGGTACTCCAGTAGTATCTCAGGGTGTTATTGGGCTACACTCCGACACGACTTATACTGCTATTGGGGGTCTGACGTTACTATCCCCCTAGGCAGATATGCGATACTCATAGACGAACGGACCGGACTGTATATACATTGTCACTGTTAGGCTCAGTAGGGTTTCCAGATGAGTTCGCTCATCGGCCTCCCTTGAGGTCAGTCCATGGGTAGCCGTTACGCACAGCTAGTGCTGCTGACGGCTTGTGGTTAAACCCACTGCCAGGGTACTGACGAGTCATTAGAGTTCCCCACAGACAGTTTCCCAAGTTCGGGCGAAACGTTGTAGAGGCCGTATGGTTTTATGGCAGGGTTCGGAAAATGCACGTGCATTTACGCACGTGTCATATTTCGGGCAGATAATACTGGTGGGCTTTGGTTTAAGCCGGATCCGAGTATTATATTGAGTAGATATAATATCTTTGTCTCAGTTGCATTTGTATTCGGTTGTAATACAAATGCGGGTATATTTATACAGTTACGGGGTGTTGGAGATCGTGCCCTCAGAGTCAATTATTGGATCACAGGCACGTGATTGCAATGATTGAGGGATGACTTATCCCGGTAGGACAGTCTTACTCAAGATGATAGTATGCTATCTGGTTTATCTTTATCATCGTGTACTGCTTTAGGTGACCTGACAGGTCACTATTGCACGTTGATAGAGCCCCTAGGATTCTTGCTTGACTGCCAGCAGTATGAGGGCGATCATATACATGGGAGCTGGTAGTCTATAAGCACATCCTTAAAAGGTCCCTAGTCGTGGGAGTTTCGAGACAGGGCATCGATACTCTAGAGTAGTCTAGTGTATACAGTCGAGACCCCGACGAGGGGCGGTGTACGGTCTCACAAGCCACTTGTGTCAGTTGGTTCACCTAAGATGTATACAGGTGCTCATTGGGTTATGATTACACCGGACAGGACTCGCCGGGAACATACTAGTTGGTCTTATACCTGACGTCAGATAGCAGTTCCCTGGTGACATGTGTACAGGTTAGTTCATCGACCTGAGGATCGTCATTTGTCTCGTGTGAGTTCCCACTGTACTTTGATTACTACCCTACCACGCTTAAAGGAGACGTGCAAACAGGTTTTAGTTGGGTACAGTCCCGAGCCACATGGAGGCAGTGAGCAGATCTGCAGGGGTTCGTCTCTCCCGGTATTGGGGGTGAGGTCGCGCTGTGTCTAGGAGAGCCATTACACGAAGTCCTTGGCCAAGGCAGGAGATTTACTGGTAGGTATTCCAGTAGTATCTCAGGGTGTTCTGGGCTACACTCCGACACGACTTGTACCGCTTTTGGGGGTCTGACTTTTACCAACCCCCTAGCCCCGCCATGCGATGCTCATAGACGAACGGATCGGACTGTACGGATAATGTCACTGACAGGCTCAGTAGGGTGTCAGGATGAGTTCTCTCATCGACGTCCCTTTTTGTCGATAGCTGGTAGCCCGTCACGTATGGCTAATACCTCTGACGTGCTAGTGGTTAAATCCACAGCCATAGTATTGACGAGTCTTTAGAGTCCCCCACAGACAGTTGCTCAAGTTTTCGGGCGAAACGCTGTAGAGGCCGTATGGAGATATGGCAGGGTTCGATCAGATACGTGCGGTATTGCACGGATCAGGATCGGACGGTTAATACTAGAGGGCTTTGGTTTAAGCCGGATCCTAGTATTGTACTGTATAGATTTTGTCTCATTACATTTGTATTTCGGTCGGAATACAAATGCGGGTGTGTATATACAGTAGCGGGGTTTTCCTGTAATTTATTACGGGATCAGTTTTTTGGAGTTGCCAGTTTGTTTTCCGTTTCAGCCATATTTCGTTGTATCTTTCATTGGCTGAAGATTGGTGGAGGAGGGCTTATTTGCATTTGTGCAAATAAGCATGTTGGAGGGTGTTATTTGCATATTGTTGTATCATGATGACTTAGCCTCCATTGACTTCTAGGATCATGATGGTTCATGATTGCTTATCTTTTGCCATGGTGATGATGATGGATTATTATGGTTGAGTTTGATTTTGGTTGTGATGATTCTTGATCATCATCACACCTTTTCTCTCTCTTGGATTATGAGAGACTCTTTTTTCTTTTGATACTCTCTCCCTCATTCTCTCACTCTCTTCCCTTCACCATTGCATGGCCGACCATCAAGAGGGAGGGCTGCCCATTATTTTGGTGTGGGAATTTTTGCTCTTTTCATGCTACAAAAATTCCCAAGTTCATCCACAAAAAGCTTACATCTCAATCCTCCACCAAAGGCAACTTCCAATACCCCAAATGAGACATAGCTTCTACACTATATTCTACAGCAAATCTTGGGCACATCGACTCGCCGGCTTCGTGCCCGAGTTGCCTCGGTCTAGAGGTGGGAGCCCGTAAAAGAAGCCGGCGACGTGGTACCCTTCCGGCGACTTGGTGGAGACCGGAGATTCCGCGGGGAGAACGTGACGACGACGAGAAGACCGAAGGACACGGATCGCTCGGTATATCTCTCTACCCCCTTCTCTAGATAGCTAGGACTAGATTAATGGCCCGATCCTGGTTTATAGTGCGCGATGGTGCCAGTTTAAAAAGTTAAAGAAAATCATCGCTTCCGCATTCCGGCGTCGGATTGACGGCCGGGGCGCCGCCGTGCACTTACACGGGGTTATCCTGAAATTCGTTTCGGGATCACTTTTGGAAGTTGCCAGTTTCCAGTTTTCTATCAGCCGTCTTTTAACATTCGGTTAAAGACGGATTTATCTTTTCTTTGGATAAGTGTGGATGCTTCTAGAAGGTTCTCGAAGAGGTGATTAGGCTTGTGACTCACTTGTTCATTTATGGTGCATTTATTGTGTTCATACTTTGTGTTCACACTTTGTGTTCACACTTTGTGTTCACACTAGATATTTCTCTTGTGGTCACTCTCCTCTCTCCTACACTCACCCCCCACCTCCTTAAGTATGGCCGGCCCCTTCCCACTCTCTCTCACTCTCACACACTTGAGTTTTTCAATTGGTGAAAAGATTATGATAGTTTTGGGGTGTATGGAAATTTCATTGCTCATTTCATTCCATCACCCGAATCAATTGGCAACTTCAATAACCGTTCGTCTATAGCTTTGGACGGAACGAGAAAAAGTCTTCTACTCATTCTCTACATCAATCTTGGTCGTCTCTTTTAGCAAACTTGACGACCGAGTTGCCTCGAGTCAGAGGCGGGAGCCCGTTTAAAGAATCGTTGACGTGGTGCCACCTGGACAAGGAGATCGGAGATCGACGAGATCGGAGCAGCCGCAACAAAGCGTGGGATGATGGTTAAAGAACTAAGGACTCAGATCGTTCGGTATAATCTTTCTACCCTCTTTACAGTTTGTTAGTTTAGCAATAATAGCATATCCGGGTTATAGTATATGATAGCGCCAGTTAAAAAGTTTTTGTTCCGCATTTGGCGTATGTAGACGGCCGGGGCGCTACCGTAGACTTACAGTGGTATCAGAGCCTCACCATTTTGCTTTACTAACTTATGCTAACGCGTTTAAAATATCGATCGGACCGAATATCAAAACTGCAAAATTTCTATTCACAGTTTCTGTCGATTTTAAATCAAGTCCTAAAATTATTTTACATATCTCAGAAATCTGTGCAGGGTTTTATAAGCACACCATACAAATTTGGGCACGTAATTGAACAAGAACGCCGCGGAATCACGGTCAAACCTATGGTTTGACCGCGCATCCGCGGCCATTCTGTGAGATCATGGCCCCAAATTTGCACAGTAGCTTCTTGACTTGAAATTGTGGGTTTTGGTATATATCTTTTGGGCCCGGATTTTGTTACTGTTCAACAGATGTTCGTGGGGCCCACTTCGTGATATTTAGTCGATCGAAATTTAAACATGTTAGTTTACAGTGCTTACATTATATCTCCGACCATGAATGTCATTTGATCGGTAAACCGCCTCTGATTGCTATAGATCTTTTAGACGGGTTTGCGAACGTGACATTCGCGTTGATGTTCTGTGTTGTGCTGTGATGTTGCGGATTTGTCGTGGTGGATAGCAGTATGCAATGGTAGTGCAGTTTCGATTTATTTGTACATTTGATATTGCGGGGCGAGCGTCCAACATGTGGACTGCCGTCACTGCCTGTTGTATAATATTCTTTTGGGACACGACCGGGTTGAGGTCGATGTACCCGTTGTACATATTTTTTCATTTCTGTACTAGGTTTTACCCCGCGACGGAGTGCACGAATAGCCGGGTTCGGGAGGGCAACAGGTCCGCATATCATGGCTTTGAGAGGCAGAGGGGCCTCACTCTAGAATTGGCAGACTATTCGCCGCACTCGTAGGGGGTACAGGTTGACCCAAGGAGGGGTGCTCAAGCTATCGGATTCCGTGAAGTGCAGGGTGGTCCATTCACTTTGCTGTAGGGGGATGCCTCGCTTCAGGTTTTGGCGGGTAACTTGCCGCACCCGTAGGGGTCTAGGTTTCATTGCACAGGCTATCCAAACGACCAGGGGAACGTCGGGTTTCAGCAGCGGCTCTGTGAAACCCGGGGATCCCAGATTATTTGTATTGTTCTGTGATGCTTATTACTTTTCTGTAATGTTGAATATTATCATGCCTGGAGCAATTATTGTATATTGGTATATATACTATTAGATGTTGTATACGTTTTATACACGCGCTAGTCCAGTCCCCGCTCTGTCGTTAGTTAAGTAACCTAATGGGTGATGACGGGACCCAGTGACGAATGCAGATGGCATATACGTACATTTTATTTTCGTTCTTTTCTGGTGTGATTAATTGATGGGACTGCGTTGATTCTGATCAATGCAAAGGAAAGCAAACCTATTTGGCAGTTGTTGGAACAAATTTAAAAAATTGTTATTACAAAGACGTTTCCTTTTGTTTTGCATAGCGGTATTCGGTTGGAATATCCTGCACCTCATTCGACGGGGCAAGGGCCGATATCCTTTCACCGGGACTAACCCCTTAGGCAGAAGTTTGCGTCAGGATAATAACTTCACTATAGTCGATTACAAGTTGCTATGCATCGCGGTATTCAGTGGAATATCCCGCACCTCATTCCACGAGGAAAGAGCCGAGATCCCTTCACCGGGAGTGACCTCTTTAGCAAAGGTTTTTCGCCACTATATTTTTATAAAAAGCTATCAGGTTCCTTCAGCGATATCAAGTTCGTTACGTTAAAGGTTTTTCGCCAAAAACCAGCCGTAGCCCTCCGTCACTTCTTTTGGGTATTCAGTAGTATTCAAGCTATGTATTTTGACCTAACGCCAAGGCATAGTATTTGGTAGCTGCTGGGTATTCATTTGTTGCATAGATAGATGAGTTGGTTTGGGACAGCCGTTCTTCCATTTTGACCTAACGCCAAGGGCATGTGCGGGTGGGTTCAAATTAACAAGATAGTGACGGGTAGAACTTGGCATGTGACTTATAACATTTTGACCTAACGCCAAGGTCATAAGAGCATGGGGAAAAAATCATATCGGGAGTTTCTAAAGAAACTGAAACTTGCCAAGTATGCGCATACCTTCTGGAGTGTGAGTAACGTGAGTGGATTCCGTCACGTTATCATGCGATGAGAGTTGGATCCCGATTCCCACTGATGTGTTGGTTTACTCTTCGGGTGATCCCGATTGATTCTTCTTTTAGGTTTGGAGGAGAGTTTGACGGTACAGTGGAAGGTTTCCGGATTAGATAAAGTGATAACCATTCTGATCTAGGTTAGAGTGCACGCAGAGTGTTTCTTTTCTCACTCTCTTTGGCAGCGACCTTTGACCGACCCTAGACTATGACTCGGTGACCAAGTTGACCGAACCTTCTTAAAATACTGGCTTTTGGATTGTCTGAGTTGCATAAGTCATTGCCACTCCTTCTTTTACCCTTTGCATTTCTCAGAACACCCCGTATTACTACGGACATCCACTTCCATTGGATAGATCCATCGTATGGTTATATACGAACTCGGAGGAACTTCTTCGAGGATGGATCAAGGTTCAGGAGAAATAGAATTGGTTTATTCAGTTGTCTTTTATTATCACCTTCTCTCAGGTTGCGAGGGCTCCTTGGTTTAGGAGAGTACACCTATTATGCTTATTGGATAGTCTTATTCCAAACCATAGGCAGGTGCCGAAAGGTAGGGAATGAAGAAAACCAATTAGCCTAAGTAGGGTGTACAGAAGGAAATAACTAAAGACAAAATAAAGGGATTAGAAAGAGCGCAAAGTAAATTGCGACTGTTATCATTCACGACCAAACCGCGTACATCGTCGCCACTCCTATTTCACCTTTAAAAGAATAAGGTATTATTCAGTTGTCTTTTATCATCACCTTCTCTCAAGTTGCGAGTACTCCTTGGTTTAGGAGAGTACACCTATTATGCTTACTGGATAATCTTCTTCCAAACTATAGGCTGGTGCCGAACGGTAGGGAAGGAAGAAAACCATTTAGCCTAACGATGGTGTACAGAAGGTAATGACTAAAGACAAATAAAGGGACTTGGAGAGATGGCAGTGAAATATACGGTTAAAGTTATGAATTGGATTATGGAAGAGGCATTGCTAGGAATACCAGGATACCCCTACGAAACATTTTCATGTTTCAGTGCATTGTTAAAAGAAAACTGTTTTCCCGATTAGATACTTACTCCAAGGGTATGTATTTACCAGGTTTCATTCTCATATCTGTATGGTTTTACAGATGATGAGTGGGAGTAAGTTATTTGGAATTAGGTGATTATCCTCATTATATCGGAATTCGTTGTAATTGGTGATATTTGAGGAAATCGCCAGGATACAGTTTCTAACCTACGACGCATAGGTTTTGAGTTGTTCAACTCAGCGGACTTATACAGAGTATTGTATGTTGTCCAAGTGTCCATCAGGACAAAGGGGTAGGTCCTCGT
Organism: Agapanthus africanus; assembly: GCA_030015575.1. Taxonomy (NCBI): domain Eukaryota; kingdom Viridiplantae; phylum Streptophyta; class Magnoliopsida; order Asparagales; family Amaryllidaceae; genus Agapanthus; species Agapanthus africanus. The sequence goes on along the minus strand of JASDDO010000012.1, from coordinate 289,490,323 downwards.
ACTATGTTCTGTTTACTTATGACTTCTTTAGTTTTTAGACAAGTGTTTCGTAGAAATACAAGGTCTAAGTTTTGAGAAGTTGTGGGTATAAGAATAAAGTAGAGAACCAGGTATCACAAGTATCGGGATTCTTCAAAGAGATCGAAGATGTAGATTCTTGTGATTAGTATTCAGATGATAGTAATGGTTTTGAGAAACGTGTTTCTCTTTCAGGTTACTCATAATTGGATGGATTCCTAAGTTGAGTAATGCTGATTAGCCTCTTTTCCATTAAATTGATATGCACTGGAGACAGTTGCATGATTTGAATCTAGGTTCCAATTAAATAAGTGCCAAAGTTTCTATATTGGATATAGAATGTTTCATACCTTAACAATGTTAAGGTACGGGGAGTTGTCCAGCTTATGCTTAAAACCAGACTCTGGATAACTCAGGGCACATTTCTGTAATGGCTGTTTGTGGGTTGACCCTGGCTATGACGAGGGTTGATTTTCTACCATCTGGAAGATCAATAGTGATATTGTTCTTGACTCGCCACAGTTTTAGTAAAATGGATTTTTTCAGAAAACAGTAGTGGGAGTATGGTAGAACTGGAAGTGATTCCAGAACCGCGAACGATTACGGAAAATTTAATAGGACCTATATATTCAATAAGGTTTGACATTCCATTAGCCACTCCGCAGATATGGTGGCTAACCTCAGACACCCGAGGGGTACTCCGGTATCCTCAAGGACGGTGACAGGGAGGTTCTTATCTACCAAGACTTGACACTACTGTTGTTCCATACTATGAGACCCGGCAGGACGGTAAGTATAGCGTCGTTCTAAACTAGATTTAGAAGTGCACGTATATATTATTCTGCCAGAGGGTTGTCGTAGTCAGTGGGAGCATCAGAAGCATAGTGGGCAAGATGCTTATGTCTATTTATAGACTTGAGCAGTTATAGCGGAGATATATCATCTATTTTTGATGTGACAGTCATGGGTTTGACTTCAATCAGAATAGGGGATGGATCTGTTAAAGAGGTAGTAGGGTGTGATGTCATGGTATTTGGATGACATACATAGAGTAGGAAGTAAAATTCATATACTACGATCGGTTGTACTGTGGTCGTCACACAGTTGTTTCTCCAGACAGGATATGGATATAATATTTGACATTCTGGTTTCTAGATCTATGGTTTTAGATCTGGATTTGGGTAGTTTACCAAATGTGGGTACTTTGACAGTATTCTAATGGTTTTTAGAATAGATGACTCCTGGCATGGTGGTGTACCTGCAGGTGATGGAGTCACCCTCTCTAAAGGTGTCTTACGGACTAAAGGGGAGAGGGATATGCATGATTGACATATCACTTGCTTAGGCAATTGAGTCAATCGTGAGATGTCAAGTACCACACCAGATGTTGTTTTTGCACTAGATGCAATAAATTTGTATTAATCCAATCCTGGAGAAACATAAGGAAGAAGTTTTAGAACATAAGTACATGTTCTACGGATTTGATGACGGCAGCCTCCTTCGGGAGACGGTTATCATTCCAGGCTTCAAAGGTGACATGGATGACAGAATGATTGTCAGAGTTATAGTTTTCCCTCTGATGAGGGACAGTATTATGGACAGGTGGTCTAAGAGGATACTGTGGGAGGCTTGGTGCAGGATACTGATTAGGTTCAGTGATCGATACAGTCTAAGAAGTTTGGTGTAACCCTTCGAAAACCGTTTAGGCAGTTTTTCGGTAATCGGCTAATTTTTCGGCTTTTTCCGTAAAAAGTCAAATTAGGTATTTTTCATTGTAGATCTAATTATAAAAAATTTAGATAAGATATTACTATAATTTTGTCACTAAAATGTCACTTATAATTTTCTAGTTAAATAAAAAAAAATCATAATTAATTATTTTTTTATTATTTTAAGCTTTTAAAAATACATTAAATTAGGGGTAAATACAAATTTAATTAGGTAAATTTCATAATTAGGAATCTTTATAAGCTAAAATATGGTGTTAATAAAATTGTATCATGACTTGCAAGATTTTGGTTTTATGGTGTGAAATTTATGAAAAAAAAGATGTAAAATGGGGTTTTTTTGTAAAAAGTTTGATGTGAAAAGCATTAAATGAGTTTTAAGGGGTTTATTTGACCTAGAAACTTCTACAAAAAACCCACAACACCCCTCCCTTGCTCCTGGCCGAGCCCAACCTGAAGGAAATCCTCTCATTTTCCTCACTTCTTTGCTACATTTTCATGTCAAAATTCATTAAAAATCCACAAATTCATTCTCCAATTCAAAGCAAAACCCTAATCCACTCTCTCCTCAAGCCAAATTAGTTCAAAACTTGGAGAAAGGAGGCTTCTTTGGTGGCTTGAGCATGCTAGGATTCAACTTGTGAGGTGAAATTTCTAAACTAGTTGTTAAATTGTAGATTGAATGTGCTAAAAAATTAAATTTTGAAGTATTAATTTAGTTGTAATTACTTGTTCATGAAAATCAAGAGTGGGATTTGATTTCAAATTAGCGTTTGTATCATGGTTGATGGAGTTAAGTTAGGGTTTGGTTATCTAATTAGTTAGAGTGGTGAATTGTGCGATGTGGCGCTCGCTAGATCGATAAATTTGCGATATTTGCGTCGAATCGGTATGAAATTGCTTACTAGATTTTTATAAAAATAAGAATGTGATATAATTGAGTTATATTAGCTATATAATTAGCTTCATAAACGACTATTAGTGTGCGCGACCGCGAGGTTTTGTCTAGCCGGGTTTTAGTTTTGTCGATTTCCCCGAAATAACGATTCTAGTTAAGATTTAGCGATTTTCGTGTATTTTCCCGCGCACCGAGTGCACGTTATGTTTAATTCGGGAGCGTCGCTATTTGTGTATTGTGACTTGCATCGTTTTAGGATATGTAATCTTATGCTTAGTGTTGTGCAAATATAGGATCGGTCGGGGAAACATCGGACACGGTGCGTAAAGGCAAGGCGGTGGTCGGATCGGATTAGCGAGGCATTCAGGTGAGTAGATATATTCATCTATGGGGGAATCGTCTGGATGGCGAGAGGCGCCCCCTAGTTAGGATTACCTTACTTCTTGTAAGATTTATATTGTTAGTTAGCTTATCCCTTTATGTACATTGCATACCCTTATAGCTAACCGTATATTTGATTGCAAGGACATTCATCTACACTTATGTGATATCACTTCGTAGGACACGAACACCATTACCATTGGCATCGGTTGCACGCGCACTATTCATGTGACACACACGCCTTTGGTAATTGCCATGCCACGTGCACTATAGAACCTGTTTAACTTAATATCGCCACTTGCATTCATACATGATATATGAAATTGCATAGCATGCATATACCTCGCATTATTATCATATTTACATAGATTTCTAGCCAAAATTCACATCGTATACATTGATATCATAGACATTTATCATATATAACATGTGAACATTATGGTTTTCTTGAGGATTTCAGTAATGCTGCGATTTCTGGGTTTTTTAGGAAAACCGCAAGAATTTAACAAAAGCTTATATTTATCTTTTTTAGACAAAGTTGCGGTTTTCTCGTGATGTATGTGTCGTCCACCATGAGTTTTCATGTTTTCTGTTGGATTTCGAGACCCGATTCGAGGAGTGGATGAACCGTCTCGGGTACATGGTGGGCCCGGTATGGTACCCCGGGGTAAAAAGATCGAGTTGTAGATGATGAGCCTGGCAGGGGAAGACTACCTACCGGTGATGTCTGGCGCGGCGGATATCCGGAGGATACCGACCGTTGTCATGAGATTTGATGATATGGGCCGATCCGGACTGACGGAGCCCGATATTTGAGACATTGTTACAGTGAGATATTGAGACAGATATGATTTCATATTTGGTGTCGATGCTTGACACGGGTTTTCAGATGATTTCTTGATGATACTTAGCTATTTACAGATATTCATTTTCTAAAGTTAAGAATGCAGTACCCTTAGCATTTAAAACACTTAAAGAGTTAGTAATGACATTGCATACATGTGCATGCATACTAGAGATATTATATCGCATATGGACATACATGTTGTGACGCATTGCGTGCATTCTTACGATTTCCTTACTAGATGTTATATTCTACTCACGAGCTGGCAACTCACCCCCGTTGTGCCACAGTGTCTTGCAGGTCGGACTCATCAGTCTTGTAGCGGCGGCTATCTTATCATCAGCTCCTTTTGCTCAGACTCGCGACATCGCCCGTAGGTGGGTTGCGAGCACACTTTATTTCTTTTTGCTCCATCATTATATCTAGTATTCTCCATCTACCACTTTATATTGTATATGCGACCTAGTGATGAGACTGAGAGATTTGTATATTTGTGGCTTCTTTTGGGTCGAGCTCACTTGAGCCGACGTGTGTTTTCTGGTATTTTGCATTTCTTTTATGCTGTTTTTCTTGATATTACTTATATATTGCGTGTGGTTGTGATCCGCCTTGGGCGAAGAGCTAGCTCCCGCTTGGGGATTCCATTTATGATTACAGGTTATATATATCTTGTTGTACCCATTTTGGGGGATAGAAAATACAGGGGAGACCCTGCCGAAATTTTCGAGAATTTTTGATGTTTTTAAAAAAGGGATTCTATCCAACTTAATTGATTTAAAAACGTTTTAATTAAAGGTTTTCCTTCACTCTCTTTGATTTTGGTTTAGATTTTCTGGGCTTTGCCTGACTTAGGTTACGGTACGCCTTTAGACGTCTCGTAATCTAAGTGCCAGTCACGTTCCGTACTTTCGGGTCGTGACAAAGTTGGTATCAGAGCGTAGGAAATACCTTCTTGAGTGTAGGACGGCCTTGGTAGATGGAGTAGGTGACTTAAGCAGAGTGGCGTAGCATGGGTATGATTCGCGGCATACTTACGATACGGTACTCCGCCTAAGTGACCTTAGGACATAATTGCTTGTATTTCCTTTCTTGATTCCTTGCATTCCTTGATTCAATTGCAATGTCCTTATCAGTCATGTTTCTTATTCCAGCTTCGATGCCAACAAAGATTACGAGAGCTCAGCGGGCTGCCGCTAGGGATGAGATTCGGGCGGGCCCGTCTGAGGCGAGGATCGAGCGAGATGATACACCTACCCCTCAGGGTCATACTGATCCGCCTTATCCAGACCGTATTGCCAGATTAGAGGCCGGTATGCAGGAGTTGCGACAGATGATGGGATCTTTAGTTGAGTCCAGCCGGGCACAGAGATCCTAGGACGTTCCTTCCAACGCACAGACCACGATTGTACCTGCTGCACAGATGGTCACTCCTGCTGCTACTACGGAGACTATCCCTGTTTCACTACAGGAGTTCATGAGATTGAGACCTCCAGCTTTTACCGGTACGGATGCGACAGAGGACCCACAGGCATTTCTTGATAGGATGGCTCGGATTTATCGTTTGTTGAGGTGTTCTGATGATAGATTGGTGGAGTTTGCGAGTTTTCGTCTGGAGGGTCTTGCCCAGACATGGTACGATTCAGTAGAGAGAGGCCGAGCTGCAGGTCTGCCTTCTATGACTTGGGATGAGTTTACATCTGCATTTCTTGCCCGTTTTCTTCCGGAGAGTGTCCGAGATGCTCGAGCCCGTAGTTTTGAGTCTTTACGCAAGACTCCTGGGATGACAGTGTCGGAGTATGATATACAGTTTACCCAGTTGTCTCGATATGCTCTGTACCTAGTAGACACAGAAGAGAAGAGAATAAAGAGGTTTGTGTGAGGGCTTGATACACAGCTATTCCTTGCCATCGGCACCAAGCACTTTGATACATACGCAGCCGCGATGGATGCAGCCTTACTTTTGGAGGAGCGTATTTCTGAGACTCCGGTCGTTTCTGGGACGAAGAGGATCCGTACTGATACGCCAGCTCAGCGGCAGATGGGAAGACATCGTGATAGATTATTTCCGGGAGATGGTGGAGGCAGAGGATTGAGACGAGGTCAGTTATTTGGTTCATATCCATAGACCCAACAGTCGTCTCCAGGATGTTTTCGGTGCGGGAGTCAGTACCACCGTATCAGAGACTGTACCATGGGACGTCAGGGTGCGGCGACAGTCCCGCATGTGACCTTACCACCCTCACCACCTCCTCAGAGAGCTCTACTTCCTACTCCTGATGATGCTCCACGCCAGTCAGATGCTTCTACAGGCCGTGGGCGTGGCGGTCCGGTTCCGAGAGGACGAGGCGACAGAGGCAGAGGCCGAGGCCGAGGTAGAGGCAGAGGACAGCCAGCTATTAGTGGTGGACAGGCCCGAGTGTTCGCATTGACTCCTCAGGATGCACAGGCATCCAATGCCGTCGTGACAGGTACTCTGCCAGTATGTTCTTTTGATGCACGGGTATTATTTTATCCAGGCTCCACACATTCCTATGTATCCATATATTTTGCACCGAGGTTGGGCCGAGAGTCTTCTCCGTTAGATCAGCCGCTTGTCGTTATTACACCGGTAGGCGAGTCGTTTGTTGCTCATTTCATGTACCGATCGTGTTCCGTTCGTATCGGGGAGAGAGATTCTTCAGTTGATTTGATTCTCCTCCATATGCTAGACTTTGACGTTCTTCTTGGTATGGACTGGCTAGCCACCTGTTATGCATCCGTAGACTGCCGTGAGAAAGCAGTCAGATTCAGTTTTCCTGGTGAGCCGGTTCTTGTTATTCAGGGAGATCGTAGCGCTACCCTTCCCAGCTTGATTTCTTCTCTTCGCGCTGGTCAGTTCTTGAGGAAAGGGTGTTAGGGATTCTTAGCCTATGTTTGTGATACTAGCTCCACAGAGGTTCCGTTGGACCAGGTCCCTGTTGTGAGAGATTTTCCTGATGTATTCCCTGACGAGCTGCCTGGTCTGCCACTAGAGCGCGAGATTGAGTTCTGTATAGACTTGATCCCCGGCACGGGGCCTATCTCTATACCGCCTTATCGGATGGCCCCGGCGGAGCTGAGAGAGCTAAAGGATCAGTTGCAGGACTTGCTGGACAAAGGGCTTATCCGACCGAGTGTGTCACCTTGGGGTGCTCCCGTCTTGTTTGTTAAGAAGAAGGACGGAAGTATGCGCTTATGCATTGATTATCGTCAGCTGAACCGGGTTACTGTGCGGAACAGGTATCCTCTACCCCGCATTGATGACTTATTCGATTAGCTCCAGGGTGCAGGGTTTTTCTCGAAGGTTGATTTACGGTCAGGTTATCACCAGTTGCGGGTTCGGAAGGAGGATATTCCGAAGACCGCTTTCCGTACTCGATATGGTCATTATGAGTTCTTGGTGATGTCGTTCGGGCTCACCAATGCCCCGACAGCATTTATGGACTTGATGAACCGTGTATTCAGGCCGTATCTCCATCAGTTCATTATTGTGTTCATTGACGACATCTTGGTTTATTCTCGGAGTCGGGAGGAGCATGAGCAACACTTACGTATCACATTGCAGACTTTGAGGGAGCATCAGCTGTTCGCCAAGTTCTCCAAGTGCGCATTCTGGTTAGACAGTGTCGACTTGTTGGGTCATGTGGTGACGAGAGATGGTATTTGTGTGGACCCGAAGAAGATCGAGGCAGTTCAGCGTTGGCCTCGACCGGTATCAGTTACTAAGGTTCGCAGTTTTCTAGGTCTGGCCGGCTACTATCGACGTTTTGTCCAGGATTTCTCCCGCATTGCTGCACCGTTGACCGGATTGACCCGGAAGGGGGTTCCTTTTGATTGGACCCAGGCATGTGAGGATAGTTTCCAGCAGTTGAAGACTCGTCTGACTACTGCACAAGTGTTAGCATTGCCTTCAGGATCAGGTGGGTTCGTGGTATATTGTGATGCTTCTCGAGTGCGGCTGGGCTGTGTATTGATGCAGCACGACAGAGTTATCGCGTATGCTTCTCGGCAGCTGAGGAAACACGAACAGAACTACCCCACCCAAGATTTAGAGATGGCTGCAGTGGTATTTGCACTTAAGATCTGGAGACATTACCTATACGGTGAGTCGTGCCAGATATTCACTGACCACAAGAGTTTGAAGTATATCTTCCAGCAGCGAGATCTGAACCTGAGACAGCGCCGTTGGATGGAGTTGGTGAAGGATTATGACTGCGAGATTCTATACCATCCGGGCAAGGAGAATGTGGTGGCAGATGCTTTGAGTAGAAGGCCCGGAGGTAGCTTATCTTGTTTGAGCGCAGTGCAGATGCAGTCGACGGCGGATTGGCAGGTGTTGTGTGACAGCAGAGTGCAGTTCGAGTTTACTCCTACAGGGGGACAGCTGGCCCATTTAAGAGCACGCCCACAGTTACCTAACCGTATCCGCGAGGCACAGTCCGGCGATGCCCATATTTTAGAGATTATTGAGCAGATTCGGCAGGGCAGAGTTTCTGAGTTCGTGATTGATGATTAGGGGATACTTCGATTTGGGACTCGACTGTGCGTGCCAGATTCAGAGGGACTGAGGCGTGATATTCTCGAGGAGGCACATAGATCAGAATACAGTGTGCATTCAGGTTCCACCAAGATGTACCGTGATTTGAGAGAGGTTTACTGGTGGGACGGGATGAAGAAGGATGTTACAAACTTTGTGTCCAGATGCCTGACTTGTCAGCAAGTCAAGGCCGAGCACCAGAGGCCAGCCGGCGAGTTACAGCCTTTGCCCATCCCGGAGTTGTAACATTTCAAAAAGATAAAATATTAATTTTGGGAATTTTTATAATTTAATATTATTTTATTGAATATTTTAATATTTTGGTATTATTAAATACAAATAAATGGGAAAAATTATGGAAAATTCCAAAATAGGGTATTCTATGGGATTATGACATTTTAAAGTTTTTGTGATTAGTTTGACACTAATTTAGTGCTAATCGCGATTAAAAATCGCTAATCGGTTTTTTTTAGTATTTTTGTGCAAATCATGCACATATCACTTTTTCACACTTGTGCATTTTCTTGCCATGGTTCACTTTGGGTTTACTATTATTGGGAGAAGGTTTTTTTTGAGATAAAAGGAAAAGAAAAGAGAAAAGAATAAAGAAATTGGTAGTTGGTGAGAGAGAGAGAGGTATGGTCTCATTTGACTTAGGACTTAGCCATTTCCCTTCCCTCATTTCCCTCCTTCTTCTCCCATTGCTGCTGCTGCTCCTGCACCTCATTCTCCCTCCCCTCTTCAAGCTCCAAAACACCTCTAAAACAACTCCAAAACCCCACTCTCATTTCATTAAAAGTGTGCACAAGATCAAGATCTACACATTGGACTAAAGAAGCAAGGATTTTTGCCACTAGGGGCAACTCAAGAAAATTCTTGAGTTGCAAAATGAGGTATTTACTGAACCCTTAGCTTAGTTTTAGCATTACTTTCACCCCCATGTTGTGATAGAACCGATATTGTTTGATATTGTGGATTTGAGGATAACCAAGTTAGGGTTTGAGGGAAACTTGTGTTGTATTGTGAAATTGAGCTCAGTTGAGGTTATATAAACACCCTAGTGCATGAATGGAGACCCTAACCTGAAGCTTAAACCCAGAATACGGATTTTTGAAACCGATATAGGAGAAATTGTGGAATCTGTGAAGGGTATATTGAATCTGCTATCACCCGAGACATCCTAAATTAAAATTGATTGGACAGTGACGTGTGCAGGCACCCAGGAAGCTACCACCAAGACTCCAACCCCTAACTCATCAAGCCGGCCGCAGATTTATCCATTCTGGCCGCAATTTGCGGCCAGACTATGGTGGATTTGGCTCGTTTTGGTTTTGGTGTTCCCTTATCAGTAGTTTAGACCCCTGGCATGTGTAGATTTGTATAATTTGACCTAGGGTGAAATCTGGAACATGTTTCCTAAGTTGCTGTTTTGGATTCGTGTTTCCGTATTCCGTATTCTTAAGTCTGAATTTGTGTCTTGTGTTTTACCTCCACTATTTGGCGTTTATACGACGATATAGAGGATTTATTGATGGTTTTGAAGACGTGCCATAGGTTCTAACCTATAGGCCCCTTATCGTATCGTTTTGGGTTTCATGTGCCGTTTTAGCTATGATTTGGTTTTAATGCGCATATACGATATTTTGATATGTAGGTACCCATGAAGACTTCGGGACAACAAGCAAGCGCGTGGCGACGTCCACATGTGAAGACGCAAGGTGTGTAGATTATATCTACAGGGGGAAGTCGGGTGGATGGCGTATAGCACCCCCGCAGTCCGTAGTTGATATACTATATTTTTGACAGTTCTAGTGTGTCGCTTTGTGTTAGGTGTATCATGGATAGTGTAGGGTTAGAAGTGACTAGTGTAGTTCATATTCGCGAACCCTAGAATAGAATTACACCTACACGCACACCCTTGCATATTCCTTATACTTGCACTGTGTTGATGATATTGGATGACATTGGAGATGAGTCGATGATGTTGGGCCTTGTGCCGCGAGATCGGTGATTTGATGTGATTCGTATTGGGATACGATACGTGATCTCTAGCGGGCCTTGGGACGTGTGCTTGCACACGCAGTATATTGATGGTATCAGTTGTACTAGACTTAGATCAGTACCCAGATTATGTGATATGATGATAGTGATACCTGAGATGTGATGGGATAGTGTGATATTGACCCGTACCCAGCTATTGGGATGCCGTACGATGATTTACCGTACAAGCCTATATTGATGATAGATCCACGCTCATGACTCGAGGATGTCTTACGATATACTGTATCATACGCGATATTATTGAGGCGGGATCACCGACTAGTATATCTATATATATATCGACTCAGATTTAGGTGGTTTCCATACCCCTCCTGATTGACTTGATACTTATATCTGTAGTTGCATTGTAGATGCTTCACTGTGGTGTTGATTATTTGATCTCCGCATATTCATGCTATTCACATTGCTGGCATATGTTTATTGCTATATTATTATCATGCTGTTAGGACACCAGCACAATTATCGATGATGCGTATGTTCCACGCAACCTATTTGCCGGCTCACACACTTCATCATAGATAATTGCCATGCCACTACACTGTAGTACTGATGCATTCATGATATGATTCTTGCATGGCATATTGTACACTTATACCTGTACACAAACATAGATGATTCTGACTTGATTAGAGATTTGGGAACCGCAAGATGTTCTTCAAACTGATTCGTTTTAAAAGTGCGGTTTCCCTCGACATGTGCACATTACTATTCCATGTTGCATGGCTTCTGATATGCTTACCTTTCTTTACATGTCGCATACATCATGTTTTGATTATACGCATTGAGATCTGTTGTTTTCAGGATATTTCTGGATTTGGGAACCGTGGGTATTTAAAAAGAGAATATATGATTGTTTTAAAAACCCGGTTACCCTTGATATGATATTTCAGTGCGTCCACCATGTGTTTTCTCGGTACTGAGAGCGACATGTGAAACCCGATTCGAGGAGGCGGATGAGGCCGATTGCGGGTACATGGTGGACCCGGTATGGTACCCCGGGGTGAGAACGGTTTCGCTGTGTAGTAGACGGTGAGCCTGACAGAGGGACTACTACCTACCGGTGATTGTATTTGAGCTCGGCGGATATCTGGAGGATACCGACCGGAGTTGAGAGATGGACATGGGCTGACCCGTACTGCCTATACCGCAGACGGAGCCCCATATGGATGATGATAGGGGCTGACCCGTACTGCCGGGGCCGAGGGCCGATACCGCAGACGGAGCCCCATATGGACGAGGATTTACGTGCCGATGCTAGGCACAGGTTTCATGATGTTTTTCCATTATTTTGTTTATATCCTCATATTCACATGCATGATGCTTATTGTCATTGGGTGACGGGTGGACGGGTTCCACGTTTATTGTCATTGGGTGACGGGTGGACGGGTTCCACGTTTTTACAGACTTGATCACATACAGACTGGATTTATATTGATCATACTTCATTTGTATATATAACAGGGTATGAGGGCGCTGTTATATATACCCTTACACCAATATTAGTGGTATGGAACGCTAATATATGTGTATTGATATCCTTTTGATACTTCATACATACATACCTTATACTGATGACATGTTATTACCTGAGTACTTGGCACTACATACATGTTTAGATGTTATATTGCCACCTTTTCATGTATCACGCTTATTCTTTGAGGTTTATATACTGATCGCATTGACCTAGGATTATGTCTTGCATTCGGTTTCTGCTTGTAGATATTCTCTATTCACGAGTTAGCAACTCACCTCCGTTGTGCCACGGTTCTTGCAGGTTTTACCGTACAGGTTCCGTAGCGGCATTTCTGGCACACTGCTTCTTTAAGGGTGACTTGCTTGGGTAGGTGGGTTCTTTTGCATCAAGAACCACCATTGTACTTGTATTGTTCTTGTATCTAGAATTTCCATCAACCAAACATGTATTTGTTTCAGACTTAGACATTTGTGATGTATTATTCGGCCTTAGAGTCGCGCTTAGTAGTATTGCGGTTTTCATGCTTACTGAGTTTCTTTTGGATTTGATCCTCGCCATTCGGCGTTGTATATTATATTGCATGTGTGGTTGTGACCGTCAATTGACGAAGAGCTATCTCCGCTTGGGGATGCCTTTTTCTTTGCATATATTGTTGTTCTTGTTGTACCCTATTCGGGGCCAGTTTTTACAAAAGAAACTCTTCCGAAATTTTTAGAAAAAACTTTACTGTTTTTAAAAATGCATATTCGGCTTAGTTATTTAAAAATCATCACTTCTTTAAACCAGTTTCTTTATTTACTCTTAAAATGGTTTTAGATTTCTGGGCTTTTGGCTTACTTGGATCAGATGGGGTCATATAGACTTCATATGGTTCAAGGGCCAGTCACGTGCTCTTTCGGGTCGTGACAAAGTTGGTATCAGAGCGCTAGGTTGACCTTGGTTCGAGTCTAAGTTTGACTATGTGGAGCCTAGGGCGTTTATATATATATATACGGAACTTAGGCTTGACCTTACGGAACTTAGACTTAGTCGAGGAGGTATTAGACCCGAACTTTCATCGTATAGGATGACCCTTGGTTGATGGAATAGGTAACTAAAGTAGAGTGACGTACCGTGGGTATGTTCCGCGGCATACTTACGACACGTCACTCCGCTTAAGGAAACTTAGGATGTACATATTTTCGAGATCAGTGACTCTTTTCATATCCATGATTATACATCCATTTAAGATCCCCGATTCTATTAGTTTCATGATCATACCTTCATTGATGCTGTTCCTTCTTATGATCATGTATCCACTCTGGATCTGTTGTTCTCTTTCTTGCCATTGATCTGCTCTCTTCGATACTCGATTGAGGTTCCTGTCGCCATGTTGAGCGCAGTTTGGGCTGCTGCTAGGGTTACGGTCAGGGCGAGCTCGTCTGGTACGAGGGCCGACCATTGTGTTTCTTATGACATGGGAACGTCTCGAGTTAGTATTGATGATTGTGACCTCTAGTGGAGGCGAGTGCTTGGTTTTGCACTAGATGATTAGGCCATTGTTAGAGCTGCCAGTGGAGAGAGGACTGTTGATGTACAGCATACCTCAGAGATTATGATGTCGCCTACCGTACAGACAGATGGACCAGCTGTTGCTGAGATTGACAGGATGTCGCTTCCGGAGCTTACGAGCTGAGATTGCCGGAGCTTCCAGGCAGATATGAGACAGATGATAGCTAGTCTACCCGATTTGAGAGACGAAGGTGATTCGTCCGATTTTTGCGCCGGAGCGGGCCCAGTTGAGTTGAAGATTTCCAGTGTGGAGAGTCTTACTCAGATCTAGAGCAGACCGATTCAGAGATGACCGCCAATGTGTCGCCTTTCCTGGAGGATTGAGGCGCTGTTCGGCGTACAGGCGAATGAGCCAGTTGCTGCTGCAAATGACGAGATATCGCCCAGATGGTTGGAGCTACTGCAGCATGAGCATATACTTAGAGAGATGATAGCGAGTCGCTAGTCACCTGAGGATGAATGACTAGGACATATAGTTCGTCCGTTTACCGATGCAAGGTCATCAGATAGATTGTTTCCAGCTAGAGACGACTTCACGCAGGTTCGTGGAGAGTTGACAGAGACGATCGAATGTCAGGAGCCCATTTTCCAAGTTTAAAGTATACGGAAAGACATGCAGGTTATTCTATGGACCCTCTAGAAGAATGAAACCCTAACTCGACTTAATGACCGTGTGAAAGCCTTTGAACCTTAGGGTTTGCGGCAGTTCCGCGGCGCCATTAGTGAGGCTTGGGTTTGCTCTTCTACGGCAGGACCACCGACGCTGTGGCATGTACTCGATACTATTAAACTGTACTCAAGATGTTGATCTCTTGGGGGAATATAAGGTTCGGACGAGTCGATCGAATGTTCGACATCATTCGGATATCATGTGATGGGATGCTTTGCTTGGGAGACTCTAGATACGAGTATAGCCGTTGGAGCACAGTCCATGCAGCCACGATGAGACGAGTCCGAATCAGTCGACATTGAAGCAGAGTGAATAAAAGAGTTCGCAAGAGATTTCGACGAGATAACGTCTTACTCCGCTGACATCAGAGATGTGATACGCACCCAGAGGTGTTGTATACGGATATATCTTCCAGAAAGAAGCGCGATAAGTATGCAGCCGTTCCGGAATAAGAATTAGCTTCAGCAATGGATGATGACTTCCGGGCAAATCGGCAGGAATGATATTTGAGAGAGAAACCTCGACAGGACCTTTCTGGAAAACGATACCAGAAGTCCTAGACCCAGGAGTGGTCATATTGCGCACACCCAGCAGGACAGAGTTCGGCATCGTCGACGAGGTAGTTGACCAGGTTCGGATAAAGGAACTTACCCAGATGCGTTGCGAATTGATCAAGGACGGACGAGTATTGAGCATTCCTCCGATGGTTGGGACGTGTTCCCGAGGACCTGTTCGGCCAGACATCTTCTATAGAATGATGAAGATAAAGAGTACGCGATTTCGAGTTCGTGCGAGACGCTGACGAGCTGTCATTACTTCCCGTCGAGACCAGAGGTCAGATATGCTTACAGAGGCATTGGGATGCAACTAGATTCCGAGAAATGTTGTGCTGAGGACACAGATGTCTATCGAGTGAGAAGGGAATTATGCAAGAGTACTAGCCTCCGTACAGATCGGCATAGGCATGATTGGAAGAGACCCTGAGCAGGATTCCTTCCAGGACACTGCTGCAATGATGTTTGCACCCAGGATCAGATGTGTGACGTGCATTCAGAGAGCCAGAGGCCGACGCCAGTAATATGCAGCTTTATGAGTGGTCGTGAGGATTGACCGAGAGATGACCAGGGAAGTGCCAGAACGGAATCGTCCCTGTCAGCACACCTGACCGGGCCGATGAGCCGATGGATTGCGAGATTGGTAATCTACAGGAAAGATCAGGAACCAGAGGCAGAGGACGCCAGCCGCGAGCAAGAGGCAAGTAGATATCTTGCGCCGCTCGCATCGGATGTACCGGTACCTTCTCGACCCTGAAGAAGGATATACCGACGACGGTATTTATGATTTGTGATTTGATTATCACGTATCCGTCATCTTGGATTTCGGTATTTTGGGCGATCTATTCGCATGATTTAGTCTTGATGACTGAGTTCCATGATATTTGATTTTTGTGCACCATGGTTGCACTTACTGGGTATTTATACCTTGCACATAGTTATTACTCTCGATGTGTTGATTGCGATTTCATGCCTATTTTATGCCGGTAATTTGATTTACGCTTCCAGCATAGTTTCATGTACTTTTAGTGTTTTGATTTGTGCACGCTGATGCACGCGGTTGTGAGTTTTTCCATCGCGGTACACCTGATTTTGATTAAGCCGCGTTGTATATCGTTTCGTGCCTTGGCTGCACCTGCTTATGACCTTATGGATTTCATACGGTTGATTTGATGTTGTGCATATGTTACGCACACGATTTGTTTTCTGCACTCGGTATAGCTTATATGTGCTTGTAGTGCATTGATATGTGTTTTGTGCACGCAGTTGCACAAGTTTATGATTTTCTTTATATCTGGGTACACTTAGTGTTGCTGATTACGCATTTGAGTTATTGCGGGTATTTATGCAGGGGATGCACAAGTTCTATACTTCGTGCGTTTGCCGCACCAGTTTTATGTTTCTTGCGTTTATCGCATCAGATTTATATTTCGTGCCTTTGTTGCACCGGATTTATATTTTGTGCATTACGGTTGCACCTGACTTCGATTTGATGTCTTTCGGTATATCGATTTTGATTGTGATATTGATGTGGATTCTTTCACTCCATGCTTTTGACTGGACTTACGCATGTTCGGCATTTCTATTGGATTTTGTGATTCCGTGCATGTTGAGTGCGCAGGGTTTAGATTTTCATTCGTGCACGAAGGATGCACCGATTTGGATTTTCGCGCATGTTGGGCGCATGTTTTGAGATACGATTTTGGGGCACACCAGATGCACTAAATCAAGATTCTTCGTGCATGTCAGATGCACCTGTTTTGGCTGTCAGGCACACACGTTGCCTATGACAAATGTTTCGTGCATACCCGTTGCATCTAGATGTTGTTTTGTGCACCTGTATGGCACATATATGGATTTTGATTTCCGTGCGCACCAGACGCACAGGGTGATGTTATTTGCATTTTTGGGATTTATTCCTATAGAGCAGTACATTTTTATGATATTCGCTACGGATTGATGTTTTCAGAACCCCGACAAATTGGATATTACTGAAATGGTTTTGGTATTTAGGGGTTTAAATTTAAATTCGGGGACCGAATTTATTTAAGGGGGGTAGATTGTAACTTTTCAAAAAGATAAAATATTAATTTTGGGAATTTTTATAATTTAATATTATTTTATTGAATATTTTAATATTTTGGTATTATTAAATACAAATAAATGGGAAAAATTATGGAAAATTCCAAAATAGGGTATTCTATGGGATTATGACATTTTAAAGTTTTTGTGATTAGTTTGACACTAATTTAGTGCTGATCGCGATTAAAAATCGCTAATCGGTTTTTTTTAGCATTTTTGTGCAAATCATGCACATATCACTTTTTCACACTTGTGCATTTTCTTGCCATGGTTCACTTTGGGTTTACAATTCTTGGGAGAAGGTTTTTTTTGAGATAAAAGGAAAAGAAAAGAGAAAAGAATAAAGAAATTGGTAGTTGGTGAGAGAGAGAGAGGTATGGTCTCATTTGACTTAGGACTTAGCCATTTCCCTTCCCTCATTTCACTCCTTCTTCTCCTATTGCTGCTGCTGCTCCTGCACCTCATTCTCCCTCCCCTCTTCAAGCTCCAAAACACCTCTAAAACAAATCCAAAACCCCACTCTCATTTCATTAAAAGTGTGCACAAGCTCAAGATCTACACATTGGACTAAAGAAGCAAGGATTTTGGCCACTAGGGGCAACTCAAGAAAATTCTTGAGTTGCCAAATGAGGTATTTACTGAACCCTTAGCTTAGTCTTAGCATTACTTTCTCTCCCATGTTGTGATAGAACCGATGTTGTTTGATATTGTGGATTTGAGGATAACCAAGTTAGGGTTTGAGGGAAACTTGTGTTGTATTGTGAAATTGAGCTCAGTTGAGCTTATATAAACACCCTAGTGCATGAATGGAGACCCTAAACTGAAGCTTAAACCCAGAATACGGATTTTTGAAACCGATATAGGAGAAATTGTGGAATCTGTGAAGGGTATATTGAATCTGCTATCACCCGAGACATCCTAAATTAAAATTGATTGGACAGTGACGTGTGCAGGCACCCAGGAAGCTACCACCAAGACCCTAACCCCTAACTCATCAAGCCGGCCGCAGATTTATCCATTCTGGCCGCAATTTGTGGCCATACTATGGTGGATTTGGCTCGTTTTGGTTTTGGTGTTCCCTTATCAGTAGTTTAGACCTCTGGCATGTGTAGATTTGTATAATTTGACCTAGGGTGAAATCTGGAACATATTTCCTAAATTGCTGTTTTGGATTCGTGTTTCCGTATTCCGTATTCTTAAGTATGAATTTGTGTCTTGTGTTTTACCTCGACTATTTGGCGTTTATACGACGATATAGAGGATTTATTGATGGTTTTGAAGGCGTGCCATAGGTTCTAACCTATAGGCCCCTTATCGTATCGTTTTGGGTTTCGTGTGCCGTTTTAGCTTTGATTTGGTTTTAATGCGCATATACGATATTTTGATATGTAGGTACCCATGAAGACTTCGGGACAACAAGCAAGCGCGTGGCGACGTCCACAAGTGAAGACGCAAGGTGAGTAGATTATATCTACAGGGGGAAGTCGGGTGGATGGCGTATAGCACCCCCGTAGTCCGTAGTTGATATACTATATTTATGACAGTTCTAGTGTGTCGCTTTGTGTTAGGTGTATCATGGATAGTGTAGGGTTAGAAGTGACTAGTGTAGTTCATAGTCGCGAACCCTAGAATAGAATTACACCTACACGCACACCCTTGCATATTCCTTATACTTGCACTGTGTTGATGATATTGGATGACATTGGAGATGAGTCGATGATGTTGGGCCTTGTGCCACGAGATCGGTGATTTGATGTAATTCGTATTGGGATACGATACGTGATCTCTAGCGAGCCTTGGGACGTGTGCTTGCACACGCAGTATATTGATGGTATCAGTTGTACTAGACTTAGATCAGTACCCCAGATTATTTGATATGATGATAGTGATACCTGAGATGTGATGAGATAGTGTGATATTGACCCGTACCCAGCTATTGGGATGCCGTACGATGATTTACCGTACGAGCCTATATTGATGATAGATCCGCGCTCATGACTCGAGGATGTCTTACGATATACTGTATCGTACGCGATATTATTGAGGCGGGATCACCGACTAGTATATCTATATATATATATATATCGACTCAGATTTAGGTGGTTTCCATACCCCTCCTGATTGACTTGATACATAGATCTGTAGTTGCATAGTATATGCTTCACTGTGGTGTTGATTATTTGATCTCCGCATATTCATGCTATTCGCATTGCTGGCATATGTTTATTGCTATATTATTATCATGCTGTTAGGACACCAGCACAATTATCGATGATGCGTATGTTCCACGCACACTATTTGCCGGCTCACACACTTCATCATCGATAATTGCCATGCCACTACACTGTAGTACTGATGCATTCATGATATGATTCTTGCATGGCATATTGTACACTTATACCTGTACACAAACATAGATGATTCTGACTTGATTAGAGATTTGGGAACCGCAAGATGTTCTTCAAACTGATTCGTTTTAAAAGAGCGGTTTCCCTCGACATGTGCACATTACTATTCCATGTTGCATGGCTTCTGATATTCTTACCTTTCTTTACATGTCGCATACATCATGTTTTGATTATACGCATTGAGATATGTTGTTTCCATGATATTTCTGGATTTGGGAACCGTGGGTATTTCAAAAGAGAATATATGATTGTTTTAAAAACCCGGTTACCCTTGATATGATATTTCAGTGCGTCCACCATGTGTTTTCTCGGTGCTGAGAGCGACATGTGAAACCCGATTCGAGGAGGCGGATGAGGCCGATTGCGGGTACATGGTGGACCCGGTATGGTACCCCGGGGTGAGAACGGTTTCGCTGTATAGTAGACGGTGATCCTGACAGAGGGACTACTACCTACCGGTGATTGTATTTGAGCTCGGCGGATATCTGGAGGATACCGACCGGAGTTGAGAGATAGACATGGGCTGACCCGTACTGCCGGGGCCGAGGGCCGATACCGCAGACGGAGCCCCATATGGATGATGATAGGGGCTGACCCGTATTGCCGGGGCCGAGGGCCGATACCGCAGACGGAGCCCCATATGGACGAGGATTTACGTGCCAATGCTAGGCACAGGTTTCATGATGTTTTTCCATGATTTTGTTTATATCCTCATATTCGCATGCATGATGCTTATTGTCATTGGGTGACGGGTGGACGAGTTCCACGTTTATTGTCATTGGGTGACGGGTGGACGGGTTCCACGTTTTTACAGACTTGATCACATACAGACTGGATTTATATTGATCATACTTCATTTGTATATATAACAGGGTATGAGGGAACTGTTATATATACCCTTACACCAATATTAGTGGTATGGGACGCTAATATATGTGTATTGATATCCTTTTGATACTTCATCATTTTTACTTCATGCAGACATACCTTATACTGATGACATGTTATTACCTGAGTACTTGGCACTACATACATGTTTAGATGTTATATTGCCACCTTTTCATGTATCAGGCTTATTCTTTGAGGTTTATATACTGATCGTATTGACCTAGGATTATATCTTGCATTCGGTTTCTGCTTGTAGATATTCTCTATTCACGAGTTGGCAACTCACCCCCGTTGTGCCACAGTTCTTGCAGGTTTTGCCGTACAGGTTCCGTAGCGGCATTTCTGGAACACTGCTTCTTTAAGGCTGACTTGCTTGGGTAGGTGGGTTCTTTTGTATCAAGAACCACCATTGTACTTGTATTTTTCTTGTATCTAGAATTTCCATTAACCAAACTTGTATTTTCTTCAGACTTAGGCATTTGTAATGTATTATTCGGCCTTAGAGTCGCGCTTAGTAGTATTGCGGGTTTCATGCTTACTGAGTTTCTTTTGGATTTGATTCTCGCCATTCGGCGTTGTATATTATATTGCATGTGTGGTTGTGACCGTCAATTGACGAAGGGCTAGCTCCCGCTTGGGGATGCCTTTTTCTTTGCATATATTGTTGTTCTTGTTGTACCCCATTCGGGGCCAGTTTTTACAAAAGAAACTCTGCCGAAATTTTTAGAAAAGACTTTACTGTTTTTAAAAATGCATATTCGGCTTAGTTATTTAAAAACCATCACTTCTTTAAACCAGTTTCTTTATTTACTCTTAAAATGGTTTTAGATTTCTGGGCTTTTGGCTTACTTGGATCAGATGGGGTCCTATAGACTTCATATGGTTCAAGGGCCAGTCACGTGCTCTTTCGGGTCGTGACATGAGTGGAAGTGGGAGCAGGTATCCATGGACTTCATTATGGGTCTGCCCAGGACCAGTCGAGGGTACGACTCTATTTGGGTGATTGTGGATCGACTGACGAAAGCGGCTCACTTTCTGCCAGTGAAGACCACTTTTGGATTTTCTCAGTACGCCCAAGTTTATATTGATGAGATAGTGCGACTGCATGATGTTCCGACTTGCATCGTGTCCGACCGGGGCACCCAGTTTACCAGCCGATTGTGGCAGAAACTTCAGGAAGCATTGGGCACCCGATTGAGTTTTAGCACAGCCTTTCATCCTCAGACTGACGGTCAGTCGGAGCGTACTATTCAGACTCTTGAGGACATTCTCAGAGCTTTTGTTTTAGATTTCGGTGGTAGCTGGGATCGTCATTTGCCGTTGATCGAGTTTTCCTACAATAATAGCTTCCAGGAGACGATTCAGATGGCACCTTTTGAGGCTTTATATGGGAGGAGATGTCGATCGCCTGTATGTTGGACAGAGCTCAGGGAGAGCAGTGTTTTGGGGCCGCAGATTGTACAGGAGACGACCGAGAAGATACAGCTGATTCGGGACAGGATGAGAGCGGCACAGAGAAGGCAGAAATCATATGCTGACAGGCACCGTCGCCGACTCGAGTTCGCTGTTGGCGATCATGTTTTCCTGAAGGTCTCTCCGATGAAAGGTGTGATGAGATTTGGGCGGAAAGGGAAGCTGAGTCCTAGATATGTTGGTCCTTTCGAGATCCTAGAGCGTGTTGGTCCAGTCGCTTATCGGTTAGCCCTTCCGCCCAGCTTCCCCGATATTCACCCCGTATTCCATGTCTCGATGCTCCGCAAGTACCTTCATGATCCTTCCCATGCGATTCAGCACCAGACGATCCAGCTAGAGCGTGATCTTTCATTCACCGAGTAGCCGGTGGTCATTTTGGATCGGCAGGTGAAGAAATTGAGGTCGAAGGTTATACCGTCCGTCAAGGTCCTTTGGCGTGGCCCGAACAGCGAGGAGGTCACCTGGGAGACCGAGGTCGAGATGAGGAAGATATATCCCCATCTTTTTGAAGGTACGCGTAGTTAAATTCTAAATTCGGGGACCGAATTTCTTTAAGGGGGGAAGATTGTAACCCTTCGAAAACCGTTTAGGCAGTTTTTCGATAATCGGCTAATTTTTCGCCTTTTTCCGTAAAAAGTCAAATTAGGTATTTTTCATTGTAGACCTAATTATACAAAATTTAGATAAGATATTACTATAATTTTGTCACTAAAATGTCACTTATAATTTTCTAGTTAAATAAAAAAAAATCGTAATTAATTATTTTTTTATTATTTTAAGCTTTTAAAAATACATTAAATTAGGGGTAAATACAAATTTAATTAGGTAAATTTCATAATTAGGAATCTTTATAAGCAAAAATATGGTGTTAATAAAATTGTATCATGACTTGCAAGATTTTGGTTTTATGGTGTGAAATTTATGAAAAAAATGATGTAAAATGGGGGTTTTTTGTAAAAAGTTTGATGTGAAAAGCATTAAATGAGTTTTAAGGGGTTTATTTGACATAGAAACTTCTACAAAAAACCCACAACACCCCTCCCTTGCTCCTGGCCGAGCCCAACCTGAAGCAAATCCTCTCATTTTCCTCACTTCTTTGCTACATTTTCATGTCAAAATTCATTAAAAATCCACAAATTCATTCTCCAATTCAAAGCAAAACCCCAATCCACTCTCTCCTCAAGACAAATTAGTTCAAAACTTGGAGAAAGGAGCCTTCTTTGGTGGCTTGAGCATGCTAGGATTCAACTTGTGAGGTGAAATTTCTAAACTAGTTGTTAAATTGTAGATTGAATGTGCTAAAAAAATTGAATTTTGAAGTATTAATTTAGTTGTAATTACTTGTTCATGAAAATCAAGAGTGGGATTTGATTTCAAATTAGGGTTTGTAGCATGGTTGATGGAGTTAAGTTAGGGTTTGGTTATCTAATTAGTTAGAGTGGTGAATTGTGCGATGTGGCGCTCGCTAGATCGATAAATATGCGATATTTGCGTCGAATCGGTATGAAATTGCTTACTAGATTTTTATAAAAATTAGAATGTGATATAGTTGCGTTATATTAGCGATATAATTAGCTTCATAAACGACTATTAGTGTGCGCGAACGCGGGGTTTTGTCTAGCCGGGTTTTAGTTTTGTCGATTTCCCCGAAATAACGATTCTAGTTAAGATTTAGCGATTTTCATGTATTTTCCCGCGCACCGAGTGCACGTTATGTTTAATTCGGGAGCGTCGCTATTTTTTTATTGTGACTTGCATCATTTTAGGATATGTAATCTTATGCTTAGTGTTGTGCAAATATAGGATCGGTCGGGGAAACATCGGACACGGCGCGTAAAGGCAAGGCGGTGGTCGGATCGGATTAGCGAGGCATTCAGTTGAGTAGATATATTCATCTATGGGGGAATCGTCTGGATGGCGCGAGGCGCCCCCTAGTTAGGATTACCTTACTTCTTATAAGATTTATATTGTTAGTTAGATTATCCCTTTATGTACATTGCATACCCTTATAGCTAACCGTATATTAGATTGCATGGACATTCATCTACACTTATGCGAAATCACTTCGTAGGACACGAACACCATTACCATTGGCATCGGTTGCACACGCACTATTCATGTGAAACACACGTCTTTGGTAATTGCCATGCCACATGCACTATAGAACCTGTTTAACTTAATATCGCCACTTGCATTCATACATGATATATGAAATTGCATAGCATGCATATACCTCGCATTATTATCATATTTACATAGATTTCTAGCCAAAATTCACATCGTATACATTGGTATCATAGACATTTATCATATATAACATGTGAGCATTAATATTTTCTTGAGGATTTCAGTATTGCTGCGATTTCTGGATTTGTGGGGAAAACCGCAAGAATTTAACAAAAGCTTATATTTATCTTTTTTTAGACAAAGTTGCGGTTTTCTAGTGATGTATGTGTCGTCCACCATGAGTTTTCATGTTTTCTGTTGGATTTCGAGACCCGATTCGATGAGTGGATGAACCGTCTCGGGTACATGGTGGGCCCGGTATGGTACCCCGGGGCAAGAAGATCGAGTTGTAGACGATGAGCCTGGCAGGGGAAGACTACCTACCGGTGATGTCTGGCGCGGCGGATATCCGGAGGATACCGACCGTTGTCGTGAGATTTGATGATATGGGTCGATCCAGACTGACGGAGCCCGATATTTGAGACATTGTTACAGTGAGATATTGAGACAGATATGATTTCATATTTGGTGTCGATGCTTGACACTGGTTTTCAGATGATTTCTTGATGGTACTTATCTATTATACAGATATTCATTTTCTAAAGTTAAGAATGCAGTACCCTTAGCATTTAAAAAACATAAAGAGTTAGTAATGACATTGCATACATGTGCATGCATACTAGAGATATTATATCGCATATGGACATACATGTTGTGACGCATTGCGTGCATTCTTACGATTGCCTTACTAGATGTTATATTCTACTCACGAGCTGGCAACTCACCCCCGTTGTGCCACAGTGTCTTGCAGGTCGGACTCATCAGTCTTGTAGCGGCGGCTATCTTATCATCAGCTCCTTTTGCTCAGACTCGCGACATCGCCCGTAGGTGGGTTGCGAGCACACTTTATTTCTTTTTGCTCCATCATTATATCTAGTATTCTCCATCTACCACTTTATATTGTATATGCGACCTAGTGATGAGACTGAGAGATTTGTATATTTGTGGCTTCTTTTGGGTCGAGCTCACTTGAGCCGACGTGTGTTTTCTGGTATTTTGCATTTCTTTTATGCTGTTTTTCTTGATATTACTTATATATTGCGTGTGGTTGTGATCCGCCTTGGGCGAAGAGCTAGCTCCCGCTTGGGGATTCCATTTATGATTACAGGTTATATATATCTTGTTGTACCCATTTTGGGGGATAGAAAATACAGGGGAGACCCTGCCGAAATTTTCGAGAATTTTTGATGTTTTTAAAAAAGGGATTCTATCCAACTTAATTGATTTAAAAACGTTTTAATTAAAGGTTTTCCTTCACTCTCTTTGATTTTGGTTTAGATTTTCTGGGCTTTGCCTGACTTAGGTTACGGTACGCCTTTAGACGTCTCGTAATCTAAGTGCCAGTCACGTTCCGTACTTTCGGGTCGTGACATTTGGATTTGGAGTACATTTATGAACTGGGTCCCATCAGATATCCAGACATATTCTAAGACGGGTATTACTCAATTCGGGAGATGGCTTTCTCCGCGAACTTGAGAATAAGAGAGATATAGAAAGAAACATCTAGGCGGATCCACTCACTGAGGCTATTTCTAGAACACAATAGTTTTACAAACGGGCTTTGTGAAACTGATTAGTAGAGGAGTTGGATGTTCGGTTTCACACGGGCTGTGAGTAGTCGACATCGCAATAATTAGCCTTAAGTGCAAGTGGGAGATTGTTGGAGATAGTGCCCTCAGAGTCAATTATTGGATCGCAGGCACGTGATTGCAATGATTGCGGAGGACCTATACCGGTAGGACAGTCTTACTCGAGATGATTGTATGCTATCTGGTTTGCCTTTATCAGTCGTGTACAGGTTCAGGTGACTGATCATTGTTACACTTTGATAGAGCCCTTAGGATCTTGCTTTACTACCAACATTATGATGGCGATCATATACGTGAGAGTTGGGTGGTTTATAAGCATATCCTTAATTGTGGTCCCTAGTCGTGGGAGTTTCGAGACAGGGCATCGATACTCCGGAGTATACTAGTGTATACAGTCGAGACCCCGACGAGGGGCGGTGGCCGGTCTCACAAGCCACTGGTGTCAGTTGGTTCACCTAAGATGTATACAGGTGCTTATTGGGTTATTAGTACACCGGACAGGACTCGCCGGGAATCTGCTAGTGAGTACTATACCTATCGTCAGATAGCAGTTCCCTGGTGACATGTGTACTGGTTAGTTCATCGACCTGAGGTCGTCATTTATCTCGTGTGAGTTCCCACTGTGCTTTGATTTCTACACTACCACGGCTCAAAGGAGTCGTGCAAACAGGTAGTTTTTGGGTACAGTCCCGAGCCATATGGAGGCACGTGAGCGGATCGGCAGGGGATTCGTCTCTCCCGGTATTGGGGGTGAGGTCGTGCTGTGTCTAGGAGAGCCATTACACAAAGCCCACGGCCGTGGCAGGAGATTTATTGGTATGTACTCCAGTAGTATCTCAGGGTGTTATTGGGCTACACTCCGACATGACTTATACTGCTATTGGGGGTCTGACGTTACCAGCCCCCTAGGCAGATATGCGATACTCATAGACGAACGGACCGGACTGTATATACATTGTCACTGTTAGGCTTAGTAGGGTTTCCGGATGGGTTCGCTCATCGGCCTCCCTTGCGGTCAGTCCATGGGCAGCCGTTACGCACAGCTAGTGCTGCTGACGTCTTGTGGTTAAACCCACTGCCAGGATACTGACGAGTCATTAGAGTTCCCCACAGAAAGTTTCCCAAGTTTGGGCGAAACGTTGTAGAGGCCGTATGGTTTTATGGCAGGGTTCGGAAAATGCACGTGCGTTTATGCACGTGTCATATTTCGGGCAGATAATACTGGTGGGCTTTGGTTTAAGCCGGATCCGAGTATTATATTGAGTAGATATAATATCTTTGTCTCGGTTGCATTTGTATTCGGTCGTAATAAAAATGCGGGTATATTTAAACAGTTACGGGGTTATCCTGAAATTCGTTTTGGGATCACTTTTGGAAGTTTCCAGTTTCCAGTTTTCTATCAGTCGTCTTTTAATATTCGGTTAAAGACGGATTTATCTTTTCTTTGGATAAGTGTGGATGCTTCAAGAAGGTTCTAGAAGAGGTGATTAGGCTTGTGACTCACTTGTTCATTTATGGTGCATTTATTGTGTTCATACTTTATGTTCACACTTTGTGTTCACACTAAATATTTCTCTTGTGGTCACTCTCCTCTCTCCTACACTCACCCCCCCACCTCCTTAAGTATGGCCGGCCCCTTCCCCCTCTCTCTCACTCTCACACACTTGAGTTTTTCATTTGGTGAAAAGATTATGATAGTTTTGGGGTTTATGGAAATTTCATTGCTCATTTCATTCCATCACCCGAATCAATTGGCAACTTCATTAACCGTTCGTCCATAGCTTTGGACGGAACGTGACAAAGTCTTCTACTCATTCTCTACATCAATCTTGGTCGTCTCTTTTAGCAAACTTGACGACCGAGTTGCCTCGAGTCAGAGGCGGGAGCCCGTTTAAAGAATCGTTGACGTGGTGCCACCTGGACAAGGAGATCGGAGATCGACGAGATCGGGGCAGCCGCAACAAAGCGTGGGATGATGGTTAAAGAACGAAGGACTCAGATCGTTCGGTATAACCTTTCTACCCTCTTACAGTTTGTTAGTTTAGCAATAATGGCAGATCCGGGTTATAGTATACGATAGCGCCAGTTAAAAAGTTTTTGTTCCGCATTTGGCGTCTGTAGACGGCCGCGGCGCTACCGTAGACTTACAGTATAAGCATATGATGCGATTGAGTTTGGGTAATCGTACGACTTTGTTGGCTTTCGTCATAGGCCGTGCGGGTGGGTTTAATTCAATCGGGAAATGATGGGTTGGACTTGACTAGTACCTTATGGTTTGTTGGCTTTCGTCAAGGTCATAGGATGCTACGGGTAAAATATTATTTGGAATTTCAAGTGTTGAAATTTGCAATGAGATTGCATACCTTCTATGAGATAGTTGGATCCCGATACCCGCTGCGAGTAAGAGTTACTCCTGGAAGAGTTTTACACATTACAATTAGCCGATCAAGTAGGTTTCTAGAAAGGTGTTAACGGGGTTACGCCCCTGGGAAAATGAGGTTTATTTTAATTATGTCCGTGCAAAAGCGCGGGGAACCTCCCTCAAAGTACCGGCATTGGCCTGGCTGAAAGATTGACGAACTTGTAGAGTGTAATTAATCCCGGCTAGTCATTCCTTTTAGGGTTTGATGGAAGATTTGACTAAAACAATGGGAGATATCCTGATTAGATAAATTGATAACCAATCTAATCTTGTAAAAGCGCACGCTGAGTGTTTTCTTCTCTCTCTCTCTCCAGGTAGCGACCATATCACGCCTTAATCAAAATAATAATACGGATGTTTTGACCGAACCCGCTTGTTATACTGCGCTAGGGAACGTTGGTCCCGCTCCAACTTATAATTGTTATAAGACAAAGCAGGAAATAGGGGATTACCAGAATTCCCGTGCCGTCCTAACGAAGAAAGCGAATGCTGATGCATCTTCTTCGGGTTTGTTCATTATAGGGAACTGTTTCTCAGTATCCTTTACGTCCTGTGTATGAGATACCGGATCAGGATCCTGCAAATATAATATGTTACATGGGCTACAGAAAGGTAGTGAACTGAGAACGGGTGATAAGTTTCAAGAGTTGGAAATGATGCAAGTGTTGCAGCCAAGTCTATTGGCAGTTATCACCATGTATTACCAGAATACATTGATTCTGAACGAATGTTATTAAATACCGAACCTGATATACAGCATCATATCAATCTCTTTATTAGTAAAGAAGGATATAATTTTGTATTTTTGGATAATGTTTTGAACATTTCCTATATCAAGAGTTGATCGGTTCAGGCACGTTATCTAAAAGCATAGACATTCTAAATCAAACCACAGTTCTTAACGTACAGAATACACACAAGAGGAAGAGTTTAGAAATGAACGAATCCTTCTTGAGGCATTGTAGACTAGGTCATATCAATGCGACCCGACTAGCTGAAGTTACATATAGATGCATATTTAAATTAGTTTGAATTTACATCTTGTGAAACTTGCCGGTCATGTCACAGAGATAAGATGACCACAACTCCGTTTATTGGAAACAGAGAAAGAGTTAGTGAACTCTTGGGATTGATACATGCTAATGTATGAAGGTCCCCTGTCTACACATGCCAGGACCGGTTCTTTGTACTTCATTACATTCACTGATGATCTCTCAAGATTCAGACATATGTTCCTGTTGAAACACAAGTCCGAAACTTTTAAGATAATCACAGAATATAAGTTAGAAGTAGAGAACCAAAAACGGGTATAAGTATTATGTCCTTTGATGAGATCAAGGAGGAGAATACTTCAGCACGGAATTCCTGGACTATTCTAAAGGAGAATGAGATTCTCTTTCAGCATTACTCCTCCATATACACCACAGCACATCGGTGTATCGGGGCGGAGCAATCACACCCTATTAGATATGGTGCGCACTGTGATGAGTACTGCTGAGTTTCTTATTTCCTTTTGGGAGTTATGCACTTGAGAAGCTGCATACCTATTGAATAGGGTTCCAATCAAATCAGTTGCCTACCACTTCATATGTGATATGGAATGGGAAGAGCCCATATCTTAAGTGTGTTAAGATTTGGGGTCGTCCAGCCTATGTCTAAAAGCATAATCCGGAAAAGTTCGAGGCAAAGTCAGTTCTGTAGAAGTTTGTTGGGTATCCCAAGCAATCGCAAGGGAATATCTTCTACCTAATCGAGGAACAAAAGATGTTTTGTTTCTCAACATGCCACCTTTGTGAAAGGGAATTTCTTGTGAAGAAATTAGTGGTCATAAGGTAGAACTGGAAAGAGTTCCAGCTATACAAACTACAACTGATGATTTGGTAGAACCAAAGGATTCAATAGTTTCCAACGAACCTCAGCCTCTCCGCCGATCTGGTAGGGTTCCTTACCCACCTGAGAGATACTTCGGTTTCTCTATGACAGTGGGAGCGAGGATTGCATCATGAGATGATGACCGAACTAGTTTCAAGAAGGCCATCAGGAGTGGGACTCTGTGAGAATGGCTGGATGCTTAGTGATCTGAGATGGAATCCTTATACACCAACAAAGTATGGACTTTGGTTGCTTTATCTGAAGGGTTAAATCCCCATCAGGAGCAATTAAATCTTGAGAAGATTACTTGGTGTATATGGAAAAGTTGAGACTTTCAAAGCTATGCTTAAGTCCATCCAGATCCTACTTGCCACGGTTACATACCATGAAAACGATATCTGGCGGTTGGGTTTCATGACTGCTTTTCTAAATGATGATTTGGAAGAGAGCGCCTATAAGTACACAGCCAGAGGACTTCGTAGACAATGGGAGCAGCGGAAACGTGAGAAAGTAGTTTTATGTGATAAATCAGACATCGCGGAGTTGGAACGTCTGTTTTGATGAGGTAGTCAAAGAGTTTGACTTCATCAAAATGTTAGATGAACCTTGTATAAGAAAAAAGGTATTAGAGAGTATGGTGATGATCCTCGTAGAGTACGTGGATGACATACTCTTGATAGGGAATGAGTTTCCTATTCTACACTTGGTCAATCTCCGCTTATCACAAGGATTCTCTATATAGGATCAAAGTAATACCTCCTAAATCCTAGGTTTTATATCTATGAGATAGATCTAATTGGATGTTAGGATTCTCACTAGTTGTAGTGAGATGGTATCAATCGATCCTGGGTAGAATCACTGGAAAGGTTCAAGCGTGATAAGGACGACTGAATGTCAGTCGCAGGCATTGCCTTTACCCTCAGTGGAGGGACGGTATGTTGGAAGAGTTCCAAGTTAGATACCGTGACTTACTAGACGATTAAAGGAAAGATACGTCGTTACCAAGGATGCTACCAAAGAAGCAGTCTGGATATATATAAGTTCATGTGATGAACTTCGTTCCTACCATTGTGTGACAATGGAGTTGTGGCTTATGCCAAGGAACCCCCGTCCCATCAGAAATCCAGATATAATTCTTAGGCAGTATCACCTGATCATAGAGATGGTTGATCTCTAGGGAGATCGAGGTTAGGAGAGTAGACACAGAGGACAACAGCGCGGATCCACTCACAAAGGCCTATTTCCTAGTAGAGACTTTTATGGGATGGTTGGTATGAGATACTTCAACCATAGCTAATTGTTGGGTATGTGATACCACAACAGATGGCCCTAGTGAAAGCGGGAGATTGTTAGTTATATGTATGCCCTAGAGGCCATTACTGTACATACGATATATATTTTAGTGGATGCATGGACATATATAGGGAGGACTTTCTTGCTCGACATGATAGTACGCTATCTGGTTGTACTTTATCTTAACATGTACTCTGATTGTCTCTATGTAACATGTTGATAAAGCCCTTAGGATATGTACTCGACTACTGGGACTATGATGAGATCATACTAGTGGGGCCACGGTAGTCGATGAGTACATCCTATAACTGTTCCTAGTTGAAGGTGTATCGAGACAGGGCATCGATACACCAGAGTAGACTAGCGTATACGCATCTTGACCCATATGATGGGCGATGGATGATCCCATATCCATCGGTGTTTGACATCAAGGATGGTGTACGGGTGTTCAGTGGAGACTGGGTACACTGGACGGACTCGCCGAGAACTCCCAGATGGTATTATACCTCACGTCGGATGGAAGTTCTCTGATGACACTGGTACATGTTAGTCTGTAGACCCGAGATCGTCATAGAGTCTTGTGTGATTCCCACTGTGCTTTGATTTCTATCATACCACGTCCAAGAGGGCGTGCAAAAAGGTGGCTTTTGGGTACAGTCCCGAATCACATGGAGGCAATGAGCAATAGGATGTGATTTGTCTCTCCCGGTATAGGGAGTTGATGTTGCGCTGTGTTCGATTGGCTATAACTGGAAATCCCTGACCAGGGTTGCTGAGATTTACTGGTAAGTATTATCAGTAGTTTCTCGAACTGTTATAGACCTCATATCGACACGACTTATTAAGCTACTGGGGTCTGACGTTTACCACCCCTAGGCGAGATAAGCGACATATCAGACGAAGAGATCGGATTGTACGGGAGTGTTACTGATTGGATTCGCGGGAGAAAGTATAAGCTTGCTTGTTGATCTTCTGATTGCTCAATACCTGGGTGGCTGTTACGTTTAGCTGACCGCATGCAGGTTGTGGGTGTTTGATATGATCATCACCTACTGCCAGCGTATTGACGATTCTTTAGAGTCTTACACAGAGATTTCCTGGCTCAGGAGAAACGGAGTAGGAGCATATATGTGATATGTGCGGGATCGAGAACAATACGTGTATGTGATACCGTATTAGATTCTCACGATATGAGATATCGGCCGGGTATATGTGATATAGCCGGGTCATCGGATCAAGTGTTGATTCGATAAACTGATACATATTATATTAGTCGGTTATTTGTGAAATAGCCGGATTATCGGATCAAGTGTTGATTCGATAATTTAATGTATAATTATATATTTGATATATTAAATTACATTAACTAATATTAGCTCACTAAAAGATTCTTTTTCTCACTCGGGTAATACATTAATATATATGCGATATATGTTAATAGTATTATTTTATTTTGTTACAATAAATATTGCATATGTGATATATAATATTATAACATGTTATGGCTATAATTGCAACATGTTTTGTGGAGTTTAATTGAGGTTAGGGTTTGGATTAGGGTTAAGTCTTCATGAAGCTTCTTGAAGCTTTGACTTTGACTTGGATATTTTGCATAGATATTTCCTTAACCCAGCCCAACCCTTTATCCTAGTAAAATCTCTACATGGGTTAAGTCTTCATACTTAACCCATGGTTGCAATTCTAACCATAGAGTTGAGTTTTCATTATTCATCACAAAAGGATTCTTCTTCTTCTTCCTTGAGTTCTTGATGGAAAAGCTTTCTAGCTTTTTCATTAGTGATGAAAATGAGTGAGTTAAAGAAAAAAAATGAGAGCTAAATTCCTACTTCATCATCCTAATCTATCCTAGCCATTTAGATTAGGGTGTTCACTTCATTTATGAGTGAGAGCTTGTGTTAAAGAAACTTCAAGGTAGATCATCTTAGTTTTCGAAGATCGGAAGCAAGTTTGCATCATTCTCTTCGTGGAGACTCTCTAGAGTCCGGGAATATGATGATCGCAGCGAAGGAACTCAACACAGAGCTTATGAAGCGAAGGACCGGACTACAAAGGTTGTAATCCCAAACTCTTATATGTTAAAGTGTTTAACATGCTTTGTTTCGCCTAATCTCTAGTTTAAAGATCTGGGTTAGGGTTGTTCGGCACGTCTAAATTTTAAATCGGGTATGGTTGATGCCTTATAGACCCTTGTGAGAGTTCCTAGTAACCCTACACTCACTACACTTTCATGGAGAATAGTAGAAGAAGAACAAGAAGATACAAACTAAACTACACTAATTCTAACTAAAAAGAAGCCTCCTTTACTTGGCACAAAACTGGGCTATTTATAGGCAGAGAGCTGAAACCCTAGGGCTAAATTATGAGCCCAAATACAATGACCAAAATAACCCCAAAGTTTGGTCAGATGATGACATGAAACCGCGGCGGAACCGCCGCAAAAACCAATATTTGGCTGCGGTTCCGCCGCAGTTTTGAGGAATTGGGGTCTCGTATTTTCTGGGATTCCTTGTGTTGCTATCTTCTGTTGTTCTACATGTCCCAAATTGCAAAATTCTTCCAAAGTTTCTTCAGATTTCCAACATTCCAAAATGGCTTCACTTTTAATTCATTTTACCTTTATCTCCCTCGAGCTCCGTGCACCCATTGAATCTTGTGCTGCCCCTTTCGTGCTCTGTGCCTGTCCGAGACATGAATGACCACTGTTTTTCGTCTTGTCTCTTGAACTGGTAAGCAGCACTGGACGAATACGGATGACCGAAACCCGAATTTTATCTGTCTGTGACAGATGTTCTGGATTTTTAGGGTAACTATGAGATTTTGTATGATTTCCGTCAATTTGGACTAGGAACCTGTAGCCTGTAAATATGTAGCAAACACGGATGAAAAGCACCTGCCTATAAACAAACGAGCAAAAGAATGGGCGGTATTAAATGCAATATTCTGGTATGAACAATCCCTTCTCGAGGGTGTCTCCACATCATACACGAGACTTCAAGGGTTATAGTCGCGCACCGAGCCAGCCGAAGATGTGATGGCAAAGACTCCCAGATCGAGCTCCACAGCGAGCGATGAAGAGTTGACCGTCGCCGCACAAGCACGCTTGCTGAGACGTACTCATAAAGGGGTAGACAGAGTGTTGGGGATGCTGACAAATTTTGATTAGCGTTTGACGAGTCTTGAGCTGGGATGTCTACCCTGCTGGCACGACATGAAAGAGCGAGATCGAGGGGTCGTGGAACGCACAGGAGTGAAGCAGGTACGAGTAATACCGCGTCTGGTTCTAGGAGACGCCTTAGGAAGCAGTGAGGGCACTGCTGTGAGTCAGTTTATGGGCGGGGTTTTGTTGTAAAAAGTTATCCTTGCATTTTGCTTCTGCACGTTTTTTTTATGTAAATATTTGTTCTTTTACTTTTCTTGTTTAAATTCCGCATCGCATTTTTCTGCATTGCATTTTTTACCTATAAAAAAATTAAAAATTTAAAAATAAAAAATCATTAAAAAATTAAAAAAATTTCATTGTTGGCCATTTAGACTAAAGTTCGACAAGTCAGTTGATTAGTTAGAAAAAACTAAATCCTAAACATAGTAATTGAAAACCCTAAAAATAACCTTCCTTAAAATATAACTGTAGAAAATATACGTCATTGCAGTTTATTTAGAAATAAGCAATTTTGAGTTCAGTTCTTGGGCTATGTTGAAATGAAGGAAGAGTATTGAAAGCTCTATTTGAAGAGTAAGTCTGAAAAATAGTCTCGAATCTTAAGTCCAAATTCTGAAAATATATCTACCCTACAAATCGCACATACATGCACCTTGAAACTCATGATAGTAGAGGATACCTAGAAATACTCTTTCCTGAAAGCCTAGTATGAAAGCAAAAACGGTATTTAAAGCTAACCACCAAAAGAGCATCATTGAAAAATATATCGGTCTTGAAATAAATATTAAAAAAAGAGTACAAGACCTGGAAACTGCTATTTACGCTTTAATGCTCACACATTCAGTAATCGGCTGATTAATGCCTCAGGAAGCTGTAATAGTCGCATGAAAGATGTGTGAGAAAATCCGTCCACCATTAATAACGATGAAGTAGTTCTAGGTATTAAGGCAAGGGTATTATAGCTTGAATTGAATTTCCATGTGTAGGGGTGATATTTACACACACGTAGGGGTATATGATGGAAGTTTGGAGGAGAGATAGAAATGAAAAATAGGGCTTATATCTTCAGTCGTGATGATAAAATTACGGAGTTGAGATGACATTTTAGAAGGAAACTTAAGAGATGCTGAGAGCTTTATAAACAGGAAAAACGTATAAGATCTTAAGTTTAATGAAAAGGAAGTGTGAAGAGCAAGGGATGAAGATTTCTAACTTAAGGATAATAGAGCTTCTTGCTAGAAAGCTGAACTATAGGATTAGAGTCGACGGCCAACCTGATCGGATTTTGTGGGTAGTATCCGCTGAAAACCCTCAGGAGACAAAACTCTTCCTCTAGGTCAACCTAGAGGTTTAACGGCTTGTTGCACGAGCTCAGTGCAATCGCGTTCCCTGCGAAAGTGAGGTTAGGACTTTTTGTGAATAAAATGGCTTTGCTCGGGACGAACAAAAGATAAGTTTGGGGGTATTTGTTCATATGAGAATTTTGCACTTTTATACCGCTCATTCTTGATCGCATTGCATATAAGTAGGTACTCTTGATCCGTGTTTGCTAAATAATTGCAGGTTACAGGTTCTCAGCTCTAAACAATGAAAATCACGAATAGTCGCAACAAATTCAGAACAACTGCCAACAACAGATAAAAATACGGGTCTCCGCTCACCATCCGTCAGATGCCGCCTACCAGTTCGAGGGTCAAAATGGCATTCAAAGGTCATTCATGCACAAAGCACAAGGAGGTAGCACAAGAACCAAGTTTTTAACGCGGAGCACAAGAAGATCAAGGAAAAAGTCCACATTCTTTCATCTTTTTGGACTGTTGAGAATCTGGGAGAAAAATGAAGTGATTCTGAAAAACCAACTGTACTAAACAGAGAAGAACAATAACATGGAAAACCCAGGAAAAAATGGCACACCAACTCACCCAAAGGGCCGCGGAACCGCGGCCGATGTGGCACTTATGCGGCGGTTCCGCGGCCGGGTTGACTCAGAGTTAGGAAATTTTTTTACGGTAGTTTTGTAATTGTGTAATGGCTCAGATTTTGGCCCTAGGGTTTTATCTATCTGCCTATAAATAGCCCGTTTCAAGCCAAGTAAAAGATGATTTTTCTTGTGTTAGGATTTCGTATAGTAATTTGTAATTTCCTCTTCCTCTTCATCTATTCTTTATTTATATTGTAGTGAGCTTTTGAGTGAATGATGAATAAAGAAGAGTTCTTTTAATATGCATGTCTTATAATTGAGTTCTTATATTTTGCTTGTAATTCTCTTTGTTAAAGTAGTTGTTGTTATATGTTTGTTTGTTTGTTCTCTTTTTTTTCCCTTTTCCTTTATCCTCACAACAATGATTCTTATGTGTGATCCTTGCCTAAGTGAGGTCCCAAATAGCTAGTTGTGATTCTCTACCTCATTTCTTTCTATCCTCTTGGTTTGTTTTATTTCTTTTTTTTAAAATGGGTGAGTAGTTTCTCACTTGTTAGGGTAGGATAAGGGAAGTTTGAGTTAGGAGTCGCTCACTTCTTTCGTTGCCACTCTTAATATCGATGTTACGGTAATCGACAACAACGGGGATTAGCACGACTAGAAAGGAAACTTGCGAGTATAAGCTAGGCTTTCCAACGCTTAGTTCCTTCCTTTTGTTTCTTGTCCGTCCGTTCTTGGCTCCTAGCCATAACCTCCGGTCAGTTCAACCGCAACCGGTCTCACAAGGGTGTCACCACTATCATGTAGGATAGGGTGCCGTAGGGAGCGGATTGTGGTTAAATTGATGGGAGTCCGAATCAAGATGTTAGGCAAAGAAAAGAGTGAGAGAGATTTCCTTCTCTCAAACTTCCCTTATCCTACCCTAACAAGTGAAAAACTACTCACCCATTATAAAAAAAAGAAAATAAAACAAACAAAGTGGATAGAAAGAAATGAGGTAGAGAATTACAACTAGCTATTTGGGACCTCACTTAGGCAAGGATCACACTTAAGCATCATTGTTGTAAGGATAAAGGAAATAAGAAAAAAAAAAGAGAACAAACAAATAAACAAATAACAACAACTATTTTAACTAAGAGAATTACAAGAAAAATATAAGAACTCAATTATAAGTCATGCATATTAAAAGAACTCTTCTTTATTCATCATTCACTCAAAATCTCACTACAATATCAATGGAGAATAGATGAAGAGGAAGAGGAAGTTAGAAATTACTATACTAAATCCTTACACAAGAAAAAGCGTCCTTTACTTGGCTTGAAATTGGGCTATTTATAGGTAGAAAGATAAAACCCTAGGGCCAAAATCTGAGCCCTTACCCAATTACAAAACAACCCTAAAAATATCTCCTGACTCTGAGTAGACTCAGCCGCGGAACCGCCGCATAAGTGCCACATCGGCCGTGGTTCCGCAGCCTTTTGGGTGAGTTGTTGTGCCGTTTTTTCTGGGGTTTTCTATATTGTTGTTCTTCTCTGCTTAGTACACTTGGTTTTTCAGAATCACTTCATTTTTCTCCCAGATTCTCAACAGTCCAAAAAGATGAAAGAATGTGGACTTTTGCCTTGATCATCTTGAGCTCCGCGTTAAAAACTTGGTTCGTGTGCTACCTGTAAGGTTGCTTAGCACGACAGCAAGGTTTTGGGAGGCATCGCCCATGCCATTTTCAAAAATTTGCCATGCTACTTAACCCTAACCCTAGAATCTTAACTAAAGATTTAGACAATACAAAATGTAAACAACTTTACATCTAAGTGAATATGGAATACAACCTTTGTAGACCAGTCCTTCACTTCAAATGCTATGTGTAGAAGTCCCTTCTCGCCAAGTAGTGGTGATCCGCACTCTCCGTAGGCCCTACTAGTCGAAATGAACGAGCTTGCTCAATAATCTTCAAGGCCGAAGATGATCTACATTAAGGAGACACCAACTCAAGCTACCTCTTCACTAATTAGGAATTAGTTAAGCTAACACCCTAAACTAAATGGTTAATCTAGTAGAGGATGATGAAGTAGACTTCTTTTTCTCACTATTTTTCTTCACTTCCTTAAGAGCTAGAGAGCTTGGCTCTTGATGAAGATGAAGATGAAGAGATAATGTTGTGAGAGAGTGAATGGCAACTATCGGTGAGAAAATATCTCATATAACCCTTGTAGAGACATAACCATGGTTTTAGACAATGGTTAGGTTAATAAATATCTAAGGAAAAACAAAATTGGTGGACTATGTCAAAGGTCATCACAAGCTTCTCCAAGCTTCTAACCATGACAAAATTCCACTCAATTTTGAATTACTTAAATAATTAAAAACCTTAATATTATCTCAAGTATGGTGTATGTCTCATACACCCATGTTGCATGTATAATCAAGCATGACACAATAATATATATCACATATATTAAATATTCAATAGTGATTAAAAGAAATGCACAAGTGAGCTAATATTAGTTAATGTAAACTAGTATATCAAATATACAATTATACATTAAATTATCAAATCAACACTTGATTAATTAATCCGACTATATCACATATAAAAGACTAATATCATATGTATCAACTTATCGAATCAACACTTGATTCGATAATCCGGCTATATCACATATAACTGACCGATACCAATATCGCGAGAATAGAATACGGTATGACATACTCGTATTAATCTCGGTCCCGCACATATCACATATGTGCTCCTACTTCATTTCGCCTGAGCCAGGAAACATCTATGTAGGACTCTAAAGACTCGTCAATACGTCGGTAGTAGGTGATGATCATATCATTCACCCACAAGCCGTCAGTGGTACTAGCTGGACGTAACGGCTACTCGATTATTGAGCGATCAGAAGATCAACAAGCAAGCCTGCTCATACTCCTGTAAATCCTGTCGGTAACACTACCGTACAGTCCGGTCTCTTCGTCTGATATGTCGTGTATCAAGTCTAGGGGTGGTAAACATCAGACCCCAGTAACCGATAAGTCGTGCCGATGTGAGTCTCATAACGGGTCGAGAAACTACTGATAACACTTACCAGTAGATCTCCATATCAGCCCTGGCCAGGGACTTCCTATTATTGCCAATCGAGCACAGCGCAACAACAACCCCCAATACCGAGAGAGACAAAACCCTTCCTATCGCTCATTGCCTCCATGTGATTCAGGACTGTACCCAAAAGCCACCATTTTGCACGTTCTTTTGAACGTGGTAAGGTGTAAATCAAAGCACAGTGGCAATCACACAAGACTCTATGACGATCTCGGGACTATAGACTAACCTGTACCAGTGTCACCAGAGAACTGATATTTGACGATAGGTATAATACCAACTAGGAGTTCTCGGCGAGTCCGTTCAGTGTACCCCGTCTCCACTGAGCACCCGTATACCATCTTTGATGTCAAACACCAATGGACGTGGGATCATCCATCTCCGATCATATGGGTCAAGAAGCGTATACGCAAGTCTACTCTAGAATATCGATGCCATGTCTCGATATACCCTCGACTAGGAACAATTAAAGGATGTACTTGTGGACTACCTTGGCTCCACTAGTATGATCTCCATCATCGTCCTAGTAGTCAAGTACTCATCCTAAGGGCTTTATCAACATGTTAGAGCAAGACAGTATCACAATACAAGTCAACATGTTAAGACAAAGAGCAACCAAATAGAATACTATCATGTCGAGCAAGAAAGTCCTCTCTATATATGTCAAAGAATCCACTATAATATACATCATACGTACAATAATGGCCTCTAGGGCATATACATAACAAACAATCTCCTACTTACACTATGGCCAATTGTTGTAGTATCTTATACCCAACATCCCGAAGAGACTCTTAAATTTTATCTGGGGTATAACCTTCGTGAGTGGATCCGCCATGTTGTTCTTCGTGTCAACTCTCCAGACTTCGATCTCCGGGCGATCAACTATCTCCCGGATCAGGTGATACCGCCTCAGAATATGCCTGGATCGCTGATGGGACCTGGGTTCCTTGGCCAAAGCCACAGCTCCATTGTTATCACAATACAAAGGTATTGTATGCTCGATGGACGGAACTACTCCAAGTTCGTTTATGAACTTCTTCATCCAGACAGCCTCTTTGACAGCGATGTATTCAGCCTCCAGAGTGACAGCGACGGTTTCCTATTTGGAACTCTTCCAACAAACCGCCCCTCCATTGAGGGTAAAGACAAATCCCGACACTGACTTAGAGTCGTCCTTATCACTCTGGAAGCTCGAATCGGTAAAGTACTCCACTTGGAGTTCACCATTACCATACACCAAGAACATCTCTTTAGTCCTTCTCAAGTACATTAGAATGTTCTTCACAGTTGTCCAGTGATTCTCTCCAGAATCTTCTTGATACCAACTCACTACACTTAGTCAGTACGCTACATCGGGTCTGGTACATAGCATCGCGTACATGATAGAGCCTACTGCCGAAGCATAGGGTATCCCTTGCATGCGAGCTCTCTCCAAATCAGTCTTGGGAAACATCTATTTGGAGAGAGTGAGTCCAGAGATCGTGGGTAAATTCCCACGGTTGGAATCTTCCATACTAAACCTCTTTACTATGGTGTCAATGTACCTAGATTGGAACAATCCCAGTATACGTTTAGACATATCTCTATAGATCTTAATTCCCAAGATGTAGGAGGCATCACCTAGATCTTTCATTGAGAATCTTTGTGATAAGAAGAGCTTGACCGAGTGCAGCATAGGAACATCATTTCCTATCAAGAGTATGTCATCCACGTACAATACGAGGAAGACAACCTTACTCTCTGCCACCTTCTTGTATATACAAGGTTCATCTACGTTTTTGACGAAGTCAAACTCTTTGACTACGACATCAATACAGATGTTCCAACTCAGCGATGTCTGCTTCAACCCGTAGATGGATTTAAGCTGCTTGCACACCTTTCCGCTACTCCCACTGTCCACGAAGCCCTCTGGATGAGTTATGTACACGCTCTCTTCTAAATCACCATATAGAAAGGCGATCTTAACAACCATTTGCCAGATTACATAGTCATGGTATGCAGTGATGGCAAGTAGGATCCAGATGGACTTAAGCATAGCCACTGGAGAAAAGGTTTCATCATAATCCACACCTGGTCATT
This sequence comes from Agapanthus africanus, assembly GCA_030015575.1. Classification (NCBI taxonomy): domain Eukaryota; kingdom Viridiplantae; phylum Streptophyta; class Magnoliopsida; order Asparagales; family Amaryllidaceae; genus Agapanthus; species Agapanthus africanus. The sequence continues at coordinate 289,448,993 of JASDDO010000012.1, read as the reverse complement.
GACGAATGTTAGTGTATATGCCCTAGAGGCCATTACTGTAACATACTAGCTTGTATATTACTTAATGGAAGCTTGGGATATTCACAGTTGTATAGAAAATCTTGCTCAAAATGGTACTATGCTACTTGGTTTGTCTCTACTTCAATATGTGCATGTGTTTCTTTCAGCATATCGCTTATATATACATATTAGTAGAGCCCTTAGGATCTTTGCTTAATTACCAGCGTTGTGATGGCGCTCACACTCGTGGGGGCTGGGTAATCCATAAGCACATCCTTATACAGGTCCCTAGTCGTAGGACTATCGAGACAGTGCATCGATACTCCGGAGTAGACTAGCATATACGCTTCTCATCCCAGCGGGGGAGACGGTCTGTCCCACAGCCGTCAGTACGTCGTACTTGAGATACTATGCGGGTGCTCGTTAGGTTACGAGTACACTGGACAGGACTCGTCAGGAACTGTTGGTTGGTATTATACCTATCGTCAGTTATCAGTTCCAAGGTGACATGAGTACAGCTTAGTCTGCCGACTTGACACTCTCACTTCGCCTCGAGCGTGTTCCCACTATACTTAGATTACTATCCTACCACGGCTCAAAGGAGTCGTGCAAACAGGTAGTAGTTGGGTGCAGTCCCGAAGCACTTGGAGGCAGTGACGGTTAGACAGGATTCGCCACTCCCGGTATTGGGGGTTGACATCGTGCTGTGTCTTAGAGAGCCATTACACAAGTAGTCCCTGGCCAGGGCAAGCGAGATATGCTGGTAGGTTTCCAGTGTTATCTCAGGGTGTTCTGGGATACATTCCGACACGACTTGTACCGCTATTAGGGGACTGACGTTCACTACCCCCTTAGGCCCGCCATGCGATGTATCAGACGAACAGACCGAACTGTACTGAGATTGTCACATACAGGCTCAGTAGGAGTTCGGATGGGTTTACCTCATCGGCCTTCTTATCGACATCTACCTGGGGACCGTTACGTACAGCTAATGCCTCTTGCGGTCTGTGGTTAAACCCACTGCCAGCATAGTGTCGAGTCTTTAGAGTCCCACACAGAGAGTTTCCCTGCACTGAGCGAAACGTGTAGAGGCCGTATGGTTTTACGGCAGGGCGACGATCACTTACGTGCACTTGTGTGCGTATGCTGTTCGGGCAGGAAATACAAGTGGCTTTGGTTTAAGCCATATCCTAGTATTGCACAGATGGATTTGTTTTTTTCTTCTGTGCATTCGCATTCTACGGAATGCGGATGCGGGTGTGTGTGCACAGTTTTGAGGAGCGATAAAGGAGGAGGTGCCCCATTAGGGTTTTGGCAGTTGGTTCTGCCAAAACCGTAATGTGGCAAACTCATTAGGGTTTTGACAATTCGTTTGGTCAAAACCATTATGAGCCGGAGACATTGTTTACTAATCCTTTTAGTGATATATTAGTGATGGCTAATTGCATTGACCATTTGACCACTTAGACCTCTCTTGACTTGGTCGACCCGTTGACCGTGTTGACCATTGACCTTCAAGAGTGGTCTACACTCTTCTTTGATTTTCTTTTTAATTCTTGAGTTATGAAAATGGTCAATTCAATGTAGAATCAACTTTATCATGATAGGATTAGTAATGATGGTTTTAGTGTATTATTGCAACCATGGTTCATTTTCCTTTAGTTAATCTTTTCATTATTCTCTTCTCATTCTCTCTCTTGAAGTGAGAAGAAAAGAAAAGCTCCATGGTTGCTAGGTTTTCTCCTTCATCTTCCTCATCTTGATAATTCTTTTGATCTCATGTGTTGAGAGAAAAAGAATCCACATAGACAAACACTTCCATCTATCTCTTCTACACAACCTAGGGCATCCAGATTAGCGATCTCGTTTCCCTAGTTGCCTCGGCTTGAGGTGGAGCTCGGTGTACAACTCTCGGGTGGATCGTCTTCGACTCAAGAAGGCCGCGGAGGTGACCCAGATCCGGATCGACCCGCGGAGCGTGGATGGACGAGCCGGACAGCGGAGAGAAGACCCGAAGGACCGGTTTTGTGAGGTATATTTTCTACAGCATAGTAGTTAAAACCTCTACTTGTTTGCTAGTTTCTTGTTTAGCCCAGATCCTTGCTTTTGAGTCCATGTTGCCTTGCGCCAAAATTTATTGTTTTTCGCCGTTTCCGCCTCCCCGTAAGAACCGGGGTGAGCAACGTGGACCTACAGTGGTATCAGAGCCTAGCTAAACATAAACTAGCAAGTTAGCAATGTGTTAAGAATATCGATCGGAAAAAATAACAAAACAAGTCCGGAAAAAACCATGTTTCTGTCGAATTTTTATACTGCTGTAAAAATAATTTAACATACATAAAAATTCGTCTCAGGGTTTTCTAAAACCACAGCAGAAAACCAGTCCACTGATCCGATCAAACCACCGCGGTTCCGCGGCAATAACATGCTTCTTGCCGCGGTTCCGCGGCCGATTTGACTCGGTCGTGGACCGGGTTTTTTTTGCAGTGTTTTTATTTAACTGTTTTGGGATTTTTAATACATGTTTTTTCTACCCAGATTTTCCAGAGAGCAAATTGACTTTTGGGGTGGTTAAAAATCCGTATTTTGATCGATATTCCGTAGACTTTGGCTAATGGATATTATCTGTGATGTGATATATGTATTGAACGTCCGCTAATCTCTATACGTCGATTAGTAGGGGTTATACATATCTGTGATCTGTAATGTTGATGGTTTGTGTATATGAACTCGTTGGATTGTCGCAGATGAATAGCCGGGAATGGGTGTGAGATGAGAGTTTCTTTTTTCTTTCATTCATTGTAAAATTTGTAAATTGATGTAATATTATTTGTTTGGCCGCACAACCGGGTCGGGGTTGTAGCCGTCATTGTATAATTTCTTTTTACTGTTTTTGCTCCTAGGATAGACCCAAGGAGGGGTGCACAAACTACCGGGTATCTCGAAGTGCCGAGTGGCCTACTCACGGGTTGAGGGAGGTTGCTTCGCTTCGGGTACTTGGCGGGTAGTTTGCCGCACCCGTAGGGGTCTAGGGTGGGGTTTGTCTATTCATCGCGACCGTGTAATCCGCTTTTCGTTGCAGGCTCGAACGAATCGCGGGTTCCTAGTATGTCCAAAGTGTTCATCTGTGATCTGTAATGGCTATCATTGCTATATATCTATATATGATATCTATTTAGGTGTTGCTTATGTTTTTCATCCGTGCTAGTCCAGCCCCCGCTCTGTTGTTAGTTAAGTAACCTAACGGGTGATGACGGGGCCACGTGGCGAATGCGGATGGCATAAGCGTACACCATATTTTGGTTGTTTTCTCCAATGGTAGGACGCATTGGAATTAATGCAAGAAAATAAACCAAGTAAAAGTCGTTGGAACACTTTCAAAACCACTCGGTTCTTTTCAAAAACCAGCTTTTAAAACGCGGAGCTTGAACCACTCCTTTTAATAGCTATCTCGTTCCATCGATTATATCAAGTTCACTACGTTCACGGTTTCGCCAAAACCATTCGTAGCCCTCCGTCGTTTCGTATGGATAGTCATTAGTATTCAAGCTGTGTTTGTTAGCGAAAGTCAACGCACAGTGTTTGGTAGCTATTGGGTATTCATATGTAGCATAGATAGATCCGTTGGTTTGGGACAGTCGTACTGCCTTGTTGGCCAAAGTCAAGGGTATGTGCGGGTGGGTTCAAATTAACCTGGATAATGACGGGTAGAACTTGACATGTGACTTATGATTTGTTGGCCAAAGTCAAGGTCATAAGAGCATGGGGCAAAAATCCACATCGGGAGTTTCAAAAGTACTGAAACTTGCTAGTGCTGCATACCATTTGGAGTGTGATGATTCTGGTAGGATTCCTTCAGTTTTGTCACGCGATGATATTTGGATCCCGATCCTACTGTGAGTATATGCTACTCCTCGGGAACTTTTTCACTTAACGATCAATGCTATAAACCAAGTAGGTGTCTAGGAAGGTGTTAGCGGAGCTACGCCCACATAGAAAAGAGGTTACTTAATTAAGGAACTTCGCGAAAGTGTTGGAAAACCTCCCTCGAAGTACCGACACTGGCCTGGATGAATGGTTAAGCAAGTATTGTACGGTGAGATTGATCCTGACTAATTCTTCCTTTATGGTTTGAGGAGGGATTCGAGAGACAGTGGGAGCCATCCTGTTTAGATAAATTAAAAACCAATCTAAACTTGCAAGAGCATCATGCTAAGTGTTTTCTTCTCTCTCTCTTAATTGCAGCGACCCTGTGACCGCACCTAGGTTACATCTAGATAATAAAATGACTGAATCTGACTGTTATGACTGGAAAAGGTCTGTCCGGATGACCATTGCCAATGACAAGCTGGGACACCTCTTGACTGATCCAACCCCTGCCGTCTCAGGTCCAGTTTCCCCTGATATTGATATCCGTAGGACATCGGAAGAAGACTGTGCGAAAGCCAAGTGCCTCGTGTTAGCCTCAGTTAATGGTACATACCAGAGGCAGCATGAGAAGATGGACTCAGTTTCTATCTTCCTCCAAAAAAAAGATTTATATGGAGAGCAATCTCGTATCGCAACATATGAGACATCGAACGAATTGCTTCCAGCGAGGTTGGCTATCGGGTCAACTGTAAGGGGCAACGTCCTTACAGAGACCAGCTCTTTTGAGCTCACGGACCTGAAGACCACGTTGAAGAACGGGTCAGATACTGACTTAGTTCAACAGTCTCTACCTACTACCCTGAAGGAAACCAGGGAAGTAGAAAGAAAGGGAAGGGCAGAAGTTTCAGGAATGGATGGAGTAAAAGAGGGATGTTCCTATTGTTACGAGAATGAACATGGGCAGAAGGAGTGCAGGGCTTGCAAAGCCAGTAGCCAGAATTCGAAGCATGTTGTGGCTTCGGCTTCGGGTGTGTTTGTAATAGAAAACTGTATGTCAGTTAACCATACTTCCTGGGTATTGGATACCGGATCAGGATCTCATATCTGTAATTCGTTACAGGCTCTAAGAAACCGTAGGGTTATCAGGAAAGGTGATATGACTCTCAGGGTTGCTAACGGAATAAGCATGTATGCTGAATCCGTAGGGGAATATCATCTAGGACTGACAACTGGGCAGATATTGATTCTGCGTGACTGTTTTATGTACCAGGTGCGACTTGTAATATCATATCTGTATCCTTACTTTCTAAGGAAGGATATGATTTTACTTTTTTAAGCGATGTAGTAAACATCCACCTAAATCAAGTTTTGATTGGGTCAGGTACATTGAAAAACGGTATATACGTTTTGAATCAAGCTCAGGTCTTCAGTGTCCAGAACACACTTAAAAGAAAGTCTCCGGATTTAAATCAAGCTTTCTTATGGCATTGTAGACTGGGTCACATTAATGAGACGCGGTAGACAAAGTTACATAAAGCAGGATACTTAGATCCGTTCGAGTACCAGTCTTATGCCACTTGTGAATCTTGTCTCATGGGAAAGATGACAAAGACTCCGTTCACTGGACACGGAGAAAGAGCGAGCGAGCTCTTGGGACTCATACACAGTGACGTGTGTGGTCCAATGTCTACACATGCGCGAAGTGGTTATTCATACTTCATTACTTTCACAGATGATTTCTCTAGGTATGGATATGTCTTCTTGATGAAGCACAAATCCGAGGCCTTTGAGAAATTTCAGGAATATAAGAATGAAGTTGAAAAAAAAACAGGAAAAAGTATCAAGACACTGAGATCTGATCGAGGTGGTGAATACTTGAGTGCCGAGTTTCTGGGCTACTTAAAAGAGAATGGAATTCTCTCTCAGCTTACTCCTCTATACACACCACAACACAACGGTGTATCGGAAAAGAGGAATCGAACCCTATTGGATATGGTTCGTTCCATGATGAGTAAGACTAAGTTACCGCGATCTTTCTGGGGTTATGCACTAGAATCAGCTGCATATCTTTTGAACCGAGTTCCAACTAAGACTGTGCCTACTACACCATATCAGATGTGGTGCGGGAAGAAACCCTATCTTAATCACATTAAGACATGGGGATGTCCAGCTTTTATAAAAAAGCAGCATGCGGACAAGCTCGAGGTACGTTCAGTACAGTGTAAGTTTGTGGGATACCCAAAGATCTTCAAGGGGTATCTTTTCTATTACGCAGAGGAACAAAAGGTCTCGGCATGCCCGCTTCTTCGAAACTGAGTTTTTGGAAAACCAGATAAGTGGGAGCGCAATAGAACTGGAAGAAATTCCAGAACCACGAGCTATTACTGAAAGCTTAGTAGAACCAGAGGGTTCGAAAGAACAGGACAACCTAGCGCCACTCCGCAGGAGTAGTAGGCAGTCTCATCCGCCCGAGAGATACTACGGTTTTCTCATAGACGAGGATGGAGAGGATTGCACTATGGATTATGGTGAGCCTACTAGCTTCAAGCAAGCCATTCAGAGTGGCGACTCGGTAAAATGGCTGGATGCAATGCGGGCCGAGATGGAGTCCATGTTCACCAACAAAGTTTGGACTTTGTACATTGCTCCAGAAGGGGTAAAACCCGTAGGCTGCAAATGGATCTTCAGAAAGAAGATTGGTGTAGATGGGCAGGTTGAGACCTATAAAGCTAGACTTGTTGCAAAGGGTTTTCGTCAAAGACCTGGTTTGGACTATGATGAGACCTTTTCTCCAGTGGCTATGCTGAAATCCATTCGGATCCTTCTTGCCATTGCTGCCTTCCACGATTATGAAATCTGGCAGATGGACGTTAAGACGGCTTTTCTAAATGGAAATTTGGAAGAGTGCGTCTATATGGATCAGCCGGAGGAATTCATTCAGAGTGGGAGCAGCGGTAAAGTGTGAAAGTTGCTCAAGTCCATCTATGGACTTAAGCAGGCATCGCGGAGTTGGAACATCTGCTTTGATGATACTGTCAAAGAATTCGACTTTATCTAAAATCCAGATGAACCATGCATTTACAGAAAGATTGTAGGGAGAACTGTAGTATTCCTCGTCTTGTACGTGGATGACATTCTCCTAATAGGAAATGATATTCCTATGCTACAGTCAGTCAAAGGATTCTTGTCGCAGAGGTTCTCCATGAAGGACCTGGGCGATGCCAACTACATTCTGGGGATCCAGATCTATCGTGATAGATCTAAGAGGATGTTGGGACTTTCACAGTCAAGGTACATTGACACCTACTGAAAAGATTCAGTATGGAAGATTCCAAGCGCGGTAATTTACCGGCTTGTCACGGGATCACCCTCCCCAAAGAGATGTCTCCCAAGACTGATTTGGAAAGGGATCGCATGTTTATTATACCCTACGCTTCTGCGGTAGACTCTATAATGTATGCGATGTTATGTACCAGACCAGATGTAGCCTACGCATTGAGCGTTGTAAGCCGGTATCAGTCGAACCCAGGGGAGAAACACTGGATAGCGGTAAAGAACATTCTCAAGTACCTGAGAAGGACTAAGGCGATGTTCTTGGTGTATGGCGGAAAAGACCTCCAGCTCGAGGCCTTTGCTGACTCCAGCTTCCAGAGTGACAAGGATGACTCCAAGTCCATGTCGGGTCATGTCTTTACCCTCAATGGAGGGGCGGTTTGCTGGAAGAGTTCCAAGCAGGAGACCGTTGCTGACTCAACTATGGAAGCGGAGTACATAGCTTCTTGCGATGCCGCAAAGGAAGCTGTATGGATGAAGAAGTTCCTCACGGAGCTTCAGGTGGTTCCTACCATTGTTGATCTAATACCGCTGTATTGCGACAACAACGGCGCTATAGATTTAGCGAAGGAACCCAGGTCCCATCAGAAGTCCAGGCACAATTTGAGGCGGTACCACCTGATCAGGGAGATCGTAGATCACCGGGAGATCGAGGTGAAGAGAGTAAATATGGAGAACAACACTGTAGATCCACTCACGAAGGCCCTACCCCAGACTCAGTTCGAGCGGCTGATCGAGATGATAGGTCTTCGATACGCCAGTACATGGCCTTAGTGCAAGTGGGAGATTGTTAGTGTATATGCCTTAGAGGCCATTACTGTATCATACTAGCTTGTATATTACTTAATGGAAGCTTGGGATATTCACAGTTGTATAGACAATCTTGCTCAAAATGGTAGTATGCTACTTGGTTTGTCTCTACTTCAATATGTGCATGTGTTTCTTTCAGTATATCGCTTGTATATACATATTAGTAGAGCCCTTAGGATCTTTGCTTGTTTACCAGCGTTGTGATGGCGCTCACACTCGTGGGGGCTGGGTAATCCATAAGCACATCCTTATACAGGTCCCTAGTCGTAGGACTATCGAGACAGGGCATCGATACTCCGGAGTAGACTAGCGTATGCGCTTCTCATCCCAGCGGGGGAGACGGTCTGTCCCACGGCCGTCAGTACGTCATACTTGAGATAGTATGCGGGTGCTCGTTAGGTTACGAGTACACTGGACAGGACTCGTCGGGAACTGTTGGTTGGTATTATACCTATCGTCAGTTATCAGTTCCCAGGTGACATGAGTACAGCTTAGTCCGCCGACTTGACACTGTCACTGCGCCTCGAGTGTGTTCCCACTGTACTTAGATTACTACCCTACCACGGCTCAAAGGAGTCGTGCAAACAGGTATTAGTTGGGTGCAGTCCCGAAGCACTTGGAGGCAGTGATGGTTAGATAGGATTCGTCTCTCCCGGTATTAGGGGTTGACATCGCGCTAGGTCTAGGAGAGCCATTACACAAGTAGTCCCTGGCCAGGGCAAGTGAGATATACTGGTAAGTTTCCAGTGTTATCTCAGGGTGTTCTGGGCTACACTCCGACACGACTTGTACCGCTATTAGGGGACTGACGTTCACCACCCCCCTAGGCCCGCCATGTGATGTATCAGACGAGCATACCGGACTGTACGGAGATTGTCATATATAGGCTCAGTAAGAGTTCGGATGGGTTTACCTCATCGGCCTTCTTATCGACGTCTACCTGGGGACCGTTACGTATAGCTAGTACCGCTTGCGGTCTGTGGTTAAACCCACTGCCAGCGTAGTGTCGAGTATTTAGAGTCCCACACAGAGAGTTTCCCTGCACTGAGCGAAACGTGTAGAGGCCGTATGGTTTTACGTCAGGGACACGATCACTTACGTGCACATGTGTGCGTATGCTGTTCGGGCAGGCAATACTAGTGGGCTTTGGTTTAAGCCAGATCCTAGTATTGCACAGATGGATTTGTTTTTGTCTTCTGTGCATTCGAATTCTATGGAATGCGGATGCGGGTGCGTATGCACAGTTTTGAGGAGCAATAAAGGAGGAGGTGCCCCATTAGGGTTTTGGCATTTGGTTCGGCCAAAACCGTAATGTGGCAAACTCATTAGGGTTTTGACAATTCGTTTGGTCAAAACCATTATGAGCCGGAGACATTGTTTACTAATCCTTTTAGTGATAGAATAGTGATGGCTAATTGCATTGACCATTTGACCACTTAGACCTCTCTTGACTTTGTTGACCCATTGACTGTGTTGACCATTGACCTTCAAGAGAGGTATACACTCGTCTTTGATTTTCTTTTTAATTCTTGAGTTATGAAAATGGTCAATTCAATGTAGCATCAAATTTATCATGATAGGATTAGTAATGATGGTTTTAGTGTATTATTGCAACCATGGTTCATTTTCCTGTAGTTAATCTTTTCATTATTCTCTTCTCATTCTCTCTCTTGAAGTGAGAAGAAAAGAAAAGCTCCATGGTTTCTATGTTTTCTCCTTCATCTTCCTCCTCTTGATAATTCTTTTGATCTCTTGTGTTGAGAGAAAAAGAATCCACATAGACAAACACTTCCATCCATCTCTTCTACATAACCTAGGGCATCCAGATTAGCGATCTCGTTTCCCTAGTTGCCTCGGCATGAGGTGGAGCTCGGTGTACAACTCTTGGGTGGATCGTCTTCGACTCAAGAAGGCCGCGGAGGTGACCCAGATCCGGATCGACCCTCGGAGCGTGGATGGACGAGCCGGACAGCGGAGAGAAGACCCGAAGGACCGGTTTCGTGAAGTATATTTTCTACAGCATAGTAGTTAAAGCCTCTACTTGTTTGCTAGTTTCTTGTTTAGCCCAGATCCTTGCTTTTGAGTCCATGTTGCCTTGCACCAAAATTTATTGTTTTTCGCCGTTTCCACCTCCCCATAAGAACCGGGGTGAGCAACGTGGACTTACAACGAAAACCATTTGCAACAAGTCTAGCTTTGAAAGTCTTAACTTTTCCATCTACACCAAGTTTTTTCTTGAAGATCCACTTGCCCCCGATGGATTTTACCCCTTCAGGAGCATCTTCCAAAGTCCATACTTTGTTGGTGTACATTGATTCAATCTCCGATCGCATTGCATCCAGCCATTTCACAGAGTCCCCACTCGTGATGGCCTGCTCGAAGCTAGTCGGATCATCATCTTCCATGATGCAGTCCTCGCTTCCATCATCGATGAGAAAACCGTAGTATCTCTCAGCTGGATGAGGAACCCTACTAGATCGGCGGAGAGGCTGAGGTTCGTTAGGAACTATCGAATCCTCTGGTTCTACCAAATCCTATGTTGTAGTATGTATCGATGGAACTTCTTCCAGTTCTACCTCCTCGCCATAAATTTCTTTCACAAGAAATTCCTTTTCTAAAAAGGAGGCATGTCGAGAAACAAACACCTTTTGTTCTTCGGTGTGGAAGAAGATATACCCTTGTGAGTTTTTGGGATATCCTACAAACTTGCATAGAACATATCTTGCCTCGAGTTTGTCCGGATTGTGCCGTTTCACATAGGCCGGACAACCCTATATCTTAACATAATTAAGACATGGTCTCCTACCCTTCCATATCTCATATGGAGTGGTAGGCACTGATTTGGTAGGGAATATATTCAATAGGTGCATGGCTGTTTTAAGTGCATAACTCCAAAAGGAAATAGGAAACTCAGCGGTGCTTGTCATAGAGCGCCCCATATCTAATAGGGCGTGATTACTCCGTTCCGATACACCGTTGTGCTGTGGTGTATACGGAGGAGTAAGATGAGAGAGAATATCATACTCTTTTAAATAGTCACGGAATTCCATGCTCAAATATTCTCCTCCCCGATCAGATGGTAGGATTTTAATACTTTTACCCGTCTGGTTCTCGACTTCATGCTTATATTCTTTGAATTTCTCAAAAGCTTCATACTTGTGTTTCAATACGAACACATGTCCGTATCTTGAGAGATCGTCAGTGAATGTAATGAAGTATGAGGAACCATCCCTGGCATGTGTAGACATGGGACCACATACTGTTAGTTATGTGTATGCCCTAGAGGCCATTATTGTACATATGAATACTTGGATATTTATATACAGAGAAGACTTTCTTTCTCGACATGATAGTATGCTATCTGGTTACCTTTATCTCACGTATTGATAAAGCCCTTAGGATATGTACTTGACTACCAGGAATATGATGCATATCATACTAGTGGGGCCAGAGTAGTTCACAAGTACATCCTTCAATTGTTCCTAGTTGAGGGAATATCGAGACAGGGCATCGATATTCTAGAGTAGACTAGCGTATACGCCTCTTGACCCATATGATGGGCGATGGATGATCCCACATCCATTGGTGTTTTACATAAGAGATGGTATACGGGTGCTCAATGTAGACTGGGTACACTGAACAGGACTCACCGAGGACTCCTATGTGGTAGTATACCTATCGTCAGATAGCAGTCCTCTGGTGACACTGGTACAGGTTAGCCTATATACCCGAGATCGTCATAGAATCTTATGCAACTCCTACTGTGCTTTGATTTCCTCCCTACCACGCTCAAGAGGAGTCATGCAAACAGGTGGATTTTGGGTATAGTCCCGAGTCGTATGGAGGCAATGACCGATAGGAGGGGTTTCGTCTCTCCTGGTATTGGGGGTTGATGTTGCACTATGCTCGATTGGAATAACTGGAAGTCCCTGGCCAGGGCTGATATGGAGATCTACTGATAAGTGTTATCAGTAGTTTCTCGACCTGTTATGAGCCTCAAATCAGCATGACTTATAAAGTTACTGGGGTCTGACATATACCACCCCTAGACTTCATATGCGACGTATCAGACGAAGAGACCGGACTGTACGGTAAGTGTTGCATGGGGTTGTGATGAGTTCGCTCGTCGGCCACCTTTTCGTCATGTACCTGGGTAGCCGTTACGCACAGCTAGTGCCGCTGACGTGCTTGTGGTTAAACACACTGCCAGCGTACTTTCGAGTCTTTAGAGTCCCACACAGAGGGTTCCATCATTCAGGCGAAAGATGTAGAGGCCGTAAGTTGTTACGGCAGCCGTAAGGTGTTGCGGCAGGGTTTCGATTATGTTCGTGTAATAGTTACAGGAATAATAATCAGAACGATAATACTGGCAGGTTTTGGTTTAAGCCGGATATAGGTATTATATTATTGGATTATTGGTATTCGTATTTTTCGGAATTCGGATACGGGTACACGGTACACGGGATACGGTATACGGAGGAGGGGTATTCTTGCAATTGTTACAAGAATACCTTCTAGAAGATGCCACCTCATAATACATTATTTATTTTATGAAAATAAATAAATGAGGTGGAAATTAGAAAGTCCAAGCATGGTTGTGAAAATGGGTTGTTTTATATTTTAATCTTTTGGAGTTACTATTGAAGTATGGTGCTAATTTTATATTCCATGCTTCAATTATTTCCATTTGAATATATCATTCTCTCATGCTTGAATTTTCTCATTATGAAAAACAATTTCACTCTTCTTCTTCTCTCCTTCTTCTTCCTTGCTTTAACATTCACATGAGATGTGAATCAAAAGCCAAGGATCAAAGATAATCCAATACACTAATCTCTACATCATCCTAGTGTCCATTTTTAGCAAACTTTATCTCTAGGTTTAGCTCTTGAGAAGGGTTTTAGCTTGCACGACAACTCTCGCGTGGATCATCTAGGTCTTGGGGTGGCCGGAGATCGAGCACACCGACAATATCCAAGGAGCCAAGGAGATCATCAAAGAAGACCCGAAGGAACGAATCATCAAGGTATAATCCCTAACATAGTAGATAAGATCTTTAGTTAGGGTTTTCTAGTTATGGTTTAGACAAGATCTTTGGAAATGTGTGTGTTGTATGCAATGAAAATTTTTGTTTACCGCTTCCACCGCTTCACAAGAGTTGTGGGAGTATGCAACATGCACTAACATGGTATCAGAGCCAAACTAAACCATAATTAGATTGTTAGCCAAAAGTTAGAACCTCGATCGACAATTTTTTCTCCCGAAAACATGTTTTCTTCCCCTGCTGCTGTCAATTTTTTAAAGTGTTCAAAAAAATCTTTTCAGAGGCCTTAAAAATACATGCAGTGTTTTCTAAGAACACTGTAGAAAAACGATACTCTAACTCGCCAGGAACGCCGCGGATCCACGGCCAAACTCAGTGTTTCGCCGCCGATCCGCGGCCGAGTCATGGCCGAGTTGACTCGTTTTTCAGCAGTTTTCTTAGATTAAGGAAATAGTGTTTCTTGGACATCTGGAATTTTCACAAAGTTGTTTGCGCATTGGAAGATGACAAGTGTTGGCATGGTATAAAATTATCGATCGAAATTCTAAAGTGCTTGGCTAATTGGTTCTTCTTGGTTAATGATATGTGTGTTTGAAACGTCGACTAATTGCTATAATTCGATTAGTCGGGGTTGCACACTTCTGTAATGATATCATGAGATGGTATGTGTATATGAATATGTTGGATCGTCGTGATGAATGATCGGGGGGGTGTGAGAAGAGAGTTTTTCTTTTCTTTCATTCAATGTAATTTGTAAAAAGCCATGTAATATTATTTTGCGGGGCACATCCGGGATGAGGTTGTAGACACCGTTGTATAATTTCTTTTTACTGTTTTTGCTCCTAGGATAGACCCAAGGTGGGGTGCACAAACTACCGGGTTTTCGAAGTGCCGAGTGGCCTACTCACTTTGTTGAGGGAGGTTGCTTCACTTCGGGAATTTGGCAGGTATTTTGCCGCACCCATAGGGGTCTAGGGTGGGGTTTGTCTATTCATCATGACCGTGGAAACCGTCTTTCAATAAGGACTTGAATGAAATACGGAATTCCTAGTATATCAAATGTATTCATCTGTGATCTGTAATGGCTATTTTTATATATGAGATATATAATAAACGTTCCTTATGTTTTGCACCCACGCTAGTGCAGCCCCCGCTCTGCCGTTAGTTAAGTAACCTAACGGTGCATGACGGGGCCCCGTGGCGAATGCGGATGGCATAAGCGTATATTGTATTTATTTTTCTTCTGTGATGCTTAGGAAGCATAAATGATGGGACTTCATTAATGAGATTAATGAAAGAAAAGAAACTTAAAAGATGTTGTAGAATCAAATTTTCAAAATGGGTAGCTGCAGTTTTTGCTTTGCATAGCGGTATTCCTTGTAGAATATCCACCGCCTTATTCAATAAGGAAAGAGCCGAGATCCCTTCACCGGGAGTGACCTCTTTAGCGAAACTAGCAAATGCTACAAATCACTCGGTTTAGTTTTTGATTGCTTCTATAGTTTTTGCTTTGCATAGTGATATTCCTTGTAGAATATCCAGCACCTTATTCGATAAGGAAAGGGCCGAGATCCCTTACTGGGAGTGACCTCTTTAGCGAAACTAGAAAAGCCTCAAAAACACTCCTTTTCAACATCACTAGTTTCTACAACGATATCAAGTTCATTATGCTCATGGTTTTTCTGAAAAACCTGCGTAGCCCTCCGTCATTTCAGATAGGTATTATTTAGTATTCGTGCTACGTTTGTTGGCTTTCGTCAAGGTGTAGTTTGCGGTAGCTAATTGGTGCTTATCTGCTAAAGCATGAGATGCGATTGGATTAGGGTAGTCGTACGACTTTGTTGGCTTTCCTCAAGAGTCGTACGGGTGGGTTTAATTAAATCAAGAAATGTACGGGTTGAACTTGACTAGCGTCCTTTGGTTTTTTGGCTTTCGTCAAGGTCATAGGATGCTGGGGGTAAAAGTATTATCGGGAATTTCAAGTGTTGAAATCTGCAATGAGATTTCATACCTTCTATGACATAGTTAGATCCCGATACCCACTGCGAGTAAGAGTTACTCCTGAGAGAATTTTACACATAACAATTATCCAATCAAGTAGGTGTCTAGAAAGGTGTTAACGGGGTTACGCCCTTGGGAAACCGAGGTTTACTCTAATTAGGTCCGTGCGAAAGCACGGGGAACCACCCTCAATGTACCAACACTGGCCTGGCTGAAAGATTGGCGAACTTGTAAGGTGTAATTAATCCCGGCTAATCTTACCTTTTACGTTTTGGCGGAAGATTTGTTAAAAACAGTGGGAGACGTCCTGATTAGATAAGATAATAACCAACCTAATCTTGCAAAGAGCGCACGCTAACGCGTTTCCTTCCATCTTTCTCCAGGCAGCAACCAATGTCACTCCTTAATCAAGATAATAATATGGATATATTGACCGAACCCGCTTATTATACTGAGCGGGGGAACGTTGGTCTCGCTCCAACTTATAAGTGTTATAAGTCCGAGCAGGGGATAAGAACATATCCGTATTCACATGCCACCCAAACAAAGAATAAGCATGTTGATGCATCTTCTTTGGGTGTGTTAGTTACAGAGAACTACTTCTCAGTACACTCTACGTCCTGGGTATTAGATACCGGATCGGGATCCCACATATGCAATATGTTGCATGGGCTAAGGAAAGGCAGAGAACTAGGAAAAGGTGATCATTCCCTAAAAGTAGGGAATGGTGCAAATGTTGCAGCCAAAGCAATTGGTGAATATCACCTTGCATTACCAACAGGGAATACATTGATCCTAAACGACTGTTACTACGTACCGTTTATGATTTGCAATTTAATATCAATCTCTTTATTAGATAAAGAAGGATACAACTTTATCGTAGAGAATAATGTTCTTAACATTTACCTAAATCAAGTGTTGATTGGGTTTGGTGCGTTATGTAACGGATTGTACGTTCTAAATCAAAACACAGTTCTTAACGTACAAAACACACACAAGAGGAAGAATTCAGAAATGAACGAATCCTTCTTGTGGCATTGTAGACTAGGTCATATCAATGTGACACGACTAGCTAAGTTGCATAAAGATAGATATTTGAATCCGTTCAAGTTTTCATCTTATGACACTTGCCAGTCATGTCTCAAAGGCAAAATGACCAAAACTCCGTTTAGTGGACATGGAGAAAGAGTTACGGAACTCTTGGGACTGATGCATAGTGATGTATGTGGTCCCATATCTACACATGCCAGCAATGGTTCCTCGTACTTCATTACATTCACTGACGATCTCTCAAGATACGGACATGTGTTCCTGTTGAAACACAAATCTGAAGCTTTTGAGAAATTCAAGGAATATAAATCCGAAGTCGAGAACCAAACGGGTAGAAGTATTAAAATCCTTCTATCAGATCGGGTAGGAGAATACTTGAGCACATAATTCCTTGAATATCTAAAAGAGATGGGATTCTCTCTCAGCTTACTCCGCCATATACACCACAGCACAACGGTGCATCGGAACAGAGGAATCGCACCCTATTAGATATGGTGCGCTCTATGATGAGCACCGCTGAGTTACCTGTTTCCTTTTGTGGGTATGCGCTTGAGACAGCCATACATCTATTGAATATGGTTCCTACCAAATCAGTGCCTACCACTCCATATGAGATATGGAAGGAGAAGAGACCACATCTTAACTATGTGAAGATATGGGGTTGTCCGGCCTATGTCAAAAGGCACAATCCGGACAAGCTCGAGGCAAGGTCTGTTCTATGAAAGTTTGTAGGATATCCCAAAAATTCACAAGGGTATATCTTCTACCACACCGAAGAACAAAAGGTGTTTGTTTCTCGGCATTCCTCCTTTTTAGAAAATGAATTTCTTGCGAAAGAAATTAGTGGCATGGAGGTAGAACTGGAAAAAGTTCCAGCTGGACAAACTACAACAGAAGATTTAGTGGAGCCAGAGGATTCAGTAGTTCCCGACGAACCCCAGCCTCTCCGCCGTTCTAGTAGGGTTCCTCATCCACCTGAGAGATACTACGGTTTTCTCGTTGATGGTGGGAGTGAGGATTGTATCATAGAAGATGATGACCCAACTAGCTTCGAGCAAGCCATCACGAGTGGGGACTCTGTGAAATGGCTGGATGCGATGAGATCTGAGATGGAATCCATGTACACCAACAAAGTATGGACTTTGGAAGTTGCTCCTGAAGGGGTAAAACCCATTAGGAGCAAATGTATCTTTAAGAAGAAACTTGGTGTAGATGGAAAGGTTGAGACTTTCAAAGCTAGACTTGTTGCAAAAGGTTTTCGTCAACGAACAGGTGTGGAGTATAATGAAACCTTTTCTCCGGTAGCTATGCTTAAGTCCATCCGGATCTTTCTTGCTATCGCTGCATACCATGACTACGAAATCTGGCAAATGGATGTTAAGACCGCCTTTCTAAATGGTGATTTAGAAGAGAGCGTATACATGACTCAGCCGGAGGGCATCGTAAAAAGTGGGAGCGGTGGAAAGGTGTGCAAGCTGCTTAAATACATCTACTGGCTAAAGCAGGCATCGCGGAGTTGGAACATCTGTTTTGATGAGGTAGTCAAGGAGTTTGACTTCATCAAAAATATAGATGAACCTTGTATATACAAGAAGGTTGCAGAAAGTAAGGTCGTCTTCCCATATTATACGAGGATGACATACTCTTGATAGGAAATGATGTTCCTATGCTGCACTCGGTCAAGCTCTTCTTATCACATAGATTCTCAATAAAAGATCTAGGTGATGCCTCCTACATCTTAGGGATTAAGATCTATAGAGATAGATCTAAACGTTTACTGGGATTGTCCCAATCCAGGTACATAGACACCGTACTAAAGAGGTTTAGTATCGAAGAGTCCAAGCGTGGGAATGTACCCACGATCTCTGGACTCACTCTCTACAAAGAGATGTCTCCCAAGACTGATTTGGAGAGAACTCGCATGCAAGGGATACCCTATGCTTCGGCGGTAGGCTTTATCATGTATGCAATGTTATGAACCAGACCCGATGTAGCGTCCTCACTAAGTGTAGTGAGTAGATATCAAGCAGATCCAGGAGAGAATCACTGGACAGCTGTAAAGAACATTCTCAAGTACTTGAGAAGGACTAAGGAGATGTTCTTGGTGTATGGTAACGGTGAACTCCAAGTGGAGTCCTTTACCGACTCGAGCTTCCAAAGTGATAAGGACAACAGTAAGTCGGTCTCGGGTTTTGTCTTTACCCTTAACGGAGGGGCGGTGTGTTGGAAGAGTTCCAAGCAAGACACCGTTGCAGACTCGACGATGGAGGCTGAATACATCGCTGCCAACGATACTGCCAAAGAAGCTGTTTGGATGAAGAAGTTCATTGCTGAGCTTGGTGTGGTTCCATCCATTGAGCATCCGATACCTATGTATTGTGATAGCAATGGAGCGGTGGCTTTAGCCACGGAACCCCGGTCCCGTCAGAGATCCAGACATATTCTGAGGCAGTATCACCTGATCCGGGAGATAGTAGATCGTCGGGAGATCGAGGTCAGGAGAGTTGACACGAAGGACAACGTAGCGGATCCACTCACGAAGGCCCTCCCTCAGACGCAATTTAAGAGACTTTTTGGGATGTTGGGTATAAGATACTACAACACATGGCCTTAGTGCATGTGGGAGATTGTTTGTTATGTGTATGCCCTAGAGACCATTATTGTACATATATTGTATATTATAGTGGATACTTGGATATTTATATACAGAGAAGACTTTCTTGCTCGACATGATAGTATGCTATCTGGTTACCTTTATCTCACATTTTGATAAAGCCCTTAGGATATGTACTTGACTACCAGGAATATGATGCAGATCATACTAGTGGGGCCAGAGTAGTTCACAAGTACATCCTTCAATTGTTCCTAGTCGAGGGAATATCGAGACAGGGCATCGATATTCCAGAGTAGACTAGCGTATACGCCTCTTGACCCATATGATGGGCGATGGATGATCCCACATCCATTGGTGTTTGACATCAGAGATGTTATACGGGTGCTCAGTGGAGACTGGGTACACTGAACAGGGCTCACCGGGGACTCCTATGTGGTAGTATACCTATCGTCAGATAGCAGTCCTCTTGTGACACTGGTATAGGTTAGCCTGTAGACCCGAGATCGTCATAGAGTCTTATGCGACTCGCACTGTGCTTTGATTTCCTCCCTACCACTCTCAAGAGGAGTCTTGCAAACAGGTGGATTTTGGGTGCAGTCCTGAGTCGTATGGAGGCAATGAGCGATAGGAGGGGTTTCGTCTCTCCCGGTATTGGGGGTTGTTGTTGCGCTATGCTCGATTAGCAATAACTGTAGGTCCCTGGCCAGGGCTGATATGGAGATCTACTGATAAGCGTTATCAGTAGTTTCTCGACCTGTTATGAGCCTCAAATCAGCATGACTTATAAAGTTACTGGGGTCTCACATATACCACCCCTAAGCTTCATATGCGACGTATCAGACGAAGAGATCGGACTGTACGGTAAGTGTTGCTTAGGGTTGTGATGAGTTCGCTCGTCGGCACCTTTTCGTCATGTACCTGGGTAGCCGTTACGCACAGCTAGTGCCGCTGACGTGCTTGTGGTTAATGCCACTGCCAGCGTACTGTCGAGTCTTTAGAGTCCCACACAGAGGGTTCCGTCGTTCAGTCGAAAGATGTAGAGGCCGTAAGTTGTTACGGCAGCCGTAAGGTGCTGCGGCAGGGTTTCGATTATGTTCGTGTAATTGTTACAGGAATAATAATCGGAACGATAATACTGGTTGGTTTTGGTTTAAGACGGATACCGGTATTATATTATTGGATTATTGGTATTCGTATTTTTTGGAATTCGGATACGGTTATACGGTACACGGGATACGGTATACGGAGGAAGGGTATTCTTGTAATTGTTACAAGAATACCTTCTAGAAGATGCTACCTCATAATACAATATTTATTTTATGAAAATAAATAAAGGAGGTGGAAATTAGAAAGTCCAAGCATGGTTGTCAAAATGGGTTATTTTATATTTTAATCTTTTGGAGTTACTATTGAAGTATGGTGCTAATTTTATATTACATGCTTCAATTATTTCCATTTGAATATATCATTTTCTCATGCTTGAATTTTCTCATTATGAAAAAGTCTTTCTCTCTCCTCCTTCTTCTTCCTTGCTTTAATACTCACATGAGATGTGAATCAAAAGCCAAGGATCAAAGATAATCCAATACACTAATCTCTACATCAACCTAGTGACCATTTTTAGCAAACTTGATCTCTAGGTTTAGCTCTTAAGAAGGTTTTTAGCTTGCACGACAACTCTCGCGTGGATCATCTAGGTCTTGGGGTGGCCGGAGATCGAGCACACTGACAACATCCAAGAAGCCAAGGAGATCATCAAAGAAGACCCGAAGGACCGGATCATCAAGGTATAATCCCTAAAATAGTAGATAAGATCTCTAGTTAGGGTTTTCTAATTATGGTTTAGACAAGATCTTTGGAAAAGTGCGTGTTGTATGCAATGAAAATTTTCGTTTACCGCTTCCGCCGCCTCATAAGAGTTGTGGGAGCATGCAACATGCACAAACACATACATCACTATGTATCAGTCCTAAGAGTTCCGTAACTCTTTCTCCGTGTCCAGTAAATGGAGTTTTGGTCATTTTTCCTTTGAGACTTGACTGGCAAGTTTCATAAGATGATAATTCGAACGGAGTCAAATATCCATCATTATGTAACTTAGCTAGTCGTGTCGCATTGATATGACCTAGTCTACAATGCCATAAGAAGGATTTGTTCATTTCTGAACACTTCCTCTTGTGTGTGTTTTGTATGTTAAGAACCGTGGTTTAATTTCGAACGTATATGCCATTAATTATTGAGCCTGATCCAACCAACTTTTGATTTAGAAAGATGTTTATAACATTATCCTGTACTATAAACTTATATCCTTCTTTACTTAATAAAGAAACTGATATAAGATTGCATATCAGGGTCGGTATGTAATAGCATTCGTTCAGAATTAATGTATTACCATTTGGTATTACAAGGTGATATTCGCCAACTGCTTTGGCTGCAACATTTGCACCATTCCCTACTCTTACGGAATGATCACCTATTCCCAGTTCTCTACCTTTCCTTAGCCCATGTAACAAATTACATATGTGGGATCCCGATCTGGTATCTAATACCCAGGATGTAGAGTGTACTGAGAATCAGTTCTCGGTAACTAACACACCCGAAGAAGATGCATCAACATGCTTATTCTTCATTTGGGCGGCGTGAGAATCCGGATATTCCCCTATTTCCCGCTCAGTCTTATAACAATTATAAGAAAGAACGGAACTAGCGTTCCCCTGCACAGTATAATAAGTGGGTTCGGTCAATACATCCATATTATTATCTTGATTCAGGCCTGACATGGTCGCTACCTGGAGAGTGAGAGAAGAAATCACTTTAGCGTATGCTCTTACAATATTAGATTGGTTCGAGTTGCCGTTTCGAGTTTTGGAAATCGGTTATTATCTTATCTAATCAGGATAGCTCCCACTGTTTTTATCAAATCTTCCTTCAAACCCTAAAAGGAAAGACTAGCCGGGATTAATTACACCTTACAAGTTTGCCAATCTTTCAGCCACGCCAGTGTCGGTATTTTAAGGGAGGTTCCCCGTGCTTTCGCACTGACCTAATTAAAATAAACCTCATTTTCACAGCGGCGTAACCCCGTTAACACATTTCTAGACACCTACTTGATCGGCTGATTATGATGTGTTAAACTCTCCCAGGAGTAACTCTTACTCGCAGTGGGTATCGGGATCCAACAATCTCATAGAAGGTATGCAATCTCATTGAAAATTTCAACACTTGAAATTCCCGATAATCTTTTGCCCCTAACGTCCTATGACCTTGACGAAAGCCAACAAACCATAGTCTGCTAGTCAAGTTCAAACCGTACATTTCATGATTGAATTAAACCCACCGCACGACCTGTTAGTTATGTATATGCCCTAGAGGCCATTGTTGTACATATGATGTATATTATGATGGATGCTTAGATATATACAGAGAGGACTTTCTTGCTCGTCATGATAGTATGCTATTTGGTTTCACTTTATCTTAAGATGTTGACTTGTATTGGTTTACTGTTTTTCTCTCACATGTTGATAAAGCCCTTAGGATCTGTACTCGACTACTGGGATTATGATGAGATCATACTAGTGGGTCCATAGTAGTCGATGAGTACATCCTATAACTGTTCCTAGTCGAGGGTATATCGAGACAGGGCATCGATACACCAGAGTAAACTAGCGTATACGCATCTTGACCCATATGATGGGCGATGGATGATCCCATATCCATCGGTGTTTGACATCAGAGATGGTGTACGGGTGCTCAGTGGAGACTGGGTACACTGGACGGACTCGCCGAGAACTCCCAGTTGGTGATATACCACACGTCAGATGGCAGTTCTCTGGTGACACTGGTACAAGGTAGTCTGTAGACCCGAGATCGTCATAGAGTCTTGTGTGATTCCCACTGTGCTTTGATTTCTACCTTACCACATCCAAGAGGGCGTGCAAAACGGTGGCTTTTGGGTACAGTCCCGAATCACATGGAGGCAATGAGCGATAGGAGGGCATTCGTCTCTCCCGGTATAGGGAGTTGATGTTGTGCTGTGTTCGATTGGCTATAACTGGAAGTCCTTGGCCAGGGCTGATATAGAGATTTACTGGTAAGTGTTACGAGTAGTTTCTCGACCCGTTATGAGCCACACATCGACACGACTTATCGGTTATTGGGGTCTGACGTTTACCACCCCTAGACTTGATATGCGACATATCAGACGAACAGACCGGACTGTACGGGAGGGTTACTGATTGGATTCACAGGAGAACGCACAGGCTGGCTTGTTGTTCTTCTGATCGCTCAATACCTGGATGGCTGTTATGTTTAGCTGACCGCTTGCAGCTTGTGGGTGTTTGATATGATCATCACCTCCTACCGGCGTATTGACGATTCTTTAGAGTCCTACACAGAGGTTTCTTGGCTCAGGCGAAACGGAGTAGAGGCACATATGTGATATGTGCAGGACCGAGAATAATGCGATATGAGATACCGTATTATATTCTCGCAATATTTAGATATGAACCGGGTCATCGGATCAAGTGTTGATTCGATGAATCGGTACATGATATATTAGTCGGTAATATTCGATATAGCCAGATCGTCGGATCAAGTGTTGATTCGATGATTTAATGTATAATAATATATATAATATATTGTATTACATTATCTAATATTGGCTCGCTTTACTATTTCATTTTCTCACTGGATGATACATTGATATATATGCGATATATGTTAATTGTATTATTTTCTTTTGTTGCAAATATATAATATATATGTGATATATATTATTGTGACATGATATGATTTATTATTAAACATGTTTAAGGATGATTAAAAGGGATTAGGGTTTGATTAGGGTTAGCTTCTTCTTGCACCTTCTAGAAGCTTTGTTTTTGTCATGCTTAAAATATTATGGTTGATATTTTTGCATGACTCATAACTTTACCTAACCAAACCCTAACTCTAGTTTATTCTCCACAAACTCTTAGCCACTCATCCTTGACCATGGTTGATATATCAATCATATGCTTTTCTTTTCTATTCATCACAAAAGGAATTATTATTATCATTTTCCATTATCATCTTCTTCTCTTTTGATTTTGATCTCACTAGAAATTCCTTTTGTGATGATAAATTGTGAGAAAGTGAATTAAAAAGAAAGCATAAATACTACTCCTTCATCCTCATCTCATCTAGCCCATGAGATTAGTGTGTTCATCTCTTTAGAGTGAGAAAGCTTGAGTTATTGAAACTTCGACGTAGATCATCGGAGATTTGGAACACTTCAAGCTAGCTTGGATCGTTCGAGTCGTGGAGCCTCTCTTGAGTCCGGGAGATCGAGGATCGCGGCGAAGGGACTTCTACTCGGGGCTTGTGAAGCGAAGGAGCGGACTACAAAGGTTGTAATCCCTCACACTTAGATAAAAAGTTGTTATCTTGCATGCTTAACCCTAATAATCTAGCAAAGATCCTGTCTTTGGGTTCTCGGCATGTCTAAAATTTTATCCGGGCATGTTTGATGCCTTTTGAACCTTCACAAGAGTGCCTAGGAACCCTACACGACCCTTGACGAAAGCCAACAAAGCCGTACGACTATCCTTATCCAATCGCATCATATGCAGCAGATAAGCAGTAAGTAGCTACCGCACACTACGCCTTGACGAAAGCCAACAAACGTAGTACGAATACTAAATATTACTTATCTGAAATGTCAGAGGGCTACAACAGGTTTTTAAGAAAACCATTTGCGTAATTAACTTGATATCATTGTAGAATCGAGTGATTTTGAAAAGGAGTGTTTTTGAGGCTTTTACTAGTTTCGCTAAAGTGGTCACTCCCGGTGAAGGGATCTCGGCTCTTTCATTATCGAATAAGGTGCAGGATATTTCACAAATACCACTATGAAAAGCAAGTACTATAGAAGCAATCAAAAACAAAACAGAGTGAGTTGTAGCATCTGCTAGCTTTTTCTAAAGAGGTCACTCCGGGTGAAGGGATCTCGGCTCTTTCCTTATCGAATAAGGTGCTGGATATTCTACAAGAAATACCACTATGCAAAACAAAAACTACAGCTACCCTTTTTGAAAATTTGATTCTACAACATCTTTTAAGTTTCTTTTCTTTCATTAATCTCATTAATGAAGTCCCATCATTTATGCTTTCTAAGCATCACAGAAGAAACAAAAATACAACATACGCTTATGTCATCCGCATTCGCCACAGTGTCCCGTTATGCACAGTTAGGTTACTTAACTAACGACATAGCGGGGCGGGACTAGCGCGGGTGCAAAAAATAAGCAACGTTTATTATATATCATATATATAATAATAAAGCATTCGTTTCACGCATATGAAGTGATCACATCACAGAATATCAGCAGCAGAAGATAACATATGAAATATTGGATTTACTAAGAATTATGTGTTTTAAATTAAGCCGGTATAAAACACGGATTCCACGGTCACGATGAATAGCTAAACCCATATCCCTAGATCCCTACGAGAGCGGCAAGCAACCCTACCAATTCTAGAGTTAGGAGACTCGGTCTTGACTCCTCGAGATGATCTCCCACTGGAATGTAGAACCCGGTTACTTGTGCTCCCCACCTTGGGTCTATCCTAATGCGGAAAAGTAAATAATATACAACAATGGTGACATCATCCTCAACCCGGAAGTGCCCCAATAAAAGAATATTATATTCAAGTTTTTACATGAATGAAATGAAAAACTCTCATCTCACATAAAAAAACCCGGCTATTCAAAACACGACGATCCAATATAACATATCACAGCAACACATAACATCACATGTCATCAACGTAAGTAAATATGTGTATCCCAATTGTCATTGACATAAATCACCGAAACCGGCAATACACCATATATTACACTTACGGTCGCAGAAAAGAAAATGTCAAACTACAACATTTGGAATCCACAATCACCTTAGACATCATAAACCCGAAATATCATATACCTCGGATTTCATGCCTAACAATATGACTTCCAAATATTTATCACATTCCAGAAAAAGCTATACGATGTTAAACATTCCGATCGAATCAACAAACACCTAAAAATTCCCAAAGAGCTCAACACTTAAGCGTAATTTAAAAATACTCAGTACATGCCACAGTACCTATGGACCAGTCATAGAAGTGTCAACCCTTACCTCACCTATGGCGCCGCGGAACTACCTCAAACCCTAGGGTTTGGCGGCGGTTCTTACTGTCATAGAATCGAGTTAGGGTTTTGTTCTTCTAGAGGGTCTATTGAATTACTTGCATAATTTTTTAATGTTCTTTAACCTGGAAAAAATCCAACTCTTGGAAAATTTTCCGTCGAGGGAAAAAATGGGTTATTGATATCCGTTCGAACTTTTTTACACCGTCTATAAAACCCGAAATCATATTTGAATTATGACTACGAAACACTACGAATTTCCTTTCTAGAAAATTAACATCTCCTGCAATTTTAGGAAAAACAAGCAACACCTGAAACACCAAAACCCAGAGAACAGAACACAAAATAAAAACGAACCACAAAAGACACTACAGGGCCGGCCAGCTCGGAATTTTAGGCCATGTCACCGGGTCAAATCCGGCCAAATGAGTTCGTATTTGTTCAGTGTTCATGTTACATCTCATATAAAATTCTGCAATGGATTAAATTTTTTTTCGACGACTTAATAAATTTGACAGAAACTAGGTTTTATTGTATCAAGTTTCGGAGTTGTTTCGGTTTCGTAATTCTACAAACATCGTCTAAATCTCTAGCTTGGCTCTGATACCGCTGTAGGGTTGCTTAGCACGACAGCAAGGTTTTGGGAGGCATCGTACATGCCATTTTCAAAAATTTGCCATGCTACTTACCCCTAACCCTAGAATCTTAACTAATGACTTAGACAATACAAAATGTAAACAACTTTACATTTAAGTGAATATGGAATACAACCTTTGTAGACCGGTCCTTCACTTCAAATGCTCCGTGTAGAAGTCCCTTCGCTCCAAGTAGTGGTGATCCGGACTCTCCGTAGACTCCACTAGTCGAAATGAACGAGCTTGCTCAATGATCTTCGAGGCCGAAGATGATCAACTTTGAGGAGAAACCAACTCAAGTTACCTCTAACTAATTAGGGATAAATGAAGCTACCACCCTAAACTAAATGGCTAATCTAGTATAGAAAGATGAATGTCACGACCCAAAATTATTCTCGTGATCGGCACATAAATCACGCAACGTCTAAAGGCATAACGTAATCCAAGTAAGCCGAAACCCAGAAATCTAAACCTTTTTAAGAAAATAAAAGAGGTGAAGTTTTGAAATAAAGGTATGATGAAATCAAATGTTTTCTTAAATGCATAGAAATAGGAAATGAAAAATGCAAGTTGATTTACTAGTTGAAAAACATGTTTCTTCTTGTAAAAATTTGGGCAGCACCTCCTTTGTATATTTTGATCCAAAACCACGAATACATGATAATATAAAGGGCATCCCCAAGCGGGAGCTAGCTCTTCGCCAATCGGCGGATTCACAACCACGCAAGTAATAAAACAAGTATACGACGCGCAACGGCGAAGATCCACACAAAAGATTATGAATAAAGCAAGAAATCAACCCACCAAGCAAACATAAACCCACGCTCTAAGTCATACTAATTATATAAATACTAGTTCAGATTTGATGGAGTTAACTAGATACAACAGGAATAATAAATATAAGAGGGGTACGATCCAACATGAACCACCTACCAAGGCAAAACACCCGAATGCAGCTAAGTGCCAGCGATACCGCTACTGATCCATGAGGTCAACCACCAAGAACTGTGGCACAACGGGGGTGAGTTTCCAACTCGTGAGTAGAAAACATCATCAGGTAGAAATCTAATAAACAACGACTCCTAGGTCAATTATATCATAAAGGTAATACTATGATATCTAGGGTGAACGCAACTGCATATGTACCAACAATATACTCAATGCCTATATGCATGTGGATATCATCCAACCGCATAATCAATGCCTGTATGCATGTTGATCTCATCCACGTGTCAACCAATGACACAACAATATCAAGCATGTAAATATCATAAAAGTATTTGCATGAAGGTATGAGGATATAAATCGACGTGTGTCCCTCGTGACACATCAAAATCATGGAACCTGAGTGTCTAGCATCTACACTCGAAACATCATGAAACACGCGTCCAGCATCGACACGTAAAACCTCATATCTCGACTTCGTCTGCAGGATCGGCC
The DNA here is from genome assembly GCA_030015575.1 of Agapanthus africanus. Lineage (NCBI taxonomy): Eukaryota > Viridiplantae > Streptophyta > Magnoliopsida > Asparagales > Amaryllidaceae > Agapanthus > Agapanthus africanus. The sequence goes on along the minus strand of JASDDO010000012.1, from coordinate 289,421,025 downwards.
TGCGGGCTCCAGCGGAATGGGTCGGCCCATATCCATCTCATAACTCCGGTCGGTATCCTCCGGATAACCGCCGAGTCCAAATACTATCACCGGTAGGTAGTACTCACCCTGCCAGGCTCATTGTCTATACCAAAAAAACCATTTCTTGCCCCGGGGAACCATACCGGGCCCACCATGAACCCGCAAACGGATCATCCACCTCCTCGAATCGGGTTTCTATCACACGTCTCAGAACCGAGAAAATGAATGGTGGACGCACTGAAATATCATATCAAGAGAAACCAGGTTTTTAAGACAGTACATATTTTCTTTTGAAATAACCACGGTTCTCAAATCTAGAAATCTCAGGAAAACAGCATATCTCAATGCGTATAATCGTAAAGCATGATGTTTGCGACATATAACAGAATGTAAGCATAACTGTATATCATGCAATATGAAACAGTGATGTGAACATAGCAAGTAAATCATGCAAGGAATCATATCATGATGCTGCAATTCTACTGTGTAGGTGACATAGTAATTATCGATGATGAAGTGTGTGAGCCGGCCAATCTGTGTAAGTGTAACATACGCATCATCGATAATGGTGTAGGTGTACTGGCACAGGTATATGGAATGAAATGAGAATGACATGAACATAGTATAAGTAAATCATCAGCTAAATGTTATAAGGTATACGTATCTAACATGACCGAGTCGGTGAATCTATTAATCGATATCCCGGCTCACAACATCACGTACGGTAATTCATCTTACGGCGGCATTAAACAATTACGGATCCTATCAACCTATATGACAATGAGGGTACAGACCTAACGTCTCGTACGTCTTATCACTCATGATTCACAACATTATATATATCTATATACATATATCCCAGGTCACATCCGTAACAATCTCATATCAGCAGAACGACAAAGGTATAAATCATCTCATATCGACTCGCATCCGTATACCAACATATCAATCAAGTAATCATATCACATCGTATATCCTTTTCATCGCATTAAGTCATCTTAAAAAAAGTCAATTTTATACATACATTCTACCTTATACATCAAAAGTCAAGTTACTCTAAAACTCATACCTATTCTAGTGCAACTTCATATCTATAAGTCGAATTCACATTCACATTTCAAAACCCTAAGCTTTCATCTCATATCTCAATATATATATATATATATATATATTCAATCACTCATATCATCTCTAACTATCTTTTTAACCATATCCCTAGTTCTCAAATCTAGGTTTCTACGACTGTATCCTATAGATCGGTTTCAATTTATAATTTGCGGGTGTGCTATACGCCATCCACCCGACTTCCCCCGTATATATAGATCTACTCACATTGATCATTACTTGCCGAATTCGATGACGCCATGCTCCGTCGCCTCGGAATCCACGCGAAGGTACCTACAATAATACATAATCGCAATCGCTATTAAAATCAAATTCGGAAAACCAATACGGCACACGGTGCGCTCATATGTTAGAACCTATAGCCTATGCATGCAAAACAATCAAACAACCCTTGTTGTTGACGTACAGACTCCCAACAACCAAATACAATATCAATATCAAAACCCAAGTTCATAAATCAAAAATACCAAATGCAGCAACGAAGGAAATCACTCCCAGATTTCCCCTAGGCCAAACTAGGGAATTTTGCATATAGGGTTGCTCTAGATATCATCTAACAAAGCCATGGTCCAAAATTCAACACGTTTCCTCACAACCTGGCCGCAAATTGAGGCCCAAATCAATAAATCTGTGGCCAGAAAATGAGGGGAAGGGCACAGGTTTCAAAGGGTGATTCATGGTTGCCTGCACGTCTCACTGTAAGGGAACTTAATTTATAGTGATCTCGGGTCATTCCAGATTCCCATATACCATCAAAATCTATCACAAATCCGACGTCGGGAAATTATAAATCCATTTATTGGTTTCTAATCCGGTTCTAGGCCAGTAAAAACACCGCTCAAGTCTTGTAACAGCCCCTAAACATCACCAATTCCACACCATCACCTAAACCTTTCTCTTGGGATTTCCAAACATCACAATCTAATTTGATTTAACTCTAAACTACTACAGGATGCTAAGAAACTAAAAACTAAACTAAATGAAATGAATTATACCTCATTTGGGCAACTCAAGAAAAACCTAGCTTTCCAAAGTCTTCAAAATCCAACTTTGCAAGGTCCAATGTGTAGAGGATGAAGTGGGGATCGTTTTTAATGAAGGGAGTATAGGGTTTGGATGAAGATTTTGAGATGAATCTTGGGGGTGAAGGTGGAGGGAAATGAGGAGGAAGAAGGATTTGAAGAAAAGAAATGGGAGGAATAATGGCAGCCCCCTCTCTCTCTCATACCCCCTCTCTCTCTTATTCTCACCCTTCTTAAGTCCATGCTTCCCTCTCTCTCTCCAATCATCCTCTTTTTAACCTTCTCTTTATTTTTAAAACCAAATCACATAATACCCCAAAACAACACAAGGAAACAACATGTAATCAAAATGCGACATGACATGGTGCACTCACCATGGAAAACTGTAGAAACACGGATTTGGCTTAATCGTGATTTGCAGTACACTAATCTAGTTTTTTTTATTTAAACTGCATATACTAAATTTTAAAAATGCCAAATCCAATAAATATCTTTTTAAATGAATAAATCATTTTAATCTCCAATTATTTCGCAATTATTGGTATATATATTTATACCTTTTTACGAAAACACCAATTTCGTAAATCGTGTAGATTTCGCGAAATATATTATTTAAATATAAAATTCCAAAAATAATATTTCATATTTTCTGAAATATTACAATCTTTCCCCCTTAAATAAATTCGGTCCCCGAATTTAAATTTAAACCCCCAAATACTAAAACATTTCAATAATCTACTCAATCAGTGGGGCTCCGAAATCACGGAAGATATAGAAATACTACAGCGCATCGCGTGCGCTTGAAAACGAGTACGAAACTCAAAATCGAACTCCGTCAAGCGTCACGCAAATCATCGGATTTGCATGCATATCATCGGAGTTACCATCGAGATATAGATCTCGAAATCCGCCCCTGAAATCCAATATGCACTAGTTAAATACTATAATATGTATATAGTACGCATCCTTGAAAAATCTCCAAAAACTGAATAAAATACATGCAAAATCTTTTCTGAATCGCCGTATGATGCGTAATTCACGGCACAAGTGACGGACGCTCATTGTAAAGTAATAAATATACGTTCATATATGTTTTGCGCAAATATACGTTCCGCCCTTTTTAAAATATCCCAAAAGGTTCTCCTTTATAAACGTTCGTGTCGCTCACGGACATGTAAGAAATTGCGAGAGTATAGCTCCTTTTTGAAAACAACTTGTTAAACTTTTAATGCATGCAAAGTACTCAGGTACTGTCCTCAGATCAGTCCTGTTTGGCCACTATATAATATAGTGCCCATCATGAAAACAAAGTGCTCAAAACTAAAATCAGCCTCAAAAGGCGTATCCGACAATCACGTGCGTCTGGTGCGCATGGAAATCAAATCCAAATACAAGTGCCACGAATGTGCACAAAACCAAATCCAAGTGCAACGGGTGTGCACGAAAGCATTTGTCCAGTGCAACGGGTGTGCACGACAGCATCATATGGTGCATCTATTGTGCACGAAAATCTCAACCCAATGCAACTAACATGCACGGATAAAATCTCAATCGAGTGCATCTGGTGTGCACAAAATCATATCTCATATCATGCGCCCAACATGCATGAAAAATCCAAATCAAGTGCATCTGTCATGCACAAATGAAATCTAAATCAAGTGCATCCGACATGCGCGAATAAAATCTAAGTCAAGTGCATCCAACATGCATGAGTAAAATCTCACTCAAGTGCATTCGATGCGCACAAAATCCAATATCAAGCGCCTAGTATGTGCAAAAATCCAACCCAAGCGCGTCAAGTCCATATAAATGCCTAGTGCGTTAAAGCGCATGAAAAACGAACGTCAAGTGCAACGCGCAGAAAACATAAATCTGGTAAAACGAATGCTCAAGGACAAAAATCGGTGCAACCAATGTACGGAGTATAAATATAGTGCAACTAATGCACGAAATACCCACCTGGTGCAATAAACGCATGAAATGCAAATCTATTGCAAAAATGCAAAAAAATACAAATCTGGTGCATCAAGTGCACGAAATACAAATACGGTGCAACCAATGCACGGCGTATAAATCTAGTGCAACAAATGCACGAAATATAATTAATAACTCAAATGCGTAAGAAGAAACACCGAGTGTACCAAGGTGTATAAAATCTAAAGACGTGTCCACTTTGTGCACAAAAATCCGTATCAATGCACTGCAAGCATATGTGAGCTATACCGAGTGCAAAAATCAAATCGAGTGCGTACCATATGCACAAAATCAAATCAACTGTATGAAAATCCACGAAATCATAAACACGTGCGGCCAAAGCACAAAATCAATATTAAGTGCAATAGGTATGCACAAATCGCAAACCGATGTAGCGGTGCATAAACATAAATCAAGTGCAATATTTGTGCATAAAATGTAAATACTCAGTAGGTGCAACCATGGTGCATGAAATCAATATCAAGAAACTCATTCATCAAAACTCAAATCCAAGAGATATAAAAGCGTGATACTCGGATCACAAACGCAAATCGCTACAAATGACATCGAGGTACACCTCCTACAATGTCGAAAAATATCGGTGTGCCCAAAACTGGTAGAGCAAGAACATCCGCCTGCTTCCTACTCACGGTCTGGCGTCCTCTATCTCTTGGTTCTCATTTTCTCTGTGGATTACCAATCTCGCAATCCGTCGGCTCATCGGCCCGGTCAGGTGTGCTAACGGAAATGATTCCGCTCTGGCACTTCACTGGTCATCTCTCGGCCAATTATCATGATCACTCATAAAGCAGCACGTCACTGGCGTCGGCCTCTGTTCCTCTGAATACACATAACACAACTGATCCTCGGTGCAAAATCTTAGTGCAGCAGTGTCCTGGAAGGAACCTGCTTAGGTTCTCTTCTGATCTCGCCTATGCCGAACTATACGGAGGCTGGTACTCTTGCATAATCTTTTCTGGTTTTCTGGACATCTGCGTTCTCAGCACAGCATTTCCTCGGGAACTGGCCGTATCCCAATGCCTCAGTATACACTTCTGATCTCTAATCTCGACGAGGAGTAACCACAACTCGTTAACATCTCATACGAACCTCATGTTCCACTCGTCTTTATTATCGTCCGCTTCGACGTCACATCATGCTATTAGCGTACTGCAATTGTTCTCGGTTATAGTCAATCCGGAATCTCTCACACGGACTCGAATTTGCGAACTCGGTATCTTCATCACTCTGTACAGGATCTCTAGCCGAACACGTCCTCGTGAACTCGTCCCAACCATCGGAGGACTACTCAATACTAGTCCGTTCTCGATCAACTCACAACGCATCTGGGTGAGGTCCTCTATCTGAATCCGGTCCACTTACTGATCTCCTATTGGATCATCCGACGAACAACGTCATTTCTGGATCGATCTACTCTAGATCTGAGTAAGACTCTCCACACTAGAAATCTTCAACTCAACTAGGCCTGCGTCGGCGCATCAAATCTGAAGAATCGACTTCGTCTTTCAACTCAAGATAGACTAGCTATCATCTATCGCATCTCTGCCTGGAAGCTCCAGCGATCTCAGGTCGTAAACTGTGGAAGCGACATCCCGTCAATCTCAGCAACAGCTGGGTCATCTGTCTGCAAGGTAGACGACATCATAAATTCTGAGGTTGGCTGTACATCAACAGTCCTCTCACAATCCGGCAGCCTCTAACAATGGCTCGATCATCCGGTGAAAAACCGAACACTCGCCTCAAACAAGAGGTCACAACACGAACACTACATCGAGACGTTCCTATGTCATCAGAAAACACGATGGTCAGTCCTCGTCCATGACGATCTCGCCCTGACCGCATCACTAGCAACAGCTCAATCTGCGCTCAAACCATGGTGACAGGAACCTCAAGCATGTATCGATGAAGGCAGATCAAAGGAATGAAAGGAATCAACAGATCCATAATGGATACATGATCATACGGAGGAACAGAATCAGTGAGAGTATGATCATGGAAACAAATAGAATCAAGGATCTCAAATGGATGTATGATCAAGGGAACGAATAGAATCATAGATCTCAGAATATGTACATCCTAAGGTTTCTTAAGTGGAGTATCGTATCGTAAATATGCCGCGGAACATACGTACGATATGTCACTCTACTCAAGCTACCTACTCCATCAATCAGGGTCAACCTATGAAACGAAAGTTCGGGTTTAATACCCCCCTGTTCAAGTCTAAGTTCCGTAAGGTCAAGCATAGGTTCTGAAATATATATACGCCCTAGACTCCGCATAGTCAAACATAGACTCGAACCAAGGTTAAACCTAGCGCTTTGATACCAACTTTGTCACGACCCGAAATTATTCTCGTGACTGGCACATAAATCATGCAACGTCTAAAGGTGTAACGTAATTCAAGTAAGCCGAAACCCAGAAATCTAAACCTTTTTAAGAAAATAAAAGAGGTGAAGTTTGAAATAAAGTTATGATGAAATCAAATGTTTTCTTAAATGCATAGAAAAGGGGACCTGAAAAATGCAAGTTGATTTACTAGTTGAAAAACATGTTTCGTCTTTTAAAAATTTGGGCAACACCTCCTTTGTATATTTTGATCCAAAACCACAAATACATGATAATATAAAAGGCTTCCCCAAGCGGGAGCTAGCTCTTCGCCAATCGGTGGATTCACAACCACGCAAGTAATAAAACAAGTATACGACGCCCAACGGCGAAGATCCACCCAAAAATAATGAATAAAGCAAGACATCAACCCACCAAGCAAACATAAACCTTCACTCTAAGTCTCGCAAACACAAGTCTCACTAAGTCTTACTAATTATACAAATACTAGTTCTGATTTGATGGAGTTAAATAGATACAACAGGAATAATAAATTCAAGAGGGGTACGATCCAACATGTACCACCTACCAAGGAAAAACACCCGAATGCAGCTATGTGCCAGCGATACCGCTACTGATCCATGCGGTCAACCTGCAAGAACTGTGGCACAACGGGGGTGAGTTTCCAATTCGTGAGTAGAAAACATCATCAGGTAGAAATCGAATAAACAACGACACCTAGGTCAATTATATCATAAAGGTAATACTATGATATCTAGGGTGACCGTAACTGCATATGTACCAACAATATACTCAATGCCTATGTGCATGTGGATATCATCCAACCGCATAATCAATGCCCGTATGCATGTGGATCTCCTCCACGTGTCAACCAATGACACAACAATATCATGCATGTAAATATCATAAAAGCATATGCATGAAGGTATGAGGATATAAATCGACGTGTGTCCCTCGTGACACATCAAAATCATGGAACCTGAGTGTCTAGCATCGACACTCGAAACATCATGAAACTCGCGTCCAGCATCGACACGTAAATCCTCATATCTTGACTTCATCTTCGGGATCAACCCGAGGGCTCCGGCAGAACGGGTCGGCCCATATCCATCTCACAACTCCGGTCGGTATCCTCCGGATAACCGCCGAGTTCAAATACTATCACCGGTAGGTAGTACTCACCCTGCCAGGCTCATTGTCTACACCACAAAAACTATTTCTCGTCCCGGGGAACCATATCGGGCCCACCATGAACCCGCAAACGGATCATCCACCTCCTCGAATTGGGTTTCTATCACACGTCTCAGAACCGAGAAAACACATGGTGGACGCACTGAAATATCATATCAAGAGAAACCGGGTTTTTAAAACAATACATACTTTCTTTTGAAATAGCCACGGTTCTCAAATCCAGAAATCTCATGAAAACAGCATATCTCAATGCGTATAATCGTATAGCATGATGTATGCGACATATAACAGAATGTAAGCATATCCGTATATCATGCAACAGGAAACAGTGATGTGAACATAGCAAGTAAATCATGCAAAGAATCATATCATGATGCAGCAATTCTACTGTGTAGGTGACATAGTAATTATCGATGATGAAGTGTGTGAGTCGGCCAATCTGTGTAAATGTAGCATACGCATCATCGATAATGGTGTAGGTGTACTAGCAGAGGTATATGGAATGCAATGAGAATGACATGAACATAGCATAAGTAAATCGTCAGCTAAATATTATAAGGTATACGTATCTAACATGACCGAGTCGGTGAATCTATCAATCGGCATCCCGCCTCACAACATCATGTAGGGTAATTCATCTTACGGCGGCATTAAACAATTATGGATCCTATCAACCTATATGACAATGAAGGTACGGACCTGACGTCTCGTACGACTTATCACTCATTATTCACAACATTATATATATCTATATACCTATATACCAGGTCACATCCGTAACAATCTAATATTAGCGGACCGGCAAAGGTATAAATCATCTCATATCGACTCGCATCCGTATACCAACATATCAATCAAGTCATCATATCACATCGTATATCCTTTTCATCGCATTAAGTCATCTTTCAACAAGTCAGTTTTATACATACATTCTACCTTATACATCAAAAGTCATGTTACTCTAAAACTCATACCTATTCTAGTGCAACTTCAAATCTATAAGTCGAGATTCACATTCACTTTTCAAATCCCTAAGCTTTCATCTCATATCTCAATATATATATATATGTATAAATATATATATATATATATATGTATATATATATATATATTTATATATATATAAATATATATATATATACATATATATATATATAAATATATATATATATATACATATATATATATATAAATATATATATATATATACATATATATATATATATTTATTTATATATATATCATCTCTAACTATCTTTTTAACCATATCCCTAGTTCTCAAATCTAGGTTTCTACGACTGTATCCTATAGATCGGTTTCCATTTATAATTTGCGGGGGTGTTATACGCCATCCACCCGACTTCCCCTGTAGATATAGATCTACTCGCATTGATCCTTTCTTGTCGAAGTCGATGACGCCATGCTCCGTCGCCTCGGAATCCACACGAAGGTACCTACAATAATACATAATCGCAATCTCTATTAAAATCAAGTTCGGAAAACCAATACGGCACACGGTGCGCTCATTGGTTAGAACATATAGCCTACGCATGCAAAACAATCAAACAACCCTTGTTGTTGACGTACAGACGCCCGACAACAAAATACAACATCGATATCAAAACCCAAGTTAATAAATCGAAAATACCAAATGCAGCAACGAAGGAAATCACTCCCAGATTTCACCCTAGGACAAATTAGGGAATTTTGCATATAGGGTTGCCGTAGATATCATCTAACAAAGCCATGGTCCAAAATTCAACACGTTTCCTCACAACATGGCTGTAAATTGAGGCCCAAATCAATAAATCTGCGTCCAGAAAATGAGGGGAGGGGCTCAGGTTACAAGGGGTGATTCATGGTTGCCTGCACGTCTCACTGTAAAGGGAACTTAATTTATAGAGGTCTCGGGTCATTCCAGATTCCCATATACCATCAAAATCTGTCACAAATCCGATGTCGGGAAATTCTAAATCCGTTTATTGGTTTCTAATCCGGGTCTAGGCCAGTAGAAACACCGCTCAAGTCTTGTAACAGCCCCTAAACATCACCAATTCCACACCATCACCCAAACCCTTCTCTTGGGAATTCCAAATATCACAATCTAAATCGATTTAACTCTAAACTACTATATGATGCTAAGAAACTAAAAACTAAACTAAATGAAAGGAATTATACCTCATTTGGGCAACTCAAGAAAAACCCTAGCTTCCTAAAGTCTTCAAAATCCAACTTTGCAAGGTCCAATGTGTAGAGGATGAAGTGGGAATCGTTTTTAATGAAGGGAGTATAGGGTTTAGATGAAGATTTTGAGATGAATCTTGGGGGTGAAGGTGGAGAGAAATGAGGAGGAAGAAGGAGTTGAAGAAAAGATATGGGAGGAATAATGGCAGCCCTCTCTCTCTCTCATACCCTCACTCTCTCTTATTCTCATCCCTCTCAAGTCCATGCTTCCCACTCTCTCTCTCCAATCATTCTCTTTTTAACCATCTCTTTATTTTTAAAACCAAATCACATAATACCCCAAAACAACACAAGGAAACAACATGTAATCAAAATGCGACATGACACGGTGCACTAACCATGGAAAACTGTAGAAACACGGATTTGGCTTAATCGCGATTAGCAGTGCACTAATCGGTTTTTTTTATTTAAACTGTATATAATAAATTTAAAAATGGCCAAATCCAATAAATATCTTTTTAAATTAATAAATCATTTTAATCTCCACTTATTTCGCAATTATTGGTATATATTTATACCATTTTACGAAAACCCCAATTTCGTATATCGGGTAGTTTTCGCGAAATATCTTATTTTAATATTAAATTCCAAAATTAATATTTTATATTTTCTGAAATGTTATAATGAAGTAGGAATTTTGCTCACTTTATAATTCTTTTTCTCACTATATTTCTTCACTTCCTCAAGAGCTAGAGAGCTTTGCTCTTGATGAAGATGAAGATGAAGAGATAATATTGTGAGAGAGTGAATGGCAACTATGGGTGAGAAAATATCTCATATAACCCTTGTAGGGACATAACCATGGTTTTAGATAATGGTTAGGTTAATAAATATCTATGGAAAAACAAAATTGGTGGACAAAGTCAATGGTCATCACAAGCTTCTCCAAGCTTCTAACCATGACAAAATTCCACTCAATTTTGAATTACTTAAATAGATAAAAACCTTAATATTATCTGAAGTATGGTGTAAGTCTCATACACCCATGTTGCCTGTATAATTAAGCATGACACAATAATATATATCACATATATATTAAGTGTTCAATAGTGATTAAAAGAAATGCACAAGTGAGCTAATATTAGTTAATGTAAACTAGTATATCAAATATACAATTATACATTAAATTATCAAATCAACACTTGATTCAATAATCCGGCTATATCACATATAAAAGACTAATATCATATGTATCAACTTATCGAATCAACACTTGATTCGATAACCCGGCTATATCACATATAACCGACCGATACCAATATCGCGAGAATATAATACGGTATCACATACTCGTATTAATCTCGGTCCAGCACATATCACATACTACTTTGTTTCCCCTGAGCCAAGAAACCCCTGTGTAGGACTATAAAGACCCGTCAATACGCCGGCAGTAGGTGATGATCATATCTGTCACACACAAGCCGTCAGCGGTACTAGCTGGACGTAACGGTTACCCGTGTATTGATCGATCAGAAGATCAACAAGCAAGCCTGCTCATACTCCTGTAAAAGCTGTCAGTAACACTACCGTACAGTCCGGTCTCTTCGTCTGATATGTCGCATATCCAGTCTAGTAGTGGTAAACATTAGACCCCAGTAACCGATAAGTCATGGCGAAGTGAGGCTCATAACGGGTCGAGAAACTACTAATAACACTTACCAGTAGATCTCCATATCAGCCCTGGCCAGGGACTTCCTGTTATAGCCAATCGAGCACATCGCAACATCAACCCTCAATACCGGGAGAGACGAAACCCTTCCGATCGCTCATTGCCTTCATGTGATTCAGGACTGTACCCAAAAGCCACCGTTTTGCACGTTCTCTAGAAAGTGGTATGGTGGAAATCAAAGCACAGTGGCAATCACACAAGACTCTATGACGATCTCGGGTCTACAGACTAACCTTTACCAGTGTCATTGATCAGTCGAAAATATTGCATTTTTAACACATCAATTTCGCTACTATTTGCAATCATCTAAAGGTGTTCGGTTTGAATATAGCACATATTAGCAATTCTTCTGTAAAATACCAAATAACATGTGTTATAGATTATAACCGGCATTTTGAGGGAAATTGAGTGTTTATTATTGCACACATGATCTTTTGTATATCAAACACTTGTCTCGAGATTGTGTGCAGGAAATTCCAGGAAAATGAGCCTGAATCATAAAAGTGCTGATAAAAATACGCCAAGTCCAAGACTTGTGATCTGGCAGTGAAAAACAAAGTATAAAAATATTCCAGATATAAAATAAGTCCCTAAGGATCAGCACTAATTCAGCCTGGAAGTTTCATGCATTAATTCTACCAAACGGCCGCGGATCCGCGGCCGAATGGGCCGATCCGCCGCGGATCTGCGGCCGCGTTAACTCATCAAAGGTAGAACACTTTTTCCATGCTTCTCTTTCAATAGCCATACTTCTTCAAGACACTTCAGTCTCCAGAGATCTCTAGAAGCTTCTCCTCTAACCGCCAAGCTTCTTGTGCAAGCCTAATACCTACCAAGCTTCTCAAGCAAGCTAGCTAACTACATTAAACTAGAAGCTTCCTTCATAACTACCAAGCTTCTTAGGGAAGCTAAACCTAGCTTAGCTTCTAAAGGAAGCTAGATCAAGCTTCTAGGGGAAGCTAAATGAGAAGACTATAAAAAGGGACCCAAGGGCATCATTGGGAGGTTGTTGAAAATTGAGCCAAAATTCCGCAAGTTGAGTGACACAACTTGCTACTCAAAACCCTAGCCCGAATTCAAATTCCAAAGCCAAATCAAGATTCATCGAGTACCAAATCAAGCAAGAATCCAACGAGCCTTTTGAAGAAACGTCGATCTTCATCCGAGCAAGTGATCCACGACGATCCGCGACTCACGAAGACGATGCGAAGCTAATTCGACGATCGAGTTCTCTCCTCAATTCTTGTAGTCTTTGAGTGAATTGTAACAAAACGTTGAATAATAAAAGGTGAAATTTCTTGATCTTGCTTTTCTTTATATTTAAGCATTATGAAGAGTTCTCAATTCTTGATTGTTTTCTTTTTCATGATGTTTGAGTGAAAACTCCGCTTGTGGAGGAATCGAGAAAATTGATAGATGATGATGATTAAATTCTTGAACGATTCTTAAGTCTTATGAGTTTTGTAAACTCTAGAAAATTGAATCATCGACAATCTAGTTTCGAGCGAGATGCTTTCTTGAATGTTTTCGCTCTAAATTAGAGATCAACGATTGATGATTGAATTTCCTAGAGGCTAGAATTTGAATGCTAATCAACGAAAGGATAAGGGATGATGATGAAGAAACCCTAGTTTCTTCAAGAGATCCCTAAACCTCGTTGATCGTCATCGATCTAGCAACAAATCATCAATAGATAAGAATTTGTAATCATAATTCTTCATCATCACTAACGATTGGATCGATTCGTACGAGCCTCTTTACAAATCTTGATAACTCATTCGATTTGGATATCATCTTGAAAATTCTTGATTCTTGATCTTTATTTTCTTGATAATGCTTGAAATTAAATTTCATAATTCTTGAACAATTTTCTTTTATCCTTTAATTTTCAACTCAACTAAAACAATTACGATCAAATCTCACTTTCCCTGTGGACGATCCGCACTCGCTAACGAACCTACAATTGACACCTTTATTGATTGCGGTTTACAAATTTCTTTGGTTGTGATCTTTACACTTTTCTAAACATGACATCGAAATCGATTATCAATCAAATGGCGCCGTTGCCGGGGATCGTGTGCTAATTTGTTCGTTTTTGTAATTTGAGTTGAAAGATTCATTACTCCATCAGAATTTTTAGATCAAAATTCGCACAAGCGCTTAACGATTTGTATTGATTTTTGCGAGGGAATCTGGAATCTTTGGAGCGAGAGGAAAAATTTTCAGAACATTTCAAAAAGGTCAGAGAGGCAACAAGAGCAATTTCTAAAATTTTTGTGCAGGGATCACATTAGGACGCAGCGAAACCGCGGTCGTTGGTGCATTCTTGCGGTGGAATAGCGGTGACTTTAGGGTTTCAGTGCACGAAAATTTTTAGGTCCACTTCTGTCTTTCTTATCTCCTCCCTGCTCTGTTCCATTAACCAATTTCTGCAGGATTCTTTGCAAAAATTCACAGCGCCGCAAAACGAAAAATTGTTGCGTGTTTGATCTTGGTTGTTTGCATTTTTAATACGGAAATTAAGGGGCAAAGACCAAATTCAGATTAGGTGGGAATTTCATTACCCTTCCTAAGCCCCAAAAATCACAAAATTGCATCCGCATTACCCTCATTAACTAAAAAGATCTAGATATGACTCTAAGGACCGTCGCGCTCACTTAGGACAGAAGGAGGTCGTGGGTAATCTATTGCTTATCCGCGTTTCTTTTGTGGTGTCTAAGGCAAGTGTGTCTAAGGCAAGTGGTTACTTAATTAGGCCCACTACTTACGTAGTGGAGAACCTCCCACTTACCTGGCACTTACCTAGCCACAGGAGGTTCAAATAGGTAGTAGAGGATGGATCTTGCGACCTGTCTTCTGGAAGTCTAGGAGCGGTCTAGAGACTTGACCTAGGTGACCACTAGATTTAGGGTTGCTTGAGCATTATTTGTGATTTGTCTTTTTCAAAAATCCGTATCTTTTTCAAAACCAAACACCAAACTTATCTTTTCCCTAATTATCACTTAACGCTGCCACTTGTGCTAAACCATTTAGTGCATGCTCGGCTGGACACGGGATTCTAGTGCCCGTCTTGTCCGCATTCCTTCTATCGACTCCGAAGTCGGTATTTCTACGTCTACTTCTTATTTACCCACTACCACACCCACTTCGATGGACGGTTCTCCATCGAACTTCTTTAACACTACACTGCCACCGTCTGCTGGTGCGCAGAATCCACCCCGCATCTCTCTCCAAGAGAGATGCTATCCTATGCGAGGTCCTCTTTCGACCTGTCTCACCATTCCACCAGCCAATAGGAACAATTTTGAAATCAAACCCCAATACATCAATCTTCTACCTAAATATCACGGTCTCGATTCTGAAGACGCATATGTCTTTATTACCAAATTTGAAAATGTATGCGGTATGATGGGTGCTTCACAGCTTTCCGTGGATGCTATGCGTCTATGTCTTCTCCCATTTACTTTGTGTGATATAGCCGAGAAGTGGCTTTATAACACAGCCGCACATTCTATTTCAAACTGGGGAGAATTCATAACAGCTTTCCTAAAGAAATTCTACCCCAATCATAAAACAGCTCGAGTCCGTAGCGAAATAAATCAATTTACCCAGCTTCCAAATGAACCATTCTCGAAGTGTTTTGAACGCTTCATGGATCTGTTCGTTCAATGTCCACATCACGGAATTCCTAGATGTGATCTGTGCAGAATCATATATGAGGGCATTAATCCTACCATAAAACAGACCCTTGAATCCATGTGTCAAGGCACCTTCATGACTAAAGATGATGGTGAAGCCTGGAGATTCTTAGAAGATTTCGCTGAAAAATCTTTACAGTGGGAGAGTGTAAGTCAACCATCGTCTAGGGGTGGTAATCAATAATCTGATGTTTCCATAGGAGTTAGAGCTGAAATGTCAGCAATGCAAAAGAAACTCGAAGCTATGGAAAATAAATTTTTAGCAGCCGCCCTAAATCAGATGTCACTCTGCAAAACTGTCTGTGGATGCTTTTCTGATCCATCACATCTTACGGAAGAATATCCATTGAATTCTCCGTTTCAAGGTCAAGAGCATACCAATGCTGCTTTCGAACAAAGACCTAGATACGATCCGTATTCTTCCACTTATAATCATGGTTGGAGGAATCACCTTAACTTTGCTTGGAACCAATCACAAACTCAAAACACGGTTCTAAATCAAAACAATTTCCAAAGGGCTCCTCCACCATAACAGCAACCACTTCAATTGAGTCAGCACCCCTGTCAATCACAAAACTTTCAAAATCCGGTCAATACTTCTTCACCGCACAACAATTCTTTGCAATTGACCGATACTGATAACTCCTCTTCACTCGAACAAACCATGAATTTGCTTCTGAAAAATTTCATGCAAATGTCGGCTTAATTTAGGTCTTCCTTCGATAAATTCCAGAAAAACTCTGACTCCCAGAGTGAGAATATTAAATCGATGGGAGAACAAATTGCCCGTATAAATGCTGAATTGAGTGCTAGAGAAAAAGGGAAACTTCCAGCTCAACCTTTACCCAATCCTGGCTATTCACATCATGTGAACGCTATCACCACGTTGAGATCTGGAAGAATGCTTGACTACCAAGTTGGGGAAGAGATTGATAATATGAAGAATTAATCGATGATACCCCGGCTGAGACTTTTCCGTCCACATCTGCTTCTACTTCTAACCCCAGTTCGTCTACCCCTCCATTTTCTTCCGAGCCTATTCTCCGTTTTCTCCAAGGCTCGAACCCTCAGCACACCTCTTCTAGTCCACCAGAGACGATCCCCACTACTATTCTTAGATCGTTCCTACCCACACGATCTTCTCCAATGTTGGACCACGATCTTATTGCTAAAGCTCCTTATCCGAATCGGTTAAGGGGAAACAGACCAAGTCCGCAAATGGAGAAGATCACTGAAATCTTTAAACTGGTTAACATCAACATCCCTCTTCTAGATGCAATACAACAAGTCCCCGCTTATGCGAAAATTCTCAAGGACTTGTGCACTAGAAAGTGGAAGACTCAAGTGCCAAAGAAGGTATTCATGTCAAAAACTGTAGACACAAATTTTCCCCAACAATTACCTAGGAAACGTAAGGATCCTGGCTATCCTACTATTTCTGTTTCTATTGGGGATAAACACATTAACCGTGCTCTACTTGATCTTGGCGCAAGTGTTAACCTACTTCCTTTCTCAGTTTATGAGCATTTAGGGATCGGAGAGTTGAAACCAGCTCACAGCACTCTCGAAATGGCAGACCGTTCAATCACCAAACCTAGGGGTGAACTAGAGGATGTGTTTATAAAAATCGGGGAATTCGTATTCCCTTTGGACTTTATTATACTTGATACACAGCCTGTAACAAACCCACGGAATCAAATTCCGGTGATTCTTGGTCGCCCCTTTTTGGCCACTTCCAATGCTATAATCAACTGTCGTAATGGCTCTATGACCCTATCCTTCGGGAAGATGTCAATTGAGCTGAACATTTACAAATGGGAAGTGTACCCTCCGAACCTACTGCTAGGGTTTGTTCTGTCAAATTAATGGATGTCGACAGCAGCGAATTTGATCAGCCTCATGATACCGATCTAGACTCTTTTCATATGTTGTTGTTTGACCCAACTATGTATCATATATATACGGACTCTTCCGCCGAGTTGTCCGGGTCAACAACTAACACTGATTATGAACCGTTTTTGGAGTCTGAAGATCATCCCGTGCTTTTTGATGACATTATTCTTCGTGGTATCGATGAGAGTTTTGATGAAATTTTCGCTGATGAACTCGCATTTTTAAAAGACACGGGTATTGTGATGAATCCACCTCAATACAAATAAATTGAACCTCCACCCCTTCTTCTGGACTATAAAGAGAATGCGAGTAATCCATCACAATCACTGTGTCGTCTCTCAAAAACGAGACGCAAACACATTCTTTCACACCACTTATCTTTTCCCCACTTCTTCTTGGCACTTTTCAACTTGTTCTTTCACCAACCGGTGCACTACACGGATAAAATTTTCGAATGGTTGGTGTTGAAGTTCGGTCTTTGCAAAGCTTGGCATGACCAGCAATTTTTACCCCCTCTTGTAATTTTCAAAGCTTAACATTGTTTAACTCAAGTTTGGGGGGGGGATAATCTGGCTCTTGAAAATAAAATTTTTACTCAAAATGGTGAGCCAAAAGAATATGTTTGGGGGAGGATTTTCACGATCATATTTATTGCCCCCATTAATAAATTTCCTCCCAGGCTTACAGGTTTTTGTGATCCAGCGGATGGCAACAGTGAGGACACTGTTGAAAACAAGTTTGGGGGAGGTTTGTGTTTATTTTCGCATCCTTTTGCATCATACTTTGCATAAGCACAAAACTTTTAAAAACATATAAAAATTTAAAAATATTTTCAAAAGATAAAAATATTTAATATTTAATTTGATAATAAAAGATTAGATAGAGAAAAAAATTACATCCAAAAAATTGGAAAAATTTAAGAAAACCAAGAAAATTAAAAGTTTTCTTAAACAAACTAGTAATAAGTAGTTATGAGCCGTTGTCACAAGGGTTAGTAAGATGAAGGAAGTCACTAATCTGAGAATAAAAATAAGTCTGAAAAATAGTTCCTATTCTGGAACCCAAACATTTGAACGTTGATACCCTACTATATGCACTTACAAACATCTTGAAGCTCGGGATAGTAGAGGATACCTAGAAATGCTCTTGTCTAAAAGCCAAAGTATGAAGGAAATAAAAAAATGAATAAAATATAAAATGGTGTTAAGAAAAAAATGAACACTGGTTTTTTTATCGCCAAGGCAGCAATAAAAAAATATAGCGAGCGTGCTTCATTACCTAGTGCCTTAGACCAACTGGTCTGGGAGTCACTACTAAGCCATAGGTGGTGCAAGACGAGGAAAATACTAATACACCTAATAAGCAAGAACATGAGTAATCGGTCGGTTAGTACCTCAAGAAGTATTAACGGTCGCATGAAAATGTGTGAGCAAATCCATCTAAATATTCATCAAATTAAAAAGTACTGAGGCAGATGGACAAGAGTATGATAGCTTGAATTGAATTCTCCGAGTGTAGGGATGTCATTTACACACACGTAGGGGTATATGATCGATGTTTGGAAGAAAGATAGGAATGAAGAATAAGATGATGTTTTATTGAGGGATGATGTGATTTCTAACATCTTTTCATGACTATTAAGATAGGGCTCATGACAACCGAAAAGCTAGCATAGTTGGAAACTCTAATTTTCAAAGTCGTTCTTTTACAATTCTTATCTTTATATATAACTTTTTCGGTCTTCCTTTTATTATGGGATTTTGTGGGTGCAATCCGCTGAAAACCCTCAGGAGAGAACACTCCTCCTACTAGGGACACCTAGAAGTTTAAAAGCTTGTTGCACGTGCTCAGAAGAATCGTGTTGCCTACGAAAGTGTGCTAGTTAGTTTTTCTTTTTTTTTATTTTCTCCTTCTCTTTCTAATAAAACAACTTTGCTCGAGACGACCAAAATTTAGTTTGGGGGAATTTGATCAGTCGAAAATATTGCATTTTTAATACATCAATTTCCCTACTATTTGCAATCATCTAAAGGTGTTCGGTATGAATATAGCACATATTAGCAATTCTTTTGTAAAATACCTAATAACATGTGTTATAGATTATAACCGGCATTTTGAGGGAAATTGAGTGTTTATTATTGCTCGCATGATCTTTTGTATATCAAACACTTGTCTCGAGATTGTGTGCAGGAAATTCCAGGAAAAAGATCCGGAATCATAAAAGTGATGATAAAAATACGCCAAGACCAAGACTTGTGATCTGGAAGTGAACAAGAAAGTATAAAACAATCCCAGATATAAAATAAGTCCCTAAGGATCAGCATTAATTCAGCCTGGATGATTCATACATTAATTCTACCAAACGGCCGCGGATCCGCGGCTGAATGGGCCGATCCGCCGCGGATCCTCGCCCGCGTTAACTCATCAAAAGCAGAAAAGTTTTTTGTCACGACCCAAAGTTTGGCCCGTGACCGGCACTTAACCACGTAACGTCTACAGGCGTAACGTGACTAAGGGAACCGGAAACCCAGAAAACAAACCAGTGAAAGTAAAGAGTGTAATAAGAATTAAATGAAAACACCAACTAATATGATAAGAAATCTAAGTAAACAATCCCAAGATAACAATATACGACGCTGTGGCGAAGCTCAAGATCCACAAGTGGGAACATCACAGATAGCATAAAAACTGTATAAGAAAAGTCGGCTCACAACGAGCACGACACCAGAACACAAATAAGGTACAACATCGTCCTCACACTGTCTCTAAGTCAAATACATACATGGTAGATGGAGAATACTAGATACAACAATGTACATACAGAAAGATAAACAGATACCGCACAAAACCCACCTATCAGCAAAAGAGCTAGTACACCAACTATGGGGGTATCTGTGTCAAAAGATGCAACCGCAGCCTGCCGCGACTACTCCGAAGGGCAACCTGCAAACACTGTGGCACAACGGGGGTGAGTTGCCAACTCGTGAATAGAGATAACATATAAAGGTAATCGCGAGCATACACGTACTACGCTACTCTATCAGGTAATGTAACTACAGGATGAGGTACAAATACTCTATCAGGTAATTTAACTACAGGATGATGTACAAATACTCTATCAGGTAATGTAACTACAGGATGAGGTACAAATACTCTATCAGGTAATGTAACTACAGGATGAGGTACAAATACTCTATCAGGTAATGTAACTACAGGATGAGGTACAAATGATAAATGCTGAGCAGGGGAAATATAGTATCTACACGGAACGTCGACATGGGATATATGTATATCGGTGTCCATCAGTACACCCAGATCCCCCAAGTAGCTCAGACGCCGGCACCCCATCGGCCCTCGAATCCTGTACACCTCTGAGAGTCCCGAGTGCCCAACATCGGCACCCAAATATCATAAATACTCGTGTCCAGCATCGACACGCAAATCCTCATCCATCAGGCCCCGTCAGTCCGGGTCACCCACATCCATCTATAGACTCTGATCAGTATACTCCGGATAACTATCAGGTCCAACCAATCACCGGTAGGTAGTGGTCCCTCTGCCAGGCTCACCGTCTACTGCACAGCGAAACCGTTCTCGCCCCGGGGTACCATACCGGGTCCACCATGTACCCGTAATCGGCCTCAACCGCCTCCTCGATTCGGGTTTCCATATATCACTCTAGCACCGAGAAAACACATGGTGGACGCACCGAAATATCATATCAAGGGAACCGGGTTTTTAAATGATTACATATTTGAAATAGCCACGGTTCCCAAATCCAGAAATCACATATAATCCAAACAAATACAAGTCAATGATCCGATATGATACGTGCGTCAAATGTAAATATCCGGTCAAGTTACATATAGATAAGTTACAAGATAATAATCCGATGTAACATATGCATCAGGCATGAATATCAAATCATGTCATATATAATGAACTAGAATGCAATGATCCGATGTGATATAAGCATCAAGTATGAATATATGGTCATGTCAAAAATAGATGAACTAGAATGCTATGATCCGATGTGATATAGGCATCAAGTATGAATATATGGTCATGTCACAAATAGATGAACTACAATGCAATGATCCGATGTGATGTAGGCATCAAGTATGAATATATGGTCATGTCACAAATAGATGAACTACAATGCAATGATCCGATATGGTATAGGCATCAAGTATGAATATATGGTCATGTCACGAATAGATGAACTACAATGAAATGATCCGATGTGATATAGGCATCAAGTATGAATATATGGTCATGTCACGAATAGATGAACTACAATGCAATGATCCGATGTGATATAGGCACCAAGTATGAATATATGGTCATGTCACAAATAGATGAACTACAATGCAATGATCCGATGTGATGTAGGCATCAAGTATGAATATATGGTCATGTCACAAATAGATGAACTAGAATGCTATGATCCGATGTGATATAGGCATCAAGTATGAATATATGGTCATGTCACAAATAGATGAACTACAATGCAATGATCCGATGTGATGTAGGCATCAAGTATGAATATATGGTCATGTCACAAATAGATGAACTACAATGCAATGATCCGATGTGATGTAGGCATCAAGTATGAATATATGGTCATGTCACAAATAGATGAACTAGAATGCTATGATCCGATGTGAGGTGTGTAGAAGGTATGCAATGCACTAGCTAGTAACCATGAACATGCAATATATATATGGAACACTATAAGGTCCTATCTGCCCTGACGTAGAACGCCATGCGGGCGATATCCCCGTAGATGTGAAATCTACTCACCGTAGTCTCTCGCTAGGTGTAGCCAACAACCTGCTTCCCTTTCTTCACTGCGTCCGCCGTACTCGCCTGCGAACCTAGAATTACACAATATATCATATGTGAGCTCGAAATCACACAAACGCGACAATAAAGCCGAACTAATAACTCGTGTCGCGAACCAAGCGCGCGTGTGCGCGATACGCTAAAACGTGTGGTTACGCGTCTGAAATCACTCCGACGCGTCGCGATACGCAGAAACCCAAAACCCACACACACGTAACACGCGTGTCGCGAAAGGTTGAAAATACGGGAAAAATAGGTATTCTACCCCAGATTTTGATACAGGAAAGATATTGAAAATATATATATACCAAAATAACCTACATATAAGCAGAGACCCACACACCCAAACCCCAACCCAAATCTCCCCAGTCTGGCCGCAATTTACGGCCATAATGCCATTTTTGGCGGCCAGACTTAGGAATTGGGTCCCCAGGTTTGGTCGGTGCACTCCATACCATACATACATGCTAAATCAATCACTAGATTTGTTCTGAAAAGTCTCGGATAGCAGCAGATTCTTACAGTGTCTAAAATCAGTTCAAAACACACATTTTGCACAAAAATGGAACTTTATGGTATTTTGATGAAATCTGAAACAAACCTAGGTCTAATCACTCACCAATAACTTGTTAATAAGCTAATCAAGCCACAACAACATAAGTTTTAACTTATTACACAAAAACCCCCTTCAAAAGCACTAAAAGGCACAAAAAAGTGATATTTCTAAACTAAACATGCAAGTTATGGAAATTGGGTGCTAGGATTAGGATTTATACCTTAAATTGACCTTAAAACACCAAGGGTTCCAGCTCTTCTCTCAGTTGTGCAGGTTTGCCCAAGAACACCTCAAAAACCTCAAGTTTTCATGGTTTAATGAAGGAAAAAGCATTGATGGTGTAGGGTTTTTGGTGTAGGGTTCAAGAGGAAATGAAAAGGGGAGAAAAGAGGAAGAAAGAAGTGTGGTTTCTGGTGAATTTCTGCAGGAGGTGCAGAAATGATTGAAAGAGAGAGAGAAGAGAGAAGAAAAGGTCAAGAAAAGTCAAATGTTTCACCTAACACCATGCCTTCTTGTTTTACTTGGACTTTGAATTATATAATGGGTTTAGATATGAATAAAAATCAATGGTTTATGCAAAGGATTAAATGGTGGGAAAAGAGTTTGCAACCATGCATATGAAGGGTTAACAAGTTGCAAGAAAAGTCTAAGTATGCAAGGTGTACACAAGCACAAGACCTATCCCAAGATGCATACACACTACCAATAACAACTATAAATCCTACGCACACACAAACATAAAAACATGCACGACTTCTAATTATCACCAACACCAAACAAACGGGAAAATCAAAGTGTTACAATCTACCCCCCTTAAGGAAATTCGGTCCCCGAATTTAAAAATCTAACCCATACGCACCTTCAAAAAGATGGGGATACCTCTTCCTCATCTCGCTCTCGGTCTCCCAAGTGACCTCCTCCCTGCTCTGTCCACGCCAAAGTACCTTGACGGACGGTATCTCCTTCGACCTCAATTTCTTCACTTGTCGATCCAAGATCATCACTGGCTGCTCTGCATAGGAAAGATCGCGCTCAAGCTGGATCGTCGGGTGCTGAATCGCATGCGAAGGATCATGAAGATATCGGCGGAGCATCGAAACGTGAAATACGGGGTGCACGTCTGGAAAACTGGGCGGAAGGGCTAATCGATACGCAACTGCACCGATACGCTCAAGGATCTCGAAGGGGCCTACATATCTGGGACTAATCTTCCCCTTCCTCCCAAATCTCATCACGCCCTTCATTGGGGAGACCCTCAAGAAAACATGATCACCAACAGAAAACTCAAGTCTGCGTCGACGATGGTCCGCATAAGATTTCTGCCTACTCTGGGCTGCTCTCATCCTATCGCGAATCAACTGGATCTTCGCTGTCGTCTCCTCAACGATCTGTGGCCCTAAAATACTGCTCTCACTGAGCTCTGTCCAACAAGTAGGCGACCTGCATTTCCTCCCATAAAGAGCCTCATACGGTGCCATCTGAATGGTCTCCTGGTAGCTGTTGTTGTAGGAGAACTCTACTAAGGGCAAATGATGATCCCAGCTACCTCCGAAGTCTAATACGCATGCTCTGAGCATGTCCTCGAGAGTCTGAATAGTCCGCTCTGACTGTCCGTCGGTCTGCGGATAGAATGCTGTGCTGAAACTCAAGCGAGTGCCCAGAGCCTCCTGAAGCCTCTGCCATAGCCGGCTGGTAAACTGGGTGCCTCTATCGGACACGATGCATGTCGGAACTCCGTGCAGTCGCACAATCTGATCAATGTAGACCTGGGCATACTGAGAAAATCCGAAAGTCGTCTTCACCGGTAGGAAGTGAGCCGCTTTCGTCAAACGATCCACGATCACCCAGATGGAGTCATACCCTCGACTAGTCCTGGGTAGACCCACAATGAAGTCCATAGATATCTGTTCCCATTTCCACTCCGGAATGGGTAATGGCTGTAGCTCTCCCGCGGGCCTCTGGTGCTCAGCCTTGTCTTGCTGACAAGTCAGGCATCTCGACACAAAATCTGCAATATCCCTCTTCATACCATCCCACCAGTAAACATCTCTCAGATCGTGGTACATCTTGGTGGAACCGGGATGAACACTATATACCGATCGATGTGCATCCTCAAGAATCTCGCGCCGCAATCCCTCAGCATCCGGTACGCACAGTCTAGCCCCAAATCGTAGTATCCCCTGATCGTCGATCACGAACTCGGAAAATCTGCCCTGTCCTATCTGTGTCCTGATCTCTGAACAGCGGTCATCACTGTGCTGTGCCTCGTATATACGGTCAAGCAACTGTGGGCGTGCACGAACATGCGCCATCTGACCCCCGATCGGCGTAAACTCAAACTGTACCCGGCTGTCGCATAAGATCTGCCAATCTGCCGACGACTGCCTCTGCACTGCGCTCACACAAGATAGACTACCCCCGGGCCTCCTGCTCAACGCATCTGCCACTACATTCGCCTTGCCCGGATGATATAAGATCTCACAATCGTAGTCCTTCACTAACTCCATCCATCGGCGCTGTCTAAGGTTCAGGTCTCGCTGCTGAAATATATATTTTAAGCTCTTGTGGTCGGTGAATATCTGGCACGACTCTCCATACAGATAATGTCGCCAGATCTTGAGTGCAAAGACCACCGCAGCCATCTCCAGATCATGAGTAGGGTAATTCTGTTCATGTTTCTTTAGTTGCCGTGAAGCATACGCAATCACCCTGTCGTGCTGCATCAAAACGCATCCCAGCCCTACTCGTGAAGCATCGCAGTAGACGCAAATCCGCCTGATCCTGAAGGCAAAGATAGCACTGGTGTCGTGGTCAGTAGAGCCCGTAACCGCTGGAAACTGTGCTCACACTCCTCCGTCCAATCAAAGTGAACTCCCTTCCGGGTCAACCCGGTCAATGGCGTAGCAATGCGAGAGAAGTCCTGCACAAATCGCCTGTAATAACCTGCCAGCCCTAGAAAGCTGCGAACCTCCGTCACTGACGTGGGTCTAGGCCAACTCCGAACTGCCTCTATCTTCCTCGGGTCGACACATATACCATCTCGTGTAATCACGTGCCCCAAGAAGTCTACGCTGTCTAGCCAGAAGGCACACTTGGAGAATTTGGCGAAAAGCTGATGCTCCCTCAAGGTCTGTAATGAGATCCGCAGGTGCTGCTCGTGCTCCTCTCTACTCCGAGAAAACACCAAGATATCGTCAATAAACACTATAATGAACAGGTCAAGATACGGCCGGAAAATACGGTTCATCATGTCCATAAATGCTGCTGGTGCGTTGGTGAGTCCGAACGACATCACCAAAAACTCATAATGGCCGTAACGTGTGCGGAAAGCCGTCCTAGGAATGTCCTCCTGTCGTACCCGCAGCTGATGGTAGCCTGATCGCAAATCGATCCTCGAAAAGTATCCTACCCCCTGAAGCTGGTCGAACAAATCGTCGATGCGTGGCAAAGGATATCGATTTCGCACTGTCACCTTGTTTAGCTGGCGGTAGTCAATACACAAACGCATGCTGCCGTCCTTCTTCTTGACGAACAAAACTGGAGCACCCCAAGGAGAAACACTGGGTCGAATAAGTCCCTTATCCAGCAAGTCCTGCAACTGACCCTTCAACTCTCTAAGTTCCGCCGGGGCCATCCGATAAGGCGGTACTGAAATGGGCCCCGTGCCAGGAACCATATCAATGCAGAAAGAAATGTCACGCTCGGGCGGTAGCCCAGGAAGCTCGTCAGGGAACACATCAGGGAACTCGCTAACCACCGGGACCTGATCCAGAGGAACCTCTGTAGCTCTAGTATCGCAAACATATGCGAGAAATCCCTGACATCCCTTCCGCAAAAGCTGTCCAGCGCGAACAGAAGAAATCACACAGTGAGGGGTGGCACTAAGGTCCCCCAACACAACAACAACCGACTCGCCGGGAAAACAAAATCGAACTGTCTTCTCGCGGCAGTCAACAGAAGCATAGCACGTGGCTAACCAATCCATGCCCAAGAGAACATCGAAGTCCAACATCTCAAGAAGGATCAAGTCGACCGGCAACTCTCTCTCGCTAATACGGACGGTACAGGATCGGAACACGTGCCTAGCAACAAACGACTCTCCCACAGGAGTAGTCACAACAAGCGGCTGGCCAAGCAAACCGGACTCTCTACCCAAACTCGGCACAAAGTGTGTGGATACGTACGAGTGCGTGGATCCGGGATCAAACAACACGTGTGCATCAACCGAACATACAGAGAGGATACCTGAGACCACCGCATTGGACGCCTGCGCGTCCTGATGCGTCAAAGCAAAAACCCGTGCCTGTCCTCCTCCTGCAACTGACTGTCCCCTGCCGGCCGCTGGCTGTCCTCTACCTCGGCCACCTCATCCTCTATGAACAAATCCTCCACGACCACGACCTCTCCGTGCATGCGTCTGATGCGGAGTAACAGCAGGTACTATCGGCAACGCCGTCTTGGGTGGTGAAGGTGGTAATGTAACATGCGGTGCTGCCGCCCCACTCCGGGGTACCTCGGGACAATCTCGCACACGATGATAGGAACTCCCGCAACGGTAACATCCTGATGACGGTCTCTGGCCCTCCTGGGGATAGGAGCTAAACAATCGGCCTCGTCTCGAATCTCTTCCACCTGCAAGGTGCCTGTCACGATGCTGGAATGGCCGTCTCTGCACTGACGTATCTGCACGAACTCTCTTCGGCCCTGGAACTGCCGAAGTCTCAGCAAGGCGCTCCTCTACTAATAATGCTGCATCTACTGCTGCTGCGTATGTCTCGTAATGCTGCGCGCTGATAGCAAGGAATAGTGGTGTAAGCAAGCCTCGGACAAATCTCTTAACTCGCAACTCCTCAGTAGCCACTAGGTACGGGGCATAGATAGCTAGCTCTGTGAACAGTACGTCGTACTCTGCTACTGACATCCCTGGTGTCTGGCGCAAGGACTCAAATCTGCGTGCTCGGGCATCCCTAACACTCTGAGGAAGAAAACGGGCAAGGAATAGCGCTACAAACTCGGTCCAGGTCATAGGAGGAAGACCTGCTGCTCTGCCCTTCTCAACCGAATCACACCACTTCTGTGCAAGACCCTCTAGGCGAAAGCTCGCTAACTCGACCCATCTTGCATCCGCGCATCTAAGTGAACGACATATACGGGCCATCTTATCAAGGAAGGACTGGGGGTCCTCGGCTGTGTCGGTGCCTGTGAAAGCCGGAGGCTTTAGCCTCATGAAGTCTGACAGCGATACCGTAATCACCTCTGTGGCTGCAGGGGCAACTGGCTGTGTGGTAGGTACCATCGCGGTCGCTGGAACAGGTAGAGCTACCTCTGGTCGCTGTGCTTGAAGCGTCTCAACTAGCGATCCTATCATGTCACGCATCTCCTGCATGCTGGATCCCACCGTCTGGCGCATCTCCTGCACACCAGCCCCTAGCGTGGCGATCTGATCTGTCAAAGGAGGAACAGTCTGCTCAGGTACAACGGGTGCACTGCCCGGATCAGTCCTCGTCTCGGACGAGTCAACTCGAATCTCGGCCCTCGCGGCCGCTCTCTGAGCCCTCGTAGTCTTTGGCGGCATATTGGCTGAAAGGAACAATAGGATTCGATAAGGATATGGAAATCGAATCACGAGAATGTATATACTCAAGAAGGAAATTTATATAAACAAGTCCTAAGGTCGCGTAGGCGGAGTACCGTGTCGTGAGTATGCCGCGGAACATACACACGCTACGCTACCCTGCCGCAGCTACCTACTCCATCATACCAGGGTCATCCTACACTCCGAAAGGTAAAACCTACGCTCTGATACCAACTTTGTCACGACCCAAAGTTTGGCCCGTGACCGGCACTTAACCACGTAACGTCTACAGGCGTAACGTGACTAAGGGAACCGGAAACCCAGAAAACAAACCAGTGAAAGTATAGAGTGTAATAAGAATTAAATGAAAACACCAACTAATATGATAAGAAATCTAAGTAAACAATCCCAAGATAACAATATACGACGCTATGGCGAAGCTCAAGATCCACAAGTGGGAACATCACAGATAGCATAAAAACTGTATAAGAAAAGTCGGCTCACAACGAGCACGACACCAGAACACAAATAAGGTACAACATCGTCCTCACACTGTCTCTAAGTCAAATACATACATGGTAGATGGAGAATACTAGATACAACAATGTACATACAGAAAGATAAACAGATACCGCACAAAACCCACCTATCAGCAAAAGAGCTAGTACACCAACTATGGGGGTATCTGTGTCAAAAGATGCAACCGCAGCCTGCCGCGACTACTCCGAAGGGCAACCTGCAAACACTGTGGCACAACGGGGGTGAGTTGCCAACTCGTGAATAGAGATAACATATAAAGGTAATCGCGAGCATGCACGTACTACGCTACTCTATCAGGTAATGTAACTACAGGATGAGGTACAAATACTCTATCAGGTAATGTAACTACAGGATGAGGTACAAATACTCTATCAGGTAATGTAACTACAGGATGAGGTACAAATACTCTATCAGGTATTGTAACTACAGGATGAGGTACAAATACTCTTTCAGGTAATGTAACTACAGGATGAGGTACAAATAGATGAACTAGAATGCTATGATCCGATGTGATATAGGCATCAAGTATGAATATATGGTCATGTCACAAATAGATGAACTACAATGCAATGATCCGATGTGATGTAGGCATCAAGTATGAATATATGGTCATGTCACAAATAGATGAACTACAATGCAATGATCCGATGTGATGTAGGCATCAAGTATGAATATATGGTCATGTCACAAATAGATGAACTAGAATGCTATGATCCGATGTGAGGTGTGTAGAAGGTATGCAATGCACTAGCTAGTAACCATGAACATGCAATATATATATGGAACACTATAAGGTCCTATCTGCCCTGACGTAGAACGCCATGCGGGCGATATCCCCGTAGATGTGAAATCTACTCACCGTAGTCTCTCGCTAGGTGTAGCCAACAACCTGCTTCCCTTTCTTCACTGCGTCCGCCGTACTCGCCTGCGAACCTAGAATTACACAATATATCATATGTGAGCTCGAAATCACACAAACGCGACAATAAAGCCGAACTAATAACTCGTGTCGCGAACCAAGCGCGCGTGTGCGCGATACGCTAAAACGTGTGGTTACGCGTCTGAAATCACTCCGATACGTCGCGATACGCAGAAACCCAAAACCCACACACACGTAACACGCGTGTCGCGAAAGGTTGAAAATACGGGAAAAATAGGTATTCTACCCCAGATTTTGATACAGGAAAGATATTGAAAATATATATATACCAAAATAACCTACATATAAGCAGAGACCCACACACCCAAACCCCAACCCAAATCTCCCCAGTCTGGGCGCAATTTGCGGCCAGAATGCCATTTTTGGCGGCCAGACTTGGGAATTGGGTCCCCAGGTTTGGTCGGTGCACTCCATACCATACATACATGCTAAATCAATCACTAGATTTGTTCTGAAAAGTCTCGGATAGCAGCAGATTCTTACAGTGTCTAAAATCAGTTCAAAACACACATTTTGCACAAAAATGGAACTTTATGGTATTTTGATGAAATCTGAAACAAGCCTAGGTCTAATCACTCACCAATAACTTGTTAATAAGCTAATCAAGCCACAACAACATAAGTTTTAACTTATTACACAAAAAACCCCTTCAAAAGCACTAAAAGGCACAAAAAAGTGATATTTCTAAACTAAACATGCAAGTTATGGAAATTGGGTGCTAGGATTAGGATTTATACCTTAAATTGACCTTAAAACACCAAGGGTTCCAGCTCTTCTCTCAGTTGTGCAGGTTTGCCTAAGAACACCTCAAAAACCTCAAGTTTTCATGGTTTAATGAAGGAAAAAGCATTGATGGTGTAGGGTTTTTGGTGTAGGGTTCAAGAGGAAATGAAAAGGGGAGAAAAGAGGAAGAAAGAAGTGTGGTTTCTGGTGAATTTCTGCAGGAGGTGCAGAAATGATTGAAAGAGAGAGAGAAGAGAGAAGAAAAGGTCAAGAAAAGTCAAATGTTTCACCTAACACCATGCCTTCTTGTTTTACTTGGACTTTGAATTATATAATGGGTTTAGATATGAATAAAAATCAATGGTTTATGCAAAGGATTAAATGGTGGGAAAAGAGTTTGCAACCATGCATATGAAGGGTTAACAAGTTGCAAGAAAAGTCTAAGTATGCAAGGTGTACACAAGCACAAGACCTATCCCAAGATGCACACACACTACCAATAACAACTATAAATCCTACGCACACACAAACATAAAAACATGCACGACTTCTAATTATCACCAACACCAAACAAACGGGAAAATCAAAGTGTTACATTTTTCCATGCTTCCCTTTCAATAGCCATACTACTTCAAGACACTTCAGTCTCCAGAGATCTCCAGAAGCTTCTCCTCTAACAGCCAAGCTTCTTGTGCAAGCCTAATACCTACCAAGCTTCTCAAGCAAGCTAGCTAACTCCCTTAATCTAGAAGCTTGCTTCATAACTACCAAGCTTATTCGGGAAGCTAAACCTAGCTTAGCTTCTAAAGGAAGCTAGATCAAGCTTCTAGGGGAAGCTAAAGGAGAAGACTATAAAAAGGGACCCAAGGGCATCATTGGGAGGTTGTTGAAAATTGAGCCAAAATTCCGCAAGTTGGGTGACACAACTTGTACTCAAAACCCTAGCCCGAATTCAAATTCCAAAGCCAAATCAAGATTCATCGAGTACCAAATCAAGCAAGAATCCAACGAGCCTTTTGAAGCAATGTCGATCTTCATCCGAGTAAGTGATCCACGACGATCCGCAACTCACGAAGACGATGCGAAGCTAATTCGACGATCGATTTCTCTCTTCAATTCTTGTAGTCTTTGAGTGAATTGTAACAAAACGTTGAATAATAAAAGGTGAAATTTCTTGATCTTGCTTTTCTTTATATTTGAGCATTATGAAGAGTTCTCAATTCTTGATTGTTTTCTTTTTCATGATGTTTGAGTGAAAACTCCGCTTGTGGAGGAATCGAGAAAATTGATAGATGATGATGATTAAATTCTTGAACGATTCTTAAGTCTTTTGAGTTTTGTAAACTGTAGAGAATTGAATCATCGACAATCTATTTTCGAGCAAGATACTTTCTTGAATGTTTTCGCTCTAAATTAGAGATCAACGATTGAAGATTGAATTTCCTAGAGGCTAGAATTTGAATGCTAATCAACAAAAGGACAAGGGATGATGATGAAGAAACCCTATTTTCTTCAAGAGATCCCTAAACCTCGTTGATCGTCATCGATCTAGCAACAAATCATCAATAGATAAGAATTTGTAATCATAATTCTTCATCATCACTATCGATTGGATCGATTCCTACGAGCCTCTTTACAAATCTTTGATAACTCATTCGATTTGGATATCATCTTGACAATTCTTGATTCTTGATCTTTATTTTCTTGATAATGCTTGAAATTAAATTTCATAATTCTTGAACAATTTTCTTTAATCCTTTAATTTTCAACTCAACTAAAACAATTACGATCAAATCTCACTTTCCCTGTGGACGATCCGCACTCGCTAACGAACCTACAATTGACACCGTTATTTATTGCGGTTTACAAATTTCTTTGGTTGTGATCTTCACACTTTTTTAATCAAGACATCGAATTTAAGATCAATCAGTCACCCGAGAACTGCTATCTGACGATAGGTATAATACCAACTAGGAGTTCTCGGTGAGTCCGTTCAGTGTAACCAGTCTCCACTGAGCACCCGTATACCATCTTTGATGTCAAACACCAATGGATGTGGGATCATCCATCGCCCATTATATGGGTCAAGAAGCGTATACGCTAGTCTACTATGGAATATCGATGCCCTGTCTCGATACACCCTCGACTAGGAACAATTAATGGATGCACTTGTGGACTATCCTGGCCTAACTAGTACGATCTCCATCATAGTCTTAGTAGTCAAGTACTCATCCTAAGGGCTTTATCAACATGTGAGAGCAAGACAGTATCACAATACAAGTCTATATGTTAAGACAAAGAGCTACCAAATAGCATACTATCATGTTGAGCAAGAAAGTCCTCTCTATATATGTCCAACCATCCACTATAATATATATCATATGTACAATAACGGCATCTAGGGCATATACATAACTAACACTACCTCCTTGTGCTTTGTGCATGAATGACCTTTGATTGCCATTTTGTCCCTCGAACCGGTAGGCGGCATCTGACAGACGGTGAGCGGAGACCCGTATTTTTATCTGTTGTTGGCAGTTGTCCTGAATTTGTCGCGATTATTCTTGATTTTCATTGTTTAGAGCTGAGAACCTATAACCTGCAATTATTTAGCAAACACGGATCAAGAGTACCTACCTATATGCAATGCGATCAAGAATGGGCGGTATAAAAGTGCAAAATTCTGATATGAACAACCACTAATTCTTTCACAAGAAATTCCTTTTCTAAAAAGGTGGCATAATGAGAAACAAACCCCTTTTGTTCTTCAGTATTGTAGAAGATATATCCATATGAATCCTTTAGATATCCTACAAACTTGCAAAAAACCAGACCTTGCCTCGAGCTTGTCCTGATTATGCTTTTTAAAATAGGCCGGACAACCCCATATCTTAACTCGTTTAAGAGATGGTCTCTTCCCATTCAATATCTCATATGGAGTGGTAGGCAAGGATTTGGTCGGAACCCTATTCAATAGGTATGCAGATGTCTCAAGTGCATAACCCCAAAAGGAAATACGCAACTCAGCAGTACTCATCATAGAGCGCACCATATCTAATAGGGTGCGTTTTCTCCACTCTGATACACCGTTGTGTTGTGGTGTATACAGAGGAGTAAGCTGAGAGAGAATCCTATTCTCTTTTAAATAGTCTTGTAATTCCGTGCTTAAGTATTCTCTTCCCCGATCAGATCAAAGGATTTTAATACTTTACCCATTTGGTTTTCTACTTCGTACTTATATTCCTTGAATTTCTCAAAAGCTTCAGATTTGTGTTTCAACAATAACACATGTCCGAATCTTGAGAGATCATTGTTGAATGTAATAAAGTACGATGAACCATTCCTCGCATGTGTAGACATAGGACTGCATACATCACTATGTATCAGTCCCAAGAGTTCAGTAGCTCTTTCTCTGTGTCCAGTAAACCGAGTTTTGGTCATCTTTCCTTTGAGACATGACTGGCAAGTTTCATAAGATGTAAATTCAAACGGATTTAAATATCCATCTTTATGCAACTTAGCTAGTCTTGTCGCATTGATATGACCTAGTCTACAATGCCACAAGAAGGCTTCATTCATTTCTGAACTTTTCCTCTTGTGCGTGTTTTGTATGTTTAGAACTGTAGTTTGATTTAGAACGTATATACCATTACTTAATGTACCGAACCCAATCAACACTTCATTTAGGAAAATGTTCATAACATTATCCTCCAATACAAAATTATATCCTTCTTTATGCGTCAAAGAACCTGATATAATATTGCACATCATGTTTGGTACGTAATAACAGTCGTTCAGAATCATTGTATTACTATTTGGTAATACTAGGTGATATTCGCCAACTGCTTTGGCTGCAACAATCGCTCCATTCCCTACTTTTAGAGACATATCACCCTTTCCCAGTTCTCTGTTAGTGATATATGCCCTAGAAGTCATTATTGTATAGTGCTAGTTTGTATATTACATTTTGGAAGCTTAGGATATACATGGATTTTATTACAGTCTTGCTCAATATGGTAGTATGCTACTTGGTTTGTTTCTATCTTAATAAGTGTATATGTTTCTTTTAACGTATCGCTAATACATATTGGTAGAGCCCTTAGGATCTTTTCTTGACTACCAGCGTTGTGATGGCAGTCCCACTAGTGGAGGCTAGGTAGTCTATAAGCACATCCTTATACAGGTCCCCAGTCATAGGATTATCGAGACAGGTCATCGATACTCCAGAGTAGACTAGTTTATACGCTTCTCATCCCAGCAGGGGAGATGGTCTGTCCCACAGCCATTAGTACGTCGTACTGGAGATAGTGTGCAAGTGCTAATTGGGTTATGAGTTACACTGGACAGACTCATGGGGAACTGCTAGTTGGTACTATACCTATCATCAGGTAGCAATTCCTAGGTGACATGAGTACAGCGTAGTCCTTGACTTGACACTGCTACTTCGCCTCAAGTATGTTCCGACTGTTCTTAGATTACTACCCTACCCTGGCTCTGATGGGTCGTGCAAACAGGTAGTAGTTGGGTGCAGTCCCGAAGCACTTGAAGGCAGTGACGGTTAGATAGTGTTAGTTATATGTATGCCCTAGAGGCCATTACTGTACATGTGATGTATATTGTAATGGATGCTTGGACATATATAGGAAGGACTTTCTTGCTCGACGTGATAGTATGCTATCTGGTTGCACTTTATCTTAACATGTACACTTATTGTCTCTCTATTACATGTTGATAAAGCCCTTAGGATGAGTACTTGACTACCAGGATTATGATGCAGAACATACAAGTAGGGACAGGGTAGTCGGTAAGTACATCCTTCAAATGTTCCTAGTCGTGGAAGTATCGAGGCGGGGCATCGATACTCCAGAGTAGACTAGCGTATACGGTTCTCGACCCATATGATGGGCGATGGATAATCCCATATCCATTGGCGTTTGACATCAGAGAAGGTATACGGGTGTTCAGTGGAGACTACGTACACTGAACGGACTCGCCGAGAACTCCTAGATAGTATTATACCTATCGTCGGATAGCAGTTCTCTGGTGACA
This sequence comes from Agapanthus africanus, assembly GCA_030015575.1. Lineage (NCBI taxonomy): Eukaryota > Viridiplantae > Streptophyta > Magnoliopsida > Asparagales > Amaryllidaceae > Agapanthus > Agapanthus africanus. The sequence goes on along the minus strand of JASDDO010000012.1, from coordinate 289,385,593 downwards.
CTGGTACAGGTTAGTCTGTAGACCCGAGATCGTCATAGAGTCTTGTGTGATTCCCACTGTGCTTTGATTTCCATCATACCACGGTCAAAAGATCGGCAAAAAGGTTGTTTTTGGGTACAATCCCGAGTCACATGGAGGCAATGAGTGATAGGAGGGGTTTCGTCTCTCCCGGTATTGGGAGTTGATGTTGCGCTATGCTCGATTGGCCATAACAGGAAATCCCTGTACAGGGTTGCTGAGATTTACTGGTAAGTGTTATCAGTAGTTTCTCGAACCGTTATGGAAATTTCATCGGCATGACTTATCAGGCTATTGGGGTCTGACGTTATACCACCTCCAGGCTGTGATTTGCGACATATCAGACGAAGAGAACGGACTGTAGGGTAGTGTTACTGATTGGATTCGCAGGAGTATGAGCAGACTTGGTTGTTAATCTTCTGATCACTCAATACCCGGGTGATCATTACGTTTAGAAGACCGCTTGCGGCTTGTGGGTGTTTTATATGATCATCACCTACTGCCGTCGTATTGACGAGTCTTTAGAGTCCTACACAGAGGTTTCCTCGTTCATGCGAAATGGAGTAGGAGCACATATGTGATATGTGCGGGACCGAGATTAATGCGCGTATGTGATACCGCATTCTATTCTCGCGATATGTGATATCGGTCGGTTATATGTGATATAGCCGGGTTATCGATCAAGTGTTGATTCGATAAGTTGATTCATATTATTTTAGTCGGTTGTACGTGATATAGCCGAATTATTAAATCAAGTGTTGATTTGATAATTTAATATACAATTATATATTTGATATATTAACTTACATTAACTAATATTATCTCACTTAAATATTCGTTTTTCTCACTTATGATACATTGATATATATTTGATATATGTTAAATGTATTGTTTTCTTTTTGCACAAAATATATATGTGATATATATTGTTGTGTCATGCTAGGTTACACATGAAACATGTATGTATGAGACTCATACCATGCTAGGTTAATGTTAGGGTTTTATTTGTTTTAAGTAATTAAAAATGATTTGGAATTAGTCATGTTTGAGTTTGGAAGAAGCTAGTAGAACTATTGACTAAGTCCTCTTGTTTTGTTTTTCTTATGATATTTATTAACCTAACCATTAACCTTACACCATAGTTAACTCTATTAAAGGGTTAGTTTATGACACTAACTCACCATGGTTCCAATTCTAACCTCATGAGTTCATTCATCTCTTCATCTCTTCTTCTTCCTCAAGAGAAAAAGCTTGCTAGCTTTTTCTAAGTGATGAAATATTGTGAGAAAAATAAAAACTAAAGTGAGCCCACTTCCTACTTCATCATCCTCTACTATTAGCCATTTAGTTTAGGGTGTTTGCTTCACTAATTTCACCATTAGTGAAGAGATAGCATGAGCTCGAGTCTCCTTGACGTAGATCATCTTCGGCCTCGAAGATATTGATCAAGCTTGTTCCTTTCTTCTTGCGAACCCTTACTAGAGTCCGGGTCATCACAACTTGCAGCGAAGGGACTACGACATAGAGCTTTAGAAGTGAAGGACCAGTCTACAAAGGTTGTATTCCTTCATTCACTTAGATGTAATGTGTTTACATTTAGTATCGTCGGATTTTCTAGTAACGATTCTTGGGTTAGGGTTAGCTAATACGGAAATCTTTTAAAATTGGCATGGACGATACCTCCCGAAACCTTACTGCCATGCTAGGAAACCCTACAATGGTATCAGAGCCAGGCTATAAAATTAGAAGATGTTTTCTAGGGTTACGAAACCAAAAATACTCCGAAACACCCGATACGATGACCTAATTTCTGTCGAATTTTTAAAGGGCTCTAAAAAAAATTTTAGCAACTGCAGAATGTTGTATATGATATAACATTAACAGACTACAAAACTCACCCCCCTCGCCGGAATTTGGCTGGCCAGACACCCCTTAGAACAGGCCTGCTAGGCCCAATGATGAGGGAAAAGGTTGAATTTTGTAGTGTGTTCCAGTCTTTGGGTTTTGCTGTTTCAGGTGTTGTTTGTTTTTGCTAAATTTTCATGTGATGTTAACTTTCTGCAAAAAGCAATTCAGAGTGTTTCGTAATCGTAATTCTAACATGTTTCCGGGTTATTTAGACGATGTTAAAAAGTTCGTACGGATATCAATGACCCAATTTTTCCCTCGCTGAAATTTTCCAAGAGTTGGATTTTTCCGGGTTTAAAATTTTCAGAAAATCTTGCAAGCGATTCTGTGGACCCTCTAGAAGAACGAAACCCTAACTCGATTCTGTGACCGTCAGAACCGCCATCAAACTCTAGGGTTTGTGGTAGTTCAGCGGTGCCACAGATGAGGCATCAGTTGACCCTTCTACGGCTGGTTCATAGGAGCTGTTGCATGTTCTGGGTATTTTTTGAACTCCGCTCAAGTGTTGAGCTTGTTGGGAAATTTTTGTCCTTGCTTATTCGATCGAAAAGTTTAACATCGTCTAGCTATTTGTGATTGTGATACAATATTTGGAATCCACAAATAGTTATAAGATAACTAGTTTAAATTTTATAAATCTAGCAGTTTAGTCTCAGTTGATCGGTTGCCATGGAATTTTGATGTGGATCAAAAGTCCGTCGCAATTACGTAGTGTACGCGGATACTCGCCGGGTAACCTTACTAGATAGCCACGGCCCATAGCCCCGACCAAGTGACTATAGGAGAACCCCGTCGCCAAAAGCATCCGTTTGGGTGCTCGCGGCAGCCGTGTTCCGCCTTAGTGCACTTCGTCGACGGCATCGGGGGTGCGGCCGTCTACTAAAGTTTCCGACGAGCATTCGATCATATTATCGGGAATCTTGTTGAATTACCCAACACGTTATAGGAAAGTGTTTTCAATATCGAGACTAAAATGCGAGGTTTATAATTGTTAGGCAGGAGATGTCTAAGAAATTCATTTGGTTGGGCATGAAATCCAAAGTATGTGATATATTGGGTTTATGATGTCTAAGGTGGTTGCGGATTCCAATTGTCGTAGTTTTTCACTTTCTTTTCTGCGACCGTAAGTGTAATATGTGGTGTATCGCCGGTTTCGTTGCTATACGTCAACGAAAATTGGGATACGCTTATTTACTTACGTTGATGACATGTGATGTTATGTGTTGCTGTAATATGTTATAATGGATCGCCGTGTTTTGAATAGCCGGGGGTTTTATGTGAGATGAGGTTTTTTATTTTCATTCATGTAAAATTCATTGTATGTAATATTCTTTTATTGGGGCACTTCCGGGTTGAGGATGATATCACCATTGTATATTATTTACTTTTCCGCATTAGGATAGACCCAAAGAGGAGAACACAAGCAACCGGGTTCTAGGGTCCTGTGAGAGACCATCTCGAGGAGTCGAGACCGGGTCTCCGAACTCTAGAATTGGTAGGGTTGCTTGACGCTCTCGTAGGGGTCCAAGGATGTAGGTTTGGCTATTCATAACGACCGTGGAATCCACGTTTTTACGGGCTTAAATAAAACACGGAATTCCTAGTATATCCAATATTTCATATGTGATTCTTCTGCTGCTGATATTATATGATGTGATCACTTGATATCTTCTGAGACGAATGCCTATATTATATATATGATATATAATAACTATTGCTGTTTTCGTTTCTTATGTGATGCTTAGGAAGCATAATTCATGGGACTTCATTAATGAGATTAATGAAATAAAAGAAAAAGAAACCTAAAGATGTTGTAGAAACTTGTTTTAAAAACTGGTAGCTCTAGTTCTTGCTATGCATAGTGGTATTCCTTGTAGAATATCCAGCACCTTATTCGATAAAGGAAAGAGCCGAGATCCCTATACCGGGAGTGACCTCTTTAGCGAAAGTAGCAGATGCTACAACGCACTCGTTTGTCTTTTGATTGCTTCTATAGTTTTTGCTTTGCATAGCGGTATTTGTGAAATATCGTGCACCTTATTCGATAAGGAAAGAGCCAAGATCCCTTCACTGGGAGTGACCTCTTTAGCAAAACTAGTAAAAGCCTAAAAAACACTCCTTTTAAAATTCACTCGATTCTACAACGATATCAAGTTCATTACACAAAGGGTTTTCTTAAAAACCTGTTGTAGCGCTCCGTCATTTCAGATAAGTAGTATTTAGTATCCGTGCTGCGTTTTTTGACCTTGTCATTGTGTAGTGTGTGGTAGCTGATTAGTGCTTATCTGCAAAGCATATGATGCGATTGGATTAGGGTAGTCGTGCGGCCTTGTTGACCTTGTCAAGGGTCGTGCGGGTGGGTTTAATTCAATCAGGAAATGACGGGTTGAACTTGACTTGCGGTCTATGGTTTGTTGACCTTGTCAAGGTCATAGATCGCTCAGGTCAAAATTTTTGGACATCATTTAAATTTCGACAGAAACTTGCATTTTTTAGGGTTTTCCGGCTTCGTTTTTCTGTTCGAAATTCGTACAAATTTGCAATAAAGTTATTTAGTGTTTAGCGAGGCTCTGATACCACTGTAAGTCGATGTAGTACACCCCAGTACTTGTGGGGAGGCGGAATTTTCAAAATCGATCAAGTTTAAAGAACGAACATCGACTAACCGCTTGAATCGAAGCTAAACTTTAAATAACCGTACACAAAGAGTTTCTTATCAATTGTGTTTAGGGATTATACCTAATGAAACCGGTCCTTCGTCTTTGTGTCCTCCTTTGTTCTCCTCGACCTTCTCTAGGTAGTAGACGATCCACCCGAGAGCAAAACACCAAGCTACACCTCTAACTTGAGGTAACTAATCTACTTTGATTGCTAATCAGAGAAGAAAGGATGATATAGAGTGAAGGTAATGGATGTTTAAGTCTAACTAAACCTTTGATCTCAACATATGAGGATTAAGGATTAGTCTCTTGAAGATGAGAGCTTGAGGAGAGAGAATGTGAGATAAGATAATGAGATGAGAGTGAGTGTATCATAATATATTATGAAGCATTCTTATTAAAGAATAATGAATAAAAGAAATGAATAAGCATGCTTCATAAATGAAAAGAGGTGATTCATTAAGCATGTGTCATTATCATTTATGGTGCAGTAATGATAATGATGAATCACTCTCATGACTCACTTTCTTATCCAAAGTAACCTCCTTAGTCACATCTTCTAGAAGCTTCTCGTACAATTACGAGAACGCCCCTCCAATCCGCAAAAATACGAAAAAACTTTAGACTGTAAAAATCCAATAACCGGATACCAGTAACTGACTTAAACCAAAGCCGACTGGTAAAAACTGTCCGAAAGTCGTACGTGCGTAAACGCACGTATGCGTCCGAACCCTTTGTCGCAAAACCATGCGACCTCTATATCGTTTCGCCTGGAGTAGGAAACTCTCTGTGTGGGACTCTAGAGACTCGACTACTACGCTGGCAGTGGGTTTAACCACAGACCGCAAGCGGCACTAGCTGTACGTAACGGTCCCCAGGTAGTTGTCGATAAGAAGGCCGATGAGAAAACCCATCCGAACTCCTACTGAGTCTGATGTGACAATCTCCATACAGTCCGGTCCGTTCATCCAAGACTATCGCATATCGGGCCTAGGGGGCGGCAAGCGTCAGTCCCCTAATAGCGGTATAAGTCGTGTCGGAGGGAAGCCCATTACACCCTGAGAAACTTCTGGAACCTACCAGCAAATCTCGCTTGCCCTGGCCAGGGACTTTGCGTAATGGCTCTCTGACACAGCACGATATCTACTCCCAATACCGGGAGGGACGAATCCTGTCTAACCGCCACTGCCTCCAAGTGCTCGGGACTGCACCCAACTGCTACCTGTTTGCACGACTCCTTTGAGCCGTGGTAGGGTAGCAATCTAAGAACAGTGGGACACACTCGAGGCGAAGTAGCAGTGTCAAGTCTGCGGACTACGCTGTACTCATGTCACCTGGGAACTGTTCACTGACGACTGGTATCAAACCAACCAACAGTTCCCTGTGAGTCCTGTCCGGTGTACCCGTAAACTAACGAGCACCTGCATACTATCTCCAGTACTACGTACTGACGGCTGTGGGACAGACCATCTCCCCAACTGGGATGAGAAGCGTACACACTAGTCTACTCCGGAGTATGGATGCTCTGTCTCGATAATCCACGACCAGGGACCAGAATAAGGATGTGCTTGTAGACTACCCAGCCCCCACTAGTGTGACTGCCATCACAACGCTGGTAGACAAGCAAGATCCTAAGAGCTCTATCAATACGTACACTCACATATTAAGATAGAAAAACCAAGTAGCATACTACCATGTTTAGCAAGACTGTTATATATATCTGAATATCCCAAGCTTCCATTAAGTAATATACAAGCTAGTATGATACAGTAATGGCCTTCTAGGGCATAAACACTAACAATCTCCCACTTGCACTAGGGCCATGTACTGGCGTATCGAAGACCGATGATCTCGAGTAGCCGCTCGAACTGAATCTGAGGAAGGGCCTTTGTGAATGGATCAGCAATGTTCTCTTCTGAAGCAACTCTCCGAACCTCGATCTCCTGACGATCAATGATCTCCCTGATCAGGTGATACCGCCTCAAGATGTGTCTGGACTTCTGATGGGACTTTGGTTCCTTCGCTAAAGCTATAGCTCCGTTGTTGTCGCAATACAGAGGTATTGGATCAACTATGGTAGGAACAACCTGAAGTTCTGTTAGGAACTTCTTCATCCAGACTGCTTCTTTTGCGGCATCGCAAGCAGCTATATACTCCGCTTCCATCGTCGAGTCAGCAACGTTGTCCTGCTTGGAGCTCTTCCAGCAGACCGCCCCTCCATTGAGGGTAAAGACATAACCCGACATGGACTTGGAATCGTCCTTATCACTCTGGAAGCCGGAATCAGCAAAGGCCTCCAACCTGAGGTCTTTTCCGCCGAAAACCAAGAACATCTCCTTAGTCCTCCTCAGGTATTTGAGAATGTTCTTTACTGCTATCCAGTGTTTCTCCCCTGGGTCTGACTGATACCGGCTTACCACGCTCAGTGCGTAAGCTACATCTGGTCTGGTACACAACATCGCATACATTATAGAGCCTACCGCAGAAGCGTAGGGTATAATAGACATGCGTTCCCTTTCCAAATCAGTCTTGGGAGACATCTCTTTGGAGAGGGTGATTCCATGACAAGCCGGTAGATTACCGCGCTTAGAATCTTCCATACTGAATCTTTTCAGTATAGTGTCGATATACCTGGACTGCGAAAGTCCCAACATCCTCTTGGATCTTTCACGATAGATCCGGATCCCCAGAATGTAAGAGGCATCACCCAGGTCTTTCATGGAGAACCTGTGTGACAAGAATCCTTTGACAGATTGTAGCATAGGAATGTCATTTCCTATCAATAGAATGATATCCACGTACAAGACGAGGAATACGACACTTCTGGCCACAACTTTACTATATATGCACGGTTCATCTGGATTTTTGATAAAGTCATATTCTTTGACTGTCTCATCAAAACAGATGTTCCAACTCCGCGATGCCTGCTTTAGTCCATAAATAGATTTAAGCAGCTTGCATACTTTCCCGCTGCTCCCACTCTGATTGAAACCCTCTGGCTGATCCATATAGACGCTCTCTTCTAAATTTCCATTCAGAAAAGCCGTCTTTACGTCCATCTGCCAGATTTCATAATCATGGAAGGCAGCAATAGCAAGAAGGACCCGAATGGATTTGAGCATAGCCACTGGAGAAAAAGTTTCGTCATAGTTCAAACCAGGTCTTTGACGAAAACCCTTTGCAACAAGTCTAGCCTTATAGGTTTCCACCTGTCCATCTACACCAATCTTTTTCTTGAAGATCCATTTGCATCCTATGGGTTTTACCCCATCTGGAGCAAAGTCCAAAGTCCATACTTTGTTGGTGTACATGGACTCCATTTCGGTCCGCATTGCATCTAGCCATCGTACCGAGTCGCCGCTCTGGATGGCCTGCTGGAAGTCAGTAGGTTCATCATCATCTATGATGCAATCCTCTCTATCCCCGTCTATGAGAAAACCGTAGTATCTCTCAGGCGGATGAGACGGCCTACTACTCCTGCGGAGGGGTGCGGGAATGTTCTGTTCTTCTTGAACCTCTGGTTCTACCAAACTTTCTGTAGCAGCTTGTGGTTCTGGAATTTCTTCCAGTTCTATTTCGCTCCCACTCTTCTGATTTTCTAAAAATTCAGTTTCTAAGAAGGTGGCATGACGAGAAACAAAGACCTTTTGTTCCTCTGCGTAATAGAAATAATATCCCTTGGAGTTCTTTGGATATCCCACAAGCTTACACTGTACTGAACGTGCCTCGAGCTTGTCCACAGGCTGCTTTTTTACAAAAGCTGGACACCCCCATGTCCTAAAATGTTTTAGACAGGGTTTCTTCCCACTCCACATCTGATATGGTGTGGTAGGCACAGTCTTGGTTGGAACCTGGTTCAAAAGATATGCCGTTGATTCTAGCGCATAACCCCAGAAAGATCGCGGTAACTCAGCATTACTCATCATGGATCGTACCATATCTAATAGGGTTCGATTCCGTCTCTCCGATACACCGTTGTGCTGTGGAGTGTATGGAGGAGTAAGCTGAGAGAGAATTCCTTTCTCTTTTAGGTAACCTAGGAACTCGGCACTTAAGTATTCTCCACCTCGATCAGATCTTAGTGTCTTAATACTTTTGCCTGTTTGGTTTTCCGCTTCACTCTTGAATTCCAGGAATTTCTCAAAGGCCTCTAATTTATGCTTCATTAAGAAAACATATCCATACCTAGAGAAATCATCTGTAAAAGTAATGAAGTAGGAATAACCACCTCTCGCATGTGTAGACATTGGACCACATACATCGCTGTGTATGAGTCCTAAGAGCTCGCTCGCTCTTACTCCTTGTCCAGTGAATGGAGTCTTTGTCATCTTTCCTTTGAGACAAGATTGACAAGTGTCATAAGATTGATATTCGAACGAGTCCAAATATCCTTCTCTATGCAACTTAGTCAACCTTCTCTCATTGATGTGACCGAGTCTACAATGCCATAAGAAAGCTTTATTTAAATCTGGAGACTTTCTTTTTAGTGTGTTCTGGACATTGAAAATTTGGAGTTGGTTTAAAACATATATGCCGTTATTTAATGTACCGGACCCAATCAAACCATGATTAAGGTGGATGTTGACAACATCTCTTACAAACGTGAAATCATAATCTTTATTTGATAACAAGGAAACTGATATGATATTACACGTTAAGCTGGGTACAAAATAACAGTTATGTAAAACCAAAATGTGTCCACTCGTCAATCCTAGGTGATAATCCCCGACGGACGCAGCTCCCACGCTAGCTCCGTTAGCAACCCTGAGGATCATATCACCTTCCTTCAGCACTCTACGGTTTCTCAGTGCCTGTAATGAATTGCAAATATGAGATCCTGATCCGGTATCCAATACCCAGGAAGTAGAGTTGATCGACAGACAATTCTCAATTACAAACACACCTGAAGTCGAAGCCACAGCTTGCTTCGGTTCCTGGTTCTTGGCGTTCCACGCCTTGCAATCCTTCTTCCAGTGCCCTTTCCTGTGACAATGGAAGCACTCATCCTGGCCAACTATCGGTACTGCTTTCTTTTTCTTTTTCTTTCCCTTCCCTCCCACCTTACTAACACCTCCTCTAGGTCTGGGTGCGGCCTTCTTCTTCCTTCCTTTGGCCCTAGCCTTGGACCCGGAAGAAGATGAACCGCCAACAAACATAGCGGGTGTTTCCCTTGATGTCTTCAAGGTGCCCTCTGCACTCCTTAACATGTTCAGGAGTTCCGGAAGTTCAACTTCTTTTCTTTGAAGGTTGAAGTTCAGGATAAACTGGGCGTAGGTGTGAGGAAGGGACTGGAGAATAAGGTCTGTATAGAGCTCATTATCCAAAGTCGTCCTCTGGTCTGCGAGCTCTTCAATATAGCTGATCATCTGTAGGACATGTTCACCTACCGATGACCCGGCAGCCAACCTCGCTCGAAACAAGTTCTTAGAGGTCTCGTATCTTGCTATACGAGATTGCTCTCCATAAAGTTCCTTTGTATGGAGAAATATGCCATCTAGGGACATATCCTCATGCCTCCTCTGATGTTCATTGTTCATCGAGGCAAGCACGATGCACTTGGCTCTCGCGCAATCTAAATCCGAGGTTTTGCGGATTTCCTTATCCGCATTGCTGGATTTGGGACCAGGGACAGCAGGTGCCGTAGCGGTGAGGACGTACCCCAGTTTGTCATAGGTCAAAGCCATTTTGACATTCCGCAGCCAATCTTTATAGTTTGGCCCCGTCAGTATATTTTTCTCTAAAAGTAACTTAAGTCCAGTCATTTTCAGGGTCGCTGCAATTAGGAGAGAGAGAAGAAAACTCTTTAGCATGATGCTCTAGCAAGTTTAGAGTGGTTTTTAGTTTATCTAAACTGGATGGCTCCCACTGTTTCTCGAATCCTTCCTCAAACCATAAAAGAAGAATTAGCCAAGACTATTCTCACCGTACAATACTTGCTTAACCGTTCAGCCAGGCCGGTGTCGATACTTCGAGGGAGGTTTTCCAACGCTTTCGCGAAGTTCCTTAATTAAATATCCTCTTTTCTCTGGGGGCGTAACCCCGCTGACACTTTTCTGGACACCTACTAGGTTTATAGCATTGATCGTTAAGTGACGAATATCCTGATAAGTAGCAAATACTCACAGTAGGATCGGGATCCAAATATCATCGTCTGATAATGTTGTAGGAATGCTACCAACATTCATCAAACTCAAAATGGTATGCATCTCTTTGCAAATTTCAGTTTCTTTAGAAATTCCCGATATGGATTTTTGCCCCATGCTCTTATGATCTTGACTAAGGGCCAACAAATCATAAGTCACATGTCAAGTTCTGCCCATCATTATCCTGTTGATTTGAACCCATTCGTATACTCTTGACTAAGGGCCAAACAAAGTAATACGACTGTCCCAAACCAACTCATCTATCTATGCAACAAATGAATACCCCAGTAGCTACCAATTACTATGTCTTGACTAAGGGCCAAACAAACATAGCTTGAATACTACTGACCATTCATAAGAAATGACGGAGGGCTACGACTGGTTTTGGCGAAACCGTGAACGTAGTGAACTTGATATAACCGAAGGAACCTGATAGCTTTTAAAAGGAGTGGTTAAATCTCCGCATTTAAAAATATCTGTTTTTAAAATTAACCGAGTGGTTTCTTTAAATTGTTCCAACGATTTAAACTTTGGTTTATTTTTCTTTGCATTATAGATAATGCGTCCCATCATTAACCTATCATTGCAGAAAACAACGAAAATACAACGTCCTCTTATGCCATCCGCATTCGCCACGGGGTCCCGTCATCACCCGTTAGGTTACTTAACTAACGACAGAGCGGGGGCTGGGCTAGCGCGGGTGTAAAACATAAGTGACGTCTAAATAGCTACAATAAATATAGATATTTTACATTCGTCTGACGCAATGATATACATTCCAGAACACAGATAAACAATATTGGATTTGCAAGCAATCTGTATTTCTTTTGAGCCTGCAAGAAAATACAGATTACACAGTTGTGATGAATAGCCGTTACCCCACCCTCGACCCCTACGGGTACGGCAAACTACCCACCCGGCAGTTTGTGTACCCCACCTTGGGTCAGTCCTAGGAGCAAAAACAGTAAAATGAAATAATACAACGGTGGCTACAACGGCAACCTGGAAGTGCCCCGCAAAAATAATATTACAACAAATTACATTTACAACAAATGAATTAAACAATAACCCAGTGCTAACCCCGGCTATACACCACAACAGTCCAATACAGTTTATATTCACAAACAGATATAACCATTTCAGAAATGTGCAACCCCCTGCCAACCGACATACTAGCAGTTAGGGGAGGTTTACGAACACATTAAACAATCACAGATATAATCCAACATGCAAATACTGTACAATTTCGATCGATTAAACAACATCAATATTGCTCCAAAATCTGCTCTGTTAAACAGTAACCTGAGCAAATATTAAATATTCCAGAAAACCCCAAATATTACACAGAAGCAACAGAAGAAAAATCGGCTCCTGACTCGCCAACTCGGCGGCGGAAGCGCGGCGACTCAGTAGGCTGAGGCCGCGGTTCCGCGGCGAGTTAGGCGATTCAGTCGACTGTTTTTCTTGGGTGTTCTTCTGGTGTCTTTTCAAGCTCTCTGAACTTACCTGAAAAATTTTTGGACATCATTTAAATTTCGACAGAAACTTGCATTTTTTAGGGTTTTCCGGCTTCGTTTTTCCGTTCGAAATTCGTACAAATTTGCAATTAAGTTATTTAGTGTTTAGCGAGGCTCTGATACCACTGTAAGTCGATGTAGTACACCCCAGTACTTGTGGGGAGGCAGAATTTTCAAAATCGATCAAGTTTAAAGAACGAACATCGACTAACCGCTTGAATCGAAGCTAAACTTTAAATAACCGTACACAAAGAGTTTCTTATCAATTGTGTTTAGGGATTATACCTAATGAAACCGGTCCTTCGTCTTTGTGTCCTCCTTTGTTCTCCTCGACCTTCTCTAGGTAGTAGACGATCCACCCGAGAGCAAAACACCAAGCTACACCTCTAACTTGAGGTAACTAATCTACTTTGATTGCTAATCAAAGAAGAAAGGATGATATAGAGTGAAGGTAATGGATGTTTAAGTCTAACTAAACCTTTGATCTCAACACATGAGGATTAAGGATTAGTCTTTTGAAGATGAGAGCTTGAGGAGAGAGAATGTGAGATAAGATAATGAGATGAGAGAGAGTGTATCATAATATATTATGAAGCATTCTTATTAAAGAATAATGAATAAAAGAAATGAATAAGCATGCTTCATAAATGAAAAGAGGTGATTCATTAAGCATGTGTCATTATCATTTATGGTCCAATAATGATAATGATGAATCACTCTCATGACTCACTTTCATATCCAAAGTAACCTCCTTCGTCACATCTTCTAGAAGCTTCTCGTACAATTACGAGAACGCCCCTCCAATCCGCAAATATACGGAAAAACTTTAGACTGTAAAAATCCAATAACCGGATACCAGTAACTGGCTTAAACCAAAGCCGACTGGTAAAAACTGTCCGAAAGTCGTACGTGCGTAAACGCACGTATGCGTCCGAACCCTTTGTCGCAAAACCATGCGACCTCTATATCGTTTCGCCTGGAGTAGGAAACTCTCTGTGTGGGACTCTAGAGACTCGACTACTACGCTGGCAGTGGGTTTAACCACAGACCGCAAGCGGCACTAGCTGTACGTAACGGTCCCCAGGTAGTTGTCGATAAGAAGGTCGATGAGAAAACCCATTCGAACTCCTACTGAGTCTGATGTGACAATCTCCATACAGTCCGGTCCGTTCGTCCAAGACTATCGCATATCGGGCCTAGGGGGGCGGCAAGCGTCAGTCCCCTAATAGCGGTATAAGTCGTGACGGAGGGAAGCCCATTACACCCTGAGAAACTACTGGAACCTACCAGCAAATCTCGCTTGCCCTGGCCAGGGACTTTGCGTAATGGCTCTCTGACACAGCACGATATCTACTCCCAATACCGGGAGGGACGAATCCTGTCTAACCGCCACTGCCTCCAAGTGCTCGGGACTGCACCCAACTGCTACCTGTTTGCACGACTCCTTTGAGCCGTGGTAGGGTAGCAGTCTAAGAACAGTGGGACACACTCGAGGCGAAGTAGCAGTGTCAAGTCTGCGGACTACGCTGTACTCATGTCACCTGGGAACTGTTCACTGACGACTGGTATCAAACCAACCAACAGTTCCCTGTGAGTCCTGTCCGGTGTACCCGTAACCTAACGAGCACTTGCATACTATCTCCAGTACTACGTACTGACGGCTGTGGGACAGACCATCTCCCCAACTGGGATGAGAAGCGTACACACTAGTCTACTCCGGAGTATCGATGCTCTGTCTCGATAATCCACGACCAGGGACCAGAATAAGGATGTGCTTGTACACTACCCAGCCCCCACTAGTGTGACTGCCATCACAACGCTGGTAGACAAGCAAGATCCTAAGAGCTCTATCAATACGTACACTCACATATTAAGATAGAAAAACCAAGTAGCATACTACCATGTTTAGCAAGACTGTTATATATATCTGAATATCCCAAGCTTCCATTAAGTAATATACAAGCTAGTATGATACAGTAATGGCCTTCTAGGGCATAAACACTAACAACATGGACTACAGAAAGGTAGAGAACTGAGAATGGGTGATATGTCTCTAAGTGTTAGAGAATGGTGCAATTGTTGCAGCCAAGTCTGTTTGCAGATATCACCTTGTATTAATACATTGATTCTGAACAAATGTTATTACATACCGAACCTTATATGCAACATTGCATCATGTTCTTTACTGAATTAAAAAAGGATATAATTCTGTATTGGAGGATAATGTTGTGAACGTTTTCCTGAATCAAGAGTTGATTCGATCAGGCACGTTAGATAATAGCATATACGTTTTAAATCGAACCACAGTTCAAAGTATGTAGAACACACACAAGAGGAGTAGTTCAGAAATGAACGAATCTTTCTTGTGGTATTGTACACTAGGTCATATCAATGGGACACGACCACCTAAGTTACATAAGAATGAATATGAGAATCTGTTCGAATTTTCATCTTATGATACTTGCCAGTCTTGTCCCAACGGTAAAATGACCGATACTCCGTTTACTGGAAACAGAGAAAAGTTCGTGAACTCTTGGGACGCATACATGATGATGTATACGGTCCTATGTCTATAATGCCAAGGTTCGTTCTTCGTACTTCATTATATTCACTGATCTTCTCTCAGGATTTGGACATATGTTCCTGTTGAAACATAAGTCTGAAACTTTTGAGAAATACAAGGAATATAAGCTTGAAGTTGATAACCTAACAGGTAGAAGTACTAAGTCCTATGATGTGTTCAAGGTGGAGAATACTTGTGCATGGAGTTCCTGCAGTTTCTAAAAGGAGAATGTGATTCTCTCTCAACATACTCCTTCGAGTACACCATAGCACAACGGTGTATTGGGGCGGAGGTATCTCACCCTATGAGATATGGCGTGCTCTATGATGAGTACTGCTGAGTTACCTGTTTCCTTTTGGTGTTATGCACTTAAGAAGCTGCATACCTATTGAATAGGGTTTCATCCAAATCAGTTCCTACCACTCCATATGAGATATTGTATGGGAAGAGACCATGTCTTAAACCAGTTAAGATATGGGGTTGTCCGGCCTATGTTGAAAAGAAAAATCCGGATAAGCTCAAGGCAAGGTCAGTTCTGTACAAGTTTGTTAGGATATCCCGAACATTCGCAAGGGAATATCTTCTACCACTCTAAGGAGCAAAAGGTGTTTTGTTTCTCAGCATGCCACCTTTTTTTAGAGAAGGAATTTCTTGTGAAGAAATTAGTTGTCATAAGAGTTCCAGCTACACAAACTAACAGCTGATGATTTGGTGAAACCAAAGGATTCAATTGTCTCCAACAAACCTCAGCCTCTCCGCAAATCTGGTAGGGTTCCTCATCCAATTAAGAGATACTACGGTCTTCTCGGTGACAGAGGGAGCAAGAAATGCATCATGGTAGATGATGGCCCAATTAGGTTCAGGCAAGCCATCACGAGTGGCGACTCTATGAAAAGGCTGGATGCTATACGATCAAAGATGGAATCCATGTAAACCAACAAAGTGTGACTTTGCATGTTGCACCTGAAGGGGTAAAACCCATTGGGTGCAAATGGATCTTAAGAAGATTATTTGTGTAAATGGAAAAGTTCAGACTTTCAAAGCTATGCTTAAGTCCATCAGGATCAATGCAAGCATCGCGGAGTTGGAACATCTGTTTTGATGTGACAGTCAAAGAGTTTGACTTCATCAAAATGGTAGATGAACCTTTGATATAAAAGAAAGGTAGTATAGAGTAAGTTCGTCTTCCACGTATTGCACGTGGATGACATACTCTTGATAGGAAATGATTTCCTATGCTACACTCGGTCAAGATCCTCTTATCACAAGGATTCTCAATAGAAGATCTGGATGATACCTACTAGATCTTGTGGATTATGATCTATGGTGATAGATCTAAGTGGATGTTGGGAGTGTCCCAAATCAAGGTATATTAACACCATACTAAAGGGGTTTAGTATGGAATATTCTAAGCGTGGTGGTTCGCCCACTTACTCATGGATCACTCTCTCCAAAAAGATGTCTCCCAAGACTGATTTAGAGAGAGCTCGCATGCAAGGGATACCCTATGCTTCGGTAGTAGGCTCTATCATGTATGCGATATTATATACCAGACCAGATGTAGATGACTCACTAGGTGTAGTGATAAGGAATCGATCATATCTTGGGAGAATCATTGGAAAGCTGTGGAGAACTTTCTTAAGTACTTGAGAAGAACTAAAAGAAAGTTCTTGGTTACAGCTTCCAGAGTGATAAGGTCGACTGAAATTCAGCCACAGGCATTGTCTTTACCTTCAGTGGAGGGACGGTATGTTGGAAGAGTTCCAAGCTAGATACCGTGGCATACTAGACGATAAAGGGTGAATAAATTGCTACCAATGATGCTGCCAAAGTGGCTATCTGCCATTTCTTGTTCATGAGATGAACAAGGTTCCTACCATTGAGCATCTAATAAATGTTATTGTGACAAAAATGGAGTTGTGGCTTTCGCCTAGGAACGCCCGTCCCATCAGCGTTCCAGACATATTCTGAGGCAAGTATCACCTGATCCGGGAGATGGTTGATCTCCAAGGGATCGAGGTAAGGAGAGTAGATTTTGAGGTTAACACGGCGGATCCACTCACCAAGACTGCTTCCCCAAATACTATTTGACATATTTTGGGATGGTTATGTATGGGATACTACAACCACTGCTAAATTGTTGAGTATGAGATACTGCAACAAATGGCCTTAGTGCAAGTGGGAGATTGTTAGTTATATGTATGCCCTAGAGGCTATTACTGTATATGTGATGTATATTGTAGTAGATGCTTGGACATATATAGGGGGGACTTTCTTGCTCGACATGATAGTATGCTATCTCGTTGCAATTTATCTTAACATGTACACTTATTGTCTCTGTATTACATGTTGATAAAGCACTTAGGATGAGTACTTGACTACCAGGATTATGATGCAGATCATACTAGTGGGGACAGGGTAGTCAGTAAGTACATCCTTAAAATATTCCTAGTCATGGGAGTATCGAGACTGGGCATCGATACTCCAGACTAGATTAGCATATACGCTTCTCGACCCATATGATGGGCGATGGATGATCCATATCCATTGGTGTTTGACATCAAAAAAGGTATACAGGTGCTCAGCGGAGACTGGGTACATTGAACGGACTCGCCGAGAACTCCTAGATGGTATTATACCTATCGTCGGATAGCAATTCTCTGGTGACACTGGTACATGTTAGTCTGTAGACACGAGATCGTTATAGAGTCTTGTGTGATTTCCCACTGTTCTTTGATTTCCACCATACCACAGTCAAGAGATCGTGCAAAAAGGTGGTTTTTGGGTACAGTCCTGAGTCACATGGAGGCAATGAGCGATAGGATGGGTTTCGTCTCTCCCAGTATTGGGAGTTGATGTTGCGCTATGCTCGATTGGCCAGAACAGGAAATCCCTGACCAGGGTTGCTGAGATTTACTGGTAAGTGTTATCAGTAGTTTCTCAAACCGTTATGGACATTGCGTCGGCATGACTTATCAGGCTATTGGGGTCTGACGTTATACCACCCCTAGGCTGTGATATACGACATATTAGACGAAATGACCGGACTGTACGGTAGTGTTACTGATTGGATTCGCAGGAGTATGAGTAGGCTTGCTTGTTGATCATCTGATCGCTCAATACCAGGATGGCCATTACGTTTAGCAGACCGCTTGCGGCTTATGGGTGTTTGATATGATCATCACCTACTGCCGGCATATTGACGAGTCTTTAGAGTCCTACACAAAGGTTTCCTCGTTCATGCGAAATGGAGTAAGAGCACATATGTGATATCTGCGGGACCGAGATTAATGCGCGTATGTGATACCGCATTCTATTCTCGCGCTATGTGATATCGGTCGATTATATGTGATATAGCCGGGTTATCGGATCAAGTGTTGATTCATATAATATTAGTCGGTTGTATGTGATATAGCCGAATTATTTAATCAAGTGCTGATTTGATAATTTAATGTATAATTATATATTTGATATATTAACATACATTAACTAATATTAGCTCACTTAAATATTCATTTTTCTCACTTATGATACATTGATATAAATGTGATATATGTTAAATGTATTGTTTTCTTTTTGCACAAAATATATATATGTGATATATATTGTTGTGTCATGCTTGGTTACACATGCAACATTTATGTATGACACACATACCATGCTAGGTTAATGTTGGGGTTTTATTTATTTTAAGTAATTCAATATGATTTGGAATTAGTCATGGTTGAGCTTGGAAGAAGCTAGCAGAACCATTGACAAAGTCCTCTTGTTTTGTTTTTCTTAAGATATTTATTAACCTAACCATTAACCTTACACTATGGTTAACTCTCTACAAGGGTTAGTGTATGACACCAACTCACCATGGTCGCAATTCTAACCTCATGAGTTCATCCATCTCTTCATCACTTCTTCTTCCTCCTCAAGAGAAAAGGCTTGCTAGCTTTTTCTAAGTGGTGAAATATTGTGAGAAAATTAAAACTAAAGTGAGCCCACTTCCTACTTCATCATCCTCTACTATTAGCCATTTAGTTTAGGGTGTTTGTTTCACTAAATTCGCCATTAGTGAAGAGGTAGCATGAGCTCGAGTCTCCTCGACTTAGATCATCTTCGACCTCGAAGACATTGAGCAAGCTTGTTCGTTTTTCATGTGAACCCTTACTAAAGTCCGGGTCTTCACAACTTGCAGCGAAGGGACTACGAATGGAGCTTTAGAAGTGAAAGACCGGTCTACAAAGGTTGTATTCTCTCATTCACTTAGATGTAAAGTGTTTACATTTAGTATCGTCGGATTTTCTAGTAACGATTCTAGGGTTAGGATTAGCTAATACGACAATTTTTAAAATTGGCATGGACGATGCCTCCCAAAACCTTGTTGCCGCTAGGCAAGCCTACAGATAGGATTCGTCTCTCCTGGTATTTAGGGTTGATGTCGCGCTGTGTTCGGAAAGCCCTTACACAAAGTCCCTGGCCAGGGCAAGCGAGGTTTACTGGTAGGTACTCCAGTAGTTTCTCAGGGTGTTTTTGGGCTCTACTCCGACACGACTTATTGCGCTATTAGAGGTCTGGTGGCTACCACCCCCTAGGCCCGATAAGCGATACTCTTAAACGAATAGACCGGACTGTACGGAGATTGTCACAGATAGGCTCAGTAGGAGTTCAGATGAGTTTGCTCATCGGCCTTCTTATCGACAGATACCTGGGTAGCCATTACGTGCAGCTAGTACCGCTGACGTGCTTATGGTTAAAGCCACTGCCAGCGTACTGTCGAGTCTTTAGAGTCCAACACATAGGGTTTCCCTGGTTCGGGCGAAACGATGTAGAGGTGTTGGGAATTCACCCACGGGCGCAAACGCGTATGTTTTGGAAATGGAAACATTTTAAGGAAATGGATGCGCACGCGAGCTCGTTTTCGTTTTAAAATTTATAAACCGCATGTGCACGGCGCGTTGTAGCAAGCCGGAAAGTACGAGTCGATCCGTAGAGAATTGTGTATTAGGTCTTGTTGTTTAAGGTTCAACAAAGAAAACAAGTTAAGAAGAAGTGGTTGTGGCTTTGGCTCGGAAGGTCGAATCGCGACGATTCCTTCGACGCTCCCTTGATCGTGAGTTGTCCGTCCTAACGTCGATCCCGGCATGAAGCATGACTTGTCAAGGCGGTTGCGAAGCACAAATCATCAAATTCCGATATTCGCCGCAAAATACGAAACGAGTCCGTTTTGTTCACTTACCATTTGTATGTCCAAGCTTAGGGTATCAACACTAAGCACGAGGGTTAGCAAGCTTACCACAACATCAAAAACACAAATTAGTGAATGAGAGCAAATGATTTTAGTGTTGAGTTTGCTAAGTGTTTGTGATAGTATATCGTATTTGAAACGAAGCGATTGTAAGGCACTTGATCACAAAATACCATATTTAAACCTAGCAACCTTAACACTAAATTGATTTTAACTTAAACATTGAAATGGGGAAAGGGAGTGAATATTGTATATGAGGAGGTTACAAAGTAACCATGTTTCAAAATACCATACCACATCAATACATAAACAATCTTTAAGTTAGAATCATGTATATAAGCATATAAAACATTAACAGGAGGAGGAGGAAGCAAAGCCTTTCATCTCATTTCCTCACCATTACCACAACCAAAGTTATTAGTTGAGCATGATAAAAAGAAAAGCAAATAAGAAAAAGAAGCAAGTAATCAAACAAAAGCAATATTATTAACACTTGATAAAATTGAGGTACAAGATATTGGTAACTTGTTCAACCTCCATAATGAAGCTCTCCGAAGGATGCTTCAAGAGAGAAGAAGAAGAAGAGACCAAGTTAAAGCTCACACAACTCTCAAACCTAAACCAAAAACAAAAGAGAAATGGAAAATGGTATATATTCAATGCACACCCTTGCTCAATATCTGTTCTGGTATTTATAGGCCTAACTCCAGAATAAACAAACAATATAGATGGACTGATATGACCCTAAGAAATGACCAGAAGAAAAATGAGGTTGATTGGAGCAAGGGGGCCGGCGGCGCCGGATTATATGGGGTCTCGCCGGTCTAAATCAGAGCACATGGGCTCGTTTTGCTGTGGTAATCGTTAGTTCACTCCACAATCTCTCTGGTGCTATTTGATTTCTTTTTAATAACCTGGTTTGCACTAAGGAATTTGGAGGGAAACATGAAGCATTACATCACATCACAACATTATGCATTTAACACACATCACCTCACATGTGCCCACCACTTGCACAATTCATCATTTGTGTGTGCCAAGGCAGCCCCACCATGGTCCATGTACCAAAAAGCATGTGCACACTTGCACTGTGTTGGACCAAAAATAGCATGCACACATTTATTTGCAAAAAATACTCTTTGGATATCGGTCGGTTTTCTGTTCTGTTCGCAGTGTCGGCTCCCAAACGCTATATCCGTGATACTGAGTATGTTTCCAGTATTTATCACGAATACCTGTAATCTGTAATTACTGAGCAGACACTGGTTCAAAGTACCGATATATAACAAAATAGATAATGAATTAGCGGTATTAAAATGCAGTTTTCTGAGATAAACAAATACCCCAAACTTTTCTTTTGCTCGTCCCGAGCAAAACAAAATATCCTAGTCTCACTTTCGCAGGGAACGCGATTACACTGAACGCGTGCCACAAACCGTTAAAACTCTAGGTGTCCCTAGTATGAGGAGTGTTGTCTCCTGAGGGTTTTCAGCGGATTACACCCACAAAATCAAGTCAAGTTAGCGTCGTGGAAAAACTGTTGATTCTAATCTTAAGTTAGAGATCAAAGTTAAAAGTTCTATCACCCAAGTCAGAAACGTTAAACCCTATTTTTCACTCCTCACAATTTGTTTAACATAAGCTTATACGCGTCTTTACGTGATTGTGCGGTTAGTGTCCACAAGTTTTTAAGAACTTGATTAATGTCATCATGTCATAATTACAGACCAGGATAGACTTCTAAAGGATCACACGAGTTTGAAAGGAGTTAAGCTTTTCTCAAGTTTTTATTCTCCAGTTAGGTTTCAAGTCAGAATTTATATCGTTTTCAAAAGAGAACCTAAGTGTTATTCTTCACCCCTACCTTTCACCTGTTTTTTTTCATACACACCAAAGTTATCGTGCAAAACGTCTTTTATAAATATACCTTCATATCTCCGCGAAAAAACCATTTTAATAGAAAATTCGTCTCCGCCAAGATTACTCTCCCACAAAGAACCATGAGGACTTTTAACTTTAAAAGAACACTTGCTAAGCTTGCTTTATTTGGCGATTGGAAACTTAGTGAGGTTTGGGTTAATGACTCCCAAACCAGATGATTTTAGGGCATTATGTGTGAAGACACCCAAAGGACTTAATTAACCAAGTTACCAAGGCCACAAAACAAAAGACTCATTTTAGTTAAAATAATCTGAACTTAGTGAAAACGGAGATATAGCCAGCGTTTCTTTTAAATCCGAAGACGTTATAAGTGGATATTGTGTGTAATTACTCCAAAAAGGTTCCAGATGGGTTATTTTTCAGACTTATAGATTCTATTAAAACATCAATAAAATTCTTCATATCTACTTCACTGTATGAATTATTCTTGATATTGCTTAACTCAGAACAAACATGTTTGATCCGAAAGATATTTATCAATTTTAAAAATTTTACAGAGATGTTAGACTTTCATCAAATTCTCAAACACATACGACACATGTAAAGTGTTATAAAAGACGTATACCAGCTATGGTTAAACATAAAGGAGGGTTATTTTTCGGGTCGTCAGTCTCACAAAAAGGATTTTGTTATTTCTAACTTATCAACCGAACCTTTAGACTTTGAATCTAAGCTCCCCCGCTAGCTAACATGACAAAGTTTTTATATTTTTAGGAAATTTTTTCAATTTTTATGGGTTTTTAAATATGTATGCAATGCAGAATATACATATGATGCGGCAAAATAAACGCAGTGCTCACCCCCAAACCTGAGTTTTACGATGTCCTCATCGTTGTCCCCATCTCCGGTAGCTAGACTTAGACATCAGGGTGAGAATTTTATTCGAAAAAATAAAAACCTAAGACGAATTACAACATATACAAGTTAAAAGATTGGGTTAGTCCAGAAATTAATACCAGCCATTTAAAGATTTCGTTTATATAGTGCAATGGCTGGAAAAAGAATATGTATATAAAAAAGAAAAAGAAAAAGAAAAGGTATATGTTAGATGTTAGTGAAGGGCATGGGCGTATAAAAGTAGGGATCCGAAGACGCTGAAGGTGAAGACGATGTTTTGAAGAGGAAAAAGAATTGTTGCTCGAATGAATTGAATTTTCAAAAAGTATATGTTGAGTTTCAAAGTCAGGTTCATTTAAAAACTGGAGTTCATCCGCAAAAAGTTCAGCAAAAGAAAGGTTTTTAGGATGTTTCCAAATTGATCCTAACTCAAACTCGGCAAGAATATCAAGTTCATCCACAAAAATTTCCTCAAAACTCGACATGAAAGAATGTTTTTCAAGGCTGCCTTCCTCCCTATGATCATTTACAATCCTATTCTTATTTTTACAGCTCACAGATTCTCCCAATACAATTTCTCCCTCATCACATTCACAAATGGGTAGGTTCATGTAATCTAAAAAAGTAGGTTCCCATACTAACGTTTCTTCCGAAACAATATCACTAGGTGATACAAAAATTGTGGGTTCTTGATCATTGATCTCTTCAAACAATCTATCTAAACCATACCCGACAAATTCACAAGGTTCCTCTTTTAAAATTTGAGTGAAAAAATCAGTCGGTTCAAGAATTTCTCTTCAAGTAAACTTTTGGTTAAATCAATCTCTAAATCACAAGTGACAAGAGGCTCAGTGGATACCTGAAGGATAGTGGTGGACTGACTTAAAGGGTTTTCTTGTGTGTCCTGGTAATACTCCGTCAATTCATTTGTATTATCATCTTGAAATCATCAAAATTCGTTTGATCGTTTACCTCACTTGGATGACTTCCTAGATGACAGACATTTACCTTATTGGGTTCCGATTGACTGTGTTCACTCCCTAGAATCCTCTCGGCTAAATGTTTCTCTTGTTCTTCTATTCTAGCCAAAGATTGAGCTTGAGCGTGAAATAATTGCTCAGACTGCTGTATGAACAGGGCTAGCGTCGAAGCTAATTCATTCTCGACCGCAGTCATTACTTCAATACCTCTCTCTAAAGCGGTCAACTTCGCATCCATCTCACTATCATTCTCTAATGATGGTTCAATTGTTTTGGGTTGAAGGGGTTGTGATGGTGGTGATGCTAAAGCAGTCAATCTGTCGACCTCTTTCTTTAAATTTTCATTAATTTGGTCTATGTTTGAAGTGGGACTAGTTTTAAGAGTGTTAGGTGGGTGAACATTATCAAAAATCTGGGACGATTGGTCACCCCCTAAAAAAGGACAATTTTCGTGAATGTGGGAAGAATCTTGGCAATTTGAACAAAAGAATTAGGACTGAGTATAGACAGAGGAATAAGAATCGTGAAGATTTGAATCGAATTGTTTGTCACCCATATGAACAAGAATTCACGACTGTTAAAAAAAGAAAGAATATCACACCCCTAACAGTCTATGTTATGCTAGTCAACTAGACATGCTCAAGAACCTGATTGTTGAAGTAAAACTGTGTTGAGAAACATGCTCAAGATATACAGATCACGAACCCAGTTAAGTGCAGAGATAAGGGGTGGTTATCCAACGCTTTCGCGAAGTTCCTTAATTAGAATAACCCTTTCTCATGAACACTTTCCTAGACACCCCGTGCACGATATACCGTTAAGCAGTGTTCTAAACACAGTTAACTTCTCCCAGTAAGCGCGAAGTCCTTAAAGTCAAAGTTCTAGTTGATTTTAAATTACTGTGGGTATGCAAGAATGCAGTTTTGTGATTTATGGGCTACGGAGAAAGGTGATGAAATCCTTTACCGTATCTTATTTGGTCGTGCCCTTAATTTCCGTATTTAAGATGCAAATGCGCAATCAATAAAAGAATTTAAGAAATCAAGCAATTTAAGCAATTCTTTTTCGTTTAGGCTTAAGCGCTGAAACAAATACGGGTTAGTTCTCTGTGCAATTGGTGGAAAGTTTGTGCGAAGAATTCTGCAGAAGATAGAAATATTGGAATGCGTTGGATTCGAGAAGAATGTGTTAGGAAATACGTACCGATGCGATTTGGATTAAGAAACCCCTCTGAGGTGATTACGGGTATTTGAATGTTCTCTTGCGCGGGTCAAACTACTCGGATCTTTGGCACTATACTTCACTAACGTTTTGCAATTGAATTTCAGCCTTGCTCCGCACGATAGCTTGTCGTAATTCCTTAAAAACTGAATTTTCGGAAAAATACGATATTTAGTGTCAAAAAAAGATATATAGGCCCCAATTCCTGCACACACAAAATTACAAAAATCAAACAATACCAATAGAATACCAACAAGTCACTGGAGATCACACAAAAAGAAAAAACCAAAACTCCCACACTTGACCCAGCGAGGCCGAATTTTTCATTGATGACGCTGGCCAAATGATGTTCAAAGGTGCTCGAATTTTGTGTGAGTTCTCTAGGCTTTATTATTAATCTATTGGTATACTTGATTTTTAATTTAATTTCAGAGTGATAGCAAGTCTGAAGGACAGAAATAACACTACTTAATAACTACCAAATCCCCGGCAACGGCGCCAAAAACTTGTTGGGAATTCACCCGCGCTCGCAAATGCTTATGTTTTGGAAATGGAAACGTTTTAAGGAAATGGATGCGCACGCGAGCTCGTTCTCGTTTTAAAATTTATAAACCGCAAGTACACGGCGCGTTGTAGCAAGCCGGCAAGTACGGGTCGATCCACAGGGAATTGTGTATTAGGTCTTGTTGTTTAAGGTTCAATAAATAATGAATGGTTTGGTTTGTCACTAAAAATAAAAAGAATACGAAAAAAAGATAACAAAGAAAACAAGTTAAGAAAGAAGTGGTTGAGTCTTTGGCTCGTAAGGTCGAATCGCGACGATTCCTTCGACGATCCCTTGATCATGAGTTGTCCATCCTTACGTCGATCCCGACATGAAGCATGACTTGCCAAGGTGGTTGTGAAGAACAAATCATGAAATTCCAATATTCTCGGCAAAATACGAAACGAGTCCGTTTTGTTCACTTACTGTTTGTATATCCAAGCTTGGGGTATCAACACTAAGCACGAGGGTTCGCAAGCTTACCACAACATCAAAAACACAAATTAGTAAATGAGAGCAAATGATTTTAGTGTTGAGTTTGCTAAGTGTTTGTCACGACTCAAAGTTCGGCTCGTGACCGACACTTAACTACGTAACGTCTACAGGCGTGACGCGATTAAGTAAGCCGAAACCCAGAAATCAAAACCATTAAAAGTATTGAGCGATGAAAACATTGGTTTAAAACATTTAGAAAAGCTTGAGTAAAAATCATTAAAGTTTAAATCGTTTTCTTATAAATTTCGGCAGCACCTCCTTAGTAAAAACTAGCCCTGAAACGGGTACAACACATGATATAAGTAAAATGACATACAATAAGAATAAAGCATCCCCAAACGGGAGCAATCATGCGCAACGGCGGAAACAACCACCACACGAATAATATATGACGCCGTAGCGAAGAAATGAGCAATATAAGTGAAACAACATAAAAGATAAAACTGCTTAAATAAAGCAGGCTCACACGAGCTCGACATCATGAGTACAAAATAATATACCACAGCGTCCTCACAACTGGTCTCTAAGTCAATACATGAAATGGTAGATGGAGAGTACTAGATACAATAGGATGTACAATGAAATATAAATGGATACCCGCAACTCACCTATAAGAAAAATGGCCACACGCCAACAGTAGTGGGATCCGCAACAAAAGGATACAATGAGGTAGCCATGCCGCAACTACTCTAAGGGTCAACCTGCAAACACTGTGTCACAACTGGGGTGAGTTACCGACTCGTGAATAGTAAATAACATATAAAGGTAATCGCAGGTATGCACGTGATGCTAAACTCTAACATGAGTGAACTGATAACATCAATATGGTAATCTGGGTATGCAATAATCATGCGAGGTACTCTATCAGGTACTATAACTACATGATGCAATGCATAAAAATGAATGCTGAGCATGGGATAAAATATCATCTACACGAGTCATCATCGTGGAAAACCCTCGGTGTCCACCAAATAAACCCCAAATCCCAAAAACTCAGGCACTGTCAATCTAATCGGCCCTCATATCCTGTAAATCTCATGGAAAACATGAGTGCCCAACATCGGCACTCGAGAATATCATGAAATACTCGTGTCTAGCATCGACACGCAAATCCTCATATATCGGGCTCCGTCTGTCCGGATCGGCCCACGGGCTCCGTCTGCAGGATCGGCCCTCGGGCTCCGGCAGTATTGGTCGGCCCATATCCATCTCTCGACTCCGGTCGGTATCCTCCTGATAACCACCAGGTCCAACCAATCACCGATAGGTACTCGCCACCCTGCTAGGCTCATCGTCTACTACACGAAAACATTCTCGCCCTGGGGAACCATACCGGGTCCACCATGAACCCGCAAACGGATCATCCATCTCCTCGAATCGAGTTTCAAGCACACTTCTCAGAACCGAGAAAATGCATGGTGTACGCACTGAAATATCATATCCAAAGAAACCGGGTTTTCAAAACAGTGCATACTTTCTTAAAATAATACCACGGTTCTCAAATCCAGAAATTACAGGAATTCCAAAACCCAATGCGTAAATCCATGCAATGTGGCGTATGCCGTATAAAATCGTATTATGAGTTAAAAGGGGAAACCACTCTTTTAAATGGATCCAGTTTTGAAAATATTTCACGCGGTCCCCATTTCTCCAAAAATCTAGCCAGCATCATCTATGTTTGTGAAATATGTATGTATGTAGGTATGGATGGACAAGATATACATACGCAAGTATGAGTGTATAATATGTATGCACACAAAGGAACAGAATCATGTCTAATCATCAATAATGAGATAAGCTAAACTATGTATGGTTCATAGCAATTCTATAGTGCGAGTGTCATGGCAATTACTAACGGTGTGTGTGTAGCATGAAATTAGTGATCGTGCAGCATGAACCGTTAGTAACAGTGCGGTGTCTCATGATTACTATGTCTATATGCAACAAAAGAGGGGTATGCTACAATGGTACATATGCACTACCAATATATATATGAATGTAACATGCGGCTACAACATCCTATCAAGCCCCGACGCAGAACGCCATATGGGCGATTTCCCAGTAGATGTTAAATCTGCTCACAGTGATCTCGATCTACGTGTATCTGACCACCCGCTTCCCCTTCTTCACGGCGTCCGAAGTCCCCGCCTGCGACCCTAGAATTTACACAAAGTAACACACATAAGGCTAAAATCCTGCAAAAGTGCGATATTAAGATAGTACGAAAAACTAGCGTCGTAAACTAAACGCGTCAAATCAATACACCAACGTGTGTGTTCTAAACCCAGAACTACCCCGATAGCTGTGATACACAGAAACCACCAGATCCAACTCGAAGCATACGTGTCACGCAAGTCACAAAACACTAATTAAGGTTAATTGGTCCCAGGTTTTTACCTGGAACAAAACTAAGAAAATAAACAACACTAAACACAGCCAAACACACACAGACACCTCCCTACACAGCACCAACCCCCAATTCCATCAGGAGGCCGACGAGCTCGGATAAGTGATGGGTCTCGCCGGATTTTGGGGTGGGTAACGGGCTCGAAAACCTACACAATACTCTAAAAATCCTGCACATAAATCTGTATATGTTTGCTAAAAAAGAAAATAATCACCGATATAGCAGATACACAGTATCCTATAACTTGGTAAAAAATAAGTTTTAAAAACACTAATTTGGTACAAAAAGGCATTTTAGTGCAAGCTGAAACAAAGGATTGGTTAAAACAGCACTAAAAGCACTTAATACAAAGTAAAGCAAAACCTAGAAATCGACCAATACGCACAATTAAACTTAAAACGACACACCGATTCCCACAACCACCTAAGTGTTCGTTTAACGTCTGAAGGGGTGTGCGACACGAAAACAATAGATCCTGCGCGTAAAATTCACACGAAGCGCAGAACTGAAACGGACACCGTATCGTGCGTAGACGTAACACTAAAAACTACCTATACAATCCCATATTTTAACCTCAGTCATTTCTAAAAATTCTAACATTACCAAAAACACCTAAACCACACCATACAGCTACCCAAAATTTCCAAGCCCCTAGCTCACACAGAGACCGAGGTCGCCGGATCTGCCCCCCTCGTCGCCGGCCAAAACCGTCCAGGTTGGTTTCGAACTCCAGGTGCACACTCAGGGTAACCAGGTCTACACTTCTACATTGTTTGTTTTTACCAAAAAGTCTGGGGTTAACAGCATGTCATAGAACATAAAAACGACACCAAAATACGACATCGGCACAAAACTACGACTTTACGGTTCTAATATAGAACTACAAGGCACTACAACATGTTAACTAGCTAATTAACAGTAAGAAGAGGACTACGTTCCCAAACTTGATCAAAACTCCCACTTTCCTAGCTCCATGTGGTCTCCATGGGCTTTGGCTTAAGTTCTTGAGAAGGGTGAAGTGAAATATTGGTGCGGGTAGTGAAGATTTGGTGATTTGGGTTGGGGTTTGATGAAGGGGGCTGAAGTGTTTCAGTTGAGAGAGAGTTAGAGGAGGAAAATACGAGAGAAACAAAATGGGGAGAATAAACAAAAGAGAGAGAGGGGGGGGGGGTTATGGGACAAAGCATGGTACATTCTCTCTCCTCATTTAATGCCAAGCATGCTTTGTCTCCCATGCTAAACCTTCATCATTCTCTCTCCCTCTCATCCTCCTTCTCCAAGTCAACCCCAAAAGGAAAAATCATTTTTTTGAAACTTAAAAATACTTAATAAATTACATAATACCCTAATGGAATGGTTAAGGCACCATGGCTACTAAGCATGGTTTAACCCTAAATTAGCCCTAGGTTAACATGCACATGTGTGTGCAAACCCAAAATAAAATCTAATAAAATATTCTTTAATTTTTATCAAATATTTAAAAACTATTTTGGTAAACTTTTTACTAAAAATCTGCATTATCGCTTAATTAACCACTAATCGCATTTTAAGGTGTTACAATCTTCCCCCTTTAGAGAAATTCGTCCCCGAATTAAAAATTTTACTAGGCGTACCTTCAAAAAGATGAGGGAATTTCTTCTGCATCTCGCCCTCGGCCTCCCAAGTGATCTCTTCACCATTTGGGCTGAGCCAAAGAACCTTCACAGATGGAAAGACCTTTGATCGAAGTTTCTTCACCTGCCGGTCCAATATCACTACTGGCTGCTCGGTGAACGAAAGATCGCGCTCAAGCTGAACGGTCTGGTGCTGAATTATGTGAGAAGGGTCATGAAGGTATCTGCGAAGCATCGACACGTGGAATTCGGGTTGAACATCCGAAAAGTCGGGTGGAAGAGCCAAACGATAAGCAACTGCGCCCACACGGTCGACGATCTCGGAGGGACCTATAAATCTGGGACTAAGCTTCCCTTTCCGCCCAAATCTCATCACGCCCTTCATCGGAGAGACCCTGAGAAAAACATGATCGCCAACTGCGAATTCGATTCTGCGACGGCGTCTGTCAGCATACGATTTCTGCCTACTCTGAGCTATCCTCATCCTGTCCCGAATCAACTGTATCTTCTCGGTCGTCTCCTGTACGATCTGCGGCCCTAAAATACTGCTCTCGCTGAGCTCTGTCCAACAGACGGGCAATCGACATCTCCTCCTATATAAAGCCTCGAAAGGTGCTATCTGAATCGTACCTTGGAAGCTATTATTGTAGGAGAACTCCACCAAGGGAAAATGGCGATCCCAGATGCCACCAAAATCTAGAATACAAGCTCGAAGCATGTCCTCAAGAGTCTGAATAGTCCGCTCTGACAGGTCGTCGGTATGCGGATGAAATGATGTGCTAAAACTCAAGCGAGTGCCCAAAGCCACCTGAAGTCTCTGCCATAGTCGGCTGGTGAACTGGGTGCCTCGGTCGGACATGATACAAGTCGGGACGCTATGCAATCGTACAATCTCGTCAACGTAAATCTAGGCATATTGAGCGAATCCAAAAGTGGTCTTCACCGGCAGAAAGTGAGCCGCTTTCATCAATCGATCCACGATCACCCAAATGGAGTCATACCCTCGACTGGTCCTGGGTAGACCCACAATGAAGTCCGTAGAAATCTGCTCCCATTTCCAATCCGGAATGGGCAACGGCTGTAGCACTCCCGCACGCCTCTGGTGCTCGGCCTTGACTTCTTGACAAGTCAGGCATCTCGACACGAAGTCTGTGACGTCCCTCTTCATCCCTTCCCACCAGTAAACATCTCTCAAATCATGGTACATCTTGGTGGAACCTGGATGAACACTGTACACCGATCGATATGCCTCCTCGAGAATCTCACGCCTCAGTCCCTCAGAATATGGTACGCATAGTCGAGTCCCAAATCGCAGTATCCCCTGATAATCGATCACGAACTCGAAGTCTCTGCCCTGTCTACTCTTCTCCCGGATCTCTGAAAGACGGTCATCACTGGGATACGCCTCGCAGATACGGTCAAGCAACTGTGGACGTGCAAGGATATGCGCAAGCTATCCTCCGGTCGGAGTAAACTCGAACTGCACTCGGCTGTCGCATAGAATCAGCCAATCTACCGACAACTGCCTCTGCACTGCGTTCAAACAAGATAGACTACCTCCGGGACTCCGAATCAAAGCATCCGCCACTACATTCGCCTTGCCCGGATGATAAAGGATCTCGCAATTATAGTCCTTCACTAGCTCCATCCAACGACGCTGTCTCAGATTCAGGTCTCGCTGCTGAAATATGTACTTCAAGCTCATGTGGTCCAAGAATATCTGGCATGCCTCGCTGTATAGGTAATGTCTCCAGATCTTGAGTGTAAACACCACTGCAGCCATCTCCAAATCATGAGTGGGGTAGTTCTATTCGTGTTTCTTCAGCTGCAGAGAAGCATACGCGATAACCTTATCATGCTGCATCAATACACACCCTAGCCCCACTCGAGAAGCGTCACAATAAACCACAAATCCGCCTGATCCCGAAGGCAATGATAACACCGGCGCCGTAGTCAAACGAGTTTGCAACTGCTGAAAGCTACGCTCGCACGCCTCCGTCCAAACAAATGGAACTCCTTTCTGGGTCAGCCTGGTCAACGGTACAGCGATACGGGAGAAGTCCTGAACAAATCGTCGGTAGTAGCCGGCCAGTCCTAGGAAGCTGCGGATCTCCCTAACTGATGCTGGTCTGGGCCAATGCTGAACGGCATCGATCTTCTTCGGGTCCACACATATGCCATCTATCATCACAACGTGGCCTAAGAAGTCTACACAGTCGAGCCAGAATGCGCACTTGGAGAATTTAGCGAACAGCTGATGCTCCCTCAAGGTCTGCAACGTAATACGCTGGTGCTGCTCGTGCTCCTCTCGGCTCCGGGAGTACACTAAGATGTCGTCAATGAATACGATAATGGACTGATCAAGATACGGCCTGAAGACGCGATTCATCAAGTCCATAAACGATGCTGGGGCGTTGGTAAGTACGAACGACATCACCAAAAACTCATAGTTGTAAGTCGATGTACTACACCCCAATACTTGTGGGGAGGCGGAATTTTCAAAAACGAACTTGTTTAGTGAACGAACATCGACTAACCGCTTGAATCGAAGCTAAACTATAAATAACCAAACACAAAGTGTTTCTAAACTACTTTGTTTAGGGATTATACCTAATGAGCCAACTCCTTCGTCTTTACGATCTCCTTGTTCTCTTCGGCCTTCTAGAAGTAGTAGACGATCCACCCGAGAGCAAAACTCCAAGCTTAGCCTCTAAACTTGAGGCAACTAACCTTCTTGGATTGCTAATCAAAGAAGATAGATTGAGATAGAGTGATGGTTATGGATTGTTTAGTCTAACTAATCCTAGATCTCAACACATGAGGGGTGGGGATTAGTCTTTTGAAGAGAGAGAGCTTGAGGAGAGAGAATGTGTGAATTATTATCAAATGAGAATAGTAAGTTATCATAATATAAATGAAGCATTCTCTTTTATCAACAAAAGAAAATAAGTGATGAATAAGCATGCTTCACAAATATCTAATGGTGATTCATTGTTATGACTCATTAAGCATTTATCATGCATTAATGATATGCATGAATCACCCCCATGACTCACTAAACTCATTTAATGCAAATGACACATAAACCTCCTTAGTCACCACTTCTAGAAGCTTCTCGTACAATTACGAGAACGCCCCTCCAATCCGCAAAAATACGGAAAAACTTTAGACTGTAAAAATCCAATAACCGGATACCAGTAACTGGCTTAAACCAAAGCCGACTGGTAAAAACTGTCCGAAAGTCGTACGCGTGTAAACGCACGTATGCGTCCGAACCCTTGTCGTAAAACCATACGACCTCTATATCGTTTCGCCTGGAATAGGAAACTCTCTGTGTGGGACTCTAGAGACTCGACTACTACGCTGGCAGTGGGTTTAACCACAGACCGCAAGCGGCACTAGCTGTACGTAACGGTCCCCAGGTAGTTGTCGATAAGAAGGCCGATGAGGAAACCCATCCGAACTCCTACTGAGTCTGATGTGACAATCTCCATACAGTCCGGTCCGTTCGTCCAAGACTATCGCATATCGGGCCTAGGGGGCGGCAAGCGTCAGTCCCCTAATAGCGGTATAAGTCGTGTCGGAGGGAAGCCCATTACACCCTGAGAAACTACTGGAACCTACCAACAAATCTCGCTTGCCCTGGCCAGGGACTTTGCGTAATGGCTCTCTGACACAGCACGATATCTACTCCCAATACCGGGAGGGACGAATCCTGTCTAACCGCCACTGCCTCCAAGTGCTCGGGACTGCACCCAACTGCTACCTGTTTGCACGACTCCTTTGAGCCGTGGTAGGGTAACAATCTAAGAACAGTGGGACACACTCGAGGCGAAGTAGCAGTGTCAAGTCTGCGGACTACGCTGTACTCATGTCACCTGGGAACTGTTCACTGACGTCTGGTATAAAACCAACCAACAGTTCCCTGAGAGTCCTGTCCGGTGTACCCGTAACCTAACAAGCACCTGTATACTATCTCCAGTACGACGTACTAACGGCAGTGGGACAGACCATCTCCCCAACTGGGATGAGAATCTTACACACTAGTCTACTCCGGATTATCGATGCTCTGTCTCGATAATCCAACGACCAGGGACCTGAATAAGGATGTGCTTGTAGACTACCCAGCCCCCACTAGTGTGACTGCCATCACAACGCTGGTAGACAAGCAAGATCCTAAGAGCTCTATCAATACGTACACTCACATATTAAGATAGAAAAACCAAGTAGCATACTACCATGTTTAGCAAGACTGTTATATACATGTGAATATCCCAAGCTTCCATTAAGTAATATACAAACTAGTATGATACAGTAATGGCCTTCTAGGGCATAAACACTAATAATATCCCACTTGCACTAGGGCCATGTACTGGCATATCGTAGACCAATGATCTCGAGTAGCCTCTCGAACTGAATCTGAGGAAGGGCCTTCGTGAATGGATCAGCAATGTTCTCTTCTGAAGCAACTCTCCGAACCTCGATCTCCTGACGATCAATGATCTCCCTGATCAGGTGATACCGCCTCAAGATGTGTCTGGACTTCTGATGGGACCTTGGTTCCTTCGCTAAAGCTATAGCTCCGTTGTTGTCGCTATACAGAGGTATTGGATCAACTATGGTAGGAACCACCTGAAGTTCTGTTAGGAACTTCTTCATCCAGACTGCTTCTTTTGCGGCATCGCAAGCAGCTATATACGCCGCTTCCATCGTCGAGTCAGCAACGGTGTCCTGCTTGGAGCTCCTCCAGCACACCGCCCCTCCATTGAGGGTAAAGACATAACCCGACATGGACTTGGAATCGTCCTTATCACTCTGGAAGCCAGAATCAGCAAAGGCCTCCAACCTGAGGTCTTTTCCGCCATAAACCAAGAACATCTCCTTAGTCCTCCTCAGGTACTTGAGAATGTTCTTTACTGCTATCCAGTGTTTCTCCCTTGGGTCTGACTGATACCGGCTCACCACGCTTAGTGCGTAAGCTACATCTGGTCTGGTACACAACATCACATACATTATAGAGCCTACCGCAGAAGCGTAGGGTATAATAGACATGCGTTCCCTTTCCAAATCAGTCTTGGGAGACATCTCTTTGGAGAGGGTGATTCCGTGACAAGCCGGTAGATTACCGCGCTTAGAATCTTCCATACTGAATCTTTTCAGTACAGTGTCGATATACCTGGACTGCGAAAGTCCCAACATCCTCTTGGATCTATCACGATAGATCCGGATCCCCAGAATGTAAGAGGCATCACCCAGGTCTTTCATGGAGAACCTGTGTGACAAGAATCTTTTGACAGATTGTAGCATAGGAATGTCATTTCCTATCAATAGAATGTCATCCACGTACAAGACGAGGAATACGACACTTCTGGCTACAACTTTACTCTATATACACGGCTCATCTGGATTTTTGATAAAGTCATATTCTTTGACTGTCTCATCAAAACAGATGTTCCAACTCCGCGATGCCTGCTTTAGTCCATAAATGGACTTAAGCAGCTTGCATACTTTCCCGCTGCTCCCACTCTGATTGAAACCCTCTGGCTGATCCATATAGACGCTCTCTTCTAAATTACCATTCAGAAAAGCCGTCTTTACGTCCATCTGCCAGATTTCATAATCATGGAAGGCAGCAATAGCAAGAAGGATACGAATGGATTTGAGCATAGCCACTGGAGAAAAAGTTTCGTCATAATCCAAACCAGGTCTTTGACGAAAACCCTTTGCAACAAGTCTAGCTTTATAGGTTTCCACCTGCCCATCTACACCAATCTTTTTCTTGAAGATCCATTTGCATCCTATGGGTTTTACCCCACCTGGAGCAAAGTCCAAAGTCCATACTTTGTTGGTGTACATGGACTCCATTTCGCTTCGCATTGCATCTAGCCATCGTACCAAGTCGCCGCTCTGGATGGCCTGCTGGAAGCTAGTAGGTTCATCATCATCTATGATGCAATCCTCTCTATCCCCATCTATGAGAAAACCGTAGTATCTCTCAGGCGGATGAGACGGCCTACTACTCCTGCGGAGGGGTGCGGGAATGTTCTGTTCTTCTTGAACTTCTGGTTTTACCAAACTTTCAGTAGCAGCTTGTGGTTCTGGAATTTCTTCCAGTTCTATTTCGCTCCCACTTGATTCCTTTTCGAAAAACTGATGTTCTAGAAAATGGGCATTACGAGAAACAAATACCTTTTGTTCCTCTGCGTAATAGAATAGATATCCCCTGGAGTGCTTTGGATATCCCACAAACGAACACTTTACTGATCGTGCCTCGAGCTTGTCCACATGCTGCTTTTTAACAAAAGCTGGACATCCCCAAATCTTTATATACTGTAGATGGGGTTTCTTCCCGCTCCACATCTGATATGGAGTGGTAGGCACAGTCTTGGTAGGTACCATGTTCAAAAGATATGCAGCTGATTCTAGCGCATGACCCCAGAAAGATCGCGGTAACTCAGCATTACTCATCATGGATCGTACCATATCCAATAGGGTTCGATTCCGTCTCTCCGATACACCGTTATGCTGTGGAGTGTACGGAGGAGTAAGCTGAGAGAGAATTCCTTTCTCTTTTAGGTAACCTAGGAACTCGGCACTCAAGTATTCACCACCTCGATCAGATCTAAGTGTCTTTATACTTTTGCCGGTTTGGTTTTCTACTTCATTCTTATACTCTTGGAATTTCTCAAAAGCCTCGGATTTATGTTTCATCAGATAAATGAATCTGTATCTTGAGTAATCATCCGTGAAAGTAATGAAATAGGAAAAACCACCTCTCGCATGTGTAGACATTGGACCACATACATCGCTGTGTATGAGTCCTAAGAGCTCGCTCGCTCTTACTCGTTATCCAGTAAATGGAGTCTTTGTCATCTTTCCTTTGAGACAAGATTGACAAGTGTCATAAGATTGATATTCGAACGAGTCTAAATATCCTTCTCTATGCAACTTAGTCAACCTTCTCTCATTGATGTGACCCAGTCTACAATGCCATAAGAAAGCTTTATTTAAATCTGGAGACGTTCTTTTTAGTGTGTTCTGGACATTGAAAATTTGGAGTTGGTTTAAAACATATATTCCGTTATTTATTGTACCGGACCCAATCAAACCATGATTAAGGTGGATGTTGACAACATCTCTTACAAACGTGAAATCATAACCTTTATTTGATAACAAGGAAACTGATATGATATTACACGTTAAGCTTGGTACAAAATAACAGTTATGTAAAACCAAAATATGTCCACTCGTCAATCCTAGGTGATAGTCCCCGACGGACGCAGCTCCCACGCTAGCTCCGTTAGCAACCTTTAGGGTCATATCACCTTCCTTCAGCACTCTACGGTTTCTCAGTGCCTGCAATGAATTGCAAATATGAGATCCTGATCCGGTATCCAATACCCAGGAAGTAGAGTTGATCGACAGACAATTCTCAATTACAAACACACCTGAAGTCGAAGCCACAGCTTGCTTCGGTTCCTGGTTCTTGGCGTTCCACGCCTTGCAATCCTTCTTCCAGTGCCCTTTCCTGTGAATATGGAAGCACTCATCCTGGCCAACTATCGGTACTGCAGTCTTTTTCTTTCCCTTCCCTCTCACCTTACTAACACCTCCTCTAGGTTTGGGTGCAGCCTTCTTTTTCCTTCCTTTGGCCCTAGCCTTGGACCCGGAAGAAGATGCACCACCAACAAACATAGCGGGTGTTTCCCTTGCCTTCTACAAGGTGCCCTCTGCACTCCTTAACATGTTCAGGAGTTCCGCAAGTTCAACTTCTTTTCCTTGAAGATTGAAGTTGAGGATAAACTGGGCGTAGGTGGGAGGAAGGGACTGGAGAATAAGGTCTGTATAGAGCTCATTATCCAAAGTCGTCCCAAGGTCTGCGAGCTCTTCAATATAGCCGATCATCTTTAGGACATGTTCTCCTACTGATGACCCGACAGCCAACCTCGCTCGAAACAAGTTCTTAGAGGTCTCGTATCTTGCTATACGAGATTGCTCCCCATAAAGTTCCTTTGTATGGAGAAATATGCCATCTAGGGACATATCCTCGTGCCTCCTCTGATGTTCATTGTTCATCGAGGCAAGCACGATGCACTTGGCTCTCGCGCAATCTAAATCCCAGGTTTTGCGGATTTCCTTATCCGCATTACTGGATTTGGGACCAGGGACAGCAGGTGCCGTAGCGGTGAGGACGTACCCCAATTTGTCATAGGTCAAAGCCATTTTGACATTCCGCTGCCAATCTTTATAGTTTGGCCCCGTCAGTATATTTTTCTCTAAAAGTAACTTAAGTCCAGTCATTTTCAGGGTCGCTGCAATTAGGAGAGAGAGAAGAAAACTCTTTAGCATGATGCTCTTGCAAGTTTAGAGTGGTTTTTAGTTTATCTAAACTGGATGTCTCCCACTGTTTCTCGAATCCTTCCTCAAACCATAAAAGAAGAATTAGTCAAGACTATTCTCACCGTACAATACTTGCTTAACCGTTCAGCCAGGCTGGTGTCGGTACTTCGAGGGAGGTTTTCCAACGCTTTCGCGAAGTTCATTAATTAAATAACCTCTTTTCTCTAGGGACGTAACCCCGCTGACACTTTTCTGGACACCTACTAGGTTTATAGCATTGATCGTTAAGTGACGAATATCCTGATAAGTATCATATACTCACAGTAGGATTGGGATCCAAATATCATCGTCTGATAATGTTGTAGGAATGCTACCAACATTCATCAAACTCAAAATGGTATGCATCTCTTTACAAATTTCAGTTTCTTTAGAAATTCCAGATATAAGTTTTTGCCCCATGCTCTTATGACCTTGGCGTTAGGTCAAAATGTCATAAGTCACATGTCAAGTTCTACCCATCATTATCTTGTCAATTTGAACCCATCCGTATATATCCTTGACGTTCGGCCAAAATGATAATACGACTGTCCCAAACTTAACTCATCTATCTATGCAACAAATGAATATCCAGCAGCTACCAAACACTATGCCTTGGCGTTAGGTCAAAATACATAGCTTGAATACTACTGAATACCCAGATGAAATGACGGAGGGCTACGACTGGTTTTGGCGAAACCGTGAACGTAGTGAACTTGATATAACCGAAGGAACCTGATAGCTTTTAAAAGGAGTGGTTAAAGCTCCGCATTTTAAAAATATCTGTTTTAAAAATAAATGAGTGGTTTCTTTTAAATTGTTCCAACGATTAAAACTTTGGTTTATTTTCTTTGCATTATAGATAATGCGTCCCATCATTAACCTATCATTGCAGAAAACAACGAAAATACAACGTCCTCTTATGCCATCCGCATTCGCCACGGGGTCCCGTCATCACCCGTTAGGTTACTTAACTAACGACAGAGCGGGGGCTGGGCTAGCGCGGGTGCAAAACATAAGTGACGTCTAAATAGCTACAATATATATAGATATTTTACATTCGTCTGACGCAATGATATACATTCCAGAACACCGATAAACTTTATTGGATTTGCAAGCAATCTGTATTTCTTTTGAGCCTACAAGAAAAGACAGATTACACAGTTGTGATGAATAGCCGTTACCCCACCCTCGACCCCTACGGGTACGGCAAACTACCCGCCCGGCAGTTTGTGTACCCCACCTTGGGTCAGTCCTAGGAGCAAAAACAGTAAAATGAAATAATACAACGGTGGCTACAACCGCAACCTGGATGTGCCCCGCAAAATAATATTACAACAAATTACATTTACAACAAATGAATTAAATAATAACCCATTGCTAAACCCCGGCTATACACCACAACAGTCCAATACAGTTTATATGCACAAACAGATATAACCATTACGGAAATGTGCAACCCCCTGCCAACCGACATACTAGCAGTTAGGGGAGGTTTACGAACATATTAAACAATCACAGATATAATCCAATATGCAAATACTGTACAATTTCGATCGATTAAACATCTTTAATATTGCTCCAAAAACTGCTCTGTAAAACTGAAACCTGTGCAAAATTAAAATATTCCAGAATATCCCAAATTACACAGAGAATCAGCACAGGAAACTTGAGTTCCTGAATCGCTGACTCGGCGGCGGAAGCGCGGCGACTCAGTAGGCTGAGGCCGCGGATCCGCGGCGCGTTAGGCGATTCAGGAGCTCATTTTTCTTGGATGTTCTACTAATGTCTTATCAAGCTTTTTGAACGAACCTGAAAAATTTTTGGACATCGTTTTAAATTCGACAGAAACTGATATTTTTTAGGATTTTCCGGCTTCGTTTTTCCGTTCGAAATTCGTACAAATTTGCAATTAAGTTATTTATTGTTTAGCGAGGCTCTGATACCACTGTAAGTCGATGTACTACACCCCAATACTTGTGGGGAGGCGGAATTTTCAAAATCGAACTTGTTTAGTGAACGAACATCGACTAACCGCTTGAATCGAAGCTAAACTATAAATAACCAAACACAAAGTGTTTCTAAACTACTGTGTTTAGGGATAATACCTAATGAACCAACTCCTTCGTCTTTACGATCTCCTTGTTCACCTCGGCCTTCTCGAAGTAGTAGACGATCCACCCGAGAGCAAAACTCCAAGCTTAGCCTCTAAACTTGAGGCAACTAACCTTCTTGGATTGCTAATCAAAGAAGATAGATTGAGATAGAGTGATGGTTATGGATTGTTTAGTCTAACTAATCCTAGATCTCAACACATGAGGGGTGAGGATTAGTCTTTTGAAGAGAGAGAGCTTGAGGAGAGAGAATGTATGAATTATTATCAAATGAGAATAGTAAGTTATCATCATATAAATGAAGCATTCTCTTTTATCAACAAAAGAAAATAAGTGATGAATAAGCATGCTTCACAAATATCTAATGGTGATTCATTGTTATGACTCATTAAGCATTTATCATGCATTAATGATATGCATGAATCACCCCCATGACTCACTAAACTCATTTAATGCAAATGACACATAAACCTCCTTAGTCACACTTCTAGAAGCTTCTCGTACAATTACGAGAACGCCCCTCCAATCCGCAAAAATACGGAAACACTTTAGACTGTAAAAATCCAATAACCGGATACCAGTAACTGGCTTAAACCAAAGCCGACTGGTAAAAACTGTCCGAAAGTCGTACGCGCGTAAACGCACGTATGCGTCCGAACCCTTGTCGTAAAACCATACGACCTCTATATCGTTTCGCCTGGAATAGGAAACTCTCTGTGTGGGACTCTAGAGACTCGACTACTACGCTGGCAGTGGGTTTAACCACAGACAGCAAGCGGCACTAGCTGTACGTAACGGTCCCCAGGTAGTTGTCGATAAGAAGGCCGATGAGAAAACCCATCCGAACTCCTACTGAGTCTGATGTGACAATCTCCATACAGTCCGGTCCGTTCGTCCAAGACTATCGCATATCGGGCCTAGGGGGGCGGCAAGCGTCAGTCCCCTAATAGCAGTATAAGTCGTGTCGGAGGGAAGCCCATTACACCCTGAGAAACTACTGGAACCTACCAGTAAATCTCGCTTGCCGTGGCCAGGGACTTTGCGTAATGGCTCTCTGACACAGCACGATATCTACTCCCAATACCGGGAGGGACGAATCCTGTCTAACCGCCACTGCCTCCAAGTGCTCGGGACTGCACCCAACTGCTACCTGTTTGCACGACTCCTTTGAGCCGTGGTAGGGTAGCAATCTAAGAACAGTGGGACACACTCGAGGCGAAGTAGCAGTGTCAAGTCTGCGGACTACGCTGTACTCATGTCACCTGGGAACTGTTCACTGACGTCTGGTATAAAACCAACCAACAGTTCCCTGTGAGTCCTGTCCGGTGTACCCGTAACCTAACGAGCACCTGTATACTATCTCCAGTACGACGTACTGACGGCTGTGGGACAGACCATCTCCCCAACTAGGATGAGAAGCGTACACACTAGTCTACTCCGGATTATCGATGCACTGTCTCGATAATCCAACGACCAGGGACCTGAATAAGGATGTGCTTGTAGACTACCCAGCCCCCACTAGTGTGACTGCCATCACAACGCTGGTAGACAAGCAAGATCCTAAGAGCTCTATCAATACGTACACTCACATATTAAGATAGAAAAACCAAGTAGCATACTACCATGTTTAGCAAGACTGTTATATACATGTGAATATCCCAAGCTTCCATTAAGTAATATACAAACTAGTATGATACAGTAATGGCCTTCTAGGGCATAAAAACTAACAATAGTGACCGTAACGCGTGTGAAAAGCCATCCTCGGAATGTCCTCCTGCCGAACCCGTAACTGATGGTAGCCTGATCGCAAGTCAATCTTCGAGAAGTACCTCGCACCCTGAAGCTGGTCGAACAAAGCATCGATACGAGGCAAGGGATACATGTTCCGCATAGTAACCCGGGTCAGCTGACGGTAATCAATACACAAACGCAAACTGCTGTCCTTCTTCTTGACGAACAGGACCGGAGAACCCTAAGGATACACACTAGGTCGAATAAGCCCTTTATCTAGCAATTCCTGCAACTGACCCTTCAGCTCTCTAAGCTCCGCCGGGGCCATCCGATAAGGAGGAATGGAAATAGGCGCCGTGCCGGGAATCAAGTCAATGCAGAACACCATATCGCGCTCAGGCGGTAGCCCAGGCAGCTCGTCAGGGAAAACATCAGGGAACTCGCTAACAATCGGGACCTGGCCTAACGGAACCACTGCAGCTCTAGTATCACAAACATATGCTAGGATTCCCTGACATCCACTCCTAAAGAGCTGTCCCGCGCGAAGAGACGAAATCAAACTGTGAGGGGCGGCACCACGGTCCCCCTGCACAACAAAAACTGACTCGCCGGGAAAACAAAACCTAACTGTCTTCTCGCGACAGTTCACAGACGTGTAACATGTGGCTAACCAGTCCATGCCCTG
This sequence comes from Agapanthus africanus, assembly GCA_030015575.1. Taxonomy (NCBI): domain Eukaryota; kingdom Viridiplantae; phylum Streptophyta; class Magnoliopsida; order Asparagales; family Amaryllidaceae; genus Agapanthus; species Agapanthus africanus. Next base: position 289,342,604 of record JASDDO010000012.1, on the reverse strand, counting down.
GAGAACGTCGAAGTCCAACATCTCAAGAAGGATCAAGTCGACGGACAACTCTCTCTCACCAATACGGACAATACACGACTGGAACACGTGTCTAGCGATAAACGACTCGCCAACAGGAGTGGTCACAACAAAGCGGCTGATCAAGCAAACAAGACACTCTGCCCAAACATGGCACGAAGTGTGTGGAAACGTACGAGTGCGTAGACCCCGGATTGAACAACACGTGTGTGTAAAAATAGCATACTGAAAGTGTACCTGAGACCAATGCATTGGACGCCTGCGCGTCGTGATGAGTCAAAGAGAAGACCCATGCCTGCCCTCTACCTGAGACTGGCGGTCACCTACCGGCAACTGGATGTCCACTGCCGGAAACTAGATGTCCACTGCCTCGGCCTCCCCGTCCTCTCTGAACAAACCCTCCGCGGCCACGACCTCTCTGTGCGTAAGTCTGACGCGGAGCAATAGCAGGTGCATGAGGCAAGGCCCTCTGAGGTGGTGAAGATGGTAGGGTAATATGTGGTACGGCCGTCTCACCCTCCGGACAATCTCGAACACGATGATAAGTACTCCCTCACCTGAAACATATAGACGGTGCCTGCTGACCCTCCTGGGGATAAGAACTAAACAACTGGCCTCGTCCCGAGCCTCTGTCACTCCCCGGGCGTGAACGAACTCTGTCGCGGCGTCTAAATGTCTGTCTCCGTGCTGATATACCCGAACGAACCCTCTTCAGTTCCGGAACTACCGAAGTCTCGGCAAGACGCTCCTCGACTAATAGGGCTGCATCCACGGCTGCTGCATAAGTATCACAATGTTGTGCACTGATGGCGAGGAACAAATGGGTAAGCAGTCCTCGAACAAACCTCTTAATCCGCATCTCCTCAGTAGCTACCAAATACGGGGCATACGTAGATAGCTCGTTAAACAGTACGTCGTACTCTCCTGTCACGACCCGAAATTGGCACGTGACGGCCCTAATACTACGCAACGTTTACAGGCATAACGCAGTAAAAGAAAGCCAAAACCCAGAAATCTAAACCATTAAAAGACAAGAAAAGATAAGAAACATTGTTTAAACTTTTGAAAATCACAAGTATAAATTCTTTAAGTCCAATTTACTTTCTTAAAAATTTCGGCAGCACCTCTTTTGTAAAAACCCACCCTACAACAACAGCTTTCAGGAGACTATTCATATGGCACCTTTTGAGGCTTAATATGGTAGGAAGTGTCGATCGCCAGTCTGTTGGACCGAGCTTAGTGAGAGTCTAGTTTTGGGACCCCAGCTAGTTCAGGAGACTATGGAGAAGATCCAGTTGATTCAGGATAGGATGAGAGCAGCCCAGTGCAGGCAGAAGTCTTATGCCGACCGTCGTCGTCACAGACATAAGTTCGCAGTGGGGGATCATGTATTCCTGAGGATTTCTCCGATGAAGGGCGTTATGCGATTTGGGAAGAGGGGGAAGCTCAGTCCTAGATTTGTAGGTCCTTTCGAGATTCTTGAGCGAGTGGGTTCCGTTGCTTATCGTTTGCGCTCCCGCCTAGTTTTCCGGATGTTCACCCTGTTTTCCATGTGTCGATGCTTCGTGGATACCTTTATGATCCTTCTCACATGATTCAGCATGAGACCGTTAATCTTGAGAACGATCTTTCGTTCACCGAGCTGCCGATAGTTATTTTGGATCGGCAGGTGAAGAAACTTCGGTCAAAGGTCTTGCCGTCTATGAAGCTTCTTTGGCGTAGCCCTACTAGTGAGGAGATCACTTGGGAGGCCGATAGTGAGATGCGGAAGAAATTCCCTCATCTCTTTGAAGGTACGCTTAGTAGTTATTTTTAATTTGGGGACCGAATTTCTATAAGTGGGGAGATTGTAACGTTTTAGAAATCGTTATGAGAATTTTTCCGTTTTAGGGTTAAATTGTCGGTATTTTCCGTTTTAACCCGACTGTGATCAAACGGCCATATAGACTTGCCAGCACCCAGTTTAGCTAAAATAAAGCTAGTGCGCAAGTTTTGGGGGTATATGGGATGTTTTGGTTCAATAAGAATTTTTCCCAATTTTAATGCGGTATTCGTGTTTTGGGAAATTTCTCTTTAGTGATCTTTTCTACAATTAAGTTTGAGTTAATTCAACCTTTCACTTCATATCTAGATATTTGTATGGGTTATAGATTTAAAGTTAAAGAAAAAGAAAAGAAATTCAAGAGGTGCATGCATGTGTGTGTGAATGCATTTATGTGCATTTATCACTTGAAATTGCTAGGAAATTCCAAACAAAACTCCATTCTTCTTTCTTGGCCGAGCTCCATCCTCCCCTTCTGCTCTTGATAAATTCCTTTCTAATTTTTCATCAATCCAAGTCAATAAATATCTCAAATTCCCAAATAAATCACAAAAAATACCTCAAGTCTTGATTCTTGCTCTTTGAACACTTGGAAACTAGGAAAGCTTGGACCTTGTGAGCTAAAGTTGATAGGTATAATCCCTACACTGATAAATAGGAGTTTTTATGTTGTATATCTCATTGAATATGGTTTAGAACACTTTAAATATCGATTAGTGCAATATCGTGTTTTTAGTGTCGTTTTAGAGCCTCTGTATCTGCTGTGATTTGGAAATTTTAGTGAGTGACCAAACGAAATTGTTGTGATGTACTAGTGACCCTGGAGCACCACCTAAGACACGAGGACCACCCCCACCGGCCGGGTCCGGCGACACCTTTGACGATTTTCGGCGACGCCGGCTATGGAGGAAGGTCCTAGGGTTTGTCTTTTGTGGGTAGTTGTCTGCTGTTGGTTATGGGTGTTTGGTACTGTTTACTTTTTTAGTAATTGCAGTATGAAAAATCTGGAATCGTTTTCCTATAATATAGTGTTTTAAATCCGCGTGTTACGTAATCCGACACGAAGCGTGATCTTGCGCAGCTGCTGCACTTGGATTAGTTTAGTAGTGTCGCAACGCGCGTTAGCCACTAGACGGAGACTTGTGAGTTAGTTTAGTGTTGGTGCGTCGTTTAAAGTGTAGTTTTACGTTATATTAGTCGATTCTGAGTTGTTTGCACTATTTGTGTGTTTGTGAATTTAGAGCTTCGCAATCGGGGACTTCGGACGCTGTGAACAAGGGGAAGCAGGTGGTCGGATTTTCATAGCTGGAGACCATTGGTGAGTAGATTTAACATCTACGGGGAAATCGCCCGTATGGCGTTATGCGTCGGGGCAGATATGATAGTGTCACGACCCAAGTTTGGATGTGACAGGCACTCAGATTATATCATATCTAAAGATATGCACAATCCAAGTAAGCCAAAAACCAAGATCAAAATACCTTATTTCGGAATTATTTATGAAAATTTAGTTTTTAAGTAGAAATCTCAAGTTATGAAGTTTATTCATTAAACAAATAATAAAGGTTAAGTTTGGTTGTATTCCGGGTTGGAATCAACAATACTAACAATAAACATGAATATAAACATATAATGAACATCACTGAATCTCATAAAGAAAGAAGTTATGAAACTGATCAACCGATCTCAACTGTACATATATTTACCAACTCTCTTTTCTAAGTCAAAATACAAGTCTGATGGAGTTTTTTTTTCTAGATACAAAAGTACAAAATGGAAGGTTACTACACATGTAACCTACCTATCAAAAGATGGAAACAACAGCAAAAGTGATCCTACCTCGCAGCTACCCGTCCACTCTATCCCTGCAAGGAACTGTGGCACAACGGGGATGAGTTGCCAACTCAGTGAATACGACTAACATATAACGGCGAATAAAGTAAATATGGTAATCATGCTAATGAACATGAATCAATATGATATATGAGTATATGTGAAATCCAACAATAAATCCCATCATACTTCTGAAATCACAACTCAATATAAATCATCTCTCGGTGTCTATCAACGACACAAAACTTTCATTTCTTATAGGCATCATTCCCCGAATGATCCTATACCCATAATATCGGTCGTCATCCTCTAGATGCACGCCGCATATTTTTATAACCAATATCCGGAATCGAGTAACCTCGCTAGGCTCCCCCGTCTCAATACGGCTATCCTGCACCTCGGTCTCGACCGGGTCCACCCTGTATCCAACTGTATATCTCCCCCACTCAGTATGGATAACGTAAATCCGCGACCGTATATCTCCCCCACTCGGTCCGGAATAAAACCAAAAACAGAAATCATCTCAGGGTGGACATGTCACATCAATCATGAAAAACTGGATTTATGTAGTAGTATTCAAAACTCAAAATCATAAATCCTCAATTCTGCATCTATCTCATATCCAACATAGAAATACGCATAAAGCAACATGATGCAAATAATGAATCTACCAATATACTTGACATGTGAAATACGATATAATTCATGTTAATAAGTATGATATTTAAGTGTATGTGACATGGCAATATCGACGAGGTGTGTGTAGCATATAAGATGTGCACGTGGCATGACTCGTCGATACTTGTGAAGTGTTCTAATAACTAAGAAATATACAAGCATTTTAATGAATGAAATTCTAATAACTAAACATGATGATATGAATATCACATTAAGTAAAACCATGGGCGAAACACGCTATCTTTACTAAATTCCCCGGTAGATGTTTAGTCTACTCACCGGATAGTCGAATCTACTCCGGAATCGCTAATCCTTTCCCTTTCCTCGCGGCTTCCGTATTTCTCGTATCCGTGTCTAAATATGCAAAGTTAACGCGTATAAGCAAAACTACATTTCCGATATAACGGAAATAGAAACACGCTAACCCCCATAAGTTATATACTAACTGATCTTATCAAGCTATTAAACACTTAGTCTTGCTGGATTTTATCCCAAAACTGCACTGTTTCAGAAATTAAAACGCGACGTAGTTTCGTCGTGTCGTATTTAGCGTTTTACGATTCCCTTTCCGATATATCTTCCCAGATTTTAGTTACAGTAAAACTAGGTTAAATCAACAGTGCCAAAATATCCTAAATTGTACACTGCAGATATCCCAAAAACCAAAATCCCAATTTTCCTCCACTTGGCCGGCGACGCCGGCCAAAACCCTTCTGTCGCCGGCCCAAAACCGGCCCCCCATGGTCGTTTTCTTGTGGTGTGTTCTAGTTGTTACCTACATCTTTTCTACTCTGTTGAATTTATTTTATTAAGTTCCAGATTACAGCAGATTCTAGTAGACTATAAGTTTTAACTAAATACGATATTATGCAACCTAGCTAAACTAAAATTAACTAATCTACAGAACTTAATCTCTACTAAGTTTAAGAAGTTTACCCTCCTATTAGTTGTAGGAATAACCCTCCATGATCACTCAACTCCTCCTAGTGTGAGAATGAACAATCTCCATGAACAAGCTCCCTCTTCTTCTTCTTCTTCCTCTTGTTCTTTCCTTTTTCTCTTTTAGTTTTCTTTTCTTTGATTTTCTTTTCAGTTTTGTTTCAGAAATTAAACTGAAAACTATGTTTTATATGTGAGAGGAGGAAGGGATAAGGGAAGGTGGTGGTGTCAAAGGTTGAAGGGTGTAGGTTTCATGCAAGTAGGAGGTGGAAATGAGAGGTTAATTGAAGCATGAGGTGTTTTTGGTGATTATCTCCCAATTTTTGTTTTATTTTTAATTTAGTTTCAGAACTGAATTAATACCATTTATTTCCCTTAAACCCTTAAAAATCATGTAATTGCATAACAACTCAAACTTTACAATTTGCCCCCTCACAACTTACTTATTATAAAACACATCTTTTGTTAAAAAGAGGCTAAATTTATCATTAAAACCCTTATAACTTATTTAATTTACATTCAAAATTTCTAATTTAAATTGTATTACATATATCTTATGAAGATTGACATAATTGATTTTAACCATTTTGTGATTTATCAGCTTATTCCTAATTTAATTAATTTTATTTATTTCTAGGTTTTTCCTAATTGTTACAGATAGGATAGCTGCATGTTATTGCATATTGGTTAATTTCATATTAATGTCATCGCATAGTAGTATATGTTATACTTTTAGATATAACACATTACTGACTGTTCATGTTGCACGAGCACTATTTGTATGCTACACCTACACCGTCAGTAATTTCCATGACACGCACAAAACACCTACATACTTGATATGGTAATGGATAGGAATAGTTGGAGTAGTAACTCTTATTCTATTGTGCATATGAAATACTGTGGACACATATATACGTGATATTGCATTGGGCAGGAATAGTTGAGGTAGTGCCCTTATTCCACTTCATGTACATCTTGCTATAGCTACTTGTACATCATGCATACATATTGACATGTACACCCACATATTCGATTACAGCTATATGTACATCATGCACACATACTGACGTGTACACCTACGTACTCGATTATAGCTACTTGTACATCATACATACAGATTGACATGTACACCTACGTGCTCGATTATGGCTACTTGTACATCATGCACACATACTGAGATGTACACCCACATATTTTGCTATAGTTACTTATACCCTAAGTGGTATGGTTTTGACATGTGATATTGAGACGTTGACTATTGCGCTTATGAAATGCACCATACCTACTTGCTTACATGTAGATACTTAAACCTTATTACAATTACATATACCCCTCATATGATGCTGCATTTGTTTTTGGAGGATTTGGGAACCGAATGATATGTTTTAAAGCTAGATTCAATTTAAAGAGCGGTTTTCCCTTGATATGCTCATATTGTACTTTTATGTGGCATGTATCGGTTTTTTTCATGGATTTACGCATTGAGATATGGATTTCATATGATTTAGGAATTTGAGAACCGTGGGGGTATTTCAAGAAAACTATGTGTTGTTTGAAAACCCGGTTTCTCTTAATATGATATTTCAGTGCGCCCACCATGTGATTTCTCGGTTCTGAGATTTGTCTTGTGATACCCGATTCGAGGAGAGGGAGGCACTGTCTGCGGGTATATGGTGGACCCGGTATGGTACCCCGGGGCGAGTGGTGATTTCGTGGTGTAGACGATAAGCCTGTCAGAGGGACCACTACCTACCGGTGATAGTATTTGGACTCGTCGGTTATCGTGGGGATACCGACCGGAATGAGGTATGACATATCGTCAGGGGCAGTCGTGGTGACAACGCCTGAGTTATGAGGATTTACGTGTCGATGCTAGACATGGGTTTTCATGATGTTTCGAGTGTCGATGTTTGACACTCAGGTGTTGGGGTAAAAATTTACACCCCGGTTGACCGAGTCAAAGTCTAGGTCAACTCCCAAGCTAGGTGGGCCCAAGCCCAGGTCAAGCGGGTCCATGCCCAAGTCGAGCCCGCGGCCAGCCTCCTCCATGCCAAAATATAGATCATGTAATAAATAATTTTTATGTATTTTTTATACATGAATGCATGCAAAATGGGCATAAAGCCAATATTTTATAAGCCCATGGCTTATGTGCAAAAAGAAATGACACATGAGCCATGGGATGGCTAAAATGCCATTTTGTGAAGCCCAAGGGGCTATATGTAAATATGTAAGCCTATATAAGGTAAAATGAGGATGAATAAATTAATACTTTTCATTCCCCCAAAATCTAGGGTTCTTTGTGCCTCCTGCACCTTCTCCATGGTTCTAAACATTCTCATTTCTTTTGAATTAAATCAAGAGTTTTACTCTTTCTTTTCCAAAACTAAGTTGTTTTCCACCACAAAACACATAAAGGGGAACTCAAATCTCCCATCAGATCTCAAAAAGGAGTGATTTTTAAAATCTCCTACTTCTTGATCTTCAAGATCCGGCCAAACAACAGGAGGAAGAAGAAAAACCCCTTTCATCAGCTTCAAAACATCCTAGGAGTTTTAACTCCATATATATATATAACAACAAATATTTCATTTTTGTAGCATAGCTTCTGTTTCTGGGACTAAAAGCCCCTTTTTCCTCGCCGGCGCCCTAGCGCCGAGCGCCCAAATAGCGACACGTGGTGCGCTAGCGCTCGAGCGCAAAGCGCCCACGAGCCTACACGTGGCGCGCTAGCGCTCGAGCGCAAAGCGCCCACGTGCCGACACCTGGCGCGTTTGCGCTCACGCGCGCTGCGCCCGAGCGCAAAGTGCCCACGTGCCGACACGTGGCGCGTTTACGCTCCGGCGCTCTGCGCCCGAGCGCAAAGCGCCTACGTGCCGCCACGTGGCGCGTTTGCGCTCCTGCGCTCTGCACCCGAGCGCAAAGCACCCGCATGCCGACACGTGGCGCGCTTGCGCCCAAGCGCTCTGCGCCCGAGCGCAAAGCGCCCACGTGCCGACACGTGGCGTGCTTGCGCTTCGGCGCTCTGCGCCCGAGCGCAAAGCGCCCAAGTGCCGACACGTGGCGCGCTTGCGCTCGAGCGCCCAGCGCTCAAGCGCAAAGCGCCCACGTGCTGACACGTGGAGCGCTTGCGCCTAAGCGCACAACACCTAAACGCACAGTGCTCGAGGCGCTGGCCCCCACGCATCCTTTGGATGTCATTTCCCCCTCTTTTTATATATATATACATATATATATATATACATATGCATACATATGTACACATACACGTACTCCACGACACTGTCCCTGTTAGAAAAAAATTTCTTACGAGGCGCTGCCCCGCACCCCGCAAGGGGGCTGCTCGCCCCCTTGACCCCACCCCGCAAGCGGGATCCCCGTAAAATACTCTGAGTGGCTCCCGATATATACAAACCCCCCTTTCAAAACCCAACACACGTACACTGCATATTGAGTTCGCTTGACCGGTTTAACCCATCAATCGGAGGTTCCCTCGCTCCAAAGGCGATGGGTAATTAACGGCAGTTTAGTCCGCGACTGCCGGAGATTCGGATCCCCACAATCATTAAACCTCGGCCTACCCTAGGCATGGGGAATCTATAGTACGTCTGACAAGCGTGCGCGTATTCCCATCTCAATGGGGTGAGGAAAAACACCCTACAGATTCCGGCACGCCCGGTGGGACCAATCTCTCCTTCCATATTTCGGGTTAAACGTTCATGCGAGCTCAATCAATATACATACATATATTTAAACTAAAATAATGCTTTTTCATGCAGGTTTTCAAGCAATCACTCTCCAACAATGTCTCCAAGGAAGATCTTGTTAGTTATATGTATGCCCTAGATGCCATTACTGTACATAGGATGTATATTGTAGTGGATGCTGGGACATATATAGGGAGGACTTTCTTGCTCGACATGATGGTATGCTATCTGGTTACTCTTTACCTTAACGTGTATACTGATTGTCTCTCTGTTACATGTTGGTAAAACCCTTAGGATGTGTACTTGACTACCTGGACTATGATGAGGATCATACTAGAGGGGACATGGTTGTCCATAAGTACATCCTTCAAGGTCCCTAGTCGTGGGTGTATCGAGACGGGGCATCGATATACGAGAGTAGACTAGCGTAAACCTTCTCGACGCATACAGATGGGCGATGGATGATCTCATATCCATTGGTGTTTGACATCAGAGATGATATACGGGTGCTCAGTAGAGACTGGGTACACTGGACAGACTCGCCGAGAACTCCCAGATGGTATTATACCTCACGTCAGATGACAGTTCTCTAGTGACACTGGTACAGGTTAGTCTGTAGACCCGAGATCGTCATAGAGTCTTGTGTGATTCCTACTGTGCTTTGATTTCCACCTTACCACGTCCAAGAGGGCGTGCAAAACGGTGGCTTTTGGGTACAGTCCCGAGTCATATGGAAGCAATGAGCGATAGGAGGGGATTCGTCTCTCCCGGTATAGGGAGTTGATGTTGCGCGGTGTTCGATTGGCTATAACCGGAAAGCCCTGGCCAGGGTTGCTGAGATTTACCGGTAAGTGTTACCAGTAGTTTCTCGAACGGTTATAGACCTCATATCGACACGACTTATCGAGCTATTGGGGTCTGACGTTTACCACCCCTAGGAAAGATATGCGACATATCTGACGAACAGACCGGACTGTACGGTAAGTGTTACTGGTTGGATTCACAGGAGTATGAGCGGGCTTGCTCGTCGATCTTCTGATCGCTTAATACCCGGGTGGCCGTTACGTTTAGCAGACCGCTTGCGGCTTGTGGGTGTTTGATACGATCATCACCTGCTGCCGGCGTATTGACGAGTCTTTAGAGTCCTACACAGAGGTTTCCTGGCTCAAGCGAAACGAAATAGGAGCGCATATGAGATATGTGCGGGACCAAGAATAATGCGTGTCTGTGATACCGTATTCCATTCTCGCGATGAATGTATCGATTGGTTGTATGCGATATAACCTAGTTATCGAATCAAGGATTGATTCGATAAGCCGATACATTGGATATTGGTCGGTTATATGCGATATGACCGGATCGTTAAATCAAGTATTGATTTAATGATTTAATGCATAATTATATATTTGATATATTAGTTTGCATTAACTTGTATTGGTTCACTTTAAATGGATTTTCTCACTTGAATTGCACAAGTTGTATATGTGATATACTTTTGTGCACTAGTTTGTATCATGTTTGATGATACATGCTAACTTGAGTTTGTGTGTATGATTAAAACATGGTTATATGAATGGTTAGGTTTTTGTTTACTTATTCATTTATTTATTTTGTTTATTTATTTTGGAAAGGATAAATAGAAATGGCGGCTTTCTTTGTTTCTTTCATGAAGCTTCATGAAGTGTTGAAAGCTTGACCATTTTGTTTGCTTCCCTTAACCTAACCATTCACCTAAACCTAGTTTAGTCTCTACACTTAACCATGGTTGGTATATGATAAGTATTCATTTTATTTTCTATTTGAAAAATACTTATCATATTCTTTTCTTCTTCTTCTTCTTCATCAACAAGAAGAAAAGCTTGCAACCTTTAATGGCAACTTGAGAAAAAGAGTGAGAAATCCAATTCTAAAGTGAACCCACTTCCTATTTCTTCATCCTCTACCACTTGCCATGTAGTATAGGGTGTTTTCTTCACAAGTTTCTTGACTTGGTGAAGTTGGAGCTTGATCTTGTGTTGCCTCGACGTAGATCATCTTCAGCATCGAAGTCGACGACCTAGCCTGCCCATTGATCCGATGAAGCCGACGCTAGAGCCCGAGATCCGATGATCGCAGCGAGGGGACTTCATCACGGAGCTATGGAGGTGGAGGACCGGATCTACAAAGGTTGTATTTTCTGTATACTCTTAGTTAAGTTGTTAACTAGTTGCTTGTTTCGCCTAAATTCTAGTTAACGATCCGTATTAGGGTTTGTGGGCACAAAAAAAATTTGAATTTGGCTTGGTTGATGCCTTGTGAGACCTCATTAGTGTGCCTAGGAACCCTACAGTGGTATCAGAGACTAGCTAGAGCCTTAGGCGATGCGTAGACGGAGTTAGAAGTCCGATCGAACCGAAACCCTAATTCAAAGTTGCTCTCTGTACATTTTTTGAAAACGGGGATTTTTGAGAATTAAAAATATGCACAAAAACCAGCAGGAGATTCTAAGAATTTCTGAGAAGCCCGTACTCCTGAGTCCATCAAAGCGCGGCGGAACCGCGGCATTAGCATGCCTAATGCGGCGGTTCCGCGGCCATCTAGTCTCCTCTGTTATTCAATTTTACACAGTAATTCCTATTTTGCAGTGTTGGTTTTCCTGGGAATTTTTAATCTGAACTCAAGAGTTGAGTTTTCTGGGTTGTATTGTGGACTCGGTGTTTCGATCGAATTATCTAATTTTGTCTGTGTGTTTTTCCGGGTAATTTTAGAATATGTTAAAAAGTTCGGCCGGACATAAATACCCACTTTTTCCCCTGCCGGGAAATTTCCAATTGTTGGATATTTCTGTAGTTTAATCACGTTCTAAGTAGTGCAAGTAACGCGATGGTCCCTCTAGAAAACAACAAACCTTAACTCGATTATATGACCGTCTTGAACTGCCCTTTGAACCTTCAGGTTTAGGGCAGTACGGCGTGCCACATGTGAGGCGTTGGCTTGACCCTTCTACGGCTGGACCGTTGGTACTGAGGCATGAACTGAATGTTTTTAGACTTATTTCATGTGTTGAGCTGTATCGGGAAAACTTGGGTGTTCGATCGGAAAGTTTAACATTTTCTATTTATCCGGAATGTGATACAATACTTGGAATTCATAAATAGTTGTGAGATAACTGAATGAATGTTATAAACATAGAAGTTTAGTCTCACTTGCTCGGTTGCCACGGAATTTTGATGAGATCAAAAGTCCGTCGCAATCACGTGGCGTACGCGGATACTCGCCGGGTAAACTTAATAGACAACCTCACCCCATAGCCCCGACTAAGTGACTGTAGGAGAACCCCGTCGCCGAAAGCATCCGTTTGGGTGCTCGCGGTAGCGGTGTTCCGCCTTGGTGCACTTCGTCGACGGTCTGCCTACTAAAGTTTGCGACGTGCATTCGATCAGAATGTCGGTAATCCTGTTGAATTTCCCGACATGATATTGAAAAGTGTTTTCGATAATGAGACTAAAATGCGGGGTTTATAATTGTTAGGCATGCGATGTCTAAGTATTTCATTTGATTAGGAATGCGATGTCTAAAGAGGTTGCGGATTCCAACTGTTGTAGTTTTACACTTTCTTTTCTGTGACCGTAAGTGTAATATGTGATATCACCGGTTTCGTTGCTATATGTCAACGACAATTGGGATGTGCATATTTACTTACGATGATGACATGTGATGTTATGTGTTGCTGGATATGTTATATTGGATCGTCGTGATTGAATAGCCAGGGTTTTTTATGTGAGATGAGTGTTTTTTCATTTTCATTCATGTAAAAACTTGTATGTAATATTCTTTTATTGGGGCACTTCCAGGTTGCGGATGTTGTCACCATTTGTATATTATTTACTTTTCCGCATTAGGATAGACCCAAGGAGGGGAGCACAAGTAACCGGGTTCTGGGGTCCAGTGGGAGACCAACTCGAGGAGTCGAGTCCGGGTCTCCTAACCCTAGAATTGGTAGGGTTGCTTCCCGCTCTCGTAGGGGTCTAGGGGTGTGGGATTGGCTATTCATCACGACCGTGGAATCCGTGTTTTATACTGGCTCGTATTGAAAACACGGACGTCCTAGTATATCCAATATTTCATATGATATTTTCTGCTGCGTTATCTGTGATATGATAATGTGATTTGTTCAGATAGATACTATATATAGTATATATGATATATTATATAGACGTTGCTTATGTTTTACACCGGCGCTAGCCCTGCCCCGCTCTGCCGTTAGTCACCTAACCTAACGGTGCACGAGGGGACATCGAGGCGAATGCGGATTGCATAAGTGTATGTCGTATTTATCTGTGATGTTTAGGTATTTTAAATGATGGGACTTCATTAATGTGATTAATGAAAGAAAAGAAACCTAAGATATTGTGGAATCGAATTTCAAAATAAAACAGGTAGCTACAGTTCTTGCTTTGTACAACGGTATATATGATATATCCTGCACCTTATTCGATAAGGAAAGGACCGAGATCCCTTCACCGGGAGTGACTCCTTTAGCAATAACTGGCAGATGCTACACACTCGGTTTGTCTTTTGATTGCTTTTAAGAGTTTTTCTTTGCACAGTGATATATATGATATATCCCGCACCTCATTCGACGAGGAAAGGACCGACGATCCCTTCACCGGGAGTGACTCCTTTAGAAAAACTAGAAAAGCCTAAAAAACACTCCATTTCAAAATTCATTCGATCCTACAACGATATCAAGTTCATTACGCAATAAGTTTTCAGAAAAACCTGTCGTAGCCCTCCGTCATTACAGATAAGTACAAGTTAGTATTCGTGCTACGTTTGTTGACTATGTTAAGGCGTAGTGTGCGGTAGCTAATTAGTGCTTATCTGTATAAGCATATGATGCGATTGGATTAGGGTAGTCGTGCGACTTTGTTGACTATGTTAAGGGTCGTGCGGGTGGGTTTAATTCAATCGGGAAATGACGGGTTGAACTTGACTAGCACTTATGATTTGTTGACTATGTTAAGGTCATATAGCTGCTAGGGGCAAAATTATCGAGAATTTCAAGTGTTGAAATTTGCAATGAGATTGCATACCTTCTATGAGATAGTTGGATCCCGATACCCGCTGCGAGTAAGAGTTACTCCTGGGAGAGTTTTACACATTACAATTAGCCGATCAAGTAGGTGTCTAGAAAGGTGTCAACGGGGTTACGCCTCTGGGAAAACGAGGTTTACATTAATTAGGTCCGTGCGAAAGCACGGGGAACCTCCCTCAAAGTACCGACACTGGCCTGGCTGAAAGATTGGCGAACTTGTAGCGTGTAATTAATCCCGGCTAGTCTTTACTTTTAGGGTTTGAAGGAAGATTTGATAAAAACAGTGGGAGCCATCCTGATTAGATAAAATAATAACCAATCTGATCTTGCAAGAGCTCACGCTGAGTGTTTTCTTCTCTCTCTCTCCAGGTAGCGACCATATCACGCCTTAATCAAGATAATAAAACGGATTATTGACCGAACCCGCTTGTTATACTGAGCTGGGGAACGTTGGTCCCGCTCCAACTTATAATTGTTATAAGACAGAGCAGGAAATAGGGGATTACCAGAATTCCCGTACAGCCCAAACGAAGAAAAGTGCATATTGATGCATCATCTTCGGGTGTGTTCATTACAGAGAACTGTTTCTCAGTATCCTTTACGTCCTGGGTATTAGATACCGGATCAGGATCCCAGAAATGTAATCTGTTACATGGGCTACAGATAGGTAAAGAACTAAGAACGGGTGAAAAGTTTTTTGAGGCAGAAAACGGTGCAAGTGTTGCAGCCAAGTCTGTTGGTCACTGTCACCCTGTATGACCAGTACATTGATTCTAAACGAATGTTATTAGATACCGAACCTGATATACAAAATAATATCAGTCTCTTTATTAGTAAAGAAATGATAAAATTTTGTATTGTTGAATAATGTTTTGAACATTTCCTATATCAAAGGTTGATCGGTTCAGGCACGTTATCTAAAAGCATTGATGTTCTAAATCAAACTACAGTTCTTATTATACGGAACACAAACAAGAGGAAGAGTTCGGAATTGAACGGATCCTTCTTAAGGTATTGTAGACTAGATCATATCAATGCGGCCCGACTAGCTGGAGTTACATAAAGATGCATATTTAAATTAGTTTGAATTTACATATTGTGAAACTCGCCAGTCATGTCATAAAGATAAGATGACCATAGCTCTGTTTATTGGAAACGGAGAAAGAGTTAATGAACTCTTGGGATGATACATGTTGATGTATGTAGGTCCCCTGTCTACACATGCCAAGACCGGTTCTTTGTACTTCATTACATTCTCTGATAATCTCTTTAGATTCAGACATATGTTCCTGTTGAAACACAAGTCCGAACCTTTTGAGATATTCACTGAATATAAGTTAGAAGTAGCAAACCAATACGGGAATAAGTATTATGTCCTTTGATGTGATCAGGGAGGAGAATACTTGAGCACGGAAATCCTGGATTATTCTAAAGGAGAATGAGATTCTCTCTCAGCATTACTCCTCCATATACACCATAGCATGATGGTATATCGGGGCGGAGCAATCACACCCTATATGATAAGGTGTGCTCTATGATGAGTACTACTGAGTAACCTATTTCCTTTTGGGAGTTATGCACTTATGAAGTTGCATACCTATTTAATAGGATTCAAATCAAATCAGTTGCCTACCACTTCATATGTGATATGGAAAGGGAAGAGCCCATATCTTAATTTGGTTAAGATTTGGGGTTGTCCGGCCTATGTCTAAAAGCAAAATCCGGACAAGCTCGAGGCAAGGTCTGTTATGTAGAACTGGAAATGTTCCAGCTATACAAACTGCAACTGACGATTTGGTAGAACCAAAGGATTCAGTAGTAACCAACGAACCTCAGCCTCTCCGCCGATCTAGTACGGTTCCTCACCCACCTGAGAGTTACTTCGGTTTCTCTATGACAGTGGGAGCGAGAATTGCATCATGAGATGATGACCCAACTATTTTCGAGCTGGCCATCAGGAGTGAGACTCTGTAAGAATGGCTGGATGTTTAGCGATCTGAGATGGAATCCTTATAAACCAACAAAGTATGGACTTTGGTTGCTTTATCTGAAGGGTTAAATCCCCATCAGGAGCAAGTATTTCCTGAGAAGATTACTTGGTGTACATGGAAAAGTTGAGACTTTCAAAGCTAGACTTGTTAAAGGTTTTCCTCATCGACCAGGCGTGGATTATGATGAAACCTTTTCTAAGTAGCTATGCTTAAGTCCATCCAGATCCTACTTGCCACGGCTACATACCATAACTATGATATCTGGCGGTTGGGTGTCTTGACTGCTTTTCTAAATGATGATTTGGAAGAAAGCGTCTATAAGTACACAGTCAGAGGGCTTCGTAGACAGTGGGAACAGCAGAAACGTGTGCAAGATGTTTTATATGATAAAGCAGGCATCACGGAGTTGGAACGTCTGTTTTGATGTAGTAGTCAAACAGTTTGACATCATCAAAATGGTAGATGAACCTTGTATATACAAAAAAGTAGTAGGGAGTATTGTAGTGATCCTCGTAGAGTACGTGGATGACATACTCTTGATAGGGAAGGAGTTTCCTATGCTACGCTCGGTCGATCTCCGCTGATCACATGGATTCTCGATATAGGATCAACGTGATACCTCCTAAATCCTGAGTTTTTATCTATGAGATAGATGTTATTTGGGTGTTAGAATACTCACTAGTTGTAGTGAGATGGTATCAATTAATCCTGAGGAGAATCACTGGAAGGGTTCCAGGGTGATAAAGACGACTGAATGTCAGTCACAGGCATTGTCTTTACCCTCAGTAAAGGGACGGTATGTTGGAAGAGTTCCAGGCTGGATACATCGCTACTTAAGACGCTACCAAAGAGGAAGTATGGGTGTATATTAGGTCATGAGATGAACTTCGTTCCTCCCATTGTGTGACAATGGAGTTGTGGCTTATGCCAGGAACCCCGGTCCCATCAGTGACCCAGACGTATTCTAAGGCAGTATCACCTGATCATGGAGATAGTTGATCTCCAGGGTGATCGAGGTTAGGAGAGCAGACTCAGAGGATAACACGACGGATCCACTCACGAAGGCCTATTCCCAGAGAGAGACTTTCATGGGATGGTTGAGTATGAGATACTACAACCACTGCTACAGATGGCCCTAGTGCAAGTGGGAGATTGTTAGTTATATGTATGCCCTAGAGGCCATTTCTGTACATAGGATGTATATTGTAGTGGATGCTGGGACATATATAGGGAGGACTTTCTTGCTAGACATGATAGTATGCTATCTGGTTACTCATTACCTTAACGTGTATACTGATTGTCTCTCTGTTACGTGTTGGTAAAACCCTTAGGATGTGTACTTGACTACCTGGACTATGATGCGGATCATACTAGTGGGGACATGGTAGTCCATAAGTACATCCTTCAAGGTCCCTAGTCTTGAGTGTATCGAGACGGGGCATCGATATACCAGAGTAGACTAGCGTATACCTTCTCGACCCATACAGATGGGCGATGGATGATCTCATATCCATTGGTGTCTGACATCAGAGATGATATACGGGTGCTCACTGGAGACTGGGTACACTGGATGGACTCGCCGAGAACTCCCAGATGGTATTATACCTCACGTCAGATGGCAGTTCTCTGGTGACACTGGTACAGGTTAGTCTGTAGACCCGAGATCGTCATAGAGTCTTGTGTGATTCCCACTGTGCTTTGATTTCCACCTTACCACGTCCAAGAGGGCGTGCAAAACGGTGGCTTTTGGGTACAGTCCCGAGTCACATGGAGGCAATGAGCGATAGGAGGGGATTCGTCTCTCCCGGTATAGGGAGTTGATGCTGCGCTGTGTTCGATTGGCTATAACCGGAAATCCCAGGCCAGGGTTGCTGAGATTTACCGGTAAGTGTTACCAGTAGTTTCTCGAACTGTTATAGACCTCATATCGACATGACTTATCGAGATATTGGGGTCTGATGTTTACCACCCATAGGCAAGATATGCGACATATCTGACGAACAGACCGGACTGTACGGTAAGTGTTACTGGTTGGATTCACAGGAGTATGAGCGAGCTTGCTCGTCGATCTTCTGATCGCTCAATACCCAGGTGGCCGTTACGTTTAGCAGACCGCTTGCGGCTTGTGGGTGTTTGATATGATCATCACCTGCTGCCGGCGTATTGACGAGTCTTTAGAGTCCAACACAGAGGTTTCCTGGCTCAAGCGAAACGAAATAGGAGCGCATATGAGATATGTGCGGGACCGAGAATAATGCGTGTATGTGATACCGTATTCCATTCTCGCGATGAATGTATCGATTGGTTGTATGCGATATAACCTAGTTATCGAATCAAGAATTGATTCGATAAGCCGATACATTGGATATTAGTCGGTTATATGCGATATGACCGGATCGTTAAATCAAGTATTGATTTAATGATTTAATGCATAATTATATATTTGATATATTACTTTGCATTAACTAGTATTGGTTCACTTTAAATGGATTTTCTCACTTGAATTGCACAAGTAGTATATGTGATATACTTTTGTGCACTAGTTGGTATCATGTTTGATGATACATGCTAACTTGAGTTTGTGTGTATGATTAAACCATGGTTATATGAATGGTTAGGGTTTTGTTTACTTATTCATTTATTTATTTTGTTTATTTATTTTGGAAAAGATATATAGAAATGGTGGCTTTCTTTGTTTCTTTCATGAAGCTTCATGAAGTGTTGAAAGCTTGACCATTTTGTTTGCTTCCCTTAACCTAACCATTCACCTAACCCTAGTTTAGTCTCTACACTTAACCATGGTTGGTATATGATAAGTATTTATTTTATTTTCTATTTTAAAAATACTTATCATATTCTTTTCTTCTTCTTCTTTTTCATCAACAAGAAGAAAAGCTTGCAACCTTTAATGACAACTTGAGAAAAAGAGTGAGAAATCCAATTCTAAAGTGAACCCACTTCCTATTTCTTCATCCTCTACCACTTGCCATATTGTATAGGGTGTTTTCTTCACAAGTTTCTTGACTTGATGAAGTTGGAGTTTGATCTTGTGTTGCCTCGACGTAGATCATCTTCGGCATCGAAGTCGACGACCTAGCCCGCACATTTCTCCGATGAAGCCGACGCTAGAGCCCGAGATCCGATGATCGCAGTGAGGGGACTTTATCACGGAGCTATGGAGGTAGAGGACCGGATCTACAAAGGTTGTATTTTCGGTTTACTCTTAGTTAAGTTGTTAACTAGTTGCTTGTTTCGCCTAAATTCTAGTTAACGATCCGTATTAGGATTTGTGGGCACAAGAAAAATTTGAATTTGGTATGGTTGATACCTTGTGAGACCTCATTAGTGTGCCTAAGAACCCTACAGATCTCAGCTCTCAGCACGACTCCCGTCTCCTACACGATGA
The DNA here is from genome assembly GCA_030015575.1 of Agapanthus africanus. Lineage (NCBI taxonomy): Eukaryota > Viridiplantae > Streptophyta > Magnoliopsida > Asparagales > Amaryllidaceae > Agapanthus > Agapanthus africanus. Next base: position 289,323,130 of record JASDDO010000012.1, on the reverse strand, counting down.
AGATGGACTCCAGGACGGTCCTTCCGGCCAGTCTCGGACGACAATGGGAGGAGGAGACGCTACCATTCGGCTCTATCCTGTTCGTGTCAGCTAACGCTATCCTGTCTCCTCGAGCTCCAGGAACAGACATACCGGTCTCGAAAGGCAGGAGACCGAATGTGGTAATCTCGAGGGTGCCCCAACCCAAACGCAAATCGGTGTCTCGACGGCTTTCCATGGCCCCAACTGGGGGCAAAGCCATCGGAACAAAAGATGTTGCCAGATGTCGTGGGCAAGCCCAGGCGATACCTTCGACGGACACGTGGGCATATGTCTTCTCAAGCATCCCCATCGCTCGGCCTATGGCGGCTTCCTAAAGAGCAGAAACCTTCCAAGCGCTTAAGGCAGAGAAGTTGAGGCGGAAGCGGCTCAGATATATAGCCAACAAAAGGGCTAGGGCTCTGGCCATGTTAAAATTTATGAATTTCCAAAGTCGATCAGCGACAGTCCGTGCCGGGGAAAAGTCGATCCGCGACACTCTGCGCCGGGGAAAATTCGATCAGCGACACTCCGTGCCGGGGAAACGTCCACCAGCGACACTCCACGCCGGGGAAAAGTCAACCCGACACTCCGCGCCGGGAAAAAGTCGATCAGCGACACTCCGTGCCGAGGAAAAGTCAACCCACGAAACTCCGCGCCGGGGAAAAGTCGATCAGCGACAATCCGTGCAGGGGAAAAGTCCACCCGACACTCCGCGCCGGGGAAAAGTCGATCAGCGACACTCCGTGCCAGGAAAAAGTCGACCCGCGACACTCCGCGACAGGGTAAACTCGACCAGCGACACTCCGTGCCGGGGAAAAGTCAACCAGCGACACTCCGCGCCGGGGAAAAGTCGATCAGCGACACTCCGCGCAGGGGAAAAGTCAATCCGACACTCCGCGCAGGGGAAAAGTCGATCAGCGACACTCCATACCGGTGAAACACTCCGTGCCGGGGAAAAGTCGATCAGCGACACTCCGTGCCGGGGAAAAGTCAACCCGCGACACTCCGAGCCGGGGAAAAGTCGACCAGCGACACTCCGCGCCGGGGAAAGGTCCACCAGCGACACTCCGCGCAGGGGAAAAGTCGTTCAGCGACACTCCGTGCTGGGGAAAAGTCAACCCGACATTCCGCTCCGGGAAAAAGTCGATCAGCGACACTCCGTGCCGGGGAAATGTCAATCCGACACTCCGCGAAGGGGAAAAGTCGACCAGCGACAATCCGCGCCGGGGAAAAGTCGACCCGACATTCCGCGCCGGGGAAAAGTCGACCAGCGACACTCCGGACCGGGGAAAAGTCGACCAGCGACACTCCGCGCCAGGGAAAAGTCGATCAGCGACACTCCGCGCCGGGGAAAAGTCATCCCGCGACACTCGGCGTCGGGGAAAAGTCGATCAGCGACACTCCGTGCCCGGGAAAAGTCGACCAGCGACACTCCGCGCCGGGGAAAAGTCGATCAGCGACACTCCGTGCCGGGGAATAGTCAACGACACACTCCGCGCCGGGGAAAAGTCGATCAGCGACACTCCGTGACGGGGAAAAGTCAACCCGCGACACTCCGCGCCGGGGAAAAGTGGATCAGCGACACTCCGTGCCGGGGAAAAGTCAAACCGACACTCCGAGCCGGGGAAAAGTCGATCAGCGACAGTCCGTGCCGGGGAAAGTCGATCCGCGACACTCCGCGCCGGGGAAAAGTCGATCAGCGACACTCCGTGCCGGGGAAACGTCCACCAGCGACACTCCACGCCGGGGAAAAGTCAACCCGACACTCCGCGCCGGGGAAAAGTCGATCAGCGACACTCCGCGCCGGGGAAAGGTCGATCAGCAACACGACGTGCAGGGGAAAAGTCCACCAGACACTCCGCGCCGGGGAAAAGTCGATCAGCGACACTCCGTGCCGGGGAAAAGTCCACCAGCGACACTCCGCGACGGGGAAAGGTCAACCAGCGACACTCCGCACCGGGGAGAAGTCAACCCGACACTCCGCGCCGGGCAAAAGTCGATCAGCGACACTCCGCGCCGTGGAAAAGTCAACCCGCGACACTCCGTGCGGGGGAAAAGTCAACCAGCGACACTCCGTGCAGGTGAAAAGTCGACCAGCGACACTCCGCGCCGGGGAAAAGTCGGTCAGCGACACTCCGAGCCGGGGAAAAGTCGGTCAGCGACACTCTGCGCCGGGGAAAAGTCGATCAGCGACACTCCGTTACGGGGAAAATTCCACCCGCGACACTCCGCGCCGGGGAAATTTCGATCAGCGACACTCCGTGCCGGGGAAAGGTCAAACCGACACTCCGCGTCGGGAAAAGTCGATCAGCGACAGTCCGTGCCGGGGAAAAGTCGATCAGCGACACTCCGTGCCGTGGAAAAGTCAACCCGCGAAACTCCGCGCCGGGGAAAAGTCGATCAGCGACACTCCGTGCGGGGGAAAAGTCAAACCGACACTCCGCGCCGGGGAAAAGTCGATCAACGACACTCCGTGCCGGGGAAACGTCCACCAGCGACACTCCGCGCCGGGGAAAAGTCAACCAGACACTCCACGCCGGGGAAAAGTCGATCAGCGACACTCCACGCCGGGGAAAGGTCGATCAACGACACTCCGCGCCGGGGAAAGGTCGATCAGCGACACTCCGTGCCGCGGAAAAGTCGACCCGACACTCCGCGCCGGGGGAAAGTCGATCAGCGACACTCCATGCCGGGGAAAAGTCAAACAGCGACACTCCGCGACGGGGAAAGGTCAACCCGCGACCCTCCGCGCCGGGGAAAAGTCAACCCGACACTCCGCGCCGGGGAAAAGTCGATCAGCGACACTCCGCGCCGTGGAAAAGTCAACCCACGACACTCCGTGCCGGGGAAAAGTCGACCAGCGACACTCCGCGCTGGGGAAAAGTCGACCAGCGACACTCCGCGCCGGGGAAAAGTCGACCACTGACAATCCGCGCTGGGGAAAAGTTGACCCGACATTCCGCGCCGAGGAAAAGTTGACCCGACATTCCGCGCCGGGGAAAAGTCGATCAGCGATGACCCACATGTGCGATGTGCATTCATTGAAGAGGGGAAATTTGTTGGGGTAAAAATTTACACCCCGGTTGACCGAGTCAAAGTCAAGGTCAACCCCCAAGCTAGATAGACCCAAGCCCAGGTCAAGCGGGCCCATGTTAGTGTATATGCCCTAGAGGCCATTACTGTATCATACTAGTTTGTATATTACTTAATGGAAGCTTGGGATATTCACCTTGTATAAACAATCTTGCTCAATATAGTAGTATGCTACTTGGTTTGTTTCTACTTCAATGTGTACATGTGTTTATTTTAGTATATCACCTATACACATTAGTGGAGCCCTTAGGATCTTTACTTGATTACCAGCGTTGAGATGGCAGTCACACTAGTGGGGGCTGGGTAATCTATAAGCACATCCTTATGCAGGTCCCTAGTCGCAGGACTATCGAGACAGGGCAGCCATACTCCGGAGTAGACTAGCGTATGCGCTTCTCATCCCAGTGTGGGAGATGGTCTGTCCCACAGCCATCAGTACGTCTACTGGAGATAGTATGCGGGTGCACGTTGGGTTACGAGTACACTGGACAGGACTCGTCGGGAACTGTTGGTTGGTACTATACCTATCGTCAGTTATCAGTTCCCAGGTGACATGAGTACAGCTTAGTCCGCTGACTTGACACTGTCACTTCATCTCGAGTGTGTTCCCACTGTACTTAGATTACTACCCTACCACGGCTCAAAGGAGTCGTGCAAACAGGTAGTAGTTGGGTGCAATCCCGAAGCACTTGGAGGAAGTGACGGTTAGACAGGATTCTTTTCTCCCGGTATTGGGGGTTGACATCGCGCTGTGTCTAGGAGAGCCATTACACGAGTAGTCCCTGGCCAGGGCAAGCGAGATATACTGGTAGGTTTCCAGTGTTATCTCAGGGTGTTCTGGGCTTCACTCTGACATGACTTGTACCGCTATTGGGGGACTGACATTTACCGCTCCTAGGCCCGCCATGCGATGTATCAGACGAACAGACCGGACTGTATGGAGATTGTCACAGTCAGACTCAGTAGGAGTTCAGAGGGGTTTCACCTCGTCAGTCTTCTTGTCGGCATCTACCTGTGGACCGTTACGCATAGCTAGTGCCGCTTGCGGTCTGTGGTTAAACCCACTGCCAGCGTAGTGTCGAGTCTTTAAAGTCCCACACAGAAAGCTATTCGCCTTTAGGCAAAAGGGTAGGGGTCGCATGGTTTTGCGACAGGTCGCATGGTTTTGCGACAGGGTTCGGTCACATCCGTGCACTTGTGCACGTACAGTGTCCGGACAGTTAACACTAGCGGGCTTTGGTTTAAGCCAGATCCTAGTGTACGTTTTGGGATTGCTTTTATCTCGTTTTTATTCGTGTTCCCCGGAACACGGATGCGGGTGTGTATGCACAGTTGACAGAGAGACAGAGGCAGAGTATTCTCATTGGGGTTTGTTGACTGATTGACTGTTGACAGTTGACTGTTGACCATTGACTTTTGCTTAACCCTAATAAGAATAAGATATATGATTAACATTAATATTAATTAAGTATTATAGTGACATGGTTGTTGAGGGGTTGACTTTGTTGACTTGTTGACTTTGTTGACCGGTTGACTAGGTTGGACTAGTTGACCATCATCATGACAATGGCTATCATTCCATGGCAAAGACTTTTGCTTGCTTTTTTATTTATGCAAAATGAGTGCATGAAATGATATAGCCATTTTGACTTAAACCATTACACAATACTTGATTACTATTTTTGTTATGATGGCTTTTGGATTATGAGAGGTGAGAATGAGAAGAGTATTGTTCATTCTATCATTTGCTTTCTCTCTCTTGAGCTCTCTCATTCTCAAGCTCTCCCTCTTCCTCTTGCTCTCTCTACCTCAATGCAAACCATTCTCATGTGTTGAGACTCATTGCCTTAGAGATAAAAAGACACCAAAACATTCCTCTACTCATTCTAGTTCACAAGGCCTAGCAAGCCAAGTGATCTAGTTTCTTCAAAGTTCTAAGAAGAAGCCAAAGGTAGAAGCTTTCGGGTGGATCCATCTTCGGCGCAAGGAGACGACGAGGTGAGGCCGATCCGTACACCGGGAGGAGTCGAAGATGAAGGAGTTCAAGAAAGGTATAGCCCCCTAACCGAGTAGGTAAACTCATGTTAGGTTGTTAGTTAGTAGTTTAACAAAGATCCGTATTGGTAGTCCATGTTACCACCCTCTTGAAAATCGTTTTTCACCACTTCCGCAACCCCGTAAGAACCGGGGAAGGGTACCATGGACATACAGCCCATGCCCAAGTCGAGCCCGCGGCCAGCCTCCTCCATGCCAAAATATAGATCATGTAATAAATAATTTTTATGTAATTTTTTTATACAGGAATGCATGCAAAATGGGCATAAAGCCAATATTTTGTAAGCCCATGGCTTATGTGCAAAAAGAAATGACACATGAGCCATGGGATGGTTAAAATGCAATTTTGTGAAGCCCAAGGGGCTATATGTAAATATATAAGCCTATATAAGGCAAAATGATGATGAATAAAGTAATAATTTTCATTCCCCCAAAATCTAGGGTTCTTTGTGTCTCTTGCTCCTTCTCCAAGGTTCTAAACCATCTCCGTTCTTTTGAATTAAATAAAGAGTTTTACTCTTTCTTTTCCAAAACTAAGTAGTTTTCCACCACAAAACCCACAAAGGGGAACTCAGATCTCCCATCAGATCTCAAAAAGGAGTGATTTTTAAAATCTCCTACTTCTTGATCTTCAAGATCCGGCCAAACAGCAGGAGGAAGAAGAAGAACCCCCTTCATCAGCTTCAAAACATCCTAATAGTTTTAACTCCATATAGATATATAACAACAAATATTTCCTTTCTGAAGCATAACTTTTGTTTCTGGGACTAAAAGCCCCTTTTTCCTCGCCGGCGCCCAAGCGCCGAGCGCCCACGTGCCGACACGTGGCGCACTAGCGCTCGAGCGCAGAGCGCCCACGAGATGACACGTGGCGCGCTAGCGCTCGAGCGCAAAGCGCCCACGTGCTGACACGTGGCGCGTTTGCGCTCCAGCGCCCTGCGCTCGAGCACAAAGCGCCCACGTGCCGACACGTGGCACGCTTGCGCTCCTGCGCACTACGCCCGAGCGCAAAGCGCCCACGTGCCGACACATGGCGCGTTTGCGCTCCGGCGCTCTGTGCCCGAGAGCAAAGCGCCCACGTGCCGACACTTGGCGCGCTTGCGCTCAAACGCACTGTGCCCGAGCGCAACGCGCCCACGTGGCACGCTTGCACTCCGGCGCTCTGCACCCGAGCGCAAAGCGACCACGTGCCGACACGTGGCGCCCTTGCGCTCGAGCGCCCTTGCGCTCGAGCGCCCAGAGCTCATGCGCAAAGCGCCTACGTGCTGACACGTGGAGCGCTTTCGCCTAAGCGCACAGCACCTAAGCGCACAGCGCTCGAGGCGCTGGCCCCCACGCATCCTTTGGATGTCTTTTCCCCCTCTTTTTATATATATATATACATATATATATATATATATATACATATGCATACATATGTACACATACACGTACTCCACGACACTGTCCTTATTAGAAAAAAATTTCTAACGGGGTGCGGCCCCGCACCCCGCAAGGGGGCTGCTAGCCCCCTTGACCCCCAGCCCGCTATCCGGGTAGCGGGACCCCCGTAAAAAACACTGCGTGGCTCCCGATATATACAAACCCCCCTTTCAAAACACAACACACGTACACCGCACATTAAGTTCGCATGACCAGTTTAACCCGTCAATCGGAGGTTCCCTCGCTCCAAAGGCGAGGGGTAATTAACGGCAGTTTAGTCTGCGGCTGCCGGAGATTCGGATCCCCACAATCATTAAACCCCGTCCTACCTTAGGCAGGGGGAATCTGTAGTACGCATGACAAGCGTGCGTGTATTCCCATCTTAATGGGGTGAGGAAAAACAACCTACATCAGGTTTTCCATGATTTCTACGTATCGTCGGTGGACATATGGGTTTGATATCCTCATACTTTTATATATATATATATACACGTAGGTATATGTTTTCATGATATTTCGAGTGTCGATATTAGACACTCAGGTTCCATGAGACTTACTAGATGTGAGGGCCGATCTGAGGATGCGGTGCCTGAGGATTTGGGATTTGATGTGTTAGTGAGGGACACTGGTGTTTTTCCATGCTGATAATTTTGCATGAGATTTTATTATATCATCCCACACACTCAGGATTATTTTTGATATGCATTGTTTCATGTAGTTGTAGTACCCTTATGATGTACCTTTACATGATAATTGCATATTCATATTGTCATACTTATGCCATTGGATTACGTGTGATAGATTAATCGCTATTCGTGCATACTTGCGATTACAGTATGATGTTATTTACTATTCACGAGTTGAAAACTCGCCCCCATTGTACCACAGTGTTTTGCAGGACTTACCCTCAGAGTAGTCGCAGCAGGGCGTCTTATCATCTCTACTTTTGCGGATACCGCTACGATAGGCAGTGAGACCTTTGCTTTTAGGTGGGTTTGCGGTTATCTGCTTGTACATTGTATATCTTTTTGTTGGATCTAGCATTCTCCATCTACCAATGTTTGTATATGATTTAGAGACGACTTGTGAGGATTCGGTGTTGTATTATTTTGGTGACTTTGGGTGCCGTGCTCGTGGGAGCCAGTTTTGTTGAAAAGTTTACTTCTTTATGCAGTTTTCTTTTATACCCTTCGCTTCGGCGTCGTATTTATATCTTGTGGTGGTTGTCTCCACCGTTAGGCGTGATTTGCTCACGTTTGGGATACTTTTATTATTATCTGTGTTGTACCCGTTTTCGGGGCTTGTTTTTACAGAGGAGGTGCTGCCGAAATTTTTAAGAAAAAAAACTAAAGTTAAATATTTTACTTGTGATTTTCCGAATGTTTAAAAACTGTGTTTTCTCCATTGATCCAGTTTTGGGTGGTTTAGATTTCTAGGTTTCGGCTTATTTAAGCTGCGTACGCCTGTAGACGTTACGTAGTTTAAGTGCCGGTTACGGGCCAAATTTTGGGTCGTGACATATTTACAAGAAGGTTGCAGAGAGTAAGGCTGTCTTCCTCGTGTTGTACGTGGATGACATACTCTTGATAGGAAATGATGTTCCTATGCTGCACTCGGTCAAGCTCTTCTTATCACATAAATTCTCAATGAAAGATCTACGTGATGCCTCCAGCATTTTGGGGATTAATATCTATAGAGATAGATCTAAAAGGATACTGGGATTGTCCCAATCCAGGTACATTGACACCATACTAAAGAGGTTTAGTATGGATGAATCCAAGCGTGGGAACCAACCCACGATCTCTGGACTCACTCTCTCTAAAGAGATGTCTCCTAAGACTGATTTGGAAAGAGCTCGCGTGCAAGGGATACCTTATGATTCTATCATGTACGCGATGCTATGTACCAGACCCGATGTAGCATACTCACTAAGTGTAGTGAGTAGGTATCAAGCAGATGCAGGAGAGAATCACTGGACAGCTAAGAAGAACATTCTCAAGTACTTGAGAAGGTCTAAAGAGATGTTCTTGGTGTATGGTAACGGAGAACTCCAGGTGGAGGCCTTTACCGATTCGAGCTTCCAAAGTGATAAGGACGACTCTAAGTCGCACTCGGGATTTGTCTTTACCCTAAATGGAGGGGCGGTTTGTTGGAAGAGTTCCAAGCAAGAAATCGTGGCAGACTCGACGATGGAGGCTGAATACATCGCTGCCAATGATGCTGCCAAAGAGGCTGTCTGGATGAAGAAGTTCATCACTGAACTTGGTGTGGTTCCGTCCATTGAGCATCCAATACCTTTGTATTGTGATAACAATAGAGTTATGGCTTTGGCCAAGGAACCCAGGTCCCATCAGAAGTCCAGACATATTCTGAGGTGCTATCACCTGATCCGGGAGATAGTTGATCGCCGCGAAATTGAGGTCTGGAGATTTGACACGAAGGAAAACACTGCGGATCCACTCACGAAGGCCATTCCCCAGATACAATTTGAGAGACTCTTCGGGATGTTGGGTATGAGATACTACAATAGCTGGCCTTAGTGCAAGTGGGAGATTGTTTGTTGTATAGATGACCTAGAGGCCATTTTTGTACATATGATGTATATTAAAGTGGATTCTTGGATATATATAGAGAGGATTTTGTTGCTCGAAATGATAGTATGCGATCTGGTTTCACTTTGTCTTAACATATTGACTTGTATTGGTTTACTGTCTTGCTCTCACATGTTGATAAAGCCCTTAGGATATGTACTTGACTACAAAGACAATGATGAGATCATACTAGTGGGGCCATGGTAGTCAACGAGTACATCCTATAACTGTTCCTAGTCGAGGGAGTATCGAGACAGGGCATCGATACTCCAGAGTAGACTAGCGTATACGCATCTTGACCCATATGATGGGCGATGGATGATCCCATATCCATCAGTGTTTGACATCAAAGATGGTGTACGGGTGCTCAGTGGAGACTGGGTACACTGAACGGACTCGCCGAGAACTCCTAGATGGTATTATACCTATCGTCAGATAGCAGTTCTCCGGTGACACTGGTACATGTTAGTCTGTAGACCCAATATCGTCATAGAGTCTTGTGTGATTCCCACTATGCTTTGATTTCCACCTTACCACATCCAAGAGGGCGTCCAAAACGGTGGCTTTTGGGTACAGTCCCGAATCACATGGAGGCAATGAGTGATAGAAGGGGTTTCGTCTCTCCCGGTATAGAGAGTTGATGTTGTGCTGTGTTCGATTGGCTATAACTGGAAGTCCCTGGCCATAGCTGATATGGAGTGCTGCCGGTAAGAGTTATCAGTAGTTTCTCGACCCGTTATGAGCCTCACATAGACACGACTTATCGGTTACTGGGGTATGATGTTTACCACCCCTAGACTTGATATGCGACATACCAGACGAAGAGACCGGACTGTACGGATAGTGTTACTGATTGGATTCACAGGAGAATGTACAGGCTTGCTTGTTGATCTTCTGATCGCTCAATACCTGGGTGGCTGTTACGTTTAGCTGACCGCTTGCAGCTTGTGGGTGTTTGATATGATCATCACCTACTGCCGGCGTATTGACGATTCTTTAGAGTCCTACGCAGAGGTTTCCTGGCTCGGGCAAAACGGAGTAGGAGCACATTTGTGATATGTGCGGGACCGAGACTGATACGATATGAGATACTGTATTCGATTCTCGCGATATGTGATATCGGACGGGTATATGTGATATAGCCGGGTCATCGGATCAAGTGTTGATTCGATGAAACGGTACTTGTTATATTAGTCGGTTATATGCAATATGGCCGGGTTATCGGATCAAGTGTTGATTCGATAATTTAATGTATAATTATATATGAGATATATTACGTTACATTAACTAATATAAGCTCGCTTTATTGATTCTTTTTCTCACTTGGATAATACGTTGATGTATATGCGATATATGTTAATTGTATTATTTTCTTTTGTTACATTATATGTTATATATGTTATATATAATGTTGTAACATGCTAGGTTACAATTGCAACTATGTTTTATGAGACTTGAACCATTCTAGGGTTAGATTAGGGTTCATAATTATTATTAAGGAAATACAAATAATGGTGGAATTAGTCATGGTTGATTTATGGATGTTAGCTTGTAGGTTTCTTTGACTTTGTCCACCCCTTTTGTCTTCCTTAAGATATTTGTTGACCTAACTCTAACCATAGCAAGTTGTTAAGTCTCTACAAGGGTTAAGGATGTCATCTTTAACCCATGGTTTCAATTCTAACCTCACAACAGTTCATTATTCATCATAAAAGCTTTCATCTTCTTCTTGCTCTTGAAAAAGCTTCACTAGCTTTTTGATTTGTGAGGATTAGGTGTGAGAAATTGAAAACAAAAGAGAGAAAAATTCCTATTTCATCATCCTCATCTATTCTAGCCACTTAGATTAGGGTGTTCACTTCACTAATACTTCATTAGAGAAGTGCAAGCTTGGGTTTGAGATTCTTCAAGGTAGATCATCTTAGATCATGAAGACTATAAGCAAGATGCCTCATTCACCTCATGGAGCCTCTCTAGAGTCTGAGTTCTTGATGATCGCAGTGAAGGGACCTCAACACGGAGCTTATGAAGCAAAGGAACGGACTACAAAGGTTGTAATCCTAAACTCTATGTGATACATAGTTCTTTGTATGTGATACAAACTTTGTTACCCTAATAATTCTAGTAATGATTCATGGTTATTTGCTTTGCACCTCTCTAATTTTTTATAGTGGCATGAGTGATGCTACCAAACCCTAGACTAGGTGCAAGGGAAACCCAACATCCTCAACGTAGATCATCTTCGGCCTCGAAGACTTCGAGCAAGCTTGTTCATTTCTTCATGTGAACCCTCTCTAGAGTTCGAGAGTTCACTACTTGGAGCGAAGGGACTACTACACGGAGCTTTAGAAGTGAAGGACCGGTCTACAAAGTTTGTATTCCTCATTCATTTATATGTAAAGTTGTTTACATATCGTTTCGTCGTATTTTCTAGTAAAGATTCTAGGGTTAGGGTTAGCTAGGACGACAATTTTTTGAAAATGGCATGGACGATGCCTCCCGAAACCACGCCGCCATGCTAGGCATCCTTACAGTGGTATCAGAGCCAGGCTAGAAAATTAGAGGATGTTTGTTAGATTACGAAACCGAAACGTCTCCGAAACTTGAAACACTTGAACTTAGTTTCTGTCGATTTTAAAAAGTCATCAAATTTTATTTTAAACAACTGCAGAATGTTATATGTGATATAACATGAACATCACCAAAATTTGGATCATTTTTGGCTCAAAGTGGCCGGCCACATCATGCTCAAAACCGAGCTCCTCGGGTCAATTTTGGAATTCTGGCTTTAAATTTTTAGGGTGTTCCAGTCTCTGGGTTTTAGTGTTTCAGGTGTTGCTAGTTTTTGCTAAAAATTGCATGTGATGTTAATTTTCTGCATAGGCAACTCGGACTGTTTCGTATTCGTAATTCTAATCTTTTTTTCGGGTATATTAGACGGTGATAAAAAGTTCGAACGGATATCAATAACTCATATTTTCCCTTGCTAGAAATTTTCCAAGAATTGGATTTTTCTTAGTTTAAAATATTCAGAAAATCATGCAGGTTATTCTGTGGACCCTCTAGATGAAGGAAACTCTAACTCGATTCTGTGACCATCAGAACCACCATCAAACCCTAGGTTTTGTGGTAGTTCAACGGTGCCACAGGTGAGGCATTTGTTGACCCTACTACGGCTGGTTCATGGGTGCTGTGGCATGTTCTGAGTGCTTTTCTAGACTCCGCTCAAGTGTTGAGCTTGTTGGAAATTTTTGGGTGTTTGTTTATTCGATCAGAAAGTTTAACATCGTTTAAATTATCTGAGATTGTGATACAATAATTGGAATATATTTATTTGCGTGCAAGTTTAACATTTCGGTCTCTGGTGAAATCGGGAATCTTGTTGAATTACCCGACTTCTTTTGAAAAGTGTTTACATAGTTGAGAACTAAATGTAAAATTTGCATTGTTAGGCAGGAAATCCAGAATATGTGATATTCCGGGTTTATGATGTCTAAGGGCAGTGACGATTCTAATTTTTGTAGCTTTTCACTTTCTTTTCTGCGACCGTAAGTGTAATATGTGGTGTATCGTCGGTTTCATTGCTATATGTCAACGACAATTGGGATACGCATATTTACTTACGTTGATGACATGTGATGTTATGTGTTGCTGTGATATGTTATATTGGATCATCTCTTTTGAATAGCCGGGTTTTTTTATGTGAGATGAGAGTTTTTCATTTTCATTCATGTAAAAACGTGTATGTAATATTCTTTTATTGGGGCACTTCCGGATTGAGGAAGATGTCACCGTTGATGTATATTATTTATTTTTCCGCATTCGGATAGACCCATGGAGGGGAGCACAAGTGACCGGGTTCTACAGTCCAGTGGGAGGCCATCTCGACGAGTCGAGTCCGGGTCTTTTAACTCTAGAATTTGTATGGTTGCTTTCCGTTCTCGTAGGGGTCTAGGGATATCGGTTTGGCTATTCATCACGACCGTGGAATCCGTGTTTTATAAAGGCTTAATATAAAACCCGGAAATCCTTGTATATCCAATATTTCATATGTTGTTTTCTGATGCGATATTCTGTGATGTGATCACTTTATATGATGAGATAGATACTGTATATAGTATATGTGATATATTATATAGACGTTGCTTATATTTTACACCCGCGCTAGCCCTGCCCCGCTCTGCCGTTAGTTACCTAACCTAACAGTGCATGACGGGACATCGAGGCGAATGCGGATGGCATAAGCGTACCTTGTATTTATCTGTGATGCTTAGGTAACTTAAATGATTGGTCTTCATTAATGAGATTAATGAAAGAAAATAAACCTAATGATGTTGTGGAATCGAATTTTCAAAAACAGGTAGCTCTAGTTGTTGCTTTGCATTGCGGTATTCCTTGATGAATATCCTGCACCTCATTCATTGAGGAAAGAGCCGAGATCCCTTCACCGGGAGTGACCTCTTTAGCAATAACTGGAAGATGCTACAACCCTCGGTTTCGTCTTTTGATTGCTTTCCTAGTTCTTGCTTTTCATAGTGGTATTATGAATATCCTACACCTCATTCGATAAGGAAAGAGCCAAGATCCCTTCACCGGGAGTGACCTCTTTAGCAAAACTAGCAAAAGCCTAAAAAATACTCCATTTAAAATCATTTGATTCTATAACGATATCAAGTTCATTACGCAAAAGGTTTTCTTAAAAACCTGTCATAGCCCTCCGTCATTCAGATAAGTACTTCATAGTATTCGTGCTACATTTGTTGACCTGCGTCAAAGCGTAGTGTGCGGTAGCTATTTATGCTTATCTACTAAAGTATATGATGCGATTGAGTTAGGGTAGTCGTGCGACCTTGTTGACCTGCATCAAGGGTCGTGCGGGTGAGTTTAATTCAATCATGAAATGTATGGGTTGAACTTGACTAGCGGACTATGGTTTGTTGACCTGCATCAAGGTCATAGGACGCTAGGGGCAAAATTATCGGGAATTTGAAGTGTTGAAATTTGCAATGAGATTGCATACCTTTTATGAGATAGTTGGATCCCGATACCCACTGTGAGTAATAGTTACTCCTGGGAGAGTTTTGCACTTTGCAATTAGCCGATCAAGTATGTGTCTAGAAAGGTGTCAACGGGGTTACGCCCCTGGGAAAACGAGGTTTATTTTAATTAGGTCCGTATGAAAGCACAGGGAACCTCCCTCAAAGTACCGGCACTATCCTAGCTGAAAGATTGGCGAACTTGTAGGGTGTAATTAATCCCGGCTAGTCTTTCCTTTTTGGGTTTGAAGGAAGATTTGATAAAAACACTGGGAGCCATCTTGAATAGATAAAATAATAACCAATCTAATCTTGCAAGAGCGCACACAGAGTGTTTTCTTCTCTCTCTCTCTCCAGGTAGCGACCATGTCACGCCTTAATCAATATAATAATATGGATGTATTGACCGAACCTGCTTGTTATACTGAGCTGGGGAACGTTGGTCCCGCTCCAACTTATAATTGTTATAAGACCGAGCAGGAAATAGGGGATTATCAGGATTCTCGTGCCGCCCAAATGAAGAAAGTGCATGATGATGCATCTACTTCGGGTTTGTTCATTACCGAGAACTTTTTTTCAGTATCCTCTATGTCCTGGTTATGAGATACCGGATCAAGATCCCATATATGTAATCTGTTACATGAGTTATAGATAGGTAGAGAACTGGGAATGGGTGATAAGTTTCAAGAGTTGGAAGCAGTGCAATTGTTGCAGCCAAGGTTGTTGTTGGCAGTTACCACCTTGTATTACCAAATGGTAATACATTGATTCTGAACGAATGTTATTAGATACCGAACCTGATATGCAACATTATATCAATTTCTTTATTATGTAAAGAAGGATATAATTTTGTATTATTGGATAATGTTTTGAACATTTCCTATATTAAGAGTTGATCAATCAGGCACGTTATCTGATGGCATATATGTTCTAAATCAAACTACAGTTCTTAACGTACAGAACACACACATGGGGAAGAGTTCAGAAATGAACGAATTCTTCTTGAGGCATTATAGACTAGGTCATATGAATGCGACCCGACTAGCGAAGTTACATAAAGATGCATATTTAAATCAGTATGAATTTACATATTGTGAAACTTGCCAGTCATGTCACAAAGATAAAATGACCATAGCTCCGTTTACTGGAAAAAGAGAAAGAGTTAGTGAATCCTTGGGATTGATACATGATGATATATGTAGGTCCCCTGTCTACACATGCCAGGACCGGTTCTTTGTACTTCATTGCAGTCACTGATGATCACTCAAGATTCGGACATATGTTCCTATTGAAACACAAGTCTGAAGCTTTTAAGAAATTTAATGAATATAAGTCAGAAGTCGAGAACCAAAACGGGTATAAGTATTATGTCCTTTGATGTGATCAGGGAGGAGAATACTTGAGCACGGAATTCCTGGATTATTCTAAAGGAGAATGAGATTCTCTCTCAGCATTACTCCTCCGTATACACCACATCACAACGGTGTATCGGGACGGAGAAATTGAAGGGTTACCTACAACGGCAGCAAGGTTTCGGGAGGCATCGTCCATGCCAAATTAAAATTTTGCCATTCTAGCTAACCCTAAACATAGATCGTATACTAGAAATAATACGGAAACTAATATGCAAACACCTTGCAAAAGAAAAGAGAGCGTGGAATACAACCTTTGTAGACCGGTCCTTCACTTCAATAGCTCCGTGTAGAAGTCCCCTCCGCTGCGATCGCAAACTCCGGACTCTAGAGAGGCTCCATTGAAGAAACGAATGTGCTTACTTCGAAGACTTTGAGGCCGAAGATGATCTATGTCAGGGAGACATTAACTCAAGCTATTCCTTCACTAGGTCATGAACTTTGTTAAGAGAACACCCCATACTACATGGCAAGTAGTAGAGGATGAAGAAGTAGGAAGTGGGCTCACTTTAGAATTGATTTTCTCACACTTTTTCTCATTCTACCATTAGAGCTAGCAAGCTTTTCATGGAGCTTGATGAAGAAGAAGAAGAAAGAATAATTCATCATATGAATTAATCCCATCGATAATGTAACCATGGGTGAGTTAAGCTATCATGCTTAACTTATGTAGAGAATTGACCAAGGTATGAGGTTAAGGGTTGGGTTAAAGAATATCAAGAGAAATGACAAAAGAGTGGACTTTGTCAAAGTTTCTCCAAGCTTCTTCCAAGCTTGAGAACTTTGACTAAGTCTAACTCTTTTGTTAATTCTTTAGATAGTAAACAAAACCCTAACTTAACCCTAATGATTGTTTAATTCTCATACACCCATCTTGCATGTATCATCAACCATGACACAATGCATGTACACAAACATATATATCACATAGGTACAATGTGCACACAAAGTGAGAAAACAAATCATAAGTGAGCTAATACTAGTTAATGTAATGTAATATATCTAAAATATAATTATACATTAAATTATTAAATCAACTCTTGATTTAATAATCCGGCTTTAACCGACAAATATCATATGTAACAACTTAGCGAATCAACACTTGATCCGATAACCCGGCTATATCGCATACATCCGATCAATGTCACAAATCGTGAGAATAGAATACGGTATCACATATTGTATTAATCTCGGTCCCGCACATATCACATATGTGCTCCTACACCGTTTCGCTTGAGCCAGAAAACTCCTATTTAGGACTCTAAAGACTCGTCAATACACCGGCAGTAGGTGATGATCATATCAAACACCCACAAGCCGCAAACGGTCTACTAAATGTAACGGCCACACGGGTATTAAGCGATCAGAAGATCAACAAGCAAGCCTGCTCACACTCCTGCGAATCCAATCAGTAACACTACCGTACAATCCGGTCTCTCCGTCTGATATGTCGCATATCTCGTCTAGGGGTGGTAAACGTCAGACCCCAATAACTCGATAAGTCGTATCGATATGAGGCTCATAACGGGTCGAGAAACTACTGATAACACTTACCAGTATATCGCTAAAGCTGCCTTGGCCAAGGACTTCCTGTTATAGCCAATCGAGCACAGCGCAACATCAACTCCCTATACCGGGAGAGACGAAACCCCTCCTATCGCTCATTGCCTCCATGTGATCCGGGACTGTACCCAAAAGCCACCGTTTTGCACGCCCTCTTGGACATGGTATGATGGAAATCAAAGCACAGTGGGAATCACACAAGACTATATGACGATCTCGGGTCAACAGACTAACCTGTACCAGTGTCACCAGAGAACTGCCATCTGACGTGAGGTATAATACTATCTAGGAGTTCTCGGCGAGTCCGTCCAGTGTACCCAATCTCCACTGAGCACTCGTATATCATCTCTGATGTCAAACAACAATGGACATGGGATCATCCATCGCCCATCTATATGGGTCGAGAAGCTATACGCTAGTCTACTCTGGTATATCGATGCCCCGTCTCGATACACCCACAACTAGGGACCTTAAAGGATGTACTTATGGACTACCATAGCCTCACTAGTATGATCTGCATCATAGTCCTGGTAGTCTAGTACACATCCTAAGGGCTTTACCAACATGTAACAGAGAGACTATCAGTGTACACGTTAAGGTAAAGAGTAACCAGATAGCATAGTATCATGTCGAGCAAGAAAGTCCAAGCATCCACTACAATATACATCTCATGTATAATAATGGACTCTAGGGCATACATATAACTAACAATCTCCCACTTGCACTAGGGCCATCTGATAGCAGTGGTTATAGTATCACATACTCAACCATCCCATAAAAGTCTATCTCTGGGAAAAGGCCTTTGTGAGTGGATCCTCCGCGTTGTCCTCTGAGTATACTCTCCTAACCTCGATCCCCTGGAGATCATCCATTTTCAAGATCAGGTGATACTGCCTAAGAATATGTCTGGATCACTCATGGGACAGGGGTTTCTAGGCCATAGCCACAACTCCATTGTCACACAATGGTAGGAACAAAGTTCATCTCATGAACTAATATACATCCAGACTACCTCTTTGGTAGCATCCTTGGTAGCAATGTATCCAGCCTTTATCGTCTAGTTTGCCACGGTATCTAGCTTGGAACTCTTCCAACATACCTTCCCTCTACTGAGGGTAAAGACAATACTTGTGACTGACATTCTGTCAACCTTACCACCCTGTAAGCTATCCAGTGATTCTCCCCAGGATCAATTGATACCATCTCACTACACCTAGTGAGAATCCTAACATCCAATTAGATCTATCTCATAGATCCAAAATCCAGGATTTAAGAGGTATCACCTTGATCCTATATGGAGAATCCTTGTGATAAGAGGAGATTGACCGAGCGTAGCATAGGAAACTCCTTTCCTGTCAAGGGTATGTCATCCACATACAATACGAGGATCATCACCATACTCCCTACTACCTTTTTGTATATACAAGGTTCATCTACCATTTTGATGAAGTCAAACTCTTTGACTACCACATCAAAACAGATGTTCCAACTCCGCGATGCCTGCTTTATCTCATAAAGCAACTTGCACAAGTTTCTGCTGCTCCCACTGTCTACGAAGCCCTCTGGCTGTGTACTTATAGACGCTTTCTTCTAAATCATTATTTAGAAAAGCAGTCATGACACTCAACCGCCAGAAATCGTAGCCATAGTATGTAGCAATGGCAAGTAGGATTTGGATGGACTTAAGCATAGATTTGAATGTCTCAACTTTTCCATGTATACCTAGTAATCTTCTAAAGATATACTTGCTCCTGATGGGGATTTAACCCTTCAGATAAAGCAACCAAAGTCCATACTTTGTTGGTGTATATGGATTCCATCTCAGATCTCTTAGCATCCAGCCATTCTTACAGAGTCCCCACACCTGATGGCCTGCTCGAAAATAGTTGGGTCATCATCTCATGATGCAATCCTCAACCCCCCTGTCATAGAGAAAACCGAAGTATCTCTCAGGTGGGTGCGGAACCCTACTAGAGAGGCTGAGGTTCGTTGTGAACTATTGAATCCTACGGTTCTACCAAATCATCAGCAGCAGTTTGTATAGCTGGAACTCCTTCCAGTTCTACCTCATGGCCACTAATGTCTTCACAAGAAATTCCCTTTCCAAAAGGTGGCATGCTGAGAAACAAAACACCTTTTTGCTCCTCAGAGTAGTAGAAGATATTCCCTTGCGAATGCTTGGGATATCAAATAAGCTTCGACAGAACTGACCTTGCCTCGAGTTTTTCCGGATTTTGCTTTTAGACATAGGCCAGAAAACCCCAACTCTTAACTTACTTCACTGATGGGCACTTTCCATACCATATCGCATATGGAGTGGTAGGCATCTGATTTGGTTGGAAAGCCATTCAATAGGTATGCAGCTTCACAAGTGCATAACCCCCAAAAGGAAATAGCTAACTCAGTAATACTCATCAAAAAGCGCACCATATCTCATAGGGTGCAATTGCTCCACCCCGATACACCGTTGTGCTGTGGTGTATACGGAAGAGTAATGCTGATAGAGAATCTCATTCTCCTTTAGAATAGTCCAGGAATTCCGTGCACAAGTATTCTCCTCCCTGATCACATCAAAGGACATAATACTTATACCCTTTTTGGTTCTATACTTCTAACTTATATTCTTTGAATATCTCAAAAGGTTCAGACTTGAGTTTCAACAGAAACACATGTGCGAATCTTGAGAGATCATCAGTGAATGCAATGAAGTACAAAGAATCAATCATGGCATGTGTAGACCGGGGACTTACATACATCATTATGTATCAATCCCAAGAGTTCACTAACTCTTTCTCTGTTTCCAATAAACGGAGCTATGGTCATCTTATCTTTGTGACATGACTGGCAAGTTTCACAAGATGCAAATTCAAACTGATTTAAATATACATCTAAATGTAACTTTGCTAGTCGGGTCGCATTGATATGACCTAGTCTACAATGCCTCATGAAGGATTCGTTCATTTCCGAACTCTTCCTCTTGTGTGTGTTCTGTACGTTAAGAACTGTGGTTTGATTTAGAACGTCTATGCTTTTAGATAACGTGCCTGAACCGGTCAACGCTTGATATATGAAATGTTCAAAACATTATCCAACAATACAAAATTATATCCTTCTTTACTAAATAAAGAGACTGATATGATATTGTATATCAGGTTCGGTATCTAATAACAATCGTTCAGAATCAATGTATTTGGTAATACAGGGTGATAACTGCCAACACCTTGGCTGCAACAATTGCACCTCTTTCCAACTCTTGAAATTTTATCACCCGTTCTTAGTTCTCTACCTCTCTGTAGCCCATGTAACAGATTACATATGTGGGATCCTGATACGGTATCACATACCCAGGACGTAAATGATACTGAAAAACATTTCTTTATAATGAACATACCCGAAGAAGATGCATCATAATGCACTTTCTTCGTTTGGGCAGCACTGGAATCCTGGTAATCCCCTATTTCCTGCTCGGTCTTATAACGATTATAAGTTGGAGCGGGACCAACGTTCCCCAGCGCAGTATAACAAGCTGGTTCGATCAATACATCCATATTATTATCTTGATTAAGGAGTGATATGATCGCTACCTGGAAAGAGAGAGAAGAAAACACTCTGCGTGTGCTCTTGCAAGATCAGATTGGTAATTATTTTATCTAACCAGGATGGCTCCCACTGTCTTTATCAAATCTTCCTTCAAACCATAAAAGGAAAAACTAGCCGGGATTAATTACACCCTACAAGTTCGCCAATCTTTCAGCCAGGCGAGTGCCGGTACTTTGAGGGAGGTTCCCCAGGCTTTCGCACGGACCTAATTAAAATAAACCTCATTTTCCCAGGGGCGTAACCCTGTTGACACCTTTCTAGACACCTACTTGATCGGCTAATTGTAATGTGTAAAACTCTCCCAGGAGTAACTCTTACTTGCGGTGGGTATCGGGATCCTACTATCTCATAGAAGGTATGCAATCTCATTGAAAATTTCAACACTTGAAATTCCCGAAAAAATTTTGCCCCTAACCCTCTATGACCTTGACAAAAGCCAACAAATCATAGAATGCTAGTCAAGTTTAACCCGTCATTTCTTGACTGATTCAAACCCACCCGCATGACCCTTGACAAAGGCCAACAAGGTCGTACGACTACCTTAATCCAATATGCATCATATGCATAAGCAGATAAGCACCATTCAGCTACCGCACACTACGTCTTGATAAAGGCCAACAAACGTAACACGAATACTAAACAGTCCTTATCTGAAATGACGGAGGGCTACGACAGGTTTTTCAGAAAATCTTTTGCGTAATGAACTTGATATCGTTGTAGAATCAATTGATTTAAATATAGTGTTTTTGAGGCCTTTGCTAGTTTCGCTAAAGAGGTCACTCCCGGTGAAGGGATCTCGGCTCTTTCCTCGTCGAATGAGGTGCAGGATATTCACAATATCACTATGCAAAGCACAAACTAGAAAAGCAATCAAAAGACAAACCGAAGTTTGTAGCATCTGCCAGTTATTGCTAAAGAGGTCACTCCCGGTGAAGGGATCTCGGGTCTTTCCTTATCGAATAAGGTGCTGGATGTTCTACAAGAAACACCGCTATGCAAAACAATAACTAGAGCTACCTGTTTTTGTAAATTAGATTCCACAACATCTTTAGGTTTCTTTTCTTTCATTAATCACATTAATGAAGTCCCATCATTTTAAGTTACCTAAACATCACAGATAAATACAACGTACGCTTATGCCATCCGCATTCGCTTCGATGTCCGCTCGTGCACCGTTAGGTTAGGTAACTAACGGCAGAGCGGGGCAGTGCTGGCGCGGGTGTAAAACATAAGCAACGTCTATATAATATATCACATATACTATATCATGTATCCATCTCAACATATCAAATGATCATATCACATATATCGCAGCAGAAAAAAACATATGAAATATTGGATATACTAGGATTTCCGTGTTTTAATTAAGCCTGTCTAAAACACGGATTCCACGGTCGTGATGAATAGCCAATCCCACAGACCTAGACCACTACGAGAGCGACAAGCAACCCTACCAATTCTAGAGTTAGGAGACCCGGTCTCGACTCCTCGAGATGTTCTCCCACAGGACCCTAGAACCCGGTTACTTGTGCTCCCCGCCTTGGGTCTATCCTAATGCGGAAAAGTAAATAATATACAATGGTGACATCATCCTCAACCCGGAAGTATCCCAATAAAAGAATATTACATACCATGATTTTTACATGAGTGAAAATGAAAAAACTCTCATCTCACATAAAACCCCCGGCTATTCAAAACACGACGATCCAATAGAGCATATCACAGCAACACATAACATCACATGTCATCAACGTAAGTAAATATGCGTATCCCAGTTGTCATTGACATATAACACGAAAACCGGCGATACACCACATATTACACTTATGGTCGCAGAAAAGAAAGTGAAAAACTACAACAGTTGGAATCTGCAACCACGTCAGACATCGCATGCCTAACCTTCTGAATTCCTTAGACATCACATACCTAACAATTATAAACCACGCATTTTAGTCTCAATATCGAAAACACTTTTCAGTATATAGTCGGGCAATTCAACAAGATTCCCGACATCCTGATCGAATGCTCGTCGAAAACTTTAGTAGACGGCCGCACCCCCCGATGTCGTCGATGAAGTGCACTAAGGCGGAACACCGCTGCCGTGAGCACCCGAACGGATGCTTTTGGCGACGGGGTTCTCCTACAGTCACTTGGTCGGGGCTATGGGGCTTGGCTATCTATTAAGTTTACCCGGCGAGTATCCGCGTACGCTACGTGATTGCGATGGACTTTTGATCACATCAAAATCCCGTGGCAACTGATCAAATGAGACTAAACTGCAAGATTTATAACATTCAAATTAGTTATCTCATAACTACTTGTGCATTCCAAATATTTTATCTCATCACATAATATCCGGACGACGAAAAACTCTTCGATCGATTCATCAAAGTCCCACAATTTCCCGATAGCTCAACACTTGAGCACAATTTTAGTAATACCCAGAAGATTCTTCAGTACCTATGAACCAGCCGTAGAAGGGTCAAACCAACGCCTCACATGTGAAACGCTAAACCACCACAAACCTTAGGGTTCAAGTGGTGGTTTTGATGGCCACATAATCGAGTTAAGGTTTACGTTCTTCTAGAGGGTCCAAAGAATCACTTGCATGTTTTTCCGAGTACGTTAAACTTGGAAAAATGGGTTTTTAACATTCGATCGAACCTTTTAATTTCGTCTAGACAATATGTGAACACCCGAAACAATTTTAAAACTATGAATACGAAACACTTCGATTTTCTTAAAGTTTAAGATTACATCACATACAAAATTAACAAAATTAAACAACACCTGAAACCCCAAACCACAGCACCTGGAACACCCCCCCAAAACTTAACGCTTTCCGTCACTCTGGGACCGAGGTCGCCTGACCAGGACTGAATGTCGCCGGCCTTGGTCCGAGGGGAGGGGTCCAATTTTGTTGAGTGTTCATGTGGTATCACATACTACATTCTGCACTTGTTTAAATAATTTTTTGAACTCTTTTCAAAATCTACAGAAACTATAGTTTTGGGTTTCAAGTTTCGGAGTTGTTTCGGTTTCGCGATCTTAACAAAATCCGTATTTATTCCTAACATGGCTCTGATACCACTGAAGGGTTACCTACGACGGCAGCAAGGTTTCGGGAGCCATCGTCCTTGCCAAATTAAAATTTTGCCGTTCTAGCTAACCCTAAACATAGATCGTATACTATAAATAATACGGAAACTAATATGCAAACACTTTGCAAAAGAAAAGAGAGCATGGAATACAACCTTTGTAGACCGTTCCTTCAGTTCCATAGCTCCATATAGAAGTCCCCTCCGCTGCGATCGCAAACTCCGGACTCTAGAGAGGCTCCGTTGAAGAAACGAACGTGCTTTCTTCGAAGACATCGAGGTCGAAAATGATCTACGTCGGGGAGACACTAACTCAAGCTATTCCTTCACTAGGTCATGAACTTTGTGAAAAGAACACCCCATACTACATGGAAAGTAGTATAGGATGAAGAAGTAGGAAGTGAGCTCACTTTAGAATTGATTTTCTCACACTTTTTCTCATTCCACCATTAGAGCTAGCAAGCTTTTCATGGAGCTTGATGAAGAAGAAGAAGAAGAAAGAATAATTCATCATATGAATTAATCCCATCAATAATGTAACCATGGGTGAGTTAAGCTATCATGCTTAACTCATGTAGAGAATTGATCAAGGATGAGGTTAAGGGTTAGGTTAAAGAATATTAAGAGAAATGACAAATGAGTGGACTTTGTCAAAGTTTCTCCAAGCTTCTTCCAAGCATGAGAACTTTGACTAAGTCTAACTCTTTTATTAATTCTTAAGATAGTAAACAAAACCCTAACTTAACCCTAATGATGGTTTAAGTCTCATACACCCATCTTGCATGTATCATCAACCATGACACAATGCATGTACACAAATATACATATCACATATGTGCAATGTGCACACAAAGTGAGAAAACAAATCATAAGTGAGCTAATACTAGTTAATATAATGTAATATATCAAATATATAATTATACATTAAATTATTAAATCAACTCTTGATTTAATAATCCGGCTTTAACCGACTAATATCATATGTAACAACTTATCGAATCAACACTTGATCCGATAACCCGGCTATATCGCATACAACCGATCAATGTCCAAAATCGCGAGAATAGAATACGGTATCACATATCGTATTAATCTCGGTCCCGCACATATCACATATGTGCTCCTAATCCGTTTCGCTTGAGCCAGGAAACCCCTGTGTAGGACTCTAAAGACTCGTCAATACGCCGGCAGTAGGTGATGATCATATCAAACACCCACAAGCCGCAAGCGGTCTGCTAAATGTAACGGCCACTCGGGTATTGAGTGATCAGATGATCAACAAGCAAGACTGCTCACACTCCTGCGAATCCATTCAGTAACATTACCGTACATTCTGGTCTCTTCGTCTGATATGTCGCATATCTCGTCTACGGGTGGTAAACGTCAGACCCCAAAAACTCGATAAGTCGTGTCAATATGAGGCTCATAACGGGTCGAGAAACTACTGAAAACACTTACCAGTATATCTCTAAAGCTGCCTTGGCCAAGGACTTCATGTTATAGCCAATCGAGCACAGCACAACATCAACTCCTTATACCGGGAGAGACGAAACCCCTCCTATCGCTCATTGCCTCCATGTGATTCGGGACTGTACCCAAGAGCCACCGTTTTGCACGCCCTCTTGGACGTGGTATGATGGAAATCAAAGCACAGTGGGAATCACACAAGACTTTATGACGATCTCGGGTCAACAGACTAACCTGTACCAGTGTCACCAGAGAACTGCCATCTGACGTGAGGTATAATACCATCTTGGAGTTCTCGGCGAGTCCGTCCAGTGTACCCAGTTTCCACTGAGCACTCGTATATCATCTCTGATGTCAAACATCGATTGACATGGGATCATCCATCGCCCATCTATATGGGTCGAGAAGCTATACGCTAGTGTACTCTGGTATATCGATGCCCCGTCTCGATACACCTACGACTAGGGACCTTAAAGGATGTACTTATGGACTACCAGAGCCCCACTAGTATGATCTGCATCATAGTCCTGGTAGTCAAGTACACATCCTAAGGGCTTTACCAACATGTAATAGAGAAACAATCAGTGTACACGTTAAAGTAAAGAGTAACCAGATAGCATACTATCATGTCGAGAAAGAAAGTTCTCCCTATATATGTCCAAGCATCCACTACAATATACATCTCATGTATAGTAATGGCCTCTAGGGCATACATATAACTAACAGCAGTTGCACCCAATTAGATATGGTGTGCTCTATGATGAGTACTACTTAGTTGCCTGTTTCCTTTTGGGAGTTATGTACTTGAGAAGCTGCATACCTATTGAATTGGGTTCCAACCAAATCAGGTGCCTACCACTCCATATGCGATATGGTACTGAAAACGCCCATCTCTTAAGTAAGTTAAGATTTGGGGTTGTCCGGGCTATCTCTAAAAACAAAAATCCAGACAAGCTCGGGGCAAGGTCAGTTCTGTGGAAGTTTGTTGGATATCCCAAGCATTCACTGTAGGGTTCCTAGGCACTCTTACAAGGGTTAAGAAGGCATCAACCATGCCCGAATAAAAATTTAGACGTGTCGAACAACCCAAAGCCGGGATCATTGCTAGATAATTAGGGTTTCATATGCAAGTAAACATCTTTACTACTAAAAGTGAGGGATTACAACCTTTGTAGTCCGCTCCTTCGCTTCATAAGCTCAGAGTAGAAGTCCCTTAGCCGTGATCCATGATCTCCCGGACTCAAGAGAGGCTCCACAACTCGAACGATCCATGCTAGCTTGTAGTTTTCCTTTTCTCCGATGATCTACCTCAAAGTTTCTATAACTCAAGCTCTCTCTCTCTTATGAGGTGAACACCCTAATCTAATTGGCTAGATTAGATGAGGATGATGGAGTAGGAATATTGCTCTTTTTTTTTTCAAATTCTCACTTTTATTCACCACAAATTGAAAACCTAGAAAGCTTTTTCAAAGATCAAGGTTGAAGAAGAAGAAGAATGAAATGGACAATTCCTTTTGTGATGAACAATGAATTATTGTAATGGTTACAAATCTAACCAAGGGTTAAGCATGAAGGAGTTAACCCCTGTAGGGAGTTAACTAGAGTTAATGGTTTGGATTGGGTTAACATAATATCTTCACAAAATATCAAACCAAGACAAAGTCAAAGCTTCATGAAGCTTCATGGAAAAGCTAACCCTAATCCAAACCCTAACCAAGTTTAAACCCTAAACATTTATTAAATTTGTAACCCTAACATGTTACAATATTATATATCACATATACAATATATTTTGTAACAATAGCAAATAATACAATTAACATATATCGCATATATATCAATGTATTATCCCGTAAGAAAATGAATCAATAAAGCGAGCTTATATTAGTTAGCATAACGTAATATATCACATATATAATTATACATTAATTATCGAATCAACACTTGATTCGACAACCTTGCTATATTACATATAACTGAGTAATATAACATGTACCAATTCATCGAATCAATACCTGATCTGATGACCCGGTTATATCACATATACCCGACCGATATCTCATATCGCAAGATTAGAATACGGTATCTCATATCGTATTATTCTCGGTCCCGCACATATCACATATATGCTCCTACTCCGTTTTGCCTGAGCCCGGAAACCTCTGTGTAGGACTCCAAAGAATCGTCAATACGCCGGAAGTAGGTGATGATCATATCAAACACCCACAAGCTGCAAAGCGGTCAGCTAAACGTAACAGCCACCCAGGTATTGAGCGATCAGAAGATCAACAAGGAAGCCTGTACATTCTCCTGTGAATCCAATCAGTAACACTCCCATACAGTCCGGTCTCTTCGTCTGATCTGTTGCATATCCAGTCTAGGGGTGGTATACGTCAGACCCCAGTAACCGATAAGTCGTGTCGATATAAGGCTCATAACGGGTCGAGAAACTACTGATAACTCTTACCAGCAGCACTCCATATCAGCCCTGGCCAGGGACTTCCAGTTATAGCCAATCGATCACAGCACAACATCAACTCCCTATACCGAGAGAGACGAAACCCCTCCTATCGCTCATTGCCTCCATGTGATTCGGGATTGTACCCAAAAGCCACCGTTTTGCACGCCCTCTTAGACGTGGTAAGGTGGAAATCCAAGCACAGTGGGAATCACACAAGACTCTATGACGATCTCGGGTCTACAGACTACCCTGTACCAGTTTCACCGGAGAACTGCCTTCTGACGTATGGTATATCACCATCTGGGAGTTCTCGGCGAGTCCGTTCAGTGTACCCAGTCTCCACTGAGCACCCGTAGACCATCTTTGATGTCAAACACCGATGGATATGGGATCATCCATCGCCCATCATATAGGTCAAGATGCGTATACGCTAGTCTACTCTGGTGTATCGATGCCCTGTCTCGACACACCCTCGACTAGGAACAGTTATAGGATGTACTCTTTGACTACCCTGGCCCCTCTAGTGTGATCTCATCACAGTCCCAGTAGTCTAGTACATATCCTAAGGGCTTTATCAACATGTGAGATCAAGACAGTAAACTAATACAAGTCAACATGTTAAGACAAAGTGAAACCAAATAGCATACTATCATGTCGAGCAAGAAAGTCCTCTCTATATATATCCAAGCATCCATTATAATATACATCATATGTACAACAATGGCATCTAGGGCATATATATAACTAACAATCTCCCACTTTCACTAAGGCCAGCTGTTGTAGTATCTCATACCCAACATCCCGAAGAGTCTCTCAAATTATATCTGGGGAATGGCCTTCTTGAGTGGATTCGCAGTGTTGTCCTTCGTGTCAACTCTCCTGACCTCGATCTCGCGGCAATCAACTATCTCCCGGATCAGGTGATATCGCCTCAGAATATGTCTGGACTTCTTATGGGACCTGGGTTCCTTGGCCAAAGCTACAGCTCCATTGTTATCACAATACAAAGGTATTGGATGCTCAATAAAAGGAACCACACCAAGTTCAGTGATGAACTTCTTCATCCAGACAGCTTCTTTGGTAGCATCATTGGCAGCGATGTATTCAGCCTCCATCGTCGAGTCTACAACGGTATCATGTTTGGAACTCTTCCAACATACCGCCCCTCCATTGAGGGTAAAGAAAAATCCCGATTGCGACTTAGAGCCGTCCTTATCACATTGGAAGCTTGAATCGGTAAAGGACTCCACCTAGAGTTCTCCGTTACCATACACCAAGAACATCTCCTTAGTTCTTCTCATGTACTTGAGAATGTTCTTCACAGCTGTGCAGTGATTCTCTCCAGGATCTGCTTGATACCGACTCACTACACTTAGTGAGTATGCTACATCGGGTCTAGTACATAGCATCGCATACATGATAGAGCCTACTGCCGAAGCATAGGGTATCCCTTGCATGCGAGCTCTCTCCAAATCAGTCTTAGGAGACATCTCTTTACAGAGAGTGAGTCCAGAGGTCGTGGGTTGGTTCCCACGCTTGGATTCTTCCATACTAAACCTCTTTAGTATGGTGTCAATGTACCTAGATTGGGACAATCTGAGTATCCTTTTAGATCTATCTCTATAGATCCTAATCCCCAAAATGCAGGAGGCATCACCTAGATCTTTCATTGATAATCTATGTGATAAGAAGAGCTTGACCGAGTGCAGCATAGGAACATCATTTCCTATCAAGAGTATGTCATCCACGTACAATACGAGGAAGACAACCTTACTCTCTGCAACCTTCTTGTAAATACAAGGTTCATCTATGTTTTTGTTGAAGTCAAACTCTTTGACTACCACATCAAAACAGATGTTTCAACTCCGCGATGACTGCTTTAACCCGTAGATGGATTTAAGCAGCTTGCATACCTTTCCGCTGCTCCCACTATCTACGAAGCCCTCTGGTTGAGTCATGTACACGCACTCCTCTAAATCACCATTTAGAAAGGCGGTTTTAACATCCATTTTCCAGATTTCGTAGTCATGGTATGCAGCAATTGCAAGTAAGATCCGGATGGACTTAAGCATAGCCACTGGAGAAAAGGTTTCGTCATAATCCATACCTGGTCGTTGACGAAAACCCTTTGCAACAAGTCTAGCTTTGAAAGTCTCCACTTTTCCATCTACACCAATTTTCTTCTTAAAGATCTACTTGCTCCCAATGGGTTTTACCCCTTCAGGAGCAACTTCCAAAGTCCATACTTTGTTGATGTACATGGATTCCATCTCAGATCGCATTGCATCCAGCCATTTCACAGAGTCACCACTCGTGATGGCCTACTCGAAACTAGTCGGGTCATCATCTTCCATGATGCAATCCTCGCTTCCACCATCAATGAGAAAACCGTAGTATCTCTCAGGTGGATGAGAAACCCTGCTAGATCGGCGGAGAGGCTGGGGTTCGTTGGGTACTACTGAATCCTCTGGTTCCACCAAATTATCTCTCGTAGTTTTTGTTGCTGGCACTTCTTCCAGTTCTACCTCATTGCCACTAATTTCTTTCATAAGAAACCCCATTTCTAAAAAGGTGTCATGTCGAGAAACAAACACCTTTTGTTCCTCGGAGTGGAGATTATTGTATGGCAAGTAACATCAAAAGTGTTGGTTTCAGAAGATGGAATTTCTTCCCATTCCATATCTCATATGGAGTGGAAGGCACTGATTTGGTTGGAACTCTATTCAATAGGTATGCAGCTGTTTCCAGTGCATGTCCCCAGAAGGAAATAGGTAACTCAGCATCACTCATAATAGAGCGTACCATATCTAATAGGGTGCGATTCCTCTTCTCCGATACACCGTTGTGCTGTGGTGTATAAGGAGGAGTAAGCTGAGAGAGAATCCCATTCTCTTTTAGATAATCTAGGAACTCATTGCTCAAGTATTCTCCTCCTCGATCAGATCGAAGGATCTTAATTCTTTTGCCCGTTTGGTTCTCTACTTCGTGCTTATATTCTATGAATTTATCAAAAGCTTCAGACTTGTGTTTCATCAGGAACACATGTCCGTATCTTGAGAGATCGTCAGTGAATGTAATGAAGTAAGAAGAACCGTTTCTGGCTTGTGTAGACATGGGACCACATACATCACTATGTACCAGTCCTAAGAGTCCGCAACTCTTTCTCCAAGTCAACTAAACGGAGTCTTGGTCATTTTCCCTTTGAGACATGAATGGCAAGTATCATGTAGGGTTGCTAGGCATGCTCACAAGGTTCTACGAGTCATCAACCATGCCCGATTTAAAAATTAGTCGTGCCGAACAACCTGAAGCCGGATCTTTATACCAGGGTTTAGGTGAAAACATGCATGTTAAACTCTTTAACACTAAGTGAGAGGGATTACAACCTTTGTAGATCTGGTCTTTCACTTCTTAAGCTATGTGTTGAGGTCCCTTCGTTGCGATCATCGTGTTCTGGACTCTCAAGAGGCTTCACGAAGAGAATGATTCATCCTTGCTTCCGATCATCGATTACATCGATGATCTACCTTGAAGTTTCGTTAACACAAGCTATCACTCATGAAATGATGTGAACACCCTCATCTAAATGGCAAGGATAGATGAGGATGTTGAAGTAGGATTTTTGCTCTCATTTATAATCTTTTTCTCACTCACTTTCATCACAAAAAAAAAAATTTCAAGAAGAAACTCAAGCAAAAAGAAGAATGAATGAATGAAGATGATCACTTAATCCTTTTGTGATGAATAATGAATTATTGTAGTGGTTATAAATCTAACCAAGGGTTAAGCATGAAAGAGTTAACCCTTGTAGAGAGTTAACTAGAGTTAATGGTTTAGATTGGGTTAACATAATATCTCACAAAAATATCAAGCAACCACAAAGTCAAAGCTTCATGAAGCTTCATGCAAAACCTAACCCTAATCCAAACCCTAACCAAGTTTAAACCCTAAACCATTGTTAAATTTTTAACCCTAACATGTTACAATATTATATATCACATATACACTATATTTTGTAACAATAGAAAATAATGCAATTAACATATATCGCATAAATATCAATTTATTATCCCGTGAGAAAATGAATCTTTTAGTGAGCTAATATTAGTTAATGTAATTTAATATATGATATATATTATTATACATTAAATTATCGAATCAACACTTGATCCGACAATCCGGCTATATCGCATATAACCGACTAATATGATGACCCGACTATATCACATATACCCGGCCGATATCTCATATCGCGAGAATCCAATAAGGTATCACATACCGCATTATCCTCGGTCCCGCACATATCACATATGTTCTCCTAATCTGTTTTGCCTGAGCCAAGAAACCTCTGTGTAGGACTCTAAAGAATCGTCAATATGCCGGCATTAGGTGATGATCATATCAAACACCCACAAGCTGAAAGCGGTCAGCTAAATGTAACCGCTACCCAGGTATTGAGCGCTGAGAAGATCAACAAGTAAGCCTGTACATTCTCCTGTGAATCCAATCAGTAACACTCCCGTAGAGTCCGGTCTCATCGTCTGATATGTCGCATATCTCGCCTAGGGGTGGTAAACGTCAGACCCAGTAGCTCGATAAGTCATGTCGATATGAGGTCTATAACAGTTCGAGAAACTGATAACACTTACCAGTAAATCTCAGCAACCCTGGCCAGGGATTTCCGGTTATAGCCAATCGAACACAGCGCAACATCAACTCCCTATACCGGGAGAGACGAATCCCTCCTATCGCTCATTGCCTCCATGTGATTCGGGACTGTACCCAAAAGCCACCGTTTTGCACGCCCTCTTGGACGTGGTATGATGGAAATCAAAGCACAGTGGGAATCGCACAAGACTCTATGACGATCTCGGGTCAACAGACTACTCTGTACCAGTGTCACCGGAGAACTGCCATCTGACGTGATGTATAATACCATCTGGGAGTTCTCGGCGGGTCCGTCCAGTGTATCAAGTCTCCACTGAGCACTCGTACACCATCCTTGATGTCAAACACCGATGGATATGGGATCATCCATCGCCCATTATTTGGGTCAAGATGCGTATACGCTAGTCTACTCTGGTGTATCGATGCTTTGTCTCGATACACCCTCGACTAGGAACAGTTATAGGATGTACTCGTCGACTACCGTGGCCCCACTAGTATGATCTCATCATAGTCCCAGTAGTCGAGTACATATCCTAAGGGCTTTATCAACATTTGACATAGAGACAATCAGAGTACATGTTAAGATAAAGTACAACCAGATAGCATACTATCAAGTCGAGCAAGAAAGTCCTACCTATATATGTCCTACATCCACTACAATATACATCGTATGTACAGTAATGGCCTCTAGGGCATACATATAACTAACATATCATAAGATGATAATTCAAACGAATTCAAATACCAATCCTTATGTAACTTAGCTAGCCGTGTCGCATTGATATGACCAAGTCTACAATGCCACAAGAAGGATTCGTTCATTTCTGAACTTTTCCTCTTGTGTGTGTTTTGTACATTAAGGACTGTATTTTGATTGAGAATGAATATGCCATTATGTAA
The DNA here is from genome assembly GCA_030015575.1 of Agapanthus africanus. Lineage (NCBI taxonomy): Eukaryota > Viridiplantae > Streptophyta > Magnoliopsida > Asparagales > Amaryllidaceae > Agapanthus > Agapanthus africanus. The sequence continues at coordinate 289,289,743 of JASDDO010000012.1, read as the reverse complement.
CGATCCTGATCCAATCAACTTTTGATCTTGGAAGATATTCATAACATTATCCTTTACTATAAAATTATATCCTTCTTTACTTAATAAAGAAACTAATATAATGTTGCACATCATGTTCGGTATATAATAGCACTCATTCATAATCAGTGTATTACGACTTGGTAATACTATGTGATATTCGCCTACTGCTTTGGTTGCAATACTTGCACCATTCCATCTTGAACGGAATGATCACCTTTTCCTAGTTCTCTACCTTTACGTAGTCCATGTAACAATTTACATATGTGAGATCCCGATCCGGTATCTAATACCCATGACGTTGGGTGAACTGAGAAACAGTTCTCAATAACTAACACACACGAAGAAGATGCATCAGCATGCATGTTCTTAGTTTTGGCGGCATGAGAATCCAGATATTCTCCTATTTCCTGTTCAGTCTTATAACTCTTATAAGAAAGAACGGGACCAACGTTCCCCTGCTCAGTATACTAAGCAGGTTCAGTCAATACATCCAAATTATTATCTTGATTAAAGCCTGACAGGGTCGCTACCTAGAGAGAGAGAGAAGAAAACACTTTAGCGTATGCTCTTGCAAGATTAGATTGGTTATTATTGTAAGTGCACGGCGGCGCCCCGACCGTCAATCCGACGCCGGAATGCGGAAGCGATGCTTAACTTTAATTTTTCAAACCGGTACCACCGCGCACTATAAACCCGGATCGTGCCATTAAACTAGTCCAAGCTAACTACAAGATGGGGAAGAGAGATATACCGAGCGATCCGTGTCCTCCGGTCTTCTCGCCGTCGTCCCGATCTCCCGCGGAATGTCCGATCTCCACCTCCTCGCCGGAAGGGCACCACGTCGCCTGCTTCTTTTACGGGCTCCCACCTCTATACCGAGGCAACTCGCGCACGAAGTTGGCGAGCCGACGTGCCCAAGGTTTGCTGTAGAATATAGTGTAGAACCATGTCTCATTTTGGAGTTCATGGAGGTTTCCATTTTGGTGGAGGGATGATACATGAACTTTGTAGAGGAACTTGGGGATTTTAGAACACAAGAGAACCAAAATCCCACACCACAAAAAAATGGGCAGCCCCAAAAATGGTCGGCCTCACTAGATTAAGGAGAGAGAGAGGAGTGAGCCAAGTGAGTGAGAATAATGCGAGGCAATAATGATAATCATGAAGGGAAATGATCACACACTCAAAACCACACTAAACCAACCTCATCAACAACCATGATTGCTCACAAAGTCAAGCAATCATGAACCGTGGAAAGTCAAGGGATGGTCCTCCATCATGATCCAACAATATGCAAAGACCCCCTTCCAAATTGCTTATTTGCACAAAAGCAAATAAGCCCTCCTCCACCAAACTTCGACCAATGAAAGATACAAATGAATATGGCCGAAATGGAAAGCAAACTGGCAACACCAGAAAACTGTTCCCGTAATAAATTACAGGAAAACCCCGATACTATGTATATACACCCACATCTGTATTCCGGCCGAAATACAACTGCAATGAGATAAATCTACACCGTACTATACTAGGATCCGGCTTAAACCAAAGCCTGCTAGTATTGTCCGTCCGATCTTGATCCGTGCAATACCGCACGTATCTGATCGAACCCTGCCATATATCCATACGTCCTCTAGTACTAACCGTCCGATCCTGATCCGTGCAATACCGCACGTATCTGATCGAACCCTGCCATATCTCCATACGGCCTCTACAGCGTTTCGACCGAAAACATGAGCAACTGTCTGTGGGGGACTCTAAAGACTCGTCAATACTATGGCTGTGGATTTAACCACTAGCACGTCAGAGGTATTAGCCATATGTGACGGGCTACCATCTATTGACCAAAAGGGACGTCGATGAGCGAACTCATCCTGACACCCTACTGAGCCTGTCAGTGACAATATCCGTACAGTCCGGTCCATTCGTCTATGAGCATCGCATGGCAGGCCTAGGGGGTTGGTAAAAGTCAGACCCCTAAAAGCGGTACAAGTCGTGTCAGAGATCAGCCCAGAACACTCTGAGATACTACTGGAATACCTACCCGTAAATCTCCTGCCATGGCCAAGGACTTTTCATGTTCTGGCTCTCCTAGACACAGCGCGACCTCACCCCCAATACCGGGAGAGACGAACCCCCGAAGATCCGCTCACTGCCTCCATGTGGCTCGGGACTGTACCCAACTAAAACCAGTTTGCACGTCTCATTTGAGCGTGGTAGGGTACTGATCAAAGTACAGTAGGAACTCACACGAGACAAATGACGATCCTCAGGTCGATGAACTAACTTGTACACATGTCACCAGGGAACTGCCATCTGACGTCAGCTATAAGACCAACTAGCATGTTCCCGGCGAGTCTTGTCCGGTGTACTCATAACCCAATGAGCACCTGTATACATCTTAGGTGAACCAACTGACACCAGTGGCTTGTGAGACCGGCCACCGCCCCTCATCGGGGTCTCGACTGTATAAACTAGTCTACTCTGGAGTATCGATGCACTATCTCGAAACTCCCACGACTAGGGACCTTTTAAGGATGTGCTTATAGACTACCAGCTCTCACGTATATGATCGCCTTCATACTGCTGGCAGTCAAGCAAGAATCCTAGGGGCTCTATCAACGTTTAATAGCGACCTATCAGGTCACCTAAAGCAGTACACGATGATAAAGATAAATCAGATAGCATACTATCATCTTGAGTAAGACTGTCCTACCGGGATAGGTCCTCCCTCAATCATTGCAATCACGTGCCTGTGACCCAATAATTGACTCTGAGGGCACTATCTCCAACAATCTCCCACTTGCACTCAAGGCTAATTATTGCGATGTCGCATACTCATAGCCCGTGTGATACTGAACACCCAACTTCTCTACTAGTCAGTCTCACAAATCCCGTTTGCGAAACTATTGCGTTCGAGGAATAGCCTCAGTGAGTGGATCCGCTTTGATGTTTCTTTCTATGTCTCTCTATATCTCAAGTTCGCGGAGAAAGCCATCTCCCGAAATGAGCAATACCTGTCTTAGAATGTGTCTGGATGTCTGATGGGACCTAGCTCATAAATGAACTCCAAATCCAAACTTCTTAAACTGTATCGTCAACTGAACTTAATCAGTATCCTGCGCCATGCCTCCCTAAGTATTTCCTTGAACCACCTGTCCAAAATACTGCCCCTCGTCAGAAGGAAAACTATAACTCTGACAACCTCTCTGTCATCCAGGTCACCTTGGAAGCCTGGAATGATAACTGTCTCCCGAATGAGGCTGTCGTTATCATATCCCTAGAACATCCACTTATGTTCTAAAACTGCTTCCGACTGTTTGTCCAGGATTGGATCAATATCAACTTATTGCACCTACCGTAAGAACAACATCTGGTGTGGTACTTGACATCTCATGATTGACTCAATTGCCTAAGCAAGTGATCTGCCAATCATGCACATCCCTCTCCCCTTTAGTCTGTAAGACACCTTTAGAGAGCGTGACTCCATCTCCTGCAAGTACACCACCATGCCAGGAGTCGTCCATTCGAAATACTCTTAGAATGCTGTCTAAGTACCCTGATTGGGAAACCACCCAAATCTAGATCTAAAACCATAAATCTAGTAACCAGTATGTCTGATATAATGTCCAAGTCCCATGTGGAGAAACCACTGTGTGACGACCAAAGTATAACCGATCGTAGTATAGGAATATCACTTCCTACTCTGTGTATGTCATCCAAATACCATGACATCACACCCTACTACCTTCTCAACAGATCCATCCCCTATTCTGATGAAGTCAAACCTATGACTGTCACATCAGAAATAGATGATCTATCTCCGCTATATCTGCTTTAGTCTATAAATAGACATAAGCTACCAGTCCACCAATGCTTCCGCTGCTCCCACTGACTACGACAACCCTCTGGCTGAGTCATATACATGTACACTTCTAAAGCTAGTTTAGAACGACGCTATACTCATCCTCCTGCCGGGTCTCGCAGCCTCGAACAACAGCAATGGCAAGTCTGGGCAAACAAGAACTTCCCTGTCACCGTCCTTGAGGCTACCGGAGTACCTCTCAGGTGCCTGAAGTTACCCACCTTATCTGCGGAGTGGCCAATGGAATTGTAAGTGCACGGCGGCGCCCCGGCCGTCAATCCGACGGCCAAATGCGGAAGCGGTGATAAACTTTAATTTTACGAACTTAGCAAACCGGTACCACCGCGCACTAAACACCCGGATCGGACCATTAAACTAGTTCTAGCTAACTACAAGACGGGTTAGAGATATACCGAATGATCCGAGTCCTCCGGTCTTCTCGTCGTCGTCCCGATCTCCTGCGGAAACTCCGGTCGTCCCCTCCTCGCCGGAAGGGCACCACATCGCCTGCATCTTTTACGGGCTCCCACCTCAATACCGAGGCAACTCGGGCGCGAAGTTGGCTGGCCGACGCGTCCAAGATTTGCTGTAGAATGTGTAGGGTTGAGGCTATGTCACATTTAGGGTTTTGTTGCCTTTGAAGATGATGGAGGAATCAAGATAAGAAAAATGGTGCTTGCATTTTTCTTAACATGAAAAGAGATCAAAATGCTACACTCTCAAAGATGAAGCTCTCATCTTCTCTTCTCTCAAAATGTGTTCAACCATCTCTAAATGAGAATGGTGGAGGAAGGAATACAAAATGCAAGAGGGAGGTGAGTGTAGTAAAAGGTAAGAGGTGACCATATCCAAACATCATCATAACTAACTCACATCAAACTCTGATCACCTTTTAGTGATGTAAAGAGAATCAAATGATGGTTGAAAAGAAAAGATGCCATCATAATCAAAACACTTGCAAGAAACTCCCTCCACAATTGTTATTTGCAAACTTGCAAATAACCCCCTCCATCGGAAAAGTCCGGCCGGGAAAGAACAAATGAAAACCGGCCGGAACGGAATGCAAACTGGCAACTCCAGAAAACTGGTCCCGTAATAAATTACAGGAAAACCCCAATACTGTGCATACACACCCGCATCTGTATTCCGACCGGATACAAATCCAATGAGACAAAATCTACACTGTACTATACTAGGATCCGGCTTAAACCAAAGCCGGCTAGTAATATCCGTTCGATCCTGATCCGTGCAATACCGAACGTATCCGATCGAACCTTGCCATATATCTATACAGCCACTAGTACAAACCGTCCGATCCTGATCCGTGAAATACCGCACGTATCTGATCAGACCCTGCCATATCTCCATACGGCCGCTAGAGCGTTTCGCCCGAAACTTGAGTAACTGAAAGTTTGGTGGACTCTAAAGACTCGTCAATACTATGGCTGTGGATTTAACCACTAGCACGTCAGAGGTATAAGCCAATACGTGACGGGCCACCAGCTATTGACCAAAAGGGACGTCGATGAGCGAACTCATCCTGACACCCTACTGAGCCTGACAGTGACAATATCCGTACAGTCCAGTCCGTTCGTCTATGAGCATCGCATGGCGGGCCTAGGGGGTTGGTAAAAGTCAGACCCCCAAAAGCGGTACAAGTCGTGTCGGAGTGTAGCCCAGAACACCCTGAGATACTATTGGAATACCTACCAGTAAATCTCTTGCCTTGGCCAAGGACTTCGTGTAATGGCTCTCCTAGACACAGCGCGACCTCACCCCCAATACAGGGAGAGACGAACCCCTGAAGATGCGCTCACTGCCTCCATGTGGCTCGGGACTGTACCCAACTAAAACCTGTTTGCATGACTCCTTTGAGCCGTTGTAGGGTAGTAATCAAAGTACAATGGGAACTCACACGAGACAAATGATGATCCCCAGGTAGATGAACTAACCTATACACATGTCTCCAGGGAACTGCTATCTGAAGTCTGGTATAAGACCAACTAGCATGTTCCCGGCGAGTCCTGTCCGGTGTACTCATAACCCAATGAGCACCTGTATACATCTCATGTGAACCAACTGACACCAGTGGCTTGTGAGACCGGCCACCGTCCCTCGTCGGGGTCTCGACTGTATATACACTAGTCTACTCTGAAGAATCGATGCCCTGTCTCGAAACTCCCACGACTAGGGACCTTTTAAGGATGTGCTTATAGACTACCAGCTCCCACGTATATGATCGCCCTCATACTGCTGGCAGTCAAGAAAGAATCCTAGTGGCTTTATCAACGTGCAATAGTGACCTGTAAGGTCACCTAAAGCAGTACACGATGATAAAGATAAACCAGATAGCATACTATCATCTCGAGTAAGACTGTCCTACCGGGATAGGTCCTCCCTCAATCATTGCAATCACGTGCCTGTGATCCAATAATTGACTCTGAGGGCACTATCTCCAACAATCTCCCACTTGCACTCAAGGCTAATTATTGCGATGTCGCATACTCACAGCCCGTGTGATACCGAACACCCAACTCCTCTACTAGTCAGTCTCACAAATCCCGTTTATGAAACTATTGCGGTCGAGGAATAGCCTCAGTGAGTGGATCCGCCTAGATGTTTCTTTTTATGTCTCTCTATATCTCAAGTTCGCGGAGAAAGCCATCTTCCAAAATGAGCAATACCTGTCTTAGAGTGTCTGGATGTCTGATGGGACCTAGCTCATAAATGAACTCCAAATCCAAACTTCTTAGACAGTATCGTCAACTGAACTTAATCAGTATCCTGCGCCATACCACCCTCAGTATTGCCTTGGACCACCTGTCCAAAATACTGCCCCTCGTTAGAAGGAAAACTATAACTCTGACAACCTCCTTGTCGTCCATGTCACCTTGGAAGCCTGGAATGATAACTGTCTCCCAAATGAGGCTGTCGTTATCATATCCGTAGAACATCCACTTATGTTCTAAAACTGCTTCCGACTGTTTCTCTAGGATTGGATCAATGTCAACTTATTGCATCTAGTGCAAGAACAACATCTGGTGCGGTACTTGACATCTCATGATTGACTCAATTGCCTAAGCAAGTGATCTTCCAATCATGCACATCCCTCTCTACTTTAGTCTATAAGACACCTTTAGAGAGGGTGACTCCATCACCTGCAGGTACACTACCGTGCCAGGAGTCGTCCATTCTAAATACTCTTAGAATGCTGTCAAAGTACCCTGATTGGGAAACCACCCAAATCTAGACCAAAACAAACATAGATCTAGTAACCAGTATGTCTGATATAATGTCCAAGTCCCTTGTGGAGAAAACACTGTGTGACGACCAATGTATAACCGATCGTAGTATAGGAATGTCACTTACTACTTTGTGTATGTCATCCAAAACCCGGATATCACACCCTACTACCTTCTCAACAGATCCATCCCCTATTCTGATGACGTCAAACCCATGACTGTCACATCAGAAATAGATGATCTATCTCCGCTATATCTGCTTTAGTCTATAAATAGACATAAGCCTGATGTCCACCAATGCTTCCGTTGCTCCCACTGACTACGACAACCCTCTGGTAGAGTCATATAGACGTGCACTTCTAAAGCTAGTTTAGAACGACGCTATACTCATCCTCCTACCGGGGCTCGCAGCCTGGAACAACAACAATGGCAAGTGTGGTAAACAAGAACTTCCCTGTCACCGTCCTTGAGGCTACCGAAGTACCTCTCTGGTGCCTGAAGTTACCCACCTTATCTGCGGAGTGGCCAATGGAATGTCAAATCAGATTGAATCTTTAGGTTCCTTATCAAATCTTCAGTAATCGTTTGCGGTTTTGGAATCACTTCCAGTTCTACCATACTCCCACTGCTGTTTTTGAAAAAATCCATTTTTAATAAAACTGTGACGAGTCTAGAACAATATTTCTATTGATCTGCCAGATGGTAGAAAGTCAACCCTCGTCATAACCTGGGTCAACCCACAAACAGCCATTACAGAAACGTGCCTTGAGTTGTCCAGTGTCTGGTTTTAATCATAAGCCGGACAACTCCTCGTACCTTAACAACGTTAAGATATGAACTGTTCTATATCCAATATAGAACTAGAGGCACTGATTTAATTTAACCTGATTCAAATCATGCAGCTGTCTCCAGTGCATGTCAACTAAATGGAGAGAGGCCGATCAGCGTTACTCAACTTAGGAATGTTTCCAATTATGAGCAACCTGAAAGAGAAGCAATTTCTCTTTATCATTACTATCAACTGAATACCATACACTAGTATATACATCTTCGATCACTTTGAAGAATCCCGATACTTGCTACACCTGGTTCTCTACTCTATTCAAATACCTATAACTCCTCAAAACTTAGACCCTGTGTTTCTACGAATCACATGTCTAAGAACTAGAGAAGTTAAAAGTAAACAGAATATAGTATGAGGACTAACCCCTCTGTCCCAATGGACACTGGACAACATACAATACTCTGTATAAGTCCGCTGAGTCTAACAACTCTTTCACTGTGTGTCGTAGGTTAAAAACTGTACTTATGGTTAAGAAGAATTACACCGCTGTTTAATGCTCATTACCTAACCATCCACTGATATAGGTAAATGTCATCGACATAATATCAAAAGGTATATCTCACTCTATGAAAATAGACGTACAGATATATCAATTTGAAATTGGTGCACAACAGCGGATATTCAAAACCAAATATTTGCCGACCGGCAAACAGCCCAGGTGATCTCCTCAAATATCACCGATTACAACGAATCCCGATATAATGAGGATGATCACCCAATTTCCAATAACTTACTCCCACTCATCATCTGTAAAACCATACAGATGTGAGAATCAAACCTGGTAAATACATACCCTGGAGCAAGTGTCTAATCGGGAAATCAGTTTTCTTTTAACAGTACACAATTGAACTGAAACATTGAAATGTTTCGATGAGGTATCATGGTATTCCTAGTAATGCCTCTACCATTATCCAGATTCACAACTATAACCGTATAATTCTTTGCCACCTCTCCAAATCCCTTTATATGTCTTTAGTCATTACCTTCTGCACACCCCTTTAGGCCAATTGGTTTTCTTCCTTCCCTACCGTTCGGCACCAGCCTATGGTTTGGAAGAAGACTATCCAATAAGCATAATGGGTGTACTGTCCTAATCCTAGGAGCACTCGCAATGCGTGAGAAGGTGAAGATAAAAGACAACCGAATAAACCTTATTCCTATTTCTCCTGGACCAGAATCCATCCCCGAACTGGAACAAGTTCCTTTCGAGTTCGTATATAACCATACGATGGAGTATCCAATAAACTGTGGATCTTCGTCGTTATACGGAGTGTCCTGGAGAAATACAAAGGTGATTTAGGATTGGCGAAGAAATACTTGTTTTGGTTGTGAATATCAGTCGCAATTTACTTTGCCCTCTTACAAATCCCTTGTTTTGTCTTAACTTAATACTTTCTGCATACCATCGTTATGCTAATTGGTTTTCTTCATTCCCCATCGCTCGGCACCAGCCTAAGGTTTGGAAGAAGACTATCCAATTTGCGTAATAGGTGTACTATCTCCTAAACCAAGGAGTACTCACAACTTGAGAGAAGGTAAAAGAAAAAGACAACTGAATAATCCTATCCGTTTTCTCCAGAACCGGAAACCATCCTTGAATAAATTCCTTCGAGTTCGTATCTAACCATACGATGGTTTTGTCCAATGGAAGTGGACGTTCGTAGTAATACGGGGTGTCCTGGAGAAAGTAGGAGTGGCAAAGAGGCCTGCAACTCTGACAATCCAAAAGCCAGTGTTAAGAAGGTTCGGTTAACTTGGTCACTGAGTCATAGTCTAGGGTCGGGTCAATGGTCGCTGCCAGAGAGAGAGAGAGAAAAGAAACACTCAGCGTGCACTCTAACCTAGATCAAAATGGTTACCAATTTATCTAATCAGGAAACCTCCCACTGTACCTCAAAATCTCCTCCAAACCTGAAAGAAGATTTAGTCGGGGTCACCCGAGGAGTAAACTAACTCATCAGTGGGAATCGGGATCCATCTATCATCGCATGATAACGTGACGGAATCCGCTCACGCTATCACACTCCAGAAGGTATACGCATATCTGGCAAGTTTCAGTTCTTTTGAAACTCCCGATGTGAATTTTACCCCATGCTCTTATGACCTTGACTTTGGCCAACATATCATAAGTCACATGTCAAGTTCTACCCGTCATTCTTCAGGTTAATTTGAACCCACCCGTACCTACCCTTGACTTGGGCCAAAATGGCAGTACGACTGTCCCAAACCAACGCATCTATCTATGCTGCATATGAATACCCAACAGCTACCAAACACTGTGCCTTGACTTTGGCCAACATACACAGCTTGAATACTACTGACTATCCATATGAAACGACGGAGGGCTACGAATGGTTTCTGGCGAAAACCTTTAACGTAATGAACTTGATATCGTTGAAGGAACGGATAGCTTTTTAGAAAATATTGTGACGAAAACCTTTACTAAAGAGGTCACTCCCGGTGAAGGGATCTCGGCTCTTTCCCCGTAGAATGGGGTGCAGGATATTCCAAATGAATACCACGATGCAAAGCAAAAGTAATCGGCTATAGTGAAGTTAATGCCCTGACGCAAACTTCTGTCCAAGGGGTCACTCCCGGTGAAGGGATCTCGGCCCTTGCCTCGTCGACTGAGGAGCAGGATATTGCAAATGAATACCACGGTGCAAAACAAAAGTGAACGTCCTTGCAATAACATCTTTTTAAAAAAGTGTTCCAACAACATCAGAATAGGTTTGTTTTAACTTGCATTGATCCGAATCAACGCAGTCCCATCAATTGATCACACCACAAAGAACGAAAATATACTGATGTACATATATGCCATCCGCATTCGCCACTGGGTCCCGTCATTACCCATTAGGTTAGCTAACTAACGACAGAGCGGGGACTGGACTAGCGCGGATGTAAAACATATACAACATCTACAAATATATATACCAATATATTATATTCGCTCAAGGCATGATAAAATGCAACATCACAGAAATGTACAGCATCATAGAACAATACAGATATCTGGGATCCCCGGGTTTCACAAGGCCACTACTGAAACCCGACGTTCCCCTGGTCGTGTGGATGGCCTGTGCAATGAAATCCTAGACCCCCTACGGGCGCGGCAAGTTACCCGCCAAAACCTGAAGCGAGGCAGCCCCCTTCAGCGCCGTGAATGGACCACCCAGCACTTCACGGAATCCGGTAATTTGGGCACCCCTCCTGGGTCAACCTGTACCCCCTACGAGTGCTGCGAATAGCCCGCCAATCCTAGAGTGAAGCCCCTTCCGTCTCAATGCCATGAGATGCGGGCTTGTTGCCCTCTAGAACCCGGCTATCCTTGCACCCCTCCGCGGGGTAATCCTAGTACAGAAAGTAAAATATACATACAACGGGTATATCGACCGCAACCAGGTCGTACCCCAAAAGAATAATACAAACAGGCAGTGACGGCAGTCCACATGTCGGACGCTCGCCCGTAATATCAAATGTACATAATACAACAGAAACTGTACTAGCATTGCATCCAGGCTATCCCCCACGACCGATCCGCAACATCACAGCAAAATCACAAAACATCAACGTGAAAGTCACGTTCGCAAATCCGTCTCACCGGGCTATAGCAGTTAGACCGGATTTACCGATCGAGTGACATTCACGGTCGTAGATATAATGTAAATACTGTGAAATAATGTGTTTAAAATATCCGATTGATCAAAAATTAACAAGTGGGCCCCCAAGCAATACTGTAGCACTCACAGAAATTCTGGGCCCAATTTTAATATTCCAAAACCCCTATTTTCAACCCACAAGCACACTGGAAAGAAACGACGACATGATCCCACATTCCTGCGGCGGAACAGCGGCCAAAGAGGGGTTATGGCCGCGGTTCCGCGGTCGTACGGAGGGATCGTGTTGTCGAATTTTTCCAGTGTTCTTAGAACTCCCTGCACATCATTCTGAGACAACCTGAAAAATTTTTGGACTTCAAAAAATTTCGACAGAAAACTGATGTGAGGAAAAACGCGGGTTTTTGGAATTTTGGTCGATCGGAAATGCAAACACATCAAACAAAGCTAGACGAAGTTAATGGCGAGGCTCTGATACCTCTGTAAGTGCACGGCGGCGTCCCTGCCGTCAATCCGACGGCCAAATGCGGAAGCGGTGATAAACTTTAATTTTGCGAACTTAGCAAACCGGCACCACCGCGCACTAAACACCCGGATCGGACCATTAAACTAGTTCTAGCTAACTACAAGACGGGTTAGAGATATACCGAATGATCCGAGTCCTCCGGTCTTCTCGTCGTCGTCCCGATCTCCTGCGGAAACTCCGGTCGTCGCCTCCTCGCCGGAAGGGCACCACATCGCCTGCATCTTTTACGGGCTCCCACCTCAATACCGAGGCAACTCGGGCGCGAAGTTGGCTGGCCGACGCGTCCAAGATTTGCTGTAGAATGTGTAGGGTTGAGGCTATGTCTCATTTGGGGTTTTGTTGCCTTTGAAGATGATGGAGGAATCAAGATAAGAAAAATGGTGCTTGCATTTTTCTTAACATGAAAAGAGATCAAAATGCTACACTCTCAAAGATGAAGCTCTCATCTTCTCTTCTCTCAAAATGTGTTCAACCATCTCTAAATGAGAATGGAGGAGGAAGGAATACAAAATGCAAGAGGGAGGTGAGTGTAGTAAAAGGTAAGAGGTGACCATATCCAAACATCATCATAACTAACTCATATCAAACTCTAATCACCTTTTAGTGATGTAAAGAGAATCAAATGATGGTTGAAAAGAAAAGATGCCATCATAATCAAAAAACTTGCAAGAAACTCCCTCCACAATTGTTATTTGCAAACTTGCAAATAACCCCCTCCATCGGAAAAGTCCGGCCGGGAAAGAACAAAGGAAAACCGGCTGGAACGGAATGCAAACTGGCAACTCCAGAAAACTGGTCCCGTAATAAATTACAGGAAAACCCCAATACTGTGAATACACACCCGCATCTGTATTCCGACCGGATACAAATGCAATGAGACAAAATCTACACTGTACTATACTAGGATCCGGATTAAACCAAAGCCGGCTAGTAATATCCGTTCGATCCTGATCCGTGCAATACCGCACGTATCCGATCGAACCTTGCCATATATCTATACATCCACTAGTACAAACCGTCCGATCCTGATCCGTGCAATACCGCACGTATCTGATCGGACCCTGCCATATCTCCATACGGCCGCTACAGCGTTTCGCCCGAAACTTGAGTAACTGAAAGTGTGGTGGACTCTAAAGACTCGTCAATACTATGGCCGTGGATTTAACCACTAGCACGTCAGAGGTATAAGCCAATACGTGACGGGCCACCAGCTATTGACCAAAAGGGACGTCGATGAGCGAACTCATCCTGATACCCTACTGAGCCTGACAGTGACAATATCCGTACAGTCCGGTCCATTCGTCTATGAGCATCGCATGGCGGGCCTAGGGGGTTGGTAAAAGTCAGACCCCCAAAAGCGGTACAAGTCGTGTCGGAGTGTAGCCCAGAACACCCTGAGATACTACTGGAATACCTACCAGTAAATCTCCTGCCTTGGCCAAGGACTTCGTGTAATGGCTCTCCTAGACACAGCGCGACCTCACCCCCAATACCGGGAGAGACGAACCCCTGAAGATCCGCTCACTGCCTCCATATGGCTCGGGACTGTACCCAACTAAAACCTGTTTGCACGACTCCTTTGAGCCGTGGTAGGGTAGTAATCAAAGTACAGTGGGAACTCACACGAGACAAATGACGATCCCCAGGTCGATGAACTAACCTGTACACAAGTCACCAGGGAACTGCTATCTGATACCTGGTATAAGACCAACTAGCATGTTCCCGGCGAGTCCTGTCCGGTGTACTCATAACCCAATGAGCACCTGTATACATCTTAGGTGAACCAACTGACACCAGTGGCTTGTAAGACCGGCCACCGCCCCTCGTCGGGGTCTCGACTGTATACACTAGTCTACTCTGGAGAATCGATGCCTTGTCTCGAAACTCCCACGACTAGGGACCTTTTAAGGATGTGCTTATAGACTACCAGCTCCCACGTATATGATCGTCCTCATACTGCTGGCAGTCAAGCAAGAATCCTAGGGGCTCTATCAACGTGCAATAGTGACCTGTAAGGTCACCTAAAGCAGTACACGATGATAAAGATAAACCAGATAGCATACTATCATCTCGAGTAAGACTGTCCTACCGGGATAGGTCCTCCCTAAATCATTGCAATCACGTGCCTGTGATCCAATAATTGACTCTGAGGGTACTATCTCCAACAGGAATGTCAAACCAGATTGAATCTTTAGGTTCCTATGAAATCTTCAGTAATCGTTTGTGGTTCTGGAATCACTTCCAGTTCTACCATACTCCCACTACTGTTTTTCTGAAAAAATCCATTTTTAATAAAACTGTGGCGAGTCAAGAACAATATCACTATTGATCTTCAAGATGGTGGAAAGACAACCCTCGTCATAGCCTGGGTCAACCCACAAACAGCCATTACAGAAACGTGATTTGAGTAGTCCAGTGTCTGGTTTTAATCATAAGCCGGACAACTTCCCGTACCTTAACATCGTTAAGATATGAACTGTTCTATATCCAATATAGAACCAGAGGCACCGATTTAATTGAACCAGATTCAAATCATGCAGCTGCCTCCAGTGCATGTCAACTAAATGGAAAAAGGCCAATCAGCGTTACACAACTTAGGAATGCTTCCAATTATGAGTAACCTGAAAGGGAAGCAAGTTCTCTTAATCATTACTATCAACTGAACACCATACACAAGTATCTACATCTTCGATCACTTTGAAGAATCCCGATACTTGCAATACCTGGTTCCTTACTTTACTCAAATACCTATAACTTCTCAAAATTTGGACCCTGTGTTTCCACGAAACACCTGTCTAAAAACTAGAGAAGTCATAAGTAAACCGAATATAGTACGAGGACCAACCCCTCTGTCCTGATGGACCCTGGACAACATACAATACTCTGTATAAGTCCCTTGAGTCTGATAACTCATTCACTGTGTGTCGTAGGTTGAAAACTGTACTCATGGCTAAGAAGAATTATACCGCTGTTTAATGCTCCTTACCTAACCATCCACTGATATAGGTAAATGTCATAGACATAATTTCAAAAAGGTATATCTCACTCTATGAAAAAAGACGTACAGATATATCGATTTGAAATTGGTGCATAACAGCGGATATTCAAATCCAAATATTTGCCGTCCGGCAAACAACCTAGGCGATTTCCTCAAATATCACCAATTACAACGAATCCCGATATAATGAGGATGATCACCCAATTCCCAATAGCTTACTCACACTCATCATCTGTAAAACCATACAGATGTGAGAATCATACCTGGTAAATACATACCCTGGAGCAAGTGTCTAACTGGGAAATCAGTTTTCCTTTAACAGTACACAGTGAAACTGAAACATTGAAATGTTTCGGTGGGGTATCCCGGTATTCCTAGTAATGCATCTTCCATTATCCAAATTCACAACTGTAACCGTGTAATTCTTTGCCATCTTTCCAAATCCCTTCCTATGTCTTTAGTCATTACCTTCTGTACACCCCTTTAGGCCAAATGGTTTTTTTCCTTCCCTATCGTTCGGCACCAGCCTATGGTTTGGAAGAAGACTATCCAATAAGCATAATGGGTGTACTGTCCTAATCCTAGGAACACTCGCAATGCGAGAGAAGGTGAAGATAAAAGACAACCGAATAAACCTTATTCCTATTTCTCCTGAACCAGAATCCATCCCCGAACTGGAACAAGTTCCTTTCGAGTTCGTATATAACCATATGATGGAGTATCCAATAAACTGTGGATCTTCGTAGTGATACGGAGTGTCCTGGAGAAATACAAAGGTGATTTAGGATTGGCGAAGAAATACTTGGTTTGGTCGTGAATAGCAGTCGTAATTTACTTTGCCCGCTTACTAATCCCTTTCTTTGTCTTAACTTAATACCTTCCGTACACCATCGTCAGGCTAATTGGTTTTCTTCATTCCCTACCGGTCGGCACCTGCCTATGGTTTGGAAGAAGACTATCCAATTTGCGTAATAGGTGTACTATCTCCTAAACCAAGGAGTACTCGCAACCTGAGAGAAGGTAAAAGGAAAACACAACTGAATAGTCCTATCCGTTTCCTCCAGAACCGGAAACCATTCTCGAATAAATTCCTTCGAGTTCGTATATATCCATACGATGGTTTTGTCCAATGGAAGTGGACGTTCGTAGTAATACGGGGTGTCCTGGAGGAAAGGGTAAAAGTAGGATTCGCAATGAGGTTTGCAACTCTGACAATCCAAAATCCAGTGTTTTAGAAGGTTCGGTCAATTTTGGTCACTGAGTCATAGTCTTAGGGTCAGGTCAATGGTCGCTGCCAAAGAGAGAAAGAAAAGAAACACTCAGCGTGCACTCTATCCTAGATCAGAATGGTTACCAATTTATCTAATCTGGAAACCTCCCACTGTAACCTCAAATTCTCCTCCAAACCTGAAAGAAGAATTAGTCGGGATCACCCGAGGAGTAAACCAACTCATCAGTGGGAATCGGGATCCAACTATCAT
Source organism: Agapanthus africanus (assembly GCA_030015575.1). Classification (NCBI taxonomy): domain Eukaryota; kingdom Viridiplantae; phylum Streptophyta; class Magnoliopsida; order Asparagales; family Amaryllidaceae; genus Agapanthus; species Agapanthus africanus. The sequence goes on along the minus strand of JASDDO010000012.1, from coordinate 289,273,146 downwards.
CGCATGATAACGTGACGGAATCAACTCACGTCATCACACTCCAGAAGGTATGCGCATATCTGGCAAGTTTCAGTTTCTTTAGAAACTCCCTATGTGATTTTTACCCCATGCTCTTATGACCTTGACTTTGGCCAACAAATCATAAGTCGCATGTCAAATTCTACCCGTCATTCTCCAGGTTGATTTGAATCCACCCGTACATACCCTTGACTTTGGCAAACAAGGCAGTACGAATGTTCCATACCAACGCATCTATTTATGCTGCATATGAATAACCAACAGCTACCAAACACTGTGCCTTGAATTTGGCCAACAAACACAGCTTGAATACTATTGACTATCCATATGAAACGACGGAGGGCTACGAATGGTTTCTGGCGAAAACCTTTAACGTAAAGAACTTGATATCGTTGAAGGAACGGATAGCTTTTAAAAATATAGTGACGAAAACCTTTGCTAAAGAGGTCACTCCCGGTGAAGGGATCTCGGCTCTTTCCGCGTAGAATGAGGTGCAGGATATTCCAACTGAATACCACGGTGCAAAGCAAAAGCAATCGGCTATAGTGAAGTTAATGCCCTGACGCAAACTTTTTGTCCAAGGGGTCACTCCTGGTGAAGGGATCTCGGCCCTTGCCTCGTCGACTGAGGAGCAGGATATTCCAACTGAATACCACGATGCAAAACAAAAGTGAACGTCCTTGCAATAACAGCTTTTTGAAAAGTGTTCCAACAACATCAGAATAGGTTTGTTTTTAACTTGCATTGATCCGAATCAATGCAGTCCCATAATTGATCACACCACAAAGAACGAAATATAATGATGTACGTATATGCCATCCGCATTCGCCACTAGGTCCCGTCATTACCCGTTAGGTTAGCTAACTAACGACAGAGCGGGGACTGGACTAGCACGGATGCAAAACATATACAGCATCTACCAGTATATATATCAATATATAATATTTCGCTCAAGGCGTGATAAAATGCAACATCATAGAAATGTACAGCATCACAGAACAATACAGATATCTGGGATCCCCGGGTTTCACAGAGCCACTACTGAAACCCGACGTTCCCCTGGTCGTGTGGATAGCCTGTGCAATGAAATCCTAGACCCCTACGGGCACGGAAAGTTACCCGCCAAAACCTGAAGCGAGGCAGCCCCCTTCAGCAACGTGAATGGACCACCTTGCACTTCACGGAATCCGGTAACTTGGGCACCCCTCCTGGGTCAACCTGTACCCCCTACGAATGCGGCGAATAGCCCGCCAATTCTAGAGTGAAGCCCCCTCCGTCTCAATGCCATGTGATGCGGGCCCGTTGCCCTCTAGAACCCGGCTATCCGTGCACCCCTCCGCGGGGTAATCCTAGTACAGAAAGTAAAATATATATACAACGGGTACATCGACCGCAACCTGGTCGTTCCCCAAAAGAATAATATACAAACAGGCAGTGACGGCAGTCCACATGTCGGACGCTCGCCCCGCAATATCAAATGTACATAATACAACCAAAAACTGTACTAGTATTGCATCCAGGCTATCCCCCATGACCAATCCGCAACATCACAACATAACACAGAACATCAACGTGAATGTCACGTTCGCAAATCCGTCTAACCGGGCTATAGCAGTTAGACAGGATTTACCGATCGAGTGACATTCACGGTCGCTGATATAATGTAAATACTGTGAACTAATGTGTTTAAAATATCCGATCGATCAAAATTTTACCAAGTGGGCACCCAAGTACTACTGTAGCACATCAAGAAATTCTGGGACCAAAAAGAATGTTCCAAAAACCCTATTTTCAAGTCAGGAGCATTCTGCAAAATTTTGGTACACTGAACAGTTCAATTCGCGGCGGAACCGCGGCCCAAGCATGGGTTTGGCCGCGGTTCCGCGGACGTTTAGACTGTTCACGAGACCAAATTTTCACAGAATTCTTAAAATTCCCTGCACCTCATTCTGCAACATACTGAAAAAATTTTGGAGCCAAAAAAAATTCGACAGAAACGGATGCTAGGAAAAATACGGGTTTTGGAATTTTGTTCGATCGGAAATGTAAAACACATTAGACAAAGCTAGACTATGTTAATGGTGAGGCTCTGAAACCACTGTAAGTGCACGGCGGCGCCCCGGCCGTCAATCCGACGCCGGAATGCGGAAGCGATGCTTAACTTTAATTTTTCAAACCGGCACCACCGCGCACTCTAAACCCGGATCGTGCCATTAAACTAGTCCAAGCTAACTAAAAGATGGGGAAGAGAGATATACCGAGCGATCCGTGTCCTCCGGTCTTCTCGCCGTCGTCCCGATCTCCCGCGGAATGTCCGATCTCCACCTCCTCGCCGGAAGGGCACCACGTCGCCTGCTTCTTTTACGGGCTCCCACCTCTATACCGAGGCAACTCGGGCACGAAGTTGGCGAGCCGACGTGCCCAAGATTTGCTGTAGAATATAGTGTAGAACCATGTCTCATTTTGGGGTTCATGGAGGTTGCCATTTTGGTGGAGGGATGATACATGAACTTTGCAGAGGAACTTGGGGATCTTAGAACACAAGAGAACCAAAATCCCACACCACAAAAAAATGGGCAGCCCCAAAAATGGCGGGCCTCACTAGATTAAGGAGAGAGAGAGGAGTGTGCCAAGTGAGTGAGAATAATGCAAGGGAATAATGATAATCATGAAGGGAAATGATCACACACTCAAAACCACACTCAACCAACCTCATCAACAACCATGATTGCTCACAAAGTCAAGCAATCATGAACCATGGAAAGTCAAGGTATGGTCCTCCATCATGATCCAACAATATGCAAAGACCCCCTTCCAAATTGCTTATTTGCACAAATGCAAATAAGCCCTCCTCCACCAAACTTCGGCCAATGAAAGATACAAATGAATATGGACGAAACTGAAAGCAAACTGGCAACTCCAGAAAACTGGTCCCGTAATAAATTACAGGAAAACCCCGATACTGTGTATATAAACCCGCATCTGTATTCCGACCGAAATACAACTGCAATTAGATAAATCAACACTGTACTATACTAGGGTCCGGCTTATACCAAAGACGGCTAGTATTGTCCGTCTGATCCTGCTCCGTGCAATACCGCACGTATCTGATCGATCCCTGCCATATATCCATACGGCCTCTAGTACTAACCGTCCAATCCTGATCCGTGCAATACCGCACGTATCTTATCGAACCCTGCCATATCTCCATACGACTTCTACAGCGTTTCGCCCTAAAACTTGAGCAACTGTCTGTGGGGGACTCTAAAGACTCGTCAATACTATGACTGTGGATTTAACCACTAGCACGTCAGAGGTATTAGCCATACGTGATGGGCTACCAGCTATTGACCAAAAGGGACGTCGATGAGCGAACTCATCCTGACACCCTACTGAGCCTGTCAGTGACAATATCCGTACAGTCCGGTTCGTTCGTCTATGAGCATCGCATGGCGGGCCTAGGGGGTTGGTAAAAGTCAGACCCCCAAAAGCGGTACAAGTCGTGTCAGAGATTAGCCCAGAATACCCTGAGATACTACTGGAATACCTACCAGTAAATCTCCTGCCTTGGCCAAGGACTTTTCATGTTCTGGCTCTCTGAGACACAGCGCGACCTCACCCCCAATACCGGGAGAGACGAGCCGAAGATCCGCTCACTGCCTCCATGTGGCTCGGGACTGTACCCAACTAAAACCTGTTTCGACGTCTCCTTTGAGCGTGGTAGGGTAGTAATCAAAGTGTTCGAGATAGTGCCCTCAGAGTCAATTATTGGATCACAGGCACGTGATTGCAATAATTGAGGGAGGACCTATTCCGGTAGGACAATCTTACTCAAGATGATAGTATGCTATCTGGTTTATCTTTATCATCGTGTACTGCTTTAGGTGACCCTATAGGTCGCTATTACACGTTGATAGAGCCCCTAGGATTCTTGCTTGACTGCCAGCAGAATGAGGGCGATCATATACATGGGTGCTGGTAGTCTATAAGCACATCCTTAAAAGGTCCCTAGTCGTGGGAGTTTCGAGACAGGGCATCGATACTCCAGAGTAGACTAGTGTATACAGTCGAGACCCCGACGAGGGGCGGTGGCCGGTCTCACAAGCCACTGGTGTATGTTGGTTCACCTAAGATGTATACAGGTGCTCATTGGGTTATGAGTACACCGGACAGGACTCGCCGGGAACATGCTAGTTGGTCTTATACCTGACGTCAGATAGCAGTTCCCTGGTGACATGTGTACAGGTTAGTTCATCGACCTAAGATCGTCATTTGTCTCGTGTGAGTTCCCACTGTACTTTGATTACTACCCTACCACGCTCAAAGGAGACATGCAAACAGGTTTTAGTTGGGTACAGTCCCGAGCCACATGGAGGCAGTGAGCGGATCTTCAGGGGTTCGTTTCTCCCGGTATTGGGGGTGAGGTCGCGCTGTGTCTAGGAGAGCCCTTACAAGAAGTCCTTAGCCAAGGCAGGAGATTTACTGGTAGGTATTCCAGTAGTATCTCAGGGTGTTCTGGGCTACACTCCGACACGACTTGAACCGCTTTTGGGGGTCTGACTTTTACCAACCCCCTAGGCCCGCCATGCGATGCTCATAGACGAACGGACCGGACTGTACGGATATTGTCACGGACAGGCTCAGTAGGGTGTCAGGATGAGTTCGCTCATCGGCGTCCCTTTTGGTCGATAGCTGGTAGCCCGTCACGTATGGCTAATACCTCTGACGTGCTAGTGGTTAAATCCACAGCCATAGTATTGACGAGTCTTTAGAGTCCCCCACATTCAGTTACTCAAGTTTCGGGCGAAACGCTGTAGAGGCCGTATGGAGATATGGCAGGGTTCGATCAGATACGTGCGGTATTGCACGGATCACGATCGGACGGTTAGTACTAGTGGCCGTATGGATATATGGCAGGGTTCGATCAGATACGTGCGGTATTGCACGGATCAGGATCGGACGGATATTACTAGCCGGCTTTGGTTTAAGCCGGATCCTAGTATAGTACAGTGTAGATTTTGTCTCATTGCATTTGTATTTCGGTCGGAATACAAATGCGTGTGTGTATACACAGTATCGGGGTTTTCCTGTAATTTATTACGGGATCAGTTTTCTGGAGTTGCCAGTTTGCTTTCCGTTTCGGCCATTTTTCTTTGCATCTTTCATTGGCCGATAATTGGTGGAGGAGGGCTTGTTTGCATTTGTGCAAATAAGCATTTGTGGAGGGTGTTATTTGCATCTTGTTGTATCATGATAGTTCCACCATCATATTGACTTCCTTGTTCATGATGTTTCATGATAGCTTGACCTTTTGGAGTCATCATGCTTGATAATGATGTTTGGTGATGATGAAGGATTATGATGGTTGAGTGTGATTTTAGTTGTGATGATTCTTGATCATCATCACCCCTTTTCTCTCTCATGCATGATAGCTTTTGCACTTGCTCTCTTTTGGTTTAGTGGGTCTTCTCCCTCATTCTCTCATTCTCTCCTCTCTTCTCTTCACCATGCCATGGCCGGCCAAAGAAAATGGGGGCTGTCCCAATTTGGTAGTGGGGAATTTTTGCTCATTTGGCTAGGCAAAAATCTTTTTAGCTCCATCTCCAAAACTTCATTCCTCCACCATCTCAAAGGGCAACTTCCATAAACCCTAAAATGAGACATGAGTTCTACACACATTCTACAGCAAACCTTGGGCACGTCGACTCGCCAACTTCGTGCCCGAGTTGCCTCGGACCAGAGGTGGGAGCCCGTAAAAGATGCAGGCGATGTGGTGCCCTTCCGGCGACGTGATGGAGACCGGAGATTCCACAGGAGATCGGGACGACGACGAGAAGACCGGAGGACACGGATCACTCGGTATATCTCTCTACCCTCTCTAGATAGCTAGGACTAGATTTAATGCCACGATCCGGGTTTATAGTGCGCGGTGGTGCCGGTTTGAAAAGTTAAAGTAAATCACCACTTCCGCATTCCGGCGTCGGATTGACGGCCGGGGCGCCGCCGTGCACTTACACAAAGTACAGTGGGAACTCACACGAGACAAATGACGATCCTCAGGTCGATGAACTAACCTGTACACATGTCACTAAGGAACTGCCATCTGACGTCAGGTATAAGACCAACTAGCATGTTCCCGGCGAGTCCTGTCCGGTGTACTCATAACCCAATGAGCACCTGTATACATCTTAGGTGAACCAACTGACACCAGTGGCTTGTGAGACCGGCCACCGCCCCTCGTCGGGGTCTCGACTGTATACACTAGTCTACTCTGGAGTATCGATGCCCTATCTCGAAACTCCTATGACTAGGGACCTTTTAAGGATGTGCTTATAGACTACCAGCTCTCACGTATATGATCGCCCTCATACTGCTGGCAGTCAAGCAAGAATCCTAGGGGCTCTATCAACGTGTAATAGCGACCTGTCAGGTCACCTAAAGCAGTACAGGATGATAAAGATAAATCAGATAGCATACTATCATCTTGAGTAAGACTGTCCTACCGGGATAGGTGCTCCCTCAATCATTGCAATCACGTGCCTGTGACCCAATAATTGACTCTGAGGGCACTATCTGCAACAATTATCTTATCTAATCATGATGTCTCCCACAGTTTTTATCAAATCTTCCTTAAACCCGAAAAAGTATGATTTGCCGGGATTAATTACACCCTACAATTTCGTCAATCTTTCAGCCAGATCAGTGTCGGTACTTGAGGGAGGTTCCCCGTGCTTTCGCACGGACCTAATTAAAATAAACCTCATTTTCCCAGAGGCATAACCCCGTTAACACCTTTCTAGACACCAACTTGATCGACTAATTGTCCTGTGTAAAATTCTCCCAGGAGTAACTATTACTCGCAGTGGGTATTGGGATCCAACATTCTCATTGGAGGTATGCAATCTCATTGCAAATTTCAACACTTAAAATTCCCAATAATACTTTTACCCCTAGCGTCCCATGACCTTGACGGAGGCCAAACTTGTAAGTCTATGTTGCCCACCCCGGTGCTTACGGGGAGGCGGAAAACATAATAAAAATTGGATTTTTATCAACTATAGGCAACATGGACCATGCTTTAAGGATCTTTGCTAAACAAAAACAAGCTAACCCTAACTAGTAACTAGCTAAGTGATGGAAAGGTTATACCTTGAGCTCAAAGTCCTTCTCTCCTTGCTCCTTGGAATGGTAGAAAGAGGCCACCTTGCTTGTCTTCTCCCGTCAAAGAAGGATCCACCCGAAAGCCTCGACCTTTAGCTTCAACTCCAAGCTAGGAGTAACTAGAGTGCAAGAAATGCTAAGACTTGAACCCTAGAAGAGAGTAGAGAAGATCAAGTGAGGGTTTTTCTCAAGCTTTTTGTTTCTCAACACATGAGAGGGAGAGAGCTTGAGAGAGAGGATGAGCAAGAGAGAGAAATGATATGAGAGAAATGAATTATTAGTGAGTCATTCTCACTAATATGTGTGTAATATTTTAATTCAATAATTAGCTAGAAAATTGTCATGGTTTTATCAAGACATGACCATTATCATTTCAATATTAATGCAAATTGCAAGGATCAAAGAGCATCTTCCAAATGAAATGATTATGGTCAAGTTGTCAACTAGGTCAACAAGTCAATGAAGTCAAATGGTCAACAACAACAACCATGCACAATTATTAAGCTAATTATCAATTAACTATAATACACACAAAAGCAATAGGGTTAATAAAACGACAATAGTCATTAACCCTAAACAAGGTCCTCTCCCCCAATCTCAAGCAACTGTGCATACGCACCCGCATTCGTGATCCGAGGAACACGAATACACTGAGAAAAACCAATCTCAAATCATATACTAGGATCCGGCTTAAACCAAAGCCCGCTAGTATAAACTGTCCGGACAGCAAACGTGCACAAGTGCGCGGATGCGAACGAACCCTGTCGCAAAACCATGCGACCTCTACTCATTTTGCCTAAAGGCGAATAGCTCTCTGTGTGGGACTCTAAAGACTCGACACTACGCTGGCAGTGGGTTTAACCACAGACCGCAAGCGGCACTAGCTGTACGTAACGGTCCCCAGGTAGATCTCGATAAGAAGACTGACGAGGTGAACCCTATCTGCACTCCTACTGAGCCTGTATGTGACAGTCTCCGTACAGTCCGGTCTGTTCGTCTGATACATCGCATGGCGGGCCTAGGGGGGCGGTGAACGTCAGTCCCCTAATAGCGGTACAAGTCGTGTCGGAGTGTAGCCTAGAACACCCTGATATAACACTGGAAACCTACCAGTATATTTCGCTTGCCCTGGCCGAGGACTACTCGTGTAATGGCTCTCCTGGACATAGCGCGATGTCAACCCCCAATACCGGGAGAGACGAATCCTGTCTAACCGTCACTGCCTCCAAGTGCTTTGGGACTGCACCCCAAAACTACCTGTTAGCACGACTCCTTTGAGCCGTGGTAGGGTAGCAATCAAAGTGCAGTAGGAACACACTCGAGGCGAAGTGACAGTGTCAAGTCAGCGGACTAAGCTGTACTCATGTCACCTAGGAACTGATAACTGACGATAGGTATATTACCAACCAACAGTTCCCGACGAGTCCTGTCCAGTGTACTCGTAACCTAACGAGCACCCGCATACTATCCCAAGTACGGCGTACTAACGGCTGTGGGACAGACCGTCTCCAACACTGGGATGAGAAGCGCATACGCTAGTCTACTCCGGAGTATCGATGCCCTGTCTCGATAGTCCAATGACCAGGGACCTGTATAAGGATGTGCTTATAGATTACCCAGCTCCCACGAGTGCGAGAGCCATCACAACGCTGGTAATCAAGCAAAAATCCTAAGGGCTCCACTAATATGTATATCAGCAATATGCTAAAAGAAACACATGCACATATTAAAGCAGAGACAAACCAAGTAGCATACTACCATTTCGAGCAAGATTGTATATACAACTGTGAATATCCCAAGCTTCCATCAAGTAATATACAAACCAGTATGATACAATAATGGCCTCTAGGGCATATACACTAACAATCTCCCACTTGCACTAAGGCCATGAACTGGCGTATCGAAGACCTATCATCTCGATCAGCCGCTCGAACTGAGTCAGGGGCAAGGCCTTGGTGAATGGATCTGCTGTGTTATCCTCTGATGCAACTCTCCGGACCTCGATCTCCTGGCGATCCACGATCTCCCTGATCAAGTGATACCGCCTTAAGATGTGTCTGGATTTCTGATGGGACCTGGGTTCCTTCGCTAAAACTATAGCCCCGTTGTTGTCGCAATACAGAGGTATTGGGTCAACAATGGACGGAACCACCTGAAGTTCTTTCAAGAACTTCCTCATCCAGACAGCTTCTTTTGCGGCATCAGATGCAGCGATGTATTCCGCTTCCATAGTCGAGTCAGCAACGGTTTCCTGTTTGGAGCTCTTCCAACACACCGTACCTCCATTGAGGGTAAAGACAAAATCCGACATGGACTTGGAATCATCCTTGTCACTCTGGAAGCTGGAGTCAGCAAAGGCCTCAATCTGCAGGTCTTTTCCGCCATACACCAAGAACATCTCCTTAGTCCTTCTCAAGTTCTTGAGAATGTTCTTTACTGCTATCCAATGTTTCTCCCCAGGGTTTGACTGATACCTGCTTACCACACTCAGTGCATAAGCCACATCCGGTCTGGTACACAACATCGCATACATTATAAAGCCTACCGCAGAAGCGTAGGGTATAATAGACATGTGATCCCTCTCCAAATCAGTCTTGGGAGATATCTCTTTGGAGAGGGTGATCCCGTGACAAGCCGGTAGATTACCGCGCTTGGAATCTTCCATACTGAATCTCTTCAGTATGGTGTCGATGTACCTGGACTGTGAGAGTCCCAATATCCTCTTGTATCTGTCACGGTAGATCCGGATACCCAGAATGTATGATGCATCACCCAGGTCTTTCATGGAGAACATGTGTGACAAGAACCCCTTGACAGATTGTAGCATAGGAATGTCATTTCCTATTAAGAGAATGTCATCCACGTATAAAACGAGGAATACTACAGTTCTCGCTACAAATCTACAATAGATGCATGGTTCATCTGGAATTTTGATAAAGCCAAATTCTTTGACCGTCTCATCAAAACAGATGTTCCAACTCCGCGATGCCTACTTGAGTCCATAAATGGACTTGAGCAACTTGCACACCTTTCCACTGCTCCCATCCTGAATGAAACCCTCTGGCTGGTCCATATAGACACACTCCTCTAAATGACCATTTAGAAAAGCTGTCTTTACGTCCATCAGCCAAATCTCATAATCGTGGAAAGCAGCGATGGCAAGAAGGATCCGAATGGATTTCAGCATAGCTACTGGAGAAAAGGTTTCGTCATAGTCCAAACCAGGTCGCTGACGAAAACCCTTTGCTACCAGTCTAGCTTTATAGGTCTCAACCTGTCCATCTACACCAATCTTCCTTTTGAAGATCCACTTGCATCCTACGGGTTTTACCCCGTCCGGAGCAATGTCCAACGTCCATACTTTGTTGGTGTACATGGACTCCATCTCGGTCCGCATTGCATCCAGCCATTTTACCGAGTCGACGCTCTGAATGGCTTGCTGGAAGCTAGTAGGCTCATCACAATCTATGATGCAGTCCTCTCTATCCCCGTCAATGAGAAAACCGTAGTACCTCTCGGGCGGATGAGACTGCCTACTACTCCTGCGGAGTGGAGTAGGAATGTCCTGATCTTTCAAACACTCTAGTTCTACTAAGCTTTCAGTAATAGCTTGCGGTTCTGGAATTTCTTCCAGTTCTATCGCGCTCCCACTTAATTCTTTTTCTATGAACTGATGTTCTAGAAATTGGGCAAGGCGAGAAACAAGGACTTTTTGTTCCTCTTCGCAATAGAAGTAATATCCCTTGGAGTTCTTTGGATATCCCACAAACTTGCACTGTACTGAGCGTGCCTCGAGCTTGTCCGCATGCTGCTTTTTTACAAAAGCTGGACATCCCCATGTCTTAATGTGATTAAGATAGGGTCTCTTCCCACACCATATTTGATATGGTGTAGTAGGCACAGTCTTAGTTGGAACTCGGTTCAAAAGGTATGCTGCTGATTGTAGCACATATCCCCAGAAAGATCGCGGTAACTCAGCGTTACTCATCATGGACCGTACCATATCCAATAGGGTCCGGTTCCGTCTCTCCGATACATCGTTATGTTGCGGAGTGTATGGAGGAGTAAGCTGAGAGAGAATTCCATTCTCTTTTAAGTAGTTCAGGAATTCGGCACTTAAGTATTCTCCACCTCGATCCGATCTTAGAATCTTGATACTTTTGCCGGTTTGTTTTTCTACTTCATTCTTATATTCCTGGAATTTTTCAAAAGCCTCGGATTTATGTTTCATTAAGAAGACATAACCGTACCATGAAAAATCATCCGTAAAAGTAATGAAGAAAGAATAACCGCTTCGCGCATGTGTAGACATTGGAACGCACACGTCGCTGTGTACGAGTCCCAAGAGCTCGCCCGCTCTTTCTCCGTGTCCAGAAAACGGAGCCTTTGTCATCTTTCCTTTGAGACAGGATTGACAAGTTGCATATGATTGATATTCGAACGGATCCAAATATCCTTCAGTATGTAACTTAGTCAATCTTCTCTCATTGATGTGACCCAGTCAACAATGCCATAAGAAAGTTTTATTAATTTCTGGAGACTTTCTTTTGTGTGTATTCTGGATATTGAAAATCTGTGGTTGGTTTAAAACGTATATACCGTTGTTCAATGTACCTGACCCAATCAAAACTTGATTAAGGTGAATGTTCACTACATTACTTACAAATTCAAATTCATAACCTTCTTTAGATAATAAAGATACAGAAATGATATTACAGGTTGCATTTGGTACATAATAACAACTACGCAAAACCAAAAAGTGTCCATCTGATAATCCCAGGTGATAGTCCCCCACGGCCTCAGCATCCATGCTAGCACCGCTCGCAACTCTGAGGGTCATGTCACCTGCCTTCAAAACTCTACGCTTTCTCAACGCCTGCAAAGAATTACAGATATGAGATCCTGATCCGGTATCCAATACCCAGGATGTAGAGTTTATTGATAGACAGTTTTCAATAACATACACACCTGAAGCTGAAGCTACAACTCGCTTCAAATCCTGTGTTCTGGCTTTCCAAGCCTTGCAATCCTGTTTCCAGTGACCACTTTTGTGACAATAGAAGCATTCTTCCTTCCCCACCAGCTTCCCCGCTACTTTTGTTGCTTTACCCTTTCCCTTCATATCCACTTTACCGACACCGCCTCTTGGTTTGGCGGGGGCTTTCTTCTTCTTGCCCTTGGCTTTCGCCCTGGACCTAGAAGAGGAAGATCCTCCTACAAACAAAGTGGATGTCTCCCTACCCTTCTATAGGGTGCCCTCAGCAGTGCTCAACATGTTCAGAAGTTCGGCAAGTTCAACCTCCTTTCCTTGCATGTTGAAGTTAAGAATGAACTGGGCGTAAGTGGAAGGAAGGGACTGGAGAATCAAATCAGTATAGAGTTCATTCTCCAACGTGGTCCCAAGGTCTGCGAGCTCCTCTATGTAGCCGATCATCTATCACGACCCGAAAGAGCACGTGACTGGCCCTTGAACCATATGAAGTCTATAGGACACCATCTGATCCAAGTAAGCCAAAAGCCCAGAAATCTAAAACCATTTAAAGAGTAAGTAAAGAAAACTGGTTTAAAGAAGTGAAGGAAAATATGTTTGAAGTCAAGGTCTTTAAATAACTAAGCCGAATGTGCATTTTTAAAAGGTAAAGTCTTTTCTAAAAATTTCGACAGAGTTTCTTTTGTAAATACTGGCCCCGAACGGGGTACAACAAGCACAACATATATACAATGATAAAAGGCATCCCCAAGCGGGAGCTAGCTCTTCGTCAATCGACGGTCACAACCACGCAAGCAGCAATAATATACAACGCCGAAAGGCGAGGATAAATCCAAAAGAAACACAGTAAGCATGAAAACCGCAATACTACTAAGCGCGACTCTGCGGTCAAATAAAACATCACTAAAGTCTGAGTCTGAAACAATATACAAGTTTTGGTTGATGGAAAAATCTAGATACAAGGAATAATACAAGTACAATGGTGGTTCTTGATGCAAAAGAAACCACCTACCAAATGCAATTCACCCGCAAGGAAGCAATGTGCCAGAAATGCCGCAATGAAACCTGTACGGCAAACCTGCAAGAACTGTGGCACAACCGGGGGGTGAGTTGCCAACTCGTGAATAGAGAACAACTACAAGCAGAAACCGAACGCAAGACATAATCCTAGGTCAAAACGATCAGTACAAAATCCTCAATAAAAACATGCAGCCTATAACAAGGCTAGGGTAAATATCTAACCCGAGTGCAATCTCATATGCCTGTGTCAGTGCCTCAGGTAGCAATATATCATATGAATGAGGTATGAATGCATGAGAACAGAATACATGTAAATGAAGAAACTGTTTTCATAATTTAGTGAGATTTCCTTTGTATTTTTAAAATGAGGTATCATAATGAAATCAGCATAAAACAGTGCCTAACATCGGCACAAAACGTAATCCAAATATCTCGATATCTCTGTATCACAGTCTCTGTACCTCAATATCTCGAAATCTCAATGTCTCAATCATAAAATCTAGGGCGCCGTCAGTCCAGACCGGCCCCTACCATCAATCTCAAGATCACGACGGTATCCTCCGGATATCCGACGCGTCAGGTAAAATCACCGGTCGGTAGTGCTCCCCTGCCAGGCTCAACGTCATCACCACATTCATCTTGCCCCGGGGTACCGCACCGGGTCCACCATGTACCCGAAACGGTTCATCCGTCTCCTCGAATCGGGTTTCCAAATCCATCAGCAAACTCATGGTGGACGACTCATAAATCATGGGAAAGCCGCACTTTTTATTTTAAAAGAGAGAGAATGTTTATTTGTGTTTTTGCGGTTTTCCTCCAAATCCAGAAAATCTCACGGAAATCCAAATCCAAAACCTCAGTAACACGTAAAATAGTGAATATATGCATGAGAATCCATGAATGCGGCATAACAATGAATAACAGTATGCATGAAGTAGCAGGTAATAACTACAATGTCTAAACTATTAGCTAAAAGGTTATGACAAGCAATAGTATTTTCTAAGATGTACGGGACATGGCAATTACCGATGAAGATGTGTGTGAGCCGGCAAGTAAGTGTACGTGGTACATACGCAACATCGGTAATGGTGCTGGTGTCCTAACATCATGATATCAATAATGGAGTATGAAACATAATATAAGAATGCGATGCAAAGCGAACCACAAAAAGAGTGGGAGCTGAATCTAGACGCAACTATAACTAATCTGCATTAATCTAATATAAGTCCTACAAATGGTGCCTTTTGAAATATCACGAATCATGGGGTTTTGAAAATAGGGGCTACGGTGTTTTTATGAAAAGATACGCCATTTGAAATGTCCGTAGATCCCTTGAACTGTCTTTTAAAATACCCACGACCCGCTAGTTTTGAAATAGGTAGGAGTCTAATCTAATCTAACAACTACACTAAACTATACAGCTGAACTAACAAGCTGAGCTACAGGTAAGGAAACCGCCTAACATCTGAGTCGATATATATAAATATATATAAGTCGGTGATCCCGCCTCATTATTATCTCGTACGATACAATATATCATATGACATCCTCAAGTCATGAGTGCGGATCTATCGTCAATGTAAAGCTCATACGGTAAATCGTCGTACGGCATCCCAATCGCTGGGTACGGGTCAATATCACACTATCTCATCACATCTCAGGTATCACTATTATCGTATCACATAAGCTGGGGTACTGATCTAAGTCTAGTACAACTGATGCCATCTACAAAGTATGAATGCGGGGGGTAAACACACATCCCAAGCCCGCAAGAAACACATTTCGTATCCCAAATACGAATCATATCACATCACCGATCTCGCGGCACAAAGCCCAATATCATCAACTCATCTCCAAAGTCATCCAATATCATCAACACAGTGCCAGTATAAGTAATATGCAAGGGTGCGCGTGTAGGTGTAATTCTATTCTAGGGTTCGCGACTATGAACTACACTAGTCACTTCTAACCCTACACTATCCATAATACACCTAACTATCATATATAATAACAACTACGGACTGCGAGGGTGCTATACGCCATCCACCCGACTTCCCCCAGTAGATATAATCTACTCACCTTGCGTCTCCATCTTTCGATGTCACCACACGTTTGCTTGTCGTCCCGTAGTCTTCATAGGGTACCTACACATCAAAATATCGTATATGCGCATTAAAACCAAATCAATGCTAAAACGGCACACGAAACCCAAAACGATACGATAAGAGGCCTATAGGTTAGAACCTATGGCACGCCTTCAAAACCATCAATAAATCCTCTATATCGTCGTATAAACGCCAAATAGTCGAGGTAAAACACAAGACACAAATTCAGACTTAAAAATACGGAATACGGAAACACGAATCCAAAACAGCAACTTAGGAAATATGTTCCAGATTTCACCCTAGGACCAATTAGACAATTCTATGTATACCGGGGGCCTAAACTACAGATAAGGGAACACCAAAACCAAAACGAGCCAATTCCATCATGGTCTGGCCGCAATTTGCGGCCAGAATGGAGGAATTTGCGGTCTGGAAATGGATGTAGGGACTGGGGTCTTGGTGGTAGCTTCCTGGGTGCCTGCACATGTCACTGTCCAATCAATTTTAATTTATGGTGCCTCGGGTGATAGTAGATTCAATATACCCTTCACAGATTTCATAAATTCTCCGATATCGGTTTCTAAAATCCGCATTATGGGTTTAAGCTTCAGGTTAGGGTCTCAATTCATACACTAGGGTGTTTGTATAACCTCAATTGAACTTAATTTCACATACAACACAAGTTTCCCTCAAACCCTAACTAGGTTTTACCTCAAGTCACCAATTCACACAATATCGGTTCAAAACTAAACATGGGGTATAAGTAATACTAAAACTAAGCTAATGGTTCAGAAAAATACCTCATTTGGCAACTCAAGAATTTTCT
Source organism: Agapanthus africanus (assembly GCA_030015575.1). Classification (NCBI taxonomy): domain Eukaryota; kingdom Viridiplantae; phylum Streptophyta; class Magnoliopsida; order Asparagales; family Amaryllidaceae; genus Agapanthus; species Agapanthus africanus. The sequence continues at coordinate 289,257,026 of JASDDO010000012.1, read as the reverse complement.
TGAGTTGCCCCTAGTGGCCAAAATCCATGCTTTCATGGTCCATCATGTAGGTCTTGAGCTTGTGCATCTTTTCAGTGAAATGAGATTGGGGTTTTGAGTTTGTTTTAAAGGTGTTGTGAGTGGTTCAAGAGGGGAGGGAGATGAAGGAGGAGGAGCAGCAGCAAGCAAGGAAGGGGGAGAGAGAAATGAGTGTTGAAAATGGAGGAGAATGGCTAAGTTTTTAGTCAATGGTGCCCATACCTCTCTCTCTCACCTACTACCAATTTCTTTAATCTTTTTCCATTTCTTTTCCTTTTCTTTTCTTATTCTCTCAAAATCCTTCTCCCAAGAATAGTAAACCCAAAGAGAACCATGGCAAGAAAATGCACAAGTGTGAAAAAGTGATATGTGCATGTGTTGCACAAAAAAGCTAAAAACCGATTAGCGATTTTTAATCGCGATTAGCACTAAATTAGTGTCAAATTAATCACAAAAACTTTAAAATATCATAATTCTCTAATTTACCCTATTTTAGAATTTTCCATAATTTTCCAAAAATTTTCCCATTTATTTGTATTTAATAATTCCAAAATATTAAAATATTCAATAAAATAATATTAAATTATAAAAATTCCCAAAATTAATATTTTATCTTTTTTGAAATGTTACAATCTACCCCCCTTAAAGAAATTCGGTCCCCGAATTTAAATTTAAACCCCCAATACTAAAACAATTTTAGTAATACTCCAATTTGTCGGGGCTCCGAAAACATCAATACATAGAGAATATCATAAAAATGTACTGCTCTACTAGAAATCAATCCCCAAAATGCATATATAAGAATATCATGTGCGTCTGGTGCGCAAGGAATCGAAATCCATATATGTGTCAAACAGGTGTACAAAACAACATCTAGGTGCAACTGGTGTGCACGAAACATCTGTCGTAGGCAACGTGTGTGCCTGACAGTAAAAAAAAAATCAGGTGCATGTGACATGCACGAAGAATCCCGATTTAGTGCATCTGGCGTGCACCAAAATCGTATATCAAAACACTAAAGGTGCATGAAAACTCTGCTGGAAGTGTAAATCAAATCACTTTATAAGATGGGCGTGAATTCACAATCAATACCTCGAATGTAATAACTATGCGCAAAATATAAATATCCAGTGGGTGCATGAAACAAATATCATGAAACTCAGTCATCAAAACTAAATCATGCAAACAGAACGCCCAAAATACCGAAATCCAAAACGACGGATACGTGAAAATCGAATCACAAAATCACAAATCATAAATACCGTCGTCGGTAGTTCCTCCTTCGAAGTCGAGAAGGAGTCGGTGCATCCAATGCTAGCAGCACAAGATATCTACTTGCCTCTTGCTCACGGACTGGCGTCCTCTGACTCTGGGTCCTTATCTTCTCTGCGGATTACCTATCTCGCAGTCGATCGGCTCATCGGCCCTGTCAGGTGTGCTAACGGGGACGATTCCGTTCTAGCACTTCTCTGGTCACCTATCGGTCAATCCTCACGACCACTCGTGAGGCAGCCTATCACTGGCGTCGGCCTCTGGCTCTCTGAATGCACGTCACACATCTGATCCTGGGTGCAAACATCATTGCAGCAATGTCCTGGAAGGAATCCTGCTCAAGGACTCTTCCGATCTTGCCTATGCCGAACTGTACAGAGGCTGGCTCTCCTGCATAATCTCTTCTCACTCGATAGACATCTGTGTCCCCAGCACAAAATTTTCTCGGAAATTGGTCGCATCCCAACGTCTCTGTAAGCATATCAGGTCTCTAGTCTCGACGGGAAGTAATGACAGCCCGTCAGCGTCTCGCCCGAACCTCTGGTTCCGCCTGTCTCTATCGTCGTCCACTATGACGTCACGCCATGCATATCTACGCACTGCACTTTTCTCGGCCACGGTCAATCTGAAGTCTCTCACACGGACTCAAAATCGCGTACTCTGTAGCTTCATCATTCTGTAGAAGATGTCTGGCCGAACAGGCCCTCGGGGACACGCCCCAACCATCGGAGGAATACTCAACACTCGTCCGTCCTTGATCAATTCGCAACGCATCTGGGTAAGTTCCTTTATCCGAACATGGTCAACTACCTCGTCGACAATGCCGAACTCTGGCCTGCTGGGTGTGCGCAATATGACTACCCCTGGGTCTAGGTCTTCTCGTATCGCATTCCAGAAAGGTCCTATCGAGATTTCTCTCTCAAATCTCTTTCCTGCAGGATTGCCCGGAAGTCATCATCCATTGCTGAAGCAAATTCTTATTCCGGAACGGCAGCATACTTATCACGCTTCTTTCTGGAAGATATATCCATATACAACGCCTCTAGGTGCGTATCACATCTTTGATGTCAGCGGAGTGGGATGTCATCTCGTCGAAATCTCTTGCGAACTCTTTTCTTCACTCTGCTTCAATGTCGACTGATTCGGACTCGTCTCATCGTGGCTGCATGGACTATGCTCCGACGGCTATACTCGTATCTGGAGTCTCCCAAGCAATGCATCCCATCACATGATATCCGAATGATGTCGAAACATTCGATCGACTCGTCAGAACCTTATAATCCCCCAAGAGATCAACATCTCGAGTACAGTTTAATAGTATCGAGTACATGCCTCGGCGTCGGTGGTCCAGCCGTAGAAGGGCAAACCCAAGCCTCACTAATGGCGCCGAGGAACTGCCGCAAACCCTAAGGTTCAAAGGCTTTCACACGGTCATTAAGTCGAGTTAGGGTTTCATTCTTCTAGAGGGTCCATAGAATCACCTGCATGTCTTTCCGTATACTTTAAACTTGGAAAATGGGCTCCTGACATTCGATCGTCTCTATCGACTCTCAACGAATCTGCGCGAAGTCGTCTCCAGCTGGAAACAATCTATCTGATGACCTCGCATCGGTAACCGAACGAACCACATGTCCTAGTAATTAGTCCTCAGTTGACTAGCGACCATCCATCATATCTCTAAGTATAAGCTCACGCTGCAGTAGCTCCATCCATCTGGGCGATATCTCGTCATTTGCAGCAATAACTGGCTCATTCACCTGTACGCCGAACAGTGCCTCAATCCTCCAGGAAAGGCGACACATTGGCGGTCATCACTCAATCGGTCTGCTCTAGATCTGAGTAAGACTCTCCACACTGGAAATCTTCAACTCAACTGGGCCCGCTCCGGTGCATAAATCGGACGAATCACCTTCGTCTCTCAATTCGAGTAGACTAGCAATAATCTGTCTCATATCTTCCTGGAAGCTCCGACAATCTAAGCTCGTAAGCTCCGAAAGCGACATCCCGTCAATCTCAGCAACAGCTGGTCCCTCTGTCTGCACGGTAGACGACATCATAATCTCTGAGGTATGATGTACAACAACAGTCCTCTCTCAACTGGCAGCTCTAACAATGGCCCGATCATCCGGTGCAAAACCAAGCACTCGCCTCCACTTGAGGTCACAGTCATCAATACTAACTCGAGACGTTCCCATGTCACCAGAAAACACAATGGTCGTCCCTCGTACCAGACGAGCTCGCCCTGACCGTAACCCTAGCAGCAGCTCAAACTGCGCTCAAACATGGCGACAGGAACCTCAATCGAGTATCGAAGAGAGCAGATCAATGACAATAAAGGAAACAACAGATCCAGAGTGGATACATGATCATAAGAAGGAACAACATCAATGAAGGTATGATCATGGACTAATAGAATCGGGGATCTCAAATGGATGTATAATCATGGATATAAAGAGAATCACTGATCTCGAATATATGTACATCCTAAGGTTCCTTAAGCGGAGTGGCGTGTCGTAAGTATGCCGCGGAACATACCAACGGTACGTCACTCTACTTTAGTCACCTATTCCATTAACCAAGGGTCATCCTATACGACGAAAGTTCGGGTCTAATACCGCCTCGACTAAGTCTAAGTTCCGTAAGGTCAAGCCTAAGTTCCGTATATATATAAACGCCCAAGGCTCCACATAGTCAAACTTAGACTCGAACCAAGGTCAACCTAGCGCTCTGATACCAACTTTGTCACGACCCGAAAGAGCACGTGACTGGCCCTTGAACCATATGAAGTCTATAGGACTCCATCTGATCCAAGTAAGCCAAAAGCCCAGAAATCTAAAACCATTTAAAGAGTAAGTAAAGAAAACTGGTTTAAAGAAGTGAAGGAAAATATGTTTGAAGTCAAGGTCTTTAAATAACTAAGCCGAATGTGCATTTTTAAAAGGTAAAGTCTTTTCTAAAAATTTCGGCAGAGTTTCTTTTGTAAATACTGGCCTCGAACGGGGTACAACAAGCACAACATATATACAATGATAAAAGGAATCCCCAAGCGGGAGCTAGCTCTTCGTCAATCGACGGTCACAACCATGCAAGCAGCAATAATATACAACGCCGAAAGGCGAGGATCAAATCCAAAAGAAACACAGTAAGCATGAAAACCGCAATACTACTAAGCGCGACTCTAAGGTCAAATAAAACATCACTAAAGTCTGAGTCTGAAACAATATACAAGTTTTGGTTGATGGAAAAATCTAGATACAAGGAATAATACAAGTACAATGGTGGTTCTTGATGCAAAAGAATCCACCTACAAAATGCAATTCACCCGCAAGGAAGGAATGTGCCAGAAATGCCGCAATGAAACCTGTACGGCAAACCTGGAAGAACTGTGGCACAACGGGGGGGTGAGTTGCCAACTCGTGAATAGAGAACAACTACAAGCAGAAACCGAACGCAAGACATAATCCTAGGTCAAAACGATCAGTACAAAATCCTCAATAAAAACATGCAGCCTATAACAATGCTAGGGTAAATATCTAACCCGAGTGCAATCTCATGTGCCTGTGTCAGTGCCTCAGGTAGCAATATATCATATGAATGAGGTATGAATGCATGAGAACAGAATACATGTAAATGAAGAAACTGTTTTCATAATTTAGGGAGATTTCCTTTGTATTTTTAAAATGAGGTATCATAATGAAATCAGCATAAAACAGTGCCTAACATCGGCACAAAACGTAATCCAAATATCTCGATATCTCTGTATCACAGTCTCTGTACCTCAATATCTCGAAATCTCAATGTCTCAATCACAAAATCTAGGGCGCCGTCAGTCCAGACCGGCCCCTACCATCAATCTCAAGACCACGACGGTATCCTTCGGATATCCGACGCGTCAGGTAAAATCACCGGTCGGTAGTGCTCCCCTGCCAGGCTCAACTTCATCACCACATTCATCTTGCCCCGGGGTACCGCACCGGGTCCACCATGTACCCGAAACGGTTCATCCATCTCCTCGAATCGGGTTTCCAAATCCATCAGAAAACTCATGGTGGACGACTCATAAATCATGGGAAAGCCGCACTTTTTATTTTAAAAGAGAGAGAATGTTTATTTGTGTTTTTGCGGTTTTCCTCCAAATCCAGAAAATCTCACGGAAATCCAAATCCAAAACCTCAGTAACACGTAAAATAGTGAATATATGCATGAGAATCCATGAATGCGGCATAACAATGAATAACAGTATGCATGAAGTAGCAGGTAATAACTACAATGTCTAAACTATTAGCTAAAAGGTTATGACAAGCAATAGTATTTTCTAAGATGTACGTGACATGGCAATTACCGATGAAGATGTGTGTGAGCCGGCAAGTAAGTGTACGTGGTACATACGCAACATCGGTAATGGTGCTGGTGTCCTAACAGCATGATATCAATAATGGAGTATGAAACATAATATAAGAACGCGATGCAAAGCGAACCACAAAAAGAGTGGGAGCTGAATCTAGACGCAACTATAACTAATCTGCATTAATCTAATATAAGTCCTACAAATGGTGCCTTTTGAAATATCACGAATCATGGGGTTTTGAAAATAGGGGCTACGGTGTTTTTATGAAAAGATACGCCTTTTGAAATGTCCGTAGATCCCTTGACCTGTCTTTTAAAATACCCACGACCCGCTAGTTTTGAAATAGGTAGGAGTCTAATCTAATCTAACAACTACACTAAACTATACAGCTGAACTAACAAGCTGAGCTACAGGTAAGGAAACCGCCTAACATCTGAGTCGATATATATAAATATATATAAGTCGGTGATCTCGCCTCAATAGTATCGCGTACGATACAGTATATCATATGACATCCTCAAGTCATGAGTGCGGATCTATCGTCAATTTAAAGCTCATACGGTAAATCGTCGTACGGCATCCCAATCGCTGGGTACGGGTCAATATCACACTATCTCATCACATCTCAGGTATCACTATTATCGTATCACATAAGCTGGGGTACTGATCTAAGTCTAGTACAACTGATGCCATCTACAAAGTATGAATGCGGGGGGTAAACACACATCCCAAGCCCGCAAGAAACACATTTCGTATCCCAAATACGAATCATATCACATCACCGATCTCGCGGCACAAAGCCCAATATCATCAACTCATTTCCAAAGTCATCCAATATCATCAACACAGTGCCAGTATAAGTAATATGCAAGGGTGCGCGTGTAGGTGTAATTCTATTCTAGGGTTCGCGACTATGAACTACACTAGTCACTTCTAACCCTACACTATCCATAATACACCTAACTATCATATATAATAACAACTACGGACTGCGGGGGAGCTATACGCCATCCACCCGACTTCCCCCAGTAGATATAATCTACTTACCTTGCGTCTCCATCTTTCGATGTCACCACACGTTTGCTTGTCGTCCCGTAGTCTTCATAGGGTACCTACACATCAAAATATCGTATATGCGCATTAAAACCAAATCAAAGCTAAAACGGCACACGAAACCCAAAACGATACGATAAGAGGCCTATAGGTTAGAACCTATGGCATGCCTTCAAAACCATCAATAAATCCTCTATATTGTCGTATAAACGCCAAATAGTCGAGGTAAAACACAAGACACAAATTCAGACTTAAAAATACGGAATACGGAAACACGAATCCAAAACAGCAACTTAGGAAATATGTTCCAGATTTCACCCTAGGTCCAATTAGACAATTCTATGTATACCGGGGGCCTAAACTACAGATAAGGGAACACCAAAACCAAAACGAGCCAATTCCATCATGGTCTGGCCGCAATTTGCGGCCAGAATGGAGGAATTTGCGTCCTGGAAATGGAAGTAGGGGCTGGGGTCTTGGTGGTAGCTTCCTGGGTGCCTGCACATGTCACTGTCCAATCAATTTTAATTTAGGGTGTCTCGGGTGATAGCAGATTCCATATACCCTTCACAGATTTCATAAATTCTCCGATATCGGTTTCTAAAATCCGCATTATGGGTTTAAGCTTCAGGTTAGGGTCTCAATTCATACACTAGGGTGTTTGTATAACCTCAATTGAACTCAATTTCACATACAACACAAGTTTCCCTCAAACCCTAACTAGGTTTTACCTCAAGTCACCAATTCACACAATATCGGTTCAAAACTAAACATGGGGTATAAGTAATACTAAAACTAAGCTAATGGTTCAGAAAAATACCTCATTTGGCAACTCAAGAATTTTCTTGAGTTGCCCCTAGTGGCCAAAATCCATGCTTTCATGGTCCATCATGTAGGTCTTGAGCTTGTGCATCTTTTTAGTGAAATGAGATTGGGGTTTTGAGTTTGTTTTAAAGGTGTTGTGAGGGGTTGAAGAGGGGAGGGAGATGAAGGAGGAGGAGCAGCAGCAAGCAAGCAAGGGGGAGAGAGAAATGAGTGTTGAAAATGGAGGAGAATGGCTAAGTCTTTAGTCAATGGTGCCCATACCGCTCTCTCTCACCTACTACCAATTTCTTTAATCTTTTTCCATTTCTTTTCCTTTTCTTTTCTTATTCTCTAAAAATCCTTCTCCCAAGAATAGTAAACCCAAAGGGAACCATGGCAAGAAAATGCACAAGTGTGAAAAAGTGATATGTGCATGTGTTGCACAAAAAAGCTAAAAACCGATTAGCGATTTTTAATCGCGATTAGCACTAAATTAGTGTCAAATTAATCACAAAAACTTTAAAATATCATAATTCTCTAATTTACCCTATTTTAGAATTTTCCATAATTTTCCAAAATTTTTCCCATTTATTTGTATTTAATAATTCCAAAATATTAAAATATTCAATAAAATAATATTAAATTATAAAAATTCCCAAAATTAATATTGTATCTTTTTTGAAATGTTACATCCTCTTAAGCACGTGGTCCGCTACCGATGATCCGACGGCCAACCTTGCCGAAAAAAGCTTCTTCGACACTTCGTATCTAGCGATACGAGACTGCTCTCCATACAGTTCTTTTGTATGGAGAAATATGGACTCTAGATCCATATTCTCATGCCTCCTCTGATGGTCGTTGTCCATCGAGGCTTGTACGAGGCATCTGGCCCTCATGCAATCTATCTCCCATGTCTTACGGATTTCTACATCCGCGACGCTGGAGGTGGGACCTGGGACAGGTGGAGCTTTGGTGGTAAGTATATACCCCAGCTTGTCATAAGTGATAGCCATCTTGACATTCCTGAGCCAATCTTTGTAGTTTGGCCCTTTCAATATATTTTTATCTAATAGTAACTTAAGTCCGGTCATGTTGAATGGTCCCTGCAAATAGGAGAGAGAAAAGAAACACTTTAGCATGATGCTCTTGCAAGTTTAGAGTGGATTTTAGTTTGTCTAAACTGGATGGCTCCCACTGTTTCTTGAATCCCTTCTCAAACCATAAAGAAAAGGATTAGTCGGGATCATTCTCACCGTACAATACTTGCTTAACCGTTCAGCCAGGCCAATGTCGGTACTTCGAGGGAGGTTTTCCAACGCTTTCGCGAAGTTCCTTAATTAAGTAACCTCTTTTCCCTGTGGGCGTAGCCCTGCTAACACCTTTCTAGGCACCTACTAGGTTTATAGCATTGATCGTTAAGTGAGAGTTTTCCCGAGGAGTAGCATATACTCACAGTAGGATCGGGATAAAAATATAATCGCGTGATAAAATCGAAGGAATCCTACCAGAATCATCACTCTAAATGGTATGCAACGCTAGCAAGTTTCAGTACTTATGAAACTCCCGATGTGGATTTTTGCCCCATGCTCTTATGACCTTGACTTTGGCCAAAATATCATAAGTCACATGTCAAGTTCTACCCGTCATTCTCCTGGTTAATTTGGACCCACCCGTACCTACCCTTGACTTTGGCCAAAATGGCAGCACGACTGTCCTAAATCAACGCATCTATCTATGCTGCACATGAATACCCAAACGCTACCAATCACTATGCCTTGACTTTGGCCAAAATACATAGCTTGAATACTTTTGACCATTCATGTGGAATGACGGAGGGCTACGAATGGTTTTGGCGAAACCGTGAACGTAGTGAACTTGATATAATCGATGGAACGAGATAGCTTTTAAAAGGAGTGGTTCAAGCTCTGCGTTTAAAAGTTTAGTTTTGAAAAGAACCGAGTAGTTTTCAAAGTGTTCCAATCGAATTTTACTTGGTTTATTTCTTGCATTAGTTCTTTTAATGCGTCCCATCATTTAATCCTACCATTGCAGAAAACAACCAAAATATGACGTACGCTTATGCCATTCGCATTCGCCACGGGGCCCCGTCATCACCCGTTAGGTTACTTAAGTAACGACAGAGCGGGGGCTGGGCTAGAGCGGCTGTAAAACATAAGCAACGCCTAAATAGTTATTATATATAAATATATAGCAATGATAGACATTACAGATCACTGATGAATACATTGGATATACTAGGAATCCGCAATGCGTTCGAGCCTGCAACGTAAAGCGGATTACACGGTCGCGGTTAATAGCCAATACCCTACCCAAGACCCCTACGGGTGCGGCAAACTACCCGCCAAGCACCCGAAGCGAAGCAACCTCCCTCACCACCGTGAGTAGGCCACTCGGCAATTCGAGATACCCGGTAGTTTGTGCACCCCCTCCATGGGTCTATCCTAGGAGCAAAAACAGTAAAAAGAATTATACAATGACGGCTACAACCCCGACCCGGTTGTGCGGCCATACAAATAATATTATTACATCAATTTACATGTTACAAAAGAATGAAAGAAAAATAACGCTCATCTCACATCTACCCCGGCTATTCACCCGCGACAATCCAATCCATTCATATCCACAAACCAATAACAATCACAGATCACAGAGATGTATAACCCCGACTAATCGACTTATAGCGATTAGCCGACGTTCAATACATACAAGCATCACAGATATAATCGATATAGTTAAAGTGTAGTGAAGTTCCGAAAAAAATACGGATTTATAGGCCCCCAAAAGTAAATTTTAGTTCTGGAAAATATGGGCACATATAACATATCCTAAAAATCCCAAAACCAACACAGAAACACACTGCACCAAAATCGAAGCAGAGAGGGGACAAGACGGCCGCGGTTCCGCGGCAAGAGCTTCCTATTGCCGCGGATCCGCGGCCCTTTGGTCGCCTCTCTGGTTCGTCTTTGGTGGTTTTCTACACAAAACCCTGAGATAATTTTTGGTGAATAACAAATTTTATTTTGACCAGAAAAAAAATTAACAGAAACTTAGGGTTTTGTGAGTTTGGTTTTTCGATTTTCCGGTTTCGAAACTTCGTTACACTTTACTACTTAGCTAGTTTATGTTTAGTTAGGCTCTGATACCACTGTAAGTCCACGTTGCCCACCCCGGTGCTTACGGGGAGGCGGAAAACATAATAAAAATTGGATTTTTATCAACTATAGGCAACATGGACCGTGCTTTAAGGATCTTTGCTAAACAAAAACAAGCTAACCCTAACTAGTAACTAGCTAACTGATGGAAAGGTTATACCTTGAGCTCAAAGTCCTTCTCTCCTTGCTCCTTGGAATGGTAGAAAGATGTCACCTTGCTTGTCTTCTCCCGTCAAAGAAGGATCCACCCGAAAGCCTCGACCTTTAGCTTCAACTCCAAGCTAGGAGTAACTAGAGTGCAAGAAATGCTAAGACTTGAACCCTAGAAGAGAGTAGAGAAGATCAAGTGAGGGTTTTTCTCAAGCTTTTTGTTTCTCAACACATGAGAGGGAGAGAGCTTGAGGTAGAGGATGAGCAAGAGAGAGAAATGATATGAGAGAAATGAATTATTAGTGAGCCATTCTCACTAATATGTGTGTAATATTTTAATTCAATAATTAGCTAGAAAATTGTCATGGTTTTATCAAGACATGACCATTATCATTTCAATATTAATGCAAATTGCAAGGATCAAAGTGTTGGAGATAGTGCCCTCAGATTCAATTATTCGATCACAGGCACGTGATTACAATGGTTGATGGAGGACCTATCCCGATAGGACAGTCTTACTCGAGATGATAGTATGCTATCTGGTTTACCTTTATCATCGTGTACTGCTTTAGGTGACCTGACAAGTCGCTATTACACGTTGATAGAGCCCCTAGGATTCTTGCTTTACCACCAGCAGTATGAGGGCGATCATATACGTGGGAGCTGGTAGTCTATAAGCACATCCTTAAATGTTCCCTAGTCGTGTGAGTTTCGAGATAGGGCATCGATACTCCAGAATAGACTAGTGTGTACATTCGAGACCCCGACGAGGGGCGGTGGTCGGTCTCACAAGCCACTGGTGTCAGTTCGTTCACCTAAGATGTATACAGGTGCTCATTGGGTTATGAGTACACCAGACAGGACTCGCCGGGAACATGCTAGTTGGTCATATACCAGACGTCAGATGGCAGTTCCCTGGTGACATGTGTACAGGTTAGTTCATCGACCTGGGGATCGTCATTTTTCTCGTGTGAGTTCCCACTGTACTTTGATTACTACCCTACCACGGCTCAAAGGAGTCGTGCAAACAGGTTTTAGTTGGGTACAGTCCCGAGCCACATGGAGGCAGTGAGCGCATCTTCAGGGGTTCGTCTCTGCCGGTATTGGGGGTGAGGTCGTGCTGTGTCTAGGAGAGCCATTACACGAAGCCCTCGGCCGAGGCAAGGAGATTTACTGGTAGGTATTCCAGTAGTATCTCAGGGTGTTCTGGGCTACACTCCGACACGACTTGTACCGCTTTTGGGGGTCTGACTTTTACCAACCCCCTAGGCCCGCCATGCGATGCTCATAGACGAACGGACCGGACTGTACGGATATTGTCACTGACAGGCTCAGTAGGGTTGTCAGGCTGAGTTCGCTCACAGACGTCCCTTTTAGTCAATACCTGGTAGCCCGTTACGTATTGGCTTATACCTTTGACGTGCTAGTGGTTAAATCCACAACCAAGGTTTTGACGAGTCTTTAGAGTCCCCCATATTCAGTTACTCAGCTTTTGGGCGAAAGGTTGTAGAGGCCGTATGGAGATATGGCAAGGTCCGATCAGATACGTGCGGTATTGCACGGATCAGGATAGGTCAGTTTGTACTACAGGCCGTATGGATATATGGCAGGGTTCGATCAGATACGTGCGGTATTGCACGGATCAGGATCGAACGGATATTACTAGCCGGCTTTGGTTTAAGCCGGATCCTAGAATAGTACTGTGTAGACTTTGTCTCATTACATTTGTATTTCGGTCGGAATACAAATGCGGGTGTGTATGCACAGTATCGGGGTTTTCCTGTAATTTATCACGGGACCAGTTTTCTGGAGTTGCCAGTTTGCTTTCCGTTTCGGCCAATTTCCTTTGTATCGTTCATTGGCCGAAGATTGGTGGAGGAGGGCTTATTTGCATTGTTGCAAATAAGTGGTTGTGGAATGGGGTCTTTGCTTTTTTGTTGTATCATGATGGTTTCATGATGGAGTCCATTCCTTGACCTTCCATGCTTCATGATGGCTTGACTTTTGTTTTCATGGTTGTTGATTGAGTGTTGGGTTTTGTGGTGATCATTTGACTTTTCATCATCACTCACTTTCCACCCACCCCCTTGTCTTTGTTCTCTCTCTCTCCAATCACACATGGGGGGGGCGGCCATTCCTAGAGAATGGAGGGGATTCATTTCATTGGGTGTGGGATTTTTGTATCTTGAGCTTTGAGAAATCCCTACAACTCCCTCTCCAAAAGTATACTTCAATTCCTCCACAAAAGGCAACTCCATAATCCCAAATGAGACATGAGTTCCTCACTACATTCTACAGCAAACCTTGGGCACGTCGACTAGCCAGCTTCGTGCCCGAGCTGCCTCGCCATTGAGGTGGGAGCCCGTAAAAGAAGTAGGCGATGTGGTGCACTTCCGGCGACAAGGAGGAGACGGGACATTCCGCAGGAGATCGGGACGACGACGAGAAGACCGGAGGACTCGGATCTGTCGGTATATCTCTCTTCCCCATCTTGTAGTTAGCTAGGACTATTAATGGTTCGATCCGGGTATTAGTGCGCGGCGGTTTGTCAGTTCAAGAAAAATTAAATTTTATCACCGCTTCCGCATTTGGCCGTCGGATTGACGGCCGGGGCGCCGCCGTGCACTTACAGTGGTATCAGAACCTCGCCATTAACTTAGTCTAGCTTGCCTTAATGTGTTTTGCATTTCCGATCGACCAAAATTCCAAAATCTACATTTTAGCTAGCGACAGTTTTCTGTTGAAAATTTTTGGTCTCCAAAAATTTTTCAGGTTGTATAAAAGTACTGTGCTGGAAGACCTAAGACTACTGTAGAAATTCGAGACACTGATCTCTTCAGGGGAGCGCGGAACCGCAGCAAAACCCTACTTGTTGCCGCGGTTCCGCCGCAGTATTGATGGATCAGTGTGCACAATTTTTCCAGTAGGCTTTATGGGTTAAAAATTGGGGTTTTGGAATATTGACATTGGGCCCAGAATTTCTTGATCTGCTACAGTATTGCTTGGGGGCCCACTTGTTAAAATTTGATTGATCGGATATTTTAAACACATTATTTCACAGTATTTACATTATATCTGCGACCGTGAATGTCACTAGATCAGTAAATCCAGTCTAACTGCTATAGCCCGGTTAGACGGATTTGCGAACGTGACTTTCACGTTGATGTTCTGTTTTTGCTGTGATGTTGCGGATCGGTCGTGGGTGATAGCCTGGATGCAATGCTAGTACAGTTTTGTTGTATTATGTACATTTGATATTGCGGGGCGAGCGTCCGACATGTGGACTGCCGTCACTGCCTGTTTGTATTATTATTTTGGGGCACGGCCAGGTTGCGGTCGATGTACCCGTTGTATGTATATTTTACTTTCTGTACTTGGATTACCCCGTGGAGGGGTGCACGGATAGCCGGGTTCTGGAGGGCAACAAGCCCGCATCTCATGGCATGGAGACGGAGGGGGCTTCACTCTAGGATTGCCGGTCTATTCGCCGCACTCGTAGGGGGTACAGGTTGACACAGGAGGGGTGCCCAAGTTACCGGATTCCGTGAAGTGCTGGGTGGTCCATTCACAGTACTGAAGGGGGCTGCCTCGCTTCAGGTTTTGGCAGGTGACTTGCCGCGCCCGTAGGGGTCTAGGATTTCATTGCACAGGCTATCCACACGACCGGGGATCCTAAATATCTGTATTGTTTCTGTGATGCTATACATTTTCTGTGATGTTGCATTTCTTATCACGCCTTGAGCGAATATAATATATTGGTATATATATTAGTAGATGTTGTATCTGTTTTACATCCACGCTAATCCAGTCCCCGCTCTGTCATTAGTTAGCTAACCTAACGGGTAAAGACGGGACCCAGTGGCGAATGCGGATGGCATATACGTACATCAGTATATTTTCGTTCTTTTTGGTGTGATCAATTGATGGGACTACATTGATTCGGATCAATGCAAGTTAAGAACAAACCTAATCTGATGTTGTTGGAACACTTTTCAAAAAGCTGTTATTGCAAGGACGTTCACTTTTGTTTTGCATCGTGGTATTCAGTTGGAATATCCTGCTCCTCAGTCGACGAGGCAAGGGCCGAGACCCCTTCACCGGAAGTGACCCCTTGGACAAAAAGTTTGCGTCAGGGCAATGACTTCACTATAGCCGATTACTTTTGCTTTGCACCGTGGTATTCATTTGGAATATCCTGCACCCCATTCTACGGGGAAAGAGCCGAGATCCCTTCACCGGGAGTGACCTCTTTAGCGATGGTTTTCGTCACTATATTTTAAAAGCTATCCATTCCTTCAGCGATATCAAGTTCTTTACGTTAAAGGTTTTCGCCAGAAACCATTCGTAGCCCTCCGTCGTTTCATATGGGTAGTCAATAGTATTCAAGCTGTGTTTGTTGGCCAAAGTCAAGGCACAGTGTTTGGTAGCTGTTGGTTATTCATATGCAACATAGATAGATGCGTTGGTTTGGGACAGTCGTACTACCTTGTTGGCCAAAGTCAAGGGTATGTACGGGTGGATTCAAATCAACCTGGAGAATGACGGGTAGAACTTGACATGTGACTTATGATTTGTTGGCCAAAGTCAAGGTCATAAGAGCATGGGGAAGAAATCACATCGGGAGTTTCAAAAGAACTGAAACTTGCCAGATATGCGCATACCTTCTGGAGTGTGATGACGTGACCGGATTCCGTCATGTTATCATGCGATGATAGTTGGATCCCGATTCCCACTGATGAGTTGGTATACTCCTCGGGTGATCCCGACTAATTCTTCTTTCAGGTTTGGAGGAGAATTTGACGGTACAGTGGGAGGTTTCTAGATTAGATAAATTGGTAACCATTCTGATCTAGGTTAGAGTGCACGCTGAGTGTTTCTTTTCTCTTTCTCTTTGGCAGCGACCATTGACCCGACCCTAAGACTATGACTCAGTGACCAAGTTGACCGAACCTTCTTAACACTGGCTTTTGGATTGTCAGAGTTGCGAACCTCATTGCCACTCCTACTTTTACCCTTTTCTCCAGGACACCCCGTATTACTACGAACGTCCACTTCCATTGGACAAAACCATCGTATGGTTAGATACGAACTCGAAGGAATTTATTCGAGGATGGTTTCCGGTTCTGGAGAAAACGGATAGGAATATTCAGTTGTCTTTTCCTTTTACCTTCTCTCAGGTTACGAGTACTCCTTGGTTTAGGAGTAGTACACCTATTACGCAAATTGGATAGTCTTCTTCCAAACCTTAGGCTGGTGCCGACCGGTAGGGAATGAAGAAAACCAATTAGCCTAACGATGGTGTACAGAAGGTATTGAGTTAAGACAAATGAAGGGATTAGTAAGAGGGCAAAGTAAATTGCGACTGCTATTCACGACCAAACCAAGTATTCCTTCGCCAATCCTAAATCACCTTTGTATTTCTCCAGGACACTCCGTATCACTACGAAGATCCACAGTTTATTGGATACTCCATCGTATGGTTATATACGAACTCGAAAGGAACTTGTTCCAGTTCGGGGATGGATTCTGGTTCAGGAGAAATAGGAATAAGATTTATTCAGCTGTCTTTTATCTTCACCTTCTCTCGCATTGCGAGTGTTCCTAGGATTAGGACAGTACACCCATTATGCTTATTGGATAGTCTTCTTCCAAACCATAGGCTGGTGCCGAACGGTAGGGAAGGAAGAAAACCATTTGGCCTAAAGGGGTGTGCAGGAGGTAATGACTAAAGACATATGAAGGGATTTGGAGAGGTGGCAAAGAATTATACGGTTATAGTCGTAAATCTGGAAGAGGCATTACTAGGAATACCAGGATACCCCATCGAGACATTTCAATGTTTCAGTTTCACTGTGTACTGTTAAACGAAAACTGATTTCCCAGTTAGACACTTGCTCAAGGGTATGTATTTACCAAGTATGATTCTCACATCTGTATAGTATTACAGATGATGAGTGGGAGTAAGTTATTGGGAATTAGGTGATCATCCTCATTATATCGGGATTCGTTGTAATCGGTGATATTTGAGGAAATCACTTGGGCTGTTTGCCGGTCGACAAATATTTGGTTTTGAATATCCGTTGTTATGCACCAATTTCAAATCGATATATCTGTACGTCTATTTTCATAGAGTGAGATATACCTTTCTGAAATTATGTCTACGACATTTACCTATATCAGTGGATGGTTAGGTAAGGAGCATTAAACAGCAGTGTAATTCTTCTTAACCATAAGTACAGTTTTCAACCTACGACACACAGTGAATGAGTTATCAGACTCAAGGGACTTATACAGAGTATTGTATGTTGTCCAGGATCCGTCAGGACAGAGGGGTTGGTCCTCGTACTATATTCGGCTTACTTATGACTTCTCTAGCTTTTAGACAGGTGTTTCTTCGAAACACAGGGTCCGAATTTTTGAGAAGTTATAGGTATTTGAATAAAGTAGAGAACCAGGTATCGCAAGTATCGGGATTCTTCAAAGTAATCGAAGATGTAGATACTTGAGTATGGTATTCAGTTGATAGTAATGATTAAGAGAACTTGCTTCTCTTTCAGGTTACTCATAATTGGAAGCATTCCTAAGTTGAGTAACGCTGATCGGCCTCCTTCCATTTAGTTGACATGCACTGGAGACAGCTGCATGATTTGAATCTGGTTCAAATAAATCAGTGCCTCTGGTTCTATATTGGATATAGAACAGTTCATATCTTAACGATGTTAAGGTACGGGGAGTTGTCCGGCCTTTGCTTAAAACCAGACTCTGGATAACTCAAGGCATGTTTCTGTAATGGCTGTTTGTGGGTTGACCCAGGCTATGACGAGGGTTGACTTTCTACCATTTGGCAGATCAATAGAAATATTGTTCTAGACTCGCCATAGTTTTATTAAAAATGGATTTTTTCAGAAAACAGTAGTGGGAGTATGGTAGAACTGGAAGTGATCCAAGAACCATAAACGATTACTGAAGATTTGATAAGAAACCTAAAGATTCAATCTGGATTGACATTCCATTGGCCACTCCGTAGATAAGGTGGGTAACTTCAGGCACCCGAGAGGTACTCCGGTAGCCTCAAGGACGGTGACAGGGAAGTTCTTGTTTACCCACACTTGCCATTGCTGCTGTTCCAGGCTGCGAGACCCGGCAGGAGGATGAGTATAGCGTCGTTCTGAACTGGCTTCAGAAGTGTACGTGTATATGACTCTGCCAGAGGGTTGTCGTAGTCAGTGGGAGCAGCGGAAGCATTGGTGGACAGGTAGCTTATGTCTATTTATAGACTAAAGCAGTAATAGCGGAGATAGATCGTCAATTTCTGATGTGAAAGTCATAGATTTGACTTCATCAGAATAGGGGATGGATCTGTTGAGAAGGTAGTAGGGTGTGATGTCATGGTATTTGGATGACATACACAGAGTAGGAAGTGATATTCCTACACTACAATCGGTTATACTTTGGTCGTCACACAGTGGTTTCTCCACAAAGGAAATGGATTTTATATCAGACATACTGGTTACTAGATCTATGGTTTTAGATCTAGATTTGGGTGGTTTCCCAATCTGGGTACTTAGACATCATTCTATGAGTATTTAGGATGAACGACTCCAGGCATGGTAGTATACCTGCAGGCGATGGAGTCACCCTCTCTAAAGGTGTCTTACAGACTAAAGGGGAGAGGGATGTGGATGATTGGCAGATCACTTGCTCAGGCAATTGAGTCAATCATGAGATGTCAAGTACCACACCAGATGTTGTTCTTGCACTAGATGCAATAAGTTGATATTGATCCAATCCTGGAGAAACAGTCAGAAGCAGTTTTAGAACATAAGTGGATGTTCTAGGGATATGATAACGACAGCCTCATTCGGGAGACAGTTATCGTTCCAGGGTTCCAAGGTGACATGGACGACAAGGAGGTTGTCAGAGTTATAGTTTTCCCTCTGACGAGGGGCAGTATTTTGGACAGGTGTTCCAAAGCAATACTGAGGGTGGCATGGCGCAGGATACTGATTAAGTTCAGTTGACGATACAGTCTAAGAAGTTTGGATTTGGAGTTCATTTATGAGCTAGGTCCCATCAGACATCCAGACACATTCTAAGACAGGTATTGCTCATTTCGGGAGATGGGTTTCTCCACGAACTTGAGATATAGAGAGACATAGAAAGAGACATCAAGGCGGATCCACTCACTAAGGCTATTCCTCGAACGCAATAGTTTCGCAAGCGAGCTTTGTGAAATTGACTAGTAGAGGAGTTGGGTGTTCGGTATCACACATGCTGTGAGTATGCGACATCGCAATAATTAGCCTTGAGTGCAAGTGGGAGATTGTTGGAGATAGTGCCCTCAGATTCAATTATTCGATCACAGGCACATGATTACAATGGTTAATGGAGGACCTATCCCGATAGGACAGTCTTACTCGAGATGATTGTATGCTATCTGGTTTACCTTTATCATCGTGTACTGCTTTAGGTGACCTGACAAGTCGCTATTACACGTTAATAGAGCCCCTAGGATTCTTGCTTGACCACCAGCAGTATGAGGGAGATCATATACGTGGGAGCTGGTAGTCTATAAGCACATCCTTAAATGGTCCCTAGTCGTGTGAGTTTCGAGATAGGGCATCGATACTCCAGAGTAGACTAGTGTGTACATGCGAGACCCCGACGAGGGGCGGTGGCCGGTCTCACAAGCCACTGGTGTCAGTTCGTTCACCTAAGATGTATACAGGTTCTCATTAGGGTTATGAGTACACCGGACAGGACTCGCCGGGAACATGCTAGTTGGTCATATACCAGACGTCAGATGGAAGTTTCCTGGTGACATGTGTACATGTTAGTTCATCGACCTGGGGATCGTCATTTGTCTCGTCTGAGTTCCCACTGTACTTTGATTACTACCCTACCACGGCTCAAAGGAGTCGTGCAAACAGTTTTTAGTTGGGTACAGTCCCGAGCGACATGGAGGCTGTGAGCGCATCTTCAGGGGTTCGTCTCTCCCGGTATTGGGGGTGAGGTCGTGCTGTGTCTAGGAGAGCCATTACACGAAGCCCTCGGCCGAGGCAAGGAGATTTACTGGTAGGTATTCCAGTAGTATCTCAGGGTGTTCTGGGCTACACTCCGACACGACTTGTACCGCTTTTGGGGGTCTGACTTTTACCAACCCCCTAGGCCCGCCATGCGATGCTCATAGACGAACGGACCGGACTGTACAGATATTGTCACTGACAGGCTCAGTAGGGTTGTCAGGCTGAGTTCGCTCACAGACGTCTCTTTTAGTCAATACCTGGTAGCCCATTACGTATTGGCTTATACCTCTGACGTGCTAGTGGTTAAATCCACAACCAAGGTGTTGACGAGTCTTAAGAGTCCCCCACATTCAGTTACTCAGCTTTCGGGCGAAAGGTTGTAGAGGCCTTATGGAGATATGGCAAGGTCCGATCAGATACGTGCGGTATTGCACGGATCAGGATAGGTCAGTTTGTACTACAGGCCGTATGGATATATGGCAGGGTTCGATCAGATATGTGCGGTATTGCACGGATCAGGATCGAACGGATATTACTAGCCGGCTTTGGTTTAAGCCGGATCCTAGTATAGTACTGTGTACACTTTGTCTCATTACATTTGTATTTCGGTCGGAATACAAATGCGGGTGTGTATGAACAGTATCGGGGTTTTCCTGTAATTTATTACGGGACCAGTTTTCTGGAGTTGCCAGTTTGCTTTCCGTTTCGGCCAATTTCCTTTGTATCGTTCATTGGCCGAAGATTGATGGAGGAGGGCTTATTTGCATTGTTGCAAATAAGTGGTTGTGGAATGGGGTCTTTGCTTTTTTGTTGTATCATGATGGTTTCTTGATGGAGCCCATCCCTTGACCTTCCATGCTTCATGATGGCTTGACTTTTGCTTCCATGGTTGTTGATTGAGTGTTGGGTTTTGTGGTGATCATTTGACTTTTCATCATCACTCACTTTCCACCCACCCCCTTGTCTTTGTTCTTTCTCTCTCCAATCACACATGGGGGGGCGGCCATTCCTAGAGAATGGAGGGGATTCATTTCATTGGGTGTGGGATTTTTGTATCTTGAGCTTTGAGAAATCCCTACAACTCCCTCTCCAAAAGTATACTTCAATTCCTCCACAAAAGGCAACTCCATAATCCCAATTGAGACATGAGTTCTACACTACATTCTACAGCAAACCTTGGGCACGTCGACTAGCCAGCTTCGTGCCCGAGTTGCCTCGGCATTGAGGTGGGAGCCCGTAAAAGAAGTAGGCGATGTGGTGCACTTCCGGCGACAAGGAGGAGACGGGACATTCCGTAGGAGATCGGGACGACGACGAGAAGACCGGAGGACTCGGATCTGTCGGTATATCTCTCTTCCCCATCTTGTAGTTAGCTAGGACTAATTAATGGTTCGATCCGGGTATTAGTGCGCGGCGGTTTGCCTGTTCAAGAAAAATTAAAGTTTATCACCGCTTCCTCATTTGGCCGTCGGATTGACGGCCGGGGCGCCGCCGTGCACTTACACAAAGAGCATCTTCCAAATGAAATGATTATGGTCAAGTTGTCAACTAGGTCAACAAGTCAATGAAGTCAAATGGTCAACAACAACAACCATGCACAATTATTAAGCTAATTATCAATTAACTATAATACACACAAAAGCAATAGGGTTAATAAAACGACAATAGTCATTAACCCTAAAGAAGGTCCTCTCCCCCAATCTCAAGCAACTGTGCATACGCACCCGCATTCGTGATCCGAGGAACACGAATAAACTGAGAAAAACCAATCTCAAATCATATACTAGGATCCGGCTTAAACCAAAGCCCGCTAGTATAAACTGTCCGGACAGCAAACGTGCACAAGTGCGCGCATGCGAACGAACCCTGTCGCAAAACCATGCGACCTCTACTCATTTTGCCTAAAGGCGAATAGCTCTCTGTGTGGGACTCTAAAGACTCGACACTACGCTGGCAGTGGGTTTAACCACAGACCGCAAGCGGCACTAGCTGTACGTAACGGTCCCCAGGTAGATGTCGATAAGAAGACTGACGAGGTGAACCCCATCTGCACTCCTACTGAGCCTGTATGTGATAGTCTCCGTACAGTCCGGTCTGTTCGTCTGATACATCGCATGGCGGGCCTAGGGGGGCGGTGAACGTCAGTCCCCTAATAGCGGTACAAGTCGTGTCGGAGTGTAGCCCAGAACACCCTGAGATAACACTGGAAACCTACCAGTATATCTCGCTTGCCCTGGCCAGGGACTACTCGTGTAATGGCTCTCCTGGACACAGCGTGATGTCAACCCCCAATACCGGGAGAGACGAATCTTGTCTAACCGTCACTGCCTCCAAGTGCTTCGGGACTGCACCCAAAAACTACCTGTTTGCACGACTCCTTTGAGCCGTGGTAGGGTAGCAATCAAAGTGCAGTAGGAACACACTCGAGGCGAAGTGACAGTGTCAAGTCAGCGGACTAAGCTGTACTCATGTCACCTGGGAACTGATAACTGACGATAGGTATATTACCAACCAACAGTTCCCGACGAGTCCTGTCCAGTGTACTCGTAAGCTAACGACCACCCGCATACTATCCCAAGTACGACGTACTAATGGCTGTGGGACAGACCGTCTCCCATACTGGGATGAGAAGCGCATACGCTAGTCTACTCCGGAGTATCGATGCCCTGTCTCGATAGTCCAACGACCAGGGACCTG
This sequence comes from Agapanthus africanus, assembly GCA_030015575.1. Classification (NCBI taxonomy): domain Eukaryota; kingdom Viridiplantae; phylum Streptophyta; class Magnoliopsida; order Asparagales; family Amaryllidaceae; genus Agapanthus; species Agapanthus africanus. Next base: position 289,234,485 of record JASDDO010000012.1, on the reverse strand, counting down.
TATAAGGATGTGCTTATAGATTACCCAGCTCCCACGAGTGCGAGCGCCATCACAACGCTGGTAATCAAGCAAAGATCCTAAGGGCTCCACTAATATGTATATCAGCAATATGCTAAAAGAAACACATGCACATATTAAAGTAGAGACAAACCAAGTAGCATACTACCATTTCGAGCAAGATTGTATATACAACTGTGAATATCCCAAGCTTCCATCAAGTAATATACAAACCAGTATGATACAATAATGGCCTCTAGGGCATTTACACTAACAAAATTACCCATAGGGCGCTAGTCAAGTTCAACACGTTCATTTCTTGATTGAATTAAACCCACCCGTACGACCCTTGACAAAGGCCAAACTACGCCGTACGAATATCCTAATCCAATCGCATCGTATGCTAACAGATAAGCACTAGTTAGCTACCGTACACTACGCCTTGACGAAGACCAAACTACCGTAGCACGAATACCAAGTAGTGCATATCTGAAATGACGGAGGGCTACGCAGGTTTTTCAGAAAACCATAAGCGTAATGAACTTGATATCGTTGTAGAAACAAGTGCTTTTTGAAAAAGGATTGTTTTTTAGGCTTTTCTAGTTTCGCTAAAGAGGTCACTCCCGGTGAAGGGATCTCGGCTCCTTCCCCATCAAATAAGGTGCAGGGTATATCATATATACCGCTGTGCAAAGCAAGAACTGTTTAAGCTGTCAAAAACTAAACCGTGAGTTTGTAGCATCTGCCAGTTTTGCTAAAGAGGTCACTCCCGGTGAAGGGATCTCGGCTTTTTCCTCGTCGAATAAGGTGCTGGGTATATCGCATATACGACGTTGCAAAGCAAAACTATAGCTACCCTTTTTATAAAGTTTTGATTCTACAACATCTTTTAGGTTTCTTTTCTTTTTATTAATCTCATTAATATATCCCATCAGCTTATGCTTCCTAAGCATCACAGAAGAAACGAAAACAGTAATATTTATATATCAGCATATATATATAGTATAAATATTCGTCTCAGGCAGTAATATGATCTCATCACAGAACATTGCAACACAAGAACATATATGAAATATTGGATATTCTAGGATGTCCGTGTTTTTAATATGAGCCTATATAAAACACGGATTCCACGGTCGCGATGAATAGCCAAACCCATATCCCTAGACCCCTACGAGAGCGGCAAGTAACACTGCCAATTCTAGGGTTAGGAGACCCGGTCACGACTCCTCGAGATGGCCTCCCACTGGACCCCAGAACCCGGTTACTTGTGCTCCCCTCCTTGGGTCTACCTAATGCGGAAAAGTAAATAATATACAATGGTGACATCAACCTCATCCTGGATGTGCCGCAATAAAAGAATATTACATACAATTGAATTTTACATGAATGAAAATAAAAACTCTCATCTCACATAAAAAAAAACCCGGCTATTCAGAACACGATGATCCAATATAGCATATCACAGCAACACATAATATCTCATATCATCAACGTAAGCAAGTATGCGTATTCCGATTTTCGTTGATATATAGCAACGAAGCCGGCGATACCCCACATACTACGCTTACGGTCACAGAAAAGAAAGTGTAAAACTACAACATTTGGAATCCACAATCACTTTAGACATCGTAAATCCGAAATATCACATACTTCGCATTTCATGCCTAACTTTATGGATTCCACATATTGTATCACATTCCAGATAAATAGACAATATTAAACTTTCCGATCGAATAATCAAATGCCCAAGATTTCCTAAATAGCTCAACACTTGAGCGGAGTTCAAATAATCCCAGAATATGTCGCAGTAGCAATGGTCCAGCCGTAGAAGGGTCAAGCCAACGCCTCACATGTGGCACGCCGTACCGCCCCAAACCCTAAGGTTTAGAGGCAGTTCAGACGGTCACATTATCAAGATAAGGTTTGTGTTCTTCTAGAGGGTCTACCGCGTTACTTGCATATTTTTCCGAAAGATTTAAACTCAAGAAAAATTCAACACTTGAATGTTTTTCCGTGCCGGGAAAAATGAGTTAATGATATACGTTCGAACATTTTAATAGTTTCTAAATTATCCGGAAAACAAAACGAAATTAAGCTTTCCGATCGAATCAACGAGTACCAAAAGATCCCCAGAAAACTCAACACTTGAGTCAGATTAAAAATACCCAGAAATAAGCAGGATCAGCTACGGTCATTACTGTATAAAACACTGTCCCCAATGCACTGTTGCCGCCGCAGAACCGCCGCTAAAAGTAGCTTCTTGCCGCGGTTCCGCGGCTATATGAGAGCTTTGGGGGCACGTTTTTCATGGTAACTCTTACAATTCCCTGCTGATTTTTTTAAGTATTTTTAATGCCGAAAAAATCACATATTAAAAATTTTTCCAGTGAGGGGTTCAAATCGTCGTTTCGGGGTTCGATCGGAGTTTTAACTTCGTAAACACGTCGCCTAATGCTCTAGCTAGGCTTTGATACCACTGTAGGGTTCCTAGGCACTCTTATAAGGGTTAAGAAGGAATCAACCGTGCCCGAATAAAAATTTAGACGTGCCGAACAACCCAAAGCCGGGATCTTTGCTAGATAATTAGGGTTTCACATGCAAGTAAACATCTTTACTACTAAAAGTGAGGGATTACAACCTTTGTTGTCCACTCCTTTGCTTCATAAGCTCTGAGTAGAAGTCCCTTCGCCATGATCCATGATCTCCCGGACTCAACTCGAACGATCCATGCTAGCTTGTAGTCTTCCTTTTCTCCGATGATCTACCTCGAAGTTTCTATAACTCAAGCACTCTCTCTAATGAGGTGAACACCCTAATCTAGTTGGCTAGATTAGATGAGGATGATGGAGTAGGAATATTGCTCTCTTTTGTTTTCAAATTCTCACTTTTATTCACCACAAATTGAAAACCTAGAAAGCTTTCTCAAAGCTCAAGGTTGAAGAAGAAGAAGAATGAAATGGATAATTCCTTTTGTGATGAACAATGAATTATTGTAGTGGTTACAAATCTAACCAAGGGTTAAGCATGAAGGAGTTAACTCTTGTAGAGAGTTAACTAGAGTTAATGGTTTGGATTGGGTTAACATAATATCTTCACAAAATATCAAGCCAAAAACAAAGTCAAAGCTTCATGAAGCTTCATGGAAGCTTCATGTCAAAGCTAACCCTAATCCAAACCCTAACCATGTTTAAACCCTAAACCATTATTAAATTTGTAACCCTAACATGTTACAATATTTTATATCACATATACAATATATTTTGTAACAATAGAAAATAATACAATTAACATGTATCACATATATATCAATGTATTATCCCGTGAGAAATTGAATCAATAAAGCGAGCTTATATTAGTTAACGTAACGTAATATATCACATATATAATTATACATTAAATTATCGAATCAACACTTGATCCGATAACCTGTTTATATTACATATAACCGACTAATATAACATGTACCAATTCATCGAATCAACACTTGATCCGATGACCCGGTTATATCACATATACCCGGCCGATATCTCATATCGCGAGAATAGAATACGGTATCTCATATCGGATTATTCTCGGTCCCGCACATATCACATATGTGCTCCTACTCCGTTTTGCCTGAGCCAGGAAACCTCTGTGTAGGACTCTAAAGAATCGTCAATACGCCGGCAGTAGGTGATGATCATATCAAACACCCACAAGCTGCAAGCGGTCCGCTAAACGTAACAGCCACCCAGGTATTGAGCGATCAGAAGATCAACAAGCAAGCCTGTACATTCTCCAGTGAATCCAATCAGTAACACTCCCGTACAGTCCGGTCGCTTCGTCTGATATGTTGCATATCCAGTCTAGGGGTGGTATACGTCAGACCCCAGTAACCGATAAGTCGTGTCGATATAAGGCTCATAACGGGTCGAGAAACTACTGATAACTCTTACCAGCAGCACTCCATATCATCCCTGGCCAAGGACTTCCAGTTATAGCCAATCGAACACAACACAACATCAACTCCCTATACCGGGAGAGATGAAACCCCTCCTATCGCTCATTGTCTCCATGTGATTCGGGACTGTACCCAAAAGCCACCATTTTGCACGCCCTCTTGGACGTGGTAAGGTGGAAATAAAAGCACAATAGGAATCACACAAGACTCTATGACGATCTCGGGTCTACAGACTACCCTGTACCAGTGTCACCGGAGAACTGCCATCGGACGTGTGGTATATCACCATCTGGGAGTTCTCGGCGAGTCCGTTCAGTGTACCCAGTCTCCACTGAGCACCCATACACCATCTTTGATGTCAAACACCGATGGATATGAGATCATCCATCGTCCATCATATGGGTCAAGATGCGTATATGCTAGTCTACTCTGGTGTATCGATGCCCTGTCTCGACACACCCTCGACTAGGAACAGTTATAGGATGTACTCTTTGACTACCCTGGCCCCACTAGTGTGATCTCATCACAGTCCCACTAGTCGAGTACATATCCTAAGGGCTTTATAAACATGTGAGAGCAAGACACTAAACTAATATAAGTCAACATGTTAAGACAAAGTGAAACCAAATAGCATACTATCATGTCGAGCAAGAAAGTCCTCTCTCTATATATCCAAGCATCCATTATAATATACATCATATGTACAATAATGGCCTCTAGGGCATATATATAACTAACATTCACAAGGGAATATCTTCTACCGCACCGAGGAACAAAAGGTGTTTTATTTCTCGGCATGCCACCTTTTTAGAAAAGGGATTTATTTTGGAAAGAAATTTGTGGTCAAGAGGTATAAATGGAAGGAGTTCCTGCTATACAAACTACAGCTGATGATTTGGTAGAACCGGAGGATTCAATTGTTCTCGACGAACCTCAGCCTCTCCGCCGATCTAGTAGGGTTCCTCATCCACCTGAGAGGCACTTCGGTTTTCTCTATGACAGTGGGAGCGAGGATTGCATCATGAGATGATGACCCAACTAGTTTCGAGCAGGCCATCAAGAGTGGGGACTCTGTAAGAATGGTTGGATGCTATGCGATCTGAGATGGAATCCATATACACCAAAAAAGTATGGACTTTGGTTGCTTTATCTGAAGGGTTAAAACCCCATCAGGAGCATGTATATCTTGAGAAGATTACTTGGAGTAAATGGAAAAGTTGAGACTTTCAAAGCTATACTTGTTGTAAAGGTTTTCTTCATCGACCAGGTGTGGATAATGATGAAACCTTTTCTAGTGGTTAGGTGCCATGACTACTTTTCTAAATAATTATTTAGAAGAGAGCGTCTATAAGTACGCAGCCAGAGGGCTTCGTAGATAGTGGGAGCAGCGGAAACATGTGCAAGTTGCTTTACAGGTTAAAACATGCATCGCGGAGTTGGAACATCTGTTTTGATGTGGTAGTCAAAGTGTTTGACTTCATCAAAATGGTAGATGAACCTTGTATATAAAAAAAGGTTGTAGAGAGTAAGGTGGTCTTCCTCGTATGGTACGTGGATCACATACTCTAGATAGGAAAGGAGTTTCCTATGCTACACTCAGTCAATCTCCTTTTGTCACAATGATTCTCCATGAAGGTTCAAGGTGATACCACCTAAATCCTGGGTTTTGGATCTATGAGATAGATATAAGTAGATGTTAAGATTCTCACTAGGTGTAGTGAGATGGTATCAATCGATCCAGGTGAGAATCGCTGGATAGCTTCCAGGGTGGTAAGGTCGGCTGAAATTCAGTCACAGGCATTGCCTTTACCCTTAGTGGAGGGACGGTATGTTGGAAGATTTCCAAGCTAGATACCGTGGCAAACTAGACGATAAAGGCTGGATACATTGCTACCAAGGATTCTACCAAAGAGGCAGTCTGGGTATATATTTGTTCATGAGATGAACTTCGTTCCTACCATTGTGAGACAATGGAGTTGTGGCTTTGGCCTAGGAACCCCCGTCCCATCAGTGACCCAGACATATTGTATGGCAGTATCACCTGATCATGGAGATGGTTGATCTCCAGGAAGATCGAGGTAAGGAGAGTAGACTTTGAGGTTAACATGGCGGATCCACTCACAAAGGCCTTTTCCCAAGAAAGACTTTTATGGGATGGTTGAGTATGAGATACTTCAACCACTGCTGATTGTTGGGTATTGGATACTACAACATATGGCCCTAGTGCAAGTGGGAGATTGTTAGTCATATGTATGCCCTAGAGGCCATTATTGTACATATGATGTATATTATAGCGGATGCTTGGACATACATAAGGAGGACTTTCTTGCTCGACATGATAGTATGCTATCTGGTTACTCTTTATCTTAACATGTACACTGATTGTTTCTTTGTTACATGTTTATAAAGCCCTTAGGATGAGTACTTGACTATGAGGATTATGATGCAGATCATACTAGTGGGGACAGAGTGGTCGGTAAGTACATCTTTCAAATGTTCCTAGTCGTAGGTGTATCGAGACAGGGCATCGATATACCAGAGTAGACTAGCGTATAGATTCTTGACCCATGTAGATGGGTGATGGATGATTCCATATCCATTGGTATTTGACATCAGAGATGGTATACGGGTGCTCAGTGGAGACTGGGTACACTGGACGGACTCGCCGAGAATTCTTAGATGGTATTATACCTATGGTTAGATAGCAGTTCTCTGGTGACACTGGTACAGGTTAGTCTGTAGACCCGAGATCGTCATAGAGTATTGTGTGATTCCCACTGTGCTTTGATTTACACCTTACAACATTCAAGAAAACGTGCAAAACGGTGGCTTTTGGGTGCAGTCCCGAATCACATGGAGGCAATGAGCGATAGGAGGGGTTTTGTCTCTCCCAGCATTGGGGGTTGATGTTGCGCTGTGCTCGATTGGCTATAACAGGAAGTCCCTGACCAATGCTGATATGGAGATCTTCTGGTAAGTGTTATCAGTAGTTTCCCGACCCGTTATGAGCCTCACATCGACATGACTTATCAAACTATTGGGGTTTGACGTTTACAACCCTCAGGCGAGATATGCGACATATCTGATGAAGAGACCGGACTGTATGGTAGTGTTACTGTTTGGATTCACAGGAGTATGAGCAGGCTTGCTTGTTGATCTTCTGATCGGCCAATACCCGGGTGGCCGTTACGTTTAGCAGACCGCTTGCGGCTTGTGGGTGTTTGATATGATCATCACCTACTGCCGGCGTATTGACGAGCCTTTAGAGTTCTACATAGAGGTTTCATGGCTCATGCGAAATGAAGTAGGAGCACATATGTGATAAGTGCGGGACCGAGATTAATGCATGTATGTGATACCGCGTTATATTCTCGCGATATATGTTATCGGTCGCTTATATATGATATAGCCGGGTTATCGGGTCAAGTGCTGATTCGATAGATTGTAACATTTGATATTAATCGGTTGTATGTGATATAGCCGGATTATTAAATCAAGAGTTGATTTAATAATTTAATGTATAATTATATATTTGATATATTAACTTACATTAACTAATATTGGCTCACTTAAGAATTCTTTTTCTCACTTGTGTACACATGGTATAAATGTGATATATATTGATGCACATCTTTTGTGTCATGCTAGATGCCACATGCTACATGGGTGTATGAGACTTACACCATGCTTATAATAATGGAATGGTTTTATTTATTTAAAGTTAATCAAAATTAGTTGGTAATTACTCACATGGTTCAAGATTGTAGAATCTTATGGAACCATTGACTAAGTCCACTAATTTTGTTTTTCTTATAGATATTTATTAATCTAACCATTATTAGTTAGCCATGGTTTATTCTCTACATGGGTTAGTGTATGACACTAACTCACCCATGGTTGCTATTTTCACCTCATGAGTTCATTCTCTCATCTTGATTCATTATCTTCTTCTTCATGAGAAAAAGCTTGCTAGCTTTTTTCTAAGTGAGAAAATATTATAAGAAAATTAAATCTAAAGTGAGCCCATTTCCAACTTCATCATCCTCTACTATTAGCCATTTTAGTTTAGGGTGTTTGCTTCACTAATTTACCATTAGTGAAAAGGTAGCATGAGCTTGAGTCTCCTCGACGTAGATCATCTTCGGCCACGAAAACTTCGAGCAAACTTGTTCATTTCTTCATATGAACCCTCTCTAGAGTTTGGGAGTTCAGTACTTGGAGCGAAGGGACTACTACACGAAGCTTTAGAAGTGAAGGACCGGTCTACAATGGTTGTATTCTTCATTCACTTAGATGTAAAGTTGTTTACATATCATTTCGTCGGATTTTCTAGTAAAGATTCTAGGGTTAGGGTTAGCTAGGACGGCAATTTTTTGAAAATGGCTTGGACGATGCCTCCCAAAACCTTGCTGCTGTGCTATGCATCCCTACATGCTCGTCGGCCTCCCTTTCGCTCAATACCTCGGAAGTTGTTACGTACAGCTAGTGCCGCTGACGCGCTTGTGGTTAAACCCACTGCCAGTGTATTGACGAGTCTTTAGAGTCCCACACAGATGTTTTCTTTGCTTCGGGCAAAACGATGTAGAGGCCCTATGGTTTTATGGTAGGGTTCGATCACATACGTGTACTTGTGCATGGATAATGTTCGGACGTATAATTCTAGTGGGCCTTGGTTTAAGCCGGATCCTAGTATTATATTGTTGGATTATTTTCGTCTCATTGTATGCGTATTCTTCGGAATACGGATGCGGGTATGTATATACGGTTGAGGGGTATTCTTGTAATTTTTTACAAGATTACTTTTAGAAGATTACACATCATCATGGTTTAGACCTTTTTGGATTAAAAGGTTATTGAGGTGGAGGATGAGGTGATTATTGCATTTTTGTGGCATGGCTAATTAGTGACCCATGGTTACTATTCTATCATGCTTAGGATTTTCGTTTGTTGTGAGATTATTTGTTGACTTGGGATATTTTTTGTTCACTCAAGATATTTTGGAGACATGGATATTCATTGGATGGCTCCATTATTTATTGAGTACACTCACAACACACAAAGATAACTAAGCCATTCTTTTTCTCTTTCTTTTGTTGCTCTCACTCTCACGCTCATGGCATCTTCTTCTTCCTCCACCCAATCCCTCCTATGTGTTGAGAAACCTTACGTGTCTTGAGACAAATTAATCCTTCATCACTCTCTACTTCTTCTACGGTATCCAGTGTAGCGATCTATGTACCCTAGTTACCTCGGATATGAGATTGGATCTCGATTCATAGACTCTCGGGTTGATCATCTTCGATGGAGGGAGACCGGAGATCAAGCTTGATCAAGGAGGCCTCTAGGAGCTTGGAAAGATGGTTCATGACCGAAGGACACGGACCATTCGGTATAACCATTCTAACTCCTTTGCTTGTTTTGTTATGTAGGGCTTATGGGTCGATCCGGGTTATCAGGTTGTTCTAGCGCCGGTTTTAGAAAAAATTTGTTCTGCAATGGCCGCGGTTTGATGGCCGGGGCGCTTGCAAAACCCAACAAATTCGACCCGCAAATTGCGGTTAAAACGAATTTTTGGCGGTTTACTGTAGAAATTATGTGTCCGGTTTGGTCTGTAGGTGCTTTACATTATGTATATGCCTATTTTATATCCTATTTTGCCCCTGATTTCCCTAGTTAAAATCTTGAGTTGTTTTACTTGGCTTTTAACGCTGTTTTTTGCGAGTTTTGAAATTTGGTTTTCGGATTTCTATGTTGTGACTTTTGGTTCCTAGTGCTCTCGCCGCTAACCCGTGGCCAATACGAAATCCAAAAACAAGAATTTTATGGAACTGGAAATCCTAAACTAAGAATCTAACCAAACACCTAAACTAGAAAGCACACAAAGATAAAAATCACAACCTTTGTAGCGTCCTCATTTGCTCCAATTGGGTTGGACTCTAGCATGCTCTCAAGAGCTCCGGGCCGCGTTTGCAAGCCGGTCCTCCTTTGCCGAACCTGATCCACCCGAGAGAACCGATCCAAGCTCCGTCTTCACCTAGTGAAGCAACCGACACTCCACGCTCGCTAGGAATGGAGAGTGTAGATGTAGGAATTTTCTACTATATTTTTCTCTCAAATCTAAGATCAAGAGAGCATCTAAAGGAGGAGGAGGAGGCAGGGAAAGATAGCCATGAGCAAGTCAAGAGAAATGAGAGAATGAATGATGAAAAGAAAAGAGTGGAATGGTTTCATTCTTTTTTACGACCATGCAAACTAAAATATCATAACCAATTAGTGAATAAACAAATGAAGCTCATTCCTCTCTACATGTCTTCAACCATGCTCAATGCTACCTCATCCTCCACCTCATTTCTTGAATATTCATAAATAAATATTTACAAATGAGGTGTCCATCTTCTAGAACAAATTCCGTATAAATACGGAATACAACCCGGTATACGTATTGAAATGCATATAGGCGTATCCTTATAAAAATACGAATAATCAAGAGAGAAAATGAATAGTGAACAATAATACTAGAACACATATATTAAATATATATATATATATATTATTAAATCAAAACTTGATTTAATAATCTGGCTTAATTCTAGGTCGCTAGTATTATCAATTGTCCGATTAAAGTCCGTGTAGCCTATACACATATTTAATCGGACACCTGTATGTACCAACATATGTCATTTATATCATATCGCCTGGACCGGGGAAACCCTCTATGTGAAACTCTAAAGACTCGTCAATACGCTGGCAGTGGGTTTAATCACAAGCACGTCAGCGACACTAGCTGCATGTAACGACTACCCACGTAATGAGCGGAAGGAAGGCCGACAAGCAAACTTATCTGTATCCCTACTGAGCCTGTCTGTGACAATCTCCATACAGTCCGATCTGTTCATCTAAGAGTATCGCATATCGAGTCTAAGGGGGTGGATAATGTCAGACCCCTAATAACGCGATATTTCGTGTCGGTGTGAAAACTATCAACCAGTGAGAAACTACTGATCCAAATCAGTAATTCTCGTCTACCTTGGCCAAGGATTTCTGGAGATGGCCACCCGTTCACAACGCGACATCAACCCCCAATACCGGGAGAGACGAATCCCCGACGATCCGCTCACTGCCTCCATATGGCTCAGAACTGTACCCAATTAAAACCTGTTTGCACGGCTCCTTTGAGCCGTGGTAGGGTAGTAATCAAAGCACAGTGGGAACTCACACAAGATAAATGACGATCTCAGGTCGACAGACTAACCTGTACTCATGTCACTAGAGAACTGCTATCTGACAATAGGTATAATACAATCTAGCATATTCCCGGCGTGTCTGTCCAGTGTAACTCATAACCCAATAAGCACCTGTAAAATATCTTAGGTGACTAACTGACACCAATGGCTTGTGAGACCGGCCACTCCCCTCGTCGAGGTCACGAAATGTATACACTAGTTTACTCCGGAGTATCGATGCCCAATCTCGATACTCTTTCGACTAGGGATATTTAAGGATATGCTTATAGACCACCCAGCTCCCACTTACATGATCGTCATTGTAATGCTGGTAGTCAAGCAAGAATCCTATGGACTCTATCAACATGTAATAGTGATCTGTAATACCACATAATACACGTACATGATGATAGAGATAAACCAGATAGCATACTATCATCTCGAGTAAGACTGTTCTACCCGCATAGGTCCTCCATAAATCATCATAATCGCCTGCCTGTGATTACAACAATTGCCTTGAGGGCACTATATCCAACAATCTCCCACTTGCACTAAAGGCTAATTATTGCGGGGTCGCATACTCACAGCCTGTATACTAATAAGTTTCGCAAAGCACGTTTGCGAAACTATCGCGTTCGAGAAATAGCCTCAGTGAGTGGATCCCCTAAAATGTTTCTATCTTTATCTCTCTATATCTCAATTTCACGGAGAAAGACTATCCCCCGAAATGAGCGATATTTGTCTTAGAATTTGTATGGATATCTGATGGGACCAAGTTCATAAATGAACTCTAAATCCAACTAACTTCTTAGACTGTATCTTCCACTGAATTTAATCAGTATCCTGCGCCATGCCTTCCTCAGTATCCACTTGGACCCTCTGTCCAACATACTATCCCTTCGAAGAGGGTAAACTTTAACTCTGACGGTCACCCTGTCATCCAGGTCACCTTCGAAGCCTGTAATGATAACCGCCTCCTAAAGGAGGTTGTCGTTACTATATACTAAGAACATTCTCTTATGTTCATAACTGCTTCCCAATGTTTCTCCAGGATTAGATTAATATATGCTTATTGCAGGTAATGCAAGAACAATAACTGTGGTATTTTACATCTCATGATTGACTTAATTGCCTAACCAAGTGATATGTCGATCATGCAAATCTTTCTCCTCATCAGTCTAGAAGACATCTCTTTAGAGAGGGTGACTCCATCACCTGCGGGTTCACCACAATGCCAGGAGTCGTTAATACTAAAACACTTTAGAATAGTGTCAAAGTACGCGAATTGTGACACTTCCCAAATCTAGATCTAAAACCATAAATCTAGTCACCAGAATCCCTTATATTTTGTCCAGATCCTATGTGGAGAAACACCTTGTGACAACCACAGTATAACCGATCGTAGTATAGGAACATCACTTCCTATCAAAGGAGTACGTCATCCAAATACCAGGACATCACTCCCTACTACCTTCTTACCAGGTCCATCTGTTGTTCTGAGGAAATCAAACTCTATAACTGTCACATCAAAAATAGATGATCTTTCTCTACTATTCTTGTTTTAGTCTATAAATAGACATAAGCTACTGGCCCACCACGGTTCCACTGCTCCTAGAGACTACAGCAACCCTCTGGCAGAGTCATATATATATGCACTTCTAAAGCTAATTAGAACAACGTTATAGTCATCCACCTGCTTGATTTCATAGTATAGGACAGCAGTGGTAGTAAGCTTGGGTCATCAAAACCTCCCTGTCACCGTCTTTGAGGAGACCAAATTACCTCTCGTGTGGCTGAGATTACACATCATATCTGCGGAGTGGCTAATGGATTGTGGAATTCAATTGAATCCTTAGGTTCTACTAAATTTTCAGTAATCGTTTGTGGTTCTGGAATCACTTCCAATTTTACCATACTCCAACTAATGTTTTCTGAAAAGAATTCATTATATTAAAATGGGTGGCGAGTCAAGAACAATATAACTATTGATCCTCCATATGGTAGAATGTTAACCCTCGTGAAAGCCCGGGATAACCAACAAACCGCCATTACTGAAACATGCCTAGAGTTTATCCGGATTCTGGTTTTAAGCATAAGCCGGACTACTCCATATACCTTAGCATAGTTAAGATATGAATCCATTCTATATCCAATATAGAAATAAATGCACTAATTTAATTGGAACCGGATTCAAAATATATGCAGCTATTTCCAGTGCATATCGACTAAATGAAAGAAGGCCATGCAGTATTACTCATCAAGGAGCGCACCCACGGATGAGTAACCTAAGAGAGAAGGAAGTTCTCAAATTACTTACGATGGAATACCTTGCATAAGTATATATACCTTTGATCACCTCGAAGAATCCTGATACTTGCAACATATGGTTCTCTACTTTATTCTTATATCTATAACTTCTCAAAATTTGGACCTTGTATTTCAACAAAATGCGTGTCTAAAACCAGAGAAGTCATAAGTAAACAGAATATAGTACGAGTACTAACACCCTTGTCCTAATGGACATTGGACAAAATACAATATTTTGTATAAGTCCTCTGAGTTTAATAACTCAAATCCTGTGCGTCGTAGGTTGAAAATTGTGTTATGGTTAAGAAAAATTACACCGTTGTTGAATGCACCTTACTTAACCATCAACTGATATAGGTAAATGTCATAAACATAATTTCAAAAAGTTATATCTCACATTGTAAAATGAACGTACAGATATATCAATTTGAAATTGGTACATAACAACGGATATTCAAAACCAAATATTTGACGTTAGGCAAAATCCACGTTATTTCCTCAAACATCACCAATTACAAAGAATTTTGATATTGAGGATCTAATCACCCAATTCCCAATATTCTAGTCCCACTCAGCATCTGTAATGCCATACAGATGTGAGAATCAAATTTGGTAAATACATACCCTGGAGACAAAAACTAATTGGGAAAGCAATTTTCAATTAACACCGCATAGTGAAACTGAAAAATGAAAATGTTACTAGGGCGAGGCCGGGTATTCCTAGTAATGCCTCTTCCATTATCCAGATTCATGACAGTAGTCGCAATTTCCCTTGCCCTCACTCCAATCCCTTTATATGTCTTTATTTCTTACCTTCTTTACACCATACTTAGGCTAATTGGTTTTCTTCTTCCCCGCCTTTCAACACCTGCCTATGGTTTGGAAGAAGGCTATCCAATAAGCGTAATAGGTGTACTCTCCTAATACTAGGAGCCCTTGCAACCTGAGAGAAGGTAAAGAGAAAAGACAACCGAATAATTTTATTCAATTTCCTCAGAACTGAAATCCATCCTCGAACCGAAACAAGTTTCTTTGAGTTTGTATGCAAGTATAAGATGGCATACCTAAGAAATTTGGATCTTTGTAGTGATATGAAGTGTTATGAAGAAATGCAAAGGGGAAGTAGGAGTGGCAAGGATATATGCAACTTTGTCATGAATCATGACAATCCAAAAGCCAAAGTGAGTAAGAAGGTTCGGTTAACTTGGTTTAGGAGTTTTAGTTTATGACCAGGTCATGGTCGCTGGCAAAGAGAGAGAGAAAAGAAACACTCAGCGTGCACTCTAACCTAGATTAAATTGGTTAATCACTTCATTTAATCAGGATGGCTCCCACTGTTTCCTTGAATTCTCCTTTAAACCCTAAAAGGAGAATTAGTCGGGATCATCTGAAAATCACCCGAGGAGTAACACCTACTCATCAGTGGGAATCGAGACCCAACTATCATCGCGTGATAACTTGATGGAAACCACTTAAGTCACCACACTTCAGAAACGTATGCGCATGCTTGGCAAGTTTCCTTTATATTTGAAACTCCCGATATGGTTTTTGCTCCAAGCTTCTTATGACCTTGACGAATGTCAACAAATCATAAGTCGCAAGTCAAGTTCTACCCATCTTTGTCCTTATTAATTTATTCCTAACCGTACTCGCCCGTGACGGATGCCAACAAGGCTATACGACTGTCCTAGATTAATGCATCTCTATGGTGCAGAAAAGTAACACGTAGCTACCACACACTATGCCTTGACGGATGCCAACAAACATAGCATGAATACTAGGCGCTACCTATCTGAAATGACGGAGGGCTACATCTGGTTTTTGGCGAAAAACCTTTAATGTAATGAACTTGATATCGTTGAAGGAACTCATGCAGTTTTGAAAAGGAGTGGTATAGGCTCCGCAATTTTAAAATGAGTGGTTTTGTTAGTCTGATCTGACCTCGAGGCCATTATTGTATAGTACAAGCTTGTATATTACATTTTGGAAGCTTGGGATATATACACGGATTTATGACAGTCTTGCTCGATATGGTAGTATGCTACTTAGTTTGTATCTATCTTAATATGTGTATGCGTTTCTTTTAACATATCGCTAATACATATTGATAGAGCCCTTAGGATCTTTGCTTGACTACCAGCGTTGTGATGGCAGTCACACTAGTGGGGGCTGGGTAGTCTACAAGCACATCCTTATATATGTCCCTAGTCGTAGGATTATCAAGACAGGGCATCAATACTCCAGAGTAGACTAGTGTATACGCTTCTCATCCCAGGAAGGGAGATGGTCTGTCCCACAGTCATCAGTACGTCGTACTGGAAATAGTATGCAGGTGCTCATTAGCTTACGAGTACACTGGACAGGACTCCTCGGGAACTGTTGGTTGGTATCATACCTATCGTCGGTTAGCAATTCCTAGGTGACATGAGTACAGCTTAGTCCGTTGACTTGACACTGCTACTTGCCTCAAGTGTGTTCCCACTATTCTTAGATTGCTACCCTACCACGGCTCTATTGAGTCGTTCAAACATGTAGCAGTTGGGTGCAGTCCTGAAGCACTTGGAGGAAGTGGGGGTTAGATAGGATTCGTCTCTCCCGGTATTGGGGGTTGATGTCGCGCTGTGTTTGGAACGCCATTACACAAAGTCCCTGTCCAGGGCAAGTGAGATTTACTGGTAGGTACTCCAGTAGTTTCTCAGGGTGTTTTGGACTGTACTCCGACACGACTTATACCGCTATTAGGGGTCTGATACTTGCCGCCCCCTTAGGCCCGATATACGACACTCTTAGACGAACAGACCGGACTGTACGGAGATTGTCACATTCAGACTTAGTAGGAGTTCGGATGGGTTTTCCTCATCGGACTTCTTATCGACATCTACCTGGGGACCGTTACGTACAACTAGAACCGCTTGCGGCCTGTGGTTAAACCCACTGCCAGCGTAGTGTAGAGTCTTTAGAGTCCCACACAAAAGGTTTTCCACCTTTGGGCGAAATGATGTATAGGCCGTATGGTTTTACGACAGGGTTCGTTCACATACGTGTACTGTAAGTGCACGGCGGCGCCCCTGCCGTCAATCCGACGGCCAAATGCGGAAGCGGAGATAAACTTTAATTTTTCTTGAACTGGCAAACCGCCGCGCACTAATACCCGGATCGAACCATTAACTAGTCCTAGCTAACTACAAGATAGGGAATAGAGATATACCGACTGATCCGAGTCCCCCGGTCTTCTCGTCATCGTCCCGATCTCTCCCGGAAGCTCCGGTCCTCACCTCGTCCCCGGAAGTGCACCACATCGCCTACTTCTTTTACGGGCTCCCACCTCAATGCCGAGGCAACTCGGGCACGAAGCTGGCTAGTCGACGTGCCCAAGGTTTGCTGTAGAATGTCTAGTGAAGAAGTCTCATTTTGGGGTTTGTGGAATTGCCTTTTGTGGAGGAATGGAACTTGGGGCTTTTTGGATTGAACTTGTGGGATTTTTGCAACTTGAAATGAGCCAAACATCCCCACCAAAAATTTGGGACAGCCCCCACAATGCTTAGGCCGGCCATGAGAGGTGAGGGAGGGGAAAGAAATGAGAGAGCCCTCCAAAAAGGAGAGAGTGTGAAGGCTATATTGCAAAAAGGAAATCATGAAAAAATATGGTCACAATCACACCCACTCTCAACTACTCCAACAACCTCATCATCAACAACCATGATGACAAACTATAATTAACACTCCACTACAACTATCACCTCACAAAGTCAAGCAATGATAGAAGAAGAAGTCAAGGTCAAAGAATGGTGCACCATCATGATACAGGAATATGCAAAGACCCCCTCCACAAAAGCTTATTTGCAACAATGCAAATAAGCCCTCCTCCACCAATCTTCGGCCAATTAATGATACAAAGAAAATTGGCCGAAACGAAAAGCAAACTGGCAACTCCAGAAAACTGGTCCCGTAATAAATTACAGGAAAACCCCGATACTGTGCATACACACTCGCATTTGTATTCCGACCGAAATACAAATGCAATGAGACAAAGTCTACACTATACTATACTAGGATCCGGCTTAAACCAAAGCCGGCTAGTAATATCCGTTCGATCCTGATCCGTGCAATACCGCACGTATCTGATCAAACCCTGCCATATATCCATACGGCCTATAGTATAAACTGTCCGGTCCTGATCCGTGCAATCCCGCACGTTTCTGATCGGACCTTGCCATATCTCCATACGGCCTCTACAACTTTTCGCCCGAAAGCTGAGTAACTGAATGTGGGGGACTCTAAAGACTCGTCAACACCTTGGTTGTGGATTTAACCACTAGCACGTCAGAGGTATAAGCCAATACGTAACGGGCTACCAGGTATTGACTAAAAGGGACGTCTGTGAGCGAACCCAGCCTGACAACCCTACTGAGCCTGTCAGTGACAATATCTGTACAGTCCGGTCCGTTCGTCTATGAGCATCGCATGGCGGGCCTAGGGGGTTGGTAAAAGTCAGACCCCCAAAAGCGGTACAAGTCGTGTCGGAGTGTAGCCCAGAACACCCTGAGATACTACTGGAATACCTACCAGTAAATCTCCTTGCCTCGGCCGAGGGCTTCGTGTAATGGCTCACCTAGACACAGCACGACCTCACCCCCAATACCGGGAGAGACGAACCCCTGAAGATACGCTCACTGCCTCCATGTGGCTCGGGACTGTACCCAACTAAAACCTGTTTGCACGACTCCTTTGAGCCGTGGTAGGGTAGTAATCAAAGTACAGTGGGAACTCACACGAGACAAATGATGATCCCCAGGTCGATGAACTAACCTGCACACATGTCACCAGGGAACTGCCATCTGACGTCTGGTATATGACCAACTAGCATGTTCCCGGCGAGTCCTGTCCGGTGTACTCATAACCCAATGAGCACCTGTATACATCTTAGGTGATCCAACTGACACCAGTGGCTTGTGAGACTGGCCACCGCCCCTCGTCGGGGTCTCGACTGTATACACTAGCCTACTCTGGAGTATCGATGCCCTGTCTCGAAACTCGCACGACTAGGGACCATTTAAGGATATGCTTATAGACTGCCAGCTCCCACGTATATGATCGCCCTAATACTGCTGGTGGTCAAGCAAGAAGCCTAGGGGCTCTATCAACGTGTAATAGCGACTTGTCAGGTCACCTAAAGCAGTACACGATGATAAAGGTAAACCAGATAGCATATTATCATCTCGAGTAAGACTGTCCTATCGGGATAGGTCCTCCATCAACCATTGTAATCACGTGCCTGTGATCGAATAATTGAATCTGAGGGCACTATCTCCAACAATCTCCCACTTGCACTCAAGGCTAATTATTGCGATGTCGCATACTCACAGCATGTGTGATACCGAACACCCAACTCCTCTATTAGTCAATCTCACAAAGCTCGCTTGCGAAACTATTGCGTTCGAGTAATAGCCTTAGTGAGTGGATCCGCCTTGATGTCTCTTTCTATGTCTCCCTATATCTCAAGTTCGTGGAGAAACCCATCTCCCGAAATGAGCAATACATGTCTTAGATTGTGTCTGGATGTCTGATGGGACATAGCTCATAAATGAACTCCAAATCCAAACTTCTTAGACTGTATCGTCAACTGAACTTAATCAGTATCCTGCGCCATGCCTCCCTCAGTATTGCTTTGGATCACCTGTCCAAAATACTGCCCCTCGTCAGAAAGAAAACTATAACTCTGACAACCTCCTTGTCGCCCATTTCACCTTGGAAGCCTGGAATGATAACTGTCTCCCGAATGAGGCTGTCGTTATCATATCCCTAGAACATCCACTTATGTTCTAAAACTCCTTCCGACTGTTTCTCCAGGATTGGATCAATGTCAACTTATTGCATCTAGTGCAAGAACAACATCTGGTGTGGTACTTGACATCTCATGATTGACTCAATTGCCTAAGCAAGTGATCTGTCAATCATGCACATCCCTCTCTACTTTAGTCTGTAAGACACCTTTAGAGAGGGTGACTCCGTCACCTGCAGGTACACCACCGTGCCAGGAGTCGTCCATTCTAAATACTCTTAGAATGCTGTCTAAGTTCCCTGATTGGGAAACCACCCAAGTCTAGATCTAAAACCATAGATCTAGTAACCAATATGTCTTATATAATGTCCAAGTCCCATGTGGAGAAACCACTGTGTGACGACCAAAGTATAACCGATCGTAGTATAGGAATATCACTTCCTACTCTGTGTATGTCATCCAAATACCATGACATCACACCCTACTACCTTTTCAACAGATCCATCCCCTATTCTGATGAAGTCAAACCTATGACTGTCATGTCAGAAATAGATGATCTATCTCCTCTATATCTGCTTTAGTCTATAAATAGACATAAGCTACCTGTCCACCAATGCTTCCGCTGCTCCAACTGACTACGACAACCCTCTGGCAGAGTCATATACACGTACACTTCTAAAACAAGTTTAGAACGACGCTATACTCATCCTCCTGCCGGGTCTCACAGTCTGGAACAACAGCAATGGCAAGTGTGGGTAAACAAGAACCTCCCTACCACCGTCCTTGAGGCTATCGGAGTACCTCTCGGGTGCCTGAGGTTACCCACCTTATCTGTGGAGTGGCCAATTGAATGTCAAACCAGATTGAATTTTTAGGTTCCTTATCAAATCTTCAGTAATCCTTTGTGGTTCTGGAATTACTTCCAGTTCTACCATACTCCCACTACTGTTTTCTGAAAAAATCCATTTTAAATAAAACTGTGGCGAGTCTAGAACAATATCTCTATTGATCTTCCAGATGGTAGAAAGTCAACCCTCGTCATAGCCTAGGTCAACCCACAAACTGCCATTACAGAAACGTACCTTGAGTTGTCCAGTGTCTGGTTTTAATCATAAGCTGGACAACTCCCCGTAGCTTAACAACGTTAAGATATGAACTGTTCTATATCCAATATAGAACCAGAGGCACTGATTTAATTGAACCAGATTCAAATCATGCAGCTGTCTCCAGTGCATGTCAACTAAATGGAACGAGGCTGATCAGCGTTACACAACTTAGGAATGCTTCCAATTATGAATAACTTGAAAGAGAAGCAAGATCTCTTAATCATTACTATCAACTGAATACCATACACAAGTATCTACATCTTCTATCACTTTGAAGAATCCCGATACTTGCGATACCTGGTTCTTTACTTTATTCAAATACCTATAACTTCTCAAAAATTCGGACCCTGTGTTTCGAAGAAACACCTGTCTAAAAGCTAGAGAAGTCATAAGTAAGCCGAATATAGTACAAGGACCAACCCCTCTGTCCTGATGGACCCTGGACAACATACAATAGTCTGTATAAGTCCCATGAGTCTGATAACTCATTCAGTGTGTGTCGTAGGTTGAAAACTGTACCTTTGGTTATGAAGAATTACACCGCTGTTCAATGCTCCTTACCTAACCATCCACTGATATAGGTAAATGTCGTAGACATAATTTCAGAAGGGTATATCTCACTCTAAAAAAATAGACGTACAGATATATCGATTTGAAATTGGTGCATAACAACGGATATTCAAAACCAAATATTTGCCGACCGGCAAACAGCCCAGGTGATTTCCTCAAATATCAACGATTCCAACGAATCCCGATATAATGAGGATGATCACATAATTCCCAACAACATACTCCCACTCATCATCTGTAAAACTATACAGATGTGAGAATCATACTTGGTAAATACATACCCTGGAGCAAGTGTCTAACTGGGAAATCGGTTTTCCTTTAACAGTACACAGTGAAACTGAAATATTGAAATGTTTCGATGGGGTATCCTGGTATTCCTAGTAATGCCTCTTCCATTATCCAGATTCACAACTGTAACCGTATAATTCTTTGCCACCTCTCCAAATCCCTTTATATGTCTTTAGTCATTACCTTCTGCACACCCCTTAGGCCAAATGGTTTTCTTCCTTCCCTACCGTTCGGCACCAGCCTATGGTTTGGAAGAAGACTATCCAATAAGCATAATGGGTGTATTGTCCTAATCCTAGGAGCATTCGCAACGCGAGAGAAGGTGAAGATAAAAGACAACCGAATAAACCTTATTCCTATTTCTCCTGAACCAGAATCCATCCCCGAACTGGAACAAGTTCCTTTCGAGTTCGTATATAACCATACGATGGAATATCCAATAAACTGTGGATCTTCGTAGTGATACGGAGTGTCCTGGAGAAATACAAAGGTGATTTAGGATTGGCGAAGAAATATTTGGTAAGGTCGTGAATAGCAGTCGCAGTTTACTTTGCCCTTTTACTAATCCCTTGCTTTGTCTTGATTTAATACCTTCTGTACACCATCGTTAGGCTAATTGGTTTTCTTCATTCCCTACCGGTCGGCACCAGCCTAAGGTTTGGAAGAAGACTATCCAATTTGCGTAATAGGTGTACTATCTCCTAAACCAAGTAGTACTCGCAATCTGAGAGAGAAGGTAAAAGGAAAAGACAACTGAATAGTCCTATCCGTTTTCTCCAGAACCGGAAACCATCCTCGAATAAATTCCTTCGGGTTCGTATCTAACCATACGATGGTTTTGTCCAATGGAAGTGGACGTTCGTAGTAATACGGGGTGTCCTGGAGAAAGGGTAAAAGTAGGAGTGGCAATGAGGTTTGCAACTCTGACAATCCAAAAGCCAGTTTTAAGAAGGTTCGGTCAACTTGGTCACTGAGTCATAATCTTAGGGTCGGGTCAATGGTCGCTGCCAAAGAGAGAGAGAAAAGAAACACTCAGCGTGCACTCTAACCTAGATTAGAATGGTTACCAATTTATCTAATCTGGAAACCTCCCACTGTACCGTCAAATTCTCCTGCAAACCTGAAAGAAGAATTAGTCGGGATCACCCGAGGAGTAAACTAACTCATCAGTGGGAATCGGGATCCAACTATCATCGCATGATAACGTGACGGAATCCGCTCACGCTATCACAATCCAGAAGGTATGCGCATATCTGGCAAGTTTCAGATCTTTTGAAACTCCCGATGTGATTTTTACCCCATGCTCTTATGACCTTGACTAAGGCCAACAAATCATAAGTCACATGTCAAGTTCTACCCGTCATTATCCAGGTTGATTTGAACCCACCCTTACAAGCCCTTGACTAGGGCCAACAAGGCTATACGACTGTCCCAAACCAACGCATCTATCTATACAGCATATGAACACCCAATAGCTACCAAACACTGTGCCTTGACTATGGCCAACAAACACAGCTTGAATACTATTGACTATCCATATGAAATGACGGAGGGCTACGAATAGTTTCTGGCGAAAACCTTTAACGTAAAGAACTTGATATCATTGAAGGAACTTTATAGCTTTTAAAAATATAGTGACGAAAACCTTTGCTAAAGAGGTCACTCCCGGTGAAGGGATCTCGGCTCTTTCCCCGTAGAATGAGGTGCAGGATATTCCAACTGAATACCACGGTGCAAAGCAAAAGTAATCGGCTATAGTGAAGTTAATGCCCTGACACAAAATTCTGTCCAAGGGGTCACTCCCGGTGAAGGGATCTCGGCCCTTGCCTCGTCGACTGAGGAGCAGGATATTCCAACTGAATACCACGATGCAAAACAAAAGAGAACGTCCTTGCAATAACAACTTTTTGAAAAGTGTCCCAACAACATCAGATTAGGTTTGTTTTTAACTTGCATTGATCCGAATCAATGCAGTCCCATCAATTGATCACACCACAAAGAACGAAAATAATATGACGTACGTATATGCCATCAGCATTCGCCACTCGGTCCCGTCATTACCCATTAGGTTAGCTAACTAACGACAGAGCGGGGACTGGACTAGCGCGGATGTAAAACATATACAACATCTACTAATATATATACCAATATATTATATTCGCTCAAGGCATGATAAAAAATGCAACATCACAGAAAATGTACAGCATCACAGAACAATACAGATATCTGGGATCCCCGGGTTTCATAGAGCCACTACTGAAACCCGACGTTCCCCTGGTCGTGTGGATAGCCTGTGCAATGAAATCCTAGACCCCTACGGGCGCGGCAAGTTACCCGCCAAAACCTGAAGCGAGGCAGCCCCCTTCAGTACCGTGAATGGACCACCTAGCACTTCACGGAATCCGGTAACTTGGGCACCCCTCCTGGGTCAACCTGTACCCCCTACGAGTGCGGCGAATAGCCCGCCAATCCTAGAGTGAAGCCCCCTCCGTCTCAATGCCATGAGATGCGGGCTTGTTGCCCTCTAGAAACCGGCTATCCGTGCACCCCGTCACGGGGTAATCCTAGTACAGAAAGTAAAATATACATACAACGGGTACATCGACCGCAACCTGGCCGTGCCCCAAAATAATAATACAAACAGGCAGTGACGGCAGTCCACATGTCGGACGCTCGCCCCGCAATATCAAATGTACATGATACAAACACAACTGTACTAGCTTTGCATCCAGGCTATCCCCCATGACCGATCCGCAACATCACAGCAAAAACAGAACATCAACGTGAAAGTCACGTTCGCAATTCCGTCTAACCGGGCTATAGCAGTTAGACCGGATTTACCGATCGAGTGACATTCACGGTCGCAGATATAATGTAAATACTGTGAAATAATGTGTTTAAAATATCCGATCGATCAAACTTTAACAAGTGGGCCCCCAAGTACTACTGTAGCACATCAAGAAATTCTGGGCCCAAAATTAATATTCCAAAACCCATATTTTAAGCCCACAAAGACACTGTAGAAATTTGGTGCAGGGATCTCCACAGTGCGCGGCGGAACCGCGGCCCAAAGGGGGGTTTGGCCGCGGTTCCGCGCCTCCACTGTCGATTCACCCTGTCGAATTTCTACAGTAGCCTAGTGGTCTCCAGTACATCAATTTTATACAACCTGAAAAATTTTTGGAGACCAAAAAATTTCAACAGAAAACTGTCGATTGGAAAAACACGGTTTTGGAACTTTTTGATCGATCGGAAATGCAAACACATTAAACCAAGCTAGACTAAGTTAATGGCGAGGCTCTGATACCACGGTAAGTGCACGGCGGCGCCCCGGCCGTCAATCCGACGGCCAAATGCGGAAGCGGTGATAAACTTTAATTTTTCTTGAACTGGCAAACCGCCGCGCACTAATACCCGGATCGAACCATTAACTAGTCCTAGCTAACTACAAGATAGGGAATAGAGATATACCGACTGATCCGAGTCCTCCGGTCTTCTCGTCATCGTCCCGATCTCTCGCGGAAGCTCCGGTCCTCACCTCGTCGCCGGAAGTGCACCACATCGCCTACTTCTTTTACGGGCTCCCACCTCAATGCCGAGGCAACTCGGGCACGAAGCTGGCTAGTCGACGTGCCCAAGGTTTGCTGTAGAATGTCTAGTGAAGAAGTCTCATTTTGGGGTTTGTGGAATTGCCTTTTGTGGAGGAATGGAACTTGGGGCTTTTTGGATTGAACTTGTGGGATTTTTGCAACATGAAATGAGCCAAACATCCCCACCAAAAATTTGGGACAGCCCCCACAATGCTTAGGCCGGCCATGAGAGGTGAGGGAGGGGAAAGAAATGAGAGAGCCCTCCAAAAAGGAGAGAGTGGGAAGGCTATATTGCAAAAAGGAAATCATGAAAAAATATGGTCACAATCACACCCACTCTCAACTACTCCAACAACCTCATCATCAACAACCATGATGACAAACTATAACCAACACTCCACTACAACTATCACCTCACAAAGTCAAGCAATGATAGAAGAAGAAGTCAAGGTCAAAGAATGGTGCACCATCATGATACAAGAATATGCAAAGACCCACTGCACAAAAGCTTATTTGCAACAATGCAAATAAGCCCTCCTCCACCAATCTTCGGCTAATGAATGATACAAAGAAAATTGGCCGAAACGAAAAGCAAACTGGCAACTCCAGAAAACTGGTCCCGTAATAAATTACAGGAAAACCCCGATACTGTGCATACACACCCGCATTGTATTCCGACCGAAATACAAATGCAAGGAGACAAAGTCTACACTGTACTATACTAGGATCCGGCTTAAACCAAAGCCGGCTAGTAATATCCGTTCGATCCTGATCCGTGCAATACCGCACGTATCTGATCGAACCCTGCCATATATCCATACGGCCTATAGTACAAACTGTCCGCTCCTGATCCGTGCAATCCCGCACGTTTCTGATCGGACCTTGCCATATCTCCATACGGCCTCTACAACTTTTCGCCCGAAAGCTGAGTAACTGAATGTGGGGGACTCTAAAGACTCGTCAACACCTTGGTTGTGGATTTAACCACTAGCACGTCAGAGGTATAAGCCAATACGTAACGGGCTACCAGGTATTGACTAAAAGGGATGTCTGTGAGCGATCCCAGCCTGACAACCCTACTGAGCCTGTCAGTGACAATATCCGTACAGTCCGGTCCGTTCGTCTATGAGAATCGCATGGCGGGCCTAGGGGGTTGGTAAAAGTCAGACCCCCAAAAGCGGTACAAGTCGTGTCGGAGTATAGCCCAGAACACCCTGAGATACTACTGGAATACCTACCAGTAAATCTCCTTGCCTCGGCCGAGGGCTTCGTGTAATGGCTCTCCTAGACACAGCACGACCTCACCCCCAATACCGGGAGAGACGAACCCCTGAAGATACGCTCACTGCCTCCATGTGGCTCGGGACTGTACCCAACTAAAACCTGTTTGCACGACTCCTTTGAGCCGTGGTAGGGTAGTAATCAAAGTACAGTGGGAACTCACACGAGACAAATGACGATCCCCAGGTCGATGAACTAACCTGCACACATGTCACCAGGGAACTGCCATCTGACGTCTGGTATATGACCAACTAGCATGTTCCGGGCGAGTCCTGTCCGGTGTACTCATAACCCAATGAGCACCTGTATACATCTTAGGTGATCCAACTGACACCAGTGGCTTGTGAGACCGGCCACCGCCCCTCGTCGGGGTCTCGACTGTATACATTAGCCTAATCTGGAGTATCGATGCCCTGTCTCGAAACTCAAACGACTAGGGACCATTTAAGGATATGCTTATAGACTGCCAGCTCCCACGTATATGATCGCCCTCATACTTCTGGTGGTCAAGCAAGAATCCTAGGGGCTCTATCAACGTGTAATAGCGACTTGTCAGGTCACCTAAAGCAGTACACGATGATAAAGGTAAACCAGATAGCATACTATCATCTCGAGTAAGACTGTCCTATCGGGATAGGTCCTCCATCAACCATTGTAATCACGTGCCTGTGATCGAATAATTGAATCTGAGGGCACTATCTCCAACAACTTGTGCGTGTTTAGTGTTAAGGCGGTTGATACTAGTGGGTTTTGGTTTAAGCCGAATCCTAGTATTAGATTTTGGGTTGGTTTAGTCTCATAGTATTCGTGTTTCTCGGAACACGGATGCGGGTATGTATATACGGATGATAGGGGTAGAGAAGGAGACACCTCATTAGGGTTTTGACCATTGACTTGATTAAAACCTTTATGAGGTGGAGGAAATTGTTTACTAATTTTTATTAAAGATAATTGTGTCATGGCTAATTGGTTTGATGATTTGAGTTTGTTGACGATGGTTGACTTAGATATTTTTTTGAGCACAAGATATTTTTCTTAGCATTAATTGTGACATGATAATGGTCAAATCAAAGTAGCCATCAAAATTATCCTAATAAAACTAAGTTTTCTCTTTCCTCAAAAGAGAGCTCTCTTCATTATTCTCATACTCACACTCTCTCATGGTTCTCTCCTTCTTTCTCTCTCAAACCCTAGTGTATCATGAGTTGAGAATCAAGGGTTATTGAGAAGTAACCAACATCCTTCTCTACTCACTCTAGGCTACTTAGTTTAGCACACCAAGTTCCCTAGTCACCTCATTTTATAGGATAGAGCTCAAGGTAGAGACCTTCGGATGGATCATCTTTTATATGGAGAAGCCGGTGAAGAAGCACCATCCATAACCACTCTAAGAAGCTCACAACAAGGAGAAGCACAACAAGGAGAAGAAGGACTTGAAGCTTGTGGTATAATCTTCTAATATAGTAGTTACAACTCCTAGTTAGTTTGTTAGTTAGAGTTTAGCAAAGATCATTATGCATAGTCAATGTTACCTTGTAAGAAAATTTTGATTTTTACCTATTCCGCTTCCCCGTTAACTAGCGGGGTGAGTGACATTGACTTACAGTGATATCAGAGCTTAGCTAAACCATAACTAACATGTTAGCAAAGTCTTTAGAACTTCGATCACGGAAAAATCCCGAAAACACGATACAAATTTTGCACTTTCTGTCGATTTTAAAATCTGGTCTAAAAATATTTTCAGAGACCTGAAAAATACGTGCAGGCTTTTTATAGATCACTGAAGAAATTTGGGTACCTAACTCGACTAGACCACCATGGAACCGCGGCCGAACCATGCATTCTGCCGCCGTTCCACGGCCGAGTCAACTCCGAGTTGGTCCAAATTTCCTCTGGTGGTCTACTGTGTTGTTTTGTGTTTTCTAGGATATTTTGTTTCTGCTCAGGAATTTTTGTATACGGGAATGTACTGAGAGTAGATTAAAATGTGGTTATTGATCGAAATTCTATGAACTTTGGCTAATCGAATTATATCTGTGATGTGTTATATGTACTGAACGTCTGCTAATCGCTGTACATCGATTAGTGGGGGTTGCACATATCTGTGATCTGTGATTTTGGTTTGTGTATATGAACTTGTTGGATCGTCGTGATGAATAGCCGGGGATGTGAGATGAGGGTTTTCATTCATTCATTCGATGCAAAAATTTTAAAGTGATGTAATATTATTTTTGCGTGGTACATCCGGGTTAAGATTGTAGCCACCGTTGTATTATTTCTTTTAATGTTTTTGATCCTACGATAGACCCAAGGTGGGGTGCATAAACTACCGGGTACTTTGAAGTGCCGAGTGGCCTACTCACTTTGTTGAGGGAGGTTGCTTCACTTCCGGTATTTGGCGGGTGGTTTGTCGCACCCGTAGGGGTCTAGGGTAGGGTTTGGCTATTCATCGCGACCGTGTAATCCGTCTTTCGTTGCAGGCTTTAACGAAACGCGGATTTTTAGTTTATCCAATGTGTTCATCTGTGATCTGGAATGCCTATCATTGCGTCTGACGAATGTATATTTCTATATATGATATCTAGTAGACGTTTCTTATGTTTTTCATCCACGCCAACCCCCGCTCTGTCGTTTGTTAAGTAACCTATCGGGTGATGACGGGGCCCCGTGGCGAATGCGGATAGCATAAGCGTACGTTTTATTTTCGTTGTTTTCTGCAATGGTAGGATTATTTAATGGGACTGCATTAAAATAATGCTAAGCAAACAAACCAAAGTTGAATCGTTGGAACAATTTCAAAACCACTCGGTTTTTTCAAAATAGCAAAACTTTTAAAATGCGGAGCATAAACCACTCCTTTTAAAAGCTATCAGGTTCCTTCGATTATATCAAGTTAACTACGTTCACGGTTTTGCCAAAACCATTCTTAGCCCTCCATCATTTCAGTTAAATATTCAGTATTATTCAAGTTATGTATTTTGACCTTCGCCAAGGCATATTGATTGGTAGCTGCTGAATATTTATCTGTAGCATAGATAGATGTGTTGGTTTGGGACAGTCGTACTGCTATTTTGGTCTTCGTCTAGGGTATGTACGGGTGGGTTCAAATTAACCTGGATAATGATGGGTAGAACTTGACATGTGACTTATGATATGTTGTCCTTCGTCAAGGACATTAGAGCATGGGGCAAAAATTCATATCGGGAGTTTCTAAAGAAACTGAAACTTACTAGTTTTGCATACCATTTAGAGTGTGATAATTTTGGTAGGATTCCTTCAACTTAATCACACGATGATATTTGGATCCCGATCCTACTGTGAGTATATGCTACTCCTCGGGAGATTTTTTCACTTAACGATCAATGCTATAAACCAAGTAGGTGTCTAGAAAGGTGTTAGCGGGGCTACGCCCCTAGGGAAAAGAGATTATTTAATTAAGTAACTTCGCGAAAGCGTCGTAAAATCTCCCTCAAAGTACCGACACTGGCCTTGCTGAACGGTTAAGCAAGTATTGTACGGTGAGATTAATACTCACTAATTCTTCTTTTATAGTTTAAGGAAGGATTCGAGAAACAGTGGGAGCCAACCTTTTTAGATAAACAACAAACCACTCTAAACTTGCAAGAGCATCATGCTAAAATGTTTCTTCTCTCTCTCCTAATTGCAGCGACCAAACATGACGGGCCTTAAGTTACTATTAGATAAAAATATATTAACAGGGCCAAACTATAAAGATTGGTTCATGAATGTCAAGATAGCAATCAATTATGACAAGTTGCGGTATGTCCTTACTACTAAAGCCCCTGCCGTCCCAGGTCCAGAATCCAGTGTCGCGGATAAGGAAATCCGCAAGACCTGGGAGATTGACTGCACGAAGGCCAAGTGCCTCGTGCTGGCCTCCATGGATAATGAACACCAAAGGCGGCACGACAATATGGACCTTGAATCCATATTCCTCTATACCAAGGAATTATATGGAGAGCAATCTCGTATCGCAAGATACGAGACCTCGAAGAAATTATTTCAGGCGAGGTTGGACGTCGGATCATCTGTAGGGGACCACGTCCCTAAGATGATTGACTACATTGAGGAGCTCACGGACCTCGGGACCACGTTAGAGAACGAGCTGTATACAGACTTGATTTTCCAGTCCCTTCCTTCTACTTACGCATAGTTTATCTTGAATTTTAATATTCAAGGTAAAGAAGTTGAACTTCCGGAACTCCTCAACATGTTGAGGAGTGAAGAGGGCACCCTGAAGAAAGCCAGGGAAATACCCACTCTGTTTTTTGGTGGAGCTTCCTCTTCTAGGTCCAAGGCGAAAGCCAAAGGAAAGAAGAAGAAGGCCTCCACCAAACCGAGAGGAGGTGTTAGTAAGGTGCAAGCCAAGGGAAAGGTAAAAGTGGCAGGGCCGACAGTAAGAAAGGAAGAATGCTTCTACTGTCACAAGAAGGGCCATTGGAAGAAAGATTACAAGGCTTGGAAGGCCATGAACCAGGACCCGAGGCAAGTTGTCACTTCGGCTTCAGGTGTGTTTGTAATTGAAAACTGTCTGTCAATCAACTATACTTGCTGGCTATTGGATACTGGATCTGTTTGTGTATATGCCCTAGGGGCCATTATTGTATCATACTAGTTTGTATATTACTTAATGGAAGCTTGGGATATTCACAGTTATATTAACAGTCTTGCTTAACATAGTAGTAAGCTACTTGGTTTATATCTATCTTAATATGTTGGCATATCGCGAATACATATTGATAGAGCCCATAGGATCTTGCTTGACTACCAGCGTTGTGATGGCAGTCACACTAGTAGTGGCTGGGTAGTCTACAAACACATCCTTTTTCAGGTCCCTAGTCGTTGGATTATAGAGACAGGGCATCGATACTCCGGAGCAGACTAGTGTGTACGCTTCTCATCCCAGTTGGGGAGATAGTCTGTCCCACAGCCATCAGTACGTTGTACTGGAGATAGTATACAGGTGCTCGTTGGATTACGGGTACACCAGACAGGACTCGCAGGGAACTGTTGGTTGGTATTATACCCGTCGTCAGTTAACAGTTCCCAGGTGACATGAGTACAGCATAGTCCGCAGACTTGAGACTGCTGATTCGTCTCGAGTGTGTTCCCACTGTTCTTAGATTGCTACCCTACCACGGCTCAAAGGAGTCGTGCAAACAGGTAGCAGTTGGGTGCAGTCCCAAAGCACTTGGAGGCAGTGGCGATTAGATAGGATTCGTCTCTCCCGGTATTTGGAGTTGATATCGCGCTGTGTTTGGAGAGCCATTACGTAAAGTCCCTGGACAGGGCAAACGAGATTTACTGGTAGGATTTCCAGTAGCTTCTCAAGGTGTAATGGGCTTCACTCCGACATGACTTATACCGCTTTTAGGGGACTGACGCTTGCCGCTCCCTAGGCCCGATATGCGATAGCCCTAGACGAACAGATCGGACTGTACGGAGATTGTCACATCAGGCTCAGTAGGAGTTCGGATGGGTTTCCTCATCGGCCTTCTTATCGACATCAACCTGGGGACCGTTACGTACAGCTAGTACCACTTGCGGGCTGTGGTTAAACCCACTGCCAGCGTAGTGTCGAGTCATTAGAGTCTCACACAGAGAGTTTCCTTGCTTCAGGCGAAACGATATAGAGGTCGTATGGTTTTACGACAGGGTTCGGACACATACGTGTATTTATGCACGCACGATGTTCGGACAGATTTTACTAGCAGGCTTTAGTTTAAGCCAGATTCTAGTATTGGATTATTGGATTTATATAGTCTCAGTATTTTCGTGTTTTCACGGATGGAGGGGCATTCTCCTAATTAGTCGAGAAGCTTCTAGAAAAAAGATGAGGTGGAGAGCTTAGGTGTTATCTGCATTAAATGGATTAGTGTCTCATAAGATGATTCATTGTATGTATTAAATGAAGCATGGTTGTAAATATCACATAATGATTTATTTGATATTCTTTATGCTTCATCATATATATAAATGAGACATAATTCATTATCATTCTCACTTTCACATTCTCTCTCCTCAAGCTCTCTCACTTCAAAGACCTAACCCTAATCCTCTCATGTGTTGAGATCCTAGGGTTAGCAAGACTAATAGATCCCTAATCCTCTTCTATATCCTCTAGGTTACTTTGATTAGCACTCAAAGCTACCTAGTTACCTCAAGTGAGATGTTAAAGCTTGGAGAAGGATCTCTCGGGTAGATCTTCTATCACATCGAGGAAGCCGACGAGGAAGTGAGCTACAAGAACACGAAGGACTTGAATCTTTAGGTGTAATCATCTATCATAGTAGTTGTAACGCTTCGAAATTCGTTTAGGTTAATTTCGTGTTAGTTGGCATTGATGTGTGTTTTTAATAAAAACCCGTAAAACCTATTTCTTTTGTAAACTAGTTCTAATTGTGATGAGAGGTGTTTTTATATATATTTAGGGTTTATTAATTATAATTTAGTTTGTGTTCACCTTGATTAGAGTTTTTCCTTAATTATCTTCCTAAGCTAGGTTTTGTGTACACATGCACACTTTATCTTTTTTGTAACCTAAGCTAAGTGTTAGTGTAACCATTTCATTCCTTCATGCATGGCTTATTTTCCCCACTAAATCAATTTAAACCCTTTTAATTTTAAAATTTAAATGAGGGAATGGGAGGTATGGTGGTTAGGTGAGATTGGCTTGACTTTTTGACTATTCTCTCTCTCTCTTTTCTCTCTCCCTCTCTTTCTGAATTCCTGCAGAGTATGCAGCAGCAACAACAACATTTCATCATCTTTCTCTTCTTCTTTCACTTCTCTTTGAATTCTTATACAAACCCTACACTAAAACCCATATCCCTTCATACAAAAACCTTGGAAAATGGCTTCTTTGTGGACTTTGGAGGCATGTCGGTGCATGTGAGGGCAAGGGCTGGAAAATTGAGTTCCCTAGGATCTTTTGAAGGTATCAAAACTCACCCATATCACTGTCACGACCCGAAAGGTACGGAACATGACCGACACTTAAATTATGAAACGTCTCGAGGCATACGTAATCTAAGTAAGCCAAAACCCAGAAATCAAAACCAAGCAGAGTAGAGTGAAGGAAAAAACAATTTAAAACAAGTAGTTTTAATTAACATAGGCCGAAGTATGATGTTTTAAAAATCCCAAGTATTTTCTAAAAATTTCGGCAGTCTCCTTTGTAAATACAGGCCCCAAACAGGATACAACATGAATAGTATACGAAATGAATAAAAAGGCATCCCCAAGCGGGAGCTAGCTCTTCGTCAATCGACGGTCACAACCACGCAAGCAATATAATATACAACGCCGAAGGGCGAGGATCAAAACTCAAAACAAAACTCAAATCAGTATGAAAACCATAATAATACAACGCGCGACTCTAAGGTCGAAAGAATAACAGGCCTGGTTTTCTATCTCTCTCAAATATACAATCTTCTTGATGGAGTTTCTAGATACAACTGAAATAGTAAATAAACAATGGTGGTCCTGATGCAAAGAACCCACCTACCAAGGCAATCACCCGGAAGGAACAGTGTGCCAATAAAGCCGCAACGAAACCTGTACGGCAAAACCTGCAAGGAACTGTGGCACAACGGGGGTGAGTTGCCAATTCGTGAGTAGAAAACATCTACAAGTAGAAATCGCATGCATAACGCTATCCTAGGTCATATCATGTAATATCCTCAAAAAATCCTGGTCCAGATATTCATAGTGTAATACTACATGCTCGTGTTAGAGCCATAGATAGCAACATATCAGATATATGATGTATGAATGCGTTACGAATTTAAACAGAATATATCATGAATGAAACAACTGTTTTCTTTAATCAATGAGATTTCTATATATATATATATATATATATATATATAATAATCAAGTATCATCAATGAATGCAACATAGAAATCAGTGTCAAGCATCGACACAAAACATAAGTCTCAGTATCTCAATATCAAATCTCAATATCTCAGGCGTCTGTATCATCTGCTGGATCGGCCCGCGGGCTCCTGCAGAACGGATCAGCCTATAACCATCTCATGACTCCGGCCGGTATCCTCCGGATAACCGACGGGTCCAAATAATATCACCGGTAGGTAGTGCTCCCCTGCCAGGCTCATCGAATACAACTCGAGCTTCTTGCCCCGGGGTACCATACCGGGCCCACCATGTACCCGAGACGGTTCATCCAACTCCTCGAATCGGGTCTCGAAATCAAACAGTAATCATGAAAACTCATAGTGGACGACTCATACATTATGAGAAAACCGTAATTTGCATTTTAGAATGATGATACTAATCTTTTATTAAATTCTTACGGTTTTCCCCTAAATCCAGAAATCTCATGTAAATCCGAAATCATCAAAATCATGATATTAATAAATGGTGAATACCGGCATAATCTCCATAATACTGCATAACCAATGAATATATGAATGCACCTAATATCATGCAATGAATGCAATATTTAAACTAGCATATGGAAGCTATAACATATTGCGACTATCAGTTATCAAGCTATGTCAATGAAAGGTATTTTCTAAAGTGTACGTGACATGGCAATTACCGATGATGATGTGTGTGAGCCGGCAAGTAAGTGTACGTGGAACATACGCATCATCGGTAATGCTGCTGGTGTCCTGACAGCATGATATCTATAATGGTATATGAAATCACAATATAAACATGCGATGCGAAGCGAACAACAATAATGTGCGGGAGCTGAATGATAAACACAATGATAACAAATCTGCATTTAATATAAATATAAGTCATACAGTAGTGCCATTTGAAATAACACGAATCGTGGTGTTTTGAAAATAAGGGCTACGGTGTTTTTAAGAAAAGATACGTCCTTTGAAATATTCGTAGAATCCCTCGGCCTGTCTTTTAAAATACCCATAATTTGTTAGTTTTTGAAATAGGTAGGAATCGAATCTAGTCTAATAACTACACTAAACTATAGGGCTGAGCTAACAAGCTAAACAAAAAGTAAGGAAACCGCCTAACATCTGAGTCGATATATATATATAATAGTTGGTGATCCCACCTCAATAGTTTCACATACGATACAATATCTATAATATGACATCCTCAAGTCAAGAGTGCGGATCTATCATCAATATATAGCTCGTACGTAAATCCGCCGTACGGCATCCCAAATCTGGGTACGGGTCAAATATCACATTCATCACATTATTCATCTGGTATCCTCTTTATCAAAGATCATAATCCGAGATACTGATCTATGTCTAGTACAATACTAATACCAATCTAAGTAAATGCATGCGTGTGTTTGAAAATACGATGTTAAAGGACCCGCTAAAATATCATGTCGTACCTCAAATACGAACCCTGTCATATCACCGATCTCACGGTCTCAAATCCAATCTCATCGACCCATCTCCAATCCCAAGTACTATTTTCATAATCCAGTATATATACACATAGTCCCATACCCATGTGAATACATATACACATATCCCCATATACGCACATGTAAAAGAATGAATGTAAGCAAGTGTGTGTGCGTATGTGGGTGCAACAACTACTTTAGGGTTTCGTAAGTAACCCTACAAATCCTTGAACTCATAACCATATCCTGAATATCATAAACCACATATATATATCCATTATATAAGCTAAATTACGAACTTCGGGGGTGCTATACGCCATCCACCCGACTTCTCCCCGTAGATATAAATCTACTCACCTGGTCCTCGCTCGCCGGTGCCGGCGTCGCCACGCGCTTGGTTGTCGTCTCGAAGTCCACATGGGGGTACCTACATATTATAATGCACCTTATCGCCTTAAAACCCAATTCGAAATCAAAACGGCATACGAAAACCAAATCGGCACGCGTATCACGCATAGGTCAAAACCTATCGCCTACGCATGCAAGAATAGCCGAACCAACCATCGATGTCGATGTACAAACGTCATACCATCGAGAAAAACACCAAACGTACCAATCATAGTTTCATAAATCACTAATTATATAAGAAATAGGTTAAAATTCACAAAAAACCGAAACTCGCTTTAAAAGCTATTTTTCCGAAAACCTAGCAAGCAAAAATTAACCGTTTCAGTACAAAACTTGATGTTTTAGCAAAACTAGTGGTCACACTATTCACTAATTATATGAGAATTAGGGTTTAATGCATCAATACAAAAAATTAAACAAATTGTTTTATTTTTAAAAAAAACTAGTTTTCAATTTTAACCAATTTCAACAATTTTATAGCAAAAATACACAAACAACAATCTAGCTTAGATTTGCACGATCTAAAGCATTAAACTACAATTTAAAAGCTTAATGAAGTCATGAAAAACCTAATTAGATTTTTCTCTTAAATATATTCATAGTTTACAAAACCTAGTTTAAAAAAAAAGCTTAATTTGGACATTTTACAAGTAACAATTTATAATTAGCAACTACATTGGTTTTAACAAGTCTTAAGATGCTAGTCTACATCACACAACCATGCACAATTGATCACAACCCTAACTCCAAACCAAAACCCCTCACTTGAATTTCTTAAACTTGAAATTGGAACCATGATATTTACTAAATAAGTTTTGATTAAAGCAACCAAACAACAATTTAACAAAAGGTTGAGTTTATACCTTCAAACCATGAGATCAACATGAAATTAAGCCTCCAAAATCCCAAATTTTCCCCAAGATCCATAGTAGATAGGCTAAGGTAAAATGGGTAGGGCTTGGATTTTGAGTTTGCTTTGAATTTGTATGGATTTTGAAGCATTTTGATGGATTTTTGAGACAAAATTGTGTGGGGTTTTGGGGGAGGGCTGCTGCTGTTGGAGGGGCTGCTGTTGATGGGGGGAAGAGGTGTGAGTGTGAGGTGAGAGAATGGCAAGTAAAGAAAAGTCCAAGTCAACACAAACACATACCTCATTTTCTCTTTATTCCTTTCTTTTGTTTTCTTACAATATATGAGAATGTGAGGTGATTGGAGAGAGTGTGGGGGGGGATGTGCTCGGCCAGAAATTGGCTGGAAATGTGACTGAGTGTGTGAGAAAAGTGAGTTAACCTTACCCCATACTCACATTAACACCTAAACTCTTTAATTATACCATATTTGTTTTATTTAAGCCTTTTTTTCTATCATATTTTCAAAATCGTTTAACAATTTCATTTCATTTCAAAAACAATATTTTCCATGTTAGTTAAATATGTCTGATGCACAAAATTTATTTCAACCCATTCCAATTTGTAATTTTCCCTAATTAAATGTATTAGTGACGGCTTAAAATAATATTAAAATAATTAATTTCGGAAATTTTTTCATAAAATTAGAAATTTTACCAGTGGCTCAATAAACACCAAATACTAGCAATTACATAGCTAGAATATGTATATTTAATTTTATATAAAAGATATTTATATTTTGACTTTTTATGGAAAATCCCCTTATTTTACCGATTTTCCGAAATTTCACCGAAACGATTTTCAAAACGTTACAATCTTCCTCTCTTAAAGAAATTCGGTCCCCGAATTTAATTTAAAACTCCCCCCAAATACTAAAACATTTCAGCAAAACCATCAAGCCATCGGGGCTTAGTAATCATAAATACATAAAACAAATCGTAGCGCAATGCATGCTCATGAAAAATGAGCATATAACTCAAAATCAAAACTACATCTAGCATCCCGCAATCATCGGAGTCATGGTGAAGACACAATGTCTAAATCCAAAACTAAAATCAATATGATATACATCATTAAAACATCTGGAAGCAATGCATGCCAAACCTTTTTCAAATCGCTGTGCGATGTGTGTATCACTGCACAGTGGCGGACGTCCATTGTGAGAAAATAACTATATATATATATATATCCTTTGTTTAACATACACGTCCCGCCATTTTGAAAACAATTTAGAAGGGTTTCCCTTTTTAAACAGTTTCGTGTCATCACCGACACGTAGATAAATACTGAGACTATAGCTTCTCCTTGGAAATCCCTTCGATAACTATTAATGCATGCAAAATATACTCAGGTACTGTTCTCTGACTAGTCCTGCTCAGTACTAAGCCAAATAGAAAACATCATAAAATATACTGCACCAAAAGAAATCAATCCCAAATATATATATGAATGCCATGTGCGTCTGGTGCGCACGGAAATCGAAATCCATGAATGTGCCATACATATGCACAGAAAAACAACATCTAAGTGCAACGGGTGTGCACGAAACACCTGTCAAAGGTAACGTGTGTGCCTGACAGCAAAACCAGGTGCATCCGATATGCATGAAGAATCTCGATTTGGTGCATCTGGTGTGCACCAAAATCGCATAAAGTGCTTTAAGTATGCGCAAAATCCAAATCAAGTGCACAATGTGTATGAAAACGAATATCGAATATCACAATCAAAATCGACGGTATACAACACATTTCCATCAAAATCCCAATCAGGTATACCGTGGTATAACATCTCACCATCCTGTGCATCGGCGTGCACATAAGCAAATCAAAACACTAAAAGTGCTTGAAAACTATGCCGAAAGCATAAGTCAAATCATATGCATGTCCTAGGCATGAAATCAAATATCATGAAACTTGGTCATCAAAACTCAATCATGAAATAAATCACCCAAAAATACTGAAATCCAAAGTGACGGATACGTGATAATCAATCACAAAATCACAAATCATAAATGATGTCCTCGATGTCCTTCCTTCAAAGTAGAGAAGGTGTCGGTGCATCCAATGCTAGCAGAGCAAGATATATACTTTCCTTCTGATCATGGCATGTCGCCTAGTGCCCTTAGGCTCTCGTCTCTCACTACAGATTACTAAGTATATAGCTCCTCGGCTCAACGGTCCAATATAGAAACGATAACGGAAGCAGTCCGCTCCGACACATCCTCTAAAGATCTCTGGTCAACTATCATGGTTACTCATAACATGTTTTGTCGACGATGCCGAACTCTGGCCTACTGGGTGTGCGTCATATGACCGCTCCTGGGTCCAGGTCTTCTCGTTCAGTATTTCCAGAAAGTTCCTGTCGAAGTCTCTCCCAAGTCTCGTTTCTTCCGAACTGCCCGGAAGTTATCATCCTTTTACTATATCTATTTCTTGTTCCAGAACGGCTGCATACTCATCACGACTCCTCCTGGAATATATATCCATAGTCAACGCTTCTGCTTGCGTATCGTATCTCTGATATCGGCGGAGTGGAACGTCATCTCGTCAAGATCTCGTACGAACCTCTTACTCCACTTTTCTTAAATGTCGACTGCTTCGAACTCGTCTCTTTGTGGCTGCATGGACTATGCTCCAATGGCTACACACGTATCTGGAGCCTCCCAAGCAATGCATCCCATCACCTGATATCCGAATGAAGTCGAACCATCTGATCGATTTGTCAAAACCTCATAATCCCCCAAGAGCTCAACATCTTGGGTACAGTTTAATAGTATCGAATATATGCCACAGCACCTCTGGACCAACCGTAGAAGGGCAGACACAAGCCTCACTATTGGCACCGCTAAACTGCAGCAAACCCTAAGGTTCACCGGCGTTCCATGGTCATTAAATCGAATTAGGGTTTCATTCTTATAGTGGGTCCGTAGAATTTCTAGCATTGTTTTCCGAATACTTTAAACTGGGAAAATGGGTTTCTGACATTCGATCGTCTCTATCGACTCTCAACTTGTTAGCGTGAAGTCGCCTCTAGCTGGAATCAATCCATCTGATGACCTCGCATCGGGGTAGGCAATGAATCACATGTCCTAGTCTTTTATCCTTGGTGACTAGCGACCTTCTATCATATCTCGAAGTATAACTCATGTGGCATAGCTCTAAACTTCTGGGGCGATATCTCGTCAGTCGCAGCAACATCTGAATCTTCTGTCCGCACGCTGAACAGTGCCTCAAACATCAAAATATGGTGCATTAACGGTCATCACATCCTGGATGGCCTCTATCAGTAGCTTAATCCTCTGGTGCTGATTTAATCCTCTGGTGCTGATTTGTACGTCCGAGAAATCTCGTCAAAGCGATCCATCAAACGCTCGTAGCGCGAAAATGTAATAAAACGATGCCTCTATGCAATCGTATGCCCCTGGAATGACGCCCTGGTCCGTCCTCGTTCGTGACGAGCTCGTGCTGACCGCAACTCTAGCGGCAGCTCTCTGCCCGTGTAACCATGGTAACAAAACCATAACTGGTACTGATGAGGCTAGATCATAGGAATGAATATAATGTTGTGCAAAGAAATGTACATACTAAGGCTTCTTAAGCGGAGTATCGTATCGTAAGTATGCCGCGGAACATACACACGGTACGCCACTCTACTTGAGTCAACTACTCCATCAACTAAGGGTCATCCTACACTCCGAAGGTAAAACCTAACGCTCTGATACCAACTTTATCACGACCCGAAAGGTACGAAACATGACCGGCACTTAAATTATGAAACGTCT
Organism: Agapanthus africanus; assembly: GCA_030015575.1. Lineage (NCBI taxonomy): Eukaryota > Viridiplantae > Streptophyta > Magnoliopsida > Asparagales > Amaryllidaceae > Agapanthus > Agapanthus africanus. The sequence continues at coordinate 289,193,927 of JASDDO010000012.1, read as the reverse complement.
CGAGACGTACGTAATCTAAGTAAGCCAAAACCCAGAAATCAAAACCAATCAGAGTAGAGTGAAGGAAAAACCAATTTAAAACGAGTAGTTTTAATCAACATAGGCCGAAGTATGAAGTTTTAAAAATCCCAAGTATCTGAAAATTTCGGCAGAGTCTCCTTTGTAAATACTGGCCCCAAACGGGATACAACATGAATAGTATACGAAATGAGTAAAAAGGCATCCCCTAACAGGAGCTAGCTCTTCGTCAATCGACAGTCACAACCACGCAAGCAATATAATATACAACGCCGAAGGGCGAGGATCAAAAATCAAATGAAAACTCAAATCAGCATGAAAACCATAATAATACAACATAGGACTCTAAGGTCAAATGAATAACAGGCCTGGTTTTCTATCTATCATAAATATACAATCTGGTTGATGGAGTTTCTAGATACAACTGAAATAGTAAATAAACAATGGTGGTCCTGATGCAAAGAACCCACCTACCAAGGCAATCACCCGGAAGGAACAGTGTGCCAACAAAGCCGCAACGAAACCTGTACGGCAAAACCTGCAAGGAACTGTGGCACAACGGGGGTGAGTTGCCAACTCGTGAGTAGAAAACATCTACAAGTAGAAATCGCATGCATAACGCTATCCTAGGTCATATCATGTAATATCCTCAAAAAATCCTGGTCCAGCTATGCATAGTATAATACTACATGTTCGTGTCAGAGCCTCAGATAGCAACATATCAGATATATGATGTATGAATGCATTACGAATTTAAACAGAATATATCATGAATGAAACAACTGTTTTCTTTAATCAATGAGATTTCTATATATATATATATATATATATATCAATCAAGTATCATCAATGAATGCAACAGAGAAATCAGTGTCAAGCATCGACACAAAACATAAGTCTCAGTATCTCAATATCAAATCTCACTATCTCAGGCGTCCGTATCATCTGCTGGATCGGCCCGCGGGCTCCGGCAGAACGGATCAGCCTATAACCATCTTATGACTCCGGCCGGTATCCTCCGGATAACCGGCGGGCCCAAATAATATCACCGGTAGGTAGTGCTCCACTGCCAGGCTCATCGAATAGAACTCGAGTTTCTTGCCCCGGGGTACCATACCGGGCCCACCATGTACCCGAGACGATTCATCCAACTCCTCGAATCGGGTCTCGAAATCCAACAACAATCATGAAAACTCATGGTAGACGACTCATACATCATGAGAAAACCATAATTTGCATTTTAAAATGATGATACCAAGCTTTTATTAAATTCTTGCGGTTTCCCCCCAAATCCAGAAATCTCATGTAAATCCGAAATCGTCAAAATCATGATACCAATAAACGGTGAATACCGTCATAATCTCCATAATACTGCATAACCAATGAATATATGAATGCACCTAATATCATGCAATGAATGCAATATTTAAACTAGCATATGGAAGCTATAACATATTGCGACTTTCAGTTATCAAGCTATGTCAATGAAATGTATTTTCTAAAGTGTACGCGACATGGAAATTACCGATGATGATGTGTGTGAGCCGGCAAGTAAGTGTACATGGAACATACGTATCATCGGTAATGGTGCTGGTGTCCTGACATCATGATATCAATAATGGTATATGAAATCACAATATAAACATGCGATGCGAAGCGAACAACAATAATGTGCGGGAGCTGAATGATAAACACAATGATAACTAATCTGCATTTAATATAAATATAAGTCATACAGTAGTGCCATTTGAAATAACACGAATCGTGGTGTTTTGAAAATAAGGGCTACGGTGTTTTTAAGAAAAGATGCGTTTTTTGAAATATCCGTAGAATCCCTCGGCCTGTCTTTTAAAATACCCATGATTCGTTAGTTTTTGAAATAGGTAGGAATCGAATCTAGTCTAATAACTACACTAAACTATAGGGCTGAGCTAACAGGCTAAATGAGAGGTAAGGAAACCGCCTAACATCTTTGTCGATATATATATATATATATATATATATAGTCGGTGATCTCGCCTCAATAGTATCACATACGATACAATATCTATAATATGACATCCTCATGTCAAGAGTGCGGATCTATCATCAATATATAGCTCGTCCGTAAATCCGTCGTACGGCATCCCAAATCTGGGTACGGGTCAAACATCACATTCATCACATTATTCATCTGGTATCCTCATTATCAAAGATCATAATCCGGGATACTGATCTACGTCTAGTACAATACTAATACCAATCTAAGTGAATGCATGCGTGTGTATAAAAACACCATGTTAAAGGACCCGCTAAAATATCATGTCGTACATCAAATACGAACCCTGTCATATCACCGATCTCACGGTCTCAAATCCAATCTCATCGACTCATCTCCAATCCCAAGTTCTATTCTCATAATCCAGTATATGTACACATCGTCCCATACCCATGTGAATACATATACACATATCCTCATATACGCACATGTAAAAGAATGAATGTAAGAAAGTGTGTGTGCGTGTGTGGGTGCAACAACTACTCTATGTTTCGCAAGTAACACTACAAATCCATGAACACATAACCATATCCTGATTATAATAAACCACATATATATATATCCATTATATAAGCTAAATTACGAACTGCGGGGGTGCTATACGCCATCCACACGACTTCTCCCCATAGATATAAATCTACTCACCTGGTCCTCGCTCGCCGGTGCCGACGTCGCCACGCGCTTGCTTGTCGTCTCGAAGTCTACATGGGGGTACCTACATATCATAATGCACCGTATCGCATTAAAACCCAATTTGAAATCAAAACGGCATACGAAAACCAAATCGGCACGTGTATCACGCATAGGTCAAAACCTATCGCCTACTCAAGCAAAAATAGCCAAACCAACCCTCGATGTCGATGTACAAACGTTAAACCATCGAGAAAAACACCAAACGTACCAATCATGGTTTCAAAAATCACTAATTATATAAGATATAGGTTAAAATTCACAAAAACCCCAAACTCGCTTTAAAAGCAATTTTTCCGAAAACCTAGCAAGCAAAAATTAACCGTTTCAGTACAAAACTTGATGTTTTAGCAAAACTAGTGGTCACACTATTCACTAATTATATGAGAATTAGGGTTTAATGCATCAAGACCAAAAATTAAACAAATTTTGTTATTTTGAAAAAAAACCTTGTTTGCAATTTTAACCAATTTCGTCCATTTTATAGCAAAAATGCACAAACAACAATCTAGCTTAGATTTGCATGATCTAAAGCATTAAACTACAATTTAAAATGTTAATGAAGTCATGAAAAACCTAATTAGATTTTTCTCTTAATTATATTCATAGTTTACAAAACCTAGTTTATAAAAAAAGGCTTAATTTGGACATTTTACAAGTAACAATTTATAATTAGCAACTAGATTAGTTTTAACAAGTCTTAAGATACTAGTATACATCACACAACCATGCACAATTGATCACAATCCTAACTCCAAACCAAAACCCTCACTTGAATTTCTTAAACTTGAAATTGGAACCATGATATTTACTAAATAAGTTTTGATTAATGCAACCAAACAACAATTTAACAAAAGGTTGAGATTATACCTTCAAACCATGAGATCAACATGGAATTAAGCCTCCAAAATCCCAAATTTTCCCCAAGATCCATAGTAGATAGGCTAAGGTAAAATTGGTAGGGCTTTGATTTTGAGTTTGCTTTGAATTTGTATGCATTTTGAAGCATTTTGATGGATTTTTGAGGCAAAATTGTGTGGGGTTTTGGGGGAGGGCTGCTGCTGTTGGAGGGGCTGCTGTTGATGGGGGGAAGAGGTGAGAGTGTGAGGTGAGTGAATGGCAAGTAAAGAAAAGTCCAAGTCAACACAAACACATACCTCATTTTCTCTTTATTCCTTTCTTTTGTTTTCTTACAATATATGAGAATGTGAGGTGATTGGAGAGAGAGTGAGGGGGATGTGCTCAGCCAGAAATTGGCTGGAAATGTGAGTGAGTGTGTGAGAAAAGTGAGTTAACCTTACCCCATACTCACATTAACACCTAAACTCTTTAATTATACCATATTTGTTTTATTTAAGCCTTTTTTCTATCATATTTTCAAAACCGTTTAACAATTTCATTTCATTTCAAAAACAATATTTTCCATGTTAGTTAAATATGTCATGATGCACAAAATTTATTTCAACTCATTCCAATTTGTAATTTTCCCTAATTAAATGTATTAGTGACGGCTTAAAATAATATTAAAATAATTAATTTCGGAGAATTTTTCAGAAAATTAGAAATTTTACCAGTGCCTCAATAAACACCAAATACTAGCAATTACATAGCTAGAATATGTATATTTAATTTTATATTAAAGATATTTATATTCTGACTTTTTACGGAAAATCCCCTTATTTTACCGATTTTCCGAAATTTCACCGAAACGATTTTCAAAACGTTACAATCACCCTAGATTATAACTTATAGTTTTGTTAGCTAAAAATCGTGTTTTGTTCATTTTTAGTGCTAATGAAGGGGGGATTAGTGAAATTTTTGATATGTTAGCATGTATATGGCTTGTTTAGCTTAGTTTTGGGTTGTTAGTGTTGTTTTAACTCAAGCTTTGCTTCAGGTTTCACTAAAATACCTGAATGTATCGTTTTAGTGCTAAAATAGCTATTTTAACAAGGTTTTGGGCTCTGTTGAAATCTGCTTGTAGCCCGGTTGCTTCAGACAAATATTGTATTTACTGGAGCATATACACTAGGTTTAGAGAACACACACGAAGCACGGGAGCCCAACTCCCTGGTTTGGCCGCTGGAAAATTCTTTCTGGCCGCAATTTGCGGCCAGATGGGGGACCTGGGTTTTGGGGTTTGCTCTGTTGGTGTCTGCTACATTTCTAAGACCTTTGGTATATGCAATTTTGTAAAATTCTCTCTGTAGAAAAATCTAGAACCAAATACCCTATTTCCTATAATTTTAACTTTCGTGACACGTGTGACACGTGTGTGGTTTGAGGTTTTCTGTGTATCGCGACGTGTCGGGGTAGCTTCAGGCGCGTAATCACACGTTTTAGCATATCGCACACACACGCGTTTGGATCGCGACGCGGGTTTCTCGTTTGTCTTTAAAGTCGCGTTTTTGTAGATGTTAGCTTACGTGTATTATTTTGTGAAATTCCAGGTTCGCAGGCGAGCACGACGGACGTCGCGAAGAAGGGGAAACAAGTCGTCGTCTACACCTAGCACGAGACTACGGTGAGTAGATTTCACATCTACGGGGCTTGATAGGCTATAGCAGTTGCATATTTGCATCCATATACCTTAATTGCATACTGTAGTTCCTGCTTTATATATATGTATATGAATTTAGAATTAATAACACACCGCACTGTTACTAACGGTTCATGTTGCACGAGCACTAATCTGCATGTTACACACACACCGTTTTTAATTGCCATGCCACTCACATTATAGAATTGCCATGAACAATATATTGTAGCTCACCTGATATATGATGTGACATGATTATGCTACTTGTGCACATACTCATTTTCATATCCATACTTATGCCTATTCAAACTGTAACTACCTAGATAAGCTGATTTTTGGTAAAAACTGGGGACCGCATGATGCCTTTTAAAAACTGAATCTACTTATAGAGCGGTTTCTCCCTTTTTCTCATAGTATGACTTATGATGCATACATTACATTGCATGGATTTACGCATTGGCTTTGGATTTTATGTGATTTCTGGATTTGAGGACCGTGGGGTTATTTAAGAAAATATGCACTGTTTTGAAAACCCGGTTCCTCTTGATATGATATTTCAGTTCGTCCACCATGCGTTTTCTCGGTTCTGAGACGTGTGACTTGTGAACCCGAATTGAGGAGTTGGATGAGGCCGATTGCGGATACATGGTGGACCTGGTATCGTACCCCGGGGCGAGAACGGATCGCTGTGCAGTAGACGGTGAGCCTGGAAGTGGGACCACTACCTACCGGTGATTGGTTGGACCTGGCGGTTATCCGGAGGATACTGACCAGAGTCGATAGATGGATACGGGATGACCTGTACTGCAGGGGCCGAGGGCCTATTCCGCAGACGGAGCCCGTGGGCCGACCCGGACTGACGGAGCCCGATATATGAGGATTTGCGTGTCGATGCTGGACACGATTATTTCATGATATTTGAGTGCCAATGTTGGGCATTTGCGATATTCAAAGATTTACAGGATTTGAGGGCCGATGAGAAGGACGGCGCCTGAGTTTTATTGGGATTTGGGTGCTTTGATGGACACCGATTAGATTTTTCCACGTTGACATTCCGTGTAGATGTTATTCTATCTCATGCTCAGCATTCATTATTTCGCATCTCATCCTATAGTCATATTACCTGATAGAGTACTTATGCATGATTATTGCACACCCTGCTCATCGCATATAGATATTATCTGCTGGCATGTGTTAGAGTAGCGCAGTACGTGCATACTCGTGATTACCTTTATATGTTATCTCATATTCACGAGTTGGCAACTCACCCCCGTTGTGCCACAGTGTTTGCAGGTTTCCCCTCAGAGTAGTCGCGGCAGGCTACCTTCTTGTATCATTTTGGCTACGGATACCACTGCAGTTGGTACGTGAGCTGTTTTGCTGTTAGGTGGGTTGTGGTATCTGGTTATTTCTATTGTATACAAACTTTGTATCTAGTATTATCCATCTACCTTTATATGTATTTGACTTAGAGACCAGTGTGTGGACGATGATGTATATTTTTTGTATTCTGGTGTCGAGCTCGTGTGAGCCGACTTTACTTATGCAGTTTTTATCAATTGTGATTTTTTTTCACTTATTGCTCATTTCTTCGCTACGGCGTCGTATATTACCCTTGTGGTGATTGTCTCCGCCGTTGGGCGTGGTTGCTCCCGTTTGGGATGCTTTATTATTATTGTCATCATTTTTCTCGTATCATGCCTTGTACCCGATTTCGGGGTTAGTTTTACAAAGGAAATGCTGCCAAAATTTTTAAGAAAATAACTTGAACTTTAAAAGAATGTTACTAAACTACTTAAGGTTTTCCAAATGTTTTTAAACAAATGTTTCAACACTCACTAATTTTAATGGTTTGATTTCTGGGTTTCGGCTTACTTAGTCGCGTTACACCTGTAGACGTTACGTGGTTAAGTGCCAGTCACGAGTCGAACTTCGGGTCGTGACAATGTTGGTATCAGAGCCTAGGTTTTACCTTTCGGAGTGTAGGATGACCCTGGTATGATGGAGTAGGTAGCTGAAGCAGAGTAGCGTAGCGTGTGTATGTTCCGCGGCATACTAACGACACGGTACTCCGCCTAAGCGACCTTAGGACTTATTGATTGTAATTCCTTCATGATTATATGCATTCTTGTGATTCGATTTCCGTATCCTTATCGAATCCTATTTCCTTTTCAGCCATTAAGCCGCCAAAGACTACGAGGGCGTAGAGAGAGGCCGCGAGAGCCGAGATTCGAGTTGACTCGTCCGAGACGAGGACTGATCCGGGTAGTACACCGGTTGTACCCGAGCAGGTTGTTCCTCCTACGATAGATCAGATCTCCATGATTGGGGCTGGTATGGAGGAGATGCGCCAGATGATGGGATCCAGTATGCAGGAGATGCGCCAGATGATGGGATCGCTAGTTGAGACACTTTGAGTGCAGCGACCAGAGGTAGCTCCACCAGTTACAGGGACCGCGATGGTACCTACAGTACAGGCAGTTGCCCCTGCAGCTACAGAGGTCATTACGGTATCGCTATCAGAGTTTATGAGGCTGAAGCCTCCGGTTTTTATAGGGACCGATGCAGCCGAGGACCCACAGTCTTTCATTGATAGGATGGCCCGGATATGTCGTTCCCTCAGATGCTCAGATGCGAGATGGGTAGAGTTCGCGAGCTTTCGCCTGGAAGGTCTTGCGCAGAAATGGTGTGAATCGATCGAGAAGGGCAGGGCAGCAGGTCTTCCTCCTATGACCTGGACCGAGTTTGTGACGGTATTTCTAGCCCGATTCCTTCCCCAGAGTGTCAGGGATGCCCGAGCGCGCAGATTCGAGTCTTTACGCCAGACGCCAGAGATGAGAGTGGCAGAGTACGATGTACTATTTACCGAGCTATCAGTTTATGCTCCATACCTAGTGGCTACTGAGGAGATGCGAGTCAAGAGATTTGTTCGAGGCTTACTGACCCCACTGTTCCTCGCGATCAGCGCGCAACATTGCGAGACTTATGCAGCAGCTATAGATGCAGCTTTATTAGTCGAAGAGCGCCTTGCTGAGACTTCGGTAGTTCCAGAGCCGAAGAGAGTTCGTACTGATACTCCGGCACAGAGACGGCTATTTAGGCGCTGCGACAGACACCTTGCAGGTGGCAGAAACTTGGGGCGAGGCCGGTTGTTAAGCACTTATCCCCAGGAGGGTCAGCCGACACCATCCAGATGTTTTCGCTGCGGGAGTTCTTATCATCGTGTTCGAGATTGTCCTGAGATACCCCGGAGGGAGGCAGCAGTACCGCATGTACCATTACCACCTTCACCACCCCAGAGGGCATTGCCTATTGTACCTACTATTGCTCCGCGCCAGTTTCCTGCACAGAGAGGTCGTGGTCGCGGAGGATTGGCTCATAGAGGATGAGGGGGCCAAGGCATAGGATAGCCAGCTGCCGGCAGGGGACAGTCAGTCGCAGGTGGAGGACAGGCGCGGGTTTTTGCTTTGACGCATCAGGACGCGCAGGCGTCCAATGCGGTGGTCTCAGGTACCCTATCAGTATGTTCTGTTGACGCACACGTGTTGTTTGATCCCGGATCCATGCACTCGTACGTTTCCACACACTTCGTGCCGAGTTTGGGTAGAGAGTCCGATTTGCTTGATCAGCCGCATGTTGCGACCACCCCTGTGGGAGAGTCGTTTGTTGCTAGACATGTGTTCTGATCCTGTGTTGTCCGTATTGGCGAGAGAGAGTTGCCTGTCGACTTGATCCTTCTTGAGATGATGGACTTCGACGTTCTTTTGGGCCTGGATTGGTTAGCCACGTGCTATGCGTATGTGGACTGCCGTGAGAAGACAGTTAGGTTTTGTTTTCCCGGCGAGTCGGCTTTTGTTGTGCAGGGGGACCGTGGTGCCGCCCTTCACAGTTCGATTTCTTCTTCTCGCGCTGGACAGCTTTTGAGGAAGGGATGTCAGGGATTTCTCGCCTATATTTGCGATACTAGAGCTACAGAGGTTCCGTTGGATCAGGTTCCGGTTGTTAGCGAGTTCCCTGATGTGTTCCTTGACGAGCTTCCTGGGCTACCGCCTGAGCGTGATATTTCTTTCTGTATTGATTTGATTCCCGGCACGGGGGCTATTTCTATACCGCCTTATCGAATGGCCCCGACGGAACATAGAGAGTTGAAGGGTCAGTTGAAAGATTTGCTGGATAAAGGACTTATTCGACCCAGTGTGTCTCCTTGGGGTGCTCCAGTCCTGTTTATCAAGAAGAAGGACTGCAGTTTGCGTTTGTGTATCGACTACCGCCAGCTGAACAGGGTTACAGTGCGGAACATGTATCCTTTGGCACGCATCGACGATTTGTTCGACCAGCTTTAGGGGGCAGGATATTTTTCGAGGATCAATTTACGATCCGGCTACTATCAGCTGCGGGTTCGACAGGAGGACATTCCGATGACAGCTTTCCGTACGCGCTACGACCATTATGAGTTTTTGGTGATGTCGTTCGGACTCACCAACGCCCCAGCAGCATTCATGGACTTGATGAACCGTATTTTCCGGTCGTATCTTGATCTGTTCATCATAGTATTCATTGACGATATCTTGGTGTATTCCCGGAGCAGAGAGGAGCACGAGCAGCACCTGCGGATTACACTGCAGACCTTGAGGGAGCACCAGCTTTTCGCAAAATTCTCCAAGTGCTCATTCTGGCTGGACAACGTAGACATCTTAGGTCACGTGATTACACGAGATGGTATATGTGTGGACCCGAAGAAGATCGAGGCCATTCAGCATTGGCCCAGACCCACATCAGTTACGGAGATCCGCATCTTTCTAGGACTGGTCGGCTACTACAGGCGATTTATGCAGGACTTCTCCCGTATTGCTGCACCTTTGACCAGGTTGACCGGGAAGGGAGTTCTTTTCGATTGGACGGAGGAGTGTGAGCACAGTTTTCAGCAGCTACGGACTCGACTGACTACGGCGCCGGTGTTATCATTGCCTTCAAGACCGGGCGGATTTGTGGTCTATTGTGATGCTTCTCGAGTGGGGCTAGGGTGCGTATTGATGCAGCATGATAGGGTGATCGCGTATGCTTCACGGCAGTTGAAGAAACACGAACAGAACTACTCCACTCATGATTTGGAGATAGCTGCAGTGGTCTTTGCACTTAAGATCTGGCGATATTACCTATACGGCGAGTCGTACCAGATATTCACTGATCACAAGAGCTTAAAGTATATATTTCAGCAGCGGGACCTGAATCTTAGACAGCGCCGTTGGATGGAACTATTAAAGGACTACGATTTTGAGATCCTGTAACACCCGGGCATGGCGAATGTAGTAGCAGATTCTTTGAGCGGAGGCCCGGGGCTAGTCTATCTTGCTTGAGTGCAGTGCAGAGGCAGTCATCGGCAGATTTTATGCGAGAGCCGAGTGCAGTTCGAGTTTACGCCGATCGGAGGAAAGCTTGCGCATGTTCGTGCACGCCCACAGTTGCTTGACCGTATACATGAGGCACAGTATAGTGATGACCGTTGTTCAGAGATCATGGCACAGATTGGACAGGGCAGATTTTCCGAGTTCGTGATCGATGATCAGGGGATACTACGATTTGGGACTAGACTGTGCGTACCAGATGCTGAGGGACTGCGGTGCGAGATTCTTGAGGAGGCACATCGATCGGTGTACAGTGTTCATCCGGGTTCCACCAAGATGTACCATGATATGAGAGATGTTTACTGGTGGGACAGAATGAAGAGGGACATCGCATATTTCATCTCGAGATGCCTGACTTATCAGCAAGTCAAGGCCGAGCACCAGAGGCCCGCGGGAGAGCTGCAGCCGTTACCTATTTCGGAGTGGAAATTGGAGCAGATTTCTATAGACTTCATTGTGGGTCTACCCAGGACTAGTCATGGGTATGACTCCATCTGGGTTATCGTGGATCGTTTGACGAAAGCGGCTTACTTCCTGCAGGTGAAGACGACTTTCGGTTTTGCTCAGTATGCCCAGATATACATCGACGAGATTGTACGACTGTATGGAGTTCCGACGTGTATCGTGTCCGACAGGGGCACCCAGTTTACTAGCCGACTATGGCAGAGGCTTCAGGAGGCTTTGAGCACCCGCTTGAGTTTCAGCACGGCATTTCATCCGCAGACCGACGGTTAGTCAGAGCGGACTATTCAGACTCTCGAGGACATGCTCTGAGCGTGCGTCTTAGACTTCGGAGGTAGCTGGGATCATCATTTACCCTTGGTAGAGTTCTCCTACAACAACAGCTTCCAGGGGACCATTCAGATGGCACCTTTTGAGGATCTTTATGGGAGGAGATGCAGATCGCCCATCTGTTGGACAGAGCTCAGTGAGAGCAGTATCTTAGGGCCGCAGATTGTTGAGGAGACGACCGCGAAGATCCAGTTGATTCACGATAGGATGAGAGTAGCCCAGAGTAGGCAGAGACCTTATGCAGACCGTCATCGGCACAGACTTGAGTTTTCTGTTGGTGATCATGTTTTCTTGAGGGTCTCCCCAATGAAAGGTGTGATGAGATTTGGGAAGAAGGGGAAGCTTAGTCCCAGATACGTGGGCCCCTTAGAGATCCTCGAGCGCGTTGGTGCAGTTACGTATCTGTTAGCCCTTCCGCCCAGTTTCCCAGATGTGCACCCCGTATTTCATGTTTAGATGCTCCGCAAGTATCTTCTTGATCCTTCGCATGCGATTCAGCACCCGACGATCCAGCTAGAGTGCGACCTTTTTTTTGCAGAGCAGCCGGTGGTCATCTTAGATCGACAGGTGAAGAAATTGAGATCGAAGGATATACCGTCCGTCAAGGTCCTTTGGCGTGGCCCAGGCAGCGAGGAGGTCACTTGGGAGACCGAGAGCGAGATGAGAAAGAAATATCCCCATCTTTTTGAAGGTACGCGTAGCTAGATTTTTTAATTCGGGGACCGAATTTCTTTAAGGGGGTAGATTGTAACGCTTCGAAATTTGTTTAGGTTAATTTCGCGTTAGTTAGCATTGATGCGTGTTTTTCATAAAAACCCGTAAAACCTATTTCTTTTGTAAACTAGTTCTAATTGTGATAAGAGGTGTTTTTATATATATTTAGTGTTTATTAATTATAATTTAGTTTGTCTTCACCTTGATCAGAGTTTTTCCTTAATTATCTTCCTAAGCTAGGTTTTGTGTACACATGCACACTTATCTTTTTTGTAACCTTAGCTAAGTGTTAGTGTAACCATTTCATTCCTTCATGAATGGCTTATTTTCCCCACTAAATCAATTTAAACCCCTTTAATTTTAAAATTTAAATGAGGGAATGGGAGGTATGGTGGTTAGGAGAGATTGGCTTGACTTTTTGACCATTCTTTCTCTCTCTCTTTTCTCTCTCCCTCTCTTTCTGAATTCCTGCAGAGTAAGCAGCAGCAACAACAACATTTCATCATCTTTCTCTTCTTCTTTCACTTCTCTTTGAATTCTTATACAAATGCTACACTAAAACCCTTATCCCTTCATACAAAAACCTTGGAAAATGGCTTCTTTGTGGTCTTTGGAGGCAAGTCAGTGCATGTGAGGGCAAGGGCTAGAAAATTGAGTTCCCTAGGATCGTTTGAAGGTATCAAAACTCACCCATATCACCCTAGATCATAACTTATAGTTTTGTTAGCTAAAAATCGTGTTTTGTGCATTTTTAGTGCTAATGAAGGGGGGATTAGTGAAATTTTTGATAAGTTAGCATGTATATGGCTTGTTTAGCTTAGTTATGGGTTGTTAGTGTTGTTTTAACTCAAGGTTTGCTTCAGGTTTCACTAAAATACCTGAATGTATCGTTTTAGTGCTAAATTAGCTATTTTAACTAGGTTTTGGGCTCTGTTGAAATCTTCTAGTACCCCGGTTGCTTCAGACAAATATTGTATTTACTGGAGCATATACACTAGGTTTAGAGAACACACACGAAGCACGGGAGACCAACTGCCTGGTTTGGCCGCCGGAAAAATCTTTCTGGCCGCAATTTGCGGCCAGAAAGGGGACCTTGGTTTTGGGGTTTGCTCTGTTGGTGTCTGCTACATTTCTAAGACCTTTGGTATATGCAATTTTGTAAAATTCTCTCTGTACAAAAATATAGATTCAAATACCCTATTTCCTACAATTTTAACTTTCGCGACACGTGTGACACATGTGTGGGTTTGGGGTTTTCTGCGTATCGCGACGTATCGGGGTAGCTTCAGGCGCGTAATCACACGTTTTAGCGTATCGCACACACACGCGTTTGGTTCGCGACGCGGGTTTCTCGATTGGCTTTAATGTCGCATTTTTGTAGATGTTAGCTTACGTGTATTATTTTGTGAAATTCTAGGTTCGCAGACAAGTACGACGGACGCCGCGAAGAAGGGGAAACAAGTCGTCTGCTACACCTAGCACGAGACTACGGTTAGTAGATTTAACATCTATCGGGAAATCGCCCATATGGCGTTAAGCGTCGGTGCTTGATAGGCTATAGTAGTTGCATATTTGCATCCATATACCTTAATTGCATACTGTAGTTCCTGCTTTATATATATGTATATGAATTTAGAATTAATAACACACCGCACTGTTACTAATGGTTCATGTTGCACGGACACTAATCTGTATGTTACACACACACCGTTAGTAATTGCCATGCCACTCACATTATAGAATTGCCATGAACAATATATTGTAGCTCACCTGATATATGATGTGACATGATTATGCTACTTGTGCACATACTCATTTGCATATCCATACTTATGCCTATTCAAACTGTAACTATCTAGATAAGCTGATTTTTGGTAAAATCTGGGGACCGCATGATGCCTTTTAAAAAATGAATCTACTTAAAGTGCGGTTTCTCCCGTTCTCTCATAGTATGACTTATGATGCATACATTACATCGCATGGATTTACGCATTGGCTTTGGATTTCATGTGATTTCTGGATTTGAGGACCGTTGGGTTATTTAAGAAAATATGCACTGTTTTGAAAACCCGGTTCCTCTTGATATGATATTACAGTGCGTCCACCATGCGTTTTCTCGGTTCTGAGATGTGTGACTTGTGAATCCGAATCAAGGAGTTGCATGAGGCCGATTGCGGGTACATGGTGGACCCGGTATGGTACCCCGGGGTGAGAACGGATCGTTGTGCAGTAGACGGTGAGCCTAGCAGTGGGACCACTACCTACCGGTGATTGGTTGGACCCGGCGGTTATCCGGAGGATACTGACCAGAGTCGATAGATGGATACGGGATGACCCGTACTGCCGGGGCCAAGGGCCGATTCCGCAGACGGAGCCCGATATATGAGGATTTGCGTGTCGATGCTGGACACGATTATTTCATGATATTTCAGTGTCGATGTTTGGCATTCGCGATTTTCAGAGATTTACAGGATTTGAGGGCCGATGAGGAGGACGGCGCCTGAGTTTAATTGGGATTTGGGTGCATTGATGGACACCGATTATAATTTTGCACGTTGACATTCCGTGTAGATGTTATTCTTGTAAGTCTACTGTAGCGCCTCGGCCGTCTTTTAGACGCCAAAATGCGGAACAAAAAACTTTTATAACTGGCGCTATCGCATACTATAACCCGGATCTGCCATTAACACTAAACTAACAATCTACAAAGAGGGAAGAAAGGTTATACCGAACGATCCAAGTCCTTCGTTCTTTAACCATCATCCCATGCTCCGTTGCGGCTGCTCCGATCTCGTCGATCTCCGATCTCGTCGTCCAGGTGGCACCACATTATCGGATCTTTAAACGGGCTCCCGCCTCTGACTCGAGGCAACTCGGTCATCAAGTTTGCTAGAAGAGATGACCAAGGTTGATCTAGAGAATGAGTGGAATACTTTGTCTCGCTTCGTCCAAAGCCATGGACGAACGGTTAATGAAATTGCCGTGGGAATCGGGTGATGGAATGAAATGAGCTGTTAAATTCCATACACCGAAAACTATCATAATCTTTTAACCAACAACCATTTCTTTTTCTTACAAGTGAGAGTGAATGAGAGAGGAGGAGGGCCGGCCACATATATAGAGGTGGGGGTGAGTGTAGGAGAGAGGGGTGACAATAAGAAAATATCTCTAGTGTGAACACAAAGTGTGAACACACTTAATGAAATGATGAATCATTAACCTAGTCATCAAGCATTAATGGAATCATTAAATGCAACCATGACTCACTAAACACCTCACCACTTCTAGAACCATCTAGAAGCTTCCACACTCATCTCAAGAAAAGATAAATCCGTCTTTAACCCAATGTTAAGAGACGGGTGATAGAAAACTGGACACTGGCAACATCCAAAAGTGATCCCGAAACGAATTTCAGGATAACCCCGTAACTGTATAAATATACCCGCATTTGAATTACGACCGAATACAAATGCAACTGAGACAAAGATATTTTATCTACTCTATATATAATACATGGATCCGGCTTAAACCAAAGACCACCAGTATTATCTGCCCAAAAAATAACACGTGCGTAAACACACGTGCATTTTCTGAACCCTGCCATAAAACCATACGGCCTCTACAACGTTTCGCCCGAACTTGGGAAACTGTCTGTGGGGGACTCTAATGACTCATCAGTACCCTGGCAGTGGGTTTAACCACAAGCCGTCAGCGGCACTAGCTATGCGTAACGGCTGCCCATGTACTGACCTCAAGGGAGGCTGATGAGCGAACTCATCCAGAAACCCTACTGAGCCTAACAGTGACAATGTATATACAGTCCGGTCCGTTCGTCTATGAGTATCGCATATCCGGCCTAGGGGGCTAGTAACGTCAGACCCCCAATAGCTGTATAAGTCGTGTCGGAGACAAACCCTGAACACCCTGAGATACTACTGGAGTACCTACCAGTAAATCTCACCTGCCTTGGCCAAGGACTTGGTGTAATGGCTTTCCAAGACACAGCGCGACCTCTACCCCCAATACCGGGAGAGACGAATCCCCTGCCGATCCGCTCACGTGCCTCCATGTGGATCGGGACTGTACCCAAAAACTACCTGTTTGCACGACTCCTTTGAGCCGTGGTAGGGTAGAAATCAAATCACAGTGGGAACTCACATGAGACAAATGACGACCTCAGGTCAATGAACTAACCTGTACACATGTCACCAGGGAACTGCTATCTGACGATATGTATAATACCAACTAGCAGGTTCCCGGCGAGTCCTGTCCGGTATAGTCATAACCCAATGAGCACCTGTATACATCTTAGGTGATCCAACTGACACCAGTGGCTTGTGAGACCGGCCACCGCCCCTCATCGGGGTCTCGACTGTATACACTAGTCTACTCCGGAGTATCGATGCCCTGTCTCGAAACTCCCATGACTGGGGACCAATATTAAGGATATGCTTATAGACCACCCAACTCTCACTAATATGATCGCCCTCATACTGTTGGTAGTCAAGCAAGATCCTAAGGGCTCTATCAAAGTGTAATCGTGATCAGTCACCTGAACCTATACACGACTGATAAAGGTAAACCAGTTAGCATACTATCAACTCGAGTAAGACTGTCCTACCGGTATAGGTCCTCCGCAATCATTGCAATCACGTACCTGCGATACAATAATTGACTTTGAGGGCACAATATCCAACAATCTCCCACTTTCACTTAGGGCTAATTATTGCGATGTTGCGTACTCACAGCCCGTGTGAAACCAACACCCAACTCCGCTACTAATCAGTTTCACCAAGCCCGTTTGTAAAACTATTGTGTTCGAGAAATAGCCTCAGTGAGTGGATCCGCCAGGATGTTTCTTTCTGTGTCTCTCTTAATCTCAAGTTCGCGGAGAAAGCCATCTCCCGAATTGAGTAATACCTGTCTTAGAATATGTCTGGATATCTGATGGGACCTAGTTCATAAATGAACTCTAAATCCAAACATCTCAGACCGTATCAATCACTGAAAATAATCAATGCCCAGCACCTTGCCTCCCACAGTATCCTCTTGGACCACCTGTCCATAATACTGCCCCCTTGGCCAGAGGGAAAAATATAACTCTGACAATCACTCTATCATCCATGTCACCTTTGAAGCCTGAAATGATAACCATCTCCCGAAGGAGGCTGCCGTCATCAAATCCGTAGAACATCCACTTATGTTCTAAAACTGCTTCCTTATGTTTCTCCAGGATTGGATTAATACAAACATATCGCATCTAGAGCAAAAACAACATCTGGTGTGGTACTTGACTTCTCACGATTGACTCAATTGCCTAAGCAAGTGATCTGCCAATCATGTACATCCCTCTCCCCTTTAGTCTGTAAGACACCTTTAGAGAGGGTGACTCCATCACCAGCAGGTACACCACCATGCCAGGAGTCATCTATTCTAAAAACCATTAGAATACTGTCAAAGTACCCACATTGGGAAACTACCCAAATCCAGATCTAAAACCATAGATCTAGAAACCAAAATGTCAGATAATATATCCATATCCTGTCCGGAGAAACAACTGTGTGACTACCACAGTACGACCGATCGTAGTATAGGAATTTTACTTCCTACTCTGTGTATGTTATCCAAATACCAGGACATCACACCCTACTACCTTCTTAACAGATCCATCCCCTATTCTGATGAAGTCAAACCCATGACTGTCATATCAAAATTAGATGATCAATCTCCGCTATAACTGCTCTAGTCTATAAATAGACATAAGCTACTTGCCCACTATGCTTCTGCTGCTCCCACTGACCACAACAACCCTCCTACCGGGTCTCATAGCCTGGAACAACAGTAGTGTCAAGTCTGGGTAGATGAAAACCTCCCTGTCACCGTCTTTGATGCTACCGGAGTACCTCTCGGGTGTCTGAGGTTACCCACCAAAACTGCGGAGTGGCTAATGGAATGTCAAACCTGATTGAATCTGTATGTCCTATTAAATTTTTCGTAATAGTTTGCGGTTCTGGAATCACTTCCCGTTCTACCATACTCCCACTACTGTTTTCTGAAAAAATCCATTTTACTAAAACTGTGGCGAGTCAAGAACAATATCACTATTGATCTTCCAGATGGTAGAAAGTCAACCCTCGTCATAGCCTGGGCCAACCCACAAACAGCCATTATAGAAACATGCCCTGAGTTATCCAGAGTCTGGTTTTAAGCATAAGCCGGACAACTCCCCGTACCTTAACATCGTTAAGATATGATCCATTCTATATCCAATATAGAAACTTTGGAACTTATTTAATTTGAACCAGATTCTAATCATGCAGCTGTCTCCAGTGCATATCAACTTTTAATGGAGAGAGGCTAATCGGCATTACTCAACTTAGGAATCCATCCAATTATGAGTAACCCGAAAGGGAAACAAGTTTCTCAAAACTTTTACTATCATCTGAATACCAATCATAAGTATCTACATCTTCGATCTCTTTGAAGAATCCCGATACTTGCGACATCTAGTTCTCTACTTTATTCTTATACCCACAACTTCTCAAAACTTAGACCTTGTATTTCTACGAAACACTTGTCTAAAGACTATAGAAGTCATAAGTAGATAGAACATAGTACGAGGACCTACCCCTTTGTCCTGATGGACACTGGACAACATACAATACTCTGTATAAGTCCGCTGAGTTGAATAACTCAAAAACCTGTGCGTCGTAGGTTGAAAACTGTACCCTGGCGATTTCCTCAAATATCACCAATTACAACGAATTCCGATATAATGAGGATGATCACCTAGTAAGTCGATGTAGTACACCCCAGTACTTATGGGGAGGCGGAATTTTCAAAAACGATCAAGTTTAAACAACGAACATCGACTAACCGCTTGAATCGAAGCTAAACAAATAATAACCAAACACATAGCTAAACTAAACTATAGTGTTAAGGGATTATACCGATCGAAACAAGTCCTTCGTCTTTGTGTCCTCCTTTGTTCTCCTCGACCTTCTCTAGGTAGTAGACGATCCACCCGAGAGCGAAACTCCAAGCTAAACCTCTAACTTGAGGTAACTAATCAACTTTGATTGCTAATCAAAGATGAAAGGATGATGTTGAGTGAAGGTTATGGATTGTTTAGTCTAACTAATCCTTTGATCTCAACACATGAGGATTAAGGATTAGGGTTTGAAGATGAGAGCTTGAGCAGAGAGAATGTGTGATAAGATAATGAGAAGAGAGAGAGTGTATCATAATATATTATGAAGCATTTCTTTTTAAGAATAATGAATAAAGGAAATGAATAAGCATGCTTCATAAAATATCTAGTGGTGATTCATTAGCATGAGTCTTTAAGCAATAAATGTGCATTAATGAAATGAATGAATCACCACCATGACTCACTTTCTTTCCAAAAGAAACCTCCTTAGTCACATCTTCTAGAAGCTTCTCGTACAATTACGAGAACGCCCCTCCAATCCGCAAAAATACGGAAAAACTTTAGACTGTAAAAATCCAATAACCGGATACCAGTAACTGGCTTAAACCAAAGCCGACTGGTAAAAACTGTCCGAAAGTCGTACGCGCGTAAACGCACGTATGCGTCCGAACCCTTTGTCGCAAAACCATGCAACCTCTATATCGTTTCGCCTGGAGTAGGAAACTCTCTGTGTGGGACTCTAGAGACTCGACTACTACGCTGGCAGTGGGTTTAACCACAGACCGCAAGCGGCACTAGCTGTACGTAACGGTCCCCAGGTAGTTGTCGATAAGAAGGCCGATGAGTAAACCCATCCGAACTTCTACTGAGTCTGATGTGACAATCTCCATACAGTCCGGTCCGTTCGTCCAAGACTATCGCATATCGGGCCTAGGGGGGCGGCAAGCGTCAGTCCCCTAATTGCGGTATAAGTCGTGTCGGAGTGAAGCCCATTACACCCTGAGAAACTACTGGAACCTACCAGCAAATCTCGCTTGCCCTGGCCAGGGACTTTGCGTAATGGCTCTCTGACACAGCACGATATCTACTCCCAATACCGGGAGGGACGAATCCTGTCTAACCGCCACTGCCTCCAAGTGCTCGGGACTGCACCCAACTGCCACCTGTTTGCACGACTCCTTTGAGCCGTGGTAGGGTAGCAATCTAAGAACAGTGGGACACACTCGAGGCGAAGTAGCAGTATCAAGTCTGCGGACTACGCTGTACTCATGTCACCTGGGAACTGTTCACTGACGACTGGTATCAAACCAACCAACAGTCCCCTGCGAGTCCTGTCCGGTGTACCCGTAACCTAACGAGCACCTTTATACTATCTCCTGTACGACGTACTGACGGCTGTGGGACAGACCATCTCCCCAACCGGGATGAGAAGCGTACACACCAGTCTACTCCGGAGTATCGATGCTCTGTCTCGATAATCCAACGACCAGGGACCTGAATAAGGATGTGCTTGTAGACTACCCAGCCCCCACTAGTGTGACTGCCATCACAACGCTGGTAGACAAGCAAGATCCTAAGAGCTCTATCAATACGTACACTCACATATTAAGATAGAAAAACCAAGTAGCATACTACCATGTTTAGCAAGACTGTTATATACATGTGAATATCCCAAGCTTCCATTAAGTAATATACAAGCTAGTATGATACAGTAATGGCCTTCTAGGGCATAAACACTAACAATCTCGCACTTGCACTAGGGCCATGTACTGGCGTATCGAAGACCGATGATCTTGAGTAGCCGCTCGAACTGAATCTGAGGAAGGGCCTTTGTGAATGGATCAGCAATGTTCTCTTCTGAAGCAACTCTCCGAACCTCGATCTCCTGACGATCTATGATCTCCCTGATCAGGTGATACCGCCTCAAGATGTGTCTGGACTTCTGATGGGACCTTGGTTCCTTCGCTAAAGCTATAGCTCCGTTGTTGTCGCAATACAGAGGTATTGGATCAACTATGGTAGGAACCACCTGAAGTTCTGTTAGGAACTTCTTCATCCAGACTGCTTCTTTTGCGGCATCGCAAGCAGCTATATACTCCGCTTCCATCGTCGAGTCAGCAACGGTGTCCTGCTTGGAGCTCTTCCAGCACACCGCCCCTCCATTGAGGGTAAAGACATAACCCGACATGGACTTGGAATCGTCCTTATCACTCTGGAAGCCGGAATCAGCAAAGGCCTCCAACCTGAGGTCTTTTCCGCCGTAAACCAAGAACATCTCCTTAGTCCTTCTCAGGTACTTGAGAATGTTCTTTACTGCTATCCAGTGTTTCTCCCCTGGGTCTGACTGATACCGGCTTACCACGCTCAGTGCGTAAGCTACATCTGGTCTGGTACACAACATCGCATACATTATAGAGCCTACCGCAGAAGCGTAGGGTATAATAGACATGCGTTCCCTTTCCAAATCAGTCTTGGGAGACAGCTCTTTGGAGAGGGTGATTCCGTGACAAGCCGGTAGATTACCGCGCTTAGAATCTTCCATACTGAATCTTTTCAGTACAGTGTCGATATACCTGGACTGCGAAAGTCCCAACATCCTCTTGGATCTATCACGATAGATCCGGATCCCCAGAATGTAAGAGGCATCACCCAGGTCTTTCATGGAGAACCTGTGTGACAAGAATCCTTTGACAGATTGTAGCATAGGAATGTCATTTCCTATCAATAGAATGTCATCCACGTACAAGACGAGGAATACGACACTTCTGGCCACAACTTTACTATATATGCACGGTTCATCTGGATTTTTGATAAAGTCATATTCTTTGACTGTCTCATCAAAACAGATGTTCCAACTCCGCGATGCCTGCTTTAGTCCATAAATAGACTTAAGCAGCTTGCATACTTTCCCGCTGCTCCCACTTTGATTGAAACCCTCTGGCTGATCCATATAGACGCTCTCTTCTAAATTTCCATTCAGAAAAGCCGTCTTTACGTCCATCTGCCAGATTTCATAATCATGGAAGGCAGTAATAGCAAGAAGGACCCGAATGGATTTGAGCATAGCCACTGGAGAAAAAGTTTCGTCATAGTCCAAACCAGGTCTTTGACGAAAACCCTTTGCAACAAGTCTAGCCTTATAGGTTTCCACCTGTCCATCTACACCAATCTTTTTCTTGAAGATCCATTTGCATCCTATGGGTTTTACCCCATCTGGAGCAAAGTCCAAAGTCCATACTTTGTTGGTGTACATGGACTCCATTTCGGTCCGCATTGCATCTAGCCATCGTACCGAGTCGCCGCTCTGGATGGCCTGCTGGAAGTCAGTAGGTTCATCATTATCTATGATGCAATCCTCTCTATCCCCGTCTATGAGAAAACCGTAGTATCTCTCAGGCGGACGAGACGGCCTACTACTCCTGCGGAGGGGTGCGGGAATGTTCTGTTCTTCTTGAACCTCTGGTTCTACCAAACTTTCAGTAGCAGCTTGTGGTTCTGGAATTTCTTCCAGTTCTATTTCGCTCCCACTCTTCTGATTTTCTAAAAATTCAGTTTCTAAGAAGTGGGCATGACGAGAAACAAAAACCTTTTGTTCCTCTGCGTAATAGAAATAATATCCCTTGGAGTTCTTTGGATATCCCACAAGCTTACACAGTACTGAGCGTGCCTCGAGCTTGTCCACATGCTGCTTTTTTACAAAAGCTGGACACCCCCATGTCCTAAAATGTTTTAGACAGGGTTTCTTCCCACTCCACATCTGATATGGTGTGGTAGGCACAGTCTTGGTTGGAACCTGGTTCAAAAGATATGCCGCTGATTCTAGCGCATAACCCCAGAAAGATCGCGGTAACTCAGCATTACTCATCATGGATCGTACCATATCCAATAGGGTTCGATTCCGTCTCTCCGATACACCGTTGTGCTGTGGAGTGTATGGAGGAGTAAGCTGAGAGAGAATTCCTTTCTCTTTTAGGTAACCTAGGAACTCGGCACTTAAGTATTCTCCACCTCGATCAGATCTTAGTGTCTTAATACTTTTGCCTGTTTGGTTTTCCGCTTCATTCTTGAATTCCAGGAATTTCTCAAAGGCCTCTGATTTATGCTTCATTAAGAAAACATATCCATACCTAGAGAAATCATCTGTAAAAGTAATGAAGTAGGAATAACCACCTCTCGCATGTGTAGACATTGGACCGCATACATCACTGTGTATGAGTCCTAAGAGCTCGCTCGCTCTTACTCCTTGTCCAGTGAATGGAGTCTTTGTCATCTTTCCTTTGAGACAAGATTGACAAGTGTCATAAGTTTGATATTCGAACGTGTCCAAATATCCTTCTCTATGCAACTTAGTCAACCTTCTCTCATTGATGTGACCCAGTCTACAATGCCATAAGAAAGCTTTATTTAAATCTGGAGACTTTCTTTTTAGTGTGTTCTGGACATTGAAAATTTGGAGTTGGTTTAACACATATATGCCGTTATTTAGAGTACCGGACCCAATCAATCCATGATTAAGGTGGATGTTGACAACATCTCTTACAAACGTGAAATCATAACCTTTATTTGATAACAAGGAAACTAATATGATATTACACGTTAAGCTGGGTACAAAATAACAGTTATGTAAAACCAAAATGTGTCCACTCGTCAATCCTAGGTGATAATCCCCGACGGACGCAGCTCCCACGCTAGCTCCGTTAGCAACCCTGAGGATCATATCACCTTCCTTCAGCACTCTACGGTTTCTCAGTGCCTGCAATGAATTGCAAATATGAGATCCTGACCCGGTATCCAATACCCAGGAAGTAGAGTTGATCGACAGACAATTCTCAATTACAAACACACCTGAAGTCGAAGCCACAGCCAGCTTCGGTTCCTGGTTCTTGGCGTTCCACGCCTTGCAATCCTTCTTCCAGTGCCCTTTCCTGTGACAATGGAAGCACTCATCCAGGCCAACTACCGGTGCTGTAAACTTTTTCTTTCCCTTCTTTCCCACCTTACTAACACCTCCTCTAGGTCTGGGTGCGGCCTTCTTCTTCCTTCCTTTGGCCCTAGCCTTGGACCCGGAAGAAGATGAACCGCCAACAAACATAGCGGGTGTTTCCCTTGCCTTCTGCAAGGTGCCCTCTGCACTCCTTAACATGTTCAGGAGTTCCGCAAGTTCAACTTCTTTTCCTTGAAGATTGAAGTTGAGGATAAACTGGGCGTAGGTGGGAGGAAGGGACTGGAGAACAAGGTCTGTATAGAGCTCATTATCCAAAGTCGTCCCAAGGTCCGCGAGCTCTTCAATATAGCCGATCATCTGTAGGACATGTTCACCTACTGATGACCCGACAGCCAACCTCGCTCGAAACAATTTCTTAGAGGTCTCGTATCTTGCTATACGAGATTGCTCTCCATAAAGTTCCTTTGTATGGAGAAATATGCCATCTAGGGACATATCCTCGTGCCTCCTTTGATGTTCATTGTTCATCGAGGCAAGCACGATGCACTTGGCTCTCGCGCAATCTAAATCCCAGGTTTTGCGGATTTCCTTATCCGCATTGCTGGATTTGGGACCAAGGACAGCAGGTGCTGTAGCGGTGAGGACGTACCCCAGTTTGTCATAGGTCAAAGCCATCTTGACATTCCGCAGCCAATCTTTATAGTTTGGCCCTGTCAGTATATTTTTCTCTAAAAGTAACTTAAGTCCAGTCATTTTCAGGGTCGCTGCAATTAGGAGAGAGAGAAGAAAACTCTTTAGCATGATGCTCTTGCAAGTTTAGAATGGTTTTTAATTTATCTAAACTGGATGGCTCCCACTGTTTCTCGAATCCTTCCTCAAACCATAAAAGAAGAATTAGCCAAGACTATTCTCACCGTACAATATTTGCTTAACCGTTCAGCCAGGCCGGTGTCGATACTTCGAGGGAGGTTTTCCAACGCTTTCGCGAAGTTCCTTAATTAAATAACCTCTTTTCTCTGGGGGCGTAACCCCGCTGACACTTTTCTGGACACCTACTAGGTTTATAGCATTGATCGTTAAGCGACGAATATCCTGATAAGTAGCATATACTCACAGTAGGATCGGGATCCAAATATCATCGTATGATAATGTTGAAGGAATCCTACCAACATTCATCAAACTCCAAATGGTATGCATCTCTTTGCAAATTTCAGTTTCTTTAGAAATTCCCGATATGGATTTTTGCCCCATGCTCTTATGATCTTGACTAAGGGCCAACAAATCATAAGTCACATGTCAAGTTCTGCCCATCATTATGCTGTTGATTTGAACCCATCCGTATACTCTTGACTAAGGGCCAAACAAAGTAATACGACTGTCCCAAACCAACTCATCTATCTATGCAACAAATGAATACCCCAGCAGCTACCAATCACTATGTCTTGACTAAGGGCCAAACAAACATAGCTTGAATACTACTGACCATTCATAAGAAATGACGGAGGGCTACGACTGGTTTTGGCGAAACCGTGAACGTAGTGAACTTGATATAACCGAAGGAACCTGATAGCTTTTAAAAGGAGTGGTTAAAGCTCCGCATTTAAAAATATCTGTTTTAAAAATAACCGAGTGGTTTCTTTTAAATTGTTCCAACGGTTTAAACTTTGGTTTGTTTTACTTTGCATTATAGATAATGCGTCCCATCATTAACCTATCATTGCAGAAAACAACGAAAATACAACGTCCTCGTATGCCATCCGCATTCGCCACGGGGTCCCGTCATCACCCGTTAGGTTACTTAACTAACGACAGAGCGGGGGCTGGGCTAGCGCGGGTGTAAAACATAAGTGGCGTCTAAATAGCTATCATAAATATAGATATTTTACATTCGTCTGACGCAATGATATTCATTCCAGAACACAGATAAACAATATTGGATTTGCAAGCAATCTGTATTTCTTTTGAGCCTGCAAGAAAAGACAGATTACACAGTTGTGATGAATAGCCGTTACCCCACCCTCGACCCCTACGGGTACGGCAAACTACCCACCCGGCAGTCTGTGTACCCCACCTTGGGTCAGTCCTAGGAGCAAAAACAGTAAAATGAAATAATACAACGGTGGCTACGACCGCAACCTGGAAGTGCCCCGCGAAAATAATATTACAACAAATTACATTTACAACAAATGAATTAATCAATAACCCATTGCGAACCCCGGCTATACACCACAACAGTCCAATACAGTTTATATGCACAAACAGATATAACCATTTCAGAAATGTGCAACCCCCTGCCAACCGACATACTAGCAGTTAGGGGAGGTTTACGAACACATCAAACAATCACAGATATAATCCAATACGCAAATACTGTACAATTCGATCGAATAAACAACATCAATATTGCCCCAAAATCTGCTCTGTTAAACAGTAACCTGAGCAATAATTAAATATTCCAGAAAACCCAAAACACCACAGGGGACCCACCCAAAAAAAACGAGTTCCTGACTCGTCAACTCGGCCGCGGTTGCGCTGCGGATCGGTGGGATCCTCCGCCCTTCCGCGGCACTTTAGACGAATCAGAAGCCCAAATTTTTTGGGTGTTCTCCTGTGGTCGTGTCAAGCTCTCTGAACACACCTGAAAAATTTTCTGACTTGATTTTAACTTCGACAGAAACTTGACAGAATTAGGGTTTTGCGGCTTTGTTTTTCCGTTCGAAATTCGTACAAATTTGCAATTAAGTTATTTATTGTTTAGCGAGGCTCTGATACCACTGTAAGTCGATGTAGTACACCCCAGTACTTATGGGGAGGCAGAATTTTCAAAAACGATCAAGTTTAAACAACGAACATCGACTAACCGCTTGAATCGAAGCTAAACAAATAATAACCAAAGACATAGCTAAACTAAACTATAGTGTTAAGGGATTATACCGATCGAAACAAGTCCTTCGTCTTTGTGTCCTCCTTTGTTCTCCTCGACCTTCTCAAGGTAGTAGACGATCCACCCGAGAGCGAAACTCCAAGCTAAACCTCTAACTTGAGTTAACTAATCAACTTTGATTGCTAATCAAAGATGAAAGGATGATGTAGAGTGAAGGTTATGGATTGTTTAGTCTAACTAATCCTTTGATCTCAACACATGAGGATTAAGGATTAGGGTTTGAAGATGAGAGCTTGAGGAGAGAGAATGTGTGATAAGATAATGAGAAGAGAGAGAGTGTATCATAATATATTATGAAGCATTTCTTTTTAAGAATAATGAATAAAGGAAATGAATAAGCATGCTTCATAAAATATCTAGTGGTGATTCATTAGCATGAGTCATTAAGCAATAAATGTGCATTAATGAAATGAATGAATCACCACCATGACTCACTTTCTTTCTAAAAGAAACCTCCTTAGTCACATCTTCTAGAAGCTTCTCGTACAATTACGAGAACGCCCCTCCAATCCGCAAAAATACGGAAAAACTTTAGACTGTAAAAATCCAATAACCGGATACCAGTAACTGGCTTAAACCAAAGCCGACTGGTAAAAACTGTCCGAAAGTCGTACGCGCGTAAACGCACGTATGCGTCCGAACCCTTTGTCGCAAAACCATGCAACCTCTATATCGTTTCGCCTGGAGTAGGAAACTCTCTGTGTGGGACTCTAGAGACTCGACTACTACGCTGGCAGTGGGTTTAACCACAGACCGCAAGCGGCACTAGCTGTACGTAACGGTCCCCAGGTAGTTGTCGATAAGAAGGCCGATGAGTAAACCCATCCGAACTCCTACTGAGTCTGATGTGACAATCTCCATACAGTCCGGTCCGTTCGTCCAAGACTATCGCATATCGGGCCTAGGGGGGCGGCAAGCGTCAGTCCCCTAATAGCGGTATAAGTCGTGTCGGAGTGAAGCCCATTACACCCTGAGAAACTACTGGAACCTACCAGCAAATCTCGCTTGCCCTGGCCAGGGACTTTGCGTAATGGCTCTCTGACAGAGCACGATATCTACTCCCAATACCGGGAGGGACGAATCCTGTCTAACCGCCACTGCCTCCAAGTGCTCGGGACTGCACCCAACTGCCACCTGTTTGCACGACTCCTTTGAGCCGTGGTAGGGTAGCAATCTAAGAACAGTGGGACACACTCGAGGCGAAGTAGCAGTATCAAGTCTGCGGACTACGCTGTACTCATGTCACCTGGGAACTGTTCACTGACGACTGGTATCAAACCAACCAACAGTCCCCTGCGAGTCCTGTCCGGTGTACCCGTAACCTAACGAGCACCTGTATACTATCTCCAGTACGACGTACTGACGGCTGTGGGACAGACCATCTCCCCAACCGGGATGAGAAGCGTACACACCAGTCTACTCCGGAGTATCGATGCTCTGTCTCGATAATCCAACGACCAGGGACCTGAATAAGGATGTGCTTGTAGACTACCCAGCCCCCACTAGTGTGACTGCCATCACAACGCTGGTAGACAAGCAAGATCCTAAGAGCTCTATCAATACGTACACTCACATATTAAGATAGAAAAACCAAGTAGCATACTACCATGTTTAGCAAGACTGTTATATACATGTGAATATCCCAAGCTTCCATTAAGTAATATACAAGCTAGTATGATACAGTAATGGCCTTCTAGGGCATAAACACTAACACACCTAATTCCCAATAACTTCCTCCCACTCATCATCTGTAAAACCATACAGATATGAGAATGAAACCTGGTGAATACACACCCTGGAGTAAGTATCTAATCGAGAAAACAGTTTTTCATTAACAATGCACTGAAACATGAAAATGTTTCGTAGGGGTATCCTGGTATTCATAGTAATGCCTTTTCCATAATCCAATTCATGACTCTAACCGTATATTTCTTCGCCATCTCTCCAAATCCCTTTATTTGTCTTTAGTCGTTACCTTCTGTACACCATCGTTAGGCTAAATGGTTTTCTTTCCTCCCTACCGTTCGGCACCAGCCTATGGTTTGGAAGAAGACTATCCAGTAAGCATAATAGGTGTACCCTCCTAAACCAAGGAGTACTCACATCTTGAGAGAAGGTGATGATAAAAGACAACTGAATAATACCTTATTCTTTTAAAGGTGAAATAGGAGTGGCGATGAAGTACGCGGTTTGGTCGTGAATGATAACAGTCGCAACTTACTTTGCCCTCTTTCTAATCCCTTTATTTTGTCTTTACATATTACCTTATGTACACCCTACTAAGGCTAATTGGTTTTCCTCATTCCCTACCTTTCGGCACCTGCCTATGGTTTGGAAGAAGACTATCCAATAAGCGTAATAGGTGTACTCTCCTAAACCAAGGAGCCCTCGCAACCTGAGAGAAGGTGATAATAAAAGACAACTGAATAAACCAATTCTATTTCTCCTGAACCTTGATCCATCCTCGAAGGAGTTCCTTCGAGTTCGTATATAACCATACGATGGATCTATCCAATGGAAGTGGATGTCCGTAGTAATACGGGTGTTCTGAGAAATACAAAGGGTAGAAGAAGGAGTGGCAATAACTTATGCAACTCAGACAATCCAAAAGCCAGTATTTTAAGAAGGTTCGGTCAACTTGGTCACTGAGTCATAGTCTAGGGTCGGTCAAAGGTCGCTGCCAAAGAGAGAGAGAAAAGAAACACTCTGCATGCACTATAACCTAGATCAGAATGGTTATCACTTTATCTAATCCGGAAACCTCCTACTGTACTGTCAAATTCTCCCCCAAACCTGAAAGAAGAATCAATTGGGATCACCCGAAGAGTAAACCAACTCATCAGTGGGAATCGGGATCCAACTCTCATCGTATGATAACGTGACGGAATCCACTCGCGTTATCACACTCCAGAAGGTATGCGCATGCCTGGCAAGTTTCGGTTTCTTTAGAAACTCCCGATGTGATTTTTACCCTATGTTCTTATGACCTTGACGAAAGCCAAAAAATCATAAGTCACATGTCAAGTTCTGCCCGTCATTATCTTGTTAATTCGAACCCTCCCGTACATACCCTTGACGAAAGCCAACAAGGTAATACGACTATCCCAAACCAACTCATCTATCTATGCAACAAATGAATACCCCAGCAACTACCAAACACTATGCCTTGACGAAAGCCAACAAATATAGCTTGAATATTACTGACCATCCATAAGAAACGACGGAGGGCTACGGCTGGTTTTTGGCGAAAAAACCTTTAACGTAATGAACTTGATCTGGTTGAAGGAACCTGATAGCTTTTTATAAAATATAGTAGCGAAAACCTTTGCTAAAGCGGTCACTCCCGGTGAAGGGATCTCGGCTCTTTCCTCGTGGAATGAGGTGCAGGATATTCTACTGAATACCGCGATGCAAAGCAGCATGTAATCGACTATAGTGAAGTTATTACCCTGACGCAAACTTCTGCCGAAGGGGTCAGTCCCGGTGAAGGGATATCGGCCTTTGCCCCGTCGAATGAGGTGCAGGATATTCCAACCGAATACCACTGTGCAAAACAAAAGGAAACATCTTTGTAATAACACCTTTTAAATTGTTCCAACAACATCAAAACAGGTTTGTTTTACTTTGCATTGATCAGAATCAACGCAGTCCCATCAATAATCACACCAGAAAAGAACGAAAATAAAATGTACGTATATGCCATCCGCATTCGTCACTGGGTCCCGTCACCACCCGTTAGGTTACTTAACTAACGACAGAGCGGGGACTAGACTAGCACGGGTGTAAAACATATACAACATCTAATAGTATATAAACTAATATACAATAATCGCTCCAGGCGTGATAATATGCAACATTACAGAAAAGTAATAAGCATCACAGAATAATACAGATAATCTGGGATCCCCAGGTTTCACAGAGCCGCCGCTGAAACCCGACGTTCCCCTGTCGTGTGGATAGCCTGTGCAATGAAACCTAGACCCCTACGGGTGCGGCAAGTTACCCGCCAAAACCTGAAGCGAGGCAGCCCCCTACAGCATAGTGATTGGACCACCCGCACTTCACGGAATCCGGTAATCTTGGGCACCCCTCCTTGGGTCAACCTGTACCCCCTACGAGTGTGGCGAATAGTCTGCCAATTCTAGAGTGGGGCTCCTCTGCCTCTCAAAGCCATGAGATGCGGACCCGTTGCCCTCCAGAACCCGGCTATCCGTGTACTCCGTCGTGGGGTAAAACCTAGTACAGAAATGAAAAATAGTACAACAGGTACATCGACCGCAACCTGGTCGTGCCCCAAAAGAATATTATACAACAGGCAGTGACAGCAGTCCACAAGTTGGACGCTCACCCCGCAATATCAAATGTACAAATAAATCCAAACTGCACTATCATTGCACACTGCTATCCACCACGACAAATCCGCAACTTCACAGCACAACACAGAACATCAACGTGAATGTCACGTTCGCAAACCCGTCTAAAAGAACTATAGCAATCAGACGCGGTTTACCGATCAAATGAAATTCCCGGTCGGAGATATAATTTAAGCACTGTAAACTAAGACGTTTAAATTTTGATCGACTAAATTTCCTGAAGTGGGCCCCACGCAAATCTGCTGTACTGTAAAAAACACTGGGCCCAAATGAACAGTTCCAGAAACCACAATTTCCCAAGTAGAATCCACAGAAGAAAGATGGTCCACTGATTCACCTAGACGGCCGCGGTTCTACGGCCAAAGCATTGCTTTGGCGGCGGTTCCGCGGCCGTACGGTAAGATCAGTTGGTCGAATTTCTTCTATGTTCTTTAAAAAGCCTGCTTGATTTTCTAAGATGCTCAAAATAATTTTTAGACCATATTTAAATTCAACAGAAACTTTAGACTTGAAAATTGTAGTTTTTGAAAATCCGTTCGATCGATCTTTTAAACGCGTTATCACAAGTTAGTAAAGCTTAATGGCGTGGCTCTGATACCATGTAAGTCAACGGTAGCGCCCCGGCCGTCTTTCAGACGCGAAAATACGGAACAAAAAACTTTTATAACTGGCGCTATCGCATACTATAACCCGGATCTGCCATTAACGCTAAACTAACAATCTACAAAGAGGGAAGAAAGGTTATACCGAACGATCCGAGTCCTTCGTTCTTTAACCATCATCCCATGCTCCGTTGCGGCTGCTCCGATCTCGTCGATCTCCGATCTCGTTGTCCAGGTGGCACCACATTATCGGATCTTTAAACGGGCTCCCGCCTCTGACTCGAGGGAACTCGGTCATCAGGTTTGCAAGAAGTGATGACCAAGGTTGATATAGAGAATGAGTGGAATACTTTTTCTCGCTTCGTCCAAAGCCATGGACGAACGGTTAATGAAATTGCCGTGGGAAACGGGTGATGGAATGAAATGAGCTGTGAAATTCCATACACCGAAAACTATCATAATCTTTTAACCAACAACCATTTCTTTTTCTTACAAGTGAGAGTGAATGAGAGAGGAGGAGGGCCGGCCACATATATAGAGGTTGGGGGGTGAGTGTAGGAGAGGGGGGGTGACAATAAGAAAATATCTCTAGTGTGAACATAAAGTGTGAACACACTTAATGAAATGATGAATCATTAACCTATTCATCAAGCATTAATGGAATCATTAAATGCAACCATGACTCACTAAACACCTCACCACTTCTAGAACCTTCTAGAAGCTTCCACACTCATCTCAAGAAAAGATATATCCGTCTTTAACCGAATGTTAAAAGACAGGTGATAGAAAACTGGAAACTGGCAACTTCCAAAAGTGATCCCGAAACGAATTTCAGGATAACCCCGTAACTGTATAAATATACCCGCATTTGTATTACGACCGAATACAAATGCAACTGAGGAAAATATATTATATCTACTCTATATATAATATATGGATCCGGCTTAAACCAAAGCCCACCAGTATTATCTGCCTGAAAAATAACACGTGCGTAAACGCACGTGCATTTTCCGAACCCTGCCATAAAACCATACGGCCTCTACAACGTTTCGCTCGAACTTGGGAAACTGTCTGTGGGGGACTCTAATGACTCATCAGTACCCTGGCAGTGGGTTTAACCACAAGCCGTCAGCGGCACTAGCTATGCGTAACGGCTGCCCATGTACTGACCTCAAGGGACGCTGATGAGCGAACTCATCCAGAAACCTTACTGAGCCTAACAGTGACAATGTATATACAGTCCGGTCCGTTCGTCTATGAGTATCGCATATCCGGCCTAGGGGGCTAGTAACGTCAGACCCCCAATAGTTGTATAAGTCGTGTCGGAGACAAGCCCTGAACACCGTGAGATACTACGGGAGTACCTACCAGTAAATCTCACCAGCCTTGGCCAAGGACTTGGTGTAATGGCTTTCCTAGACACAGCGCGACCTCTACCCCCAATACCGGGAGAGACAAATCCCCTGCTGATCCGCTCACGTGCCTCCATGTGGATCGGGACTGTACCCAAAAACTACCTGTTTGCACGACTCCTTTGAGCCGTGGTAGGGTAGAAATCAAAGCACAGTGGGAACTCACACGAGACAAATGAAGACCTTAGGTCAATGAACTAACCTGTACACATGTCACCAGGGAACTGCTATCTGACGATATGTAGAATACCAACTAGCAGGTTCCCAGCGAGTCCTGTCCGGTGTACTGATTGTTAGGATACGTGCGTGTTCAAGTTTAGTTTAAAATACCGCAATCAAGACGGTTTCGCTTGTAGCTAGCCGGTTGAGTACGGGTCGTCCGCAGGGAGATGGGAGTCTTTTTCAAAGTGTTTTAACGAGTTAAGTCCGGTTGTTCAGATTTTGTTGGATTATCTAAGTGTTGAGTTGATATTTTAAAGCGAGCTTGTTAGGGTTAGGATTAGGTTAGTTTGAGTTAGGAGTCTCCACATCTTTCGTTGCCCCACTTAATATCGGTGTTACGGTAATCGGCAACAACGGGGATTAGCACGATTAGGAAGGAACTTGCGAGTATAAGCTAGGCTTTCCAACGCATAGTTCTTCCTTTTGGTGCTTGTCCGTCCGTTCTTGGCTCTTATCCATAACCTCCGGTTAATTCAACCACAACCGGTCTCACTACGGAATCACCGCTATCATGTAGGATAGGGAGCCGTAAGGAGCGGATTATGGTTCAATTAACGGGAGTTGATTTAAGTTGTTGGGCAAGGAAAGAGTGAGAGAGATTTCCTTCTCTCAAACTTCCCTTATCCTACCCTAACAAGTATAGAACTACTCACACTTCATAATACGGAAAAATAAAACAAACAAAAGAGAAAGATAGAAAGAAGGAGACTAGAAGAATACGACTAACTATTTGCGACCTCACCTTGGCGAGGATCAAGCGTAAGTATCATTGTCATATGTAAGGATAAAGAAAAAGAAAGAAGAAAGAAACAACAAGGAAATAACAACAACTACTTAACAAATTTAAAGTTACAACAATTATAACAAACGTAAGACAAGCATGATAATAAAATGGTCTTCTTTATTCATCACTCTTCACTCAAAGCTCACTTACAAGTTTAATGGAGAAGAGGTGAGAAGAGGAAGAAGAACAAGACTAAAACTAGGCAAAAAATGAGAATACAAAATTGGACCCTTCGTTTACAGAATTCTGGGGTATTTATAGGCTGGAAAATGAGAAACTAGGGCAACAATACGGGCCCTCATGAAAAGACCAAAGTGCCCCCGAAATTCCCGCGCAGTTGGCGCCAGAACGGCCGCGGAAGGGCGGCCAAACCCCCATTTGGCCGCGCTTCCGCGGCCGTATTGTTGAGTTAGGCTTGGGGCTTTCTGGTGGTGGCCTGGTTTTCTGTGCACTTTCTTATGGTATATGTATTTTCTCCATTCGTTTTCACAATTTTTCCAGAATTCTGCTGATCAAAAAGGTGGACTTTTTGTCAAGATTTTGTCATGATTGCCTCGAGCTCCGCGTAGATCTCTTGGATTTTGTGCTACCATTGAGCCTTGTGCATTGATTTGACATTTTGTCTTCCTACTGATATCTGGCACCATACGGATGAAGGGCGGAGACCGTGTTTTATCTGTGGTTGGCAGGAACCCGGACTTTTTTCGTGTCTTCCATGAATTTCACCGTTTTTAGAACCGAGAACCTGTAACCTGCAATTGACTAGCAAACACGGCTCAAGAGTATCTACCGATATGCAAAGTGATAAAAATTGGGCGGTATGAAAATGCAAAAATCTGATATGAACAAATACCCCCAAACTTATCATTTGCTCGTCCCGAGCAAAGTCCATTTATTCAAAAAAAATTTCCTAACCTCACTTTCGCAGGGAACGCGATTGCACTGAGCATGTGCAACAAGCCGTTTAACCTCTAGGTGTCCCTAGTAGGAGGAGTGTTGTCTCCTGAGGGTTTTCAGCGGATACTACCCACAAAATCCGGTCAAGTTGGTTTTGTAAAATAACTAAGATTCAAACCCTAAAGTTTTGTTTTAGAAAATAACAATTCTATAATCCTAAGTCTAGACCATCGGACCTTTATTTTTCACACCTCGCTTCTTATTTAACTACAGATTTTACATGTCTTTACGTGCGGTGCAAATAGTGTCGTTAAGTTCTCGAAAGGTCGAATAAAGTCATCATGTCGCACAATAAAGCCCAGATAACAATTTTAAAAGGATCACATAAGTTTTATAACGAGTTAAGCATTTTTCAAGTTTCGTTTTCCAGTAAGGTTTCAACTTCAGAATTTCTATCTTCCTTAACAGGAAACTAAGTCGTATTTTTCACTCCACCTTTTCCTTGTTTTCATTTCATACACACCTTTGTGAACGTACAATAGTCTTTATCAAAGAGTAAAACCTTCATATCTCCGTTAAATTTTTTTTTTAAAAGCCTGTCTTTTATCAAGATTATTCTCACACAAAGAACCGTTAGGAATTTTAACTCGGAGAGAACACTTGCTTGACTTTGTTTTAAACTGGACTTTCTAGGCTTCTTAGCGAGCTTTGGGCCAATGCACCCAAACCAGTTGGTTTTAGGGCATTAGGTGTAGAAACACCCCAGCGGACTTAATTACTCAAGTTACCTAGGTCCAAAAACAAAAGACAGTTTGGCGTGAAAATCAGATGATTTTATACGAACGGAGATATAACCGGCAGTTCAAATATTTTTTTGGATAAAGGACGTGTTTGGTGTGTTTGGTGTGTAATCATTCCAATCAAGTTTTAGATGGGTTATTTTTCAGACTTAGCTCCAATTACGGCATCAATAACATTCCTTCATATTCGCTTTACTTCATAAACTATTCTTGACATTACTTATTTCAGAAAAAACCTATTTGATCCTCAGAGAATCATTTATCTGTTTAAAAGTTTAAACATGAAAGACTTGTCATCTAATTCCCAAAATCTTACGACACGTGTAGTGTGATGTAAAGACGTATATCAGCTATAGTTAACTTCAAAGGAGAGTTATCTTTCAGGTTTTCAAAATCTAAATATAAGATCTAGTTATTCCTATTTTTTCAAACTAAAACCGTCGAATGTTGAATCAGAGTTCTTCCACAAGTTAACTTGACGAAAAAGTTTTTATATTTTTTATATTTTCAAATTTTTATGGATTTTATGGATTTTAATATGCAGATGCAAAAATATACATATGAATGCGAAGGTAAGAAATGCGTACCGAGCGTACCCCCAAACTTAAACTAGACAGTGTCCTCACTGTCGTGGCATGAAGAGAGCAGTTGGAAGGTTCAAAATTGTCGGTTAGTGATACACAATTTTTTTTTTTTTTTGTTTTTAAAGAAAAGAAAAAAGAATATACACAAATATAAACAAAATGGTTTGTACATACCCCCAAACTTATTTGGAACAGTGTCCTCTGTTCGTGGCTGGATAACCGAAGTTTGGAGGTAGGCAGAGGAAGATCATTCAAGGTAAACCGGCTCCTGTAGGAACAGGAGCTCCTCTGTTTGTTCGGCGCTAAGGTACGGTTTGCATCGGTGTCCATTTACCTTGAAGAGTGAACCGTCCTTTGGATTTTCCAAATCCACAGCGCCCTGCGGATACACATTCCGCACAAAATATGGCCCTTTCCAGCGAGATCGGAGCTTTCCAGGATGGAAATGAAGTCGGGTGTCGTAAAGAAGCACCGGTTGACCAGGTATGAAGGTTTTGCGCAAAAGGTGTTTATCGTGAAACACCTTCGTTCGATTCTTAACGACAACCGCGTTGTCGTAAGCCTCATCCCTAAGCTCGCATAGTTCGTTCAGCTGCAGCTTCCGATGGCTGCCCGCGTCCTCCAGAGAAAGATTCAGCTCCTTTATCGCCCAAAACGCGCGATGCTCGATTTCGACAGGAAGGTGGCAGGCTTTTCCGTACACAAGCCGATAGGGAGACATGCCAAGGTCGGTCTTATAAGCGGTTCTAAATGCCCAAAGGGCATCAGTCAGTTTCAGAGACCAATCCTTACGGTTCTTGGAAACCGTCTTCTCCAATATCTGCTTGATTTGCCGATTTGAAACTTCGGCCTGCCCGCAAGTTTGGGGGTGGTAAGGCGTAGAAAGCTTATGATTAATGGAGTATTTCCGCATCAAGGCCTCGAAAGTCCTATTGCTGAAATGACTTCCATTGTCGCTAATAATCGCTCGGGGGTGCCCAAACCGTGAAAAAATGTTTTCTTTAAGGAACCTAACGACAACCTTGTTGTCGTTAGTTCGGCTGGGCACAGCCTCGACCCATTTAGATACGTAATCAACAGCTAGAAGGATGTACAAGTTCCCAAAAGAGTTGGGAAACGGCCGCATGAAGTCTATCCCCCAAACATCGAAAATCTCCACAACCAAGATCGGTTGGAGCGGCATCTCGTTTCTCCGGGATATCCGGCCCATGTGTTGGCACCGGGAGCAAGTCTTGCAATATTCGTGAGCATCTTTGAGAAGTTGTGGCCAGTAGAAGCCACATTGCAAGATCTTCTCAGCTGTCTTTCTGGGCCCAAAATGCCCGCCACACGCTTGATCGTGGCAAAATGACACCACGCTCTTGAATTCCTCATCGGGGACACACCGACGAATAATCTGGTCGGGACAGTACTTGAACAAGTAGGGTTCGTCCCAGTAAAAGTGTTTTACTTGGGATAAGAAGCGAAGTCTGTCCTGACTCGACCATTCGGTCGGTAGTAATCCCGTGGCCAGATAGTTCACAATATCTGCAAACCAGGGTTCGCACGATACTGTCAAGAGTTGTTCGTCCGGAAAAACGTCGTTTATCGGAATTGGAAGCGAAGGCGAAGAAGGAAGTCGCGAGAGATGGTTGGCAACCACGTTTTCACATCCTCGTTTGTCCTTAATGACAAGGTCAAACTCTTGAAGCAAGAGGATCCAACGGATTAACCGAGACTTGGCATCTTTATTCGCAAAAAGATGGCGCAGAGCTGAATGGTCCGTGTAGACGATGACTGGAGAGCCGATGAGGTAGGGCCTGAACTTTTCTAAAGCAAATACAACAGCTAAGAATTCCTTCTCAGTTGTTGTATAGTTAAGTTGGGCGTCGTTCAGGGTTCGGCTAGCGTAGTAGATCACGTGCGGCATCTTGTTGATGTGCTGTCCAAGGACAGCACCGATGGCAAAGTCGGATGCATCACACATAATCTCGAATGGGTGCGTCCAGTCAGGGGAAGAGAGAACGGGAGCAGAAGTGAGTGAGTGTTTCAATGATTCAAAAGCAGCCGCACAGCTTGAGCTGAAGTCGAATGGCGTGTCCTTGGCCAGGAGAAGAGTCAAGGGCCTAGCAATCTTGCTAAAGTCCTTGATAAACCGTCTATAAAAACCGGCGTGGCCAAGGAAGGCTCGGATATCTCGGATGCATCGGGGAGGAGGAAGATTGGAAATGACCTCAATCTTAGCTTTGTCTACCTCAATGCCTTTCTGCGAGATGATATGTCCTAAGACAATACCTTCGCGCACCATGAAGTGGCATTTCTCCCAGTTCAAAGTGAGATTCTTGTCCTTACATCTGGTAAGGACAGCGTCGAGATGCATCAGACACTCGTCAAAAGAATCGCCAAAGATGGAGAAGTCGTCCATGAAGATCTCCAGAAATTTCTCCACCATGTCTGAGAAAATTCCCATCATACACCGCTGGAAGGTAGCGGGCGCATTGCATAACCCAAAGGGCATGCGACGATATGCAAACGTGCCGAAAGGACAAGTGAAAGTGGTCTTGTCCTGGTCTTTTTCGGCGATGGGAATTTGATTATAGCCAGAGTAGCCATCTAGAAAACAATAGTACTCGTGTCCGGCCAATCGTTCGAGCATCTGGTCAATAAAAGGTAGCGGAAAGTGGTCTTTCCGCGTTGCGGCGTTGAGTTTTCGGTAATCAATGCATACTCGCCACCCAGTTTGGGTGCGAGTAGGGATTAACTCGTTTGCCTCATTAGTGATGACCGTAATGCCCGACTTCTTGGGGAAAAAATGAATGGGGCTAACCCACTGGCTATCAGAGATAGGGTAAATGATACCACTATCTAGACATTTGACGATCTCCTTCTTC
Source organism: Agapanthus africanus (assembly GCA_030015575.1). NCBI lineage: Eukaryota > Viridiplantae > Streptophyta > Magnoliopsida > Asparagales > Amaryllidaceae > Agapanthus > Agapanthus africanus. The sequence goes on along the minus strand of JASDDO010000012.1, from coordinate 289,154,367 downwards.
ACAGCCTCCTTCATGACTGGATTGAGACGTCTTTGTGGATCCCGGGCTGGTTTGGCATCATCCATCAGATGTATATGATGCTCTACGATCAGGGGACTAATCCCCTTAATGTCCGCCATGGACTAGCCAAAAGCTTGCCTATTGCCGTGCAAGACTGAAAGAAGGGCTTTCTCTTGCTCAGGAGCTAGAGAAGCCGAAATGATAACTGGGAGGGTCTCGTTCTCACCTAAGTAAGCGTACTTAAGGTGAGACGGCAAAGGCTTGAGTTCGAGAATTGGAGGTGAAATGATAGAAGGAAGGATTGGAGAAAAGGTCTCGAACTCAAAGGATTCCAACAAAGGTTCGAAACGAGTGTAAGCCACCGAGTTGGATGGTTCAGGTAACTCATCCGAAAAGTCAAACGATTCAAACTCGGGTGGTGAGCGGCTAAGATCGTGTGAAAACGTAAAACACTCATAGTCGTAGTTGGCGGCGGAAGCAGCAGCAGGTTCGAAGAGAAACGCACTAGTGGCGTCAAGATTATCGTGGTCAAACAGAAACTCCTCGAATTCACACTCTTCTGGTGTGATCTCCTGGATCGAACAGACATCCAGTATATGAGCATTAGGTTCAGCGGGCTGATTCCCTAACCTAAAAATGTTGAGTTCAATCGTCATATTTCCAAAAGAGAGGTTCATTGAACCATTGCGACAATTGATCACAGCATTTGAGGTTGCGAGAAATGGGCGACCGAGTATCACCGGAATTTGATTCCGGGGGTTAGCTACAGGCTGTGTATCTAATACAATGAAGTCAACGGGGAATATGAAGACCCCTACTTTTATTAGCACATCCTCTAGCTCACCCCTAGGGTGGGTGATCGATCGGTCGGCCATTTGGAGAGTGCAGTGTGTGGGTTTCAACTCTCCGACGCCTAACTGCTCGTATACTGAATACGGAAGCAGGTTAACACTGGCACCAAGATCTAATAATGCGCGGTTGATGTTCTTATCCCCAATGGTGATTGAAATCGTAGGACAGCCAAGGTCCTTCAGTTTTTGTGGTAAAGATTGGGTAAGGGCATCACTCACAGCACTAGCCAAGAAAACTTTCTTGGGTACCTGAGACTTCCTCTTTTTCGTGCACAAGTCCTTTAAGATTTTCGCGTAGGACGGGACTTGTTGGACAGCATCTAAAAGAGGAATATTAATGTTAACTTGCTTGAATAACTCCAAAATCTTCTCCATTTGAGGATTTTGTTTATTAGACCTCAACCGGTTTGGAAATGGAACATTTTGAAAATTGGTTGAGTCTAATGCTGGAGAAGGAGATTTTGGAGTTGGAACGGATCCCAGAATAGGTGTTTTCGTGGAGTGAGAAGTGGGTCCGTTCAGAGCAGAAGAAGAGGAAGGAGAGCCTGTTGAAGAACGGAGAATAGGCTCGGAAGACGAAGAAGAAGAAGGAGAAGAAGAAGAAGAAGCGGCGGCCGGGGTGTCATCGTTGATTCGCTTGCCAATGTTGTTTTGCAGCATCCTTTCCGATCTCAGCGTAGCCACGGCACTCACATTATGGTTTTGTTGTTCAAGAGCAACATGTGCATTATGTGGGTGACCGGGATTTGGCAGTGGCTGGGACGGAAGCTTCCTCTTCTCTCGCTCGCTCAAGGCCGCGTTCAGCTGTGCAATCTGGGCCTCGATGGTTTTGATGCTCTGCCCGTGTGCGGCGGTGTGTTGCACTAAAGATTGGATCGAAGACTGGATGTTGGTGGTGGATTGAGTCGATTGTTTAACAAACGCCTCCAGACTTCGCTCGAGCGAGGAAACCTTATCAGTGTTTGACGGAACAAAGTTGTTATTTGGTGGAAAAGAATTGTTCGGTGCAAAATTGTTCGTCTGGTTTTGGTAAGGTAGGGGTTGGAAGGGCTGCTGATACTGAGTTTGTTGTTGCGCTTGTTGTTGCGGTGGAGGGGCCCTTTGGAAGTTGTTGCCCTGGAATTGATTCTGATTCTGATTCCAGGCGAAATTGGGGTGGTTCCTCCAACCGGGATTGTAGGTGGAAGAGTATGGATCATTCCTCGGTCTTTGCTGGAAGGCAGCATTAACCCGATCCTGTCCTTGCGAGGGTGGATTGTAAGGACACTCTTCGGTCAAGTGAGAAGGATCAGAACAACAAGCGCAGATGGTACGAAGGGGGAGAACAGGGGCAGGAGTAGGAGCAGAGAATTTGCTCTCTATCGCTTCAAGCTTTCTTGTTATAGCAGCCATTTCAGCTTTCATCGTAATAGAGACGTCGAGTTGGTGGATTCCTACCCTAGACTGACCGGTAGAAGTGGAGGTAGAAGAAGAAGAAGAAGTCGGTCTAGTGCTCTCCCACTGTAGCGTTTGCTCCGCAAGATCGTCAAAGAACTGCCACGCTTCATCGTCAGATTTTGATAGGAAGTGGCCCTGACAGATGGTTTCCAGCAACTGCTTCGTTGCTGGGTTCAGTCCCTTGTATAAGGTTTGGCAGAGCTGCCATTTCTCTATACCGTGGTGAGGACACTGAACAAGAAGGTCTTTGTATCGGTCAAAGCACTTCCAGAAGGGTTCAGAAGGAAGCTGGGTGAATTGGTTGATTTCATTTCGAATTCTTGCGGTCTTATGGTTCGAATAGAATTTTTTCAGAAACGCTTTAACAAACTCGTCCCAGCTGGTGATGGAGTGGGAAGCGGTGCTATACAGCCATTTTTCAGCGAGGTCGCATAAAGTGAATGGAATGACTCGTAGACGTATAGCATCGTCTGACAGCTGGGTTGTTTTCATCATGGCACAGACGTTTTGAAATTTGTTGATGAAGATATAGGCATCTTCAGATTCAAGCCCATGAAAACGTGAAAGCATGTTGATGAAATAGGGCTTAATTTCAAAGTTGTCCCCATTGGCCGGAGGAAGAGAAAGGCAGGTGGGAAGTGCAGAACGGGTGGGGTAGAAACGATCCTGGAGCGCAATTCGCTGCGGCGCTACAACAGGCGGAGGTGGTGGAAGATTGGTCTCCGTAGGAGGTGGAGCCATTCCAGCGGTGGTCAAAGAGATGTTCGGATTAAATCCCGACATTGCGGAAGAAGAGGTTGGTGAAGGTGAAGGTGAAGGTGAAGATGTATGAACAGAATTCCGGTCAACGTCGGAGTTGGCCGGCAAAGGAAGGGGTGAAAGAGGAGTGGACGGAGTATCGACTTCGGAGTCGATCGCGTAGTCGGTCGCGACTAACGTAACGCGGACTAGACGGGCGCTAGTGTCCCGAGTCCAAGCGGACATACACTAAACGAGTTTAGTGTAGTCAAAGCGGAGAAGGTGAGGGTAAGAAAACGTTAATGGAGAACGGCGATGGGTGGTGGGTGAAAATGGATTTGGCGACAAAAGGGCAAGTTTTTATAAAAGTTTTTGATATTTTTTTTTTTTAGAAAGAGATTTGCAGAAGTATGTACGGAAATACGGCTTAAGCAATCACAAACAAGATATGCACAATCACACCTAGATCTACGGTCTCCTAGGTCTACTAGACCTGCTCCTGAACTTGATTTTCGAAGTTAAACAGAGTCGAGAAACAAGCTCAAAAATACACCGATCACGGGGCCAGGTAAGTGCAGAGATAAGGGGAGGTTGTCCAACGCTTTCGCGAAGTTTCTTAATTAAATAACCCTTTCTCTTTCGGCGGTTGCGCCTTTAACACTTTCCTAGACACCCCGTAAACAATGTACGGTTAAGCGAGGTTCTAAACACGGTTTATCTTCTCCTAATGAGCGCGAAGTCCTTAGGGCTGAAGTCTAGTATTTTTTAATTTACAATGGACAATGCATATGCTTTAGTGATTTTTGGGGTCCTGGGAAGGGTGATGAAATCCCCACCCAATCTGGATTGGTTTCAAGCCCCTTAAGTCCGTATTAAAGAATGCAAAACAGTAACAAATCAACAGCAAACAATTTTTATTTGCGGCGCAAAGAATCCTGCACAAGAACAGTTTATTAGAAGGGGGAGAAGAATTTGCGCAAAGAAGCCTGCAGAAAACACAGTTCAGTGGAGTTCAGAGGAGTGGAGAGAGGCAGAGAAACTCACCAGAGAAAAATTGCACCCTGAAGGCACTTAATGGCCGCGGTTCCGCGGCCAAACACCTACTTAGGCCGCGGATCCGCGGCTAAGTTGAAGGATTGGGGCACTGAAAAATTTTGGTGTTCTCTGTTGGGTGTCCTCTGCTTGCCTGGATGTACTGAATCTTGAATTGCTCACTGTATTTGCTCCAGATTTGTACAGTAAACCGGATGCTTCGTTTTGTCCGTCGCGGTGTAGCCGCGAAAATGTGGGTCTATCTTTCCACGTCTTTGGCACTGTACTTGAACTCCGTATTTTCAACGTCCTTGGCGTCGATCTTGAACTTCGTATTTTCCTGCGCACTTGCACAAAAACTAATCAAGAATAACAAGATGGTTTTTTTTTACAAAGTATGTATATTTTTTTTTCGTTTGTTTTTTTTTATACTTACAATTTAACCCGAAATTTCACAAAGAAACAAACTACCGTCTCCCCGGCAATGGCGCCATTTGATTGTTAGGATACGTGCGTGTTCAAGTTTAGTTTAAAATACCGCAATCAAGACGGTTTCGCTTGTAGCTAGCCGGTTGAGTACGGGTCGTCCGCAGGGAGATGGGAGTCTTTTTCAAAGTGTTTTAACGAGTTAAGTCCGGTTGTTCAGATTTTGTTGGATTATCTAAGTGTTGAGTTGATATTTTAAAGCGAGCTTGTTAGGGTTAGGATTAGGTTAGTTTGAGTTAGGAGTCTCCACATCTTTCGTTGCCCCACTTAATATCGGTGTTACGGTAATCGGCAACAACGGGGATTAGCACGACTAGGAAGGAACTTGCGAGTATAAGCTAGGCTTTCCAACGCATAGTTCTTCCTTTTGGTGCTTGTCCGTCCGTTCTTAGCTCTTATCCATAACCTCCGGTTAATTCAACCACAACCGGTCTCACTACGGAATCACCGCTATCATGTAGGATAGGGTGCCGTAAGGAGCGGATTGTGGTTCAATTAACGGGAGTTGATTAAGTTGTTGGGTAAGGAAAGAGTGGGAGAGATTTCCTTCTCTCAAACTTCCCTTATCCTACCCTAACAAGTATAGAACTACTCACACTTCATAATACGGAAAAATAAAACAAACAAAAGAGGAAGATAGAAAGAAGGAGACTAGAAGAATACGACTAACTATTTGCGACCTCACCTTGGCGAGGATCAAGCGTAAGTATCATTGTCATATGTAAGGATAAAGAAAAAGAAAGAAGAAAGAAACAACAAGGAAATAACAACAACTACTTAACAAATTTAAAGTTACAACAATTATAACAAAAGTAAGACAAGCATGATAATAAAATGGTCTTATTTATTCATCACTCTTCACTCAAAGCTCACTTACAAGTTTAATGGAGAAGAGGTGAGAAGAGGAAGAAGAACAAGACTAAAACTAGGCAAAAAATGAGAATACAAAATTGGACCCTTCGTTCACAGAATTCTGGGGTATTTATAGGCTGGAAAATGAGAAACTAGGGCAACAATACGGGCCCTCATGAAAAGACCAAAGTGCCCCCGAAATTCCCGCGCAGTTGGCGCCAGAACGGCCGCGGAAGGGCGGCCAAACCCCCCATTTGGCCGCGCTTCCGCGGCCGTATTGTTGAGTTAGGCTTGGGGCTTTCTGGTGGTGGCCTGGTTTTCTGTGCACTTTCTTATGGTATATGTATTTTCTCCATTTGTTTTCACAATTTTTCCAGAATTCTGCTGATCAAAAAGGTGGACTTTTTGTCAAGATTTTGTCATGATTGCCTCGAGCTCCGCGTAGATCTCTTGGATTTTGTGCTACCATTGAGCCTTGTGCATTGATTTGACATTTTGTCTTCCTACTGATATCTGGCAACATATGGATGAAGGGCGGAGACCGTGTTTTATCTGTGGTTGGCAGGAACCCGGACTTTTTTCGTGTCTTCCATGAATTTCACCGTTTTTAGAACCGAGAACCTGTAACCTGCAATTGACTAGCAAACACGGCTCAAGAGTATCTACCGATATGCAAAGTGATAAAAATTGGGCGGTATGAAAATGCAAAAATCTGATATGAACATGTACTCATAACGCAATGAGCACCTGTATACATCTTAGGTGATCCAACTGACACCAGTGGCTTGTGAGACCGGCCACCGCCCCTCGTCGGGGTCTCGACTGTATACACGAGTCTACTCCGGAGTATCGATGCCCTGTCTCGAAACTCCCATGACTAGGGACCACTATTAAGGATATGATATAGACCACCCAACTCTCACTTATATGATCGCCTTCATACTGTTGGTAGTCAAGCAAGATCCTAAGGGCTCTATCAAAGTGTAATCGTGATCAGTCACCTGAACCTATACACGACTGATAAAGGTAAACCAGATAGCATACTATCATCTTGAGTAAGGCTGTCCTACCGGTATAGGTCCTCCGCAATCATTGCAATCATGTACCTGCGATCCAATAATTGACTTTGAGGGCACTATATCCAACAATTCTATCGCATGCTCAGCATTCATTATTTTACATCTCATCCTGTAGTCATATTACCTGATAGAGTACTTATGCATGACTATTGCACACCCTGCTCATCGCATATAGATATTATCTGCTGGCATATGTTAGAGCAGCGCAGTACGTGCATACTCGTGATTACCTTTATATGTTATCTCCAATTCACGAGTTGGCAACTCACCACCGTTGTGTCACAGTGTTTACAGGTTGCCCTACAGAGTAGTCGCGGCAGGCTGCCTTCTTGTATCTTTTTGGTTACGGATACCACTGCAGTTGGTGCGTAAGCTGTTTTGCTGTTAGGTGGGTTGTGGTATCCGGTTATTTCCATTGTATACAAACTTTGTATCTAGTATTATCCATCTACCTTTATATGTATTTGACTTAGAGACCAGTGTGTGGACGATGATGTATATTATTTGTATTCTAGTGTCGAGCTCGTGTGAGCCGACTTTACTTATGCAGTTTTTATCAATTGTGATGTTTTTTTTCACTTATTGCTCATTTCTTCGCTACGGCGTCGTATATTACCCTTGTGGTGATTGTCTCCGCCGTTGGGCGTGGTTGCTCCCATTTGGGATGCTTTTTTATTATTGTCATCATTTTACTCGTATCATGTCTTGTACCCGATTTCGGGGTTAGTTTTACAAAGGAAATGCGACCCAAATTTTTAAGAAAATAACTTGAACTTTAAAAGAATGTTACTAAACTACTTAAGGTTTTCAAATGTTTTTAAAAAAATGTTTCAACACTCACTAATTTTAATGGTTTGATTTCTGGGCTTCGGCTTACTTAGTCGCGTTACGCCTGTAGACGTTACGTGGTTAAGTGCCGGTCACGAGTTGAACTTCGGGTCGTGACAATAGCTAATCACTTCTAGATAGTTGTTAGTTAGGGTTTAGCAAAGATCCGTAAAGTTAGTCGATGTTAACTCAAAAAAAATGATTGTTTTACCTATTCCGCCTCCCCGCATCATGTGGGGTGTCTAACGTCGATTTACAGTGGTATCAGAGCCTAGCTAAACCATAACTAACATGTTAGGAAAGTCGTTAGAAATTCGATCGCAAAACGAACCCGAAAAACCATCATTTTCACCATGTTTCTGCCGATTTTAAAACGGGGTCTAAAAATTTTTCAGGGACCCTTAAAAATACAAGCTGGGAATTTTAAGAATTGTGAAGAAATTTGGGACTGTGAATCAGCCATACCGCCACAGAACCGCCGCCGATCCAAGTGATCCGCCGTGGATCCGCGGCCGAGTTGACTCCGAGTCAACCCAAATTTTCTTAGTTATTCTTCTGTGTTGATGTTGTGTTTTCTTGGATGATTTGTTTATGCTCAGATTTTATGTGCATAGAGAATTGTTTGGAGTAGAATCATATGTGTTTGCTTGATCGAAATTCTAAGATGTTTGGTGATTGATCGATTTTCCGTTGTGTCGGTATATAGAAAATTATGTAGAAATCACAACCAAAAATATTTGACCGCAATCAATAACGGTGTCGAATGTTGTGCGTTAGTACGTGCGGATCGTCCACAGGGATTGTGAGATTCGTTCGTATTTGTTTTGTTTGAATTGAAAATTTAATAGAAAAGAAAAGCAAAACGATTCAAGATTTATATCGATGAATTTCAAGAATCAACTAAATCTAATCAAGAATCAAGAAAGCGTTAAACGTCAAGATTCAAGAATTGATATAATTCCAATCGATTTAAGTTTCAAGATTTGAAGTAAAGCTCGTAGGAATCGATTAGATCGTAGATGTGAAGAAAACAAGAAATTACCGTTTTAACGAATTGATGCTAAATCGATGACGATTTATCGAGGATTAAGGATCTTGCGAAGAATTAGGGTTTCCTCATCCTATCCTTTGTTCTTTCGATGAATCACATTCACAAGATAGCTTCTATGAAATCGAATGATTGATCGTTGATCTCTAGATCGTGCGAAAATAATCAAGAACACATTTCGCATCGATCTAGATCATCGATCATTCAATTTTCAAGAATTTACAATTGTTATAGGACTTAAGAAAACGTTTAAAGATTCATCAACATCATCATTCTACGATCATCTCGACTCCTCCACGAGCGGAGTTTTATTCAAGCATCATCACAAAGAATACATTCAAGAATTGAAGTTGAATCATAATGCTTGAATTGAAATATAAGCAAGTTAAATGAATCTTCACATTTATTTATTCCACAATTTGTTACACATTGCTCAAGACTACAAGAATTTGAGAAGGAACAAGATTGTCGAATCTAGCGTTGCTGTTGGAGATAGTGCCCTCAGAGTCAATTATTGGATCACAGGCACGTGATTGCAATGATTGAGGGAGGACTTATCCCGGTAGGACAGTTTTACTCAAGATGATAGTATGCTATCTAGTTTACCTTTATCATCGTGTACTGCTTTAGGTGACCTTACAGGTCACTATTGCACGCTGATAGAGCCCCTAGGATTCTTGATTGACTGCCAGCAGTATGAGGGAGATCATATACGTGGGAGCTGGTAGTCTATAAGCATATCCTTAAAAGGTCCCTAGTCGTGGGAGTTTCGAGACAGGGCATCGATACTCCAGAGTAGACTAGTGTATACAGTCGAGACCCCGACGAGGGACGGTGGCCGGTCTCACAAGCCACTGGTGTCAGTTGGTTCACCTAAGATGTATACAGGTGCTCATTGGGTTATGAGTACACCGGACAGGACTCGCCGGGAACATGCTAGTTGGTCTTATACCTGACGTCAGATAGCAGTTTCCTGGTGACATGTGTACAGGTTAGTTCATCGACCTGAGGATCGTCATTTGTCTCGTGTGAGTTCCCACTGTACTTTGATTACTACCCTACCACGCTCAAAGGAGACGTGCAAACAGGTTTTAGTTGGGTACAGTCCCGAGCCACATGGAGGCGGTGAGCAGATCTTCAGGGGTTCGTCTCTCCCGGTATTGGGGGTGAGGTCGCGCTGTGTCTAGGAGAGCCATTACACGAAGCCCTCGCCCGAGGCAGGAGATTTACTGGTAGGTATTCCAGTAGTATCTCAGGGTGTTCTGGGCTACAATCCGACACGACTTGTACCGCTTTTGGGGGTCTGACTTTTACCAACCCTCTAGTCCCGCCATGCGATGCTCATAGAAAAATGGACCGGACTGTATGGATATTGTCACTGACAGGCTCAGTAGGGTGTCAGGATGAGTTCTCTAACAGACGTCCCTTTTGGTCAATACCTGGTAGCCCGTTACGTATAGGCTAATACCTCTGACGTGCTAGTGGTTAAATCCACAACCAAAGTATTGACAAGTCTTTAGAGTCCCCCACAGACCAGTTTCTCAAGTTTCGGGCGAAACGCTGTAGAGGCCGTATGGAGATATGGCAGGGTTCGATCAGATACGTGCGGCATTGCACGGATCAGGATCAGACGGTTAATACTAGCAGGCTTTGGTTTAAGCCGGATCCTAGTATTGTACAGAGTAGATTTGTCTCATAGCATTTGTATTCGGTTGGAATACAAATGCGGGTATGTATATACAGTAGCGGGGGTTTCCTGTAATTTATTACGGGATCATTTTTTTGGAGTTGCCAGTTTGCTTTCCGTTTCGGCCATATTTCTTTATATCTTTCATTGGCTGAAGATTGGTGGAGGAGGGCTTATATGCATTTGTGCAAATAAGCATTTTGGAGGGTTGTCTTTGCATATTGTTGTGTCATGATGGTTGCACCATCCCTTGACTTCTTGACTTCTTCATGATTGCTTGACTTTGGAGTAATGATGATGGTTGGTGGAGCGTGGGTTTGTTTTTGTGATCATTTCTTTTCATGATAACATTTGATCTCTCTCTTGCATTTTTGTTGCTCACTCTCTCACACATACACACCCTCTTTCATTCTCACTCCTTTTACCATTGCATGGCCGGCCAGGCCAAGGAGGGGCTGCCCATATATTTTTGTGGTGGGATTTTTGGTCTTTTGGGCTTCACAAAATTCCCAAAGTTTCATCTCCAAAAAGTCTTAGTTCATTTCCTCCACCAAAGGCAACTTCCTCAAACCCCAAATGAGACATAGGGCACTACACGTTTTCTACAGCAAATCTTGGTCACGTCGGCTCGCCAACATCTTGCCCGAGTTGCCTCGGTCCAGAGGTGGGAGCCCGTAAAAGAAGCCGGCGACGTGGTGCCCTTCCGGCGAGGAGGTGGAGTTCGGAGACTCCGCGGGAAGATCGGGACGACGACGAGAAGACCGAAGGACACGGATCGCTCGGTATATCTCTCTACCCCTTCTTGTTTGCTAGGACTAGATTAATGGCACGATCCGGGATTTTAGTGCGCGGTGGTGCCGGTTTAAAAAATTAAAGTAAATCATCGCTTCCGCATTCCGGCGTCGGATTGACGGCTGGGGCTCCGTCGTGCACTTACAGTGGTATCAGAGCCTCGCCATTAACCTAGTCTAGCTTTGTCTAATGTGTTTACATTTCCGATCGAACAAAATTCCAAAAACCGTGTTTTCATGTGCATCAGTTTCTGTCGAATTTTTTTTGGCTCCAAAAATTTTTCAGGTTGTTTCAGAATGATGTGCAGGGAATTCTAAGACTTCTGTAGAAATTTGATCACGTGAGCACACTATACGACCGCGGAACCACGGCCAAACCCATGCTTGGGCCGCGGTTCCACCACAGTCCTTACTGTTTAGTGTGTCAAATTTCTACAGAGTGTCTCTTTGTTGAAAATAGGGGTTTTGGAATATTCTTTTTGGGCCCAGAATTTCTTTAAGTGCTACAGTAGTGCTTGGGGGCCCACTTAGGTAAATTTGATCGATCGGGAATTTTAAACACATTAGTTCACAGTATTTACATTATATCTGCGACCGTGAATGTCACTCGATCGGTAAATCCTCTCTATCTGCTATAGCCCGGTTAGACGGATTTGCGAACGTGACATTCACGTTGATGTTCTGTGTTGTGCTGTGATGTTGCGGATTGGTCGTGGAGGATAGCCTGGGTGCAATGCTAGTACAGTTTTGGTTGTATTATGTACATTTTATATTGCGGGGTGAGCGTCCGATATGTGGACTGCCGTCACTGCCTGATTGTATATTATTCTTTTGGGGCCCGACCGGGTCGAGGTCGATGTACCCGTTGTATGTATATTTTACTTTCTGTACTAGGATTACCCCAAGGTGGGGTGCACGGATAGCCGGGTTCTAGAGGGAAACAAGCCCGCATCTCATGACATTGAGATGGAGGGGGCTTCACTCTAGAATTGGCAGACTATTCGCCGCACTCGTAGGGGGTACAGGTTGACCCAGGAGGGGTGCCCAAGTTACCGGATTCCGTGAAGTACTGGGTGGTCCATTCACGTTGCTGAAGGGGGCCGCCTCGCTTCAGGTTTTGGCGGGTAACTTGCCGCACCCTTAGGGGTCTAGAATTTCATTGTACAGGCTATCTGTTCATATCATAATATTGCATTATTATATTCCCCATTCTTATATATTTTACAAATAAATAGGTGCTTTTGACGTATGTCTGCTACATATTACAGGTTACAGGTTCTTGGACAGAAAACAGTGAAAACGATGAAAAGACGATGCAAAAGTGGACTTTGACCAACAAACAGAAGACTCTTGATCAAGCCTACATCAAAGATAAAATTCACAAAGTACAAGGCAATGCAAGGTCCAAGATTACAAAGTGAACGGTTAAAAGTCCACCGCAATTATTCACTGGAGATCTGAAAGAAATATAGAAGCTATTTTAATAAAGAACCAAATAATAAGGAAGCCCAAAGATCCAAGGCCCAATACTTTCTTTTAAAGAGACAGAGACATAAAATTTTACCAAAGCATGAAGTCTACTTTGACTAGGTCTTCCTAAGGATATTTTGGTAAATGTAGACATGCAAATCAATTGTAACCTAGGGTTTCCTATTCTCGATAAATAGGAACTCTACTCATTGTAATTTCTTATGCCTCCTTTTAATAAAAATTTAGAAATCTTTTGGAGAGCATCGGTGTTTCTTCTCCATTCAGAAATTCAGATCTGACAACCCTGCATGGATGATTGGAGGGATACATCTGTAAGTAATTTAATTTCTTTCTTTAGTGTAGATTTAAATTCCTTGCCCTAGGTAGATTTAATTTCATGCCCTAGGAACTTGTTTAGAGTTAGCTTTGGGGAAGGATTTTGAAAGATGAGATCTCTCATACCTTTCTTACCCACCAAATATTTACAATAGGACTCCTTGCATACATGCACATACCGCTCCCTACGGCACTCTATCCCTCGAGGTAGCGGTGATACCGTAGTATAAAGGCCAGGGTGTGATGTTTTCCATGGAGGTTAGGGTAAGGATCTCTAAAGGAAGGACAAGAACCTAGAGGAAGGAACACCTTACCGAACAGATCTAATCCACTTTATTGATAATTACCATAACTCCTCATAGATCTTAATTCGGGTATTGAAAGCGGTGAGATTTAATTACATTTCCAAACCATCCCTAAACCTAGCCCTAGCAAGAATAGATCTAGATAATTGCCCTAGGTTAATTAGATTTTTAGATTTAATAAACAACCGAACACCCTTCGGAATTAACTAGTAAGAACGAATCGGAAATTCATAAAATCCCTGTGGACCGACCCGTACTCACCGGCTAGCTTCATGCGACGCCGTTCTTGATTGCGGTTACAAATATTTTTGATCTATCTTTTAGAAAGCGCGAGCATGCTAAATCATTCAATCACTATCCATACGACCAGGGGAACGCCGGGTTTCAGTAGCGGCTCTATGAAACCCGGGGACCCAGATATCTGAATTGTTCTGTGATGCTGTACATTTCTGTGATGTTGCATTTTATCACGCCTTGAGCAAAATATTAGATATTGTTATATATACTAGTAGATGTTATATATGTTTTTCATCCGCGCTAGTCCAGTCCCCGCTCTGTCGTTAGTTAAGTAACCTAACGGGTAATGACGGGACCCAGTGGCGAATGCGGATGGCATATACGTACATCATTATTTTCGTTCTTTATTGGTGTGATCAATTGATGGGACTGCGTTGATTAGGATCAATGCAAGCTAAACAAACCTATTCTGATGTTGTTGGAACACTTTTCAAAAAGCTGTTATTGCAAGGACGTTCTCTTTTGTTTTGCATCGTGGTATTTAGTTGGAATATCCTACTCCTCAGTCGATGAGGCAAGGGTCGAGATCCCTTCACCGGGAGTGACCCCTTGGACAAAAGTTTGCGTCAGGGCAATAACTTCAATATAGCCGATTACTTTTGCTTTGCATCGTGGTATTCAGTTGGAATATCCTGCACCTCATTCTACGGGGAAAGAGCCAAGATCCCTTCACCGGGAGTGACCTCTTTAGCAAAGGTTTTCGCCACTATATTTTTATAAAAGCTATCCGGTTCCTTCAACGATATCAAGTTCATTACGTTAAAGGTTTTTCACCAAAAACCATTCGTAGCCCTCCATCGTTTTAGATGGGTAGCACGTAGTATTCATGCTATGTTTGTTGACCTTCGTCAAGGCATAGTGAATGATAGCTGCTTGTTACCTTTCTGCTGCATAGATAGATGCATTGGTTTGGGACGGTCGTATAGCCTTGTTGACCTTCGTCAAGGGCTTGTACGGGTGGGTTCAAATTAACTTGGACAATGACGGGTAGAACTTGACAAGTGACTTATGATTTGTTGACCTTCGTCAAGTTCATAAGAGCATGGGGCAGAAGTCACATCGGGAGTTTCTAAAGAAACTGAAACTTGCTGATATGCGCATACCTTCTGGAGTGTGATAACGTGAGCGGATTCCGTCACGTTATCATGCGATGATAGTTGGATCCCGATTCCCACTGATGAGTTGGTTTACTCCTCGGGTGATCCCCACTAATTTTTCTTTCAGGTTTGGAGGAGAATTTGACGGTACAGTGGGAGGTTTCCAGATTAGATAAATTGGTAACCATTCTGATCTAGGCTAGAGTGCACACTGAGTGTTTCTTTTCTCTCTCTCTTTGGCAGCGACCATTGACCTGACCCTAAGACTATGACTCAGTGACCAAGTTGACCGAACCTTCTTAAACACTGGCTTTTGGATTGTCAGAGTTGCAAACCTCATTGCCACTCCTACTTTTACCCTTTTCTTAAGGACACCCCGTATTACTACGAACGTCCACTTCCATTGGACAAAACCATCATATGGTTAGATACGAACTCGAAGAAATTTATTCGAGGATGGTTTCCGGTTCTAAAGAAAACGAATAGGACTATTCAGTTGTCTTTTCCTTTTACCTTCTCTCAGGTTACGAGTACTCCTTGGTTTAGGAGATAGTACACCTATTACGCAAATTGGATAGTCTTCTTCCAAAACATAAGCAGGTGCCGACCGGTAGGGATTGAAGAAAACCAGTTAGCCTAACGATGGTGTACAGAAGGTATTAAGTAAATACATATCAAAGGATTAGTAAGAGGAAAAAGTAAATTGCGACTGCTATTCACGACCAAACCAAGTATTTCTTCGCTAATCCTAAATCACCTTTGTATTTCTCCAGGACACTCCGTATCACTACGAAAATCCACAGTTTATTGGATACTCCATCGTATGGTTATATACGAACTCGAAAGGAACTTGTTCCAGTTCGGGGATGGATTCTGGTTCAGGAGAAATAGGAATAAGGTTTATTCGGTTGTCTTTTATCTTCACCTTCTCTCGCATTGCGAGTGCTCCTAGGATTAGGAAAGTACACCCATTATCATAGGCTGGTGCCGAACGGTAGGGAAGGAAGAAAACCATTTAGCCTAAGAGGGTGTGCAGAAGGTAATGACTAAAGACATATAAAGGGATTTGGAAAGATGGCAAAGAATTACACGGTTACAGTTGTGAATCTGGATAATGGAAGAGGCATTACTAGGAATACCGGGATACCCCATCGAAACATTTCAATGTTTCAGTTTCACTGTGTACTGTTAAAGGAAAACTGATTTCCCAATCAGATCTTGCTCCAGGGTATGTATTTACCAGGTATGATTCTCACATCTGTATGGTTTTACAGATGATGAGTGGGAGTAAATTATTTGGAATTAGGTGATTGTCCTCATTATATCGGAATTCGTTGTAATTGGTGATATTTGAGGAAATCACCTGGGCTGTTTGCCGGTCGGCAAACATTTGGTTTTGAATATCCGCTGTCATGCAACAATTTCAAATTGATATATCTGTACGTCTATTTTTATAGAGTGAGATATACTTTTTTGAAATTATGTCGATGACATTTACCTATATCAGTGGATGGTTAGGTAAGTAGCATTAAACAGCGGTGTAATTCTTCTTAACCATAAGTACAGTTTTCAACCTACGACACACAGGGATTGAGTTATCAGACTCAAGGGACTTATACAGAGTATTGTATGTTGTCCAGCGTCTATGAGGACAGAGGGGTAGGTTCTCGTACTATATTCGGTTTACTTATGACTTCTCTAGTTTTTTAGACAGGTGTTTCGTAGAAACACAGGGTCCAAGTTTTGAGAAGTTATAGGTATATGAATAAAGTAGAGAACCAGGTGATGCAAGTATCGGGATTATTCAAGTTGATCGAAGATGTAGATACTTGTGTATGGTGTTCTGTTGATAGTAATGATTAAGAGAACTTGCATCTCTTTCAGGTTACTCATAATTGGAAGCATTCCTAAGTTGAGTAACGCTGATAGGCCTCTTTCCATTTAGTTGACATGCACTGGAGACAGTTGCATGATTTGAATCTGGTTCAATTAAATCAGTGCCTCTGGTTCTACATTGGATATAGAACAGTTCATATCTTAACGATGTTTAGGTACGGGGAGTTGTCCGGCTTATGCTTAAAACCAGACTCTGGATAACTCAAGGCACGTTTCTGTAATGGCTGTTTGTGGGTTGACCCAGGCTATGACGAGGGTTGATTTTCTACCATCTGGAAGATCAATAGTGATATTGTTCTAGACTCGCCACAGTTTTAATAAAAATGGATTTTTTCAGAAAACAGTAGTGGGAGTATGGTAGAACTGGAAGTGATTCCAGAACCGCAAACGATTACTGAAGATTTGATAAGAACCTAAAGATTCAATCTGGTTTGACATTCCATTGGCCACTCCGCAGATACGGTGGGTAACCTCAGGCACCCGAGAGGTACTCCGGTAGCCTCAAGGACGGTGGCAGGGAGGTTCTTGTTTACCCAGACTTGCCATTACTGTTGTTCCAGACAGTGAGACCCGGCAGGAGGATGAGTATAGCGTCGTTCTAAACTGGCTTTAGAAGTGTACGTCTATATGACTCTGCCAGAGGGTTGTCATGGTCAGTGGGAGCAGCGAAAGCATGGTGGACAAGTGGCTTATGTCTATTTTTAGACTAAAGCAGATATAGCGGAGATAGATCATCAATTTCTGATGTGACAGTCATAGGTTTGACTTCATCAGAATAGGGGATGGATCTGTTGAGAAGGTAGTAGGGTGTGATGTCCTGGTATTTGGATGACATAAACAGAGTAGGAAGTGATATTCCTATACTACAATCGGTTATACTTTGGTCGACACACAGTGGTTTCTCCACATGGGACTTGGACATTATATCAGACATACTGGTTACTAAATTTATGGTTTTAGATCCAGATTTGGCTGGTTTCCCAATCAGGGTACTTTTACAGCATTCTAAGAGTATTTAGAATGGACGACTCCTGGCACGGTAGTGTACCTGTAGGTGATGGAGTCACCCTCTCTAAAGGTGTCTTACAGACTAAAGGGGAGAGGGATGTGCATGATTGGCAGATCACTTGCTTAGGCAATTGAGTCAATCATCAGATGTCAAGTACCACACCAGATGTTGTTTTTGCACTGGATGCAATAAGTTGATATTGCTCCAATCCTGGAGAAACAGTCGGAAGCAGTTTTAGAACATAAGTGGATGTTTTAGGGATATGATAACGACAGCCTTATTCGGGAGACAGTTATCATTCCTGGCCTCCAAGGTGACCTGGACGACATGGAGGTTGTCAGAGTTATTGTTTTCCTTCTGACGAGGGGAAGTATTTTGGACAGGTGGTCCAAGGTAATACTGAGGAAGGCATGGAGCAGGATACTGATTAAGTTCAGCTGACGATACAGTCTAAGAAGTTTGTATTTGGAGTTCATTTAATGAGCTAGGTCCCATCAGACATCCAGACACATTCTAAGACAGGTATTGCTCATTTCGGGAGATGGGTTTCTCCGCGAACTTGAGATTTAGAGAGTCATAGAAAGAAACATCAAAGCGGATCCAATCACTGAGGCTATTCCTCGAACGCAATAGTTTCGCAAACGAGCTTTGTGAGACAGACTAGTAGAGGAGTTGGGTGTTCGGTATCACACGGGCTGTGAGTATGCGACATCACAATAATTAGCCTTGAGTGCAAGTGGGAGATTGTTGGAGATAGTGCCCTCAGAGTCAATTATTGGATCACAGGCACGTGATTGCAATGATTGAGGGAGGATCTATCCCGGTAGGACAATCTTACTCAAGATGATAGTATACTATCTGGTTTACCTTTATCATCGTGTACTGCTTTAGGTGACCTTACAGGTCACTATTGCACGTTGATATTGCCTCTAGGATTCTTGCTTGACTGCCAGCAGTATGAGGGTGATCATATACGTGGGAGCTGGTAGTCTATAAGCAGATCCTTAAAAGGTCCCTAGTCATGGGAGTTTCGAGACAGGGCATCGATACTCCAGAGTAGACTAGTGTATACAGTCGAGATCCCGACGAGGGGCGGTGGCCGGTCTCACAAACCACTGGTGTCAGTTGGTTCACGTAAGATGTATACAGGTGCTCATTGGGTTATGAGTACACCGGACAGGACTTGCCGGGAACATGCTAGTTGGTCTTATACCTGACGTCAGATAGCACTTCCCTGGTGACATGTGTACGGTTAGTTCATCGACCTGAGGATCGTCATTTGTCTCGTGTGAGTTTCCACTGTACTTTGATTACTACCCTACCACGCTCAAAGGAGACGTGCAAACAGGTTTTAGTTGGGTACAGTCCCGAGCCACATGGAGGCAGTGAGCGGATCTTCAGGGGTTCGTCTCTCCCGGTAATTGTGGTGAGGTCGTGCTGTGTCTAGGAGAGCCATTACACGAAACCCTCGGCCGAGGCAGGAGATTTACTGGTAGGTATTCCAGTAGTATCTCAGGGTGTTCTGGGCTACACTCCGACAAGACTTGTACCGCTTTTGGGGTCTGACTTTTACCAACCCTCTAGGCCCGCCATGAGATGCTCATAGAAGAACGGACCGGACTGTATGGATATTGTCTCTGATAGGCTCATTAGGGTGTCAGGATGAGTTCGCTCACAGACGTCCCTTTTGGTCAATACCTGGTAGCGTGTTACGTATAGGCTAATACCTCTGACGTGCTAGTGGTTAAATCTACAACCAAAGTATTGACGAGTCTTTAGAGTCCCCCACAGACCAGTTTCTCAAGTTTCGGGCGAAACGCTGTAAAGGCCGTATGGAGATATGGCAGGGTTCAATCAGATACGTGCGGCATTGCACGGATCAGGATCGGACGGTTAATACTAGCTGGCTTTGGTTTAAGCCGGATCCTAGTATTGTACAGTGTAGAATTGTCTCATAGCATTTGTATTCGGTTGGAATACAAATGCGGGTATGTATATACAGTAGCGGGGGTTTCCTGTAATTTATTACGGGATCTGTTTTTTGGAGTTTCCAGTTTGCTTTCCGTTTCGGCCATATTTCTTTGTATCTTTCATTGGCTGAAGATTGGTGGAGGAGGGCTTATTTGCATTTGTGCAAATAAGCATTTTGGAGGGTTGTCTTTGCATATTGTTGTGTCATGATGGTTGCACCATCCCTTGACTTCTTGACTTCTTCATGATTGCTTGACTTTGGAGTAATGATGATGGTTGGTGGAGTGTGGGTTTGTTTTTTTGATCATTTCTTTTCATGATAACATTTGATCTCTCTCTTGCATTATTGTTGCTCACTCTCTCACACATACACACCCTCTCTCATTCTCACTCCCTTGACCATTGCATGGCCGGCCAAGCCAAGGAGGGGATGCCCATATATTTTTGTGGTGGGATTTTTGGTCTTTTGGGCTTCACAAAAATCCCAAAGTTTCATCTCCAAAAAGTCTTAGTTCATTTCCTCCACCAAAGGCAACTTCCTCAAACCCCAAATGAGACATAGAGCACTTCATGTTTTCTACAGCAAATCTTGGGCACGTCGGCTCGCCAACTTCGTGCCCGAGTAGCCTCGGTCCAGAGGTGGGAGCCCGTAAAAGAAGACGGCGACGTGGTGCCCTTCCGGCGAGGAGGTAGAGACCGGAGACTCCGTGGGGAGATCGGGACGATGACGAGAAGACCGAAGGACACGGATCGCTCGGTATATCTCTCTACCCCCTTCTTGTTTGCTAGGAGTAGATTAATGGCACGATCCGGGATTTTAGTGCGCGGTGGTGCCGGTTTAAAAAGTTAAAGTAAATCATCCCTTCCGCATTCCGGCGTCGGATTGACAGCCGGGGCGCCGCCGTGCACTTACAGTGGTATCTGAGCCTCGCCATTAACCTAGTCTAGCTTTGTCTAATGTGTTTACATTTCCGATCGAACAAAATTTCAAAAACCGCATTTTCATGTGCATCAGTTTCTGTCGAGGAATAACAATTTTTGAACAACCTTTTCTTGTGAGGCCTAGGGTCCTTTTTATAGGTTTTGGAAATAATTAACTTTCTTAAGTAGCTTGGATTAGGTTAGCTTCCCTTGTAAGCTAGTTAGTTAGGTAGAAGCCTCTAAAACTAGTTAGTTAGGGTTTAGCTTCTACCTTAAGCTAGGAGGTTAGGGAGAAGGTTCAAGTCTATTAAGGTAGTTAGGGTGAAGATTGCTTTGGAAGCAAGGATATCATTAGTTTAGAACCCATGGGCTTGCTGATCTGGCAGAATCTTCTAGAGTGTTCTGGAAAATGTAATATCTTGCTGAGATGTATGAGCTGAGATAGGAGTTCTGCAGCAGAGAAGGAGTGGTGACATGGCAAGTCAGCCGCGGTTCCGAGGCACCGGCCGCGGAACCGCGGGCTTGAAACTTCTGCTGTGGATTTCTGATAACCTTTTGGTATTTTTCTGATATATTGAATCTCTGAATGCCTTCTAGGTTATTTCCAGATTTCAAATCCCTGAGTTGGCGCCTTTTAACAGCACTTGTTATACCAATTTGACCATTCTTCACGATTTCCCTGCACAGACTTCGAAACACAAGTTGCGCTACACAAGAATGATGCGATGCCATGAAATACCGTCAGTTTCCTTTAGAGTGCCGGTTTTAAAGTCTAACACATGCAATCTGATATTTTACGACTGTTTTGCTAATATGTGCTCTATGAATGCCGAACACTTCTAGATGAATGCAAAAGATAGGGAAATTGCCGTGTTAAAAATACATTATTTTCGACTGATCAAATTCCCCCAAACTTATTTTCGATCGTCTCGAGCGAATTGTTTTATTAAAAAGAGAAGGAGAAAATAAAGAAAGAGAAAAACTAACTAGCACACCTTCGTTGGCAACACGATTGCACTGAGCACGTGCAACAAGCCTTTAAACCACTAGGTGTCCCTAGTAGGAGGAGTGTTGTCCCCTGAGGGTTTTCAGCGGATTGCACCCACAAAATCCAATAATAAAAGAAAGATCATGAATATTATATTTAAAGAAAAGAATTGTAAAAGAAAAACTTTGAAAATTAGGGTTTCTAACTAAGCTAGTTTTTCGGTTGTTATGAGCCCTATCTTAATTGTCATGAAAAGATGTCAAAAATCACGTCCTCCCTCAATAAAACATCGTCTTATTCTTCATTCCTATCTTTCTTCCAAACATCGATCATATAACCCTGCGTGTGTGTAAAGACATCCCTTCACCCGGAGAATTCAATTCAAGCTATCATACTCTTGCCCATCAGCCTCTGTACTTTTTAATTAATGAATATTTAGATGAATTTGCTCACACACTTTCATGCGACCGTTAATACTTCTTGAGGTACTAAAAGACCGATTACTCATGTGCTTGCTTATTTGGTGTTTTTCCTCGTCTTGCACCACCTAAGGCTTAGCAGTGACTCCCAGACCAGTTGGCCTTAGGGCACTAGGCGAAGAGGCACCCTCGCTCTATTTTTTTTATTGCTGCCGTGGCGATAACAAAACCAGTGTCCATTTTTCTCAGCATTTTATATTTTCTTCATTTTTTTTATTTTATTTCCTTCATACATCGGCTTTAAAACAAGAGCATTTCAAGATATCCTCTACTATCCCGAGTTTCAAGACGTGTGTAAGTTCGAATAGTAGGGTATCAACGTTCAAAATCTTTGGCTTCCAGAATAGAAACTATTTTTCAGACTAATTTTTATCCTCAGATTAGTGACTTCCTTCATCTTACTAACCCTTGGGACAACGGCTCATAACTACTTATTACTAGTTCTTATAAGAAAACTTCTAATTTTCTTGGTTTTCTTAAATTTTTCTAATCTTATGGATGTAATTTTTCACTATCTAATCTTTTATTATCTTATTTATGTACAAAAATTGTTTAAATATTAAATATTTTTATATTTTGAAAACATTAAATTTTTATGGGTTTTGAAAGTTTTTAAATTTTTATAGGTTTTTAAAGAAATGTTTTGTGCTTATGCAAATGATATGCAAATGATGCAAAAATAAGCACAAACCTCCCTCAAACTTGTTTTCAACAGTGTTCTCACTGTTGCCAACCGCTATATCTACAAAAACCTGTAAGCCTTGGAGGAATTTATTGGTGGGGGCAAAATATATAAGTGAAGATCCTCCCCCAAACTTATTCTATTCACTCACCTCTATTCAAAAAGATGATGCAGTGATATACATGACATGGGGTGAGACGGAGGAATTTTAATCAAGATAAAATGGCTCCTGTAAGAACAGGAGCTCCTCCGTGGGGTCAGTGGAAAAATACGGCTTTAGTCTATGTCCATTCACTTTGAAAAATGTGCCGTTTTTAACATTTTCTACCTCTACTGCCCCGTGCGGGTATACAGACCGCACAACAAAAGGTCCCTTCCACCGAGATCGAAGCTTACATGCGTGAAGGTGTAGTCCTGAATCATAAAGAAGGACATGCTGACCAGGTGAAAATATTTTCCTCAAAATGTTTTTATCGTGAAAAACCTTAGTCCTATTCTTTATGATTACAGCGTTATCATAAG
This sequence comes from Agapanthus africanus, assembly GCA_030015575.1. NCBI lineage: Eukaryota > Viridiplantae > Streptophyta > Magnoliopsida > Asparagales > Amaryllidaceae > Agapanthus > Agapanthus africanus. Next base: position 289,131,565 of record JASDDO010000012.1, on the reverse strand, counting down.
CTTCATCGCGGAGTTCGTTTAGCTCATTTAATTGCAGCTTCCGAAAGTTGTAGGCTTGGTTTAGGTCAAAGTTGATTTCCTTAATAGCCCACAATGCTTTATGCTCAATCTCGACTGGCAAGTGACATGCCTTCCCAAACACTATCCTATATGGAGACATCCCTAGGTCGGTTTTAAATGCAGTTCGGAATGCCCAAAGAGCATCCGTCAGTTTGGTCGACCAATCATTTCTATTTTTAGCAACAGTCTTCTACAAGATTTGTTTGATCTATCTATTCGAAATCTCAGCCTGCCCGCTCGTTTGGGGATGATAGGGTGTAGAAAGTCTGTGGTTGATTGCGTATTTCCGCATCAGAGTCTCGAAAGACCTGTTACAGAAATGTGTCCCGTTATCGTTAATGATAGCGCGTGGGTGTCCAAATCGCGAAAAGATATTTTCTTTTAAGAACTTAATGACAACTTTCTTGTCATTAGTGCGACATGGAATGGTTTCAACCCACTTTGAGACATAATCAACCGCCAGCAGTATGTACAAATTCCCAAAGGAGTTGGGAAAGGGACCCATAAAGTCAATGGCCCAAACATCGAAAATTTCAACCACTAAGATGGGTTGCTGAGGCATTTCATTTCTCCGGGAAATTCTACCCGTGTACTGACACTGTGTACAGGTTTTGCAATAATCAAATGCGTCCTTGAACAAGGTCGGCCAATAAAATCTGCATTGCAAAAGCTTCTCCGCCGTCTTTTTAGGACCGAAGTGACCCCCACAGGCCTGATCATGACAAAAAGAAAGAACACACTTGAACTCTTCTTTCGGGACACACCAGCGAATGATCTTATCAGGACAATACTTAAACAGATATGGATCATCCCAGTAAAAGTGTTTTACTTGGGACAGAAAACGGTATTTGTCCTGTTTTGACCAATCGCTGGGTATAAGTCCCGTGACAAGATAGTTCACAATATCCCTGAACCAAGGCTCATTGGATACGCTCAAGGGTTGTTCGTCCGGAAACGAATCATTGATCGGCAGGGTCACAGGGGAAGAAGAGATGCGTGAAAGTTGGTCGGCTACAACGTTTTCATATCCTTTCTTATCTTTGATAACAAGATCAAATTCTTGTAATAGAAGGATCCAACGTATTAGCTTACCTTTTGCATCTTTCTTCGCCAGAAGATGTTTCAAGGCGGAATGGTCAGTGTACACAACTATAGGTGAGCCAATCAAGTAAGGCCTGAATTTTTCTAATGCAAATACAACCGCCAAAAGTTCCTTTTCGGTAGTTGTATAGTTGATTTGAGCATCATTCAGCGTCTTACTCATATAATAGATCACGTGTGGCATCATTTCAATGTGATGTCCTAAGACTGCACCTACTGCAAAATCGGATGCATCACACATCAGCTCAAAGGGGTAGTCCCAATTTGGAGACGATAGAACGGGGGCTGTAGTGAGGTAGTGTTTGAGTGAGTCGAAAGCTGCCTCACAATCCGAGTCAAAGTGGAAGGTCGTATCCTTGGCCAAGAGAAGAGTTAAGGGTCTAGCAATTTTGCTAAAATCCTTAATGAATCTCCTATAAAAGTCCGCAAGGCCAAGAAATGATCGAATGTCCTTAACGCTTTTGTAAGTCGATGTGCAACACCCCACGAGTTGCGGGGAGGCGGAAATATGAAAAATGATCTTGTTTTGTAGCATACATCGACTAACCGAAGATCTTTTCTAAACGATAATTAACAACAACCATAGAGTTCTTAGCTACTATGTAAAGAGATTATACCTAATGATTCTAGTCCTTCGTCTTTGTGATCTCTACGTCCTCCCCGGCCTCCTTTCCATAATAGAAGATCCACCCGAGTACCCTTGTCCAAGCTACACCTCAAGACTTGAGGTAACTTTGTTTCTCTAGTTGCTAACCAAAGTAACTAAGATGATGTAGAGTTAGGTTATGGAGTGTTTAGTCTATCCCAATCCTTGGTCTCAACTCATGAGTGATAGGATTAGGGTTTGAAGAAGGAGTGCACTTGAGGAGAGAGAAGGTGGAGATGATAATGAGAATGAAAAGCTTCTCACTTGAATATATGAAACATAATGAATTATCAAATAAATGAATATAAATGATTATTCACCATGCTTCATTAATTCAATAAGAGTGATTCACTATGTGAGTCATTAAGCAATAAATGATGCATTAATGACATAGTGAATCACACTAATGAGTCACATTTTGCATTAAATGAAAATGCCACCTTAACCTCCTTACTCACCCTCCTTCTAGAAGCTTCTCGGAAAATTACGAGAACGCCCCTCGCATCCGTGAAAACACGGAAAAACTGTAGACTGTATAAATCCAATAACCCGATACTAGAATCAGGCTTAAACCAAAGCCGGCTAGTAAAAACTGTCCGAATGTCGTAGGTGCGTTTAAATACGTATGCGTCCGAACCCTTTGTCGTAAAACCGTACGACCTCTATATCATTTCACCTGGAGTTAGGAAAACTCTGTGTGGGACTCTAAAGACTCGACTACTACGCTGGAAGTGGGTTTAACCACAGACCGCAAGCGTCACTAGCTGTACGTAACGGTCCCCAGGTAGATGTCGATAAGAAGGCCGGTGAGGTTACCCATCCGAACTCCTGCTGAGCCTATGCGTGACAATATCCGTGCAGTCCAGTCTGTTCGTCTAAGAGTATCGCATGTAAGGTCTAGGGAGGTGGTAAACGTCAGACCCCTAATAACCGTACAAGTCGTGTCGGTATGGCCCTATCACCATCCGAGAATCCACTGATCAATCTATCAGTAATTCTCAATCAGCCCTGGCCAGGGACTTATGGTAATGACCAACCGATCACTGTGCGATATCAACTCCCTATACCGGGAGAGACAAATTCCTAACAGTCACTCACTGCCTCTACGTGGCTCGGGACTGTGCCCAACTAAAACCTGTTTGCACGACTCCTTTGAACCGTGGTAAGATAGTAATCAAAGCACAGTGGGAACTCACACGAGGCAAATGACGACTTTAAGTCAACGGACTATCTGCACACATGTCACCTAAGAACTGCTATCTGACGTTAGGTATAAATAAAATCCAGTCAGTTCTCGGCAAGTCCTGTCCGGTGTACTCACACCCAGTGAGCATCTGTATACAATCTAAGGTGCACTCCACCAATGGCTGCGGGACCAATCCATCGCCCCTCCACAGGGTCTAGATATGTATACACCAGTCTACACTGGAGTATCGATGCCCAGTCTCGATACGCTTGCGACCAGGGACATCTAAGGATGTGCCTATTGACTATCCAGCTCCCACTAGTATGACTGCCATCACAACGCCGGTTGTCAGGCAAACACCCTATGGGCTTTATCAACATGTATATATATATGAATACTACGCAAAATATATCATACGTTAAGATAAAGACAAACTAAATAGCGTACTATCATATTAAGCAAGACTGTTATGTACATATATATCCCCAGTATCCTATACAATGAAGGCCTCTAGGGCATATACATCCAACAATCTCCCACTTGCACTAAGGCCTATAATTGGCGCAATGAGTACCCACTGTCTTCACTATATCCAGTTGCTGGAGTACCGCATGCCCAACATCTCAAACAGCCTCTCGAACTAAACTTGAAGGATGGCCTTTGTGAATGGATCTGTCGTGTTGTCTTTTGTATCCACTCTCCGTACCTCGATCTCCCGACGATCAACGATCTCCCTGATCTGGTGAAAATGCCTTAAGATATGCCTGGATTTCTGATGGGACCTGGGTTGCTTTGCCAATGCTGCGGTCCCATTGTTATCACAATACAAAGATATTGGATTGGCAATGGACGGAACCACCTGAAGTTCAGAGATGAACTTCCTCATCCAGACAGCCTCTTTTGCGGCTTCACTAGCAGCTATATAATCAGCTTCCATAGTTGAGTCTGCGACGGTATCCTATTTAGAACTCTTCCAACATACCGCCCCTCCATTGAGGGTAAACAAAAAACCCGAAATGGATTTAGAATCATCTTTGTCACTTTGGATGCCGGAGTCGGTAAAAGCCTCTACCTGGAGGACCCCATTACCGTAAATCAAAAACATCTCCTTAGTCCTTCTCAGGTACTAGAGAATGTTCTTTACCGCTATTCAATGTTTCTCACCAGGGTCAGACTGATACCTGCATACAACACCAAGTGCGTAAGCTACATCCGGTCTTGTACATAACATCGCATACATTATAGATCCTACCGCCGAAGCGTAGGGTAAAATGCTCATGCGATCCCTCTCTTCATCAGTCTTTGGAGATATCTCTTTGGAGAGGGTGATCCCGTGACAAGCGGGCATATTACCTCGCTTGGAATCTTCCATACTAAATCTCTTTTGTACAGTGTCAATACACCTGGACAGTGAAAGTCCCAACATTCTATTAGATCTATCACGATAGATCTTAATGCCCAAAATGTAGGTTGCATCAACCACGTCTTTCATGGAGAATTTCTGTAACAAGAAGAGCTTTACTGATTGTAGCATAGGCACATCATTCCCTATTAGTAGTATGTCGTCGATGTACAAAAAGAGGAAGACTACTGCTCCTTCTACAATCTTCCTATAAATACATGGTTAATCTACATTTTTGATAAAGTCAAACTCTTTGACTGTCTCATCAAAGCAAATGTTCCAACTTCGCGAAGCTTTCTTTAATCCATAAATGGATTTAAGCAACCTGCACACTCTTCCGCTGCTCCCACTGTCTAAGAAACCTTCTGGTTGATCCATGTAAACACTCTCTTCCAAATGTCCATTTAGAAAAGCTGTTTTTATGTCCATCTGCCAGATTTCATAGTCATGGAAGGCAGCAATGGCAAGCAGGATCCGAATGGATTTAAGCATAGCTACAGGTGAAAAGGTTTCATCATAGTCCAATCCCGGTCTTTGACGAAACCTTTTGCAACGAGTCTAGCTTTGTAGGTTTCCACTTGTCCAAGTGCACCAATCATCTTTTTGAAGATCCATTTGCATCCAACTAGTTTCACCCCAGGAGGAGCAACTTCTAAAGTCCATACTTTATTGGTGTACATGGATTCCATTTCAGATCTCATAGCATCCAGCCATTTCATCGAGTCAACATTCGTGATAGCTTGCTGAAAACTAGTAGGCTCATCATCATCGATGATGCAATCCTCTCGATCCCCATCTAGAAGAAAACCATAGTATCTCTCTGGAGGATGAGAAAGCCTACTAAATTTGCGGAGTGGCGTTGGTTCGTTATGTTCTATTGAAATCTGAGGTTCTTCTAAGTCCTCGGTAGCAGTTTGAGGTTCTGGAATTTCTTCCGGCTCTACTGCGCTCCCACTAATTTCTTTTACAAGAAATTCGCTTTCTAAGAAGACAATGTGGAGAACGAAAAACACCTTTTGTTCTTCAGTATAGTAGACCATGTACCCCCTTGAATGTTTGGGGTAACCTACAAACTTGCACAAAACCGATCGTGACTCGAACTTGTCCGGTCTATGCTTTTTAACATATGCCGGACACCCCCATATCTTGATATACTTGAGATATGGTCTATTCCCGCTCCACATTTCATATGGAGTGGTAGGCACAGACTTAGTTGGAACTCTATTCAATAAGTATGCTGCTGATTCTAGAGTAAATCCCAGAAGGAAAGTGGTAACTCAGCACTACTCATCATTGAACGCACCATATCTAATAGCGTGTGATTCCTCCTTTCTGATACACCATTATGCTGAGGTGTATAAGGCGGAGTAAGCTGAGAGAGAATTCCATCCTCATTTAAGTATTCAAGGAAACTGGTACTTAAGTATTCTCCACCTCGATCAGATCGAAGTGTCTTGATGCTTTTACCAGTTTGTTTTTCTACATCATTTTTATACTCCTTAAACTTCTCAAAGGTCTCTGATTTATGTTTCATTAAGAACACATGTCCATACCTAGAGAAGTCACCAGTAAAAGTGATGAAGTAGGAGTGACCGCTTCGCGAATGCGTTGACATTTGACCACATACATCACTGTGTACAAGTCCCAAGAGTTCAGTAGCTCTTGCTCCGTGTCCGGAGAATGGAGATTTGGTCATTTTTCCTTTGATACATGATTGACAAGTTGCATATGATGAATATTCAAACGGATCTAGATATCCATCTTTATGTAACTTAGTCAATCTTGTTTCGTTTATATGACCAAGTCTACAATGCCATAAGAAGGCTTGATTTAAATCTGGAGCCTTTCTTTTAAGTGTGTTTTGAATATTGAAAACTCTAGGTTGATTAAGTATGTATATGCCGTTTTCTAGTGTGCCATACCCAATCAGTTCTTGATTTAGGAGAATGTTCATGACATTACTTTCAAGCGCAAAATTATATCCTTTATTAGACAACAAAGATACTGATATAATATTACACAGCATACTGGGAATACAAAAACAGCTGTACAACACCAAAACGTGCCCACTAGTCAACCCTAGGTGATACTCCCCTATTGCAACAGCATCTACATGCATTCCATTGCCCATCCGGAGAGTCATATCACCTGTCTCCAGTACTCTACTATTTCTCAGATCCTGCAATGAATTACAGATATGAGAACCAGAACCGGTATCAAGTACCCATGTTGTAGAGTTTACTGAAAGACAATATTCAATTACGAACACACCTGAAGCAGAAGCAACCGCTTGCTTCGTGTCCTTTGCCTTGAAGGCCATACAGTCCTTCTTCCAGTGCCCTTGCTTGTGACAATAATGGCATTCGTTTATATCCGCTTTCACCTTTCTTGCCTTGTTCTTTCCCTGCACCTTCTTGACCCCACCCTTCGGTTTGGTGGCTTTCATCTTCTTCTTCCTTTTAGCTTTCGCTTTAGATTTAGAAGAGGATGATTGGCCAACATACAGAACGGGGGTCTTCTCCTTTTTCAAGGAGGTCTCTGCTACCCTCAACATGTTGAGGAGCTTTGGAAGATCAGCTTCCATTTCGTGCATGTTGAAGCTAAGCACGAACTGAAAGAAGGTGTGGGGAAGGGACTTCAAAATCAAGTCGATATACAAATAATTCTCTAGCACGCATCCCAGGTTTACGAGTTCCTCAATGAGGCTGATCATTTTGAGGACATGCTCTCCTACAGGCGATCCTGGGGCTAACCTCATCTGGAAGAGTTTCCTTGAGGTCTTGTACCTTGCGATACGGGAGTGCTCTCCATATAATTCTTTTACATGGAGAAATATGGATACAATATCCATACTCTCGTGCTGTTTCTGGAGTTCATTGTTCATGGACGCCAGCCCGATACACTTAGCTCGCTCACAATCCAGATCCCAGGTTTTGCGAACTTCTTTGTCCACAACTGAGGAATCTGGTCCAGGGATAAGGGGAGGAACAGCGATGGTAACATATGCTACTTTGTCATAAGTCAGTGCAATGTTGACGTTCCTTAGCCAATCTTTATAGTTATGTCCGGTCAGTATATTTTTTTCAAGTAATAGTTTTAGTCCTGTCATGGTAGCTGCTAGAGAGAGAGAAAAGAAAACACTCAGCATATGCTTCTTGCAAGTTTAGATTGGTTATTAGTTTATCTAAACATGATGGCTCCCACTGTTTCCTCAAATCCTTCTTCAAAACCTAAATGAAGAACTAGTCAGGATTTAATCACACGTCACAATACTTGCTTAACCTTTCAGCCAGGCTGGTGTTGGTACTTCGAGGGATGTTTTCCAACGCTTTCGCGAAGTTCCTTAATTAAATAACCCCTTTTCCCTGGAGGCGTAGCCCCTCTAACACGTTTCTGGACACCTACTTGGTTTATAGAATTGATTGTTAAGTGAGAATGTTTCCCGAGAGTAATTCTATTCATCAGTGGGATCAGGATCCAACTATCATTGCATGATGCACTAGATGGAAGCCACTCTAGTCACCACACTCCAGAAGGTATGCCAAATCTGCAAGTTTCCTTTATGTTTGAAACTCCCGATGTGATTTTTATACCTCAAGCTCTTATAGACCTTGACGTAGGCCAACAAGTCATAAGACGCAAGTCAAGTTCTACCCGTCGTTGTCCTGATTAATTTAGGTACATCGTACATGCACTTGACGTAGGCCAACAAGGTTGTATGTCTGTCCTATACTAATGCATCTATCTATGCAACAAATAGGCAAACACACTGCTACCATACACTATGCTTTGACGTAGGCCAACAAGCATAGCATGAATACGATGTGCTGTCTATTTGAAACGACGGAGGGTTACGGCTGGTTTTTGGCAAAAAACCGTTAACGTGGTGAACTTGATTTGATCGAAGGAACTAAGATTGCTTTAATAAAAGAGAGTGGTTTAAGCTCCGCATTTAAAATTTGCTTTTTCAAGAAAACCGAGTGGCTTTAGAAATTGTTCCAACGATTCAGTTTAGGTTTTATTTTTCTTTGCATTAAAAATAATGCGTCCCATCTTTAACCTATCATTACAGATAACAACGAAAATACAACGTCCTCTTATGCCATCCGCATTCGCCATGGGGTCCCGTCATCACCCGTTACGTTACTTAACTAACGGCAGAGCGGGTGCTGGGCTAGCGCGGGTGTAAAACATAAGTGACGTCTAAATAGCTATCATATATAGATATTGTACATTCGTCAGACGCAATAATAGGCATTCCAGATCATAGATAAACAATATTGGATTTGCAAGCAACCCGCGTTTCTTTTGAGCCAGTAAGAAAAGACGGATTACACAGTTGTGATGAATAGCCATTACCCCACCCTAGACCCCTACGGGTACGGCAAACTACCCGTCAAGTACCTGAAGTGAAGCGGTCTCCCTTAACAACGTGAGTAGGCCACTAAGCACTTCGAAATACCCGGTAGTTTGTGCACCCCACCTTAGGTCTATCCTAGGAGCAAAAAACAGTAAAAAGAAATAATACAACGGTGGCTACAACCGCAACCTGGATGTGCCCCGCAAAATAATATTACAACTTATTACAAATACATCGAATGAATTAATACAATAACCCATCACAAAACCCCGGCTAATCATCACAACAGTCCAATAGAGTTCATAATCACAAACTGTTAAAAACATTACAGATATGTGCAACCCCCTGCCAAGCGACATACTAGCAGTTAGGGGAGGTTTACGAACACATAATACAGATCACAGATATAATCAAAAAAGAAACATCGTATAATTTCGATCGATTAAACACATTAAATTCTACTCCAAATCTTCTCTGTAAATTTGAAACCTGAGCAGAAAATAAATAATACCAGAAAATACAAAATATCACAAAAGATGAGAGGAAAACTGGGCTGAATCGGCCGCGGATCCGCCGCGGATCCGCGGCGGATCGGTGGGATCGGCCGCGGTTCCGCGGCTCAGTGGCCGATTCAGGAGCCCATTTTTCTTCTGTGTTCTTATATTTTCATGCTGGTCATTCTGGAGGAACCTCAAAAATTTTAGGACCTCATTTTAAAATCGACAGAAACTATGTGATATCGTGGCGTTTTCCGGTTCGTTTCGCGTTCGAAATTCATACGACTTTGCAAGTGAGTTAATTATTGTTTGGTGAGGCTCTGATACCACTGTAAGTCGATGTGCAACACCCCACGAGTTGCGGGGAGGCGGAAATATGAAAAACGATCTTGTTTTGGAGCATACATCGACTAACCGAAGATCTTTTCTAAACGATAATTAACAACAACCATAGAGTTCTTAGCTACTATGTAAAGAGATTATACCTAATGATTCTAGTCCTTCGTCTTTGTGATCTCTACGACCTCCTCGGCCTCCTTTCCGTAATAGAAGATCCACCCGAGTACCCTAATCCAAGCTACACCTCAAGACTTAAGGTAACTTTGTTTCTCTTGTTGCTAACAAAAGTAACTAAGATGATGTAGAGTTAGGTTATTGAGTGTTTAGTCTATCCCAATCCTTGGTCTCAACTCATGAGTGGTAGGATTAGGGTTTGAAGAAGGAGTGCACTTGAGGAGAGAGAAGGTGGAGATGATAATGAGAATGAAAAGCTTCTCACTTGAATATATGAAACGTAATGAATTATCAAATAAATGAATATAAATGATTATTCACCATGCTTCATTAATTCAATAAGAGTGATTCACTATGTGAGTCATTAAGCAAAAAATGATGCATTAATGACATAGTGAAACACACTAATGAGTCACATTTTGCATTAAATGAAAATGCCACCTTAACCTCCTTAGTCACCTACTTCTAGTAGCTTCTCGGAAAATTACGAGAACGCCCCTCGCATCCGTGAAAACACGGAAAAAATGTAGACTGTATAAATCAAATAACCCGATACTAGAATCTGGCTTAAACCAAAGCCGGCTAGTAAAAACTGTCCGAATGTCGTACGTGCGTTTAAACACGTATGCGTCCGAACCCTTTGTCGTAAAACCGTACGACCTCTATATCATTTCGCCTGAAGTTGGGAAAACTCTGTGTGAGACTCTAAAGACTCGACTACTACGCTGGCAGTGGGTTTAACCACAGACCGCAAGCGACACTAGCTGTACGTAACGGTCCCCAGGTAGATGTCGATAAGAAGGCCGGTGAGGATACCCATCCGAACTCCTACTGAGCCTGTGCGTGAGAATATCCGTGCAGTCCGGTCTGTTCGACTAAGAGTATCGCGTGTAAGGTCTAGGGAGGTGGTAAATGTCAGACCCCTAATAACCGTACAAGTCGTGTCTCTATGGCCCAATCACCATCCGAGAATCTACTAATCAATCTATCAGTAATTCTCAATCAGCCCTGGCCAGGGACTTATGGTAATGAACAACCGATCACTGTGCGATATCAACTCCCTATACCGGGAGAGACGAATCCTTAATATTCACTCACTGCCTCCACGTGGCTCGGGACTGTGCCCAACTAAAACATGTTTGCACGACTCCTTTGAACTGTGGTAGGGTAGTAATCAAAGCACAGTGGGAACTCACACGAGACAAATGACGACTTTAAGTCAACGGACTATCTGCACACATGTCACCTGAGAACTGCTATCTGACGTTAGGTATAAATACCCTCCAGTCAGTTCTCGGCGAGTCCTGTCCGGTGTACTCACACCCAGTGAGCATCTGTATACAATCTTAGGTGCACTCCAACAATGGCTGCGGGACCAATCCATCGCCCCTCCTCAGGGTCTAGATATGTATACACCAGTCTACTCTGGAGTATCGATTCCCAGTCTCGATACTCCTGCGTCCAGGGACATCTAAGGATGTGCCTATTGACTATCCAGCTCCCACTAGTATGACTGCCATCACAACGCCGGTAGTCAGGCAAACACCCTATGGGCTTTATCAACATGTATATATATATGAATACTACGCAAAATATATCATACGTTAAGATAAAGACAAACCAAATAGCGTACTATCATATTAAGCAAGACTGTTATGTATATACATATCCCAGTATCCTATACAATGAAGGCCTCTGGGGCATATACATCCAACAACTTTTGGGATGAGAAAGGTTTTGAATGACATCTATCTTAGCTCTGTCAACCTCAATGCCTTTCTATGAAATAACATGTCCAAGTACAATTCCCTCTGGGACAATGAAATGGCATTTTCCCCAATTCAAGGTTAAGTTCTTCTCTTTGCAACGAGTAAGAACTGCGTCAAGAATCGATAGGCAATCAGAAAAAGAGTCTCCAAAAATCGAGAAATCGTCCATAAAGATCTCCAAAAAATTCTCGACCATGTCAGAGAATATCCCCATCATACACCGCTGAGGTAGCGGGAGCATTGCATACCCCAAAGGGCATGCATCTATATGCAAAGGTACCAAAAGGACAAGTAAAAGTGGTTTTATCTTGATCCTTTTTGGCAATGGGGACCTGATTATAGCCAGAGTATCCGTCCATAAAACAATAATACTCTCGTCCAGCAAAGCGTTCCAGCATTTGATCAATGAAAGGTTGAGGAAAGTGGTCTTTTCTCGTGGCGGCATTGAGTTTTCTGTAATCAATACATACACGCCACCCAGTTTGGGCGCGTGTCTGAATCAACTCATTTGCCTCATTTGTAATAACAGTGATGCCGGATTTCTTAGGGACGACATGTATAGGACTCACCCATTGGCTATCGGAGATTGGGTATATAATACCATTATCAAGGCATTTGACGATCTCTTTCATCACCGCTTCCTTCATGACGGGATTTAACCGTCTCTGTGGTTCCCGGGTTGGTCTGGCATCATCTATCACATGTATATGATGTTCTACAATTAAGGGACTAATCCCTTTGATGTCCGCTATAGTCCAACCAAACGCCTCTCTATTAGATCTCAATACCGATAAAAGTGCATTCTCTTGCTCTCATGCTAGAGAAGCGGATATGATAACCGATAAGGACTCATTCTCACCTAAATAAGCATGTTTTAGATGAGAAGGTAAAATTTTGAGATCTAATGCGGGCGGAGAAATAATAGAAGGTGGGATCATCGAGTGATTTTTGGAGTCACAAAGAAGCTCATAGCCTGTGAAAGATACAGACTCGGGTGGTGATAAGTCAGGAGTGTCGGACTCAAGTGTGGGAAAAGTGTCCTCACTAAGATCATGTGCAAGGTCAAACAGGGATGTGGTAGTGTTGTCGAGATCTGTAAAGCAAAGTTCCTCAACTCCGCAACTTTCGGGAGCAATCTCGTGGACAGAGCACACATCAAGAATATGAGCAGAGGGTTCTGATGGCTGACTTCCAACTTTATAGATTTTTAGTTCAATGGTCATATTTCCAAATGATAAGTTCATTGAACCATTTCTACAGTTAATAACAGCATTGGAAGTGGCATGGAATGGTCGACCCAAAATCACCGGAATTTGGCTCCGGGAGTTCGCTATAGGTTGTGTATCGAGTACGATGAAGTCTACAGGGAATACAAATTCCCCGACCTTTATCAACACATCCTCTAGTTCACCCCTAGATTCGGTGATCGAACGGTCTGCCATTTGGAGAGTGCAGTGAGCAGGTTTCAACTCTCCAATCCCTAGCTGCTCATAGACAAAATATGGAAGTAGGTTAACACTTGCGCCAAGGTCTAAAAGAGCACGATTTATGTTTTTACCCCCAATAGAAATCGATATCGTAGGACATCCTGGGTCCTTCCGTTTCTTTGGTAGCTGTGGGATAAAAGCAGTGCTAATGTTATTAGACATGAAGACCTTCTTCGACACTTGAGTCTTCTTCTTCCTAGTGCACAAGTCCTTAAGAATTTTCGCATAAGCGGGGACTTGTTGAATAGCATCTAGGAGAGGGATGTTCATGTTAACCTGTTTGAAAATTTCCATAATTTTCTCCATATGTGGACTCGATTTGTTACCCCTTAACCGATTCGGGTAAGGAGCTTTAGCAATAAGCGCTGGGTCCATCATAGGAGAAGGAAGTGGGGGTAGACGTGATACCAAAAGTGGAGTGGGGATCGTCTGTGGAGAACTAGAAGAGCTATACTGAGGTGTCGATCCTAGTGGGAAATGGAGAATAAGCTCGCGAGAAGGCGGTGGGGTAGAAGAACAAGGATCAGAAGTAAAAGTGTGTGTGTGAGTAAAGGTCTCAGCTGGGGTGTTATTGATAGGATTTTCAATATCATCAATTCCTTCCCCGACATGGTTGTTCAGCACTCTTCCCGATCTCAACGTTGTGACGACATTTACATTGTAATGCCCAGGATTTGGTAGGGGTTGAGACGGAAGTTTCGCTTTTTCTCTCGCACTCATTTCGGCTTTAAGACTGGTAATTTCAGCTTCCATCGATCTGATACTCTCAGCTTGGGACGCTGAGGTTTTTTTTTATCTCACTGATAGAAGATCTAACCTCAGCCGAAACCTCTATGAAATTTGACAAGAGTGATTTCATGGTTTGAGTGAATTGATAGAATTCGTCAGAACAGGTCATCTGCATAGGATTAGACGGTGCAGGAGTGTTGACCTGGTTTTGAAAATTTTGTGACTGGTAGGGGTGCTGAGTGAGTTGAAGTGGTTGCTGTTGTGATGGAAGAGCCCTTTGAAAATTATTTTGGCTTGGAACCGTGTTTTGAGATTGTTGTTGTTGGTTCCAAGTAAAATTCGGGTGATTCCTCCAACCCTGATTGTACGTGGAAGAATATGGATCGTTTCTAGGTCTTTGAAATGCAACATTTGTATGCTCGTGACCTTGAAATGGAGAGTTTAATGGACATTCTTCCGTTAAGTGAGAAGGATCAGAACAGCACCCACATACAGTTTTGGGGAGCGACATTGGGTTTAGGGAGGCTGCTGAAAATTTATGTTCCATAACTTCGAGCTTCTTTTGCAGTGCTGCCATCTCAGCTCGAACACTTATGGACACATCAATTTGGTGTAAGCCACCCCTAGTCGATGATTGGGTTCCACTCTTCCACTGTATTGATTTTTCAGCGAACTCTTCTAAAAATTTCCAAGCTTCCCCATCATCCTTTGTTATAAAGGTGCCTTGACACATGTTTTCAAGGTTCTGTTTAGTGTTTGGGTCAATGCCCTCATATATGATTCGGCAAAGATCCCATCTCGGGATGCCGTGATGAGGTCATTGAACCAAAAGATCCTTGAAACGTTCAAAGCATTTTGAAAATGGTTCAGTCGGAAGCTGGGTAAATTGATTTAGTTCGCCACGGATTCGAGCTGTCTTTTGCATAGGGTAGAATTTCTTAAGGAATGCTGCAACGAATTCTTCCCAATTCGTAATGGAATGTGCAGTAGTGTTATATAGCCACTTCTCGGCTATATCGCACAAAGTAAATGGAAGAAGTCGTAGACGCATAGCATCCACTGAAAGTTGTGACGTACCCATCATTGCGGAATTTCCCGATTGGCTTTGTGTGAAGCGTTTTCAAATTTGGTGATGTAAACGTATGCGTCTTAAGTCTCGAGACCGTGGAATTTAGGTAGAAGGTCGATGTATTGGGGTTTAATCTCATAATTATCCCCGTTGGCTGGTATAATGGATAAGCAGGTCGAAAGAGGACCTCGCAAAGAATAGCACCTCTCTTGGAGAGAGATGCGGGATAGATTCTGCGAACCAACGGACGGCGGCGGATTAGTGGTAAAGAAATTCGATGGAGACGGATCCATCGGTGTCGGTGTGGTAGTGGGTAAAGAAGAAGTAAATGGAGAAATACCGACTTCGGAGTCGAACAAAGGAACGTGGACTAAACGGGCACTAGAATCCCGTGTCCAGCCTATCTTGCACTAAAAAGGGTTAATACAAGTGGCAGCGTGACTTATAATTAGGGGAAATGAATGAATGCGGTGTTTGTTTTGAAAAATGCTACGGATTTTTGAAAATATGATGCGATCACAACAAATGCAACAAGCAAAACCCTAATTCTAGGGGTCACCTAGGTCAAAGCTCTAGACCGCTCCTAACTGCCAAAAGACAAGTCACAGGATAAATCCTCCACTGCCTCTTTGTCTCTCCTGTGGCCAGGTAAGTGCCAGGTAAGTGGGAGGTTCTCCACTACGTAAGTATTGGGCCTAATTAAGAAACCACTAGCCTTCGACACACTTGCCTTAGACACCACAAAAGAAACGCGGATAAGCAATGAATTGCCCACGGCCTTCTCTTGTCCTAAGTGAGCGCGACGGTCCTTAGAGTCATCTCTAGATTTTTTTTAGTTAATGAGGGTAAATGCGGATGCAAGTTTGTGATCTTTGGTGCTTAGGAAGGGTAATGAACTCCCCACCTAATCTGGATTTGGTCGTGCCCCTTAATGTCCGTATTAATATGCAAACAACCACAAAACCAAAAACACGCACAATTTATTTTGCTTTTGCGGCGCTGCGATTTTTGCAAAGAAGCCTGCAGAAAATTGTTAATTGGAGCAGTTGAGAGGGAGATAAGAAAGTTAGGGAGTTACAGAGAAGTTTTCGTGCAGCGAAGCCTTGAAGAGGCCGCGGAACCGCCGCAATGAGCCCCTTATGCCGCGGAATCGCCGCAGTTCAGTGTGATACCAGCACAAAATTTTCACAGAAGGTTTATGTTCACCCCCTGAGTCCTCTGGAATTCTCCAAAAAAAATTCCAATTGCACAGCAAGCTCCAGATTTCTTTGCAACAAACCACAACAAATCGTTTAGTGTTTTGCGCGAATTTGTATCTCAAAATTGTAATGGAATAAATCTTTCAATTCAAATTTCAATAAAGAACGAATTAGCGCACAATCGCCGGCAACGGCGCCATTTGATCGATCGATTTTCCGTTGTGTCGGTATTTAGAAAATTATGTGGAAATCACAACCAAAAATATTTGACCGCAATCAATAACGGTGTCGAATGTAGCGCGTTAGTAAGTGCAGATCGTCCACAGGGATTGTGCGATTCGTTCGTATTTGTTTTGTTTGAATTGAAAATTTAATAGAAAAGAAAAGCAAAACGATTCAAGATTTATATCGATGAATTTCAAGAATCAACTAAATCTAATCAAGAATTAAGAAAGCGTTAAACATCAAGAATCAAGAATTGATATAATTCCAATCGATTTAAATTTGAAGATTTGAAGTAAAGCTCGTAGGAATCGATTAGATCGTAGATGTGAAGAAGACTATACCGTTTCTTATCCATTAACGAATTGATGCTAAATCGATGTCGATTTATCGAGTATTAAGGATCTTGCGAAGAATTAGGGTTTCCTCATCCTATCCTTTGTCCTTTCGATGAATCACATTCACCAGATAGCTTATATGAAATCGAATGATTGATCGTTGATCTCTAGATCGTGCGAAAATAATCAAGAACGCATTTCGCATCGATCTAGATCATCGATCATTCAATTTTCAAGAATTTACAACTGTTATAGGACTTAAGAAAACATTTAAAGATTCATCAACATCATCATTCTACGATCATCTTGACTCCTCCACGAGCGGAGTTTTATTCAAGCATCATCACAAAAAATACATTCAAGAATTGAAGTTGAATCATAATGCTTGAATTGAAATATAAGCAAGTTAAAAGAATCTTCACTTTTATTTATTCCACAATTTGTTACACATTGCTCAAGACTACAAGAATTTGAGAAGGACCAAGATTGTTGAATCTAGGGTTGCATCGGCTCCTTGAGTCGCGGATCGGCTTGGATCTCATGCTCCGATGAAGTGCGGCTTCGCTTCTAAAGGATGGTTGAAGGCTTGCTTTGCTAGAACTCAAAGGATCTTGAATTTGGTTTCTTGATTGGATTAGGGTTAGGGTTTGGAGGTGGCAAGAGTTTGGTTGAAGAGGGGATAGAATAATGATCAATAAAATGAACAACCCAATTGAGGAACAACAATTTTTGAGCAACCTTTTCTTGTGAGGCCTAGGGTCCTTTTTATAGGTTTTGGAAATGATTATCTTCCTTATGAAGCTTGGATTAGGTTAGCTTCCCTTGTAAGCTAGTTAGTTAGGTAGAAGCCTCTAGAACTAGTTAGTTAGGGTTTAGCTTCCACCTTAAGCTAGGAGGTTAGGGAGAAGGTTCTAGGCTCTTGAGGTAGTTAGGGTGAAGCTTGCTTTGGAAGCTAGGACATCATTAGTTTAGAACCCAAGGGCTTGCTGATCTGGCAGAATCTTCGAGAGTGTTCTGGAAAATGTAATATCTTGCAGAGATGTAGGAGCTGAGATAGGAGTTCTGCAGCAGAGAAGGAGTGGTGACATGGAAAGTCAGCCGCGGTTCCGCGGCTCCCGGTGGCTCCGGCCGCGGAACCGCGGCCATGTAGCTGCCTCAGGGCTTGAAACTTGTTCTGTGGATTTCTAACAACCTTTTGGTATTTTTCTAATATATTGAATCTCTGAATGCCTTCTAAGTTATTTCCAGATTTCAAATCCCTGAGTTGGCGTCTTTTAACAACACTTGTTATACCAATTTGACCATTCTTCGCGATTTCCCTGCACAGACTTCGAAACACAAGTTGCGCTACACAAGAATGATGCGATGCCATAAAATACTGTCAGTTTCCCTTAGAGTGTCGTTTTTAAAGTCTAACACATGCAATCTGATATTTTACGACTGTTTTGCTAATATGTGCTCTATGAATGCCGAACACTTCTAGACGAAAGCAAAAGATAGGGAAATTGCCGTGTTAAAAATACATTATTTTCGACTGATCATTTGGCTAACTGGATTATATCTGTGTTGTGTTTAATGTGTTCGTAAACCTCCCCTAACTGCTAGTATGTCGATTAGCAGGGGGTTGCACATTTCTGTAAAGGTTTTTACTGGTTTGTGATTGTGGACTTTTTGGATTGTCGTGAATGGATAGCCGGGGATGTGAGATAAGTGTTTCTTTCATTCAAATGTAAATTGTAATTTGTTGTAATATTCTTTTGCGGGGCACATCCGGGTTAAGGTTGTAGCCACCGTTGTATTATTTCATTTACTATTTTCTGCTCTTAGGATAGACCCAAGATGGGGTGCACAAACTACCAGGTACTTTGAAGGGTTTAGTGGCCTACTCACGTCGTTGAGGGAGACCGCTTCACTTCGGGTACTAGGCGGGTAGTTTGCCATACCCGTAGGGGGTCTAGGGTGGGGTTTTGGCTATTCATCGCGACTATTTAATCCTTCTTTCCTTGCAGGCTCAAAAGGAATGCGGATTCGTAGAAAATCCAATATGTTCATCTGTGATCTGGAATGCTTATTATTGTGTCTGACGAATGTACAATATCTATATATGATATCTATTAGGCGCCACTTATGTTTTGCACCCGTGCTAGCCCTGCACCCGCTCTGTCGTTAGTTAAGTAACCTAACGGGTGAATGATGGGGCCCAGTGGCGAATGCGGATAGCATAAGAAGACGTTGTATTTTCGTTGTTTTCTGTAATGATAGGTTAATTGATGGGACGCATTATATTAATGCAAAGAAAATAAACCAAAGTTGAATCGTTGGAACAGTTTAAAAGAAATCACTCGGTTATTTTAAAACAGAAGATATTTTTTAAAATTGCGGAGCTTAACCCACTCCTTTTAAAAGCTATCAGGTTCCTTCGATCATATCAAGTTCACTACGTTCACGGTTTCGCCAAAACCATTCGTAGCCCTCCGTCATTTCATTTGGGTATTCAGTAGTATTCAAGCTATGTATTTTGACTAACGCCAAGGCATAGTGTTTGGTAGCTGCTGGGTATTCATTTGTTGCATAGATAGATGAGTTGGTTTGGGACAGTCGTACTATCATTTGGCCAACGTTAGGGGTATGTACGGGTGGGTTAAAATTAACAAGATAATGATGGGTAGAACTTGACATGTGACTTATGACATTTTGACCAACGCCAAGCTCATAAGAGCATGGGGCAGAAATTGATATCGGGAATTTCTAAAGAAACTGAAATTTGCTAAGAGTTGCATACCATTTGGAGTATGATAATTTTGGTAGGATTTCTTCAGCATTATCACACGATGATATTTGGATCCCGATCCTACTGTAAGTATCCGCTACTCATCTGGAGATTCGTCACTTAACGATCAATGCTATAAACCAAGTAGGTGTCGAGAAAGGTGTCAGCGGAGCTACGCCCCCAGAGAAAAGAGGTTATTTAATTAAGGAACTTCATGAAAGCGTCGTAAAACCTCCCTCGAAGTACCGACACCGGCCTGGCTGAACGGTTAAGCAAGTATTGTACGGTGAGAATAGTCCTGACTAGTTCTTCCTTTTTGGTTTGAGGAGGGATTCGAGAAACAGTGGGAGCCATCCTGTTTAGATAAACTAAAAACCACTCTAAACTTGCAAGAGCATCATGCTAAAGTGTTCCCACTCTCTCTAATTGCAGCGACCCAGAACATGACAGGCATTAAGTTACTATTAGATAAAAATATTTTGACAGGGCCAAACTATAAAGATTGGTTCCGGAATGTTAAGATGGCAATTACTTATGACAAATTGGTGTATGTCTTTACCACTAAGGCACCTGTTGTACCTGTTCCAGATTCCAGTGTCGCGGATAAGGAAAACCGCAAGACCTGGGAGATTAACTGTCGGAAGGCCAAATGCATCGTGCTTGCCTCTATGAATAATGAACATCAGAGGAGGCACGCGAATATGGATCTAGAATCCATATTTCTCCACACCAAGGATTTGTATGGAGAGCAATCTCGTATAGCTAGATACGAGACCTCGAAGAAATTGTTTCAGTCGAGGCTGACCGTCGGATCATCTGTAGGAGAACATGTCCTTAAGATGATTGGCTATATAGAAGAGCTCGCGGACCTCGGGACGACATTAGAGAATGAGCTATATACAGACTTGGTTCTTCAGTACACATTCCTTCCACCTACGCCCATTTTATCTTGAATTTCAACATTGAAGGTAAAGAAGTTGAACTTCCAGAACTCCTTAACATGTTGAGGAGTGCAGAGGGCACCTTGCAGAAGGCAAGGGAAACACCCACTATGTTTTTTCTGGGTGCTTCCTCTTCTAGGTCCAAGGCAAGGGCCAAAGGAAGGAAGAAGAAGGCCGCTACCAAACCAAAAGGTGGTGTTGGTAAGGTAGGAGTCAAGGGAAAGGCAAAGGTTGCGGTTCCAGTAGTGGCAAAGGAAGTGTGCTTCCACTATCGTAGGAAATGCCATTGGAAGAAAGATTGCAAAGCTTGGATTGCCAAGAACCAGGACTCGAAGCAAGTTGTGGCTTCGACTTCAGGTGTGTTTGTAATTGAAAATTGTCTGTCAATCAACTCTATTTCCGGGGTATTGGATACCGGGTCAGGATCTCATATATGCAATTCATTGCAGGCACTGAGAAACCGTAGAGTGCTGAAGGTTGGTGATATGACCCTCCAGGTTGCTAACGGAGCTAGCGTGAGTGCTGTGTCCGTAGGGGATCATCACCTTGGATTGACGAGTGGACATATTTTGGTTTTGCGCAACTGTTTTTGTGTACCCAGTTTAACGTGTAATATCATATCAGTATCGTTGTTATCAAAAGAATGTTATGATTTCACGTTTCTAAGCGATGTTGTTGACATCCACCTTAATCATGGTTTGATTGGGTCAGGTACACTAGATAACGGTATATACGTGTTAAACCAATTACAGATTTTCAATGTCCAGAACACACTAAAAAGAAAGTCTCTTGATATAAATCAGGCTTTCTTATGGTATTGTAGACTAGGTCGCATCAATGAGACAAGGTTAACTAAGTTACATAGAGAAGGATATTTGGAAACGTTCGAATATCAATCTTATGCCACTTGTCAATCATGTCTCAATGGAAAGATGACAAAGACTCCATTCACTGGACATGGAGTAAGAGCGAGCGAGCTCTTAGGACTCATACACAGCGATGTATGTGGTCCAATTTCTACACATGCAAGAGGCTGTTTTTCATATTTCATTACTTTTACGGATGATTACTCTAGGTATGGATTCATTTTCTTAATGAAACATAAATCCGAGGCCTTCGAGAAATTCTATGAATATAAGAATGAAGTAGAAAACCAAACCGGCTAAATTATCAAGACACTGAGATCTGATCGAGGTGGTGAATACTTAAGTGCCGAGTTCCTGGGTTACCTAAAAAAGAATGGAATTCTCTCTCAGCTTACTCCTCCATACACTCCACGGCATAACGGTGTATCGGAAAGACGGAACCGAACCCTATTAGACATGGTGTGTTCCATGATGAGTAATGCTGAGTTACCGCGATCTTTCTTGGGTTATGCACTAGAATCAGCTACATATCTTTTGAACAGGGCTCCTACCAAGACTGTGCCTACCGCACCATATCAGATGTGGAGTGGGAAGAAACCCTATCTTCAGTATCTGATGATATGGGGATGTCCAGTGATCAGTCGAAAATACTGCATCTTTAGACCAGCAATTTCCCTATCATTTGCACTCATCTAGAAGTGTTCGGCATTTCATATCGCACATATTAGCAAATCAGTCGTTAAATATCAGATTGCATGTGTTAGACTCTAAAACCGGCACTATAAAGGAAATTGGCTGCATTTCATAGCATGGAATCATTCCTATATATCGCAACTTGTGTTTCGAAGTCTGTGCAGGACATTACAGAAAATCGATCAAATTTACAAACGAAGACTGTTAAAAAGACGCCAACTCTTGGATTTGGAATCTGGTATTAATATAGAGGGAATTTCACAATTCAACATATCAGATAGCTATCCCAAAGGCAGCCCAAAGCACCTGAAGAAAGGAGGCACATTGAGCCCCTCACGTGACCGCGGATCCGCGACATAAGGAGGCACGTGCAGCGGTGTCCCTGCCACATCAGCCCTAATTCTCTGCACCAGTACCCTTACTTCAGTGTGTACACTTCAAAAAGGCACTACATTTTCCAGATGTCTCTCGAACCTTCTGCCAGATTATCAAGCCATTGGATTCCTAACTAAACACCCCAAGCTTCCTCAACAAGCTTCACCTAAAATTCTATTAAGGACCTAGAACCTTCCCCCTAACCTCCTAGCTGAGGGTAGAAGCTAATCCCCTAACTAACTACTTCTAGAAGCCTCTTCCTCTAACTAACTTTTGGAGGGAAAACTCAAATTTGAATTCCTAGACCGAGGGTTTGGAAAACCTATAAATAGACCCCTAGGCTCACTTGTGTAAGTGCACGGCGGCGCTCCGGCCGTCAATCCGACGGCCAAAGGCGGAAACGGTGATAAACTTAAATTTTGCGGACTTAGCAAACCGGCACCACCGCGCACTAAACATCCGGATCGTAACCATTAACAAGTCTAAGCTAACTAGAAGAAGGGAAAGAAATATACCGGGTGATCCGAGTCCTCCGGTCTTCTCGTCGTCGTCCCGATCTCCTGCGGAAAACTCCGGTGGTCGCCTCCTCGCCAGAAGGGCACCACGTAGCCGGATTCATTTACGGGCTCCCACCTCTATACCGAAGCAACTCGGGCGCGAAGTTGGCTAGCCGACGCGCCCAAGATTTGCTGTAGAATGATGTAGAATCGTTGTCTCTTTGGGGTTTTTTATAGTTGCCATGAAGGAATTTTTCACAAGGATTTTTCATGAAGGCTTGAAGAAAAATGGAGCATGTGAGGAAAAGAGCTCGGCCAGCCTAATTGTGCTCTCTGGAATTTTGAATGAAGCAAGCTCACTGATCAATCAATGAATGTATGAATTAATCCCAAAAGAAGAAAAAAAATCCTTCACTGCACACCAAAAATGGAGGGGGTCCACCTCACAATCACATGAAGAAAACTATTCCATACAATCAAACCTTATTAATTAATCCAAACTCACTTAAAACTTCCTGCACACTCATCCTCACACAGTGGCCGGCCCCACTCAAATTGTTGGTGAAAAAAAAAGGATCAATTCTTTTTCAAGCAAGAGGTGGAAAAGGAAATGATAAACAACAAAGCCATACTCTACCAACCTCATCATCACAACAAAGGTCAAGGTATGGTGAGCCATCATGATACAAGGAAATATGCAAAGACCCCTTCCACAATTGCCTATTTGCAACAATGCAAATAAGCCCTCCTCCACCAAACTTCGGCCAATGAACGGAACAATGGAAATCGGCCGAAACGGAAAGCAAACTGGCAACTCCATAAAACTGGTCCCGTAATAAATTACAGGAAAAACCCCGATACTGTGCATACACACCCGCATCTGTATTTCGACCGAAATACAAAATGCAATGAGACAAAACTACACAATCAAATACTAAGATCCGGCTTAAGCCAAAGCCGGCTATTAAAAACCGTCCGATCACGATCCGTGCAATACCGCACGTATCTGATCGAACCCTGCCATATCTCCATACGGCATCTACAGCGTTTTGACCGAAATCTTGAGTAACTGAAAGTGTGGTGGACTCTAAGGACTCGTCAATACTATGGCTGTTGATTTAACCACCAGCACGTCAGAGGTATAAGCCAATACGTGACGGGCCACCAGCTATTGACCAAAAGGGACGTCGATGAGCGAACTCATCCTGACACCCTACTGAGCCTGTCAGTGACAATATCCGTACGGTCCGGTCCGTTCGTCTATGAGCATCGCATGGCGGGCCTAGGGGGTTGGTAAAAGTCAGACCCCCAAAAGCGGTACAAGTCGTGTCGGAGTGTAGCCCAGAACACCCTGAGATACTACTGGAATACCTACCGGTAAATCTCCTTGCCTTGGCCAAGGACTTCGTGTAATGGCTCGCCTAGACACAGCACGACCTCACCCCCAATACCGGGAGAGACGAACCCCTGAAGATACGCTCACTGCCTCCATGTGGCTCGGGACTGTACCCAACTAAAACCTGTTTGCACGACTCCTTTGAGCCGTGGTAGGGTAGTAATCAAAGTACAGTGGGAACTCACACGAGACAAATGACGATCCCCAGGTCGATGAACTAACCTGCACACATGTCACCAGGGAACTGCCATCTGACGTCTGGTATATGACCAACTAGCATGTTCCCGGCGAGTCCTGTCCGGTGTACTCATAACCCAATGAGCACCTGTATACATCTTAGGTGATCCAACTGACACCAGTGGCTTGTGAGACCGGCCACCGCCCCTCGTCGGGGTCTCGACTGTATACACTAGTCTACTATGGAGTATCGATGCCCTGTCTCGAAACTCACACGACTAGGGACCATTTAAGGATATGCTTATAGACCCCAGCTCCCACTTATAGGATCGCCCTCATACTGCTGGTGGTCAAGCAAGAATCCTAGGGGCTCTATCAACGTGTAATAGCGACTTGTCAGGTCACTTAAAGCAGTACACGATGATAAAGGTAAACCTGATAGCATACTATCATCTCGAGTAAGACTGTCCTACCGGGATAGGTCCTCCCTCAATCATTGCAATCACGTGCCTGTGATCCAATAATTGACTCTGAGGGCACTATCTCCAACAATCTCCCACTTGCACTCAAGGCTAATTATTGCGATGCCGCATACTCACAGCCCGTGTGATACCGAACACCCAACTCCTCTACTAGTCAGTCTCACAAAGCTCGTTTGTGAAACTATTGCGGTCGAGGAATAGCCTCAGTGAGTGGATCCTCCTAGATGTTTCTTTCTATGTCTCTCTATATCTCAAGTTCGCGGAGAAAGCCATCTCCCGAAAAGAGCAATACCTGTCTTAGAATGTGTCTGGATGTCTGATGGGACATAGCTCATAAATGAACTCCAAATCCAAACTTCTTAGACTGTATCGTCAACTGAACTTAATCAGTATCCAGCGCCATGCCACCCTCAGTATTGCCTTGGACCACCTGTCCAAAATACTGTCCCTCGTCAGAAGGAAAACTATAACTCTGACAACCTCCTTGTCGTCCATGTCACCTTGGAAGCCTGGAATGATAACTGTCTCCTAGATAAGGCTGTCGTTATCATATCCCTAGAACATTCACTTATGTTCTAAAACTGCTTCCGACCGTTTCTCCAGGATTGGATTAAAGTCAACTTATTGCATCTAGTGCAAGAACAACATCTGGTGTGGTACTTGACATCTCATGATTGACTCAATTGCCTGAGCAAGTGATCTGCCAATCATGCACGTCCCTCTCCCCTTTAGTCTGTAAGACACCTTTAGAGAGGGTGACTCCATTACCTGCAGGTACACTACCGAGCCAGGAGTCGTCCATTCTAAATACTCTTAGAATGCTGTCAAGTACCCTGATCGAGAAACCACCCAAATCTAGATCTAAAACCATAGATCTAGTAACCAGTATGTCTGATATAAGATCATTTCCTTTGTGGAGAAACCACTGTGTGACGACCAAAGTATAACCGATAGTAGTATAGAAGTTTCCTTTCCTACTTTGTGTATGTCATCCAAATACCATGACATTACACCCTACTACCTTCTCAACAGATCCATCCCCTATTCTGATGAAGTCAAACCCATGACTGTCACGTCAGAAATAGATGATCTATCTCCGCTATAACTGCTTTAGTCTATAAATAGACATAAGCCACCTGTCCACCAATGCTTCCGCTGCTCCCACTGACTACGACAACCCTCTGGCAGAGTCATATACACGTACACTTCTAAAACTAGTTTAGAACGACGCTATACTCATCCTCCGGCCTGGTCTCGCAGCCTGGAACAACAGCAATGGTAATTGAGGGTAAACAAGAACTTCCCTGTCACCGTCCTTGGGGCTACCGTAGTACCTCTCGGGTGCCTGAAGTTACCCACCTTATCTGCGGAATGGCCAATGGAATGTCAATCCAGATTGAATCTTTAGGTTCCTTATCAAATCTTCAGTAATCGTTTGTGGTTCTGGAATCACTTCCAGTTCTACCATACTCCCACTACTGTTTTCTGAAAAAATCCATTTTTAATAAAACTGTGGCGAGTATAGAACAATATTGCTATTGTTCATCCAGATGGTAGAAGATCAACCCTCGTCATAGCCTGGGTCAACCCACAAACAACCATTACAGAAACGTGCCTTGAGTTATCCCGAGTCTGGTTTTAATCATAAGCTGGACAACTCCCCGTACCTTAACAACGTTATGATATGAACTGTTCTATATCCAATATAGAACCAGAGGCACTGATTTAATTGAACCAGATTCAAATCACGCAGCTGTCTCCAGTGCATGTCAACTAAATGGAGAGAGGCCGATCAGCGTTACTCAACTTAGGAACGCTTCCAATTATGAGTAACCTGAAAGAGAAGCAATTTCTCTGAACCATTACTATCAACTGAATACCATACACAAGTATCTACATCTTCGATCACTTTGAAGAATCCCGATACTTGCTACACATGGTTCTCTACTGTATTCAAATACCTATAACTTCTCAAAATTCGGACACTGTGTTTCCACGAAACACCTGTCTAAAAACTAGAGAAGTCATAAGTAAACCGAATATAGTACGAGGACCAACCCCTCTGTCCGGATGGACACTGGACAACATACAATACTCTGTATAAGTCCCTTGAGTCTGATAACTCATTCACTGTGTGTCGTAGGTTGAAAACTGTACTTATGGTTAAGAAGAATTACACCGTTGTTTAATGCTCCTTACCTAACCATCCACTGATATAGGTAAACGTCATAGACATAATTTCAGAAAGATATATCTCACTCTATGAAAATAGACGTACAGATATATCAATTTGAAATTGGTGCATAAAAGCGGATATTCAAAACCAAATATTTGTCGTCCGGCAAACAACCCAGGTGACTTCCTCAAATATCACCGATTACAACGAATCCCGATATAATGAGGATGATCACCCAATTCCCAATAACTTACTCCCACTCATCATCTGTAAAACCATACCGATGTGAGAATTATACCCGGTAAATACATACCCTGGAGTAAGTATCTAATCGGGAAATCAGTTTTCTTTTAACATTACACAGTGAAACTGAAACATTGAAATGTCTCGATGGGGTATCCTGGTATTCCTAGTAATGCCTCTTCCATATTCACGACTGTAACCGTATAATTCTTTGCCACCTCTCCAAATCCCTTCATATGTCTTTAGTCATTACCTTCTGCACACCCCTTTAGGCCAAATGGTTTTCTTCCTTCCCTACCGTTCGGCACCAGCCTATGGTTTGGAAGAAGACTATCCAATAAGCATAAGGGTGTACTGTCCTAATCCTAGGAACACTCGCAATGCGAGAGAAGGTGAGGATAAAAGACAACCGAATGAACTTAATTCCTATTTCTCTTGAACCAGAATCCATCCTCGAACTGGAACAAGTTCCTTTCGAGTTCGTATATAACCATACGATGGAGTATCCAATAAACTGTGGATCTTCGTAGTGATACGGAGTGTTCTGGAGAAATACAAAGGTGACTTAGGATTGGCGAAGGAATACTTGGTTTGGTCGTGAATATCTGTTGCAATTTACTTTGCCCTCTTACTAATCCCTTGCTTTGTCTTAACTCAATACCTTATGTACACCATCGTTAGGCTAATTGGTTTTCTTCATTCCCTACCGGTTGGCACCAGCCTATGGTTTGGAAGAAGACTATCCAATTTGCGTAATAGGTGTACTACTCCTAAACCAAGGAGTACTCGCAACCTGAGAGAGGGTGAAAAGAAAAGACAACTGAATAGTCCTATCCGTTTTCTCCAGAACCGGAAACCATCCTCGAATAAATCCCTTCGAGTTCGTATCTAACCATACGATGGTTTTGTCCAATGGAAGTGGACGTTCGCAGCAATACGGGGTGTCCAGGAGAAAAGGGTAAAAGTAGGAGTGGCAATGAGGTTTGCAACTCTGACAATCCAAAAGCCAGTGTTAAGAAGGTTCGGTCAACTTGGTCACTGAGTCATTGTCTTAGGGTCGGGTCAATGGTTGCTGCCAAAGAGAGAGAGAAAAGAAACACTCAGCGTGCACTCTAACCTAGATCAGAATGGTTACCAATTTATCTAATCTGGAAACCTCCCACTGTACCTCAAATTCTCCTCCAAACCTGAAAGAAGAATTAGTCGGGGTCACCCGAGGAGTAAACCAACTCATCAGTGGGAATCGGGATCCAACACTCATCGCATGATAACGTGACGGAATCAGCTCACGGTATCACACTCCAGAAGGTATGCGCATATCTGGCAAGTTTCAGTACTTTTGAAACTCCCGATGTGATTTCTGCCCCATGCTCTTATGACCTTGACTTTGGCCAACATATCATAAGTCACATGTCAAGTTCTACCCGTCATTCTCCAGGTTAATTTGAATCCACCCGTACATACCCTTGACTTTGGCCAAAATGGCAGCACGACTGTCCCAAACCAACGCATCTATATATGCTGCATATGAATACCCAATAGCTACCAATCACTGTGCCTTGACTTTGGCCAACATACACAGCTTGAATACTATTGACCACCCATATGAAACGACGGAGGGCTACGAATGGTTTCTGGCGAAAACCTTTAACGTAAAGAACTTGATATCGTCGAAGGAACGGATAGCTTTTTTTTAAAAATATAGTGACGAAAACCGTTGCTAAAGAGGTCACTCCCGGTGAAAGGATCTCGGCTCTTTCCCCGTAGAATGAGGTGCAGGATATTCCAACTGAATACCGCGATGCAAAGCAAAAGTAATCGGCTATAGTGAAGTTAATGCCCTGACGCAAACTTTTTGTCCAAGGGGTCACTCCCGGTGAAGGGATCTCGGCCCTTGCCTCGTCGACTGAGGAGCAGGATATTCCAACTGAATATCTCGATGCAAAACAAAAGTGAACGTCCTTGCAATAACAGCTTTTTGAAACAGTGTTCCAACAACATCAGATTAGGTTTGTTTTTAACTTGCATTGATCCGAATCAATGCAGTCCCATCAATTGATCACACCAAAAAGAACGAAAATATACTGATGTACGTATATGCCATCCGCATTCGCCACTGGGTCCCGTCATTACCCGTTAGGTTAGCTAACTAACGACAGAGCGGGGACTGGACTAGCGCGGATGCAAAACATATACAACATCTACTAATATATATACCAATATATTATATTTCGCTCAAGGCGTGAAAGAAATGCAACATCACAGAAAATGTACAGCATCACAGAAACAATACAGATATCTGGGATCCCCGGGTTTCACAGAGCCACTACTGAAACCCGACGTTCCCCTGGTCGTGTGGATAGCCTGTGCAATGAAATCCTAGACCCCTACGGGCGCGGCAAGTCACCCGCCAAAACCTGAAGCAAGGTAGCCCCCTTCAGCACCGTGAATGGACCACCCAGCACTTCACGGAATCCGGTAACTTGGGCACCCCTCCTGGGTCAACCTGTATCCCCTACGAGTGCGACGAATAGCCCGCCAATCCTAGAGTGAAGCCCCCTCCGTCTCAATGCCATGAGATGCGGGCTTGTTGCCCTCTAGAACCCGGCTATCAGTGCACCCCTCCGCGAGGTAATCCTAGTACAGAAAGTAAAATATACATACAACGGGTACATCGACCGCAACCAGGTCGTGCCCCAAAATAATAATACAATCAGGCAGTGACGGCAGTCCACATGTCGGACGCTCGCCCCACAATATCAAATGTACATAATACAACCACAACTGTACTAGCATTGCATCCAGGCTATCCTCCACGACCGATCCGCAACATCACAGCAAAAACAGAACATCAACGTGAAAGTCACGTTCGCAAATCCGTCTAACCGGGCTATAGCAGTTAGACCGGATTTACCGATCAAGTGACATTCACGGTCGCAGATATAATGTAAATACTGTGAAAAAATGTGTTTAAAATTTTCCGATTGATCAAAAATTAACAAGTTGGCCCCAAAACAATACTGCAGCACTCACAGAAATTATGGGCCCAAATTTAACATTCCAAAACCCCTAAAATCATCCCAGAAGCCCACTGTAAAAAAACTGACCCACTGTATCCTCCATGCTACGGCGGAACCGCGGCAACAAGCAGGGTTTTGCCGCGGTTCCGCGCTCCCCTGAGGAGATCGGTGTGTCGACTTTTTCCAGAACTCTTAGAATTTCATGTAAATCAATTTTATGCAACCTGAAAAATTTTTGGACACTAAAAATTTCCAACAGAAAACTGATGTGATCAAAATACGGGTTTTGGAACTTTTTGATCGATCGGAAATGCAAACACATTACACAAAGCTAGACTAAGTTAATGGCGAGGCTCTGATACCACTGTAAGTGCACGGCGGCGCTCCGGCCGTCAATCCGACGGCCAAAGGCGGAAACGGTGATAAACTTAAATTTTGCGGACTTAGCAAACCGGCACCACCGCGCACTAAACATCCGGATCGTAACCATTAACAAGTCTAAGCTAACTAGAAGAAGGAAAAGAAATATACCGGGTGATCCGAGTCCTCCGGTCTTCTCGTCGTCGTCCCGATCTCCTGCGGAAAACTCCGGTGGTCGCCTCCTCGCCAGAAGGGCACCACGTAGACGGATTCATTTACGGGCTCCCACCTCTATACCGAGGCAACTCGGGCGCGAAGTTGGCTAGCCGAAACGCCCAAGATTTGCTGTAGAATGATGTAGAATCGTTGTCTCTTTGGGGTTTTGTATAGTTGCCATGATGGAGGAATTTTTCACAAGGATTTTTCATGAAGGCTTGAAGAAAAATGGAGCATGTGAGGAAAAGAGCTCGGCCAGCCTAATTGTGCTCTCTGGAATTTTGAATGAAGCAAGCTCACTGATCAATCAATGAATGTATGAATTAATCCCAAAAGAAGAAAAAAAATCCTTCACTGCACACCAAAAATGGAGGGGGTCCACCACACAATCACATGAAGAAAATTATTCCATACAATCAAACCTTATTAATTAATCCAAACTCACATAAAACTTCCTGCACACTCATCCTCACACAGTGGCCGGCCCCACTCAAATTGTGGGTGAAAAAAAAAGGTTCAATTCTTTTTCAAGCAAGAGGTGAAAAAGGAAATGATAAACAACAAAGCCATACTCCACCAACCTCATCATCACAACAAAGGTTAAGGTATGGTGAGCCATCATGATACAAGGAAATATGCAAAGACCCCTTCGACAATTGCCTATTTGCAACAATGCAAATAAGCCCTCCTCCACCAAACTTCGGCCAATGAACGGAACAATGGAAATCGGCCGAAACGGAAAGCAAACTGGCAACTTCATAAAAATGGTCCCGTAATAAATTACAGGAAAAACCCCGATACTGTGCATACACACCCGCATCTGTATTTCGACCGAAATACAAAATGCAATGAGACAAAACTACACAATCAAATATTAAGATCCGGCTTAAGCCAAAGCCGGCTAGTAAAAACCGTCCGATCACGATCCGTGCAATACCGCACGTATCTGATCGAACCCTGCCATATCTCCATACGGCATCTACAGCGTTTTGCCCGAAATCTTGAGTAACTGAAAGTGTGGTGGACTTTAAAGACTCGTCAATACTATGGCTGTGGATTTAACCACCAGCACGTCAGAGGTATAAGCCAATACGTGACGGGCCACCAGCTATTGACCAAAAGGGACGTCGATGAGCGAACTCATCCTGACACCCTACTGAGCCTGTCAGTGACAATATCCGTACAGTCCGGTCCGTTCGTCTATGAGCATCGCATGGGGGCCTAGGGGGTTGGTAAAAGTCAGACCCCCAAAAGCGGTACAAGTCGTGTCGGAGTGTAGCCCAGAACACCCTGAGATACTACTGGAATACCTACCGGTAAATCTCCTTACCTTGGCCAAGGACTTCGTGTAATGGCTCTCCTAGACACAGCACGACCTCACCCCCAATACCGGGAGAGACGAACCCCTGAAGATACGCTCACTACCTCCATGTGGCTCAGGGCTGTACCCAACTAAAACCTGTTTGCACGACTCCTTTGAGCCGTGGTAGGGGTAGTAATCAAAGTACAGTGGGAACTCACACGAGACAAATGACGATCCCCAGGTCGATGAACTAACCTGCACACATGTCACCAGGGAACTGCCATCTGACGTCTGGTATATGACCAACTAGCATGTTCCCGGCGAGTCCTGTCCGGTGTACCCATAACCCAATGAGCACCTGTATACATCTTAGGTGATCCAACTGACACCAGTGGCTTGTGAGACCGGCCACCGCCCCTCGTCGGGGTCTCGACTGTATACACTAGTCTACTATGGAGTATCGATGCCCTGTCTCGAAACTCACACGACTAGGGACCATTTAAGGATATGCTTATAGACCCCAGCTCCCACTTATATGATCGCCCTCATACTGCTGGTGGTCAAGCAAGAATCCTAGGGGCTCTATCAACGTGTAATAGCGACTTGTCAGGTCACTTAAAGCAGTACACGATGATAAAGGTAAACCTGATAGCATACTATCATCTAGAGTAAGACTGTCCTACCGGGATAGGTCATCCCTCAATCATTGCAATCACGTGCCTGTGATCCAATAATTGACTCTGAGGGCACTATCTCCAACAACTTGTTCAATGTTGTTCATTCCTTGGTTGTTATTCATTGGTAGCTAAACCCTAGTTCAATTCAATTGTTGTGGTTGTTCTTCATCTTCAACCCAACAACAACCACCTCAAACCCTAACCCTAATCCAATCCAAAATCAAGAAACCTCAAGATCCTTTGAGAGAAAGCCAAGCAAGTCTTCAAGATCCTTTAGAAGCGAAACCGGACTTCAACTGAGCATGAGATCCGAGCGATCCAAGACTCAAGGATCCGAGCGATGCTAGATTCAACGAGCAAAGTTCCTACCTCTTGTAATTCTTGAGAGCTGTAACTACTTGTTGATGTAATAAAGGTGAAGATTCTTTAACTTGCTTATTTTCAATTCAAGCATTATGATTCATTTCGATTCTTGAATATGTACTTTGTGATGATGCTTGAATAAAACTCCGCTCGTGGAGGAATCGAAACGATTGTAGAATGATGATGTTGACGAATCTTTAACGTTTTCTTAAGTCCTAAAACAATTGAAAATTCTTGAAAATCGAATGATCGATGATCTAGATCGATGTGAATGCGTTCTTGATTCCTTTCGCACGATCTAGAGATCAACAATTAATCATTCGACTTTCAAGAAGCTATCTAGTGAATGTGATTCATCGAAAGGACAAAGGATAGGATGCGGAACCCTAACTCTTCGCAAGATCCTTGATCCTCGATGAATTCTACATCGATTTAGCGTCAATTTGTTAATAGATAAGAGATCGTAATCTTGAATCTTCTTCACATTTACAACCGAATCGATTCCTACAAGCTTTACATCAAATCTTGAAACCTGAAGTGATTGGAATTCTATCGATACTTGATTCTCGATGTTTATCGTTTTCTTGATTCTTGATTAGAATAGTGATACTTGAAATTCATCGATAAAAAGCTTGAATCATGTTTTCTTTTCTTTTCTATTAAAGTTTCGATTCAAACAAAAAAAGATACGAACGAATCGCGCAATCCCTGTGGACGATCCGCACTCACTAATGCTCTACAATCCGACACCGTTATTAATTGCGGTCAAATATTTTTGGTTGTGATTCTATTCATTTTCTACTCACACGAACCGAGAATTTCATTGAACCAAATGGCGCCGTTGCCGGGGATCGCGCGCTAATTCATTTTATATTGAAATTTGAATTGAAAGATTTATTCCATTATAAATTTGTGATCAAAATTCGCGCAAAATCTAAACGATTTGTTGTGGTGTATTGCAAGGAAAATCTGGAGCTTGCTGTGAAATCGGAAATTTTTTTGGAGAATTCCAGAGAGCTCAGGAGTTGAACTGGAATGGTACCAAATTTTTTTGTGCAGAGAGGAGATTGAGCCACCGCGTTTCCGCTGCATAAAGCGTTTCCTGCGGCGTTTCCGCGGCATCTTGGAGTCTTCTCTGTAAAATTTTCACTAAGGTACTTTCTTACTTTCTTATCTCCTTCCTCATCTGCTCCAATAACAATTTTGTGCAGGTTTCTTTGCAAAAAAATCGCAGTGCCGCGCAAAAAGCAAAAATTAAATTGTGCTTATTTTGATTTTTGTGGTTGTTTGCATAATTAATACGGACATTAAGGGGCAAAGACCAAATCCAGATTAGGTGTGGAGTTCATTACCCTTCCTACGTCCCGAAAATCGCAAAACTTGCATCCGCATTTACCCCAATTAACTAAAAGAAATATAGAGATGACTCTATGGACCGTCGCACTCACTTAGGACAGAAGAAGGCCGTGGGTAATTCATTGCTTATCCGCATTTCTTTTGTGGTGTCTAAGGCAAGTGTGTCGAAGGCTAGTGGTTACTTAATTAGGCCCACTACTTACGTAGTGGAGAACCTCCCACTTACCTGGCACTTACCTGGCCACAGGAGAGACAAAGAGGCAGTGGAGGATTTATACTGCGTCTTGTCTTTTGGAAGTTAGGAGCGGTCTAGAGATCTGACCTAGGTGACCAATAGAATTAGGGTTTTGTGTGTTGCATTTGTTGTGTTGCATAATATTTTCAAAAATCCGTCCTATTTTCAAAACAAACACCGCATTCATTCATTCATTACCCCTAATTATAAGCCATGCTGCCACTTGTACTAACCCTTTTTAGTACAAGATAGGCTGGACACAGGATTCTAGTGCCCGTTTAGTCCGCGTACCCTTTATCGACTCCGAAGTCGGTATTTCTCCATTTTCTTCTTCTTTACCTACCACCACACCCACATCGATGGATCCACCTCCATCGAACTTCTTTAACACTAATCTTTCGCTGTCCGTTGGTGCGCAGAATCCACCCCGCATCTCTCTCCAAGAGAGGTGCTATCCATTGCGAGGTCCTCTTTCGACCTGCTTATCCATTCCACCAGCCAACGTGGATAATTTTGAAATTAAACCCCAATACATCAACCTTTTACCCAAATTCGACGGACTCGAGACTGAGGGCGCTTACGTTTTCATCACCAAATTTGAAAACGTATACGCAATGATGGGTACGTCACAACTTTCAGTGGATGCTATGCGTCTACGACTTCTTCCATTTACTTTGTACGATATAGCCGAGAAGTGGCTATATAACACTACCGCACAATCTATTATGAATTGGGAGGAATTCGTCGCGGCATTCCTTAAGAAATTTTACCCAATGCAAAAGACAGCTCGAATCCGTAGCGAACTGAATCAATTTACCCAGCTCCCTACTGAACCATTTTCAAAATGCTTTGAACGTTTCAAGGATCTATTGGTTCAATGTCCTCATCACGGCATCCCGAGATGGGATCTTTGCCGAATCATTTATAAGGGCATTAACCCAAACACTAAACAGAACCATGAAAACTTGTGTCAAGGTACCTTTATGACCAAGGATGATGGGGAAGCTTGCAAATTTTTAGAAGAGTTCGCTGAAAAATCACTACAGTGGGAGAATGGAACCCAACCATTGAATAGGGGTGTCGTGCACCAAATTGATGTGTCCATAGGTGTTCGAGCTGAGATGGCAGCAATGCAAAAGAAGCTCGACGCTATGGAACACAAATTTTCAGCAGCCCCTCTAAACCCAACGTCGCTCCCCAAAACTGTATGTGGCTGCTGTTCTGATCCGTCTCATTTAACGGAAGAATGTCCATTAAACTCTCAGTTTCAAGGTCACGAGCATACAAATGCCGCATTTCAAAGACCCAGAAACGATCCATATTCTTCCACGTACAATCAGGGTTGGAGAAATCACCCGAATTTTGCTTGGAACCAACAACAATCTCATCAAAACACGGTTCCAAGCCAAAATAATTTCCAAAGGGCTGTTCCACCACAACAGCAACCACTTCAACTCACTCAGCACCCCTACCGGTCACAAAATTTCCGCAACCAGGTCAACACTCCTGCACAGTCTAATCCTATGCAGTTGATCGGTTCTGACGAACTCTCTCAATTCACTCAAACTATGAAATCACTCTTGTCAAATTTCATAGAGGTTTCGGCTGAGGTTAGAACTTCCGTCAGTGAGCTAAAGAAAAACTCAGCGTCCCAAGCTGAGAGTATCAGTTCGACGGAAGTTGAAATCACACGACTTAAAGCCGAGATGAGTGCGAGAGAAAAAGGGAAACTTCCGTCTCAACCCCTTCAAAATCCTGGGCATTACAATGTAAATGCCGTCACAACGTTGAGATCGGGAAGAGTGCTGAACAACCATGTCGGGGAAGGAATTGATGATATTGAAAATCCTATCAATAACACCCCGGCTGAGACCTTTCCTCACACACACACTTCTACTTCAGATCCTTATTCTTCTACCCCACCGCCTTCTCGCGAGCCTATTCTCCATTTCCCACTAGGCTCGACACCTCAGTATAGCCCTTCTAGTTCTACACAGACGGTCCCCTCTCCTCTTTTGGGATCACGACTACCCCCTCTACCTTCTCCTATGATGGACCCGGCGCTTATTGCGAAAGCTCCTTACCCGAATCGGTTAAGAGGTAAAAGATCGAGTCTTCATATGGAGAAAATTATGGAAATGTTCAAACAGGTTAACATCAACATCCCTCTCCTAGATGCGATTCAACAAGTCCCCGCTTATGCGAAAATTTTTAAATACTTGTGCACTAGGAAGAGGAAGACTCAAGTGCCAAAAAAGGACTTCATGTCTAATAATATTAGCACTGCTTTTATCCCCCAGCTACCAAAGAAACGTAAGGACCCAGGATATCCTACGATATCAATTTCTATCGGGGGTAAAAACATAAATCGTGCTCTTTTAGACCTGGGCGCAAGTGTTAACCTACTTCCATATTCTGTATATGAGCAATTAGGGATTGGAGAGTTGAAACCTGCTCACTGCACTCTCCAAATGGCAGACCGTTCAATCACCAAACCAAGGGGTGAACTAGAGGATGTGTTGATAAAGGTCGGGGAATTTTTATTCCCTGTAGACTTCATTGTACTCGATACACAGCCTGTAGCAAACCCCCGGGGCCAAATTCCGATGATTCTGGGTCGTCCTTTCCTTGCCACTTCCAACGCTGTTATTAACTGTAGAAATGGTTCAATGAACTTATCATTTGGAAATATGACCATTGAACTAAACATCTACAAAGTTGGAAGTCAGCCATCAGAACCTTCTACTTATATTCTTGATGTGTGCTCTGTCCACGAGATCGCTCCCGATAGTTGCGGAGCTGAGGAACTTTGCTTTACAGATCTCGACGACATTATCACATCTCTGTTTGATCTTACACATGATCTTAGTGAGGACACTTTCCCTACACTTGAGTACTGCACTCCTGACTTTTCTCCACCCGAGTCTGTATCTTTCACCGGCTGTGAGCTTCTTTGTAATTCCAAAAATCACTCGATGATCCCTCCTTCTATCATTTCTCCGCCCGAATTAGATCTCAAAATTTTACCTTCTCATCTTAAATTTGCTTATTTAGGTTTGAAGGAGTCTTTACCGGTTATCATATCCGCTTCTCTAGCATCAGAGCAAGAGATTGCACTTTTATCGGTATTGAGATCTAACAAAGAGGCGTTTGGTCGGACTATTGCGGACATCAAAGGGATTAGTCCCATGATTGTTGAACATCATATACATGTGATGGATGATGCCAGACCAACCCGAGAACCACAGAGACGGTCGAATCCCGTAATGAAGGAAGCGGTGATGAAACAGATCGTCAAATGCCTTGATAGTGGTATTATATACCCATCTCCGATAGCCAGTGGGTGAGTCCTATACATGTCGTTCCTAAGAAATCCGGCATCACTGTTATTACCAATGAGGCGAATGAGTTGATTCAGACTCGCGCCCAAACTGGGTGGCATGTATGTATTGATTATAGAAAACTCAATGCTGCCACGAGGAAAGACCACTTTCCTCTACCATTCATTGATCAAATGCTGGAACGTTTAGCTGGACGAGAGTATTATTGCTTTATGGACGGATATTCAGGCTATAATCAGGTCCCCATCGCCAAAAAGGATCAAGATAAAACTACTTTTATTTGTCCTTTTGGTACCTTTACTTATAGACGAATGCCCTTTGGGTTATGCAATGCTCTCGCTACCTTTCAGCGGTGTATGATGGGGATATTCTCTGATATGGTAGAGAATTTTCTGGAGATCTTTAAGGACGATTTCTCGATTTTTGGAGACTCTTTTTCTGATTACCTAGTGAATCTTGACGCAGTTCTTACTCGTTGCAAAGAAAAGAACTTAACTTTGAACTGGGAAAAATGCCATTTCATGGTCCAAGAAGGAATTGTACTTGGACATGTCATTTCACAGAAAGGCATTGAGGTTGACAGAGCTAAGATAGATGTCATTCAAAACCTCCCTCTACCCAAAAGCGTCAAAGATATTCAATCATTCCTTGGCCATGCGGCCTTTTATAGGAGATTCATTAAGGATTTTAGCAAAATTGCAAGACCTTTAACTCTTTTCTTGGCCAAGGATACAACCTTCCAGTTTGACTCGGACTGTGAGACCGCTTTCGACTCACTTAAACACTCCCTCACTACAGCCCCCGTTCTATCGTCTCCAAATTGGGACTACCCCTTTGAGCTGATGTGTGATGCATCTGATTTTGCAGTAGGTGCAGTCTTAGGACAGCACATTGAAAAGATGCCACAGGTGATATACTATGCAAGTAAGAACTTGAATGATGCACAAATCAATTATACGACCACCGAAAAAGAACTTTTGGCGGTTGTATTTGCATTAGAAAAATTCAGGCCTTACTTAATTGGCTCACCTATAGTTGTGTACACTGACCATTCCGCCTTAAAACATCTTCTGGCGATTAAAGATGCAAAAGGTCGGCTAATATGTTGGATCCTTCTGTTACAAGAATTTGATCTTGTTATCAAAGATAAGAAAGGATGTGTAAACGTAGTAGCCAACCATCTTTCACGCATCTCTTCTTCCCCTGTGACCCTGCCGATCAATGATTCGTTTCCTGATGAACAACTCTTGAGCGTATCCAATGAACCTTGGTTCAGGGATATTGTGAACTATCTTGTCACAGGACTTATACCCAGCAATTGGTCGAAACAGGACAAATACCGTTTTCTATCCCAAGTAAAACACGTTTACTGGGACGATCCATATTTGTTTAAATATTGTCCTGATGAGATCATTCGCCGCTGTGTCCCGAAAGAAGAGTTCAAGAGTGTTCTTTCTTTTTGTCATGATCAGGCCTATGGGGGTCACTTCGGTCCTAAAAAGACGGCGGAAAAGGTTTTGCAATGTGGATTTTATTGGCCGACCTTATTCAAGGACGCATTTGACTATTGCAAAACTTGTACACAATGTCAGTACACGGGTAGAATCTTCCGGAGAAATGAAATGCCTCAGCAACCCATCTTGGTTGTTGAAATTTTCGATGTTTGGGGCATTGATTTTATGGGTCCCTTTCCCAACTCCTTTGGGAATTTGTACATACTGCTGGCGGTTGATTATGTCTCAAAGTGGGTTGAAGCCATTCCATGTCGCACTAATGACAGGAAAGTTGTCATTAAGTTCTTAAAAGAGAATATCTTTTCGCGATTTGGACACCCACGCGCTGTCATTAGCGATAATGGGACACATTTCTGCAACAGGTCTTTCGAGACTCTGATGCGGAAATACGCAATCAACCACCGAATTTCTACACCCTATCATCCCCAAACGAGCGGGCAGGCTGAGATCTCAAACAGACAGATCAAACTTATCCTGGAGAAGACTGTTGCTAAGAATAGAAAAGACTGGTCGACCAAACTGACGGATGCTCGTTGGGCATTCCGAACTGCATTTAAAACCGACCTAGGGATGTCTCCAAATAGGATAGTGTTTGGGAAGGCATGTCACTTACCCGTCGAGATTGAGCATAAAGCATTGTGGGCTATTAAGGAAATAAATTTTGACCTAAACCAAGCCTGCAACTTTCGGAAGCAGCAACTAAATGAGCTAAGTGAACTCCGCGATGAAGCTTATGATAACGCTGTGATCATAAAGAATAGGACTATGGTTTTTCATGATAAAAACATTTTGAGGAAAACATTTTCACCTGGTCCACAAGTCCTTCTTTACGATTCACGACTACACCTTCACGCGGGTAAGCTTCGATCTCGGTGGAAGGGACCTTTTATTGTGCGGTCTGTATGCCCGCACGGGGCAGTAGAAGTAGAAAATGTTAAAACGGCACATTTTTGAAGTAAATGGACATAGACTAAAGCCGTATTTTTCCATTGACCCAACGGAGGAGCTCCTGTTCTTACAGGAGCCATTTTATTTCGATTAAAATTCCTCCGTCTCACCCCATATCGTGCATTTTACTCCATCATCTTTTTGAATGGTGGTGAGTGAAAAGAGTAAATTTGGGGAAGGTTCTTCACTTATATATTTTGCCCCCACTATTAAATTCCTCCCAGGATTACAGGTTTTGTAGATATAACGGTTGGCAACAGTGAGGACACTGTTGAAAACAAGTTTGGGGGATGTTTATGCTAATTTTTGCATCATTTGCATATCATTTGCATAAGCATAAAACATTTCTTTAATAAAAACTATAAAAATTTAAAATTTTCAAAATCTATAAAAATTGAAAAATTTAATTTTTTTCAAAATATAAAAATATTTTAATATTTAACATTTTTTGTACATAAATAAGATAATGAAAGTTTAGATAATGAAAAATTACATCCATGAGAATAGAAAAATTTAAGAAAACCAAGAAAATTAGAAGTTTTCTTATACGAACTAGTAATAAGTAGTTATGAGCCGTTGTCCCAAGGGTTAGTAAGATGAAGGAAGTCACTAATCTGAGAATAAAAATAAGTCTGAAAAATAGTTTCTATTCTGGAAGCCAAACATTTCGAACGTTGATACCCTGCTATACGCACTTACACACGTCTTAAAGCCTGGGATAGTAGAGGATACTTTGAAATGCTCTTGTCTTAAATCCAAAAGTATGAAGGAAATAAAAAAATGAATAAAATATAAAATGGTGAGAAAAATGGACACTGGTTTTGTTATCGCCAAGGCAGCAATAAAAAAATATAGCGAGGGTGCCTCTTCACCTAGTGCCCTAAGGCCAACTGGTCTGGGAGTCACTGCTAAGCCTTAGGTGGTGCAAGACGAGGAAAATACACCAAGTAAGCAAGCAGAGGAGTAATCGGTCGGTTAGTACCTCAAGAAGTATTAACGGTCGCATGAAAGTGTGTAAGCAATCTCATTTAAATATTCATTAATTAAAAAGTTCTGAGGCTGATGGGCAAGAGTATGATAGCTTGAATTGAATTCTCCGGGTGTAGGGATGTCTTTACACACACGGAGGGTTATATGATCGATGTTTGGAAGAAAGATAGGAATGAAGAATAAAACGATGGTTTATTGAGGGAGGACGTGATTTCTGACATCTTTTCATGACCATTAAGATGGGGCTCATGACAACCGAAAAGCTAGCTTAGTTGGAAACCCTATTTTTCAAGGCCTTTCTTTTACAATTCTTGTCTTTAAATGTAATATTCACGATCTTCCTTTTATTATTGGATTTTATGGGTGCAATCCGCTGAAAACCCTCAGGAGACAACACTCCTCCTACTAGGGACACCTAGAGGTTTAAAGGCTTGTTGCACGTGCTCAGTGCAATCGTGTTGCCTATGAAAGTGTGCTAGTTAGTTTTTCTCTTTCTTTATTTTCTCCTTTTCTTTTTAATAAAACAGTTCGCTCGAGACGATCGAAAATAAGTTTGGGGGAATTTGATCAGTCGAAAATACTGCAACTTTAGACCGGCAATTTCCCTATCATTTGCACTCATCTAGAAGTGTTCGGCATTTCATATCGCACATATTAGCAAATCAGTCGTTAAATATCAGATTGCATGTGTTAGACTCTAAAACTGGCACTATAAAGTAAATTGACTGCATTTCATAGCATGGCATCATTCTTATATATCGCAACTTGTGTTTCGAAGTCTGTGCAGGACATTATAGAAGATCGGTCAAATTTACAAACGAAGACTGTTAAAAAGACGCCAACTCATGGATTTGGAATCTGGTATTAATATATATAGAGGGAATTTGACAATTCAACATATCAGATAGCTATCCCAAAGGCAGCCCAAAGCACTTGAAGAAAGGAGGCACATTGAGCCCCTCACGTGACCGCGGATCTGCGGCATAAGGAGGCACGTGCCGCGGTTCCGCGGTGTCCCTGCCACATAAGCCCTAATTCTCTGTACCAGTACCCTTACTTCAGTGTGTACACTTCAAAAAGGCACTACATTTTCCAGATGTCTATCGAACCTTCTGCCAGATCATCAAGCCATTGGGTTCCTAACTAAACACCCCAAGCTTCCTCAACAAGCTTCACCTAAAACTCTATTAAGGACCTAGAACCTTCCCCCTAACCTCCTAGCTTAGGATAGAAGCTAATCCCCTAACTAACTACTTCTAGAAGCCTCTTCCTCTAACTAACTTTTGGAGGGAAAACTCAAATTTGAATTCCTTGACCTAGGGTTTTGGAAAACCTATAAATAGACCCCTAGGCTCATTTGTTCAATGTTGTTCATTCCTTGGTTGTTATTCATTGTTAGCTAAACCCTAGTTCAATTCAATTGTTGTGGTTGTTCTTCATCTTCAACCCAACAACAACCACCTCAAACCCTAACCCTAATCCAATCCAAAATCAAGAAACCTCAAGATCTTTTGAGTGCAAGCCAAGCAAGTCTTCAAGATCCTTTAGAAGCGGAACCGGACTTCAACGGAGCACGAGATCCGAGCGATCCAAGAATCAGGGAACCGAGCGATGCTAGATTCGACGAGCAAAGTTCCAACCTCTTGTAATTCTTGAGAGCTGTAACTACTTGTTGATGTAATAAAGGTGAAGATTCTTTAACTTGCTTATTTTCAATTCAAGCATTATGATTCATTTCGATTCTTGAATATGTACTTTGTGATGATGCTTGAATAAAACACCGCTCGTGGAGGAATCGAAACGATTGTAGAATGTTGATGTTGACGAATCTTTAACGTTTTCTTAAGTGTTAAAACAATTGAAAATTCTTGAAAATCGAATGATCGATGATCTAGATAGATGCGAATGCGTTCTTGATTCCTTTCGCACGATCTAGAGATCAACAATTGTCATTCGACTTTCAAGAAGCTATCTAGTGAATGTGATTCATCGAAAGGACAAAGGATAGGATGCGGAACCCTAACTCTTCGCAAGATCCTTGATCCTCGATGAATTCTACATCGATTTAGCGTCAATTTGTTAATAGATAAGAGATCGTAATCTTGAATCTTCTTCACATTTACAACCGAATCGATTCCTACGAGCTTTACATCAAATCTTGAAACCTAAAGTGATTGGAATTCTATCGATATTTGATTCTCGATGTTTATCGTTTTCTTGATTCTTGATTAGAATAGTGATACTTGAAATTCATCGATAAAAATCTTGAATCATGTTTTCTTTTCTTTTCAATTAAAGTTTCAATTCAAACAAAATAAGATAAGAACGAATCGCGCAATCCCTGTGGACGATCCGCACTCACTAATGCTCTACAATCCGACACCGTTATTGACTGCGGTCAAATATTTTTGGTTGTGATTCTATTCATTTTCTACTTACACAAACCGAGAATTTCATTCAATCATCCAGCTTTTGTTAAAAAGCAGCATGTAGACAAACTCGAGGCACCATCAGTGCTGTGTCACTTTGTGGGATATCCAAAGAACTCCAAGGGGTATTTTTGCAATTACGCAGAGGAACAAAAGGTTTTTGTTTCTCGTACTGCCCAATTTCTAGAACAGCAGTTTTTAGAAAAGGAAACAAGTGGGAGCGTAATAGAACTGGAAGAAATTCCAGAACCACAAACTGCTACTGAAAGTTTGGAAGAACCAGAAGTTCAAGAAGAACAGGACATTC
The DNA here is from genome assembly GCA_030015575.1 of Agapanthus africanus. Classification (NCBI taxonomy): domain Eukaryota; kingdom Viridiplantae; phylum Streptophyta; class Magnoliopsida; order Asparagales; family Amaryllidaceae; genus Agapanthus; species Agapanthus africanus. The sequence continues at coordinate 289,087,312 of JASDDO010000012.1, read as the reverse complement.
CCGCACCCCTCCGCAGGAGTAGTTGGCCGTCTCATCTGCCTGAGAGATACTACGGTTTTCTCATAGACAGGGATAGAGAGGATTGCGTCATTGATAATAATAAACCTACTAGCTTCCAGCAGGCCATCCAGAGCGGCGACTCAGTAAGATGGCTGGATGCAATGTACACCAACAAAGTATGGACTTTGGACTTTGCTCCAGATGGGGTAAAACCCATAGGATGCAAGTGGATCTTAAAAAAGAAGATTGGTGTAGATGGACAGGTGGAAACCTATAAGGCTAGACTTGTTGCAAAGGGTTTTCGTCAAAGACCTGGCTTGGACTATGACGAAACTTTTTCTCCAGTGCCTATGCTCAAATCCATTCGTATCCTTCTTCCATTGCTGCCTTCCACGATTATGAGATCTGGCAGATGGACGTAAAGACGGCTTTTCTAAATGGGAATTTGGACGAATGCGTCTATATGGATCAGCCAGAAGGTTTCAATCAGAGTGGGAGCAGCGGGAAAGTGTGCAAGTTGCTTAAGTCCATTTATAGACTAAAGCAGGAATCACGGAGTTGGAACATCTGTTTTGATGATAGGGTCAAAGAATATGACTTTATCAAAAATCCAGATGAACCATGTATATATGGTAAAATTGTAGCACGAACTGTCGTATTCCTCATCTTGTACGTGGATGACATTCTATTAATAAGAAATGACATTCCTATGCTACAATCTGTCAAAGGATTCTTGTCACACAGGTTCTCCATGAAAGACCTGGGTGATGCCTCTTACTTTCTGGGGATCCAGATCTATCGTGATAGATCTAAAAGGATGTTGGGACTTTCGCAGTCCTGGTATATCAACACTGTATTGAAAAGATTAAGTATGGAAGATTCTATGCGCGGTAATTTACCGGCTTGTCACGGAATCACCATATCCAAAGAGATGTCTCCCAAGACTGATTTGGAAAGGGATCGCATGTCAGTTATACCCTACGCTTCTGCGGTAGGCTCTATAATGTATGCGTTGTTGTGCACCAGACCAGATGTAGCTTACGCACTGAGCGTGGTAAGCCGGTATCAGTCAGACTCAGGGGAGAAGCACTGGATAGCAGTAAAGAACATTCTCAAGTACCTGAGAAGAACTAAGGAGATGTTCTTGGTTTACGACGGCAAAGACCTCAAGATCGAGGCTTTTGCTGACTCCTGCTTCTAGAATGACAAGGATGACTTTAAGTCCATGTCAGGTTATGTATTTACCCTCAATGGAGGGCGGTATGCTGGAAGAATTCCAAGCAGGACACCGTTGCTGACTCGAAGATGGAAGCAGAGTATATCGCTGCTTGCGATGCCGCAAAAGAAGCTGTCTGGATGAAGAAGTTCCTCACAGAACTTCAGGTGGTTCCATCCATTGTTGATCCAATACCTCTATATTGTGACAACAACGGGGCTATAACTTTTGCAAAGGAACCCAGGTCCCATCAGAAGTCCACACACATCTTAAGGCGGTATCACCTGATCAGGGAGATCATAGATCGCCGGGAGATCGAGGTCCGGAGAGTTGCTACATAGGAGAACACCGCAGATCCATTCACAAAGGCCTTACCTCAGATTCAGTTCGAGAGGCTACTCGAGATGATAGGTCTTCGATATACCAGTACATGGCCCTATGCAAGTGGGAGATTGTTAGTGTATATGCCCTAGGGGCCATTATTGTATCATACTAGTTTGTATATTACTCAATGGAAGCTTGGGATATTCAAAGTTATAGTAACAGTCTTGCTCAACATAATAGTATGCTACTTGTTTTATATCTATCTTAATATGTTACCATATCGCGAATATATATTGATAGAGCCCATAGGATCTTGCTTGACTACCAGCATTGTGGGGGCTGGGTAGTCTACAAGCACATCCTTTTTCAGGTCCCTAGTCGTAGGATTATCGAGACAGGGTATCGATACTCCGGAGTAGACTAGTGTGTACGCTTCTCATCCCAGTTGGGGAGATGGTCTGTCCCACAGCCATCAGTACGTTGTACTGGAGATAGTATACAGGTGCTCTTTGGGTTAAGGGTACACCGGACAGGACTCACAGGGAACTGTTGGTTTGTATTATACCCGTCGTCAGTTAACAGTTCCCAGGTGACATGAGTACAGTATAGTCTGCAGACTTGACACTGCTGCTTCGTCTCGAGTGTGTTCCCACTGTTCTTTGATTCCTACACTACCACGGCTCAAAGGAGTCGTGAAAACAGGTAGCAGTTGGGTGCAGTACCGAAGCACTTGGAGGCAGTGGCGGTTAGATAGGATTCGTCTCTCCCAGTATTGGGAGTTGATATCACGCTGTGTTTGGAGAGCCATTACGCAAAGTCCCTGGCCAGCTCAAATGAGATTTACTGGTAGGATTTCCAGTAGCTTCTCAAGGTGTAATGGGCTTCACTCCGACGCGACTTATACCGCTTTTAGGGGAATGACTCTTGCCTCCCCCTAGGCCCGATATGTGATAGTCCTAGACGAACATACCGGACTGTACGGAGATTGTCACATCAGGCTCAGTAGGACTTCGGATGGGTTTCCTCATCGGCCTTCTAATCGACATCTACCTGGGGACCGTTACGTACAGCTGGTACCGCTTGCGGCCTGTGGTTAAACCCACTGCCAGCGTAGTGTTGAGTCTTTAGAGTCCCACACAGAAAGTTTCCCTGCTTAAGGAGAAACGATATAGAGGTCGTATGGTTTTACGACAGGGTTCGGACACATACGTGTATTTATGCACGTACGATGTTCGGACAGATTTTACTAGCAAGCTTTAGTTTAAGCCAGATTCTAGTATTGGATTATTGGATTTATATAGTCTCAGCATTTCCGTGTTTTCACGGATGGAGGGGCATTCTCGTAATTAGTCGAGAAGCTTCTAGAAGAAAGATGAGGTGGAGAGCTTAGGTGTTATTTGCATTAAATAGATTAGTGACTCATGAGGTGATTCATCCAAATGAGTTAATGAAGCATTTATTGCTTAATGACTCATGAGATGATTCATTGTATGTATTAAATGAAGCATGGTTGTAAATATCACATAATGATTTATTTGATATTCTTTATGCTTCATCATATATAGAAATGAGACATAATTCATTATCATTCTCTCTCCTCAAGCTCTCTCTTTTCAAAGATCTAACCCTAATCCTCTCATGTGTTGAGATCCTAGGGTTAGCAAGACTAATAGATCCCTAATTCTCTTCTATATTCTCTAGGTTACTTTGAATAGCACTCATACCCACCTAGTTACCTCAAGTGAGAGGTTAAAGCTTGGAGATGGAGCTCTCGGGTGGATCTTCTATCACATCGAGGAGGCCGACGAGGAAGTGAACTACAAGAACAAGAAGGACTTGAATCTTTAGGTATTATCATCTATCATAGTAGCTAATCACTTCTAGATAGTTGTTAGTTAGGGTTTAGCAAAGATCCCTAAAATTAGTCGAAGTTAACTCAAACAAAATGATTGTTTTACCTATTCCGCCTCCCCGCATCATGTGGGGTGTCTAACGCGACTTACAGGATCAGGAACTCATATATGCAATTCTTTGCAGGCACTGAGAAGCCGTAGAGTTCTGAAGACCAGTGATATGACCCTCAGGGTTGCTAACAGAGCGAGCGTGGATGTTGTGTCTGTAGGGGATTATCACATTGGATTGACGAGTGGACATATTTTGGTTTTGCGCAACGATTTTTGTGTACCTAGTTTGACTTGTAATATCATTTCAGTATTTTTGTTATCAAAAGAAAGTTATGATTTTACATTTGTAAGCGATATCGTACACATCCACCTTAATCATGGTCTGATTGGATCAGGTACTCTAAACAACGGTATATACGTATTAAACCAACTACAAGTTTTCAATGTCCAGAACACACATAAAAGAAAAACTCCAGAAATAAATCAAGCTTTCTTATGGCATTGTAGACTAGGTCACATCAATGATACAAGGTTAACTAAGTTACATAAAGACGAATATTTGGATCCGTTCGAATATCAATGTAACATTTCAGAAAATATAAAATATTATTTTTAGAATTTAATATTAAAATAATATATTTCGCGAAAACTACCCGATTTGCGAAATTGGGGTTTTCGTAAAATGGTATAAATATATATACCAATATCTGTGAAATAATTGGAGATTAAAATGATTTATCCTTTTAAAAATATATTTATCGGATTTGGCATTTTTAAAATTTATTTTATGCAGTTTAAATAAAAACCCGATTAGTGCACTGCTAATCGCGATTAAGCCAAATCCATGTTTCTACAGTTTTCTATGGTTAGTGCACCGTGTCATGTCGCATTTGATTACATGTTATTTCTTATGTTGTTTTGGGGTATTTTGTGTTTTGGTTTTAAAAATAAAAAGGAAAGAAAAAGAGAAAAGGGTAATTATTGAGAGAGAGGGTTAGAATAAGAGAGGAGAGAGAGGGGGGAAGCCACATCCATTCCTCCCCATTGTTATTCCTTCATCTCCCTCAACCTCATCTCCATCCACCTCTACCCCAAGAATCCATCTTCAAACATTCAACAAAACCCTATACTCCCATCACAAAGGTTGATCCCCTCCCCATCCTCTACATTTTGGACCAAGCAATGTAAGATTTTAATGACATTGGGAAGCTAGGCTTTTCTTGAGTTGCCTAAAGGAGATTTAAATTATTCCATTTAGTTTAGTTTTTAGTTCTGTATATTCTAGTTTTAGTTTAGAATTGGTTTTGTGGTGATTAATGATGTTGGAAATTCCTAGAGGAGGATTGAGTGATTGTATGGACATGTGGTGATGTACTGGCTGTTTACAAGACCTTAGTGGTGATTCTTGACCCGGACCATAGCATAGAACCCTAAATATGGACTTAGGAATTCATCCATGTCGGAATTGTGAGGTTGTGTGTGCCTACAGAGAATCTGGGATGACCTGGGCTACATAGGAGTTAATCAAACAAGTACAGTGACCTATATGAACCACTAGGAACCCACTGTAGAAAGACGAACCCCAACGGAGCACCAATGGACGAGCTCGCCGGAAATTGAGGGTATATGGGGCCGGCCAGGTGTGGGTATTTTGGGTCTAGATTGTTCTAGTAGCTCACACACTCCATATACAACACCCTATACTTGCTAGTTTTATTCCAATTAACTTGAGTCAAAATCTGGGAGCATATTGGAGTGATTTTTGGTTATGTTTTCCGTATTTTGAATGCTAGGTTTTGATATTTGGATTTGGATTTGGTTGTTGGATGTTTTTACATCAACGACAACGGATAATTTGTTGTTTTTGCACGCGTAGGATATAGGTTCTAACCTATGAGCGCACCGTGTGCCGTATCGGTTTTTCGAATTCGATTTTAATAGCGATTGCGATTGTGTATAATTGTAAGTACCTTCGCGTGGATTCCGAGACGACAGAGCATGACGTCATCAACTTTGGCAAGCGAGGTGTTGGATATAGTGCCCTCAAAGTCAATTATTGGTTCGCATGCACTTGATTGCAATGATTGAGGGATGACCTATACCGGTAGGACAGTCTTACTCAAGATGATAGTATGCTATCTGGTTTATCTTTATCATCGTGTACATGCTTTAGGTGACATTACAGGTCACTATTGCATGTTGATAGAGCCCATAGGATTCATGCTTGATGGCCAGCAGTATGATGGAGATCATATACATGGGAGCTGGGGTCTATAAGCACATCCTTAAAAAGGTCCCTAGTCGAGGAAGTTTCGAGACACGGCATCGATACTCTAGAGTAGACTAGTGTATACAGTCGAGACCCCGACGAGGGGCGGTGGCCGGTCTCACAAGCCATTGGTGTCAGTTGGTTCACCTAAGATGTATACAGGTGCTCATTGGCTTATGAGTACACCGGACAGGACTCGCCGGGAACATGCTAGTTGGTATTATACCTGACGTCAGATAGCAGTTCCCTGGTGACATATGTACAGGTTAGTTCATCGACCTGAGATTGTCATTTGTCTTGTGTGAGTTCCCACTGTGCTTTGATTACTACCCTACCACGGCTCAAAGGTGTAACGTGTTAGAAATCGTTATGAGAATTTTTCCGTTTTAGGGTTAAATTGTCGGTATTTTCCGTTTTAACCCGACTGTGTTCAAACGATCATATAGACTTGCCAACACCTAGTTTAGCTAAAATAAATCTAGTGCGCAAGCTTTGGGGATAAATGGGACGTTATTGTTCAATTAGAATTTTTCCCAATTTTGATATTATTTTAATACGGTATTCGCATTTTGGGAAATTTCTTTTAAGTGAACTTTTCATCAATTAAGTTTTAGTTAATTCAACCCTTCCCACAATATCTAGATCCTTGTGTTGACTTGGTTTAAAAGTAAAAGAAAAGAAATGAAAGAATAAGAGGTGGTATGTGCATGCATGTTCATTTAATGGCATTTATGTGCATTTATGATGAATTAAGCTAGGAAACTCGACACAACTCTCCCTCCTACTCACTTGGCCGAGATCCTTCCTCCCTCTACTGCTCTTGATCATTTCTCTTCCATTTTTCATCAATCCTAGAACAATAAATCCCAAAAATTCCTTAATAAATCACAAAAAAATACCTCAAGTCTTGATTCTTGCTCTTTGATCACTTGGAACTAGGAAAACTTGGATCTTGTAAGCTAAAGTTGTTAGGTATAATCCCTACACTGATAAATAAGAGTTTTTATGTTGTATAGCTCGTTGAATATGGTTTAGAACACTTTAAATATCATTTAGTGCAATATCGTGTTTTTAGTGTCGTTTTAGAGCCTCTGTATCTGCTGTAATCTGGAAATTTTAGTGAGTAACCAAACAAAATTGTAGTGATGTACTAGTGACCGTGGAGCACCACCTGAGACATAAAGACCATCCCACCGGCCGAGGCCGGCGACCTCTTTGGCGAATTCCGGCGACGCTGGCTTTGTACGGAGGTGCTGGGGTTTGGCTTTTGTTGGTAGTTGTCTGCTGTTGGTTAGGGGTGTTTGGTACTGTTTACATTTTTAGTAATTGCTGTATGAAAAATCTGGAATCGTTTACCTATAATCTAGTGTTTTAAATCGGCGTGATACGTCATCCGACACGAATCGTGATCTGATGCAGCTGTTGTACTCAGTTTGGTTTAGTCGTGACGCAACGCACGTTAGCCACTAGACGGAGACTTATGAGTTAGTTTAGTCTTGGTGCGTCGTTTAAAGTATAGTTTTACGTTATATTAGTCGATTTTGAGTTGTTTGCACTATTTGTGTGTTTGTGAATTTATAGCGTCGCAAGCGGGGACTTCGGACGCTGCGAACAAGGGGAAGTAGGTTGTCGGATTTTCATAGCTGGGGACCATTGGTGAGTAGATTTAACATCTACGGGAAAATCGCCCATATGACGTTATGCGTTGGGGCTGATATGATAGGATAGCTGCATGTTATTGCATATTGGTTAATTTCATATGAATTTCATTGCATAGCAGTATCTGTTGTCCCTTTAGATATAACACATTACTGACGGTTTATGTTGCATGAGCACTAAATTGTATGCTACACCCACATCGTCAGTAATTGCCATGACACGCACAAACCACCTACATATGTGATATGGTAGTGGATAAGGATAGTGGAGGTACTAACTCTTATTCCTTTGTGCATAGGAGATATTGTTGACACTTACATACGTGTTATTATGTTTGACATGGATAGTTAAGATAGTAACTCTTAATCCATTTCGCGTATACCTTACTATAGCTACATGTATATCATGCACACATATTGACATGTACACCCACATAGTCTATTACAACTACATGTATATCATGCACACATATTGACATGTACACCCACATAGTCTATTACACCTACATGTATATCATGCACACATATTGACATGTACGCCCGCATATTTTCGCTATAGTTGTATGTACCCCATGTGGTATTGTTTTGATAGGTGATATTGAGTTGTTGATCATTGCGCTTATGAAATGCATCATACATACTTGCTTACATGTAGATACTTAAACCTTGCTACAATTACATGTACACCACATATGATGCTGCACTTATTTTTCAGAGGATTTTGGGGACCGCAAGATATATTTTAAAGATTGATTCATTTAAAAGAGCGGATTTTCCTTGATATGCTCATATTGTTGTTTTAAGTTGCATATATCAGTTTTTCATGGATTTATGCATTGAGATATGGATTTCATATGATTTATGGATTTGAGAACCGTGGGGGTATTTCAAGAAAACTATATATTGTTTGAAAATCCGGTTTCTCCTTATATGATATTTCAGTGTGTTCACAATGTGATTTCTCGGTTTTGAGATTTGGTTTGTGATACCCGATTCGAGGAGCGGGAGGCACTGTCTGCGGGTGCATGGTGGACCCGGTATGGTACCCTGGGGCGAGTGGTGATTTCGTGGTGTAAACGATAAGCCTGGCGATGGGACCACTACCTACCGGTGATGGTATTTAGACTCGGCGGTTATCGTGGGGATACCGACCGGAGTGAGGTATGACATATCGCCAGGGCCAGTCGTGGTGACGGCGCCTGAGTTATGGGGATTTACGTGTCGATGGTAGACACGGGTTTTCATGATGTTTCGGGTGTCGATGTTAGACACTCAGGTTCCATGTGACATACAGGATGTGAGGGCCGATCTGAGGATGCGGTGCCTGAGGATTTGGGATTTGAAGTATCAGTGAGGGACACTGGTGTTTTTCCATGCTGATGATTTTGCATGAGATTTTATATTAGATCATCCCACACTCAGGATTTTGTTGTTATGCATTGCTTCATGTAGTTGTAGTACCCGGATGATGTACATTTACATGATTGTTGCATATTCACTTATCATACTTATGCAATCGGATTACGTGTGATAGATAAATCGCTATTGGTGCATACTTGCGATTACAGTATGATGTTATTTACTATTCACGAGTTGGCAACTTACCCCCGTTGTGCTATAGGGTTTTGCAGGACTTTCCCTCTGAGTAGTCGCGGCAGGGCATCTTATCATCTCTTCTTTTGCGGATACCGCTACGTTTGGCTGTGAGGCCATTTCTTTAAGGTGGGTTGCGGTTATCTGTCTGTATATTCTATATCTTTTGTTGGATATAGTATTCTCCATCTACCACTGTTTGTATATGACTTAGAGACGACTTGTGAGGATTCGGTGTTGTATTATTTTGGTGACTTGAGTGCCGTGCTCGTGGGAGCCGGTTTTGTTTTGGGAAAGTTTACTTCTTATTGCAGTCTTTTCTTTGATATTTCTTCGCTTCGTCGTCATATACATGTTGTGGTGATTGTCTCCGCCGTTGGGCGTGATTTTTCTCCCGTTTGTGATGCTTTATATATTATCTGTGTTGTACCCATTTTCGGGGCTAGTTTTTATAAAGGAGGTGCTGCCGAAATTTTTAAGAACGAAAACTAAAACTTAAAGATTTTTACTTGAAAATTTCCGAATGTTAAAACTATGTTTTTCACTGTTGATCCAGATTTGGATGGTTTAGATTTCTGGGTTTCGGCTTACTTGAGTTGCGTACGCCTGTAGACGTTACGTAGTTTAAGTGCCGGTTAAGGGCCAAACTTTTGGGTCGTGACAAAAGGAGTCGTGCAAACAGGTTTTAGTTGGGTACAGTCCCGAGCCACATGGAGGCAGTGAGCGGATCGGCAGGGGTTTCGTCTCTCCCGTTATTGGGGGTGAGATTGTTGGATATATATGCCCTAGAGGCCTTCATTTCATAGGATACTGGGATATGTATGTACATAACAGTCTTGCATAATATAATAGTACGCTATTTGGTTTGTCTTTATCTTAACATTTGATATATTTTGGGTAGTATTCATATATATATATATACATGTTGATAAAGCCCTTAAGATATTTGCCTGACTACCGGCATTGTGATGGTAGTCATACTAGTAGGAGCTGGATAGTCAATAGGCACATCCTTAGATGTCCCTGGTCGCAGGAGTATCGAGACTGGGAATCGATACTCCTGAGTAGACTGGTGTATACATATGTAGACCCTGAGGAAGGGCGATGGATTGGTCCCGCAGCCATTGGTGGAGTGCACCTAAGATTTTATACAGATGCTCACTGGGTGTGAGTACACCGGACAGGACTCGCCGAAAACTGACTGGATGGTATTTATACCTAACGTCAGATAGCAGTTCTCAGGTGACATGTGTGCAGATAGTCCGTTGACTTAAAGTCGTCATTTGTCTCGTATGAGTTCCCACTGTGCTTTGATTACTACCCTACCACGGTTCAAAGGAGTCGTGCAAACAGGTTTTAGTTGGGCACAGTCCCGAGCCACGTGGAGGCAGTGAGTGACTGTTAGGGATTCGTCCCTCCCGGTATAGGGAGTTGATATCGCACAGTGATCGATTGGTCATTACCATAAGTCCCTGGCCAGAGCTGATTGAGAATTACTGATAGATTGATCAGTAGAATCTTGGATGGTGATAGAGCCATACCGACACGACTTGTACGGTTATTAAGGGTCTGACGTTTACCACCTCCCTAGACCATACATGCGATACTCTTAGACGAACAGACCGGACTGCACGGATATTGTCACGCACAGGCTAAGTAGGAGTTTGGATGGGTATCCTTTCCGGCCTTCTTATCAACATCTACCTGGGGACCGTTACGTACAGCTATTACAGCTTGCGGTCTGTAGTTAAACCCACTGCCAGCGTAGTAGTCGAGTCTTTAGAGTCCCACACAGAGTTTTACCAACTCCAGGCGAAATGATATAGAGGTCGTACGGTTTTACGACAAAGGGTTCGGACGCATACGTGTTTAAAACGCACGTACGACATTCGGACAATTTTTACTAGCCGGCTTTGGTTTAAACCAGATTCTAGTGTCGGGTTATTGGATTTATACAGTTTACAGTTTTTCCGTATTTTCATGGATGCGAGGGGCGTTCTCGTAATTTTCCGAGAAGCTTCTAGAAGGAGGGTGACTAAGGAGGTTAAGGTGGCATTTTCATTTAATGCAAATTGTGACTCATTAGTGTGATTCACTATGTCATTAATGCATCATTTATTGATTAATGACTCATATGGTGAATCACTCTTGTTGAATAAATGAAGCATGGTGAATAATCATTTAAATTCATTTACTTGATAATTCATTATGTTTTCATATATTCAAGTGAGAAGCTTTTTTATTCTCATTATCATCTCCACTTTCTCTCTCCTCAAGTGCACTCCTTCTTCAAACCCTAATCCTACCACTCATGAGTTGAGACCATGGATTAGGATAGACTAAACACTCCACAACCTAACTCTATATCATCTTAGTTACTTTGGTTAGCAACTAGAGAAACAAAGTTACCTCAAGTCTTGAGGTGTAGCTTGGATTAGGGTACTCGGGTGGATCATCTATCACGGATAGGAGGCCGAGGAGGACTTATAGATCATAAAGACGAAGGACGAGAATCATTTGGTATAATCTCTTTACATAGTAGCTTAGAACTCTATGCTTGTTGTTAATTATCGTTTAGAAAAGATCTTCGGTTAGTCGATGTACGCTTCTAAACAGGATTGTTTTTCATAGTTCCGCCTCCCCGCAACTCGTGGGGTGTTGCACATCGACTTACAGTGGTATCAGAGCCTCACTAAACAATAATTAACTCACTTGCAAAGTCGTATGAATTTCGAACGCAAAACAAATCGGAAAAAACACGGATATCATGAAGTTTCTATCGATTTTAAAAGGAGGTCCTAAAATTTTTCAGGTTCCTCTAGAATGACCAGCAAGGAAATATAAGAACACAGAAGAAAAATGGGCTCCTGAATCGGCCACTGAGCCGCGGAACCGCGTCCAATCCCACCGATCCGCCGTGGATCCGCTGCCGAGTTGGGGTCGATTCAGCCCAGTTTTCTTCTGTGCATCTTTTGTGATATTTTGTATTTTCTGGTACTGTTTATTTTCTGCTCAGGTTTCAAATTTTACAGAGAAGATTTGGAGTAGAATTGAATGTGTTTAATCGATCGAAATTATACGATGTTTGCTTATTTGATTATATATGTGATCTGTATTTTGTGTTCGTAAACCTCCCCTAACTGCTAGTATGTCGGTTGGCAGGGGGTTGCACATATATGTATTGGTTATTAACTGTTTGTGGATATGAACTGTTTTGGACTGTTGTGATGATTTGCCGTGGTTCTGTAATGGGTTATTGTATTAATTCATTTGATGTAATTGTAATAAGTTGTAATATTATTTTGCGGGGCACATCCAGGTTGCGGTTGTAGCCACCGTTGTATTATTTCTTTTTACTGGTTTTGCTCCTAGGATAGACCCAAGGTGGGGTGCACAAACTACCGGGTATCACGAAGTGTTTAGTGGCCTACTCATGTCGTTGAGGGAGACCGCTTCACTTCGGGTACTTGGCGAGTAGTTTGCCGTACCCGTAGGGGTCTAGGGTTGGGTAAAGGCTATTCATCACAACTGTGTAATCCGTCTTTTCTTACAGGCTCAAAATAAACGGGGATTGCTTGCAAATCCAATAAAGTTTATCTGTGATCTGGAATGCCTATTATTGCGTCTGACGAATGTACAATATCTATATATGATAGCTATTTAGACGTCACTTATGTTTTACACCCGCGCAAGCCCACCCCCCGCTCTGCCGTTAGTTAAGTAACCTAACGGGTGATGACGGGACCCCGTGGAGAATGCGGATGGCATAAGTGGACGTTGTATTTTCGTTGTTATCTGTAATGATAGGTTAAAAATGGGACGCATTATTTTTTAATGCAAAGAAAAATAAAACCTAAACTATATCGTTGGAACAATTTCTAAAAAACCACTCGGTTTTCTTGAAAAAGCAAATTTTAAATGCGGAGCTTAAACCACTCCTTTTAATAAAAGCTATCTTGGTTCCTTCGATCAAATCAAGTTCACTACGTTAACGGTTTTTTGCCAAAAACCAGCCGTAACCCTCCGTCGTTTAAAATAGACAGCACATCGTATTCATGATATGCTTGTTGGCCTACGTCAAGGCATAGTGGATGGTAGCTGTGTGGCATGCTTATTTGTTGCATAGATAGTTGCATTCGTGTAGGACAGATGTACAGCCATGTTGGCCTACGTCAAGGGCATGTACGATATACCTAAATTAATCAGGACAACGACAGGTAGAACTTGACTTGCGGCATATGACTTGTTGGCCTACGTCAAGGTCTATAAGAGCTTGGGGTATAAAAATCACATCGGGAGTTTCAAACATAAAGGAAACTTGCAGATTTAGCATACCTTTTGGAGTGTGGTGTCTAGAGTGGCTTCCATCTAGTACATCATGCGATGATAGTTGGATCCCGATCCCACTGATGAGTAGGATTACTCTCGGGAAACATTCTCACTTAGCAATCATTGCAATAAACCAAGTAGGTGTCTAGAAAGGTGTTAGAGGGGCTATGCCACCAGGCAAAATAGGTTATTTAATTATGGAACTTCGCGAAAGCGTTGGAAAAGCTCCCTCGAAGTACCAACACCAGCTTGGCAGAAAGGTTAAGCAAGTATTGTAACGTGTGATTAAATCCTGACTAGTTCTTCTTTTAGGTTTTGAAGAAGGATTTGAGGGAACAGTGGGAGCCATCCTGTTTAGATAAACTAATAACCAATCTAAACTTGCAAGAAGCATATGCTGAGTGTTTTCTTTTCTCTCTCTCTAGCAGCTACCATGACAGCATTGTGGGCTATTAAGGAAATAAATTTTGACCTAAACCAAGCCTGCAACTTTCGGAAGCTGCAAATAAATGAGCTAAGCGAACTCCGCGATGAAGCTTATGATAACGCTGTAATCGTAAAGAATAGGACTTTGGTTTTTCACGATAAAAACATTTAGAGGAAAACATTTTCACCTGGTCAGCAAGTCCTTCTTTATGATTCACGACTACACCTTCACGCGGATAAGCTTCGATCTCGGTGGAAGGGACCTTTTGTTGTGCGGTCTGTATACCCGCACGGGGCTGTAGAAGTAGAAAATGTTAAAAACGGCACATTTTTCAAAGTGAATGGACATAGACTAAAGTCGTATTTTTCCACTGACCCCACGGAGGAGCTCCTGTTCTTACAGGAGCCATTTTATTTGGATTAAAATTCCTCCGTCTCACCTTCATATCCTGCATATCACTGCATCATATTTTTGACTGGAGGTGAGTGAAAAGAGTAAGTTTTGGGGAGATTCTTCACTTATATATTTTGCCCCCACTAATAAATTTCTCCCAGGCTTACAGGTTTTGTAGATATAAAGGTTGGCAACCGTGAGGACACTGTTGAAAACAAGTCTGGGGGAGGTTTGTGCTTTTTTTTGTACCATTTGCATATCATTTGCATATGCACAAAACATTTATTTAAAAACTATAAAAAAATTTAAAATTTTCAAAATCCATAAAAATTTGAAATTTGCAAAATATAAAAATATTTTAATATTTAAACATTTTTTGTACATAAATAAGATAATAAAAGTTTAGATAGTGAAAAATTACATCAATGAGATTAGAAAAATTTAAGAAAACCAAGAAAATTAGAAGTTTTCTTATACGAACCAGTAATAAGTAGTTATGAGCCGTTGTCCCAAGGGTTAGTAAGATGAAGGACGTCACTAATCTGAGGATAAAAAATAAGTCTGAAAAATAGTTTCTATTCTGGAAGCCAAACATTTTGAACGTTGATACCCTACTATACGCACTTACACACATCTTGAAGCTCGGGATAGTAGAGGATACCTTGAAATGCTCTTGTCTAAAAGCCAAAGGTTGAAGGAAATAAAAATTGAATAAAATATAAAAATGGTGAGAAAAATGGACACTGGTTTTGTTATCGCCAAGGCAGCAATAAAAAAATATAGCTAGGGTGCCTCTTCACCTAGTGCCCTAAGGCCAACTGGTCTGGGAGTCACTGCAAAGCCTTAGGTGGTGCAAGACGAGGAAAAACACCAAATAAGCAAGCACATGAGTAATCCGTCGGTTAGTACCTGGAGAAGTATTAACTGTCGCATGAAAGTGTGTGAGCAATCTCATCTAAATATTCATTAATTAAAAAGTACGGAGGCTGAGGGGCAAAAGTATGATAGCTTGAATTGAATTCTCCGGGTGTAGGGATGTCTTTACACACACGCAAGGTTATATGATCGATGTTTGGAAGAAAGATAGGAATGAAGACGTGATTTCTGACATTTTTTCATGACCATTAAGATAGGGCTCATGACAACCGAAAAGCTAGCTTAGTTGGAAACCCTAATTTTCGAAGCTTTTCTTTTACAATTCTTTTCTTTAAATGTAATATTCATGATCATCCTTTTATTATTGGATTTTGTGGGTGCAATCCGCTGAAAACCCTCAGGAGACAACACTCCTCCTACTAGGGACACCTAAAGGTTTAAAGGCTTGTTGCACGTGCTCAGTGCAATCATGTTGCCTACGAAAGTGTGTTAATTAGTTTTTTTTCTCTTTCTTTATTTTCTCCTACTTTTTAATAAAAAGTTCGCTCGAGACGATCGAAAATAAGTTTGGGGGAATTTGATCAGTCGAAAATACTGCATCTTTTAACTGGCAATTTCCCTATCATTTGCACTCATCTAGAAGTGTTCGGCATTCATATAGCACATATTAGCAAATCAGTCGTTAAATATCAGATTGCATGTGTTAGACTCTAAAACCGGCCCCATAAAGGAAATTGACTGCATTTCATAGCATGGCATCATTCCTATATATATCGCAACTTGTGTTTCGAAGTCCGTGCAGGAAAATACAGAAGATCGGTCAAAATTACATAACAGACTGCTAAAAAAATACGCCAACTCAAGCAATTGGAATCTGGCAATGATCTAGAATGAATTAAGAGATTCAACATATCAGGAAATACATCAAAGTACAGAAGAAGCCAACACTGCAAGTTTGAAGCTCCACAGAATTACTTGGCCGCGGAAGCGCGGCCGGAGCCGCCTTGCGCCGGGGTTCCGCGGCGGCTTGTCCACGTCACCACCCCAAATTTGCTTCATAACTCCTACATCAGCTTCAACACTTCAGAAAGACATTACATTCTCCAGAAGCTTCTGCCAGTTCAGCAAACCTAGGGTTCCTAACTAAACACCCCTAACTTCCTTAACAAGCTTCACTTAAACTCTATTAAGGACCTAGAACCTACCCCCTAACCTCCTAGCTTAGGGTAGAAGCTAATCCCCTAACTAACTACTTCTAGAAGCCTCTTCCTCTAACTAACTTTTGGAGGGAAAACTCAAATTTGAATTCCTAGACCTAGGGTTTGGAAATCCTATAAATAGACCCCTTGGCTCACTTGTTCATGGTTACAACTCATTGTTGGCTAAATTCTAGTTCAATCTTCATCTTCCCCAATTTCCACCCACAAGTCTAATGACAAGGCTTGTGTCAAAACCCTAACCCTAATCCAATCCAAAATCAAGAAACTTCAAGATTCTTTGAGTGCAAGCCAAGCAAGTCTTCAAGATCCTTTAGAAGCGGAACCGGATTTCAACGGAGCACGAGATCGAAGCGATCCAAGACTCAAGAAGCCGAGCGATGCAAGATTCGACGAGCGAAGTTCCTACCTCTTGTAAATCTTGAGAGTTGTAACTACTTGTTGATGTAATAAAGGTGAAGATTCTTTAACTTTCTTATTTTCAATTCAAGCATTATGATTCATTTCGATTCTTGAATATGTACTTTTTGATGATGCTTGAATAAAACTCCGCTCGTGGAGGAAGCGAAACAATTGTAAAATGATGATGTTGATGAATTGTTAAACGTTTTCTTAAGTCTTAAAACAATTGTAAATTCTTGAAAATCGATTGATCGATGATCTAGATCGATGCGAATGTGTTCTTGATTCCTTTAGCACGATCTAGAGATCAACAATTGATCATTCGACTTTCAAGAAGCTATCTAGTGAATGTTATTCATCAAAAGGACAAAGGATAGGATGAGGAACCCTAATTCTTCGAAAGATACTTGATCCTCGATGAATTCTACATCGATTTAGCATCAATTTGTTAATAGATAAGAAATCGAAATCTTGAATTTTCATCACATCCACAATTTACTCGATTCCTACGAGCTTTACTTCAAATCTTGAAACCCTAAGTGATTGGAATTCTATCGAAACTCGATTCTCGATGTTTATCATTTTCTTGATTCTTGATTAGAATAGTGATACTTGAAACCCATCTATAAAAATCTTGAATCATGTTTTCTTCTCTTTTCTATTAACTTTTCAATTCAAACAAATCAAAATACGAACGAATCGCACAATCCCTGTGGACGATCCGCACTCGCTAACGCGCTACATCCGACACCGTAGTTGATTGCGGTCAAATAATTCTTTGATTGTGAATTCTATTCATTTTCTAAACCGACACAATCGGAAATTAAGATCAATCAAATGGCGCCGTTGCCGGGGATCGCGCGCTAATTCGTTTTATATTGAAATTTGAATTGAAAGATTTATTCCATTATAAATTTGTTATCAAAATTCACGCAAAATCTAAACGATTTGTTATGGTGTTTTGCAAGGAAAATCTGGAGCTGCTGTGCAATTCAAAAATTTTTTTGGAAATTTCCAGAGAGCTGGAGGAATCAACAGCGAACTGCTATTGAATTTTGGTACAGGGAACAGTACCAATGGCCGCGTACCCGCGGTCTAAGCGCCACTTTGCCGCGGTTCCGCGCGTAGGTGAATCCTTCGCAGTACAAAATTTTCACAGTAAGCTCTATCTTTCTTATCTCCTTCTCAAATCTGCTCCAAATAACATTTTGTGCAGGCTTCTTTGCAAAAATCGCAGCGCCGCGCAAAAAGCAAAATTAAATTGTGCTTATTTTGATTTTTGTGGTTGTTTGCATAATTAACACGGACATTAAGGGGCAAAGACCAAATCCAGATTAGGTGGGGAGTTCATTACCCTTCCTAAGCCTCGAAAATCGCAAAATTTGCATCCGCATTTACCCCAATTAACTAAAAAAGATCTAGAGATGACTCTAAGGACCGTCGCGCTCACTTAGGACAGAAGAAGGCCGTGGGTAATTCATTGCTTATCCGCGTTTCTCTTGTGGTGTCTAAGGCAAGTGTGTCGAAGGCAAGTGGTTACTTAATTAGGCCCACTACTTACGTAGTGGAGAACCTCCCACTTACCTGGCACTTACCTGGCCACAGGAGAGACAAAGAGGCAGTGGAAGATTTATCCTGCGTCTTTTCTTTTGGAAGTTAGGATCGGTCTAGAGATCTGACCTAGGCGACCACTAGAATTAGGGTTTTGTGTGTTGCATTTGTTGTGTTGCATCATTTTTTCAAAAATCCGTCCAATTTTCAAAACAAACACCGCATTCATTCATTCATTACCCCTAATTATAAGCCACGCTGCCACTTGTACTAACCCTTTTTAGTACAAGATAGGCTGGACACGGGATTCTAGTGCCCGTTTAGTCCGCGTACCCTTTATTGACTCCGATGTCGGTATTTCTCCATTTACTTCTTCTTTACCTACCACCACACCCACATTGATGGATCCATCTCCATCGAATTTCTTTAACACTAATCTGCCACCATCCGTTGGTGTGCAGAATCCACCCCGCATCTCTCTCCAAAAGAGGTGCTATCCACTGCGAGGTCCTCTTTCGACCTGCTTATCCATTCCACCAGCCAACGGGGATAATTTTGAAATTAAACCCCAATACATCAACCTTTTACCCAAATTCCACGGACTCGAGACTGAGGACGCTTACGTTTTCATTACCAAATTTGAAAACGTATGCGCAATGATGGGTACGTCACAACTTTCAGTGGATGCTATGCGTATACGTATTCTTTCATTTACTTTGTGCGATATAGCCGAGAAGTGGCTATATACCACTACCGCACACTCTATCACGAATTGGGAAGAATTTGTAGCGGAATTCCTTAAAAAATTTTACCCAATACAAAAGACAGCTCGAATCCGTAGCGAACTGAATCAATTTACCCAGCTCCCTACTGAACCATTCTCTAAATGCTTTGAACGTTTCAAGGATTTATTGGTTCAATGTCCTCATCACGGCATCCCGAGATGGGATCTTAGCCGAATCATTTATGAGGGCATTAACCCAAACACTAAACAGAACCATAAAAACATGTGTCAAGGTACTTTTATGACCAAGGATGATGGGGAAGCTTGGAAATTTTTAGAAGAGTTCGCTGAAAAATCACTACAGTGGGAGAGTGGAACCCAATCATTGAATAGGGGTGGCGTACACAAAATAGATGTGTCCATAGGTGTTCGAGCTGAGATGGCAGCAATGCAAAAGAAGCTCGACGCTATGGAACACAAATTTTCTGCAGCCTCCCTAAACCCAATGTCGCTCCCCAAAACTGTATGCGGCTGCTGTTCTGATCCGTCTCATTTAACGGAAGAATGTCCATTAAACTCTGCGTTTCAAGGTCACGAGCATACTAATGCCGCATTTCAAAGACCTAGAAACGATCCATATTCTTCCACGTACAATCAGGGTTGGAGGAATCACCCGAATTTTGCTTGGAACCAACAAGAATCTCATCAAAACACGGTTCCAAGCCAAAATAATTTTCAAAGGGCTCTTCCACCACAACAGCAACCACTTCAACTCACTCAGCACCCCTACCAGTCACAAAATTTCCACAACCAGGTCAACACTCCGGCACTGTCTAATCCTATGCAGTTGACCGGTTCTGACGAACTCTCTCAACTCACTCAAACCATGAAATCACTTTTGTCAAATTTCATAGAGGTTTCGGCTGAGGTTAGAACTTCCGTCAGTGAGATAAAGAAAAACTCAGCGTCCCAAGCTGAGAGTATCAGATCGATGGAAGCTGAAATCGCACGACTTAAAGCCGAGATGAGTGCGAGAGAAAAAGGGAAACTTCCTTCTCAACCCCTACCAAATCCTGGGCATTACAATGTAAATGTCGTCACAACGTTGAGATCGAGAAGAGTGCTGAACAACCATGTCGGGGAAGGAATTGATGATATTGAAAATCCTATCAATAACACCCCGGCTGAGACCTTTCCTCACACACACACTTCTACTTCTGATCCTTGTTCTTCTACCCCACCGCCTTCTCGCGAGCCTATTCTCCATTTCCCACTAGGCTCGACACCTCAGTATAGCCCTTCTAGTTCTCCACAGACGATCCCCGCTCCTCTTTTAGGATCTCGTCTACCCCCTCTTCCTTCTCCTATGATGGACCCGGCGCTTATTGCGAAAGCTCCTTACCCGAATCGGTTAAGGGGTAACAGATCGAGTCCTTATATGGAGAAAATTATGGAAATGTTCAAACAGGATAACATCAACATCCCTCTCCTAGATGCTATTCAGCAAGTCACCGCTTATGCGAAAATTCGTAAGGACTTGTGCACTAGGAAAAGGAAGACTCAAGTGCCGAAGAAGGTCTTCATGTCTAATAATATTAGCACTGCTTTTATCCCCCAGCTACCAAAGAAACTAAAGGACCTAGGATGTCCTACAATATCGATTTCTATTGGGGGTAAAAACATAAATCGTGCTCTTTTAGACCTTGGCGCAAGTGCTAACCTACTTCCATATTCTATATATGAGCAATTAGGGATTGGAAAGCTGAAACCTGCTGACTGCACTCTCCAAATGGCAGACCGTTCAATCACCAAACCAAGGGGTGAACTAGAGGATGTGTTGATAAAGGTCGGAGAATTTGTTTTCCCTGTAGACTTCATTGTACTTGATACACTGTTATAAACTCCGGGGCCGAATTCCGGTGATTCTGGGTCATCCTTTCCTTGCCACTTCCAACGCTGTTATAAACTGTAGAAATGTTTCAATGAACTTATCATTTGGAAATATGACCATTGAACTAAACATCTACAAAGTTGGAAGTCAACCATCAGAACCCTATGCTTATATTCTAGATGTGTGCTCTGTCCACGAGATCTCTCCCGATAGTTGCGGAGTTGAGGAACTTTTCTTTACTGATCTCGACGACATTACCACATCTCTGTTTGATCTCACACATGACCTTAGTGAGGACACTTTTCCTACACTTGAGTCATGCACTCCTGACTTTTCTCCACCCGAGTCTGTATCTTTCACTGGCTCTGAGCTTCTTTGTAATTCCAAAAATCACTCGATAATCCCACCTTCTATCATTTCTCCGCCCGAATTAGATCTCAAAATTTTACCTTCTCATCTTAAATATGCTTATTTAGGTGAGAAGGAGTCTTTACTGGTTATCATATCTGCTTCTCTAGCATCACAGCAAGAGAATGCACTTTTATCGGTATTGAGATCTAACAAACAAGCGTTTGGTTGGACTATGGCGGACATCAAAGGGATTAGTCCCTTGATTGTTGAACATCATATACATGTGATGGATGATGCCAGACCAACCCGAGAACCACAGAGACGGTTGAATCCCGTCATGAAGGAAGCAGTGATGAAAGAGATCGTCAAATGCCTTGATAGTGGTATTATATACCCAATCTCCGATAGCCAATGGGTGAGTCCTATACATGTCGTCCCTAAGAAATCCGGCATCATTGTTATTACCAATGAGGCAAATGAGTTGATTCAGACACTGGGTGGCGTGTATGTATTGATTATAGAAAACTCAATGCCGCCACGAGGAAAGACCACTTTCCTCTACTATTCATTGATCAAATGCTGGAACGCTTAGCCGGACGAGAGTATTATTGTTTTATGGACAGATACTCAGGCTATAATCAGGTCCCCATCACCAAAAAGGATCAAGATAAAACTACTTTTACTTGTCCTTTTGGTACCTTTGCTTACAGTCGCATGCCCTTTGGGCTATGCAATGCTCCCGCTACCTTTCAGCGGTGTATGATGGGGATATTCTCTGATATGGTAAAAAATTTTCTGGAGATCTTTATGGACGATTTTTCGATTTTTGGATACTCTTTTTCTGATTGCCTGGCGAATCTTGACGCCGTTTTTACTCGTTGCAAAGAGAAGAACTTAACATAGAACTGGGAAAAATGCCATTTCATGGTCCAAGAAGGAATTGTACTTGGACATGTCATTTCACAGAAAGGCATTGAGGTTGACAGAGCTAAGATAGATGTCATTCAAAACCTCCCTCATCCCAAAAGCGTCAAAGATATTCGATCTTTCCTTGGCCATGCGGGATTTTATAGGAGATTCATTAAGGACTTTAGCAAAATTGCTGGACCATTAACTCTTCTCCTGGCTAAGGATACGACCTTCCATTTTGACTCGGACTGTGAGACAGCTTTCGACTCACTCAAACACTCCCTCACTACAGCCCCCGTTCTATCGTCTCCAAATTGGGACTACCCTTTTGAGCTGATGTGTGAGGCATCCGACTTTGCAGTCGCTGCAGTCTTAAGACAGCACATTGAAAAGATGCCACACGTGATATACTATGCGAGTAAGACCCTGAATGATGCACAAATCAATTATACAACCACTGAAAAGGAACTTTTAGCTGTTGTATTTGCATTAGAAAAATTCAGGCCTTACTTAATTGGCTCACCTATAGTTGTGTACACTGACCATTCCGCCTTAAAACATCTTCTGGCGAAGAAAGATGCAAAAGGTCGACTAATACGTTGGATCCTTCTACTACAAGAATTTGATCTTGTAATTAAAGATAAGAAAGGATGTGAAAACGTAGTAGCCGACCATCTTTCACGCATCTCTTCTTCCCCTGTCAACCTGCCGATCAATGATTCGTTTCCTGACGAACAACTCTTGAGCGTATCCAATGAACCTTGGTTCAGGGATATTGTGAACTATCTTGTCACGGGACTTATACCCAGCGATTGGTCAAAACAGGAGAAATACCGTTTTCTATCCCAAGTAAACACTTTTATCATTCCATATTTGTTTAAGTATTGTCCTGATCAGATCATTCGCCGGTGTGTCCCGAAAGAAGAGTTCAAGAGTGTTCTTTCTTTTTGTCATGATCAGGCCTGTGGGGGTCACTTCGGTCCTAAAAAGACGGCGGAAAAGGTTTTGCAATATGGTTTTTATTGGCCGACCTTATTCAAGGACGCATGTGACTATTGCAAAACCTGCACACAGAGTCAGTACACGGGTAGAATCTCCCGGAGAAATGAAATGCCTCAGCAACCCATCTTGGTTGTTGAAATTTTCGATGTTTGGGGCATTGATTTTATGGGTCCCTTTCCCAACTCCTTTGGGAATTTGTACATACTGTTAGCGGTTGATTATGTCTCAAAGTGGGTTGAAGCCATTCCATGTCGCACTAATGACAGGAAAGTTGTCATTAAGTTTTTGAAAGAGAATATCTTTTCGCGATTTGGACACCCACGCGCTATTATTAGAGATAATGGGACACATTTCTGCAACAGGTCTTTCGAGATTCTGATGCGGAAATACGCAATCAACCACCGACTTTCTACACCCTATCATCCCCAAACGAGCGGGCAGGTTGAGATCTCTAACAGACAGATCAAACTAATCCTAGAAAAGACTGTTGCTAAGAATAGAAAAGACTGGTCGACCAAACTGACGAATGCTCTTTATGCATTCCGAACTGCATTTAAAACCGACCTAGGGATGTCTCCATATAGGCTAGTGTTTCGGAAGGCATGTCACTTACCCGTCGAGATTGAGCATAAACCATTGTGGGCTATTAAGGAAATAAATTTTGACCTAAACCAAGCCTGCAACTTTCGGAAGCTGCAAATAAATGAGCTAAGCGAACTCCGCGATGAAGCTTATGATAACGCTGTAATTGTAAAGAATAGGACTAAGGTTTTTCACGATAAAAACATGTTGAGGAAAACATTTTCACCTGGTCAGCAAGTCCTTCTTTATGATTCACGACTACACCTTCACGCGGGTAAGCTTCGATCTCGGTGGAAGGGACCTTTTGTTGTGCGGTCTGTATACCCGCACGGGGCTGTAGAAGTAAAAAATGTTAAAAACGGCACATTTTTCAAAATGAATGGACATAGACTAAAGTCGTATTTTTCCACTGACCCCACGGAGGAGCTCCTGTTCTTACAGGAGCCATTTTATTTGGATTAAAATTTCTCCGTCTCACCTTCATATCCGGCATATCATTGCATCATCTTTTTCAATGGAGGTGAGTTAAAAGAGTAAGTTTGGAAGAGATTCTTCACTTATATATTTTGCCCCCACTAATAAATTCCTCCCAGGCTTACAGGTTTTGTAGATATAATGGTTGGCAACAGTGAGGACACTGTTGAAAACAAGTCTGGGGGAGGTTTGTGCTTATTTTTGCATCATTTGCATATCATTTGCATAAGCACAAAACATTTCTTTAAAAACTATAAAAAATTTAAAATTTTCAAAATCCATAAAAATTTAAAATTTGCAAAATATAAAAATATTTTAATATTTAAACATGTTTTGTACATAAATAAGATAATGAAAGTTTAGATAGTGAAAAATTACATCCATGAGATTAGAAAAATTTAATAAAACAAAGAAAATTAGAAGTTTTCTTATACGAACCAGTAATAAGTAGTTATGAGCCGTTGTCTCAAGGGTTAGTAAGATGAAGGACATCACTAATCTGAGGATAAAAATAAGTCTGAAAAATAGTTTCTATTCTGGAAGCCAAACATTTTGAACGTTGATACCCTACTATACGCACTTACACACATCTTGAAGCTCGGGATAGTAGAGGATACCTTGAAATGCTCTTGTCTAAAAGCCAAGGTATGAAGGAAATAAAAATTGAATAAAATATAAAAATGTTGAGAAAAATGGACACTGGCTTTGTTATCGCCAAGGCAGCAATAAAAAAATATAGCGAGGGTGCCTCTTCACCTAGTGCCCTAAGGCCAACTGGTCTGGGAGTCACTGCTAAGCCTTAGGTGTTGCAAGACAAGAAAAACACCAAATAAGCAAGCACATGAGTAATCGGTCGGTTAGTACCTCAAGAAGTATTAACGGTCGCATGAAAGTGTGTGAGCAATCTCATCTAAATATTCATTAATTAAAAAGTACTGAGGCTGAGGGGCAAAAGTATGATAGCTTGAATTGAATTCTCCGGTTGTAGGGATGTCTATACACACACGCAAGGTTATATGATCGATGTTTGGAAGAAAGATAGGAATGAAAAATAAGACGATGTATTATTGAGGGAGGACGTGATTTCTGACATTTTTTCATGACCATTAAGATAGGGCTCATGACAACCGAAAAGCTAGCTTAGTTGGAAACCTTAATTTTTGAAGCTTTTCTTTTACAATTCTTTTCTTTAAATGTTATATTCATGATCTTCCTTTTATTATTGGATTTTGTGGGTGCAATCCGCTGAAAACACTCAGGAGACAACACTCCTCCTACTAGGGACACCTAGAGGTTTAAAGGCTTGTTGCACGTGCTCAGTGCAATCATATTGCCTACGAAAGTGTGCTAATTAGTTTTTTTTCTCTTTCTTTATTTTCTCCATCAATTTAATAAAAAGTTCGTTCGAGACGATCGAAAATAAGTTTGCGGGAATTTGATCAGTCGAAAATACTGTATCTTTTAACCGGCAATTTCCCTATCATTTGCACTCATCTAGAAGTGTTCGGCATTCATATAGCACATATTAGCAAATCAGTCGTTAAATATCAGATTGCATGTGTTAGACTCTAAAACCGGCTCCATATGGGAAATTGACTGCATTTCATAGCATGGCATCATTCCTATATATATCGCAAGTTGTGTTTCGAAGTCCGTGCAGGAAAATACAGAAGATCGGTCAAAATTACATAACAGACTGCTAAAAAAATACGCCAACTCAAAGAATTGGAATCTGGCAATGATCTACAATGAATTCAGAGATTCAACATATCGGGAAATACATCAAAGTACAGAAGAAGCCAACACTGCAAGTTTGAAGCTCCACAGAATCCACTTGGCCGCGGAACCGCGGCCGGAGCCGCCTTGCGCCGCGGTTCCGCGGCGGCTTGTCCACGTCACCACCCCAAATTTGCTTCATAACTCCTACATCAACTTCAACACTCCAGAAAGACATTACATTATCCAGAAAGCCACAGAAGCTTCTGCCAGTTCAGCAAACCTAGGGTTCCTAACAAAACACCCCTAGCTTCCTTAACAAGCTTCACTTAAACCCTATTAAGGACCTAGAACCTACCCCCTAACCTCCTAGCTTAGGGTAGAAGTTAATCCCCTAACTAACTACTTCTAGAAGCCTCTTCCTCTAACGAACTTTTGGAGGGAAAACTCAAATTTGAATTTCTAGAACTAGGGTTTGGAAATCCTATAAATAGACCCCTAGGCTCACTTGTTCATGGTTACAACTCATTGTTAGCTAAATTCTAGTTCAATCTTCATCTTCCCCAATTTCCACCCACAAGTCTAGTGACAAGACTTGTGTCAAAACCCTAACCCTAATCCAATCCAAAATCAAGAAACTTCCTTTGAGTGCAAGCCAAGCAACTCTTCAAGATCCTTTAGAAGCGGAACCGGATTTCAACGGAGCACGAGATCGAAGCGATCCAAGACTCAAGAAGCCGAGCGATGCAAGATTCGACGAGCGATGTTCCTACCTCTTGTAAATCTTGAGAGTTGTAACTACTTGTTGATGTAATAAATGTGAAGATTCTTTAACTTGCTTATTTTCAATTCAAGCATTATGATTCATTTCGATTCTTGAATATCTACTTTGTGATGATGCTTGAATAAAACTCCGCTCGTGGAGGAATCGAAACAATTGTAAAATGATGATGTTGATGAATTGTTAAACGTTTTCTTAAGTCTTAAAACAATTGTAAATTCTTGAAAATCGATTGATCGATGATCTAGATCGATGCGAATGTGTTCTTGATTCCTTTCGCACGATCTAGAGATCAACAATTGATCATTCGACTTTCAAGAAGCTATCTAGTGAATGTTATTCATCGAAAGGACAAAGGATAGGATGAGGAACCCTAATTCTTCACAAGATCCTTGATCCTCGATGAATTCTACATCGATTTAGCATAAATTTGTTAATAGATAAGAAATCGAAATCTTGAATCTTCATCGCATCTACAATTTACTCGTTTCCTACGAGCTTTACTTCAAATCTTGAAACCCTAAGTGATTGGAATTCTATCGAAACTCGATTCTTGATGTTTATCATTTTCTTGATTCTTGATTAGAATAGTGATACTTGAAACCCATCGATAAAAATCTTGAATCATGTTTTCTTCTCTTTTCTATTAACTTTTCAATTCAAAAAAATCAAAATACGAACGAATTGTACAATCCCTGTGGACGATCCGCACTTGCTAACGCGCTACATCCGAAACCGTAGTTGATTGCGGTCAAATAATTCTTTGATTGTGAATTCTATTCATTTTCTAAACCGACACAATCGGAAATTAAGATCAATTAGTGAGCGAGCTAAGTGTATCGTGCTGGCGTCCATGAACAGTGAACTCCAGAAACAGCACGAGAGTATGGATATTGTATCCATCTTCCTCCATGTAAAAGAATTATATAGAGAACACTCCCGTATCGCAAGGTACGAGACCTCAAGGAAACTCTTCCAGATAAGGTTAGCTCCAGGATCGCCTGTAGGAGAGCACGTCCTCAAAATGATCAGCCTCATTGAGGAACTCGCAAACCTGGGATGCGTGCTAGAGAATGATTTGTATATCGACTTGATTTTGCAGTCTCTTCCCCACACCTTCTCTCAGTTCGTGCTTAGCTTCAACATGCCTGAAATGGAAGCTGATCTTCCAAAGCTCCTCAACATGTTGAGGGTAGCAGAGACCTCCTTGAAAAAGGAGAAGACCCCCGTTTTGTATGTTGGCCAATCATCCTCTTCTAAATCTAAAGCGAAAGCTAAAGGGAAGAAGAAGATGAAAGCCACCAAACCGAAGGGTGGGGTCAAGAAGGTGTAGGGAAAGAACAAGGCAGGAAGGGTGAAAGTGGATATAAACGAATGCCATTATTATCACAAGCAAGGGCACTGGAAGAAGGATTGTATGGCCTTCAAGGCAAAGGACACGAAGCAAGCGGTTGCTTCTGCTTCAGGTGTGTTCGTAATTGAAAATTGTCTTTCAGTAAACTCTACTTCATGGGTACTTGATACCGGTTCTGGTTCTCACATCTGTAATTCATTGCAGGATCTGAGAAATAGTAGAGTACTGGGGGCAGGTGATATGACTCTCCGGATAGGCAATGGAATGCATGTAGATGCTGTTGCAATAGGGGAGTATCACCTAGGGTTGACTAGTGGGCACATTTTGGTGTTGTATAGCTGTTTTTGTATTCCCAGTATGCTATGTAATATTATATCAGTATCTTTGTTGTCTAATGAAGGATATAATTTTGCGCTTGAAAGTAATGTCATGAACATTCTCCTAAATCAAGATCTGATTGGGTATGGCACACTGGAAAACGGCATATACATACTTAATCAACCTCGAATTTTCAATATTCAAAACACACTTAAAAGAAAGGCTCCAGATTCAAATCAAGCCTTCTTATGGCATTGTAGACTTGGTCATATAAACGAAACAATGTTGACTAAGTTACATAAAGATGGATATCTAGATCCGTTTGAATATTCATCATATGCAACTTGTCAATCATGTATCATTGGAAAAATGACCAAATCTCCATTCTCCGGACACGGAGCAAGAGCTACTGAACTCTTGGGACTTGTACACAGTGATGTATGTGGTCTAATGTCTACGCATGCGCGAAGTGGTCACTCCTATTTCATCACTTTTACTGATGACTTCTCTAGGTATGGACATGTGTTCTTAATGAATCATAAATCAGAGACCTTTGAGAAGTTTAAAGAGTATAAAAATGAAGTAGAGAAACAAACTGGTAAAAGCATCAAGACACTTCGATCTGATCGAGGTGGAGAATACTTAAGTACCAGTTTCCTTGAATACTTAAAAGAGAATGGAATTCTCTCTCAGCTTACTCCGCCTTATACACCTCAGCATAATGGTGTATCAGAAAGGAGGAATCACACGCTATTAGATATGGTGCGTTCAATGATAAGTAGTGCTGAGTTACCACTTTCCTTCTGGGGATTTGCTCTAGAATCAGCGTCATACTTATTGAATAGAGTTCCAACTAAGTCTGTGCCTACCACTCCATATGAAATGTGGAGCGGGAAGAGACCATATCTTAAGTATATCAAGATATGGGGGTGTCCGGCATATGTTAAAAAGCATAAACAGGAAAAGCTCGAGTCACGATCGGTTTTGTGCAAGTTTGTAGGATACCCCAAACATTCAAGGGGGTACATGGTCTACCACACTGAAGAACAAAAGGTGTTTGTCGCTCGCCACATTGTCTTCTTAGAGAGCGAATTTCTTGCAAAAGAAATTAGTGCGAGCGCGGTAGAGCTGGAAGAAATTCCAGAACCTCAAACTTCTACCGAGGACTTAGAAGAACCTCAGA
Organism: Agapanthus africanus; assembly: GCA_030015575.1. NCBI lineage: Eukaryota > Viridiplantae > Streptophyta > Magnoliopsida > Asparagales > Amaryllidaceae > Agapanthus > Agapanthus africanus. The sequence goes on along the minus strand of JASDDO010000012.1, from coordinate 289,057,868 downwards.
TTTCAATAGAACATGACGAACCAACGCCACTCCGTAGATCTAGTAGGCTTTCTCATCCTCCAGAAAGATACTATGGTTTTCTTCTAGATGGGGATCAAGAGGATTGCATCATCGATGATGATGAGCCTACTAGTTTTCAGCAGGCTATCACGAGTATTGACTCGATGAAGTGGCTGGATGCTATGAGATCTGAAATGGAATCCATGTACACCAATAAAGTATGGACTTTACACGTTGCTCCTCCTGGGGTAAAACCAGTTGGATGCAAAGGGATCTTCAAAAAGAAGATTGGTGCACTTGGACAAGTGGAAACCTATAAAGCTAGACTCGTTGCAAAAGGTTCTCGTCAAAGACCAGGACTGGACTATGATAAAACCTTTTCACCTGTTGCTATGCTTAAATCCATTCGGATCCTGCTAGCCATTGCTGCCTTCCATGACTATGAAATCTGGCAGATGGACGTAAAAACAGCTTTTCTAAATGGACATTTAGAAGGGAGTGTTTACATGGATCAACCAGAAGGTTTCTTAGATAGTGGGAGCAGCGGAAGAGTGTGCAGGTTGCTTAAATCCATTTATGGATTAAAGCAAGCATCGCGAAGCTGGAACATCTGCTTTGATGAGACAGTCAAAAAGTTTGACTTTATCAAAAATGTAGATGAACCATGTATTTATAAGAAGATTGTAGAAGGAGCAGTAGTCTTCCTCGTTTTGTATGTCGACGACATACTACTTATAGGGAATGATGTCCCTATGCTACAATCAGTAAAGCTCGTCTTGTCACAGAAATTCTCCATGAAAGACTTGGGTGATGCAACCTACATTTTGGGCATTAAGATCTATCGTGATAGATCTAATAGAATGTTGGGATTTTCACAGTCCAGGTATATAGACACTATACTAAAGAGGTTTAGTATGGAAGATTCCAAGCGCGGTAATATGCCCGCTTGTCACGGGATCACCCTCTCCAAAGAGATGTCTCCAAATACTGATGAAGAGAGGGATCGCATGAGCATTTTGCCCTACGCTTCGGCGGTAGGATCTATAATGTATGCGATGTTATGTACAAGACCGGATGTAGCTTACGCACTTAGTGTGGTAAGCACGTATCAGTCTGACCCAGGTGAGAAACATTGGATAGCGGGAAAGAACATTCTCAAGTACCTGAGAAGGACTAAGGAGATGTTCTTGATTTACGGTAATGGGGACCTCCAGGTAGAGGCTTTTACCGACTCCGGCTTCCAAAGTGACAAAGATGATTCTAAATCCATTTTGGGTTTTGTGTTTACCCTCAATGGAGGGGCGGTATGTTGGAAGAGTTCCAAACAGGATACCGCCGCAGAGTCAACTATGGAGGCTGAGTATATAGCTGCTAGTGAAGCCGCAAAAGAGGCTGTCTGGATGAGGAAGTTCATTTCTGAACTTCAGGTGGTTCCGTCCATTGCCAATCCAATACCTTTGTATTGTGATAACAATGGGGCCGTAGAATTGGCAAAAGAATCCAGGTCCCATCAGAAATCCAGGCATATCTTAAGGCGTTTTCACCTGATCAGGGAGATCGTTGATCGTCGGGAGATCGAGGTACGGAGAGTGGATACAAAAGACAACACGGTAGATCCATTCAAAAAGGCCATCCCTCAAGTTCAGTTCGAGAGGCTGTTTGAGATGTTGGGAATGCGGTACTCCAGCAACTGGATATAGTGAAGACGGTGGGTACTCATTGCGCCAATAATAGGCCCTAGTGGAAGTGGGAGATTGTTGGATATATATGCCCTAGAGCCCTTCATTGCATAGGATACTGGGATATGTATGTACATAACAGTCTTGCTTAATATAATAGTACGCTATTTGGTTTGTCTTTATCTTAACATTTGATATATTTTGGGTAGTATTCATATATATATACATGTTGATAAAGCTCTTAGGATGTTTGCCTGACTACCGGCGTTGTGATGGCAGTCATACTAGTAGGAGCTGGATAGTCAATAGGCACATCCTTAGATGTCCCTGGTCGCAGGAGTATCGAGACTGGGCATCGATACTCCAGAGTAGACTGGTGTATACATATCTAGACCATGAAGAAGGGCGATGGATTGGTCCCGCAGCCATTGGTGGAGTGCACCTAAGATTGTATAAAGATGCTCACTAGGTGTGAGTACACCGGACAGGACTCGCCGAGAACTGACTGGATGGTATTTATACCTAACGTCAGATAGTAGTTCTCAGGTGACATGTGTGCAGATAGTCTGTTGACTTAAAGTCGTCATTTGTCTCGTGTGAGTTCCCACTGTGCTTTGATTATTACCCTACCACGGTTCAAAGGAGTCGTGCAAACAGGTTTTAGGTGGGCACAGTCCCGAGCTACGTGGAGGCAGTGAGTGACTGTTAGGGATTCGTCTCTCCCGGTATAGGGAGTTGATATCGCACAGTGATCGGTTGGTCATTACCATAAGTCCCTGGCCAGGGCTGATTGAGAATTACTGATAGATTGATCAGTAGATTCTCGGATGGGGATAGAGCCATACCGACACGATTTGTACGGTTATTAGGGGTCTGACGTTTACCACCTCCCTAGACCATACATGCGATACTCTTAGACGAACAGACCGGACTGCACGGATATTGTCACGCACAGGCTCAGTAGGAGTTCGTATGGGTATCCTCACCGGCCTTCTTATCGACATCTACCTGGGGACCGTTACGTACAGCTAGTACCGCTTGCGGTCTGTGGTTAAACCCACTGCCAGCGTAGTAGTCGAGTCTTTAGAGTCCCACTCAGAGTTTTCCCAACTCCAGGCGAAATGATATATAGCTCGTACGGTTTTACGACAAAGGGTTCGGACGCATACGTGTTTAAAACGCACGTACGACATTCGGACAGTTTTTACTAGCCGGCTTTGGTTTAAGCCAGATTCTAGTGTCGGGTTATTGGATTTATACAGTCTACAGCTTTTCCGTGTTTTCATGGATGTGAGGGGCGTTCTCGCAATTTTCCGAGAAGCTTCTAGAAGGAGGGTGGCTAAGGAGGTTAAGGTGGCATTTTCATTTAATGCAAATTGTGACTCATTAGTGTGATTCACTATATCATTAATGCATCATTTTTTGATTAATGACTCATATGGTGAATCACTCTTGTTGATTAAATGAAGCATGGTGAATAATCATTTAAATTCATTTACTTGATAATTCATTATGTTTTCATATATTTAAGTGAGAAGCTTTTTTATTCTCGTTATCATCGCCACCTTCTCTCTCCTCAAGTGCACTCCTTCTTCAAACCCTAATCCTACCACTCATGAGTTGAGACCATGGATTAGGATAGACTAAACACTCCACAACCTAACTCTATATCATCTTAGTTACTTTGGTTTGCAACTAGAGAAACAATGTTACCTCAAGTCTTGAGGTGCAGCTTGGATTAGGGTACTCAGGTGGATCATCTATCACGGATAGGAGGCCGAGGAGGAATTAGAGATTATAAAGATGAAGGACTAGAATCATTTGGTATAATCTCTTTACATAGTAGGTTAGAACTCTATGCTTGTTGTTAATTATCGTTTAGAAAAGATCTTCGGTTAGTCGATGTACGCTTCTAAACAAGATTGTTTTTCATATTTCCGCCTCCCCGCAACTCGTGGGGTGTTGCACATCGACTTACAGAGATCGCGTTGTGTCTAGGAGAGCCAATACACGAAGTCCTTAGCCAAGGCAGGAGATTTACTGGTAGGTATTCCAGTAGTATCTCAGGGTGTTCTGGGCTACACTCCGACATGACTTGTACCGCTTTTGGTGGTCTGACTTTTACCAACCCCCTAGGCCCGACATGCGATACTCATAGACGATCGGACCGGACTGTATGGATATTGTCACTGACCGGCTCAGTAAGGTGTCAGGATGAGTTCGCTCATCGACCTCCCTTCTGGTCAATACCTGGTAGCCCGTTACATACGGCTAGTACCACTGACGTGCTAGTGGTTAAATCCACAGCCAAAGTATTGACGAGTCTTTAGAGTCCCCCACAGACAGTTTCTCATGTTTCGGGCGAAACGTTGTAGAGGCCGTATGGTATTATGGCAGGGTTCGATCATATACGTGCAGTCATGCACGGATCATGATCGGACGGATCATACTTGTGGGCTTTGGTTTAAGCCGGATCCTAGTATTAGATTTGTTGAATTACTTTAGTCTCATCGCATTCGCATTCAGCCGGAATGCGGATGCAGGTATGTATATACAGGTGAGGGGTATTCTTGTGATCCGTCACGAGTTTACTTTAGATGATGCCATTCTTTTTATTGTCATAAACATTTGGGTTAATGTTTTGGTGGAAATTATGAGTGGAAGTTGTCATGAAGAGGTACAATCAATTAGGTGACTCATGGTCGCTTTTTTAGTGCTAATGTCACTTAATTGATTGATTGGTATGTTGAATTGATGGATGGAGAGAGAAAGGGCAGCCATATCTCTTGGGGTTGGCTCTTGAGTTTCATTCTAGAGCTCTCATTTTTCATCTCAACACAAGAAAAGAAAAGCCTCTTCTTCTTCTTCATCTAGCATACAACCTCCACCATGGCATCATCTTCTACCTCCACTCTAACCATCTCATGTGTTGAGAATCCTAGAGTGTCAAGAGACAAAGTGATCACATACATTCTCTACTTCACCTTGGACACGTCGGCTAGCAAATTTCGTGTCCGAGTTGCTTCGGACGAAGCGGGAGCCCGTAAAAGGACTCATTGATGTGGTGCCCTTCCGACGAGAAGACCGGAGATCGGAGATGCCGTGAGGAGCTTGGGATGGTGGGCAAAGACCGAAGGACACGGATCGATCGGTATAGCCTTTCTAACCCTTCTCTAGTTCGCTAGTCATAGGTTAATGGTTTGATCCGGGTTTAAAGTATACGATAGCGCCAGTTTCAAGTTTATGAAAAGTTTTTGTTTCCACATTTTGGCCTCGGATCGATGGTCGGGGCGCTACCGTAGACTTACAAGGTATCAGAGCCACGCCACTAACCTTTACTAGTGTAACATTTCAGAAAAAAAAATACATCAGTTACATCAGCATCAGCAACACCATCATGAGCTGCAACAGCAGCTCATGTAAACATCAGCCTACCCTTATGATGTTTCAGCCCCCCTAGCTGATCTACACTCCCCCATCAGGACTTTTCAGCCCCCCCTAGCTGACCTACACACCCCCTTATCAACACTTTCAGCCACAATAGCTGACTTCAGCCACCAGAACAGCCCCCTCCCTATATCTACAGCTACACTAGCAGCTGAAACCATGCATCAATTCAGCACATTCAGCCACAATGGCTGACCTGCACACTCCCAAACCACACTTTTCAGCCCATCATTGAATCAGCCTAATTCTTGCCCAACTTCAGCCACAAGGTCAGCAATGGTTGCTACAATACACCACCCCATATCAGTCACAACACTCCCACAACAACAGCCACGATATCATAAGCAACAGCCCAACACTTCTGCTCCTGCAACACATGAGAAAAAAAAAAGAAAGAAAGAAAGAAAAGCAAAAGAGAAAGAGAGAGAGAGAGTTGCAAGCAGCAGCTGCTGAAACAACATCAGCAATGAGAAAACTCACACAAGCAGGAACTTCAGCAGCACCAACCCACTTCACCTCATTCTCCTTCCCTTCTCCTTCCTCCTAGGACCCCCTCGAGGTATAATCTCGCAACCCAACTCCTATTTTGCCAAGTTCTGGTTATATAGCTGAAATTTCGTGTTATTACGTGAATTAGTGCTAGTTTAGGCAAAATTGAGTGAAATTTGACCAAGTGTTGGTTTTGATGGTTGGTATAACCTTATTAGGAGCTGTTGAGATCAGTTAAGCCTAGATCTAACCCAGATTCGACACATTTCAAACATGGAACCCAAAACAGAACAGTTTCATGTCGGTTTGCGAGGATATATGGCGTGCAGGTGAATCTGGAGTGATCCGGGGTCATTACGAGGAAAATGAACAACACCAAGAGCCTAGTTAGAACACCAGGAGACCACCCTAGGCAGACGAACCCCTCTGGACACAACCAGGACGGCCAGGCCGGTTTTTCACTTGAAGGGGCTTGGCCACTTAGTTGGTTAAGGGGTCTGGTCTTTTACAGTAGGTCACATGCACCCTGTACATCACCCTAGAATTGTTTGCTCGCTCTGTTTTCACCTGAGAAGAAATCTGGGATCGTTTTCTTGGGTTGCTGCATTACTTTTAGTATTTGTTTACGTATTTTGATTTCCATATCTTGGTATTTGTGCGTTATCTCGATCGTGTGACGTTTGTACGTCCATATCAAGTGATTTCAGGTTGTTTTGCGAAGGCTAACCATAGATTCTAACCTATTGGATTTTAGCGTATTGTGTTGGTATTCGCGTGTCGTTTTAAGTTACGATTTAATTTTGATGCGATGCATACGTGTGATATGTGTAGGTACCCCTGCGACGATCCGAGGCGATGCAGAAGATGAAGGAGACATCGACACCGACACAAAGGATTCAGGTGAGTAGATTTATATTTACGGGGAGAAGTCGGGTGGATGGAGTATAGCACCCCCACAGACCGTGGTGATGTATACGGATGCGTATACACACCTACAATTATTATATTGCTGTTTGGGAAATTATTGATGCTTAGGATAGATTTTGGAATGATGGACCAGTTTAGTGTTGCGGACTCTAGGTAGTGGGTGCACTACACATACCTATACACACATACATACTTGCATACATCCTTACTTCATACGTGGTTATGGGATTCTATTTAGACATGTGTTCACATGGGTTTGGGATTATGTGTTCACATACGGATTTGATGATGATACTTAGGTTTAAGATGAGTCAATGATATTTGATCCGGGATTATGATATCGGTGATATGGTAAAATTCGTATTTGAGATAAGTCTTGATGCTTTAGCGTATTTTGGATGATGATGCCATATGAATAAGTGATATATGTATGAAATGATCGACATGTGATTATGATACGAGATATGATATGTTATGATATGACAGGATATTTATAATAGGCCGCCTTGGGCGGGGTATACTCCTTTGAGATGATATGTGCTGAAAATTCGATTTATACAGGATTGTCGACCAGTAGTCAGATCTTGATTATAATGATGATGTTAGCATTGTACTAGACATAGGTCAGTACCCAGATTACGATATTTGATAAAGAGAATACCAGATGAATGATATGACGAATATGATATTGACCCGTACCCAGATTTGGGGATGCCGTACGACGGATTTACGTACGAGCTATGACTTGATGTTTGATCCGCACTCTAGATTTGGGATGTCTGATCATAGATATTATATCGGATGTGATATGATTGAGGCGGGATCACCGACTATATATATATATTTATATGTATCGACTCAGAGGTTAGGCGGTTTCCCTTATCTACAGTTAACTTATTAGCCCATCCTTATTGTTGGCATAGATGTATGACTCTTATAACATTAGATGCAGTTCAGCTATCATTGTGTTTTAGCACGCAGCTCCCGCATATTATTATTGTTACACTGCATCGCATACTTATTGTGATTCATATTCCATTATTGATATCATGCTGTTAGGACACCAGCACCATTACCGATGATGCGTATGTTTCACATACACTTACTTGCCAGCTCACACACATCTTCATCGGTAATTGCCATGTCACTACACAGTAGTATTATTGCATCAGGATATGACCCTTGTATGTGCATACTATTATTCCATGTTGCATGATATACTGTTATACTTGCATTTCATTTATATGTCACATACATCATGCTTCCTGATTATACGCATTGAGATATGTTGTTTCTATGATATTTCTGGATTTGGGAACCGTGGATATTTCCAAGAGATTATGTAAATGTTTTAAAAACCCGGTTGCCCTTGATATGATATTTCAGTGCGTCCACCATGTGTTTTCTCGGTGCTGAGAGTGACATGTGAAACCCGAATCGAGGAGGCAGATGAGAACGATTGCGGGTACATGGTGGATCCGGTGCGGTACCCCGGGGCAAGAAGATCGCAGGAGATGGCGTTGAGCCTGTGCAGGGGAGCACTACCTACCCGTGATATTACCCGACGCGTCGGATATCCGGAGGATACCGTCGTGGTCATGAGATGGATGGTAGGGGCCGATCTGGACTGACGGCGCCCTAGATTTTGTGATTGAGACATTGAGATTTCGAGATATTGAGGTACAGAGATTGTGATACAGAGGTATCGAGATACTGAGACTTATGTTTTGTGCCAATTCTAGGCACTGTTTATGCTGATTTCATTTATGATACCTTATTTTAAAAATACAGAAATCTCACAAATTATGAAACCAGTTTTTTTCAGTACATGCATTCTGTTTCATGCATTCATACATTATCCATATGATATATTGCCACCTGATGCACTGACACAGACATATGGGATTACACTTGGGTTAGATATTTACACTAGCCATGGTTTTAGATTGCTGGTTATATATTGAGGATTATATATTATGATCGTATGACCTAGAATTGCGTCATACATGCGATTTTCTGTTCGTAGTTCTTTTTCTACTCACGAGTTGGCAACTCACCCCCGTTGTGCCCCAGTTTCATGCCGGTGTTGCCGTTCAGGTTTCATTACGGCTTTGCGGGCATAGCTTCTTTCAGGTGACTTGCTAGTAGGTAGGTTATTTGTATCGTACCGATCATTATACATTGTATATTATATTCAGTTGTATCTAGAAGTTCCATCAACCAAACATGTATTTATTTGAGATAGAGACCGGTGATGTTTATTCTTTCGACCGTAGAGTCGCGCGTTATATTTCTATGGATTTCATGCTGGTTGGAGCTCCATTCTCTGTTGTGATCCTCGCCTTTAGGCGTTGTATATTATGTTGCTTCAGGTTGATTCACCTATGATTTTTCCTACACTCTACTACTTCTTTCAGGTGACTTGCTAGTAGGTGGGTTATTTGTATCGTACCGATCATTATACATTGTATATTATATTCAGTTGTATCTAGAAGTTCCATCAACCAAACATGTTTTTATTTGAGATAGAGACCGGTGATGTTTATTCTTTCGACCGTAGAGTCGCGCGTTATATTTCTATGGATTTCATGCTGGTTGGAGCTCCATTTTCTGTTGTGATCCTCGCCTTTAGGCGTTGTATATTATGTTGCTTCAGGTTGATTCACCTATGATTTTTCCTACACTCTACTACTTCTTTTGGTTTGGATTTCTGGGCTTCGGCTTACTTATTTTACGGACGCCTTGAGACGTTCGTAACTTAAGTGCCGGTCATGTTCCATAATTTCGGGTCGTGACAAAGTTGGTATCAGAAGCCTTGGTTAGGTTTTACCTTCGGAGCGTAGGATGACCCTTGGTTGATGGAATAGGTGACTAAAGTAGAGTGACGTACCGTTGGTATGTTCCGCGGCATATTTACGACACGCCACTCCACTTAAGAAGCCTTAGGATGTACATTTCTTTGTTCAGTATTATATTCATTCCTGATCTAGCCTCATCAGTATCAGTTACGGTTTTGCTGCCACGATTACGGGCAGGGAGAGCTACGGCTAGAGTTGCGGTCAGCATGAGCTCGTCACGAACGAGGACTGACCGGGGCGTGATTCCGACGACACACGATTCCAGAGGTGTGTATTTGTTTGTATTTTGCGCCACGAGCGTGCGATGGATCGCCGTATGAGATTACTCGGACGTTCAGATTAGCACCAGAGGATTGAGCCACCGGTAGAGGCCAGCCAGACTTTGATGACCGTTGGCGTATTGCTTGCTCATGATGATTGAGGCACGGTTCAGCTTGCAGACGAGTGAGCTAGTTGTTGCTGCGAACGACGAGATATTGCCCCAGATGTTGTAGCTATTGCAGTACGAGTTGTTTTAATAGATGATAGAAGATCACTAGTCACGGAGGATGAATGACTAGGACATGTGGATCGTTCGCTACCCCGATGCGAGGTCATCAGATAGATTGATTCCAGCTAGAGACGACTTCACGCAGAGACGTTGAGAGTCGACAGAGACGATCGAATGTCAGAAACCTATTATTCCAAGTTTAAAGTGTTCGGAAGAAACATGCTAGCAATTCTATGGACCCTCTAGAAGAATGAAACCCTAACTCGACTTACTGACCGTATGAAAGACTTTGAACCTTAGGGTTTACGGCAGTTCTGCGGCGCCATTAGTGAGGCTTGGGTTTGCCCTTCTACGGCCGGACCACCGATGCTGTGGTATGTACTCGATACTATTATATTGTACCCAAGATGTTGAGCTCTTCGGGGACTATGAGGTTTTGACGAATCGATCAGATGGCTCGACTTAATTCGGATGCTAGTTGGTGAGATGCATTTCTTGGGAGACTCCAGATACGAGGATAGCCGTTGGAGCTCAGTCCATGCAGCCACGACGAGACGAGTCCGAAGCAGTCGACATTAGAGAAAAGTGGAGTAAGAGGTTCGTACAAGATCTGGATAAGATGACGTCCCACTCCGCCGTCATCAGTGATGCGGTAGGAATGCTGAGGCTTTGTACTTAGATATACCTTCCAGAAGGAGTCGCGATGAGTATGCAGCCGTTCTGGAACAAGAAACAGATATTGTAAAAGACGATGACTCCAGGACAATTGGTAGAGATGAGACGTGGAAGAGACCTTGAGCAGGATTCCTTCCAGGACACTGCTGCAATGATATTTGTACCCAGAATCAGATGTGTCACATGCATTCAGAGAGCCATAGGCCGACGCCAGTGACATACTGCTTTACGAGTGATCGCGATGATTAACCGAGAAATGACCAGAGAGTGCCAAAACGGAATCGTCCCCGTTAGCACACCTGACAGGGCCGATGAGCCGATGGATCGTGAGATTGGTAATCTACAGAGAAGACTTGGACCCAGGAGTGGTCATGATATGCACACCAGCAGGCCAAATTTCAGGATCGTCGACGAGATATGCTATGAGTGATCACGACAGTTGGCCAGAGATTCTTGGAGGATGTGCTTGAGCGGAACTATTCCGCCATACTTGATTTTGATAATTGAGTAACTACGATTTTTGCACTGTTGTTGCACTTGATATCATTTTCGTGCCTTGGTTTCACATGTTTGTGATTTTATGGGTTTTAGACATTGGACTTGATTTCGTGCGTATATATGCACACGATTTGGTTTTTGCACTCTGCATAGTTTACATATGCTTGCAGTGTAGTGACATATATTTCGTGCACTTGGATGCAATGGACTTCGATTTCGAGGGTGATGCTCGATATTTGTTTCGTGCATTTTATGCACCCGACTGGATTTTTGCGCATGTTCGGCACTCGATATTAGATTTCATGATTTCGTGCATGATGGATGCACCGGAATTGGATTTTCAGCGTATGTTGGGCGCATGTTATGAGATGAGATTTGGTGCATACCAGATGCACTAAATCGAGATTTTTCGGGCATGTCAGATGCACCTGATTTTGCGGTCAGACACACGCGTTGCCTATGACAGATGTTGCGTGCACACCCGTTGCACCTTGATGTCGTTTTGTGCACCTGCTTGGCACATGTATGGATTTTGATTTCCGTGCGCACCGGACGCACAGGGTTTTTATATGCTAATTTTGGGACCGATTTCTTATGGAGCAGTACATTTTTTGTGTTGATGTGATTTGTTTTTGTACTGAGCAGGACTGGTCAGATGACAGTGTCTGGGTATATTTTGCATGCATTGATAGATTTCAAAGGGATTCCAAAAGCAAGCTATAGTTTCATTATTTACATGCGTGTCCGATATGACACGAAACGTTTCAAACGGGGAACCCTTCTAAATTGTTTTCAAAACGGCGGATCGTGCATATTAAACAAAAGATATATACGTATATGGTTATTTTCTTATAAGAGACGTCCGCCACTGTGCAGTGTTATGCGCATTGCACATCGACTTTAAAGAATTTTGCATGCATTCCCTTCAGATATTTACATGTACGGAATTGGTATTTACATGTATAGTTCCGATTTATAGAATATCAGTTTTGCTTTGGATTTAGCATTCATGTTTTCACCTTGACTCCGATAATTGCGGGATGCTTGATGGAGTTTTGACTTCGAGTTATATGCTCGTTACTCATGCGCATGTATTGCGCTATGATGCCTTTTTTGTATTGATGATTTCGGAGCCCCGTTGACTTGGACATTTATTTGAAATGTTTTAGAATTGGGAGGTTTAAATTTAAATTCGGGGACCGAATTTCTTTAAGAAGGGAAGACTGTAGCATTTAAAAAAAAATACATCAGCTACATCAGCATCAGCAACACCATCATGAGCTGCAACAGCAGCTGATGTAAACATCAGCCTACCCTCATGATGTTTCAGCCCCCCTAGCTGATCTACACTCCCCCATCAGGACTTTTCAGCCCCCCCTAGCTGACCTACACACCCCCTTATCAACACTTTCAGCCACAATAGCTGACTTCAGCCACCAGAACAGCCCCCTCCCTATACCTACAGCTACACTAGCAGCTGAAACCATGCATCAATTCAGCACATTCAGCCACAATGGCTGACCTGCACACTCCCAAACCACACTTTTCAGCCCATTGGATCAGAAAAATAGCAGCACCATCATTGAATCAGCCTAATTCCTGCCCAACTTCAGCCACAAGGTCAGCAATGGTTGCTACAATACACCACCCCATATCAGTCACAACACTCCCACAACAACAGCCACGATATCATAAGCAACAGCCCAACACTTCTGCTCCTGCAACACATGAGAAAAAAAAAGAAAGAAAGAAAGAAAAGCAAAAGAGAAAGAGAGAGAGAGAGTTGCAAGCAGCAGCTGCTGAAACAACATCAGCAATGAGAAAACTCCCACAAGCAGGAACTTCAGCAGCACCAACCCACTTCACCTCATTCTCCTTCCCTTCTCCTTCCTCCTAGGACCCCCTCGAGGTATAATCTCGCAACCCAACTCCTATTTTGCCAAGTTCTGGTTATATAGCTGAAATTTCGTGTTATTACGTGGATTAGTGCTAGTTTAGGCAAAATTGAGTGAAATTTGACCAAGTGTTGGTTTTGATGGTTGGTATAACCTTATTAGGAGCTGTTGAGATCAGTTAAGCCTACATCTAACCCAGATTCGACACATTTCAAACATGGAACCCAAAACAGAACAGTTTCATGTCGGTTTGCGAGGATATATGGCGTGCAGGTGAATCTGGAGTGATCCGGGGTCATTACGAGGAAAATGAACAACACCAAGAGCCTAGTTAGAACACCAGGAGACCACCCTAGGCAGACGAACCCCTCTGGACACAACCAGGCCGGCCAGGCCGGTTTTTCACTTGAAGGGGCTCAGGCACTTAGTTGGCTAAGGGGTCTGGTCTTTTACAGTAGGTCACATGCACCCTATACATCACCCTAGAATTGTTTGCTCGCTCTGTTTTCACCTGAGACAAAATCTGGGATCGTTTTCTTGGGTTGCTGCCTTACTTTCAGTATTTGGTTTTACGTATTTTGATTTCCATATCTTGGTATTTGTGCGTTATCTCGATCGTGTGACGTTTGTACGTCCATATCAAGTGATTTCAGGTTGTTTTGCGAAGGCTAACCATAGGTTCTAACCTATTGGATTTTAGCGTATTGTGTTGGTTTTCGCGTGTCGTTTTAAGTTACGATTTAATTTTGATGCGATGCGATACGTGTGATATGTGTAGGTACCCCTGCGACGATCCGAGGCAATGCAGAAGATGAAGGAGACACCGACACCGACACAAAGGATTCAGGTGAGTAGATTTATATTTACGGGGAGAAGTCGGGTGGATGGCGTATAGCACCCCTGCAGACCGTGGTGATGTATACGGATGCGTATACACACCTACAATTATTATATTGTTGTTTGGGAAATTATTGATGCTTAGCATGGATTTTGGAATGATGGACCAGTTTAGTGTTGCGGACCCTAGGTAGTGGGTGCACTACACATACCTATACACACATACATACTTGCATACATCCTTACTTCATACGTGGTTATGGGATTCTTTATAGACATGTGTTCACATGGGTTTGGGATTATGTGTTCACATACGGATTTGAGGATGATACTTAGGTTTAAGATGAGTCAATGATATTTGATCCGGGATTATGATATCGGCGATATGGTAAAATTCGTATTTGAGATGAGTCTTGATGCTTTAGCGTATTTTGGATGATGATGCCAAATGAATAAGTGATATATGTATAAAATGATCGACATGTGATTATGATACGAGATATGATATGTTATGATTTGACAGGATATTTATAATAAGCCGCCTTGGGCGGGGTATACTCCTTTGAGATGATATGTGCTGAAAATTCGATTTATACGGGATCGTCGACCAGTAGTCAGATCTTGATTATAATGATGATGTTGGCATTGTACTAGACATAGGTCAGTACCTAGATTACGATATTTGATAAAGAGAATACCAGATGAATGATATGACGAATATGATATTGACCCGTACCCAGATTTGGGGATGCCGTACGACGGATTTACGTACGAGCTATGACTTGATGTTTGATCCGCACTCTAGATTTGGGATGTCTGATCATAGATATTATATCGGATGTGATATGATTGAGGGGGGATCACCGACTATATATATATATTTATATGTATCGACTCAGAGGTTAGGCGGTTTCCCTTATCTACAGTTAACTTATTAGCCCAGCCTTATTGTTGGCATAGCTGTATGACTCTTATGACATTAGATGCAGTTCAGCTATCATTGTGTTTTAGCACGCAGCTCCCGCATATTATTATTGTTACACTGCATCGCATACTTATTGTGATTCATATTCCATTATTGATATCATGCTGTTAGGACACCAGCACCATAACCGATGATGCGTATGTTTCACATACACTTACTTGCCATCTCACACACATCTTCATCGGTAATTGCCATGTCACTACACAGTAGTATTATTGCATCAGGATATGACCCTTGTATGTGCATACTATTATTCCATGTTGCATGATATACTGTTATACTTGCATTTCATTTATATGTCACATACATCATGCTTCCTGATTATACGCATTGAGATATGTTGTTTCTATGATATTTCTGGATTTGGGAACCGTGGATATTTCCAAGAGATTATGTAAATGTTTTAAAAACCCGGTTGCCCTTGATATGATATTTCAGTGCGTCCACCATGTGTTTTCTCGGTGCTGAGAGTGACATGTGAAACCCGAATCGAGGAGGCGGATGAGACCGATTGCGGGTACATGGTGGACCCGGTGCGGTACCCTGGGGCAAGAAGATCACAGGAGATGGCGTTGAGCCTGTGCAGGGGAGCACTATCTACCCGTGATATTACCCGACGCGTCGGATATCCGGAGGATACCGTCGTGGTCATGAGATGGATGGTAGGGGCCGATCTGGACTGACGGCGCCCTAGATTTTGTGATTGAGACATTGAGATTTCGAGATATTGAGGTACAGAGATTGTGATACAGAGGTATCGAGATACTGAGACTTATGTTTTGTGCCGATGCTAGGCACTGTTTATGCTGATTTCATTTATGATACCTCATTTTAAAAATACAGAAATCTCACAAATTATGAAAGCAGTTTTTTTCAGTACATGCATTCTGTTTCATGCATTCATACATTATCCATATGATATATTGCCACATGATGCACTGACACAGACATATGGGATTACACTTGGGTTAGATATTTACACTAGCCATGGTTTTAGATTGCTGGTTATATATTGAGGATTATATATTATGATCGTATGACCTAGAATTGCGTCATACAAGCGATTTTCTGTTCGTAGATCTTTTTCTACTCACGAGTTGGAAACTCACCCCCGTTGTGCACCAGTTTCATGTTGGTGTTGCCGTTCAGGTTTCATTACGGCTTTGCGGGCATAGCTTCTTTCAGGTGACTTGCTAGTAGGTGGGTTATTTGTATCGTACCCATCATTATACATTGTATATTATATTCAGTTGTATCTAGAAGTTCCATCAACCAAACATGTATTTATTTGAGATAGAGACCGGTGATGTTTATTCTTTCGACCGTAGAGTCGCGCGTTATATTTCTATGGATTTCATGCTGGTTGGAGCTCCCTTTTCTGTTGTGATCCTCGCCTTTAGGCATTGTATATTATGTTGCTTCAGGTTGATTCACCTATGGTTTTTCCTACACTCTACTACTTCTTTTGGTTTGGATTTCTGGGCTTCGGCTTACTTATTTTACGGACGCCATGAGACGTTCGTAACTTAAGTGCCGGTCATGTTCCGTAATTTCGGGTCGTGACAACTAGCTTGCTCTAACGTGTTTAAAACGTCGATGGAACGAAATTTCCGAAACTGCGATTCCATTTCATGAAGTTTCTGTCGAATTTTTTTTGTGGTCGAAAAATTATTTTGAGTGTTTAAGAAAATCAGGCAGGCTTTTTTAAGATCACTGTAGAAATTTGGTAGAGTAATCCCACAGGAGCGCCGCGGAACCGCGGCCGTACCCACGTTTTGGCCGCGGTTTCACCGCCGTTATGGGGATTCACTGCACCATTTTTCTTCAGGTGGTCTTTCTCTTGGAATTGTGGTTTCTGGAATATTTGTTTTTGGCCCAGATTATTTTGAGTGCAGCAGTTGTGCTTGGGGCCCACTTCGGGAAATTTTTTCGATCGAAAATTTTAAATATGTTAGTTCATAGTGCTTACTTTATATCTGTGACCGTGAATGTCATTTGATCGGTAAATCTTGTCTAATTGCTATAGCTCTTTTAGACGGATTTGCGAACGTGACATTCACGTTGATGTTCTGTGTTGTGCTGTGATGTTGCGGATTTGTCGTAGTGGATAGCTTGGTGCAATGTTAGTGCAGTTTGGTATTATTTGTACATTTGATATTGTGGGGCGAGCGTCCGACATGTGGACTGCCGTCACTGCATGTTTGTATATTATTCTTTTGGGGCAAGACCGGGCTGAGGTCGATGTACCCGTTGTAAATATTTTACTTTCTGTACTAGGATTACCCCGCGGTGCGGTGCATGGATAGACGGGTTCTAGAGGGTAATGGGCCCGCATCTCATGGTTTTGAGAAGGAGGGGGCTTCACTCTAGAATTTGCGGGCTATTCGCCGCACTCGTAGGGGGTACAGGTTGACCCAAGGAGGGGTGCTCAAGTTACCGGATTCCGTGAAGTGCTGGGTGGTCCATTCATTTTGCTGTAGGGGGCTGCCTCGCATCAGGTTTTGGAGGGTAACATGCCGCGCCCGTAGGGGTCTAGTATTTCATTGCACAGGCTATCCACATGACCAGGGGAACGTCGGGTTTCAGTAGCGGCTCTATGAAACCCGAGGATCCCAAATTATCTGTATTGTTCTATGATGCTTATTACATTTTTGTGATGTTGCATTTATCACGCCTTGAGCGATTATTATATATTGATATATATACTAGTAGATGTTGTATATGTTTTACACCCGCGCTAGTCCAGTCCCCGCTCTGTCGTTAGTTAAGTAACCTAACGGGTGATGACGGGACCCAGTGGCGAATGCGGATGGCATATACGTACATCATATTTTCGTTCTTTTGTGGTGTGATTAATTGATGGGACTGCATTGATTCAGATCAATGCAAGCTAAACGAACCTATTCTGATGTTGTTGGAACATTTTTCAAAAGGCTGTTATTGCAAGGACGTTTTCTTTTGTTTTGCACAGTGGTATTCGGTTATGAATATCCAGCACCTCAGTCGACGAGGCAAGGGCCGAGATCCCTTCACCGAGAGTGACCCCTTGGACAGAAGTATGCGTCAGGGTAATAACTTCACTATAGCCGATTGTCTTTTTGCTTTGCATCGTGGTATTCAGCTGGAATATCCTGCACCTCATTCTACGGGGAAAGAGCCAAGATCCCTTCATCGGGACTGACCTCGTTAGCAAATGTTTTCGCCACTATATTTTTATAAAAAGCTATCCGGTTCCTTCAACGATATCAAGTTCATTACATTAAAGGTTTTTAGCCAAAAACCATTCGTAGCCCTCCGTCATTTCAGACGGGTAGCCCTTAGTATTCATGCTATGTTTGTTGGCCTTCGTCATGGCATAGTGTATGGTAGCTATTTGTTACTTTTCTGCTGCATAGATAGATGTGTTGGTTTGGGACAGTCGTACTACTATTTTGGCCTTCGTCAAGGGTATGTGCGGATAGGTTCAAATTAACCTGGATAATGACGGGTAGAACTTAACATGTGACTTATGATTTGTTGGCCTTCGTCAAGGCCATAAGAGCATGGGGTAAAAATCACATCGGCAGTTTCTAAAGAAACTGAAACTTTCCAGATATGCGCATACCTTCTGGAGTGTGATAACGTGAGTGGATCCCATCATGTTATCATGCGATGATAGTTGGATCCCGATTCCCACCGATGAGTTGGTTTACTCCTCGGGTGATCCCGACTAATTCTTCTTTCAGGTTTGGAGGAGAATTTGAGGTTACAGTGAGAGGTTTCCTAATTAGATAAATTGATAACCATTCTGATCTAGGTTAGAGTGCACGCGGAGTGTTTCTTTTCTCTCTCTCTTTGGCAGCGACCATGATCCGACCCTTGACTATGACTCAGTGAACAAGTTAACCGAACTTTCTTAAAACACTGGCGTTTGGATTGTCTGATTTGCATACCTCATTGCCACTCCTGCTTTTACCCTTTTTCTCCGGAACATTTCGTATCTGTAACATTTCGAAATGATAAAAATATTATTTTTGGGAAATTTATAATTTAATATTATTTTATTGAATATTTTAATAATTCGGTATAATTAAATACAAATAAATGGGGAAAAATTTTGGAAAATTCTAAAATAGGGTAAATTAGAGAATTATGCCATTTCTAAGTTTAATTGATTAGTTATATGCTAATTTAGTGTTAATCGCGATTAAAAATCGCTAATCGGTTTTTTAGTAATTTTGTTCAAAACATGCACATATCTTTTATTTTCCTACACTTGTGCATTTTCTACCATGGTTTCTCATTTGGGTTTACTATTTGAATGAGACGGAATTTAGAGAAAAGAAAAAGAAAAGAAATGGAAAGGGGTTTATATTAAAGAATTTAGTAGTTGGTGAGAGAGAGAGAGGGGAATGGGCTTCTTTGACTAAAGACTTAGCCATTTCCTCTTCAACCTTCACTCATTTTTCTCCCTCTCCCTCTTGTTGCTGCTGCTACTCCTGCTCCTCACCTCCCTCCCCTCTTCAACTTCTCAAATCACTTCTAAAACAACTCCAAAACCCCACTCTCATTTCATTAAAAGTGTGCACAAGCTCAAGATCTACACATTGGACCAAGGAAGCAAGGATTTTGGCCACTAGGAGCAACTCAAGAAAAATCTTGAGTTGCCAAATAAGATATTTTCTGGACTATTAGCTTAGTTTTAGCATTACTTATACCCCCATGTTTAGATTGAACCGATAATGTTTGATATTGTGGAGTTAAGGAAAAACCTAGTTAGGGTTTGAGGAAATTATAGGTTGTAATGTGAAATTGAGTTCAGTAGAGGCTACACCAATACCCTAGTGCAAGAATTGAGACCCTAACCTGAGACTTAAGGCCCGAAATACGGATTTAGAAACCGATATCGGAAAGCTTGTGGAATCTGTGAAGGTTATATGAGATCTGCTATCACCCGAGACATCCTAAAATAAAATTGATTGGACAGTGAGATGTGCAGGCACCTAGGAAGCTAACCCCAAGACCCTATCCCCTAACACCTAGACCCGGCCGCAGATTTATCCTGTTTAGCCGCAATTTGCAGCAGACCTACCCCATTTTGGTTCGTCTTGGTTTTGGTGTTCCCTCGTCAGTAGATTAGGCCCCTGGTATGTGTAGATTTGTTTAGTTTGACCTAGGGTGAAATCTGGATCCTATTTCTTTAGTTGCTGTTTTGGATTCGTGTTTCCGTATTCCGTATTTTTAGTTCTGAAATTGTGTATTGTGATTTACCTCGACTATTTGGCGTTTATACGACGATATCGAGGATTTGTTGATGGTTTTGAAGGCGTGCCCATAGGTTCTAACCTATAGGCCCCTTATCGTATCGTTTTGGGTTTCGTGTGCCGTTTTAGCTTTGATTTGGTTTTAATACGCATTTACGATACTATGACGTGTAGGTGCCCCATGAAGACTTCGGGACGACAAGTAAAGCGCGTGGAGACGTCGACAAATGAAGATGCAAGTTGAGTAGATTATATCTACTAGGGGAAGTCGGGTGGATGGCGTATAGCACCCCCGCAGTCCGTAGTTGGTATACTATATATTATGCTTGATAGTTATAGTGTGTCATGGATATGGTGTTAGGTGTATTATGGATAGCTTAGGGTTAGAAGTAAACTAGTATAGTTCATAGTCGCGAACCCTAGAATAGGGTTACACCCATACGTGCACCCTTGCATATTCACTATACTTACATTGTGTTGATGATATTGGATGACATTGAAGATGAGTCGATGATTTTGGGCATTGTGCCGTGAGATCGGTGATGTGATGTGATTCGTACTTGCGATACGACATGTGATCTTAGCGGGCCGTTGGGCATGTGTTTAACCCCCGCTTCCATACTTATATAGATGGTATTGATTTGTAATAGACTTAGATCTGTACCCTAGATATAATGATATGATGATAATGATACCTGATATTTTATGAGAGGAATGTGATACTGACCCGTACCTAGCTATTGGGATGCCGTACGACGATTTACCGTACGAGATTTATATTGCTGATAGATCCGCACTCTTGACTTGAGGATGTCATATGATATGTTGTATCGTACGCGATACTATTGAGGCGGGATCTCGACTATTATATCTATATATCGACTCAGATTTAGGTGGTTTCCATACCCCTCCCGATTGACTTGATACTTAGATCTGTAGTTCGCATAGTAGATGTCAGACTAGACCCGAGTCATTCTTATTTCAAATGGCATAACTGCATGACATATACATATGGGTGTAGATTCTTTACTGTTACGTTGATTATTCTATTTCCGCATATTCATACTATTCACATTGCTTTGCATATGTTTATTGCTATATTACTATCATGTTGCTAGGGCACCAGCACCATTATCGATGTTACGTATGTTCCACGTACACTTGCTTGCCGGCTCACACACTTCATCATCGATAATTGCCATGTCACTACACAGTAGCATTATTGCATCAGGATATGACCTTGTATGTGCATACTATTATTTCCATGTTGCATGATATACTGTTATACTTGCATGTCATTATATGTCACATACCCATACTTGTACACATACATCATACATTGATATCTTCATACTTGCTTAGATTACGCATTCAGATATGTTGTTTCCATGTTAATTCTGGATTTGGGGAACCGTGGATATTTCAAAAGAGAATAGTTAATTATTTAAAAACCCGGTTTCCCTTGATATGATATTTCGGTGCGTCCACCATGTGTTTTCTCGGTGATAGAGTGATATATGTGAACCCGAATCGAGGAGTTGGATGAGGCCGATTACGGGTACATGGTGGACCCGGTATGGTACCCCGGGGCGAGAAAGGTTTCGCTGTGTAGTAGACGGTGAGCCTGGCAGAGGGACTACTACCTACCGGTGATTGGTTGGACCTGGCGGTTATCCAGAGGATACTGACCAGAGTCGATAGATGGATATGGGCGTACTGACGGGGCCGAGGGCCGATTCCGCAGACATAGCCCATGGGCTGATCCGGACTGACGGAGCCCGATAGATGAGGATTTACGTGTCGATGCTAGGAACGGGTTTCATGATGTTTTCCATGATTTGATTATATCCTCACATTTACATGCATGATGCTTCTTGTCATTGGGTGACGAGTGGACGGGTTCCACGTTTATACAGACTTAATCACATACAGACTGGATTTACATTGATCATACTTCATGCAGACATACCTTATACTGATGACATGTTATTATCTGAGGCACTGGCACGAGTACTTGGCACTACCTACATGATTAGATGTTACATTGCCACTTTATAATGCTTCAGACTTACTCTTGAGGGTTTTATTATTATACTGATTGTTTGACCTAGGATTATGCCTTACATTTGATTTCTTCTTGTAGATTTTTTCTATTCACGAGTTGGCAACTCACCCACGTTGTGCCACAGTTCTTGCAGGGTTTGCCGTACAGGTTCCATAGCGGCATTTCTGGCACTGCTTTCCTTTCCTGGTGATTTGCTTGGTAGGTGGGTTCTTTGTATCAGAACCGCCGTTGTACATGTATTATTCATTGTATCTAGAAATTCCATCAACCAAAAACATGTATATTGTTTCAGACTCAGACACTAGTGATGTATTATTTCGACCTTAGAGTCGCGATTAGTAGTGTTACAGTTTTCATGCTTATCTGGGTTCCCTTTTGAAATTTGATCCTCGCCATTCGGCGTTGTATAGTATATTGCTTGTATGTTCATTTATCCTTAAAATGGTTTTAGATTTCTGGGCTTTTGGCTTACTTGGATCAGATGGAGTCCTATAGACTGCATATGGTTCAAGGGCCAGTCACGTGCTCTTTCGGGTCGTGACAAAGTTGGTATCAGAGCGCTAGGTTAACCTTGGTTCGAGTCTAAGTTTGACTATGTGGTGCCTAGGGCGTCTATATATATACGGAACTTAGGCTTGACCTTACGGAACTTAGACTTAGTCGAGTGAGTATTAGACCCGAACTTTTGTCGCGTAGGATGACCCTTGGTTGATGGAATAGGTGACTAAAGTAGAGTGACGTACCGTGGGTATGTTCCGCGGCATACTAACGACACGCCACTCCTTTTAAGGAACCTTAGGATGTACATATTTTCGAGATCAGTGATTCTCTTCATATCCATGACAATACATCCATTTGAGATCCTCGATTCTATTAGTTTCATGATCATACCTTTATTGATGCTGTTCCTTTTTATAATCATGCATCAACTCTGGATCTGTTGTTCTCTTTCTTGCCATTGATCTGCTCTCTTCGATACTCGATTGAGGTTCCTGTCGCCATGTTGAGCACAGTTTGGGCTGCTGCTAGGGTTACGGTCAGTGCGAGCTCGTCTGGTACGAGGGCCGACCATTGTGTTTTCTGGTGACATGGGAACGTCTCGAGTTAGTATTGGTGAGTATGACCTCTAGTGGAGGCGAGTGCTTGGTCTTGCACCGGATGATCGGGCCATTGTTAGAGCTGCCAGTTGAGAGAGGACTGTTGATGTACAGCATACCTCAGAGATTATGATGTCGCCTACCGTGCAGACAGATGGACCAGCTATTGCTGAGATTCATAGGATGTCGCTTCCGGAGCTTACGAGCTGAGATCGCCGGAGCTTCCAGACAGATATGAGACAGATGATAGCTAGTCTACCCGATTTGAGAGACGAAGGTGATTCTTCCGATTTATGCGCCAGAGCAGGCCCAGTTGAGTTGAAGATTTCCAGTGCGGAGAGTTTCACTCAGATCTAGAGCAGACCGATTTAGAGATGACCGCCAATGTATTGCCTTTCCTGGAGGATTGAGACGCTGTTCATTGTACAGACGAATGAGCCAGTTGTTGCTACAAATGATGAGATATCGCCCATATGATTGGAGCTACTGCAGCATGAGTATATACTTAGAGATATGATGGACGGTCGCTAGTCACCGAGGGTGGATGACTAGGGCGTGAGATTCGTTCGCTTACCGATGCGAGGTCATCAGATAGGTTGATTCCAGCTAGAGACGACTTCACGCGGAGGCGTTGAGAATCGACAGAGACGATCGAATGTCAGAAATCTGCTATTCCAAGTTTAAAGTATTCAGAAAGACATGCAGGCAATTCTATGGACCCTCTAGAAGAATGAAACCCTAACTCGACATAATGACCGTGTGAAAGCCCTTGAACCTTAGGGTTTGCGGCAGTTCTGCGGTGCCATTAGTGAGGCTTGGGTTTGCCCTTCTACGGCTGGATCATTGATGTTGTGGTATGTACTCGATGATGTTAAACTGTACCCAAGATGTTGAGCTCTTAGGGGATTATGAGGTTTTGACGAATCGATCGAATGGTTCGACTTCCTTCGGATGCTAGGTGGTGAGATGCATTTCTTGGGAGATTCCAGATTAGAGGATAGCCGTTGGAGCGCAGTCCTTGCAGCCACGATGAGACGAGTCCGAAGAAGTCGACATTGAAACAGAGTGAAGTAAAGAGTTCGCAAGAGATTTCGATGAGACGACGTCTCACTCCGCTGACATCAGAGATGCGATACGCACGCAGAGGCGTTGTATATGGATATATCTTCCAGAAAGAGGCGCGATAAGTATGCAGCCGTTCCGGAATAAAAATTAGCATCAGCAATGGATGATGACTTCCGGGCAATCTGGCAGGAATGAGATTTGAGAGAGAGACATCGACAGGACCTTTCTGGAATATGATACGAGAAGACCTAGACCCAGGAGTGGTCATATTGCGCAGACCCAGCAGTCCAGAGTTCGGCATCGTCGACGAGGTAGTTGACCAGGTTCGGATAAATGACCTTACCCAGATGCGTTGTGAATTGATCAAGGACGGACGAGTATTGAGTATTCCTCCGATGGTTGGGACGCGTTCCCGAGGACCAGTTCGGACAGACATCTTCTATAGAATGATGAAGCTACAGAGTACACGCTTTCGAGTCCGTGCGAGAGACTTCGGATTGATCATGGCCGAGAACAGTGCAGTGCGTAGATAGCATGGCGTGACGTCATAGTGGACGACGATAGAGACAAGTGGAACCAGAGGTTCATGCGAGACGCTGACGAGCTGTCATTACTTTCCGTCGAGACTAGAGACCTGATATGCTTACAGAGGCGTTGGGATGCGACCAATTTCCGAGAAAATGATGTGCTGAGGACACAGATGTCCATCGAGTGAGAAGAGATTATGCAAGAGAGCCAGCCTTCGTACAGTTCGGCATAGGCAAGATCGGAAGAGACCTTGAGCAGGATTCCTTCCAGGACATTGCTGCAATGATGTTTTCACCCAGGATCAGATGTGTGATGTGCATTCAGAGAGCCAGAGGCCGACGCCAGTGACATGCTTCTTTATGAGTGGTCGTGAGGATAGACCGAGAGATGACCAGATAAGTGCCAGAATGGAATCGTCCCCGTTAGCACACCTGACAGGGCCGATGGGCCGATCGATTGTGAGATTGGTAATCCACAAAGAAGATAAGGACCCAGAGACAGAGGACGCCAGACCGTGAGTAAGGGACAAGTAGATATCTTTCTCTGCTAGCATTAGATGCACTGACACCTTCTCGACTTTGAAGGAGGGACTACCGACGACGGTATTGACGATTGGTGATTTTGTGATTCGATTATCACGTATCCGACAACTTGGATTTTGACTGAATATTTTTCTAGTTGGGGGTTTAAATTTAAATTTGGGGACCGAATTTATTTAAGGGGAGTAGATTGTAACATTTCGAAATAATAAAAATATTATTTTTGGGAAATTTATAATTTAATATTATTTTATTGAATATTTTAATAATTCGGTATAATTAAATACAAATAAATGGGGAAAATTTTTGGAAAATTCTAAAATAGGGTAAATTAGAGAATTATGCCATTTCTAAGTTTAATTGATTAGTTATACGCTAATTTAGTGCTAATCGCGATTAAAATTCGCTAATCGGTTTTTTAGTAATTTTGTGCAAAACATGCACATATCTTTTATTTTCCTAAACTTGTGCATTTTCTACCATGGTTTTGTAGGGTTCATAGGCACACTAATGAAGTCACACAAGTGATCAAACATGCTCAATTCAAAAATTTCCTTGTGCCTACAAACCCTAATACGGATCGTTAACTAGAAAACAAGGCGATGCAAGCAAGTAAACGAATTTATAGCTAAAGGTAAGGGGCTACAACCTTTGTAGATCCGGTCCTCTACCTCCATAGCTCCGTCATGAATTCCCCTCGCTGTCCATATTGGATCCCGGACTCTAGCATCGGCTTCATCGGAGAAATAGGCTGGCTAGGTCGTCGACTTCGATGCCGAAGATGATCTACGTCGAGGTATCACAAGATCAAGCTCTCACTTCACCAAGTCATGAAACTTGTGAAAAAAACACCCTATACTACTTGGCAAGTGGTAGAGGATGAAGAAATAGGAAGTGGGTTCACTTTGGATTTGGATTTCTCACTTGGAATCAACACTTGATAAATTTCAAGAATGCTTTTCTTTCTTCATCAAGAAGAAGAAGAAGAAAAGAATGGAAAATGAATTAATTCTAATTGAATAATCAAGTGATGGTTATCATAATGTAACCATGGTAAAGTGTAGAGAATAAACTAGGGTTAGGTGAATGGTTAGGTTTAGTGGTAAAAACAAAATGGAAGACTTTTCAAAGATGCTTCGAAGCTTCAAGAAGCTTTTAGCAATGAACAAATAAATCCACCATTTTATTTTGCCAAAAAATGATTAAATAAATAAACAAATAAATAAAATCAAAACCCTAACCATTACTCAACCATGTTTAATAATACACTTAACCAAGTTAGCATGTATCATCAAACATGATACAATCATGTGCACAAAAGTATATCACAAATACAACTAGTGTATTTCATGTGAGAAAATCCATTCAAAGTGAACAAATACTAGTTAATGCAAAATAATATATCAAATATACAATTATGCATTAAATCATTAAATCAATAATCGATTTAACGATCTGGTCATATCGCATATAACCGACTAGTATCCTATGTATCGGCTTATCGAATCAATCTTCGATTCGATAACTAGGTTATATCGCATACAACCAATCGATACATTCATAGCGAGAATGGAATGCAGTATCACATACACGCATTATTCTCGGTCCCGCACATATCTCATTTGCGCTCCTATTTCGTTTCGCTTGAGCCAGGAAACCTCTGTGTAGGACTCTAAAGACTCGTCAATACGCCGGCAGCAGATGATTATCATATCAAGCACCTACAAGTCGCAAGCGGTCTGCTAAACGTAACGGCCACCCGGGTATTGAGCGATCAGAAGATCGACGAGCAAGCCCGCTCACACTCCTGTGAATCCAACCAGTAACACTTACCGTACAGTC
This sequence comes from Agapanthus africanus, assembly GCA_030015575.1. Classification (NCBI taxonomy): domain Eukaryota; kingdom Viridiplantae; phylum Streptophyta; class Magnoliopsida; order Asparagales; family Amaryllidaceae; genus Agapanthus; species Agapanthus africanus. The sequence goes on along the minus strand of JASDDO010000012.1, from coordinate 289,030,709 downwards.
CGGTCTGTTCGTCTGATATGTCGCATATCTCGTCTAGGGGTGGTAAACGTCAGACCCCAGTAGCTTGGTAAGTCATGCCGACGTAAGGTCCACAACATTCATGAAACTACTGATAACTCTTACCAGTATATCACTGCAACCCTGGCCAGGGATATCCTGTTATGGCCAGTCGAGCATAGAGCAACATCCACCCCCAATACCGGGAGAGACGAATCCCCTCCTATCGCTCATTGCCTCCATGTGAATCGGGACTATACCCAAAAACCACCTGTTTGCACGACTAATTATAGCCGTGGTAGGGTGGAAATCAAAGCACAGTAGGAGACACACAAGACTCTATGACGATCTCGGGTCAACAGACTAAGCTGTACCAGTGTCACCAGAGAACTGCCATCTGACGTGAGGTATAATACCATCTGGGAGTTCTCGGCGATTCCGTTCAGTGTACCCAGTCTCCACTGAGCACCCGCATACTATCTCTGATGTCAAACACCAATGGATATGGGATCATCTATCGCCCATCACATGGGTCGAGAAGATATACGCTAGTCTACTCTGGAATATCGATGCCCCGTCTCGATATTCCCACGACTAGGAACAATGAAGGATGTACTCATGGACTACCCAGGCCCCACTAGTATGATCTTCATCATAGTCCTGGAAGTCGAGTACACATCCTAAGGGCTTTATCAACATGTAATCAGAGAGACAGAAATTATACATGTTAACATAAAGTGCAACCAGATAGCGTACTATCATGTCGAGCAAGAAAGTCCTACCTATATATGTCCCAGCATCCACTACAATATACATCCTATGTACAGTAATGGCCTCTAGGGCATACATATAACTAACAATCTCCCACTTGCACTAGGGCCATCTGTAGCAGTGGTTGCAGTATCTAATACTCAACCATCCCATATGAGTCTCTCTCTGGGAAAAGGCCTTCGTGAGTGGATCCGCCGTGTTGTCCTCTGAGTCTACTCTCCTAACCTCGATCACCCTGGAGATGAACTATCTCCATGATCAGGTGATGCTGCCTCAGAATATGTCTGGGTCACTGATGGGATCATGGTTCCTTGGCCAAAGCCACACTTCCATTGTCATACAACGGTAGGAACCTAGTTCATCTTATGAACCAATATACACCCAAACTTCCTCTTTGGGAGTATCTTTAATAGCGATGTTACCAGCCTTTATCGTCTAGTTTGCCACGGTATCTTGCTTGGAACTCTTCCAACATACCGTCCCTCCACTGAGGGTAAAGACAAAGCCTGCGACTGACATTTAGTCGTACTTATCACCCTGGAACGTTTCCAGTGATTCTCCCCAGGATCAACTGATACTATCTCACTATATTTAGTGAGAATCCTAACATCCATTTAGATCTATCTCATAGATCCAAATCCCAGGATTTAGGAGGTATCATTTTGATCCTATATGGAGAATCTATGTGATAAGAGGAGATCGACCGATCGTAGCATAGGAAACTCCTTTCCTATCAAGAGTATGTCATCCACGTACTCTACGAGGATCATTACCATACTCCATACTACCCTTTGTACATACAAGGTTCATCTACCATTTTGATGAAGTCAAACTCATTGACTACCACATCAAAACAGATGTTCCAACTCCGTGATGCCTTCTTTATCCTGTAAAGCAACTTGCACATGTTTCCGCTGCTCCCACTGTTTACGAAGCCCTCTGGCTGTGTACTTAGAGACTTTCTATTCTAAATCAGTATTTAGAAAAGCAGTCATGACACCCAACCACCAGATATCGCAGTCATGGTAAGTAGCAATGGTAAGTAGGATCTGGATGGACTTAAGTATAGTCCCTGGAAAAGGTTTCATCATTTTCCACTCTTGGTCGATGACGAAAACCTTTAACAAGTCTAGCTTTGAAAGTCTCAACTTTTCCATCTACTCCAAGTAATCTTCTCAAGATATACTTGCTCCTGATGGGGATTTAACCCTTCAGATATCGCAACCAAAGTCTATACTTTGTTGGTGTATATGGATTCCATCTCAGATCGCTAAGCATCCAGCCATTCTTACAGAGTCCCTACTCTCGATGGCCTGCTCGATACTAGATGGGTCATCATCTCATGATGCATTCCTCGCTCCCACTGTCATCGAAAAACCGAAGTATCTCTTAAGCGGATGAGGAACTCTGCTAGTTCGGTGGAGAGGCTGAGGTTCGTTGGGGACTATTGAATCCTTTGGTTCTGTCAAATCATCAGTTGCAGTTTTGTATAGCTGGAACATTTCCAGTTCTACAGAACTGTCCTTGCCTCGATCTTGTCCGGATTTTGCTTTTGACATAGGCCGGACGATCCTAAATCTTAACTTACTTAAGAGATAGGCTCTGCCCATACCATATCTTATATGGAGTGGTAGGCAGTGTGATTCGAACCAAATTCAATAGGTATGCAACTTCTCAAGTGCACAACCCCAAAAGGAAATAGGTAACTCAGTAATACTCATCATAGAGCACACCATATCTAATATTGTGTGATTGCTCCGCCCCGATACACCATTGTGATGTGGTGTATTCAGAGGAGTAATACTGAGAGAGAATCTCATTTTCTTTTAGAATAGTCCAGGAATGCCATGCACAAATATTCTCCTCCCTGATCTTATCATAGGACATAATACTTATATCCGTATTTTGGTTCTCTACTTCCAACTTATATTCTGTGAATACCTCAAAAGGTTCGGACTCATGTTTCAACAGAAACATATGACTGAATCTGGAGAGATTATCAGAGAATATAATGAAGTACAAAGAACCGGTCCTGGCATATGTAGACAGGAGACCTTACATACATCATCATGTATCAGTCCCAAGAGTTTACTAACTCTTTCTCTGTTTCCAATAAACAGAGCTATGGTCATCTAATCTTTGTGACATGACTGGCAAGTTTCACAAGATATAAATTCAAACTGATTTAAATATGCATCTAAAATGTAACTTCAGCCAGTCGGGTCGCATTGATGTGACCTAGTCTACAATGCCTCAAGAAGGATCTGTTCATTTCTGAACTCTTCCTCTTATATGTGTTCTGTATACTAGGAACTGTAGTTTGATTTAGAACGTCAATGCTTTTAGATAACGTGCCTGAATCGATCAACTTTTGATATAGGAAATTTTCAAAACATTATCCATCAATACAAAATTATATCATTTCTTTAATAAATAAAGAGATTGATATGATTTTGTATATCAGGTTCGGTATCTAATAGCATTTGTTCAGAATCAATGTATTGGTAATACAGGGTGACAGTGACCAACAGACTTGGCTGCAACACATGCCCCGTTTTCTGTCTCATGAAACTTATCACCCGTTCTCAGTTTTTTCTACCTTTTTGTAGCTCTATGTAACAGATTACATATCTGGTACCCTGATCTGCTATCAAATACCCTGGATGCAGAGGATACTGAGAAACAGTTCTGTGTAACGAACATACCCGAAGAAGATGCATCATATGCACTTTCTTGGTTTGGGCGGCATAGGAATTCTGGTATTCCCCTATCTCCTGCTCTGTCTTATAACGATTATAAGTGGGAGCGGGATCAACGTTCCCCAACTCAGTATAACAAGCGGGTTCGATCAATACATCCATATTATTATCTTGATTAAGGCGTGATATGGTCGCTACCTGGAGAGAGAGAGAAGAAAACACTCTGCGTGCGCTCTTGCAAGATCAGATTGGTTATTTATTTTATCTAATCAGGATGGCTCCCACTGTTTTTTATCAAATCTTCCTTCAAACCTTAAAAGGAAAGACTAGCCGGGATTAATTACACTCTACAAGTTCGCCAATCTTTCAGCCAGGCCAGTATCGGTACTTTGAGGGAGGTTCCCCGTGCTTTCGCATGGACCTAATAACAGTAAACCTCGTTTTCCCAGAGGCGTAACCCCGTTGACACCTTTCTAGACACCTACTTGATCGGCTAATTGCAAAGTGCAAAACTCTCCCAGGAGTAACAATTACTCACAGTGGGTATCGGGATCCAACTATCACATAGAAGGTATGCAATCTCATTGCAAATTTCAACACTTGAAACTCCCGATAAAGATTTTACCCTTAGCACTTATGACCTTAACTAAGGTCAACAAATCATAAGTACTAGTCAAGTTCTACCTGTCATTTCGTGATTGATTAGACCCACCCACATGACCCTTAACTAAGGTCAACAAAGTCACGCGACTGTCCTAACTAATCGCATCATATGCGGTGTAGGAAGACATCACTTAGCTACCGTACACTGTGCCTTGACTATGGTCAACAAACACAGCACGAATACTAAGTACTCTACTTCCTAAAATGACGGAGGGTTGCGAATGGTTTTTATGAAAACCTTTAACGCTTTGAACTTGATCTCGTTGCGGAATCAAATGGTTTTTAAATGGATTGTTTTTGAAGCTTTTTCTAGTTTTGCTAAAGGGGTCACTCCCGGTGAAGGGATCGTCGGCCCTTTCCTCGTCGAATGAGGTGCGGGATATATCATATATATCACTGTGCAAAGCAGAAACTATAGAAGCAATCAAAAGACAAACCGAGTGTATAGCATCTGCCAGTTATTGCTAAAGGAGTCACTCCCGGTGAAGGGATCTCGGTCCTTTCCTCATCGAATAAGGTGCAGGATGTTCTACAATGAACACCGCGATGCAAAGCAAGAACTGTAGCTACCAGTTTTATTTTGAAATTCGATTCCAAAACATCAATTAGGTTTCTTTTCTTTCATTAATCTCATTAATGAATATCCCATCATTTAAGTCCACCTGAACATCACAGATAAATATAACGTACGCTTATGCCATCCGCATTCGCCTCGATGTCCCGTCTGCACCGTTAGGTTAGGTAACTAATGCCAGAACGAGGCAGGGCTAGCGCGGGTGTAAAACATAAGCAACGTCTATATAATATATCATATATACTATATACTATCCATCTGAACAAATCACATGATCACATCACAGATAACGCAGCAGAAGAATCATATGAAACATTGGATATACTAGGACGTCCGTGTTTTTAATACGAGCCAGTATAAAACACGGATTCCACGGTCGTGATGAATAGCCAATCCCATACCCCTAGACCCCTACGAGAGCGGCAAGCAACCCTACCAATTCTAGGGTTAGGAGACCCGAACTCGACTCCTCGAGATGGTCTCCAACTGGACCCCAGAACCCGGTTACTTGTGCTCCCCTCCTTGGGTCTATCCTAATGCGGAAAAGTAAATAATATACAAAAGGTGACATCTTCCGCAATCTGGAAGTGCACCAATAAAAGAATATTACATACAAGTTTTTACATGAATGAAAATGGAAAAACACTCATCTCACATAAAAACCCACGGCTATTCAACCACGACGATCCAATATAACATATCCAGCAACTCATAACATCACATGTCATCAACGTAAGTAAATATGCGCATCCCAATTGTCGTTGACATATAGCGACGAAACCGGCGATATCACATATTACACTTACGGTCACGGAAAAGAAAATGTAAAACTACAACAGTTGGAATCCGCAACCTCTTAAGACATCGCATGCCTAATCAAATGAAATGCTTAGACATCGCATGCCTAACAATTATAAACCCCGCATTTTAGTCTCATTATCGAAAACACTTTTCAATATCATGTCGGGCAATTCAACAGGATTCCCGACATTCTGATCGAATGCTCGTCGCAAACTTTAGTATGCGGCCGCACCTCCGATACCGTCGACGAAGTGCACCAAGGCGGAACACCGCTGCTGCGAGCACCCGGACGGATTCTTTCGGCGACGGGGTTCTCCTACAGTCACTTGGTCGGGGCTATGGAGTGAGGCTGTCTATTAAGTTTACCCGGCGAGTATCCGCGTACGCTTCCCGATTGCGACGGACTTTTGATCACATCAAAATTCCGTGGCAACCGATCAAGTGAGACTAAACTGCTATGTTTATAACATTCATATTAGTTATCTCATAACTATTTGTGAATTCCAATTATTGTATCACATTCCGGATAAATAGAAAAATGTTAAACTTTCCGATCGAACAATCGAACACCCAAGTTTTCCCGATACAGCTCAGCACATGAAATAAGTCTAAAAACATTCAGTTCATGCCTCAGTACCAACGGTCCAGCCGTAGAAGGGTTAAGCCAACGCCTCACATGTGGCACGTCGTACTGCCCCAAACCCGAAGGTTCAAAGGGCAGTTCAAGACGGTCACATAATCGAGTTAAGGTTTGTTGTCTTCTAGAGGGACCATCGCGTTACTTGCACTACTTAGAACGTGATTAAACTACAGAAATATCCAACAATTGGAAATTTCCCGGCAGGGGAAAAAGTGGGTATTTATATCCGGCCGAACTTTTTAACATATTCTAAAATTACCGGGAAAAACACACAGACAAAATTAGACAATCCGATCGAAACACCGAGTCCCCAATACAACCCAGAAAACTCAACTCTTGAGTTCAGATTAAAAATTCCCAGGAAAACCAGCACTGCAAAATATGAATTAATGTGCAAAATTCAATGCAAGATAAGACAAAACGGCCGCGGAACCGCCGCATGAGCCATGCTCGTGCCGCGGAACCGCGGCGGTTTGATGGAAATAGGGAATCGAATTTTACAGTAACTGTTAGATATTCCTGCTGATTTTTCTACATATTTTTAATTCTCAAAAATCCACAAATTTCAAAAATGTATAGAGAGCATGTTTTGAATTAGGGTTTCGGCTCGATCGGACTTCTAATTCCGTCTACGCATCGCCTAAGGCTCTAGCTAGGCTCTGATACCACTGTAGGGTTTATAGGCACACTAATGAAGTCACACAAGTGATCAAACATGCTCAATTCAAAAATTTCCTTGTGCCTACAAACCCTAATACGGATCGTTAACTAGAAAACAAGGCGATGCAAGCAAGTAAACGAATTTATAGCTAAAGGGAAGGGGCTACAACCTTTGTAGATCCGGTCCTGTTTACCCCAATCAGAGCAAAGCTCTGTTCAAATTCCAAGATGGAAAAAAAAAGCAATGCTTATGTTCTTTCTCCAATCAGAGCAAAGCTCTTAAAAAAAAAAAAAACGCGCGCTGCGCGACACGTGTCAGCGCGACACGTGTCAGCGCAGCTCAACTGCGCTGCGCGACAAAAAAAAAAAAACAAAAAAACTCGCGACACGTGTCAGCACAGCGCGACACGTGTTACGCGCTGGGGCACTGCGCTAAACAGAATTAAAAGATTTAAGAAATCTTTTCTATTCTTGTTAAAACAAGAAGATTTTCTTCTGCAAAGCAGAAGCCCTTGGATCAAAGATCCAACGGTGGGGAAAATTCCCAAATCACGCAGAGAAAGATTTCTTTAACAAATTTAACTAATTTATGGGCACTATAAAAAGGACCCCAGACCTCAATTAAAAAGGAGGAACATTTTTCTAAAAGAAAAGAGAGAGAGAGAGAACTCTGAGAAACTTCTCAAGAATAAAAAAGATAAAAACCTTTAGAAAAAGAGAAAGTTCTCTTATGAACAGATCATAGATCTAAAAAACAAGATCAATGATCTTTAATAAAAATAAAATAAAATAAAATAGTGCTTTGCACTTTTATGAACCTTTGGTTCTCTGAGATAAGAAAAACAAGAAAAACTTGTTTTTTCTTAGAAATAAATCAAATAGTGCTTTGCACTTGTTTTATGAACCATCGGTTCTTGAAACTAAAAGGTTTTTAAATTAATAGTGCTTTGCACTTCTTATGAACCACTGGTTCTCTAAAACAAGAAAAACAGAAATATAGTGCTTTGCACTTTTATGAACCTTTGGTTCTTGAAATAAACAAACTTGTTTTTCTTTGATCTAAATTAGATCAAGAAGTCAAATAGTGCTTTGCACTTCTTTTATGAACCATTAGTTCTTGAATCTAAAAGATTCTAAAATTAATAGTGCTTTGCACTTACAAATCTGCACTGTTGTGCTCTCTGATTGGCGCAAAGCGCTTGACAAATGCAATGCATTTTCTAAAGGGGCAGGCCCAAACCAAAAAGACCTAGTAGGCCTAATTAAATTGCAAGGCAATAAATGGGCAGAGCTCAAATAAATTGACGATTTGCATCCTTTATACAAGGGCAGAGCCCAAATAAAATTGATGTCTTGCATCATTCCTAAAAGGGCAGAGCCCCAAACAAATTGATGCTCTGCATCCTTTCTGGGCAAGGCCCAAATAAAAATAAAAAAAGAAATGCAATGCAAAAGCAAATAAAATGTTGAACATTTCAACTGGACTTAGCCCAATTTTGGCCATAAGTCCTTAAATTAAATTGACTGAGCAAAATTGCTCTTCTAAATCAATTTACATCCGGTTCGAGGGTACATCTCCGAACTCCTTTGACATCCGTCCTTGTAATTCCTCAACGACGTCAAAGAGGTGACGGGTCCCAACAACCACACACCCATATGGACTGCGGGGTCCTTAAACTCGTGGACCGAAACGTCCCTAAACAAATATCGGACCGAAACGTCCCTAAACTAAACATGGACCGAAACGTCCCTAAACTAATATCGGACCGAAACGTCCCTAAACTAAACATAGACCACCACGTCCCTAAACTGGAAACGGACCGAAACGTCCCTAAACTAATATCGGACCGAAACGTCCCTAAACTAAACATAGACCACCATGTCCCTAAACTGGCAATGGACCGAAACGTCCCTAAACTAATATTGGACCGAGACGTCCCTAAACTAAGAATGGACCACTACGTCCCTAAACTGGAACAATAGAGCCAATTGCTCTTTTGCCGGATCTAAACGGTCCCGTTTAAGTTGATCTCAGCCCCAAACACGGCTAACGTATCCTTAAACATTCAAACAGATTTCATAAACCCTAAGTCAACTGGCTTTGGTTCAAGGGTACATCTCTGAGCTCCTCTGACACCTATCGTTGTAATCCTTCAACGATGTTAGGGAGGTGATGAGTCCCGACGACCATAAATTAAATGAACCACCACGTCAGGTTGATCTTAGTCCAAAACAGGACTAACGTATCCTTGACGAACGTTTAAGTTGATCTTAGCCGCAACGCGACTAACGTATCCTTAAACTAAAAACACCAAACCCAAATCTAAGTAAATACGGATTTGGATTAATCCACGCCCTACGGGCGACGGCATTACTCAGTCCCCGTATACAATCCACGGGCAACCACAAACAAAACAAACATACACGACACGAAGTGAAATTCTGGAGTAGGAGAAAGTTGTTACCGCGATGCGGTAGCGTAATTAACTGCAGGGGCTTGCGCCTGCAGGGAAGAGCGTCCCCACAATCAAAAACCCCTCACCCTGAGGGGGAATCTGACGAAGTCTGCTACATCGGCCGCATCCGTCTAAACCTCCGATACGAGGTGCCATAAATCAACTTGGCATCTTCGGAGAGATAGACGGATAAAACCAAATAGCATCTGCCCCGAACCTCAGGCACAGGACGTCCTAACGTCTCGGTCGCCGTTCGGAGGGGAACAGATTCTGGCACGCCCGGTGGGACCTCTTCCTCTTTCCACTCCACACTTCGTGTGTCGTGTTCGCGAACAAATCGCGGTTTGCTGTGATTGCCTGTGGATTCAAGGTACTAAGATTTGGTGTCTTGCTCCGTGCAGAAAACAGAAGTTCAATGGCTTCGAACTGCATCGCCTGCAGCAACAACTCTCGCTCCGTCATTGCTGGAGGAGTGACTTATGGGCCCCAAGCGGCCTCCCTTTTCAAAATGCCGGTGGAGCAGATGGCTCAAGCCACCACTGGACTATTTTTTGGGACCATGCTCCCACCAATGAGCTTCAACGCCCCAATGACATTGCAAGAAGCTCCAAAGAAGTCGGTCTTCGATCGACTTACTACTGCCGCGACCCCTCTCAACGGGGCGTCCAACTCCACTGCTTCTGTTTTTAACGGACTAGGCCAGAGCTCTAACAGGCTCATGAAGAAGCCTGCCATACCAGAAGGCATTATCCCGAAGCGGATAGCCATTCCAACTCTCGTTCCTGGCAAAATCACCAAGGTTGCTTCCCATGTTCAGAAGTCCGCTTCTGACAAGTTGGCCGTCCCCGTTCAACAGACGTCGATCTTTAAAAGGCTGGTACCAGCATATTCTGACCAACACAGGGGGCATGAGGAGGTTACCCCTATAGCTGAAACAACTCCATCAGCACGACACGCTCGACGTCGCCACTGGCGTCGGGTAAGGAAGGCTGGGGGCAACTCCCCCTTTGGGATAACTCCGTCAGCTCCGATGGTGAGAATCGATACTGCTGTTCCAACCAAGAACAGCTTTGAACTGCTCAACAAGGTGCGCAGAAATTCTCCTACTGCGATGTTGAAACGAACTCCTTCACCTGTGGAGAATACTCCAGAGAAGAAGTTAGAGCAGCCCCCTCAACGGCTGTCCTCTAAAATTTACAAAGTCTGGCGACAGGTCCAAGAGTCGGTGATCGATCAAGAATGCCTCCGACGACAGAAAAAGATGAAGGTTCGGCAGGGGAAGGATTACTCTGTCAAACCACAAAAAGCAAAAGCTACTTGGGTGCCCACTACAACGGCTCTCTTAACTCCAACCACTCAAAAAAGGAGGCCACAAAAAGCCCCTGTGAACATGGCGAAGTATAAAAGCGCCGAACACAAACGTCCCAAGTCTGGGGGCATGGTGGTGCACACTGTTTATATGGCTACTGGAAAGGAGGAAAGCCGCACTTCTACGGGCCTCCGACCGCTCACCCGATCCGTGACGAAAGCCCTGGAGCAACAACAAAAGCTTCAGGAAATGATGACTACAATGGCTGCACTCACTGAGCCAAAAGAAAGCTCTGAAACGTCTTCGGATGAGCGTCAAGAACAAGAAACCGACGCTGACTTTTTACGCAGAGTCCTCGAAAAGAGGGACAAAGAAGCTGCAGAGCAGGCGGCTAACATAAAACAGATGGCGCTCCTCTTCAAAGATATGGTAGGGATGATGCTACAGCCGGACCCTCCTGCTGAAGATCCTCCGATCGTCCTTGAAGACGACAGGGGAGAAACGTCAAATCCTCCGCCGGCTCTATCAACAGCCAAAGAGGAGACAATCTCCAAAGTTGACCTAGACGAATATATAGCTCAGCAGATCCGGGTTCATCAGGCGAATGAAGCGGCTGAGCAAATTGTTAGAACCGGACGACCGTATCCGAGCTGGTATGACCAAATCAATTACCCGCCAGGATATACGATCCCTAAATTCCACGTATATAAAGGGACAGGGAATCCGCATCAGCATGTCGCTCAATTCAGGGCCTTATGCGGCAATACTGGAGGCGATGACAGATTGTTGCTACATCAATTCGTCGGCAGCTTAGCAGAAATAGCCTTTGAATGGTATTCAGAGCTACCTAACGACTCTGTCAAAACATTTGCAGAGATGGAACAGCTGTTTACACAAAGATTCGCAAGTGCTAGTGAACGCACCCCGATTACAGCACTGATAAATTCCAGGATAAGGCCCCGCGAAACGTGGGTCCAATACGCAACACGATGGCGAAACCTATGGTCGAAATGCGAACAACGCATAGAAGAGGCACCTGCGGTAGGCATGTTTGTGGGCACTCTCGATCCGCAGGCGACCATCTCGCAATTCATGATGTTCTTCAGGCCGACCACGTTCCAGGCCTTGATCGACAAATTAGCCCAAATGGACCAGATGGGCCATAGACCGTCTCCTCCAAGACCCGATCCCCGAAATGAGAAAGGAAAAGCGATCATCGTCGCCAACGCTCAGCAACAGTCGAGCAACTCAAAGCCGGTCGCTCGCCAAAACAACGTGCGTCCACGCCCATCCCTCGAAGAGAGGCTAGGACGTCCTTACTCGTTTCCTCAGAATAAAACGAGAAGACTGTTTGAGCTGGCAGTGCGTAACAGACTCATCAATCTGCCGAGTCCAAAGCGTCTGTCGCAGCCAGGCGATCTTAATAATCCCAATTATTGCCCTTACCACCAAACGGTAAGTCACCCGATTGTTTCGTCTTTATGGGATGGATCGAGGATCAATACCTGCAAGGCAAGTTCACGCTGTCTGAAAGCTGGAAGGTAAACCCCCCACAGCCGCACTCTCCAAAGAAGACGGACACGCCGGGGGCAAATTGTTCTTTTGTCGAGGATGAAAACGATGGAGAAAACTTATCGGATGAATCCGAAGACTACGTAGCGACTTGTCATGTGATTTCTCATTCACTGACGGATGATGAGGAGGACCCTTGTGCTGAGAAATCAACGGCGGACCCTGAAACAGAAATTCCGCGGCCGTCAGACAAGTTGATCGATGCCTTCCTAAATGAAATTCGTCTGAAAGCAAAAGCCAATCAAGAGCATGAAATGGCCATACTGGAAAGAACCAAGGTATTCCCGTCAAATCAAAAGCCATACCCTGAGGGTAAAAACAAATTCAAGACGAGGAAACGGTTCGCCAAAGCTCTATCAGTAGGAATGAAGCTACCGCCCTCCGAAGAAAATCCTTTCTCTGAGGTAGAGATGCACCCTAACTTCTGTTTATATCATCAGAAGATCATACATCCTACCGAAGACTGCGAATCCTTTAACTGTTGGTGGCAAGGGTATGTCGCTCAAAAGCGACACTTCGACAGGACAAAGTGTGAAGCTTGTGGACATCGGAAAAATGCGATAGATGAGCGCAAAAGAGCCACCGCCGACTGTCATATAGCCGACTTCAAGGGATCACAAATTATCACCTTTGGAAGCGACTCTGACGAAGAAGCTAGCCCCAACTCTTCCCTCGGGGAATCTATTTCAAAAATAAAGGAATTAAGAAGCTGCGAGAACGTTCAGCCATGCAATCGCATGCTACTCGGAAAGAATCCCGGCCCTGCAAACAACGGAGTGAACAAAAAGGATAAAAGAAAAGGAAAAAAGGCCCTCGTCGCCAGCGCTCACCAACAATCAGGTGACCCTAGACCGGTTGCTTGCCAAAGCAACAAGCGGCAATCCCTCCAGGAAAAGTTGAAACGTCCTTACTCGTTTCCGCAAGATAAAACAAGGGGACTGTTCGAGCTGGCAGTGCGCAACAGACTCTTTAATCTGCCGAATCCAAAACGTCCGTTGTATCCAGGCGATATTAATAATCCTAATTATTGCCCTTACCACCAAACAGTAAGTCACCTGATAGAGGACTGCTACGTCTTCAAAAACTGGGTTGAAGACCAATACCAACAGGGCAAGTTCGCGTTATCCGAAATTTGGAAGGTGAACCCGCCACAACCGCATGCTCCGAAAAATATGGGCACGCCGGGGGCATCATGCGCATTCATAGAGAAAGCCTAACGGACCACTACGTCCTAAAACTGGATAACGGACCGAAACGTCCTTAAACTAACAACGGACCGAGATGTCCTTAAACTAACGACGGACCGCAATGTCCTAAAACTTGCAAATGACCGAAACGTCGTTAAACTACTCCCAACCCGCAGCATCTTCAGGCTGACGTTTTTTTTTAAAAATAATAATAATAATAATAATAATAATAACGGTATGTCCACAAGCAAAATGGGCACGGATGAAAACCCGAAGGGGCTCCGTGAGTAAAAACAACAGGGCTACCGGCGAGTGTTCGTGAAAACCCGAAAAGGCGCGACCTCGTTTAGAAGAAAAAAAAAGAATAAAAAAAAAGAATAAAAAAAAGAATTAAAAAAAAGACGGTATGTCCATAAGCAAAATGGGCACGGATGAAAACCCGAAAGGGCTCCGTGAGTAAAAACAGCAGGGCTACCGGCGAGTGTTTGTGAAAACCCGAAAGGGCGCAACCTCGTTAAAGAAACACTTATAGGATCCTCTCGACCCTGTAAGGAGAAATCACCTGCGTGAGATCCTTACGACTCACAAAGGAGCAACACACTTGGGGATCCCCATGATTCCTAAGGAGAAAATACATTTGCGAGATCCTCACGACTCGTAAGGAGAACTCTCTTATGGGACCCCCACGGCCCGTAAGACTTGAAAGTCTTAAGTTACAGAGACCTAAACCTGTGCTTAAGCAACCTCCACAACTTCCGATATTGCCCTACAAGTGGTTCAATATTGACCCTTGTATACAATCCACGGGCGCGAATAAACGTTTCCCTAACCAAGGCCCATCCGTGACTGGGGATATGTTCGCATAACCCTTGTAAGTCCTCTCGATTTACAAGAAGAAAACCCCCCTGTAGGATCCTTACGACTTACAGAGGAACAATACACTTAGGAACCCTCACGATTCCTAAGGAGAAAATACACCTATATGATCCTTACGACTTGTAGGGTGAAATAGCTTTGTGAGACCCTTACGGCTCATAAAGTCAAAAGCCTTAGTCGACAGGACCTTAACCCTGGTCGTTAAGCCACCTTTGTTCTACATCGACAGAGGCAAATGATGATTCGCTCCTGGCAATATCCCAGTGGTAGCGATGTTGATGCCTAAACCGGTATCAAATTCCAAGTCCTTTCACGGCAAATGATGATTCGCTCCTGGCAATATTCCAGTCGCAGCGATGCTGATGCCAAGATTGGTATCAGATCCCAAATCCCCTACTCATAAAAAAAAAATGCATACGAAATAGCCGAAATGATGGGGCAACTTGCAAACAAAATCAGCAAGTAAAAATGTATGCACGAGTAAAAAGAAAAATAGCCGAAATGATTGGGCAACTCGCAATAAAAAAAAACAGCGAGTAAAAATAAAATAAACAGTCGAAATGATTGGGCAACTCGCAATAAAAAGTAGCGAGTAAAAATAAAGTAAATAGCCGAAATGATTGGGCACCGCGAAAAATGGCCGAAATGATTGGGCAATCGCGACCTTCGCGATATAAAAGCTGAAATGATAGAGCATCGCGGAAAGAATAAAAAAAAATGAAAGAATGAAACTTTTTGCCCTACAGGTGAAATCACATCGATCCCTGTATACAATCCAGGGGCACAGATAAAGAGGGAACAATACCTTCCCAACAGGCTCCACCAGAAAGAGAAGCCAAATCTCGACGGTTCATAGATAATCTAGAGACCATCTCGACATTTGTTGCAATAGTACAGACACGATGTCAACAAATGAAGCAAACGAAGATCCCGAGCTTCAGGGTCTCAACGTCAACATCGACAACTTAGAGATCACCAACGGCGTTTCTCCTCACTCCAACTAGATGCAGACATGACGTCAACAACCGACCTCAGAATCGCAACAAAACGGAACCATGGCAAAGTCTCTAGTTCCAAATCTCAATGGCCACATCTACAGCCTGGAGACCAACAACGGTATGCCTCCTCATTCCAGCAGGACACAGATATTACACCATCAAGCGGAGCGATTGCAAAATCCCAGCTTCACCTCAGCATTCGTCTCGATACAGTAGACGCAATGTCAACAGCACCGTTCCTCCGCAGTCCGGCTGAAGGCAGATGCAACTTCAACAAAAGACCTCACGGTCGTAACAAAGCGGAGTAACGGCAAAATCCCAACTTCACCTTAGCATTCGTCTCGTTACAACAGACGCCATGTCAACAACGACGTTCCTTCGCAGCCCAGCAAGGAGTACATGCAAAGTTAACAAAAGACCCCATGGTCGAAACAAAGCGGAGTGATGGCAAAATCCCAGCTCCACCTCAGCATTCGTCTCAATACACCAGACACAGTGTGAGCGAATGAAGCGAAGGCCAAATTCCTAGCTTCAAGATCTTAACGGCAAGTCATATAAGGCCTGAAAGACCACCGGAGATCATCTCACATAAAGTGGTCACCTCCTCGACGTTCGTCTCGATACAGCAGACAAAATGTCCACCCTAGCATTCTTCTTCCAACAATGACTCAGACATGATAAAGCAAACGAAGCGTAGACAACATTCCTAGCTTCAACGTCTTTACGGTAACTCACATAAAACCGGAAAGACAATCGGAGATCATCTCGCACCAGCACAGAGAGGTCACCACCTCGACGTCCGTCTCGATACAGCAGACAAGATGTCGACCCCAGCGTTCTTCCTCCAGCAGGGATTCGGACGTGACAAAGCAAACGAAGCGAAGGCCACATTCCTAGCTTCAACGTCTTTACGGTAACTCACATAAAACCGGAAAGACAATCGGAGATCATCTCGCACCAGCACAGAGTGGTCACCACCTCGACGTCCGTCTCGATACAGCAGACGAGATGTCGACCCCAGCGTTCTTCCTCCAGCAGGGATTCGGACGTGACAAAGCAAACGAAGCGAAGGCCACATTCCTAGCTTCAACGTCTTTACGGTAACTCACATAAAACCGGAAAGACAATCGGAGATCATCTCGCACCAGCACAGAGTGGTCACCACCTCGACGTCCGTCTCGATACAGCAGACGAGATGTCGACCCCAGCGTTCTTCCTCCAGCAGGGATTCGGACGCGACAAAGCAAACGAAGCGAAGGCCACATTCCTAGCTTCAACGTCTTTACGGTAACTCACATAAAATCGGAAAGACAATCGGAGATCGTCTCGCACCAGCACAAAGTGGTCACCACCTCGACGTCCGTCTCGATACAGCAGACGAGATGTCGACCCCAGCGTTCTTCCTCCAGCAGGGATTCGGACGTGACAAAGCAAGCGAAGCGAAGGCCACATTCCTAGCTTCAACGTCTTTACGGTAACTCACATAAAACCGGAAAGACAACCGGAGATCATCTCGCACCAGCACAGAGTGGTCACCACCTTGTTGTTCGTCTCGATACAGCAGACAAAATGTCAACCCCAGCGTTCTTCCTCCAACAGGATTTGGACACACCAAAACAAACGAAGCGAAGGCCACATTCCTAACTTCGACGTCTTGGCGGTAACTCACATAAAACCGGAAAGACGATCGGAGACCATCTCACATGAAGTGGTCACCTCCATGACGTTCGTCTCGATACAGTAGACGAAATGTCAACCTCAGCGTTCTTCCTCCAACAGGATTTACACACACCAAAACAAACGAAGCGAAGGCCATATTCCTAACTTCGACGTCTTGACGGTAACTCACATAAAAGCGGAAAGACAATCGGAGACCATCTCACATGAAGTGGTCACCTCCATGACGTTCGTCTCGATACAGTAGACGAAAAGTCAACCTCAGCGTTCTTCCTCCAGCAAGGATTCAGACATGACAAAGCAAATGAAGCGAAGGCCACATTCCTAACTTCAACGTCTTTACGGTAAGTCATATAAAACCGGAAAGACAATCGGAGATCATCTCGCACCAGTGTGGAGTGGTCACCACTTCGACGTCCGTCTCGATATTGCAGACGAGATGTCACCCCAACGTTCGTCTCGACACAGCAGACGTAACGTCATCAAACAAACGGAGCCACGGCAAAATCCCTAGTTCCCACCGCAACATTCGTCTCGATACAGCAGACGCAATGCCAGCAAACGAAGCAAAGGCTAAATTCCTAGCTTCAGGGTCTTAACGGCAACTCATATAAAGCCCGAAAGACTATCGGAGATCATCCCCACACCAGCGCGGAGTGGTTATGACTCATCGGGGCTCTCCAAAATGAGCCTAACCTCAAGTAAAAAGCGGCATGGCAAATTCCTAACGCTTGCTCTTCTGACGGTCAAACTGCCAAGGAGGATTGCTTGAAGACGTCTTGTCCAGCCCCCGAAGGGATCAGAGACACGGCAGTCGCAGGGCTACTCGAACAGCACGATTGCCTATCGATGACTATATCAGCTTATGCGACGGTACGATGGCCAAAACCCTAAGTACCACCAACCTTAACGGGCTTCTGTCGTAAAGAGCAGAGGTTAAATGCGACGTTAAGATGTTCTTGCGAGATCTGCTCGATCCGTTTCGACTCGTGAGGAAATTGATATCTTTACGAGATTTTCTCGATGCGTCTCGACTCGTGAGATAAAGCCTTAGGCAGTAGGGATTAAAAAACCTGTTTCCTACGCACTGGGACCCTGCAAGTCGGCCCAAAACGGTCTCTTGCATACTATCCACGAGTCACACTCTCCAAAGTCGAATCTCGATAAGGAGGGAAACAACCGCTTACGGGTCCTCTCGACTCGTAAGAGGGAAAACTCTATTATAGAATCCTTACGACTTATAAGAGAAAACACACTTAGGAATCCTCATGATTCCCAAGGAGAAAATACACCTACGAGATCCTCACGACTCGTAGGGAGAAAGGTCTCTATGAGACCCTCACGGCTCGTAGAGTTGAAAAGTCTTAGGCAGCAGATCTGAACCTGCGGCCTAAGCCCTCGCTATCTCATGAAGAAATCAAGAAGCTTACTCTATTACCTGCTAATTGTGACGACATGCTGAGAAAGAGGAAAAGCAACAGAAAGAGCACCCGATTTACGTTTGATCAAGCGTCCAAGACGTATTCATTCATGCATGGGCAAAAAGACTTAGGACAAAGATATATAATAAAGACAAGATGGGGAAAAAAATTCCATTAATATTGCCCGAAGTTCTTATAGTCATAAAAACAATAAACGAAAGTTATAATGGAATAACCTCAGATCCAGGGCATGGATTGAGGAATTCAAAAGCGATCCTATCTATGACTTTCCAAGCCTCGCAGACCATCCTAGTGTGCTTCCTTTCGCGAGCACAAGCGTCAGGGTCCCTCCCGATGTCTTCCACCCTCCGATAAGCAGCGAGTATGGCAGACTGTTGAAAGATCTCGTACAAGAGGTCAATAAGACTGTCTCGCCGTCTCTTCGAGATAAATTTCAATAGGTACACAGAGTGCACCTTTTCCTCAGCGGCATTCAACGCCTTAAGCGGCACACCGGAACAGAATAGGGGAAGCGCTTCCCAGATAGCTCCCACGATAAGTTTAAGAAGAAAGGAACGTCGGGGAAGCAGTGGACCGTTGCATGCGTCGAAGCGACTCATTATTTCAGCACACTCATCGTTTGTGAATTCCCGATTTTGAGAGCGGCCAAGTTGGCGGATGCCCTCATGAGAGATGATCTCGTTAAGAGCATACATATGGGCGTCCATTGTTCCTATGAAAGAGGATTAACAGAATTATCAGAAAGACTGATTAAGCAAAACGATATAATGCACTGAGGAATAAAATACCATCTTTAAGTTCCAAGATCCATGAAGAATTCTTAAGAGTTCTTCTATATGATTTAGGAGGAGCAAAGCTCCATTAATGAATTAAGAAAATCTAAGTAAAATCTTTCAGAGAGCAGAGCTCTATGGAACCCTAGTAGGGTCTCCTTTAGTTCTCTTTAGATCCCTTTAAGACCTGTAAAGCAAAGCTCTGCTAAGTGAAACCCTAAATAGGTTTTCTTTAGATCAGGGATCTATTGAGAGTGAGGCTCTATCAATGAAAATTAATTTAATTTAACCCTAATTAAAATTTTCACCTAAAAAGTTTTAAGAATTTAACTCTTAAATTTCTTGAAAATAAAGAGCAGGGCTCTGAGTTTTGAAAGCAAAATTTAGAGATAAGAATCATCTAAGGGACCAAAGGTCCTATTTATAGACATTAAGTGTCCTTTCAGCTTCCAAGGGATGGCGCGACGGTTCGGAGTCTGCCACCGCTGCGCTCACGTTAGGAGGCCACGTAAGCGCAACGGTGGGGGGGCATTTGTTTACCCCAATCAGAGCAAAGCTCTGTTCAAATTCCAAGATGGAAAAAAAGCAATGCTTCTGTTCTTTCTCCAATCAGAGCAAATCTCTTAAAAAAAAAAAAAACGCGCGCAGCGCAGTTGCGCGCTACGCGACACGTGTCAGCGCAGCTCAACTGCGCTGCGCGACAACAAAAAAAAAATGCGCGGCACGTGTCAGCACAGCGCGACACGTGTCACGCGCCGGGGCACTGCGCCAAACAGAATTAAAAGATTTAAGAAATCTTTTCTATTCTTGTTAAAACAAGAAGATTTTCTTCTGCAAAGCAGAAGCCCTTGGATCAAAGATCCAACGGTGGGGAAAATTCCCAAATCACTCAGAAAAAGATTTCTTTAAAAAATTTAACTAATTTATGGGCACTATAAAAAGGACCCCAGACCTCAATTAAAAAGGAGGAACATTTTTCTAAAAGAAAAGAGAGAGAGAGAACTCTCAGAAACTCCTCAAGAATAAAAAAGGTAAAAACCTTTAGAAAAAGAGAAAGTTCTCTTATGAACAGATCATAGATCTAAAAAACAAGATCAATGATCTTTAATAAAAATAAAATAAAATAAAATAGTGCTTTGCACTTTTATGAACCTTTGGTTCTCTGAGATAAGAAAAACAAGAAAACTTGTTTTTTCTTAGAAATAAATCAAATAGTGCTTTGCACTTGTTTTATGAACCATCGGTTCTTGAACCTAGAAGGTTTTTAAATTAATAGTGCTTTGCACTTCTTATGAACCACTGGTTCTCTAAAACAAGAAAAACAGAAATATAGTGCTTTTCACTTTTATGAACCTTTGGTTCTTGAAATAAACAAACTTGTTTTTCTTTGATCTAAATTAGATCAAGAAGTCAAATAGTGCTTTGCACTTCTTTTATGAACCATTAGTTCTTGAATCTAAAAGATTCTAAAATTAATAGTGCTTTGCACTTACAAATCTGCACTGTTGTGCTCTCTGATTGGCGCAAAGCGCTTGACAAATGCAATGCATTTTCTAAAGGGGCAGGCCCAAACCAAAAAGACCTAGTAGGCCTAATTAAATTGCAAGGCAATAAATGGGCAGAGCCCAAATAAATTGACGCTTTGCATCCTTTATACAAGGGCAGAGCCCAAATAAAATTGATGTCTTGCATCATTCCTAAAAGGGCAGAGCCCCAAACAAATTGATGCTCTGCATCCTTCCTGGGCAAGGCCCAAATAAAAATAAAAAAAGAAATGCAATGCAAAAGTAAATAAAATGTTGAACATTTCAACTGGACTTAGCCCAATTTTGGCCATAAGTCCTTAAATTAAATTGACTGAGCAAAATTGCTCTTCTAAATCAATTTACATCCGGTTCGAGGGTACATCTCCGAACTCCTTTGACATCCGTCGTTGTAATTCCTCAACGACGTCAAAGAGGTGATGGGTCCCAACAACCACACACCCATATGGACTGCGGGGTCCTTAAACTCGTGGACCGAAACGTCCCTAAACTAATATCGGACCGAAACGTCCCTAAACTAAACATGGACCGAAACGTCCCTAAACTAATATCGGACCGAAACGTCCCTAAACTAAACATAGACCACCACGTCCCTAAACTGGCAACGGACCGAAACGTCCCTAAACTAATATCGGACCGAAACGTCCCTAAACTAAACATAGACCACCACGTCCCTAAACTGGCAATGGACCGAAACGTCCCTAAACTAATATTGGACCGAGACGTCCCTAAACTAAGAATGGACCACTACGTCCCTAAACTGGAACAATAGAGCCAATTGCTCTTTTGCCGGAACTAAACGGTCCCGTTTAAGTTGATCTCAGCCCCAAACACGGCTAACGTATCCTTAAACATTCAAACAGATTTCATAAACCCTAAGTCAACTGGCTTTGGTTCAAGGGTACATCTTTGAGCTCCTCTGACACCTATCGTTGAATCCTTCAACGATGTTAGGGAGGTGATGAGTCCCGACGACCATAAATTAAATGAACCACCACGTCAGGTTGATCTTAGTCCAAAACAGGACTAACGTATCCTTGACGAACGTTTAAGTTGATCTTAGCCGCAACGCGACTAACGTATCCTTAAACTAAAAACACCAAACCCAAATCTAAGTAAATACGGATTTGGATTAATCCATGCCCTACGGGCGACGGCATTACTCAGTCCCCGTATACAATCCACGGGCAACCACAAACAAAACAAACACACACGACACGAAGTGAAATTCTGGGGTAGGAGAAAGTTGTTACCGCGATGCGGTAGCGTAATTAACTGCAGGGGCTTGCGCCTGCAGGGAAGAGCGTCCCCACAATCAAAAACCCCTCACCCTGAGGGGGAATCTGACGAAGTCTGCTACATCGGCCGCATCCGTCTAAACCTCCGATACGAGGTGCCATAAATCAACTTGGCATCTTCGGAGAGATAGACGGATAAAACCAAATAGCATCTGCCCCGAACCTCAGGCACAGGACGTCCTAACGTCTCGGCCGCCGTTCGGAGGGGAACAGATTCTGGCACGCCCGGTGGGACCTCTTCCTCTTTCCACTCCACACTTCGTGTGTCGTGTTCGCGAACAAATCGCGATTTGCTGTGATTGCCTGTGGATTCAAGGTACTAAGATTTGGTGTCTTGCTCCGTGCAGAAAACAGAAGATCAATGGCTTCGAACTGCATCGCCTGCAGCAACAACTCTCGCTCCGTCATTGCTGGAGGAGTGACTTATGGGCCCCTAGCGGCCTCCCTTTTCAAAATGCCGGTGGAGCAGATGGCACAAGCCACCACTGGACTATTTTTTGGGACCATGCTCCCACCAATGAGCTTCAACGCCCCAATGACATTGCAAGAAGCTCCAAAGAAGTCGGTCTTCGATCGACTTACTACTGCCGCGACCCCTCTCAACGGGGCGTCCAACTCCACTGCTTCAGTTTTTAACGGACTAGGCCAGAGCTCTAACAGTCTCATGAAGAAGTCTGCCATACCAGAAGGCATTATCCCGAAGCGGATAGCCATTCCAACTCTCGTTCCTGGCAAAATCACCAAGGTTGCTTCCCATGTTCAGAAGTCCGCTTCTGACAAGTTGGCCGTCCCCGTTCAACGGACGTCGATCTTTAAAAGGCTGGTACCAGCATATTCTGACCAACACAGGGGGCATGAGGAGGTTACCCCTATAGCTGAAACAACTCCATCAGCACGACACGCTCGACGTCGCCACTGGCGTCGGGTAAGGAAGGCTGGGGGCAACTCCCCCTCTGGGATAACTCCGTCAGCTCCGATGGTGAGAATCGATACTGCTGTTCCAACTAAGAACAGCTTTGAACTGCTCAACAAGGTGCGCAGAAATTCTCCTACTACGATGTTGAAACGAACTCCTTCACCTGTCGAGAATACTCCAGAGAAGAAGTTAGAGCAGCCCCCTCAACGGCTGTCCTCTAAAATTTACAAAGTCTGGCGACAGGTCCAAGAGTCGGTGATCGATCAAGACTGCCTCCGACGACAGAAAAAGATGAAGGTTCGGCAGGGGAAGGATTACTCTGTCAAACCACAAAAAGCAAAAGCTACTTGGGTGCCCACTACAACGGCTCTCTTAACTCCAACCACTCAAAAAAGGAGGCCACAAAAAGCCCCTGTGAACATGGCGAAGTATAAAAGCGCCGAACACAAACGTCCCAAGTCTGGGGGCATGGTGGTACACACTGTTTATATGGCTACTGGAAAGGAGGAAAGCCGCACTTCTACGGGCCACCGACCGCTCACCCGATCCGTGACGAAAGCCCTAGAGCAACAACAAAAGCTTCAGGAAATGATGAC
The DNA here is from genome assembly GCA_030015575.1 of Agapanthus africanus. Classification (NCBI taxonomy): domain Eukaryota; kingdom Viridiplantae; phylum Streptophyta; class Magnoliopsida; order Asparagales; family Amaryllidaceae; genus Agapanthus; species Agapanthus africanus. The sequence continues at coordinate 289,007,260 of JASDDO010000012.1, read as the reverse complement.
TACAATGGCTGCACTCACTGAGCCAAAAGAAAGCTCTGAAACGTCTTCGGATGAGCGTCAAGAACAAGAAACCGACGCTGACTTTTTACGCAGAGTCCTCGAAAAGAGGGACAAAGAAGCTGCAGAGCAGGCGGCTAACATAAAACAGATGGCGCTCCTCTTCAAAGATATGGTAGGGATGATGCTACAGCCGGACCCTCCTGCTGAAGATCCTCCGATCGTCCTTGAAGACGACAGGGGAGAAACGTCAAATCCTCCGCCGGCTCTATCAACAGCCAAAGAGGAGGCAATCTCCAAAGTTGACCTAGACGAATATATAGCTCAGCAGATCCGGGTTCATCAGGCGAAGGAAGCGGCGGAGCAAATTGTTAGAACCTGACGACCGTATCCGAGATGGTATGACCAAATCAATTACCCGCCAGGATATACGATCCCTAAATTCCACGTATATAAAGGGACAGGGAATCCGCATCAGCATGTCGCTCAATTCAGGGCCTTATGCGGCAATACTGGAGGCGATGACAGATTGTTGCAACGTCAATTCGTCGGCAGCTTAGCAGAAATAGCCTTTGAATGGTATTCAGAGCTACCTAACGACTCTGTCAAAACATTTGCAGAGATGGAACAGTTGTTTACACAAAGATTCGCAAGTGCTAGTGAACGCACCCCGATTACAGCACTGATAAATGCTAGGATAAGGCCCCGCGAAACGTGGGTCCAATACGCAACACGATGGCGAAACCTATGGTCGAAATGCGAACAACGCATAGAAGAGGCACCAGCGGTAGGCATGTTTGTGGGCACTCTCGATCCGCAGGCGACCATCTCGCAATTCATGATGTTCTTCAGGCCGACCACCTTCCAGGCCTTGATCGACAAATTAGCCCAAATGGACCAGATGGGCCATAGACCGTCTCCTCCAAGACCCGATCCCCGAAATGAGAAAGGAAAAGCGATCATCGTCGCCAACGCTCAGCAACAGTCGAGCAACTCAAAGCCGGTCGCTCGCCAAAACAACGTGCGTCCACGCCCATCCCTCGAAGAGAGGCTAGGACGTCCTTACTCGTTTCCTCAGAATAAAACGAGAAGACTGTTTGAGCTGGCAGTGCGTAACAGACTCATCAATCTGCCGAGTCCAAAGCGTCTGTCGCAGCCAGGCGATCTTAATAATCCAAATTATTGCCCTTACCACCAAACGGTAAGTCACCCGATTGAGGATTGTTTCGTCTTTAAGGGATGGATCGAGGATCAATACCTGCAAGGCAAGTTCACGCTGTCTGAAAGCTGGAAGGTAAACCCCCCACAGCCGCACTCTCCAAAGAAGACGGACACGCCGGGGGCAACTTGTTCTTTTGTCGAGGATGAAAACGATGGAGAAAACTTATCGGATGAATCCGAAGACTACGTAGCGACTTGTCATGTGATTTCTCATTCACTGACGGATGAGGAGGAGGACCCTTGCGCTGAGAAATCAACGGCGGACCCTGAAACAGAAATTCCGCGGCCGTCAGACAAGTTGATCGATGCCTTCCTAAATGAAATTCGTCTAAAAGCAAAAGCCAATCAAGAGCATGAAATGGCCATACTGGAAAGAACCAAGGTATTCCCGTCAAATCAAAAGCCATACCCTGAGGGTAAAAACAAATTCAAGACGAGGAAACGGTTCGCCAAAGCTCTATCAGTAGGAATGAAGCTACCGCCCTCCGAAGAAAATCCTTTCTCTGAGGTAGAGATGCACCCTAACTTCTGTTTATATAATCAGAAGATCATACATCCTACCGAAGACTGTGAATCCTTTAACTGTTGGTGGCAAGGGTATGTCGCTCAAAAGCGAAACTTCGACAGGACAAAGTGTGAAGCTTGTGGACATCGGAAAAATGCGATAGATGAGCGCAAAAGAGCCACCGCCGACTGTCATATAGCCGACTTCAAGGGATCACAAATTATCACCTTTGGAAGCGACTCTGACGAAGAAGCTAGCCCCAACTCTTCCCTCGAGGAATCTATTTCAAAAATAAAGGAATTAAGAAGCTGCGAGAACGTTCAGCCATGCAATCGCATGCTACTCGGAAAGAATCCCGGCCCTGCAAACAACGGAGTGAACAAAAAGGATAAAAGAAAAGGAAAAAAGGCCCTCGTCGCCAGCGCTCACCAACAATCAGGTGACCCTAGACCGGTTGCTTGCCAAAGCAACAAGCGGCAATCCCTCCAGGAAAAGTTGAAACGTCCTTACTCGTTTCCGCAAGATAAAACAAGGAGACTGTTCGAGCTGGCAGTGCGCAACAGACTTTTTAATCTGCCGAGTCCAAAACGTCCGTTGCATCCAGGCGATGTTAATAATCCTAATTATTGCCCTTACCACCAAACAGTAGGTCACCTGATCGAGGACTGCTACGTCTTCAAAAACTGGGTTGAAGACCAATACCAACAGGGAAAGTTCGCGTTGTCCGAAATTTGGAAGGTGAACCCGCCACAACCGCATGCTCCGAAAAATATGGGCACGCCGGGGGCATCATGCTCATTCATAGAGAAAGCCTAACGGACCACTACGTCCTAAAACTGGATAACGGACCGAAACGTCCTTAAACTAACAACGGACCGAGATGTCCTTAAACTAACGACGGACCGCAATGTCCTAAATCTTGCAAATGACCGAAACGTCGTTAAACTACTCCCAACCCGCAGCATCTTCAGGCTGACGTTTTTTTTTTAAAAAATAATAATAATAATAATAATAATAAAGGTATGTCCACAAGCAAAATGGGCACGGATGAAAACCCGAAGGGGCTCCGTGAGTAAAAACAGCAGGGCTACCGGCGAGTGTTCGTGAAAACCCGAAAAGGCGCGACCTCGTTTAGAAGAAAAAAAAAAGAATAAAAAAAAAGAATAAAAAAAAGTATAAAAAAAAAGACGGTATGTCCATAAGCAAAATGGGCACGGATGAAAACCCGAAAGGGCTCCGTGAGTAAAAACAGCAGGGCTACCGGCGAGTGTTTGTGAAAACACGAAAGGGCGCAACCTCGTTAAAGAAACACTTATAGGATCCTCTCGACCCTGTAAGGAGAAATCACCTGCGTGAGATCCTTACGACTCACAAAGGAGCAACACACTTGGGGATCCCTATGATTCCTAAGGAGAAATACACTTGCGAGATCCTCACGACTCGTAAGAAGAGCTCTCTTATGGGACCCCCACGGCCCGTAAGACTTGAAAGTCTTAAGTTATAGAGACCTAAACCTGTGCTTAAGAAACCTCCACAACTTCCGATATTGCCCTACAAGTGGTTCAATATTGACCCTTGTATACAATCCACGGGCGCGAATAAACGTTTCCCTAACCAAGGCCCATCCGTGACTGGGGATATGTTCGCATAACCCTTGTAAGTCCTCTCGATTTACAAGAAGAAAACCCCCCTGTAGGATCCTTACGACTTACAGAGGAACAATACACTTAGGAACCCTCACGATTCCTAAGGAGAAAATATACCTATAAGATCCTTATGACTTGTAGGGAGAAATAGCTTTGTGAGACCCTTACGGCTCATAAAGTCAAAAGCCTTAGTCGACGGGACCTTAACCCTGGTCGTTAAGCCACCTTTGTTCTACATCGACAGAGGCAAATGATGATTCGCTCCTGGCAATATCCCAGTGGTAGCGATGTTGATGCCTAAACCGGTATCAAATTCCAAGTCCTTTCACGGCAAATGATGATTCGCTCCTGGCAATATTCCAGTCGCAGCGATGCTGATGCCAAGATTGGTATCAGATCCCAAATCCCCTACTCATAAAAAAAATGCATACGAAATAGCCGAAATGATGGGGCAACTTGCAAACAAAATCAGCAAGTAAAAATGTATGCACGAGTAAAAAGAAAAATAGCCGAAATGATTGGGCAACTCGCAATAAAAAAAAACAGCGAGTAAAAATAAAATAAACAGTCGAAATGATTGGGCAACTCGCAATAAAAAGTAGCGAGTAAAAATAAAGTAAATAGCCGTAATGATTGGGCACCGCGAAAAATGGCCGAAATGATTGGGCAATCGCGACCTTCGCGATATAAAAGCTGAAATGATAGAGCATCGCGGAAAGAATAAAAAAAATGAAATAATGAAACTTTTTGCCCTACAGGTGAAATCACATCGATCCCTGTATACAATCCAGGGGCACAGATAAAGAGGGAACAATACCTTCCCAACAGGCTCCACCTGAAAGCGAAGCCAAATCTCGACGGTTCATAGATAACCTAGAGACCATCTCGACATTTGTTGCAATAGTACAGACACGATGTCAACAAATGAAGCAAACGAAGATCCCGAGCTTCAGGGTCTCAACGTCAACATCGACAACTTAGAGATCACCAACGGCGTTTCTCCTCACTCCAACTAGATGCAGACATGACGTCAACAACCGACCTCAGAATCGCAACAAAACGGAACCATGGCAAAGTCTCTAGTTCCAAATCTCAATGGCCACATCTACAGCCTGGAGACCAACAACGGTATGCCTCCTCATTCCAGCAGGACACAGATATTACACCATCAAGCTGAGCGATTGCAAAATCCCAGCTTCACCTCAGCATTCGTCTCGATACAGTAGACGCAATGTCAACAGCACCGTTCCTCCGCAGTCCGGCTGAAGGCAGATGCAACTTCAACAAAAGACCTAACGGTCGAAACAAAGCGGAGTAACGGCAAAATCCCAACTTCACCTTAGCATTCGTCTCGTTACAACAGACGCCATGTCAACAACGACGTTCCTTCGCAGCCCAGCAGAGTGTACATGCAAAGTTAACAAAAGAACCCATGGTCGAAACAAAGCGGAGTGATGGCAAAATCCCAGCTCCACCTCAGCATTCGTTTCAATACACCAGACACAGTGTGAGCGAATGAAGCGAAGGCCAAATTCCTAGCTTCAAGATCTTAACGGCAAGTCATATAAGGCCTGAAAGACCACCGGAGATCATCTCACATAAAGTGGTCACCTCCTCGACGTTCGTCTCGATACAGCAGACAAAATGTCCACCCTAGCATTCTTCTTCCAACAAGGACTCAGACATGATAAAGCAAACGAAGCGTAGACCACATTCCTAGCTTCAACGTCTTTACGGTAACTCACATAAAACCGGAAAAACAATCGGAGATCATCTCGCACCAGCACAGAGTGGTCACCACATCGACGTCCGTCTCGATACAGCAGACGAGATGTCGACCCCAGCGTTCTTCCTCCAGCAGGGATTCGGACGTGACAAAGCAAACGAAGCGAAGGCCACATTCCTAGCTTCAACGTCTTTATGGTAACTCACATAAAACCGGAAAGACAATCGGAGATCATCTCGCACCAGCACAGAGTGGTCACCACCTCGACGTCCGTCTCGATACAGCAGATGAGATGTCGACCCCAGCGTTCTTCCTCCAGCAGGGATTCGGACGTGACAAAGCAAACGAAGCGAAGGCCACATTCCTAGCTTCAACGTCTTTACGGTAACTCACATAAAACAGGAAAGACAATCGGAGATCATCTCGCACCAGCACAGAGTGGTCACCACCTCGACGTCCGTCTCGATACAGCAGACGAGATGTCGACCCCAGCGTTCTTCCTCCAGCAGGGATTCGGACGCGACAAAGCAAACGAAGCGAAGGACACATTCCTAGCTTCAACGTCTTTACGGTAACTCACATAAAATCGGAAAGACAATCGGAGATCGTCTCGCACCAGCACAGAGTGGTCACCACCTCGACGTCCGTCTCGATACAGCAGATGAGATGTCGACCCCAGCGTTCTTCCTCCAGCAGGGATTCGGACGTGACAAAGCAAGCGAAGCGAAGGCCACATTCCTAGCTTCAACGCCTTTACGGTAACTCACATAAAACCGGAAAGACAACCGGAGATCATCTCGCACCAGCACAGAGTGGTCACCACCTTGATGTTCGTCTCGATACAGCAGACAAAATGTCAACCCCAGCGTTCTTCCTCCAACAGGATTTGGACACACCAAAACAAACGAAGCGAAGGCCACATTCCTAACTTCGACGTCTTGGCGGTAACTCACATAAAACCGGAAAGACGATCGGAGACCATCTCACATGAAGTGGTCACCTCCATGACGTTCGTCTCGATACAGTAGACGAAATGTCAACCTCAGCGTTCTTCCTCCAACAGGATTTACACACACCAAAACAAACGAAGCGAAGGCCACATTCCTAACTTCGACGTCTTGACGGTAACTCACATAAAAGCGGAAATACAATCGGAGACCATCTCACATGAAGTGGTCACCTCCATGACGTTCGTCTCGATACAGTAGACGAAATGTCAACCTCAGCGTTCTTCCTCCAGCAAGGATTTAGACATGACAAAGCAAATGAAGCCAAGGCCATATTCCTAACTTCAACGTCTTTACGGTAAGTCATATAAAACCGGAAAGACAATCGGAGATTATCTCGCACCAGTGTGGAGTGGTCACCACTTCGACGTCCGTCTCGATATTGCAGACGAGATGTCACCCCAACGTTCGTCTCGACACAGCAGACGTAACGTCATCAAACAAACGGAGCCACGGAAAAATCCCTAGTTCCCACCGCAACATTCGTCTCGATACAGCAGACGCAATGCCAGCAAACGAAGCAAAGGCCAAATTCCTAGCTTCAGGGTCTTAACGGCAACTCATATAAAGCCCGAAAGACTATCGGAGATCATCCCCACACCAGCGCGGAGTGGTTATGACTCATCGGGGCTCTCCAAAATGAGCCTAACCTCAAGTAAAAAGCGGCATGGCAAATTCTTAGCGCTTGCTCTTCTGACGGTCAAACTGCCAAGGAGGATTGCTTGAAGACGTCTTGTCCAGCCCCCGAAGGGATCAGAGACACGGCAGTCGCAGGGCTACTCGAACAGCACGATTGCCTATCGAGGACTATATCAGCTTATGCGACGGTACGATGGCCAAAACCCTAAGTACCACCAACCTTAACGGGCTTCTGTCGTAAAGAGCAGAGGTTAAATGCGACGTTAAGATGTTCTTGCGAGATCTGCCCGATCCGTTTCGACTCGTGAGGAAATTGATATCTTTACGAGATTTTCTCGATGCGTCTCGACTCGTGAGATAAAGCCTTAGGCAGTAGGGATTAAAAAACCTGTTTCCTAAGCACTGGGACCCTGCAAGTCGGCCCAAAACGGTCTCTTGCATACTATCCACGGGTCACACTCTCCAAAGTCGAATCTCGATAAGGAGGGAAACAACCGCTTACGGGTCCTCTCGACTCGTAAGAGGGAAAACTCTCTTATAGAATCCTTACGACTTATAAGAGAAAACACACTTAGGAATCCTCATGATTCCCAAGGAGAAAATACACCTACGAGATCCTCACGACTCGTAGGGAGAAAGGTCTCTATGAGACCCTCACGGCTCATAGAGTTGAAAAGTCTTAGGCAGCAGATCTGAACCTGCGGCCTAAGCCCTCGCTATCTCATGAAGAAATCAAGAAGCTTACTCTATTACCTGCTAATTGTGACGACATGCTGAGAAAGAGGAAAAGCAACAGAAAGAGCACCCGATTTACGTTTGATCAAGCGTCCAAGACGTATTCATTCATGCATGGGCAAAAAGACTTAGGACAAAGATATATAATAAAGACAAGATGGGGAAAAAAAATTCCATTAATATTGCCCGAAGTTCTTATAGTCATAAAAACAATAAACGAAAGTTATAATGGAATAACCTCAGATCCAGGGCATGGATTGAGGAATTCAAAAGCGATCCTATCTATGACTTTCCAAGCCTCGCAGACCATCTTAGTGTGCTTCCTTTCGCGAGCACAAGCGTCAGGGTCCCTCCCGATGTCTTCCACCCTCCGATAAGCAGCGAGTATGGCAGACTGTTGAAAGATCTCGTACAAGAGGTCAATAAGACTGTCTCGCCGTCTCTTCGAGATAAATTTCAATAGGTACACAGAGTGCACCTTTTCCTCAGCGGCATCCAACGCCTTAAGCGGCACACCGGAACAGAATAGGGGAAGCGCTTCCCAGATAGCTCCCACGATAAGTTTAAGAAGAAAGGAACGTCGGTGAAGCAGTGGACCGTTGTATGCGTCGAAGCGACTCATTATTTCAGCACACTCATCGTTTGTGAATTCCCGATTTTGAGAGCGGCCAAGTTGGCGGATGCCCTCATGAGAGATGATCTCGTTAAGAGCATACATATGGGCGTCCATTGTTCCTATGAAAGAGGATTAACAGAATTATCAGAAAGACTGATTAAGCAAAACGATATAATGCACTGAGGAATAAAATACCATCTTTAAGTTCCAAGATCCATGAAGAATTCTTAAGAGTTCTTCTATATGATTTAGGAGGAGCAAAGCTCCATTAATGAATTAAGAAAATCTAAGTAAAATCTTTCAGAGAGCAGAGCTCTATGGAACCCTAGTAGGGTCTCCTTTAGTTCTCTTTAGATCCCTTTAAGACCTGTAAAGCAAAGCTCTGCTAAGTGAAAACCTAAATAGGTTTCCTTTAGATCAGGGATCTATTGAGAGTGAGGCTCTATTAATGAAAATTAATTTAATTTAACCCTAATTAAAATTTTCACCTAAAAAGTTTTAAGAATTTAACTCTTAAAGTTCTTGAAAATAAAGAGCAGGGCTCTGAGTTTTGAAAGCAAAATTTAGAGATAAGAATCATCTAAGGGACCAAAGGTCCTATTTATAGACATTAAGTGTCCTTTCAGCTTCCAAGGGAAGGCGCGACGGTTCGGAGTCTGCCACCGCTGCGCTCACGTTTGGAGGCCACGTAAGCGCAACGGTGGGGGGGCATTTGTTTACGCCAATCAGAGCAAAGCTCTGTTCAAATTCCAAGATGGAAAAAAAAAGCAATGCTTCTGTTCTTTCTCCAATCAGAGCAAATCTCTTTAAAAAAAAAAAAAAAAAAAACGCGCGCAGCGCAGTTGCGCGCTGCGCGACACGTGTCAGCGCAGCTCAACTGCGCTGCGCGACAACAAAAAAAAAACTGCGCGACACGTGTCAGCACAGCGCGACACGTGTCACGCGCTGGGGCACTGCGTCAAACAGAATTAAAAGATTTAAGAAATCTTTTCTGTTCTTGTTAAAACAAGAAGATTTTCTTCTGCAAAGCAGAAGCCCTTGGATCAAAGATCCAACGGTGGGGAAAATTCCCAAATCACTCAGAGAAAGATTTCTTTAACAAATTTAACTAATTTATGGGCACTATAAAAAGGACCCCAGACCTCAATTAAAAAGGAGGAACATTTTTCTAAAAGAAAAGAGAGAGAGAGAACTCTGAGAAACTCCTCAAGAATAAAAAAGGTAAAAACCTTTAGAAAAAGTGAAAGTTCTCTTATGAACAGATCATAGATCTAAAAAACAAGATCAATGATCTTTGATAAAAATAAAATAAAATAAAATAGTGCTTTGCACTTTTATGAACCTTTGGTTCTCTGAGATAAGAAAAACAAGAAAAACTTGTTTTTTCTTAGAAATAAATCAAATAGTGCTTTGCACTTGTTTTATGAACCATCGGTTCTTGAACCTAAAAGGTTCTTAAATTAATAGTGCTTTGCACTTCTTATGAACCACTGGTTCTCTAAAACAAGAAAAACAGAAATATAGTGCTTTTCACTTTTATGAACATTTGGTTCTTGAAATAAACAAACTTGTTTTTCTTTGATCTAAATTAGATCAAGAAGTCAAATAGTGCTTTGCACTTCTTTTATGAACCATTAGTTCTTGAATCTAAAAGATTCTAAAATTAATAGTGCTTTGCACTTACAAATCTGCACTGTTGTGCTCTCTGATTGGCGCAAAGCGCTTGACAAATGCAATGCATTTTCTAAAGGGGCAGGCCCAAACCAAAAAGACCTAGTAAGCCTAATTAAATTGCAAGGCAATAAATGGGCAGAGCCCAAATAAATTGACGCTTTGCATCCTTTATACAAGGTCAGAGCCCAAATAAAATTGATGTCTTGCATCATTCCTAAAAGGGCAGAGCCCCAAACAAATTGATGCTCTGCATCCTTCCTGGGCAAGGCCCAAATAAAAATAAAAAAAGAAATGCAATGCAAAAGCAAATAAAATGTTGAACATTTCAACTGGACTTAGCACAATTTTGGCCATAAGTCCTTAAATTAAATTGATTGAGCAAAATTGCTCTTCTAAATCAATTTACATCCGGTTCGAGGGTACATCTCCGAACTCCTTTGACATCCGTCGTTGTAATTCCTCAACGACGTCAAAGAGGTGACGGGTCCCAACAACCACACACCCATATGGACTGCGGGGTCCTTAAAATCGTGGACCGAAACGTCCCTAAACTAATATCGGACCGAAACGTCCCTAAACTAAACATGGACCGAAACGTCCCTAAACTAATATCGGACCGAAACGTCCCTAAACTAAACATAGACCACTACGTCCCTAAACTGGCAACGGACCGAAACGTCCCTAAACTAATATCGGACCGAAACGTCCCTAAACTAAACATAGACCACCACGTCCCTAAACTGGCAATGGACCGAAACGTCCCTAAACTAATATTGGACCGAGACGTCCCTAAACTAAGAATGGACCACTACGTCCCTAAACTGGAACAATAGAGCCAATTGCTCTTTTGCCGGATCTAAACGGTCCCGTTTAAGTTGATCTCAGCCCCAAACACGGCTAACGTATCCTTAAACATTCAAACAGATTTCATAAACCCTAAGTCAACTGGCTTTGGTTCAAGGGTACATCTCTGAGCTCCTCTGACACCTATCGTTGTAATCCTTCAACGATGTTAGGGAGGTGATGAGTCCCGACGACCATAAATTAAATGAACCACCACGTCAGGTTGATCTTAGTCCAAAACAGGACTAACGTATCCTTGACGAACGTTTAAGTTGATCTTAGCCGCAACGCGACTAACGTATCCTTAAACTAAAAACACCAAACCCAAATCTAAGTAAATACGGATTTGGATTAATCCACGCCCTACGGGCGACGGCATTACTCAGTCCCCGTATACAATCCACGGGCAACCACAAACAAAACAAACACACACGACACGAAGTGAAATTCTGGAGTAGGAGAAAGTTGTTACCAGCGATGCGGTAGCGTAATTAACTGCAGGGGCTTGCGCCTGCAGGGAAGAGCGTCCCCACAATCAAAAACCCCTCACCCTGAGGGGGAATATGACGAAGTCTGCTACATCGGCCGCATCTGTCTAAACCTCCGATACGAGGTGCCATAAATCAACTTGGCATCTTCGGAGAGATAGACGGATAAAACCAAATAGCATCTGCCCCGAACCTCAGGCACAGGACGTCCAAACGTCTCGGCCGCCGTTCGGAGGGGAACAGGTCCTCCACCTCCATAGCTCCGTGAAGTCCCCTCGCTGTCCATATTGGATCCCGGACTCTAGCATCGGCTTCATCGGATAAATAGGCGGGCTAGGTCGTCGACTTCGATGCCGAAGATGATCTACGTCGAGGCATCACAAGATCAAGCTCTCACTTCACCAAGTCATGAAACTGTAGGGTTCCTAGGCACGCTAATGAGGTCTCACAAGGCATTAACCATGACAATTTCAAATTTTACAAGTGCCGAGAAACCCTAATGCGATCGTTTACTAGAATTTTAGGCGAAACTAGCAACTAGTTAACTACTTAACTAAGAAGTGAACGGAAATACAACCTTTGTAGATCCGGTGCTCCACCGCCATAGCTCCGTGATGATGTCTCCTCGCTGCGATCATCGGATCCCGGGCTCTAGCGTCGGCTTCATCGGAGAAAGGGCGGGCTAGGTCATCGACTACGATGCCGAAGATGATCTACGTCGAGGCATCACAAGATCAAGCTCCCACTTCACCAAGTAATGAAACCTGTGAAGAAAACACCCTATACTACTTGGCAAGAGGCAGAGGATGAAGAAATAGGAGGTGGGTTCACTTTAGAATTGGATTTCTCACTCTTTTCATCAAGTCACTATTGACGGTTGCAAGCTTTTCTTCTTGAAAAAGAAGAAGAAGAAGAGAAAAATATGATAAGTCCATTAGTATTTTCAAAAAATAGAAAATAATATGATAAGTATCATATTGCAACCATGGTTATGTGTAGAGAGTAAACTAAGGTTAGTTTTAATGGTTAGGTTAAGGCTAAGAGACAAAATGGTCAAAGCTTCAAAGCTTCATGAAGTTTCAATTTAAAACAAAAGTAGCAACCATTTTATTTCTTGCCAAAAAGAAATAAATGAATAAATAAATTAAACAAAACCTTAACTATTTACTTAACCAAGGTTTAAACTAAACATACACACAAACATGCATGTATCATCAAACATGATACAAACAAGTGTACAAAAGTATATCACATATACAATGTGCACTTCAAGTGATAAAATCCATTTAAAGTGAACCAATACTAGTTAATGCAAAGTAATATATCAAATATATAATTATGCATTAAATCATTAAATCAACACTTGTTTTAACGATCCGGTCATATCTCATATAACCGACTAATATCTAATGTATCGGCTTATTGAATCAATCCTTGAATCGATAACTAGGTTATTTCTCATACAACCATTCGATACATTCATCGCGAGAATAGAATACGGTATCACATACATGCATTATTCTCGGTCCCGCACATATCTCATATGCGCTCCTATTTCGTTTCGCTTGAGCCAGGAAACCTCTGTGTAGGACTCTAAAGACTCGTCAATACGCCGGCAGCAGGTGATGATCATATCAAACACCCACAAGCCGCAAGCGGTCTGCTAAACGTAACGGCCACCCGGGTATTGAGCGATCAGAAGATCGACGAGCAAGCCCGCACACACTCCTGTGAATCCAACCAGTAACACTTACCGTACAGTCCGGTCTGTTCTTCTGATATGTCGCATATCTCGCCTAGGGGTGGTAAACGTCAGACCCCAATAACTCGATAAGTCGTGTCGATATGAGGTTTATAACAGTTCGAGAAACTACTGGTAACACTTACCAGTAAATCTCAGCAACCCTGGCAAGGGATTCCCGGTTATAGCCAATCGAACACATCGCAACATCAACTCCCTATACCGGGAGAGACGAATCCCCTCCTATCGCTCATTGCCTCCATGTGATTCGTGACTGTACCCAAAAGCCACCATTTTGCACGCCCTCTTGGACGTGGTAAGGTGGAAATCAAAGCACAGTGGGAATCATACAAGACTCTATGACGATCTCGGGTCTACAGAATAACCTGTACCAGTGTCACCAGAGAACTGCCATCTGACGTGAGTTATAATACCATCTGGGAGTTCTCGGCGAGTCCGTCCAGTGTACCCAGTCTCTGCTGAGTACACGTATATCATCTCTGATGTCAAACACCAATGGATATGAGATCATCCATCGCCCATCTGTATGGGTCGAGAAGGTATACGCTAGTCTACTCTGGTATATCGATGCCCCGTCTCGATACACCCATGACTAGGGACCTTGAAGGATGTACTTATGGACTACCATGTCCCCGCTAGTATGATCCACATCATAGTCCAGGTAGTCAAGTACACATCCTAAGGGCTTTACCAACATGTAACAGAGAGACAATCAGTATACACGTTAAGGTAAAGAGTAACCAGATAGCATACTATCATGTCGAGCAAGAAAGTCCTCCCTATATATGTCCCAGCATCCACTACAATATACATCCTATGTACAGTAATGGCCTCTAGGGCATACATATAACTAACAATCTCCCACTTGCACTAGGGCCATCTGTAGCAGTGGTTGCAGTATCTCATACTCAACCATCCCATAAAAGTCTCTCTCTGGGAATAGGCCTTCGTGAGTGGATCCGACGTGTTATCGTCAGAGTCTACTCTCATAACCTCGATCACCTTGGAGATCAGCCATCTCCATGATCAGGTGATACTGCCTTAGAATATGTCTGGATCACTGATGGGACCGGGGTTCCTGGGCTAAAACCACACTTCCATTGTCACACAATGGTAGGAACCTAGTTAATCTCATGAACCTATGTACACCCAAACTGCCTCTTTGGTAGCATCTTTAGTAGCGATGTATCCAGCCTTTATCGTCTAGTATGCCACGGTATCTAGCTTGGAACTCTTCCAACATACCGTCCCTTTACTGAGGGTAAAGACAATGCCTGTGACTGACATTCAGTCGTCTTTATCACCCTGGAACCCTTCCAGTGATTCTCCCCAGGATCAATTGATACATTCTCACTACAGCTAGTGAGTATACTAACACCCAAATAACATCTATCTCATAGATGAAAACTCAGGATGGAGGAAGTATCACTTTGATCCTATATGGAGAATCCTTGTGATAAGCGGAGATTGACCGAGCGTAGCATAGGAAACTCCATCTCCATCAAGAGTATGTCATCCACGTACTCTACGAGGATCACTACCATACTCCCAACAACCTTTTTGTATATTCAAGGTTCATCTACCATTTTGATGATGTCAAACTGTTTGACTAACTCATCAAAACAGATGTTCCAACTCCGCGATGCCTGCTTTATCACATAAAACATCTTGCACACGTTTCCGCTGCTCCCACTGTCTACGAGGCCCTATGGCTGTGTACTTATAGACGCACTCTTCTAAAACATCATTTAGAAAAGCAGTCATGGCACCCAACCTCCAGATATCGTAGTCATGGTATGTAGCCGTGGCAAGTAGGATCTGGATGGACTTAAGCATAGCTACTTGAAAAAGGTTTCATCATAATCCACGCCTGGTAAATGATGCAAACTTTTAACAAGTCTAGCTTTGATAGTCTCAACTTTTCCATCTACACCAAGTAATCTTCTCAAGATATACTTGCTCCTGATGGGGATTTAACCCTTCAGATATAGCAACTAAAGTCCATACTTTGTTGGTGTATAAGGATTCCATCTGAGATCGCTAAGCATCCAGCCATTCTTACAGAGTCCCACTCTTGATGGCCAGGTTGAAACTAGTTGGGTCATCATCTCATGATGCAATCCTCGCTCCCACTGTCATAGAGAAACAGAAGTATCTCTCAGGTGGGTGAGGAACCCTACTAGATCGGCGGAGAGGCTGAGGTTCGTTGGTTACTATTGAATTCTTCGGTTCTACCAAATCATCAGCTGCAATTTGTATAGCTGGAACATTTCCAGTTCTACATAACAGACCTTGCCTCGAGCTTGTCCGGATTTTGCTTTTAGACATAGGCCGGACAACCCCAAATCTTAACTAACTTAAGATATGGGCTCTTCCCTTTCCATATCACATATGAAGCGGTAGGCAACTTATTTGATTAGAACCCGATTCAATAGGTATGCATCTTCATAAGTGCATAACTCCCAAAAAGGAAAAAGGTAACTCAGTAGTACTCATCATAGAGCACAGCATATCAAATAGGTTGTATCTGCTCCGCCCCGATATACCATCGTGCTATGGTGTATTCGGAGGAGTAATGCTGAGAGAGAATCTCATTCTCCTTTAGAATAGTCCAGGGATTCCATGCACAAGTATTCTCCTCCCTGATCTCATCATAGGAAATAATACTTATACCCTTATCTTGGTTCTCTACTTCTAAATCATATTCTGTGAATATCTCAAAAGGTTCGGACTTGTGTTTCAAAAGGAACATATGTCTGAATCTCGAGAGATTATCAGAGAATGTAATGAAGTACAAAGAACCGGTCTTGGCATGTGTCGACAGGGGACCTACATACATCAACATGTATCATCCCAAGAGTTCACTAACTCTTTCTATGTTTCCAATAAACAGAGCTGTGGTCATCTTATCTTTGTGACATGACCGGCAAGTTTTCACAAGATGTAAATTCAAACAGATTTAAATATGCATCTTTGTGCAACTTAGCTAGTCGGGTCGCATTGATATGACCTAGTCTACAATACCTCAAGAAGGATCCGTTCATTTCTGAACTCTTCCTCTTGTGTGTGTTCCGTATATTAAAGAACTGTAGTTTGAATTAGAACATCAATGCTTTTAGATAACGTGCCTGAATCGATCAACTTTTGATATAGGAAAAGTTCAAAACATTATCCAACAATACAAAATTATATCCTTTCTTTACTAATAAAGAGACTGATATGATTTTGTATATTAGGTTCGGTATCTAATAACATTCTTTCAGAATCAATGTATTGGTAATACAGGGTGACAGTGACCAACAGACTTGGCTGCAACACTTGCCCCGTTTTCTGCCTCATGAAACTTATCACCCGTTCTCAGTTCTCTATCTATCTGTAGCCCTATGTAACATATTACATATGCAGGATCCTGATCCGGTATCATATACCCAGGACGTAAAGGACACTGAGAAACAGTTCTATATAATGAACACACCCGAAGATGTTGCATCAGCAAGCACTTTCTTCGTTTGGGCGGCACGGGAATTCTGGTAATCCCCAATTTCCTGCTCTGTCTTATAACAATTATAAGTTGGAGCGGGACCAACGTTCCCCAGCTCAGTATAACAAGCGGGTTCGATCAATATATCCGTTTTATTATCTTGATTAAGTAGTGATATGGTCGCTACCTGGGGAGAGAGAGAAGAAAACACTCAGCGTATGCTCTTGCAAGATCAGATTGGTTATTATTTTATATAATCAGGATGGCAACCACTGTTTTTATCAAATCTTCCTTCAAACCCTAAAAGTAAAGACTAGCCGGGTTTAATTACACGCTAAAAGTTCACCAATCATTCAGCCAGGCCAGTGTCGGTACTTTGAGGGAGGTCCCCCGTGCTTTCGCACGAACCTAATTAATGTAAACCTCGTTTTCCCAGAGACGTAACCTCGTTAACACCTTTCTAGACACCTACTTGATCGGCTAATTGTAATGTGTAAAACTCTCCCAGGAGTAACTCTTACTCGCAGCGGGTATCGGGATCCAACTATCACATACAAGGTATGCAATCTCATTGCAAATTTCAACACTTGAAATTCCCGATAAGATTTTGCCCGTAGCGTGCTATGACTTTGACGCGTGCCAAACAGCCCATAGTCCGCTAGTCAAGTTCAACCCGTACATTTCTTGATTGAATTAAACCCACCCGCACTACCCTTGACGCATGCCAAACAATGCCGTACGAATACCCTAATCCAATCGCATCGTATGCAGCAGATAAGCACTAGTTAGCTACCGTACACTACGCCTTGACGCATGCCAAACAACCGCAGCACGAATACTAACTAGTACTTATCTGAAATGACGGAGGGCCACGACAGGTTTTTCTTATAGCCTATTGCGTAATAAACTTGATATCGTTGTAGGATCGAATGATTTTAAAATGGAGTGTTTTTTAGGCTTTTCTAGTTTTGCTAAAGGGGTCACTCCCGGTGAAGGGATCGTCGGCCCTTTCCTCGTCGAATGAGGTGTGGGATATATCATATATATCACTGTGCAAAGCAGAAACTATAGAAGCAATCAAAAGACAAACCGAGGGTTGTAGCATCTGCCAGTTATTGCTAAAGGAGTCACTCCCGGTGAAGGGATCTCGGTCCTTTCCTTATCGAATAAGGTGCAGGATGTTCTACAAGGAACACCGCGATGCAAAGCATGAACTGTAGCTACCTGTTTTATTTAGAAATTCGATTCCACAACATCTTAGGTTTCTTTTCTTTCATTAATCATATTAATGAAGTCCCATCATTTAAGTACCTAATCATCACAGATAAATACGACGTACACTTATGCCATCCGCATTCGCCTCGATGTCCTCTCGTGCACCGTTAGGTTAGGTAACTAATGGCAGAGCAGGGCAGGGCTAGCGTGGGTGTAAAACATAAGTAACGTCTATATAATATATCATATATACTATATACAGTATTTATCACAGAACATCACATGATCACATCACAGATATCGCAGCAGAAGAATCATATGAAACATTGGATATACTAGGACGTCCGTGTTTTCAATACGAGCCAGTATAAAACACGGATTCCACGGTCGCGATGAATAGCCAAACCTACACCCCTAGACCCCTACGAGAGCGGCAAGCAACCCTACCAATTCTAGAGTTAGGAGACCCGAACTCGACTCCTCGAGTTGGTCTCCCACTGGACTCCAGAACCCGGTTACCTGTGCCCTCCTCCTTGGGTCTATCCTAGTGCGGAAAAGTAAATAATATACATCAACGGTGACAACTTCCGCAACCTGGAAGTGCCCCAATAAAAGAATATTACATACAAGATTTTACTTGAATGAAAATGAAAAACACTCATCTCACATAAAAAAACCCCGGCTATTCAAACACGACGATCCAATATAACATATCCAGCAACACATAACATCACATGTCATCAACGTAAGTAAACATGCGTATCCCAATTGTCGTTGACATATAGCAACGAGACCGGCGATACCACATATTACACTTACGGTCAAAGAAAAGAAAGTGTAAAACTACAACAGTTGGAATCCGCAACCTCTTTAGACATCGCATGCCTAATCAAATGAATTCCTTAGACATCGCATGCCTAACAATTATAAACCCCGCATTTTAGTCTCATTATCGAAAACTCTTTTCAATATCAAGTCGGGCAATTCAACAAGATTCCCGACATCCTGATCGAATGCTCGTCGCAAACTTTAGTAGACGGCCGCACCCCTGATACCGTCGACGAAGTGCACTAAGGCGGAACACCGCTGCCGCGAGCACCCGAACGGATGCTTTCGGCGACGGGGTTCACCTACAGTCACTTGGTCGGGGCTATGGGGTGTAGCTGTTTATTAAGTTTACCCGGCGAGTATCCGCGTACGCTACGTGATTGCGACGGACTTTTGATCGCATCAGAATTCCGTGGCAACCGATCAAGTGAGACTAAAGTGCGGTGTTTATAACATTCATTCAGTTATCTCATAACTAATTGTGAATTCCAATTATTGTATCACATTCCGGATAAATAGAAATTGTTAAACTTTCCGATCGAAAAATCGAACACCCATGTTTTCCCGAAACAGCTCAACACATGAAATAAGTTTAAAAATATTCACTTCGTGCCTCAGTACCAACGGTCCAGCCGTAGAAGGGTCAAGCCAACGCCTCACATGTGGCACGCCGTACTGCCCCAAACCCGAAGGTTCAAAGGGCAGTTCAAGACGGTCACATAATCGAGTTAAGTTTTGTTGTCTTCTAGAGGGTCCATCGCGTTACTTGCACTACTCAGAACGTATTTAAACCACGGAAAAATACAACACTTGGAAATTTCCCGACAGGGGAAAAATTGGGTATTTATATACGGTCGAACTTTTTAACATATTCAAAAATTATCCGGAAAACACATAGACAAAATTATAAAATCCGATCGAATCTACGAAGTCCCAACACTTCCCCAGAAAACTCAACTGTTGAGTAAATATTAAAAATTCCAATAAAACTCGGCACCTGAAAACATGAATTACTATGCAAAATTCGTAAATTAATGTGACAAAATGGCCGCGGAACCGCCGCACAGGCCATGCTTGTGCCACGGTTCCGCCGCGCTTTAGATGAATCAGCCCCTCGAATTTCACAGTAATTCAAATAAGACCCTGCTGAATTTTTTAGCAATTTTTAATTCACAAAAATCCAAATTTTCAGAAAATTTCCAGAGAGCATTTTAGAGTTAGGGTTTCGGGTCGATCGGACTTCAAACTCCGTCTACGCATCGCCTAAGGCTCTAGCTAGGCTCTGATACCACTGTAGGGTTCCTAGGCACGCTAATGAGGTCTCACAAGGCATCAACCATGCAAATTTCAAATTTTACAAGTGCCGAGAAACCCTAATGCGATCGTTGACTAGAATTTTAGGCGAAACTAGCAACTAGTTAACAACTTAACTAAGAAGTGAACGGAAATACAACCATTGTAGATCCGGTGCTCCACCTCCATTGCTCCGTGATGATGTCTCTTCGCTGCGATCATCGGATCCCGGGCTCTAGCGTCGGCTTCATCGGAGAAAGGGCGGGCTAGGTCATCGACTACGATGCCGAAGATGATCTACGTCGAGGCATCACAAGATCAAGCTCCCACTTCACCAAGTAATGAAACTTGTGAAGAAAACACCCTATACTACTTGGCAAGAGGTAGAGGATGAAGAAATAGGAGGTGGGTTCACTTTACAATTGGATTTCTCACTCTTTTCATCAAGTCACCATTGATGGTTGCAAGCTTTTCTTCTTGAAGAAGAAGAAGAAGAAGAGAAAAATATGATAAGTCCATTAGTATTTTCAAAAAATAGAAAATAATATGATAAGTATCATATTGTAACCATGGTTATGTGTAGAGAGTAAACTAAGGTTAGGTTTAATGGTTAGGTTAAGGCTAAGAGACAAAATGGTCAAAGCTTCAAAGCTTCATGAAGTTTCAATGTAAAACAAAAGCAGCAACCATTTTATTTCTTTCCAAAAAGAAAGAAATGAATAAATAAATTAAACAAAACCCTAACCATTTACTTAACCAAGGTTTAAACTAAACATAAACACAAACATGCATGTATCATCAAACATGATACAAACAAGTGTACAAAAGTATATCACTTATACAATGTCCACTTCAAGTGAGAAAATTCATTTAAAGTGAACCAATACTAGTTAATGCAAAGTAATATATCAAATATATAATTATGCATTAAACAATTGAATCAACACTTGATTTAACGATCCGGTCATATCTCATATAACCGACTAATATCCAATGTATCGGCTTTATCGAATCAATCCTTGAATCAATAACTAGGTTATATCGCATACAACCATTCGATACATTCATCGCGAGAATAGAATACGGTATCACATACACGCATTATTCTCGGTCCCGCACATATCTCATATGCGCTCCTATTTCGTTTCGCTTGAGCCAGGAAACCTCTGTGTAGGACTCTAAAGACTCGTCAATACGCCGGCATCAGGTGATGATCATATCAAACACCCACAAGCCGCAAGCGGTCTGCTAAACGTAACGGCTACTCGGGTATTGAGCGATCAGAAGATCGATGAGCAAGCCCGCTCATACTCCTGCGAATCCAACCAGTAACACTTACCGTACAGTCCGGTCTGTTCGTCTGATATGTCGCATATCTCGCCTATGGGTTGTAAACGTCAGACCCCAATAACTCGATAAGTCGTGTCGATATGAGGTCTATAACAGTTCGAGAAACTACTGGTAACACTTACCAGTAAATCTCAGCAACCCTGGCCAGGGAATCCCGGTTATAGCCAATCGAACACAGCGCAACATCAACTCCCTATACCGGGAGAGACGAATCCCCTCCTATCGCTCATTGCCTCCATGTGATTCGGGACTGTACCCAAAAGCCACCGTTTTGCACGCCCTCTTGGACATGGTAAGGTGGAAATCAAAGCACAGTGGGAATCACACAAGACTCTATGACGATCTCGGGTCTACAGACTAATCTGTACCAGTGTCACCAGAGAACTGCCATCTGACGTGAGGTATAATACCATCTGGGAGTTCTCGGCGAGTCCGTCCAGTGTACCCAGTCTCTACTGAGCACCCATATATCATCTCTGATGTCAAACACCAATTGATATGGGATCATCCATCACCCATCTGTATGGGTCGAGAAGGTATACACTAGTCTACTCTGGTATATCGATGCCCCGTCTCGATACACCCACGACTAGAGACCTTGAAGGATGTACTTATGGACTACCATGTCCCCACTAGTATGATCCGTATCATAGTCCAGGTAGTCAAGTACACATCCTAAGGGCTTTACCAACATGTAACAGAGAGACAATCAGTATACACGTTAAGGTAAAGAGTAACCAGATAGCATACTATCATGTCGAGCAAGAAAGTCCTCCCTATATATGTCCCAGCATCCACTACAATATACATCCAATGTACAGTAATGGCCTCTAGGGCATACATATAACTAACAGAAACTTGTGAAGAAAACACCCTATACTACTTGGCAAGAGGTAGAGGATGAAGTAATAGGAAGTGGGTTCACTTTGGATTTGGATTTCTCACTTGGAATCAACACTTGATAAATTTCAAGAAAGCTTTTCTTTCTTCATCAAGAAGAAGAAGAAGAAAAGAATGGAAAATGAATTAATTCTAATTGAATAATCAAGTGATGGTTATCATAATGTAACCATGGTAAAGTGTAGAGAATAAACTAGGGTTAGGTGAATGGTTAGGTTTAGTGGTAAAAACAAAATGGAAGACTTTTCAAAGATACTTTAAAGCTTCAAGAAGCTTTTAGCAAAGAACAAATAAATCCACCATTTTATTTTGCCAAAAAATGATTAAATAAATAAACAAATAAATAAAATCAAAACCCTAACCATTACACAACCATGGTTTAATCATACACTTAACCAAGTTAGCATGTATCATCGAACATGATACAATCATGTGTACAAAAGTATATCACATATACAACTTGTGTATTTCAAGTGAGAAAATCCATTCAAAGTGAACAAATACTAGTTAATGCAAACTAATATATCAAATATACAATTATGCATTAAATCATTAAATCAATAATCGATTTAACGATCCTGTCATATCGCATATAACCGACTAGTATCCTATGTATCGGCTTATCGAATCAATCTTCGATTCGATAACTAGGTTATATCGCATACAACCAATCGATACATTCATCGCGAGAATGGAATGCGGTATCACATACACGCATTATTCTCGGTCCCGCACATATCTCATATGCGCTCCTATTTCGTTTCGCTTGAGCCAGGAAACCTCTATGTAGGACTCTAAAGACTCGTCAATACGCCGGCAGCAGATGATGATCATATCAAGCACCCAGAAGCCGCAAGCGGTCTGCTAAACGTAACGTGTAAGTCTACGCTAGCGCCCCGGCAGTCTACAGACGCCAAATGCGGAACAAAAACTTTTTAACTGGCGCTATCGTATACTTTAACCCGGATCTGCCATTATTGCTAAACTAACAAACTGTAAAGAGTGTAGGAAGATTGTACCGAACGATCCGAGTCCTTCGTTCTTCAACCATCATCCCATGCTCCGTTGCGGCTGCTCCGATCTCGTCGATCTCCGATCTCCTCGTCGAAGTGGCACCACATGATCGGTTCTTTAAACGGGCTCCCGCCTCTGACTCGAGGCAACTCGATCGTCAAGTTTGCTAAAAGAGACGACCAAGAATGATGTAGAGAATGAGTAGATGACTTTGTCTCACTTCGTCCAAGTCCGTGGACGATCGGTTAATGAAGTTGCCGATGGAAATGAAATGGAACAAGAAATGAACTATGAAATTTCCATGCATCCAAAACTATACTCTTTTCTTTTTACAACAATAAATTCTCAAAATGAATCAATTGAGGGAGGAGAGAGAGGGCCGGCCTATTTATTCAAGGAGGGAGGTGACCGTAGGAGGAGGGAGGTGACCATAGCACAAATATCATATGAAAAGATCTTAAGCAAAACAAAAAGCTTTAATGAAAATGTTGACTCAAATCCTTAGTCATCATTTCATTAAAAGCAACCAATAAGAACACAACACCAAATAGCCTAGTCACCTCATCTAGAATCTTCTAGAACACTGACTCACCTCATCTGAAGAAAAGATAAATCCGTCTTTAACAGAATGTTAAAAGACGGCTGATAGAAAACTGGAAACTGGCAACTTCCAAAAGTGATCCTGAAACGACTTTCAGGATAACCCCGAAACTGTATAAATATACCCGCATTTGTATTACGACCGAATACAAATGCAACTGAGACAAAGATATTATACCTACTCAATATAATACTCGGATCCGGCTTAAACCAAAGCCGACCAGTATCATCTGTCCGAAAATCGACACGTGCGTAAACGCACGTGCATTTTCCGAACCCTGCCATAAAACCATACGGCCTCTACAACGTTTCGCCCGAACTTGGGAAACTGTCTGTGGGGGACTCTAATGACTCGTCAGTACCCTGGCAGTGGGTTTAACCACAAACCGTCAGCGGCACTAGCTATGCATAACGGCTGCCCATGGACTGACCTCAAGGGAGACCAATGAGCGCACTCAAGGGAGGCCGATGAGAGAACTCATCCAGAAACCCTACTGAGCCTAACAGTGACAATGTATATACAGTCCGGTCCGTTCTTCTATGAGTATCGCATATCCGCCTAGGGGGCTAGCAACGTCAGACCCCCAATAGCAGTATAAGTCGTGTCGGAGTGAAGCCCAATAACACCCTGAGATACTACTGGAGTACCTACCAGTAAATCTCCTGCCACGGCCGTGGGCTTTGTGTAATGGCTCTCCTAGATACAGCACGATCTCGCCCAAAATACCGGGAGAGACGAATCCCCTGCCGATCCGCTCACGTGCCTCCATATGGCTCGGGACTGTACCCAAAAACTACCTGTTTGTACGACTCCTTTGAGCCGTGGTAGGGTAGAAATCAAAGCACAGTGGGAACTCACACGAGACAAATGACGACCTCAGGTCGATGAACTAACCTGTACACATGTCACCAGGGAACTGCTATCTGACGATAGATATAATACTAACTAGCAGATTCCCGGCGAGTCCTGTCCGTTGTACTCATAACCCAATGAGCACCTGTATACATCTTAGGTGATCCAACTGACACCAGTGGCTTGTGAGACCGGCAACCGCCCCTCGTCGGGGTCTCGACTGTACACACTAGTCTACTCCGGAGTATCGATGCCCTGTCTCGAAACTCCCACGACTAGGGACCATAATTAAGGATATGCATATAAACTACCCAACTCTCACGTATATGATCGCCATCATACTGTTGGTAGTAAAGCAAGATCCTAAGGGCTCTATCAAAGTGTAACATGCAATCAGTCACCTGAACATGTACACGACTGATAAAGGCAAACCAGATAGCATACTATCATCTCGAGTAAGACTGTGCTACCGGGATAGGTCCTCTGCAATCATTGCAATCACGTACCTGCGATCCAATAATTGACTATGATGGCACTATCTCCAACAATCTCCCACTTGCACTCAAGGCTAATATTGCGATGTCGACTACTCACAGCCCGTGTGAAACCGAACATCCAACTCCTCTACTAATCAGTTCACAAAGCCCGTTTGTAAAACTATTGTGTTCGAGAAATAGCCTCGGTGAGTGGATCCGCCTAGAAGTTTCTTTCTGTATCTCACTTAATCTCAAGTTCACGGAGAAAGCCATCTCCCGAATTGAGTAATACCTATCTTAGAATATGTCTGGATATCTGATGGGACCTTAGTTCATAAATGAACTCCATATCCAAACTTCTTAGACTGTATGGATCACTGAACCTAATCAGTATCCGGCACCATGCCACCCACAGTATCCTCTTGGACCACCTGTCCATAATACTGTCCCTCTTCGTCAGAGGGAAAACTATAACTCTGACAATCACTCTGTCAACCATGTCACCTTTGAAGCCTGGAATGATAACCGTCTCCCGACAGAGGCTGTCGTCATCAAATCCGTAGAACATGTACTTATGTTCTAAAACTGCTTCCTTATATTTCTCCAGGATTGGATTAATACAAACTTATTGCATCTAGTGCTAAAACAACATCTGGTGTGGTACTTGACATCTCATGATTGACTCAATTGCCTAAGCAAGTGATCTGCCAATCATGCACATCCCTCTCCCCTTTAGTCTGTAAGACACCTTTAGAGAGGGTGACTCCATCACCTGCAGGTACACCACCATGCTAGGAGTCAACTATTCCAAAAACCATTAGAATATCTGTCAAAGTACCCACATTGGGAAACTACCCAAATCCAGATCTAAAGCCATAGATCCAGAAACCAGAATGTCAAATATTATATCCATATCCTGTCTGGAGAAACAACTGTGTGACGACCACAGTACAACCGATCGTAGTATAGGAATTTTACTTCCTACTCTGTGTATGTCATCCAGATACCATGACATCACACCCTACTACCTTCTTAACAGATCCATCCTCTATTCTGATTGAAGTCAAACCCATGACTGTCACATCAAAATCAGATGATCTATCTCCGCTATAACTGCTCTAGTCTATAAATAGACATAAGCTACTTGCCCACTATGCTTCTGCTGCTTCCACTGACTACGACAACCCTCCTACCGGGTCTCATAACCTGGAACAACAGCAGTGTCAAGTCTTGGTAGATAAGAACCTCCCTGTCACCGTCCTTGAGCCTACCGAAGTACCTCTCGGGTGTCTGAGGTTACCCACCATATCTGCGGAGTGGCTATTGGACTGTCAAACCTGATTGAATGTATAGGTCCT
Source organism: Agapanthus africanus (assembly GCA_030015575.1). Classification (NCBI taxonomy): domain Eukaryota; kingdom Viridiplantae; phylum Streptophyta; class Magnoliopsida; order Asparagales; family Amaryllidaceae; genus Agapanthus; species Agapanthus africanus. Next base: position 288,981,033 of record JASDDO010000012.1, on the reverse strand, counting down.
ATTAAATTTTCCGTAATCGTTCGCGGTTCTGGAATCACTTCCAGTTCTACCATACTCCCACTACTGTTTTCTGAAAAAGATCCATTTTTACTAAAACTGTCGCGAGTCAAGAACAATATCACTATTGATCTTCCAAATGGTAGAATATCAACCCTCGTCATAGCCAGGGTCAACCCACAAACAGCCACTACAGAAACGTGCCCTGACTTATCCAGTGTCTGGTTTTAATCATAAGCTGGACAACTCCCCGTACCTTAATTTCTTTTAAGGTACGATCCATTCTATATCCAATACAGAAACTTTGGCACTTATTTAATTGGAACCATATTCAAATCATGCAGCTGTCTCCAGTGCATATCAACTTAATGGAAAAAGGCTAATCAGCATTACTCTACTTAGGAATCCATCCAATTATGAGTAACCTGAAAGAGAAACACGTTTCTCAAAACCATCACTATCATCTGAATACCAATCACAAGAATCTACATCTTCGATCTCTTTGAAGAATCCCGATACTTGTGATACCTGGTTCTCTACTTTATTCTTATACCCACAACTTCTCAAAACTTAGACCTTGTATTTCTACGAAACACTCGTCTAAATACTAGAGAAGTTATAAGTAAACAGAACATAGTACGAGGACCTACCCCTTTGTCCTGATGGACACTGGACAACATACAATACTCTGTATAAGTCCGCTGAGTTAAACAACTCATAACCTGTGCGTTGTAGGTGGAAAACTGTACCCTGGCGATTTCCTCAAATATCACCAATTACAACGAATTCTGATATAATGAGGATGATCACCTAATTCCCAATATCTTACTCCCACTCATCATCTGTAAAACCATACAGATATGAGAATGTAACCTGGTAAATACATACCCTTGGAGTAAGTGTTTAATCGGGAAAACAGTTTTTCCTTTAACAATGCACTGAAACATGAAAATGTTTCGTAGGGGTATCCTGGTATTCATAGCAATGCCTCTTCCATAATCCAATTCATGACTTCAACCGTATATTTTATTGCCATCTCTCCAAATCCCTTTATTTGTCTTTAGTCGTTACCTTCTGTACACCATCGTTAGGCTAAATGGTTTTCTTCCTTCCCAACCGTTCGGCACCAGCCTATGGTTTGGAAGAAGACTATCCAGTAAGCATAATAGGTGTACCCTCCTAAACCAAGGAGTACACGTATCTTGAGAGAAGGTGATGATAAAAGACAACTGAATAATACCTTATTCTTTTAGAGGTGAAATAGGAGTGGCGATGAAGTACGCGGTTTTGGTCGTGAATGATATCAGTCGCAATTTACTTTGCCCTCTTTCTAATCCCTTTATTTTGTCTTTACATATTGCCTTCTGCACACCCTACTTAGGCTAATTGGTTTTCTTCATTCCCTACCTTTCGACACCAGCCTATGGTTTGGAATAAGACTATCCAATAAGCGTAATAGGTGTACTCTCCTAAACCAAGGAGCTCACGCAACCTGAGAGAAGGTGATAATAAAAGACAACTGAATAAACCAATTCTATTTCTCCTGAACCTGGATCCATCCTCGAAGAAGTCCCTTCGAGTTCGTATATAACCATACAATGGATCTATCCAATGGAAGTGGATATCCGTAGTAATACGGGTGTTCAGAGAAATGCAAAGGGTAAAAGAAGGAGTGGCAATGACTTATGCAACATAGACAATCCAAAAGCCAGTATTTTAAGAAGGTTCGGTTAACCTGGTCACTGAGTCATAGTCTAGGGTCGGTCAAAGGTCGCTGCCAAAGAGAGAGAGAGAAAAGAAACACTCTGCGTGCACTCTAACCTAGATTAGAATGGTCATCACTTTATCTAATCCGGAAACCTCCCACTGTCCTGTCAAATTCTCCTCCAAACCTAAAGAAGAATCAATCGGGATCACCCGAAGAGTAAACCAACTCATCAGTGGGAATCGGGATCCAACTCTCATCGCATGATAACGTGATGGAATGCATCCACGTTACTCATACTCCAGAAGGTATGCGCATACTTGGCAAGTTTCAGTTTCTTTAGAAACTCCCGATCTGATTTTTGCCCCATGCTCTTATAACCTTGGCTTTGGTCAAAATGTCATAAGTCACATGCCAAGTTCTACCCGTCACTATCTTTTCAATTTGAACCCACCCGCACATGCCCCTGACTTTGGCCAATCGGCAGAACGACTGTCCCAAACTAACTCATCTATCTATGCAACAATTGAATACCCAGCAGCTACCAAACACTATGCCTTAACTTTGGCTAAAATGCATAGCTTGAATACTACTAAATACCCAAAAGAAGTGACGGAGGCCTACGACTGGTTTTTGGCGAAAAACCTTTAGCGTAGTGAACTTGATATCGCTGAAGGAACCTGATAGCTTTTTAAAATATAGTGGCGAAAACCTTTTGCTAAAGAGGTCACTCCCGGTAAAGGGATCTCGGCTCTTTCCTCATGGAATGAGGTGCAGGATATTCCACTGAATACCGCTATGCAAAGCAACTTGTAATCGACTATAGTGAAGTTATTACGCTGACGCAAACTTCTGCCCAAGGGGTCAGTCCCGGTGAAGGGATATCGGCCCTTGCCCCGTCGAATGAGATGCAGGATATTCCACTGAATACCGCTATGCAAAACAAAAGGAAACGTCTTTGCAATAACACTTTTTAAATTTGTTCCAACAACTGTAAACAGGTTTGTTTTACTTTGCGATGATCAAAATCAACACAGTCCCATCATTCAATCACACCAGAAAAGAACGAAAATAAAATGTACGTATATGCCATCCGCATTCGTCACTGGGTCCCGTCATCACCCGTTAGGTTACTTAACTAACGACAGAGCGGGGACTGGACTAGCGCGGGTGTAAAACATATACAACATCTAATAGTATATAAACCAATATACATAATCGCTCCAGGCGTGATAATATGCAACATTACAGAAAAGTAATAAGCATCACAGAACAATACAGATAATCTGGGATCCCCGGGTTTCACAGAGCCGCTGCTGAAACCCGACGTTCCCCTGTCGTGTGGATAGCCTGTGCAATGAAACCTAGACCCCTACGGGTGCGGCAAGTTACCCGCCAAAACCTGAAGCGAGGCAGTCCCCACAGCATAGTGAATGGAACACCCGGCACTTCACGGAATCCGGTAAATTGAGCACCCCTCCTTGGGTCAACCTGTACCTCCTACGGGTGCGGCGAATAGTCTGCCAATTCTGAAGTGGGGCCCCTCTGCCTCTCAAAGCTATGAGATGCGGACCCGTTGCTTTCCCGAACCCGGCTATCCGTGCACTCCGTCGCGGGGCAAAACCTAGTACAGTAATGAAAAATAGTACAATAGGTACATCGACCGCAACCTGGTCGTGCCCCAAAAGAATATTATACAACAGGCAGTGACGGCAGTCCACATGTTGGACGCTCGCCCCGCAATATCAAATGTACAAATAAACACAAACTGTACTACCATTGCACACTGCTATCCACCACGACAAATCCACAACATCACAGCACAACACAGAACATCAACGCGAATGTCACGTTCGCAAACCCGTCTAAAAGAACTATAGCAATCAGACGCGGTTTACCGATCAAATGACATTCCCGGTCGGAGATATAATGTAAGCACTGTAAACTAACGTGTTTAAATTTCGATCGACCAAAGACCAAATATCAAAAAGTGGGCCCCACTGCTTACTGGTGAACAGTAACAAAACCTGGGCCAAAACGACATTTACCAAAAACCCCAAAATCCAACAGAGAACACACAGAAAAAATTTGGTGCAGTGATCCTTTAGAACGGCCGCGGATGAGCGGCCAAACCATGGGTTTGGCCGCTAATCCGCGGCGATCTGGTGAGATCAATTGCTCAAATTTTTTTCGTACCCTTAGAAAACCCTGCACGGATTTTTAAGACATCCAGAAATGAATTTTGAAGCCATTTAAAATTAACAGAAACTGTCGGGCTTGAATTTTGGATTTTTCGATTTCCGGTCGGATCGATATTTTAAACGCGTTAGCACAAGTTAGTATAGCAAAATGGTGAGGCTCTGATACCACTGTAAGTCTACGCTAGCGCCCCGGCAGTCTACAGACGCCAAATGCGGAACAAAAACTTTTTAACTGGCGCTATCGTATACTTTAACCCGGATCTGCCATTATTGCTAAACTAACAAACTGTAGAGAGTGTAGGAAGATTGTACCGAATGATCCGAGTCCTTCGTTCTTCAACCATCATCCCACGCTCCGTTGCGGCTGCTCCGATCTCGTCGATCTCCGATCTCCTCGTCGAAGTGGCACCACATGATCGGTTCTTTAAACGGGCTCCCGCCTCTGACTCGAGGCAACTCGATCGTCAAGTTTGCTAAAAGAGACGACCAAGAATGATGTAGAGAATGAGTAGATGACTTTGTCTCACTTCGTCCAAGTCCGTGGACGATCGGTTAATGAAGTTGCCGATGGAAATAAAATGGAACAAGAAATGAACTATGAAATTTCCATGCATCCAAAACTATACCCTTTTCTTTTTACAACCATAATTTCTCAAAATGAATCAATTGAGGGAGGAGAGAGAGGGCCGGCCTATTTATTCAAGGAGGGAGGTGACCGTAGGAGGAGGGAGGTGACCATAGCACAAATATCATATGAAAAGATCTTAAGCAAAACAAAAAGCTTTAATGAAAATGATGACTCAAATCCTTAGTCATCATTTCATTAAAAGCAACCAATAAGAACACAACACCAAATAGCCTAGTCACCTCATCTAGAATCTTCTAGAACACTGACTCACCTCATCTGAAGAAAAGATAAATCCGTCTTTAACAGAATGTTAAAAGACGGCTGATAGAAAACTGGAAACTGGCAACTTCCAAAAGTGATCCTGAAACGACTTTCAGGATAACCCCGAAACTGTATAAATATACCCGCATTTGTATTACGACCGAATACAAATGCAACTGAGACAAAGATATTATACCTACTCAATATAATACTCAGATCCGGCTTAAACCAAAGTCGACCAGTATCATCTGTCCGAAAATCGACACGTGCGTAAACGCACGTGCATTTTCCGAACCCTGCCATAAAACCATACGGCCTCTACAACGTTTCGCCCGAACTTGGAAAACTGTCTGTGGGGGACTCTAATGACTCGTCAGTACCCTGGCAGTGGGTTTAACCACAAACCGTCAGCGGCACTAGCTATGCATAACGGCTGCCCATGGACTGACCTCAAGGGAGACCGATGAGCGCACTCAAGGGAGGCCGATGAGCGAACTCATCCAGAAACCCTACTGAGCCTAACAGTGACAATGTATATACAGTCCGGTCCGTTCGTCTATGAGTATCGCATATCTGCCTAGGGGGCTAGCAACGTCAGACCCCCAATAGCAGTATAAGTCGTGTCGGAGTGAAGCCCAATAACACCCTGAGATACTACTGGAGCACCTACCAGTAAATCTCCTGCCACGGCCGTGGGCTTTGTGTAATGGCTCTCCTAGACACAGCACGATCTCGCCCCCAATACCGGGAGAGACGAATCCCCTGCCGATCCGCTCACGTGCCTCCATATGGCTCGGGACTGTACCCAAAAACTACCTGTTTGCACGACTACTTTGAGCCGTGGTAGGGTAGAAATCAAAGCACAGTGGGAACTCACACGAGACAAATGACGACCTCAGGTCGATGAACTAACCTGTACACATGTCACCAGGGAACTGCTATCTGACGATAGATATAATACTAACTAGCAGATTCCCGGCGAGTACTGTCCGGTGTACTCATAACCCAATGAGCACCTGTATACATCTTAGGTGATCCAACTGACACCAGTGGCTTGTGAGACCGGCCACCGCCCCTCGTCGGGGTCTCGACTGTACACACTAGTCTACTCCGGAGTATCGATGCCCTGTCTCGAAACTCCCACGACTAGGGACCATAATTAAGGATATGCATATAAACTACCCAACTCTCACGTATATGATCGCCATCATACTGTTGGTAGTAAAGCAAGATCCTAAGGGCTCTATCAATGTGTAACATGCAATCAGTCACCTGAACATGTACACGACTGATAAAGGCAAACCAGATAGCATACTATCATCTCGAGTAAGACTGTGCTACCGGGATAGGTCCTCCGCAATCATTGCAATCACGTACCTGCGATCCAATAATTGACTATGAGGGCACTATCTCCAACATAACGGCCACCCGGGTATTGAGCGATCAGAAGATCGACGAGCAAGCCCGCTCACACTCCTGTGAATCCAACCAGTAACACTTACCGTACAGTCCGGTCTGTTCGTCTGATATGTCGCATTTCTCGCCTAGGGGTGGTAAACGTCAGACCCCAGTAGCTTGATAAGTCATGCCGACGTAAGGTCCACAACATTCGTGAAACTACTGATAACTCTTACTAGTATATCCCTGCAACCCTGGCCAGGGATATCCTGTTATGGCCAGTCGAGCATAGCGCAACATCCACCCCCAATACCGGGAGAGACGAATCCCCTCCTATCGCTCATTGCCTCCATGTGAATCGGGACTGTACCCAAAAACCCCCTGTTTGCACGACTCAGTAGAGCCGTGGTAGGGTGGAAATCAAAGCACAGTGGGAGACACACAAGACTCTATGACGATCTCGGGTCAACAGACTAAGCTGTACCAGTGTCACCAGAGAACTGCCATCTGACGTGAGGTATAATACCATCTGGGAGTTCTCGGCGAGTTCGTTCAGTGTACCCAGTCTCCACTGAGCACCCGCATACCATCTCTGATGTCAAACACCAATGGATATGCGATCATCCATCGCCCATCACATGGGTCGAGAAGATATATGCTAGTCTACTCTGGAATATCGATGCCCCGTCTCGATATTTCCACGACTAGGAACAATGAAGGATGTACTCATGGACTACCCAGGCCCCACTAGTATGATCTTCATCATAGTCCTGGAAGTCGAGTATACATCCTAAGGGCTTTATCAACATGTAATCAGAGAGACAGAAATTATACATGTAAAGATAAAGTGCAACCAGATAGCGTACTATCATGTCGAGCAAGAAAGTCCTACCTATATATGTCCCAGCATCCACTACAATATACATCCTATGTACAGTAATGGCCTCTAGGGCATACATATAACTAACAGGTTTCATATTTGGGTTTACTATTTGAGTGAGAAGGAATTGAGAGAAAAGAAAAAGAAAAGAAATGGAATGGGGTTTATATTAAAGATTTTAGTAGTTGGTGAGAGAGAGAGAGAGAGGTATGGGCTTCTTTGACTAAAGACTTAGCCATTTCCTCTTCAACCTTCACTCATTTTTCTCCCTCTCCCTCTTGTTGCTGCTGCTGCTCCTGCTCCTCACCTCCCTCCCCTCTTAAACTCCTCAAATCACCTCTAAAACAACTCCAAAACCCCACTCTCATTTCATTAAAAGTGTGCATAAGCTCAAGATCTACACATTAGACCAAGGAAGCAAGGATTTTGGCTACTAGGGGCAACTCAAGAAAATTCTTGAGTTGCCAAATGAGGTATTTTCTGGACTATTAGCTTAATTTTAGCATTACTTATACCCCCATGTTTAGATTGAACCGATATTGTTTGATATTGTGGAGTTAAGGAAAACCTAGTTAGGGTTTGAGGAAATTATGAGTTGTAATGTGAAATTGAGTTCAGTAAAGGCTACACCAACACCCTAGTGCATGAATTGAGACCCTAACCTGAGACTTAAGGCCCGAAATACGGATTTAGAAACCGATATCGGAAAGCTTGTGGAATCTGTGAAGGTTATATGAGATCTGCTATCACCTGAGACATCCTAAAATAAAATTGATTGGACAGTGAGATGTGCAGGCACCCAGGAAGCTAACCCCAAGACCCTATCCCCTAACTCATAGACCCGGCCGCAGATTTATCCTGTTTGGCCGCAATTTGCGGCCAGACCTACCCCATTTTGGTTCGTCTTGGTTTTGGTGTTCCCTCATTAGTAGATTAGGCCCCTGGTATTTGTAGATTTGTCTAGTTTGACCTAGGGTGAAATATGGAGCCTATTTCTTTAGTTGCTGTTTTGGATTCGTGTTTCCGTATTCCGTATTCCGTATTCTTAGTTCTGAAATTGTGCATTGTGATTTACCTCGACTATTTGGCGTTTATACGACGATATCGAGGATTTGTTGATGGTTTTGAAGGCGTGCCCATAGGTTCTAACCTATAGGCCCCTTATCGTATCGTTTTGGGTTTCGTATGCCGTTTTAGCTTTGATTTGGTTTTAATACGCATTTACGATACTATGACGTGTAGGTACCCCATGAAGACTTCGGGACGACAAGTAAAGCGCGTGGAGACGTCGACAAATGAAGACGCAAGGTGAGTAGATTATATCTACTGGAGGAAGTCGGGTGGATGGCGTATAGCACCCCCGCAGTCCGTAGTTGGTATACTATATATTATGCTTGATAGTTATAGTGTGTCGTGGATATGGTGTTAGGTGTATTATGGATAGCTTAGGGTTAGAAGTAAACTAGTATAGTTCATAGTCGCGAACCCTAGAATAGGGTTACACCCACACGCGCACCCTAGCATATTCACTATACTTACACTGTGTTGATGATGATATTAGATGACATTGAAGATGAGTCGATGATTTTAGGCATTGTGCCGTGAGATCGGTGATGTGATGTGATTCGTACTTGCGATACGACATGTGATCCTAGCGGGCCGTTGGGCATGTGTTTTAACCCCGCTTCCATACTTATATAGATGGTATTGATTTGTACTAGACTTAGATCTGTACCCTAGATTATATGATATGATGATAATGATACCTGATATTTGATGAGAGGAATGTGATACTGACCCGTACCTAGCTATTGGGATGTCGTACAACGATTTACCGTACGAGCTTTATATTGATGATAGATCCGCACTCATAACTTGAGAATGTCATATGATATGTTGTATCGTACGTGATACTATTGAGGCGGGATCACCGACTATTATATCTATATATCGACTCAGATTTAGGTGGTTTCCATACCCCTCTCGATTGACTTGATACTTAGATCTGTAGTTCGCATAGTAGATGTTAGAATATGCCCGAGTCATTATTATTTCAAATGGCATAACTGCATGACATATACATATGGGTGTAGATTCTTTACTGTTACGTGTAAGTCCATGCTACCTCTCCCGGTACTTTCGGGCATGCGGAATTTGGTGAAAAACAATTTTTCTAGAGGTGGTAACATGGACTCAAAACCGGATCTTTGTTAAACATCTAACGAACATCCTAACTAGGAGTTGTTAACTACTCGGTTAGGGGGTTATACCTTTCTTTCTTGAACTCCTTCGTCTTCATCTCTTGATGGTTGTCCGGATCGGCTTCACTCCTTCGTCTCCTTGCGCCGAAGATAGATCCACCTCGAAAGCTTCTACCTTTGGCTTCTTCTTCGGTCTTTGAAGAAACTAGTTCACTTGGTTTGCTAAACCTTGTGAACTAGAGTGAGTAGAGAAGAGTGTGTTGGGATTTACTCTATGGTTCTTGGTTCTCAACACATGAGACAAGTGAACCATAGACTTGAGAGAGAGCAAGAGGAAGAGGGTGATAGCAAGAGGAAGAGGGAGCTCAAAAACAAGAGAGAGAAAGATAATGTAAGAATGAGCCTCTCTTTTGTCATACACCCTCTCATAATCCAAAAGAATCATGAGCCATAATGTTAATCAAGTATTATGTGATGGTTCATATCATGTCAAAGGCAATATCATTTCCATGCACTCATTTTGCAAACCACAACAAGAAAGCAAAAGTCTTTGCATGAAAATGACAACCATTGTCATCATGATGGTCAACTAGTCCAACCTAGTCAACCGGTCAACAAAGTCAACCCCTCAACAACCATGTCACTATAATACTTAATTAATATTATTGCTAATTATATATATATATATATATATATCATATTCTCATTAGGGTTGAGCAAAAAGTCAATGGTCAACTGTCAACGGTCAACAACCCTAATGAGAATTCTCTGCCTCTGTCTCTCCGTCAACTGTGCATACACACCCGCATCCGTGTTCCGAGGAACACGAATTCATACTGGATAAATCCAATCCCAAAACGTACACTAGGATCTGGCTTAAACCAAAGCCCGCTAGTGTTAACTGTCCGGACACTGTACGTGCACAAGTGCACGGATGTGACCGAACCCTGTCGCAAAACTATGCGACCTGTCGCAAAACCATGCGACCTGTCGCAAAACCATGTGACCTCTCGCAAAACCATGCGACCTCTACTCTTTTTCCTAAAGGCGAATAGCTTTCTGTGTGGGACTCTAAAGACTCGACACTATGCTGGCAGTGGGTTTAACCACAGACCGCAAGCGGCACTAGCTGTGCGTAACGGTCCCCAGGTAGATGTCGACAAGAAGACTGACGAGGTGAAACCCATCTGAACTCCTACTGAGCCTGAATGTGACATTCTCCGTACAGTCCGGTCTGTTCATCTGATACATCGCATGGCGGGCCTAGGGGGCGGTAAACGTCAGTCCCCTAATAGTGGTACAAGTCATGTCGGAGTGAAGCCCAAAACACCCTGAGATAACACTGGAAGCCTACCAGTATATCTCGATTGCCCTGGCCAGGGACTACTCGTGTAATGGCTCTCCTAGACACAGCGCGATGTCAACCCCCAATACCGAGAGAGACGAATCCTGTCTAACCGTCACTGCCTCCAAGTGCTTCGGGACTGCACCCAACTACCACCTGTTTGCACGACTCCTTTGAGCCGTGGTAGGGTAGTAATCAAAGTACAGTGGGAACACACTCAAGGCGAAGTGACAGTGTCAAGTCAGCGGACTAAGCTTTACTCATGTCACTGGGAACTGATAACTGACGATAGGTATAATACCAACCGGTCAGTTCCCGACGAGTCCTGTCCAGTGTATTCGTAACCTAACGAGCACCCGTATACTATCTCCAGTACGAAGTACTGATGGCTGTGGGACAGACCATCTTCCATATTAGGATGAGAAGCGCATACGCTAGTCTACTCCGGAGTATCGATGCCCTGTCTCGATAGTCCTGCGACTAGGGACTGGTATAAGGATGTGCTTATAGACTACCCAGCCCCCACGAGTGTGACTGCCATCACAACGCTGGTAATCAAGCAAAGATCCTAAGGGCTCCACTAATGTGTATAGGTCATATACAAAAATAAACACATGTACACATTGAAGTAGAAACAAACCAAGTAGCATACTACTATTTTGAGCAAGATTGTTTATACAAGGTGAATATCCCAAGCTTCCATTAAGTAATATACAAACTAGTATGATACAGTAATGGCCTCTAGGGCATATACACTAACAATCTCCTACTTGCACTAAGGCCATGTACTGGCGTATCGAAGACCTATCATCTCGATCAGCCGCTCGAACTGAGTCTGGGGTAGGGCCTTCGTGAGTGGATCTGCAGTGTTATCTTCTGAATTTACTCTCTTTACCTCGATCTCCCGGCGATCAATGATCTCCCTGATCAGGTGGAACCGCCTCAAAATGTGCCTGGACTTCTGATGGGACCTGGGTTCCTTCGCTAAAGCTATAGCGCCGTTGTTGTCACAATACAGCGGTATTGGATCAACACTGGTAGGAACCACCTGAAGTTCCGTGAGGAACTTCTTCATCCAGACAGCTTCCTTTGCGGCATCGCAAGCAGCTATGTACTCCGCTTCCATGGTCGAGTCAGCAACGGTTTCCTGCTTTGAACTTTTCCAGCAAACCGCCCCTCCATTGAGGGTAAATACATAACCCGACATGGACTTGGAGTCATCTTTGTCACTCTGGAAGCTGGAGTCAGCAAAGGCCTCAATCTGGAGGTCTTTTCCGCCATACACCAAGAACATCTCCTTAGTCCTTCTCAGGTACTTGAGAATGTTCTTTACTGCTATCCAGTGTTTCTCCCCTGGGTTCGACTGATACCGGCTTACAACGCTCAATGCGTATGCTACATCTGGTCTGGTACATAACATCACATACATAATAGAGCTTACCGCAGATGCGTAGGGTATTGATGACATGCGAGCCCTTTCCAAATCAGTCTTGGGAGACATCTCTTTGGAGAGGGTGATTCCGTGACAAGCCGGTAGATTACCGTGCATGGAATCTTCCATACTGAATCGTTTCAGTATGGTGTTGATGTACCTTGACTGTGAAAGTCCCAATATCCTCTTAGATCTATCACGATAGATCTGGATCCCCAGAATGTAGTTGGCATCGCCCACGTCCTTCATGGAGAACCTCTGCGACAAGAATCCTTTGACTGACTGTATCATAGGAATATCATTTCCTATCAGGAGAATGTCATCGACGTACAAGACGAGGAATACCACATTTCTCCCTACAATCTTACTGTAAATGCATGGTTCATCTGGGTTTTTGACAAAGTCGAATTCTTTGACAGTATCATCAAAGCAGATGTTCCAACTCCGCGATGCCTGCTTAAGTCCATAGATGGACTTGAGCAACTTGCACACTTTACCGCTGCTCCCACTCTGAATGAATCCCTCTGGCTGATCCATATAGACGCACTCTTCCAAATTTCCATTTAGGAAAGCCGTCTTTACGTCCATCTGCCAGATCTCATAATCATGGAAGGCAGCAATGGAAAGAAGGATCCGAATGGATTTAAGCATGGCTACCGGAGAAAAGGTCTCGTCATAGTCCAAACCAGGTCTTTGACGAAAACCTTTTGCAACGAGCCTAGCTTTATAGGTTTCAACCTGCCCATTTACACCAATCTTCTTTCTGAAGATCCATTTGCAGCCTACGGGTTTTACCCCTTCTGGAGCAAAGTCCAAAGTCCAAACTTTGTTGGTGTACATGGACTCCATCTCGGTCCGCATTGCATCAAGCCATTTTACCGAGTCACCGCTCCGAATGGCTTGCTGGAAGCTAGTTGGCTCATCATAATTAACTGTGCAATCCTCTCTATCCCCGTCTATGAGAAAACCGAAGTATCTCTCGGGCGGATGAGACTGCCTACTACTTCTGCGGAGCGGCGTAGGAATGTCCGGTTCTCTTGAAACGTCTGGTTCATCCAAGCTTTCAGTAACAGCTTGTGGTTCTGGAATTTCTTCCAGTTCTATTGCGCCCCCACTTATCTGATTTTCCAAAAATTCTGTTTCCAAGAAGTGGGCATGCGGAGAAACAAAAACTTTTTGTTCTTCTGCGGAATAGAAAAGATACCCTCTAGAGTTCTTTGGGTATCCCACAAACTTGCACAGTACTGAGCGTGCCTCGAGCTTGTCCGCATGCTGCTTTTTTACAAAAGCTGGACATCCCCATACCTTAAGATACTTAAGACAGGGTTTCTTCCCACTCCACATCTGATATGGGGTGGTAGGAACAGTCTTGGTTGGAGCCTTGTTCAAGAGATATGCAGCTGCTTCTAGTGCATAACCCCAGAAAGATCGCGGTAACTCAGCCTTACTCATCATGGAACGAACCATATCCAATAGGGTCCGATTCCGCCTTTCCGATACACCGTTGTGTTGTGGTGTGTATGGAGGAGTAAGTTGAGAGAGAATTCCATTCTCTTTTAAGTAGCCCAGAAACTCGGCACTCAAGTATTCTCCACCTCGATCCGATCTTAGATTCTTGATACTTTTGCCGGTTTGGTTTTCAACTTCATTCTTGTATTCTTGAAATTTCCCAAAGGCCTCGGATTTGTGCTTCATTAAGAAGAGATGTCCATACCTAGAGAAATCATCTGTGAAAGTAATGAAGTATGAATAACCAATTCGCGCATGTGTAGACATTGGACCACACACATCACTGTGTATGAGTCCCAAGAGCTTGCTCGCTCTTTCTCCGCGTCCAGTGAACGGAGTCTTTGTCATCTTTCCCATGAGACAAGATTCACAAGTGGCATAAGACTGATACTCGAACGGATTCAAGTACCCTTCTTTATGTAACTTAGTTAATCGTGTTTCATTAATATGACCCAGTCTACAATGCCATAAGAAAGCCTGATTTGTTTCCGGAGACTTTCTTTTAAGTGTGTTCTGGACACTGAAAATCTGAGCTTGATTTAAAACGTATATTCCGTTCTGTAATATACCTGACCCAATCAGAACGTGATTTAGGTGGATGTGTACTACATCGCTTACAAAAGTAAATTCATATCCTTCCTTAGAAAGTAAGGATACAGATATAATATTACAAGTCGCATCTGGTATATACAAACAGTTACGCAAAATCAATATCTGCCCAGTTGTCAGTCCAAGATGATATTCCCCTACGAATTCAGCATCCATGCTCATTCCGTTAGCAACCCTGAGAGTCATATCACCTTCCCTGATAAACCTACGGTTTATCAGAGCCTGTAACGAATTACAGATATGAGATCCTGATCCGGTATCCAATACCCAGGAAGTAGGGTTAACTGACATACATTTCTCAATCACAAACACACTCGAAGCCGAAGCCACAACATGCTTCGAATTCTGGCTACTGGCTTTGCAAGCCCTGCAATCCTTCTGCCAATGTTCATTCCCGTTACAATAGGAACATCCCTCTTTAATCATATCCTGTCCCGAAACTTTTGCCCTTCCTTTTCCTTCTTCTTCCCTGGTTTCTTTTAGGGTATAAGCGGAGGGCAGGGACTGTAGAATTAGGTATGTACTTGACCCATTCTCCAACGTGGTCTCCAGGTCCGTGAGCTCAAAATAGCTGGTCTCTGTAAGGACGTTTCCCCCTACAGATGACCCGACAGCCAACCTCGCTTGAAGCAATTCGTTCGAGGTCTCATATCTTGCGATACGAGATTGCTCTCCATATAAAACTTTGTTATGGAGGAAGATAGAAACTGAGTCCATCTTCTTGTGCTGCCTCTGGTTTGCACCATCAACTGAGGCTAACACGAGGCACTTGGCTTTCGCACAATCCTTTTCCGATGTCCTGCGGATGTGAACTTCCGTGACAGGGGAAACTGGACCTGAGACAGCAGGGATTTGATTAGTTAAGAGGTGTCCCAGCTTGTCATGGGCAATGGACATCTGGACAGTCCTTTTCCAGTTAAAACAGTCAGGTTCAGTCATCTTTTTATCTAGATGTAACCTAGGTGTAGTCACAGGGTCGCTGCAATTAAGAGAGAGAGAAGAAAACACTCAGCATGATGCTCTTGCAAGTTTAGAGTGGTTTTTAGTTTGTCTAAACAGGATGGCTCCCACTATTTCTCGAATCCCTCCTTAAAACCAAAAAGGAAGAATTAGTCAGGATCAATCTCACCGTACAATACTTGCTTAACCGTTCGGCCAGGCTGGTGTCGGTACTTCGAGGGAGGTTTTCCAACGCTTTCGCGAAGTTCCTTAATTTAAGAACCTCTTTTCCCTTGGGGCGTAGCCCCGCTAACACCTTTCTAGACACCTACTAGGTTTATAGCATTGATCGTTAAGTGAGAAATTTCCTGAGGAGTAGCATATACTCACAGTAGGATCGGGATCCAAATATCATTGCGTGACAAAACTGAAGGAATCCTACCAGAATCATCACACTCCAAATGGTATGCAGTGCTAGCAAGTTTCAGTTCTTTTGAAACCCCCGATGTGGATTTTTGCCCCATGCTCTTATGACCTTGACGAAGGTCAACAAATCATAAGTCACATGTCAAGTTCTACCCGTCATTATCCAGGTTAATTTGAACCCACCCGTATATACCCTTGACGAAGGTCAACAAGGTAATACGACTGTCCCAAACCAACGCATCTATCTATACTACATACGAACACCCAACAACTACCAATCACTATGCCTTGACGAAGGTCAACAAACATAGCTTGAATACTATTGAATATTCATACGAAACGACGGAGGGCTACGAATGGTTTTGGCGAAACCTTGAACGTAGTGAACTTGATATAATCGAAGGAATGAAATAGCTTTTAAAAGGAGTGGCTCAAGCTCCGCATTTAAAAGTTAGTTTTGAAAAGAACCGAGTGGTTTTTCGAAAGTGTTCCAACGATTTATACTTGGTTTATTTTCTTGCATTAGTTCTTTTAATGCGTGTTTTACTTGCAATAGTTCTTTTAATGCGTGTTATACTTGCATTAGTTCTTTTAATGCGTCCCATCATTTAAACCTACCATTGCAGAAAACAACCAAAATATGACGTACGCTTATGCCATTCGCATTCGCCACGGGGCCCCGTCATTACCCGTTAGGTTACTTAACTAACGACAGAGCGGGGGCTGGGCTAGCGCGGCTGTAAAACATAAGCAACGCCTAAATAATATCATATATAGATATTTTGCAATGATAGACATTTCAGATCACAGATGAACACATTGGATATACTAGGAAGCTGTAATTCGTACGAGCCTGTAACGAAAAGCAGATTACACAGTCGCGGTGAATAGCCAAAACCCCACCCAAGACCCCTGCGGGTGCGGCAAAATACCCGCCAAGTACCCGAAGCGAAGCAACCTCCCTCATCCCCGTGAGTAGGCCACTCGGCACTTCGGCATACCCGGTAGTTTGTGCACCCCTCCATGGGTCTATCCTAGGAGCAAAAACAGTAAAAAGAAATTATACAATGACGGCTACAACCCCGACCCGGTTGTGCGGCCATACAAATAATTATTACATCAATTTACAAATTTACATGAATTGAAAGAAAAGAAAACTCTCGTCTCACAACCCCCGGCTATTCACCCGCGACAATCCAATGAATTCATATACACATTCCAATGACATTACAGATCACAGATTTGTATAACCCCCACTAATCGACATATAGCGATTAGTAGACGTTCAATACAAATATCACATCACAGAAAAACCCGTCAGCTTAAGTCTTTTAGAAGTTCGATCAAAAATACGGATTTATAGGCCCCAAATACAAAATTTTCGTTCTGGAAAATCTGGGCAGAAAATACATATCCCAAAATTCCCAAAATACCCCACTTAACAAACTGCAATCAACAATTCCCACTGCCGAGTCAACTCGGCCGCGGAACCGCGGCGGGAGCACGCTCCCGCCGCGTTTCCGCGGCGCTTTGATCGGTTCAGTGGACGAAATTTTGGCAGTTTGTTATAAAAACCCTGAGCCGAATTTTAAGCTATGATTTATCAATTTTGGAACACAGGAAAAATTCGACAGCAAGCATGAAATCGGGGTTCATTTCGGGACTTTTTCTTTGATCGATCTTCTAGCTACTTTGCTAACATGTTAGATAGAGTTTAACCTGGCTCTAATACCAGGGTAGGTCCATGCTACCTCTCCCGGTACATTCGGGCATGCAGAATTTGGTGAAAAACAATTTTTTTAGAGGTGGTAACATTGACTCAAAACCGGATCTTTGTTAAAAATCTAACTAACATCCTAACTAGGAGTTGTTAACTACTCGGTTAGGGGGTTATACCTTTCTTTCTTAAACTCCTTCGTCTTCATCTCTTGATGGTTGTCCGGATAGGCTTCACTACGTCGTCTCCATGCGCCGAAGATAGATCCACCTCGAAAGCTTCTACCTTTAGCTTCTTCTTCGGTCTTTGAAGAAACTAGTTCACTTGGTTTGCTAAACCTTGTGAACTAGAGTGAGTAGAGAAGAGTGTGTTGGGATTTTCTCTATGGTTATTGGTTCTCAACACATGAGACAAGTGAACCATAGACTTGAGAGAGAGCAAGAGGAAGAGGGTGATAGCAAGAGGAAGAGGGAGCTCAAAAACAAGAGAGAGAAAGATAATGTAAGAATGAGCCTCTCTTTTGTCATACACCCTCTCATAATCCAAAAGAATCATGAGCCATAATGTTAATCAAGTATTATGTGATGGTTCATATCATGTCAAAGGCAATATCATTTCCAAGCACTCATTTTGCAAACCACAACAAGCAAGCAAAAGTCTTTGCATGAAAATGACAACCATTGTCATCATGATGGTCAACTAGTCCAACCTAGTCAACCGGTCAACAAAGTCAACAAGTCAACAAAGTCAACCCCTCAACAACCATGTCACTATAATACTTAATTAATATTATTGCTAATTATATATATATATATATCATATTCTCATTAGGGTTGAGCAAAAAGTCAATGGTCAACTGTCAACGGTCAACAACCCTAATGAGAATCCTCTGCCTCTGTCTCTCGGTCAACTGTGCATACACACCCGCATCCGTGTTCCGAGGAACACGAATACATACTGGATAAATCCAATCCCAAAACGTACACTAGGATCTGGCTTAAACCAAAGCCCGCTAGTGTTAACTGTCCGGACACTGTACGTGCACAAGTGCACGGACGTGACCGAACCCTGTCGCAAAACCATGCGACCTGTCGCAAAACCATGCGACCTCTCGCAAAACCATGCGACCTCTACTCTTTTGCCTAAAGGCGAGTAGCTTTCTGTGTGGGACTCTAAAGACTCGACACTACGCTGGCAGTGGGTTTAACCACAGACCGCAAGCGGCACTAGCTGTGCGTAACGGTCCCCAGGTAGATGCCGACAAGAAGACTGACGAGGTGAAACCCATCTGAACTCCTACTGAGCCTGAATGTGACATTCTCCGTACAGTCCGGTCTGTTCGTCTTATACATCGCATGGCGGGCCTAGGGGGGCGGTAAACGTCAGTCCCCTAATAGCGGTACAAGTCGTGTCGGAGTGAAGCCCAAAACACCCTGAGATAACACTGGAAGCCTACCAGTATATATCGATTGCCCTGGCCAGGGACTACTCGTGTAATGGCTCTCCTAGACACAGCGCGATGTCAACCCCCAATACAGGGAGAGACGAATCCTGTCTAACCGTCACTGCCTCCAAGTGCTTCGGGACTGCACCCAACTACCACCTGTTTGCATGACTCCTTTGAGCCGTGGTAGGGTAGTAATCAAAGTACAGTGGGAACACACTCGAGGCGAAGTGACAGTGTTAAGTCAGCGGACTAAGCTGTACTCATGTCACCTGGGAACTGATAACTGATGATAGGTATAATACCAACCGGTCAGTTCCCGACGAGTCCTGTCCAGTGTACTCGTAACCTAACGAACACCCGTAAACTATCTCCAGTACGACGTACTAATGCCTGTGGGACAGACCATCTCCCACACTGGGATGAGAAGCGCATACGCTAGTCTACTCCGGAGTATCGATGCCCTGTCTCGATAGTCCTGCGACTAGGGACCGGTATAAGGATGTGCTTATAGACTACCCAGCCCCCACTAGTGTGTCTGCCATCACAACGCTGGTAATCAAGCAAAGAGCCTAAGGGCTCCACTAATGTGTATAGGTGATATACAAAAATAAACACATGTACACATTGAAGTAGAAACAAACCAAGTAGCATACTACTATTTTGAGCAAGATTGTTTATACAAGGTGAATATCCCAAGCTTCCATTAAGTAATATACAAACTAGTATGATACAGTAATGGCCTCTAGGGCATATACACCAACATTATGTTGATTATTCGATTTCCGCATATTCATGCTATTCACATTGCTTTGCATATGTTTATTGCTATATTACTATCAAGTTGCTAGGGCACCAGCACCATTATCGATGATGCGTATGTTCCACGTACACTTGCTTGCCGGCTCACACACTTCATCATCGATAATTGCCATGTCACTACATAGTAGTATTATTGCATCAGGATATGACCTTGTATGTGCATACTATTATTTCCATGTTGCATGATATACTGTTATACTTGCATGTCATTATATGTCACATACCCATACTTGTACACATACATCATACATTGATATCTTCATACTTGCTTAGATTACGCATTGAGATATGTTGTTTCCATGTTAATTCTGGATTTGGGGAACCGTGGATATTTCAAAAGAGAATAGTTAATTATTTAAAAACCCGGTTTCCCTTGATATGATATTTCGGTGCGTCCACCATGTGTTTTCTCGGTGATAGAGTGATATATGTGAACCCGAATCGAGGAGTTGGATGAGGCCGATTACGGGTACATGGTGGACCCGGTATGGTACCCCGGGGCGAGAACGGTTTCGCTGTGTAGTAGACGGTGAGCCCGGCAGAGGGACTACTACTATCACGACCCGAAAAAAAGGAACATGACCGGCACTTAAACTATGAAACGTCTCGAGGCGTACGTAATCTAAGTAAGCCGAAAACCCAGAAATCCAAACCAAGAAAAGTAGTAGAGTGAAGGAAAACCAATTTAAAACAAGTAGTTTTAATAGCATAAGCCGAATTATGCGTTTTTAAAACATTAAGTATTTTCTGAAAATTTCGGCAGAGTCTCCTTTGTAAATACTGGCCCCCAAACGGGATACAACATGAACAGTATACGAAATCAATAAAAATGCATCCCCAAGCGGGAGCTAGCTCTTCGTCAATCGACGGTCACAACCACACAAGCAATATAATATACAACGCCAACGGCGAGGTTCAAAATTCAAAAGGAAACTCAAAACCATAAGAAAACCACAGAAATACAACGCGCGACTCTAAGGTCGAAAGAATAAACATCACTGGTCTCTATCTGAGATAAATACAAGTTTGGTTGATGGAACTTCTAGATACAACTGAATAATAATATACAAGTTATATAATGGGGGGTACGATACAAGTAAACCCACCTACTAGCAAATCATCCGAAGGAAACTATGCCCGCAAGCCGTAATGAAACCTGTACAGCAAACCTGCAAGAAACTGGGGCACAACAGGGGTGAGTTGCCAACTCGTGAATAGAAAAAACATCTACGCACAGAAATCGCATAAATAACGCAATCCTTGGTCAATGATCATAATATATCCTCCATTATATATAACATGCAGCCTATAACAAGGCTAGGGTAAATATCTAACCCGAGTGTAATCTCATGTACCCGTGTCAGTGCCTCAGGTAGCAATATATCATATGAATGAGGTATGAATGCATGAAAATAGAATACATGTAAATGAAGAACTTTTTTCATAGTTTAGTGAGATTTCCTTATTTTTAAATAGGAGGTACCATAAATGAAATCAGCATAAACAGTGCCCAGCATCGACACAAAACAAGTATCCAAATATCTCGATATCTCTGTGTCGTAATCTCTGTACCTCAAAATCTCAAAAATCTCAATGTCTCAATCACAATATCTAGGGCGCCGTCAGTCCAGACCGGCCCCTACCATCTATCTCAAGACCACGACGGTATCCTCCGGATATCTGACGCGTCAGGTAAAATCACTGGTCGGTAGTGCTCCCCTGCCAGGCTCAACGTCATCACCACATTCATCTTGCCCCGGGGTACCGCACCGGGCCCACCATGTACCCGAAACGGTTCATCCAACTCCTCAAATCGGGTCTCGAAATCTATCAGCAAACTCATGGTGGACGACTCATACATCATAGGAAAACCGCATTTTTTTTATTTAAAAAGAGTGAAAGCAGTTTATATATGTTTTTGCGGTTTTTCTCCAAATCCAGAAAATATCATGGGAATCCGAATCATCAATAGCATGTAAAACCATGAATATAAATATGAGAATCCATGAATACGGCATAACAATGAATAACAGTATGCAAGAAGTGACAAGTAATAACTACAATATCTAAGCTGGCATATAAGGTAAGTACACTAATATTATGTCAAACTTCGAGTTATCAAGCTAAGTTAAGCAATAATATTTCTAAGGTGTACGTGCCATGGCAATTACCGATGAAGATGTGTGTGAGCCGGCAAGTAAGTGTATGTGGTACATACGCATCATCGGTAATGGTGCTGGTGTCCTAACAGCATGATATCAACATTTCAATAAGAAATTATAACATAAGTATGCGATGCGAAGCGAACCACAATAATAAGTGGTAGCTGAAAACTAGACGCAACTATAACTAATCTGCATTAATCTAATAAAAGTTCTACAAATGGTGCCTTTTGAAATAACACGAATAATAGGGTTTTGAAAATAGGGGCTACGGTATTTTTTTGAAAAGATACGTCTTTTGAAATATCCGTAGGATCCCTTGGACTGTCTTTTAAAATACCCACGATTCGTTAGTTTTTGAAATAGATAAGAATCGAATCTAATCTAACAACTAAACTAAACTAAAGGGCTAAGCTAACCAGCTGGACTACAGGTAAGGAAACCGCCTAACATCTGAGTCGATATATATACATACCTGTATATATATTAGTCGGTGATCCCGCCTCAATAATATCATATCCGATACCATATCTATAATTAGACATTCCAAGTCAAGAGTGCGGATCAATCATCAATAAATAGCTCGTACGTAAATCCGTCGTACGGCATCCCAAATCTGGGTACGGGTCAAAATCACATTCATCGTACTATTCATCTGGTATCCTCTTTATCAAATATCATGATCGGGGTACTGATCTATATCTAGTACAATACTGATACCGCCTAAGTATGCATGTAGGTGTAAGAATCACTACGGCAAAAGACCCGCTAAAACATCATGTCGTATATCAATACAAACCAAATCACATCACCGATCTCCTGGCCTCAAGCCCAATCTCATCGACTCATCTCAAATTCCAAATACTATTCTCAAATCCAGTATATGAACACATAGTCCCATACCTATGTGAACACATAAACTATAGAGAAACCATGAGCACATATAAATAGGAATGTATGCAAGTATGTATGTGTGTATATGTAGTGCAACACTACCCTAGTGTTCGCAACACTAAAATAATCCAACACACCAATATCCATCCTGAACATCGTTATTAATCCTAAGTAACATATAATAACTGTTGGTGTGTATACGCATCCGTATACACCACCACGGACTGCGGGGGTGCTATACGCCATCCACCCGACTTCTCCCCGTAGATATAAATCTACTCACCTGGTCCTCGTTCGCCGGTGCCGATGTCGCCATGCGCTTGCTTGTCGTCTCAAAGTCCACATGGGGTACCTACATATCATAACGCACCGTATCGTATTAAAATCCGACTCTTGACCAAAACGACGCACGAATCCCTCATAGGTCAAAACCTATGGTTTCTTTCACAAATCAACACGAAAACCCTCGACGTCTGCGTACAAACGCCAAACCATCGAGAAAAACCCAAATACACTCATTTGCACATTCACGAACACTAATTTTAATATAAAATAGGTTAAAATTCACAAAAACACCAATTTCACTTAAAAAGTCATTTTTCCGAAAATCTAGGAAGCACAATTCGCCATTTTTGTACAAAACATGATGTTTAAACAATTCTAGCGGTCATAATACTTATTAAATAACTTAAATAAGTCATAAAAACAATTCTCATAATTTAATCTCATTAAATTCCAAAAACCCTAAAATTCTAGTTTACAAAATACCTAAATTTTAACAATTTTATAGCAAAATGCACAAACCACAATTTAGGTTGGATTTCCATGAACTAAAGTGTTAAACTACACTTAATAATGTTAATGAAGTCATGAAAAACCTAATTAGATTTTTAGTCTAACATTTGCAATAAATTTTAAAAACCTAGTTTTCAAATTAGCGTAATTAACACAGTTTAAATTAACAAAAATGCAACTAACAACTAGATTTGCTTTAGCATAACATTAATATGTCAAAAATATCACACAACCATAATCTCACATCATAAAACCCTAAGTTGCATTCAAAACCCTTTCTTGAAAGTTAAATATTTAATATCAAAACCACAATTAACTCCTAATTAAACACATAATAGCTAGATTGAAGTAATCAAACAATTACTTATGCAAAATGCTAAGATTATACCTCACAAAATTAGAGACCTAGCACCAAAATCTTGGCCTCCAATTTGCTCTCTTGATCCATGATCCACACTAGAATAGGTCAAGAAGAAATGGGTAGGGATTAGAATTTGATTTTGTGGGATTTTTTTGAAGCATTTTGGATGGAGTTTTGAAGAGAAAAGAGGAGAAGAAATGGGGGCTGTTGTGGTGCAGATTTTCGGCTGAGGAGGGAGTGGGTAGAGGTGTGGGGGATTTGTGGAAAAGAATCCAAGTCAAAGCCCCTCCCAAATTACCATAATACCCCCACCTACTTTACTATATAAAAACCTTATTTTAACCCATTTCTCACATGATTTAAGGTCAAAAAGAGAGAAATAAAATTCTTGGGCTGATACAATAGTGTGGCGCCGGCCAAGGGGAGTGAGGGTGAGTGTGAGAGACTTTACAAAAAAATTCTATGCAAAAAGACCCCCCACAATACCATATTTGCAAGTTTTAGTTCAAAATAACTATATTTTTGTTTTCCATAAAATAAATCAATTAAAACTTGAAATAAAATACTAAAAATTTATATTACAACGAGATTTTAATTAACATGATTTTAAAGATTAAAATTAGCCCATTTAAATTTGTATTTATCGCTAATTTAATGTATTTTCTTACCGGCTTAAAATAATATTAAAATAATATTTTTTTCAGAAAATTTGAAATTTCACCAGTGGCTCAATAAAAACCAAATACTAGTAATTACATAGCTAGAATATGTATATTTAATTTTATAATAAAGATATTTGCATTTTGACTTTTTACAGAAAACCCCCTTATTTTACCGTTTTTTCGAAATTTCACCGAAACGATTTTCAAAACGTTACAATCTTCCCCCCTTAAAGAAATTCGGTCCCCGAATTTAAATTAAAACTTCCCCCAAATACTAAAATATTTCAGCCAAAACCATCAAATCGCCGGGGCTCCGAAATCATAAATACATAAAACAAATCGTAGCGCAACGCATGCGCATGAAAAATGAGCATATAACTCAAATCAGAACTCCGTCAAGCATCCCGCAATCATCGGAGTCATGGGGAAGACATCAATACCAAATCCCAAGCAAAACCAATATGATATAACTCGAAACTATACATGTAAAATATATTCAGGTACTGTCCTCTGACTAGTCCTGCTCAGTACGAAAACACATAGCAATATCATAAAAACGTATTGCTCTATAAGAAAAATCAATCCCCAAAATACGCGTATGAATACTACGCGCGTCTTGTGCGCACAGAAATCAAAATCCATATATGTGTCATACCTGCGCACAGAAACAACATCTAAGTGCATCGGGTGTGCACGAAACATCTGTCGTAGGCAACATGTGTGCCTGGCAGCAAAATCAGGTGCATCTGACATGCACGAAAAATCTCGATTTAGTGCATCTGGTGTGCACCAAAATCACACTTCAAAACATGCGCCCAACATACGCGAAAATCCAAATCAGGTGCATCCATCGTGCACGAAATCATGAAATAAAATATCAAGTGCCGAACATGCGCAAAATCAAATCAGGTGCATAAGGTGCACAAAAAAAATATCGCACATCACCATCGAAATCAAAGTCCAATGCATCTAAGTGCACAAAAGGCGTATCACTGCACTGCAAGCATATATAAACTATACAGAGTACAGGAACCAATCGTGTGCGTGCATACGTACAAAATCAACTCAAATGTCTAAAACCGTAAAATCACAAACATGTGAAACCCAAGCACGAAAACGATATCAAGTGCAACACTGTGCAAGGATCGTAAATCCTCAATCATCAAAATCAAATCATGCGAATAAATCACCCAAAACATCGAAATCAATAATGGCGGAATAGTACCGCTCAAGTGCATCCTCTAAGAATCTCGGGCCAACTGTCGTGGTCACTAGTGGGACGTCTCGTCGATGATCATGAACTCTTGCCTGCTGGTGTGCGTAACAATGACCACTCCTGGGTCAAGGTCTTCACTGTGAATTACCAATCACTATGTCAATCGGCTCATCGGCCCTGTCAGGTGTGCTAACGGGGATGATCCCATTCTGGCACTTCTCTGGTCATCTCTCGGTCAATCATCGCGACCACTCGTAAGACAGCATATCACTGGCGTCGGCCTCTGCCTCTCTGAATGTACGTGACACATCTGATCCTGGGTGCAAGTATCATTGCAGCAGTATCCTGGAAGGAATCCTGCTCACGGTCTCTTCCATATCTCGTCTCTGCCAACTGTCCGGAAGTCATCGTCCTTTCCTATATCTGCATCTTGTTCCGGAACGGCTGCATACCCATCGCGACTCCTTCTGGAAGGTATATCCAGTACTCTTCCTCGGCATGCGTATCGCATCTCTGATGTCGGCGGAGTGGAACGTCGTCTTATCCAGATCTTGTACGGACCTCTTTACTCCACTTTCTCTAATGTCGACTGCTTCGGACTCGTCTCATCGTGGCTACATGGACTGAGCTCCAACGGCTATCCTCATATCGGGAGTCTCCCAAGAAATGCATCTCACCACCTAGCATCTGAATTAAGTCGAGCCATCCAATCGAGTCGTCAAAACCTCATAATCCCAAAAGAGCTCAACATCTTGGGTACAGTATAATAGTATCGAGTACATACCACAGCATCGGTAGTCCAGCCGTAGAAGGGCAAACCAAAGCCTCACTAATGGCGCCGTAGAACTGCCGCAAACCCGAAGGTTCAAAGGCTTTCACACGGTCATTAAGTCGAGTTAGGGTTTCATTCTTCTAGAGGGACCATAGAATTGCCTGCATGTCTTTCCGACTACTTTAAACTTGGAATAATAGGTTTCTGACATTCGATCGTCTCTGTCGACTCCCAACGTCTCCGCGTGAAGTCGTCCCTAGCTGGAATCATTCTATCTGATGACCTCGCATCGGGGTAGGCGAACGATCCACATGTCCTAGTCATTCATCCTCGATGACTAGCGACCTTCTATCATCTCTTAGTACAACTCGTTCTGCACTAATTCCAGCATCTGGGGCAATATCTCGTCGTTCGCAGCAAAAACTGGTTCGCTCATCTACATGCTGAACAGTCCCTCGACCATCATGAATAAGCAACACACCAGCGGTCATCAAAATCTGGCTGGCCTCTATCATTGGCTCAATCCTCTAGTGCTAATCTGCACGTCCGAGCAATCTCATACGGCGATCCATCCAACCCTCGTGGCGTAAAACACAATCAAAAGACACCTCTCTACAATCGGGTTTCGCCGGAATCATGCCCTGGTCAGTCCTCGTTCGTGACGAGCTCGTGCTGACCGCAACTCTAGCCATAGCTCTCCCTGCCCGTAATCGTGGCAGCAAAACCAAACTGGTACCGATGAGGCTAGATCAGGAAGGAATATAATATTGAACAAGGAAATGTACATCCTAAGGCTTCTTAAGTGGAGTGGCGTGTCGTAAATATGCCGCGGAACATACCAACGGTACGTCACTCTACTTTAGTCACCTATTCCATCAACCAAGGGTCATCCTACGCACCGAAGGTAAAACCCAACGCTCTGATACCAACTTTGTCACGACCCGAAAAAACGGAACATGACCGGCACTTAAACTACGAAACGTCTCGAGGCGTACGTAATCTAAGTAAGCCGAAAACCTAGAAATCCAAACCAAGAAAAGTAGTAGAGTGAAGGAAAACCAATTTAAAACAAGTAGTTTTAATAGCATAAGCCGAATTATGCATTTTTAAAACATCAAGTATTTTCTGAAAATTTCGGCAGAGTCTCCTTTGTAAATACTGGCCCCCAAACGGGATACAACATGAATAGTATACGAAATCAATAAAAATGCATCCCCAAGCGGGAGCTAGCTCTTCGTCAATCGACGGTCACAACCACACAAGCAATATAATATACAACGCCAACGGCGAGGTTCAAAATTCAAAAGGAAACTCAAAACCATAAGAAAACCACAGAAATACAACGCGCGACTCTAAGGTCGAAAGAATAAACATCACTGGTCTCTATCTGAGATAAATACAAGTTTGGTTGATGGAACTTCTAGATACAACTGAATAATAATATACAAGTTATATAATGGGGGGTACGATACAAGTAAACTCACCTACTAGCAAATCACCCGAAAGAAACTATGCCCGCAAGCCGTAATGAAACCTGTACGGCAAACCTGCAAGAAACTGGGGTACAACGGGGGTGAGTTGCCAACTCGTGAATAGAAAAACATCTACGCACAGAAATCGCATAAATAACGCAATCCTAGGTCAAAGATCATAATATATCCTCCATTATATATAACCTGCAGCCTATACCAAGGCTAGGGTAAATATCTAACCCGAGTGTAATCTCATGTACCCGTGTCAGTGCCTCAGGTAGCAATATATCAAATGAATGAGGTATGAATGCATGAAAATAGAATACATGTAAATGAAGAACTGTTTTCATAGTTTAGTGAGATTTCCTTATTTTTAAATAGGAGGTACCATAAATGAAATCAGCATAAACAGTGCCCAGCATCGACACAAAACAAGTATCCAAATATCTCGATATCTCTGTGTCGTAATCTCTGTTCCTCAAAATCTCAAAAATCTCAATGTCTCAATCACAATATCTAGGGTGTCGTCAGTCCAGACCGGCCCCTACCATCTATCTCAAGACCACGACGGTATCCTCCGGATATCCGACGCGTCAGGTAAAATCACCGGTCGGTAGTGCTCCCCTGCCAGGCTCAACGTCATCACCACATTCATCTTGCCCCGGGGTACCGCACCGGGCCCACGATGTACCCAAAACGGTTCATCCAACTCCTCGAATCGGGTCTCGATATCCATCAGCAAACTCATGGTGGACGACTCATACATCATAGGAAAACCGCATTTTTTTTTATTTAAAAAGAGTGAAAGCAGTTTATATATGTTTTTGCGGTTTTCCTCCAAATCCAGAAAATATCATAGGAATCTGAATCATCAATAGCATGTAAAACCATGAATATAAATATGAGAATCCATGAATACGGCATAACAATGAATAACAGTATGCATGAAGTGACAAGTAATAACTACAATATCTAAGCTGGCATATAAGGTAAGTACACTAATATTATGTCAAACTACGAGTTATCAAGCTAAGTTAAGCAATAATATTTCTAAGGTGTACGTGACATGGCAATTACCGATGAAGATGTGTGTGAGCAGGCAAGTAAGTGTATGTGGTACATACGCATCATCGGTAATGGTGCTGGTGTCCTAACAGCATGATATCAACATTTCAATAAGAAATTATAACATAAGTATGCGATGCGAAGCGAACCACAATAATAAGTGGTAGCTGAAAACTAGACGCAACTATAACTAATCTGCATTAATCTAATAAAAGTTCTACAAATGGTGCCTTTTGAAATAACACGAATCATGGGGTTTTGAAAATAGGGGCTACGGTGTTTTTATGAAAAGATACGTCTTTTGAAATATCCGTAGGATCCCTTGGACTGTCTTTTAAAATACCCACGATTCGTTAGTTTTTGAAATAGGTAAGAATCGAATCTAATCTAACAACTAAACTAAACTAAAGGGCTAAGCTAACCAGCTGGACTACAGGTAAGGAAACCGCCTAACATCTGAGTCGATATATATATACATACCTGTATATATATTAGTCGGTGATCCCGCCTCAATAATATCATATCCGATACCATATCTATAATTAGACATTCCAAGTCAAGAGTGCGGATCAATCATCAATAAATAGCTCGTACGTAAATCCGTCGTACGGCATCCCAAATCTGGGTACGGGTCAAAATCACATTCATCATACTATTCATCTGGTATCCTCTTTATCAAATATCATGATCGGGGTACTGATCTATATCTAGTACAATACTGATACCGCCTAAGTATGCATGCAGGTGTAAGAATCACTACGGCAAAAGACCCGCTAAAACATCATGTCGTATATCAATACAAACCAAATCACATCACCGATCTCCTGGCCTCAAGCCCAATCTCATCGACTCATCTCAAATTCCAAATACTATTCTCAAATCCAGTATATGAACACATAGTCCCATACCTATGTGAACACATAAACTATAGAGAAACCAATGAGCACATATAAATAGGAATGTATGCAAGTATGTATGTGTGTATATGTAGTGCAACCCTACCCTAGGGTTCGCAACACTAAAATAATCCAACACACCAATATCCATCCTAAACATCGTTATTAATCCAAAGTAACATATAATAACTGTTGGTGTGTATATGCATCCGTATACACCACCACGGACTGCGGGGGTGCTATACGCCATCCACCCGACTTCTCCCCGTAGATATAAATCTACTCACCTAGTCCTCGTTCGCCGGTGCCGATGTCGCCATGCGCTTGCTTGTCGTCTCGAAGTCCACATGGGGTACCTACATATCATAACGCACCGTATCGTATTAAAATCCGACTCATGACCAAAATGACGCACGAATCCCTCATAGGTCAAAACCTATGGTTGCTTTCACAAATCAACACAAAAACCCTCGACGTCGGCGTACAAATGCTAAACCATCGAGAAAAACCCAAATACACTCATTTGCACATTCACGAACACTAATTTTAATATAAAATAGGTTAAAATTCACAAAAACACCAATTTCACTTAAAAGTAATTTTTCCGAAAATCTAGCAAGCACAATTCGCCATTTTTGTACATAACATGATGTTTAAACAATTCTAGCGGCCATAATACTTATTAAATAACTTAAATAAGTCATAAAAACAATTCTCATAATTTAATCTCATTAAATTCCAAAAACCCTAAAATTCTAGTTTACAAAATACCTAAATTTTAACAATTTTATAGCAAAATGCACAAACCAAAATTTAGGTTGGATTTCCATGAACTAAAGTGTTAAACTACACTTAATAATGTTAATGAAGTAATGAAAAACCTAATTAGATTTTTAGTCTAACATTTGCAATAAATTTTAAAAACCTAGTTTACAAATTAGCGTAATTAACACAGTTTAAATTAACAAAAATGCAACTAACAACTAGATTTGCTTTAGCATAACGTTAATATGTCAAAAATATCACACAACCATAATCTCACATCATAAAACCCTAAGTTGCATTCAAAACCCTTTCTT
This sequence comes from Agapanthus africanus, assembly GCA_030015575.1. NCBI lineage: Eukaryota > Viridiplantae > Streptophyta > Magnoliopsida > Asparagales > Amaryllidaceae > Agapanthus > Agapanthus africanus. Next base: position 288,950,145 of record JASDDO010000012.1, on the reverse strand, counting down.
GAAAGTTAAATATTTAATATCAAAACCATAATTAACTCCTAATTAAACACATAATAGCTAGATTGAAGTAATCAAACAATAACTTATGCAAAATGCTAAGATTATACCTCACAAAATTAGAGACCTAGCACCAAAATCTTGGCCTCCAATTTGCTCTCTTGATCCATGATCCACACTAGAATAGGTCAAGAAGAAATGGGTAGGGATTAGAATTTGATTTTGTGGGATTTTTTTGAAGCATTTTGGATGGAGTTTTGAAGAGAAAAGAGGAGAAGAAATGGGGGCTGTTGTGGTGCAGATTTTCGGCTGAGGAGGGAGTGGGTAGAGGTGTGGGGGATTTGTGGAAAAGAATCCAAGTCAAAGCCCCTCCCAAATTACCATAATACCCCCACCTACTTTACTATATAAAAACCTTATTTTAACCCATTTCTCACATGATTTAAGGTCAAAAAGAGAGAAATAAAATTCTTGTGCTGATACAATAGTGTGGGGCCGGCCAAGGGGAGTGAGGGTGAGTGTGAGAGACTTTACAAAAAAATTCTATGCAAAAAGACCCCCCACAATACCATATTTGCAAGTTTTAGTTCAAAATAACTATATTTTTGTTTTCCATAAAATAAATCAATTAAAACTTGAAATAAAATACTAAAAATTTATATTACAACTAGATTTTAATTAACATGATTTTAAAGATTAAAATTAGCCCATTTAAAATTGTATTTATCGTTAATTTAATGTATTTTCTTACCGGCTTAAAATAATATTAAAATAATATTTTTTTCAGAAAATTTGAAATTTCACCAGTGGCTCAATAAACACCAAATACTAGTAATTACATAGCTAGAATATGTATATTTAATTTTATAATAAAGATATTTGCATTTTGACTTTTTACAGAAAACCCCCTTATTTTACCGTTTTTTCGAAATTTCACCGAAACGATTTTCAAAACGTTACAACTACCTACCGGTGATTGGTTGGACCTGGCGGTTATCCAGAGGATACTGACTAGAGTCGATAGATGGATATGGGCGTACTGCCGGAGCTGAGGGCCGATTCCGCAGACATAGCCCGTGGGCTGATCCGGACTGACGGAGCCCGATAGATGAGGATTTACGTGTCGATACTAAGCACAGGTTTCATGATGTTTTCCTTGATTTGATTATATCCTCACATTTACATGCATGATGCTTATTGTCATTGGGTGACGGGTGGACGGGTTCCACGTTTATACAGACTTGATCACATACAGACTGGATTTACATTGATCATACTTCATGCAGACATACCATATACTGATGACATGTTATTATCTGAGGCACTGGCACGAGTACTTGGCACTACCTACATGATTAGATGTTACATTGCCACTTTATCATGCTTCAGACTTACTCTTGAGGGTTTTATTATTATACTGATTGTTTGACCTAGGATTATGTCTTACATTCGATTTCTGCTTGTAGATATTTTCTATTCACGAGTTGGCAACTCACCCCCGTTGTTCCACAGTTCTTGCAGGGTTTGCCGTACAGGTTCCATAGCGGCATTTCTGGCATTGCTTTCCTTTGCGGGTGATTTGCTTGGTAGGTGGGTTCTTTGTATCGGAACCGCCGTTGTACATGTATTATTCATTGTATCTAGAAATTCCATCAACCAAAAACTTGTATATTGTTTCAGACTCAGACACTAGTGATGTAATATTTCGACCTTAGAGTCGCGCTTAGTAGTGTTACAGTTTTCATGCTTATCTGGGTTCCCTTTTGAAATTTGATCCTCGCCATTCGGCATTGTATAGTATAATGCTTGTATGTTCATTTATCCTTAAAATGGTTTTAGATTTCTGGGCTTTTGGCTTACTTGGATCAGATGGAGTCCTATAGACTTCATATGGTTCAAGGGCCAGTCACGTGCTCTTTCGGGTCGTGACAGTATCACTACGAACATCCACTTCCATTGGATAAAACCATCGTATAGTTATATACAAACTCGAAGGAACTTCTTCCATATTCGAGGATGGTTTCCGGTTATGGAGAAAATTAATAGGACTATTCAGTTGTCTTTTCCTTTTACCTTCTCTCACCTTGCGAGTGCTCCTTGGATTAGGACGGTACACCTATTACGCTAATTGGATAGTCTTCATCCAAACCATAGGCAGATACCGAAAGGTAGGGCATGAGGAAAACCATTTAGCCTAAAAGTTGTACAGAAGGTATTAAGTAAAGACAAATAAAAGGGATTAGTAAGAGGGAAAAGTAAATTGTGACTGCTATTCACGACCAAACCAAGTATTTCATCGCCACTCCTACTTTAGCTTTGTATTCCCCTGGAACACCCCTTATCACTATGAAGATCCACAGTTTATTGGATACTCCATCGTATGGTTATATACGAACTCGAAGGAACTTGTTCCAGTTCGGGGATGGATTCTGGTTCAGGAGAAATATGAATAAGGTTTATTCAGTTGTCTTTTATCTTCACCTTCTCTCAGGTTACGAGTACTCCTAGGATTAGGAGAGTACACCCATTATGCTTATTGGATATTCTTCTTCCAAACCATAGGCTGGTGCCGAACGGTAGGGATGGAAGAAAACCATTTGGCCTAAAGGTGGTGTACAGAAGGTAATGACTAAAGACATATAAAGGGATTTGGAGAGATGGTAAAGAAATATACGGTTATAGTTGTGAATCTGATAATGGAAGAGGCATTACTAAGAATACCCGGATACCCCTTCGAAACATTTACATGTTTTACTGTGTATTGTTAAAAGAAAACTGATTTCCCAATTAGCCCTTGCTCCAGGGTATATATTTACCAGGTTTGATTCTCACGTCTGTATGGTTTTACATATGATGAGTGGGAGTAAGTTATTGGGAATTGGGTGATCATCCTCATAATATCGGGATTCGTTGTAATTGGTGATATTTGAGAAAATCGCCTTGGTTGTTTGCCGGACGATAAATATTTGGTTTTGAATATCCGTTGTTATGCACCAATTTCAAATTGATATATCTCTACACTTATTTTTATAAAGTGTGATATAACTTTTTGAAATTATGTCCATGACATTTACCTATATCAGTGGATGCTTAGGTAAGAAGTATTAAACAACGGTGTAATTCTTCTTAACCATAAGTACAGTTTTCAACTTACGACGCACAGGGTTTTAGTTATTCAACTTAGCGGACTTATACAAAGTATTGTATGTTGTCCTGTGTCCATTTGGACAGAGGGGTTGGTCCTCGTACTATATTTTGTTTACTTGTGACTTCTCTAGTTCTTGGACATGTGTTTCATAGAAATACAAGATCCAAGTTTGGAGGAGTTATAGGTATATGACTAAAGTAGAGAACCGGGTATTGCAAGTATCAAGATTCTTCAAGGTGATCGAAGATGTATATACTTGTGTATGGTATTCAGTTGATAGTAATGATTATGAGAACTAGCTTCTCTTTTAGGTTACTCATATCTGGATGTATTCCTAAGTTGAGTAATGCTGATCGGCCTCTCTCCATTTAGTTGACATGCACTAGAGACATCTGCATGATTTGATTCTAGTTCCAATTAAATCAGTGCCTCTGTTTCTATATTAGATATAAAATAGTTCATATCTTAACAATGTTAAGGTACGGGGAGTTGTCCGGCTTATGCTTAAAACCAAACTCTGGATAACTCAAGGCGCGTTTCTGTAATGGCTATTTGTGGGTTAGCCCGGGCTTTAACGAGAGTTGACTTTCTACCATCTGGAAGATCAATAGTGATATTGTTCTTAACTCGCTACAGTTTTTAATAAAAATGGATTTTTTCAGAAAACAGTAGTGGGAGTATGGTAGAACTGCAAGTGATTCAAGAGCCGCAAATGATTACTGAAAATTTAATAGTACCTAAAGATTCAATCAGGTTTGACATTCCATTGGACACTCCGCAGATATGGTAGGTAACCTCAGGAACTCGAGAGGTACTTCGGTAGGCTCAAAGACGATGACAGGGAGGTTCTTGTTTACCCAGATTTTCCATTGCTGTTGTTCCAGACTATGAGACCCAGCAGGAGGATAAGTATAGCATCATTCTAAACTAGCTTTAGAAGTGCACGTATATATGACTCTGCCAAAGGGTTGTCGTAGTCAGTGGGAGCAGCGGAAGTATAGTGGACAAGTAGCTTATGTCTATGGACTAAAGCAGATATAGCGGAGATAGATCATTTATTTTTGATGTGACAGTCACGGGTTTGACTTCATCAAAATAGGGGATGAATCTGTTAAGAAGATAGTAGAGTGTGATGTCCTAGTATTTGGATGACATACACACAGTAGAAAGTGAAATTCCTATACTACGATCGGTTATACTTTGGTTGTCACACGGTGGTTTCTCCATATAGGATAAAGGTATAATATCAGACATTCTGGTTACTAAATCTATGGTTTTAGATCTGGATTTGGGTAGTATCCCAATCTGGGTACTTAGACAACATTCTAAAAGTATTTAGAATGGACGACTCCTGGCATGGTGGTGTACCTGCAAGTGATGGAGTCACCCTCTTTAAAGGTGTCTTGCAGACTAAAGGGGAGAGGGATGTGCATGATTGGCATATCACTTGCTTAGGCTATTGAGTCAATCATGAGATGTCAAGTACCATACCAGATATTGTTTTTGCACTAGATGCAATAAGTTGATATTAATCCTATCCTGGAGAAATGTTCGGAAGCAGTTTTAGAACATAAGTGGATGTTCTAGGGATATGATAACAACAGCCTCTTTTAGGAGACGGTTATCATTCCAGGCTTCCAAGATGACCTGGATGACAGAGTGACTGTCAGAGTTATAGTATTCCTCTGACGAGGGGCAATAGTTTGGACAGGTGGTCCAAGTGGATACTGAGGGAGGCATGGCGCAGGATACTGATTAAGTTCAGTTCACGATACAGTCTAAGAAGTTTGGATTTAGAGTTCATTTATGAACTAGGTCCCATCAGATATCCAGACATATTCTAAGACAGGTATCGCTCATTTCGGGAGATGGTATTCTCTGCAAACTTGAGATAAAGAGATACATAGAAAGAAACATCAGGGCGGATCCACTCACTGAGGCTATTCCTCGAACGCAATAGTTTCACAAACGGGCTTTGTGAGACTGATCAGTAGAGGAGTTGGGTGTTCGGTATCACACGGGCTGTGAGTATGCGACATCGCAATAATTATCCTTGAGTGCAAGTAGGAGATTGTTGGATATAGTGCCCTCAAAGTCAATTATTGGATCGCAGGCACGTGATTGCAATGATTGAGGGAGGACCTATACCGGTAGGATAGTCTTACTCAAGATGATAGTATGCTATCTGGTTTATCTTTATCATCGTGTACATGCTTTATGTGACATTACAGGTCACTATTGCACGTTGATAGAGCCCATAGGATTCTTGCTTGATGGCCAGCAGTATGATGGCGATCATATACGTGGGAGCTGGGGTCTATAAGCACATCCTTAAAAGGTCCCTAGTCGAGGGAGTTTCGAGACAGGGCATCGATACTCCAGAGTAGACTAGTGTATACAGTCAAGACCCTTACGAGGGGCGGTGGCCGGTCTCACAAGCCATTGGTGTCAGTTGGTTCACCTAAGATATATACAGGTGCTCATTGGGTTATGAGTACACCGGACAGGACTCGCCGGGAACATGCTAGTTGGTATTATACCAGACGTCAGATAGCAGTTCCCTCATGACATGTGTACAAATTTAGTTCATCGACCTGAGATCGTCATTTGTCTCGTGTGAGTTCCCACTATGCTTTGATTACTACCCTACCACGGCTCAAAGGAGTCATGCAAACAGGTTTTAGTTGGATACAATCCCGAGCCACATGGAGGCAGTGAGCGGATCGACAGGGGTTTCGTCTCTCCCGATATTGGGGGTGAGATCGCGCTGTGTCTAGGAGAGCCATTACACGAAGCCCTTGGCCAAGGCAGGAGATTTACTGGTAGGTATTCCAGTAGTATCTCACGGTGTTCTAGGCTACACACCGACACGACTTGTACCGCTTTTGGGGGTCTGACTTTTACCAACCACCTAGGCCCGACATGCGATACTCATAGACGAACGGACCAGACTGTACGGATATTGTCACTGACAGGCTCGGTTTCAGGATGAGTTCGCTCATCGACCTCCCTTTTGGTCAATACCTGGTAGCCAGTTACGTACGGCTAGTACCACTGACGTGCTAGTAGTTAAATCCACAGCCAAAGTATTGACTAGTCTTCAGATTGCCCCACAGACAGTTTCTCAAGTTTCGGGCGAAACGTTGTAGAGGCCGTATGTTATTATGGCAGGGTTCGATCATATACGTGCAGTCGTGCACGGATCATAATCGGACGGATCATACTAGTAGGCTTTGGTTTAATCCGGATCCTAGTATTAGATTTGTTGGATTACTTTAGTCTCATCGCATTCGCATTCATCAGTCGGAATGCGGATGCAGGTATGTATATACAGGTGAGGGGTATTCTTGTGATCCGTCACGAGTTTACTTTAGATGATGCCGTTCTTTTTATTGTCATAAACATTTGGGTTAATGTTTTGGTGGAAATTGTGAGTGGAAGTCATCATGAAGAGGCACAATCAATTAGGTGACTCATGGTCTCTTTTTTAGTGCTAATTTCACTTAATTGATTGATTGGTGTGTTGAATTGATGGATGGAGAGAGAAAGGGTGGCCATATCTCTTGGGGTTGGCTCTTGAGTTTTATTCTAGAGCTCTCATTTTTCATCTCAACACAAGAAAAGAAAAGCCTCTTCTTCTTCTTTCTTCATCTAGCTCACAACCTCCACCATGGCATCATCTTCTACCTCCACTCTAACCATCTCATGTGTTGAGAATCCTAGAGTGTCAAGAGGCAAAGTGATCACACACATTATTTACTTCACCTTGGACACGTCGGCTAGCAAACTTCGTGTCCGAGTTGCTTCGGACGAAGCGGGAGCTCGTAAAAAGACTCATTGATGTTGTGCCCTTCCGATGAGAAGACCGGAGATCGGAGATGCCGTGTGGAGCTTGTGATGGTAGCCAAAGACCGAAGGACACGGATCGATCGGTATAGCCTTTCTAACCCTTCTCTAGTTCGTTAGTCATAGGTTAATGGTTCGATCCGGGTTTAAAGTATACGATAGCGCCAGTTTCAAGTTTATGAAAAGTTTTTGTTTTCACATTTTGGCCTCGGATCGACGGCCGGGGCGCTACCGTAGACTTTTACGAGGATCAGGTGAGTAGATCTATATCTTCGGGGGAAGTCAAGTGGATGGCGTATAGCACCCCCGCATGTTTTGATGGAAACCAATCTATAGTATACAGTCGTAGAAACCTAGATTAGGAACTAGGGTTATGCTTAAACAGATAGTTAGAGAAAATATGAGTGATTGAATATGTGTATCGAGATATGAGATGAAAGCTTTAGGGATATGAAAAGTGAAAGTGAATTACGATTTATAGATAGGTGATTACACTAGAATAAGAATTAAGTTTTAGTGTAACTTGAAACTAGATTAATAAGGTAGAATGTATAAAAAATTTACTTAATTTGATGAAAAAGATGTTAGATATATGTATGCCCTAGAGGCCATTATATGTATATATGTATATAGTTGACTTTCTCGCTCAACATGATAGTATGCTATCTGTTTTACTTTATCTTGACATGTTGATTTGATCATGCTTTTATTCATTTGCACATGTTGATAAAGCCCTCAGGATATTTGCTTGACTACTGTGATTATGATGCGGATCATACTAGTGGGGCATGTGTAGTTTATAAGCATATCCTTGAACTGTTCCTAGTCGTGGGTGTATCGAGACGAGGCATCGATATTCCAGAGTAGACTAGCGTATACTATTCTTGTCCCGTATGATAGGCGATGGATGATCCCATATCCATTTGGTGAGGTGACACCAAAGATTGTATGCGGGTGCTCAGTGCAGACTGGGTACACTGAACGGACTCGCCACTCATATGTGGTATTATATCTATCGTCGGATAGCAGTTCTCAGGTGACACTTGTACATGTTAGTCTGTAGACCCAAGATCGTCATAGAGTCTTGTGTGTCCTCCTACTGTGCTTTGATCTCCACCATACCACGGCTCTACTGAGTCGTGCAAACAGGTGGACTTTGGGTACAGTCCCGAGGCACATGGAGGCGATGAGCGATAGGAGGGGTTTCGTCTCTCCCGGTATTGGGAGTTGATGTTGTGCTATGCTCGATTGGCTATAACAGGAAGTCCCTGGCCCGGGCTGCTGAGATTTACTGATAAGCGTTATCAGTAGTTTCTCGACCTGTTATGGGCCAAACTCCAGCATGACTTATTGAGTTATTGGGGTCGACGATTCTATCCCTAGACTCGATATCCAACATATCTGACGAGGAGACCGGACTGTACGGTAAGTGTTGCCAGTTGGCTCGATGGGAGTTTTGACAGCTTCGCTGATTTTCTTCTGATCGCTCAATACCCGGGTGGCCGTTACGTTTAGCTGACCGCTTGCGGCTTATAGGTATTTGATATGATCATCACCTACTGCCGGCGTATTGACGAGTCTTAGAGTCCCACAATAAAGTTTCCTGGCTCAGGTGAAAAGATGTGGTATGCATATGAGATATGGACGGGGACCCGATTAAATACGAATACCGTATATTAATCGGGCGTTTTCTATTGGTCAGGTCGTATGTGATATGACCGGTTTGCTAAATCAAGTGTTGATTTAACAAATGACTTTTAGATTAATTCTTTAATTAAACACTTTTCTATTTTGTATGCTTGTATGTATGCACATGATGATGTGCATGGACACATACATACATACTTGGTATCATGGTTGTTGATACAAATTTGGTGGCAATGCAAGATTCATATTGCAGTAATTATATATATATATATAAATATTTATCATTTTGAGTTAATGTAAAGATAATTCACTCATGGTCAATTATCCACACTTGGCTAAACTTTACCTAACTTTTAACCATGAGTTAATTCTCTTTTGGCAATTAACTCAATAAGTAAATATCTAGATAATTACTAACCATGGTTGAAGTGAGAAGGATATATTATTGATTATTCATTCTCATCTCAATTATTCATCACAAATACTTTGAGCTCAAGCTAAGCCATCAACTTCTTCTTCCACTCTTGAAATTTTCTTTGAGTGAGGTTGATAAAAAGATAGGGTTTTGATTATAGAATACAAAACACATCATCATACTACACACATCTAGCCTATTTGTGTAGGGTGTTTGCTCTACTTTATTCACAAATAAAGTAAAGCAAGGAGTTTTGGGCAAAGGGACTTCGGGTGGATCTTCGTGGACTAGGAAAGCTTCCATCGATCCGTTCCAAACTCTCATAGTGCCAAGGAGTCACTAAGGGAGGCCTACAAAGGTTGTAATCTCTACCCTTAGTGATAGTTTTTCATTTGCATGTGATGCTTAGTTGAATGAAACCCTAAATTTCTAGTTATGATTCTTGTCAAGTTCACTTAGCACCTTTAAAATTTGATTGTGGCATATATGATACTTCCAAACCCTTGATGAGGTGCTGGGTAAACCCAGCAATGGTATCAGAGACAAGCTAGAGCTTTAGGTAATGCGTAGACGAAGTTAAAAGTCCGATCGAACCACGAAACACCTATTTAGACCCCTCTCTGGAAATTTTCTAAAAAATTGATTTTTTCCACATTAAAAATACTCAAAAAATCAAGCAGGTAATTGTATGGATTACTGTGAAATACGAGTCTTTGTATCCTTTAAGTCGCCACGGAACCGCGGCCATACCATGATTTTAGCGGCTGTTCCACGGCAGTACTTGGGTGTCAGGGATAGTTATTTCTAGGGTTCATCCGTATGTATTACTACATGCTTCTGGGTATTTTTAAAATTACTCAGGTGTTGAGTTTTCTTGAGATCTTTTGTATTCGTTGATTCGATCGGAAAGTTTAACATCGTTTAGTTTTTCAGGTAATTTAGAACATGTTAAAATGTTCGAACAAATATCAATAACTCGCTTTTTCCCGTATTGGAGGATTTTCAAGTGTTGGATTTTTCACGAGTTTGAAACTTTCGGAAAATCATGCAAGCGTATCTGTGGACCCACTAGAAGAACGTAACCTTAATTCGATTATGTGACCGTCAAAACTGCCACTGAACCCTAGGGTTTGTGGTAGTTTAGTATTGCCAGATGTGAGGCGTTGGTTTGACCCTTCTACGGCTGGTTCATAGGGGCTGTGGCATGTTCTGGAAATTTTTGTGCTCGGCTCAAGTGTTGTGCAATTTGGGAAATCTTGGGTGTTTGTTTATTCGATCGAAAAGTTTAGCATTGTCTATTTATCTGGAATGTGATACAATATGTGGAATTCATAAAGTTAGGCATGAAATGCGGAGTATGTGATATTTCGGATTTACAATGTCTAAAGTGGTTGTGGAATCCAAATGTTGTAGTTTTTCACTTTATTTTCTGCGACCAGAAGTGTAGTATGTGGTGTATCGCCAATTTCGTTGCTATACATCAATAACAATCGGGATACGCATACTTGCATACGTTGATGATATGAGATATTATGTGTTGCTGAGATATGATGTGCAGGATTGTCGCGATTGAATAGCCGGAGGTTTTATTTGAAATGAGAGTTTTATTTTCATTCATGTATAAATCAATTGTATGTAATATTCTTTTATTTGGAGCACTTCTGGATTGAGGAAGATGTTTCCATCATTGTATATTATTTACTTTTCCGCATTAGGATAGACCCAAGGAGGGGAGCACAAGTGACCGGGTGCTACGGTTCAGTGGGAGGCCATCTCGAGGAGTCGAGACCGGGTCTCCTAAACTCTAGAATCGGCAGGATCACTTGCCGCTCTCATAGGGGTCTAGGGGTGTGGGCTTGGCTATTCATCGTGACCATGCAATCTGTATTTTCTATTGTTGGCTAAATACAAAATACAGACATACTAGATATCATTTTATTTTCATATGTGCTTCTGCTGTTGATATTCTCTAATGTGATTACTTAGTATCTGAGACGAATGGATTATTATTATATATATGATATATAATAAACGTTACTTATGTTTTACATCCGCACTAGTCCCGCCCCGCTATGCCGTTAGTTAAGTAAGGTAGCGGTGCATAACGGGACACTGTGGGGAATGTGGATGACATAAGTATACGTTCTATTTTCGTTTCTTTTCTATGATGGCTTAGGAACTTAAATGATGGGATTACATTAATGAGATTAATGTAAAGTAAAAGAAACCTAAAAGATGTTGTAGAATCAGATTTGAAACCCACTCGGCCTTTTTATGAAAAATGCAAGTTTCAAAAGATGCGGAGCTTAAGCCACTCCTTTTCTAAACTGTTTTGATTCTACAACGAGATCAAGTTCAAAGCGTTAAAGGTTTTAATAAAAACCATCCGCAACCCTCCGTCATTTTAGGAAGCAGAGTACTTAGTATTCGTGCTGCGTATTTTGATCATAGTCATGACGTAGTGCACGGTAGCTATGTGATGTCTTCCTACAAAGCATATGATGCGATCAGTTAGGACATTCATGTGATTATGTTGATCATAGTCAAGGGTCATATGGGTGGGTCTAGTTAATCTCGAAATGACGGGTAGAACTTGACTAGTGCTTATGATATTTTGACCATAACCAAGGCCATAAGTAACTAGAGGTAAAAACCATATCGGGAGTTTCAAGAGTTGAAATTTGCAATGAGATTGCATACCATCTATATGATAGTTGGATCCCGATCCCACTGTGAATAAGAGTTACTACAAGGAGAGTTTTGCACTTTACAATTAGCTAATCCAGTAGGTGTCTTGAAAGGTGTTAACGGGGTTTGACCTCTGGGAAAATGAGGTTTATTTTAATTAGGTCCGTGCAAAAGCACGGGGAACCTCCCTCAAAGTACCGACACTGGCCTGGCTGACCGGTTAGCGAAACTGTAGAATGTAATTAATCCTGGCTGGTTTTCTTTTCATGTTTTGAAAGAAAATTTGATAAAAGCAGTGGGAGACATCGATTAGATAAGATAATAACCAATCTAAATCTTTGCAAGAGCATTCCCCTGAGTGTATTCTTTTCTCTCTCCTAATGGCAGATACCGATGACGGGACTTAAGCTTCTACTAGAGAAAAACAAACTAACAGGACCAAACTATAAAGAATGGTTGAGTAACTTGAACATTGCACTCACATATGATAAAGTATCATATGTCCTCACAACCAAAGGCCCACCCGTCCCAGGACCTGAATCATCTGTTTCGGATAGGGAGATCCGAAAAACATGGGATTTTGATTGTAACATAGCCAAGTGCCTCGCGCTTTCTTCTATGGACAATATCCATCAGAAGCAACATGAGAATATGGATGTGCAATCCATATTTCTTCACACAAAGGACTTGTATGAAGAGCAATCTCGTACTTTGAGATACGAGGCATCTCGAAAGTTGTTTCAGATGCGAATGGCCCTTGGTACATCAGTAGGAGACCATGTTTTGAAGATGATTGGTCTTATAGAAGAACTTGAGGAACTGGGATGGACCATGGATAATGAGCAATATACAGATATTGTTCTACAGTCTCTCCCCCCTGCCTTTGCTCCGTTCATAGTAAATTTCAATATGAACGATTTGGAGAAATCATTGCCTGAACTTCTCAATATGTTGAGAAGTGCAGAGAGCACATTGAAAACAACGAGGACCCCACTCTGCTTGCTGGGCCATCTTCCTCTTCATTCCCAAAAGCCAAGGCCAAGGGAAAGAAGAAGAAGAAGTCCATCAAACCGAAAGGTGGAGTTAAAAAGGCGAAGGGGAAAGACAAATCCGAGGCTGCAGGAAGCGGGAAAGGAGAATGTTTTTACTGTCACAAGTCGGGACATTGGAAACGCAACTGTGCTGTGTATCTTGCTGATCTCAAGAAGAAGAAGCATGCTGATGCTTCCACTTCAGGTGTGTTTTTAATTGAAAACTGTTTTTTCTTTAAACTCTGCATCATGGGTATTAGATATCGGTTCTGGTTCTCACATCTGCAATTGTATGCAGGGATTGAGAAACTGTCGAGTTTTGAAAACAAGTGACCATACTCTGCGGGTTGGAAATGGTTCCAAAGTACATGATGTATCCGTAGTAGAGTATCACCTTGGGTTGTCCTCGTGTTGTATTTTGGTTTTGAACCCGTGTTATTTTGTACCTAGTATGCTATGTAATATAATATCCGTGTCTTTGTTGGACAATGAAGGATATCATTTTGTATTACAAAATAATGTTATGAACATTAACTTGAATCTTAAGTTGATTGGGTATGGTACACTAAATAACGGTATTTACGTCCTGAACCAACACACAGTTTTCAATATACAACATACTAATAAAAGAAAGTTTTTAGATATATAAATGAAGCTTTTCTTTGGCATTGTAGACTTGGTCATATTAATGAAACAAGACTAAACAAGCTACATAAAGATCGATATTTAAATCCTTTTGAACATAAATCTTATGCGACTTGTCAGTCTTGTATCAAAGGTAAAATGACCAAAACTCCATTTACTGGACACGGAGAAAGAGCTGTGGAACACTTAAGCCTCACACATAGAGATGTATGCGGACCAATGTCTACACATGCTAGAGGTGGTTTTTCATACTCCATTACTTTTACTGATGATTTCTCAAGATTCGGACACGTGTTTTTGATAAAGCACAAATCCGAAGCTTTCGAGAAATTCAAGGTGTACAATCTTGAAGTAGAAAAACAAACAGGCTTGAGCATCAAGAAACTTCGATCAGATCAAGGTGGAGACTATATAAGTACAGAGTTTTTAGACTTCTTAAAAAAGAATGGGATTTTCTCTCGGCTCACTCCTCCTTACACACCACAACACAATGGTGTGTCAGAACGGAGGAATCGTACCCTATTAGATATGTTACGATCCATGATGTAGGATACTGAGTTACCGCTTTCCTTTTGGGGGCATGCATTAGAGACAGCGATGTATCTAATAAACAGGGTTCCAACCAAGACCGTGTCTACCACTCCATATGAGATATGGAGTGGAAAGAGACCATCTCTTAAAAGAGTTAGGATTTGGGGTTGTCCGGCTTTTGTTAAAAAGCAGAATCCATACAAACTTGAGACACGATCGGTCATGTGTAAATTTGTGGGATATCCAAAACATTCATATGGATATCTATTCTACCACAAGGAGGAACAAAAGGTGTTTGTTGCTCAGCATGCCACATTTTTAGAAAATGAAATCTTTACAGATAGTATTGATGGCAATGCGGTAGAACTAGAAGAGGTTCTAGAGACACAAATTACTCAGGAAGAATTGGTTGAAACTGTTGTTGCAGTAGAACTTCAAGAACCTCAGCCGCTCCGGAGATCTAGTAGAACTTCTCGCCCACCAGAGAGATACTATGGGTTTCTCATTGACGGTGATAGAGAAGAACGCATCATGGATGATGATGACCCTACTAGTTTTCAGCAAGCTATCACGAGTGGTGACTCAGTGAAGTGGCTGGAAGCCATGAGATCCGAAATGGAGTCCATGTACACCAACAAAGTATGGACTTTGGACGTTGCGCCTCCTGGGATAAAACCCGTTGGGTGCAAATGGATCTTTAAAAGAATGATTGGTGTAGATGGACAGGTAGAGACCTTTAAAGCAAGGCTAGTAGCGAAAGGTTTTCGTCAAAGACCAGGATTGGACTATGATAAAACTTTCTCTCCAGTAGAAATGCTTAAATCCATTTGGATCCTACGTGCTATTGCTGCTCACTATGATTATGAAATCTGGCCGATGGACGTTAAAACAACATTTCTAAATGGTGATTTAGAAGAATGCGTTTTTATGGATCAACCAGAGGGCTTCATTGACCGTGGGAGTAGCAGGAAAGCATGTAGATTACTTAAATCCATTTATGGATTAAAGCAGGCCTCACGGAGCTGGAACATCTGCTTTGATGATACAATCAAAGAGTTTGATTTTATAAAAAATATAGATGAACCGTGCATTTATAAGAAGATTATAGGGAGTACTGTCACATTTCTCATATTGTACGTAGATGACATTCTCCTGATAGGAAATAATATTCCTATGCTACAATCGGTCAAACTATTCTTATCACAAAGGTTCTCCATGAAGGACCTGGGTGATGCCTCGTGCATTTTGGGCATTAAGATCTATAGAGATAGATCCAAAAAGTTATTGGGACTGTCCCAATCAAAGTACATAGACACCATCCTAAAAATATTTTGTATGGAAGATTCCAAGCGTGGTGCCTTGCCTGCTTGTCATGGAATCACTCTCTCCAAGGACTTCTGTCCCAAGCCTGATGAAGAGAGAGAGCTCGCATGAGCGTTATACCCTACGCTTCAGCCGTATGATCTATAATGTATGCGATGCTATGTACTCGCCCTGATGTAGCTTATGCACTAGCTGTAGTAAGCAAGTATCAATCCAACCCAGGGGAGAAACATTGGATAGCAGTGAAGAACATTCTTGTGTACTTGCGAAGGACTAAAGAATTGTTCTTGGGGTATGGTAATAAGGATCTCCAGATGGAGGCCTTTACCGATTCCATCTTCCAAAGTGATAAGGATGACAGCAGATCTATCTCAGGGTTTGTATTTACCCTCAATGGAGCGGCAGTTAGTAGGAAGAGTTCCAAACAGGATACCGTTGCAGACTCCACGATGGAAGCCGAGTATATTGCTGCAAATGATGCTGCAAAGGAAGCCGTTTGGATGAGGAAGTTCATCGCGGAACTAGGAGTAGTTCCAACCATCGTTGATCCAATACCATTGTATGGTGATAATAATGGAGCTATGGCGTTAGCCAAAGAACCAAGGTCCCATCAGATGTCCAGACACATCCTGAGGCGATATCATTTGATCCGAGAGATAGTAGATCGCTAGGAGATCGAGATTCGGAGAGCAGATACAAAGGATAACACAGCGGATCCACTCACCGAGGCCCTTCCACAGCCGCAGCATGAGCGACTTTTTGAGATGTTGGGTATGAAATACGCCAATAACTGGCCTTAGTGCAAGTGGGAGATTGTTAGATATATGTATGCCCTAGAGGCCATTATATGTATAGTGGATGCTTGGACATGTATATATGTATATAGATGACTTTCTCTCTCAACATGATAGTATGCTATCTAGTTTGCTTTATCCTGACATGTTGATTTGATCATGCTTTTATTCATTTGCACATGTTGATAAAGCCCTCAGGATATTTGCTTGACTACTGTGACTATTATGCGGATCATACTAGTGGGGCATGTATAGTTTATAAGCATATCCTTGAACTGTTCCTAGTCGTGGGTGTATCGAGACGGGGCATCGATATTCCAGAGTAGACTAGCGTATACTATTCTTGTCCAATATGATGGGCGATGGATGATCCCATATCCATCTGGTGAGGTGACACCAAAGATTGTATGCGGGTGCTCAGTGCAGACTGGGTACACTGAACGGACTCGCCGAGAACTCCTATGTGGTATTATATCTATCGTCGGATAGCAGTTCTCAGGTGACACTTGTACAGGTTAGTCTGTAGACCCAAGATCATCATAGAGTCTTGTGTGTCCTCCTACTGTGCTTTGATCTCCACCATATCACGGTTCTACTGAGTCGTGCAAACAGGTGGACTTTGGGTACAGTCCCGAGGCACATGGAGGCAATGAAAGATAGGAGGGGTTTCATCTCTCCCGGTATTGGGAGTTGATGTTGTGCTATGCTCAATTGGCTATATCAGGAAATCTCTGGCCAGGGCTGCTGAGATTTACTGATAAGCGTTATCAGTAGTTTCTCGATCTGTTATGAGCCATACCCCAGCATTACTTATTGAGTTATTGGGGTCGACGATTCCATCCCTAGACTCGATATGCAACATATCTGACGAGGAGACCGGACTGTACGGTAAGTGTTGCCAGTTGGCTCGACGGGAGTTTTGACAGCTTCGCTGGTTTTCTTCTGATCTCTCAATACCCGGGTGGCCGTTACGTTTAGCTGACCGCTTGCGGCTTGTAGGTATTTGATATGATCATCACCTACTGCCGGCGTATTGACGTGTCTTAGAGTCCCACAATGAAGTTTCCTGGCTCAGGTGAAAAGATGTGGTATGCATATGAGATGGACGGGACCCGATTAAATACGGATACCGTATATTAATCGGGAGTTTTCTATTGGTCAGGTCGTATGTGATATGACTGGTTTGCTAAATCAAGTGTTGATTTAAAAAATGACTTTTAGATTAATTCTTTAATTAAACCCTTTTCTATTTTGTATGCTTGTATGTATGCACATGATGATGTGCATGGACACATACATACATACTTTGTATCATGGTTGTTGATACAAATTTGGTGGCAATGCAAGACTCATATTGTAGTAATTATACATATATATATATATACATATATATTTATCATTTTGAGTTAATGTAAAGATAATTCACTCATGGTCAATTATCCACACTTGGCTAAACTTTACCTAACTTTTAACCATGAGTTAATTCTCTTTTGGCAATTAACTCAATAAGTAAATATCTAGATAATTACTAACCATGGTTGAAGTGAGAAGGATATATTATTGATTATTCATTCTCATCTCAATTATTCATCACAAATACTTTGAGCTCAAGCTAAGCTATCAACTTCTTCTTCCTCTCTTGAAATTTCTTTGAGTGAGGTTGATAAAAAGATAGGGTTTTGATTATAGAATAATAACCACATCATCATACTACACACATCTAGCCCATTTGTGTAGGGTGTTTGCTCTACTTTATTCACAAATCAAGTAAAGCAAGGAGTTTTGGGCAAAGGGACTTCGAGTGGATCTTCGTGGACTAGGAAGGCTTCCATCGATCTGTTCCAAACTCTCATAGTGCCAAGGAGTCACCAAGGGAGGTCTACAAAGGTTGTAATCTCTACTCTTAGTGATAGTTTTTCATTTGCATGTGATGCTTAGTTGAATGAAACCCTAAATTTCTAGTTATGATTCTTGTCAAGTTCACTTAGCAACTTTAAAATTTGATTGTTGCATATATGATGCTTCCAAACCCTTGATGCGGTGCTAGGTAAACCCAACAAAAGATATACGATGTGATATGATGATATGGTGTGATATGTCTGTTAGTGTATATGCCCAAGAGTCCATTACTGTATCATAATTCTTTGTATATTACTTGATGGAAGCTTGGGATTTTTACCTTGTATAAACAATCTTGCTCAATATAGTAGTATGCTACTTGGTTTGTTTCTACATTATTGTGTGCATGTGTTTCTTTTAGCATATCGCCTTTACACATTAGTGGAGCTCTTAGGATCTTTTCTTGATTACCAGCGTTGTGATGGCAGTCACACTCGTGGGGGCTGGGTAATCCACAAGCACATCCTTTAAGCAGGTCCCTAGTCGTAGGACTATCGAGACAGGGCATCGATACTCCGGAGTAGACTAGCGTATACGCCTCTCATCCCAGCTTGGGAAACGGTCTGTCCCACAGCCGTCAGTACGTCGTACTTGAGATAGTATGCGGGTGCTCGTTAGGTTACGAGTACACTGGATAGGACTCGTCGGGAACTGTTGGTTGGTATTATACCTATCGTCAGTTATCAGTTCCTAGGTGACATGAGTGCAGCTTAGTCTGCTGACTTGACACTGTCACTCCGCCTCGAGTGTGTTCCCACTGCACTTTGATTACTACCCTACCACGGCTCAAAGGAGTCATGCAAACAGGTAGTTTTTGGGTGCAGTCCCAAAGCACTTGGAGGTAGTGACGGTTAGACAGGATTCGTCTCTCCCGGTATTGGGGGTTGATATCGCGCTGTGTCTAGGAGAGCCATTACACAAGTAGTCCCTGGCCAGGGCAAGCGAGATATACTGGTAGGTTTCTAGTGTTATCTCAGGGTGTTCTGGGCTACACTCCGACACGACTTGTACCGCTAATAGGGGACTGACGCTTACCGCCCCCCTAGGCCCGCCATGCGATGTATCAGACGAACAGACCAGACTGTACGGAGACTGTCACATTCAGGCTCAGTAGGAGTTCAGATGGGTTTACCTCGTCAGTCTTCTTATCGGCATTTACCTGGGGACCGTTACGTACAGCTAGTGCCGCTAGCGGTCTGTGGTTAAACCCACTACCAGCGTAGTGTCGAGTCTTTAGAGTCCCACATAGAGGGTTATTCTCCTTTAGGCAAAACAGAGTAGAGGTCGCATGGTTTTGCGACAGTGGTCGTTCTCATCCGCGCACTTGTGCACGTTTGGCGTCCGGACAGACATTACTAGCGGGCTCTGGTTTGAGCCAGATCCTAGTATATATTTTGGGGTTAGTTTTATCTCATTGTATTCATGTTCCTCGGAACACGAATGCGGGTGTGTATGCATAGTTGATAGAGGCGGAGGAAGAGGTTTTTCATTAGGGTTTTGGAACGGGTGCGTATGCACAGTTGACAGTCGTCTTTTTCCAAACCCTAATGAATTTGTGATATATCAATTAATAATATTAATTAAATGAAATTGTGTCATGGTTGGGATTGTTGACTTGTTGACCAAGGTTGACTAGTTGACCATGGTTGAAACATTGACTATCATAATTACACATCAAAGATGATTTTTGATTCTTGCAAAAACCATTTAATGTGAAATGATAATAGTCTTATCAAACCTTCCATCAACTTTTTCATTTAGATTAATTTTATTAATTTGATAATTCACTTATATTGTTATGGTTGTAAAAAACCATCTCATTCTATCATAACCATTCTCTCTCCTCTATTCTTCTTCTTCCTCCTCTAGTTCAAGGAGAACAATTCTCATGTGTTGAGAAACATCTCCTTGAAGATAAAACACCCAAAGCTATTCTCTATTCTCTCTAAGGTTGAAGTTCTAGCAAGCCAAAGATCTTAGTTCTCTCAAAGTTCGAGAAAGGAGCTCAAGGAAGAAACCCTCAGGTGGATCCATCTTTGACAAGAGTAGACGACGAGGAAAGCACCATCCGACAACCATCAAGAGTCAAGAAGAAGGAGTTCAAGATGAGGTATAACCTCTAACCGAGTAGACAACTCTCTAGTTAGGTTGCTAGTGTGTAGTTTAGCAAAGATCTGTTTTCGTAGTCCATGTTACCCAAACCCTAAAAATCGTTTTTCACCATTTCCGCAAGCCCGAAAGAACCGGGAGGGGTAACGTGGACTTACAGTGGTATCAGAGCCTAACTAAACACACCCTAGCATGTTAGCAAAGTATTTAGAATATCGACCGAACGAAAAAACTGCAAAACACCCCGGAAAACCCTAGTTTCTGCCGATTTTTTTTCTGCTCTAAAAATAAAAAATCATGTCTTAAAAATCGGCTCAAGCTTTTCTATAAACAGGCAAGAAAAACGATCGCACGAGCCGACCAACGGGCCGTGGTTCCGCGGCATAAGCAAGCTTCTGCCGCGGATCCGCGGCCGAGTTGACTCGGTCGTGGATCGTTTCTCCTCCAGTTTGTTTCTAGGGGAATTTTGTGATTTTTGCGATGGTTTGTTTCTGCCCAGATTTTCCAGAGAACAAGTTTGTTTTTGGGGTGGTTACAAATCCGTATTTTGGTCAGTTTTCTGTAGACTTTGGCTAATGGGTTATATCTGTAATGTTTTATATGTATTGAACGTCTGCTAATCGCTATACGTCGATTAGTAGGGGTTATACATATCTGTGATCTGTATTGTTGATGGATTTTGTATATGAATTCGTTGGATTGTCGCGGATGAATAGCCGGGTGGAATTGTGAGATGAGAGTTTTGTTTATCTTTCAATTCTTGTAATATGTAAATTGATGTAATATTATTTGTATGGCCGCACAACCGGGTCGGGGTTGTAGCCGTCATTGTATAATTTCTTTTTACTGTTTTTGCTCCTAAGATAGACCCAAGGTGGGGTGCACAAACTACCGGGTACCTCGAAGTGCCGAGTGGCCCATTCACATCGTTGAGGGAGGTTGCTTCACTTCGGATACTTGGCGGGTAGTTTGCCGCACCCGTAGGGGTCTAGGGTGGGGTTTGGCTATTCATCGCGGCCGTGTAATCCGCTCTTCGTTACAGGCTCGTACGAATTGCGGATTCCTAGTATATCCAATGTATTCATCTGTGATCTGGAATGGCTATCATTGCATGTGATGAATGTTTATATATATCTATATGATATCTATTTAGGCGTTGCTTATGTTTTGCATCCGCGCTAGTCCAGCCCCCGCTCTGTCGTTAGTTAAGTAACCTAACGGGTGATGACGGGACCCCGTGGCGAATGCGGATGGCATAAGCGTAAGTCATATTTTCATTGTTTTCTGCAATGGTAGGATTAATTGATGGGACACATTAAAATTAATGCAAGAAAAATAAACCAAAGTAAAAGTCGTTGGAATACTTTCAAAAACCACTCGGTTTCTTTTCAAAATAACTTTTAAACGCGGAGCTTAAACCACTCCTTTTAAAAGCTATCTCGTTCCATCGATTATATCAAGTTCACTACGTTCACGGTTTCGCCAAAACCATTCGTAGCCCTCCGTCGTTTCACATGGATGGTCAATAGTATTCAAGCTATGTTTGTTGGCCAAAGTCAAGGCATAGTGATTGGTAGCTATTGGGTATTGATCTGCAGCATAGATAGATGTGTTGGTTTGGAACAGTCGTACTGCCTTGTTGGCCAATGTCAAGGGTAGGTGCGGGTGGGTTCAAATTAACCTGGAGAATGACGGGTAGAACTTGACATGTGACTTTTGATTTGTTGGCCAAAGTCAAGGTCATAAGAGCATGGGGCAAAAATCCACATCGGGAGTTTCAAAAGAACTGAAACTTGCTAGCGCTGCATACTATTTGGAGTGTGATGATTCTGGTAGGATTCCTTCAGTTTTGTCACGCAATGATATTTGGATCCCGATCCTATTGTGAGTATATACTACTCCTCGTAAAAATTATCGCTTAACGATCAATGCTATAAACCTAGTAGGTGTCTAGAAAGGTGTTAGCGGGGCTGCGCCCCCAGGGAAAAGAGGTTATTTAATTAAGGAACTTCGCGAAAGTGTTGAAAAACCTCCCTCGAAGTACCGACACTAGCCTGGCTGAACGGTTAAGCAAGTATTGTATGGTGAGATTGATCCTGACTAATTCTTCCTTTTTCGTTTGAGGAGGGATTCGAGAGACAGTGGGAGCCATCCTGCTTAGACAAATTAAAAACCACTCTAAACTTGCAACAGCATCA
Organism: Agapanthus africanus; assembly: GCA_030015575.1. Lineage (NCBI taxonomy): Eukaryota > Viridiplantae > Streptophyta > Magnoliopsida > Asparagales > Amaryllidaceae > Agapanthus > Agapanthus africanus. The sequence goes on along the minus strand of JASDDO010000012.1, from coordinate 288,927,874 downwards.
TGCTAAAGTGTTTCTTCTCTCTCTCCTAATTGCAGCAACCATTCAACATGACTGGACTTAAGTTACTACTAGATAAAAACATACTGACAGGGCCAAATTACAAAGATTGGCTCAGGAATGTCAAAATGGCAATCACTTACGGCAAGTTGAGGTATCTCCTTACCACCAAAGCTCCCCCTGCCCTAGGTCCCACCTCCAGCGTCGCGGATAAAGAAATCCGTAAGACTTGGGAGATTGATTACGCGAAGGCCAAGTGCCTCGTGCTTGCCTCTATGGACAATGAACACCAGAGGAGGCACGAGAATATGGACCTTGAATCCATATTTCTTCATACAAAAGAACTGTATGGGGAGCAATCCCGTATCGCCAGATACGAAGTCTCGAAAAAGCTGTTTTCGGCGAGATTGGCCATCGGATCACCGGTAGCGGAACACGTGCTTAAGATGATTGGCTTCATTGAGGAGCTCGCGGACCTTAGGACCACGTTAGAGAATGAGCTCTATACGGACATGATTCTTCAGTCCCTTCCTTCCACTTACGCCCAGTTCATCCTGAATTTCAACTTGCAAGAAAAGGAAGTTGAACTTTCAGAACTCCTCAACATGCTGAGGAGTGCAGAGGGCATCCTATAGAAAGGTAAGGAAACATCCACTTTGTAGGAGGATCTTCATCTTCTAGGTCCAAGGAGAAAGCCAAGGGAAAGAAGAAGAAAACCCCCGCCAAACCAAGGGGCGGTGTTAGTAAAGTGGATACGAAGGGAAAGGCAAAAGCAACAAAGGAAGCGGGAAAGCTTGTAGGAAAGGAGGAATGCTTTTACTGTCACAAGAGTGGACACTGGAAGAAAGATTGTAGGGCTTGGAAGGCCAGAACACAGGATCTGAAGCGAGTTGCGGCTTCAGCTTCAGGTGTGTATGTTATTGAAAACTGTCTATCAATAAACTCTACTTCCTGGGTATTGGATACCGGATCAGGATCTCATATCTGTAATTCTTTGCAGGCGTTGAGAAACCGGAGGGTTTTGAAGGCAGGTGATATGACCTCAGAGTTGCAAATGGAGCTGGCATGGATGTTGAGTCCGTGGGGGACTATCAACTGGGTTGTCAGATGGACACGTTTTGGTTTTGCGTAATTGTTATTTTGTACCAAATGCAACTTGTAATATCATTTCTGTATCTTTAGTTTCTAAAGAAGGTTATGAATTTGCATTTGTAAGTAATGTTGTAAACATTCGCCTTAATCAAGTTCTGATTGGGTCAGGTACATTAAACAATATTAAACCAACCACAGATTTTCAATGTCCAGAATACACACAAAAGAAAGTCTCCGGAATCAAATCAGGCTTTCTTATGGTATTGTAGACTGGGTCACATCAATGAGAGAAGGTTGACGAAGTTGCATACAGAAGGATATTTGGATCCGTTCGAATATCAATCATATGCAACTTGTCAATCCTGTCTCAAAGGAAAGATGACAAAGACTCTGGGTCACATCAATGAGAGACGGTTGACGAAGTTGCATACAGAAGGATATTTGGATCCGTTCGAATATCAATTATATGCAACTTGTCAATCCTGTCTCAAAGGAAAGATGACAAAGACTCCGTTCACTGGACACGGAATAAGAGCGAGCGAGCTCTTGGGACTCGTACACAGCGACGTGTGCGGTCCAATGTCTACGCATGCACGAAGCGGTTATTCTTACTTCATTACTTTTACGGATGATTTTTCAAGGTACGGTTATGTCTTCTTAATGAAACATAAATCTGAAGCCTTTGGAAAATTCCAGGAATATAAGAATGAAGTGGAAAAACAAACAGGCAAAAGTATCAAGACACTAAGATCTGATCGAGGTGGTGAATACTTAAGTGCCGAGTTCCTGGATTACATAAAAGAGAATGGAATTCTCTCTCAGCTTACTCCTCCATACACTCCGCAACATAACGGTGTATCGGAGAGACGGAACCGGACCCTATTGGATATGGTACGTTCCATGATGAGTAACGCTGAGTTACCGCGATCATTCTAGGGATATGCACTAGAATCAGCTGCATACCTTTTGAACCGAGTTCCAACTAAGACTGTGCCTACTACACCATATCAGATGTGGTGTGGGAAGAAACCCTATCTTAAGCACATTAAGACATGGGGATGTCCATCTTTTGTCAAAAAGCAGCATGCGGACAAACTCGAGGCACGCTCAGTACAGTGCAAGTTTGTAGGTTATCCAAAGAACTCCAAGGGATATTTCTTCTATTGCGAAGAGGAAAAAAAGGTTTTTGTTTCTCGTCAAGCCCACTTCTTGGAAACTGAGTTTTTGGAAAATCAGATAAGTCGGAGCACAATAGAACTCGAAGAAATTCCAGAACCATGAGCTATTACTGAAAGCTTAGTAGAACCAGAGGGTTCGAAAGATTAGGACATTCCTACGCCGCTCCGCAGGAGTAGTAGGCAGTCTCATCCGCCCGAGCGATACGGTTTTCTCATAGATGGGGATAGATAGGATTGCATCATTGATAGTGATGAGCCGACTAGCTTCCAGCAGGCCATTCAGAGCGTTGACTCGGTAAAATGGTTGGATGCAATGCGGACCGAAATGGAGTCCATGTACACCAACAAAGTATGGACGTTGGACGTTGCTCCAGATGGGGTAAAACCCGTAGGATGCAAGTAGATCTTCAAAAGGAAGATTGGTGTAGATGGACAGGTTGAGACCTATAAAGCTAGACTTGTTGCAAAGGGTTTCCGTCAAAGACCTGGCTTGGACTATGACTAAACCTTTTCTCCAGTGGCTATGCTGAAATCCATTCGGATCCTTCTTGCCATTGCTGCCTTCCACGATTATGAGATTTGGCAGATGGACGTAAAGACCGCTTTTCTAAATGGAAATTTAGAGGAGTGTGTCTATATGGACCAGCCAGAGGGTTTCATTCAGAGTGGGAGCAGCGGGAAGGTGTGCAAGTTGCTTAAGTCCATTTATGGACTAAAGCAGGCATCGCGGAGTTGGAACATCTGTTTTGATGAGACGGTCAAAGATTTTTTCTTTATCAAAAATCCAGATGAACCATGCATCTATTGTAGATTTGTAGAAAGAACTGTCGTATTCCTCGTTTTATACGTGGATGCCATTCTCTTGATAGGAAATGACATTCCTATGCTACAATCTGTCAAAGGGTTCTTGTCACACAAGTTCTCCATGAAAGACCTGGGTGATGCCTCATACATTCTGGGGATCCGGATCTATCGTGACAGATCCAAGAGGATATTAGGACTTTCACAGTCTAGGTACATCGACACCATACTCAAAAGATTCAGTATGGAAGATTCCAAGCAGGGTAATCTACCGGCTTGTCACGGGATCACCCTCTCCAAAGAGATGTCACCCAAGACTGATTTGGAAAGGGATCGCATGTCTATTATACCCTACGCTTCTGCGGTAGGCTCTATAATGTATGCGATGTTATGTACCAGACCAGATGTAGCTTATGCACTGAGTGTGGTAAGCAGGTATCAGTCAAACCCTGTGGAGAAACACTGGATAGCGGTAAAGAACATTCTCAAGTACCTTAGAAGGACTAAGGATATGTTCTTGGTGTATGGCGGAAAAGACCTCCAGATCGAGGCCTTTGCTGACTCCAGCTTCCAGAGTGACAAGGATGATTCCAAGTCCATGTCGGGCTATGTCTTTACCCTCAATGGAGGGGCGGTGTGTTGGAAGAGTTCCAAACAGGAAACCGTTGCTGACTCGACGATGGAAGCGGAATATATCGCTGCATCTGATGCCGCAAAAGAAGCCTTCTGGATGAGGAAGTTCTTGATAGAACTTCAGGTGGTTCCGTACATTGTTGATCCAGTACATCTGTATTGCGATAACAACGGGGCTATAGCATTAGCAAAGGAACCCAGGTCCCATCAGAACTCCAGGCACATCTTGAGGCGGTATCACCTGATCAGGAAGATCGTGGGTCGCCTGGAGATCGAGGTTCGGAAAGTTGCTATGGAAGATAACACTGCCGATCCATTCACAAAGGCCTTACCCCAGACTCAGTTCGAGCGGCTGATCGAGATGATAGGTCTTCTAGACGCCAGTACATGGCCTTAGTGCAAGTGGGAGATTGTTAGTGTATATGCCCTAGAGCCCATTACTGTATCATACTAGTTTGTATATTACTTGATGGAAGCTTGGTATATTCACCTTGTATAAACAATCTTGCTCAATATAGTAGTATGCTACTTGGTTTGTTTCTCCTTTAATGTGTGCATGTGTTTCTTTTAGCATATCGCCTTTACACATTAGTGGAGCCCTTAGGATCTTTGCTTGATTACCAGCGTTGTGATGGCAGTCACACTCGTGGGGGCTGGGTAATCCACAAGCACATCCTTATGCAGGTCCCTAGTCGTAGGACTATCGAGACAGGGCATCGATACTACGGAGTAGACTAGCGTATACGCTTTTCATCCCAGCTTGGGAAACGGTCTGTCCCACAGCCGTCAGTACATCGTACTTGAGATAGTATACGGGTGCTCGTTAGGTTACGAGTACACTGGACATGACTCGTCGGGAACTGTTGGTTGGTATTATACCTATCGTCAGTTATCAGTTCCCACGTGACATGAGTACAGCTTAGTCCGCTGACTTGACACTGTCACTCCGCCTCGAGTGTGTTCCCACTGCACTTTGATTACTACCCTACCACGGCTCAAAGGAGTCGTGCAAACAGGTAGTTTTTGGGTGCAGTCCCGAAGCACTTGGAGGCAGTGGCGGTTAGACAGGATTCGTCTCTCCCGGTATTGGGGGCTGACATCGCGCTGTGTCTAGGAGATCCATTACACAAGTAGTCCCTGGCCAGGGCAAGCGAGATATACTGGTAGGTTTCTAGTGTTATCTCAGGGTGTTCTGGGCTACACTCCGACACGACTTGTACCGCTATTAGGGGACTGACGTTTACCGCCCCCTAGGCCGGCCATGCGATGTATCAGACGAACAGACCGGACTGTACGGAGACTGTCACATTCAGGCTCAGTTGGAGTTCAGATGGGTTTACCTCGTCAGTCTTCTTATCGGCATCTACCTGGGGACCGTTACGTACAGCTAGTGCAGCTTGCGGTCTGTGGTTAAACCTACTGCCAGCGTTGTGTCGAGTCTTTAGAGTCCCACACAGAGGGTTATTCACCTTTGGGCAAAACAGAGTAGAGGTCGCATGGTTTTGCGACAGGGTTCGTTCTCATCCGCGCACTTGTGCACGTTTGGCGTCCGGACAGACATTACTAGCGGGCTCTGGTTTGAGCCAGATCCTAGTATATGTTTTGGGGTTAGTTTTATCTCATTGTATTCATATTCCTCGGAATTCGAATGCGGGTGTGTATGCACAGTTGATTGAGGCGGAGGAAGAGGTTTTTCATTAGGGTTTTGGAACGGGTGCGTATGCACAGTTGACAGTCGTCTTTTTCCAAACCCTAATGAATTTGTGATATATCAATTAATAATATTAATTAAATGAAATTGTGTCATGGTTGGGTTTGTTGACTTGTTGACCAAGGTTGACTAGTTGACCATGGTTGAAACATTGACTATCATCATTACACATCAAAGATGCTCTTTGATTCATACAAAAACCATTTAATGTGAAATGATAATAGTCTTATCAAACCTTCCATCAACTTTTTTATTTAGATTAATTTTATTAATTTGATAATTCACTTATATTGTTATGGTTGTAAAAAACCATCTCATTCTATCATAACCATTCTCTCTCCTCTATTCTTCTTCTTCCTCCTCTAGTTCAAGGAGAACAATTCTCATGTGTTGAGAAACATCTCCTTGAAGATAAAACACCCAAAGCTACTCTCTACTCTCTCTAAGGTTGAAGGTCTAGCAAGCCAAAGATCTTAGTTCTCTCAAAGTTCGAGAAAGGAGCTCAAGGAAGAAACCCTCAGGTGGATCCATCTTTGACAAGAGTAGGCGACGAGGAAAGCACCATCCGACCACCATCAAGAGTCAAGAAGAAAGAGTTCAAGTTGAGGTATAACCCCTAACCGAGTAGACAACTCTCTAGTTAGGTTGCAAGTGTGTAGTTTAGCAAAGATCCGTTTTCGTAGTCCATGTTACCCAAACACCAAAAATCGTTTTTCACCATTTCCGCAAGCCCGAAAGAACCGGGAGAGGTAACGTGGACTTACAATATCGTTATATGGATGCGAGTCGATATGTGATAATTGATACCTTTACTGGTCCCATGATCTAAGATTGATACAGATTGACCTGAGAGATAGGTATATCTATATGGATAATGTTGTGAATCTCGAATGATAGGCCGTACGGGACATTAGGTCCGTACCCTCTTTGTCATATAGATTGATAGGATCCCTAGCTGTTTAATGCCGACGTACGATGGATACCGTACGTGATGAGTTGTACTTGATGATGGACCTATACCATTAACTAGAGGATTCCGATTGATAGATTCACCGACTCGGTCTTGTAGATACGTATACCTTATAGCTTTTAGCTGCCGATCTACTTTATGCTATGTTCATGTCATTACAATTGCATTTCATATACCTATGCTAGTACACCTACACCATTATCGATGATGCGTATGTCACACTTACACAGATTGGCCGGCTCACACACTTCATCATCTATAATTACCATGTCACTACACAGTAGAATTGCTGCATCATGATATGACTCCTTGCATAATTTACTTGCTATAGTTACATATACACCTTTATACGATATTGCATTTGACCTTGGAGGAATTGGGAACCGTAGGATATATTTTAAAACTGGATTCAATTTAAAAAGTGGTTTTCCCTTTATATGTGCATATTACTGTTCCATGTTGCATGATTTACGGATATGCTTACATTCTGTCATATGTCGCATACATCATGCTTTACGATTTTTCGCATTGAGATATGCTGCTTTCATGAGATTTCTGGATTTGAGAACCGTGGTTATTTCAAAGGAAAGTATGTATTGTTCTAAAAACCCGATTTCTCGTGATATGATATTTCAGTGCGTCCACCATGTGTTTTCTCGATTATGAGATTGGCATGTTACACACGATTCGAGGAGGAGGAGGAACCGTCTGCGGGTGCAAGGTGGACCCGGTGAGGTACCCCGGGGCTAGATGGTTGCAGATGATGGCGTTGAGCTTGGCAGAGGAGCACTACCTACCGGTGATAGTATTGTAAGTCGACGTTAGACACCCCATAGGATGCGGGGAGGCGGACTAGGTAAAACATATTAGTGTATATGCCCTAGGGGCCATTATTGTATCATACTAGCTTGTATATTACTTAATGGAAGCTTGGGATATTCACAGTTATATTAACAGTCTTGCTAAACATGGTAGTATGCTACTTGGTTTATATCTATCTTAATATGTGTATATGCTAGCATATCGCGAATACATATTGATAGAGCCCTTAGGATCTTTCTTGACTACCAGCGTTATGATGGCAGTCACACTAGTGGGGGCTGGGTAGTCTACAAGCACATCCTTCTTAAGGTCCCTAGTCGTAGGATTATCGAGGCAGGGAATAGATACTCCAGAGTAGACTAGTGTGTACGCTTCTCATCCCAGCAGGGGAAATGGTCTGTCCTACAGCTATTAGTACGTTGTACTGGAGGTAGTATACAGGTGCTCGTTGGGTTACGGGTACACCGGACAGGACTCGCAGGGAACTGTTGGTTGGTATTATACCCATCGTCAGTTAACAGTTCCCAGGTGACATGAGTACAGCATAATCCGCAGACTTGACACTGCTGCATCGTCTCGAGTGTGTTCCCACTGTTCTTAGATTGCTACCCTACCTGTCATGTCCCGAAAGTACGGAACATGACCGGCACTTAAACTACGAGACGTCTTGAGACGTACGTAATCTAAGTAAGCCGAAAACCCAGAAATCCAAACCAAGAAAAGTAGTAGAGTGAAGGAAAACCAATTTAGAACAAGTAGTTTTAATAGCATAAGCCGAATTATGCGGTTTTTAAAAACATCAAGTATTTTCTGAAAATTTCGGCAGAGTCTCCTTTGTAAATACTGCCCCCCAAACGGGATACAATATGAATAGTATACGAAATCAAAAAAAGGGCATCCCCAAGCGGGAGCTAGCTCTTCGTCAATCGACGGCCACAACCACACAAGCAATATAATATACAACGCCAACGGCGAGGATCAAAACTCAAAAGGAAACTCAAAACCACAAGAAAACCACAGAAATGTAACGCGCGACTCTAAGGTCGAAAGAATAAACATCACTGGTCTCTAACTCAAATAAATACTTGTTTGGTTGATGGAACTTCTAGATACAACAGAATAATGATATACAAGATATATAATGAGGGTACGATACAAGTAAACCCACCTACTAGCAAATCACCCGAAGGAAACTATGCCCGCAAAGCCGTAATGAAACCTGTACGGCAAACTTGCAAGAAACTGGGGCACAACGGGGGTGAGTTGCCAACTCGTGAATAGAAAAACATCTACGAAAAGAAATCGCATAAATAACGCAATCCTAGGTCAATGATCATAATATATCCTCAAATATAAGAATAACATGCAACCTATAACAAGGCTAGGGTAAATATCTACCCCGAGTGTAATCTCATGTGCCCGTGTCAGTGCCTCAGGTAGCAATATATCATATGAATGAGGTATGAATGCATGAAAACAGAATACATGTAAATGAAGAACTGTTTTCATAATTTATTGAGATTTCCTTAGTATTTTTAAGATGAGGTATCATAATGAAATCATCACAAAACAGTGCCTAGCATCGGCACAAAACGTAATCCCAATATCTCAATATCTCTGTATCACAGTCTCTGTACCTCAATATCTCGAAATCTTAATATCACAGTATTAATATCTAGGGCGCCGTCAGTCCAGACCGGCCCCTACCATCCATCTTAAGACCACGACGGTATCCTCCGGATATCCGACGCGTCGGGTAAAATCACCGGTAGGTAGTGCTCCCCTGCCAGGCTCACATCGTCATCATCACGCGCTTCTTGCCCCGGGGTACCTTACCGGGTCAACTATGTACCCGAAACGGTTCATCCGTCTCCTCGAATCGGGTCTCGAAATCCATCAGCAAACTTATGTTTGACGACTCATACATCATGGGAAAACCGCACTTTTTATTTTAAAAGAGAGAAAAGGTTTATTTATGTTTTTGCGGTTTTCCTCCAAATCCAGAAAATCTCTTGGAAATCCGAATCCAAAACCTCAATAACACGTAAAATAGTGAATATATGCATGAGAATCCATGAATGCGGCATAACAATGAATAACAGTATGCATGAAGTAGCAGGTAATAACTACAATGTCTAAACTAACATATAAGGCAAGTACACTAATATCATGTCTAACTATTAGCTAACAGGCTATGTCAAGCAAATATTATTTTCTAAGGTGTACGTGACATGGCAATTACCGATGAAGATGTGTGTGAGCCGGCAAATAAGTGTACGTTGTACATACGCATCATCGGTAATGGTGCTGGTGTCCTAACTGCATGATATCAATAATGGAGTATGAAACATAAAATAAGCATGCGATGCGAAGCGAACCACAATAATGAGCAGGAGCTGAATACTAGACGCAACTATAACTAATCTGCATTAATCTAATATAAGTCCTACAAATGATGTCTTTTGAAATAACACGAATCATGGGGTTTTGAAAATAGGGGCTACGGTGTTTTTATGAAAAGATACGTCTTTTGAAATATCCGTAGGATCCCTTGGGCTGTCTTTTAAAATACCCATGATTCGTTAGTTTTTGAAATAGGTAAGAATCGAATCTAATCTAACAACTCAAATAAACTAAAGGGCTAAGCTGACCAGCTGGGCTACAGGTAAGGAAACCGCCTAACATCTGAGTCGATACATATACATACCTGTATATATATTAGTCGGTGATCCCGCCTCAATAATATCATATCCGATACCATATCTATAATCAGACATCCCAAGTCAAGAGTGCGGATCAATCATCAAAATATAGCTCGTACGTAAATCCGTCGTACGGCATCCCCAAATCTGGGTACGGGTTAATATCATATTCATCACACTATTCATCTGGTATCCTCTTTATCCAAGATCATAGTCCAGGGTACTGACCTATGTCTAGTACAATACTAATATCATCAATATAGTCATGATCTGACTACTGATGGACAGTCTCGTACAAACCGATATCACAACCACGAAACAAATCTCATCGACTCAGCTCAATCCCTAGTATCGTCCTCATATCCGTATGTGAACACATAGTCCCATACCCATGTGAACACATAACTATAAAGAATCCCATGAGCACATATAAATAGGAATGTATGCAAGTATGTATGTGTGTATGTATGTGTGTATGTGTAGTGCAACACTACCCTAGGGTTCGCAACACTAAAGTAATCCAACACACCAATATCCATCACAAACATCGTTATAAATCCCAAATAACATATAACAATTGTTGTTGTGTATACGCATCCGTATACACCACCACGGACTGCGGGGGTGCTATACGCCATCCACCCGACTTCTCCCCGTAGATATAAATCTACTCACCTGGTCCTCGCTCGCCGGTGCCGACGTCGCCATGCGCTTGCTTGCCGTCTCGAAGTCCACATGGGGGTACCTACATATCATAACGCACCGCATCGCATTAAAATCCGACTCATGACCAAAACGACACACGAATCCCACATAGGTCAAACCTATGGTTGCTTCCACAAATCAACCCAAAAACCCTCGACATCGGCGTACAAACGCCAGACCATCGAGAAAAACCCAAATACACTCATTTGCACATTCACGAACACTAATTTTAATATAAAATAGTTTAAAACTCACAAAAACCCCAAATTCACTTTAAAAGCCGTTTTTCCGAAAAACTAGCAAGGAAAATTTCCCGTTTTAGTACAAAACTCGACGTTTAAACAATTCTAGCGGCCATAATACTTATTAAATAACTTAAATAAGTCATATAACCCATAACCACAATTTAATCTCATCAAACTATATAAGTTCAAAAAAACTAGTTTGCAATTTTACCCAAATTTGAACCATTTTAGCAAAAATGCATAAACAACAATTTAGTTTGGATTTACATGATCTAAAATATTAAAATACAATTTAAAATATTAAATAATACCATGGATACCCTAATTAGATTTTTATCCCAATTGATTAATTAAATTCCCAAAACCTAGTTAACCAAATTAACACAATTAGCAAAATTTTAGACTAACAAATAGCAACTAATAACCAATTTGGGTTTTGCATTCAATTAACATGCTAATCTACCCATTAAAACCATGATCAAACACTACAAACCCTATCTTGATCACAACCCACTCTCTTGAATTTTTCAAAATGAGCAATTCCAATCCAAACTATACATGAAAACACTAAATTAACACTAATTTGAGCCTACTAAGCAAAGTAACCTCTTAAATTTGGTTTGTATAATAACTAGATAACAAAATAACTTAATTAACCTAATAATGGTTTCTAAAATCCTAATTAAAATTCAAACCATTCACTTTAAAACCTAGATTAGAAATCAACAACAAAAATTAACACATCAAGGTTCTAATTTAGCATATAACAACTACCAATTAACCAAAGATTGAAATTATACCTCACAAGTTCAAACCTTAGCTTGCCCTAGCCTCCCAAGGCACCTCCTTTCTCCAAGATTTAAACCAATTGGGATGTGAGAAGAGATTGATTAAGGGTTTCTATTGGATTTATGAATGAAATTTGAATTTTTGATGGATTTTTGAGGTGAAAATGAAGCAAAATAGAAGGAGAAATGGGGAAAAAATTTGGGGCTGTTTTCTGCAGGAATTTGGGCTGAGGAGGGAGTGGGGAGAGGTGTGGGAGAGTTGGGGAAAAGTCAAGGTCAACCATACCAATCAACTAAAGACCCATACCCAATTAATAAATCAAAAACCTTATAAAAACACCTCATTTCAACACATAATAAAAAGTCAAAGGAGGCAAGGAATTTTTTACCTTGTGCTGCTGAAGTGGGCCGGCCTGTGGTGAGGGAAGAGTGAATGGGGGTTTTACAAAAAAAAAATTATGCCAAAAGATCCCCTACAAGTCAAAAATTGCAAGTTTAAGCTTAAATTCAATAAATTTCGTTTTCTATAATAAAAATTAGTTAAAACTTAAAATAAAATACTAAAAATTTATGTTACAACTAGATTTTAATTAACACGATTTTAAAGATTAAATTTAGCCCATTTAAATTTGTATTTATCGCTAATTTAATGTATTTTCTTACCGGCTTAAAATAATATTAAAAATTGAAAAATTAGGGAAAATTTTTAAACGACCGGAATTTTATAAGTAACTCATTAGATACTAAAAACTAGCAATTACCTATCCAAATTAGGTATAATTAGGCCTAAACAGCAAAATAACAAAAAGACGATTTACGGAAAAATACCAAATTTTCACCGATTTTCGGGAAAATACTAAAACGACTTTTCAAGGCATTACAATCTTCCCCCCTTAAAGAAATTCGGTCCCCGAATTTAAATTAAAACTCCCCCCAAATACTAAAACATCTAAGCAAACCATCCAGTCGTCGGGGCTCCGAAATCATAAGTACATAAAACAAATCGTAGCGCAGCGCATGCGCATGAAAAATGAGCATATAACTCAGAATCAAAACTCCGTCAAGTATCCTGCAATCATCGGAGTCAAGGTGAAGACACGAATGCCAAATCCAAAGGAAAACCGATATGCTATAATTCGGAACTATACATGTAAATATCTGAAGGAAATGCGTGCAAAACACACTCAGGTACTGTCCTCTGACTAGTCCTGCTCAGTACGAAACAAATCGCAATATCATGAAAATATACTGCTCCATAGGAATCAATCCCAAAAGTGCATATGAAAACACTATGCGTCCGGTGCGCACGGGAATCAAAATCCATGAATGTGCCATACCTGTGCACAGAAACAACATCAAGGTGCAACGGGTGTGCACACAACATCGGTCATAGTCAACGTGTGTGCCTGACAGCAAAATCAGGTGCATCTGACGTGCACAAAAAATATCGATTTAGTGTATCTGGTGTGCACCAAAATCGCATCTCAAAACATGCGCCCGACATGCGCTAAAAATCCAAATCCGGTGCATTCATCATGCACGAAATCATGAAATCCAATATCAAGCGTCGAGCACGCGCAAAATCCAATCAGGTGCATAAAATGCACAAAACAAATATCGAGCATCACCCTCGAAATCGAAGTCCAGTGCATCCAAGTGCACAACATACGTAACACTGCACTGCAAGTATATATGAACTATACCGCATGCAAAAACCAAATCGTGTGCGTATATACGCACAAATCAAATCAACTGTATGAAATCCATAAAATCACAAACATGAGAACCAAGGCATGAAAACGATATCAAGTGCAACAACCGTGCAAAAATCGTAAATACTCAGCAGGTGCAACCATGGTCCATGAAGACAAATATCATGAAACTCAATCATCAAAATCAATCATGCGAATAAATCGCCCAAAATACGCAAATCAAGTATGGCGGAATAGTCCCGCTCAAGCACATCCTCCAAGAATCTCTGGCCAACTGCCGTGGTCACTCATAGCATGTCTCGTCAACGATCCTGAACTCTGGCCTGCCGGTGTGCATAACATGATCACTACTGGGTCCAAGTCTTCTCGTAATTTATTCCAGAATGGTCCTATCGAGATCTCTCCCAAATCTCATCTCTGCCGAACTGTCCGGAAGTCATCGTCCCTTACTAGATCTGTTCTCGTTCTGGAACGGCTGCATACTCAACGCGACTCCTTCTGGAAGGTATATCCAAGTACAATGCCTCGGCATACGTATCGCATCTCCGATGTCGGCGGAGTGGAACATCGTTTCATCTAAACCTGGTACGAACCTCTTACTTCACATTTCTCTAATGTCGACCGCTTCGGACTTTTCTCATCGTGGCTGCATGGACTGAGCTCCAACGGCTATCCTCGTATCGGGAGTCTCCCAAGAAATGCATCTCACCACCTAGCATCCGAATTAAGTCGATCCATCCGATCGAGTCGTCAAAACCTCATAATCCCCCAAGAGCTCAACATCTTGGGCACAGTTTAATAGTATCGAGTACATACCACAGCATCGGTGGTCCAGCCGTAGAAAGGCAAACCCAAGCCTCACTAATGGTGCCGTAGAACTGCCGCAAACCCGAAGGTTCAAAGGCTTTCACACGGTCATTAAGTCGAGTTAGGGTTTCATTCTTCTAGAGGGACCATAGAATTGCCTGCATGTCTTTCCAACTACTTTAAACTTGGAATAATAGGTTTCTGACATTCGATCGTCTCTGTCGACTCCCAACGTCTCCGCGTGAAGTCGTCTCTAGCTGGAATGAATCTATCTGATGACCTCGCATCGGGGTAGGCGACCGATCCACATGTCCTAGTCATTCATCCTCGATGACTAGCGACCTTCTATCATCTCTTAGTACAACTTATTCTGCACTAACTCCAGCATCTGGGGCAATATCTCGTCGTTCGCAGCAATAACTGGCTCGCTCGTCCGCACGCTGAACGGTGCTTCAATCATCAGTAGTAAGCAATACTTCAATGGTCATCAAAATCTGGCTGGCCTCTATCAGTGGCCCAATCCTATGATACAGATCGACACGTCCGAGAAATCTCATAAAGGCGATCCGCCAAACGCTCGTGGCACGGAAACACAGCAAAAAGACACATCTCCGCAATCGTGTGTCGTCGGAATTTCACCCTGGTGAGTCCTCGTTCGTGATGAGCTCGTGCTGACCGCAACTCTAGCCGTAGCTCTCCCTGCCCGTAATCGTGGCAGCAAAACCATAACTGGTACTGATGAGGCTAGTATAATCATCTATCACCGGGAATCACTATGTACGAGGACTTTGTTGGTGTACATGGACAGGGATGTGCCTGACAGCAAAATGTCCAAACCCATGAATTAGTCCTCGTTCATCTACACCTTGATGGAGTCCATGTACATGTACACCAATCAAAAATCCAGATGGCTGTATGCAATGCGGACCGAGATGGAGTCCATGTACACCAACAAAGTATGGACTTTGGACTTTGCTCCAGATGGGGTAAAACCCATAGGATGCAAGTGGATCTTCAAGAAAAAGATTGGTGTGGATGGACAGGTAGAAACCTATAAGGCTAGACTTATAGCAAAGGGTTTTTGTCAAAGACCTTGTTTGGACTATGACGAAACTTTTTCTCCAGTGGCTATGCTCAAATCCATTCGGATCCTTCTTGCCATTGCCACTTTTCATGATTATGAGATCTGGCAGATGGACGTAAAGACGGCTTTTCTAAATGGTAATTTAGAAGAGTGCGTCTATATGGATCGGCCTGAAGGTTTCAATCAGAGTGGGAGCAGCGGGAAAGTATGCAAGTTGCTTAAGTCCATTTATGGACTAAAGCAGGCATCGCGGAGTTGGAACATCTGTTTTGATGAAACGGTCAAAGATTATGACTTTATCAAAAATCCAGATGAACCATGTATATATAGTAAAATTGTAGCATGAACTATCGTATTCCTCGTCTTGTACGTGGATGACATTCTCTTGATAGGAAATGACATTCCTATGCTACAGTCTGTCAAAGGATTCTTGTCACACAGGTTCTCCATGAAAGACCTGGGTGATGCCTCTTACATTCTGGGGATCCAGATCTGTCGTGATAGATCTAAGAGGATGTTGGGACTTTCGCAGTCTAGGTATATCAACACTATACTGAAAAGATTCAGTATGGAAGATTCTAAGCGCGGTAATTTACCTGCTTGTCACGGAATCACCCTCTCCAAAGAGATGTCTCCCAAGAATGATTTGGAAAGGGATCGCATGTCGATTATATCCTACGCTTCTGCGGTAGGCTATATAATGTATGCGATGTTGTGCACCAGACCAGATGTAGCTTACGCACTGAGCGTGGTAAGCCGGTATCAGTCAGACCCAGGGGAGAAGCACTGGATAGCAGTAAAGAACATTCTCAAGTATGTTCTTGGTTTATGGCGGAAAAGGCCTCAAGATCGATGCTTTTGCTGACTCCAGCTTCTAGAGTGACAAGGATGACTCCAAGTCCATGTCAGGTTATGTCTTTACCCTCAATGGAGGAGCGGTGTGCTGGAAGAGTTCCAAGTAGGATACCGTTGCTGACTCGACGATGGAAGCGGAGTATATCGCTGCTTGCGATGCCGTAAAAGAAGCAGTCTGGATGAAGAAATTCCTCACAGAACTTCAGGTGCTTCCATCCATTGTTGATCCAATACCTCTATATTGTGACAACAACGGGGCTATAGCTTTAGCAAAGGAACCCAGGTCCCATAAGAAGTCCAGACACATCTTAAGGCGGTATCACCTGATCAGGGAGATCATTGATCGCCAGGAGATCGAGGTCCGGAGAGTTGCTACAGAGGAGAACACTACAGATCCATTCACAAAGGCCTTACCTCAGACACAGTTCGAGAGGCTATTCGAGAAGATAGGTCTTCGATATGCCAGTATATGGCCCTAGTGAAAGTGGGAAATTGTTAGTGTATATGCCCTAGGGGCCATTATTGTATCATACTAGCTTGTATATTACTTAATGGATGCTTGGGATATTCACAGTTGTATTAAAAGTCTTGCTCAACATAGTAGTACGCTACTTGGTTTATATCTATCTTAATATATGTATATGTTTCTTTTTAGCATATCACGAATATATATTGATAGAGCCCATAGGATCATGCTTGACTACCAGCGTTGTGATGGCAGTCACACTAGTGGGGACTGGGTAGTCTACAAGCACATCCTTTTTCAGGTCCCTAGTCGTAAGATTATTGAGACAGGGTATCGATACTTCAGAGTAGACTAGTGTGTACGCTTCTCATCCTAGTAGGGGGAAAGGTCTGTTCCACAGCCATTAGTACGTTGTACTGGAGATAGTATGCAGATGCTCGTTGGGTTACGGGTACACCGGACAGGACTCGCAGGGAACTGTTGGTTGGTATTATACTCGTCGTCAGTTAACAGTTCCCAGGTGACAAGAGTACAGCATAGTCCGCAGACTTAACACTGCTGCTTCGTCTCGAGTGTGTTCCCACTGTTCTTAGATTGCTACCCTACCACGGCTTAAAGGAGTCGTTCAAACAGGTAGCAGTTGGGTGCAGTCCCGAAGCACTAAGAGGCAGTGGCGGTTAGATAGAATTCGTCTCTCCAGGTATTGGGTGTTGATATCACACTATGTTTGGAGAGCCATTACGCAAAGTCCCTGGCCAGGGCAAGCGAGATTTACTGGTAGGTTTTCCAGTAGCTTCTCAAGGTGTAATGGGCTTCACTCCGACATAACTTATACAGCTTTTAGGGGACTGACGCTTGCCGCCCCCTAGGCCCGATATGCGATAGTCTTAGACGAACAGACCGGACTGTACGGAGATTGTCACATCAGGCTCAGTAGGAGTTCGGATGGGTTTCCTCATCGGCCTTCTTATCGACATCTACCTGGGGACCGTTACGTACAGATAGAATCGCTTGCGGCCTGTGGTTAAACCTACTGCCATCGTAGTGTCGAGTTTTTAGAGTCCCACACAGAGAGTTTCCCTGCATCAGGCCAAACGATATAGAGGTCGTATGGTTTTACGACAGGGTTCGGACATATACGTGTACTTGTGCACGTATGATGTTCGGACAGATTATACTAGCGGGCATTAGTTTATGCCAGATTCAAGTATTGGATTATTGGATTTATGCAGTCTCAGAATATCCGTGTTTTACGGATGGGAGGGGCATTCTCGTAATTAGTAGAGAAGCTTCTAGAAGAAAGGTTAGGTGGAGAGCTTAGGTGTAAATTGCATTAAATGAATTAGTGACTCATGAGATGATTCATCCAAATGAGTTAATGAAGCGTTTATTGCTTAATGACTCATGTGATGATTCATTGATTGTATTAAATGAAGCATGGTTGTAATTATCATATATGATTTATTTGATAAATGATTATGCTTCATATAAATATAGAATTGAGTTATAATTCATTTCATTCTCACAAACACATTCTCTCTCCTCAAACTCTCCTCTTCTTAAACCTAACCCTAATCCTCTCATGTGTTGAGATCCTAAGGATTAGCAAGACTAATAGATCCTTAATCGACTTCTATATCTTCTAGGTCACTTGGATTAGCAATCCTAGCCACTTAGTTACTTCAAGCGAGAGGTTAAAGATTGGACGAGGAAATCTCGGGTGGATCTTCTATCACATCGAAGAGGGCGACGAGGATGTGAAGAACAAGAACAAGAAGGACTATTATCTTGAGATATAATCATCTATCATAGTAGTTTAGCACTTGTAGATAGTTGTTAGTTAGGGTTTAGCAAAGATCCGTAAAGTTAGTCGAAGTTACCTTAAAAAAATGATTGTTTTGTAAGTCGACGTTTGACACCCCACACGATGCGGGGAGGCGGAATAGGTAAAACAATCATTTTGTTTAAACTAACATCGAATAACTTTACGGATCTTTGCTAAACCCTCACTAACAACTATCTAGAAGTGATTGGCTATAATGATAGATGATTATACCTAGAGGTTCAAGTCCTTCTTTTCCTTGTAGTTCATCAGTACCAGTTATGGTTTTGCTGCCACGATTACGGGCAGGGAGAGCTACGGCTAGAGTTGCGGTCAGCACGGGCTCGTCACGAACGAGGACTAATTCAAACCAATTAACCAAAGATTGAATGTGCCATAATGATATCTTTGTTGGTGTACATGGACTCGTTCATCTACACCAAAGATTGAATGTGCCAGTTGTCATAGTCCAAATTTCGTCACGAACGAGGACTGATTCATGGATTTTTGATTCCCGGTGATAGATGATTATACCTATAATGATAGATGATTATACCTAGAGATTCAAGCCATCTTACCGAGTCGCCGCTCAGGATGGCCTGCTGGAAGCTAGTAGGTTCATCATTATCAATGACGCAATCCTCTCTATCCCCGTCTATGAGAAAACCGTAGTATCTCTCAGGCGGATGAGACGACCTACTACTCCTGCGGAGGGGTGTGGGAATGTCCTGTTCTTCTGGAACTTCTGGCTCTACCAAACCTTCAGTAGTATTTTGTGGTTCTGGAATTTCTTCCAGTTCTATTGCGCTCCCACTTGTTTCCTTTTCTAAAAACTGCTGTTCTAGAAAATGGACATTACGAGAAACAAAAACCTTTTGTTCCTCTGCGTAATAGAAAAAATACCCCTTAGAGTTCTTTGGATATCCCACAAACTTACACTATACTGAGTGTGCCTCGAGTTTGTCTGCATGCTGCTTTTTAACAAAAGCTGGACATCCCCTTATCTTCAGATACTGAAAATAGGGTTTCTTCCTACTCCACATCTGATATGGTGTGGTAGCAACAGTCTTGGTAGGAACCCTGTTCAAAAGATATGCAGCTGATTCTAGTGCATAACCCTAGAAAGATCGCGGTAACTCATCATTACTCATCATGGAACGTACCATATCCAAGAGGGTTCGGTTCCATCTCTCCGATACACCGTTATGTTGTGGAGTGTATGGAGGAGTAAGCTGAGAGAGAATTCCTTTCTCTTTTAGGTAACCCAGGAACTCGGCACTTAAGTATTCACCACCTCGATCAGATCTCAGTGTCTTGATACTTTTGCCGGTTTGGTTTTCTACTTCATTCTTATATTCTTGGAATATCTTAAAGGCCTCGGATTTATGTTTCATCAAGAAAATGAATCTATACCTAGACTAATCATCTGTAAAAGTAATGAAATATGAAAAACCGCCTCTTGCATGTGTAGACATTGGACCACATACATCGCTGTGTATGAGTCCTAGGAGCTCGCTCGCTCTTAATCCATGTCCAGTGAATGGAGTCTTTGTCATCTTTCCTTTGAGACATGATTGATAAGTGGCATAAGATTGATATTCAAATGGATCCAAATATTCTTCTCTATGTAACTTAGTTAACCTTGTCTCATTGATGTGACCCAGTCTACAATACTATAAGAAAGCCTGATTTATATCTGGAGACTTTCTTTTTAGTGTGTTCTGGACATTGAAAATTTGCAATTGGTTTAACACGTATATACCGTTATCTAATGTACCGGACCCAATCAAACCATGATTAAGGTGGATGTTAAAAACATCGCTTACAAACGTGAAATCATAACCTTCTTTTGATAACAACGATACTGATATGATATTACACGTTAAACTAGGTACACAAAAACAGTTGCGCAAAACCAAAATATGTCCACTTGTTAATCCAAGGTGATAATCCCCTACAGACACAGCATTCACGCTTGCTCCGTTAGCAACCTGGAGGGTCATATCACCAACCTTCAGCACTCTACGGTTTCTCAGTGCCTTCAATGAATTGCATATATGAGATCCTGATCCGGTATCCAATACCCAGGAAGTAGAGTGATTGACAGACAGTTTTCAATTACAAACACACCTGAAGCCGAAGCTATAACTTGCCTCGAGTCCTGGTTCTTGGCAATCCAAGCTTTGCAATCCTTCTTCCAATGGCCTTTCCTATGACAGTGGAAGCACTCATCCTTTGCTACTACTGGCACCACAACCTTTGCCTTTCTCTTGACTCCCACCTTACCAACACCACCTCTCAGTTTGGTAGCGGCCTTCTTCTTCCTTCCTTTGGCCCTTTCCTTGGACCTGGAAGAGGAAGCACCACGATCAAACATAGTGGGTGTTTCCCTTGCCTTCTGCAAGGTGCCCTTTGCACTCCTCAACATGTTAAGTAGTTCTGGAAGTTCAACTTCTTTACCTTGAATGTTGAAATTTAAGAAAAACTGGGCGTAGGTGGAAGGAAGGGAATGGAGAATCAAGTCTGTATACAGCTCGTTCTCTAATGTTGTCCCGAGGTCTGCCAGCTCTTCAATATAGCCAATCATCTTAAGGACATGTTCCCCTACAGATGATCCGACGGCCATCCCCGACTGAAACAAGTTCTTCGAGGTCTCGTATCTAGTTATACGAGATTGCTCTCCATACAGTTCCTTGGTGTGGAGAAATATGGATTCCAGATCCATATTCTCGTGCCTCCTATGATGTTCATTATTCATAGAGGCAAGCACGATGCATTTGGCCTTCGCGCAATCTAACTCCCAGGTCTTGCGGATTTCCTTATCCGCGACACTAGATTCAGGACCTGGGACAGCAGGGGCCTTTGTAGTAAGGACATACCCCAATTTCTCATAGGTAATAACCATCTTAACATTCAGGAACCAATCTTTATAGTTTGGCCCTGTCAAAATATTTTTATCTAATAATAACTTAAGGCCTATCATGTTCTGGGTCGCTGCAATGAGAGAGAGAGAGAAAGCACTTTAGCATGATACTTTTGCAAGTTTATAGTGGTTTTTTGTTTATTTAAACAGGATGGCTCCCACTGTTTCTCGAATCCCTCCTCAAACCATAAAGGAAGAACTAGTCAGGAAAATTCTCACCGTACAATACTTGCTTAACCGTTCAGCCAGGCCGGTGTCGGTACTTCGAGGGAGGTTTTACGACGCTTTCGCGAAGTTCCTTAATTAAATAACCTCTTTTCTTTGGGGGCGTAGCCCCGCTGATACCTTTCTCGACACCTACTTGGTTTATAGCATTGATCGTTAAGTGAAAGAATCTCCTGATGAGTAACATATACTCACAGTAGGATCGGAAACCAAATATCATCGTGTGATAAAGCTGAAGGAATCCTACCAAAATTATCACTCTAAATGTTATGCAATCTCTTAGCAAGTTTCAGTTTCTTTAGGAACTCCCGATATGGATTTCTACCCCATGCTCTTATGACCTTGGCATTGGTCAAAATGTCATAAATCACATGTCAAGTTCTACCCATCATTATCTTGTTAATTTGAACACATCCGTACATACCCCTGACGTTGGCCAAATGGCTGTACGACTGTCCCAAACTAACCCATCTATCTATGCAACAAATGAATACCAAGCAGCTACCAAACACTATGCCTTGGCGTTGGTCAAAATACATAGCTTGAATACTACTGAATACCCAAATGAAATGACGGAGGGCTATGAATGGTTTTGGCGAAACCGTGAACGTAGTGAACTTGATATGATCGAAGGAACCTGATAGCTTTTAAAAGGAGTGGTTTAAGCTCCGCAATTAAAAATATCTTCTGTTTTAAAATAACCGAGTGGTTTCTTTTAAACTGTTCCAACGATTCAACTTTGGTTTATTTTATTTGCATTAATATAATGTGTCCCATCAATTAACCAATCATTGCAGAAAACAACGAAAATACAACGTCCTCTTATGCGATCCGCATTCGCCACTGGGCCCCATCATTCACCCGTTAGGTTACTTAACTAACGACAGAGCGGGGGCTGGGCTAGCGCGGGTGCAAAACATAAGTGATGCCTACTAGATATCATATATAGATATTGTACATTTGTCAGACGCAATAATAGGTATTCCAGATCACAGATGAACATATTGGATTTCTAGGAATCCGTATTCCTTTTGAGCCAGCAAAGAAAGACGGATTACATAGTCGCGATGAATAGCCAAAACCCCAACCTAGATCCCTATGGGTACGACAAACTATCCATCAAGTACCCGAAGTGAAGCGGTCTCCCTCAACGACGTGAGTAGGCCACTAAACACTTCAAAGTACCCGGTAGTTTGTGCACCCCATCTTGGGTCTACCTAGGAGCAGAAAACAGTAAATGAAATAATACAACGGTGGCTACAACCTCAACCCGCATTTGCCCCGCAAAAGAATATTACAATAAATTACAATTTATATTTTAATGAAAGAAACACTCGTCTCACATCCCGGGCTATCCATTCACGACAATCCAAACAGTTCATATTCACAAACAAGTAAAAACCATTACAGAAATGTGCAACCCCATGCTAACCGACATACTATCAGTTAGGGGAGGTTTACGAACACATTAAACACAACATAGATATAATCCAATTAGCCAAACATCTTAGAATTTCGATCAAGCAATACTTATGAATCCACTCCAAACAATTCTCGGTGCACATAAAACCTGAGCAGAAACAAAACATCCCAGAAAATACAACATCAACACAGAAGAATAACTGAGCAAGTTTGGGTTGACTCGGTGGCAACTCGGCCGCGGATCCGCGGCGGATCACTTGGATCGGCCACGGTTCCGCGGTGGTATAGTCGAGTCATGATCCCAAATTTCTTCACAATTCTTAAAAAACCCTGCTTTTATTTTTAAGGGTCCTTGAAAAATTTTTAGACCCCGTTTTAAAATCGGCAGAACCTAGGTGAAAACGTCGTATTTTCGGGATTATTTTGCGATCAAATTTCTAAAGACTTTGCTAACATGTTAGTTATGGTTTACCTAGGCTCTGATACCACTGTAAGTCGACGTTAGACAACCCACAGGATGCGGGGAGGCGGAATCGGTAAAACAATCATTTTGTTTAAGGTAACATCGACTAACTTTACGGATCTTTGCTAAACCCTAACTAACAACTATCTAGAAGTGCTAAACTACTATGATAGATGATTATACCTCAAGATACTAGTCCTTCTTGTTCTTGTTGTTCACCTCTTCGTCGGCCTCCTCGATGTGATAGAAGATCCACCCGTCCAATCTTTAACCTCTCACTTGAGGTAACTAAGTGGCTAGGATTGCTAGTCCAAGTGACCTAGAAGATATAGAAGTGGATTAAGGATCTATTAGTCTTGCTAACCCTTGGGATCTCAACACATGAGAGGATTAGGGTTAGGTTTAAGAAGATGAGAGCTTAAGGAGAGAGAATGTGTTTGTGAGAATGAAATGAATTATAACTCAATTCTATATTTATATGAAGCATAATAATTTATCAAATAAATCATATATGTTAATTACAACCATGATTCATTTAATACAGTCAATGAATCATCACATGAGTCATTAAGCAATAAATGCTTCATTAACTCATTTAGATGAATCATCTCATGAGTCACTAATTCATTTAATGCAATTTACACCTAAGCTCTCCACCTTACCTTTCTTCTAGAAGCTTCTCGACTAATTACGAGAATGCCCCTCCCATCCGTAAAACACGGATATTCTGAGACTACATAAATCCAATAATCCAATACTAGAATCTGGCTTAAACTAAAGACCGCTAGTATAATCTGTCCGAACATCATACATGCACAAGTACACGTATATGTCCAAACCCTGTCGTAAAACCATACGACCTCTATATCGTTTGGCCTGATGCAGGGAAACTCTCTGTGTGGGACTCTAAAGACTCGATACTACGCTGGCAATAGGTTTAACAACAGGCTGCAAGCGGTACGAGCTTTACATAACGGTCCCCAGGTAAATGTCGATAAGAAGGCCGATGAGGAAACCCATCCGAACTCCTACTGAGCCTGATGTGACAATCTCCGTACAATCCGGTCTGTTCGTCTAAGACTATCGCATATCCGGCCAAGGGGGAGGCAAGCTTCAGTCCCCTTAAAGCTGTATAAGTCGTGTCGGAGTGAAGCCCATTACACCTTGGGAAGCTACTGGAAAACCTACCAGTAAATCTCGCTTGCCCTGGCCAGGGACTTTGCGTAATGGCTCTCCAAACACAGTACGATATCAACTCCCAATACTGGGAGAGTCGAATCCTATCTAACCGCCACTGCCTCTATGTGCTTCGGGACTGCACCCAACTGCTACCTATTTGCACGACACCTTTGAGCCGTGGAAGGGTTGTAATCTAAGAACAGTGGGAACACACTCGAGACGAAGCAGCAGTGTCAAGTCTGCGGACTATGCTTTACTCATGTCACCTGGAAACTGTTAACTGACGACGGGTATAATACCAACCAACAGTTCCCTGTGAGTCCTGTCCGGTGTACCCGTAACCCAATGAGCACCTGCATACTATCTCCAGTACAACTTACTAATGGATGTGGGACAGACCTTTTCCCCTGCTGGGATGAGAAGCGTACACACTAGTCTACTCTGGTGTATCGATGCCCTGTCTCGATAATCCTACGACTAGGGACCTGAAAAAGGATGTGCTCGTAGACTACCCAGCCCCCACTAGTGTGACTGCCATCACAACGCTGGTAGTCAAGCATGATCCTATGGGCTCTATCAATATATATTCGTGATATGCTAAAAAGAAACATATACGTATATTAAGATAGATATAAACCAAGTAGCATACTAATATGTTGAGCAAGACTGTTAATATAACTGTGAATATCCCAAGCTTCCATTAAGTAATATACAAGCTAGTATGAAACAATAATGGCCCCTTGGAATATCTACTAACAAGTATTTGGACTCGGCGTTTTATCCGGAGGATGCCGACCGGAGTAGAGAGATGGACATGTGGGCCGATCTGAGTATGCGGCGCCTGAGAGATGAGGATTTACGTGTCGAGGCTGGACACGGGTTTCATGATGTTTTCGAGTGTCGATGCTGGACACTCAGGTTCCATGATTTGATGTGTCATTGATGGACACACATTCTTTGATATCCTCATACATTTACATGCATATGCCTTGACGATGTTCGAGTGGACGAGATCCACATGTATACAGGCATTCATTATATTGTTGGATGTTATCCACGTGCATACCTGCATCTTTATATTGTTGGCACATATTTACACATACGGTCACCCTAGATATCATAGTATTACCTTTATGATATAGTTGACTTAGGAAATTGTTATTTTATTCGATTTCTACTCATGAATCGGCAACTCACCCCCATTGTGCCACAGTTCTTGCAAGTTGACCACATGGATCGGTAGCGGCATCGTTGGCACACAGCTGCATTTGGGTGATTTTCTTTGGTAGGTGGGACATTTGTATCGTGCCCACTCTTGTATTTATTATTCATATTGTATCTAGTCAACTCCATCAATCAAAACTAGTAATTGTAAATAGTAAGACATAGTGAGACTTGTAGTTGGGAGATTTGAGCGATGGCTTTTATGTTCGCTTTTTGGGTTGATGTCTTTCTTTATTCTTTATCTGTTGTGTTGATCTTCGCCGTTGGGTGTTGTATACTTGTTTTATTACTTGCGCGGTTGTGAATCCGCCGTTTGGCAAAGAGCTAGCTCCCTCTTGGGGATGCCTTTATTATTATCATGTATTTTTGGTTTTGGATCAAAATATACAAAGGAGGTGTTGCCCAAATTTTTAAAAGACGAAACATGTTTTTCAACTAGTAAGATGAACTTGCATTTTTCATGTTTCCTTCCTATGCATTTAAGAAAGCATTTAGTTTTATCATACCTTTATTTCAAAACTACACCTCTTTTATTTTTCTAAAATGGTTTAGATTTCTGGGTTTCGGCTTACTTGAGTTACGTTACGCCTCTAGACGTCGTGTGATTCAAGTGCCGGTCACGAGCTAATATTTTGGGTCGTAACAATCAATCTTATGCAACTTGTCAATCATGTCTCAAAGGAATGATGACAAAGACTCCGTTCACTGGACACGAAGTAAGAGCGAGTGAGTTCTTGGGACTCATACACAGCGACGTGTGTGATCCAATGTCTACACATGCAAGAAGTGGTTATTCCTATTTCATTACTTTGATGGATGATTTCTCTAGGTATGGACATATTTTCTTAATGAAACATAAATCTGAGGCCTTTAAGAAATTCCGGGAATATAAGAATGAAGTGGAAAAACAAACCGACAAAAGTATCAAGACACTGAGATCTGATCGAGGTGGTGAATACTTGAGTGCCGAGTTCCTGGATTACCTAAAAGAGAATGGAATTCTCTATCAGCTTACTCCTTCATACACACCACAACACAACGGTTTATCGGAGAAAAGGAACCGAACCCTATTGGATATGGTACGTTCCATGATGAGTAACACTGAGTTACCGTGATCATTCTGGGGCTATTCACTAGAATCAGCTGCATATATTTTGAACAAGGTTCCTACCAAGATTGTGCCTACCATCCAATATCAGATGTGGAGTGGGAAGAAACCCTATCTTCAGTATTTGATGATACGGGGATGTCCAGCTTTTGTTAAAAAGCAGCATGCGGACAAACTCGAGGCACGCTCAGTACTGTGTAAGTTTGTGGGACACCCAAAGAACTCCAGGGGGTATCTTTTCTATTACGCAGAGGAACAAAAGGTTTTTGTTTCTCGTCATGCCCACTTTCTGGAACATCAGTTTTTAGAAAAAGAAACAAGTAGGAGCGCAATAGAACTGGAAGAAATTCCAGAACCACAAGCTATTACTGAAAGCTTGGTGGAACCAGAAGTTTCAAAAGAACATGACATTCCCGCACCTCTCCGCAGAGTAGTAGGCTGTCTCATCCGCCTGAGAGATACTACGGTTTTCTCGTAGACGGGGATAGAGAGGATTGCATCATTCATAATGATGAGCCGACTAACTTCCAGCAGGCCATTCAGAGCGCTGACTCGGTAAGATGGCTGGATGCAATGCGGACCGAAATGGAGTTCATGTACACCAACAAAGTATGGACTTTGGACATTGCTCCAGAAGGGGTAAAACCCGTAGGCTGCAAATGGATCTTCAAAAAGAAGATTCGTGTAGATGGAAAGGTTGAAACCTATAAGGCTTGACTTGTTACAAAGGTTTTCGTCAAAGACTTGGTTTGGACTATAACGAAACCTTTTCTCCAGTGGCTATGCTCAAATCCATTCGGATCCTTCTTGCCATTGCTGCATTCCACGATTATGAGATTTGGCAGATGGCCGTAAAAACCGCTTTTCTAAAGGGAAATTTAGAAGAGTGTGTATATATGGACAAGCCAGAGGGTTTCATTCAGAGTGGGAGCAGCGGGAAATTGTGCAGGTTGCTTATGTCCATCTATGGACTAAAGCAAGTATCGCGGAGTTGGAACATCTGTTATGATGAGACAGTCAAAGAATTTGACTTTATCAAAAATCCAGATGAGCCATGCATTTATAGTAAGATTGTAGCACGAACTGTTATATTCCTCGTCTAGTACGTGGATGACATTCTCTTGATAGGAAATGATATTCCTATGCTACAATCTGTCAAAGGGTTCTTGTCACACAGGTTCTCCATGAAAGACCTGGGTGATGCCTCTTACGTTCTGAGGATCCAAATCTATCGTGATAGATCTAAAAGGATGTTGGGACTTTCGCAGTCCAGGTACATCGACAACATACTAAAAATATTCAGTATGGAAGATTCTAAGCATGGTAATTTATCGGCTTGTCACGGAATCACCCTCTCCAAAGAGATGTCTCCCAAGACTGATTTGGAAAGGGATCGCATGTCTATCATACCCTACGCTTCTGCGGTAGGCTCTGTAATGTATGCGATGTTGTGTACCAGACCATATGTAGCGTATGCGCTGAGCGTGGTAAGCCAGTATCAGTAAAACCCTGGGAAGAAGCACTGGATAGTAGTAAAGAACATTCTCAAGTACCTGAGTAGGACTAAGGAAATGTTCTTGGTTTACGAAAGAAAAGACCTCCAGATCGAGACCTTTGCTGACTCCAACTTCCAGAGTGACAAGGATGACTCCAAGTCCATGTCGGGTTATGTCTTTACCCTCAATGAAGGGGCGGTCTGTTGGAAGAGTTCCAAGCAGGACACCGTTGCTGACTCAACTATGGAAGCGGAGTATATCGCAGCTTCTGATGCCGCAAAAGAATCAGTCTGGATAAGGAAGTTCTTGACAGAACTTCAGGTGGTTCCATCCATTATTGATCCAATACCTCTGTATTGTGACAACAACGGGGCTATAGCTTTAGTGAAGGAACCCAGGTCCCATCAGAAGTCCAGACACATCTTAAGGCGGTATCACCTGATCAAGGAGATCGTGGATCGCCGAGAGATCGAGGTTCGGAAAGTTGGTACAGAGGACAACACTGTAGATGCATTCACAAAAGCCATCGCTTAGACGCAGTTCGAGAGACTATTCGAGATGATAGGTCTGCGATATGCCAGCACATGGCCTTAGTGCAAATAGGAGATTGTTAGTGTGATATGCCCTAGAGGCCATTATTGTATAGTACTAGCTTGTATATTACATTTTGGAAGCTTTGGATATATACACGGATTTATGACAGTCTTTCTTGATATGGTAGTATGCTACTTGGTTTGTATCTATCTTAATATGTGTATATGTTTCTTTTAACATATCGCTAATACATATTGATAGAGCCCTTAGGATCTTTGCTTAACTACCAGCGTTGGGATGGCAGTCACACTAGTGGAGGCTGGGTAGTCTACAAGCACATCCTTATACAGGTCCCTAGTCGTAGGATTATCGAGACATGGCATCGATACTCCATAGTAGACTAGTGTATACACTTCTCATCCCAGGAGAGGAGATGGTCTGTCCCACAGCCATCAGTACGTCGTACTGGAGATAGTATCCAAGTGCTCGTTAGGTTACGAGTACACTGGACAGGACTCCTCGGGAACTATTGGTTGGTATCATACCTATCGTCAGTTAGCAGTTCCGAGGTGACATGAGTACAGCTTAGTCCGTTGACTTGACACTGCTACTTCGCCTCAAGTGTGTTCCCACTGTTCTTAGATTGCTACCCTACCATGGTTCTATTGAGTCATGCAAACAGGTTGCAGTTGGGTGCAGACCCGAAGCAATTGGAGGCATTGGCGGTTAGTTAGGATTCGTCTCTCCCGGTATTGGGGGTTGATGTCACGCTGTGTTCGAAATGCCATTACACAAAGTCCATAGCCAGGGCAAGTGAGATTTACTGATAGGTACTCATGTAATTTCTTAGGGTGTTTTGGACTGTACTCCGACATGACTTATACCGCTATTAGGGGTCTGACTCTTGCCGCCCCTTAGGCCCGATATGCGGCATTCTTAGACGAACAGACCGGACTGTAGAAAGATTGTCACATTCATACTCAGTAGGAGTTCGGATGGGTTTTCCTCATCGGCCTTCTTATCGACATCTGGCTGGGGACCATTACGTACAGCTAGTACCGCTTGCGGCCTGTGGTTAAACCCACTACCAGCGTAGTGTCGAGACTTTAGAGTCCCACACAAAGGGTTTTCCACCTTTGGGCGAAACGATGTAGAGGTAGTATGGTTTTACGACAGGGTTCGTTCACATACGTGTACTTATGCGCGTTTGGTGTTCGGGCGGTTGATACTAGTGGGTTTTAGTTTAAGCCGGATCCTAGTATTAGATTTTGGGTTTGTTTAGTCTCATAGTATTCTTGTTTCTCGGAACACGGATGCGGGTATGTATATACGGATGATATGGGCAGAGAAGGAGACACCTCATTAAGGTTTTGACTAGTGACTTCATTAAAACCATTATGAAGTGGAGGAAATTGTTTATTAATTTTTGTTTAAGATAATTGTGTCATGGGTAATTGGTTTGACCATTTGACTTTGTTGACTAGGTTGACTTAGATATTTTTTTTTGAGCACAAGATATTTTGCTTAGCATTAATTGTGACATGATAATGGTCAAATCAAAGTAGCCATCACAATTATCCAAATAAAACTAAGTTTTCTCTTTCCTCAAAAGAGAGCTATCTTCATTATTCTCATACTCACACTCTCTCATGGTTCTCTCCTTCTTCCTCTCTCAAACCCTAGTGTCTCATGAGTAGAGAATCAAGGGTTATTGAGACTTAGCCACCAAAATCCTTCTCTACTTAGTTTAGCACACCAAGATCCCTAGTTACCATAATTTAGAGGATAGAGCTCAAGGTAGAGACCTTCGGGTGGATCATCTTTGACGTGGAGAAGCCGGTGAGGAAGCACCATCCACAACCACTCCAAGGAGCTCACAACAAGGAGAAGCACAACAAGGAAATGAAGGAATTGAAGCTTGTGGTATAATCTTCTTACATAGTAGTTACAACTCCTAGTTAGTTTGTTAGTTAGAGTTTAGCAAATATCCTTATGCATGGTCAATGTTACTTTGTAAGAAAATTTTGATTTTTACCTATTTCGCCTCCCCATTAACTAGCGGGGTGAGTGACATTGACTTTCAGTTATGTAGAAAACCGATGGTTTTGAAGAAAACCGATGGTTTTGAAGAAAACCGAGTAGTTTATAGTCATGTAAACTTCTGCCAAAGAGGTCACTCCCTGCGAAGGGATCTAGGCTCTTTTCTCATCGAATGAGGTGCAGGATATTCCTAACCGACGCAAAGCAAAAGGAAACGCCAATAGTTTTCAAAAATTGGTTCCAAAAACATCATTTAGGTTTTTTTCCTTGTATTAATCAGAATTAATGCAGTCCCATCAATTATCATATCATGCCGAAAGAAACAAAAATAGGCACGCACATATATGCCATCCGCATTCGCCACAGAGTCCTGGGTCTTCACCGTGAGGTTACTTAAATTTGGCAGGGCGGGGACAGGACTAGCGTGGATGCAAAACATATATAGCATCTACTAAATATATATAATATATATAAACATTCGTCTCACACATGATATCAAGTAACATCATAGCAGAAGCAAACACAGTATGGAAATGCGGTAATCTAGGAAAACAACATTTCAGTAGAGCCAAATATGAAATGCAATTTTCCCGGTCGTGTGGATAGCCCGTAGTATCAGACCCTAGACCCCTACGAGAACGCTAAGCCACCCGCCAATCCCAGAAGCGAGACAACCCCAATCAACGTAGTGAGTGGGCCACCCAGCACATCCGAATCCGGTGACTTAGGAACTCCTCCGCGGGTCAATCCTGTACCCCCTACGAGTGCGGCGAATAGCCCACCAATTCTCGAGTAAAGCACCCCGGTCTCAATGCCATGAGATGGAGGCCCGTTGCCCCTCTAGAACCTGGCTACTCGAGTATTCCGCCGTGGGGTAATCATAGTGCATGTAATGAAAACCTGAATATACAACGGTGACTACGTCAGTAACCAGGACGTGCCATAGAGAATAATATACAAGCCACAATGACGACAATCCACATGTCGGATGCTCGCTTCGCAATATGAATATACATTACATCATAGAGAATAACATCTAATACTATGTACACCGGGCTATCTATCGTGACAAATCCAACAAACCATAACCAACAAACCAATATCCATCACAGAACATGTAAACTTGCGGGTATCAATTCCGTAACCCCGTCTAATTGATACGTATAGCAATTAGATGATGTTTTACAAAACAATATGATACACACAACCATCATGAAGCCCACGACAATCGAATACCGCACACAAGTATCCAACACTTCAATTTTCCAAAACACCGAAAATCAACTGTGCTAAAAACCCAACAAAATTTCCATGCTAAAAACCACTTCGGGAGTCTGAAATGACCTCGGATCGAGCCGATACTTCGCAGAGGACCTAGACATGAAATTAAAGTCGACTCGGAGGCACTTAGGGGGTACCCAACCCTTAGGCATCCTTAGGTGGCCCAATACCGGTAGAACAGTCTTACTCAAGATGATAGATACTATCTGGTTCATCTCTATCATCATGTACATGTATTATGTGGTATTACAGATCACTACTACATGTTGATAGCCCATAGGATTCTTGCTTGACTACCAGCATTATGATGGCGATCATATACATGGGAGCTGGGTGGTCTATAAGAACATCCTTAAATGTCCCTAGTCGAGAGAGTATCGAGACTGGGCAACGATACTCCGAAGTAGACTATTGTATACTTTTGTAGACCCCGACGAGGGGAAGTGGCCGGTCTCACAAGCCACTGGTGTCAGTTAGCCACCTAAGATAGTATACAGGTGCTCATTGGGTTTGTTCCCCTCCGAACGACGGCGCGACTGGCGTCTGGCCTGAAATTCGGGGCAGATGCTAATTGGTGCTATCCGTCCACCTCTCCGAAGATGCCAAGTTGATTTATGGCACCGTAAATCGAAGGTTTAAACGGATGCGTCCAATGTAGCATACTTCGTCAGATTCCCCCTCGATTGAGGGGTTTTTGATTGTGGGGACGCTCTTCCCTGCAGGCGCAAGCCCCTGCAATTAATTACGCTACCGCACTGCGGTAACCACTTTCTCCTTCTCCAGATGGTCACTTCGTGTCGTGTGTGTTTATTTTGTGTTTAGTTGCCCGTGGATAGTATACGGAGACTGAGTTATGTCGTCGCCCGTAGGGCGTAGACTAGTCAAAATCTGTATTATCTTAGATTTGGGTTTGGGGGTTTGGGTTTAAGGATACATTAGCCTCATTTGAGACTAAGATCGACTTAAACGTTTGTTAAGGATACATTAGTCTTGTTTTTAGACTAAGATCAACTTAACGGGATCGTTTAGATCCAACAAGAGAGCAATAAAGGGGGGGCTCTGTTGTTTAGTTTAGTGACGTTACAGTCGGTAGGTAGTTTAAGGACATTGCGGTCCATGGGTAGTTTAAGGACATTACGGTCCATGGGTAGTTTAAGGACATTACGGTCCAATGTTAGTTTTAAGACGTTGCGGTCAAGGTTATGGACGTCATAGTCCATGGGTTTAAGGAATCCACAGTCCGTTGTTAGTTTTAAGACATCTCGGTCAAGGTTAAGGACCTCATAGTCCATGAGTTTAAGGACCCCACAGTCTGTGTCAATGTGTGGTCGTCGGGACCCGTCACCTCTTTGAAGACGTTGAGGAATTACAACGCCAAGTATCAAAGGAGTGAAGAGATGTACCCTTGAACCGGGGTGGATTAAATAGTCTTTAGCCCAATTTGGGATCAAGACCAATTAATTATGTTATAAGCCCATTGGCTTAGTTGAATTTGAATTGAGGACTTATGGCCAGCTTGGGCTAAGTCCAAACATGTTTGGGATATTGGCCATCTGTTGGTCCATTAGAGGAGAGGCTTTGCCTCTGGCCATTTAGCCAATTGGGCTAACGTTAATTCAACAGTGTTGAACACTGGGATCAACTTAATGTTTTAACACGAAAAGACAGTTGGTGTTAAACATCAGCAACATGGGGTTCCAATTAGTGTTAAACACTAGAGCAAATCAGTGTCAAACACTAGCAGCAGAGACTTCAAATTAGTGTTAAACACTAAGAAATTCAGTGTTAAACACTGCAAATAAAGTTCTTTGATTAGTGTTGAACACTAAGGCCAAACAGTGTTTTAACACTGGATTCAGGGGTTCCAATTTAGTGTTAAACAATAAGGCAAGAGGGGTCTCGTGGTAGCACGTGAGGGCGCCCTCCCTTCATTTGTTCTGCTGAGAATATCGCATCTTTTGGAGCATCACGTGCCATCACGTGACGGGCATTTAAATGCTTGTATGTTAACGCTTCTGCCAAAGGTCACGTGGGTCACGTGAGGCATTGCCTCAAAGGGCCTTTTCTGTGGTTCTTTTCGCGGGTCACGTGCCACGTGATCCTGCCTCTATGTATGTTTTTTTTTAGAAGATCTGTTAATCCCTTTCAAGAATTAAATTATTCGTAGGGTTGAACCCTAACAATAATTTTAGAGGAATTAAATTCCTATTTTCTTTTGATGATTTATATTCTGGGATAGAGTTGAACTCTGAATTTTCTGTAGGAATTAAATTCCTCATATATGTGAAGAACTGAATTCTATCATAGGGTTAAACCCTAATAAAAGCTTTAAGGAATTAAATTCCCACTCTCTTTTAAAGAATTATTCTGAGGAAAGAGATTCTGTCATAGGGTGAAACCCTAATTTCTTCTTTCTTAAGGGAATTAAATTCCTGTTGTTTTAACAGAACTAAGTTCTTAACTAGGGTTAAACCCTGATTCTTTTCATTCTGAAGGAATTAAATTCCCATAACATAGGGTCAAACCCTAATTTTACATTAAAGGAATTAAATTCATATAGTTCTGTGAGAATTAAATTCTCAAGCTTCCATTCCCTCTCTATGCTTTGGATCTGCATGGCAGGATCTCAACCCAATGAGAATTAAATTCTCAACTCAACTCAAGGGGAGATGTGCACTTTACAGATCCTCCACCAAAGAGAGAATTATGTTCTTCTGTCTTATATCAGAGTTAAACTCTGTTGAGAATTAAATTCTCTTTTCCTTTCAAAAAGCTTTCCCTTTCTTACCTAGGGTTTTCTTTTTTGCAGAAGATTCAAATTCCTCCGAAGTATCAAGGCTCTTTTTTTTTTCCACGTATCGATCCTTCTGCATATATCCCTCTGTGTGTCTCTTGGCTCCTATTTATAGGAGAAGCAGCCGAATCAATTAGTTTTTTGTGAATCTTTCATTGAGAGATTTAATTTGTATTCACCATTCGTTTTGGACCTTTGGATTATTAGGTGAATTTTATTCACCATTGGATTTTAAATCCAGAGATTCTCCTTTGTTATTTCGGTAAGATTTTAAGGGGAAATCTTTCCAAGTTCAGGCTTTTTCCACAAATAGATGATATTTAATCACCTTTAAATCTTTAATTCAATCGGTTCCTTTGGAAAGATTTGAGAGGTCTTTTCTCAGAATTTAATTCTGTTAACAGATTGGCTTTGAAAGCCGGTCACGTGTGGGCACGTGACCCCTGGTCACGTGTGGGCACGTGACCCCCTTGGAACGAGCCCTCTTCTTTCTTTTTGCGCTCTGCCTTCTGGTCGCTGCTTAGCCGTCACGTGCCACCACGTGACCCCTGGTCACGTGTGAGCACGTGACCCTCGTCTGGAGCCTTTTTGTTGATTTAATCAGAGAACTGTTGTGCCTTTGTCGCTGCTTTTAAATGTCACGTGCCGACACATGACCCTGGTCACGTAGGAGCACGTGACCATTTCTGAAGCCCTTTTCTTTGATGTAGTCGGAAAACTGAATCTGCCTTGCCGATGCTTTTAGATGCCACGTTCCAACACGTGACTGCTGGTCACGTGTGAGCACGTGACCCTTTTCTGAAGCCTCTTCCGTGGGCTTTCCTGATTTTAAATCAGGAAACAAATGCCCCCACAGTGTTGTTCTCACGTGTCTGCACGTGAGTGCAACGCTGTCACCTTTTGTGACCGTTGGATTCCTCTAGGGATTTGGGGAGATGAAACGTTTCTATCACCTCCTATAAATATTGGGGTCATTTCAGAGACGCCTCCACTTTGTTCAACTTCTTCCTTACAAACTTTCTTTGAGAATTTAATTCTCTTCTTCCAGAGCTTAGTTCTCTGCCTTGAAACAACCCTCAGAGTTTAACTCTGTTCGAAAAGACCTTTCTCTTTAGGTGATGCTCTCGAATGAACGATGAACTCTCACATTCCTCTGGATTTTAAATCCAAAACATGGGTTTTTACCCTTTTTTAACAAAGAACCCATTTTTCTTCGAGTTTCTTAACCAAAATACGAAACCATTTAACCTGTAACAGTAGATTTCTTAGGGTTTATATGATGATCTATGGAGTTTAACTCCGTTCAAAGAAAAGTGTTTTTTTTGGGGAATTTAATTCCCTTTTCTTAATAAGGAATTTAATTTCTGTGAAGAACTCGGTTTCTTCCCATGGAGGCTTCTTGGGGTCTCTTGACCCGAGGTTGTCCTTCTGCAATTAATGAAACAGGAGCTTTGTAATGATGTCTTCTGTGGGAATTTAATTCCTTTGATCCTGTTGGATCCATTGTAGAGCCCGAGACAGATTTGTCTTCTAGGGCGGATGTGTAGGGTTACTTGAAACCCATTCTTTATTTAATGAGAATATTCCCTCTGTTTTATTATAACTGCTTGGTCTCATTATTAATGAGCCGTCATCTTGATTCTGTGGGGCCCATGTGTTTTGTAGCCAATGGTCCCAGAAAAATCTACTGTTGCTTTCTTTAACTAGTCTTCATGTTCATGCATGGATATATATCACTGACTTTGCTTTTAACTGTCTTCTTTTATTGGATTTCAGGTGCGATGGCTTCTGTTCCATGCTTTCCCTTTTCTGGCTCGGAGGCTGCTTTTCCTCAGTCACCATCTGATGAGGAAGCGATGGCGATGATCAGGGCCCATGACCCGAACTGCACCAACCTACTTCAATGGGGATCTTGGTACGGTCATATTATTCAGGGTCGCCGGAGTTTCCTTTGCGCGGTACCGACAGAGCCCACTTTCCCATTCTTACCGATGGACCCTCCGAGAACGGTTTTTGCTGTGGAAATGTCCAACTGGACTCCAACGGGGAGGCTCGAGCCTTCGACGACCGGTATTCCGAACCATCCGATCCCGGCCATAGATATCATGGGGCGGCGTATTTTCCTGGGTGAGGCCCACCCGTGGGGGCAAATTTATAAGATAGGGCTTACTCCTCCACACCATACGGGCTACCTCCTCTGGGCTCGCTACATCCTTTCTGCCCATCGTGCGCGACTGCAGAAGGTCGGGCTTTATCAGGCAATATACGCGTCACTTTTCCATTATAAGTCTCCGCACGTCTGGTGGGTTAGGGCGTTCTTGAATCAATGGAATCTCCCCACCAATACTTTTATTTTAGGAGATCGCGAGGTCTCGATTTCTCTGGCAGAATTTTATGAAATCTCGGGATTGCCAATCAGGGGTTCACTGTATGAGGAGTTGTTGCCTCCTGACGAGTATGTCTTCGAGCCCGAGCCTACACCAGTTGACGGCTTGTCTGTTGAGAACGCCGTCCGCCACAAGCGTCCCAGTTTGATCAAGGCGCTAGGTATCTTCGACCGATTGTTCACCGAATCCGAAGAGCAGGGTGTGACTTTCAAGAGCTTCATTGCTTGTTTCCTTCGTGAGGACGTCGTGTCGAAGACAGCTCCGAAGTTTGCCAACATTGGAAACCCCTTTGGGTTTGGTCCGAAGAAGCTGCCAACCATTAAAACGGATCTACCCCAGTACTACATCCCTATTATGTCGCCGACATCTTTTGAATCCATTGTTGTTCCCGGCATGGACGAGGAGACGTTCTTCGTGGGGTTTGTTAGTGTCTGGCTCAGTTGGTTTGTCATTCCCATGCATCGTCGCTTTATGAGAGCTTCGGTTATCTACCCGGCTCATCGTATTGCTGAGGGGACGCGATTGGCTATCGGCATCCCGGCGCTGGCGCATCTTTATAATGGGTTGGGCACCGCAGCTAATACCTCTACTCCCGGCGTGGATGCAGTAAACTTTTCGCTTCATTATTTCACGTCCTGGATCGAAATGCATGTGCTGGGGGCTTTCGCTATGTATCAGAGGCCCGCGTTTTACGACGCCTATCCCTTCCCGCGACTTATGTGATTGGTGGGTGCTTCTGCCGCCGACCCGACTCAATTCGGGGCTATTCGGGTGCTGATTTCTCCTCACGCCGCCGCTGGCGGGCTGGTTTTTAATGATCGGGTCTTGTCTACTCCCTCAGGCCCAGTTCAACAACTTGGGGACCAGTCGAAAGACAACGCACCTTCTTTGAAGCCCCGGGAGGCCGCGTACTTGTATACAATTAGACCGGGCTCCTTGGTGTTTCGCCAGGACAGTGCAGCTCTTTTCATGCGGTACAATCCGTATCGATTCGCCCGACAGCTTGGATACGACCAGGGTGTTCCTTTCGAGGCTATTATAGTCGCCCCGATTCCTTCGCTCGATGCCGTTCGTGATGCCGCTCATCATTTCATGAGGCTGAACACCGGCTCCCGTTTCATGGTCCCTGAAACTGAGTACATGCCCCGGTGCATGGGTGCGTTTACGGGTTGGTATCTTCATCGGATCAACCCAATTATTCTTGAAGAAAGAAGGGTGCTTCTTGGTCACGATGCCCCTCCTCAGGTTTCGGGGGCTAAGCTGCGACCGAAGGTTCCGGTCCGCTTCCCTCTGAGGGAGATTGGCACCGCGCTCATTCCGGGGGAGTCAGGGGTAGAACTTACTCCAACAGCTGGTATGCCCTTGGGTTCCCGATCGCGGGGTAGACGGGCCCCAGTAATAGCATCAAAGCCGGTGGCGGCACCGCCCCCCGTGGCGTCGACAATGGCGGTGTCATCCTCGGTTGTGGCACTGAGCGAGAGTAATAGGGATGAGGGTGTCGAGGGCGATGTGGGCCGGCGCCGCCCTAAGGCTTCGTGAGGGAGGAAGCGGTCATCCTCGGCGACCGGCTCTGAGTCTAAGCGGCGGAAGAAAGCGGCCACCAACCTGCTCGATTCTTTGGCGGAGTCTGAGCCAATTCTTGAAGGCGAACCATTAGCCCTGCAAGAGTCAGACGCTGGACTTTTCTTCCCGAGTTCGGCCGATGAGGAGGCCGCGCAGTTGGCTGAGGCCATACAGCGTTCCAAAGACGTGTCTCATAACGCCAGGGTTTCGAAGAAGTCCTATCCCGCTGTAATCTTTTACGAAGACCCTTCGTGGATTCGGTGGCGATTTATCGGTCCTTTGGAGGAATGGGGGGAAAGGGCTCTGAAGCAGGCCGCTTCAGAAGATGCAGCGGACGCACTTTCTTTATGGACCGGCGGCCATGAGTCAACCCTTGAACCCCGGCGAGCCCACCTCCTTGAGAAGGAGCAGCGGCTTGAAGAAGCCATATTGAGGGCTTCTTTGCGCGTCGGTACGTTGTGGTTCTTTTTGTAGTTCTTCTGATTATTTATACCCGTGCATAAGTATCCTTATTCTTATTCGAATCGTGCAGAATCTTCGACGCTGGGGGTGCTCCCTACAGGCTCATTAAAGCTAAAGCCCGCCGAAATTCTCGATGAAGCCTCGCTCGATGTGGAAGGGGCTGATGTGGCTGCTCCTCTCTTGGTAGAGCCTCCAGCGGCGGTTCTTGGTCACGGAGTGCTTGCTCCTTTGGGGGAGGCTCCTTTGGAGGAGGTTGCCACAATGACTCTTCCCGAGGGTGGCCCGGAGGCTGGGAGAGAGGTAACCGGGACTATCCTCCCTTTGTTGGAGCCCGACATCACAGCGGAGGCCGTTGAAGCCGCAATCCCCCCGGCTCAGAATGGGAGGAGTGTTGAAGGTAACCATCTGAATTTTAAATTAGCAGCCTTTCCATTGTCTGAACTCTTTTGTTTTCACAGAATTACACGAGTTGGCGGCCTCTATTACCGATCTGTCTCCCCGGCTATCCTTTCAGCGACTGCTGGAGATGGCAGCTCCACAAGCGATATCCCCCCAACGCATCGTCCTCTCATCCGGGCAAGGTTTGTGTCGTCCATCACTTCTCATAGCATCGTTGTTATTTTGCGTATTGACATTGATGTTTTCTACAGTTTTGGAGGCCGATGATGAGGTGGAGGTTCTCGAAGGGCCAGGGGAACCTTCAGCTCCTACTTGCACGACTGTCGGTAAGCGACATTTCATCATACTCTCATTCGTTCTTTGCTTAAGAATTTTACTGCCATCTTTCAAATTTGAACAGCTCTACCAGTCTCCACCGTGTTGGAGTCGCGCATCGTGATGCCGCCCGGCCCTTATGCCTTGCGAGCTTCGGAACGCTTGGCCCAATTATGCCTTGTCTCCTTATCATCTTTGATTGACGAGCTCCGTGCTGGCAGCACGACCACCGCTGAAGCGTTTGCCGCCGAAGCTAACGGTTCTCTTACTTTTCTTGCCACCTACAATAGCGAAGAAGTGGTGCGAGTCTGGGTGGAGTTCTGTCGGCAGGTGGAGGCTCGCTTGCACGCCCTTGAATGTTCTCGCCTTTCCTCGGAAGCCGTGGATGCAAAAGCGCAGTTGCGGGGTCTGATAGAACGATGCGCGGCCAATATGACGTCATGCGAGAAAAGGCTTGGCCGCAAATTCTCGAAAAGGGAGCTAGCTTCCAAGGCGCTGAGCGAGCTTCGTGCTACTCTTACCGCCATGGCCAACAAAGCATATGAACTCTGGTGGGTGCTTCAGGAGTCCATCAAAGAGGTGGTGGCTCTCGATAAAGCTGCCACGTTCACTCGTGAAAGGGTCGAGGCTTATAAAGCCATCGAGAAGGAGCTTGAAGCTCGGCTTGCTTCGTATCAGGCTCAGCAAGCTCAGGCGGAGGCTCGTCTTCTGGAGATCTTACATCATGAAGCCGTGGCTCAGCAACAAAACGATGAGCTGGTAAAATTACTACACCGCCCGCCTGCTTGCGGACTTGTATCTTTTCCCTTTTTTTGTACATACTCATGGATGAGAGTATCTTCTTTTTGTTTCTTTCATGAATTGTACTTTGTATCCATTTTGGTTTATGAATAAAAGATACGTTTTTCTTCTCAACGATGTGTCTCCTTTTTGTTGAATGTGTCTTGCGGACAATTTATCTTGATCTCCTTGCACGGCAGCGATGGCTTAGGATTCAGGGTTAAGATCTGCTTCCAAAGACTTTTGCATTTTATAAGCCACGAGGATCTCATAAAGAGTTTTTTCTACTTACAGGTCGAGAGGATCCCATAGGTGTAGGTTCTCCTTAAGAATCGTGAGGATTCTTAAGCGGGTTTTCCCTTGAGAGTCGTAAGGATCTCACAAGAGAGTTTTCTTCCTTACAGGTCGTGAGGACCTGCAAGTGCTGGATGTGGTCGCCCTTATCCGTGTTTCACGGGGTAAGGGGCTGCTCCAGGTATCGTAATTTGAAGACGTCGCGGTCAAGGTTAAGGACCTCATAGTCCGTGGATTTAAGGACTCCACAGTCCGATGTTAGTTTTAAGACATTACGGTCAATGTTAAGGACCTCATAGTCCGTGGATTTAGGGACTCCACAGTCCGATGTTAGTTTTAAGACATCACGGTCAAGGTTAAGGACCTCATAGTCAGTGGATTTAGGGACTCCACAGTCCGATGTTAGTTTTAAGACATCACGGTCAAGGTTAAGGACCTCATAGTCCGTGGATTTAAGGAATCCACAGTCCGATGTTATTTTTAAGACATCACGGTCAAGGTTAAGGACCTCATAGTCCGTGGATTTAAGGACTC
Organism: Agapanthus africanus; assembly: GCA_030015575.1. Classification (NCBI taxonomy): domain Eukaryota; kingdom Viridiplantae; phylum Streptophyta; class Magnoliopsida; order Asparagales; family Amaryllidaceae; genus Agapanthus; species Agapanthus africanus. Next base: position 288,886,061 of record JASDDO010000012.1, on the reverse strand, counting down.
CACAGTCCGATGTTAGTTTTAAGACATCACGGTCAAGGTTAAGGACCTCATAGTCCGTGGATTTAAGGACTCCAGAGTCCGATGTTAGTTTTAAGACATCACGGTCAAGGTTAAGGACCTCATAGTCCATGGATTTAAGGACTCCACAATCCGATGTTAGTTTTAAGACATCACGGTCAAGGTTAAGGACCTCATAGTCCATGGATTTAAGGACTCCACAGTCCGATGTTTATTTTAAGACATCACGGTCAAGGTTAAGGACCTCATAGTCCGTGGATTTAGGGACTCCACTGTCCGATGTTAGTTTTAAGACATCACGGTCAAGGTTAAGGACCTCATAGTCCGTGGATTTAGGGACTCCACAGTCCGATGTTAGGTTGCATGGACCCGTCACCTCTTTGAAGACGTTGAGGAATTACAACGCCAGGTATCAAAGGAGTGAAGAGATGTACCCTTAAACCAAGGCAGAATCCGTAGGGAATCGAGGTGGTTAATTGTTAGTTTTAAGACATTACGGTCGAGGTTAAGGACATCATAGTCCGTGGATTTTAAGGACTCCACAATCCGGTGTTTGCTCTGGATGCTTCACACGGGTTCACAGCCGTGCTTGGCGAGGACCAGGCTCCGCTCTGGATGCTTCACATGGGTTCACTGCCGTGCTCCGCGAGGACCAGGATCCGCTCTGGACGTTTTTCACGGGGTCAAAGAGTGACGTTATCTGCGTTCCACGTAACCAGGAATTTTGCACTAGATGCTTCACACGGGTTCACTGCCGTGCTCGGCGAGGACTAGGCTCCGCTCTGGATGCTTCACACGGGTTCACTGCCATGCTCCGCGAGGACCAGGATCCGCTCTGGACGTTTTCCACGGGGTCAAAGAGTGGCGTTATCCGCGTTCCACGTAACCAGGAATTTTGCACTAGATGCTTCACACGGTTCACTGCCGTGCTCGGCGAGGACTAGGCTCCACTCTGGATGCTTCACACGGGTTCCTGCCGTGCTCCGTGAGGACCAGGATCCGCTCTGGACGTTTTCCACGGGGTCAAAGAGTGACGTTATCCGCGTTCCACGTAACCAGGAATTTTGCACTAGATGCTTCACACGGGTTCACTGTCGTGCTCGGCGAGGACTAGGCTCCGCTCTGGATGCTTCACACGGGTTCACTGCCGTGCTCCGCGAGGACCAGGATCCGCTCTGGACGTTTTCCACGGGGTCAAAGAGTGACGTTATCCGCGTTCTACGTAACCAGGAATTTAGCACTAGATGCTTCACACGGGTTCACTGTCGTGCTCGGCGAGGAGTAGGCTCCGCTCTGGATGCTTCACACGGGTTCACTGCCGTGCTCCGTGAGGACCAGGATCCGCTCTGGACGTTTTCCACGGGGTCAGAAGTGACGTTATCCGCGTTCCACACGACCAGGAATTTTGCAGATTGTATCCGGATTTCACGGTATGGGTTTGACTGTTGGCGATATGTATACCACCGAGCCATGGAACCGGGAGTTGCCGCTGTTTCGCTTAGCTTAGAGTTGTGTCCGTTGTTACGAGACGAGTGTTGAAACGATCTCCAGGTCTCCTTTGGCCTGTCGAGACTTGGCTTCTTCTTCTGATGAAACCTGGGGGAGAAGTATGATCCCTTTTTGTTTACGCCCTTGGATTGTGTACAGGGTGTGATGGAACATCACCTGTAGGGCATAAATTGAAACTTTTTTTATTTATATTTTATTTCTTTTTCCGCGATGCTCTATCATTTCAGCTTTTATATCGCAGAGGTCGCGATTGCCCTATCATTTCGGCTATTTTTCGCGATGCCCAATCATTTCGGCTATTTATTTCATTTTCACTCGCTGTTTTTTATTGCGAGTTGCCCCATCATTTCGGCTATTTTTCATGCATACATTTTTTACTTGCTGCTTTTTATTGCAAGTTGCCCCATCATTTCGGCTATTTCGTATGCATGTGTGGCTTGCTAGCTGTTTCGCCGCAAGCTTGGAATTTAGACACCGATTTCGGCATCAGCACCGCTGCAACTGGGATGTTGCCAGGAGCGAATCATCATTTGCCTCTGTCGATGTTGAACAAAGGTGGCTTAGTAAACAGGGTTAAGGGTCCTGTCGACCAAGGCTTTTGACTTCATGAGCCGTAAGGGTCTCACAAAGGTATTTCTCCCTACAAGTCGTGAGGATCTTGTAGGTGTATTTTCTCCCTAGGAATCGTGAGGATTCCTAAATGTATGTTCCTCTGCAAGTCGTAAGGATCCTACAAGAGGGCTTTCTCCTTATAGGTCGAGAGGACCTACAAGGGTTGCTCATCATATGGACATATCCCTAGTCACGGGTGGGACTTTGCTGAGGAAATGTTTATTCGCGCCCGTGGATTGTATACAAGGGTCAGTATTGAGCCCCTTGTAGGGCAGTATCGAAGGTTTTGGGGGATTTGCTTAAGAACAGGTTTAGGTTTCTGTAACTTAAGACTTTCAAATCTCATTAGCCGTGAGGGTCCCATAAGAGAATTCTCCTTACGAGTCGTGAGGATCTCGCAAGTGTATTTTCTTCTTAGGAATCGTGGGGATCCCTAAGTGTGTTGCTCCTTTGTGAGTCGTGATGATCTCACACGGGTGGTTTCTCCTTACAAGGTCGAGAGGACCCTATAAGTGTCTTTTAACGAGGTTGCGCCCTTTCGGGTTTTCACAAACACTCGCCGGTAGTCCTGCTGTTTTTACTTACGGAGCCCTTTCGGGTTTTCATCCGTGCCTATTTTGCTTATGGACATACCGTTTTTTTTAATTCTTTTCATTTTCTTCTTCTCCCTTTTTTTTTATGAGGCCGCGCCCTTTCAGGTTTTCACGAACACTCGCCGGTAGCCCTGCTGTTTTTACTCACGGAGCCCTTTCGGGTTTTCATCCGTGCCCTTTTTGCTTATGGACATACCGTTTTATTTATTATATTTTTCCTTATTTTTTTTTATCTCGTCGTCCTAAGGATGCTGCGGTAGTAGTTTAGGGACGTTTCGGTCCGTCGTTAGTTTAAGGACGTTTCGGTCCGTCGTTAGTTTAAGGAAGTTTTGGTCCGTCGTTAGTTTAAGGACGTTTCGGTCCATCGTTAGTTTAAGGACGTTTCTGTCCATTCAGGGGAAGGCCGGTTACTGCTTATAAAGTCTGAGTTTAGGAAGATAGCGAGCGGACATGGTCGTCGTCATCTATCATTGACCTTGGCTGTGGCTCATTAAACGTAGTATTTCTTTAAGAAGTGGCCGTTTATTGGCCTGAAAGGCCTTTCACCGTGCATGTCCATGAGTAGATAGGCTCCACCCTGGTAGACCTTGTCTATGATGTACGGGCCTTCATAGTTCGGCTCAAATTTTCCCCGCTTGGCACGATTAATGATCATAGGTCTTTTGACCACTAGTACGAGTTCGCCTTGGCGGAATGTCCTCGGTCGGGTCAATCTTTCGTATGAGCGCGTCATCTTTGCTTTGTAGGCCTCTAGATTTTGTTGCGCTATGAGCCGGGTTTCATCGAGGGCATCAAGCTCCTCAAGCCGAAGGTGAGCATTTTCTTCGTCCGTCAGCTCGTAGTGGACTGCCACTCGTAGAGAGGGTAACTCTATCTCGAGGGGGAGCACTGCTTCCTTCCCAAATACCAACGCGTACGGCGTTTTGTTTATGGCCGTCTTGAACGTAGTTCGATAGGCCCAAAGGGCCTCTTGCAGCCTTTCGTGCCAGTCTTTCTTATTTCGGGACACCGTCTTTTTTATGATCTTTGTTAAGGTCTTATTGAAGGCCTCGGCTAGACCATTAGCTCGCGGATTATAAACTGAAGAATATCTCCAGTCTATATTGTGCTGCTGCGCGAAGTGGCTAATCTTAAATCTTTTGTAGGCTGGCCCGTTATCGGAGATAATCCGCCGTGGAGTTCCAAACCGATAGATGACGTGCGTCTTGAAGAAGTGGAGGATATTCTCTTTCTTCACTTCCCTCAGCGGTACCGCTTCTGCCCATTTGGAGAAGTAATCAGTTGTCGCCAGGATGAAACAATGTCCCCGGGACGATGCTGGTTCCATGGGGCCGACTATGTTAGTCCCCCACATCTCGAATAGCCAGCTAGCCACCGTCGGATGTAGTGGATTCGGATGCTGGTGGATGAAATCCCCGTGGATTTGGCACGAGTGGCATTGCTTCGCATATTCGAGGCAGTCCTGGATCATCGTGGGCCAGTAGTAACCCATCCGTTTAATTTTTAACTTCATCTTCGGGCCTGCTTGATGAGAACCACAGATTCCGTCATGAACCTCTTGAACGACTCTTTCTGCTTCGTCAGGTCCTAAACATCTCAGCCACAGAGAATCAAACGACCTCTTATATAGAGTATTATTAACGAAAGCGAAAGATAGAGCTCGTTTCATGAGCTGATGTCTTGAGGACGCTTCTTCGGGCATTCGGTGGGACTTGAAGTAGTCTATGAAGACTTCCCTCCAATCCTCAACCCTTTCTCGTTCTTTTACTTGTAAGGTCATCTGCTCAGTCGCTCCCTTCTCTTCGGGTGATTCCAGAGATATCTCCGTTGTGGCAAGCACCCGACGGCTTTGTACCACGATTCTTACATCATCGAGGTTTTCGTCAGCCAGCTCTTTAGCAAGTTTGGCCAACGCGTCTGCTTTGCTGTTTTCCACGCGATGTATGTTCTCCAAAGTATAGGAGGGAATTTGGGTCAACAGTTGTTGCACCTTTTCGCCGTATTTCACCAATTCTGGTTTGCATGTCTAGTAGTCGTCGTTTACTTGACTAACGACCGGTTGGGAGTCCCCATATATGAGGAGATTTTCAATTCCCATGTCGATGGCGATCTCGAGGCCTGCTATCAGAGCTTCGTATTCGGCTTCATTGTATGTCCTCGGCTCTGTTAAGGAGAAGGCGAAGCGCATTATCCCTCCTTGTGGAGTTACGAAGATGAGGCCTACCCCCGATTTGATCATTGGGATACCTTGTTTGCGCTTCTTTACGGAGGACGCTCCATCAAAATAGAGTTCCTATCGGGTACCACCGCCGCCGATCGCATCAGATGCATGCTCATCCGGCAGATCGCAGTTCAGAGGAGAACCGGCAGGTACTGGATGCTCAGCAAGGAAGTCGGCAATGGCCTGGCCCTTCACTGCCTTGAGAGGTCGATACGTTATCGAGAACTCCATCAGGAGTAGAGCCCATTTAGCAAGTCGACCCGTCAATATAGCCTTTGACATCAAATATTTAAGAGGGTCCACCTTCGAGATGAGACGGACATTGTGCGCCAACGCATAGTGCCTGAGCTTTATTATCGCGAAGATCAATGCCAAGCAGTGTTTTTCAATGGGAGAGTAGTTGCTTTTTGCCCCGAGCAGAACTCGACTTAAGTAGTAGAGTGCTCTCTCTTTTCCTTGATCGTTCTCTTGTGCCCATAATGCGCCTAAGGAACCTTCGAGGGCGGTTGTATAAAGAATGAGGGGTTTTCCCTTGACCGGCGCAGCCAACACCGGAGGGTTCTGCAGGTACTGCTTGATCTCGTCTAGTGCACCTTGGCTTTTGTGATCCCAAACGAATGGAGTTCCCTTCTTCATCAGGTGGCTTTAAGGACGGCACTTGCCTGAAAGATTGGCGATAAATCGCCGGATGTATGCGAGCTTCCCTTGGAGAGACCGCAACTGTTTGAGGGTTCTTGGCGGAGGCATTTCCATGATCGCCTTGATCTTAGATGGGTCTACTTCGATACCTCGGTGTCGGATGATGAATCCCAGGAATTTACCCTAGGAGACTCCGAACGCGCATTTGAGGGGATTAATCTTCAAATTATATTGCCGAAGGCGTTGAAATACAGTCTCCAGATGCTCTAAATGCTCTTCGTATGAAATTATCTTCACTACGAGGTCATCAATATAGCACTCGACGATGTCATGTATGAGATCATCGAAGATCTTTGTCATGGCCCTTTGATAGGTAGCACCGGCGTTCTTTAGACCAAAGGGCATAACCTTGTAGCAGAATATACCCAAAGGGGTCCGGAAAGCGGTGTGCTTCTGGTCTTCGGGGTGCATCTTTATCTGATTGAACCCTGATGAACCGTCCATAAAGGATAAAACCTCATGAGTGGACGTGTTATCTATCATTAGCTCGGTTACTGGTACTGGGAAATCATCCTTCGGGCAGGCTTTATTGAGATCCCTGAAATCCACGCATATGCGTACCGTCCCATTTTTCTTCATTACCGGGATGATGTTGGCGATCCAGTCGGGATATTGGACTTCTTGGATAATTCCAGAATCGGTCAGCTTCTTGACTTCGGCGTTGATGCTCATCTCAAGCTCGAGCCACATCCTTCTCGGCGCCTGCTTGACTGGCTTGATATCCGGGGATATTTCTAATTTATGCACAGCAATCTCCGGATCTAATCCTGGCATCTCGGAATAGTTCCACGCGAAGCACTCTTTATGTTGTAGAAGCTCGTCCTTTAATGCAGCAACCCTTTCTTCAGAAAGCAACTCGCTGACGAATGTCGGTCCCGGATCATTAGTCGACCCCAACTCAATCTTCTTGAGGTTATCTGCAGTAGTATGTATGCCATCTTCCAGTTCTTTCGGAGCCGGTGGAAATTCTGAAATTACCTCATTGTCATTGTTTTCGAAGCACCAAGGATGCTCATCTATGTCCTCGTGCTCTTCTTTTAATATTGTTATCATATGACAAGGACGGGCTCGCTTCCAAGACCGATGTGGATCTGGCTCTGCTCTTGCGGCTTTGAGTTCGTGCTTTTGTGGCGGCGTTACCCTCCAGCTGCTGGATAAAGCAAATCTGCCCTGTTTGTACTGGTCCTCGACCCAGTTCTTGAAGGTGAAGCAGTCTTCGATAGGGTGTCCTAAGGCTCGGTGATAAGAGCAATAGCTCAGATGAGAAGCCTTGTTAGCTTGCTCAGGGTGCTTAGACTGTGGAAGCGCGATCATTTGACGTTTTATAGCGAGCTCGAGTAACCTCTCCGTCTTGTCTCGGGGGAAGGAATACGCTCGACTCATCTTCTTCATGAGGGACAAATACGGGTCGCGCAATACTCGACCACATAACTCTCTAATCCTGCGTCGTTGTTGTCGGCTTTTCTTTCCGCTTCTTGATTTATCTCTGCCTCTGCGTCGGGCCTTTTGTACAACGGGTTGACAGGGAGGAGCATCTTTGTCTTTTGCAGCCTGTTGAAACAGACGTTGCGTCCTGGCCTTCTCGTAGATGGCCATCTCACGGTTGTGGTATTCCCGAGCCTTTTGACCTGCTTTCCTGATAAGCTTGTCCATTCGTTCTTCAAACGACGGAGTCGACATTTCAATCGCGGGATCTAGTTTTGGTGAGGGGTTGGCATTTCCTGACAGGCCGTCCTCTTCTTCATCAAAGGTATATATGGCGTAGCTACTGTGGGCCCGTTCCCGTTTTCCGGCTCTCACGTATCCAAGTCCAAGTGTTTCCATTTTCCCGTTGGGCAATTTGCGTTGAGTCCCAGGGACATACCAAATCCTGTTGTAGAACCGAGCTTGTCGAACAGTCTGTTTTAAGGGTACTCCTTGGCGCTTCAATAGCCTCTATAGTCCATTTGTGTAATATCTGGGCAAACGGATGGGTTGGAGCCTGTCGAGTGTAGCATCCGCGCCATGCCAGATCTCTTTCCCTACTTTCGTCTCTGAGGATCGGTAGAATAGGATTACCTTCTCACCCCTTTGCCTGGGAGGGACGTAAAACATCTGCAGGTCCTGCACATTGTAAGCTTGAAGTGTGTCGAGATCCTTGTAGTGTTCTCGCGGCACCACGGTGATTTGCAAACTCTGATCATCGCTAGGGGATGCTTGTATTGACGGCCGATTGGAGAACACGGCATTAACCTCATCTTTCGAGTCACTTCCGAAGATCAACATGGGGGCGGACGTCCCCGGGTTGTTGCGTTTAGACGGCCCAGCATAAACTATCTCTTCTTCTTCTTCGGTATCGCTCCCGAAAACAGGGATGGTGGCGGCGGCTTTGTTCTCCGGCTTGTGACACCTTTCTGTATCCTCGAAATCTGGCGAAAAGTACTTCGCATCTTCGTATTTGCGGACTTCGTTCATGGAAAATGGGTTCAGCTCACCTGTTACGGTATACTCGAAACCATCCTTAAAGTACTTCTTACACTAATGTTGTGTAGAAGGGATGATGTTGTACTCGTGTAACCAAGGACGACCGAGCAAGGCTTTGTAGCAGGTCTTGGCGTCAATGACATGGAATTTGATGTCTGTGACGAGTAGTCCAAAGCGTAATGTCAATATTATGGATCCGAGAGTCCGTGACGATTGGGAGTCGAAACCGGAGATGGTAATTTTGTCACGAGCGAGGTGTTGCACACTCATGCAGATTTCCTTTAACACCCGAACGTTAAGGAGATTGACGGAGAATCCATTATCCACCGGGATCTTACCTATCTTGATATCATGGCAGTATCCAGAGATATATAGGGGACGGTTGTGGTCGCACGTCCTGAGAAGGAGGTCTTCGTCACCGAAAGTGATGTCGGCCGTATGCACTTCCTCCAGTTCATTTTTAATCCTTTCCATGGTGAGGAAGGCTTGGAATTGCTCAGGTTCTTGTAACGCCTTAATTAGTGAATCTCGCGCTTCTTTTGATAATAGGAGGGCATCGAGAATGCTAAGTTGAGAAGGTAGCTTCCTTAGGTGCGCCAGGATGTTGTAGTCCACCTTACCTTTCCTGGGAGGGTCTTTAGTAGTCAGCTCTTTCATGACTCGGTCATCTAAAGTGATATCCTCAGTGACCTTTTCCTTTCCCTTATCTTTTCTATTTGCGGGCCCGAGATTCTTTTCCGGGAGCGTGCGATTGCGCAGCTGAATGTTTTTGCAGGCCTCCAGTTCCTCCTCTTTCCCTAAAACGGATTCTTTAAAGAGAGGGCCCAGAGCCATTTCTTCATCAGAGTCGCTCCCAAAGGTGAGAACTTGTGACCCTCCGGCGTTAACCATGTAACAGTTGCCAGTAGTTCTGTTGTGCCCATCGGCAGTACTTCTTCGTTCCCGACGAGTCTTGCGTTTCATGCGCTTAAAATGTTGCCGATGAGCAACATATCCCTGCCACCATATCCTAAAGGCGTCGCACTCCTCCGTTGGGTGTGAAATTTTCCGATGATATGCGCAATAATTAGGGTGCCTCTCCGCCCCATTGAGCGTGTTTTCTTCCGAGGGTGGTAGCTTCATTCCCATTGACATGGCTTTGGCAAACCTTTTCCTCATCTTGAATATCTTCTTGTCTGCCTCGGATGCCTTTCGATCTGGCGGGAGTACTTCAACTCTTTCGTTCAGTCGCCTGCATTTGGCTCCTTCCAATGCGGGCATCTCACGCTCCTGGTCGGCTTTACTCTTCAAACGAATCTCGTCTAGAAAGGCGTCGATCATTCCCTCTGTTGGCCATATAAGTTCTGGCTCAGGCTGTGCCCCCAGTTTCTCAGTGCCAGGAGTTTTCTCGTCTTCCGAGTGGGAGATCACATGACAACTCGCCACATATCTCTCGGATTCATCCGATGAGCTCTCTCCCTCATCTTCTTCCTGAAAGACGTGATTGAGGAATTCTTGTAGAGTGACGGGAGTCCGCGCTTTTTGATTGTACTCTTTCAGCGCGTCAATCTGTTTCTGTAAATCCGTGCGCTTGTCTCCAGGCTTCACGGGCTTCTTGGATTTCTTCTTCTTTTTCTTTGAAGATTTTGACGGTTGGGTGTGAGTACTTGGGCCATCACCAACGCTCTTCGTAGTTGGGCGCGGCTTCAACATCCCTTCGATGATTTGAGGTTCAAGCGGGTCCTTCCATTCGACAGCTGGGCACGCATGAAGATCACTCAGCATCCTTCTGGTTTTAGCTGATAGCACGACTTCCCATAGGGCTTCCTCGATGAAAGAACATGTTGCCCCCGGTGTGTCTGCTCTCTTAGGAGTGTGCGGCTATGGCGGATTCACCTTCCACTTTTCGGATAGTGCAAACTTCCCCTGGAGGTATTGATCTTCAATCCATCCTTTGAAAACGAAGCAATCCTCAATCGGATGGCTTACCGTTTGATGGTAAGGGCAATAGTTGGGGTTATTCACCTTAGTGGGTTATGGTGGTCGCCTTGGATTTGGCAGGTTTATAAGTCTGTTGCATACTGCCTGCTCGAATAACCGTTTTGTCTTATCCCGCGGGAACGAGTAGGGGCGCTTCATCTTCTCATTATGATACCGGCGTCTTGCTTCCAGTTGATCCGCCAGCTTCGGGGCATTGGGTTGCTGCTGGGCATTCGCGACGAAGGTTGCTTTTCCTTTACCCTTGTCACTCCGAGGCTCGGGCTTCGGGGGAGACGGTCTATGACCCATCTGGTCCATCTGGGCCAACTTGTCCATTAGAGCCTGGAATGTGGTTGTCTTAAAGAACATCATAAACTGGGAGATAGTTGCGTGAGGGTCTAGGGTTCCCACAAACATGCCCACCGCGGGCGCTTCCTCAATGCGTTGCTCGCATTTCGACCACAAATTCCGCCAGCGTATAGCATACTGGACCCAAGTTTCGCCTGGTTTTACCCTGGCGTTAATCAATGCCGTTATTGGAGTGCGTTCGCTGGCGCTTGCGAATCGCTGAGTGAATAGCAACTCCATTTCAGCGAACGTCTTGATAGAATCGTTCGGGAGTTCCGAATACCATTCGAACGCTGTTTCTGATAGGCTGCCCACGAATTGGCAAAGCAACGGTTTATCATCACCACCGGTGTTACCGCAAAGGGCCCTGAACTGGGCGACATGTTGGTGGGGATTGCCGGTCCCCTTGTAAACACGGAACTTGGGAATTGTGTAACCCGGCTGATACTTGATTTGGTCGTACTAGCTTGGATATGGCCGCCCCGTTTTTACGACTTGACCAGCTGCCTTAGTCGCATGATGAACCCGGATTTGTTGGGCTATATAGTCGACCAAATCAGCCTTGGAGATTATCTCCTCCGTGGCCGTTGAGAGGGTCGGTGGTGGATTTGACGTTTCTCCCCTATCGTCTTCAAGGACGATCGAGGGATCCACAGCGGGTGGGTCGTGTTGGATCATCATTCCTATCATATCTTGGAAGAGAAGGCCCATACGCTGTATGTTGGCAGCTTGTTCAGCAGCCTCTTTGTCCTTCTTCTCCAATATTCGGCGAAGGAATTCGGCGTCATTTTCTTCCTCCTGGCGTTCGTCCGAGGACGTTTCTGGGTTTTCTTTTGGCCCGGTAAGTGCGGCCATAGAATTCATCATTTCCTGGAGCTTTTGTTGTTGCTCCTGAGCTTTGGTCACCGACCGTGTAAGCGGTCTATGACCTGTAGACGCACGGCTGTCTTCCTTTCCTAACGCCATGTATATGGTATGGACCATCATGCCCCAAGACTTAGGGCGTCTAGGCTTAGTGCCTTTAGCTGTCGTTGCAGGCTGGGGGATCTTCTCTGGCTTCCTCCTTTTATGATCAGCGGAAGTTGAGGGGGCCGTTGAGGTGGGCACCCAGACAGCCTTTCGTGGTTTAGCCTTGTGACTGGCTTCCTGTTGGATTTTCAGCTTCTTGTACTGGCGAGAGAAGTTTGGATCGATCATCGAGTCTCGGGCCTGCCGCCAAACCTTATAGATTTTGGAAGACAGCCATTGAGGGGATCGGGGCAGTTCTGGCTTTATTTCCGCAACCTTTTTAGCGGAGGAGGAGACCTCTTTAGCACCGCAGTAGGAGAATTCCTTCGCACCTTATTTAGCATCTCGAAGCTGTTTCCAGTTGGAACGGCAGCATTAACTTCCACCGTTGGGGCTGGTGGAGTTAGCCCAGAGGGGGAGTTGCCCCCAGCCTTCCTTACTCGGCGCCAGCGGCGACGTCGAGCGTGTCGAGCGGACGGCGTTGGTTCAGTGGTGAGGATGGCTTCGTCTTTCCCCCTGTGCAGGTGGGGGGTCGCTGCTGGTGTTAGCCTTTCAAACACCGATGTCCTTTGGGTAGCAGGAGCGGGAGCTGGAGCCGTCAATCTTGTAAAGACGGAATTTTTGGCAGGGGAAGCCGCCTTGACGACTTCAGGAGCAGGACCGGTCACTTTCTTAGAAGCAGCCTTCTCTGGGATTGTAGGCCCCATTGTGGGTCCACAGAAGTTCTGGCCCAATCTAGAGAAGACCGAGGCGCTGGTGTTGGACGACCCGTTGAGAGGGGCCGCGGCAGGGGTAAGACGATCAAAGACCGACTTCTTGGGAGCTTCCTTTGTCAGCACCGGAGGGGTGAAGCTTGTCGGCGGGAGCATGGTCCCAAAAAACAATCCTGTGTTGGCTCAAGTGACTTGTTCCACGGGCATTGTGAATAGCGAAGCATCTTGGGGTCCGTAGGCTATACCTCCTGGTGAGGCGGAGCGCTGGTTGCAATTGCAGTCCGAGCAGTTGGAGCATTTCGCACAAGTAGAAACCATCGATTCTTTGCTTTCTGCAATAAGCAAGACGCCAAGTCTTAGTATCTTGAAACCCAAGGGCAACCACTAACGAACCGCGATTGGTTCGTGAATCATGACACACGAAGTGTGGAGTGGAAAGAGGAAAAGGTCCCACCGGGCGTGCCAGAATCTGTTCCCCTCCGAACGACGGCGCGACTGGCGTCTGGCCTGAAATTCATGGCAGATGCTAATTGGTGCTATCCGTCCACGTCTTCGAAGATGCCAAGTTGATTTATGGCAACGTACATCGAAGGTTTAAACGGATGCGTCCGATGTAGCAGACTTCGTCAGATTCCCCCTCGCTTGAGGGGTTTTTGATTGTGGGGACGCTCTTCCCTTCAGGCGCAAGCCCCTGCAGTTAATTACGCTACCGCACTGCGGTAACCACTTTCTCCTTCTCCAGATGGTCACTTCGTGTCGTGTGTGTTTATTTTGTGTTTAGTTTCCCGTGGATTGTATACGGAGACTGAGTTATGTCGTCGCCTATAGGGCGTAGACTAGTCCAAATCCGTATTATCTTAGATTTGGGTTTGGGGGTTTGGGTTTAAGGATACATTAGCCTCATTTGAGACTAAGATCGACTTAAACGTTTGTTAAGGATACATTAGTCTAGTTTTTAGACTAAGATCAACTTAACGGGATCGTTTAGATCCAACAATAGAGCAATAAAGGGGGGGCTCTGTTGCTTAGTTTAGTGACGTTACGGTCGGTAGGTAGTTTAAGGACATTGCGGTCCATGGGTAGTTTAAGGACATTACGGTCCATGGGTAGTTTAAGGACATTGGGGTCTATTGTTAGTTTTAAGACGTTGCGGTCAAGGTTAAGGACGTCATAGTCCATGGGTTTAAGGACCCCACAGTCCGTTGTTAGTTTTAAGACATCTCGGTCAAGGTTAAGGACCTCATAGTCCATGAGTTTAAGGACCCCACAGTCCGTTGTTAGTTTTAAGACATCTCGGTCAAGGTTAAAGACCTCATAGTCCATGAGTTTAAGGACCCCACAGTCCGTGTCAATGTGTGGTCGTCGGGACCCATCACCTCTTTGAAGACATTGAGGAATTACAACGCCAAGTATCAAAGGAGTGAAGAGATGTACCCTTGAACCGGGGTGGATTAAAAAGTCTTTGGCCCAATTTGGGATCAAGACAAATTAATTATGTTATGAGCCCATTGGCTCAGTTGAATTTGAATTGAGGACTTATGGCCAGCTTGGGCTAAGTCCAATCATGTTTGGGATATTGGCCCTCTGTTGGTCCATTAGAGGAGAGGCTTTGCCTCTGGCCATTTAGCCAATTGGGCTAACGTCAATTCAACAGTGTTGAACACTGGGATCATGTTAATGTTTTAACACTAAAAGACAGTTGGTGTTAAACACCAGCAACAGGGGGTTCAAATTAGTGTTAAACACTAGAGCAAATCAGTGTCAAACACTAGCAGCAGAGGCTTCAAATTAGTGTTAAACACTCAGAAATTCAGTGTTAAACACTGCAAATAAAGTTCTTTGATAAGTGTTGAACACTAAGGCCAAACAGTGTTTAGCCACTGGATTCATGGGTTCCAATTTAGTGTTAAACACTAAGGCAATAGGGGTCACGTGGTAGCATGTGAGGGCGCCCTCCCTTCATTTGTTCTGCTGAGAATATCGCATCTTTTGGAGCATCGCGTGCCATCACGTGACGGGCATTTAAATGCTTGTATGTTAACGCTTGTGCCAAAGGTCACATGGGTCACGTGTGGCACTGCCTCAAAGGGCCTTTTCTGTGGATCTTTTCGGGGGTCACGTGGTGACACGTGACCCTGCCTCTATGTTTGTTTTTTTTAGAAGATCTGTTAATCCCTTTCAAGAATTAAATTCTTCGTAGGGTTGAACCCTAACAATAATTTTAGAGGAATTAAATTCCTATTTCTTTTTGAAGATTTATATTCTGGGATAGAGTTGAACTCTGAATTTTCTGTAGGAATTAAATTCCTCATATATGTGAAGAACTGAATTCTATCATAGTGTTAAACCCTAATAAAAGCTTTAAGGAATTAAATTCCCACTCTCTTTTAAAGAATTACTCTAAGGAATGAGATTCTGTCATAGGGTGAAACCCTAATTTCTTCATTCTTAAGGGAATTAAATTCCTGTTGTTTTAACAGAACTAAGTTCTTAACTAGGGTTAAACCCTGATTCTTTTCATTCTGAAGGAATTAAATTCCCATAACATAGGGTCAAACCCTAATTTTACTTTAAAGGAATTAAATTCCTATAGTTCTGTGAGAATTAAAGTCTCAAGCTTCCATTCCCTCTCTATGCTTTGGATCTGCATGACAGGATCTCAACCCAATGAGAATTAAATTCTCAACTCAACTCAAGGGGAGATGTGCACTTTACAGATCCTCCACCAAAGAGAGAACTATGTTCTTCTGTTTTATATCAGAGTTAAACGCTGTTGAGAATTAAATTCTCTTTTCCTTTCAAAAAGCTTTCCCTTTCTTACCTAGGGTTTTCTTTTGCAGAAGATTCAAATTCCTCCAAAGTATCAAGTCTCTCTTCTTCTTCTTTTTATCTACGTATCGATCCTTCTGCATATATCCCTCTGTGTGTCTCTTGGCTCCTATTTATAGGAGAAGCAGCCGAATCAATTAGTTTTTTGTGAATCTTTCATTGAGAGATTTAATTTGTATTCACCATTCGTTTTGGACCTTTGGATTATTAGGTGAATTTTATTCACCATTGGATTTTAAATCCAGAGATTTTCCTTTGTTATTTCGGTTAGATTTTAAGGGGAAATCTTTCCAAGTTCAGGCTTTTTCCACAAATAGATGATATTTAATCACCTTTAAATCTTTAATTCAATCGGTTCCTTTGGAAAGATTTGAGAGGTCTTTTCTCAGAATTTAATTCTGTTAACTGATAGGATTTGAAAGCCGGTCACGTGTGGCCACGTGACCCCTGGTCACGTGTGGGCATGTGACCCCCTTGGAACGAGCCCTCTTCTTTCTTTTTGCGCTCTGCCTTCTGGTCGCTGCTTAGTCGTCACGTGCCACCACGTGACCCCTGGTCACCTGTGAGCACGTGACCCTCGTCTGGAGCCTTTTTCTTGATTTAATCAGAGAACTGTTGTGCCTTTGTCGCTGCTTTTAAATGTCACGTGCCGACACGTGACCCTGGTCACGTAGGAGCACGTGACCCTTTCTGAAGCCCTTTTCTTTGATGTAGTCGGAAAACTGAATCTGCCTTGCCGATGCTTTTAGATGTCACGTGCCAACACGTGACTGCTGGTCACGTGTGAGCACGCGACCCTTTTCTGAAGCCTCTTCCGTGGGCTTTCCTGATTTTAAATCAGGAAACAGGGTTATGAGTTACACTGGACGGACTTACCGGAAACTTACTTGCTAGTATTATTCATATTCTCAGATAGCAGTTTTTAGGTGACAAGAGTATAGGTTAGTCTGTCGACCTGAGATCGTCATTTGTCTCGTGTGAGTTCCTACTGTGCTTTAATTACTACTCTACCATAGCTCAAAGAAGTCGTGCAAACAGGTTTTAGTTGGGTACAGTCCCGAGCTACATGGAGGCAATGAGTGGATAGTCGGGGATTCGTCTCTCCCGGTATTGGGGGTTCATGTCACGCTGTTCATGGGTCGCCATCACCAGAAATACTTTGCCATGGTGGATGAGATTTACTGATTTGGATCAGTAGTTTCTCCCTGGGTCATGGCTTCACACCGACACGAAATATCGCATTGTTAAGGCTCTGACTTTATCCGCCCCTAGACCCGATATGCGATACTCTTAGACAAACAGACAGGACCGTAGAAAGGATGGGTATATCGCATTATTAAGGCTCTGACTTTATATATATTTAATATATATATTCTAGTATTATTGTTCATTATTCATTTTCTCTCTTCGCTATTCGTATTTTTATAAGGATACACATATATGTATTTCGATACGTATACCTGGTTGTATTCTGTATTTATACGGAATTTATTTTAGAAGATGGACACCTCATTTGTGAATATTCATTTATGAATATTCATGAAATGGGGTGGAGGGTGAGATGGCATTGAGCATGGTTGAAGACATGTAGAAAGGAATGGGTTTCATTTGTTTATTCACTAATTGGTTATGGTATTTTATTTTGCATGGTTGTTAAAAAAAGAATGAAACCATTCCATTCATTTGTCTTCTTCATTCATTCTTTTATTTTTCTTGACTTGCTCATGGCTATCTTTCCTCACCTCCTCCTCATCCTTCTTTAGATGCTCTCTTGAGCTTAGATTTGAGAGAAAAAGATAGTGGAAAATTCCCATATCCCCACTCTCCATTCCTAGCGAGCTTGGAACGTTGGTTGCTTCACTAGGTGAAGCCGGAGATTGGATCGATTTCCTCGGGTGGATCATCTTCGGCGAAAGAGGACCGGATTCCAAACATGACCCGGAGCTCTTGAGAGCATGTTAGAGTCCAACATAATTGGAGAAAACGAAGACGTTACAAAGGTTGTGATTTCTATCTTTGTGTGCTTGCTAGTTTAGGTGTTTGGTTAGATTCTTGGTTTAGGGTTTCTAGTGCCATAAAAAAAAATTGGATTTTGCATTGACCGTGGGTTTGCGACAAGGGCATTAGGAACCAACAGTGGCTTGGTCGTTCGATGTTCGTACGTCAATGCTGGGAGTATTTTTTCGTATTTAACACGCGTTGACCTTAGGTTCTAACCTATGTGCGCTTCACTCGCCGTATCGGTTTTTGATATGGATTTTTATGCGATTTTGGTTATGATTTCGATTGTAGGTATAAACACGTGGACTTCCGAGACGACGAATAAGAGTAAGGCATTCGTCGGCTTCGACTAGGGCGAGAATATGAGGTGAGTAGTTGTATATCTACGGGGAAGTCGGGTGGATGGCATATAGCACCCACGCAACCGTAGAGATTAGGATACTATATATATATACTAGAATTATATACCTCATCCAACCATATGTGGTAGTAGTACACTTAGTAGATGATTATCCCCATAGTCTCTATTTCTTGCCATTAGGCAATATATATACATACTTATATATAAAGGATATTTAGGATATAATTATACTTGATATTAGTATGATATGATATGATATGGGACGATATGATATGAGATGAGATGGTATGAGACGATATGATATGAGATGAGATGATACTATATGATATGAGACGATATGATATGAGATGAGACGATATGATATGACATGAGACGATATGATATTGGTATATGCGACTATAGATCCGTACCATATTTCTTGGATGATATCGTATAAGGGATATTCCGTACGTGATATGATGAGGATTGATTGTCGTTTATGGCCGATATTTATTTCGACTCGATAAGTCTTGTTTAAAATCAAAAATTGGATAATATGGGATGTTTAGAGCCATACGTATTTTAAAAACTAATGATTCGTTACGTACTTTTATGATAACTTCAAAGGGGCGCTACGAACTTTCAAATGGTATCTATTTCAAAAACATCGTAGTCCCTTATATCCAAAACAATGTTTCGTGCTATTTTAAACTATAACTGTATGGATCATATGTAGTTGGATATTTTAAACGCTTGCACACGTTACGATTTCTTATTTCTGCATACCCTCGCTTTTCGATTTTCTTACGATATATACTGCGTTTATACATTTAGCACTACTTGACTTCGTTTGGTAGGATACGCGCACCATTATCGATGACTTACGTATTGCACGTACACATAGTCGTATGCTCACACACACATCATCGGTAATTTCCATGCCACGTACACAGATAGGACTCGCTATGTCTCCGTATCACACTATACCCTAGTAGCATTATAGATTACTGTTAGTACCCAGCACCACGTACTGTTCCGGATATTGTACTTTCTTTACATTGCTTATACGGCATGCTTATATGAACACACTGTAGGGTTCCTAGGCAATCTTGTGAGGGTTCATAAGGCATCAACCATGCTCGAATAAAATTTTAGACGTGCTGAACAACCCAAAGCCGGGATCTTTGCTAGATTATTAGGGTTTAACATCCAAGTAAACGTCTTTACTACTAAGTGTGAGGGATTACAACCTTTGTAGTCCGCTCCTTCGCCTCATAAGCTCCGAGTAGAAGTCCCTTCGCCGCGATCCACGATCTCTCGGACTCAAGAGATGCTCCACGACTCGAACGATCAATGCTAGCTTGTAGTATTCCTTTTCTCCGATGATCTACGTCGAAATTGCTATAACTCAAGCTCTCTCACTCTAATGAGGTGAACACCCTCATCTAATGGGCTAGATTAGATAAGGATGATGGAGTAGTATTTATGCTATCTTTTTATATCAAATTCTCACATGAAAACATCACAAAAGGAAAATCTAGTAAGCTTTCTCAAAGCTCAAGAGAGAAGAAGATGATGAAAAATGAGATAATCCTTTTGTGATGAATAATAGAAATGAATATATGATTAATCATTGAACCATGGTCAAGGATGACTAGGATAACCTTTGTAGAGAATAAACAAGGGCTAGGGTTTGGTTAGGTTAAAACAATGAGTCATAAGAAAATATCTATCATAATATCTTCTTCGTGACAAAAGAAAAAGTTCTAGAAGGTGCAAGAAAGAACTAACCCTAATCAAACCCTAACCTTGCTTAATCTCCACTAAAAAAGTTCCATTATTAATCATATCATGTTACTATAATATATATCACATATATATTATATATTTGTAACAAAAGAAAATAATACAATTAACATATATCGCATATATATCAATGTATTACCCGGTGAGAAAATGAAATAATAAACCGAGCCAATATTAGATAATGTAATACAATATATCATATATATTATTATACATTAAATCATCGCATCAACACTTGATCCGATAATCCGGCTATATCGAATATAACGGACTAATATATCATGTACCGATTCATCGAATCAACACTTGATCCGATGAGCCGGTCCATATCTAAATATCGCGAGAATATAATACGGTATCTCATATCGCATTATCCTCAGTCCTGCACATATCACATATGTGCCTCTACTCCGTTTTTCCTGAGCTAAGAAACCTCTGTGTAGGACTTTAAAGAATCGTCAATACGCCGGTAGCAGGTGATGATCATATCAAACACCCACAAGTTGCAAGTGGTCAGCTAAACGTAACAGCCACCCAGGTATTGAGCGATCAGAAGATCAACAAGCTAGCCTGTACGTTCTCCTGTGAATCCAATCAGTAACACTCCCGTACAGTCCTGTCTCTTCGTCTGATATGTCGCATATCAAGTTTAGGGGTGGTATACGTCAGACCCCAGTAACCGATAAGTCGTGTCGATGTGTGGCTCATAACGGGTCGAGAAACTACTGGTAACACTTACCAGTAAATCTCTTTATCAGCCCAGGCC
This sequence comes from Agapanthus africanus, assembly GCA_030015575.1. Lineage (NCBI taxonomy): Eukaryota > Viridiplantae > Streptophyta > Magnoliopsida > Asparagales > Amaryllidaceae > Agapanthus > Agapanthus africanus. The sequence goes on along the minus strand of JASDDO010000012.1, from coordinate 288,866,176 downwards.
AAGGACTTCCAGTTATAGCCAATCGAACACAGCACAACATCAACTCCCTATACCGGGAGAGACGAATCCCCTCCTATCGCTCATTGCCTCCATGTGATTCTGGACTGTACCCAAAAGCCACCGTTTTACACGCCCTCTTGGACGTGGTAAGGTGGAAATCAAAGCACAGTGGGAATCACATAAGACTCTATGACGATCTCGGGTCTACAGACTACCCTGTACTTGTGTCACCGGAGAACTGCCATCTGACTTGTGGTATTTCACCATCTGGGAGTTCTCGGCGAGTCCGTCCAGTGTACCCAGTCTCCACTGAGCACCCGCACACCATCCTTGATGTCCAACACCGATGGATATGGGATCATCCATCGCCCATCATATCGGTCAATATGCGTATACGCTAGTCTACTCTGGTGTATCGATGCCCTGTCTCGATATACCCTCGACTAGGAACAGTTATAGAATGTACTCATCGACTACCATGGCCCCACTAGTATGATCTCATCATAGTCCTAGTAGTCGAGTACAGATACTGAGTGCTTTATCAACATGTGAGAGTAAGACAGTAAACCAGTACAAGTCAACATGTTAAGATAAAGTGAAACCAAATAGCATACTATCATGACGAGCAAGAAAGTCCTCTCTATATTTATCCATGCATCCATTATAATATACATCATATGTACAACAATGGCCTCTAGGGCATATACATAACTAACAATCTCCCACTTGCACTAAGGCCAGCTGCTGTAGTATCTCATACCTAGCAACCCGAATAATCTCTCAAACTGTATCTGGGGAATGGACTTCGTGAGTGGATCCGCAGTGTTGTCCTTCATATCTACTCTCCTGACCTCGATCTCCCGGCGATCAACTATCTTCCTGATCAGGTGATACCGCCTCAGAATATGTCTGGACTTTTGATGGGACCTGGGTTCCTTGGCCAAAGCCACAGCTCCATTGTTATCGCAATACAGAGGTATTGGATGTTCAATGGATGGAACCACACCAAGTTCACTAATGAACTTCTTTATATAGACAGCCTCTTTGGCAGCATCGTTGGCAGCGATGTATTCAGCCTCCATCGTCGAGTCTGCAACGCTATCCTGTTTGGAACTCTTCCAACATACTGCCCCTCCATTGAGGGTAAAGACAATTCCCGAGTGCGACTTAGAGTCGTCCTTATCACTTTGGAAGCTCGAATCGGTAAGGGACTCCACCTGGAGTTATCCATTACCATACACCAAGAACATCTCCTTAGTCCTTCGTAAGTACTTGAGAATGTTCTTCACGGCTGTCCAGTGATTCTCTCCAGGATCTGCTTGATACCGACTCACTACACTTAGTGAGTATGCTATATCGGGTCTAGTACATAGCATCGCATACATGATAGAGCCTACTGCCGAAGCATAGGGTATCCCTTGGATGCGAGCTCTCTTCAAATCAATCTTGGGAGAGTGTGAGTCCAGAGATCGTGGGTTGGTTCTCACGCTTGGATTCTTCCATACTAAACCTCTTTTGTATGGTGTCAATGTATCTGGATTGGGACAATCCTAGTATCCGTTTAGATCTATCTCTATAGATCATGATTCCCAATATGCAGGAGGCATCACCTAGATCTTTCATTGAGAATCTTTATGATAAGAAGAGCTTGACTGATTGCAGCATTGGAATGTCATTTCCTACAAGAGTGTGTCATCCACGTACAATACGAGGAAAACAACCTTACTCTCTGCTACCTTCTTATTGATACAAGGTTCATCTATATTTTTGATGAAGTCAAACTCTTTGACTACAACATCAAAACAGATGTTCCAACTCCGCGATGCTTGTTTTAACCCATAAATAGATTTAAGCAGCTTGCACACATTTCCGCTGCTCCCACTAACTACGAAGCCCTCTGGCTGAGTCATGTACACGCACTCTTCTAAATCACCGTTTAGAAAGGCGATCTTAACATCCATTTGCCAGATTTCGTAGTCATGGTATGCAGCAATGGCAAGTAAGATCCGGATGGACTTAAGCATTGCTACTGGAGAAAAGGTTTCGTCATAATCCACACCTGGTCGTTGACGAAAACCTTTTGCAACAAGTCTAGCTTTGAAAGCCTCAACTTTTCCATCTACACCAAATTTCTTTTTAAAGATCCACTTGCTCCCAATGGGTTTTACCCCTTCAGGATCATTTTCCAAAGTCCATACTTTGTTGGTGTACATGGATTCCATCTCAAATCGCATTGCATCCAGCCATTTCACAGAGTCACCACTCGTGATGGCCTGCTCGAAACTAGTCGGGTCATCATCCTCCATGATGCAATCCTCGCTTCCACCATCAATGAGAAAACCGTAGTATCTCTCAGGTTGATGAGAAACCCTGCTAGATCAGCGGAGAGGCTGGGGTTCGTCGGGTACTACTGAATCCTCTGGTTCTGCCAAGTCTTCTGTTATAGTTTGTGTCGCTGGAACCTCTTCCAGTTCTACCTCAATGCCACTAATCTGTTTCATAAAAAAACCTTTTTCAAAGAAAGTGGCATGTCGAGAAACAAACACTTTTTGTTCCTCGGGGTGGTAGAAGATATACCCTTGTGAATTTTTGGGATATCCTACAAATTTACATAAGACAGATCTTGCCTCGAGTTTGTCCGGATTTTGTCTTTTGACATAGGCTGGACAACCCCATATCTTAACATACTTAAGAGATGGTCTCTTCCCTTTCCATATCTCATATGGAGTGGTAGGCACTGATTTGGTAGGAACCATATTCAATAGGTGTATGGCTGTCTCAAGCGCATACCCCCAGAAGGAAATAGGTAACTCAGTAGTGCTCATCATAGAGCGCACCATATCTAATAGGGTGCGATTCCTCCGTTCCGATACACCGTTGTGCTGTAGTGTATAAGGAGGAGTAAGCTGAGAGAGAATCCCATTTTCTTTTAGATATTCTAGGAACTCATTGCTTAAGTATTCTCCTCCTCGATCAGATCGAAGGATCTTAATACTTTTTCCCGTTTGGTTTTCTACTTCGTGCTTATATTCTCTGAATTTCTCAAAAGCTTCAGACTTGTGTCTTATCAGGAACACATGTCTGTATCTTGAGAGATCGTCAGTGAATATAATGAAGTAAGAAGAACCGTTCCTGGTATGTGTAAACATAGGACCGCATACATCACTATGTACCGGTCCTAAGAGTTCCGTAACTCTTTCTCCGTGTCCACTAAACGGAGCTTTGGTCATTTTGCCTTTGAGACATGAATGACAAGTATCATAAGATGAAAATTCGAACGGATTCAAATATCCATCCTTATGTAACTTAGCTAGTCGTGTCGCATTGATATGACCAAGTCTACAATGCCACAAGAAGGATCCGTTCATTTCTGAACTCTTTCTCTTGTGTGTGTTTTGTATATTAAGGACTGTATTTTGATTGAGAATGAAAATGCCATTATATAACGAGCCTGATCCAATCAACTTTTGATTCAGGAATATGTTCATAACATTATCCTGTACTACAAAATTATATCCTTCTTTATTTAATAAAGAAACTGATATAATGTTGCACATCATGTTCGGTATATAATAGTACTCATTCAGAATCAGTGTATTACTACTTGGTAATACAAGGTGATATTCGCTAACTGCTTTGGCTGCAATATTTGCACCATTCCCTACTTGAACGGAATGATCACCTTTTCCCAGTTCTCTACCTTTACGTAGCCCATGTAACAATTTACATATGTGGGATCCTGATCCGGTATCTAATACCCAGGACGTAGGGTGAACTGAGAAACAGTTCTCAATAACTAACACACCCGAAGAAGGTGCATCAACATGCATGTTCTCCGTTTGAACTGCGTGAGAATCCAGATATTCTACTATTCCCTGTTCAGTCTTATAACTCTTATAAGATAGAACGAGACAAACGTTCCCTGCTCAGTATAATAAGCCGGTTCAGTCAATACATCCATATTATTATCTTGATTATGGCCTGACATGGTCGCTACCTGGAGAGAGAGAGAAGAAAAACACTTTAGCGTATGTTCTTGCAAGATTAGATTGGTTTATTAACTTATCTAATCAGGATGTCTTCCACTGTTTTTATCAAATCTTCCTTCAAACCCTAAAAGGTAAGATTAGCCGGGATTAATTACACCCCACAATTTCGTCAATCTTTCAGCCAGATCAGTGTCGGTACTTTGAGGGAGGTTCCCCGTGCTTTCGCACGGACCTAATTAAAGTAAACCTCGTTTTCCCAGAAGCGTATCCCAGTTAACACTTTTCTAGCTACCTACTTGATCGGCTAATTGTCCTGTGTAAAACTCTCCCAGGAGTAACACTTACTCGTAGTGGGTATCGGGATCCAACTATCTCATAGGAGGTATGCAATCTCATTGCAAATTTCAACACTTGAAATTCCCGATAATGCTTTTTCCCCTAACGTGCTATGACCTTGACGAATGCCAAACAACCCATAGTCCGCTAGTCAAGTTCAACCCGTACATTTCTTGATTGAATTAAACCCACCCGCACGACCCTTGACGAATGCCAAACAACGCCGTACGAATACCCTAATCCAATCGCATCATATGCTATAGATAAATAGTAAATAGCTACCGTACACTACGCCTTGACGAATGCCAAACTACCGTAGCACGAATACTAAGTAATATCTATCTGAAATGTCGGAGGGCTACGCAGGTTTTTCAGAAAACCATGAGCGTAATGAACTTGATATCGTCGTAGAATGTAGTAGTTTTTGAAAAGGAGTGTTTTTGAGGCTTTTAGTTTCGCTAAAGAGGTCACTCCCGGTGAAGGGATCTCGGCTCTTTCCACATCGAATAAGGTGCAGGATATATCATATATACATCTATGCAAAGCAATAACTATATAAGCTGTCAAAAACTAAACCGCGAGTTTGTAGCATCTGCCTGTTTCGCTAAAGAGGTCACTCCCGGTGAAGGGATCTCGGCTCTTTCCTCATCGAATAAGGTGCAGGGTATATCATATATACCGCTGTGCAAAGAAAAACTGTAGCTACCCTTTTTATAAAGTTTTGATTCTACAACATCTTTTAGATTTCTTTTCTTTTTATTAATCTCATTAATAAAACCCATCAGCTTATGCTTCCTAAGCATCACAGAAGAAACGAAAGCAGTAATATTTATATATCAGCATATATATATAGTATAAGCATTCGTCTTAGGCAGTAATATGATCTCATCACAGAACATAGCAGCAGAAGAACATATATGAAATATTGGATATACTAGGATGTCCGTGTTTTTAATACGAGCCTGTATAAAACACGGATTCCACGGTCGCGATGAATAGCCAAACCCACATCCCTAGACCCCTACGAGAGCGGCAAGTAACACTGCCAATTCTAGGGTTAGGAGACCCGGTCTCGACTCCTCGAGATGGCCTCCCACTGGACCCTAGAACCCGGCTACTTGTGCTCCCCTCCTTGGGTCTACCTAATGCGGAAAAGTAAATAATATACACTGGTGACATCAACCTCATCCAGGAAGTGCCCCAATAAAAGAATATTACATATAAATGAATTTTACATGAATGAAAATAAAAACCCTCGTCTCACATAAAAACCCCGGCTATTCAGAACACGACAATCCAATATAACATATCACAGCAACACATAATATCTCATATCATCAACGTAAGCAAGTATGCTATCCCGATTGTCGTTGATGTATAGCAATGAAGCCGGCGATACACCACATACTACGCTTACGGTCATAGAAAATAATGTGTAAAACTAAAACATTTGGAATCCATAATCACTTTAGACATCGTAAATCCGAAATATCACATATTTCGCATTTCATGCCTAACTATATGAATTCCACATATTGTATCACATTTCCGATAAATAGACAGTATTAAACTTTCCGACCAGATAATCAAATACCCAAGATTTCCTAAATAGCTCAACTCTTGAGCGGAGTTGTAATAATCCCAGAATATGTCACAGTACCGATGATCCAGCCGTAGAAGGGTCAAGCCAACGCCTCACATGTGGCACGCCGTACTGCCCCAAACCCTAAGGTGTAGAGGCTGTTCAAGACAGTCACATAATCGAGTTAAGGTTTGTGTTCTTCTAGTAGGTCCACCGCGTTACTTGCACATTTTTCCGAAAGATTTAAACCCGATTAAAATTCAACACTTGAAATTTTTTCGTGCCGGGAAAAAGTGAGTTAATGATATCCGCTCGAACATTTTAACAGTTTCTAAATATCCGGAAAACATAACAAAATTGAATTTTCCGATCGAATCAACGTTTACAAATTAAACCCCAGAACACTCAACACTTGAGTCAGATTAAAAATACCTATAAAACTAAACTAGCGGATATAGATATTACTGTGCAAACACGAGGGCATAACCATTCTGTACGGCCGCGGATCCGCGGCCCAAGCGTGGTACGGCCACGGTTCAACGGTGAAATGTACGGATCATGTGCCCGTTTTTCACTGTAATTCTTATATTTTCCTGCTGAATTTTTTAGGTATTTTTAATACAGAAAAATCACAGTTTTTAAAAAATATCCAGAGAGGGGTTTAAAATGTCGTTTCGGGGTTCATTCGGAGTTTTAACTTCGTATACATGTCTCCTAATGCTCTAGCTAGGCTCTGATACCATTGTAGGGTTCCTAAGCACTCTTGTGAGGGTTCATAAGGCATCAACCATTCCCGAATAAAATTTTAGACGTGCCGAACAACCCAAAGCCGGGATCTTTGCTAAATTATTAGGGTTTAACATGCAAGTAAACGTCTTTACTACTAAGTGTGAGGGATTAAAACCTTTGTAGTCCGCTCCTTCACTTTATAAGCTCCAAGTAGAAGTCCCTTCGCCGTGATCCAAGATCTCCCGGACTCAAGAGAGGCTCCACGACTCGAACGATCCATGCTAGCTTGTAGTATTCCTTTTCTCCGATGATCTACGTCAAAGTTGCTATAATTCAAGCTCTCTCACTTTAATGAGGTGAACACCCTAATCTAATGGGCTAGATTAGATGAGGATGATGGAGTAGTATCTATGCTATCTTTTTATATCAAATTATCATATGAAAACATTACAAAAGGAAAATCTAGTAAGCTTTCTCAATGCGCAAGAGAGAAGAAGAAGATGAAAAATGAAATAATCCTTTTGTGATCAATAATAGAAATGAGTATATGATTAATCTTGGAACCATGCTCAAGGATGACTAGGATAACCTTTGTAGAGAATAAACTAGGGCTAGGGTTTGGTTAGGTTAAAACAATGAGTCATAAGAAAATATCTATCATAATATCTTCTTCTTGACAAATGGAAAAGTTCTAGAAAGTGCAAGAAAGAACTAACCCTAATCAAACCCTAACCTTGCTTAATCTCCACTAAACATGTTCCATTATTAATCATATCATGTTACTATAATATATATCACATATATATTATATATTTGTAACAAAAGAAAATAATACAATTAACATATATCGCATATATATCAATGTATTACCCGGTGAGAAAATGAAATAATAAGCGAGCCAATATTAGATAATGTAATACAATATATCATATATTATTATACATTAAATCATCGAATCAACACTTGATCCGATAATCCGGCTATATCGAATATAACCGACTAATAAATCATGTACCGATTTATCGAATTAACACTTGATCCGATGAGACGGTTCATATCTAAATATCGTGAGAATATAATACGGTATCTCATATCGCATTATCCTCAGTCCTGCATATATCACATATGTGCCTCTACTCCGTTTTGCCTGAGCCAAGAAACCTCTGTGTAGGACTCTAAAGAATCGTCAATACGCCGGCAGCAGGTGATGATCATATCAAACAGCCACAAGCTGCAAGCGGTCAGCTAAACGTAACAGCCACCCAGGTATTGAGAAATCAGAAGATCAACAAGCTAGCCTGTACGTTCTCCTGTGAATCCAATCAGTAACACTCCCGTACAGTCCGGTCTCTTCGTCTTATATGTCGCATATCAAGTCTAGGGGTGGTATACGTCAGACCCTAGTAACCGATAATTCGTGTCGATGCGTGGTTCATAACGGGTCGAGAAACTACTGGTAACACTTACCAGTAAATCTCTATATCAGCCCTGGCCAGGGACTTCCAGTTATAGCCAATCGAACACAGCACAACATCAACTCCCTATACCGGGAGAGACGAATCCCCTCCTATCGCTCATTGCCTCCATGTGATTCGGGACTGTACCCAAAAGCCACCGTTTTGCACCCCATCTTGGACATGGTAAGTTGGAAATCAAAGCACAGTGGGAATCACACAAGACTCTATCACGATCTCGGGTCTACAGACTACCATGTACCAGTGTCACTGGAGAACTGCCATCTGACGTGGGGTATATCACCATCTGGGAGTTCTCGGCGAGTCCGTCCAGTGTACCCAGTCTCCACTGAGCACCCGCACACCATCCTTGATGTCCAACACCGATGGATATAGGATCATCCATCGCCCATCATATGGGTCAAAATGCGTATACGCTAGTCTACTCTGGTGTATCGATGCCCTGTCTCGATATACCCTCGACTAGGAACAGTTATAGGATGTACTCATCGACTACCATGGCCCCACTAGTATGATCTCACCATAGTCCTAGTAGTCGAGTACAGATCTCAAGGGCTTTATCAACATTTGAGAGTAAGACAGTAAACCGGTACAAGTCAACATGTTATGATAAAGTGAAACCAAATAGCATACTATCATGACGAGCAAGAAAGTCCTCTCTATATATATCCAAGCATCCATTATAATATACATCATATGTACAACAATGGCCTCTAGGGCATATACATAACTAACACACACTTGCCATGCATTATATTATTGTTCTTCGCCTTTACATATTGTTCCATTATTGCCATGTTATTAGGAGATAGTGTTTTCATGAGAATTCTGGGTTTGAGAAACCGCAGATACAATTTTATAAAACTTGTGAATAATTTAAAAATGCGGTTTTCTTTTAATATGATATTTCGGTGTCCACCATGAGATTTCTCGGTTCTGAGCTATTAGTATTATCCGATTCGAGGAGTGAGGAGTCACCGTCTGCGGATACTTGATGGACCCGGTATGGTACCCAGGGGTAAGAAGATCGTATAGAAAGGCGTTGAGTCTGGCTCGGAACACTACTTACCAATGACAGTAGAGGACTCGGCGGATATCCGGAGGATACCGACCGGAGTGATATGATACAAATAGATATGAGGGTCGATGTTCATACCAGAATATTGCATTTTAATTCTGCTCATTCTTTATCTATTTTTGTTATTTATCGGTACTATTAAGCAGTGTCTGCTCAGTAATACAGATTACAGGTATCCGTGATATAATACCAGAAAGACACTTAAAATCAGGGATATATCATTTGTGAGCAGACACTGCAACCGGAACTGCGAACAGACCGATAGTCCAAGAGTTTCTTTGTGCAACATGCTTGTGTACACACTTTTTATCTAAATGGACCAACACAATATAAGTGTGTACACAAGACTTTTTGGAGCATGGACCATGGATTGGGCATCCATGAATCATGGCTAGTGCACATTAGGTGATGTGGGTGTGACATGCATTAAATGCTACAAAATGTGTGTTGACTTAAAGATTCAAATTTCCCTCAAAAACCTGGGTGCAGACCAAGTCAAATTTGAGAAAACCAGCAACACCAAAGTCATATTGGAGACAACCCCAGCACACCACAGGAGCACGAGCCCTTGTTCTCGGATTTGACCCGAGCACATGATCATTGTGGCCGAGCTGGCCGGCCCCACTGCTTCCTCTGGCCTCCATTTTGTTGTGGGCCCCCCTTGCTTCCACCTCATCACAATTTTATTGTTTATTTTCTTTTCTTTTGTGCCTATATATAGCAGGCAGTGGGCAAGGGTTTAGGGTCCAAATTTTGTTAAACATTCCATACACGTTGTATTCTCTTTTGTTTCTCTTTTCTCTTCTCTTGTACATAGCTAACCCCTTGAATTCTTTGCCTTAACTTGATCTTGCAACCTCTTCTTTGAGCTTGCAAGGTTAAGTTTTGGTTATTGCACTCAAGGGTTGTATCATTCTTGAAGATTAATGAAGCTCTCTTTTTGTGCCTTCATTCACCATGAGTTCTTTGCCTCTTCTTGATCTTGCAACCTCTTCATTGAGCTTGCAAGTTTAAGATTTGGTTATTGAACCCATGTCTTGTCTTGTGTTCTAATGGTTCTTAGTATTTCTTACGTGATATTTTACTTACTTGCATTTTCATTCTTGTCTTTTATTACTTGCAATTTATTACCATGTCATTTACATTCTTGTAATGCTTTTCTTTTCTTTGTTTAACTTCTCTTTTGTTCTCTTTTTTTTGGTTTGTTATTGTGAGATGTTGTGAATATTGTTGTTAGGAAAAGAGAATGATATTGTAAGTTATGTTTTCGTTTCTCTATCCTTTTACTGTATTTTCCATTTGAAACTCCTCCCAAACCTTACGCAAGCGCTCCGTTAGGCACCCTTCCTTACCAAGGTAACGGTGATTCCTATCCGAGACCGGTTGCGTTCGGATTGGCTGGAGGCGAAAGCAAGGGACAAGAACGGACGGACAAGGGTCAATAAGCCGGATTCTATGAATACCATGCTTAAGCACCCTAATCCACGTTGTTGTCGATTGCTCTAGTTTCATTGGTTGAGTTCGGCTCAAAGGACTTGAATACGGACTCCATTAACTTACACTATCATATCTTATCCTAACAAGCGTTTACCTTGCAAATATACACTTAGGACAGATACGAACAATTCTGCCCACACGCTTTAACTCGTTAGAACAAGAACGTAAATTTCTCTGTCTCCCTGTGGATCGACCCGTGCTCATCGCGGCTAGCTGCAAAGTGACACCGTCCTGATCGCGGTTAAGCTTTAGAACTCTTAAAACTCGACACGCCAAAAGCGTGCGATCAAATGGCGCCGTTGCTGGGGAGACAGTAAATTTTTTATTCTTGTTATTTCGGGTTAATCATTGTACATCTCATTTATACAACTAACCCTATTTTCAAAAGAAAATAAAAATCAAAAATTTCAAAACCATAACAAAAAAACTAACATTCTTAACATTTTTGTTCTCTGGAATTCTTACCTACTAGCACTCTTGATCTAAACTATTAAGATAAACAATACCAGTGAGGCACAAGTGGAGCAGTGAGACATCAGAAGAAATTTGGAGGCCTATCTCATCAAGTTGGCCGGCGACCCACCCACCCAATCCGGCGACGCCGGCTTGTCTGCCTCCTTCTGCCTCCAATTTCTCCTCTGTGCTCCAGTGTTCTATTTTTTTACTATTTTTATTGTTTGTTTTTTATTATTTTTAGTGTGCAGGTATTTGGGCATTCATATCGCTTTTTCGCAGTAATATCCGTTTTTCCAACATTTTTAGATTTTTGCGGATTTGCGAACTGCGATCGTGGGGAGCAAAGTGTACATTCAAGGCCAAGGTGATTACGAAGTACAGTGCCAACGATCCGGGTAGTTTGACCCACGCAAGCGAACATTCCAAGCTATTCGGCTTTAATTTCAACGGGGGTTTCTTAACACAAAAACTTAACGGTACGTACTTTCTTAACACCTTCTTTCTCAAATCCGACGCATCCACTATAATATCTTTGCAGGATTTTTTGTAAGTTCGCTACTAAATGCCTAAATTGACTTACCCGTATTTGTTGCAGTGCCGTACTTAATATAAAAAATGATTGTTTGATTCTTTATAGAATTTTTATTGAATTGCGCATTGCATACATTAATACGGACTTAAGGGTAAGCGAACCCCACAACATAGGGTAAAGGATTTCATCACCTTTCCGTGGCCCACAAATCACGAAATTGAGCATAACGTGTACCCGCACAAATTTTTAAAAGAAACTAGACTTTTAAGCCTTAAGGACTTCGTGCTCATTAGGAGAGGTTAATTGTGTTTAGAACACCACTTAACGGTTATTGTTTACGGGGTGTCTAGGAAAGTGTTAACGGCGAAACCGCCAAAAGAGAAAGGGTTATCTAATTAAGGACCTTCGCGAAAGCGTCAGAAAACCTTCCCTTATCTCTGCATTTACCTGGCCTCGTGATCAGTATATCTTGAGCACGTTTCTCGACACTGTTTTACTTCGACAATCAAGTTCTTGAGCAGGTCTAGTTGACCTAGGTGAACCCTAGACCGATTAGGTGCGCGGTATTTTTTTGATGTGATTGTTTTTGTCCAGATTCTTTTTGTGTGTATATTTCATTCTTTTGTTAATAACTAACTAAAATTTTAAAAAATCACATTCTTTTTCTTCTCCTTTCTCTCATCACATCATGGGTACCCCACCTCGCAAAACTCTTGCCGAACTTTGGTATCCACAACCAGACATTACTTCTTACGGTTCTTGCTTTGGTCGAATTTCGAACGACTCTTCCATGCCCAAAGATCGGATAGACGCGTCTAGGACTACCAATTGGACTCCGCAATCCACTTTGTATCAACCGTTTCAACCTTCACCACCTTCTTATGTCGATACCCCTTTTGAGAGTCCAGTTGTTACTCCGAAACCCATGTCTATTGCTGAACATATTGAACAATCTCGTAACCGATCTTTCACTCCTTTCACCACTGCGAATCCTTTGGATCAACAATTCCATTCACCTTCTTATCCGTATATTGATTTTACTCCTGTCCAGCCATTCAATTCCTACCAGTCCTACCCGACTTTTGCACCTTCCCTAGACCTTACTTCTGAACAGCCTTTTGGGAGTTTTCAGTATCCAAACAATTTTGAATCTTTTACTGAAACCCTTCACATCCTATGTCTAGTCTAGAACAGTCGTTGGAAGACTTTAGGGTAGCGTCATGCCAACAGATGATGGATTTGAATGCGTCTATGGCCACCCTCATACAACCTAACGAACCGGTAGCTAGTTTCCAATTAGCTCTAAATTTTCCAATGTATAAGGAGGCGGTAGGACAGGCTGAGAATTTGAGTGGAGAGAATGAGTTGTACACCCTTCCAAATCAAACCTATCCGTTCCAAATTGAATCCCACAACTCCGGTTTTGAATGTCTATCAAGTGTCCTAAATGATTTATCAATTGAAGATAGAATGATTAATGAGTTGTGCGACTTTGTAGTGTTTGATTTGCCCGATTGTGAAGGGTCCATGTGAAGTGAAACCACACCAAATCCTTTTGACCTCTACACCTCCACTCTAGAAACTGAATTGATTAATATCCATGCTTTTGATGAGGTGTCTGAAAAATTTGATTTTCACTTGATTGAGGATATTGACGCTCGGGATATTTCGGATGATGAACCCGCAGATTTGGATAAGTTTCTCTCTCCAATTCATCATCCCGAGTCCTTAACTGTTTTTCCCGAACTTCATATGCGTCTGGATTTTGATGATAAATGCATGGATAATATAACTTTTGAGGAGAATTTTGAGGATAGTATTGAGGATGAACCAGTTTTGCCTGATGAGTCGGATTTTCCAATTCATCCTGTCCCTTCCACTGACTGTGTACACCCTCCCGAACCTTTAACTGTTACCCTTCCTTGATCACTCCCCTCCATCCTTTCCGTCGTTCTGACCTTGCAAGAAACTTTATCACCTTTATTTCATATGTCTGGTTTACCAAGCTCGGCTTACCCATGGTTTCTTACGAATCTTGAGGGATTTGACCCCATTTCTCGACGGGTTGATAGATTAGTACAATCGCTTTTTACACATCGATCATCACAAATTGTGCTAATATATTCACTCCATTTCCACCCTCAAGTTCGTACTCAATTTCTTTTTCCCTTTCGCCATTCTTCTTCTCATATAGCGAGACCGTATACCACTTCTATCCCCATACGGTCTCGCGTATTCTCCATTTCTTTCCTCTCCACATTTTTTCACCAACCACCACACTACAGAGATAAAATTGTTGAATGGTTGGTGTTAACTTTTGGCCTGTGAAAGGCCTTGTATAGATAATACTGTTCTTTTTCCCCCCTAATCCTGAACTTCACCACTTAAACAGTGGAAACACTGTTTCACTTAAGTTTGGGGGGAACCTTTTTGTGTATATATTGTTGGTTTTCTTTTTGTTTTGTATAAATTTTCTTTTGGGGAGCGCCGGCAATTTTGACCCTCTTGGTGTACCCGGATAGTGAGGGCACTGTCAAGTTTAAGTTTGGGGGTGTGCTCGGTATGCTTTCTTCCTTCGCATTCATTTGTATATTTTGCATTTGCATACTTATTTTAAAACCCATAAAAATCGAAAAAAATTCAAAAAATATAAAAACTTTGCCGTCAAGTTAGCTAATAGGCTAACTTAGATTTTATTCCGAAAGTTTAGTTGATACGTTAGAAATAACTAAATCCAAGGATTAGGAATTAAGAAGCCTAAAAATAACCCTCCTTCTGTTTAACCTTGGTAAATATACGTCCTTACAGTTTTTGTTGAGAAATAAGTAATCTTGTGTTCAGTTCTTGAGTTAAGTCGAGATGAAGGGAAAGTATTGAAGCTTTACTGAAGGATAAGTCTGAAAAATAGTTTCTATTCTTGAGTCCAGATTTAGAAAGTATATACCCTTCAAACTGCACATACACGCCCCTTGAAACTTGGGATTGTAGAGGATACCTAGAAATACTCTTGTCTAAAAGCCTAGTATGAAAGAAAAAACGGTATTTAAAGCTAAACACAAAAAAGAGCATCAGTGAAAAATATATCCAGTCTTGAAAAAGAAAAAGAAAAAACAAAAAAGAAAAAATAAATAAAGTCAAGACCTGAAAACTGCTATTTACGCTTTAAGCCCACTCATTCAGCAATCGGCTGTTAGTGCCTCAAGAGACATTAATAGTCGGATGAAAGGTGTGTGAGCAACACCGTTCATCATTAATGAAAAGAAGTAGTATTAGATATTAGGGCAAGGGTACTATAACTTGAATTGAATTCTTAAGTGTATGGTTGAAAATTTACACACACCTAGAGGTATACAATCGATGTTTGGAGGAGAGATAGAAATAAAGAATAAGACTTATGTTTCCGTAAAACTGATAAAAATTCCTGATTTGAGACCGCACTTTAGAAGGAAAACTCAGGAGATACCAACATCTTTCTAAACTTTTTTGGAACGTATAGGATCTGGGGTTAAATAGATTAGAGGCGTGAAACATAAGGGTTGGATATTTCTAACTTAGCATAATAGAATTTCTAACCTAGATACCAAACTGTTGGAGTAGAATCAATGTTAATTTACGAAACTAACTTGAAGGGATTTTGTGGGTAGTATCCGCTGAAAACCCTCAGGAGAAAACACTCCTCCTATTAGGGACACCTAGAGGTTTAACGGTTTGTTGCATGTGCTCAGTGCAATCGCGTTCCCTGCGAAAGTGAGGCTAGGATTTTGTTTTGCTCGGGACGAGCAAAAGATAAGTTTGGGGGTATTTGTTCATACCAGAATATTGCATTTTAATACCGCTCATTCTTTATCTATTTTTGTTATTTATCGGTACTATTAACCAGTGTCTGCTCAGTAATGCAGATTACAGGTATCCATGACAAAATACTGGTAATACACTTAAAATCACGTATATATCATTTGTGAGCCGACACTGCAACCGGAACTGCGAACAGACCGATAGTCTAAGAGTTTCTTTGTGCAACATGCTTGTGTACACACTTTTTTTTTTATCTAAATTGACCAAAAAAATACAAGTGTGTACACATGACTTTTTAGAGCTTGGACCATGGATTGGGCAGCCATGAATCATGGCAAGTGGGCATGAGGTGATGTGGGTGTGACATGCATTAAATGCTACAAAGTGTGTGTTGACTTAAAGATTCAAATTTCCCTCCAAAACCTGGGTGCAGACCAAGTCAAATTTGAGAAAACCAGCAAAACTAAAGTCATATTGGAGCAACCCCAGCACACTACAGGAGCACGAGCCCATGTGCTCGGATCTGACACGAGCACATGCTCATTGTGGCCGAGCTGGCCGGCCCCACTGCCTCCTCTGGCCTCCAGTTTGCTGTGGGCCCCCCTTGCTTCCACCTCGTCACAATTTTATTGTTTATTTTCTTTTCTTTTGTGCCTATATATAGCGGGTAGTGGGCAAGGGTTTAGGGGTCCAAGTTTTGTTAAACATTCCATACACTTTTTATTCTCTTTTGTTTCTCTTTTCTCTTCTCTTGTACTTAGCTAACCCTTTGAGTTCTTTGCCTTAACTTGACCTTGCAACCTTTTCTTTGAGCTTGCAAGGTTAAGCTTAGGTTATTGCACTCAAGGGTTGTATCATTCTTGAAGATTAATAAAGCTCTCTTTTTTTTCCTTCATTCACCATGAGTTCTTTTCCTCTTCTTGATCTTGCAACATCTTCATTAAGTTTGCAAGTTTAAGATTTGGTTATTGAACCCATGTCTTGTCTTGTGTTCTAATGGTTATTAGTATTTCTTACTTGCTCTTTTACTTACTTGCATTTTCATTCTTGTCTTTTATTACTTGCAATTTATTACCATGTCATTTACATTCTTGTAATTCTTTTCTTTTCTTTGTTTATCTTCTCTTTTGTTCTCTCTTTTTTGGTTTGTTATTGTGAGATGTTGTGAATATTTTTGTTAGGAAAAGAGAATGATATTGTAAGTTAAGGTTTCGTTTCTCATATCATTTTCCCGTATTTTCCATTTGAAACTCCGCCCAAACCTTACGCAAGCGCTCCGTTAGGCACCCTACCCTACCAAGGTAACGGTGATTCCTAACCGCGACCGGTTGCGTTCGGATTGGCCGGAGGCGAAAGCAAGAGACAAGAATGGACGGACAAGGGTCAATAAGCCGGATTCTTCGAATACCGTGCTTAAGCACCCTAATCCACGTTGTTGCCGATTGCTCTAGCTTCACTGGTTGAGTTCGGCTCAAAGGACTTGAATACGGAATCCATTAACTTACACTATCATATCTTATCCTAACAAGCGTTTACCTTGCATATATACACTTAGGATAGATACGAACAATTCCGCCTACGCGCTTTAACTCGTTAGAATAAGAACGTAAAATGCTCCGTCTCCCTGTGGATCGACCCGTGCTCATCGCGGCTAGCTGCAAAGCGACACCATCCTGATCGCGGTTAAACATTAGAACTCTTAAAACTCGACACGCTAAAAGCGTGCGATCATCCGATCCTAGAGACGGCGTCTGAGATATGAGGGCCGATCCGAGAGATGACGCCTAAGATATGAGGATTTACATGTCGATGCTGGACACAGGATTTATAAGGATTTCGAGTGTCGCTGCTGGACACACAGTGTTTTATGATGATTTCGAGAGTCGTTAATGGACACTCATTGGAGATACACACACACACATACACACACACACACATGCTATGGATGACATGTTACCACATATTGATACATGCACGATACACGCACACACGTTCACTTTCGTTACTCC
The DNA here is from genome assembly GCA_030015575.1 of Agapanthus africanus. Taxonomy (NCBI): domain Eukaryota; kingdom Viridiplantae; phylum Streptophyta; class Magnoliopsida; order Asparagales; family Amaryllidaceae; genus Agapanthus; species Agapanthus africanus. The sequence continues at coordinate 288,848,698 of JASDDO010000012.1, read as the reverse complement.
ATAGCATGATATTATTATTACAGTATGACCTAGGTAGATCGTTATGCATTCGATTTCTACCCGATGATATCTTCTACTCACGAGTTAGCAACTCACCCCCGTTGTGCCATAGTTTTCTTGCAGGACCGACCGCTCGGATCAGTAGTGGCTTGCTGGCATACTTCTTCTTTTAGTGATTGCTTTGGTAGGTAGGTTACATTACAGATCGTAATCGCTGCTTGTATATTTCATTCATTTGTAATCTAGTTAAAAACTCCATCAACCAGACTTATATGTATATTTGTTAACTTAGAGACCAGATTGTATATTCTTTTGGACTTAGAGACGAGACTTATATGTTATATTCTTTATGTTGAGTTGACGATGATATAGTTACGTTTTGATGATGATTTTGGTATTGCTTTCACTTTTTCTTAAGTTGATCTTCGTCTTGGGTGTCGTATATACTGCGTGGTTGTGATTCCGTTGATTGGCGATGAATAGCTCTCGGTTGAGGATGCGGATTATATTTATGTATATGTACTGGTTTTTATCAAAATTTATAAAGGAGGTGCTGCCAAAATTTCAAAAGACGAAAATGTTTTCTAAATTTAGTATACAACCTACTTGTATTTCAACGAACATTACTTATACTTTAAGAAGAGGGACTTGATTTCATTTATACTCTTTTTCCAAACTTCACCTCCACTATTTTCTTATAAAGGTGTAGATTAATGATTTTTGGTTTACTTGGGTTATAGTGGGGTCATATAGACTTTAAGTAATTCAAATGTCGGTCATGTGCCGTTTTCGGGTCGTGACACTCCTCCATCATCATCTACAACCACAAACACCTACACAAACATCTTCAAAAAACCATGTAGCCTTCAAAAAAATATTCTTATCCTCATCTTAAGCATCTTGGTGTGATCAAGTCTTCATTTTGAGATCTTTTTCCATCTTGGAACTTTCCCTAGTTGCCATCATGAGGTAAAAATCCCACCTTATAATCAAGTTTTTAGATTTCTTGCCATGAAAAATAGTTTACAGCTAAAAGAGTATGTTTTATAGACTTGAGAATTTCATAAATGAGTTTTGGTGGTTAGAACTTGTAGTGGTGGTATAATAGAGATTTAGTGAGTGATTATAAGCTCATTAGTGATAGATGAGGGCATGTTAGTGATAATATCCTTAGTTCAAATGATTTTTGAAGTTTCAAACATGGTTTTCACTGAGATTTTGAAGTTCAATTGGAATTTGGTACGACTTGGGTTCTCTGAAAATTATTTAGAGGATACAGTGAGATATTTAGACCAATAGAAGACCACCGTAGAAACCTGAGCCCCTAATTCCAATCCCAAACCGCCAAAATATTCCCCTGGACCGCAATTTGCGGTCAACTTGGTGAGTTAGGGTGTGGGGTTTGTTCTATAGCTCACATACTCAATAACTAAGCCTACCATATATGCTAAATAGTCCTAGATCACCTGAGTAAAAATCTAGAAGCATTTTACTTGGTTTTGGTGATGTTTTATGATATTTGAAACTTGGTTTTTGGATTTTCATGATGTGACTTGGTCATTCGACGTTCGTACGTCGACGTCGGGGGGTATTTTGTCATTTTAGCATGCGTTGACCATAGGTTCTAACCTATGTGCGCTTTGCTCGTGATCTCAAAATTTGAATTCGGTTTTTATGCGATTTTGGTTATGATTTTGATTGTAGGTACACTCGCATGGACTTCCGAGACAACGAAGAAGAGTAAGGTGTTCGTCGGCTTCGATTATGGCGAGGAGATTAGGTGAGTAGATGTATATCTATAGGGGAAGTTGGGTGGGTGGCGTATAGCACCCCCGCAGCCGTAGTAGATAAGATACTAGATATACTAGAACTATATACTTAGTATAACCATATACGTTGCAGGGTTCCCTATGGTGGCCGCTGGGTTTCGGGAGGCATCGACCATGCCGTTTTCAAAAAATTGGCGCCCTAAAGAACCCTAACGCTAGAATCTAAACTAGAGAATTAGACGAACAAGCATGTAAACATCTTTACATCTAAGTGAACAAGGAATACAACCTCTGTAGACCGGTCCTTCACTTCAATAGCTCCGAGTAATAGTCCCTTCACTCCAAGTAGTGATCTCCCGGACTCTAGTGAGGCTCCACATGGTAAAATGAACAAGATTTCTTGAAGTCTTCGAGGCCGAAGATGATCTACGTCGAGGAGACACTAACTCAAGCTACCTCTTCACTAAGTGATGAACTAGTGAAGAAACAACCCAATCTAAATGGATAGTAGAGAAGAGGTTGATGAAGTTGGAATTTTGCTCAGTTTAGAAATAATTTTCTCACTAAATTTCTTCACATCCCAAAAAGCTAGAGAGCTTGAGGAAGAAGTTGAAGAAAAGCAACCATGGAATGAAGTGTAAGTCCATGCTACCCTTCCTCGGTGCTTACGGGGTTGCGGAAGTGGTGTAAAACGATTTTCAAGAGGGTGGTAACATAGACTACCAATACGGATCTTTGCTAAACAACTAACTAACAACATAACTTGAGTTTACCTACTCGGTTAGGGGGCTATACCTTTCTTGAACTCCTTCATCTTCAACTCCTCCCGGTGTACGGATTGGCCTCACCTCGTCGTCTCCTTGCGCCGAAGATGGATCCACCCGAAAGCTTCTACCTTTGGCTTCTTCTTCGACCTTTGAAAAAACTAGATCACTTGGCTTGCTAGGCCTTGTGAACTAGAATGAGTAGAGGAATGTTTTGGTGTCTTTTTATCTCTAAGGCAATGAGTCTCAACACATGAGAATGGTTTGCCTTGAGCTAGAGAGAGCAAGAGGAAGAGGGAGAGCTTGAGAATGAGAGAGCTCAAGAGAGAGAAAGCAAATGAAAGAATGAGCCACTCTTTTCTCATCCAACCTCACATAATCCAAAAGCCATCATAACAAAAATAGTAATAAAGTATTGTGTGATGGTTTAAGTCAAAATGGATATATCATTTCATGCACTCATTTTGCATAAATAAACAAGCTAGCAAAAGTCTTTGCCATGGAATGATAGCCATTGTCATGATGATGGTCAATTAGTCCAACCTAGTCAACCGGTCAACAAAGTCAACAAAGTCAACCCCTCAACAACCATGTCACTATAATACTTAATTGATATTAATGTTAATCATATATCATATTCTCATTAGGGTTAAGCAAAAGTCAACAGTCAACAACCCCAATGAGAATCCTCTGCCTCTCTGTCATCTGTGCATACACACCCGCATCCGCGTTCCGAAGAACACGAATACAAACGAGATAAAACCAATCCCAAAACGTACACTAGGATCTGGCTTAAACCAAAGCCCGCTAGTGTTAACTGTCCGGACACTGTACGTGCACAAGTGCACGGATGTGACCGAACCCTGTCGCAATACCATGCGACCTGTCGCAAAACCATGCGACTTCTACTCTTTTGCCTAAAAGCGAATAGCTTTCTGTGTGGGACTCTAAAAACTCGACACTACGCTGGCAGTGGGTTTAACCACAGACCGCAAGTGGTACTAGCTGTGCGTAACGGTCCCCAGGTAGATGCCGACAAGAAGACTGACGAGGTGAAAGCCATCTGAACTCCTACTGAGTCTGAATGTGACAATCTCTATACAGTCCGGTCTGTTCGTCTGATACATCGCATGGCGGGCCTAGGGGGCGGTAAACGTCAGTCCCCTAATAATGGTACAAGTCGTGTCGGAGTGAAGCCCAGAACACCCTGAGATAACACTGGAAACATACCAGTATATCTCGCTTGCCCTGGCCAGGGACTACTCGTGTAATGGCTCTCCTAGACACAGCGCGATGTCAACCCCCAATACCGGGAGAGACGAATCCTGTCTAACCGTCACTGCCTCCAAGTGCTTCGGGACTGCACCCAAAAACTACATGTTTGCACGACTCCTTTGAGCCGTGGTAGGGTGGTAATCAAAGTACAGTGGGAACACACTCGAGGCGAAGTGACAGTGTCAAGTCAGCGGACTAAGCTGTACTCATGTCACCTGGGAACTGATAACTGACGATAGGTATAGTACCAACCAACAGTTCCCGATGAGTCCTGTCCAGTGTACTCGTAACCCAACGAGCACCCGCATACTATCTCAAGTACGACGTACTGACGGCTGTGGGACAGACCGTCTCCCACACTAGGATGAGAAGCGTATACGCTAGTCTACTCCGGAGTATCGATGCCCTGTCTCGATAGTCCTGCGACTAGGGACCAGCATAAGGATGTGCTTATAGATTACCCAGCCCCCACTAGTGTGACTGCCATCACAACGCTGGTAATCAAGCAAAGATCTTAAGGGCTCCACTAATGTGTATAGGTGATATACTAAAATAAACACATGTACACATTGAAGTAGAAACAAACCAAGTAGCATACTACTATATTGAGCAAGATTGTCTATACAAGGTGAATATCCTAAGCTTCCATTAAGTAATATAAAAACTAGTATGATACAGTAATGGCCTCTAGGGCATATACACTAACAATCTCCCACTTGCACTAAGGCCATGTACTGGCGTATCGAAGACCTATCATCTCGATCAGCCGCTCGAACTGAGTCTAGGGTAAGGCCTTTGTGAGTGAATCAGCAGTGTTATCTTCCGTAGAAACTCTCCGAACCTCGATCTCCTGGCGGCCCACGATCTCCCTGATCAGGTGATACCGCTTCAAGATGTGTCTGGACTTCTGATGGGACCTGGGTTCCTTCGCTAAAGCTATAGCACCGTTGTTGTCGCAATACAGCGGTATTGGATCAACAATGGATGGAACCACCTGAAGTTCAGTTAAGAACTTCTTTATCCAGACGGCTTCTTTTGCGGCATCTGCAGCAGCGATATATTCCGCTTCCATCGTCGAGTCAGCAACTGTTTCCTGTTTGGAACTCTTCCAACACACCGCCCCTCTATTGAGGGTAAAGACATAACCCGACATGGACTTGGAATCATCCTTGTCACTCTGGAAGCTGGAGTCAGCAAAGGCCTCGATCTAGAGGTCTTTTCCGTCATACACCAAGAACATCTCCTTAGTCCTTCTCAGGTACTTGAGAATGTTCTTTACCGCTATCCAGTGTTTCTCCGCAGGGTTTGACTGATACCGGCTTACCACACTCAGTGCATAAGCTACATCTGGTCTGGTACACAACATCGCATACATTATAGAGCCTACCACAGAAGCGTATAATAGACATGCGATCCCTTTCCAAATCAGTCTTGGGAGACATCTCTTTGGAAAGGGTGATCCCGTGGCAAGCCGGTAGATTACCGCGCTTGGAATCTTCCATACTGAATCTTTTCAGTATGGTGTCGATGTACCTGGACTGTAAAAGTGTAGGGTTCCTAGGCACCCTAGTGAGGTCTCCCAAGCCATCAACCATGGCAATTTCAAAAAATATGGTGCCTACAAACCCTAGTGTACGGATCGTTTGCTAGATATCTAGGCGAAACAAAAACAATCTAACAACTTAGCTAAAGAGAATACGGAATTACAACCTTTGTAGATCCGTTTGCTCCACCTCCATAGCTCCGCAACGTAGTCGTCTCCGCTGTCCAAAATGAATCCGGAACTCAAGTATCGGTATCATCGAAGAATGGGCGAGCTTGATCGTCGGTTCAATGCCGAAGATGATCTACGTCGAGATATCGCAAGAACAAGCTCCAACTTCACCAAGTCGGAAAAACTTGTGAAGGAAACACCCTATACTATTTGGCAATAGATAGAGGATGAAGAAATAGGAAGTGGGTAAACTTTAGTTTTGGATTTCTCACACTTTTCCATTACTTGCCATTGGAGTAGCAAGCTATATCTATGGAAGAAGAAGATGAAGAAGAAGAAGATATGATAACTCCTTAATTAAAATAGAAAAGATAATACCAATACTTATCATATCTTTGACCATGGTTTAGTGTAGAGACTTAACCTAGGTTAGATAGTGGTTAGGGTTAGATAAAAGTCAAGAATGGTGGACTAAGTTCAAAGCTTCAAGAAGCTTTCAAGTAAAAGACAAAACTAGCAACCATTCTTATCACTTTATCTTTTCTTTTTCCAAAATAAATAAAAGGAATAAATAAATGATTAAGTAAATGAAAAAGAAACCCTAATCACTAATTAACCATGGTTTAACACTTTACACAAAACCAAGCTAGAATGTATCATCAAACATGATACAATCATGTGCACAAAACTATATCGAATATACAATGTGCACATCCGTGTGAGAAAATCCATTTAAAGTGAACCGACACTAGTTAATGCAAAGCAATATATCAAATATATATAATTATGTATTAAATCATTAAATCAACACTTGATTTAACGATCCGGTCATATCGCATATAACCGGCTAGTATCCAATGTGTCGGCTTATCGAATCAATCCTTGATTCGATAACTAGGTTATATCACATATAACCATTCGATACATTGATCGCGAGAATCAAATACGGTATCACATACACGCATTATTCTCGGTCCCGTACATATCTCATATGCACTCCTATTTCGTTTCGCTTGAACCAGGAAACCTCTGTGTAGGACTCTAAAGACTCGTCAATACGCCGGTAGCAGGTGACGATCATATCATGCACCCACAAGCCGCAAGCGGTCTGCCAAACGTAACGGCCACCCGGGTATTGAGCGATCAGAAGATCGACGAGCAAGCCCGCTCACACTCCTGCGAATCCGACTAGTAACACTACCATATAGTCCGGTCTGTTCGTCTGATATGTCGCATATCTCGCCTAGGGGTGGTAAACGTCAGACCCCAATAGCTCAATAAGTCATGCCGACTTGAGGTCCATAACATTCGTGAAACTACTGATAACACTTACCAGTATATCACTGCAACCCTGGCCAGGGATTTCCTGTTATGGCCAGTCGAGCATAGCACAACATCAACCCCCAATACCGGGAGAGACGAATCCCCTCCTATCGCTCATTGCCTCCATGTGAATCGGGACCGTACCCAAAAACCACCTGTTTGCACAACTCAGTAGAGCCGTGGTAGGGTGGAAATCAAAGCACAGTGGGAGACACACAAGACTCTATGACGATCTCGGGTCTACAGACTAAGCTGTACCAGTGTCACCAGAGAACTGCCATCTGACGTGAGGTATAATACCATCTGGGAGTTCTCGGCGAGTCCGTCCAGTGTACCCAGTCTCTACTGAGCACCCGTATATCATCTCTGATGTCAAACACCGATGGACATGGGATCATCCATCGCCCATCTATATGGGTCGAGAAGGTACACGCTAGTCTACTCTGGTATATCGATGCCCCGTCTCGATACACCCACGACTAGGGACTTTGAAGGATGTACTTATGGACTACCATGTCCCCACTAGTATGATCCGCATCATAGTCCAGGTAGTCAAGCACAGATTCTAAGGGCTTTACCAACATGTAACAGAGAGACAAACAGCATACACGTTAAGGTAAAGGGTAACCAGATAGCATACTATCATGTCGAGCAAGAAAGTCCTTCCTATATATGTCCCAGCATCCACTACAATATACATCCCATGTACAGTAATGGCCTCTAGGGCATACATATAACTAACAATCTCCCACTTGCACTAGGGCCATCTGTAGCAGTGGTTGCAGTATCACATACTCAACCATCCCTTAAAAGTCTCTCTTTGGGAAAAGGGCCTTCGTGAGTGGATCCGCCGTGTTGTCCTCTGAGTCTACTCTCCTAACCTTGATCACCCTGGAGATCAACTATCTCCATGATCAGGTCATGCTGCCTCAGAATATGTCTGGGTCACTGATGGGACCAGGGTTCCAGGGTCGAAACCACGCTTCCATTGTCATACAATGGCAGGAACCTAGTTCATCTCATGAACCATTATACATCCAAACATCTTCTTTAGTAGCATCATAAGTAGCGATGTATCCAGCCTTTATCGTCTAGATTTGCCACGGTATCTAGCTTGGAACTCTTCCAACATACCGTCCCTTTACTGAGGGTAAAGACAATGCCCTTGACTGACATTCAGTCATCTTTATCACCCTGGAACACTTCCAGTGATTCTCCCCAGGATCGATTGATACAGTCTCACTATACCTAGTGAGAACCCTAATATCCCTTTAGATCTATCTCATAGGTCCAAAACTCAGGATTTAGGAGGTATCACTCTGATCCTACACGGAGAATCTTTGTGATAAACGGAGATTGATCGATCGTAGCATAAGAAACTCCTTTCTTATCAAGAGTATGTCATCCACGTACTCTACGAGGATCACCACCATACTCCCTACTACCTTTTTGTTTATACAAGGTTCATCTACCATTTTGATGATGTCAACTTCCTTGACAAACACATCAAAACAGACGTTCCAACTCCGCGATGCCTGCTTTATCCTATAAAGCATCTTGTTCACGTTTCCGCTGCTCCCACTGTCTACGAGGCCATCTGGCTGTGTACTTATAGACACTCTCTTCCAAAACTCATTTTAGAAGAGCTGTCATGACACCCAACCACCAGATATCATAGTCATGGTATGTAGCCGTGGCAAGTAGGATCTGGATGGACTTAAGCATAGCTACTTGAAAAAGGTTTCATTATTATCCACGCCTGGTCAATGACGAAAACCATTAACAAGTCTAGCTTTGAAAGTCTCAACCTTTCCATGTACACCAAGTAATCTTCTCAAGATATACTTGCTCCTGATGGGGATTTAACCCATCAGATATTGCAACCAAAGTCCATACTTTGTTGGTGTATAAGGATTCCATCTCAGATCACTAAGCATCCAGCCATTCTTACAGAGTCCCACTCCTGATGGCCTGCTCGAAGCTAGTTGGGTCATCATCTCATGATGCAATCCTCGCTCCCACTGTTTTAGAGAAACCAGAGTATCTCTCAGGTGGGTGAGGAACCCTACTAGATCGGCGGAGAGGCTGAGGTTCGTTGGTTTCTACTGAATCCTTTGGTTTTACCAAATCAGCTGCTGTCATTTGTATAGCTGGAACCTTTCCAGTTGTACATTACAGACCTTGCCTCGAGCTTGTCCGGATTTCGCTTTTAGACATAGGCCGGACAACCCCAAATCTTAACTAACTTAAGATATGGGCTCTTCCCTTTCCATATCACATATGAAGCGGTAGGCAACTGATTTGATTGGAACCCTATTCAATAGGTATGCAGCTTCTCAAGTGCATAACTCCCAAAAGGAAATAGGTAACTCAGTATTACTCATCATAGAGCACACCTTATCTCATAGGGTGTGATCTGCTCCGCCCCGATATACCATCGTGCTATGGTGTATACGGAGGAGTAATGCTGAGAGAGAATCTCATTCTCCTTTAGAATAGTCCAATGTTTCCGTGCTCAAGCATTCTCCTCCTTGATCTCATCAAAGGACATAATACTTTTACCCGTATATTGGTTCTCTACTTCTCGCTTATATTCTGTGAATATCTCAAAAGGTTCGGACTTGTGTTTCAACAGGAACATAGGTCTGAATCTAAAGAGATCATCAGAGAACGTAATGAAGTACAAAGAACCGGTCTTGGTATGTGTAGACAGGGGACCTACATACATCAACATGTATCATCCCAAGAGTTCAGTAACTCTTTCTCTGTTTCCAGCAAACGGAGCTATGGTCATCTTATCTTTGTGACATGACTGGCGAGTTTCACAAGATGTAAATTCAAACTGATTTAAATATGCATCTTTATGTAACTCTAGCTAGTCGGGTCGCATTGATCTGACCTAGTCTACAATACCTCAAGAAGGATTCGTTCATTTTTGAACTCTTCCTCTTGTGTGTGTTCCGTATATTAAGAACTGTAGTTTGATTTAGAACATTAATGCTTTTAGATAACGTGCCTGAACCGATCAACTTTTGATATAGGAAATGTTCAAAACATTATCCAACAATACAAAATTTTATCATTTCTTTACTAATAAAGAGACTGATATGATTTTGTATATCAGGTTCGGTATCTAATAACATTCGTTCAGAATCAATGTATTACAATACAGGGTGACAGTGACCAACAGACTTGGCTGCAACACTTGCCCCGTTTTCTGTCTCATGAAACTTATCACCCGTTCTCAGTTTTTCTACCCTGTTGTAGCCCTATGTAACATCTTACATATCTGGGATCCTGATCCGGTATCATATACCAAGGATACTGAGAAACAGTTCTGTATAATGAACACACCCGAAGATGATGCATCAGCATGCACTCTCTTCGTTTGGGCGGCACGGGAAATCTGGTATTCCCCAAATTCCTGCTCTGTCTTATAACAATTATAAGTTGGAGCGGGACCAACGTTCCCCAGCTCAGTATAACAAGCGGGTTCGGTCAATAATCCGTATTATTATCTTGATTAAGGCGTGATATGGTCGCTACCAGGAGAGAGAGAGAAGAAAACACTCTGCGTGCGCTCTTGCAAGATCAGATTGGTTATATATTTTATCTAATCAGGATGGCTCCCACTGCTTTTTATCAAATCTTCCTTCAAACCCTAAAAGGAAAGACTAGCCGGGATTAATTACACTCTACAAGTTCGCCAATCTTTCAGCCAGGCCAGTGTCGGTACTTTGAGGGAGGTCCCCCGTGCTTTCGCACGAACCTAATTAATGTAAACCTCGTTTTCCCAGAGGCGTAACCCCGTTGACACCTTTCTAGACACCTACTTGATCGGCTAATTGCAAAGTGCAAAACTCTCCCAGGAGTAACTCTTACTCGCAGCGGGTATCGGGATCCAACTATCACATAGAAGGTATGCAATCTCATTGCAAGTTTCAACACTTGAAACTCCCGATAAAGGTTTTTACCCCTAGCACCTATGACCTTAACTATGGTCAACAAATCATAAGTACTAGTCAAGTTCTACCCGTCATTTCGTGATTAATTAGACCCACCCACATGACCCTTAACTAAGGTCAACAAAGTCACGCGACTGTCCTAACTAATCGCATCATATGCGGTGTAGGAAGACATCACTTAGCTACCGTACACTGTGCCTTGACTATGGTCAACAAACACAGCACGAATACTAAGTACTCTACTTCCTAAAATGACGGAGGGTTGCGAATGGTTTTTGTGAAAACCTTTAACGCTTTGAACTTGATCTCGTTGCGGAATCAAACGGTTTTTAAATGGAATGCTTTTCGAAGCTTTTCTAGTTTTGCTAAAGGGGTCACTCCCGGTGAAGGGATCGTCGGCCCTTTCCTCGTCGAATGAGGTGCGGGATATATCATATATATCACTGTGCAAAGCGAAAACTATAGAAGCGATCAAATGACAAACCGAGGGTTGTAGCATCTGCCAGTTATTGCTAAAGGAGTCACTCCCGGTGAAGGGATCTCGGTCCTTTCCTTATCGAATAAGGTGCAGGATGTTCTACAAGGAACACCACGATGCAAAGCAAGAACTGTAGCTACCTGTTTTTATTTTGAAATTCGATTCCACAACATCAATTAGGTTTATTTTCTTTCATTAATCTCATTAATGAATATCCCATCATTTAAGTCCACCTAACCATCACAGATAAATATAACGTACGCTTATGCCATCCGCGTTCGCCTCGATGTCCCGTCTGCACCGTTAGGTTAGGTAACTAACGCCAGAGCGAGGCAGGGCTAGCGCGGGTGTAAAACATAAGCAACGTCTATATAATATATCATATATACTATATATAATACCTGTCACAGAACATCGCATGATCTCAGATAAAACACAGCAGAAGAAACATATGAAATATTGGATATACTAGGACGTCCGTGTTTTCAATACGAGCCAGTATAAAACACGGATTCCACGGTCGCGATGAATAGCCAATCCCACACCCCTAGACCCCTACGAGAGCGGCAAGCAACCCTACCAATTCTAGGGTTAGGAGACCCGGACTCGACTCCTCGAGTTGGTCTCCCACTGGACCCCAGAACCCGGTTACTTGTGCTCCCCTCCTTGGGTCTATCCTAGTGCAGAAAAATAAATAATATACAAACGGTGACTACTTCCGCAACCTGGAAGTGCCCCAATAAAAGAATATTACATACAAGTTTTTACATGAATGAAAATGAAAAATACTCATCTCACATAAAAACCCCCGGCTATTCAACACGACGATCCAATATAACATATCCAGCAACACATAACATCACATATCATCAACGTAAGTAAATATGTCCATCCCAATTGTCGTTGACATATAGCAACGAAACCGGCGATATCACATATTACACTTACGGTCACAGAAAAGAAAGTGTAAAACTACAATAGTTGGAATCCGCAACCTGTATAGACATCGCATGCCTAATAATTATAAACCCCGCATTTTAGTCTCAAAATTGAAAACTCTTTTCAATATCAAGTCGGGCAATTCAACAAGATTCCCGACATTCTGATCGAATGCTCGTCGCAAACTTCAGTAGACGGCCGCACCCCCGATACCGTCGACGAAGTGCACCAAGGCGGAACACCGCTGCCGCGAGCACCCGAACGGATGCTTTCGGCGATGGGGTTCTCCTACAGTCACTTGGTCGGGGCTATGGAGTGAGGCTGTCTATTAAGTTTACCGGCGAATATCCGCGTACGCTACGTGATTGCGACGGACTTTTGATCACATCAAAAATCCGTGGCAACCGATCAAGTGAGACTAAATTGCTACGTTTATAACATTCATTCAGTTATCATATAACTTATTGTGAATTCCAATTATTGTATCCCATTCCAGATAAATAGAAAATGTTAAACTTTCCGATCGAACATTCTAACACCCAAGTTTTCCCGATACAGATCAACACATGAAACAAGTATAACAACATTCCATTCGTGCCTCAGTACCAACGGTCCAGCCGTAGAAGGGTCAAGCCAACGCCTCACATGTGGCACGCCGTACTGCCCCAAACCCGAAGGTTCAAAGGGCAGTTCAAGACGGTCACATAATCGAGTTAAGGTTTGTTGTCTTCTAGAGGGTCCATTGAGTTACTTGCACTACTTAGAACGTCGTTAAACTACGGAAAAATCCAACACTTGGAAATTTCCCGACAGGGGAAAAATCGGGTATTTATATCCGGTCGAACTTTTTAACATATTCTAAAATTTATCCGGAAAACACATGGACAGAATTAGACTTTCCGATCGAAATATTGATTCCCAAAACAACTCAGAACAACTCAACTCTTGAGTTCAGTTTAAATATTCCAGGAAAACCAGCACTGGATTATGGGAATTACTGTGAAAAATGACACGTGTCGGCTTCTGATTGGCGGCGCTTCCGCCGCACAAACCCCCTTTGTGCGGCCCTTCCGCCGCGCTTTGGTGGAATTAGGGTACCAAATTTCACAGTAATTCTTAAAAAAGCCTGCTTGTTTTTCTGGATATTTTTAATCATGAAAAATCCACATTTTTAAAATCGGGACAGAGAGCATTTTTGCTTTGGGTTTTCGGGTTCGATCGGGTTTCTAATTCCGTCCGGGCTTCGCCTAACGCTCTAGCTAGGCTCTGATACCACTGTAGGGTTCCTAGGCACCCTAGTGAGGTCTCCCAAGCCATCAACCATGGCAATTTCAAAAAATATGGTGCCTACAAACCCTAGTGTACGGATCGTTTGCTAGATATCTAGGCGAAACAAAAACAATCTAACAACTTAGCTAAAGAGAATACGGAATTACAACCTTTGTAGATCCGTTTGCTCCACCTCCATAGCTCCGCAACGTAGTCGTCTCCGCTGTCCAAAATGAATCCGGAACTCAAGTATCGGTATCATCGAAGAATGGGCGAGCTTGATCGTCGGTTCAATGCCGAAGATGATCTACGTCGAGATATCGCAAGAACAAGCTCCAACTTCACCAAGTCGGAAAAACTTGTGAAGGAAACACCCTATACTATTTGGCAATAGATAGAGGATGAAGAAATAGGAAGTGGGTAAACTTTAGTTTTGGATTTCTCACACTTTTCCATTACTTGCCATTGGAGTAGCAAGCTATATCTATGGAAGAAGAAGATGAAGAAGAAGAAGATATGATAACTCCTTAATTAAAATAGAAAAGATAATACCAATACTTATCATATCTTTGACCATGGTTTAGTGTAGAGACTTAACCTAGGTTAGATAGTGGTTAGGGTTAGATAAAAGTCAAGAATGGTGGACTAAGTTCAAAGCTTCAAGAAGCTTTCAAGTAAAAGACAAAACTAGCAACCATTCTTATCACTTTATCTTTTCTTTTTCCAAAATAAATAAAAGGAATAAATAAATGATTAAGTAAATGAAAAAGAAACCCTAATCACTAATTAACCATGGTTTAACACTTTACACAAAACCAAGCTAGAATGTATCATCAAACATGATACAATCATGTGCACAAAACTATATCGAATATACAATGTGCACATCCGTGTGAGAAAATCCATTTAAAGTGAACCGACACTAGTTAATGCAAAGCAATATATCAAATATATATAATTATGTATTAAATCATTAAATCAACACTTGATTTAACGATCCGGTCATATCGCATATAACCGGCTAGTATCCAATGTGTCGGCTTATCGAATCAATCCTTGATTCGATAACTAGGTTATATCACATATAACCATTCGATACATTGATCGCGAGAATCAAATACGGTATCACATACACGCATTATTCTCGGTCCCGTACATATCTCATATGCACTCCTATTTCGTTTCGCTTGAACCAGGAAACCTCTGTGTAGGACTCTAAAGACTCGTCAATACGCCGGTAGCAGGTGACGATCATATCATGCACCCACAAGCCGCAAGCGGTCTGCCAAACGTAACGGCCACCCGGGTATTGAGCGATCAGAAGATCGACGAGCAAGCCCGCTCACACTCCTGCGAATCCGACTAGTAACACTACCATATAGTCCGGTCTGTTCGTCTGATATGTCGCATATCTCGCCTAGGGGTGGTAAACGTCAGACCCCAATAGCTCAATAAGTCATGCCGACTTGAGGTCCATAACATTCGTGAAACTACTGATAACACTTACCAGTATATCACTGCAACCCTGGCCAGGGATTTCCTGTTATGGCCAGTCGAGCATAGCACAACATCAACCCCCAATACCGGGAGAGACGAATCCCCTCCTATCGCTCATTGCCTCCATGTGAATCGGGACCGTACCCAAAAACCACCTGTTTGCACAACTCAGTAGAGCCGTGGTAGGGTGGAAATCAAAGCACAGTGGGAGACACACAAGACTCTATGACGATCTCGGGTCTACAGACTAAGCTGTACCAGTGTCACCAGAGAACTGCCATCTGACGTGAGGTATAATACCATCTGGGAGTTCTCGGCGAGTCCGTCCAGTGTACCCAGTCTCTACTGAGCACCCGTATATCATCTCTGATGTCAAACACCGATGGACATGGGATCATCCATCGCCCATCTATATGGGTCGAGAAGGTACACGCTAGTCTACTCTGGTATATCGATGCCCCGTCTCGATACACCCACGACTAGGGACTTTGAAGGATGTACTTATGGACTACCATGTCCCCACTAGTATGATCCGCATCATAGTCCAGGTAGTCAAGCACAGATTCTAAGGGCTTTACCAACATGTAACAGAGAGACAAACAGCATACACGTTAAGGTAAAGGGTAACCAGATAGCATACTATCATGTCGAGCAAGAAAGTCCTTCCTATATATGTCCCAGCATCCACTACAATATACATCCCATGTACAGTAATGGCCTCTAGGGCATACATATAACTAACAAAAAGTCCCAGTATCCTCTTGGATCTGTCACGATAGATCCGGATCCCCAGAATATATGAGGCATCACCCAGGTCTTTCATGGAGAACCTGTGTGACAAGAACCCTTTGACAGATTGTAGCATAGGAATGTCATTTCCTATTAAGAGAATGTCATCCACGTATAAAACGAGGAATACTATAGTTCTCGCTACAATTCTACTATAGATGCATGGTTCATCTGGATTTTTGATAAAGCCAAATTCTTTGACCGTCTCATCAAAACAGATGTTCCAACTCCGCGATACGTGCTTTAGTCCGTAGATGGACTTAAGCAACTTGCACACCTTTCCGCTGCTCCCACTCTAAATGAAACTCTCTGGCTGGTCCATATAGACACACTCCTCTAAATTTCCATTTAGAAAAGCGGTCTTTACGTCCATCTGCCAAATCTCATAATCGTGGAAGGCATCAATGGCAAGAAGGATCCGAATGGATTTCAGCATAGCTACTGGAGAAAAGGTCTCGTCATAGTCCAAACCAGGTCTTTGACGAAAACCCTTTGCAACCAGTCTAGCTTTATAGGTCTCTACCTGTCCATCTACATCAATCTTCCTTTTGAAGATCCACTTGCATCCTACGAGTTTTACCCCATCTGTAGCAACGTCCAATGTCCATACTTTGTTGGTGTACATGGACTCCAATTCGGTCCGTATTGCATCCAGCCATTTTACCGAGTCAACGCTCTGAATGGCCTGCTGGAAGCTAGTCGGCTCATCATAATCAATGATACAATCCTCTCTATCCCCATCTATGAGAAAACCGTAGTATCTCTCGGGCGGATGAGACTGCCTACTACTCCTGCGGAGCGGCGTGGGAATGTCATGATCTTTCGAACCCTCTTGTTCTACTAAGCTTTCAGTAATAGCTCGTGGCTTTGGAATTTCTTCCAGTTCTATTGCGCTCCCACTTATCCGATTCTCTAAAAACTGAGTTTCCAAGAAGTGGGCATGCCGAGAAACAAAAACCCTTTGTTCCTCCTCGCAATAGAAGAAATATCCCTTGGAGTTCTTTGGATATCCCACAAACTTGCACTGTACTGAGCGTGCCTCGAGCTTGTCCGCATGCTGCTTTTTGACGAAAGCTGGACTTCCTCATGTCTTAATGTGATTAAGATAGGGTCTCTTCCCACACCACATCTGATATGGTGTAGTAGGCACAGTCTTAGTTAGAACCCGGTTCAAAAGGTATGCAGCTGATTCTAGTGCATATCCCCAGAATGATCGCGGTAACTCAGCGTTACTAATCATGGACCGTACCATATCCAATAGGGTTCGGTTCCGTCTCTCCGATACACCGTTATGTTGCGGAGTATATGGAGGAGTAAGCTGAGAGAGAATTCCATTCTCTTTTAAATAGTCCAGGAACTCGGCACTCAAGTACTCACCACCTCGATCCGATCTTAATGTCTTGATACTTTTGCCGGTTTGTTTTTCTACTTCATTGTTATATTCCAGGAATTTTCCAAAGGCTTCGGACTTATGTTTCATTAAGAAGACATAACCGTACCTTGAAAAGTCATCCGTAAAAGTAATGAAGTAAGAATAACCGCTTCGCGCATGTGTAGACATTGGACCGCACACGTCGCTGTGTACGAGTCCCAAGAGCTCGTTCGCTCTTACTCTGTGTCCAGTGAACGGAGTCTTTGTCATCTTTCCTTTGAGACAGGATTGACAAGTGGCATACGATTGATATTTGAACGGATTCAAATATCCTTCTGTATGTAACTTCGTCAACCTTATTTCATTGATGTGACCCAGTCTACAATGCCATAAGAAAGTCTGATTTATTTCCGGAGACTTTCTTTTGTGTGTATTCTGGACATTGAAAATCTGTGGTTGGTTTAATACGTATATACCATTGCTTAATGTACCTGACCCAATCAGAACATGATTAAGGTGAATGTTTACAACATTACTTACAAATGCAAATTCAAAACCTTCTTTAGAAATCAAAGATACAGAAATGATATTACAAGTTGCGTTGGGTACAAAAAAGTAATTACGTAAAACCAAAACATGTCCATCTGACATTCCCAGGTGATAGTCCCCCACGGCCTTAGCATCCATGCTAGCTCCGTTTGCAACTTTGAGGGTCATGTCACCTGCCTTCAAAACCCTACGGTTTCTCAACGCCTGCAAAGAATTACAGATATGAGATCCTGATCCGGTATCCAATACCCAGGAAGTAGAGTTTATTGATAGACGGTTTTCAATAACATACACACCTGAAGCTGAAGCCGCAACTTGCTTCAGTTCCTGTGTTCTGGCTTTCCAAGCCCTGCAATCTTTCTTCCAGTGACCACTCTTATGACAGAAAAAGCACTCTTCATTCCCTATAAGCTTCCCCGCTATCTTTGTTGCTTTTGCTTTTCCCTTCATATCCACTTTACTAACACCGCCCCTTGGTTTGGTGGAGGCTTTCTTCTTCTTTCCCTTGGCTTTGGCCTTGGACCTAGAAGATGAAGATCCTCCTACAAACAAAGTGGATGTTTCCCTACCTTTCTGTACGGTGCCCTCTGCACTCCTCAGCATGTTGAGGAGCTCTGAAAGTTCAACTTCTTTTTCTTGTAAGTTGAAGTTCAGGATAAACAGGGCGTAAGTGGAAGGAAGGGACTGGAGAATCAAGTCCATATAGAGCTCGTTCTTTAACGTGGTCCCAAGTTCCGCGAGCTCCTCAATGAAGCCAATCGACTTAAGCACGTGTTCCGCTACCGATGGTCCGATGGCCAACCTTGCCGAAAATAGCTTCTTTGACACTTCGTATCTTGCGATACGACATTGCTCTCCATACAGTTCTTTTGTATGGAGAAATATGGATTCGAGGTCCATATTCTCGTGCCTCCTCTGATGTTCGTTGTCCATAGAGGCAAGCACGAGGCACTTGGCCTTCGCGCTATCGATCTCCCAAGTCTTACGGATTTCTTTATCCGCGACGCTAGAGGTGGGACCTGGGACAGGGGGAGCTTTGGTGGTAAGGAGATACCCCAACTTGTCATAAGTGATTGCCATTTTGACATTCCTGAGCCAATCTTTGTAGTTTGGCCCTGTCAGTATGTTTTTATCTAGTAATAACTTAAGTCCGGTCATGATGATTGGTCGCTGCAATTAGGAGAGAGAGAAGAAACACTTTAGCTTGATGCTCTTGCAAGTTTAGAGTGGTTTTTAATTTGTCTAAACAGGATGGCTCCCACTGTCTCTCGAATCCCTCCTCAAACCAAAAAGGAAGAATTAGTCAGGATCAATCTCACCGTACAATACTTGCTTAACCGTTCGGCCAGGCTGGTGTCGGTACTTCGAGGGAGGTTTTCCAACGCTTTCGCGAAGTTCCTTAATTTAAGAACCTCTTTTCACTGGGAGCGTAGCCCCGCTAACACCTTTCTAGATACCTACTTGGTTTATAGCATTGATCGTTAAGTGAGAAATTTCCCGAGGAGTAGCATATACTCACAGTAGGATCGGGATCCAAATATCATCGCGTGACGAAACTGAAGAAATCCTACCATAATCATCACACTCCAAATGGTATGCAACACTAGCAAGTTTCAGTTATTTTGAAACTCCCGATGTGGATTTTTGCCCCATGCTCTTATGAGCTTGACTTTGGCCAAAATATCATAAGTCGCATGTCAAGTTCTACCCGTCATTCTCCAGGTTAATTTAAGCCCATCCGCACATAGCCTTGACTTTGGCCAAAATGGTAGAACGACTGTCCCAAACCAACACATCTATCTATGCTGCACATGAATACCCAATAGCTACCAATCACTATGCCTTGACTTTGGCCAACATACATAGCTTGAATACTATTGACCATCCATGTGAAACGACGGAGGGCTGCGAATGGTTTTGGTGAAACCGTGAACGTAGTGAACTTGATATAATCGATGGAACGAGATAGCTTTTAAAAGGAGTGGCTTAAGCTCCTTGTTTAAAAGTTATTTTGAAAAGAAACCGAGTAGTTTTGAAATTGTTCCAACAACTTTTACTTGGTTTATTTTTCTTGCATTTGATCTTTTAATGCGTATTTTTCTTGCATTAGTTCTTTTAATGCGTCCCATTATTTAATCCTACCATTGCAGAAAACAACCAAAATATGACGTACGCTTATGCCATTCGCATTCGCCACGGGGACCCGTCATTACCCGTTAGGTTACTTAACTAACGACAGAGCGGGGCTGGGCTAAAGCGGCTGCAAAACATAAGCAACGCCTAAATAATATCATATATAGATATATTGCAATGATAGCCATTTCAGATCACAGATGAACACATTGGATATACTAGGAATCCGCAAAGCGGATTACACGGTCGCGATGAATAGCCAATACACCACCCTAGACCCCTACGGGTGCGGCAAACTACCCGCCAAATATCTGAAGTGGAGCAACCTCCCTCAACGACGTGAGTAGACCACTCGGCACTTTGAGATACCCGGTAGTTTGTGCACCTGTCACGACCCGAAAGAGCACGTTACTGGCCCTTGAACCATATGAAGTCTATAGGACCCCATCTGATCCAAGTAAGCCAAAAGCCCAGCATCTAAAACCATTTAAAGAGTAAATAAGGAAAACTGGTTTTGAAAAGTAAAGAAATCACGTTTCGAAGAATCAAGTTTTTAAATAACTAAGCCGAATATGCATTTTTAAAATGTGTAATCTTTCCTGAAAATTTCGGCAGAGTTTCCTTTGTAAAAACTGGCCCCGAACGGGGTACAACAAGAATAATATATATGAAATGATAAAAGGCATCCTCAAGCGGGAGCTAGCTCTTCGTCAATCAACGGTCACAACCACGCAAGCAATAATAATATACAACGCCAAAGGGAGAGGCTCAAAACCCAAAAAGAAACTCAAAACAGCCAGAAAACCGTAATACTACAAGCGCGACTCTAAGGTCGAAACAATACAACACTGTTTTCTAAGTCTGAAACAATATACAAGTTTTGGGTTGATGGAATGACTAGATACAATAATAATACATGAACAATGGCGGTTCTGATACAAAAGAACCCACCTACCAACGCAAGTCACCCATATGGAAGCAGTGTGCCAGAAATGCCGCTATGAAATCTGTACGGCAAAAACCTGCAAGGACTGTGGCACAACGGGGATGAGTTGCCAACTCGTGAATAGAAAATATCTACAAGCAGAGATCGAATGCATGACCCATCCTAGGTCAATACGATCAGATATATAAACCTCAATATGAATAAGACTGAAACATGCTAAACTGGCAATGTAATCCCTATACATGAGTGCAGTGTCAAGTACTCGTGCCAGTGCCTCAGGTAATAGCATATCATAAATGTGAGGTACAATCAATGAAATCAATCTGCATGTACGTGGATCCCGTCCACTCGTCACCCAATGACAATAACCATCATGCATGTAAATATCATCAGCATATGCATGGAAATATGAGGATATAAACCACCTGTGTCCCTCGCGACACATCAAAATCATGGAACCGGAGTGCCCAGCATCGGCACTCGAAAACATCATGAAAACTGTGCCCAGCATCGTCACGTAAATCCTCATATATTGGGCTCCGTCAGTCCGGATCGGCACACAGGCTCTGTCTGCGGTATCGGCCCTCGGCCCCGGCAGTACGCCTAAATCCATCTATCGACTCTGGTCGGTATCCTCCGGATAACCGCCAGGTCCAACAAAATCACCGGTAGGTACTCGCCACCCTGCCAGGCTCATCGTCTACTCCAAGAAAAACATTTCTTGCCCCGGGAAACCGTACCGGGTCCACCATGTACCCGCAATCGGCCTCATCCGCCTCCTTGAATCGGGTTTCACATGTCGCTCTCAGCACCGAGAAAACACATGGTGGACGCACTGAAATATCATATCAAGGGTAACCGGGTTTTCAAAACAATTACATATCCTCTTTGAAAACACCCACGGTTCCCAAAAACCAGAAGTATCATGGAAACAACATATCTCAATGCGTATAATCAGAAAGCAACATGTATGCGACATATAGCAGAAAAGTAAAAACATCAATATGTCATGCAAGGGTCAAATCCTGAATGCAACAGTACTACAGTGTAGTGACATGGCAATTATCGATGATGAAGTGTGTGAGCCGGCAACAGTGTACGTGGAACATATGCATCATCGATAATGGTGCTAGTATCCTAGCAGCATGACTGAAATATATCAACAATACAAGCGATGCAATGCAAACAGCAAGAATGTACGGAATCGAGTAGTCAACGCAACAGTAAAGAACCTGCCTCAATAGCTATATCATGCAACCTTGCCTTTTGAAATAAGACGAATCAGGGCTTTTGGTAAAATAAGGGCTACGGTGTTTTAAGAAAAGATGCGCCTTTTTAAATATCCGTATAAACCCTTTTTGCCTATCTTTAAAATATCCCCGATTCGTTAGTTTTGAAATAGGTATGACTCGGGTCTAGTCTAACGCCTACTATGCGAACTACGAACCAATAGTCAAGTCAAAAGAGAGGGGTATGGAAACCACCTAAATCTGAGTCGATATCACACTATCTCATCACATGACAGGTATCACTACCAACATATCACATCTCCAATACGAACTCTGTCATGTCGCCAAATCTCACGGCCTCAATCGAATCTCATCGACTCATCTCAATCCCACGTAACATCCTCAAAACCCGTATATAAACACATAGTCCCATAACCATGTGTAGATATACACCATCATATGCGCACAGATATATGAAAGAATGTATGCAAGTATGTGTGTATGTGTGAGTATGGGTGCAACCACTACTCTAGGCTTTCGCACTACTCAACCAATACATCCTTATCACCAATAATCCATTATTACCATCAATAATCCTAAACAACACATAATTAATATATGCGTGTATACGTATTCGTATACATCACCACGGACTGCGGGGGTGCTATACGCCATCCACCCGACTTCTCCCCGTAGATATAATCTACTCACCTTGCTTCTCATGTGTCGGTGCCGATGTCGCCATCTTCATCTTCTTTGCCTCAACATCTCATAGGGTACCTACAAGTATATCACAATGCTAAAGCACATGAAAATCACATCGGAAACTAAAATAGCACATGCTACCTGCATAGGTAAAAACCTATCGACTCGCATGTAAACACAATCAATATCCACTTGTCGTTGACGTCCAAACGCCACCCGACAGCAATGAATCACAAAATACCAAAATCCATGCTAAATCAAGTCGTAAACCATGCACCAACATAGGAAAATCAACCCAGATTTTACCCTAGATGGAATCTGTCAAAACTAGACATGCCCAGGGTCAAGACTAGAGGAAATGGGGCCATGCACGCAAAACGAGACAAATCCACCCTGCTCTGGACGTAAATTGCGGCCAGAAAGGAAGAATTGGCGGCCTCGAAAAGGAGTTGGGGGATAGTGTTTGGGGTGATGGTTCTCTGGTGCCTGCACATCTCACTGTCAACTCAGTTTCATTTTAGGGGTCTCGGGGTGATAGCAGATTCCATAAAACACTTCCAGATTTACTGTTTTCCCCGATATCGATTCCGTAATTCCGTATTCTGTTTTCAAGTTCAGGTTTGGGTTCAAATTAGCATCACACAAGGAATTCTATGGTCACCACAATCCTCAATTTCATCTTAAGTTTCAGTTTTACCCTAAACCCTAACTTGAATTCTCCAAAGTCCACAAACAACACAATATCGAAATGAAACTAGAATAGATACACAAGGAATTGAAATACTACCCTAATAGGTGCAGAAATTACCTCCTTTGGCAACTTAAGAATTTTCTTGAGTTGCTCAAAGTCCTCCAAATCCAATCTTGCTAGGTTCAATGTGTAGCTAGTGAGCTTGGGAGTAAGTTTTGTGAAATGGGAATGGGGTTTTGGCTTTGTTTTCATGGTGGATCTAGGGTTTTAGTGAAGAGGGTGAGAGTGAGGGAGAGGGCAGCAGCTCCATGGGAGAGGGAGAGAGAAATGAGATGGGAAAATGATGAAGGAAAGGGTCAAAGTCCAAAAGCCACCTATTCTCTCTCTCTCATCATCACTTACCTTTTTCTTTTCTTTTCTAAACTCTTCTCACTTGAATAGTGAACCCAAAAGAAAGCCATGGCAAAAGAAATGTAACACAAGTGTAACAAGTGTGGAAAATGATATGTGCACATTTTGCACAAAAATGCTAAAAATCCAATTAGCGATTTTTAATCGCGATTAGCATTAAATTAGCATATAACTAATCTTAAAAACTTTAAAATGTCATAATTTCATAAAATACCTTATTTTAGAATTTTCCATAAATTTTCCCCATTTATTTGTATTTAATTATACCAGAATATTAAAATATTCATTAAAATAATATTAAATTATAAAATTTCCCAAAAATCATATTTTATTATTTTGAAGACGTTACAATCTACCCCCCTTAAGGAAATTCGGTCCCCGAATTTAAATTTTAAACCCCCAAATACTAAAATATTCCAACACAAATTCCAAGTAATCGGGGCTCCAAAATCAGCAATACATAAAACGTATCATTGCGCAATGCATGCGCATGAGTACTGAGCAGATAACTCAAAAGCAACACTCCATCAAGCATCCCGCAATCATCGGAGTCATGGTAAAGACACAAATGTCAAATCCAATACAAAATCAATATGATATAAATCAGAACTATACATGTAGACATCCAATCTATACATGTGAATAGCTGATGTAGATGCATGCCAAATCTTTTTAAGTCGCTGTGCGATGCGCGTAACACTGCACAGTGGCGGATGTTTTTCACAAGAAAATAACTATATACGTATATATATCCTTCGTTTAATAGGTGGGTTCCGCCGTTTTTGAAAACAATTTAGAAGGGTTTCCTGTTTTTAAAACGTTCCGTGTCATATCGGACACGTAGGTATATATATATCGAGACCATAGCTCGCTCTTGGAAATCCCTTCGAACTATCAATACATGCAAAATATATCCAGGTACTGTCCTGCTCATATGAAAACAAATATCCAATATCATAAAAATGTACTGCTCCAAAAGGAATAAATCCCAAAAATGCACATAACACCACCCTGTGCGTCTGGTGCGCACGGAAATCAAAATCCATATATGTGCCATACAGGTGCACAAAACAACATCTAGGTGCAACGGGTGTGCACGAACATCTGTCATAGGCAACGTGTGTGCCTGACAGCTAAAATAGGTGCATCTGACATGCACGAAGAATCTCGATTTGGTGCATCTGGTGTGCCCCAAAATCGTATCTCAAAGCCTGCGCCCAACATGCGCGAAAATCCAAATCGGTGCATCCATCGTGCACGAATGAAAATCTAAACCCTGCGCACTCAACATGCACGGAATCACAAAATCCAATAGCAACGCCGAATATGCGTAAGTCCAGTCAAAAGCACGGAGTGCAAGAATCCACCTCAATATCACAATCAAAATCGACATACCGAAGGCATCAAATCGATGTCAGGTGCAATCGTAATGCACAAAATATAAATCCGGTGCAACAAAGGCACGAAATATAAATCTGATGTGATAAACGCAAGAACATAAAACTGGTGCGACAACGCACGAAGTATAGAACTGGTGCATCCCATGCACAAATACCAAGCAATAACTCAAATACGTAAGCAGCAACACCAAGTGTACCCAGATATGAAGAAAATCATAAACGTATGCAACTGCGTGCACAGAACACATATCAATGCATTACAAGCACATATAAGCTATACCGAGTGCAAAATCAAAACACTAAAAGTACATGAAACTCTGCTGGAAGAGTAAATCAAATCACCGGCATAAAATAGGCATGAAATCGCAATCAACACCTCAAGAGTAATAACTATGTGCAAGGTATAAATACCCAGTAAGTGCAACCATGGTGCATAAAATCAAATATCATGAAACTCAGTCATCGAGACTAAATCATGCGAATAGATCGCCCAAAATACCGAAATCCAAGATGACGGATACGTGATAATCAAATCAATAAATCACAAATCATAAATACCGTCGTCGGTATATCCTCCTTCAGGGTCGAGAAGGTACCGGTACATCCGATGCTAGCGGCGCAAGATATCTACTTGCCTCTTGCTCGCGGCTGGCGTCCTCTGTCTCTGGTTCCTGATCTTTCCTGTAGATTACCAATCTCGCAATCCATCGGCTCGTCGGCCCGGTCAGGTGTGCTGACAGGAACGATTCCGTTCTGGCACTTTCCTGGTCATCTCTCGGTCAATCCTCATGACCGCTCGTAAAGCAGCACATCTCTGGCGCCGACCTCGGGTCCTCTGAATGCACATCACACATCTACTCCTGGTGCAAATCTTATTGCAGCAGTGTACTGGAAGGAATCCTACTCAAGGTCTCTTCTGATCTTGCCTAAGCCAAACTGTAAGGAGGCTGGTACTCTGGCGTAATCTTTCCTCGCTTTCTGAACATCTGCACCCTTAGAACAACATCTCCTCGAAAGCTGGTCGCATCTCTGCGCCTCTGTATGCATGTCCGGCCTTTGATCTTAACGGGGTGTAGTAACAGCCCGTCTGCCTCTCGCACGAACTCTTGTCCCGCTTGTCTCTATCATCGACCATTCGACGTCGCGTCTTTATCTGGGCACTGTAATGTCCTCGGCTACGGTCTATCCGAAGTCTCTAACACGGACTCGAAATCACGAACTCAGTATCTTCATCACTCAGTAGAAGATATCTAGCCGAACGCGTCCTCAGCGTTGATTGGTTGATTTTAGCGTGCTTGCGCTTTCTAAAAGATAGATCAAAAATATTTGTAACCGCAATCAAGAACGGCGTCGCTTTGCAGCTAGCCGGTGAGTACGGGTCGGTCCACAGGGATTTTGTGAATTTCCGATTCGCGCTTACGAGTTAATTCCGAAGGGTGTTCGGATTGATTATTAAATCTAAAAACTAAATTAATCTATACTAATTATCTAGATCTATTCTTGCTAGCGTTAGGTTTAGGAATGGTTTGGAAATGCAAATAAATGTCAACGCTTTCTATACCCAGATTATGATCTAAGAGGAGTTATGATAATTATCAATAAATTGGATTAGATCCGTTCGGGAAGGTGTTCCTTCCTCTAGGTTCTTGTCCTTCCTTTATCAATCCTTACCCTAACCTCCATGGAAAACATCACAACCGGGCCTTTAGACTACGGTATCACCGCTACCTCGAGGGATAGAGTGCCGTAGGGAGCGGTATGTGCATGTATGCATGGAGTCCTATAGATTTTATGTGATGGGTAAGAAAGGGATGAGAGATCTGATCTCTCAAAGGCCTTTCCCAAAGCTAACATCTAAGGCAAGGAATTAAAATCTAAACAAGAACAAGAAATTAAATTACTTACAGATGGATCTCTCCAATCTTCCATGCAGGTTTGTCAGATCTGAATTTCTGAATTAAAGAGAGGCACCGATGCTCTCCAAAAGATTTCTAAATTTCATTCATTAAAGGGAGACATAAAGAGTTACAATGATTAGAGTTCCTATTTATAGAAGATATGAAACCCTAGGTTACATCTTGAACCGCATGTCTACATTTACACAAATAGCCCTGAGTTGACTAGTCAAAGCCGCCGCCATATTTTGGTAAAGTTTTTAGTCCCTGATTCCCTGACCCCACCGCGGAACCGCGGCCGCAGCAAGGGTTTGGCCGCGGTTCCGCGGTCATCCTGATGGTTTGGGCTGTGAAAAATTCTGTGTTGTCTTCTGGTGACTTTGTCTTCCTGTTTATATATGTCTTTTTTCATTTGGGCTTCTAGGTTGGTTCCAGATCTTCAGTGAACAATCTGCAATGGCTTTTTAACCATTTGCCTTGACATTTTGGGATCTTGCGTTGTCTTGTTAATTGTGAACTGTCTTTCGATATAGGCTTGACTAAGATCCTCCCATTTGTTGGTCCAAAGTCCATAGTTTCATCGTCTTTACATCGTTTTCACTGTTTCCTGTCCAAGAACCTGTAACCAGTAACATGTAGCAGACATGCGTCAAAAGTACCTGTTTATTTATAAAAAGAATAAGAATGGGGAATATAATAATGCAATATTATGATGTGAACAAATACCCCCAAACTTATCTTTTGCTCGTCCTCGAGAAAACTTATTTTTTTATTCTCTAAAATCCTAACCGCACTTTCGCAGGGAAACGCGATTGCACTAAGCTCGTGCTACAAGCCGTTAAACCTCTAGGTGTCCCTAGTAGGAGGAGTGTTGTCTCCTGAGGGTTTTCAGCGGATACTACCCACAAAATCCTATCAACTCGGCCCATTGACTTTTGTTCTCCAATTAGGTTTTTCTAACAAGGAATTCTATTATCTTATACATGTAAATTATCCACCCACATTCTTCACACTTCCTTATTATTTAACTTAAGATTATATATATCCTATAGACTTACTTAGCTTTCGGCATCTCTTAAGTTTTCCTTCAAGGATTCCATCTCGACTTAGGAATTTTTATCAACTCTATTAAAGATATAAGTTCTATTTTTCATTCCTCTCTCTTATCTAAATTCCAATCACATATCCCTACGTGTGTGTATAGATCACCCCTACACTTGGAAATTCAAATCAAGCAATCATACTCTCGTCCATTGTCCAAAGCACTTATTAATTAGTGAATTTTTAAATGAAATTTGCTTACACATCCTTCGTGCGACTGTTAATACTTCTTGAGGTACCAACAACCGATTACAAGATGCGTTAGCACTTTAAAGCGTACTTCCTAGTTTTGCAACACCTAAGGCTTTAGCAGTGACTCCCAAACCAGTTGGTCTAAGGCACTAGGTGATGAAGCATCCTCGCTAAATATTTTTCTATTTTTGCACCCTTAAGTAATCACAAAAACCAGTGTCCATTTTTTTATTCTTCATTCACATTTTTTTCTTTTATTTTCATCGTACTAAGGACTTTAGACAAGAGCATTTCAAGGTCTCTTCTACTATTCCAAGTTTCAAGATGCGTGATTGTGCAAGTTGTAGGGTATACATTTTCAGAATCTAGACTTAAGCTAGGAATTATTTTTCAAACTTATACTCTAATAAGAACATCAATACTTTTCCCTTGTTTCGACTTAGCCCAAGAAGTGAACCCAAAATTTGCGTATTTCTAAATAAACTACAAGGCATATACTTTCTACTGTTAAACTTTAAGGAATGTTATTTTTAGGGTTTTTAATTCACTAAGTCTAAGATCTAGTTGTTCCTACCCAGTTAACCTATTTGTCAAACTAAAGTCAATTATAGCCAAAATTGAATACAATAATTTTTATAATTTTTGAAATTTTTCAATTTTTTATGGGTTTTCAAATAAGTATGCAAATGCAAAAATATGTACAAATGAATGCGAAGGAAGAAGACGTACCGAGCGTACCCCCAAACTTGAACTTGACAGTGTCCTCACTGTCATGCTAAACCAAGAGGGTAAAAATACCGGCACTCCCCTGTTTATTTATTTACATTTTTTTTTGTTTTTAAGGTTTTGAAATTTTTTTTAATTTTTTATAGAAAAAGAAAACAAAAAAAAATATATACATATATACAACAAGGCTCCCCCCAAACTTAAGCTTGGCCTTGCACAAGCCAAAAGTTAGCACCAACCATTCAAAAATCTTATCGTGGAAATGGTATTGTTGGTGCAAGAAAATGAGAAGCACGCGAGACCGTGTGGAAAAAAGAATGGTAGAATATGGTCTCGGTGGGGGAGAAGAATGGCGAAAAGAAGAAGGAAGTGGAGTACGATCTTGAGGGTGTAAATTGAGTGAATAAATTAGCGCAATATGTGATGACCGATATGTTATAAACGATTATGCTAACCTATCAACCCGTCGGGAAATGGGGTCAAATCCCTCAAGATTCGCAAGAAAACATGGGTACGCCGAACTTGGTATAGGAGATTAAAGCGTAACGGTCATTTGTTCGGTCGGAACAATGGGAAAGACGAAAGGGAGTGAATTAGGGATAGTATCTCTCTCACCGTAGTAAACTGTTTCAAACTTGAAAGATTCCATTAATGGTTCGAAACTACTATAATCAACCGAGTCTGATGGCTCATCTGAAAATGTAAAGGACTCAAACTCGGACGGTGAGTCATCAACATCGTCCGAAAAAGTGAAACACTCGTAAGTGTTATCATTTGTGAGATCTGTGTCAGATTCAAAGGAAAAGGTTTCAAGCTCACAGTCTTCAAGAAGGGTCGGAACGATGGGATGGAAGGAGGGTGATATAACAGTCAAAGGTTAAGGAGGATGAATTGGAAAATCTGACACATCAAACAAAAATGATTCAACCTCAATATTATCCTCAAGACTCTCCTCAATACTATCCTCAATATTTAACTCATCCATGCTATTATCATCAAAGTCTAGACGCATATGAGATTCAGGAGAAACATTTAATAACTTAGGAAGATGATTTGAACATAAAATTTCAAGAAAATCGACAGGTTCATCATCCGAAATATTCCCGGCGTCTATATTCTCAATTAAGTGAAAATCAATTTCTTTAGACATCTCATCAAAAGCATGGATATCTATCGATTTAGGTTCTTGAGTGGAGGTGTAAAGATCGAAAGGATTAGATGCGGTTTCACTCGATAGGGGTTCGTCACAATCTGGCAAATCAAACACTACAAATTCGCTCAACTCATCTTTATTTTCAACAGGTGAACTATTTAGGGCAATCGATGGAAAACAGGAGTTGTTGGCTTCAATTGGGTAAGGGTAGGTTTGATTTGAAAATCCTCTCTCATTCTCACTCTGTCCAACTGCCGCCTCATACATTGAAAAATTTGGAGCTAGCGGGACACTAGATACAGGTTCACTAGGTTGCATAAGGGCGGCCATGGACGCTTCCACATTCCTCATCGTTTTATTTGTTTCAGCAATATATGCCTCCAACGCCTCTTCCAAACTAGACTTTGGTGGTAAGGGGGTTTCAGTAAAAGGTTCAAAATTGGTTGGATATGTGAAACTCCCAAAAGGCTGTGTAGAAACAGTGTCTAGTCAAGGTGGGAAGGTCGGGTAGGACTGATAGGAAGTGGGTGGTAGGACAGGGGTAGGGTCAACATATGGATAAGAAGGTGAATAGTCGTGTGGATCCCTAGAATTAGATGAGTGGAGAGGGGTGAAAGATCGACTGCGAGCTTGAGCAATATGCTCAGCAAAGGACATCGGCCTAGGAGTGACAGAAGGACCTGAAGAAGTGGTATCAACATATGGAAGTGGTGAAGGTTGACTTGGTGACACAAAGTGGGTTGAAAAGTCAAACTGTTTCTCCTAGACTCTTTTATGTGATCTTTCAAAGATTTTTCAGGCATGGAAGGATCGTCTTTAAATTGACTGAACACATTGACATATGACGCAAAATTAGATTCGGGATACCAAAGTTCGGCTAATGATTTATTGTGTGGGGTACCCATGTTAGAAGAAGAAAGGTGACAAGAATGATGGTTGGGTGGTGCAAGGATTTATTTGGGGCTAAAATTTTTTTGCAAGTTCTATAAAATATTTGTCATTTTTATTTTCATTTTTCATTGATTTTTTTCTTTCTCTTTATTTGGAAAAATTTTGTTGCAAAAAGATTTTAGAGAAAAGATATGCAACAGCAAAATATTTTATAGAAAAGATATGCAACAACAAAATATTACCTGCAATTGGTTATTATTTGAAGCATATCACAAGAATCTTTATTTGGAAAAAAATGTTGCAAAAAGATATTCGAGAAAAGATATGCAACAAAAAAGATTACTTGGAATCAATTTCAATTTTGAGCGGGGCCCAAAAATCCTGCACAAGACTTGTTATATGGAAGAGAATATATTTTTAAGGTGAACAAAATCCTGCAGGCATTTTTCAGAAAATATATTGAAATTTGCAGAGGAGAAATAACAGAGGAGCTTACAGTGCAAATTTCAGAGGATGATATCACCAACACAGCGCGTTTCCGCGGTCAAAGGAGGCCTACCGCGGCGGTTCCGCGGCTAAACGTGCGAGACACGTGTTCAGATTTTGCTGACGTCACCAGATGGCGGCGCTTCCGCGGCGTGAGCAGAGAAATGCGGCGGATCCGCGGTATTTTGGACGATTCAGATCTCCAAATTTTCTCTGGTGTTCTGTTGAATTAATCCCCGGCTGTTTAGATCTTCTGATTTCCGTTTCGCCTTCTGGAAATTTCCAGATCGTCTTTGTATATCCTGCAAAATTAAAATAACGAAGTATCCCTTCCAAAAATAACAATATATATATATTTTTATATTTTTTTTTATTTTTTTTATTTTTATGATTTTTTAAATTTTAGATTAACCCGAAATTGCAAAAAGGAAATTTCTACGCCATCCCCGGCAACGGCACCATTTGATTGGTTGATTTTAGCGTGCTTGCGCTTTCTAAATGATAGATAAAAAATATTTGTAACCGCAATCAAGAACGGCGTCGCTTTGCAGCTAGCCGGTGAGTACGGGTCGGTCCACAGGGATTTTGTGAATTTCCGATTCGCGCTTACGAGTTAATTCCGAAGGGTGTTCGGATTGATTATTAAATCTAAAAACTAAATTAATCTATACGAATTATCTAGATCTATTCTTGCTAGCGTTAGGTTTAAGAATGGTTTGGAAATGTAAATAAATGTCAACGCTTTCTATACCCAGATTAGGATCTAAGAGGAGTTATGATAATTATCAATAAAGTGGATTAGATCCGTTCGGCAAGGTGTTCCTTCCACTAGGTTCTTGTCCTTCCTTTATCAATCCTTACCCTAACCTCCATGGAAAACATCACAACCGGGCCTTTAGACTACGGTATCACCGCTACCTCGAGGGATAGAGTGCCGTAGGGAGCGGTATGTGCATGTATGCATGGAGTCCTATAGATTCTATGTGATGGGTAAGAAAGGGATGAGAGATCTCATCTCTCAAAAGCCTTTCCCAAAGCTTACATCTAAGGCAAGGAATTAAAATCTAAACTAGAACAAGAAATTAAATTACTTACAGATGGATCCCTCCAATCTTCCATGCAGGTTTGTCAGATCTGAATTTCTGAATTAAAGAGAGACACCGATGCTCTCCAAAAGATTTCTAAATTTCATTCATTAAAGGGAGACATAAAGAGTTACAATGATTAGAGTTCCTATTTATAGAAGATAGGAAACCCTAGGTTACATCTTGAACCGCATGTCTACATTTACACAAATAGCCCTGAGTTGACTAGTCAAAGCCGCCGCCATATTTTGGTAAAGTTTTTAGTCCCTGATTCCCTGACCCCACCGCGGAACCGCTGCCGCAGCCAGGGTTTGGCCGCGGTTCCGCGGCCATCCTGATGATTTGGGCTGTGAAAAATTCTGTGTTGTCTTCTGGTGACTTTGTCTTCCTGTTTATATATGTCTTTTTTCATTTGGGCTTCTAGGTTGGTTCCAGATCTTCAGTGAACAATCTGCAATGGCTTTTTAACCGTTTGCCTTGACATTTTGGGATCTTGCGTTGCCTTGTTAATTGTGAACTGTCTTTCGATATAGGCTTGACTAAGATCCTCCCATTTGTTGGTCCAAAGTCCATAGTTTCATCGTCTTTACATCGTTTTCACTGTTTCCTGTCCAAGAACCTGTAACCTGTAACATGTAGCAGACATGCGTCAAAAGTACCTGTTTATTTATAAAAAGAATAAGAATGGGGAATATAATAATGCAATATTATGATGTGAACAAGCGTGCATATCACATCTCTGATGTCAGCGGAGTGAAACGTCATCTCGTCGAAATCTCGTGCGAACTCTTTACTCCACCTTGCTCCAATATCGACTGATTCAGAATCATCTCATCGTGGCTACACGGACTGCGCTCCGACGGCTATGCTCATATCTGGAGTCTCCCAAGCAGTGTCCCATCACATGATATCTGAATGATGTCGAATCATCCGATCGACTCGTCAGAACCTCACAATCCCCCAAGAGCTCAACATCTCGGGTACAGTTTAATAGTATCGTGTACATACTACTGCATCGGTGGTCCAGCCGAAGAAGGGCAAACCCAAGCCTCACTAATGGCGCCGAGGAACTGCCGCAAACCCTAAGGTTCAAAGGCTTTCACACGGTTATTAAGTCGAGTTAGGGTTTCATTCTTCTAGAGGGTCCATAGAATCGCTTGCATATCTTTCCGAATACTTTAAACTTGGAAAATGGGTTCCTGACATTCGATCGTCTCAATCGACTCTCAACGAATCTGAATGAAGTCGCCTCTAGCTGGAATCAATCTACCTGACGACCTCGCATCGGGGTAAGCGAACGAACCACAGGTCCTAGTCATTAATCCTCGGTGACTAGCGACTCACTATCATATCTCTAAGAATATGCTCATGCTGCAGTAGCTCCAATCATATGGGCGATATCTCATCATTCACAGCAACAACTGGCTCATTCGTCGGTATGCTAAGCAGCGCCTCAACCATCATGAATAAGCGATATATCAACGGTCATCACATCCTGGCTGGCCTCTATCAGTGGCTCAATCCTCTGGTGCCGATCAGCACACCCGAGAAATCTCGCAACAGCGATCTTTCAAATGCTCATAATGCGGAAACACAAAATACGAAGCCTCAATGCAACCGTATGTCTCTGGAATCACGCCCCGGTCAGCCCTCGTCCACGACGAGCTCATGCTGACGCAACTCGAGCCGTAGATCACTCTGCCCGTGCAATCGCGGCAGCAAAACCACAACCAGTATCGATGAAGATAGATCATAGGAAGGAATACAATACGGTGCAAGGAAATGTACAACCTAAGGTTTCTTAAGCGGAGTGGCGTGTCGTAAGTATGCCGCGGAACATACCCACGGTACGTCACTCTACTTTAGTCACCTATTCCATCAACCAAGGGTCATCCTACACGACGAAAGTTCGGGTTTAATACCCCCTCGACTAAGTCTAAGTTCCATAAGGTCAAGCCTAAGTTCCGTATAAAAATAACGCCCTAGGCTCCACATAGTCAAACTCAGACTCGAACCAAGGTCAACCTAGCGCTCTGATACCAACTTTGTCACGTCCCGAAAGAGCACGTGACTGGCCCTTGAACCATATGAAGTCTATAGGACCCCATCTGATCCAAGTAAGCCAAAAGCCCAGCATCTAAAACCATTTAAAGAGTAAATAAGGAAAACTGGTTTTCAAAAGTAAAGAAATCACGTTTCGAAGAATCAAATTTTTAAATAACTAAGCCGAATATGCATTTTTAAAATGTGTAATCTTTCCTGAAAATTTCGGCAGAGTTTCCTTTGTAAAAACTGGCCCCGAACGGGGTACAATAAGAATAATATATATGAAATGAAAAAAGGCATCCCCAAGCGGGAGCTAGCTCTTCGTCAATCGATGGTCACAACCACGCAAGCAATAATAATATACAACGCCAAAGGGCGAGGTTCAAAACCCAAAAAGAAACTCAAAACAGCCAGAAAACCGTAATACTACAAGCGCGACTCTAAGGTCGAAACAATACAACACTGTTTTCTAAGTCTGAAACAATATACAAGTTTTGGGTTGATGGAATGACTAGATACAATAATAATACATGAACAATGGCGGTTCTGATACAAAAGAACCCACCTACCAACGCAAGTCATCCATATGGAAGCAGTGTGCCAGAAATGCCGCTATGAAATCTGTACGGCAAAAACCTGCAAGGACTGTGGCACAACGGGGGTGAGTTGCCAACTCGTGAATAGAAAATTTCTACAAGCAGAGATCGAATGCATGACCCATCCTAGGTCAATACGATCAGATATATAAACCTCAATATGAATAAGACTGAAACATGCTAAACTGGCAATGTAATCCCTATACAAGAGTGCAGTGTCAAGTACTCGTGCCAGTGCCTCAGGTAATAGCATATCATAAATGTGAGGTACAATCAATGAAATCAATCTGCATGTACGTGGATCCCGTCCACTCGTCACCCAATGACAATAACCATCATGCATGTAAATATCATCAGCATATGCATGGAAATATGAGGATATAAACCACCTGTGTCCCTCGCGACACGTCAAAATCATGGAACCGGAGTGCCCAGCATCGGCACTCGAAAACATCATGAAAATTGTGCCCAGCATCGGCACGTAAATCCTCATATATCGGGCTCCGTCAGTCCGGATCGGCCCCCAGGCTCTGTCTGCGGTATCGGCCCTCGGCCCCGGCAGTACGCCTAAATCCATCTATCGACTCTGGTCGGTATCCTCCGGATAACCGCCAGGTCCAACAAAATCACCGGTAGGTACTCGCCACCCTTCCAGGCTCATCGTCTACTCCACGAAAAACATTTCTTGCCCCGGGAAACCATACCGGGTCCACCATATACCCGCAATCGGCCTCATCCGCCTACTCGAATCGGGTTTCACATGTTGCTCTCAGCACCGAGAAAACACATGGTGGACGCACTGAAATATCATATCAAGGGTAACCGTGTTTTCAAAACAATTACATATCCTCTTTGAAAACACCCACGGTTCCCAAAAACCAGAAGTCTCATGGAAACAGCATATCTCAATGCGTATAATCAGAAAGCAACGTGTATGCGACATATAGCAGAAAAGTAAGAACATCAATATGTCATGCAAGGGTCAAATCCTGAATGCAACAGTACTACAGTGTAGTGACATGGCAATTATCGATGATGAAGTGTGTGAGCCGGCAACAGTGTACGTGGAACATACGCATCATCGATAATGGTGCTAGTGTCCTAGCATCATGACTGAAATATATCAACAATACAAGCGATGCAATGCAAACAGCAAGAATGTGCGGAATCGAGTAGTAAACGCAACAGTAGAGAACCTGCCTCAATAGCTATATCATGCAACCTTGCCTTTTGAAATAAGACGAATCAGGGCTTTTGGTAAAATAAGGGCTACGGTGTTTTAAGAAATGATGCGCATTTTTAAATATGCGTATAAACCATTTTTGCTTATCTTTAAAATATCCCCGATTCATTAGTTTTGAAACAGGTATGACTCGGGTCTAGTCTAACGCCTACTATGCGAACTACGAAACAACAGTCAAGTCAAAAGAGAGGGGTATGGAAACCACCTAAATCTGAGTCAATATCACACTATCTCCTCACATGACAGGTATCACTACCATCATATCACATCTCCAATATGAACTTTGTCATGTCGCCAAATCTCACGGCCTCAATCGAATCTCATCGACTCATCTCAATCCTACGTAACATCCTCAAAACCCGTATATAAACACATAGTCCCATACCCATGTGTAGATATACACCATCATATGCGCACAGATATATGAAAGAATGTATGCAAGTATGTGTGTATGTATGAGTATGGGTGCAACCACTACTCTAGGGTTTCGCACTACTCAACCAATACATCCTTATCACCAATAATCCATTATTATGATCAATAATCCTAAACAACACATAATAAATATATGCGTGTATACGTATTCGTATACATCACCACGGACTGCGGGGGTGCTATACGCCATCCACCCGACTTCTCCCCGTAGATATAATCTACTCACCTTGCTTCTCATGTGTCGGTGCCTATGTCGCCATCTTCATCTTCTTTGCCTCAACATCTCGTAGGGTACCTACAAGTATATCACAATGCTAAAGCACATGAAAATCACATCGGAAACCAAATTAGCACACGCTACCCGCATAGATAAAAACCTATCGACTCGCATGTAAACACAATCAATATCCACTTGTCGTTGACGTCCAAACGCCACCCGACAGCAATGAATCACCAAATACCAAAATCCATGCTAAATCAAGTCGTAAACCATGCACCAACATAGGAAAATCAACCCAGATTTTACCCTAGATGGAATCAGTCAAAACTAGACATGCCCAGGGTCAAGACTAGAGGAAATGGGGCCATGCACGCAAAACGAGACAAATCGACCCTGCTCTGGCCGCAAATTGCGGCCAGAAAGGAAGAATTGGCGGCCTCGAAATGGAGTCGGGGGCAAGGGTTTGGGGTGATGGTTCTCTGGTGCCTGCACATCTCACTGTCAACTCAGTTTCATTTTAGGGGTCTCGGGGTGATAGCAGATTCCATAAAACACTTCCAGATTTACTGTTTTCCCCGATATCGATTCCGTATTCTGTTTTCAAGTTCAGGTTTGGGTTCAAATTAGCATCACACAAGGGATTCTAAGGTCACCACAATCCTCAATTTCATCTTAATTTTCAGTTTTACCCTAAACCCTAACTTGAATTCTCCAAAGTCCACAAACAACACAATATCAATATGAAACTAGAATAGATACACAAGGAATTGAAATACTACCTTAATAGGTGCAGAAATTACCTCCTTTGGCAATTCAAGAATTTTCTTGAGTTGCTCAAAGTCCTCCAAATCCAATCTTGCTAGGTTCAATGTGTAGCTAGTGAGCTTGGGAGTAAGTTTTGTGAAATGGGAATGGGGTTTTGGCTTTGTTTTCATGGTGGATCTAGGGTTTTAGTGAAGAGGGTGAGAGTGAGGGAGAGGGCAGCAGCTCCATGGGAGAGGGAGAGAGAAATGAGATGGGAAAATGATGAAGGAAAGAGTCAAAGTCCAAAATCCACCTACTCTCTCTCTCATCATCACTTACCTTTTTCTTTTCTTTTCTAAACTCTTCTCACTTGAATAGTGAACCCAAAAGAAAGCCATGGCAAAAGAAATGTAACACAAGTGTAACAAGTGTGGAAAATGATATGTGCACATTTTGCACAAAAAAGCTAAAAATCCAATTAGCGATTTTTAATCGCGATTAGCACTAAATTAGCATATAACTAATCTTAAAAACTTTAAAATGGCATAATTCTATAAAATACCTTATTTTAGAATTTTCCATAATTTTTCCCCATTTATTTGTATTTAATTATACCAGAATATTAAAATATTCATTAAAATAATATTAATTTATCAAATTTCCCAAAAATCATATTTTATTATTTTGAAGACGTTACAGCACCCCACCTTAGGTCTATCCTAGGAGCAAAAACAGTAAAAAGAAATTATACAATGACGGCTACAACCCCGACCCGGTTGTGCGGCCAAAAATAATATTACATCAATTTACATATTACATAAATTGAAAGATAAAAGAAAACTCTTATCTCACAACCCCCCGGCTATTCTTTCGCGACAATCCAATGAATTCATATACACATACCATCAACATTACAGATCACAGATATGTATAACCCCCACTAATCGACGTATAGCGATTAGCGGACGTTCAATACATATTACACATCACAGATATATACCCGTCAGCTTAAGCCTTTAGAAGTTCGATAAAAATACGGATTTTCAAGTCCCAAAAACTAATTTTTCTTTCTGTAAAATCTGGGCAGAAATCACATATCCCAAAAATCCCAAAACAACCCCAGAAACACTCTGCAAGAAATAGTTGTTAGTGTATATGCCCTAGAGGCCATTACTGTTTCATACTAGTTTGTATATTACTTAATGGAAGCTTGGGATATTCACCTTGTATATACAATCTTGCTCAAAATAGTAGTATGCTACTTGGTTTGTTTCTACTTCAATGTGTACATGTGTTTATTTTAGTATATCGCCTATACACATTAGTGGAGCCCTTAGGATCTTTGCTTGATTACCAGCGTTGTGATGGCAGTCACACTAGTGGGGCTGGGTAATCTATAAGCACATCCTTATGCAGGTCCTGGTCGTAGGACTATCAAGATAGGGCATCGATACTCCGGAGTAGATTAGCGCATGCGCTTCTCATCCCAGTGTGGGAGACGGTCTGTCCCACAGCCGTCGGTACATCGTACTTGAGATAGTATGCAGGTGCTCATTGGTTTACGAGTACACAGGACAGGACTCGTCGGGAACTGACTACTTGGTATTATGCCTATCGTCAGTTATCAGTTCCCAGGTGACATGAGTACAGCTTAGTCCGCTGACTTGACACTGTCACTTCGCCTCGAGTGTGTTCCCACTGTACTTTGATTACTACCCTACCACGGCTCAAAGGATTCGTGCAAACAGGTGGTAGTTGGGTGCAGTCCCGAAGCACTTGGAGGCAGTGACGGTTAGACAGGATTCGTCTCTCCCGGTATTGGGGGTTGACATCGCGCTGTGTCTAGGAGAGCCATTACACGAGTAGTCCCTGGCCAGGGCAAACGAGATATACTGGTAGGCTTCCAGTGTTATCTCAGGGTGTTTTGGGCTTCACTCCGACACGACTTGTACCGCTATTGGGGGACTGACGTTTACCGCCACCTAGACCCGCCATGCGATGTATCAGACGAACAGACCGGACTGTACGGAGAATGTCACATTCAGGCTCAGTAGGAGTTCAGATGGGTTTCGCCTCGTCAGTCTTCTTGTCGGCATCTACCTGGGGACCGTTACGCACAGCTAGTGCCGCTTGCGGTCTGTGGTTAAACCCACTGCCAGCGTAGTGTCGAGTCTTTAGAGTCCCACACAGAAAGCTATTCTCCTTTAGGCAAAAGGGTAGAGGTCTCATGGTTTTGCGGCAGGTCGCATGGTTTTGCGACAGGGTTCGGTCACATCCGTGCACTTGTGCACGTACAGTGTCCGGACAGTTAACACTAGCGGGATTTGGTTTAAGCCAGATCCTAGTGTACGTATTGGGATTGGATTTATCCAGTTTGTATTCGTGTTCCTCGGAACGCGGATGCGGGTGTGTATGCACAGTTGACGGAGAGACAGAGGCGTAGGATTCTCATTAGGGTTGTTGACCGTTGACAGTTGACTATTGACTTTTTGCTCAACCCTAATGAGAATATGATATGTGATTAACAATTATATTAATTAGGTATTATGGTGACATGGTTGTTGAGTTGTTGACTTTGTTGACTTTTGTTGACTTGTTGACTTTGTTGACCGGTGGACTAGGCTTGACTAGTTGACCATCATGATAACTATAGCTATCATTTCATGGAAAAGACTTTTGCTTGCTTGCTCTTTTATGCAAAATGAGTGCATGAAATGATATGGCTATGGTTGCCTAAACCATCACATAATACTTGATTGATATGAGGTGTTATGATTGTTTTGGATTATGAGAGCCAAATGAGAAAAGTCTTCTCTCATTCTTTCATGCTCATTCTCTCTCTTGTTCTTGAGCTCTCATCTCCTCCTCTTTCTCTCCCTCTCTTGACTCTATGGTTCACTTGTCTCATGAGTTGAGAACCAAGAACCATAGATAGAATCCCATACAAACTCTTCTCTACTCACTCTAGTTCACAAGGTTTAGCAAACCGAGTGAACTAGTTTCTTCAAAGTTCGAAGAAGGAGCCAAAGGTTGAAGCTTTCAGGTGGATCTATCTTCGGCGCAAGGAGACGACGGGGAGAAGCCGATTCGGATGACCATCGAAGCTTGAAGGCGAAGGAGTTCGAGAAAAAGAAAGGTATAACCCTCTAACCGAGTAGTTAGCAACTCGTAGTTTGGTTGTTAGTTAGATGTTTAACAAAGATCCGGTTTTGAGTCCATGGTACCACCTCTAAGAAAATTGTTTTTCACCAAATTCCGCATGCCTGAAAGTACCGGGAGAGGTAGCATGGACTTACAATAGTTTCCTCGACCGAGTCAACTCGGCCGCGGAACCGCGGCGGGAGCATGCTCCCGCCGCGTTTCCGCGGCGCTTTGACCGATTCAATGGACGAAATTTCTTGGGTGTTTAAACAAAAGCCTGAGCCGATTTTTAAGATAAGATTTATCATTTTTGAACAGAAAATTAATTCGACAGAAACTTGATTTTACGGGTTTGTTTCGCGACTTTTTCTTCGATCGAACTTCTACTTACTTTGCTAACATGTTAGATAGTGTTTAGCTAGGCTCTGATACCACTGTAAGTCCATGCAACCCTTCCCCGGTGCTTACGGGGTTGTGGAAGTGGTGAAAAACGATTTTCAAGAGGGTGGTAACATGGACTACCAATACGGATCTTTGCTAAACAACTAACTAACAACCAAACTTGAGTTAACCTACTCGGTTAGGGGGCTATACCTTTCTTGAACTCCTTCGTCTTCAACTCCTCCCGGTGTACGGATCGGCCTCACCTCGTCGTCTCCTTGCGCCAAAGATGGATCCACCCGAAAGCTTCTACCTTTGGCTTCTTCTTCGACCTTTGAAGAAACTAGATCACTTGGCTTGCTAGGCCTTATGAACTAGAATGAGTAGAGGAATGTTTTGGTGTTTTTTTATCTCTAAGGCAATGAGTCTCAACACATGAGAATGGTTTGCCTTGAGCTAGAAAGAGCAAGAGGAAGAGGGAGAGCTTGAGAATGAGAGAGCTCAAGAAAGAGAAAGCAAATGAAAGAATGAGCCACTCTTTTCTCATCCAACCTCTCATAATCCAAAATCCATCATAACAAAAATAGTAATCAAGTATTGTGTGATGGTTTAAGTCAAAATGGCTATATCATTTCATGCACTCATTTTGCATAAATAAACAAGCAAGCAAAAGTCTTTGCCATGGAATGATAGCCATTGTCATGATGATGGTCAACTAGTCCAACCTAGTCAACCGGTCAACAAAGTCAACAAGTCAACAAAGTCAACCCCTCAACAACTATGTCACTATAATACTTAATTAATATTAATGTTAATCATATATCTTATTCTCATTCGGGTTAAGCAAAAGTCAAGGGTCAACAGTCAACAACCCCAATGAGAATCCTCTGCCTCTCTGTCATCTGTGCATAAACACCCGCATCCGCGTTCCGAGGAACACGAATACAAACAAGATAAAACCAATCCCAAAACGTACACTAGGATCTGGCTTAAACCAAAGACCGCTAGTGTTAACTGTCCGGACACTGTACGTGCACAAGTGCACGGATGTGACCGAACCCTGTCGCAATACCATGCGACCTGTCGCAAAACCATGCGACCTCTACTCTTTTGCCTAAAGACGAATAGCTTTCTGTGTGGGACTCTAAAGACTCGACACTACGCTGGCAGTGGGTTTAACCACAGACCGCAAGCGGCACTAGCTGTGCGTAACGGTCCCCAGGTAGATGCCGACAAGAAGACTGACGAGGTGAAACCCATCTGAACTCCTACTGAGTATGAATGTGACAATATCTATACAGTCCGGTCTGTTCATCTGATACATCGCATGGCGGGCATAGGGGGCGGTAAACGTCAGTCCCTTAATAGCGGTACAAGTCGTGTCGGAGTGAAGCCCAGAACACCCTGAGATAACACTGGAAACCTACCAGTATATCTCGCTTGCCCTGGCCAGGGACTACTCGTGTAATGGCTCTCCTAGACACAGCGCGATGTCAACCCCCAATACCGGGAGAGACGAATCCTGTCTAACCGTCACTTCCTCCAAATGCTTCGGGACTGCATCCAAAAACTACCTGTTTGCATGACTCCTTTGAGCCGTGGTAGGGTAGTAATCAAAGTACAGTGGGAACACACTCGAGGCGAAGTGACAGTGTCAAGTCAGCGGACTAAGCTGTACTCATGTCACCTGGGAACTGATAACTGAAGATAGGTATAGTACCAACAAACAGTTCTCGACGAGTCCTGTCCAGTGTACTCATAACCCAACGAGCACCCGCATACTATCTCAAGCACGACGTACTGACGGCTGTGGGACAGACCGTCTCCCACACTGGGATGAGAAGCGCATACGCTAGTCTACTCCAGAGTATCGATGCCCTGTCTCGATAGTCCTGCGACTAGGGACCTGCATAAGGATGTGCTTATAGATTACCCAGCCCCCACTAGTGTGACTGCCATCACAACGCTGGTAATCAAGCAAAGATCCTAAGGGCTCCACTAATATGTATAGGTGATATACTAAAATAAACACATGTACACATTGAAGTAGAAACAAACCAAGTAGCATACTACTATATTGAGCAAGATTGTCTATACAAGGTGAATATCCCAAGCTTCCATTAAGTAATATACAAACTAGTATGTTACAGTAATGGCCTCTAGGGCATATACACTAACATGAAGCAAGTGAAGAATGAATCAAGTGGTGAGAATAGAAACCTTGGGTGAGATAATATCTCATACTAACTTATGTAGAGACTTAACCATGGCTTGGAATAATAGTTGGGTTAATAAATATCTTCAAGTAAAACAAAATTAGTGGACTTGGTCAATGGTTCCACAAGCTTCCACAAGCTTCAACCATGTGACAATTTCCTACTAATTTGATTTACTTTAAATAAATAAAACCTTACATTATTATAAGCATGGTGGGAGTCTCATACTCCCATGTAGCATGTTGCAACATGCATGACACAATATTATGTATCACATATATATTAAGTGTACACTAGTGAGAAAAAGAAATGCTTAAGTTAGCTAATATTAGTTAATGTAAATTAATATATCAAATATATAATTATACATTAAATTATTAAATCAACACTTGATTTAATAATCCGGCTATATCACTTACAACCGACTAATTTCGAATGTATCATCATATCGAATCAACACTTGATCCGATAACCCGGCTATATCACATATAACCCACCGATATCACATGTCGCGAGAATAGAATGCGGTATTACATAAGCGAATTAATCTCGGTGCCACACATATCACATATGTGCTCCTACTTCGTTTCGCTTGAGCCAGGAAACCTCTGTGTAGGACTCTAAAGACTTGTCAATATGCCAGCAGTAGGTGGTGATCATATCAGTCACCCACAAGTCGCAAGTGGTCTGCTAAACGTAACGGCCACCCGGGTATTGAGCGATCAGAAGATCAAAAAGCAAGCCTACTCATA
This sequence comes from Agapanthus africanus, assembly GCA_030015575.1. Classification (NCBI taxonomy): domain Eukaryota; kingdom Viridiplantae; phylum Streptophyta; class Magnoliopsida; order Asparagales; family Amaryllidaceae; genus Agapanthus; species Agapanthus africanus. The sequence goes on along the minus strand of JASDDO010000012.1, from coordinate 288,804,177 downwards.
CTCCTGTGAATCCAATAAGTAACACTACCGTACAGTCCGGTCTCTTCGTCTGATATGTCGCATATCACAACCTAGGGGTGGTAATTGTCAGACCCCAATTGCCTGATAAGTCATGCCGATGTTAGGCTCATAACGGTTCAAGAAACTACTGATAACACTTACCAGTAGATCTCAGCAATCCAGGCCAGGGATTTACTGTTATGGCCAATCGAGCATAGCGCAACATCAACCCCCAATACCTGGAGAGACGAAATCCCCTCCTATTGCTCATTGCCTCCATGTGACTCGAGACTGTACCCAAAAACCACCATTTTGCACGAACTCTTGAACGTGGTGGGGGTGGAAATCAAAGCACAGTGGGAATCACACAAGACTCTATGACGATCTCGGGTCGACAGACTAACTTGTAACAGTGTCACCAGAGAACTGCTATCTGACGATAGGTATAGTACCATCTAGGAGTTCTCGGCGAGTCCGTTCAGTGTACCCAGTCTCCACTGAGCACCCATACACCTTCTCTGATGTCAAACACCAATGGATGTGGGATCATCCATCGCCCATAACATGGGTCGAGAAGCGTATACGCTAGTCTACTCTGGAATATCGATGCCTCGTCTCGATACTCCTACGACTAGGAACAATTGAAGGATTTACTTACAGACTACCCTGTCCCCACTAGTATGATCGGCATCATAATCCTGGTAGTCAAGTACACATCCTAAGGGCTTTATCAACATGTAACAAAGAGACAATAAGTGTACATGTTAAGATAAAGTGCAACCAGATAGCATACTATCATGTCGAGCAAGAAAGTCCTCCCTATATATGTCCAAGTATCCATTATAATATACATCATATGTACAATAATGGCCTCTAGGACATACATATAACTAAAAATCTCCCACTTGCACTAAGGCCATTTGTTGCAGTATCTCATACTCAACGCCTGTTCAGTTGATAAAACTGCACATTTGTTATTACATTTTTCCTACTATTTCTATATTAGAAAAGGTCTTTATTATAATATATCATACATATGAGAGCTTATCTGTAAAAATACTATTTACCATGTGTTGATATATTATAATTAACATTTGGTTGGAAAATGTATGCAAAAATATCATTCACCAAATCTTAAGAAAACAAACTCTACTAAATCTCATTTGAGTTGTTGTGCAGAATTTTCAGGGCTAAAATCAAGGAAATCAAGTTGTTAAAAAAAACCTGGCTAATTAAGAAATCAAAACTTGGAAATCAAGTCTGGCAGCAACTACGAGAATATTTCAAAATTCCAAAGATTCCAGAGAACTCCACGTGTCAAGTAGAGAAAAACCACAAAAAGAAAATCAGTGGACCAGATCTAAAGGCCGCGAATCCGCGGCCAATCCCCCCTTTTGGCCGCGGATCCTCCATAGGGGAGAAGATTCAGGAGGTGCGATTTTTCTGGTGAAACCCTAACTAATGGTTTCCAATTTGGGAGACTAAGTTTCTGGCTTTGGGACAATAAATAAAGATCGAGATCCTCTTGGAAAAATCATCAAATCGACGCGATCACGAAGTCCAAGACGGCTCACGCATCCAGACTGATCATCAACGGTTCATCTACCTCCTTAGAAGAGATCGAGAAGCAACTAGTCTTTGTAATCATTTTCTAAGGAATCAAAGTGTAATGAATATTGTTGATTAATAAAGTTAGCTTTCTTTTTCTTATTCTATTTCTTCGTAGTTTAATTATGCATTTTCTCTCCATCTCTTTTTCCCCCAACATGCGCGAGTAATTCTCCGCTTGTTATGGTTCGTAGGATTAGGGTAGGTTAATGGATGATGAAAATACCTAAACTCTTTTTACGTCCTATAAAGTTTATAAATTTTATCAAGACAATCATTAACATCCTAATCGGGCGCGCTAACAATTCATTGTTAGTCTCGACCGCGATTAGAGATTAGATTAATGATTGTTTTGGTAAAGGCTAGATATGAACAGAGTTCCGTGTCGAGATAGGGGTTAAGAGTGGGATTCCTTTTCCCTCCAGAAACCCTAATCTACACGCATCACTGTCGTTCTAGTTTTAAATCTATTAAAGGATAGAAAGAGTAATTTTTAATTAATCATCCATAACTACTAAATCTTAACGAACCCTACAAGCCCCCTTCTTATATTAACTACATCCATAAATAATCTAGATCTATATTTTGCATTAGTGCTTAACGAAGATCTAGAAACCATTCCTCAACATTCTTATCCCTCCTCTCTTTTTCAACACATCTAAAAGTAAAATTAAAATATTCAACGTTTCCCTGAGGACGACCCGTACTCACCTCGGTCTAGCTACGCGCGACACCGTTCTGATTGCGGTTATTCTACGAACACACTCTTTCGAACCAATCAAATGGCGCCGTTGCCAGGGATAAGTGCGTAATTTTTTATTCTTACTATTTGTGTTGAATTCTTATACGATCAATATCATAAATAAAACAAAACTGCAAATTGTATATTTAACAATTATTGTGTGAATTTTGCGAAGGGATCTGGAGTCACAGACTTGAGGAAGCAGGAGACAGAGACATTTTTATAGATCCAGAGGAGCACAGAAGGGAACAGAGAAAGGTTTATCAACAGATCCCTCTCTCTTGCGGCGGAACCGCGGCAAAGGAGGTGCATCGGCTGCGGAAGCGCGGTAGTGTAGGTGATCTAGGGCTTCAGTCTTCTTTGGTAAGATTCTAACCTCCTCTCTTCTCTCAAATCCAAAAAAATCTATTTTCTGCAGGATTCTTTGCAAAATAACACCGCTCAAAAATCTTTTTACAAAAGTTTTGTGATTAGTTTTATTTTGCATATTTTAATACGGACTTTAAGGGGAAAAGACCAAATTCAGATTAGGTGGTGATTTCATCACCCTTCCTACGCACCACAAATCACAAACAGAGCATCTGAATCAACCCTAAATTAATTTAAAAAATATCCAGACCAGACTCTAAGGACTGTCGGGCTCATTAAGGAAAGAGGAAGGTCGTGGGTAATCTATCGCTTATCCGCATTACTTTTGTGGTGCCCAGCCAAGTGTGTCTAAGGCAAGTGGTTTACTTAATTTGGACCGCTATTTTCGGTGATTCGTATAGCGGATACTATTGTGCCACGGCAGCGCCACGGCCGTCTACTCGAGGCCAAAATGCGGAATCAAAAATTTTCTTAACTTTAAACCGGCGCTACCGCGGACAATAAACCCGGATCGTAACCATTAACCTAATCCTAGCTATCAAGAGAATGGGGGGAGAGATATACCGAGCGATCCGTGTCCTTCGGTCTTCGTGTCCACTCTGATCTCCTCGCGGAATCTCCGGTCGTCGCCTCCTCGTCGAAACGGGCACCACATCGCCGGGTTCTTTTACGGGCTCCCACCTCTAGACCGAGGAAACTCGGGCGCGAAGTTGGCGAGCCGACGCATCCAAGGAATGCTGTAGACTAGTGTAGAAACTTTGTCTCTTGGGGTTCTGAAAGTTTCCATGATGGAGGTAAAGAAAAGAGATGAACTTGGGAATTTTTGTGGCAAGCTAAAATGAGATCAATGATACTTTTTCCCACGCTAAAAATAATATGAACCTCTCTCTCCATCCTAATGTAGTCGGCCCCTTATGATCAAATGGTGAAGGGAAAATCAAAACAAGAAGGAAGGTAAGTGTAGTAAAACAAAACGGGTGACCACATCCAAATGTGATGATAACCAAGTCAAATCCATTTCTAATCCCATTTAATGCAAAGAGTGATGGAAAAAGAATCTCATCATGAAGGATCTATCATGAAGCTCTCAAATGCAAGAAACCCCCTCCTCAATAAGTTATTTGCAAACTTCCAAATAACCCCCTCCATCACAAAAGTCCGGCCGTGAAGGAACAAAGGAAAACCGGCCGGAACGGAATGCAAACTGGCAACTTCAGAAAACTGATCCCGTAACAAATTACAGGAAAACCCCGCTACTGCATTTACATGCCCGCTTTTGTATTCCCACTGAATACAAATGCAAAGAGACAAAATCTACACTGTCTAATACTAGGATCCGGCTTAAACCAAAGCCCGCTAGTAAAATCCGTCCGATCTCGATCCGTGCAATACCGCACGCATCTGATCGAACCCTGCCATATCTCCATACGGCCTCTACAGCGTTTCGCACGAAACTTGAGTAACAGTGTGTGGTGGACTCTAAAGACTCATCGATACTATGGCTGTGGATTTAACCACTAGCACGTCAGAGGTATTAGCCATACGTGACGGGCTACCAGCTTTTGACAAAAAGGGACGTCGATGAGCGAACTCATCCTGACACCCTACTGAGCCTGTCAGTGACAATATTCGTACAGTCCGGTCCGTTCATCTATGAGTATCGCATGGCGGGCCTAGGGGGTCGGTAAAAGTCAGACCCCCAAAAGCGGTACAAGTCGTGTCGGAGTGAAGCCCAGAACACCCTGAGATACTACTGGAATACCTACCAGTAAATCTCCTGCCTCGGCCGAGGGCTTTGTGTAATGGCTCTCCTAGACACAGCGCGACCTCACCCCCAATACCGGGAGAGACGAACCCCTGCAGATCCGTTCACTGCCTCCATATGGCTCGGGACTGTACCCAACTAAAACCTGTTTGCACACCTCCTTTGAGCCGTGGTAGGCTAGTAATCAAAGCACAGTGGGAACTCACACGAGACAAATGACGATCTCAGGTCGATGAACTAACCTGTACACATGTCACCAGGGAACTGCTATCTGAAGTCTGGTATAATCCCAACTAGCATGTTCCCGGCGAGTCCTGTCCGGTGTACTCATAACCCAATGAGCACCTGTATACATCTTAGGTGAACCATCTGACACCAGTGGCTTGTGAGACCGGCCACCGCCCCTCTTCGGGGTCTCGACTTTATACACTAGTCTACTAATGGAGTAACGATGCCCAGTCTCGAAACTCCCACGACTAGGGACCATTTAAGGATGTGCTTATAGACTACCAGCTCCCACATATATGATCGCCCTCATACTGCTGGCAGTCAAGCAAGAATCCTATTGGCTCTATCAACATTTAATAGCGACCTGTCAGGTCACCTAAAGCAGTACACGATGATAGAGATAAACCAGATAGCATACTATGAGTAAGATTGTCCTACTGGGATAGGTCCTCCCTCAATCATTGCAATCACGTGCCTGTGATCCAATAATTGACTCTGAGGGCACTACCTCCAACAATCTCCCACTTGCACTCAAGGCTAATTATTGCGATGTCGCATACTCACAGCCCGTGTGATACCGAACACCCAAATCCTCTACTAGTCAGTCTCACAAAGCCCGTTTGCGAAACTATTGCGTTCGAGGAATAGCCTCAGTGGGTGGATCCGCTTTGATGTTTCTTTCTATGTCTCTCTTTATCTCAAGATCGCGGAGAAAACCATCTCCCGAAATGAGAAATACCTGTCTTAGTTTGTGTCTGGATGTCTGATGGGACCTAGCTCATAAATGAACTCTAAATCCAAACTTCTCAGACTGTATCGTCAACTGAACTTAATCAGTATCCTGCGCCATGCCTTCCTTCAGTATCTTCCTGGACCACCTGTCCAAAATACTGCCCCTCGTCAGAGGGAAAACTATAACTCTGACAACGTCTCTGTCATCCAGGTCACCTTGGAAGCCTGGAATGATAACTGTCTCCCGAAGGAGAATGTTGTTATCATATCCCTAGAACATCCACTTATGTTCTAAAACTGCTTCCGATCGTTTCTCCAGAATTGGATTAATATCAACTTATTGCACCTACTACAAAAACAACATCTGGTGTGGTACTTGACATCTTATGATTGACTCAATTGCCTAAGCAAGTGATCTGCCAATCATGCACATCCCTCTCCCCTTTAGTCTGTAAGACACCTTTAGAGAGAGTGACTCCATTACCTGCAGGTACACCACCATGCCAGGAGTCGTCCATTCTAAATACTCTTAGAATGCTGTCTAAGTACCCTTATTGGGAAACCACCCAAATCTAGATCTAAAACCATAGATCTAGTAACCAGAATGTCAGATATAATATCCAAGTCCTGTGTGGAGAAACCACTGTGTGACGACCAAAGTATAACCGATCGTAGTATAGGAATATCATTTCCTACTCTGTGTATGTCATCCAAATACCAGGACATCACACCCTACTACCTTCTTAACAGATCCATCCCGTATTCTGATGAAGTCAAACCTATGACTTCACATCAGAAATAGATGATCTAACTCCGCTATATTCGCTTTAGTTTATAAATAGACATAAGCCACTTGTCCACTATGCTTCCGCTGCTCGCACTGACCATGACAACCCTTTGGCAGAGTCATATAGACGTACAATTCTAAAGCTAGTTTAGAACGACGCTATACTCATCCTCCTGCCGGGTCTCATAGTCTGGAACAACAACAATGGCAAGTCTGGGTAAACAAGAACCTCCCTGTCACCGTTCTTTAGGCTACCTGAGTACCTCTCGATTGCCTGAGGTTTCCCACCTTATCTGCGGAGAGGCCAATGGAATGTCAAACCAGATTGAATCTTTAGGTTCTTATCAAATTGTCAGTAATCGTTTGTGGTTCTGGAATCACTTCCAATTCTACCATACCCCCACTACTGTTTTCTGAAAAAAATCCATCTTTGTTAAAGCTGTGGCGAGTCAAGAACAATATCACTATTGATCTTCCTGATGGTAGAAAGTCAACCCTCGTCATAGCCCGGGTCAACCCACAAACAGCCATTACAGAAACGTGCCTTGAGTTATCCAGAGTCTGGTTTTAATCATAAGCTGGACAACTCCGCGTACTTTAACATCGTTAAGATATGAACTGTTCTATATCCAATACAGAAACAGAGGCACTGATTTAATTGAACCAGATTCAAATCATCCAGCTGTCACCAGTGCATGTCAACTAAATGGAAGGAGGCCGGTCAGCGTTACTCAACATAGGAATGCCTCCAATTATGAGTAACCAGAAAAAGAAGCAAGTTCTCTTAATCATTACTATCAACTGAATACCATTCACAAGTATCTACATCTTCGATCACCTTGAAGAATCCCGATACTTGCAACACCTGGTTCTCTACATTATCCACATACCTATAACTTCTCAAAACTTAGACTCTGTGTTTCTACGAAACACTTGTCTAAGAACTAGACAAGTCATGAGTAAACAGAATATAGTACGACGACCAACCCCTCTGTCCTAATGGACACTGGACAATATACAATACTCTGTACAATTCCCCTGAGTCTAATAACTCATTCACTGTGTGTCGTAGGTTGAAAACTGTACTTATAGTTAAGAAGAATTACACCGTCGTTCAATGCTCCTTACCTAACCATCCACTAATATAGGTAAATGTCATAGACATAATTTCAAAAAGGTATATGTCTCTCTATAAAAATAGACGTACAGATATATCAATTTGAAATTGGTGCATAACAACGGATATTCAAAACCAAATATTTGCCGTCCGGCAAACAACCCAGGTGACTTCCTCAAATATCACCGATTACAACGAATCCCGATATAATGAGGATGATCACCCAATTCCCACTAACTTACTCCCACTCATCATCTGTAAAACCATACAGATATGAGAATCATACCTGGTAAATACATACCCTAGAGCAAGTGTCTAATTGGGAAATCAGTTTTTCTTTTAACAGTACACAGTGAAACTGAAATATTGAAATGTTTCGATGGGGTATCCTGGTATTCCTAGTAATGCCTTTTCCATTATCCATATTCACAACTGTAACCGTATAATTCTTTGCGATCTCTCCAATTCCCTTTATATGTTTTTAGTCATTACCTTTTGTACACCCGTTTAGGCCAAATGGTTTTCTTCCTTCCTACCTTTCGGCACCAGCCTATGTTTTGGAAGAAGACTATTCAATAAGCATAATGGGTGTACTGTCCTAATCCTAGGAGCACTCGCAATGCGAGAGAAGGTGAAGATAAAAGACACCTGAATAAACCTTATTCCTATTTCACTTGAACCAGAATCCATCCCTGAACTAGAACAAGTTCCTTTCGAGTTCGTATATAACCATACGATGGAGTATCCAAATAAACTGTGGATCTTCGTAGTGATACGGAGTGTCCTGGAGAAATACAAAGGTGATTTAGGATTGGCGAAGAAATACTTGGTTTGGTCGTGAATAGCAGTCGCAATTTACTTTGCCCTCTTACTAATCCCTTGATATGTCTTTACTTAATACCTTCTGTACAGCATCGTTAGGCTAATTGGTTTTCTTCATTCCCTACCGGTCGGCACCTGCCTATGGTTTGGAAGAGGACTATCCAATTCGCGTAATAGGTGTACTATCTCCTAAACCAAGGAGTACTCGCAACCTGAGAGAAGGTAAAAGGAAAAGACAAGTGAATAGTCATATTCGTTTTCTCCTGAACCGGAAACCATCCTCGAATAAATTCCTTCGAGTTCGTATATAACCATACGATGGTTTTGTCCAATGGAAGTGGACGTTCGTAGTAATACGGGGTGTTCTAGAGAAAAGGGTAAAAGTAGGAGTGGCAATGAGGTTTGCAACTCTGACAATCCAAAAGCCAGTCTTATAAGAAGGTTCGGTCAATTGGTCACTAAGTCATAGTCAAGGGTCGGGTCATGGTCGTTTCCAAAGAGAGAGAAAGAGAAAAGAAACACTCAGCGTGCACTCTAACCTAGATCAGAATGGTTATCACTTTATCTAATCAGGAAACCTCCCACTGTAACCTCAAATTCTCCTCCAAACCTGAAAGTAGAATTAGTCGGGATCACCCGAGGAGTAAACCAACTCATCAGTGGGAATCGGGATCCAACTATCATCGCATGATAACGTGATGGAATCCACTCACGTTATCACACTCCAGAAGGTATGTGCATGCCTGGCAAGTTTCAGTTTCTTTAGAAACTTCCGATGTGATTTTTACCCCTGCGACCCAAGTGACCTTGACACAGTCAACAAATCAAAGAGTCTTAGTCAAGTTCAACCCGTCATTATCCTGGATTGCATTAGACCCACCCGTACAATCCCTTGACACAGTCAACAAGGCCGCACGACTATCCTAACCAATCCCATTAATATGCCACAAACGAACACTACTTAGCTACCGTACACTACGCCTTGACACAGTCAACAAACGCAGTACGAATACTAAGTAATACTAATCTGAAATGACGGAGGGCTACGGCTGGTTTTTGGTGAAAAACCTTTAACGTAATGAACTTGATATCGTTGAAGGAACCGGATAACTTTTTATAAAAATATAGTGACGAAAACCTTTGCTAAAGAGGTCACTCCCGGTGAAGGGATCTCGGCTCTTTCCCCGTAGAATGAGGTGCAGGATATTCCAACTGAATACCACGATGCAAAGCAAAAGGCAATCGGCTATAGTGAAGTTATTACCCTAACGCAAACTTCTGTCCAAGGGGTCACTCCCGGTGAAGGGATCTCGGCCCTTGCCTCGTCGACTGAGGAGCAGGATATTCCAACTGAATACCACTGTGCAAAACAAAAGTGAACGTCCTTGCAATAACAGCTTTTTGAAAAACGTTCCAACAACATCAGAATAGGTTTGTTTAGCTTGCATTGATCTGAATCAACGCAGTCCCATCAATTGATCACACCAATAAAGAACGAAAATAATGATGAACGTATATGCCATCCGCATTCGCCACTGGGTCCCGTCATCACCCGTTAGGTTACTTAACTAACAACAGAGCGGGGACTGGACTAGCGCGGATGCAAAACATATACAACATCTACTAGTATATAAATCACTATACAATATTCGCTGAAAGCGTGATAAAATGCAACATCACAGAAATGTAACCAGTATCACAGAACAATACAGATATCTGGAAGCCCCGGGTTTCACAGAGCCACTGCTGAAACCTGACGTTCCCCTGGTCGTCTGGATAGCCTGTGCAATGAAATCCTAGACCCCTACGGGCACGGCAAGTTACCCGCAAAAACCTGAAGTGAGGCAGCCCCCTTCAGCAACGTGAATGGACCACCCAGCACTTCATGGAATCCGGTAACTTGGGCACCCCTCCTGGGTCAACCTGTACCCCCTACGAGTGCGTTGAATAGCCCGCCAATTCTAGAGTGAAGCCCCTTCCGTCTCAATGCCATGAGATGCGGGCCCGTTGCCCTCCAGAACCCGGCTATCCGTGCACCCCACCTTGGGGTAATCCTAGTACAGAAAGTAAAATATACTTACAATGGGTACAACGACCTCGACCCGGTCGTGCCCCAAAAAGAATAATACAAACAGGCAGTGACGGCAGTCCACATGTCGGACGCTCGCCCCACAATATCAAATGTACATATAAAACAAAACTGTACTACCATTGCATCCAGGCTATCCCCCACGACCAATCCGCAACATCACAGCACAACACAGAACATCAACGCGAATGTCACGTTCGCAAATCCGTCTAACCGAGCTATAGCAGTTAGACAGGATTTACCGATCAAGTGACATTCACGGTCGCAGAAATAATGTAAATACTGTGAACTAATATGTTTAAAATATTCGATCGATCAAATCTACCCAAGTGGGCCCCAAGCACTACTGTAGCACTCACAGAAAATCTGGGACCAAAAAGAACATTCCAAAAACCCTATTTTCAAGTCAGGAGCTTTCTGCAAAATTTTGGTACACTGAACAGTGAAAGTCATGGCGGAACCGCGGCCTAAGCATGGGTTTGGCCGCGGTTCCGCAGTGGTGTAGACTGTTCACGAGACCAAATTTTCACAGAATTCTTAAAATTCCCTGTACATCATTCTTCAACAACCTGAAAAATTTTTGGAGCTAAAAAAATTTCGACAGAAACTGTTGCTTTTGAAAATGCGGGTTTTGGAATTTTGTTCGATCGGAAATGTAAACACATTAGACCAAGCTAGAATAGATTAATGGCGTGGCTCTGAAACCATGTTGTGCTACGGCAGCGCCCCGGGCGTCTACTCGAGGCCAAAATGCGGAATAAAAAATTTTCTTAACTTTAAACCGGCGCTACCGCGGACAATAAACCCGGATCGTAACCATTAACCTAATCCTAGCTATCAAGAGAATGGGGGGAGAGATATACCGAGCAATCCGTGTCCTTCGGTCTTCATCTCCACTCCGATCTCCTCGCGGAATCTCCGGTCGTCGCCTCCTCGTCGAAACGGGCACCACATCGCCGGGTTCTTTTACGGGCTCCCACCTCTAGACCGAGGCAACTCGGGCGCGAAGTTGGCGAGCCGACGCGTCCAAGGAATGCTGTAGACTAGTGTAGAAACTTTGTCTCTTGGGGTTGTGAAAGTTGCCTTGATGGAGGTAAAGAAAAGAAATGAACTTGGGAATATTTGTGGCAAGCTAAAATGGGATGAATGATACTTTTTCCCACACCAAAAATAATATGAACCTCTCTCACCATCCTAATGTGGCCGGCCCCTTATGATCAAATGGTGGAGGGAAAATCAAAACAAGAAGGAAGGTAAGTGTAGTAAAAGCAAAGGTGTGACCACATCCAAATGTGATGATAACCAAGTCAAATCCATTTCTAATCCCATTTAATGCAAAGAGTGATGGAAAAAGAATCTCATCATGAAGGATCTATCATGAAGCTCTCAAATGCAAGAAACCCCCTCCTCAATAAGTTATTTGCAAACTTCCAAATAACCCCCTCCATCACAAAAGTCCGACCGTGAAGGAACAAAGGAAAACCGGCCGGAACGGAATGCAAACTGGCAACTTCAGAAAACTGATCCCGTAACAAATTATAGGAAAACCCCGCTACTGCATATACATGCCCGCATTTGTATTCCCACTGAATACAAATGCAAAGAGACAAAATCTACACTGTCTAATACTAGGATCCGGCTTAAACCAAAGCCGCAAGTAAAATCCGTCCGATCACGATCCGTGCAATACCGCACGCATCTGATCGAACCCTGCCATATCTCCATACGGCCTCTACAACGTTTCGCCCGAAACTTGAGTAACAATGTGTGGTGGACTCTAAAGACTCGTCAATACTATGGCCGTGGGTTTAACTACTAGCACGTCAGAGGTATTAGCCATACGTGACGGGCTACCAGCTATTGACAAAAAGGGACGTCGATGAGCGAACTCATCCTGACACCCTACTGAGCCTGTCAGTGACAATATCCGTACAGTCCGGTCCGTTCGTCTATGAGTATCGCATGGCGGGCCTAGGGGGTTGGTAAAAGTCAGACCCCCAAAAGCGGTACAAGTGGTGTCGGAGTGAAGCCCAGAACACCCTGAGATACTACTGGAATACCTAACAGTAAATCTCCTGCCTCGGCCGAGGGCTTTGTGTATTGGCTCTCCTAGACACAGCGCGTCCTCACCCCCAATTCCGGGAGAGACGAACCCATGCAAATCCGCTCACTGCCTCCATATGGCTCGGGACTGTACCCAAATAAAACCTGTTTGCATGACTCCTTTGAGCCGTGGTAGGATAGTAATCAAAGCACAGTGGAAACTCACACGAGACAAATGACGATCTCAGGTCGATGAACTAACCTGTACACATGTCACCAGGGAACTGCTATCTGACGTCTGGTATAATCCCAACTAGCATGTCCCCGGCGAGTCCTGTCCGGTGTACTCATAACCCAATGAGCACCTGTATACATCTTAGGTGAACCATCTGACACCAGTGGCTTGTGAGACCGTCCACTGCCCCTCGTCGGGGTCTCGACTGTATACACTAGTCTACTAATGGAGTATCGATGCCCAGTCTCGAAACTCCCACGACTAGGGACCATTTAAGGATGTGCTTATAAACTACCAGCTCCCACATATATGATCGCGCTCATACTGCTGGCAGTCAAGCAAGAATCCTAGGGGCTCTATCAACGTGTAATAGCGACCTGTCAGGTCACCTAAAGCAGTACACGATGATAGAGATAAACCAGATAGCATACTATCAACTTGAGTAATATTGTCCTACTGGGATAGGTCCTCCCTCAATCATTGCAATCACGTGCCTGTGATCCAATAATTGACTCGAGGGCACTACTCCAACTGATACCTCCCACTTACCTGGCCACAAGAGTAGTAAAGAGGTGGTAGAGGATTGATCCTACGTCTTGTCCTTTGGAAGTCTAGGAGCGGTCTAGAGACTGGACCTAGGTAACCTTCGTTCTAGGGTTTTTTATGCATTTTAGAGTGATTTGTCTTGAGTCCCACTTTTTTCAAAACAGACCAATTTTAAATCACACACACGCTGCCACTTGCACAAAACCCGCTTAGTGCATGCTCGGCTGGACACGGGATTCTAGTGCCCGTCTTGTCTGCGTTCCTGCTATCGACGCCGAAGTCGATGCTTCTTCATCTTCTTTTCCCCCACCACACACCACGACCGAGATGGATGGTACTCCATCAGATTATAACACCACGCTTCCACCGCCCGTAGGTGCGTAGAATCCACCGCGCATCTCTCTCCAAGAGAGATGCTATCCTATCCGTGGTCCTCTTCCCACTTGTCTATCTATTCCACCAGCAAACGGAGATAATTTTGAAATTAAACCCCACTACATTAATCTGCTGCCCAAATTTCATGGGCTTGAGTCGGAAGACGCGTATGTTTTTGTAAGTCTACGCTAGCGCCCCGGCAGTCTACAGACGCCAAATGCGGAACAAAAACTTTTTAACTGGCGCTATCGTATACTTTAACCCGGATCTGCCATTATTGCTAAACTAACAAACTGTAAAGAGTGTAGAAAGGTTATACCGAACGATCCAAGTCCTTCATTCTTCAACCATCATCCCACACTCCGTTGCGGCTGCTCCGATCTCGTCGATCTCCGATTCCTTCGTCGAGGTGGCACCACGTCGATGATTCTTTAAACGGGCTCCCGCCTCTGACTTGAGGCAACTCGATCGTCAAGTTTGCTAAAAGAGACGACCAAGAATGATGTAGAGAATGAGTAGATGACTTTGTCTCACTTCGTCCAAGTCCGTGGACGATCGGTTAATGAAGTTGCCGAGGGAATCGGGTAATGGAATGATATAAGCTGTGAATTCCATACACCCCAAAAATCTATCATAATCTTTTCTACAAATTAAAAACCAAGTGTATGAATGAGAGGAAGGGGCCGGCCACTTTATATGCAAGAGGGAGGTGACCGTAGGAGAAAAAAAGAGGGTGACTATATGAACAAATATCATGAAAAAATATCCTTAAGTAAACAAAACCTCATTAATGCAAATGGTGATTCATTAACCTAGTCACCATTGCATTAATGGCTCCATTAAAGCACTAATGACTCACTAGCCTCATCACCACTTCTAGAAGCTTCTAGAATGATGACTCACCTCAACTGAAGAAAAGATAAATCCGTCTTTAACCGAATGTTAAAAGACGGCTGATAGAAAACTGGAAACTGGCAACTTCCAAAAGTGATCCTGAAACGAATTTCAGGACAACCCCGAAACTGTATAAATATACCCGCATTTGTATTACAACCGAATACAAATGCAACTGAGACAAAGATATTAAACCTACTCAATATAATACTCGGATCCGGCTTAAACCAAAGCCGACCAGTATCATCTGCCCGAAAAATAACACGTGCGTAAACGCACGTGCATTTTCCGAACCCTGCCATAAAAACATACGGCCTCTACAACATTTCTCCCGAACTTGGGAAACTGTCTGTGGGGAACTCTAATGACTCGTCAGTACCCTGGCAGTGGGTTTAACCACAAACCGTCAGCGGCACTAGCAATGCGTAACGGCTGCCCATGGACTGACCTCAAGGGATGCCGATGAGCGCACTCATCCGGAAAACCGTACTGAGACTAACAGTGACAATGTATATACAGTCCGGTCCGTTCGTCTATGAGTATCGCATATCTGCCTAGGGGGCTAGTAACGTCAGACCCCCAATAGCAGTATAAGTCGTGTCGGAGTGAAGCCCAATAACACCCTGAGATACTACTGGAGTACCTACCAGTAAATCTCTTGCCATGGCCATGGACTTTGTGTAATGGCTCTCCTAGACACAGTACGACCTCGCCCCCAATATCGGGAGAGACGAATCCCCTGCCGATCCGCTCACGTGCCTCCATATGGCTCGGGACTGTACCCAAAAGCTACCTGTTTGCACGACTCCTTTGAGCCGTGGTAGGGTAGAAATCAAAGCACAGTGGGAACTCACACGAGACAAATGACGACCTCAGGTCGATGAACTAACCTGTACACATGTCACCAGGGAACTGCTATCTGACGATAGATATAATACTAACTAGCAAATTCCCGGCGAGTCCTGTCCGGTGTACTCATAACCCAATGAGCACCTGTATACATCTTAGGTGATCCAACTGACACCAGTGGCTTGTGAGACCGGCCACCGCCCCTCGTCGGGGTCTCGACTGTAAACACTAGTCTACTCCGGAGTATCGATGCCCTGTCTCGAAACTCCCACGACTAGGGACCACAATTAAGGATATGCAGATAAACCACCCAACTCTTACGTATATGATCGCCATCATACTGTTGGTGGTAAAGCAAGATCCTAAGGGCTCTATCAAAGTGTAGCAGTGATCAGTCACCTGAACGTGTACACTACTGATAAAGGCAAACCAGATAGCATACTATCATCTTGAGTAAGACTGTCCTACCGGTATAGGTCCTCCGCAATCATTGCAATCACGTACCTGTGATCCAATAATTGACTATGAGGGCACTATCTCCAACAATCTCCCACTTGCACTCAAGGCTAATTATTGCGATGTCGACTACTCACAGTCCGTGTGAAACCGAACATCCAACTCCTCTACTAATCAGTTTCACAAAGCCCGTTTGTAAAACTATTGTGTTCGAGAAATAGCCTTAGTGAGTGGATCCGCCTAGAAGTTTCTTTCTATATCTCTCTTAATCTCAAGTTCGTGGAGAAAGCCATCTCCCGAAATGAGTAATACCTGTCTTAGAATATGTCTGGATATCGGATGGGACCTAGTTCATAAATGAACTCCAAATCCAAACTTCTTAGACTGTATCGATCACTGAACCTAATCAGTATCCGGCACCATGCCACCCACAGTATCCTCTTGAACCACCTGTCCATAATACTGTCCCTCTTCGTCATAGGGAAAAAACTATAACTCTGACAATCACTCTGTCAATCATGTCACCTTTGAAGCTTGGAATGATAACCGTATCCCGAAGGAGGCTGCCGTCATCAAAATCTGTAGAACATGTACTTATGTTCTAAAACTGCTTCCTTATATTTCTCCAGGATTGGATTAATACAAACTTATTGCATCTAGTGCAAAACCAACATTTGCTGTGGTACTTGACATCTCATGATTGACTCAATTGCCTAAGCAAGTGATCTGCCAATCATGCACATCCCTCTCCCCTTTAGTCTGTAAGACACCTTTAGAGAGGGTGACTCCATCACCTGCAGGTACACCACCATGCTAGGAGTCAACTATTCCAAAAACCATTAGAATATCTGTCAAAGTACCCACATTGGGAAACTACCCAAATCCAGATCTAAAACCATAGATCTAGAAACCAGAATGTCAAATATTATATCCATATCCTGTCTGGAGAAATAACTGTGTGACGACCACAGTACAACCGATCGTAGTATAGGAATTTTACTTCCTACTCTGTGTATGTCATCCAGATACCATGACATCACACCCTACTACCTTCTTAACAGATCCATCCCCTATTCTGATTGAAGTCAAACCCATGACTGTCACATCAAAATTAGATGATCTATCTCCGCTATTACTGCTCAAGTCTATAAATAGACATAAGCTACTTGCCCACTATGCTTCCGCTGCTCCCACTGACTACGACTACCCGCCTACCGGGTCTCATATCCTGGAACAACAGTAGTGTCAAGTCTTGGTAGATAAGAACCTCCCTGTCACCGTCTCTGAGGCTACTGAAGTACCTCTCGGGTGTCTGAGGTTACCTACCATACCTGCGGAGTGGCTATTGGAATATCAAACCTGATTGAATGTATAGGTCCTATTAAATTTTCCATAATCGTTCGCGGTTCTGGAATCACTTCCAGTTCTACCATACTCCCACTACTGTTTTCTGAAAAGATCCATTTTTACTAAAACTGTGGCGAGTCAAGAACAATATCACTATTGATCTTGCAAATGGTAGAATATCAACCCTCGTCATAGCCAGGGTCAACCCACAAACAACCATTACAGAAACGTGCCCTGAGTTATCCAGAGTCTGGTTTTAAGCATAAGCTGGACAACTCCCCGTACCTCAATATCTTTTAAGGTACGAACTATTCTATATCCAATATAGAAACTTTGGCACTAATTTAATTGGAACCAGATTCAAATCATGCAGCTGTCTCCAGTGCATATCAACTTAATGGAAAGAGGCTAATCAGCATTACTGAACTTAGGAATCCATCCAATTATGAGTAACCTGAAAGAGAAACACGTTTCTCAAAACCATCACTATCTCATCTGAATACCAATCACAAGAATCTACATCTTCGATCTCTTTGAAGAATCCCGATGCTTGTGATACCTGGTTCTCTACTTTATTCTTATACCCACAACTTCTCAAAACTTAGACCTTGTATTTCTACGAAACACTTGTCTAAATATTAGAGAAGTTATAAGTAAACAGAACACAATACGAGGACCTACCCATTTGTCCTGATGGACACTGGACAACATACAATACTCTGTATAAGTCCGCTGAGTTAAACAACTCAAAACCTGTGCGTTGTAGGTGGAAAACTGTACCCTGGCGATTTCCTCAAATATCACCAATTACAACGAATTCCGATATAATGTTGATAATCACCTAATTCCCAATATCTTACTCCTTTACATCATCTGTAAAACCATACAGATATGAGAATGAAACCTGGTAAATACATACCCTTGGAGTAAGTGTCTAATCGGGAAAACAGTTTTTCTTTAACAATGCACTGAAACATGAAAATGTTTCGTAGGGGTATCCTGGTATTCATAGCAATGCCTCTTCCATAATCCAATTCATGACTTCAACCGTATATTTTATTGCCATCTCTCCAAATCCCTTTATTTGTCTTTAGTCGTTACTTTCTGTACACCTTCGTTAGGCTAAATGGTTTTCTTCCTTCCCTACCGTTCGGCACCAGCCTATGGTTTGGAAGAAGACTATCCAGTAAGCATAATAGATGTACCCTCCTAAACCAAGGAGTACTCGCATCTCGAGAGAAGGTGACGATAAAAGACAACTGAATAATACCTTATTCTTTTAAAGGTGAAATAGGAGCGGCGATGAAGTACGCGGTTTTGGTCGTGAATGATATCAGTCGCAATTTACTTTGCACTCTTTCTAATCCCTTTATTTTGTCTTTACATATTACCTTCTGCACACCCTACTTAGGCTAATTGGTTTTCTTCATTCCTTACCTTTCGGCACCAGCCTATGGTTTGGAATAAGACTATCCAATAAGCGTAATAGGTGTACTCTCCTAAACCAAGGAGCTCTCGCAACCTGAGAGAAGGTGATAATAAAAGACAACTGAATAAACCAATTCTTTTTCTCCTGAACCTGGATCCATCCTCGAAGAAGTCCCTTCGAGTTCGTATATAACCATACGATGGATCTATCCAATGGAAGTGGATATCCGTAGTAATACGGGTGTTCTGAGAAATGCAAAGGGTATACGAAGGAGTGGCAATGACTTATGCAACATAGACAATGCAAATGCCAGTATTTTAAGAAGGTTCGGTCAACCTGGTCACTGAGTCATAGTCTAGGGTCGGTCAAAGGTCGCTGCCAAAGAGAGAGAGAAAAGAAACACTCTGCGTGCACTCTAATCTAGATCAGAACGGTCATCACTTTATCTAATCCGGAAACCTCCTACTGTCCTGTCAAATTCTCCTCCAAGCCTAAAGAAGAATCAATCGGGATCACCCGAAGAGTAAACCAACTCATCAGTGGAAATCGGGATCTAACTCTCATCGCATGATAACGTGATATAATGCATCCACGTTACTCATACTCCAGATGGTATGCACATATTTGGCAAGTTTCAGTTTCTTTAGAAACTCCCGATATGATTTTTGCCCCATGGTCTTATAACCTTGGCGTTGGTCAAAATGTCATAAGTCACATGCCAAGTTCTACCCGTCACTATCTTGTCAATTTGAACCCACCCGCACATGCCCTTGACGTTGGCCAAAATGGCAGAACGACTGTCCCAAACTAACTCATCTATCTATGCAACAATTGAATACCCAGCAGCTACCAAACACTATGCCTTGGCATTGGTCAAAATACATAGCTTGAATACTACTGAATACCCAAAAGAAGTGACGGAGGGCTACGGCTGGTTTTTGGCGAAAAACGTTTAACGTAGTGAACTTGATATCGCTGAAGGAACCTGATAGCTTTTTAAAATATAGTGGCGAAAACCTTTTGCTAAAGAGGTCACTCCCGGTAAAGGGATCTCGGCTCTTTCCTCGTGGAATGAGGTGCAGGATATTCCACTGAATACCGCTATGCAAAGCAACATGTAATCGACTATAGTGAAGTTATTACGCTGACGCAAACTTCTGCCCAAGGGGTCAGTCCCGGTGAAGGAATATCGGCCCTTGCCCCGTCGAATGAGGTGCAGGATATTCCACTGAATACCGCTATGCAGAACAAAAGGAAACGACTTTGCAATAACACTTTTTAAATTTGTTCTAACAGCTGTAAACAGGTTTGTTTTACTTTGCGTTGATCAGAATCAACACAGTCCCATCATTTAATCACACCAGAAAAGAACGAAAATAAAATGTACGTATATGCCATCCGCATTCGTCACTGGGTCCCGTCATCACCCGTTAGGTTACTTAACTAACGACAGAGCGGGGACTGGAATAGCGCGGGTGTAAAACATATACAACATCTAATAGTATATAAACCAATATACAATAATCGCTCCAGGCGTGATAGTATGCAACATTACAGAGAAGTAATAAGTATCACAGAACAATACAGATATCTGGGATCCCCGAGTTTCACAGAGCCGCTGCTGAAACACGACGTTCCCCTGTCGTGTGGATAGCCTGTGCAATGAAACCTAGACCCCTACGGGTGCGGCAAGTTACCCGCCAAAACCTGAAGCGAGGCAGCCCCCTACAGCATAGTGAATGGACCACCCAGCACTCCACGGAATCCAGTAATCTTGGGCACCCCTCCTTGGGTCAACCTGTACCCCCTACGAGTGCGGCGAATAGTCTGCCAATTCTAGAGTGGGACCCCTCTGCCTCTCAAAGCCATGAGATGCGGACCCGTTGCCCTCCCGAACCCGGCTATCCGTGCACTCCGTCTCGGGGCAAAACCTAGTACAGTAATGAAAAATAGTACAATAGGTACATCGACCGCAACCTGGTCGTGCCCCAAAAGAATATTATACAACAGACAGTGACGGCAGTCCACAAGTTGGACGCTCGCCCCGCAATATCAAATGTACAAATAAACTCAAACTGTATTACCATTGCACACTGCTATCCACCACGACAAATCCGCAACATCACAGCACAACACAGAACATCAACGCGAATGTCACGTTCGTAAACCCGTCTAAAAGAACTATTGCAATCAAACACGGTTTACCGATCAAATGACATTCCCGGTCGGAGATATAATGTAAGCACTGTAAACTAACGTGTTTAAATTTCGATCGACCAAATATCAAAAAGTGGGCCCCACGACTTACTGGTGAACAGTAACAAAATCTGGGCCAAAACGATATTTACCAAAAACCACAAAATCCAACAGAGGAGACACATACAAAATTTGGTGCACTGATCCCATTATATGGCCGCGGATGCGCGGCCAAACCATGGGTTTGGCCGCTAATCCGCGGCGCTTTGGTGAGATCACGTACTCAAATTTTGCACGTGTGCTTAAAAAACCCTGCACAGTTTTCTAAGATGTGTGAAATATTTTTAGGACACCGTTTAAAATCAACAGAAACTGTCATATTGTAAAAATGTGATTTTTGATTTCCGGTTCGATCGATGTTTTAAACGCGTTAGCACAAGTTAGCATAGCAAAATGGTTAGGCTCTGATACCACTGTAAGTCTACGCTAGTGCCCCGGCAGTCTACAGACGCTAAATGCGGAACAAAAACTTTTTAACTGGCGCTATCGTATACTTTAACCCGGATCTGCCATTATTGCTAAACTAACAAACTGTAAAGAGTGTAGAAAGGTTATACCGAACGATCCGAGTCCTTCGTTCTTCAACCATCATCCCACGCTCCGTTGCGGCTACTCCGATCTAGTCGATCTCCGATTACTTCGTCGAGGTGGCACCACGTCGATGATTCTTTAAACGGGCTTCCGCCTCTGACTTGAGGCAACTCGATCGTCAAGTTTGCTAAAAGAGACGACCAAGAATGATGTAGAGAATGAGTAGATGACTTTGTCTCACTTCGTCCAAGTCCGTGGACGATCGGTTAATGAAGTTGCCGAGGGAATCGGGTGATGGAATGAAATGAGCTGTGAATTCCATACACCCCAAAAATCTATCATAATCTTTTCTACAAATCAAAAACCAAGTGTATGAATGAGAGGAAGGGGCCGGCCACTTTATATGCAAGAGGGAGGTGACCGTAGGAGAAAAAAAGAGGGTGAATATATGAAGAAATATCATGAAGAAATATCCTTAAGTAAACAAAACCTCATTAATGCAAATGGTGATTCATTAACCTAGTCACCATTGCATTAATGGCTCCATTAAAGCACTAATGACTCACTAGCCTCATCACCACTTCTAGAAGCATCTTGAATGATGACTCATCTCAACTGAAGAAAAGATAAATCCTTCTTTAACCGAATGTTAAAAGACGGCTGATAGAAAACTGGAAACTGGCAACTTCCAAAAGTGATCCTGAAACGAATTTCAGGACAACCCCGAAACTGTATAAATATACCCGCATTTGTATTACAACCGAATACAAATGCAACTGAGACAAAGATATTAAACCTACTCAATATAATACTCGGATCCGGCTTAAACCAAAGCCGACCAGTATCATCTGCCCGAAAAATAACACGTGCGTAAACGCACGTGCATTTTCCGAACCCTGCAATAAAACCATACGGCCTCTACAAAGTTTCGCCCGAACTTGGGAAACTGTCTGTGGGGAACTCTAATGACTCGTCAGTACCCTGGCAGTGGGTTTAACCACAAACCGTCAGCGGCACTAGCAATGCGTAACGGCTGCCCATGGACTGACCTCAAGGGATGCCGATGAGCGCACTCATCCGGAAAACCGTACTGAGCCTAACAGTGACAATGTATATACAGTCCGGTCCGTTCGTCTATGAGTATCGCATATCTGCCTAGGGGGCTAGTAACGTCAGACCCCCAATAGCAGTATAAGTCGTGTCGGAGTGAAGCCCAATAACACCCTAAGATACTATTGGAGTACCTACCAGTAAATCTCCTGCCATGGCCATGGACTTTGTGTAATGGCTCTCCTAGACACAGTACGACCTCGCCCCCAATACCGGGAGTGACGAATCCCCTGCCGATCCGCTCATGTGCCTCCATATGGCTCGGGACTGTACCCAAAAGCTACCTGTTTGCACGACTCCTTTGAGCCGTGGTAGGGTAGAAATCAAAGCACAGTGGGAACTCACACGAGACAAATGACGACCTTAGGTCGATGAACTAACCTGTACACATGTCACCAGGGAACTGCTATCTGACGGTAGATATAATACTAACTAGCAGATTCCCGGCGAGTCCTGTCCGGTGTACTCATAATCCAATGAGCACCTGTATACATCTTAGGTGATCCAACTGACACCAGTGGCTTGTGAGACCGGCCACCGCCCCTCGTCGGGGTCTCGACTGTACACACTAGTCTACTCCGGAGTATCGATGCCCTGTCTCGAAACTCCCACGACTAGGGACCACAATTAAGGATATGCGTATAAACCACCCAACTCTCACGTATATGATCGCCATCATACTGTTGGTGGTAAAGCAAGATCCTAAGGGCTATATCAAAGTGTAGCAGTGATCAGTCACCTGAACCTGTACACTACTGATAAAGGCAAACCAGATAGCATACTATCATCTTGAGTAAGACTGTCCTACCGGTATAGGTCCTCCGCAATCATTGCAATCACGTACCTGTGATCCAATAATTGATTATGAGGGCACTATCTCCAACAGTTTTCATCACCAAATTCGAAAACGTATGCGTAATGATGGGTACTTCATAATTGACTGTGGATGCTATGCGCTTGCGTCTTCTCCCATTCACACTGTGCGACTTGGCAGAAAAATGGCTTTATAATACTGTCGCACACTCTATCACTAATTGGGATGAATTCGTCATAGCATTTCTTAAGAAGTTTTACCCAAACCATAAGACTGCCCATATTAGGAGCGAGATCAACCAGTTCACCCAGCTTCCCAATGAACCATTTTGGAAGTGCTTTGAACATTTCAAGGATCTGCTTGTCCAATGTCCTCATCATGGAATACAAAGATGGGATTTATGTCGAATTATATATGAAGGCATTAATCTAGCGACAAAGCAGATGCTTGAAACAATGTGTCAATGCAATTTCATGTCTAAAGATGACCGTGAAGCATGGAAATGTCTGGAAGATCTCGCTGAAAACACCTTGCAGTGGGAAAGCGTAAGACCACCTTCATCTAGGGGAGGTATTCACCAGCTCGATGTTTCCATCGCAGTCAAAGCCGAAATGGCAGCGATGCAGAAGAAACTCGACACTATTGAGAACAAATTTTCATCAGTCTCCCTAAATCAGGTCACGCTTCCCAAGACCGTTTGTGGTTGCTGTTCAGATCCTTCACACTTAACGGAAGAATGTCCTATGAACGCATCATTTCAAACTAATGCTGCTTTTCAGCAGCGACCTAGAAACTATCCTTATTCTTCCACATACAATCAAGGATAGAGGAATCATCCTAACTTTGCTTGGAACCAAAACCAACAAAGCAATTATTATAGACCTCCTCCACAGCAACCATAACTACAAAGTCAGCTCCCCTTTCAGTCCCAAAATTTTCAAAATCCGGCCAACACATCTACACCACAAGTGGCCGGTACTGACAACTCTTCACTCGCACAAACTTTGGATATGCTTATGAAACATACCATTCAAATGTCGGCTGATATGAAGTCTTCTATTGATACCATAAAGAAAGACTCCGCCTCCCACGGCGAGAGTATTAAATCAATAGAAAACCAACTTGCATAGTTGAACGCCGCAATGAGTGCGAGAGAGAAAGGGAAACTCCCATCTCAACCCCTACAGAATCCTGGCTATTCACAAAATCATAATGTGAATGCCGTTACTACGTTGAGATCGGGGAGAGTGCTGAATAACCGAGTGAGTGAGCAATTTGATGTTAGTGACACCAATGATACCCCAGCTTCTTCTTCTTCTTCCCCTAATTCGTCTAGTCTCCCACCTTCATCCGAGCCTATTCTCCGTTTTCCCCAAGGCTCGAACATTTCGCCAAATCTCCTCGTCTGATATGTCGCATATCAAGTCTAAGGGTGGTAAACGTCAGACCCCAATAACCGATAAGACATGCCGATGTGAGGATCATAACGGGTCGAGAAACTACTGGTTACACTTACCAGTAAATCTCTAATACAGCCCTGGCCAGGGACTTCCCTGTTATGGCCAATCGAGCACAACGCAACATCAACTCCCAATACCGGGAGAGACGAAACCCCTCCTATCGCTCACCGCCACCAAGTGACTCGGGACTGTACCCAAAAACCACCGTTTTGCACGCCTTCTTGGACGTGGTAAGGTGAAAATCAAAGCACAGTGGGAATCACACAAGACTCTATGACGATCTCGGGTCTACAGACTAACCTGTACAAGTGTCACCTAAGAACTGTCATCTGACGTGAGGTATAATACCATCTGGGAGTTCTCGGCGAGTCCGTCCAGTGTACCCATTCTCCACTGAGCATCCGAATACCATCTCTGATGTCAAACACCAATGGATATGGGATCATCCATCGCCCATCTCATGGGTCGAGAAGCGTATACGCTAGTCTACTCTGGTATATCGATGCCCCGTCTCGATATACCCACGACTAGGGACATTAATGGATGTACTTATGGACTACCATCGCCCCACTAGTATGATCTACATCATAGTCCTGGTAGTTAAGTACACATCCTAAGGGCTTTACCAACATGTAACTATAAGACAGTATTAAGAGACAAGTATACATGTTAAGATAAAGAGCAACCAGATAGCATACTATCATATCGAGCAAGAATGTCCTCTCTATATATGTCCAAGCATCCAATAATATACATCATCTGTACAATACTGGCCTCTAGGGCATACATACAACTAACAACAGTGTCTATGGTCCAGCCGTAGAAAGAGTTAACCAACGCCTCACCTATGACACCACGGAACTACGACAAACCTGAAGGTTCGAACGCGGTTCCATGGGCATAGAATTGAGTTAAGGTTATTATATTCTTCTAGAGGGTCCATAGGGGTACTTGCACTATTTTACGAATATAATAAACTTCGGAAAATTACAACACTTGGAAATTTCAGCGGGGTATAAAATGTGGTGTTCGAAGTTCAATCGAATTGCTAAATATAGTCAAGGTTACCAATACAGTGTTAAATTATACGACTACGATGCACTACAAATTAGCCCTAGGTCACAACAATCGTCACATGAAAATTGGGCTAAGCAAACAAAACTAGAAACCCCAAAATGAAGACACCAGAGCACAGGAGAAATACGGAGAGCAGAGGAGGCTAAAGGGCCGGGTAGGTCGGAAATTCTTGCTTGGTGCTCGGCCAAATTTCGAGCACCACCCCCCCCCCCGTATTTCACCCATGTTCTTAGTTTGTCCCATATACCATTCTGCACCTGTTTGAAAAAATTTTAAAGGAATTTTTAGAAAATTTACAGAGAGCAAAATAAGGGTTTCATAATACCGTATTCCGGAGTCGATTTCGTTTTCGTAATTGTTTTAACACCGTGTCTAAAATTCTAGCATGGCTCTGATACTATTGTTAGGTTTCCCTTGGACCTAGTCTAGGGTTTGGTAGCATCACTCATGCCACTTTAAAAAATTAGAGAGGTGCAAAGCAAATAACCATGAATCATTACTAGAATTATTAGGGTAACAAAGTTTGTATCACATACGAAGAACTATCTATCACATAGAGTTTAGGATTACAACCTTTGTAGTCCATTTCTTCGCTTCATAAGCTCCGTGTTGAGGTCCCTTCGCTGCGATCATCAAGAATTCCGACTCTAAAGAGGTCCCATGAGGTGAATGAGGCATCTTGCTTATAATCTTCATGATCTACGATGATCTACCTTGAAGAATCTCAAACCAAGCTTGCACTTCTCTAATGAAGTATTAGTGAAGTGAACACCCTAATCTAAGTGGCTAGAATAGATGAGGACGATGAAGTAGGAATTTTGCTCTCTTTTGTTTTCAATTTCTCACACTTAATCATCACAAATCAAAAAGCTAGTGAAGCTTTTTCAAGAGCAAGAAGAAGATGAAAGCTTTTGTGATGAATAATGAATTATTGTGAGGTTAAAATTGCAACCATGGGTTAAAAATGACATCCTTAACCCTTGTAGAGACTTAACCACTTGCTATGGTTAGAGTTAGGTTAACAAATATCTTAAGGAAGACAAAAGGGGTGGACAAAGTCAAAGAAGCCTACAAGTTTCCATCAATAAATTAACCATGACTAATTCCACCATTATTTGTATTTCCTTAATAAAAATTATGAACCTTAATCTAACCCTAGCATGGTTCAAGTCTCATAAACCCTAGTTGCAATTGTAACCTAGCATGTTACAATATTATATATCACATATATAATATATAATGTAACAAAAGAAAATAATACAATTAACATATATCGCGTATACATCAACGTATCATCCAAGTGAGAAAAAGAATCAATAAAACGAACTTATATTAGTTAATGTAATGTAATATATCTCATATATAATTATACATTAAATTATCGAATGAACACTTAATCCGATAACTCGGCTATATTGCATATAACCGACTAATATAACAAGTACCGTTTCATCGAATCAACACTTGATCCGATGACCCGGCTATATCACATATACCAGACCAATATCACATATCGCGAGAATCGAATACGGTATCTCATATCATATCAGTCTCGGTCCCGCACATATCACATATGTGCTCCTACTCCGTTTTTCCTGAGCCAGAAAACCTCTGTGTAGGACTCTAAAGAATCGTCAATACGCCGTCAGTAGGTGATGATCATATCAAACACCCACAAGCTGCAAGCGGTTAGCTAAACGTAATAGCCATCTAGGTATTGAGCGATCAGAAGACCAACAAGCAAGCCTGTACATTCTCCTATGAATCAAATCAGTAACACTACCCGTACAGTCCGGTCTCTTCGTCTGGTATGTCGCATATCAAGTCTATGGGTAGTAAACGTGAGACCCCAGTAACCGATAAGTCGTGTCGTTGTGAGGCTCATAACGGGTCGAGAAACTACTGATAACTCTTACCAGCAGCACTCCATATCAGCCCTGGTCAGGGACTTCCAGTTATAGCCAATCAAACACAGCACAACATCAACTCCCTATACCGGGAGAGACGAAACCCCTCTTATCGCTCATTGCCTCCATGTGATTCGGTACTGTACCCAAAAGCCACCGTTTTGCACGCCCTCTTGGACGTAGTAAGGTAGAAATCAAAGCAAAGTGGGATTCACACAAGACTCTATGACGATCTCGGTTCTACAGACTAACCTGTACCAGTGTCACCGGAGAACTGCTATATGACGATATGTATAATACCATCTAAGAGTTCTCGGCGAGTCCGTTCAGTGTACCCAGTCTCCACTGAGCACCCGTTGTTGGATATAGTGCCCTCTGAGTCAATTATTGGATCACAGGCACGTGATTGCAATGATTGAGGGAGGACCTATGCCGGTAGGACAGTCTTACTCAAAGATGGTGGTAAGCTATCTGGTTTATCTTTATCATCGTGTACTGCTTTAGGTGACCTTACAGGTCACTATTGCGCGTTGATAGAGCCCTTAGGATTCTTGCTTGACGGCCAGCAGTATGATGGCGATCATATACGTGGGAGCTGGGGTCTATAAGCACATCCTTAAAAGGTCCCTAATCGTGGGAGTTTTCGAGACAGGGCAACGATACTCCATAGTAGACTTGTGTATACAGTCGAGACCCCGACGAGGGGCGGTGGCCGGTCTCACAAGCCACTGGTGTCAGTTGGTTCACCTAAGATGTATACAGGTGCTCATTAGGTTATGAGTACACCGGAAAGGACTCGTCGGGAAGATGCTAGTTGGGATTATACCAGACGTCAGATAGCAGTTCCCTGGTGACATGTGTACAGGTTAGTTCATCGACCTGAGATCGTCATTTGTCTCGTGTGAGTTCCCACTGTGCTTTGATTACTACCCTACCACGCTCAAAGGAGACGTGCAAACAGGTTTTAGTTGGGTACAGTCCCGAGCCACATGGAGGTAGTGAGCGGATCTGCAGGGGTTCGTCTCTCCTGGTATTGGCGGTGAGGTCGCGCTGTGTCTAGGAGAGCCATTACACCAAGCCCTCGTCCGAGGCAGGAGATTTACTGGTAGGTATTCCAGTAGTATCTGAGGATGTTCTGGGCTATACTTCGATACGACTTGTACCGCTTTTGGGGGTCTGACTTTTACCAACCCCCTAGGCCCGCCTTGCGATGCTCATAGACGAACGGATCGGACTGTACGGATATTGTCATTGACAGGCTCAGTAGGGTGTCAGGATGAGTTCGCTCATCGACGTCCCTTTTGGTCAATACCTGGTAGCCCGTCACGTTTGGCTAATACCTCTGACGTGCTAGTGGTTAAATCCACAACCAAAGTATTGACGAGTCTTTAGAGTCCCCCACAGACCAGTTTCTCATGTTTCGGGTGAAACGCTGTAGAGGCGGTATGGAGATATGGCAGGGTTCGATCATATACGTGCGGTATTGCACGGATCATGATCGGACGGATAATACTAGCGGGCTTTGGTTTAAGCCGGATCCTAGTATTGTACAGTGTAGATTTTGTCTCGTTGCATTTGTATTCAGTGGGAAAACAAATGCAGGTATGTATATACAGTCGCGGGGTTTTCCTGTAATTTATTACGGGATCAGTTTTTGAAGTTGCCAGTTTGCATTCCGTTTCGGCCAGATTTTCTTTGTTCATTCACGGCCGGACTTTTGTGATGAGAGGGGCTAATTTGAAAGTGTGCAAATTAGACATGTGGAAGGGGTTTCTTGTAAATGAGGGATTATGATAGATTAAGCATCTTTGCTTTTTCTTTCATCATTTCTTTTGCATTAATTGAGATGGGATAAAATGAGAGATTGATGTGAGACTTGCTTTTGGCATATGGTCACCATTACTTTTACTACACTCACCTCCCTTCTAGGTTTTTGGTTCTCTCCTCCTCATTCTTATCTAAGGGGCCGGCCACTTCTTGGGGAGGGGGTGATCCATTTTTGGTATGAGGAATTTTCTTCATCTCCTTTAGCTTGCTACAAAATTCCTCACCTATCTCAAAAGTTCATTCCACCTACATTGTTATGGCAACTTTAAACCCTGGAGACAAATAGATTCCACACTTATCCTACAGCACCCTTGGGCACGTCAGCTCGCCAACTTCATGCCCGAGTTGCCTCGGTCCAGAGGTGGGAGCTCGTAAAAGAACCCGGCGTTGTCGTGCCCGTTCCGACGAGGAAATGAAGACCGGAGATTCCGCGAGGAGATCGGAGTGGAGGCCGAAGACCGAAGGACACAGATCGCTCGGTATAACTTTCTACCCATTCTCTTGTTTGCTAGTAGTAGGTTAATGGTTACGATCCGGGTTTTTAGCATGCGGTAGTGCCGATTTTAAAGTAAAGAAAAATTTTCGTTTCCGCATTTGGCCTTGGATAGACGGCCGGGGCGCTACCGTAGTCCTACATGGTATCAGAGCTACGCCATTAACCTAGTCTAGCTTGCTCTAACGTGTTTACAAGTTCGATCGAACGAATTTTCTAAAAACAGCGTTTCCATGTCGTACTTTCTGTCGAATTTTTCTGTGCACTAAAAATTATTTGGTACATTGGAAAATTACGTGCAGGGTTTTTTATGAATTCTGTGAACATTTGGTAGGCTGATTTTACTGTTGTGCTGCGGATCAGCGGCCAAAACCACGTTTTGGCCCCGGATCCACCGCCGTTCTGTGGCCAAACGGCACCAAATTTTCACAGTAGGCTTCTGACATGGAAATAGGGTTTCTGGTATATTCTTTTTGGGCCTAGATGTTTTTGAGTGCTACAATTGTGCTTGGAGCCCACTTCGGTAAATTTAGTCGATCGAAAATTTTAAACATGTTAGTTCACAGTATTTACATTATATCTGCGACCATGAATGTCACTGGATCGGTAAATCCTATATAACGGCTATAGCCCTTTTAGACGGATTTGCGAACGTGACATTCACGTTGATGTTCAGTGTTGTGCTGTGATATTGCGGATTGGTCGTGGGTGATAGCCTGGATGCAATGGTAGTACAGTTTGGTTGTATATGTACATTTGATATTGCGGGGCGAGCGTCCGACATGTGGACTGCCGTCACTGCCAGTTTGTATATTATTCTTTTGGGGCACGACCAGGCTGAGGTCGATGTACCCGTTGTAAATTTTACTTTCTGTACTAGGATTACCCTAAGGAGGGTTGCACGGATAGCCGGGTTCTAGAGGGCAACGGGCCCGCATCTAATGGCTTTGAGACAGAGGGGGCCTTACTCTAGAATTGGCGGGCTATTCGCCGCACTCGTAGGGGGTACAGGTTGACCCAAGAGGGGTACCCAAGTTACCGGATTCCGTGAAGTGCTGGGTGGTCCATTCACATTGCTGAAGGGGGCTGCCTCGCTTCAGGTTTTGGCGGGTAACTTTCCGCTCCCGTAGGTGTCTAGGATTTCATTGCACAGGCTATCCACACGACCAGGGGGACGTCAGGTTTCAGTAGCGGCTCTATGAAACCCGGGGATCCCATATATCTGTATTGTTCTGTGATGCTTATTACCTTTCTGTGATGTTGCATTTTATCACGCCTTGAGGGAATATTATATATTGATATATATACTAGTAGATGTTGTATATGTTTTGCACCCGCTCTAGTATAGTCCCCGCTCTGTCGTTAGTTAAGTAACCTAACGGGTGATGACGGGACTCAGTGGCGAATGCGGGTGGCATATACGTACATCATTATTTTCGTTCTTTTTTGGTGTGATTAATGATGGGACTGCATTGATTCGGATCAATGCAAGCTAACCAAACATATTCTGATGTTGTTGGAACATTTTTCAAAAAAAGCTGTTATTGTAAGGACGTTCTCTTTTGTTTTGCTCAGTGGTATTCGGTTATGAATATCCAGCACCTCAGTCGACGAGGCAAGGGCCGAGATACCTTCACCGGGAGTGACCCCTTGGACAGAAGTTTGCGCCAGGGCAATAACTTCACTATAGTCGATTACTTTAGCTTTGCATCGTGGTATTCAGTTGGAATATCCTGCACCTCATTCTACGGGGAAAGAGCCGAGATCCCTTCACCGGGAGTGACCTCTTTAGAAAAAGTTTTCGTCACTATATTTTTATAAAAAGGCTATGCAGTTCCTTCAACAATATCAAGTTCATTACGTTAAAGGTTTTCGCCAAAAACCAGCCGTAGCCCTCCATCATTTCTTACGGGTATTATTTAGTATTCGTGCTGTGTTTGTTCACTGTGTCAAGGCGTAGTGTACGATAGCTAAGTAGTGTTCGTTTGTGGCATATTAATGGGATTGGTTAGGACAGTCGTGCAGCCTTGTTGACTGTGTCAAGGGCTCGTACGGGTGGGTTTAATGCAATCCAGGATAATGACGGGTTGAACTTGACTAGGACTCTTTGATTTGTTGACTGTGTCAAGGTCACTTGGGTCCTAGGGGTAAAAATCACATCGGGAGCTTCTAAAGAAACTGAAACTTGCCAGGCATGCGCATACCTTCTTGCATGTGATAATGTGAGTGGATTCCGTCACGTTATCATGAGATGATAGTTGGATCCCGATTCCCACTGATGAGTTGGTTTACCTCTCGGGTGATCCCGACTAATTCTTCTTTCAGGTTTGGAGGAGAATTTGACGTTACAGTGGGAGGTTTCCTGATTAGATAAAATAATAACCATTCTGATCTAGGTTAGAGTGCACGCCGAGTGTTTCTTTTCTCTCTCTCTTTGGCAGCGACCATGACCCAACCCTTGACTATGACTCAGTGACCAAGATTAACTGAACCTTTTTAAACACTGGCTTTTGGATTGTCAGAGTTGCAAACCTCATTGCCACTCGTACTTTTACCCTTTTTTTCAGGACACCCCGTATTACTACGAACGTCCACTTCTATTGGACAAAACCTGTTAGTTATATGTATGCCCTAGAGGCCATTACTGTACATGAGATGTATATTGTAGTGTATGCTGGGAAATATATAGGTAGGACTTTCTTGCTCGACATGATAGTACGCTATCTGGTTGCTCTTTATCTTAACATGTATACTTGCAGTCTCTCTATTACATGTTGATAAAGCCCTTAGGATGTGTGCTCGACTTCCAGTACTATGATGTAGATCATACTAGTGGGGCCTGGGTAGTCCATGAGTACATCCTTCAATATTCCTAGTCGTGGGAATATCGAGACGGGGCATCGATATTCCAGAGTAGACTAGCGTATATCTTCTCGACCCATGTGATGGGCGATGGATGATCCCATATCCATTAGTGTTTGACATCAGAGATGGTATGCTGGTGCTCAGTGGAGACTGGGTACACTGAACGGACTCGCCGAGAACTCCCAGATGGTATTATACCTCACGTCAGATGGCAGTTCTCTGGTGACACTGGTACAGCTTAGTCTGTTGACCCAAGATCGTCATAGAGTCTTGTGTGTCTCCCACTGTGCTTTGATTTCCACCCTACGACGGCTCTATTGAGTCGTGCAAACAGGTGGTTTTTGGGTACAGTCCCGATTCACATGGAGGCAATGAGCGATAGGAGGGGATTCGTCTCTCCCAGTATTGGGGTTGATGTTGCGCTATGCTCGACTGGCCATAACTGGAAATCCCTGGCCAGGGATGCACTGATTTTCTGGTAAGTGTTATCAGTAGTTTCATGCATGTTATGGACCTTACATCGGCATGACTTATCAAGCTACTGGGGTCTGACGTTTACCACCCCTAGGCGAGATATGCGTCATATCAGACGAACAGACCGGACTGTACGGTAAGTGTTACTGGTTGGATTCACAGGAGTGTGAGCGGGCTTGCTCGTTGATCTACTGATCGCTCAATACCCGGGTGGCCGTTACGTTTAGCAGACCGCTTGTGGCTTGTGGGTGCTTGATATGATCATCACCTGCTGCCGGCGTATTGACGAGTCTTTAGAGTCCAACACAGAGGTTTCCTGGCTCAAGCGAAACGAAATAGGAGCACATATGAGATATGTGCGGGACCGAGAAAAATACCAGTATGTGATACTGAATTCTATTCTTGCGATTCGTATCATTGGACGGTTATATAAGATATAGCCGGGTTACCGAATCAAATGTTGATTCGATATATTGATACACTTGATATTAGTCGGTTATATGCGTTATGACCGGATCATTAAATCAAGTGTTGATTTAATGATTTAATGATTTAATGTATAATTATATATATGATATATTACTTTACATTAACTAGTATTTGTTCACTTAATATTGATTTTCTCACTTGATGTGCACAAGTAGTATATGTGATATATTTTTGTGCACTTGATTGTATAATGTTTGATGATACATGCAAACTTGGGTGTGTGTATGCTATACACCATGTTTAGTTAATGGTTAGGGTTTCATTTGTTTTATTTATTTTCTTTATTTATTTTTGGCAAGAAATAAAATGGTGGCTTGTTTTGTTTTACTCTTGAAGCTTCATGAAGCTTTGAAAGTATTAACCATTTTGTTTATTTCCTTAACCCAACCATTATCCTAAACCCTAGTTTACTCTCAACATGAGTTTACTCACCCATGGTTGCTAAATGATAGACATCACTTGATTTTCTTTTGGAGAAAATTCATTATTCATTTTTCTTTTCTTCTTCTTCTTCTTCTTCATGATGAGAAGAAAGTTCTCTTGAAAAGTTCCAAGTGATGAATCCAAGTGAGAAATCCAATTCCAAAGTGAACCCACTTCCTATTTCTTCATCCTTTACCACTTGCCATGTAGTAGAGTGTGTTATCTTCACAAGTTTTATGACTAAATGAAGATGGAGCTTGATCTTGAGTTGCCTCGACGTAGATCATCTTCGGCATCGAAGTCGACGACCTAGCCCGCCCATTTCTCCGATGAAACTGACAATAGATTCCGGGATTCTGATGATCGCAGCGGAGGGACGTCAACACAGAGCTGAAGATGTGGATGACCGGATCTACAAAGGTTGTAGTCACTTTAACTTGTAGTTAAGTTGTTAACTTGCATGTACTTTCGCCTTACCTCTAGTATCGATCTTATTTAGGGTTTCTAAGCACATAGAAAATTTTGATTTTAGCATGGTTGATCAGTTGTAGAACATTATGGGTGTTCCTAGGAACCCTACAGTGGTATCAGAGCCTAGCTAGAGCTTTAGGCGAAGTTCAGACGATGTTAGAAGTCCGATCGAACCCGAAACCCTAATTGAAAACCCTTCTCTGTACAATTTTTCAAAACTGTGATTTTTGTGAATTAAAAATATGCAGAAAAATCAGCAGGGTTTTCTAAGAAATACTGTGCAAAACGTGCGCCTAAATCGATCAAGGCGACGCGGAACCGCGGCACGAGCATGGCTCGTGCGGCGGTTCCGCGGCCGTACAGTCACAATATTCTTTGAATTTTGCACAGTAATGTATTTCTTATATTGCTGTATTTTCTGGGAATTTTTAATGTTTACTTAAGAGTTGAGTTTTCTGGGTTGTATTGGGAGTTCTTAGATTCGATTGAATTGTCTAATTTTGTCGGTGTGTTTTTCCGGTAATTTTAGAACATGTTAAAAAGTTCGACCGGATATAAATACCCAATTTTTCCCCTGCCGGGAAATTTCCAACTGTTGGATTTTTCCGTAGTTTGAGAACGTTCTGAGTAGTGCAAGTAACGCGATGGACCCTCTAGAAGACAACAAACCATAACTCGATTATGTGACCGTCTTGAACTGCCCTTTGAACCTTAGGGTTTGGGGCAGTACGGCGTGCCACATGTGAAGCGTTGGCTTGACCCTTCTACGGCTGGACCGTTGGTACTGTGGCATGAAGTGAATGTTCTTAAACATGTTTCATGTGTTGAGCTGTTTCGGGAAAACTTGGGTGTTTGAATGTTCGATCGGAAAGTTTAACATTTTCTATTTATCTGGAATGTGATACAATATTTGGAATCCACAAGTAGTTATGAGATAACTGAATGAATGTTATAAACATAGCACATTAGTCTCACTTGATCGGTTGCACGGAATTTTGATGCGATCAAAAGTCCGTCGCAATCACGTAGCGTACGTGGATACTCGCCGGATAAACTTAATAGACATCCATGCCCCATAGCCCCGACCAAGTGACTGTAGGAGAACCCCGTTGCCGAAAGCATCCGTTCGGGTGCTCGCGGCAGCGGTATTCCTCCTTAGTGCACTTCGTCGACGGTATCGGGGGTGCGGCCGTCTACTAAAGTTTGCGACAAACATTCGTTCTGGATATCGGGAATCTTGTTGAATTGCCCGACTTCATATTGAAAAGTGTTTTCGATAATGTGACTAAAATGCGGGGTTTATAATTGTTAGGCATGCGATGTCTAAGGAATTCATTTGGTTAGGCATGCGATGTCTATGCAAGTTGCGGGTTCCAACTGTTGTAGTTTTACACTTTCTTTTCTGTGACCGTAAGTGTAATATGTGATATTGCCGGTTTCGTTGCTATATGTCAACGACAATTGGGATGCGTATATTTACTTACGTTGATGACATGTGATGTTATGTGTTGGTGGATATGTTATATTGGATCGTCGTGTTTGAATAGCCGGGGTTTTTTATGTGAGACGAGTGTTTTTCATTTTCATTCATGTAAAAACTTGTATGCAATATTCTTTTATTGGGGCACTTCCAGGTTGCGGAAGATGTCACCGTTGTTGTATATTATTTACTTTTCCGCATTAGGATAGACCCAAGGAGGGAAGCACAAGTAACCGGGTTCTAGGGTCCAGTGGGAGACCATCTCGAGGAGTCGAGTCCGGGTCTCCTAACTCTAGAATTGGCAGGGTTGCTTGCCGCTCTCGTAGGGGTCTAGGGGTGTGGGATTGGCTATTCATCACGACCATGGAATCCGTGTTTTATTCAGGCTAAAAATAAAACACGGACGTCCTAGTATATCCAATATTTCATATGATATTTTCTGCTGCGTTATCTGTGATGTGATCATGTGATTTGTTCAGATAGATATTGTATATAGTATATATGATATATTATATAAACGTTGCATATGTTTTACACCCGCGCTAGCCCTGCCTCTCTCTGTCGTTAGTTACCTAACCTAACGGTGCAGACGGGACATTGAGGCGAATGCGGATGGCATAAGCGTACGTTATATTTATCTGTGATGTTTAGGTGGAATTAAATGATGGGACATTCATTAATGAGATTAATGAAAGAAAATAAACCTAAAAGATGTTGTGGAATCGAATTTCAAAAATAAAATCAAGTAGCTACAGTTCTTGCTTTGCATCGCGGTGTTCCTTGTAGAACATCCTGCACCTTATTCGATAAGGAAAGGGCCGAGATCCCTTCACCGGGAGTGACCCTTTTAGCAATAACTGGCAGATGCTACAACCCTCGGTTTGTCTTTTGATTGCTTCTATAGTTTTTGTTTTGCACAGCGGTCTATATGATATATCTTGCACCTTATTCGATGAGGAAAGGGCCGACGATCCCTTCATCGGGAGTGACCCCTTTACCAAAACTAGAAAAGCCTAAAAAAACACTCCATTTAAAAACTATTTGATTCCACAACGAGATCAAGTTCAAAGCGTTAAATGTTTTCATAAAAACAATTCGCAACCCTCCGTCATTTTAGGAAGTAGAGTACTTAATATTCGTGCTGTGTTTCTTGACCATAGTCAAGGAACAGTGTATGGTAGCTAAGTGATGTCTTCCTACACCGCATATGATGCGATTAGTTAGGACAGTCATGTGGCTTTGTTGAGCTTAGCCAAGGGTCATGTGGATGGGTCTAATTAATCACGAAATGACGGGTAGAACTTGACTAGTGCTTATGATTTGTTGACCTTAGCCAAGGTCATAGGTGCTAGGGGTAAAAACCTTTATCGGGAGTTTCAAGTATTGAAATTTGCAATGAGATTGCATACCTTCTATATGATAGTTGGATCCCGATACCCACTGCGAGTAATTGTTACTCCTAGGAGAGTTTTGCACTTTGCAATTAGCCGATCAAGTAGGTGTCTAGAAAGGTGTCAACGGGGTTACGCCCCTGGGAAAACGAGGTTTACTTTAATTAGGTCCGTGCGAAAGCACGGGGAACCTCCCTCAAAGTACCGACACTGGCCTGGCTGAATGATTGGCGAACTTGTAGAGTGTAATTAATCCCGGCCAGTCTTTCCTTTTAGGGTTTGAAGGAAGATTTGATAAAAACAGTGGGAGCCATCCTGATTAGATAAAATAAATAACCAATCTAATCATGCAAGAGCGCACGCAGAGTGTTTTCTTCTCTCTCTCTCCAGGTAGCGACCATATCACGCCTTAATCAAGATTATGATATGGATGTATTGACCGAACCGGCTTGTTATACTGAGCTGGGGAACATTGGTCCCACTCCAACTTATAATTGTAATAAGACAGAGCAGGAAATAGGGGAATACCAGGATTCCCATGCCGCCTAAACGAAGAAAGTGCATAAGATGCATCTCCTTCGGATGCGTTCATTACAATGAACTGTTTCTCAGTATCCTCTGTGTCCTGGTTATTTGATACCGGATCAGGATCCCAGATATGTAAACTGTTACATAAGGCTACAAAAAGGTAGAAAACTGAGAACGGGTGATAAGTTTCATGAGACAGAAAACGGTGCAAGTGCTGCAGCAAAGTCTGTTGGTCACTGTCACCCTGTATTTCCAAATACCTTGATTCTTAACAAATGCTATTAAATACCGAACCTGATATACAAAATCATATCAGTCTCTTTATTAGTAAAGAAAGGATACAATTTTTTGTTGTTGGATAATATTTTGAACATTTCCTATATCAACAGTTGATCGGTTCAGGCACGTTATCTAAAAGCATTGACGTTCTAAATCAAACTACAGTTCTTAGTATACATAACACACACGAGAGGAAGAGTTCAGAAATGAACGAATTCTTCTTGAGGCATTGTAGACTAGGTCATATCAGTGCGACCCGACTAGCTAAGTTACATTCTAGATGCATATTTAAATCAGTTTGAACTTACATCTTGTGAAACTTGCCAGTCATGTCACAAAGATAAGATGACCATAGCTCTGTTTACTTGAAACAGAGAAAGAGTTAGTGAACTCTTGGGACTGATACATAGTGATGTAGGTATGGTCCCCTGTCTACACATCCTTGGACTGGTTCTTAGAACTTCATTACATTCTCTGATAATCTCTCAAGATTCAGACATATGTTCCTGTTGAAACACAAGTCCGAAATTTTTGAGATATTCACAGAATATAAGTTAGAAGTAGAGAACCAAATTACGGGTATAAGTATTATGCCCTTTGATAAGATCAGGGAGGAGAATACTTGTGCATAGAATTCCTGGATTATTCTAAAGGAGAATGAGATTCTCTCTCGGTGTTACTCCTCTGAATATACCACAACACAACGGTGTATCGGGGCGGAGCAATCGCACCATATTTGATATGGTGGGCTCTATGATGAGCACAACCGGGTTTCCTATTTCCTTTTGGGAGTTATGCACTTGAGAAGCTGCATACCTATTGAATAGGGTTCGAATCAAATCAGTTACCTACCACTTCATATGTGATATGGAAAGGGAAGAGCCCATATCTTAAGTTGGTTAAGATTTAGGGTTGTCCGGCCTATGTCTAAAAGCAAAATCCGGACAAGATCGAGGCAAGGTCAGTTCTATAGAACTGGAAAAGTTCCAGCTATACAAAACTGCAGCTGATGATTTGACAGAACCAAAGGATTCAATAGTCCCCGACGAACCTCAGCCTCTCCGCCGATCTGGTAGGGTTTCTCATCCGCCTGAGAGATACTTTGGTTTCTCGATGAATGTGGGAGCGAGGATTGCATCATGAGATGATGACCCAACTAGTTTCGAGCAGGCTATCAAGAGTAGGGACTCTGTAAGAATGGCTGGATGCTTAGCGATCTGAAATGGAATCCATGTACACCAACAAAGTATGGACTTTGGTTGCTACATCTGAAGGGTTAAATCCACATCAGAAGCAAGTATATCTTGAGAAGATTACTTGGTGTAGATGGAAAAGTTGTGACTTTCAAAGCTAGACTTGTTAAAGGTTTTCTTCATCGACCAGGCGTGGATAATGATGGAACCTTTTCCAGGGACGATGCTTAAATCCATCCAGATCCTACTTGCCATTGCTACATACCATGACTATGATATCTGGTGGTTGGGTATCATGACTGTTTTTCTAAATATTGATTTAGAAGAGAACGTCTATAAGTACACAGCCAGAGGGCTTCGTAAACAGTGGGAGCAGCGGAAACGTGTGCAAGTTGCTTTACAGAATAAAACAGGCATCGCGGAGTTGGAACATCTATTTTGATGTGGTAGTCAAAAAGTTTGAATTCATCAAAATGGTAGATGAACCTTGTATATACAAAAAGGTAGTAGAGAGTAAGGTGGTGATCCTCGTAGAGTACGTGGATAACATACTCTTGATAGGAAAATAGTTTCCTATACTACGCACGGTCAATCTCAACATATCACAAGGATTCTCCAAATAGGATAAAGGTGATACCTCCTAAATCCTGGGATTTGGATCTATATGATAGATCTAAATGGATGTTAGGATTCTCACTAGGTTTAGTGAGATGGTATCAATCGATCCTGGGGAGAATCACTGGAAAGGTTCCAGAGTGATAAGGACGACTGAGTGTCAGTCGCAGGCATTGTCTTTACCCTCAGTAAAGGGACGGTATGTTGGAAGAGTTCCAAGCTAGATACCGTGGCAAACTAGACGATAAAGGCTGGTGACATCGCTATTAAAGATAGTACCAAAGAGGCAGTTTGGGTGTATATTGGTTCATAAGATGAACTAGGTTCCTACGATTGTGTGAGAATGGAAGTGTGGCTTTGGCCCAGTAACCCCGATCCCATCAGTGACCCAGACATATTCTGAGGCAGCAGCACCTGATCATGGAGATAGTTGATCTCCTGGGTGATCGAGGTTACGAGAGTAGACTCAGAGGACAACACGGCGGATCCACTCACAAAGGCCTTTTCCCAGAGAGTGACTTATAAGGGATGGTTGAGTATGAGATACTGCAACCACTGCTATAGATGGCCCTAGTGCAAGTGGGAGATTGTTAGTTATATGTATGCCCTAGAGGCCATTACTATACATGAGATGTATATTGTAGTGGATGCTGGGACATATATAGGTAGGACTTTCTTGCTCGACATGATAGTACGCTATCTGGTTGCTCTTTATCTTAACATGTATACTTGCAGTCTCTCTTTTACATGTTGATAAAGCCCTTAGGATGTGTGCTCGACTTCCAGGACTATGATGTAGATCATACTAGTGGGGCCTGGGTAGTCCATGAGTACATTCTTCAATGTTCCTAGTCGTGGGAATATCGAGACGGGGCATCGATATTCCAGAGTAGACTAGCGTATATCTTTTCGACGCATGTGATGGGCGATGGATGACCCCATATCCATTGGTGTTTGACATCACAGATGGTATGCGGGTGCTCAGTGGAGACTGGCTACACTGAACGGACTCGCCGAGAACTCCCAGATGGTATTATACCTCACGTCAGATGGCAGTTCTCTGGTGACACTGGTACAGCTTAGTCTGCTGACCCAAGATCGTCATAGAGTCTTGTGTGTCTCCCACTGTGCTTTGATTTCCACCCTACCACGGCTCTATTGAGTCGTGCAAACAGGTGGTTTTTGGGTACAGTCCCGATTCACATAGAGGCAATGAGCGATAGGAGGGGATTCGTCTCTCCCGGTATTGGGGGTTGATGTTGCGCTATGCTCGACTGGCCATAACTGGAAATCCCTGTCCAGGGTTGCACTGATTTACTGATAAGTGATATCAGTAGTTTCATGCGTGTTATGGAACTTACATCGGCATGACTTATCAAGCTACTGGGGTCTGACGTTTACCACCCCTGGGCGAGATATGCGACATATCAGACGAACAGACGGGACTGTACGGTAAGTGTTTCTGGTTGGATTCACTGGAGTGTGAGCGGGCTTTCTCGTTGATCTTCTAATCGCTCAATACCCGGGTGGCCTTTACGTTTAGCAGACCGCTAGCGGCTTATGGGTGCTTGATATGATCATCACCTGCTGCCGGCGTATTGACGAGTCTTTAGAATCCTACACAGAGGTTTCCTGGCTCAAGCGAAACGAAATAGGAGCGCATATAAGATTTGTGCGGGACCGAGAATAATATTAGTATGTGATACTGAATTCTATTCTCGCGATTCGTATCATCGGACGGTTATATAAGATATAGCCAGGTTACCGAATCAAATGTTGATTCGATATATTGATACACTTGATATTAGTCGGTTATATGTGTTATGACCGGATCATTAAATCAAGTGTTGATTTAATGATTTAATGTATAATTATATATATGATATATTACTTTACATTAACTAGTATTTGTTCACTTAAGATGATTTTCTCACTTGATGTGCACAAGTAGTATATGTGATATTTTTTTGTGCACTTGATTGTATCATGTTTGATGATACATGCAAACTTGGGTGTGTGTATGCTATACACCATGTTTAGTTAATGGTTAGGGTTTCATTTG
Organism: Agapanthus africanus; assembly: GCA_030015575.1. Lineage (NCBI taxonomy): Eukaryota > Viridiplantae > Streptophyta > Magnoliopsida > Asparagales > Amaryllidaceae > Agapanthus > Agapanthus africanus. The sequence continues at coordinate 288,761,999 of JASDDO010000012.1, read as the reverse complement.
TTTTATTTATTTTCTTTATTTATTTTTGGCAAGAAATAAAATGGTGGCTTGTTTTGTTTTACTCTTGAAGCTCCATGAAGCTTTGAAAGTCTTAACCATTTTGTTTCTTTCCTTAACCCAACCATTAGCCTAAACCCTAGTTTACTCTCTACATGAGTTTACTCACCCATGGTTGCTAAATGATAGACATCACTTTATTTTCTTTTGGAGAAAATTCATTATTCATTTTTCTTTTCTTCTTCTTATTTTTCTTCATGAAGAGAAGAAAGCTCTATTGAAAAATTCCAAGTGATGAATCCAAGTGAGAAATCCAATTCCAAAGTGAACCCACTTCCTATTTCTTCATCCTCTACCACTTTCCATGTACTAGAGTGTGTTATCTTCACAAGTTTTATGACTAAATGAAGATGGATCTTGATCTTGAGTTGCCTCGACGTAGATCATCTTCGGCATCGAAGTCGACGACCTAGCCCGCCCATTTCTCCGATGAAACCGACAATAGAGTCCGGGATTCCGATGATCGCAGCGGAGGGACGTCAACACGGAGCTGAAGATGTGGATGACCGGATCTACAAAGGTTGTAGTCACTTTAACTTGTAGTTAAGTTGTTAACTTGCATGTACTTTCGCCTTACCTCTAGTATCGATCTTGTTTAGGGTTTCTCGGCACATAGAAAATTTTGATTTTGGCATGGTTGATCAGTTGTAGAACCTTATGGGTGTGCCTAGGAACCATACAAAACCATCGTATGGTTATATAAGAACTCGAAGGAATTTATTCGATGATGGTTTCCGGTTCAGGATAAAACGAATAGGACTATTCTGTTGTTTTTTCCTTTTACCTTCTCTCTAGTTGCGAGTACTCCTTGGTTTACGAGATAGTACACATATTACGCAAATTGGATAGTCTTCTTCCAAACCTTAGGCTGGTGCCGAACGGTGGGGAATGAAGAAAACCAATTAGTATAACGATGGTGTACAGAAGGTATTAAGTAAAGACATATCAAGGGATTAGTAAGAGGGCAAAGTAAATTGCGACTGCTATTCACGACCACACCAAGTATTTCTTCGCCAATCCTAAATAACCTTTGTATTTCTCCAGGAAACTTCGTATCACTACGAAGATCCACAGTTTATTGGATACTCCATCGTATGGTTATATACGAACTCGAAAGGAACTTGTTCCAGTTCGGGGATGGATTCTGGTTCAGGAGAAATAGGAATAAGGTTTATTCAGGTGTCTTTTATCTTCACCTTCTCTCGCATTGCGAGTGCTCCTAGGATTAGGACAGTACACCCATTACGCTTATTGGATAGTCTTCTTCCAAACCATAGACTGGTGCCGAACGGTAGGGAAGGGAGAAAACCAGTTGGCCTAAAGGGGTGTGCAGAAGGTAATGACTAAAGACATATAAAGGGATTTGGAGAGGTGGCTGAGAAATATACGGTTACAGTTGTGAATCTTCATAATGGAAGAGGCATTACTTGGAATACCCGGATACCCCATCGAAACATTTCAATGTTTCAGTTTCACTGTGTACTGTTAATAGAAAACTGATTTCCTAATTAGCCCTTGCTCCAGGGTATGTATTTACTAGGTATGATTCTCACATCTGTATGGTTTTACAGATGATGAGTGGGAGTAAGTTATTGGGAATTAGGTGATCATCCTCATTATATCGGAATTCATTGTAATTGGTGATATTTGAGGATGTCACCTGGGTTGTTTGCCGGACGGCAAATATTTGGTTTTGAATATTTGTTGTTGTGCACCGATTTCAAATTGATATATCTGTACGTCTATTTTTATAGAGTGAGATATAACTTTTTGAAATTATGTCTATGACATTTACCTATATCAGTGGATGGTTAGGTAAGGAGCATTAAACAGCGGTGTAATTCTTCTTAACCATAAGTACAGTTTTCAACCTACGACACACAGGGAATGAGTAATTAGACTCGAGGGACTTATACAGAATATTGTATGTTGTCCAGTGTCCATTAGGACAGAGGGGTTGGTCCTCGTACTATATTCGGTTTACTTATGACTTCTCTAGTTCTTAGACAAGTGTTTCGGAGAAACACAAGGTCTGAGTTTTGAGAAGTTATAGGTATATGAATAAAGTAGAGAACCAGGTATTGCAAGTATCAGTATTCTTCAAGGTGATCGAAGATGTAGATACTTGTGTATGGTATTCAGTTGATAGTAATGATTAAAAGAGCTTACTTCTCTTTCAGGTTACTCATAATTGGAAGCATTCCTAAGTTGAGTAATGCTGATCGGCCTCCTTCCATTTAGTTGACATGCACTGGAGACAGCTGCATGATTTGAATATGTTCCAATTAAATCAGTGCCTCTATTTCTATATTGGATATAGAATAGTTCATATCTTAACATTGTTAAGGTACGGGGAGTTGTCCGGCTTATGCTTAAAACCAGACTCTGAATAACTCAAGGTACGTTTCTGTAATGGCTGTTTGTGGGTTGACCCAGGCTATGACGAGGGTTGACTTTCTACCATCTGGAAGATCAATAGTGATATTGTTCTTGACACGCCACAGTTTTAATAAAAATAGATTTTTTCAGAAAACAGTAGTGGGAGTATGATAGAACTGGAAGTGATTCCAGAACCGCAAACGATTACTCAAGATTTGATAAGAACCTAAAGATTCAATCTGGTTTGACATTCCATTAGCCACTCCGCTGATATGGTGGGTAACCTCAGGCGCTCGAGAGGTACTTCGGTATGCTCAAGGACGGTGGCATGGAGGTTCTTGTTTACCCAGTCTTTCCATTGCTGTTGTTCCAGACAGTGAGACCCGGCAGGATAATGAGTATAGAGTCATTCTGAGCTGGCTTTAGAAGTGTACGTCTATATGACTCTGCCAGAGGGTTTTCGTAGTCAGTGGGAGCAGCGGAAGCATAGTGGACAAGTTGCTTATGTCTATTTTATGGACTAAAGCAGAAATAGCGGAGATAGATCATCTATTTCTTATGTGACAATCATAGGTTTGACTTCATCAGAATAGGGGATGGATCTGTTAAGAAGGTAGTAGGGTGCGATGTCCTGGTATTTGGATGACATACACAGAGTAGGAAGTGCAATTCCTATACTACAATCAGTTATACTTTGGTTGTCACACAGTGGTTTCTCCACATAGGGATTGGATATAATATTACACATTCTGGTTACTAGATCTATGGTTTTAGATCTAGATTTGGGTAGTTTCCTAATCTGGGTACTTAGACAGCATTCTAAAGGTGCTTTAGAATGGACGACTCCTGGCACGATAGTGTACCTGCAGGTGATGGAGTCACCCTCTCTCAAGGTGTCTTATAGACGAAAGGGGAGAGGGATGTGCATGATTGGCAGATCACTTGCTTAGGCAATTGAGTCAATCATGTGATGTCAAGTACCACACCAGATATTGTTTTTGCACGAGATGCAGTAAGTTGATATTAATCTAATCCTGGAGAAACATTCGGAAGCAGTTTTAGAACATAAGTGGATGTTCTACGGATATGATAACGACAGCCTCATTCGGGAGACAGTTATCATTCCAGGCTTCCAAGGTGACCTGGATGACAGAGTGACTATCAGAGTTATAGTTTTCCCTCTGACGAGGGGTAGTATCCTGGACAGGTGGTCTAGGCGGATACTGAGGGAGGCATGGCGCAGGATACTGATTAAGTTCAGTTGACGATACAGTCTAAGAAGTTTGGATTTGGAGTTCATTTATGAACTAGATCCCATCAGATATCCAGACACATTCTAAGACAGGTATTGCTCATTTCGGGAGATGGGTTTCTCCGCGAACTTGAGATAAAGAGAGACATAGAAAGAAACATCATAGCGGATCCACTCACTGAGGCTATTGCTCGAACGCAATAGTTTCGCAAACGGGTTTTGTGAGACTGATTAGTAGAGGAGTTGGGTGTTCGGTATCACACGGGATGTGAGTATGCGACATCGCAATAATTAGCCTTGAGTGCAAGTGGGAGATTGTTGGATATAGTGCCCTCAGAGTCAATTATTGGATCACGGGCACGTGATTGCAATGATTGAGGGAGGACCTATGCCGGTAGGACAGTCTTACTCAAAGATGGTGGTATGCTATCTGGTTTATCTTTATCATCGTGTACTGCTTTAGGTGACCTTACAGGTCACTATTGCGCGTTGATATAGCCCTTAGGATTCTTGCTTGACGGCCAACAGTATGATGGCGATCATATACGTGGGAGCTGGGGTCTATAAGCACATCCTTAAAAGGTCCCTAGTCGTGGGAGTTTTCGAGACAGGGCATCGATACTCCAGAGTAGACTAGTGTATACAGTCGAGACCCCGACGAGAGGCGGTGGCCGGTCTCACAAGCCACTGGTGTCAGTTGGTTCACCTAAGATGTATACAGGTGCACATTGGGTTATGAGTACACCGGACAGGACTCGTCGGGCACATGCTAGTTAGGATTATACCAGACGTCAGATAGCAGTTCTCTGGTGACATGTGTACAGATTAGTTCATCGACCTGAGATCGTCATTTGTTTCGTGTGAGTTCCCACTGTGCTTTGTTTACTACCCTACCACGCTCAAAGGAGACGTGCAAACAGGTTTTAGTTGGGTACAGTCCCGAGCCACATGAAGGCAGTGAGCGGATCTGCAGGGGTTCGTCTCTCCCGGTATTGGGGGTGAGGTCGCGCTGTGTCTAGGAGAGCCATTACACAAAGCCCTCGGCCGAGGCAAGAGATTTACTGGTAGGTATTCCAGTAGTATCTCAGGGTGTTCTGGGCTATACTCCGACACGACTTGTACCGCTTTTGGGTGTCTGACTTTTACCAACCCCCTAGGCCCGCCATGCGATACTCATACACGAACGGACCGGACTGTACGGATATTGTCACTGACAGGCTCAGTAGGGTGTCAGGATGAGTTCGCTCATCGACGTCCCTTTTGGTCAATACCTGGTAGCCCGTCACGTATGGCTAATACCTCTGACGTGCTAGTGGTTAAATCCACAACCAAAGTATTGACGAATCTTTAGAGTCCCCCACAGACCAGTTTCTCAAGTTTTGGGCGAAACGCTATAGTGGCCGTATGGAGATATGGCAGGGTTCGATCATATACGTGCGGTATTGCACGGATCATGATCGGGCGGATAATACTAGCGGGCTTTGGTTTAAGCCGGATCCTATTATTGTACAGCGTAGATTTTGTCCCGTTGCATTTGTATTCAGTGGGAATACAAATGCGGGTATGTATATACAGTCGCGGGGTTTTCCTGTAATTTATTACGGGATCAGTTTTTGAAGTTGCCAGTTTGCATTCCGTTTCGGCCAGATTTTCTTTGTTCCTTCACGTCCGGACTTTTGTGATGAGAGGGGCTAATTTGAAAGTGTGCAAATTAGACATGTGGAAGGGGTTTCTTATAAATGAGGGATTATGATAGATTAAGCATCTTTGCTTTTTCTTTCATCATTTCTTTTGCATTAATTGAGATGGGATAAAATGAGAGATTGATGTGAGACTTGCTTTTGGCTTATGGTCACCATTGCTTTTACTACACTCACCTCCCTTCTTTGTTTTTGGCTCTCTCCTCCTCATTCTTATCTAAGGGGCCGGCGACTTCTTGGGGAGGGGGTGATTCATTTTTGGTATAAGGAATTTTCTTCTTCTCCTTTAGCTTGCTACAAAGTTCCTCACCTATCTCAAAAGTTCATTCCACCTCCATTGTTATGGCAACTTCAACCCCTTGAGACAAATAGATTCCACACTTATCCTACAGCACCCTTGGGCACGTCGGCTCGCCAACTTCGTGCCCGAGTTGCCTCGGTCCAGAGGTGGGAGCCCGTAAAAGAACCCGGCGTTGTGGTGCCCGTTCCGACGAGGAAATGAAGACCGGAGATTCCGCGAGGAGATCGGAGTGGAGGCCGAAGACCGAAGGACATGGATCGCTCGGTATAACTTTCTACCCATTCTCTTGTTTGCTAGTAGTAAGTTAATGGTTACGATCCAGGTTTTTAGGATGCGGTAGTGCCGGTTTTAAAGTAAAGAAAAATTTTCGTTTCCGCATTTGGCCTCGGATACACGGCCAGGGCGCTACCGTAGTCCTACACCCGTACACCATCTTTGATGTCAAACACCGATGGATATGGGATCATCCATCGCCCATCATATGGGTAAACATGCGTATACGCTAGTCTACTCTGTAGTATCGATGCCCTGTCTCGATACTCCCTCGACTAGGAACATTTATAGGATGTACTCGTTGACTACCATGGCCCCACTAGTATGATCTCATCATAGTTCTCGTAGTCAAGTACATATCCTAAGGGCTTTATCAACATGTGAGAGCAAGACAGTAAACCAATACAAGTCAACATGTTAAGACAAAGTGAAACCAGATAGCATACTATCATATCGAGCAAGAAAATCCTCTCTATATATATCCAAGCATCCACTATAATATACATCATATGTACAACAATGGCCTCTGGGGCATATATACAACTAACAGAGGAGACTCAAGCTCATGCTACCTCTTCACTAATGGTAGATTAGTGAAGCAAACACCCTAAATTAAATGTCTAATAGTATAGGATGATGAAGTAGGAAATGAGCTCACTTTATATTTAATTTTCTCACAATATTTTCTCACTTAGAAAAAAGCTAGCAAGCTTTTTCTCATGTAGAAGAAAATGAAGAATCAAGATGAGAGAATGAACTCATGTGGTGAGAATAGCAACCATAGGTGAGTTAGTGCCATACAATAACCCATGTAGAGAATAAACCATGGCTAACTAATAATGGTTATGTTAATAAATATCTACAAGTAAAACAAAATTAGTGGACTTAGTCAATGGATCCACAAGCTTTTACAAGCTTGAACCATGCGACTAATTACAAACTAATTTTGATTAACTTTAAATAAATAAAACCATTCCATTATTATAAGCATGGTGTAATTCTCATACACCCATGTAGCATGTGGCATCTAGCATGACACAAAAGATGTACATCAATATATATCACATATATACCATGAGTACACAGGTGATAAAAAGAATTATTAAGTGAGGTAATATTAGTTAATGTAAGTTAATATATCAAATATATAATTATACATTAAATTATTAAATCAACACTTGATTTAATAATCCGGCTATATCACACACAACCGACTAATATCAAATGTAACAATCTATCGAATCAACACTTGATCCGATAACCCGGCTATATCATATATAACCGACCGATATCACATATAGCGAGAATATAACGCGGTATCACATGCGCGCATTAATCTCGGCCCCGCACATATCACATATATGCTCCTACTTCGTTTCGCATGAGCCAGGAAACCTCTGTGTTGGACTCTAAAGACTCGTCAATACGCCGGCAGTAGGTGATGATCATATCAAACAACCATAAGCCGCAAGCGGTCTGCTAAACGTAAAGGCAACCCCGGTATTGAGCGATCAGAAGATCAACAAGCAATCCTTCTCATACTCCTGCGAATCGAAAGAGTAACACTAGCGTACAGTCCGGTCTCTTCATCTGATATGTCGCATATCTCGCCTGGAGGTGGTAAACGTCAAACCTCAATAGCTTGATAAGTCATGCCGATGTGAGGCTGATAACGGGTCGAGAATTTACTGATAACACTTACCAGAAGATCTCTAAATCAGGCCTGGCCAGGGACTTCCTGTTATAGCTAATCGAGCACAGCGCAATATCAACCCCCAATACCGGGAGAGACGAAACCCCTCCTATCGCTCATTGCCTCTATGTGATTCAGGACTGCACCCAAAACCCACCGTTTTGCATGTTCTCTTGAACGTGGTAAGGTAGAAATCAAAGCACAATGGGAATCACACAAGACTCTATGACGATCTCGGGTCTACAGACTAACTTGCACTAGTGTCACCAGAGAACTGCTATCTGACGATAGGTATAATACCATCTAGGAGTTCTCGGCGAGTCCGTCCAGTGTACCCAGTCTCCACTGAGAACCCGTATACCATCTTTGATGTCAAACACCAATGGATATGGGATCATCCATCGCCCATCTACATGGGTCGAGAAGCTATACGCTAGTTTACTCTAGTATATAGATGCCTTGTCTCGATACACCTATGACTAGGATGTTGGCTATAGTGCCCTCAAGGCAATAATCATAGTCGCAGGCATGTGATTATGATGATTGAGCGATGAACTATACCGGTAAAGCAGTCTTACTCGAAATGGTAGTATGCTATCTGGTTTGTCTTTATCATCATGTATATGTTGATAAAGCCCATAGGATTCTTGCTTGACTGCCAGCATTATTATGGCGATCACATACGTTGGAGCTGGGGGTCTATAAGCACATCCTTAAATGTCCCTAGTCGTGGGAGTATCGAGACTGGGCATCGATGCTCTAGTGTAGACTGGTGTATACTTATCTAGACCCTGACGAGGGGCTGTGGCCGGTCTCACAAGCCATTGGTGTCAGTTGTTCACCTAAGATAATATACAGGTGCTCATTGGGTTATGAGTACACTGGAAGGACTCACCGGGAACATGCTAGTTGGTATTATACCTATTGTCAGATAGCAGTTCCCTGCTGACATGTGTACAGGTTAGTCTGTCGACTTGAGATTGTCATTTGTCTCGTGTGAGTTCCCACTGTGCTTTGATTACTACCCTATCACGGCTCAAAGGAGTCGTGCAAACAGGTTTTAGTTGGGTATAGTCCCGAGCCACATGGAGGCAGTGAGCGGATCGTCAGGGATTCATCTCTCCTGGTATTGGGGGTTGATGTCGCGCAGTGCACGAGTGGCCATCACTAGAAATCCTCGGCCGGGGTATGATAGAATTACCGATCCAGGATCGATAGTTTCTCAGGTAGTGATGGGTTTCATACCGACACGAATTATCGCGTTATTAGGGGTCTGACTTTATCCACCCCCCTTGACTCGAAATGCGATACTCTTAGACGAACAGACCGGACTGTACGGATATTGTCACTGACAGGCTCAGTAAGGGTTTGGATGAGTTTGCTTGTCGGCCTTCCTTTCGCTCAATACCTGGGTAGCCGTTACGTACAGCTAGTGCCGCTGACGTGCTTGTGGTTAAACCCACTGCCGGAGTATTGACGAGTCTTTAGAGTCCCACACAGAGGGTGTCCCTGGTTCTGGAAAAATGATGTAGTAGCCGTATTGGATACGTGCAGGGTTCCGATCTATTGGTGTACATAGTACTCGAACTTTCGATCAGAAAGTTGATAATACTAGCCGGCACGGGTTTGAGCTTGATTATTAAATCAGGTATTGATTTAATAATTTTTATATGTGTATTTCGATACATATATTCTAGTATTATATTCTTTGTGTTATTCTATCTCTTTTGATATTCGTATTTCGGTACGGATACAGGGATGTATATACAGTTGAATGTAATCCGTATTTTTTGCCGGATAACATTCTAGAAGGTGCCCCTCATTTTGGATTTGACCATTTTTTTAAAATGGATAATGAGGTGAAAAATAGCATGAGAAGGTATGGTGAGAACCATGCTTGGAATAGTGCTCACAAATGAATTGTTAATTCATTTGTGTGCACTATTCAAGCATGTTAGGATTTTTAAAATGGAAAAATGGCTTTTACAAAACCAAGCATGCTTGATTTTCTCTTTCCTAAGTCTTCATTTTTCAAGCATGCTAAGTTTTTCTTTTTGAGCTTGAGCTCCTCTCCTCACCATTTGTTCTTCACCTCCTCTAGCTATCATGCTTGCTTCCACCTTCTTCATGATATGAGATAGCAAACACTAAGAATAGAAACACACTACATCCTAGGCTCTCTAGAGTAGCATCCTAGAGACCCTAGTTGCTCCACTAGCATCTTGGCATGGAGCTAGAGCCGGAATTACATCCCTCGGGTAGATCATCGGAGATGGTGGAAGACCGGCGACTAAAGTCGATCCGCATCACTAGGAGCTTGGAGATGGTTGAAGACCCGAAGGACTTGGATCATTAGGTATAACCATTTCTATCTCCTTTTGTTAGCTTGCTAGTTTTAGGGTTAATGGTTTCGATCTTGAAAATCGGGTAATGGTAGCGCCGGGTTTTAGAAAATTTTTGTTCCGCATTTAGCCTCGGTTCGATGGCCGGGGCGCTCCCATAACCCTTCATGGTATCAGAGCCACCCATTCAACCCTACTAGCTAGTTTGCACAAGCTTAAAATCTCGATAGATCAAAATTTCCAAATCAATTTTCCAATTTTCCTATTTTCTGTCGATTTCTGAAAGTGCTCCGAAAATGTTTCTGTATAGCTTAAAAATCCGTGTAGGCAATTATAGGACACCACAAGAAATTTGGAAACTTGATTCAATATTTTGAGCGCGGAACCGCCGCAAAACATGCCATTGGGTGGCGGTTCCGCCGCTCTTTTGTGGCCAAATGACTCCAAATATTTTATGGGGCTCTAATTGATGGAAAAATGATTTTTATGATATATTGTTTTGACCCAGATTCATTTGAGTACTGGTTTAGCACTTGGGGCCTTTTTGGAAAAGTTTAGTCGATCGAAATTTTAATTGTGTGTTTTCATAACTTTACATTTCTATCTGTGACCGTGAATGTCATTTGATCGGTAAACCATGTCTAATCGCCTTAGTCCTTTTAGACGGGTTTGCGAACGTTTTATTCACTTTGATGTTCTATGTTGTGCTGTGATGTTGCGGATTTATCGTGGTGGATAGCTTGTGTGCAATGGTAGTGCAGTTTGGATTTATTTGTACATTTGATATTGCGGGGCGAGCGTCCGACATGTGGACTGACATCACTGCCTGTTTGTATATTATTCTTTTGGGGCACGACCGGGTTGAGGTCGATGTCACCCTTGTATATTAGTTTCTTTTCTGTACTAGGATTACCCCAAGATGGGGTGCACGGATAGCCGAATTCTAGAGGGAAACGGGCCTGCATCTCATGGCGTTGAGACGGAGGGGGCTTCACTCTAGAATAGGCAGGTTGTTCGCCGCACTCGTAGGGGGTACAGGTTGACCCAAGGAGGGGTGTTCAAGTTACCGGATTCCGTGAAGAGCTGGGTGGTCCATTCACTTTGCTGAAGGGGGCTGCTGATTGATACGAATTCTCGGTGTGTATATAGAAAATTATATAGAAATCACAACCAAAAATATTTTGACCGCAATCAATAACGGTGTCGATTGTAGCGCGTTAGTAAGTGCGGATCGTCCACAGGGAAAGTGTAATCGTTCGTCTTTCGATTTAGATGAGTCATAAATTAATGAAAAGAAAAGAAACAATTCATGATTTATAGAATTGAAGTTCAAGAACTAGTAAAATTTTGATCTAATAACTAGAAAACATTAAAATCAAGAATTGAGAATTTATGATTTCCAAACCAAATATTAAGAATCGAAGTGAGGCCCGTAGGAATCGATCGAATCTATAGACGTGATGAAATCTATTGATTACATTTTCTTATCCATTGATGATTTGATACTAGATCGATGATGATCAACGAGAATTAGGGATTTCTTGCGGAAACTAGGTTTTCATCATCTATCCCTTGTCCTTTCGTTGATTTCATTAACATTCTAGCCTCTAGTAAATTCAAGAATCGATCGTGGATCACTAATTAAGAGCGAACACAATCAAGAAAGCATCACTCGAAACTAGGTTGCCGATTCTTCAATTTGCTAAAGTTTACAAAACTCATAGGACTTAGGAATCGTTTCAAGATTTGTAACATCATCATCGATTGATTCTCTCGACTCCATCACGAGCGGAGTTTTACTCAAACATCATAACAAGAAATACAATCAAGATTTGAGATCTAATCATGATGCGAGAATGTAAAGAAAGCAAGATAAAGAATTTCACCTTTTATTTATCAAAAATTTTGTTACGATTCTCTCAAGATCTACAATGAGGAAAGAACTCGATCGTCGATTTGGCTTCACTCATCTTCGTGAGTCAAGGATCATCTTAGACCACTTGCTCGGATGAAGATCGGCTTCGCTCCTAAAAGGTTGAAGGCTTCTTGCTTGAATTGTACTCGGTGTTCTTGATTTTGGCTTTGGATTTTGAATTGGGGATTAGGGTTTGAATGCATAAGTTGTGTCACTCAACTTGTGTGTGTAATGGTTAATGAACAACCAAAAACCCTAGATCTAGGTTTCCTTTTATAAGCATCTCAACCTTTGATCTAGAATTCAAATTTCAAATTTCCCTCTAAAATGAACAACTTTTCCCTCCAAAATGAACCACCTCATTTGAATTTTCCCTCCAAAATGAACTACCTCATTTGAATTTTCCCTCCAAAATGAGGTTGTTAGAAAGAATCTTCTAGAAGAAGTTTGTTGGAGGGAATATTCTAGAATGAGATTGTTACAAGGAGCCTTCTAGAAGAAGGTTGTTATAAGGAGGCTTCTAGAAGAAGGTTGTTAGAGAGAGCCTTCTAGAAGAAGGTTGTTGAAGGGAATATTCTAGAATGAGGAATATGTTCGTTGTATGTATGCCCTAGAGGCCAGTATTGTACAGATGATGTATATTATATTGGACGCTTGGACATATATAGAGAGGAATTTCTTGCTCGATATGATAGTATGCTATCTGGTTGCTCTTTATCTTAACATGTATACTTGTCTCTTGATACTGTCTTATAGTTACATGTTGGTAAAGCTCTTAGGATGTGTACTTGACTATCTGGACTATGATGCAGATCATACTAGTGGGGACAGGGTAGTCCATAAGTACATCCTTTAACGTTCCTAGTCGTAGGTGTATCAAGACAGGGCATCGATATACCAGAGTAGACTAGCGTATACGCTTCTCGACCCATGAGATGGGCGATGGATGATCCCATATCCATTGGTGTTTGACATCAGAGATGGTATACGGGTGATCAGTGGAGACTGGGTACACTGGACGGACTCGCCGAGAACTCCCAGATGGTATTATATCTCACGTCAGATGGCAGTTCTCTGGTGACACTTGTGCAGGTTAGTCTGTAGACCCGAGTTCATCATAGAGTCTTGTGTGATTCCTACTGTGGTTTGATTTCCACCTTACCACGTCCAAAAGGGCGTGCAAAATGGTGGTTTTTGGGTACAGTCCCGAGTCACATGGAGGCGATGAGCGATAGGAGGGGTTTCGTCTCTCCCGGTATTGGGGGTTGATGTTGCGCTGTGCTTGATTGGCCATAACAGGGCAGATTTAGAGATTTGCTGGTAAGTGTTACCTGTAGTTTTTCGACCCGTTATGAGCCTCACATCGGCACTACTTATCGGTTATTAGGGTTTGACGATTACCACCCCGAGACTTGATATGCGACATATCAGACGAGGAGACCGGACTGTACGGGAAGTGTTACTGGCAGGCTTTTACAGGAGTTGGAGCGGGCTTGCTTGCTGATCTTCTGATCGCTCAATACCCGGGTGGCCGTTACGTCCAGCTAGTACCGCTGACGGCTTGTGGGTGCTTGATATGATAATCACCTACTGCCGGCATATTGACGAGTATTTAGAGTCCTACATAGAGGATTTACTGGCTCAGGAAAAACGAAATAGGAGCACGTATGTGATATGTGCGGGACCGAGAATAATGCGTGTATGTGATACCGTATTCTATTCTCGCGACTTTTTGTATCGGTTGGTTATATGTGATATAGCCGGGTGATCGAATCAAGTGTTGATTCGATAAGTCGATACATTGGATGTTAGTCGGTTATATGAGATATAACCGGATTATTAAGTCAAGTGTTGATTTAATAATTTAGTGTATAATTGTATATATGATATACTAATTTACATTAACTAACATTTGTTCACTTAAGGATTTTTCTCACATGTCCATAACTTTAATGTATATGTGATATATATTAAAATGTGTTTTCTTTTTGTATCATGGTTGATGATACACCTTTCATTGGTGTATGAGACTTAGACCAAGCTATTTGTTATGTTGGGTTTAATGTTTAAAAGTAATTACAAAATTAGTGGAAAATTAGAAAATGCATGAAGCTTGTGGAAGCTTGTGGATGCATTGACTAAAGTCCACTAAGTTTGTTTTTACTTTGGATTTTTGTTAACCTAACCATCACACTTAGCCATGATTAATTCTCTACATGAGTTAGTATATGATACTCACTCACCATGGTTAGATAGACTCACTTGATCATTATCTCTTCTCATTTTATTTCTTCATCTTCCTTCTTGAGCTAAAAAGCTCTCTAGGGTTTGATCCAAAGTGAGAAACATTGTGAGAAAACAAATTCTAAAGTGAACCCACTTTCTATTTCACCATCCTCTACTAGACTAGCACTTTAGTTTAGGGTGTTTGCTTCACCCTAAACAAGGTCTTTGCTAGATAATTAGGGTTTCACATGCAAGTACTGTTTGATTTGACAATTTGGTTTTCACAGTAATTCCCTTTGCTGCTTATATATTTTCTGGGTATTTTTTTTATTCCGACTCAAGTGTCGAATGTTTTGGGGATTATTTTGTATTCGTTGATTCGATCGGAATATTTAATTTCGTTATGTTTTCCGGATATTTAGAAAGTATTAAAAAGTTCGAACGGATATCAATAACTCACTTTTTCCCGACCCGGGAAATTTCCAAGTGTTGGATTTTTTCTATAGTTTAAGAACGTCTAAATCGTGCAAGTTACGCAATGGATCCTCTAGAAGACAACAAACCTTAACTCGATTATATGACCGTCTTGAACTGCCTTTTGAACCTTAGGGTTTGGGGCAGTACGGCGTACCACATGTGAGGTGTTGGCTTGACCCTTCTACGGCTCGACCGTTGCTACTGTGACGTATTCTGGAATTTTTGAACTCCGCTCTAGTGTTGAGCTAAGGAAATCTTGGTTATTTGATTATTCGATCGGAAAGTTTAATACTGTCCATTTATCTGGAATGTGATACAATATGTGGAATTCATATAGTTAGGCATGAAATGCGAAATATGTGATATTTCGTATTTACGATGTCTAAAGAGATTGTGGATTCCAAATGTTGTAGTTTTACACTTTCTTTTCTGCGACCGTAAGTGTAATATGTGATATCGCCGGTTTCGTTGCTATATGTCAGCGACAATTGGGATGCGCATATTTACTTACGTTGATGACATGTGATGTTATGTGTTGCTGGATATGTTATATTGGATCGTCCCGTTTCTTAATAGCCGGGGGTTTTATGTGAGATGAGGTTTTTTATTTTCATTCATGTAAAATTAAATGTATGTAATATTCTTTTATTGGGGCACTTCCGGGATGAGGTCGATGTCACCATTTGTATATTATTTACTTTTCCGCACTAGGATAGACCCAAGGAGGAGAGCACAAGTAACTGGGTTCTAGAGTCCAGTGGGAGACCAACTCGAGGAGTCGAGTCCGGGTCTCCTAACTCTAGAATTGGAAGGGTTGCTTGCCGCTCTAGTAGGGGTCTAGGGGTGTGGGTTTGTCTATTCATCGCGACCGTGGAATCCGTGTTTTATAGAGGCTCAAAATAAAACACAGACGTCCTCGTATATCCAATGTTTCATATGTTTCTTCTGCTGCGATATCTGTGATGTGATCATTTAATATATTGTTATAAATACTGTATATAGTATATATGATATATTATATAGACGTTACTTATGTTTTACACCCGCGCTAGCCCCGCCCCGCTCTGCCGTTAGTGACCTAACCTAACGGTGCAAAAAGGGACATCGAGGCGAATGCGAATGGCATAAGTGCACGTCGTATTTATCTGTGATGTTTAGGTGATTTAAATGATGGGACTTCATTAATATGATTAATGAAAGAAAAGAAACTTAAAAGTTGTTGTAGAATCAAATTTTTCAAAAAGGGTAGCTACAGTTTGATATATATGATATATCCTGCACCTTATTCGATGAGGAAAGAGCCGAGATCCCTTCACCGGGAGTGACCTCTTTAGCAAAACTGGCATATGCTACAACACTGGTTTTTTTTTTATTGCTTTTGGAGTTTTGCTTTGCATAGTGATATATATGATATATCCTGCACCTTATTCCATAAGGAAAGAGCCGAGATCCCTTCACCGCGAGTGACCTCTTTAGCAAAACTATTGAAAGCCTTAAAATCACTCCATTTCAAAATTTTCACTAGATTCTACAACGATATCAAGTTCATTACGCAATAGGTTTTCAGAAAAATCTGTCGTAGCCCTCCGTCATTCCAGATAAAGTCCTACTTAGTATTCGTGCTACGTTTGTTGGACTGCGTCAAGGCGTAGTGTCCGATAGCTAACTAGTATTTATCTACTTATGCATATGATGTAGATTGGATTAGGGTAGTCGTGCGACTTTGTTGGCCTGCGTCAAGTGTCGTGCGGGTGGGTTTAATTCAATCAAGAAATGACGGGTTGAACATGACTAGCGCACTATGGTTTGTTGGCCTGCGTCAAGATCATGGGACGCTAGGGGCAAAATATTATCGGGAATTTCAAGTGTTGAAATTTGCAATGAGATTGCATACCTTCTATGAGATAGTTGGATCCCGATACCTACTGCGAGTAATTATTACTCCCGCAAGAGTTTTACACAGGACAATTAGCCGATCAAGTAGGTGTCTAGAAAGGTGTCAACGGGGTTACGCCTCTGGGAAAACGAGGTTTACTTTAATTAGGTTCATGCGAAAGCACGGGGAACCTCCCTCAAAGTACCGACACTGGCCTGGCTGAAAGATTGGCGAAGTTGTAGGGTGTAATTAATCCCGGCTAGTCTTTCCTTTTAGGGTTTGAAGGAAGATTTGATAGAAACAGTGGGAGCCATCCTGATTAGATAATATAATAAACAATCTGATCTTGCAAGAGCATACGCTAAAGTGTTTTCTTCTCTCTCTCTCCAGGTAGCGACCATATCATGCCTTAATAATGTTAATAATATGGATGTATTGACCGAACCCGCATGTTATACTGTGTTGGGGAACGTTGGTTCCGTCCTTTCTTATAAAAGTTATAAGACTGAACAGGATATAGGTGAATACCAGGATTCCTATGCCACCCGAATGAAGAAAGTACATGTTGATGCATTGTCTTCGGGTGTGTTCGTTATAGAGAACTGTTTCTCAATTTTCTCTACGTCCTGGGTATTAGATACCGGGTCAGGATCCCATATATGTAATCAGTTACATGGGCATAGCAAAGGTAGAGAACTTGGAGAAGGTGATAAAGATATAAGGGTTGGAAATGGTGCAATTGTTGCAGCTAAAACCGTCGGGGAATATCACCTTGTATTGCCAACCGGTAATACATTGATTCTGAACGAATGCTATTACATGCCGAACCTGATATGCAACATTATATCGGTTTTTTTGTTGAGTAAATAGGGATATAATTTTGTATTACAGGATAATGTTATGAACATTTTCCTTAACCAAAAGTTGGTTGGATCTGGCACGTTGTGCAATGGCATTTATGTTTTAAATCAATCAATAGTTCTGAGCATAACAAACACACACAAGAGGAAGAGTTCAGAAATGAACGAATCCTTCTTGTGACATTGTAAACTGGGTCACATCAATGCGACACGACTAGCTAAGTTGCATAAGGTTGGATATTTGAATTCGTTTGAATTTTCATCTTATGACACTTGCCAGTCATGTCTCAAAGGCAAGATGACAAAAACTCCGTTTACGGGACATGGAGAAAGAGTTACGGAACTCTTGGGACTGGTACATAGTGATGTATGCGGCCCCATGTCTACACATGCCAGGAATGGTTCTGCGTACTTCATTACATTCACTGACGATCTCTCTAGATTCGGGTATGTGTTCCTGATGAAACACAAATCAGAAGCTTTTGAGAAATTCAGAGAATATAAACAAGATGTCGAGAACCAAACCGGGAAAAGTATTAAAATCCTTCGATCTGATCGAGGAGGTGAATACTTGAGCAAAGAATTCCTGGACTTCCTAAAAGAGAATGGGATTCTCTCTCAGCTGACTCCTCCATATACACCACAGCACAACGGTGTATCGGAACGGAGGAACCGCACCCTATTAGATATGGTGCGCTCTATGATGAGCATAGCTGAGTTACCTATTTTCTTCTGGGGGTATGCACTAGAAACAACTGCAGACCTATTGAATATGGTTCCCACCAAATCTGTGCCAACCACTCCATATGAGATATGGAAAGGAAAGAGACCATGTCTTAATTATGTTAAGATATGGGGTTGTCCGGCTTATGTAAAAACACAAAATCCGGACAAACTCGCGGCAAGGTCCATTCTGTCTAAGTATATTGGATATCCCAAACATTCGCGCGGGTATATCTTCTACCACACCGAGGAACAAAAGGTGTTTGTTTCTCGACATGCCACCATTTTAGAAAAGGAATTTCCTGAAAAAGAGATTAGTGGCAAGGAGGTAGAACTGGAAGAGTTTCCAGCAATACAGACTACGACAGAAGATTTGGTTGAACCGGAGGATTCGGTAGTTCCCAACAAACCCCTGCCTCTCCGCCGATCTAGTAGGGTTCCTCACCCACCTGAGAGATACTACGGTTTTCTCATGAATGGTGGGAGCGAGGATTTCATCATGGTTGATGATGACCCAACTAGTTTCGAGCAGGCCATCATGAGTGGGGACTCAGTGAAATGGCTGGATGCAATGCGGTCCGAGATGGAATCCATGCACACCAACATAGTATGGACTTTGGAAGTTGCTCCTGAAGGGGTAAAAGCCATTGGGAGCAAGTGGATCTTCAAGAAAAAACTTGGTGTAGATGGGAAAGTGGAGACTTTCAAAGCTAGACTTGTTGCAAAGGGTTTTCGTCAAAGACCAGGTGTGGACTATGACGAAACCTTTTCTCCAGTGGCTATGCTTAAATCCATCTGGATCATGCTTGCCATCGCTGAATATCATGACTACGAAATATGGCAAATGGATGTTAAGACCGCCTTTCTAAACGGTGATTTAGAAGAGTGCATGTACATGACTCAGCCAGAGTGCTTCGTAGATAGTGGGAGCAGCAGGAAGGTGTGCAAGCTTCTTAAATCCATTTATGGATTAAAGCAAGCATCGCGGAGTTGGAACATCTGCTTTGAAGTCGTTATTAAAGAGTTTAATTTCGTCAAAAACGTAGATGAACCTTGTATCTACAAGAAGGTGGCAGAGAGTAAGGTTGTTTTCCTCGTATTATACATGGACGACATACTCTTGATAGGAAATGACATTCCTATGCTGCAATCGGTCAAGCTCTTCTTATCATAAAGATTCTCAATGAAAGATCTAGGTGATGCCTCCTGCATACTGGGAATTATGATCTATAGAGATAGATCTAAAAGGATATTGGGATTGTCCCAATCCAGGTACATTGACACCATACTAAAGAGGTTTAGTATGGAAGAGTCCAAACGTGGGTTTTTACCCACGATCTCAGGGCTCACTCTCTCCAAAGCGATGTCTCCCAAGACTGATTTGGAGAGAGCTCGCATGCAAGGGATACCCTATGCTTCGGCTGTAGGATCTATCATGTACGCGATGCTATGTACCAGACCCGATATAGTATACTCACTAAGTGTAGTGAGTAGGTATCAAGCTGATCCTGGAGAGAGTCACTGGACAGCTGTGAAGAGCATTCTCAAGTACTTGCGAAGGACTAAAGAGATGCTCTTGGTGTATGGTAATGGAGAACTCCAATTGGTGTCCTTTACCGATTTGAGCTTCCAGAGTGATAAGGACGACTCTAAGTCGCACTCGGGATTTTTCTTTACCCTTTACGGAGGGGCGGTTAGCTGGAAGAGTTCCAAGCAGGAAACCGAGGCAGACTCGACGATGGAGGCTGAATACATCGCTGCCAATGATGCTGCCAAAGAGGTTGTCTGGATCAAGAAGTTCATTACTGAGCTTGGAGTAGTTCCATCCATTGAGCATCCAATACCTTTGTATTGCGATAACAATGGAGCGGTGGCTTTGGCCAAGGAACCCAGGTCCCATCAGCGATCCAGGCATATTCTGAGGCGGTATCACCTAATTCGGGAGATAGTTGATCGCCGGGAGATCGAGGTCAGGAGGGTTGACACGAAGAACAACACTGCGGATCCACTCACGAAGGCCATTCCTCAGATACAGTTTGAGAGACTCTTCAGGATGCTATGTATGCGATACTACAGCAGCTGGCCCTAGTGCAATTGGGAGATTGTTAGTTGTATGTATGCCCTAGAGGCCAATATTGTACCGATGATGTATATTATATTGGATGCTTGGAAATATATAGAGAGGACTTTCTTTCTCGATATGATAGTATGCTATCTGGTTGCTCTTTATCTTAACATGTATACTTGTCTCTTGATACTGTCTTATAGTTACATGTTGGTAAAGCCCTTAGGTTGTGTACTTGACTATCTGGACTATGATGCAGATCATACTAGTTGGGACAGAGTAGTCCATAAGTACATCCTTTAATGTTCCTAGTCGTAGGTGTATCGAGACAGGGCATCGATATACCAGAGTAGACTAGCGTATATGCTTCTCGACCCATGAGATGGGCGATGGATGATCCCATATCCATTGGTGTTTGACATCAGAGATGGTATACGGGTGCTCAGTGGAGACTAGGTACACTGGACGGACTCGCCGAGAACTCCCAGATGGTATTATACCTCGCGTCACATAGAAGTTCTCTGGTGACACTTATGCAGGTTAGTCTGTAGACCCGAGATCGTCATAGAGTCTTGTGTGATTCCCACTGTGTTTTGATTTCCACCTTACCACGTCCAAGAGGGCGTGCAAAACGGTGGTTTTTGGGTACAGTCCTGAGTCACATGGAGGCGATGAGCGGTAGGAGGGGTTTCGTCTCTTCCGGTATTTGGGGTTGATGTTGCGTTGTGCTCGATTGGCCAGAACAGGGCTGATTTAGAGATTTGCAGGTAAATGTTACCGGTAGTTTCTCGATCCGTTATGAGCCTCACATCGGCATGAATTATCGGTTATTGGGTCTGACGATTACCACCCCTAGACTTGATATGCGACATCTCAGACGAGGAGACCGGACTGTACGGGAAGTGTTACCGGCAGGCTTTTACAGGAGTTGGAGCGGGCTTGCTTGCTGATCTTCTGATCGCTCAATACCCGGGTGGCCGTTACGTCCAGCTAGTACCGCTGACGGCTTGTGGGTGCTTGATATGATCATCACCTACTGCCGGCGTATTGATGAGTCTTTAGAGCCCTACATAGAGGTTTTACTGGCTCAGGAAAAACGAAATAGGAGCACGTATGTGATATGTGCGGGACCGAGAATAATGCGTGTATGTGATACCGTATTTTATTTTCACGACTTTTTGTATCGGTCGGTTATATGTGATATAGCCGGGTTATCGAATCAAGTGTTGATTCGATATGTCGATACATTGGATGTTAGTCGGTTATATGAGATATAACCGGATTGTTAAGTTAAGTGTTGATTTAATAATTTAGTGTATAATTGTATATATGATATACTAAATTACATTAACTAACATTTGTTCACTTAAGGATTTTTCTTACATGTGCACAACTTTAATATTTTTGTGATATATATTAAAATGTGTTTTCTTTTTGTATCATGGTTGATGATACTTCTTTCATGGGTGTATGAGACTTACACCATGCTATTTGTTATGTTGGGTTTAATGATTAAAAGTAATTACAAAATTAGTGGAAAATTAGAAAATGCATGAAGCTTGTGGAAGCTTGTGGATGCATTGACTAAAGTCCACTAAGTTTGTTTTTACATTGGATTTTTGTTAACCTAACCATCACACTTAGCCATGATTAAGTCTCTACTTGAGTTAGTATATGATACTCACTCACCATGGTTAGCTAGACTCACTTGATCATTTTCTGTTCTCATTTTATTTCTTCATCTTCTTCCTTGAGCTAAAAAGCTCTCTAGGGTTTGATCCAAAGTGAGAAACATTGTGAGAAAACAAATTCTAAAGTGAACTCACTTCCTATTTCTCCATCCTCTACTAGACTAGCACTTTAGTTTAGGGTGTTTGCAGCACTAATTCTCTAGTTAGTGAAGTAGTAGCTTGAGTTGGTATTCCCTCGACGTAGATCATCTTCGGCCTCGAAGACTTCAAGCAAGGACGCCTCTTTCGCCTCGTGAAGCCATGCAAGAGCCTGGGAGAACCATGATCGCAGTGATGGGACTTCGACAATGAGCTTTAGAAGTGAAGGACCGATCTACAAAGGTTGTATTTCGTATTCACTTAGTGGTAAATGTAATTTACTTGCATGTGAAACCCTAATAATCTAGCAAAGATCTTGTTTAGGGTTATTCGACACGGCTAAAATTTTAAACGGGCATGGTTGATGCATTGTAGAACCTTATTAGAGTGCCTAGTAACCCTACAGAATATTCTTGGGTAAGGTTGTTAGGCTGAGGCTTCTAGATGAAGCCACGTGGTGTTTGTGGAATCTTCTGGAAACTAGGACCGTTACAATCAAGCACATGGGAAAATTTTTCTGTGCTGATGACGTCATCATACCGCGGATGCGCGGCGGGAATGGCCTTTTGGCCGTGGATCCGCGGTCCAAAGAGCGCTTCTTTGCATGAAATTTCTGGGCTTTAATTGGGCTGACTTTGCAGCACTGTTCTAATATGTGGAATATCATTTTGCTTTCCTGATTTCTGCCAGATCTCAAGTCTTGGACTAGGCGTATTTTTCTTAGCACTTTTAACTGTTTTGATTCTTTTCCTAGAATTTCCTGCACAGATTCTCAAGACAAGTGTTGCGCTATACAAAGATAATGCGATTCCATGATAAACACTCAATTTCCCTAAAAAATGTCAGTTTTAGTATACAACACAAGTTATTTGGTATTTTATAGATGTTTTACTAATATGTGCTATATTAATATCGTACACCTCTAGATGAGTGCAAATGGTAGGGAAATTAATGTGTTAAAAATGCAATATTTTCGGCTGATCAAATTCCCCCAAACTTATTTTCGGTCGTCTCGAGCGAACTGTTTTATTAAAAAGAGAAGGAGAAAAAAAAGAAAGAGAAAAACTAACTAGCACACTTTCGTAGGCAACACGATTGCACTGAGCACGTGCAACAAGCCTTTAAACCTCTAGGTGTCCCTAGTAGGAGGAGTGTTATCTCCTGAGGGTTTTCAGCGGATTGCACCCACAAAATCCAATAATAAAAGGATGACCGTGAATGTTACATTTAAAGATAAGAATTGTAAAAGAAAGACTTTGAAAATTAGAGTTTCCAAATATGCTAGCTTTTCGGTTGTCATGAGCCCTATCTTAATAGTCATGAAAAAATGTCAGAAATCACATCATCCCTCAATAAAACATCGTCTTTATTCTTCATTCCTATCTTTCTTCCAAATATCGATCATATAACCCTAAGTGTGTATGAAGAACAACCCTACACTCGGAGAATTCAATTCAAGCTATCATACTCTTGTCCATCTGCCATGGTACTTTTTAATTAATGAATATTTAGATGGTTTTGCTCATACATTCTCATGCGACCGTTAATACTTCTTAAGGTACTAACCGACCGATTACTCATGTGCTTGCTTATACAGTGTTTTTCCTCGTCTTGCACCACCTAAGGCTTAACAGTGACTCCCAGACCAGTTGGTCTAAGGCACTAGGCGAAGAGGCACCCTCGCTATATTTTTTATTGCTGCCTTGGCGATAACAAAACCAGTGTTCATTTTTCTCACCATTTTTATATTTTATTAAAAAAAAATCTTCATACTTTTGGCTTTTAGACAAGAGGATTTCAAGGTATCCTCTACTATCCCGAGTTTCAAGACGTGTGTAAGTGCGAATAGTAGGGCATCAACGTTCAAAATGTTTGGATTAGTGACTTCTTTCATCTTACTAACCCTTGGGACAACAGCTCATAACTACTTATTACTAGTTCGTATAAGAAAAGTTCTAATTTTCTTAGTTTTCTTAAATTTTTTCTATCTTTTGGATGTAATTTTTCACTTTCTAATCTTTTATTATCTTATTTATGTACAAAAAATAATTTTATCTTTATTTGAAATTTATAAAAAAATTTATAGGTTTTGAAAATGTTTTGTGCTTATGCAAAGTGATATGCAAATGATGCGAAAATAAGCACAAACCACCCCCAAACTTGTTTTCAACAGTGTTGTCACGACCCGAAAGAGCACGTGACTGGCCCATGAACCATATGAAGCCTATAAGACTCCATCTGATCCAAGTAAGCCAAAAGCCCAGAAATCTAAAACCATTTTGAAGAAAAAAGTAAAGAACTGGTTTAAAGAAGTGAAGAAATACAGGTCTGAAATCAAGGTTTTTAAATAACTAAGCCGAATGTGCATTTTAAAAACGGTACAGTCTTTTCTAGAAATTTCGGCAGAGTTTCCTTTGTAAAACTGGCCCCGAATGGGGTAAAACGATAATAACAAGATATAACATGATAAAGGCATCCCCAAGCGGGAGCTAGCTCTTCGTCAATCGACGGTCACAACCACGCAATGATATAATAATATACAACGCCAAGTGGCGAGGATCAAATCCAAAGAAAGCTCAAAAGCAACAAGAAACCGCAATACTACAAAGCGCGACTCTAAGGTCGAAATATACAACACTGATATCTAGGTCTGAAAGAATAAACAAGTTTTGGTTGATGGACAATTTCTAGATACAATGAATAAATTAAATACAAAGGTGACTCCTGATACGAAGGAATCCACCTACCAAAGCAAATCACCCGCAAGAAGGAAATGTGCCAGAAATGCCGCAATAGAACCTGTACGGCATAACCTGCAAGAGCTGTGGCACAACGGGGGTGAGTTGCCAACTCGTGAATAGAAACATCTACAAGGATAAATCGAATGCAAGACATAATCCTAAGTCAACGATCAGTAAAATATCCACAAGAGTACATCTGAGTGAAATAAGGTGGCAAGGTAACATCTAATCATGTATATAGTGCCAGGTACTCAGGTAACAACATGTCATCAGTATAAGGTATGTCTGCATGAAGTATCAATGAAGAAATATCAATAATATCAATACACATATATTAGCGTCCCATACCACTAATATTGGTGTAAGATAAGTGTAAATCCAGTCTGTATATGAACCAAGTCTGTATATATGTGGAACCCGTCCACCTGTCACCCACTGACAGTAAGCATCATGTATGCAATGTGAGGATATAACCAAAATCATGGAAAACTCATCATGAAACCCGTGCCAAACACCGACACGTAAATCCTCATCCGTATGGGGCTCCGTCTGCGGATATCGGCCCTCGGCCCCGGCAGTATGAGTCAACCCATGTCCATCTCTGGGCTCCGTCTGCGGATATCGGCCCGTCGGCCCCGGCAGTATGCCCATCTCTCGGCTCCAGGCGGTATCCCCCGGATATCCGCCGAGCTCAGGTAAAATCACCGGTAGGTACTCGCCCGCCTCCAGGCTCAATCGGCATAACCCATCGATCATCTCGCCGAGGGGAACCATACCGGGCCCACCACGAACCCGCAAACGGTACATCGCCTCCTCGAATCGGGTTTCAAGCACACGTCTCAGCACCGAGAAAACGCGTGGTGGACGCACCGAAATATCATATCACGAGGTACCGGGTTTTCATAAAGTGCCTCTTTTCATAAATAACCCCACGGTCCTCAAAAACCAGAAATCCCATGAAAATCCAACATCCAGCAGTAAATCCAATGCGATGTACTATGCAATCAATCCATGATATATGCGACATGTAAAGAGAGTAATCATATCGGAAATCATGCAACATGGAATAGGAATGCGCATATGTCAAAGGAAGCATCATATCACGAATGTAATAGTACTACTGTGTAGTGACATGGCAATTATCGATGATAAAGTGTGTGAGCCGGCAAATAGTGTACGTGAAACATACGCATCATCGATAATGGTGCTGGTGTCCTAACAGCATGATAATAACATGGTAATGAACATATGCCAGCAATGCGAATAGTATGAATATGCGGAAATCTAGTAATCAACAGCACAGTGAAGTATCTACTAGGCAACTACATCTATGTATCCTGTCAATCAGGAGGGGTAGGTGTGGAAACCACCTAAAACTGAGTCTAAGTATATATGTAGATATATAGTCGGTGATCCCGCCTCAATGTCATATCGTAAGATATCCTCTAGCTATGAGTGCGGATCTATCATCAATATCAGCTCGTACGGTAAATCATCGTACGGCATTCCCAAAAGCTGGGTAGGGGTCAACATCTCACTGTCTCATCACATAACAAATATCACCATCATCAGATCATATAGTCTGGAGTACTACTCTATGTCTAGTACAAACGGTAACATCGGTAAAGTATGCATGCGGGGGTAAACACACATCCCAAGCCCGCAAAAATCACAAGTCATACCCCACATATGAATCGTATCAAATCACCGATCCCAGGGCACCAAGCCCACAATATCGACTCATCTCCAAAGTCGTCACATATCATCAATCACAGTGTAAGTACATGTGAAAAGCAAGGGTATATGTATAGGGTAATTCTATCCTAGGGTTCGCGACTATGAACTACACTAGTCACTTCTAACCCTACATATCCAAAATACACCTAATATCACAATACCATATAATAAGCTATCTACGGACTGCGGGGGTGCTATACGCCATCCACCCGACTTTCCCCCATAGATATAATCTACTCACCTTGCATCATCATTTGCGGACATCACCATGCATTTTCTTGTCGTCCGAAGTCTTCATGGGTACCTACACATCAAAATATCGTATATGCGCATTAAAACCAAATCCAATCTAAAACGGCGCATAAACTCCAAAACGATACGATAAGGGGCCTATAGGTGAGAACCTATGGCACGCCTTCAAAACCATCCATAATCCTCTATATCGTCGTATAAACGACAATAGTCGAGGCAAAACACATTCCACCATTTCCAATCCAAAAATACGGAATTCGGAAACACGAATCCAAAACGACAACATAGGATATATGTCCCAGATTTCACCCTAGATAGAATCTGTCAAAACTAGAAGTACCCAGGGCCAAGAATTGAGGAAATGGGGCCAGGCACGCAAAACGAGGCAACTCCTCCCTGGTCTGGCCGCAATTTGCGGCCAGAATGCAGGTTTTGGCGGCCGGAAAGTGGAATGGGGAGCTAGGGTTTTGGGGTTGGCTTCCTGGGTGCCTGCACATGTCACTTTCCACTCAATTTTATTTTAGGGCATCTCGGGTGATAGCAGATTCCAATTAACCTTCACAGATTACAAAATTTCCCCGATATCGGTTTCTAAAATCCGTATTCTGGTTCTAGCATCAGGTTAGGGTCTCAATTCAAACACTAGGGTGTTGGTATAATCTTAACTGAGCTCAATTTCATAATGCAACACCAATTCACTCAAACCCTAACTAGGTTTCTCTCAAATCCATAATATCACACAATATCGATAAAATCTTGACATGGGGTTATAGGAAAGGCTATAATTAAGCAAATGGTTCAGAAATTACCTTCATTAGCAACTCAAGAAAATTCTTGAGTTGCCCTCTAGTGACCAAATCCATGCTTCTTTAGCTCCATGTGTAGATCTAGGGATTTTGGACATTTTTAATGAAAGGAGATTGGGGTTTTGGTGTGTTTTTAGAGATGATTCATGGCTTGAGGAGGGGAGGGAAATGGAGAAGGGGCAGCAGCAGCAACTATGGGAGAGAGGGGAAGAAATGAGAAGGGGAAACAAGGCTAAGGGTTAAGGTCAAAGTCCACCTCTCTCTCTCACCTACCCTCATCATTGCATTTTCTTTTCTTTTCCCTTTTCTTTTAAAACCCAACCCTTCTCACACCAATAGTAAAACCAAATGAAAACCATGGCTAGAAAAATACACAAGTGTAGAAAAAGTGATATGTGCAAGTTTTGCACAAAATTGCCAAAAAACCCAATTAGCGATTTTAATCGCGATTAGCACTAAACTAGTGTCAAACTAATCACAAAAACTTAAAAATGTCATAATTCACTAATTTACCCTATTTTAGAATTTTCCATAATTTTTCATAATTTTTCTAACATTTTTCCTATTTATTTGCATTTAATATTAAAATAATCAATAAAATAATATTAAATTATAAAAATTCCCAAAATTAATATTTTATATTTTTGAAGATGTTACAATCTACCCCCCTTAAAGAAATTCGGTCCCCGAATTTAAATTTAAACCCCCACTACTAAAACAATCTCAGTAATAAACCAAAGTCGTCGGGGCTCCGAAATCATCAACACAAAGAACGTCACAGCGCAATGCATGCGCAAGGGTACTGAGCAGATAACTTAAAAACAAAACTCCGTCAAGCATCCCGCAATCATCGGAGTCGATGTAAAAACACAATGTCAAACCCAATACAAAACCGATATGATATGGATCGAAACTACACATGTAGACATCCAATCTATACACGTAAAAAGCTGATGTAAAACATGCAAAAGTATATCCAGGTATCGTCTACTGACTAGTCCTGCTCAGCATGAAAGAAAAAACCCAACATCATAAAAGGTACTGCTCCAAAAGGAATAAATCTCAAAATGTACATAACACAATCCTGTGCGTCTGGTGCGCACGGAAATCAAAAATCCAATATGTGCTAAACAGGTGCACAAAACAACATCTAGGTGCAACGGGTGTGCACGAAACCTCTGTCATGGGCAACGTATGTGCCTGACAGCCAAGGTCCGGTGCATCTAACATGCACGAAGAAATCTCGATTTAGTGCATCGGGTGCGCACCAAAATCGTATCTAAAAAAACATGCGCCCAACACGCGCGAAAATCCAAATCTGTGCACCCATCGTGCACGAATGAAAATCTAAACCCTGCGCACTCAACATGCACGGAATCATGAAATCCAATAACAAACATCGAATCGGTGTAAAGCACATCACCAGCACGGAGTGCAAAACCAACCATCAAAATCCGGGTCAAAATCAACGATAAAATGCGTCTCAAACCAAAATCAGGTGTACCTCAAAGGAAAATCTCACAATCGTGTGCATCAGCGTGCACGAATCAAAGCATAACACTAAAATGCATGAAAACTCTGCGCGAAATATATAAATATCCAGTGGGTGCATGAAACCAATATCATGAAACTCAGTCACCAAAACTAAATCATGCAAACAGAACACCCAAAATACCGAAATCCAAAATGACGGATACGTGATAATCGAATCACAAAATCACAAATCATAAATACCGTCTTCGGTAGTTCCTCCTTCGAGGTCGAGAAGGAGTCGGTGCAATCCACAGCTAGCAGCACAGGATATCTACCTGCCTCTTGCTCACGGTCTAGCGTCTTCTGACTCTCTGGATCCTTATCTTCTCTCCGGATTACCTATCACGCGGTCAATCGGCTCATCGGCCCTGTCAGGTGTGCTAACGGGGACGATTCCGTTCTGGCACTTCTCTGGTCACCTCTCGGTCAAACCTCACGACCACTCGTAAGGCAGCATATCACTGGCGTCGGCCTCTGGCTCTCTGAAAGCACGTCACACATCCGATCCTGGGTGCAACATCATGGCAGCTATGTCCTGGAAGGAATCCTGCTCAAGGTCTCTTCCAATCATGCCTATGCCGATCTGTACAGAGGCTAGCTCTCCTGCATAACCTCTTCTCGCTCAAAGGGCATCTGTGTCCTCAGCACAATATTTCTCCAGAAACTGGTCACATCGCAACGTCTCTGTAAGCATCTCAGGTCTCTAGTCTCGACGGGAAGCAATGACAGCTCGTCAGGGTCTCACACGAACCTCTTGTTCCAACTGTCTCTATCGTCGTCCACTATGACGTCACGCCAAGCTACTATGCACTGCACTGTCTCGGCCACGGTCAATCTGAAGTCTCTCACACGGACTCGAAATCTCGTACTCTGTAGCTTCATCACTCTGTAGCAGATGTCAGGCCGTACTGGTCCTCGGGAACACGTCTCAACCATCGGAGGATACTCATCACTCGTCCATCCTTGATCAATTCGCAACGCATCTGGTTAAGTTCCTCTATCCGAACTTGGTCAACTACCTCGTCGACAATGCTGAACTCTGCCCTGCTGGGTGTGCACAAAATGACCACTCTAGGTCTAAGTCTTCTCGTATCGTACTCCAGAAAGGTCCTGCCGAGATTCCTTTCTCAAATCTCAATCCTGCCGAAGTGCCCGGAAGTCATCATCCAATGCTGAAGCTCACGCTTATTCCGGAACGGCTGCATACTTATCGCGCTTCTTTCTGGAAGATATATCCATATACCACGCCTCTGGGTGCGTATCACATCTCTAATATCAGTGGAGTGGAACATCATCTCGTCGAAACCTCGTACGAACTCTTTTCTTTACTCTGCTCAAATGTCGACTGATTCGGACTCGTCTCATCATGGCTACACAAACTGCGCTCCGACGGCTATCCTCGCATCTGGAGTCTCCCAAGCAGTGTCCCATCACAATGTCCGAATGATGTCGAACCATCCGATCGACTCGTCAGATCCTCATAATCCCCCAAGAGCTCACATCTTGGGTACAGTTTAATAGTATCGAGTACATGCCACAGCGTCGGTGGTCCAGCCGTAGAAGGGCAAACCCAAGCCTCACTAATGGCGCCGCGGAACCTCCGTAAACCCTAAGGTTCAAAGGCTGTCACACGGTCATTAAGTCGAGTTAGGGTTTCATTCTTCTAGATGGTCCATAGAATCACCTGCATGTCTTTCCGTATACTTTAAACTTGGAAAATGGCTCTTGACATTCGATCATCTCAATCGACTCTCAACGAACCTGCGTGAAGTCGTCTCTAGCTGGAAACAATCAATCTGATATCCACGCATCGGGGTAAGCGAACTCACCACACGTCCTAGTCATTCATCCTCGGTGACTAGCGACTCGCTATCATTTCTCTAAGTACATGCTCATGCTGCAGTAGCTCCAATCATCTGGGCGATATTTCATCATTTGCAGCAACAACTGGCTCATACACCTGTACGTCGAACAATGCCTCAATCCTCCAGGAAAGGCAATACATAAGCGGTCATCTCTGAATCAGCCTGCTCTAGGTCTGAGTAAGACTCTCCACACTGGAAATCTTCAACTCAACTGGGCCCGCTCTGGCGCAAAACTGGACGAATCACCTTCGTCTCTCAAATCGGGTAGACTAGCTATCATCTGTCGCATATCTGCCTGAAAGCTCCGGCAATCTCAGCTCGTAAGCTTCGGAAGCGACATCCTGTCAATCTCAGCAACAGCTGGTCCATCTGTCTGCACGGTAGGCGACATCACAATCCCTGAGGTATACTGTACATCAACAGTCCTCTCTCAACTGACAGCTCTAACAAAGGCACGATCATCCGGTGCAAACCAAGCACTCACCTCCACTAGAGGTCACAAACACCAACACTAACTCGAGACGTTCCCATGTCACCAGAAAACACAAAGGTCGGCCCTCGTACCAAACGAGCTCACACCGGCCGTAACCCTAGCAGCAGCCCAAACTGCGCTCAAACATGGTGACAGGGATCTCAATCGAGTATCAAAACAGAGCACATCAAAGGCAAGAAAGGAAACAACAGATCCAAAGGGGATACATGATCATAGGAAGGAACAGCATCGATGAAGGTATGATAATGAAACTAATAGAATCGGGGATCTCAAATGGATGTATAATCCTGGATAGGAAGAGAATCACTGATCTCTAAACAAATGTCCATCCTAAGGTTCCTTAAGCGGAGTGGCGTGTCGTAAGTATGCCGCGGAACATACCAACGGTACGTCACTCTACTTTAGTCACCTAGTCCATCAACCAAGGGTCATCCTAAAACGACGAAAGTTCGGGTTTACACCCCCTCAACCAAGTCTAAGTTCCGTAAGGTCAAGCCTAAGTTCCGTATAAAAACAACTCCCTAGGCTCCACATAGTCAACTTAGACTCGAACCAAGGTCAACCTAGCGCTCTGACACCAACTTTGTCACGACCCGAAAGAGCACGTCACTGGCCCTTGAACCATATGAAGCCTATAGGACTCCATCTGATCCAAGTAAGCCAAAAGCCCAGAAATCTAAAACCATTTTGAAGAAAAAAGTAAAGAACTGGTTTAAAGAAGTGAAGAAATACAGGTTTGAAATCAAGGTTTTTAAATAACTAAGCCGAATGTGCATTTTAAAAACGGTACAGTCTTTTCTAGAAATTTCGGCAGAGTTTCCTTTGTAAAACTGGCCCCGAATGGGGTAAAACGATAATAACAAGATATAACATGATAAAGGCATCCCCAAGCGGGAGCTAGCTCTTCGTCAATCGACGGTCACAACCACGCAATGATATAATAATATACAACGCCAAGTGGCGAGGATCAAATCCAAAGAAAGCTCAAAAGCAACAAGAAACCGCAATACTACAAAGCGCGACTCTAAGGTCGAAATATACAACACTGATATCTAGGTCTGAAAGAATAAACAAGTTTTGGTTGATGGACAATTTCTAGATACAATGAATAAATTAAATACAAAGGTGACTCCTGATACGAAGGAATCCACCTACCAAAGCAAATCACCCGCAAGAAGGAAATGTGCCAAAAATGCCGCAATAGAACCTGTACGGCATAACCTGCAAGAGCTGTGGCACAACGGGGGTGAGTTGCCAACTCGTGAATAGAAACATCTACAAGGATAAATCGAATGCAAGACATAATCCTAAGTCAACGATCAGTAAAATATCCACAAGAGTACATCTGAGTGAAATAAGGTGGCAAGGTAACATCTAATCATGTATATAGTGCCAGGTACTCAGGTAACAACATGTCATCAGTATAAGGTATGTCTGCATGAAGTATCAATGAAGAAATATCAATAATATCAATACACATATATTAGCGTCCCATACCACTAATATTGGTGTAAGATAAGTGTAAATCCAGTCTGTATATTTACCAAGTCTGTATATATGTGGAACCCGTCCACCTGTCACCCACTGACAGTAAGCATCATGTATGCAATGTGAGGATATAACCAAAATCATGGAAAACTCATCATGAAACCCGTGCCAAACACCGACACGTAAATCCTCATCCGTATGGGGCTCCGTCTGCGGATATCGGCCCTCGGCCCCGGCAGTATGAGTCAACCCATGTCCATCTCTGGGCTCCGTCTGCGGATATCGGCCCGTCGGCCCCGGCAGTATGCCCATCTCTCGGCTCCAGGCGGTATCCCCCGGATATCCGCCGAGCTCAGGTAAAATCACCGGTAGGTACTCGCCCGCCTCCAGGCTCAATCGGCATAACCCATCGATCATCTCGCCGAGGGGAACCATACCGGGCCCACCACGAACCCGCAAACGGTACATCGCCTCCTCGAATCGGGTTTCAAGCACACGTCTCAGCACCGAGAAAACGCGTGGTGGACGCACCGAAATATCATATCACGAGGTACCGGGTTTTCATAAAGTGCCTCTTTTCTTAAATAACCCCACGGCCCTCAAAAACCAGAAATCACATGAAAATCCAACATCCAGCAGTAAATCCAATGCGATGTACTATGCAATCAATCCATGATATATGCGACATGTAAAGAGAGTAATCATATCGGAAATCATGAAACATGGAATAGGAATGAGCATATGTCAAAGGAAGCATCATATCACGAATGTAATAATACTACTGTGTAGTGACATGGCAATTATCGATGATAAAGTGTGTGAGCCGGCAAATAGTGTACGTGAAACATACGCATCATCGATAATGGTGCTGGTGTCCTAACAGCAAGATAATAACATGGTAATGAACATATGCCAGCAATGCGAATAGTATGAATATGCGGAAATCTAGTAATCAACAGCACAGTGAAGTATCTACTAGGCAACTACATCTAAGTATCCTGTCAATCAGGAGGGGTAGGTGTGGAAACCACCTAAAACTGAGTCTAAGTATATATGTAGATATATAGTCGGTGATCCCGCCTCAATGTCATATCGTAAGATATCCTCTAGCTATGAGTGCGGATCTATCATCAATATCAGCTCGTACGGTAAATCATCGTACGGCATTCCCAAAAGCTGGGTAGGGGTCAACATCTCACTGTCTCATCACATAACAAATATCATCATCATCAGATCATATAGTCTGGAGTACTACTCTATGTCTAGTACAAACGGTAACATCGGTAAAGTATGCATGCGGGGGTAAACACACATCCCAAGCCCGCAAAAATCACAAGTCATACCCCACATATGAATCGTATCAAATCACCGATCCCAGGGCACCAAGCCCACAATATCGACTCATCTCCAAAGTCGTCACATATCATCAATCACAGTGTAAGTACATGTGAAAAGCAAGGGTATATGTATAGGGTAATTCTATCCTAGGGTTCGCGACTATGAACTACACTAGTCACTTCTAACCATACATATCCAAAATACACCTAATATCACAATACCATATAATAAGCTATCTACGGACTGCGGGGGTGCTATACGCCATCCACCCGACTTTCCCCCATAGATATAATCTACTCACCTTGCATCATCATTTGCGGACATCACCATGCATTTGCTTGTCGTCCGAAGTCTTCATGGGTACCTACACATCAAAATATCGTATATGCGCATTAAAACCAAATCCAATCTAAAACGGCGCATAAACTCCAAAACGATACGATAAGGGGCCTATATGTGAGAACCTATGGCACGCCTTCAAAACCATCCATAATCCTCTATATCGTCTAATAAACGACAATAGTCGAGGCAAAACACATTCCACCATTTCCAATCCAAAAATACGGAATACGGAAACACGAATCCAAAACGACAACATAGGATATATGTCCGAGATTTCACCCTAGATAGAATCTGTCAAAACTAGAAGTACCCAGGGCCAAGAATTGAGGAAATGGGGCCAGGCACGCAAAACGAGGCAACTCCTCCCTGGTCTGGCCGCAATTTGCGGCCAGAATGCAGGTTTTGGCGGCCGGAAAGTGGAATGGAGAGCTAGGGTTTTGGGGTTGGCTTCCTGGGTGCCTGCACATGTCACTTTCCACTCAATTTTATTTTAGGGCATCTCGGGTGATAGCAGATTCCAATTAACCTTCACAGATTACAAAATTTCCCCGATATCGGTTTCTAAAATCCGTACTCTGGTTCTAGCATCAGGTTAGGGTCTCAATTCAAACACTAGGGTGTTGGTATAATCTTAACTGTGCTCAATTTCATAATGCAACACCAATTCACTCAAACCCTAACTAGGTTTCTCTCAAATCCATAATATCACACAATATCGATAAAATCTTGACATGGGGTTATAGGAAATGCTATAATTAAGCAAATGGTTCAGAAATTACCTTCATTAGCAACTCAAGAAAATTCTTGAGTTGCCCTCTAGTGACCAAATCCATGCTTCTTTAGCTCCATGTGTAGATCTAGGGATTTTGGACATTTTTAATGAAAGGAGATTGGGGTTTTGGTGTGTTTTTAGAGATGATTCATGGCTTGAGGAGGGGAGGGAAATGGAGAAGGGGCAGCAGCAGCAACTATGGGAGAGAGGGGAAGAAATGAGAAGGAGAAACAAGGCTAAGGGTTAAGGTCAAAGTCCACCTCTCCCTCTCACCTACCCTCATCATTGCATTTTCTTTTCTTTTCCCTTTTCTTTTAAAACCCAACCCTTCTCACACCAATAGTAAACCCAAATGAAAACCATGGCTAGAAAAATACACAAGTGTAGAAAAAGTGATATGTGCAAGTTTTGCACAAAATTGCCAAAAAACCCAATTAGCGATTTTAATCGCGATTAGCACTAAACTAGTGTCAAACTAATCACAAAAACTTAAAAATGTCATAATTCACTAATTTACCCTATTTTAGAATTTTCCATAATTTTTCATAATTTTTCTAACATTTTTCCTATTTATTTGCATTTAATATTAAAATAATCAATAAAATAATATTAAATTATAAAAATTCCCAAAATTAATATTTTATATTTTTGAAGATATTACAAGTGTCCTCACTGTTGCCATCCGCTAAATCTCGAAAAAGCTGTAAGCGTGGGAGGAAATTTATTAACTGGGGCAAAATATTTAAGTGAAGATCATCCCCCAAACTTATTGTTGGCTCATTATTTTCAGTAAAAATTTTCTTTTCAGGAGCCAAACTATACCCGCCCAAACTTGAGTTAAACAATGTTAAGCTTTGATAATCACAAGAGGGGGTTAAAAAGAATCACTGGTCGATGCCAAGCTTTGCAAAGACCGAAAGTCAACACCAACCATTCGAAAATTTTATCAATGTAGTGCTCAGGTTGGTGGAAGAAGAAGTGGGGAAAGGGTAAGTGGTGGAATAGAATGTGTGTGCGTCTCGTTTTGGAGAGACGATACAGTGAATGTGATGGATTGCTCGCATTCATTTTACAGTCTAGAAGAAGGGGTGCAGGTTCAATTTCATTGTTTTGTTGTGGATTCATCTCAACATCCGTGTCATTCAAAAATGCGAGTTCATCAGCGAAGATCTCCTCAAAAGTCTCATCAATACCCCGGAGAATAATGTCATCACAAGGCGCGGGGTGATCTTCAGACTCTAAAAACAGTTCATAATCAGTGTTAGTTGTTGACCCGGACAACTCGGTTGAAGTGTCCGTATGTGTATGATATATAGTTGGGTCAAACAACAACGTATGAAAAGAGTCAAGATCAGTATCATGAGGATCATCAAATTCGCTGCTGTCGACTTCCATTAAGTCGACAGAACAGACCTGAGCAGTAGGTTCGTAGGGTACACTTCCCAACTTGTAAATGTTTAGCTCTATTGACCTATTCCCGAAAGATAGGGTCATAGAACCATTACGACAGTTGATGATAGCGTTGGAAGTGGCCAAAAAGGGGCGACCTAAAATCACCGGAATTTGATTCCGTGGGTTCGCTACAAGCTGTGTATCAATTACGATAAAGTCCACAGGGAATACAAATTCCCCGATTTTTTTAACACATCCTCTAGTTCACCCCTAGGTTTGGTGGTAGATCGGTCAGCCATCTGGAGAGTTATGTTCGAGGGCTTTAACACTCGGATACCTAGTTGCTCGTAGAACGAGTATGGAAGCAAGTTAACACTAGCGCCAAGGTCAAGTAGAGCACGGTTGATGTGTTTTTCCCTAATAGAAATAGAAATAGTAGGACAGCCAGGGTCCTTACGTTTCCTTGGTAATTGTTGGGGAAATGCCGTGTCTACAGTCTTTTCCATGAATATCTACTTGGGCACTTGTGTCTTCCTCTTCCTAGTGCACAAGTTCTTAAGAGTTTTCGAATAGGACGGAACATGTTGGATAGCATCTAGGAGAGGGTTGTTGATGTTAACTTGCTTAAACATGTCCACAAGCTTCTCCATTTGGGCATTGGGTTTGTTGGGCCTCAACTTATTTGGAAATGGAGCTCTATCAATAAGTGTTGGGTCCAACATTTGTGGAGAAGGTTGTGGGGGTGGGAAGGATGAAGTGGGTGGAGGGTTCGAGCCTTTGGGAAAACGGAGAATAGGCTCGGAAGAAGACGGTAAATTAGACGAAATGGGATAAAAAGTAGAAGTTAAAGTGGAAGTGGAAGTGGAAGACGGGGTGTTAATGATCAATTCATCATTATCAATTTGTTCACCCACATGATTGTCTAGCACTCTTCCAGATCTCAACGTGGTAAGTGCATCCACATTTGTGTAATGTGAAGGTCCAGGATCAGGTAGGGGTTGAGCTGGAAGATTCCCTTTTTCTCTTGCACTCATTTCGGCTTTTAATTGTGCAATTTGAGCTTCTATCGATTTAATACTCTCACTTTGGGAGTCAGAGTTTTTCTGGATTTTATCGACGGAAGACTGAATTGTCAAAAGAAAGTTCATGAATGGAGAGGATTCATCAATACCGGTCAACTGCAAAGGGTTAAACGGTGGAGGTGTGTTGACCGGATTTTGAAAGTTTTGTGTTTGGAAGGGGTGCTGACTCAATTGGAGTGGTTGCTGTTGTGGTGGAAGAGCCCTTTGAAAATTGTTTTGGGTTGGAACCGTGTTTTGAGTTTGTGATTGGTTCCAAGCAAAAGGACATTCTTCCGTCAAACGTGAAGGTTCTGAACAGCAGCCACACACGGTTTTGGGAAGTGTGTATTGGTTTAGGGAGGCTGAAGAGATTTTGTTTTCTATAGCGTCGAGTTTCCTTTGTATTGTGGCCATTTCGGCTCTCATTATAACGAAAACATCGAGCTAATTGACATCTTCCCTAGGCGGTGGTGGTCTAACACTTTCCCATTGTGATGTGTTTTGAGCTAAATCTTCTAGGTATTTCCAAGCTTCACCATCATCTTTGGTCATGAAAGTGCCTTGACACATGGTTTCAAGCATCTGTCTAGTAGCGAGATCAATACCCTCATAGATAATTCGACACAAATCCCGCCTGGAGATTCCGTGATTTGGG
Source organism: Agapanthus africanus (assembly GCA_030015575.1). Lineage (NCBI taxonomy): Eukaryota > Viridiplantae > Streptophyta > Magnoliopsida > Asparagales > Amaryllidaceae > Agapanthus > Agapanthus africanus. The sequence goes on along the minus strand of JASDDO010000012.1, from coordinate 288,723,556 downwards.
CATTGTAAAAGAAGATCCTTGAACCGTTCAAAGCATTTCCAAAATGGTTCATTAGGTATTTGGGTAAATTTGAAGATTTCGCTCCGAACACGGCTGGTCTTGTGATTGGAATAAAACTCTTAAGGAATGCTTTTACAAATTCATCCCATTTTGAAATAGAATGTGCGGTTGTATTATAAATCCACTTCTCGGCTAAGTCGTACAAAGTGAATGGGAGAAAACGTAAATGCAGAGCATCCACAGACAGTTGTGACGTTCCAATCATTGCGCTTACGTTTTCGAATTTGGAGATAAAAGGGTATGCGTCTTCAGAATCAAGACCGTGAAATTTGGGTAACAGTTCGATGAATTGGGGGTTGATTTCAAACTTTTCCCCGTTGGCTGGTGGTATAGAAAGACAGGTCGATAGGGGAACACATGAAGGATAACATTTCTCTTGGAGAGAAATGCGTGAAGGATTCTGCGCACCTGCGGGCGGTGGCAGAGTGGTGTAAAAGTTTGATGGATAACCGTGCATCGCGGTGGTGGTGGGAAAAAGAAAATGTAGAAATACCGACTTTGGAGTCGATCGGGGGAAAACGCGGACAAAACGGGCACTAGAATCCCGTGTCCAGCTGAGCTTGCACTAATGGGTTTAGTACAAGTGGCAGCGTTATGATAATTAGGGGGAAAATGAAGTGATTGGTGTTTGTTTTGAAAAAGATACGGATTTTAAAAAAATTGATGCAAATCACAACAAATGCAACAAGCAAAACCCTAAGTCTACTGGTCACCTAGGTCAAGGCACTAGACCGCTCCTAACAACCAAAAGACAAGTCGCAGGATCAATCCTCCACTGCCTCTTTTTCCCTCCTGTGGCCAGCTAAGTGCCAGGTAAGTGGGAGGTTCTCCACTACGTAAGTAGTGGGCCTAATTAAGTAACCACTTTCCTTAGACACCACAAAAGAAACGCGGATAAGCAATAGATTACCCACGGCCTTCTCCTGTCCAAAGTAAGCGCGACGGTCCTCAGAGTCATGTCTACATTTCTTTTAGTTAATGAGGGTAATGCGGATGCAAATTTTGTGATTTTCGGGGCTTAGGAAGGGTAATGAACTCCCCATCTAATCTGAATTTGGCCGTGCCCCTTAAATTCCTTATTAATATGCAAACAACCAAGAATCAAAACACGCACAATTTTTATTTTTGCGGCGCTGCGAATTTTGCAAAGAAACCTGCAGCAAATTTGTTATTGGAGCAGATTGAGAAAGAGATAAGAAAGTATAGGAGATACCAGAGGCTTTTAGTGCACTGAAGCTACAGTGCCGCCGCCCTTCCGCCGCAATAGGCTGCTAATGCCGCGGATCCGCCACGGTTCTACAAGATCACTGCACAAAAATTTTACAGAAGGCCTATGTTCACCTCCTGAGCTCTCTGGAATATTCAGAAAAAAAATTCCCAAGCTCCACACATTCCAGATTTTCTCGTAACAAATCAGAACAAATTATTTAGTGTTTGTGCGAATTTAGATCTAAAAATTTTGATGGAATAAATTTTTCAACTCGACTTTCAAAAACGAACGAATTAGCACACTATCCCTGGCAACGGCGCCATTTGATTGATACGAATTCTCGGTGTGTATGTAGAAAATTATATAGAAATCACAAAAAAAAATATTTTGACCGCAATCAATAACGGTGTCGATTGTAGCGCGTTAGTAAGTGCGGATCGTCCACAGGGAAAGTGTAATCGTTCGTCTTTCATGATTTATAGAAAAGAAAAGAAACAATTCATGATTTATAGAATTGAAGTTCAAGAACTAGTGAAGTTTAGATCTAATAACTAGAAAACATTAAAATCAAGAATTGAGAATTTATGATTTCCTAACCAAATATCAAGAATCAAAGTGAGGCTCGTAGGAATCGATCGAATCTATAGACGTGATGAAATCTATTGATTACGTTTCTTATCCATCGATGATTTGATACTAGATCGATGATGATCAACGAGAATTAGGGATTTCTTGCGGAAACTAGGGTTTCATCTTCTATCCCTTGTCTTTTCGTTGATTTAATTCACATTCTAGCCTCTAGTAAATTCAAGAATCGATCGTGGATCACTAATTTAGAGCGAACACAATCAAGAAAGCATCGCTCGAAACTAGGTTGCCGATTCTTCAATTTCCTAAAGTTTACAAAACTCATAGGACTTAAGAATCGTTTCAAGATTTGTAACATCATCATCTATTGATTCTCTTGACTCCTTCACGAGCGGAGTTTTACTCAAACATCAAAACAAGAAACTTAATCAAGATTTGAAATCTAATCATGATGCAAGAATGTAAAGAAAGCAAGATAAAGAATTTCACCTTTTATTTATCAACAATTTTGTTACAATTCTCTCAAGATCTACAATGAGGAAAGAACTCGATCGTCGATTTGGCTTCGCTCGTCTTCGTGAGTCGCGGATCGTCTTTGACCACTTGCTCGGATGAAGATCGGCTTTGCTCCTAAAAGGTTGAAGGATTCTTGCTTGAATTGTACTCTGTTTTCTTGATTTTGGCTTTGGATTTTGAGTTGGGGATTAGGGTTTGAATGCACAAGTTGTGTCACTCAACTTGTGTGCGTAATGGTTAATGAACAACCAAAAACCCTAGATCTAGGTTTCCTTTTATAAGCATCTCAATCTTAGATCTAGAATTCAAATTTCAAATTTCCCTCCAAAATGAACCACTTTTCCCTCCAAAATGAACAACTTTTCCCTCCAAAATGAACCACCTCATTTGAATTTTCCCTCCAAAATGAACTACCTCATTTGAATTTCCCTCCAAAATGAGGTTGTTAGAAAGAATCTTCTAGAAGAAGTTTGTTGGAGGGAATATTCTAGAATGAGGTTGTTACAAGGAGGCTTCTAGAAGAAGGTTGTTATAAGGAGGCTTCTAGAAGAAGGTTATTAGAGAGAGCCTTCTAGAAGAAGGTTGTTGGAGGGAATATTCTAGAATGAGGAATATTCTTGGGTAAGGTTGTTAGGCTGAGCCTTCTGGATGAAGCCACATGGTGTTTCTGGAATCTTCTGGAAGCTACGACCGTTACAATCAAGCACATTGGAAAATTTTCTGCGCTGATGATGTCATCATACCGCGGAACCGCTGTGGGAATGGCCTTTTGGTCGCGGATCCGCGGTCCAAAGAGGGCTTCTCTGCATGAAATTTCCGGGCTTTAATCGGGCTGACTTTGTGGCACTGTTCTAATATGTGGAATATCATTTTGCTTTCCTGATTTCTGCCAGATCTCAAGTCTTGGACTTGGCGTATTTTTCTCAGCACTTTTAACTATTTTGGCTCTTTTCCTGGAATTTCCTGCACAGATTCTCAAGACAAGTGTTGCGCTATACAAAGATAATGCGATGCCATGATAAACACTCAATTTCCCTCAAAAATGCCGGTTTTAGTATACAACACAAGTTATTTGGTATTTTACTGATATGAGCTATATTAATACCGAACACCTCTAGATGAGTGCAAATGGTAGGGAAATTGATGTGTTAAAAATGCAATATTTTTGACTGATCAGCTGCCTCGCTTCAGGTTTTGGTGGGTAACTTGCCGCGCTCGTAGGGGTCTAGGAGTTCAATGCACAGGCTATCCACACGACCAGGGGAACGTCGGGTTTTCAGTTGTGGCTCAATGGAAACCCGAGGCTCCCAGATATCTGTATTGTTCTGTGATGCTTATTACTTTTCTGTGATGTTGCATTTATCATGCCTGGGACGATTGTTCTTTATATATATATATATATATATATACACTAGTAGATGTTATATATGTTTTACACCCGCGCTAGCCAAGTCCCCGCTCTGTCGTTAGTTAAGTAACCAAACGAGTGTTGACGGGACCCAGTGGCAAATGCGGGTGGAATATACGTACATTTTATTTTTGTTCTTTTCTGGTGTGATCAATTGATGGGACTGCGTTGATTCTTATCAATGCAAGAAAAACAAACCTATATATGATGTTGTTGTTACCAATTTTTCAAAAGTTGTTATTACTAGGGCGTTTTCTTTTGTTTTGCACGGTTGTATTCGGTTATGAATATCCAGCACCTCATTCGACGAGGCAAGGGCCGAGATCCCTTCATCGGGAGTGACCCCTTGGAAAGAGGTTTGCGTCAGGGTAATAACTTCACTATAGTCGATTACTTTTTTGCTTTGCATCGTGGTATTTAGTTTGGAATATCCTGCACCTCATTCAATGGGAAAAGAGCCGAGATCCCTTCACCGAGAGTGATCTCTTTAGCAAAAGTTTTCGCTACTATATATTTATAAAAAGCTATCCGGTTCCTTTAACGATATCAAGTTCATTACGCTAAAGGTTTTTCGCCAAAAACCAGCCGTAGCCCTCCGTCATTTCTTATAAGTACTATTTAGTATTCGTTCTATGCTTGTTGGAAAACGTGAAGGCATAGTGTATGGTAGCTGAATATTACTTATTTGTAGCATGGATATGCGATTGATCGGGACAGTCGTACAGCTTTGTCGGCAATCGTCAAGGGTTTGTGCGGGTGGGTTCGAATTAATCCTGGACAATGACTGCTTGAACTTGACTAGTGGCCTATGACTTGTTGGCAAGCGTCAAGGTTATAGGTCGTTAGGGTTAAAATCACATCGGGATTTTCAAACATACAGGAAACTTTCCAGGCATGCGCATACCTTCTGGAGTGTGATAACGTGAGCGGATTCCATCACGTTATCATGCGATGATAGTTAGATCCCGATTCCCACTGATGAGTTTGTTTACTCCTCGAGTGACCCCGACTAATTTTTCTTTCATGTTTGGAGGAGAATTTGAAGATACAGTGGGAGGTTTCCTGATTAGATAAAATGATTAACCATTCTGATCTAGGTATGAGTGCACGCAGAGTGTTTCTTTTCTCTCTCTCTTTGACTGCGACCATAGCCCGAACTTTACTATAACTCAGTGACTAAGTTAACCGAACTTTCTTATAACACTGGTTTTTGGATTGTCTGAGTTGCATACATCATTGCTACTCCTTCATTTACCCTTTGAGTTTCTACAGAACACCGCGTATTATTACGAACATCCAGTTCCATTTGATAAATCCATCGTATGGTTATATACGAACTCGGAGGAACTTCTTCGAGGATGGATTCTGGTTCTGGAAAGATTGAATAGGACTATTCAGTTGTTTTTTTCCTTTTACCTTCTCTCAGGTTTTGAGGGCTCCTAGGATTAGGAGAGGGTACACCTATTACGCTTATTGGATAGTCTTCTTCCAAACCATAGGCAGGTGCCGAAAGGTAGGGAATGAAGAAAACCAATTAGCCTAAGTTGGGTGTACAAAAGGTAATAAGTATGGAGAAATAAAGGGATCAGAAAGAGGGCAAAGTAAATTGTGACTGTTAACATTCACGACCAAACCTCGTATTTCATCGCCACTCCTAATTCACCTTTGTATTTCTCCAGAACGCCCCGTATCACTACGAACATCCAATTCTATTGGATAAATCCATCATATGGTTATATACGAACTCGAAGGAACTTTTTCGAGGATGGATTCTGGTTCAGGAGAAATAGGAATAAGGTTTATTCAGTTTTCTTTTATCCTTACATTCTCTCAGGTTGCAAGCACTCCTAGGATTAGGAGAATACACCTATTATGCTTATTGGATAGTCTTCTTCCAAACCATAGGCTGGTGCCGAACGGTAGGGAAGGAAGAAAACCATTTAAGTCTAACAAAGGTGTACAGAACATAACGACTAAAGACAAATAAAGGGATTTGGAGGGATGGGAAGGAAATATATGGTTTCAGTCATGAATCTGAATAATGGAAGAGGCAATACTAGGAATAAAAGGATACCCCCTACAAAACATTTTAATGTTTCAGTTTCACTATGCGTTGTTAAATGAAAACTGATTTCCCAATTTGGTCTTTACTCCAGGGTATGTATTTACCATGTTTGATTCTCACATCTGTATGGTTTTACAGATGATGAGTGGGAGTAAGTTACTGGGAATTAGGTGATAATCCTCACTATATCGGAATTCGTTGTAATTGGTGATATTTAAGAAAATCGCCTGGGTACAGTTTTCAACCTACGACGCACAGGGTTTGAGTTATTAAACTCCGGGGACTTATACAAAGTATTGTATGTTGTCCAGTGTCCATTAGGACAAAGGGGTTGGTCCTCGTACTATATTCTGTTTACTTATGACTTCTCAAGTTTTGGACAAGTGTTTCGTAGAAATATAAGGTCCAAGTTTGAGAAGTTATAGTTATAAGAATAATGTAGAGAACCAAATGTCGCAAGTATTGGGATTCTTTAAGGTGATCGAAGATGTAGATACTTGTATGAGGCATTCAGTTGATAGTAATGGTTTTGAGAAACTTGTTTCTCTTTCAGGTTACTCATAATTGGACGCACTCCTAAGTTCAGTAATATTGATCGGCCTCTCTCCATTTAGTTGACATGCAATGGAGACAACTGCATGATTTGAATCTGGTTCCAATTAAATTAGTGCCTTTGTTTCTATATTAGATATATATAGAATCAATTTATAACTTAACGATGTTAAGGTATAGGGAGTCGTCCGGCTGATGCTTAAAACCAGAATCCGGATAAACACAGGGAACGTTTCAGTAATGGCTGTTTGTAGGTTATCCCGGGCTTTGACGAGGGTTAACTTTTTACCATCAGGAAGATCAATATTTATATTGTTCTTGACTCGCCACAGTTTTAGTAAAATGGAAAGGAAGTGGGAGCATGGGAGAACTGGAGGTGATTCCAGAACCGCAAACGATTACTGAAAATTTAATAGGACCTAAAGATTCAATCAGGTTTGACATTGCATTAGCCACTCCGCAGATATGGTGGGTAACCTCAGGCACCCGAGGGGTACTCCGGTATCCTCAAGGACGGTGACAGGAAGGTTCTTGTTTACCCAGACTTGCCATTGCTGCTGTTCCAGACTATGAGACCCGGCAAGAGGATGAGTATAGCATCGTTCTAAACTAGCTTTAGAAGTGTACGTGTATGTGATTCTGCCAGAGCGTTGTTGTAGTCAGTAGGAGCAGCGGAAGCATAGTGGACAAGTAGCTTATTTCTATTTATAGACTAAAGCATATATAGCGGAGATAGATCATCTATTTCTGATGTGATAGTCATGGGCTTTGACTTCATCAGAATTGAGGATGGATCTGTTAAGAAGGTAGTAGGGTGTGATGTCCTGGTTTTTGGATAACATACATAGAGTAGGAAGTGAAATTCCTATACTACGATCGGTTATACTCTGGTTTTCACACAGTAGTTTCTCCACATAGGATTTGGATATTATATAAGGCATTTTGGTTATTAGATCTATTGTTTTAGATCTAGATTTAGGAAGTGTCCCAATCCGGGTACTTACACAGTATTCTAAAGATATTTAGAATGGACGACTCCTGGCATGGTGGTGTACCTGTAGGTGATGGAGTCAGCCTCTCTAAAGGTGTCTTACAGACAAAAGAGAAGAGGGGTGTGCATGATTGGCATATCACTTGCTTAGGTAATTGAGTCAATCATGAGAAGTCAAGTACCACACCAGATGTTGTTTATGGACTAGATGTAATAAATTGATATATTAATCCAATCCTGGAGAAATGTTGAGAAGCAGCCTATGGAACATAAGTGGATGTTCTAGGGACTTGATAACGGCAGCCTCCTTCGGGAGACGGTTATCATTCCAGGCTTCCAAGGTGACCTGGATGAGAGAGTGACCGTCAGAGTTTTAGTTTTCCTTCTGACGAGGGGCAATATTTTGGACAGGTGGTCCAAGCGGATACTGAAGAAGGCATGGCACAGTATACTGATTAAGTTCAGTAGACGATACAGTCTAAGAAGTTTGCTGGATTTGGAGTTCATTTGTGAACTGGGTCCCATCAGATAACCAGAAATATTCTAAGACGGGTATTGCTCATTTCGGGAGATAGTTTTCTCCGCGAAGTTGAGATAAACAGAGACATAGAAAGAAACACTGGAGCGGATCCACTCATTGAGGCTATATGTCGAACGCAATAGTTTTACAAACGAGGTTTATGAAACTGATTAGTAGAGGAATTGGGTGTTCGGTATCACACGGGCTGTGAGTATGCGACATCGCAATAATTAGCCTTAAGTGCTAGTGGGAGATTGTTGGCAATAGTGCCCTCAAGGCAATTATCATAGTCGCAGGCATGTGATTATGATGATTGAGCGATGACCTATACCGGAAAAACAGTCTTACTCAAGATGATAGTATGCTATCTTGTTTGTCTTTATCATCATGTATATGTTGATAAAGCCCATAGGATTCTTGCTTGACTGCCCGTATTATGATGGCGATCACATACGTGGGAGCTGGGGGTCTATAAGCACATCCTTAAATGTCCCTAGTCATGGGAGTATCGAGACTAGGCATCGATACTCCAGTGTAGACTAGTCTATACTTATCTAGACCCTGACGAGGGGCGGTGGCCGTGTTAGTGTATATGCCCTAGAGGCAATTTTTGTATCATACTATTTTGTATATTACTTAATGGAAGCTTGGGATATTCACAGTTGTATAGACAATCATGCTCAAAATAGTAGTATGCTACTTGGTTTGTTTCTACTTTAATGTGTGCATGTGTTTCTTGTAGCATATCGCCTATACACATTAGAGGAGTCCTTAGTATCTTTTGCTTGATAACCAGCGTTGTGATGGCAGCCACACTAGTGGGGGCTGGGTAATCTACAAGCACATACTTATACAGGTCCCTAGTCGTAGGATTATCGAGACATGGCATCGATTCTCCGGAGTAGACTAGCGTATGCGCTTCTCATCCCAGCAGGGGAGATGGTCTGTCCCACAGCCATTAGTACGTTGTACTTAAGATAGTATGCAGGTGCTCGTTAGGTTACGAGTACAGTGGACAGGACTCGCTGGGAACTGTTGGTTGGTATTATGCCTATCGTCAGTTATCAGTTCCCAGGTGACATGAGTACAGCTTAGTCCGTGTACTTGACATTGTCACTTCGCCTCAAGTGTGTTCCCACTTTTCTTAGATTACTACCCTACCACGGCTCAAATGAGTCGTGCAAACAGGTTGTAAGCCGACGTTGTACACCCTACGACTTGCGGGGAGGCGGAAATATAAAAAATAATCATTTTGTTTGAAGCAACATCGACTAACCTAAAGGATCTTTGCTAAACTATAACTAACACTAACATAGGAGTTGTTAACTACTATGGAAGAAGATTATACCTAATGAACCGTGTCCTTCTTCTTCTCGTTATCCACCTCCTCGTCGGCCTCCTCTATTTAATTGACGATCCACCCGAGAGCTTCTACTCCAAGTTTTGCCTCTAATCTTGAGGTAACTAGGTTTCTCTAGCTGCTAATCAAAGTCACCTAGGTGATATAGAGTATGGATATGGATTAATTAGTCTTGCTTGTAAGTCCACATTACCCGTCCCGGTTCTTTCGGGGATGCGGAAATGGTGAAAAACGATTTTTTCGGTGGAGGTAACATGGACTCTAAAAACGGATCTTTGCTAAACAAACTATCTAACAACCTAACTATGAGTTTAACTGCTATGTTAAGGGTTATACCTTAACTTGAACTCCTTCTCTTCGACTCCTTGTGGTGGTCGGATCGGCCTCACCTCGTCGTCTCCTTGTGCCGAAGATGGATCTACCGGAAAGCTTCTACCTTTGGCTCCAACCTCAATCTAGAGGAAACTAGAATACTTGGCTTGCTAGACCTTGTACACTAGGATGAGTAGAGAAGTGTTTTGGGTTTTATCTCCAAGGCAAATGGCTCTCAACACATGAGATATTTTTGCCATGAGATATCTCCAATCCCAAAACACATACTAGGATCTGGTTTAAACCAAAGCCCGCTAGTAATAACTGCCCGGACACCAAACGTGCACAAGTGCGCGGATGTGAACGTACCCTGTCGCAAAACCATGCGACTTCTACTCTGTTTTGCCTAAAGGAGAATAGCTCTCTGTATGGGACTCTAAAGTCTCGACACTACGCTGGCAGTGGGTTTAACCACAGACCGCAAGCGGCACTAGCTATGCGTAACGGCCCCCAGGTGGATGCCGATAAGAAGACTGACGAGGTGAAACCCATCTGAACTCCTACTGAGCCTGAATGCGACAGTCTCCGTACAGTCCGGTCTGTTCGTCTGAGAATATCACATGGCGGGCCTAGGGGGCGGTAAACATCACTCTCCTAATAGTGGTACAAGTCGTGTCGGAGTGCCGCCCAGAACACCCTGAGATAACACTGGAAACCCACCAGTATATCTCGCTTGCCCTGGCCAGGGACGACTATGTGTAATGGCTCTCCTTGACACATCGCGATATCAACTCCCAATACCTGGAGAGACGAATCCTGTCTAACCGTCACTGCCTCCAAGTGCTTCGGGACTGCACCCAACTACTACCTGTTTGCACGACTACTTTGAACCGTGGTAGGGTAGTAATCAAAGTACAGTGGGAACACACTCGAGGCGAAGTGACCGTGTCAAGTCAGCGGACTAAGCTGTACTCATGTCACCTGGGAACTGGTAACTGACGATAGGTATAGTACCAACCAACAGTTCCCGACAAGTCCTGTCTAGTGTACTCGTAACCTAACGAGCACCCACATACTATCTCAAGTACTACGTACTGACGGCTGTGGGACACACCGTCTCCCATGTTGGGATGAGAAGCGCATACGCTAGTCTACTCCGGAGTATCGATACCCTGTCTCGATAGTCCAACAACTAGGGACCTGTATAAGGATGTGCTTGTGGATTACCCAGCCCCCACGAGTGTGACTGCCATCACAACGCCGGTAATCATGCAAAGATCCTAAGGGCTCCACTAATGTGTATAAGTGATATACTAAAAGAAACACATGTACACATTAAAGTAGAAACAAACCAAGTAGCATACTACCATTTTGAGCAAGATTGTCCATACAACTGTGAATATCCCAAGCTTCCATTAAGTAATATACAAACTAGTATGATACAGTAATGGCCTCTAGGGCATATATACTAACAATCTCCCACTTGCACTAAGGCCATGTACTGGCGTATCGAAGACCTATCATCTCGATCGGCCGCTCGAACTGAGACTGTGGTAAGGCCTTCGTGAGTGGATCAGCAGTGTTATCTTCCGTAGCAACTCTCCGAACCTCGATATCCTGGAGACCCACGATCTCCCTGATCAGGTGATACCGCCTCAAGATGTGTCTGGACTTCTGATCGGACCTGGGTTCCTTCGCTAAAGCTATAGCCCCGTTGTTGTCGCAATACAGTCGTATTGGATCAACAATGGACGGAACCACCTGAAGTTCCGTTAAGAACTTTCTCATCCAGACGGCATCTTTTGCGGCATCAGCAGCAGCGATATATTCCGCTTCCATCGTCGAGTCAGCAACGGTTTCCTGTTTGGAACTCTTCTAACACACCGCCCCTCCATTGAGGGTAAAGACATAACCCGACATGGACTTGGAATCATCCTTGTCACTTTGGAAGCTGGGGTCAGCAAAGGCCTCGATCTGGAGGTCCTTCCCGCCATACACTAAGAACATCTCCTTAGTCCTTCTCAGGTACTTGAGAATGTTCTTTACCGCTATCCAGTGCTTCTCCCCAGGGTTTGACTGATACCGGCCTACCACACTCAGTGAATAAGCTACATCTGGTCGGGTACACAACATCGCATACATTATAGAGCCTACCGCAGAAGCGTAGGGTATAATAGACATGCGATCCCTTTCCAAATCAGTCTTGGGAGACATCTCTTTGGAGAGGGTGATCCCGTGACAAGCCGGTAGATTACCGCACTTGGAATCTTCCATACTGAATCTTTTCAGTATGGTATCGATATACTTGAACTGTGAAAGTCCTAATATCCTCTTGGATCTATCCCGATGGATCCGGATCCCCAGAATGTAAGAGGCATCACCCAGGTCTTTCATGGAGAACCTGTGTGACAAGAACCCTTTGACAGCTTGTAGCATAGGAACGTCATTTCCTATCAAGAGAATAGCATACGTATAAAACGAGGAATACGACAGTTCTTGCTACAAATCTACTATAGAAGCATGGTTCATCTGAATTTTTGATAAAGCCAAATTCTTTGACCGTCTCATCAAAACAGATGTTCCAACTCCGTGATACCTGCTTTAGTCCATAGATGGACTTAAACAACTTGCATACCTTTCCGTTGCTCCCACGCTAATTGAAACCCTCTGGCTGGTCCATATAGACACACTCCTCTAAATTTCCATTTAGAAAAGCGGTCTTTACATCCATCTGCCAAATCTCATAATCGTGGAAAGCAGCAATGGCAAGAAGGATCCGAATGGATTTCAGCATAGCCACTGGAGAAAAGGTTTCGTCATAGTCCAAACCAGGTCTTTGACGAAAACCCTTTGCAACAAGTTTAGCCTTATAGGTCTCGACCTGCCTATCTACACCAATCTTCCTCTTGAAGATCCACTTTCACCCTACGGGTTTTACCCCATCTGGAGCAACGTCCAAAGTCCATACTTTGTTGGTGTACATGGACTCCATTTCGGTCCGCATTGCATCCAGCCATTTTACCGAGTCAATGCTCTGAATGGACTGCTAGAAGCTAGTCGGCTCATCACTATCAATGATGCAATCCTCTCTATCCCCGTCTATGAGAAAACCGTAGTATCCCTCGGGCGGATGAGACTGCCTACTACTCCTGCGGAGCGGTGTAGGATTGTCCTGTTCTTTGGAACCCTCTGGTTCTATTAAGCTTTCAGTAATGGCTTGTGGTTCTGGAATTTCTTCCAGTTCTATTGCGCTACCACTTATCTGATTTTCCAAAAATTCAGTTTCCAAGAAGTGGGCATGACGAGAAACAAAAACCCTTTGTTCCTCTTCGCAATAGAAGAAATATCCCTTGGAGTTCTTTGGATATCCCACAAACTTGCACTGTACTGAGCGTGCCTCGAGTTTGTCTGCATGCTGCTTTTTGACAAAAGATGGACATCCCTATGTCTTAATGTGCTTAAGATAGGGTTTCTTCCCACACCACATCTGATATGGTGTGGTAGGCACAGTCTTAGTTGGAACTCGGTTCAAAAAGTATGCAGCTGATTCTAGTGCATATCCCCAGAATGATCGCGACAACTCAGTATTACTCATCATGGAACGTACCATATCCAATAGGGTTCGGATTACACAGTTGTGATGAATAGCCATTACCCCACCCTAGACCCCTACGGGTACGGAAAAATACCCGCCAAGTACCCGAAGTGAAGCGGTCTCCCTCAACAACGTGAGTAGGCCACTAAACACTTCAAAGTACCCAGTAGTTTGTGCACCCCACCTTGGGTCTATCCTAGAAGAAAAAATCTGTAAATGAAATAATACAACAGTGGCTACAACCGCAACCTGGATGTGCCCTGATTGGTAGAGATTCTGCGTGTTCAAGTTTAGTTAATTAACGCAATCAAAACGGTTTCTCTTGTAGCTACCCGGTTGAGTACGGGTCGTCCGCAGGGAGATAGGAATCTTTTTCTATGTGTCTAAACGAGTTAAGTCCGAAAGTCCAGATTTGTTTGTGATTAACTAAGTGCTAAAATGATTGTAAAGAGAGCTTGTTAGGGTTAGGATTAGGTTAGTTTGAGTTAGGAGTCGCTCACTTCTTTCGTTGCCACTCTTAATATCGGTGTTACGGTAATCGGCAACAACGGGGATTAGCACGACTAGGAAGGAACCTGCGAGTATAAGCTAGGCTTTCCAACACTTAAGTTCTTACTTTTGGTGCTTGTCCGTCCGTTCTTGGCTTTTAGCCACAACCTCCGGTTAATTCCACCACAACGGTCTCACTACGGAATCACCGCTATCATGTAGGATAGGGTGCCGTAAGGAGCGGATTGTGGTTCAATTAACGGGAGTCGATTTAAGATGTTGGGCAAGGAAAGAGTGAGAGAGATTTCCTTCTCTCAAACTTCCCTTATCCTATCCTAACAAGTATGGAAATTACTCACCCATTACAAGAAGAACGAAAAATAAAACAAAGGAGGAAGATAGAAAGAAAGAGATTAGAAGATAACAACTAGCTATTTGCGACCTCACCTTGGCAAGGATCAAACGTAAGCATCATGGTTGTTTAAGGATAAATGAAAAGAGAAAAGAAAGAAACAACAATAAATAACAACAACTAAATTATCAATTAAAGATTACAAGCAATTAACATAACAAGAGCAAGACAAGTATGATAACAAAATGAACTTCTTTATTCATCATTCTTCACCCAAAAAAGCTCACTACAAGTTTTTCAATGGAGAAGAGATGAGAAGAGGAATAAGAACAACAAGTATTCTAAAACCTAAAATACAAGATTAAGCACCCTTGTCTTCACAAGGTTCTGGGTTTTTTATAGGCAGGTAACTGGAAATATAGGGCAAAATTCTGCCTCTACATGCAAATACCAAAATATCGCCAAAGTTTGACCTTCTGCGGAGGCCGTACGGACGCGGTTCCGCGGCCTAAGCATACTTAGGCCGCGGTTCCGCGGCCATATAGGGGACTTAGGTCTTCAAGTTTTGTGGTTTCTCCTGGTTTGCATTGCCCTTCAGTCTGGTATATGTTTTTTCTCATAATGTCTTCACGATTTTTCCAGAATTTTAGCAAATCAAAAGGTAATTTGATGTGGATCTTTTTGTCATGATTTTCTCGATCTCCGCGTAGATTTCTTGGATCTTATGTTGCCATTGAGCCTTGTGCATGAAAATGACATTGATTTGCCATTTTGTCTCTTAAACAGGTGTGTGGCAACAGACGGATAAAGAGCGGAGACCCGTGTTTTATCTGTGTTTGGCAGGAACCCGGATTTTGTCGTGGTTTTCCATGAATTTCACCGTTTAGAGCCGAGAACCTGTATCCAGCAATTGACTAGCAAACACGGCTCAAGAGTACCTACCGATAAGCAATATGATAAAAATTGGGCGGTATAAAAATACAAAAATCTGATATGAACAAATACCTCCAAACTTATCATTTGCTCGTCCCGAGCAAATCCAATTTATTCACAAAAAATTCCTAACCTCACTTTCGCAGGGAACGCGATTACACTGAGCATGTGCAACAAGCCGTTAAACCTCTAGGTGTCCCTAGTAGGAGGAGTGTTGTCTCCTGAGGGTTTTCAGCGGATACTACCCACAAAATCCGGTTAAGCTAGTTTTGCAAAATAACTATGATTCAAACCCCTAAAGTTTTGTTTTCAGAAAATAACAATTCTATTATCCTAAGTCTAGACTATCGAACCTTTATTTTTCACATCTCGCTTCTTATTTAACTTAAGATTTTATATGTCTTTACGTGCAGTGCAAATAGTGTCGTTAAGTTCCAGAAAGGGTGAATAAAGTCCTCATGTCACACAATAAAGCCCGGATAAGAATTTTGAAAGGATCACATAAGTTTTATAAAGAGTTAAGCATTTTTCAAGTTTCGTTTTCCAGTAAGGTTTCAAATTCAAAATTTCTATCTTCCTTAACAGGAAACTAGGTCTTATTTTTTACTCCATCTTTTTCTTGTTTTCATTTCATACACACCTCTGTGAACGTGCAATAGTCTTTATCATAGAATAAAATCTTCATATCTCCGCTAATTTTTTTTTATAAAAGCATGTCTATTATCAAGATTATTCCCACACAAAGAACCGTTAGGAATTTTAACTCGGGGAGAACACTTGCTTGACTTTGTTTAAATCTGGACTTTCTAGGCTTCTTAGCGAGCTTTGGGCCAATGCACCCAAACCAGTTGGCTTTAAGGCATTAGGTGTAGAAACAGCCCAGCGGACTTAATTACTCAAGTTACCTTGGTCCAAAAACAAAAGACAATTTGGCGTGAAAATCATGATGATTTAATGCGAACGGAGATATAACCGGCAGTTCAATTATTTTTTGGATAAAATACGTGTTTAGTGGGTTTTGATGTGTAATCATTCCAATCAAGTTCCAGATGTGTTATTTTTCAGACATAGTTCCAATTAAGGCATCAATAACATTCCTTCATATTCACTCACTTCATAAACTATTCTTGATATTACTTATTTCAGAACAAACCTATTTGATCCTCAGAAAATCATTTATCTATTTAAAAGTTTTTAGGCATAAAAGACTTGTCATCTAATTTCCAAAACTCATGACACGTGTAGTGTGATGTAAAGACGTATATCAGCTATAGTTAACTTCAAAGGAGAGTTATCTTTCAGGTTTTCAATATCTAAACATACGATTTAGTTATTCTTATCTTATCAAACAAAACCGTCGAAATGTTGAATCAGAGTCCTCCCACTAGCTAACTTGACAGAAAAGTTTTTATGTTTTTAGAAAATTTTCAGATTTTTATGGGTTTTATGGATTTTAATATGCAGATGCAAAATATACATATGAATGCGAAGGTTAGAAATGCGTACCGAGCGTACCCCCAAACTTAAACTGGACAATGTCCTCACTGTCATCGCATGAAGAGAACATTTGAAGGGTCAAAAATGTTGGTTAGATATACACAATTTTTTTTTAATGTTTTTAAAAAGTAAAGAAAAAGGAAAAGAATATCCACAAATAAATACAAAAAGGTATATACATACCCCCAAACTTATTTGGAAAAGTGTCCACTGTTTTGGGCTGGATAACCGAAGTTTGGTAGTAGGCAGAGGAAGATTATGCAGGGTAAACCGGCTCCTGTAAGACCAGGAGCTCCTCTGTTGGTTCGGCGCTAAGGTACGGTTTTAGTCGGTGTCCGTTCACTTTGAAAAATGAACCGTCCTTTGGATTCTCCAAATCCACAGCGCCCTGCGGATATACATTCCGCACAAAATATGGCCCTTTCCAGCGAGATCTGAGCTTTCCTGGATGGAAGTGTAACCGGGTGCCGTAAAGCAGTACTTGTTGACCTGGTACGAAAGTTTTGGGCAAAAGGTGTTTATCGTGAAACAACTTCGTTCGGTTCTTAACGACAACCGCGTTATCGTAAGCCTCATCCCTAAGCTCGCTCAATTCGTTCAGTTGCAGCTTCCGATGGCTGCCCGCATCTTCGAGAGACAGATTCAGCTCTTTTATCGCCCAAAATGCGAGATGCTCTTTTTCGACAGGTAGGTGGAAAGACTTTCCGTACACAAGACGATAGGGAGACATGCCATGATCGGTCTTATAAGCCGTTCGAAATGCCCAAAGGGCATCAGTGAGTTTCAACGACCAATCTTTTCGGTTCTTGGAAACCGTCTTCTCCAGTATCTGCTTGATTTGCCGATTTGAAACTTCGGCTTGCCAACAGGTCAGGGGGTGGTAGGGCGTAGATAGCTTATGATTAGTGGAATATTTTCGCATCAAGGCCTCGAAAGTCTTATTGCAGAAATGAGTTCCATTGTCGCTAATGATCGCTCGGGGGTGCCCAAAACGGGAGAAAATGTTTTCTTTAAGAAACCTAACGACAACCTTGTTGTCGTTAGTCCGGCTGGGCACAGCCTCGACCCACTTAGAGATGTAATCAACAGCGAGAAGGATGTACAAGTTCCCAAAAGAGCTGGGAAACGGCCCCATGAAATCTATCCCCCAAACGTCGAAAATCTCCACAACCAAGATTGGTTGGAGCGACATCTCGTTCCTCCGGGATAACCGGCCCAAGTGTTGGCACCGGGAGAAAGTCTTGCAATAGTCATGAGCGTCTTTGATGAGTTGTGGCCAGTAGAAACCACATTGCAATATCTTCTCAGCTGTCTTTCTGTGGCCAAAATGCCCGCCACACGCTTGATCGTGGCAAAATGACAGCACACTCTTGAATTCCTCGTCAGGGACACACCGACGACTAATCTGGTCGGGACAGTACTTGAACAGATAGGGTTCATCCCAGTAAAAGTATTTTACTTGGGATAAGAAGCGAAGTCTGTCCTGACTTGACCATTCAGTCGGTAGTAATCCTGTGGCCAAATAGTTCACAATATCTGCGAACCAGGGTTCGCAAGATACTGTCAAGAGCTGTTCATCCGGGAAAACGTCGTTGATCGGAATTTGAAGCGAAGGCAAAGAAGGAAGTCGTGAGAGATGGTCGACAACTACGTTTTCACATCCTCGTTTGTCCTTAATGACAAGGTCAAACTCTTGAAGCAAGAGGGTCCAACGTATTAGCCGAGATTTTGCATCTTTCTTTCCAAAAAGATGGCGCAGAGAAGAATGGTCTGTGTAGACAATGACTGGAGAGCCGATGAGGTATGGCCTGAACTTTTCTAAAGCAAATACAACAGCCAAGAATTCCTTCTCAGTTGTTGTATAATTGAGTTGGGCCTCGTTCAGGGTTCGGCTCGCGTAATAGATTACGTGCGGCATCTTGTTGATGTGTTGTCCAAGGACAGCACCAATGGCAAAGTCGGATGCATCGCACATAATCTCAAATGGGTGCGTCCAGTCAGGTGAAGAAAGAACGGGAGCAGAAGTGAGTGAGCTTTTCAATGACTCGAACGCAGTCACACAGCTCGAGTTGAAGTCGAATGGCGTGTCCTTAGCCAGCAAAAGAGTCAAGGGCCTAGCAATCTTGCTAAAGTCCTTGATGAACCGTCTATAGAAACCGGCATGGCCAAGGAAGGCTCGGATGTCTCGGACGGATCTGGGAGGAGGGAGATTGGAAATGACCTCAATCTTTGCTTTGTCAACCTCTATGCCATTTTGCGAGATGATATGTCCTAAGACAATACCTTCGCGCACCATGAAGTGGAACTTCTCCCAATTCAAAGTGAGGTTCTTATCCTTACATCGTGTAAGGACAGCGTCGAGATGCAGCAATCACTCGTTGAAGGAATCGCCGAAGATGGAGAAATCGTCCATGAAGATCTCCAGAAATTTTTCCACCATGTCTGAGAAGATTCCCATCATACACCGCTGGAAGGTAGAGGGCGCATTGCAAAACCCAAAGGGCATGCGACGATATGCGAACGTGCCGAAAGGACAAGTGAATGTGGTCTTGTCCTGGTCTTTTTCGGCGATGGGAATTTGATTATAGCCGGAGTAGCCATCAAGAAAGCAGTAGTACTCGTGTCCGGCCAATCGTTCAAGCATCTGGTCAATGAAAGGTAGAGGAAAGTGGTCTTTCCGCGTTGCGGCGTTGAGTTTTCTGTAATCGATGCATACTCGCCACCCAGTTTGGGTGCGAGTAGGGATTAACTCGTTCGCCTCGTTGGTTATGACCGTTATACCTGATTTCTTGGGGACAACGTGAATGGGGCTAACCCACTGGCTATCAGAGATAGGGTAAATGATACCACTATCTAGACATTTTACGATCTCCTTCTTCACAGCCTCTTTCATGACTGGGTTGAGACGTCTTTATGGATCCCTGGCTGGTTTGGCATCATCCATCAGATGAATGTGATGTTCAACGATCAGGGGACTAATCCCCTTGATGTCCACCATGGACCAGCCAAAAGCTTGCCTATTGTTGTGCATGACCGCAAAAAGGGCTTTCTCTTGCTCGGGAGCTAGAGAAGCCGAGATGATAACCGGGAGGGTCTCGTTCTCACCCAAGTAAGCGTACTTAAGGTGAGACGGCAAAGGCTTCAGTTCGAGCGTTGGAGGTGAAACGATGGAAGGCAAGATTGGTGAAGAGGTCTCGAACTCAAAGGACTCCAGCAAAGGTTCAAAACGAGTGTAAGCGACCGAGTTGGATGGTTCAGGTAACTCATCCGGAAATTTGAAGGATTCAAACTCTGGTGGTGAGTGGCTAAGATCGTTCGAGAAAATGAAACACTCGTAGTCATTGTCGGGCGCAGAAACAGCAGCAGGTTCGAGGGGGAACGCACTAGTGGCGTTAAGGTTATCGTGATCCAACAGAAACTCCTCGAATTCACACTCTTCAGGTGTGATCTCCTGGATTGAGCAAACGTCCAGTATATGAGCATTAGGTTCGGAGGGCTGATTCCCCAACCTAAAAATGTTGAGTTCAATTGTCATATTTCCAAAAGAGAGGTTCATCGAACCATTGCGACAATTGATCACAGCATTTGAGGTTACAAGAAATGGGCGACCGAGTATCACCGGAATTTGATTCCGGGGGTTAGCTACAGGCTGTGTGTCTAATATAATGAAGTCAACGGGGAATATGAAGTCCCCGACTTTGATTAACACATCCTCTAGCTCACCCCTAGGATTGGTGATCGATCGGTCGGCCATTTGGAGAGTACAGTGTGTGGGTTTCTGCTCTCCTACGCCTAATTGCTCTTATACTGAGTACGGAAGCAGGTTAACACTGGCACCAAGATCTAATAGTGCGCGGTTGATGTTCTTATCCCCAATGGTAATAGAAATCGTAGGACAGCCAGGGTCCTTCCGTTTTTGTGGTAAAGATTGGGTAAGAGCATCACTCACAGCACTAGCTAAGAAAACTTTCTTTGGTACCTGAGACTTCCTCCTTTTCGTGGAAAAGTCCTTTAAGATTTTCGCGTAGGACGAGACTTGTTGGACGGCATCTAAAAGAGGAATGTTAATGTTAACCTGCTTAAATAACTCCAGAATCTTCTCCATTTGTGGATTTTGTTTATTGGACCTCAACCGGTTTGGAAATGGAACGTTTTTAAAAGTGGTTGAGTCCAATACTTGTGGAGGAGATTGTGGAGCTGGAGCGGATCCCAGAACTGGTGTTTTCGTGGAGTGAGAAGTGGGTCCGTTCAGAGCAGAAGAAGAAGAAGAGCCTTTTGAAGAATGGAGAATAGGCTCAGAAGACGAAGACGAAGAAGAAGAAGAAGAAGAAGAAGAAGTGGCCGGAGTGTCATCGTTGATACGTGTGCCGATGTTGTTTTGCAGCATCCTTCCCGATCTCAATGTGGTCACGGCACTCACATTATGGTTTTGCTGTTCAAGAGCAACATGTACATTATGTGGGTGACCGGGAATTGGGAGTGGCTGGGACGGGATCTTCCCCTTCTCTCGCTCGCTTAAGGCCGGATTCAGTTGTGCTATCTGGGCTTCGATGGTTTTGATGCTTTGCCCGTGAGCGGCAGTGTGTTGTACCAAGGACTGAATGGAAGACTGGATGTTGGCGGTGGATTGTGTCGATTGTTTAACGAACGCCTCCAGACTTCGTTCGAGCGAGGAAACCTTATCGTTGTTTGACGGAACAAAGTTGTTTTGGGGAAAAGAATTGTTGGGTGCAAAGTTGTTCATCTGATTTTGAAAAGGTTGGGGTTGGAAGGGCTGCTGAAACTGATGTTGAGTTTGTTGTTGCGCTTGTTGTTGCGGAGGAGGTGGCCTCTGGAAGTTGTTGCCTTGGAATTGATTCTGATTCTGATTCCAGGAGAAATTAGGGTGGTTCCTCCAACTGGGATTGTAGGTGGAATAGTATGGATCATTCCTCAGTCTTTGCTGAAATGCAGCATTAACCTGATCCGGTCCTTGAGATGGTGGATTGTAAGGACACTCTTCGGTTAAGTGAGAAGGATCGGAACAACAAGCGCAAATGGTACGAAGGGGAAGAACAGGGGTTGGAGCAGGAGAAGAAAATTTGCTCTCTATCGCTTCAAGTTTTCTTGTTATTGCAGCCATTTCAGCCTTCATCGCAATAGAGACATCAAGTTGGTGAATTCCTACCCTAGACTGACCGGTTGAAGTGGAGGTAGAAGAAGAAGAAGTCGGTCTGGTGCTTTCCCAATGTAGCGTCTGTTCCGCAAGGTCGTCGAAGAATTGCCATGCTTCCTCGTCAGATTTCGATAGGAAATGGCCCTGACAAATGGTTTCCAACAACTGCTTGGTTGCTGGGTTCAGGCCCTCGTATAAGGTTTGGCAAAGTTGCCATCTCTCGATACCATGGTGAGGACACTGAACAAGAAGGTCTTTATACCGGTCAAAGCACTTCCAGAAGGGTTCAGAAGGAAGCTGAGTGAATTGGTTGATTTCGTTACGGATCCTTGCGGTTTTATGATTCGGATAGAATTTTTTGTGAAACGCTTTAACAAACTCGTCCCAACTGGTTATGGAGTGGGAAGCGGTGCTATACAGCCATTTTTCAGCAAGATCGCATAAAGTGAACGGAATGACCCGTAGCCGTATAGCATCGTCCGACAGCTGGGTGGTTTTCATCATGTCACAAACATTTTGAAATTTATTGATGAAGATATAGGCATCTTCAGATTCAAACCCATGAAATCGCGGAAGCATGTTGATGAAGTGGGGCTTAATTTCAAAATTATCCCCATTGGCCGGTAGAAGAGAAAGGCAGGTGGGAAGTGCAGAACAGGTGGGATAGAAGCGATCCTGGAGCGCGATTCGCTGCGGCGCTACAACAGGCGGTGGTGGTGGGTTATTTGTCTCCATAGGAGGTGGAGTCAATCCCGGGGGAGTCAAAGAGATGTTTGGATTAAATCCTAACATCGCGGAAGAAGAGGTTGGTGAAGGTGAATGTGAAGATGTATGAACAGAATTCCGGTCAACGTCGAAGTTGGCCGGCAGAGGTAAGGGTGAAAGAGGCATGGACGGAGTTTCGACGTCTGAGTCGACCGCGTAGTCGGTAGCGACTAACGTAACGCGGACTAGGCGGGCGCTAGTGTCCCGAGTCCAAGCGGACATACACTAAACGAGTTTAGTATAGTCAAAGCGGAGAAGGTGAGGGTAAGAAAACGTCAATGGAGAAATACGATGGGTGGTAGGTAAAAAAAAAGGATTCTGGCGACAAAGGGCAAGTTTTTATAAAAGTTTTTGATTTTTTCCTTTTTTTTCATTTTAGAAAGAGCTTTACAGAAATATGTACGGACTTACGGCTTCAAGCAATCACAAACAAGATATGCACAATCACACCTAGATCTAGGGTCCTCTAGGTCAGCTAGACAGCTCCTAATTGTTCCAAAGGGCTAGAAACAGGACCTCAAACCGCCTCTTCTCCAACAATTGCAGCCAGGTAAGTGCCAGGTAAGTGGGAGGCTCCCCACTACGTAAGTAGTGGTCCTAATTAAGTAACCACTTGCTTTCTACACACTTGCCTAGACACCGCAAAAGTCAGGATAGGATAAACGGCCGATGCCTGTAACTAGTCCTCTGTCCTATTAAGCGCGGAGTCCTTAGGGCTGAGTCTATTATTTTTTAATTTAACAATGGTCAATGCATATGCTTTTTGTGATTTCTGGGGTCCTGGGAAGGGTGATGAAATCCCCACCCAATCTGAATTGGTTTCAAGCCCCTTAAAGTCCGTATTAATAATTGCAAAGCAGTAACAAATCAACTGCAAACAATTTTTATTTTAGCGCGGCGCAAAGAATCCTGCACAAAAACAGTTTATTGGAAAGGGGAAGAGAGTTTGCGCAAAGAATGCTGCAGAAAACACAGTTTAGTGGAGTTCAGAGGAGAGGGGGAGAGAAGAGAGACTCACCAAAAAAATTTGGAACCCTGAAGGCACCAAACGGCCGCTGTTCCGCGGCCAAACACGTGCTCAGGCCGCAGTTCCGCGGTCGAACAGAGAGATTGATCGTCCAAATTTTTTTTTTGTGTGCTGGTATGGGAGTCCTCTGCTTTTCTGGATTTCCTGAATCTTGATGTGCTCACTGGAACTGCTCCAGAATCTTTCAGTAGACCGTTTTATCCGTCTTGAATCTGCCGCGGTGTAGCCGCGAGATATGGGTCTATCCTCCCACGTCTTTGGCACTGAACTCGAACTTCGTATTATCCTGCACACTTGCACAAAAACTAATCAAAAATAACAAGATGATTTTTATACAAAGTATATTTTCTTGTTTTTTTTTCGGTTATATTTATATTCATAAGTTAACCCAAAATTACACAAAGAAATAAACTACCGTCTCCCCGGCAACGGCGCCATTTGATTGGTAGAGATTCTGTGTGTTCAAGTTTAGTTAATTACCGCAATCAAAACGGTTTCTCTTGTAGCTAGCCGGTTGAGTACGGGTCGTCTGAAGGGAGATGGGAATCTTTTTCTTTGTGTCTTAACGAGTTAAGTCCGAAAGTTCAGATTTGTTAAAATGATTGTAAAGAGAGCTTGTTAGGCTTAGGATTAGGTTAGTTTGAGTTAGGAGTCGCTCACTTCTTTCGTTGCCACTCTTAATATCGGTGTTACGGTAATCGGCAACAACGGGGATTAGCACGACTAGGAAGGAACTTGCGAGTATAAGCTAGGCTTTCCAACGCTTAAGTTCTTCCTTTTGGTGCTTGTCCTTCCATTCTTGGCTCTTAGCCATAACCTCCGGTTAATTCAACCACAACCGGTCTCACTACGGAATCACCGCTATCATGTAGGATAGGGTGCCGTAAGAAGCGGATTGTGGTTCAATTAACGGGAGTCGATTTATAATGTTGGGCAAGGAAAGAGTGAGAGAGATTTCCTTCTCTCAAACTTCCCTTATCCTACCCTAACAAGTATGGAAATTACTCACCCATTACAAGAAGAACGAAAAATAAAACAAAGGAGGAAGATAGAAAGAAAGAGATTAGAAGATAACAACTAGCTATTTGCGACCTCACCTTGGCAAGGATCACGCGTAAGCATCATGGTTGTTTAAGGATAAAGGAAAAGAGAAAAGAAAGAAACAACAATAAATAACAACAACTAAATTATCAATTAAAGATTACAAGCAATTAACATAACAAGAGCAAGACAAGTATGATAACAAAATGAACTTCTTTATTCATCATTCTTCACTCACAAAAGCTCACTACAAGTTTTTCAATGGAGAAGCTATGAGAAGAGGAAGAAGAACAACAAGTATTCTAAAACCTAAAATACAAGATTAAGCACCCTTGGCTTCACAAGGTTCTGGGCAATTTATAGGCAGGTAACTGGAAATATAGGGCAAAATTCTGCCTCTACATGCAAATACCAAAATACCCCCAAAGTTTGACCTTCTGCGGAGGCCGTACGGCAGCGGTTCTGCGGCCTAAGCATGCTTAGGCCGCGGTTCCGCGGCCATATAGGGGACTTAGGTCTTCAAGTTTTGTGGTTTCTCCTGGTTTGGATTGCCCTTCAGTCCGGTATATGTTTTTTCTCATAACGTCTTCACGATTTTTCCAGAATTTTAGCAAATCAAAAGGTGATTTGATGTGGATCTTTTTGTCATGATTTCCTCGAGCTCCATGTAGATTTCTTGGATCTTGTGTTGCCATTGAGCCTTGTGCATGAAAATGACATTGATTTGCCATTTTGTCTCTTAAACTGGTGTGTGGCAACAGACGGATAAAGAGCGGAGACCCGTGTTTTATCTGTGGTTGGCAGGAACCCGGATTTTGTCGTGTTTTCCCATGAATTTCACCGTTTAGAGCCGAGAACCTGTATCCTGCAATTGACTAGCAAACACGGCTCAAGAGTACCTACCGATAAGCAATATGATAAAAATTGGGCGGTATAAAAATGCAAAAATCTAATATGAACATGCCCCGCAAAATAATATTATAACATATTACAATTACATCGAATGAATGAATATGGAAACCCATCTCAAACCCCGGCTAATCATCACAACAATCCAATCAAGTTCAAAATCACAAACACTAAAATCATTACAGAAATGTGCAACCCCCTGTCGACCGACATACTAGCAGTTAGGGGAGGTTTACGACACATTATACAATTCACAGATATATGTAAGTCCACGGTAGCGCCCCGGCCGTCTAACAGACGCCAAATGCGGAATAAAAACTTTTACAACTGGCGCTATCGCGTACTATAACCCGGATCTGCCATTAAAGCTAAACTAACAAACTACAAAGTGGGTAGAAATGTTATACCGAACGATCTGAGTCCTTCGGTCTTCAACCATCATCCCACTCTTTGTTGCGGCTGCTCCGATCTCCTGAATCTCCAATCTTCTCGTCTAGGTGGCACCACGTCGACGGATCTTTAAACGGGCTCCCGCCTCTGAACCGAGGCAACTCGATCATCAAGTTTTCTAAAAGAGATGACCAAGATTGATGTAGAGAATGAGTAGAACACTTTGTCTCGTTACGTCCAAAGCCATGGACGAACGGTTAATAAAGTTGCCTTTTGGATTAGCGTGAAATGAGAAATGAGGCTATCTAATTTTCATGAACCCAAACCATAATCTTTTCCAAAACCATAACCATCCTCTTCTCTCAAGAAGGGGCCGGCCATATATAAAAGGAGGTGGGGGTGAGTGTAGGAGCAAGCTGGAAACCATAAAGGAAAAGATCAACAACAAATATCCTTAAGCATTACAAGAAACATTATTGCAAAAGGTGACTCATTTAAACACCTCATCAACTCATTAATGCAACAATGAGTCATGAAAACTTAGTCACCAATTCTAGAACCATCCATATGACTCACCCTCATGACTCACCAAAGTGAAGAAAAGTTAAATCCGCATTTAACTGAATGTTAAATACGGGTGATAGAAAACTGGAAACTGGAAACTTCCAAAAGTGATCCTGAAACGAATTTCAGGATAACCCCGTATTAGTATAAACATACCCGCATTTGTATTACGACCAAATAAAAATGCAACTGAGACAAAGATATTATATCTACATAGTATAATACTCGGATCCGGCTTAAACCAATGCCGACCAGTATTATCTTCCCGAAATATGACACGTGCGTAAACGCACTTGCATATTCCGAACCTTGCCAAAAACCCATACGGCCTCTACAACGTTTCGCCCGAACTTGGGAAACAGTCTGTGGGGGACTCTAATGACTCATCAACACACTAGCACTAGGTATAACCACTAGCACGTCAGAGGTACAAGCTGTACGCAACGGTTGCCTATGTATTGATTGGAAGGGAAGCTGACGAGCGAACTCATCCATAAACCCTACTGAGCCTGACAGTGAGAATATCCGTACAGTCCAGTCCGTTTGTTTAAAGAGTATCGCATATCGAGTCTAGGGGGGTGGACAAAGTCAGACCCCTAATAACGCGATAAATCGTGTCGGCATGAAGCCCATCACCATCTGAGAAACTACTGATCCAAATCAGTAATTCTCCACTACCTCGGCCGAGGATTTCTAGTGATGGACACCCGTGTACTGTGCGACATCAACCCCCAATACCGGGAGAGACGAATCCCCGACGATCCGCTCACTGCCTCCATCTGGCTCGGGACTGTACCCAAAAATTACCTGTTTGCACGTCTCCTTTGAGCGTGGTAGGGTAGAAATCAAAGCACAGTGGGAACTCACACGAGACAAATGACGATCTCAGGTCGACAAACTAACCTGTACACATGTCACCAGGTAACTGCTATCTGACGATATGTATAATACCAACTAGCATGTTCCCGGCGAGTCCTGTCCGGTGTACTCATAACCCAATGAGCACCTGTATACATCTTAGGTCAACCAACTGACACCAATGGCTTGTGAGACCGGCCATTGCCCCTCATCGGGGTCTCGACTGTATACACTAGTCTACTCTGGAGTATCGATGCCCTGTCTCGAAACTCCCACGACTAGGGATATTTTAAGGATGTGCTTATAGACCCCAGCTCCCACGTATATGTTCACCATCATACTACTGGCTGTCAAGCAGAATCCTATGGGCTCTATCATCATGCAATAGTGAACTAAAGCATGTATATGATTATAAAGACAAACCAGATAGCATACTATCATCTCGAGCAAGACTGTCATATCGGTATAGGTCCTGCCTCAATCATTGCAATCACGTACCTGCGATCCAATAATTGACTTTGAGGGCACTATCTCCAACAATCTCCCACTTGCACTTAAGGCTAATTATTGTGATGTCGCATACTCACAGCCCGTGTGATACCGAACATCTAACTCCTCTACTAATCAGTTTCATAAAGCTAGTTTGTAAAACTCTTGTGTTCGAGAAATAGCCTCAGCGAGTGGATCCGCCCTGATGTTTCTTTTACTATGTCTCTCTTAATCTCAAGTTCGCGGAGAAAGCCATCTCACGAATCGAGTAATACCTGTCTTAGAATATGTCTGAATATCTGATGGGACCTAGTTCAAAAATGAACTCGAAATCCAAACTTCTTAGACTTTATTGATAATTGAACCTAATCAGTATCCAGCACCATGCCTCCCACAGTATCCTCTTAGACCAACTGTCCATAATACTGTCCCTCATCAGAGGGAAAACAATAACTCTGACAATCACTCTTATTAGTTATATGTATGCCTTAGAGGCCATTACTGTACATACATTGTATATTGTAGTGGATGCTTGGACATATATAGGGAGGACTTTCTTGCTCGACATGATAGTACGCTATCTGGTTGTACTTTATCTTAACATGTATTCTGATTGTCTCTATGTTACATGTTGATAAATACCTTAGGATATGTACTCGACTACTGGGACTATGATGAGATCATACTAGTGGGGCCACAGTAGTCGACGAGTACATCCTATAACTGTTCCTAGTCGAGGGTGTATCGAGACAGGGCATCGATACACCAGAGTAGACTAGCGTATACGCATCTTGAGCCATATGATGGGCGATGGACGATCCTATATCCATCGGTGTTTGACATCAAGGATGGTGTACGGGTGCTCAGTGGAGACTGGGTACACTGGACGGACTCGCCGAGAACTCCCAGATGGTATTATACCTTACGTCAGATGGCAGTTCTCCGGTGACACTGGTACAGAGTAGTCTGTTGACCCGAGATCGTCATAGAGTCTTGTATGATTCCCACTGTGCTTTGATATCCATCATACCACGTCCAAGAGGGCGTGCAAAAAGGTGGCTCTTGGGTACATGTCACGATCCAAAATTGGCCCTTGACGGCCCTAATACTACACAACGCCCAAAGACGTAACGCAGTAAAAGAAAGCCAAAACCCAGAAATCTAAACCAAGAAAATACGGAAAAGATAATATAAGTTTTTGAAACACTTGAAACCTCAACCCAAATTCTTTAAAAGTTCTACTTTCTTTCTTTAAAATTTGGCAACACCCCCTTTTTGTAAAAACTAGCCAAGATGAATACAATACAAATATACGACGCCGTAGCGAAGAAATAAAGACAATAGAGGGAAAGCTGTATATAGAAGACAACAAATCCACAAATAATATACATTATCGTCCTCAACAAGTCTCTAAGTCAACAACATACTAGTAGATGGAGAGTACAAGATACAACGAATGTACAATATGAAATACAGATAATCATCCAACCCACCTAAGCAAAAATAGTATACTGTGAGCCGATGCGGTATCTGTAGCAAAAGATGATAGCTGAAATAGCGGAATAGCCTGCCTCGACTACTTTGGGGAACAACCTGAAACACCTGTAGCACAACGCGGGTGAGTTTCCAACTCGTGAATAGTAGATAACATATGCAGGTAATCGCAGGAATGTACGTACAGCATGAATCTAAGATATGCGATTTCAGTAATAACAGGTCATGCAAATGCTGAATAATGGAAAGTACACCAGCAGGTACAATCAATATGTGAAGCAATAATAACATGACAATAGTATGCAATAACCATGCAATAGGGATATGAGAATGTAGATATGCAACTATCATAAGGGTACACTAACAGGTACTACCAATATATGAAACTGTGCATAAAATAGATAAGTGTGAGGTATGGGGTGGAAAATGTCATTTCCACGGAAACCTGACATCGTGGCAGGATCACAATCCATCAAGACACTCAAAACCACAATTCCTCAAATCAGCCCCCAAACTGGGCTCTCACAACATATAAGTCTCACATCACCTCAATGTACAATATCGAATAGCTCTCCTATATCTCGAATGTACAACTCAACAATCTCTTTCTTATCCAATATCCAATCTCAATGATTCACCTATATCCCAAGTCGAAATCTCGAGTAAATTTCTAACATCCTAAATAAATATATATGCAGAAATAAATATGATGGGGTCAATACACATATATTAGCGTCCCATTCCACTAATATTGGTGTAAGGGTATATATAACAACGGCTAAATCCCCTGTTATATATACAAAGGTGTTTAAAAGAAATATCATGAAAACAATGTGCCAAGCATCGACACAGAAATCCTGATAGGTACGTATCATACGCTGTCCCGAAAGCACGAGTGCCTAGCTCTGACCCTCGCCTTCCGACGTATGCATACGTGCATGACTCCCAACGGTATCTCCATGATCCCCGCCGAGTCATCAGTACTTTCACCGGTAGGTACTAGCCCGCCTCCAGGCTCAATCGGCAACATCCATCGATCTTCTTGCCGAGGGGAACCATATCGGGCCCCACCATGTACCCTCAAACGGCAACCACACCTCGTATGGAGTATATAATCAGAACCGATAAATCTCATGGTGGCTGCGTAAATATCATATCAAGGAAACCGGGTTTTTCAATGTATGCATAATTTCATGAACTCCCGCGGTTCCCAAATCCAGAAATCATCTTGTGAAATCCAAATAACAATGCGCAAATCCTGGAATAAATATATGCGATATATCTAAAATGCGAGCATATAAATGAGAATATGTAGCTGAAACCAGATGTATACGAAACTAATAAGGTACAGCTAAGTAACATCAGTAAAGGTAAATATGTGACTGCAACTGAATATGTGTGTAACATACATGTGTAGCAATGTATAGGTACTTACCTAAAAGAACTGATATCGTATACCCCCCTGGGTATAAGAAAAATATGAGTAAGGTATATCTGTAGATGTATCGTAAAGGGTATGTGTACCTATCACTAATAGTACGATACTCTATAGGTATATAGGTATGGTAATGTCATATGTGATAAGCAGTACAAATCAAAGTCATAAGGTCCCTAACCAAGTAATATAATGTCTATATTGGTTTGTATGTGACATGGCAATTATTGACGATGTGTGTGTAGCATACAATCCGTGCTCGTGCAACATGAACTGTCAATAATATGTGCAGTGTCCTACGGCTGCTAGTCACAGTACAACTATATCAAGGAAATAAAGTAAAGGCGCAATTCTAACAATGACGTAGAATATGCGACAAGTATTAGAATCCTAGCCCAGACGCATAACGCCATGCGGGCGATTCCCCTATAGATGTTAAATCTACTCACCTACGCTCCATGCTAGGTGAATCCCACCATCTGCTCCCCCTATAGCAGTGTCCGTAGTCCCTGCCTGCAAACCTGCAAATAAGACACAAAAATCATATATAAGCCAAATATCTCGCAAAACGCGATATCGAACCCAAACGAGAAACTCGCGTCGCGAACTAAACGCGCGTGTGCACGATACGCTAAAACGTGTGTATACGCGTCTAAAACTACCGCGACACGCCGCGATACGCTGGATCACAGAACCCACTCACGTATCGCGCGTATCGCGCAAACAAACGGACATGCAAAACGATATATTGCCCCAGATTTTCCTACAGGCCAAATCTTACAAAACTATACATGCCAAAACACTAGATAATACAGCAGAGAACCCTAGCCAAAACTCCAACACCCCAGCCCCCAACTTGGCCGCAATTTGCAGCCAAACTCAATAAATCTGCGGCCAGAAACTAGAATGAGGGGCTTGTGTTCTTGTGATGTGTTCTAGACCTAGTGGGCATGCCCCAGTTTCCTCAATTTTGTCCTGAAGGCCCCGGGTCAAAAGCAGATCACAGAAAGTCACACATATCGCTTTAAAACACCAAATTGCACTAAACACAAACCCTTTGGTATTTTAGTGTAATCCAGGGTTAAACTCAGTTAAGGTTACCCTAACAACACTTAAATAAGTAGGATTTACCAACACAATCATCAATTTGGCACAACATCTCACAAATCACCATAATTAGCACTTAAACTAGCTAATTAACACTAACCGACGCTAAACTACGCACAAGCTAGCAATAAGGGGAATTGGGTTCAAGAATTATTCCCTGTAGAACCCTAGAGAGCCGGAGAAGAAGTGGAAAAGAGTTGCTGTAGGTGCTGGGGCTGCTTCTACTACAGTTGCTGCTGTTGCTTCCTGCTGCTGCTAATGCCTCTGCTGCTGCTAATGGAGTTGGTGCTGATAATGGAGCTGGTGCTGCTGCTTGCTTCTGGGGCTGCCGCCTCTCAAAAAGCTGGAGCTGATGCTGGTGTTGCTTGCTGCTGATGGAGCTGCTGCTGTTGCTGTCTTCTGGTGCTGCTGCTTCTCTTGCTGATGGTGTTTCTGTTGCTGTTGCTGTTGTTTGCTGATGCTTCAGCCTTGTGTGTGTGTGTGTGTTTGAGAGTGAGAGAATGAGAGGAAAGAGAATGAGAAAGAGAAATGAAAGCAAGGCAAGAACCCCTCCCTCTCTCCCTCTCTCTCATCATTAAATGAGCATGGCCTAAACCATGAAGCACCTTGCTTCTCTTTCTCTCAAGTCAACATTCAACCCAAAATAAAACCCTTTTAAATCCATTTTTTTTCTTTTAAAAAACAACCATATACAAGTAAAAACCCAAAGCACCTAAACAATATTAATTAACTTAAAGAGAATGGGTTAATCCATCATGCTTGCTAATCATGGTCTAACCCCATCTCTAAACCCTAGTTTACATGCACAAGTGTGTGTGTGCCTAGAAAAATTCGAATAAAATATTCATTAAATAGGATAAAATAATTAAAAACCAATTTGGTAAACTTTTTATTAAAAACTATATATAAAAAATATAATTAGCTACAAACACATTCTAAGGTGTTGCAGTACAGTCCCGAATCACATGGATGCAATGAGCGATAGGAGGGAATTCGTCACTCCCGGTATAGGGAGTTGATGTTGTGCTGTGTTCGATTGACTATAACCGGAAATCCCTGGCCAGGGTTACTGAGATTTACTGGTAAGTGTTATCAGTAGTTTCTCGAACAGTTATAGACCTCATATCGACACGACTAATAGGGCTACTGGGGTCTGACGTTTACCACCCCTTGGCGAGATATGCGACATATCAGACTACGAGACCGGACTGTACGGGAGTGTTACTGATTGGATTCACAGGAGAATTTACAGGCTTGCTTGTTGATCTTCTGAGCGCTCAATACCTGGGTAGCTGTTACGTTTAGCAGACCGCTTGCAGCTTGTGGGTGTTTGATATGATCATCACCTACTGCCGGCGTATTGACGATTCTTTAGAGTCCTACATAGAGGTTTCATGGCTCAGGCAAAACGGAGTAGGAGCGCATATGTAATATGTGCGGGACCGAGGATAATGCGGTATATGATGCCATATTAGATTCTCGCGATATGAGATATCGGCCGGGTATATGTGATATAGCCGGGTCATCGTATTAGTCGGTTATATGCGATATAGCCGGATTATCGGATCAAGTGTTGATTCGATAACTTAATGTATAATAATATATATGATATATTAAATTACATTAACTAATATTAGCTCACTAAAAGTTTCATTTTCTCACTAGATAATACATTGATATATATGCGATATATATTAATTGTATTATTTTCTATTGTTACAAAATATATTGTATATGTGATATATAATATTGTAACATGTTAGGGTTACAAATTTAACAATGGTTTAGGGTTAAAACTTGGGTAGGGTTTGGATTAGGGTTAGCTTTTGCATGAAGCTTCCATGAAGCTTCATGAAGCTTTGACTTTGTGGTTGCTTGATATTTTTGTGAGATATTATGTTAACCCAATCCAGACCATTAACTCTAGTAAACTCTCTACAAGGGTTAACTCTTTTCATGCTTAACCATTGGTTAGATTTGTAACCACTACAATAATTCATTGTTCATCACAAAAGGATTAAGTTATTATCTTCAATCACTCTTCTTCTTCTTTGAGTTCCTTCATGAAAAAGCTGTCTAGTTTTGCTTTTGTGATGAAAGTGAGTGAGAAAAAGATTATAAATGAGAGCAAAAATCCTACTTCATCATCCTCATCTATCCTTGCCATTTAGATGAGGGTGTTCACATCATTTCATGAGTGATAGCTTGTGTTAACGAAACTTCAAGGTAGATCATCTATGTTATCGAAGATCGGAACCAAGACTGCATCTTTCTCTTCGTGAAGCCTCTCCAGAGTCCGGAACACGATGATCGCAGCGAAGGGACCTCAACACGGAGCTTAAGAAGTGAAGGACCGGATCTACAAAGGTTGTAATCCCTCTCACTTAGTATTAAAGAGTTTAACATGCTAGTTTTCGCCTAAACCCTAGTTTAAAGATCCGGCTTCGGGTTGTTCGGCACGACTAAAATTTTAATCGGGCATGGTTGATGCATCGTAGACCCTTGTGCGCGTGCCTAGCAACCCTACAGTGGTATCAAAGCTGAGCTAGAGCTTTAGGCGAAGTCTGGACGAAGTTTAAAGTCCGATCGAACCCGGAAATCCCGACACGAACGCTTCTCTGGACATTTTCCAAAAAGGTGATTTTTTATGAATTAAAAATGCTCAGAAAAATAAGCAGGAAAAACTAAGAATTACTGTGAAGTACGGCCCACTAATTCGCTCAAATAACCGCGGAACCGCGGCCATACCAGGGGTTTGGCGGTGGTTCCTCGGCCAACATTTTGAATTAATCTCTCAAATTTCATATATTTACTATTAGGTCCTTTATTGGCAATGTTTTTTGGGAATTTTTTAATTCCTCTCAAGAGTTGAGTTTTCTAGGGTTGTTATGGGGACTCGTTGATTCGATCGGATAATTTAACTTTGTTTAGTTTGTCCAGATAATTTTTAGAAACTGTTAAAAAGTTCGAACGGATATCAATAACTCACTTTTTCCCCTGTCGGAAATTTTTTCAAAAGTTGGAGTTTTTTCTCGAGTTTAAGAACGTTCTAAGTCGTGCAAGTAACGCGGTGGACACTCTAGAAGACAAAAACCTTAACTCGATTATGTGACCGTCTTGAACTGCCTCTAAACCTTAGGGTTTGGGGCAGTACGGCGTGCCACATGTGAGGCGTTGGCTTGACCCTTCTACGGCTGGACCATTGGTACTGTAGCATGTGATGGATGTTTTTAAACTGATTTCAAGTGTTGAGATATATTGTGGAAATCTTGGGTGTTTGATTATTCGATCGGAATGTTTAACATTGTCTATTTATCTAGAATGTGATACAATGTTTGGAATCCACAGGTAGTTATGAGATAACTAATTATGAATATTATAAACATAGCAGTTTAGTCTCAGATGATTGGTTGCCACGGAATTTTGATGTGATCAAAAGTCCGTTGCAATCACGTAGCGTACGTGGATACTCGCCGGGTAAACTTAACAGACAGCCACGCCCCATAGCCCCGACCAAGTGACTGTAGGAGAACTCCGTCGCCAAAAGCATCCGTTCGGGTGCTTGCGGCAGCGGTGTTCCGCCTTAGTGCACTTCGTCGACGGCAACCGGGGGTGCGGCCGTCTA
Organism: Agapanthus africanus; assembly: GCA_030015575.1. Taxonomy (NCBI): domain Eukaryota; kingdom Viridiplantae; phylum Streptophyta; class Magnoliopsida; order Asparagales; family Amaryllidaceae; genus Agapanthus; species Agapanthus africanus. The sequence goes on along the minus strand of JASDDO010000012.1, from coordinate 288,688,249 downwards.
CTAAAGTTTGCGATGAGCATTCGATCAGGATGTCGGGAATCTTGTTGAATTGCCCGACTTGATATTGAAAAGAGTTTTCGATAATGAGACTAAAATGCGGGGTTTATAATTGTTAGGCATGCGATATCTAAGAAATTCATTTGGTTAGGCATGCGATGTCTAAGGAGGTTGCGGATTCCAACTGTTGTTGTAACACCCGAGCCCAATAATACTATGTATATTACTAGTTGAGGGTTGTGGTTTGCTCATTTCCAATTTTCCTGATTTTCTGGTGTTCATTGCTAAATTTTACCCGGTTAAGTCATTTTGGCACATAACAAATTTTAACTCCGAAAATAAAATTTAAGATGTCCATGTTGGCCTATTCGTCGCCACTAGTCGCGTGGTAGCGTCCGCGTGTCGAGATTCCGTTCCGTTTGGCTAAACGGGCCAGTTTGGACGACTACGTGCGCGTGCAAGTGTCCGACTTGGGGGGCATGCATTTTAATCATTAAACACCTATTTTCAAAATTTGGAACCCGCTTAAAATCCTATAATTTGAATTTGGAACATTTGGGCGCAAACCGGGCGCGATTTGGAAATGTTTCATTTCGCGCTAAAAAGGCCCATTTTAATTTAATATCTTTAAACTATATATTACGATTATATTTTCCAAACTGTTTAATCTCACCAAACCCCTCGAATCTCATTCAAAATCCTTCTCAATATTTCGCCGCAGCCAATCACGAGGCTTTACCCTTCTCGTGGGCCCCATCCAATCTCTCTCTCCCTCTCTACGATCTCTCTATCTCTCTCTTCACTGTCTCTCTCTCTCATCATCATCAAATCTCTCTCTCTCTCTCCAATCTCTCCCTCTCTCTCTCTTCCTATAATTAAATTTTTTCCATGCAGCCGCCCATCCGCCTCCTCCTCCATCACGAGAACCCAACACCACCTTCTCCACCGCCGCAGATCGCCCTCGTCTCCATCTCCGATCACCCGCCCAGCACCGCGGCAACCTCCTCTGTCCCCTCCCGAGTGCTCTACACCACCACCACGACCACCCCCGTGAACCATTCACCCGTGAACCCTTCACCGAGAACCCAACGCCACCTTCGCCACCGCCGACCTCCTCGTGCCCTAGCCATCGTCATCATCCTCTCGACCTCACCTCACCCTCCTACCCTTCCTTCCTCCTCTCCTCCCATCTTCCCGGGCCTGTAGCACAACCCCGACGCCACACCAGCGCGCAGGGTGCGCCGTCGCCGCCGTCTCTCACCGCCGCCGACACCAAGATCCTTCTCCCCTCCTCCTCGTCGCGACCTCGTCGACGCCTTCATCCTCCCTTCGCCGGACCACCAGCAAACCCAAGCCCGACCCTGCACCATCTCCAGTTCGCCGGAGAAGCCCCGGTCGACCCTCCTCGTCGTCGCCTGGGCCACCGCCGACCACTTCCTCTCCCCTGAGACCAGAACCCGGCCCGTTCATCCCCTCAGCACTGCACCACCACCTTTCCAGCGACCCGGGAAACTTTCCAGCCCTCGCCGCATCTCCTGTTCACCGCCAGCGCGTCCATCGCCGTCGGGCCCGTCGTAGTTGCCCCGGTTCTTCCCGCGAAGTACCCTGGTCCGTGTGATCCCGCTGTTCGTGTTTGGACTCGGCCCGTACCGTGCACCAGATCGCGCTGCAGACCGTGACCGTATCGCGCCCGTACCGTGCACCAGATCGCGCTGCAGACCGTGACCGTATCGCGCCGTACCGTGCACCAGATCGCGCTGCAGACCGTGACCGTATCGCGCCCGTACCGTGCACCAGATCGCGCTGCAGATCGCGTCCGTATCGCGCACCAGACCGCGCCGCAGATCGCGTCCGTACCGCGCAGCAGATCGCGCCCGGACCCAGTACCGTGTCGCGCCGTTTCACACACCGTATCGTGACTTGTGCATCAGGCCGCCTGCATCTCGACCCTTGTTCCGAGGCAAGTATCTGAATACTTGCTCTAACATGCTAGCGTGCGAGATCTAGTCTTGCCACGCAATTTAATTCACACTATTTAATACCGTAACTTAATGATGGCATTTGATATCGTATTACTGTTGTTATCTGTATATTGGAATCGTTACAACAGTTCCTCGTAATTAATTAACCCACATCACTCCATGCTTTAACCAAATAAAACGACTGAATCATATCTGCTTGAACTGTTAAACTATGCTTGAGACAACTATCATACTTAGTATAATTCCTTAATTTATAATTGTGAATCTTGCTTTACCTTGTGGCTTTTGCACCCTAAAGATGATTGAACCTGTTAATAAGAGAATACGAAACATCACTGTGTTTACCTAGATTTATATTGTCATTTACTGTTTCCTGCTACTGTTCATTACTTGTTGCTATGCCTGTTATCATCATATACCTGATTGCATTACATATTGACCGATCTTGATACACCTGACTCATGTACTGATACACCGGACACAGCACCCTGTACATATCGACTCTATCTGTGGAAAGCAACCTGACCTGTTACATGATCTCATGCCTAATGCCGACAAACCTAACCATTCCTGCTGTCGACCCAGACAGACCTACTGTTACTTGACCTTGCGTCGGCATTAGTCCTTGACTACTGAATACCTGACTTGACATACATAGTTTGGGGGTATGGGGAAATCAAAGGTGAAACCGACTTGTAACTCAACAGTTCGATACATTGTTCTGATCAGTCTTACGGGCTTGGCCGGTCCGGGAGTGATGATGCTGACATCACTCGTCTATCCTACTACCCTCTACTGCTTAGCGGCACGTCTCGGACTCAGCCCCGAGGATCATGACCGTGGTCCCGGGCCTGCACGGGATACTATTGAGTTACATCGACGATTCATCAATTGGTTTCAAAGACTATAGAGTAGAAAACCTGATAGGACAGTTTAGTCACTACTGCACATTACCCGGTTCATGACTTCTTATTACTGCTTTATTCATGTTCATGCTTGCATTGTTTCTTACCGTGTTTATGCTATATACTTGATATCATGACGCGCTGACGTCTGGGTTTTGCATGGCCCAGATTCCGTACCCTCGACGTTGACCGAGCAGGAGTACTTCAGCCAGCAGGCTGAACTGTGAGTTCTTGAGAGTTTAGTTTATTTATGTCATTTCATTTCCAGATGTGAGCCCGCATTATGGGACATACTGTTTATTCATTGTATTGGATCTTTAGCTTCCGCACTTATTGTTTATTGATTCTTGTTATTATGGATTTGGACATGTATTAGTTTAGTTTATTTTACTAATTTCTTGATATCTCTACAACCGTAATGTGACTGTGGATGGATACGTCCTACCCACAGGTAGCATGGTTGGCTATGTCACGTGCCCAAATCTTGCGCACTCTGGGAAGCGGGGCGTGACATGGTTTTATGGTATCAGAGCCATAGGTTAATTGGGTTGACTCTTTGTAGTTGGGTATCGCACCCGATACACAAATCAGGATACCCATGATTAGGAAACATGTCCTGCCACCTTGACCGTTTACCGTCCTTGAATCATTCTTCCAAATCATGTCGACATGCAAACTTACTTTGCATTGTCAACTCGAAAGCCTAATTTCTTGTTATCTCTAGGACTTAGGCGACTTGGGTGGAGTTAAGTAATTGCGGCTATGATACCGCGGCATAGCTACAATGCAGTACTCTATTTAAGTATCTTGGAGTTCTAGCCTTGATCCACATTCAGAATCTATCATCATGCTAATGTTGGGTGTTTTGAGTTCAGGATTACGACAGGTAAGAAGTTGAAGACGTACCGGAGGTGTGTGAGCGAAGCCGCCATACTTGGAGTGATAAGAGAAATGCTGGTGAGCTGAGTCAGCAATAGCAGATTTGTTTCAGGAAGGTTTGCAGATCGTTCAGCAGTCTGTAAACAGCGATGGAACTAGACCAGTCGAATGAGTAAGGACCGTAGCAGATTTCAGACTTTGGGTCCGTCTACATTTACTGGTTTAAAGGAGCTGTTACCAGCCGAGCAGAGGTTAGTGACACGAAGGATTTACTGATGGCGGCACAGATTCCAGAGGACAAGAGAGTTGTTGTGGTGCGCTTCAGCTAGTGGATTGCGCCCGAGAGTGGTGGCTTGTGGAGGAGAACCGCTTGCCCCAGGCCAAGCAGTGGGCGGATTTCTCTAAGAGTTTACTGGAGAAGTCCTTCCGCGGACTGCGCGGAGGAAATGGAAGAGAAGTTCATCGGACTAAGGCAGAATGGAGCAACCGTGGACGTGCATGCAGCAGAATGGACGAGACTCAGTAGTCTCGCTGGACCTTTCGCGGCCAACGTTGTAGACAGCAGTTGCGGTAAAGAAGCAGTTCTGTCGGGCCAGTCGAGTTTAGGACTAGGCCGACAACCAGTGTTCTTGCAGATATGGAAGTTAATAGTAATGAAGAGCCGGCAGTCGTTCGCGACAATATGGATGTGTTTGAAGACATTTTGGGCCTACCACCGAAGCGAGATGTGGAGTTTGCGTTTGACCTTACTCCTGGTGCAACGCCAGTATCAAAAGCTGACTATGCAATGGCACCAGTAGAAGTGGAGGGAGTTAAGAAACCAGTGAGTGGATTACTCGAGAAGGGATGGCTTCGAAGTAGCAACTCACCGTGGGGAACTCCAGTTCTCTTAGTGAAGAAGAAGGATCGCACCGCCGACGCTGAGACAGGAGGAATTATTTGCGAAGATGAGTAAGTGCGAATTCTAGTTGGAAGAAGTGAAGTTTCTGGGGCATGTCGTGTCGGGCGATGGAATCGCCGTTGATCCCGAGAAGATTGCAGCAGTTCGAGATTGGCCTGTTCCAAAGAATGTTGCAGAGATAAGAAGTTTTCTTGGACTCGCCGGTTACTACAGAAGATTTGTGGAGAACTTCGCTCGTTTAGCTGAGCCGTTAACCAAGCTTACGCGTAAGGAGGTACCGTTTGTTTGGACGGATGGATGTGCATTGGCCTTCGAGACGTTGAAGCAGAAGTTGATAACCGCCCCGATCCTAACCGTACCGGATAATTCAGGAGGACTGGTGATTCACAGCGACGCATCTGGAAAAGGATTGGGGTGTGTTTTGATGCAGAATGGGAAAGTCGTCGCTTACGCATCGAGACAGCTGAAGACTCATGAGAAGAACTATCTGACTCACGACTTGGAGCTTGCAGCCGTGATCTTCGCCCTGAAGATTTGGAGACACTACCTTTTGGGCGAGAGAGTTGAAGTCTTTACGGATCATAAGAGTTTGAAGTATGTGTTCACTCCGAAGGAGTTGAACATGAGGCAACGCAGATGGTTGGAGCTGATGGCCGACTACGACCTTGATCTTAAGTACCATCCGGGAAAAGTTAATGTCGTGCCAGATGCACTAAGTCGGTTACCAGCAATTCAGTTATTGACTGCATAGAGAGAGATCATTGAGGAGTTGCGGAGATTTGACTTGGAGGTTGTGCTACCGCGTGCTACAGGACAGGTGATGCAGTTGCCAGTACAATCGTCCTTAGTGGAGAAGATTAAAGTGGCGCAATCGCAGGATCCTAGACTGCAAAAGTTTCGGGAGCAGGACTACGAACCGATTTACTGATCCATGAAGATGGTTCGTTGAGATATGGTAGCCGTATGTGTGTGCCAAAAGGAGATGTGCGTGAGGAGCGTATGAAGGAGGCACACAGTTCAGCTTACTCTGTACATCCAGGAGGGACGAAGATGTACCGAGATATTCGACAGCATTTCTGGTGGGAAGGCATGAAACGGGAAATTGCTCGCTTTGTGGCTAAGTGCTTAGTGTGTCAGCAAGTCAAGGCTGAACATCAAAGGGTTGCCGGTTTGTTGAAACCACTTCCATTTCCTCAATGGAAGTGGGAACATATAACCATGGATTTCGTGACGGCTTTACCGCGGGGTCCAAAGGGCAACAATGCTGTATGGGTGATTGTCGATCGGTTGACCAAGGCAGCTCACTTTATTCCTTTCCGGGTTGGTCAATCGACAGAGACTTTGGCAGAGCGGTACAAGCAGGAGATTGTCAGATTGCATGGAGTACCGGTAAGAATCGTGTCCGATCGGGACACTCGGTTCTTGTCACACTTTTGGAGGAGTTTACAAGAAAGTTTGGGGACTCGATTGAAGTTCAGCACAGCTTATCATCCCCAGACTGATGGACAATCAGAGAGAACGATCCAGACCCTTGAAGATATGTTGAGGGCTTGCATGTTAGACTTCAAAGGTTCTTGGGAGGATCATCTACACCTGGTGGAGTTTTCGTACAACAACAGCTTCCAAGCAACTATTCATATGGCCCCGTTTGAAGCACTGTATGGTCGTAAGTGCCGTTCACCGGTTTGTTGGGATGATGTTGGTGAACGAAGGTTACTAGGACCAGATTTGGTGGTGCAGACAGTCAAGAAGGTGAATACAATCAGAAAGCATATGAAGGCAGCTCAAGACAGACAGAAGAGTTGGGCCGACACGTCAAGAAGACCTCTAGAGTTCGCCGTGGACGATTTGGTATTCCTGAAGATATCATCGACTAGAGGGGTGATTCGCTTTGGAAGTCGGGGAAAGCTTAGTCCCCGATTCGTTGGACCCTTCGAGATATTGGAGCGTGTCGGAGAGGTATCGTACCGGTTGGCGTTACCATCGTCATTAGCAGGAGTTCACGATGTGTTTCATGTGTCTCAACTACGGAGATATGTTCGTGATGAGACTCATGTCTTGGATCATTCGGAGTTGACCGTTCGGGAGGACCTGACTTTTGAGGAGTGACCAGTCGAGATCAAGGATCGGAGAGAAAAGGTTCTTATGAACAAGGTTATCCCCCTTGTGCTAGTTTCTTGGGGTAATCGATCGCATGGAGAATCCACTTGGGAGCGAGAAGACGAGATCCGGCAGAAATTCCCTCATCCTTTCCAGTAGTTAGCTATCCTGTATTCTTGGAATTTCGAGGACGAAATTCTTTTGTAGTTGGGTATGATGTAACACCCGAGCCCAATAATACTATGTATATTACTAGTTGAGGGTTGTGGTTTGCTCATTTCCAATTTTCCTGATTTTCTGGTGTTCATTGCTAAATTTTACCCGGTTAAGTCATTTTGGCACATAACAAATTTTAACTCCGAAAATAAAATTTAAGATGTCCATGTTGGCCTACTCGTCGCCACTAGTCGCGTGGTAGCGTCCGCGTGTCGAGATTCCGTTCCGTTTGGCTAAACGGGCCAGTTTGGGCGACTACGCGCGCGTGCAAGTGTCCGACTTGGGGGGCATGCATTTTAATCATTAAACACCTATTTTCAAAATTTGGAACCCGCTTAAAATCCTATAATTTGAATTTGGAACATTTGGGCGCAAACCGGGCGCGATTTGGAAATGTTTCATTTCGCGCTAAAAAGGCCCATTTTAATTTAATATCTTTAAACTATATATTACGATTATATTTTCCAAACTGTTTAATCTCACCAAACCCCTCGAATCTCATTCAAAATCCTTCTCAATATTTCGCCGCAGCCAATCACGAGGCTTTACCCTTCTCGTGGGCCCCATCCAATCTCTCTCTCCCTCTCTACGATCTCTCTATCTCTCTCTTCACTGTCTCTCTCTCTCATCATCATCAAATCTCTCTCTCTCTCTCCAATCTCTCCCTCTCTCTCTCTTCCTATAATTAAATTTTTTCCATGCAGCCGCCCATCCGCCTCCTCCTCCATCACGAGAACCCAACACCACCTTCTCCACCGCCGCAGATCGCCCTCGTCTCCATCTCCGATCACCCGCCCAGCACCGCGGCAACCTCCTCTGTCCCCTCCCGAGTGCTCTACACCACCACCACGACCACCCCCGTGAACCATTCACCCGTGAACCCTTCACCGAGAACCCAACGCCACCTTCGCCACCGCCGACCTCCTCGTGCCCTCGCCATCGTCATCATCCTCTCGACCTCACCTCACCCTCCTACCCTTCCTTCCTCCTCTCCTCCCATCTTCCCGGGCCTGTAGCACAACCCCGACGCCACACCAGCGCGCAGGGTGCGCCGTCGCCGCCGTCTCTCACCGCCGCCGACACCAAGATCCTTCTCCCCTCCTCCTCGTCGCGACCTCGTCGACGCCTTCATCCTCCCTTCGCCGGACCACCAGCAAACCCAAGCCCGACCCTGCACCATCTCCAGTTCGCCGGAGAAGCCCCGGTCGACCCTCCTCGTCGTCGCCTGGGCCACCGCCGACCACTTCCTCTCCCCTGAGACCAGAACCCGGCCCGTTCATCCCCTCAGCACTGCACCACCACCTTTCCAGCGACCCGGGAAACTTTCCAGCCCTCGCCGCATCTCCTGTTCACCGCCAGCGCGTCCATCGCCGTCGGGCCCGTCGTAGTTGCCCCGGTTCTTCCCGCGAAGTACCCTGGTCCGTGTGATCCCGCTGTTCGTGTTTGGACTCGGCCCGTACCGTGCACCAGATCGCGCTGCAGACCGTGACCGTATCGCGCCCGTACCGTGCACCAGATCGCGCTGCAGACCGTGACCGTATCGCGCCGTACCGTGCACCAGATCGCGCTGCAGACCGTGACCGTATCGCGCCCGTACCGTGCACCAGATCGCGCTGCAGATCGCGTCCGTATCGCGCACCAGACCGCGCCGCAGATCGCGTCCGTACCGCGCAGCAGATCGCGCCCGGACCCAGTACCGTGTCACGCCGTTTCACACACCGTATCGTGACTTGTGCATCAGGCCGCCTGCATCTCGACCCTTGTTCCGAGGCAAGTATCTGAATACTTGCTCTAACATGCTAGCGTGCGAGATCTAGTCTTGCCACGCAATTTAATTCACACTATTTAATACCGTAACTTAATGATGGCATTTGATATCGTATTACTGTTGTTATCTGTATATTGGAATCGTTACAACAGTTCCTCGTAATTAATTAACCCACATCACTCCATGCTTTAACCAAATAAAACGACTGAATCATATCTGCTTGAACTGTTAAACTATGCTTGAGACAACTATCATACTTAGTATAATTCCTTAATTTATAATTGTGAATCTTGCTTTACCTTGTGGCTTTTGCACCCTAAAGATGATTGAACCTGTTAATAAGAGAATACGAAACATCACTGTGTTTACCTAGATTTATATTGTCATTTACTGTTTCCTGCTACTATTCATTACTTGTTGCTATGCCTGTTATCATCATATACCTGATTGCATTACATATTGACCGATCTTGATACACCTGACTCATGTACTGATACACCGGACACAGCACCCTGTACATATCGACTCTATCTGTGGAAAGCAACCTGACCTGTTACATGATCTCATGCCTAATGCCGACAAACCTAACCATTCCTGCTGTCGACCCAGACAGACCTACTGTTACTTGACCTTGCGTCGGCATTAGTCCTTGACTACTGAATACCTGACTTGACATACATAGTTTGGGGGTATGGGGAAATCAAAGGTGAAACCGACTTGTAACTCAACAGTTCGATACATTGTTCTGATCAGTCTTACGGGCTTGGCCGGTCCGGGAGTGATGATGCTGACATCACTCGTCTATCCTACTACCCTCTACTGCTTAGCGGCACGTCTCGGACTCAGCCCCGAGGATCATGACCGTGGTCCCGGGCCTGCACGGGATACTATTGAGTTACATCGACGATTCATCAATTGGTTTCAAAGACTATAGAGTAGAAAACCTGATAGGACAGTTTAGTCACTACTGCACATTACCCGGTTCATGACTTCTTATTACTGCTTTATTCATGTTCATGCTTGCATTGTTTCTTACCGTGTTTATGCTATATACTTGATATCATGACGCGCTGACGTCTGGGTTTTGCATGGCCCAGATTCCGTACCCTCGACGTTGACCGAGCAGGAGTACTTCAGCCAGCAGGCTGAACTGTGAGTTCTTGAGAGTTTAGTTTATTTATGTCATTTCATTTCCAGATGTGAGCCCGCATTATGTGACATACTGTTTATTCATTGTATTGGATCTTTAGCTTCCGCACTTATTGTTTATTGATTCTTGTTATTATGGATTTGGACATGTATTAGTTTAGTTTATTTTACTAATTTCTTGATATCTCTACAACCGTAATGTGACTGTGGATGGATACGTCCTACCCACAGGTAGCATGGTTGGCTATGTCACGTGCCCAAATCTTGCGCACTCTGGGAAGCGGGGCGTGACAGTTGTAGTTTTACACTTTCTTTTCTGTGACTGTAAGCGTAGTATGTGGTGTATCGCCGGCTTCGTTGCTATACATCAACGACAATCGGGATACGCATACTTGCTTACGTTGATGATATGAGATATTATGTGTTGCTGTGATATGTTATATTGGATCGTCGCGTTTTGAATAGCCGGGGTTTTATGTGAGATGAGAGTTTTTTCTTTTTCATTCATGTAAAATTCATTTGTATGTAATATTCTTTTATTGGGGCACTTCCGGGCTGAGGATGATGTCACCATTGTATATTATTTACTTTTCCGCATTAGGTAGACCCAAGGCGGGGAGCACAAGTAACCGAGTTCTGGGGTCCTGTGGGAGGCCATCTCGAGGAGTCGAGACCGGGTCTCCTAACCCTAGAATTGCAGCGTTGCTTGCCGCTCTCATAGGGGTCTAGGGATGTGGGTTTGGCTATTCATCGCGACCGTGGAATCCGTGTTTTATACAGGCTCGTATTAAAAACACGGACGTCCTAGTATATCCAATATTTCATATATGTTCTTCTGCTGCAATGTTCTGTGATGAGATCATATTACTGCCTGAGATGAATGTTTATATCTTATATATGAGATATATATTATATATTGTTGATTTCGTTTCATATCTGATGCTTTTGAAGCATATTAAAATGGGACTTCATTAATGAGATTAATGAAATAAAAGAAACCTAAAATGTTGTAGAAACTTGTTTAAAAACTGGTAGCTCTAGTTCTTGCTTTGCATAGCGGTGTTCCTTGTGGAACATCCAGCACCTTATTCGATAAGGAAAGAGCAGAGATCCCTTCACCGGGAGTGACCTCTTTAGTGAAACTGGCAGATTCTACAAACTCGGTTGGTTTTTTGATTGCTTCTATAGTTCTTGCTTTGCAAAGTGATATTTATGAAATATCATGCACCGTATTCAATGACAAAAGGGCCGACGATCCCTTCACTGGGAGTGACCCCTTTAGCAAAACTAGAAAAGCCTAAAAAACACTCCATTTAAAATCACTCGATTCTACAACGATATCAAGTTCATTACGCAAAGGGTTTTCTTAAAAACCTGTCGTAGCCCTCCGTCATTTCAGATAAGTATTAGTTAGTATTCGTGCTGCGGTAGTTTGGCCTCCGTCAATGCGTAGTGTACGGTAGCTAACTAATGCTTATCTGCTAGCATACGATGCGATTGGATTAGGGTATTCGTACGGCGTTGTTTGGCCTCCGTCAAGGGTCGTGCGGGTGGGTTTAATTCAATCAGGAAATGACGGGTTGAACTTGACTAGCGGACTATGGGTAGTTTGGCCTCCGTCAAGGTCATAGGGCGCTAGTGGTAAAATATTATTGGGAATTTCAAGTGTTGAAATTTCCAACGAGATTGCATACCTTCTATGAGATAGTTGGATCCCGATACCCGCTACGAGTAAGAGTTACTCCTGGGAGAGTTTTACACATTACAATTAGCCGATCAAGAAGGTGTCTAGAAAGGTGTTAACGGGGTTACTCCCCTGGGAAAATGAAGTTTACTTTAATTAGGTTCGTGCGAAAGCACGGGGGACCTCCCTCATTGTACCGACACTGTCCTGGCTGAAAGATTGGCGAACTTGTAGCGTGTAATTAATCCCGGCTAGTCTTTTCTTTTATGGTTTGAAGGAAGATTTGATTAAAACAGTGGGAGACATCCTGATTAGATATATTAGATAACCAATCTAATCTTGCAAGAGCATACGCCGAGTGTTTTCTTCTCTCTCTCTCTCCAGGTAGCGACCATATCATGCCTTAATCAAGATAATATAACGGACATATTGACCGAACCCGCTTGTTATACTGAGCTGGGGAACGTTGGTCCCGCTCCAACTTATAATTGTTATAAGACAGAGCAGGAAATTGGGGAATACCAGATTTCCCCTGCCGCCCACACGAAGAAAGTGCATGCTGATGCATCTTCTTCGGGTGTGTTAATTACAGAGAACTGTTTCTTAGTATCCTTTACGTCCTGGGTATGAGATACCGGATCAGGATCCCGCATATGTAATCTATTACATGGGCTACAGAAAGGTAGAGAACTGAGAACGGGTGATAAGTTCATGAGACAAAAAATGGTGCAAGTGTTGCAGCCAAGTCTGTTGGTCACTATCACCCTGTATTACCAGAATACATTGATTCTGAACAAATGTTATTAGATACTGAACCTAATATACAACATCATATCGGTCTCTTTATTGGTAAAGAAAGGATATAATTTTGTATTGTTGGATAATGTTTTGAACATTTTCTATATCAAGAGTTGATCGTTTCAGGCACGTTATCTAAAAACATTGATGTTCTAAATCAAACTACAGTTCTTAGTATACGGAACACACACAAGTGGAATAGTTCAGAAATGAACGAATCCTTCTTGTGGTATTGTAGACTAGGTCATATCAATGCGACCCGACTAGCAAAGTTACATTTAGATGCATATTTAATTTTTTTTTAATTTACATCTTGTGAAACTTGCCGGTCATGTCACAAAGATAAGATGACCACAGCTCTGTTTATTGGAAATAGAGAAAGAGTTAGTGAACTCTTGGGATTGATACATGCTGATGTATGAAAGTCTCCTGTCTACACATGCCAAGACCGGTTCTTTACACTTCATTACATTCTCTGATGATCTCTCAAGATTCAGACATATGTTCCTGTTGAAACACGTCCGAACCTTTTGAGATATTCACAGAATGTAAGTTAGAAGAAAAGAACCAAAATACGGGTATAAGTATTATGTCCTTTGATGAGATCAAGGACGAGAATACTTAAGCACGGAATTCCTGGGCTATTCTAAAGGAGAATGAGATTCTCTCTCAGCACTACTCCTCCGTATACACCATAGCACGATGGTATATCTGGGCGGAGCAATAACACCCTATGTGATATGGTGTGCTCTATGATGAGTACTACTGAGTTTCCTATTTCCTTTTGGGAGTTATGCACTTTAAAAGCTGCATACCTATTGAATAGGGTTCAAATCAAATCAGTTGCCTACCGCTTCATATGTGATATGTAAAGGGAAGAGCCCATATCTTAAGCTTGTTAAGATTTGGGGTTATCCGGCCTATATCTAAAACCAAAATCCGGACAAGCTCGAGGCAATGTCTGTTATGTAGAATTGGAAAGGTTCCAGCTATACAAAGATGCAGTTGATGATTTGGTAGAACCAAAGGATTCAATAGTTTCCAACGAACCTCGGCCTCTCCGCCGATCTAGTAGGGTTCCTCACCCACCTGAGAGATACTTCGGTTTCTCTATGATAGTGGGAGCGTGGAATGCATCATGAGATGATGACCCAACTAGTTTCGAGCTGGCCATCAGGATCAGGAGTGGGACTCTGTAAGAATGGCTGGATGCTTAGTGATCTGAGATGGAATCCTTATACACCAACAAAGTATGGACTTTGGTTGCTTTATCTGAAGGGTTAAATCCCCATCAGGAGCAAGTATATCTTGAGAAGATTACTTGGTGTACATGGAAAAGTTAAGACTTTCAAAGCTATGCTTAAGTCCATCCAGATCCTACTTGCCACGGCTACATATCATGACTACGATATCTGGCGGTTGGGTGTCATGACTGCTTTTCTAAATGATGTTTTAGAAGAGAGCGTCTATAAGTACACAGCTAGAGGGCTTCGCAGTCAGTGGGAGCAGCGGAAACGTGAGCAAGATGTTTTATGTGATAAATCAGGCATCGCGGAGTTGGAACATCTGTTTTGATGTGGTAGTCAAAGAGTTTGACTTCACCAAAATGATAGATGAACCTTGTATATACAAAAAGGTAGTAGGGAGTATGGTGGTGATCCTCGTAGAGTACGTGGATGACATACTCTTGATAGGGAAGGAGTTTCCTATGCTACGCTCGGTTAATCTCCGCTTATCACAAGGATTCTCCATATAGGATCAAATGGATACCTCCTAAATCTTGGGTTTTGGATCTATGAGATAGATCTAATTGGATTTTAGGATTATCACTAGTTGTAGTGAGATGGTATCAATCGATCCTAGGGAGAATCACTGGAAAGGTTCCAGGGTGATAAGGGCGACTGAATGTCAGTCGCAGGCATTGTCTTTACCCTCAGTGGAGGGACGGTATGTTGGAAGAGTTCCAAGCTAGATACCGTGACTTACTAGACGATTAAAGGAAAGATATTTCGTTACTAAGGATGCTACCAAAGAGGCAGTCTGGATATATAAGTTCATGAGATGAACTTCGTTCCTACCATTGTGTGACAATGGAGTTGTGGCTTATGCTAAGGAACCCTGTCCCATCAGAAATCCAGATATAATTCTTAGGCAGTATTACCTGACCATGTAGATGGTTGATCTCCAGGGAGATCGAGGTTAGGAGAGTAGACACAGAGGACAACAGCGCGGATACACTCACAAAGGCCTTTTTCCCAGTAGGGACTTTTATGGGATGGTTGAGTATGAGATACTTCAACCACAGCTAATTGTTGGGTATATGATACCACAACAGATGGCCCTAGTGCAAGTGGGAGATTGTTAGTTATATGTATGCCCTAGAGGCCATTACTGTACATACGATGTATATTGTAGTGGATGCTTGGACATATATAGGGAGGACTTTGTTGCTCGACATGATAGTACGCTATCTGGTTGTACTTTATCTTAACATGTATTCTGATTGTCTCTATGTTACATGTTGATAAAGCACTTAGGATATGTACTCGACTACTGGGACTATGATGAGATCATACTAGTGGGGCCACAGTAGTCGACGAGTTCATCTATAACTGTTCCTAGTCGAGGGTGTATCGAGACAGGGCATCGATACACCAGAGTAGACTAGCGTATACGCATCTTGACCCATATGATGGGCGATGGATGATCCCATATCCATTGGTGTTTGACATCAAGGATGGTGTAAGGGTGCACAGTGGAGACTGGGTACACTGGACGGACACGCCGAGAACTCCCAGATGGTATTATACCTTACGTCAGATGGCAGTTCTCCGGTGACACTGGTAAAGAGTAGTCTGTTGACCCGAGATCGTCATAGAGTCTTGTGTGATTCCCACTGTGCTTTGATATCCATCATACCACGTCCAAGAGGGCGTGCAAAAAGGTGGCTCTTGGGTACAGTCCCGAATCACATGGAGGCAATGAGCGATAGGAGGGGATTCGTCTCTCCCGGTATATGGAGTTGATGTTGTGCTGTATTCGATTGGCTATAACAGGAAATCCCTGGACAGGGTTGCTGAGATTTACTGGTAAGTGTTATCATTAGTTTCTCGAACTCTTATAGACCTCATATTGACACGACTTATCGAGCTACTGGGGTCTGACGTTTACCACCCCTAGGCGTGATATGCGACATATCAGACGACGAGACCGGACTGTACGGGAGTGTTACTGATTAGATTCACAGGAGAATGTATAGGCTTGCCTGTTGATCTTCTGAGCACTCAATACCTGGGTAGCTGTTACGTTTAGCTGACCGCTTGCAGCTTGTGGGTGTTTGATATGATCATCACCTACTGCCGGTGTATTGACGATTCTTTAGAGTCCTACACAAAGGTTTCTTGGCTCAGGCAAAATGGAGTAGGAACACAAATGTGATATGTGCAGGACCGAGGATAATGCGGTATATGATGCCGTATTGGATTCTCGCGATATGAGATATCGGCCGGTAATATTTGATATAGCCGGGTCATCGTATTAGTCGGTTATATGCGATATAGCCGGATTATTGGATCAAGTGTTGATTCGATAATTTAATGTATAATAAAATATATGATATATTAAATTACATTAACTAATATTATCTCACTAAAAGATTCATTTTCTCTCTGGATAATACATTGATATATATGCGATATATGTTAATTGTATTATTTTCTATTGTTACAAAATATATTGTATATGTGATATATAATATTGTAACATGTTAGGGCTACAAATTTAACAATGGTTTAGGGTTAAAACTTGGTTAGGGTTTGGATTAGGGTTAGCTTTTGCATGAAGCTTCCATGAAGCTTCATGAAGCTTTGACTTTGTGGTTGCTTGATATTTATGTGAGATATTATGTTAACCCAATCCAAACCACTAAATCTAGTTAACTCTCTACAAGGGTTAACTCTTTTCATGCTTAACTATTGGTTAGATTTGTAACCACTACAATAATTCATTGTTCATCACAAAAGGGTTAAGTTATCATCTTCATTCACTCTTCTTCCTCCTTGAGTTCCTTCATGAAAAAGCTTTCTAGTTTTGCTTTTGTGATGAAAGTGAGTGAGAAAAAGATTATAAATGAGAGCAAAAATCCTACTTCATCATCCTCATCTATCCTTGCCATTTAGATGAGGGTGTTCACATCATTTCATGAGTGATAGCTTGTGTTAACGAAACATCAAGGTAGATCATCTATGTTATCGAAGATCGGAAGCAAGACTGCATCTTTCTCTTCGTGAAGCCTCTCGAGAGTCCGAAACACGATGATCGCAGCGAAGGGACCTCAACACGGAGCTTAAGAAGTGAAGGACCGGATCTACAAAGGTTTTAATCCCTCTCACTTAGTATTAAAGAGTTTAACGTGTTAGTTTTCGCCAAAACCCTTGTTTAAAGATCCGGTTTCGGGTTGTTCGGCACGGCTAAAATTTTAATCGGGCATGGTTGATGCCTCGTAGACCCTTTGTAACGCCTTAGATTTCGGTTAGTGTTCGTTTAGACGTTAATACGGGTTTACTGTAAAAGTTTACCAATTCGAGTTCCTCGGATTTTATAACATTTATTTAATAATTTATTATTATTTGTTATATGCATGCACACACGTGTGCACGTAAATGCGAGGTTTTGTTTGTGCTAATTTTGTTCTTAGCAACCATGACACTTAACCCTAATCTAATCTCTTTGCTTTAATCCTAGTTAATCCAATCCTTAACCTTAATTCCTAGATCTTTTGTGAGATGAGAGAAAGATATTTTGTTTGAGTGATGAGGTGTATGGGAATGCCTTAATGGTTAATTAATGCATTGGATACACTCTCTCTCTTTTCTCTCCTACACTCACCTCCCTTTCTCTTTAACCTCACACCCTCACTCATTTCTCTATCTCTTTTCATTTCCTCTTCTCACTCTCTCTTTCAACTGAACACTCTCCCATTTCCAACACAAATCCATCACAAATCACCAAAATCATCATACAAATCACATCTTTTTCCATCACTTGCCTCTTGGATGCCTTGGTGTGCACAAAGATAGGATCTTTGTGTTCTTTTGATTATGTATTGTTTATTTTCTGTTGTTTAAGTTATTTTTGTGTAGCATAGCTTTAAAGTTACTGTTTTTATCGTGTATCGTATCGTTTCGGGGAAATATCGTATTTTTAGTGTCGATTTATGGTCCAGAAAGATCTGCTGTTAAACTAAAGGAGAGTTGCAAAAATTGACTTGACAGTAACCTAGTATAGAGACCTAGAACCTACCCACAAAATACGAGCCCATTTCCCCATACTTCGGCCGTAGATTTATTCGATCTGGCCGCAAATTGCGGCCAGAGTAGGGACCTGGGTGTTGGTTTTTGGTGCAGGGGGTCTCTGGTGTTATATGTAGGCTCGTGGTACTTGCAATTTTTACAATTAGTTAGCACAGAAAAATCTGGGATCATTTGCCTATTTCTAGTGTTTCGTTTCATGCGATACGTTATCCGATACGGTGTGTGTTCTGTGTTGTTGTTGGTCTGAGTTGGTTTCGTAGTGTAGCTATACGCGTTAGCTACAATACGAATCCTTTAGTGTACGTTTGTGTGTCGTGTTGGTCTGTGTAGATTGTTTGTATTTTAGGTTATTATTGATATATATTTGCTTTATCGTATCTTGTTGCAGGTTCGCAGGCGGGAACTTCGGACGCTGCTACAAAAGAAAAACAGGTGGTAGACTTCACCTAGCCAGGAGCGTTGGTGAGTAGATTTAATATCTATAGGGGAATCGCCCGCATGGCGTTATGCGTCTGGGCTAGAGATATTACTTTTGTCGCATATTCTATGTCAGATTTAGGATTTGCGCATTTACTTTATTGCTTAGATATTGTTGTGCTTGGACTAGTACCCTTTGGACACTGCACATATTATTGACGATTCATGTTGCACGAGCACTTATTGTATGCTACACACACCGTCAATAATTGCCATGTCACACACAAACCACTTATAGTTAGGATATGGTTTGGTTAGGGACATATTGACTTTGATTCATATTTCTTATCGAATATGACATATAGCATACCTGTATATCCACATGCTTACACACATATGCCTTCACATACATACATGCTAGTTACCTGTATACCTATAGGGTATCGTACCTTTAGTGATAGGTACATACATTCCTCATGACATAGCTACAGGTATACCTTGCACTCATATTTCACTTATACCCAGGGGGGTATACTACATCATTACTTATAGGTAGATACATATATCTTGCTATACCTTTATTTTGCACATATATCTGGTTATAGCTACATGTTTACCTTTACATGATGTTATTTTAGAATTGGAGAGATTAGGAACCGCATGATATTATATTAACTTGTTACAGTTAATTGCTGCTTTTCCTCTATATGCTCGCATTTCATATTTATAATGCGTATACTTTATTCATGGATTTTCGCATTGAGATATGGATTTTTTATGATGTTTTCTGGATTTGGGAACCGTGGTAGTTCATGAAATTATGCATTATTTGAAAAACCCGGTTTCCCTTGATATGATATTTCAGCAGCCACCATGAGATTTGTCGTTTACGATGTGTATACCCCACGCGAGGAAAGGAGGGGTCCGTGTGCGGGTACATGGTGGGGACCGGAGGTACCCCGAAGCAAGAACGATGTCGTGGTGTCAGGCGATGAGGCTTAGGGGAACCATACTTTCCGGAGACAGGACCAATGACTCAGCGGATATCATGTGGATACCGACGGGAGTCATGTACGTATGGATACGTCGAGAGGCGAGGGTCAGAGCTAGGCACTCGAGCTTTCGGGATAGCGTATGATACGTACCTATCAGGATGTTAGTCTGGGAGACGGCATATGATAGATCAGTATTTCTGTGTCGATGCTTGGCACATTGGTTTCATGATATTTCTAATTACTTTGTATATATAACAGGGGATTTAGCCGCTGTTATATATACCCTTACACCAATATTAGTGGATTGGGACGCTAATATATGTGTATTGACCTCATCATATTTAGTTATGCAAATATAATTAGGATGTTAGTGTAAGTCCAAATTGCGACCCCCGGTGCTTACGGGGAGGCGGAAACGGTATAAAAAACAAATTTTAATCGCAAGAGGCAACATGGACTAAACAAGGTCGGGATCGTGTCTAAACTAAACTAGCAAACATGCTAAAAGGATTTAGCTACTCGGATGAAGATGGTTATACCTAGCTTGTCTTGAACTCCTTCTCTTCAAGCTCCGGTGGTGGTCCGATGGCTCCTTCTCGTCGTCTCCGTACGCCGAAGATAGATCCACTTGAAAGCTCCAACCTTTAGCTCCTTCTTCGTTCTTTGAAGAAACTAGTTCACTTGGTTTGCTAAACCTAGTGAACTAGAATGAGTAGAGTAGAAATAGAATGGGATTTTATCTATGGTTCTTGATTCTCAACACATGAGAGATATGAACCATAGAGTCAAGAGAGGGAGCAAGAGGATGAGAGTGAGAGCAAAGTGAAGAGCTCAAGAACAAGAGAGAGAATGAGCAAGAAAGAATGAGCAACTCTTTTGTCTCTCACCCTCTCATAATCCAAAGCAATGATAACTAATCATATCAAAAAAGTCTTATGTGTGATGGTTGAAGCAACCATAACCTTATCATGTCATGCACTCATTTTACTCAAATGAACAAGCAAGTAAAAGTCTTTGGCATGAAATGATAACCATGGTTATCATGATGGTCAACTAGTCAAGCCTAGTCAACCGGTCAACAAAGTCAACAAGTCAACAAAAGTCAACAAGTCAACAAAGTCAACAAGTCAACAAAGTCAACAAAAGTCAACAACCAAGCCACCATAATACTTAATTAATATAATAGTTAATCACATATCATATTCTCATTAGGGTTGAGCAAAAAGTCAAAAAGTCAACGGTCAACTGTCAACAACCCTAATGAGAATCCGCTGTCTGTGCCTCCCTGTCAACTGTGCATACACACCCGCATCCGCGTTCCGAGGAACACGAATGCAAACTGGATAAATCCAATCCCATAAGCTACACTAGGATCTGGCTTAAACCAAAGCCCGCTAGTGTAAACTGTCCGGACACTGTACGTGCACAAGTGCACGAATGTGACCGAACCCTGTCGCAAAACCATGCGACCTGTCGCAATACCATGCGACCTCTAATCTTTTGCCTAAAGGCGAAAAGCTTTCTGTGTGGGACACTAAAGACTCGACACTACGCTGGCAGTGGGTTTAACCACAGACCGCAAGTGGCACTAGCTGTGCGTAACGGTCCCCAGGTAATGCCGACAAGAAGACCGACGAGGCGAAACCCATCTGAACTCCTACTGAGCCTGAGTGTGACATTCTCCGTACAGTCCGGTCTGTTCGTCTAATACATCGCATGGCGGGCCTAGGGGGCGGTAAACGTCAGTCCCCCAATAGCGGTACAAGTCGTGCCGGAGCGAAGCCCAAAACACCCTGAGATAACACTGGAAACCTACCAGTATATCTCGTTTGCCCTGGCCACGGACTACTCGTGTAATGGCTCTCCTAGACACAGCGCGATGTCAACCCCCAATACTGGGAGAGACGAATCCTGTCTAACCGTCACTGCCTCCAAGTGCTTCGGGACTGCACCCAACCACCACCTGTTTGCACGACTCCTTTGAGCCGCGGTAGGGTAGTGATCAAAGTACAGTGGGAACACACCCGAGGCGAAGTGACAGTGTCAAGTCAGCGGACTAAGCTGTACTCATGTCACCTGGGAACTGATAACTGACGATAGGTATAATACCAACTAGTCAGTTCCCGACGAGTCCTGTCCAGTGTACCCGTAACCTAACGGGCACCCGCATACTATCTCAAGTACGACGTACTGACGGCTGTGGGACGGACCGTCTCCCACACTGGGATGAGAAGCGCATGCGCTGGTCTACTCCGGAGTATCGATGCCCTGTCTCGATAGTCCTGCGACCAGGGACCTGCATAAGGATGTGCTTCTAGATTACCCAGCCCCACTAGTGTGACGGCCATCACATCGCTGGTAATCAAGCAAAGATCCTAAGGGCTCCACTAATGTGTATAAGCAATATACAAAGATAAACACATGTACACATTGAACTAGAAATAAACCAAGTAGCATACTACTATTTTGAGCTAGATTGTATATACAAGGTGAATATCCCAAGCTTCTATCAAGTAATATACATACTAGTATGATACAGTAATGGCCTCTAGGGCATATACACTAACAATCTCCCACTTGCACTAAGGCCATGTACTGGCGTATCGAAGACCTATCATCTCGATCAGCCGCTCGAACTGAGTCTGGGGTAGGGCCTTGGTGAATGGATCTGCAGTGTTGTCTTCTGAAGCGACTCTCCGAACCTCGATCTCCTGGCGATCCACGATCTCCCTGATCAGGTGATACCGCCTCAAGATGTGCCTGGATCTCTGATGGGACCTGGGTTCCTTCGCTAAAGCTATAGCCCCGTTGTTGTCGCAATACAGAGGTATTGGATCAACAATGGACGGAACCACCTGATGTTCTTTCAAGAACTTCCTTATCCAGACAGCTTCTTTTGCGGCATCAGATGCAGCGATGTATTCCGCTTCCATCATCGAGTCTGCAACGGTTTCTTGTTTGGAGCTCTTCCAACACACCGCCCCTCCATTGAGGGTGAAGACAAAACCCGACATGGACTTGGAATCATCCTTGTCACTCTGGAAGCTGGAGTCAGCAAAGGCCTCGATCTGGAGGTCTTTTCCGCCATACACCAAGAACATCTCCTTAGTCCTTCTCAGGTACTTGAGAATGTTCTTTACCGCTATCCAGTGTTTCTCCCCAGGGTTAGACTGATACCGGCTTACCACACTCAGTGCATAAGCTACATCCAGTCTGGTACACAACATCGCATACATTATAGAGCCTACCGCAGAAGCGTAGGGTATAATAGACATGCGATCCCTCTCCAAATCAGTCTTGGGAGACATCTCTTTAGAGAGGGTGATCCCGTGACAAGCCGGTAGGTTACCGCGCTTGGAATCTTCCATACTGAATCTCTTCAGTATGGTGTCGATGTACTTGGACTGTGAAAGTCCTAATATCCTCTTGGATCTGTCACGGTAGATCCGGATACCCAGAATGTATGAGGCATCACCCAGGTCTTTCATGGAGAACCTGTGTGACAAGAACCCCTTGACAGATTGTAGCATAGGAATGTCATTTCCTATTAAGAGAATGTCATCCACGTATAAAACGAGGAATACTGCAGTTCTCGCTACAAATCTACTATAGATGCATGGTTCATCTGGATTTTTGATAAAGCCAAATTCTTTGACTGTCTCATCAAAGCAGATGTTCCAACTCCGCGATGCCTGCTTTAGTCCATAGATGGACTTAAGCAACTTGCACACCTTTCCGCTGCTCCCACTCTGAATGAAACCCTCTGGCTGGTCCATATAGACACACTCCTCTAAATTTCCATTTAGAAAAGCTGTCTTTACGTCCATTTGCCAAATCTCATAATCGTGGAAGGCAGCAATGGCAAGAAGGATCCGAATGGATTTCAGCATGGCTACTGGAGAAAAGGTTTCGTCATAGTCCAAGCCAGGTCTTTGACGAAAACCCTTTGCTACCAGCCTAGCTTTATAGGTCTCAATCTGTCCATCTACACCAATCTTCCTTTTGAAGATCCACTTGCATCCTACGGGTTTTACCCCGTCTGGAGCAATGTCCAACGTCCAAACCTTGTTGGTGTACATGGACTCCATTTCGGTCCGCATTGCATCCAGCCATTTCACTGAGACAACGCTCTGAACGGCCTGCTGGAAGCTAGTAGGCTCATCATAGTCTATGATGCAATCCTCTCTATCCCCGTCTACGAGAAAACCGCAGTATCTCTCGGGCGGATGAGTCTGCCTACTACTCCTGCGGAGCGGCGTAGGAATGTCCTGTTCTGTTGAACCCTCTGGTTCCACCAAACTTTCAGTAACAGTCTGTGGTTCTGGAACTTCTTCCAGTTCTATTATGCTCCCACTTATCTGGGTTTCCAAAAACTCAGTTTCCAAGAAGCGGGCATGCTGAGAAACAAAAACCTTTTGTTCCTCAGCGGAATAGAAAAGATACCCCCTGGAGTTCCTTGGGTATCCCACAAACTTACACTGTACTGAACGTGCCTCAAGCTTGTCCGCATGCTGCTTTTTTACAAAAGCTGGACATCCCCAGATCTTCAGATATTGAAGATAGGGTTTCTTCCCACTCCACATTTCATATGGTGTGGAAGGCACAGTCTTAGTCGGAACTCGGTTCAAAAGGTACGCAGCTGATTCTAGCGCATACCCCCAGAATGATCGCGGTAACTCAGCGTTACCCATCATGGACCGCACCATATCCAATAGGGTGCGGTTCCGTCTATCCGATACACCGTTATGTTGCGGGGTGTAAGGAGGAGTAAGCTGAGAGAGAATTCCGTTCTCTTTTAAATAGTCCAGGAACTCGGCACTTAAGTATTCTCCACCTCGATCCGATCTTAGAATCTTAATACTTTTGCCGGTCTGTTTCTCTACTTCATTCTTATACTCCTGGAATTTTCCAAAGGCTTCGGACTTATGTTTCATTAAGAAGACATAACCGTACCTTGAGAAGTCATCCGTAAAAGTTATGAAGTAAGAATGTCCGCTTCGGGCATGTGTAGACATTGGACCGCACACGTCACTGTGTACGAGTCCCAAGAGCTCGCTCGCTCTTACTCCATGTCCAGTAAACGGAGTCTTTGTCATCTTTCCTTTGAGACAGGATTGACAAGTGGCATACGACTGATATTCGAACGCATTCAAATACCCTTCTGTATGTAACTTCATCAACCTTCTCTCATTGATGTGACCCAATCTACAATGCCATAAGAAAGTCTGATTTATTTCTGGAGACTTTCTTTTGTGTGTATTCTGGACATTAAAAATCTGTGGTTGGTTCAATACGTATATACCATTACTCAATGTACCTGACCCAATCAGAACTTGATTAAGGTGAATGTTTACAACATTACTTACAAACGCAAATTCATAACCTTCTTTAGAAACTAAAGATACAGAAATGATATTACAAGTTGCGTTGGGTACAAAAAAGCAATTACGCAAAACCAAAAGATGTCCATCTGACATTCCTAGGTGATAGTCCCCCACGGCTTTAGCATCCATGCTAGCTCCGTTCGCAACTCTGAGGGTCATGTCACCTTCCTTCAAAACCCTACGTTTTCTAAACGCCTGCAAAGAATTACAGATATGAGATCCTGATCCGGTATCCAATACCCAGGAAGTAGAGTTTATTGAAAGACAGTTTTCAATAACATACACACCTGAAGCTGAAGCTGCAACCTGCTTCAATTCCTGTGTTCTGGCCTTCCAGGCCCTACAATCATTCTTCCAATGTCCTTTCTTATGACAATAGAAGAATTCTTCCTTATCCACAAGCTTCCCTGCTATCTTTGTTGCTTTACCTTTTCCCTTCGTATCCACTTTACTTACACCGCCCCTTGGTTTGGCGGGGGCCTTCTTCTTCTTTCCCTTGGCTTTCCCCTTGGACCTAGAAGAAGATGATCCTCCTACAAACAAAGTGGATGTATCCCTACCATTCTGTAGGGTGCCCTCTGCGCTCCTCAGCATGTTGAGAAGCTCTGAAAGTTCAACCTCTTTTTCTTGTAGGTTGAAGTTCAGTATAAACTGGGCGTAAGTGGAAGGAAGGGACTGGAGAACTATATCCGTATATATCTCACTCTCCAATGTGATCCCTAGGTCAGCGAGCTCCTCAATGAAGCCGATCATCTTTAGCACGTGCTCGGCTACTGATGATCCGGCGGCCATTCTTGTCGAGAATAACTTTTTCGACGCTTCGTATCTTGCGATACGAGATTGCTCTCCATACAGTTCTTTTGTATGGAGCAATATGGATTCCATGTCCATATTCTCATGCCTCCTCTGATGTTCGTTGTCCATCGAGGCAAGCAGGAGGCACTTGGCCTTCGCGCTATCAATCTCCCAAGTCTTGCGGATTTCCTTATCCGCGACGCTGGAAGTTGGACCAGGGACAGGGGGAGCTTTGGTGGTATGAAGATACCCCAGCTTGTCATAAGTGATTGCTATCTTGACATTCCTGAGCCAATCTTTGTAGTTTGGCCCTGTCAGTTTGTTTTTATCTAGGAGTAACTTAAGTCCAGTCATGTTGATTGGTCGCTGCAATTTGGAGAGAAGAGGAAAACACTCAGCATGATGCTCTTGCAAGTTTAGAGTGGTTTTTAGTTTGTCTAAACAGGATGGCTCCCACTGTTTCTCGAATCCCTCCTCAAACCATAAAGGAAGAATTAGTCAGGATCAATCTCACCGTACAATACTTGCTTAACCGTTCGGCCAGGCTGGTGTCGGTACTTCGAGGAAGGTTTTCCAACGCTTTCGCGAAGTTCCTTAATTAGAGAACCTCTTTTCCCTGGGGGCGTAGCCCCGCTAACACCTTTCTAGGCACCTACTAGGTTTATAGCATTGATCGTTAAGAGAGAAATTTCCCGAGGAGTAGCATATACTCACAGTAGGATCGGGATCCAAATATCATCGCGTGACGAAACTGAAGGAATCCTACCAGAATCATCACACTCCAAATGGTATGCAAATCTAGCAAGTTTCAGTACTTATGAAACTCCCGATGTGGATTTTTGCCCCATGCTCTTATGACCTTGGCGTGAGGTCAAAATGTCATAAGTCACATGTCAAGTTCGTCCCATCATTATCCAGGTTAATTTGAATCCACCCGTACATACCCTTGACGTAGGCCAAAATAGCAGTACGACTGTCTCAAACCAACGCATTCTATCTATGCAACAGATAAATATCCGGCAGCTACCAATCACTATGCCTTGGCGTGAGGTCAAAATACATAGCTTGAATACTACCGAATATTTAACTGAAATGATGGAGGGCTACGGATGGTTTTGGCAAAACCGTGAACGTAGTGAACTTGATTTAGTCGATGGAACGAGATAGCTTTTAAATGGAGTGGCTCAAACTCCGTATTTTAAAAGTTTGTTTTGAAAAGAACCGAGTGGTTTTTCGAAAGTGTTCCAACGACTTTAACTTGGTTTATTATCTTGCATTAGTTCTTTTAATGCGTGATATTCTTGCATTAGTTCTTTTAATGCGTCCCATCATTTAATCCTACCATTGCAGAAAACAACCAAAATATGACGTACGCTTATGCCATTCGCATTCGCCACTGGGCCCCGTCATTACCCGTTAGGTTACTTAACTAACGACAGAGCGGGGGCTGGGCTAGCGCGTCTGTAAAACATAAGCAACGCCTAAATAGAAAGCAATGATAGACATTTCAGATCACAGATAAATACATTGGATATACT
The DNA here is from genome assembly GCA_030015575.1 of Agapanthus africanus. Taxonomy (NCBI): domain Eukaryota; kingdom Viridiplantae; phylum Streptophyta; class Magnoliopsida; order Asparagales; family Amaryllidaceae; genus Agapanthus; species Agapanthus africanus. The sequence goes on along the minus strand of JASDDO010000012.1, from coordinate 288,661,429 downwards.
AGGAATCTGTAATTTGTACGAGCCTCTAACAAAAACAGATTACACGGTCACGGTGAATAGCCAATACCCCACCCAAGACCCCTACGGGTGCGGCAAACTACCCGCCAAGTACCCGAAGCGTAGCAACCTCCCTCATCTCCATGAGTAGGCCACTCGACACTTCGGTATACCCGGTAGTTTGTGCACCCCTCCATGGGTCTATCCTAGGAGCAAAAACAGTAAAAAGAAATTATACAATGACGGCTACAACCCCGACCCGGTTGTGCGGCCAAACAAATAATAATTACATCAATTTACAAATTTACAATGAATGAAAGAAAAACAAAAGCTCATCTCACATCCACCCCGGCTATTCACCCGCGACAATCCAACATATTTATATACACATTCCATCACATTACAGATCATGTATAACCCCGACTAATCGACTTATAGCGATTAGCCGATGTTCAATACATGCAAACATCACAGATATAACCATCATAGTCAAAGTGCAATGAAGTTCGGAAAAAAAATACGGAATTATAGGACCCCAAAAGTGAATTTCAGTTCTGGAAAATCTGGGCACATATAATATATTTTAAAAATCCTAAAACCAACACACAAACACACTGCACGAAAAACGAAGCAGAGAAGACGACAAATCGCGGCGGTTCCGCGGCACATGCCTACCTCGTGCCGCGGAAGGGCGGCGCTTTGAGCGTAACAGTGGATCGTTTTTTATGGGTGCACTCACAAAACTCTGAGACGATTTTAAAAGTATAAAGTTTTTCATTTTGAGCCAAAAAAATTTCAACAGAAACTCAGGTTTTGTAATTTTCCGGTTTTGTGATTTTTCGTTTCCGAACTTCATTACACTTCACTACCAAGCTAGTTTAAGTTTAGTTAGGCTCTGATACCGGTGTAAGTCCATATTGCGACCCCCGGTGCTTACGGGGAGGCGGAAACGGTATAAAAAACAAATTTTAATCGCAAGAGGCAACATGGACTAAACAAGGTCGGGATCGTGTCTAAACTAAACTAGCAAACATGCTAAAAGGATTTAGCTACTCGGATGAAGATGGTTATACCTAGCTTGTCTTGACCTCCTTCTCTTCAAGCTCCGGTGGTGGTCCGATGGCTCCTTCTCGTCGTCTCCGTACGCCGAAGATAGATCCACTTGAAAGCTCCAACCTTTAGCTCCTTCTTCGTTCTTTGAAGAAACTAGTTCACTTGGTTTGCTAAACCTAGTGAACTAGAATGAGTAGAGTAGAAATAGAATGGGATTTTATCTATGGTTCTTGATTCTCAACACATGAGAGATATGAACCATAGAGTCAAGAGAGGGAGCAAGAGGATGAGAGTGAGAGCAAAGTGAAGAGCTCAAGAACAAGAGAGAGAATGAGCAAGAAAGAATGAGCAACTCTTTTGTCTCTCACCCTCTCATAATCCAAAGCAATGATAACTAATCATATCAAAAAAGTCTTATGTGCGATGGTTGAAGCAACCATAACCTTATCATGTCATGCACTCATTTTACTCAAATGAACAAGCAAGTAAAAGTCTTTGGCATGAAATGATAACCATGGTTATCATGATGGTCAACTAGTCAAGCCTAGTCAACCGGTCAACAAAGTCAACAAGTCAACAAAGTCAACAAAAGTCAACAACCAAGCCACCATAATACTTAATTAATATAATAGTTAATCACATATCATATTCTCATTAGGGTTGAGCAAAAGGTCAAAAAGTCAACGGTCAACTGTCAACAACCCTAATGAGAATCCGCTGTCTGTGCCTCCCTGTCAACTGTGCATACACACCCGCATCCGCGTTCCGAGGAACACGAATGCAAACTGGATAAATCCAATCCCATAAGGTACACTAGGATCTGGCTTAAACCAAAGCCCGCTAGTGTAAAATGTCCGGACACTGTACGTGCACAAGTGCACGGATGTGACCGAACCCTGTCGCAAAACCATGCGACCTGTCGCAATACCATGCGACCTGTCGCAATACCATGCGACCTCTACTCTTTTGCTTAAAGGCGAAAAGCTTTCTGTGTGGGACTCTAAAGACTCGACACTACGCTGGCAGTGGGTTTAACCACAGACCGCAAGCGGCACTAGCTGTGCGTAACGGTCCCCAGGTAATGCCGACAAGAAGACCGACGAGGCGAAACCCATCTGAACTCCTACTGAGCCTGAGTGTGACATTCTCCGTACAGTCCGGTCTGTTCGTCTAATACATCGCATGGCGGGCCTAGGGGGCGGTAAACGTCAGTCCCCCAATAGCGGTACAAGTCGTGCCGGAGCGAAGCCCAAAACACCCTGAGATAACACTGGAAACCTACCAGTATATCTCGTTTGCCCTGGCCAGGGACTACTCGTGTAATGGCTCTCCTAGACACAGCGCGATGTCAACCCCCAATTCCGGGAGAGACGAATCCTGTCTAACCATCACTGCCTCCAAGTGCTTCGGGACTGCACCCAACCACCACCTGTTTGCACGACTCCTTTGAGCCGCGGTAGGGTAGTGATCAAAGTACAGTGGGAACACACCCGAGGCGAAGTGACAGTGTCAAGTCAGCGGACTAAGCTGTACTCATGTCACCTGGGAACTGATAACTGACGATAGGTATAATACCAACTAGTCAGTTCCCGACGAGTCCTGTCCAGTGTACCCGTAACCTAACGGGCACCCGCATACTATCTCAAGTACGACGTACTGACGGCTGTGGGACGGACCGTCTCCCACACTGGGATGAGAAGCGCATGCGCTGGTCTACTCCGGAGTATCGATGCCCTGTCTCGATAGTCCTGCGACCAGGGACCTGCATAAGGATGTGCTTCTAGATTACCCAGCCCCACTAGTGTGACGGCCATCACATCGCTGGTAATCAAGCAAAGATCCTAAGGGCTCCATTAATGTGTATAAGCAATATACAAAGATAAACACATGTACACATTGAAGTAGAAATAAACCAAGTAGCATACTACTATTTTGAGCTAGATTGTATATACAAGGTGAATATCCCAAGCTTCCATCAAGTAATATACATACTAGTATGATACAGTAATGGCCTCTAGGGCATATACACTAACAGTTAGAATGTTACTTGAGATCTGGTACTTGGGATATAGGAGATTCATTTGAGATTGGATATTGGATATATATACGGGACTCACTTGATTTTGTACATTCGGGATATAGGAGATCTATTCGATATTGTACATTGAGGAGATGTGAGACTTATATGATATGAGAGCCCAACTTGGGGGCTGATTTGAGGAATTTGGTTTTGAACTTTTCTTGATGGATTGTGATCTTACCACGAGGTCAGGATTCCGTGGAAATGACATACTTCTTTCCATACTCCACATTTATTGTTTATGCACTGCTTCATGTATTAGTAGTACCTGTTAGTGTACCTTTCATGATTGTTGCATATTTATATCCTCATATCATTATTGCATAATTATTGCATACTGTTGTCGTATCTTTACTGTTAAATATATTGGTTGTACCTGCTACTGTACTTTCCATTATTCTGCATTCATATGACCTGTTATAGCGGTTAATTGCATATCTTAGATTCACGCTATACGTGCATACTTGTGATTACATGCATATGTTATTTACTATTCACGAGTTGGCAACTCACCCCCGTTGTGCCACAGGTGTTGCAGGTGTTTCCCAGAGTAGTCGAGACAGGCTATTCATCTATCATCTTTTGCTACAGATACCGCATCGGCTCACAGCGTGCCGTTTTTCTTTGGTGGGTTTAGGGTGGTTATCTGTATTTTGTATTGTATACTCGTTGTATTTTGTACTCTCCATCTACTGTTACTTGATGACTTAGAGACTTGGTGAGGACGATATTGTATATTATTGTGGATTTGTTGTCTTTTATACAGTTTCCTTTTTATTGTCTCTTATTTCTTCGCTTTGGCGTCGTATATTTGTGGTGGTGGTTGTTTTCCGCCTTTGTGCGTGTATTTGCTCCCGTTTGGGGATGCTTTACTTTATATTTATGTTATACCCATTTTTGGGGCTAGCTTTTACAAGGGAGGTGCTGGCAAATTTTTAAAGGAAACAAAGTTGGAATTTTAATGAATTTGGGTTGTGATTTCATATGTTTCAAAACTCCTATTAGCTTTTTCTTGTCTTTTTAATGGTTTAAATTTCTGGGTTTTGGCTTTCTTTTACTGCGTTACGTCTGTAGGCGTTGCGTAGTATTAGGGCCGTCACGTGCCAATTTTGGGTCGTGACACCCTTATGCGCGTGCCTAGCAACCCTACAACTCTGTCATCCATGTCACCTTTGAAGCCTGGAATGATAATCGTCTTCCGAAGGTGGCTGCCGTCATCAAATCCGTAGAACAAGCACTTATGTTCTAAAATTGCTTTCTTATGTTTCTTCAGGATTGGATTAATATAAACTTATCGCATCAAGTGCAAAAACAACATCTACTGTGGTACTTGATATCTCATGATTGACTCAATTGCCTAAGCAAGTAATCTGCCAATCATGTACATCCCTCTATCCTTTAGTCTGTAAGACACCTTTAGAGAGGGTGACTCCATCACCCGCAGGTACACCACCAAGCCAGGAGTCATCTATTCTAAAATACCATTAGAATACTGTCAAAATACCCATATTGGGAAACTACCCAAATCTAGATCTAAAACCATAGATCTAGTAACCAAAAAGTTTGATATTATATCCATATCCTTTGTGGAGAAACAACTGTGTGACGACCAAAGCACAACCGATCGTAGTATAGGAATTTTACTTCCTACTCTGTGTATGTCATCCAAATACCAGGACATCACACCCTACTATCTTCTTAACAGATCCATCCCCTATTTTGATGAAGTCAAAGCCATGACTGTTACATCAAAATTAGATGATCTTATCTCCGCTATATCTGCTCAAGCCTATAGACATAAGCTACTTGGCCACTATGCTTCCGTTGCTCCCACTGACTATGACAATCCTCTGGCAGAATAATATATACGTCCACTTCTAAATCTAGTTTAGAACGATGCTATACATATCCTCCTGCCGGGTCTCATAGTTTGGAACAACAGTATTGTCAAGTCTGGGTAAACAAGAACCTCCCTGTCACCATCCTTGAGGCTACCGGAGTACCTCTCGGGTGTCTGAGGTTACCCACCATATTTGCGGAGTGGCTATTGGAATGTCAAACCTGATTGAATATATAGGTCCTATTAAATTTTCCGTAATCGTTTGCGGTTCTGGAATCACTTCCAGTTCTACCAAACTTCCACTACTGTTTTCTGAAAAAAATACATTTTACTAAAACTGTGGCGAGTCAAGAACAATATCACTATTGATCTTCCAGTTGGTAGAAAGTCAATCCTCGTCAAAGCCTGGGTCAACCCACAAACTTCCATTACAGAAACATGCCTTGAGTTATCCAATGTCTGGTTTTAAGCATAAGCCGGACAACTCCCCGTATCTTAACATCGTTAAGATATGAACCATTCTATATACAATATAGAAATAGAGGCACTAATTTAATTGGAACCAGATTCAAACCATGCAACTGTCTCCAGTGCATATCAACTTAATAGATATAGGCTAATCAGCATTACTCAACTTAGGAATACATCCAATTATGAGTAACCCGAAAGAGAAACAAGTTTCTCAAAATCATTACTTGAATACCAATCACAAGAATCTACATATTCGATTTCTTTGAAGAATCCCGATACTTGCGATACCTGGTTCTCTACTTTATTCTTATACCCACAACTTCTCAAAACTTAGACATTGTATTTCTACGAAACACTTGTCTAAAAACTAGAGAAGTCACAAGTAAACAGAACATAGTACGAGGACCTACCCCTTTGTCCTTACGGACACTGGACAACATACAATACTCTGTATAAGTCCGCTGAGTTGAACAACTCAAAACCTGTGCATCGTAGGTTGAAAACTGTACCCAGACGATTTCCTCAAATATCACCAATTACAACGAATTCCGATATAATGAGGATGATCACCTAATTCCCAATGACTTACTCCCACTCATCATCTGTAAAACTGTACAGACATGAGAATGAAACCTGGTAAATACATACCCTGGAGTAAGTATGTAATCGGGAAATCATTTTTCTTTTAACAATGCACTGAAAGATGAAAATGTTTCGTAGGGGTATCTTGGTATTCCTAGTAATACCTCTTCCATAATCCAATTCATGACTTTAACCGTATATATCTTTGCCATCTCTCCAAATCCCTTTATTTGTCTTTAGTCGTTACCTTCTGTACACCATCGTTAGGCTAAATGGTTTTCTTCCTTCCCTACCGTTCGGCATCAGCCTATGGTTTGGAAGAAGACTATCCAGTAAGCATAATAGGTGTACCCTCCTAAACCAAGGAGTACTCGCAACTTGAGAGAAGGTGATGGTAAAAGACAACTGAATAATACCTTATTCTATTTCTCCCGAACTGGGGAAAAAAAAAAGGTGAAATAGGAGTGGCGATGAAGTACGCGGTTTGGTCATGAATGATAACAGTCGCAATTTACTTTGCCATCTTTCTAATCCCTTTATTTTGTCTTTAGTTATTACCTTCTGTACACCCTACTTAGGCTAATTGGTTTTCATCATTCCCTACCTTTCGGCACCTGCTTATGGTTTGGAATAAGACTATCCAATAAGCGTAATAGGTGTACTCTCCTAGACTATGGAGCCCTCGCAACCTGAGAGAAGATGATAATAAAAGACAACTGAATAAACCAATTCTATTTCTCCTAAACCTGGATCCATCCTCGAAGAAGTCCCTTCGAGTTCGTATATAACCATACGATGGATCTATCCAATGGAAGTGGATGTGCGTAGTTGTAAGTCGATGTACAACACCCCACGACTTGCGGGGAGGTGGAATAATGAAAAACGATCTTGTTTTAGGCGTAAACATCAACTAACCGAGAATCTTTGCTAAACGATAACTAACAAGAATCATAGAAGTTAACAACTACTATGAAAAGTGATTATACCTGATGAACCGTGTCCTTCGTCTTTTCGTTCTCCACGTCCTCTCCGGCCTTCTCTATGTAGTAGATGATCCACGCGAGAGCTTTAGTACAAGCTTCACCTCTAACTTGAGGTAACTAGGTTTCTTAAATCGCTAATCTAAGTAACCTAGGTGATATAGAGAAAGGTTATGGATTAAGTAGTCCAATCTAATCCTTGGTCTCAACACATAAGAGGGGAGGATTAGGGTTTGAAGAGAGAGAGCTTGAGGAGAGAGAATGTGAGCAAGAGAATGGAATGAGATAATGATCTATCATAATATATATGAAGCATTATTATTTATCCATAAAAGAAAATAAAGGATTTAACAACCATGCTTCATAAATACAAATGGGTGATTCATCTCCATGAGTCATTAAGCATTTATGATGCATTAATGACATGGATGAATCACACAAATGACTCACTAATCTCATTTAATGCATATGCCACCTTAACCCCCAAGTCACCAACCTTCTAGAAGCTTCTCGCGTAATTACGAGAACGCCCCTCCTATCCGTGAAAACACGGAAAAACTTTAGACTGTATAAATCCAATAACCGGATACTAGAAACTGGCTTAAACCAAAGCCGGCTAGTAAAAACTGTCCGGATGTCGTACGTGCGTAAACACACGTATGCGTCCGAACCCTTGTCGTAAAACCATACGACCTCTATATCGTTTCGCCTGCAGTAGGGAAACTCTCTGTGTGCGACTCTAAAGACTCGACTACTACGCTTGCAGTGGGTTTAACCACAGACCGCAAGCGGCACTAGCTGTACGTAACGGTCCCCAGGTAGATGTCGATAAGAAGGCCGATGAGGAAACCCATCCGATCTCCTACTGAGTCTGATGTGACAATCTCCGTACAGTCAGGTCTGTTCGTCTAAGACTATCGCATATCGGGCCTAGGGGGGCGGCAAGCGTCAGTCCCCTAATAGCGGTATAAGTCTTGTCGGAGTGAAGCCCAATACACCCTGAGAAACTACTGGAACCTACCAGCAAATCTCGCTTGCCCTGGCCAGGGACTTTGCGTAATGGCTCTCTGACAAAGCGCGATATCAACTCCCAATACCGGGAGAGACGAATCTTGTCTAACTGCCACTACCTCCAAGTGCTCGGGACTGCACCCAACTGCTACCTGTTTGCACGACTCCTTTGAGCCGTGGTAGGGTAGCAATCTAAGAACAGTGGGACACACTCGAGGCGAAGTAGCAGTGTAAAGTCTGCGGACTATGCTGTACTCATGTCACCTGGGAACTGTTAACTGACGACTGGTATAATACCAACCAACAGTTCCCCGTGAGTCCTGTCCGGTGTACCCGTAACCTAACGAGCACCTGCATAATATCTCCAGTACGACGTACTGACGGCTGTGGGACAGACCATCTCCCCAACTGGGATGAGAAGCGTACACACTAGTCTACTCCGGAGTATCGATGCCCTGTCTCGATAATCCTAAGACTAGGGACCTGAATAAGGATGAGCTTGTAGACTACCCAGCCCCCACTAGTGTGACAGACATCACAACGCTGGTAGTCAAGCAAGATCCTAAGAGCTTTATCAATACGTATACTCACATATTAAGATAGAAAAACCAAGTAGCATACTACCATGTTTAGCAAGACTGTTATATACATGTGAATATCCCAAGCTTCCATTAAGTAATATACAAACTACTATGATACAATAATGGCCCCTAGGGCATATTCACTAACAATCTTCCACTTGCACTAGGGCCATGTACTGGCATATCGAAGACCGATGATCTCGAGTAACCTCTCGAACTGAATCTGAGGTAGGGCCTTCGTGAATGGATCAGCAATGTTCTCTTCAGTAGCAACTCTCCGAACCTCGATCTCCCGACGTTCAATGATCTCCCTGATCAGGTGATACCGCCTTAAGATGTGTCTGGACTTCTGATGGGACCTTGGTTCCTTCGCTAAAGCTATAGCTCCGTTGTAGTCGCAATACAGAGGTATTGGATCAACAATGGTAGGAACCATCTAATGTTCTGTTAAGAACTTCTTCATCCAGACCGCTTCTTTTGTGGCATCACAAGCAGCAATATACTCCGCTTCCATCGTCGAGTCAGCAACGGTGTCCTGCTTGGAACTCTTCCAGCACACCGCCCCTCCATTGAGGGTAAAGACATAACCTGACATGGACTTGGAATCGTCCTTATCACTCTGGAAGCCGGAATCAGCATAGGCCTCCATCTTGAGGTCTTTTCCGCCGTAAACCAAAAACATCTCCTTAGTCCACCTCAGGTACTTGAGAATGTTCTTTACTGCTATCCACTGCTTCTCCCCTGGGTCTGACTGATACCGGCTTACCACACTCAGTGCGTAAGCTATATCTAGTCTGGTGCACAACATCGCATACATTATAGAGCCTACCGCAGAAGCGTAGGGTATAATAGACATGCGTTCCCTTTCCAAATCAGTCTTGGGAGATATCTCTTTGGATAGGGTGATTCCGTGACAAGCCGGTAGATTACCGCGCTTTGAATCTTCCATACTGAATCTTTTCAGTACAGTGTCGATATACCTGGACTGCGAAAGTCCCAACATCCTTTTGGATCTATCACGATAGATCCGGATCCCCAGAATGTAAGAGGCATCACCCAGGTCTTTCATGGAGAACCTGTGTGACAAGAATCCTTTGACAGATTGCAGCATAGGAATGTCATTTCCTATCAATAGAATGCCATCCACGTACAAGACGTGGAATGCGACAGTTCGTGCTACAACTTTACTATATATGCATGGTTCATCTGGATTTTTGATAAAGTCATATTCTTTGACTGTTTCATCAAAACAGATGTTCCAACTCCGCAATGCCTGCTTTAGTCCATAAATGGACTTAAGCAACTTGCATACTTTCCCGCTGCTCCCACTCTGATTGAAACCCTCTGGCTGATCCATATAAACGCACTCTTCTAAATTTCCATTCAGAAAAGCCGTCTTTACGTCTATCTGCCAGATTTCATAATCATGGAAGGCAGCAATAGCAAGAAGGACCCGAATGGAATTGAGCATAGGCACTGGAGAAAAAGTTTCGTCATAGTCCAAACCAGATCTTTGACGAAAACCCTTTGCAACAAGTCTAGCCTTATAGGTTTCCACCTGTCCATCTACACCAATCATTTTCTTGAAGATCCATTTGCATCTTATGGGTTTTACCCCATCTATAGCAAAGTCCAAAGTCCCTACTTTGTTGGTGTACATGGACTCCATTTCGGTCCGCATTGCATCTAGCCATCGTACCGAGTCGCCGCTCTGGATGGCCTGCTGGAATCTAGTAGGTTCATCATCATTTATGATGCAATCCTCTCTATCCCCATCTATGAGAAAACCTGTAAGTGCACGGCGGCGCCCCGGCCGTCAATCCGACTGCCAAATGCGGAAGCGGTGATAAACTTAAATTTTTGCGAACTTAGCAAACTGGCACCACCGCGCACTAAACACCCGGATCGAACCATTAACTAGTCTAAGCTAACAACAAGATGGGTTAGAGATATACCGAATGATCCGAGTCCTCCGGTCTTCTCGTCGTCGTCCCGATCTCCTGCGGAAACTCCGGTCGTCGCCTCCTCGCCGAAAGGGCACCACATCGCCTGCATCTTTTACGGGCTCCCACCTCAATACCGAGGCAACTCGGGCGCGAAGTAGGCTAGCCGACGCGTCCAAGATTTACTGTAGGATGTATAGTGTAGAGGCTATGTCTCATTTGGGTTTGTTGCCATTTGAAGATGATGAAGGAAACAAGATAAGAAAAATGGTGCTTGCACTTTTCTTAACATGATAAGAGATCAAAATGCTACCCTCTCAAAATGAAGCTCTCCTCTTTTCTTTCTCTCAAGTGGGTTCTTCCATATCAAAATGAGAATGGTGGAGGAAGGAATACTAAAACTACAACCTTAGAAGGAAGGTAATTGTAGTAAAAGCAAGGGGTGACCATAGCCAAACATCATGATAACAAATCTACATCAAACTCTAATCACCTCAAATCAACAAAAAGCAAGAGATGATGATGGATGAGAATGGTATCAAAAGATGCTTTCATAATAAATACATTTGCAAGAAAATCCTCCACAAAGTGTTATTTGCAAACTTGCAAATAACCCCCTCCATCGGAAAAGTCCGGCCGGGAAAGAACAAAGGAAAACCGGCCGGAACGGAATGCAAACTGGCAACACCAGAAAACTGGTCCCGTAATAAATTACAGGAAAACCCCGATACTGTGCATACACACCCGCATCTGTATTCCGTCCGGATACAAATGCAAAGAGACAAAACTACACTATCAAATACTAGGATCCGGCTTAAGCCAAAGCCGGCTAGTAAAAACCGTCCGATCACGATCCGTGCAATACCGCACGTATCTGATCGAACCCTGCCATATCTCCATACGGCCTCTGTAGCGTTTCGCCCTAAAGCTTGAGTAACTGAAAGTGTGGTGGACTCTAAAGACTCGTCAATACTATGGCTGTTGATTTAACCACTAGCACGTCAGAGATATAGGCCAATACGTGACGGGCCACCAGCTATTGACCAAAAGGGACGTCGATGAGCGAACTCATCCTGACACCCTACTGAGCCTGTCAGTGACAATATCCGTTTAGTCCGGTCCGTTCGTCTATGAGCATCGCATGGCAGGCCTAGGGGGTTGGTAAAAGTCAGACCCCCAAAAGCGGTACAAGTCGTGTCGGAGTGTAGCCCAGAACACCCTGAGATACTACTGGAATACCTACCAGTAAATCTCCTGCCTTGGCCAAGGACTTCGTGTAATGGCTCACCTAGACACAGCACGACCTCACCCCCAATACCGGGAGAGACGAACCCCTGAAGATCCGCTCACTGCCTCCATGTGGCTCGGGACTGTACCCAACTAAAACCTGTTTGCACGACTCCTTTGAGCCGTGGTAGGGTAGTAATCAAAGCACAGTGGGAACTCACACGAGACAAATGACGATCCCCAGGTCGATGAACTAACCTGTACACATGTCACCAGGGAACTGCTATCTGACGTCAGGTATAAGACCAACTAGCATGTTCCCGGCGAGTCCTGTCCGGTGTACTCATAACCCAATGAGCACCTATATACATCTTAGGTGAACCAACTGACACCAGTGGCTTGTGAGACCGGCCACCGCCCCTCGTCGGGGTCTCGACTGTATACACTAGTCTACTCTGGAGTATCGATGACCTGTCTCGAAACTCCCACGACTAGGGACCTTTTAAGGATGTGCTTATAGACTACCAGCTCCCACGTATATGATCGCCCTCATACTGCCGGTAGTCAAGCAAGAATCCTAGGGGCTCTATCAACGTGCAATAGTGACCTGTCCTGTCACCTAAAGCAGTACACGATGATAAAGGTAAACCAGATAGCATACTATCATCTCGAGTAAGAGTGTCCTACCGGGATAGGTCCTCCCTCAATCATTGCAATCACGCGCCTGTGATCCAATAATTGACTCTGAGGGCACTATCTCCAACAATCTCCCACTTGCACTCAAGGCTAATTATTGCGATGTCTCATACTCACAGCCTGTGTGATACCGAACACCCAACTCCCCTACTAGTCAGTCTCACAAAATCCGTTTGCGGAACTATTGCGTTCGAGGAATAGCCTCAGTGAGTGGTTCCGCCTTGATGTTTCTTTCTATGTCTCTCTATATCTCAAGTTCGCGGAGAAAGCCATCTCCCGAAATGAGCAATACCTATCTTAGAATGTCTGGAAGTCTGATGGGACCTAGCTCATAAATGAACTCCAAATCCAAACTTCTTAGACTGTATCGTCAATTGAATTTAATCAGTATCCTGCGCCATGCCACCCTCAGTATTGCCTTGGACCACCTGTCCAAAAAACTGCCCCTCGTCAGAGGGAAAAACTATAACTCTGACAACCTCCTTGTCGTCCATGTCACCTTGGAAGCCTGTAATGATAACTGTCTCCCAAATGAGGTTGTCGTTATCATATCCCTAGAACATTCACTTATGTTCTATAACTGCTTCCTACTGTTCCTCCAGGATTGGATCAATATGAACTTATTGCACCCACTGCAAGAACAACATCTGGTGTGGTACTTGACATCTCATGATTGACTCAATATCCTAAGCAAGTGATATGCCAATCATGCACATCCCTCTCTACTTTAGTCTATAAGACACCATTAGAGAGGGTGACTCCATCACCTGCAGGTACACTACCATGCCAGGAGTCGCCCATTCTAAATACTCTTAGAATGCTGTCAAGGTACCCTGATTGGGAAGCCACCCAAATCTAGATCTGAAAACATAGATCTAGTAACCAGTATGTCTGATATAATGTCCAAGTCCCTTGTGGAGAAACCACTGTGTGACGACCAAAGTATAACCGATCGTAGTATAGGAATTTCTTTTCCTACTCTGTGTATGTCATCCAAATACCAGGATATCACACCCTACTACCTTCTCAACAGATCCATCCCCTATTCTGATGACATCAAACCCATGACTGTCACATCAGAAATAGATGATCTATCTCCGCTATATCTGCTTTAGTCTATAAATAGACATAAGCCTGATGTCCACCAATGCTTCCGCTGCTCCCACTGACTACGACAACCATCTGCCAGAGTCATATAGACGTGCACTTCTAAAACTAGTTTAGAACGACGCTATACTCATCCTCCTGCCGGGTCTCGCAGCCTGGAACAACAACAATGGCAAGTGTGGGTAAACAAGAACTTCCCTGTCACCGTCCTTGAGGCTACCGGAGTACCTCTCGGGTGCCTGAAGTTACCTACCTTATCTGCGGAGTGGCCAATGGAATGTCAAAACAGATTGAATCTTTAGGTTCCTTATCAAATCTTCACTAATCGTTTGCTGTTCTGGAATCACTTCCAGTTCTACCATACTCCCACTACTGTTTTTGAAAAAATCCATTTTTAATAAAACTGTGGCGAGTCTAGAACAATATTTCTATTGATCTGCCAGATGGTAGAAAGTCAACCCTCGTCATAGCCTGGGTCAACCCACAAACAGCCATTACAGAAACGTGCCTTGAGTTGTCCAGTGTCTGGTTTTAATCATAAGCTGGACAACTCCCCGTACCTTAACATCGTTAAGATATGAACTGTTCTATATCCAATATAGAACCAGAGGCACTGATTTAATTGAACCAGATTCAAATCATGCAGCTATCTCCAGTGCATGTCAACTAAATGGAAGGAGGCCGATCAGCTTTACTCAACTTAGGAATGCTTCCAATTATGAGTAACCTGAAAGAGAAGCAATTACTCTTTATTACTATCAACTGAATACTATACACAAGTATCTGCATCTTCGATCACTTTGAAAAATCCCGATACTTGCTACACCTGGTTCTCTACTCTATTCAAATACCTATAACTCCTCAAAACTTAGACCCTGTGTTTCTACGAAACACATGTCTAAGAACTAGAGAAGTTAAAAGTAAACAAAATATAGTATGAGGACCAACCCCTCTGTCCAAATGGACACTGGACAACATACAATACTCTGTATAAGTCCGCTGAGTCTAACAACTCTTTCACTGTGTGTCGTTGGTTGAAAACTGTACTTATGGTTAAGAAGAATTACACCGATGTTTAATGCTCCTTACCTAACCATCCACTGATATAGGTAAATGTCATCGACATAATATCAAAAGGTATATCTCACTCTACGAAAATAGACGTACAGATATATCAATTTGAAATTGGTGCACAACAGCGGATATTCAAAAACAAATATTTGCCGACCGGCAAACAACCCAAGTGGCTTCCTCAAATATCAACAATTCCAACGAATCCCGATATAATGAGGATGGTCACCTAATTCCCAATAACTTACTCCCACTCATCATCTGTAAAACCATACAGATGTGAGAATCATAGCTGATAAATACATACCCTGGAGCAAGTGTCTAATCGGGAAATCAGTTTTCTTTTAACAGTACACAGTAGAACAGAAACATTGAAATATTTCGATAGGGTATCCTGGTATTCCTAGTAATGCCTCTACCATTATCCAGATTCACAACTATAACCGTATAATTCTTTGCCACCTCTCCAAATCCCTTTATATGTCTTTAGTCATTACCTTCTGCACACCCCTTAGGCCAAATGGTTTTCTCCCTTCCCTACCGTTCGGCACCAGCCTATGGTTTGGAAGAAGACTATCCAATAAGCATAATGGGTGTACTGTCCTAGTCCTAGGAGCACTCGCAATGCGAGAGAAGGTGAAGATAAAAGACAGCCGAATAAACCTTATTCCTATTTCTCCTGGACCAGAATCCATCCCCGAACTGGAACAAGTTCCTTTCGAGTTCGTATATAACCATACGATGGAGTATCCAATAAACTGTGGATCTTCGTAGTGATACGGAGGGTCCTGGAGAAATACAAAGGTGATTTAGGATTGGCGAAGAAATACTTGGTTTGGTCGTGAATATCAGTCGCAATTTACTTTGCCCTCTTACTAATCCCTTGCTTTGTCTGAACTTAATACCTTCTGTACACCGTTTAGGCTAACTGGTTTTCTTCATTCCCTACCGGTCGACACCAGCCTGTGGTTTGGAAGAAGACTGTCCAATTTGCGTAATAGGTGTACTACTCCTAAACCAAGGAGTAGTCGCAACCTGAGAGAAGGTGAAAAGAAAAGACAACTGAATAGTCCAATCCGTTTTCTTCAGAACCGGAAACCATCCTCGAATTCCTTCGAGTTCGTATCTAACCATACGATGGTTTTGTCCAATGGAAGTGGACGTTCGTAGCAATACGGGGTGTCCTGGAGAAAAGAGTAAAAGTAGGAGTGGCAATGAGGTTAGCGACTCTGACAATCCAAAAGCCAGTGTTAAGTAGGTTCGGTCAACTTGGTCACTGAGTCATAGTCTAGGGTCGGGTCAATGGTCGCAGCCAAAGAGAGAGAGAAAAGAAACACTCGGCGTGCACTCTTACCTAGATTAGAATGGTTACCAATTTATCTAATCTGGAAACCTCCCACTGTACCTCAAATTCTCCTCCAAACCTGAAAGAAGAATTAGTCGGGGTCACCCGAGGAGTAAACCAACTCATCAGTGGGAATCGGGATCTAACTCTCATCGCATGATAACGTGACGGAATCCGCTCACGCTATCACACTCCAGAAGGTATGCGCATATCTGGCAAGTTTCAGTACTTTTGAAACTCCCAATGTGATTTCTGCCCCATGCTCTTATGACCTTGACGAAGGTCAACAAATCATAAGTCTCATGTCAAGTTCCACCCGTCATTGTCCAGGTTAATTTGAACCCACCCGTACAAGCCCTTGACGAAGGTCAACAAGGCTATACGACTGTCCCAAACCAACACATCTATCTATGCAGCAGAAAAGCATCAAGAAGCTACCATGCACTATGCCTTGACGAAGGTCAACAAACATAGCATGAATACTACGTGCTACCTGTCTGAAACGACGGAGGGCTACTAATGGTTTCTGGTGAAAACCTATAACGTAATGAACTTGATATCGTTGAAGGAACGGATAGCTTTTTAGAAAATATAGTGACGAAAACCTTTACTAAAGAGGTCACTCCCGGTGAAGGGATCTCGGATCTTTCCCCGTAGAATGGGGTGCAGGATATTCCAAATGAATACCACGGTGCAAAGCAAAAGTAATCGGCTATAGCGAAGTTAATGCCCTGACGCAAACTTCTGTCCAAGGGGTCACTCCCGGTGAAGGGATCTCGGCCCTTTCCTCGTCGACTGAGGAACAGGATATTCCAAATGAATACCGCGATGCAAAACAAAAGTGAACGTCCTTGCAATAACAGCTTTTTGAAAAGTGTTCCAACAACATCAGAATAGGTTTGTTTAACTTGCATTGATCCGAATCAACGCAGTCCCATCATTGATCACACCACAAAGAACGAAAATATACTGACGTACGTATATGCCATCCGCATTCGCCACTGGGTCCCGTCATCACCCGTTAGGTTAGCTAACTAACGACAGAGCGGGGACTGGACTAGCGCGGATGAAAAACATATACAACATCTACTAATATATATACCAATATATTATATTTCGCTCAAGGCGTGAAAAAAATGCAACATCACAGAAATGTACAGCATCACAGAACAATACAGATATCTGGGATCCCCGGGTTTCACAGAGCCACTACTGAAACCCGACGTTCCCCTGGTCGTGTGGATAGCCTGTGCAATGAAATCCTAGACCCCTACGGGTGCGGCAAGTTACCCGCCAAAACCTGAAGCGAGGCAGCCCCCTTCAGCTCCATGAATGGACCACCCAGCACTTCACGGAATCCGGTAACTTGGGCACCCCTCCTGGGTCAACCTGTACCCCCTACGAGTGAGGCGAATAGCCCGCCAATTCTAGAGTGAAGCCCCCTCCGTCCCAATGCCATGAGATGCGGGCTTGTTGCCCTCCAGAACCCGGCTATCCGTGCACCCCACCGCGGGGTAATCCTAGTACAGAAAGTAAAATATACATACAACGGGTACATCGACCGCAACCAGGTCGTGCCCCAAAAGAATAATACAAACAGGCAGTGACGGCAGTCCACATGTCGGACGCTCGCCCCGCAATATCAAATGTACATAATACAACAAACTGTACTACCATTGCATCCAGGCTATCCACCACGACAGATCCGCAACATCACAGCACAACACAGAACATCAACGTGAATATCACGTTCGCAAATCCGTCTAAAAGGGCTATAGAAGATAGACTGGATTTACCGATCGAGTGACATTCACGGTCGCAGATATAATGTAAATACTGTGAACTAACATGTTTAAAAATTTCGATCGACTGAATTTTCCGAAGTGGGCCCCAAGCACAACTGTAGCACTCAAAAACATCTGGGCCCAAAAAGAATATACCAGAAACCCTATTTTCATGTCAGTAAACCACTGTAGAAATTTGGTACGGTTTGGCCACAAAACGGCGGCGGTTCCGCGGCCAGAACGTGGTTTTGGCCGCTGAACCGCCGCGCTACAGTAACATCAGCGTACCAAATTTTCACAGAATTCATAAAAAACCCTGCACGTAATTTTCCAATGTACCAAATAATTTTTAGAGCAAGGAAAAAATCGACAGAAAGTGCGACATGGAAATGTGGTTTTTGGAAAATCCGATCGATCGAACTTGTAAACACGTTAGAGCAAGCTAGACAAGGTTAATGGCGTGGCTCTGATACCACTGTAAGTGCACGGCGGCGCCCCGGCCGTCAATCCGACGGCCAAATGCGGAAGCGGTGATAAACTTAAATTTTTGCGAACTTAGCAAACCGGCACCACCGCGCACTAAACACCCGGATCGAACCATTAACTAGTCTAAGCTAACAACAAGACGGGTTAGAGATATACCGAATGATCCGAGTCCTCCGGTCTTCTCGTCGTCGTCCCGATCTCCTGTGGAAACTCCGGTCGTCGCCTCCTCGTCGGAAGGGCACCACATCGCCTGCATCTTTTACGGGCTCCCACCTCAATACCGAGGCAACTCGGGCGCGAAGTAGGCTAGCCGACGCATCCAAGATTTGCTGTAGGAAGTATAGTGTAGAGGCTATGTCTCATTTGGGTTTGTTGCCATTTGAAGATGATGGAGGAAACAAGATAAGAAAAATGGTGCTTGCATTTTTCTTAACATGATAAGAGATCAAAATGCTACCCTCTCAAAATGAAGCTCTCCTCTTTTCTTTCTCTCAAGTGAGTCCTTCCATATCAAAATGGGAATGGTGGAGGAAGGAATACTAAAACCACAACCATAGAAGGAAGGTAATGGTAGTAAAAGCAAGGGGTGACCATAGCCAAACATCATGATAACAAATCTACATCAAACTCTAATCACCTCAAATCAACAAAAAGCAAGTGATGATGATGGATGAGAATGGTATCAAAAGATGCTTTCATAATAAATACATTTGCAAGAAAATCCTCCACAAAGTGTTATTTGCAAACTTGCAAATAACCCCCTCCATCGGAAAAGTCCGGCCGGGAAAGAACAAAGGAAAACCGGCCGGAACGGAATGCAAACTGGCAACTCCAGAAAACTGGTCCCGTAATAAATTACAGGAAAACCCCGATACTGTGCATTCACACCCGCATCTGTATTCCGTCCGGATACAAATGCAAAGAGACAAAACTACACTATCAAATACTAGGATCCGGCTTAAGCCAAAGCCGGCTAGTAAAAACCGTCCGATCACGATCCGTGCAATACCGCACGTATCTGATCGAACCCTGCCATATCTCCATACGGCCTCTACAGCGTTTCGCCCGAAAGCTTGAGTAACTGAAAGTGTGGTGGACTCTAATGACTCGTCAATACTATGGCTGTGGATTTAACCACTAGCACGTCAAAGGTATAAGCCAATACGTGACGGGCCACCAGCTATTGACCAAAAGGGACGTCGATGAGCGAACTCATCCTGACACCCTATTGAGCCTGTCAGTGACAATATCCGTACAGTCCGGTCCGTTCGTCTATGAGCATCGCATGGCGGGCCTAGGGGGTTGGTAAAAGTCAGACCCCCAAAAGCGGTACAAGTCGTGTCGGAGTGTAGACCAGAACACCCTGAGATACTACTGGAATACCTACCAGTAAATCTCCTGCCTTGGCCAAGGACTTCATGTAACGGCTCTCCTAGACACAGCGCGACCTCACCCCCAATACCGGGAGAGACGAACCCTTGAAGATCCGCTCACTGCCTCCATGTGGTTCGGGACTGTACCCAACTAAAACCTGTTTGCACGACTCATTTGAGCCGTGGTAGGGTAGTAATCAAAGCACAGTGGGAACTCACACGAGACAAATGACGATCCCCAGGTCGATGAACTAACCTGTACACATATCACCAGGGAACTGCTATCTGACGTCAGGTATAAGACCAACTAGCATGTTCCCGGCGAGTCCTGTCCGGTGTACTCATAACACAATGAGCACCTGTATACATCTTAGGTGAACCAACTGACACCAGTGGCTTGTGAGACCTGCCACCGCCCCTCGTCGGGGTCTCGACTGTATACACTAGTCTACTCTGGAGTATCGATGACCTGTCTCGAAACTCCCACGACTAGGGACCTTTTAAGGATGTGCTTATAGACTACCAGCTCCCACGTATATGATCGCCCTCATACTGCCGGTAGTCAAGCAAGAATCCTAGGGGTTCTATCAACGTGCAATAGTGACCTGTCATGTCACCTAAAGCAGTACACGATGATAAAGGTAAACCAGATAGCATACTATCATCTCGAGTAAGACTGTCCTACCGGGATAGGTCCTCCCTCAATCATTGCAATCACGCGCCTGTGATCCAATAATTGACTCTGAGGGCACTATCTCCAACAAAACCATAGTATCTCTCAGGCGGAAGAGACGGCCTACTACTCCTGCGGAGGGGTGCGGGAATGTCCTGTTCTTCTTGAACTACCGGTTCTACCAAACTTGCAGTAGTAGTTTGCGGTTCTGGAATTTCTTCTAGTGCTATTTCGCTCCTACTTATTTCCTTTTCTAAAAACTGTTGTTCTAGAAAATGGGCATTACGAGAAACAAAAACCATTTGTTCCTCTGCGTAATAGAATAGATACTCGTTGGAGTTCTTTGGATATCCCACAAACTTACACTTTACTGATCGTGCCTCGAGCTTGTCCGCATGCTGCTTTTTAACAAAAGCAGGAAATCCCCATATCTTCATATGCTGAAGAAGGGGTTTCTTCCCACTCCACATCTGATATGGGGTGGTAGGCACAGTCTTGGTAGGAGCCCTATTCAGATGATATGCCGCTGAATCTAGCGCATAACCCCAGAAAGATCGCGGTAACTCAGCATTACTCATCATGGAATGTACCATGTCCAATAGGGTTCGATTCTGTCTCTCCGATACACCGTTATGCTGTGGAGTGTACGGAGGAGTAAGCTGAGAGAGAATTCCATTCTCTTTTAGGTAACCTAGGAACTCGGCACTCAAGTATTCACGACCTCGATCAGATCTTAGTGTCTTGATACTTTTGCCGGTTTGGTTTTCTACTTCATTCTTATACTCTTGGAATTTCTCAAAAGCCTCGTATTTATGTTTCATCAGATAAATGAATCTGTACCTTGAGTAATCATCCGTAAAAGTAATGAAATAGGAAAAACCACCTCTTGCATGTGTAGACATTGGACCACATACATCGCTGTGTATGAGTCCTAAGAGCTCGCTCGCTCTTACTCCATGTCCAGTAAATGGAGTCTTTGTCATCTTTCCTTTGAGACAAGATTGACAAGTGGCATAAGTTTGATATTCGAACGAGTCCAAATATTCTTCTCTATGTAACTTAGTCAACCTTCTCTCATTGATGTGACCCAGTCTACAATACCATAAGAATGCTTTATTTAAATCTGGAGACTCTCTTTTTAGTGTGTTCTGGACATTGAAAATTTGGAGTTGGTTTAAAACATATATACCGTTATCCAGTGTACCGGACCCAATAAAACTATGATTATGGTGGATGTTAACAACATCACTTACAAACGTGAAATCATAACCTTTATTTGATAACAAGAAAACAGATATGATATTACACGTTAAGATGGGTACACAAAAACAGTTATGTAAAACCAAAATGTGTCCACTCGTCAATCCCAGGTGATAATCCCTACGGACACAGCTCCCACGCTAGCTCCGTTAGCAACTATCAGGGTCATATCACCATCCTTCAGCACTCTACGATTTCTCAGTGCCTGCAATGAATTGAAAATATGAGATACTGATCCGGTATCCAATACCCTGGAAGTAGAGTTGATTGACAGACAATTCTCAATTACAAACACACCTGAAGTCGAAGCCACAGCTTGCTTAGGTTCCTGGTTCTTGGCGTTCCACGCCTTGCAATATTTCTTCCAGTGCCCTTTCCTATGACAATGGAAACACTCATCCTGGGCCACTACTGGTACTGCAAACTTTTTCTTTCCCTTCCCTCCCACCTTACTTACACCTCCTCTAGGTTTGGTGGCGGCCTTCTTTTTCCTTCCTTTGGCCCTAGCCTTGGACCCAGAAGAAGAAGTACCGCTAACAAACATAGCGGGTGTTTCCCTTGCCTTCTGCAAGGTGCCCTCTGCACTCCTCAACATGTTAAGGAGTTCCGGAAGTTCAACTTCTTTTCTTTGAATGTTGAAGTTCAGAATAAACTGGGCGGAGGTGGAAGGAAGGGACTGGAGAATAAGGTCTGTATAGAGCTCATTATCCAAAGTCGTCCCAAGGTCTTCGAGCTCTTCTATATAGCCGATCATCTTTAGGACATGTTCTCCTACCGATGATCCGATGGCCAACCTCGCTCGAAACAAGTTCTTAGAGGTCTCGTATCTTGCTATGCGAGATTGCTCTCCATAAAGTTCTTTTGTATGGAGAAATATGGCATCAAGATCCATATCCTCGTGCCTCCTCTGATGTTCATTGTTCATCGAGGCAAGCACGATGCACTTGGCCTTCGCGCAATCATACTCCCAGGTTTTGCGGATTCCCTTATCCGCATTACTGGAATTGCGACCTGGGACTACAGGTGCCTTAGCGGTGAGGACGTACCCCAATTTTTCATAGGTCAAAGCCATTTTGACATTCCGCAGCCAATCTTTATAGTTTGGCCCTGTCAGTATATTTTTCTCTAAAAGTAACTTAAGTCCAGTCATTTTCAGGGCCGCTGCAATTAGGAGAGAGAGAAGAAAACTCTTTAGCATGACGCTCTTGCAAGTTTAGAGTGGTTTTTAATTTATCTAAACTGGATGGCTCCCACTGTTTCTCGAATCCTTCCTCAAACCATAAAAGAAGAATTAGCCAGGACTATTCTCACTGTACAATACTTGCTTAACCGTTCAGCTAGGCTGGTGTCGGTACTTCGAGGGAGGTTTTCCAACGCTTTCGCGAAGTTCCTTAATTAAATAACCTCTTTTCTTTGGGGGCGTAACCCCGCTGACACCTTTCTTGACACCTACTTGGTTTATAGCATTGATCGTTAAGTGACGAATATCCTGATGAGTAGCATATACTCACAGTAGGATCAGGATCTAAATATCATCGTATGATAATGTTGAAGGAATCCTACCAATATTCATCAAACTCCAAATGGTATGCATCTCTTTGCAAATTTCAGTTTCTTTAGAAATTCCCGATATAGGTTTTTGCCCCATGCTCTTATGACCTTGGCGTTGTTCAAAATGTCATAAGTCGCATGTCAAGTTCTACCCATCACTATCTTGTTAATTTGAACCCATCCGTACATATCCTTCACGTTGGTCAAAATGATAATACGACTGTCCCAAACTAACTCATCTATCTCTGCAACAAATGAATACCCAGCAGCTACCAAACACTATGTTAGTGTATATGCCCTAGAGGCCATTACTGTATCATACTAGTTTGTATATTACTTAATGGAAGCTTGGGATATTCACCTTGTATAAACAATCTTGCTCAATATAGTAGTATGCTACTTGGTTTGTTTCTACTTCAATGTGTACATGTGTTTATTTTAGTATATCACCTATACGCATTAGTGGAGCCCTTAGGATCTTTGCTTGATTACCAGCGTTGTGATGGCAGTCACACTAGTGGGGGCTGGGAAATCTATAAGCACATCCTTATACAGGTCCCTAGTCGCAGGACAATCGAGACAGGGCATCGATACTCCGGAGTAGACTAGCGTATGCGCTTCTCATCCCAGTGTGGGAGATGGTCTGTCCCACAGCCATCATTACGTCATACTGGAGATAGTGTACGGGTGCTCGTTGGGTTACGAGTACACTGGACAGGACTCGTCGGGAACTGACAGGTTGGTATTATACCTATCGTCAGTTATCAGTTCCCAGGTGACATGAGTACAGCTTAGTCCGCTGAGTTGACACTGTCACTTCGCCTCGAGTGTGTTCCCACTGTACTTTGATTACTACCTTACCACGGCTCAAAGGAGTCGTGCAAACAGGTAGTAGTTGGGTACAGTCCTGAAGCACTTGGAGGCAGTGACGGTTAGACAGGTTTCGTCTCTCCCGGTATTGGGGGTTGACATCGCGCTGTGTCTAGGAGAGCCATTACACGAGTAGTCCCTGGCCAGGGCAAGCGAGATATGCTGGTAGGCTTCCAGTGTTATCTCAGGGTGTTTTGGGCATCACTCCGACACGACTTGACCGCTATTAGGGGACTGACGTTTACCGCCCCCTAGGCCCGCCATGCGATGTATCAGACGAACAGACCGGACTGTACGGAGATTATCACACTCAGACTCAGTAGGAGTTCAGATGGGGTTCACCTCGTCAGTCTTCTTGTCGGCATCTACCTGGGGACCGTTACGCACAGCTAGTGCCGCTTGCGGTCTGTGGTTAAACGCACTGCCAGCGTAAGTGTCGAGTCTTTAGAGTCCCACATAGAGGGCTATTCGCCATTGGGCAAAACAGAGTAGAGGTCGCAT
The DNA here is from genome assembly GCA_030015575.1 of Agapanthus africanus. Lineage (NCBI taxonomy): Eukaryota > Viridiplantae > Streptophyta > Magnoliopsida > Asparagales > Amaryllidaceae > Agapanthus > Agapanthus africanus. Next base: position 288,636,947 of record JASDDO010000012.1, on the reverse strand, counting down.
GGTTTTGCGACAGGGTTCGTTCTCATCCGCGCACTTGTGCACGTTTGGAGTCTGGACGGATATTACTGGCTGGCTCTGGTTTGAGTCAGATACTGGTATATGTTTTGGGGTTGCTTTTATCTCTCAGTATTCATGTTTCTCGGAACAAGAATGCAGGTGTGTATGCACATTTGTTTGAGGAGGAGGAAGAGGACTTTCATTAGGGTTTCGGAACGGGTGCGTATGCATAGTTGACAGTCGTCTTTTTCCAAACCCTAATGGATTTATGTTATATCAATTAATAATATTAATAAAATGAAATTGTGTCATGGTTGGGTTTTTGTTGACTTGTTGACCATGGTTGACTAGTTGACCATAGTTGAATGTTTGACCATCATCATTACTTTGCAAAGATGCTCTTTGATTCTAGCAAAATTCATTTAATGAATGAAATGATAATGGTCATTCATAAACCTTCCATCAACTATTTCATTTTCATTATTATTATTAATTTGATAATTCTTTTTGCTTTTGTTACGGTTGCAAAAGAAAAAGAACTCATTCTATCATATTGCTTCTCTCTCCTCACTTCATCTTCTTCTTTCTCTAGCTAAAGGAGAATCCTTCTCATGTGTTGAGAATCCCTCTCCTTGAAAGAAAAACACCCCAAAGACACTCTCTACTCTCTCTAGGGCTAAAGGTTTAGCAAGCCGGAGATCCTAGTTCACTCTAAGTTCGAGAAAGAGCCCGAAGGTTGAACCCTCAGGTGGATCCATCTTTGACGGAAGAAGGCAACGAGGAAAGAACCATCAACCCCTACAAAAGTTTCAAGAAGAAGGAGTTCAAGTTAGGTATAACTTCTTTTCCGAGTAGCTAACTCTCTTTAGCTCTCTTGCTAGTTTAGTTTAGAAAAGATCCCGACTTTGTTAGTCCATGTTGCCCCATGCGCTAAAAATTTGAGTTTTATACCGTTTCCGCCTCCCCGTAAGAACCGGGGGTCGCAACGTGGACTTACAGTGGTATCAGAGCCTAACTAAACTTAAACTAGCTTAGTAGTAAAGTGTACGTAAGTTCGATCGGAAAAATCACAAAAACCTAAAAGTTAAAAACCCTAACTTTCTGTTGAAATTTTTTGTGCTCAAAAGTGAAAAAGGTTTACTCCTAAAATCGGCTCAGGGTTTTGTGAGAACACCCAAGAAAAATGATCCCCTGATTCCTTCAAACCGCCGCGGTTCCGCGACAAGAGGTATGCATTTGCCGCGGAACCGCCGCCGTTTAGGGTCCTCTCGTGATCGGGTTTTGTGCAGTGTTCTTCTGGTAGGGTTTTGGGATTTTTCAGATATATTATATGTGCCCAGATTTTCCAGAATAGAAATTATTTTTGGGGGCCTATAATTCCGTATTTTTTTTCCGAACTTCACTACACTTTGACTATGAAGGTTGTATCTGTGATGTTTGTATGTATTGAACGTCGGCTAATCGCTATAAGTCGATTAGTCGGGGTTATACATCTCTGTTATCTGTGTTTGATGATGGTTTGTGTATATGAATGCGTTGGACTGTCACGGGTGAATAGCCGGGGTGGATGTGAGATGAGCTTTTGTTTTTCTTTCATTCATTTGTAACATGTAAATTGATGTAATATTATTATTTGTATGGCCGCACAACCGGGTCGGGGTTGTAGCCGTCATTGTATAATTCTTTTTACTGTTTTTGCTCCTAGGATAGACACATGGAGGGGTGCACAAACTACCGCGTTCTTGGCGGGTAGTTTGCCGCACCCGTAGGGGTCTTGGGTGGGGTTTTGGCTATTCACCGCGACCGTGTAATCTGCTTTTCGTTGCAGGCTCGAACGGATTGCGGATTCCTAGTATATCCAATGTATTCATCTGTGATCTGTAATGTCTATCATTGCTTTTCATTTATAACTATTTAGGCGTTGCTTATGTTTTACAGCCGCGCTAGCCCAGCCCCCGCTCTGTCGTTAGTTAAGTAACCTAACGGGTGATGACGGGGCCCCGTGGCGAATGCTAATGGCATAAGCGTACGTCATATTTTGGTTGTTTTCTGCAATGGTAGGATTAAATGATGGGACGCATTAAAAGAACTAATGCAAGATAATAAACCAAGCTAAATTCGTTGGAACACTTTCGAAAAACCACTCGGTTCTTTTCAAAACCAACTTTTAAATGCGGAGCTTGAGCCACTCCTTCTAAAAGCTATCTCGTTCCATCGATTATATCAAGTTCACTACGTTCACGGTTTTACCAAAACCATTCGTAGCCCTCCGTCGTTTCGCATGAATAGGCAATAGTATTCAAGCTATATATGTTGGCCAAAGTCAAGGCATAGTGATTGGTAGCTATTGGGTGTTCATGTGTAGCATAGATAGATGCGTTGGTTTGGGACAGTCGTACTGCCATTTTGGCCAAAGTCAAGGGTAGGTACGGATGGATCCAAATTAACCTGGATAGTGACGGGAAGAACTTGACATGTGACTTATGATATTTTGGCCAAAATCAAGGTCATAAGAGCATGGGGCAAAAATCCACATCGGGAGTTTCATAAGTACTAAAACTTGCTAGATTTGCATACCATTTGGAGTGTGGTGATTCTGGTAGGATTCCTTCAGTCTCGTCACGCGATGATATTTGGATCCCGATCCTACTGTGAGTATATGCTACTCCTCGGGAAATTTCTCACTAAACGATCAATGCTATAAACCTAGTAGGTGCCTAGAAAGGTGTTAGCGGGGCTACGCCCCCAGGGAAAAGAGGTTATTTAATTAAGGAACTTCGCAAAAGCGTTGGAAAACCTCCCTCGAAGTACCGGCACTGGGCTGGCTGAACGGTTGAGCAAGTATTGTACAGTGGGATTGATCCCGACTAATTCTTCCTTTATGGTTTGAGGAGGGATTCGAGAGACAGTGGGAGCCATCCTGTTTAGAAAAACTAAAAACCATTCTAAACTTGCAAGAGCATCGTGCTAAAGTGTTTCTTCTCTCTCTCCTAATTGCAGCGACCAATCGACATGACTGGACTTAAGTTACTTCTAGATAAAAACATATTGACAGGGCCAAACTACAAAGATTGGCTCAGGAATGTCAAAATGGCAATCACTTAGGACAAGCTAGGGTATCTTCTTACCACCAAAGCTCCCCCCGTCCCAAGTCCCACCTCCAGCGTCGCAGATAAGGAAATCCGTAAGACCTGGGAGATTGATAGCGCGAAGGCCAAGTGCCTCGTACTTGCCTCGATGGACAACGAACATCAGAGGAGGCACGAGAATATGGACCTTGAATCCATATTTCTCCATACAAAAGAACTGTATGGGGAGCAATCTCGTATCGCAAGATACGAAGTGTCGAAGAAGTTGTTTTCGGCAAGATTGGCCATCGGATCATCGGTAGCGGAACACGTGCTTAAGATGATTGGCTACATTGAGGAGCTCGCTGAACTTGGGACCACGTTGGAGAATGAGCTCTATACGGACTTGATTCTTCAGTCCCTTCCTTCCACTTACGCCCAGTTTATACTGAACTTCAACTTACAAGAAAAAGAGGTTGAACTTTCAGAACTCCTCAACATGCTGAGGAGCGCAGAGGGCACCCTACAGAAAAGTAGGGAAACATCCACTTTGTTTGTAGGAGGATCTTCTTCTTCTAGGTCCAAGGCGAAAGTCAAGGGAAAGAAGAGGAAAGCCCCCGCCAAACCAAGGGGCGGTGTTAGTAAAGTGGATACGAAGGGAAAGGCAAATGCAACAATGATAGCGGGGAAGCTTATAGGTAAAGAGGAATGCTTCTATTGTCATAAGAGTGGACACTGGAAGAAAGATTGCAGGGCTTGGAAAGCCAGGACACAGGAATAGAAGCAGGTTGCGGCTTCAGCTTCAGGTTTGTATGTTATTGAAAACTGTCTTTCAATAAACTCTACTTCCTGGGTATTGGATACCGGATCAGGATCTCATATCTGTAATTCTTTGCAGGCGTTGAGAAACCGTAGGGTTTTGAAGGCAGGTGACATGACCCTCAGAGTTGCAAACGGAGCTAGCATGGATGCTAAAGCCGTGGGGGACTATCACCAGGGAATGTCAGATGGACATGTTTTGGTTTTACGCAATTGCTTTTTTGTACCCAACGCAACTTGTAATATCATTTCTGTATCTTTGGTTTCTAAAGAAGGTTATGAATTTGCGTTTGTAAGTAATGTTGTAAACATTCACCTTAATCAAGTTCTGATTGGGTCAGGTACACTGAGCAATGGTATATACGTATTAAACCAACCACAGATTTTCAATGTCCAGAATACACACAAAAGAAAGTCTCCGGAAATCAATCAGACTTTCTTATGGCACTGTAGACTGGGTTACATCAATGAGAGAAGGTTGACTAAGTTACATACAGAAGGATATTTGGATCCGTTCGAATATCAATCGTATGCCACTTGTCAATCCTGTCTCAAAGGAAAAATGACGAAGACTCCGTTCACTGGACACGGAGTAAGAGCGAGCGAGCTCATGGGACTCGTACACAGCGACGTGTGCGGTCCAATGTCTACACATGCCCGAAGCGGTTACTCTTACTTCATTACTTTTACGGATGATTTTTCAAGGTACGGTTATGTCTTCTTAATGAAACATAAGTCCGAAGCCTTTGAAAAGTTCCAGGAATATAAAAATGAAGTAGAAAAACAAACCGGCAAAAGTATCAAGATTCTAAGATCGGATCGAGGTGGAGAATACTTAAGTGCCGAGTTCCTGAATTATTTAAAAGAGAATGGAATTCTCTCTCAACTTACTCCTCCATACACTCCGCAACATAACGGTGTATCGGAGAGACGGAACCGAACCCTATTGGATATGGTACGGTCCATGATGAGTAATGCTGAGTTACCGCGATCCTTCTGGGGGTATGCGCTAGAATCAGCTGCGTACCTTTTGAACCGAGTTCCTACTAAGACTGTGCCTACTACACCATATGAGATGTGGTGTGGGAAGAGGCCCCATCTCAGTCACATTAAGACTTGGGGAAGTCCAGCTTTTGTTAAAAAGCAGCATGCGGACAAGCTCGAGGCGCGCTCAGTACAGTGTAAGTTTGTGGGCTATCCAAAGAATTCCAAGGGATATCTCTTCTACTACGAAGAGGAACAAAAAGTTCTTGTTTCTCGTCATGCCCACTTTCTAGAACACCAGTTCTTAGAAAAAGAAATAAGTGGGAGCGCAGTAGAACTGGAAGAAATTCCTGAGCCACAGACTATTACTGAAAGCTTAGTGGAACCAGAGGGTTCAAAAGAACAGGACATTCCTACGCCGCTCCGCAGGAGTAGTAGGCAGTCTCATCCGCCCGAGAGATACTATGGTTTTCTCATAGACGGGGATAGAGAGGATTGCATCATAGATTATGATGAGCCTAGTAGCTTCCAGCAGGCCGTTCAGAGCGTTGACTCGGTAAAATGGCTGGATGCAATGCGGACCAAAATGGAGTCCAAGTACACCAACAAAGTTTGGACGTTGGACGTTGCTCCAGACGGGGTAAAACCCGTAGGATGCAAGTGGATCTTCAAAAGGAAGATTGGTGTAGATGGACATGTTGAGACCTATAAAGCTAGACTTGTAGCTAAGGGTTTCCGTCAAAGACCTGGTTTGGACTATGATGAAACCTTTTCTCCAGTGGCTATGCTGAAATCCATTCGGATCCTTCTTGCCATTGCTGCCTTCCACGATTATGAGATTTGGCAAATGGACGTAAAAACCGTTTTTCTAAATGGAAATTTAGAGGAGTGTGTCTATATGGACCAGCCAGAGGGTTTCATTCAGAGTGGGAGTAGCGGAAAGGTATGCAAGTTGCTTAAGTTCATCTATGGACTAAAGCAGGCATCGCGGAGTTGGAACATCTGTTTTGATGAGACGGTCAAGGAATTTGGCTTTATCAAAAATCCAGATGAACCATGCATCTATAGTAGATTTGTAGCGAGAACTGTAGTATTCCTCATTTTATACGTGGATGACATTCTCTTAATAGGAAATGACATTCCTATGCTACAATCTGTCAAGGGGTTCTTGTCGCAAAGGTTCTCCATGAAAGACCTGGGTGATGCCTCATACATCCTGGGGATCCGGATCCATCGTGATAGATCCAAGAGGATATTAGGACTTTCTCAGTCCAGGGACATCGACACCATAGTGAAAAGATTCAGTATGGAAGATTCCAAGTGCGGTAACCTACCGGCTTGTCACGGGATCACCCTCTCTAAAGAGATGTCTCCCAAGACTGATTTGGAGAGGGATCGCATGTCTATTATACCCTACGCTTCTGCGGTAGGCTCTATAATGTATGCGATGTTGTGTACCAGACCAGATGTAGCTTATGCACTGAGTGTGGTAAGCCGGTATCAGTCAAACCCTGGGGAGAAACACTGGATAGCGGTAAAGAACATTCTCAAGTACCTGAGAAGGACTAAGGAGATGTTCTTGGTGTATGGCGGAAAAGACCTCCAGATCGAGGCCTTTGCTGACTCCAGCTTCCAGAGTGACAAGAATGATTCCAAGTCCATGTCAGGTTTTGTCTTTACCCTCAATGGAGGGGCGGTGTGTTGGAAGTGTTCCAAACAGGAAACCGTTGCAGACTCGACGATGGAAGCGGAATACATCGCAGCATCTGATGCCGCAAAAGAAGCTGTCTGGATGAGGAAGTTCTTAAAAGAACTTCAGGTGGTTCCGTCCATTGTTGACCCAATACCTCTGTATTGCGACAACAACGGGGCTATAGCTTTAGCGAAGGAACCCAGGTCCCATCAGAGATCCAGACACATCTTGAGGCGGTATCACCTGATCAGGGAGATCGTGGATCGCAAGGAGATCGAGGTTCGGAGGGTTGCTTCAGAAGAAAACACTGCAGATCCATTCACCAAGGCCTTACCCCAGACTCAGTTCGAGCGGCTGATCGAGATGATAGGTCTTCGATACGCCAGTACTTGGCCTTAGTGCAAGTGGGAGATTGTTAGTGTATATGCCCTAGAGGCCATTACTGTATCATACTAGTTTGTATATTACTTAATGGAAGCTTGGGATATTCACCTTGTATAAACAATCTTGCTCAATATAGTAGTATGCTACTTGGTTTGTTTCTACTTCAATGTGTACATGTGTTTATTTTAGTATATCACCTATACGCATTAGTGGAGCCCTTAGGATCTTTGCTTGATTACCAGCGTTGTGATGGCAGTCACACTAGTGGGGGCTGGGTAATCTATAAGCACATCCTTATACAGGTCCCTAGTCGCAGGACTATCGAGACAGGGCATCGATACTCCGGAGTAGACTAGCGTATGCGCTTCTCATCCCAGTGTGGGAGATGGTCTGTCCCACAGCCATCATTACGTCATACTGGAGATAGTGTACGGGTGCTCGTTGGGTTACGAGTACACTGGACAGGACTCGTCGGGAACTGACAGGTTGGTATTATACCTATCGTCAGTTATCAGTTCCCAGGTGACATGAGTACAGCTTAGTCCGCTGAGTTGACACTGTCACTTCGCCTCGAGTGTGTTCCCACTGTACTTTGATTACTACCTTACCACGGCTCAAAGGAGTCGTGCAAACAGGTAGTAGTTGGGTACAGTCCTGAAGCACTTGGAGGCAGTGACGGTTAGACAGGATTCGTCTCTCCCGGTATTGGGGGTTGACATCGCGCTGTGTCTAGGAGAGCAATTACACGAGAAGTCCCTGGCCAGGGCAAGCGAGATATGCTGGTAGGCTTCCAGTGTTATCTCAGGGTGTTTTGGGCTTCACTCCGACACGACTTGTACCGCTATTAGGGGAATGACGTTTACCGACCCCTAGGCCCGCCATGCGATGTATCAGACGAACAGACCGGACTGTACGGAGATTGTCACACTCAGACTCAGTAGGAGTTCAGATGGGGTTCACCTCGTCAGTCTTCTTGTCGGCATCTACCTGGGGACCGTTACACACAGCTAGTGCCGCTTGAGTTCTGTGGTTAAACCCACTGCCAGCGTAACTGTCGAGTCTTTAGAGTCCCACACAGAGGGCTATTCGCCATTGGGCAAAACAGAGTAGAGGTCGCATGGTTTTGCGACAGGGTTCGTTCTCATCCGCGCACTTGTGCACGTTTGGAGTCTGGACGGATATTACTGGCTGGCTCTGGTTTGAGTCAGATACTGGTATATGTTTTGGGGTTGCTTTTATCTCTCAGTATTCATGTTCCTCGGAACAAGAATGCAGGTGTGTATGCACAGTTGATTGAGGAGGAGGAAGAGGACTTTCATTAGGGTTTCGGAACGGGTGCGTATGCACAGTTAACAGTCGTCTTTTTCCAAACCCTAATGGATTTATGTTATATCAATTAATAATATTAATAAAATGAAATTGTGTCATGGTTGGGTTTTTGTTGACTTGTTGACCATGGTTGACTAGTTGACCATAGTTGAATGTTTGACCATCATCATTACTTTACAAAGATGCTCTTTGATTCTAGCAAAATTCATTTAATGAATGAAATGATAATGGTCATTCATAAACCTTCCATCAACTATTTCATTTTCATTATTATTATTAATTTGATAATTCTTTTTGCTTTTGTTATGGTTGCAAAAGAAAAAGAACTCATTCTATCATATTGCTTCTCTCTCCTCACTTCATCTTCTTCTTCCTCTAGCTAAAGGAGAATCCTTCTCATGTGTTGAGAATCCCTCTCCTTGGAAGAAAAACACCCCAAAGACACTCTCTACTCTCTCTAGGGTTAAAGGTTTAGCAAGCCGGAGATCCTAGTTCACTCTAAGTTCGAGAAAGAGCCCGAAGGTTGAACCCTCAGGTGGATCCATCTTTGACGGAAGAAGGCAACGAGGAAAGAACCATCAACCCCTACAAAAGTTTCAAGAAAAAGGAGTTCAAGTTAGGTATAACTTCTTTTCCGAGTAGCTAACTCTCTTTAGCTCTCTTGCTAGTTTAGTTTAGAAAAGATCCCGACTTTGTTAGTCCATGTTGCCCCATGCGCTAAAAAATTGAGTTTTATACTGTTTCCGCCTCCCCATAAGAACCGGGGGTCGCAACGTGGACTTACACACTATGCCTTGGCGTTGGTCAAAATACATAGCTTGAATACTACTGAATATCCAAATGAAATGACGGAGGGCAACGAATGGTTTTGGCGAAACCGTGAACGTAGTGAACTTTATATGACCGAAGGAACCTGATAGCTTTTAAAATGAGTGGTTAAAGCTCCGCAATTAAAAATATCATCTGTTTTAAAATAACCGAGTGGTTTCTTTTAAATTTTTCCAACGATTCAACTTTTTGTTTATTTTCTTTGCATTACAAATAATGCGTCCCATCATTAACCTATCATTGCAGAAACAACGAAAATACAACGTCCTCTTATGCCATCCGCATTCGCCACTGGGTCCCGTCATCACCGGTTAGGTTACTTAACTAACGACAGAGCGGGGGCTGGGCTAGCGCGGGTGTAAAACATAAGTGACGTCTAAAAAGCTATCATATATGGATATTGTACATTCGTCAGACACAATAATAGGCATTCCAGATCTCATATGAACATTATTGTATTTGCAAGCAATCCGCGTTTGTTTAGAGCCTGCAACAAAAGACGGATTACACAGTTGTGATGAATAGCCATTACCCTACCCTAGACCCCTACGGGTACGGCAAACTACCCGCCAGATACCCAAAGTGAAGCTGTCTCCCTCAACAAAGTGAGTATGCCACTAAACATTTCAAAGTACCCGGTAATTTGTGCACCCCACCTTGGGTCTATCCTAGGAGCAAAAACAGTAAAATGAAATAATACAACGTTGGCAACAACCGCAACCTGGATGTTCCCCGCAAAATAATATTACAACATATTACAATTTCTTTGAATGAATGAATACAACAACCCATCTCAAACCCCGGTTAATCATCACAACAGTTCACATCCACAAACAGTAAAAACCATTACAGAAATGTGCAACCCCCTGCCAACCGACATACTAGCAGTTAGGGGAGGTTTACGAACACATTATACAATCACAGATATAATCATATTAGCAAACATTGTATAATTTCGATCGAGCAAACAGTTTAGATTCTACTCCAATACTTCTCTGTTCACCTGAGACTTGAGCAGAAAAATAAACATCCCAGAAAACACAAAAATATCACAGAAGAGTTACTGGAGGAAACTGGGTTGAATCGGCCCCAACTCGGCCGCGGATCCGCGGCGGATCGGTGGGATCGGCCGCGGTTCCGCGGCTGTATGGCCGATTCAGGAACCCATTTTTCTCCAGTGATCTTATATTTCTCTGCTTGTAATTCTGCAGCTCCCTGAAAAATTTTTAGAGCCTGTTTTAAATTCGACAGAAAAATGGTGATATCGATGTCTTTTTCGGTTCGTTTTGCGTTCGAAATTCATACGACTTTGCTAATGAGTTAATTATTGTTTAGCGAGGCTCTGATACCACTGTAAGTCGATGCACAACACCCCACGACTTGCGGGGAGGCGGAAAATTGAAAAACGATCTTGTTCTTTGCATAAACATCGACTAACCGAGAATCTTTGCTAAACTATAACTAACAAGAATCATAGAAGTTAACAACTACTATGAAAAGTGATTATACCAAATGATCCGTGTCCTTTGTCTTTTCGTTCTCCACGTCCTCTCCGGCCTTCTCTATGTAGTAGATGATCCACACGAGAGATTTACTTCAAGCTTCACCTCTAACTTGAGGTAACTAGGTTTCTTAAAGTGCTAATCTAATTAACCTAGGTGATATAGAGAATGGTTATGGACTAAGTAGTCTATTCTAATCCTTGGTCTCAACACATGAGAGGGGAGGATTAGGGTTTGAAGAGAGAGAGCTTGAGGAGAGAGAAGGTGAGCAAGAGAATGGAATGAGATAATGATCTCTCATAATATATATGAAGCATTATGTTTATCAAAATAAATAATATAAAGGAATTAACAACCATGCTTCATAAATATAAATGAGTGATTCATCTACATGAGTCATTAAATATTTATGATGCATTAATGACAAGGATGAATCACACAAATGAGTCACTAATCTCATTTAATGCATATGCCACCTTAACCCCCAAGTCACAAACCTTCTAGAAGCTTCTCGCGAAATTACGAGAACGCCCCTCCTATCCGTGAAAACATGAAAAAAATTTATAATGTATAAATCCAATAACCGGATACTAGAAACTGGCTTAAACCAAAGCTGGCTAATAAAAACTGTCCGGATGTCGTACGTGCGTAAACACACGTATGCGTCCGAACCCTTGTCGTAAAACCATACGACCTCTATATCGTTTCGCCTGGAGTAGGGAAACTCTCTGTGTGGGACTCTAAAGACTCGACTACTACGCTGGCAGTGGGTTTAACCACAGACCGCAAGCGGCACTAGCTGTACGTAACGGTCCCTTGGTAGATGTCGATAAGAAGGCCGATGAGGAAACCCATCCGAACTCCTACTGAGTCTGATGTGACAATCTCCGTACAGTCCGGTCTGTTCGTCTAAGACTATCACATATCGGGCCTTGGGGGAGGAAAGTGTCAGTCCCCAAATAGCGGTATAAGTCGTGTCGGAGTGAAGCCCATTACACCCTGAGAAACTACTGGAACCTACCAGCAATTCTCGCTTGCCCTGGCCAGGGACTTTGCGTAATGGTTCTCTGACACGGCGCAATATCAACTCCCAATACCGGGAGAGACGAATCCTGCCTAACTGCCACTGCCTCCATGTGCTCGGGATTGCACCCAACTGCTACCTGTTTTGCACGACTCCTTTGAGCCGTGGTAGGGTAGCAATCTAAGAACAGTGGTACACACTCGAGGCGAAGTAGAATTGTCAAGTTTGCGGACTATGATGTACTCATGTCACCTGGGAACTGTTAACTGACGATGGGTATAATACCAACTAACAGTTCCCCGTGAATCCTGTCCGGTGTACCCGTAACCTAACGAGCACCTGCATACTATCTCCAGTACGACGTACTGACAGCTGTGGGACAGACCATCTCCCCAACTGGGATGAGAAGCGTACATACTAGTCTACTCCGGAGTATCGATGCCCTGTCTCGATAATCCTACGACTAGGGACCTGAATAAGGATGTGCTTGTAGACTACCCAGACCCCACTAGTGTGACTGCCATCACAACGCTGGTAGTCAAGCAAGATCGTAAGAGCTCTATCAATACGTATACTCACATATTAAGATAGAAAAACCAAGTAGCATACTACCATGTTTAGCAAGACTGTTATATACATGTGAATATCCCAAGCTTCCATTAAGTAATATACAAACTAGTATGATACAATAATGGCCCCTAGGGCATATACACTTACATATAATACCAACTAGCATGTTCCCGGTGAGTCCTGTCCGGTGTACACATAACCCAATGAGCACCTGTATACATCTTAGGTGAACCAACTGACACTAATGGCTTGTGAGACCGGCCATTGCCCCTCGTCGGGGTCTCGACTGTATACACTAGTCTACTCTGGAGTATCGATGCCCTGTCTCGAAACTCCTACGACTAGGGACATTTTAAGGATGTGTTTATAGACCCCAGCTCCCACGTATATGATCACCATCATATTGCTGGCTGTCAAGTAGAATCCTATGGGATCTATCATCATGCAATAGTGAACTAAAGCATGTATACGATGATAAATACAAACCAGATAGCATACTATCATCTCGAGCAAGACTGTCATATCGGTATAGGTCATGCCTCAATCATTGCAATCACGTACCTGCGATCCAATAATTGACTTTGAGGGCACTATCTCCAACAATATAATCTAATTAGCCAAACATCGTATAATTTCGATCGAGTAAACACAATAGATTCTACTCTAAAAACTTCTCTGTGCACCTTAGACTTGAGTAGAAACTAAACATTCCAGAAAGAACAAAAACATCACAGAAGAGTTCTAGGGAATTTTGGGCTGACTCTGCCCCAACTCGGCCGTGGATCCGCGGCGTGTTGGCCGATTCAGGAACCCAAATTTCTCCAGTTGTCTTATAATTCCCTGCCTGTAATTTTAGAGGTCCCTGAAAATTTTTAGACCTCATTTTAAATTCGATAGAAACTTGGTGATTTCGATGTTTTTTCCGGTTCGTTTTGCGTTCGAAATTCTAACGACTTTGCTAATAAGTTAGTTATTGTTTAGCGAGGCTCTGATACCACTGTAAGTCGACATTGTACACCCCATGACTTGCGGGAAGGCGGAAATATGAAAAACAATCATTTTGTTTGAAGCAACATCGACTAACCGAAATGATCTTTTCTAAACTATAACTAGCACTAACATAGGAGTTGTTAACTACTATGGAAGAAGATTATACCTAATGAACCGTGTCCTTCTTCTTCTCGTTATCCACCTCCTCGTCGGCCTCCTCTATGTAATAGACGATTCACCCGAGAGCTTCTACTCCAAGCTTTGCCTCTAATCTTGAGGTAACTAGGTTTCTCTAGTTGCTAATCAAAGTCATCTAGGTGATATAGAGTATGGATATGGATTAATTAGTCTTGCTAATCCTTGATCTCAACACATGAGAGGGTGGGATTAGGGTTTGAAGAGAGAGAGCTTGACGAGAGAGAAGGTGAGGATGAGAATGATAATGAAATAATGATCCTTCTTGAATATATGAAGCATAATCATTTATCAAAATAAATAAATAAAATGATTAATCATCATGCTTCATTTATTCATTATGTGTTATTCATTACATGAGTCATTAACCATTTAATGCATCATTAATGACATGAATGAATCACACAAATGAGTCATAAAATCAATAAATGCTTATGCCACCTAAACCCTCAAGTCATCATCCTTCTAGAAGCTTCCCGCCAAATTACGAGAACGCCCCTCCTATCCGTGAAAACACGGAAAAACATTAGACTGTATAAATCCAATACTAGAATCTGGCTTAAACCAAAGCCGGCTAGTAAAAACTGTCCGAACATCGTACGTGCGTTTAAACACATATGCGTCCGAACCCTTGTCGTAAAACCATACGACCTCTATTTCGTTTCGCCTGGAGCAGGGAAACTCTCTGTGTGGGACTCTAAAGACTCGACTACTACGCTGGCAGTGGGTTTAACCACAGACCGCAAGCGGCACTAGCTGTACGTAACGGTTCCTAGGTAGATGTCGATAAGAAGGCCGTTGAGGAAACCCATTCGAACACCTACTGAGCCTGATGTGACAATCTCCGTACAGTCCGGTTTGTTCGTTTAGGACTATCGCATATCGGGCCTAGGGGGTGGCAAGCGTCAGTCCCCTAAAAGAGGAATAAGTCGTGTCGGAGAGAAGCCCATTACACCTTGAGAAACTACTAGAAAACCAACCAGTAAATCTCGCTTGCCTTGGCCAGGAACTTTGCGTAATGGCCCTCTGACACAGCGCGATATCAACTCCCAATACCGGGAGAGACGAATCATGTCAAACCGCCACTGCCTCCAAGAGCTCGGGACTGCACCCAACTGCTACCTGTTTGCAAGACTCCTTTGAGCCGTGGTAGGGTAGCAATCTAAGAACAGTGGGACACACTCGAGGCGAAGTAGCAGTGTCAAGTCTGCGGACTATGCTGTACTCATGTCACCTGGGAACTGTTAACTGACGACGGGTATAATACCAACCAACAGTTCCCCGCGAGTCATGTCCGGTGTACCCGTAACCCAACGAGCACCAGTATATTATCTCCAGTACGACGTACTGATGGCTGTGGGACAGACCATCTTCCCAACTGGGATGAGAAGCGTACACACTAGTCTACTCCGGAGTATCGATGCCCTGACTCGATAATCCTACGACTAGGGACCTGAAAAAGGATGTGCTTGTAGACTACCCAGCCCCCACTAGTGTGACTGCCATCACAACGCTGGTTGTCAAGCAATATCCTAAGGGCTCTATCAATACGTACACACATATTAAGATAGACATAACCAAGTAGCATACTACCATGTTTAGCAAGGCTGTTAATATAACTGTGAATATCCCAAGCTTCCATTAAGTAATATACAAGACATTATGATACAATAATGGCCCCTAGGGCATATACACGAACACAGGTAGTAGTTGGGTGCAGTCTCGAAGCACTTGGAGGCAGTGACGGTTAGACAGGATTAGTCTCTCCCGGTATTGGGAGTTGATATCGCGCTGTGTCTAGGAGAGCCATTACACAAAGTCCCTGGCCAGGGCAAGCGAGATATACTGGTAGCGTTTCCAGTGTTTTCTCAGGGTGTTCTGGGCTACACTCCGACAGGACTTGTACCGCTATTAGGGGACTGACGTTTACCGCCCCTAGGCCCGCCATGCGATACTCTCAAACGAACAGACCGGACTGTACGGAGATTGTCACATTCAGGCTCAGTAGGAGTTCGGATGGGTTCACCTCATCAGTCTTCTTATCGGCATCTACCTAGGAACCGTTACGTACAGCTAGTACCGCTTGCGTCCTGTGGTTAAACCCACTGCCAGCATAGTGTCGGGTCTTTAGAGTCCCACACAGAGGGTTATTCGCCTTTGGGCAAAACAGAGTAGAGGTCGCATGGTTTTGCGACGTGGTTCGTTCACATCCGCGCACTTGTGCACGTTTGGTGTCCGGGCAGTTATTACTAGCGAGCTTTGGTTTAAGCCAGTTCCTAGTATTTGTTTTGGGATTGGTTTTGTCTCATTGTATTCGTGTTCCTCGGAACACGGATGCGGGTGTGTATGCACAGTTGACAAAGGCAAAGGAATCTCATTAGGGTTATTGACCGTTGACTTTTTCTTAACCCTAATGAGAATGAGAGATATGATTAATGATACTAATTAAGGATAATTGTGCCATGGTTAGGTTAACCACTTGACTTTTGTTGACCTTTCGACTTTGGTTGACCGGTTGACTTTTGTTGACATTTTGACCACCATCATTTCATTTAAAAGATGCTTCTTGATTCTTGCAAATTTCATTTAATGTGAAATGATAATGGTCATTCCAAACTAACCATCACAATTTCTTTTAATTATTATTATTATTATTATCATTTTCTCTCATGTGAGAGATGGTTGTTATTTTCTAGTTGATTCTCTCTTGCTCTTTCTCTCTCATGCTTAGCTCTTCCTCTTCCTCTCTCAAAGCTCTCATCTCTCATGTGTTGAGAACCATGAGCTTGTGAGATAAAACCATCAAAAATTCTCTCTACTCTTTCCTGCGTTCTAGGATTAGCAAGCCAAGCACTCTAGTTACCTCTTGGTTGAGGTAGGAGCTCAAGGTAGAGGCTTTCGGGTGGATCTTTCTTCGGCAAAGAGAAAACGACGAGGAGGAGTCGTCTACACCACTCCAAGGAGCAAGCAAGAAAGAGGACCACAACAAGAAGAGAAGGAGTTCAAGACCTAGGTATAACCTTCTAACCGAGTAGCTAAAACTTGTAGTTAGTTTGTTAGTTTTTGTTTAGCAAAGATCCTCTAGTTCTAGTCCATGTTACCTTGTGTTAAAAATTGTTTTTTACTTATTCCGCCTCCCCGTAAGCACCGGGGTGGGTAACGTGGACTTACAGTGGTATAAGACCCTAGCTAAACAACAACTAGCATGTTAGCAAAGTGTTTAGAACTTCGATCCGAAAAAAATCGCAAAACACGTCAAAATCCTATACTTTCTGCCGATTTTTATAACAGCCCTAAAAATATTTCCAAACACCTTAAAAATCCGTGCAGGGTGTTTTAGGAACAATCAAGAAAATCGAGCCCACGACTCGGTCAAAGCGCCGCGGAAGCGCGGCAAAACTAAGTGTTTCACCGCGGATCCACGGCCGAGTTGACTCGGTCGCGACTCGGTTTTCCTGCAGTTTGTTCAGAATGATGTTCTGGGATTTTTAAGATATTTTGTTTCTGCCCAGATTATCCAGAGAACAATGTTGTGTTTGGGGTAGTTACAAATTGGTATTTTGATCGGAGTTCTACAAACTTTGGCAAATTAGTTATATCTGTAATGTGATATATGCACTGAACATCGACTAATCACTATACGTCGATTAGTGGGGTTGTGCATATCTGTGATCTGTAATATTGGATTGTGTATATGAACTCGTTGGTTTGTCGCGGATGAATAGCCGGGGTTTGTGAGATGAGAGTTTCTTTATCTTTCATTTGATGTAATATGTAAATTGATGTAATATTATTTTTATGGCCGCACATCCGGGATGAGGTTGTAGCCTCCATTGTATATTATTTGTTTTACTGTTTTTGCTTCTAGGATAGACCCAAGGTGGGGTGCATAAACTACCGGGTACTTTGAAGTGCCGAGTGGCCTACTCACGTTGTTGAGGGAGCTTGCTTCACTTCGGGTACTTGGCGGGTAGTTTGCCTAACCCGTAGGGGTCTACGGTGGGGTTTTGGCTATTCATCGCGACCGTGTAATCCGTCTTTCGTTGCAGGCTCGAACGAAACGCGGATTCCTAGCATATCCAATGTTTTCATCTGTGTTCTGGAATGGCTATCATTGCATCTGACGAATGTATATATCTATATATGATATCTAGCAGGCGTTGCTTATGTTTTGCATCCGCGCTAGTCCAGCCCCCGCTCTGTCGTTAGTTAAGTAACCTAACGGGTGATGACGGGGCCCAGTGGCGAATGCGGGTGGCATAAGCGTATGTCATATTCTCATTGTTTTCTGCAATGGTAGGATTAATTGATGGGACGCCTTAAATTAATGCAAAGAAAACAAACCAAAGTTAAATCGTTGGGACAATTTCAAAACCACTCGGTTTTTTCAAAACAGAAAAACTTTTAAAAACGCAGAGCTTAAACCACTCCTTTTTAAAAGCTATGAGGTTCCTTCGATTATATCAAGTTCACTACGTTCACGGTTTCGCCAAAACCATTCTTAGCCCTCCGTCATTTCATATGGATGGTCAATAGTATTCAAGCTGTGTTTGTTGGCCAAAGTCAATGCATAGTGATTGGTAGCTATTGGATATTCATATATAGCATAGATAGATGCGTTGGTTTGGGACAGTCGTACTGCCTTGTTGGCCAAAGTCAAGGGTAGGTACGGGTGGGTTCAAATTAACCTGGAAATGACGGATTGAACTTGACATGTGACTTATGATTTGTTGGCCAAAGTCAAGGTCATAAGAGCATGGGGCAAAAATCCACATCGGGAGTTTCTAAAGAAACTGAAACTTGCTAGTGCTGCATGCCATTTGGAGTGTGATGATTCTGGAAGGATTCTTTCAGCTTTATCACACGATGATATTTGAATCCCGATCCTATTGTAAGTATATGATACTCCTCGGGAAACTTTCTCACTTAACGATCAATGCTATAAACCAAGTAGGTGTCTAGAAAGGTGTTAGCGGGGCTACGCCCACGGGGAAAAGAGGTTATTTAATTAGGGAACTTCGCGAAAGCATCGTAAAACCTCCCTCGAGGTACCGACACTGGCCTGGCTGAACGGTTAAGCAAGTATTGTACGGTGAGATTGATCCCGACTAATTCTTCTTTTATGGTTTGAGGAGGGATTCGAGAAACAGTGGCAGCCATCCTGTTTAGACAAACTAAAAACCACTCTAAACTTGCAAGAGCATCATGCTAAAGTGTTTCTTCTCTCTCTCCTAATTGCAGCGACAAAACATCATGACCGACCTTAAGTTACTACTAGATAAGAATATACTGACAGGGCTAAACTACAAAGATTGGCTCAGGAATGTCAAAATGGAAATCACTTATGACAAGTTGGGGTATCTCCTTACCACCAAAGCCCCCGCTGTCCCAGGTCCAAAATCTAGTGTCGCGGATAAGAAAATCCGTAAGACCTGGGATATTGACTGCGCGAAGGCCAAGTGCCTCGTGCTTGACTGTATGGACAATGAACATCAGAGGAGGCACGAGAATATGGACCTTGAATCTATATTTTTCCATACTAAGGAACTATATGGAGAGCAATCCCGTATCACTAGATACGAAGTCTCAAAAAGGTTGTTTTCGGCGAGATTGGCCGTTGGATCATCTGTAGCGGAACACGTGCTTAAGATGATTTGCTACATTGAAGAGCTCGCGGACCTCGGGACCACGTTAGAGAACGAGCTCTACACTGACTTGATTCTCTAGTCCCTTCCTTCCACTTACGCCAAGTTTATCCTGAACTTCAGCATGCAAGGAAAAGAAGTTGAACTTCCGGAACTCCTCAACATGTTGAGGAGTGCATAGGGCACCCTACAGAAAGTAAGGGAAACATCCGCTTTGTTTGTTGGAGGAGCTTCCTCTTCTAGGTCCAAGGCTGAAGCCAAAGGAAAGAAGAAGAAGACCCCCACCAAACCAAGGGGCGGTGTTAGTAAAGTGGAAGCCATGGGAAAGGAAAAAGTAGCAAATGTTGAAGGACAACTTGTGGGGAAGGAAGAGTGCTTTTATTGTCATAAGAAAGGACACTGGAAGAAAGATTGCATGGCCTGGAAGGCCAAGAACAAGGACCCGAAGCAAGTTTCAGGTGTGTATGTTATTGAAAACTGTCTATCAATAAACTCTACTTCCTGGGTATTGGATACCCGATCAGGATCTAATATCTGTAACTCTTTGCAGGAACTGAGAAAGCGTAGGTTTTGAAGGCAGGTGATATGACCCACAGAGTTGCAAACAGAGTTAGCATGGATGCTGAGTCCGTGGGGGACTATCACTTGGGATTGTCAGATGGACATGTTTTGGTTTTGCGTGACTGTTATTTTGTACCCAGTTCGACTTGTAATATCATATCTGTATCTTTAATGTCTAAAGAAGGTTATTATTTTGCATTTGTAAGCAATGTACTAAACATTCACCTTAATCATGTTCTGATTGGGTCGGGTACATTAAGCAACGGTATATACGTATTGAACCAACCACAGATTTTCAATGTCCAGAATAAAGAAAGTCTCCAGAAATAAATCATGCTTTCTTATGGTATTGTAGACTGGGTCACATCAATGAGACAAGGTTAACTAAGTTTCATAAAGAAGGATATTTGGATTCGTTCGAATATCAATCGTATGCAACTTGTCAATCATGTCTTAAAGGAAAGATGACAAAGACTCCGTTCATTGGACACGGAGTAAGGGATAGCGAACTTTTGGGACTCGTACACAACGATGTATGTGGTCCAATGTCTACACATGCGCGAAGTGGTTATTCTTACTTCATTACTTTTACGGATAATTTTTCAAGGTATGGATATGTCTTCTAAATGAAGTATAAATCTGAAGCCTTTGAAAATTTCCAGGAATACAAGAATGAAGTAGAGAAACAAACATGCAAAAGTATAAAGACACTAAGATCGGATCGAGGTGGTTAATACTTAAGTGCCGAGTTCCTTGATTACTTAAAAGAGAATGGAATTCTCCCTCAGCTTACTCCTCCATACATTCCACAACATAACGGTGTATCGGAGAGACGGAACCAAACCCTATTGGATATGGTACATTCTATGATGAGTAACGCTGAGTTGCCGCGATCATTCTGGGGATATGCACTAGAATCAGCTGCATATCTTTTGAACCGAGTTCCAACTAAGACAGTGCCTACCACACCATATCAGATGTGGAGTGGGAAGAAACCATATCTTAAACACATTAAGACATGGGGATGTCCAGCTTTTGTCAAAAAGCAGCATGCGGACAAACTCGAGGCACGCTCAGTACAGTGCAAGTTTGTGGGATATCCAAAGAACTCCAAGGGATATTTCTTCTATTACGCAGAGGAGCAAAAGGTTTTCGTTTCTTGTCATGCCTGCTTCTTAGAAACTTAATTTTTGGAAAATCAGATAAGTAGGAGTGCAATAGAACTGGAAGAAATTCCAGAACCACAAGCTATTACTGAAAGCTTAGTGGAACCAGAAGGTTCGAAAGAACATGACATTCTTGCGCCGCTCCGCAGGAGTAGTAGGCAGTCTCATCCGCCGGAGAGATACTACGGTTTTCTCATAAACGGGGATAGAGAGGATTGCATAATTGATAATGATGAGCCGACTAGCTTCCAGCAGGCCATTCAGAGCACTGACTCGGTAAAATGGCTGGATGCAATGCGGACCGAGATGGAGTCCATGTACACTAACAAAGTATGGACTTTGGACGTTGCACCAGAAGGGGTAAAACCCGTAGGCTGCAAATGGATCTTCAAAAGGAAGATTGGTGTAGATGGACAGGTTGAAACCTATAAGGCTAGACTTGTTGCAAAGGGTTTTCGTCAAAGACCTGCTTTGGACTATGACGAAACCTTTTTCACCAGTGGCTATGCTCAAATCCATTCGTACCCTTCTTTCCATTGCTGCCTTTCACGATTATGAGATCTGGCAAATGGACATAAAAACCGCTTTTCTAAATGGAAATTTATAGGAGTGTGTCTATATGGACCAGCCAGAGGGTTTCATTTACAGTGGGAGCAGCGGGAAGGTGTGGAAGTTGCTTAAGTCTATTTATGGACTGAAGCAGGCATCGCGGAGTTGGAACATCTGTTTTGATGAGACGGTCAAAAAATTTGGCTTTATCAAAAATCCAGATGAACCATGTATTTATAGTAAAATTGTAGCACGAACTGTCGTATTCCTCGTTTTATACGTGGATGACATTCTCTTGATAGGAAATGACATTCCTATGGTACAATCTGTCAAAGGGTACTTGTCACACAGGTTCTCCATAAAAGACTTGGGTGATGCCTTTTACATTCTGGGGATCCGGATCTATCGTGATAGGTCGAAGAGGATATTAGGACTTTCACAGTCCAGGTACATCGACACCATACAGAAAAGATTCAGTATGGAAGATTCCAAGCGTGGTAATTTACCGTCTTATCACGGGATCACCCTCTCCAAAGAGATGTCTCCCAAGACTGATTTGGAAAGGGCTCGCATGTCATCTATACCCTACGCATCTGCGGTAGGCTCTATAATGTATGAGATGTTGTGTACCAGACCAGATGTAGCATACGCATTAAGCGTTGTAAGCCGGTATCAGTCGGACCCAGGGGAGAAACACTGGATAGCAGTAAAGAACACTCAAGTACCTGAGAAGGACTAAGGAGATGTTCTTGGTGTATGGCGGAAAAGACCTCCAGATTGAGGCCTTTGCTGACTCCAGCTTCCAGAGTGACAAGGATGACTCCAAGTCCATGTCGGGTTATGTCTTTACTCTCAATGGAGGGGCGGTGTGTTGGAAGAGTTCCAAACAGTAAACCGTTGCTGACTCGATGATGGAAGCGGAGTATATCGTAGCATCTGATGCCGCAAAAGAAGCCGTCTGGATGATGAAGTTCTTGACTGAACTTCAGGTGGTTCCGTCCATTGTTGATCCAATACCTCTGTATTGCGACAAAAACGGGGCTATAGCTTTAGCAAAGGAACCCAGGTCCCATCAGAAGTCCAGACACATCTTGAGGCGGTATCACCTGATCGTGGATCGCCGGGAGATCGAGGTTCGGAGGGTTGCTACAGAAGATAACACTGCAGATCCATTCACGAAGGCCATACCCCAGACTCAGTTCGAGCGGCTGATCGAGATGATAGGTCTTCGATACGCCAGTACATGGCCTTAGTGCAAGTGGGAGATTGTTAGTGTATATGCCCTAGAGTCCATTACTGTATCATTCTAGTTTGTATATTACTTAATGGAAGCTTGGGATATTCACAGTTTTATAGACAATCTTGCTCAAAATGGTAGTATGCTACTTGGTTTGTATCTACTTTAATGTGTGCATGTGTTTCTTTTAGCATATCGCCTATGCACATTAGTGGAGCCCTTAGGATCTTTTGCTTGATTACCAGCGTTGTGATGGCTGTCATACTAGTGGGGGCTGGGTAATCTATAAGCACATCCTTATACAGGTCCCTAGTCGTAGGATTATCGAGACGGGGCATCGATACTCCGAGTAGACTAGCGTATGCGCTTCTCATCCCTGCACGGGAGATGGTCTGTCCCACAGCGATTAGTACGTCGTACTTAAGATAGTATGTGGGTGCTCGTTAGGTTACGGGTACACTGGACAGGACTCGCAGGGAACTGTTTGTTGGTATTATACCTATCGTCAGTTATCAGTTCCCAGGTGACAGGAGTACAGCTTAGTCCGTCGACTTGACACTGTCACTTCGCCTCGAGTGTGTTCCCACTGTTCTTAGATTACTACCCTACCACGGCTCAAATGAGTCGTGCAAACAGGTAGTAGTTGGGTGCAGTCCCAAAGCACTTGGAGGCAGTGACGGTTAGACAGGATTCGTTTCTCACGGTATTGGGAGTTGATATCGCGCTGTGTCTAGGAGAGCCATTATACAAAGTCCCTGGCCAGGGCAAGCGAGATATACAGGTAGCGTTTCCAGTGTTTTCTCAGGGTGTTCTGGGCTACACTCCGACACAACTTGTACCACTATTAGGGGACTGACGTTTACCGCCCCCTAGGCCCACCATGTGATACTCTCAGACGAACAGACCGGACTGTACGGAGATTGTCACATTCAGGCTCAGTAGGAGTTCGGATGGGTTCACCTCATCAGTCTTCTTATAGGCATCTACTTGGGGACCGTTACGTACAGCTACTACCGCTTTATGTCTTTGGTTATACCCACTTCCAGCGTAGTGTCGAGTCATTAGAGTCCCACACAGAGGGTTATTCTCCTTTGGGCAAAACAGAGTAGAGGTCGCATGGTTTTGCGACGTTCACATCCGCGCACTTATGCACGTTTGGTGTCCGGGCAGTTATTACTAGCGGGCTTTGGTTTAAGCCAGATCCTAGTATTTGTTTTGGGATTGGTTTTGTCTCATTGTTTTCGTGTTCCTCGGAACACAGATGCGGGTGTGTATGCACAGTTAACAGAGGCAGAGGAATCTAATTAGGTTTATTGACCGTTGACTTTTTCTTAACCCTAATGAGAATGAGAGATATGATTAATGATAATAATTAAGGATAATTGTGCCATGGTTAGGTTGACCATTTGACTTTTGTTGACCTTTTGACTTTGGTTGGCCGGTTGACTTTTGTTGACATTTTGACCATCATCATTTCATTTGAAAGATGCTTCTTGATTCTTGGAAATTTCATTTAATGTGAAATGATAATGGTCATTCCAAACTAACGATCACAATTTCTTTTAATTTTTATTATTATTATCATTTTCCCTCATATGAGAGATGGTTGTTATTTTCTAGTTGATTCTCTGTTGCTCTTTCTCTCGCATGCTTAGTTCTTCCTCTCTTAAAGCTCGCATCTCTCATGTGTTGAGAACCATGATCTTGTGAGATAAATCCATCAAAACTTCTCTCGACTCTTTCTAGCGTTCTAGGTTTAGCAAGCCAAGCACTCTAGTTACCTCTTGGTTGAGGTAGGAGCTCAAGGTAGAGGCCTTCGGGTGGATCTTTCTTCGGCAAAGAGAAGATGACAAGGAGGAGCCGTCTACACCACTCCAAGGAGCAAGCAAGAAGGAGGACCACCACAAGAAGAGAAGGAGTTCAAGACCTAGATATAACTTTCTAACCGAGTAGCTAAAACTTGTAGTTAGATTGTTAGTTTTTGTTTAGCAAAGATCCTCTAGTTCTAGTCTATGTTACCTTGTGTTAAAAATTGTTTTTTACTTATTCCGCCTCCCCGTAAGCACCGGGGTGGGTAACGTGGACTTACAGGCCGGTCTCACAAGCCATTGTCAGTTGTTCACCTAAGATAGTGTACATGTGCTCATTGGGTTATGAGTATGCTGGACGGACTCGCCGGGAACATGCTACTTGGTATTTTACCTATTTTCATATAGAAGTTCCCTGGTGACATGTGTACAGGTTAGTCTGTCAACCTGAGATCGTCCATTGTCTCGTGTGAGTTCCTACTGTGCTTTGATTACTGTTAGTTATATGTATGCCCTAGAGGACATTACTGTACATGGGATGTATACTGTAGTGGATGCTGGAACATATATAGGTAAGACTTTCTTGCTCGACATGATAGTACGCTATCTGGTTGCTCTTTATCTTAACATGAATACCTGTTGTCTCTCTATTACATGTTGATAAAGCCCTTAAGATGTGTACTCGACTTCCAGGATTATGATGAAGATCATACTAGTGGGGCCTGGGTAGTCAATGAGTACATCCTTCAATGTTCCTAGTCGTGGGAATATCGAGACGGGGCATCGATATTCCAGAGTAGACTAGCGTATATCTTCTCGATCCATGTGATGGGCGATGGATGATCTCATATCCATTGGTGTTTGACATCAGAGATGGTATGTGGGTGCTCAGTGATGATAGGGTACACTGAACGGACTCGCCGAGAACTCCCAGATGGTATTATACCTCACGTCAGATGGCAGTTCTCTTGTGACACTGGTACAACTTAGTCTGTTGACCCGAGATCGTCATAGAGTCTTGTGTGTCTCCCACTGTGCTTTGATTTCCACCCTACCACTGCTTTACTGAGTTGTGCAAACAGGTGGTTTTGGGTACAGCCCCGATTCACATGGATGCAATGAGCGATAGGAGGGGATTCGTCTCTCCCGGTATTGGGGGTTGATGTTGCGCTATGCTCGACTGGCCATAACCGAAAATCCCTGGCCATGGTTGCTGTGATTTACTGGTAAGAGTTATCTGTAGTATCACGCTTGTTATGGACCTTACGTCGGCATGACTTATCAAGCTACTGGGGTCTGACGTTTACCACCCCTAGGCGAGATATGCGACATATCAGACGAACAGACCGGACTGTACGGTAAGTGTTGCTGGTTGGATTCACAGGAGTGTGAGCGGGCTTGCTCGTTGATCTTCTGATCGCTCAATACCCGGGTGGCCGTTACATTTAGCAGACCGCTTGCGGCTTGTGGGTGTTTGATATGATCATCACCTGCTGCCGGCGTATTGACGAGTCTTTAGAGTCCTACACAGAGGTTTCCTGGCTGAAGCGAAACGAAATAGGAGAGCATATGAGATATGTGCGGGACCGAGAATAATACCAGTATGTGATATTATATTCTATTCTCGCGATTTGTATCATCTGACGGTTATATAAGATATAGCCGGGTTACCGAATCAAATGTTGATTCGATACATTGATACACTTGATATTAGTCGGTTATATGCAGTATGACCGTATCATTAAATCAAGTGTTGATTTAATGATTTAATGTATAATTATATATTTGATATATTATTTTACATTAACTAGTATTTGTTCACTTAAGATGGATTTTCTCACTTGATGTGCACATTGTATATATGATATAGTTTTGTGCACTAGTTTGTATCATGTTTGATGAAACATGCAAACTTGGGTGTGTGTTTGCTTTAAACCATGTTTAGGTTAATGGTTAGGGTTTTAAATTATTCACTTATTCATTTTATTTACTTTTGGCAAAAATGAAATGGTGGCTAACTTTGTTTTTTGCTTAAGCTTCATGAAGCTTCTTAGCTTTATCTACCATTTTGTTTTTTCCTTAACCTAACCATTCACCTAAACCCTAGTTTAGTCTCTACACTAGTTACCTCACCGATGGTTGCATTATGATAAGAATCACTTGGATTTTCTTTTTAAAATATTATTCTTATCATATTCTTTCTTCTTCTTCTTCATCAAGAAGAAGAAACCTTGCTACCTCCAATGGTGCCATGAGAAAAAGAGTGAGAAATCCAAATCCAAATCCAAAGTGAACCATCTTCCTATTTCTTCATCCTCTACCACTTGCCATATAGTAGAGTGTGTTATCTTCACAAGTTCTATGACCAAGTGAAGATGGAGCATGATCATGAGTTGCCTCGACGTAGATCATCTTCGGCATCGAAGTCGACGACCTAGCCCGATCATTTCTCCGACGAAACCATCGCCAGAGTCCGGGATCCAATGATCGCAGCGGAGGGACGTCAACACGGAGCTAGGGAAGTGGAGGACCGGATCTACAAAGGTTGTAGTTGTTAGTGTATATGCCCTAGAGGCCATTACTGTATCATACTAGTTTGTATATTACTTAATGGAAGCTTGGGATATTCACCTTGTATAAACAATCTTGCTCAATATAGTAGTATGCTACTTGGTTTGTTTCTACTTCAATGTGTACATGTGTTTATTTTAGTATATCACATATACACATTAGTGGAGCCCTTAGGATCTTTGCTTGATTACCAGCGTTGTGATGGCAGTCACACTAGTGGGGGCTGGGTAATCTATAAGCACATCCTTATACAGGTCCCTAGTCGCAGGACTATCGACACAGGGCATCGATACTCCGGAGTAGACTAGCGTATGCGCTTCTCATCCCAGTGTGGGAGATGGTATGTCCCACATCCATCAGTACGTTGTACTGAAGATAGTATACGGTTGCTCGTTGGTTACGAGTACACTGGACAGAACTCGTCGGGAACTGACCGGTTGGTATTATACCGATCGTCAGTTATCAGTTGTCACGACCCAAGTTTGGATGTGACAGGCACTCGGATTGTATCATATCTAAAGATATGCACAAATCCAAGTAAGCCAAAAACCAAGATCAAAATACCTTATTTCGGAATTATTTATGAAAATTTAGTTTTTAAATAAAAATCTCGAGTTATGAAGTTTATTCATTAAACAAATAATAAAGGTTAAGTTTGGTTGTATTCCGGGTTGGAATCAACAATGTTAACAATAAACATGAATATAAACATATAATGAACATCACTGAATCTCATAAAGAAAGAAGTTATGAAACTGATCAACCGATCTCAACTGTACATATATTTACCAACTCACTTTTCTAAGTCAAAATACAAGTCTGATAGAGTCTTTCTAGATACAAAAGTATTAAAACTCAAAAGGGAGGTTACTACACATGTAACCTACCTATCAAAAGATGAAAACGACAGCAAAAGTGATCCTGCCTCGCAGCTACCCGTCCACTCTATCCCTGCAAGGAACTGTGGCACAACGGGGATGAGTTGCCAACTCAGTGAATACGACTAACATATAACGGCGAATAAAGTAAATATGACAATCATGCTACTGAATATGAATCAATATGATATATGAGTATATGTGAAATCAAACAACCAATCTCATTATACTTCTGAAATCACAACTCAAGTAAATCATTTCTCGGTGTCCATCAATGACACAAAAACTTTCATTTCTCATAGGCATCATTCCCCGAATGATCCTATACCCATAATATCGGTCGTCATCCTCTAGATGCACGCCGCATATTTCTATAACCAATATCCGGAATCGAGTAACCTCGCTAGGCTCCCCCGTCTCAATACGGCTATCCTGCCCCTCGGTCTCGACCGGGTCCACTATGTATCCAACTGTATATCTCCCCCACTCAGTATGGATAACGTAAATCCGCGACCGTATATCTCCCCCACTCGGTCCGGAATAAAACCAAAAACAGAAATCATCTCAGGGTGGACATGTCACATCAATCATGAAAAACTGGATTTATGTAATAATATTCAAAACTCAAAACCATAAATCCTCAATTCTGTATCTATCTCATATCTAACATAGAAATACGCATAAGCAACAGGATGTAAATAATGAAATCTACCAATATACTTGACATGTGAAATACGATATAATTCATGTTAATAAGTATGATATTTAAGTGTATGTGACATGGCAATATCGACGAGGTGTGTGTAGCATATAAGATGTGCACGTGGCATGACTCGTCGATACTTGTGAAGTGTTCTAACAACTAAGCAATATACAAGTATTTTAATGAATGAAATTCTAATAATTAAACATGATGATATGAATATCACATTAAGTAAAACCATGGGCGAAACACGCCATCTTTACTAAATTCCCCGGTAGATGTTTAGTCTACTCACCGGAAAGTCGAATCTACTCCGGAATCGCTAATCCTTTCCCTTTCCTCGCGGCTTCCGTATTTCTCGAATCCGCGTCTAAAAATGCAAAGTTAATGCGTATAAGCAAAACTACATTTCCGATATAACGGAAGTAGAAAACACGCTAACCCCCTCAATTTATATACTATCAGATCTTTTCAAGTTATTAAACACTTAGTCTTACTGGATTTTAGCCTAAATCTGTACTGGTTCAGAAATTAAAACGCGACTTGATTTCATCGTGTCGTATTTAGCGTTTTACGATTCTATTACCGATATATCCTCCCAGATTTTAGTTACAGTAAAACTAAGTTAAATCAACAGTGCCAAAATAGCCTAAATTGTACACTGCAGCCTACCCAAAAGACCACACCCTCAAAGCTCTCACCATGGCCGGCGACGCCGGCCATATCTCCTCTGTCGCCGGCCCAAAACCGGCCCCCTACCTCCGTCTTCTTTTGGTGTGTTCTAGTTGTTACCTACATCATTTCTACTCTGTTGAATTTATTTAATTAAGTTCCAGATTATAGCAGAATCTAACAGACTCTTAATTTAGCTAAATACGATATTATGTGACTTGATTAAATCTACTCTAATTAAGCTACAGAATTTAATCTCTACTGAGTTTATGAATTTTACCCTCCTAATTTGCTGTAGGAATGACCCTCCTTGATCAATCAACCCTTCTTAGCTTGATGATGAACTATCTCCAAGAACAAGCTCCCTCTCCTTCTTCTTCCTCTTGTTCTCCTTTTTCCTTCTTTAGTTTTCCTTTTTCCTTTGATTTTCTTTTAGTTTTGATTCTGATTTTTAAACTGAAATGAGCTATTTAAGTGAATGAGAGAAGAGATAAGAGAAGGAGGAGGTGTCAAAGCCAAAGGTGTGCATGTTTCAAGCAAGAAGGAGGTGGAAGTGAGAGGCTAAATGAAGCATGAGGTGGTTTTGCATTATCTTCACCTTTTCTTTTGTTTTATTTTGAATTTTAATTCAGAACTGAAATGATAACCCTTTATTCACTTAAACCCTTGACAATCTTGTATTAGCATAAAACTCAACTTTACAATTTAACCCCTCACAACTTACTTATTATAAATCACATCTTTTGTTAAAATGAAGCTAAAATTATCATTAAAACCCTTATAACTTATTTAAATTACATTCTAAAATTCTAATATAATTTGTATTACATAAAACTTATGAAGATTGACATATTTGATTTTAACCATTTTGTGATTTATCAGCTTATTCTTATTTTAATTAAATTTATTTATTTCTAGGTTTTTCCTAATTGTTACAATATTCCCCCCTTAAGAAAATTCGGTCCCCGAATTTAAACTAATAACTAGACATACCTAAGAAAAGATGTGGAAATTTCTTCCGCATCGCGTCCTCCGTCTCCCAAGTAATCTCCTTGCGATACCTTCCTTGCCAGAGAACCTTTAGAGATGGCTGTATCCTTGATCGTAATTGCTTTGCTTGCCTGTCCAGAATAGCAACTGGCTACACTGTGAAGGATAGATCTGGCTCAAGCTGTAGAGTCTGATGATGGATCGCATGAGATGGATCGTGAAGATATCTGCAAAGCATCGAAACATGGAACACTGGATGTACGTCGGGAAAACCAGGTGGAAGTGCTAACCGATAAGCCACAGCGCCCACTCTCTCTAAAATCTCATAAGGTCCAACATATCTGGGGCTGAGCTTTCCTTTCTTCCCGAAGCGCATCACACCCTTCATTGGGGATACTCGAAGGAACACATGATCTCCCACATCAAACTCGAGTTTGCGTCGTCTTCGATCTGCATATGACTTCTGTCTGCTTTGAGCCGCTTTCATTCTATCTCGTATCAAGTGAATCTTCTCTGTAGTTTCCTGTACTATCTGCGGTCCCAATATACAACTCTCACTAAGTTCTGTCCAGCAAACAGGTGATCTACATTTCCTTCCATACAAAGCTTCAAAGGGTGCCATCTGGATCGTCTTTTGAAAACTGTTGTTATAAGAGAATTCTACCAAAGGTAGGTGACGATCCCAACTACCACCGAAATCTAAGCTACAAGCCCGAAGCATATCCTCTAGTATCTGAATTGTCCGCTCCGACTGACCGTCTGTCTGAGGGTGGAAAGCTGTACTAAAACTCAGTCGTGTACCAAGAGCGTCCTGTAGTTTCTGCCATAGCCTGCTCGTGAACTGGGTACCTCGATCTGATACTATGCATGTCGGCACTCCATGTAGACGTACAATCTCATCGATATAAACCTGTGCATACTGAGCAAATCCATATGTCGTCTTTACTGGAAGAAAATGAGCGGCCTTCGTCATCCTGTCTACTATCACCCAAATGGAATCATACCCTCTGCTAGTCCTGGGTAGACCCACCACAAAATCCATGGAAATCTGTTCCCATTTCCACTCTGGAATGGGCAAAGGTTGCAGCTCTCCGGCTGGCCTCTGGTGTTCTGCTTTAACTTGCTGACAAGTCAAGCATCGAGAAACAAAATCCGTAACATCCTTCTTCATTCCTTCCCACCAATAATTATCCTTCAAATCACGATACATTTTAGTGGAACCAGGATGAATACTATATACTGATCTGTGGGCATCCTCCAAAATCTCACGCCTCAATCCGTCAGAATCTGGCACACAGAGACGAGCCCTATAACGTAATACTCCATGATCATCAATCACGAACTCCGTCTCCTTGCCCTGCCTAACATGATCCATAATCTCCATCACGCGAGTATCTGTAAGCTGCGCATCTCGAATACGATCCAATAGCTGAGGTCTGGTGCGAACATGTGCTAACTGACCTCCTGCCGATGTGAACTCAAACTGTATACGACTATCACATAAAATCTGCCAGTCTGTAGAAGACTGTCTCTGCAAAATGCTCAAATGAGATAAATTACCTCCAGGCCTCCGACTCAAGGCATCTGCTACGACATTTGCTTTGCCTAGATGGTACAAAATCTCACAGTCGTAATCTTTCACCAATTCCATCCATCTACGCTGCCTGAGATTCAGATCCTTCTGTTGAAAGATATACTTTAAACTTTTATGATCTGTGAAGATTTGACACGTTTCTCCATACAAGTAATGTCTCCAAATCTTCAATGCGAATACTACAGCAGCCATCTCAAGATCATGAGTGGGGTAATTTTGTTCATGCCTCTTTAACTGCCGAGATGCATATGCTATAACCTTGCCGTGTTGCATCAACACACAGCCTAAGCCCACTCTAGAAGCATCGCAATACACTACGAAACCCCCTGACCCGGAAGGTAAAGATAATACAGGTGCAGTCGTCAAACGCATCTTCAGCTGTTGGAAACTCTGCTCACAAGCATCTGTCCACTGAAATGGAACTTCCTTCCTAGTCAATTCTGTCAAAGGTGCCGCTATCTTTGAGAAATCCTGTACGAAGCGTCTGTAATAACCTGCCAGACCTAAGAAACTCCGAACCTCTGTAACTGACATAGGCCTGGGCCAGTGTTGTACCGCTTCAATCTTCTTTGGGTCAACGCATATACCTTGTCTTGTAACTATGTGACCCAAGAACTCCACACTATCGAGCCAAAAAGCACACTTAGAAAATTTAGCATACAACTGATGCTCTTTCAAGGTCTGCAACGTGATACGTAAATGCTGCTCGTGCTCCGTCTGACTCCGAGAATATACAAGAATATCATCTATGAATACTATAATAAACCGATCGATAAATGGTCTAAAGATACGGTTCATCATATCCATAAAAGCTGCTGGAGCATTGGTGAGTCCGAACGACATCACCAGAAATTCATAATGCCCATATCTCGTACGAAATGCTGTCTTCGGAATATCTTCCTTCCGAACCCTCAACTGATGATATCCTGACCTCAAGTCAATCTTTGAGAAGAATCCGGCTCCTTGCAACTGATCGAACAAATCATCTATTCGTGGTAATGGATACCTGTTTCGCACCGTGACGCGATTCAGCTGTCGGTAGTCGATGCACATCCTCATACTACCGTCCTTCTTCTTTACAAATAACACAGGAGCTCCCCACGGTGAAACACTGGGACGAACAAGTCCTCTATCTAACAACTCTTGCAACTGGCCTTTGAGTTCTTTCAATTCCGTCGGTGCCATTCGATAGGGTGGTATAGAAATAGGCCCTGCACCCGGAATCAAATCGATACAAAATTCAATATCTCGATCAGGTGGCAATCCTGGTAACTCAGCTGGGAATACCTCAGGAAATTCTCGTATGATCGGGATTTGGTCCAATGGAACTTCAGCGACCCCTATGTCCTGAATAAAAGCCAAGAACCCAAGACAACCCTTCTTCAATAGCCGCCTCGCACCGAAAGCAGAAATCATGTTGACAGGGGTTAACTTGCAATCCCCCTGCACAACAAACACCGGTTCACCTGGAAAACAGAAGCTAACCGCTTTTCCTCTACAATCTACATTGGCATGACAAGCGGCTAACCAATCCATCCCAAGAAGTATATCAAAATCCAACATATCCAGGAGAATTAGATCAACTAGCGAATCTCTATTACCAATACGCACTGAACACGATCTAAATACGTGTCGAGCTATAAAGGAATCTCCAACTGGAGTAATCACTACCAATGGTAACTCTAATAATGACGACTCCTTCCCCAACAAAAGTGCGAATCGTGACGATACATAAGAATGTGTAGAACCGGGATCAAATAAAACATGTGCCTCTAATGAGCAAACTGTAAGAGTACCTGTCACGACTGCATTTGATGCCTGGGCATCCTGTGGAGTCAGTGCAAAAACCTGTGCCTGGCCCCTGCCCGCATCCTGTCGTCCTCTACCTCTATCTCCTCTACCTCTCTGAGCACGTCCTGCATAGCCTCGACCTCGTGGTGCAACTGCCTGGCGTGTAGCGCCAACTGGGGGAGGAAGTAAAGCCATCGGTGTAGGAGGTGGAAGGGGTAAAACAGCCTGTGGAGCAACGGTCCCGCCCTGAGATCTACAATCTCGCGCAAAGTGTCCGGGAAGTCCACAACTATAACAAGTAGCTGGTGGTCTCTGATCACCAGGATAAGAACTGAACATCTGGCCCTGTATCCAATCTCGTCCAACACTGCGGCCTGGAGTATATCTGCTTGGATAGGACCCTCTACCTCGGCCAAACTGTCTATTTGTCGGCACGAATGGTCTACTCCTCTTTGACTCCGGAATGACTCCCGACTGACTCAAACGCTCCTCTACTCGAATCGCCGCATCCATGGCCTGTGCATATGTATCAAAATGTTGGGAGCCTATCGCCAGATACAACTGTGTGTCCAAACTCCTTAGGAACCTTTTCACCCGAAGCTCCTCTGTAGGTACCAAGTATGGGGCATATCGCGATAGCTGGGTGAATCGTAAGTCATAATCGGCTACTGACATACTTGCTGATTTCTTCAACGCTTCGAAACTGCTAGCTCTAGCATCTCTCACACTCTCGGGAAGAAATCTGGCAAGAAAAACTGTAGAAAACTCGGTCCACGTCATCGGAGGAAGATTCGTAGCTCGCCCTCTCTCCATCGACTCACACCATTCCTGTGCAAGTCCCTCCAAACGAAAACTAGTCAGCTCAACTGACCTTGCATCAGAACATCGCAATGATCTTCCTATCCTCGCCATTCTATCAAGAAAAGACCGAGGATCTACCGCCACATCGGTCCCTGTGAATACCGGTGGTCTCAATCTCATAAACTCCGCAAGTGATACCTCCATCACTCTCGTATCTACTGGTGCTACCGTCTATGTAGGCTGTACCTCGGACTCTGCTACGGTCGGTGCTGGATCTGATCTCAAAGCTCGAGTGGTCTCAGCTAACTGTCCTACCACTCGCTGTAATCCCAACATACCCTCCTCGATCCTAGTCATGCGATCTGGAGGAGGAGGATCAGCATGCTCATGCACCTCCTGCACGTCCGGTGTACCAGTCCTCGTCACAGGCGGACTCGCCCTAGCTGCATTCCTGGCTGCGGCTCGCCTAGCCCGCGTAGCCATAGCAACTGGAACAAGAAATGAGAGTTGATAAGGTGTGGGAACAGAAGCAATCAATAAAGGAGAATCAACGGAAGAATAGATCAAGATAAACATCCTAAGGTTAGTTAGGCTGAATACGATAACGTAAATATGCCGCGGAACATACGTACGGTACTGCATTCGTCCTAATTCACCTACTCCATCAAACCAAAAGTCATCCTAACTCTCAGACTTACATCAACCTATTGAAATCCCTTACTGAATTCCGTAAGGTTACTCCTAAGCTCTGATACCAACTTTGTCACGACCCAAGTTTGGATGTGACAGGCACTCGGATTGTATCATATCTAAAGATATGCACAAATCCAAGTAAGCCAAAAACCAAGATCAAAATACCTTATTTCGGAATTATTTATGAAAATTTAGTTTTTAAATAAAATTCTCGAGTTATGAAGTTTATTCATTAAACAAATAATAAAGGTTAAGTTTGGTTGTATTCCGGGTTGGAATCAACAATGTTAACAATAAACATGAATATAAACATAT
This sequence comes from Agapanthus africanus, assembly GCA_030015575.1. Taxonomy (NCBI): domain Eukaryota; kingdom Viridiplantae; phylum Streptophyta; class Magnoliopsida; order Asparagales; family Amaryllidaceae; genus Agapanthus; species Agapanthus africanus. The sequence continues at coordinate 288,601,590 of JASDDO010000012.1, read as the reverse complement.
AATGAACATCACTGAATCTCATAAAGAAAGAAGTTATGAAACTGATCAACCGATCTCAACTGTACATATATTTACCAACTCTCTTTTCTAAGTCAAAATACAAGTCTGATGGAGTCTTTCTAGATACAAAAGTATTAAAACTCAAAAGGGAGGTTACTACACATGTAACCTACCTATCAAAAGATGAAAACGACAGCAAAAGTGATCCTGCCTCGCAGCTACCCGTCCACTCTATCCCTGCAAGGAACTGTGGCACAACGGGGATGAGTTGCCAACTCAGTGAATACGACTAACATATAACGGCGAATAAAGTAAATATGACAATCATGCTACTGAATATGAATCAATATGATATATGAGTATATGTGAAATCAAACAACCAATCTCATTATACTTCTGAAATCACAACTCAAGTAAATCATTTCTCGGTGTCCATCAATGACACAAAAACTTTCATTTCTCATAGGCATCATTCCCCGAATGATCCTATACCCATAATATCGGTCGTCATCCTCTAGATGCACGCCGCATATTTCTATAACCAATATCCGGAATCGAGTAACCTCGCTAGGCTCCCCCGTCTCAATACGGCTATCCTGCCCCTCGGTCTCGACCGGGTCCACCCTGTATCCAACTGTATATCTCCCCCACTCAGTATGGATAACGTAAATCCGCGACCGTATATCTCCCCCACTCGGTCCGGAATAAAACCAAAAACAGAAATCATCTCAGGGTGGACATGTCACATCAATCATGAAAAACTGGATTTATGTAATAATATTCAAAACTCAAAACCATAAATCCTCAATTCTGTATCTATCTCATATCCAACATAGAAATACGCATAAGCAACAGGATGTAAATAATGAAATCTACCAATATACTTGACATGTGAAATACGATATAATTCATGTTAATAAGTATGATATTTAAGTGTATGTGACACGGCAATATCGACGAGGTGTGTGTAGCATATAAGATGTGCATGTGGCATGACTCGTCGATACTTGTGAAGTGTTCTAACAACTAAGCAATATACAAGTATTTTAATGAATGAAATTCTAATAATTAAACATGATGATATGAATATCACATTAAGTAAAACCATGGGCGAAACACGCCATCTTTACTAAATTCCCCGGTAGATGTTTAGTCTACTCACCGGAAAGTCGAATCTACTCCGGAATCGCTAATCCTTTCCCTTTCCTCGCGGCTTCCGTATTTCTCGAATCCGCGTCTAAATATGCAAAGTTAACGCGTATAAGCAAAACTACATTTCCGATATAACGGAAGTAGAAAACACGCTAACCCCCTCAATTTATATACTATCAGATCTTTTCAAGTTATTAAACACTTAGTCTTACTGGATTTTAGCCTAAATCTGTACTGGTTCAGAAATTAAAACGCGACTTGATTTCATCTTGTCATATTTAGCGTTTTACGATTCTATTACCGATATATCCTCCCAGATTTTAGTTACAGTAAAACTAAGTTAAATCAACAGTGCCAAAATAGCCTAAATTGTACACTGCAGCCTACCCAAAAGACCACACCCTCAAAGCTCTCACCATGGCCGGCGACGCCGGCCATATCTCCTCTGTCGCCGGCCCAAAACCGGCCCCCTACCTCCGTCTTCTTGTGGTGTGTTCTAGTTGTTACCTACATCATTTCTACTCTGTTGAATTTATTTAATTAAGTTCCAGATTATAGCAGAATCTAACAGACTCTTAATTTAGCTAAATACGATATTATGTGACTTGATTAAATCTACTCTAATTAAGCTACAGAATTTAATCTCTACTGAGTTTAAGAATTTTACCCTCCTAATTTGCTGTAGGAATGACCCTCCTTGATCAATCAACCCTTCTTAGCTTGATGATGAACTATCTCCAAGAACAAGCTCCCTCTCCTTCTTCTTCCTCTTGTTCTCCTTTTTCCTTCTTTAGTTTTCCTTTTTCCTTTGATTTTCTTTTAGTTTTGATTCTGATTTTTAAACTGAAATGAGCTATTTAAGTGAATGAGAGAAGAGATAAGAGAAGGAGGAGGTGTCAAAGCCAAAGGTGTGCATGTTTCATGCAAGAAGGAGGTGGAAGTGAGAGGCTAAATGAAGCATGAGGTGGTTTTGCATTATCTTCACCTTTTCTTTTGTTTTATTTTGAATTTTAATTCAGAACTGAAATGATAACCCTTTATTCACTTAAACCCTTGACAATCTTGTATTAGCATAAAACTCAACTTTACAATTTAACCCCTCACAACTTACTTATTATAAATCACATCTTTTGTTAAAATGAAGCTAAAATTATCATTAAAACCCTTATAACTTATTTAAATTACATTCTAAAATTCTAATATAATTTGTATTACATAAAACTTATGAAGATTGACATATTTGATTTTAACCATTTTGTGATTTATCAGCTTATTCTTATTTTAATTAAATTTATTTATTTCTAGGTTTTTCCTAATTGTTACATCAGTTCCCAGGTGACATGAGTATAGCTTAGTCCGCTGACTTGACACTGTCACTTCGTCTCGAGTGTGTTCCCACTGTACTTTGATTACTACCCTACCATGGCTCAAAGGAGTCATGCAAACAGGTGGTAGTTGGGTGCAGTCCCGAAGCACTTGGAGGCAGTGACGGTTAGACAGGATTCGTCTCTCCCGGTATTAGGGGTTGACATCGCGCTGTGTCTAGGAGAGCCATTACACGAGTATTCCCTGGCCAGGGCAATCGAGATATATTGGTAGGCTTCCAGTGTTATCTCAGGGTGTTTTGGGCTTCACTCCGACACGACTTGTACCGCTATTAGGGCACTGACGTTTACCGCCCCCCTAGGCCCGCCATGCGATGTATCAGACGAACAGACCGGACTGTACGGAGAATGTCACATTCAGGCTCAGTAGGAGTTCAGATGGGTTTCACCTCGTCAGTCTTCTTGTCGGCTTCTACCTGGGGACCGTTACGCACAGCTAGTACCGCTTGCGGTCTGTGGTTAAACCCACTGCCAGCGTAGTGTCGAGTCTTTAGAGTCCCACACAGAAAGCTATTCGCCTTGAGGCAAAAGAGTAGAGGTCGCATGGTTTTGCGACAGGTCGCATGGTTTTGCGACAGGGTTCGGTCACATCCGTGCACTTGTGCACGTACAGTGTCCGGACAATAAACACTAGCGGGCTTTGGTTTAAGCCAGATCCTAGTGTATGTATTGGGATTGGATTTATCCAGTTTGTATTCGTGTTCCTCGGAACACGGATGCGGGTGTGTATGCACAGTTGACGGAGTGACAGAGGCGGAGGATTCTCATTAGGGCTGTTGATCGTTGACAGTTGACTATTGACTTTTTGCTCAACCCTAATGAGAATATGATATGTGATTAACAATTATATTAATTAGGTATTATGGTGACATGGTTGTTGAGTTGTTGACTTTGTTGACTTGTTGACTTTTGTTGACTTGTTGACCGGTTGACTAGGCTTGACTAGTGGACCATCATGATAACCATAGCTATCATTTCATGGCAAAGACTTTTGCTTGCTTGCTCTTTTGTGCAAAATGAGTGCATGAAATGATATGGCTATGGTTGCTTAAACCATCACATAATACTTGAATGATATGATGTGTTATGATTGTTTTGGATTATGAGAGCCAAATGAGAAAAGTCTTCTCTCATTCTATCATGCTCATTCTCTCTCTTGTTCTTGAGCTCTCATCTTCCTCCTCTTGCTCTCCCTCTCTTGACTCTATGGTTCACTTGTCTCATGAGTTGAGAACCAAGAACCATAGATAAAATCCCATACAAACTCTTCTCTACTCACTCTAGTTCACAAGGTTTAGCAAACCAAGTGAACTAGTTTCTTCAAAGACCGAAGAAGAAGCCAAAGGTAGAAGCTTTCGAGGTGGATCTATCTTCGGCGCAAGGAGACGACGGAGTGAAGGCGATCCGGACATCCATCGAGGCTTGAAGACGAAGGAGTTCGAGAAAAAGAAAGGTATAACCCCCTAACCGAGTAGTTAGCAACTCGTAGTTAGGTTGTTAGTTAGATGTTTAACAAAGATCCGGGTTTTAAGTCCATGTTACCACCTCTAAGAAAATCGTTTTTTTATCAAATTCCGCATGCCCGAAAGTACCGGGAGAGGTTGCATGGAATTACAGTGGTATCAGAGCCTAGTTAAACTCTATCTAACATGTTAGCAAGTAACTAGAAGATCGATCAAAGAAAAAGTCACGAAAACGAACCCGAGAATTTCAAGTTTCTGCCGATTTTTATTCTGTTCAAAAGTTGATAATTTTAATCTTAAAAATCGGCTCAGGCTTTTGTGTGAACACCCACCAAATTTGGTCCAACGATCGAGTCAAAGCGCCGCGGAAACGCGGCGGGAGCACACTCCCGCCGCGGATCCGCGGCCGTGTTGACTCGGCCGAGGTCCAAGTTTGGTGCAGTGTTCTACTGGGGTTGTTTTGGGATTTTTGGAATATATATTTTCTGCCCAGATTTTCCAGAACGAAAATTTTATTTTTGGGGTGCTGAAAATCCGTATTTTTGATCGAACTTCTAAAAGACTTTAGCTGACGGGTTTTTCTGTAATGTGATATTTTTATTGAACGTTTGCTAATCGCTATATGTCGATTAGTGGGGGTTATACAAATCTGTGATTTATAATGTTGCTGGAATGTGTATATGAATATGTTGGATTGTCGCGGGTGAATAGCCGAGGGTTGTGAGACGAGAGTTTTTCTTTTCTTTCAATTCATGTAAATTTGTAAATTGATGTAATAATTATTTGTATGGCCGCACAACCGGGTCGGGGTTGTAGCCGTCATTGTATAATTTCTTTTTACTGTTTTTGCTCCTAGGATAGACCCATGGAGGGGGTGCACAAACTACCGGGTATGCCGAAGTGCAGAGTGGCCTACTCATGGGGATGAGGGAGGTTGCTTCGCTTCGGGTACTTGGCGGGTAGTTTGCCGCACCCGTAGGGGTATTGGCTATTCACCGCGACCGTGTAATCTGCTTTTCGTTACAGGCTCGTACGAATTGCAGGTTCCTAGTATATCCAATGTGTTCATCTGTGATCTGAAATGTCTATCATTGCAATATATCTATATATGATATTATTTAGGCGTTGCTTATGTTTTACAGCCGCGCTAGCCCAGCCCCCGCTCTGTCGTTAGTTAAGTAACCTAACGGGTAATGACGGGGCCCCGTGGCGAATGAGAATGGCATAAGCGTACGTCATATTTTGGTTGTTTTCTGCAATGGTAGGATTAAATGATGGGACGCATTAAAAGAACTAATGCAAGAATATCACGCATTAAAAGAACTAATGCAAGAAAATAAACCATGTAAAAGTCGTTGGAACACTTTCGAAAAACCACTCGGTTCTTTTCAAAACAAACTTTTGAAATGCGGAGTTTGAGCCACTCCATTTAAAAGCTATCTCGTTCCATCGACTAAATCAAGTTCACTACGTTCAAGGTTTCGCCAAACCCATTCGTAGCCCTCCGTCGTTTCACATGAATAGTCAATAGTATTCAAGCTGTGTTTGTTGGCCAAAGTCAAGGCATAGTGATTGGTAGCTATTGGGTATTCATGTGCAGCATAGATAGATGCGTTGGTTTGGAACAGTCGTACTGCCTTGTTGGCCAAAGTCAAGGGTAGGTACGGGTGGATTCAAATTAACCTGGAGAACGACGGGTAGAACTTGACATGTGACTTATGATTTGTTGGCCAAAGTCAAGGTCATAAGAGCATGAGGCAAAAATCCACATCGGGAGTTTCAAAAGAACTGAAACTTGCTAGTATTGCATACCATTTGGAGTGTGATGATTCTGGTAGGATTCCTTCAGTTTCGTCACGCGATGATATTTGGATCCCGATCCTACTGTGAGTATATGCTACTCCTCGGGAAATTTCTCACTTAACGATCAATGCTATAAACCAAGTAGGTGTCTAGAAAGGTGTTAGCGGGGCTACGCTCCAAGGGAAAAGAGGTTATTAAATTAAGGAACTTCGCGAAAGCGTTGGAAAACCTCCCTCGAAGTACCGACACCAGCCTGGCCGAACGGTTAAGCAAGTATTGTACGGTGAGATTGATCCTGACTAATTCTTCCTTTTTGGTTTGAGGAGGGATTCGAGAAACAGTGGGAGCCATCCTGTTTAGACAAATTAAAAACCACTCTAAACTTGCAAGAGCATCATGCTAAGTATTTCTTCTTCTCTCTCCTAATTGCAGCGACCAATCGAAATGACTGGACTTAAGTTACTTCTAGATAAAAACATACTGACAGGGCCAAACTACAAAGATTGGCTCAGGAATGTCAAAATGGCAATCACTTACGTCAAGCTGGGGTATCTTCTTACCATCAAAGCTCCCCCTGTCCCAAGTCCCACTTCCAGCGTCGCGGATAAGGAAATCCATAAGACCTAGGAGATTGATAGCGCGAAGGCCAAGTGCCTCGTACTTTCCTCGATGGACAACGAACATCAGAGGAGGCACGAGAATATGGACCTTGAATCCATATTTCTCCATACAAAAGAACTGTATGGAGAGCAATCTCGTATCGCAAGATAAGAAATGTCGAAAAAGTTATTTTCGGCAAGGTTGGCCATCGGATCATCGGTAGCGGAACACGTGCTTAAGATGATTGGGTTCATTGAGGTGCTCGCGGAACTTAGATCACGTTTGAGAATGAGCTCTATACGGACTTGATTCTCCAGTCCCTTCCTTCCACTTACGCCCAGTTCATACTGAAATTCAACTTACAAGAAAAAGAAGTTGAAATTTCAGAGCTACTCAACATGCTGAGGAGCGCAGAGGGCACCCTACAGAAAGGTAGGGAAACATCCACTTTGTTTATAGGAGGATCATCTTCTTCTAGGTCCAAGGCGAAAGCCAAGGGAAAGAAGAAGAAAGCCCCCGCCAAACCAAGAGGCGGTGTTAGTAAAGTGGATACGAAGGGAAAAGCCAAAGCAACAAAGATAGCGGGGAAGCTTATGGATAAGGAAGAATGCTTCTATTGTCATAAGAAAGGTCACTGGAAGAATGATTGCAGGGCTTGGAAAGCCAGGACACAGGAATTGAAGCAGGTTGCGGCTTCAGCTTCAGGTGTGTATGTTATTGAAAACTGTCTTTCAATAAACTCTACTTCCTGGGTATTGGATACCGGATCAGGATCTCATATCTGTAATTCTTTGCAGGCATTGAGAAACCGTAGTGTTTTGAAAGCAGGTGACATGACCCTCAGAGTTGCGAACGGAGCTAGCATGGATGCTAAAGCCGTGGGGGACTATCACCTGGGAATGTCAGATGAACATGTTTTGGTTTTGCGTAATTGCTTTTTTGTACCCAACGCAACTTGTAATATCATTTCTGTATCTTTAGTTTCTAAAGAAGGTTATGAATTTGCGTTTGTAAGTAATGTTGTAAACATTCACCTTAATCAAGTTCTGATTGGGTCAGGTACATTGAGCAATGGTATATACGTATTAAACCAACCACAGATTTTCAATGTCCAGAATACACACAAAAGAAAGTCTCCGGAAATAAATCAGACTTTCCTATGTCATTGTAGACTGGGTCATATCAATGAGAGAAGGTTGACGAAGTTACATACAGAAGGATATTTGAATCCGTTCGAATATCAATCATATGCCACTTGTCAATCCTGTCTCAAAGGAAAGATGACAAAGACTCCGTTTACTGGATACGGAGTAAGAGCGAGCGAGCTCTTGGGACTCGTACACAGCGACGTGTGCAGTCCAATGTCTACACATGCGCGAAGTGGTTATTCTTACTTCATTACTTTTACGTATGACTTCTCAAGGTACGGTTAGGTCTTCTTAATGAAACATAAGTCCGAAGCCTTTGGAAAGTTCCAGGAATTTAAGAATGAAGTAGAAAAACAAACCGGCAAAAGTATTAGGATTCTAAGATTGGATCGAGGTGGAGAATACTTGAGTGCCGAGTTCCTGGACTATTTAAAAGAGAACGGAATTCTCTCTCAGCTTACTCCTCCATACACTCCGCAACATAATGGTGTATCGGAAAGACGGAACCGAACCCTATTGGATATGGTACGGTCCATGATGAGTAACGCTGAGTTACCGCGATCATTCTGGGGATATGCGCTAGAATCAGCTGCATACCTTTTGAACCGAGTTCCGACTAAGACTGTGCCTACTACACCATATGAGATGTGGTGTGGGAAGAGACCCTATCTTAAGCACATTAAGACACGGGGATGTCCAGCTTTTGTTAAAAAGCAGCATGCGGACAAGCTCGAGGCACGCTCAGTACAGTGTAAGTTCGTGGGATATCCAAAGAACTCCAAGGGATATTTCTTCTACTGCGAAGAGGAACAAAAAGTTCTTGTTTCTCGTCATGCCTACTTCTTGGAAACTGATTTTTTGGAAACCCAGATAAGTGGGAGCACAGTAGAACTAGAAGAAATTCCAGAACCACGAGCTATTACTGAAAGCTTAGTGGAACCAGAGGGTTCAAAAGAACAGGACATTCCTACGCCGCTCCGCAGAAATAGTAGGCAGTCCCATCCGCCCGAGAGATACTACGGTTTTCTCATAGACGGGGATAGAGAGGATTGCATCATAGATTATGATGAGCCTACTAGCTTCCAGCAAGCCGTTCAGAGCGTCGACTCGGTAAAATGGCTGGATGCAATGCGGACCGAAATGGAGTCCATGTACACCAACAAAGTATGGACGTTGGACATTGCTTTAGACGGGGTAAAACCCGTAGGATGCAAGTGGATCTTCAAAAGGAAGATTGGTGTACATGGACTGGTTGAGACCTATAAAGCTAGACTGGTTGCAAAGGGTTTTCGTCAAAGACCTGGTTTGGACTATGACGAGACCTTTTCTCCAGTAGCTATGCTGAAATCCATTCGGATCCTTCTTGCCATTGCTGCCTTCCACGATTATGAGATTTGGCAGATGGACGTAAAGACAGCTTTTCTAAATGGAAATTTAGAGGAGTGTGTCTATATGGACCAGCCAGAGGGTTTCATTCAGAGTGGGAGCAGCGGAAAGGTGTGCAAGTTGCTTAAGTCCATTTACGGACTAAAGAAGGCATCGCGGATTTGGAACATCTGTTTTGATGAGACGGTCAAGGAATTTGGCTTTATCAAAAATCCAGATGAACCATGCATCTATAGTAGATTTGTAGCGAGAACTGTAGTATTACTCGCTTTATACGTGGATGACATTCTCTTAATAGGAAATGACATTCCTATGCTACAATCTGTAAAGGGGTTCTTGTCACAAAGGTTCTCCATGAAAGACCTGGGTGATGCCTCATACATCATGGGGATCCGGATCCATCGTGATAGATCCAAGAGGATATTAGGACTTTCACAGTCCAGGTACATCGACACTATACTGAAAAGGTTCAGTATGGAAGATTCCAAGCGCGGTAACCTACCGGCTTGTCACGGGATCACCCTCTCTAAAGAGATGTCTCCCAAGACTGATTTGGAGAGGGATCGCATGTCTATTATACCCTACGCTTCTGCGGTAGGCTCTATAATGTATGCGATGTTGTGTACCAGACCGGATGTAGCTTATGCACTCAGTGTGGTAAGCCGGTATCAGTCAGACCCATGGGAGAAACACTGGATAGCGGTAAAGAACATTCTCAAGTACCAGAGAAGGACTAAGGAGATGTTCTTGGTGTATGGCGGAAAAGACCTCCAGATCGAAGTCTTTGCTGACTCCAGCTTCCAGAGTGACAAGGATGATTCCAAGTCCATGTCGGGTTTTGTCTTTACCCTCAATGGAGGGGCGGTGTGTTGGAAGAGTTCCAAACAGGAAACCGTTGCAGACTCGACGATGGAAGTGGAATACATCGCTGCATCTGATGCCGCAAAAGAAGCTGTCTGGATGAGGAAGTTCTTGAAAGAGCTTCAGGTGGTTCCGTCCATTGTTGATCCAATACCTCTGTATTGCGACAACAACGGGGCTATAGCTTTAGCGAAGGAACCCAGGTCCCATCATAGATCTAGACACATCTTGAGGCGGTATCACCTGATCAGGGAGATCGTGGATTGCCAGGAGATCGAGGTTCGGAGAGTCGCTTCAGAAGATAACACTGAAGATCCATTCACCAAGGCCTTGCCCCAGACTCAGTTCGAGAGGCTGATCGAGATGATAGGTCTTCGATACGCCAGTACATGGCCTTAGTGCAAATGGGAGATTGTTAGTGTATATGCCCTAGAGGCCATTACTGTATCATACTAGTTTGTATATTACTTAATGGAAGCTTGGGATATTCACCTTGTATAAACAATCTTCCTCAATATAGTAGTATGCTACTTGGTTTGTTTCTACTTCAATGTGTACATGTGTTTATTTTAGTATATCACCTATACACATTAGTGGAGCCCTTAGAATCATTGCTTGATTACCAGCGTTGTGATGGCAGTCACACTAGTGGGGGCTGGGTAATCTATAAGCACATCCTTATACAGGTCCCTAGTCGCAGGACTATCGAGACAGGGCATCGATACTCCGGAGTAGACTAGCGTATACGCTTCTCATCCCAGTGTGAGAGATGGCCTGTCCCACAGCCATCAGTACGTCGTACTGGAGATAGTATACGGGTGCTCGTTGGTTACGAGTACACTGGACAGGACTCGTCGGGAACTGACCGGTTGGTATTATACCTATCGTCAGTTATCATTTCCCAGGTGACATGAGTACAGCTTAGTCCGCTGACTTGACACTGTCACTTCGTCTCGAGTGTGTTCCCACTGTACTTTGATTACTACCCTACCACGGCTCAAAGGAGTCGTGCAAACAGGTGGTAGTTGGGTGCAGTCCCGAAGCACTTGGAGGCAGTGACGGTTAGACAGGATTCGTCTCTCCCGGTATTGGGGGTTGACATCGCGCTGTGTCTAGGAGAGCCATTACACGAGTAGTCCCTGGCCAGGGCAATCGAGATATACTGGTAGGCTTCCAGTGTTATCTCAGGGTGTTTTGGGCTTCACTCCGACACGACTTGTACCGCTATTAGGGGACTGACGTTTACCGCCCCCCTAGGCCCGCCATGCGATGTATCAGACGAACAGACCGGACTGTATGGAGAATGTCACATTCAGGCTCAGTAGGAGTTCAGATGGGTTTCACCTCATCAGTCTTCTTGTCGGCTTCTACCTGGGGACCGTTACGCACAGCTAGTGCCGCTTGCGGTCTGTGGTTAAACCCACTTCCAGCGTAGTGTCGAGTCTTTAGAGTCCCACACAGAAAGCTATTCGCCTTGAGGCAAAAGAGTAGAGGTCGTATGGTTTTGCGACAGGATTCGGTCACATCCGTGCACTTGTGCACGTACAGTGTCCGGACAGTAAACACTAGCGGGCTTTGGTTTAAGCCAGATCCTAGTGTATCTATTGGGATTGGATTTATCCAGTTTGTATTCGTGTTCCTCGGAACACGGATGCGGGTGTGTATGCACAGTTGACGGCGAGACAGAGGCGGAGGATTATCATTAGTGTTGTTGACCGTTGACAGTTGACTATTGACTTTTTGCTCAACCCTAATGAGAATATGATATGTGATTAACAATTATATTAATTAGGTATTATGGTGACATGGTTGTTGAGTTGTTAACTTTGTTGACTTGTTGACTTTTGTTGACTTGTTGACTTTGTGGACCGGTTGACTAGGCTTGACTAGTTGACCATCATGATAACCATAGCTATCATTTAATGGCAAAGACTTTTGCTTGCTTGCTCTTTTGTGCAAAATGAGTGCATGAAATTATATGGCTATGTTTGCTTAAACCATCACATAATACTTGATTGATATGATGTGTTATGATTGTTTTCGATTATGAGAGCCAAATGAGAAAAGTCTTCTCTCATTCTTTCATGCTCATTCTCTCTCTTGTTCTTGAGCTCTCATCTTCCTCCTCTTGCTCTCCCTCTCTTGACTCTATGGTTCACTTGTCTCATGAGTTGAGAACCAAGAACCATAGATAAAATCCCATACAAACTCTTCTCTACTCACTCTAGTTCACAAGGTTTAGCAAACTAAGTGAACTAGTTTCTTCAAAGACCGAAGAAGAAGCCAAAGGTAGAAGCTTTCGATGTGGATCTATCTTCGGCGCAAGGAGACGACGGAGTGAAGGCGATCCGGACATCCATCGAGGCTTGAAGACGAAGGAGTTCGAGAAAATGAAAGGTATAACCCCCTAACCGAGTAGTTAGCAACTCGTAGTTAGGTTGTTTGTTAGATGTTTAACAAAGATCCGGGTTTTAAGTCCATGTTACCACCTCTAAGAAAATCGTTTTTTATCAAATTCCGCATGCCCGAAAGTACCGGGAGAGGTAGCATGGAATTACAGTAGTCACTTTCCTTTTAGTTAAAGTTGTTAACTTGCATTCTTTCGCCTTACCTCTAGTTAACGATCTAGTATAGGGTTCTTTGGAACATGGAAATTTTTGATTTTGGCATGGTTGATCAGTTGTAGAACCTCATGGGTGTGCCTAGGAACCCTACAGTGGTATCAGAGCCTAGCTAGAGCTTTTGGCAAAGTGTAGACGATGTTAGAAGTCCGATTGAACCCGAAACCCTAATCCAAAACCCTTCTCTGTACAATTTTTCAAAACAGGGCTTTTTGTGAATTAAAAATATGCAGAAAAATTAGCAGGGTTTTCTAAGAAATACTGTGCAACACGTGCGCCTGAATCGATCAAGGCGCCGCGGAACCGCGGCACGAGCATGGCTCGTGCTGCGGTTCCGCGGCCGTACGGTCATCTTTTTCATTACTTTTTGCACAGTAATTTCTTTATTTTATTGATGTGTTTTCTGGGAATTTTTAATGTTTACTCAAGAGTTGAGTTTTCTGGGTTGTATTGGTAGTTCGTAGATTCGATCGGATTGTCTAATTTTGTTTATGTGTTTTTTCGGATAATTTAGAAACTGTTAAAAAGTTCGACCGGATATAAATACCCACTTTTTCCCCTGCCGGTAAATTTCCAAGTGTTGGATTTTTCCGTAGTTTAAGAATGTTCTAAGTAGTGCAAGTAACGCGATGGACCCTCGAGAAGACAACAAAGCTTAACTCGATTATGTGACCGTCTTGAACTGCCCTTTGAACCTTAGGGTTTGAGGCAGTACGGCGTGCCACATGTGAGGCGTTGGCTTGACCCTTCTACGGCTGGACCGTTGGTACCGTGGCATGAAATGGATGTTTTTAAACTTATTTTAAGTGTTGAAAACCATTCGGGAAAACTTGGGTGTTTTATTGTTCTATCGGAAAGTTTAACATTTTCTTTTTATCTTGAATGTGATACAATATTTGGAATCCACAAGTAGTTATGAGATAACTGATTTGGATGTCATAAATCTAGCACTTTAGTCTCTCTTGATCGGTTGCCACGGAATTTTGATGCGATCAAAAGTCCGTCGCAATCACGTAGCGTACGCGGATATTCGCCGGGTAAACTTAATAGACGGCCACACCCCATAGCCCCGACCAAGTGACTGTAGGAGAACCCCGTTGCCGAAAGCATCCGTTCGGGTGCTCGCTGCAGCGGTGTTCCTCCTTGGTGCACTTCGTCGACGGCATCGGGAGTGCGGCCGCCTAATAAAGTTTGCGACGAGCATTCGATCAAAATGTCGGGAATCTTGTTGAATTGCCCGACTTGATATTGAAAAGAGTTTTCGATAATGAGACTAAAATGCGGGGTTTATAATTGTTAGGCATGCGATGTCTAAGGAATTCATTTGGTTAGGCATGCGATGTCTATACAGGTTGCGGATTCCAACTGTTGTAGTTTTACACTTTCTTTTCTGTGACCGTAAGTGTAATATGTGATATCGCCGGTTTCGTTGCTATATGTCAACGACAATTGGGATGGGCATATTTACTTACGTTAATGACATGTGATGTTATGTGTTGCTGGATATGTTATATTGGATCGTCGTGTTTGTATAGACTGGTTTTTTTTATGTGAGATGAGTGTTTTTCATTTTCATTCATGTAAAAAATTGTATGTAATATTCTTTTATTGGGGCCCTTCCAGGTTGCGGAAGATGTCACCGTTGATGTATATTATTTACTTTTCCGCATTAGGATAAACCCAAGGAGGAGAGCACAAGTAACCGGGTTTTGGAGTCCAGTGGGAGACCAATTCGAGGAGTCGAGTGCGGGTCTCCTAGCTCTAGAATTGGTAGGGTTTCTTGCCGCTCTCGTAGGGGTCTAGGGGTGTGAGTTTGGCTATTCATCGCGACCATGGAATCCGTGTTTTATACTGGCTCGTATTAAAAACACGGACGTCCTAGTATATCCAATATTTCATATGATATTTTCTGCTGCGTTATCTGTGATGTTATCATGTGATATGTTCAGATAGATATTGTATATAGTATATATGATATATTATATAAACGTTGCTTATGTTTTACACCCGCGCTAGCCCTGCCTCGCTCTGCCGTTAGTTACCTAACCTAACGATGCAGACGAGACATCGAGGCGAATGCTGATGGCATAAGCGTACGTTGTATTTATCTGTGATGTTTAGGTGGACTTAAATGATGGGACATTCTGTTAGTTATATGTATGCCCTAGAGGCCATTACTGTACATACGATGTATATTGTAGTGGATGCTAGGACATATATAAGGAGGACTTTCTTGCTCGACATGATAGTATGCTATCTGGTTGTACTTTATCTTAACATGTACTCTGATTGTCTCTATGTTACATGTTGATAAAGCCCTTAGGATATGTACTCGACTACTGGGACTATGATGAGATCATACTAGTGGGGCCACGGTAGTCGACGAGTACATCCTATAACTGTTCCTAGTCGAGGGTGTATCGAGACAGGGCATCGATGCACCAGAGTAGACTAGCGTATACGCATCTTGACCCATATGATGGGCGATGGATGATCCCATATCCATCGGTGTTTGACATCAAGGATGGTGTACGGGTGCTCAGTGGAGACTGGGTACACTGGACGGACTCGCCGAGAACTCCCAGATGGTATTATACCATACGTCAGATGGCAGTTCTCCGGTGACACTGGTACAGAGTAGTCTGTTGACCCGAGATCGTCATAGAGTCTTGTGTGGTTCCCACTGTGCTTTGATTTCCATCATACCACGTCCAAGAGGGCGTGCAAAAAGGTGGCTTTTGGGTACAGTCCCGAATCACATGGAGGCAATGAGCGATAGGAGGGGATTCGTCTCTCCCGGTATAGGGAGTTGATGTTGTGCTGTGTTCTATTGGCTATAACCGGAAATCCCTGGCCAGGGTTGCTGAGATTTACTGGTAAGTGTTATCAGTAGTTTCTCGAACTGTTATAGACCTCAAATCGACACGACTTATCGAGCTACTGGGGTCTGACGTTTACCACCCCTAGGAGAGATATGCAACATATCAGACGACGAGACCGGACTGTACGGGAGTGTTACTATTTGGATCCACAGGAGAAAGTACAGGCTTGCTTGTTGATCTTCTGAGCGCTCAATACCTGGGTAGCTGTTACGTTTAGCTGACCGCTTGCAGCTTGTGGGTGTTTGATATGATCATCACCTACTGCCGGCGTATTGACGATTCTTTAGAATCCTACACAGAGGTTTCTTGACTCAGGCAAAACGGAGTAGGAGCACATATGTGATATGTGCGGGACCGAGGATAATGCGGTATGTGATATCGTATTGTATTCTCGCGATATTTGATATCAGCCGGGTCATCGGATCAAGTGTTGATTCGATGAATCGGTACGGATAAATATTAGCCGGTTATATGCGATATAGCCGGATTGTCGGATCAAGTGTTGATTCGATAATTTAATGTATAATAATATATGTGATATATTAAATTGCATTAACTAATATTTGCTCACTAAAAGATTCTTTTTCTCACTCGGGTAATACATTGATATATATGCGATATATGTTAATTGTATTATTTTATTTTGTTACGATAAATATTATATATGTGATATATAATATTGTAACATGATATGATAAATAATGCAACTCGTTTAGTGGAGTTTAAACTTGATTAGGGTTTGGATTAGGGTTAAACTTTCTAGAAGTTTCTAGAAGGTTTTGTTTTGTTTTGTGAAAGATATTTGTTCATGACTCATTCTTTTATTTACCCAAAACCCTAAACCTAGTCAATTCTCTACATTGGTTAAGTGAACCATGGTTGCTTTATCTATCATATTATTATTTCCTATTCATCACAAATGGATAGTTCTTCTTCTTCCTCATTTCATTTTCTTCCATGAAAAAGCTCACTAGATTTTTCAAAGGTGATGAATAAATATGAGAAAAAGAGAAATAAATAGAGCAAAATTCCTACTTCATCATCCTCATCTTCCCTTGCCATTTAGATGAGGGTGTTCACATCATTTCATGAGTGTTAGCTTGTGTTAAAGAAACTTCGAGGTAGATCATCTTAGTATCGAAGATCGGAAGCAAAGCTTGCGACTTTCTCTTCGTGGAACCTCTCGAGAGTCCGGATCCCGATGATCGCAGCGAAGGGACCACAACACGGAGCATATGAAGTGAAGGACCGGATCTACAAAGGTTGTAATCCCTCTCACTTAGTGTTAAAGTGTTTAGCATGCAAGTTATCGCCTAATCTCTAGTTTAAAGTTCCGTATTCGGGTTGTTCGGCACGGCTAAATTTTTATTCGGGCATGGTTGATGCCTCGTAGACCCTTGTGCGCGTGCCCAGCAACCCTACAGTGGTATCAGAGCCAAGCTAGAGCTTTAGGCGAAGTCTGAACGAAGTTTAAAGTCCGATCGAAACCCGAAACCCCGATAAAACATGCTCTCTGGAAATTTTCTAAAATTTGGGATTTTTCCAAATTAAAAATGTCCAAAAATTACACCAGGTAATTACAAGAATTACTGTGAAACACGTGCGCGTAATTCGACAAAGCAGGCGCGGAACCGCGGCCCCACCCCAGCGTTCGCGGCGCTTCCGCGGTCACGTGATCGATTCAGCGCACGTGCTTTTCACAGTAACTCATATTTTCTAATGTTGTATTTTCTGGAAATTTTTATTTATTTTTATTCAACTGTTGAATTATCCAGGTTGTATTGGGGACTTAAAGTTTTGATCGGATATTATAACTTTGTTTTGGTTTTTCCGGATATCTTATAGAAACTGTTAAAAAGTTCGAACGGATATCAATAACTCACTTTTCCCCCTGTCGGAAAATTTTTCAAAAGTTGGATTTTTCCTCGTGTTTAAGAATGTTCTAAGTCGTGCAAGTAACTCGATGGACCCTCTAGAAGACAACAAACCTTAACTCGATTATGTGACCGTCTTGAACTGCCCTTTGAACCTTAGGGTTTGGGGCAGTACGGCGTGCCACATGTGAGGCGTTGGCTTGACCCTTCTACGGCTGGACCATTGGTACTGTGGCATGTAATGGATGTTTTTAAACTGTTTTCAAGTGTTGAAATATATTGGGGAATTCTTGGGTGCTTGATGATTCGATCGGAAAGTTTAACTATTTCTATTTATCTGGAATGTGATACAATAATTGGAATCCACAAGATAGTTATGAGATAACTAATTTGAATATTATAAACATAGCAGTTTAGTCTCAGATGATCGGTTGCCACAGAATTTTGATGTGATCAAAAGTCCGTCGCAATCACGTAGGGTACGCGGATACTCACCGGGTAAACTTAATAGACAGCTACGCCCTATATCCCCGACCAAGTGACTGTAGGAGAACCCCGTCGCCGAAAGCATCCGTTCAGGTGCTCCCGGTAGCGGTGTTCCGCCTTGGTGCACTTCGTCGACGGTATCGGGGGTGCGGCCATCTACTAAAGTTTGCGACGAGCATTCGATCAGAACGTCGGGAATCTTGTTGAATTGCCCGACTTGATATTGAAAAGAGTTTTCGATAATGAGACTAAAATGCGGGGTTTATAATTGTTAGGCATGCGATGTCTAAGGAATTCATTTGGTTAGGCATGCGATGTCTAAGGAGGTTGCGGATTCCAACTGTTGTAGTTTTACACTTTCTTTTCTGTGACCGTAAGCGTAGTATGTGGTGTATCGCCGGCTTCGTTGCTATACATCAACGACAATCGGGATACGCATACTTGCTTACGTTGATGATATGAGATATTATGTGTTGCTGTGATATGTTGTATTGGATCGTCGCGTTTGAATAGCCGGGGGTTTTATGTAAGATGAGAGTTTTTCTTTTTCATTCATGTAAAATTCATTTGTTTGTAATATTCTTTTATTGGGGCACTTCCAGGAAGCGGAAGATGTCACCCTTGTATATTATTTACTTTTCCGCATTAGGTAGACCCAAGGAGGGGAGCACAAGTAACCAGGTTCTAGGGTCCAGTGGGAGACCATCTCGAGGAGTCGAGACCGGGTCTCCTAACCCTAGAATTGGCAGTGTTACTTGCCGCTCTCGTAGGGGTCTAGGGATGTGGGTTTGGCTATTCATCGCGACCGTGGAATCCGTGTTTTATACAGGCTCGTATTGAAAACACGGACGTCCTAGTATATCCAATATTTCATATATGTTCTTCTGCTGCAATGTTCTGTGATGAGATCATATTACTGCCTGAGACGAATGTTTATATATTATATATATGAGATATATGTTATATTGCAGATTTCGTTTCAAAAGAGATGCTTGTGAAGCATAATTAAAATGGGACTTCATTAATGAGATTAATGAAATAAAAGAAACCTAAGATGTTGTAGAAACTTGTTTATAAAAACTGGTAGCTACAGTTCTTGCTTTGCATAGCGGTGTTCCTTGTAGAACATCCAGCACCTTATTCGATAAGGAAAGGACCGAGATCCCTTCACCGGGAGTGACTCCTTTAGCAATAACTGGCAGATGCTACAAACTCGGTTTGTCTTTTGATTGCTTCTATAGTTTTTGCTTTGCATAGCGGTATATATGATATATCCTGCACCTTATTCGATGAGGAAAGGGCCGACGATCCCTTCACCGGGAGTGACCCCTTTAGCAAAACTAGAAAAGCCTCAAAAGCATTCCATTTAAAATCACTCGATTCTACAACGATATCAAGTTCATTACGCAAAGGGTTTTCTGAAAAACCCGTCGTAGCCCTCCGTCATTTCAGATAAGTACTGGTTAGTATTCGTGCTACGTTTGTTGACCTTAGTCAAGGCGTAGTGTGCGGTAGCTGATTAGTGCTTATCTGCATAAGCATATGATGCGATTGGATTAGGGTAGTCGTGCGACTTTGTTGACCTAGTCAAGGGTCGTGCGGGTGGGTTTAATTCAATCAGGAAATGACG
This sequence comes from Agapanthus africanus, assembly GCA_030015575.1. NCBI lineage: Eukaryota > Viridiplantae > Streptophyta > Magnoliopsida > Asparagales > Amaryllidaceae > Agapanthus > Agapanthus africanus. The sequence continues at coordinate 288,582,299 of JASDDO010000012.1, read as the reverse complement.
GGTTGAACTTGACTTGCGGTCTATGGTTTGTTGACCTTGTTAAGGTCATAGATCGCTTTGGGCAAAATATTATTGGGAATTTCAAGTGTTGAAATGAGATTGCATACCTTCTATGAGATAGTTGGATCCCGATACCCGCTGCGAGTAAGAGTTACTCCTGGGAGAGTTTTACACATTACAATTAGCCGATCAAGTGGGTGTCTAGAAAGGTGTTAACGGGGTTACGCCTCTGGGAAAACGAGGTTTACTGTAATTAGGTTCATGCGAAAGCACGGGGGACCTCCCTCAAAGTACCGACACTGACCTGGCTGAAAGATTGGCGAACTTGTAGCGTGTGATTAATCCCGGCTAGTCTTTCCTTTTAGGGTTTGAAAGAAGATTTGATTAAAACAGTGGGAGACATCCTGATTAGATATATTAGATAACCAATCTAATCTTGCAAGAGCATACGCTGAGTGTTTTCTTCTCTCTCTCTCCAGGTAGCGACCATATCACGCCTTAATCAAGATAATAAAACGGATATATTGACTGAACCCGCTTGTTATACTGAGCTGGGGAACGTTAGTCCCGCTCCAACTTATAATTGTTATAAGACAGAGCAGGAAATTGGGGAATACCAGATTTCCCGTGCCGCCCAAACGAAGAAAGTGCATGCTGATGCATCATCTTCGGGTGTGTTCATTACAGAGAACTGTTTCTCAGTATCCTTTACGTCCTGGGTATGTGATACCGGATCAGGATCCCGTATATGTAATCTGTTACATGGGCTACAGATAGGTAGAGAACTGAGAACGGGTGATAAGTTTCATGAGGCAGAAAACGGTGCAAGTGTTGCAGCCAAGTCTGTTGGTCACTGTCACCCTGTATTACCAGAATACATTGATTCTGAACAAATGTTATTAGATACCGAACCTGATATACAAAATCATGTCAGTCTCTTTATTAGTAAAGAAAGGATATAATTTTGTATTGTTGGATAATGTTTTGAATATTTCCTATATCAAGTGTTGATCGGTTCAGGCACGTTATCTAAAAGCATTGACGTTCTAAATCAAACTACAGTTCTTAGTATACGAAACACACACAAGAGGAAGAGTTCAGAAATGAACGAATCCTTCTTGAGGCATTGTAGACTAGGTCATATCAATGCGACCCGACTGGCTAAAGTTACATATAGATGCATATTTAAATTAGTTTGAATTTACATCTTATGAAACTTGCCGGTCATGTCACAAAGATAAGATGACCACAGCTCTGTTTATTGGAAACAGAGAAAGAGTTAGTGAACTTTTGGGTTTGATACATGTTGATGTATGAAAGTCCCCTGTCTACACATGCCAAGATCGGTTCTTTGTACTTCATTACATTCTCTGATAATCTCTCAAGATTCAGACATATGTTCCTGTTGAAACACAAGTCCGAACCTTTTGAGATATTCACAGAATATAAGTTAGAAGTAGAGAACCAAAATAAGGGTATAAGTATTATGTCCTTTGATGAGATCAAGGAGGAGATTACTTGAGCACGGGATTCCTGGACTATTCTAAAGGAGAATGAGATTCTCTCGCAGCATTACTCCTCCATATACACCATAGCACGATGGTATATCGGGGCGGAGCAATAGCACCCTATGTGATACGGTGTGCTCTATGATGAGTACTACTGAGTTTCCTATTTCCTTTTGGGAGTTATGCACTTGAGAAGCTGCATACCTATTGAATAGGGTTCAAATCAAATCAGTTGCCTACCACTTCATATGTGATATGGAAAGGGAAGAGCCCATATCATAAACTTGTTAAGATTTGGGGTTGTCCGGCCTATGCCTGAAAAGCAAAATCCGGACAAACTCAAGGCAAGGTCTGTTATGTAGAACTGGAAATGTTCCAGCTATACAAAATGCAGCTGATGATTTGGTTGAACCAAAGGATTCAATAGTTTCCAACGAACCTCAGCCTCTCCGCCGATCTAGTAGGGTTCCTCACCCACCTGAGAGATACTTCGGTTTCTCTATGACAGTGGGAGCGAGGATTGCATCATGAGATGATGACCCAACTAGTTTCGAGCTGGCCATCAGGAGTGCGACTCTGTAAGAATGGCTGGATGCTTATCGATCTGAGATGGAATCCTTATACACCAACAAAGTATGGACTTTGGTTGCTTTATCTGAAGGGTTAAATCCCCATCAGGAGCAAGTATATCTTGAGAAGATTACTTGGTGTACATGGAAAAGTTGAGACTTTCAAAGCTATGCTTAAGTCCATCCAGATCCTACTTGCCACGGCTACATACCATGACTACGATATCTGGTGGTTGGGTGTCATGGCTGCTTTTCTAAATGATGTTTTAGAAAAGAGCGTCTATAAGTACACAGCCAGAGGGCTTCGTAGACAGTGGGAGCAGCGGAAACGTGTGCAAGATGTTTTATATGATAAAACAGGCATCGCGGAGTTGGAACATCTGTTTTGATGTGGTAGTCAAAGAGTTTGACTTCATCAAAATGGTAGATGAACCTTGTATATACGAAAAGGTAGTAGAGAGTATGGTGGTGATCCTCGTAGAGTACGTGGATGACATACTCTTGATAGGGAAAGAGTTTCCTATGCTACGCTCGGTCAATCTCCGCTTATCACAAGGATTCTCCATATAGGATCAAAGTGATACCTCCTAAATCCTTGGTTTTGGATCTATGAGATAGATCTAATTGGATGTTAGGATACTCACTAGTTGTAGTAAGATGGTATCAATCGATCCTGGGGAGAATCACTGGAAAGGTTCCAGAGTGATAAGGACGACTGAATGTCAGTCGCAGGCACTGTCTTTACCCTCAGTGGAGGGACGGTATGTTGGAAGAGTTCCAAGCTAGATACCGTGACATACTAGACGATTAAAGGCAAGATACATCGTTACCAAGGATGCTACCAAAGAGGCAGTCTGGATATATATAAGTTCATAAGATGAACTTCGTTCCTACCATTGTGTGACAATGGAGTTGTAGCTTTAGCCAAGGAACTACCGTCCCATCAGAAATCCAGATATAATTCTTAGGCAGTATCACCTGATCATGGAGATGGTTGATCTCCAGGGAGATCGAGGTTAGGAGAGTAGACACAGAGGACAACAGCGCGGATCCACTCACAAAGGCCTTTTTCCCAGTAGAGACTTTTATGGGATGGTTGAGTATGAAATATTTCAACCGCAGCTAATTGTTGGGTATGCGATACCATAACAGATGGCCCTAGTGCAAGTGGGAGATTGTTAGTTATATGTATGCCCTAGAGGCCATTACTGTACATACGATGTATATTGTAGTGGATGTTAGGACATATATAAGGAGGACTTTCTTGCTCGACATGATAGTATGCTATCTGGTTGTACTTTATCTTAACATGTACTCTGATTGTCTCTATGTTACATGTTGATAAAGCCCTTAGGATATGTACTCGACTACTGGGACTATGATGAGATCATACTAGTGGGGCCACGGTAGTCGACGAGTACATCCTATAACTGTTCCTAGTCGAGGGTGTATCGAGACAGGGCATCGATGCACCAGAGTAGACTAGCGTATACGCATCTTGACCCATATGATGGGCGATGGATGATCCCATATCCATCGGTGTTTGACATCAAGGATGGTGTACGGGTGCTCAGTATAGACTGGGTACACTGGACGGACTCGCCGAGAACTCCCAGATGGTATTATACCATACGTCAGATGGCAGTTCTCCGGTGACACTGGTACAGAGTAGTCTGTTGACCCGAGATCGTCATAGAGTCTTGTGTGGTTCCCACTGTGCTTTGATTTCCATCATACCACGTCCAAGAGGGCGTGCAAAAAGGTGGCTTTTGGGTACAGTCCCGAATCACATGGAGGCAATGAGCGATAGGAGGGGATTCGTCTCTCCCGGTATAGGGAGTTGATGTTGTGCTGTGTTCGATTGGCTATAACCGGAAATCCCTGGCCAGGGTTGCTGAGATTTACTGGTAAGTGTTATCAGTAGTTTCTCGAACTGTTATAGACCTCAAATCGACACGACTTATCGAGCTACTGGGGTCTGACGTTTACCACCCCTAGGCGAGATATGCAACATATCAGACGACGAGACCGGACTGTACGGGAGTGTTACTGTTTGGATCCACAGGAGAAAGTACAGGCTTGCTTGTTGATCTTCTGAGCGCTCAATACCTGGGTAGCTGTTACGTTTAGCTGACCGCTTGCAGCTTGTGGGTGTTTGATATGATCATCACCTACTGCCGGCGTATTGACGATTCTTTAGAGTCCTACACAGAGGTTTCTTGACTCAGGCAAAACGGAGTAGGAGCACATATGTGATATGTGCGGGACCGAGGATAATGCGGTATGTGATATCGTATTGTATTCTCGCGATATTTGATATCAGCCGGGTCATCGGATCAAGTGTTGATTCGATGAATCGGTACGGATAAATATTAGCCGGTTATATGCGATATAGCCGGATTGTCGGATCAAGTGTTGATTCGATAATTTAATGTATAATAATATATGTGATATATTAAATTGCATTAACTAATATTTGCTCACTAAAAGATTCTTTTTCTCACTCGGGTAATACATTGATATATATGCGATATATGTTAATTGTATTATTTTATTTTGTTACGATAAATATTATATATGTGATATATAATATTGTAACATGATATGATAAATAATGCAACTCGTTTAGTGGAGTTTAAACTTGATTAGGGTTCGGATTAGGGTTAAACTTTCTAGAAGTTTCTAGAAGGTTTTGTTTTGTTTTGTGAAAGATATTTGTTCATGACTCATTCTTTTATTTACCCAAAACCCTAACCCTAGTCAATTCTCTACATTGGTTAAGTGAACCATGGTTGCTTTATCTATCATATTATTATTTCCTATTCATCACAAATGGATAGTTCTTCTTCTTCCTCATTTCATTTTCTTCCATGAAAAAGCTCACTAGATTTTTCAAAGGTGATGAATAAATATGAGAAAAAGAGAAATAAATAGAGCAAAATTCCTACTTCATCATCCTCATCTTCCCTTGCCATTTAGATGAGGGTGTTCACATCATTTCATGAGTGTTAGCTTGTGTTAAAGAAACTTCGAGGTAGATCATCTTAGTATCGAAGATCGGAAGCAAAGCTTGCGACTTTCTCTTCGTGGAACCTCTCGAGAGTCCGGATCCCGATGATCGCAGCGAAGGGACCACAACACGGAGCATATGAAGTGAAGGACCGGATCTACAAAGGTTGTAATCCCTCTCACTTAGTGTTAAAGTGTTTAGCATGCAAGTTATCGCCTAATCTCTAGTTTAAAGTTCCGTATTCGGGTTGTTCGGCACGGCTAAATTTTTATTCGGGCATGGTTGATGCCTCGTAGACCCTTGTGCGCGTGCCTAGCAACCCTACACATTCATTAATGAGACTAATGAAAGAAAATAAACCTAAAAGCTGTTGTGGAATCGAATTTCAAAAATAAAATCAGGTAGCTACAGTTCTTGCTTTGCATTGCGGTGTTCCTTGTAGAACATCCTGCACCTTATTCGATAAGGAAAGGACCGAGATCCCTTCACCGGGAGTGCCTCCTTTAGCAATAACTCGCAGATGCTACAACCCTCAGTTTGTCTTTTGATTGCTTCTATAGTTTTTGCTTTGCACAGCGATATATAAGATATATCCTGTCCCTTATTCGAAGAGGAAAGGGCCGACGATCCCTTCACCGGGAGTGACCCCTTTAGCAAAACTAGAAAAGCCTAAAAAACACTCCATTTAAAAACCATTTGATTCCGCAACGAGATCAAGTTCAAAGCGTTAAAGGTTTTCTTAAAAACCATCCGCAACCCTCCGTCATTTTAGGAAGTAGAGTACTTAGTATTCGTGCTGTGTTTGTTGACCATAGTCAAGGCACAGTGTACGGTAGCTAATTGATATCTTCCTACACCGCATATGATGCGATTAGTTAGGACAGCCGCGTGACTTTGTTGACCTTAGTTAAGGGTCATGTGGGTGGGTCTAATTAATCACGAAATGACGGGTAGAACTTGACTAGTGCTTATGATTTGTTGACCATACTTAAGGTCATAAGTGCTAGGGGTAAAAACCTTTATCGGGAGTTTCAAGTGTTGAAATTTGCAATGAGATTTCATACCTTCTATATGATAGTTGGATCCCGATACCCACTGCGAGTAATTTTTACTCCTGGTAGAGTTTTGCACTTTGCAATTAGCCGCTCAAGTAGGTGTCTAGAAAGGTGTCAACGGGGTTACGCCTCTTGGAAAATGAGGTTTACTTTAATTAGGTCCGTGTGAAAGCACGGGGAACCTCCCTCAAAGTACCGACACTGGCCTGGCTGAAAGATTGATGAACTTGTAGAGTGTAATTAATCCCGGCTAGTCTTTTCTATTTAAGGTTTGAAAGAAGATTTGATAAAAACAGTGGGAGCCATCCTGATTAGATAAAATATATAACAATCTAATCTTGCAAGAGCGCACGCAGAGTGTTTTCTTCTCTCTCTCTCTCCAGGTAGCGACCATATCACGCCTTAATCAAGATAATAATATGGATGTATTGACCGAACCCGCTTGTTATACTGAGCTGGGGAACGTTGGTCCCGCTCCAACTTATAATTGTTATAAGACAGAGCAGGAATTAGGGGAATACCAGAATTCCCTTGCCGCCCAAACGAAGAAAGTGCATGTGATGCATCTCCTTCGGGTGTGTTCATTATAAAGAACTGTTTCTCAGTGTCCTCTACGTGCTAGGTATTAGATACCAGATCAGGATCCCGCAAATGTAATCCGTTATATGGGCTATGGAAAGGTAGAGAACTGAGAACGGGTGATAAGTTTCATGAGACAGAAAACGGGGCAAGTGTTGCAGCCAAGTCTGTTGGTCACTGTCACCCTGTATTACAAATACATTGATTCGGAACAAATGCTATTAGATACCGAACCAGATATACAAAATCATATCAATCTCTTTATATATTAATGAAGGATATAATTTTGTATTGTTGAATATTGTTTTGAACATTTCAAAAGTTGATCGGTTCAGGCACGTTATCTAAAAGCATTGACGTTCTAAATCAAACTACAGTTCCTAATATACGGAACACACACAAGAGGAAGAGTTCAGAAATGAACGAATCCTTCTTGAGGCATTGTAGACTAGGTCATATCAATGCGACCCGACTGGCTGAAGTTATATTTAGATGCATATTTAAATCAGTTTGAATTTACATTTTGTGAAACTTGCCAGTCATGTCACAAAGATTAGATGGCCATAGCTCTGTTTATTGGAAATTGAGAAAGAGTTAGTAAACTCTTGGGACTGATACATGATGATGTATGTAAGGTCCCCTGTCTACACATGCCAGGACCGGTTCTTTGTACTTCATTACATTCTCTGATGATCTCTCAAGGCTCAGTCATATGTTCCTGTTGAAACATAGGTCCGAAACTTTTGAGATATTCACAGAATATAAGTTAGAAGTAGAGAACCAAAAACCGGGTATAAGTATTATGTCCTATGATAAGATCAGGGAGGAGAATACTTATGCATAGAATTCCTGGACTATTCTAAAGGAGAATGAGTTTCTCTCTCCGTATTACTCCTCTGAATATACCACAGCACAATGGTGTATCGGGGCGGAGGAATCGCACCATATTAGATAGGGTGCGCTCTATGATGAGTACTACTGAGTTGCCTATTTCCTTTTGGGGATTATACACTTGAGAAGCTGCATGCCTATTGAATTGGATTCGAATCAAATCAGTGCCTACCACTCCATATAAGATATGGTATGGGAAGAGCCTATCTCTTAAGTAAGTTAAGATTTGGGATTTTCCGGCCTATGTAAAAAGTAAAATACGGACAAGATCGAGGCGAGGTCAGTTCTGTAGAACTGGAAAGGTTCCAGCTATACAAAACTACAGCTGATGATTTGATAGAACCAAAGAATTCAATAGTCTCCGACGAACCTCAGCCTCTCCGCCGATCTAGCAGGGTTCCTCATCCGCCTGAGAGATACTTTGGTTTCTCGATGACAGTGGGAGCGAGGAATGCATCATTAGATGATGACCCAACTAGTTTCGAGCAGGCCATCGAGAGTAGGGACTCTGTAAGAATGGCTGGATGCTTAGCGATCTGAGATGGAATCCATATACACCAACAAAGTATGGACTTTGGCTGCTATATCCGAAGGGTTAAATCCCTATCAGGAGCAAGTATATCTTGAGAAGATTACTTGGTGTAGATGAAAAAGTTGAGACTTTCAAAGCTAGACTTGTTAAAGGTTTTCGTCATCGACCAGGCATGGATAATGATGAAACCTTTTCCAGTGGCTATGCGTAAGTCCATCCGGATCCTACTTAACATTGTTACATACCATGACTACGATATCTGGTGGTTGGGTTCCATGACTGCTTTTCTAAATAATGATTTAGAAGAGAACGTCTATAAGTACACAGCCAGAGGACTTCGTAAACAGTGGGAGAAGCGGAAACGTGTGCATGTTGCTTTGCAGAATAAAGCTGGCATCGCGGAGTTGGAACGTCTGTTTTGATGTGGTAGTCAAAGTGTTTGACTTCATCAAAATGGTAGATGAACCTTGTATATACAAAACGGTAGTAGAGAGTAAGGTGGTCATCCTCGTATTGTACGTGAACAACATACTCTTGATAGGAAAAGAGTTTCCTATACTACGCTCGGTCGATCTCCTCTTATCACAAAGATTCTCCAATTGGATAAAGGTAATACCTCCTAAATCCGGGCTTTTGGATCTATGAGATAGATCTAAATGGATGTTAGGATTCTCACTAGTTGTAGTGAAATGGTATCAATCGATCCTGGGGAGAATCACTGGAAAGGTTCCAGGGTGACAAGGACGACTGAATGTCAGTCGCAGGTAATGTCTTTACCCTCAGTGGAGGGACGGTATGTTGGAAGAGTTCCAAGCTAGATACCGTGGCAGACTAGACGATAAAGGATGGTAATATCGCTATTAAAGATACTACCAAAGAGGCAGTTTGGGTGTATATTGGTTCATGAGTTGAACTAGGTTCCTACCATTGTGTGACAATGGAAGTGTGGTTTTGGCCCAGGAACCCTGGTCCCATCAGTGACCCAGACATATTCTGAGGCAGCATCACCTAATCATGGAGATAGTTGATCACCAGGGTGATCGAGGATTGGAGAGAAGACTTAGAGGACAACACGGCGGATCCACTCACAAAGGCCTTTTCCCAGAGAGAGATTTATATGGGATGGTTGAGTATGTGATACTGCAACCACAGGTACAGATGGCCCTAGTGCAAGTGGGAGATTGTTTGTTATATGTATGCCCTAGAGTCCATTACTGTACATGGGATGTATACTGTAGTGGATACGGGGACATATATAGGTAAGACTTTCTTGCTCTACATGATAGTACGCTATCTGGTTGCTCTTTATCTTAACATGTATACTTGTTGTCTTTCTATTACATGTTGATAAAGCCCCTTAGGATGTGTACTCGACTTTCAGGACTATGATGAAGATCATACTAGTGGGGCCTGGGAAGTCAATTAGTAATTCCTTCAATGTTCCTAGTCGTGGGAGTATCGAGACGGGGCATCGATATTCCAGAGTAGACTAGCGTATATCTTCTCGATCCATGTGAGGGGCGATGGATGATCCTATATCCATTGGAGTTCGACATCAGAGATGGTATGCGGGTGCTCAGTGATGACTGGGTACACTGAACGGACTCGCTGAGAACTCCCAGATGGTATTATACCTCACGTCAGATGGCAGTTCTCTGGTGACACTGGTACAGCTTAGTCTGTTGACCCGAGATCGTCATAGAGTCTTGTGTGTCTCCCACTGTGCTTTGATTTCCACCCTACCACGGCTCTACTGAGTTGTGCAAACAGGTGGTTTTTGGGTACAGTCCCGATTCACATGGAGGCAATGAGCGATAGGACGGGATTCGTCTCTCCCGGTATTGGAGGTTGATGTTGCGCTATGCTCGACTGGCCATAACCGGAAATCCCTGGCCAAGGTTACTGTGATTTACTGGTAAGAGTTATCAGTAGTATCACGCTTGTTATGGACCTTACGTCGGCATGACTTATCAAGCTACTGGGGTCTGACGTTTACCACCCCTAGGCGAGATATTCGACATATCAGACGAACAGACCGGACTGTACGGTAAGTGTTGCTGGTTGGATTCACAGGAGTGTGAGCTGGCTTGCTCGTTGATCTTCTGATCGCTCAATATCCGGGTGGCCGTTACGTTTAGCAGACAGCTTGCGGCTTGTGGGTGTTTGATATGATCATCACCTGCTGCCGGCGTATTGACGAGTCTTTAGAGTCCTACACAGAGGTTTCCTGGCTCAAGCGAAACGAAATAGGAGCGTATATGAGATATGTACGGGACCGAGATTAATATCAGTATGTGATACTGTATTCTATTCTCGCAATTTGTATCATCGGACGGTTATATAAGATATAGCCGGGTTACCGAATCAAATGTTGATTCGATACATTGATACACTTGATATTAGTCGGTTATATGCAGTATGACCGGATCATTAAATCAAGTGTTGATTTAATGATTTAATGTATAATTATATATTTGATATATTATTTTACATTAACTAGTATTTGTTCACTTAAGATGGATTTTCTCACTTGATGTGCACATTGTATATATGATATAGTTTTGTGCACTAGTTTGTATCATGTTTGATGATACATGCAAATTTAGGTGTGTGTATGCTTTAAACCATGTTTAGGTTAATGGTTAGGGTTTTAAATTATTCACTTATTCATTTTATTTACTTTTGGCAAAAATGAAATGGTGGCTAACTTTGTTTTTTGCTTAACCTTCATGAAGCTTCTTATCTTTATCTACCATTTTGTTTTTTCCTTAACCTAACCATTCACCTAAACCCTAGTTTAGTCTCTACACTAGTTACCTCACCCATGGTTGCATTATGATAAGAATCACTTGGATTTTATTTTTAAAATATTATTCTTATCACATTCTTTCTTCTTCTTCTTCTTCAAGAAGAAGAAACCTTGCTACCTCCAATGGTGCCATGAGAAAAAGAGTGAGAAATCCAAATCCAAAGTGAACCCACTTCCTATTTCTTCATCCTCTACCACTTGCCATATAGTAGAGTGTGTTATCTTCACAAGTTCTATGACCAAGTGAAGATGGAGCTTGATCTTGAGTTGCCTCGACGTAGATCATCTTCGGCATCGAAGTCGACAACCTAGCCCGATCATTTCTCCGACGAAACCATCGCCAGAGTCCGGGATCCGATGATCGCAGCGGATGGACGTCAACACGGAGCTAGGGAAGTGGAGGACCGGATCCACAAAGGTTGTAGTCACTTTCCTTTTAGTTAAAGTTGTTAACTTGCATTCTTTCGCCTTACCTCTAGTTAACGATCTAGTATAGGGTTCTTTGGCACATGGAAATTTTTGATTTTGGCATGGTTGATCAGTTGTAGAACCTCATGGGTGTGCCTAGGAACCCTACAATTACTACCCTACCACGGCTCAAAGGAGTCCTGCAAACAGGTTTTAGTTGGGTACAGTCCTGAGCCACATGGAGGGAGTGAGCGGATCGTCAGGGATTCGTCTCTCCCGGTATTAGGATGTCGCGCAGTGCACGGGTGGCCATCACCAGAAATCCTCGGCCGGGGTATGTGAGAATTACCGATCCAGGATCGATAGTTTCTCAGGTAGTGATGGGTTTCATACCGACATGAATTATCGCGTTATTAGGGGTCTGACTTTATCCATCCCTATAGACTCGATATGCGATACACTTAGATGAACAGATCGGACTGTACAGATATTGTCAATGACAGGCTCAGTAGGGGTTTGGATGAGTTTGCTCGTCGGCCTTCCGTTCGCTCAATACCTGAGTAGCCGTTACGTACAGCTAGTGCCGCTGACGTGCTTATGGTTAAACCCACTGCCAGAGTATTGACGAGCCTTTAAAGTCCCACACAGAGGGTTTTCCTGGTTCTGGCAAAATGATGTAGTAGCCGTATTGGATACGTGCAGGGTTCCGATCGATTGGTGTAGATAATACTCGGACTTTCGATCAGATAGTTGATAATACTAGCCGGCACGGGTTTGAGCCGGATTATTAAATCAGGTATTGATTTAATAATTTACATATATGTATTTCTATATGTATATTCTAGTATTATATGTTGGAGATAGTGCCCTCATAGTCAATTATTGGATCGCAGGTACGTGATTGCAATGATTGCGGAGGACCTATCCCGGTAGGACAGTCTTACTCGAGATGATAGTATGCTATCTGGTTTGCCTTTATCATTTGTGGTGACTGATTGCATGTTACACTTTGATAGAGCCCTTAGGATCTTGCTTTACTACCAACTGTATGAGGGCGATCATATACGTGAGAGTTGGGTAGTTTAGATGCATATCCTTAATTGTGGTCCCTAGTCGTGGGAGTTTCGAGACAGGGCATCGATACTCCGGAGTAGACTAGTGTGTACAGTCGAGACCCCGACGAGGGGCGGTGGCCGGTCTCACAAGCCACTGGTGTAGTTGGATCACCTAAGATGTATACAGGTGCTCATTGGGTTATGAGTACACCGGACAGGACTCGCCGGGAATCTGCTAGTTAGTATTATATCTATCGTCAGATAGCAGTTCCCTGGTGACATGTGTACAGGTTAGTTCATCGACCTGAGGTCGTCATTTGTCTCGTGTGAGTTCCCACTGTGCTTTGATTTCTACCCTACCACGGCTCAAAGGAGTCGTGCAAACAGGTAGTTTTTGGGTACAGTCCCGAGCCATATGGAGGCACGTGAGCGGATCGGCAGGGGATTCGTCTCTCCCGATATTGGGGGCGAGATCGTGCTGTGTCTAGGAGAGCCATTACACAAAGCCCACGGCCGTGGCAGGAGATTTACTGGTAGGTACTCCAGTAGTATCTCAGGGTGTTATTGGGCTTCACTCCGACACGACTTATACTGCTATTGGGGGTCTGACGTTACTAGCCCCCTAGGCGGATATGCGATACTCATTGACGAACGGACCGGACTGTATATACATTGTCACTGTTAGGCTCAGTAGGGTTTTCGGAGGAGTTTGCTCATCGGTCTCCCTTGAGTTCGCTCCTCGGCCACCCTTGAGGTCAGTCCGTGGGCAGCCGTTATGCATAGCTAGTGCCGCTGACGGTTTGTGGTTAAACCCACTGCCAGGGTGCTGACGAGTCATTAGAGTCCCCCACAGGTAGTTTCCCAAGTTCGGGCGAAACGTTGTAGAGGCCGTATGGTTTTATGGCAGGGTTCGGAAAATGCACGTGCGTTTACGCACGTGTCGATTTTCGGACAGATGATACTGGTCGGCTTTGGTTTAAGCCGGATCCGAGTATTATATTGAGTAGGTATAATATCTTTGTCTCAGTTGCATTTATATTCGGTCGTAATATAAATGCGGGTATATTTATACAGTTTCGGGGTTATCCTGAAAGTCGTTTCGGGATCACTTTTGGAAGTTGCCAGTTTCCAGTTTTCTATCAGCCGTCTTTTAACATTCGGTTAAAGACGGATTTATCTTTTCTTCAGATATGAGTGAGTCATCATTCTAGAAGCTTCTAGAAGTGATGATGAGGCTTATGACTCATTAGTGCATTAATGGTTTCATTAAAGGCATGATGAGGTGTTTAAGTGACTCATGGTTTTCATTAATGAGTTTTGTTTAGCTAAGGATATTTCTTCTTGATCTTTTGAGTGAGAAGCTTTCTTATACTCACCCTTTGCTCCTACACTCACTCTCCTCCTTTATATATGATAAGCCTCCTCTCTCTCTCTCATGGATACTCTCACTCACTTGATAGTTTTTCATGGTTGAAAAAAAAAATTATGATAGATTTGGGGTGTATGGAATCCACAGCTCATTTCATTCCATCACCCAATTCCCTCGGCAACTTCATTAACCGATCGTCCACGGATTTGGACGAAGTGAGACAAAGTCATCTACTCATTCTCTACATCAATCTTGGTCGTCTCTTTTAGCAAACTTGACGATCGAGTTGCCTCGAGTCAGAGGCGGGAGCCCGTTTAAAGAACCGATCATGTGGTGCCACTTCGACGAGGACATCGGAGATCGACGAGATCGGAGCAGCCGCAACGGAGCGTGGGATGATGGTTGAAGAACGAAGGACTCGGATCGTTCGGTATAACATTCCTACACTCTTTACAGATTGTTAGTTTAGCAATAATGGCAGATCCGGGTTAAAGTATACGATAGCGCCAGTTAAAAAGTTTTTGTTCCGCATTTGGCGTCTGTAGACTGCCGGGGCGCTAGCGTAGACTTACAGTGGTATCAGAGCCTAACCATTTTGCTATACTAACTTGTGCTAACGCGTTTAAAACATCGATCCGACCGAAAATCGAAAACTGCCAAAAATATCATTTTCCTTACTTGACAGTTTCTGTTGTTTTTAAATGGTGTCGAAATTGATTTCTGGATGTCTTAAAAATCAGAGCAGAGAATTATAAGACCCACGACGAAATTTGGAGTCGTGACTCCTCCAAGTTGCCGCGGAAGCGCGGCCAAACCCATGGTTTGGCCGCGCATCCGCGGCCATGTGAGGAGCACGTGCTCCAATTTTTTTTCAGTAGGTTCTTGGTGGGATTTTGGGGTTTTTGGTATATAAATTTTTGGCCCAGATTTTGTTACTGTTCACCAGTAAGCTTTGGGGCCCACTTTTTGAAATTTGGTCTTTGGTCGATCGAAATTTAAACACGTTAGTTTACAGTGCTTACATTATATCTCCGACCGGGAATGTCATTTGATCGGTAAACCGCGTTTAACTGCTATAGTTCTTTTAGACGGGTTTGCGAACGTGACATTCGCGTTGATGTTCTGTGTTGTGCTGTAATGTTGCGGATTTGTCGTGGTGGATAGCAGTGTGCAATGATTGTACAGTTTGAGTTTATTTGTACATTTGATATTGCGGGGCGAGCGTCCAACTTGTGGACTGCCGTCACTGCCTGCTGTATAATATTCTTTTTGGGGCACGACCAGGTTGCGGTCGATGTACCTATTGTACTATTTTTCATTACTGTACTAGGTTTTACCCCGCGACGGAGTGCACGGATAGCCGGGTTCGGGAAAGCAACGGGTCCGCATCTCATGGCTTTGAGAGGCAGAGGGTCCCACTTCAGAATTGGCAGACTATTCGCCGCACTCGTAGGGGGTACAGGTTGACCCAAGGAGGGGTGCTCAATTTACCGGATTCCGTGAAGTGCCGGGTGTTCCATTCACTATGCAGTGGGGACTACCTCGCTTCAGGTTTTGGCGGGTAACTTGCCGCACCCGTAGGGGTCTAGGTTTCATTGCACAGGCTATCCACACGACAGGGGAACGTCGAGTTTCAGCAGCGGCTCTGTGAAACTCGGGGATCCCAGATTATCTGTATTGTTCTGTGATGCTTATTACTTTACTGTAATGTTGCATATTATCACGCCTGGAGCGATTATGTATATTGGTTTATATACTATTAGATGTTGTATATGTTTTACACCCGCGCTAGTCCAGTCCCCGCTCTGTCGTTAGTTAAGTAACCTAACGGGTGATGACGGGACCCAGTGACGAATGCGGATGGCATATACGTACATTTTATTTTCGTTCTTTTCTGGTGTGATTGCATGATGGGACTGCGTTGATTCTGATCAACGCAAAGTAAAAACAAACCTGAATACAGTTGTTGGAACAATTTAAAAAGTGTTATTGCAAAGACGTTTTCTTTTGTTATGCATAGCGGTATTCAGTGGAATATCCAGCACCTCATTCGACGGGGCAAGGGCCGATATCCCTTCACCGGGACTTACCCCTTGGACAGAAGTTTGCGTCAGAGTAATAACTTCACTATAGTCGATTACAAGTTGCTTTGCATAGCGGTATTCAGTGGAATATCCTGCACCTCATTCCACGAGGAAAGAGCCGAGATCCCTTTACCGGGAGTGACCTCTTTAGCAAAAGGTTTTCGCCACTATATTTTAAAAAGCTATCAGGTTCCTTCAGCGATATCAAGTTCACTACGCTAAAGGTTTTTCGCCAAAAACCAGTCGTAGCCCTCCGTCACTTCTTTTGGGTATTCAGTAGTATTCAAGCTATGTATTTTGACCTAACGCCAAGGCATAGTGTTTGGTAGCTGCTGGGTATTCAATTGTTGCATAGATAGATGAGTTGGTTTGGGACAGCCGTTCTGCCATTTTGACCTAACGCCAAGGGCATGTGCGGGTGGGTTCAAATTAACAAGATAGTGATGGGTAGAACTTGGCATGTGACTTATGACATTTTGACCTAACGCCAAGGTCATAAGAGCATGGGGCAAGAAAATGATATCGGGAGTTTCTAAAGAAACTGAAACTTGCCAAGTATGCGCATACCTTCTGGAGTATGAATAACGTGGATGCATTCCATCACGTTAACATGCGATGAGAGTTGGATCCCGATTCCCACTGATGAGTTGGTTTACTCTTCGGGTGATCCCGATTGATTCTTCTTTAGGTTTGGAGGAGAATTTAACAGGACAGTGGGAGGTTTCCGGATTAGATAAAGAGATGACCATTCTGATCTAGGATAGAGTGCACGCAGAGTGTTTCTTTTCTCTCTCTCTCTTTGGCAGCGACCTTTGACCGACCCTAGACTATGACTCAGTGACCAGGTTGACCGAACCTTCTTAAAAATACTGGCTTTTGGATTGTCTGAGTTGCATAAGTCATTGCCACTCCTTCTTCTACCCTTTGCATTTCTCAGAACACCCGTATTGCTACGGATATCCACTTCCATTGGATAGAGCCATCGTATGGTTATATACGAACTCGAAGGGACTTCTTCGGGGATGGATCAAGGTTCAGGAGAAATAGAATTGGTTTATTCAGTTGTCTTTTATTATCACCTTCTCTCAGGTTGCGAGAGCTCCTTGGTTTAGGAGAGTACACCTATTACGCTTATTGGATAGTCTTATTCCAAACCATAGGCTGGTGCCGAAAGGTAGGGAATGAAGAAAACCAATTAGCCTAAGTAGGGTGTGCAGAAGGTAATATGTAAAGACAAAATAAAGGGATTAGAAAGAGGGCAAAGTAAATTGCGACTAATATCATTCACGACCAAGACCGCGTACTTCATCGCCGCTCCTATTTCACCTTTAAGAAGAATAAGGTATTATTCAGTTGTCTTTTATCGTCACCTTCTCTCAGTTGCGAGTACTCCTTGGTTTAGGAGGGTACACCTATTATGCTTACTGGATAGTCTTCTTCCAAACCATAGGCTGGTGCCGAACGGTAGGGAAGGAAGAAAACCATTTAGCGTAACGATGGTGTACAGAAGGTAACGACTAAAGACAAATAAAGAGATTTGGAGAGACGACAATAAAATATACGGTTGAAGTCATGAATTAGATTATGGAAGAGGCATTGCTATGAATACCAGGATACCCCTACGAAACAATTTCATGTTTCAGTGCATCGTTAAAGAAAAACTGTTTTTCCGATTAGACACTTACTCCAAGGGTATGTATTTACCGGGTTGCATTCTCATATCTGTATGGTTTTACAGATGATGAGTGGGAGTAAGATATTGGGAATTAGGTGATCATCCTCATTATATCGGAATTCGTTGTAATTGGTGATATTTGAGGAAATCGCCAGGGTACAGTTTTCCACCTACAACGCACAGGTTTTGAGTTGTTTAACTCAGCGGACTTATACAGAGTATTGTATGTTGTCCAAGTGTCCATCAGGACAAAGGGATAGGTCCTCGTACTATGTTCTGTTTACTTATAACTTCTCTAGTATTTAGACAAGTGTTTCGTAGAAATACAAGGTCTAAGTTTTGAGAAGTTGTGGGTATAAGAATAAAGTAGAGAACCAGGTATCACAAGTATCGGGATTCTTCAAAGAGATCGAGGATGTAGATTCTTGTGATTGGTATTCAGATTATAGTGATGGTTTTGGGAAAAGTGTTTCTCTTTCAGGTTACTCATAAGTGGATGGATTCCTAAGTTGAGTAATGCTGATTAGCCTCTTTCCATTAAGTTGATATGCACTGGAGACAGCTGCATGATTGAACATGGTTCCAATTAAATTAGTGCCAAAGTTTCTATATTGAATATACAATAGATCGTACCTTAAAAGAAATTAAGGTACGGGGAGTTGTCCAGCTTATGCTTAAAACCAGACACTGGATAACTCAGGGCACGTTTCTGTAGTGGCTGTTTGTGGGTTAACCCTGGCTATGACGAGGGTTGATATTCTACCATTTGGAAGATCAATAGTGATATTGTTCTTGACTCGCCACAGTTTTTGTAAAAATGGATTTTTTTTCAGAAAACAGTAGTGGGAGTATGGTAGAACTGGAAGTAATTCCAGAACCGCGAACGATTACGGGAAATTTAATAGGACCTATACATTCAATCGGGTTTGACATTCCAATAGCCACTCCGCAGGTATGGTAGGTAACCTCAGACACCCGAGAGGTACTTCGGTA
Organism: Agapanthus africanus; assembly: GCA_030015575.1. NCBI lineage: Eukaryota > Viridiplantae > Streptophyta > Magnoliopsida > Asparagales > Amaryllidaceae > Agapanthus > Agapanthus africanus. The sequence goes on along the minus strand of JASDDO010000012.1, from coordinate 288,563,762 downwards.
AGCTCAAGGACGGTGACAGGGAGGTTCTTATCTACCAAGACTTGACACTACTGTTGTTCCAGGATATGAGACCCGGTAGGAGGGTTGTCGTAGTCAGTGGGAGCAACGGAAGCGTAGTGGGCAAGATGCTTATATCTATTTATAGACTTGAGCAGTTATAGCGGAGATAGATCATCTGATTTTGATGTGACAGTCATGGGTTTGACTTCAATCAGAATAGGGGATGGATCAGTTAAGGAGGTAGTAGGGTGTGATGTCATGGTAACTGGATGACTTACACAGAGTAGGAAGTAAAATTCCTATACTACGATCGGTTGTACTGTGGTCGTCACACAGTTGTTTCTCCAGACAGGATATGGATATAATATTTGACATTCTGGTTTCTGGATCTATGGCTTTAGATCTGGATTTGGGTAGTTTCCCAATGTGGGTACTTTGACAGATATTCTAATGGTTTTTGGAATAGTTGACTCCTAGCATGGTGGTGTACCTGTAGATGATGGAGTCACCCTCTCTAAAGGTGTCGTATAGACTAAAGGGGAGAGGGATGTGCATGATTGGCAGATCACTTGCTTAGGCAATTGAGTCAATCATGAGATGTCAAGCACCACACCAAATGTTGGTTTTGCACTAGATGCAATAAGTTTGTATTAATCCAATCCTGGAGAAACATAAGGAAGCAGTTTTAGAACATTGGTACATGTTCTAAGGATTTGATAACGGCAGCCTCCTTCGGGAAACGGTTATCATTCCAAGCTTCAAAGGTGACATGGATGACAGAGTGATTGTCAGAGTTATAGTATTTCCCTCTGACGAAGAGGGACAGTATGATGGATAGGTGGTCCAAGAGGATACTGTGGGTGGCATGGTGCCGGATACTGATTAGGTTCAGTGATCCGTACAGTCTAAGAAGTTTTGGATATGGAGTTCATTTATGAACTAAGGTCCCATCGGATATCCAGACATGTTCTAAGACAAGTATTACTCAATTCGGGAGATGGTTTTCTCCGCGAACTTGAGATTAAGAGAGATATAGAAAGATACTTCTAGGCGGATCCACTCACTGAGGCTATTTCTCGAACACAATAGTTTTACAAACGGGCTTTGTGGAACTGATTAGTAGAGGAGTTGGATGTTCGGTTTCACACGGGCTGTGAGTAGTCGACATCGCAATATTAGCCTTGAGTGCAAGTGGGAGATTGTTGGAGATAGTGCCCTCATAGTCAATTATTGGATCGCAGGTACGTGATTGCAATGATTGCGGAGGACCTATCCCGGTAGGACAGTCTTACTCGAGATGATAGTATGCTATCTGGTTTGCCTTTATCATTTGTGGTGACTGATTGCATGTTACACTTTGATAGAGCCCTTAGGATCTTGCTTTACTACCAACTGTATGAGGGCGATCATATACGTGAGAGTTGGGTAGTTTAGATGCATATCCTTAATTGTGGTCCCTAGTCGTGGGAGTTTCGAGACAGGGCATCGATACTCCGGAGTAGACTAGTGTGTACAGTCGAGACCCCGACGAGGGGCGGTGGCCGGTCTCACAAGCCACTGGTGTAGTTGGATCACCTAAGATGTATACAGGTGCTCATTGGGTTATGAGTACACCGGACAGGACTCGCCGGGAATCTGCTAGTTAGTATTATATCTATCGTCAGATAGCAGTTCCCTGGTGACATGTGTACAGGTTAGTTCATCGACCTGAGGTCGTCATTTGTCTCGTGTGAGTTCCCACTGTGCTTTGATTTCTACCCTACCACGGCTCAAAGGAGTCGTGCAAACAGGTAGTTTTTGGGTACAGTCCCGAGCCATATGGAGGCACGTGAGCGGATCGGCAGGGGATTCGTCTCTCCCGATATTGGGGGCGAGATCGTGCTGTGTCTAGGAGAGCCATTACACAAAGCCCACGGCCGTGGCAGGAGATTTACTGGTAGGTACTCCAGTAGTATCTCAGGGTGTTATTGGGCTTCACTCCGACACGACTTATACTGCTATTGGGGGTCTGACGTTACTAGCCCCCTAGGCGGATATGCGATACTCATTGACGAACGGACCGGACTGTATATACATTGTCACTGTTAGGCTCAGTAGGGTTTTCGGAGGAGTTTGCTCATCGGTCTCCCTTGAGTTCGCTCCTCGGCCACCCTTGAGGTCAGTCCGTGGGCAGCCGTTATGCATAGCTAGTGCCGCTGACGGTTTGTGGTTAAACCCACTGCCAGGGTGCTGACGAGTCATTAGAGTCCCCCACAGGTAGTTTCCCAAGTTCGGGCGAAACGTTGTAGAGGCCGTATGGTTTTATGGCAGGGTTCGGAAAATGCACGTGCGTTTACGCACGTGTCGATTTTCGGACAGATGATACTGGTCGGCTTTGGTTTAAGCCGGATCCGAGTATTATATTGAGTAGGTATAATATCTTTGTCTCAGTTGCATTTATATTCGGTCGTAATATAAATGCGGGTATATTTATACAGTTTCGGGGTTATCCTGAAAGTCGTTTCGGGATCACTTTTGGAAGTTGCCAGTTTCCAGTTTTCTATCAGCCGTCTTTTAACATTCGGTTAAAGACGGATTTATCTTTTCTTCAGATATGAGTGAGTCATCATTCTAGAAGCTTCTAGAAGTGATGATGAGGCTTATGACTCATTAGTGCATTAATGGTTTCATTAAAGGCATGATGAGGTGTTTAAGTGACTCATGGTTTTCATTAATGAGTTTTGTTTAGCTAAGGATATTTCTTCTTGATCTTTTGAGTGAGAAGCTTTCTTATACTCACCCTTTGCTCCTACACTCACTCTCCTCCTTTATATATGATAAGCCTCCTCTCTCTCTCTCATGGATACTCTCACTCACTTGATAGTTTTTCATGGTTGAAAAAAAAAATTATGATAGATTTGGGGTGTATGGAATCCACAGCTCATTTCATTCCATCACCCAATTCCCTCGGCAACTTCATTAACCGATCGTCCACGGATTTGGACGAAGTGAGACAAAGTCATCTACTCATTCTCTACATCAATCTTGGTCGTCTCTTTTAGCAAACTTGACGATCGAGTTGCCTCGAGTCAGAGGCGGGAGCCCGTTTAAAGAACCGATCATGTGGTGCCACTTCGACGAGGACATCGGAGATCGACGAGATCGGAGCAGCCGCAACGGAGCGTGGGATGATGGTTGAAGAACGAAGGACTCGGATCGTTCGGTATAACATTCCTACACTCTTTACAGATTGTTAGTTTAGCAATAATGGCAGATCCGGGTTAAAGTATACGATAGCGCCAGTTAAAAAGTTTTTGTTCCGCATTTGGCGTCTGTAGACTGCCGGGGCGCTAGCGTAGACTTACATTATATTCTATGTGTTATTCTATCTCTTTTGATATTCGTATTTCGGTACGGATACAGGTATGTATATACAGTTGAATGTAATCCGTATTTTTTGCCGGATAACAATCTAGAAAGTGCCACCTCGTTTTGGATTTGACCATTTTATTAAAATGGATAATGAGGTGGAAAATAGCATGAGAAGGTATGGTGAGAACCATGCTTGGAATAGTGCTCACAAATGAATTGTTAATTCATTTGTGTGCACTATTCAAGCATGGTAGGATTTTTAAAATGGAAAAATGGCTTTTACAAAACCAAGCATGCTTGATTTTCTCTTTCTTAAGTCTTCATTTTTCAAGCATGCTAAGTTTTTATTTTTGAGCTTGGGCCCCTCACCTCACCATTTGTTCTTCACCTCCTCTAGCTATCATGCTTGCTTCTACCTTCTTCATGATATGAGATAGCAAACACTACGAATACATACACAGTGCATCCTATGCTCTCAGTAGCATCCTAGAGACCCTAGTTGCTCCACTAGCATCTTGGAAAGGAGCTAGATCCGGAATTACATCCCTCGGGTGGATCATCGGAGATGGCGGAAGACCGGCGACCAAAGTCGATCCGCATCACTAGGAGCTTAGATATGGTTGAAGACCCGAAGGACTTGGATCATTAGGTATAACCATTTCTATCTCCTTTTGTTAGCTTGCTAGTTTTAGGGTTAATGGTTTCGATCTTGAAAATCGGGTAATGGTAGTGCCAGGTTTTAGAAAATTTTTGTTCCGCATTTATCCACGGTTCGATGGCCGGGGCACTCCCATAACCCTTCATATGAATATTTGTGTTAGTTGTATGTATGCTCTAGAGGCCAGTATTGTACAGATGATGTATATTATATTGGATGCTTGGACATATATAGAGAAGACTTTCTTGCTCGATATGATAGTATGCTATCTGGTTGCTCTTTATCTTAACATGTATACTTGTCTCTTGATACTGTCTTATAGTTACATGTTGGTAAAGCCCTTAGGATGTGTACTTGACTACCAGGACTATGATGCAGATCATACTAGTGGGGCCATGGTAGTCCATAAGTTCATCCTTTAATGTTCCTAGTGGTGGGTGTATCGATATACCAGAATAGACTAGCATATATGCTTCTCGACCCATGAGATGGGCGATGGATGATCCCATATCCATTGGTGTTTGACATCATAGATGGTATACGGGTGCTCAGTGGAGACTGGGTACACTGGACGGACTCGCCGAGAAATCCCAGATTGTATTATACCTCACGTCAGATGGCAGTTCTCTGGTGACACCTGGGCAGGTTAGTCTGTAAACCCGAGATCGTCATAGAGTCTTGTGTGATTCCCACTGTGCTTTGATTTCCACCTTACCACGTCCAAGAGGGCGTGCAAAAGGGTGGTTTTTGGGTACAGTCCCGAGTCACATGGAGGCAATGAGCGATAGGAGAGGTTTCGTCTTTCCCGGTATTGGGGGTTGATGTTGCGCTGTGCTCGAATGGCCATAACAGGGAAGTCCCTGGCCAGGGCTGATTTAGAGATTTACTAGTAAGTGTTACCAGTAGTTTCTCGATACGTTATGAGCCTCATATCGGCACGACTTATCGGTTATTGGGGTCTGACGATTACCACCCCTAGACTTGATATGCGACATATCAGACGAGGAGACCGGACTGTACGGGAAGTGTTACCGTTATGCTTTTACAGGAGTAGGAGCGGGCTTGCTTGCTGATCTTCTGATCGCTCAATACCCGGGTAGCCGTTACGTCCAGCTAGTACCGCTGACGGCTTGTGGGTGCTTTATGGGATCATCACCTACTGCCGGCGTATTGACGAGTCTTTAGAGTCCTACATAGAGGTTTTACTGGCTCAGGCAAAACGAAATAGGAGCGCATATGTGATATGTGCGGGACCAAGAATAATGCGTGTATGTGATACTGTATTCTATTCTCGCGACTTTTTGTATCGGTCGGTTATATGAGATATAGCCGGGTTATCGAATCAAGTGTTGATTCGATAAGTCGATATATTGGATGTTAGTCGGTTATATAAGATATAACTGGATTATTAAGTCAAGTGTTGATTTAATAATTTAGTGTATAATTGTATATATGATATACTAATTTACATTAACTAACATTTGTTCACTTAAGGATTTTTCTCACATGTGCACAACTTTAATATATATGTGATATATTAAAATGTGTTTTCATTTTGTATCATGGTTGTTGATACATCATGCATGGGTGTGCAAGACATACACCATTCTATTTTAAATGGTGGGTTATAATTATTTAAGGTAATTACAAATTAGTGGAGCTTTTGTCACAAGCATGAAGCTCGTGGAAGCTTGTGGATGCTTTGACAAAGTCCACTAACTTTGTTTTACTTTAGATTTTTATTAACCTAACCATTTTGGATTAGCCATGGTTATGCCTCTACATGAGTTAGTATATGATACTCACTCACCCATGCTTAGCTCACTTGACTTGATCATTATTCTCATCTTTTTCTTTTGTTCATCTTCTTCTTCTTTGAGCAAAAAGAAAAAGCTTGCCCGGGTTTTAAAAAGAGAGTGAAAGATTGTGAGAAATAAAATTCTAAAGAGAACCCACTTCCTATTTCTCCATCCTATACTAGACTAGCACTTTAGTATAGGGTGTTTGCTTCACTAATTCTCTAGTTAGTGAAGTAGTAGCTTGAGTTGATATTCCCTCGACGTAGATCATCTTCGGCCTCGAAGACTTCAAGTAAGGACGCTTCTTTCACCTCGTGAAGCCATGCAAGAGCCCGGGAGAACCATGATCGCAGTGAAGGGACTACAACAAGTAGCTTTAGAAGTGAAGGACCGATCTACAAAGGTTGTATTTCTTATTCACTTAGTGGTAAATGTAATTTACTTGCTTGTGAAACCCTAATTATCTAGCAATGATCTTGTTTAGGGTTATTCGGCACGGCTAAAATTTTAAACGGGCATGGTTGATGCCTTGTAGAATCTTATTAGAGTGCCTAGTAACCCTACAGTGGTATCAGAGCCTAACTAGAGCATTAGGCGACGTGTATGCGCAGTTAAAACCTCGATCGAACACCGAAACGTCATTTTAACCCCCCTCTTTGGACAAATTTTAAAAATGCGATTTTTTCTGTATTAAAAAAACCTTAAAACATCAGCAGGTAAATATAAGTATTACTGTTGAAAACGAGAGTTCAACTCGTACGGACCGCCGCGGAACCGCGGCGAAACCGTGCTTGGGCTGCGGATCCGCGGCCGTACTGTTCATTTGGGCTTTGGGTTTTCAACAGTAATATCCCTATCTGTTAGTTCTATTTTCTGGGTATTTTTAATCTGACTCAAGTGTTGAGTGTTCTGGTTATTATTTTGTATTCATTGATTCAATCGGAAAATTTAATTTCGTTCTTTTTCCGGATAATTTAGAAAGTATTAAAATGTTCGAACGGATATCATTAACTCACTTTTTCCCGACACGAAAAACATTCAAGTGTTGAATTATTCTTGAGTTTAAATCTTTCGGAAAAACGTGCAAGTAAACTGATGGACCCTCTAGAAGAACACAAACCTTAACTCGATTATGTGACCGTCTGAACCGTCTCTAAAACCTTAGGGTTTGGGGCAGTACGGCGTGCCACATGTGAGGCGTTGGCTTGACCCTTCTATGGCTGGACCGTTGGTACTGTGACGTATTCTTGAATTTTTGAACTCCGCTCAAGTGTTGATCTATTAAGGAAATCTTGGGTATTTGATTATTCGATCGGAAAGTTTAATACTGTCTATTTATCTGGAATGTGATACAATATGTGGAATTCATATAGTTATGTATGAAATGCGAAGTATGTGATATTTCGGATTTACGATGTCTAAAGAGATTGTGGATTCCAAATCTTGTAGTTTTACACTTTCTTTTATGCGACCGTAAGTGTAATATGTAATATCGCCGGTTTCGTTGCTATATGTCAACGACAATTGGGATGCGCAAATTTACTTACGTTGATGACATGTGATGTTATGTGTTGCTGGATATGTTATATTGGATCGTCGCGTTTCTGAATAGGCGGGGGTTTTATGTGAGATGTGGGTTTTTATTTTCATTCATGTAAAATTCATTGTATGTAATATTCTTTTATTGGGGCACTTTCGGGATGAGGATGATGTCACCATTGTATATTATTTACTTTTCCTCATTAGGTAGATCCAAGGAGGAGAGCATAAGTAACCGGGTCCTAGAGTCCAGTGGGAGACCAACTCGAGGAGTCGAGTCCGGGTCTTCTAACTCTAGAATTGGAAGGGTTGCTTGTCGCTCTCGTAGGGGTCTAGGGGTATGGGTTTGGCTATTCATCGCGACCGTGGAATCCGTGTTTTATAGAGGCTCAAAATAAAACACGGACGTCCTAGTATATCCAATGTTTCATATGTTTCTTCTGCTGTGATATCTGTGATGTGATCATTTGATATGTGTTGATAAATACTGTATATAGTATATATGATATATTATATAGATGCTACTTATGTTTTACACCCACGCTAGCCCTGCCCCGCTCTGCCGTTAGTTACCTAACCTAACGTTGCATGAGGGGACATCGAGGCGAATGCGGATGGCATAAGCGTACGTCGTATTTATCTGTGATGTTTAGGTGACTTAAATGATGGGACTTCATTAATGTGATTAATGAAAGTAAAGAAACCTAAAATATGTTGTGGAATCGAATTTTGAAAAACAATGCAGCTACAGTTCTTGCTTTGCATAGCGGTGTTCCTTGTAGAACATCCTGCACCTTATTCGATAAGGAAAGGGCCGAGATCCCTTCACCGGGAGTGACCCCTTTAACAATGACTGGCAGATGCTACACCCCTCGGTTTTTTCTTTTGATTGCTTTTCTAGTTCTTGCTTTGCACAGTGATTTATATAATAGATCCTGCACCTCATTCGACGAGGAAAGAGCCGAGATCCCTTCACCGGGAGTGACCTCTTTAGCGAAACAAGCAAAAGCCTAAAAAACACACCATTTTAAAATTATTTGATTCTAAAACGATATCAAGTTCATTACGCAATAGGTTTTCAGAAAAACCTGCCGTAGCCCTCCGTCATTTCAGATAAGTAGTAGTTAGTATTCGTGCTGCGTTTGTTGGCCTTTGTCAAGGCGTAGTGTGCGGTAGCTGACTAGTGCATATCTGCTTATGCATATGATGCAGATTGGGTTAAGGTAGTCGTACGACCTTGTTGTCCTTTGTCAAGGGTCGTGCGGGTGGGTTTAATTCAATCAAGAAATGACGGGTTGAACATGACTAGCATCCTATGGTTTGTTGGCCTTTGTCAAAGTCATAGGAGGTTAGGGGCAAAATTATCGGAAATTTCAAGTGTTGAAATTTGCAATGAGATTGCATACCTTCTATGAGATAGTTGGATCGTGATACCCGCTGCGAGTAAGAGTTACTCCTAGGAGAGTTTTATACATTACAATTAGCCGATCGAGTAGGTGTCTAGAAAGGTGTTAACGGGGTTACGCCCCTGGGAAAACGAGGTTTACTTTAATTAGGTCGGTGGGAAAGCACGGGGAACCTCCCTCAAAGTACCGACACTAGCCTGGCTGAAAGATTGGCGAAGTTGTAGGGTGTAATTAATCCCGGCTAGTCTTTCCTTTTAGGGTTTGAAGGAAGATTTGATAAAAACAGTGGGAGCTATCCTGATTAGATAAAATAATAACCAATCTGATCTTGCAAGAGCATACGCTGAGTATTTTCTTCTCTCTCTCTCCAGGTAGCGACCATATCACGCCTTAATCAAGATAATAATATGGATGTATTGACCGAACCCGCATGTTATACTGTGCTGGGGAACGTTGGTTCCGTTCTTTCTTATAAAAGTTATAAGACTGAATAGGATATAGGGGAATACCAGGATTCCCATGCCACCCGAATGAAGAAAGTACATGTTGATGCATTTTCTTCGGGTGTGTTCGTTACAAATAACTGTTTCTCAGTTCACTCTACGTCCTGGGTATTAGATACCGGATCGGGATCCCATATATGTAATATGTTACATGGGCTACGTAGAGGTAGGGAACTGGGATAGGGTGATCATTCCGTAAGAGTAGGGAATGGTGCAAATGTTGCAGCCAAAACAGTTGGCGAATATCACTTTGTGTTACCAAATGGTAATACATTGGTTCTGAACGAATGCTATTATATTCCGACCCTGATATGCAATCTTATATCGGTTTCTTTATTGAGCAAAGAAGGATATAATTTTGTAGTACAGGATGATGTTATGAACATATTCTTGAATCAAAAGTTGATTGTATCAGGTTCGTTATTTAATGGCATATACGTTCTCAATCAAACTACAGTCCTTAATATACAAAACACACACAAGAGGAAGAGTTCAGAACTGAACGAATCCTTCTTGTGGCATTGTAGACTAGGCCACATCAGTGTGACACGGCTAGCTAAGTTGCATAAGGATGGATATTTGAATCCTTTTGAATTTTCATCTTATGATACTTGCCAGTCATGTCTCAAAGGAAAGATGACCAAAACTCCATTTACGGGACACGGAGAAAGAGTTACGGAACTCTTAGGACTGGTACATAGTGATATATGCGGTCCCATTTCTACACATGCCAGGGATGGTTCTTCGTACTTCATTACATTCACTGACGATCTCTCTAGATTCGGGTATGTCTTCCTGATGAAACACAAATCAGAAGCTTTTGAGAAATTTAGAGAATATAAACAAGAAGTCGAGAACCAAACCGGGAAAAGTATTAAAATCCTTTAATCTGATCGAGGAGGTAAATACTTGAGCAATGAATTCCTGAACTTCCTAAAAGAGAATAGGATTCTCTCTCAGCTAACTCCTCCATATACACCACAGCACAACGGTGTATCGGAACGGAGGAACCGCACCCTATTAGATATGGTGCGCTCTATGATGAGCACAACTGAGTTACCTATTTCCTTGTGGGGGTATGCGCTGGAGACAGCAACATACCTATTGAATCAAGTTCCATCTAAATCTGTACCTACCACGCCATATGAGATATGCAGTGGGAAGAGACCATGTCTTAAACGAGTTGAGATATGGGGTTGTCCAGCCTATGTCAAAAGGCAAAATCCGGAAAAACTCGAGGCATGGTCAGTTCTATGAAAGTTTGTAGGATATCCCAAACATTCACATGGATATCTTTTCTACCATACTGAGGAACAAAAAGTGTTTGTTTCTCGACATGCCACCTTTTTAGAAAAGGAATTTCTTACAAAAGAAATTAGTGGCGACGAGGTAGAACTGGAAGAAATTCCGTTTACACAAACTCAAACTGAAGATTTATGGAACCGGAGGATTCGGTAGTTCCCAACGAACCTCATCCTCTCCGCCGATCTAGTAGGGTTCCTCACCGACCTGAGAGATACTATGGTTTTCTCATGGATGGTGGGAGAGAGGTTTTCATCATGGTTGATGATGACCCAACTAGCTTCGAGCAGGCCATCACGAGTGGGGACTCAGTGAAATGGCCGGATGCAATGCGGTCCGAGATGGAATCCATGTACACCAACAAAGTATGGACTTTGGAAGATGCACCTGAAGGGGTAAAACCCATTGGGAGCAAGTGGATCTTCAAGAAAAAACTTGGTGTTGATGGGAAAGTGGAGACTTTCAAAGCTAGACTTGTTGCAAAGGGTTTTCGTCAAAGACCTGGTGTGGACTATGACGAAACCTTTTCTCCAGTGGCTATGCTTAAATCCATCCGGATAATGCTTGCCATCGCTGCATATCATGACTACGAAATCTGGCAAATGGATGTTAAGACTGCCTTTCTAAACGGTGATTTAGAAGAGAGCGTGTACATGACTCGGCCAGAGGGATTCGTAGCTAGTGGGAGCAGCGGGAAGGTGTGCAAGCTGCTTAAATCCATTTATGGATTAAAGCAAGCATCGCGGATTTGGAACATCTGCTTTGACGTCGTTATCAAAGAGTTTGATTTCGTCAAAAACGTAGATGAACCTTGTATCTACAAGAAGGTGGCAGAGAGTAAGGTTGTCTTCCTCGTATTGTACATGGACGACATACTCTTGATAGAAAATGACATTTTTATGCTGCAATCGGTCAAGCTCTTCTTATTACAATGATTCTCAATGAAAGATCTAGGTGATGCCTCCTGCATACTGGGAATTATGATCTATAGAGATAGATCTAAAAGGATATTGGGATTGTCCCAATCCAAGTACATTGACACCATACTAAAGAGGTTTAGTATGGAAGAATCCAAGCGTGGGAACTTACCCACGATCTCTGGACTAACTCTCTCCAAAGAGATTTCTCCCAAGACTGATTTGGAGAGAGCTCGCATGCAAGGGATACCCTATGCTTCGGCTGTAGGCTCTATCATGTACGCGATGCTATGTACCAGACCCGATGTAGCATACTAACTAAGTGTAGTGAGTAGGTATCAAGCTGATCCTGGAGAGAGTCACTGGACAGCTGTGAAGAGCATTCTCAAGTACTTACGAAGGACTAAAGAGATGCTCTTGGTGTATGGTAACAGAGAACTCCAAGAGGAGTCCTTTACCGATTCGAGCTTCCAGAGTGATAAGGACGACTCTAAGTCGCACTCGGGATTTGTCTTTACCTTTTACGGAGGGGGGGTTAGCTGGAAGAATTCCAAGCAGGAAACCGTGGCAGACTCGACAATGGAGGCTGAATACATCGCTGCCAATGATGCTGCCAAAGAGGTTGTCTGGATCAAGAAGTTCATTACTGAACTTGGAGTGGTTCCATCCATTGAGCATCCAATACCTTTGTATTATGATAACAATGGAGCGGTTGCTTTGGCCAAGGAATCCAGGTCCCATCAGCGATCCAGGCATATTCTGAGGCGGTATCACCTGATCCTGGAGATAGTTGATCACCGGGAGATCGAGGTTAGGAAGGTTGACACGAAGAACAACACAGCGGATCCACTCACGAAGGCCATTCCGTAGATACAGTTTGAGAGACTCTTCGGGATGCTTGGTATGCGATACTACAGCAGCTGGCCCTAGTGCAAGTAGGAGATTGTTAGTTGTATGTATGCCCTAGAGGCCAGTATTGTACAGATGATGTATATTATATTGGAAGCTTGGACATATATATGCACGACTTTCTTGCTCGATATGATAGTATGCTATCTGGTTTCCCTTTATCTTAACATGTATACTTGTCTCTTGATACTGTCTTATAGTTACATGTTGGTAAGGCCCTTAGGATGTGTACTTGACTACCAGGACTATGATGCAGATCATACTAGTGGGGCCATGGTAGTCCATAAGTTCATCCTTTAATGTTTCTAGTCATGGGTGTATCGAGACAGGGCATCGATATACCAGAGTAGACTAGCGTATATGCTTCTCGACCCATGAGATGGGCGATGGATTATCCCATATCCATTGGTGTTTGACATCAGAGATGGTATACAGGTGCTCAGTTGAGACTGGGTATACTGGACGGACTCGCCGAGAACTCCCAGATGGTATTATACCTCATGTCAGATGGCAGTTCTCTGGTGACACTTGTGCAGGTTAGTCTGTAGACCCGAGATCGTCATAGAGTCTTGTGTGATTCACATTTTGCTTTGATTTCACCTTACCACATCCAAGAGGGCGTGCAAAATGGTGGTTTTTGGGTACAGTCCCGAGTCACATGGAGGCAATGAGCGATAGGAGGGGTTTCGTATCTCCCGATATTGGGGGTTGATGTTGCGTTGTGCTCGATTGGCCATAACAGGGAAGTCCCTGGCCAGGGCTGATTTAGAAATTTACTAGTAAGTGTTACCAGTAGTTTCTCGACCCGTTATGAGCCTCACATCGGCACGACTTATTGGTTATTGGGGTCTGACGTTTACCACCCTTAGACTTGATATGCGACAAATTAGACGAAGAGACCGGACTGTACGAGAAGTGTTACCGTTAGGCTTTTACAGGAGTTGGAGCGGGCTTGCTTGCTGATCTTCTGATCGCTCAATACCCGGGTAGCCGATACGTCCAGCTAGTACCGCTGACGGCTTGTGGGTGCTTCATGTGATCATCACCTACTGTCGGCGTATTGACGAGTCTTTAGAGTCCTACATAGAGGTTTTACTGGCTCAGGCAAAACGAAATAAGAGCGCATATGTGATATGTGCGGGACCGAGAATAATGCGTGTATGTGATACCGTATTCTATTCTCGCGACTTTTTGTATCGGTCGGTTATATGAGATATAACCGGGTTATCGAATCAAGTGTTGATTCGATAAGTCGATACAATGGATATTAGTCGGTTATATGAGATATAACCGGATTATTAAGTCAAGTGTTGATTTAATAATTTAGTGTATAATTGTATATATGATATACTAATTTACATTAACTAACATTTGTTCACTTAAGGATTTTTCTCACATGTGCACAACTTTAATATTTATGTGATATATATTAAAATGTGTTTTCATTTTGTATCATGGTTGTTGATACATCATGCATGGGTGTGCAAGACATACACCATTCTATTTTAAATGGTGGTTTATAATTATTTAAGGTAATTACAAATTAGTGGAGCTTTTGTCACAAGCATGAAGCTTGTGGAAGCTTGTGGATGCTTTGACAAAGTCCATTAACTTTGTTTTACTTTAGATTTTTATTAACCTAACCATTTTGGATTAGCCATGGTTATGTCTCTACATGAGTTAGTATATGATACACACTCACCTATGGTTAGCTCACTTGACTTTATCATTATCCTCATCTTTTTCTTCTGTTCATCTTCTTCTTCTTTGAGCAAAAAGAAAAATCTTGTTAGGGTTTTAAAAAGAGAGTGAAAGATTGTGAGAAATAAAATTCTAAAGAGAACCCACTTCCTATTTCTCCATCCTCTACTAGACTAGCACTTTAGTATAGGGTGTTTGCTTCACTAATTCTCTACTTAGTGAAGTAGTAGCTTGAGTTGAAATTTCCTCGACGTAGATCATCTTCGTTCTCGAAGACTTCAAGCAAGGACGCTTCTTTCGCCTCGTGAAGCCATGCAAGAGCCCGGGAGAACCATGATCGCAGCGAAGGGACTATAACAAGGAGCTTTAGAAGTGAAGGACCGATCTACAAAGGTTGTATTTCATATTCACTTAGTGGTAAATGTAATTTACTTGCTTGTGAAACCCTAATTATCTAGCAAAGATCTTATTTAGGGTTATTAGGCACGGCTAAAATTTTAAACGGGCATGGTTGATGCCTTGTAGAACCTTATTAGAGTGCCTAGTAAACCTGCAATTTGAAGGATGTACTTACCGATCACTCTGTCCCCACTAGTATGATCTGCATCATAATCCTGGTAGTCAAGTACTCATCCTAAGGGCTTTATCAACATGTAACAGAGTGACAATCAGTGTTCACGTTAAGATAAAGAGTAACCAGATAGCATACTATCATGTCGAGCAAGAAAGTCCTCCCTATGTATGTCCAAGCATCCACTATAATATAAATCATATGTACAATAATGGCATCTAGGGCATACATATAACTAAGAGAGAAAACTCATCCTGAAACCCCTATTGAGCCTGACAGTGACAATATCCGTACAGTCTGGTCCGTTCGTCTATGAGTATGGCATATCGAGTCTAGGGGGTAAATAAAGTCAGACCCCAAATAACGCGAAATTTTAGTGTCGGTATGAAGCCCATCACCCACTGAGAAACTACTGATCCGAATCAGTAATTCTCGACTACTTTAGCCAAGGATTTTTGGTGATGGCCACCCGCGCACACCGCTACATCAACCCCCAATACCGGGAGAGACGAATCCCCTGACAATCCGCTCACTGCCTCCATATGGCTCGGGACTGTACCCAACTAAAACCTGTTTGCACGACTCCTTTGAGCCGTGGTAAGGTAGTAATCAAAGCACAGTGGGAACTCACACAAGACAATTGACGATCTCTGGTCGATAAACTAACCTGTACACATGTCACCACGGAACTGCTATGTGACAATAGGTATAATACCAACTAGCATGTTCCCGACGAGTCCGTCCGGTGTACTCATAACCCAATGAGCACTTGTATACTATCTTAGGTGAACAAACTGATACCAATGGCTTATGAGACCGGCTACCGCCCCTCGTCGGTGTCTCGATCAGTAGACACTAGTCTACTCTGGATTATCGATGCTCAGTCTCGAAACTCCCATGATTAGGGACATTTAAGGATGTGCCTATAGACTACCCAACTCCCACGTATATGATCGCCATCATAATGCTGGCAGTCAAGCAAGAATCATATGGGCTCTATCAACATGTAATAGTGATCTTTAATGCCACCTAATGCTGTATATGATGATAAAGTATAACATTTCAAAAAGATAAAATATTAATTTTGGGAATTTTTATAATTTAATATTATTTTATTGAATATTTTAATATTTTGGAATTATTAAATACAAATAAATGGGGAAAATTTTGGAAAATTTTGGAAAATTCTAAAATAGGGTAAATTAGAGAATTATGACATTTTAAATTTTGTGTGATTAATTTGACACTAATTTAGTGCTAATCGCGATTAAAAATCGCTAATCGATTTTTAGCTTTTTTGTGCAACACATGCACATATCACTTTTTCACACTTGTGCATTTTCTTGCCATGCTTTTCATTTTGGTGTACTATTTGAGTGAGAAGGGTTTTAAAAGGAAAAAGAAAAGGAAAAGAATAAAGAAATGGGTAGTTGGTGAGAGAGAGAGAGGTATGGGCTTCATTGACTAAGGACTTAACCATTTCTCCCCTCATTTCCCTCCCTCTTCTCCCTTCTCCTGCTGCTGCTCCTTCACCTCCTTTCCCTCCCCTCTTCAAGCTCCAAAACACCTCTAAAACAACCCCAAAACCCAATCTCCATTTCATTAAATGCGTGCACAATCCCTAGATCTACACTTGGTGCTAAAGAAGCAAGGATTTTGGCCACTAGGGGCAACTCAAGAAAATTCTTGAGTTGCCAAATGAGGTATTTTCTGGACCTTAAACTTAGTTTATGCATTTCCTTTACCCTCATATTAAGATCGAATCGATATTGTGTGATATTGTGGACTTGTGGATAACCTAGTTAGGGTTGTGATGATTTATGGGTTGTAATATGAAATTGAGGTCAGTAGAGGTTATACCATCACCCTAGTGTATGAATTGGAAACCCAAAACCTGAAGCTTAAACCATAATACGGATTTTAGAAACCGATATCGGGGAATTTATGAAATCTGTGAAGGGTATATTGAATCTGCTATCAACCGAGACACCCTAAATTAAAATTGATTGGACAGTGACACGTGCAGGCACCCAGGAAGCTACCACCAAGACCCCAGCCCCTACTTCCATTTCCAGGCCACAAATTCCTCCATTCTGGCCGCAAATTGCGGCCAGACCATGATGGAATTGGCTCGTTTTGGTTTTGCTGTTCCCTTATCTGTAGTTTATACCCCTGGTATATTTAGATTTGTATAAGTTGACCTAGGGTGAAATCTGGGACATATTTCCTAAGTTGCTGTTTTGGATTCGTGTTTCCGTATTCCGTATTTTTTATTTTGAAATTTTGTCTTGTGTTTTACCTTGAATATTTGGCGTTTATACGACGATATAGAGGATTTATTGATGGTTTTAAAGGCGTGCCATAGGTTCTAACCTATAGGCCTCTTATCGTATCATTTTGGATTCCATGTGCCGTTTTAGCTTTGATTTGGTGTTAATGCGCATATACGATACTTTGATGTGTAGGTACCCCTTGAAGACTTCGGGACGACAAGCAAGCGCGTGGCGACGTCCACAAATGAAGACGCTAGGTGAGTAGATTATATCTACTGGGGGAAGTCGGGTGGATGGCGTATAGCACCCCCGCAGTCCGTAGTTGTTATTATATATGATAGTTTGGTGTATTATGGATAGTGTAGGGTTAGAAGTGATTAGTGTAGTTCATAGTCGCGAACCCTAGAATAGGATTACACCTACACGCACGCCCTTGCATATTACCTATACTTACACGGTGTTAATGATGATATTGGATGACTTTGGAGATGAGTCGATGATTTTGGGCTTTGTGCCGCGAGATCGGTGATGTGGTATGATTCGTATTTGGGATACGAAATGTGATTCTTGCAGGTTTGGGATGTGTCTTTACCCCCGCATTCATACTTTGTAGTTGGTATCAGTTGTATTAGACTTAGATCAGTACCCCAGCTTATGTGATATGATATGATGATAGTGATACCTGAAGTGTGATGAGATAGTGTGATATTGACCCGTACCCAGCTATTGGGATGCCGTACGACGATTTACCGTATGAGCTTTACATTGATGATAGATCCGCACTCATGACTTGAGGATGTCATATGATATACTGTATCGTACGCGATACTATTGAGGCGGAATCACCGACTATTATATCTATATATATATCGACTCAGATGTTAGGCGGTTTCCTTACCTGTAGCTCAGCTTGTTAGTTCAGCTGTATAGTTTAGTGTAGTTGTTAGAATAGATTAGACTCCTACCTATTTCAAAACTAGCGGGTCGTGGGTATTTTAAAAGACAAGTCAAGGGATCTACGGAAATTTCAAAAAGGCGTATCTTTTCATAAAAACACCGTAGCCCCTATTTTCAAAACCCCATGATTCGTGATATTTCAAAAGGCACCATTTGTAGGACTTATATTAGATTAATGCAGATTAGTTAAAGTTGCGTCTAGATTCAGCTCCCACTCTTTTTGTGGTTCGCTTTGCATCGCATTCTTATATTATGTTTCATACTCCATTATTGATATCATGCTGTTAGGACACCAGCACCATTACCGATGTTGCGTATGTACCACGTACACTTACTTGCCGGCTCACACACATCTTCATCGGTAATTGCCATGTCACGTACACCTTAGAAAATACTATTGCTTGTCATAACCAATTAGCTAATAGTTTAGACATTGTAGTTATTACCTGCTACTTCATGCATACTGTTATTCATTGTTATGCCGCATTCATGGATTCTCATGCATATATTCACTATTTTACGTGTTACTGAGGTTTTGGATTTGGATTTCCGTGAGATTTTCTGGATTTGGAGGATAACCGCAAAAACACAGATAAACATTTTCTCTCTTTTAAAATAAAAAGTGTGGTTTTCCCATGATGTATGAGTCGTCCACCATGAGTTTGCTGATGGATTTGGAAACCCGATTCGAGGAGACGGATGAACCGTTTCGGGTACATGGTGGACCCGGTGCGGTACCCCGGGGCAAGATGAATGTGGTGATGACGTTGAGCCTGGCAGGGCAGCACTACCGACCGATGATTTTACCTGACGCGTCGGATATCCGGAGGATACCGTCGTGTTCTTGAGATTGATGGTAGGGGCCGGTCTGGACTGACGGCGCCCTAGATTTTGTGATTGGGATACAGAGATATCGGGATATTTGGATTACGTTTTGTGCCGATGTTAGGCACTGTTTTATGCTGATTTCATTATGATACCTCATTTTAAAAATACAAAGGAAATCTCACTAAAGTATGAAAACATTTTCTTCATTTACATGTATTATGTTCTCATGCATTCATACCTCATTCTTATGTTATATTGCTACCTGAGGCACTGACACAGGCACAGGAGATTAAACTCGGGTTAGATATTTACCCTAGCCTTGTTATAGGCTGCATATTTTATATTGAGGATTTTGTACTGATCGTTTTGACCTAGGATTATGTCTTGCGTTCGGTTTCTGCTTTTAGTTATTCTCAATTCACGAGTTGGCAACTCACCCCCGTTGTGCCACAGTTCTTGCAGGTTTTGCCGTACAGGTTCCTTTGGGGCATTTCTGGCACATTGCTTCCTTGAGGGTGAATTGCATTTGGTAGGTGGTTTCTTTTGCATCAAGAACCACCATTGTACTTATATTATTCTTTGTATCTAGAATTTCCATCAACCAAATTTGTATATTGTTTCAGACTCAGACTTTAGTGATGTATTATTTGGCCTTAGAGTCGCGCTTAGTAGTATTATGGTTTTCATGCTTACTGTGTTTCTTTTGTATTTGATCCTCACCTTTCGGCGTTGTATATTATTGCATGTGTGGTTGTGACCGTCAATTGACGAAGAGCTAGCTCCCGCTTGGGGATGCCTTTTATCATTGTATATATGTTATGCTTGTTGTATCCCGTTCGGGGCCAGTATTTACAAAAGAAACTCTGCCGAAATTTTTAGAAAAGACTTTACCTTTTAAAAATGCACCTTCGGCTTAGTTATTTAAAAACCTTGACTTCAAACATATTTTCCTTCACTTCTTTAAACCAGTTTTCTTTACTTACTCTTAAAATGGTTTTAGATTTCTGGGCTTTGGCTTACTTGGATCAGATGGAGTCCTATAGATTTCATATGGTTCAAGGGCCAGTCACGTGCTCTTTCGGGTCGTGACAAAGTTGGTATCAAAGCGCTTGGTTTACCTTGGTTCGAGTCTAAGTTTGACTATGTGGAGCCTAGGGCGTTTATATATATACGGAACTTAGGCTTGACCTTACGGAACTTAGACTTAGTCCAGGGGGTATTAGACCCGAACTTTCGTCGAATAGGATGACCCTTGGTTGATGGAATAGGTGACTAAAGTAGAGTGATGTACCGTTGGTATGTTCCGCGGCATACTTACGACACGCCACTCCGCTTAAGGAACCTTAGGATGTACATATTTTCGAGATCGGTGATTCTCTTTATATCCATGATTATACATCCATTTGAGATCCCCGATTCTATTAGTCCATGATCATACCTTCATTGATGTTGTTCCTTCTTATGATCATGTATCCACTCTGGATCTGTTGTTTCCTTTCTTGCCATTGATCTGCTCTCTTCGATACTCGATTGAGGTTCCTGTCGCCATGTTTGAGCGCAGTTTGGGCTGCTGCTAGGGTTACGGTCAGTGCGAGCTCGTCTGGTACGAGGGCTGACCATTGTGTTTTCTGGTGACATGGGAACGTCTCGAGTTAGTATTGGTAATTGTGACCTCTAGTGGAGGCGAGTGCTTGGTTTTGTACCGGATGATCGGGCCATTGTTAGAGCTGCCAGTTGAGAGAGGACTGTTGATGTACAACATACCTCAGAGATTATGATGTCGCCTACCGTGCAGACAGATGGACCCGCTGTTGCTGAGATTGACAGGATGTCGCTTCCGGAGCATACGAGCTGAGATTGTCGGAGCTTCCAGGCAGATGTGTGGCAGATGATAGCTAGTCTACTCGATTTGAGAGACGAAGGTGATTCGTCCGATTTATGCGCCGGAGCGGGCCCAGTTGAGTTGAAGATTTCCAGTGTGGAGAGTCTTACTCAGATCTAGAGCAGACCGATTCAGAGATGACCGCCAATGTATCGCCTTTCCGGAGGATTGAGGCGCTGTTCGGCGTACAGGTGAATGAGCCAGTTATTGCTGCAAATGAGGAGATATCACCCAGATGATTGGAACTACTGCAGCATGAGCTTATACTAAGAGATATGATGGACGGTCGCTAGTCACCTGAGGACTAATGACTAGGGCATGTGGTTCGTTCGGTTACCGATGCGAGGTCATCAGATAGATTGTTTCCAGCTAGAGACGACTTCGGGCAGATTCGTTGAGAGCCGATAGAGACGATCGAATGTCAGGAGCCCATTTTCCAAGTTTAAAGTATACGGAAAGACATGTAGATGATTCTATGGACCCTCTAGAAGAATGAAACCCTAACTCGACTTAATGACCGTGTGAAAGCCTTTGAACCTTAGGATTTGCGGCAGTTCCGCGGCGCCATTAGTGAGGCTTGGGTTTGCCCTTCTACGGCTGGACCACCGACGCTGAGGCATGTACTCGATACTATTAAACTGTACTCGAGATGTTGATCTCTTGGGGGATTATAAGGTTCTGACAAGTCGATTGAATGTTTCGACATCATTCGGATACCATGTGATGGGATGCATTGCTTGGGAGACTCCAGATACGAGTATAGCCGTTGGAGCATAGTCCATGCAGCCACGATGAGACGAGTCCGAATAAGTCGACATTGAAGCAGAGTGAAGAAAAGAGTTCGCAAGAGATTTCGACGAGATGACGTCCCACTCCGCTGACATTAAAGATGTGATACGCACCTAGAGGCGTTGTATATGGATATATCTTCCAGAAAGAAGCGCGATAAGTATGCAGCCATTCCGGAATAAGAATTTGCTTCAGCAATGTATGATGACTTCCGGGCAATCCTGCAGGAAAGAGATTTGAGAGAGAAATCTCGATAGGACCTTTCTGGAATGCGATACGAGAAGACCTAGACCCAGGAGTGGTCATATTGCGCGCACACAGCAGGCCAGAGTTGGCATTGTCGATGAGGTAGTTGACCAGATTCAGATAAAGGAACTTACCCAAATGCGTTGCGAATTGATCAAGGACGGACGAGTTTTGAGTATTCCTCCGATGGTTGGGACGTGTTCCCGAGGACCTGTTCGGCCTGACATCTTCTACAGAATGATGAAGCTACAGAGTACGCTATTTCGAGTCCGTGTGAGAGACTTCAGATTGACCGTGGCCGAGAACAGTGCAATGCGTAGATATGCATGGCGTGACGTCATAGTGGACGATGATAGAGACAGGTGGAACCAGAGGTTCGAGCGAGACGCTGACGAGCTGTCATTACTTCCCGTCGAGACTAGAGACCTGATATGCTTACAGAGACGTTGGGATGTGAACAATTTCCGTGAAAATATTGTGCTGAGGACACAGATGTCTATTGAGCGAGAAGAGGTTATGCAAGAGAGCCAGCCTCCGTACAGATCGGCATAGGCATGATTGGAAGAGACCCTGAGCAGGATTCCTTCCAGGACATTGCTGCAATGATGTTTGCACCCAGGATCAGATGTGTGATGTGCATTCAGAGAGCCAGAGGCCGACGCCAGTGATAGGCTGCCTTATGAGTGGTCATGAGGATTGACCGAGAGACGACTAGAGAAGTGCCAGAACGGAATCGTCCCCGTTAGCACACCTGACAGGGCCGATGAGCCGATTGACTGGGAGATAGGTAATCCGCAGAGAAGATAAGGACCCAGAGTCGGAGGACGCCAGACCATAGGCAAGAGGCAAGTAGATATCTTGCGCTGCTAGCAGTGGATGCACCGACTCCTTCTCGACCTCGAAGGAGGAACTACGGACGACGGTACTATGATTTGTGATTTTGTGATTCGATTATCACGTATCCATCATTTTGGATTTCGGTATTTTGGACGTTCTGTTTGCATGATTTAGTTTTGATGACCGAGTTTCATGATATTTGTTTCATGCACCCACTGGATATTTATATTTTGCGCATAGTTATTACATTCGAGGTATTGATTGTGAATTCATGCCCATCTTATACAGCGATTTGATTTACACTTCCAGCAGAGTTTTCATGCACCTTTAGTGTTTTGATATACGATTTTGGTGCACGCCAGATGCACTAAATCGGGATTCTTCGTGCATGTTACATGCACCTGATTTGGTTGCTGTCAGGCACACACGTTGCCTATGACAGATGTTTCGTGCACACCCGTTGCACCTAGATATTGTTTTGTACACCTGTATGACACATATATGGATTTTGATTCCTTGCGCACCAGACGCATAGGATATTCTTATATATATACATTTTGTGGATTGATTTTTAGTAGAGCAGTACTCTTTGATGATATTCTCTATGTATTGATGTCTTCGGAGCCCCGACAAATTGGAGTATTACTAAAATTGTTTTAGTATTGGGGATTTAAATTTAAATTCGGGGATCAAATTTCTTTAAGGGGGGTAGATTGTAACATTTCAAAAAGATAAAATATTAATTTTGGGAATTTTTATAATTTAATATTATTTTATTGAATATTTTAATATTTTGGAATTATTAAATACAAATAAATGGGGAAAATTTTGGAAAATTTTGAAAAATTCTAAAATAGGGTAAATTAGAGAATTATGACATTTTAAATTTTGTGTGATTAATTTGAAACTAATTTAGTGCTAATCGCGATTAAAAATCGCTAATCGGTTTTTAGCTTTTTTGTGCAACACATGCACATATCACTTTTTCACACTTGTGCATTTTCTTGCCATGCTTTTCATTTGGGTTTACTATTTGAGTGAGAAGGGTTTTAAAAGGAAAAAGAAAAGGAAAAGAATAAAGAAATGGGTAGTTGGTGAGAGAGAGAGAGGTATGGGCTTCATTGACTAAGAACTTAACCATTTCTCCCCTCATTTCCCTCCCTCTTCTCCCTTCTCCTGCTGCTGCTCCTGCACCTCCTTTCCCTCCCATCTTCAAGCTCCAAAACACCTCTAAAACAACCCCAAAACCCAATCTCCATTTCATTAAATGCGTGCACAATCCCTAGATCTACACTTGGTGCTAAAGAAGCAAGGATTTTGGCCACTAGGGGCAACTCAAGAAAATTCTTGAGTTGCCAAATGAGATATTTTCTGGACCTTAAACTTAGTTTATGCATTTCCTTTACCCTCATATTAAGATCGAATCGATATTGTGTGATATTGTGGACTTGTGGATAACCTAGTTAGGGTTGTGATGATTTATGGGTTGTAATATGAAATTGAGGTCTGTAGAGGTTATACCATCACCCTAGTGTATGAATTGGAAACCCAAAACCTGAAGCTTAAACCATAATACGGATTTTAGAAACCGATATCGGGGAATTTATGAAATCTGTGAAGGGTATATTGAATCTGCTATCAACCGAGACACTCTAAATTAAAATTGATTGGACAGTGACACGTGCAGGCACCCAGGAAGCTACCACCAAGACCCCAGCCCCTACTTCCATTTCCAGGCTGCAAATTCCTTCATTCTGGCCGCAAATTGCGGCCAGACCATGATGGAATTGGCTCGTTTTGGTTTTGGTGTTCCCTTATCTGTAGTTTAGACCCCTGGTATATTTAGATTTGTATAAATTGACCTAGGGTGAAATCTGGGACATATTTCCTAAGTTGCTGTTTTGGATTCATGTTTCCGTATTCCGTATTTTTGATTCTGAAATTTTGTCATGTGTTTTACCTTGAATATTTGGCGTTTATACGATGATATAGAGGATTTATTGATGGTTTTAAAGGCGTGCCATAGGTTCTAACCTATAGGCCTCTTATCGTATCATTTTGGATTTCATGTGCCGTTTTAGCTTTGATTTGGTGTTAATGCGCATATACGATACTTTGATGTGTAGGTACCCCATGAAGACTTCGGGACGACAAGCAAGCGCGTGGCGACGTCCACAAATGAAGACGCTAGGTGAGTAGAATATATCTACTGGGGGAAGTCGGGTGGATGGCGTATAGCACCCCCGCAGTCCGTAGTTGTTATTATATATGATAGTTAGGTGTATTATGGATAGTGTAGGGTTAGAAGTGACTAGTGTAGTTCATAGTCGCGAACCCTAGAATAGGATTACACCTACACGCACACCCTTGCATATTACCTATACTTACACGGTGTTAATGATGATATTGGATGACTTTGGAGATGAGTCGATGATTTTGGGTTTTGTGCCGCGAGATCGGTGATGTGGTATGATTCGTATTTGGGATACGAAATGTGATTCTTGCGGGTTTGGGATGTATGTTTAACCCCGCATTCATACTTTGTAGTTGGTATCAGTTGTACTAGACATAGATCAGTACCCCAGCTTATGTGATATGATATGATGATAGTGATACCTGAAGTGTGATGAGATAGTGTGATATTGACCCGTACCCAGCTATTGGGATGCCGTACGACGATTTACCGTATGAGCTTTACATTGATGATAGATCCGCACTCATGACTTGAGGATGTCATATGATATACTGTATCGTACGCGATACTATTGAGGCGGAATCACCGACTATTATATCTATATATATATCGACTCAGATGTTAGGCGGTTTCCTTACCTGTAGCTCAGCTTGTTAGTTCAGCTGTATAGTTTAGTGTAGTTGTTAGATTAGATTAGACTCCTACCTATTTCAAAACTAGCGGGTCGTGGGTATTTTAAAAGACAAGTCAAGGGATCTACGGACATTTCAAAAAGGCGTATCTTTTCATAAAAACACCGTAGCCCCTATTTTCAAAACCCCATGATTCGTGATATTTCAAAAGGCACCATTTGTAGGACTTATATTAGATTAATGCAGATTAGTTATAGTTGCGTCTAGATTCAGCTCCCACTCTTTTTGTGGTTCGCTTTGCATCGCATTCTTATATTACGTTTCATACTCCATTATTGATATCATGCTGTTAGGACACCAGCACCATTACCGATGTTGCGTATGTACCACGTACACTTACTTGCCGGCTCACACACATCTTCATCGGTAATTGCTATGTCACGTACACCTTAGAAAATACTATTGCTTGTCATAACCTATTAGCTAATAGTTTAGATATTGTAGTTATTACCTGCTACTTCATGCATACTGTTATTCATTGTTATGCCGCATTCATGGATTCTCATGCATATATTCACTATTTTACGTGTTACTGAGGTTTTGGATTTGGATTTCCGTGAGATTTTCTGGATTTGGAGGAAAACCGCAAAAACACAGATAAACATTTTCTCTCTTTTAAAATAAAAAGTGTGGTTTTCCCATGATGTATGAGTCGTCCACCATGAGTTTGCTGATGGATTTGGAAACCCGATTCGAGGAGACGGATGAATCGTTTCGGGTACATGGTGGACCCGGTGCGGTACCCCGAGGCAAGATGAATGTGGTGATGACGTTGAGCCTGGCATGGGAGCACTACCGACCGGTGATTTTACCTGACGCGTCGGATATCCGGAGGATACCGTCGTGGTCTTGAGATTGATGGTAGGGGCCGGTCTGGACTGACGGCGCCCTAGATTTTGTGATTGGGATACAGAGATATCGGGATATTTGGATTACGTTTTGTGCCGATGTTAGGCACTGTTTTATGCTGATTTCATTATGATACCTCATTTTAAAAATACAAAGAAAATCTCACTAAAGTATGAAAACTGTTTCTTCATTTACATGTATTATGTTCTCATGCATTCATACCTCATTCTTATGTTATATTGCTACCTGAGGCACTGACACAGGCACAGGAGATTACACTCGGATTAGATATTTACCCTAGCCTTGTTATAGGCTGCATGTTTTATATTGAGGATTTTGTACTGATCGTTTTGACCTAGGATTATGTCTTGCGTTCGGTTTCTGCTTGTAGTTATTCTCTATTCACGAGTTGGCAACTCACCCCCGTTGTGCCACAGTTCGTGCAGGTTTTGCCGTACAGGTTCCTTTGCGGCATTTCTGGCACATTGCTTCCTTGAGGGTGAATTGCATTTGGTAGGTGGTTTCTTTTGCATCAAGAACCACCATTGTACTTATATTATTCTTTGTATCTAGAATTTCCATCAACCAAATTTGTATATTGTTTCAGACTCAGACTTTAGTGATGTATTATTTGGCCTTAGAGTCGCGCTTAGTAGTATTGTGGTTTTCATGCTTACTGTGTTTCTTTTGGATTTGATCCTCGCCTTTCGGCGTTGTATATTATTGCATGTGTGGTTGTGACCGTCAATTGACGAAGAGCTAGCTCCCGCTTGGGGATGCCTATTATCATTGTATATATGTTATGCTTGTTGTACCCCGTTCGTGGCCAGTATTTACAAAAGAAACTCTGCCGAAATTTTTAGAAAAGACTTTACCTTTTAAAAATGCACCTTCGGCTTAGTTATTTAAAAACCTTGACTTCAAACATATTTTCCTTCACTTCTTTAAACCAGTTTTCTTTACTTACTCTTAAAATGGTTTTAGATTTCTGGGCTTTGGCTTACTTGGATCAGATGGAGTCCTATAGATTTCATATGGTTCAAGGGCCAGTCACGTGCTCTTTCGGGTCGTGACATAAAGACAAACCAGATAGCATACTATCATCTCGAGTAAGACTGTTCTACCGGTATAGGCCCTCCCTCAATCATCATAATCACCTGCCTGCGACTATGATAATTGCCTTGAGGACACTATAGCCAACAATCTCCCACTTGTACTTAAGGCTAATTATTGCGATGTCGCATACTCACAGCCTGTGTGATACCGAACACCCTACTCCTCGACTAATCAGTCTCGCAAAGCTCGTTTGCGAAACTATTGTGTTCGAGAAATAGCCTCAGTGAGTGGATCCACTACAATGTTTCTTTCTGTATCTCTCTATATCTCAACTTCGCAGAGAAAGCTATCTCCCAAAATGAACAATACCTGTCTTAGAATATGTCTGGATATCTGATGCGACCCAGTTCACAAATGAACTCCAAATCCAGCAAACTTCTTAGAATGTATTGTCCACTGAATTTAATCAGTATCATGCACCATGCCTTCCTCGGTATCCGCTTGGACCACTCCAACATACTGTCCCTCAAAAGAGGGAAAACTAAAACTCCTACAGTCACTCTATCATCCATGTCACCTTGGAAGCCTCAAATGATAACCGTCTCCCGAAGGAGGCTGCCGTTACCAAATCCCTAGAACATCCACTTATGTTCATAAACTGCTTCCCAATTTTTCTCCAGGATTAGATTAATATATATGTTTATTGCAGCTAGTGCAAAAACAACATCTGGTGTGGTACTTGACATCACATGATTGACTTAATTGCCTAAGCAAGTGTTATACCAATCATGCAAATCCCTCTCCCGTTTAGTCTGAAAGACATCCTTTAGAAAGGGTGACTCCATCACCTGCAGGTACACCCCCATGCCAGGAGTCAACCATTCTAAAACACCTTTAGAATAATGTCAAAGTACCCAGATTGGGACACTTCCCAAATCTTGATCTAAAACCATAGATCTAGTAACCAGGAACCATGATATTATATCCATATCCTATGTGGAGAAACAACTTTGTGACAACCACAGTATAACTGATCATAGTATAGGAATTTCACTTTGTATAAAATGCATGTCATCCAAATACTAGGACATCACACCCTACTACCTTCTTACCAGATCTATCTCCTATTGAGATGAATCAAAGCCTATGACTGTCGCATCAAAAATAGATGATCTATCTCCGCTATAACTGCTTTAGTATATAAATAGATATATGCTACTTGCCCTCTATGCTTCCGCTGCTCCCACTGACTACAACAACCCTTTGGTAGAGTCATATACGCGTGCACTTCTAAAGCTAGTTTAGAACGACGTTATACTCATCCACCTACCAGGTCTCATAGTCTAGAACAACAGCAATGGCTAGTATGGGTAAACAAGAACCTCCCTGTCACCGTTTCTGAGAAAACCGAAGTACATCTAGGTTGCCTGAGGTTACCCACTATATCTGCAGAGTGGATAATGGAATGTCAATACCAGCTGAATCTTTAGGTTCCCTTAAATTTTCAGTAATCGTTTGTGGTTCTGGAATCACTTCCAGTTATACCATACTCCCACTTATGTTTTCTGAAAAGAATCCATTTTACTAAAACTGTGGCGAGTCAAGAACAATATATCTATTGATCTTCCAGATGGTAGAAAGTTAACACTCATCATAGCCTGGGATAACCCACAATCTGCCATTACTAAAACGTGCCTTGAGTTTGTCTAGAGTCTGGATTTAAGCATAAGCCGGACAACTCCATATACCTTAACATCGTTAAGATATGAACCATTCTATATACAATATAGAAACATGGGCACTAAATTAATTGAAACCAGATTCAAATCATGCAGCTGTCTCCAGTGCATGACAACTAAGTGGAATGAGGCCAAGCGGCATTACTCATCTAGGAGTGCATCCACATATGAGTAACCTGAAAGAGAAGCAAGTTCTCAACAACATTACTATCAATGAAATACCAAACACAAGTATGTACATCTTCGATCAGCTTGAAGAATCCTGATACTTGCAACATATGGTTCTCTACTTTATTCTTATACCTATAACTTCTCAAAACTTTGATCTTGTATTTCAACGAAATACATGTCTAAAACTAAAGAAGTCAAAAGTAAACAAAATATAGTATGAGCACCAACCCCTTTGTCCTAATGGATACCGGACAACATACAATATTTTGTATAAGTCCCCTGAGTTTAATAACTCAAACCATGTGCGTCGTAGGTTGAAAATTGTACTATGGTTAAGAAGATTTACACCGCTGTTGAATTCTCCTTACCCAATCACCAACTGATATAGGTAAATATCTTAGACATAATTTCAAAAAGTTATATCTCGCTTTATAAAATAAACGTACAGATATATCAGTTTGAAATTGGTCCATAACAACGGATATTCGAAACCAAATATTTTCCGTTAGGCAAAAACCTAGGTGATTTCCTTAAATATCACAAATTACAACGAATTCCGATATAATGAGGATATAATCACCTAATTCCCAATATCTTACTCCTACTCATCATCTATAATACTATACAAATGTGAGAATCAAGTCTGGTAAATACATACACTGGAGTAAGAATCTAATTGGGAAATCAGTTTTCAATTAACAACGCACAGTGAAACCGAAACATGAAAATGTTTCGAATGGGTATCCGGGTATTCCTAGTAACGTCTCTTCCACTATCCAGATTCATGACTGTAGCCGTATATTTCTTTGCTATCTCTCCAATCCCTTTATTTGACTTTATATATTACCTTCTGTACACCACCCTTAGGCTAAATGGTTTTCTTCCTTCCCTACCGTTCGACACCAACCTATGTTTTGGAAGAAGACTATCCAATAAGCGTAATATGTGTACCCTCCTAATCCTAGGAGCCCTCGCAACCTGAGAGAAGGTAATAATAAAAGACAACCCGAATAATCTTATTCGATTTCTCCTGAACCGGAATCCATCCTCGAACTGGAACAAGTTCCTTCGAGTTCGCATGTAACTATACGATGGCTTATCCAATAAATGTGGATCTTCGTAGTGATACGGAATGTTCAGGAGAAATGCAAAGGTGAATTAGGAGTGGCGATGATATACGCGGTTTCTTCGTGAATGATAGCAGTCGCATTTTACTTTGCCCTCTTTCTAATCCCTTTATTTTTCTTTACTTATTACCTTCTGTACACCACACTTAGGCTAATTGGTTTTCTTCCTTCACTACCTTTCGGCACCAGCCTATGGTTTAGAAGAAGACTATCCAATAAGTGTAATAGTTGTACTCTCCTAAATACCAGGAGCTCTCGCAACCTGAGAGAAGGTAAAAGGAAAAGACAACTGAATAGTCCTATTCAATTTCTCCAGAACCGGAAACTATCCTCGAATCTGAAACAAGTTTTTTCGAGTTCGTATGTAACTATATGATGGTCATATCCAATAAATGTGGATCTTCGTAGTGATACGGAATGTTCCGGAGAAATGCAAAGGGTAAAAATAGGAGTGGCAATGATATATGCAACTATGACAATCCAAAAGCCAATGTGGTTTAAGAAGGTTCGGTTAACTTGGTTCATGAGTTTTAGTCTAGGGTCGGGCCATGGTCGCTGCCAGAGAGAGAGAAAAGAAACACTCAGTATGCACTCTAACCTAAATTATAATGGTTAATCACTTCATCTAATCAGGATGGCTCCCACTATTTCCTCGAATTCTCCTCCAAACCCGAAAGAAGAATTAGTCGGGATCATCTAAAATCACCCGAGAAGTAAACCAACTCATCAATAGGAATCGGGATCCACCTATCATCATATGATAACTTGATAGAAGCCACCCAAGTTATCACACTACAGAAGGTTTGTGCATGCCTGGAAAATTTCAGTTTCTTTAGAAACTCCCGATGTGGATTTTTTCCCCATAGTCTTATGACCTTGACGAAGGCCAACAAATCATAAGTCACATGTCAAGTTCTACCTGTAACATTTCAGAAAAATATAATATTATTTTTGGAAATTCTAAAATTTGTTATTTAGTGGTAATTGTGTTTAATGTAGGGTTTTTGGTAAAAAGTTTACCAAAACGGCTTTTAAATATTTTATCTGGTTTCATGAATATTTTATTGGAATTTTATCTGGACTGCACACACTTGTGCATGTTAACTTGGGTGAAGTGTAGGGTTACCATGCTTAGATGACCATGGTGGCTTGAACCAATTGGTTGGGTTAGTGGGGTTATTTAAGGGTTGTTAGCTTGTTAAAGGTGATTAGGGTTAGTGTCATGACCCGAGTATTTCGACTCGTGACCGGCACTTAACCACGCTACGTCTACAGGCGTAACGCGACTAAGTAAGCCGAACCCAGAAATCAAAACCATTTAAAAATAGTGAGTGTTGAAAACATTTAGTTAAAGCTTTTATATAACCTTAAATAATTCAATAAGTTCCTTTTTAAAGTTACTTAATCATTTGAATAATTTTGGCAGCATTTCCTTTGTAAAAGTAGCCCCGAGATCAGGTACAAAACAGGATATACGTGAAATGAAATGTAATGAAATGAAACATCCCCAAACGGGAGCAATCACGCCCAACGGCGGAAACCAACATCACAAGAGTAATATACGACGCCGTAGCGAAGAATAAACAATAAGTGGACATCACAGAATAAAAACTGCATATAAAAACAGTCGGCTCCTACGAGCTCGACACCAGAATAAAAAATATGCATCATCGTCCTCACACAGTATCTAAGTCCAGTACATAAATGGTAGATGGAGAGTACTAGATATAAAAGGGATACAATAAAAGTACTCAGAATACAACAACCCACCTAAATTTAAAACAGCTCTCACCGCAACTGTAGTGGTATCTGTAGCCAAAAGATGCAAAAGACAGCCTGCCGCGACTATGCTGAGGGCAACCTGCAAATACTGTGGCACAACAGGAGTGAGTTGCCAACTCGTGAATAGAGATAACATATAAAGGTAATCGCGAGCATGCACGTACAGCGCTACTCTAGCAAATGCCAGCAGATAATATCAATGCGTGATAAGCTGTATGTGCGATAATCATGCAGATGCTCTATCAGGTTAAATAACTACAGGATGAGGTATATGGTAATCAATGCTGAGCATGGAATAAACAACATCTACACGGAATATCAACGTAGAAAACAATCGGTGCCCACAACTGCACCCAAATCCCAAATAACTCAGGCGCCGGCACACCCATCGGCTCTCAAATCCTGTAAACCTCTGAGAAATCACGAGTGCCCAACATCGGCACCCAAAACATCATCAAATACTCGTGTCCAGCATCGACACGCAAATCCTCATATATCGGGCTCCGTCAGTCCGGATCAGCCCACGGGCTCCGTCTGCGGTATCGGCCCTCGGCCCCGGCAGTACGGATCTTCCCGCATCCATCTCTCGACTCTGGTTGGTATCCTCCGGACAACCGCCCGGTCCAACCAATCACCGGTAGGTACTCGCCACCCTGCCAGGCTCATCGTCTACTCCACGAAAAACATTTCTCGCCCCGGGGAACCATACCGGGTCCACCACGAACCCGTAAACGGATCATCCATCTCCTCGAATCGGGTTTCAAGCACAAATCTCAGCACCGAGAAAACGCGTGGTGGATGCACCAAAATATCATATACGAGGAACCGGGTTTTCAAAGAGTGCATCTTTTCTTAAAAATCCCACGGTCCTCAAAACCAGAAATCACATGAGAATCCAACACCAAGAAATAAATCCAATGCGATGTGCCATGTACATCAATCCATGATATAGGTATAGGGAGGAAAACCGCTTTTAAAATTAGTTTCCGTTTTTAAAGATATCATGCGGCTCCCAATTTCCATGAAAGTCATATCGAATCATATATGAAATGAACTACAGCAATATAATCATGGCAGTTCTACAGTGAGTGTGTCATGGCAATTACTAACGGTGTGTGTGTAGCATGCAGATCAGTGCTCGTGCAACATGAACCGTTAGTAATAGTGCGGTGTTCTATCAATTCTAAGCATACACACAGCAGGGAATGCAATATGCAATGACAGTACATGAGGTAAATGCAACATATAATAATTAGGTCCTATCAGCCTAGACGCATAACGCCATGCGGGCGATATCCCCGTAGATGTTAAATCTACTCACCGGAGTCTCGCGCTAAGTGTAGCCGACGACTTGCTTTCCCTTCTTCGCAGCGTCCGTCTCACTCTCCTGCGAACCTAGAATCACATAACATATATCACACATAAGCTCAATTTCACCAAAAACGTGATATTAGGGTCCAACTAGAAACCCGTGTCGCAAACCAATCGCGCGTGTGCGCGATACGCTAAAACGTGTGATCACGCGCCTGAAACTACCCTGACGCGTCGCGATATGCAGAAACCCCAAATTCACATACGTAACACGCGTGTCGCGAAGGTTTAGAAAATACGAGAAATAGGTAATAAGCCCCAGATTTTTATACAGAACTTAACTTACAAAAATATATATATCACAACACTCCACACATTAGCAGACACCTATAGGACCAAACCCCAACCCAAACCCTACCCATCTGGCCGCAAATTGCGGCCAGAACGAAGAAATTGGCGGCCACATGAAGGAATTAGGGGGTCGGGTTCTATCTAGGGTATCGGCACCTAACTACTATACTGCAGTCTCCTCAATTTTAATCTGAACTCACCGGATCAATAGCAGTTTCCAGAAAACTCAGTTTTACTTTAAAATGACGAAATACGTCAAATAGGGATCTGGTGGTTTATCAGTGCAATCGGGGTTAAAGCTAGGTTAATATGGCCTTAACAACACTCTATCAACCTACTTAAACCAAAACACACATCACTTGGCCAAGGTTCACACTAAACACCCCATATCGCACTAAAACGCAACAAAAACCACTAACCGAAGCAAAACTACTCTAACCAAGCAAACTAGGGAGTAAGTTAACGAAATATACCTCACACTCGACCCTAGGGAGCTGTAGGAAGAAGATGAAGTGAAGGGAAGGAGCTGCCCTCGAAGTTGATGCTTGCTGCTGCTGCTGTGAAGTCTCTGTTCCTGCTGTTGCTATTGCTCGCTGCTGCTGCTGTGGCTGCTGCTCACTGATGCTGCTGCTGTGCTTCTCTGTTGCTTGCTTCAGCTGCTGGTGTAGAGGTAAGTGTGTGTGTGTGTGAGAGTGAGGTTTGAGAGAAAGAAAACAACCAATTGAGAGGAAATCATCATCCCAATGTCACCCCCCATTCTCTCTCTCCTCATTAATTGCAAGCATGGCTTAAGCCATGATGCACTCTCTCTCTCTCTCTCCAAGTCAACCCCCCCTTAACAAATTTCAAATAAAAGCAACTATTACTTAGCTAATTAAACTCAATTAAAAACCCAAAAGACTTAATCCTCAAGATTAACCCACCATGGTTACTAATCATGGTAATAACTCATTTAAAAACCCTAGTTTACATGCACATGTATGTGCAAGCCTAGGAAAATTTTAGAAAAATATTTATTAAATTAGGAAAAATATTTGAAACACAATTTGGTAAACTTTTCATTAAAATCCCTTTATTTAAATATAATTAATCACTAACACATCCTAAGGTGTTACAATCTCTCCCCCTTAAAGAAATTCGTCCCCGAATTTCAAAATATAACTACACGCACCTTTGAAAAGATGGGGATACGTCTTCATCATCTCACTTTCGATCTCCCAAGTGACCTCCTCACGGTTCTGACCACGCCAAAGTACCTTAACTGATGCGATGTCCTTCGATCTCAATTTCTTCACTTGTCGATCCAAGATCATCACCGGCTGCTCTGCATAGGAAAGGTCGCGCTCAAGCTGGATCGTCGGGTACTGAATCGCATGCGAAGGATCATGAAGATATCTACGGAGCATCGAAACGTGAAATACGGGGTGCACATCTGGAAAACTGGGCGGAAGGGCTAATCGGTATGCAACTGCACCAACACGCTCGAGGATCTCGAAGGGGCCCACATATCTGGGATTGAGCTTCCCCTTCTTCCCAAACCTCATCACACCTTTCATAGGGGAGACCCTCAAGAAAACATGATCACCAACAGAAAACTCAAGCCTGCGCCGCTGACGGTCCGCATAAGATCTCTTCCTACTCTGCGCTGCTCTCATCCTATCGCGAATCAACTGGATCTTCGCGGTCGTCTCCTCAACAATCTGTGGTCCTAAGATACTGCCCTCACTGAGCTCTGTCCAACAGGCGGGCGATCTGCATCTCCTCCCATAGAGAGCCTCAAACGGTGCCATCTGAATGGTCTCCTGGTAGCTGTTATTGTAGGAGAACTCTACCAAGGGTAAGTGATGATCCCGGCTACCTCCGAAATCTAATACACACGCTCTGAGCATGTCCTCGAGAGTCTGAATCGTCCGCTCTGACTGTCCGTCGGTCTGCGGATGAAATGCTGTACTGAAACTCAAGCGAGTGCCCAAAGCCTCCTGAAGCCTCTGCCATAAACGGCTGGTAAACTGGGTGCCTCTGTCGGACACAATACATGTCGGGACTCCGTGTAGTCGCACAATCTCGTCGATGTAGATCTGGGCATACTGAGTAAATCCGAAAGTCGTCTTCACTGGTAGTAAGTGAGCCGCCTTCGTCAAACGATCCACGATCACCCAGATGGAGTCATACTCTCGACCCACAACGAAATCCATCGAAATCTGCTCCCATTTCCACTCCGGAATGGGTAACGGCTGTAGCTCTCCCGCGGGCCTCTGGTGCTCAGCCTTGACTTGCTGACAAGTCAGGCACTTCGACACGAAATCTGCGATGTCCCTCTTCATTCCGTCCTACCAATAAACATCTCTCATATCATGATACATCTTGGTGGAACCGGGATGGACGATGTACACCGATCGATGTGCCTCCTCAAGAATCTCGCGCTGCAGTCCCTCAGCATCTGGTACGCACAGTCTAACTCCAAATCGTAGTCCCCCCTGATCATCGATCACGAACTCGGAAAATCTGCCCTGTCCAATCTGTGCCATGATCTCCGAACATCGGTCATCACTGCGCTGTGCCTCATGTATGCGGTCAAGTAACTGTGGGCGTGTACGAACATGCGCGATCTGTCCTCCAATCGGCATGAACTTGAACTGCACTCGGCTGTCGCATAATATCTGCCTATCTGCCGACGACTGTCCCCGAACCGCGCTCAAATACGATAGACTACCCCCGGGCCTCCTGCTCAACGCATCCGCCACTACATTCGCCTTTCCCGGGTGGTACAAGATCTCGCAGTCATAATCCTTCACTAACTCCATCCATCGGCGCTGTCGAAGGTTCAGGTCCTGCTGCTGGAATATATATTTCAGACTCTTGTGATCCGTGAATATCTGGCACGACTCGCCGTATAGGTAATGTCGCCAGATCTTAAGTGCAAAGACCACTGCAGCCATCTCCAAGTCATGAGTGGGGTAGTTTTGTTCATGTTTCTTCAATTGTCGCGAAGCATACGCGATCACCCTGTCGTGCTGCATCAAAACGCACCCTAGCCCCACTCGAGAGGCATCACAATAGACCACAAACCCGCCTGAGCCTGAAGGTAATGATAATACCGGTGTCGTCGTCAGCCGAGTCCGCAACTGCTGAAAACTGTGCTCGCACTCCTCCGTCCATTCGAAAGGGACTCCCTTCTGGGTCAACCCGGTCAAAGGGGTAGCAATACTGGAGAAGTCCTGCACAAATCGCTTGTAGTAGCCGGCCAACCCCAAAAAGCTGCGAATCTCCGTAACCGATGTGGGTCTGGGCCAACGCTGAATGGCCTCGATCTTCCTCGGGTCTACACATATACCGTCTCGTTAAATAACATGCCCCAAGAAGTCTACGCGGTCCAGCCAAAAAGCACACTTGGAGAATTTCGCATAAAGCTGGTGCTCCCTCAATGTCTTCTGTGTAATCCGTAGGTGCTGCTCGTGCTCCTCACTACTCCGGGAATACACCAAGATATCGTCAATGAACACTATAATGAACAGATCGAAATATGGCCGGAAAATACGGTTCATCAAGTCCATGAATGCTGCTGGCGCATTGGTGAGTCCGAACGACATCACCAAAAACTCATAATGGCCGTAGCGCGTACGGAAAGCTGTCCTTGGAATGTCCTCCTGTCGAACCCGCAACTGATGATAGCCCGATCGTAAATCGATCCTCGAAAAGTACCCTGCCCCCTGAAGCTGGTCGAACAAATCGTCGATGCACGGCAAAGGATACCTGTTCCGCACTGTCACCCTGTTCAGCTGCCGGTAGTGGATACACAGACGCAAACTGCCGTCCTTCTTCTTGACGAACAGGACTGGAGCACCCCAAGGAGAAACACTGGGTCGAACAAGTCCCTTATCCAGCAAATCTTGCAACTGACCCTTTAACTCTCGAAGTTCCGCCGGGGCCATCCGATAAGGCGGTATGGAAACAGGCCCCGTGCTAGGAACCAAATCAATACAGAAAGAAATGACGCGCTCGGGCGGTAGCCCAGGAAGCTCGTCAGGGAACACATCAGGGAATTCGCTAACAACCGGAACCTGATCCAATGGAACCTGTGTAGCACTAGCATCGCAAACATAACCGAGAAATCCCTGACATCCCTACCTCAAAAGCTGTCCAGCGCGAAAAGACGAAATCACACTGTGCGGGGCGGCACCACGGTCCCCCAACACAACAAAAACCGACTCGCCGGGAAAATAAAATCTAACTGTCTTCTCACGGCAGTCCACAGAAGCATAGCACGTGGATAACCAATCCATGCCCAAAAGAACGTCGAAGTCCAACATCTCCAGAAGGATCAAGTCGACAGGAAACTCTCTCTCGCCAATACAGACGGTACAGGATCGGAACACGTGCCTAGCAACAAACGACACTCCCACAGGAGTGGTCACAACAGGCGGCTGATCAAGCACACCAGACTCTCTACCCAAACTCGGCACGAAGTGTGTGGACACGTACGAGTGCGTGGATCCGGGATCAAACAAGACGTGTGCATCAACTGTACATACAGGAAGGATACCTAAAACCACCGCATTAGACGCCTGTGTGTCCTGATGCGTCAAAGCAAAAACCCGCGCCTGTCCACCACCTGCGACTGACTGCCCTCTGCCTCGGTCATCTCGTCCTCTCTGAGCAACTTCTCCATGCCCACGACCTCGCTGTGTATGAGTCTGGCGTGGAGCAACGGTAGGTACAACAGGCAACACCCTCTGGGGTGGTGAAGGTGGTAAGGTAACATGCGGTGCTGCCGCCTCCCTCCAGTGTATCTCAGGACAATCTCTAACGAGGTGAAGTAGACTGCCGCACCTAAAGCAACCCCGCGGCGACTGCTGACTCTCCTCGGGATACGAACTATACATCTGGCCTCGTCCCGAATCTCTGCTACTCCTCGTACCAGAACGATACCTGTCGCGGCGTCTGAATGACTACCTCCGTGCGGATATACTGGTACGAACTCTCTTCAGCTCTGGAACTACCGAAGTCTCAGCAAGGTGCTCCTCGACTACTAGGGCTGCGTTTACAGCTGCTGCATAGGTCTTGTAGTGCTGCGCGCTGATCGCGAGGAACAGTGGTGTAAGCAAGCCTCGAACAAATCTCTTGACTCGCAACTCCTCGGTAGCCACTAAATATGGGGCATAGACTGCTAGCTCTGTAAACAGCACGTCATACTCTGCCACTGTCATCCCTGGCGTCTGGCGCAAGGACTCAAATCTGCGTGCTCGGGAATCCCTAACACTCTGGGGAAGGAAACGGGCTAGAAATACTGTCACAAACTCTGTCCAGGTCATAGGAGGAAGACCTGCTGCTCTGCCATTCTCAACTGAATCGCACCACTTCTGCGCAAGACCTTCCAGGCGAAAGCTCGCGAACTCAACCCATCTCGCATCTGCGCATCTGAGGGAACGGCATATCCGGGCCATCCTGTCGATGAAAGACTGTGGGTCCTCGGCTGTATCGGTGCCTGTGAAGACCGGAGGCTTCAGCCTCATGAACTCTGATAGCGATACTGTAATCACCTCCGTGGCTACAGGGGCAACTGGCTGTGCGGTAGGTACCATCGCGGTCTCTGGAACTGGTGGAGCTACCTCTGGTTGCTACGCTCGAAGCATCTCAACTAGCGATCCTATCATCTGGCGCATCTCCTGCATGCTAGATCCCACTGTCTGGCGCATCTCCTGCATACCAGCCCCTAGCGTGGCGATCTGATCTGTCACGGCAGGAACAGCCTGCTCGGGTACAACCGGTGTACTGCCCGGATCAGTCCTCGTCTCGGACGAGTCAACTCGAATCTCGGCCATCGCGGCCGCTCTCTGCGCCCTCGTAGTCTTTGGCGGCATAATGGCTGAAAGAAAATAAGATTCGATAAGAACACGGAAATCGAATCACAGGAATGTATGTATTCAAGAAGGAATTAAATCAACAAGTCCTAAGGTCGCGTAGGCGGAGTACCGTGTCGTGAGTATGCCACGAAACATACACACGCTACGTTACCCTGCTGTAGCTACCTAATCCATCATACCAGGGTCATCCTACACTCCGAAGGTAAAACCTACGCTCTGATACCAACTTTGTCACGACCCGAGTATTTCGACTCGTGACCGGCACTTAACCACGCTACGTCTACAGGCGTAACGCGAATAAGTAAGCCGAACCCAGAAATCAAAACCATTTAAAAATAGTGAGTGTTGAAAACATTTAGTTAAAGCTTTTAGAAAACCTTAAATAATTCAATAAGTTCCTTTTTAAAGTTACTTAATCATTTGAATAATTTTGGCAGCATTTCCTTTGTAAAAGTAGCCCCGAGATCGGGTACAAAACAGGATATAAGTGAAATGAAAAGTAATGAAATGAAACATCCCCAAACGGGAGCAATCACGCCCAACGGCGGAAACCAACATCACAAGAGTAATATACGACGCTGTAGCGAAGAATAAACAATAAGTGGACATCACAGAATAAAAACTGCATATAAAAACAGTCGGCTCCTACGAGCTCGACACCAGAATACAAAATATACATCATCGTCCTCACACAGTATCTAAGTCCAGTACATAAATGGTAGATGGAGAGTACTAGATACAAAAGGGATACAATAAAAGTACTCATAATACCACAACCCACCTAAATGCAAAACAGCTCTCACCGCAACTGTAGTGGTATCTGTAGCCAAAAGATGCAAAAGACAGCCTGCCGCGACTATGCGGAGGGCAACCTTTAAATACTGTGGCACAACGGGGGTGAGTTGCCAACTCGTGAATAGAGATAACATATAAAGGTAATCGCGAGCATGCACGTACAGCGCTACTCTAACAAATGCCAGCAGATAATATCAATGCGTGATAAACAGTATGTGCGATAATCATGCAGATGCTCTATCAGGTAAAATAACTACAGGATGAGGTATATGGTAATCAATGCTGAGCATGGAATAAACAACATCTACACAGAATATCAACGTGGAAAACAATCGGTGCCCACAACTGCACCCAAATCACAAATAACTCAGGCGCCGGCGCACCCATCGGCCCTCAAATCCTGTAAACCTATGAGAAATCACGAGAGCCCAACATCGGCACCCAAAACATCATCAAATACTCATGTATCGGGCTCCGTCAGTCCGGA
Source organism: Agapanthus africanus (assembly GCA_030015575.1). Lineage (NCBI taxonomy): Eukaryota > Viridiplantae > Streptophyta > Magnoliopsida > Asparagales > Amaryllidaceae > Agapanthus > Agapanthus africanus. Next base: position 288,522,876 of record JASDDO010000012.1, on the reverse strand, counting down.
TCAGCCCACGGCCTCCGTCTGCGGTATCGGCCCTCGGCCCCGGCAGTACGGATCATCCCGCATCCATCTCTCGACTCTGGTCGGTATCCTCCGGACAACCGCCAGGTCCAACCAATCACCGGTAGGTACTCGCCACCCTGCCAGGCTCATCGTCTACTCCACGAAAAACATTTCTCGCCCTGGGGAACCATACCGGGTCCACCACGAACCCGCAAACGGATCATCCATCTCCTCGAATCGGGTTTCAAGCACACGTCTCGGCACCGAGAAAACGCGTGGTGGACACACCAAAATATCATATTACGAGGAACCGGGTTTTCAAAGAGTGCATCTTTTCTTAAAAATCCCACGGTCCTCAAAACCAGAAATCACATGAGAATCCAACAACAAGAAATAAATCCAATGCGATGTGCCATGTACATCAATCCATGATATAGGTATAGGGGGGAAAACCGCTTTTAAAATTAGTTTCCGTTTTTAAAGTTATCATGCGGCTCCCAATTTCCATGAAAGTCATATCGAATCATATATGAAATGAACTACAGCAATATAATCATGGCAGTTCTACAGTGAGTGTGTCGTGGCAATTACTAACGGTGTGTGTGTAGCATGCAGATCAGTGCTCGTGCAACATGAACCGTTAGTAATAGTGCGGTGTTCTATCAATTCTAAGCATACACACAGCAGGGAATGCAATATGCAATGACAGTACATGAGGTAAATGCAACATATAATAATAAGGTCCTATCAGCCCTGACGCATAACGCCATGCGGGCGAGATCCCCCTAGATGTTAAATCTACTCATCGGAGTCTCGTGCTAAGTGTAGCCGACGACTTGCTTGCCCTTCTTCGCAGCGTCCGTCTCACTCGCCTGCGAACCTAGAATCACATAACATATATCACACATAAGCTCAATTTCACCAAAAACGTGATATTAGGGTCCAACTAGAAACCCGTGTCGCAAACCAATCGCGCGTGTGCGCGATACGCTAAAACGTGTGATCACGCGCCTGAAACTACCCTGACGCGTCGCGATACTCAGAAACCCCAAATTCACACACGTAACACGCGTGTCGCGAAGGTTTAGAAAATATGAGAAATAGGTAATAAGCCCCAGATTTTTATACAGAACTTAACTTACAAAAATATATATATCACAACACTCCACACATTAGCAGACACCTATAGGACCAAACCCCAACCCAAACCCTACCCATCTGGCCGCAAATTGCGGCTAGAACGAAGAAATTGGCGGCCACATGAAGGAATTAGGGGGTCGGGTTCTATCTAGGGTATCAGCACCTAACTACTATACTGCAGTCTCCTCAATTTTAATCTGAACTCACCGGATCAATAGCAGTTTCCAGAAAACTCAGTTTTGCTTTAAAACGACGAAATGCGTCAAATAGGGATCTGGTGGTTTATCAGTGCAATCGGGGTTAAATCTAGGTTAATATGGCCTTAACAACACTCTATCAACCGACTTAAACCAAAACACACATCACTTGGCCAAGGTTCACACTAAACACCCCATATCGCATTAAAACGCAACAAGAACCACTAACCGAAGCAAAACTACTCTAACCAAGCAAACTAGGGAGTTAGTTAACGAAATATACCTCACACTCGACCCTAGGGAGCTCGAGGAAGAAGATGAAGTGAAGGGAAGGAGCTGCCCTCGAAGTTGATGCTTGCTGCTGCTGCTGTGAAGTCTCTGTTGCTGCTATTGCTGTTGCTCTCTGCTGCTGCTGTGGCTGCTGCTCACCGATGCTCCTGCTGTGCTTCTCTGTTGCTTGCTTCAGCTGCTGGTGTAGAGGTAAGTGTGTGTGTGTGTGAGAGTGAGGTTTGAGAGAAAGAAAACAACCAATTGAGAGGAAATCATCACCCCAATGTCAACCCCCCATTCTCTCTCTCCTCATTAATTGCAAGCATGGCTTAAGCCATGATGCACACTCTCTCTCTCTCTCCAAGTCAACCCCCCCTTAACAAATTTCAAATAAAAGCAACTATTACTTAGCTAATTAAACTCAATTAAAAACCCAAAAGACTTAATCCTCAAGATTAACCCACCATGGTTACTAATCACGGTAATAACTCATTTAAAAACCCTAGTTTACATGCACATGTGTGTGCAAGCCTAGGAAAATTTTAGAAAAATATTTATTAAATTAGAAAAAATATTTGAAACACAATTTGGTAAACTTTTCATTAAAAACCCTTTATTTATATATAATTAATCACTTACACATCCTAAGGTGTTACAGTTAGAGTTGACCTTGTGTAGGAGTGTGAGAGAGAGAGAGGTGGCTAGGATGTGTCATGATCCATCCCACTCCATAGTTCCTTGTGCTCTTTCACCCCCTTTCACACATCAGCCCCAACATTCCAACTTCAGCCAACATCCGCAGCTGAAACAATACATCAGCCAACCCTACACCAGCCCCTAACACCATAGCCCAACACCTACACACTCATATCAACACTTCAGCCCCCATTGTTATCACATCAGCTGATACACCAAATCAGCCCCTATTTCCTCACATCAGCAGCTACATCAGCCACCTTCAGCAGCAACAAAAGCATCAGCACTGCTGTGAAAAGCAGTCACAGCAGCAACAACTCCATTCAAAACCACACCACACCCCCATCATACTTCAACTTCACCCCACACAACATCAACCCCCAACACCTCTGCTGCTGCACATAGCCACAACCACTATAGCAACAACAACAAAGGAAAGAAAAGATTGCAAGCAGCAGCAGCAGCCTGAGCAGCTTCAGCACCAGCTGCAACAGCAACTACAGGAGCTGTAGAAGCAGCTCAGCAACAGCAGCAGACCCTTCTCCTCTTTCTCCTTCTCCTTTTCTCCCTCATCTTGGATATCTTGAGGTATAATCTCACAAACCAATTCCTATCTTGCCAAGTTCTGGTTATATAGCTGAAATTAGGTGTTTATATCGTAATTAGTGCTAGTTTAGACAAATTTGAGTGAGACTTGACCAAGTGTTGGTTTTGATTGTTAGGGTAACCTTATTAGGTGTGTTTGAGACCAGTTTAACCAAGATTACCCCAGTTTCCGAGTTGGTTACCTGAAAGTTTCAACTTGGCGTAACTTATCGATATTGCCGACTTTGTAGCTTTTGTGGAAAACTGCTATCAACCCGGACCTCCTAAAATAAAATTGACTTGGCAGTAAGCTGTGCACCCACCCTGGAACCACCCCACAAAACCCTAGCCCCCACATCTTAATCCCGGCCGGAAATATATTCCATATGGCCGCAATTTACGGTGAGAGCTGTAGGAAACCCCCTCGTTTTGCGTGCACGGCTCTTTTACCTGTAAACTTGACCCTGGGTATGTCTAGTTTTGTCTGGTTCCAACCAGGATAGAAGATGGGTTGATTTTCTTGACTTGGCGCATGATTTACGACTTGTTTTCTTGTGGATTTTGGTATTGGATGATTCGTTTCTGTCGGGTGGCGTTTGAACGCTAACGGCAGAGGGTTATTGGCTGTGTTTGCACGCGAGGCCATAGTTGTTTACCTATAGGCGTAGCATACACCATTTTGGATTCCAACATGGTTTTTATGTGTTTTTGCGTGTGATATCCTTGTAGGTACCCCACGTGGCGTCGAAGCATTAGAGATGCAAATGGCGACATCGGCACCGGCACACATAAGAAAGGTGAGTAGATTTATATCTACGGGGAGAAGTCGGATGGATAGCGTATAGCACCCCCGCAGTCCGATATCTAGTATACCATATATACTGTACTTATATATGATATCTTATGTATGACTTGGTTGTTTAGGATGTGTTAGGTGTACCATGCATAGACTAGGGTTAGAAGTAACTAGTGAGATTCCTAGTCGCGAACCATAGAATAGGTTTACACCCACACGCACACACGTGCATTTTTGTTATGTTCATACTGTGATGACGAGGATATTGGAGGACATTGGATGTGAGCCGATGAGTTTAGGCATAGTGCCATGATATCGGTGAGGTGATGTGATTCGTATTTGGGATACGATATATGATTTTTAGCGGGCCTTTGGGCGTATCTTTCGCACACGCATTCATACTTATGTAGATGGTATCTATTCGTACTAGACTTAGATCAGTACCCTAGATTTTGTGACATGATGATAAGGATACCAGATAATTGATGTGATAATTGTGATATTGACCCGTACCCAGCTATTGGGATGACGTATGACGATTTACCGTACGAGCTTTATTTTGATGATTGATCCGCACCCATGACCTGAGGGTGTCAGATGATATACGGTATCGTATGAGATACTATTGAGGCGGATCACCGACTACTATCTTTATATTTATATGTATATAGACTCAGATTTAGGTGGTTTCCATACCCCTCCCGATTGACTTAATAGTTAGTTCAGTAGTTAGTATAGTAGATGTTAGACTAGACCCGAGTCATACCTATTTCAAAACTAACGAATCGGGAGTATTTTAAAGGCAGGCAAAAAGGGATTCTACGGATAATTTCAAAAAGGCGCCTCTTTTCTTAAAGACACCGTAGCCCTTATCTTACTAAAAACCCCGATTCTTCTTATTTCAAAAAGGCAAATTGCATGACACTTACATATTGATGTAGATTCTACACTATTGCGTTGATTATTTGATTCCGCATGTTCATATTATTCGCATCGCATTACTTGTGTTTATTGAGATATTACCATCATGCTGTTAGGACACCAGCACCATTATCGATGATGCGAATGTTCCACGTACACTATTTGCCGGCTCACACACTTCATCATCGATAATTGCCATGCCACTAGACTGTAGTACTGTTGCAGTCATGATGTGATTCTTGCATGGCATATTGTACACTTATACCTGTACACATACATGGATGATTCCGTCTTGATTAGAGATTTGGGAACCGCAAGATATTCTTTAAAACTGATTCATTTAAAAAGAGAGGTTTCCCTCAACATGCGCACGTTACTATTCCATGTTGCATGACTTACTGATATGCTTACCTTCCTTTACATGACGCATACATCATGTTTGATTATACGCATTGAGATATGTTGTTTCCATGATATTTCTGGATTTGGGGACCGTGGGCATTTCAAAAGAAAATATGTAATTATTTTAAAAATCCGGTCACCCTTGATATGATATTTCAGTGCATCCACCATGAGTTTTCTCGGTTCCAGAGAGCTTGTGTGGGTATACCCGATTCGAGGAGCGGTAGGCACCGATTGCGGGTACATGGTGGACCCGGTGAGGTACCCCGGGGCAAGAAGACTCGTATATGCTAGACGGTGAGCCCGACAGGGGAGTACTACCTACCGGTGAAAGTATTTAGGACCCGTCGGTTATCCGGGGGATACCGACTGGAGTCATGAGATGGATATGAGGGCCGACCAGGCTGTGCGGCCCCTGAGATACATGAGGATTTACGTGTCGATGCTAGGCACAGGTGTTCATGATGTTTTCGAGTGTCGATGCTAGAAACTCAGGTTCCATGATTTGATTATATCCTCATATTTCCATGCATATGCTTTACGATATTTACATGCATGATGCTTGTTGTCATTGGGTGACACGTGGACGGGATGCACCGATTTACAGATATTAATTACCCAGTTGGAGGATATCCACATACTACTAGATTCATGTTATAGCTTGCATTGATTCATATTGATTATATCGATCATACCTCATTTGTATATATAACATTAGATGATGACGCTGTTATGTATACCCTTACACCAATATTAGTGGAATGGGACAATAAAATATGTGTATTGATACCAATTTAGATACTTCATCATATTACGTCATGCAGACATACCTCATATTTATGATTTGTTATTACCTGAAGCACTGGCACGAGTACTTGGCACTACATACATGTATAGATGTTACTTTGCCACCTTAGCATGCTTAAGACTTATTCATTTGAGGTTTATATATGTTGATCGTATGACCTAGAATTACGTCATACATGCGTTTTTCTGTTGGTAGATTTTCTTCTATTCACGAGTAGGAAACTCACCCCCGTTGTGTCCCAGTTCTTGCAGGTTTGCCGTACAGGTTTCATTACGGCTTGCGGCACTGCTTCTTTTGGGTGACTTGCTAGTAGGTGGGCTATTTGTATCGTACCCATCATTATACATTGTATATTATATTTCAGTTGTATCTAGAAGCTCCATCAACCAAACATGTACTTATTAGAGATAGAGACCAGCGGTGTTTATTCTTTCGACCTTAGAGTCGCACGTTATATTTCTCTGGGTTTCATGCTGTTGAGTTCCCTTTTCTGTTGTGATCCTCGCCTGTAGGCGTTGTATATTATGTTGCAAGCTGGTTGATTTATATATGGTTTTTCCTTCTCTCCATTACTTTTCTTGGTTTGGATTTCTGGGCTCGGCTTACTTAGAGCACGTACGCCTTGAGACGTTCGTAGCCTAAGTGCTGGTCATGTTCCATACTTTCGGGTCATGACAAAGTTGGTATCATAGCGTTAGGTTTTACCTTCGGAGCATAGGATGAGCCTTAGTTGATGGAATAGGTGACTAAAGTAGAGTAACTTACCGTGGGTATGTCCGCGGAATATTTACGACACGCCACTCCACTTAAGAAGCCTTAGGATGTATATTTCTTTGTTCAGTATCATATCCATTCCTGATCTAGCCTCATCGGTACCCGTTATGTTTTGCTGCCACGATTACGGGCAGGGAGAGCTATGGCTAGAGTTGCTGTCAGCATGAGCTCATTACGAACGGGGACTGACTGGGGTGTAATTCCGGCGACACACGATTGTTGAGGTGTGCCCTTTGATTGTGTTTTCTGGTGACATGGGAACGTCTCGAGTTAGTATTGATGATTGTGACCTCTTGTGGAGGAGAGTTCTTGGTTTTACACCAGGTGATCGGGCCATTGTTAGAGCTGCCAATGAGAGAGGACTGTCGATATACAGCATACCTCGGAGATTATGATGCCGCCTACCGTGCAGGCAGATGAACCAGCTGTTGCTGAGATTGATAGGATGTCGCTTCCGAAGCTTACGAGCTGAGATCGCCGGAGTTTCCAGGCAGATATGAGACAGATGATAGCTAGTCTACCCGAATTGAGAGATGAAGGTGGTTCGTCCGATTTAGGCGCCGGAGCAGGCCCAGTTGAGCTGAAGATTTCCAGTGTGGGGAGTCTTACTCAGATCTAGAGCAGTCCGATTAGAGATAACCGCCAATATATCGCCTTCCCTGGAGGACTGAGGCGCTGATCAGTGTACAGACGAAGGAGTCGGTGTTGCTTTGAACGACGAGATATCGCCCTAGATGTTGGAGCTATTGCAGTACAGGTTGTACTAAGAGATGATAGAAGACCGCTAGTCACCAAGGATGAATGACTAGGACATGTGGATCGTTCGCTACCCCGATGCGAGGTCATCAGATAGATTGATTTCAGCTAGAGACGACTTCACGCGGAGACGTTGAGAGTCGACAGAGACGATCGAATGTCAGAAACCTACAATTCCAAGTTTAAAGTATTCAGAAGGACGTGCAGGAAATTCTATGGACCCTCTAGAAGAATGAAACCCTAACTCGACTTAATGACCGTGTGAAAGCCTTTGAACCTTAGGGTTTACGGCAGTTCTGCGGCGCCATTAGTGAGGCTTGGGTTTGCCCTTCTAAGGCTGGACCACCGATGCTGTGGTGTGTACTCAATACTAATAAACTGTACCCAAGATGTTGAGATCTTGGGGGATTATGAGGTTCTGACGAGCCGATCGGATGGTTCGACATCATTCGGATATCATATGATGGGACACACTGCTTGGGAGACTCCAGCCATGAGCATAGCCATTGGAGCGTAGTCCAGCAGGCCAGAGTTCGGCATCGTCGAAAAGATAGTTGACCAGGTTCAGGTATAGGACCTCACCCAGATGTGTTATTAGTTGATCGAGGACGGACGAGTATTGAGTATTCCTCCGATGGTTTGGACGCGTTCCCGAGAACCTGTTCGGCCAGACATCTTCTACAGAATGATGAAGCTATAGAGTACGCGATTTCGAGTCCGTGCGAGAGACTTCGGATTGACCGTGGCCGAGAACAGTGCTGTAACATTTTTAAAAATATAAAATATTAATTTTGGGAATTTTTATAATTTAATATTATTTTATTGATTATTTTAATATTAAATCTATATTTAAATGCAAATAAATGGAGAAAAATTACGGAAAATTATGGAAAATTCTAAAATGGGTTAATTATTGGAATTATGACATTTTTAAGTTGTTGTGATCATTTTGACACTAATTTAGTGCTAATCGCGATTAAAATCGCTAATCGGGTTTTTTGGCAATTTTGTGCAAAACTTGCACATATCACTTTTTCTACACTTATGCATTTTCTTTCATGATATTTGGGGAACCACTATTCTTGTGAGAAGGTATTTGAGAGAAAAGAAAAGGGAAAAAAAAAGAAAAGAAAAGAAATTAGAGTGAGGGTAGGTGAGAGAGAGGATGGGCATTGTTGACTACCACCCTTAGCCATTTCTCCCACCATTTTCTTCCCTCTTCTTCCTCCTCCTACTGCTGCAACCTCACCTCATTCCCTCCCCTCTTCAAAGCCCAAAAACATCTCAAAAACAACCCCAAAACCCTAGGTCCGTTTCATTAAAAGTGTGCACGAGCCCGAGATCTACAAGATGGACTAGGAAAGTTGCTGTTTTGGTGCTGTGGGAAGATTCTTGAGTCTCTTTTGAGGTAATTCTTTCACAAATATTGTAGTATTTCAAGTGATTTAGCCTCTTTTAAAGTTTGATGTCGATATCGGGTGAATTGTGGATATTTGGACAAAATTAGAGGAGATGAGGGTAATGTTGAGTTTTGACCTTGCAACTGAGTTTAGTAGAGATCATATGAGCACCCTAGAGCTAGAAACCCAGCCCAATCCCACTGGAAACCAAAAATACGGAATTACGGGACTTTCATGTCGGTTTGTGAGCGTTTAGAGTGTGCAGGGAAATCTGGAACACACTGGGACTGTTTCAGGCAAATTCAACAATACCAGGGACCAAATTGAGACCATAGGAGGCCACCCTGACCAAACGGACCCCATTGGGCATAGGGGGGCCGGCGAGGCCGGTTTTGGGAGTGTTGTGGCCGGCCAAGTGAAGGTGGAATGCTTCGGGGTTGGTCCAGTAGCTCAAATACATCATATATAGCACCCTAGAGTTGTTGATTTGCCCTGATTTGGCCTGAGACGAAATCTGGGATCGTTTTCATGGGTTGCTGCCTTAAATTCAGTATTTGGTTTTGCGTATTTTGATTTGGTGATTTTGGTATTTGTGTGTTATCTCGATCGTGTGACGTTTATACGTCTATATCGAGTGATTCCGGGTTGTTTTGCGAAGGCTAGCCATAGGTTCTAACCTATAGACCTTTTCGCGTATCGTGTTGGTTTTAGCGTGTCGTTTTGGATTTAGTGTGTCGTTTCAAGTGTTGATTTGGTTTTGATGCGATGCGTTACGTGTGATATGTGTAGGTACACCGCGACGATCCGAGGCGATGCGGAAGATGACGGTGACATCGACACCGACACGCAGGATACAGGTGAGTAGATTATATCTACAGGGGGAAGTCGGGTGGATGGCGTATAGCACCCCCGCAGTCCGTAATTAGTATTATGTAGTATATTTATGTGTGTGATAGCTTTAGTGTGTCTTGGTTAGTTAGGGGTAGAAATAACCAGCATAGCTCCTAGTTGCGAACCATAGGATAGATTTGCACCCACACGTGTACACTTGTGTGTTTCTTATACTTGCACTGTGTTTGATGATATGGGATGACCTTGGAGATGAGTCGATGGTGTGGGCTTGTGCCGTGAGATCGGTGATTTGATACGATTCATATGTGGGATATGACTTGTGTTTCTTGTGGGCTTGGAATATGTGTTTACCCCCGCATGCATACTTCATTGATGGTATCGATTGTACTAGACATAGAGTAGTACCCCAGACTTTTGATCTGATGATAGTGATACCTATTTTGTGATGAGACAGTGAGATGTTGAACCCTACCCAGCTATTGGGGATGCCGTACGATGATTTACCGTACGAGCCGATATTGATGATAGATCCGCACTCATAACTCGAGGATATCTTACGATATGACATTGAGGCGGGATCACCGACTATATATCTATATATATATATCGACTCAGATGTTAGGCGGTTTCTGTACCTATAGTTCAGCTTGTTAGTTCAGCCGTATAGTTAGCGTAGTTGTTAGAGTAGATGTGACTTCTTACCTATTTCAAAAAAAACTGATGAATCGTGGGTATTTTTAAAGACAGCTCAAGGGAATCTACGGATATTTCAAAAACGACGTATCTTTTCATAAAAACACCGTAGCCCCTATTTTCAAAACCCCATGATTCGTGTTATTTCAAAAGGCACCAATTGTAGGACTTATGTTAGATTAATGCAGATTAGTTTTAGTTACGTCCAGTTTCGGCTCCCACTCCCCTTTTGTGGTTCGCTTTGCATCGCATTCTTATTCTATGTTTCTTACTCCAGTATTAATATCATGCTGATAGGACAGCAGCACCATTACCGATGATGCGTATGTACCACGTACACTTACTTGCCGGCTCACACACATCTTCATCGGTAATTGCCATGTCACGTACACCTTAGAAAATATATTATTGCTTGACATAGCCTTTTAGCTAGTAGTTTAGACATTGTAGTTATTACCTGCTACTTCCTGCATACTATTATTCATTGTTATGCCGCATTCATGGATTCTCATGCATATATTCACTATTTTGCATGCTATTGAAGTTTGGATTTGGATTTCTATGAGATTTTCTGGATTTGGAGGAAAACCGCAAAAACATAAATAAACATTTTCTCTCTCTTTTAAAATAAAAAGTGCGGTTTTCCCATGATGTATGAGTCGTCCACCATGAGTTTGCTGATGGATTTGGAAACCCGATTCGAGGAGACGGATGAACCGTTTCGGGTACATGGTGGACCCGGTACGGTACCCCGGGGCAAGAGGAATGTGGTGATGACGTTGAGCCTGGCAGGGGAGTACTACCTACCGGTGATTTTACCCGACGCGTCGGATATCCGGAGGATACCGTCGTGGTCTGAGATTTATGGTAGGGGCCGGTCTGGACTGACGGCGCCCTAGATATTGTGGCTGAGACCTTGAGATATCAGGATATTGGGATTTCGTTTGTGCCGATGCTAGGCACAGTTTTATGCTGATTTCATTGTGGTACCTTATTTTTAAAATACAGGGGAAATCTCACTAAAGTATGAAAACAGTTGTTTCAAGTGAATGTATTCTGTTTTCACGCATTCATATCTCATTCATATGCTATATTGTTATCTGAGGCACTGACACAGACACATGAGATTGCACTCGGGTTAGATATTTACCCTAGCCTTGCTATAGGCTGCATGTTTTATATTGAGGATTTTCTATACTGATCGTATTGACCTAGGATTATGTCTTGTATTCGGTTTCTGCTTGTAGATGTTTCTATTCACGAGTTGGCAACTCACCCCCGTTGTGCCACAGTTCTTGCAGGTTCTACCGTACAGATTTCATTGCGGCATTTCTGGCACACTGCCTTCTTGCGGGTGATTTGCTTTGGTAGGTGGATTCTTTCGTATCAAGAATCACCATTGTATGTACTTATTTCATTGTATCTAGAAATTGTCCATCAACCAAAACTTGTATATTCTTTCAGACCTAGATTTTAGCGTTGTATTATTTCGACCTTAGAGTCGCGCTTAGTAGTATTGCGGTTTCTTTTTGCCTTGAGTTTTCTTTGGATTTGATCCTCGCCACTTGGCGTTGTATATTATATCTTGTGTGGTTGTGACCGTCGTTTGACGAAGAGCTAGCTCCCGCTTGGGGATGCCTTTATCATTGCATATATATTGTTATTCTTGTTTTACCCCATTCGGGGTCAGTTTTACAAAAGAAACTCTGCCGAAATTTTTAGAAAAGACTGTACTGTTTTTAAAATGCACATTCGGCTTAGTTATTTAAAAACCTTGATTTCAAACATTCTTTCTCACTTCTTTAAACCAGTTTTCTTTACTTATTCTTAAAAATGGTTTTAGATTTCTGGGCTTTTGGCTTACTTGGATCAGATGGAGTCCTATAGGCTTCATATGTTTCAAGGGCCAGTCACGTGCTCTTTCGGGTCGTGACAAAGTTGGTATCAGAGCCAGGTTGACCTTGGTTCGAGTCTAAGTTTGACTATGTGGAGCCTAGGGAGTTGTTTATATACGGAACTTAGGCTTGACCTTACGGAACTTAGACTTGGTCGAGGGGGTGTAAACCCGAACTTTCGTCGTTTTAGGATGACCCTTGGTTGATGGATTAGGTGACTAAAGTAGAGTGACGTACCGTTGGTATGTTCCGCGGCATACTTACGACACGCCACTCCGCTTAAGGAACCATAGGATGTACATTTCTTTCGAGATCAGTGATTCTTTTCATATCCAGGATTATACATCCATTTGAGATCCCCGATTTTATTAGTTTCATGATCATACCCTTATTGATGCTGTTCCTTCCTATGATCATGTATCCACTCTGGATCTATTGTTTCCTTTCTTGCCATTGATGTGCTCTCTTGATACTCGATTGCGGTTCCTGTCGCCATGTTTGAGCGCAGTTCGGGCTGCTGCTAGGGTTACGGCCGGTGTGAGCTCGTCTAGTACGAGGGCCGACCATTGTGTTTTCTAGTGACATGGGGACGTCTCGAGTTAGTGTTGGCGATTGTGACCTCTAGTGGAGGCGAGTGCTTGGTCTTGCACCGGATGATCGGTCCATTGTTAGAGCTGCCAGTTGAGAGAGGACTGTTGATGTACAGCATACCTCAGAGATTGTGATGTCGCCTACAGTGCAGACAGATGGACCAGCTGTTGCTGAGATTGACAGGATGTTGCTTTCGGAGCTTACGAGCTGAGATTGCCGGAGCTTTCAGGCAGATATGCGACAGATGATAGCTAGTCTACCCGATTTGAGAGACGAAGGTGATTCGTCCGATTTTGCGCCAGAGCGGGCCCAGTTGAGTTGAAGATTTCCAGTGTGGAGAGTCTTACTCAGATCTAGAGCAGGCTGATTCAGAGATGACCGCTTATGCATTGCCTTTCCTGGAGGATTGAGGCGCTGTTCGGCGTACAGGCTTATGAGCCAGTCGTTGCTGCAAATGATGAGATGTCGCCCAGATGATTGGAGCTGCTGCAGCATGACCATGTTCTTAGTGAGATGATGGTGAGTCGCTAGTCACCGAGGATAAATGACTAGGACGTGTGGTGAGTTCGCTTACCCCGATGCGAGGTCATGAGGTGGATTGTTTCCAGCTAGAGACGACTTCACGCAGGTTCGTTGAGAGTCGATGGAGACGATCGAATGTCAGGAGCCTATTTTCCAAGTTTAAAGTATACGGAAAGACATGCAGGTGATTTCTATGGACCCTCTAGAAGAATGAAACCCTAACTCGACTTAATGACCGTGTGACAGCCTTTGAACCTTAGGGTTTACGGCGGTTCCGCGGCGCCATTAGTGAGGCTTGGGTTTGCCCTTCTACGGCTGGACCACCGACGCTGTGGCATGTACTCGATACTATTAAACTGTACCCGAGATGTGAGCTCTTGGGGGATTATGAGGATCTGACGAGTCGATCGGGTGATTCGACATCTTTCGGATATCGTGATGGGACACTGCTTGGGAGACTCCAGATGCGAGCATAGCCGTCGGAGCGCAGTTCGTGTAGCCATGATGAGACGAGTCCGAGTCAGTCGACATTTGAGCAAGGTGGAGTAAAGAGTTCGGACGAGATTTCGACGAGATGACGTCCCACTCCGCTGACATTAGAGATGTGTTATGCACCCCGAGGCGTGGTATATGGATATATCTTCCAGAAAGAAGCGCGATAAGTACGCAGCCGTTCCGGAATAAGCTTTAGTTTCAGCATTGGATGATGACTTCCGGGCAATTCGGCAGGATTGAGATCTGAGAAAGGGACCTCGACAGGACCTTTCTGGAGTACGATACGAGAAGACCTAGACCAGGAGTGGTCGTGTTGCGCACACCCAACAGGCCAGAGTTCGGTATTGTCGACGAGGTATTTGACCAGAATCGGATAAAGGAACTTACCCCGATGCGTTGCGAATTGATCAAGGACGGACGAGTGATGAGTTTTCCTCCGATGGTAGGGACGTGTTCCCGAGGACCTGTTCGACCAGACAGCTTCTACAGAATGATGAAGCTACAGAGTACGCGATTTCGAGTCCGTGCGAGAGACTTCAGATGGGTCAGAGCTGATAACATTGCAGTGCGCAGATAGAAACGTGACGTCGCAAGACGACGATAGAGACAGGTGAAACAAGAGGTTCGTGTGAGACACTGACGAGCTGTCATTGCTTCCCGTCGAGACTAGAGACCTGATATGCTTACAGAGACGTTGGGATGCGACCGGTTTCCGAGAAATGATGTGCTGAGGACATAGATGCCCTTTGAGCGAGAAGAGGTTATGCAGGAGAGCTAGCCTCTGTACAGATCGGCATAGGCATGATTGGAAGAGACCTTGAGCAGGATTCCTTCCAGGATATTGCTGCAATGATGTTTGCACCCAGGATCAGATGTGTGACGGGCATTCAGAGAGTCAGAGGCCGACGTCAGTAATTTGCTGCCTTACGAGTGGTCGTGAGGTTTGACCGAGAGGTGACCAGAGGAGTGCCAGCACGGAATCGTCCCCGTTAGCACACCTGACAGGGCCGATGAGCCGATTGACCGCGTGATAGGTAATCCGCAGAGAAGATAAGGACCCAGAGAGTCAGAAGACACCAGGCCGTGAGCAAGAGGCAGGTAGATATCCTGCGCTGCTAGCAGTGGATTGCACCGACTCCTTCTCGACCTTGAAGGAGGAGCTACCGACGACGGTATTTATGATTTGTGATTTTGTGATTCGGTCATCACGTATCCGTCATGTTGGATTTCGGTATTTTTGGGCGTTCTGTTGCATGATTTAGTTTTGATGATTGAGTTTCATGATATTTGTTTCATGCACCCACTGGATATTTATATATTTTGCGCCTAGCTATTACATTTGAGAGATTGATTGAGATTTCATGCCTACCGTATGCAGTGATTTGATTTGCACTTCCAGCATGGTTTTCATGCACCTTTAGTGCTTTGATACACGATTTTGGTGCACACCCGATGCACTAAATCGAGATTTCTTCGTGCATGTCAGATGCACCGGATTTTGGCTGTCAGGCATATACGTTGCCTATGACGGATGCTTCGTGCACACCCGTTGCACCTAGATGTTGATTTGTGCACCTGTTTAGCACATATTTGGATTTTTGATTTCCGCGCGCACCAGACGCACGGGATTGTGTTACGTGCATTTTTGGGATTTATTCCTTTTGGAGCAGTACTTTTTATGATGTTGGATTTTGCTTTCATACTGAGCAGGACTAGTCAGTGGACGGTACCTGGATATACTTTTGCATGCATCGATAGTTTTCGAAGGGATTTCTAAGGAGCGAGCTATAGTCTCGATGTATATATACTTACGTGTCTGGTATGACACGAAATGTTTTAAAACAAGGAAACCCTTCTAAATTGCTTTTAAAACGGCGGAACGTGTTTGGTAAACGAAGGATATATATACATATATAGTTTTTCTTGTGAAAAACGTCCGCCACTGTGCAGTGTTAGGTGCATCGCACAGCGACAAAAAAAAAAGATTTGGCATGCTTTTGCATCAGCTATTTACATGTATAGATTGGATGTCTACATGTGTAGTTCTGATCCATATCATATCGATTTTGTATTGGATTTGACATTGTGTTTTTACCCTGACTCCGATGATTGCGGGATGCTTGATGGAGCGTTGTTTTTGAGTTATCTGCTCAGTACCTTTGCCCATGCATTGCGCTGTGACGTTCTATGTGTTGATGATTTCGGAGCCCCGACGACTTGGGATTTGTATCGAAATGTTTTAGTACTTGGGGGTTTTAAATTTAAATTCGGGGACCGAATTTCTTTAAGGGGGGTAGATTGTAACATTTTTAAAAATATAAAATATTAATTTTGGGAATTTTTATAATTTAATATTATTTTATTGATTATTTTAATATTAAATCTATATTTAAATGCAAATAAATGGAGAAAAATTACGGAAAATTATGGAAAATTCTAAAATGGGTTAATTATTGGAATTATGACATTTTTAAGTTGTTGTGATCATTTTGACACTAATTTAGTGCTAATCGCGATTAAAATCGCTAATCGGGTTTTTTGGCAATTTTGTGCAAAACTTGCACATATCACTTTTTCTACACTTATGCATTTTCTTTCATGATATTTGGGGAACCACTATTCTTGTGAGAAGGTATTTGAGAGAAAAGAAAAGGGAAAAAAAAAGAAAAGAAAAGAAATTAGAGTGAGGGTAGGTGAGAGAGAGGATGGGCATTGTTGACTACCACCCTTAGCCATTTCTCCCACCATTTTCTTCCCTCTTCTTCCTCCTCCTACTGCTGCAACCTCACCTCATTCCCTCCCCTCTTCAAAGCCCAAAAACATCTCAAAAACAACCCCAAAACCCTAGGTCCGTTTCATTAAAAGTGTGCACGAGCCCGAGATCTACAAGATGGACTAGGAAAGTTGCTGTTTTGGTGCTGTGGGAAGATTCTTGAGTCTCTTTTGAGGTAATTCTTTCACAAATATTGTAGTATTTCAAGTGATTTAGCCTCTTTTAAAGTTTGATGTCGATATCGGGTGAATTGTGGATATTTGGACAAAATTAGAGGAGATGAGGGTAATGTTGAGTTTTGACCTTGCAACTGAGTTTAGTAGAGATCATATGAGCACCCTAGAGCTAGAAACCCAGCCCAATCCCACTGGAAACCAAAAATACGGAATTACGGGACTTTCATGTCGGTTTGTGAGCGTTTAGAGTGTGCAGGGAAATCTGGAACACACTGGGACTGTTTCAGGCAAATTCAACAATACCAGGGACCAAATTGAGACCATAGGAGGCCACCCTGACCAAACGGACCCCATTGGGCATAGGGGGGCCGGCGAGGCCGGTTTTGGGAGTGTTGTGGCCGGCCAAGTGAAGGTGGAATGCTTCGGGGTTGGTCCAGTAGCTCAAATACATCATATATAGCACCCTAGAGTTGTTGATTTGCCCTGATTTGGCCTGAGACGAAATCTGGGATCGTTTTCATGGGTTGCTGCCTTAAATTCAGTATTTGGTTTTGCGTATTTTGATTTGGTGATTTTGGTATTTGTGTGTTATCTCGATCGTGTGACGTTTATACGTCTATATCGAGTGATTCCGGGTTGTTTTGCGAAGGCTAGCCATAGGTTCTAACCTATAGACCTTTTCGCGTATCGTGTTGGTTTTAGCGTGTCGTTTTGGATTTAGTGTGTCGTTTCAAGTGTTGATTTGGTTTTGATGCGATGCGTTACGTGTGATATGTGTAGGTACACCGCGACGATCCGAGGCGATGCGGAAGATGACGGTGACATCGACACCGACACGCAGGATACAGGTGAGTAGATTATATCTACAGGGGGAAGTCGGGTGGATGGCGTATAGCACCCCCGCAGTCCGTAATTAGTATTATGTAGTATATTTATGTGTGTGATAGCTTTAGTGTGTCTTGGTTAGTTAGGGGTAGAAATAACCAGCATAGCTCCTAGTTGCGAACCATAGGATAGATTTGCACCCACACGTGTACACTTGTGTGTTTCTTATACTTGCACTGTGTTTGATGATATGGGATGACCTTGGAGATGAGTCGATGGTGTGGGCTTGTGCCGTGAGATCGGTGATTTGATACGATTCATATGTGGGATATGACTTGTGTTTCTTGTGGGCTTGGAATATGTGTTTACCCCCGCATGCATACTTCATTGATGGTATCGATTGTACTAGACATAGAGTAGTACCCCAGACTTTTGATCTGATGATAGTGATACCTATTTTGTGATGAGACAGTGAGATGTTGAACCCTACCCAGCTATTGGGGATGCCGTACGATGATTTACCGTACGAGCCGATATTGATGATAGATCCGCACTCATAACTCGAGGATATCTTACGATATGACATTGAGGCGGGATCACCGACTATATATCTATATATATATATCGACTCAGATGTTAGGCGGTTTCTGTACCTATAGTTCAGCTTGTTAGTTCAGCCGTATAGTTAGCGTAGTTGTTAGAGTAGATGTGACTTCTTACCTATTTCAAAAAAAACTGATGAATCGTGGGTATTTTTAAAGACAGCTCAAGGGAATCTACGGATATTTCAAAAACGACGTATCTTTTCATAAAAACACCGTAGCCCCTATTTTCAAAACCCCATGATTCGTGTTATTTCAAAAGGCACCAATTGTAGGACTTATGTTAGATTAATGCAGATTAGTTTTAGTTACGTCCAGTTTCGGCTCCCACTCCCCTTTTGTGGTTCGCTTTGCATCGCATTCTTATTCTATGTTTCTTACTCCAGTATTAATATCATGCTGATAGGACAGCAGCACCATTACCGATGATGCGTATGTACCACGTACACTTACTTGCCGGCTCACACACATCTTCATCGGTAATTGCCATGTCACGTACACCTTAGAAAATATATTATTGCTTGACATAGCCTTTTAGCTAGTAGTTTAGACATTGTAGTTATTACCTTCTACTTCCTGCATACTATTATTCATTGTTATGCCGCATTCATGGATTCTCATGCATATATTCACTATTTTGCATGCTATTGAAGTTTGGATTTGGATTTCTATGAGATTTTCTGGATTTGGAGGAAAACCGCAAAAACATAAATAAACATTTTCTCTCTCTTTTAAAATAAAAAGTGCGGTTTTCCCATGATGTATGAGTCGTCCACCATGAGTTTGCTGATGGATTTGGAAACCCGATTCGAGGAGACGGATGAACCGTTTCGGGTACATGGTGGACCCGGTACGGTACCCCGGGGCAAGAGGAATGTGGTGATGACGTTGAGCCTGGCAGGGGAGTACTACCTACCGGTGATTTTACCCGACGCGTCGGATATCCGGAGGATACCGTCGTGGTCTGAGATTTATGGTAGGGGCCGGTCTGGACTGACGGCGCCCTAGATATTGTGGCTGAGACCTTGAGATATCAGGATATTGGGATTTCGTTTGTGCCGATGCTAGGCACAGTTTTATGCTGATTTCATTGTGGTACCTTATTTTTAAAATACAGGGGAAATCTCACTAAAGTATGAAAACAGTTGTTTCAAGTGAATGTATTCTGTTTTCACGCATTCATATCTCATTCATATGCTATATTGTTATCTGAGGCACTGACACAGACACATGAGATTGCACTCGGGTTAGATATTTACCCTAGCCTTGCTATAGGCTGCATGTTTTATATTGAGGATTTTCTATACTGATCGTATTGACCTAGGATTATGTCTTGTATTCGGTTTCTGCTTGTAGATGTTTCTATTCACGAGTTGGCAACTCACCCCCGTTGTGCCACAGTTCTTGCAGGTTCTACCGTACAGATTTCATTGCGGCATTTCTGGCACACTGCCTTCTTGCGGGTGATTTGCTTTGGTAGGTGGATTCTTTCGTATCAAGAATCACCATTGTATGTACTTATTTCATTGTATCTAGAAATTGTCCATCAACCAAAACTTGTATATTCTTTCAGACCTAGATTTTAGCGTTGTATTATTTCGACCTTAGAGTCGCGCTTAGTAGTATTGCGGTTTCTTTTTGCCTTGAGTTTTCTTTGGATTTGATCCTCGCCACTTGGCGTTGTATATTATATCTTGTGTGGTTGTGACCGTCGTTTGACGAAGAGCTAGCTCCCGCTTGGGGATGCCTTTATCATTGCATATATATTGTTATTCTTGTTTTACCCCATTCGGGGTCAGTTTTACAAAAGAAACTCTGCCGAAATTTTTAGAAAAGACTGTACTGTTTTTAAAATGCACATTCGGCTTAGTTATTTAAAAACCTTGATTTCAAACATTCTTTCTCACTTCTTTAAACCAGTTTTCTTTACTTATTCTTAAAAATGGTTTTAGATTTCTGGGCTTTTGGCTTACTTGGATCAGATGGAGTCCTATAGGCTTCATATGTTTCAAGGGCCAGTCACGTGCTCTTTCGGGTCGTGACAAGTGCAGTGCATAGATAGCATGGCATGACTTCATAGTGGACGACGATAAAGACAAGCGGAACATGAGGTTCGTGCGAGACGCTGACGAGCTGTCATTACCTTCCGTCGAGAATAGAGACCTGATATGCTTACAGAGGCGTTGGGATACGGCCAGTTTCCGAGGAAATGTGTGCGGAACACGCAGATGTCCAGAAAACGAGAAAGGATTATGTAAGAGTACCAGCCTCCGTACAGATCGGCATAGACAAGATCGGAAGAGACCTTGAGCGGGATTCCTCTCAGGACACTGCTGCAATAAGATTTGCTTCAGGAATAGATGTTTGATGTGCATTCAGAGAGCTAGAGGCAGACGCCAGTGAGATGCTGCTTTACGAGTGGTCGTTGACCGAGAGATGACCAGAGAAGTGCCGGAACGGAATCATTCCCGTTAGCACACCTGACTGGGCCGATGAGCCGATGGATGGAGAGATTGGTAAATCCACAGAGAAGATAAGGACCCAGAGACAGAGAACGCCAGACCGTGAGCAAGAGGCAAGTAGATATCTTGCGCTGCTAGCATTGGATGCACCGACACCTTTTCGATTTTGAAGGAGGAACTACCGACGACGGTATTTATGATTTGTGATTTTGTGATTCGATTGTCATGTATCCGTCATCTTGGATTTCGGTATTTTGGACATTCGGTTTGCATGATTTAGTCTTGATGACTGCGTTTCATGACTTTTGTTTTCATGCACCTTGGTTGCACCTATTGAGTATTTACGATTTTGCACAGTTGTTGCACTTGATATCGTTTCATGCCTTGGTTTCACATGTTTGTGATTTTATGGATTTTATACATTTGAGTTGATTTTGTGTGTATGCACGCACATGATTTGGTTTTGAACTCTGTATAGTGTACAAATGCTTGTAGTGCAGTGACATGTATTTTGTGCACTTGGATGCACAGGACTTCGATTTCGATGGTGATGCTCGATATTTGTCTTGTGCACTTTATGCACCTGATTTTGCTGTCAGGCACACAAGTTGCCTATAACCGATGTTGTGTGCATACCCGTTGCACCTTGATGTCGTTTTGTGCATCTGCTTGGCACAAGCATGTGTTTTGATTTCCGTGCGCTTCAGACGCACGTAGTTTTCATGTGCACTTTTTGGGATTAATTTCTTTATGGAGAAGTACATTTTTATAATATTGCGATTTGTTTTCGCACTGAGCAGGACTAGTCAGAGGACAGTGACTGGATATATTTTGCATGCATAGATAGATTTCAAAGGGATTTCCAAAAGCGAGCTATAGTCTCATCATTTACATACGGGTCCGATATGACACGAAACATTTTAAACAGGGAACCCTTCTAAATGGTTTTCAAACGGCGGATCGTGCATACTAAACAAAAGATATATATGTATATGGCTATTTTCTTATAAAGACGTCGGCCACTGTACAGTGTTATGCGCATTGCACATCGATTTTAATGAATTTTTTTGGCATGCATTTCCTTCAATATATTTACATATATAGTTCCGATTTATGGCATATCGGTTTTGCTTTGGATTTAGCCTTCGTGTTTTCGCCTTGACTCCGATGATTGCTGGATGCTTGACGGAGTTTTGATTTTGAGTTATCTGCTCATTGCTCATGCGCTTGTATTGCGCTACGATGTGTTTTATGGATTGATGATTTCGGAGCCCCGTGGACTTGGAGATTTTATTGAAATGTTTTAGAATTTGGGGGTTTAAATTGAAATCCAGGGACCGAATTTCTTTAAAGGGGAAGACTGTAACATTTCAGAAAAATATAATATAATTTTTGGAAATTCTAAAATATGTTATTTAGTGGTAATTGTGTTTAATGTAGGGTTTTTGGTAAAAAGTTTACCAAAACGGCTTTTAAATATTTTATCTGGTTTTATGAATATTTTATTGGAATTTTATCTGGACTGCACACACTTGTGCATGTTAACTTGGGTGAAGTGTAGGGTTACCATGCTTAGATGACCATGGTGGCTTGAACCAATTGGTTGGGTTAGTGGGGTTATTTAAGGGTTCTTAGCTTGTTAAAGGTGATTAGGGTTAGAGTTAGAGTTGACCTTGTGTAGGAGTGAGAGAGAGAGAGGTGGCTAGGGTGTGCCATGATCCATCCCACTCCATAGTCCCTTGTGCTCTTTCACTCCCTCTCACACATCAGCCCCAACATTCCAACTTCAGCCAACATCAGCAGCTGAAACAATACATCAGCCAACCCTACACCAGCCCCTAACACCATAGCCCAACACCTACACACTCATATCAACACTTCAGCCCCCATATCAACACTTCAGCCCCAATTGTTATCACATCAGCTGATACTCCACATCAGCCCCTATTTCCTCACATCAGCAGCTACATCAGCCACCTTCAGCAGGAACAAAAGCATCAGCACTGCTGTGAAAAGCAGTTACAGCAGCAACAACTCCATTCAAAACCACACCACACCCCCATCATACTTCAACTTCACCCCACACAACATCAACCCCCAACACCTCTGCTGCTGCACACAGCCACAACCACTACAGCAACAACAACAAAGGAAAGAAAAGATTGCAAGCAGCAGCAGCAGCCTGAGCAGCTTCAGCATCAGCTGCAACAATAACTACAGGAGCTGTAGAAGCAGCTCAGCAACAGCAGCAGACCCTTCTCCTCCTTCTCCTTCTCCTCTTCTCCCTCATCTTGGATCTCTTGAGGTATAATCTCACAACCCAATTCCTATCTTGCCAAGTTCTGGTTATATAGCTGAAATTAAGTGTTTATATCGTAATTAGTGCTAGTTTAGGCAAATTTGAGTGAGACTTGACCAAGTGTTGGTTTTGATTGTTAGGGTAATCTTATTAGGTGTGTTTGAGACCAGTTTAACCAAGATTAACCCAGTTTCCCAGTTGGTTACCTGAAAGTTTCAACTTGGCGTAACTTATCGATATTGTCGACTTTGTGGCTTTTGTGGAAAACTGCTATCAACCCGGACCTCCTAAAATAAAATTGACTTGGCAGTAAGCTGTGCACCCACCCTGGAACCACCCCACAAAACCCTAGCCCCCACATCTTAATCCCGGCCGGAAATATATTCCATATGGCCGCAATTTACGGTGAGAGCTGTAGGAAACCCCCTCGTTTTGCGTGCACGGCTCTTTTACCTGTAAACTTGACCCTGGGTATGTCTAGTTTTGTCTGGTTCCAACCAGGATAGAAGATGGGTTGATTTTCTTGACTTGGCGCATGATTTACGACTTGTTTTCGTGTGGATTTTGGTATTCGATGATTCGTTTCTGTCGGGTGGCGTTTGAACGCCAACGGCAGAGGGTTATTGGCTGTGTTTGCACGCGAGGCCACATGTGTTTACCTATAGGCGTAGCATGCACCATTTTGGCATCTGCCATGGTTTTTATGTGTTTTAGCGTGTGATATCCTTGTAGGTACCCCACGTGGCGTCGAAGCATTGGAGATGCAAATGGAGACATCGGCACCGGCACACATAAGAAAGGTGAGTAGATTTATATCTACGGGGAGAAGTCGGATAGATGGCGTATAGCACCCCCGCAGTCCGATGTCTAGTATACCATATATACTGTACTTATATATGAAAGCTTATGTGTGACTTGGTTGTTTAAGATGTGTTAGGTGTACCATGCATAGACTAGGGTTAGAAGTAACTAGTGAGATTACTAGTCGCGAACCCTAGAATAGGTTTACACCCACACGCACACACGTGCATTTTTGCTATGTTCATACTGTGATGACGAGGATATTGGAGGACATTGGATGTGAGTCGATGAGTTTGGGCATAGTGCCATGATATCGGTGAGGTGATGTGATTCGTATTTGGGATACGAAATATGATTTTTAGCGGGCCTTTGGGCGTGTCTTTCGCACACGCATTCATACTTTTGTAGATGGTATCGATTCGTACTAGATTTAGATCGGTACTCCAGATTTAGTGACATGATGATAAGGATATCAGATAATTGATGTGATAATTGTGATATTGACCCGTACCCAGCTATTGGGATGCCGTACGACGATCTACCGTACGAGCTTTATATTGATGATTGATCCGCACCCATGACCTGAGGGTGTCAGATGATATACGATATCGTATGAGATACTATTGAGGCGGGATCACCGACTACTATCTTTATATTTATATGTATATCTACTCAGATTTAGGTGGTTTCCATACCCCTCCCGATTGACTTGATAGTTAGATCAGTAGTTAGTATAGTAGATTTTAGACTAGACCCGAGTCATACCTATTTCAAAACTAACGAATCGGGAGTATTTTAAAGATAGGCAAAAAGAGATTCTACGGATAATTTCAAAAAGGCGCATCTTTTCTTAAAGACACCGTAGCCCTTATCTTACTAAAAACCCCGATTCGTCTTATTTCAAAAAGGCAAATTCCATGACACTTACATATTGATGTAGATTCTTCACTATTGCGTTGATTATTTGATTCCGCATGTTCATATTATTCGCATCGCATTACTTGTGTTTATTGAGATATTACCATCATGATGTTAGGACACCAGCACCATTATCGATGATGCGTATTTTCCACGTGCACTATTTGTCGGCTCACACACTTCATCATCGATAATTGCCATGCCACTACACTGTAGTACTGTTGCATTCATGATGTGATTCTTGCATGGCATATTGTACACTTATACCTGTACACATACATGGATGATTCTGGCTTGATTAGAGATTTGGGAACCGCAATAGATTCTTTAAAACTGATTCATTTAAAAAGAGCGGTTTCCCTCGACATGCGCACAATACTATTCCATGTTGCATGACTTACTGATATGCTTACCTTCCTTTACATGTCGCATGCATCATGTTTGATTATACGCATTGAGATATGTTGTTTCCATGATATTTCTGGATTTGGGGACCGTGGATATTTCAAAAGAAAATATGTAATTGTTTAAAAAATCCGGTCACCCTTGATATGATATTTCAGTGCGTCCACCATGAGTTTTCTCGGTTCCAGAGAGCTTGTGTGGGTATACCCGATTCGAGGAGCGGTAGACACCGATTGCGGGTACATGGTTGACCCGGTGAGGTACCCCGGGGCAAGAAGACTCGTATATGCTAGATGGTGAGCCCGACAGGGGAGTACTACCTATCGGTGATAGTATTTGGGACCCGTCGGTTATCCGGGGGATGCCGACTGGAGTCATGAGATGGATATGAGGGCCGACCAGGGTGTATGGCGCCTGAGATACATGAGGATTTACGTGTCGATGCTAGGCACAGGTGTTCATGATGTTTTCGAGTGTCGATGCTAGGCACTCAGGTTCCATGATTTGATTATATCCTCATATTTCCATGCATATGCTTTACGATATTTACATGCATGATGCTTGTTGTCATTGGGTGACACGTGGACGGGATCCACCGATTTACATATATTGATTACCCAGTTGGAGGATATCCACATACTACTAGATTCATATTATAGCTGGCATTGATTCATATTGATTACATCGATCATACCTCATTTGTATATATAACAGTCGATGAGGACGCTTTATATATACCCTTACACCAATATTAGTGGAATGAGACGCTAATATATGTGTATTGATATCAATTTAGATACTTCATCATATTACTTCATGCAGACATACCTCATATTTATGATATGTTATTACCTGAAGCACTGGCATGAGTACTTGGCACTACATACATGTATAGATGTTACATTGCCACCTTAGCATGCTTCAGACTTATTCATTTGAGATTTATATATGTTGAACGTATGACCTAGGATTGCGTCATACATGCGTTTTTCTATTCGTAGATGTTCTTCTATTCACGAGTTGGCAACTCACCCCCGTTGTGCCCCAGTTCTTGCAGATTTGTCGTACAGGTTTCATTACGGATTGCGGCACTGCTTCTTTCGGGTGACTTGCTAGTAGGTGGGCTATTTGTATCGTACACATCATTATACATTGTATATTATATTTCAGTTGTATCTAGAAGTTCCATCAACCAAACATGTACTTATTAGAGATAGAGACCGGCGGTGTTTATTCTTTCGACCTTAGAGTCGCACGTTATATTTCTCTGGGTTTCATGCTGTTGAGTTCCCTTGTCTGTTGTGATCCTCGCCTGTAGGCGTTGTATATTATGTTGCAAGCTGGTTGATTTTCATATGTTTTTTCCTTCTCCCCACTACTTTTCTTGGTTTGGATTTCTGGGCTCGGCTTACTTAGAGCACGTACGCCTTGAGACGTTCGTAGCCTAAGTGTCGGTCATGTTCCGTACTTTCCGGTCGTAACACTACCCGTCATTGTCCAGATTAATCTAAACCCACCCATACTCGCCCTTGACGAAGGCCAACAAAGCTGTACGACTGTCCTAGATTAATGCAAATCCATGCAACAAAAAAGTAACACATAGCTTCCATACACTATGCCTTGACGAAGGCCAACAAACAGAGAATGAATACTAAGCGCTACCCGTCTGAAATGACGGAGGGCTACGGCTGTTTTTTGAAGAAATCCTTTAACGTAATGAACTCGATATCGCTGAAGGAATCCAAGTGGTTTTACAAAAGTATAGTGGCGAAAACTTTTGCTAAAGAGGTCACTCCCGATGAAGGGATCTCGGCTCTTTCCTCGTCGAATAAGGTGCAGAATATTCCAAACTGAATACCACGATGCAAAGAAAAAAATAATCGACTATAGTGAAGTTATTACCCAGACGCAAACTTCTGCCTAAGGGGTCACTCCCGATGATGGGATCTCGGCCCTTGCCTCATAGAATGATGTGCTGGATATTCATAACCGAGTACTACTGTGCAAAACAAAAGAGATAGTCTGTAATGTCTGTTATTAAAAAACTTAGTTCCAACAACATCATATATAGGTTTGTTTTCCTTGCATTGATCAGAATCAACGCAATCCCATCAATTAATCACACCAGAAAAGAACGAAAATATAATATACGTATATGTAATCCGCATTAGCCACTGGGCCCCGTCACCACCCGTTGGGTTACTTAACTGACGACAGAGCGGGGGCTGGACTAGCGCGTGTGTAAAACATATACAACATCTACTAGTATATATATATATATAACAATCGTCCCAGGCATGATATATGCAACATCACAGAATAGCGATAAGCATCACAAAACAAACGGATAATCTGCGAGCCCCGGGTTTCTTTTGAGCCGCAAGTGAAACCCAACATTCCCCTCGTCGTTTGGATAGCCTGTGCAATGAAAAATTAGACCCCTACGAGCACGGCAAGTTACCCGCCAATTCCAGAAGCGAGGCAACCCCAATCAACAACATGAATGGGCCACCCAGCACTTCACGGAATTTGGTAACTTGAGCACTCCTCCGTGGGTCAACCTATACCCCCTACGAGTACGGCGAATAGCCCGCCAATTCTAGAGTGAGGCCCCCTCTGTCTTAACGCCATGAGATGCAGGCCCGTTGTACTGTAGAACCCGGCTAACCGTGCACTCCACCGCGGGGTAATCCTAGTACAGAAAGGAAAAGAATATGTACAACGGTGACATCGACCTCAGCCCGGTCGTGCCCCAAATATATAATATACAAATTGGCAGTGACGGCTGTCCACATGTAGGATGCTCGCCCTGCAATATCAAATGTGCAAATAAATCCAAACTGTACTACCATTGCACCCAAGCTATCCACCACGATGATCCCGCCACAATCACAGCACAACACAGAACATCAACGTGAATGTCACGTTCGCAAATCCGTCTTAAAGAGCATATAGAAGTTAGACGAGTTGTACCGCTCTAATGACATTCATGGTCACAGATAGTAATGTCTGTACTGAAAACTACAACATTATAATTCCGCACGCAATTAGCAAACTAAACCAATTTCCAAAACCATGAAAAAACAGTGAGCTAAAGTTCCAAAAACTAACCGTTTAAAGCCAATTCGGAAGTCCGAATCAAAATGAAAAGCGCCCGAACCTTTGCGGGGAGTTAGAGAATGAAATTAACTTCGATTTGGGGGGCCTAAAGGGGGTACCCTACCCCCGAGTCCACCACGAGGTGGCCAAGGGTAGAGGTAGAACCGAAACTGCCCAAGGTGGGGCAGTTTCGGGCCCCCATTGCCAAGACCACCTCGTGGTGGTCTTGGGGAGTGGGCCCAGCAATTCGTTCACCCCGGGGATTCCCCGCAGCGCCCATGCACCACCCCGCGGTTTCTCAGTTCAAACCGTAAGCCCACATGGTGTGCAAACATCTCAAATCTTCAGTTTTTGGAATTGTTTTTGTCGGCAGTTTTTTCACGACAAAAAAGGCGGATTTCTAATGTCGCAATGAGTGAACTATGGCTTATGGAGTGGCTTTGATACCATGTTGGGTTATGCAAGCACCCCGTCCATCAAACCGTGGACATTGCGGAACAAAAATTTTCAAAAACCGGCGCTAGAACAACCCAAACACCCGGATCGACCCATAAGCCCTAGAAAACAAAACATGCCAAGGAGTTAGAAAGGTTATACCGAAAGATCCATTTACTTAGGTCTTGAACCATATTTCCAAGCTCCTAGATGCCTCCTTGATCAAGCTTGATCTTCAGTCTCCCTCCATCGAAGATGATCCACCCGAGAGTCTATGAATCGAGCTCCAACCTCATATCCGAGGTAACTAGGGTATCGAGATTGCTACTCTAGATACCGTAGAAGAAGTAGAGAGTGATGAAGGATTAATTTGTGTCAAGACACCCAAGGTTTCTCAACACATGAGAGGGTTTGGGTGGAGGAAGAAGAAGATGCCATGAGGATGAGAGTGAGAGCAACTCAAGAAAGAGAAAGAGAATGGCTTCGTTATCTTTGTGTGTTGTGAGTGTACTCAATAAATAATGGAGCCATCCAATAAATATCCATGTCTCCAAAATATCTTGAGTCAACAAAAAATATCTCAAGTAAACAAATAATCTCACAACAAACAAAAACCCTAAGCATGCTAGAATAGTAACCATGGGTCACTAATTAGCCATGCCACAAAAATGCAATAATCACCTCATCCTCCACCTCAATAACCTTTTAATCCAAAAAGGTCTAAACCATTATGAGGTGTAATCTTCTAAAAGTAATCTTGTAAGAAATTACAAGAATACCCCTCAACCGTATATACATACCCGCATCCGTATTCCGAAGAATACGATTACAAAGAGACGAAAATAATCCAACAATATAATACTAGGATACGGATTAAACCAAAGCCCACCAGTATTATCCGTCCGAACATCATCCGTGCACAAGTACTCGTATGTGATCGATGTTAGTGTGAAATGCCTTAGAGGTCATTATTGTATAATAATAGTTTGTATATTACATTTTGGAAGCTTGGGATATATACACAGTATTATGACAGTCTTGCTCGATATAGTAGTATGCTACTTGGTTTGTGTCTATCTTAATATGTGTATGTGTTTTTTTTAACATATCGCTGAAACATATTGATAAAGCCCTTAGGATCTTTGCTTGACTACCAGCGTTGTGATGGCAGTCACACTAGTGGGGGCTGGGTAGTCTACAAGCACATCCTTATACAGGTCCCTGGTCGTAGCATTATCGAGACAGGGCATCGATACTCCAGAGTAGACCGGTGTGTACGCTTCTCATCCCAGGAGGGGAGATGGTCTGTTCCACAGCCATCAGTACATCGTACTGGACATAGTATACATGTGCTTGTTAGGTTACGAGTATACTGGACAAGACTCGCTGGGAAATGTTGGTTGGTTCTATACCTATCGTCAGTTATCAGTTCCCATGTGACATGAGTACAGCTTAGTCCGTTGACTTGAGACTGCTGCTGCGCCTCGAGTGTGTTCCCACTGTTCTTAGATTACTACCCTACCACGGCTCTATTGAGTCTTGCAAACAGGAAGTAGTTGGGTGCAGTCCCGAAGCACTTGGAGGCAGTGGCGGTTAGATCGGATTCATCTCTCCCGTTATTGGAGGATGATATCGCACTGTGTTCGGAACGCCATTACCCAAAGTCCCTGTCCAGGGCAAGTGAGATTTACTTGTAGGTACTCCAGTAGTTTCTTAGGGTGTTTTTAGACCGTACTCCGACACGACTTATACCACTATTAGGGGACTTACGTTTACCGCCCCCCGTAGGCCTGATATGCGATACTCTTAGATGAACAGACCGGACTATACGGAGATTGTCACATAAAAGCTCTGTAGGAGTTCGGATGGGTTCACCACATCGGTCTTCTTATCGTCGTCTACCTTGTGACCGTTACGTACAGCTAGTGTCGCTTGCGGCCTGTGGTTAAACCCACTGCCAGCGTAGTGTCGAGTCTTTAGAGTCCCACACAGAGGGTTGTTCACCTTTCGGCAAAACGAGATAGAGGTCGTATGGTTTTACGATAGGGTTCGTTCACATATGCATACTTGTGCGTGTTTGGTGTTCGGGAAGTTGATACTAGTGGGCTTTGGTTTAAGCCAGATCCTAGTATTTGGTTTTGGGTGGTTCGGTCTCATTGTATTCGTGTTCCTCGGAACACGGATGCGAGTGTGTATACACAGTTGACAGAGGCAGAAGAACCTCATTAGGGTTTTGATCATTGACTTGATTAAAACCATAATGAGATGGAGGAAATTGATTAATGAGTTTTAATTAGAGATAATTGTATCAAGGTAATTTGTTTGACCATTTGACTTTGTTGACCCTTGTAGACTTAAATATTTTTGTGAGCATGTTTAGCATTAATTGTGACATGATAATGGTCAAATCAACATCAACCATGACAATTTATCCTAATTTAAATTATCATTATTGTTTTTCATCAAATGAGAGAAATCTCCTCATTTTATTATGTTACATTCTCTCTCTTGCTAGCTCTCTCTTCTTCCTCTCACAAGACTCTCTTGTTTCATGAGTTGAAAATCAAGAGCTTTGTGAGATCTAACCACTAAAACAACTCTCTACTCACTCTAGGGTTCTTAGTCTAGCACACCAAGCACCTTAGTGACTTCAAGATAGAGGTTGGAGCTCAAGATAGAGGCCTTCGGGTTGATCTTTCTTTGGCAAAGAGAAGATGGTGAGGATGAGCCATCTACACCACTCCAAGGAGCTCACAACAAGGCGAAGCAACACAAGAAGAGAAGGAGTTCAAGATTTTGGTATAATCTCTTAACCTAGTAGTTAAAGCTCCTTATTTATTTGTTAGTTTTTGTTTAGCAAAGATCCTTCATGGTTAGTCTATGTTTCCTTTGTGATAAAAATTCGATTTTTACCTATTCCGCCTCCTCGAGACTACCGGGGTGGGTAACATAGACTTACATTGGTATCAGAGCCAAGCTAAACAACAACTAACATGTTCGCAAAGTCTTTAGAACTTCGATCCCGGAAAAATCGCAAAATACATTAAAAATTTGTGTTTTCTGCCGATTTTTAAAACAGGTCTAAAAATATTTCCAGAGACCTGAAAAATACGTGCAGGCTTTTTTAGGGACACCCAAGAAAAATGATCTCGTGACTCGGTCAGACTGCCGTGGAAGCGCGGCGAAACAATGCGTTTCGCCGCGGATCCGCGGCCGAGTCAACTCGAAGTCAACTCGTTTTTACAGCAGATTGTCCAGCTTGATGTTTTGTGATTTTTCAGATATTTGTTTCTGCCCAGATTCCTTTGAGTACAGTGTTGTATTTGGGGTAGTTTCAAATTTGAATATCGATCGAAATTCTTTAAACTTTAGCTAATCGGGTTATATCTGTGATGTGATATATGTATTGAACG
This sequence comes from Agapanthus africanus, assembly GCA_030015575.1. Classification (NCBI taxonomy): domain Eukaryota; kingdom Viridiplantae; phylum Streptophyta; class Magnoliopsida; order Asparagales; family Amaryllidaceae; genus Agapanthus; species Agapanthus africanus. Next base: position 288,490,875 of record JASDDO010000012.1, on the reverse strand, counting down.
TCTACTAATCGCTATACGTCGATTAGGGGGGTTGTACATATCTGTGATCTGTGTTATTGGTTTGTGTATATGAACTTGTTGGATTGTCGTGGATGAATAGCCGGGGATGTGAGATGAGTGTTTTTGATTTTTCATTTGATGTAAATTGTTGTAATATTATATTTGGGTCGCACATCCGGGTTGAGGATGTAGCCGTCATTGTATATTATTTCTTTTACTGTTTTCTGCTCCTAGGATAGACCCATGGTGGGGTGCACAAACTACCGGGTATTTTGAAGTGCCGAGTGGCCTACTCACTTTGTTGAGGGAGGTTGCTTCACTTTGGGTATTTGGCGGGTAGTTTGCCGCACCCGTAGGGGTCTACGGTGGGGTTTTGGCTATTCATCACGATCGTGTAATCCGTCTTTCGTTGCAGGCTTGGAAGGCCACGAACCAGGACCCGAAGCAGGTTGTGGCTTCGGCTTCAGGTGTGTATGTAATTGAAAACTTTCTCTCAATCAACTCTACTTCCTGGGTATTGGATACCGGATCAGGATCTCTCTATAATTCTTTGCAGGGTTTGAAAAGCCGTAGTGTTTTGAAGGCGCATAATATGACCCTCAGAGTTGCGAACGGAGCAAGCATGGATGCTGTGTCTGTAGGGGATTATCACTTAGTATTGACTACTGGACATGTTTTGGTTTTACGCAACAGTTATTTTGTACCCAGATCGACTTGTAATATCATATCTGTATCTTTAATGTCTAAAGAAGGTTATGATTTTGCAATTATAAGCAATGTTTTAAATATTCAACTTAATCATGTTTTGATTGGGTCGGGTACATTAAACAACGGTATATACGTATTAAACCATGCGCAGATTTTCAATATCCAGAATACACACAAAAGAAAGTCTTCAGAATTAAATCATGCTTTCTTATGGCATTGTAGACTGGGTCACATCAATGAGGCAAGGTTAACTAAGTTACATAAAGAAGGATATTTGGATCCATTCGAATATCAATCTTATGCAACTTGTCAATCATCTCTCAAAGGAAAGATGATAAAGACTCCGTTTACTGGACACGGAGTAAGAGCAAGCGAGCCATTGGGACTCATACACAGCAATGTGTGTGGTCCAATGTCTACACATGCAAGAAGTGGTTTCTCCTATTTCATTACTTTTACGGATGATTTCTCCAGGTATGGACATGTCTTCTTGATGAAGAATAAATCCGAGGCCTTTGGAAAATTCCAGGAGTATAAGAATGAAGTGGAAAAACAGAACGGCAAAAGTATCAAGACACTGAGATATGATCGAGGTGGTGAATACTTAAGTGCCGAGTTCCTGGATTACCTAAAAGTGAATGGAATTCTCTCTCAGCTTACTCCTCCATACACACTACATCACAACGGTGTATCGGAAAGACGGAACCGAACCCTATTGGATATGGTACATTCCATGATGAGTAATGCTGAGTTACCGCAATCTTTCTGGGGTTATGCACTAGAATCAGCTGCATATCTTTTGAAAAAATTTCCTACCAAGACTGTGCCTACCACTCCATATCAGATGTGGAGTGGGAAGAAATCCTATCTTCAGTATCTGAAGATATGAGGATGTCCAGCTTTTGTTAAAAAGCAGCATGTTGAAAAACTCGAAGCACGCTCAGTACTGTGTAAGTTTGTAGGATCCCCAAAGAACTCCAGGGGGTATCTTTTCTATCACGCAGAGGAACAAAATGTTTTTGTTTCTCGTCATGCCCACTGTCTGAAACACCAGTTCTTAGAAAAAGAAACAAGTGGGAGCGCAATAGAACTGGAAGAAATTCCAGAACCACAAGCTATTACTGAAAGCTTGGTGGAACCAGAAGTTTCAAAAGAATGGGACATTCTCGCACCTCTCCGCAGGAGTAGTAGGCTTTCTCATCCACCTGAGAGATACTACGGTTTTCTCATAGATGGGGATAGAGAGAATTGCATCATTGATAATGATGAGCTGACTAGCTTCCAGCAGGCCATTCAGAGCACTGACTTGGTAAGATGGCTAGATGCAATGCGGACCGAAATGGAGTCCATGTACACCAACAAAGTATGGACTTTGGACATTGCTCCAGAAGGGGTAAAACCCGTAGGCTGCAAATGGATCTTCAAAAGGAAGATTGGTGTAGATGGACAGGTTGAAACCTATAAGGTTAGACTTGTTGCAAAGGGTTCTCGTCAAAGACCTGGTTTGGACTATGACGAAACCTTTTATCCAGTGGCTATGCTTAAATCCATTCGGATCCTTCTTGCCATTGCTGCCTTACACGATTATGAGATTTGGCAGATGGGCGTAAAAACCGCTTTTTAAATGGAAATTTAGAGGAGTGTGTCTATATGGACCAGCCAGAGGGTTTCATTCAGAGTGGGAGCAGCGGGAAAGTGTGCAAGTTGCTTAAGTCCATTTATGGACTGAAGCAGGCATCGCGGAGTTTGAACATCTGTTTTGATGAGTCGGTCAAAGAATTTGACTTTATCAAAAATCCAGATGAACCGTGCATTTATAGTAAGATTGTAGCACGAACTGTTGTATTCCTCGTCTTGTACGTAGATGATATTCTCTTGATAGGAAATGACATTCCTATGCTACAATCTGTCAAAGGGTTCTTGTCATACAGGTTCTCCATAAAAGGCCTGGGTGATGTGTCACACCCCGCTTCCCAGAGTGCGCTAAGATAGGCACGTGACAAAGCCTACCATGCTACCTGTGGCTAGAAAACATCCCTCCACAGTCACATTACGGCTGTCTAGAGATATCAAGAACAGTAGAAATAAAATAAACTATCTAGTACATGTCCATGAGCCAGAATAAACGAGTCAAGAAATAATATGCGGAAGCAATAAATCCAAATAACAATAACAATCTAGAAGGTACGGAAATAACTAAACTAACTTGATACTAACAGGATCCTCACTGCTCGGCCTGACGGCGGAAATACTCCTGATCAGCCTGCGACAAAGGTAGAGGATCTGGGCCATGCAAAACCCAGACGTCAGTGCGTCATAATATCAATAATTCAAAGCAAGCAGGATGTGATGAAATATGCAGGCATGAAGTATGAACAGTAACAAGTTATCAGTAGCAAGTAAACCGTAACATGAATATAGATCAGTGAACAGTATATTAACAGGTGAAGTGCAGTGAGAAATCTAAACTGTGCTATAGGGTTATCTATTTTAAAGTTATTCGAAATCAATTAATATAATCCACATCGTAACCTATCGGTCTATGCCCCGTTCAACCCCACGGGACCATGGTAACAAGATATGATAGACGGTGAGTCTATGTCCCGTTCAATCCCACGGGACCACGGTAACATGATGTAATAGCCCTTTGAGTAACGTTCGGCTACATTCTTGATTTCCCCATACCCCCAAGTTATGTGTGTAAGTCAGGTATTGAATAATCTCGAGCTAATGCCAACACAGGATCAAGCAGGAACAGGTTTGTCTATACAGACAACAAGATATGTCCATCGGGACAACATGTCAGGATTGTCGGCATTAGAAACATGATCAGGCAACATGTCAAGTAGTGATATATCAGGTCGTGTCAGGTAGTGAACATGTATCAAGTCAGGTCAAGTAGTAGTGTATCAGGTCATGTCAAGTAGTGCACAGGTATCAAGCGGGTGCTCATAATCGAACTGTAGAAAGTATTGAATCAGGGTGAAAATACGGATGTACAATAAAAGCATGGTTGCACAAATATCGATCGGGGTCACATCATGACTAAGTAGGATGCACAATTATCAAGCATGGTGCACTAATACAACAATAACATGAAATAATATTGTCTAGGCGTGCAACTAGATATGTAATAAACCGTACGGATACAGACGGATACTATAAAACTGTAAATCGGTAAAATTTGCTGAATATTAAAACACAAGCACTATTATTTATTAAATAGATATTTATATAATAATATTAACATGGATACCATATTCAAACCGATTAATAATTATAAAAGTGGTATTGATTAACCATGCACAAGAAAGTTCCGTTCAGAAATTCAGCGTCACCCTGATTTGTAAAATAACTTAAAAATAACAAACGTTCTCCAAAAGGGACGTGTCTTATACCAAAACAAAGATAATTAAATACGGTTTTCATTTTTATAAGTTTAAGTATCTCAGGTTGTTTCTACAAAAATTTATGAACATTCAAAGTTGAAAGTTTGCTGCTTGAATTTCCCTGGACAGCAGTTAGGGATATTTTCATTTGCATTTTACGTTATTTCAAAATTTTATTTTGCAAGTAAATATTTCATAGAGTTATAGTATTTTGAGTTAGCTTCGTAACGAACAAAAGAATGTATACTAATAATTTTTCAATGATTTATAATGAATTTTATAAGGTAAGGTGTATAGTAAATTTCAGATTTGTCGTATCCGCTTTGCAACGACGTTTCATGTGTAAACTATAATATTTTCAAACTATATTTTGTATAACATTATAAAATGCAGATTATAAACTAATTAAATATAATAATAAGAAATATTACGACGATATATATTCTAAATGATATGGATGTAAACGGGGATCCGAAAACAGTAAAACTTTAGTATGGATGTACAATGGGATGAACGGGTAACATTTTACTCATATGGATGCATAATACTATTCCTAGAATGTGGCAAGATAATTTAGCCTGCGAATACTTATGTAAATACTGATATGCATGCATACGGATGTTATATAACCGTAAAATGATAAACTGGTAAATGTGGGATGTACAATTAAATAATATGAAATGTTATTATTTAATTGGGTGCAGTATATTGTAGTCTAGCATGTATCAAGATAAATTTGCATGCACTAGATATGAAATAACTTGTACGCATGCATACGGATATCCGAAAACGGTGAAACATGCAAAATGATAGTGTGGGATGCATGATTTAAAATACAAGTGCTATATTTATTCAAATAGATGTAAATACAGTAACATAGCATGTAGCAAGATAAACTTGCCTCGATCGAATCACGCGACGGATACTCACGGCAAGTCCGACGTCGGTAAATCGTCGCAACGCACACGCAGCACGCGGGTCAGGTCCAGGAAAGGCAAGAGTGTGATCACACAGGCAAGGTACGTTCACCGGATCACTCGGATCGTCAGCGACGAGCTTGGCTCCAGCGGTGATCACCGGAATCAAGAAACAAGATCAAGAAAAAGAAAGAAGAAAGAAGAAGTAAGAAGTAAGAAGAAGAGGCTGTGTATTAAAGAAGAAAAGAAAAATAAATATATATAAATATATATATGCAGAGTAGAGAGAGAGAAAGGGGTGGTTAGTTTTTTAGGAAATTAGTTTAGATTTAAATTAAAAAAATATTTTATTAGTTAACTAAATTTTAATTTGTATCAATTTATAAAATTAATATTATATAAATAAAATTTGATATTCTGGTAAATACAAACATAGTCCAAAACATGCCTGGGTCGGGTCTAAAATTCAGTTATAAAATACGAAAAATATACATGTCGACCAAAATTAAAGTTGGATATGCGGGTAACGAAAAAAATGCATAACCCCAAGAACGGATGCACGCACGTGCACGTAGTCATCCAAACAAGTCCGTTTCACTGAACGGAACGAGAACAAGATGCGCGGATGCTACCACGGGGTTATGAGTATCATGCAGGCCATGCAATGTATTTTTAAAATATTTTATATGACTTTAAATGTTATATTAAAAATGCAGATACCAGATAAATGCTAGTATGCAGTATATGAAAAAAATGAAAGTGCTCGGATCCACATAACAAGCCGGGATAAATCATAAACATGAATCAAAACGGGTTTCCTGCAAGCGGGTCGGGTCGGATGCAAATACAGATGTCAAATACACTATTCGCACCCAAAACGCAGTAAATCAGGAAAATACCATAAATAATGAAATACTTGAAATAGAACTGGTATAAATGAACTAGGGTGTTACATTATAACCAACTACGAAAAAATTTCGTCCTCGAAATTCCCCAAAACAAGAAAAGATAAACAATCAAGAATCTACAAGAAGAGATCTGGAAACTTCTGTCGAATCTCGTTTTCTCGTTCCCAAGTCGAATCTCCGTGCGAGCGATTCCCCCAAGAAACAAGTTCGAGAGGGATAACCTTGTTCTTAAGGACCTTTTCTCTTCAATCAACAATCGACATCGATCGTTCCTCAAAGGTCAAATCCTTTCTTACAGTCAGCTCCGAATGATCCAGCACGTGTGTTTCATCTCGAACATACTTACGGAGTTGAGATACATGAAACACGTTATGAACATTCGCCAAAGATTGTGGTAAAGACAATCAATAAGCCACTTCTCCAACATGCTCCAAAATCTCGAAAGGCCCCACGAATCGAGGACTAAGCTTGCCTCGACTCCCAAAACGAATCACTCCTCTAGTCGGTGATATCTTTAAGAACACTAGATCACCAACAGCGAACTCTATAGATCTTCTCGATGTATCGGCCCAACTCTTCTGCCGATCTTGTGCTGCCTTCATATGATTCCGGATAGTAATAACTTTCTCTAATGTTTGCACGATCAAATCCGGTCCCAACAATCTTCGCTCTCCAACATCGTCCCAACAAACGGGTGAGCGACACTTCCGACCATACAATGCTTCGAATGGAGCCATCTGAATAGTCACCTGGAAGCTGTTATTATAAGAGAACTCCACTAAGTGTAGATGATCCTCCCAGGAACCCTTGAAGTCCAACATGCAAGCTCTCAACATATCTTCAAGAGTTTGGATCGTTCTCTCCGACTGGCCATCTGTCTGAGGATGATAAGTTGTGCTAAACTTCAATCGCGTCCCTAAACTTTCTTATAAACTCCTCCAAAAGTGTGATAAGAATCGGGTGTCACGGTCGGACACGATGCTCACAGGTACTCCATACAATCACACAATCTCCTGCATGTACCGTTCCGCCAACGCTTCCGTTGACTGACCAACTCAAAATGGTATGAAATGAGCTTCCTTGGTCAATCGATCAACAATCACCCAAACTGCATTTTTTCCCTTTGGACTCCGTGGTAAAGCTGTCATGAAATCCATGGTTATATGTTCCAACTTCCATTGAGGAATTGGAAGTGGTTACAATAAACCAGCAACCCTTCGATGTTCAGCCTTAACTTGCTGACACATCAAGCACTTCTCTACAAAGCGAGAAATCTCCCAACTTCGTGCCTCCTGGATGTACGGAATAAGCGGAACTGTGCGCCTCCTTCATAATTTCTTCACGAATGTCTCCTTTCGGCACACACAAACGGCTAGCATATCGCAACGAACCATTTTCATGAATCAATAAGTCCGTTCGAAGTCCAGCTTCCAGTTGTTCTCGAAACTTCTGTAATCTTGGGTCCTGTTACTGTGCTTCTTTAGTATTATCGATCAATGACGACTGTACTTGCAGCTGCATCAACTGTCCCGAAGAATGCGGTAGCACAATCTCCAACTCGAATCTCCGAAAGTCTTCGATAAGCTCCGTCTGTGCAGTCAACATCCGAATCGCTGGCAACCAACTAAGTGCATCCGGCACAACATTAACTTTCCCTGGATGGTACTTAAGATCAAGATCGTAGTCAGCCATCAGCTCCAACCATCTACACTGCCTCATATTAAGCTCTTTCTGTGTGAACACGTACTTCATGCTTTTGTGATCGGTGAGTACTTCGACTCTTTCGCCCAATAAGTAGTGTCTCTAAATCTTCAAAACAAAAATCACTGCTGCTAGCTCCAAATCATGAGTCGGGTAATTCTTCTCATGGGTCTTCAACTGTCTCGATGCGTAAGCTATAACTTTCGCATGCTGCATCATAACACATCCCAAACCTTTCCCAGATGCATCACTGTGAATTACCAATCCTCCGGAACCATCTGGTACAGTCAAAATAGGAGCGGTTATTAACCTTTGCTTCAACACCTCAAAAGCTGACGCACACCTATCCGTCCATACGAACGGTACTTCATTCCGTGTAAACTTAGTCAAAGGCTCAGCCAAACGAGAAAAATTTTCTATGAACCTTCTGTAATACCCGGCAAATCCAAGAAAACTTCTGATCTCTGCTACATTCTTTGGAATCGGCCAATCTTGAACTACAGTGATTCTATCTCTGAATACGACATGCCCCAAAAACTTCACTTCTTCAAGCTAAAACTCACACTTGCTCATCTTCGCATATAATCTTTCTTGCCTCAATGTCTACAGTGCGATCTTCAAGTGTTCTGCATGCTCATCTATGCTCCTCGAGTAGACCAGAATATCATCAATGACCACCATTATAAACTGGTCCAAGAACAGTGAAAAGATCCGGTTCATCAAGTCCATAAATATCGCTGGTGCATTCGTGACTCCGAATGACATCACTAAATACTCGTAATGTCCATATCGGGTTCGGAACGCAATCTTGCAAATATCCTCTGATTTAACTCGGACCTGATGATATCTGGATCGCAAATCCAGCTTCGAGAATACCCTCGCGCCACTAAGCTGCTCGAACAATTCGCCAATGCGAGGTATCGGGTACTTGTTCTTAATAGTCAACCGGTTTAATTCTCGATAATCGATGCACATCCTCCTTGTGCCATCTTTCTTCTTGACTAGAAGAACTAGAGCTCTCCAAGGTGAATTGCTGCTGCAAATCCAACCCTTCTCAAGTAATTCGGTAACCTGCTTCTTGACTTCTTCCAACTCCACTGGTGCCATTGTATAGTACGCCTTTGAGATTGGCGCTGCACCAGGAACAAGATCGATCGTGAACTCCACATCTCGTTCTGGCGGTAAACCTGAGATGTCCTCGAACACGTCCATGAACTCTCGAACCACAGCTGGTGCTTCCTCTTTATCAACTTCCATTGTCCAAAGAACCTGTTTGTCGGCCTAGCTCTAAACTCAACTGGCCCGACAGAACTGCTACTTCCAGCAAAACAATCTCCGGATGTCCGGGAATCTGGAAAATCACTTTCTTTACCCTACAATCAATGTGAGCGTGGAAAGTGCCGAGAAAGTCCATTCCCAAGACAACATCATAGCTGCCGGTATCAATCACCAAGAAATCTGCAAAACATGAATTGGTAAGTAATGAAACTAAGAGAACCAAGGAAATTTCACGACCATGAATCAAGGAAATGAATCAAGACCAGTACTCCAAGTTACTTAAATAGAGTACCGCATTGTAACCATGCTGAAGTTCATGGGTACAATCACATAACTCCGTACAAGTCGCCAAATCCTAGTATCAGAATCGAAGGAATAGGAAAGGAGAAACAATAGGACCAAAAGGTTTGAAGCCGAGATGCAAAGTTGTTTGCATATCGTCTAGACAAGGGTTAAGAGAAAGATAAGATTCAAGAATCACGATAACAATGTTGCAGGACATGTTCCTAATTACGGGTTTCCTGCTTCGTGTATTGGGTTCAATACCCAACTACAAAAGAATCAACCCGATAACCTAAATCCTATGGCTTTGATACCAAACAAACCCTGTCACGCCCCGTTTCCCAGAGTGTGCGAAGATAGGAACGTGACAGAGCCAACCATGCTACCTGTGGCTAGGAAACATCCCTCCACAGTCACATTAAGTTTGTCTAGAGATAACAAGAACAGTAAAAATAAAATAAACTATCTAGTACATGTCCATGAGCCAGAATAAACGAGTCAAGAAATAATATGCGGAAGCAATAAATCCAAATAACAATAAAAATCTGGAAGGTACGGATATAACTAAACTAACTGGATACTAACAGGATCCTCACTGCTCGGCCTGACGGCGGAAATACTCCTGATCAGCCAGCGACAAAGGTAGAGGATCTGGGCCATTCAAAACCCAGACGTCAGTGCGTCATAATATCAATAATTCTAAGAAAGCAGGATATGATGAAATATGCAGGCAAGAAGTATGAATAGTAACAATTCATCAGTAGCAAGTAAACCGTAACATGAATATAGATCAGTGAACAGGATATAAACAAGTGAAGTGAAGTGAGTAATCTAAACTGTGCTATAGGGTTATCCACTCTAAATTTATTCGAAATCAATTAATGTAATACTCATCGTAACCCATCGATCCATGCCCCGTTCAACCCCACGGGACCACGGTAACAAGATATGATAGACTGTGAGTCTATGTCCCGTTCAACCCCACGGGACCACGGTAACATGATGTAATAGCCCTTTGAGTTACGTTCGGCTACATTCTTGATTTCCCCTTACCCCCAAGTTATTTGTGTAAGTCAGGTATTGAATAATCTGGAGCTAATGCCAACACAGGATCAAGCAGGAACATGTTTGTCTATACAGACAACAGGATAGGTTCATCGGGACAACATGTCTGGATTGTCGGCATTAGAAACAGGATCAGGTAACATGTCAAGTAGTGATATATCAGGTCATGTCAGGTAGTGAACATGTATTAAGTCAGGTCAAGTAGTAGTGTATCAGGTCATGTCAAGTAGTGCACAGGTATCAAGCGGGTGCTCATAATCGAACAGTAGCAAGTATTGAATCAGGGTGAAAATACGGATGTACAATAAAAGCATGGATGCACAAATATCGATCAGGGGTCACATCATGACTAAGTTGGATGCACAATTATCGATCATGGTGCACTAATACAACAGTAACATGAAACAATATCGTCTCGGCGTGCAACTAGATATGTAATAAACCGTACGGATACAGACGGATACTATAAAACTGTAAATCGGTAAAATTTGCTGAATATTAAAACACAAGAACTATTATTTATTAAATAGATATTGATATAATAATATTAACATGGATAATATATTCAAACCGATTAATAACTATAAAAGTGGTATTGATTAACCATGCACAAGAAAGTTCCGTTCAGAAATTCAGCGTCATCCTGATTTGTAAAATAACTTAAAAATAACAAACGTTCTCCAAAAGGGACGTGTATTATACCAAAACAAAGATAATTCAATAAGATTTTCATTTTTATAAGTTTAAGTATCTCAGTTTGTTCCTACAAAATGTTTTGAACATTCAAACTTGAAAGTTTGCTGCTGGAATTTCACTGGACAGCAGTTAGAGATATTTTCATTTGCATTTTACGTTATTTAAAAATTTTATTTTGGAAGTAAATATTTCATAGAGTTATATTATTTTGAGTTAGCTACTTAAAGAACTAAAGAACGTTCACTAATAATTTTTCTATTATTTATAATGAATTTTATAAGGTAAGGTGTACATTAAATTTCAGATTTGTCGTATCCCTTTGCAACGACGTTTCATGGATAACCTATGATAGTTTCAAAATATATTTTGTATAACATTATAAAATGCAGATTATAAACTAATTAAAGATAATAATAAGAAATATTACGACGATATATATTTTAAATGATATGGATGCAAACGAGTATCCGAAAACAGTAAAACTTTAGTATGGATGTACAATGGGATGAACGGGTAACATTTTACTCATATGGATGCATAATACTATACCTAGCATGTGCCAAGATGATTTAGCCTGCGAATACTTATTTAAATACTGATATGCATGCATACGGATGTCATATAACCGTAAAATGATAAACTGGTAAATGTAGGATGTACAATTAAATAATATGAAATGTTATTATTCAATTGGGTGCAGTATATTGTAGTCTAGAATGTATCAAGATAAATTTGCATGCACTAGATATGAAATAACTTGTACGGATGCATACGGATATCCGAAAACGGTGAAACATGCAAAATGATAATGTGGGATGCATGATTTAAAATACAAGTGCTATATTTATTCAAATAGATGTAAATACAGTAACATAGCATGTAGCAAGATAAACATGCCTCGATCGAATCACGCGACGGATACTCATGGCACGTCCGACGTCGGTAAATCGTCGCAACGCACACGCAGCACGTGGGACGGGTCCAGGCATGGAAAGAGGGTGATCACACAGGCAAGGTACGTTCACTGGATCACTCAGATCTTCAGCGACGAGCACTGCTCCAGCGGTGATCACCGGAATCAAGAAAAAAGATCAAGAAAAAGAAAGAAGAAAGAAGAAGTAAAAAGTAAGTAGAAGAGGCTGTGAATTAAATAAGGAAAGAAAAATAAATAAATAAAATAAATATAAATATATTTATATATATATGCAGAGGAGAGAGAGAGAGAAAGGGGTTGTTAGTTTGTTAGAAAATTAGTTTAGATTTAAATTTTAAAAATCTTTTATTATTTAACAAAATTTTAATTTGTATCAGTTTATAAAATCAATATTATATAAATAAAATTTGATATTCTGGTAAATACAAACATAGTCCAAAACATGCACGGGTCGGGTCTAAAATTCAGTTTTAAAATACGAAAAATATACATGTCGACCAAAATTAAAGTTGGATATCCGGGGTAACGAAAAAAATGAATAACCCCAAGAACGGATGCACTCACGTGCACGTAGTCATCCAAACAAGTCCGTTTCACTGAACGGGACGAGAACAAGATGCGCAGATGCTACCACGGGGTTAGGGGTATCATGCAGGCCATGCAATGTATTTTTAAAATATTTTATGTGACTTTAAATGTTATATTAAAAATGCAGATGCCGGATAAATGCCAGTATGTAGTATATGAAAAAAATGAAAGTGCACGGATCCACATAACAAGCCGGGATAAATCATAAACATGAATCAAAACGGGTTTCCTGCAAGCGGGTCGGATCGGATGCAAATACATATGTCAATTACACTATTCGCACCCAAAACGCAGTAAATCACGAAAATACCATGAATAAAGAAATACTTGAAATAGAACTGGTATAAATGAACTAGGATGTTACATGATGCCTCTTACATTCTGGGGATCCGGATCTATCGTGATATATCTAAAAGGATGTTGGGACTCTCGCAGTCCTGGTACATCGACACCGTACTGAAAAGATCAACTAAGGAAGATTCTAAGCGCAACAATTTACCGGCTTGTCACGGAATCACCCACTCCAAAGAGATGTCTCCCATGACTGATTTAGAGAGGGATCGCATGTCTATTATAACCTACGCTTCTGCGGTAGGCTCTATAATGTATGCGATGTTGTGTACCAGACCAGATGTAGCTTATGCACTTAGTGTGGTATGCCGGTATCATTCAAACCCTGGGGAGAAGCACTGGATAGCAGTAAAGAACATTCTCAAGTACCTGAGAAGGACTAAGAATATCTTCTTGGTTTACGGCGGAAAAGACCTCCAGATCGAGGCCTTTGCTGACTCCAGCTTCCAGAGTGAAAAGGATGACTCCAAATCAATGTCGGGTTATGTATTTACCCTCAATGGAGGGGCTGTCTGTTGGAAGAGTACCAAATAGGAAACCGTTGCTGACTCAACGTTGGAAGAAGAGTATATCGCAGCTTCTGATGCCGCAAAAGAAGCAGTCTGGATGAGGAAGTTCTTAACAGAACTTCAGGTGGTTCCATCCATTGTTGATCCAATACCTCTGTATTGTGACAACAATGGGGCTATAGCATTAGCGAAGGAACCCAGGTCCCATCAGAAGTCCAGACACATCTTGAGGCGGTATCACCTGATCAAGGAGATCGTGGATCGCCGGGACATCGAGGTTCGGAGGGTTGCTACAGAAGATAACACTACAGATCCATTCATAAAGGCCATTCCTCAGACGCAGTTTGAGAGGCTATTCGAGATGATAGGTCTGCGATATGCCAGCACATGGCCTTAGTGCAAGTGGGAGATTGTTAGTGTGATATGCCCTAGAGGCCATTATTGTATAATACTTGTTTGTATATTACATTTTGGAAGCTTGGGATATATACACAGTATTATGACAGTCTTGCTCGATATAGTAGTATGCTATTTGGTTTGTGTCTATCTTAATATGTGTATGTGTTTCTTTTAACATATCGCTAAAACATATTGATAGAGCCTTTAGGATCTTTGCTTGACTACCAGCGTTGTGATGGCAGTCACACTAGTGGGGGCTGGGTAGTCTACAAGCACATCCTTGTATAGGTCCCTGGTCGTAGGATTATCAAGACAGGGCATCGATACTCTAGAGTAGACCGGTGTGTACGCTTCTCATCCAAGGAGGGGAGATGGTCTGTCCCACAGCTATTTGTACGTCGTACTGGAGATAGTATACAGTTGCTCGTTAGGTTACGAGTACACTAGACAGGACTCGCTGGGAACAGTTGGTTGGTACAATACCTATCGTCAGTTATCGGTTCCCATGTGACATGAGTACAGCTTAGTGCGTTGACTTGAGACTGCTGCTTCGTCTCGAGTGTGTTCCCACTGTTCTTAGATTACTACCCTACCACGGCTCTATTGAGTCGTGCAAACATGTAGTAGTTAGGTGCAGTCCTGAAGCACTTGGAGGCAGTGGTGGTTAGATAGGATTCGTCTCTCCCGGTATTGGGGGATGATATCACACTTTGTTCGGAACGCCATTACACAAAGTCCCTGGCCAGGGCAAGCGAGATTTACTAGTAGGTACTCCAGTAGTTTTGTACCCCTCCGGAAGATGCGACCCGGACGTTGGGACGTCAGGGTATGAATTCCGAGGGCGGCTGCTAATTGGTGCTATCCATCCACCTCTCCGAAGAAGCCAAGTTGATTTATGACACCGTGTATCGAAGGTTTAAACGGATGCGGCCGATGTAGCAGACTTCGTCAGATTCCCCCTCATTTAGGGGTTTTTGATTGTGGGGACGCTCTTCCCTGCATGCACAAGCCCCTGCAGTTAATTACACTACCGCATCGCGGTAACAACTTTCTCCTTCTCCAGATGGTCAATTCGTGTCGTGGGTGTTTGTTATGTTTTTGGTTGCCCGTGGATTGTATACGGAGACTGATTTATGTTGTCGCCGGTAGGACGTAAATTAGTCCAAATCCGTATTTTCTTATATTTGTGTTTGGGGGATAGGTTTAAGGATACGTTAGTCTTATTTGAGACTAAGATCAACTTAAACGTTTGTTAAAGATACGTTAGTCTCATTTAAGACTAAGATCAACTTAACGGGATCGTTTAGATCCAACAAGAGAGCATTTGGACTTAATTGTTTAGTTTAAGGACATGGTGGTCCATTACCAGTTTAAGGGCATGGTGGTCCAATACCAGTTTAAGGACATTTGGACTCAATTGTTTAGTTTAGGGACATTGTGGTCGATGACCAGTTTAAGGACATGGTGGTCGATTACCAGTTTAAGGGCATGGTGGTCCAATACCAGTTTAAGGACATGATGGTCCAAGGTTAAGGACATCCTAGTCCGTGAGTTTACATACATCACAGTCAAGGTTAAGGACATCGTTGTCCGTGAGTTTAAAGACCTCTCAGTCAAGGTTAAGGACATCATAGTCCGTGAGTTGAAAGACCTCACAGTCAAGGTTAAAGACATCATAGTCCCTGAGTTTAAAGACCACACAGTCAAAGTTAAGGACATCATAGTCTGTAAAGTTTAAGGACATCATAGTCCATGAGTTTAAGGACCCCACAGTCCTGGTTAAGGACATCATAGTCCATGAGTTTAAGGACCCCATAGTCTAGGTTAAGGACGTCATAGTCCGTGAGTTTAAAGACCTCACAGTCAAGGTTAAGGACATTATAGTCCGTGGAATGTATGGTTGTCGAGACCCGTCGCCTCTCCGAAGACGTTGAAGGATTACAACAACATGTATCAGAGGAGTTCAGAGATATACTCTCAAACCAGTTTTGGTTGGTAGATCTGTAGTCCAATTTGGAAATAAGATCTGTTAAAAGATTTATGAGCATATGGGCTCAATTAATCTGAGTTGAGGACTTATGGCCAATCTTGGGCTAAGTCCATTCTGGTTAAAATGTTTAACATTTATTTTGGGCTGTTGAGCATTTGTTTGGGCTTGGCCCTTTTAACAATGCTGAGGATTGATTTGGATTTTGACAGTATTTATGTCTTTTAGTGCCGAGCACTCATAATAGCTCTGAGGCTTATTAAAGAACAATTTATGTTCTGTCAGCGCCCACGTAAGGGACACATAGTGCGCTTGGCGCTTTGCGCCAGTTAAAGAGCGCAGTGCGCTTCTGCTGAGTAGTGTACACATGAGTGACACGTGGCGCGCTTGGCGCTGAGCGCCAGAAGATTAGCGCATTGCGCTTCTGCTGAGTAGCACACACGTGAATGACACGTGGCGCGCTTGGCGTTGAGCACCAGATGATGAGCGTATTGCGCTAATTTATGAGCACATTGCACTATTAGTTCAGTGGCGTAAACGTGAGTGACAGGTGGTGCGTCTGGCCCTAAGCGCCAGTCCATGAGCGCAGTGCGCTAGTTCAATAGTGCAAAGCGCTAACTGTTGAGTGGCGCACTCGTGAGTGACACGTGGTGCGCTCGGCGCTGAGCGCCAGTCCAAGAGCGCATAAGCGCATTTGATCAATTTTATGATCTGGGAAATAAATTCTCCCTTAGAAGAGACTTGTCTCAAGATCAAAAGAACAAAAGTTCTTACTTTATAGGAGATGCTTCAATCTCTTGTATTTATGAATGGCTTTGCCTTTATGAATATATGATACTTAAGAGAATTGAATTATTCTCTCCTTCTTTTATGTTGAGATGTTCATGATCCCGGAAAGACAATTTGTCTTATAGATCTATGATCTGTGAAAGAAGTAAGTACTTCTTTTATTTTATGATGAGATCTTTTGATCTCTTTGTGAATGACTTTTTGTCTTTGTAGATCTATGATCTTTTTAAAGAAATGAATTCTTCTTTCTTAATCATGAGATGAATTCATCTCTGTGTTCATCATCATTCATTCTTACCTTGAAGAAAAAATCTTCTTTTGCTGAAAGCTATGCTTCTCTTCCTGAAATCGAGGGGGTTTTTCTGTACAAGACTTGAGGTCTTGGGTCCTTTATATAGGGTAGGCTGATTTGTTGAATCAGATAAAGAGATCTTTCTTTGATTGATTTGGGGATGTTTTCCTATCATTGGATCTTTGATCCTAGGGCTTCTGTTTTACAGAAGGCAATCTTCTTGTTTTTAACAAGACTGGAAAATCTTTTCATACAGAATTTATTCTGTCTTTTGGTAATTTTTATTTACCGTTGGATCATTGATCCAACGGTGCTCTGATTTACATAGCACAATTTTATTATTTGGAAAGATTTTTGAGGAATCTTTTCTTAAAAGAATTTAATTCTGATTAATTAATGATTTATTATTATTATTAGATCTTTGATCTAACGGTGGGGAGTTTTTTAATTCCAGCGCCAGCACACCCGTGCTCTGCAAGTGTTGCGCTGCTTGAAGAGCAGAGCACATTGCGCTAGCGCACCTGTGTTCGACACGTAGTGTGCTGCTTGGAGGGCAACGCACCTAGCGCTAGCGCACACGTGGCGTGCTGCATAGAGCGCAGCACACCTAGCGCTAGCGCCCATGTGCTTTGCACGTGGTGCGCTGCTTTGGGCGCAGAGCACCTGGCGTTGCATCTGTAGTGTTGCTTCATTTCAAAAATTTGAATTTTAAACAGAGCTTTGCTCTAAATGGGGGAAACAAATGCCCCCCACCGTTACACTCATGTGGCCCACATGTGAGTGCAGTGGTGGCAGCATCTGCGCCCTTGGATCAACTCAGATGTTGAAACGGCACTCAGTGCCTATAAATAGGACCTTTGGTCCTCAGGATGATTTCTGTTCATCTCATTCCTTGTTTTCAGAGAATTTTTATTCTCTCATAGAGCATAGCTCTCCATCTTAAGAATTTTCTTAAGGACAAAAACTCTGTCAAAATTTAGGTAAAGATTAAATCTTTTTAAAACTTCTTTTAGGGTTTCACCCATTAACAGAGCCTTGCTCTTCATAGATCATTGATCTAAAGAAAACCCTTTTAGGGTTTCATTAATCAGATCTTTTCTCTCATGGAATCATGTAAGTCCACGTTGCCCACCCCGGTGCTTGCGGGGAGGCGGAAAACGGAATAAAAATCGGATTTTTAGGAGCTTAGGCAACATGGACTAGACTATGAATGATCTTTGCTAAACAAAAACAAGCTAAAACTAACTAGAAACTAGCTAAGTGCTAGAAAGGTTATGCCTTGGGCTTTAAGTCCTTCTCTCCTTGCTCCTTGGAGTGGTGGAAGGAGGTCACCTTGGTCGTCTTCTCACATCGAAGAAAGATCCACCCGAAAGCCTCAACCTTTGGCTTCAACTCCAAGCTAGATGTAACTAGGGTGCAAGAAGTGCTAATCCTTGAACCCTAGATAAGAGTAGAGATGATCAAGAGAGGGTTTTTCTCAAGCTCAAGTGTTTCTCAACACATGAGAGGGGAGAGCTTGAGGGAGAGGAAGAATAAGAGAGAGAAACTAAAATGATAGAATGAGAATAATGTGAACCATTCTCACTAATATGTGTATATTATTTTAATTAGATAATTAGCTAGATAATTGTCATGGTTAATCATGACATGACCATTATCATTTCAATTTGCAAGGATCAAAAAGCATCTTCCAAAAGAAATGATGATGGTCAAAGTGTCAACCATGGTCAACAAGTCAAGAAGGTCAAATGGTCAACAACCATAACCATGCACAATTATTAAACTAATTATCAATTAACCATAATACACACATAAGCATTAGGGTTAATAAAATGACAATAGTCATTAACCCTAATCAAAGTCCTCTCCCTCTGTCTCAAGCAACTGTGCATACGCACCCGTATTCGTGATCCGAGGAACACGAACACAATGAGAAAAACCAATCCCAAATCATATACTAGGATACGGCTTAAACCAAAGCCCGCTAGTATAAACTGTCCGGACAGCAAACGTGCACAAGTGCGCGGATGTGAACGAACCCTGTCGCAAAACCATGCGACCTCTACTCATTTTGCCTAAAGGCGATAGCTCTCTGTGTGGGACTCTAAAGACTCGACACTACGCTGGCAGTGGGTTTAACCACAGACCGCAAGCGGCACTAGCTGTACGTAACGGTCCCCAGGTAGATGTCGATAAGAAGACTGACGAGGTGAACCCAATCTGAACTCCTACTATATGTGACAATCTCCGTACAGTCCGGTCTGTTCGTCTGATACATCGCATGGCGGGCCTAGGGGGGCGGTGAACGTCAGTCCCCTAATAGCGGTACAAGTCGTGTCGGAGTGTAGCCCAGAACACCCTGAGATAACACTGGAAACCTAGCAGTATATCTCGCTTGCCCTGGCCAGGGACTACTCGTGTAATGGCTCTCCTGGACACAGCGCGATGTCAACCATCAATACCGGGAGAGACGAATCCTGTCTAACCGTCACTGCCTCCAAGTGCTTCGGGACTGCACCCAAAAACTACCTGTTTGCACGACTCCTTTGAGCCGTGGTACGGTAGTAATCAAAGTGCAGTGGGAACACACTTGAGGCGAAGTGACAGTGTCATGTCAGCGGACTAAGTTGTGCTCATGTCACCTGGAAACTGATAACTGACGATAGGTATAATACCAACCAACAGTTCCCGACGAGTCCTGTCCAGTGTAATCGTAACCTAACGAGCACCCGCATACTATCTCAAGTACGACGTACTGACGGCTGTGGGACAGACCGTCTCCCACACTGGGATGAGAAGCGCATACGCTAGACTACTCCGGAGTATCGATACCCTGTCTCGATAGTCCAACGACTAGGGACCTGTATAAGGATGTGCTTATAGATCACCCAGCTCCCACGAGTGTGAGCGCCATCACAACGCTGGTAATCAAGCAAAGATCACAAGGTATCTACTAATATGTATATCGGCTATACGCTAAAAGAAACACATGCACATATTAAAGCAGAGACAAACCAAGTAGCATACTACCATTTCGAGCAAGATTGTATATACAACTGTGAATATCCCAAGCTTCCATTAAGTAATATACAAACTAGTATGATACAGTAATGGCCTCTAGGGCATATACACTAACAATCTCCCACTTGCACTAAGGCCATGTACTGGCGTATCGAAGACCTATCATCTCGATCAGCCGCTCGAACTGAGTCTGGGGCAAGGCCTTGGTGAATGGATCTGCTGTGTTATCTTCTGAAGCAACTTTCCGGACCTCGATCTCCTGGCGATCCACGATCTCCCTGATTAGGTGATACCGCCTTAAGATGTGTCTGGATTTCTGATGGGACCTGGGTTCCTTCGCTAAAGCTATAGCCCCGTTGTTGTCGCAATACAGAGGTATTGGGTCAACAATGGACGGAACCACCTGAAGTTCTTTCAAGAACTTCCTCATCCAGACAGCTTCTTTTGCGGCATCAGATGCAGCGATGTATTACGCTTCCATAGTCGAGTCCGCAACGGTTTCCTGTTTGGAACTCTTCCAACACACCGCCCCTCCATTGAGGGTGAAGACAAAACCCGACATGGACTTGGAATCATCCTTGTCACTCGGGAAGCTGGAGTCAGCAAAGCCTCAATCTGCAGGTCTTTTCCACCATACACCAAGAACATCTCCTTAGTCCTTCTCAGGTACTTGAGAATGTTCTTTACTGCTATCCAATGTTTCTCCCCAGGGTTTGACTGATACCTGCTTACCACACTCAGTGCACAAGCCACATCCGGTCTGGTACACAACATCGCATACATTATATAGCCTACCGCAGAAGCGTACGGTATAATAGTCATGCGATCCCTCTCCAAATCAGTCTTGGGAGACATCTATTTGGAGAGGGTGATCCCGTGACAAGCCGGTAGATTACCGCGCTTGGAATCTTCCATACTGAATCTCTTCAGTATGGCGTCGATGTACCTGGACTGTGAAAGTCCTAATATCCTCTTGGATCTGTCACGGTAGATCCGGATACCCAAAATGTATGAGGCATTACCCAGGTCTTTCATGGAGAACCCGTGTGACAAGAACCCCTTGACAGATTGTAGCATAGGAATGTCAGTTCCTATTAAGAGAATGTCATCCACGTATAAAACGAGGAATACTACAGTTCTCGCTATAAATCTACAATAGATGCATGGTTCATCTGGATTTTTGATAAAGCCAAATTCCTTGACCGTCTCATCAAAACAGATGTTCCAACTCCGCGATGCCTGCTTTAGTCCATAAATGGACTTAAGCAACTTGCACACCTTTCCGCTGCTCCCACTCTGAATGAAACCCTCTGGCTGATCCATATAGACACACTCCTCTAAATGTCCATTTAGAAAAGCTGTCTTTACGTCCATCTGCCAAATCTCATAATCGTGGAAGGCAGCAATGGCAAGAAGGATCCGAATGGATTTCAGCATAGCTACTGGAGAAAAAGTTTCGTCATAGTCCAAACCAGGTCGCTAACGAAAACCCTTTGCAACCAGTCTAGCTTTATAGGTCTCAACCTGTCCATCTACACCAATCTTCCTTTTGAAGATCCACATGCATCCTACGGGTTTTACCCCATTTGGAGCAATGTCCAACGTCCATACTTTGTTCGTGTACATGGACTCCATTTCGGTCCGCATTGCATCCAGCCATTTTACCGAGTCGACGCTCTGAATGGCTTGCTGGAAGCTAGTAGGCTCATCACAATCTATGATGCAATCCTCTCTATCCCCGTCAATGAGAAAACCGTAGTGTCTCTCGGGCGGATGAGACTGCCTACTACTTCTGCGGAGTGGCGTGGGAATGTCCTGATCTTTCGAAGCCTCTGGTTCTACTAAGTTTTGAGTAATAGCTTGTGGTTCTGGAATTTCTTCCAGTTCTATTGCGCTCCCACTTATTTCTTTTTCTAAAAACTGATGTTCCAGAAAATGGGCATTACGAGAAACCAGGACTTTTTGTTCCTCTGCGTAATAGAAAAGATACCCCCTGGAGTTCTTTGGGTATCCCACAAACTTGCACAGTACTGAGCGTGCCTCGAGCTTGTCCGTATGCTGCTTTTTGACATAAGCTGGACATCCCCAAATCTTCAGGTATTGAAGATAGGGTTTCTTCCCACTCCATAACTCATATGGTGTGGTAGGCACAATCTTAGTGGGAACTCGGTTCAAAAGGTATGCAGCTGATTCTAGTGCATATCCCCAGAACGTTCGCGGCAACTCGGCGTTACTCATCATGGACCGAACCATATCCAATAGGGTTCGGTTCCGTCTCTCCGATACACCGTT
Source organism: Agapanthus africanus (assembly GCA_030015575.1). Classification (NCBI taxonomy): domain Eukaryota; kingdom Viridiplantae; phylum Streptophyta; class Magnoliopsida; order Asparagales; family Amaryllidaceae; genus Agapanthus; species Agapanthus africanus. The sequence goes on along the minus strand of JASDDO010000012.1, from coordinate 288,468,769 downwards.
ATGTTGCGGAGTGTATGGAGGAGTAAGCTGAGAGAGAATTCCATTCTCTTTTAAGTAACCCAGGAACTCGGCACTCAAGTATTCACCACCTCGATCAGATCTTAGTGACTTGATACTTTTGCCTATTTGTTTTTCTACTTCATTCATATATTCCTGGAACTTATCAAAAGCTTCTGATTTATGCTTTATTAAGAAGACATGTCCGAACCTTGAGAAATCATCCGTAAAGGTAATGAAGTAAGAATAACCGCTTCGCGCATGTGTAGACATTGGACCGCACATGTCGCTGTGTACGAGTCCCAAGAGCTCGCTCGCTCTTACCCCGTGTCTAGTGAACGGAGTCTTTGTCATCTTTCCTCTGAGACAGGATTGACAAGTTGCATACGATTGATATTCGAACGGATCCAAATATCCTTCTGCATGTAACTTAGTCAACCTTCTCTCATTGATGTGACCCAGTCTACAATGCCATAAGAAAGTTTTATTAATTTCTGGAGACTTTCTTTTGTGTGTATTCTGGACATTGAAAATCTGTGGTTGGTTTAAAACGTATATACCGTTGTTCAATGTACCTGACCCAATCAAAACATGATTAAGGTGAATGTTCACTACATTACTTACAAATGTAAATTCATAACCTTCTTTAGATAATAAAGATACAGAAATGATATTACAGGTTGCATTTGGTACATAATAACAACTACGCAAAACCAAAAAGTGTCCATCTGACAATCCCAGGTGATAGTCCCCCACGGCCTCAGCATCCATGCTAGCACCGTTCGCAACTCTGAGGGTCATGTCACCTGCCTTCAAAACTCTACGCTTTCTCAACGCCTGCAAAGAATTACAGATATGAGATCCTGATCCGGTATCCAATACCCAGGATGTAGAGTTTATTGATAGACAGTTTTCAATAACATACATACCTGAAGCTGAAGCTGCAACTCGCTTCAAATCCTGTGTTCTGGCCTTCCAAGCCTTGCAATCCTGTTTCCAGTGACCACTTTTGTGACAATAGAAGCATTCTTCCTTCCCCACCAGCTTTCTCGCTATCTTTGTTGCTTTTCCTTTTCCCTTCCTATCCACTTTACCGACACCGCCACTTGGTTTGGCGGGGGCTTTCTTCTTCTTACCCTTGGCTTTCTCCCTGGATCTAGAAGAGGAAGATCCTCCTACAAACAAAGTGGATGTCTCCCTACCTTTCTGTAGGGTGCCCTCAGCACTCCTCAACATGTTCAGAAGTTCGGAGAGTTCAACCTCCTTTCCTTGCATGTTGAAGTTAAGGATAAACTGGGCGTAAGTGGAAGGAAGGGACTGGAGAATCAAATCAGTATAGAGTTCATTCTCCAACGTGGTCCCAAGGTCCGCGAGCTCCTCAATGTAGCCAATCATCTTAAGCACGTGTTCCGCTACCGATGATTCGACGGCCAACCTTACCGAAAACAACTTCTTCGACACTTCGTATCTTGCGATACGAGACTGCTCTCCATACAGTTCTTTTGTATGAAGAAATATGGACTCTAGGCCCATATTCTCGTGCCTCCTCTGATGTTCGTTGTCCATCGAGGCTAGTACGAGGCATTTGGCCTTCGCGCAATCTATCTCCCATGTCTTACGGATTTCCTTATCCGCGACGCTGGAGGTTGGACCTGGGACAGAGGGAGCTTTGGTGGTAAGGACATACCCCAACTTGTCGTAAGTGATTGCCATCTTGACATTCCTGAGAAAATCTTTGTAGTTTGGCCCTGTCAATATGTTTTTATCTAGTAATAACTTAAGTCTGGTCATGTTGAATGGTCGCTGCAATTAGGAGAGAGAAAAGAAACACTTTAGCATGATGCTCTTGCAAGTTTAGAGTGGTTTTTAATTTGTCTAAACTGGATGGCTCCCACTGTCTCTCGAATCCCTTCTCAAACCGTAAAGAAAGGATTAGTCTGGATCACTCTCACCGTACAATACTTGCTTAACCGTTCAGCCAGGTCAGTGTCGGTACTTCGAGGGAGGTTTTCCAACGCTTTCGCGATGTTCCTTAATTAAGTAACCTCTTTTCCCTGTGGGCGTAGCCCCGCTAACACCTTTCTAGACACCTACTAAGTTTATAGCATTGATCGTTAAGTGAGAGTTTTCCCGAGGAGTAGCATATACTCACAGTAGGATCAGGATCCAAATATCATTGCGTGATAAAACCGAAGGAATCCTACCAGAATTATCACACTCCAAATGGTATGCAGCGCTAGCAAGTTTCAGTACTTATGAAACTCCCGATGTGGATTTTTGCCCCATGCTCTTATAACCTTGGCGTGAGGTCAAAATGTCATAAGTCACATGTCAAGTTCTTCCCATCATTATCCCGGTTAATTTGAACCCACCCGTACCTACCCTTGACGTAGGCCAAAATGGCAGTACGACAGTCTCAAACCAACACATTCTATCTATGCAACAGATAAATATCCGGCAGCTACCAATCACTATGCCTTGGCATGAGGTCAAAATTCATAGCTTGAATACTACCGTATATTTAACTGAAATGATGGAGGGCTACGGATGGTTTTGGCGAAACCGTGAACGTAGTGAATTTGATGTAATCGATGGAACGAGATAGCTTTTAAAAGGAGTGGTTCAAGCCCCGCGTTTAAAAGTTTAGTTTTGAAAAGAACCGAGTGGTTTTCAAAGTGTTCCAATCGACTTTTACTTTGTTTATTTTCTTGCATTAGTTCTTTTAAAGCGTCCCATCATTTAATCCTACCATTGCAGAAAACAACCAAAATATGACGTACGCTTATGCCATTCGCATTCGCCACGGGGCCCCGTCATCACCCGTTAGGTTACTTAACTAACGACAGAGCGGGGGCTGGGCTAGCGCGGTTGTAAAACATAAGCAACGCCTAAATAGTTATCATATATAAATATATAGCAATGATAGACATTACAGATCACAGATAAATACATTGGATATACTAGGAATCCGCAATCCGTTCGAGCCTGCAACGAAAAGCGGATTACACGGTCGCGGTGAATAGCCAATACCCCACCCAAGACCCCTACGGGTGCGGCAAACTACCCGCCAAGTACCCGAAGCGAAGCAACCTCCCTCACCACCGTGAGTAGGCCACTAGGCACTTCGAGATACCCGGTAGTTTGTGCACCCCCTCCATGGGTCTATCCTAGGAGCAAAAACAGTAAAAAGAATTATACAATGGCGGCTACAACCCCGACCCGGTTGTGCGGCCAAACAAATAATAATATTACATCAATTTACATATTTACAATGAATGAAAGAAAAGCAACACTCGTCTCACATCCTCCCCGGCTATTCATCCGCGACAATCCAACCCATTCATATACACGTACCATCATCAATCACAGATCACAGATATGTATAACCCCGACTAATCGACATATAGCGATTAGCCGACGTTCAATACATATAAACATCACAGATATAACCTTTTAGTCAAAGTGTATTGAAGTTCGAAAAAAAATACGGATTTATAGGCCCCCAAAAACAAATTTCTATTCTGGAAAATCTGGGCACAAATAAACCATCTTAAAAATCCTAAAACCAAGCCATAAGAAAACTGCACCAAACTCGACTCAGTGAAGAGTCAAAACTGCGGCGGTTCCACGGCAATAGCTTGCAATTGCCGCTGAACCGCGGCGGTTTAGATGACTCACTGGACCGGGTTTGCTGTGTTTCTTAATAAAACCATGAGATGAATTTTGGAGTATAACAAATTTTCTTTTGACCAGAAAAAATTTATACAGAAACTTAGGGTTTCAAAAACTTGGTTTTTCGAATTTTTTTTCGATTCGAACTTCGACACACTCTACTACCTAGCTAGTTTATGTTTAGTTAGGCTCTGATACCACTGTAAGTCCACGTTGCCCACCCCGGTGCTTGCGGGGAGGCGGAAAATGGAATAAAAATCGGATTTTTATGAGCTTAGGCAACATGGACTAGACTATGAAGGATCTTTGCTAAACAAAAACAAGCTAAAGCTAACTAGAAACTAGCTAAGTGCTAGAAAGGTTATACCTTGGGCTTTAAGTCCTTCTCTCCTTGCTCCTTGGAGTGGTGGAAGGAGGTCACCTTGGTCGTCTACGCACGTCAAAGAAAGATCCACCCGAAAGCCTCAACCTTTGGCTTCAACTCCAAGCTAGAAGTAACTAGGGTGCAAGAAGTGCTAATCCTTCAACCCTAGATGAGAGTAGAGATGATCAAAAGAGTGTTTTTCTCAAGCTCAAGTGTTTCTCAACACATGAGAGGGGAGAGCTTGAGGGAGAGGAAGAACAAGAGAGAGAAACTAAAATGATAGAATGAGAATAATGTGAACCATTCTCACTAATATGTGTATATTATTTTAATTAGATAATTAGCTAGATAATTGTCATGGTTAATCATGACATGACCATTATCATTTCAATTTGCAAGGATCAAAAAGCATCTTCCAAAAGAAATGATGATGGTCAAAGTGTCAACCATGGTCAACAAGTCAAGAAGGTCAAATGGTCAACAATCATAACCATGCACAATTATTAAACTAATTATCAATTAACCATAACACACACATAAGCATTAGGGTTAATAAAATGACAATAGTCATTAACCCTAATCAAAGTCCTCTCCCTCTGTCTCAAGCAACTGTGCATACGCACCCGTATTCGTGATCCGAGGAACACGAACACAATGAGAAAAACCAATCCCAAATAATAGGATCCGGCTTAAACCAAAGCCCGCTAGTATAAACTGTCCGGACAGCAAACGTGCACAAGTGCGCGGATGTGAACGAACCCTGTCGCAAAACCATGCGACCTCTACTCATTTTGCCTAAAGGCGAATAGCTCTCTGTGTGGGACTCTAAAGACTCGACACTACGCTGGCAGTGGGTTTAACCACAGTCCGCAAGCGGCACTAGCTGTACGTAACGGTCCCCAGGTAGATGTCGATAAGAAGACTGACAAGGTGAACCCCATCTGAACTCCTACTGAGCCTGTATGTGACAATCTCCGTACAGTCCGGTCTGTTCGTCTGATACATCGCATGGCGGGCCTAGGGGGCGGTGAACGTCAGTCCCCTAATAGCGGTACAAGTCGTGTCGGAGTGTAGCCCAGAACACCCTGAGATAACACTGGAAACCTACCAGTATATCTCGCTTGCCCTGGCCAGGGACTACTCGTGTAATGGCTCTCCTGGACACAGCGTGATGTCAACCCCCAATACCGGGAGAGACGAATCCTGTCTAACCGTCACTGCCTCCAAGTGATTCGGGACTGCACCCAAAAACTACCTGTTTGCACGACTCCTTTGAGCCGTGGTAGGGTAGTAATCAAAGTGCAGTGGGAACACACTTGAGGCGAAGTGACAGTGTCATGTCAGCGGACTAAGCTGTACTCATGTCACCTGGGAACTGATAACTGACGATAGGTATAATACCAACCAACAGTTCCCGACGAGTCCTGTCCAGTGTACTCGTAACCTAACGAGCACCCGCATACTATCTCAAGTACGACGTACTGACGGCTGTGGGACAGACGTCTCCCACACTGGGATGAGAAACGCATACGCTAGTCTACTCCGGAGTATCGATGCCCTGTCTCGATAGTCCAACGACTAGGGACCTGTATAAGGATGTGCTTATAGATCACCCAGCTCCCACGAGTGTGAGCGCCATCACAACGCTGGTAATCAAGCAAAGATCCTAAGGGCTCTACTAATATGTATATCGTCTATACGCTAAAAGAAACACATGCACATATTAAAGCAGAGACAAACCAAGTAGCATACTATCATTTCGAGCAAGATTGTATATACAACTGTGAATATCCCAAGCTTCCATTAAGTAATATACAAACTAGTATGATACAATAATGGCCTCTAGGGCATATACACTAACAAATCATAGATCTAAAGAGATCACCTTCACAGTTTCTTAACCCATTAACAGAGCTTTGCTCTTTTGAAAACAAGTAGATTTGTTAATCTCTTATGAAGAATTCTCAAGAGTTCGTTCATGGATCTTGAAGATCTTAGAATTTTTAATTCATAAAAATTGATTTCAATTTTTCTGATGGATTATTCCATCATTTTTTTCAGAGCAAGGCTATTGAGGAATTTTTATTTCTTCATGATTAGAGTTTGACAAGTGTCACTCTGTCATAGAGCACTGCTCTTAAATGGAGATTTACTCCTCTACCCGAAGAATTTCTCATTTAATGGGAATAAATTGAGGATTTCCTCATTTAATTGACAGCCTCATCAAATGATGAGGCTATTTTATTAATTGATGAACTGTCATCTAGATTTTGTGGGCTCCCTTTGGTTCCTCTCTACGGCATTGCGGTACAAATTTTAAAGTACCAAGTGTCCGAATTTAAATTAAATTATAGCATTGACAGTTGACTCTTGTACTTTTTTGCGCAGGCGACATGTCTTTCGATCCCTTTATCCCGTTTGTTCGTTCAGAGGGAGGATTCCCTGGAGCACCTGTTGACCGGGAAGTCTTAGCATTGATGAAAGATCATGACCCGGAACATAAGAATCTTCACCTCTAGGGGACATGGTACAATAAAATTATTAAGGGTCGGCAGAGCTTTTCGTGCGCGGTACCCTCAGAGCCCATCATAGCGATCCATTAAGCCGACCCACCCCTGGTGAACTATACCGTGGAGATGGTTAATTGGACTTCAGAAGGTCTTCTTCAGCCTGCTATGGGTTCGATACCCGTTCAGCATCCAATGGCTTTGGACACCTTGGGGTGACGTATTTGACAAGGCGAGGCACGACCGTGGGGAAAACCATAAATGATTGGCCTAATTCCTCGTCATCCAGCTGGCTATCTGCAATGGGCCCGCTATATTCTGTCAGCGATGAAGTCGCAGTTGTTGAGACTTGGGTTGTATCCCGCCATTTATGCTTCTCTCTTCCAGTATTCTACGCTTCCCGCCTGGTGGGTTAAGGTTTTTCTGGAGCAGTGAAATATTCCTACTCACACCTTCCTTCTGCTGGATCAAGAAGTATCAATCTCCTTAGAGGAGTTTGCAGAAGTTTCTGGCTTACCGGTTATAGGGGAGCATTATGAGGAGATGCTTCCTACGGATGAATACATTTTTGGCGCAAAGTCAGTGATGACAGGCCTTATCCCGGAGAACGCGATTCAACACCAGTTTCCTAGTTTAATCAAAGTGTTGAATATTTATGAGGGCCTTTTTCTCAAATCTGGGAGCCACGGGGTTAATTTCACGAATTTAATCGCTTGTTTTCTCCACCCGGAAGTCCTTTCGAAGGAGGCCGCTAAATTCTTCAAGCTTGACGATCCTTTCGGCTTAGGTTTGGGAAACTTGCCAACGGCGGAGGTAGACCAGAAGGGTTTCTTTCTCCCCAACACCCCAGTTGTCTCTTTTGCAGAGGTTGCAATTCCTGGGATTGACGAGGAAACATTCTTTCTGGGGTTTCTCGGGTTATGGCTGAGTTGGTTTGCGCTTCCAATGCACCCTCTCCGTATGAGTCCATCTGTCTTCTACCCAGCTCACCGAATGGTTATTGGGGTGAAGGTGGCTGTCGGGGTCGCTGGTTTAGCTCATTTGTATTACTGCCTTAGTCAAGCGGCGGATACTACTGAACCAGGAGTGCAGCATGTGAACATCTCGATGCATTACTTTATGTCATGGCTCGAGCTACACGTGCTAGATGTTTTTGGTATCCATAAAAGGCTTTCCTTCTACGACAGGTGCAGCTTCCCTCCGATCATGCGGCTAGTTGACGCATCCATTGTAAATCCGTCACCGCGGGAAGCCAGGGGTTTGCTCCTTCGTCCACGCACGGTTGTAGATGGCATGACCTTTACCGACAAGATTCTAACTATCAGCAAAGAGTCTGCAACAACGGTGCAGCCATTGCAAGACATTTTTAAAGACGGGGTCTCTGTTTTGAAAGCTCGAGAAATTCTCCATTTATACTCCATCTGGCCGGGCTTTCTTGTCTTTAGGCAAAATGTTGCGACGTTGTTCACGAGGTACAAACCGCATCGTTTTGCCCAGCAGTTATGCTACAACCAAGGCGTTCAGCTCGAGGCCTTCCAGTCAGAGCCAGCTGTGCCTGAAGAGGGTATTCGGAATGCAATGCACCATTTTATGCGATTGAATACCGGCTCCAATTTCTTTATTAGTGAGCCGAGTTGTGTCCCGAAAGCCCTGAATGTATATATGGTGTGGTACCAGCATTCAATGGGCGCCGTCACCAGGGAGGAGAAATGATTGCTACTCGATCGCAAGGGCACCACTCCGGCTGGTAAACCAGATGTCCCTTTGAAGCGACTGACTATTGTTCGTTCTCCTCTGAGAGAAGTTGCTGCGGTCGAGGTCCCGCATGCTAGGCCTGAGCTGTCGATACCGCGTGCTCCCATGGAAACGGTGACCGTGGCATCTCCTGAGTCTGACGTGGGTTCAGATATCAAGACTCTTCGTCCTAAGGTGCCCGTCATGCGTAAGCTTGTGTTGGCGGCGACTGGTACTCGCTCACAGAAGAAGAAGAAGAAGAAGTCGATTCTTGCCGCCGACGCTGTATTTGGTCAGGAACCTCATGCTCCTTACAGTGAAGGCTTGGGAGAATATGGCACCGACGAGGGTCTATTCATAGTGTCGGACGATACTGATTTGGCGGCTGCCATTGCCGCTTCTGAGCGATCAGCAAGCCATAAAGCGAGACTGGCCACCCTCGCGCAATTAAGTAAGCTTCAATCGTACCCCCTTTTTTTTACGTTTTTGTTATGATGTTTTGACTGAGACTCGTTTTCCACCAGGCATTTCTACTGAAGAGGCTCTAGCGGCTTCCCTCAAGACTTTCGAGGAGGAGGAGAGGATTCGCGCTTCGCTGGGCGTTGGTATATTTCGGCTCGTTGCTTCTTCATTCGCCTTTCTTATGGACAATCTGACCCCCTTCTTATCTTATCGCAGGGACTGTAATGCCAATCCCGCAGGGTGATGTGGAGATGCTTCCAGGGCCGGCCATCGAAATCCCGGCCTCCTCAGCACTGCCGAAAGAGGCTTTACTTAAGCGATCAATGACGGATGCCATAAAGGCTCCAGAGGTAACTATTGATGCGGACGATATCGTCTCGTTGACAGAGGTCTTGAGAAGATCCGCTCTCACGGCCCGGGAGGAAAGGAAGCATAGAATGCGGGTGGCAAGGGAGCGTACTGCCGTCTTGGATGCGGGTGCAGGTCCAAGCGCTGCTACCCCGACCCCTACTCCTTCAGAGGATATTTCGGCTGCCTTGTCTTCTGCTCACAGACGGGAAGCACGTGCGGCTCGGGGGAAACCGAAAAGCCGACCCAAGGTAACGTGACATTGGGTTCTTTTTGTCAAAGTTTTAATTTTCAGGTTCTCATATATCCTATCCTGCAGGGCCGAGTCTTGCCGAGGAAGTGGTAAGTGACGTGGAGGCAACCACCAAGCCTGAGGTAGCGGCAGGTGAGACAGCCACAATCGCCGAGCTCGAGGTAGCGGCAGGTGAGATGGCTACAATCGCCGAACCCGAGGTAGCCACTCTTTCTCAAGAGTCGGGTACTGCTCCAATCGTCGCTCTTTCCCCCTACGGCTCCTTGCCGTTGCCGGGCGTTGCGAGTGTCATGACGATTCTCGTGGTGTTAGGGGATGAGGCTACAGGTGGCGAGACCGTTCCGATGGTGGAGGGTGAAGCATTCGCTGCATCCAGTGACACCCTTGTCGCGGTCTCGACCGGCGACTCACAAGGTAGATTTTGGGTCATTACTCTCCCCATTATTCGGCAATTCCTTTCAATTTCTTTTTGACAGCGTTTCACTTGTTTCTAATGCAGGTGCAATGAGTGTTGGGGTTGTGCCACCCGAGGAAGCATCTCCAGTTGCTGCTTTGACGGCGACCGCTCCTCTACCATCTCTCATACCATCTCAAATGCTGGAAGGTGCGGATTTGTGATCCATCAATTTCATTGTAGGCAGTATACTTTATGTATTGACATTGCTTTTTTACATCCTCGCAGAAGTCCTTTTTGATCACCTATATCAGGTGCTACACCCACATTTCTCCTTTCGGTCTGAGATTTCCTCTTCTAGCGGAGATGGTGAGTATAGCCTTTAGCTAACGTCTCTTTTTTACGGGTAGTTAAATCGTTTCTAATTCTTCTTTGTTTTAATTACAACCCCACAGATCGAAGGAGGAGACGAAAGAACAGTTGCCTCCTGCTGCAGCCGGTATAGTAAACTCCGTTGTTCATGAACCTTTTTTACTTCTTGAACTGTTATTTGACTGTAATTTGCTTTGTAGCTGTGACACTGACTTTGGCTCCGTTTGAGTCTCAAGTTGTAATGCCAGCAGGCCCCTTCTCTCGACGCCCCTCTTCCAAAGGTGCCGTGAATAGCCTGCGCACATTGATCGATCATCTTGAGGAGCTTGATGCGGAGACTCCTGCCCTTGCTATAGATTTCGCTGCTGAGGTTAATCCCATACTGGAGACGCTCGTGCACTTTCATAACGAAGGCGTCGTGGAGTCCTGGGTTAATCATTGCAGAAAAATCGAGGCCTGTCTGCATGAGTTCGAGCTTAGACGTCCTGCCCCCGAGGTCTTTGCTGTGAACTTCCAGCGGGCTGCATGGGTCGAGGAGAGCACCGCTAACTTCCGCCATCTTGAACAAAAAATGGCTTTGAGGAGTAATGAGCGCGAGGATATTTCCAGCGAATCTGCTCAATTGCATGCTTAAGTTGATGCAAACGCTGCACAGTTGAAAGTTTTCTTCGAAAGCTTTCTACGATGTATTTCTGACTGGCTCACGCTGAGGCAGGAACTCGATCTCATCGAACGAGATGCACAGAATCTTGGGGCAGCTCAGCGGGTCGTCGAAGAGCAACTTTCATCCTACTTGCAGCAACGAGCCCAGGTCAAAGCAGAATTGGCCGCGGCAGCTGACCAAGAAAAGGGGCTGAGGGAAGTGCACGAGCGGCTGATTGGTCTATTGAAAACGCTTCCCTCTCAATAATTGTTTTTGCACCACTTGTAATTTTTGAATAAAATGTGTGCCCCCTTTTCTACACATGATGTAAATTGTATTCAATTGAATTTATGAATAAAAGATACATCTATTTCGTACTATCTTGTGTCATTTCTTGCTTTATTCTTTTCTTTGTTATCGGCATGTCCCTTGAGTGAGCATAGCCTGCAGATAATAGATAGAGCATTCCGTTTTGAATTCTTCGAGAGGTAGTGACGGCTTAGGAAGCAGGTTCAGATCTGCTGCCTAAGACTTTTCAACTTCAAGAGCCGTGAGGGTCTCATAAAGACTTTTCTCCCTACGAGTCGAGAGGATCTCATAGGTGTATTTTCTCCTTAGGAATCATGAGGATTCCTAAGTGTGTTTTCTCTTATAAGTCGTAAGGATCTCACAGGAGAGTTTTCTTCCTTACGGTTCGAGAGGACCCATAAGTGTTTAACGAGATAGACATCATCCGCATTTCACGGAGTCAGGAGTTGCTCCGGGCGTTTCCCGCGGGGTCAAGATTGACTTTAACCGTATTCCACGGGACCAGGATTTTTCTCTGGATGCTTCCCACGGGGTCATAGCCGTGTTTTGCGAGGACCAGGCTCCGCTCTGGACGTTTTCCACGAGGTCAGGATGGACATAAGCCGTGTTCCACGAAACCAGGAATTTGCTCTGGATGCTTCCTACGGGGTCATAGCCGTGTTCTGCGAGGACCGGGCTCCGCTCTGGACGTTTTCCGCGGGGTCAGGATTGACATGTGCCGCGTTCCACGAAACCAGGAATTTTCTCTGGATGCTTTCCACGGGGTCATAGCCGTGATCTGCGAGGACCAGGCTCCGCTTTGGACGTTTTCCACGGGGTCAGGATTGACATAATCCGCGTTCCACGAAACCAGGAATTTGCTCTGGATGCTTTCCACGGGGTCATAGCCGTGTTCTACGAGGACCAGGCTCCGCTCTGGACGTTTTCCACGGGGTCAGGATTGACATAAGCCGCGTTCGACGAAACCAGGAATTTGCTCTGGATGCTTTCCTCGGGGTAATAGCCGTGTTCTGCGAGGACCGGGCTCCGCTCTGGACGTTTTCCGCGGGGTTAGGATTGACATAAGCTGCGTTCCACGAAACCAGGAATTTGCTCTGGATGCTTCCCACTGGGTCATAGCCGTGTTCTGTGAGAACCAGGCTCCTCTCTGGACGTTTTCCGCGGGGTCAGGATTGACATGAGCCGCATTCCACGAAACCAGCAATTTGCTCTTGATGCTTTCCACGGGGTCATAGCCGTGTTCTGCGAGTACCGGGCTCCGCTCTGGACATTTCCCACAGGGTCAGGATTGACATAGGCCGTGTTCCATGTGACCAGGAAGGGTTGATTTTATCCGTATTTCACGGAGTCGGGGGTTGACACTTGGTTATCTGTGAACCGCCGTGTCATGGAACCGAGGAATTGCCGCGGTTCCGCTTTGATTGCGTCTGTTGTAATGAGATGAATGTTGAGATGATCTTCAGGCTGTTTGTGAACCGTTGAGATTTGGCTTCTTCTTCTGATGAAGCCTAGGGAGGGAAGGTGTGGTTCCCTCTTTGTTTGCGCCCCTGGATTGTATACTGGGTTTGATGTGATCTCACCTGTAGGGAAAAAAGTTTTATTTTATATATTTTTTCTTTCCGCGATGCTCTATCATTTCAGCTTTTATATCACGATTGCCTAATCATTTCGGCTATTTTCGCGGTGCCCAATCATTTGGGCTGTATGTTTTATTTACTCGCTGATTTTTATTGCGAGTTGCCCAACCATTTCGGCTATTTTGTATGCATACATTTTTACTTGCTGACTTTGCTGCAAGTTGCCCCATCATTTCGGTTATTTCGTATGCATTTATGGCTCGCTGGCTTTTCGCTGCGAATTTTGGGATTTGATACCGATTTAGGCATTAGCATCGCTACAACAGGGATATTGCCAGGAGTGAATCATCATTTGCCTCTGTCGATGTCGAACAAAGGTGGCTTAGTAAACATGGTTAGGATCCCGTCGACTAAGGCTTTTAACTTTATGAGTCGTAAGGGTCTCATAAAAGGATTTCTCCCTACGAGTCATGAGGATCTCGTAGGTGCGTTTTCTCCTTAAGAATCATGAGGATTCCTAAGTGCGTATTCTCTTATAAGTCATAAGGATCTTACAAGAGTATTTTCTCCTTATAAGTCGAGAGGACTTACAAGTGCATTTTGCTATATGAGCATATCCCCAGTCTCTGGTGGGACTTTGTTAGGAAAATGTTTATTCGCGCCCGTGGATTGTATACAAGGGTCAATACTGAACCATTTGTAGGGAAAAATCGGAGATTGTGGTGGTTTCTTAAGAACAGGTTCAGATCCCTGTAGCTCAAGACTTTTGAATCCTATGAGCCGTGAAGGTCTCAAAGGAGGGTTCTCCTTACGAGTCGTAAGGATCTAGCTAGTGTAATTTTCTCCTTAGGAATCATGAGGATCCCTAAGTGTGTTGTTCCCTTCAGAGTCGTAAGGATCTCACGCACGTGGTTTCTCCTTACAGGGTTGAGAGGACCTTGCAAGTTTCTTTTAACGAGTTTGCACCCTTTCGGGTTTTCACAAAACTCGCCGGTAGCCCTGCTGTTTTTACTCACGGAGCCCTTTCGGGTTTTCCTCCGTGCCCATTTTGCTTATGGACATACCGTTTTCTTTCTTTTTTAATTTTTTTGTCAGCCTTTGGATGCCGCGGTCCGTAGTAGTTTATCGACTCTCGGTCAACAGCCAGTTTTAGGACATAGTGGTCCTTCGTTAGTTTAAGAACGTTTCGGTCCGCGGCCAGTTTTAGGACATAGTGGTCCATCATTAGTTTAAGGACGTTTCGGTCCGTAATCCGGCTACTACTTATAGAGTTTGGGCTTAGGAAGATAGCGAGCGGACATAGGTGTCGTCATCTATCATTGACCTAGGCCGTGACTCGTCAGGCGTAGTATTTTTTTCAAGAACCGGCCTTTTATTGGCCTAAAGGGTCTTTCACCATGTATGTCCATGAGTAGATATGCTACACCCTGGTAAACTTTGTCTATGATATGCGGGCCTTCATAGTTTGGCTCGAATTTCCCCCGTTTTGCACGATTGGGAATCATAGGTCTTTTGACCACTAGTACGAGTTCACCTTGGCGGAATGTTCTCGTCCTAGTCAATCTTTCATATGAGCGCGTCATATTTGCTTTATAAGCCTCCAAGTTTTGCTGCACCATGAGCCGAGTTTCATCGAGGGCGTCGAGCTCCTCGAGCCGAAGGTGAGCATTTTCTTCTTCTGTTAGCTCGTAGTGAACGACCGCTCGTAGAGAGGGTAACTCTATCTCGAGGGGGAGTACCGCTTCTGTGCCGAATACCAATGCATACGGTGTTGTTTTCCTGGCTGTCTTGAACGTAGTTCGATACGCCCAGTGAGCTTCATGCAGTCTCTCATGCCAGTCCCTCTTATTTCGAGACACTATCTTTTCACGATCTTCGTCAAGGTCTTGTTAAAAGCCTCAGCTAGACCGTTAGCTCTGGGATTGTTGGCGGAAGAGTATCTCCAGTCTATGTTATGATGTTTTGCGAAGCGACTGATTTTGTGGCTTCTATACGCCGGCCCGTTATCGTAGATAATCTGTCGCGGAATGCTGAACCGATAAATGACGTGTGTCTTGAAGAAATGGACGATATTCTCCGTCTTCACTTCCCTCAGCGGTACCGCTTTTGCCCATTTGGAGAAGTAATCAGTTGTCGCCAAAAAGAATCGATGTCCTCTGGAGGATGCTGGTTCGATAGGGCCGATTATGTCAGTTCCCCACATTTCGAACGACCTGCTAGCCACCGTTAGGTGTAGCGGATTTGGATGCTGTTGGATGAAGTCCCTGTGAATTTGGCACGAGTGCCACTGCCTCGCGTATTCGAGGCAGTCTTGGATCATTGTGGGCCAATAGTAGCCCATCCTTTTGATCTTTAATTTCATCTTCAGCCCAGCTTGATGAGACCCGCAGAGTCCATCATGAGTTTCTTGTATGACTCTCCTTGCCTCTTCAGGTCCTAGGCATCTTTGCCACAGAGAATCGAACGATCTCTTGTACAGAGTATCACTGACGAAGGCGAAGGATAGATCTCGTTTCATGAGCTGATGTCTTGAGGACGCATCTTCAGGCGTTCGATGATATTTGAAGTAGTCTATAAAGACTTCTCTCTAATCCTTAGCCTTTTCCCGGTCTTTTATTTGTAAAGCCGTTTGCTCGGTGGCACCCTTTTCTTTGGAAGATTCCGGAGATATTTCTGTCGGTGCAAGAACCCGACGGCTTTGTACAACGATCCTCACGTCATCGAGGTTTTCGTCGGCTAATTCTTTAGCGAACTTGGCTAATGCATCCGCTTTGCTGTTTTCCGCACGCGGTATACATTCCAGCATGTTGGAGGGAATTTAAGTCGGCAGTTGCTGCACTCTCCCGCCGTACTTCACCAACTCCAGTTTGTACGTCTGATAGTCGCCGTTTAGTTGACTAACGACCAGCTGGGAGTCTCCGTATATGAGGAGGTTTTCAATTCCCATATCGACAGCGATCTCAAGACCCGCTATCAAAGCTTCATATTCGGCTTCATTGTTCGTCCTCGGCTCTGTCAAGGAGAAGGCGAAGCGCATTATCCCCCTTTGTGGAGTTATGAAGATGAGGCCTACCCCATATTTGATTATGGAGGTGCTTTGTTTGCGCTTCTTCATGGAAGATGCCGCATCGAAGTAGTGTTCCCATTGGGTGTCACTCTCTCCTTTCTCACCGTCGATTGTGTCAAATACGTGCTCGTCTGGCAGTTCTCAATTCAAAGGAGAATCAGCAGGTATCGGATGCTCAGCGAGGAAGTCGGCGATGGCCTGGCCTTTTACTGCCTTGAGAGGTCGGTATGTTACCGAGAATTCCATTAAGAGTAGGGCCCATTTAGCGAGCCGTCCCGTTAATATGGCCTTTGACATCAAATATTTGTGAGGATCCACTTTTGATATGAGATGGACCTCATGCGCCAATGCATAGTGTCTGAGCTTCGTTATCGCGAAGATCAACGCCAAGCAGTGTTTTTCGATGGGGGAGTAATTACTTTCTACCCCAGTAGAACTCGACTCAAGTAGTAGAGGGCTCTTTCTTTCCCTTGGTCGTTTTCCTGTGCCCATAGTGCGCCTAAAGAACCTTCAAGGGCAGTTGTGTAGAGAATGAGGGGCTTTCCCTTAACTGGAGCGGTCAGTACCGGCGGATTCTGCAGGTATTGCTTGATTTCGTCTAGTGCGCTTTGGCATTTATGATCCTAGACGAAAGGAGTTCCCTTCTTCATTAGGTGATTGTAAGGACGGCACTTGCCGGAGAGATTGGCTATGAATCGCTGGATATACGCGAGTTTTACTTGGAGAGACCGCAGTTGCTTGAGAGTCCTTAACGGAGGCATTTCCATGATCGCCTTGATCTTCGACGGGTCTATCTCGATGCCTCTGTGTCGGACGACGAATCCTAGGAATTTTCCCGAGGAAACTCCAAACGTGCATTTGAGAGGGTTCATCTTCAAGTTGTATTTCCGAAGGCGCTGAAACACTATCTTCATATGCTCTAAATGTTCTTCGTATGATTTGCTTTTCACTACGAGGTCGTCAATATAGCATTCGACGATTTCATGTATGAGGTCATCGAAAATCTTCATCATGGCCCTCTGATAGGTGGCACCGGCATTCTTCAGACCGAAGGGCATCACCTTGTAGCAGAATATACCTAACGGGGTCCGGAAAGCGGTATGTTTCTGGTCCTCGGGATGCATCTTTATCAGATTGTATCCTAATGAGCCGTCCATGAAGGAGATAACTTCGTGAGTGGACGTATTATCTATCATCAGCTCAGTGACCGGTACTGGAAAGTCATCATTCGGACAAGCTTTGTTGAGATCCCGGAAGTCTACGCATATGCGCACCGTCCCATTTTTCATCATCAGCAGGAAGATATTGGCGATCCAGTCCGGGTAATGAACCTCTTGGACGAATTCGGAGTCGATTAGTTTTTTACTTTGGCGTTGATGCTCGTTTCGAGTTCGAGCCGCATCCTTCTTGGTGCTTGTTTGATCGGCTTAATGTCCGGAGATATCGCCAATCTGTGCACAGAAATCTCTGGATCTAATCCAGGCATCTCAGAATAGGTCCATGCAAAACAGTCTTTATACTGCATGAGCACATCTTTTAGCGTAGCCACCCTTTCCTCAGACAATAGCTCACTGACGAATGTCGGCCGCGGGTCACTTGTCGTCCCTAAGTTAATTTTTTTAGGTTATCTGCAGTAGTATGTATCCCATCTTCCAGCTCTTTTGGCGCCGGTGGAAATTCTGAGATCACCTTGTCATCATTGTTTTCGAAGCACCAGGGGAGATCAGCCGTATCTTTGCATATTCTTTCTACTAACACCGTTATCATGTGACAGGTGCGAGATCGCTTCCAAGACCGTTGTTGATCTGGTTCTACTCTCGTGGCTTTTGGTTCATGCTTCTGTGGTAGGGTCACCCTCCAGCTGCTGGATAAAGCGGACTTGCCGAGTTGGTATTTTTCTTCGACCCAGTTCTTGAAGGTGAAGCAGTCTTCAAGAGGGTGTCCTATTGCTCGGTGATAGGAGCAATAGTCGGGATGAGAGACTTCGTTTGCTTGCTCGGGGGGCTTGGACTCTGGGAGGGTAATCATCTGATGTTTTATGGCAAGATCGAGTATCTTCCTTGTATTGTCTTGGGGAAAAGAATATTCTCGACCCATCTTTTTTATAAGAGACGGCCC
Organism: Agapanthus africanus; assembly: GCA_030015575.1. Classification (NCBI taxonomy): domain Eukaryota; kingdom Viridiplantae; phylum Streptophyta; class Magnoliopsida; order Asparagales; family Amaryllidaceae; genus Agapanthus; species Agapanthus africanus. Next base: position 288,450,952 of record JASDDO010000012.1, on the reverse strand, counting down.
CCGGCTGCTCGATTCCCGATCACGTGGTTTCTTGGACCCGCATTGTCTCTGTTGAACGATCTTTTCGTTCCTGGGTTTATTTTTGCCTCTGCGCTGGGTCTTTATGACGGGTTGGCGATGAAGAGCATCGTCATTTTCCGTAGCCTGCTGAAGGAGGCGCTGCGTCCTGGCTTTCTCGTAAATAGCCATTTCGCGACTATGATCGTCTCGAACCTTTTGACCCGCTACCCTTATAATCTTGTCCATCTGTTCTTCGAATGAAGGACTTAGCATTTTCACGGCGGGAGCTCGTTTTGGTTTAGGGTTAGCGTCTTCCCACAGAGCATCTCCTTCTTCATCGATGTCATGTATGACGTAGCAGCCGTAGAATCGCTCCCGTTTCTTAGATTGAACACATCCAAGTCCGATCATTTCCATTCTCCCATTGGGAAGTTTTCGCTGAGTTCCGGGGATATCCCGGATCCTGTTATAGAACTGGGCTTGTCGAGCAGTCTGTTTGAAGGGTACGCCGTGGCGCCTCAACAGCCTCTTCAATCCTTCTGTGTAGTATCTGGGCAGTCGGATGGGCTGAAGTCTATCAAGTGTCGAGTCAGCACCATGCCAGACTTCTTTCTCCACTTTGGTTTTCGTGGATTGATAAAAGAGGATCGCCTTTTCATCTCTTCGCCTGGGAGGGACATAAAATGTTTGCATTTCTTGCACACTATAAGTTTCAAGCGCATCGAGCTCTTTGTAATGCTCTTGCGGAACCATGGCAACTTGCAAACTTTGGTCTTCATCAGCGAACGCTTGTATCGATGGTCGAGCAGAGAATACAGCATTGACCTCATCTTCCGAGTCGCTGCCGAAGACCAGAATAGAGGTGGACAGTCTCGGCTTGTTGCGTTGGGGTGGCCCGGAATAAAGTATCTCCTCTTCCTACTCGGTATCACTCCCGAAGACCGGAATAGTGGTGATAGCTTTGTTCTTGTCCTCCGGTTTGCGACAACTTTCTGTATCTTCGAAATCGGGCAGGAAGTACTTGGCATCCTCATATTTGCGGAATTCGTTCATGGAGAATGGGTTTAGTTGCCCTGCCACAGTGTACTCGAGACCATCTTTGAAGTACTTCATACACTGATGCTGTGTTGAAGGGATAATGTTGTTCTTGTGTAGCCAAGGCCGGCCGAGCAAAGCGTTATAGCAGGTCTAAGCATCAATGACGTGAAACTTGATGTCAGTGACTAGCAGCCCAAAGCGCAGCGTCAGTATCACAGACCCAAGCATCCGTGATGATTGGGAGTAAAACCCGGAGATAGTGATCTTATCCCGAGCGAGGTGTTGGACGCTCATGAATATTTCCTTCAACACTCTTACATTGAGGAGATTGACGGAGGACCCATTGTCAACCAGGATTTTTCCGATCTTAATATCATGACAGTATCCGGAGACATAAAGGGGACGGTTGTACTCGCACGTCCCGAGGAGGAGATCTTCATCGCCAAAGGTGATGTCGGCTGTGTGCACTTCTTCCAGCTCGTCTTTCATCTTTTCTTCGGCGAGGAAAGCTTGGAATTGTTCGGACACTTGTAGTGCCTTGATTAAAGAGTCTCTCACTTCTTTGGATAGCATAAGGGCGTTGAGAATGCTGAGCTACGAGGGTATCTTCCTCAGGTGTGCCAGAACGTTGTAATCCACCTTACTTTTCTTGGGCGGGTCCTTAGCTGCCAGCTCTTCGACGACGCGATCATCAAGGGTGATATCTTAAGGGATCTTTTCCTTCCCCTTATCCTTTCTATTCGATCCACCGTTAGCAGGTCCAAGATTCTTTTCTGGCAGCGTACGATTGTGCAGCTGAATGTTCTCACAAGTCATCATTTCTTCCATCTCGGAGGTGGGTTCTTTGAAGAGAGGGCCAAGGGCCATTTCTTCATCAGAATCGCTCCCAAAGGTGAGAACTTGCGATCCCCCAGCGTCGACTATGTGACAGTTGCCGGTAGTTCTTTTGCACTACTCGGTCGTATTTCTTTGCTCCCGACGTGTTTTGCGTTTTATCCGCTTGAAATGTTGTCGGTGAGCAACATATCCCTGCCACCAGTTTTTGAAAGCATTGCACTCTTCAGTGGGGTGCACAATCTTTCGATGATATAAGCAGTAGCTAGGATGTATATCCGCTTCATCAGCGGGGTTTCTTTCGGAGAGAGACAGCTTCATCTCCATTGATATGGCTTTGGCGAACCTTTTCTTCTTCTTGAACCTGCTTTTATTTGCGGCGGCTGTACTCTGACTTGGCGGGAGTGTTTTAACCCTTTCGTCCAGCCGCTGGCGTTTGGCCTTCTCGAATATGGCCATCTCGCGCTCTTGATCAGCTTTGCTTTTTAAAAGGGCTTCGTTTAAGAATGCATCAATTACTTCGTCTGATGGTCCTAGAAGTTCAGGATGAGGATTTACCCCTGGTTTCTCTGCATCTTGGTCTTCTTCAGCATTTATTAACGAGTGAGAAATCACATGGCAACTTGCTACATAATCTTCAGATTCATCCGATGATTCTTCTCCATTGTCATCATCTCCGTCCTCGAGGACGTGGCTGAGAAATTCTTGGAGTGTGACTGGAGTCCACGCTTTTTGATTGTATTCTTCCAACGCGTCAATCTGTTTTTGCAAGTACGTGCGCTTGTCGCCAGGCTTCACGGGCTTTTTGGCCTTCTACTTATTCTTCGAAGATTTTGACGGCTGGGTGTGGGCACTTTGACTATCACCACCAATTCCCGGAGTTGGGCGCGGTTTCAGCATTCCCTCGATGATCTCGGGTTCCAGTGGATTTTTCCACCTTATCGCCACGCATGTTTGGAGATCCTTCAGCATTCTTTTAGTCTCGGCTGAAAGAACGACCTCCCATGGAGCTTCCACTACAAAAGAGCATGATGCCCCCGGTGTGTCCACCCTTCTGGAGCATGTGGTTGAGGTGGACTTACTTTCCAATTCTCGGACAGTGCGAACTTGCCCTGTTGGCATTGGTCTTCGATTCAGCCTTTAAAGACGAAGAAATCTTCAATTGAATGGCTTACCGCTTCGTGGTAGGGGAAATAATTAGGATTATTGGTGTCACGACCCGAAAGAGCACGTGACTGGCTCTTGAACCATATGAAGTCTATAGGACCCCATCTGATCCAAGTAAGCCAAAAGCCCAGAAATCTAAAACCATTTAAAGAGTAAATAAGAAAAACAGGTTTAAGAAGTAAAGAAATCATGTTTCGAAAATCAAAGTTTTTAAATAACTAAGCTGAATATGCATTTTTAAAATATGTAACCTTTCCTGAAAATTTCGGCAGAGTTTCCTTTGTAAAAACTGGCCCCGAACGGGGTACAACAAGAATAACATATATGAAATGATAAAAGGCATCCCCAAGAGGGAGCTAGCTCTTCGTCAATCGACGGTCACAACCATGCAAGAAATAATAATATACAACGCCAAAGGGCGAGGATCAAAACCCAAAAAGAACTCAAAACAGCCAGAAAACCGTAATACTACAAGCGCGACTCTAAGGTCGAAATAATACAACAATGTTTTCTAAGTATGAAACAATATAGAAGTTTTGGTTGATGAAATTTCTAGATACAATGAATAATACAGGAACAATGGCGATTCTGATACAAAAGAACCCACCTACCAACCCAAGTCACCCATATGGAAGCAGTGTGCCAGAAATGCCGCTATGGAATTTGTACAGCAAAAACCTGCAGGACTGTGGCACAACGGGGGTGAGTTGCCAACTCGTGAATAGAAAAAAATATCTACAAGCAGAGATCGAATGTATGACCCATCCTAGGTCAATACGATCATATATAAATAAACCTCAATATGAATAAGTCTGAAGCATGCTAAACTGGAAATGTAATCTCTATACATGTGTGTAGTGCCAAGTGCTCGTGCCAGTGCCTCAGGTAATAGCATATCATAAATGTGAGGTATAATCAATGTAATCAAATTGCATGTACGTGGATCCCGTCCACTCGTCACCCAATGAAAATAACCATCATGCATGTAAATATCATCAGCATATGCATGGAAATATGAGTATATAAACCACCTGTGCCCCTCGCGACACATAAAAATCATGGAACCGGAGTGCCCAGCATCGACACTCGAAAATATCATGAAAACTGTGCCCAGCATCGGCACGTAAATCCTTATATATATCGGGCTCAGTCAGTCGCGACCAGCCAACGGGCTCCGTCTGCGGAATCGGCCCTCGGCCCCAGCAGTACGCCCCTATCCATCTATCGACTCTGGTCGGTATGCTCCGGATAACCGCCAGGTCCAACCAATCACCGGTAGGTACTCACCCGCCTCCAGGCTCAATCGGCAAAATCCTTCGATCATCTTGCCGAGGGGAACCATACCGGGTCCACCATGTACCCGCAATCGACTCGTCCGCTCCACGAATCGGGTTTCACATGTCGCTCTCAGCACCGAGAAAACACATGGTGGATGCACTGAAATATCATATCAAGGGTAACCTGGTTTTTAAAGCGATGGCATATTCTCTTTTGAAATACCCACGGTTCCCAAATCCAGAAACATCATGGAAATAGTAACTTTCAATGCGTATAATCAGAAAGCATGATGTATATGAATGTAAAAGAAATGTAAGCATATTAGTCTGTCATGCAAGAATCATATACCGAATGCAACAGTACTACAGTGTAGTGACATGGCAATTATTGATGATGCGTACGTGGAACATACACATCATCGATAATGGTTCTGGTGTCCTAGCAGCATGACTATAATATATATCGATAAACACAAGCAATGCAATGCAAATAGCATGAGTATGCGGAACAGAATAATCAACGCAACAGTAAAGAATCTATCTCAATAAATATATCATGCAGCCTTTCCTTTTGAAATAAGACGAATCAGGGTTTTTGGTAAAATAAAGGCTACGGTGTTTTAAGAAAAGAAGTGTCGTTTGAAAATATCCATAGAATCCCTTTTGCCTATCTTTAAAATATCCCCGATTCGTTAGTTTTGAAATAGGTATGACTCGGGTCTAGTCTAACGCCTACTATGCGAACTACGGACCCAACAGTTAAGTCAATCGGGAGGGGTATGAAAACCACCTAAATCTAAGTCAATATCACATTATCTCATCACATAACATGTATCACTACCATCATATCACATCTCCAATATGAACTCTGTCATGTCGCCAAATCTCACGGCCTCAATCGAATCTGATCAACTCATCTCAATCCCACGTATCATCCTCAAATCTCATATATGAACACATAGTCCCATACCCATGTGTAGATATACACACCATCATATGCGCACAGATAAATGAAAGAATGTATGCAAGTATGTGTGTATGTGTGTATGTGTGAGTGCACCCACTACTCTAGAGTTTCGCACTACAAGACCAATACATCCTTATCATCAATAATTCCATTATAACCATCAATAGTCCTACCAACACATAATAAATATATGTGTGTAAACGTATTCGTATACATCACCACGGACTGCGGGGGTGCTATACGCCATCCACCCGACTTCTCCCCGTAGATATAAATCTATTCACCTTGCTTCTCATATGCCGATGCCGATGTCGCAATCTTCATCTTTTTCGCCTCAACATCACGTAGGGTACCTACAAGTATATCACAACGCTAAAGCACATGAAAATCACATCGGAAACCAAAATAGCACACACTTCTCGCATAGGTAAAAACCTATCGTCTCGCATGTAAACACGTTCAATATCCACTTGTCGTTGACGTCCAAACGCCACCCGACAGAAACGAATCACCAAATACCAAAATCCATGCTAAAACAAGTCGTAAATCATACGCCAACTCAAGAAAATCAACCCAGACTTTACCCTAACTGGAATCAGTCAAAACTAGACATACCCAGGGTCAAGTTTATAGGGCAAAAGGCTACAGAACAAAAACGAAGGGGTTCCAACCTGCTCTGGACGCAATTTACGGCCAGAGGGATTAAATCTGTGGCCCAAACAAAGAATTAGGGGCTAGGGCTTTGTGTGGTGGTTCCATGATGCCTTCAAATCTCACTGTCAACTCAGTTTTATTTTTGGGGTCTCGGGGTGATAGCAGATTCTTAAATACGAACACAGATTCACAGTTTTCCCCGATATCGATTCCGTAAATCCGTATTCCGGTTTCATGTTCAGGTTTGGGTCCATATTAGCATCACACAAAGGGTTCTAAGGTCACAACAAGCCTTAATTTCACTTTGATTTCAGGTCTAACCCTAAACCTAACTTGAATTCTCCAAAGTCCACAAAACGACACAATATCGATATGAAACTAGATTTGATGCTCAAGGAAATTGAAATACTACTTGAGGGTGCAGAAATTACCTCCTTTGGCAATTCAAGAAAATTCTTGAGTTGCTCAAAGTCCTCAAGATCAACTCTTCCTTAGTCCAAAGCGTTCCTCTCGAGCTCGTGCACCTTTTTAGTGAAGGAAAGATGGGGTTTTGGAGTTGATTTGAGTGTGATGGAGATGATTTTAGTGAGGAGGAAGAGCAAGGGGCAGCAGCAGCAACAACTGAAGAAGAAGGAGGGAGAAATGATGGAGGAATGGTTCAAGTCAACACACCTCACCTACTCTTTCTCTCTCTCACCAGGCTTCATAATATATTCCCTTTTTCCTTTTTCTTTTCTTTTCTTTAACCCTAATTCCTTCTTACCCCAATAGTGAACCCAAATGAACAACCATGGCAATAAAAATGTAACATAAGTGTCGAAAAAGATATGTGCATGTTTTGCACAAAAATGCCAAAAATCCGATTAGCGATTTTTAATCGCGATTAACACTAAATTAGTGTCAAACAAATCAAAAAAACTTTAAAATGGCATAATTCCATAAAATACCCTATTTTAGAATTTTCCATAATTTTCCCCATTTATTTGTATTTAATTATACCGGAATATTAAAATACTCATTAAAATAATATTAAATTATAAAAATTCCCCAAAATCAATATTTTAATATTGATTTACGTTACAATCTACCCCCCTTAAAGAAATTCAGTCCCCGAATTTATATTTAAACCCCCAAATACTAAAATATTTCAAAACAAATTCCAAGTCATCGGGGCTCCGAAATCATCTATACATAAAACATCATAGCGCAATGCATGTGCATGAGTACTGAGCAGATAACTCAAAAGCAACACTCCGTCAAGTATCCCGCAATCATCGGAGTCATGGTAAAGACACAAATGTCAAATCCAATAAAAAACCAATATGATATAGATCAGAACTATACATGTAGACATCCAGTCTATACATGTGAATAGCTGATGTAAATGCATGCCAAATCTTTTTAAATCGCCGTGCGATGCACGTAACACCGCACAGTGGCGGACATTTTTCATAAGAAAATAACTATATACGTATATATCCTTTGTTTACTATGTACGTTCCGCCGTTTTGAAAACAATTTAGAAGGATTTCCTTCCTTTTTTTTTAAAACGTTTCGTGTCATATCGGACACGTAGGTATATATGCCGAGACTATAGCTCGCTCTTTGGAAATCCCTTCGATAACTATCAATGCATGCAAAATATATCCAGGTACTGTCCTCTGACTAGTCCTGCTCAGTATGAAAACAAATATCCAATATCACAAAAATGTACTGCTCCAAAAGGAATAAATCCCAAAAATGCACATAACACCACCCTGTGTGTCTGGTGCGCACGGAAATCCAAAATCCATATATGTGCCATACAGGTGCACAAAACAACATCTAGGTGCAACGGGTGTGCACGAAGTATCTGTCATAGGTAACCGGTGTGCCTGACAGCAAAACCAGGTGCATCTGACATGCACGAAGAATCTCGATTTAGTGCATCTGGTGTGCACCAAAATCGTATCTCAAAACATGCGCCCAACAGGCGCGAAAATCCAAGTCGGTGCATCCATCGGGCACGAATGAAAATCTAAACCTTGCGCACTCAACATGCACGGAATCACAAAATCCAATAGCAACGCCGAACGTGCGTAAGTCCAATCAAAGCACGGAGTGTAGGAATCAATCATCAATATCAGGGTCAAAATCGACATATCGAATGACATCGAATCAAAGTCAGGTGCAACCGTAGTGCACAAAATATAAATCCGGCGCAACAAAGGCATGAAATATAAATCTGATGCGATAAACGCAAGAAACATAAAACTGGTGCGACAAACGCACGAAGTATAAAACTGGTACATCCCATGCACAAATACCAAGCAAGAACTCAAATGCGTAAGCAGCAACACCAAGGGTACCCAGGTATAAAGGAAATCATAAACATGTGCAACTGCGTTCACAAAACACATATCAATGCACTACAAGCTCATATAAGCTATACCGAGTGCAAAATCAAATCGTGTGCGTAATATATGCACAACCTCAAATAAAAACACTAAAAGTACATGAAAAGTATGCTGGAAGCGTAAATCAAATCACCGGCATAAAATATGCATGAAATCACAATCAATACCTCAAGATTAATAACTATGCGCAAGGTATAAATACCCAGTAGGTGCAACCATGGTGCAAGAAAAAAAATACCATGGAACTCAGTCATCAAGACTAAATCATGCGAATAGATCGCCCAAAATACCGAAATCCAAAGTGACGGATATGTGATAGTCAAATCAAAAAATCACAAATCATAAATACCGCCGTCTGTATATCCTCCTTCGAAGTCGAGAAGGTGCCGGTACATCCAATGCTAGAGGCGCAAGATATCTACTTGTCTCTTGCTCGCGGCTGGCGTCCTCTGCCTCTTGTTCCTTATCTTCCCTGTGGATTACCAATCTCGCAATCCATTGGCTCATCGGCCCGGTCAGGTGTGCTAACAGGAACGATTCCGTTCTGGCACTTTTCTGGTCATCTCTCGGTCAATCCTCACGACCGCTCGTAAAGCAGCACATCTCTGGCGCCGACCTCGGGTCCTCTTAATGCACATCACACATCTGCTCCTGGTGCAAATCTTATTGCAGCAGTGTACTGGAAGGAATCCTGCTCAAGGTCTCTTCTGATCTCGCCTAAGCCAAACTGTACGGAGACGGGTACTCTGGCGTAATCTTTCCTCGCTCTCTGGACATCTGCTTACTCAGTACAACATCTACTCGAAAGCTGGTCGCATCCCTGCGCCTCTGTATGCATATCCGACCTTTAATCTTAACGGGGTGTAATAACAGCTCGTTTGCATCTCGCACGAACTTCTTGTCCCGCTTGTCTGTATCATCATCCATTTCGACGTCGCGTCTCTATCTGCGCACTACAATGCCCTGGGCCACGGTCCATCCGATGTCCCTCATACGGACACGAAATCACGAACTCGGTATCTTCATCACTCAGTAGAAGATATCTAGCAGAACACGTCCTCAGCATGCATATCGCATCTCTGATGTCAGCGGAGTGGAACGTCATCTCGTCGAAATCTCATGCGAACTCTTTACTCCACTCTGCTTCAATATCGAATGATCCGGACTCATCTCATCATGGCTACACAGACTGCGCTCCAACGGCTATGCTCGTATCTGGAGTGTCCCATCACATGATATCTGAATGATGTCGAATCGTCCGATGGACTCGTCAGAACCTCATAATCCCCCAAGAGCTCAACATCTCGGGTACAGTTTAATAGTATCGAGTACATACCACAGCATAGGTGGTCCAGCCACAGAAGGGCAAACCCAAGCCTCACTAATGGCGCCGCGGAACTGCCGTAAACCCTAAGGTTCAAAAGCTTTCAAACGGTCATTATGTCGAGTTAGGTTTTCATTCTTCTAAATGGTCCATAGAATCGCTTGCACGTCTTTCCGAATACTTTAAACTTGGAAAATGGGTTCCTGACATTCGATCGTCTCAATCGACTCTCAACGAATCTGCGTGAAGTCGCCTCTAGCTGGAGTCAATCTATCTGGTGACCTCGCATCGGGATAAGCGAACGAACCACATGTCCTAGTCATTCATCCTCGGTGACTAGCGACTCACCATCATATCTCTAAGTATATGCTCATGCTGCAGTAGCTCCAATCATCTGGAAGATATCTCATCATTCGCAGCAACAACTGGCTCATTCGTCTATATGCTAAACAACGCCTCAATCCTCCTGGATAAGCGATATATCAACGGTCATCACATCCTGGCTGGCCTCTATTAGTGGCTCAATCCTCTAGTGCCGATCAGCACATCTGGGAAATCTCCTAAAAGAGATCAATCCAACGCTCATGGCGCGAAAACACAATAAGACGACGCCTCAATATGCTATCGTATGTCTCTGGGATCACGCCCTGGTCAGTCCTCGTCCACGATGATCTCATGCAGACGCAACTCGAGCCGTAGCTCACTCTGCCCGTGCAATCGCGGCAGCAAAACCATAACCAGTATCGATGAGGATAGATCATAAGAATGAATATAATACTGTGCAAGGAAATGTACATCCTAAGGTTTCTTAAGCGGAGTGGCGTGTCGTAAGTATGCCGCGGAACATACGTACGGTACGTCACTCTACTCAAGCTACCTACTCCATCAACCAAGGGACATCCTATGCGACGAAAGTTCGGGTATAATACTCCCTCGACCAAGTCTATGTTCCGTAAGGTCAAGCCTAAGTTCCGTATATAGATAACGCCCTAGGCTCCACATAGTCAAACTTAGACTCGAACTAAGGTCAACCTAGCGCTCTGATACCAACTTTGTCACGACCCGAAAGAGCACGCGACTGGCCCTTGAACCATATGAAGTCTATAGGACCCCATCTGATCTAAATAAGCCAAAAGACCAGAAATCTAAAACCATTTAAAGAGTAAATAAGGAAAACTGGTTTAAGAAGTCAAGAAATCATGTTTCGAAAATCAAAGTTTTTAAATAACTAAGCCGAATATGCATTTTTAAAATGTGTAACCTTTCCTGAAAAATTCGGCAGAGTTTCCTTTTTAAAAACTGGCCCCGAACGGGGTACAACAAGAATAACATATATGAAATGATAAAAGGAATCCCCAAGCGGGAGCTAGCTCTTCGTCAATCGACGGTGACAACCACGCAAGCAATAATAATATACAACGCCAAAGGGCGAGGATCAAAACCCAAAAAGAACTCAAAACAACCAGAAAACCGTAATACTACAAGCGCGACTCTAAGGTCGAAATAATAAAACATTGTTTTCTAAGTATGAAACAATATACAAGTTTTGGTTGATTGAATTTCTAGATACAATGAATAATACAGGAACAATGGCGGTTCTGATACAAAAGAACCCACCTACCAACGTAAGTCACCCATATGGAAGCAGTGTGCCAGAAATGCCGCTATGGAATCTGTACGGCAAAAACCTGCAAGGACTGTAGCACAACGCGGGTGAGTTGCCAACTCGTGAATAGAAAAAAATATCTACAAGCAGAGATCGAATGTATGACCCATCCTAGGTCAATACGATCATATAAAAATAAACCTCAATATGAATAAGTCTGAAGCATGCTAAACTGGCAATGTAATCTCTATACATGAGTGTAGTGCCAAGTGCTCGTTCCAGTGCCTCAGGTAATAGCATATCATAAATGTGAGGTATAATCAATGTAATCAAATCTGCATGTACGTGGATCCCGTCCACTCGTCACCCAATGACAATAACCATCATGCATGTAAATATCAGCATATGCATGGAAATATGAGGATATAAACCACCTGTGTCCCTCGCGGCACGTAAAAATCATGGAACCGGAGTGCCCAACATCGACACTCGAAAATATCATGAAAACTGTGCCCAGCATCGGCACGTAAATCCTCATATATATCGGGCTCCGTCAGTCGGGACCAGCCCACGGGCTCCGTCTGCGGAATCGGCCCTCGGCCCCAGCAGTACGCCCCTATCCATCTATCGACTCTGCTCAGTATCCTCCGGATAACCGCCAGGTCCAACCAATCACCGGTAGGTACTCGCCCGCCTCCAGGCTCAATCGGCAAAATGCTTCGATCATCTTGCCGAGGGGAACCATACCGGGTCCACCATGTACCCGCAATCGGCTCGTCCGCTCCTTGAATCGGGTTTCACATGTCGCTCTCAGCACTGAGAAAACACATGGTGGACGCACTGAAATATCATATCAAGGGTAACCGGGTTTTTAAAGCAATGACATATTCTCTTTTGAAATACCTACGGTTCCCAAATCCAGAAACATCATGGAAATAGTAACTTTCAATGCGTATAATAAGAAAGCTTGATGTATATTTCATGTAAAAGGAATGTAAGCATATCAGTCTGTCATGCAAGAATCATATACCGAATGCAACAGTACTACAGTGTAGTGACATGGCAATTATCAATGATGCGTACGTGGAACATACGCATCATCAATAATGGTGTTGGTGTCCTAGCGGCGTGACTGTAATATATATCTATAAACACAAGCAATGCAATGCAAATAGCATGAGTATGCGGAACTGAATAATCAACGCAACAGTAAAGAATCTATCGCAATAAATATATCATGCAGCCTTGCCTTTTGAAATAAGACGAATCAGGATTTTTGGTAAAATAAGGGCTACAGTGTTTTAAGAAAAGATGTGTCGTTTGAAAATATCCGTAGAATCCCTTTTGCCTATCTTTAAAATATCCCCGATTCGTTAGTTTTGAATTAGGTATGACTCGGGTCTAGTCTAACGCCTACTATGCGAACTACGGACCCAACAGTCAAGTCAATCGGGAGGGGTATGAAAACCACCTAAATCTAAGTCAATATCACATTATCTCATCACATAACAGGTATCACTACCATCATATCACATCTCCAATACGAACTCTGTCATGTCGCCAAATCTCACGGCCTCAATCGAATCTGATCGACTCATCTCAATCCCACGTATCATCCTCAAATCTCATATATGATCACATAGTCCCATACCCATGTGTAGATATACACACCATCATATGCGCACAGATAAATGAAAGAATATATGCAAGTATGTGTGTATGTGTGTATGTGTGAGTGCACCCACTACTCTAGGGTTTCGCACTACAAAACCAATACATCCTTCTCATCAATAATTCCATTATTACCATCAATAGTCCTAACAACACATAATAAATATATGTGTGTATACATATTCGTATACATCACCACGGACTGCGGGGGTGCTATACGCCATCCACCCGACTTCTCCCCGTAGATATAAATCTACTCACCTTGCTTCTCATATGCCGATGCCGATGTCGCCATCTTCATCTTCTTCGCCTCAACATCACGTAGGGTACCTACAAGTATATCACAACGCTAAAGCACATGAAAATCACATCGGAAACCAAAATAGCACACACTACTCGCATAGGTAAAAACCTATCGTCTCGCATGTAAACACGTTTAATATCCACTTGTCGTTGACGTCCAAACTCCACCCGACAGAAAAGAATCACCAAATACCAAAATCCATGCTAAAACAAGTCGTAAATCATACGCCAACTCAAGATAATCAACCCATATTTTACCCTAACTGGAATCAGTCAAAACTTGACATACCCAGGGTCAAGTTTATAGGGCAAAAGGCTACAGAACTAAAACGAAGGGGTTCCAACCTGCTCTGGCCGCAATTTCCGGCCAGAGGGATTAAATCTGCGGCCCAAACAAAGAATTAGGGGCTAGGTCTTTGTGTGGTGGTTCCATGGTGCCTGCACATCTCACTGTCAACTCAGTTTTATTTTTAGGGTCTCGGGGTGATAGCGGATTCTTAAATACGATCACAGATTCACAGTTTTCCCGGATATCGATTCCGTAAATCCGTATTCTGGTTTCATGTTCAGGTTTGGGTCCAAATTAGCATCACACAAGTGGTTCTAAGGTCACAACAAGCCTCAATTTCACTTTGATTTCAGGTCTAATCCTAAACCCTAACTTGAATTCTCCAAAGTCCACAAAACGACACAATATCGATATGAAACTAGAATTGATGCATAAGGAAATTGAAATACTACTTGAGGGTGCAGAAATTACCTCCTTTGGCAACTCAAGAAAATTCTTGAGTTGCTCAAAGTCCTCAAGATCCACTCTTCCTTAGTCCAAAGCGTTCCTCTCGAGCTCGTGCACCTTTTTAGTGAAGGGAAGATGGGGTTTTGGAGTTGATTTGAGTGTGATGGAGATGATTTTAGTGAGGAGGAAGAGCAAGGGTGCAGCAGTAGCAGCAACTGAAGAAGAGGGAGGGAGAAATGAGTTGAAGAATGATGGAGGAATGGTTCAAGTCAACACACCTCACCTACTCTTTCTCTCTCTCACCATGCTTCATAATATATTCCCTATTTCCTTTTTCTTTTCTTTTCTTTAACCCTAATTCCTTCTCACCCCAATAGTGAACCCAAATGAACAACCATGGCAAGAAAAATGTAACATAAGTGTAGAAAAAGATATGTGCATGTTTTGCACAAAAATGCCAAAAATCCGATTAGCGATTTTTAATCGCGATTAACACTAAATTAGTGTAAAACAAATCATAAAAACTTTAAAATGGCATAATTCCTTAAAATACCCTATTTTAGAATTTTCCATAATTTCCCCATTTGTTTGTATTTAATTATACTGGAATATTAAAATACTCATTAAAATAATATTAAATTATAAAAATTCCCCAAAATCTATATTTTAATATTTTGAAACGTTACAATTGGCCTCACCGGGCTGCAATGGACGTTTTGGATTCGGTAAGATGATGAGCCTGTTGCGCACCGCTAACTCGAACAATCTCCTCGTCTTGTCCCGGGGAAACGAATATGGGCGTTTCATTTTCTCATTATAGTATCGCCATCTCTCGTCTAAGCGATCCGTTAATTTTGGACCACTGGGCTGCTGTTGAGCATTGGCGACGAAGGTCGCCTTCCCTTTCCCTTTTTCGTTCCGCGGCTCCGGCTTCGGAGAGGAAGGCCTGTGACCTATCAGGTCCATTTGGGCCAGTTTATCAATCATGGTCTGAAAAGTGGTCGGTTTGAAGAACATCATAAATTGGGAGATGGTCGCTTGAGGGTTAAGAGTTCCCATGAACATGCCCACCGCCGGTGATTCTTCGATGCGCTGCTCAAATTTTGACCACAAATTTCTCCATCGTATTACGTATTGAACCCATGTCTCGCCAGGTTTTACCCTGGCATTGATCAATGCCGTTATTGGGGTGCGTTCACTAGCACTTGTGAAACACTGGGTGAATAGTAGCTCCATCTCGGCAAAAGTTTTGACGGAGTCGTTCGGGAGTCCAGAGTACCACTCGAATGCTGTTTCCGACAAGCTGCCGATGAACTGACGAAGTAGTAGTTTATCGTCGCCTCTGGTGTTTCCACAGAGAGCCCTGAACTGGGCAACATGCTGATGCGGATTTCCTGTCCCTTTATAAACATGGAATTTGGGGATCGTGTATCCTGGCGGATACTTGATTTGATCGTACCATCCTGGATATGGTCGCCCAGTTTAAACAATTTGGCCGACCGCTTCATTCGCCTGGTGAGCTCGTATTTGCTTAGCTATATAATCATCGAGCGTGGCTTTAGAGATGGTCTCCTCCTTGGCTGCTGAATGAGCCAAAAGGGGGTTCGATGTCTCCCCTCTGTCATCTTCGATGATTATCGGGGGGTCTTCAGCTGGAGGTTCCGGCTGTAACATCTTGCCAGCCATGTCTTGGAACAACAGAGCCATTCGTTTGATGTTGACCGCCTGTTCCACAGCCTCTTTTTCTTTCCTCTCGAGCATTCTTTGGAGGAACTCGGTATCAGTTTCTTGTTCCCGACGCTGCTCCGAGGTATCTGGATTTTCTTTTGGCCCAGTGAGTGCGGCCATTGCAGTCAGCATCTCCTGAAGTTTCTGCCGCTGTTGTTCCTGAGCCTTCGTCATCAATCGGGTGAGCGGTCGATGACCCGTGGAAGCACGACTTTCCTCTTTTCCGGAAGCCATATGAACGGTATGTATTACCATGCCCCGGACTTTGGGCGTTTAGATTCGACGTCCTTGCGGTTCGCCGCGGTCACAGGGGCTTTCTCTGGCCTCCTTCTCTTGTGAGCATTTGACATTGAGGGAGCCGTTGCAGCGGGCACCCAAACGGATGACATTCTCTGTGGTACTACAGGATGGCTCTTTTCTTGTTGGGCCTTAAGCTTCTTTGGCCGGCAAGAGTAGTCCTGGTCAATCACCGATTCCTGGATCTGTCGACAGACTTTGTAAATTTTGGAAGAAAGCAGCTGAGGGGGCTGCTCCGGCTTCGTTTCTGTAACATTCTCCACGGGTGGAGGAGATCTTTTCAGTACGGCGGCGGGTGAATTCCCGTGCACCCTGTTAAGCAGCTTGAAGCTGTTCCCAGTTGGAACAACAACATTGACTTCCACCGTTGGGGCTGGCGGAGTTAACCCAGACGGGGAGCTGCCCCCGGCCTTCCTTACTCGACGCCAGTGGTGACGGCGAGCGTGACGTGCGAATGGTGTAGGTTCAGCTATTGGGATGGTTTCATCATGCCCCTTGTTCTTGTCAGGCGCTTCCGGTATCAGTCTCTTGAAGACCGACTTCCGTTGAGCGGGGACGGCCAACCTATAGAAGGAAGACTTCCGAGAAGGGGAAGCAACCTTGATGATTTCGCTAGAAGCAGGAGTTGAAATAGTCAGTCTTGTGAAGACCGGCCTTTTGGTAGGAGAAGCTGTAAGACAACGGTAGCGCCCCAGCCATCTGTCCGAGGCCAAAATGCGGAAACGGAAACTTTTCTTAAACTAGAAACCGGCTCTATCGTATGCTTAAAACCCGGATCGAACCATTAACCTACAACTAGCAACTAGAGAAAGGGTTGGAAAGCTATACCGATCGATCCGTGTCCTTCGGTCTTTGGCCACCATCCCAAGCTCCTCGTGACATCTCCGGTCTCGGTCTCCTCGTTGGAAAGTGCACCACATCTTCGAGTCTTTTTACTGGCACCCGCTTCATCCGAAGCGACTCGGGCACTATGTTCGCTAGCCGACGTGTCCAAGGCGAAGTAGAGAATGTTTGTGACAACTTTGTCTCTTGCATCCATAGCATGGATGGAGGTTAGAGATGATGCCATTAATGGATAATGGTGAGCTCAAGAAGCAAGAGGAAGAAGAAGAGGAGCCATTTTCTTTTCTTTTGTTATGCTATCAAAAATGATAATGTGTATGAAAAATACAAGACCCAACTCTATCCGATGGCTGCCCTTCTCTCCCTTCCTCTCATTTCAACTTACAAATCCATCACATAAAGTGACATATGCACAAGAAATGATACCATGAGTCACCTATGAAGTACATGTATCATTTAATGCACAAAATGATGGCTTAAGCTCACAATTTCCATTTGGAAACATTATCCCAAATGTTTACAACAATAAAAAGATACGGCAACATCTAAAGTATGTAGGGTTACTAGGCACTGCCATAAGGGTCTACGAGGCATCAACCATGCCCGATTTAAAATTTATCCATGCCGAACAACCCTTAACAAGATCTTTATACTAGAGATTAGGTGAAAACAAGCATGTTAAACACTTTAACACTAAGTGAGAGGGTACAACCTTTGTAGATCCGGTTCTTCACTTCATAAGCTCCGTGTTGAAGTCCCTTCGCTACGATCATCATGTTACCAACTCTCGAGAGGCTCCATGAAGAGAATGATGCACCTTGCTTGAAGACTTCACTAATCCAAGATGATCTACCTTGAAGAATCTCAAACCTAAGCTCTTGCTAGACTAATTAAGTATTAGCAAAGCAAACACCCTATTCTAAGTGGCTAGAATAGATGAGGATGATGAAGTAGGAATTTTTCTCTCTTTTGTTTTCATATTCTCACATATAAACATCACCATTGAAAAAGCTAGTGAAGCTTTTTCAACAAAGAAGAAGAAGCAAGAAGAAGAGCTCAATCCTTTTGTGATGAATAATGAATTATTGTAGTGGTTACCAATCTAACAAGGGTTAAGCATGAAGGAGTTAACCCTTGTAGAGAATTAACTAGAGTTAATGGTTTGGATTGGATTAACATAATATCTCAAGCCAAAGACAAAGTCAAAGCTTCATGAAGCTTCATGGAAGCTACATGCAAAAGCTAACCTTAATCCAAACCCTAACCAAGTTTAAACCCTAAACCCTTGTTAAATTTGTAACCCTAACATGTTACAATATTATATATCACATATACAATATATTTTGTAACAAAAGAAAATAATACAATTAACATATATCGCATATACAACAATGTATTATCCCGTGAGAAAATGAATCAATAAAGCGAGCTTATATTAGTTAATGCAATGTAATATATCTCATATATAATATACATTAAATTATCGAATCAACACTTGATCCGATAACCCGGCTATATTACATATAACCGACTAATATAACATGTACCATTTCATCGAATCAACACTTGATCCGATGACCCGGCTATATCACATATACCCGGCTGATATCTCATATCGCGAGAATAGAATACAGTATCGCATACTCGTATTATTCTCGGTCCCGCACATATCACATATGTGCTCCGACTCCATTTTGCCTGAGCCAGGAAACCTTTGTTTCGGACTCTAAAGAATCGTCAATACGCCGGCAGTGGGTGATGATCATATCAAACATCCACAAGCTGCAAGCGGTCAGCTAAACGTAACAGGTACCCAGGTATTGAGCAATCAGAAGATCAACAAGCAAGCTTGTACATTCTCCTGCGAATCCAATCAGTAACACTCCCGTACAGTCCGGTCTCTTCGTCAGATATGCCGCATATCTCGCCTAGGTGTGGTAAACGTCAGACCCCAGTAGCACGTTAAGTCGTGTCGATATGAGGTCTATAACAGTTCGAGAAACTACTGATAAAACTTACCAGTAAATCACAGCAACCCTAGCCAAGGATTTCCAGTTATAGCCAATAGAACACAGCGCAACATCAACTCCCTATACCGGGAGAGACGAAACCCATCCTATCGCTCATTGCCTCCATGTGATTCGGGACTGTACCCAATAGCCACCTTTTTGCACGCCCTCTTGGACGTGGTATGATGGAAATCAAAGCACAGTGGGAATCACACAAGACTCTATTACGATCTCGGGTCTACAGACTAACCTGTACCAGTGTGACCAGAGAACTGCCATCTGACGTGAGATATAATACCAGCTGGGAGATCTCGGCGAGTCCGTTCAGTGTACCCAGTCTCCATTGAGCACCCGTATACTATCTCTGATGTCAAACACTAATGTATATGAGATCATCCATCGCCCATCTGTATGGGTCAAGAAGCACACGCTAGTCTACTCCGGTATATCGATGCCCTGTCTCGATACACCCTCGACTAGGAACTGTTATAGGATGTACTCGTCGACTACCGTGGCACGAGTTGTATGATCTCATCATAGTCCCAGTAGTCGAGTACATATCCTAAAGGCTTTATCAACATGTAACAAAGAGACAATCAGAGTACATGTTAAGATAAAGAGTAACCAGATAGCATACTATCATGTCGAGCAAGAAATTCCTCCATATATATGTCAAAGCATCCACTACAATATACATCGCATGTACAGTAATGGCCTCTAGGGCATACATATAACTAACAAAGTAAACTCGTGACGGATCACAAGGATACCCTCAATAGTATATACATACATGCATCCGCATTTCGAATGAATACGAATGCGATGAGACTAAAGTAATCCAACATATCTAATACTAGGATCCGGCTTAAACCAAAGCCCACTAGTATGATCCGTCCAAATCATGATCCGTGCACTACTGCACGTATATGATCGAACCCTGCCATATATCATACGACCTCTACAACGTTTCGCCCGAAACTTGAAAACTGTCTGTGGGGGACTCTAAAGACTCGTCAATACATTGGCTGTGGATTTAACCACTAGCACGTCAGAGGTACTAGCCGTACGTAACGGGCTACCAGGTATTGACCAAAAGGGAAGTCGATGAGCAAACTCATCCTGACACCCTACTGTGCCTGTCAGTGACAATATCCGAACAGTACGGTCCGTTCGTCTATGAGCATCGCATGGCAGGCCTAGAGGGTTGGTAAAAGTAAGACCCCCAAAAGCGGTACAAGTCGTGTCGGAGTGTGGCCCAGAACACCTTGAGATACTACTGGAATACCTACCAGTAAATCTCCTGCCTTGGCCAAGGAGTTCGTGTAATGGCTCTCCTAGACACAACGCGATCTCACCCCCAATACCGGGAGAGACGAAACCCCCGCCGATCCGCTCACTGCCTCCATGTGGCTCGGGACTGTACCCAACTAAAACCTGTTTGCACGACTCCTTTGAGCCGTGGTAAGGTAGTAATCAAAGAACAGTGGGAACTCACACGATAAAAATGACGATCTCAGGTCGATGAACTAACCTGTACACATGTCACCAGGGAACTGCTATCTGACGTCAGGTATAATACCAACTAGCATGTTCCCGACGAGTCCTGTCCGGTGTACTCATAACCCAATGAGCACTTGTATACATCTTTGGTGATCCAACTGACACCAATGGCTTGTGAAACCGGCCACCGTCCCTCGTCGGGGTCTCGACTGTATACACTAGTCTACTAATGGAGTATCGATGCCCAGTCTCGAAACTCCCACGACTAGGGACCTTTTAAGGATGTTCTTATAGACCCCAGCTCCCACGTATATGATCGCCATCATACTGCTGGTAGTCAAGAAAGAATCCTAAGGGCTCTATCAATGTGTAATAGCGACTTGTAAGGTCACCTAAAGAAGAAAACGATGATAAAGATAAACCAGATAGCATACTATCATCTCGAGTAAGAATGACCTACCGGCATAGGTCATCCCTCAATCATTGCAATCACGTGCCTGTGATCCAATAATTGACTCTGAGGTCACTATATCCAATAATCTCCCACTTGCACTCAAGGCTAATTATTGCGATGTCGCATACTCACAGCCCGTGTGATATCGAACACCCAACTCCTCTACTAATCAGTTTCTCAAAACCTGTTTGCGAAACTATTGCGTTCGAGGAATAGCCTCAGTGAGTGGATCCACCCTGATGTTTCTTTCTACGTCTCTCTTTATCTCATGTTCGCGGAGAACGCTATCTCCCGAAATGAGAAATACCTGTCTTAGAATATGTCTGGATATCAGATGGGACCTAGTTCAAAGATGAACTCCAAATCCAAACTTCTTAGACTGTATCGTCAGCTGAAATTAATCAGTATCCTGCGCCATGCCTCCCTCAATATCCGCTTGGACTACCTGTCCAAAATACTTCCCCTCGTCAGAGGGAAAAACTATAACTCTGACAGCCACTCTGTCATCCAGGTCACCTTGGAAGCCTGGAATGATAATCGTCCCCAAAAGTGGTTGTTGTTATCATATCCCTAGAACATCCACTTATGTTCTAAGACTGCTTCGGAACGTTTCTCCAGGATAGTATTAATATCATCTTATTGTGCCTCGTGCAAAAACAACATCTGGTGTGCTACTTGACATCTCATGATTGACTCAATTGCCTAAGCAAGTGATCTGCCAATCATGCACATCTCTCTCCCCTTTAGTCTGTAAGACACCTTTAGAGAAGGTGACTCGATCACCTGCAGGTACACTACCGTGCCAAGAGTCGTCCATTCTAAAACACCTTTAGAATGCTGTCTAAGTACCCAGATTGGGAAACTATCCAAATCTAGATCTAAAACCATAAATCTAGTAACCAGAATATCTGATATAATATCCATGTCCTATGTGGAGAAACCACTGTGTGAAAACCAAAGTATAGCCGATCGTAGTATTGGAATTTCACTTCCTACTCTGTGTATGTCATCCAAATACCAGGACATCACAACCTACTACCTTCTTAACAGATCCATCCCCTATTCTGATGAAGTCAAACTTATGACTGTCACATCAGAAATAGATGATCTATCTCCGTTATATCTGCTTTAGTCTATAAATAGACATAAACTACTTGTCCACTATGCTTCCGCTGCTCCCACTGACTACGACAACCCTCTGGCAGAGTCATATACACGTGCAATTCTAAAGCTAGTTTAGAACGACGCTATACTCATCATCCTGCCGGGTCTCATAGCCTGGAACAACAGTAGTGTCAAATCTGGGTAAACAAGAACCTCCCTGTCACCGTCCTTGAGACTACCGGAGTACATCTCAGGTTTTCTGAGGTTACCCACCATATCTGCAGAGTGGCCAATAGAATGTCAAACCAGATTGAATCTTTAGGTCCTATTAAATATTCAGTAATCGTTTGCGGTTCTGGAATCACTTCCAGTTCTACCATACTCCTACTACTATTTTCTGAAAAAATCCATTTTTATCAAAATTGTGGCGAGTCAAGAACAAAATCACTATTGATCTTCCAGATGGTAGAATGTCAACCCTCGTCATAGCCCGGGTCAACCCATAAACAACCATTACAGAAACGTGCCTTGAGTTATCCAGAGTCTGGTTTTGAGCATAAGCCGGACAACTCCCCGTACCTTAACAATGTTAAGATATGAACTATTCTATATCCAATATAGAAACAGAGGCACTGATTTAATTGGAACCAGATTCAAATCATGCAGCTGTCTCCAGTGCATGTCAACTAAATGGAGTGAGGCCTATCAGCATTACTCAACTTAGGAATACATCCAGATATGAATAATCTAAAAGAGAAGCAAGTTCTCATAAACATTACTATCAACTGAATACCATACACAAGTATCTACATCTTCGATCACCTTGAAGAATCCTGATACTTCCAACACCTGGTTCTCTACTCTATTCTTATACCTATAAGTTCTCAAAACTTAGACCATGCATTTCTACGAAACACGTGTCTAAGAACTAGAGAAGTCACAAGTAAACAGAATATAGTATGAGTACCAACCCCTCTGTCCTCATGGACACTGGACAACATACAATACTCTGTATAAGTCCCCTGAGTCTAATAACTCATTCCCTGTGTGTCGTAGGTTGAAAACGGTACTTATGGTTAAGAAGAATTACACCGTTGTTTAATGCTCCTTACATAACCATCCACTGATATAGGTAAATGTCATAGACATAATTTCAAAAAGTTATATCTCACTTTATAAAAATAAACGTACAGATATATCAATTTGAAATTGGTGCATAACAACGGATATTCAAAACAAAATATTTGCCGTCCGGCAAACAGCCTAGGCGATTTCCTCAAATATCACCAATTACAACGAGTCCCGATATAATGAAGATGATCACCTAATTCCCAATAACTTACTCCCACTCATCATCTGTAAAACCATACAGATGTGAGAATCAAACCTGGTAAATACATACCCTGGAGCAAGGGCAAATTGGGAAATCAGTTTTCTTTTAACAATACACAGTGAAACCGAAACATGTTAATGTTTCGAAAGGGTATCCGGGTATTCCTAGTAATGCCTCTTCCATTATCAGATTCACAACTGTAACCGTATATTTCTTTGCCATCTCTCCAAATCCCTTTATATGTTTTTAGTCATTTCCTTCTGTACACCCATTTAGGCTAAATGATTTTCTTCCTTCCTTACCGTTCGGCACCAGCCTATGGTTTGGAAGAAAACTATCGAATAAGCGTAATAGGTGTACTCTTCTAATCCTAGGAGCACTCGCAACGCAAGAGAAGGTAAAGATAAAAGACAACTGAATAAACCTTATTCCTATTTCTCCTGAACCAGAATCCATCCCCGAACTGGAACAAGTTCCTTCGAGTTCGTATATAACCATACGATGGAGTATCCAATAAACTGTGGATCTTCGTAGTGATACGGAGTGTTCTGGAGAAATACAAAGGTGAAGTAGGAGTGGCGATGAAATACTTGGTTTGGTCGTGAATAGCAGTCGCAGTTTACTTTGCCCTCTTACTAATCCCTTTATTTGTCTTTACTTAATACCTTCTGTACACCATCGTTAGGCTAATTGGTTTTCTTCATTCCCCACCGTTCGGCACATTCCTATGGTTTGGAAGAAGACTATCCAATTAGCATAATAGGTGTACCGCCCTAATCCAAGGAGCACTCGCAACCTGAGAGAAGGTAAAAGGAAAAGACAACCGAATATTCCTATTCATTTTCTCCAGAACCGTAAACCATCCTCGAATCTGGAACAAGTTCCTTTGAGTTCGTATATAACCATACGATGGTTTTATCCAATGGAAGTGGATGTTCGTAGTAATACGGGGTGTTCTGGAGAAAAGGGTAAAAGTAGGAGTGGCAATGAGGTATGCAACTCAGACAATCCAAAAGCCAGTGTTTTAAGAATGTTCGGTTAACTTGGTCACCGAGTCATAGTCCAGGGTCGGGTCATGTTCGCTGCTAAAGAGAGAGAGAAAAGAAACACTCTGCGTGCACTCTAACCTAGATCAGAATGGTTATCAATTTATCTAATCAGGAAACCTCCCACTGTATCGTCAAATTCTCCTCCAAACCTGAAAGAAGAATTAGTCGGGATCACCCGAGGAGTAAGCCAACTCATCAGAGGGAATCAGGATCCAACTATCATCGCATGATAACGTGACGGAATCCACTCACATTATCACACTCCATAAGGTATGAGCATATCTGGCAAATTTCAATTTCTTTAGAGACTCCCGATGTGATTTTTACCCCATGCTCTTATGACCTTGACTTTGGCCAACAAATCATAAGTCACATGTCAAGTTCTACCCGTCATTATCCAGTTTAATTTGAACCCACCCGTACCTACCTTTGACTTTGGCCAACAAAGCAGTACGACTTTCCCAAACCAACGCATCTATCTATGCAGCAGAAAGATAACAAATAGCTATCATACACTATGCCTTGACTTTGGCCAACAAACATAGCATGAATACTAAGTGCTACCCGTCTGAAATGACGGAGGGCTACGAATGGTTTTTGGCGAAAAACCTTTACCGTAATGAACTTGATATCGTTGAAGGAACTGGATAGCTTTTTATAAAAATATAGTGGCGAAAACCTTTGCTAAAGAGGTCACTCCCGGTGAAGGGATCTCGGCTCTTTCCCTGTAGAATGAGGTGCAGGATATTCCAACTGAATACCGCGATGGAAAGAAAAAAGTAATCGACTATGGTGAAGTTATTACCCTGACGCAAAATTCTGTCCAAGGGGTCACTCCCGGTGAAGGGATCTCGGCCCTTGCCTCGTCGACTGAGGTGCTGGATATTCATAACCGAATACCACTGTGCAAAACAAAAGAGAACGTCCTTGCAATAACATCTTTTTGAAAAATGTTCCAACAACATCAAACAGTTTTGTTTAGCTTGCATTGATCCGAATCAATGCAGTCTCATCAATTGATCACACAACAAAAGAGCGAAAATATGATGTACGTATATATCATCCGCTTTCGCCACTGGGTCCAGTCATCACCCGTTAGGTTACTTAACTAACGATAGAGCGGGGACTGGACTACCGTGGATGTAAAACATATACAACATCTACTAGTATATTTATCAATATATAATATTCGCTCAAGGCGTGATAAAATGCTACCTCACAGAAATGTAATAAGCATCACAGAACAATACAGATAATCTTGGATCCCCGGGTTCAATAGAGCCGCTACTGAAACCCGACGTTCCCCTGGTCGTGTGGATAGCCTGTGCAATGAAATCATAGACCCCTACGGGCGCGTCAAGTTACCCGCCAAAACCTGAAGCGAGGCAGCCCCTTCAATAACGTGAATGGACCACCCAGCACTTCACGGAATCCGGTAACTTGAGCACTCCTCCTTGGGTCAACCTGTACCCCCTACGAGTGCGGCGAATAGCCCGCCAATTCTAGAGTGTGTTAGTGTTTATGCCCTAGAAGGCCATTACTGTATCATACTAGCTTGTATATTACTTAATGGAAGCTTGGGATATTCACATGTATATAACAGTCTTGCTAAACATGGTAGTATGCTACTTGGTTTTTCTATCTTAATATGTGAGTGTACGTATTGATAGAGCTCTTAGGATCTTGCTTGACTACCAGCGTTGTGATGGCAGTCACACTAGTGGGGGCTGGGTAGTCTACAAGCACATCCTTATTCAGGTCCCTGGTCGTTGGATTATCGAGACAGAGCATCGATATTCCGGAGTAGACTAGTGTGTACGCTTCTCATCCCAGTTGGGGAAATGGTCTGTCCCACAGCCGTCAGTACGTCGTACTGGAGATAGTATACAGGTGCTCGTTAGGTTACGGGTACACCGGACAGGACTCACTGGGAACTGTTGGTTGGTTTTATACCAGTCGTCAGTGAACAGTTCCCAGGTGACATGAGTACAGCGTAGTCCGCAGACTTGACACTGCTACTTCGCCTCGAGTGTGTCCCACTGTTCTTAGATTGCTACCCTACCACGGCTCAAAGGAGTCGTGCAAACAGGTAGCAGTTGGGTGCAGTCCCGAGCACTCGGAGGCAGTGGCGGTTAGATAGGATTCGTCCCTCCCGGTATTGGGAATAGATATCGCGCTGTGTCAGAGAGCCATTACGCAAAGTCCCTGGACAGGGCAAGCGAGATTTGCTGGTAGGTTCCAATAGTTTCTCAGGATGTAATGGGCTACCCTCCGACACGACTTATACCGCTATTAGGGGACTGACGCTTGCCGCCCCCTAGGCCGGATATTCGATAGTCTTGGACGAACGGACCGGGCTGTATGGAGATTGTCACATCAGACTCAGTAGGAGTTCGGATGGGTTTCCTCATCGGCCTTCTTATCGACAACTACCCGGGGACCGTTACGTACAGCTAGTGCCGCGTAGTAGTCGAGTCTCTAGAGTCCCACACAGAGGGTTTCCTATTCCAGGCGAAACGATATAGAGGTCGTATGGTTTGTACCGGTATCCGGTTATTGGATTTTTACAGTCTAAAGTTTTTCTTTATTTTTGCGGATTGGAGGGGCGTTCTCGTAATTGCGCGAGAAGCTTCTAGAAGATGGTGACTAAGGAGGTTTAGGTGGCATATACTTTGGATAAGATTAGTGAGTCATGAGAGTGATTCATCATTGTCATTATTGCACCATAAATGATTAATGACTCATGCTAATGAATCACCACTTAACATTTATGAAGCATGCTTATTCATCACATTTATTCATTTATTCTTTAATGAGAATGCTTCATAATATGTTATGATACTCACAATCTTATCTCATAATTTATCTACACATTCTCTCTCCTCAAGCACTCATCTTCAAACCCTAATCCTTACACCTCATGTGTTGAGATCAAAGGATTAGAAAGACTAATCAATCCATAACCATCACTCTATTTCATTCTATCTTCTTTGATTAGCAATCCAAGAAGATTAGTTACCTCAAGTTAGAGGTTTAGTTTGGAGTTTTGCTCTCGGGTGGATCGTCTACTACCTAGAGAAGGCCGGGGAGAACAAGGAGATCGTAAAGACGAAGGACTAGTTTCATTAGATATAATACCTAAACACAATAGTTAGAAACACTTTGTGTTTGGTTATTTATAGTTTAGCTTCGATTCAAGCGGTTAGTCGATGTTCGTTCACTAAACAAGTTCGTTTTTGAAAATTCCGCCTCCCCACAAGTATTGGGGTGTACTACATCGACTTACAGTGGTATCAGAGCCTCGCTAAACAATAAATAACTTAATTGCAAATTTGTACGAATTTCGAACGGAAAAACGAAGCCGGAAAACCCTAAAACTGTGAAGTTTCTGTCGATTTTAAAATGATGTCCTAAAATTTTTCAGGTAACTGCAGAAAGCTTGAAATGAACACAGAAGAACACCCAAGAAATTTGGGTTCCTGATTCGTCTACAGTGCCGCGGAACCGCGGCGGATCCCACCGATCCGCCGCGCTTCCGCCGCCGAGTTGACGAGTCAGGAACTCGTTTTTCTTGTGTGGGTCCCTTGTGGTTTTTTGGATTTTCTGGAATATTTTAATTTTTCTCAGGTTTCCAGTTTACAGAGCAGTATTGGAGCAATGTTAAATGCGTTTAATCGATCGAAATTGTACAGTATTTGCATATTGGATTATATCTGTGATTGATAAATGTGTTCGTAAACCTCCCCTAACTGCTAGTCTGTCGGTTGGCAGGGGGTTGCACATTTTAGTAATGGTTTTATCTGTTTGTGCATATGAACTGTTATTGGACTGTTGTGGTGTATAGCCGGGGTTTTGCAATGGGTTATTATTTAATTCATCTGTTGTAAATGTAATTTGTTGTAATATTATTTTGCGGGGCACATCCAGGTTGCGGTTGTAGCCACCGATGTATTATTTCATTTTACTGTTTTTGCTCCTAGGACTGACCCAAGGTGGGGTACACAAACTGCCGGGTGGGTAGTTTGCCGTACCCGTAGGGGTCGAGGGTGGGGTAACGGATATTCATCACAACTGTGTAATCTGTCTTTTCTTGCAGGCTCAAAAGAAATACAGATTGCTTGCAAATCCAATAAAGTTTATCTGTGTTCTGGAATGTATATCATTGCATCAGACGAATGTAAAATATCTATAGATATGATAGCTATTTAGACGTCACTTATGTTTTACACCCGCTCTAGCCCAGCCCCCGCTCTGTCGTTAGTTAAGTAACCTAACGGGTGATGACGGGACCCCGTGGCGAATGCGGATGGCATAAGAGGACGTTGTATTTTCGTTGTTTTCTGCAATGATAGGTTAATGATGGGACGCATTATCTATAATGCAAAGAAAAATAAACCAAAGTTTTAATCATTGGAACAATTTAAAAGAAACCACTCGGTTATTTTAAAAAACAGATATTTTTAAATGCGGAGCTTTAACCACTCCTTTTAAAAAGCTATCAGGTTCCTTCGGTTATATCAAGTTCACTAAGTTCACGGTTTCGCCAAAACCATTCGTAGCCCTCCGTCATTTCATCTGGGTATTCAGTAGTATTCAAGCTATGTATTTTGACCAACGCCAAGGCATAGTGTTTGGTAGCTGCTGGATATTCATTTGTTGCATAGATAGATGAGTTAGTTTGGGACAGTCGTATGATCATTTTGGCCAACATCAAGGATATGTACGGATGGGTTCAAATTAACAAGATAATGATGGGTAGAACTTGACATGTGACTTATGATATTTTGACCAACGCCAAGGTCATAAGAGCATGGGGCAAAAATGTATATCGGGAATTTCTAAAGAAACTGAAATTTGCAAAGAGATGCATACCATTTTGAGTTTGATGAATGTTGGTAGCATTCCTACAACATTATCAGACGATGATATTTGGATCCCGATCCTAATGTGAGTATATGCTACTTATCAGGATATTCGTCACTTAACGATCAATGCTATAAACCTAGTAGGTGTCCAGAAAAGTTCAGCGGGGTTACGCCCCCAGAGAAAAGAGGTTATTTAATTAAGGAACTTCACGAAAGCGTTGGAAAACCTCCCTCGAAGTATCGACACCAGCCTGGCTGAACGGTTAAGCAAGTATTGTACGGTGAGAATAGTCCTGGCTAATTCTTCTTTTATGGTTTGAGGAAGGATTCGAGAAACAGTGGGAGCCATCCAGTTTAGATAAACTAAAAACCACTCTAAACTTGCAAGAGCATCATGCTAAAGAGTTTTCTTCTCTCTCTCCTAATTGCAGCGACCCTGAAAATGACTGGACTTAAGTTACTTTTAGAGAAAAATATACTGACAGGGCCAAACTATAAAGATTGGCTGCGGAATGTCAAAATGGCTTTGACCTATGACAAACTGGGGTACGTCCTCACTGCTATGGCACCTGCTGTCCCTGGTCCCAAATCCAGCAATGCGGATAAGGAAATCCGCAAAACCTGGGATTTAGATTGCGCGAAAGTCAAGTGCATCGTGCTTGCCTCGATGAACAATGAACATCAGAGGAGGCACGAGGATATGGACCTTGATGGCATATTTCTCTATACAAAGGAACTTTATGGAGAGCAATCTCGTATAGCAAGATACGAGACCTCAAAGAACTTGTTTCGAGCGAGGTTGGCTGTCGGGTCATCGGTAGGAGAACATGTCCTAAAGATGATCGGCTACATAGAAGAGCTCGCAGACCTTGGGACGACTTTGGATAATGAGCTCTATACAGACCTTATTCTCCAGTCCCTTCCTCACACCTACGCCCAGTTTATCCTGAACTTCAACCTTCAAAGAAAAGAAGTTGAACTTCCGGAACTCCTGAACATGTTAAGGAGTGCAGAGGACACCTTGAAGAATTCAAGGGAAACACCCGCTATGTTTGTTGGCGGTACATCTTCTTCCGGGTCCAAGGCTAGGGCCAAAGGAAGGAAGAAGAAGGCCGCACCCAGACCTAGAGGAGGTGTTAGTAAGGTGGGAGGGAAGGGAAAGAAAAAGTTTGCAGTACCGGTAGTTGGCCAGGATGAGTGCTTCCATTGTCACAGGAAAGAGCACTGGAAGAAGGATTCCAAGGCGTGGAACGCCAAGAACCAGGAACCGAAGCAAGCTGTGGCTTCGACTTCAGGTGTGTTTGTAATTGAGAATTGTCTGTCGATCAACTCTACTTCTTGGGTATTGGATACCGGATCAGGATCTCATATTTGCAATTCATTGAAGGCACTGAGAAACCGTAGAGTGCTGAAGGAAGGTGATATGACCCTAAAGGTTGCTAACGGAGCTTGCGTGGGAGCTGCGTCCGTCGGGGATTATCACCTAGGATTGACGAGTGGACACATTTTGGTTTTACATAACTGTTATTTTGTACCAAGCTTAACGTGTAATATCATATCAGTTTCCTTGTTATCAAATAAAGGTTATGATTTCACGTTTGTAAGAGATGTTGTCAACATCCACCTTAATCATGGTTTGATTGGATCAGGTACACTAAATAACGGAATATATGTTTTAAACCAACTCCAAATTTTCAATGTCCAGAACACACTAAAAACAAAGTCTCCAGATTTAAATAAAGCTTTCTTATGGCATTGTATACTGGGTCACATCAATGAGAGAAGGTTGACTAAGTTGCATAGAGAAGGATATTTGGACACGTTCGAATATCAAACTTATGACACTTGTCAATCTTATCTCAAAGGAAAGATGACAAAGACTCCATTTACTGGACAAGGAGTAAGAGCGAGCGAGCTCTTAGGACTCATACACAGCGATGTATGTGGTCCAATGTCTACACATGCGAGAGGTGGTTTTTCATATTTCATTACTTTCATGGATGATTACTCAAGATACGGATTCATTTATCTGATGAAACATAAATCCGAGGCTTTTGAGAAATTCCAAGAGTATAAGAATGAAGTAGAAAACCAAACCGGCAAAAGTATCAAAACACTTAGATCTGATCGAGGTGGTGAATACATGAGTGCCGAGTTCCTAGGTTACCTAAAAGAGAAAGGAATTCTCTCTCAGCTTACTCCTCCGTACACTCCACAGCATAACGGTGTATCAGAGAGACGGAATCGAACCCTATTGGATATGGTACGATCCATGATGAGTAATGCTGAGTTACCGCGATCTTTCTTGGGTCATGCGCTAGAATCAGCGGCATATCTTTTGAACATGGTACCTACCAAGACTGTGCCTACCACTCCATATCAGATGTGGAGCGGGAAGAAACCCTATCTTCAGTATCTGAAAATTTGGGGATGTCCAGCTTTTGTTAAAAAGCAGCATGTGGACAAGCTCGAGGCACGATCAGTAAAGTGTAAGTTTGTGGGATATCCAAAGAACTCCAAGGGGTATCTATTCTATTACGCAGAGGAACAAAAGGTGTTTGTTTCTCGTAATGCCCTTTTTCTAGAATATCAGTTTTTAGAAAAGGAAATAAGTGGGAGAGAAATAGAACTGGAAGAAATTCCAGAACCACAAACTGCTACTGACAGTTTGGTAGAACCGGAAGTTCAAGAAGAACAGGACATTCCCGCACCCCTCCGCAGGAGTAGTAGGCCGTCTCATCCGCCTGAGAGATACTACAGTTTTCTCATAGATGGGGATAGAGAGGATTGCATCATAGATGATGATGAACCTACTGACTTCCAGCAGGCCATCCAGAGCGGCGACTCGGTACGATGGCTAGATGCAATGCGGACCGAAATGGAGTCCATGTACACCAACAAAGTATGGACTTTGGACCTTGCTCCAGATGGGGTAAAACCCATAGGATGCAAATGGATCTTCAAGAAAAAGATTGGTGTAGATGGACAGGTGGAAACCTATAAGGCTAGACTTGTTGCAAAGGGTTTTCGTCAAAGACCTGGGTTGGACTATGACGAAACTTTTTCTCCAGTGGCTATGCTCAAATCCATTCGGGTCCTTCTTGCTATTGCAGCCTTCCATGATTATGAAATCTGGCAGATGGACGTAAAGACGGCTTTTCTGAATGGAAATTTAGAAGAGAGCGTTTATATGGATCAGCCAGAGGGTTTCAATCAGAGTGGGAGCAGCGGGAAAGTATGCAGGCTGCTTAAGTCCATTTATGGACTAAAGCAGGCATCGCGGAGTTGGAACATCTGTTTTGATGAGACAGTCAAAGAATATGACTTTATCAAAAATCCAGATGAACCGTGCATATATAGTAAAGTTGTAGCCAGAAGTGTCGTATTCCTCGTCTTGTACGTGGATGACATTCTATTGATTGGAAATGACATTCCTATGATACAATCTGTCAAAGGATTCTTGTCACACAGGTTCTCCATGAAAGACCTGGGTGATGCCTCTTACATTCTGGGGATCCGGATCAATCGTGATAGATCCAAGAGGATGTTGGGACTTTCACAGTCCAGGTATATCGACACTATACTGAAAAGATTCAGTATGGAAGATTCTAAGCGCGGCAATCTACCGGCTTGTCACGGAATCACCCTCTCCAAAGAGATGTCTCCCAAGACTGATTTGGAAAGGGAATGCATGTCTATTATACCCTACGCTTCTGCGGTAGGCTCTATAATGTATGCGATGTTGTGTACCAGACCAGATGTAGCATACGCATTGAGCGTTGTAAGCCGGTATCAGGCAAACCCAGGGGAGAAGCACTGGATAGCAGTAAAGAATATTCTCAAGTACCTGAGGAGGACTAAGGAGATTTTCTTGGTTTACGGCGGAAAAGACCTCAGGTTGGAGGCATTTGCTGATTCCGGCTTCCAGAGTGATAAGGACGATTC
This sequence comes from Agapanthus africanus, assembly GCA_030015575.1. Taxonomy (NCBI): domain Eukaryota; kingdom Viridiplantae; phylum Streptophyta; class Magnoliopsida; order Asparagales; family Amaryllidaceae; genus Agapanthus; species Agapanthus africanus. The sequence goes on along the minus strand of JASDDO010000012.1, from coordinate 288,417,852 downwards.
CAAGTCCATGTCGGGTTATGTCTTTACCCTCAATGGAGGGGCGGTGTGCTGGAAGAGCTCCAAGCAGGACACCGTTGCTGACTCGACGATGGAAGCGGAGTATATAGCTGCTTGCGATGCCGCAAAAGAAGCAGTCTGGATGAAGAAGTTCCTGACAGAACTTCTAGTGGTTCCTACCATAGTTGATCCAATACCTCTGTATTGCGACAACAACGGAGCTATAGCTTTAGCGAAGGAACCAAGGTCCCATCAGAAGTCCAGACACATTTTGAGGCGGTATCACCTGATCAGGGAGATCATTGATCGTCAGGAGATCGAGGTTCGGAGAGTTGCTTCAGAAGAGAACATTGCTGATCCATTCACGAAGGCCCTACCTCAGAAGCAGTTTGAGAGGCTACTCGAGATCATTGGTCTTCGATATGCCAGTACATGGCCCTAGTGCAAGTGGGAGATTGTTAGTGTTTATGCCCTAGAAGGCCATTACTGTATCATACTAGCTTGTATATTACTTAATGGAAGCTTGGGATATTCACATGTATATAACAGTCTTGCTAAACATGGTAGTATTCTACTTGGTTTTTCTATCTTAATATGTGAGTGTACGTATTGATAGAGCTCTTAGGATCTTGCTTGACTACCAGCGTTGTGATGGCAGTCACACTAGTGGGGGCTGGGTAGTCTACAAGCACATCCTTATTCAGGTCCCTGGTCGTTGGATTATCGAGACAGAGCATCGATATTCCGGAGTAGACTAGTGTGTACGCTTCTCATCCCAGTTGGGGAAATGGTCTGTCCCACAGCCGTCAGTACGTCGTACTGGAGATAGTATACAGGTGCTTGTTAGGTTACGGGTACACCGGACAGGACTCACAGGGAACTGTTGGTTGGTTTTATACCAGTCGTCAGTGAACAGTTCCTAGATGACATGAGTACAGCGTAGTCCGCAGAATTGACACTGCTACTTCGCCTCGAGTGTGTCCCACTGTTCTTAGATTGCTACCCTACCACGGCTCAAAGGAGTCGTGCAAACAGGTAGCAGTTGGGTGCAGTCCCGAGCACTTGGAGGCAGTGACGGTTAGATAGGATTCGTCCCTCCCGGTATTGGGAGTAGATATCGCGTTGTGTCAGAGAGCCATTACGCAAAGTCCCTGGCCAGGGCAAGCGAGATTTGCTGGTAGGTTCCAGTAGTTTCTCAGGGTGTAATGGGCTACCCTCCGACACGACTTATACCGCTATTAGGGAACTGACGCTTGCCGCCCCCTAGGCCGGATATGCGATAGTCTTGGTCGAACGGACCGGGCTGTATGGAGATTGTCACATCAGACTCAGTAGGAGTTCGGATGGGTTTCCTCATCGGCCTTCTTATCGACAACTACCTGCGGACCGTTACGTACAGCTAGTGCCGCTTGCGGTCTGTGGTTAAACCCACTGCCAGCGTAGTAGTCGAGTCGCTAGAGTCCCACACAGAGAGTTTCCTATTCCAGGCGAAACGATATAGAGGTCGTATGGTTTTACGACAAGGGTTCGGACGCATACGTGCGTTTACGCGCGTACGACTTTCGGACAGTTTTTACCAGTCGGCTTTGGTTTAAGCCAGTTACTGGTATCCGGTTATTGGATTTTTACAGTCTAAAGTTTTTCCGTATTTTTGCGGATTGGAGGGGCGTTCTCGTAATTGCGCGAGAAGCTTCTAGAAGATGGTGACTAAGGAGGTTTAGGTAGCATATACTTTGGATAAGATTAGTGAGTCATGAGAGTGATTCATCATTGTCATTATTGCACCATAAATGATTAATGACTCATGCTAATGAATCACCACTTAACATTTATGAAGCATGCTTATTCATCACATTTATTCATTTATTCTTTAATGAGAATGCTTCATAATATGTTATGATACTCACAATCTTATCTCATAATTTATCTACACATTCTCTCTCCTCAAGCTCTCATCTTCAAACCCTAATCCTTACACCTCATGTGTTGAGATCAAAGGATTAGAAAGACTAATCAATCCATAACCATCACTCTATTTCATTCTATCTTCTTTGATTAGCAATCCAAGAAGATTAGTTACCTCAAGTTAGAGGTTTAGTTTGGAGTTTTGCTCTCGGGTGGATCGTCTACTACCTAGAGAAGGCCGAGGAGAACAAGGAGATCGTAAAGACGAAGGACTGGTTTCATTAGGTATAATCCCTAAACACAATAGTTAGAAACACTTTGTGTTTGGTTATTTATAGTTTAGCTTCGATTCAAGCGGTTAGTCGATGTTCGTTCACTATACAAGTTCGTTTTTGAAAATTCCGCCTCCCCACAAGTATTGGGGTTTACTACATCGACTTACAGAGTGAAGCCCCCTCCGTCACAAATCCATGAGATGCGGGCACATTGCCCTCTAGAACCCGTCTATCCGTGCTCCCCACCGCGGGGTAATCCTAGTACAGAAAGTAAAATATACAACGGGTACATCGACCTCAGCCCGGTCGTGCCCCAAAAGAATAATATACAAACAGGAAGTGACGGCAGTCCACATGTCGGACGCTCGCCCCGCAATATCAAATGTACAAATATAACCAAACTGTACTACCATTGCATCCAGGCTATCCACCACTACAAATCCGCAACATCACAGCACAACACAGAAGATCAACGTGAATGTCACGTTCGCAAATCCGTCTAAAAGAACTATAGCAATTAGACAAAATTTACCGATCAAATGACATTCACGGTCGCAGATATAATGTAAATACTGTGAACTAACATGTTTAAAATTTTCGATCAACAAAATTTCTCGAAGTGGGCCCCAAGTACAATACCCAGTACTCAGACAAATCTGGGCCAAAACAAAAAAAAAACCTGAAACCCCATTTCCAAGTCAGAGACCACCTCAGAAAATTTGGTGCACTGTGGCAACAGTACTGCGGTGGAACTGCGGCCAAAACGTGGGTACGGCCACGGTTCCACGGCGCTACAGGACTATCAATGTACCAAATTTTCTCAGATCTCTTAAAAAACCCTGCCTGATTTTCTGACATACCCAAAAAAAATTTTAGAGCACAAAAAAATTTCGACAGAAAGTTCATTATTGGAAATGCTGTTTTGGAAAATTTCGTCCGACCGAATTCTAAAGACGTTAGAGCAAGCTAGTAAAGGTTAATGGCGTGGCTCTGATACCATGTAAGTCTACGGTAGCTCCCCGGCCGTCTGTCTGAGGTCAAAATGCGGAAACGAAAACTTTTCTTAAACTAGAAACCGGCGCTATCGTATGCTTAAAATCCGGATCGAACCATTAACCTACAACTAGCAACTGGAGAAAGGGTTGGAAAGCTATACCGATCGATCCGTGTCCTTCGATCTTTGGCCACCATCCCAAGCTCCTCGCGGCATCTCCGGTCTCAGTCCCCTCGTCGGAAAGGTCACCACATCTTCGAGTCTTTTTACGGGCTCCCGCTTCATCCGAAACAACTCGGGCACGAAGTTCTCTAGCCGACGTGTCCAAGGCGAAGTAGAGAATGTTTGTGACAACTTTATCTCTTGCATCCATAGCATGGATGGAGGTTAGAAATGATGGCATTAATGGAGAATGGTGAGCTCAAGAAGCAAGAGGAAGAAGAAGAAGAGGAGCCATTTTCTTTTCTTTTGTTATGCTATCAAAAATGAGAATGTGTATGAAAAATACAAGACCCAACTCTATCCCATGGCTGCCCTTCTCACTCTTCCTCTCATTTCAACTTACAAATCCATCAAATAAAGTGACATATGCACAAGAAATGATACCATGAGTCACCTATGAAGTACATGTATCATTTAATGCACAAAATGATGGCTTAAGCTCACAAATTTCATTTGTAAACATTAATCCAAATGTTTACAACAATAAAAAGATACGGCAACATCTAAAGTAAACTCGTGATGGATCACAAGGATACCCCTCACCATTATATACATACCTGCATCCGCATTCCAACTGAATGCGAATGCGATGAGACTAAAGTAATCCAACAAATCTAATACTAGGATCCGGCTTAAACGAAAGCCCACTAGTATGATCCTCCGATCATGATCCGTGCACTACTGCACGTATATGATCGGACCCTGCCATATATCATACGGCCTCTACAACGTTTCGCCCGAAACATGAAAACTGTCTGTGGGGGACTCTAAAGACTCGTCAATACATTGGCTGTGGATTTAACCACTAGCACGTCAGAGGTACTAGCCGTACGTAACGGGCTACCTGGTATTGACCAAAAGGGAGGTCGATGAGAGAACTCATCCTGACACCCTACTGAGTCTGTCAGTGACAATATCCGTACAGTCCAGTCCGTTCGTCTATGAGCATCGCATGGCGGGCCTAGGGGGTTGGTAAAAGTCAGACCCCCAAAAGCGGTACAAGTCGTGTCGGAGTGTAACCCAGAACACCTTGAGATACTACTGGAATACCTACCAGTAAATCTCCTGCCTTGGCCAAGGACTTCGTGTAATGGCTCTCCTAGACACAGCGCGATCTCACACCCAATACCGGGAGAGACGAAACCCCTGCCGATCCGCTCACTGCCTCCATATGGCTCGGGACTATACCCAACTAAAACCTGTTTGCATGACTCCTTTGAGCCGGAGTAGGGTAGTAATCAAAGCACAGTGGGAACTCACACGAGACAAATGACGATCTCTGGTCGATGAACTAACCTGTACACATGTTACCAGGGAACTGCTATCTGACGTCAGGTATAATACCAACTAGCATGTTCCCGGCGAGTCTTGTCTGGGGTACTCATAACCCAATGAGCACCTGTATACATCTTAGGTGATCCAACTGACACCAATGGCTTGTTAGACCGGCCACCGCCCCTCGTCGGGGTCTCGACTGTATACACTGGTCTACTAATGGAGTATCGATGCCCAGTCTCGAAACTCCCACGACTAGGGACCTTTTAAGGATGTTCTTATAGACCCCAGCTCCCACGTATATGATCGCCATCATACTGCTGGTAGTCAAGCAAGAATCATAAGGGCTCTATCAATGTATAATAGCGACCTGTAAGTTCACCAAAAGCAGTACACGATGATAAAGATAAACCAGATAGCATACTATCATCTTGAGTAAGACTGTCCTACCGGCATAGGTCCTCCCTCAATCATTGCAATCACGTGCCTGTGATCCAATAATTGACTCTGAGGGAACTATATCCAACAGAAGCCTCCTTGACTACTTCAGGAGCAGGAATGGCTATCCACTTCGGAATAACCCTTTCTGGTATCGCGGGCTTCTTCATGGGCCTGTTGGAGCTCTGGCCCAGTCTGTTAAAAACTGAGGCTGTGGAGTTGGGCGACCCGTTGAGCGGGGCCGCAGTAGTAGCAAGCTAATCGAAGACCGACTTCTTGGGAGCTTCTTGTGATGGTACAACGGCGTTGAAGCTCATCGGTGGGATCATGGTCCCAAAGAATAGTCCAGTGGTGTCCTGAGTCACCTGATCCACCGGCATTATGAACAGGGAGGCCGCTTGAGGCCCATAGGTTACACCTCTAGATGAGGCGGAACGGGAGTTGCAGTTGCAGCTGGAGCAGTTAGAGGCCATTTCTTTTTTCTGCACGGAGAAAGAAACCAAATCTTAGTACCTCGAACCCAAGGGAAACCATATTAAAAATGCGATTCGTTCGCGAACACGACACACGAAGTGTGGAGTGGAAAGAGGAAATGGTCCTACCGGGCGTGCCGGAATCTGTTCCCCGCCGGAAGGCGCGACCCGGACGTTGGGACGTCAGGGCCTAAATTCCGAAGGTAGATGCTAATTGGTGATATAAGTCCACCTCTCCGAATATACCAAGTTGATTTATGACACCGTGTATCGATGGTTTAAACGGATGCGGCCGATGTAGTAGACTTCGTCAGATTCCCCCTCATTTAGTGGTTTTTGATTGTAGGGACGCTCTTCCCTGCAGGTGCAAACCCCTGCAGTTAATTACGCTACCGCATCACGGTAACACCTTTCTCCTTCTCTAGATGGTCAATTCGTGTCGTGGGTGTTTGTTTTGTTTTTGGTTGCCCGTGGATTGTATATGGAGACTAATTTATGTTGTCGCCCGTAGGACGTGGATTAGACCAAATCCGTATTTTCTTATATTTGGGTTTGGGGGTTAGGTTAGAGAATACGTTAGTCTCATTTGAGACTAAGATCAACAAAAACGTTTGTTAAGGATACGTTAGTCTCATTTCAGACTAAGATCAACTTAACGGGGCCGTTTAGATCCAACAAAAGAGCATTTGGACTCAATTGTTTAGTTTAGGGACATTGCGGTCGACGACAAGTTTAAGGACATAGTGGTCCAATACCAGTTTAAAGACATGGTGGTCCATTACCAGTTTAAGGGCAAGGTGGTCCAATACCAGTTTAAGGACATGGTGGTCCAAGGTTAAGGACATCATAGTCCGTGAGTTTAAAGACCTCACAGTCAAGGTTAAGGACATCATAGTCCGTGAGTTTAAAGACCTCACAGTCAAGGTTAAGGACATCATAGTCCGCGAGTTTAAAGACCTCACAGTCAAGGTGAAGGACATCATAGTCTGTAAAGTTTAAGGACATCATAGTCCATGAGTTTAAGGACCCCACAGTCCAGGTTAAGGACATCATAGTCCATGAGTTTAAGGACCCCACAGTCCAGGTTAAGGACGTCATAGTCCGTGAGTTTAAAGACCTCACAGTCAAGGTTAAGGACATCATAGTCCGTGGAATGTATGGTTGTCGGGACCCGTCGCCTCTCCAAAGACGTTGATGGATTACAACGACATGGATCAGAGGGGTTCAAAGATGTACCCTCGAACCAGTTCTGGTCGGTAGATCTGTAGTCCAATTTGGAAAAAAGATCTGTTAAAAGATTTATGAGCATATTGGCTCAATTAATCTGAGTTGAGGACTTATGGCCAATCTTGGGCTAAGTCCATTCAGGTTAAAATGTTTAACATTTATTTTGGGCTGTTGAGCATTTGTTTGGGCTTGGCCCTTTTAACAATGCTGAGCATTGATTTGGATTTTGACAGTATTTCTGTCTTTTTGTGCTGAGCACTCATAATAGCTCTGAGGCTTATTAAAGAACAATTTATTTTCTGTCAGCGCCCATGTGAGGGACACATGGTGCGTTCGGCGCTTTGCGCCAGTTAAAGAGCGCAGTGTGCTTCTGCTGAGTAGCGTACACATGAGTGACACGTAGCGCGCTTGGCGCTGAGCGCCAGATGATAAGCGCATTGCGCTTCTGCTGAGTAGCGCACACGTGAATGACACGTGGTGCGCTTGACGCTGAGCACCAAATGAGGAGCACATTGCGCTAATTTATGAGCGCATTACGCTATTAGTTCAGTGGAACAAACGTGGGTAACACGTGGTGCGCTTGGCGCTAAACGCCAGTCCATGAGCGCAGTACGCTAGTTCAAGAGCGCAAAGCGCTAACTGTTGAGTTTCGCACTCGTGAGTGACATGTGGTGCACTCGGCGCTGTGCACCAGTCCAAGAGCGCAGAAGCGCATTTGATCATTTTTATGATATGGGAAATAAATTCTCCCTTAAAGGAGGCTTGTCTAAAGATCAAAAGAACAAAAGTTCTTACTTTATAGGAGATGCTTCAATCTCTTGTATTAATGAAAGGCTTTGCCTTTATGGATCTATGATCCTTAAGAGAATTAAATTATTCTCTCCTTCTCATGATCCCAGAAAGACAATTTGTCTTATAGATCTATGATGAGATCTTTTAATCTCTTTGTGAAAGTCTTTTTGTCTTTATAGATCTATGATTTTTTTAAAGAAATGAATTCTTCTTTCTTAATCATGAGATGATTTCATCTCTGTGTTCATCATCATTCATTCTTACCTTGAAGAAAAAATCTTCTTTTGCTGAAAGCTATGCTTCCCTTCCTGAAATCTCAATGCTTATGAGGGGGTTCTTCTGTACAAGACTTGAGGTCTTGGGTCCTTTATATAGGGTAGGCTGATTTATTGAATCAGTTAAAGAGATGTTTCTCTGATTGATTTGGGGATGTTTTCCCACCATTGGATCTTTGATCATAGGGCTTCTGTTTTACAGAAGGAAATCTTCTTGTTTTTAACAAGACTAGAAAATCTTTCCATACAGAATTTATTCTGTCTTTTGGTAATTTTTATTTACCGTTGGATCATTGATCCAACGGTTCTCTGATTTACAGAGCACAATCTTGTTATTTGAAAAGATTTTTGAGTAATCTTTTCTTAACAGAATTTAATTCTGATTAATTAATGATTTATCATTATTATTAGATCTTTGATCTAACAGTGGGGTGTTTTTTAATTCCAGCGCCAGCACACCCGTGCTCTGCACGTGGTGCACTGCTTGAAGAGCAGTGCACATTGCGCTAGCGCACCTGTGTTCGACATGTAGTGCGCCGCTTGGAGCGCAGCGCACCTAGCGCTAGCGCACACGTGGCGTGCTGTTTAGAGCGCAGCACACCTAGCGCTAGCGACCACGTGCTTTGCACGTGGTGCGCTGCTTAGGGCGCAGGGCACCTGGCGCTACATCTGAAGTGTTGCTTCATTTCAAAAATTTGAATTTTAAACAGAGCTTTGCTCTGATTGAGGGAAATATGTTTCTCAGGGTGTTTTTGGGCCGTACTCCGACACGACTTATACCGCTATTAGGGGGTTGACGTTTACCGCCCTCTAGGCCTGATATGCGATACTCTTAGACGAACAGACCGGACTGTGCGGAGATTGTCACATTCAGGCACAGTAGGAGTTTGGATGGGTTCACCTCATCGGTTTTCTTATCGGCGTCTACCTGGGGACCGTTACATACAGCTAGTACCGCTTGCGGCCTGCGGTTAAACCCACTGCCAGCATAGTGTCGAGTATTTAGAGTCCCACACAGAGGGTTGTTCACCTTTGGGCAAAACGAGTTAGAGGTCGTATGGTTTTACGACAGGGTTCGTTCACATATGCGTACTTGTGCGTGTTCGGTGTTCAGGCAGTTGATACTAGGCGGATTTGGTTTAAGCCAGAACTTAGTTTTTGGTTCTGGGTGGTTCGGTCTCATTGTATCCGTGTTCCTCGGAACACGGATGCGGGTGTGGTTACACAGTTGACAGAGGCAGAGGAACCTCATTAGGGTTTTGACCATTGACTTGATTAAAACCATAATGAGATGGTGGAAATTGATTAATGAGTTTTAATTAGAGATAATTGTATCATGGTTAATTGGTTTGATCATTTGTCTTTGTTGACCCATGTTGACTTAGATATTTTTGTGAGCATGCTTAGCATTAATTGTGACATGATAATGGTCAAATCAACATCAACCATGATAATTTATCCTAATTAAAATTATCATTATTCTTTTTCATCATATGAGAGCTATCTCCTCATTTTATTATAATACATTGGCTCTCCTTCTAGCTCTCTCCTCTTCCTCTCTCAAGGCTCTCTTGTTTCATGAGTTGAAAATCAAGAGCTTTGTGAGATCTAACCACTAAAACAACTCTCTACTCACTCTAGGGTTCTTAGTCTTGCACACCAAGCACCATAGTGACTTCAAGATAGAGGTTGGAGCTCAAGGTAGAGGCCTTCGGGTGGATTATTCTTTGGCAAAGAGAAGATGGTGAGGAGAAGCCATCTACACCACTCCAAGGAGCTCACAACAAGGGGAAGCAACACAAGAAGAGAAGGAGTTCAAGCTTTTGGTATAATCTCTTAACCTAGTAGTTAAAGCCCCTTATTTGTTTGTTTGTTTGTTAGTTTTTGTTTAGCAAACATCCTTCATGGTTAGTCTATGTTTCCTTTGTGATAAAAATTCGATTTTTACCTATTCCTCCTACTCGAGACTACCGGGGTGGGTAACATAGACTTACAATCGAACCCTCCCATAAAACCATACGGCCTTTACATCGTTTCGCTCGAAGCAGGGAAACCCTCTGTGTGGGACTCTAAAGACTCGTCAATCACTGGCAGTGGGTTTAACCACAAGAACGTCAGCGGCACTAGCTGCACGTAACGGCTACCCAGGTATTGAACGAAAGGGACTCCGACGAGCAAACTTATCCTGAAACCCCTACTGAGCCTGATAGTGACAATATCCGTACCATCCGGTCCGTTCGTCTATAAGTATCGCATATCGAGTCTACGGTGTGGATAAAGTCAGACCCCTAATAATGCGACATTTAGTGTAGGTATGAAGCCCATCACCCACTGAGAAACTACTAATCTGAATCAGTAATTCTCGACTACCTTTGTCACGACCCGAAATAGCACGTGACTGGCCCTTAAATTATATGAATTCTATAGGACCTCATCTAATTCAAGTAAGCCAAAAACCCAGAAATCTAAAACCATTTTAAATAATAAATTAAGGAAAACTAGTTTGAAAAAAGCGAAGAAAACGTGTTTTAAAAACAAGGGTTTTAAAATAAGTAAGCCGAATATGCATTTTTAAAACCTCAAGTCTTTTCTGGAAATTTCGGCAGAGTTTCCTTTGTAAAAACTGGCCCCAAACGGGGTACAACATGAATAATATATGCACAATGATAAAAGGCATCCCCAAGCGGGAGCTAGCTCTTCGTCAATCGACGGTCACAACCACGCAAGCTATATAATATACAACGCCGAAGAGAGAGAATCAAAACTTAAAAGAAACTCGAAATCATCAAGAAAACCATAATACTACAACGCGCGACTCTAAGGTCGAAATAATACACAACTGGTTTCTATGTCTGAATAAATATACAAGTTTGGTTGATGGAATTGTCGGGTTACTAGGCACTCTCAGAAGGGTCTACAAGGCATCAACCATGCCCGATTTAAATTTTAGACGTGCCGAACAACCCTAAACAAGATCTTTATACTAGAGATTAGGCGAAAACAAGCCTGTTAAAACTTTAACACTAAGTGAGAGGGATTGCAACCTTTGTAGTTCCATTCCTTCACTTCATAAGCTCCGTGTTGAGGTCCCTTCGCTGCGATCATCATATTCCCGACTCTCGAGAGGCTCCATGAAGAGAATGATGCACCTTGCTTGAAGACTTCACTGATCCAAGATGATCTACCTTGAAGAATCTCAAACCAAGCTATTGCTAGACTAATCAAGTATTAGCAAAGCAAACACCCTAATCTAAGTGGCTAAAATAGATGAGGATGATGAAGTAGGAATTTTTCTCTCTTTTGTTTTCATATTCTCACATATAAACATCACCATTGAAAAAGCTAATGAAGCTTTTTCAACAAAGAAGAAGAAGCAAGAAGAAGAGCTCAATCCTTTTGTGATGAATAATGAATTATTGTAGTGGTTACAAATCTAACCAAAGGTTAAGCATGAAGGAATTAACCCTTGTAGAGAATTAACTAGAGTTAATGGTTTGGATTAAGTTAAAATAATATCTCAAGCCAAAGACAAAGTCAAAGCTTCATGAAGCTTCATGGATGCTTCATGCAAAAGCTAACCCTAATCCAAACCCTAACCCAGTTTAAACCCAAAACCGTTGTTAAATTTGTAACCCTAACATGTTACAATATTATATATCACATATACAATACATTTTGTAACAAAAGAAAATAATACAATTAACATATATCGCATATATATCAATGTATTATCCCGTGAGAAAATGAATCAATAAAGCGAGCTTATATGTAACGTTTTGAAAATCGTTTCGGTGAAATTTCGAAAAAACGGTAAAATAAGGGGGTTTTCTGTAAAAAGTCAAAATGCAAATATGTTTATTATAAAATTAAATATACATATTCTAGCTATGTAATTGCTAGTATTTGGTGTTTATTGAGCCACTGGTGAAATTTCAAATTTTCTGAAAAAAAATTTATTTTATTATTATTTTAAGCCGTCACTAATACATTTAATTAGGGAAAATTACAAATTGGAATGAGTTGAAACAAATTTTGTACATCATAAAACTTTGAATAAAATTTTATCATGTGGTTTTTGAAACGAAATCGTTTGCCAAAACGGTTTAGAAAATATTGAAGAAAAATGCTTATTTTGTGAAAATAAAAGGGTTTTGGTGCATATTGAATTGGTGTTTGGTGTTCATTGCCTCACACACACACAACCACACAAACCCAAATCCCCACTTGGATGAAAGTGCACGAATTTCCCCCCATTCTCATCTCTTTTTAGAAGAATAAAAGATTAAAGAAAGCAATAAATTATTAAGGTATGGTGTTAGGTAATTGTGATGGACTTTTTGACCCCATTCTCTCTCCAATCACCTCACACTCTCTTCCCCTCCCCATTTGGCCGAGCCCCAATTCTGCAGCAGCCCTCTTCATGTCTCCACTTCTTTTCTCTTCACAAATCCCTCCATTTTGCTTCAAAAATCCATCCAAAGTCTCACAATTTCACCCTTTATCATTTACCCAATATTCTTTGACCCAAAGTGGTTTGGATTAAGGAGCAAGGAGGCATCTTTTGGAGGTCTTGATTTCATGTTGATCCATGGTTCATGAGGTATAATTTTAACCTTATGCTTATAGTGTTGTTTAATTGCTTCAATGTTAACAATTGAGATGTTTAATTGGGTTTTATTGCAAATTTGGAAAATTCAAAACAAGGGTTTGAATTTAATTAGGGTTTTTATTATTAGTTTATGGTTGTAATGAGGAGATTAACATGTAATTGTATTCAGAATCTAAGTTGGTTACTACTTGCTAATTTGTTAATTTAAAAATTGTGATAATTATGCTAGTTTGCTAACTAGAGTTTTTGAAAAATTATCAAATGTTTAGATTAAAATATAATTAAGTTATCCATGTCATTATAAATATTATATTGATTGGTTTAATGCTTTTAGTTTATGAAAATCCAAGCTAAATTGTTGTTTGTGCATTTTTGCTATAAATTGTTAAAATTTGGGTATTTTGTAAACTAGAATTTTGGGGTTAATGAAATTTATTGGGATTAAATTATGGAAATTGTTTTTATGACTTATTTAAGATATTTAATAAGTATTGTGGCCGCTAGATTCGTTTATACATCGAGTTTTGTACTAAAAACGGTGATTTGTGCTTGCTAGATTTTCGGAAAAATGACTTTTTAAGTGAATTTGGGGTTTTTGTGAATTTTAAGCTATTTTATATTATAATTAGTGCTTGTAATTGTACAAATGAGTGTGTTGGGAGCTTTCTCGATGGTTTGGCGTTTGTACGCCGACGTCGCGGGTTTTGGGTCGATTTGTGAAAGCAACCATCGGTTTTGACCTATGTGGGATTCGTGTGTCGTTTTGGTCATGAGTCGAACTTTAATGCGATACGATGCGTTGTGATATGTAGGTACCCCCATGTGTACTTCGCGACGACAAGCAAGCGCGTGGCGACGTCGGCACCGGCGAGCGAGGACCAGGTGAGTAGATTAATATCTATGGGGAGAAGTCGGGTGGATGGCATATAGCACCCCCGCAGTTCGTGGTGATGTATACGAATATGTATACACACATATATATATTGTTTATACATTGTTTGAGTATATTGATGATGATATGGATATTTGGTGTTCTTGGATATTTACTGTCGCGAAACCCTAGAGTAGTGGTCGCACCACACATGCACACACGAACCCATACTGGCATACTTTCTTCTTTCATTTGTGCTTACGGGAATATATAGTTATGTGTTCACATGGGTATGGGACTATGTGTTCACATACAGATTTGAGAATAGTACTTGGGATTTATGATGAGTCGATGAGATTTGATTTGAGGCCGTGAGATCGGTGATATAGCAGGGTTCGTATTTGAGATACGACATGACGTTGTAGCGGGTCTTTGACGTAGTGTTTCACGCACGTGCATGCATACTCAGGCGGTATCAGTATTGTACTAGACGTAGATCAGTACCCCGATCATGATATTTGATATAGAGGATACCAGGTGAATAGTATGATGAATGTGATATTGACCCGTACCCAGATTTGGGGATGCCGTACGACGGATTTACGTACGAGCTATATTTTGATGATTGATCCGCACTCTTGACTTGGGATGTCTGATTATAGATATGGTATCGGATATGATCTTATTGAGGCGGGGTCACCGACTAATAAATATACAGGTATGTATATGGATCGACTCAGATGTTAGGAGGTTTCCTTACCTGTAGTCCATCTTGTTAACTTAGTCCTTTAGTTTAGTTTAGTTGTTAGATTAGATTCGATTCTTACCTATTTCTAAAACTAAAGAATCGTGGGTATTTTAAAGGACATCCCAAGGGATCCTACGGATATTTCAAAAGACGTATCTTTTCATAAAAACACCGTAGCCCCTATTTTCAAAACCCCATGATTCGTCTTATTTCAAAGGCACCATTTGTAGGATTTATATTAGGGTAATGCAGTTTAGTTATCGTTGTGTCTAGTATTCCGTTCATTTTTGCTGTTCGCTCCGCATCGCATACTTATGTTATGATTTCTTATTGCATTGTTGATATCATATTGTTAGGACACCAGCACCATTACCGATGATGCGTATGTACCACGTACACTTGCTTGCCGGCTCACACACATCTTCATCGGTAATTGCCATGTCACGTACACCTTAGAAAATATTATTGCTTGACTTAGCTTGTTAGTTAGTAATTTGACATGATATTAGTGTACCTGCCTTATATGCCAGCTTAACATTGTAGTTATTACTTGTCACTTCATGCATACTGTTATTCATTGTTATGCCTATATTCATGGTTTTACATGCTATTGATGATTTGGATTCGGATTTCCATGAGATTTTCTGGATTTGGGGGGGGGGGGGAATCCGCAAAACTTATATAAACTGATTTCTCTCTTTTTAAATAAAAAGTGTGGTTTTTCCCATGATGTATGAGTCATCCACCATGAGTTTGCTGATGGATTTCGAGACCCGATTCGAGGTGACGGATGAACCGTTTCGGGTACATGGTGGACCCGGTAAGGTACCCTGGGGCAAGAAGCGCGTGATGATGACGATGTGAGCCTGGCAGGGGAGCACTACCTACCGGTGATATTACCCGACACGTCGGATATCCGGAGGATACCGTCGTGGTCTTGAGATGGATGGTAGGGGCCGGTTTGGACTGACGGCGCCCTAGATATTGTGATTGAGACATTGAGATTTCGAGATATTGAGGTACAGAGACTGTGATACAGGGATATCGAGATATTGGGATTACGTTTTGTGCCGATGCTAGGCACTGTTTTATGCCGATTTCATTATGATACCTCATTTTAAAATTACAAAGGAAATCTCACTAAATTATGAAAACAGTTCTTCATTTACATGTATTTTGTTTTCATGCATTCATACCTCATTCATATGATATATTGCTACCTGAGGCACTGACACGGGCACATGAGATTACACTCTGGTTAGATATTTACCCTAGCCTTGTTATAGGTTGCATGTTATATATATAATTGAGGATATATTATGATCATTGACCTAGGTTGCGTTATTTATGCGATTTCTGTGCATAGATGTTTTTCTACTCACGAGTTGGCAACTCACCCCCGTTGTGCCACAGTTCTTGCAGGTTTCGCCGTACAGGTTTCATTACGGCTTTGCTGGCACTATTTCCATTTCCGGGTGACTTGCTAGTAGGTGGGTTTATTTGTATCGTACCCATCATTACATCTTGTATATTATTATTCTGTTGTATCTAGAAGTTCCATCAACCAAACATGTATTTATTTTTGAGATAGAGACCAGTGATGTTATTCTTTCGACCATAGAGTCGCGCGTTGTATTTCTGTGGTTTTCTTGTGTTTTTGAGTTTCCTTTGAGTTTTGATCCTCGCCCTTGGCGTTGTATATTATATTACTTGTGTGGTTGTGACCGTCGATTGACGAAGAGCTAGCTCCCGCTTGGGGATGCCTTTTATTGATTTCGTATACTATTCATCTTGTATCCCGTTTGGGGGCCAGTTTTTACAAAGGAGACTCTGCCGAAATTTTCAGGAAATATTTGATGTTTTTAAAAACGCATAATTCGGCTTATGCTATTAAAACTACTTGTTTTAAATTGGTTTTCCTTCACTCTACTACTTTTCTTGGTTTGGATTTCTGGGTTTTCGGCTTACTTAGATTACGTACGTCTCAAGACGTCTCGTAGTTTAAGTGCCGGTCATGTTCCGTACTTTCGGGACGTGGCATTATATTAGTTAATGCAATGTAATATATCTCATATATAATATACATTAAATTATCGAATCAACACTTGATCCGATAACCCGGCTATATTACATATAACCGACTAATATAACATGTACCATTTCATCGAATCAACACTTGATCCGATGACCCGGCTATATCACATATACCCGGCCGATATCTCAAATCGCGAGAATAGAATACAGTATCACATACTCGTATTATTCTCGGTCCCGCACATATCACATATGTGCTCCTACTCCGTTTTGCCTGAGCCAGGAAACCTCTGTGTAGTACTCTAAAGAATCGTCAATACGCCGGCAGTGGGTGATGATCATATCAAACATCCACAAGCTGCAAGCGGTCAGCTAAACGTAACAGCTACATAGGTATTGAGCGATCAGAAGATCAACAAGCAAGCCTGTACATTCTCCTGCGAATCCAATCAGTAACACTCCCGTACAGTCCGGTCTCTTCGTCTGATATGTTGCATATCTCGCCTAGGGGTGGTAAACGTCAGACCCCAGTAGCTCGATAATTCGTGTCGATATGAGGTCTATAACTGTTGAAAAACTACTGATAACACTTACCAGTAAATCTTAGCAACCCTGGCAACGGATTTCCAGTTATAGCCAATCGAACACAGCGCAACATCAACTCCCTATACCGGGAGAGACGAAACCCCTCCTATCGCTCATTGCCTCCATGTGATTTGGGACTGTACCCAAAAGCCACCTTTTTGCACGCCCTCTTGGACGTGGTATGATGGAAATCAAAGCACAGTGGGAATCACACAAGACTCTATGACGATCTCGGGTCTACAGACTAACCAGTACCAGTGTCACCAGAGAATTGCCATCTGACGTGAGGTATAATACCAGCTAGGAGTTCCCGGAGAGTCCGTTTAGTGTACCCAGTCTCCACTGAGCACCTTAATACTATCTATGATGTCAAACACCAATGGACATGGGATCATCCATCGCCCATCTGTATGGGTCGAGAAGCACACGTTGGTCTACTCTGGTATATTGATGCCCTGTCTCGATACATCCTCGACTAGGAACTGTTATAGGATGTACTCGTCGACTACCGTTGCCCCACTAGTATGATCTCATAATAGTCCCAATAGTCGAGTATATATCCTAATGGCTTTATCAACATGTATCATAGAGACAATCAGAGTACATGTTAACATAAAGAGCAACCAGATAGCATACTATCATATCGAGCAAGAAAGTCCTCCATATATATGTCCAAGCATCCACTACAATATACATCGCATGTATAGTAATGGCCTCTAGGGCATACATATAACTAACAATCTCCCACTTGCACTAGGGCCATCTGTTGTAGTATCTCATACCCAGCAATCAGCTGTGGTTGATGTATCTCATACTCAACTATCCCATAAAAGTCTCTACTGGGAAATAGGCCTTTGTAAGTGGATCCGCGTTGTTGTCCTCTGTGTCTACTCTCCTAACCTCGATCTCCCAGAAGATCAATGATTAGTCGAAAATATTGTATATTTTAGCCGGCAATTTCCTCATCATTTGCACTCATTTAGAAGTGTACGGTATTCATATTTCAAATATTAGCAAAACTGTCGCAAAATATCCGATTGCATGTATTAGACTCTAAAACCGACACTATAAAGGAAATTGACCGCATTTCATGGCATCGCATCATCCCTACATTTGCGCAACACTTGTTTTGAGATCTGTGCAGGAAAATCCAGAAGAAAGGCCAAAATTTACACGGTACCGATCAAATATTACGCCAACTCAATGATTTCAGTTCTGGTATCAATCCAAAAGGGAAAACACAAATCAACATATCAGAAGAAGCCCAAGATGTTAGCCAAATCCCAGTGCAAAAAGATCAAAGCCCAAGCCTCCTACATGGCCGCGGAACCGCAGCCGGAGCCTGCTTGCGCCGCGGTTCCGCGGCCGTCTTGCCATATCATCAACCAAGTTTTGCTGCACAATGCTTCTCTCAGGGCCCACACTTCATAAAGACTCAACAATTTCCAGAAGACTCCAGAGACTTCTGCCAGATCAACAAACCCTTGTTTCTACACTAAACTAAGCTTTGTATTCTAGAACCTTCTCCCTAAACCCTAGCTTAAACCCTAAGCTAAGCCTAACAAACTCTTTCTAGAAGTCTTTCAACAAACTTTTGGAGGGAACTCAAAGGCTTAGGGTTTGGGTGCTCTATAAATAAGACCCTAGGCTCAATTATTCATTAACCTTTGAATCTTGGAAAAATCCCTCCATTAGTTCATTTTAGAGCCATTCTATCTCTTTCTTCATCTTCATCTTCCACAAGTCTAGTGACAAGGCTTCTGTGAAACCCTAACCCTAATTCCAACTCCAAAAGCCAAGATCCCGAGTACCCATCAAGCAAGAAGCCTTGCAATCTTTTATGAGCCGAGTCGATCTTCAACAGAGCAAGTGGTCCAAATGATCCGCGACTAACGGAGCCGAGCGACGCCAAATCGACAATTTCGTTCTTCCTCTTGTAGTTCTTGAGCGTCTGTAATCAAATTGTTGATAAAAATAAAAGGTGAAATACTTTTATCTTGTTTTCTTTTAATTCTTGCATCATGATTAGATCTCAATTTGTAATTGTTGTTCTTGTTGTGATGTTTGAGTAAAACTTCGCTCGTAAAGGAGCCGAGACGATCAATAGAATGATGATGTAATATATCTTAAAATGATTCTTGATTCCTACAAGTTTTGTAAACCCTAGCAAGTTCAAGAACCGACAACCCATTTCGTTACGATGCTTTCTTGAATGATATCGCTCGAAATTGGGGAGTTACGATCGTTTCGTGAAATTGCTAGAGGCTAGAATGTGAATGATATCGACAAAAGAACAAGGGTTAAATGATGAAACCCTAGTTTCATGAGAAAGCCCTAACTCTCGTCGATCATCATCGATCTAGTATCAATCCTTCGAAGGACAAGAACACGATATCTTGAGATTACATCACGTCTATAGATCCGATCGATTCCTACGAGCCTCATTTAGATTCTTGACATTTTGGTTGGAAATATTATCGAAACCCAATTCTCAATTGTTTATCAGTTCTTGATTCTTGATTAAACTCGTGACACCTGAATCAGTCGATAAATTCTTGAATCATGTTTTCTTTTCTTTTCGATTAACTTTTCAATTCAAACAAATCAAATATAAAAACGAATCGCACAATCCCTGTGGACGATCCGCACTCGCTTACGATCTACAATCGACACCGTAATTGTTTGCGGTCAAATATAATTCTTTGATTGTGATTCTATTCATTTTCTAAAACGACCCACAAAGAAACATTCAATCAAATGGTGCCGTTGCCGGGATCGCGCGCTAATTCGTTTCATATTATAGTTTTGAAATGAAAGATTTATTTCATTGAGATTTTTGAGATCAAAATTCGTGCAAACCCTAAACAATTTGTTGTGTTTCATTGCAAGGAGATCTGGAGCTTGCTGGAAATTGAAGAAAATTTTTGGAAAATACCAGAGAGCAGAAGGAGTCTACAGAAGCTCCCTGAAAAAGTTTTGTTCAGTGATCACACCATCCAACCTCGGAAGCGCGGCCTAAGTGCGCATTTGCGGCGGAAACGCGACAATTCTGGGGGATCTCTGAAGACTTTTTGCTTCAGGTGACTTCTTACCTTCTTCACTCTTCTCTTTTTAGCTCCAACTAATACTTTTCTGCAGGATTCTTTGCAAAGAATAGCAGCTCGCAAATTGCAAAAGTAAATTTGTGCGTGATTTTGTTTCTTGGTTGTTTGCATTATAAATACGGATATTAAGGTGCACGGCCAAATCCAAATTAGGTGGAGATTTCATTACCCTTCCTAGGCCCCGAAAACCACAAAACTTGCATCCGCATTGACCCACATTAACTAAAAGAAATCTAGAGATGACTCTAAGGACCGTCGCGCTCACTTAGGACAAGAGAAGGCCGTGGATAATTCATTGCTTATCCGCGTTTTCTTGTGGTGCCTAGGAAAGTGTGTCGAAGGCTGATGTTATTAATTAGGCCCACTACTTACGTAGTGGAGTACCTTCCCACTTACCTGGCACTTACCTGGCCATAGGGGAACAAAGAGGCAGTGGAAGATTCTATCCCGCGACTTGTCTTTTGGCAGTTAGGAGCGGTCTAGAGCCGGACCTAGGTGACCACTAGATTCTAGGGTTTGTGTGCTGCATTTGTTGTGTCGCATCATATTTTTCAAAAATCCGTCCCTTTTTCAAAAGCAAACACCACATTAATTTACCCCTAATTATAAAGCCAACGCTGCTACTTGTACTAACCCTTTTTACTACAAGATAGGCTGGACACGGGATTCTAGTGGCCGTTTAGTCCGCGTACCCTTTATCGGCTCCGAAGTCGATAATTCTCCATTTACCTTTCCTTTAACCACTACCACACCCACATTGATGGATCCACCTCCATCAAATTTCTTTAACCCTAATCTGCCGCCGTCCGTTGGTGCGCAGAATCCACCCCGCATCTCTCTCCAGGAGAGATTCTACCCTATTCGAGGTCCTCTTTCGACCTGCTTATCCACACCACCAGCCAATGGGGACAACTTTGAGATTAAGCCCCAGTATATCAATCTTTTACCCAAATTCCACAGACTCGAGACTGAGGACGCTTACGTTTTCATTACCAAATTTGAAAACGTATGCGCAATGATGGGTACGTCACAACTTTCAGTGGATGTTATGCGTCTACGACTTCTTCCATTTACCTTGTGCGATATAGCCGAGAAGTGGCTATATAACACTACCGCACACTCTATTACGAATTGGGAAGAATTCGTCGCTGCATTCGTTAAGAAATTTTACCCAATACAAAAGACAGCTCGAATCCGTAGCGAACTGAATCAATTTGCCCAGCTCCCTACTGAACCATTCTCTAAATGCTTTGAACGTTTCAAGGATTTATTGGTTCAGTGTCCTCATCATGGCATCCCGTGGGAGCTTTGCCGAATCATATATGAGGGCAGTAACCCTAACACTAAACAGAGTCTTGAAAACATGTGTCAAGGTACTTTTATGACTAAGGATGATGGGGAAGCTTGGCGATATTTAGAAGAGTTCGCTGAAAAATCTTTACAGTGGGAAAGTCCATCATTTAGGAGTGGCAATAACCAATCAGATGTTTCCATAGGAGTTAGAGCTGACATTTCAGCTATACAAAAGAAACTCGAGACTATGGAAAACAAATTTTTAGCTGCCTTCCTTAATCAAATGTCACTTTCCAAAACTGTATGTGGATGCTGTTCTGATCCTTCTCATTTGACGGAAGAATTTCCACGAAATTCTCCGTTTCAAGGTCATGAGCATACCAATGCCGCATTTCAAAGACCTAGAAACGATCCATTTTCTTCCACATATAATCTGGGTTGGAGGAATCACCCTAATTTTTCTTCGAACCAGTCACACTCTCAAAACACGATTCCAAACCAAAACAATTTCCAAAGGGTCCCTCCACCACAACAGCAACCACAACTTCAATTGAGTCAGTACCCCTTTCAAGCACATAACTTTCAAAATCCAGTCAACACACCTGCACTGTCTAGTCCTTTACAGTTGACCGGAACTGATGAATCCTCTTCTTTTGCACAATACATGAATTTGGTCTTAACAAATATCATGCAAGTTTCGGCTGAAATGAAGTCTTCTGTCGATAAAATTGAGAAAAACTCTGCGTCCCAAAACGAGAGTATTAAATTGATGGAAGAAAAAATTGCACGATTAAAAGCCGAAATTAGTGCAAGAGAGAAAGGAAAACTTCTAGCTCAACCCTTACCCAATCCTTGCTATTCACATCATGTGAATGCATTCACCACGTTGAGATCTGGAAGATTGCTTGACAATTATGTTGGGGAAGAAGTTGATGATATTGAAAATCCTATCAATACCCCGGCTGAGACCTATCCTCACACACATACTTCCAGTTCTGACCCCAGTTCTTCTACCCCACCACCTTCTTCCGAGCCTATTCTTCGTTTCCCAAAAGGCTCGCCACTTCAGCCCACCTCTTCTACTCCTCCACGGACGATCCCCACTTCTATTCTGGGATCGGTTCCATACACACTTCCTTCTCCTATGATGGACCCAGCGCTTACTGCTAAAGCACCTTATCCTAATCGGTTAAGGGCTAACACACCAAGTCCACATATGGAGAAGATCACTGAGATGTTTAAACAGGTTAACATAAACATCCCTCTTCTAGATGCTATCTAACAAGTCCCTGCATATGCGAAAGTTCTTAAAGACTTGTGCACTAGAAAGAGGAAGAAACAAATGCCCAAGAAGATATTCATGGCAAAAACAGTAGACACGGCTTTCCCCCAGCAATTACCATGGAAACGTAAGGATTCTGGATATCCTACTATTTCCATTTCTATTAGGGAGAAACACATTAACCGTGCTCTACTAGACCTTGGGGCAAGTATTAACCTGCTTCCTTTCTCAGTCTATGAGCAGTTAGGGATCGGAGAGTTGAAACCAGCCCATTGCACTCTCCAGATGGCTGACCGATCAATCACCAAACTGAGGGGTGAATTAGAGGATGTGTTAATAAAAATCGGGGAATTTATATTCCCTGTGGACTTTATTGTAATTGATACACAGCCTGTAGAGAACTCACGGAATCAAATTCCGGTGATTTTAGGTCGCCCCTTTTTGGCCACTTCCAATGCTATCATCAATTGTCGTAACGGTTCTATGACCCTATCCTTCGGGAAGAGGACAATTGAGATGAACATTTACAAGTTAGGAAGTGTACCCTCCGAACCTACTGCTCAGGTCTGTTCTGTCGACTTAATGGAGGTCGACAGCAGCGAATTTGATGATCCTCCTGATATTGATCTAGACTCTTTTCATACGTTATTGTTTGACCCAACTATGTATCATACACATACGGACTCTTCCACCGAGATGTCCGGGTCAACAATTAACACTGATTATGAACTGCTTTTAGAGTCTGAAGATCACCCCGCACTTTGTGATGACATTATTCTTCGGGGTATTGATGAAACTTTTGAGGAGATCTTCGCTGATGAACTCACATTTCTGAATAACCCGGGTGTTGAGACGAATCATGTCCCAAACATTGAAATTGAACCTCCACCCCTACCACTGACTTGTAAAAAGAATGCGAGTAATCCATCACATTCACTGCATCGTCTCTCCAATACGAGACGCACACACATTCTATTCCACCACTTACCCTTTCCCCACTTCTTCTTCCACCAACCCGAGCACTGCATTGATAAAATTTTCGAATGGTTGGTGTTGACATTCGGTCTTTGCAAAGCTTGGCATCGACCACTAATTTTTAACCCCCTCATGTGATTTTCAAAGATTAACATTGCATAAGTTTGGGGGGTATGTTTTTTTTCTGGCTCTTGAAAAGAAAAGTTTTACAAAATTTTGAGCCAAAAATAAGTTTGGGGGAGGTTCTTCACTTAAATATTTTGCGCCCACTAATAAATTCCTCCCAAGCTTACAGGTTTTTCGAGATTTAGCGGATGGCAACAGTGAGGACACTGTTGAAAACAAGTTTGGGGAAGGTTTGTGCTTATTTTTCGCATCATTTGCATATCATTTGCATAAGCACAAAACATTTTCGAAAACCTATAAAAATTTAAAAAATTTGAAAAGATAAAAAAATATTTTTGTACATAAATAAGATAATAAAAGTTTAAATAGTGAAAAATTACATCCATGAGATTAGAAAAATTTAAGAAAACCAAGAAAATTAGAAGTTTTCTTATACGAACTAGTAATAAGTAGTTATGAGTTGTTGTCCCAAGGATTAGAAAGTTGAAAGACGTCCCTAATCTGAGGATAAAACTAAGTCTGAAAAATAGTTTCTATTCTGGAAGCCGAACATTTTGAACGTTGCTACCCTGCTATTCGCACTTACACACATCTTAAAGCCTGGGATAGTAGAGGATACCTTGAAATGCTCTTGTCTTAAAGCCAAAAGTATGAAGGAAATAAAAAATGAAATGAAGAAAATATAAAGTGGTGAGAAAAATGGACACCGGTTTTGTTATCACCGAGGGAAATAAAAATGTATAGCGACGGTGCTTCTTCACCTTGTGCCCTAAGGCCAACTGGTCTGGGAGTCACTGCTATGCCTGAGGTGGTGCAAGACGAGGGAAATACACCAAGTAAGCAAGTACAGGAGTAATCGGTCGGTTAGTACCTCAAGAAGTATTAACGGTCGCATGAAAGTGTGTGAGCAATCTCATCTAAATATTCATTAATTAAAAAGTACTGAGGCTGATGGACAAGAGTATGATAGCTTGAATTGAATTCTCCGGATGTAGGGATGTCTTTATACACACGCAGGGTTATATGATCGATGTTTGGAAGAAAGATAGGAATGAAGAATAAGACGATATTTTATTGAGGAAGGACGTGATTTCTGACATCTTTTCATGACCATTAAGATAGGGCTCATGACAAATGAAAAGCTAGCTTAGTTGGAAACCCTAATTTTCAAAGTTTTTCTTTTACAATTCTTTTCTTTAAATGTAATATTCATGATCTTCCTTTTATTATTGGATTTTGTGGGTGCAATCCGCTGAAAACCCTCAGGAGACAACACTCCTCCTACTAGGGACACCTAGAGGTTTAAAGGCTTGTTGCACGTGCTCAGTACAATTGTGTTGCCTACGAAAGTGTGCTAGTTTGTTTTTTTCTTTTTCTTTATTTTCTTCTTCTCTTTTTAATAAAACAGTTCGCTCGAGACGATCGAAATTAAGTTTGGGGGAATTTGATTAGTCGAAAATATTGTATATTTTAGCCGGCAATTTCCTCATCATTTGCACTCATTTAGAAGTGTACGGTATTCATATTTCCCATATTAGCAAAAAAGTCGCAAAATATCAGATTGCATGTATTAGACTCTAAAACCGACACTATAAAGGAAATTGACCGCATTTCATGGCATCGCATCATCCCTACATTTGCGCAACACTTGTTTTGAGATCTGTGCAAGAAAATCCAGAAGAAAGGCCAAAATTTACACGGTACCGATCAAATATTACGCCAACTCAATGATTTCAGTTCTGGTATCAATCCAAAAGGGAAAACACAAATCAACATATCAGAAGAAGCCCAAGATGTTAGCCAAAGACCAGTGCAAAAAGATCAAAGCCCAAGCCTCCTACATGGCCGCGGAACCGCGGCCGGAGCCTTCTTGCGCCGCGGTTCCGTGGCCGTCTTGCCATGTCATCCACCAAGTTTTGCTGCACAATGCTTCTCTCAGGGCCCACACTTCATAAAGACACAACAATTTTCAGAAGACTCCAGAGACTTCTGCTAGATCAGCAAACCCTTGTTTCTACACTAAACTAAGCTTTGTATTCTAGAACCTTCTCCCTAAACCCTAGCTTAAACCCTAAGCTAAGCCTAACAAACTCTTTCTAGAAGTCTTTCAACAAACTTTTGGAGGGAACTCAAAGGCTTAGGGTTTGGGTGCTCTATAAATAAGAACCTAGGCTCAATTATTCATTAACCTTTGAATCTTGGAAAAATCCTTCCATTAGTTCATTTTAGAGCCATTCTATCTCTTTCTTCATCTTCTTCTTCCACAAGTCTAGTGACAAGGCTTCTGTGAAACCCTAACCCTAATTCCAACTCCAAAAGCCAAGATCCCGAGTACCCATCAAGCAAGAAGCCTTGCAACCTTTTATGAGCCGAGCCGATCTTCAACAGAGCAAGTGGTCCAAACGATCCGCGACTCACGGAGCCGGGCGACGCCAAATCGACAATTTCGTTCTTCCTCTTGTAGTTCTTGAGCGACTGTAATCAAATTGTTGATATAAATAAAAGGTGAAATTCTTTTATCTTGTTTTCTTTTAATTCTTGCATCATGATTAGATCTCAATTTGTAATTGTTGTTCTTGTTGTGATGTTTGAGTAAAACTCCGCTCGTAAAGGAGCCGAGACGATCAATAGAATGATGATGTAATATATCTTAAAATGATTCTTGATTCCTACAAGTTTTGTAAACCCTAGCAAGTTCAAGAACCGACAACCCATTTCGTTACGAAGCTTTCTTGAATGATATCGCTCGAAATTGGGGAGTTACGATCGTTTCTTGAAATTGCTAGAGGCTAGAATGTGAATGATATCGACAAAAGAACAAGGGTTAAATGATGAAACCCTAGTTTCACGAGAAAGCCCTAACTCTCGTCGATCATCATCGATCTAGTATCAATCCTTCGAAGGACAAGTACACGATATCTTGAGATTACATCACGTCTATAGATCCGATCGATTCCTACGAGCCTCATTTAGATTCTTGACATTTTGGTTGGAAATATTATCGAAACCCAATTCCCAATTGTTTATCGGTTCTTGATTCTTGATTAAACTAGTGACACCTGAATCAATCGATAAATTCTTGAATAATGTTTTTTTTTCTTTTCGATTAACTTTTCAATTCAAACAAATCAAATATAAAAACGAATCGCACAATCCCTGTGGACGATCCGCACTCGCTTACGATCTAAAATCGACACCGTAATTGATTGCGGTCAAGTATAATTCTTTGATTGTGATTCTATTCATTTTCTAAAACGACACACAAAGAAACATTCAATCAATCAACCATCTCCATGATCAGGTGACACTTCCTAAGAATTATATCTGGATTTCTGATGGGACGGGGGGTTCCTTGGCATAAGCCACAACTCCATTGTCACACAATGCTAGGAACGAAGTTCATCTCATGAACTTATATATATCCAGACTGCCTCTTTGGTAGCATCATTGGTAATGATGTATCTTGCCTTTAACCGTCTAGAAAGTCACGGTATCTAGCTTGGAACTCTTCCAACATACCGTCCCTCCTCTGAGGGTAAAGACAATGCCTGCTACTGACATTCAATCGTCCTTATCACCCTGGAACCTTTCCAGTGATTCTCCCCAGGATCGATTGATACCATCTCACTACAACTAGTGAGAATCCTAACATCCATTTAGATTTATCTCATAGATATAAAATCTAGGATTAAGGAGGTATCACTTTGATCCTATATGGAGAATCCTTGTGATAAGTGGAGATTGACCGAGCGTTGCATAGGAAACTCCTTCCCTATCAAAAGTATGTCATCCACGTACTCTAGGAGGATCACCACCATACTCCCTACTACCCTTTTTTGTATATACAAGGTTCATCTACCATTTGATGAAGTCAAACTCTTTTACTACCACATCAAAACCGACGTTCCAACTCCGCGATGCCTGATTTATCACATAAAACTTCTTGCACACGTTTCCGCTGCTCCCACTATCTTCGAAGCCCTCTGGCTGTGTACTTATTGACACTCTCTTCTAAATCTTGTTTAGAAAAGCAGTCATGACACCCAACCGCCAGATATCGTAGTCATGGTATGTAGCTGTGGCAAGTAGGATCTGGATGGACTTAAGCATAACTTTGAAAGTCTCAACTTTTCCATGTACACCAATTAATATTCTCAAGATATACTTGCTCCTGATAGGGATTTAACCCTTCAGATAAAGCAACCAAAGTCCATACTTTGTTGGTGTATAAGGATTCCATCTCAGATCGGTAAGCATCCAGCCATTCTTATAGAGTCCCACTCCTGATGGCCAGCTCGAAACTAGTTGGGTCATCATCTTATGATGCAATCCTCGCTCCTACTGTCATAGAGAAAACCGAAGTATCTCTCAGGTGGGAGAGGACCCTACTAGATCAGCGGAGAGGCTGAGGTTTGTTGGAAACTATTGAATCCTTTGGTTCTACTAAATCATAAGCTGCAGTTTGTATAGCTGGAACTCTTTCCAGTTCTACCTCATGACCACTAATTTCTTCACAAGAAATTCCCTTTCACAAAGGTGGCATGTTGAGAAACAAAACATCTTTTGTTCCTCGGTTTGGTAGAAGATATTCCCATGCGAATGCTTGGGATATCCAACAAACTTCCACAGAACTGACTTTGCCTCGAGCTTGTCCGGATTATTCTTTTAGACATAGGCTGGACAACCCCAAATCTTAACATACTTAAGATATGGGCTCTTCCCATTCCATATCACATATGAAGTGTTAGGCAACTGATTTGATTGGAACCCTATTCAATAGGTATGCAGCTTCTCAAGTGCATAACTGCCAAAAGGAAATAGGAAACTCAGTAATACTCATCATAGAGCACACCATATCACATAGGGTGCTATTTCTCCACCCCGATATAGCATCATGCTATGGTGTATATGGAGGAGTAATGCTGAGAGAGAATCTCATTCTCCTTTAGAATTATCCACGAATCTCTGTGCTCAAGTATTCTCCTCCCTGATCTCATCAAAGGACATAATACTTATACCCAGTTTTTGGTTCTCTACTTCTAACTTATGTTCTGTGATTATCTCAAAAGTTTCAGACTTGTGTTTTAACAGGAACATATGTCTGAATCTTGAGAGATCATCAGTGAATATAATGAAGTACAAAGAACCGGTCCTAGCATGTGTAGACAGGGGATTTTCATACATCATCATGGATCAATCCCAAGAGTTCACTAACTCTTTCTCTATTTCCAATAAACGGAGCTGTGGTCATCTTATTTTTGTGACATGACCGGCAAATTTCACAAGATGTAAATTCAAACTAATTTAAATATGTATCTATAATGTAACTTAGCTAGTCGGGTCGCATTGATATGACCTAGTCTACAATGCCTCAAGAAGGATTCATTCATTTCTGAACTGTTCCTTTTGTGTGTGTTCTGTACATTAAGAACTGTAGTTTGATTTAGAACGTATATGCTTTTAGATAACATGCCTGAACCGATCAACACTTGATATAGGAAATGTTCAAAACATTATCCAACAATACAAAATTATATCCTTCTTTACTTCTAAAGAGACTGATATGATGTTGTATATCAGGTTCGGTATCTAAAAACATTCGTTCAGAATCAATGTATACTGATAATACAGGGTGATAACTGCCAACAGACTTGGCTGCAACACTTGCACCATTTCTATCTCATGAAACTTATCACCCGTTCTCAATCCTCTACCTATCTGTAGCACATGTAACAGATTACATTTGCGGGATCCTGATCCGCTATCTCATTCCCAGGACGTAAAGGATACTGAGAAACAGTTCTCTTTAATGAACACACCCGAAGAAGATGCATCAACATGTACTTTCTTCGTTTGGGCGGCACGGGAATTCTGGTAATCCCATATCTCCTGCTCTGTCTTATAACAATTATAAGTTCGAGCAGGACCAACGTTCCCTAGCGTAGTATAACAAGCAGGTTTGGTCAATACATCCGTATTATTATCTTGATTAAGGCATGACATAGTCTCTACCTGGAGAGAGAGAGAAGAAAACACTCAGCGTATGCTCTTGCAAGATTAGATTGGTTATCTAATATATCTAATCAGGATGTCTCCCACTGTTTTAGTCAAATCTTCCTTCAAACCCTAAAAGGAAAGACTAGCCAGGATTAATTACACCCTACAAGTTCGCTAATCTTTCAGCCAGACCAGTGCCGGTACTTTGAGGGAGGTTCCCCGTGCTTTCGCACGGACCTAATTAAAGTAAACATCGTTTTCCCAGGGGCGTAACCCCATTAACACCTTTCTAGACACCTACTTGATCAGCTAATTGTATTGTGTAAACCTCTCCCAGGAGTAACTTCTACTCACAGCGGGTATCGGGATCCAACTATCCCATAGAAGGTATGCAATCTCATTGCAAATTTCAACACTTGAAATTCCCAATAATATTTTGCCCCAAGCGATCTATGACCTTGACTAAGTCAACAAACCATAGACCGCAAGTAAAGTTCAACCCGTCATTTCCTGATTGAATTAAACCCACCCGTACGACCCTTGACTAAGTTAACAAGGCCGCACGACTACCCTAATCCAATCGCATTATATGCTTTGCAGATAAGCACTAATCAGCTACCGCACACTACGCTTTGACTAAGTCAACAAACGCCGCACGAATACTAACTATTACTTATCTGAAATGACGGAGGGCTATGACAGGTTTTTAAGAAAACCCTTTGCGTAATGAACATGATATCGTTGTAGAAACGAGTGATTTTAAATGGAGTGTTTTTTAGGCTTTTCTAGTTTTGCTAAAGAGGTCACTCCCGGTGAAGGGATCGTCGGATCTTTCCTTATCGAATAAGGTGCAGGATATTTTGCAAATACCACTATGCAAAGCAAGAACTATAGAAGCAATCAAAAGAAAAACCGGGTGTGTAGCATCTGCTAGTTTCGCTAAAGAGGTCACTCCCGGTGAAGGGATCTCGGCTCTTTCCTTATCGAATAAGGTGCTGGATGTTCTATAAGGAACACCGCTATGCAAAGCAAGAACTAGAGCTACCAGTTTTTAAACAAGTTTCTACAACATCTTTAGGTTTCATTTATTTTATTAATCTCATTAATGAAGTCCCATTTTATTATGCTTCACAAGCATCAGATATGAAACGAAATCAACAATATAATATATATATCACATATATATAATATAAATATTCTTCTCAGGCAGTAATATGATCTCATCACAGAACATTACAGCAGAAGAACATATATGAAATATTGGATATACTAGGATGTCCGTGTTTTCAATACGAGCCGGTATAAAACACGGATTCCACGGTCGTGATGAATAGCCAAACCCACATCCCTAGACCCCTACGAGAGCGGCAGGCAACTCTGCCAATTCTAGGGTTAGGAGACCCGGTCACGACTCCTCGAGATGGTCTCCCACGGACCCTAGAACCAGGTTACTTGTGCTCCCCGCCTTGGGTCTACCTAATGCGGAAAAGTAAATAATATACAATGGTGACATCATCCTTAACCCGGAAGTGCCCCAATAAAAGAATATTACATACAAATGAATTTTACATGAATGAAAATAAAAACCCTCATCTCACATAAAACCCCCGGTTATTCAAAACGCGACGATCCAATATAACATATCACAGCAACACATAATATCTCATATCATCAACGTAAGTAAATATGCGTATCCCAATTATCGTTGATGTATAGCAATGAAACCGGCGATACACCACATATTACACTTACGGTCGCAGAAAAGAAAGTGTAAATCTACAACAGTTGGAATCCACAACCACCTTAGACATCGCATGCCTAACAATTATAAACCCCGCATTTTAGTCTCATTATCGAAAACACTTTTCAATATCAGGTCAGACAATTCAACAAGATTCCCGACATCCTGATCGAATGCTCGTCGCAAACTTTAGTAGACGGCCTGTCACGACCCGAAAGTACGGAACATGACCGGCACATAAATTACGAAACGTCACAAGGCGTGCGTAATCTAAATAAGCCGAAAACCCAGAAATCCAAACCAAGAAAAGTAGTAGAGTAAAGGAAAAACCATTTTAAATCAAATAGTTTTCAACATACGCCGAAATATACATTTTTAAAATCACAAGTCTTTTCTAAAAATTTCGGCAGAGTTTCCTTTGTAAAAACTGACCCCAAACGGGTACAAAACCTGATAAAGCATATATAATGAATAAAGGCATCCCCAAGCGGGAGCCATCTCTTCGTCAATCGACGGTCACAACCACGCAAGCAATATAATATACAACTCCGAAGGGCGAGGATCACGACAGAAAAGGAAACTCAAAACAACATGAAATCCATAGAAATACAACGCGTGAATCTAAGGTCGAAAGAATAAACATCACTGGTCGCTATTTCTGAAATAAATACATGTTTGGTTGATGGAACTTCTAGATAAAACTGAATAATAATATACAAAATATACTGATGGTCACGATATAAGTGAACCCACCTACTAGCAAATCACCCAGAAATGGAAGTAGGGCCAGCAAAGCCGTAATGAGACCTGTACGGCAAAACCTGCAAGAAATTGTGGCACAACGGGGGTGAGTTGCCCACTCGTGAATAGAATACATCTACGAACAGAAATCACATGTATGGCGCAAACCTAGGTCATACGATCAATATATATCCTCAAATATATAACCAGCAGCCTATAACAACGGCTAGGGTATACCTCTAAACAACAGTAATACCAAGTGCTCGTGTCAGTGCCTCAGATAGCAATATATCATATGGATGATTTATGAATGCATGAAAACAGAATACATGTACTGAAGAAACTTCTTTCATAATTTAGTGAGATTTTTGTATTTTTAAAATGAGGTAACATAAATGAAATCAGCATAAACCGTGTCTAGCATCGACACAAAACATAAATCCCAATATCTCAATATCTCAGGCTCCGGCTATCCGGACTGGCCTGTATCATCAAATATCAGTACCTCAATATCTCAAGTCTCAGTGTCTCAATCACACTATCAAGGGCGCCGTCAGTCCTGACCGGCCCCTACCATCAATCTCAAGACCACGACGGTATCCTCCGGATATCCGACGCGTCGGGTAAAATCACCGGTCAGTAGTGCTCCCCTGCTAGGCTCAACGCCATCCTCTGCGACCTTCTCACCCTGGGGTACCGTACCGGGCCCACCATGAACCCGAAATGGTTCATCCAACTCCTCAAATCGGGTCTCGAAATCCATCATCAAACTCATGGTGGACGACTCATACATCATGGGAAAAACGCACTTTTCATTTTAAAAGAGAGAAAAGAAGTTTATAAATGTTTTAGTGGTTTTCCCCCAAATCCAGGAAATCTCATGAAAATCCGAATCCAAATCATCAATAGCATGTAAACAGTGAATATAGGCATGAGAATCCCTGAATGCGGCATAACAGTGAATAATAACATGCATGAAGTAGCAGGTAATAACTACAATATCTAAACTAGCATATAAGGCAAGTACACTAATATCATGTCGAAACTATTAGCTAACAAGTTATGTCAATGCAATAGTATTTTCTAAGTGTACGTGATATGGCAATTATTGATGAGGATGTGTGTGAGCTGGCAAGTATGTGTACGTGGAACATACGCATCATCGGTAATGGTGCTGGTGTCCTAACAGCATGATATCAATAATGCAATATGAAATCACAATATAAGTATGCGATGCGGAGCGAACAACAATAATGAGCGGGAGCTGAATATTAGACACAACGATAACTAATCGGCATTTAATAAAATATGAGTTCTACAGTGGTGCCATTTGAAATAACACGAATCACGGTGTTTTAAAAATAAGGGCTACGGTGTTTTTAAGAAAAGATAAGTCCTTTGAAATATCCGTAGAATCCCTTTACCTGTCTTTTAAAATAACCACGATCCGTTAGTTTTTGAAATATGTAGGAATCTAATCTAGTCTGACAACTACACTAAACTATACGGCTGAACTAACAAGTTGAATTAAGGGTAAGAAAACCGCCTAACATCTGAGTCGATACATATACATATAGGTATATATTAGTCGATGATCACGCCTCAATAATATCACATCCGATACCATATCTATAATCAGGCATTTCCAAGTCAAGAGTGCGGATCAAACATCAATATAGCCCGTACGTAAATCAGTCGTACGGCATCCCAAATCTGGGTACGGGTCAATATCACATTCATCATTTTATTTATCTGATATCCTCTTTATCAAAGATCACAATCCAGGGTACTGACCTACGTCTAGTACATTACTAATATCATCAATAAAATCATGACCAAACTGCTGATCTACAGCCTCAAACAAACCGATATCATCGTCATATATCACAAAGAGGTATACATCGCCCAAAGCGACCTATTATAAATATCTTATCATGTCATATCCTATCCCATATCACGATCACATGTCAACCAATTTATATATATATCACTATTTTCATGACATCGTCATCCGAAGATCCGCTATAACATCAGGACGTATCTCAAGTATGAATCCTGCCATATCACCGATCTCACGGTCTCAATCACATCTCATCGACTCACCTCAAATCCCCAAATACTATTCTCAAATCCAGTATATGATCACATAGTCCCATACCCATGTGAACACATAACCATATAAGCACATATGAAAGAAGGATGTATGCAAGTATGGGTGTGTGTGTATGTGTGGTGCAACTGCTACTCTAGGGTTTCACAACACTAAACCAATCCAAACACACCAAATATCCATCTATGTCATCAATAATCTCGAACCACATAAACAATATGTGTGTGTATACGTATTTGTATACATCACCACGAACTGCGGGGGTGCTATACGCCATCCACCCGACTTCTCCCCGTAGATATAAATCTACTCACCTTGCTTCTTGTGTGCCGATGCCGATGTCGCCATCTTTATCTTCAACGCCTCGACGTCACGTGGGGTACCTACAAAGTTATCAAAAACGCTAAAGCACATAAAAATCACATCGGAAACCAAAACGGCATACACTACGCCCATAGGTAAAAACCTATAGTCTCGCATGCAAACACGGCCAATATCCACTTGTCGTTGACGTTCAAACACCACCCGACAGAAACGAATCACCAATTACCAAAATCCATGCTAAAATAAGTCGTAAATCATGCGCCAACATAGGAAAACTAACCCAGATTTTACCCTAAATGGAATCAGACAAAATTGCACATGCCAGGGGTCAAGTCTACTGGAGATAGGGCTACAGTACAAAAACGAGGCCAAACCCCCTGCTCTGGCCGCAATTTGCGGCCAGATAGGATTTATCTGCGGCCTGAACAAGGAGGTGGGGGCTAGGGTTTGGTGTGGTGGTTTCTATTTGCCTGCACATCCTTCTGTCAACTCAAATTTATTTTAGGGGTCTCTGGTTGAAAGCAGATTTCAAAATACGATCAAAGATTCACAGTTTTTCCCCGATATAGTCTCATAAATATGTATTCTGGTTTCTAGTTCAGTTTTGTGTCCAAAATAACATCACACCAGGGTTTCTAAGGTCACTACAAGTCTCAATTTCACTTTACAACTCAATTCAACTCCTAACCCTAACTTGAAATTTCAACGGTCCCTCAAAGGACACCATATCGACATGAAACTAGTATGGATGCACAAGAAATGAAATACTACTCTAATAGGTGCAGAAATTACCTCCTTTGGCAACTCAAGAATTTTCTTGAGTTGCACAAAGTCCTCCAAATCCATTCCTTCTAGATCCAATGTGTAGCTAGTGAGCTTGGAAACATTTTTTGTGAAATGGGAATAGGATTTTGGAGTGGATTTCATGGTGGATCTAGGTTGAAGAGGGAGTAGGAAGAAGAGGGAGAAGGCAGCAGCAAGGGGAGAGGGAGTGGAGAGAGAATGAGGAGAGGAAAATGATTGGGGATGGTTCAAAGGAAAGTTGACCTATACTTACCCCCTCTCTCTCTCATAATCATGCTTCACTTTTTCTTTTTCTTTTCTTTTCCTTTTTCTTTTCTCCTCACACAATGGTAACCCTAGGCAACCAAACACCCAAAACATGTAGCAAGTGTAACAAGTGTGGAAAAATGATATGTGCACATTTTTGCACAAAAAAACTAAAAATCCAATTAGCGATTTTTAATCGCGATTAGCACTAAATTAGCATATAACTAACCATAAAAACTTAAAAATGGCAAAATTCCGCAAAATACCTTATTTTAGAATTTTCCATAATTTTTCCCAAATTTCCCCCATTTATCGGTATTTACTTATACCGAAATATTAAAATATTCATTAAATTATAAAAATTCCCAAAAATAATATTTTATTTTTTTGAAATGTTACAATCTTCCCCCCTTAAAGAAATTCGTTCCCCGAATTTAAATTTAAACCCCCAAATTCTAAAACATTTCAATAAAATGTCCAAGTCGTCGGAGCTCTGAAATCATCAATACATAAAACGCATCATAGCGCGATGCATGCGCATGAGTAATGAGCAGATAACTCAAAATCAAAACTCCGTCAAGCATCCCGCAATCATCGGAGTCAAGGTGAAGACACGAATGCCAAATCCAAGGCAAAACCGATATGCTAT
Organism: Agapanthus africanus; assembly: GCA_030015575.1. Taxonomy (NCBI): domain Eukaryota; kingdom Viridiplantae; phylum Streptophyta; class Magnoliopsida; order Asparagales; family Amaryllidaceae; genus Agapanthus; species Agapanthus africanus. The sequence goes on along the minus strand of JASDDO010000012.1, from coordinate 288,381,740 downwards.
AAATCAGAACTATGCATGTAAATATCAGAAGGGAATGCATGCCAAATCTTTTAAAGTCGCTGTGCAATGCGGATAACACTGCACAGTGGCGGACGTCTATAATAAGAAAATACTCTATACGTATATACCTTTTGTTTAATATGTGCGTTGCGCCGTTTAGAAAACAGTTTAGAAGGGTTTCCTTGTTTTAAACGTTTTGTGTCATGTCGGACTCGTGGTAAATACTGAGACTATAGCTCGCTTTTCGAAAGTCCCTTCGATAACTATCTATGCATGCAAAATACACTCAGGTACTGTGATCTGATGAGTCCTGCTATGTACAGAAACAAATCGCAAATATCATAAAAATGTACTGCTCCATAAGAAATCAATCCCAAAATAGGCATACGAATATTACGTGCGTATGGTGCGCACGGAAATCAAAATCCATATAGGTGCCATACATTTCCACAGAAACAACATCTAGGTGCAGCGGGTGTGCACACAACATCTGTCATAGGCAACGTGTGTGCCTGACAGCAAAATCAGGTGCATCTGACATGCACGAAGAATCTCGATTTAGTGCATCTGGCGTGCATCAAAATCGTATCTCATAACAAGCGCCCAACATGGGCGAAAACCCAAATCAGGTGCATCCATTATGCCCGAAATCATGAAATCCAATATCAAGCGCTGAACATGCGTAAAATCCAATCAAGTGCACAAGGTGCACAAAACAAATATCGAGCATCAGAATCGAAATCGAAGTCCAGTGCATCTAAGTGCACAAAATGCGTATCACTGCACTGCAAGCATAGGTGAACTATACTGAGTGCAAAACCAAATCGTGTGCGTAAATACGCGCGAAATCAACTCAACTGTATGAAACCCATAAATCATAAACATGTGAAACCACGGTACGGAAACGATATCAAGTGCAACAACTGTGCAAAAATCGTAAATACTCAGTAGGTGCAACCATGGTGCCTGACAACAAATATCATGAACTCAATCATCAAAATCAATCATGCGAATAGATCGCCCAAAATAACGAAATCAAGTATGGAGGAATAGTCCCGCTCAGCACATCCTCCAAGAATCTCGGGCCAACTGTCGTGGTCACTCATAGCATGCCTTGTCGACGATCTTGAACTCTGGCCTGCTGGTGTGCGTAACATGACCACTCCTGGGTCCAAGTCTTCTCGTAATTTATTCGAGAAAGATCCTGTCGGGGTCACTCCCAAACTCGTCTCTGCCGAGCTGTCCGGAAGTCATCGTCCTTTACTATATCTGTTTCTTGTTCCAGAATGGCTGCATACCCATCGTGACTCCTTCTGGAAGGTATATATCCAAGTACAATGCCTCGACATGCGTATCGCATCTCTGATGTCGGCAGAGTGGAACGTCATCTTATCAAGATCTCGTACGAACCTCTTACTCCACTTTTCTCTACTATCGACTGCTTCAGACTCGCCTCGTCGTGGCTGCATGGACTGAGCTCCAACGGCCATCTTCGTATCTGGAGTCTCCCAAGAAATGCATCTCACCACCTAGCATCCGAATGAAGTCAAACCATCCGATCGATTCGTCAAAACCTCATAATCCCCCAAGAGCTCAACATCTTGGGTACAGTATAACAGTATCGAGTACATACCACAACATTGGTGGTCCAGCCGTAGAAGGGAAAACCCAAGCCTCACTAATGGCGCCGCGGAACTGCCGTAAACCCTAAGGTTCAAAGGCTTTCACACGGTCATTAAGTCGAGTTAAGGTTTCATTCTTCTAGAGGGTCCATAGGATTGCCTGCATGTGTTTCCGAATACTTTAAACTTGGAATAATAGGTTTCTGACATTCGATCGTCTCTGTCGACTCTCAACGTCTCCGCATGAAGTCGTCTCTAGCTGGAATCAATCTATCTGATAACCTCGTATCGGAGTAGCGAACGAATCACATGTCCTAGTCATTCATCCTCGGTGATTAGCGACCTTCTCTCATCTCTTAGTACAACTCGTACTGCAGTAGCTCCAACATCTGGGGCGATATATCGTCGTTCGCAGCAACAACTGGCCCACTCCTCTGCATGCTGAACAGTGCCTCGATCATCATGAATAAGCCATACACCAACGGTCATCAAAATCTGGCTGGCCTCTGTCAGTGGCTCAATCCTCTGGTGCAAATATGCACGTCCGAGTAATCTCATACAGCGATCCATCCAACGCTCGTGGTGCGAAAACACCATAAAAAGACACATCTCTGAAATTATGTGTCGTCGGAATCACGCCCTTGTCAGTTCTCGTTCGTGACGAGTTCGTGTTGACCTCAACTCTAGCGGTAGCTCTCCCTGCCCGTAATCGTGGCAGCAAAACCATAACTGGTACCGATGAGGCTAGATCATGAATGAACTTAATACTAAGCAAAGAAATGTACATCCTAAGGCTTCTTAAGTGGAGTAGCATATCTTATGTATGCCGCAGAACATACCCACGGTACGTCACTCTACTTTAGTCACCTATTCCATCAACCAAGGGTCATCCTACGCTCCGAAGGTAAAACCTAACGCTCAGATACCAACTTTGTCACGACCCGAAAGTATGGAACATGACCGGCACTTAAATTATGAAACGTCTCAAGGCGTACGTAATCTAAGTAAGCCGAAAACCCAGAAATCCAAACCAAGAAAAGTAGTAGACTGAAGGAAAAACCATTTTAAATCAAATAGTTTGCAACATACGCCGAAATATTCATTTTTAAAATCACAAGTCCTTTCTAAAAATTTCGGCAAAGTTTCCGTTGTAAAAACTGACCCCAAACGGGTACAAAACCTGATAAAGCATATATAAAGAATAAAGGCATCCCCAAGCGGGAGCTAGCTCTTCGTCAATCGACGGTCACAACCACGCAAGAAATATAATATACAACGCCGAAGGGCGAGGAACACGACAGAAAAGGAAACTCAAAAAAACATGAAATCCATAGAAATACAACGCGCGACTCTAAGGTCGAAAGAATAAACATCACTGGTCGCTATCTCTGAAATAAATACTTGTTTGGTTGATGGAACTTCTAGATACAACTGAATAATAATATACAAAATATACTATTGGTCACGATATAAGTGAACCCACTTACTAGCAAATCACCCAGAAATGGAAGTAGTGCCAGCAAAGCCGTAATGAGACCTGTACGGCAAAACCTGCAAGAAACTGTGGCACAACGCGGGTGAGTTGCCAACTCGTGAATAGAATACATCTACGAACAGAAATCGCATGTATGACGCAAACCTAGGTCATACGATCAATATATATCCTCAAATATATAACCAGCAGCCTATAACAACGGCTAGGGTATAGCTCTAAACAACAGTAATACCAAGTGCTCGTGTCAGTGCCTCAGATAGCAATATATCATATGGATGATGTATGAATGCATGAAAACAGAATACATGTACTGAAAAAACTGCTTTCATAATTTAGTGAGATTTCTGTATTTTTAAAATGAGGTAACAAAAATGAAATCAGCATAAACCGTGTCTAGCATCGACACAAAACATAAATCCCAATATCTCAATATCTCAGGTTCCGGCTATCCGGACTGGCCTGTATCATCAAATATCAGTACCTTAATATCTCAAGTCTCAGTGTCTCAATCTCACTATCTACGGCGCCGTAAGTCCTGACCGGCCCCTACCATCAATCTCTAGACCACGACGGTATCCTACGGATATCCGACGCGTCGGGTAAAATCACCGTTCGGTAGTGCTCCTCTGCCAGGCTCAACGCCATCCTCTGCTACCTTCTCGCCCCGGGGTACCGCACCGGGCCTACCATGTACCCGAAACGGTTCATCCAACTCCACGAATCCGGTCTCGAAATCCATCAGCAAACTCATAGTGGACGACTCATACATAATGGGAAAACCGCACTTTTCATTTAAAAAGAGAGAAAAGAAATTTATAAATGTTTTTGCGGTTTTCCTCCAAATCCAGGAAATCTCGTGAAAATCCGAATCCAAATCATCAATAGCATGTAAATAGTTAATATAGGCATGAGAATCCATGAATGCGGCATAACAGTGAATAATAACATGCATGAAGTAGTAGGTAATAACTACAATGTCTAAACTAGCATATAAGGCAAGTACACTAATATCATGTCGAAACTATTAGCTAACAAGCTATGTCAAGGCAATAGTATTTTCTAAGTGTACGTGACATGGCAATTGCCGATGAGGATGTGTCTGAGCCGGCAAGTAAGTGTACGTGGAACATACGCATCATTGGTAATGGTGCTGGTGTCCTAACAGCATGATATCAATAATGCAATATGAAATCACAATATAAGTATGCGATGCGGAGCGAACAACAATAATGAGCGGGAGATGAATACTAGACACAGCGATAACTAATCTGCATTTAATAAAATATGAGTTCTACAGTGGTGCCATTTGAAATAACACAAATCGCGGTGTTTTGAAAATAAGGGCTACGGTGTTTTTAAGAAAAGATAAGTCCTTTGAAATATCCGTAGAATCCCTTGACCTATCTTTTAAAATACCCGCGATCCGTTAGTTTTTGAAATATGTAGGAATCTAATCTAGTATGACAACTACACTAAACTATACAGCAGAACTAACAAGCTGAATTAAGGGTAAGGAAACCGCCTAACATCTGAGTCGATACATATACATACATGTATATATTAGTCGGTGATCACGCCTCAATAATATCACATCCGATACCATATCTATAATCATACATTCCCAAGTCAACAGTGCGGATCAAACATCAATATAGCTCGTACGTAAATCCGTCGTACGACATCCCAAATCTGGGTACGGGTCAATATCACATTCATCATTTTATTCATCTGATATCCTCTTTATCAAAGATCACAATCCAAGGTACTGACCTACGTTTAGTACATTACTAATATCATCAATAAGTTCATGACCTAACTGTTGATCTACAGCCTCAAACAAACCGATATCATCGTCATATATCACAAAGAGGTATACATCGCCCAAAGCGACCCATTATAAATATCTTATCATATCATATCCTATCTCATATCACGATCACATGTCAACCATTTTATGTATATATCACTATTTTCATGGCATCGTCATCCAAAGATCCACTATAACATCATGACGTATCTCAAGTACGAATCCTGCCATATCGCCGATCACACGGTCTCATTCACATCTCATCGACTCACCTCAATTCCCCAAATACTATCCTCAAATCCAGTATATGATCATATAGTCCCATACCCATGTGAACACATAACCATATAAGCACATATGAAAGAAGGATGTAAGCAAGTATGGGTGTGTGTGTATGTGTGGTGCAACCGCGACTCTAGGGTTTCGCAACACTAAACCAATCCAAACACACCAAATTTCCATCTATGTCATCAATAATCTCGAACCATATAAAAAATATATGTGTAGGGTTACTAGGCACTCTAACAAGGGTCTACAATGCATCAACCATGCCCGATTAAAAAAAAATTAGTCGTGCCGAACAACCCTAACCAAGATCGTATACTAGAGATTAGGCGAAAACTATAGCGAGAAAACAACTTTAACACTAAGTGAAAGGGATTACTACCTTTGTAGATCCGGTCCTTCACTTCTAAAGCTCCGTGTTGTCGTCCCTTCACTGCGATCATCGTGATCCCGGACTCTAGCGATGGTTTCCTTGGAGAAATGAACGGGCTAGGCCGTTGAGTTCGAGGCCGAAGATGATCTACGTCGAGGAGACTCAAACTCAAGCTCCATCTTCACTAGGTCAAGAATTTTGTGAAGAGAACACCCTAAACTAAATGGAAAGTAGTAGAGGATGATGAAATAGGAAGTGGGTTCACTTTGGATTTTGATTTCTCACTTTTTTTCTTCACTTGATAAAAATCTAGTAAGCTTTTCTTCTTCTTGAAGAAGAAGAAGAAGAAAGAAAAGAATAAGAATAATGAATTATATCAAAAGAATAATCAAGTGAAGTCTATCATAATGCAAACATGGGTGAGTAAACCTTTGTAGAGACTAAACCATAGTTTGAGTTAATGGTCTGGTTAATAAAAATCTTATGCAAAACAAAATGAGTGGACTTTGTCAAAGATGCTTAAAAGCTTCATGAAGCTTCAAGCAAGACAAAGAAAAGCAACATTTTGTTTTACCAAAATAAATAAAAACCCAAACCATTATCTTAAATATGGTGTAAGTCATACACACACCCAAGTTTGCATGTATCATCAATCATTATGCAAACAAGTGCACAAACATATATCACATATACAACTTGTGCACATCAAGTGAGAAAATCAATCTTAAGTGAACCAATACTAGTTAATGTAAAGTAATATATCAAATATATAATTATACATTAAATCATTAAATCAACACTTGATTTAATGATCCGGTCATATCACATATAACCGACTAATATCTAGTGTATCAATATATCGAATCAACACTGGATTCGGTAACCCGGCTATATCTCATATAACCGTCCGATGATACAAATCGCGAGAATAAAATACAGTATCACATACTGGTATTATTCTCGGTCCCTCACATATCTCATATGTGCTTCTATTTCGTTTCGCTTGAGCCAGGAAAGCTCTGTGTAGGACTCTAAAGACTCGTCAATACGCCGGCAGTAGGTGGTGATCATATCAATCACCCACAAGCCGTAAGCGGTCTGCTAAACGTAACGACCACCCCGGTATTGAGCGATCAGAAGATCAACGAGCAAGCCTGCTCACACACCTGCGAATCCAATCAGTAACACTTACCACACAGTCCGGTCTGTTCGTCTGATATGTCGCATATCTCGCCTTGGGGTGGTAAACGTCAGACCCCGGTAGCTTGATAAGTCATGCCGATGTAAGGTCCATAACAAACGTGAAACTACTGATAACACTTACCAATAAATCACTGCAACCCTGGCTAAGGATTTCCTGTTATGGCCAGTCGAGCATAGCGCAACATCAACCCCCAATACCGGGAGAGACGAATCCCCTCCTATCGCTCATTGCCTCCATGTGAATCGGGACTGTACCCAAAAACCACCTGTTTGCACGACTCAGTAGAGCCATGGTAGGGTGGAAATCAAAGAACAGTGGGAGACATATAAGACTCTATGACGATCTCAGGTCAACAGACTAAGCTGTACCAGTGTCACCAGAGAACTGCCATCTGACGTGAGGTATAATAACATTTGGGAGTTCTCGGTGAGTCCGTTCAGTGTACTCAGTCTCCACTGAGCACCCGCATACCGTCTCTGATGTCAAACACCAATGGATATGGGATCATCCATCGCCCATCACATGGGTCGAGAAGATATACGCTAGTCTACTCTGGAATATCGATGCCCCGTCTCAATATTCCCACGACTAAGAATATTGAAAGATGTACTTATGGACTATCCAGGCCCCACTAGTATGATCTGCATCATATTCCTGGAAGTCGAGTACACATCCTAAGGGCTTTATCAACATGTAACAGAGAGACAATAAGTGTACATGTTAAGATAAAGAGCAACCAGATAGCGTACTATCATGTCGAGCAAGAAAGTCCTCCCTATATATGTTCCAGCATCCACTACAATATACGTCTCATGTACAGTAATGGCCTCTAGGGCATACATATAACTTACAATCTCCCACTTGCACTAGGGCCATCTGTAGCAGTGGTTGCAGTATCTCATACTCAACCATCCCATAAAAGTCTCTCTCTAGGAAAAGGCCTTTGTGAGTGGATCCGCCGTGTTGTCCTCTGAGTCTACTCTCCTAACCTCGATCACCCTGGAGATCAACTATCTCCATGATCAGGTGATACTGCCTTGGAATATGTCTGGGTCACTGATGGGACCGGGGTTCCTGGGCCAAAGCCTCAACACCATTGTCATACAATGGTAGGAACCTAGTTCATCTCATGAACTAATATCTACCCAAACTGCCTCTTTGGTAGTATCTTTGATAGCGATGTCACCAGCCTTTATCGTCTAGTTTTCCACGATATCTACCTTGGAACTCTTCCATCATACCGCCCCTCCACTGAGGGTAAAGAAAATGCCTGTGACTGACATTCAGTCAACCTTACCACCCTGGAAGCTGTCCAGTGATTCTCCCCAGGATCGATTGATACCATCTCACTACTTTTAGTGAGAATCCTAACATCCATTTAGATCTATCTCATAAATCCAAAACTCAGGATTTAGGACGTATCACCAAGATCCTATATGGATAATCCTTGTGATAAGAAGAGATTGACCGTGCGTAGCATAGGAAACTCTTTTCCTATCAAGAGTGTGTCGTCTACGTACTATACGAGGATGTTCACCTTACTCTCTACTACCCTTTTGTATATACAACGTTCATCTACCACTTTGATGAATTCAAACTCTTTGACTACCACATCAAAACAGATGTTCCAACTCCGCGATGCCTGTTTTAACACATAAAACATCTTGCTCACGTTTCCGCTGCACCCACTGTCTACGAAGCCCTCTGGCTGTGTACTTATAGACGCTCTCTTCTAAATCAATATTTAGAAAAGCAGTCATGACACCCAACCACCAGATATCGCAGTTATGGTATGCAGCAATGGCAAGTAGGATCCGGATGGACTTAAGCACAGCCACTGGATAAGGTTCCATCATTATCCATACCTGGTCGATGACGAGAACCTTTAACAAGTCTAGCTTTGAAAGTCTCAACTTTTCCATATACACCAAGTAATCTTCTCAAGATATACTTGCTCCTGATGGGGATTTAACCTTTCAGATATAGCAGCCAAAGTCCATACTTTGTTGGTGTACATGGATTCCATCTCAGATCGCTAAGCATCCAGCCATTCTTACAGAGTCCCTACTCTTGATGGTCTGCTCGAAACTAGTTGGGTCATCATCTCATGATGCATTCCTCGCTCCCACTGTCATCGAGAAACCGAAGTATCTCTCAGTCGGATGAGGAACCCTACCAGATCGGCGGAGAGGCTGAGGTTCGTCGGGGACTATTGAATCCTTTCGTTCTGTCAAATCATCAGCTGTAGTTGGTATAGCTAGAAATCCTTCCAGTTCTACAGAAATGACCTTGCCTCGATCTTGTCCGGATTTTGCTTTTGACATAGGCCGGACAACCCCAAATCTTAACTTGCTTAAGAGATGTGATCTTCCCATACCATATCTCATATGGAGTGGTAGGCACTGATTTGATTCAAACCCAATTCAATAGGTATGCAGCTTCTCAAGTGCATAACCCCCAAAAGGAAACAGGTAACTCGGTAGTACTCATCGTAGAGCGCACCATATCTCATATGGTGCGATTGCTCCGCCCCGATACACCTACATGCTGTGGTGTATACGGAGGAGTAATGCTGAGAGGGAATCTCATTCTCGTTTGGAATAGTCCAGGATCTCCATGCCTAAGTATTTTCCTCCCTGATCTCATCAAAGGACATAATACATATACCTGTTTTGGTTCTCTACTTCTGACTTATATTATTTGAATTTCTCAAAAGCTTCAGACATCTGTTTCAACAGGAACACGTGTCCGAATCTTGAGAGATCATCAGTGAATGTAAGGAAGTACAAAGAACCAGTCCTCGCATATGTAGAATGGGGACCTTCACACATCACTATGTATCAGTCCCAAGAGTTCATTAATCTCTTTCTCTGTTTCCAGTAAACAGATCTATAGTCATCTTATCTTTGTGACATGACTGGCAAGTTTCATAAGATTGAAATTCAAACTGATTTAAATATGCATCTAAATGTAACTTAGCTAGTCTGGTCGCATTGATATGACCTAGTCCACAATGCTACAAGAAGGATTCGTTCATTTCTGAACTCTTCCTCTTGTGTGTGTTTTGTATATTAAGAACTGTGGTTTGATTTAGAATGTCTATGCTTTTAAATAACGTGCCTGAACCGATCAACTCTTGATATAGGAAATGTGCAAAACATTATCCAACAAAACAAAATTATATCCTTCTTTATCAATAAAGAGACTGATATGATGTTGTATGTCAGGTTCGGTACCTAATAACATTCATTCAGAATCAATGTATTTGGAAATACAGGGTGATAACTGCTAACACCTTGGTTGCAACAATTGCACCGTTTTCAACTCTTGAAACTTATCACCCATTCTCAGTTCTCTACCTATCTTTAGCCCATGTAACAGATTACATATGCGGGATCCAGATCCGGTATCTCATACCCAGGATGTAAAGGATACTGAAAAACAGTTCTATGTAATGAACACAACCGAAGATGATGCAACAGCATGCACTTTCTTCGTTTGGGCGGCACGGGAAATCTGGTATTTCTTAATTTCCTGCTCTGTCTTATAACAATTATAAGTTGGAGCGGGACTAACGTTCCCTAGCTCAGTATAACAAGCGGGTTCGGTCAATACATCCATATTATTATCTTGATTAAGGCGTGACATGGTCGCTACCTGGAGAGAGAGAGAGAAGAAACCACTCTGTGTGCGCTCTTGCAAGATTAGATTGGTTATATATTTTATCTAATTAGGATGGCTCCTACCGTTTTTATCAAATCTTCCTTCAAACCCTAAAAGGAAAGACTAGCCGGGATTAATTGCACTCTACAAGTTCGCCAATCTTTCAGCCAGGCCAGTGCCGGTACTTTGAGGGAGGTTCCCCGTGCTTTCGCACGGACCTAATTAAAATAAACCTCGTTTTCCCAGGGGCGTAACCCCGTTGACACCTTTCTAGACACCTACTTGATCTGCTATTTGTAAAGTGCAAAACTCTCCCAGGAGTAACAATTACTCGCAGTGGGTATCAGGATCCAACTATCATATAGAAGGTATGCAATCTTATTGCAAATTTCAACACTTGAAACCCCCGATAAAGGTTTTTTACCCCAAGCAGTTATGACCTTAACTATGGTCAACAAATCATAAGCACTAGTCAAGCTCTACACGGCATTTCGTGATTAATTAGACCCACCCACATGACCCTTAACTAAGGTCAACAAAGTCACATGATTATCCTAACTAATCGCATCATATGCTGTGTAGGAAGACATCACTTAGCTACCGTACACAGTGCCTTGACTATGGTCAACAAACACAGCACGAATAGTAAGTACTCTACTTCCTAAAATGACGGAGGGTTGCAGAAGGTTTTTAAGAAAACCTTTAACGCTTTGAACTTGATTTCGTTGCGGAATCAAATGGTTTAAAATGGAGTGTTTTTGAGGCTTTTTCTAGTTTCGCTAAAGAGGTCACTCCCGGTAAAGGGATCTCGGCTCTTTCCTCGTCGAATGAGGTGCAGGATATTCACAATACCACTATGCAAAGCAAGAACTAGAAAAGCGGTCAAAAGACAAACCGAAGGTTGTAGCATCTGCTAGATATTGCTAAAGAGGTCACTCCCGGTGAAGGGATCTCGTCTCTTTCCTTATCGAATAAGGTGCTGGATGTTCTGCAAGGAACACCGCTATGCAAAGCAACAACTAGAGCTGCCTGATTTTTGAAATTCGATTCCACAACATCTTTTAGGTTTATTTTCTTTCATTAATCTCATTAATGAACGTCCCATCATATAAGTCCACCTAAACATCACAGATAAATACAACGTACATTTATGCCATCCGCATTCACCTTGATGTCCCGTCTGCACCGTTAGGTTAGGTAACTAACGGCAGAGCGGGGCAGGGCTAGTGCGGATGTAAAACATAAGCAACGTCTATATAATATATCATATATACTATATAAAGCATCTATCTGAACATATCACATGATCACATCACAGATAACGCAGCAGAAAATATCATATGAAATATTGGATATACTAGGACGTCCGTGTTTTATTTTGAGCCTATATAAAACACAGATTCCACGGTTATGATGAATAGCCAATCCCACAGTCGTAAACCCCTACGGGAGCGGCAAGCAACCCTACCAATTCTAGAGTTAGGAGACCCGGACTCGACTCCTCGAGGTGGTCTCCCACTGGACCCTAGAATCCGGTTACTTGTGCTCCCCTCCTTAGGTCTATCCTAATGCGGAAAAGTAAATAATATACAATGGTGACATCATCCTCAGTCCGGAAGTGCCCCAATAAAAGAATATTACATACAAGTTTTTACATGAATGTAAATGAAAAACACTCATCTCACATAAAAAAAACCCGGCTATTCAAACACGACGATCCAATATAACATATCCAGCAACACATAACATCACATGTCATCAACGTAAGCAAATATGCGTATCCCAATTGTCGTTGATGTATAGCAACGAAACCGGCGATATACCACATATTACACTTACGGTCGCAGAAAAGAAAGTGTAAAACTACAACAGTTGGAATCCGCAACCTCTTTAGACATCGCATGCCTAACCATATGAATTCCTTAGACATCGCATACCTAACTGTAATAAACACCGCATTTTAGTCTCATCATCGAAAACTCTTTTCAATATCAAGTCGGGCAATTCAACAAGATTCCCGACATCCAGATCGGATGCTCGTCGCAAACTTTAGTAGACGGCCGCACCCCCGGATGCCGTCGATGAAGTGCACTATGGCGGAACACCGCTGCCGCGAGCACCCGAACAGATGCTTTTGGCGACGGCGTTCTCCTACAGTCACTTGGTCGGGGATATGGGGCATGGCTGCCTATTAAGTTTACCGGCGAGTATCCGCGTACGCTACATGATTGCAACGTACTTTTGATCACATCAAAATTCCCTGGCAATCGATCATTTGAGACTGAACTGCTAGATTTACAACATTCAAATTAGTTATCTCATAACTACTTGTGGATTCCAAATATTGTATCACATTCCAGATAAATAGACAATGTTAAACTTTCCGATCGAATAAACAAACACCCAAGATTTCCCAAATAGCTCAACACTTGAGCGGAGTTCAAAAATTATCCATCACATGCCACAGTACCGATGGTCCAGCCGTAGAAGGGTTAAGCCAACGCCTCACATGTGGCAACGCCGTACTGCCCCAAACCCTAAGGTTCAGAGGCAGTTCAAGACGGTCACATAATCGAGTTAAGGTTTGTTGTCTTCTAGAGGGTCCATCGCGTTACTTGCACGATTTAGAACGTTCTTAAACTACGGAAAAATACAACACTTGGAAATTTTCCGGCAGGGGAAAAAGTGAGTTATAGATATCCGGTCGAACTTTTTAACACTTTCTAAAATTACCCGGAAAAACTTAAACGAAGTAATTATCCGATTGAATCAATGAGTCCCCAATACAACCCAGAAAACTCAACACTTGAGTATAAATTAAAAACACCCAGAATCATCAGGAAGATAGTACGGACATTACTGTGGAAACAGAACACAACAAGCGCACTGTAGCGCTGCGGAACCGCCGCGCTAGGCATGGTTCTGCCGCGGTTCCGTGGCGCTTTAAGCGTATCAATGGATCGTTTTTAACAGAGGTCCACTGAATTCCCTGCAGATTTTTTAAAGCATTTTTAATATGAAAAAATGTCAACTTTTGAAAAATTTCCAGAGAAGAGTAGGGTATTGGGTTTCGGGGTTCGATCGGACTTCTAAATTCGTCTAGACTTCGCCTAAAGCTCTAGGCGGGCTCTGATACCACTGTAGGGTTACTAGGCACTCTAACAAGGGTCTAGAATGCATCAACCATGCCCGATTAAAAAAAAATAGCCGTGCCGAACAACCCTAACCAAGATCGTATACTAGAGATTAGGCGAAAACTATAGCAAGCAAACAACTTTAACACTAAGTGAAAGGGATTACAACCTTTGTAGATCCGGTCCTTCACTTCTAAAGCTCCATGTTGACGTCCCTTCACTACGATCATCGTGATCCCGGACTCTAGCGATGGTTTCCTCGGAGAAATGAACGGGCTAGGTCGTTGACTTCGAGGCCGAAGATGATCTACGTCGAGGAGACTCAAACTCAAGCTCCATCTTCACTAGGTCAAGAACTTTGTGAAGAGAACACCTAAACTAAATGGCAAGTAGTAGAGGATGATGAAATAGGAAGTGGGTTCACTTTGGATTTTGATTTCTCACTTTGTTTCTTCACTTGATAAAAATCTAGTAAGCTTTTCCTCTTCTTGAAGAAGAAGAAGAAGAAAGAAAAGAATAAGACTAATGAATTATATCAAAAGAATAATCAAGTGAAGTCTATCATAATGCAACCATGGATTAGTAAACCTTTGTAGAGACTAAACCATAGTTTGAGTTAATGGTTTGGTTAATAAAAATCTTATGCAAAACAAAATGAGTGGACTTTGTCAAAGATGCTTAGAAACATCATGAAGCTTCAAGCCAAGACAAAGAAAAGCACCATTTTGTTTTACCAAAATAAATAAAAACACAAACCATTATCTTAAATATGGTGTAAGTCATACACACACCCAAGTTTGCATGTATCATCAATCATGATACAAACAAGTGCACAAACATATATCACATATACAACTTATGCACATCAAGTGAGAAAATCAATCTTAAGTGAACCAATACTAGTTAATGTGAAGTAATATATCAAATATATAATTATACATTAAATCATTAAATCAACACTTGATTTAATGATCCGGTCATATCACATATAACCGACTAATATCTAGTGTATCAATATATCGAATCAACAATTGATTTGGTTACCCGGCTATATCTCATATAACCGTCCTATGATACAAATCGCGAGAATAGAATACAGTATCACATACTGGTATTATTCTCGGTCCCGCACATATCTCATATGTGCTCCTATTTCGTTTCGCTTGAGCTAAGAAACCTTTGTGTAGGACTCTAAAGACTGGTCAATACGCCGGCAGTAGGTGGTGATCATATCAATCACCCACAAGCCGCAAGCGGTCTGCTAAACGTAACGGCCACCCGGGTATTGAGGGATCAGAAGATCAACGAGAAAGCCTGCTCACACTCCTACGAATCCAATCAGTAACACTTACCGCACAGTCCGGTCCGTTCGCCTGATATGTCGCATATCTCGCCTAGGGGTGGTAAACGTCAGACCCCAGTAGTTTGATAAGTCATGCCGATGTAAGGTCCATAATAAGCATGAAACTACTGATAACACTTACCGGTAAATCACTGCAACCCTGGACAGGGATTTCCTGTTATGGCCAGTCGTGCATAGCGCAACATCAACCCCCAATACCGGGAGAGACGAATCCCCTCCTATCGCTCATTGCCTCCATGTGAATCGGGACTGTACCCAAAAACCACCTGTTTGCACGACTCAGTAGAGACGTGGTAGGATGGAAATCAAAGCACAGTGGGAGACACACAAGACTCTATGACGATCTCGGGTCAACTGACTAAGCTGTACCAGTGTCACCAGAGAACTGCCATCTGACGTGAGGTATAATACCATCTGGGAGTTCTCGGCGAGTCCGTTCAGTGTACCCAGTCTCCACTGAGCACTCGCATAACGTCTCTGATGTCGAACACCAATGGATATGGGATCATCCATCGCCCATCACATGGGTCGAGAAGATACACGCTAGTCTACTCTAGAATATCGATGCCCCGTCTCGATATTCCCACGACTAGGAACATTGAAGGATGTACTCATGGACTACCCAGGCCCCACTAGTATGATCTGCATCATATTCCTGGAAGTTAAGTACACATCGTAAGGGCTTTATCAACATGTAACAGAAAAACAATAAGTGTACATGTTAAGATAAAAAGCAAACAGATAGCGTACTATCATGTCGAGCAAGAAAGTCCTCCCTATATATGTCCCAGCATCCACTACAATATACATCTCATATACAGTAATGGCCTCTAGGGCATACATATAACTGACAATATGTGTGTATACGTATTCGTATGCATCACCACGATCTGCGGGGGTGCTATACGCCATCCACCCGACTTCTCCCCGTAGATATAAATCTACTCACCTTGCTTTTTGTGTGCCGATGCCGATGTCGCCATCTTTATCTTCAATGCCTCGACGTCATATGGGGTACCAAAAAAGATATCACAAACGCTAAAGCACATAAAATTCACATCGGAAACCAAAACGGCATACACTACGCCCATAGGTAAAAACCTATAGTCTCGCATGCAAACAAGGCCAATATCCACTTGTCGTTGACGTTCAAACGCCACCCGACAGAAACGAATCACCAATTACCAAAATCCATGCTAAAATAAGTCGTAAATCATCCGCCAACATAGGAAAACTAACCCAGATTTTACCCTAAATGGAATCATACAAAATTTCACATGCCAGTCTACTGGAGATAGGGCTACAGTACAAAAATGAGGCCAAACCCCCCTGCTCTGGCCGCAATTTGCGGCCAGATGGGATTTATCTGAGGCCTGAACAAGGAGGTGGGGGCTAGGGTTTGGTGTGGTGGTTTCTATTAGCCTGCACATCCTTTAGTCAACTCAAATTTATTTTAGGGGTCTCTGGTTGAAAGCAGATTTCAAAATACGATCACAGATTCACAGTTTTTCCCCGATATCATCTCATAAATCCGTATTCTGGTTTCTACTTCAGGTTTGGGTACAAAATAATATCACACCAGGGTTTCTAAGGTCACTACAAGTCTCAATTTCACTTTACAACTCAATTCAACTCATAACCCTAACTTGAAATTTCAAAGGTCCCTCAAACGACACCATATCGACATGAAACTAGTATGGATGCACAAGAAATGAAATACTACTCTAATAGGTGCAGAAATTACCTCCTTTGGCAACTCAAGAATTTTCTTGAGTTGCACAAAGTCCTCCAAATCCATTCCTTCTAGGTCCAATGTGTAGGTAGTGAGCTTGGGATTTTTTTTTGTGAAATGGGAATAGGGTTTTGGAATGGATTTCATGGTGGATCTAGGTTGAAGAGGGAGGTGGAAAAGAGGGAGAGGGCAGCAGCAAGGGGAGAGGGAGAGGAGAGAGAATGAGGAGAGGAAAATGATGGGGGATGGTTCAAAGGAAAGTTGACCTATACCTACCCTCTCTCTCATAATCATCCTTCACTTTTTCTTTTTCTTTTCTTTTCCTTTTTCTTTTCTCCTCACACAATGGTAATCCTATGCAACCATGCACCCAAAACATGTAGCAAGTGTAACAAGTGTGGAAAAATGATATGTGCACATTTTTGCACGAAAAAACTAAAAATCCAATAAGCGATTTTTAATCGCGATTAGCACTAAATTAGCATATAACTAACTATAAAAACTTAAAAATGGCAAAATTCCACAAAATACCTTATTTTAGAATTTTCCATAATTTTTCCAAAATTTTCCCCTTTTATTGGTATTTAATTATACCGAAATATTAAAATATACATTAAAATAATATTAAATTATAAAAATTCCCAAAAATAATATTTTATTTTTTTGAAATGTTACACGGCCGCACCCCCTGATGCCGTCGACGAAGTGCACTAAGGCGGAACACCGCTGCCGCGAGCACCCGAACGGATGCTTTTGGCGACGTGGTTCTCCTACAGTCACTTGGTCGGGGCTATGGGGCGTGGCTGTCTCTTAAGTTTACCCGATGAGTATCCGCGTACGCTACGTGATTGCGACGGACTTTTGATCACATCAAAATCCCGTGGCAACCGATCAAATAAGACTAAACTGCTAGATTTATAACATTTAGATTAGTTATCTCATAACTACCTGTGGATTCCAAATACTGTATCACATTTCAGATAAATAGACAATGTCAAACTTTCCGATCGAATAAACAATCACCCAAGATTTCCCAAATAGCTCAACACTTGAGATTAGTTTAAAAACATCCATCACATGCCACAGTACCAATGGTCCAGTCGTATAAGGGTCAAGCTAACGCCTCACATGTGGCACGCCGTACTGCCACAAACCTTAAGATTTAGAGGCAGTTCAAGACGGTCACATAATCGAGTTAAGGTATGTTGTCTTCTAGAGGGTCCACCGCATTACTTGCACGACTTAGAACGTTCTTAAACAACGGAAAAATCCAACTTTTGAAAATTTTCCGAGTCGGGAAAAAGTGAGTTATTGATATCCGTTCGAACTTTTTAACACGTTCTAAAAATTACCCGGACAAACTAAACGAAGTTAAATTATCCGATCGAATCAACGAGTCCCAAATTCAACCCAGAAAACTCAAATCTTGATTATACTTAAAAAATTCCCAGAAGAATCAGGAAGTACCTACGATTATAATTGTACAAAAACTAACCCTCAATCTACAGTAACGGCCGCGGAACCGCCGCGAATGCCTTAGTTCGGCCGCGGTTCCGCGGCGCAATTGTTGAGTTAGGGTGTCGTTTTTCACAGTCCCCATAAAATTACCTTCTGAATTTTCTGAGCATTTTTAATATGAAAAATATCAACTTTTTGAAAAATTTCCAGAAAGGGGTAAAAACTAGGGTTTCGGGGTTCGATCGGACTTTAAATTTTGTCTAGACTTCGCGTAAAGCTCTAGCTTGGCTCTGATACCATTGTCGGGTTGCTAGGCACTCTCACAAGGGTCTACAAGGCATCAACCATGCCCTATTTAAATTTTAGACGTGCCGAACAACCTTAAACAAGATCTTTATACTAGAGATTAGGCGAAAACAAGCATGTTAAACACATTAACACTAAGTGAGAGGGATTACAACCTTTGTAGATCTGGTCCTTCACTTCATAAGCTCCGTGTTGAGGTCCCTTCGCTGCGATCATCATGTTCCCGACTCTCGAGAGGCTCCATGAAGAGAATGATGCACCTTGCTTGAAGACTTCACTAATCCAAGATGATCTACCTTGAAGAATCTTAAACCCAAGCTCTTGCTAGACCAATCAAGTATTAGCAAAGCAAACACCCTAATCTAAGTGGCTAGAATAGATGAGGATGATGAAGTAGGAATTTTGCTCTCTTTTGTTTTCATATTCTCACATATAAACATCACCATTGAAAAAGCTAGTGAAGCTTTTTCAATAAAGAAGAAGAAGCAAGAAGAAGAGCTCAATCCTTTTGTGATGAATAATGAATTATTGTAGTGGTTACAAATCTAACCGAGGGTTAAGCATGAAGGAGTTAACCCTTGTAGATAATTAACTAGAGTTAATGGTTTGGATTGGGTTAACATAATATCTCAAGCCAAAGACAAAGTCAAAGCTTCATGAAGCTTCATGGAAGCTTCATGCAAAAGCCAACCCTAATCCAAACCCTAACCAAGTTTAAACCCTAAACCATTGTTAAATTTGTAACCCTAACATGTTACAATATTATATATCACATATACAATATATTTTGTAATAAAAGAAAATAATAAAATTAACATATATCGCATATATATCAATGTATTATCCCGTGAGAAAATGAATCAATAAAGCGAGCTTATATTAGTTAATGCAATGTAATATATCTCATATATAATATACATTAAATTATCGAATCAACACTCGATCCGATAACCCGGCTATATTACATATAACCGACTAATATAACATGTACCATTTCATCGAATCAACACTTGATCCGATGACCCGGCTATATCACATATACCCGGACGATATCTCATATCACGAGAATAGAATACAGTATCACATACTCGTCTTATTCTCGGTCCCGCACATATCACATATGTGCTCCTACTCCGTTTTTCCTGGCCAGGAAACCTCTGTGTAGGACTCTAAAGAATCGTCAATACGCCGGCAGTGGGTGATGATCATATCAGACATCCACAAGCTGCAAGCGGTCAGCTAAACGTAATAGCTACCCAGGTATTAAGCAATCAGAAGATCAACAAGTAAGCCTGTACATTCTCCTGCGAATCCAATCAGTAACACTCCCGTACAGTCCGGTCTCTTCGTTTGATATGTCGCATATCTCGCCTAGGGGTGGTAAACGTCAGACCCCAATAGCTTGATAAGTCATGTCGATATGAGGTCTATAACAGTTCAAGAAACTAATGATAACACTTACGAGTAAATCTCAGCAACCCTGGCTAGGGATTTCCAGTTATAGCCAATCGAACAAAGCGCAACATCATCTCCCTATATCGGGAGAGACGAAACCCCTCCTATCGCTCTTTGCCTCCATGTGATTCGGGACTGTACCCAAAAGCCACCTTTTTGCACGCCCTCTTGGACGTGGTATGATGGAAATCAAAGCACAGTGGGAATCACACAAGACTCTATGATGATCTCGGGTCTACAGACTAACCTGTACCAGTGTCACCAGAGAACTGCCATCTGACGTGAGGTATAATACCAGCTGGGAGTTCTCGGCTAGTCCGTTCAGAGTACACAGTCTCCACTGAGCACCCGTATACTATCTCTGATGTCAAACACCAATGGATATGGGATCATCCATCGCCCATCTGTATGGGTCGAGAAGCGCACGCTAGTCTACTCTGGTATATCGATGCCCTGTCTCGATACACCCTCGACTAGGAACTGTTATAGGATGTACTCGTCGACTACCGTGGCCCCACTAGTATGATCTCATCATAGTCCCTGTAGTCGAGTACATATCCTAAGGGCTTTATCAATATGTAACATAGAGACAATCAGAGTACATGTTAAGATAAAGAGCAACCAGATAGCATACTATCATGTCGAGGAAGAAAGTCGTCCATATATATGTCCAAGCATCCACTACAATATACATCGCATGTACAGTAATGGCCTCTAGGGCATACATATAACTAACAGGAATTACTAGATACAAATGATTAAAATAAATACAAGGGTGGTCACGATGCGAGTGAACCAACCTGCCAAAGCAATCACCCAGAAAGGAAGCAGTGTGCCAGAAACCGCAATGAAACCTGTACGGCAAAACCTTAAAGAACTGTCACACAACGGAGGTGAGTTGCCAACTCGTGAGTAGAAAACATCACTAAGCAGAAATCGTATGTATGACTCAATCCCAGGTCAAAAGATCAGTAATAATATATATCCTCAAAATGATAAAGTCTGAAGCATGATAAGGTGGCAAAGGTAAACATCTATACATCAGTGTAATACCAAGTGCTCGTGTCAGTGCCTCGGTAGCAACATATCATAAATATGAGGTATGATCAATGTAATCAACATGAATCTGTCACGACCCAAAATAGCCCGTGACTGGCCCTTGAATCTTATGAAGTCTATAGGACCTCATCCAATTCAAGTAAGCCAAAATCCCAGAAATCTAAAACCACTTTAAGGAGTAAATAAAGAAAACTAGGTTTTTTAAGAGGTAAAGAAAACATGTTTAAAAACAAGGTTTTTAAATAAGTAAACCGAATATGCATTTTTAAAATCTCTAGTCTTTCCTGAAAATTTCGGCAGAGTTTCCTTTGTAAATGCTGGCCCCAAATGGGGAACAACATGAATAATATATATACAATGATAAAAGGCATCCCCAAACGGGAGCTAGCTCTTCGTCAATCGACGGTCACAACCACGCAAACAGTATAATATACAACGCCGAATGGCGAGGATCAAAACTCAAAGGAAAACTCAAAATCAGCATGAAAACCATAATACTACAACGCGCGACTCTAAGGTCAAAATAATACAAAACTGGTTTTCTAAGTCTGAAACAATATACAAGTTTGGTTGATGGAATTACAAGATACAAGTGAATAATACATGTACAATGGTGGTTCTGATACAAAAGAACCCACCTACCAAAGCAAATCACCCGTAAGGGAAGCAGTGTGCCAGAAGCCGCAATGGAATCTGTACGGCAAAACCTGCAAGAACTGTGGCACAACGGGGGTGAGTTGCCAACTCGTGAATAGAAAACATCACAGAGTAGAAATCGTATGTATGGCACAATCCTAGGTCAATATGATCAAATATATATATAAACCTCAAATGAATAAGTCTGAAGCATGATAAGGTGGCAATGTAACATCTATACATGAGTGTAGTGCCAAGTGCTCGTGCCAGTGCCTTAGGTAATAACATATCATAAATATGAGGTATGATAATGTCGACTATATCATGAAATCTATGAATATGTGGATATCATTCAACTATGTGATCAATGTCATCAATGTCAACTATGTGTATGTCGAAATCGTCCAGGTGTCACCCAATGACAATAAGCATCATGTATGTAAATATCATAAGTATATTCATGGGAGTATAAGGATGTAATCAACATGCGTCGCTCGAGACATATCAAAATCATGGAACCTGAGTGTCAAGCATCGACACTCGAAAACATCATGAAACCTGTTCCTAGCATCGGCACGTAAATCCTCATATACATAGGGCACCGTCAGTCCGGATCGGCCCGTCTCATTTCTCAACTCCGGTCGGTATCCTCCAGATATCCGCCGACCTCATAAACAATCATCGATAGGTAGTACTCCCCTTCCAAGCTCACCGTCTAACATATACGAGTCTTCTTGTCCTGGGGTACCTCACCCGGTCAACCATGTACCCACAGACGGTGCCTACCGCCCCTCGAATCGGGTTTCACATGCCACTCTCAGAACCGAGAAAAACACATGGTGGACGCATTGAAATATCATATCAAGGGTAACCGGGGTTTTAAAACAATACATACTTTGTTTTGAAATGACCACGGTTCCCAAATCCAGAAATATCATGGAAACAACATATCTCAATGCGTATAATCATAAAGCATGATATATGCGACATATAAAAGAATGTAAGCATATCAGTATATCTTGCGACATAAAACAGTAAAATGCACATAGCAAGGGAAGACCGCTCTTTTGAAATGAATCAGTTTTAAAAGTACCTTGTGGTTCCCAAATCTCAAATCAAGCCAGAATCATGTATGTATGTGCAAATACGTATGTATGCAAGAATGGGTGTACAATATGTAAGTACACAAGTATGAATGTACAATAGGTGTGTGCACAAGTATGGGTGTACAATATATGAGTACACAAGTATGAATGTACAATACACTACTACAAATAAGGGTTGCCCCTACGGATTTATCCGTAGGGGCAACCCACTGCCCCTACGGATATATGCGTAGTGGCGAAAAAATACCCCGTAGGTGCAAAGGCCGCAGGTGCAAGTTGAGGCCCTGAACTTGCCCCTACGGGCAAATTCGTGCCCCTACGGATATATCTGTAGGTCTTGTTGCCCCTACGGATTACTCCGTAGGGCAATCAAATCATATATTTTTTATAGTTTTTTGAATATATTATATGTACCTACGGATAGAACAGTAGGTCCTTGTGCTACCCCCTACGGATATATCCGTAGGTACTATGCCGTAGGTGCAAACTATCAGGAAACCTGATATTTTGCCCTTACGGATAACTCCGTAGGAGAGAGACAGTGGCCTCTACGGACATATCCGTAGGGGCACTCCCAACACCCAGCACTGAGATCAAGGGGGAAAATATCAGGTTTCCTGATAGTTTGCCCCTATGGATAACTCCGTAGGGGCAACATATATACCTACGGCTTAATCCGTAGGTACATATTGTCTGTATTTTTTTTTTAAAATGGGCTGCTAGATTTTTTCCCGCCCTGTGCAAAATACTATATACATCAATCAAATCATATATTGCAGTATTCATAATCACATCTCACGCATATATATAATATACAAAAGAAACCCAAAAACTGAATATGGTATAAATACAAACCAATATCAATATCGTTTCAAAATGTAGTACAATGTGTGATATAAATAAATACATGTTTCAAAAAATAAGAACCAAAAAGCTACCCTAGTTCGGTACAGCTCCACCTCTGAATAACGTTAGAATAACGCGCGCCTGCTCCTCGGTCAATAAACTCTGCAATGCGTCGCGAGCGGGAGTCTGAGCGGCATGTGGAGCTGGCGATGTGGTCTGCGCAGCCGCCGTCGAGGTAGTCGCTTGCGGATTCGCGGCTGCGGGAGTCTGAGTGGGCGGTGGAGCTACAGGAGCTGTCTGCGGAACCGCAGCCGATGTAGTGGCTTGCGGAGCCGTAGCCGAAGGAGATGCATGTGGAGGCTCGGCCGATCTACCCTGTCGCGTCTGGACATAACGTGTGTAAGAAGCGTGTAAGAAGAAGCGTGTAAGAACTGTGTATTATTCGAATTCGTATCATTATTAAGTTATTTCGAAACCCTGTTTGGATATCTAGTTTGGAAAAGCGTTGTTTATTTTAATTACATATGTATGTATGATTAATCAAACTTAAGTCTAAAACCAAATAAGCTCAAGCTACGTACTAATTATGGATATGTTGATATGTATATAATATGAAATGATATTTTACTATAAAGTAGTATACATACCAGCATCTCCTTCAACTCCTGAACGGTGGCCCTCAAGGTATCCAGTTCCTGATGGACATGCCGGTCACTGGAGACGGAGGAAGTAACCGCCGGGGTGGAGTCCAACCTCATATGCGGACAGCACGCTCGGTGTACCACCTGAGGCCACGGTCCGAGATGTCTGCAATATTAGAAAGTAACTCTTAATATTAGAAATATTAGAGAATAACTCTTAATATTGCAGAATATTAGAGAATAACTCTTAATTTACCGATAACTCCATGGCTCGAGTAATGTTCCTCGAGCCACCTGTGTAAGTGGGGCGACCCCTCTTCGCCGACTTCCTGTTCTCCGTATTCTGAGCGGCCTGTTTCTGCACAACGCATTAACATTTAGTTTTCTAATTAAGAAACACAAAGAAATAAATTATATCATAAATAATGAATTAAATTTAAAATACATACCTGTTCCCGTTCGGAGTCGAAATAAGCGCACAATTGAGGCCATGTCTCTACGTCGACTCTCGCAAACGCCGCAGTAGATAGGAGGGCCGCTCTCTCTGCCTCGGGGGTCGCCATCCACAGGGAGTAGCAGTCGGCCTTCAGCTCATTCCTGTTGTATCGGACCTTGGCCTGCATGTTCTTCAACATGCCATTGTACAGAGCATGAAGGTCGAGCACCCTCCCGGGTGATCAGGGTCGGCTACAGGCTGAAAATCGTAATCCAACTGAAAATACAAAAAAAAACATTGTTATTAGATTGCAAGTGTTAATAATAAATATATTGGATAGATCAAATGAAAATATATATTAATACATACCCGAGCCTGATCAAAGAAGAGGGCGAATGAGCGCTGGTGCTGCTCGCCCCACTCAACGTGAAGTGGATAGTTCTTCACGATCCGGCTTTCGTCCCCCAAATACCGACCGAACCTCTCGGCATGAGGACCGGTATAGCGATAGTCAAGGGTAAATAATAGGGGGAATGCTGCCTCCCCCTAGCTCTATCAGGCCTCAGCCTATAGGACTGATTCGGGTCTCGAGTCCCCCTCTGGGGATGGAGAGGCCCTGCGTCTGCACGAAATATCAAGACAATCAATAATAAGACAAAGTTGTATTAAGAAATCAAGGTTAAACAAAAATTCAAGTGTGATATATACCTCCGGTGACTAGCGCACGAGCCTGGGCCCGAGCAGCAGCACGAGCGGTACGATAGTTCCTCCGGTGAGGAACAACCGGGGTCCCGGACCCGGACGCATCCCCTCCAACTATAAAATAAACATCGACGCTAAATTTCCATGAAGTTCATATTTATTCTATAGAGCATATGTAAAATGAATAAATATTTTAAATTTATTCATACTAACCTGCAGATGATGCGGAGGGTATGGAAGCGGCAGGAGTGGCCCCTGTGGAAGGTGTGGACGCACCACCTATAATTAGACGATTAAAAATAGATTATATAAGTAATTGCAAAAAGAATGTGTAGATAAATAATATAACGTTCTAAATCAATATGCATGCACTATAGGATATATAAACATACCCGCAGGTGCGGTGGTGTCACCACCTACAGCTAGACAATAATAAAAATTGCTAAGTAAGAGCAAAAGGAATGTGTGTATTTATGATATAGCATTCTAAATCAATATACATACACTATATGATATATAAACATACCTGGAGGAGCGGGGGTGGCCTCTGTCCCAGATGTGGACGCATCACCAACAACTAGACAATCAAACATTGACAATATAAGTAATTTTGATATAAACATGCATGAATATCTGTAATATTACATTCAAAATGGATATGTGTGCAGTATACCTGGAGGTGTGGCCAAATCAACACGGAAGGAGGCATCCGAAGGGGTCTCCGATCTGGGTGCAAGACCAGCCCTCTGAAGCTCCCTACGGAGCTCTCCGGGCGGCAGAACCGCTCTGCCTCTGCCTCTGCCTCTGCCGCGGCTGGAGCTCCTGCCGCCCCTCGCTGCTCCCGACATCGTCGTCAAATCTAGATAAACGGTTCGTGGACGCATTAGACAATCATTAAAAGTATTGACTATATATGATCTAGAGCGTAAAATGTGAAGTAATAATATAACATTATTGATAACCTTTTTCGTTTCGTGGGCGCATCATACATATCTACTTGGATTTCATCGTCGATGTCATTTCTAACCCACGTAACTTCATGATCGGTCGAAGACAACCCGTCATTCGAAACAGACGGTCGGAGCACTTTAAGCCTTCTCTCTTCTTCGTCCTCATCGCTGTCCTCGTATTCTGGGACATCGTAGACATCTCTAGGTTTCCATCGGCATACAATACTCCACCCCGGATGCTTCAAACACTGTGAGTAGTATACTTGGAATGCTCGAATCGCTCTCTAGTTATGCGTTTGTATGTGTGTGTTCCGGCTGTCGGGGGTAGGCTTCTATCCCATTAAGAATGTATAGAGCGAACGCCCATCACTTGTGCTTTCAACCGTTTCGAGTAAATTTCGGCAGCACCTCCCCGCTGTTCTCCGAGTACACTGTAATAGAATAGATAATCATTTCAAAGCTGTGAAACAATGTTGAAATGAACATCTAGTCTATCTTTGTACACGGAGAACCAGCGGAAAGGTACCGACGAAATATCTCGAAACGGATGAAAACACAAGTGAATGAAGGCGTTTGCTTTATACATTCTTAACTTGTCCACACGGGACAAATCTATGGGTTACCATACGATTGAATTTTCTCGTCGCGTAGACTATACGACGGTTGTTAGTATCGAGCTATACTATCCGATATTTAACAACCTTCGTATAGTTCTAGGTCACGACGAGCATCGCACGTATGTTAACCGATAGACGGGGACTAAGTGGCGCTTTTACTTTCATATACGAGTATCGATGGGAATATGAAGGTTTCATATTATCATCGAGTATCATATATTGGTTTTAACCCGAACATCTCGACTCGCTCTCTAATTATGCGTTTGTTGTGTATTCTTGTTGTATGTGTGTGTTCCGGCTGTCGGGGGTAGACTTCTATCCCATTAAGAATGTATAGAGCGAACGCCCATCACTTGTGCTTTCAACCGTTTCGAGTAAATTTCGGCAGCACCTCCCCGCTGTTCTCCGAGTACACTGTAATAGAATAGATAATCATTTCAAAGCTGTGAAACAACGTTGAAATGAAAATCTAATCTATCTTTGTACACGGAGAACCAGCGGAAAGGTACCGACGAAATATCTCGAAACGGATGAAAACACAAGTGAATGAAGGCGTTTGCTTTATACATTTTTAACTTGTCCACACGGGTCAAATCTATGGGTTACCATACGATTGAATTTTCTCGTCGCGTAGACTATACGACGGTTGTTAGTATCGAGCTATACTGTCCGATATTTAACAACCTTCGTATAGTTCTAGGTCACGACGAGCATCGCACGTATGTTAACCGATAGACGGGGACTAAGTGGCGCTTTTAGTTTCATATACGAGTATCGATGGGAATATGAAGGTTTCATATTATCATCGAGTATCATATATTGGTTTTAACCCGAACATCTCGACTCGCTCTCTAATTATGCGTTTGTTGTGTATTCTTGTTGTATGTGTGTGTTCCGGCTGTCGGGGGTAGGCTTCTATCCCATTAAGAATGTATAGAGCGAATGCCCATCACTTGTGCTTTCAACCGTTTCGAGTAAATTTCTGCAGCACCTCCCCGCTGTTCTCCGAGTACACTGTAATAGAATAGATAATCATTTCAAAGCTGTGAAACAGCGTTGAAATGAACATCTAATCTATCTTTGTACACGGAGAACCAGCGGAAAGGTACCGACGAAATATCACGAAACGGATGAAAACACAAGTGAATGAAGGCGTTTGCTTTATACATTCTTAACTTGTCCACACGGGACAAATCTATGGGTTACCATACGATTGAATTTTCTCGTCGCGTAGACTATACGACGGTTGTTTGTATCGAGCTATACTGTCCGATATTTAACAACCTTCGTATAGTTCTAGGTCACGACGAGCATCGCACGTATGTTAACCGATAGACAGGGACTAAGTGGCGCTTTTAGTTTCATATATGAGTATCGATGGGAATATGAAGGTTTCATATTATCATCAAGTATCATATATTGGTTTTAACCTGAATAATTTGAGTCGCTCTCTAATTATGCGTTTGTTGTGCATTCGTGTTGTATGTGTAACATGATTTTAAACCATTGAGATCAAGATTGATAGAACTGATCATCCTACATTGCAATAGCATTCATCAACCAAAATCTATTATTGCAATGGTATTCATCTATAACAATCAACAATTAAAACTACAAATGTAGGATACTGATATCATAAAGCGTTATACGCAACATTGATAGAACTGATAAATAAAAAAACGAAACACAAACCGTATCAAGATTTAACAACTTTGATTATGTCATATACGCGGGCCGATATTTTCATATTAGCCAATTGGCAAAAATAGATTGCGGTCTGGATATGGCATATTGGCAGATGTTACCTATATCCATACATGCATGTTGTCTCCCCATTTTTTCATAAATCAAACCAACTACATACATTAAACTAGTCCATGCCACCAATCGGAAACTCCACTATGTCTTTGAATTATTATTTTTCCAAATAGCATTGAGCTCCTATTGACAATGTCCCATCCAACAAATTTGTTGTGCTTGCCTCGACCTTCATCTAGCTTTCACATGCCATACACATTAGATGAGTAATATAGTTATAAATTATGGTATTTTGTTGTCATCAATCCACCTAACCCTATCCCCAAGTTGCTCTATGAAAGCACATAGAATCATCCCCCCTAGTCAAGCATAGCTTTTTCTGTGCAATTGTTCTCATTCTTAATTTCTCACATTCATTACTCTCTCATTTTCTTGTCAACAAATTTGTTGTGCAATTGTTCTCATTCTTAATTTCTCACATTCATTACTCTCTCATTTTCTTGTCAACAAATTTGTTGTGCAATTGTTCTCATTCTTAATTTCTCACATTCATTACTCTTTCATTTTCTTGTTTTTTTCCAACTCCCCACCACTTAACCCCAACCCTGCCCCAGCCCCAGCCCCCAGCCCCAGCCCAGCCCCAACCTAACCCTAACCCCAGCGCGGCCAGCTAAACCCCAACACCAACCCTAAGGCAAACCCTAACCCCAGCCCCACCCCAGCAGCAGCCGAACCCCAACCCTAACCCTACCCCGACCCCGACCCCGACCGCGACAGTGACCCCTGCCCAACCCCAACTCGCGCGCGCAACCCCAGACCCAGCCATGAACCCTAAGCCCAAAATAATCCAAAAATTCTTTAATTTACCTCGAGATTTACTCACATGAACGGCTGCTGCTGGGGCAGGGGCGACGACCTGAACGGCGGTGGCGATGACCTGAACCGCGGTGGCGACGAGATCTGCGGTGGCGACGAAACCGGCGGTGGCGACGAGGAGAACGACGGCGGCGTGGTGATTTGGAGATTTTTTTCGCGCGCGATCGAGAGAGAGAGAGAGAGAAAGTGAGCGTAGGCGATCGATCTGGGGTTTTGTTAAATCGATATTTACTTGCCCCTACGGATATACCCGTAGGTCCTTTGTTTACGGCTCCGTAGGGGCAAACACCAAATTAAGAATTAATATTTTTATTCTTGGACGTCTATGCCCGTAGGGGCAACCTTTTAGCCCGACGGATAAATCCGTAGGGCCAAGTTAAATTTGCCCTTACGGATTCAAATATCCGTAGGGGCAACCCCCTATTTTACTAGTGATAGGTGTGTGCACAAGTATGGGTGTACAATATGTGAGTACACAAGTATGAATGTACAATAAGTATGTACACAAGTATGGGTGTACAATATGTAAGTACACATGTATGAATGTACAATAGGTGTGTGCACAAGTATGGGTGTACAATATGTCAGTACACAAGTATGAATGTACAATAGGTATGTGCATAAGTATGGGTGTACAATATGTAAGTACACAAGTATGAATGTAAAATACGTGTGTGCATAAGTACGGGTGTACAATATGTGAGTACACAAGTATGAATGTACAATAGGTATGTGCACAAGTATGAGTGTACAATATGTGAGTACACAAGTATGAATGTATAATAGGTATGTGCACAAGTATGGGTGTACAATATGTATATTTCAACATGCAATGCGATGCGAAAAGCAAGAATATGCGGCAAATGAATAATAAACACAACAGTGCATTATCTACATCAATGTATCTATGCCATACTGTTTGCCATTTAAAAGAAGACGAATCGGGGATTTTATGAAAATAAGGGCTACGGTGTTTTTAAGAAAAGATGCTTCTTTTCAAAATATCCGTACAATCCCTTTGCCTGTCTTGAAAATACTCCCGATTCGTTAGTTTTTGAAATAGGTATGACTCGGGTCTAGTCTAGCATCTACTATCCAAACTACGGATCTAACTAACAAGCTAATCGGGAGGGATATGGAAACCACCTAAATCTGAGTCGATATATATATATATTTATATATATATATATAAAAATATAATAGTCGGTGATCCCGCCTCAAAAATACCACGTACGATACAATATCATATGATATTCTCGAGTCATGAGTGCGGATCTTATCATCAATTAAAGCTCGTACGGTAAATCATCGTACGTCATCCCAAATCTGGGTACGGGTCAATATCACATTCATCTCATCAATTATCTGGTATCCTTATCATCATATCTCATGAACTGGGATACTGATCTAAGTCTAGTACAACTGATACCATCTATATAAATGCGTGTGTAAAACACACGTCCAAGGCCCGCTAAAATCTCATGTCGTATCCTAAATACGAATCACATCATATTACCGATCTCATGGCGCTATGCCCAATCTCATCAACTCATCTCCAATTATCATCCACTATCCTCATCGTCTAGGTATAAGTATAACAGATAAGCATGTATGTGCGTGTGGGTGTAAACCTATTCTAGGGTTCGCAACCAGGAAACTATGCTAGTTTACTTCTAAACCCTAATCTATCCATAGTACACCTAATCACATCTAGAATATCCAAGTCACACATAATGCTATCATACATATATATATATATATATATATATATATAGTATATATCTAGTATACTAGGTATCGAACTGCGGGGGTGCTATACGCCATCAACCCGACTTCCCGCATAGATATAATCTACTCACTTTGCATCTTGGGTGTCGGTGTCGATGTCGCCTTCATCTTCTTCATTATATGACGCCCTCGTGAAGGTACCTAGAAAGAAAACACAATAGCAAAAGCACATTAAAATCACATCGGAAAACCAAAACGACACGCTATGGCCTATAGGTTAGAACCTATGGACTACGCTTTCGAAACCATCAAATAGCCATCTATATTGTCGTACAAACGCCAAGTGATCGAGGGAAAACACAAATACGCAAATCCAGAATTTAAAATACGCAATACGAACCCCGAATCAAAACAGCAACTCAGGAAAAAGGTCCCAGATTTTACCCTAGGTCAAATCATACAATTTTGCATATGCCAAGGGTCTATTTTACAAATTAGAGGACCACAGAACCAACACGAGGCTAAATGGCCCAGGTCTAGCCGCAATTTGCGGCCAAAAAGCTTTTATTTGCGTCCTGGAAAAGGATTCAGGGGCAGGGGTCTTGGGGTTAGCTTCCTAGGTGCCTGCACATCTCTCTGTGTTTGCAAAATAATTTTCAGAGTCTCCGAGTGATAGCAGATTTCATTTAACCCTCACAGAATCCATAATTTTCCGATATCGGCTTTTCTAAATCCGTATTCCGGGGTTCTAGTCTCTGGTTTAGGCCTTAATTCAAGCACTAGGGGGTTTGTGTGGCCTCTACTGAGCTCAATTTCACATCACAACCATCAATTTCCATAAACCCTAACTAGAATTTTCAAAATTCACCCAAACCACACAATATCGGTTCTAATCTAACATGGAGGTAAAAGTAATGGAAATACTAAGCTAGTTCAGAAAATACCTCATTTGGAAACTCAAGAAAATTCTTGAGTTGCCCCAAGTGTCCAAAATTTGATTTTTCTTGGTCCAATGTGCTTTCCTTGAGCTTGTGCTTCTTTTTGATGAAATGGGACTTAGGTTTTGAGGTGTTTAGCATGGAGTTTTGGGGAGATGAAGAAGGGACGGAGAGACAAGCAGTAGCAGCAGGAAGAAGAGGAGAGGGGAGAGGAATGAGTGAAAGAAATGATGAAGGAATGGCTCAAGACTTGGGTTGAACCTCACCCACTCTTTCTCTCTCTTAACCATACCTAATTCTTTACTCATTTCCTTTTTCTTTTCTATTTTCTTTCTCACCTCAATAGTAACCCCAAAACAGAGCCATGCACCTAAAAACATGTAGTAAAAATGCAACAAGTGTTAATAAAAGATATGGTGCATGTTTACACAAAATATGCTTAAAGCGCGATTAGCGATTTTTAATCGCGATTAGCACTAAATTAGCATATAATTAATCATAAAAACTTAAAAATTGCATAATTCCATAAAACACCCTCTTTTAGTAATTTCCATAATTTTCCACAAATTTATCGGTATTTAATTATACCGCCTTATTAAAATATTCAATATTTTATTATTAAATTATAAAAAATTCCCAAAAATAATATTTTGTTTTTTTGAAATGTTAAAGTCTTCCCCCCTTAAAGAAATTCGGTCCCCGAATTTAAATTTTAAACACCCAATTTCTAAAACATTTCAATAAAAAGTCCAAGTCGTCGGGGCTCCGAAATCATCAATACAAAAGACGCATCATAGCGCCATGCATGCGCATGAACAATGAGCAGATAACTCAAAAACAAAGCTCCGTCAAGCATCCCGCAATCATCGGAGTCATGGTAAAGACACAAATGTCAAATCCAAAACAAAACTAATATGATATAATCAGAACTATACATGTAACATAAAATCTATAGATGTAAATATCTGCAAGAAATGCATGCCAAAAGCTTTTTAAGTCATTGTGTGATGCGCGTAACACCGCACAGTGACGGACATATATTGTAAGAAAATAACCATATATGTATATATCTTTTGTTTAATATGTACGTTCCGCCGTTTGAAAACAATTTAGAAGGGTTTCCTAGTTTTAAACGTGTCGTGTCATATCAGACACGTAGGTAAATACTGAGAATATAGCTCGCTTTTTGGAAATCCCTTCAATAACTATCAATGCATGCAAAATATAATTAGGTATTGTCCTCTGACTAGTCCTGCTCAGTACGAAAACATATAGCAAATATCAAAAAAACGTACTGCTCCATAAGGAATCAATCCCAAAAATGTATATAAGAATACCCTGTGCGTCTGGTGCGCACGGAAATCAAAATCCATATATGTGCCATACATATGCACCGAAACAACATCTAGGTGCAACGGGTGTGCACGAAACATCTGTCATAGGCAACGTGTGTGCCTGACAACAAAATCAGGTGCATCTGACATGCATGAAGAATCCCGATTTAGTGCATCTGGTGTGCACCAAAATCGTAGCTCAAAAAATGCGCTCAACATGCGCGGAAATCCAAATCAGGTGCATCCATCAAGCACGAATAAAATCTAAATCATGCGCATTTAACATGCACGAAATCACGAAATCCAATATCAAGCGTCGAACATGCGCAAGGTCCAAATCAAATGCACGGAGTGCAAGAAATCAATATCAATATCAGAATCAAAATCGAGGTATA
The DNA here is from genome assembly GCA_030015575.1 of Agapanthus africanus. Classification (NCBI taxonomy): domain Eukaryota; kingdom Viridiplantae; phylum Streptophyta; class Magnoliopsida; order Asparagales; family Amaryllidaceae; genus Agapanthus; species Agapanthus africanus. Next base: position 288,347,821 of record JASDDO010000012.1, on the reverse strand, counting down.
CAATACGGCTCAATAAAAATCAGGTATACCGCGGTATATAATCTCACAACCATGTGCATCAGTGTGCACAAATCAAATCAAAACACTAAAAGTGTATGAAAACTATGCTGAAAGCATAGGTCAAATCACATGCATAACATATGGATGAAATCAAAATCAACATATCGAATGACATCAAACCGAAGTCAGGTGCAACCGTGGGACACGCAATATAAATCCGGTGCAACAAAGGCACGAAATAGAAATCTGGTGCGATAAACGCACGAAACATAGATCTGGTACGACAAACGCACGAAATATAAAACCGGTGCATCCTGTGCAAGAAATACAAATACAGTGCATCCTGTGCACAAAACCTAAACAATAACTCAAATGCGTAAATAGCAACACCGAGTGTACCAAGGTGTAAAAATCATAAACGTGTGCAACTGCTTGCACAAAACACATATCAATTCACTACAAGCATATATAAGCTATACCGAGTGCAAAAAGCCAAATCGTGTGCATACCACGTGCACAAAATCAACCCAACGGTATGAAATCCATGAAGTCATAAGCATGTGCAGCAAATGCACAAAAACGATATCAGTTGCAATAACTGTGCACAAATATGAATACCTAGTAGGTGCAACCATGGTGCACAAAAACAAATATCATGGAACTCGGTCATCAAGACTAAATCATGCGAATTGACCGCCCAAAATACCGAAATTCAAGGTGACGGATACGTGATAATCGAATCACCAAATCACAAATCATAAATACCGTGGTCGATATTTCCTCCTTCGAAGTCGAAAAGGTGTCGTTGCATCCAATGCTAGCAGAGCAAGGTATCTACTTGCCTCCTGCTCACGGTCTGGCATCCTCTGTCTCTGGGCCCTTATCTTCTCTGTGGGTTATCAATTCCATAATCCATCGGCTCATCGGCCCTGTCAGGTGTGCTAACGGGGACGATTCCGTCCTGGCACTTCTCTGGTCATCTCTCGGTCAATCCTCACGGCCACTCATAAAGTAGCACGTCACTAGCGCCGACCTTTGGTCCTTTGAATACACACCACACATCTGATCCTGGGTACAAATCTTATCGCAGCAGTGTCCTGAAAGTAATCCTGCTTAAGGTTTCTTCCGATCTCGCTTATTCCAAACTGTACGGAGGCTGGTACTCTTGCATAATCGTTTCTCACTCTCTAGACAACTGCGTCCTCAGCACAGCATTTTCTCGGAAACTGGTCGCATCCCAACGCCTCTGCAGACATATCCGACCTTTAATCTTAACGGGGAGTAACAACAGCTCGTCAGCGTCTCGCACGAATCTCTTGTCCCACTTGTCTGTATCATCGTCCACTGCGACGTCACGTCTCTATCTGCGCACTGCAAATGTTTTCGGCTACGGTCAATCCGAAGTCTCTCATACGGACTCGAAATCACGAACTCGGTATCTTCATCACTCTGTGGAAGATATCTAGCCGAACACGTCCCCAGGAACCCGTCCCAACCTGCGGAGGTATACTCCATACTCGTCCTTTCTTGGTCAACGCACAACGCATCTGGGTGAGGTCCTCTATCCGGACCTGGTCAACTATCTCGTCGACGATGCCGAACTCTGGCCTTCTGGGTGTGCGTAATATGACCACTCCTGGGTGCAAGTCTTCTCGTATAGTATTCCGGAAAGGTCCTGTCGAGGTCTCCCACAAATCTCGTTTCTGCCGAATTGCCCGGAAGTTACCACCCTTACTATATCTGTTTCTTGTTCCGGAATGGCTGCATACTCATCGCGACTCCTTCTGGAAGGTATATCCATATACAACGCATCTGCATGCGTATCGCATCTCTGATGTCAGCGGAGTGGAATGTCGTCTTATCGAAATCTCGTGCGAACTCTTTACTCCACTCTGTTCCAATGTCGACTGATTCGGACTCGTCTTCTCGTTGCTGCATTTACTGCGCTCCAACGGCTATACTTGTATCTGGAGTCTCCCAAGCAATGTGTCCCATCACATGATATCCGAAAGATGTCAAACCATCCGATCGATTTGTCAAAACCTCATAATCCCCTAAGAGATCAACATCTTGAGTACAGTTTAATAGTATTCCAGTATATACCACAGCACTTGTGGACCAACCATAGAAGGGCAAACCCAAGCCTGACAAATGGCACCGCTAAACTGCCATAAACCCTAAGGTTCGAAGGCGTTCCATGGTCATTACGTCGAGTTAGGGTTTCATTCTTCTAGAGGGTCCATAGCATTACTTGCATTGTCTTCCGAATACTTTAAACTTGGAATTAGGTTCCTGACATTCGATCGTCTCTATCGACTCTCAACGAATCTGCGTGAAGTCATCTCTAACTGGAATCAATCTATCTGATGACCTCACATCGGGGTAAGCAAATGAACCATATGTTTTTCCTTTCCTCCATGGGTGACTAGCGACCTTCCATCATATCTCTAAGTATATACTCATGCTGCTGTAACTCCAACATCTGGGCGATATCTCGTCATTTGCAGCAACAACTGGCTCATTCGTCTGTAAGCCGAACAACGCCTTAATCATCAAGAATAAGAGATATATCAATGGTCATCATATTCTGGCTGGCCTCTAGCAGTAGCCTGATCCTCTGGTGCTGATATGCACGTCCGAGAAATCTCGTAAAAGCGATCTGTCAAACGCTTATGAGGCGAAAACATAATAAAACGATGCCTCTCTATGCAATAGTACGTCCCTGGAATCACGCCCTGGTCAGTCCTCATCCATGACGAGCTCAAGCTGACGCAACTCTAGCCATAGCTCTCTCTCCCCGTGCAATCATGGCAGCAAAATCATAACCAATATCGATGAGGATAGATCATAGGAATGAATATAATACTGTGCAAGGAAATGTACATCGTAAGGTTTCTTAAGCGGAGTAGCGTATCGTAAGTATGCCGCGGAACATACGTACGGTACGTCACTCTACTCAAGCTACCTATTCCATCAACCAAGGGTCATCCTACGCGACGAAAGTTCGGGTATAATACCCCCTAGACTAAGTCTAAGTTCCGTAAGGTCAAGCCAAAGTTCCGTATATATATAAACACTCTAGGCTCCGCATAGTAAAACTTAGACTCGAACCAAGGTTAACCTAGCGCTCTGATACCAACTTTGTCACGACCCGAAATAGCCCGTGACTGGCCCTTGAATCTTATGAAGTCTATAGGACCTCATCCAATTCAAGTAAGCCAAAATCCCAGAAATCTAAAACCATTTTAAGGAGTAAATAAAGAAAACTAGTTTTTTTAAGAGGTAAAGAAAACATGTTTATAAACAAGGTTTTTAAATAAGTAAGCCGAATATGCATTTTTAAAATCTCTAGTCTTTCCTGAAAATTTCGGCAGAGTTTCCTATGTAAATACTGGCCCCAAACAGGGTACAACATGAATAATATATATACAATGATAAAAGGCATCCCCAAGCGGGAGCTAGCACTTTGTCAATCGACGGTCACAACCACGCAAGCAGTATAATATACAACGCCGAAATACGAGAATGAAAACTCAAAGGAAAACTCAAAATCAGCATGAAAACCATAATACTACAACGCGCGACTCTAAGGTCGAAATAATACATAAGTGGTTTTCTAAGTGTGAAACAATATACAAGTTAGGTTGATGGAATTACTAGATACAACTGAATAATACATGTACAATGGTGGTTCTGATACAAAAGAACCCACCTACCAAAGCAAATCACCCGTAATGAAAGCAGTGTGCCAGAAGCCGCAATGGAACCTGTACGGCAAAACCTGCAAGAACTGTAGCACATCGGGGGTGAGTTGCCAACTCGTGAATAGAAAACTTTACAGAGCAGAAATCGTATATAGGATACAATCCTAGGTCAATACGATCAAATATATATATATAAACCTCAAATGTCGACTATATCATGAGTGTAGTGCCAAGTGCTCGTGCCAGTGCCTCAGATAATAACATATCATAAATATGAGGTATGATCAATGTCGACCATATCATGAAGTCTATGAATATGTGGATATCATTCAACTATGTGATCAATGCCATCAATGTCAACTATATGTATATGGAAATCATCCACGTGTCACCCAATGACAATAAGCATCATGCATGTAAATATCATAAGCATATGCAAGGGAGTATGAGCATGTAAATCAACATGCATCGCTCGCGACATATCAAAATCATGGAACCTGAGTGTCAAGCATCGACACTCGAAAATATCATGAAACCTGTGTCTAGCATCGACACGTAAATCCTCATATACATAGGGCTCCGTCAGTCCGAATCGGCCCGTCTCATCTCTCAACTCCGGTCGGTATCCCCCAGATATCCGCCGAGCTCAAAAACAATCACCGGAAGGTAGTACTCCCCTGCCAGGCTCACCGTCTAACATAAACGAGTCTTTTTGTCCCAGGGTACCTCACCGGGTGCACCATATACCCGCAGACGGTGCCTACCGCTCCTCGAATCGGGTTTCACATGCCACTCTCAGAACCGAGAAAAACACATGGTGGACGCACTGAAATATCATATCAAAGGTAACCGGGATTTTTAAACAATACATACTTTATTTTGAAATGACCACGGTTCCCAAATCCAGAAATATCATGGAAACAACATATCTCAATGCGTATAATCATAAAGCATGATGTATGCGACATATAAAAGAATGTAAGCATATCGGTATATCATGCGACATAAAATAGTAATATGCACATAGCGAGGGAAGACCGCTCTTTTGAAATGAATCAGTTTTAAAAGTACCTTGCGGTTCCCAAATCTCAAATCAAACCAGAATCATCTATGTATGCAAATACGTATGTATGCAAGAATGGGTGTACAATATGTAAGTACACAAGTATGAATGTACAATAGGTGTGTGCACAAGTATGGGTGTACAATATGTCAGTACACAAGTATGAATGTACAATAGGTGTGTGCACAAGTATGGGTGTACAATATGTCAGTACACAAGTATGAATGTATGGGTGTACAATATGTAAGTACACAAGTATGAATGTACAATAGGTCTGTGCACAAGTATGGGTGTACAATATGTAAAGACACAAGTATGAATATACAATCGGTGTTTGCACAAGTATGGGTGTATAATTTGTAAGTACACAAGTATGAATGTACAATAAGTGTGTGCACAAGTATGAGTGTACAATATGTGAGTACACAAGTATGAATGTACAATAGGTATATGCACAAGAATGGGTGTACAATATGTAAGTACACAAGTATGAATGTACAATAGGTGTGTGCACAAGTATGAGTGTACAATATGTGAGTACACAAGTATGAATGTACAATAGGTATGTGCACAAGTATGGGTGTACAATATGTAAGTACACATATGAATGTACAATAGGTCTGTGCACAAGTATGAGTGTACAATATGTGAGTACACAAGTATGAATGTACAATAGGTATGTGCACAAGTATGGGTGTGCAATATGTATATTTCAACATGCAATGCGATGCGAAAAGCAAGAATATGCGGCAAATGAATAATAAACACAACAGTGCATTATCTACATCAATGTATCTATGCTATACTGTTTGCCATTTGAAAGAAGACGAATCGTGATTTTTAGGAAAATAAGGGCTACGGTGTTTTTAAGAAAAGATGCGTCTTTTGAAAATATCCGTAGAATCCCTTTGCCTGTCTTGAAAATACTCCCGATTCGTTAGTTTTTGAAATATGTATTACTCGGGTCTAGTCTTGCATCTACTATGCAAACTACGGATCTAACTAACAAGCTAATAGGGAGGGGTATGGAAACCACCTAAATCTGAGTCGATATATATATATATATATATATATATATATATATATATATAATAGTCGGTGATCCCACCTCAAAGGTACTGCATACGATACAATATCATATGACATCCTCGAGTCATGAGTGCGGATCTTATCATCAATTAAATCTCGTACGATAAATCATCGTACGACATCCCAAATCTGGGTACGGGTCAATATCACTTTCATCTCATCAATTATCTGGTATCCTTATCATCATATTTCATGAACTGGGGTACTGATCTAAGTCTAGTACAACTGATACCATCTATATAAATGCGTGTGTAAAACACACGTCCAAAGGCCCGCTAAAATCTCATGTCATATCCCAAATATGAATCACATCATATCACCGATCTCATGGCGCTATGCCCAATCTCATCGACTCATCTCCAATTATCATCCACTATCCTCATCGTCCAGGTATAAGTATAACAGATAAGCATGTATGTGCGTGTGGGTGTAAACCTATTCTATGATTCGCAACTAGGAAACTATGCTAGTTTACATCTAAACCCTAATCTATCCATATTACACCTAATCACATATAGAATATCCGTTTCACACATAACGCTATCATACATATATATATATATATATATATATAGTATATATCTAGTATACTAAGTATCGAACTGCGAGGGTGCTATACGCCATCCGCCCGACTTCCCCCATAGATATAATCTACTCACTTTGCTTCTTGCGTGTCGGTGTCGATGTCGCCTTCATCTTCTTCATCATATGATGCCCTCGTGAAGGTACCTACAAAGATAACACAATCGCAAATGCACATTAAAATCACATTGGAAAATCAAAACGACACGCTAAGGCCTATATGTTAGAACCTATGGACTACGCTTTCAAAACCATCAAACAACCCTCGATATCATCGTACAAACGCCAAGTGATCGAGGGAAAACACAAATACGCAAATCCAGAATTTAAAATACACAATATGAAACCCGAATCAAAACAGCAACTCGGGAAAAGGCCCATGATTTTACCCTAGGTCAAATCAGACAATTTTGCATATGCCAAGGGTCTATTTTAAAGATTAGGGGACCACAGAACCTACACGAGGCTAAATAGCCCAGGTCTGGCCGCAATTTGCGGCCAGAATGCTTTTATTTGCTGCCTAGAAAAGGATTCAGGGGCTAGGGTCTTGGGGTTAGCTTCCTAGGTGCCTTCACATCTCTCTGTGTTTGCAAAATAATTTTCAGAGTCTCCGAGTGATAGCAGATTTCATTTAACCCTCATAGAATCCACAATTTTCCGATATTGGCTTTACTAAATCCGTATTCCGGGGTTCTAGTCTCTGGTTTAGGCCTGAATTCTAGCACTAGGGGGTTTGTGTGGCATCTACTGAACACAATTTCACATCACAACCATCAATTTCCATAAACCCTAACTAGAATTTTCAAAGTTCACCCAAACCACACAATATCGGTTCTAATCTAACATGGGGGAAAAGTCATGGAAATACTAAGCTAAAGGTTCAGAAAATACCTTATTTGATAACTCAAGAAAATTCTTGAGTTGCCCCAAGTGTCCAAAATTTGATTTTTCTTGGTCCAATGTGCTTCCCTTGAGCTTGTGCTTCTTTTTGATGAAATGGGACTTGGGTTTTGAGGTGTTTAGCATGGAGTTTTGGGGAGATGAAGAAGGGAGGGAGGGAGGGAGGGAGCAGCAGCAGCAGCAGGAAGAAAAGGAGAGGGGAGAGGAATGAGTGAAAGAAATGATGAGGGAATGGCTCAAGACTTGGGTTGACCCTCACCCACTCTTTCTCTATCTTAACCATACCTAATTCTTTACTCATTTCCTTTTTCTTTTCTATTTTCTTTCTCACCTCAATAGTAACCCCAAAACAAAGTCATGCACCCAAAAACATGTAGTAAAAATGCAACAAGTGTTAATAAAAGATACGGTGCATGTTTGCACAAAATATGCTTAAAGCGCGATTAGCGATTTTTAATCGCGATTAGCACTAAATTAGCATATAATTAATCATAAAAACTTAAAAATTGCATAATTCCATAAAACACCCTCTTTTAAGTAATTTTCATAATTTTCCAAATTTTCCACAAATTTATCGGTATTTAATTATACCGCCTTATTAAAATATTAAATATTTTATTATTAAATCATAAAAATTTCCTAAAAATAATATTTTGTTTTTTTGAAATGTTACAGTGTCAATGTCAACTATATCATGAAGTCTATAAGCATGTGGATATCCTCCAACTATGTAATCAATGTCTGTATGCATGTGGATCTCGTCCACGTGCCACCTAATGACACAAAACATCATGTATGTAAATATCATAAAGCATATGCATGGAAGTATGAGGATATAAATCAACGTGTCCCTCGCGACACATCAAAATCATGGAACCTGAGTGTCCAACGTCGACACACAAAAACATCATGAAACCTGTGCCCAGCATCGGCACGTAAATCTTCATATATATAGGGCTCCGTCAGTCCGGATCGGCCTACGGGCTCCGTCAGTCCGGATCGGCCCGTATCATCTCTCAACTCCGGTCGGTATCCTCCGGATATCCGCCGAGCTCAACTACAATCACCAGTAGTTAGTGGTCCCTCTGGCAGGCTCATCGTCATCCACACGAAATCTCTCTCTCGTCCGGGGGTACCATTTCGGGTCCACCATGTACCCGCAAACGGAATCATCCGCCTCCTCGAATCTGGTTTCACATATCACACATCTCAGAACCAAGAAAACGCATGGTGAACGCACTGAAATATTATATCAAGAGAAACCGGGTTTTTAAAACAACACTTAATCTCTTTTAAAATGTCCACGATTCTCAAATCCAGAAATCTCATGAAAACAGCATATCTCAATGCGTAAAATCATAGAGCATGATGTATGCGACATATAATAGAAATGTGAGCATGACAATATATCATGCAACATGGAATAGTAATATGCACATATCAAGGGAAAGCCACGCTTTCAAATGAATTTAGTTTTAAAAATATATCTTGCGGTTCCCAAATCTTAAAAATCAAGCCAGAATCATCTATGTATGTGCAAATAGGTATGTATGCAAGTATGAGTGTACAAAATGTCTGTGTGCCGATATGGATATACAAGTAGGTATATACGCAAATATGAATGTACAATAAACGTGTGTGCAAATATGGATGTAAAAGTAGGTATATATGCAAGTATGAATGTACAATACACATGTGTGTGTTAGTTATATGTATGCCCTAGAGGCCATTACTATACATGTGATGTATATTGTAGTGAATGCTTGGACATATATAGGGAGGACTTTCTTGCTCGACATGATAGTATGCTATCTGGTTACTCTTTACCTTAATGTGTACACTGATTGTCTCTCTGTTACATGTTGGTAAAGCCCTTAGGATGTGTACTTGACTGCCTGGACTATGATGCAGATCATATTAGTGGGGACATGGTAGTCCATAAGTACAACCTTCAAGGTCCCTAGTCGTGGGTGTATCGAGACAGGGCATCGATGCACCAGAGTTGTCACGACCCGAAAGTACGGAACATGACCGGCACTTAGACTACGAAACGTCTCGAGACGTACGTAATCTAAGTAAGCCGAAAAACCCAGAAATACAAACCAAGAAAAGTAGTAGAGTGAAATAAAACCAATTTAAAATCAAGTAGTTTCAATAGCATAAGCCGAATTATGCGGTTTTTAAAAACATCAAAAATTTCCCGAAAATTTCAGCAGTCTCCTTTGTAAATACTGGCCCCCAAATGGAATACAACATGAATAGTATACGAAATCAATAAAAAGGCATCCCCAAGCGGGAGCTAGCTCTTCGTCAATCGACGGCTACAACCACACAAGCAATATAATATACAACGCCAACGGCGAGGATCAAAACTCAAAAGGAAACTCAAAACCACAAGAAATCCACAAGAATATAACGCGCGACTCTAAGGTCGAAAGAATAACATCACTGGTCTCTATCTCAAAATAAATACATGTTTGGTTGATGGAACTTCTAGATACAACAGAATAATAATATACAAGATGTAATGATGGGTACGATACAAATAAACCAACCTACTAGCAAGTCACCCGGAAATGGAAATAGTGCCAGCAAAGCCGTAATGAAACCTGTACGGCGAAACCTGCAAGAACTGTGGCACAACGGGGGTGAGTTGCCAACTCGTGAGTAGAAAAACATCTACGCACAGAAATCGCATAAATAACGCAACCTAGGTCAATGATCATAATATATCCTCAAATATATGTATAACATGCAGCCTATAACAATGGCTAGGGTGATATCTAACCCGAGTGTAATCTCATGTGCCCGTGTCAGTGCCTCAGGTAGCAATATATCATATGAATGAGGTATGAATGCATGAAATCAGAATACATGAAAATGAAGAAACTGTTTTCATAATTTAGTGAGATTTCCTTTGTATTTTTAAAATGAGATAACATAAATGAAATCAGCATAAAACAGTTCCTAGCATCGGCACAAAACGTAATCCCAATATCTCGATATCTCTGTATCATAGTCTCTGTACCTCAATATCTCGAAATCTCAATGTCTCAATCATAATATCTAGGGCGTCGTCAGTCCAGACCGGCCCCTACCATCCATCTCAAGACCACGACGGTATCCTCCGGATATCCGACGCGTCGGGTAATATCACCGGTCGGTAGTGCTCCCCTGTCAGGCTCAACGTCAACAACACGATCCTCTTGCCCCGGGATACCGCACCGGGCCCACCATGTACCCGAAACGGTTCCTCCACTCCTCTAATCGGGTCTCGAAATCCATCAGCAAACACATGGTGGACGACTCATACATCATAGGAAAACCGCACTTTTTATTTTAAAAGAGAGAAAAGGTTTATTTATGTTTTGGCGGTTTTCCTCCAAATCCAAGAAATCTCATGAAATCCGAATCCAAGTCATCAATAGCATGTAAAAAGTGAATATAGGCATGAGAATCCATGAATGCGACACAACAGTGAATAATAACATGCATGAAGTAGTAGGCAATAACTACAATGTCTAACTAGCAGATAAGGCAAGCACACTAATATCATGTCTAAACTATTAGCTAACAACCTTGTCAAATGAAATAGTATTTTCTAAAGTGTTCGTGACATGGCAATTACCGATGAAGATGTGTGTGGGCCGGCAAGTAAGTGTACGTGGTACATACGCGTCATGGGTAATGGTGCTGGTGTCCTAACAGCATGATATTAATAATAGGATATGAATCATAATATAAGCATGCGATGCAGAGCGAACAACAATAATGAGCGGGAGCTAAATACTAAACAATGGTGCCCGTTGAAATAACACGAATCGTGGGGTTTTGAAAATAAGGGCTACGGTGGTTTTAGTAAAGGATACGTCTTTTGAAATATCCGTAGATCCCTTGACCTGTCTTTTAAAATACCCATGATCCGTTAGTTTTGAAATAGGTAGAAATCTAATCTAGTCTGACAACTACACTAAACTATACGGCTGAACTAAAGGTAAGGAAACCGCCTATCATCTGAGTCGATACATATACATACCTGTATATGTATAGTCGGTGATCCCGCCTCAATAATATCATATCCGACACCATATCTATAATCAGTAATCCCAAGTCAAGGGTGCGGATCAATCATCAATATATAGCTCGTACGTAAATCCGTCGTACGACATCCCAAATCTGGGTACGGGTTAATATCATATTCATCACACTATTCATCTGGTATCCTCTTTATCCAAGATCATAGTCCAGGGTACTGACCTATGTCTAGTACAATACTAATATCATCAATATAGTCACGATCTGACTACTGATCGACAGTCTCGTACAAACCGATATCATCAGCACATATCATCATCAAGAGGTATACATCGCCCAATACGGCCTAGTATCAATATCCTGGCATATCATATCTCATATCACGATCACTTGTCGACCATTTTATTTATAGCACTATTCACCCGTATCGTCGTTGAAAGACCCGCTATAACATCAGGACGTATCTCAAATACGAATCCTGCCATATCACCGATATCACAACCTCAACACAAATCTCATCGACTCATCTCAAACCCAAGTATCATCCTCAAATCTGTATGTGAACACATAGTCCCATACCCATGTGAACACATAACTATATATTCCCGAATAAGCACAAATGAAAGAAGAAAGTATGCAAGTATGGGTGGTTGTGTGCATGTGTGGTGCGACCACTACTCTAGGGTTTCGCGACACTAAATCATCCAAGAACACCAAATATCCATATTATCATCAATATACTCAAACAAAATATAATCAATATATATATGTGTGTATACGTATTCGTATACATCACCATGAACTGCGGGGGTGCTATACGCCATCCACCCGACTTCTCCCCGTAGATATAAATCTACACACCTGGTCCTCGCTAGCCGGTGCCGACGTCGCCACGCGCTTGCTTGTCGTCTCGAAGTCCACATGGGATACCTACATATCATAACGCACCGTGTCGTATTAAAATCCGACTCATGACCCAAAAACGACACGTGAATCCCACATAGGTCAAAACCTATGGTTGCTTTCACAAATCAACCCAAAAACCCTCGACGTGGGCGTACAAATGCCAAACCATCGAGAAAAACTCAAACGTATCAATCGTGGTTTCACAACACCTTAATTATATATATAAAATAGGGTTAAAATCACCAAAACTTCAAATTCGCTTTAAAGCTATTTTTCCGAAAACCTAATAAGCAAAATTAACCGCTTTAATACAACATCTTGATGTTTATACGAATCTAGCGGCCATAAAATTCACTAAATATCATAACAAAGTCATATAAACCATTCCTATAATTTATTCTCATCAATTTCCATAAATTCCAAAATTCTAGTTTACAATATAACCAAATTTTAACAATTTTATAGCAAAAAATACACAAACCACAATCTAGCTTGGATTTTCATGAACTAAAGTATTAAAATACACTTAATAATGTTAATTAAGTCATGAAAAAACCTAATTATATTTTCCTCATAATCAAATTCATGGTTTACAAAAACCTAGCTAGCAATATAGCTTAATTATTACAATTCCAAACTAACAATTTGCAAACTAGAAATTTGTTTAGGTTTTCATTTCACAATATGAAGAACTACAATTGCAACCACAATTACATAATAAAAAACCTAACTTGAATTTCATAAACCCTTACTAAATTTTTCCAAACATACAATTAAACCCAAATTAATAACTAATAATACTTGATTTAAGGTATTCAAACAACAATTTAACAAAGGGTCTTGATTTATACCTCACAAGATTAAGGATCTAGCATGCAAATCCTAGCCTCCAAAAGTAGCTTCCATGCTCCTAGATCCATGCTAGATAGGCAAGAAATAATGGGTAGGAGTTGGATTTGGGATTAGTGATGTTTTTATGTGGATTTTGAAGCAATTTTGGAGGATTTTTGATGTGAAAAAAGTGAGGATTCAAGAGAGGGGAGGGCTGTCCAGATTTCGGCAAGGAATAGGAGGGATTGAGTGTGGTTGGTGTGTGTGAAGTCAAGGAGAGAGAAGGGACCCAAGTCAACACAAGACCATGCTTCAATTTTCTATTATTTCCTTTTCTTTCATTTTCTTTTCTTTCATCAAATGAAGTGGGGAAAAGTTTGGGGAGGGCTGCTGATTTCAGCGGAAAAGAGGAGTAGAAACGAGGGTGTGTGAGTGTGGGTGTGTGGGAAAATGATAAATACTATACCCCAAACAACCATTAACACTAAATTCACCGAAAAAATGCATTTTCTTCGATATTTTCTATACCGTTTTGGCAAACGATTTCATTTCAAAAATCACATGATAAAATTTTGTTTAATGTTTTATGATGCACAAAATTTGTTTCAACTCATTCCAATTTGTAATTTTCCCTAATTAAATGTATTAGTGACGGCTTAAAATAATATTAAAATAATTAATTTCGGAAATTTTTTCAGAAAATTTGAAATTTCACCAGTGGCTCAATAAACACCAAATACTAGCAATTACATAGCTAGAATATATATATTTAATTTTATAATAAAGATATTTGTATTTTGACTTTTTACAGAAAACCCCCTTATTTTACCGTTTTTTCGAAATTTCACCGAAACGATTTTCAAAACGTTACAATCTTCTCCACTTAAAGAAATTCGGTCCCCGAATTTAATTTAAAACTCCCCCCCAAATACTAAAATATTTCAGCCAAAACCATCAAATCGCCGGGGCTCCGAAATCATAAATACATAAACACATCATAGCGCAATGCATGCGCATGAGTAATGAGTAGATAACTCGAAATCAAAACTCCGTCAAGCATCCCGCAATCATCGGAGTCAAGGTGAAGACACGAATGCCAAATCTCAAGCAAGACCGATATGCTATAAATCGGAACTATACATGCAAATATCAGGAGGAAATGCATGCCAAATCCTTTAAGTTGCTGTGCAATGCACATAACACTGCACAGTGGCGGACGTCTATCATAAGAAAATAACTATATACATATATACCTTTGTTTGAAATGTACGTTCCGCCGTTTTGGAAAACAATTTAGAAGGGTTTTCCTTGTTTTAAACGTTTCACGTCATATCAGACACGTAGGTAAATACTGAGACTATAGCTCGCTTTTCGGAATTCCCTTCAATAGCTATCAATGCATGCAAAATACATTCAGGTACTGTCCTCTGACTAGTCCTGCTTAGTACGAAAACACATCGCAATTATCATAAAAAAAAACGTACTGCTCTATAAGAAATCAATCCCAAAATACGCGTATGAATACTACGTGCGTCTGGTGCGCACGACAATCAAAATCCATATACGTGCCATATAAGTGCATAGAAACAAGATCTAAGTGCATCGGGTGTGCACAAAGCATCTGTCGCAGGCAACGTGTGTGCCTGACAGCAAAATCAGGTGCATCTGACATGCACGAAAAAATCTCGATTTAGTGCATCTGGTGTGCACCAAAATCGCATCTCAAGACATGCGCTCAACATGCGCGAAAACCCAAAACCAGGGGCATCCATCATGCACGAAATCATGAAATCCAATATCAAGCACCGAACATGCGCAAAATCAAATCAGGTGCACAAGGTGCACAAAACAAATGTCGAGTATCACAATCGAAATCGAAGTCTAGTGTATCTAAGTGCACAAAATGCGTATCACTGCACTGCAAGCATATATAAACTATACAGAGTGCAGGAACCAAATCGTGTGCATGCATACGCACAAAATCAACTCAAATGTCTAAAACCGTAAAATCACAAACATGTGAATCCAAAGCACGAAAACGATATCAAGTGCAACACTGTGCAAAGATCGTAAATCCTCAATCATCAAAATCAAATCATGCGAATAAATCACCCAAAACATCGAAATCAATAATGGCGGAATAGTACCGCTCAAGTGCATCCTCTAAGAATCTCGGGCCAACTGTCGCGGTCACTAGTGGGACGTCTCGTCGATGATCATGAACTCTGGCCTGCTGGTGTGCGTAACAATGACCACTCCTGGGTCAAGGTCTTCACTGTGAATTACCAATCTCTCGGTCCATCGGCTCATCGGCCCTGTCAGGTGTGCTAACGGGGATGATTCCGTTCTGGCACTTCTCTGGTCATCTCTCGGTCAATCATCGTGACCATTCGTAAGACAGCATATCACTGGCATCGGCCTCTGGCTCACTGAATGTACGTGACACATCTGATCCTGGGTGCAAGTATCATTGCAGCAGTGTCCTGGAAGGAATCCTGCTCACGGTCTCTTCCATGTCTCGTCTCTGCCAACTCTCCGGAAGTCATCGTCCTTTCCTATATCTGCATCTTGCTCTGGAACGACTGCATACTCATCGCGACTCCTTCTGGAAGTTAAATCCAAGTACCATGCCTCGGCATGCGCATCACATCTCTGATGTCGGCGGAGTGGAACGTCATCTCATCTAGATCTGGTACGAACCTCTTACTTCACTTTTCTCTAATATCGTCTGCTTTGGAATCGTCTCGTCGCGGTTGCATGGACTGAGCTCCAACGGCTATCATCGTATCGGGGGTCTCCCAAGAAATACATCTCACCACCTAGCATCCGAATTAAGTCGAGCCATCCGATCGAGTCGTCAAAACCTCATAATCCCCCAAGAGCTCAACATCTTGGGCACAGTTTAACAGTATCGAGTACATACCACAGCATCGGTGGTCCAGCCGTAGAAGGGCAAACCCAAGCCTCACTAATGGCGCCGTAGAACTGCCGCAAACCCGAAGGTTCAAAGGCTTTCACACGGTCATTAAGTCGAGTTAGGGTTTCATTCTTCTAGAGGGTCCATAGAATTGCCTACATGCCCTTCCGAATACTTTAAACTTGGAATAATAGGTTTCTGACATTCGATCGTCTCTGTCGACTCTCAACGTCTCCGCGTGACGTCGTCTCTTACTGGAATCAATCTATCTGATGACCTTTCATCGGGTAGGCGAACGAACGACATGTCCTAGTCATTCATCCTCGGGTGAGTAGCGACCTTCTATCATCTCTTAGTACAACTTGTACTGCAATAGCTCCAACATATGGGGCGATATCTCGTCGCTCGCAGCAACAACTGGCTCACTCGTCTGCACGCTGAACAGTGCCTCAATCATCATGAGTAAGCAATACACCAACGGTCATCAAAATCTGGCTGGCCTCTATCATTGGCTCAATCCTCTAGTGTCGATCCGCACATCCTGGTAACCTCATAAAGGCGATCCGCCAAATGCTCGTGGCGCGGAAACACAGTAAAAAGACACATCTCCGCAATCGTGTGTCGCCGGAATTTCGCCCTGGTCAGTCCTCGTTCGTGACGAGCTCGTGCTGACCACAACACTAGCTGTAGCTCTCCCTGCCCGTAATCGTGGCAGCAAAACCATAACTGGTACTGATGAGGCTAGATCAGAATGAATATAATACTGAGAAAAGAAATGTACATCATAAGGCTCCTTAAGTGGAGTGGCGTGTCATAAGTATGCCGCGGAACATACTCACGGTACGTCACACTACTTTAGTCACCTATTCCATCAACCAAGGGTCATCCTACGCTCCGAAGGTAAAACCGAACGCTCTGATACCAACTTTGTCACGACCCGAAAGTACGGAACAAGACCGGCACTTAGACTACGAAACGTCTCGAGGCGTACGTAATCTAACTAAGCTGAAAAACCCAGAAATCCAAACCAAGAAAAGTAGTAGAGTGAAAGAAAACCAATTTAAAATCAAGTAGTTTCAATAGCATATGCCGAATTATGCTGTTTTTAAAAACATCAAAAATTTCCCGAAAATTTCGGCAGAGTCTCCTTTGTAAATACTGGCCCCAAAATGGAATACAACATGAATAGTATACGAATACAATAAAAAGGCATCCCCAAGCGAGAGCTAGCTCTTCATCAATCGACGGCCACAACCACACAAGCAATATAATATACAACGCCAACGGCGAGGATCAAAACTCAAAAGGAAACTCAAAACCACAAGAAATCCACAGGAATATAACGCGCGACTCTAAGGTCGAAAGAATAACATCACTGGTCTCTATCTCAAAATAAATACATGTTTGGTTGTTGGAACTTCTAGATACAACAGAATAATAATATACAAGATGTAATGATGTGTACGATACAAATAAACCCACCTACTAGCAAGTCACCCGGAAATGGAAATAGTGCCAGCAAAGCCGTAATGAAACATGTACGGCGAAACATACAAGAACTGTGGCACAACGGGGATGAGTTGCCAACTCGTGAGTAGAAAAACATCTACGCACAGAAATCGCATAAACAACGCAACCTAGGTCAATGATCATAATACATCTTCAAATATTTGTATAACATGCAGCCTATAACAATGGCTAAGGTGATATCTAACCCGAGTGTAATCTCATATGCCCGTGTCAGTGCCTCAGGTAGCAATATATCATATGAATGAGGTATGAATGCATGAAAACAGAATACATGTAAATGAAGAAACTGTTTTCATAATTTAGTGAGATTTCCTGTGTATTTTTAAAATGAGATATCATAAATGAAATCAGCATAAAACAGTGCCTAGCATCGGCACAAAACGTAATCCCAATATCTCGATATTCTGTATCACAGTTTCTGTACCTCAATATCTCGAAATCTCAATGTCTCAATCACAATATCTAGGGCGCCGTCAGTCCAGACCGGCCCCTACCATCCATCTCAAGACCACGACGGTATCCTCCGGATATCCGACGCGTCGGGTAATATCACCGGTCGGTAGTGCTCCCCTGTCAGGCTCAACGTCAACAACACGATCCTCTTGCCCCGGGGTACCGCACCGGGCCCACCATGTACCCGAAACGGTTCCTCCACTCCTCTAATCGTGTCTCGAAATCCATCAGCAAACACATGGTGGACGACTCATACATCATGGGAAAACCGCACTTTTTATTTTAAAAGAGAGAAAAGGTTTATTTATGTTTTGGCGGTTTTCCTCCAAATCCAAGAAATCTCATGAAATCCGAATCCAAGTCATCAATAGCATGTAAAAAGTGAATATAGGCATGAGAATCCATGAATGCGACACAACAGTGAATAATAACATGCATGAAGTAGTAGGCAATAACTATACTGTCTAACTAGCATATAAGGCAAGCACACTAATATCATGTCTAAACTATTAGCTAACAACCTTGTCAAATGAAATAGTATTTTCTAAAGTGTTCGTGACATGGCAATTACCGATGAACATGTGTGTGAGCTGGCAAGTAAGTGTACGTGGTACATACGCGTCATCGGTAATGGTGCTGGTGTCCTAACAACATGATATTAATAATAGGATATGAATCATAATATAAGCATGCGATGCCGAGCGAACAACAATAATGAGCGGGAGCTAAATACTAAACAATGGTGCCCTTTGAAATAACACGAATCGTGGGGTTTTGAAAATAAGGGCTACGGTGGTTTTAATAAAGGATACGTCTTTTGAAATATCCGTAGATCCCTTGACCTGTCTTTTAAAATACCCACGATCCGTTAGTTTTGAAATAGGTAGAAATCTAATCTAGTCTGACAACTATACTAAACTATACGGCTGAACTAAAGGTAAGGAAACCGCCTATCATCTGAGTCGATACATATACATACCTGTATATGTATAGTCGGTGATCCCGCCTCAATAATATCATATCCGATACCATATCTATAATCAGGAATCCCAAGTCAAGAGTGCGGATCAATCATCAATATATAGCTCGTACGTAAATCCGTCGTACGGCATCCCAAATCTGGGTACGGGTCAATATCATATTCATCACACTATTCATCTGGTATCCTCTTTATCCAAGATCATAGTCCAGGGTACTGACCTATATCTAGTACAATACTAATATCATCAATATAGTCACGATCTGACTGCTGATCGACAGTCTCGTACAAACCGATATCATCAGCACATATCATCATCAAGGGGTATACATCGCCCAATACGGCCTAGTATCAATATCCTAGCATATCATATCTCATATCACGATCAAATGTACCATTTTATTTATAGCACTATTCACCCGTATCGTCGTTCAAAGACCCGCTATAACATCAGGACGTATCTCAAATACGAATCCTGCCATATCACCGATATCACAACCTCAACACAAATCTCATCGACTCATCTCAAACCCAAGTATCATACTCAAATCTGTATGTGAACACATAGTCCCATACCCATGTGAACACATAACTATATATTCCCGAATAAGCACAAACGAAAAAAGAAAGTATGCAAGTATGGGTGGTTGTGTGCATGTGTGGTGCGACCACTACTCTAGGCTTTCGCGACACTAAATCATCCAAGAACACCAAATATCCATATTATCATCAATATACTCAAACAAAATATAATCAATATATATATGTGTGTATACGTATTCGTATACATCACCACGAACTGCGGGGGTGCTATACGCCATCCACCCGACTTCTCCCCGTAGTTATAAATCTACTCACCTTGTCCTCGCTAGCCGGTGCCGACGTCGCCACGCGCTTGCTTGTCGTCTCGAAGTCCACATGGGTACCTACATATCATAACACACCGTGTCGTATTAAAATCCGACTCAGGACCCAAAAACGATACGTGAATCCCACATAGGTCAAAACCTATGGTTGCTTTCACAAATCAACCCAAAAACCCTCGACGTGGGCGTACAAACGCCAAACCATCGAGAAAAACTCAAACGTATCAATCGTGGTTTCACAACACCTTAATTATATATATATAATAGGGTTAAAATCACCAAAACTTCAAATTCGCTTTAAAGCTATTTTTCCGAAAACCAAATAAGCAAAATTAACCGCTTTAATACAACATCTTGATGTTTAAACGAATCTAGCGGCCACAAAATTCACTAAATATCATAACAAATTCATATAAACCATTCCTATAATTTATTCTCATCAATTTCCATAAATTCCAAAATTCTAGTTTACAATATAACCAAATTTTAACAATTTTATAGCAAAAAATGCACAAACCACAATCTAGCTTGGATTTTCATGAACTAATGTATTAAAATACACTTAATAATGTTAATGAAGTCATGAAAAAACCTAATTATATTTTCCTCATAATCAAATTCATGGTTTACAAAAACCTACCTAGCAATATAGCTTAATTATTACAATTCCAAACTAACAATTTGCAAACAAGAAATTTGATTAGGTTTTCATTTCACAATATGAAGAACTACAATTGCAACCACAATTACATAATAAAAACCTAACTTGAATTTCATAAACCCTTACTAAATTTTTCCAAACATACAATTAAACCCAAATTAATAACTAATAATGCTTGATTTAAGGTATTCAAACATCAATTTAACAAAAGGTCTTGATTTATACCTCACAAGATTAAGGATCTAGCATGCAAATCCTAGCCTCCAAAAGTAGCTTCCATGCTCCTAGATCCATGTTAGATAGTCAAGAAATAATGGGTACGAGTTGGATTTGGGATTAGTGATGTTTTTATGTGGATTTTGAAGCAATTTTGGAGGATTTTTGATGTGAAGAAAGTGAGGATTCAAGAGAGGGGAGGGCTGTCCAGATTTCGGCAAGGAATAGGAGGGATTGAGTGTGGTTGTTGTGTGTGAAGTCAAGGAGAGAGAAGGGACCCAAGTCAACACAAGACCATGCTTCAATTTTCTATTATTTCCTTTTCTTTCATTTTCTTTTCTTTCATCAAATGAAGTGGGGAAAAGTTTGGGGAGGGCTGCTGATTTCAGCAGAAAAGAGGAGTAGAAATGAGGGTGTGTGGGTGTGGGTGTGTGGGAAAATGATAAATACTATACCCCCAAACAACCATTAACACTAAATTCACCGAAAAAAGCCTTTTTCTTCGATATTTTCTAAACCGTTTTGGCAAACGATTTCTTTCAAAAACCACATGATAAAATTTTGTTTAATGTTTTATGATGCACAAAATTTGTTTCAACTCATTCCAATATGTAATTTTCCCTAATTAAATGTATTAGTGACGGCTTAAAATAATATTAAAATAATTAATTTCGGAAAAATTTTCAGAAAATTTGAAATTTCACCAGTGACTCAATAAACACAAAATACTATTAATTACATAGCTAGAATATGTATATTTAATTTTATAATAAACATATTTGTATTTTGACTTTTTACAGAAAACCCCCTTATTTTACCGTTATTTCGAAATTTCACCGAAACGATTTTCAAAACGTTACAAGAGTAGACTAGTGTATACGCATCTTGACCCATATGATGGGCGATGGATGATCCCATATCCATCGGTGTTTGACATCAAGTATGGTGTACGGGTGCTCAGTGGAGACTGGGTACACTGGACGGACTCGCCGAGAACTCCCAGATGGTATTAAATCTTACGTCAGATGGCAGTTCTCTGGTGACACTGGTACAGAGTAGTCTGTTGACCCGAGATCGTCATAGAGTCTTGTGTGATTCCCACTATGCTTTGATTTCCATCATACCACGTCCAAGAGGGCGTGCAAAAAGGTGGCTTTTGGTTACAGTCCCGAATCACATGGAGGCATTGAGCGATAGGAGGGGATTCGTCTCTCCCGGTATAGGGAGTTGATGTTGTGCTGTGTTCGATTGGTTATAACCGGAAATTCCTAGCCAGGGTTGCTGAGATTTACTGATAAGTGTTACCAGTAGTTTCTCGAACTGTTATAGACCTCATATCGACACGACTTATCGAGCTACTGGGGTCTGACGTTTACCACCCCTAGGCGAGATATGCGACATATCAGACGACGAGACCGGACTGTACGGGAGTGTTACTGATTGGATTCACAGGAGTACTAGCAGGCTTGCTTGTTGATCTTCTGATCGCTCAATACCCGGGTGGCCATTACGTTTAGCACACCGCTTCCGGCTTGTGGATGTTTGATATGATCATCACCTACTGCCGGCGTATTAACGAGTCTTTAGAGTCCTACACAGGGGTTTCCTGGCTCAAGCGAAACGGAGTAGGAGCACATATGTGATATGTGCGGGACCGAGATTAATACGATATGAGATACCGTATTCTATTCTCGCGATTCGTGACATTGATCGGTTGTATGCGATATAGCTGGGTTATCGGATCAAGTGTTTATTCGATAAGTTGTTACACATGATATTAGTCGGTTATAGCCGGATTATTAAAACAAGAGTTGATTTAATAATTTAATGCATAATTATATATTTGATATATTACATTGCATTAACTAGTATTAGCACACTTATATGATTTATTTTCTCACTAGATTGTGCACATTGTTTATATGTGATATATGCAAGTGTACAAGTTTGTATCATGCTTGATGATACACACAAGTTGGATGTATGAGACTTAAACCAAATCAAGGTTAAATTAGGGTTTACTAATTTCCTAAAAAATAACAAAAGAGGTGAGACTTTGGTCAAAGTTATCAAGCTTTATGAAGCTTGATAAACATTGACAAAGTCAACTCTTTTGTCATTTCCTTAGGATATCAGTTAACCCAACCCTTAACCTAATACCTTGGTTAATTCTCTACATGAGTTAAGCATGAGTCTTAACTCAACCATGGTGCCATATTTTATTGGATAAGTTTTCATTTGGATTGATATTATTCTTTCTTCTTCTTCTTCTTCTTCTTCTTCATCATCAAGCTCCGTCCAAAAGCTTACTAGCTCCAATGGTGCCATGAGAAAAAGTGTGAGGAAATCAATTCTAATGTGAGCCCACTTCCTACTTCTTCATCCTCTACCACTTTCCATGTAGTAGAGTGTGTTCTCTTCACAAAGTTCATGACCTAGTGAAGGAATTGTAAGTGCACGGCGGCGCCCCGGCCGTCAATCCGACGCCGGAATGCGGAAGCGGTGATTTACTTCAACTTTTCAAACCGGCACCACCGCGCACTATAAACCCGGATCGTGCCATTAATCTAGTCCTAGCTATCTAGAGAGGGGGAAGAGAGATATACTGAGCGATCCGTGTCCTCCGGTCTTCTCGTCGTCGTCCCGATCTCCAGCGGCGTGTCCGGTCTCCACCTCCTCGCCGGAAGGGCACCACGTCGCCGGCTTCTTTTACTGGCTCCCACCTCTATACCGAGCCAACTCGGGAACGAAGTTGGCGAGCCGACGTACCCAAGGTTTGCTGTAGAATGTGTAGTGCTAAAGTCTCATTTTGGAGTTCATGGAGGTTGCCTTTGTGGTGGAGGAAAATGAACTTGGAGAGAGGTGAGAAAAATGTAGCATGCAAAGAATGAAATTAACATTTTTCTCACAACCAAAAGAGAAAGTCCCCTCTCCTCACTAGTGGCCGGCCCATGCATGAATGGAGAGAGAGGGTGAATGAGGGAGTGTATGGATCAATAATGCAAGAAGAGAATCAAAAGATATCATGAAGGGAAATGATCACAAACACAAAACCACACTCCACCAACCTCATCATCACATCACAAAGTCAAGCCATCATGAAAGAAGAAGTCAAATGGTCAAGGGATGGTTCACCATCATGATACAATAATATGCAATCACCACCCTCCACAAATGCATATTTGCACAATTGCAAATAAGCCCTCTACCACCAAACTTCGGCCAATGAAAGATACAAAGAAATATGGCCGAAACGGAAAGCAAACTGGCAACTCCAGAAAACTGGTCCCGTAATAAAATACAGGAAAACCCCGATACTGTGTATACACACCCGCATCTGTATTCCGACTGAATACAAATGCAATGAGACAAGATCTACACTGTACTATACTAGGATCCGGCTTAAACCGAAGACGGCTAGTATTATCCGTCCGATCCTGATCCGTGCAATACCGTACGTATCTGATCGAACCCTGCCATATATCCATACGGCCTCTAGTACTAACCGTCCGATCCTGATCCGTGCAATACCGCACGTATCTGATCGAACGCTGCCATATCTCCATACGGCCTCTACAGAGTTTCGCCCGAAATTTGAGTAACTGTATGTGTGGTGGACTCTAAAGACTCGTCAATACTACGGCTGTGGATTTAACCACTAGCACGTCAGAGGTATTAGCCATACGTGACGGGCCACCAGCTATTGACAAAAAGGGACGTCGATGAGCGAACTCATCCTGCCACCCTACTGAGCCTATCAGTGACAATATCCGTACAGTCCAGTCCGTTCGTTTATGAGCATCACATGGCGGGCCTAGGGGGTTGGTAAAATTCAGACCCCCAAAAGCGGTACAAGTCGTGTCGGAGTGTAGCCCAGAACACCCTGAGATACTACTGGAATACCTACCAGTAAATCTCCTGCCTCGGCCGAGGGCTTCATGTAATGGCTCTCCTAGACACAGCGCGACCTCACCCCCAATACCGGGAGAGACGAACCCCTGAAGATCCGCTCACTGCCTCCATGTAGCTCGGGACTGTACCCAACTAAAACCTGTTTACACGTCTCCTTTAAGCGTGGTAGGGTAGTAATCAAAGTACAGTGGGAACTCATACGAGACAAATGATGATCCCCTGGTCGATGAAATAACCTGTACACATGTCACCAGGGAACTGCTATCTGACGTCAGGTATAAGACCAACTAGCATGTTCCCGGCGAGTCCTGTCCGGTGTACTCATAACCCAATGAGCACCTGTATACATCTTAGGTGAACCAACTGACACCAGTGGCTTGTGAGTCCCGCCACCGCCCCTCGTCGGGGTCTCGACTGTATACACTAGTCTACTCTGGAGTATCGATGCCCTGTCTCGAAACTCCCACGACTATGGACCTTTTAAGGATGTGCTTATAGACTGCCAGCTCTCACGTATATGATCGCCCTAATACTGCTGGCAGTCAAGCAAGAATCCTATGGGCTCTATCAACGTGCAATAGTGACCTGTCAGGTCACCTAAAGCAGTACACGATGATAAAGATAAACCAGATAGCATACTATCACCTTGAGTAAGACTGTCCTCCTGGGATAGGTCCTCCCTCAATCATTGCAATCACGTGCCTGTGATCCAATAATTGACTCTGAGGGCACTATCTCCAACAATCTCCCACTTGCACTCAAGGCTAATTATTGCGATGTCGCATACTCACAGCCCGTGTGATACCGAACACCCAACTCCTCTACTAGTCAGTCTCACAAAGATCGTTTGCGAAACTATTGCGTTCGAGGAATAGCCTCAGTGAGTGGATCCGCTTAGATTTTTCTTTCTATGTCTCTCTATATATCTCATGTCCGTGGAGAAAGCCATCTCTCGAAATGAGCAATACCTGTCTTAGAATGTGTCTGGATGTCTGATGGGACCTAGCTCATAAATGAACTCCAAATCCAAACTTCTTAGACTGTATCGTCAACTGAACTTAATCAGTATCCTGCGCCACGCCTCCCTCAGTATTGCCTTGGACCACCCGTCCAAAATACCGCCCTTCGTCAGAGGGAAAAACTATAACTCTGACAACCTCCTTGTCGTCCAGGTCACCTTGGAAGCCTGGAATAATAACTGTCTCCCGAATGAGGCTGTCGTTACCATATCCCTAGAACATCAACTCATGTTCTAAAACTGCTTCCTACTGCTTCTCCAGGATTGGATCAATATCAACTTATTGCATCTACTGCAAAAACAACATCTGGTGTGGTACTTGATATTTCATGATTGACTCAATTGCCTAAGCAAATGATCTGCCAATCATGCACATCCTTCTCCCCTTTAGTCTGTAAGACACCTTTAGAGAGGGTGACTCCATCACCTGCAGGTATACTACCGTGCCAGGAGTCGTCCATTCTAAATACTCTTAGAATGCTGTCTAAGTACCCTGATTGGGAAACCACCCAAATCTAGATCTAAAACCATAGATCTAGTAACCAATATTTATGATATAATATCCAAGTCCCATGTGGAGAAACCACTGTGTGACGAACAAAGTATAACCGATCGTAGTATAGGAATATCACATCCTACTCTGTGTATGTCATCCAAATACCATGACATCACACCCTACTACCTTCTCAACAGATCCATCCCCTATTCTGATGAAGTCAAACCTATGACCGTCGCATCAGAAATTGATGATCTATCTCCGCTATATCTGCTTTAGTCTGTAAACAGACCTAAGCTACCTGTCCACCAATGCTTCCGTTGCTCCCACTGACTACGACAACCCTCTGGCAGAGTCATATACACGTACACTTCTAAAGCTAGTTTAGAACGACGCTATACTCATCCTCCTGTCGGGTCTCGCAGCCTGGAACAACAGCAATTGCAAGTCTGGGTAAACAAGAACTTCCCTGTCACCGTCCTTAAGGCTACCGGAGTACCTCTCGGGTGCCTGAAGTTACCCACCTTATCTGCGGAGTGGCCAATGGAATGTCAAACCAGATTGAATCTTTAGGTTCCTATCAAATCTTCAGTAATCGTTTGTGGTTCTGGAATCACTTCCAGTTCTACCATACTCCCACTACTGTTTTCTGAAAAAATCCATTTTTATTGAAACTGTGGCGAGTCTAGAACAATATCACTATTGATCTTCTAGATGGTAGAAAGTCAACCCTCATCATAGCCTGGGTCAACCCACAAACAGCCATTACAGAAACGTGCCTTGAGTTGTCCAGTGTCTGGTTTTAATCATAAGCCGGACAACTCCCCGTACCTTAACATCTTTAAGATATGAACTGTTCTATATCCAATATAGAACCAGAGGCACTGATTTAATTGAACCAGATTCAAATCATGCAGCTGTCTCCAGTGCATGTCAACTAAATGGAAAGAGGCCGATCAGCGTTACTCAACTTAGGAATGCTTCCAATTATGAGTAACCTGAAAGAGAAGCAAGTTCCCTTAATCACTATTATCAACTGAATACCATATACAAGTATCTACATCTTCGATCACTTTGAAGAATCCCGATACTTGCAATATTTGGTTCTCTACTTTATTCAAATACCTATAACTTCTCAAAATTCGAACTCTGTGTTTCCACGAAACACCTGTCTAAGAACTAGAGAAGTCATAAATAAACCGAATATAGTACGAGGACCATCCCCTCTGTCCTGATAGACCCTGGACAACATACAATACTCTGTATAAGTCCCTTGAGTCTAATAACTCATTTCCTGTGTGTCGTAGGTTGAAAACTGTACTTATGGTTAAGAAGAATTACACCGCTGTTTAATACTCCTTACCTAACCATCCACTGATATAGGTAAATTTTGTAGACATAATTTCAAAAAGGTATATCTCATTCTATGAAAATAGACGTACATATATATCGATTTGAAATTGGTGCATAACAGCGGATATTCAAAACCAAATATTTGCCGACCGGCAAACAGCCCAGGTGATTTCCTCAAATATCACCGATTACAACGAATCCCGATATAATGAGGATGATCACCCAATTCCCAATAACTTACTCCCACTCATCATCTGTAAAACCATACAGATGTGAGAATCATAACTGGTAAATACATACCCTGGAGCAAGTGTCTAATTGGGAAATCAGTTTTCATTTAGCAGTACACAGCGAAACTGAAACATTGAAATGTTTCGATGGGGTATCCCGGTATTCCTAGTAATGCCTCTTCCATTATCCAGATTCACAACTGTAACCGTATAATTCTTTGCCATCTTTCCAAATCCATTTCTATGTCTTTAGTCATTACCTTCTGTACACCCCTTTAGGCCAAATGGTTTTCTTCCTTCCCTACCGTTCGGCACCAGCCTATGGTTTGGAAGAAGACTATCCAATAAGCATAATGGGTGTACTGTCCTAATCCTAGGAACACACGCAATGTGAGAGAAGGTGAAGATAAAAGACAACCGAATAAACATTATTCTTATTTCTCCAGAACCAGAATCCATCCCCGAACTGGAACAAGTTCCTTTCGAGTTCGTATATAACCATACGATGGAGTATCCAATGAACTGTAGATCTTCGTAGTGATACGGAGTGTCCTGGAGAAATACAAAGGTGATTTAGGATTGGCGAAGAAATACTTTGTTTGGTCATGAATAGCAGTCGCAATTTACTTTGCTCCCTTACTAATCCCTTGTTATGTCTTTACTTAATGCCTTCTGTACACCATCGTTATGCTAATTGGTTTTCTTCATTCCCCACCGGTCGGCACCAGCCTAAGGTTTGGAAGAAGACTATCCAATTAGCGTAATAGGTGTACTATCTCCTAAACTAAGGAGTACTCGCAACCTGAGAGAAGGTAAAAGGAAAAGACAACTGAATAGTCCTATTCGTTTTCTCCAGAACCGGAAACCATCCTCGAATAAATTCCTTTGAGTTCGTATATAACCATACGATGGTTTTGTCCAATGGAAGTGGACGTTCGTAGTAATACGGGGTGTCCTGGAGAAAAGGGTAAAAGTAGGAGTGGCAATGAGGTTTGCAACTCTGACAATCCAAAAGCCAGTATTTAGAAGGTTCGGTCAACTTGGTCACTGAGTCATAGTCTTAGGGTCGGGTCAATGGTCGCTGCCAAGAGAGAGAGAAAAGAAACACTCAGCGTGCACTCTAACCTAGATCAGAATGGTTACCAATTTATCTAATCTGGAAACCTCCCACTGTACCGTCAAATTCTCCTCCAAACCTGAAAGAAGAATTAGTCGGGATCACCCGAGGAGTAAACCAACTCATCAGTGGAAATCGGGATCCAACTATTTTCGCATGATAACGTGACGGAATCCGCTCACGTCATCACACTCCAGAAGGTATGCGCATATCTGGCAAGTTTCAGTTTCTTTAGAAACTCCCGATATGGATTTTTATCCCATGCTCTTATGACCTTGACGAAGGTCAACAAATCATAAGTCACATGTCAAGTTCTACCCGTCATTGTCCAGGTTAATTTGAACCCACCCGTACAAGCCCTTGACGAAGGTCAACAAGGCTATATGACTGTCCCAAACCAACGCATCTATCTATGCAGCAGAAAGGTAACAAGCAGCTACCATTCACTATGCCTTGACGAAGGTCAACAAACATAGCATGAATACTACGTGCTACCCGTATGAAACGACGGAGGGCTACGAATGGTTTCTGGCGAAAACCTTTAACGTAATGAACTTTATATCGTTGAAGGAACTGGATAGCTTTTTGAAAATATAGTGACGAAAACCATTGCTAAAGAGGTCACTTCCGGTGAAGGGATCTTGGCTCTTTCCCCGTAGAATGAGGTGCAGGATATTCCAACTGAATACCATGATGCAAAGCAAAAAGTAATCGGCTATAGTGAAGTTATTGCCCTGATGCAAACTTCTGTCCAAGGGGTCACTCCCGGTGAAGGGATCTCGGCCCTTTCCTCGTCGACTGAGGAGCAGGATATTCCAACTGAATACCACGATGCAAAACAAAAGAGAACGTCCTTGCAATAACAGCTTTTTGAAAAGTATTCCAACAACATCAGATTAGGTTTGTTTTTAACTTGCATTGATCCGAATCAACGCAGTCCCATCAATTGATCACACCACAAAGAACGAAAATAATATGACGTACGTATATGCCATCCGCATTCGCCACTGGGTCCCGTCATTGCCCGTTAGGTTAGCTAACTAACGACAGAGCGGGGACTGGACTAGCGTGGATGCAAAACATATACAACATCTACTAATATATATACCAATATATTATATTTCGCTCAAGGCGTGAAAAAAATGCAACATCACAGAAATGTACAGCATCACAGAACAATACAGATATCTGGGATCCCCGGGTTTCACAGAGCCACTACTGAAACCCGACGTTCCCCTGGTCGTGTGGATAGCCTGTGCAATGAAATCCTAGACCCCTACGGGCGCGGCAAGTTACCCGCCAAAACCTGAAGCGAGGCAGCCCCCTTCAGCACCGTGAATGGACCACCCGGCACATCACGGAATCCGGTAACTTGGGCACCCCTCTTGGGTCAACCTGTACCCCCTACGAGTGCGGCGAATAGCCCGGAAATTCTAGAGTGAAGCCCCCTCCGTCTCAATGCCATGAGATGCGGGCTTGTTGCCCTCTAGAACCTGGCTATCCGTGCACCCCTCCATAGGGTAATCCTAGTACAGAAAGTAAAATATACATACAACGGGTACATCGACCGCAACCTGGTCGTGCCCCAAAATAATAATACAATCAGGCAGTGACGGCAGTCCACATGTCGGACGCTCGCCCCGCAATATCAAATGTACATAATACAACAAAATCTGTACTAGCATTGCTTCCAGGCTATCCCCACCGACCAATCCGCAACGTCACAGCATAACACAGAACATCAACATGAAAGTCACGTTCGCAAATCCGTCTAACCGGGCTATAGCAGTTAGACAGGATTTACCGATCAAGTGACATTCACGGTCGCAGATATAATGTAAATACCGTGAACTAATGTGTTTAAAATATCCGATCGATCAAATTTTCCTAAGTGGGCCCCCAAGCATTACTGTAGCACTTAAAGAAATTCTGGGCCCAAAAATAATGTTCCAAAAACCCTATTTTCAAGTCAGGAGCTTTCTGCAAAATTTTGGTACACTGAACAGTGTAGGTCGCGGCGGAACCGCGGCCCAAGCATGGGTTTGGCCGCGGTTCCGCGGTGGTTTGGACTTTTCACGAGACCAAATTTTCCCATAACTGTTAAAATTCCCTGCACATCATTCTGCAACATACTGAAAAAATTTTGGAGCCAAAAAAATTTCGACAGAAAACTGATGTGTATAAAAACGCGGTTTTGGAATTTTTTTGTTCGATCGGAAATGTAAAACACATTAGACAAAGCTAGACTATGTTAATGGCGAGTCTCTGATACCACTGTAAGTGCACGGCGGCGCCCCAGCCGTCAATCCGACGCCGGAATGCGGAAGCGGTGATTTACTTTAACTTTTCAAACCTGCACCACCGCGCACTATAAAACCAGATCGTGCCATTAATCTAGTCCTAGCTATCTAGAGAGGGGGAAGAGAGATATACCGAGCGATCCGTGTCCTCCGGTCTTCTCGTCGTCGTCCCGATCTCCCGCGGAGTGTCCGGTCTCCACCTCCTCGCCGGAAGGGCACCACGTCGCCGGCTTCTTTTACGGGCTCCCACCTCTAAACCGAGGCAACTCGGGAACGAAGTTGGCGAGCCGACGTACCCAAGGTTTGCTGTAGAATGTGTAGTACTTATGTCTCATTTTGGGGTTCATGGAGGTTGCCTTTGTGGTGGAGGAAAATGAACTTGGAGAGAGGTGAGAAAAATGTAGCATGCAAAGAATGAGATTAACATTTTTCTCACAACCAAAAGAAAAAGTCCCCTCTCCTCACTAGTGGCCGGCCCATGCATGAATGGAGAGAGAGGGTGAATGAGGGAGTGTATGGATCAATAATGCAAGAAGAGAATCAAAAGATATCATGAAGGGAAATGATCACAAACACAAAACCACACTCCACCAACCTCATCATCACATCATAAAGTCAAGCCATCATGAAAGAAGAAGTCAAATGGTCAAGGGATGGTTCACTATCATGATACGATAATATGCAATCACCACCCTCCACAAATGCTTATTTGCACAATTGCAAATAAGCCATCCTCCACCAAACTTCGGCCAATGGAAGATACAAAGAAATATGGCCGAAACGGAAAGCAAACTGGAAACTCCAGAAAACTGGTCCCGTAATAAATAACAGGAAAACCCCGATACTGTGTATACACACACGCATCTATATTCCGACCGAATACAAATGCAATGAGACAAGATCTACACTGTACTATACTAGGATCCGGCTTAAACCAAAGATGGCTAGTATCATCCGTCCGATCCTGATCCGTGCAATACCGCACGTATCTGATCGAATCCTGCCATATATCCATACGGCCTCTAGTACTAATCGTCCGATCCTGATCCGTGCAATACCGCACGTATCTGATCGAACGCTGCCATATCTCCATACGGCCTCTACAGCGTTTCGCCCGAAACTTGAGTAACTGTGTGTGTGGTGGACTCTAAAGACTCGTCAATACTACGGCTGTGGATTTAACCACTAGCACGTCAGAGGTATTAGCCATACGTGATGGGCCACCGGCTATTGACAAAAAGGGACGTCGATGAGCGAACTCATCCTGCCACCCTCCTGAGCCTTTCAGTGACAATATCCGTACGGTCCGGTCCGTTCGTCTATGAGCATCGCATGGCGGGCCTAGGGGGTTGGTAAAAGTCAGACCCCCAAAAGCGGTACAAGTCGTGTCGGTGTGTAGCCCAGAACACCCTGAGATACTACTGGAATACCTACCAGTAAATCTCCTGCCTCGGCCGAGGGCTTCGTGTAATGGCTCTCCTAGACACAGCGCGACCTCACCCCCAATACGGGGAGAGTCGAACCCCTGAAGATCCGCTCACTGCCTCCATGTGGCTCGGGACTGTATCCAACTAAAACCTGTTTGCACGTCTTCTTTGAGCGTGGTAGGGTAGTAATCAAAGTACAGTGGGAACTCATACGAGACAAATGACGATCCCCAGGTCGATGAACTAACCTGTACACATGTCACCAGGGAACTGCTATCTGACGTCATGTATAAGACCAACTAGCATGTTCCCGGCGAGTCCTCTCCGGTGTACTCATAACCCAATGAGCATCTGTATACATCTTAGGTGAACCAACTGACACCAGTGGCTTGTGAGACCCGCCACCGCCCCTCGTCGGGGTCTCGACTGTATACACTAGTCTACTCTGGAGTATCGATGCCCTGTCTCGAAACTCCCATGACTCGGGACCTTTTAAGGATGTGCTTATAGACTGCCAGCTCTCACGTATATGATCGCCATCATAATGCTGGCAGTCAAGCAAGAATCCTAGGGGCTCTATCAACGTGCAATAGTGACCTGTCAGGTCACCTAAAGCAGTACACGATGATAAAGATAAACCAGATAGCATACTATCATCTTGAGTAAGACTGTCCTCCTGGGATAGGTCCTCCCTCAATCATTGCAATCACGTACCTGTGATCCAATAATTGACTCTGAGGGCACTATCTCCAACAGGAATAGCTTGAGTTAGTGTCTCCCCGACGTAGATCATCTTCGGCCTCGATGTCATCGTAGCAAGCACGTTCGTTCTTCTCATGGGGCTTCTCTAGAGTACGGAGTTCACGATCGCAGCGATGGGGACATCTACACGGAGCTAATGAAGTGAAGGACCGGATCTACAAAGGTTGTAATCCCTTTCACTTAGTAGAAAAGTAGTTTGCTTGCTTGAAGTTTCGCCTTACCTCTAGTAAACGATCTTGCATAGAGTTGTTAGGCATATAAAAATTTGATTTTTGGCATGGTTGATGCCTTGTATCAGAGCCTAGCTAGAGCTTTAGGCGAAGTGTAGACGATGTTAGAAATCCGATCGAACCCCGAAACCCTAATTCAAACCCTTCTCTGGACATTTTCTGAAAATGTGGATTTTTCCAAATTAAAAATACTCAAAAAATTCAGCAGGGTTTTCTAGGAAATACTGTGAAGCACGTGCCCCTGATTCCCTCACTGCGCCGCGGAACCGTAGCCGTACCCTAGGTTGGGCGGCGGTTCCGCGGCAATAAAGTCCCTCTTGCTCCTCTGTTTGCAAAGTAATCTCCATATGTAAGTTCTGTGTTTTCTGGGTAATTTTAATTTATACTCAAGTGTTGAGTTTTTTGGGTTGTATTGGGAGTTCGTTGATTCGATCGGAAAGTTTAACTTCGTCTGTGTGAATTTCCTGGTAATTTTAGAAAGTGTTAAAAACTTCGACCGGATATCGATAACTCACTTTTTCCCGACTCGGAAAATTTCCAAGTGTTGGATTTTTCCGTTGTTTAAGAACGTTCTAAGTCATGCAAGTAACACGATGGACCCTCTACAAGACAACAAACCTTAACTCGATTATGTGACCGTCTTGAAATGCCTTTTGAACCTTAGGCTCTGGGGCAGTACGGCGTGCCACATGTGAGGCGTTGGCTTGACCCTTCTACGGCTGGACCATCGGTACTGAGGCATGTGATGGATATTTTTGAACTCCGCTCAAGTGTTGAGCTATTGGGAAAACTTGGGTGTATGATTATTAGATCGGAAAGTTTAACATTGTCTATTTATCTGGAATGTGATACAATATTTGGAATCCACAAGTAGTTATGAGATAATTAATTTGAATGTTATAAACATAGCAGTTTAGTCTCAGATGATCGGTTGCCACGGAATTTTGATGCGATCAAAAGTCCGTCGCAATCACGCAGCGTACGCGGATACTCCCCGGGTAAACTTAATAGACAACCACGCCCCATAGCCCCGACCAAGTGACTGTAGGAGAACCCCGTCGCCGAAAGCATCCGTTCGGGTGCTCGCGGCAGCGGTGTTCCGTCTTAGTGCACTTCGTCGACGGCATCCGTGGGTGCGGCCATCTGCTAAAGTTTGCGACGAGCATTCGATCAGGATGTCGGGAATCTTGTTGAATTGCCCGACTTGATATTGAAAAGTGTTTTCGATAAGGAGACTAAAATGCGGGGTTTATAATTGTTAGGCATGCGATGTCTAAGTAGATTGCGGATTCCAACTGTTGTAGTTTTACACATTCTTTTGTAGGGTTACTAGGCACAGTAGCAAGGCTCTTCAAGGCATCGACCATGCCAAAATTAAAATTTTATGTGCCGCGCAACCCTAAGCAAGATCGTTAACTAGAGTTTAGGAGAAACTAATGGCATGTAAACAACTTTACACTAAAGGGAACACGATATAAAACCTTTGTAGATCGGTCCTCTACTTCATTTGCTCCTTGTTGAAGTCCCTTCGCTGCGATCAATGTTCTCCCGGGCTCTTGCATGGGTTCACGACGCGAAGGATGCGACCTTGCTTGAAGTCTCCGAGGCCGAAGATGATCTACGTCGAGGGAATTCCGACTCAAGCTCCTACTTCACTAACTAGAGAATTAGTGAAGTAAACACCCTAAACTAAAGTGCTAGTCTAGTAGAGGATGGAGAAATATGAAGTGGGTTCTCTTTAGAATTTTGTTTCTCATAAGGATTCTCACTTTGGATCAAACCCTAGCTTGCTTTTCTCTTGCTCAATGAAGAAAAAGATGATGAACAAAAGAAAAGAAAATGAGGATAATGATTAAGTGAGAAGGCTAACTATGGTGAGTGAGTATCATATACTAACTCATGGTGAGACATAACCATGGCTAAGTGTAAATGGTTAGGTCAATAAAAATCTAAAGTAAAACAAAACTTGTGGACTTTTTCAAAGCATCCACAAGCTTCTACAAGCTTTATGCTTATGAAAAAATTCCACTAATTTGTAATTACTTTAGATAAATATAAACCACCATTTAAAAATAGAATGGTGTAAGTCTTACGCATCCATGTCTAGTGTATCCACAACCATGATATAAATATATAACATGTTTTAATATATATATCATATATATATAGTAAAGATGTGTGAAAGAGAGAAAAACCCTAAAGTGAACAAGTGTTAGTAAATGTAAATTAGTATATCTAATATACAATTATACACTTAATTATTAAATCAACACTTGACTTAATAATCCGGTCATATCTCATATAACCGGCTAACAATCATTGTATCGACTTATCGAATCAACACTTGATTCGATAACCCGGCTATATCATATACAACCGACCGATAGAAAAAAGTCGCGAGAATATAATACGGTATCACATACACACATTTATTCTCGGTCTCGCACATATCACAAACGTGCTCCATATTTCGTTTTGCCTGAGCCAGTAAAAGCTCTGTGTAGGACTCTAAAGACTCGTCAATACGCCGGCAGTAGGTGATGATCACATCACGCACCCACAAGCCGTCAGCGGTACTAGCTGGACATAACGGCTACCCGGGTATTGAGCGATCAGAAGATCAGCAAGCAAGCCCGCTCCAACTCCTGTGAAAGCCTGCCGGCAACACTTCCCGTACAGTCCGGTCTCCTCGTCTCATATGTCGCATATCAAGTCTAGGGGTGGTAAACGTCAGACCCCAATAACCGATAAGTCGTGCCGATGTGAGGCTCATAACGGGTTGAGAAACTACTGGTAACACTTACCAGTAAATCTCTAATCAGCCCTGGCCAGGGACTTCCCTGTTACGGCCAATCGAGCACAGCACAACATCAACCCCCAATACCGGGAGAGACGAAACCCCTCCTATCGCTCATTGCCTCCATGCGACTTGGGATTGTACCCAAAATCACCATTTTGCACGCCCTCATGGACGTGGTAAAGTGGAAATCAAAGCACAGTGGGAATCACACAAGACTCTATGACGATCTCGGGTCTACAGACTAACCTGCACAAGTGTCACCAGAGAACTGCCATCTAACGTTAGGTATAATACCATCTGGAAGTTCTCGGCGAGTCCTTCCAGTGTACCCAGTCTCCACTGAGCACCCGTATACCATCTCTGATGTCAAACACCAATGGATATGGGATCATCCATCGCCCATCTTATGGGTCGAGATGCGTATATGCTAGTCTACTCTGGTGTATCGATGCCCCGTATCGATACACCCACGACTAGGGACCTTGAAGGATGTACTTATGGACTACCATGTCCCCACTAGTATGATCTGCATCATAGTCCAGGTAGTCAAGTACACATCCTAAGGGCTTTACCAACAAGTAATAATAAGACAGTATAAAGAGACAAGTATACATGTTAAAGTAAAGGGCAACCAGATTGCATACTATCATATCGAGCAAGAAAGTCCTCTCTATATATGTCCAAGAATCCAATATAATATACATCATCTGTACAATACGGGCCTCTAGGGCATACATACAACTAACATCTTTTCTGCGACCGTAAGTGTAATATGTGATATCGCCGGTTTCGTTGCTATATGTCAACGACAATTGGGATGCACATATTTACTTACGTTGATGACATGTGATGTTATGTGTTGCTGGATATGTTATATTCGATCGTCGCGTTTTGAATAGCCGGGGGTTTTATGTGAGATGAGAGTTTTTTTATTTTTCATTCATGTAAAATTCATTTGTATGTAATATTCTTTTATTGGGGCACTTCCGGGATGAGGTTGATGTCACCACTTGTATATTATTTACTTTTCCGCATTAGGTAGACCGAAGGCGGGGAGCACAAGTAACCGGGTTATAGGGTCCAGTTGGAGACCATCTCAAGGAGTCGAGACCGGGTCTCCTAACCCTAGAATTGGCAGTATTACTTGCCGCTCTCGTAGAGTTCTAGGGATGTGGGTTTGGCTATTCATCGCGACCGTGGAATCCGTGTTTTATACTGGCTCGTATTGAAAACACGGACGTCCTAGTATATCCAATATTTCATATATGTTTCTTCTGCTGCGATATCTGTGATGTGATCATTTGATATGTTATGATAGATACTGTATATAGTATATACGATATATTATATAGACGTTACTTATGTTTTACACCCGCGCTAGCCCTGCCCCGCTCTGCTGCTAGTTACCTAACCTAACGGTGCACGAGGGGACATCGAGGCGAATGCGGATGACATAAGTGTACGTCGTATTTATCTGTGATGTTTAGGTGACTTAAATGATGGGACTTCATTAATATGATTAATGAAAGAAAAGAAACCTAAAAGATGTTGTGGAATCTAATTTTCAAAAACAGGTAGCTACGGTTCTTGCTTTGGATCGCGGTGTTCCTTGTAGAACATCCCGCACCTTATTCGATAAGGAAAGGGCCGAGATCCCTTCACCGGGAGTGACCCTTTTAGCAATGACTGGCAGATGCTACACCCCTCGGTTTGTCTTTTGATTGCTTTTGGAGTTTTTGCTTTGCATAGTGATATATATGATATTTCCTGCACCTTATTCGATGAGGAAAGGGCCGACGATCCCTTCACCGGGAGTGACCCCTTTAGCAAAACTAGAAAAGCCTCAAAAACACTCCATTTTAAAATCTTTTGATTCTACAACGATATCAAGTTCATTACGCAATAGGTTTTCAGAAAACCTGTCGTAGCCCTCCGTCATTTCAGATAAGTCCTACTTAGTATTCGTGCTACCTTTGTTGACCTCCGTCAAGGCGTAGTGTGCGGCAGCTAACTAGTATTTATCTGCTTATGCATATGATGAAGATTGGATTAGGGTAGTCGTACGACCTTGTTGACCTCCGTCAAGGGTCGTGCGGGTGGGTTTGATTCAATCAAGAAATGACGGGTTGAACATGACTAGTAGCCTATGGTTTGTTGACCTCCGTCAAGGTCATAGGGTGCTTGGGGAAAAATTATCGGGAATTTCAAGTGTTGAAATTTGCAATGAGATTGCATACCTTCTATGAGATAGTTGGATCCCGATACCCGCTGCGAGTAAGAGTTACTCCTGGGAGAGTTTTACACATTACAATTAGCCGATCAAGTAGGTGTCTAGAAAGGTGTTAACGGGGTTACGCCTCTGGGAAAATGAGGTTTACTTTAATTAGGTCCGTGCGAAAGCACGGGGAACCTCCCTCAAAGTACCGACACTGGCCTGGCTGAAAGATTGGCAAAGTTGTAGGGTGTAATTAATCCCGGCTAGTCTTTCCTTTTAGGGTTTGAAGGATGATTTGATAAAAACAGTGGGAGACATCCTGATTAGATATATAAAATAACCAATCTAATCTTGCAAGAGCATACGCTGAGTGTTTTCTTCTCTCTCTCTCCAGGTAGCGACCGTATCACTCCTTAATCAAGATAATAAAACGGATATTTTGACCGAACCCGCTTATTTTACTGAGCAGGGGAACTTTGGTCCCGCTCCAACTTATAATTGTTATAAGACAGAGCAGGAAATTAGGGAATACCAGATTTCCCGTGCCGCCCAAACGAAGAAAGTGCATGCTGATGCATCTTCTTCGGGTGTGTTCATTACAGAGAACCGTTTCTCGGTATCCTTTACGTCCTGGGTATGTGATACCGGATCAGGATCCCGCATATGTAATCTGTTAAATGGGCTACAGATAGGTAGATAACTGAGAACGGGTGATAAGTTTCATGAGATAGAAAACGGTGCAACTGTTGCAGCCAAGTCTGTTGGTCACTATCGCCCTGTATTACAAGAATACATTGATTCTGAACGAATGTTATTAGATACCGAACCTGATATACAACATCATATCAGTCTCTTTATTAGTAAAGAAAGGATATAATTTTGTATTGTTGGATAATGTTTTGAACATTTCCTATATCAAGAGTTGATCGGTTCAGGCATGTTATCTAAAAGCATTGACGTTCTAAATCAAACTACAGTTCTTAGTATACAGAACACACACGAGAGGAAGAGTTCAGAAATGAACGAATTCTTCTTAAGGCATTGTAGACTAGGTCATATCAATGCGACCCGACTAGCTAAGTTACATTTAGATGCATATTTAAATCAGTTTAAATTTACATCTTATGAAACTTGCCAATCATGTCACAAAGATAAGATGAACACAGCTCCGTTTATTGGAAACAGAGAAAGAGTTAGTAAACTCTTGGTATTGATACATGCTGATGTATGAAAGTCTCCTATCTACACATGCCAAGACCGGTTCTTTATACTTCATTACCTTCTCTGATGATCTCTCAAAATTCAGACATATGTTCCTGTTGAAACACAAGTCCAAACCTTTTGAGATATTCACAGAATGTAAGTTAGAAGTAGAGAACCAAAATACGGGTATATGTGTTATGTCCTTTGATGAGATCAGGGAGGAGAATACTTGAGCACGGAATTCCTGGATTATTCTAAAGGAGAATGGGATTCTCTCTCGGCATTACTCCTCCGTATACACCACAGCACGTCGGTGTATAGGGGCGGAGCAAGAAACACCCTATGTGATATGGTGTGCTCTATGATGAGTACTACTGAGTTGCCTATTTCCTTTTGGGAGTTATGCACTTGAGAAGCTGCATACCTATTGAATAGGGTTCAAATCAAATCGGTTGCCTACCACTTCATATGTGATATGAAAAGGGAAGAACCCATATCTTAAGTTTGTTAAGATTTGGGGTTGTCCGGCCTATGTCTAAAAGCAAAATCCGGACAAGCTCGAGACAAGGTCTGTTATGTAGAACTCGAAAGAGTTCCAGCTATACAAACGGCAGCTGATGATTTGGTAGAACCAAAGGATTCAATAGTTTCCGACGAACCTCAGCCTCTCCACAGATCTAGTAGGGTTCCTCACCCACCTGAGAGATACTTCGGTTTCTCTATGACAGTGGGAGCGAGGATTGCATCATGAGATGATGACCCAACTAGTTTCGAGCTGGCTATCAGGAGTGGGACTCTGTAAGAATGGCTGGATGCTTATCGATCTGAGATGGAATCCTTATACACCAACAAAGTATGGACTTTGGTTGCTTTATCTTAAGGGTTAAATCCCCATCAGGAGCAAGTATATCTTGAGAAGATTACTTGGTGTACATGGAAAAGTTGAGACTTTCAAAGCTATTCTTAAGTCCATCCAGATCCTACTTGCCATGGCTACATACCATGACTACGATATCTGGAGGTTGGGTGTCATGACTGCTTTTCTAAATGATGTTTTAGAAAAGAGCGTCTATAAGTACACACCCAGAGGGCTTCGTAGACAGTGGGAGCAGCGGAAACGTGTGCAAGATGCTTTATAGGATAAAGCAGGCATCGCGGAGTTGGAACATCTGTTTTGATGTGGTAGTCAAAGAGTTTGACTTCATCAAAATGGTATATGAACCTTGTATATACAAAAAGGTAGTAGAGAGTATGGTGGTGATCCTCGTAGAGTACGTGAATGACATACTCTTGATAGGGAAGGAGTTTCCTATGCTACGCTCGGTCAATCTCCGCTTATCACAAGGATTCTCCGTATATGATCAAAGTGATACCTCCTAAATCCTGGGATTTGGATCTATGAGATAGATCTAATTGGATGTTAGGATTCTCACTAGTTGTAGTGAGATCGTATCAAGCGATCCTGGGGAGAATCACTGGAAAGGTTCCAGGGTGATAAGGACGACTGAATGTTAGTCGCAGGCATTGTCTTTACCCTCAGTGAAGGGACGGTATGTTGGAAGAGTTCTAAGCTAGATACCGTGACATACTAGACGATTAAAGGCAAGATACATCGTTACCAAAGATGCTACCAAAGAGGCAGTCTGGATATATATAAGTTCATGAGATGAACTTCGTTCCTACCATTGTGTGACAATGGAGTTGTGGCTTTAGCCAAGGAACTACCGTTCCATCAGAAATCCAGATATAATTCTTAGGCAGTATCACCTGATCATGGAGATGGTTGATCTCTAGGGAGATCGATGTTAGGAGAGTAGACACAGAGGACAACAACGCGGATCCACTCACAAAGGCCTTTTCCCCAGTAG
The DNA here is from genome assembly GCA_030015575.1 of Agapanthus africanus. Taxonomy (NCBI): domain Eukaryota; kingdom Viridiplantae; phylum Streptophyta; class Magnoliopsida; order Asparagales; family Amaryllidaceae; genus Agapanthus; species Agapanthus africanus. The sequence goes on along the minus strand of JASDDO010000012.1, from coordinate 288,306,158 downwards.
AGACTTTTATGGGATGGTTGAGTATGAGATACTTCAGCCACATCTGATTGTTGGATATGTGATACCACAACAGATGGCCCTAGTGCAGGTGGGAGATTGTTAGTTATATGCATGCCCTAGAGGCCATTACTATACATGTGATGTATATTGTAGTGGATGCTTGGACATATATAGGGAGGACTTTCTTGCTCAACATGATAGTGTACCGTGTTGAAAATCGTTTTGGTGAAATTTCGGAAAATCGGTAAAATAAGGTGGTTTTCTGCAAAAGTCAAAATACAAATATTTTTATTTTAAAATTAAATATAAATGTTCTAGCTATGAAATTTCTAGTATTTGGTGTTTATTGAGCCACTGGTGATATTTCAAAAATTTTGAATTTTTTTTCCGAAATTAATTATTTTAATATTATTTTAAGTCGTCACTAATACATTTAATTCGGGAAAATTACAAACTGGAATGAGTTGAAACAAATTTTGTGCATCATAACACATTAAATAAAATTTTAACATGTGGATTTTGAATTGATATGGGGTTGTTAACCGGTGTTAGAAAATATCGAAGAAAAAGTCTTTTTTTCGGTGAAATTAGTGCAAATGGAGTGGGGTACAACTTTTATCTTTTCCCAAACAAAACCCACACTCTCTTTACTCCCTCACACTATTTTTGTTCAGCCTTGGCAGCCCCTCTCTCTTGATGCTTCAAGTGGCTTCTAGAAATTTGGTTTTATGGAAAAATAAAAATAAAATGAATTAAACTTGAAAAGACATAAAGAAAGAAATAATGGTAGAACTTTCCACATCTCTCCACACCCTCACTCCCTCACTTTCCTCCCTCTATTCTGGCCGAAACCATTTCCTCCCCCATTCTACACAATTTCCACTTCAATTTTCTTTAAAAAAACCCTCCAAAATCCATCAAAAATCATCATATTTTAGCACAAATTCATCACTAAACCCTATCCCATTTCCTTTGCTCCTATTTAGCTTGGATTTTGAAGGAAAGAGATCCATCTTGGAGGTTATGAAGCATGTGTAATCTCAAATTTTAGTGGTATTATTCTAAGCTCATGTCTCTTTTGTTACTATTTTACTTCAACCTAATCAAATTAAAAGTTTAATTATGGTATTAATTCAAGATTTAAATTTCTAGAATATGGTTACTAAACTTTTATTAGGGTTTTGATTCTTAGGTTTTGATCTAAAATTTTAGTTTAACATACTAGGAAATGTTTAACCTAATTTTGTAGCAAAAATTAATAGTTGCATTTTAATTGTTTAATTAGGTTATTGTTTTGTAAACTAGATTTTTACAAAACATGTAAATAAGTTAGATAAAATTATAATTAGTGTTTTATTATTAGTTTGTGGAATTAGTGTGTGGATTAACATGTTAAATGAGAGTGAAATATAATCTAGTTGCAATTTATAGCTTCCACCTTAAAAAAATTTGTCACAATATTGCTATGTTATTAAACTAGGTTTTGATAATTCATTTAAAATGTGGGATTAAAAATAAAGTTAAGGTTTTAGAACATCCTTATGGTTTCAAGGAGTGGTTTAACGATTTAAGTTATGCAAAATCAAGTTTGGAATGTGATATTGTGAAGTTTTGCTTAAAAATACCGAAATCGGGCAAGGTTGCAAACTAGAAATTCCAAATTAATACAATTGGGGCGTTAAAAATATAGTAATGGGTTGTATAATCTAGTTATGCTATTTAATGAGTTTTAAGACCATTAGTTTGATTTTAATGTCAAGTTTTGAAGTAAAACGGTAAATTGGCGTTTTCGGGTTTTTCGAAATCGGACGATTGATTGATTTTTAGGGTTTTGATGGATTAAATCATGTTTTCTATTATAAGTAACGAGTTTTTTAAACTACAAGTTGTTTGTTGATATTTATCTCGATCAATCGGCGTGTGAACGCCGATATCGAGCGATATTTGGTCCTTTTGCATGAGCGGGACATAGGTTTTAACCTATGCGCGTTTCGTGCGTCGTTTTGATTTTTGTCCGTGATTCAGTTTACGATATTATACATGTTTGCGTATGGGTACCCCTCACGTGGACTTCGGACGAGGAAGAAGAGGAAGGCGACATCGTCTTCGACAGACAACGACCAGGTGAGTACATGTATATCTACGGGGGGATGTCGGGTGGATGGCGTTTAGCACCCCCGCAAACGTAGAATAGGAATAAGTACTTATTGTCATTAGGGAGCCAGGCGTGACCTTAGAATATCGGTGAGTAGGACCCTAGTAGTGACCTTAGGATAGACTAGATTGATTTAGAAAGACCTTACCCAAGGATGAATATCTTGGAGGAGATTCGTAGGTTTTAGGAAGATACACACACACGCACACACTGGGACTCGACGTGGTGTATACGTGTATGTGTATATATATATATATGACTAGGTGTAGGTATATATATATATACACAATACGTATATGTGATTCAAGGATGTGATATGATACACGGGGATGAAACAATATAACTGGGCTGATGCCGTGATTCTTGGCTATACAGTCGTGTTATGATGTTAGCGGATCATTAGAAAATGAGATAATGGATTTGTATACATGAACAATAATAACCAGTGGTGATGATATTAAAGTACATGGGAATCTAAAATAGAACCCGGACCGTAACCTGTGCCTGAAATTCTGATATGATATATGTGTGACCTGATTACGACATCATATAGGTGTGACTTGATTTTGATATGATATACATGTGTAACTTGATTACGATATCATATAGTTGTGACAAGATTACGATATGATTTAAGTGTGACTTAATCACAATATGATGCATATACATGATATTTATGAGGATAAATTAACGATGTATATTTATGCTGGCAATGATATATGATTGATGTATGCGATTATAGTATAGCATCTTGATGTTGACATGTGTTGATGATGATATTATATGAATGATGATACACGTAGGTGATGCTTGACCCGTACCCCAATATTGGGATGTCGTACGATGGATTTTACCGTACGAGGCATAGATATGATGATTGATCCGCACGCTTGATTCGAGGAAGCCGTACTACGTACGTGACGCTATTGAGGCTGGATCGCCGACTATTAGAGATATGGATTCAGACCTTAGGGGGACTCTTATTTCTTATTGACTAGTTTCTTAGGTTTAGTTCCTTAGGAGGTTAGATGGACACTAGTTTAGGCTCGAGTCATATAGTTGTAGTTATACTTGTATATCACAGATGAGTGGTTATTACACATCCGTCTTCACATTCATACCGTAATCATAATAGTCCATGTTCATTCATATGTTTCTATAATCAGAATAAAATTTTGCCTGTTAGGACACCAGCACCATTACCGATGATGCGCATATTCCACGCACACTTATTTGCCGGCTCACACACATCATCATCGGTAATTGCTATGTCACGTACACTTTAGATCATATTATCTTTTATTGATACAATCAGCTAACAGCTAGATTGATATAATATTGTGATTACTCTCTGGTGTTAGTATAGGCATGGTATTTATTACTTAGACATTTCATGCATTCGCATTTTCATGTTATCATGCAGTATTATGGGGTATATGCCGACACTTATCATATACTTACTCATGATATTGGCATTTTGGATTTCTATGAGATTTCTGGATTTTTGGGGAAAACCGCAAGAATATATAAAAACATCTCTATCTCTCCTCCTCTCTTTTTAAAACATAAGATGCGGTTTTCTCGTGATGTATGTGTCGTCCGCCATGAGATTTCATGTTTTCTGTTGGATTTCGAGACCCGATTCGAGGAGTGGATGAACCGTCTCGGGTACATGGTGGGCCCGGTATGGTACCCCGGGGCAAGAAGATCGAGTTGTAGACGATGAGCCCGGCAGGGGAGGACTACCTACCGGTGATGTCTGGCGCGGCGGATATCCGGAGGATACCGACCGTTGTCGTGAGATTTGATGATATGGGCCGATCCGGACTGACGGAGCCCGAGATATTGAGATTATGAGGTATTGAGACTTGAGATTTACATGTTTTGTGTCGATTCTTGACACGGATTTCCATGGATTTCATCGTTGATATTTCAGATTTATATACACATTTTACCATGATAAAAGTTAAAGATTTCTTATACAGATATATCTCGATTTCAGGATTGGTTATTTCACATTCATGGTGCATGCATACTCATTCACATGACATAGTTCTATATATGGCACTGATACGAGCACGGAGCATTTGCACTTACACGTAGCTTTTTATCCCGTCTTTACTTGATGACTAGTAGTATATTAGTATATTATTATGACCTAGGACAGCGTCGTGCATTCGATTTCTTTTCGCAGATATCTTCTACTCACGAGTTGGCAACTCACCCCCGTTGTGCCAAATTTTATTACAGGTTCGATGTACAGGTTTTCCTGGCAGCTTGCTGGTACATCTTTTTACTCAGGGTGATTTGCACGGTAGGTTGGTTCACTTGTATCTGGACCGCCATTGTATTTTTATTATTTCATTTGTATCTAGAAAGCTCCATCAACCAAACTTTTATTACTTGATAGTTTACTGGATCAGTTGTTTATTTCGACCTTAGAGTCGCGCTTGTATTATTATGATATCTGGTGGTTTTGTCTTCTTTTGAGTTTTGAGCCTCGCCCTTTGGCGTTGTATACTATTGTTCATTGGTGTGGTTGTTTCCGCCTTTTGGCGTAGAGCTAGCTCCCGTTTGGGGATGCATTTTATTGTTTATATGTATTTATTCTTGTTTGTACCCGTTTGGGCCCAGTTTTTACAAAGGAGACTCTGCCGAAATTTTTGAGAAAATTTGATCTTGTTTTTAAACTTGTTTTTCTATATGTTTTCCTTTACTTCTTCTTTTCTTTATGGTTTAGATTTCTGGGCTTCGGCTTACTTAGGTTACGTTGCGCCTCTAGACGCTTCGTAATCTAAGTGCCGGTCACGTTCCATACTTTCGGGTCGTGACAAATTTGGTATCAGAGCGCTAAGTTTAACCTTTGTATATGTCTAGGGTGACCCTTGGTTGATGGAGTAGGCGACTCAGGTAGAGTGACGTACCGTGGGTATGATTCGCGGCATATTTACGATACGCTACTCTTATTAAGTAGCCTTAGGATGTACATTTGTTTGCACCGCATTTCATTCGTTCCTTTCATCTATCTTCGTCGATATCGGAGGGTGGTTTCTGCTACCACGAGCGTACGGGCAGAAGGAGCTGCGGCTCGAATGCGATAACCATTAGGGTATCGGTTATTCTTGAGGACTGAAGTATTGTTTAGCGTGCGGACGAAGGGTATTCACATGCCGTCCAGACGAAGATAAGGATTCGAACGATTGTCAGAAACCCATTTTCCCAAGTTTAAGGTATTCGGAAGAACATGCAGGAATTTCTATGGACCCTCTAGAAGAATGAAACCCTAACTCGACATAATGACCACGAGAATGCCCTTGAACCTTAGGGTTTACGGCAGTTCCGCGGTGCCATTAGTGAGGCTTGGGTTTGCCCTTCTACGGCTGGACCATCGATGCTGGGGTATGTACCGGATATTTTTAAACTGTATTTGAGTGTTGAGCTCTCGGGGAATTATGGGATTTTGATGGATCGATCGAAAAGTTTAATTTTGTCCGGATATCAGGTGAAGGGATCGACTACGTGGGAGACTCTAGATATGAGTATTGACGTTGGTAGCGCAGTCAGCACACCTATGAAGAGACAAGTTCGAAGCAGTCGACACCAGAGGAAAGGGGGAAAGAGGCGCACATTGACGATAGTGTCTACGATTGTGATTTGGTGATTTGGATTTCATATATTCGTTGATTGGATTTTGGTATTTTGAGGACTTTGTTCTACGATTGGTATTTCTTATGTGTACCTTCATTACATTCTATTTGTGTTTCATATATCAGTTGTATTGATGTTGTTTAGTACATACCCAGTGCACTTGATTTGGTTTTAATACATTTTGAGATTTTGATTTGATTTCGTGCATATGGTTACACATGATTTTGACATATGCTTCGACCTAGTTTTCATGCATTTTCGTACTGTGATTTCGATTTTGATATTCAATGTATGTTTTCATGCACCATGTGCACCTGATTGAGATTCTTGCGCACACTTGGAGCACTTGATGCGATTTTCTGCACACCAGATGCACTAAATCAGGGTTTTGTGCAGATTAGATGCACCTAATATTAGAGTCGTGCACGCCCGTTGCACTTGACATATATTTTTGGTGCACACCTGTTGCACTTAATTTTGTTTTGTGTGTATTTGTGGCATCTGTATTTGGATTCGATTTCAGTGCGCACCGGACGCACATGATATTTTTATGATGTGATTGGGATTGATTTCAGCTTGAACAGTATGTTTTTATAATCATTACTATTTGATTTAGTAACCAGACGGGACGTGTATGTTAAATAAAAGATATATATATATATATATATATATATATAGCTAAATTTTTTTAATAATAAACGTCCGCTACTTATGCCGTGACAGGCGTATCGCACGGCGATTTTAAAAAAAAGGGGGGGGGGGGGTTTTGCGTGTTTCTTTATTAAGATGTTTAGACGATTTTACTACGATGCGCACTATATATATATAAGTTATAGTTTTGATATATATTATGTTGGTTTTCGTATTGGGTTTTGATATTTTATCTTCACCATAACTCCGATGATTGCGTTATGCTTGACGGAGTTGATTTTAGTTATGTATTGATGATTTCGGAGCCCCGACGATTTGAGTGTTTTGCTAAATGTTTTAGTATTTGGAGGGGGGTTTAATTTAAATTCGGGGACCGAATTTTTTTAAGGGGGGAAGATTGTAGCATGTTGAAAATCATTTTGGTGAAATTTCGGAAAATCGGTAAAATAAGGGGGTTTTCTGCAAAAAGTCAAAATAGAAATATTTTTATTTTAAAATTAAATATAAATGTTCTAGCTATGAAATTGCTAGTATTTGGTGTTTATTGAGCCACTGGTGATATTTCAAAATTTTTTAAATTTTTTTCCGAAATTAATTATTTTAATATTATTTTAAGCCGTCACTAATACATTTAATTCGGGAAAATTACAAACTGGAATGAGTTGAAACAAATTTTGTGCATCATAACACATTAAATAAAATTTTAACATGTGGTTTTTGAATTGATATGGGGTTGTTAACCGGTGTTAGAAAATATCGAAGAAAAAGTCTTTTTTTCGGTGAAATTAGTGCAATTGGAGTGGGATACAACTTTTATCTTTTTCCAAACAAAACCCACACTCTCTTTACTCGCTCACACTATTTTTGTTCAGCCTTGGCAGCCCCTCTCTCTTGATGCTTCAAGTGGCTTCTAGAAATTTGGTTTTATGGAAAAATAAAAAGAAAATTGAAGTGGAAATTGTGTAGAATGGGGGAGGACCTGGTTTTGGCCAGAATAGAGGGAGGAAAGTGAGGGAGTGAGGGTGTGGAGAGATGTGGAAAGTTCTACCATTTTTTCTTATTGACTAGTTTCTTAGGTTTAGTTACTTAGAAGGTTAGATGGACACTAGTTTAGGCTCGAGTCATATAGTTGTAGTTATACTTGTATATCACAGATGAGTAGTTATTACACATCCGTCGTCACATTCATACCGTAATCATAATGGTTCATGTTCATTCATATGTTTCTATAATCAGAATAAAATTTTGCCTGTTAGGACACCATCACCATTACCGATGATGCGCATATTCCACGCACACTTATTTGCCGGCTCACACACATCATCATCGATAATTGCTATGTCACGTACACTTTAGATCATATTATCTTTTATTGATACAATCAGCTAACAGCTAGATTGATATAATATTGTGATTACTCTCTGGTGTTAGTATAGGCATGGTATTTATTACTTAGACATTTCATGCATTCGCATTTTCATGTTATCATGCAGTATTATGGGGCATATGCCGACACTTTTCTTATACTTACTCGTGATTTTGGGATATTGGATTTCTATGAGATTTCTGGATTTTTGGGGAAAACCGCAAGAATATATAAAAAATTCTCTCTCTCTCCTCCTCTCTTTTTAAAACCTAAGATGCGGTTTTCTCGTGATGTATGTGTCGTCCGCCATGAGATTTCATGTTTTCTGTTGGATTTCGAGACCCGATTCGAGGAGTGGATGAACCGTCTCGGGTACATGGTGGGCCCGGTATGGTACCCCAGGGCAAGAAGATCGAGTTGTAGACGATGAGCCTGGCAGTGGAGGACTACCTACCGGTGATGTCTGGCGCGGCGGATATCCGGAGGATACCGACCGTTGTCGTGAGATTTGATGATATGGGCCGATCCGGACTGACGGAGCCTGAGATATTGAGATTATGAGGTATTGAGACTTGAGATTTACATGTTTTGTGTCGATGCTTGACACGGATTTCCATGGATTTCATCGTTGATATTTCAGATTTCTATACACATTTTACCATGATAAAACTTAAAGATTTCTTATACAGATATATCTAGATTTCAGGATTAGTTATTTCATATTCATGGTGCATGCATACTCATTCACATGACATAGTTCTATATGAGGCACTGATACGAGCACGGAGCATTTGCACTTACACGTAGCTTTTTATCCCGTCTTTACTTGATGACTAGTAGTATATTAGTATATTATTATGACCTAGGCCAACATCGTGCATTCGATTTCTTTTCGCAGATATCTTCTACTCACGAGTTGGCAACTCACCCCCGTTGTGCCAAATTTTATTACAGGTTCGATGTACAGGTTTTCCTGGCAGCTTACTGGTACATCTTTTCACTCAGGGTGATTTGCACGGTAGGTAGGTTCACTTGTATCTGGACCGCCATTGTATTTTTATTATTTCATTTGTATCTAGAAAGCTCCATCAACCAAACTTGTATTACTTGATAGTTTACTGGATCAGTTGTTTATTTCGACCTTAGAGTCGCGCTTGTATTATTATGATATCTGGTGGTTTTGTCTTCTTTTGAGTTTTGAGCCTCGCCTTTTGGCGTTGTATACTATTGTGCATTGGTGTGGTTGTTTCCGCCTTTTGGCGTAGACCTAGCTCCCGTTTGGGGATGCTTTTTATTGTTTATATGAATTTATTCTTGTTTGTACCCGTTTGGGCCCAGTTTTTACAAAGGAGACTCTGCCGAAATTTTTGAGATAATTTGATCTTGTTTTTAAACTTGTTTTTCTATATGTTTTCCTTTACTTCTTCTTCTCTTTATGGTTTAGATTTCTGGGCTTCGGCTTACTTAGGTTACGTTGCGCCTCTAGACGCTTCATAATCTAAGTGTCGGTCACGTTCCATACTTTCGGGTCGTGACAGATAGTATGTTATCTGGTTACTCTTTACCTTAATGTGTACACTGATTGTCTCTCTGTTACATGTTGGTAAAGCCATTAGGATGTGTACTTGACTGCCTGGACTATGATGCAGATCATACTAGTGGGGACATGGTAGTCCATAAGTACATCCTTCAAGGTCCCTAGTCGTGGGTGTATCGAGACAGGGCATCGATGCACCAGAGTAGACTAGCGTATACGCATCTTGACCCATATGATGGGCGATGGATCATCCCATATCCATCGGTGTTTGACATCAAGGATGGTGTACGGGTGCTCAGTGGAGACTGGGTACACTGGACGGACTCGCCGAGAACTCCCAGATGGTATTATACCCTACGTCAGATGGCAGTTCTCTGGTGACACTGGTACAGAGTAGTCTGTTGACCCGAGATCGTCATAGAGTCTTGTGTGATTCCCACTGTGCTTTGATTTCCATCATACCACGTCCAAGTGGGCGTGCAAAAAGGTGACTTTTGGGTACAGTCCCGAATCACATGGAGGCAATGAGCGATAGGAGGGGATTCGTCTCTCCCGGTATAGGGAGTTGATGTTGTGCTGTGTTCGATTGGCTATAACCGGAAATCCCTGGCCAGGGTTGCTGAGATTTACTGGTAAGTGTTACCAGTAGTTTCTCGAACTGTTATAGACCTCATATCGACACGACTTATCGAGCTACTGGGGTTTGACGTTTACCACCCATAGGCGAGATATGCGATATATCATACGACGAGACCGGACTGTACGGGAGTGTTACTGATTGGATTCACATGATTACTAGCAGGCTTGCTTGTTGATCTTCTGATCGCTCAATACCCGGGTGGCCGTTACGTTTAGCACAACGCTTGCGGCTTGTGGGTGTTTAATATGATCATCACCTTCTGCCGGCGTATTGACGAGTCTTTAGAGTCCTACACAGAGGTTTCCTGGCTCAAGCGAAATGGACTAGGAGCACATATGTGATATGTGCGGGACCGAGATTAATATGATATGAGATACCGTATTCTATTCTTGCGATTAGTGACATTGATCGGTTGTATGCGATATAGCCGGGTTATCGGATCAAGTGTTGATTCGATAAGTTGTTACACATGATATTTGTCGGTTATAGCCGGATTATTAAAACAAGAGTTGATTTAATAATTTAATGCATAATTATATATTTGATATATTACATTGCATTAACTAGTATTAGCTCACTTATATGATTTATTTTCTCACTAGATTGTGCTCATTGTTTATATGTGATATATGCAAGTGTACAAGTTTGTATCATGCTTGATGATACACGCAAGTTGGATGTATGAGACTTAAACCAAATCAAGGTTAAATTAGGGTTTACTAATTTCCTAACAAATAACAAAAGAGGTGAGACTTTGTTCAAAGTTATCAAGCTTCATGAAGCTTGATAAACATTGACAAAGTCGACTCTTTTGTCATTTCCTTAGGATATTAGTTAACCCAACCCTTAACCTAATGCCTTGGTTAATTCTCTACATGAGTTAAGCATGAGGGCTTAACTAAACCATGGTGCCATATTTTATTGGATAAGTTTTCATTTGGATGGATATTATTCTTTCTTCTTCTTGTTCATCATCAAGCTCCATCCAAAAGTTTACTAGCTCCAATGGTGCCATGAGAAAAAGATTGACGAAATCAATTCTAAAGTGAGCCCACATCCTACTTCTTCATCCTCTACCACTTGCCATGTAGTAGAGTGTGTTCTCTTCATAAAGTTCATGACTTAGTGAAGGAATAGCTTGAGTTAGTGTCTCCCCGATGTAGATCATCTTCGACCTCGAAGTCATCGTAGCAAGCACGTTCGTTCTTCTCGTGGAGCTTCTCTAGAGTCCGGAGTTCATGATCGCAGCGATGGGGACATCTACACGGAGCTAATGAAGTGAAGGACCGGATCTACAAAGGTTGTAATCCCTTTCACTTAGTAGCAAAGTAGTTTGCTTGCTTGTAGTTTCGCCTTACCTCTAGTAAACGATCTTGCATAGAGTTGTTAGGCACATAAAAATTTGATTTTGGCATGGTTGATGCCTTGTAGAACCTCTTGAGTGTGCCTAGGAACCCTACAGTATGCCAATATGTCATGCAAGGGGGCATATCCTGATGCAACAGTCCTACTGTGTAGTGACATGGCAGTTATCGATGATGAAGTGTATGATCCGGCAAGCATGTGTACGTGGAACATACGCATTATCGATAATGGTGCTGGTGTCCTGACAGCATGGGTTTAATATAACAATAAACACATTTTTACATGCAATGCGATGCGAATCGCAAGAATATGCGGAAAATGAATAATAAACACAACAGTGAAGAATCTACATCAATATATATATATATATATATATATATATGTCATACAGTTTTTCCATTTGAAATAACACGAATCGTGGTGTTTAGAAAAATAAGGGCTATGGTGTTTTTAAGAAAAGATGCGTCTTTTGAAATATCCGTAGAATTCCTCAGCCTGTCTTTTAAAATACCCACGATTCGTTATTTTTGAAATATGTATGACCCGGGCCTAGTCTAACATCTACTAGGTTCTACAGAACTAAACGAACAGTCTAACCGAAAGGGTAAGGGAAAACACCTAAATCTGAGTCGATATACATATAAATATAATAGTCGGTGATCCCGCCTCATTGGTACCACATACGATACAATATACAATGTGACATCCTCGAGTCAAGAGTGCGGATCTATCATCAATATATAGCTCGTACGTAAATCCGTCGTACGGCATCCCAAATCTGGGTACGGGTCGAATCTCACATTTATTTCATCAATTATCTGGTATCCTCATAATCATATCTTATGAACTGCGGTACTGATCTAAGTCTAGTACAAGCTGATACCATCTATAAATATGTGTGTGCGTGTATGAAAACACGCGCCTAAAGGCCCGCTAAAATCTCATGTCGTATCTCCTAATACGAACCACATCATATCACCGATCTCGTAGCACCATTCCCAAACACATCGACTCATTTCCAAATATCATCCACTATCCGCATCATCCAAGTGTAGGTATACGTGTATATATATACACACAGTCCCATACCTATGTGTGTGTGTGTGTATATATATATATATCCCCATATATGCACGAGTATAACAGTAAGCATTTGTGTGCGTGTGAGTGCAAACCTATTCTAGGGTTCGCGACTAAGAAGCTAAACTAAGTTACTTCTAACTACTCTAAACTAAACCATGAACGCAAATCATATCCTGATAATCATCCACATAACATAAACACATATATATATAACCACATATATATATATAAGCTATACTACGAACTGCGGGGGTGCTATATGCCATCCACCCGACTTCCCCCATAGATATAGCTACTCACCTGAACTTGCTTGCCGATGACGATGTCGCCATCATCTTCTTCATCGTCTCGAATCATCTGTTGGAGATAGTGCCCTCAGAGTCAATTATTGGATCACAGGCACATGATTGCAATGATTGAGGGGAGGACCTGTCCCAGTAGGACAGTCTTACTCATGATGATAGTATGCTATCTGGTTTATCTTTATCATCGTGTACTGCTTTAGGTGACCTTACAAGTCGCTATTACACGTTGATAGAGCCCCTATGATTCTTGCTTGACTACCAGCAGTATGAGGGCGATCATATACGGGAGAGCTGGGGTCTATAAGCACATCGTTAAAAGGTCCCTAGTCGTGGGAGTTTCGAGACAGGGCATCGATACTCCGGAGTAGACTAGTGTATACAGTCGAGACCCCGACGAGGGGCGGTGGCCGATCTCACAAGCCACTAGTGTCAGTTGGTTCACCTAAGATGTATACAGGTGCTCATTGGGTTATGAGTACACCGGACAGGACTCGCTGGGAACCTGCTAGTTGGGATTATACCTGATGTCAGATAGCAGTTCCCTGGTGACACGTGTACAAGTTAGTTCATCGACCTGAGATCGTCATTTGTCTCGTGTGAGTTCCCACTGTGCTTTGATTACTACCCTACCACGGCTCAAAGGAGTCATGCAAACAGGTTTTAGTTGGGTACAGTCCCGAGCCACATGGAGGCAGTGAGCGGATCTGCAGGGGTTCGTCTCTCCCGGTATTGGGGGTGAGGTCGCGCTGTGTCTAGGAGAGCCAGAACATGAAAAGTCCTTGGCCAAGGCAGGAGATTTACTGGTAGGTATTCCAGTAGTATCTCAGGGTGTTCTGGGCTACACTCCGACACGACTTGTACCGCTTTTGGGGGTCTGACTTTTACCAACCCCCTAGGCCCGCCATGCGAAGCTAATAGACGAACGGACCGGACTGTACGGATATTGACACTGACAGGCTCAGTCGGGTGTCAGGATGAGTTCGCTCATCGACGTCCCTTTTAGTCAATAGCTGGTGGCCCGTCACGTATGGCTAATACCTCTGACGTGCTAATGGTTAAATCCACAGCCATAGTATTGACGAGTCTTTAGATTCCACCACACACAATTACTCAGGTTTCGGGCGAAACGCTGTAGAGGCCGTATGGAGATATGGCAGGGTTCGATCAAATACGTGCGGTATTGCACGGATCGTGATCGGGCGGTCTTTACTAGCCGGCTTTGGCTTAAGCCGGATCCTAGTATTAGATAGTGTAGATATTGTCTCTTTGCATTTGTGTTCAGTGGGAATATAAATGCGGGCATGTTTTTGCAGTAGCGGGGTTTTCCTGTAATTTATTACGGGATTAGTTTTATGAAGTTGCCAGTTTGCATTCCGTTCCGGCCAGTTTTCCTTTGTTCTTTCCCGGCCGGACTTTTCCGATGGAGGGGGTTATTTGCAAATTTGCAAATAACTCTTTGTGGAGGAGTTATTTGTGAAATGGGAGATTATGAAAGCATCTTTTGATACCATTCTTTTCTATCATCATTTCTTGCTTTATTGAGATTAGAAAGGATTAGAGTTGATTTGAGGTTGATATGATATTGTTATCATTGCTTTTGGTTGTGGTCACCTTTGAGCTATCCTACACTCACCTCCCTTCTTGATTTTTATTCTCCACTATATTTCATATAGGGGCCGGCCATATTGAGGGAGAGACGAGAGCTTCATTTTGTATGAGGGAAAATGATACATCTCATTTTTGGCTTGCTCACAAAACCATTCTCACCTCTCCAAAGTTCATTCCTTCTATCGCTCCATCAAGGCAACTTCATATACCCCAAAAAGAGATAATGGCTACTACACTATTCTACAGCAAATCTTGGACGCGTCGGCTAGCCAACTTCGCGCCCGAGTTCCTCGGTCAAGAGGTGGGAGCCCGTAAAAGTATTCGGCTACGTGGTGCCCTTTCCGACGAGGAGGAGATGAACGGAGATTCCGCAGGAGATCGGAGTGGAGACGAAGACCGAAGGACACGGATCGCTTGGTATAGCTTCTCTACTCTTTTCTTGTTAGCTAGTTGCTAAGTTAATGGCCCGATCCGGGTGGAAAGTGCGCGGTGGTGCCGGTTTGCTAGTTTGCAAAGTTATTGTTTCCCCATTTCCGGCATCGGATCGACAGCCGGGGCGCCCCCGCGGACTTACAATCGTGGGGGTACCTACATGTCGCACGTATCATATCGCATTAAAACCAAATCGAGACCAAAATGACACGCGGAACTCGTATAGGTCAAAACCTATCGCCTCGCATGCAAAACACGACCAATCTTCCCTAGTCGTTGATGTACAAACATCCAACAACTAAATGCAAATCCAAATATGAAAACTCATCATTTAAAATACGGTAAACATGTCCAAAAGCATACCAAAGTGCTTCCATATTTTGACTCAGGCCAAAACAAGGTAAGCAAACAACACTAGGGTGATATATAGGGTGTATATGACCTACGGAAGCAACAAGGGCACCTACTTCCACCAAGTGGCCGGCCACCCATGCACAAATTCTGGCCTCGGTTTTCCTGGGGAGTTGGGGTGTCGTCTTTGTAGGGTGGTCTTGTGGTGCTCTAACTAGGTCTCTGAAGTTGTTTATTTATCTTGTAAATGTTCCAGTTCATTCCAGATTTCCCTGCACACCCTAAAACTCACAAAACTGACATGAAAAGTTCTGTTTTTCCGTATTTTGGGTTTCAGTTGGGTTGGTCTGGGTTTCTATCAATTTTGAGGGGTTTAAGGTCACTAGTAGGCCTCAATTCACAATCACAACTCAAATTAAACCCTAATTCCCAACATAGAATATCAAAGCTCACTAAACTTCGCCAAAACGATATTAAACTTGAAAAGAGGCTAAACCAATATAAACACTACACTATTTGTGAAGGGATTACCTCATTTGGCACTCATGAATCCCCTACAGCGCCAAAATGCAAACTTTCTTGGTCCAAAGTGTAGCTTGTGAGCTTGTGCACCTTTTTTGTGAAGTGGGGATGATCTTTGTAAGTCCATGCTACCCTTCCCCGGTACTTACGGGGTTGCGGAATTGGTGTAAAACGATTTTTGCTAGGTGGTAACATGGACTCATAATACGGATCTTTGTTAAACAACTAGCTAACAACCTAACTAGGAGTTGTTTAACTACTCGGTTAGGGAGTTATACCTTTCTTGAACTCCTTCGTCTTTAACTCTTGTGGTGTACGGACCGACCTCCCCTCGTCATCTTCTCGCGCCGAAGATGGATCCACCCCAAAGCTTCTACCTTTTGGCTTCTTCTTCGAACTTGAAGAAACCATAACTCTTGGCTTGCTAGGCCTTATGAACTAGGATGAGTAGAGGAGTGTTTTGGTGTTTTTATCTCTAGGCAATAGTTCTCAACTCATGAGAGGGAGTTGCCTTGAGCAAGAGAGAGCAAGTGGAAGAGGGAGATCTTGAGAATGGGAGAGCTCAAGAGAGAGAAAGCCAAATGAAAAGTGAGACAACCTCTTCTCATCTCACCTCTCATAATCCAAAATTATGATAACAAGTAATAATAATTGAGTATAATGTGATGGTTGATATCATGACAAATGACACTATCATTTCTTGCATTAAATGCAAATGGTGAACAAAACAAGCAAGCATAAGTCAGTGCAACCAATTGATGGCCATTGTCATGATGGTGGTCAACAAGTCCAACCTAGTCAACCGGTCAACAAAAGTCAACAAGTCAACAAGGTCAACCTTTCAACCCTAACCATGTCACTATAATACTCAATTAATATTCTTGTTAATCATATTTCTAATTCTCATTTGGGTTAAGCAAAAGTCAACAGTCAACAACCCTAATGAGAATCCTCTGCCTCTGTCTCTGTCAACTGTGCATACACACCCGTATCCGCGTTCCGGGGAACACGAATACAAACGAGATAAAAACAATCCCAAAACGTACACTAGGATCTGGCTTAAACCAAAGCCCACTAGTGTTAACTGTCCGGACACTAAACGTGCACAAGTGCACGAATGTGACCGAACCCTGTCGCAAAACCTTGCGACCTCTACTCTTTTGCCTAAAGGCGAATAGCTCTCTGTGTGGGACTCTAAAGACTCGACACTACGTTGGCAGTGGGTTTAACCACAGACCGCAAGTGGCACTAGCTGTGCGTAATGGCCCCCAGGTAGATGCCGATAAGAAGACGGACGAGGTGAAACCCATCTGAACTCCTACTGAGCCTGAATGTGACAATCTCCGTACAGTCCGGTCTGTTCGTCTGATACATCGCATGGCGGGCTTAGGGGGCGGTAAACGTCAGTCCCCTAATAGCGGTACAAGTCGTGTCGGAGTGTAGCCCAGAACACCCTGAGATAACACTGGAAACCTACCAGTATATCTCGCTTGCCCTGGCCAGGGACTACTTGTGTAATGGCTCTCCTAGACACAGCGCGGTATCAACCCCCAATACCGGGAGAGACGAATCTTGTCTAACCTTCACTGCCTCCAAGTGCTTCGGGACTGCACCCAACTACTACCTGTTTGCACGACTCCTTTGAGCCGTGGTAGGGTAGTAATCAAAGTACAGTGGGAACACACTCGAGGCGAAGTGACAGTGTCAAATCAGCGGACTAAGTTGTACTCATGTCACCTAGGAACTGATAACTGACGATAGGTATAGTACCAACCAATCAGTTCCCGATGAGTCCTATCCGGTACACTCGTAACCTAACGAGCACCCGCATACTATCTCAAGTACGACGTACTGACGGCTGTGGGACAGACAGTCTCCCCTGCTGGGATGAGAAGGGCATACGCTAGTCTACTCCGGAGTATCGATGCCCTGTCTCGATAGTCCTACGACTAGGGACCTGTATAAAGATGTGCTTGTGGATTACCCAGCCCCCACGAGTGTGACTGCCATCACAACGCTGGTAATCAAGCAAAGATCCTCAGGGCTCTACTAATAGGTATAAGCAATATGCTAAAAGAAACACATGCACATAATAAGGTAGAAACAAACCAAGTAGCATACTATCATTTTGAGCAAGATTGTCAATACAAGGTGAATATCCCAAGCTTCCATTAAGTAATATACAAACTATTATGATACGGTAATGGCCTCTAGGGCATATACACTAACAATCTCCCACTTGCACTAAGGCCATGTACTGGCGTATCGAAGACCTATCATCTCGATCAGCCGCTCGAACTGAGTCTGGGGCAAGGCCTTGGTGAATGGATATGCAGTGTTATCTTCTGAAGAAACCCTCCGAACCTTGATCTCCTGGCGATCCACGATCTCCCTGATCAGGTGATAACGCCTCAAGATGTGTCTGGATTTCTGATGGGACCTGGGTTCCTTCGCTAAAGCTATAGCCCCGTTGTTGTCGCAATACAGAGGTATTGGATCAACAATGGACGGAACCACTTGAAGTTCTTTCAAGAACTTCCTCATCCAGACGGCTTCTTTTGCTGCATCAGCAGCAGCTATGTATTCCACTTCCATTGTCGAGTCTGCAACGGTTTCCTGTTTGGAACTCTTCCAACACACCGCCCCTCGATAGAGGGTAAAGACAAAACCCGACATGGACTTGGAATCATCCTTGTCACTTTGGAAGCTGGAGTCAGCAAAAGCCTCGATCTGGTGGTCTTTTCCTCCGTACACCAGGAACATCTCCTTAGTCCTTCTCATGTACTTGAGAATGTTCTTTATCGCTATCCAGTGTTTCTCCCCAGGGTTTGACTGATACCGGCTTACTACACTTAGTGCATAAGCTACATCTGGTCTGGTACACAACATCGCATACATTATAGAGCCTACCGCAGAAGCGTAGGGTATAATAGACATGCGATCCCTTTCAAAATCAGTCTTGGGAGACATCTCTTTGGAGAGGGTGATCCCGTGACAAGCCGGTAGGTTACCGCGCTTGGAATCTTCCATACTGAATCTCTTCAGTATGGTGTCGATGTACCTGGACTGCGAAAGTCCTAGCATCCTCTTGGATCTATCACGATGGATCCGGATCCCCAGAATGTAAGTGGCATCACCCAGGTCTTTCATGGAGAACCTGTGTGACAAGAACCCCTTGACAGATTGTAGCATAGGAATGTCATTTCCTATCAGAAGAATGTCATCCATGTATAGAACGAGGAATACGACAGTTCGTGCTACAAATCTACTATAGATTCATGGTTCATCTGGATTTTTGATAAAGCCAAATTCTTTGACTGTCTCATCAAAGCAGATGTTCCAACTCCTCGATGCCTGCTTTAGTCCATAGATGGACTTAAGCAACTTGCACACCTTTCCGCTGCTCCCACTCTGAATGAAACCCTCTGGCTGGTCCATATAAACACACTCCTCTAAATTTCCATTTAGAAAAGCGGTCTTTACGTCCATCTGCAAAATCTCATAATCGTGGAAAGCAGCAATGGCAAGAACGATCCGAATGGATTTTAGCATAGCCACTGGAGAAAAGGTCTCGTCATAGTCCAAACCAGGTTTTTGACGAAAACCCTTTGCAACAAGTCTAGCCTTATAGGTCTCAACCTGTCCATCTACACCAATCTTCCTTTTGAAGATCCACTTGCATCCTACGGGTTTTACCCCATCTGGAGCAGTGTCCAACGTCCATACTTTGTTGGTGTACATGGACTCCATTTCGGTCCGCGTTGGATCCAGCCATTTTACCGAGTCAACGCTCTGAACGGCCTGCTGGAAGCTAGTAGGCTCATCATAATCAATGATGCAATCCTCTCTATCCCCGTCTATGAGAAAACCGTAGTATCTCTCGGGCGGATGAGACTGCCTACTACTCCTGCGGAGCGGCGTAGGAATGTCCCGTTCTTTTGAACACTCTGGTTCAACTAAGCTCTCAGTAATAGCTCGTGGTTCTGGAATTTCTTCTAGTTCTACTACGCTCCCACTTATCTGGTTTTCCAAAAACTCAGTTTCCAAGAAGCAGGCATGACGAGAAACAAAAACCTTTTGTTCCTCTTCGCAATAGAAGAAATATCCCTTGGAGTTCTTTGGATATCCCACAAACTTGCACTGTACTGATCGTGCCTCGAGTTTGTCCGCATTCTGCATTTTGACAAAAGCCGGACATCCCCATGTCTTAATTTGCTTAAGATAGGGTTTCTTCCCACACCACATCTGATATGGTGTAGTAGGCACAGTCTTAGTTGGAACTCGGTTCAAAAGGTATGCAGCTGATTCTAGTGCATATACCCAGAATGATCGCGGTAACTCAGCGTTACTCATCATGGACCGTACCATATCCAATAGGGTTCGGTTCCATCTCTCCGATACACCGTTATGTTGCGGAGTGTATGGAGGAGTAAGCTGAGAGAGAATTCCATTCTCTTTTAGGTAATCCAAGAAATCGGCACTCAAGTATTCTCCACCTCGATCAGATCTTAGTGTCTTGAAACTTTTGCCGGTTTGTTTTTCTACTTCATTCTTATATTCCTGGAATTTTCCAAAGGCTTCGGATTTATGTTTCATTAAGAAGACACATCCGTACCTTGAAAAGTCATCCGTAAAAGTAATGAAGTAAGAAAAACCGCTTCGCGCATGTGTAGACCTTGGACCGCACACGTCGCTGTGTACGAGTCCCAAGAGCTTGCTCGCTCTTACTCTGTGTCCAGTGAACGGAGTCTTTGTCATCTTTCTTTTGAGACAGGATTGACAAGTTGCATATGATTGATATTGGAATGAATCCAAATATCCTTCTGTATGTAACTTAGTCAATCTTCTCTCATTGATGTGACCCAGTCTACAATACCATAAGAAATCCTGATTAGTTTCCGGAGACATTCTTTTGTGTGTATTCTGGACATTGAAAATCTGTGGTTGGTTTAATACGTATATACCATTGCTTAATGTACCTGACCCAATCAGAACTTGATTAAGGTGAATGTTCACAACATTACTTATAAATGCAAATTCATAACCTTCTTTAGGTAATAAAGATACAGAAATGATATTACAAGTTGCATTGGGTAAAAAATAGCAATTACGCAAAACCAAAACGTGTCCATCTGACAAGCTCAGGTGATAGTCCCCTACGGACTCAGCATCCATGCCAGCTCCGTTTGCAATTCTGAGGGTCATATCACCTGCCTTCAAAACCCTACGCTTTCTTAGTGCCTGCAAAGAATTACAGATATGAGATCCTGATCCGGTATCCAATACCTAGGAAGTAGAGTTTATTGAAACACAGTTTTCAATAACATACACACCTGAAGCTGAAGCCGCAACTTGATTCAGATCCTGTGTTCTGGCCTTCCAAGCCCTGCAATCTTTCTTCCAGTGTCCCTTCTTAGGACAATAGAAGCATTCTTCCTTACCCACAAGCTGCCCCGCTATCTTTGTTGCCTTTGCTTTTCCCTTCGTATCCACTTTACTAACACCGCCCCTTGGTTTGGCGGGGGCTTTCTTCTTCTTTCCCTTGGCTTTTGCTTTGGACTTAGAAGAGGAAGATCCTCCTACAAAAAAAGTGGATGTTTCCCTACCTTTCTGTAGGGTGCCCTCTGCATTCCTCAGCATGTTGAGGAGCTCCGGCAGTTCAACTTCTTTTCCTTGCAAGTTGAAGTTCAGGATAAACTGGGCGTAAGTGGAAGGAAGGGACTGGAGAATCATGTCCGTATAGAGCTCGTTCTCTAATGTAGTCCCAAGGTCCGCGAGCTCCTCAACGAAGCCAATCATCTTAAGCACGTGTTCCGCTACCGATGATCCGATGGACAACCTTGCCGAAAATAGCTTCTTCGACACTTCGTATCTTGCGATACGAGATTGCTCTCCATACAGTTCTTTTGTATGGAGAAATATGGATTCGAGGTCCATATTCTCGTGCCTCCTCTGATGTTCATTGTCCATAGAGGCAAGCACGAGGCACTTGGCCTTCGCGCAATCGATCTCCCAGGTCTTACGGATTTCCCTATCCACAACGCTAGAGGTGGGACGTGGGACAGAGGGAGCTTTGGTGGTAAGAAGATACCCCAACTTATCGTAAGTGATTGCCATTTTGACATTCCTGAGCCAATCTTTGTAGTTTGGCCCTGTCAGTATGTTTTCATCTAGAAGTAACTTAAGTCCAGACATGTCGATTGGTCGCTGCAATTAGGAGAGAGAGAAGAGACACTCAGCATGATGTTCTTGCAAGTTTAGAGTGGTTTTTAGTTTGTCTAAACAAGATGGCTCCCACTGTATCTCGAATTCCTCCTCAAACCAAAAAGGAAAAATTAGTCGGAATCAATCTTACCGTACAATACTTGCTTAACCATTCAGCCAGGCTAGTGTCGGTACTTCGAGGGAGGTTTTCCAACGCTTTCACGAAGTTCCTTAATTAAATAACCTCTTTTCCCTGGGGGCGTAGCCCCGCTAACACCTTTCTAGACACCTACTTGGTTTATAGCATTGATAGTTTAGTGAGAAATTTCCCGAGGAGTAGCATATACTCACAGTAGGATCGGGATCCAAATATCATCGCATGACAAAACTGAAGGAATCCTACCAGAATCATCACACTCCAAATGGTATGCAACACTAGCAAGTTTCAGTTCTTTTGAAACTCCCGATGTGGATTTTTGCCCTATGCTATTATGACCTTGACTTTGGCCAACAAATCATAAGTCACATGTCAAGTTCTACCCGTCATTCTCCAGGTTAAATTGAACCCACCCGCACCTACCCTTGACTTTGGCCAACAAGGCGGTACGACTGTCCCAAACCATCGCATCTATCTATGCTGCACATGAATACCCAATAGCTACCAATCACTATGCCTTGACTTTGGCCAACAAACATAGCTTGAATACTATTGACTATTCATGTGAAACGACGGAGGGCTACGAATGGTTTTGGCGAAACCGTGAACGTAGTGAACTTGATATAATCGATGGAACGAGATAGCTTTTAAAAGGAGTGGCTCAAGCTCCGCAATTAAAAGTTGATTTTTGAAAAGAACCGAGTGGTTTTGAACGTGTTCCAATGACTTTACTTGGTTTATTTTTCTTGCATTAATTCTTTTTAAAGCGTCCCATCATTAAATCCTACCATTGCAGAAAACAACCAAAATATGACGTACGCTTATGCCATCCGCATTCGCCACGGGCCCCGTCATTACCCGTTAGGTTACTTAACTAACGACAGAGCGTGGGCTGGACTAGCGCGGATGCAAAACATAAGCAACGCCTAAATAGTTATCATATATAGTTATATTGCAATGATAGCCATTTCAGATCACAGATGAACACATTGGATATACTAGGAATCCGCAATTCGTACGAGCCTGTAACGAAAAGCGGATTACACGGTCGCGGTGAATAGCCAATACCCCACCCAAGACCCCTTCAGGTGCGGCAAACTACCCGCCAAATACCCGAAGCGAAGCAACCTCGCTCAACTCGTGAGTAGGCCACTCGGCACTTCGAGGTACCCGGTAGTTTGTGCACCACCTCCATGGGTCTATCCTAGGAGCAAAAACAGTAAAAGAAATTATACAATGACGGCTACAACCTCACCCCGGTTGTGCGGCCAAATAAATAATATTCCATCAATTTACATATTACATGAATTGAAAGAAAAGAAAACTCTCATCTCACAACCCCCGGCTATTCACCCGCGACAATCCAATGAGTTCATATACACATACCATCAACATTACAGATCACAGATATGTATAACCCCAACTAATCGACGTATAGCGATTAGCGGACGTTCAATACATATAACACATCACTGATATAAAACCCGTTATCTTTAGTCTTTAGAAGTTCGATCAAAATACGGATTTTTAGGCCCCAAACACAAATTTTTCTTTCTGGAAAATCTGGGCAGAAAAAACATATTTTAAAAATCCCAAAACAACCCCAGAAACACATTGCACGAAAATTTTTCCACGGCCGAGTCACCTCGGCTGCGGAACCGCGGCGGGAGCGTGCTCCCGCCGCGTTTCCGCGACGACTTGACCGGTTCGTTGGACCAATTTTCTTGGGTGTCTTGACAAAAGCCTGAGCCGATTTTTCATGTATGATTTATTACTTTTTGAACAGAGGAAAAAATCGGCAGAAACTATGCTACTCGGGTATGTTTCGGGATATTTTCTCCGATCGAACTTCTACTTACATTGCTAACATGTTAGATAGTGTTTAACTAGGCTCTGATACCACTGTAAGTCCATGCTACCCTTCCCCGGTACTTACGGGGTTGCGGAATTTGTGTAAAACGATTTTTGCTAGGGTGGTAACATGGACTCATAATACGGATCTTTGTTAAACAACTAGCTAACAACCTAACTAGGAGTTGTTTAACTACTCGGTTAGAGGGTTATACCTTTCTTGAACTCCTTCGTCTTCAACTCTTGTGGTGTACGGACCGGCCTCCCCTCGTCGTCTTCTCGCGCCGAAGATGGATCCACCCGAAAGCTTCTACCTTTTGGCTTCTTCTTCGAACTTGAAGAAACTAGAACTCTTGGCTTGCTAGGCCTTGTGAACTTGGATGAGTAGAGGAGTGTTTTGGTGTTTTTATCTCTAGGCAATGGTTCTCAACTCATGAGAGGGAGTTGCCTTGAGCAATAGAGAGCAAGAGGAAGAGGGAGAGCTTGAGAATGGGAGAGCTCAAGAGAGAGAAAGCCAAATGAAAAGTGAGTCAACCTCTTCTCATCTCACCTCTCATAATCCAAAATTATGATAACAAGTAATAATAATTGAGTATAATGTGATGGTTGATATCATGACAAATGACACTATCATTTCTTGCATTAAATGCAAATGGTGAACAAAACAAGCAAGCATAAGTCAATGCAACCAAATGATGGCCATTGTAATGATGGTGGTCAACAAGTCCAACCTAGTCAACCGGTCAACAAAAGTCAACAAGTCAACAAGGTCAACCTTTCAACCCTAACCATGTCACTATAATACTCAATTAATATTATTGTCAATCATATTTCTAATTCTCATTAGGGTTAAGCAAAAGTCAACTGTCAACAACCCTAATGAGAATCCTCTGCCTCTGTCAACTGTGCATACACACCCGTATCCGTGTTCCGGGGAACACGAATACAAACGAGATAAAAACAATCCCAAAACGTACACTAGGATCTGGCTTAAACCAAAGCCCACTAGTGTTAACTGTCCGGACACTAAACGTGCATAAGTGTACGGATGTGACCGAACCCTGTCGCAAAACCATGCGACCTGTCGCAAAACCATGCGACCTCTACTCTTTTGCCTAAAGGCGATTAGCTCTCTGTGTGGGACTCTGAAGACTCGATACTACGCTGGAAGTGGGTTTAACCACAGACCGCAAGTGGCACTAGCTGTACGTAACGGCCCCAGGTAGATGCCGATAAGAAGACGGACGAGGTGAAACCCATCTGAACTCCTACTGAGCCTGAATGTGACAATCTCCGTACAGTCCGGTCTGTTCGTCTGATACATCGCATGGCGGGCCTAGGGGGGAGGTAAACGTCAGTCCCCTAATAGCAGTACAAGTCGTGTCGGAGTGTAGCCCAGAACACCCTGAGATAACACTGGAAACCTACCAGTATATCTCGCTTGCCTTGGCCAGGGACTACTTGTGTAATGGCTCTCCTAGACACAGCGCGATGTCAACCCCCAATACCGGGAGAGACGAATCCTGTCTAACCGTCACTGCCTCCAAGTGCTTCGGGACTGCACCCAACTACTACCTGTTTGCACGACTCCTTTGAGCCGTGGTAGGGTAGTAATCAAAGTACAGCGGGAACACACTCGAGGCGAAGTGACAGTGTCAAGTCAGCGGACTAAGCTGTACTCATGTCACCTGGGAACTGATAACTGACGATAGGTATAGTACCAACCAATCAGTTCCCGACGA
Source organism: Agapanthus africanus (assembly GCA_030015575.1). Taxonomy (NCBI): domain Eukaryota; kingdom Viridiplantae; phylum Streptophyta; class Magnoliopsida; order Asparagales; family Amaryllidaceae; genus Agapanthus; species Agapanthus africanus. The sequence continues at coordinate 288,280,541 of JASDDO010000012.1, read as the reverse complement.
GTCATGTCCAGTGTACTCGTAACCTAACGAGCACCCGCATACTATCTCAAGTACGACGTACTGACGGCTGTGGGACAGACCGTCTCCCCTGCTGGGATGAGAAGCGCATACGTAGTCTACTCTGGAGTATCGATGCCCTGTCTCGATAGTCCTACGACTAGGGACCTGTATAAGGATGTGCTTGTGGATTACCCAGCCCGCACGAGTGTGACTGTCATCACAACGCTGGTAATCAAGCAAAGATCCTAAGGGCTCTACTAATATGTATAAGCAATATGCTAAAAGAAACACATGCACATATTAAAGTAGAAACAAACCAAGTAGCATACTACCATTTTGAGCAAGATTTTCAATAAAAGGTGAATATCCTAAGCTTCCATTAAGTAATATACAAACTAGTATGATACAGTAATGGCCTCTAGGGTATATACGCTAACAATCTTTTGGTGAGTTATTCATGAAGAAGTGGGGGTTTTGAAGAGGAGGGAGAAGAGGTGCTGCCATGGGCTGAAGGAGGAAGAAAATGATGAAGGAATGCAGTAGGAATGGGAGCCTTGGTCCAAGGTTTGATCCCTCACCCTCTCTCTCTCATGCCCATACCTATTATTCTAATGTTTTCCATTTTCTTTTTTCGTTTTCTTTTCTTTTCTTCTCTTTTCAATAGGAAACCCAAATCAAATAACCATACACACAATAATCATGTAGGAAAAATGTAAAAAGTGTGAAAATGATATGTGCATGTCATGTGAACAAAACACGCTTAAAGCCCGATTAGCGATTTTTAATTGCAATTAGCACTAAAATAATGTCAAATAAATCATAAACTTTCATAATTTACATAAATAACATAAAGCACCCTTATTTTAGTAATTTCCAAAATTTTCAATATTTTTCCCCATTTATCGGTATTTAATTATACCGCACTATTAAAATATTCAATATTTTATTATTTAATTAAAAAAATTCCTAAAAATAATATTTTATTTTTCCGAAATGTTACATTTTTCCGCCTTAAAGAAATTCGGTCCCCGAATTTAAATTTAAACCCCTCAAATACTAAAACATTTCAGTAAAAGACTAAGCCGTCGTGGTCCCGAAATCATAAATACATAAGGCACAGTGGCGCAATGCATGCGCATGAACAATGAGTAGATTGCTCAAAATCAAAACTCTGTCATGCATCCCGCAATCATCGGAGTCATGATAAAGACAACAATGTAAAATTCAAAACGAAACCAACATGATATATGTAACAAAACTAAACATGTAAATATCATTAAAACATCCGAACAAATGCATGCCAAATTTTTTTTTTCAAGTCGCAGTGCGATGTACGTATCACTGCACAGTGGCAGACGTCTATCGTAGGAATAACTATATCTATATATATCCTTTGTTTAATATGTACGTCCCGCCGTTTTGAAAACAATTTAGAAGGGTTTCCTTAAAAAAAAAGTTTCGTGTCATCTCAGACACGTAGGTAAATACTGAGACTATAGCTCCCTTTATTTTCGAAAATCCCTTCTATAACTATCAATGCATGCAAAATATATCCAGGTACTGTCCTCTAACTAGTCCTGCTCAGTACGAAAACAAATAGCAAATATCATAAAAACGTACTGCTCCATAAGAAATCAATCCTAAAATGTGCATATGAATGCTACGTGCGTCAGGTGCGCACGGAAATCGAAATCCATGAATGTGCCATACATGTGCACAGAAGTAAAATCTAAGTGCAACGGGTGTGCACGAAACATCTGTCATAGGCAACGGATGTGCCAGACAGCAATATCAGGTGCATCTGACATGCACGAAGAATCTCGATTTAGTGCATCTGGCCTGCACCCAAATAGTATCTCATAACATGCGCCCAACATGCGCGAAAATCCAAATCAGGTGCATCCATCATACACGAATAAAATCTAAATCATGTGCATCCAACTTGCACGAAATCACGAAATCCAATATCAAGCGCCGAACATGCGCAAAATCCAATCCAAGCGCGCCAAATATGCGCAAGAATCCAAATCAAATGCACAGAGTGCACGAAATCAACATCAATATCAGAATCGAAATCGACGGTATACCATAAAGCTCAATCCATATCAGATATACCGCGGTATATAATCTTACAACCATGTGCATCAGCGTGCACAAAAGCAAATCAAAATACTAAAAGTGCATGAAAACTATGCCGAAAGCATAGGTCAAATCACATGCATACCATGTTAGGTCCACGTTATCCACCTCGGTTCTTTCGGGGAGGCGGAATAGGTAAAACGAAATTTTTTCCCTAGCTAGTTAACATGGACCGTTTCATGAAGGATCGTTGCTAAACAAAACTAACATAAAATCTACAAGTTCTAACTACTATGTAGAATGGTTATACCTAGTCTTGAACTCCTTCTCTTCTTGTTGTTCTCTTTAACTCTTTCTCTTCTTGTTGTTCTCCTCCTTACTTGCTCCTTGTAGTAGTTTGTACGGCTCCTCCTCGCCGTCTCCTCTTTGTCGAAGATAGATCCACCCGAGGGCCTCAAACTTGAGCTCCTACCTCAACCTAGAGGTAACTAAGGTATTTGGTTTGCTAAACCTAGTACCCTAGAATGAGTAGAGATGTGTTATGGTGGCTTTGTCTCAAATACTTATGATTTCCAACACTTGGAACACTTAAGCTTTGAGAGAGGAAGAAGAAGAGCATTTGCAAAGAGAGAGAGAGAAGATATGATAGAATGAGAGCTCTCTTTTTGCAACCATCCTCATATGAGAATAATAGATTAACAATAATAATCAAAAAGGAAAATGTGATTGTGAGTATGGAATGACCATTATCATTTCATAATAAATGCAATTTGCAAAGATCAATAAGCATCTTTGATATGAAATGATTATGGTCAAAATGTCAACAATGGTCAAAATGTCCACCATGGTCAAATGGTCAACCTAACCATCACACAACAATCCTTAATTATCATTATTAATCATATTTATCATTCTCGTTAGGGTTTGGAAAAAGTCAACGGTCAACAAGTCAACCAAAGTCAAACGGTCAACAACCCTAATGAGAATCCACTGCCTCTGCCTCTATCAACTGTGCATACACACCCGCATCCGCGTTCCGAGGAACACGAATACAATGAGACAAAACCTATCCCAAAACCAATACCAGTATCTGGCTTAAACCAAAGCCCACTATTAATAACTGCTCGGTCACCAAACGTGCACAAGTGCGCGAGTGTGAACGGACCCTGTCGCAAAACCATGCGACCTCTACTCAGTTTTCCCCAAAGGCGAGTAACCCTCTGTGTGGGACTCTAAAGACTCGACACTACGCTGGCAGTGGGGTTAACCACAGACCGCAAGCGGCACTAGCTGTACGTAACGGTCCCCAGGTAGATGCCGATAAGAAGACTGATGAGGTGAACCCATCCGAACTCCTACTGAGCCTGTATGTAACAATCTCCGTACAGTCCGGTCTGTTCGTCTAAGAACATCGCATGGCAGGCCTAGGGGGACGGTAAACGTCAGTCCCCTACTAGTGGTACAAGTCGTGCCGGAGTGTAGCCCAGAACACCTGAGATAACACTGGAAACCTACCGGTCTATCTCGCTTGCCCTGGCCAGGGACTTTGTGTAATGGCTCTCCTAGACACAGCGAGATATCAACCCCAAATACCGGGAGAGATGAATCCTGTCTAACCGTCACTACCTCCAAGTGCTTCGGGACTACACCCAACTACTACCTGTTTGCACGACTCAGTCGAGCCGTGGTAGGGTAGTAATCCAAGAACAGTGGGAACACACGCGAGGCGGAGTGACAGTGTCATGTCAACGGACTAAGCTGTACTCATGTCACCTAGGAACTGTTAACTGACGATAGGTATAATACCAACCAACAGTTCCCGACGAGTCCTGTCCAGTGTACTCGTAACCTAACGAGCACCTGCATACTATCTCCAATGCGACGTACTGATGGCTGTGGGACAGACCATCTCCCCTGCTGGGAAGAGAAGCGTATGAACTAGTCTACTCTGGAGTATCGATGCCCTGTCTCGATAATCCTACGACTAGGGACCAAAATAAGGATGTGCTTATAGACTACCCAGCCCCCACTAGTGTGATCGCCATCACAACGCCGGTAGTCAAGCAAAGATCCTAAGGGCTCTACCAATATGTTTTTAGCGATATGTTAAAAGAAACATATACACATATTAAGATAGAAACAAACCAAGTAGCATACTACTATATCGAGCAAGACTTTCGTAAAACCATATATATATCCCAAGCCTCCAAAATGTTTTATACAAACCAGTACTATACAATAATGGCCTCTAGGGCATACATATCTAACAATCTCCCACTTGCACTAAAGTCCAGTAATTGGTGTACCGCATACCCAACGACTGCACTAAGGCCAGCTGCTGGCGTACCGCATACCCAATAGCTCAAAAAGTCGCTCAAACTGTGTTTGAGGGAGGGCCTTCGTGAATGGATCCGCAGTGTTGTCTTTTGTGTCCACTCTCCGTATCTCGATCTCTTGGCGATCAATGATCTCCCTGATCAGGTGATACCGTCTTAAGATGTGTCTGGATTTCTGATGGGACCTTGGTTCCTTCGCTAAAGCTATAGCCCTATTGTTATCGCAATTCAAAGGTATTGGGTCAACAATGGACGGAACCACCTGAAGTTCACTAATGAATTTCTTTATCCAGACCGCCTCATTTGAGGCATCGCTAGTAGCAATGTATTAAGCCTCTATCGTCGAGTCTGCGACGGTATCCTGTTTGGAACTCCTCCAACATACCGCCCCTCCGTTGAGGGTAAACACAAAACCCGAGACAGACATGCTGTCATCTTTGTCACTCTGGGAGCTTGAATCGGTAAAGGACTCGACCCTGAGGTCTCCATTACCGTAAACCAGGAACATCTCCCTAGTCCTTCTCAGGTACTTGAGAATGTTCTTCACTACTGTCCAGTGGTCCTCACCTAGGTCTGACTGATACCGGCTCACCAGGCTCAGCGCGTAAGCTACATATGATCTTGTACATAGCATCGCATACATTATAGATCCTACCGCCGAAGCGTAGGGTATAGTGTTCATGCGAACCCTCTCCTCGTCAGTCTAAGGAGACATCTTCTTGGAGAGGGTAATTCCGTGCAATGCGGGTATGTTACCGCCCTTGGAATCCTCCATACTAAATCTCTTTAGTACGGTCTCTATGTACCTGGACTGCGAAAGTCCCAGTGGTCTTTTGGATCTATCTCTGTAGACCTTGATCCCCAGAATGTACGAGGCATCACCCAGGTCCTTCATGGAGAACCGTTGTGACAAGAATAGCTTGACCGATTGTAGCATTGGAATGTCATTTCCTATCAAAAGAATGTCGTCCACGTACAAGACTAAGAACACGACAATTCGTCCTACAATCTTCTTATAGACACAAGGTTCATCTTCGTTCTTGATGAAATCAAATTCCTTGATTGCCTCGTCAAAACAGATGTTCCAGCTCCGCGATGCCTGCTTCAATCCATAAATGGATTTAAGTAACTTGCACAACTTCCCGCTGCTCCCACTATCCACGAAACCTTCTGGCTAATCCATGTAAACGCAGTCTTCTAAATAGCCGTTTAGAAAAAGCCGTTTTAACGTCCATTTGACAGATTTCATAGTCATGGAAGGCAACAATGGCAAGTAGGATCCGAATCGATTTGAGCATAGCCACTGGAGAAAAAGTTTCATCATAGTCCAAACCAGGTCTTTGACGTAAACCTTTTGCAACGAGTATAGCCTTATTGGTTTCCACCTGCCCATCCACACCAAGTTTCCTTTTGTAGATCCATTTGCATCGAAGGGGTTTTACCCCAGGTGGAGCAATATCCAAGGTCCACACTTTATTGGTGTACATGGACTCCATCTCGGATTGCATTGCATCCAGCCACTTATCAGAGTCCCTACTGATAATGGCCTGCCTGAAACTTGTAGGGTCATCTTCTTCCAAGATGCAATCCTCTCGATCCCCGTCTATGAGAAAACCGTAGTATCTCTCGGGCGGATGAGAAATCCTACCAGATCTGCGGAGGGGCTGAGGTTAGTTTGGGGTTATTAAATGCAGTGGTTCCTCCAAATTTTCAGTTACATTTTGTAGTCGCTGAATTTCTTCCAGTTCTACCGAACACCCACTAGTTTCTTTTGCAAGAAACTCCCTTTCTAAAAAGGTAGCGTGGCGAGATACAAACACCTTCTGTTCCTCAGTGTGGTAGAACTGATATCCTAGTGAGTCTTTAGGATATCCCACAAATTTACATAGAACTGACCATGCCTCTAACTTGTCCGGTTTCTGTGTTTTCACATAGGACGGACAACCCCATATCTTAATAAATTTAAGACATGGTTTCTTACTGCTCCATATTTCATACGGAGTTCTAGGCACAGATTTGGACGGAACTTGATTCAAAAGGTATGCCGCTGTCTGAAGCGCATGTCCCCAAAATGAAAGAGGCAACTCGGCATTACTCATCATGGAGCTAACCATATCCAATAGGGTATGATTCCTCCATTCCGATACACCGTTGTGCTGTGGTGTATAAGGAGGAGTAAGCTGAGAGAGAATACCATTCTCTTTTAAGTAATCTAGGAATTCCGTGCTTAAGTACTCCCCTCCTCTATCAGACCGGAGGATCTTGATACTCTTACCAATCTGGTTCTCTACTTCATTTCTGAATTCCTTGAATTTCTCAAAAGCTTCAGATTTGTGTTTCATCAGATACACATATCCGAACCTAGAGAGATCGTCAGTGAATGTGATGAAGTACGAGAACCCACCCCTTGCATGTATAGACATCGGACCACATACATCACTATGTATGAGTCCCAAGAGCTCTGCTGCCCTTTCTCCATGTCCGGTGAACGGAGATTTGGTCATCTTTCCTTTGAGAGAAGACCGACAAGTTTCATAAGATGAAAACTCGAACGTATCCAAGAGTCCATCTTTATGCAACTTACTTAGTCTTTTCTCTCCGATATGACCAAATCTACAATGCCACAAGTAGGATTCGTTCGTATCTGAACTCTCCCTCTTGCGTGTGTTTTGTACATTGAGAACTGTATTCTGATTTAGAACGTAGATACCATTACACAGTGTACCTTCTGCAACCAGTACCTTGTAAAGGTAGATGTTCATGATATTTCTATCAAGAACAAAGTTATATCCATCTTTATCGAGTAAAGAAACTGATATGATGTTGCAAACCATGGAAGGTACATAGTAGCAATCGTTCAAAATCATAGTATTGCCATTTGGCAACACTAGGTGATATTCACCGACGGCTGCAGCATTAACTTGTACTCCATTCGCTACTTTGAGCGACATATCACCAGGTACAACATTCCTACTTTTTCTTAGTCCCTGCAATAAATTACAGATATGAGATCCTGATCCGGTATCAAGTACCCAGGAGGTAGGGCTGACCGTAAAGCCGTTCTCAATTACAAGAACACCTGAAATAGATACAAAACCATGCTTTTTCTTCAACTGGGTATCCTTGGAATCCATACAATCCTCTTTCCCTTGCTCATACTTATGACTGTTGTCGTAAGATAGAGCTGAACCAACATTCCCCAGCCCCGAATAAGAATTCGGATCGGTCAAGCGATACATTTTATTATCTTGATTAGGGCGTGAAATGGCTGCTACCTGGAGAGAGAGAAAAGAAACACTCAGCGTGCGCTCTTGCAAGATTAGATTGGTTTATTGATTTATCTAATCAGGATGGCTCCCACTGTTTCCTCAAATTCTTCTTCAAACCCTAAAAGAAGAACTAGTCAGGATTAATTGCACGTCACAATACTTTCTTAACCTTTCAGCCAGGTTAGTGTTGGTATTTCGAGGGAGTTTTTCCAACGCTTTCGCGAAGTTCCTTAATTAAATAACCTCTTTTCCCTGGAGGCGTAGCCCCGCTAACACCGTTCCAGACACCTACTTGGTTTATAGCATTGATTGTTAAGTGAAAAAATCTCCCGAGAGTAATCCAACTCATCAGTGGGATCGGGATCCAACTATCATTGTATGATGACCTAGATGGAATCCACTCTAGTTACCACACTCCAGAAGGTATGCTAAATCTGCAAGTTTCAATTTCTTTAGAAACCCCCGATGTGGATTTTTGCCCCTAGGACCCAAGTGACCTTGATGAATAATCAACAAATCAAAAGGTCCTAGTCAAGTTCAACCCGTCGTTATCCAGGATTGCATTAGACCCGCCCACATGATCCTTGACGAATAATCAACAAAATCATGTGACCGTCCTAACCAATCGCATCTATCAGTGCAACAGATAATTATTACTTAGCTACCGTTCACTGTGCCTTGACGAATAATCAACAAACGCGGCACGAATACTAAGTATTAATTTTCTGAAACGACGGAGGGCTACGGCTGGGTTTTTGGCGAAAAACCAGTTAACGTAATGAACTTGATATCGTTGAAGGAACCTGATAACCCTTTTTGAAAATATAGTGGCGAAGATTTTTGCTAAAGAGGTCACTCCCTGTGAAGGGATCTCGGCTTTTTCCTCGTCGAATGAGGTGCAGGATATTCCAAACTGAATACCTTGATGCAAAGCAAGAATAATCGACTATAGTGAAGTTATTACCCTGACATAAACTTTTTGTCCAAGGGGTCACTCCCAATGAAGGGATCTCGGCCCTTGCCTCGTCGACTGAGGTGCTGGGCATTCATAACCGAATACCTCTATGCAAAACAAAAGAGAACGTCCTTGCAATAACAGCTTTTTGAATATTGTTCTAACAACGTCTTTTTGGTTTATTTTTCTTTGCTTTAATTTAATGTGTCCCATCAGTTAATCCTACCATTGCAGAAAACGACGAAAATATGACGTACGCTTATGCCATCCGCATTCGCCACGGGGTCCCGTCATCACCCGTTAGGTTACTTAACTAACGACAGAGCAGGGGCTGGACTAGCGTGGATGCAAAACATAAGCAACGCCTAAATAGATATCATATATAGATATATATTCACATTCGTCAGATGCAATGATAGCTATTCCAGATCACAGATGAATACTTTGGATATACTAGTAATCTGCATTCCGTTCGAGCCTGCAACGAAAAACAGATTACACGGTCGCGATGAATAGCCAAATACCCCACCCTACACCCCTACGGGTGCGGCAAACTACCCGCCAAATACCCGAAGTGAAGCAACCTCCCTCAACAAAGTGAGTAGGCCACTCGGCACTTCGAGGTACCCGGTAGTTTGTGCGCCCCACCTTGGGTCTATCCTAGGAGCAAAAACAGTAAAAGAAATTATATAATGACGGCTACAACCTCATCCCGGATGTGCGGCCAAACAAATAATATTACATCAATTTACATATTACATGAATTGAAAGATGAAGAAAACTCTCATCTCACAACCCCCGGCTATTCATCCGCGACAATCCAACGAATTCATATACACAAACCATCAACATTACAGATCACAGATATGTATAACCCCCACTAATCGACGTATAGCGATTAGCAGACGTTCAATACATATATCACATTACAGATATAACCCATTAGCCAAAGTCTACAGAGCTTCAATCAAAATACGGATTTGTAACCACCCCAAACACAAATTTGTTCTCTGGAAAATATGGGCAGAAACAACATATACTAAAAATCCAAAAACGTCCAAATAAGAACACTGCACAAAACCCGGTCCACGGCTGAGTCAACTCGGCCGCGGTTCCGCGGCAGGAAGCATGTTCTTGCCGCGGATCCACGGCGCTTTGACCGAGTCACTGGATCGTTTTTGTTCTGTGTTTTTAAAAAACCCTGAGCCGATTTTTCATGTATGTTAAATCATTTTTAGAGCAGCATAAAAAATCGGCAGAAACATGGTTTTTCCGGACGTGTTTTGCGATTTTTGTCCGATCGAAATTCTAGATACTTTGCTAATATGCTAGTTTGTGTTTAGCTAGGCTCTGATACCATGGTTAGGTCCACGTTACCCACCCCGGTTCTTTCGGGAAGGCGGAATAGGTAAAACGAAATTTTTTCCCTAGCTAGGTAACATGGACCATTTCATGAAGGATCGTTGCTAAACAAAACTAACATAAAATCTACAAGTTCTAACTACTATGAAGAATGGTTATACCTAGTCTTGAACTCCTTCTCTTCTTGTTGTTCTCTTGAACTCCTTCTCTTCTTGTTGTTCTCCTCCTTACTTGCTCCTTGGAGTAGTTTGTACGGCTCCTCCTCGTCGTCTCCTCTTTGTCGAAGAAAGATCCACCCGAGGGCCTCGAACTTGACCTCCTGCCTCAACCTAGAGGTAACTAAGGTATTTGGTTTGCTAAACCTAGTACCCTAGAATGAGTAGAGATGTGTTATGGTGGCTTTGTCTCAAAAACTTATGATTTCCAATACATGGAACACTTAAGCTTTGAGAGAGGAAGAAGAAGAGCTTTTGCAAAGATAGAGAGAGAAGATATGATAGAATGAGAGCTCTCTTTTTGCAACCATGCTCATATGAGAATAATAGATTAACAATAATAATCAAAAAGGAAAATGTGATGGTGAGTATGGAATGACCATTATCATTTCATAATAAATGCAATTTGCAAAGATCAAGAAGCATCTTTGATATGAAATGATTATGGTCAAAATGTCAACAATGGTCAAAATGTCCACCATGGTCAAATGGTCAACCTAACCTTCACACAACAATCCTTAATTATCATATTTATCATTCTCATTAGGGTTTGGAAAAAGTCAACGGTCAACAAGTCAACCAAAGTCAAACGGTCAACAACCCTAATGAGAATCCTCTGCCTCTGCCTCTATCAACTGTGCAAACACACCCGCATCCGCGTTCCGAGAAACACGAATACAATGATACAAAACCAAAACCAAAACCAATACCAGTATCTGGCTTAAACCAAAGCCCACTAATAATAACTGCCCGGTCACCAAACGTGCACAAGTGCGCGAGTGTGAACGAACCCTGTCGCAAAACCATGCGACCTCTACTCAGTTTTGCCCAAAGGCGAGTAACCCTCTGTGTAAGACTCTAAAGACTCGATACTATGCTGGCAGTGGGGTTAACTACAGGCCGCAAGCGGCACTAGCTGTACGTTACGGTCACCAGGTAGATGCCGATAAGAAGACTAATGAGGTGAACCCATCCGAACTCCTACTGAGCCTGTATGTGACAATCTCCGTACAGTCCGGTCTGTTCGTCTAAGAACATCGCATGGCGGGCCTAGGGGGGCGGTAAACGTCAGTCCCCTACTAGCGGTACAAGTCGTGCCGGTGTGTAGCCCAGAACACCTAAGATAACACTGGAAACCTACCAGTCTATCTCGCTTGCCCTGGCCAGGGACTTTGTGTAATGGCTCTCCTAGACATAGCGCGATATCAACCCCAAATACCGGGAGAGACGAATCCTGTCTAACCGTCACTGCCTCAAAGTGCTTCGGGACTGCACCCACCTACTACCTGTTTGCACGACTCAGTAGAGCCGTGGTAGGGTAGTAATCCAAGAACAGTGCGAACACACTCGAGGCGGAGTGACAGTGTCAAGTCAACGGACTAAGCTGTACTCATGTCACGTGGGAACTTTTAACTGAAGATAGGTATAATACCAACCAACAGTTCCTGAAGAGTCATGTCCAGTGTACTCGTAACCTAACGAGCACCTGCATACTATCTCCAGTACGACGTACTGATGGCTGTGGGACAGACCATCTCCCATGCTGGGAAGAGAAGCGTATGCACTAGTCTACTCTGGAGTATCGATGCCCTGTCTCGATAATCCTACGACTAGGGACCAAAATAAGGATGTGCTTATAGACTACCGAGCCCCCACTAGTGTGATCGCCATCACAACGCCGGTAGTCAAGCAAAGATCCTAAGGGCTCTACCAATATGTTTTTAGCGATATGTTAAAAGAAACATATACACATATTAAGATAGAAACAAACCAAGTAGCATACTACTATATCGAGCAAGACTGTCATAAAACCATATATATATCCCAAGCCTCCAAAATGTATTATACAAACCAGTACTATACAATTATGGCCTCTAGGGCATACATATCTAACATACCATAGGTATGAACTCAAAAATCAATATATCGAATGACAACAATCCGAAGCCAGGTGCAACTATAGTGCACAAAATACCTATCAATGCACTACAAGCATATGTGAACTATACCGAGTGCGAAAACCAAATCGTGTGAGTACCATGCACAAAATCAACCCAACTATATAAAATCCATGAAATCACAAACATGTGAAACCAATGCACAAAACGATACTCAGGGCAATAACTGTGCACAAATCATAAATCAACGCTACGGTATATAAAGCATGTCCCAATGTAATAACTATACACAAAATATAAATACCCCGTAAGTGCAAGCATGGTGCACGAAAACAAATATCATGAAACTCAGTCATCAAGACTAAATCATGCGACTAGATCGCCCAAAATACCGAAATCCAAGGTGACGGATACGTGATAATCGAATCACCAAATAACAAATCATAAATACTTTCGCCGATATGTCCTTCCTTCAAAGTTGAGAAGGTGTCGGTGCATCCAATTCTAGCAGAGCAAGATATCTACTAGCCTACTGTTCATGGCCTAACGTCTGGTGCCCTTAGGCTCCCGTCTCTCACTGCAGATTGCTAAGTGCAAAACTCCTCGGCTCAACCGCCAAATATGGAATGACGACGGAAACAGTCCCGCTCTGGCACATCTGCTACAGATCTCTGGCCAACTATCTCGTCGACGATGCCGAACTCTGGCGTGCTGGGTATGCGCAATATGACCGCTCCTGGGTCCAAGTCTTCTCGTATAGTATTCCAGAAAGGTCCTGTCGAGGTCTCTCTCAAATCTCATTTCTGCCGAACTTCCCGGAAGCCATCATCATTTACTAAATCACTTCCTTGTTCCGGAACGGCTGCATAATCATCGTGACTCCTTCTGGAAGATATATCCATATACATTGCCTCTGCATGAGTGTCACATCTCTGATGTCGGCGGAGTGGAACGTCATCTCGTCGAAATCTCGTGCGACCCTCTTACTCCACTTTTCTCTAATGTCGACTACTTCGGACTCGTCTCTTCGTGGCTGCATGGACTACGCTCCAATGGCTATACTCGTATCTGGAGTCTCCCAAGCAATGTATCCCATCCCATGATATCCGAAAGGTGTCGAACCATTCGATCGATTCGTCAAAACCTCATAATCCCCCAAGAGATCAACATCTCCAGTACAGTTTAATAGTATCGAGTACATGCCACGGCACCTATGGACCAACCGTAGAAGGGCAAACCCAAGCCTCACAAATGGCACCGCTGAACTGCCGCGAACCCTAAGGTTCAAAGGCGTTCCATGGTCATTTCGTCGAGTTAGGGTTTCATTCTTCTAGAGGGTCCATAGCATTACTTGCATTTGTCTCTGAATACTTTAAACTTAGAAAATGGGCTCCTGACATTCGATTGTCTTCATCGACTCTCAACGTACCTGCGTGAAGTCGTCTCTAGCTAGAATCAATCTATCTGATGACCTCGCATCGGGGTAAGAGAACGAACCACATGTCCTGGTCATTCATCCTCGGGTGACTAGCGACCTTCTATCATATCTCTAAGTACAACTCGTACTGCAATAGCTCCAACATCTGGGGCAATATCTCGTCATTCGCAGTAACAACTAGCTCATTCGTCTGCACGCTGAACAGTGCCTCAATTATCATGAATAAACGATACATCAATGGTCATCATATTCTGGCTGGCCTCTATCAGTAGCTCAATCTTTTGGTGCTGATCTGCACGTCCGAGAAATCTTGTAAAAGAAATCCGTCAAACGCTCATGGCGTGAAAACACAATAAAACGACGCCTCTATGCAATCGTATGTACCTAGAATCATGCCCTGGTCAGTCCTCGTTCGTGACGAGATCGTGCTGACCGCAACTCTAATCATAGCTCTCCCTTCCCGTGCAATCGTGGCTACAAAACCATAAACTGATATCGATGAGGATGGATCATAGGAATTAATATAATACTGTGCAAGGAAATGCACATCTTAAGGCTCCTTAAGCCGAGGAGCGTATCGTAAGTATGCCGCGAAACATACACATGGTACGTCACTCTCCTTAAGTCACCTACTCCATCAACCAAGGTCAACCTATGCGACGAAAGTTCGGGTCTAACACCCCCTCTACTAAGTATAAGTTTCGTAAGGTCAAGCCTAAGTTCCGAATATATACAGACACTATAGGCTCCGCATAGTCAAACTTAGACTCGAACCAAGGTTAACCTAGCGCTCTGATACCAACTTTGTCATGACCCGAAATAGCATGTGACTGGCCCTTGAATCATATGAAGTTTATAGGACCTCATTTAATTCATGTAAGCCAAATTCCCAGAAATCTAAAACCATTTTAAATAATAAATTAAGGAAAACAAGTTTTAAAGAAGTGAAGAATATGTGTTTTAAAAACAAGGTTTTTAAAATAAGTAAGCCGAATATGCATTTTTAAAACCTCAAGTCTTTTCTGGAAATTTCGACAGAGTTTCCATTGTAAAAACTGGCCCCAAACGGGGTACAACATGAATAATATATGCAAAATGATAAAAGGCATCCCTAAGCGGGAGCTAGGTCTTCGTCAATCGACGGTCACAACCACGCAAGCAATATAATATACAACGCCGAAGGGCGAGGATCAAAACTCAAAAGAAACTCGAAATCATCAAGAAAACCATAATACTACAACGCGCGACTCTAAGGTCGAAATAATACACAACTGGTTTCTAAGTCTGAATAAATATACAAGTTTGGTTGATGGAATTACTAGATACAACTGATTAAAATAAATACAAGGGTGGTCACGATGCGAGTGAACCAACCTACCAAAGCAATCACCCAGAAAGTGTAAGTCGATGTCACGCACCCTACGTATCCGCGGGGAGGCGGAATTAGCAAAAAATGATTTTTACGAGCTTCGCAACATCGACTCAAACCAAGGATCGAACACAAACCGTAGATAGCAAACTACTTGAGGTTTAACTACTCGGATTCGAAGTAATACCTCACGTTACAAGTCCTTCGGGTCTTCATCGCTGTCCTCCACACCTCGTAGGCTCTATGGAACATGGGTACCTCAACGGCCTCCTCGAGTCAAAGACGATCCACCCGAGAGTCGCCTATCTCGAATCTGAGATAACTACGGCCTCAAGTTTGCTAATCTAGAAGTCCTTGAGGGTGTAGAGTATTTAGATGGATTACTTAGTCACTTAAACCCTAGGATTCTCAACTCATGAGAGCTTTTAGGGTTTGAGGAAGAAGATGACAACTTGAGTAGTGAGATAGCTTTTGTGATAATGAAATGAATAATACTCATGCAAGAATAATATGAAGCATAATAATATTATCAAAATAAATATCTATCTAATATTCATCATGCTTCATTTAATTCTAAAGGTGAATCACCTCATGAGTCATTAAGCATTTAATATAAACATACACCTCATCCTCCACCTCATTTAGTTTAAATCCTAAAAATAATTAATCAGAAATGAGTCATCTTCTTCTAGAAGCTTCCGGACAAATTACGAGACTGCCCCTCCCATCCGTATTTCCGAAAAACACGGATAATTTTTGATTGAATAAATCCATCTATATAATACTAGAATCTGGCTTAAACCAAAGCTCGCTAGTATTATTTTCCCGATCATAGTACGTGCACAAGTGTACATAAGTGATCGCGGCCCTGCCGTAAAACCATACGGCCTCCACACCTTTTGCCCGGTGCAGGGAAACTCTCTGTGTGGGACTCTAAAGACTTGACACTACGCTGGCAGTAGGTTTAACCACAGGCCGCAAGCGGTACTAGTTGTACGTAACGGTCCGCAGGTAGATGTCTATAAGAAGGATAATGAGGAAACCCATCTGAACTCCTACTGAGCTTGTATGTGACAATCTCCGTACAGTCCGGTCTGTTCGTCTAGGACTATCGCATATTGGGCCTAGGGGGGAGGTAAACGTCAGACCTCTAATAGCGGTATATGTCGTGTCGGAGTAAAGCCCGTTACACCTTGAGAAAGTACTGGAACCTACCAGTAAATCATGCCTGCCCTGGCCAGGGACTTTGCGTAATGGCTCTCCATACACAGCGCGATATCAACCACCAATACCGGGAGAGACGAATCCTGTCTAACTACCACTGCCTCCAAGTGCTACGGGACTGCACCCAACTACTTCCAGTTTGCATGACTCCTTTGAGCGGTGGTAGGGTAGTAATCTAAAAACAGTGGGAACACACCCGAGGCGAAGTAGCAATGTCAAGTCGACGGACTAAGCTGTACTCATGTCAGCAGGGAACTGCTATCTGAAGATGGGTATAATACCAACCTGCAGTTCTCGACGAGTCCTGGCCGGTGTACCCGTAACCTAACGAACACCTGCATACTATCTCCTGTAAGTGCACGGCGGCGCCCCGGCCGTCAATCCGACGCCGGAATGCGGAAACGAAAAACTTTTCAAACTAGAAAACCGGCACCACCGCGCACATAAATCCCGGATCGGGCCATTAATCTAACTCTAGCAAACTTGAAAAGGAGTAGAGAAGCTATACCAAGCGATCCGTGTCCTTCGGTCTTCGCCTCTACTCCGATCTCCTCGCGGAATCTCCGGTCGTCGCTTCCTCGTCGGAACATGCACTACATCGCCGGGTTCTTTTACGGGCTCCCACCTCTGGACCGAGATAATTCGGGGCGTGAAGTTGGCTAGCCGACGCGTCCAAGGAATGCTGTAGACTAGTGTAGAAACCATTGTCTCATTAGGGGTTGTGAAGTTGCCATGGTGATGGAGAAGGAAAAATGAACTTTGGAAAGGTATAAGGAATTTTTGCAAGCAAGAAAAAATGAGATATGAAATATTCCCCTCATCAAAAATGAACCTCTCTCCTCTCACAGAAGTGGCCGGCCACCCATGTCAACAAATGGTGGAGGGAATAAATCAAAACCATGAAGGGAGGTGAGAGTAGTAAAAGCAAAGGGTAGCCATAAGCCAAGAGTGATGATAACAAGGTCATATCAATTCTAATCAACTTTAATCTCATTAATGCTAAACCATCATGAAAAAGCAAAGATTCTTAACCTATCATAATGCCACAAATACAAAGAACCCCTCCACAAATGCTAATTTACGAACTTGCAAATTAGCCACTCCATCAGAAAAATCCGGCCGTGAAGGAACAAAGGAATACTGGCCGAAACAGAATGCAAACTGGCAACTTCAGAAAACTGATCCTGTAATAAATTACAGGAAAACCCCGCGACTACATATACCTGCCCGCATTTGTATTCCCACTGAATATAAATGCAAAGAGACAAAATCTACACTGTACAATACTAGGATCTGGCTTAAACCAAAGCCCTCTAGTAAAAACTGTCCGATCACGATCTGTGCAATACCGCACGTATCTGATCGAACCCTGCCATATCTCCATACGGCCTCTACAGCGTTTCGCCCGAAACTTGAGAAACTGATCTGTGGGGGACTCTAAACACTCGCCAATACTTTGGCTGTGGATTTAACCACTAGCACATTAGAGGTATTAGACATACGTGACAGGCTACCAGGTATTGACCAAAAGGGACGTCGATGAGGGAACTCATCCTGACACCCAACTGAGCCTGTCAGTGACAATATCCGTACAGTCCGGTCCGTTCGTCTATGAGCATCGCATGGCGGGCCTAGGGGGTTGGTAAAAGTCAGACCCCCAAAAGCGGTACAAGTCGTGTCGGAGTGTAGCCCAGAACACCCTGAGATACTACAGGAATACCTACCATTAAATCTCCTGCCTTGGCTAAGGACTTCGTGTAATTGCTCTCCTAGACACAGCGTGACCTCACCCCCAATACCGGGTTAGACGAACCCTTGCATATCCGCTCACTGCCTCCATGTGGCTCGGGACTGTACCCAACTAAAACCTGTTTGCACATCTCCTTTGAGCGTGGTAGGGTAGTAATCAAAGTACAGTGGGAACTCACACGAGGCAAATGACGATCCTCAGGTCGATGAACTAACCTGTACACATGTTACCAGGGAACTGCTATCTGACGTCTGGTTTAATCCCAACTAGCATGTTCCCGGCGAGTCATGTCCGGTGTACTCATAACCCAATGAGCACCTGTATACATCTTAGGTGAACCAACTGACACCAGTGGCTTGTGAGACCGGCCACCGCCCCTCGTCGGGGTCTCGACTGTATACACTAGTTTACTCTGGAGTATCGATGCCCTGTCTCGAAACTCCCTCGACTAGGGACCTTTTAAGGATGTGCTTATAGACCCTAGCTCCGACGTATATGATCGCCCTCATACTGCTGGTAGTCAAGCAAGAATCGTAGTGGCTCTATCAACGTGCAATAGTGACCTATAAGGTCACCTAAAGCAGTACACGATGATAAAGGATAAACCAGATAGCATACTATCATCTTGAGTAAGACTGTCCTACCGGTATAGGTCCTCCCTCAATCATTGCAATCACGTGCCTGTGATCCAATAATTGACTCTGAGGGCACTATATCCAACAATCTCCCACTTGCACTCAAGGCTAATTATTGCGATGTCGCATACTCACAGCCCGTATGATACCGAACACCCAACGCCTCTACTAGTCAGTCTCACAGAGCTCGTTTACGAAACTATTGCGTTCGAGGAATAGCCTCATTGAGTGGATCCGCTGTGATGTTTCTTTCTATGTCTCTCTTTATCTCAAGTTCGCGGAGAAACCCATCTCCCGAAATGAGCAATACCTGTCTTAGAATATGTTTGGATGCCTGATGGGACCTAGTTCATAAGTGAACTCCAAATCCAAACTTCTTAGACTGTATCGTCAACTGAACTTAATCAGTATCCTGCGCCATGCCTCCCTCAGTATCCGCTTAGACCTTCTGTCCAAACTACTGCCCCTCGTCAGAGGGAAAACAATAACTCTGACAGCCACTCTGCCATCCAAGTCACCTTGGAAGCCTGGAATGATAACTGTCTCCTAAAGGAGGCTTCCGTTATCATTTCCCTAGAACATCAACTTATGTTCTAAAACTGCTTCCGATCGTTTCTCCAGGATTGGATTAATATCAACTTACTGCATCTACGGCAAAAACAACATCTGGTGTTGTACTTGACATCTCATGATTGACTCAATTGCCTAAGCAAGTGATCTGCCAATCATGCACATCCCTCTCCACTTTAGTCTATAAGACACCTTATGAGAGGGTGACTCCATCACTTGCAGGTACACCACCATGCCAGGAGTCGTCCATTCTAAAAACTCTTAGAATGCTGTCTAAGTACCCTGGTTGGGAAACCACCCAAATCTTGATCTAGTAACCAGAAAGTCTGATATAAAATCAAATTCCTTATGTGGAGAAACCACTGTGTGACAACCAAAATATAACCGATCGTAGTATAGGAATTTCACTTCCTACTCTGTGTATGTCATCCAAATACCAGGACATCACACCCTACTACCTTCTTAACAGATCCATCCCCATTCTGACGAAGTCAAACCTATGACTTTCACATCAGAAATAGATGATCTATCTCTGCTATATCTGCTTTAGTCTATAAACAGACATAAGTCACTTGTCCACCAATGCTTCCGCTGCTCCAACTGACTACGACAACCCTCTGGAAGAGTCATATACACGTGCACTTCTAAAGCTAGTTTAGAACGATGCTATACTCATCCTCCTGCCGGGTCTCACAGTCTGGAACAACAGCAATGGCAAGTCTGGGTAAACAAGAACCTCCCTGCCACCGTCCTTGAGCATACCGAAGTACCTCTCGAGCGCCTGAGGTTACCCACCATATTTGCGGAGTGGCCAATGGAATGTCAAACCAAATTGAATCTTTAGGTTCTTATCAAATTTTTTGTAATCGTCTGCGGTTCTGGAATCACTTCCAGTTCTACCATACTCCCACTACTGTTTTCTTAAAAAATCCATTTTTGTTAAAACTGTGACGAGTCAAGAACAATATCACTATTGATCTTCCAGATGGTAGAAAATCAACCCTCTTCATAGCCTGGGTCAACCCACAAACAGCTGTTCATATCAGATTTTTGCATTTTCATACCGCCCAATTTTTGTCACATCGCATATCGGTAGATACTCATGAGCCGTGTTTGCTAGTCAATTGCAGGATACAGGTTCCCGGTTCTAAAACGGTGAAATTCATGGAAAACACGAAAAAAGTCCGGGTTCCTGCCAACCACAGATAAAACACGGTCTCTGCTCTTCATCCGTATGTTGCCAGATATCAATAGGAAGACAAAAGGTCAAATCAATGTCACTCTCAAGCACAAGGCTTAATGGCAACAACAACTTCCAAGAAATCTACGCGGAGCTCGAGGCAATCATGACAAAATCTTGACAAAAAGTCCACCTTTCCCTCAACAGAAATTCTGGAAAATTCGTGAAGGAATTATGAAAAAATACACATACCAGAAAAATGTACACATCAAACCAGGTGACCACAAGAAATTGGGGGGCCCAATTCGACCAGAAGGCCACGGATCCGCGGCCATAGTGGGGTCCAGGCCGCGGATCCGCGGCCATATAGTGGCGGCAACTGATAATTTTTGGGGGGTAGTTTGGTCATTCTGTTTGGGTTCTGGTGGTTGCCCTAGGGTTTCATTTTCTGGCCTATAAATAGCCCAGAAATTTGGGAAGGAAGGGGTCCAATTCTTGTATCTCTTTTGCTAGGTTTTAGTTTACATGTTCTTCTTCCTCTTCTCACCACTTCTCCATTAAACTTGTAAGTGAGCTTTTGAGTGAAGAGTGATGAATAAAGAAGACCATTTTATTATCATGCTTGTCTCCTTATTTTTATGCTTGTTGTAATTTTAATTCGTTAAAGTAGTTGTAGTTATTTCCTTGTTGTTTCTTTCTTTTTTCTTTTTCTTTATCCTTACATATGACAATGATACTTACGCTTGATCCTCGCCAAGGTGAGGTCGCAAATAGTTAGTCGTATTCTTCTAGTCTCCTTCTTTCTATCTTCCTCTTTTGTTTGTTTTATTTTTCCGTATTATGAAGTGTGAGTAGTTCTATACTTGTTAGGGTAGGATAAGGGAAGTTTGAGAGAAGGAAATCTCTCTCACTCTTTACTTGCCCAACAACTTAAATCAACTCCCGTTAATTGAACCACAATCCGCTCCTTACGGCACCCTATCCTACATGATAGCGGTGATTCCGTAGTGAGACCGGTTGTGGTTGAATTAACCGGAGGTTATGGATAAGAGCCAAGAACGGACGGACAAGCACCAAAAGGAAGGACTATGCGTTGGAAAGCCTAGCTTATACTCGCAAGTTCCTTCCTAGTCGTGCTAATCCCCGTTGTTGCCGATTACCGTAACACCGATATTAAGTGGGGCAACGAAAGATGTGGAGACTCCTAACTCAAACTAACCTAATCCTAACCCTAACAAGCTCTCTTTAAATATCAACTTACACTTAGATAACCACAACAAAATCTGAAAACAGGGCTTAACTCGTTAAAACACATTGAAAAAGACTCCCATCTCCCTGCGGACGACCCGTACTCAACCGGCTAGCTACAAGCGAAACCGTCTTGATTGCGGTATTTAAAACTAAACTTGACACGCACTTATCCTAACAATCAACAGCCATTACAGAAATGTGTCGTGAGTTATCCAGATTCTGGTTTTAAGCATAAGCCGGACAACTCCCCGTACCTTAACAATGTCAAAATATGAACTGTTCTATATCCAATACAGAAACAGAGGCACTAATTTATTAAACCAGATTCAAATCACTCGACTGTCTCCAGTGCATGTTAACTAAATGGAAAGAGGCCTATCAGCGTTACTCAACTTAGGAATACTTCCAATTATGAGTAACCTGAAAGAGAAGCAAGTTCTCTTAATCATTACTATCAACTGAATACCATACACAAGTATCTACATCTTCGATCACCTTGAAGAATCCCGATACATGCAACACCTGGTTCTCTACTTTATCCTTATACCTATAACTTCTCAAAACTCAACCTTTCATTTCTACGAAACACATGTCTAAGAACTAAAGAAGTCACAAGTAAACAGAATATAGTACGAGTACCAACCCCTTTGTCCTAATGGACACTGGACAATATACAATACTCTGTATAAGTCCCCTGAGTGTAATAACTCAATCCCTGTGTGTCGTAGGTTGAAAACTGTACTTATGGTTAAGAAGAATTACACCGCTGTTTAATGCTCCTTACCTAACCATCCACTGATATAGGTAAACGTCATAGACATAATTTCAAAAAGGTATATCTCACTCTATAAAAATAGACGTACAGATATATCAATTTGAAATTGGTGCATAACAGCGGATATTCAAAACCAAATATTTGTTGTCCGGCAAACTACCAAGGTGATTTCCTCAAATATCACCAATTACAACGAATCCCGATATAATGAGGATGATCACCTAATTCCCAATAACTTACTCCCACTCTAATCTGTAAAACCATACAGATGTGAGAATCAAACCTGGTAAATACATACCCTGGAGTAAGGACTAATTGGGAAATCGGTTTTCTATTAACAGTACACAGTGAAACTGTAACATTGGAATGTTTCGATGGGGTATCTGGGTATTCCTAGTAATGCATCTTCCATTATCCAGATTCACAACTGTAACTGTATATCTTTTTGCCTTCTCTCCAAATCTCTTTATATGTCTTTAGTCATTACCTTCTGTACACCCCTTTAGGCCAAATGGTTTTCTTCCTTCCCTACCATTCGGCACCAGCCTATGGTTTGGAAGAAGACTATCCAATAAGCATAATGGGTGTACTGTCCTAGTCCTAGGAGCACTCGCAATGCGAGAGAAGGTGAAGATAAAAAACAACCGAATAAACCTTATTCCTATTTCTCCTGAACCAGAATCCATCCCCGAACTGGAACAAATTCCTTTCGAGTTCGTATATAACCTTACGATGGAGTATCCAATAAACTGTGGATCTTCGTAGCAATACGGAGTGTCCTGGAGAAATACAAAGGTGAAGTGGGAGTGGTAATGAAATACTTGGTTTGATCGTGAATAGAAGTCGCAATTTACTTTGCCCTCTTTACTAATCCCTTGATTTGTCTTTACTTAATACCTTCTGTACACCATCGTTATGCTAATTGATTTTCTTCATTCCCCACCGTTCGGCACCAGCCTAAGGTTTGGAAGAAGACTATCCAATTTGCGTAATAGGTGTACTATCTCCTAAACCAAGGAGTACTCGCAACCTGAGAGAAGGTAAAGGAAAAGACAGCTGAATAGTCATATTCGTTTTCTCCAGAACCGGAAACCATCCTCGAATAAATTCCTTCGAGTTCGTATATAACCATACGATAGTTTTGTCCAATGGAAGTGGACGTTCTTAGTAATACGGGGTGTCCTGGAGAAAAAGGGTAAAAGTAGGAGTGGCAATGAGGTTTGCAACTCTGACAATCCAAAAGCCAGTGTTTAAGAAGGTTCGGTTAACTTGGTCACTGAGTCATTGCCTTAGGGTCGGGTCAATGGTCGCTGCCAAAGAGAGAGAGAAAAGAAACACTCAGCGTGCACTCTAACCTAGATCAGAATGGTTATCACTTTATCTAATCAGGAAACATCCCACTGTACCGTCAAATTCTCCTCCAAACCTGAAAGAAGAATTAGTCGGGATCACCCGAGGAGTAAACCAACTCATCAGTGGGAATCGGGATCCAACTATCATCGCATGATAAAGTGACGGAATCCGCTCACGTTATCACACTCCAGAAGGTATGCGCATATCTGGCAAGTTTCAGTTTCTTTAGAAACTCCCGATGTGATTTTTGCCCCATGCTCTTATGACCTTGACGAAGGTCAACAAATCATAAGTCACATGTCAAGTTCTACCCGTCATTGTCCAGGTTAATTTGAACCCACCCGTACAAGCCCTTGACGAAGGTCAACAAGGTTATACGACTGTCCCAAACCAACGCATCTATCTATGCAGCAGAAAGGTAACAAGCAGCTACCATACACTATGCCTTGACGAAAGTCAACAAACATAGCATGAATACTACGTGCTACCCGTCTGAAACGACGGAGGGGTACGAATGGTTTCTGGCGAAAACCTTTAACGTAATGAACTTGATATCGTTGAAGGAACTGGATAGCTTTATAAAAATATAGTGACGAAAACCTTTTCTAAAGAGGTCACTCCCGGTGAAGGGATCTCGGATCTTTCCCCGTAGAATGAGGTGCAGGATATTCCAACTGAGTACCATGATGCAAAGCAAAAGTAATCGGCTATAGTGAAGTTATTTCCCTGACGCAAACTTTTGTCCAAGGGGTCACTCCCGGTGAAGGGATCTCGGCCCTGGCCTCGTCGACTGAGGAGCAGGATATTCCAACTGAATACCACGATGCAAAACAAAAGAGAACGTCCTTGCAACAACAGCTTTTTGAAAAGTGTTCCAACAACATCAGAAGAGGTTTGTTCAGCTTGCATTGATCCGAATCAACGCAGTCCCATCAATTGATCACACCAATAAAGAACGAAAATAATGATGTACGTATATGCCATCCGCATTCGCCACTGGGTCCCGTCATCACCCGTTAGGTTACTTAACTAACGACAGAGCGGGGACTGGACTAGCGCGGATGCAAAACATATACAACATCTACTAGTATATATATCAATATACAATATTCTCTCAAGGCGTGATAAAATGCAACATCACAGAAATGTAATAAGCATCACAGAACAATACAGATATCTGGGATCCCCGGGTTACACAGAGCCGCTACTGAAACCCGACGTTCCCCTGGTCATGTAGATAGCCTGTGCAATGAAATCCTAGACCCCTACGGGCGCGGCAAGTTACCCGCCAAAACCTGAAGAGAGGCAGCCTCCTTCAGCAACGTGAATGGACCACCCAGCACTTCACGGAATCTGGTAACTTGGGCACCCCTCCTGGGTCAACCTGTACCCCCTACGAGTGCGGCGAATAGCCCGCCAATTCTAGAGTGAAGCCCCCTCCGTCTCAAAGCCATGAGATGCGGGCTTGTTGCCCTCTAGAACCCGGCTATCCGTGCACCCCACCGCGGGGTAATCCTAGTACAGAAAGTAAAATATACAACGGGTACATCGACCTCAACCTGGTCGTGCCCCAAAAGAATAATATACAAACATGCAGTAACGACAGTCCACATGTCGGACGCTCGCCCCGCAATATCAAATATACATATAAAACCAAACTGTACTACCATTGCATCCAGGCTATCCCCCACGACCAATCCGCAACATCACAGCACAACACAGAACATCAACGTGAATGTCACGTTCGTAAATCCGTCTAAAAGGGCTATAGCAGATAGACTGGATATACCGATCAAATGACATTCACGGTTGCAGATATAATGTAAATATTGTGAACTAACATGTTTAAAATTTTTGATCGATAAAATATACCGAAGTGGGCCCCAAGCACTACTGTAGCACTCACAGAAAATCTGGGCCCAAACAGAACATTCCTAAAACCCTATTCTCAAGTCAGAAGCTTACTGTGAAAATTTGGTTCAAAGATAACACTTTCCCACCGCGGAACCGCGGCCAAACCAGGGGTTTGGCCGCGTTTCCGCGGTCGTACTGAGGAATCATTGCATCGAATTTTCCCAGAATGCTTAGAATTCCCTGCACTTATTTCTGCAATGTACTGAAAAATTTTTAGAGCTAAAAAAAATTCGACAGAAACTTGTGCACTAGAAAATACGGTTTTTGGGATTTTTGTTCGATCGTGTTCTAAACATACTAGAGCAAGCTAGACTAGGTTAATGGCGTGGCTCTGATACTATTGTAAGTGCACGGCGGTGCCTCGGCCGTCAATCCGACGCCGGAATGCGGAAACGAAAAACTTTTCAAACTAGAAAACCGGCACCACCGCGCATAAAATTCCTGGATCGGGCCATTAATCTAACTTTAGCAAGCTAGAAAAGGAGTAGAGAAGCTATACCAAGCGATCCGTGTCCTTCGGTCTTCGCCTCTACTGCGATCTCCTCGCGGAATCTCCGGTCGTCGCTTCTTCGTCGGAACGGGCACCACATCGCCGGGTTCTTTTACGGGCTCCCACCTCTGGACCGAGACAACTCGGAGCGCGAAGTTGGCTAGCCAACGCGTCCAAGGAATGCTGTAGACTAGTGTAGAAACCATTGTCTCGTTAGGGGTTGTGAAGTTGCCATGGTGATGAAGAAGGAAAAATGAACTTTGGAAAGGTGTAAGGAATTTTTGCAAGCAAGCAAAAATGAGATATGAAATATTCCCCTCATCAAAAATGAACCTTTCTCCTCTCACACAAGTGGCCGGCCCCCATATCAACAAATGGTGGAGGGAATAAATCAAAACCATGAAGGGGTGTGGGAGTAGTAAAAGCAAAGGGTGACCATAAGCCAAGAGTGATGATAACAAGGTCATATCAATTTCTAATCAACTTTAATCTCATTAATGCTAAACCATCATGAAAAAGCAAATATGCTTAACCTATCATAATGGCAAAAATACAAAGAACCCCTCCTCAAATGCTAATTTGCGAACTTACAAATTAGCCCCTCCATCAGAAAAATCCGGCCGTGAAGGAACTAAGGAATACTGGCCGGAACGGAATGCAAACTGGCAACTTCAAAAAACTGATCCCGTAATAAATTACAGGAAAACCCCGCGACTGCATATACATGCCCGCATTTGTATTCCCACTGAATATAAATGCAAAGAGACAAAATCTACATTGTAAAATACTAGGATCTGGTTTAAACCAAAGCCCGCTAGTAAAAACTGTCCAATCACGATCCGTGCAATACCGCACGTATCTGATCGAACCCTGCCATATCTCCATACGACCTTTCCAGCGTTTCGCCCGAAACTTCAGAAGCTGGTCTGTGGGGGACTCTAAAGACTCATCAATACTTTGGCTGTGGATTTAACCACTAGCACGTCAGATGTATTAGCCATACGTGACGGGTTACCAGGTATTGATCAAAAGGGACGTCGATGAGCGAACTCATCCTGACACCCTACTGAGCCTGTCAGTGACAATATCCGTACAGTCCGGTCCGTTCGTCTATGAGCATTGCATGGCAGGCCTAGGGGGTTGGTAAAAGTCAGACCCCCAGAAGCGGTACAAGTCGTGTCGGAGTGTAGCCCAGAACACCCTGAGATACTACTGGAATACTTACCAGTAAATCTCCTTCCTTGGCAAAGGAATTCGTGTAATGGCTCTCCTAGACACAGCGCGACCTCACCCCCTATACCGGGAGAGACGAACCTCTGCAGATCCGCTCACTGCCTCCATGTGGCTCGGGACTGTACCCAACTAAAACCTGTTTGCACGTCTACTTTGAGCATGGTAGGGTAATAATCAAAGTACAGTGGGAACTCACACGAGACAAATGACGATCCTCAGATCGATGAACTAACCTGTACACATGTTACCAGGGAACTGCTATCTGACGTATGATATAATCCCAACAAGCATGTTCCCGGCGAGTCCTGTCCGGTGTACTCATAACCCAATGAGCACCTGTATACATCTTAGGTGAACCAACTGACACCAGTGGCTTGTGAGACCGGCCACCGCCCCTCGTCGGGGTCTCGACTGTATACACTAGTCTTCTCTGGAGTATCGATGCCCTGTCTCGAAACTCCCTCGACTAGGGACCTTTTAAGGATGTGCTTATAGACCCCAGCTCCCACGTATATGATCGTCCTCATACTGCTGGTAGTCAAGCAAGAATCCTAGGGGCTCTATCAACGTGCAATAGTGATCTATAAGGTCACCTAAAGCAGTAAACGATGATAAAGGATAAACCAGATAGCATACTATCATCTTGAGTAAGACTGTCCTACCGGTATAGGTCATCCCTCAATCATTGCAATCACGTGCCTGTGATCCAATAATTGACTCTGAGGGCACTATATCCAACATCTCCAGTATGATGTACTGATGGCTGTGGGACAGACCATCTCCCCATGCTAGGATGAGAAGCGTATACACCAGTCTACTCCGGTGTATCGATGCCCCACCTCGATAATCCTACGACCAAGGACCTGTATAGGATATGCTTATAGATTACCCAGCCCCCACTAGTGTGACTGCCACCACAACGCTGGTAATCAAGCAAAGATTCTAAGAGCTCTACTAATATGTATAAGCGATATGTTAAAAGAAACACATGCACATATTAAAGTAGACACAAACCAAGTAGCATACTACCATTTTTAGCAAGACTATCAATACAACTGTGAATATCCCAAGCTTCCATTAAGTAATATACAAACTAGTATGATACAATAATGGCCTCTAGGGCATAAACACTAACATTCTCCCACTTGCACTAGGGCCATGTACTGGCATATCACAGACCTATCATCTCGAATAGCCTCTCGAACTGCATCTGAGGAATGGCCTTTGTGAATGGATCAGCAGTGTTATTCTCCGTATCTAGTCTTTTCACCTCGATCTCCCGGCGATCTATAATCTCCCTGATCAAGTGATACCGCCTTAAGATGTGTCAGGACATCTGATGGGACCTGGGTTCCTTCGCTAAAGCTATAGCGCTGTTGTTGTCGCAATACAGAGGTATTGGATCAACACTGGTAGGAACCACCTGAAGTTCTTTGAGGAAATTCTTCTTCCAGACAGCTTCTTTTGCGGCATCGCAAGCAGCTATGTACTCCGCTTCCATCGTTGAGTCAGCAACGGTGTCCTGCTTGGAACTCTTCCAACAGACTGCCTCTCCATTAAGGGTAAAGACATAACCCGACATGGACTTGGAGTCATCCTTGTCACTCTGGAAGCTGGAGTCAGCAAAGGCCTCGATCTGGAGGTCCTTTCCACCATACACCAAGAACATCTCCTTATTCCTCCCCAGGTATTTGAGAATGTTCTTTACTGCTATCCAGTGCTTCTTCCCTGGGTTTGCCTGATACCGTCTTACAACGCTCAATGCGTATGCTACATCTGGTCTAGTACATAATATCGCATACATTATAGAGCCTACCGCAGAAGCGTAGGGTTTAATCGACATGCGAGCCCTTTCCAAATCAGTCTTGGGAGACATCTCTTTGGAGAGGGTGATTCCGTGACAATTCGGTAGGTTACCGCGCTTAGAATCTTCCATACTGAATCTTTTCAATATGGTGTCTATATACCTGGACTGTGATAGTCCTAACATCCTCTTTGATCTATCACGATAGATCTGGATCCCCAGAATGTTGGTGGCATCACCCAGGTCCTTCATGGAGAACTTCTGTGACAAGAATCCTTTGACTGACTGTAGCATATGAATATCATTTCCTATTAGGAGAATATCATCCACGTACAAGACGAGGAATACTACAGCTCTCCCTACAA
Organism: Agapanthus africanus; assembly: GCA_030015575.1. Classification (NCBI taxonomy): domain Eukaryota; kingdom Viridiplantae; phylum Streptophyta; class Magnoliopsida; order Asparagales; family Amaryllidaceae; genus Agapanthus; species Agapanthus africanus. The sequence goes on along the minus strand of JASDDO010000012.1, from coordinate 288,251,076 downwards.
TCTTACTGTATATGCATGGTTCATCTAGATTCTTGATAAATTCGAATTCTTTGACAGTATCATCAAAACAGATGTTCCAACTCCGCGATGCCTTCTTTAGTCCATAAATGTACTTAATCAACTTGCACACTTTACCGCTTCTCCCACTCTGAATGAATCCCACTTGCCGATCCATATAGACACATTCTTCCAAATTACCATTTAGAAAAGCCGTCTTTACGTCCATCTGCCAGATCTTATAATCGTGGAAGGCAGCAATGGCACGAAGGACCCGAATGGATTTGTGCATAGCCACTGGAGAAAAGGTTTCGTCATAGTCCAAACTAGGTCTTTGACGAAAACCCTTTGCAACAAGTCTAGCCTTATAGGTTTCAACCTGTCCATCCACACCAATCTTCTTTCTGAAGATCCATTTGCATCCTAAGGGTTTTACCCTATCTGGAGCAATGTCCAAAGTCCATACTTTGTTGGTGTACATGGACTCCATTTCGGTCTGCATTGCATCCAGCCATTTTACCGAGTCGCCGCTCTGAATGGCTTGCTGTAAGCTAGTAGGGTCATCATTGTCAATGATGCAATCTTCTCGATCCCCGTCTATGAGAAAACCGTAGTATCGCTCGGGCGGATGAGACTGCCTACTACTTCTGCTGATAGGCGCTGGGATGTCCCTTTCTTTTGAAACTTCTAGTTCTACCAAACTTTCAGTAACAGCTTGTGGTTCTGGAATTTCTTCCAGTTCTATTGCACTCCCACTCTTCTGATTTTCTAAAAATTCAGCTTCCAAGAAGTGGGAAGGACGAGAAACAAAAACCTTTTGTTGCTCTGCATAATAGAAATAATACCCCTTGGAGTTCTTTAGATATCCCACAAGCTTACACTATACTGAGCGTGCCTCGAGCTTGTCCGCATGCTGCTTTTTAACAAAAGCTGGACATCCCAATGTCCTAAAGTGTTTAAGACAGGGTTTCTTCCCACTCCACATCTGATATGGTGTGGTAGGCACAGTCTTGGTTGGAACCTGGTTCAAAAGATATGCAGCTGATTCTAGTGCATAACCCCAGAAAGATCGCGGTAACTCAGCCTTACTCATCATGGAACGAACCATATCCAATAGGGTTCGATTCCGCCTTTCCGATACACCATTGTGTTGTGGTGTGTGTGGAAGAGTAAGCTGAGAGAGAATTCCATTCTCTTTTAAGTATTCCAGAAACTCGGCATTTAAGTATTCACCACCTCGATCAATCTCAGTGTCTTGATACTTTTGCCTGTCTGTTTTTCCACTTCATTCTTGTATTCCCGGAATTTCTCAAAGGCCTCGGATTTATGCTTCATCAAGAAGATATGTCCATACCTAGAGAAATCATCCGTAAAAGTAATGAAGTAGGAATAACTATCTCTTGCATGTGTAGACATTGGACCGCACACGTCACTGTGTACGAGTCCCAAGAGCTCGCTCGCTCTTACTACGTGTCCAGTAAATGGAGTCTTTGTCATCTTTCCCATGAGACAAGATTCACAAGTAGCATAAGATTGATATTCGAACGGATTCAAATATCCTTCTCTATGTAACTTAGTCAACCGTGTTTCATTGATGTGACCTAGTCTACAATGCCAAAAGAAAGCCTGATTTATTTCCGGAGACTTTCTTTTAAGTGTGTTCTGGACATTGAAAACCTGAGCATGATTCAATACGTATATAATGTCATCTAATGTACCGGACACAATCAGAACTTGATTCAGGTGGATGTGAACCACATCGCTTACGAATGTAAAATCATATCCCTCTCTCGAAAGTGAGGACACTGATATGATATTACAAGTCAAACTAGGTACATACAAACAGTTACATAGAATCAATATCTGCCTACTTGTCAAACTTAGGCGATATTCTCCTACGGATTCAGCGTCCACGCTCATTCCATTCGCAACTCTGAGGGACAAATCGCCAACCGTGATAACTCTACGGTTTCTCAAAGCATGTAATGAATTACAGATATGAGATCTTACTCCGGTATCTAGTACCCAGGAACTAGAGTTAATTGACAAACAGTTCTCAATCACAAACACACTCGAGGCTGAAGCCACAACATGCTTCAAATCCTGGCTTCTGGCTTCCAAAGCCCTGCAATCCATCTGCCGATGCCCATTCCCATAACAATAGGAACATCCCTCCTTCCCTACACCAAGTCCCAAAACTTTTGCTCTTCCCTTTCCTTCTACTTCACTGACACCGTATATCGGCTTTGTGGAGGTTTTCTTCTTTTCACCCTTTGCTTTTGCCCTGGATGCATAAGAATAAGGTCCCCCATTTAGCAGAGCGGGTGTCTCCCTGGATTCTTTCAGGGTGTAAGTAGAGGGTAGAGACTGTCGAAATAAGTCAGCATATGACCTGTTTCCCAACGTAGTCTCCAGGTCCGTGAGCTCATCAATATAACTAGTCATCGTAAGGACGTCGTCCCCTACAGATGACCCGACAGCCAACCTCGCTTGAAGCAATTCGTTCGAGGTCTCACATCTTGCGATTCGAGATTGCTCTCCATATAAATCTTTGTTATGGAGGAAGATGGAAACAAAGTACATCTTCTCAAGCTGCTTCTGGTATACACAATCAACTGAAGCCAACACGAGACACTTGGCATTCACACTCTCCTTTTCCCTTGTCTGACGAATATTCATATCCGCGACGGTGGAAATTGGACCTGGGACGGCCGGGGCTTGAGTAGTAATAGGTTGGTCCAGCTTGTCATAGGCAATAGGCATTTAGACAGACCTTTGCCAGTCATAAAAGTTAGATTAAGTCAACTTGTTATCTATATGTAACCTAGTCATGGTAACAGGGTAGCTGCAATTAAGAGAGGGAGAGAAGAAAACACTTTAGCATGATGCTCTTGCAACTTTAGATTGGTTTTTAGTTTATCTAAACTCGATGTCTCTCACTGTTTTTCGAATCCTTTCTCAAACCATAAAAGAAGAATTAGTCAGGACTTATCTCACCGTAAAATACTTGCTTAACCGTTCAGCCAGGCTATTGTTGGTACTTCGAGGGAGGTTTTACGACGCTTTCGTGAAGTTCCTTAATTAAATAACCTCTTTTCCCTGGAGGCGTAGCCCCGCTAACACTGTTCTAGACACCTACTTGGTTTATATCATTGATTGTTAAGTGACGAATCTCCCGATAAGTAGCGTATACTCACAGTAGGATCAGGATCCAAATATCATCGTGTGATAATGCTGAAGGAATCCTATCAACATTATCAAACTCCAAATGGTATGAAACACTAGCAAGTTTCAGTTTCTTTAGAAACTCCCGATGTGGATTTTTGCCCCATGCTCTTATGACCTTGAAAAAGGGCCAACAAATCATAAGTCAGATGTCAAGTTCTACCCGTCATTATCCAGGTTGATTTGAACCCACCCGTATATACTCTTGACTAAGGGCCAACAAAGTAATACGACTGTCCCAATCGAACAAATCTATCTATGCTACATGTGAACACCCCAGCAGCTACCAATCACTGTGTCTTGACTAAGGACCAAACAAACATAGCTTGAATAGTACCGACCATTCATATGAAACGACGGAGGGCTACGACTGGTTTTGGCGAAACCGTGAACGTAGTGAACTTGATATAACTGAAGGAACCTGATAGCTTTTTAAAAGGAGTGGTTAAAGCTCCGCAATTAAAAATTCTGCTCTTTTAAAATAACCGAGTGGTTTCTTTCAAATTTGTTCCAACGATTTAAATTTTGGTTTATTTTCTTTGAATTAATATAATATGTCCCATCATTTATCCTATCATTGCAGAAAACAACGAAAATACAACGTCCGCTTATGCCATCCGCATTCGCCACTGGGCCCTGTCATTCACCCGTTAGGTTACTTAACTAACGACATATCGGGGTCTGGGATAGCGCGGATGCAAAACATAAGCAACGCCTACTATATATCATATATAGATATTGTACATTCGTCAGACGCAATAATAGGCATTCCAGATCACAGATGAACATATTGGATATACTAGGAATCCGCGTTTCGTTTGAGCTTGCAACAAAAGACGGATTACACGGTCGTGATGAATAGCCAAACCCCACCCTAGACCCCTACGGGTACGGCAAACTACCCGCCAAGTACCCGAAGTGAAGCGGTCTCCCTCAACGACGTGAGTAGGCCACTAAGCTTTTCAAAGTACCCGGTAGTTTGTTCACCCCACCTTGGGTCTATTCTAGGAGCAGAAAACAGTAAATGAAATAATACAATGGTGGCTACAACCTTAACCCGGATGTGCCCCGCGAAATAATGTTACAACAAATTTACAATTTACATCTGAATGAAAGAATGAAAAACCCTTATCTCACATCCCCGGCTATTCATCCACGAAAATCCAATGAAGTTCATATCCACAAACCAATATCCATTACAGAAATGTGCAACCCCCAACTAACCAACATACTAGAAATTAGCGGAGGTTTACGAACACATATAAATATCACCAAGCTTCTAAAGTAACAACGACATTAGAATCCGCACGTAATTACCAAACACATCCAATTTTCCAAAACCCGAAAATCCAGTGAGCTAAATTTTAAAAGATGAAAGTTTTGAGCCAATCCGGGAGTCGAAACGAACTTGAAACCCGCCCGAATCTTCGCAGAGATGAAGATACATGGTAATACGTCAAGTGGGGGGCCTCGGGGGATGCCCACATGAGGTGGTTCCCAAAGGAGGACAGACCTGAGAGACCAGTTGCTGGTCTCTCAGGTCAGCAGCCCCCAAGGGCACCAATTGGTGGTCTTGGGGGGTGTTCCCGGCCGTTGGTCCCCCCCGGGGTGTCCCCGGGGTACGCACGCTTCACCCCGTGGCTTCTCGGTTCAAACCGTGAGCCCGCGTGGTGTGCAAACAACTCAAAACCTCACTTTTCAAAACTGTTTTTGTCGACAGTTTTCCGGCGACAAAAACGGCGGAATTCTAACATCGCTACAAGATATCTAAGGTTTGTGAAAGGCTCTGATACCACTGTAAGTTGATGTCACGCACCCCATGTGTCCGTGGGGAGGTGGAATTAGCAAAAAATGATTTTTACGAGCTTCGCAACATCGACCAAACCAAGGATCGAACACAAACCGTAGCTAGCAAACTACTTGAGATTTAACTACTCGGATTCGAAATTATACCACACGTTACAAGTCCTTCAGGTCTTCATCGCTGTCCTCCACACCTCGTAGGCTCTATGGAACATGGGTACCTCAACGGCCTCCTCAAGTCAAAGACGATCCACCCGAGAGTCTATAGTCCGAGCTCCTATCTCGAATCTGAGATAACTACGGCTTCTAGTTTGCTAATCTAGAAGTCCTAGAGGATGTAGAGTATTTAGATGGATTACTTAGTCACTTAAACCCTAGGATTCTCAACTCATGAGAGCTTTTAGGGTTTGAGGAAGAAGATGATAATTTGATGTGAGAGAAAGCTTTTGTGATAATGAAATGAATAATACTCATGCAAGAATAATATGAAGCATAATAATATTATCAAAATAAATATTTATCTAATATTCATCATTCTTCATTTAATTCTAAGGGTGAATCACCTAATGAGTCATTAAGCATTTAATATAAACATACACCTCATCCTCCACCTCATTTAGTTCAAATCCTAAAAAGAATTAAACGCAAATGAGTCATCTTCTTCTAGAAGCTTCCCGAAAAATTACGAGACCTCCCCTCCCATCCGTATTTCCGAAAAACATGGATAATCTTTGACTGAATAAATCCATCTGTATAATACTAGAATCTGGCTTAAACTAAAGCCCGCTAGTATTATCTGTAAGTCCATGCCATGCACCCCACGAACTTGCGGGGAGGCGGAATATATGAAAAATAATTATCAAAGCTTCGTAACGTGGACTTGAGCGCATGAATCGTTTCTAAACCATTGCTAACAATCTACTAGAGGTTTAACTACTCGGATACGAAGTTATACCTCACGATACTTGTCCTTCGGGTCTTCATCGCTGTCCTCCACTCCTCGTAGGCTCCTTGGAACATCGGTACCTCAACGACCTCTTTGAATCAAAGATGATCCACCCGAAAGCTCCTACGCCAAGCTTTATCTCTAACTTGAGATAACTAGGTTGCTCAAAGTGCTAATTTAAGCTACCTAGGGGATATAGAGTGAGGTTATGGAAGTATTAGTCTAGCTAACCCTTGATCTCAACACATGAGAGGTTAGGGTTAGGGTTTGAAGAGGGAGAGCTTGAGGAGAGTGAAGGTGAGAATATGAATTACTTTGCATGAATGAAATCATTTGTGTATATATGAAACATATGATATTATTAAGTAAATAATAAATAAACCTTTATCATCATGTTTCATTAATACCCTAAGTGATTCATCATATGAGTCATAAAAATCATTAAATGAATCATTAACTCATTACATGAATCACTACATGACTCACTAATCCAATTAATGCAAATGCCACCTTACCCTCCAAGTCACCATGCTGCTAGAAGCTTCCCAGAAAATTACGAGAACGCTCATCTAATCCGTGAAAACACGGAAAAACTTTAGACTGTATAAATCCAATAACCTGATACTAGAAACTGGCTTAAACTAAAGCCGACTAGTAAAAACTGTCCGAACGTCGTACGTGCGTAAACACACGTATGCGTCCGAACCATTGTCGTCAAACCATACGACCTCTATATCGTTTCTCCTGGAGCAGGAAAACTCTCTGTATGGGACTCTAAAGACTCGACACTACGCTGGCAGTGGGTTTAACCTCAGACCGCAAGCGGCACTAGCTGTACATAACGGTCCTCAGGTAGATGTCGATAAGAAGGCCGATGAGGAAAACCATCTGAACTCCTACTCAGCCTGATGTGATAATCTCCGTACAGTCCGGTCTGTTCGTCTGAGACTATCGCATATCGAGCCTAGGGGGCGGCAAGCGTCAGTCCCCTAATAGCAGTATAAGTCGTGTCGGAGCGAAGCCCATTACACCCTGAGAAACTACTGGAACCTTCCAGTAAATCTCGCTTGCCCTGGCCAGGGACTTTGCGTAATGGCTCTCTGACACAGTGCGATATCAACTCTCAATACCGGGAGAGACGAATCCTGTCTAACCGCCACTGCCTCCAAGTGCTCGGGACTACACCCAACTGCTACCTATTTGCACGACTCCTTTGAGCCGTGGTAGGGTAGCAATCTAAGAACAGTAGGACAAACTCGAGGCGAAGTAGCAGTGTTAAGTCTGCGGACTATGCGGTACTCATGTCATCTCGGAACTGTTAACTGACGATGGGTATAATACCAACCAATCAGTTCCCCGGCGAGTCCTGTCCGGTGTACCCGTAACCTAACGAGCACCTGTATACTATCTCCAATACGACGTACTGATGGCTGTGGGACAGACCTTCTCCCCAACTGGGATGAGAAGCGTATACACTTAGTCTACTCCAGAATATCGATGCCCTGTCTAGATAATCCAACGACAAGGGACCTGTATAGGATGTTGCTTACAGACTACCCTGCCCCCACTAGCGTGACTGCCATCACAACGCTGGTAATCAAGCAAAGATCCTATGGGCTCTACTAATATGTATAAGTGATACGTCACAAGAAACATATGCACATATTAAAGTAGACACAAACCAAGTAGCATACTACCATTTTTAGCAAGACTGTTATATACAACTGTGAATTTCCCAAGCTTCCATTAAGTAATATACAACCTGGTATGATATAATAATGGCCCCTAGGGCATATACACTAACAATCTCCCACTTGCACTAGGGCCATGAGCTGGCATATCGTAGACCTATCATCTCGAATAGCCTCTCGAACTGCGTCTGAGGAAGGGCCTTTGTGAATGGATCAACAATGTTATTCTCCGTCTCTACTCTCTTTACCTCGATTTCCCGGCGATCTACGATCTCCCTGATCAGGTGATACCGCCTTAAGATGTGTCTGGACTTCTGATGGAACCTGGGTTCCTTCGCTAAAGCTATCGCGCCGTTGTTGTCACAATACAGAGGTATTGGATCAACACCGGTAGGAACCACCTGAAGTTCTGTGAGGAACTTCTTCATCCAGACTGCTTCTTTTGCGGCATCACAAGAAGCTATGTACTCCGCTTCCATTGTTGAGTCAGCAACGGTCTCCTGCTTGGAACTCTTCCAACAGACCGCCCCTCCATTGAGGGTAAAGACATAACCCGACATGGATTTGGAGTCATCTTTGTCACTCTGGAAGCCGGAGTCGGCAAAGGCCTCCAACTGGAGGTCTTTTCCGCCATACATCAAGAACATCTCCTTAGTCCTCCTTAGGTACTTGAGAATGTTCTTTACTGCTAACCAGTGATTCTCTCCTAGGTTTTCCTGATACTGGCTTACAAAGCTCAATGCGTATGCTACATCTGGTCTGGTACATAACATCGCATACATTATAGAGCCTACCGCAGAAGCGTAGGGTATAATCGACATGCGATCACTTTCCAAATCCGTCTTGGGAGACATCTCTTTGGAAAGGGTGATTCCGTGACAAGCCGGTAGGTTACCGCGCTTAGAATCATCCATTTTGAATCTCTTCACTATGGTGTCTATGTACCTGGACTGCGAAAGTCCTAACATCCTTTTTGTTCTATCACGATAGATCCGGATCCCCAGAATGTAGGTGGCATCACCTAGGTCTTTCATGGAGAATTTTTGTGACAAGAATCTTTTGACAGACTGTAACATAGGAATATCATTTCCTATTAGGAGAATGTCATCCACGTACAAGACGAGGAATACTATAGCTCTCCGTACAATCTTACTGTATATGCAAGGTTTATCTGGATTTTTGATAAAGTCGAATTTTTTGACAGTATCATCAAAACAGATGTTCCAACTCCGCGATGCCTGCTTTAGTCCATAAATGGACTTATGCAGCTTGCATACTTTACTGTTGCTCCCACTCTGAATGAATCCCTCTGGCTGATCCATATAGACGCTCTCTTCAGAAATACCATTTAGAAAGGCCGTCTTTACATCCATTTGCCAGATTTTATAATCGTGGAAGGCAGCAATAGCAAGAAGGACCCGAATAGATTTAAACATAGCCACTGGAGAAAAGGTTTCGTCATAGTCCAAACCAGGTCTTTAACGGAAACCCTTTGCAACAAGTCTAGCCTTATAGGTTTCAACCTGTCTATCTACACCAATCTTCTTTTTGAAGATCCATTTGCATCCTACGGGTTTTACCCCATCTGGAGCAACGTCCAAAGTCCATACTTTGTTGGTGTACATGGACTCCATTTAGGTCCGCATTGCATCCAGCCATTTTCCTGAGTCACCGCTCTGAATGGCTTGCTGGAAGCTAGTAGGCTCATCATAGTCAATAGTGCAATCCTCTCTATCCCCGTCTATGAGAAAACGTAGTATCTCTCGGGCGGAAGAGATTGCCTACTACTCCGGCGGAGTGGCGTCAGGATGTCCGGTTCTTCTGAAACCTCTGGTTCTACCAAGCTTTCAGTAATAGCTTGTAGTTCTGGAATTTCTTCCAGTTCTATTGCTCTCCCACTTATCTGATTTTCTAAAAACTGATGTTCCAGAAAGCGGGCATGATGAGAAACAAAAACTTTTTGTTCCTCTGCGTAATAGAATAGATACCCCTTGGAATTCTTTGGATATCCTACAAACATACAATGTACTGATCGTGCCTCGAGCTTGTCCGCATGCTGCTTTTTAACAAAAGCCGGACATCCTCAAATCTTTAGATAATGAAGATAGGGTTTCTTCCCACTCCACATCTGATATGGTGTGGTAGGCATAGTCTTGGTAGGAACTAGGTTTAAAAGATATGCAGCTGATTCTAGTGTATATCCCCAGAATGATCGCGGTAACTCAGCGTTACTTATCATGGAATGAACCATTCTAATAGGGTTCGATTCCTCCTTTCCGATACACCGTTGTGTTGTGGTGTGTATGGAGGAGTAAGTTGTGAGAGAATTCCATTCTCTTTTAAGTAACCCAGGAACTCGGCACTTAAGTATTCACCACCTCGATCAGATCACAGTGTTTTTATACACTTGCCTGTTTGTTTTTCCACTTCATTCTTGTATTCTTGGAATTTCTCAAAGGCCTCGGATTTATGCTTCATCAAGAAGATATATCCATACATAGAGAAATCATCCATAAAAGTAATGAAGTAGGAATAACCACCTCTCGCATGTGTAGATATTGGACCGCACACGTCACTGTGTATGAGTTCCAAGAGCTCGCTTGCTCTTACCCCGTGTCCAGTAAACGGAGTCTTTGTCATCTTTCCTATGAGACAAGATTGACAAGTAGCATAAGATTGATATTCGAACGGATTCAAATATCCTTCTCTATGTAACTTAGTCAACCTTCTCTCATTGATGTGACCAAGTCTACAATGCCATAAGAAAGCCTGATTTATTTCTGGAGACTTTCTTTTAAGTGTGTTCTGGACATTGAAAACCTCAGCTTGACTCAATACGTATATTCCGTTTTGTAATGTACCTGACCCAATCATAACTTGATTTAGGTGGATGTGAACCACATCGCTTATAAAAGTAAAATCATATCCTTCCTTAGAAAGTAAGGATACAGATATGATATTACAAGTTGTACCTGGTACATAAAAACAGTTACGCAGAATCAATATCTGCCCAGTTGTCAGTCCAAGATGATATTCCCCTACGGATTCAGCGTCCATGCTCATTCCGTTAGCAACTGTGAGGGTCATATCACCTATCCTGATAACCCTACGGTTTCTCAGAGCCTATAACGAATTACAGATGTGAGATCCTGACCCGGTATCCAATACCCAGGAAGTAGGGTTAACTGACATACAGTTCTCTATCACAAACACACTTGAGGCTGAAGCCACAACATGCTTCGAATCCTGGCTACTGGATTTGCTAGCCCTGCAATCATTCTGCCAATGTTCATTCCTGTAACGATAGGAACGTCCCTCTTTTACTATATCCAGTCCCGAAACTTTTGCCCTTCTCTTTCCTTCTACTTCCCTGATTTCCTTCAGGGTAGAAGGTAGAAACTGTAGAATTAAGTCAGTATCTGACCTGTTTCCCAACGTGGTCTTTTGGTCCTGGAGCTCATCAATACAGCTAGTCATTGTAAGGACGTTGTCCCCTACAGATGACCCGTCAGCCAACCTCGCTTGAACTAATTCGTTCGAGGTCTCATATCTTGCGATATAAGATTGCTCTCCATATAAATCTTTGTTATGGAGAAAGATGGAAACTAAGTCCATCTTCTCGTGTTGCTTCTGGTATACACCATCTACTGAAGCTAACACGAGGCACTTAGCTTTCGCTTTATCTTTTTCCCTTGTCTGACGGATATCCATATCCGTGACAGTGGAAACTGGACCTGGAACGGCGGGATCTTGAGTAGTAACAGGGTGGTCCAGCTTGTCATAGGCAATGGACATCTGGACAGACCTTTTCCAGTCATATAAGTTAGATTCAGTCAATTTGTTATCTAGATGTAACCTATGTGTGGTCACAAGGTCGCTGCAATTTTAAGAGAGAGAAGAAAATACTATTAGCATGATGCTCTTGCAAGTTTAGAGTGGTTCAATTTATCTAAACAGGATGGCTCCCACTGTTTCTCGAATCCCTCCTCAAACCATAAAAGAAGAATTAGCCAGGACTATTCTCACCGTACAATTCTTGCTTAACCGTTCAGCCAGGTCAGTGTCGATACTTCGAGGGAGGTTTTCCAACGCTTTCGCGAAGTTCCTTAATTAAATAACCACTTTTCTCTGGGGGCGTAACCCCGCTGACACCTTTCTATGCACCTACTTGGTTTATAGCATTGATCGTTAAGTGACGAATCTCCTGAAATGTAGTATATACTCACAGTAGGATCGGGATCCAAAACATCATCGTATGATAATGTTGAAGGAATCCTACCGACATTCATCAAACTCCAAAATGGTATGCTCTTTCTGCAAATTCCAGTTTCTTTAGAAATTCCCGATATAGATTTTTGCCCCATGCTCTTATGACCTTGGCGTTGGTCAAAATATCATAAGTCACATGTCAAGTTCTGCCCATCATTATCCTGGTTAATTTGAACCCACCCGTACATATCCTTGACGTTGGCCAAAATGATAATACGACTGTCCCAAACTAACACATCTATCTATGTAAACAAATGAATATCCAGCAGGTACCAAACACTATGCCTTGGCGTTGGTCAAAATACATAGCTTGAATACTACTGAATACCCAAATGAAATGACGGAGGGCTACGATTGGTTTTGGCAAAACCGTGAACGTAGTGAACTTGATGTAATCGAAGGAACCAGATACTTTCTAAAAGGAGTGGTTAAAGCTACGCAATTAAAAAATTCTGCTCCTTTTAAAATAACCGAGTGGTTTCTTTTAAATTTGTTCCAACGATTTAAACGTTGGTTTATTTTCTTTGCATTATAATAATGCGTCCCATCATTTATCCTATCATTGCAGAAAACAACGAAAATACCACGTCCTCTTATGCCATCCGCATTCACCACGGGGTCCCGTCATCACCCGTTAGGTTACTTAACTAACGACAGAGCGGGGGCTGGGCTAGCGCGGGTGTAAAACATAAGTGACGTCTAATAGCTATCATATATAGATACTGTACATTCATCAGACGCAATAATAAGCATTCCAGATCAGTGATGAACTTTATTGGATTTACTTGCAATCCTCATTTGCTTTGAGCCTGCAATAAAAGACGGATTACACAGTTCTGATGAATAGCCATTACCCCACCCTAGACCCCTACGGGTACGGCAAACTATCCGCCAAGTACCCGAAGTGAAGCAGTCTCCCTCAACAAAGTGAGTAGGCCACTAAACACTTCAAAGTACCCGGTAGTTTGTGTACCCCGCCTTGGGTCTATCCTAGGAGCAAAAAACAGTAAAAATAAATAATACAACGGTGGCTACAACCGCTACCTGGATGTGCCCCGCAAAAGAATATTACATCATTTTACATTTACATCGAATGAATGAATATTAAACCCGTCTCAATCCCCGGCTAATCATCACAACATTCCAATCAAGTCCATATACACAAACAGTAAACATTACATAAATGTGCAACCACTTGCCAACCGACATACTAGCAGTTAGGGGAGGTTTACGAACACATTAAACATTACAGATAAAAACACAATTAGCAAATATCTTAGAACATCGATCGATTACCATGTTCCGTGTCTACCCCAAAAGCAAAGCAGTACTGAAGTAACCTGGGTATAAACAGAACAAACAGAGAACCAAAACACCAAAAAACAAGAATTACAGAGCAAATCCGAGTCAACTCGGAGTTGACTCGGCGGCGGATCCGCGGCACAAGCACCCTATTGCCGCGGATCCGCGGCCGTTCTACCGAGTTACTGGCTCGTATTTTCCCAGTATTCTTAAAATACCCTGCTGTGAATTTTAAGGTATGTCAAATATTTTTTCAGACACTTTTAAAATTAACAGAAACTTAGGGTACGGTGTGTTTCGTTTTCGTGTTTTCCATCGATCGAACTTCTAACTAGTTGCTAACAAGCTAGTAATGGTTTAGTTGGCTCTGATACCACTGTAAGTCCATGTCACGCACCCCACGAACTTGCGGGGAGGCGGAATATATGAAAAACAATTATCAAAGCTTCGTAACACGGACTTGAGTGCATGAATCGTTTCTAAACAATTGCTAACAATCTACTAGAGGTTTAACTACTCGGATACGAAGTTATACCTCATGATACTTGTCCTTCGGGTCTTCATCGCTGTCCTCCACTCCTCGTAGGCTCCTTGGAACATCGGCACCTCAACGACCACCTCGAATCAAAGATGATCCACCCGAGAGCTCCTACGCCAAGCTTTATCTCTAACTTGAGATAACTAGGTTGCTCAAAGTGCTAATCTAAGCTACCTAGGGGATATAGAGTAAGGTTATGGAAGTATTAGTCTAGCTAACCCTTGATCTCAACACATGAGAGGTTAGGGTTAGGGTTTGAAGAGGGAGAGCTTGTGGAGAGAGAAGGTGAGAATATGAATTACTTTGGATGAATGAAATCATTTATGTATATATGAAACATATGATATTATTAAGTAAATAATAAATAAAGCTTTATCATCATGTTTCATTAATACCCTAAGTGATTCATCATATGAGTCATACAAATCATTAAATGAATCATTAACTCATTACATGAATCACTACATTACTCACTAATCCAATTAATGCAAATGCCACCTTACCCTCCAAGTCACCATGCTTCTAGAAGCTTCCTGGAAAATTACGAGAACGCCCCGTTAATCCGTGAAAACACAAAAAAAATTTAGACTGTATAAATCCAATAACCTGATACTATAAACTGGCTTAAACCAAAGCCGACTAGTAAAAACTGTCCGAACGTCCTACGTGCGTAAACACACGTATGCGTCCGAACCCTTGTCTTAAAACCATACGACCTCTATATCGTTTCGCCTGGAGCAGGGAAACTCTCTGTGTGGGACTCTAAAGACTCGACACTACGCTGGCAGTGGGTTTAACCACAGACCGCAAGCGGCACTAGCTTACGTAACGGTCCCCAGGTAGATGTCGATAAGAAGGCCGATGAGGAAAACCATCTGAACTCGTACTCAGCCTGATGTGACAATCTCCGTACAGTCCGGTCTGTTCGTCTGAGACTATCGCATATCGAGCCTAGGGGGCGGCAAGCGTCAGTCCCTTAATAGCTGTATAAGTCGGGTCGGAGCGAAGCCCATTACACCCTGAGAAACTACTGGAACCTACCAGTAAATCTCGCTTGCCCTGGCCAGGGACTTTGCGTAATGGCTCTCTGACACAGTGCGATATCAACTCTCAATACCGGGAGAGACGAATCCTGTCTAACCGCCACTGCCTCCAAGTGCTCGGGACTGCACCCAACTGCTACCTGGTTGCACGACTCCTTTGAGCCGTGGTAGGGTAGCAATCTAAGAACAGTGGGACACACTCGAGGCGAAGTAGCAGTGTCAAGTCTGCGGACTATGCTGTACTCATGTCACCTGGGAACTGTTAACTGACGATGGGTATAATACCAACCAATCAGTTCCCCGGCGAGTCATGTCTGGTGTACCCGTAACCTAACGAGCACCTGTATACTATCTCCAGTACGACGTACTGATGGCTGTGGGACAGACCATCTCCCCAACTGGGATGAGAAGCGTATACACTTAGTCTACTCCGGAATATCGATGCCCTGTCTCGATAATCCAATGACCAGGGACCTGTATAGGATGTTGGTTACAGACTACCCAGCCCCCACTAGCGTGACTGCCATCACGACGCTGGTAATCAAGCAAAGATCCTATGGGCTCTACTAATATGTATAAGTGATACGTTACAAGAAACATATGCACATATTAAAGTAGACACAAACCAAGTAGCATACTTCCATTTTTAGCAAGACTGTTATATACAACTGTGAATTTCCCAAGCTTCCATTAAGTAATATACATCCTGGTATGATACAATAATGGCCCCTAGGGCATATACACTAACTTTATCTGCCCGATCATAGTACGTGCACAACTGTACGTAAGTGATCGCGGCCCTGCCGTAAAACCATACGGCCTCTACACCTTTTGCCCAGTGCAGGGAAACTCTTTGTATGGGACTCTAAAGACTCGACACTACGCTGGCAGTTGGTTTAACCACAGGCCGCAAGCGGTACTAGATGTACGTAACGGTCCCCGGGTAGATGTCGATAATAAGGACGATGAGGAAACCCATCCAAACTCTTACTGAGCCTGTATGTGACAATCTCCGTACAGTTCGGTCTGTTCGTCTAGGACTATCGCATAACGGGCATAGGGGGCGGTAAACATCAGACACTTAATAGCGGTATAAGTCGTGTCGGAGTAAAGCCCATTACACCTTGAGAAACTACTGGAACCTACCAGTAAATCTCGCTTGCCCTGGCCAGGGACTTTGCGTAATGGCTCTCCATATACAGCGCGATATCAACAACCAATACCGGAAGAGACGAATCCTGTCTAACCGCCACTGCCTCCAAGTGCTTCGGGACTGCACCCAACTGCTACCTGTTTGCACGACTCATTTGAGCCGTGGTAGGGTAGTAATCTAAGAACAGTGGGAACACACCCGAGGCGAAGTAGCAGTGTCAAGTCGACGGACAAAGCTGTACTCATGTCACCTGGGAACTGCTATCTGTCGATGGGTATAATACCAACGTGGAGTTCCCGGCGAGTCCTGTCCGGTGTACCCGTAACCTAACGAGCACCTACATACTATCTCTAGTATGACGTACAGATGGTTGTGGGTCAGACCATCTCCCCATGCTGGGATGAGAAGCGTATACACCAGTCTACTCCGGAGTATCGATGCCCCGTCTTGATAATCCTACATCCAGGGACCTGTATAGGATGTGCTCATAGACAACCCAGCCCCCACTAGTGTGACTGCAATCACAACGCTGGTAATCAAGCAAAGATCCTAAGGGCTCTACTAATATGTATAAGCGATATGTTAAAAGAAACACATGCACATATTAAAGCAGACATAAACCAAGTAGCATACAACCATTTTTAGCAAGACTGTCAATACAACTGTGAATATCCCAAGCTTCCATTAAGTAATATACAAACTAGTATGATACAGTAATTGCCTCTAGGGCATAAACACTAACAGAAAGGAAGCGGTGTTCTAGAAACCGCAATGAAACCTGTACGGCAAAACCTGCAAGAACTGTGGCACAACGGAGGTGAGTTGCCAACTCGTGTGTAGAAAATATCACCGAGAAGAAATCGTATGTATGACTCAATCCTAGGTCAAACGATCAGTAATAATATATATCCTCAAAATGATAAAGTCTGAAGCATGATATGGTGGCAAGGGTAAATATCTATCCATCAATGTAATACCAAGTGCTCGTGTCAGTGCCTCTGGTAGCAACATATCATAAATATGAGGTATGATCAATGTAATCAACATGAATCAAGGTCAACTATATCATGAAGTCTATAAGTATGTGGATATCCTCCAACTATATTATCAATGTCTGTATGCATGTGGATCTCATCCACGTGTCACCCAATGACACAAAACATCATGCATGTAAATATCATAAAGCATATGCATGGAAGTATGAGGACATAAATCAACGTGTTTCCCTCGCGACACATCAAAATCATGGAACCTGAGTGTCCAGCATCGACACTCGAAAACATCATGAAACCTATGCCCAGCATCGGCACGTAAATCCTCATATATATATATATATATATATATATATATATATATATATATATATATAGGGCTCCGTCAGTCCGGATCGGCCCACTGGCTCCGTCAGTCCGGATCGGCCCGTATCATCTCTCAACTCCGGTCGGTATCCTCCGGATATCCGCCGAGTTCAAATACAATCGCCGGTAGGTAGTGGTCCCTCTGGCAGGCTCATCATCATCCATACGAAATCTATCTTTCGCCCCGGGGTACCATACCGGGTCAACCATGTACCCGCAAACGGAATCATCTACCTCCTCGAATCGGGTTTCACATATCACATGTCTCAGAACCGAGAAAACGCATGGTGGACGCACTGAAATATCAAATTAAAAGAAACCGGGTTTTTAAAACAACACATAATCACTTTTAGAATGGCCACGGTTCTCAAATCTAGAAATCTCATGAAAACAACATATCTCAATGTGTAAAATCATAGAGCATGATGTATGCGACATATAATAGAAATGTGAGCATAACAGTATATCATGCAACATGGAATAATAATATGCACATATCAAAGGAAAGCCACTCTTTCAAATGAATTTAGTTTTAAAAATATATCTTGCGGTTCCCAAATCTCAAAAATCAACCCAGAATCATCTATGTATGTGCAAATAGGTATGTATGCAAGTATGAGTGTATAAAATGTTTATATACCGATATGGATGTACAAGTAGGTATATACGCAAATATGAATGTACAATAAATGTGTGCCAATATGGATGTACAAGTAGGTATATACGCAAGTATGAATGTACAATACGCATGTGTATCAATATTGCATGCAAGGGAGCATATCCTGATGCAACAGTCCTACTATGTAGTGACATGGCAGTTATCGATGATGATGTGTGTAAGCAGGAAAGCAGGTGTACGTGGAACATACGCATCATCGATAATGGTGCTGGTGTCCTGACAGCATGGGTTTAATATAACAATAAACACATTTAAACATGCAATGCGATACGAATAGCAAGAATATGCGGAAAATGAATAATAAACACAACAGTGAAGAATCTACATCAATATATAAATATATATATATATATGTCATACAGTTTTGCCATTTGAAATTACACGAATCGTAGTGTTTAGAAAAGTAAGGGCTACGGTGTTTTTAAGAAAAGATGCGTCTTTTGAAATATCCGTAGAATTCCTTAGCCTGTCTTTTAAAATACTCACGATTCGTTAGTTTTGAAATAGGTATGACTCGGGCCTAGTCTAACATCTACTAGGTACTACAGAACTAAACGAACAGTCTAACCGAAAGGGTAAGGGAAAACACCTAAATCTGAGTCGATATACATATAAATATAATAGTCGGTGATCCCGCCTCAATGGTATCACATACGATACAATATACAATGTGACATCCTCGAGTCAAGAGTGCGGATCTATCATCAATATATAGCTCGTACGTAAATCCGTCGTACGACATCCCAAATCTGGGTACGGGTCGAATCTCATATTTATCTCATCAATTATCTGGTATACTCATCATCATATCTCATGAACTGGGGTACTGATCTAAGTCTAGTACAAGCTGATACCATCTATAAATATGTGTGTGCGTGTATGAAAACACACGCCTAAAGGCCCGCTAAAATCTCATGTCGTATCTCCTAATACGAACCATATCATATCACCGATCTCGTGGCACCATGCCCAAACTCATCGTCTCATCTCCAAATATCATCCACTATCCTCATCATCCAAGTGTAGGTATACGTGTAAATAAATATACACAGTCCCATACCTATGTGTGTGTGTGTGTATATATCTATCCCCATATAAGCACAAGTATAACAGTAAGCATGTGTGTGAGTGTGAGTGCAAACCTATTCTAGGGTTCGCGACTAAGAAGCTAAACTAAGTTACTTCTAACTACTCTAAACTAAACCATGAACACAATCATATCTTGGTAATCATCCACGTAACATAAACATATATATATATATAACCATATATATATATAAGCTATACTACGAACTGCGGGGGTGCTACACGTCATCCACCCGACTTCCCCCGTAGATATAATCTACTCACCTGATCTTGCTTGCCGATGTCGATGTTGTTAGTTATATGTACGCCCTAGAGGCCATTACTGTACATACGATGTATATTGTAGTGGATGCTTGGACATATATAGGGAGGACTTTCTTGCTCGACATGATAGTACGCTATCTTGTCGCTCTTTATCTTAACATGTACACAGATTGTCTCTATGTTACATGTTGATAAAGCCCTTAGGATGAGTACTTGACTACCAGGACTATGATGCGAATCATACTAGTGAGGACAGCGTAGTCGCCAAGTACATCTTTTAAATGTTCCTAGTCATGGGAGTACCGAGACAGGGCATCGATACTCCAGAGTAGACTAGCGTATGCGCTTCTTGACCCATATGATGGGCGATGGATGATCCCATATCCATTGGTGTTTGACATCAAAGAAGGTATACAGGTGCTCAGTGGAGACTGGGAACACTGGGACTCACCGAGAACTACCAGATGGTATTATACCTCACGTCAGATGGCAGTTCTCTGGTGACACTGGTACAGGTTAGTCTGTACACCCGAGATCGTCATAGAGTCTTGTGTGATTCCCACTGTGCTTTGATTTCCAATATACCACGTCCAAGAGGGCGTGGAAAAAGGTGGCTTTTGGGTACAGTCCCAAATCACATAGAGGTAATGAGCGATATGAGGGGATTCGTCTCTCTCGGTATAGGGAGTTGATGTTGCGCTGTGTTCGATTGGCTATAACTGGAAATCCTTGGCCACGGTTGTTGAGAATTATGTAAGTCGATGTACAACACCCCACGACTTGCGGGGAGGCGGAATAATGAAAAACGATCTTGTTTTAGGCGTAAACATCAACTAACCGAGAATCTTTGCTAAACTATAACTAACAAGAAACCATAGAAGAGTTAACTACTATGATAAGTGATTATACCTAATGAACCGTGTCCTTCGTCTTTCCGTTCTCCACGTCCTCTCCGGCCTTCTCTATGTTCTAGATGGTCCACCCGAGAGCTTTACTTCAAGCTTCACCTCTAACTTGAGGTAACTAGGTTTCTTAAAGAGCTAATCTAAGTAACCTAGGTGATATAGAGAATGGTTAAGGATTAAGTAGTCTAATCTAATCCTTGGTCTCAACACTTGAGAGGGGAGGATTAGGATTTGAAGAGAGAGAGCTTAAGGAGAGAGAAAGTGAGCAAGAGAATGAGATGAGATAATGATCTATCATAATATATATGAAGCATTATTATTTATCCATAAAAGAAAAATAAAGTATTAACAACCATGCTTCATAAATACAAATGGGTGATTCATCTCCATGGGCCATTAAGCATTTATGATGCATTAATGACATGGATGAATCACACAAATGACTCACTAATCTCATTTAATGCATATGCCACCTTAACCCTCAAGTCATCATCTTCTAGAAGCATCTCGCGAAATTACGAGAACGCCCATCCTATCCGTGAAAAGACGGAAAAAATTTAGACTGTATAAATCCAATAACCGGATACTAGAAACTGGATTAAACCAAAGCCAGCTAGTAAAAACAGTCCGGATGTCGTACGTACGTAAACACACTTATGCGTCCGAACCCTTGACGTAAAACCATACGACCTCTATATCGTTTTGCATGGAGTAGGGAAACTCTCTGTGTGGGACTCTAGAGACTCGACAACTACGCTGGCAGTGGGTTTAACCACAGACCGCAAGCGGCACTAGCTGTACGTAACGGTCCCCAGGTAGATGTCGATAAGAAGGACGATGAGGAAACCCATCCGAACTCCTACTGAGTCTGATGTGACAATCTCCGTACAGTCCAGTCTGTTCGTCTAAGACTATCGCATATCGGGCCTAGGGGGCGGCAAGCGTCAGTCCCCTAATAGCGGTATAAGTCGTGTCGGAGCGTAGCCTATTACACCCTGAGAAACTACTGGAACCTACCAGCAAATCTCGCTTGCCCTGGCCAGGGACTTTGCGTAATGGCTCTCTGACACAGCGTGATATCAACCCCCAATACCGGGAGAGACGAATCATGTCTAACCGCCACTGCCTCCAAGTGCTCAGGACTGCACCCAACTGCTACCTGTTTGCACGACTCCTTTGAGCCGTGGTACGGTAGCAATCTAAGAACAGTGAGACACACTCGAGGCGAAGTAGAAGTGTCAAGTCTGCGGACTAAGCTGTACTCATGTCACCTGGGAAATGTTAACTGACGACTGGTATAAAACCAACCAACAGTTCCCTGTGAGTCCTGTCCGGTGTACCCGTAACCTAACAAGCACCTGCATACTATCTCCAGTACGACGTACTGATGGCTGTGGGAATAACCATCTCACCAACTGGGATGAGAAGCGTACACACTAGTCTACTCCGGAGTATCGATGCCCTGTCTTAATAATCCTACGACTAGGGACCTGAATAAGGATGTGCTTGTAGACAACCCCGCCCCTGCTAGTGTGACTGCCATCACAACGCTGGTAGTCAAGCAAGATCCTAAGAGCTCAATCAATACGTATACTCATATATTAAGATAGAAAAACTAAGTAGCATACTACCATGTTTAGCAAGACTGTTATATACATGTGAATATCCCAAGCTTCCATTAAGTAATATACAAACTAGTATGATACAATAATGGCCCCTAGGGAATATACACTAACAATTTACTAGGAAGTGTTATATGTAGTTTCTCGAACTATTATAGACCTCATATCAACATGACTTATCAAGCTAACGGGGTCTGATGTTTACCACCCCTAGGCGAGATATGCGACATATCAGACGAAGAGACCGGACTGTACGGGAGTGTTACTGATTGGATTCACAGGAGAATATACAGGCTTGCTTGTTGATCTTCTGATCGCTCAATACCTTGGTGGCTGTTACATTTAGCTGACCGCTTGCAGCTTATGGGTGTTTGATATGATCATCACCTACTGCAGGCGTATTGACGATTCTTTAGAGTCCTACACAGAGGTTTCCTGACTTAGGAAAAACGGAGTAGGAGCCCATATATGATATGTGCGGGAACGAGAACAATACGTGTATGTGATACCGTATTAGATTCTCGCGATATGAGATATCGTCTGGGTATATGTGATATAGCTGGGTCATCCGATCAAGTGCTGATTCGATGAACTGATACAGATTATATTAGTCGGTTATTTGTGAAATAGCCGGATTATCGGATCAAGTGATGATTCGATAATTTAATGTATAATTATATATTTGATATATTAAATTACATTAACTGATATAAGCTCACTAAAAGATTCTTTTTCTCACTCGGGTAATACATTGATATATATGCGATATATGTTAATTGTATTATTTTATTTTGTTACAATAAATATTGTATATGTGATATATAATATTGTAACATGTTAGGGTTATTAATGCAACATGATTAGTGGAGATTAAACATGATTAAGTTTTGATTTGGGTTAATTTTTCTAGAAGCTTTTTGTTTTGTCTTTGCAAAGATATTTTGTAAAGATATTTTTGTATGATATTTGTTAACCCAAACCAACCCTTGACCAAGGTTCAATCTCTACAAGGGTTAAGTTTACTTACTTAACCCATGGTTGCGTTTCTAACCTCATATGGATTCATTATTCATCACAAAGTAAATGCTTCTTCTTCTTCCTACTTCTTTTGGATGGAAAAGCTTTCCAGCTTTTTCATTAGTGATGAAAATGAGTGAGATCAAGAACACAAATGAGAGCTAAATTCCTACTTCATCATCCTAATCTATTCTTGCCAATTAGATTAGGGTGTTCACTTCATTTATTGAGTGAGAGCTTGTGTTAAAGAAACTTCAAGATAGATCATCTTAGCTATCGAAGATCGGAAGCAAGCTTGCATCTTTCTCATCGTGGAGCCTCTCTAGAGTTCGGGAACTTGATGATCGCAGCGAAGGGACCAAAACACGGAGCTTTAGAAGTGACGGACCGGACTACAAAAGTTGTAATCCCGAACTCTTAGAAGTAAAGTTGTTTGCTTACTTTGTTTTGCCTAATCTCTAGTTTAAAGATCTTGGTTAGGGTTGTTCGGCACGTCTAAATTTTAAATCGGGCATGGTTGATGCCTTGTAGAACCATGTGAGTGTGTCTAGTAACCCTACAGTGGTATCAGAGCCAAGCTAGAGCTTTAGGCGAAGTTTAAAGTCCGATCGAACTTCGAATACCCGTAAAACCCTAGTTTCTGGAAAAAATTTCAAAAGTTGACATTTTTCATATTAAAAATACTCAGAAAATTAAACAGGGAAATACAAGGATTACTGTGTAAAACGAGCCACCAACACCATTAAAGCGCCGCAGAACCGCGGCCGTTCCATGGCTTGCGCGGCGGTTCCGCGGCCAAACAGAAAAATTATGGTTTTCATTTGGCACAGTAACATCCGTAGGCACTTCCTGATGCTTCTTAGATTTTTTAATTATACTCAAGTGTTGAGTTTTCTGGGTTGTATTGGGAACTCGTTGATTCGATCGGAAAGTTTAACTTCGTTTAACTTTTTCCGGGTAATTTTAGAACGTGTTAAAAAGTTCGAACGGATATCAATAACTCACATTTTCCCCTGCCGGAAAATTTCCAAGTGTTGGATTTTTCCGTAGTTTAAGAACGTTCTAAGTCGTGCAAGTAACGCGGTGGTCCGTCTAGAAGAACACAAACCTTAACTCGATTATGTGACCGTCTGAACCACCTCTGAACCTTAGGGTTTGGGGCAGTACGGCGTTGCCACATGTGAGGCATTGGCTTGACCCTTCTATGGCTGGACCATTGGTACTGTGGCATGTGATGGATATTTTTTGAACTCTGCTCAAGTGTTGAGCTATTTGGGAAATCTTGGGTGTTTGTTTATTCGATCGGGAAGTTGAACATTGTCTATTTATCTGGAATGTGTGATACAATATTTGGAATCCACAAGTAGTTATGAGATAACTAATTTGAATGTTATAAATCTAGCAGTTTAGTCTCAGATGATCGGTTGCCCCGAAATTTTGATGTGATCAAAAGCCCGTCGCAATCACGTAGCGTACGCGGATACTCGCCGGGTAAACTTAATAGACAGCTATGCCCCATAGCCCCGACCAAGTGACTGTAGGAGAACCCCGTCGCCAACAACATCCGTTCAGGTGCTCGCGGCAGCGGTGTTCCGCCTTAGTGCACTTCGTCGACGGCATCCGGGGGTGCGGCTGTCTACTAAAGTTTGCGACGAGCATTCAATCAGGATGTCGGGAATCTTATTGAATTGCCCGACTTGATATTGAAAAGTATTTTCGATAATGAGACTAAAATACGGGGTTTATAATTGTTAGGCATGCGATATCTAAGGAATTCATTTGGTTAGGCATGTGATGTCTAAGGAGGTTGCAGATTCCAACTGTTGTAGTTTTACACATTCTTTTCTGTGACCGTAAGCGTAGTATGTGGTGTATCGCCGGCTTCGTTGCTATACATCAACAACAATCGCGATACGCATACTTGCTTACGTTGATGATATGAGATATTGTGTGTTGCTGTGATATGATATATTGGATCGTCGCGTTTTGAATAGCCTGGGGTTTTATGTAAGATGAGGTTTTTTTATTTTCATTCATATAAAATTCATTTGTATGTAATATTCTTTTATTGGAGCACTTCCGGGCTGAGGATGATGTCACCATTGTATATTATTTACTTTTCCGCATTAGGTAGACCCAAAGCGGGGAGCACAAGTAACTAGGTTCTAGGGTCCAGTGGGAGACCATCTCGAGGAGTCGAGACCGGGTCTCCTAACCCTAGAATTGGCAGTGTTGCTTTCCGCTCTCGTAGGGTCTAGGGATGTGGGTTTGGCTATTCATCGCGACCGTAGAATCCGCGTTTTATACAGGCTCATAAAACACGGAAATCATAGTATGTCCAATATTTCATATGTTATCTTCTGCTGCAATGTTCTGTGATGAGATCATATTACTACCTGAGACGAATTTTTATATTATGTATATGAGATATATGTTATATTGCAGATTTCGTTTCAAATGTGATACTTGTGAAGCATAATAAAATGGGACTTCATTAATGAGATCAATGAAACTAAAAGAAACCTAAAGATGTTGTAGAAACTTGTCTCAAAACAGGTAGCTCTAGTTCTTGCTTTGCATAGCGGTGTTCCTTGTAGAACATCCAGCACCTTATTCGATAAGGAAAGAGCCGAGATCCCTTCACCGGGAGTGACCTCTTTAGCGAAACTAGCAGATGCTACAAACTCGGTGTGTCTTTTGATTGCTTCGATAGTTTTTGCTTTGCATAGTGATATTTGTGAAATATCCTGCACCTTATTCGATAAGGAAAGAGCCGACGATCCCTTCACCGGGAGTGACCTGTTTAGCAAAACTAGAAAGGCCTCAAAAACATTCCATTAAAAATCACTCGATTCTACAATGATATCAAGTTCATTACGCAAAAGGTTTTCTTAAAAACCAGTCGTAGCCCTCCGTCATTTCAGATAAGTACTACTTAGTATTCGTGCTGCGTTTGTTGACCTTAGCCAAGGCGTAGTGTGCGGTAGCTAATTAGTGCTTATCTGTAAAAGCATATGATGGGATTGATTTAGGGTAGTCGTGCGACTTTGTTGACCTTAGCCAAGGGTCGTGCGGGTGGGTTTAATTCAATCGGGAAATGACGGGTTGAACTTGGCTAGCACTTATGATTTGTTGACATTAGCCAAGGTAATAAGTTGCTAGGGGTAAAATATTATTCGGAATTTCAAGTGTTGAAATTTGCAATGAGATTGCATACATTCTATGTGATAGTTGGATCACGATACCCGCTGCGAGTAAGAGTTACTCCTTGGAGAGTTTTACACATTACAATTAGCCGATCAAGTAGGTGTCTAGAAAGGTGTCAACGGGGTTACGCCCCTGGGAAAACGAGGTTTATTTTAATTAGGTCCGTGCGAAAGCGCAGGGAACCTCCCTCAAAGTACCGGCACTGGCCTGGCTGAAAGATTGGCGAACTTGTAGCGTGTAATTAATCCCGGCTGGTCTTTCCTTTTAGGGTTTGAAGGAAGATTTGACTAAAACAGCGGGAGACATCCTGATTAGATATATTGATAACCAATCTAATCTTGCACGAGCATATGCTGAGTGTTTTCTTCTCTCTCTCTCCTGGTTACGACAATGCCACGCTTTAATCAAAATAATAATACGGATGAATTGACCGAACCCGCTTGTTATAATGTGCTAGGGAACGTTGGTCCCGCTCCAACTTATAATTGTTATAAGACAGAGCAGGAAATTGGGGATTACCAGAATCCCCGTGCCGCCCAAACGAAGAAAGTACATGTTGATGCATCTTCTTCGGGTGTGTTCATTACACAGAACTGTTTCTCAATATCCTTTACGTCCTGGGTATTTGATACCAGATCAGGATCCCACATATGAAATTTGTTACATAGGCTTCAGATAGGTAGAGAACTCAGAACGGGTGATAAGTTTCATGAGATAGAAACGGTGCAAGTGTTGCAGCCAAGTCTGTTGGTAGTTATCACCCTGTATTACCAGAATACATTGATTATGAACGAATGTTATTAGATACCAAACCTGATATACAACATCATATCAGTCTCTTTATTAGTAAAGAAGGATATAATTTTGTATTGTTGGATAATGTTTTGAACATTTCCTATATCAAGAGTTGATCGGTTCAGGCACGTTATCTAAAAGTGTAGACGTTCTAAATCAAACCATAGTTCTTGACGTACAGAACACACACAAGAGGAAGAGTTCAGAAATGAACGAATCATTCTTGAGGCATTGTAGACTAGGTCATATCAATGCGACCCGACTAGCTGAAGTTACATATAGATGCATATTTAAATCAGTTTAAATTTACATCTTGTGAAACTTGCCGGTCATGTCACAGAGATACGATGACCACAGCTCCGTTTATTGGAAACATAGAAAGAGTTAGTGAACTTTTGGGATTGATACATGCTGATGTATGAAGGTCCCCTGTCTACAGATGCCAAGACCGGTTCTTTGTACTTCATTCACTGATGATCTCTCAAGATTCAGACATATGTTCCTGTTGAAACACAAGTCCGAAACTTTTTAGATAATCACAGAATATAAGTTAGAAGTAGAGAACAAAAAACCGGGTATAAGTATTATGTCTTTTGATGTGATAAAGGAGGAGAATACTTGAGTACGGAATTCCTGGACTTTTCTAAAGGAGAATGAGATTCTCTCTCAGCATTACACCTCCGTATACACCACAGCACGTCGGTGTATCGGGGCGGAGCAATCACACCCTATTTGATATGGTGCGCTCTATGATGAGTACTACTGAGTTTCCTATTTCCTTTTGGGAGTTATGCACTTGTGAAGCTGCATACCTATTAAATAGGGTTCCAATCAAATCAGTTGCTTACCACTTCATATGTGATATGGAATGGGAAGATCCCATATCTTAAGTAAGTTAAGATTTAGGGTTGTCCGGCCTATGTCTAAAAGAAAAATCCGGACAAGCTCGAGGCAAAGTCAGTTCTGTGGAAGTTTCTTGGATATCACAAGCATTTGCAAGGGAATATCTTCTACCAAACCGAGGAACAAAAGATGTTTTGTTTCTCTGCATGCCACCTTTGAGAAAGGGAATTTCTTGTGAAGAAATTATTGGTAATGAGGTAGAACTGAAAAGAGTTCCAGCTATACAAACTGCAGTTGATGATTTGGTAGAACCAAAGGATTCAATAGTTTCTAACGAACCTCATCCTCTCTGCCGACCTAGTAGGGTTCCTCACCAACCTGAGAGATACTTTGGTTTCCTCTATGACATTGGGAGCGAGGATTGCATCATGAGATGATGACCCAACTAGTTTCGAGCTGGCCATCAGGAGTGAGACTCTGTAAGAATGGCTGGATGCGTGGCGATATGAGATGGAATCCTTATACACCAACAAAGTATGGACTTTGGTTGCTTTATCTGAAGGGTTAAATCCCCATCTGGAGCAAGTATATCTTGAGAAGATTGCTTGGTGTACATGGAAAAGTTGAGACTTTCAAAGCTATGCTTAAGTCCATCCAGATCCTACTTGCTACGACTACATACCATGACTACGATATCTGGCGGTTGGGTGTCATGACTACTTTTCTAAATGATGATTTGGAAGAGAGCGTCTATAACTACACAGCAAGAGGGCTTCGTAGACAGTGGGAGCAGCGGAAAAGTGTGCAAGATGATTTATGCGATAAATCAGGCATCGTGGAGTTGGAACGTCTGTTTTGATGAAGTAGTCAAAGAGTTTGACTTCATCAAAATGGTAGATGAACCTTGTATATACAAAAAGGTAGTAGGGAGTATGGTGGTGATCTTCGTAGAGTACGTGGATGACATACTCTTGATAAGGAAGGAGTTTCCTATGCTACGCTCGGTCAATCTCCTCTTATCACAAAGATTCTCTATAGGATCAAAGTGATACCTCCTAAATACTGGGTTATGGATCTATGAGATAGATCTAATTGGATGTTAGGATTCTCACTAGTTGTAGTGAGATGGTATCAATCGATCCTGGGGAGAATCACTGGAAAGGTTCCAGGGTGATAAGGACGACTGAATGTCAGTTGCAGGCATTGTCTTTACCCTCAATGGAGGGACGGTATGTTGGAAAAGTTCCAAGCTAGATACCGTGACTTACTAGACGATTAAAGGCAAGATACATCGTTACCAAGGATGCC
Source organism: Agapanthus africanus (assembly GCA_030015575.1). Lineage (NCBI taxonomy): Eukaryota > Viridiplantae > Streptophyta > Magnoliopsida > Asparagales > Amaryllidaceae > Agapanthus > Agapanthus africanus. The sequence goes on along the minus strand of JASDDO010000012.1, from coordinate 288,222,025 downwards.
CCCAAAGAGGCAGTCTGGATATATTTAAGTTCATGAGATGAACTTCGTTCCTGCCATTGTGTGACAATGGAGTTGTGGCTTATGCCAAGGAACCCTCATCCCATCAGAGATCCAGACATATTCTTAGGCAGTATCGCCTGATCATGGAGATTGTTGATCTCCAGGCAGATCGAGGTTAGGAGAGTAGGCACAGAGGACAACAGCGCGGATCCACTCACAAAGGCCTATTTCCCAATAGAGACTTTTATGGGATGGTTGAGTATGAGATACTTCAACCAGAGCTGATTGTTGGGTATGCAATACCACAGCTGATTGTTGTGTATGCGATACCACAACAGATGGCCCTAGTGCAAATGGGAGATTGTTAGTTATATGTATGCCCTAGAGGCCATTACTGTACATACAATGTATATTGTAGTGGATGCTTGGACATATATTGGGAGGACTTTCTTGCTCGACATGATAGTACACTATCTGTTTGCTCTTTATCTTAACATGTATTCTGATTGTCTTTATGTTACATGTTGATTAAGCCCTTAGGATGAGTACATGACTACCAGGTCTATGATGCGGATCATACTAGTGAGGACAATGTAGTCGCCAAGTACATCCTTCAAATGTTCCTAGTCGTGGGAGTACCGAGACAGGGCATCGATACTCCAGAGTAGACTAGCGTATTCGCTTCTTGACCCATATGATGGGCGATGGATGATCCCATATCCATTGGTGTTTGACATCAAAGAAGGTATACGGGTGCTCAGTGGAGATTGGGTACACTGGACGGACTCGCCGAGAAATCCCAGATGGTATTATACCTCACGTCAGATGGCAGTTCTCTGGTGACACTGGTATAGGTTAGTCTGGACACCCGAGATCGTCATAGAGTCTTGTGTGAATCCCATTGTGCTTTGATTTCCATCATACCACGTCCAAGAGGGCGTGCAAAAAGGTGGCTTTTGGGTACTATCCCGAATCACATGGAGGCAATGAGCGATAGGAGGGGATTCGTCTCTCCCGGTATAGGGAGTTGATGTTGCGCTGTGTTCGATTGGCTATAATTGGAAATCCTTGGCCAGGGTTGCTGAGATTTACTGGTAAGTGTTATCAGTAGTTTCTCGAACTGTTATAGACCTCATATCGACACGACTTATCAAGCTACTGGGGTCTGACTTTTACTACCCTTAGGCGAGATATGCGACATATCAGCCGAAGAGACCGGACTGTACGGGAGTTTTGCTGATTGGAATCGAAGGAGAATGTACAGGCTTGCTTGTTCATCTTCTGATCGCTCAATACCTGGGTGACTGTTACGTTTAGCTGACCGCTTGCGGCTTGTGGGTGTTTGATATGATCATCATCTACTGCCGGCGTATTGACGATTCTTTAGAGTCCTACACAGAGGTTTCTTCACTTAGGAAAAACGGAGTAGGAGCACATATATGATATGTGCGAGACCGAGAACAATACGTGTATGTGATACCGTATTAAATTCTCGCGATATGAGATATCGGCCGGGTATATGTGATATAGCCGTGTCATCGGATCAAGTGTTGATTCGATGAACTGATACAGATTATATTAGTCGGTTATTTGTGAAATAGCCGGATTATCGGATCAAGTGTTGATTCGATAATTTAATGTATAATTATATATTTGATATATTAAATTACATTAACTGATATAAGCTCACTAAAAGATTCTTTTTCTCACTCGGGTAATACAATGATATATACGCGATATATGTTAATTGTATTAGTTTATTTTGTTACAATCAATATTGTAAATGTCATATATAATATTGTAACATGTTAGGGTTATTAATGCAACGTGATTAGTGGAGATTAAACATGATTAAGGTTTGATTTGGGTTAATTTTTCTAGAAGCTTCTAGAAGCTTTTTGTTTTGTCTTTGCAAAGATATTTTGTAAAGATAGTTTTGTATGATATTTGTTAACCCAACCCAACCCTTGACCATGGTTCAATCTCTACAAGGGTTAAGTTTACTTACTTAACCCATGGTTGCATTTCTAACCTCACATGGATTCATTATTCATCACAAAGTAAATGCTTCTTCTTCTTCCTTCTTCTTTTGGATGGAAAAGCTTTCTAGCTTTTTCTTTAGTGATGAAAATGAGTGAGATCAAGAACACAAATGAGAGTTAAATTCCTATTTCATCATCCTAATCTATTCTTGCCAATTAGATTAGGGTGTTCACTTCATTTATTGAGTGAGAGCTTGTGTTAAAGAAACTTCAAGGTAGATCATCTTAGTTATCGAAGATCTGAAGCAAGCTAGCATCTTTCTCTTCGTGGAGCCTCTCTAGAGTTCGGGAACTTGATGATCGCAGCGAAGGGACCACAACACGGAGTTTTAGAAGTGAAGGACCGGACTACAAAGGTTGTAATCCCAAACTCTTAGAAGTAAAGTTGTTTACTTGCTTTGTTTCGCCTAATCTCTAGTTTAAAGATCTTGGTTAGGGTTGTTCGGCACGTCTAAATTTTAAATCGGGCATGGTTGATGCCCTGTAGAACCGTGTGAGTGTGCCTAGTAACCCTACAGATGTCTCCATCATCTTCTTCATCGTTTCAAATCATTGTGGGGGTACCTACATGTCACACGTATCTTATCGCATTAAAACCAAATCGAAACCAAAACGACACGCGGAACTCGTATAGGTCAAAACCTATCGCCTCGCATGCAAAACATGACCAATCTTCCCTTGTCGTTGATGTACAAACATCCAAGAACTAAACGTAAATCCAAATATCAAAACTCATCATTTAAAATACGGAAAACATGTCCAAGAGCATACCAAAGTGCTTACAGATTTTGACTCAGTCCAAAACAAGGTAAGCAAACAACAATAGGGTGATATATAGGGTGTATATGATCTAGGGTTTCTAGGCACTCTCAAGAGGTCACACAAGGCATCAACCATGCCAATTTCAAAATTTACGGTGCCGAGAAATCCTAGACTACGGATCGTTGGCAAGAATTCTAGGCGAAACTGTAAATTAGTTAACATCTTAACTAAAGATCAGAAGCTACAACCTTTGTAGATCCGGATATCCACTTCCTTGGCTCCACGTAGGTGTCCTCTCGCTGTCCATCTCGAATCCCGAACTCAAACGTCGGCTTCATCGGAGATTTGGGCGGACTCGGCCGTCGGCTTCGTGCCGAAGATGATCTACGTCGAGGCATCGCAAGTTCAAGCTCCGACTTCACAAATTTATGAAACTTGTGAAGAAAACACCCAAAACAACTTGGCAAGAGGTAGAGGGTGAAGAAATAGGAGGTGGGTTCACTTTAGAATTGGATTTCTCACTTTGGAATTGAAGTTGCCATTGATGGCATCAAGCTTTTTCTTTTGAAGATGAAGAAGAAGATGAAGCTAGAATTATGATAAGTCTCTTTTAAAATGAATAATAATTCAATACTTATCATAAGCTAACTAAGGTTAAGTGTAGAGAATAGATCATGGTTACTTGGATGGGTTAGGGTTAAGCATGATGACAAGAATGGTTACAAAAGTCAAAGCATCATGAAGCTTCAACTTAAATCAAAGAAAGCCACCATTCTCATCATAATCCTTTTCAAATAAATAAATAAATGAAAATGCAAAACCCTAATCAACACTTAACCATGGTTTAATTCTATACACTTAACAAAATGATCAAGTATCATCAAACATGATACAAATATGTGCACAAAAGTATATCACATATACTTCTTGCACATCAAGTGAGAAAATCCATATAAAGTGAACCAATACTAGTTAATGCAATGTAATATATCAAATATAATTATACATTAAATCATTAAATCAACACTAGATTTAACGATCCGGTCATATCGCATATAACCGACTAGTATCCAATGTATCGGCTTATCGAATCAATCCTTGATTCGATATCTAGGTTATATGGAATATAACCATTCGATACATCCATCGCGAGAATGAAATACGGTATCACATACACGCATTATTCTCGGTCCTGCACATATCTCATATGCGCTCCTATTTCGTTTCGCTTGAGCCAGGAAACCTCTGTGTAGCACTCTAAAGACTCGTCAATACGCCGGTAGCAGATGATGATCATATCAAGCACCCACAAGCCGCAAGCGGTCTGCTAAACGTAACGGCCACCCGGGTATTGAGCGATCAGAAGATCGACGAGCCAGCCCGCTCACACTCCTGTGAATCCAACCAGTAACACTTACCGTACAGACCGGCCTGTTCGTCTGATACGTCGCATATCAAGTCTAGGGGTGGTAAACGTCAGACCCCAATAACCGATAAGTCGTGCCGATGTGAGGCTCATAACGGGTCGAGAAACTACTGGTAACACTCACCAGCAAATCTCTGATCAACCCTGGCCAGGGACTTCCCTGTTACGGCCAATCGAGCACAGCGCAACATCAACCCCCAATACCGGGAGAGACGAAACCCCTCCTATCGCTCATTGCCTCCATGTGACTCGGGACTGTACCCAAAGCCCACCGTTTTGCACGCCCTCATGGACGTGGTAAGGTGGAGATCAAAGCACAGTGGGAATCACACAAGACTCTATGACGATCTCGGGTCTACAGACTAACCTGTACAAGTGTCACCTGAGAACTGCCATCTGACGTGAGGTATAATACCATCTGGGAGTTCTCGGCGAGTCCGTCCAGTGTACCCAGTCTCCACTGAGCACCCGTATACCATATCTGATGTCAAACACCAATGGATATGGGATCATCCATCGCCCATCTCATGGGTCGAGAAGCGTATACGCTAGTCTACACTGGTATATCGATGCCCCGTCTCGATACACCCACGACTAGGGACCTTGAAGGATGTACCTATGGACTACCATGTCCCCACTAGTATGATCTGCATCATAGTCCACGTAGTCAAGTACACATCCTAAGGGCTTTATCAACATGTAACTATAAGACAGTTTAAAGAGACTAGTGTACATGTTAAGATAAAGAGTAACCAGATAGCATACTATCATATCGAGCAAGAAAGTCATCTCTATATATGTCCAAGCATCCAATATAATATACATCATCTGTACAATACTGGCCTCTAGGGCATACATACAACTAACAATCCCCCACTTGCACTAGGGCCAGCTGCTGTAGTATCGCATACCGAGCATCCCGAAGAGTCTCTCAAACTGTATCTGGGGAATGGCCTTCGTGAGTGGATCCGCCGTGTTGTTCTTCGTGTCAACCCTTCTGACCTCGATCTCCCGGCGATCAACTATCTCCCGGATCAGGTGATACCGCCTCAGAATATGCCTGGACCGCTCATGGGACCTGGGTTCCTTGGCCAAAGCCACCGCTCCATTGTTATCGCAATACAAAGGTATTGGATGCTCAATGGATGGAACCACTCCAAGTTCAGCAAGGAACTTCTTGATCCAGACAGCCTCTTTGGCAGCATCGTTGGAAGCGATGTATTCAGCCTCCATCGTCGAGTCTGCCACGGTTTCCTGCCTGGAACTCTTCCAGCTAACCGCCCCTCCGTAAAGGGTAAAGACAAAGCCCGACTGCGACTTAGAGTCGTCCTTATCACTCTGGAAGCTCGAATCGGTAAAGGACTCCACTTGGAGTTCTCCGTTACCATACACCAAGAGCATCTCTTTAGTCCTTCGCAAGTACTTGAGAATGCTCTTCACAGCTGTCCAGTGACTCTCTCAAGGATCAGCTTGATACCTGCTCACTATACTTAGTGAGTATGCTACATCAGGTCTGGTACATAGCATCGCGTACATGATAGAGCCTACTGCCGAAGCATAGGGTATCCTTTGCATGCGAGCTCTCTCCAAATCAGTCTTGGGAGACATCTCTTTGGAGAGAGTGACTCCAGAGATCGTGGGTAAGTTCCCACGCTTGGATTCTTCCATACTAAACCTCTTTAGTATGGTGTCAATGTACCTGGATTGGGACAATCCCAATATCCGTTTGGATCTATCTCTAAAGATCCTAATTCCCAATATGCAGGAGGCATCACCAAGATCTTTCATTGAGAATCTTTGTGATAAGAAGAGCTTGACCGCTTGCAGCATAGGAATATCATTTCCTATCAAGAGTATGTCGTCCACGTACAATACGAGGAAGACAACCTTACTCTCTGCTACCTTCTTGTAGATACAAGGTTCATCTGGGTTTTTGACGAAATCAAACTCTTTGATAACGACGTCAAAGCAGATGTTCCAACTCCGCGATGCTTGCTTTAATCCATAAATGGATTTAAGCAGCTTGCACACCTTCCCGCTGCTCCTACTGTCTATGAAGCCCTCTGGCTGAGTCATGTACACGCACTCTTCTAAATCACCGTTTAGAAAGGCGGTCTTAACATCCATTTGCCAGATTTCGTAATCGTGATATGCAGCGATGGCAAGCATGATCCGGATGGATTTAAGCATAGCCACTGGAGAAAAGGTTTCGTCATAGTCCACACCTGGTCTTTGGCGAAAATCTTTTGCAACAAGTCTAGCTTTGAAAGTCTCCACTTTCCCATCTACACCAAGTTTCTTCTTGAAGATCCACTTGCTCCCAATGGGTTTAACCCCTTCAGGAGAAACTTCCAAAGTCCATACTTTGTTGGTGTACATGGATTCCATCTCAGACCGCATAGCATCCAGCCATTTCACTGAGTCCCTACTCGTGATGGCCTGCTCGAAGCTAGTTGGGTCATCATCCTCCATGATGCAATCCTCGCTTCCACCGTCAATGAGAAAACCGTAGTATCTCTCAGGTGGACGAGATACCCTACTAGATCGGCGGAGAGGCTGGGGTTCGTCGAGTTCTACTGAATCCTCTGGTTCTACCAAGTCTTCTGTTGCAGTTTGTGTTGCTGGAACCTCTTCCAGTTCTACCTCAATGCTACTAATCTGTTTCATAAGAAAACCTTTTTCTAAGAAAGTGGCATGTCGAGAAACAAACACCTTTTGTTCCTCGGGGTGGTAGAAGATATACCCTTATGAATTTTTGGGATATCCTACAAACTTACATAAGACAGATCTTGCCTCGAGTTTGTCCGGATTTTGTCTTTTGACATAGGCTGGACAACCCCATATCTTAACATACTTAAGAGATGGTCTCTTCCCTTTCCATATCTCATATGGAGTGGTAGGCACTAATTTGGTAGGAACCATATTCAATAGGTGTATGGTTGTCTCAAGCGCATACCCCCAGAAGGAAATAGGTAACTCAGCTGTACTCATCATTGAACGCACCATATCTAATAGGGTGCGATTCCTTCGTTCCGATACACCGTTGTGCTGTGGTGTATAAGGTGGAGTAAGCTGAGAGAGAATCCCATTCTCTTTTAGATAATCTTGGAACTCATTGCTCAAGTATTCTCCTCCTCGATCAGATCGAAGGATCTTAATACTTTTGACCGTTTGGTTCTCTACTTCGTGCTTATATTCTCTGAATTTCTCAAAAGCTTCAGAATTGTGTTTCAATAGGAACACATGCCCGTATCTAGAGAGATCGTCAGTGAATGTAATGAAGTAGGAAGAACCGTTCCTGGCAAGGGTAGACATGGGACCGCATACATCACTATGTACCAGTCTTAAGAGTTCAGTAACTCTTTCTCCGTGTCCACTAAACGGAGCTTTAGTCATTTTTCCTTTGAGACATGAATGGCAAGTATCATAAGATGATAATTCGAACGGATTTAAATAACCATCCTTATGTAACTTAGCCAGTCGTGTCGCATTGATGTGACCAAGTCTACAATGCCACAAGAAGGATTAGTTCATTTCTGAACTTTTCCTCTTGTGTGTGTTTTGTATATTGAGGACTGTATTTTGATTTAGAATGAATATGCCATTATGTAGCGAGCCTGATGCAATCAACTTTTGATCTAGGAATATGTTCATAACATTATCCTTTACTACAAAATTATATCCTTCTTTACTCAATAAAGAAACTGATATAATGTTGCACATCATGTTTGGTATATAATAGCACTCATTCAGAATTATTGTATCACCACTTGGTAATACAAGGTGATATTCGCCAACTGCTTTGGCTGCAACATTTGCATCGTTCCCTACTTGAACGGAATGATCACCTTTTCCCAGATCTCTACCTTTTCGCAGCCCATGTAACATCTTACATATGTGGGATCCTGATCCGGTATCTAATACCCAGGACGTAGGGTGAACTGAGAAACGGTTCTCAATGACAAACACACCCGAAGATGATGCATCAACATGCATGTTCCCCGTTTGGGCGGTGTGAGAATCCAGATATTCTCCTGTTTCCTGTTCATTCTTATAACACTTATAAGATAGAACTTGTTCAACGTTTCCCTGCACAGTATAACATGCGGGTTCGGTCAATACATCCAAATTATTATCTTGATTAAGGCATGAAATGGTCGCAACCTGGAGAGAGAGAGAAGAAAACACTTTAGCGTATGCTCGTGCAAGATCAGATTGGTTATTATCTTATCTAATCAGGATGGCTCCCACTGGTTTTTATCAAATCTTCCTTCAAACCCTAAAAGGAAAGACTAGCCGGGATTAATTACACACTACAAGTTCGCCAATCTTTCAGCCAGGCCAGTGTCGGTTCTTTGAGGGAGGTCCCCCGTGCTTTCGCACGAACCTAATTAATGTAAACCTCGTTTTCCCAAAGGCGTAACCTCGTTAACACCTTTCTAGACACCTACTTGATCGGCTAATTGTAATGTGTAAAACTCTCCCAGGAGTAACTCTTAGTCGCAGTGGGTATCGGGATCCAACTATCTCATAGAAGGTATGAAATCTTATTGCAAATTTCAACACTTGAAATTCCCGATAATATTTTACCCCTAGTGTTCTATGACCTTGACGAATGCCAAACAACCCATAGTCCACCAGTCAAGTTCAACCCGTACATTTCTTGATTGAATTAAACCCACCCGCACGACCCTTGACGAATGCCAAACAACGCCGTACGAATACCCTAATCCAATCTGCATCATATGCATAAGCAGATAAATACTAGTTAGCTACCGTACACTACGCCTTGACGAATGCCAAACTACCGTAGCACGAATACTATGTAGTACTTATCTGAAATGACGGAGGGCTACAAAGGTTTTCATAAAACCATGAGCGTAATGAACTTGATATCGTTGTAGAATCAAATGAAGTTTTGAAATGGAGTGATTTTGAGGCTTTTCCAGTTTTGCTAAAGGGGTCACTCCCGGTGAAGGGATCGTCGGCCCTTTCCTGGTCGAATGAGGTGCGGGATATATCATATATATCACTGTGCAAAGCAAAAACTCTTAAAAGCAATCAAAGCCAAACCGAGTGTGTAGCATCTGCCAGTTACTGCTAAAGGAGTCACTCCCGGTGAAGGGATCTCGGTCCTTTCCTCATCGGATAAGGTGCAGGGTATATCATATATACCGCTATGCAAAGCAAGAACTGTAGCTACCTGTTTTGTTTAAAATTTGATTCTACAACATCTAAGGTTTCTTTTCTTTCATTAATCACATTAATGAAGTCACATCATTTAAATACCTAAACATCACAGATAGATATGACGTACACTTATGCCATCCGCATTCGCCTCGATGTCCCCTCGTGCACCATTAGGTTAGGTAACTAACGACAGAGCAGGGCAGGGCCAGTGCGGGTGCAAAACATAAGTAACGTCTATATAATATATCATATATACTATATAAAGTATCTATCAAAGAACATCACATGATCACATCACAGATATCGCAGCAGAAGAAACATATGAAATATTGGATGTACTAGGACGTCCGTGTTTTCAATACGAGCCAGTATAAAACACGGATTCCACGGTCGTGATGAATAGCCAATCCCACACCCCTAGACCACTACGAGAGCGGTAAGCAACCCTACCAATTCTAGGGTTAGGAGACCCGGACTCGACTCCTCGAGTTGGTCTCCCACTGGACCCAGAACCCGGTTACTTGTGCTCCCCTCCTTGGGTCTATCCTAATGCGGAAAAGCAAATAATATACAAAAGGCGACAACTTCCGCTCCCTAGAAGTGTCCCAATAAAAGAATATTACATACAAGTTTTTACATGAATGAAAATGAAAAACACTCATCTCACATAAAAAACCCCGGCTATTCAAACACGACGATCCAATATAACATATCCAGCAACACATAACATCGCATGTCATCAACGTAAGTAAATATGTCCATCCCAATTGTCGTTGACATATAGCAACGAAACCGGCGATATCATATATTACACTTACGGTCATAGAAAAGAAAGTGTAAAACTACAACAGTTGGAATCCGCAATCACTTTAGACATCACATGCCTAATCAAATGAAATACTTAGACATCACATGCCTAATAGTTATAAACCCCGCATTTTAGTCTCATTATCGAAAACTCTTTTCAATATCAAGTGAAACTAAACCGCTAGATTTATAACATTCATTCAGTTATAACTGTTTGTGAATTCCAATTATTGTATCACATTCCAGATAAACAGAAAATGTTAAACTTTCCGATCGAACAGTCGAATACCCAAGTTTTCCCGATACAACTCAACACATGAAATAAGTCTAACAACATTCATTTCGTGCATCGGTACCAACGGTCCAGTCGTAGAAGGGTCAAGCCAACGCCTCACATGTGGCACGCCGTACTGCCCCAAACCCGAAGGTTCAAAGGGCAGTTCAAGACGGTCACATAATCGAGTTAAGGTTTGTTGCCTTCTAGAGGGTCCATCGCGTTACTTGCACTACTTAGAACGTCGTTAAACTACGGAAAAATCCAACACTTGGAAATTTCCCGACAGGGGAAAAATTGGGTATTTATATCCGGTCGAACTTTTTAACATATTCTAAAAATTATCCGGAAATACACAAAGACGAAATTTGATAATCCGATCGAAACATCGAAGCTCTAAAACACCCCAGAAAATTAAACTCTTTAATAAATATTAAAAATACCCATAAAACTCAGCTGCAGAAATGATGAATTACTGTGCAACGTATGAGGGCTGACGTCATCACTAGGCCGCGGAACCGCCGCATAATCCATGCTTCTGCCACGGTTCCGCCGCACACTTCACTGTTCATTGAAAACAAATTGCACCGTAATTCTTAGAATTCTCTGCTGAATTTTTTAAGCATTTTTAATATTGAAAAATCCCAGAATTTAGAAAAAGTCCAGAGAGCACTTGGGTTTTAGGGTTTCGGGTTCGTTCGGGTTTCAAACGTCGTCTAGACTTCGCCTAAGGCTCTAGCTAGGCTCTGATACCACTGTAGGGTTCCTAGGCACTCTCAAGAGGTCACACAAGGCATCAACCATGCCAATTTCAAAATTTACGGTGCCGAGAAACCCTAGACTACGGATCGTTGGCTAGAATTCTAGGAGAAACTGTAAACTAGTTAACATCTTAACTAAAGATCAGAAGCTACAACCTTTGTAGATCCGGATATCCACTTCCTTGTCTCCACGTAGGCGTCCTCTCGCTGTCCATCTCGAATCCCGAACTCAAACGTCGGCTTCATCGGAGATTTGGGCGGACTAGGTCGTCGGCTTCGTGCCGAAGATGATCTACGTCGAGGCATCGCAAGTTCAAGCTCCGACTTCACAAATTTATGAAACTTGTGAAGAAAACACCCAAAACAACTTGGCAAGAGGTAGAGGGTGAAGAAATAGGAGGTGGGTTCACTTTAGAATTGGATTTCTCACTTTGGAATTGAAGTTGCCATTGATGGCATCAAGCTTTTTCTTTTGAAGATGAAGAAGAAGATGAAGCTAGAATTATGATAAGTCTCTTTTAAAATGAATAATAATTCAATACTTATCATAAGCTAACTAAGTTTAAGTGTAGAGAATAGACCATGGTTACTTGGATGGGTTAGGGTTAAGCATGATGACAAGAATGGTTACAAAAGTCAAAGCTTCATGAAGCTTCAACTTAAATCAAAGAAAGCCACCATTCTCATCATAATCCTTTTCAAATAAATAAATAAATGAAAATGCAAAACCCTAATCAACACTTAACCATGGTTTAATTCTTTAAAATTAACAAAATGATCAAGTATCATCAAACATGATACAAATATGTGCACAAAAGTATATCACATATACTTCTTGCACATCAAGTGAGAAAATCCATATAAAGTGAACCGATACTAGTTAATGCAATGTAATATATCAAATATATAATTATACATTAAATCATTAAATCAACACTTGATTTAACGATCCGGTCATATCGCATATAACCGACTAGTATCCAATGTATCGGCTTATCGAATCAATCCTTGATTCGATATCTAGGTTATATCGAATATAACCATTCGATACATCCATCGCGAGAATGAAATACGGTATCACATACACGCATTATTCTCGGACCTGCACATATCTCATATGGGCTCCTATTTCGTTTCGCTTGAGCCAGGAAACCTCTGTGTAGGACTCTAAAGACTCGTCAATACGCCGGTAGCAGATGATGATCATATCAAGCACCCACAAGCCGCAAGCGGTCTGCTAAACGTAAAGGCCACCCGGGTATTGAGCGATCAGAAGATCGACGAGCCAGCCCGCTCACACTCCAGTGAATCCAACCAGTAACACTTACCGTGCAGTCCGGTCTGTTCGTCTGATACGTCGCATATCAAGTCTAGGGGTGGTAAACGTCAGACCCCAATAACCGATAAGTCGTGCCGATGTGAGGCTCATAACGGGTCGAGAAACTACTGGTAACACTTACCAGCAAATCTCTGATCAGCCCTAGCCAGGGAATTCCCTGTTACGGCCAATCGAGCACAGCGCAACATCAACCCCCAATACCGGGAGAGACGAAACCCCTCCTATCGCTCATTGCCTCCATGTGACTCGGGACTGTACCCAAAGACCACCGTTTTGCACGCCCTCATGGACGTGGTAAGGTAGAGATCAAAGCACAGTGGGAATCACACAAGACTCTATGATGATCTCGGGTCTACAGACTAACCTTTACAAGTGTCACCTGAGAACTGCCATCTGACGTGAGGTATAATACCATTTGGGAGTTCTCGGCGAGTCCGTCCAGTGTACCCAGTCTCCACTGAGCACCCGTATACCATATCTGATGTCAAACACCAATGGATATGGGATCATCCATCGCCCATCTCATGGGTCGAGAAGCGTATACGCTAGTCTACACTGGTATATCGATGCCCCGTCTCGATACACCCACGACTAGGGACCTTGAAGGATGTACCTATGGACTACCATGTCCCCACTAGTATGATCTGCATCATAGTCCACATAGTCAAGTACACATCCTAAGGTCTTTATCAACATGTAACTATAAGACAGTTTAAAGAGACTAGTGTACATGTTAAGATAAAGAGTAACCAGATAGCATACTATCATATCGAGCAAGAAAGTCATCTCTATATATGTCCAAGCATCCAATATAATATACATCATCTGTACAATACTGGCCTCTAGGGCATACATACAACTAACATATGACCTACAGAAGAAACCAGAGCACCTACTTCCACCAAGTGGCCGGCCACCCATGCACAAATTCTGGCGTCCTCGATTTTCCTGGGGAGTTGGGGTGTCATCATTGTAGGGTGGTCTCATGGTACTCTAACTAGGTCTCTGAAGTTGTTTATTTATCTCGTAAATGTTCCAGTTCATTCCAGATTTCCCTGCACACCCTAAAACTCACAAAACCGACATGAAAAGTTATGTTTTTCCGTATTTTGGGTTTCAGTTGGGTTGGTCTTGGTTTTTATCAATTGGGATGGGTTTAAGGTCACCACTAGGCCTCAATTCACAATCACAACTCAAATCAAACCCTAATTCCCAACTTGGAATATCAAAGCTCACTAAACTTCGCCAAAACAATATTAAACTTGAAAAGAATCTAAAGCAATATAAACACTACACTATTTGTGAAGGGATTACCTCATTTGGCACTCATGAATCTCTTACAGCGCCAAAATGCAAACTTTCTTGGTCCAAAGTGTAGCTTGTGAGCTTGTGCACCTTTTTTGTGAAGTGGGGATGATGTTTTGGTGAGTTATTCATGAAGAAGTGGGGGTTCTGAAGAGGAGGGAGGAGAGGTGCTGCCATGGGCTGAAGGAGGAAGAAAATGATGAAGGAATGGGAGCCTTGGTCTAAGGTTTGACCCCTCACCCTCTCTCTCTCATGCCCATACCTATTATTCTAATGTTTTCCATTTTCTTTTTTTGTTTTCTTTTCTATTCTTCTCTTTGCAATTGGAAACCCAAAACAAATAACCATACACACAATAATCATGTAGGAAAAATGTAACAAGTGTGAAAATGATATGTGCATGTCATGTGCACAAAACACGCTTAAAGCCCGATTAGCGATTTTTAATCGCGATTAGCACTAAAATAGTGTCAAATAAATCATAAACTTTCATAATTTGCATAAATCAAATAAATCACCATCATTTTAGTAATTTCCAAAATTTTTAAAATTTTACCCATTTATCGGTATTTAATTATACCACACTATTAAAATATTCAATATTTTATTATTTAATTAAAAAAATTCCCAAAAATAATATTTTATTTTTCTGAAATGTTACAACCTTGGTCAAGGATTTCTGTTGATGGTCACCCGTGCACACCGCGACATCAACCACCAATACCGGGAGAGACGAATCCCTTGACGATCGTCACGCTCCGCTTCCCAGTAGATGGAAACGATGACGTGGCAAGCCCGCGACGTATTTATTCCGAGAAGGTCATTTCTCGAAATAAATACGCTAAGCATCTATAAGCAACATAAACTAATAAGAATAAACAAAAGAATGCAATCCAACTCTGATTTATTACATTCATGATTCGTAGTAGACAAAATATATGAGTACAAGATAATTAACATGATAAGTCTTAACAAGGAGGAATACATAAATAAGGTGAAATGAAATGCTGAATAAAACTATACGTCCGGTTGTGATGCGAACTAGTTGTACCTCTCTTCGACTGCTTCTATCTCCTTTGCCTCAATACCACCTCACGAACATTCCAAGAAAGAAAGAAAGATGGGTGGAAATCCCGTCAGCGAACTAACGCTCGGTAAGTCCGCAAAAGGATGGAGTGATGTATATAAATGAAATGCAGGGTGTAATATGATATATGGTATAGCATGGATATAAATCATGAACATGTAAACAAGTATAATAGCTTATATGGTAATGTGTATGTCAACTATAACAGCATGGAAATGTCGCATGAGCATAGCAAACAAGTATAGCATGGCCGTGGAGTGTAGGTATAGTGAACATGAAGTGAATGTAAGTGTCCTAAAAGGTCTCTAAAAGGGTAAAATTAACTAACGTGAGTTCAAGTGTGAATGTAAACCAATCTCAAGAGTATTCTCGAACCCAAGGATATCGTCCAGGGGCATGGAATCACGGGCCCAAAATAGAGGGACTTCAATTGTTATTGAAGTATTCCAAACCCAACAGGCTATCATCCCGGGGATTGGAAACACGGGCCCTCATTCATGAATTCGTGATTTGTACCGTTTTAGCCTGGTACCACAGCAACATGATTTGTATTAATGGGACTCATGAGATTCCGTTGGATTCATACTCAAACTACCCCAACACCCCATGTATACAAGTCTATGATTAATGTTATGAGTCTTGATCGAATCCATGAATACAAAAGGTGATGTATGATATCAAGTTTTCAAGATTGAGTTCATGTAGTCATGTTAAGTGCAAGTCAAGCCAATTGTATTCATGGTCCGAGTCAAGTTGGTTCAAGTGTACATACTGGGTTCAAGTATTCATGATAAAGTCGTGTCAAGATCAATTCAATTCTACCATGTAATGGTTTAATCACAAATCATATAGATAAAATCAAATAAGCAATCATTGAACATGATATGAGATAAGAATACAAGTAACGTCAAAAAACAATGTTGTAAATATGTGATATGTACGACTAATTAATCAAGTCATTTAAAGTCAGAATATAAATGAAAACATAGACTTAAGTGTTATGCACATGTGAGTTCCATTCTTGCCAAAATACAACTACCGGTTTTGGAGGTATACATGTTTTCATATCGTCGCGCAAAACGTATCAGAATCTGTTCGACACCGTCACATATTTTTAATACGCAGTTTGAGTTAATTTATATCGGGTTTCAGGTTACAAATATTATTAGAAAATTATATGTCTTTCGATGTACTTATCCAAAACACTAAGATTCACACGATTTGGATTTCTGAAGCTCTAGTTATGATCGTTTTAACATCAACGTTTAAAACAGAAATTCAGATATCTTGACAGTAACTATATGTTATATTGCAAATCCTATATCGAGTTTTTTCATGCGTTTCTAAGTAATATAATATATAGAAAATTATAGTTCTATCAATTATCCATCTACACATCTAAAGTTTGTCATGAAAGGACATCGGGAGTTCGAGTTATGTCCTATTTAAAAACAGTGTGCGAATCAGGACAGATTCTGTCTAGATTCGTCGCTTAATATTGTAACGCAGTGTTCTATATTTACGTCAATTTTTAGTAAGAACTTAAAACTATGAAAATCTAAAACATTCTATGTAGATATTCAAACCATCTGAAAACTGTTAATTTGGATAAACGATTACAGAGTTATGGTCTCTCGAAGAAGACCATTATTAGCAGTTTTCTGGTTTTAAAAACAGTGAATAAAAGGTTATGTAACTCCTAAACCGTTAAGCAATTCGATCTGAAATTTTTACAGCATGTAAAAAATAATATATTCTATCATATGTAAATTTCCTGAAATTTTCAGAAGTAAAAATTAATTTATAAAAATTATTTTAAAAGTAAAGGTATTGATATGTCATATGTGAGAATTAGGAAATAATTGTATTTATTCGTAACTTCAAAAAAAAAATTTACAAAATTTAAATAAAGTAATTTAAAATACAACAAAAAATGATGCAATCCTAATTGGTGACTATGAAATCTTAACATATGGATTGAGAGTAATGAAAAAGACTATACAAACTATATATGTGTGTATGTTTGTGTGTGTTCATTATTTATATATGTATCCATTTAATTAATTATTTAGGGACTATAATATGATAAGAGATGTTTTTCATGGAAATATGAAAAGTGAAAACATAGAGAGAAGGAGATGGATGGAGGGAAAGAGAGAAGGGATTTACATATACAAGCCGGTATTGTCAACGGGCTTGTCTATCCGTCGATAGACTCGCGTTTCTAGCGAGACTTCTTGAGAATTTCTTCTTGTTCTTCTACGGGGAATCTAGATGAAGAGGGATGTGTGAAATTATAGAAATGTGTGATGATGAAAAGAAAGAGGAGTGAGATATAAATTTTTTTTATGCCCACCATAATTCTAATAAATTATGGGTCATTACCATTCTAATTATTTTGAGAATTAAAAAGAAGACGAAATGAAAGGTCTCATTTTTAGATTATGAGAAGAATAAAAATTGATAAAAAATAATTGCAAGAATGGAGATTTGAACATGTGACTTATGGAATAACAATGCAAGAACTTAACTAATGAGCTATAAGGTTGTTCATGCACATATTTAATAAGAATTAAATATATGATGTTGCTTAAAAAGAAAGTGGGCTTTTGGGCTTATAGTTTTATAAAAGAAAATGAAAATGAGATTGGATTTGGGTTATGGGCCGGGTCAGGTCTTACGTTTAATTTGAAATATGTTAAGATTTAGTTTAAAGAAATGAGTTTGGGAAAAATAGATGGAATAATAAAATAATATATTTAATAGAAAACAAAATATACGGAAAAATACTAAAAATAAATAAATACAATATTTTACTAAAGAAAGAAAACACGAAGGTATAGTAATATTATGGTGGTTACAATCAGCTCATTGCTTCCATGTGGCTCGGGACTGTACCCAACTAAAACCTGTTTGCACGACTCCTTTGGAGCCGTGGTAGGGTAGTAATCAAAACACAGTGGGACTGACACGAGACAAATGACGATATCAAGTCGATAGACTAACATGTACAAATGTCGCCAGGGAACTGCTATCTGACAATAGGTATAATACCAACTATCATGTTCCCGGCAAGTCTGTCCGTTGGACTCATAACCCAATGAGCACCTGTATACTATTTTAGGTGAACAAACTGACACCAATGGCTTATGAGACCGGCCACCGTCCCTCGTCGGGGTCTCGATCAGTATACACTAGTCTACTCTGGAGTATCGATGCCCAGTCTCGAAACTCCTACAACTAGGGACATTTAAGGATGTACATATAGACAACCCAGATCCCACGTATATGATCGCCATCATAATGCTGGTAGTCAAGCAAGAATCTTATGGTCTGTATCAACATGTAATAGTGATCTGTAATGCCACCTAATGTTGTACATGATGATAAAGACAAACCAGATAAAATACTATCATCTTAAGTAAGACTGATCTACCGGTATAAGTACTTCCTCAATCATCATAATCACCTGCCTGCGACTATAATAATTGCCTTGAGGGTACTATAGCCAACAGAATTTGGAGTTAGGGTCTCGTCTTCGTGGTGGTGTCTCCTGGTGGTCAAACTAGGTCTAATATATATGCAAAATATTTTTCAGAGACCCCAAGCTGCTCTAAATTTGATTTGAACATCAAAAACTCAAAGAAAACTGACATTTGAAAATCTTAACTCCTGTTTAAAACTTTAAAACTCTTTAAAACCAGTGATACATGCAATTAAACACCGTCATCTATCTCTGATTAGGTTATAATAACTAGCTAGCCCTCTATTATACCACCAATACATGCTATATCCACCAAAACTCATTTTTTGAAAACTCAAGAATAGAAAACATGCACATGAGCGCTAAATCAAGTTTGTGAAGGCAAGTTTACTTAAAACTTGTTAAAAAGTCAGATTTTACTTCAAGATAGGGATGAAGGAAAGTTCCCAGCATGGAAGATGGCCTCAAAGTGGAGACTTGATCACTACACCATGTTCATGATGAGGATATGAACATTTTTTTTGAAGGCTTCATAATGTTTTGAGGTGATTTGCAGAGTGTTTGTGGTTTGTAGATTGATGGTGGAGTATGAGAAGGTGAAGGAGAAGAGGAAGAAGGAGATGAAGAATGAGTAAAATGATGTGAAGAAGAATGGCTAAGGAAACCATAAGCCCCCCTCTCTCATGCCCATACTCAATATAATAATGCCACCATTCTCACATGTCTCTTTTCCTTTTCTTTTAAAAAAAATATAAAACCATAAACACAAATGGAAAAGAATAATAACAAGAAAACTAATATAGCCTCATTTGTTAACATGTCATACGCACTAAGCATGGTTAACAAAAATAAAACTAGGTTTAGTGCACAAAATAGAAAAAAATAAATTAACTTTAATATTAAACTTATATGGATATAATTACTGTAAGTCGATGTAGTACACCCCAGTACTTGTGGGGAGGCGGAATTTTCAAAAACGATCAAGTTTAAACAACGAACATCGACTAACCGCTTGAATCGAAGCTAAACAAATAATAACCAAACACATAGCTAAACTAAACTATAGTGTTAAGGGATTATACCGATCGAAACTAGTCCTTCGTCTTTGTGTCCTCCTTTGTTCTCCTCGGCCTTCTCTAGGTAGTAGACGATCCACCCGAGAGCGAAACTCCAAGCTAAACCTCTAACTTGAGGTAACTAATCAACTTTGATTGCTAATCAAAGATGAAAGGATGATGTAGAGTGAAGATTATGGATTGTTTAGTCTAACTAATCCTTTGATCTCAACACATGAGGATTAAGGATTAGGGTTTGAAGATGAGAGCTTGAGGAGAGAGAATGTGAGATGAGATAATGAGAGAAGAGAGAGAGTGTATCATAATATTATGAAGCATTCTTATTTTTCAATAATGAATAAAGGAAATGAATAAGCATGCTTCATAAAATATCTAGTGGTGATTCATTAGCATGAGTCATTAAGCAATAAATGTGCATTAATGAAATGAATGAATCACCACCATGACTCACTTTCTTTCCAAAAGAAACCTCCTTAGTCACATCTTCTAGAAGCTTCTCGAGTAATTACGAGAACGCCCCTCCGATCCGTAAAAATACGGAAAAACTTTAGACTGTAAAAATCCAATAACCGGATACCAGTAACTGGCTTAAACCAAAGCCGACTGGTAAAAACTGTCCGAAAGTCGTACGCGCGTAAACGCACGTATGCGTCCGAACCCTTTGTCGCAAAACCATGCAACCTCTATATCGTTTCGCCTGGAGTAGGAAACTCTCTGTGTGGGACTCTAGAGACTCGACTACTACGCTGGCAGTGGGTTTAACCACAGACCGCAAGCGGCACTAGCTGTACGTAACGGTCCCCAGGTAGTTGTCGATAAGAAGGCCGATGAGTAAACCCATCCGAACTCCTACTGAGTCTGATGTGACAATCTCCATACAGTCCGGTCCGTTCGTCCAAGACTATCGCATATCGGGCCTAGGGGGGCGGCAAGTGTCAGTCCCCTAATAGCGGTATAAGTCGTGTCGGAGTGAAGCCCATCACACCCTGAGAAACTACTGGAACCTACCAGCAAATCTCGCTTGCCCTGGCCAGGGACTTTGCGTAATGGCTCTCTGACACAGCACGATATCTACTCCCAATACCGGAAGGGACGAATCCTGTCTAACCGCCACTGCCTCCAAGTGCTCGGGACTGCACCCAACTGCCACCTGTTTGCACGACTCCTTTGAGCCGTGGTAGGGTAGCAATCTAAGAACAGTGGGACACACTCGAGGCGAAGTAGCAGTGTCAAGTCTGCGGACTACGCTGTACTCATGTCACCTGGGAACTGTTCACTGACGACTGGTATCAAACCAACCAACAGTTCCCTGTGAGTCCTGTCCGGTGTACCCGTAACCTAACGAGCACCTGTATACTATCTCCAGTACGACGTACTGACGGCTGTGGGACAGACCATCTCTCCAACTGGGATGAGAAGCGTACACACTAGTCTACTCCAGAGTATCGATGCTCTGTCTCGATAATCCAACGACCAGGGACCTGAATAAGGATGTGCTTGTAGACTACCCAGCCCCCACTAGTGTGACTGCCATCACAACGCTGGTAGACAAGCAAGATCCTAAGAGCTCTATCAATACGTACACTCACATATTAAGATAGAAAAACCAAGTAGCATACTACCATGTTTAGCAAGACTGTTATATACATGTGAATATCCCAAGCTTCCATTAAGTAATATACAAGCTAGTATGATACAGTAATGGCCTTCTAGGGCATAAACACTAACAATTACATGCTTATTTAAGAAAAGTCCAATTAAATAGATACTTTCATAAATACTAACTCGTTTTAATTTCCAATTATTTTCCAAAATAGAGGTGTATAATTATACCAATCTACGAAAACTCAAATCCATACTCGGTATAATATCCGTATAACTCATTATATTATTATTTAAATTCTAAAATAATATTTTTCATTTTCTGAAATGTTACAATCTTCCCCCCTTAAATAAATTTGGTCCCCGAATTTAAATTGAAACCCACAAATCATAAAACATTTCTGTAAATCAATCAATGGGGCTCTGAAATCACAGACAAGCTAGAAATATCATAGGCAACACATGCGCATGAAAACAAGGTGCACAACTCAAATAACCGAACTCCGACAAATGTCATGCAAATCATACAAGCTATGATGAAAATACAATTTGAGAAACCTACAGTTTAAATCAAACATATTATAATCAAGGCTACAATACATATATAGTACGCATTCGTGTAAAATCATCTAAGTAACTGTATATGTATGTATGAAAAATCCTTTCAAAATAGCCGTATGATGCGTATATTACGACACAAGTAGCGGACGTTTATTTTTGAAAGAATATATACATATATCTATATACGTTTTGCTTAAAATATACATCCCGCATTTTGAAAATAATTTAGAAAGATTCTCCTTTTTGTAAAATCTTATGTCACACATAGACATGTAGGAAATAATGAGACTATAGCTCCTTTGAAAACCTCTTTTATATATATCAGTATATGCAAAAAACTTCAGGCATTGTCTCTCAGGCCAGTCCTGCTCTACTACTATATAACATAATCTATATCATAAAAATGCGATGCTCGAAAAAGAAATCAACATCAACCGGTGTGTAAGGAAACCAACCTACGTGCGACTGGTGCGTACGGTAATCGAAGTCAAAACCAAGTGCAACGAATATGCACGAAAATGAAAACCGAGTGCAATGGGTGTGCACGAAAGGATCTGTCAAGTGCAACGGGTGTGCACGACAACAACATCAAGTGCATCTAGAGTGCACGAAAATCATAATCGAGTGCAACTGGTGTGCACGAAAATACTCAATGTAAGGTGTTTTTCGTCACCCCAGTGAGATGGGAATACGCGCGCGCTTGTCAGGCGTACTACAGATTCCCCCGGCCTAGGGTAGGCCGGGGTTTAATGATTGTAGGGATCTGAATCTCCGGCAGCCGCGGACTAAGCTGCCGTTAATTACCCATCGCCTTTGGGGCGAGGGAACCTCCGATTAACGGGTTAAACTGGTCATGCGAACTCAATATGCAGTATACGTGTGTTTTGAAAGGGGGTTTTGGATATATCGGGAGCCACGCGGAGTTTTTACGGGGGTCCCCCTACCCGGATAGCGGGCTGGGGGTCAAGGGGGCTAGCAGCCCCCTTGCGGGGTGCGGGGCAGCGCCCCGTTAGAAATTTTTTTCTAACAGGGACAGTGTCGTGGAGTACGTGTATGTATAAATTTGTATACATATGTATATATGTATATATGTACACAAAAAGAGGGGGAAAAGACATCCAAAGGATGCGCAGGTGCGCAAGCGCGCGCGCCACGTGTCGGCACGCGGACACCTTGCGCACTTGCGCAGGTGCGCAAGCGCGCGCGCCACGTGTCGGCAGGCGGGCGACTTGCGCACTTGCGCAGGTGCGCAAGCGCGCGCGCCACGTGTCGGCACGCGGGCGACATGCGCAGTTGCGCAAGCGCGCGCCACGTGTCGGCACGCGGGCGACTTGCGCAGTTGCGCAGGCGCGCGCGCCACGTGTCGGCACGCGGGCGCCTTGCGCACTTGCGCAGGCGCGCGCGCCACGTGTCGGCACGCGGGCGCCTTGCGCGCTGGTGAGGCACAACAGGCTTTTAGCCTAAAAAAATTTCTCAGAAGAGAAATCAGAGAGGAGTTGGACTCCTGAATGTGTTTTTCTTCTTTTTTTGAGGGTTTAGTGAAAGATGTTCTTCTTCTTCCTCCTGTTGTTTGGCCGGATCTTGAAGATCGAGGGATGTGAGATATCAAAATCTCTCCTTTTTGAGATCTGATGGCAGATCTAGGTTCCCCTTAATGGGTTTTGTGGTGGAAAACTATTTAGTTTTGAAAAAGGAAGAGTAAAACTCTTGATTTAATTCAAGAGAAAGGAGAAGGTTTTGGAACCTTGAGGAAGGAGAAAAGATCTCAGATCTATCTTTTTTTTGGAATGAAAAGTGTTCTTTATTTATTCATCATGTTGCCTTTTATAGGCTTACATATTTGCATATAGCCCCTTGGGCTTCACAAAAATGGCATTTTAGCCATCCCATGGCTCATGGGCCATTTCATTTTTTGCACATAAGCCATGGGCTTACAAAATATTGGCTTTATGCCCATTTTGCATACATTCATGTATAAAAAATTACATAAAAATTATTTATTACATGATCTATATTTTAGCATGGAGGAGGCTGGCCGCGGGCTCGACTTGGGCATGGGCCCGCTTGACCTGGGCTTGGGCCCACCTGGCTTGGGGTTGACCTTGACTTTGACTCGGTCAACGGGGGTGTAAATTTTTACCCCAACAAAGTGCCCCCCATCAATAAATGCACACCGCACATTTGAGTTGTGTGCATGAAATTGATGGATCTTGAAGCTGATCTTCGAGGTGGAACATCATTCCGGAGGCGAAGCATCATCCCGGAGAGCATGATTCCCGATGATCGGAGCATCATTCCGATTCGCGGAGCATAATTCCAAGGTCAGAACATCATTCCGAAGCGCGGAGCATAAGTCCGGGGTCGGAGCATCATTCCGATTTGCGGAGCATAATTCCAGGAGATCGGAGCATCGTTCCGATTTGTGGAGCCTAATTCCACGGATCGGAGCATCATTCCAATGATCGGAGCATAATTCCAGGGTTCGGAGCGTCTTTCCGAAGAGCGGAGCATGATTCCAGGGGTTCGGAGCATCATTCCGAAAGGCGGAGCATGATTCCAAGGATCGGAGCATCATTCCGATGATCGGAGCATAATTCCAGGGGTTCGGAGCATCATTCCGAAAGGCGGAGCATGATTCCAAGGATCGGAGCATCATTCCAAGATTCGGAGCATCATTCCGAAGCGCGGAGCATAATTCCAGAGTTCGGAACATCTTTCCGAAGAGCGGAGCATGATTCCAGGGGTTCGGAGCAACATTCCGAAAGGCGGAGCATGATTCCAGAGTTCGGAACATCATTCCGAAGTTCGGAGCATCTTTCCGAAGAGCGGAGCATAATTCCAAGGATCGGAGCATCATTCCGATGAGCGGAGCATAATTCCATGATTCGGAGCATCATTCCGAAGAGCGGCAGATATTCTGACCGAAGCATAATTTCGATGCAGAGGTTGATTCCCAAGCGAAGCATAATTCCGACAGGGAAAGCAAATACTCTGAGGCAAAGCATGATTTCAACACGGGGTACATTCTGAGATGAAGCATGATTCCGGCGCAGAGCTTGCTGGTTTACTTGATTCCGAGGCGGAGCTTGATTCCGACGAGGAAGGCAGGAACACCGAGGCGAAGCATCATTTCGACACGGGGTGCATTCTGAGACGAAGCATAATTCCGACGCAGAGCTTGCTGGTTGACTTGATTCCGAGGCGGAGCTTGATTCCGACGAGGAAGGTAGATATCCGAGGCGAAGCATGATTTCGACACGAGGTACATTCTGAGCCGAAGTATGGTTCCGACGCAGAGTTGGTTGGTTGATTTGATTCCGAGGCGGAGCATAATTCCGGCAGGGAAGGTAGATATCCCGAGGCGAAGCATGATTTCGACACGGGGTAAATTCTGGGACGGAGCATGATTCTGCCGCAGAGGTTGTTGGTTTGATTTGATTTGGGTTGACATTAGCATCGCTACACTGGGATATGGTACCAGGAGCGGATCATCATTTGTCATGGGAGAGGATTTGGGAGTCGTTGTTTTTGTTTGGCATCAGCATCGCTACACTGGAATATGGTACCAGGAGCAAATCATCATTTGCGTTTGCTTATTAAGAAACGATGGCTTAGGAGACAGGTTTAGATCTCTATCACCTAAGACTTTTCAATTTTGTGAGCCGTAAGGGTCTCACAAAGCATTTTCTCCTTACGGGTCGTAAGGATCCCGTAAGTGTATTTTCTCCTTGGGAGTCGTGGGGACTCCCAAGTGTGTTGCTCCTTTGTGAGTCGTAAGGATCTCACGTGGGAATTTTCCCCTCACAAAGTCGAGAGGACTTTGTGAGTGCATTTCATCTCT
The DNA here is from genome assembly GCA_030015575.1 of Agapanthus africanus. Classification (NCBI taxonomy): domain Eukaryota; kingdom Viridiplantae; phylum Streptophyta; class Magnoliopsida; order Asparagales; family Amaryllidaceae; genus Agapanthus; species Agapanthus africanus. The sequence goes on along the minus strand of JASDDO010000012.1, from coordinate 288,196,468 downwards.
TTCTCATGAGTTTGCGTCCTTTCGGGTTTTCACAAACTCGCCGGCAGTCCTGCTGTTTTTACTCACGGAGCCCTTTCGGGTTTTCATCCGTGCCCATTTTGCTTGTGGACATACCCTTTTTTTTTTATTTTTATATTTATATTTTTTTTTTGGAGAGATTGGGATTGTTTTACGCCCGTGGATTGTATACGGTTTTGCAGGATGTATGATCCAGACCGTAGGGCCGGAAACATTTCGGGACTTTGTTGGCGTCTGCATCGCTGCACTGGAATATGGTACCAGGAGCAACTCATCATTCGCCATTGGTATGAGATTTGGAATTTGGTTGGCGTCTGCATCGCTACACTGGAATATGGTACCAGGAGCGACTCATCATTCGCCGTTGGGGATTGGGATTTGGAATTTGGTTGGCGTCTGCATCGCTGCACTGGAATATAGTACCAGGAGCGACTCATCATTCGCCATTGGGGTATGGGATTTAGAATTTGGTTGGCGTCTGCATCGCTGCACTGGAATATAGTACCAGGAGCGACTCATCATTCGCCATTGGGGTATGGGATTTGGAATTTAGTTGGCGTCTGCATCGCTGCACTGGAATATGGTACCAGGAGCGACACATCATTCGCCATTGGGGTATGGGATTTGGAATTTAGTTGGCGTCTGCATCGCTGCACTGGAATATGGTACCAGGAGCGACTCATCATTCGCCACTTGGGGATTGGGGAGCGATGGCTTAGAAGACAGGTTTGGATCCCTATCACCTAAGGCTTTTCAATTCTATGGGCCGTAAGGGTCCCATAAAGTATTTTCTCCCTACGAGTCGTAAGGATCCCGTAGGTGCATTTTCTCCTTAGGAGTCGTGAGGACCCCAAGTGTGTTTTTCCTTTATGAGTCGTAAGGATCCCACAAAGGTTTGTTCTCCTCATGTATCGTGAGGACACATGAGTGGGTCTTCTCAATGGAGCATAATTCCAAAGGCGGAGACCAGCCGCGCAACTTGGTAATTGTGGTGGGGCATGAGTATGATGAGAATTATTTGAGCCCGTGGATTGTATACGGTAGTCAATTCGGGGACTAACCGTAGGGCTGGGAGAACTTTGGAAATTTGAATTTTGTTCGGCGTCTGCATCGCTGCACTGGAATATGGTACCAGGAGCGACTCATCATTCGCCGCTATTTTTTTTTTTTTTTTTTTTTATACCGCGATTGCTCTATCATTTCAGTTTTTCTTATCGCGAAGGTCGCGATTGCCCCCATCATTTCGGCTTTATTTTCATTTTTATTTTTACTCGCTGATTTTTATTGCGAGCTGCCCTATCATTTCGGCTTTATTTTCATTTTTATTTTTACTTGCTGATTTTTATTGCGAGTTGCCCTATCATTTCGGCTTTTCTTTATTTTTCTTTTATTTACACATTTGTTTTTATATACACACGTATATTTTTTTTTTACATTCCCAGTTTAACGACTTAGAGGTCGATTGTTTTCAGAGAAAGGCAGATGCCTGAGAGAATCGGTTTCACGAAGAACTTCGGTCTCCGTTTGTATGAAATTGGCGGTCGCAGCTGGACTGTTTGTTAACACGCCTTTGGACAGTTCTATCTCTCCTGCCTTCTATTGCTTTTCGACCCAATCTTTGAACACGAAGCAGTCCTCAATGGCATGGCCTATCACTCTGTGATAGGGGCAGTATTTGGGGTCGTCGGTCCTATTCGCTTCCTGCGGTCTTTTTGACTCTGGCAGTTGTAGACCGTTCTTCAGGGCGTCTTTGAATATTTTACGGATTTTGTCCCTTCTGAAGGAATAGACCTTATCCAGCTTCTCTTTCAGTGGAGATTCTCCCCCCTCTCCGAACATTGGCTTCCGAGGCTGGTTGGCGCTAGGCCCGCTCATCCCTTGCTTATTTCGGTTAGCCGAAGCATTGAAAGATTCAGAATCGTCGGGATCTCCGCCTTTGCGATTATCGTCCTTTCGGTTTCTCCAGGACCTATTGTTATTTTGGGAATCCGAGGAGGACTCCTGCTTTGAGCGCTCCAGCATTTGAACTTTTCTGGTCAGTTCTTGGAATGTTTTGAGACCCGCGGTGCATAGAAACGGGGTCATCCAATTGTTGAGATTTCCGACGAGGAGACTGACAGATTGGTCCTGCTCTATCGGCGGTTCGCATTTGACGGAGAGATTGCGCCATCGGGTTATAAAATCCGTGCTGCTTTCGTCGCTCTTGGGCTTGGTCCTTACGAGCTCGGCAATGGTAATCTTATCGCTGACGCTCATGAACCTCTGCCGAAACAGAGACTCCATTTGGACAAAAGTTGTGACGGAGCCATCCGGTATGCTCGCGTACCAGTCGAAAGCAACATCGGTCAAGCTATTAACGAACTGGCGGAGGAGAAGCGCATCATTGCCCCCAGTATTCCCGCATGAGGCTTTGAAGTGGGCGATATGCTGATTCGCATTTCCCGTCCTATCGAATCATCCGAATTTGGGGATGACATAGCCGCTAGGAAATTCTACCAGATCATACTGAGCAGGATATGGTCTCCCACTACTGCTGATATCTTTTTGCGCTTCGGCTTCGGCTACCAAGGTTTTGACTTTGTTGGCAACCAAATCCATGATTTGATCTTGAGTTAGCGGGCTACTGTCATCGGTAGCCAAGACATTTGCCGAGATAGGATGCGACTGATTTTCATGCGGTCCGCCCACTTTTGGATTTGAGGGAACGGGCGTCGGCTGTCTCGGGACACCGTTTCCCGGTTCATGAGCTGAGCCCTGTGCTTGATTGGGAGGTTGAGAGGCAAGTTGGGCTGTAAGCCGTAAGACGACATTTGTCAAGTCGTCGATCTTTGAGTGGAGCTTGGCCATCTCCTTATCTTTGCTTCTGAGCTGTTTTCGGAGCTCTTGGAGAAGTTGCTGCTCTGCGGTCTTAGGACGGAAAGTTGGCTCATCTTCCCCTTCCGAGCCTGACTCCTCATGAATTGAGGGCTCTCTCTGCCTATCAGCCTCATCGAGAGGGTTTTCATCATCCAGCGGAGGCGGCTGTTCTTGGGAAGTGGCAACCACATTCAAGCCAGATTGGATTTGAGATGTGGTAGCCCCATCCTTGCTCTTGCTGCGCGTGCCCACCACGTAGACAGTGTGGATAACACATTCAGCCATCCCCTCATCTTTGGTGGGGTAACCCTGTTCTTCGAACCTCATGAGGTTTAGCCTGGCAGGAGCCCTAGCCCTTTTGTTGGCTCTATATCTGAGCCTTTTCTCCCTCAGCTTCTCGATTTTGAAGGCTTGGCGGGCATCCGCTACCCGGGGAGCCATTGTGAGTTGATCAGAGGGGAGCTTAGAGAAGACACCCGATCGAGCAGTGGTCAAGGGCACCGCTGGAGCTTGCTCAGGACGCGTTGTAGCTTTATTGGTGTTGATGGCCTTGCCCCCAGCTGGGGCCATGGAGAGTCGTTCGGAAACGGACTTGCGCTTGGGCTGAGGTGCCCTCGCGACCACCACATTTGGCCTTTTGCCTTTCGGGACTGGTTTGTCTGCCACCGGGGCTTGAGGAGCTGGGATGGTGCCAACAGGCATGAACATAATAGAGCCGAATGGTAGCAGCGGCTCCTCCCATTGTCGCCCGAGACTGGCCGGAAGGACCGTCCTGGAGTCTATCTTCATCGTGTAGGAGACGGGAGCTGAGTTCATCATCGAAGACATTGTCGGAAGGTGATTGCTTGAAAATCTGCATGAAAGAGCATTATTTTAGTATAAATACAGGTATGTATAATGATTGAGTTCGCATGAATTCTTAACCCGAAATATGGGAGGAGAGATTGGTCCCACCGGGCGTGCCAGAATCTGTAGGGTGTTTTTCGTCACCCCAGTGAGATGGGAATACGCGCGCGCTTGTCAGGCGTACTACAGATTCCCCCGGCCTAGGGTAGGCCGGGGTTTAATGATTGTAGGGATCCGAATCTCCGGCAGCCGCGGACTAAGCTGCCGTTAATTACCCATCGTCTTTGGAGCGAGGGAACCTCCGATTAACGGGTTAAACTGGTCATGCGAACTCAATGTGCAGTATACGTGTGTTTTGAAAGGGGGTTTTGGATATATCGGGAGCCACGCGGAGTTTTTACGGGGGTCCCCCTACCCGGATAGCGGGCTGGGGGTCAAGGGGGCTAGCAGCCCCCTTGCGGGGTGCGGGGCAGCGCCCCGTTAGAAATTTTTTTCTAACAGGGACAGTGTCGTGGAGTACGTGTATGTATAAATTTGTATACATATGTATATATGTATATATGTACACAAAAAGAGGGGGAAAAGACATCCAAGGGATGCGCAGGTGCGCAAGCGCGCGCGCCACGTGTCGGCACGCGGACACCTTACGCACTTGCGCAGGTGCGCAAGCGCGCGCGCCACGTGTCGGCAGGCGGGCGACTTGCGCACTTGCGCAGGTGCGCAAGCGCGCGCGCCACGTGTCGGCACGCGGGCGACATGCGCAGTTGCGCAAGCGCGCGCCACGTGTCGGCACGCGGGCGACTTGCGCAGTTGCGCAGGCGCGCGCGCCACGTGTCGGCACGCGGGCGCCTTGCGCACTTGCGCAGGCGCGCGCGCCACGTGTCGGCACGCGGGCGCCTTGCGCGCTGGTGAGGCACAACAGGCTTTTAGCCTAAAAAAATTTCTCAGAAGAGAAATCAGAGAGGAGTTGGACTCCTGAATGTGTTTTTCTTCTTTTTTTGATGGTTTAGTGAAAGATGTTCTTCTTCTTCCTCCTGTTGTTTGGCCGGATCTTGAAGATCGAGGGATGTGAGATATCAAAATCTCTCCTTTTTGAGATCTGATGGCAGATCTAGGTTCCCCTTAATGGGTTTTGTGGTGGAAAACTATTTAGTTTTGAAAAAGGAAGAGTAAAACTCTTGATTTAATTCAAGAGAAAGGAGAAGGTTTTGGAACCTTGAGGAAGGAGAAAAGATCTCAGATCTATCTTTTTTTTGGAATGAAAAGTGTTCTTTATTTATTCATCATGTTGCCTTTTATAGGCTTACATATTTGCATATAGCCCCTTGGGCTTCACAAAAATGGCATTTTAGCCATCCCATGGCTCATGTGCCATTTCATTTTTTGCACATAAGCCATGGGCTTACAAAATATTGGCTTTATGCCCATTTTGCATACATTCATGTATAAAAAATTACATAAAAATTATTTATTACATGATCTATATTTTAGCATGGAGGAGGCTGGCCGCGGGCTCGACTTGGGCATGGGCCCGCTTGACCTGGGCTTGGGCCCACCTGGCTTGGGGTTGACCTTGACTTTGACTCGGTCAACGGGGGTGTAAATTTTTACCCCAACACTCAAGTGTATCAAATATGCACAAAACCACATCAATGCATCGAATGCGCATGTAAACAATATTGAGTGCACAAATCAAAATCAAGTGCATACAACGTGCACGGAATCAAAATCAAGTGTATCGGATGCAAGAACATCTCAATATGTGCAACGGCGTGCACAAAATAATATCAAGTGCAACAGATATGCACAAAACATAAATCAAGTGTAATGGATGTATAAAAAAATGAATCAAGTGCAACTGCTATGCACAAAGAAAATATCTAGCAGGTGCATCTACGGTGTACGAAAATCTCAATCATCAAAACACAAGAGTCTAAAACGACAAAAGTGTGATACTCGAATCACCAAAACACAAATAAAAAATAGATGACTTTGAAGTATACTTCCCTCAATATCGAAAGGTTCCTGTGCACCCGGAGCTGGCACAGCAAGAATTTTCCACTTGCTTTCTGCCCACGGTCTGGCGTCCTCTGTCTCTGGGTCCTTGTTCTTTCTGTGGACCATCAAATCCACGGCATGTCAGCTCGACAGCCTGGTAGGGAGTAGCGATGGAAACAGTCTCGCTCTGACGCCTCTCTAAACATTTCCTAGTCAAGTAATCTGGCCACTCGCTTTGTTGCATGTCAATGGCGGCGGCCTCTGGCTCTCTGAGTGTATGCCATACAACCGATCCTGGGTCCAAATCTTTATCGCTGTAGTATCCTGGAAAGAACCTGCTATGGTCTCTTCCGATATCATCTCTGCCGAACTTCCCGGAAACTATCACTCTTAAATAAACACGCTTTTGTTCTGGAGCAGCTGCAATTTCATCAAGACTTTCCACTGAAAGTGTGGCCGTATCCAACGCCTCTGCATACGTATCAAATCTCTAACATAACCGGAGAGGAACAATGACTCATCGGGCCTCGCACGAATCACTTAATCCACTTCTCCACAATATCGACCAAATCGGAATCATATTTCGATAGCTGCGTAACCTGCAATTCATACTTGTCTACGGTCAAATCCGGAGTCTTACGCAAAAACCCGAAGCTATGAATTTGGTATCTCCAGCAGTTCTGTAGAAGAAATCTGGTTAAATAAGTCTTTAAGAACTCGTCCCAGTCTCGGAGAATACGCTCCTCTCTCGATCGATTCACACCAGGTCTTAGCAAGACCCTTCAAACTGAAACTAGCTAACTCAACTGATCTCGCATCGTGGCATCCAAACTAACAAAATATCCTAGTCTCCCTATCCAAGAATGACTAAGGATCCTCGAACTCATTCCTGCCTATAAACTCATATGGCTTCAGCTTCATAAACTCTAGGAGCGATACGTCGTCAATCTCAGCAACGGCCGGTACATCTGTCTGCACGGTAGACAACAAAACGATCCTCAGAGTAGGCTGTACGTCAACAGTCTTCTCAATCTGGCTGGCCTCAAGAAATGACCCGTCTATACGGTGTGGATCCAGAACACTCGTCTCTAAACGTGAAATCCTAACATGAAAAGGATAACCAAACTGTTCCTGTGTCACCGGGATAACACCCTGGTCAGTCCTCATCCCCCAATAAGCTCGCTCTGACAGAATCTCCAGTTGCAGCCCTCTCGGCTCGCATAGACATGGTGACAGGAACCACAAGCAAGTATCGATAAGGATAGATCACAAGAACGAATAGAAAAAAGATCTTAAGATATGCACATCCTAAGGTTACTTAAGCGGAGCATCATATCGTAGGTATGCCGCGAAACATACGCACGGTACGTTACTCTGCTTGAGTTACCTACCCTATCAACCAAGGTCAACCTACGTCATGAAAGTTTGGGTCTAATACTGTTATGAATATGTATGCCCTAGAGTCCATTATTGTATGATATAGTGGATGCTTGGACATATAAATAGAGGACTTTCTTGCTTGACATGATCGTATGTGTTGGAGTTCATTAGCACCCTCACTACGTTTTAACAAGCATCAAGTATGCAATTTTAAAAATCTAGAGTGCTAATCAATTCAAACCTAGAATCGAACTAGAGGATTAGGGTTTAACTAACAAGTATCAAATACTAGTAAGTGTCTAACACTAAGAGAAAAAGAAATACCATCTTTGTAGACCTCTCCTTCTCTTCTGTAGCTCTGTGTGGATGTCCTTAACTCCTTGGTTCTACTTGAAGCTTGAACTGGTCCGCTTGAAGCCTTCGAAGTCCACGATGATCCACCACGGAGTTCCTTGCACTCAAGCTCCTTGCTTCACTTAACCTAAGTAGAAGTGAAGCAAACAACCTATACAAGTGTGCTAGACATGTATAGATTGATGAAGTTGGTATTTTTCTCACTAAAAAACCTGTCTTTTTTTTTCTCTTTTACTCACTAGAAAATGGTAGAGAGCTTGGAAAAAGAAGGAGATGGAAATGGCTAAGCTTGAGCGAATGAAAGATAAATATGAGAGAGAGAGAGAGTCACTCTCACTCTTAATGAGCATAGAAAATATCTAGATATTTTAGTGAGTGAGTTAGTGGAGGATTAGAAAATAAACGATGATTACCTAGATATTTTTCAAGGAAGTGTGTAGAAGAAAATCAACCATGGATTATTGTCTAATTTCCATTAACTCAAAAATCAATAAAATATCATAAATGTTTCCATGTGAGTCTAGCATAGCCATCTCCAATGTATCATCAACCATGACACAAGCACACATGTATGTGTGTATATATATCCATATAAGCATACATACATACATGCATACAAATAAAGAAAGTAATCAAAAATGAGCTAATGGTCATTTTATATTAAATCAACACTTGATTTAATAATCCGGTCATATCACATACAACCCGACCAATAGAAAACGCCAGATTAAAATACGGTACCATATACTCGTATTTAATCTAGCTCTCGCAAATATCTCCATATATGCCCCACTTCATTTCGCCTGAGCTCGGAAACCCCTTTGTGGGACTCTAAGACTCGTCAATACGCTAGCAGTAGGTAGTGATCATATCAGATACCCACAAACCGTCAGCGGTACTAGCTGCACGTAACGGCTTCAAGGTATTAAACGAACAGAAGATCAACAAGCGAACTTGTCCAAACTCCCGTAGAGCCAACCAACAACACTTACCGTACAGTCCGGTCTCTTTGTCTGATATGTTGCATATCGAGTCTAGGGATACTATCGTCGACCCCAATAACTCAATAAGTCATGCCGATATGTGGTCTATAACAAATCGAGAAACTACTGATAACACTTATCAGTAAATCTCATCAGCCCTGGCCAGGGACTTTCAGTTATAGCCAATCACGCACAGCACAATATCAACCCCCAATACTGGGAGAGACGAAACCCCTCCTATTACTCATTGCCTGCATGTTTCTTGGGACAGTACCTAAAAACCACCTGTTTGTACGACTCAGTAGAGCCGTGGTAGTGTAGAAATCAAAGCACAGTGGGAGAACACACAACACTCTATTACGATCTCGGGTCTACAGACTAACCTGTACATGTGTCACCTGAGAACTGCTATCCGACGATAGATATAATACCATATAGGAGTTCTCGGAGAGTCCGTTCAGTGTACTCAGTCTCTACTGAGCACCCATATACAATCTTTGATGTCAAACACCATTGGATATGGGATCATCCATCACCCATCAAATGGGTCAAGAAACGTATACACTAGTTTACTCTAGAATATCGATGCCCCATCTCGATACACCCACGACTAGGAACATTTAAGGATACACTCATAGACCACTCATGCCCCACTAGTATGATCTGTATCATAATCATGGTAGTATAGCCGATATCCTAAGGTCTTTATCAACATGTATCAAATGAATAGTATACACAATCAAATGAACATGTTAAGATGAAGAGTAAGCAGATAGCATACTATCATGTCGAGCGAGAGAGTACTTTGTATATATACATATCCAAGAATCCACTATACAAATAATGGCCACTAGGGCATACATATATCCAGCAATCTCCCACTTGCACTAAGGCCACTTATTGGCGTATCTCATACCAAACATCTCAAAAAGTCGCTCATGTTTCGGCTGTGGGAGGGCCTTGGTGAGTGGATCCGCGGTATTATTCTTTGTATCAACTCTCCTAATCACGATCTCACGGTGATCAACTATCTCCCGGATCACATGATATCGCCTCAGGATGTGTCTGTATCGTTGATAGGACCTGGGCTCTTTGGCCAATGCCATAACCCCTTTATTATCACAATACAATGGTATTGGATCAATAATGGTTGGAACTACTCCTAGCTTCGAGATGAACTTCCGCATCTAGACGGCTTCCTTGGTAGCATCATTTGCAGCAATATACTCAGCTTCCATCGTGAAGTCTGCAGCGGTGTCCTGTTAGGAACTCTTCCAATAGACCTCCCCTCCATTGAGGGTAAATACAAACCCTGAGATAGATTTGTTGTCATCCTTATCACTCTGGAAGCTCGAATCGGTAAAGGCCTCCATATGGAGATCCCCATTACCGTATACCAAGAACATTTCTTTAGTCCTTCGTAAGTACTTAAGAATGTTTTTCACAGCTGCCTAGTGTTTCTCCACTGGGTTGGATTGATACCTGATTACTACACATAGTGCATAAGCTACATCAGGGAGAGTACATAACATCGCATATATTATAAATCTTACGGCAGAAGCGTAGGGTATAATGCTCATGCGAGCTCTCTCTTCATCAGACTTTGGGCAAAAGTCCTTGGAGAGAGTGATTCCGTGACAAGAGGGTAAAGCACCTCGCTTGGAATGTTCCATACTAAACCTCTTTAGGATGGTGTTAATATACCATCGATGGATTTAAGCAACCTACATGCTTTCTCTCTGCTCCCACTATCAACGAAGCCTTTTGGCTGATCTATATAAATGCACTCATCTAAATCACCATTTAGAAATGCAGTTTCAATGTCCATCTGCCAGATTTCATAGTCGTAGTGAGCAGCAATAGCAAGTAGGAACCGAATGGATTTAAGCATTGCTACAGGAGAGAAAGTTTCCTCATAGTCCAGTCCTAGTCTTTGACGAAATCCTTTCTCTACAAGCATTGCCTTATAGGTCTCTACCTGTCCATTTACACCGATCTTTCTCTTAAAGATCCATTTGCACCCTACAGGTTTTACCCTAGAGGGTACAAGTTCCAAAGTCCATACTTTGTTGTTGTACATGGACTCCATTTCGGATCTCATGGCATCCGGTCACTTCACTGAGTCACCAATCGTGATAGCATGCTAAAAACTAGTAGGGTCATCATCATCCATGATGCAATCTTCTCTATCACCATCAATCAGGAACCCATAATATCTCTCCGGTGGGTGAGAAGTCCTACTAGTTCTACGGAGAGGCTGGGGTTCATAAGATTCAATTGCAACATCAGATTCAACCAAATCGTCATTAGTAATTTGTGTTTCTAGAACTTCTTCTAGTTCTACCGCATTTCCATCAGTATTATTTGTAAAAAATTCATTTTCTAAAAAATTGGCATACTGAGAAACAAACACCTCTTGTTCCTCCTTGTGGTATAAAAGATATCCATACGATTTTTTTGGATATCCTATAAATGTACACATGACTAACCGTGTCTCAAATTTTTCTGGATTCTGGTTTTTAAGAAAAGCAGGACAACCCCAAATTTTAACTCGTTTAAGAGATGGTATCTTCCCATACCATATCTCATATGGAGTTGTAGACACGGTTTTGGTAGGAACCCTATTCAATAGATATGTTGTAGTCTCCAATGCATGCCCTAAAAGGAGAGTGGTAACTCAGCATCACTCATCATGGAACGTACCATATCTAATAGGGTGCGATTCCGCCGTTCTGACACACCATTGTGCTGTGGTGTGTAAAGGGGAGTGAGCTGAGAGAGAATCCCATTCTCTTTTAGGAAGTCCAAAAACTCTATGCTTAAATACTCTCCACCTCGATCCGATCGAATTTTCTCAATGCTCAAACCGGTTTCTTTTTCTACTTCAAGTTTATACTCTTTGAATTTCTCAAAAGATTCAAACTTATGCTTCAACAAAAACATGTGTCCGAACCTTGAGAAATCATCAGTAAAAGTTATGAAGTAAGAGAAACCGCCTCTAGCTTGTGTAGACATTGGCCCGCATACATCACTATGTATGAGGCCTAAGAGTTCAGTAGCTCTTTCTTCATGTCCAATAAACGGAGTTTTTGTCATTTTACCCTTGATGCAAGACTGAAAAGTCGCATAATATTTATACTCAAAAGGATTTAAATATCCATCTTTATGTAGCTTATTTAGTCCTGCTTCATTAATATGACCAAGTCTACAATGCCAAAGAAAATCTTCATTTATATCTGAAAATTTTCTTTTATTTGTGTGTTGTATGTTGAAAACTGTGTGTTGATTTAGGACGTATATCCCATTATTCAGTGTACCATACCCAATCAACTGTTGATTCAGGTTAATGTTCATAACATTATTTTGCAACACAAAATTATATCCTTCATTATCTAACAACAAAACGGATATGATATTACGTAGCATACTTGGTACATAATAACACGGGTTCAAAACCAATATACATCCCGATGGAAACCACAGGTGATACTCTCCCACTGATACAGTATGTACATTGGAACCGTTTCCAATCCGGAGAGTGTGATCACCAGTTTTCAAAACTTTGCTATTTCTCAATCCCTGCATACAATTGCAGATGTGAGAACCCGAACCGGTATCTAATACCGAGGAAGCAGAGTATATAGAAAAATAGTTTTTAGTCACGAACACACCTTAAGCGGAAGCATCACCATGCTTCTTCTTCTTGAGATCAGCGAGATACTCAACACAATTTCGCTTCCAGTGTCCCAAGTTGTGGCTATAGAAACATTCTCCTTTTCCCGATCCCTCAACCCCGGATTTGTCTTTCCCTTTTGCCTTTCTAACTCCACCTCTCGGTTTGGTGGGTTTCTTCTTATTCCTTCCCTTAGCCTTGACTTTTGGGACGGAAGAGGAAGATTGCCCAATAATCAGAGAGGGAGTTTTCTCCTTGAGCGTGCTCTCTGCACTTCTCAACAAATTGAGAAGTTCAGGAAGTGACTTCTCTATGCTATGCATATTGAAGTTCATAATAAACAAAGCTTAGGCAGGGAGGAGAGACTGAAGAACAATATCAACATATTGCTCGTTCTCCATGGTTCATCCCAGGCCCTCAAGTTCTTCAATAAGAGCTATCATCTTCAAGACATGATCACCTACCGACGTGCCAGCAACCATCCTCATCTGAAACACTTACTGGATGCCTCATAGCGCAGGGTACGAGATTGATCCCCATACAACTCCTTTATATGGAGAAAGATGGATTGAACATCCATCTTCTCATGCTGCTTCTGATGTACATTATCCATCGAAGCTAACGTGAGGCATTTGGCTGTGATACAATCAGCATCCCATGTCTTGCGGATCTCCTTATCCGCAAAAGAGGAATCAAGGCCAGGGATAGGAGGGGCTGGGGCAGTGAGGACATATGCAACTTTATTATATGTAAGGGCAATGTTTATGTTCCTCAACCAGTCTTTATAATTGGTTCCAGTCAGTTTATTTTTCTCTAATAGAAGCTTAAGTCTAGTCATGGATATCTTCCATTAGGAGAGAGAAAAGAATATACTCAGCGAAATGCTCTTGCAAAAATTAGATTGATTATTATCTTACCTAATCGATGTCTCCCACCGCTTTTATCAAATTTTCCTTCAAACCATAAAAAGAAAATTAGCCAGGATTAATTACATTCTACAAGTTCACTAACCGATCGGCCAGGCCAGTGTCGGTACTTTGAAGGAGGTTCCCCATGCTTTCGCACAGACCTAATTAAAGTAAACCTCATTTTCCCATAGGCATAACCCCGTTGAAACCTTTTTAGACACCTACAGGATTAGCTAATTGTAAAGTGCAAAACTCTCCTGAGTGTAACTCTTACTCACAGTTCGATCGGGATCCAACTATCACATAGAAGGTATGCAATCTCATTACAAATTTCAACTCTTGAAACTCCCGATATGGTTTTTACCCCTAGTAGCTCATGACCTTAACTATGGTCAACAAATCACAAGAACTAGTCAATTTCTACTCGTCATTTCCTGATTAATTAGACCCACTCATATGACCCTTAACTCTGGTCAACAAAGTCATATAAACGTCCTAATTAATCGCATCATATGTTGTGTAGGAAGACATCACTTAGCTACCGTACACTACGCCTTAACTATGGTCAACAAACGTAGCACGAATACTAAGTACTCTACTTCCTAAAATTATGGAAGGTTAAAGATGGTTTTTAAGAAAACGTTTAACGCTTTGAACTTTATCTCGTTGTAGAATCAAATAGTTTTTAAAAGGAGCGGCTTAAGCTCCGCATTTTTGAAACTTTGCTTTTTCATAAAAAGGCCGAGTGGGTTTCAAATTCGATTCTGCAACATCTTTAGGTTTCTTTTCCTTTACATTAATCTCATTAATGTAGTCCCATCATTTAAGTTCCTAAGCATCACAGAAAGAAACGAAAATAGAACGTACGCTTATGCCATCCGCATTCCCCACAGGGTCCCGTTATACACTGTTAGGTTACTTAATGTCACGACCCGAAATTTAGTTTGTGACCGACACGTAAATCATGCTACGTCTAAGAGGGCAATGTAAATTAAGTAAGCCGAAGCCCAGCAATCTAAACCTTTTTAAGAAAATAAAAGAGGTGAAGTTTTGAAATAAAGGTATGATGAAATCAAAAGTTTTCTTAAATGCATAGATAATGGAACATTGAAAAATGCAAGTGGATTTTACTAATTGAAAATCATGTTTCGCCCTTTTAAAAATTTGGGCAGCACCACCTTTGTATATTTTGATCCAAAACCACATACACATAACAAGTATAAAGGCATCCCCAAGCGGGAGCTAGCTATTCTCCAAACGGCGGAATCATAACCACGCAAGTAAAAATATATGTATACGATGCCCCACGGCGAAGATCAACACAAGAATAATGAATAAAGGAAGACATCAACCCACCAAGCGAACATATAACCCATCGCTCTAAGTCTCGCAACTAAAAGTCTTGCAAAGTCTTACTACATATACAAATACTAGTTTCTGATCGATGGAGTTAACTAGATACAACAGGAATAATAATACAAGAGTGGCACGATCCAATATGTACCACCTACCAAAGCAAAACACCCGGATGCAAGCTGTCTGACAGCGATGCCGCTACTGATCCATGCAGTCAACCTGCAAGAACTGTGGCACAACGGGGGTGAGTTGCCAACTTGTGAGTAGAAAACATCATCAGGTAGAAATTGAATAAAACAACGATTCCTAGGTCAACTATATCATAAAGGTAATACTATGATATCTAGGGTGACCGTATCTGCATATGTGCCAACAACATAATCAATGCTCATCTGCATGTGGCTAACATCTACGTGTCCATCAATGACACAACAACATCATGCATGTAAATATCATGAAAGCATATGCATGTAAGTATGAGGATATCAATCAACGTGTGTCCATCAACGACACATCAAAATCATGGAACCTGAGTGTCCAACATCGACACTCGAAATATCATGAAACCTGTGTCCATCATCGACACGTAAATCCTCATATCTCGGGCTCCGTCAGTCCGGATCGGCCTATATCAATATCTCGGGCTCCGTCAGTCCGGATCGGCCCACGGGATCCGTCGGTCTGAATCGGCCCGTATCATCTCACGACTCCAGTCCGTATCCTCCGGATAACCTCCGAGCCCAATACTATCACCGGTAGGTAGTGGTCCCTCTGTCGGGCACATCGTCTACTGCACAACATCCCTTTCTTGCCCCGGGGTACCATACCGGGTCCACCATGTACCCTCAATCGGCCTTATCCATCTCCTCGAATCGGGTATCACATAACTCATAACCGAGAAAACACATGGTGGACGTCTTGAAATATCATATCAAGAGAAACCGGGTTTTTAAAACAATATATACTTTCTTTTGAAATAACTACGGTTCTCAAATCCAGGAATCTCATGAAAACAACATCTCAATGCATATGATCGTAAAGCATGATGTATGCAAACATAGAACATAAATGTGAGCATATTCATTATATCATGCGACAAGGTATAATGATGTGAGCATAGCAAGTATATCATGCAACATAGCATAACGATGTGAGCATTTCTACTGTGTAAGTGACATAGCAATTAACGATGATGAAAGTGTGTGAGCTGGCAATTTGTGTAAGTGTAACATACGCATCATCGATAATTGTTTGGGTGTACTAGCACAGGTATATGTAATGCAATGAGAATGTCATGAACTTAGCGTAAAGTAAATCGTGGGCGCAATGCTAGAAGGTATACGTCTCTATCACATATTCGAGTCGGTGAATCTATCAATCGGCATCTAGCCTCACAACATCACATACGGTATAATACAACGTAGGTCCTCCTCTAGTCAAGGGTATGGATCAATCATCAGATAACACACATCACGTACGGTAATCTATCGTACGGCGGCATTAAACAATTAGGGATTCTATCAACCTATATGACAATGAGGGTACGGACCTAACGTCTCGTACGACATATCACTTATGATCCACAACATTATCCATATATATATACCTATCTCTCAGGTCACATCCATTTAAATCTCATATCATGGGACCGGCAAAGGTATTAATTATCTCATATCGACTCGCATCCGTATAACGATATATCAAACCAAGTCATCATATCTCATCGTATACTCTTTTCATCACGTCAATATCTCACATCAAGTCAATTTACATATACATTCTATCTTATAAATCTCATGTCATGCTACTCTAAGTCTCATATTTATTCTCTGGCAACTACATATCTATATATCGTGATTCACATTCACTTTTCATACCCTTATATATCAATTCGAGACATCATTTCTATCATATCATGTCAAAGAGTCATATCCCTATAGCTTTCATCTCATATCTCGATATATATATTCAATCATTCATATCATCTCTAATTATCTTTTTAACCATATCCATAGTTTTCTAATATAGGTTTCCTTAACCATATTCTATATATCGGTTTCCATCAAAATATGCGGCGGTGCTATACGCCATCCACCCGACTTCCTCCGTAGATATAAATCTACTTACCTGCGGATCTTCTTGTTCAGCCGTAGTCGATGTGCTTCGTCGTATCGGAATCCACGCGAAGGTACCTACAATCAATACACAATCGCAATTGCTTATAAAAAACAAATTCCAAAATCTTGTACGGCATACGAATCGCCTATAAGTTAGAACCTATAGCCTACGCATGCATGTTCAGTTGATAAAACTGCACTTTTAATATGACATTTTTCCTACTATTTCTATATAAAAAAGGTGTTTATTATAATATATGACACATATGAGAGTTTATCTGTAAAAATACTATTTTCATGTGTTTATATATTATAATTAATATTATGAAGGGAAAAGTAAGCATATAATATCCATGTAACATTTGGCCCATTTAATATGCTTACCTTATTAAATACTTTTGACCAATTCTCTTAAAACTAAAATATCATGACAAATGGTTAAAGATAATATCTCAATAAAATCAAATTCTACTAACATTATTTATTGAGATAATTGTGCAGAAATTATTTCAGGACTGGAATCAAGCAAATCCGCGTTATCTAGATCAAATCTACCGAAATAGTAAAGTAAATTGACGAAATCAATTCATGCAGATACGTAGAGAAGATTTTCAGATTCCAGATACCAAAATAGTCTACATGTCTCACCAGAAGAAGCCTCAAGAGAAACGAACCCACGATCCTCCTAATCCACCGCGGATCCGCGACCAAACCCACTATTACGCCGCGGTTCCACCGCACTTCTGAGGAGTTAGAGCCGTGGATTTTCTGGTTGGGATCCTAATAACTGGTTACCATATATGGAAATTCACCATATTAGGAAAGTTACCATATATGGAAAGTTACCATATTTGGAAAGTCACCATATATGGAAAGTCACCATATTAGGAAAGTTACCATATATGGAAAGTCACCATATTAGGAAGTCACCATATATGGAAACTAGGTTTTCTTCTTTGAGGGCTATATAAAGGACCAAGGGCTAAAGTTAGAAGGCATCACACCAACGCGATCACGAAGTCCACGACGGCTCAAGAATCCTGGTTGATCATCAATAGTTCATCTACCTCCTTAGAAGAGATCGAGATGCAAACTAGCATTTTGTAATCATTTTCTAAGGGAACAAAGTGTAATTGATCTTGTTGATTAATAAAGGTAATTTTATTCTATTGCATTTTATTTTCTTCATGATTTCTATCTTTTCTTTTTCCAACATGCGCGAGTAATTCTTTGCTTGTTAGGGTTCGTAGGATTAGGGTAGATTAATGGATGATGAAGATCCTTAAACTCTTTTTACGTCCTATAAAGTTTATAAACTTTATCAAAAGAATAGTTAACATCTTATTCGGGCGCGTTATCAATTCATTGATATTCATGACCACGATTAGAGATTAGATTAACAATTGTTTTGGTAAAGGCTAGACATGAATGGAGATCTATGTCAAGATAGGGGTTAAGAGTGGGAACCCTTTTCCCTCCAGAAACCCTAATCTACATGCATCACTGTCGATCTAGTTTTAAATCTATTAAAGGATAAAAAGAGTAATCTTTAATTAATCATCCATGACTACTAAATTTTAACGTACCCTACAAGCACCCTTCTACTATAAAACCTACAACCGTAGTTAATCTAGATCTATATTCTACATCCGTGTTTAACGTAGATCTAGATTCTATAACTATTCTTCACTATTCTTTATTCCTCTATTCTTCCTCTTTTTCAACACGTCTAAAGTAAGATTGAAAGATTCCACATATCACTGAGGATGACCCATACTCATCTCGGTCTAGCTTCACGCGACACCGTTATTGATTGCGGTTACAAACACTTCTTTAAAACAGATCAATCAATTCAAAATAACCAAACAACCCTCGTCGTTGACGTACAAACATCCAACGACCCAATACAATATCTTATCTCAAATCCCTAATTCATAAATCACAAAGACCATATTCAGCAACCTAGGAAAATTGTCCCAGATTTAGTCTCAGTTAAAATTGGGCTAAACTAGCAGTACAGTGGGGTTGTATTGGGGGTATGTGAGCTACAGACTATACCTAGACACCAATGCCCACAATGAGGCCGGCCACACTCATGGAAAATCCGGCCAGCTCGGCCAAAGGGAGAAGTTGCGGTTTCGTCTTCTCAGGGTGGTCTCCTAGTGCACAATATAGGTCAATGGAGTTGCTAGATTTTCTCAGAAACATCTCAGGTTGCTCCAGATTCCCTGTAGTCCAACACAACTTCACAAAACCGACACGGGGTGATTTCTAAGTTCATATTTTGAGTTCCAATCTCTGTTCTTTGGCCATAAAAATCCACACTAAGGTCTTACAACAGCCACTACACATCACCACAACACAACTTAAAGCCTAACCTCAACTTGGAATTTCCAAACATCGCATAACCTAACCAAATAAACTTTTAACTAAACTAGGATACAAAGAAACATAAAACTAAACAAATGAAAGGAAGTATACCTCATTTGGAAACTCAAGAATTTACTTGAGTTGCTCAACATCTTCAAACTCCAAGTTTGCTTGGTCCAATGTATTGAGGATGAGGTGGGGATCATTTTTAATGAAGGAAGTACAGGGTTTTAATGAAGATTTTGAAATGGGTCATGAGGGTAGAAGTGAGGGAGCTTGAAGATGAAGAAGGAGAAGAAAACAATGGGGGAAATGAATGGGGGCAGCCTTCTCCCTCTCTCTCTTTCTCACTCTCACTCTTTCTCATGGCATGCTCCCATGCCATGATGTGGTCCCCCCTCTCTCTCTCCTCAATAATGCATACTCTTTTCTTTTTTCTCATCTAAACCAAATAAAACCAATACCACAAACACACTTAAAACAACATGAAACAAAATGCTTCATGCCATGGTGCACTAGACATGGGAAAATGTAGAAACATGTATTTGGCCTAATCGCGATTAGTAGGCACCAATCAATTTTTATTTAAACTGCATTTAATTAATTATAAAAATGCCAAGTCCAATAAATATATTTTTAAATGAATAAATAATTTTAATCTCCAATTATTTCACAATTATTGTTATATATTTATACCATTTAACGAAAACCTCAATTTCACAAATCGGATAGTTTTCGAGAAATATATTATTTTAATATTAAATTTCAAAAATAATATTTTATATTTTCTGAAATGTTACAATCTTCCCCCCTTAAATAAATTCGGTCCCCGAATTTAAATTTAAACCCCCAAATGCTAAAACATTTCAATAATCAACTCAAATCAACGGAGCTCCGAAATCACGGAAGATATAAAAATACTACAGCACATCGTGTGCGCCTGAAAATGAGTATGAAACTCAAAATCGAACTCCGTCAAGCGTCACGCAAATCATCGGATTTGCACGCATATCATCGGAGTTACAATGGATATACAGATCTCGAAATCCACTACTGAAATCCATTATACATTAGTCGAATACTATAATACGTATATAGTACGCATCCTTGAAAATTCATCTAAAACTGAAATAAACACATGCAAAATCTTTTCCCAATCGCCGTTCGATGTGTAGCTTACTGCACAAGTGACGGACGCTCAATTGTAAAATAGTAAATATACTTATATTTGTTTTTGCTCAAATCAAACGTTCCGCTGTTTTGAAATATCCCAAAAGGTTTTTCTTTGTAAATGTTCGTGGCGCTCACGGACTCGTAGGAAATAGCGAGACTATAGCTCCTTTTCGAAAACCTCTTGGTAAACATTTTATGCATGAATAGTACTCAGGTACTGTCCTCAGATCAGTCATGTTCGGCTATTATAGAATATAGTGCTCATCATGAAAACAAAGTGCTCAAGAGCAAAATAAACCTCAAAAGGCATATCCAACAATCACGTGTGTCTGGTGCGCAGGGAAACCAAAGCCAAATACAAGTGCTACGATTGTGCACAAAACCAAACTAAGTGCAACGTGTGTGTGCGAAAGTATCTGTCCAGTGCAATGGATGTGCACGACAACAATAACAAGTGCATCTAGAGTGCATGAAAATCTCAACCCAGTGCAACTAACATGCACGAATGAAAATCCCAATCGAGTGCATCCGGTGTGCACAAAATCACATCTCATATCATGCACCCAACATGCGCGAAAATCCAAATCAAGTGCATCCGTCATGCATGAATGAAATCTAAATCAAGTACATCCAATGCGCACAAAATCCAATACCAAGCGCCTAACATGCGCAAAAATCCAACCCAAGCGCGTCATGTCCGTATAAAACATCTAGTGCAGTAGCATGCATGAAAACGAACATCAAGTGCAAACGCGCACAAAAACATAAATCTGGTAAAACGAATGCTCAAAGACTTGAATCGGTGCAACCAATGCACGAAATACGAATCCGGTGCATCCAGGGTACGAAATACAAATCCGGTGCATCCGGTGCACGAAATACAAATCCGGTGCAACAAATGCACAGAAACGCATAAATAACTCAAATACGTATAAAAACATCACCGAGTGTACCATGGTGTATAAAATCATAAACGTGTGCACTGCGAGCACCAAACATGTATCAATGCACTGCAAGCACATGTAAGCTATACCGAGTGCATGAATCAAATCGAGTGCGTACCACACGCACAAAATCAAATCAACCGTATGAAATCCACGAAATCATAAACATGTGCAGCCAAGGCACAAAACCGATCTCAAGTGCAATAAATATGCACAAATCATAAAACAACACAACGGTGTATAAAGCATATCTCAAGTGCAATAACCATGCACAAAATGTAAATAACCAGTAGGTGCAGCCATGGTGCACGAAAACAATATCTTGAAATGCAATCATCAAAACTCAAATCCCAGCGATATAAGTGTGATACTCGGATCACAAACGCAAATCGCAACAAATGACATTGAGGTACACCTCCTACAATGTCCAAAAATATCGGTGCGCCCAAAACTGGCAGAGCAAGAACATCCGCTTGCCTCCTCCTCACGGTCTGGCGTCTTCTGTCTCTGGGTCTTTATTTCTCTATGGATTACCGATCTCGCAATCCATCGGCTCGTCGGCCCGTTCAGGTGTACTAACAGAAACGATTCCGCTCTGACACTCCTCTGGTCATCTCTCGGCCAATTTGCATGACCACTCATAAAGGAACACATCACTGGAGTCGGCCTCTAGCCCACTGAATACACGTGACACAACTGATCCTCGGTGCAAATCTTATCGCAGCAGTGTCCGGGAAGGAACCTGCTCAAGGTCTCTTCCAATCTCGTCTATGCCGAACTATACGGAGGTCGGTACTCTTGCATAATCTTTTCTCGTTTTTTGGACATCTGCATTCTGAGCACGGCATTTCCTCAGGAACTGGCCGTATCCCAACGCCTTTGTATACATATCAGATCTCTAATCTCAACGGGGAGTAACAACAGCTCGTTAACATCTCGCATGAACCTCTTGTTCCACTCGTCCTTATTATCGTCCGCTTCGACGTCACGTCATGCTATCTGTGTACTACAAATGTTCTCGGCCACAGTCCATCCGGAATCTCTCACACGGACTCGAAATCATGAACTCGGTATCTTCATCACTCTGTAGAAGTTATCTAGCCAAACACGTCCTCGGGAACTCGTCCCAACCATCGGAGGAATACACTTTATTCATCCACTCTCGATCAACTCACAACGCATCTGGGTGAGGTCCGCTATCTGAAGCTAGTCAACCTGCTGATCTTATATTGGATCATCCAACGAACAACGTCATCTCTAGATCTGAATAAGATTCTCCACACTGGAAATCTTCAACTCAACTGGGCCTACGTCGGCGCATCAAATCTGACTAATCACTTTCGTCTCTCAACTCAAGATAGACTAGCTATCACCTGTCGCATCTATGCCTGAAAGCTCCAGCGATCTCAGCTCGTAAGCTCTGAAAGCGACATCGCATCAATCTCAGCAACAGCTGGGTCATCTATCTGCAAGGTAGACGGCATCACAATCTCTGAGGTAGGCTATACATCAACGGTCCTCTGACAACAGGCAGCCTCTAACAATGGCCCGATCATCCGGTGCAAAAATGAACACTCGCCTTAAACAAGAGGTCACAACACAACTAATAAATCTATACGTTCCCATGTCACCAGAAAACACGATGGTTAGTCCTCGTCCATGACGAGCTCGCCCTGACCGCATCACTAGCGGCAACTCAACTGCGCTCAAACCATGTGTAATTCGATGTAGTACACCCCAGTACTTGTGGGGAGGCGGAATTTTCAAAAACGATCAAGTTTAAAGAACGAACATCGACTAACCGCTTGAATCGAAGCTAAACTATAAATAACCGTACACAAAGAGTTTCTTTTCACTTGTGTTTAGGGATTATACTTAATGAAACCGGTCCTTCGTCTTTGTGTCCTCCTTTGTTCTCCTCGACCTTCTCTAGGTAGTAGACGATCCACCCGAGAGCAAAACACCAAGCTACACCTCTAACTTGATGTAACTAATCTACTTTGATTGCTAATCAAAGAAGAAAGGATGATATAGAGTGAAGGTAATGGATGCTTAAGTCTAACTAAACCTTTGATCTCAACACATGAGGATTAAGGATTAGTCTCTTGAAGATGAGAGCTTGAGGAGAGAGAATGTGAGTTAAGATAATGAGATGAGAGAGAGTGTATCATAATATATTATGAAGCATTCTCATTTATCAACAAAAGAAAATGAGTGATGAATAAGCATGCTTCACAAATATCTAATGGTGATTCATTAAGCATGTGTCATTATCATTTATGGTGCAATAATGATAATGATGAATCACTCTCATGACTCACAGTCTCATCCAAAGTAACCTCCTTAGTCACATCTTCTAGAAGCTTCTCGTACAATTACGAGAACGCCCCTCCAATCCGCAAAAATACGGAAAAACTTTAGACTGTAAAATTCCAATAACCGGATACCAGTAACTGGCTTAAACCAAAGCCGACTGGTAAAAACTGTCCGAAAGTCGTACGTGCGTAAACGCACGTATGCGTCCGAACCCTTTGTCGCAAAACCATGCAACCTCTATATCGTTTCGCCTGGAGTAGGAAACTCTCTGTGTGGGACTCTAGAGACTCGACTACTACGCTGGCAGTGGGTTTAACCACAGACCGCGAGCGGCACTAGCTGTACGTAACGGTCCCCAGGTAGTTGTCGATAAGAAGGCCGATGAGAAAACCCATCCGAACTCCTACTGAGTCTGATGTGACAATCTCCATACAGTCCGGTCCGTTCGTCCAAGACTAACGCATATCGGGCCTAGGGGGGCGGCAAGCGTCAGTCCCCTAATAGCAGTATAAGTCGTGTCGGAGGGAAGCCCATTACACCCTGAGAAACTACTGGAACCTACCAGCAAATCTCGCTTGCCCTGGCCAGGGACTTTGCGTAATGGCTCTCTGACACAGCACGATATCTACTCCCAATACCGGGAGGGACGAATCCTGTCTAACCGCCACTGCCTCCAAGTGCTCGGGACTTCACCCAACTGCTACCAGTTTGCACGACTCCTTTGAGCCGTGGTAGGGTAGCAATCTAAGAACAGTGGGACACACTCGAGGCGAAGTAGCAGTGTCAAGTCTGCGGACTACGCTGTACTCATGTCACCTTGGAACTGTTCACTGACGACTGGTATCAAACCAACCAACAGTTCCCTGTGAGTCCTGTCCGGTGTACCCGTAACCTAACGAGCACCTGTATACTATCTCCAGTACGACGTACTGACGGCTGTGGGACAGACCATCTCCCCAACTGGGATGAGAAGCGTACACACTAGTCTACTCCGGAGTATCGATGCTCTGTCTCGATAATCCAACGACCAGGGACCTGAATAAGGATGTGCTTGTAGACTACCCAGCCCCCACTAGTGTGACTGCCATCACAACGCTGGTAGACAAGCAAGATCCTAAGAGCTCTATCAATACGTACACTCACATATTAAGATAGAAAAACCAAGTAGCATACTACCATGTTTAGCAAGACTGTTATATACATGTGAATATCCCAAGCTTCCATTAAGTAATATACAAGCTAGTATGATACAGTAATGGCCTTCTAGGGCATAAACACTAACAATCTCCCACTTGCACTAGGGCCATGTACTGGCATATCGTAGACCAATGATCTCGAGCAGCCTCTCGAACTGAATCTGAGGAAGGGCCTTCGTGAATGGATCAGCAATGTTCTCTTCTGAAGCAACTCTCCGAACCTCGATCTCCTGACGATCAATGATCTCCCTGATCAGGTGATACCGCCTCAAGATGTGTCTGGACTTCTGATGGGACCTTGGTTCCTTCGCTAAAGCTATAGCTCCGTTGTTGTCGCAATACAGAGGTATTGGATCAACTATGGTAGGAACAACTTGAAGTTCTGTTAGGAACTTCTTCATCCAGACTGCTTCTTTTGCGGCATCGCAAGCAGCTATATACTCCGCTTCCATCGTCGAGTCAGCAACGGTGTCCTGCTTGGAGCTCTTCCAGCACACCGCCCCTCCATTGAGGGTAAAGACATAACCCGACATGGACTTGGAATCGTCCTTATCACTCTGGAAGTCGGAATCAGCAAAGGCCTCCAACCTGAGGTCTTTTCCGCCGTAGACCAAGAACATCTCCTTAGTCCTCCTCAGGTACTTGAGAATGTTCTTTACTGCTATCCAGTGTTTCTCCCCTGGGTCTGACTGATACCGGCTTACCACGCTTAGTGCGTAAGCTACATCTGGTCTGGTACACAACATCGCATACATTATAGAGCCTACCGCAGAAGCGTAGGGTATAATAGACATGCGTTACCTTTCCAAATCAGTCTTGGGAGACATCTCTTTGGAGAGGGTGATTCCGTGACAAGCCGGTAGATTACCGCGCTTAGAATCTTCCATACTGAATCTTTTCAGTACAGTGTCGATATACCTGGACTGCGAAAGTCCCAACATCCTCTTGGATCTATCACGATAGATCCGGATCCCCAGAATGTAAGAGGCATCACCCAGGTCTTTCATGGAGAACCTGTGTGACAAGAATCCTTTGACAGATTGTAGCATAGGAATGTCATTTCCTATCAATAGAATGTCATCCACGTACAAGACGAGGAATACGACACTTCTGGCTACAATTTTACTATATATGCACGGCTCATCTGGATTTTTGATAAAGTCATATTCTTTGACTGTCTCATCAAAACAGATGTTCCAACTCCGCGATGCCTGCTTTAGTCCATAAATAGACTTAAGCAGCTTGCATACTTTCCCGCTGCTCCCACTCTGATTGAAACCCTCTGGCTGATCCATATAGACGCACTCTTCTAAATTTCCATTCAGAAAAGCCGTCTTTACGTCCATCTGCCAGATTTCATAATCATGGAAGGCAGCAATAGCAAGAAGGACCCGAATGGATTTGAGCATAGCCACTGGAGAAAAAGTTTCGTCATAGTCCAAACCAGGTCTTTGACGAAAACCCTTTGCAGCAAGTCTAGCCTTATAGGTTTCCACCTGTCCATCTACACCAATCTTTTTCTGGAAGATCCATTTGCATCCTATGGGTTTTACCCCATCTGGAGCAAAGTCCAAAGTCCATACTTTGTTGGTGTACATGGACTCCATTTCGGTCCGCATTGCATCTAGCCATCGTACCGAGTCGCCGCTCTGGATGGCCTGCTGGAAGTCAGTAGGTTCATCATCATCTATGATGCAATCCTCTCTATCCCCGTCTATGAGAAAACCGTAGTATCTCTCAGGCGGATGAGACGGCCTACTACTCCAGCGGAGGGGTTCGGGAATGTTCTGTTCTTCTTGAACCTCTGGTTCTACCAAACTTTCAGTAGCAGCTTGTGGTTCTGGAATTTCTTCCAGTTCTATTTCGCTCCCATTTGTATCCTTTTCTAAAACTTGTTGTTCTAGAAAATGGGCATTACGAGAAACAAAAACCTTTTGTTCCTCTGCGTAATAGAAGCAATATCCCTTGGAGTTCTTTGGATATCCTACAAGCATACATTTTACTGATCGTGCCTCGAGCTTGTCCACAAACTGCTTTTTGACAAAAGCTGGACATCACCAAATCCTTATATACTGAAGATAGGGTTTCTTCCCACTCCACATCTGATATGGTGTGGTAGGCACAGTTTTGGTTGGAACTCTGTTCAAAATATATGCCGCTGATTCTAGCGCATATCCCCAGAAAGATCGCGGTAACTCAGCATTCCTCATCATGGATCGTACCATATCCAATAGGGTTCGATTCCGTCTCTCCCATACACCGTTGTGCTGTGGAGTGTATGGAGGAGTAAGTTGAGAGAGAATTCCTTTCTCTTTTAGGTAACCTAGGAACTCGGCACTTAAGTATTCTCCACCTCGATCAGATCTCAGTGTCTTAATACTTTTGCCTGTTTGGTTTTCCGCTTCACTCTTGTATTCCAGGAATTTCTCAAAGGCCTCTGATTTATGTTTCATTAAGAAAACATATCCATACCTAGAGAAATCATCTGTAAAAGTAATGAAGTAGGAATAACCACCTCTCGCATGTGGAGACATTGGACCACATACATCACTGTGTATGAGTCCTAAGAGCTCGCTCGCTCTTACTCCTTGTCCAGTAAATGGAGTCTTTGTCATCTTTCCTTTGAGACAAGATTGACAAGTGTCATAAGTTTGATATTCGAACGTGTCCAAATATCCTTCTCTATGCAACTTAGTCAACCTTCTCTCATTGATGTGACCCAGTCTACAATGCCATAAGAAAGCTTTATTCAAATCTGGAGACTTTCTTTATAGTGTGTTCTGGACATTGAAAATTTGGAGTTGGTTTAAAACATATATGCCGTTATTTAGAGTACCGGACCCAATCAAACCATGATTAAGGTGGATGTTGACAACATCTCTTACAAACGTGAAATCATAACCTTTATTTGATAACAAGGAAACTGATATGATATTACACGTTAAGCTGGGTACAAAATAACAGTTATGTAAAACCAAAATATGTCCACTCGTCAATCCTAGGTGATAATCCCCGACGGACGCAGCTCCCACGCTAGCTCCGTTAGCAACCCTGAGGATCATATCACCTTCCTTCAGCACTCTACGGTTTCTCAGTGCCTGCAATGAATTGCAAATATGAGATCCTGATCCGGTATCCAATACCCAGGAAGTAGAGTTGATCGACAGACAATTCTCAATTACAAACACACCTGAAGTCGAAGCCACAGCTTGCTTCGGTTCCTGGTTCTTGGCGTTCCACGCCTTGCAATCCTTCTTCCAGTGCCCTTTCCTGTGACAATGGAAGCACTCATCCTGACCAACTATCGGTACTGCTTTCTTTTTCTTTCCCTTCCCTCCCACCTTACTAACACCTACTCTAGGTCTGGGTGCGGCCTTCTTCTTCCTTCCTTTGGCCCTAGCCTTGGACCCGGAAGAAGATGAACCGCCAACAAACATAGCGGGTGTTTCCCTTGATTTCTTCAAGGTGCCCTCTGCACTCCTTAACATGTTCAGGAGTTCCGGAAGTTCAACTTCTTTTCTTTGAAGGTTGAAGTTCAGGATAAACTGGCGTAGGTGTGAGGAAGGGACTGGAGAATAAGGTCTGTATAGAGCTCATTATCCAAAGTCGTCCCAAGGTCTGCGAGCTCTTCTATATAGCCGATCATCTGTAGGACATGTTCACCTACTGATGACCCGACAGCCAACCTCGCTCGAAACAAGTTCTTAGAGGTCTCGTATCTTGCTATACGAGATTGCTCTCCATAAAGTTCCTTTGTATGGAGAAATATGCCATCCAGGGACATATCCTCGTGCCTCCTCTGATGTTCATTGTCCATCGAGGCAAGCACGATGCACTTGGCTCTCGCGCAATCTAAATCCCAGGTTTTGCGGATTTCCTTATCCGCATTGCTGGATTTGGGACCAGGGACAGCAGGTGCCGTAGCGGTGAGGACGTACCCCAGTTTGTCATAGGTCAAAGCCATTTTGACATTCCGCAGCCAATCTTTATAGTTTGGCCCCGTCAGTATATTTTTCTCTAAAAGTAACTTAAGTCCAGTCATTTTCAGGGTCGCTGCAATTAGGAGAGAGAGAAGAAAACTCCTTTAGCATGATGCTCTTGCAAGTTTAGAGTGGTTTTTAGTTTATCTAAACTGGATGGCTCCCACTGTTTCTCGAATCCTTCCTCAAACCATAAAAGAAGAATTAGCCAAGACTATTCTCACCGTACAATACTTGCTTAACCGTTCAGCCAGGCCGGTGTCGATACTTCGAGGGAGGTTTTCCAACGCTTTCGCGAAGTTCCTTAATTAAATAACCTCTTTTCTCTGGGGGCGTAACCCCGTTGACACTTTTCTGGACACCTACTAGGTTTATAGCATTGATCGTTAAGTGACGAATATCCTGATAAGTAGCATATACTCACAGT
This sequence comes from Agapanthus africanus, assembly GCA_030015575.1. NCBI lineage: Eukaryota > Viridiplantae > Streptophyta > Magnoliopsida > Asparagales > Amaryllidaceae > Agapanthus > Agapanthus africanus. The sequence goes on along the minus strand of JASDDO010000012.1, from coordinate 288,167,573 downwards.
AGGATCGGGATCCAAATATCATCGTCTGATAATGTTGTAGGAATGCTACCAACATTCATCAAACTCAAAATGGTATGCATCTCTTTGCAAATTTCAGTTTCTTTAGAAATTCCCGATATGGATTTTTGCCCCATGCTCTTATGACCTTGGCGTTGGTCAAAATGTCATAAGTCACATGTCAAGTTCTACCCATCATTATCTTGTTAATTTGAACCCATCCGTATATATCCCTGACGTTGGCCAAATGATAATACGACTGTCCCAAATCAACTCATCTATCTATGCAACAAATGAATATCCAGCAGCTACCAAACACTATGCCATGACGTTGGCCAAAACTGCATAGCTTGAATACTACTGAATACCCAAATGAAATGACGGAGGGCTACGACTGGTTTTGGCGAAACCGTGAACGTAGTGAACTTGATATAACCGAAGGAACCTGATAGCTTTTAAAAGGAGTGGTTAAATCTCCGCATTTAAAAATATCTGTTTTAAAAATAACCGAGTGGTTTCTTTTAAATTGTTCCAACGATTGAAACTTTGGTTTTTTTTACTTTGCATTATAGATAATGCGTCCCATCATTAACCTATCATTGCAGAAAACAACGAAAATACAATGTCCTCTTATGCCATCCGCATTCGCCATGGGGTCCCGTCATCACCCGTTAGGTTACTTAACTAACGACAGAGCGGGGGCTGGGCTAGCGCGGGTGTAAAACATAAGTGACGCCTAAATAGCTACAATAAATATAGATATTTTACATTCGTCTGACGCAATGATATACATTCCCGAACACAGATAAACAATATTGGATTTGCAAGCAATCTGTATTTCTTTTGAGCCTGCAAGAAAAGACAGATTACACAGTTGTGATGAATAGCCGTTACCCCACCCTCGACCCCTACGGGTATGGCAAACTACCCACCCGGCAGTCTGTGTACCCCACCTTGGGTCAGTCCTAGGAGCAAAAACAGTAAAATGAAATAATACAACGGTGGCTACGACCGCAACCTGGAAGTGCCCCGCAAAAATAATATTACAACAAATTACATTTACAACAAATGAATTAAACAATAACCCATTGCAAACCCCGGCTATACACCACAACAGTCCAATACAGTTTATATGCACAAACAGATATAACCATTTCAGAAATGTGCAACCCCCTGCCAACCGGCATACTAGCAGTTGGGGAAGGTTTACGAACACATTAATCAATCACAGATATAATCCAACATGCAAATACTGTACAATTTCGATCGATTAAACAACATCAATATTGCTCCAAAATCTGCTCTGTTAAACAGTAACCTGAGCAAATATTAAATATTCCAGAAAACCCCAAATATTACACAGAGGCAACAGAAGAAAACTCGGCTCCTGACTCGCCAACTCGGCGGCGGAAGCGCGGCGACTCAGTAGGCTGAGGCCGCGGTTCCGCGGCGAGTTGGACGATTCAGGCGACTGTTTTTCTTGGGTGTTCTACTGGTGTCATGTCAAGCTCTCTGAACTCACCTGAAAAAATTTTGGACATCGTTTGAAATTCGACAGAAACTTGCATTTTTTAGGGTTTTCCGGCTTCGTTTTTCCGTTCGAAATTCGTACAAATTTGCAATTAAGTTATTTAGTGTTTAGCGAGGCTCTGATACCACTGTAAGTCGATGTAGTATACCCCAGTACTTGTGGGGAGGCGGAATTTTCAAAAACGATCAAGTTTAAAGAACGAACATCGACTAACCGTTTGAATCGAAGCTAAATTATAAATAACCGTACACAAAGAGTTTCTTTTCACTTGTGTTTAGGGATTATACCTAATGAAACCGGTCCTTCGTCTTTGTGTCCTCCTTTGTTCTCCTCGACCTTCTCTAGGTAGTAGACGATCCACCCGAGAGCAAAACACCAAGCTACACCTCTAACTTGATGTAACTAATCTACCTTGATTGCTAATCAAAAAAGAAAGGATGATATAGAGTGTAGGTAATGGATGCTTAAGTATAACTAAACCTTTGATCTCAATACATGAGGATTAAGGATTAGTCTCTTGAAGATGAGAGCTTGAGGAGAGAGAATGTGAGATAAGATAATGAGATGAGAGAGAGTGTATCATAATATATTATGAAGCATTCTCATTTATCAACAAAAGAAAATGAGTGATGAATAAGCATGCTTCACAAATATCTAATGGTGATTCATTAAGCATGTGTCATTATCATTTATGGTGCAATAATGATAATGATGAATCACTCTCATGACTCACAATCTCATCCAAAGTAACCCCCTTAGTCACATCTTCTAGAAGCTTCTCGTACAATTACGAGAACGCCCCTCCAATCCGCAAAAATACGGAAAAACTTTAGACTGTAAAAATCCAATAACCGGATACCAGTAACTGGCTTAAACCAAAGCCGACTGGTAAAAACTGTCCGAAAGTCGTACGTGCGTAAACGCACGTATGCGTCCGAACCCTTTGTCGCAAAACCATGCAACCTCTATATCGTTTCTCCTGGAGTAGGAAACTCTCTGTGTGGGACTCTAGAGACTCGACTACTACGCTGGCAGTGGGTTTAACCACAGACCGCAAGCGGCACTAGCTGTACGTAATGGTCCCGAGGTAGTTGTCGATAAGAAGGCCGATGAGAAAACCCATCCGAACTCCTACTGAGTCTGATGTGACAATCTCCATACAGTCCGGTCCGTTCGTCCAAGACTATCGCATATCGGGCCTAGGGGGGCGGTAAGCGTCAGTCCCCTAATAGCGGTATAAGTCGTGTCGGAGGGAAGCCCATTACACCCTGAGAAACTACTGGAACCTACCAGCAAATCTCGCTTGCCCTGGCCAGGGACTTTGCGTAATGGCTCTCTGACACAGCACGATATCTACTCCCAATACCGGGAGGGACGAATCCTGTCTAACCGCCACTGCCTCCAAGTGCTCGGGACTGCACCCAACTGCTACCTGTTTGCACGACTCCTTTGAGCCGTGGTAGGGTAGCAATCTAAGAACAGTGGGACACACTCGAGGAGAAGTAGCAGTGTCAAGTCTGCGGACTACGCTGTACTCATGTCACCTGGGAACTGTTCACTGACGACTGGTATCAAACCAACCAACAGTTCCCTGTGAGTCCTGTCCGGTGTACCCGTAACCTAACGAGCACCTGTATACTATCTCCAGTACGACGTACTGATGGCTGTGGGACAGACCATCTCCCCAACTGGGATGAGAAGCGTACACACTAGTCTACTCCGGAGTATCGATGCTCTGTCTCGATAATCCAACGACCAGGGACCTGAATAAGGATGTGCTTGTAGACTACCCAGCCCCCACTAGTGTGACTGCCATCACAACGCTGGTAGACAAGCAAGATCCTAAGAGCTCTATCAATACGTACACTCACATATTAAGATAGAAAAACCAAGTAGCATACTACCATGTTTAGAAAGACTGTTATATACATGTGAATATCCCAAGCTTCCATTAAGTAATATACAAGCTAGTATGATACAGTAATGGCCTTCTAGGGCATAAACACTAACACCATGGTGACAGAAACCTTAAGCATGTATCGAAGAGGATAGATCGAAGGGACGAAAGGAAACAACAGATCCAGAATAGATACGTGATCATAAGGAGGAACGGAATCAGTGAGAGTATGATCATGGAAACGGATAGAATCAAGGATCTCAAATGGATGTATAATCATGGGGACGAAGAGAATCACATATCTCAAAATATGAACATCCAAAGGTTTCTTAAATGGAGTATTATATCGTAAATATGCCGCGGAACATACGTACGGTATGTCACTCTACTCAAGCTACCTACTCCATCATTCAGGGTCAACCTATGAAACGAAAGTTTGGGTCTAATACCCCATGTTCAAGTCTAAGTTCCGTAAGGTCAAACCTAGGTTCCGAAATAGATTACGCCCCAGACTCCACATAGTCAAACCTAGACTTGAAGCAAGGTTAAACCTAGTGCTCTGATACCAACTTTGTCACGACCCGAAATTTAGTTCGTGACCGGCACTTAAATCACGCAACGTATAAAGGCGCAATGTAAATTAAGTAAGCCGAAGCCAAGCAATCTAAATCTTTTTAAGAAAATAAAAGTGGTGAAGTTTTGAAATAAAGGTATGATGAAATCAAAAGTTTTCTTAAATGCATAGATAATGGAACAATGAAAAATGCAAGTGGATTTTACTAATTGAAAAACATGTTTCGTCTTTTTAAAAATTTGGGCAGCACCTCCTTTGTATATTTTGATCCAAAACCACATACACTTAACAAGTATAAAGGCATCCCCAAGCGGGAGATAGATCTTCGCCAAACGGCGGAATCACAACCACGCAAGTCAAAATATATGTATACGACGCCCCCCGGCGAAGATCAACACAAGAATAATGAATAAAGCAAGACATCAACCCATCAAGCGAACATATAACCCATTGCTCTAAGTTCGAAACTACAAGTCTTTGTTGGGTTATCTACAATGGCGGCATGGTTTCAGGAGGCATCATCCATGCCAAGTTCAATTTTTTTCCATTATAGATAACCCTAACCATGAATCTTAAGCTAAAGAATCAAACTTAAACAACATGTTAACAACATAACATCTAAGAGTTAGGGATTACAACCTTTGTAATCCATTACATTGCTTCATAAGCTCCGAGTTGAGGTCCCTTCGCTGCGATCATCAAGTTTCCGGACTCTCGAGAGGCTCCATAAGGTAAATGATACATCTTGCTTGAAGTCTTCGAAATCCAAGACGATCTACCTTACAAACCTAAGCTCTCACTTCACTAATGCCACTAATGTGGTATTAGTGAAGCAAACACCTTAATCTAAGTGGCTAAAATAGATGAGGATGATGAAGTAGGAATTTTGCTCTCTTTAGTTTTCTTTATCTCACTTTAATTCATCACAAAAGAAAAGGCTAGTAAGCTTTTGTGAGAGGAAGAAGAAGATGAAGTGTGATGAATGAATTATTGTTGAGGTTAGAAAAGCAACCGTAGGTTAAGCATGACATGCTTAAACCTTATAGAGAATAAACCATAGGCTAGGGTTAAAAGGTTAGGTTTACAAATATCTAGCAAATATCTAAAGAGTGGAAAAAGTCTTCATAATATAAATATCTTAACTTTAATCCAAGATTTAGAATTAACTAAAAAGAAAATGTTAACCCTAGCATGGTTTTATCTCATAAACCCTAGTTGCATTTGTAACCCTATTATGTTACAATATTATATATCACATATATAATATTTAATGTAATAAAAGAAAATAATACAATTAACAAATATCACATATATATCAATGTATCATCAAGTGAGAAAAAGAATCATTTAAGTGAGCTTATATTAGTTAACATAATGTAATATATCAAATATATAATTATAAATTAAATTATCGAATCAACACTTGATCCGATAATCCGGCTATTTTGCAAATAACCGACTAATATAATCTGTATTAGTTCATCAAATCAAAACTTGATCCGATGACCCAGCTATATCACATATACCCGGCCGATATCACATATCGCGAGAATCTAATACGGTATCACATACACGTATTATTCTCGGTCCCGCACATATCACATATGTGCTCCTACAAAATTTTGCCTGATACAGGAAACCTCTATGTAGGACTCTAAAGAATCGTCAATACGCCGGCAGTAGGTGATGATCATATCAAACACCCACAAGCTACAAGCGGTCAGCTAAACGTAACAGCCACCCGGGTATTGAGCGATCAGAAGATCAACAAGAAAGCCTGCATATACTCCTGTAAATCCAATCAGTAACACTACTGTACAGTCCGGTCTCTTCGTCTGATATGTCACATATCCAGTCTAGGTGTGGTATAAGTCAGACCCTAGTAACCGATAAGTCGTGTCGATGTGAGGCTCATAACGGGTCGAGAAACTACTGATAACACTTACCAGTAGATCTCCATATCAGCCCTGGCAAGGGACTTCTAGTTATAGCCAATCGAACACAGCGCAACATCAACCCCCAATACTGGGAGAGTCGAAACCTCTCCTATCGCTCATTGCCTCCATGTGATTCGGGACTGTACCCAAAAGCCATCGTTTTGCACGTTCTCATGAACGTGGTAAGGTGGAAATCAAAGCACAGTGGGAATCACACAAGACTCTATGACGATCTCGGGTCTACAGACTAACCTGTACAAGTGTCACCAGAGAACTGCTATCTGACGATAGGTATAATACCATCTAGGAGTTCTCGGCCAGTCCGTTCAGTGCAACCAGTCTCCAATGAGCACCCGTACACCATCTTTGATGTCAAAGACCGATGGATATGGGATCATCCATTGCCCATCATATGGGTCAAGATGCGTATACGCTAGTCTACTCTGGAGTATCGATGCCCTGTCTCGATACACCCTCGACTAGGAACAGTTATAGGATGTACTCTTGAACTACCCTATCCCCACTAGTATGATCTGCATCATAGTACTAGTAGTCGAGTACATATCCTAAGGGCTTTATCAACATATGAGAGCAAGACAGTAAACCAATACAACTCAACATGTTAAGACAAATTGAAACCAGATAGCATACTATCATATCGAGCAAGAAAGTCCTCTCTATATATATATATCCAAGCATCCACTATAATATACATCATATGTACAACAATGGCCTCTAGGGCATATACATAACTAACAATCTCCCACTTGCACTAAGGCCAGCTGTTGTAGTATCTCATACCCAACATCCCGAAGAGTCTCTCAAATTTTATCTGGGGTATGGCCTTCGTGAGTGGATCCACAGTGTTGTCCTTCGTGTCAACTCTCCTGACCTCGATCTCTCGGCGATCGACTATCTCCCGGATTAGGTGATACCGCCTCAGAATATGCCTGGATCTCTGATGGGACCTGGGTTCCTTGGCCAAAGCCACAGCTCCATTGTTATCACAATACAAAGGTATTAGATGCACAATGGACAGAACCACACCAAGTTCAGTGATGAACTTCTTTATCCAGACAGCTTCTTTGGCAGTATCGTTGGCAGCGATGTATTCAGCCTCCATCGTCGAGTCTGCCACGGTTTCTTTCTTGGAACTCTTCCAACAAACCGCCCCTCCATTTAGGGTAAATACAAATCCCGAGTGCGACTTAGAGTTTTCCATATCACTTTAGAAGCTCGAATCGGTAAAAGAATCCACCAGGAGTTCTCCGTTACCATACACCAAGAACATCTCTTTAGTCCTTCTCAAGTACTTGAGAATGTTCTTCACAGCTGTCCAATGACTCTTTCCAGGATCTTCTTGATACCTACTCACTACACTTAGTGAGTATGCTACATAGCATCGCGTACATGATAAAGCCTACTGCCGAAGCATAGGGTATCCCTTGCCTGCAAGCTCTCTCGAAATCATTCTTAGGAGACATCTCTTTGGATAGAGTGAGTCCAGAGATCATGGGTAAATTCCCACGCTTAGATTCTTCCATACTAAACCTCTTTAGTATGGTGTCAATTTACCTGGATTGGGACAATCCCAGTATCCGCTTAGATCTATCTCTATAGATCTTAATTCCCAAAATGCAGGAGGCATCACCTAGATCTTTCATTGAGAATCTATGTAATAAGAAGAGCTTGACCGAGTGCAGCATAGGAACATCATTTCTATCAAGAGTATGTCATCCACGTGCAATACGAGGAAGACAACCTTACTCTCTGCAACCTTCTTGTAAATACAAGGTTCTTCTACGTTTTTGATGAAGTCAAACTCTTTGACTACAACATCAAAACAGATGTTCCAACTCTGCGATGCCTGCTTTAACCCGTAGATGGATTTAAGCAGCTTGCACACCTTTCCGCTGCTCCCACTATTTACGAAGCCCTCTGGCTGAGTCATATACATGCACTCCTCTAAATCACCATTTAGAAAGGCGGTCTTAACATCCATTTGCCAGATTTCGTAGACATGGTATGAAGCAATGGCAAGTAAGATCCGGATGGACTTAAGCATAGCCATTGGAGAAAAGGTTTCATCATAATCCACACCTGGTCGTTGACGAAAACCCTTTGCAACAAGTCTAGCTTTGAAAGTCTCAAGTTTTCCATCTACACCAAGTTTTTTCTTAAAGATCCATTTGCTCCCAATGGGTTTTACCCTTCAGGAGCAACTTCCAAACTCCATACTTTGTTGGTGTACATGGATTCCATCTCATATTGCATTGCATCCAGCCATTTCACAGAGTCCCAACTCATGATGGCATGTTCGAAGCTAGTCGGGTCATCATCTTCCATGATGCAATCCTCTCTCCCACTGTCTATGAGAAAACCGTAGTCTCAGGTGGATGAGGAACCCTACTAGATCGGCGGAGAGGCTGGGGTTCGTCGGGAACTACTGAATCCTTTGGTTCCACCAAATCTTCTGTTGTAGTTTGTGTAGCTAGAATTTCTTCCGGTTCTACCTCATTGCCACGAATTTGTTTCTTAAGAAAACCCTTTTCTAAGAAGGTGGCATGACGAGAAACAAACACTTTTTGTTCCTCAGAGTGATAGAAGATATACCCTTGCGAGTTTTTGGGATATCCTACAAACTTGCACAGGACAGACCTTGCCTCGAGTTTGTCCGGATTGTGCCTTTTGAGAAAAGCCGGACAACCCCATATCTTCATATAATTAAGAGATGGTCTCTTCCCCTTCCATATCTCATATGGAGTGGCAGGCACGGATTTGGTAGGAACCATATTCAATAGGTGTATCGTTGTCTCAAGTGCATACCCCAAAAGGAAATAGGCAACTCAGCAGTGCTCATCATAGAGCGCACCATATCTAATAGGGTGCGATTCATCCGCTCCGATACACCGTTTTGCTGTGGTGTATATGGAGGAGTAAGCTGAGAGAGAATCCTATTCTCTTTTAGATAGTCTAAAAACTCATTGATCAAGTATTCTCCTCCTCGATCAAATCGAAGGATCTTAATATTTTTATCCGTGTGGTTTTCGACTTGGTTCTTATATTCTTTGAATTTCTCAAAAGCTTCAGACTTGTGTTTCAACAGAAACACATGTCCGTATCTTGGGAGATCGTGAGTGAATATAATGAAGTACGAGGAACCATTTCTGGCATGTGTAGACATGGGACCACATACATCACTATGTATCAGTCCCAAGAGTTCTATAACTCTTTCTCTGTGTCTAAACGGAGTTTTGGTCAATTTGCCTTTGAGACATGACTGGCAAGTGTCATAAGATGAAAATTCGAACGAATTCAAATATCCATCCTCATGTAACATAGCTAGTCGTGTCGCATTGATATGACCTAGTCTATAATGCCACAAGAAGGATTCGTTCATTTCTGAACTCTTCCTTTTGTGTGTGTTTTGCACATTAAGTATTGTAGTTTGATTGAGAACGTATATGCCATTATTTAATGAGCCTGATTCAATCAACTTTTGATTCAGGAAGATGTTCATAATATTATCCTGTACTACAAAATTATATCTTTCTTTACTTAATAAAGAAACTGATATAATATTGCATATCAGGGTCGGAATGTAATAGCATTCGTTCAGAATCAATGTATTACCATTTGGTAATACAAGGTGATATTCACCAACTACTTTGGCTGAAACATTTGCACCATTCCCTACTCTTACGGAATGATCACCCTCTCCCAGTTCCCAACCTTTCCGGAGCCCATGTAACATATTACATATGTGGGATCCTAATCCGGTATCTAATACCCAGGACGTAGAGTGAACTGAGAAACAGTTCTCGATAACTAACATACCCGAAGAAGATGCATCAACATGCTTATTCTTCGTTTGGGCGGCGTGAGAATCCGGATATGTCACTATTCCCTGCTCTGTCTTATAACATTTATAAGAAAGAACGTGACCAAAATTCCCCTGCTCAGTATAACAAGCGATTTCGGTCAATACATCCATATTATTATCTTGATTAATACCTGACATGGTCGCTACCTGGAGAGAGAGAGAGAAGAAAACACTCTAGCGTATGCTCTTGCAAGATTAGATTAGTTATTATCTTATCTAATCAGGATAGCTCCCACTGTTTTCATCAAATCTTCCTTCAAACCCTAAAAGGTAAGACTAGCCGGGATTAATTACACCTTACAAGTTCGCCAATCTTTCGGCTAGGCCAGTGTTGGTACTTTGAGGGAGGTTCCCCGTGCTTTCATACAGACCTAATTAGAATAAACCTCGTTTTCCCAGAGGCATAACCCCGTTAACACCTTTCTAGACACCTACTTGATTTGCTAATAGTTATGTGTAAAACTATCACAGGAGTAACTCTTACTCGCAGTGGGTATCGGGATCCAATTATCCCATAGAAGGTATGCAATTTCATTGCAAATTACAACACTTGAAATTCCCGATAATGCTTTTGCACCTAACCCCCAATGGCCTTGACAAAGGCCAACAAACCATAGGATGCTAGTCAAGTTCAACCCGTCATTTCCTGATTGAATTAAACCGAACACTCGACTCAAACAAGAGGTCACAACACAACTACTAAATCGATACGTTCCCATGTCACCAGAAAACACGATGGTCAGTCCTCGTCCATGACGAGCTCGCCCTGACCGCATCACTACCAGCAGCTCAACTGCGCTCAAACCATGGTGACAGGAACCTCAAGCATGTATCGAAGAGGATAGATCAAAGGGACGAAAGGAAACAACAGATCCAGAATGGATACATGATCATAAGGAGGAACGGAATCAGTGAGTGTATGATCATGGAAACGGATAGAATCAAGGATCTCAAATGGATGTATAATCATGGGGACGAAGAGAATCACAGATCTCAAAATATGTACATCCTAAGGTTTCTTAAGTGGAGTATCATATCGTAAATATGCCACGGAACATACGTACGGTACGTCACTCTACTCAAGCTATCTACTCCATCAATCAGGGTCAACCTATGAAACGAAAGTTTGGGTCCAATACCCCCCTAGTTCAAGTCTAAGTTCCGTAAGGTCAAGCCTAGATTCCGAAATAGATTACGGCCCAGATTCCACATAGTCAAACCTAGACTCGAACCAAGGTTAAACCTAGCGCTCTGATACCAACTATGTCACGACCCTAAATTTAGTTCGTGACCGGCACTTAAATCACGCAACGTCTAAAGGCGCAACGTAAATTAAGTAAGCCGAAGCCCAGCAATCTAAACCATTTTAAGAAAATAAAAAAGGTGAAGTTTAGAAATAAAGGTATGATGAAATCAAAAGTTATCTTAAATGCATAGATAATTGAACAATGAAAAATGCAAGTGGATTTTACTAACTGAAAAACATGTTTCGTCTTTTTAAAAATTTGGGCAGCACCTCCTTTGTATATTTTGATCCAAAACCACATACACATAACAAGTATAAAGGAATCCCCAAGCGGGAGCTAGCACTTCGCCAAACGGCGGAATCACAACCACGCAAGTCAAAATATATGTATAAGACGCCCCACGGCGAAGATCAACACAAGAATAATGAATAAAGCAAGATATAAACCCACCAAGCGAACATATAACCCATCGCTCTATGTCTCGCAACTACAAGTCTTTGTTGGGTTACCTACAACGGCAGCAAGGTTTCAGGAGGCATCATCCATGCCAAGTTCAAATTTTTGCCATTATAGATAACCCTAACCATGCATCTTAAGCTAAAGAATCAAACTTAAACAACATGTTAACAACTTAACATCTAAGAGTTAGGGATTAGAACCTTTGTAGTCCGTTACATCGCTTCATAAGCTCCGAGTTGAGGTCCCTTCGCTGCGATCATCAAGTTCTCGGACTCTCGAGAGGCTCCATAAGGTAAATGATACATCTTTCTTGAAGTCTTCGAAATCCAAGACGATCTACCTTACAAACCCAAGCTCTCATTTCACTAATGAGGTATTAGTGAAGCAAACATCTTAATCTAAGTGGCTAGAATAGATGAAGATGACGAAGTAGGAATTTTGCTCTCTTTAGTTTTCTTTATCTCACTTTAATTCATCACAAAAGTAAAGGCTAGTAAGCTTTCGTGAGAGGAAGAAGAAGATGAAGTGTAATGAATGAATTATTGTTGAGGTTAGAAAAGGAACCCCAGGTTAATCATGGCATGCTTAACCCTTGTAGAGAATAAACCATAGGCTAGGGTTAAAAGGTTAGGTTAACAAATATCTAGCAAATATCTAAAGAGTGGACAAAGTCAACATAATATAAATATCTTAACTTTAATCCAAGATTTAGAATTAACTAAAAAGAAAATTTTAACACTAGCATGGTTTAATCTCATAAACCCTAGTTGCATTTATAACACTAACTTGTTACAATATTATATATCACATATATAATATATAATGTAACAAAAGAAAATAATACAATTAACATATATCGCATATATATCAATGTATCATCAAGTGAGAAAAAGAATCATTTAAGTGAGCTTATATTAGTTAATGTAATGTAATATATCAAATATATAATTATACATTAAATTATTGAATCAATACTTGATCCGATAATCCGGCTATTTTCCAAATAACCGACTAATATAATATGTATCAGTTCATCGAATCAAAACTTGATCCGATAACCCGGCTATATCACATATACCCGGCCGATATCACATATCGCGAGAATCTAATACGGTATCACATACACGTATTATTCTCGGTCACGCACATATCACATATGTGCTCCTACAAAATTTTTCCTGATACAGGAAACCTCTATGTTGGACTCTAAAGAATCGTCAATACGCCGGTAGTAGGTGATTATCATATCAAACACCCACAAGCTGCAAGCGGTCACCTAAACGTAACATCCACCAGGGTATTGAGCGATCAGAAGATCAACAAGCAAGCCTGCATATACTCCTGTGAATCCAATCAGTAACACTACTGTACAGTCCGGTCTCTTCGTCTGATATGTCGCATATCCAGTCTAGGTGTGGTATACGTCAGACCCCAGTAACCGATAAGTCGTGTCGATGTGAGGCTCATAACGGGTCGAGAAACTACTGATAACACTTACCAGTAGATCTCCATATCAGCACTGGCCAGGGACTTCCTGTTATAGCCAATCGAACACAGCGCAACATCAACCCGCAATAACGGGAGAGACGAAACCCCTCCTATCGCTCATTGTCTCTATGTGATTCGGGACTGTACCCAAAAGCCACCGTTTTGCACGTTCTCATGAACATGGTAAGGTGGAACTAAAAGCACAGTAGGAATCACACAAGACTTTATGACGATCTCGGGTCTACAGACTAACCTGTACCAGTGTCATCAGAGAACTGCTATCTGTCGATAGGTATAATACCATCTCGGAGTTCTCGGCAAGTCTGTTCAGTGTACCCAGTCTCCACTGAGCACCCGTACACCATCTTTGATGTCAAACACCGATGGATATGGGATCATCCATCGCCCATCATATGGGTCAAGATGCGTATACGCTACTCTACTCTGGAGTATCGATGCACTGTATCGATACACCCTCGACTAGGAACAGTTATAGGATGTACTCTTGGACTACCTTGGCCCACTAGTATGATCTGCATCATAGTCCTAGTAGTCGAGTACATATCCTAAGGGCATTATCTGTTAGTTATATGTATGCCCTAGAGGCCATTACTGTACATGAGATGCATATTGTAGAGGATGCTGGGACATATATAGGTATGACTTTCTTGCTCGACATGATAGTACGCTATCTGGTTTCTCTTTATCTTAACATGTATAATTGCTGTCTCTCTATTACATGTTGATAAAGCCCTTAGGATGTGTACTCGACTTCCGGGACTATGATGTAGATCATACTAGTGGGGCCTGGGTAGTCAATGAGTACATCCTTCAATGTTCCTAGTCGTGGGAATATCGAGACGGGGCATCGATATTCCAGAGTAGACTAGCGTATATCTTCTCGACCCATGTGATGGGCGATGGATGATCCCATATCCATTGGTGTTTGATATCGGAGATGGTATGCGGGTGCTCAGTGATGACTGGGTACACTGAACGGACTGGCCGAGAACTCCCAGATGGTATTATACCTTACGTCAGATGGCAGTTCTCTGGTGACACTGGTACAACTTAGTCCGTTGACCCGAGATCGTCATAGTGTCTTGTGTGTCTCCCACTGTGCTTTGATTTCCACCCTACCACGGCTCTATTGAGTCGTGCAAACAGGTGGTTTATGGGTACAGTCCCGATTCACATGGAGGCAATGAGCGATAGGAGGGGATTCGTCTCTCTCGGTATTGGGGGTTGATGTTGCGCTATGCTCGACTGGCCATAACTGGAAATCCCTGGCCAGGGTTGCACTGATTTACTGGTAAGTTTTATCACTAGTTTCATGCTTGTTATGGACCTTACATCGGCATGACTTATCAAGCTACTGGGGTCTGACGTTTACCACCCCAAGGCGAGATATGCGACATATCAGACGAACAGACCGGACTGTACAGTAAGTGTTACTGATTGGATTCGCAGGAGTGTGAGCAGGCTTGCTCATTGATCTTCTGATCGCTCAATACCCGGGTGGCCGTTACGTTTAGCAGACCGCTTGCGGCTTGTGGGTGATTGATATGATCACCACCTACTGCCGGCGTATTGACGAGTCTTTAGAGTCCTACACAGAAGTTTCCTGGCTCAAGCGAAAAAAAATAGGAGCGCATATGAGATATGTGCGGGACCGAGAATAATACCAGTATGTGATACTGTGTTCTATTCTCGCGATTTGTATCATCGGACGGTTATATGAGATATAGCTGGGTTACCAAATCAAGTGTTGATTCGATATATTGATACACTTGATATTAGTCGGTTATATGCGATATGACCGGATCAGTAAATCAAGTATTGATTTAAGGTATAATTATATATTTGATATATTACTTTACATTAACTAGTATTTGTTCCCTTAAGATTGTCGTTCTCCCTTTTTGTGCACAAGTTGTATATGTGATATATATTTGTGCACTAGTTTGTATCATGATTGATGATACATGCAAATTTGGGTGTGTGTATGACTTACACCATTTTTAGTTTAATGGTTAGGGTTTTATTTATCTTATTTATTTTGGCAAATACAAAATGGTGGCTTTCTTTGTTTTGTGCTTGAAGCTTCATGAAGCTTTCAAGCATCTTTGACAAAGTCCACCATTTTTGTTTTGCATGAGATTTTTGTTAACCTAACCATTAACATAAACTCTAGTTTAGTCTCTACACTAGTTTACTCACCTATGGTTGCATTATGATAGACTTCACTTGATTATTCATTTTATTAATTCAATTATTCATTCTTATTCTTTTCTTCTTCTTCATCTTCTTCAAGAAGAAGAAAGCTTGCTAGAAAAATTTCAAGTGAAGATTAAGTGTGAGAAATCAAAATCTAAAGTGAACCCACTTCCTATTTCTTCATCCTCTACCACTTGCCATGTAGTATAGGGTGTTATCTTCACAAAGTTTTTGACCTGGTGAAAATGGAGCTTGAGTTTGAGTCTCCTCGACGTAGATCATCTTCGGCCTCGAAGTCAACGACCTAGCCCGCTCATTTCTCCAAAGAAACCATCGCTAGGGTCCGGGATCCCGATGATCGCAGCGATGGGACCTCAACACGGAGCATTAGAAGTGAAGGACCGGATCTACAAAGGTTGTTATCCCTTTCACTTAGCAGCAAAGTAGTTTGCTTGCTTATAGTTTCGCCTAACCTCAAGGTAACGATCTTGCATAGAGTTGTTAGGCACCTAAAAATTTGATTTTGGCCTGGTTGATGCCTTGTAGAACCTCATGAGTGTGCCTAGTAACCCTACAGAGGTATCAAAGCCTAGCTAGAGCTTTAGGCGAAGTGTAGACGAAGTTAGAAAACCGATCGAACCCCGAAACCCTAATCAAAACCCTTATCTATACATTTTTTAAAACTGTGGATTTGTCCTAATTAAAAATACTCAAAAAAATCAGCCGGTAATTCTAAGGCCCCGTGTGAAAAACGATCCAGTAACACGCTTAAAGCTTCGCGGAACCGCGGCAGGAACATGCCTTCCGCGGCGGTTCCGCAGTGCTACAGTGCGTTTATGGTGCGCTTTTTACACAGTAACTATCGTACAAATTTCCTGACTTTTATGGGTATTTTTAATTTATACTAAAAAGTCGAATTTTCTGGGGTGTATTGGGGACTCGTTGATTCGATCGGATATTTTATCTTCGTTTAAGTGTTTTTCCGGGTAATTTTATAAAGTGTTAAAAAGTTCGACCGGATATCAATAACTCACTTTTTCCTCTGCCGGAAAATTTCCAAGTGTTGGATTTTCCGTAGTTTAAGAACGTCTAAGTAGTGCAAGTAACGCGATGGACCCTCTAGAAGACAACAAACCTTAACTCGATTATGTGACCGTCTTGAACTGCCTTTTGAACCTTAGGGTTTGGGGCAGTACGGCGTGCCACATGTGAGGCGTTGGCTTGACCCTTCTACGCCTGGACCGTTGGTACTGTGGCATGAAATGGATGTTTTTAAACTCCCCTCAAGTGTTGAGCTATTTGAGAAAACATGGGTGTTTGATTATTCGATCGGAAAGTTTAACATTGTCTATTTATCTGGAATGTGATACAATATTTGGAATCCAGCAGTGGTTATGAGAGAACTAATTTGAATGTTATAAACATAGCAGTTTAGTCTCATTTGATAGGTTGCCACAGAATTTTGATGTGATCAAAAGTCCGTCTCAATCACGTAGCGTACGCGGATACTCGCCGGTAAACTTAATAGACTGCCACGCCCCATAGCCCCGACCAAGTGACTGTAGGAGAACCCCGTCGCCAAAAGCATCCGTTCGGGTGCTCGCGGCAGCGGTGTTCCGCCTTAGTGCACTTCGTCGACGGCATCCGGGGGTGCGCCCGTTTATTAAAGTTTGCGACGAGCATTCGTTCAGGATGTCAGGAATCTTGTTGAATTGCCCGACTTGATATTGAAAAGAGTTTTCGACAATGAGACTAAAATGTGTGGTTTATAATTGTTAGGCATGCGATGTCTAAGGAATTCATTTGATTAGGCATGCGATGTCTAAAGAGGTTGCGGATTCCAACTGTTGTTGTTTTACACTTTCTTTTCTACGACCGTAAGTGTAATATATGATATCGCCGGTTTCGTTGCTATATGTCAACGACAATTGGGATGGGCATATTTACTTACGTTGATGACATGTGATGTTATGTGTTGCTGGATATGTTATATTGGATCGTCGAGTTTGAATAGCCGGGTTTTTTTTATGTGAGATGAGTGTTTTTTCATTTTTCATTCATGTAAAAAACTTGTATGTAATATTCTTTTATTGGGGCACTTCCGGGTTGAGGATGATGTCACCATTGTATATTATTTACTTTTCCGCATTAGGATAGACCCAAGGCGGGGAGCAGAAGTAACCGGGTTCTAGGGTCCAGTGGGAGACCATCTCGAGGAGTCGAGTCCGGGTCTCCTAACTCTAGAATTGGTAGGTTTGCTTGTCGCTCTCATAGGGGTCTAGGTGTGTGGGATTGGCTATTCATCACGACCGTGGAATCCGTGTTTTATACAGGCTCAAAATAAAACACGGACGTCCTAGTATATCCAATATTTCATATGATAATTTCTGCTGCGTTATCTGTGATGTGATCATGTGATTTGTTCAGATAGATATTGTATATAGTATATATGATATATTATATAGACGTTGCTTATGTTTTACACCCGCGCTAGCCCTGCCCCTCTCTGTCGCTAGTTACCTAACCTAACGGTGCAGACGGGACATCGAGGCGAATGCGGATGGCATAAGTGTACGTTATATTTATCTATGATGTTTAGGTGGACTTAAATGATGGGACATTCATTAATGAGATTAATGAAAGAAAAGAAACCTAAAAGATGTTGTGGAATCGAATTTCAAAAAATTAGGTAGCTCTAGTTGTTGCTTTGCATAGCGGTGTTCCTTGTAGAACATCCAGCACCTTATTCAATGAGGAAAGAGCCGATGATCCCTTCACCGGGAGTGACCTCTTTAGCAATAACTAGCAGATGCTATAACCTTCGGTTTGTATTTTGACTGCTTTTCTAGTTCTTGCTTTGCATAGTGGTATTGTGAATATCCTGCACCTCATTCGACGAGGAAAGAGCCGAGATCCCTTCACCGGGAGTTACCTCTTTAGCGAAACTAGCAAAAGCCTCAAAAACACTCCATTTAAAACCATTTGATTCCGCAACGAGATCAAGTTCAAAGCGTTAAAGGTTTTATTAAAAACCATCCGCAACCCTCCATCATTTTAGGAAGTAGAGTACTTAGTATTCGTGTTGTGTTTGTTGACCATAGTCAAGGCACAATGTACGGTAGCTAAGTAATGTCTTCCTACACCGCATATGATGCGATTAGTTAGGACAGTCGCGTGACTTTGTTGACCTTAGTTAAGGGTCATGTGGGTGGGTCTAATTAATCACGAAATGACGGGTAGAACTTGACTAGTGCTTATGATTTGTTGACCATAGTTAAGGTCATAAGTGCTAGGGGTAAAAACCTTTATCGGGAGTTTCAAGTGTTGAAATTTGCAATGAGATTGCATACCTTCTATATGATAGTTGGATCCCGATACCTACTACGAGCAATTGTTACTCCTGGAAGAGTTTTGCACTTTACAATTAGCCGATCAAGTAGGTGTCTAGAAAGGTGTCAACGGGGTTATGCCCCTGGGAAAACGAGGTTTACTTTAATTAGGTCCGTGCGAAAGCACGGGGAACCTCCCTCAAAGTACCGGCACTGGCCTGGCTGAAAGATTGGCGAACTTGTAGAGTGTAATTAATCCTGGCTAGTCTTTCCTTTTAGGGTTTGAAGGAAGATTTGATAAAAACAGTAGGAGCTATCCTGATTAGATAAAATATATAACCAATCTAATCTTGCAAGAGCGAACGCAGAGTGTTTTCTTCTCTCTCTCCAGGTAGCGACCATGTCACGCCTTAATCAAGATAATAATATGGATGTATTGACCGAAACCGCTTGTTATACTGAGCTGGGGAACGTTGGTCCCGCTCCAACTTATAATTGTTATAAGCCAGAGCAGAAATTAGGGGAATACCAGGATTCCCGTGCCACCCAAAGGAAGAAAGATCATGATGATGCATCTTCTTCGGGTGTGTTCATTACAAAGAACTGTTTCTCTGTATCCTCTATGTCCTGGGTATTAGATACCAGATCAGGATCCCACAAATGTAATCTGTTACATGGGCTACAGAAAGGTAGAGAACTGAGAGCGGTTGATAAGTTTCCTGAGACAGAAAACGGTACAAGTGTTGCGGTCAAGTCTGTTGGTCACTATCACCCTGTATTACCAGAATACATTGATTCTGAACGAATGTTATTAGATACCGAACCTGATATACAACATCATATCAGTCTCTTTATTAGTAAAGAAAGGATATAATTTTGTATTGTTGGATAATATTTTAAACATTTCCTATATCAAAAGTTGATCGGTTCAGGCACGTTATCTAAAAGCATAGACGTTCTAAATCAAACTACAGTTCTTAGTATACAGAGCACACACGAGAAGAAGAGTTCAGAAATGAACGAATTCTTCTTGAGGCATTGTAGACTAGGTCATATCAATCCGACCCGACTAGGTAAGTTACATTTAGATGCATATTTAAATCTGTTTAAATTTACATCTTATGAAACTTTCCAGTCATGTCACAAAGATAAGATGTCCATAGATCTGTTTACTGGAAACAGAGAAAGAGTTAGTGAGCTCTTGGGATTGATACATGCTGATGTATGATGGTCCCCAGTCTACATATGCCAGTAATGATTCTTTGTTGTTCCTTACATTCACTGATGATCTCTCAAGATTCGGACACATGTTCCTGTTGAAACACAAGTCCGAAACTTTTGAGATAATCACTGAATATAAGAGAGAAGTAGAGAACCAAAAACGAGTATAAGTATTATGTCCTTTGATGTGATCAGGGAGGAGAATACTTGAGCACGGGATTCCTGGACTATTCTAAAGGAGATTGAGATTCTCTCTCAGTATTACTCCTCCGTATACACCACAGCACGTCAGTGTATCAGGGTAGAGCAATCACACCCTATATGATATGGTGCGCTCTATGATGAGTACTACTGAGTTACCTGTTTCCTTTTGGGGGGTTATGCACTTAAGAAGCTGCATACCTATTGAATTAGGTTCGAATCAGATCACAGCCTACCACTCCATATGAGATATGGTATGGGAAGAGCCCATCTCTTAAGCAAGTTAAGATTTGGGTTGTCCGGCCTATGTCAAAAGCAAAATCTGGACAAGATCGAGGCAAGGTCAGTTCTGTAGAACTGGAAGGATTTCCAGCTATACAAACTAGAGATGATGATTTGATAGAACCAAAGGATTCAATAGTCTCCGACGAAACTCAGCCTCTCCGCCGATCTAGTTGGTTTCCTCATTCGCCTGAGAGATACTTCGGTTTCTTGATGACAGTGGGAGCGAGGATTGCATCATGAGATGATGACCCAACTAGTTTCGAGCAGTCCATCAAGAGTGGGGACTCTGTAAGAATGGCTGGATGCTTAGCGATCTGAGATAGAATCCATGTACACCGACAAAGTATGGACTTTGAATGCTATATCTGAAGGGTCGAATCCCCATCAAGAGCAAGTATATCTTGAGAAGATTACTTAGTGTAGATGGAAAAGTTGAGACTTTCAAAGCTAGACTTGTTAAAGTTTTTCATCATCGACCAGGCGTGGATAATGATGAAACCTTTTCCAGTAGCTATGCTTAAGTCCATCTGGATCCTACTTAACATTGTTACATACCATGATTACGATATATGGTGGTTGGGTGTCATGACTGCTTTTCTAAATATTGATTTAGAAGAGAGCGTCTATAAGTACACAGCCAGAGGGCTTCGTAGACAGTGGGAGCAGCGAAAACGTGTGCAAGTTGCTTTATAGGATAAAGCAGGCATCGCGGAGTTGGAACGTCTGTTTGTATGTGGTAGTCAAAGAGTTTGACTTCATCAAAATGGTAGATGAACCTTGTATATACAAAAAGGTAGTAGAGAGTAAGGTGGTCATCCTCGTATTGTACGTGGACAACATACTCTTGATAGGTATAGAGTTTCCTATGCTACGCTCGGTCAATCTCCGCTTATCACAAGGATTCTCCATATAGGATCTATGTGATACCTCCTAAATCCTAGATTTTATATCTATGAGATAGATGTAAATGGATATTAGGATTCTCACTAGGTGTAGTGAGATGGTGTCAATTGATCCTGGGGAGAATCACTGAAAAAGTTCCAGGGTGATAAGGACGACTGAATGTCAGTCGCAGGCATTGTCTTTACACTCAGTGGAGGGACGGTATGTTGGAAGAGTTCCAAGCTATATATCGTGGCTAACTAGACGATAAAGGCCAGTGACATCGATATCAAAGATACTACCAAAGAGGCAGTTTGGGTGTATACTAGTTCATGAGATGAACTAGGTTCCTACCATTATGTGACAATGGAAGTGTGGCTTTAGCCCAGGAACCCCGATCCCATCAGTGACCCAGTCATATTCCAAGGCAGTATCACCTGATCATGGAGATAGTTGATCTCCAGGGTGATCGAGGTTAGGAGAGTAGACTCAGAATACAACACGGCGGATCCACTCACAAAGGACTTTTCCCAGAGAAAGACTTTTAAGGGATGGTTGAGTATGAGATACTACAACCACTGCTACAGATGGCCCTAGTTCAAGTGGGAGATTGTTAGTTATATGTATGCCCTAGAGGCCATTACTGTACATGAGATGTATATTGTAGTGGATGCTGGGACATATATAGGTAGGACTTTCTTGCTCGACATGATAGTACGCTATTTGGTTTCTCTTTATCTTAACATGTATACTTGTTGTCTCTCTATTACATGTTGATAAAGCCCTTAGGATGTGTACTCGACTTCCAGGACTATGATGTAGATCATACTAGTGGGGCGTGGGTAGTCAATGAGTACATCCTTCAATGTTCCTATTCGTGGGAATATCGAGACGGGGCATCGATATTCCAGAGTAGACTAGCGTATATCTTCTCGACCCATGTGATAGGCGATGGATGATCCCATATCCATTGGTGTTTGACATCGGAGATGGTATGTGGGTGCTCAGTGATGACTGTGTACACTGAACGGACTCGCCGAGAACTCCCAGATGGTATTATACCTTACGTCAGATGGCAGTTCTCTGGTGACACTGGTACAGCTTATTCTGTTGACCCGAGATCGTCATAGAGTCTTGTGTGTCTCCCACTGTGCTTTGATTTCCACCCTACCACGGCTCTACTGAGTCGTGCAAACAGGTGGTTTTTGGGTACAGTCCCGATTCACATGGAGGCAATGAGCGATAGGAGGGGATTCGTCTCTCCCGGTATTGGGGGTTGATGTTGCGCTATGCTCGACTGGCCAAAACTGGAAATCCCTGGCCAGGGTTGCTCTGATTTACTGGTAAGTGTTATCAGTAGTTTCATGCTTGTTATGGACCTTACATCGGCATGACTTATCATGCTACTGGGGTCTGACGTTTACCACCCCTAGGCGAGATATGCGACATATCAGACGAACAGACCGGACTGTACGGTAAGTGTTACTGATTGGATTCGCAGGAGTGTGAGCAGGCTTGCTCATTGATCTTCTGATCGCTCAATACCCGGGTGGCCGTTACGTTTAGCAGACCGCTTGCGGCTTGTGGGTGATTGATATGATCACCACCTACTGCCGGCGTATTGACGAGTCTTTAGAGTCCTACACAGAGGTTTCCTGGCTCAAGAGAAACAAAATAGGAGCGCATATGAGATATGTGCGGGACGGAGAATAATACCAGTATTTGATACTGTGTTCTATTCTCGCGATTTGTATCATCGGACGGTTATATGAGATATAGCCGGGTTACCGAATCAAGTGTTGACTCGATATATTGATACACTTGATATTAGTCGGTTATATGCGATATGACCGGATCATTAAATCAAGTATTGATTTAATGATTTAATGTTTAATTATATATTTGATATATTACTTTACATTAACTAGTGTTTTTTCACTTAAGATTGTCTTTCCCACTTTTTGTGCACAAGTTGTATATGTGATATATGTTTGTGCACTAGTTTGTATCATGATTGATGATACATGCAAACTTGGGTGTGTGTATGACTTACACCATGTTTAGGTTAATGGTTAGGGTTTTATTTATCTTATTTATTTTGGAAAATACAAAATGGTGGCTTTCTTTGTTTTGTGCTTGAAGCTTCATGAAGCTTTCAAGCATCTTTGACAAAGTCCACCATTTTTGTTTTGCATGAGATTTTTGTTAACCTAACTATTAACATAAACTCTAGTTTAGTCTCTACATTAGTTTACTCTCTCATGGTTGCATTATGATAGACTTCACTTGATTATTCATTTTATTAATTCAATTATTCATTCTTATTCTTTTCTTCTTCATCATCTTTTTCAAGAAGAAGAAAGCTTGCTAGAAAAATTTCAAGTGAAAATTAAGAGTGAGAAATCAAAATCGAAAGTGAACCCACTTCCTATTTCTTCATCCTCTACCACTTGCCATGTAGTATAGGGTATTTTCTTCACAATGTTTTTGACCTAGTGAAGATGGAGCTTGAGTTTGAGTCTCCTCGACGTAGATCATCTTCGGCCTCGAAGTCAACGACCTAGCCCGCTCATTTCTCCAAAGAAGCCATCGCTAGGGTCCAGGATACCGATGATCGCGGCGAAGGGACGTCAACACAGAGCATTAGAAGTGAAGGACCGGATCTACAAAGGTTGTTATCCCTTTCACTTAGTAGCAAAGTAGTTTGCTTGCTTATAGTTTCGCCTAACCTCTAGTTAACGATCTTGCATACAGTTGTTAGGCACCTAAAAATTTGATTTTGGCATGGTTGATGCCTTGTAGAACCTCATGAGTGTGCCTAGTAACCCTACATTATCAACATGTGAGAGCAAGACAGTAAACCAATACAAGTCAATATGTTAAGATATAGTGAAACCAGATAGCATACTATCATATCGAGAAAGAATTTCCTCTCTCTCTATATATATATCCAAGCATCCACTATAATATACATCATATGTACAATAATGCCCTCTAGGGCATATACATAACTAACAGTCTTGCTAAGTCTTACTACAGATACAAATACTAGTTTCTGATTGATGGAGTTAACTAGATACAGCAGGAATAATAATACAAGAGTGGCACGATCCAACATGTACCACCAACCAAAGAAAAACACCCGGATGCAAGCTGTGTGCCAGCGATACCGCTACTGATCCATGTGGTCAACCTGCAAGAACTGTGGCACAACGGGGGTGAGTTGCCAACTCGTTAGAAGAAAACATCATCTGGTAGAAATCGAATAAAACAACGATTCCTAGGTCAACTATATCATAAAGGTAATACTATGATATCTAGGGTGACCGTATCTGCATATATGCCAACAACATAATCAATGCGTATCTGCAAGTGGCTAACATCTATGTGTCCATCAATGACACAACAACATCATGCATGTAAATATCATGAAAGCACATGCATGTAAGTATGAGGATATCAATCAACGTGTGTCCATCAATGACACATCAAAATCATGGAACCTGAGTGTCCATCATCGACACTCAAAACATCATGAAACCCGTGTCCAACATCGACACGTAAATCCTCATATCTCGTGCTCCGTCAGTCTGGATCGGCCCACAGGCTCCGTGAGTCCAGATCGGCCCGTATCATCTCACGACTTCGGTCGGTATCCTCCGGATAACAGCCGAGCCCAATACTATCACCTGTATGTAGTGGTCCCTCTGCCAGGCTCATCGTCTACTGCACAACATCCCTTTCTTGCCCCGGGGTACCATACCGGGTCCACCATGTACCCGCAATTAGCCTCATCCAGCTCCTCGAATCGGGTATCACATAACTCATAACCGAGAAAACACATGGTGGACGTCTTGAAATATCATATCAAGAGAAACCGGGTTTTTTAAACAATATATAATTTCTTTTGAAATAACCACGGTTCTCAAATCCAGGAATCTCATGAAAATAACATTTCAATGCATATGATCGTAAAGCATGATGTATGCAAACATAGAACAGAAATGTGAGCATATCCAGTATATCATGCAACAAGGTATAGTGATGTGAGCATAGCAAGTATAGCATGCAACATAGCATAACGATGTGAGCAATTCTACTGTGTAAGTGACATACCAATTATCGATGATGAAAGTGTGTGAGCCGGCAATCTGTGTAAGTGTAACATACGCATCATCGATAATTGTGTGGGTGTACTAGTGTTAGTTATATGTATTCCATAGAGGCCATTACTGTACATGAGATGTACATTGTAGTGGATGCTTG
Organism: Agapanthus africanus; assembly: GCA_030015575.1. Classification (NCBI taxonomy): domain Eukaryota; kingdom Viridiplantae; phylum Streptophyta; class Magnoliopsida; order Asparagales; family Amaryllidaceae; genus Agapanthus; species Agapanthus africanus. The sequence goes on along the minus strand of JASDDO010000012.1, from coordinate 288,142,159 downwards.
GACATATATAGGGAGGACTTTCATGCTCGACATAATAGTATGCTATCTAGTTACTCTTTATCTTAACATGTATACTGATTGTTTCTCTGTTACATGTTGGTAAAGCCCTTAGGATGCGTACTTGACTACCTAGATTATGTTGGAGATCATACTAGTGGGACAAAGGTAGTCTGTGAGTACATCCTTTAATGTCCCTAGTCGTTGGTGTATCGAGACGGGGCATCGATATACCAGAGTAGACAAGCGTATACCTTCTCGACCCATGTAGATGGACGATGGATGATCCCATATCCATTGGTGTTTGACAATAGAGATGATATACTGGTGCTCGGTGGAGATTGGGTATACAGGACGGACTTGCCGAGAACTCCCAGATGGTATTATACATCACGTCAGATGTCAGTTCTCTGGTGACACTGGTACATGTTAATCTGTCGACCCGAGATCGTCATAGAGTCTTGTGTGATTCCCACTGTGCTTTGATTTCCAACTTACCACGTTCATGAGAACGTGCAAAACGGTGGTTTTTGGGTACAGTCCCGAGTCACATGGAGGCAATGAGCGATAGGAGTGGATTCGTCTCTCCCGGTATTGGGGGTTGATGTTGCGCCGTGCTCGATTAGCTATAACAGGAAGTCCCTGGCAAGGGCTGTTTCAGAGATTTACTGGAAAGTGTTACCAGTAGTTTCATGACCCGTTATGAGCATCATATCGGCACGACATATCGAGTTACTGGGGTCTGACGTTTACCTACCCTAGATGAGATAAGCGACATATCAGACGAAGAGACCGGACAGTACGGTAGTGTTACTAATTGGATTCGCAGGAGTATGAGCAAGCTTGCTTGTTGATCTTCTATCGCTTAATACCTGGGTGGCCGTTACGTTTAGCAGACCGCTTGCGGCTTGTGGGTGTTTGATATGATCATCACCTACTGCCGGCGTATTGACGAGTCTTTAGAGTCCTACACAGAGGTTTCCTGGTTCATGCGAAACGGAGTAAGAGCACATATGTGATATGTGCGGAATCGAGATTGATGCGCGTATGTCATACCGCATTTTATTCTCGCGATTTGTGACATCGGTCGGTTATATGAGATATAGCCGGATTATCGGATCAAGTGTTGATTCAATTAGTTGCTGCATTTGATATTAGTCGGTTATATGTGATATAGCCGGATTATTAAATCAAGTGTTGATTTAATAATTTAATGTATAATTGTATATTAGATATACTAGATTACATTAACTAATATTAGCTCACTTATGATTTCTTTTCTCACTTGTGTGCATTAGTATATATGTGATATATATTAATGTACAACTTTTGTGTCATGCTAGATGCCACATGTGACATTGGTGTATGAGACTTGCACCATGCTTAATAATGTGATGGGTTTATATTTATCTATGTTAATCAAAATTAGTGGAGTTTAGTCATATGGTTAAAGCTTCGAGAAGCTTGTGGAACCATTGACCAAGTCCGCTAAGTTTGTTTTACTTGTAGATATTTATTAACCTAACCATTATTAACTAGCCATGGTTTATTCTCTATATGGGTTAGTGTATGACACTAACTCACCTATGGTTCACATTCTCACCACATGAGATAACTCTCTCATTTTCACTTCACTTGAGCTTGTTTTTCCTCATGAGAAAAGCACACTAGCTTTTCTTAGGGTGAGAAAATATTGTGAGAAAAATAAATATAAAGAGAGCCCACTTCCTACTTCATCATCTTCTACTACTTACCATTTAGTTTAGGGTGTTTGCTTCACTAATTTCACAATTAGTGAAGAGGTATCATGAGCTTGAGTCTCCTCGACGTAGATCATCTTCGGCCTCGAAGACTTCGAGCAAGCTTGATCATTTCTCCGGGAGAACCCATACTAGAGTTCGGGAGATCGATACTTGCAGCGAAGGGACTACTACATGGAGCTTTAGAAGTGAAGGACCGGTATACAAAGGTTGTATTCCACATTCACTTAGATGTAAAGATGATTTCTTTCAAGTTTATCTCCTAAAACTCTTGTTAGAACCTTAGTTAGGGTTGTTTGGTACACTAAATTTTGAAATATAGCTTGTTTGATGTCTTGTGAAACCTTGTGGTTGTGCCTAAGAACCCTATAGTGGTATGAGATCCTTGCTCGAGCCTTAGGAGTTGTCTAGACGAAGTTAGATGTTCGAACGAACTTCGAAAACCCGATATTACCCACTTTCTGGAAAATTTTCAAAATGTTGGAATTTTTCACATTAAAAATCCTCAGAAAATCATGCAGGTAAAACTATGGACCCTCTAGAAGAACGATACCCAATCTCGACAACATGACCGCGGAACCGCAGCCAAATAGGCTATTTTGCGGCGGTTCCGCGACGCCATGTGTGAGACATGGGTCGGCCCTACTACGGTTGGTCCGTATGTACTGGTTCATGTTTCTGGGTATTTTTAATACTGCTCAAGTGTTGATCTTTCTTAGAATTTTAGGAATTCGTTGATTCGATCGAAAGGTTTAACATCGTCTAGCTATTTGTGGAATGTGATACAATATATGGAATTCGTATAGTTAGGCATGAAATCTTGTAGTTTGACATTTTATATTATGCGACCGTAAGTGTAATATGTGGTGTATCGCCGGTTTCGTTGCTATACGCCATCAACAATTGGGATATGCCTATTTACTTACGTTGATGACATGTGATATTATGTGTTGCTGTGATATGTTATATTAGATCGTCATGTTTTGAATAGCCGGGGTTTTATGTGAAATGAGAGTTTTTATTTTCATTCATGTAAAATTAATTGTATGTAATATTCTTTTATTAGGGCACTTCTTAGTTGAGGATGATGTCACCATTGTTGTATATTATTTTCTTTTCTGCATTAGGATAGACCCAAGGAGGGGAGCACAAGTAACCGGGTTCTAGAGTCCAGTGGGAGACCAACTCGAGGAATCGAGTCCCGGTCTTCTAACTCTATTATTGGTAGGGTTGCTTGCCGCTCTCGTAGGGGTCTAGGGATGTGGGTTTGGCTATTCATCGTGACCGTGGAATCCGTGTTTTATACAGTCTCAAAATAAAACACGGACCTCCTAGTATATCCAATATTTCATATGTTTCTACTGCTGCTTTGTGATGTGATCACTGTGGATTCTGAGATGAATGGGTATACATTATATATGAGATATATAGTAGACGTTGCTTATGTTTTGCACCCGCGCTAGTCCCGTCCCGGTATGCCGTTAGTTAAGAAACCTAACAGTGCATAACGGGACACTGTGGCAAATGCGGATGGCATAAGCGTACGTTGTATTTTCGTTTCTTCTGTGATGCTTAGGAAGCATAAATGATGGGACTTCATTAATGAGATTAATGAAAGAAAAGAAACCTAAAAGATTTTGTACAATCAAATTTTAAAAAAGGGTAGCTCTAGTTTTTGCTTTGCATAGTGGTATTCCTTGTAGAATATCCAGCACCTTATTCGATAAGGAAAGAGCCGAGATCCCTTCACCGGGAGTGACCTCTTTAGCAAAACTAGCAGATGCTACAACACTCGGTTTGTCTTTTGATTGCTTTTATAGTTTTTGCTTTTCATAGCGGTATTTATGAAATATCCTGCACCTTATTCGATAAGGAAAGAGCCGAGATCCCATCTCCGGGAGTGACCTCTTTAGCGAAACTAGTAAAAGCCTAAAAAACACTCCTTTTAAAAATCACTCGATCCTACAACGATATCAAGTTCATTACGCAATAGGTTTGCTGAAAACCTGTCGTAGCCCTTCGTCATTTCAGATAAGTAAAATTTAGTATTCGTGCTACGTTTTTTGGCTTCATCAAGGCGTAGTGTGCGGTAGCTACTTACTGCTTATCTACTGCATATGATGCGATTGGATTAGGGTAGTCATACAGCTTTGTTGGCTTTCGTCAAAGGTCGTGCGGGTGGGTTTAATTCAATCAAGAAATGTACGGGTTGAACTTGACTAGAAGACTATGGTTTGTTGGCTTTCGTCAAGGTCATAGCACGTTAGGGGCAAAACATTATCGGGAATTTCAAGTGTTGAAATTTTTGAGATTGCATACCTTCTATGAGATAGTTGGATCCCCGATATCCACTGCGAGTAAGAGTTACTCCTGGGAGAATTTTACAAAAGACAATTAGCCGATCAAGTAGGTTTCTAGAATGGTGTTTACGGGGTTATACCTCAGGGAAAACAAGGTTTATTTTAATTAGGTCCGTGCGAAAGCATGGGGAAGCTCTCTCAAAGTATCGGAACTGGCCTGGCTGAAAGATTGGCGAACTTGTAGAGTGTAATTAATCCCGGCTAGTCTTTCCTTTTAGTGTTTGAAGGAAGATTTGATAAAAACAGTGGGAGCCATCCTGATTAGATAAAATAATAACCAATCTGATCTTGCAAGAGCATACGCTGAGTGTTTTCTTCACTCTCTCTCCAGGTAGCGACCATGTCACGCCTTAATCATGATAGTAATATGGATGTATTGACCGAACCCGCTTGTTATACTGAGCTGGGGAACGTTGGTCCCGCTCCAACTTATAATTGTTATAAGACCGAGTGGGAAATATTGGATTATCAGGATTCCCCTGCCGCCCAAACGAAGAAAATGCATGTTGATGCATCTTCTTTGGGTGTGTTCATTACAGAGAACTGTTTCTCAGTGTCCTCTACGTCCTGGATATGAGATACCGGATCAGGATCCCACATATGTAATTTGTTACATGGGCTACAGATAGGTGGAGAACTGAGAAAGGGTGATAAAATTTCAAGAGTTAGAAACAGTTCAATTGTTGCAGCCAAAATGTTGGCAGTTATCACCCTGTATTACCAAATACATTGATTCTGAACAAATGTTATTAGATACCGAACCTGATATACAACACCATATCAGTCTCTTTATTTACTAAAGAAGGATATAATTTTGAATTGTTGGATAATGTTTTGAACATTTCCTATATCAAGAGTTGATCGGTTCAGACACGTTATCTAAAAGCATATACGTTCTAAATCAAACTACGGTTCTCAACGTACAGAACACACACAAGAGGAAGAGTTCAGAAATGAACAAATCCTTTTTGAGGCATTTTAGACTAGGTCATATCAATGCGACCCGACTAACTAAGTTACATTAAGATGCATATTTAAATCAGTTTGAATTTATATCTTGTGAAACTTGCCAGTCATGTCATAAAGACAAAATGACCATTGCTCTGTTTACTGGAAACAGAGAAAGAGTTAGTGAACTCTTGGGATTGATACATGATGATGTATGTAAGTCCCTTGTCTACACATGCCAGGACCGGTTCTTTGTACTTCATGACATTCACTGATGATCTCTCAAGATTCGAACATATGTTCCTACTGAAATACAAGTCTGAAGCTTATGAGAAATTCAATAAATATAAGTCAGAAGTAGAGAACCAAAAACGGGTATAACTATTATGTCCTTTGATGTGATCAGGGAGGAGAATACTTGAGCATGGAATTCCTGGACTATTCAAAAGGAGAATGAGATTCTCTCTCAGTATTACTCCTCTGAATACACCACAGCACAATGGTGTATCGGGGCGGAGCAATTGCACCCTATTAGATATGGTGCGCACTATGATGAGTACTACTGAGTTACCTATTTTCTTTTGGGGTTATGCGCTTGATGAAGATGCATACCTATTGAATTGGGTTCCAACCAAATCAGGTGCCTACCACTCCATTTGTGATATGGTATGGGAAGAGCCCATCTCTTAAGTAACTTAAGATTTGGGGTTGTCCAGCCTATGTCAAAAGCAAAATCCGGACAAGATCGAGGCAAGGACAGTTCGGTGGATGTTTGTTGGATATCCCAAGCATTCGCAAGGGAATATCTTCTACCACACCGAGGAACAAAAGGTGTATTATTTCTCGGCATGCCACCTTTTTAGAAAAGGAATTTATTTTGGAAACAAATTTGTGGCCATGAGGTAGAACGGGAAGGAGTTCCAGCTATACAAACTACAGCTGACGATTTGGTAAAACCGGAGGATTCAATAGCTCCCAACGAAGCTCGGCCTCTCTGCCGATCTGGTAGGGTTTCTCATCCGCCTGAGAGATACTTCGGTTTTCTCTATAACAGTAGGAGCGAGGATTGCATCATGAGATGATGACCCAACTAGTTTCGAGCAGGCCATAAAGAGTGGAGACTCTGTAAGAATGGCTTCATGCTATGTGATCTGAGATAGAATCTATGTACACCAACAAAGTATGGACATTGGTTGTTATATCTGAAGAGTTAAATCCCAATCAGGAGCAAGTATATCTTGAGAAGATTACTTGGTGTACATGGAAAAGTTGAGACTTTCAAAGCTAAGACTTGTTGCAAAAGGTTTTGGTCATCGACCAGGTGTGGATAATGATGAAACCTTTTCTCCAGTGGCTATGCTTAAGTCCATCCGGATCCTACTTGCCATTGATACATACCATGACTACGATATCTGGTGGTTGGGTGTCATGACTGCTTTTCTAAACAGAGATTTAGAAGAGAACATCTATAAGTACACAGCTAGAGGGCTTCGTAGACAGTGGGAGCAGCGGAAACGTGTGCAAGTTGCTTTACAGGTTAAAGAAGGCATCGCGGAGTTGGAACATCTGTTTTGATATGGTAGTCAAAGAGTTTGACTTCATCAAAATGGTAGATGAACCTTGTATATACAAAAAGGTAATAGAGAGTAAGGTGGTCATCCTCGTATTGTTGTTCATATCAGATTTTTGCATTTTCATACCTCCCAATTTTTATCACATTGCATATCGGTAGGTACTCTTGAGCCGTGTTTGCTAGTCAATTGCAGGATACAGGTTCTCGGCTCTAAACAGTGAAATCCATGGAAAAACACGACAAAATCCGGGTTCCTGCCATTCACAGATAAAACACGGATATCCGCTCTTGCCACAAACCAGTTTAGGAGACAAAATGACAAATCAATTGTCACCTTCATGCACAAAGCACAATGGCAACACCAAGTCCAAGAAATCTACGCGGAGCTCAAGAAAATCATGACAAAAGATCCATGTCCAAATCACCTTTTGATCCACTAAAATTATGGAAGAAATGTGGAAAGATTATCAGAAAATACATGTACCAGACAAAAGGGCACACAGAACCAGGGAAGCACAAGAAAACTGAGGAGCCAACTCCTCTATTTGGCCGCGGAACCGCGGCCTAAGCATGCTTAGGCCGCGGAACCGCGGCCGTACGGTGGCGGCGGCCGTTGGGATTTTAGGGGTATGTTGGTCTTTTTATAAGGGTCCAGAATTTTGCCCTAGGTTTTCATTCTCCAGCCTATAAATAGCCCAGAACCTTGTGAAGCCAAGGGTGCATAATCTTGTATTTTTTCTAGGCTTTAGAATACTTGTTCTTCTTCCTCTTCTCATCTCTTCTCCATTGAAAAACTTGTAGTGAGCTTTTGTGAGTGAAGAATGATGAATAAAGAAGTTCCTTTTGCTACTATATCTTGTCTTGTTCTTTAATTGCTTGTAATTTTTATTTGTTAACTTAGTTTTTGTTATTTCTTTTTCTTTATTTTCTCTTTTCCTTTATCCTTAAACAACCATGATGCTTACGCTTGATCCTTGCCAAGGTGAGGTCGCAAATAGCTAGTTGTTATTTTCTAATCTCTTTCTTTCTATCTTCCTCTTTTGTTTTGTTTTCTTTTCATTATGATGTGTGATTAGTTTCATACTTGTTAGGGTAGGATAAGGGAAGTTTGAGAGAAGGAAATCTCTCTCACTCTTTCCTTGCCCAACATCTTAAATCGACTCCCGTTAAATGAACCACAATCCGCTCCTTACGGCACCCTATCCTACATGATAGCGGTGATTCCGTAGTGAGACCGGTTGTGCTTGAATTAACCGGAGGTTATGGCTATGAGCCAAGAACGGACGGACAAGCACCAAAAGGAAGAACTTATGCTTTGGAAAGCCTAGCTTATACTCGCAAGTTCCTTCCTAGTCGTGCTAATCCCCGTTGTTGCCGAATACCGTAACACCGATATTAAGAGGGGCAAAGAAAGAGGTGAGCGACTCCTAACTCAAACTAACCTAATCCTAACCCTAACAAGCTCTTTTTACATATCATTTTATCAATTAATTAATCACAACAAAATCTGGAAAACTGGACTTAACTCGTTAAAGCACTTAGAAAAAGATTCCCATCTCCCTGCGGACGACCCGTACTCAACCGGCTAGCTACAAGCGAAACCGTCTTGATTGCGGTAATTAACTAAACTTTAACACGCAGAATTTCTAACAATCAAATGGCGCCGCTGCCGGGGAGACGGTAGTTTATTTCTTTGTGTAATTTCGGGTTAATTTGTGAATATAAAGCTAACCGAAAAACAAACAAAAAATAAATACTTTGTAAAAAAATCATCTTGTTATTTTTGATTAGTTTTTGTGCAAGTGTGCAGGATAATACGGAGTTCAAGTTCAGTTCCAAAGACGTGGGAAGATAGACCCATATTTCGCGGCTACACCGCGACGGATCCAAACGAAGTAAACGGTCTACTGTAAAAATCTGGAGCATATACAGTAACCAAGAAAAATTTCAGCACATCCAGAAAAGAAGAGGATACCCAACAGTGCATAACCAAGAAAAATGAAGGCCCAAGCCCATCATATTGCCGCGGAACCGCGGCTTAAGCAAGCTTAGGCCGCGGATCCGCGGCCGTTTGGTGGCTTCAGGGTCCCAAATCTTCTGTAAGTATCCCTCTTCTTCTCCCTACTCCTCTGGACTCCAATAAACTGTGTTTTCTGCAGCATTCTTTGCGCAAACTCTTCTCCCCCTTCCAATAAACTGTTCTTGTGCAGGATTCTTTGCACCGCGCTAAAAATAAAAATTGTTTGCAGTTGATTTGTTATCGCTTTGCATTAATTAATACGGACTTAAGGGGCTTGAAACCAATTCAGATTGGGTGGGGATTTCATCACCCTTCCCAGGACCCCAAAAATCACAAAAAGCATATGCATTGACCATTGTTAAATTAAAAAATACTAGACTCAGCCCTAAGGACTTCGCACTCAATAGGACAGAGGACTAGTTACAGGCATCGGCCGTTTATCCTATCTGACTTTTGCGGTGCCTAGGCAAGTATGACGAAGGCAAGTGGTTATTTAATTAAGGAACTTCGCGAAAGCGTTGGATTACCTCCCACTTACCTGGCACTTATCTGGCCGCATTAGACGGAGAAGAGGCGGTTTGAGGTCCTTTTTCTAGCCTTCTGGAACAGTTAGGAGCTGTCTAGCAGACCTAGGTGACCCTAGATCTAGGTGAGATTGTGCATATCTTATTTGTGATTGCTTAAAGCCGTAAGTCCGTACATATTTCTGTAAAGATCTTTCTAAAAAAAAAAAAAGAAAAAAAATCAAAAACTTTTATAAAAACTTGCCCTTTGTCGCCAAATCCATTTTTCACCCACCACCCATCGTTTTCTCCATTGACGTTTTCTTACCCTCACCTTCTCCGCTTTGACTAGACTCGGGACACTAGCGCCCGCCTAGTCCGTGTTACGTTAGTCGCTACCGACTACGCGATCGACTCAGACGTCGAAACTCCGTCCACTCCTCTTTCACCCCTTCCTTTGCCGGCCAACTCCGACGTTGACCGGAATTCTGTTCATACATCTTCACCTTCACCTTCACCAACCTCTTCTTCCGCGATGTCAGGATTTAATCCGAACATCTCTTTGACTACACCTGGATTGGCTCCACCTCCTACGGAGACCAATGACCCACCACCACCGCCTGTTGTAGCGCCGCAGCGAATCGCGCTCTAGAATCGTTTCTATCCCACCCGTTCTGCACTTCCCACTTGCCTTTCTCTTCCACCGGCCAATGGGGACAACTTTGAAATTAAGCCCCACTTCATCAACATGCTTCCACGATTTCATGGGCTTGAATCTGAAGATGCCTATATCTTCATCAATAAATTTCAAAACGTCTGTGCCATGATGAAAACCACCCAGCTGTCGGACGATACTATACGTCTACGGGTCATTCCGTTCACTTTATGCGATCTTGCTGAAAAATGGCTGTATAGCACCGCTACTCACTCCATAACTAGCTGGGACGAGTTTGTTAAAGCGTTTCTAAAAAAATTCTATCCGAATCATAAAACCGCAAGGATTCGAAATGAAATCAACCAATTCTCTCAGCTTCCTTCTGAACCCTTCTGGAAGTGCTTTGACCGGTACAAAGACCTTCTTGTTCAGTGTCCTCACCACGGTATAGAGAAATGGCAACTTTGCCAAACCTTATACGAGGGCCTGAACCCAGCAACGAAGCAGTTGTTGGAAACCATCTGTCAGGGCCACTTTCTATCGAAATCTGACGAGGAAGCGTGGCAATTCTTTGACGACCTTGCGGAGCAAACGCTACAATGGGAGAGCACCAGACCGACTTCTTCTTCTACCTCCACTTCTACCGGTCAGTCTAGGGTAGGAATTCACCAACTTGATGTCTCTATTGCGATGAAAGCTGAAATGGCTGCAATAACGAGAAAGCTTGAAGCAATAGAGAGCAAATTCTCTTCTCCTGCTCCTACCCCTGTTCTCCCCCTTCGTACCATCTGCGCTTGTTGTTCCGATCCTTCCCACTTAACCGAAGAGTGTCCTTACAATCCACCATCGCAAGGACAGGATCAGGTTAACGCTGCATTTCAGGAAAGACCGAGGAATGATCCATACTCTTCCACTTACAATCCCGGTTGGAGGAACCACCCCAATTTCGCCTAGAATCAGAATCAGAATCAATTCCAAGGCAACAATTTCCAGAGGGCCCCTCCTCCGCAACAACAAGCGCAACAACAAACTCAGTTTCAGCAGCCCTTCCAACTCCAACCTTTTCAAAATCAGACGAACAACTTTGCACCCAACAATTCTTTTCCACCAAACAACTTTGTTCCGTCAAACAACGATAAGGTTTCCTCGCTCGAACGAAGTCTGGAGGCGTTCGTTAAACAATCGACACAATCCACCGCCAACATCCAGTCTTCCATTCAGTCCTTAGTGCAACACACTGCCGCTCACGGGCAAAGCATCAAGACCATCGAGGCCCAGATTGCACAGCTGAATGCGGCCTTAAGCAAGCGAGAAAAGGGGAAGCTCCCGTCCCAGGCACTCCCAAATCCCGGTCTCCCACATAATGTACATGTTGCTCTTGAACAACAAAATCATAATGTGAGTGCCGTGACCACATTGAGATCGGGAAGGATGCTGCAAATCAACATTGGCACACACATCAACGATGACACCCCAGCCGCTTCTTCTTCTTCTTCTTCTTCTCCTGCTTCTTCGTCTTCTGAGCCAATTCTCCATTCTTCAAAAGGCTCTCCTTCTGCTTCTTCTTCTGCTCTGAACGGACCCACTTCTCACTCCATGAAAACACCTGTTCTGGGATCCGTTCCAACTCCATAATCTCCTCCACAAGCATTAGACTCAACCAATTTTAAAAACGTCCCATTTCCAAACAGGTTGAGGTCTAATAAACAAAATCCTCAAATGGAGAAGATTCTGGAGTTATTTAAGTAGGTTAACATTAACATTCCTCTTTTAGATGTTGTCCAACAAGTCCCGTCCTACGCAAAAATCTTAAAGGACTTGTGCACGAAAAAGAGGAAGTCTCAGGTACCCAAGAAAGTTTTCTTGGCTAGTGCTGTGAGTGATGCCCTTACCCAATCTTTACCACAAAAACGGAAGGACCCTGGCTGTCCTACGATTTCAATTACCATTGGGGATAAGAACATCAACCGCGCACTATTAGATCTTGGTGCCAGTGTTAACCTGCTTCCGTACTCAGTATACGAGCAATTAGGCGTCGGAGAGCTGAAACCCACGCACTCCACTCTCCAAATGGCCGACCGATCAATCACCCATCCTAGGGGTGAGCTAGAGGATGTGTTAATAAAAGTTGGGGACTTCATATTTTCCGTTGACTTCATTGTATTAGACACACAGCCTGTAGCTAACCCCCGAAATCAAATTCCGGTGATACTCGGTCGCCCATTCCTTGCAACCTCAAATGCTGTGATAAATTGTCGCAATGGTTCGATGAACCTCTCTTTTGGAAACATGACGATTGAACTCAACATTTTTAGGTTGGGGAATCAGCCCGCCGAACCTAATGCTCATATACTGGACGTCTGCTCGATCCAGGAGATCACCCCTGAAGAGTGTGAATTCGAGGAGTTTCTGTTCGAACACGATAATCTTGACGCCACTAGTGCGTTCCTCCTCGAACCTGCTGCTGTTTCTGCGCCCGACAACGACTACGAGTGTTTCACTTTCTCGAACGATCTTTGCCGCGCACAACCCGAGTTTGAATCTTTCGAATTTCCGGATGAGTTACCTGAACCATCCGACTCGGTCTCCTACACTCGTTTTGAACCTTTGCTGGAGTCCTTTGAGTTCGAGACCTCTGCACCAATCTTGCCTTCCATCGTTTCACCTCCAACGCTCGAACTCAAGCCTTTGCCGTCTCACATTAATTATGCTTACTTAGGTGAGAACGATACCCTCCCTGTCATCATTTCGGCTTCTCTAGCTCCAGAGCAAGAGAAAGCCCTTCTCGCGGTCTTGCACAGCAACAGGCAAGCTTTTGGCTGGTCTATGGCGGACATCAAGGGGATTAGTCCCCTGATCGTTGAGCATCACATTCATCTGATGGATGATGCCAAACCAGCCCGGGATCCACAATGACGTCTCAATCCAGTCATGAAAGAGGCTGTGAAGAAGGAGATCGTAAAATGTCTAGATAGTGGTATCATTTACCCTATCTCTGATAGCCAGTAGGTTAGCCCCATCCACGTTGTCCCCAAGAAATCAGGTATAACGGTCATCACTAACGAGGCAAACGAGTTAATCCCTACTCGCACCCAAACTGGGTGGCGAGTGTGCATTGATTACAGAAAACTCAACGCCGCAACACGGAAAGACCACTTTCCGCTACCTTTCATTGACCAAATGCTTGAACGATTGGCCGGACACGAGTACTACTGCTTTCTTGATGGCTACTCCGGCTATAATCAGATTCCCATCGCCGAAAAAGACCAGGACAAAACCACTTTCACTTGTCTTTTCGGCACGTTCGCATATCGTCGCATGCCCTTTGGGTTATGCAATGCGCCCGCTACCTTCCAGCGGTGTATGATGGGAATCTTCTCAGACATGGTGGAAAAATTTCTGGAGATTTTTATGGATGATTTCTCCATCTTCGGCGATTCCTTCAACGAGTGTTTGCTGCATCTTGACGCTGTCCTTACCCGATGTAAGGACAAGAATCTCACTTTGAATTGGGAGAAGTGCCACTTCTTGGTGCGCGAAGGTATTGTCTTAGGACATATCATCTCGCAAAATGACATAGAGGTTGACAAAGCAAAGATTGTGGTCATTTCCAATCTCCCTCCTCCCCGATGCGTCAGAGATATCCGAGCCTTCCTTGGCCATGCCGGTTTCTATAGACGGTTCATCAAGGACTTTAGCAAGATTGCTAGGCCCTTGACTCTTTTGCTGGCCAAGGATACGCCATTCGACTTCAACTCGAGCTGTGTGACTGCATTCGAGTCATTGAAACGCTCACTCACTTCTGCTCCCGTTCTTTCTTCACCCGACTGGACGCACCAATTTGAGATTATGTGCGATGCATCCGACTTTGCCATTGATGCTGTCCTTGGACAACACATCAACAAGATGCCGCACGTAATCTATTAGGCGAGCCGAACCCTGAATGACGCCCAACTCAATTATACAACAACTGAGAAGGAATTCTTAGCTGTTGTATTTGATTTAGAAAAGTTCAGGCCCTACCTCATCGGCTCTCCAGTCATTGTCTACACAGACCATTCTGCTCTGCGCCATCTTTTTGCGAAGAAAGATGCAAAATCTCGGTTAATCCGTTGGATCCTCTTGCTTCAAGAATTTGACCTTGTCATTAAGGACAAACGAGGATGTGAAAACGTAGTTGCCGACCATCTCTCACGACTTCCTTCTTCGCCTTCGCTTCCAATTCCGATCAACGACGTTTTCCCGGATGAACAGCTCTTGACAGTATCTTGCGAACCCCGGTTCGCAGATATTGTGAACTATTTGGCCACGGGATTACTACCGACTGAATGGTCAAGTCAAGACAGACTTCGCTTCTTATCCCAAGTAAAAAACTTTTACTGGGACGAACCCTATTTGTTCAAGTACTGTCCCGACCAGATTATTCGTCGGTGTGTCCCTGACGAGGAATTCAAGAGTGTGCTGTCATTTTGCCACGATCAAGCATGTGCCGGGCATTTTGGCCCCAGAAAGACAGCTGAGAAGATCTTGCAATGTGGTTTCTACTGGCCACAACTCTTCAAAGACGCTCATGACTATTGCAAGACTTGCTCCCGGTGCCAACACATGGGCCGGATATCCCGGAGGAACGAGATGCCGCTCCAACCAATCTTGGTTGTGGAGATTTTCGATGTTTGGGGGGTAGATTTCATGGGGCCGTTTCCTAGCTCTTTTAGGAACTTGTACATCCTTCTCGCTGTTGATTACGTCTCTAAATGGGTCGAGGCTGTGCCCAGCCGGACTAACGACAACAAGGTTGTCGTTAGGTTCCTTAAAGAAAAAATTTTCTCTCGTTTTGGGCACCCACGAGCGATCATTAGCGACAATGGAAGTCATTTCTGCAACAAGACTTTCGAGGCCTTGATGCGGAAATACTCCATTAATCATAAGCTATCCACGCCCTACCACCCCCAAACCTGCGGGCAGGCCGAAGTTTCAAATCGGCAAATCAAGCAGATACTGGAGAAGACGGTTTCCAAGAACCGTAAGGATTGGTCGCTGAAACTCACCGATGCCCTTTGGGCATTTCGAACCGCTTATAAGACCGACCTTGGCATGTCTCCCTATCGGCTTGTGTACGGAAAAGCCTGCCACCTACCTGTCGAAATAGGGCATCGCGCATTTTGGGCGATAAAGGAGCTGAATCTGTCTCTCGAAGATGCGGGCAGCCATCGGAAGCTGCAACTGAACGAACTGAGCGAGCTTAGGGATGAGGCTTACGATAACGCGGTTGTCGTGAAGAACCGAACGAAGGTGTTTCACGATAAACACCTTTTGCGCAAAACCATCGTACCTGTTCAGCAGGTACTGCATTACGACACCCGACTTCACTTCCATCCAGGAAAGCTCAGATCTCGCTGGAAAGGGCCGTATTTTGTGCGGAATGTATATCAGCAGGGCGCTGTGGATTTGGAAAATCCAAAGGACGATTCATTTTTCAAAGTGAACGGACACCGACTAAAACCGTACCTTAGCGCTGAACCAACAGAGGAGCTCCTGGTCTTACAGGAGCCGGTTTACCCTGCATAATCTTCCTCTGCCAACCTCCAAACTTCGGTTATCCAGCCAAGAACAGTGGACACTGTTCCAAATAAGTTTGGGGGTATGTATAAACCATTTTGTATATATTTGTGTATATTCTTTCTCTTTTTCTTTTCTTTAAAAATCAAAAAACATAAAAAATTGTGTATCGCTAACCGACAATTTTGACCCTTCAAATGATCTCTTCATGCAATGACAGTGAGGACACTGTCCAGTTTAAGTTTGGGGGTACGCTCGGTACGCATTTCTTTCCTTCGCATTCATATGTATATTTTGCATCTGCATATTAAAATCCATAAAATCCATAAAAATCTGAAAATTTTCTAAAAACATATAAACTTTTCTGTCAAGTTAGCTAGTGGGAGAACTCTGATTCAACATTTCGACGGTTTTGTTTGATAAAATAAGAATAACTAAATCTTATGTTTAGATTTTGAAAACCTGAAAGATAACTCACCTTTGAAGTTAACTATAGCTGATATACGTCTTTAAATCACACTCCACGTGTCGTGAGTTTCTGGAAATTAGATGACAAGTCTTTTATGTTTAAAAACATTTAAACAGATAAATGATTTTCTGAGGATCAAGTAGGTTTGTTCTGAATAAGTAATATCAAGAATAGTTTATGAAGTGAGTGAATATGAAGGAATGTTATCGATGCCTTAATTGGAACTAAGTCTGAAAAATAACCCATCTGGAACTTGATTGGAATGATTACACACCAAACCCACTAAACACGTCTTTTATCCAAAAAAAAATAACTGAACTGCCGGTTATATCTCCGTTCGTATTAAATCATCTGATTTTCACGCCAAACTGTCTTTTGTTTTTGGACCTAGGTAACTTGAGTAATTAAGTCCGCTGGGGTGTTTCTACACCTAATGCCCTAAAACCAACTGGTTTGGGTGCATTGGCCCAAAGCTCGCTAAGAAGCCTAGAAAGTCCAGATTAAAACAAAATCAAGTAAGTGTTCTCTCCGAGTTAAAATTCCTAACGGTTCTTTGTATGAGAATAATCTTGATAAAAGACAGGCTTTTATAAAAAAAAATTTAGCGGAGATATGAAGGTTTTATTCTTTGATAAAGACTATTGCACGTTCACAGAGGTGTGTATGAAATGAAAACAAGAAAAAGGTGGAGTGAAGAATAAGACCTAGTTTTCCTCTTAAGGAAGATAGAAATTCTAAAGTTGAAACTTTACTGGAAAACGAAACTTGAAAAATGCTTAACTCTTTATAAAACTTATGTGATCCTTTCAAAATTTTTATCTAGGCTTTATTGTGTGACATAAGGACTTTATTCGACCTTTCTGGAACTTAACAACACTATTTGCACTGCACGTAAAGACATATAAAATCTGTAGTTAAATAAAAAGCGAGGTGTGAAAAATAAATGTTCGATAGTCTAGACTTAGGATAATAGAATTGTTATTTTCTGAAACAAAACTTTAGGGTTTGGATCTTGGTTATTTTACAAAATTAGCTTGACCGGATTTTGTGGGTAGTATCCGCTGAAAACCCTCAGGAGACAACACTCCTCCTACTAGGGACACCTAGAGGTTTAACGACTTGTTGCACATGCTCAGTGCAATCGCGTTCCCTGCGAAAGTGAGGTTAGGAAATTTTTTGTGAATAAATTTGCTTTGCTCGGGACGAGCAAATGATAAGTTTGGGGGTATTTGTTCATATCAGATTTTTGCATTTTCATACCGCCCAATTTTAATCACATTGCATATCGGTAGGTACTCTTGAGCCGTGTTTGCTAGTCAATTGCAGGATACAGGTTCTCGGCTCTAAACAGTGAAATCCATGGAAAAACACGACAAAATCCGGGTTCCTGCCATTCACAGATAAAACACGGATCTCCGCTCTTGCCACACACCAGTTTAGGAGACAAAATGACAAATCAATTGTCACCTTCATGCACAAAGCACAATGGCAACACCAAGTCCAAGAAATCTACGCGGAGCTCAAGAAAATCATGATAAAAGATCCATGTCCAAATCACCTATTGATCCACTAGAATTCTAGAAGAAATGTGGAAAGATTATCAGAAAATACATGTACCAGACAAAAGGGCACACAGAACCAGGGAAGCACACGAAAACCGAGGAGCCAACTCCTCTATTAGGCTGCGGAACCGCGGCCTAAGCATCCTTAGGCCGCGGAACCGCGGCCGTACGGTGGCGGCAGCCGTTGGGATTTTAGGGGTATGTTGGTCTTTTTATAAGGGTCCAGAATTTTGCCCTAGGTTTTCATTCTCCAGCCTATAAATAGCCCAGACCCTTGTGAAGCCAAGGGTGTATAATCTTGTATTTTTTCTTGGCTTTAGAATACTTGTTCTTCTTCCTCTTCTCATCTCTTCTCCATTGAAAAACTTGTAGTGAGCTTTTGTGAGTGAAGAATGATGAATAAAGAAGTTCTTTTTGCTATTATATCTTGTCTTGTTCTTTAATTGCTTGTAATTTTTATTTGTTAACTTAGTTGTTGTTATTTCTTGTTCTTTATTTTCTCTTTTCCTTTATCCTTAAACAACCATGATGCTTACGCTTGATCCTTGCCAAGGTGAGGTCGCAAATAGCTAGTTGTTATTTTCTAATCTCTTTCTTTCTATCTTCCTATTTTGTTTTATTTTCTTTTCATTATGATGTGTGAGTAGTTTCATACTTGTTAGGGTAGGATAAGGGAAGTTTGAGAGAAGGAAATCTCTCTCACTCTTTCCTTACCCAACATCTTAAATCGACACCCGTTAATTGAACCACAATCCGCTCCTTACGGCACCCTATCCTACATGATAGCGGTGATTCCGTAGTGAGACCGGTTGTGGTTGAATTAACCGGAGGTTATGGCTAAGAGCCAAGAATGGATGGACAAGCACCAAAAGGAAGAACTTATGCGTTGGAAAGCCTAGCTTATACTCGCAAGTTCCTTCCTAGTCGTGCTAATCCCCGTTGTTGCCGATTACCGTAACACCGATATTAAGAGGGGCAACGAAAGAGGTGAGCGACTCCTAACTCAAACTAACCTAATCCTAACCCTAACAAGCTCTCTTTACATATCATTTTAATAATTAATTAATCACAACAAAATCTGGAAAACTGGACTTAACTCGTTAAAGCACTAAGAAAAAGATTCCCATCTCCCTGCGGACGACCCGTACTCAACCGGCTAGCTACAAGCGAAATCGTCTTGATTGCGGTAATTAACTAAACTTGAACACGCAGAATTTCTAACAAGCAATTGTACGTAGATGTCATACTCTTGATAGGAAAAGAGTTTCCTATGCTACACTCGGTCAATCTCCTCTTATCACATTGATTCTCCATATTGGATCATGGTGATACCTCCTAAATCCTGGGTTTTGGATCTATGAGATAGATCTATGTGGATGTTAGGGTTTTCACTAGGTGTAGTGAGATGGTATCAATCGATCCTGGAGAGAATCACTGGATAGATTCCAGGGTGGTAAGGTCGACTGATGTCAGTCACGGGTTGTTTTTACCCTCAGTAGACAGACGGTATGTTGGAAACGTTCCAAGCTATATACCGTGGCAATCTAGACGATAAAGGCTAAATACATCGCTACCAAAGATGCAACCAAAGAGGAAGTCTGGATGTATATTTGTTCATGAGATGAACTCCGTTCCTACCATTGTGAGACAATGGAGTTGTGGCTTATGCCTAGGAACGCCCGTCCCATCAGTGATCTAGACATATTCTAAGGCAGTATCACCTGATCATGGAGATGGTTGATCTCCAGGGGATCGAGGTCAGGAGAGTAGACTTAGATGACAACACGGCGGAACCACTCACAAAGGCCTTTTCCCAGGATAGACTATTATATGATGGTTGAGTATGCGATACTACAACCACTGTTATATGATGGCCCTAGTGCAAGTGGGAGATTGTTTGTTATATGTTTGCCCTAGAGGCCATTACTGTACATAAGATGTACATTGTAGTGGATGCTTGGACATATATAGAGAGTGCTTTCTTGCTCGACATGATAGTATGCTATCTGGTTACTTTTTATCTTAACATGTATACTGATTATCTCTCTGTTAAATGTTGGTAAAGCCCTTAGGATGCGTACTTGACTACCTAGATTATGATGGAGATCATACTAGTGGGACATAGGTAGTCTACGAGTATATCCTTTAATGTCCCTAGTCATAGGTGTATCGAGACCGGGCATCGATATACCAGAGTAGACTAGCGTATACCATCTCGACCCATGTTGATGGGTGATGGATGATCCCATATCCATTGGTGTTTGACATCAGAGATGATATACGGGTGCTCAGTGGAGACTGGGTACACTGGACGGACTCGCCGAGAACTTCCAGATGGTATTATACCTCAAGTCAGATGGCAGTTCTCTAGTGACACTGGTACAGGTTAGTCTGTCGACCCGAGATCGTCATAGAGTCTTGTGTGATTCTTACTGTGCTTTGATTTACACCTTACCACAGTCATGAGAACATGCAAAACGGTGGTTTTTGGGTACAGTCCCGAGTCACATGGAGGCAATGAGCGATATGAGGGGATTTGTCTCTCCCGGTATTGGGGGTTGATGTTGCGCTGTGCTCGATTGGATATAACAAGAAGTCCCTGGCCAGGGTTATTTCAGAGATGTACTGGTAAGTGTTATCAGTAGTTTCTCGACCCGTTATGAGCCTCATATCGGCATCGAGTTACTGGGGACTGACGTTTACCACCCCAAGACGAGATATGCGACATATCAGACGAAAAGACCGGATTATACGGTAGTGTTACTGATTGGATTCGCAGGAGTATGAGCAGGCTTGCTTGTTGATCTTCTGATCTCTCAATACCCGGATGGCCTTTACGTTTAGAAGACCGCTTGGGGCTTGTGGGTGTTTGATATGATCATCACCTACTGCCGGCGTATTGACGAGTCTTTAGAGTCATACACAGAGGTTTCTTGGTTCATGCGAAATGGAGTAAGAGCACATATGTGATATGTGCGGGACCGAGATTGATGCGCGTATGTGATAACGCATTTTATTCTCGCGATTTGTGACATCGGTCGGTTATATGAGATATAGCCGGATTATCGGATCAAGTGTTGATTCGATAAGTTGTTGCATTTGATATTAGTCGGTTATATGTGATATAGCCGGATTATTAAATCAAGTGTTGATTTTATAATTTAATGTATAATTGTATATTAGATATACTAGATTACATTAACTAATATTAGCTCACTTATGATTTCTTTTCTCACTTGTGTGCATTAGTGTATATATGATATATATTAATGTACAACTTTTGTGTCATGCTAGATGCCACATGTGACATGGGTGTATGAGACTTGCACCATGCTTAATAATGTGATGGGTTTATATTTATCTAAGTTATCAAAATTAGTGGAGTTTAGTCACATGGTTAAAGCTTGGAGAAGCATGTGGAACCATTGACCAAGTCCACTAAGTCTGTTTTACTTGTAGATATTTATTAACCTAACCATTATTAACTAGCCATGGTTTATTCTCTACATGGGTTAGTGTATGACAATAACTCACCCATGGTTCACATTCTCACCTCATGATTTCACTCTCTCATTTTCAGTTCACTTGAGCTTCTTTTTCCTCATGAGAGGTGAGAAAATATTGTAAGAAAAATAAATCTAAAGACAGCCCACTTCCTATTTCATCATCCTCTACTACTTGCCATTTAGTTTAGGGTGTTTGCTTCACTAATTTCATTATTAGTGAAGAGGTAGCATGAGCTTGAGTCTCCTCGACGTAGATCATCTTCGGGCCTCGAAGTCTTCGATCAAGCTTGTTCATTTCTCCGGGAGAACCCATATTAGAGTTCGGGAGATCGATACTTACAGCGAAAGGAATACTACACGGAGCTTTAGAAGTGAAGGACGGATCTATAAAGGTTCTATTCCTCATTCACTTAGATGTAAAGATGTTTTCTTTCAAGTTTAGCTCCTAAAAATCTAGTTAGATCTTTGGTTAGGGTTGTTTGGTACACTAAATTTTTTAAATATAGCATGTTTGATGACTTGTGAAACCTTGTGGTTGTGCCTAAGAACCCTACAACTAGCACAGGTATATGTAATGCAATGAGAATGTCATGAACGTAGCGTAAAGTAAATCGTGAGCGCAATGATATAAGGTATACGTCTCTATCACATATCCGAGTCGATGAATCTAACAATCGGCATCCAGCCCCACAACATCACGTACGGTATAATACATCGTACGGCCTCCTCTAGTCAAGGATATGGATCAATCATCAGATAACACTATTCACGTACGGTAATCGATCATACGGCGACATTAAACAATTAGGGATTCTATTAACCTATATGACAATGAGGGTACGGACCTAACGTCTCGTACGGCATATCATTCATGATCCACAACATTATCCATATATATATACCTATCTCTTAAGTCACATCCGTATAAATCTCATATCATGGAACCGGCAAAGGTATCAATTATCTCAAATCGACTCACATCCGTATAACGACATATCAAACTAAGTCATCATATCTCTTCGTATACTCTTTTCATCACGTCAATATCTCACATCAAGTCATTTTACATATACATTCTATCTTATAAATCTCATGTCATGCTACTCTAAGTTTCATACTTAATCTCGTGCTACTACATATCTATATATCGTGATTCACATTCACTTTTCATATCCTTATATATCAATTCGAGATATCATTTCTGTCATATCATGTCAAAGAGTCATATCCCTATAGCTTTCATCTCATATCTCGATATATATATTCAATCATTCATATCATCTCTAACTATCTTTTTCACCATATCCATAGTTTTCTAATATAGGTTTGCTTAACCATATTCTATATATCGGTTTCCATCAAAATTTGCGGTGTTGCAATAAGCCATCCACCCGACTTCTCCCGTAGATATAAATCTACTCACCTGCGGATCTTCTTGTTCAGCCGTAGTCGATGTGCTTCGTCGTCTCGGAATCCACGCGAAGGTACCTACAATCAATACACAATCGCAATTACTTATAAAAATCAAATTCCGAAATCCGATACGGCACACGAATCTCCTATAGGTTAGAACCTATAGCCTACGCATGCAAAACAACCAAACTGTAGGGTGCCCTAACGCGGCAGCAAGGTTTCGGGAGGCATCATCCATGTCGTTTTCAAATTTTTTTCGTTCTAAAGAACCCTAACCCTAGAATCTTAACTAGAGATTTAGACGAAACTACATGCAAACAACTTTGCAAACAAGTGAATGAGGAATACAACCTTTGTAGACCGGTCCTTCACTTCTAATGCTCCGTGTAGTAGTCCCTTCGCTGCGAGTAGTGATCTCCCAAACTCTAGTATGGGTTCTCTTAGAGAAATGAACAAGCTTGCTCGAAGTCTTCGAGGCCGAAGATGATCTACGTCGAGGAGACTCAAGCTCATGCTACTTCTTCACTAATTATAGATTAGTGAAGCAAACCCCCTAAACTAAATGGATAATAGTAGAGGATGATGAAGTAGGAAATGGGCTCTCTTTAGTTTTCTTTTTCTCACAATATGCCTCACTCATGTCGCCACGGAACTGCGGCAAACCCTAGGGTATGACCGCGGTTCCGCGATCCAAAAAGACGAGTTTGGGTATCGTTTATTCGATCGAAAAGTTTAACTTCTACTAGCTATCTGTGATTGTGATACAATATTTGGAATCCACATAATTAGTTATGAGATAACTACTTCGAATTTTATAAATCTAGCAGTTTAGTCTCATTTGATCGGTTGCCACGGAATTTTGATGTGTATCAAAAGTTCGTCACAATTACGTAGTGTACGCAGATACTCGTCGGGTAACCTTACTAGATAGCCACGCCCCATAGCCCCGGCCAAGTGACTGTAAGAGAACCCCGTCTCCAAAAGCATCCGTTCGGGTGCTCGCGGCCGCGTTATTCCGCCTTAGTGCACTTCGTCGACGACATCGGGGGTGTGGTCGTCTACTAAAGTTCCGACGAGCATTCGATCAGGTTATCGGGAATCTTGTGGAATTACCCGACAGGTTATTGAAAAGTGTTTTCAATATCGAGACTAAAATGCGGGGTTTACAATTGTTAGGCATGTTATGTCTAAGGAATTCATTTGCTTAAACATGAAATCCAAAGTATGTGATACATTGGGTTTATGATCTCTAAGGTGGTTGCGGATTCCAATTGTTTTAGTTTTTCACTTTCTTTTCTGCGACCGTAAGTGTAATATATGGTGTATCGCTGGTTTCGTTGCTATATGTCAACGACAATTGGGATACGCATATTTACTTACGTTGAGGACATGTGATGTTATGTGTTGCTGTGATGTGTTATATTGGATCGTCGTGTTTTGAATAGCCGGGGTTTTTTATTTGAGATGAGAGTTTTTCATTTTCATTCATGTAAAATCTTGTATGTAATATTCTTTTATTGGGGCACTTCCGGGTTGAGGATGATGTCACCATTGATGTATATTATTTACTTTTCCGCATTAGGATAGACCCAAGGAGGAGAGCACAAGTAACCAGGTTCTAGGGTCCAGTGGGAGGCCATCTCGAGGAGTCGAGACGGGGTCTCCTAACTCTAGAATTATATGGTTGCTTGCCGCTCTCGTAGGGGTCTAGGGATGCGGGTTTGTCTATTCATCGCGATCGTGGAATCCGTGTTTTTTATTGGCTTAATTAAAACACGGAATTCCTAATATATCCAATATTTCATATGTGTTCTTCTGCTGCAGATATTCTGTGATGTGATCACTTGATAAATTTAGACGATTGCTTATATTATATATATGAGATATAATAACTATTTTTTCTTTCGTTTCTACTGTGATGCTTGGGAAGCATAATTAATTGGACTTCATTAATGAGATTAATGAAAGAAAAAGAAACCTAAAGATGTTGTAGAAACTTGTCTCGAAAATAGGTAGCTCTAATTCTTGCTTTGCATAGCGGTATTCCTTGTAGAATATCCAACACCTTATTCGATAAGGAAAGAGCCGAGATCCCTTCACCGGGAGTGACCTCTTTAGCTAAACTGGCAGATGCTACAACTCACTCGATTTGTCTTTTGATTGCTTCTATAGTTTTTTCTTTGCGTTGTGGTATTTTTCAAATATCCTGCACCTCATTCGATGAGGAAAAAGCCAAGATCCCTTCACCGGGAGTGACCTCTTTAGGAAAACTAGTAAAAGCCTAAAAACACTCCTATTCAAAATCACTCGATTCTACGACGATATCAAGTTCATTACGCAAAAGGTTTTCTTAAAAACCTGACGTAACCTGTCACGACCCGAAATGGCACATGAAACATATGAAGTCTATAGGACCCCATCTAATTCAAGTAAGCCAAAAATCCCAGAAATCTAAACCATTTTAAAGAAGGAGTGAAGATAACTTATTTTAAAGCAAGTGGTTTTTATAACATAAGCCGAAGTATACATTTTTAAAATCCCAAGTCTTTTCTGAAAATTTCGGCAGAGTTTCCTTAATAAAAACAGGCCCCAAAAGGGTACAACATGCATAATATATATAAAGGCATCCCCAAGCGGGAGCTGGCTCTTCGCCAATTGGCGGTGACAACCACGCAAGCAATATAATATACAACGCCGAAGGGCAAGGATCAAAACTCAAAACGAAACCCAAAATCATCAAGAAAACCATAATAATACAAGCGCGACTCTAAGGTCGAAATAATATACAATGGTCTTCTAGGTCTATAAATAATACAAGTCTGGTTGATGGAGTTTCTAGATACAACTGAATATAAAAAAATAAAATGGTGGTCACGATGCAAGTGAACCCACCTACCAAAGTAATCACCCGAAAAGAAGCAGTGCCAGCAAAGCCGCAACGAACATGTACGGCAAAACCTGCAAGAAACTATGGCGCAACAGGGGTGAGTTGCCAACTCGTGAGTAGAAAACATCACAGAGCAGGAATGTATGTATGACTCAATCCTAGGTCAATACGATCATAATATATATATCCTCAAAATGATATAGCCTGAAGCATCTAAAATAATGGCATGAGTAAACATCTATACATAAGTGTAATACCAAGTGCTCGTGTCAGTGCCTCAGGTAGCAACATATCATAAATATGAGGTATGAATGCAATATAATGAAAACAGAATACATCATAGATGAGAAAACTATTTTCTTAATTTAGTGAGATTTATGTATATATAAATCGAGGTACCATCAATGAAACCAACATAGAATCAGTGTCGAGCATCGACACAAAACATAAATCCCAATATCTCAATATCTCAGGCTCCGGCAATCCGGACTGGGTTGTATCCTCGAATCTCAATATCTAGGGCTCCGGCTATCCGGACTGGACTAAATCATCAAATCTCAATATCTAGGGCTCCGGCTATCCAGACTGGACATTGGGCTCCGGCAATCCGGACTGGCCCAAACTAAAATCGGTATCCTCCGGATATCCGTCGAGTCACAATAATATCACCGGTCGGTAGTGCTCCCCTGCCGGGCTCAACGCCATCATCTGCGATCTTCTCTCCCCGGGATACCGCACCTGGTCTACCATGCACCCACAAACGGTTCCTCCTCCTCCTCGAATTAGGTGTATGATATCTCTCACGAGCCGAGAAAACTCATTGTGGACATATCTCAAATCATATCATGAGAAAACCACACTTTTTATCTTTTGAAATGAAAATGAGTTTAATAAATCTTTGCGGTTTCTCCAAATCGAGAAATCTCACGGAAAATCCGAAATCCCAAAATAAAGAGTCAATAACAATAAATACTGGGCTCCGGCATTCCGGACTGGCCCATAATATCATGGCAAATGAATATATAAATATACATGAAAAATCACAGTAATAAATGCAACATCTAAACTAGCACAATAATGAAATATCAGAACTATCAGCTAGCAAGCGATAACAATGAACTAATATTCTCTAAAGTTTACGTGACATGTCAATTACCGATGATAATGTGTGTGAGCCGACAGGCAAGTGTACTTATGGCATACGCATCATCGGTAATGGTGCTGGTGTCCTGACAGCATGGTTTCATAATAGCAATAGAAGCACACGTATAAGCATGCAATGCGATATGAACAACAAGAATATATGACAAATGAATAGTAAATGCAAAAATAAAGAATATACATTTATATAATCGTGTCAGACTGTTTTGGGCATTTGAAATAACACGAATCGTGGTGTTTAGAAAATAGGGCTACGTGTTTTTAAGAAAATGTATGTCCTTTGAAATATCCATAGTATCCCATGGCCTGTCTTTAAAATACTCACGATTCATTAGTTTTTGGAAATAAGTATGAATCGAGCCAGTCTAACATCTATTAAGTACACTATAGGTCTAAACTAACAGACTAGTAGAAAAGGGTAAGGAAAACCACCTAAGTCTGAGTCGATATCTGTATCTATATCTAGTAGTCGGTGATCCCGCCTCAAAATTATCACGTACGAAACAATATATATAAAATGACATCCTAGAGTCAAGAGTGCGGATCAATCATCATAATTATAGCACGTACGGTAAATCCGTCGTACGGCATTCCAAATCTGGGTACGGGTCAAATATCGTATTATCTCATTATTCATCTGGTATCCTTATCATCATATCATGTATTAAGGGTACTGATCTAAAGTCTATTACATACTGATACCATATATATATATATATTTATATATATATATATATATGCGTGTGTGTGAAAATACATAGCCAAAAGACCCGCTATAACAACATGTCGTATCTCATAATACGAACCAAATCATATCACCGATCTCATGGCACTATGCCCAATCTCATCAACTCATCTCCAAGTACCATGTATTATCCTCATTATCCATGTATATGTATACATATATATATATATATATATATATATATATACATACTCATAAACATATATGTATATATATATATCCCCATATACGCACAAGAAAATAAAATGTATGCGAGTGTGCGCGCGCGTGTATGCAAATCTTTACTCTAGGGTTTCGCAACTAAAAACTAGCTAACGACACTATCATCCAATTCCACTAAAATTTATCCTTGAACTCCTAAAGCCTATTTAGATAATCATCTAGTCTCACAAAACTCAAACTTATATATAACATATAACGTATACTACACAACGAACTGCGGGGGTGCTATACTCCATCCACCCGACTTCCCCCGTAGATATATATCTACTCACCTTGATGCTCGCTTGCCGAAGTCGATGTCACCGTCCTCTTCTTCATCATCCGAAGTCCACGTGGGGGTACCTACATATATACACATAGTATCGTAAACCAAAACTAAATCGTCACGCGTATCATGCATAGGTTAAAACCTATGATCTATGGATGCACGAATAACCTACAACTCTCGACGATTGACGTATAAACGTGAATCGGCTGATAATAAAATGAATATCAAAACTTCAATACATAAAAATCATGAAATACAAGGCAGCAACTCATGAAAATGGTCCCAGATTTTACCCTAGGTGAAATTAGCCAATTTTGCACATGTGGAGGGGCTATTTACTGGACAAAGGAGCTATGATACAAGAACGAGGAGTAAAGCCAACACCCTGGCCGCAAATTGCGGCCAGGAAGGATTAATTTGCGGCCAATGCAAGGGTTTAGGGCTAGGGTCTTGGGGTTAGCTACTAGGTTTCCTGCTGGTCTCACTGTGTTTGCTAAAAAAATTTCAGGTCACCCGGGTCATAGCAGATCACTAAACTTCATCACAATTTCCATAATTTTCCGATATCGGGGATTTCTAAGTTTGTAAATTAGGGGTTTACTCTCAGGTTTTGGTCTTTAATCACACACCATAGGAGTTTAAGGTCACCATTAAGCCTCAATTACACTTTTGGATTCAAATCAAACCCTAATCCTAAACTTGGAATTTTCAAAGTTCACCAAATAACACTTTATCGATTCTAAACTAATATGGATGCTAAAGTGAATCAAATACAATACTAATGGTGAAAGAATTATCTTATTTGGCAATTCAAGAATTTTCTTGAGTTGCCCCAAATGTCCAAAATACAAACTTTCTTGGTCCAATGTGCTTGTGATGAGCTTATGCATGCTTTTTGTGAAGTGGAGATGAAGTTTTAATATGGTTTTGGTGGTGTTATGACGAGGTAGAGGAGGGAGGAGGTGGAGGGCAGCCATGGTGAAGTGAGGAGGGAAAAATGAAGTGGAAAACAATGAAGGGGAAACCAATGACCAAGTAAACACAACCCCTCACCCTCTCTTCTCTCTCATGCCCACCCCTCATTCTTTATTCATTTTCTTTTCTTTTTCTTTTCTAATCTTTGCTCTTCTCATTTTGAAACCAAACCAAGCATGAAGAAATAAAGAAAATACATGGTAGAAAAGTGTAACAATGTGAAAAATGAGTTGGTGCATGTCACATACAAAACAAGATTAATGCACGATTAATGATACTTAATCGCGATTAGCGTTAAAATGGAATATATTTAATCATAAGAATTTATAATTTGCTTAAATCATATAAAACACCTAATTTCAGTAATTCCTATAATTTTCCAAATATTTTCCAATTTATCGGTATTTAATTATACCGCATTATCAAAATATTCATCATATTCATTATTTAATTATAAAAATTCCCAAAAAAATATTTTATTTTTCTGAAATGTTACAGTCTTCCCTCCTTAAAGAAATTCGGTCCCCGAATTTAAATTTAAACCCCTTAAATACTAAAACATTTCAGTAAAATGATCAAGTCGTCGGTGCTCCGAAATCATAAATACATAAAACACATCGTAGCGCAATGCATGCGCATGAAAAACGAGTACATAACCAAAATCAAAACTCCATTAAGCATCCCGCAATCATCAGAGTTATGGTGAAGACACCAATGTCAAAATCCAATACGAAAAACATGATATACAATCAAAACTATACATGTAAACATCGTTAAAACATCTGAAAGAAATGCATGCCAAAATCTTTCAAGTTATTGTGTGATGCGTGTATCACTACACAGTGGCAGACGTCTATTGTAAGAAAATAACCATATATATATACACAACTTGTTTAACATACACCACCCGCCGTTTTGAAAAAATAATTTAGAAGGGTTTCCTTTGTTAAATGTCTCGTGTCATCTTGGACACGTAGGTAAATACTGAGACTATAACTCCTTTTTGGAAATACCTTCGATAGCTATCGATGCATGCAAAACAATATATATGCAGGTACTTTCCTCGGACTAGTCCTGCTCAGCTACTATACCATATAGTAAGTATCATAAAACATACTGCTCCAAAGGAAATCAATCCCAAAATGTGTATATGAATACCACGTGCGTCTGGTGCGCACGGAAATCGAAATCCATGAATGTGTAATACATGTGCACAGAAACAAATCTAAGTGCAACGGGTGTCCACGAAAACACCTGTCAAGGGCAACGGGTGTGCCTGGCAGCAATATCAGGTGCATCTGATATGCACGAAGAATCTCGATTTAGTGCATCTAGCGTGCACCAAAATTGCATCATGGGCGTCAAGTATGCGCAATAATCCAAATCTAGTGCACAAGGTGCACGAAAACAAATATCAAGTATCACAATCGAAATCGACGGTATACAACACATTTCAATCCAAATCCAATCAGGTATACCGTGGTATATAATCTCACAACCATGTGCATCAGTGTGCACAAATCGAATCAAAATACTAAAAGTGCATGAAAACTATGCCGAAGGCACAAGTCAAATCACATGCATACCATAGGCATGAAATCAAAATCAACATCTCGAACGATATCAAATCGAACTCAAGCGCAACTGTGGTGCACAAAATATCAATCATGCAAATAAATCGCCAAATCAAATCAAATACTAAAAGTTCAAGAAAACTATGCCGAAAGTGCAAGAAAACTATGCCGAAAGCACAACTCAAATCATATGCATACCATAGTCATGAAATCAAAATCAACATCTCGAATGATATCAAATCGAAGTCAAGTGCAACTGTGGTGCACAAAATCTTAATCATGTAAATAAATCGACCTAAATACCGAAATCAAAGATGGTGGAAATAGTCCCTCTCCGGCACATCATCAAAAGATCTATGGCCAACTGTCATGGTCACTCATAACATGTCTCGTCAACGATGCCGAACTCTGGCCTACTAGGTGTGCGTAATATGACCGATCATGGGTCCAAGTCTTCTCGTATTTTATTCCAGAAAGGTTCTGTCGAAGTCTCCCCTAAATCTCATTTCTGCCGAACTGCCCGGAAGTTATCACCCTTTACTAAATCTATTTCTTGTTCCGAAACGGCTGCATACTCATCGCGACTCCTTCTGGAAGATATATCCATATGCAATGCCTCTGCATGTGTATCACATCTCTGATGTCAGCGGAGTGGATCGTCATCTCATCAAGATCTCGTACGAACCTTTTACTCCACTTTTCTCTAATGTCGACTGATTCGGACTCGTCTCTTCTTGACTGCATGGACTGTGCTCAAACGGCTATACTCGTATCTGGAGTCTCCCAAGCAATGTATCCCATCACAAGATATCCGAATGACGTCGAATATTTCGATCGATTCGTCAAGGTTCCACAATCCCCCAAGATCTAAACATCTTGAGTACGATTTAATAGTATTCCTGTACATGCCACAGTGCCTATGGACCAGCCGTAGAAGGGCAAACCCAAGCTTCATTAATGGCACCGCGGAACTGCTGCAAACCCTAAGGTTTCAAAGCGTTCTCATGGTCATTATATCGAGTTAGGGTTTCATTCTTCAAGAGGATCCACGGAATTACTTGCATGTTTTTCCGAATATTTTAAACTTGGAAAAATGGGTTTCTGACATTCGATCGTTTTCTATCGACTCTCAACGTACCTGCGTGAAGTCGTCTCTAGCTGAAATCAATCAATCTGATGACCTCGCATCAGGGTAGGCAACGAATCATATGTCCTAGTCATTCCTCCTTGGTGACTAGCGATCTTCTATCATATCTCTAAGTATAACTCGTGCGGCATTAGCTTCAAACATCTAGGGCGATATCTTGCTATTCGCAGCAGCAACTGGCTCATTTGTCCGCACGCTGAACAGTGCCTCAATTATCAAGAATAATCTATGCATTGACGGTCATCACATTCTGGCTGGCCTCTAGCAGTGGCCCAATCCTTTGGTGCTGATCTGCACGTTCGAGAAATCTTGTAAAAGAGATCCATCAAACGCTCATGAAGTGAAAACATAATAGGACGATACATCTATGCAATCGTGTGTCCCTGGAATCACGCCCTGGTCAGTCCTCGTCCGTGATGAGCTCGGGCTGACGCAACTCTAGCCGTAGCTCTCTCTGCCCGTGTAATCGTGGAAGCAAAAACCATAAACCGATATCGATGAGGATAGATCATATGAATGAATATAATAATGTACAAGGAAATGTACATCCTAAGGCTTCTTAAGCGGAGTAGCATATCGTAAGTATGCCTCGGAAAATACACACAGTACGTCACTCTCCTTAAGTCACCTAATCCATCAACCAAGGTCAACCTACGCGACGAAAGTTCGGGTCTAATACCCCCTTGACTAAGGCTAAGTTCCGTAAGGTCAAGCCTAGGTTCCGAATATATATAAACGCCATAGATTCCGCATAGTCAAACATAGACTCGAACCAAGGTTAACCAAGCACTCTGATACCAACATTATCACGACCCGAAATGGCACGTGACTGACACTTGAATCATATGATGTCTATAGGACCCCATCTAATTCAAGTAAGCCAAAAATCCCAGAAATCTAAACCATTTTAAAGAAGAAGTGAAGAAAACTTATTTTAAAGCAAGTGGTTTTATAAAATAAGCCGAATTATACATTTTTAAAATCTCAAGTCTTTTCTGAAAATTTCGGCAGAGTTTCCTTTGTAAAAACAGACCCTAAAAGGGTACCACATGCATAATATATATAAAGGCATCCCCAAGCGGGAGCTGGCTCTTCGCCAATTGGCGGTCACAACAAACGCAAGCGATATAATATACAACGCCGAAGGGCGAGGATCAAAACTCAAAAGGAAACCCAAAATTATCAAGAAAACCATAATAATACAAGCGCGACTCTAAGGTCAAAATAATATACAATAGTCGTCTAGGTCTATAAATAATACAAGTCTGGTTGATGGAGTTTCTAGATACAACTGAATATAAAAAAAATACAATGGTGGTCACGATGCAAGTGAACCCACCTACCAAAGCAATCACCCGAAAATGAGTAGTGTGCAAGCAAAGCCGCAACGAACCTGTACGGCAAAACGTGCAAGAAACTGTGGCACAACGGGGGTGAGTTGCCAACTCGTGAGTAGAAAACATCACAGAGCAGAAATCGTTTGTATGACTCAATCCTAGGTCAATACGATCATAATATATATATCCTCAGAATGATATAGCCTGAAGCATCTAAAATAATGGCATGAGTAAACATCTATATATAAGTGTAATACCAAGTGCTCGTGTCAGTGCCTCAGGTAGCAATATATCATAAATATGAGGTATGAATGCAATATAATGAAAAGAGAATACATCATAGATGAGAAAACTGTTCTCTTAATTTAGTGGGATTTTTGTATATATAAATCGAGGTATCATCAATGAAATCAATATAGAATCGGTGTCAAGCATCGACACAAAACATAAATCCTAATATCTCAATATCTCAGGCTCCGGCAATCCAGAATGGCATGTATCCTCGAATCTCAATATGTAGGGCTCCGGCTATCCGGACTGGGCCAAATCATCAAATCTCAATATCTAGCGCTCCGGCTATCCGGACAGGCCTCTGGGCTCCGGCAATCCGGACTGGCCCAAACTCCGATCGGTATCCTCCGGATATCCGTCGAGTAACAATAATATCACCGGTCGGTAGTGCTCCCCTTCCGGGCTCAACGCCATCATCTGCGACCTTCTCTCCCCGGGGTACCGCACCGGGTCCACCATGCACCCACAGACGGTTCCTCCTCCTCCTCGAATTAGGTGTATGATATCGCTCACGAGCCGAGAAAACTCATTGTGGACATATCTCAAATCATATCATGAGAAAACCACCCTTTTTATCTTTTGAAATGAAAATGAGTTTAATAAATCTTTGCGGTTTCTCCAAATCCGGAAATCTAACGGAAAATCCGAAATCCCAAAATAAAGAGTCAATAACAATAAATACTGGGCTCCGGCATTCCGGACTGGCCTATAATATCATGGCAAATGAATATATAAATATACATGAAAAATCACAGTAATAAATGCAACATCTAAACTAGCACAATAATGAAATATCGGAACTACTAGCTAGCAAGAGATAACAATGAACTAATATTCTCTAAAGTGTACGTGTCAAGTCAATTACCGATGATGATGTGTGTGAGCCGGTAAGCAAGTGTATGTATGGCATACGCATCATCGGTAATGGTGCTGTTGTCCTGATGGCATGGTTTCATAATAGCAATAGAAGCACAAGTATAAGCATGCAATGCGATATGAACAACAAGAATATGTGGCAAATGAATAGTAAATGCAACAATAAAAAATATACATTTATATAATCGAGCCATACTGTTTTGGGCATTTGAAATAACACGAATCGTGGTGTTTAGAAAATAGGGCTACGGTGTTTTTAAGAAAAGGTACGTCCTTTGAAATATCAATAGAATCATTTGCCCTGTCTTTAAAATACTCACGATTCGTTAGTTTTTGGAAATAAGTATGACTCGAGCCAGTCTAACATCTACTAAGTACTCTACAGGTCTAAACTAACAAACTAGTCGAAAATGGTAAGGAAAACCACCTAAGTCTGAGTCGATATCTGTATCTATATCTAGTAGTCGGTGATCCTGCCTCAAAAGTATCACGTACGATACAATATATATAATATTACATCCTAGAGTCAAGAGTGCGGATCAATCATCATAATTGTAGCTCGTACGGTAAATCCATCGTACGGCAGCCCAAATCTGGTTACGGGTCAAATATCGCATTATCTCATTATTCATCTGGTATCCTTATCATCATATCCTGTTTTAAGGGTACTGATCTAAAGTCTAGTACATACTGATACCATCTACATATATATATCTACATATATATATATATATATCTACATATATATATATATATCTACATATATATATATATATATATATATATATGCGTGTGTATGAAAACACATCGCCTAAAGACCCGCTATAACAACATGTCGTATCTCATAATACGAACCAAATCTGATCACCGATCTCATGGCACTATGCCCAATCTCATTGACTCGTCTCCAAGTACCATGTATTATCCTCATTATCCATGTAAATGTATACATATACATATATATATATATACATACTCATAAACATATATGTATATATATATATATATCCCCATATACGCACAAGAAAATAAAATATATGCGAGTGTGTGTGCGCGTGTATGCAAATCTTTACTCTAGGGTTTCGCAACTAAAAACTAGCTAATGACACTATCATCCAATTCCACTAAAATTTATCCATTAAATCCTAAAGTTTATCTAGATAATCATCTAGTCTCACAAAACACAAACTTATATATAACATATAACGTATACAACACTACAAACTGCGGGGGTGCTATACGCTATCCACCCGACTTCCCCCGTAGATGTATATCTACTCACCTTGATCCTCGCTTGCCGAAGTCGATGTCGCCATCCTCTTCTTCATCATCCGAAGTCCACGTGGGGGTACCTAGATATATACACAAAGTATCGTAAACCAAAACCAAATCGGCACGCGTATCATACATAGGTTAAAACCTATGATCTATGCATACACGAATAACCAACTGTTGGATGTATATGCCCTAAAGGCCAGTATTTTATATGT
Source organism: Agapanthus africanus (assembly GCA_030015575.1). Lineage (NCBI taxonomy): Eukaryota > Viridiplantae > Streptophyta > Magnoliopsida > Asparagales > Amaryllidaceae > Agapanthus > Agapanthus africanus. Next base: position 288,106,861 of record JASDDO010000012.1, on the reverse strand, counting down.
ATACATATGGATACTAGGGATATGTATGTACAGAACAATCTTGCTGAGTTTTATAGTATATTATTTGACTTGTCTTTATCGGGATATGTGTATTTATTTATATTGTTGTTATATCTGGTTTGCACATATTGATAAAGACTCGATACGGTAGTATACTATTGTGGTTTGTTTTTATCTTAACATGGCATATGTCATACTCGTTATTGCATATTGCGGGTATATGTTGATAAATCCCCTAGGATCTTGCTTGACTACCTGCGTTTTGATGGCGATCATACTTGTGGAAGCATGGTAGTCCATAAGCACATCCTTAAATGGTCCCTAGTCGCGTGAGTATCGAGACTGGGCACTGATACTCCAGAGTAGACTGGTGTGTACGTTTCTACCCCCGTCGGGGATGGTTGGTCCCGCAGCCATTGGTCCGATGCACCTAAGATCGTATACAAGTGCTCACTGGGTGTGAGTACACTAGACGGACTCACCGAGAACTTCCATGTGGTACTATACCTATCGTCAGATGGAAGTTCTCAGGTGACTTGTGTATAAGTTAGTCTTTGGACCCGAGATCGGAATTTGTCTCGTGTGATTTCCCACTGAACTTTGATCACTACCCTTCCACGGCTCTACTGAGTCGTGCAAACAGGTTTTGGTTGGGTTCAGTCCCGAGCCACATGGTGGCAGTGAGCGATTGTCGGGGATTCGTCTATCCCGGTATAGGGAGTCGATATCGGACTGTGATTCGATTTGTCAGGACTATAAGACCTTGGCCAAGGCACTTGGGATTTACTGATAGGTTGATCAGTAGTTTTCCCGGATTGGTCCTGAACCACATCGGCACGACTTATCAGGTTGTTAGGGTCTGACGTTCACCACCCCCTAGACCCGGTATGCGATACTCTTTGATGAAGAGACCGGATTGTACGAATATTGTCATGGATAGGATTAGTAAGAGTTCAGACTAGCTTGCTCGTCGGCCTTCCTTTTCGACAAGTACCTGGGCAGCCATTACGTACAGCTAGTACCGCTGACGTGCTTGTGGTTAAACCCACTGCCAGAGTACTGTCGAGTCTTTATAGTCCCACACAGAGGGTTTCCCTGATCCAGGAAAAACGATGTAGTATCCGTATTGGGTACGTGCAGGATTCGATCGATTGATGTACTTGGTACTCGTATTTTAGATCGGACAGTTTGTAATACTAGCCGGCTCGGGTTTGAGCCGGATTATTAAATCAGGTATTGATTTAATAATTTGCATATATGTATTTCGATATATATATTCTATTATTACGTTCTTCGTGTTATTCTATCTCTTTTTGGCATTCGGATTTTTATCTGATTGCAAGTATATATATACATTAGACTGAAATCCGTATTTACTACAGATTTCCTTCTAGAAAGTGGCCACCTCATTATGTATTTTCCTTTTATTTGATAATTGGAAATGAGGTTTAAAGTAAAAGGTATGGGAGGAATGGTAATGACCATGCTTTAATAATTCACAAATGAATTTATAATTCACTTGGAGTTACTATTGAAGCATGGTTGTTAATTGTTTATTGAAAGAATTCACACACAAAACCACGGTGTGTGATTTTCTCTCACTTCATGCTTAATTTTTATTTGAGCTCTCACTTTCTTTTCAGTTCCTCCTTCCTCTTGCTTTCTTCCATCTTCATCTTCTTCCTCTTCACTAACATTCTCATGTGTTGAGAAACAAGTGAAGAGGTTAGAAAAGAGATAGCAAACACTTAGACACCCTCCACTACATCCTAGACTACTTGGTTTAGCAACCCAAGTTCTCTAGTTGCTCCTTATAGATATTTGGTTAGGAGATAGAGCCATGGATCATACTCCCTTGGTGGATCATCTACGACAAAGCAAGGCCGGAGAACAAGCTCGATCGTGGAGGTCCGATGGATCCGGAGTTGGAGATCAAGCAAGTTCAAGGAAACCACTTGGAGCACATGATGAAGAGAGAAGACCGAAGGACTTGAGCCTTTTGGTATATCTTCTTTCATAGTAGATAGCTCTCCTAGTGTAGCTAGTTAGTTTTATGGAAAGATCCGGGTTTAGAGTTAAACTAGTGCCATGTTTTTGTTCGTTAGAAAAAATTTTGTTCCGCATTTAGCCACGAAAGTTGGCCGGGGCACTAGGGTAACCCTTCATGGTATCAGAGCCATCCCATAAAACCTATACTATCTTGTATTTTTAAACGTGTTTAGAATAACGATCGACTGGATTTTTCAAAAACCGCATTTCAAATCATGAGTTTTCTGTCGATTTTAAAAGTGCTCGAAAAATCAATTTTATGCTGTCAGAAAATCATGCAAGCTTTTTTAAGACGACTGAAGAAAATTGGTCACGTGATACCTCTAAACCACCGGGGAACAGCCGCGAAAACCCCCTATTGGCGGCGGTTCCGTGGCCGTTTTGAGGCCCACGTGAACAAAATTTCTTCTGGGCCTCTTATTTTTGGAATTATGGTTTCTGGGATAATTTATTTTTTGGGCCCAGTTTTGTTGAAGTGTTGGTTTAATACTTGGGGCCCACTTGGAAAGTTTAGTGGATCGTAATTTTAAAACACGTATTTTATTTTCAGTACATTCACTTTTATCTGCGACCGGGAATGTCACTCGATCGGTAAAACTCGTCTGATTGCTATATGTTCCTTTAGAAGGGTTTTGCGAATGTGGCATTCGCGTTGATGTTGTGTGCTTGTGCTGTGATTGTAGTTGGGTTGTCGTGGTAGATAGTATGTGGTGCAATATTAGAAATACAATTTATAATTCATTTGTACATTTGTTATTGCGGGACGAGCGTCCGACATGTGGACTGCCGTCTTTGCCGGGTTGTATATTATTTTGGGGCACGACCAGGTTGAGGAAGATGTCACCGCTTGTATATATTATTTTCTTTTTCTGTATTACGATTACCCCGCGGTGGAGTGCACAAATAGCCGGGTTCTAGAAGGCAACAAGCCCGCATCTCATGGCGCTGAGACGGAGGGGGCTTCATTCTAGAATTGGCGGGCTATTCGCCGCACTCGTATGGGGTACAAGTTTTCATTGCATAGGCTATCTACACGACCGGGAACGTCGGGTTTTATTTGCGGCTCAAATGAAACCCGGGGCTCCAAGAATATCCACCATTCTGTATTGTTATCTGTGATGTTGTTTATTATCATGCCTTGGTCGAATGTTATATATACATATATATATACTAGTAGATGTTGTATATGTTTTGCACCCGCGCTAGTCCAGCCCCAGCTCTGTCATTAGTTAAGTAACCTAACGGGTGATGACGGGGCCCTGTGGCGAATGCGGATGGCATATACGTACATTTTATTTTCGTTCTTTTCTGGTGTGATAGGTTACAAATTGATGGGACCGCATTGATTTTGATTAAGGCAAGATAATAAACCTAAAAGATGTTGTTGGAACCAAGCTTTAAAAACTGACATTACAGACGTTCTCTTTTGCTTTGCACAGTGGTATTAATTTTGGAATATCCAGCACCTCATTCGACGAGGCAAGGGCCGAGATCCCTTCACCGGGAGTGACCCCTTGAGTAAAAGTTTGCGTCAGGGTAATAACTTCACTATAGTCGATTATTTTTCGCTTTGCATCGTGGTATTCATTTTGGAATATCATGCGCCTCATTCGACGAGGAAAGAGCCGAGATCCCTTCACAGAGAGTGACCTCTTTAGCAAAGGTTTTCGCCACTATATATTTATAAAACCACTCAGGTTCCTTCAACAATATCATGTTCATTACATTAACGGGTTTTTCGCTAAAAACCCAGCCGTAGCCCTCTGTCATTTCAGAATAGTAATATTTAGTATTCGTGCTGCGTTTGTTGACCTAGTCAAGGCGTAGTGTACGGTAGCTAAGTAGTATTTTTCTGTGCATTGTAAATGCGATTGGTTAGGACAGTCGTGCGGCCTTGTTGACCTAGTCAAGGGAACATATGGGTGGGTTTAATGCAATCAAGAAAATGACGGGTAGAACTTGACTAGCGGTTTATGGTTTGTTGACCTAGTCAAGGTGATAAATCGTTAGGGGCAAAAACCACATCGGGAGTTTCAAATATACGGGAAACTTGCAGATTTAGCATACCTTCTTGAGTGTGGTGACTAGAGTGGATTCCATCTAGTGCATCACACAATGATAGTTGGATCCCGATCCCACTGATGAGTAGGATTACTCTTGGGAGATTATCACACTTAACAATCAATGCTATAAACCAAGTAGGTGTCTAGAAAGGCGTTAGCGGGGCTACGCCTCCAGGGAAAAGAGGTTATGTTATTAAGGAACTTCATGAAAGCGTTGGAAAACCTCCCTCGAAGTACCAACACCTGCCTGGCTGAAAGGTTAAGCAAGTATTGTGACGTGCGTTTAATCCTGACTAGTTCTTCTTTTAGGGTTTGAAGAAGAATTTGAGGAAACAGTGAGAGCCATCCAGATTAGATAAATTAATAACCAATCTAATCTTGCATGAGCGCACGCTGAGTGTTTTCCCTCTCTCTCCAGGTAGCAACCTTTTCACGCCCTAATCAAGATAATAAAATGTATCGCTTAACCGATCCGAATTCTTATTCGGGGCTGGGGAATGTCAGTTCGGCACTAACTTATGAAAACGGTTATAAGTCTTAGCATGGGAAAGAGGATTGTTTGACTTCCTTAAAGACCCCATCGAAGAAGAAACACACTGCTGCGTCTTCTTCAGGTGTTTTTGTTATTGAGAACTGTTTTTCGGTCAGTCCTACCTCCTGTGTACTCGATACCGGATCAGGATATCATATCTGTAATTTATTGCAGGGACTGAGAAAAAGTAGGATAGTTGGACCTGGTGATATGTCCCTCAGAGTAGGGAATGGAGCACAAGTTAATGCTGCGGCCGTCGGTGAATATCACCTAGTGTTGCCGAATGGCAGTACTATGATTTTGAACAATTGCTACTATGTACCTTCCATGGTTTGCAACATCATATCAGTTTCATTACTTGATAAAGATGGATATAACTTTGTTCTTGATAGAAATATCATGAACATTTACTTTGATAAGGTACTGGTTGCAGAAGGTACAATGTGTAATGGTATCTATGTTCTAAATTAGAATACAGTTCTCAATGTACAAAACACACGCAAGAGGAAGAGTTCAGATACGAACGAATCCTACTTGTGGCATTGTAGACTTGGTCATATCGGAGAGAAAAGATTAAGTAAGTTGCATAAAGATGGACTCTTGAATACGTTCAAATTTTCATCCTATGAAACTTGTCAGTCTTGTCTCAAAGGGAAGATGACCAAATCTCCGTTCACCGGACATGGAGAAAGAGCAGCAGAGCTCTTGGGACTCATACACAGTGATGTATGTGGTCCAATGTCTATACGTCCAAGTGGTGGGTTCTCGTACTTCATCACATTTACTGACGATCTCTCTAGATTCGGATATGTGTATCTCATGAAACACAAATCTGAAGTTTTTGAGAAATTCAAGGAATTTAAAAGCGAAGTAGAGAACCAGACTGGCAAAAGTATTATGATCCTCCGATCTGACAGAGAAGGGGAGTACTTAAGCACGGAATTCCTAGAATACTTAAAAGAGAATGGATTTCTCTCTCAACTTACTCCTCCTTATACACCACAGCACAATAGTGTATCAGAGCGGAAGAATCGTACCTATTAGATATGGTTCACTCCATGATGAGTAGTGCTGAGTTGCCTCTTTCATTTTGGCGGCATGCGCTTTAGACGGCAGCATACCTATTGAATAATGTTCTGTCCAAATCAGTGCCTAAAACACCATTCGAGATATGGAATGGAAAGAGGCCGTATCTTAAAAGATTTAAGATATAGGGTTGTCCGGCTTATATTAAAAAGCATAAACCAGATAAACTAGAGGCACGGTCAGTTTTATGTAAGTTTGTGTGATATCCAAAGAATAGTTATGGATATCTGTTCTACCACACCGAGGAACAGAAGGTGTTTGTTGCTCAACATGCTGTTTTCTTGGAAACAGGGTTTCTTGCAAAAGAAACTAGTGGGAGCACGGTAGAATTGGAAGAAATTCCAGAGGGACAAACTGCAACTGAAGATTCGGAGGAACCTCAGGATTCAATAACCCCGGACGAACCTCCGCCACTCCGCAGATCTAATAGGATTTCTCATCTGCCCGAGATATTCTACGGTTTTCTCATAGATGGGGATCAAGAGGATTGCATCTTGGAAGAAGATGATCCTACTAGTTTCAGACAGGCCATTATCAGCAGGGACTCTGATAAATGGCTGGATGCTATACAATCTGAAATGGACTCCGTATACACCAATAAAGTGTGGGCCCTGGAAGTTGCTCCACCTATGGTAAAACCCATTGGATGCAAATGGATCTACAAGAAGAAACTTGGTGTGGATGGGCAGGTGGAAACCTATAAGGCTAGACTCGTTGCAAAAGGTTTTCGTCAAAGACCAGGAGTGGATGTAACACCCGAGCCCAATAATACTATTTCTATTACTAGTTGAGTGTTATACATTGCTCATTTCAATTATTTTGATTGTTTGGTGTTTATTGCTAAATTTTAACCGGTTAAGTCATTTTGGCACATAACAAATTTTAACACCTAAAATGAAATTAAAAATATCCATGTTGGCCTACTCGTCGCCACTAGTCGCGTGGTAGCGTCCGCGCGTCGAGATTTCGTCCCGTTCGGTGAAACGGGCAAGTTTGGACGACTACGCGCGCGTGCAAGTGTCCGACTTGGGGGCATGCATTTTAATCATTAAACACCTCTTTTCAAAATTTGACCTCGCTTAAAATCCTATAATTTGAATTTGAAACATTTGGGCGCAACCCGGGCGCGATTTGGAAATGTTTTATTTAGCGGCGAAATACCTATTTTAATTTAATATTTTTAAACCATAAAATATTCTGTTAACGTTAAAATCTTTCCTCTAAATCTTTCTTTAAAATTTCCTTTTTCCCTCAGCCAATCACGAGGGATTTAAATCCCTCGTGGGGCCCCCTTTCCCCCTCTCTCTCTCTCTCTATCTCTCTCTATTCTCCTTCTCTCTCTCTCACTAATCCCTCTCTCTCTCCTATAAATCTTTCTCTCTCTATCCATATATATGCATATTGTTCCTCTTCTCCCTACGAGAAAACCCTCGCGAACCTCGAACCCTAACCCTAGCCATCTCCTGCCGCCGCCGTCGGCCTCTCCGCGACTCGCCGTTGCCGTTCTCGCCTCCACAACCTCACCGCGCTCCTACCTCCTTCCTCCGTTCTCTTTCCGCGCCTGCATCCAACCCCCGACGCCACCACCAGCCGCAGATCTCGCCGTCGCCGCCGCCTCCCATCGCCGACGACACCAGAATCCTCCTCCCTTCACCCTCGTCCCGACCTCGTCGTCGTCTTCCTCCTCCCCTCGCCGGACCACCACCAGAACCCAAGCCCGACCCTAGCACCAATCCCCGGGTCGCCGGAAAATGTGCCGACGATCCTCGCCGTCGTCACCAGAGCCACCTCCGACCACCTCCTCTTCCCTGCGACCAGAACCCGGCCTTTACCTCCCCTCATCGCACAGCACCACCCTTTCCAACGAGCCCAGAAGCTGTCCAGCCTTCGCTGCCGTTGCCGCTGCTTCGCCGGCGTCCCATCGCCGTCGAACCCGTCACGGTTGCCACCTTTGCCATCCCTGTAAGCATCTCTTGACTTTCCTTTAAGGTTAAACCCCCCTCGCTGGTCCTTGTTTACGTATATCGTATGGTTGCTAACTTGTCGTCGTTTTGACTTTTGTCGGATTCCGACCGTGCCGTCGTTTGGACCCGACGCTCCAGCAAAGTACTCTGGTCCGTGTGGTTCCGTTGTTCGCTGTTGGGACTCGATCCGTAGTCCGTGCACCCGTCTCGTGTTTTCTGCAGACATTGCATCCGTGCTTTCCGGTTTGCGAAACCGTCGAGGCAAGTATCCGAATACTTGCTCTAACATGCTAATACAAGATCAAGTCCTGCTATACATTTAAGTATCATATTATATAATACAACAACACAATGATGGTGATATCGATAGTACAGTATGACTAGAATTGACGGTTGCATTTCTCTTTAACATTAAATCAGTATAGTAGTTCGTGAAATTAAGTGGTATGCTATTAATCCATGATTTAACTAACTAAATCAATTGGATCGTCCTTGCTTTATTCGTTAAACCATCCAGGAGACCATTGTTATGCTTTAGTTTAAATTCACGTAGCATCATTACTTTATGTTGTTGATATTGTTTCACCCTGTGACTATTGCACCCCAAGGGTGATCGAACCTGTTAATATAATACAACTGCACCATATTCATGCACCATTGTGATTAAATGAACTGTTATTGTTATTTACTTCATTTCCTGCTGTTGTTCCTTCTTCGACTATATACCTGTTGTGAGCACCCACCCGATCACATCACATATTGACCTGACCTGTTACCTGATTTCATGCCTAATGCCAACAACCTGACTTGGGGTCCTCATGGACCATTCCTGCTGTCTATCCAGACAGACCTACTTTTACCTGATTCTGTGTTGGCATTGATCCTTGACTACTGAATACCTGACCTGACATACATAACTTGGGGGTATGGGGGAAATCAAAGGTGAAACCGACTTGTAACTCAACAGTTCGATACCTGTTCTGATCAGTCTTACGGGCTTGGCCTGCCCCGGAGCGATGATGCTGACATCACTCATCCATCCTGCTACCTATTACTGCTTAGCGGCACGTCTCGGATTCAGCCCCGAGAACCTTGACCGTGGTCCCGGGCACGCACGGGATACTATTGAGTTACATCGACGATTAATCAATTGATTTCAAAGACTTTAGAGTAGAAACCTGATAGAACAGTTTAGTCACCCACTGCACGTTACCCTGCACTGTTGTTTCATAATATTGCTTTATTCATGTTTATCCCTGCATTGCTTATTACCATGTTCATAATATATACTTGGTTGACATGACGCGCTGACGTCTGGGTTTTGCATGGCCCAGATTCTTTACCACTGTCGCCGACCGAGCAGGAGTACTTCAGCCAGCAGGCTGATTTGAGTTCTATAGTGGTTAGTTCGTTTATTGCATTTTATTTCCAGGTGCGATCCCGCATTATGGGACGTACCTTTCTATTATTGTATTGGATCATTTGCTTCCGCACTTATTGTTTTTTGACTCTCGTTATTATGGATTTGGACATGTGCTAGATTAGTTTATTTATCTTGTTCTTGATATCTCTACAACCGTAATGTGACTGTGGATGGATACTTCCTACCCACAGGTAGCATGGTTGACTATGTCACGTGCCCAATCTTGCGTACTCTGGGAAGCGGGGCGTGACAGTCGACTACAACGAAACCTTTTCTCCAGTGGCTATGTTCAAATCCATTCGGATCCTGCTTGCCATTGCTGCCTTCCATGACTATGAGATCTGGCAGATGGACGTAAAAATGTCTTTTTTAAACGTATGTTTAGAAGAGTGCATTTATATGGATCAGCCAGAAGGTTTTGTAGACAGTGGGAGCAGTGGGAAGGTGTGCAAGTTACTCAAATCCATTTAAGGATTAAAGCAAGCATCGCGGAGCTGGAACATCTGTTTTGATGAGACAGTCAAGGACTTTGACTTCATCATGAACAAAGATGAGCCTTGCATATATAAGAAGATTGTAGGACGAACTGTCGTGTTCCTAGTCTTGTACATGGACGACCTTCTTTTGATAGGAAATGACATTCCTATGCTACAATCGGTCAATCTATTCTTATCACAAAGGTTCTCCATGAAAGACCTTGGTGATGCCTCGTACATTCTGCGGATCAAGATCTACAGAGACAGATCCAAGAGACTACTTGGACTTTCGCAGTCCAGGTACATAGAGACCGTACTAAAGAGATTTAGTATGGAAGATTCCAAGCGCGGTAACATACCCGCATTGCACGGAATCATCCTCTCCAAGGAGATGTCTCCCAAGACTGACGAGGAGAGGGTTCGCATGAGCACTATACCCTACGCTTCGGCGGTAGGATCTATAATGTATGCGATGCTATGTACAAGACCAAATGTAGCATACGCGCTGAGCGTAGTGAGCCGGTATCAGTCAGACCCAGGTGAGAACCACTGGACAGCAGTAAAGAACATTCTCAAGTACCTGAGAAGGACTAAGGAGATGTTCCTAGTTTACGGTAACGGAGACCTCAGGGTCGAGTCCTTTACCGACTCAAGCTTCCAAAGTGACAAGGATGACAGCAAGTTTGTCTCGGGTTTTGTGTTTACCCTCAACGGAGGGGCGGTGTGTTGGAAGAGTTCCAAACAGGATACCGTCGCAGACTCGACGATGGAGGCTGAATACATTGCTGCAAGCGATGCCGCAACAGAGGCGGTCTGGATAAAGAAGTTCATAGCTGAACTTTAGGTGGTTCCGTCCATTGTTGATCCAATACCAGTATATTGTAATAACAATGGGGTTATAGCTTTAGCAAAGGAACCACGGTCCCATCAGAAATCCAGGCACATCTTAACGCGGTATCACCTGATCAGGGAGATCGTGGATCGCCAGGAGATCGAGGTCCGGAGAGTGGAAACGAAAGCAACACGGCGGATCCATTTACAAAGGCCCTCCCTCAAGCACAGTTCGAGCGACTTTTTGGGATGTTGGGTATGCGGTACACAAGCAGCTGGCCTTAGAGCAGACGTTGGGTATTGGGTACGCCAATCACTGGCCTTTAGTTCAAGTGGGAGATTGTTGGATGTATATGCCCTAGAGGCCAGTATTGTATATGTATACATATGGATACTAGGGATATGTATGTACAGAACAATCTTGCTCAGTTTTATAGTATATTATTTGACTTGTCTTTATCGGGATATGTGTATTTATTTATATTTTTGTTATATCTGGTTTGCACATATTGATAAAGACTCGATGCGGTAGTATACTCTTATGGTTTGTCTTTATCTTAACATGGCATATTTCATACTCGTTATTGCATATTGCGGTTACATGTTGATAAAGCCCTTAGGATCTTGCTTGACTACCTGCGTTGTGATGGCGATCATACTTGTGGGAGCTGGGTAGTCCATAAGCACATCCTTAAATGGTCCCTAGTCGCGTGAGTATCGAGACAGGGCACTGATACTCCAGAGTAGACTGGTGTGTACGTTTCTACCCCCGACGGGGATGGTTGGTCCCGCAACCATTGGTCCGATGCACCTAAGATCGTATACAAGTGCTCACAGGGTGTGAGTACACTGGACGGACTCACCGAGAACTTCCATATGGTACTATACCTATCGTCAGATGGAAGTTCTCAGGTGACTTGTGTATACGTTAGTCTTTGGACCCGAGATCGGAATTTGTCTCGTGTGATTTCCCACTGAACTTTGATCACTACCCTACCACGGCTGTACTGAGTCATGCAAACAGGTTTTGGTTGGGTTCAGTCCCGAGCCACATGGTGGCAGTGAGCGATTGTCGGGGATTCGTCTCTCCCGGTATAGGGAGTGGATATCGGACTGTGATTCGATTGTTCAGGACTATAAGACCTTGGCCAAGGCACTTGGGATTTACTGATAGGTTGATCAGTAGTTTTCCCGGATTGGTCCTGAACCATATCAGCACGACTTATCAGGTTGTTAGGGTCTGACGTTCACTACCCCCTAGACCCGGTATGCGATACTCTTTGATGAAGAGACCGGACTGTACGGATATTGTCACGGATAGGCTGAGTAGGAGTTCGGACGAGCTTGCTCGTCGGCCATCCTTTTCGACAGGTACCTGGGCAGCCGTTACGTATAGCTAGTGCCGCTGACGTGCTTGTGGTTAAACCCTCTGCCAGAGTACTGTCGAGTCTTTATAGTCCCACACAGAGGGTTTCCCTGATCCAGGAAAAACGATTTAGTAGCCGTATTGGATACGTTGAGGGTTCGATCGATTGATGTACTTGGTACTCGGATTTTCAATCGGACAGTTTGTAATACTAGCCGGCTCGGGTTTGAGCCGGATTATTAAATCAGGTATTGATTTAATAATTTGCGTAATTGTATTTCGATATATATATTCTAGTATTACGTTCTTCGTGTTATTCTATCTTTTTTGGGCGTTCGGATTTTTATCTTATTGCCGATATATATGTACAGTAGACTGAAATCCGTATTTACTACAGATTTCTTTCTAGAAGGTGGCCACCTCATTATGTATTTTCCTTTTATTTGATAATTGGAAATGAGGTGTAAAGTAAAAGGTATGGGAGGAATGGTGATGACCTTGCTTTAATAATTCACAAATGAATTTATAATTCATTTGGAGTTACTATTGAAGCATGGTTGTTAATTGTTTATTGAAAGAATTCACACACAAAACCACGGTGTGTGATTTTCTCTCACTTCATGCTTCATTTTTCTTTGAGCTCTCATTTTCTCTTGAGTTCCTCCCTCCTCTTTCTTTCTTCCATCTTCATCTTCTTCCTCTTCACTAACATTCTCATGTGTTGAGAAACAAGTGAATAGGTTAGAAAAGAGATAGCAAACACTTAGACACCCTCCACTACATCCTAGACTACTTAGTTTAGCAACCCAAGTTCTCTGGTTGCTTCTTATAGCTATTTGGTTAGGAGCTAGATCCATGGATCTAGCTCCCTGGGTGGACCATCTACGACAAAGTAAGGCTGGAGAACAAGCTCAATCCTGGAGGACCGATGGTGCCGGAGTTGGAGATCAAGCAAGTTCAAGGAGACCACTTGGAGCACATGACGAGGAGAGAAGACCAAAGGACTTGAGCCTCTTGGTATATCTTCTTTCATAGTAGATAGCTTTCCTAGTGTAGCTAGTTAGTTTTATGGAATGATCGGGGTTTAGAGTTAAACTAGTGCCAAGTTTTTGTTCGTTAGAAAAATTTTTGTTCCACATTTGGCCACGGAAGTTGTCCGGGGCACTAGGGTAACCCTTCACCAACAACTCTCGACGATAGACGTATAAACATGAATCGGCTGATAAAAAACGAATATCAAAACATCAATTCATAAACATCACGAAATACAAGGGAGCAACTCATGAAAATGGTCCCAGATTTTACCCTAGGTGAAATTAGCCAATTTTGCACATGTGGAGGGGCTATTTACTGGACAAAGGAGCTATGATACAAGAACGAGGAGCAAAGCCAACACCCTGGCTGCAAATTGCGGCCAGGAAGGATTAATTTGCGGCCAATGCAAGGAGGTTGGGACTCGGGTCTTGGGGTTAGCTCCTAGGTTGCCTTCTGGTCTCACTTTGTTTGCTAAAAAATTTTCAGGTCACCCGGGTCATAGCAGATCACTAAACTTCATCATAATTTCCACAATTTTCCGATATTGGGGATTTCTAAGTTTGTGAATTAGGGGTTTACTCTCAGGTTTTGGTCTTTAATCACACACCATAGGAGTTTAAGGTCACCATTAAGCCTCAATTACACTTTTGGATTCAAATCAAACCTTAATCCTAAACTTGGAATTTTCAAAGTTCACTAAATAACACTTAATCGATTCTAAACTAATATGGATGCTAAAGTGAATCAAATACAATACTAATGGTGAAAGAATTAGCTCATTTGGCAACTCAAGAGGGCAACTCAAGAATTTTCTTGAGTTGCCCCTACTGTCCAAAATACAAACTTTCTTGGTCCAATGTGCTTGTGATGAGCTTGTGCGTGCTTTTCGTGAAGTGGAGATGATGTTTTAATGTGGTTTTGGTGGTGTTATGAGGAGGTAGAGGAGGGAGGAGGTGGAGGGCAGCCATGGTGAAGTGAGGAGGGAATAATGAAGAGGAAAACAATGAAGGTGAAACCAATGACCAAGTCAACACAACCCCTCACCCTCTCTTCTCTCTCATGTCCATCCCTCATTCTTTATTCCTTTTCTAATCTTTTCTCTTCTCATTTTAAAACCAAACCAAGCATGATGAAATGAAGAAAAGACATGGTAGAAAAGTGTAACAATGTGAAAAATGAGTTGGTGCATGTCACATGCACATAACAAGCTTAATGCACGATTAGTGTTATTTAATCGCGATTAGCGTTAAAATGGAATATATTTAATCATAAGAATTTATAATTTGTTTAAATCATATAAAACATCTCTTTTTAGTAATTCCTATAATTTTCCAAATATTTCCCAATTTATCGGTATTTAATTATACCGCATTATCAAAATATTCATCATATTTAATATTTAATTATAAAAATTCCAAAAAATAATATTTAATTTTTCTGAATTGTACATAACCCTCCGTTATTTTAGGAAGTAGAGTATTTAGTATTCGTGCTACGTTTGTTGGTCATAGTTAAGGCGTAATGTGCGGTAGCTAAGTGATGTCTTCCTACACAGCATATGATGTGATTAATTAGGATAGTCATGTGACTTTGTTGACCATAGTTAAGGGTCATGTCAGTAGGTCTAATTAATCATGAAATGACGGGTAGAACTTGACTAGTGCTTATGATTTGTTGACCATAGTTAAGGTTATAAGTCACTAGGGGTAAAAACCATTATCGGGAATTTCAAGTGTTGAAATTTGCAATGAGATTACATACCTTCTATGAGATAGTTGGATCCCGATACCCACTGCGAGTAAGAGTTACTCCTGCGAGAGTTTTACACATTACAATTAGCCGATCAAGTAGGTGCCTAGAACGGTGTTAACGGAGTTACGCCCTTGGGAAAATGAGGTTTATTTTAATTAGGTTCGTGTGAAAGCACGGGGAACCTCCCTCAAAGTACCGACACTGGCCTGGCCGAAAGATTGGTGAACTTGTAGGGTGTAATTAATCCCGGCTAGTCTTAAATTTTAGGGTTTGAAGGAAGATTTGATAAAAACAGTGGAGCCATCCTGATTAGATAAAATAATAACCAATCTAATCTTACAAAGAGCGCACGCAGAGTGTTTTCTTCTCTCTCTTTCTCCTGGTTGTAAGTCTACGGCAGCGCCCCGGCCGTCAATCTGAGGCCAAATGCGGAACAAAACTTTTACAACTGGCGCTATCGATACTATAACCCGGATCGTGCCATTAACGCTAAACCAACAAACTGTAAAGAGGTAGAAAGGCTATACCGATCGATCTGTGTCCTTCGGTCTTTAGCCATCATCCCACGTTCCTCGCTGGGACTCTGATCTTCTCGTCGAGGTGGCACCACGTCAACGAATCTTTATACGGGCTCCCACCTCTATACCGAGGCAACTCGGACATGAAGTATACTAACCGACTTGTCCAAGATGAAGTAGAGAATGAGTGGAATACTTTGTCTCAATACACCCTAGGGTTCTCATCACATAAGAGGGTTAGGGTGGAGGTTGAATAAGATGCAAAGAGATGGAAATTGTGAGCTCAAGAGAGCAAAAAAACCAATCCCCAAAAATAATAACCCTTGGCTGACCTTTTCTTTTGTGTGTGATATATATGAGGTTTTGTGTTGGAAAAACAAAGAAAATATCTTACCAAAATATCTCCAACTCAACCTTAAAAAATCACACCCAAAACAAAACTCATTAACTCATCATGACTCACTACATGAATCATTAGCATGAGTCATTAGTGAACATGCTAGAACTAATGAGTCACCAAAAATGAGTCACACTTTCCAAATCCAATAATCATTTAAACCAAAATGATTAACCCAAAAAGAAATGCATCTTCTAAAGTAATCTCATAATGGATTACGAGAATACCCCTCACCTGTATATACATACCTGTATTTGTATTCCGACCGAATATGAATACGATAAGACTAAAATATTCCGACTCAATATAATACTTGGATCCAGCTTAAACCAAAGCCCACCAGTATTATCTGTCCGAATCATGACACGTGCACAAGTGCACGTGCATGTTTGAACACTGCCATAAAACCATACGGCCTCTACAACATTTCGCCCGAACTTGGGAAACTATCTGTAGGAGTCTCTAAATACTCGTCCATACTCTATGGCAGTGGATTTAACCACAAGCAGGTCAGCGGCACCAGCTCTGCGTAACGGCTGCCCATGTACTGATCGAAAGGGAAGCCGATGAGCGAACTAATCCTGGAACCCTACTGAGCCTATCAGTGACAATATCCGTACAGTCCGATCCGTTCGTCTATGAGCATCGCATATCGGGCCTAGGGGGCTGGTAACGTCAGACCCCCAAAAGCGGTATAAGTCGTGTCGGAGGGTAGCCCTGAACACCCTGAGAAACTAACGGAATACCTACCAGTAATTCTCACCTGCCTTGGCCAAGGACTTGGTGTAATGGTTCTCCTAGACACAGCACGATCTCACTTCCATTACCGGGAGAGACGAATCCCCTGCCGATCCGCTCACTTCCTCTATGTGGCTCGGGACTGTACCCAACTAAAACATGTTTGCACGATACCTTTGAGCCATGGTCGGGTAGTAATCTAAGCACAGTAGGAACTCACACGAGACAAATGACGACCTCAGGTCGATGAACTAACCTGTACATATGTCACCAGGGAACTGCTATCTGACGCTAGGTATAATACCAACTAGCATGTTCCCGACAAGTCCTGTCCGTTGCACTCATAACCCAATGAGCACCTGTGTACATCTTAGGTGAACCAACTGACACCAATGGCTTGTGAGACCGGCCACCGCCCCTCGTCGGGGTCTCGACTGTATACACTAGACTACTCCGGAGTATCGATGCCCTGTCTCGAAACTCTCATGACTAGGGACCACTTTTAAGGATGTGCTTATAGACTACTCAACTCTCACGTATATGATCGCCATCATACTGCTGGTAGTCAATCAAGAATCCTAAGGGCTCTATCAACGTGTAATAGTGATCATGTCACCTAAAGCTATACAGGATAATGAAGACAAACCAGATAGCATACTATCATCTCGAGTAAGACTGTCCTACCGGTATTGGTCCTCCTCAATCATTGCAATCACGTGCCTGCGATCCAATAATTCAATTTTAGGGCACTACATCCAGCAATCTCCCACTTGCACTTAAGGATAATTATTGCGATGTCGCATACTCATAGCCCCTGTGATACCGAACACCCAACTCCTCTACTAATCAGTTTCACAAAACCCGTTTGTAAAACTATTGTGTTCGAGAAATAGCCTCAATGAGTGGATCCGCCCTGATGTTTCTTTCTATGTCTCTCTTAATCTCAAGTTTGCGGAGAAAGCCATCTCCCGAATTGAGTAATACCTGTCTTAGAATATGTCTGGATATCTGATGGGACCTAGTTCATAATTGAACTCCAAATCCAAACTTCTTAGATTGTATCATGAACTGAACCTAATCAGTCTCCTGCACCATGCCTCCCTCAGTATCGTGTTGGACCATCTGTCCATAATACTGCCCCTTTCATCAGAGGGAAAACTATAACTCTGACAGTCACTCTGTCATCCATGTCACCTTGGAAGCCTGGAATGATAATTGTCTCCTAAAGGCGGCTGCCGTTATCAAATCCATAGAACATCCACTTATGTTCTAAAACTGCTTCCGTATGTTTCTCCAGGATTGGATTAATATAAACAGATTGCATCTAGTACAAAAACAACATCTGGTCTGGTACTTGACATCTCATGATTGACTCAATTGCCTAAGCAAGTGATATACCAATCATGCACATCCCTCTCCCCTTTAGTCTGTAAGACACCTTTAAAGAGGGAGAATCCATCACCTACAGGTACACCACCATGCCAGGAGTCGTCCATTCTAAAATACCATTCAGAATACTGTCTAAGTACCCAAATTAGGAAAAACTACCCAAATCTAGATCTAAAACCATAGATCTAGTAACTAGAATGTTTGATATTATATCCATATCCTGTAAGGAGAAACAA
Organism: Agapanthus africanus; assembly: GCA_030015575.1. Lineage (NCBI taxonomy): Eukaryota > Viridiplantae > Streptophyta > Magnoliopsida > Asparagales > Amaryllidaceae > Agapanthus > Agapanthus africanus. The sequence goes on along the minus strand of JASDDO010000012.1, from coordinate 288,089,006 downwards.
CTGTGTGGCAACCACAATATAACCGATCGTAGTATAGGAATTTTACTTCCTACTCTGTGTATGCCATCCAAATACCAGGACATCACACCCTACTACCTTCTTAACAGATCCATCCCCTATTCTGATGAAGTCAAACCCATGTCTGTCACATCAAAATTAGATAATCTATCTCCGCTATATTTGCTCTAGTCTATAAATAGACATAAGCTACTTGCCCACTATGCTTCTGCTGCTCCCACTGACTACGACAACCCTCTGGCAGAGTCATATACACGTGCACTTCTAAAGCTAGTTTATAACGACGCTATACTCATCCTCCTGCCGGGTCTCATAGCCTGGAACAACAGTAGTGTCATGTCTGGGTAAACAAGAACCTCCCTTTCACCGTCCTTGAGGCTACCAAAGTACCTCTCGGGTGCCTGAGGTTACCCATCATATCTGCGGAGTGGCTAATGGAATGTTAAACTTGATTGAATCTTAAGGTCCTATTAAATTTTCCGTAATCGTTTGCGGTTCTGGAATCACTTCCAGTTCTACCATACTCCCACTACTGTTTTCTGAAAAAAATTCATTTTACTAAAACTGTGACAAGTCAAGAACAATATCACTATTGATCTTCCAGATGGTAGAAAGTCAACTCTCGACATAGCCTGGGTCAACCCACAAACTGCCATTACAGAAACGTGCTTTGAGTTACCCAGAGGCTGGTTTTAAGCATAAGCCGGACAACTCCTCGTACCTTAACATCGTTAAGATATGAACCATTTTATATCCAACATAGAAACATTGGCACTTATTTAATTGGAACCAGATTCAAATCATGCAGCTGTCTCTAGGGCATATCAACTTAATGGAGAGAGGCCGATCAACATTACTCAACTTAGGAATGCATCCAATTATGAGTAACCCGAAAGAGAAATAAGTTTCTCAAAACCATTACTATCAACTGAATACCATACACAAGTATCTACATCTTCGATCATCTTAAAGAATCCCGATACTTGAAACACCATGTTCTCTACTTTATTCTTTTACCTATTACTTCTCAAAACTTAGACCTTGTATTTATACGAAACACTTGTCTAAAAACTAGAGAAGTCACAAGTAAACAGAACATAGTACGAGGACCAACCCCTTTGTCCTGATGGTTACTGGACAACATACAATACTCTGTATAAGTCCGCTGGGTTGAATAACTCAAAACCTGTGCATCGTAGGTTGAAAACTGTACTTATGGTTAAGAACTACTCCGCCGTTCAATGCTCCTTACCCAATCGTCAACTGATATAGGTAAATGTCACGGACATAATTTCAAAAAGTTATATCTCACTTTATAAAAATAAACGTACAGATATATCAGTTTGAAATTGGCGCACAACAACGGATACTCAAAACCAAATACTTGTCGTCCGGCAAAAACCCAGGAGATTTCCTCAAATATCAACAATTATAACGAATTCCGATATAATGAGGATGATCACCTAATTACTAATAACTTACTCCCACTCATCATTTGTAAAACCATACGGATGTGAGAATCATACCTCGTAAATACATACCCTGGAGTAAGTATCTAATTGGGAAAACAGTTTTCCTTTAACAACGCATAGTGAAACTGAAACATTAAAATGTTTCGAAGGGGTATCCGGGTATTCGTAGTAATGCCTCTTCCATAATCCAATTCATGACTGTAACCGTATATTTATTTACCATCTCTCCAAATCCTTTTGTTTGTCTTTAGTCGTTACCTTCTATACACCATTGTTAGGCTAAATGGTTTTCTTCCTTCCCTATCGTTCGGCACCAGCCTATGGTTTGGAAGAAGACTATCCAGTAAGCATAATAGGTGTACTCTCCTAACCCTAGGAGTACTCGCAACCTGAGAGAAGGTGATGATAAAAGACAACTGAATAAAACTTTATTCTATTTCTCCTCAACTGGAGAAAAAACAAAGGTGAAGTAGGAGTGGCGATGAACTACTCGGTTTGGTCGTGAATGATAGTAGTCGCAATTTACTTTGCCCTCTTTCTAATCCTTTTATTTTTTCTTTACTTATTACCTTTTGTACACCTTACATAGGCTAATTTGTTTTCTTCATTCCCTACCTTTCGGCACCTGCCTATGGTTTGGAAGAAGACTATCCAATAAGCGTAATAGGTGTGCTTTCCTAAACCAAGGAGCCCTTACAAACTGAGAGAAGGTGAAGATAAAAGACAACTGAATAAACCAATTCAATTTCTCCTGAACCTGGATCCATCCTCCAAGAAGTCCCTTTGAGTTCGTATATAACCATACGATGGATTTATCTAATGGAAGTGGATGTTCGTAGTAATACGAGGTGTTCTGGAGAAATGCAAAGGGTAAAAGAAGGAGCGGCAATGACTTATTCAACTCAGAAAATCCAAAAGCCAGTATTTTAAGAAGGTTTGGTCAACTTGGTCACTGAGTTATTGTCTTGGGTCGGTCAAAGGTCGCTACCATAGAGAGAGAAAAAAGAAACACTCTGTGTGCACTCTAACCTAGATCAGAATGGTTATCACTTAATCTATTCAGGAAACCTCCCACTGTACCGTCAAATTCTCCTCCAAACCTGAAAGAAGAATTAGTCGGGATCACCCGAAGAGTAAAACAACTCATCAGTGGGAATCGGGATCCAACTCTTATCGCATGATAACGTGAAGGAATCTACTCACGTTATCACACTACAGAAGGTATGCGCATGCCTGGCAAGTTTCAGTTTCTTTAGAAACTCCTGATATGGATTTTTGCCCCATGCTCTTATGACCTTGACGTTGGCCAAAATGTCATAAGTCACATGTCAAGTTCTACCCATCATTATCTTGTTAATTTGAACCCACCCATACATACCCCTGACATTGGCCAAATGGCAATACGACTGTCCCAAACCAACTCATTTATCTATGCAACAGATAAATATCCAGCAGCTACCAAACACAATGCCTTGGCGTTGGTCAAAATACATAGCTTGAATACTACTGAATACCCAACTGAAATGACGGAGGGCTACGGCTGGTTTTTGGCGAAAAACCATTAACGTAACGAACTTGATATCGCTGAAGGAACCTGATAGCTTTTTACAAAAATATAGCGGCGAAAACCTTTGCTAAAGAGGTCACTCTCGGTGAAGGGATCTCGGCTCTTTCCTCGTGGAATGAGGTGCAGGATATTCCAACTGAATACCGCGATGCAAAGCAACAAGTAATCGACTATAGTGAAGTTATTACCCAGACGCAAACTTCTTCCCAACGGGTCACTCCCGGTGAAGGAATCTCGGCCATTGCCTCGTCGAATGAGGTGTTGGATATTCCAACTGAATACCGCTGTGCAAAACAAAAGAAAACGTCTTTGTAATAACACTTTTTGAAAACTGTTCCAACAACGTTGAACAGGTTTGTTTTCATTTGCATTGATCAGAATCAACGCAGCCCCATCAATTAATCACACCAGAAAAGAACGAAAATAAAATGTACGTATATGCCATCCGTATTCGTCACTGGGTCCCGTCATCACCCGTTAGGTTACTTAACTAACGACAGAGCGGGGACTGGACTAGCGCGGGTGTAAAACATATATAACATCTACTAGTATATATACTAATATACAATAATCGCTCCAGGCGTGAGAAATGCAACATTACAGAAAAGTAATAAGCATCACAGAACAATACACATAATCTGGGATCCCTGGGTTTCATAGATCCGCAACTGAAACCCGACGTTCCCCTAGTCGTGTGGATAGCCTGTGCAATGAAACCTAGACACCTACGAGTGCGGAAAGTTACCCGCCAAAACCTGAAGCGAGGCAGCCCCCTACAGCAAAGTGAATGGACCACTCGACACTTCACGGAATCCGGTAACTTGAGAACCTCTCCTTGGGTCAACCTGTACCCCCTACGAGTGTGGCGAATAGTCTGCCAATTCTAAAGTGAGGCTCCCTGCCTCTTAAAGCCATGAGATGCGGACCCGTTGCCCTCCAGAACCCGGCTATACGTGCAATCTGTCGCGGAGTAAACCTAGTACAGAAATGAAAATATGTACAACGGGTACATCGACCTCAACCCGGTCGTGCCCCAAAAGAATAATATACAAACAGGCAGTGACGGCAGTCCACATGTTGGACGCTCTCCCCGTAATATCAAATGTACAAATAAATCCAAACTGCACTACCATTGCACACAGGCTATCCACCACGACAAATCCGCAACATCACAGCACAACACATAACATCAACGAGAATGTCATGTTCGCAAACCCGTCTAAAAGAGCTATAGCAATTAGAGACGATTTACCGCTCGAACGACATTCAAGGTCGGAGATATAATGTAACTACTGTAAACTAACACATTTAAAATTTTGATCGACAAAACTTCCCGAAGTGGGCCCTATGTACATATCCAGTACTTAAACAAAATCTGGGCCCAAAAAAAATATTCTTGAAACCACAATTCCACATGAAAGACACCTAGAAGAAAAATGGTGCACTGAAGCCCCAAAACGGCGGCGGAACCGCGGCCAATACAAGGCTTGTGCGGCGGTTTCGCGGCGTTCTTGAAGGTTCAGTCGACCAAATTTCTACAGTAGTCGTCGAAAAGCCTGCACGATTTTCTGACATACCCAAAATAATTTTTAGACCAGTTTAAAAATTCGACAGAAACTTTAATATTGAAAATGCGGTTTTGGAAATTTCGTTCGATCGATATTTTATACATGTTAGAACAAGCTAGTAAAGGTTAATGGCGTGGCTATGATACCTTGTAAGTCTACGGCAGCGCCCCGACCGTCAATCTAAGGCCAAACGCGGAACAAAAACTTTTACAATTGGAGCTATCGCATACTATAACCCGGATCTTGCCATTAACGCTAAACTAAAAAACTGTAAAGAGGTAGAAAGGCTATACCGATCGATCCGTGTCCTTCGTTCTTTAGCCATCATCCCACGCTCCTCGCTGCGACTCTGATCTTCTCGTCGAGGTGACACCACGTCAACGAATATTTATACGAGCTCCCGCCTCTATACCGAGGCAACTCGGACATGAAGTATACTAACCGATATGTCCTAGATGAAGTAGAGAATGAGTTGAATACTTTGTCTCAATACAGCCTAGGGTTCTCATCACATGAGAAGGTTAGGGTGGAAATTCAAGAAGATGCAAATAGATGGAAATTGTGAGCTCAAGAAACCATCAAGAGAGCAAAAAAACCAAGCCCAAAAAATAATAACCCTTCGCTGACCTTTTCTTTTGTGTGTGATATATATGAGGTTTTGTGTTGGAAAAACAAAGAAAATATCTTACCAAAATATCTCCAACTCAACCCTAAAAAATCATACCCAAAACAAAACTCATTAACTTTTCATGACTCACTACATGACTCATTAGCATGAGTCATTAGTGAACATGCTAGAACTAATGAGTCACCAAAAATGAGTCACACTTTCCAAATCCAATAATCATTTAAACGAAAATGATTAACCCAAAAAGAAACGCATCTTCTAAAGTAATCTCATAACGGATTACGAGAATACCCCTCACCTGTATATACATACATGTATCCGTATTCCGACCGAATACGAATACGATGAGACTAAAATATTCTGACTCTATATAATACTTGGATCCGGCTGAAACCAAAGGCCACCAGTATTATCTGTCCGAATCATGACACGTGCACAAGTGCACATGCATGTTCGAACCCTGCCATAAAACCATACGGCCTCTACAACGTTTCGCCAGAACTTGGAAAACTATCTGTGGGGGACTCTAAAGACTCGTCAATACTCTGGCAGTGGATTTAACCACAAGCACGTCAGCGGCACCAGCTGTGCGTAACGGCTGCCCATGTACTAATCGAAAGGGAATCCGATGAGCGAACTCATCCTGGAACCCTACTAAGCCTATCAGTGACAATATCCGTACAGTCCAGTCCGTTCGTCTATGAGCATCGCATATCGGGCCTAAGGGGCTGGTAACGTCAGACCCCCAAAAGCGGTATAAGTCGTGTCGGAGGGTATCCCTGAACACCCTGAGAAAGTACTGGAATGCCTTCCAGTAATTCTCACCTGCCTTGGCCAAGGACTTAGTGTAATGGATCTCCTAGACACAGCGCGATCTCACCCCCAATACCGGAAGAGACGAATCCCCTACCGATCCGCTCACTGCCTCTTTATGGCTCGGGACTGTACCCAACTAAAACCTGTTTGCATGACTCCTTTGAGCCGTGGTAGGGTAGTAATCTAAGCACAGTGGGAACTCACACGAGACAAATGACGACCTTAGGTCGATGAACTAACCTGTACACATGTCACCAGGGAACTGCTATCTGACGCTAGGTATAATACCAACTAGCATGTTCCCGACGAGTCCTGTCCGGTGCACTCATAACCCAATGAGCACCTGTATACATCTTAGGTGAACCAACTGACACCAATGGCTTGTGAGACCGGCCACCGCCCCTCGTCGGGGTCTCGACTGTATACACTAGTCTACTCCGGAGTATCGATGCCCTGTCTCGAAACACTCACGACTAGGGACCACTTTTAAGGATGTGCTTATAGACTACCCAACTCTCATGTATATGATCGCCATCATACTGCTGGTAGTCAAGCAAGAATCTTAAGGGATCCATCAACATGTAATAGTGATCATGTCACCTAAAGCTATACACGTTGATGAAGACAACCAGATAGCATACTATCATCTCGAGCAAGACTGTCCTACCGGTATAGGTCCTCCTCAATCATTGCAATCACGTGCCTGCGATCCAATATTTGACTTTGAGGGCACTACATCCAAAACTGGTAGCAACCATGTCACGCCTTAATCAAGATAATAATATGGATGCATTGACTGAACTTGCTTATTATACTGTGCTAGGGAGCGTTGGTTCCGCTCTATCATATAACTATTATAAGTCCGAGCAGGAAATAGGGGAATATCTGGATTCCCATGCCACCCAATCGATTAAAGTGCAAGTTGATGCATCTTCTTCGGATGTGTTCATTACCGAGAACTGTTTCTCAGTATCCTCTACGTCCTTGGTATGTGATACCGGATCAGGATTCCGCATATGTAATATGTTACTTGGGCTACAGATAGGTAGAGAACTGAGAATGGGTGATATATCTCTATGTGTAGAGAATGGTGCAAGTGTTGCAGCCAAACCAGTTGGCAAATATCACCTTGTATTAATACATTGATTCTAAACGAATGTTATTAGATACCGAACCTGATATACAATATTACATCAGTTTCTTTATTCGGTTAAAGAAGGATATAATTTTGTATTAGAGGATAATGTTGTGAACATTTTCCTGAATCAAGAGTTGATTAGATCATGAACGTTATGTAATGGCATATACGTTCTAAATCAAACTACAGTTCAAAGTATAAAGACCACACACAAGAGGAGTAGTTTAAATATGAACGAATCCTTCTTATAGCATTGTAGACTAGGTCATATCAATGCGACATGACCATCTAAGTTACATAAGGATGAATATTTGAATCTATTCGAATTTTCATCTTATGCTACTTGGCAGTCTTGTCACAAAGGCAAAATGACCAATACTCCGTTTACTAGAAACAGAGAAAGTGTTACTGAACTCTTGGGACGGATACATGATGATGTATACGGTCCTTTGTTTACAAATGCCAAGGATGGTTCTTCGTACTTCATTATATTCACTGATCTTCTCTCAAGATTCAGACATATGTTCCTGTTGAAACACAAGTCTGAAACATTTGAGAAATTCAAGAAATATAAGCATTAAGTTGAGAACCAGACGGGTAGAAGTATTAAGTCCTTCGATGTGATCGGAGAAGAGAATACTTGCGCATGGAGTTTTATTCAGTTGATAAAACTGCACTATTAATGTGACATTTTTTTACTATTTCTATATAAAAAAGGTGTTTATTATAATATATGACACATATGAGGGTTTATCTGTAAAAATACTATTTTCATATGTTTATATATTATAATTAACATTATGAAGGAAAAAGTAATCATATAATATCCATGTAACATTTGGCCCATTTAATATGCTTACCTTATTAAATACTTTTGACCAATTCTCTTAAAACTAAAATATCATGACAAATGATTAAAGATAATATCTCAATAAAAACAAATTCTACTAACATCATTTATTGAGATAATTGTGCAGGAATTATATCATGACTGAAATCAAAGAAATCTGAGTTGGCAAGATAAAATCTGCCGAAGATATTCAAGTAAATTGAAGAAACTAATTCTGGCAGAAACGTAGAGAAGATTTTCAAAGTCTAGATACTCAAAAGATGACCAAGTGTTACAGATATGAAGCTACAAAAATTAGTGGCCATGATCTCACCAAAAGGCGGCGGATCCGCGGCCAAACATATCCAATGGCCGCGGTTCCACCGCACTTCTAAGGATTTAGGGCTCGGGATTTTGATGGTTGGGATTCTAACAACTAGTTTCCATATTAGGAAACTAGGGTTCTGGTTTTGTGACTATAAATAAGGACCGAGAGCTTCTTGAAAAATTATCACACCGACACGATCACGAAGTCCACGACGACTCAAGAATCCTGGTTGATCATCAACAATTCATCTACCTCCTTAGATGAGATCGAGAAGCAAACTAGCATTTTGTAATAATTTTCTAAGGGAACAAAGTGTAATTGATCTTGTTGATTAATAAAGGTAGTTGTTTTCTTATTTTATTTCTTTGTAGTTCTTTAATATGATTTCCCTCTCTATCTTTTCTTTTCCCAACATGCGCGAGTAATTCTCCACTTGTTAAGGTTCGTAGGATTATGGTAGATTAATGGATGATGAAGATCCTTAAACTCTTTTTACGTCCTATAAAGTTTATAAACTTTACCAAAAGAATTATTAACATCCTAATCGGGTGCGCTACCAATTCATTGATAGTCACGACCGCGATTTAAGATTAGATTAATGATTGATTTGGTAAAGGCTAGACATGAACGGAGATCCATGTCAAGATAGGGGTTAAGAGTGAGAACCCTTTTCTCTCCAGAAACCCTAATCTACATGCATCACTGTCGATCTAGTTTTAAATCTATTAAAGGATAAAAAAGGAGTAATTTTTAATTAATCATCCATGACTACTAAGTCTTAACGAACCCTACAAGCCCCCTTATAATATAAAACCTACATCCGTAGTTAATCTAGATCTATATCCTGCATCCGTGTTTGACGTAGATATAGAACCTACAACCATTCTTCACCATTCTTTATTCATCCTCTCTCTTTTTCAACAAGCCAAAAGTAAGATTAAAAAATTCAACGTTTCCCTGAGGACGACCTGTACTCATCTCGGTCTAGCTACACCTGACACCGTTATTGAATGCGGTTAACTACTACATATAAAACAGATCAATCAAATGGCGCCGTTGCCGGGGATACGTGCGAATTTTTTATTCTTACTATTTGTGTTAAATTCTTATTCGATCTATATCATAAAAATAAACAAAACTGCAAATTGTATATTTAACGATTATTGTGTGAATTTTTGCGAGGGAATCTAGTGTCACAGACTTGAGGAAACAGAGAGCCAGAGACATTCATGAAGATCTCGAGAAGCAAAAGTGGCCACGAAGCAAAAAGCATCACGAGATCCCTCTTTCTGGCGGCGGAACTGCGGCAATAAGGCCAAATAGCGGCGAAAGCGCGGCGAAATTGAGGACTTAAGGTTCCAAACTTCTCTGGTAAATTTCTCAACTCTTTTTCACCCCTATGAAATCCAATAAAATATATTTCCTGCAGAATTCTTTGCAAAATATCGCCGCTTAAAAATCTTTTTGCAAAGTTTTGTTATTGGTTTGTTGTTGCATATTTTAATACGGATTTTTACGGGTCAAAGACCAAATTCAAATTAGGTGGGGATTTTATCACCTTTCCTAAGCCCCACAAATCACAAAACAAGCAACCTCATCAACCCTACATTAATTTAAAAAATATCTAGACAAGACTCTAAGGACTGTCGCGCTCAATAAGGACAGAGGAAGGTCATGGGTAATCTATCGCTTATCCGCATTACTTTTGTGGTTCCTAGGCAAGTGTCTCTAAGGCAAGTTGTTACTTAATTAGGCCCGCTATTTATGGTGATTCGTATAGGGATACCTCCCACTTACCTGGCACTTACCTGACCAAAAGAGTAGTAAAGAGGTGGTAGAGGATTGATCCTGCTGCTTGTCCTTTGGATGTCAAGGAGCGGTCTAGTGACTTGACCTAGATGACCTTAGTGTTGGATATATGTATGCCCTAGAGGCCATTATATGATAGTGGATGTATTTATACATGTATATATATATATATTCAGTGTACGTTCTTGCTCAACATGATAGTATGCTATCTGGTTCTTATTTATCTGACATGTTGATTTGATCATGCTTTTATTCATTCATACATGTTGATAAAGCCCTGAGGATATAGGCTTGACTACTGTGATTATGATGGAGATCATACTAGTAGGTCATCTGTAGTTTATAAGCATATCCTGGAATGTCCCCAGTCGTAGGTGTATCGAGACGGGGCATCGATATACCAGAGTAGACTAGCGTATATGATACTGGACCCATATGATGGGCGATGGATGTTCCCACATTCATCGATGTTTGACATCGAGATCGTATACGGGTGCTCAGTGGTGACTGGGTACACTGGACGGACTCACCGAGAACTCCTATATGGAATTATATCTATAGTCGGATAGCAGTTCTCAGGTGACACTGGTGCAGGTTAGTCTGTAGTCCCGAGATCGTCATAGAATCTTATGTGTTCTCCTATTGTACTTTGATTACCACCCTACCACGGCTCTACTGAGTCGTACAAACAGGTGGCCGTTGGGTACAGTCCCGAGACACTCGAAGGCGATGAGCGATAGGAGGGGTTTCGTCTCTCCCGGTATTGGGGGTTGATGCTGTGCTGTGCTCGACTGGCTATATCAGTAAGTCCCTGGCCAGGGCTGTTGAGATTTACTGATAAGTGTTATCAGTAGTTTCTCGATCTGTTATAGACCATTCATCGGCACGACTTTTTAAGTTATTGGGGTCGACGTTACCATCCCTAGACTTGATATGCAGCATATCCGACGAATAGACCGGACTGTACGGTAGTGTTGCCGGTTGGCTCGACGGAAGTTGTAGCAGGTTCGCTTGTTTTCTTCTGATCGCTCAATACCCGGGTGGCCGCTACGTTTAGTTGACCGCTTGCGGCTTGGGGGTGCTTGATATGATCATCACCCACTGCCGGCGTATTGACGAGTCTTAGAGTCCCACAAAGGAGTTACCTAGTCCAGGCGAAACGTTGTGGTGCGCATATGCGATATGCGCGTGGACCCGGTTAAAATGCGAGTATGAGATACCGTATATTAATCGGGCGGCTTGCTTTTGGTCGGGTCGTATGTGATATGACCGGGTTGATATATCAAGTGTTGATTTATCATTTAACCATTAGTTTCTCACTACAAATCCTTTTCTTGTCTTTTTGGTTTATGCATGCATGTATGCATTCATTCTTGTTCATGCACATATGGATGTGCATGCACACATACATGCATACATCATTCTATCATGGTTGTATATATAGAAGATGGTGGCAATATAAGACTCACACATTATAATTATATATATGGATATATATTGTATTTGTTTTGAAGCAAAAGAAAAGAAAAAGATTAATACATGATTATCTTCTACACTCTTCTTTGAACTAACCTTGTTCACCTACTTTTTAACCATGAGTTAATCTTTCTTTTGTGTTTTAACTCAAGTGCAATAATATCCATATAATGCAACTATGGTTTGAGATGATGAGTAGAAAATATATATACTTATATTTTCTATTATTCATAACACATTATCATTCTCTTGTTTTTCCAAAAGCCATCATCTTCTTCCTCCTTTCTCTTTTGCTCTCTAGATTTCTCAAGTGAGAAAAACACTTACCAAGTTCGGATTTTGAAGTGGGAAAACCAACCACAACAACATTCTACACTAGTCTTGCCCACTTGTGAAGAGTGTTAGCTTCCATTTTCTTCTCTTGATCTTGTGAAGTTACAAGCTTGGACAAAGAGGACTCCGGGTGGATCATCGTGGACCTAGAGGTTCTCAAGCGGACGTTTTCCAACCCTCAAGTAGCCGAGGAGTCAAGCGTAGGGAGCTACAAAGGTTGTACTCTCAAAACCCTAGCTTTATCTACTTGTGATGAAATGCATGTTTAGAAACCCTAGTTTTCTAGTGATGATTCTTTGTATGTTCACTTAGCACCTTAAAAATTTAATATTGAGACATGTGATGCTTCCAAACCCTTCCTTAGGTGCTAGGTAAGCCTAACATTGGTATCAGAGCATACCTAGAACTTTAGGCGATGCTTTAGCGATGTTAAAAATCCGATCGAACCAAAATACAGACTTTTAGAACCCTCTCTGGACATTTTTTGAAACCTGTGTTTTTCCAGAATTAAAAATATGTAAAAAATTCAGCAGGGAATTCTAAGAAACCCTGTAAAAAACATAGCCCTAATCACAAAATCCCACCGCGGAACCGCGGTCAAAGCTTGCTTGGGCCGCGGCTCCGCGGCCGTACGGATGAATTAAGCCCTAGTTTTTATACAGTGTTCTTATTTCCTGCTTATAGATGTTTTTGGGTATTTTTAATCTGGTTTCAGTAATATATGTTCTGGAGATTGTTTTGGATTCGGTGATTCGATCGGAATTTTAATCTCGTGTTTTTTTCGGATAATTTAGAAAGTATTAAAAAGTTCGAACGGATATCATTAACTCACTTTTTCCTGGCACAAAATTTTCAAGTCTTGAATCTTTTATCGAGTTTAAATCTTTCGGAAATGCGTGCAAGTTTTGTGGTGGACCCTCTAGAAGACAACAAACCTTAACTCGATTATCTGACCGTCTTGAACTGCCTTTTGAACCTTAGGGTTTGAGGCAGTAGGGCGTGCCACATGTGAGGCGTTGGCTTGAACCTTCTACGGCTGGACCGCTACTACTGTGACACATTCCGGGTTTTTTGAACTCCGCTCAAGTGTTGAGCTTTAGGAAATTTTGGGTATTTGATTATTCGATCGAAATGTTTAATACTGTCTATTTATCTGGAATGTGATACAATATGTGGAATTCATATAGTTAGGCATGAAATGCGAAGTATGTGATATTTCGGATTTGCGATGTCTAAAGAGAATGTGGATTCCAAATGTTGTAGTTTTACACTTTCTTTTCTGTGACCGTAAGTGTAGTATGTCGATATCGCCGGTTTCGTTGCTATACATCAACGATAATCGGGGTACGCATACTTACTTACGTTGATGATATATGATATCATGTGTTGCTGAGATATGATGTGCAGGATTGTCGCGATTGAATAGCCGGGGGTTTTTATGTGAGATGAGAGTTTTATTTTTCATTCATGTAAAATTCAAATGTAATGTAATATTCTTTTATTTGGGGCACTTCCGGGTTGAGGTTGATGTCACCAGCGTTGTATATTATTTACTTTTCCGCATTAGGATAGACCCAAGGAGGGGAGCACAAGTGACCGGGTTCTGGGGTTTAGTGGGAGGCCATCTCGAGGAGTCGAGACCGGGTCTCCTAAACTCCAGGATTGGTAGGGTCGCTTGCCGCTATCGTAGGGGTCTAGGATGTGGGCTTGGCTATTCATCGCGACTGTGGAATCCGTATTTTCTATTGATGGCTAAATACTAAATACAGACGTCCTAGTATATCCCACATTATATATATGTTTCTGCAGCCTGTGTTCTGTGATATCTGAGACGAATGATATATTATATATGAGATATACAGTAGACGTTGCTTATGTTTTACACCCGCGCTAGTCCCGTCCTGGTATGCCGTTAGTTATGTAACCTAACGGTGCATAACGGAACATTGCGGCGAATGCGGATGGCATAAGCGTACGTTGTATTTTCGTTTCTTTTCTGTGATTGGCTTAAGGACTTAAATGATGGGACTACATTAATATGATTAATGTAAAGAAAAAAAACCTAAAAAGATGTTGTAGAATCGGATTTGAAAACCACTCGGCTCTTTATGAAAAAGCCACATTTCAAAACTGCGGAGCACAAGCCACTCCTTTTGAAAACCATTTGATTCTACGACGATATCAAGTTCAAAGCGTTAAAGATTTTATTAAAAATCATCCGCAACCCTCCGTCATTTTAGGAAGTAGAGTACTTAGTATTCGTGCTACGTTTGTTGACCTTAGCCAAGGTGTAGTGTACGGTAGCTAAGTGATGTCTTCCTACAATGCATATGATGCAGAATAATTAGGACGGACATATGACTTTGTTGACCTTAGCCAAGGGTCATGTAAACGGGTCTGATTAATCAAGAAATGACGGGCTGAACTTGACTAGTACTTGTGATTTGTTGACCATAGCCAAGGTCATAGGTACTAGGGGTAAAAATCATATCGGGAATTTCAAGTGTTGAGATTTGCAATGAGATTGCATGCCTTCCATATGATGGTTGGATCCCGATCCCACTGTGGGCAATAGTTGCTCCTAGGAGAGTTTTACAGTTTAAAATTAGCTAACTCATTCGGTGTCTAGAAAGGTGTTAACGGGGCTATGCCTCTGGGAAAACGAGGTTTACTTTAATTAGGTCCGTGCGAAAGCATGGGGAACCTCCCTCAAGTACCGACACTGGCCTGGCTGAACGGTTGGCGAAGTTGTAGACTGTAATTAATCCTGGCTAGTTTTCTTTTTAAGGTTTGAAAGAAAAACTTGATTAAAGCAGTGGGAGACATCGATTAGACAAGATAATAACAAATCTGATCTTTGCAAGAGTTTTCGCTGAGTGTATTCTTTTCTCTCTCTTAATGGCAGATACCAATGACTGGACTCAAGCTTCTACTAGATAAAAATAAACTGAATGGAACCAACTATAAAGACTGGATAAGGAATCTGAAAATTGCATTGGCTTATGATAAAGTATCATATGTCCTCACGGCTTCAGCCCCGCCCGTCCCAGGTCCAAAATCCTCAGTTGCGGACAAAGAAGTCCGCAAGACATGTGACGCTGACTGTGCCACGGCCAAATGCCTCGCGCTTGCATCGATAGACAACACACATCAAAACCAGCACGAGAATATGGACATTCAAGCCATATTTCTCCATACAAAGGAGTTGTATGGAGAGAAATCCCGTGTATTACGATACGAAGCATCAAAGAAATTGTTTCAGATGCGAATGGCCCCTGGCACGGCAGTAGGAGACCATGTTCTGAAGATGATAGCTCTAATAGAAGAGCTTGAGGACCTTGGATGGACAATGGAAAATGAACAATATACGGATATTATTCTGCAGTCCCTCCCCTCCACCTTTGCTCAGATCATAGTTAACTTCAACATGCACAACATGGAGAGGGAACTACCTGAACTCCTTAATATGTTAATGAGTGCAGAGAGCACACTGAAATCAGTGAAAACTCCCGTTATGACCATTGGACAATCTTCCTCTTCTCGCCCAAAGGCTAAGGCCAAAGGAAAGAAAAAGAAGAAGCCCACCAATCCTAAGGGTGGAGTTAAAAAGGTGAAGGGAAAGGAAAAGTCCAAAGCTGGAGACTCGGGGAAAGGGGAATGTTTTCATTGCCACAAAACAGGACATTGGAAGCGCAACTGTACGGAGTACTTGAATCTCAAGAAGAAGCATGAGGATGCTTCCGCTTCAGGTGTGTTTGTGACAGAAAATTGTTTTTCAATAAACTCTGCTTCCTGGGTATTAGATACCGGTTCATGTTCTCACATTTGCAATTCTATGCAGGGGCTGAGAAATAGCAAGGTTTTGAAGACAGGTGACCATACTCTCCGCGTTGTAAATGGTTCCAATATACATACGGTCGCAGTGGGAGAGTATCACTTGGGGTTGCCATCTGGGTGTATATTGGTTTTGAACCCATGTTATTTTGTACCAAGTATGCTATGTAATATAATATCTGTTTCTTTGTTAGACAATGAAGGATATAACTTTATATTGCAGAACAATGTTATGAACATTCACCTGAATCAAATATTGGTTGGGTATGGTACACTTAATAACGGGATATACGTCCTAAATCAACACACAGTTTTCAGCATACAACACACTAATAAAAGAAAACTTTCAGAAATAAATGAAGCTTTTCTTTGGCACTGTAGACTTTGTTATATTAACGAAACAAGACTAAACAAGTTACACAAAGATGGATATTTAAACCTTTTTAAATATAAATCTTATGCGACTTGCCAGTCTTGTATCAAGGGTAAAATGACCAAAACTCCGTTTACCGAACACGGAGAAAGAGCTACCGAGCTCCTAGGACTCATACATAGTGATGTATGTGGGCCAATGTCTACACAGGCTAGAGGCGGTTTTTCTTACTTCATTACTTTCACTGACGATTTCTCAAGATTCGGTCATGTATTTTTATTGAAGCACAAATCCGAAGCTTTCGAGAAATTCACTGAATATAAACAAGAAGTAGAAAAACAAACCGGCTTGAGTATCAAGATGCTTCGATCAGATCGAGGTGGGGAGTACCTCATTACAGAATTTGCAAACTTCCTAAAGGAGAATGGGATTCTCTCTCAGCTCACTCCCCCTTACACGCCACAGCACAACGGTATGTCTGAACGACGTAATAGGACCCTATTAGATATGGTCCGATCCATGCTGAGTGATGCTGAGTTACCTGTCTCATTTTGGGGGCATGCATTGGAGACTGCAGCATTTCTTTTGCACAGGGTTCCAACCAAAACCGTGTCTACCACGCCATATGAGATATGGCATGGGAAGAGACCATCTCTTAAGAGAATTAAGATTTGGGGTTGCCCGGCCTATGTTAAAAAGCAGAATCCGGACAAACTCGAGACATGGTCAGTCATGTGTAACTTTGTAGGAATTCCAAGGAACTCTTATGGATATCTATTCTTCCACAAGGAGGAACAAAAGGTGTTTGTTTCTCAGCATGCCATATTCTTAGAAAAAGAATTTTTCACTGATAAAGATGATGGCAATGTGGTGGATCTAGAAGAGGTTCTAGAGACACAAACTACAAATGACGACTTGGTTGAACCGGCTGTTGCAATAGAAACTGAGGAACCTCGGCCACTCCGAAGGTCTGGTAGGACTTCTCGCCCACCGGAGAGGTACTACGGTTTCCTCATTGATGGTGACAGAGAAGACTGCATCATGGAGGATGATGATCCTACCAGTTTTCAGCAAGCTATCACGAGTGGAGACTCTGTGAAGTGGATGGATGCCATGAGATCAGAAATGGAGTCCATGTACACCAACAAAGTATAGACTTTGGACGTTGTACCCCTTGGGGTAAAACCTGTGGGGTACAAATGGATCTTTAAAATAAAGATTGGTGTAGATGGGCAGGTAGAGACCTATAAAGAAAGACTTGTGGCGAAGGGTTTTCGTCAAAGACCAGGTTTGGACTATGACGAGACTTTTTCGCCCGTAGCCATGCTTAAATCCATTCGAATCCTACATGCTATTGCTGCTCACTACGACTATGAAATCTGGCAGATGGACGTTAAAACGGCATTTCTAAATGGAGATTTAGAAGAATGCATTTATATGGATCAGCCGGAGGGCTTCATTGACAGTGGGAGCAACGGGAAAGCATGTAGATTGCTTAAATCCATATATGGGTTAAAGCAGGCATCACGGAGTTGGAACATCTGCTTCGATGATGTTATCAAAGAGTTAGATTTTATCAAAAATCCAGATGAACCTTGTGTTTATAAGAAGGCTGTAGGGAGAGCTGTCACATTCCTCGTATTCTACGTGGATGACATTCTTCTGATAGGAAATGATATTCCAATGCTACAGTCGGTCAAATCTTTCTTATCACTAAGGTTCTCCATGAAGGACCTGGGTGATGCCACATACATCCTGGGCATAAGGATCTATAGGGATAGATCCAAAAGGTTATTGGGATTGTCCCAAACCAGGTACATCAACACCATCCTAAAAAGGTTTAGTATGGAAGACTCCAAGCGGGGTGCTTTACCCGCTTTCCATGGGGTCACTCTCTCCAAGGATTCTTGCCCAAACACCGATGAAGAGAGAGCTCGCATGAGCATTATACCCTATGCTTCGGCAGTAGGATCTATAATGTATGCGATGTTATGTACACGCCCAGATGTAGCTTATGCACTTAGTGTAGTAAGCAGGTATCAATCCAACCCAGGGGAGAATCACTGGATAGCTGTGAAGAACATTCTTAAGTACTTGCGAAGGACTAAAGAATTGTTCTTGGTGTATGGTAATGGAGATCTCCAAATGGAGGCCTTTACCGATTCGAGCTTCCAGAGCGATAAGGACGACAACAAATCTATCTCTGGGTTTGTATTTACCCTCGATGGAGGGGCGGTATGTTGGAAGAGTTCCAAACAGGATACCATTGCAGACTCTACGATGGAAGCTGAGTACATTGCTGCAAATGATGTCGCCAAGGAAGGCGTCTGGATGAGGAAGTTCGTTTCGGAGCTAGGAGTAGTTCCAACCATTATTGATCCAATACCATTGTATTGTGATAATAATGGGGCTATGGCGTTAGCCAAGGAGCCCAGGTCCCATCAGCGGACCAGACACATCCTGAGGCGTTTTCATTTGATCCGGGAGATTGTAGATCGCCGCGAGATCGAGATTAAGAGAGTAGAGACAAAGAATAACGCCGCGGATCCACTCACAAAGGCCCTCCCTCAGCTGCAGCATGAGCGAATTTTTGAGATGTTGGGTATGAGATACGCCAATAACTGGCCTTAGTGCAAGTGGGAGATTGTTGGATATATGTATGCCCTAGAGGCCATTATATGATAGTGAATGTATTTATACATGTATATATATATATTCAGTGTACATTCTTGCTCGAAATGATAGTATGCTATCTGGTTCTTATTTATCTGACATGTTGATTTGATCATGCTTTTATTCATTCATACATGTTGATAAAGCCCTGAGGATATAGGCTTGACTACTGTGATTATGATGGAGATCATACTAGTGGGACATCTGTAGTTTATAAGCATATCCTGGAATGTCCCTAGTCGTAGGTGTATCGAGACGGGGCATCGATATACCAGAGTAGACTAGCGTATATGATACTGGACCCATATGATGGGCGATGGATGTTCCCACATTCATCGATGTTTGACATCGAGATCGTATACGGGTGCTCAGTGGTGACTCGGTACACTGGACGGACTCACCGAGAACTCCTATATGGAATTATATCTATCGTTGGATAGCAGTTCTCAGGTGACACTGGTGCAGGTTAGTCTGTAGACCCGAGATCATCATAGAGTCTTGTGTGTTCTCCCACTGTACTTTGATTACCACTCTACCACGGCTCTACTGAGTCGTGCAAACAGGTGGCCGTTGGGTACAGTCCCGAGACACATGAAGGCGATGAGCGATAGGAGGGGTTTCGTCTCTCCCGGTATTGGGGGTTGATGCTTTGCTGTGCTCGACTGGCTATATCAGTAAGTCCCTGGCCAGGGCTATTGAGATTTACTGATAAGTGTTATCAGTAGTTTCTCGATCTGTTATAGACCATTCATCGGCACGACTTATTAAGTTATTGGGGTCGACGTTACCATCCCAAGACTTGATATGCAGCATATCTGACGAAGAAACCGGACTGTACGGTAGTGTTGCTGGTTGGCTCGACGGGAGTTGTAGCAGGTTCGCTTGTTTTCTTCTGATCGCTCAATACCCGGGTGGCCGTTACGTTTAGCTGACCGCTTGCGGCTTGGGGGTGCTTGATATGATCATCACCCACTGCCGGCGTATTGACGAGTCTTAGAGTCCCACAAAGGAGTTACCTAGTCCAGGTGAAACGTTGTGGTGCGCATATGCGATATGCGCGTGGACCCGGTTAAAATGCGAGTATGAGATACCGTATATTAATCGGGCGGCTTGCTTTTGGTCGGGTCGTATGTGATATGACCGGGTTGATATATCAAGTGTTGATTTATCATTTAACCATTAGTTTCTCACTACAAATCCTTTTCTTGTCTTTTTGGTTTATGCATGCATGTATGCATTCATTCTTGTTCATGCACATATGGATGTGCATGCACACGTACATGCATACATCATTCTATCATGGTTGTATATATAGAAGATGGTGGCAATATAAGACTCACACCTTATAATTATATATATGGATATATATTGTATTTGTTTTGAAACAAAAGAAAAGAAAATGATTAGTACATGATTATCTTCTACACTCTTCTTTGAACTAACCTTGTTTACCTACTTTTTAACCATGAGTTAATCTTTCTTTTGTGTTTTAACTCAAGTGCAATAATATCTATATAATGTAACTATGGTTTGAGATGAAGAGTAGAAAATATTTATACTTATATTTTCTATTATTCATAACACATTATCATTCTCTTGTTTTTCCAAAAGCCATCATCTTCTTCCTCCTTTCTCTTTTGCTCTCTAAATTTCTCAAGTGAGCAAAACACTTACCAAGTTAGGATTTTGAAGTGAGAAAACCAACCACAACACCATTCTACACTAGTCTTGCCCAATTGTGAAGAGTGTTAGCTTCCATTTTCTTCTCTTGATCTTGTGAAGTTACAAGCTTGGACAAATAGGACTCCGGGTGGATCATCATGGACCTAGAGGTTCTCAAGCGGACGTTTTCCAACCCTCAAGTAGCCGAGGAGTCTAGTGTAGGGAGCTACAAAGGTTGTACTCTCAAAATCCTAGCTTTATCTACTTGTGATGAAATGCATGTTTAGAAACCCTAATTTTCTAGTGATGATTCTTTGTATGTTCACTTAGCACCTTAAAAATTTAATATTGAGACATGTGATGCTTCCAAACCCTTCCTTAGGTGCTAGGTAAGCATAACACTTAGCTCTAGGGTTGTTTGTCCATTTTTGTGTGATTTGTCTCACGTCCGACTTTTTCAAAACAAACCATTTTTAAATAGTTCTAACACGCTGCCACTTGCGCTAATCTAAACCCGCTTAGTGTATGCTCGGCTAGACACGGGATTCTAGTGCCCGTCTTGTCCGCGTTCCTCTATTGGCTCCGAAGTCTGTATTTCTTCATTTTTCCCCACCTCCCACCACATCGACCGAGATGGACGGTACTCCATCAAATTATAATACCACCCTGCCACCGCCCGTAGGTGAGCAGAATCCACCGCGCATCTTTCTCCAAGAAAGATGTTATCCTATACGCGGTCCCCTTCCTACCTGTTTATCTATTCCACCAGCCAACGAGGATAATTTTGAAATTAAACCCCATTACATCAACCAATTACCCAAATTTCACGGGCTTGAGTCTGAAGATGCATATGTTTTCATCACTAAATTCGAAAACGTATGCGCAATGATGGGTACTTCACAGCTGTCCGTAGATGTTATGTGCTTGCGTCTTCTCCCATTGACTTTGTGCGACTTGGCAGAAAAATGGATTTATAATACTGTCGCACACTCTATTACCAATTGGGATGAATTCGTGATAGCATTCCTTAAGAAATTTTACCCAAATCGTAAGACCGCCTGTGTTCGGAGCGAAATCAACCAGTTTACCCAGCTTCCCAATGAATCATTTTGGAAGTTCTTTGAACGTTTCAAGGTGCTTGTCTAATGTCCTCGTCATGGAATACATAGATGGGATCTGTGCCGAATTATATATGAGGGCATTAATCCAGCGATAAAGCAGATGCTTGAAACCATGTGTCAATGCAATTTCATGTCCAAAGACGATGGTGAAGCCTGGAAATATCTAGAAGATCTCTATGAAAACACTTTGCACCGGGAAAGCGTTAGACCACCTTCATCATCTCGATGTTTCCATCGCAGTAAAAGCCGAAATGGCAGCGATGCAAAAGAAACTTGACGCAATTGAAAACAAATTCTCATCAGTCTCCCTAAACCAGGTAACGCTCACCAAGACCATGTGTGGTTACTGTTCCGATCCATCACACTTGACGGAAGAATGTCCTATGAATGCACAGTTTCAAGGTCACGAGCAAACTAATGCTGCTTTTCAGCAGCGACCTAAAAACGATCCTTATTCTTCCACATACAATCAGGGATGGAGGAATCATCCTAACTTTGCTTGGAACCAAAAACAAAACCAAAATCAAAACCAGTTCCAAAGCAATTACCAAAGACCTCCTCCACAGCAACAGCAACCACCACTACAGAGTCAGCACCCCATTCAATCGCAACCTTTTCAAAATCCGGCCAACACTTCTGCACCGCAATTGGCCGGAACCGATAACTCCTCGTCACTCGCACAAACTTTGGATTTGTTTATGAAACATTCTATCCAAATGTCGGCTGATATGAGGTCTTCTATTGATACCATAAAGAAAGACTCCGCCACCCACGGTGAGAGTATTAAATCAATAGAAGCCCAAATTGCACAGTTGAATGCCTCGATGAGTGCTTGAGAAAAAGGAAAACTCCCATCTCAACCCTTATCGAATCCTGGCCACTCATAAAATCATAATGTGAGTGCCGTTACTACGTTGAGATCGGGAAGAGTACTGGATAACCGAGTGGGTGAACATATTGATGACGTTAGTGATGCAAATGATACCCCGGTTTCTACTTCTTCCCCTAATTCGTCTAGTCTCGTACCTACTTCCGAGCCTATTCTACGTTTTCCCCAAGGCTCGAACACTTCACCCAATCTATCTAAGACGATTCCTACTCCAATTCTGGGATCGAATCCATCCCCCCACAATCTTCTCCACAACTGTTGGACCCAAAACTCATTGATAAAGCTCCGTTTCCAAACAGATTAAGGGCCAATAGACCTAACCCACAAATGGAGAAGATTGTGGAAATGTTTAAGCAAGTTAACATAAACATTCCTCTCCTAGATGCTATTCAACAAGTTCCGACTTATGCGAAAATCCTAAAAGACTTGTTCACTAGGAAGAGAAAAATTCAAGTACCTAAAAAAGATTTCCTTGCGAGTAATGTGAGCACTGCTTTTACACAACAACTACCCAAGAAACAAAAGGACCTCGGAAGTCCTACAATTTCTATTTCTATTGGGGGTAAAAATATCAATTGTGCTCTACTCGATTTAGGTGCTAGTGTTAACTTGCTTCCGTATTCTGTTTATGAGCAATTAGGGATCGGAGAGTTAAAACCAGCGCATTACACTCTTCTGATGGCCGATCGATCTATCACCCAACCTAGGGATGAGCTAGAGGATGTGTTAATCAAAGTCGGGGAATTTATATTTCCTGTGGACTTTATCGTTATAGATACACAACCTGTAGCGAACCCACGAAACCAAATTCCGGTGATTTTTGGTCGACCTTTTCTTATGACTTCCAACGCAATAATCAATTGTCGCAATGGCTCTATGACCCTATCCTTCAAGAAGATGTCAATTGAGCTTAACATTTACAAGTTGGGAAGTGAACACTCCAAACCCTATGCTCAAGTATGTTCTATCGAAAGGATGGTTTCCGACATTAGCGAATTTGAACAGCTTCATGATACTGATCTCGACTCCGCTATGACGTTGTTGTCCGAGTCAACATCTAACGCTAAATGTAAACCTTTTATGGAGTACGAGTATCATCCCGTTCTTTCCGATGAGATTATTATTCGGGATATCGATGAATGTTTTGAAGAACTCGCATTCTTAGAAGACATGGGCGTCGTGATGAATCAACCCCAACCCAAAGAAGTTGAACCGCCACATCTTCTTCTTATCAAGACTGAGAATGCGAGTAATCCATCATCATTGTTTCGTCTTTACAAACTGAGACGTAAACCTTTTCCATTACACCTCTTATCTCCTCCCCACTTCTTCACATTCATAAGAGACATGTTCTTCCACCAACCTTGGTGCTTCATCGATAAAATTTTTGAATGGTTGGTGTTGACTTTTGGTCTTTGTAAGGCTTTACTTTGACCAATAACTTTAATCCCCCCAATAATTTTAAAATGCTTAATACGATTTTACTCAAGTTTGGGGGAGGGATATATTTTGGCTCTTGAAAAGAAAATTTTTACAAAATTGTGAGCCAAAAATATGTTTGGGGGAGGATTTCACATTCATTAATTCTTGTCCCCGTTTCTAACTTTTCCTCCCAAATCTATAAATTTTTTTAAGCTCAACAGATGACATCAATGAGGACACTGTTGAAAACAGGTTTGGGGGTGGTTTGTTCTTATTCACGCATTATTTTGCATTATACTATATATATGCACAAAAAAAATTTGATAATGAAAGTTTGAAAGTGAAAAATTTACATATGAAAAATAGAAATAGTTTGAGAAAAGCAAGAAAATTAAATGTTTTCTTAAACGATACTAGTGATAAGTAGTTATGAGCCGTTGTCCCAAGGGTTAGTAAGATGAAGGAAATTGCTAATCTGAGAATAAAAATAAGTCTGAAAAATACGCCCTATTCTAGAAGCCAAACATTTGAACGTTGATACCCTACTATACGCACTTACACACATCTTGAAACTTGGGATAGTAGAGGATACCTTGAAATGCTCTTGTATAAAAACCTTAGTATGAAGGAAAAAAAATAAAATATAAATATAAAAAGTATAAGTGGTGAAGAAAAAAATGAACACTAGTTTTGTAATTACCAAGGCAGCATAAAACAAATATAGCGATGGTACTTTATCACCTAGTGCCTTAGATTAACTGGTTTGGGAGCCACTGCTAAGCCTTAGGTGTTGCAAGACGAGGAATTACACATTAATATGAAATCACATTTTGTAATCGGTCGGTTAGTACCTCAAGAAGTATTAACGGTCGCATGAAGGATGTGTGAGCAATTTCATTAAAAATTCACCGATTAAATAGTACTTTGGAAGATGGACAAGAGTATGATAGCTTGAATTGAATTCTCTTTGTGTAGGGATGTACTTTACACACACGTAGGGGTATATGATCAATGTTTGGATGGAAGATAGGGAGGAAAACTAAAGGCTGTGTTTTATTGAGGGATGATGTAATTTCTAACATCTTTTCACGACCATTAAGATACGGCTCATAGCAACTGAAAAACTGGTGTAGTTGAAAACTCTTACTTTCAAGTTCTTTATTTCCTAATTCTTATCTTTATATGTAACTTTCACTATCTTTCTTTTATTATAGGATTTTGTGGGTGTAATCCGCTGAAAACCCTCAGGAGACAACACTCCTCCTACAAGGGACACCTAAAGGTTTAATGGCTTGTTGCACGTGCTCAGTGCAATCGTGTTGCCTACGAAAGTGTGCTACTTAGTTCTTCTTCTTTTTCTCCTTCTCTTGAATAACTAGTTTGCCCGGGACGATTAAATTTAAGTTTGGGGGTATTTGTTAAGTTGATAAAACTGCACTTTTAATATGACATTTTTCCTACTATTTCTATATAAAAAGATGTTTATTATAATATATGACACATATGAGGGTTTATCTGTAAAAATACTATTTTCAAGTGTTTATATATTATAATTAACATTATGAAGGAAAAAGTAAGAATATAATATACATGTAACATTCGGCCCATTTAATATGCTTACCTTATTAAATACCTTTGACCAATCTTAAAACTAAAATATCATGACAAATGGTTAAAGATAATATCTCTATAAAAACAAATTCTACTAACGTCATTTATTGAGATAATTGTGCAGGAATTATATCATGACTGAAATCAAGGAAATCCGAGTTGGCAAGATCAAATCTTCCGAAAATATTCAAGTAAATTGAAGAAACTAATTCTGGCAGAAACGTAGAGAAGATTTTCAAAGTCTAGATACTCAAAAGATCACAAAGTGTTACAGATATGAAGCTACAAAAATTAGTGGCCATGATCTCACCAAAAGGCAGCGGATCCGCGGCCAAACCTATCCAATGGCCGCGGTTCCGTCGCACTTCTAAGGATTTAGGGCTCGGGATTTTGGTGGTTGAGATCCTAACAACTAGTTTCCATATTAGGAAAGTAGGGTTCTGGCTTTATGACTATAAATAAGGACCGAGAGCCTCTTGAAAAATTATCACACCGACGCGATCACGAAGTCCACGACGACTCGAGAATCCTGGTTGATTATCAACAGTTCATCTACCTCCTTAGAAGAGATCGAGAAGCAAACTAGCATTTTGTAATCATTTTCTAAGGGAACAAAGTGTAATTGATCTTGTTGATTAATAAAGCTAGTTGTTTCCTTATTTTATTTCTTTGTAGTTCTTTAATATGATTTCCCTCTCTATCTTTTCTTTTCCCAACATGCGTGAGTAATTCTCCGCTTGTTAAGATTCGTAGGATTAGGTTAGATTAATGGATGATGAGATCCTTAAACTCTTTTTACGTCCTATAAATTTTATAAACTTTACCAAATGAATCATTAACACCCTAATCGGGTGCGCTACCAATTCATTGATAGTCACGACCGCGATTTGAGATTAGATTAACGATTGCTTTGGTAAAGGCTAGACATGAACGGAGATCCATGTCAAGATAGGGGTTAAGAGTGAGAACCCTTTTCCCTCTAGAAAGCCTAATCTACATGCATCACTGTCGATCTAGTTTTAAATCTATTAAAGGATAAAAGGAGTAGTTTTTAATTAATCATCCATGACTATTAAATCTTAACGAACCCTACATGCCCCCTTATAATATAAAAGCTACATCCGTAGTTAATCTAGATCTATATCCTGCATCCGTGTTTGACGTAGATATAGAACCTACAACCATTCTTCACCATTCTTTATTCTTCCTCTCTCTTTTTCAACACGCCTAAAGTAAGATTAAAAGATTCAACGTTTCCCTGAGGACGACCCGTACTCATCTCGGTCTAGCTACACGCGACATCGTTATTGATTGCGGTTAACTACTACACATAAAACAGATCAATCAAGTTCCTGGAGTTTCTAAAAGGAGAATGTGATTCTCTCTCAGCTTACTCCTTCGTATACACCACAACACAACGGTGTATCGGGGTGGAGGTATCGCACCCTATGAGATATGGCACGCTCTATGATGAGTATTGCCGAGTTACCTATTTCCTTTTGGGGGTTATGCACTTGAGAAGCTGCATACCTATTGAATGGGGTTCTATCCAAATCAGTGCCTACCACTCCATATGAGATATAGTATGGGAAGAGTCCATGTCTTAAACGAGTTAAGATTTGGAGTTGTCCGGCTTATGTTGAAAAGCAAAATCCGTACAAGCTCGAGGTAAGGTCAATTCTGTATAAGTTTGTTGGATATCCCAAACATTTGGGAGGGAATATCTTCTACCACTCTAAGCAGAAAAAGGAGTTTTGTTTCTCAGCATGCCACCTTTTTAGAAAAGGAATTTCTTGTGAAAAAAATTATGGACATGAGGTAGAATTGGAAGCAGTTCCAGTTAGACAAACTAACAGCTGATGATTTGGTGAAACCAAAGGACTCAATAGTCTCCAACGAAACTTAGCCTCTCCGCGAATCTGGTAGGGTTCCTCTTCCACTTGAGAGATACTACGGTCTTCTCGGTGACAGTGGGAGCGAGGATTGCATCATGGTAGATGATGGCCCAACTAGGTTCATACAGGCCATCATAAGTGGAGACTTTGTGAAATGGCTGGATGCTATGCGATCAAAGATGGAATCTATGTACACCAACAAAGTATGACTTTGAATGTTGCACCTGAAAGGGTAAAACCCATTGGGAGAAAATTGTATCTTGAGAAGATTCTTGGTGTAGATGGAAAAGTTGAGACTTTCAAAGCTATGCGTAAGTCCATCAGGATCAATGCACGCATCGTGGAGTTGGAACATCTGTTTTGATGAGGCAGTCAAAGAGTTTGACATCATCAAAAAGATAGATAAACCTTGTGTATACAAGAAGGTTGTAGAGAATGAGGTTGTCTTACATGTATTGTACGTAGATGACATACTCTTGATAGGAAATGGTTTCCTTTGCTACACTCGGTCAAGCTCCTCTTAACACGAGGATTCTCAATAAAAGATCTGGATGATACATACTACATCTTGTTGTTTATGATCTATGGGGATAGATCTATGTGGATGTTGGGAGTGTCCCAAATCCAGGTACATTAACACCACACTAAAGGAGTTTAGTATAGAAGATTCTAAGCGTGGTGGTACGCCCACTTACTCAGGAATCACTCTCTCCAAAAAGATGTCTTCCAAGACTGATTTGGAGAGAGCTCATGTGCAAGGGACACCCTATGCTTCGGCTGTAGGCTCTATCATGTATGATATGTTATGTACCAGACCAGATGTGGCTAATTCTCTAGGTGTAGTGATCAGGAATCAATCGGATCTTAGGAGAATCACTGGACAGCTGTGGAGGACATTCTTAAGTACTTGAGAAGCACTAAAAGAGTGTTCTTGGTTCGAGCTTCCAGAGTGATAAGGTCGACTGAAAGTCAGTCACAGGTATTGTCTTTACCCTCATTGGAGGGACGGTATGATTGGAAGAGTTCCAAGCTAGATACCGTGGCATACTAGACGATAAAGGCTGAATACATTGCTATGAACGATGCTACCAAAGAGGTTGTCTGGACATTTCTTGTTCATAAGATGAACAAGGTTCCTACTATTGAGCGTCCAATAACTGTTATTATGACTACAATGGAGTTGTGTCTTTGGCCTAGGAACACCTGTCCCATCATCGATCCGGACATATTCTGAGGACAGTATCACCTGATTGGGGAGATGGTTGATCTCCAAGGGATCGAGGTAAGGAGAGTAGATTTTGAGGTTAACATGGCGGATCCACTCACCAAGTCCTGCTTCCCCAAATACTATTTGAGAGATTTTGGGATGGTTGAGTATGGGATAATACAACCACTACTAAATTGTTGAGTATGAGATACTGCAACAAATGGCCTTGGTGCAAGTGGGAGATTGTTAGTTATATATATGCCGTAGAGGCCATTACTGTACATGTGATGTATATTGTAGTGGATGCTTGGACATATATAGGGAGGACTTTCTTGCTAGACATTATAGTATGCTATCTGGTTGCACTTTGTCTTAACATGTTGACTTGTATAAGTGATGCCGTCTTGCTCTCATATGTTGATAAAGCCCTTAGGATGTGTACTTGACTACCAGGACTATGATGGAGATCATACTAGTGGGGCAAAGCGTAGTCCATAAGTACACCCTATAATTTTTCCTAGTCGTGGGAGTATCGAGACAGGGCATCGATACTCCAGAGTAGACTAGCGTATGCGCTTCTTGATCCATATGATGGGCGATGGATGATCCCACATTCATATCCATTGGTGTTTGACATCGGAGAAGGTATACGGTTGCTTAGTGGAGACTGGGTACACTGAATGGACTCGCTGAGTACTCCTGGATGGTATTATACCTATCGTTAGATAGCAGTTCTCTGGTGACAATGGTACCGGTTAGTCTGTCGACCCGAGATCTTCATAGAGTCTTGTGTGATTCCCACCGTTCTTTGATTTCCACCATACCATTGTCAAGAGATCGTGCAAAAAAGTGGTTTTTGGGTACAGTCCCGAGTCACATGGAGGCAATGAGCGATAGGAGGGGATTCGTCTCTCCCGGTATTGGGAGTTGATGTTGCGCTATGCTTAATTGGCCATAACATAAAATCCCTGGCCAGGGTTGCTGAGATTTACTGGTAAATGTTATCAGTGGTTTCTCGAACCGTTATGGACCTTTCATCGGCATGACTTATCAGGCTATTAGGGTCAGACATTTTACCACCCCCAAGGATGTGATATGCGACATATCTGATGAAGAGACCGGACTGTACGGTAGTGTTACTGATTGGATTCGCAGGAGTATGAGCAGGCTTTCTTGTTGATCTTCTAATCGCTCAATACCCGGGTGGACGTTACGTTTAGCAGACCGCTTGCGGCTTATGGGTGTTTGATATGATCATCACCTACTGCCGGCGTATTGACGAGTCTTTAGAGTCCTACAGAGAGGTTTCCTGGTTCATGCGAAACGGAGTAGGAGCACATATGTGATATGTGCGGGACCGAGATTAATACGCGTATGTGATACCGTATTCTATTTTCGCGATATGTGATATCGGTCGGTTATATGAGATATAGCCGGGTTATCGGATCAAGTGTTGATTCGATAGATTGTTACATTTGATATTAGTCGGTTGTATGTGATATAGCTAGATTATTAAATTAAGTGTTGATTTGATAATTTAATGTATAATTATATATATGATATATTAATTTACATTAACTAGTATAGATTGATGAAGTGGGTATTTTTCTCACTAAAAAACCTTTCGGTTCTTTCTCTTTTACTCACTAGAAAATGGTAGAGAGCTTGGAAGAAGAAGGAGATGGAAATGGCAAAACTTGAGCTAATGAAAGATAAACACGAGAGAGAGAGAGAGAGAGTCACACTCACTCTTAATGAGCATAGAAAATATCTAGATATTTTAGTGAGTGAGTTAGTGGAGGATTAGAAAATAAACCATGGTTACTTAGATATTTTTCAAGGAAGCGTGTAGAAGAAAATCAACCATGGATTATTGTCTAATTTCCATTAACTCCAAAATCAATAAAATACCATAAATGTTTCCATGTGAGTCTAGCATAACCATCTCCAATGTATCATCAACCATGACACATGCATACATGTATGTGAGCATACATACATACATGCATACAAATAAAGAAAGGAATCAATAATGAGCTAATGGTCATTTAATATTAAATAAACACTTGATTTAATAATCCGGTCATATCACATACGACCCGACCAATAGAAAATGCCAGATTAAAATACGGTATCATATACTCGTATTTAATCTAGCTCCCGCACATATCTCTATATGTGACCCACTTTGTTTCGCCTTAGCTCGGAAACCCCTTTGTGGGACTCTAAGACTCGTCAATATTCTAGCAGTAGGTAGTGATCATATCAGATACTCACAAACCGTCAGCGGTACTAGCTGCACGTAATGGCTCCCATGTATTAAGCAAATAGAAGATCAACAAGCGAACTTGTCCAAACTCCCGTAGAGCCAACTGGCAACACTTACCGTACAGTCCAGTCTCTTCGTCTGATATATTGCATATCGAGTCTAGGGAAGGTATCGTCGACCCCAATAACTCAATAAGTCATGCCGATCTATGGTCTATAACAGATCGAGAAACTTTTGATAACACTTATTAGTAAATCTCATCAGCCCTGGTCAGGGACTTTCAGTTATAGCCAATCACTCATACCACAACATCAACCCCCAGTACCCGGAGAGACGAAACCTCTCCTATCGCTCATTGCCTCCATGTGTCTCGGGACTGTACCCAAAAACCACCTGTTTGCATGACTCTGTAGAGCCGTGGTAGGGTGGAAATCAAAGCACAGTGGGAGAACACACAAGACTCTATGACGATCTCGGGTCTACAGACTAACGTGTACAAGTGTCACCTGAGAACTGCTATCCGACGATAGATATAATACCATATAGGAGTTCTCGCCGAGTCCGTTCAGTGTACCCAGTCTCCACTGAGCGCCCGTATACAATCTTTGATGTCAAACACCAATGGATATGGGATCATCCATCGCTCATCAAATGGGTCAAGAAATGTATACGCTAGTCTACTCTGGAATATCGATGCTCTGTCTCGATACATCCACCACTTGGAACATTTAACGATACGCTTATAGACTACTCATGCCCTACTAGTATGATCTGCATCATAATCATGGTAGTCAAGTGGATATCCTAAAGGCTTTATCAACATGTATCAAATGAATAGTATACACAATCATGTGAACATGTTAAGATAAAGAGTCACTAGATAGCATACTATCATGTCGAGCATGAAATTCCTCTGAATATATACATATCCAAGAATCCACTATACAAATAATGGCCTCTAGGGCATATATATATCCAACAGTATGCTATCTGGTTGCTCTTTATCTTAACATGTATGCTTATATTAGTATATTGTCTCTCTGATACATGTTTATAAAGCCCTTAGGATGTAGGCTTGACTACCAGGACTATGATGCAAATCATACTAGTGGGGCATGTGTAGTCCGCAAGCACATCCTTTAACAGTTCCTAGTCGAGGGAATATTGAGACATGGCATCGATATTCCAGAGTAGACTGGTGTGTATGTTTTTTGACCCTGTATGGGGCAATGGTTGATCCCATAACCATTAGTGTTTGACATCAAAGATTGTGCACAGGTGCCCATTAGAGAATGGGTACACCGAATATGACTCGCCGAGAACTACTAGATGGTACCATATCTATCATGTCACGACCCAAAATTTGGCACGTGACCGATGATCGCACGCTTTTGGCGTGTCGGATGTTCAAAGAATTAAAGTATAACCGCGATCAGGACGGTGTCGCTTTGCAGCTAGCCGGTTGAGCACGGGTCGGTCCACAGGGAGATGGTGGTATCTTACCTTCTTGTCTTAGACGAGTCAATAAAG
Source organism: Agapanthus africanus (assembly GCA_030015575.1). Lineage (NCBI taxonomy): Eukaryota > Viridiplantae > Streptophyta > Magnoliopsida > Asparagales > Amaryllidaceae > Agapanthus > Agapanthus africanus. The sequence goes on along the minus strand of JASDDO010000012.1, from coordinate 288,056,538 downwards.
AATGTTGTATGAGTTTGTTCGAGACTAACCTATGTGTTTATTTGCAAGTATAAAGTTGTTAAGAAGAAAATACGAGATTGTAAGCTAAGAAATCCGTACTCAAAACCTTTGAGCCGAGTCTTGACCAATTGAAGCTCGAGCAATCGGCAACAATGTGGATTAGGGGATTTAAGCGCGGTATTCGTGGAATCCGGCTTATTTACCCTTGTCCTTCCGTTCTTGTCTCTTGCTTTCGCCTCCGGCCAAACCGAAGGCAACCGGTCGTGGTTAGGAATCACCGTTACCTTGTCAGGGTAGGGTGCCTAACGGAGCGCTTGCGTATGGTTTGGGCGAAGTTCAAATGGAAAATAACGGGAAAAGGAATTGGCAAAGAAACGTTAACTTACAATATCATATGGATTCTTAACAACAATAATAATTACAACATTCACAAAATGAACAAAAGAGAACAAAAAGAAAAGAACAAATAAAAGAAAAGATACAAGTAATTAAAGTAAAAGGAATAAAATCGCAAGTAAGTAAATTGCAAGTAATAAAAGACAAGGTAATAAATTGCGAATAATAAAAAGCGATAAAAAGAATACGAAACTAGGACTCAAGACAAGCATGTGATCAATAGCCAACCCTTAAACTTGCAAGCTCAATGAAGAGGTTGCAAGATCAAGGGAAGGGTAGAGAACGCATGTGAAATGAAGTGCTAGTCCCGTGAGAAAATACGACCCTTGAGATCAATAGCTAACCCTTAACCATTCAAGCTCAATGAAGAGGTTGAATGAGCAAGAGAAAGCAAAAATCTCAAGGGGAAGAAGAAACACAAGAGAATGATACAAAACCCTCATCTTCATTGATCTCCACTCAAAAAGCTCTCACTACAATTTTCATGGAAAAAGAATGAAGAAGAAGAAGAAAAACTATACAAAAACTACAAAAGAGTGGACACCAAAAAATTGGACCCTTGGTTGAGCTCAGTTCTGCTGTATTTATAGGCAGGGAGTTGAAGATCTAGGGCAACAAACTGGACCTATGTGAAAAGACCATCCTACCCCTCAAAGCCCATGCCCTGAAGCGCCTATACGGCCGCGGATCCGCCGCCAATACCCCCTATTGGCCGCGGATCCGCGCCCCTATAGTGGTGTTAGGGTGTGGTCTTCTGTGTACCTCCCTGGTCTTCTGTCCCCTCTTGTCTGGTACATGTATTTTCTGATAATTTCTTCCAGAATATCAGCAGAATTCATAGTCCAAGATTGTTATCTTTTCTTCACTTTTGACTTTATCTCTCTTGAGCTCCGCGCACCCATTGATTTTTGTGCTGCCCCCCTTCGTGCTCTGTGCTTGTCCGAGACACGAATGACCGCTGTCATATGTCTTGTCCCTGGAACCGGTACGCAGCACCGGACGGATATGGATGACCGGAACCCGGCTTTTATCTACTGTGACAGATGTTCTGTATTTGGTGTAACTGTGGAGATTTTTTCATGATTTGCAATATTTGGACTGAAAACCTGTACTCTGTAAATATGTAACAAACACAGATCAAAAGCACCTACCTATAAACAACCGAGCGTAAGAATGGGCGGTATAAAATGCAGTATTCTGTGATGAACAAATACCCCCAAACTTAACTTTTGCTCGTCCCGAGCAAAACCAATTATTCACAAAAAATAAAATCCTAACCGCACTTTCGCAGGGAACGTGATTGCACTGAGCACGTGCAACAAGCCGTTAAACCTCTAGGTGTCCCTAGTAGGAGGAGTGTTGTCTCCTGAGGGTTTTCAGCGGATTACACACACAAAATCCGGTCAAGCTAGTTTTGCAAAATAACTATGATTCAAACCCTAAAGTTTTGTTTCAGAAAATAACAAATCTATTATCCTAAGTCTAGACTATCGAACCTTTAGTTTTGACACCTCGCTTCTTATTTAACTACAGGTTTTATATGTCTTTACGTGTAGTGCAAATAGTGCCATTAAGTTCCAGAAAGGTCGATTAAAGTCATCATGTCGCACAATAAAGCCCAGATAACAATTTTAAAAGGATCACATAAGTTTTATAAAGAGTTAAGTATTTTTCAAGTTTCGTTTTCCAGTAAGGTTTCAACTTCAGAATTTCTATCTTCCCTAACAGAAAACTAGGTCTTATTCTTCACTCCACCTTTTTCTTGTTTTCATTTCATACACACATCTGTGAACGTGCAATAGTCTTTATCATAGAATAAAACCTTCATATCTCCGTTAAATTTTTTTTATAAAATCCTGTCTTTTATCAAGATTATTCTCACACAAAGAACCGTTAGGAATTTTAACTCGGAGAGAACACTTGCTTGACTTTGTTTTAAACTGGACTTTCTAGGCTTCTTAGCGAACTTTGGGCCAATGCACCCAAACCAGTTGGTTTTAGAGCATTAGGTGTAGAAACACCCCGGCGGACTTAATTACTCAAGTTACCCAGGTCCAAAAACAAAAGATAGTTTGGCGTGAAAATCAGATGATATAATACGAACGGAGATATAGTCGGCAGTTCAATTATTTTATTTTGGATAAAAGACGTGTTTAGTGGGTTTGGTGTGTAATCATTCCAATCAAGTTTCAGATGGGTTATTTTTCAGACTTAGTTCCAATTAGGGCATCAATAACATTCCTACATATTCACTTCACTTCATAAACTATTCTTGATATTACTTATTTCAGAACAAACCTAATTGATCCTCAGAAAATCATTGATCCATTAAAAGTTCTTTTAGACATAAAAGACTTGTCTTCTAATTTCCACAACTCACGACACGTGTAGTGTAATGTAAAGACGTATATCAGCCATAGTTAACTACAAAGGAGAGTTATCATTCAGGTTTTCAAAATCTAGAAGTAAGATTTAGTTGTTCTTATTTTATCAAACAAAACCGTCGAGATGTTGAATTAGAGTCCTCTTACTAGCTAACTTGACAAAAAAGTTTTTATGTTTTTAGAAATTTTTCTGATTTTTATGGATTTTTAATAATGTATGCAAATGCAAAATATACAAATGAATGCAAAGGAAGAAAGCTTACCGAGCACACCCCCAAACTTAAACTTGACAGTGCCCTCACTGTCAGGCTATACCAAGAGGGTCAAAATTGCCGGCGCTTCTTAAAAAAAATTATAGACAAAACAAAAATGAAAACAAAAATATATACAAAAAAAAAAGTGTCCCCCAAACTTAAGTAAAACAGTGTTTCCACTGTTAAGCGTTGAAGTTCAGGATTAGGGGGGAAAGAACAGCGTCATGCTATACAAGGCCTAACACAGGCCAAAAGTTAACACCAACCATTCGAAGATTTTATCGTTATAAAGCGACGGTTGGTGAAAGAATGGAGTGTAGAGAAAAGAAATAAGAAACACGCGAGACCGTGTGGGGATAGAAGTGGCGTCCGGTCTCGGTGGAAGAGAAGAATGGCGGATGGGAGAAAGAAGTGGAGTACGAACTTGAGGATGCAAATGGAGTGAATAGATTAGCACAATTTGTGATGAGCGATGTGTAAACAGCGATTGTGCTAATCTATTAACCCGTCGAGAGATTGGGTCAAATTCCTCAAGATTCGTAAGAAGCCATGGGTACGCCGAACTTGGTAAACCAGACATATGAAATGTAAGTGATACGGGTTCTTGCAAGGTCGGAACGATGGAAAGGATGGAGGGAAGTGGTTGAGGAAGGGTATCGGTTAAGGGTTCTGGAGGGTGTACACAGTCAGTGAAAGGAACATGATGAATTGGAAAATCCGACTCATCATCTAGAACTGTTTCATCCTCAAAAATATCCTCAAAATTCTCCTCAAAGTTAAGCTCATCCATGCATATTTCATCAATGTCCAGACGCATATGGGGTTCGGGAAAAACATTTAATGACTCGGGATGATGATTTGAAGAGACAAACTCAGCCAAATCTACGGGTTCATCATCCAAAATATTCCCAGCGTCAATATCCTTAATCAAGTGAAAATCAAGATTCTCTGACACCTCAACCAAAGCATGGATATTAATCAATTCAGGTTCTAAGATGGAGGTGTAGAGGTCAAAAGGATTGGGTGTGGTATCACTTGGCAAGGTCCCTTCACAATCGGGCAAATCAAACACTACAAAGTCGCACAACTCATTAAACATTCTATCTTCAACTGATAATTCATTTGGGACACTTGATAGACTTTCAACACAGGAGTTGTGGGATTCAATTTGGGACGGGTAGGTTTGATTTGGATGGGGGTACATCTAACTCTCTCCACTCAAATTCACAGCCTGTCCTGCCGCCTCATCATACATTGAAAAAGTTGGAGCTAGTTGAAAACTAGCTACCAGGTCACTAGGTTGCATGAGGGCGGCCATGGACGCATTCAAATCCATCATCTGTTGGCTTGACGCTACCCTAAAGTCTTCCAACGACTGTTCTAGACTAGACATTGGTTGTGAAGGGGTTTCAGTAAAAGATTCAAAGTTGTTTGGATACTGAAAACTCCCAAAAGGCTGTGTAGAAGCAATGCCTATGGAAGGTGTAAAAGTTGGGTAGGACTGGTAGGAATTGAATGGCTGGACAGGAGTGGGATCAACATTGGGATAAGAAGGTGAATGGAATTGTTGATCCCAGAATACTGTGATGAACAACCGACACTCATGGTGGACGCACTGTAATATCATATCAAGAGAAACCGGGTTTTCAAAACAACGCATATTTTCTTGAAATAATACCACGGTTCTCAAATCCATAAATCACATGAAATCCGTATTTCAATGCGTAAATCCATGCCATATGATATATGCAACAAAAAACCGTAATATGAGCATATCAAGGGAAAACCGCTCTGTTAAATGAATCCAGCATTTAAATATATCATGCGGTCCCCAAATTCTATGAAATCCAATCCAACATCACATATGAGCATATATGTAGCCATAGCAAGGTATGTATGTACGCAAGTATGTACGTACGCATAATGTAATTCATATGCGCAATAGAACAAGAATCATGTCTAATGATAAGGTAAGCTAAGCAATGTATTATCCATGGCAATTCTATAGTGTGAGTGTCATGGAAATTACTAATGGTGTGTGTGTGGCATACAGTTTAGTTCTCGTGCAAACATGAACCATTAGTAACAGTGCCGTGTCTCATTAATACTACATCCATATGCAACAGGAAATGGGGTATGCAACAATGGCACACATGCACAATCAATGTATATATATATATATAAACATGCAGCTATAATATCCTATCAAGCCCTGACGCATAACGTCATACGGGCGATTTCCCCGTAGATGTTAAATTTACTCACCGTGATCTCGAGCTAGGTATATCCAACCACCTGCTTCCCTTTCTTCATAGCGTCCGAAGTCCCCGCCTGTGATCCTAAAATCACACAAACATAGCAAGTGCACTCTGAAATCGACCAATAATACATACAATTACATTTAAATCAACGCACCGACTCCAACACCTTCTAAAGTGTTCGCTTAGCGGCTAACGTGTGTGGCGACACTACTAAAACAAACCCTACGTACAGAAAACACGCGAAGCACAGAAACTGAGTCGGACACCATATCGCGCGTCGTCGAAACACTAAAAACTAGCTATTCAATCCCAGATTTTACCCACAGTCAAAACATCAAAATCTAGCAGTACCAAACACCACAGAACAACAGCGGACAGCTACTCTAAAATTTACAACATCCCAGTCCACTCCTCGGCCGAGCTCGCCGGAAAAAGACCCCATCTCTCCGGCCAAAACCGCTCAGGTTTGGCTCGTGCTACTGGTGTACACTCAGGAAAACTAGTACAACACTTCTACACTGCTATTTTTCCCAGTAAAGACTCGTAGACACAGCAGGTTACAGACATCCAATAAGACACTAAAAACACGATATTGCACTAAAACTATATCTTTATCGTTCTAAACTGAAACTACAAAGCAACACAACAATGTAACAACCTAATTACAGTTTATAGATTGTTACCTAACCACACTTGCTCAAAACCTTAGCTTTCCATGCTCCAAGTCATCTCCATAGACTTTAGATCAACTTTAATGAAGGGTGTATTGAGTTTTGTGAAGATTTGTTTGGGTTTATGAGCATTTCGGTTAGGGTTTAGTGAAGAACAAGGGAGGGGTTCGGTTGAGGGAGTGAGGGAATTAGATGAAGAGAAAATATGAGAATGAGAAAACAAGTGAGAGTGAGGGAATGAGGGTGTATGTGTGAGGGTGAGGGGTGTGTGAATGAGGGGTGAGTTTAGCATAAGCCATGCATCCCTCTCCTCTCTCCTCATTAAATGCATGGCATGCTTGCCATGCCTCATCATGCCCCCCTCTCTCTCTTCCTCTTTCTCAAGTCAACACCAAAAATTCAAACCTTATTATTTTATTTTGAAAACTAATTTAATTAACAAATTACCTAATACTTAATGGAACGGGTTAATATTCAATGGCTACTTAAGAATGGTTTAACACCTAATTAACCCTAGGTTAACATGCACATGTGTGTACAAGCCCGAAATAAATATTAATAAAATATTAATTAATTTTGATAAAATACTTGAAAACTATTTTGGTAAACTTTTTATTAAAAACCAGCATTATCGCTTAATTAACACTAATCGCATTCTAAGGTGTTACAATCTTCCCCCCTTAAAGAAATTCTTACCCGAATTTAAAAATCTTACAATGCGTACCTTCAAAGAGATTAGGGAATTTCTTCCGCATCTCGCTCTCGGCCTCCCAACTGACTTCTTCACCATTCGGGGTACGCCAATGAACCTTCACAGATGGCAAGACCTTTGACCGAAATTTCTTCACCTGCCGATCAAATATCAGTACTGGCTGCTTGGTGAACGAAAGATTGCGCTCTAGCTTAACGGTCTGGTGCTGAATCATGTGAGAAGGGTCATGAAGGTATTTGCGAAGCATCGACACATAGAATATGGGGTGAACATCCGGAAAACCGGGTGGAAGTGCCAAACGATAGGCAACGATACCAACTCGCTCAAGGATCTCGAAAAGACCTACAAATCTGGGACTAAGCTTCCCTTTCTTCCCAAATATCATCACGCACTTCATCGGAGAAATACGTAGGAATACATGATCCCTCACCGCGAACTCGAGTCTGCGACGACGACGGTCGGTATAAGACTTTTGTCTGCACTGGGCTACTCTAATCCTATCCTGAATCAACTGGATCTTCTCCGTAGTCTCATGAACTAGCTGGGGTCCCAAAATCCTGCTCTCGCTGAGTTCGTTCCAACAGACTGGCGATCGACACTTTCTACCATAGAAAGCCTCAAAAGGTGCCATCTGAATCGTCTCCTGATAACTGTTATTATAGGGGAACTGTATCAATGGCAAGTGACGATCCCAACTGCCACTAAAATCAAGCACGCACGCACGAATCATATCCTCCAGAGTCTGTATAGGCCGCTCTGACTGACTATCGGTCTGCGGATGGAAAGCGGTGCTAAAGCTCAAACAGGTACCCAAGGCTTGCTGAAGCTTCTGCCAAAGACGGCTAGTGAACCGGGTGCCTCTATCGGATACAATGCATGAATGAACTCCGTGTAAACGCATAATCTCATCAATGTACAACTGAGCATACTGAACATAACCGAAAGTGGTCTTCACTGGAAGGAAGTGAGCTGCTTTCGTTAACCGGTAAACAATCACCCAAATGGAGTCATACCCTCGACTAGAGCTGGGTAGACCCACAACGAAATCCATGGAGATCTGGTCTCATTTCCACTCCGGAAAGGGTAAAAGCTACAACTCTCCTGCCAGTATCTGATGCTCAGCCTTGACTTGCTGACATGTCAGGCACCTCGAAACAAAATACGAAACATCACTGTTCATCCCTGCCCACCAGTAGATATCTCTCAAGTCACGATACATCTTGGTGGAACCTGGGTGAACACTAAAAGCTGACTGATGTGCCTGCTCTTGGACCTTGCGTCTCAACCCATCAATATCAGGTACACACAAACGGGTCCGAAACCGTAGCACATCCTAGTCATCAATCAAGAACTCCGAATCTCTACCCTTCCGAACAAACGGGCATCGGCGGGTTGTGCTTCACGAATACGATCTAGTAAAAGCGGATGGGAGCAAACATGAGCAAGATGTCCCCCAGTGGAAGTGAACTCAAACTGTACTCTGCTGTCGCACAAGATCTGCCAATCTGCAGAAAACTGCCTTTGAACTCCGCTCAACTAGGACAAGCTACCCCCGGGCCTACGACTCAAAGCATCGGCTACCACATTCGCCTTGCCCGGGTGATAAAGGATCTCACAATCATAATCCTTCACAAGCTCCATCCAATGGCACTGTCTCAAATTCAGATCCCGCTGCTGGAAGATGTACTTTAAGCTCTGGTGGTCTGTGAAAAACAGACACGACTCTCCGTACAAGTAGTGTCCCCAAATATTAAGCGCAAAGACCACCGCGACCATCTCAAGATCATGAGTGGGATAATTCTACTTGTGCTTCTTCAACTGCTGGGAAGCATAAGCAATAACTCTATCATGCTGCATCAATACACAACTGTGCCCCACTCGAGAAGCATCACCGTAAACGACAATGCCGCCCGATCCAGAAGGCAAAGATAAAACTGGTGCAGTCGTCAACCGAGTCTTCAACTGCAGAAACTCTGCTCGCATGCCTCAGTCCAAAGAAAAGAAACCCCCTTCCAGGTCAGTCCGGTCAGCGGTGCAGTGATACTAGAGAAATCCTGCACAAAACGGCAGTATTAACCGGCTAAGCCCAAAAAGTTTTGGACCTCTGCCAGTGATACAGGTCTGGGCCAAAGCTGTACGGCCTCGATCTTCCTCGGGTCCACATGAATACCGGCTCCCGTAACCACATGACCAAGGAAGTCAACACTATCAAGCCAGAAGGCACACTTCAAGAATTTAGCAAACAGCCGGTGCTCTATCAATGTCTGCAAAGCAATCGTCAAGTGTTGCTTATGCTCCTCACGACTCTTGGAATAAACCAGAATGTCATCAATAAACACATTAATAAACTGGTGGAGGAACTGCCTGAAAATCAGGTATATCAAATCCATGAACGTTGCTGGGGCATTGGTGTGTCCGAACGACATCACCAAAAACTCATAATGCCCGTAGCGCGTACGAAAAGCAGTCTTCGGAACGTCATCATTCCGAACTCGCAACTGATGATAAGCTGATCTCAAATCAATCTTAGAAAAATGTCCCACACCCTGGAGCTGATCAAACAAATCGTCAATGCGAGGTAAAGGATACCTATTCCGCAACGTCTCTCGGTTCAATTGACGATAATCAATGCACAACCTCAAACTGCCGTCCTTCTTCTTAACGAACAGAACAGGAGCCCCCTAAGGCGAAACACTTGGATGTACAAGTCCCCTATCAAGCAACTCTTGCAACTGATCCTTAAGCTCATTAAGCTCCGCCGGGGCCATCCGGTATGGAGGTATAGAAATAGGCCTCGTGCCGGGAATCAGATCAATGCAAAACTCAATCTCACGCTCTGGCGGCAATCCAGGTAACCCATCGGGAAATACTTTGGGAAACTGTCGCACGATAGGAACCCGGTCCAACGAATCTACTGTGGCTCCGGTATCACGAATGAAATCTATGAATCCCCGACATCCTCTCCTCAAAAGCCGACTAGCGCAAATGGATGAAATTAAACCGTGAGGGGCGACACCATGGTCCCCCTACATAATAAGAACTGACTCGTCGGGAAAACAAAACCAGACTGTCTTCTCACGGCAGTCCATAGACGCATAGCACAAAGCTTACCAGTCTATACCCAGGAGAACGTCGAAGTCCAACATCTCAAGAAGGATCAAGTCAACGGATAACTCTCTATCTCCAATCCGAACGACACACGACCGAAACACGTGTCGCGCAACAAACGACTCACCAACAGGAGTGGTCACAACAAGTGGCTGATCTAGCAAACACGACTCTCGGCCCAAACTCGGCACAAAGTGTGTAGAAACATATGAGTGCTTTGATCCCGGATCAAACAACACGTGTGCATCAAAAGAACATACTAAAAGAGTACGTGAAACCAATGCATTGGACGCCGGCGCGTCCTGATGAGTCAAAGAAAATACTCGTGTCTGCCCTCTACCTGCAACTGGCTGTCCTCCGCCTCTACCACCCCGTCCTCTCTGAACAAACCCTCCGCGACCACGACCTCTCTGAACATAAGTCTGACGCGTAGCAACAACAGGTGCAAGAGGTAACGCTCTCTGAGGTGGAGAAGGTGGTAAGGTAACCTGTGGAACCGCTGCCTCCCTGCGGTGTATCTCAGTACAATCTCTGATGCGGTGATGGGGACTGCCACACCTAAAACATCCAGGCGACGACTGCTGACCCTGTGGGTATAAACTATATGTATGGCCCCGTCTCTCGCTCCGGCTACCCGCATGGCCTATAGCGAATCCACCGCAGTCTCTTCCAAACTGCCTCTGCGGTGGTAAATCAGTACGGACCCTCTTCGATTCTGGAATGACCGACGTGTTGGAAAGAAGCTCCTCAACTAGTATGGCTGCATCCACTGCGGCTGTATATGTGTCACAATGCTGGGCGTTGATAGCGAGGAACAACTGGGTAAGCAAGCCTCGAACAGACCTCTTGATTCGCATCTACTCATTATCTACCAAATACGGAGCATACACAGATAGCTCGGTAAACTGCACATCATACTCTGCCACAGTCATACCTGGAGTCTGGTGTAACGACTCGAATTTACACGCTCGAGCATCCCTGACGCTCTGCGGAAGAAATCGGGAAAGAAACACCGTCACGAACTCATCCCAGGTCATAGGAGAAGTACCAGAAGCTCTGCCCCTCTCTAAAGACTCACACCACTTCTGGGCAAGACCTTCCAGATGAAAACTAGTGAACTCTACCCATTTCATGTCGGAGCATCTTAGCGAACGACATATCTTGGCCATCCGATCGATAAATGACTGCGGATCTTCAGCTGCATCAGTGCCGGTGAAAACCGAAGGCTTCAGACTAATGAACTCAGATAACGATACGGTGATCACCTCCGTAGCTGCAGGTACAACTGCCTGAACAGTAGGAACCATCGCGTTCCCCGTAGCAGGAAGGACAACCTCCTGTCGCTGCGCTCTACTGGCCTCCACTAATGATCCCATCATCTGGCACAAATCCTGCATACCGGCCTCTAGCATATAAATACGATCAAGATAAAGTGGATCAATCTGCTCCTGAACAACGGGCGTACCGCCCTGGTCAGTCCTCATCTCAGATGAGCCAACTCTGACCTCGGCTCTCGCGGACGCTCATTACGCCCTCGTAGTCTTCGGTGGTATAATGGATGGAAATGAAAACATGATTCGATAAGAACACGGAAATCAAATCACAAGGATGTATATAATCACGGAAGGAATTTCAAACAACAAGTCCTATGGTCACTTAGGCGGAGTAACTTGTCGTAAGTATGCCGCGGAACATACACAGGCTACGTCACTCTGCTTAAGCTACCTACTCCATCATACCAAGGTCATCCTACACTTCGAAAGGTAAAACCTAGAGCTCTGATACCAACTTTGTCACGACCCAAAATTTGGCACGTGACCGGCACCTAAACCACGTAACGTCTACAGGCGTAACGTAATTTAAGCAAGCCGAAAAGCCAAAAATCTAAACCATCAAAAATAGTAAGTGTTAATACATTGTTAAAAACATTTGGAAATCTCAAGTAAAAATCTTTAAAGTTTAAATTTATTTTCATAAAAATTTCGGCAGCACCTCCTTTGTAAAAACTAGCCCCGAAACGGGTAAAAAGTTAAGATATAAGTAAAGCAATATATGATATAAATAAAGCATCCCCAAACGGGAGCAAATAATGCCCAAAGGAGGAAACAACCACAACAAGCATATACGATGCCGTAGTGAAGAAATGGACAATATAAGTGAAAAACGTCATAAAAGATAAGATGCGTAATAAAAGCCGTCTCACACGAGCTCGACACCCAAAGTCACAAAATAATATACAATATCTTCCTCACAACTCGGCTCTAAATCAAAACATGAAGTGGTAGATGAAGAGTACTAGATACAATAAGATGTATAATGAATATAAATTCGGAAAACCGCAACCCACCTATAGCAAAACGGCTCACAGCCAACTGTAGCGGTATCCGCAAAACAGAGATAAAAAGCAGCCTGCCGCGACTACTCTGAGGGTCAACCCGCAAAACACTGTGGCACAACGGGGGTGAGTTGCCAACTCGTGAATAATAAGTAACATCATATAGGTAATTGCAGGTATGCATACACTGCGATACTCTATCACATGCAATATGATAGTATCAATATGCTAATATGGATATGTAACAATCATGAAAGTTACTCTATCAGGTACTACAAATACATGAAGTAATGCATATCGAATGAATGCGGAGTATGGGATAAAACATGTCATCATTAATAAATCATCATCGTGGAAAAACCGGTGTCCATCAAATACACCCAAAATCCCAATACCTCAGGCGCCATCACTCTGATCGGCCCTCATATCCTGTAAATCTCATGGAACCTGAGTGCCCAACATCTGCACTCGAAAACATCATGAAATACTTGTTGGAGATAGTGCCCTCAGAGTCAATTATTGGATCACAGGAACATGATTGCAATGATTGAGGGATGACCTATACCGGTAGGACAGTCTTACTCAAGATGAAAGTATGCTATCTGGTTTATCTTTATCATCGTGTACTGCTTAAGGTGACCTTACAGGTCATTATTGCATGTTGATAGAGCCCCTAGGATTCTTGCTTGACTACCAGCAGTATGAGGGCGATCATATACGTGGGAGCTGGTGTCTGTAAGCACATCCTTAAAAGGTCCCTAGTCGTGGGAGTTTCGAGACAGGGCATCGATACTCCAGAGTAGACTAGTGTATACAGTCGAGACCCCGACGAGGGGCGGTGGCCGGTCTCACAAGCCACTAGTGTTAGTTGGTTCACCTAAGATGTATACAGGTGCTCATTGGGTTATGAGTACACCGGACAGGACTCGCCGGGAACATGCTTGTTGGTCTTATACCTGACGTCAGATAACAGTTCCCTGGTGACATGTGTACAGGTTAGTTCATCAACCTGTGATCGTCATTTGTCTCGTGTGAGTTTCCACTGTGCTTTGATTACTACCCTACCACGCTCAAAGGAGACGTGCAAACAGGTTTTAGTTGGGTACAGTCCCGAGCCACATGGAGGCTGTGAGCGGATCTGCAGGGGTTCGTCTCTCCCGGTATTGGGGGTGAGGTCGCGCTGTGTCTAGGAGAGCCATTACACAAAGCCCTCGGCCGAGGCAGGAGATTTACTGGTAGGTATTCCAGTAGTATCTCAGGGTGTTCTAGACTACACTCCGACACGACTTGTACCGCTTTTGGGGGTCTGACTTTTACCAACCCCCTAGGCCCGCCATGCGATGCTCATAGACGAATGGACCGGACTGTACGGATATTGTCACTGACAGGCTCAGTAGGGTGTCAGGATGAGTTCGCTCATCGACGTCCCTTTTGGTCAATACCTGGTAGCCCGTTACGTATAGACTAATACTTCTGACGTGCTAGTGGTTAAATCCACAACCAAAGTATTGACGAGTCTTTAGAGTCCCCCATAGACCGTTTTCTCAAGTTTCGGGCGAAACGCTGTAGAGGCCGTATGGAGATATGGCTGGGTTCGATCAGATACGTGCGGTATTGCACGGATCGTGATCGGACGGATTATACTAGCGGGCTTTGATTTAAGCCGGATCCTAGTATTGTACCGTGTAGATTTTGTCTCTTTGCATTTGTATTCAGTGGGAATACAAATGCGGGTATGTATATACAGTCGCGGGGTTTTCCTGTAATTTATTACGGGATCAGTTTCTGAAGTTGCCAGTTTGCCTTCCGTTCCGGCCAGTTTTACCTTGTTCCTTCGCGACCGGACTTATATGATGGAGGGGCTTATTTGCATGTTTGCAAATTAGCAATTGTGTAGGGTGTTATTTATTTATTGAGGCTTCATGATAGTTCTTTCATCATGAGATTCCATTTTAATCTCATCCTTTGCATTTATTGTGATTGGTTATGAAAGGAATTTTTTTGGTATTTGGTGTGACCATTTTTCTCTTCTATTATTCTTGCCTTGTATTATTGCAATTTACCTCCACCATTTGGGAGAGAGAGGGGCCGGCCACATCCTTGATAGAGAGGGTTCATTTTTGTGAGGAATATTCCATCATCTCATTTTTCCTCTACTTGCCACAAAAATCTCCAAAGTTCATTCATTCTCTTCTCCATCAAAAAGGCAACTTCAACCCCAAGAGACAAAGCTTCATACACTAGCCTATAGCATTTCTTGGGCACGTCGGCTCGCCAACTTCGTGCCAGAGTTGTTGGATATATGTATGCCCTAGAGGCCATTATATGATAGTGGATGTATTTATACATGTATATATATATATATTCAGTGTACATCCTTGCTCGACATGATAGTATGCTATCTGGTTCTTCTTTATCTGACATGTTGATTTGATCATGCTTTTACTCATTCATACATGTTGATAAAGCCCTGAGGATATTGGCTTGACTACTGTGATTATGATAGAGATCATACTAGTGGGACATCTGTAGTTTATGAGCATATCCTGGAATGTCCCTAGTCGTACGTATATCGAGACGGGGCATTGATATACCAGAGTAGACTAGCGTATATGATACTAGACCCATATGATGGCTGATGAATGTTCCCACATTCATCGATGTTTGACATCAAGATCATATACGGGTGCTCAGTGGTGACTGGGTACACTGGACGGACTCACCAAGAACTCCTATATGGAATTATATCTATCGTCGGATAGCAGTTCTCTGGTGACACTGGTACAGGTTAGTCTGTAGACCCGAGATCGTCATAGTGTCTTCTGTGCTCTCCCACTGTACTTTGATTACCACCCTACCACGGCTCTACTGAGTCGTGCAAACAGGTGGCCGTTTGGTACAGTCCCGAGACACACAAAGGCGATGAGTGATAGGAGGGGTTTTGTCTTTCCCGGTATTGGGAGTTGATGCTGTGCTGTGCTCGACTGGTTATATCGGTAAGTCCTGTTAGTTGTATGTATGCCCTAGAGGCCCGTATTTTACAGATGTTGTATATTATATTGGATGCTTGGACATATATAGAGATGAATTTCTTTCTCGATATGATAGTATGCTATCTGGTTGCTCTTTATCTTAACATGTATACTTGTATCTTTATACTGTCTTATAGTTACATGTTGGTAAAGCCCTTAGGATGTGTACTTGACTACCTAGACTATGATGCGGATCATTCTAGTGTGGACATGGTAGTCCATAAGTACATCCTTCAAGGTCCCTAGTCGTAGGTGTATCGAGACGGGGCATCGATATACCAGTGTTAACTAGCGTATACGCTTCTCGATCCATGAGATGGGCGATGGATGATCCCATATCCATTGGTGTTTGACATCAGAGATGGTATACGGGTGCTCAGTGGAGACTGGGTACACTGGACGGACTCGCCGAGAACTCCCAGATGGTATTATACCTCACGTCAGATGGCAGTTCTCTGGTGACACTTGTGCAGGTTAATCTGTAGACCCGAGATCGTCAGAGAGTCTTGTGTGATTCCCACTGTGCTTTGATTTCAACCTTACCACGTCCATGAGGGCTTTCAAAACGGTGGTTTTTGGGTACAGTCCCGAGTCACATGGAGGCAATGAGCGATAGGAGGGGTTTCATCTCTTCCGGTATTGGGGGTTGATGTTGCGCTGTGCTCGATTGGCCGTAACAGGGAAGTCCCTGGCCAGGGCTGATTAGAGATTTACTGGTAAGTGTTACTAGTAGTTTCTCGACCAGTTATGAGCCTCACATCAGCACGACTTATAGGTTATTGGGGTCTGACGTTTACCACCCCTAGACTTGATATGCGACATATCAGACGAGGAGACCGGACTGCATGGGTAGTGTTGCCGGTTGGCTCTACGGGAGTTGTAGCAGGTTCGCTTGTTTTATTCTGATCGCTCAATACCCGGGTGGCCGTTACATTTAGCTGACTGCTTGCGGCTTGGGGGTGCTTGACCCACTGCCGGCGTATTTACGAGTCTTAGAATCCCACAAAGGAGTTACTTAGTCCAGGCGAAACGTTGTGCTGCGCGTAGGCGATATGCGCATGGACCCGGTTAAAATGCGCGTATGAGATACCGTATATTAATCGGGCGGCTTGCTTTTGGTTGGGTCGTATGTGATATGGCCGGATTGATAAATCAAGTGCTGATTTATCATTTAACCATTAGTTTCTCACTAGAAGTCATTTCTTGTATTTTTGATGTATGCATGCATGTATGCATTCTTTCTTGATTCATGCACATATGGACGTGCATGAACACATACATACATACATCATCCTTCATGGCTGTTTATACATAGAAAATGCTGGCAATATAAGACTCACACTATGGTTTATATGTATGGATTAATATTTCTATTTATGTTAAAACAAAAGAAAAGAGAAAAGATTAATAAATGGGTATAAGCTACACTCTTCCTTGAATTGACCATGTTCACCTACTTATTAACCATGATTTAATCTTTCTCTTGTTTTTAACTCAAGTGAAATAAATATCCATAATATATAACTATGGTTTAAGATGAAGAGGAAAAATATATATAGATATATTTTCTCTTTTCTCTTTAGAGTTTATCTTTACTCTTGTTCAAAAAGCCATCATCTTCTTCCTCCTTCTTTTTTTGCTCTCTAGATTTCTCTAGTGAGCAAATTGTTAGTGTATATGCCCAAGGGGCCATTATTGTATCATACTAGTTTGTATATTACTTAATGGAAGCTTGGGATATTCACATGTATATATAACAGTCTTGCTAAACATGGTAGTATGCTACTTGGTTTTTCTATCTTAATATGTGAGTATACGTATTGATAGAGCTCTTAGGATCTTGCTTGACTACCAGCGTTGTGATGGCAGTCACACTAGTGGGGGCTGGGTAGTCTACAAGCAGATCCTTATTCAGGTCCCTAGTCGTTGGATTATCGAGACAGGGCATCGATACTCCGGAGTAGACTAGTGTGTACGCTTCTCATCCCAGTTGGGGAGATGGTCTGTCCCACAGCCGTCAGTACGTCGTACTGGATATAGTATGCAGGTGCTTGTTAGGTTACGGGTACACCGGACAGGACTCACAAGGAACTGTTGGTTGGTTTTATACCAGTCGTCAGTGAACAGTTCCCAGGTGATATGAGTACAGCATAGTCCACAGACTTGACACTACTACTTCGTCTTGAGTGTGTCCCACTGTTCTTAGATTTCTACCCTACCACGGCTCAAAGGAGTCGTGCAAACAGGTAGCTGTTGGGTGCAGCCCCGAGCACTTGTAGGCAGTGGCGGTTAGACAGGATTCGTCTCTCCCGGTATTGGGGGTTGATATCGCGCTGTGTCAGAGAGCCATTACGCAAAGTCCCTGGCCAGGGCAAGCGAGATTTGCTGGTAGGTTCCAGTAGTTTCTCAGGGTGTAATGGGCTTCGCTCCGACACGACTTATACCGCTATTACGGGACTGACGCTTGCCGCCCCCCTAGGCCCGATATGCGATAGTCTTAGACGAACAGACCAGACTGTACGGAGATTGTCACATCAGACTCAGTAGGAGTTCGGATGGGTTTCCTCATCGGCCTTCTTATCGACATCTACCCGGGGACCGTTACGTACAGTTAGTGCCGCTTGCAGTCTGTGGTTAAACCCACTGCCAGCGTAGTAGTCGAGTCTCTAGAGTCCCACGCAGAGAGTTTCCCTACTCCAGGCGAAACGATATAGAGGTCGTATTGTTTTACGACAAGGGTTCGGACGCATACGTGAGTTTCCACACATACGACTTTCGGACAGTTTTTACTAGTCGACTTTGGTTTAAGACAATTACTAGTATCCGGTTATTGGATTTATACATTCTAAAGTTTTTCCGTGTTTTCACGGATAGGAGGGGCGTTCTCGGAATTGCGCGAGAAGCTTCTAGAAGATGGTGACTAAGGAGGTTTAGGTGGCATATACATTAAATGAGATTAGTGAGTCATATGGATGATTCTTCCATGTCATTAATGCTTCATAATTGCTTAATGACTCATGGAGATGAATCACCATAAGATATTTATCAAGCATGGTTGTAAATCCTTTTCTTTTCTTTTCTTGATAAATGAAAATGCTTGATATATATTATGATAACTCATTTTCTCATTTCATTATTATGTTCATCTTCTCTCTCCTCAAGCTCTCTCTCTTCAAACCCTAATCCTCCCCTCTCATGTGTTGAGTACAAGGATTAGTTAGACTACTTAATCCATAACCATACTCTATTTCATCTAGGTACTTTGATTAGCACTTAAAGATACCTAGTTGCCTCAAGTTTAGAGGCAAAGCTTAGAGTTTAGCTCTCTTGGTGGATCGTCTACTACTTGGAGAAGGCCGAGAAGGAGGTGGAGTTCGTAAAGACGAAGGACACGGTTCTTTAGGTATAATCCCTTTACATAGTAGTTGTTAACTTCTATGTTTGATGTTAGTTATCGTTTAGCTTCGATTCATGCGGTTAGTCGATGTTTAAGGAAAGAACAAGATCGTTTTTCATATTTCCGCCTCCCCGCAAGTCGTGGGGTGTTGTACATCGACTTACAGTGGTATCAGAGCCTCGCTAAACAATAAGTAACTCACTTGCAAAATTGTATGAATTTCGAACGGAAAAAACAAAACCGGAAAACCCCGATATCATGAGTTTCTGTCGATTTTTAAATGAGGTCCAAAAACTTTTCAGGGACCTTCAGAAAGCCTTAAATGATAGTATAAGAACACCCAAGAAACCTAGGATCATGAATCGTCTAAAGCGCCGCGGAACCGCCGCGGATCCCACCGATCCGCCGCGATTCCGCCGCCGAGTTGCCAATTCATCATCCTAATTTTCCTGTGTTGGTTCTCTGTGATATTTGGTATTTTCTGGAATTGTTTAATTTTTGCTCAGGTTTCAGATTTACAGAGAAGTATTGGAGAAAAATTAAATGTGTTTAATCGATCGAAATTATACGGTTTTTGCTTGTTGGATTATATCTGTGTTTGTATAATGTGGTCGTAAACCTCCCCTAACTGCTAGTATGTCGGTTGGCAGGGGGTTGCACATTTCTGTAATGGTTTTTACTGTTTGTGTATATGAACTGTGTTGGACTGTTGTGATGTATAGCCGGGGTTTTGTGATGGGTTATTATTTAATTCATTTGATGTAAATGTAATTTGTTGTAATATTATTTTGCGGGGCACATCCAGGTTGCGGTTGTAGCCACCGTTGTATTATTTTCATTTTACTGTTTTTGCTCCTAGGACAGACCCAAGGTGGGGTGCACAAACTGACGGGTGGGTAGTTTGCCGTACCCGTTGGGGTCTTGGGTGGGGTAATGGCTATTCATCACAACTGTGTAATCCGTCTTTTGTTGCAGGCTCAAAACAAACACGGATTGCTTGTAAATCCAATAAAGTTCAACTGTGATCTGGAATGCCTATTATTGCGTCTGACGAATTTACAATATCTATATATGATAGCTATTTAGACGTCACTTATGTTTTACACCCGCGCTAGCCCAGCCCCCGCTCTGTCGTTAGTTAAGTAACCTAACGGGTAATGACGGGACCCCGTGGCGAATGCGGATTGCATAAGAGGACGTTGTATTTTCGTTGTTTTCTGCAATGATAGGTTAATGATGGGACGTATTATTTATAATGCAATGAAAATAAACCAAAAGTTTAATCGTTGGAACAATTTAAAAGAAACCACTCGGTTAATTTTAAAAAACAGATATTTTTAAATGCGGAGCTTTAACCACTCCTTTTAAAAGCTATCAGGTTCCTTCGATTATATCAAGTTCACTACGTTCACGGTTTCGCCAAAACCATTCGTAGCCCTCCGTCATTTCATTTGGGTATTCAGTAGTATTCAAGCTGTGCATTTTGGCCAAAGTCAAGGCATAGTGTTTGGTAGCTGCTGGGTTTTCATTTGTTGCATAAGATAGATGAGTTGGTTTGGGGTAGTCGTATTATCATTTGACCAAAGTCAGGGGTATATACGGATGGGTTCAAATTGACAAGATAATGACGGGTAGAACTTGACATGTGACTTATTACATTTTGACCAAAGACAAGGTCATAAGAGCATGGGGCAAAAACTTATATCGGGAATTTCTAAAGAAACTGAAATTTGCAAAGAGATACATACCATTTGGAGTTTGATGAATGTTGGTAGCATTCCTTCAACATTATCATATGATGATATTTGGATCCCGATCCTACTGTGAGTATATGCTACTCATCAGGATATTCGTCACTTAACGATCAATGCTATAAACCAAGTAGGTGTCAAGAAAGGTGTCAGCGGGGTTACGCCCACTGAGAAAAGAGGTTATTTAATTCAAGAACTTCGCGAAAGCGTTGGAAAACCTCCCTCGAAGTACCGACACCAGCCTGGCTGAACGGTTAAGCAAGTATTGTACAGTGAGAAGAGTCCTGGCTAATTCTTCTTTTATGGTTTGAGGAAGGATTCGAGAAACAGTGGGAGCCATCCAGTTTAGATAAACTAAAAACCACTCTAAACTTGCAAGAGCATCATGCTAAAGAGTTTTCTTCTCTCTCTCCTAATTGCAGCGACCCTGAAAATGACTGGACTTAAGTTACTTTTAGAGAAAAATATACTGACAGGGCCAAACTATAAAGATTGGCTGCGGAATGTCAAAATGGCATTGACCTATGACAAATTGGGGTACGTCCTCACCGCTTCGGCACCTACTGTCCCTGGTCCCAAATCCAGTAATGCGGATAAGGAAATCTGCAAAACCTGGGATTTCGATTGCGCGAAAGCCAAGTGCATCGTGCTTGCCTCGATGAACAATGAACATCAGAGGAGGCACGAGGATATGGAACTAGATGCCATATTTCTCCATACAAAGGAACTTTATGGAGAGCAATCTCGTATAGCAAGATACGAGACCTCTAAGAACTTGTTTCGAGCGAGGTTGGCTGTCGGGTCATCGGTAGGAGAACATGTCCTAAAGATGATCGGCTATATAGAAGAGCTCGCAGACCTTGGGACGACTTTGGATAATGAGCTCTATACAGACCTTATTCTCCAGTCCCTTCCTTCCACCTACGCCCAGTTTATCCTGAACTTCAACATTCAAAGAAAAGAAGTTGAACTTCCGGAACTCCTGAACATGTTAAGGAGTGCTGAGGGCACCTTGCAGAAAGCAAGCGAAACACCCGCTATCTTTGTTAGCGGTGCATCTTCTTCCGGGTCCAAGGCTAGGGCCAAAGGAAGGAAGAAGAAAGCCGCCGCCAAACCTAGAGGAGGTGTTAGTAAGGTGGGAGGGAAGGGAAAGAAAAAGTTTGCGGTACCGGTAGTGGGCCAGGATGAGTGCTTCCATTGTCACAGGAAAGGGCACTGGAAAAAGGATTGCAAGGCGTGGAACGCCAAGAACCAGGAACCGAAGCAAGCTGTGGCTTCGACTTCAGGTGTGTTTGTAATTGAGAATTGTCTGTCAATCAACTCTACTTACTGGGTATTTGATACCGGATCAGGATCTCATATTTGCAATTCATTGTAGGCACTGAGAAACCGTAGAGTGCTGAAGGAAGGTGATATGACCCTGATGGTTGCTAACGGAGCTAGCGTGGGGGCTGTGTCCGTAGGAGATTATCACCTGGGATTGACGAGTGGACACATTTTGGTTTTACATAACTGTTTTTGTGTACCCAGCTTAACGTGTAATATCATATCTGTTTCCTTGTTATCAAATAAAGGTTATGATTTCACGTTTGGAAGTGGTGTTGTTAACATCCACCTTAATCATAGTTTGATTGGGTCCGGTACACTGAAAAACGGTATATATGTGTTAAACCAACTCCAAATTTTCAATGTCCAGAACACACTAAAAAGAAAGTCTCCAGATTTAAATAAAGCTTTCTTATGGCATTGTAGACTGGGTCACATCAATGAGAGAAGGTTGACTAAGTTGCATAGAGAAGGATATTTGGACTCGTTCGAATATCAAACTTATGACACTTGTCAATCTTGTCTCAAAGGAAAGATGACAAAGACTCCCTTTACTGGAAATGGAGTAAGTGCGAGCGAGCTCTTAGGACTCATACACAGCGATGTATGTGGTCCAATGTCTACATATGCAAGAGGTGGTTTTTCCTATTTCATTACTTTCACGGATGATTACTCAAGGTACGGATTCATTTATCTGATGAAACATAAATCCGAGGCTTTTGAGAAATTCCAAGAGTATAAGAATGAAATAGAAAACCAAAACGACAAAAGTATCAAGACACTAAGATCTGATCGAGGTGGTGGATACTTGAGTGCCGAGTTTCTAGGTTACCTAAAAGAGAAAGTAATTCTCTCTCAGCTTACTCCTCCATACACTCCACAGCATAACGGTGTATCGAAGAGACGGAATCGAACCCTATTAGATATGGTACGATCCATGATGAGTAATGCTGAGTTACAGCGATCTTTTTGGGGTTATGCGCTAGATTCAGCGGCATATCTTCTGAACAGGGCTCCTACCAAAACTGTGCCTACCACCCCATATCAGATGTGGAGTGGAAAGAAACCCCATCTTCAGCATATGAAGATTTGGGGATGTCCAGCTTTTGTTAAAAAGCAGCATGTGGACAAGCTCGAGGCACGATCAGTAAAATGTAAGTTTGTGGGATATCCAAAGAACTCTAAGGGATATTATTTCTATTACGCAGAGGAACAAAAGGTTTTTGTTTCTCGTAATGCCCATTTTCTGGAACAGCAGTTTTCAGAAAAGGAAATAAGTGGGAGCGAAATAGAACTGGAAGAAATTCCAGAACCACAAACTAATACTGAAAGTTTGGTAGAACAAGTAGTTTAAGAAGAACAGGACATTCCCGCACCCCTCCGCAGGAGTAGTAGGCCGTCTCATCCGCCTGAGAGATACTACGGTTTTCTCATAGATGGGGATAGAAGGATTGCATCATAGATGATGATGAACCAACTGGCTCCCAGCAGGCCATCCAGAGCGGCGACTCGGTACGATGGCTTGATGCAATGCGGACCGAAATGGAGTCTATGTACACCAACCAAGTATGGACTTTGGACTTTGCTCCAGATGGGGTAAAACCCATAGGATGCAAATGGATCTTCAAGAAAAAGATTGGTGTAGATGGACGGGTGGAAACCTATAAAGCTAGACTTGTTGCAAAGGGTTTTCGTCATAGACCTGGTTTGGACTATGACGAAACTTTTTCTCCAGTGGCTATGCTCAAATCCATTCGGGTCCTTCTTGCTATTGCTGCCTTCCATGATTATGAAATCTGGCAGATGGATGTAAAGACGGCTTTTCTGAATGGAAATTTAGAAGAGTGCGTCTATATGGATCAGCCAGAGGGTTTCAATCAGAGTGGGAGCAGCGGGAAAGTATGCAAGTTGCTTAAGTCCATTTATGGACTGAAGCAGGCATCGCGGAGTTGGAACATCTGTTTTGATGAAACAGTCAAAGAGTATGACTTCATCAAAAATCCAGATGAACCGTGCATATATAGTAAAGTTGTAGCCAGAAGTGTCGTATTCCTCGTCTTGTACGTGGATGACATTCTGTTGATAGGAAATGACATTCCTATGCTACAATCTGTCAAAGGATTCTTGTCACACAGGTTCTCTATGAAAGACCTGGGAGATGCCTCTTACATTCTGCGGATCCGGATCTATCGTGATAGATCCAAGAGGATGTTGGGACTTTCACAGTCCAGGTATATAGACACTGTACTGAAAAGATTCGGTATGGAAGATTCTAAGCGCGGTAATCTACCGGCTTGTCACGGAATCACCCTCTCCAAAGAGATGTCTCACAAGACTGATTTGGAAAGGGAACGCATGTCTATTATACCCTACGCTTCTGCGGTAGACTCTATAATGTATGCGATGTTGTGCACCAGACCAGATGTAGCTTACGCACTGAGTGTGGTAAGCCGGTATCAGTCAGACCCAGGGGAGAAGCACTGGATAGCAGTAAAGAACATTCTCAAGTACCTGAGAAGGACTAAGGAGATGTTCTTGGTTTACGGCGGAAAAGACCTCAGGTTGGAGGCCTTTGCTGATTCCGGCTTCCAGAGTGATAAGGACGATTCCAAGTCCATGTCGGGTTATGTCTTTACCCTCAATGGAGGGGCGGTGTGCTGGAAGAGCTCCAAGCAGGACACCGTTGCCGACTCAACGATGGAAGCGGAGTATATAGCTGCTTGCGATGCCGCAGAAGAAGCAGTCTGGATGAAGAAGTTCCTAACAGAACTTCAGGTGGTTCCTACCATAGTTAATCCAATACCTCTGTATTGCGACAACAACGGAGCTATAGCTTTAGCGAAGGAACCAAGGTCCCATCAGAAGTCCAGACACATCTTAAGGCGGTATCACCTGATCAGGGAGATCATTGATCGTCGGGAGATCGAGGTTCGAAGAGTTGCTTCTGAAGAGAATATTGCTGATCCATTCACGAAGGCCCTACCTCAGATTCAGTTCGAGAGGCTACTCGAGATCATCGGTCTTCGATATGCCAGTACATGGCCCTAGTGCAAGTGGGAGATTGTTAGTGTATATGCCCTAGGGGCCATTATTGTATCATACTAGTTTGTATATTACTTAATGGAAGCTTGGGATATTCACATGTATATATAACAGTCTTGCTAAACATGGTAGTATGCTACTTGGTTTTTCTATCTTAATATGTGAGTATACGTATTGATAGAGCTCTTAGGATCTTGCTTGACTACCAGCGTTGTGATGGCAGTCACACTAGTGGGGGCTGGGTAGTCTACAAGCACATCCTTATTCAGGTCCCTAGTCGTTGGATTATCGAGACAGGGCATCGATACTCCGGAGTAGACTAGTGTGTACACTTCTCATCCCAGTTGGGGAGTAGGTCTGTCCCACAGCCGTCAGTACGTCGTACTGGAGATAATATGCAGGTGCTCGTTAGGTTACGGGTACACCGGACAGGACTCACAGGGAACTGTTGGTTGGATTTATACCAGTCGTCAGTGAACAGTTCCCAGGTGACATGAGTATAGCATAGTCCGCAGACTTGACACTGCTACTTCGCCTCGAGTGTGTCTTACTGTTCTTAGATTGCTACCCTACCACGGCCCAAAGGAGTCGTGCAAACAGGTAGCAGTTGGGTGCAGTCCCGAGCACTTGGAGGCAGTGGCGGTTAGACAGGATTCGTCTCTCCCGGTATTGGGGGTTGATATCGCGCTGTGTCAGAGAGCCATTACGCAATGTCCCTGGCCTGGGCAAGCGAGATTTGCTGGTAGGTTCCAGTAGTTTCTCAGGGTGTAATGGCCTTCGCTCCGACACGACTTATACCGCTATTAGGGGACTGACGCTTGCCGCCCCCCTAGGCCCGATATGCGATAGTCTTAGACGAACAGACCGTACTGTACGGAGATTGTCACATCAGACTCAGTAGGAATTCGGATGGGTTTCCTCATCGGCCTTCTTATCGACATCTACCTGGGGACCGTTACGTACAGATAGTGTAAGTCCACGTTGCCCACCCCGGTGCTTGCGGGGAGGCGGAAAACGGAATAAAAATCGGATTTTTATGAACTTAGGCAACATGGACTATGCTTAGAAGGATCTTTGCTAAAGAAAAACTTGCTAAAGCTAACTAGTAACTAGCTAAGTGCTAGAAAGGTTATACCTTGGGCTCTATGTCCTTCTCTCCTTGCTCCTTGGAGTGGTGGAAGGAGGTCACCTTGCTTGTCTTCTCATGCCGAAGAAAGATCCACCCGAAAGCCTCAACCTTTGGCATCAACTCCTAGCTAGAAGTAACTAGGGTTCAAGAAGTGCTAGTCCTTCAACCCTAGATGAGAGTAGAGAAGATCAAGGGAGGGTTTTTCTCAAGCTCAAGTGTTTCTCAACACATGAGAGGGAGAGAGCTTGAGGAAGAGGAAGAACAAGAGAGAGAAAGGATATGATAAAATCAGAAATAATAGAACCATTCTCACTAATATGTGTGAATTATTTTAATTGAATAATTAGCTAGATAATTGTCATGGTTAATCATGACATGACCATTATCATTTCAATTTGCAAAGATAAAAAAGCATCTTCCAAAAGAAATGATGATGGTCAAAGTGTCAACCTAGGTCAACAAGTCAATAAGGTCAAATGGTCAACAACCATAACCATGCACAATTATTAAACTAATTATCAATTAACTATAATACACACATAATCATTAGGGTTAATAAAATGAAAATAGCCATTAACCCTAATCAAAGTCCTCTCCCTCTGTCTCAAGCAACTGTGCATACGCACCCGCATCCGTGATCCGAGGAACACGAATACAATGAGAAAAACCAATCTCAAATCATATACTAGGATCCGGCTTAAACCAAAGCCCGCTAGTATAAACTGTCGGAACAGCAAACGTGCACAAGTGCGCGGATGTGAACGAACCCTGTCGCAAAACCATACGACCTCTACTCATTTTGCCTAAAGGAGAATAGCTCTCTGTGTGGGACTCTAAAGACTCGACACTACGCTGGCAGTGGGTTTAACCACAGACCGCAAGCGGCACTAGATGTACGTAACGGTCCCCAGGTAGATGTCGATAAGAAGACTGACGAGGTGAACCCCATCTGAACTCCTACTGAGCCAGTATGTGACAATCTCCGTACAGTCCGGTCTGTTCGTCGGATACATCGCATGGCGGGCCTAGGGGGGCGGTGAACATCAGTCCCCTAATAGCGGTACAAGTCGTGCCGGAGTGAAGCCCAGAACACCCTGAGATAACACTGGAAACCTACCAGTATATCTCGCTTGCCCTGGCCAGGGACTACTCGTGTAATGGCTCTCCTGGACACAGCGCGATGTCAACCCCCAATACCGGGAGAGACGAATCCTGTCTAACCGTCACTGCCTCCAAGTGCTTCGGGACTGCACCCAAAAACTACCTGTTTGCACGACTCCATTGAGCCGTGGTAGGGTAGTAATCAAAGTGCAGTGGGAACACACTCGAGGCGAAGTGACAGTGTCAAGTCAACGGACTAAGCTGTACTCATGTCACCTGGGAACTGATAACTGATGATAGGTATAATACCAACCAACAGTTCCCAACGAGTCCTGTCCAGTGTACTCGTAACCCAACAAGCACCCGTATACTATCTCAAGTACGACGTACTGACGGCTGTGGGACAGACCGTCTCCCACACTGGGATGAGAAGCGCATACGCTAGTCTACTCCGGAGTATCGATGCCCTGTCTCGATAGTCCAACGACTAGGGATATTTATAAGGATGTGCTTATAGATCACCCAGCTCCCTCGAGTGTGAGCGTCATCACCACGCTGGTAATCAAGCAAAGATCCTAAGGGCTCTTCTAATATCTATATCAGCAATATGCTAAAAGAAACACATGCACATATTAAAGCAGATACAAACCAAGTAGCATACTACCATTTCGAGCAAGATTGTATATACAACTGTGAATATCCCAAGCTTCCATCAAATAATATACAAACTAGTATGATACAGTAATGGCCTCTAGGGCATATACACTAACAATCTTCCACATGCACTAAGGCCATGTACTGGCGTATCGAAGACCTATCATCTCGATCAGCCGCTCGAACTGAGTCTGGGGTAGGGCCTTCGTGAGTGGATCTGCAGTGTTATTCTCTGTATTAACTCTCTTCACCTCGATCTCCTGGCGATCTATGATCTCCCTGATCAGGTGATACCGCCTCAAAATGTGCCTGGACTTCTGATGGGACCTGGGTTCCTTCGCTAAAGCTATAGCTCCGTTGTTGTCGCAATACAGCGGTATTGGATCAACAATGGTAGGAACCACCTGAAGCTCCGTGAGGAACTTCTTCATCCAGACAGCTTCCTTTGCGGCATCGCAAGCAGCTATGTACTCCGCTTCCATAGTTGAGTCAGCAACGGTCTCCTTCTTGGAACTCTTCCAGCAAACCGCCCCTCCATTGAGGGTAAAGACATGACCCGACATGGACTTGGAGTCATCCTTGTCACTCTGGAAGCTGGAGTCAGCAAAGGCCTCATGCTGGAGGTCTTTTCCGCCATACACCAAGAACATCTCCTTAGTCCTTCTCAGGTACTTGCGAATGTTCTTTACCGCTATCCAGTGTTTCTCCCCTAGGTTCGACTGATACCGGCTTACAACGCTCATTGCGTATGCTACATCTGGTCTGGTACACAACATCGCATACATTATAGAGCCTCCCGCAAAGCGTAGGGTATAATAGACATGCGATCTCTCTCCAAATCAGTCTTGGGAGACATCTCTTTGGAGAGGGTGATCCCGTGACAAGCCGGTAGATTACCGCGCTTGGAATCTTCCATACTGAACCTTTTCAGTATGGCGTCGATGTACCTTGACTGTGAAAGTCCCAACATCCTCTTAGATCCATCACGATAGATCTGGATCCCAGAATGTAGTTGGCATCGCCCAAGTCCTTCATGGAGAACCTCTGCGACAAGAATCCTTTGACTGACTGTAGTATAGGCATATCATTTCCTATTAGGAGAATGTCATCCACGTACAAGACGAGGAATACTACAGTTCTCCCTACAATCTTACTGTAAATGCATGGTTCATCTGGGTTGTTGATAAAGTCGAATTCTTTGACAGTATCATCAAAGCAGATGTTCCAACTCCGCGATGCCTGCTTAAGTCCATAGATGGACTTTAGCAACTTGCACACTCTACCGCTGCTCCCACTCTGAATGAATCCCTCCGGCTGATCCATATAGACGCACTCTTCCAAATTTCCATTCAGGAAAGCCGTCTTTACGTCCATCTGCCAGATTTCATAATCGTGGAAGGCAGCAATGGCAAGAAGGATCCGAATGGATTTCAGCATAGCCACTGGAGAAAAGGTCTCGTCATAGTCCAAACCAGGTCTTTGACGAAATCCTTTTGCAACAAGTCAAGCTTTATAGGTCTCAACCTGCCCATCTACACCAATCTTCTTTCTGAAGATCCATTTGCAGCCTACGGGTTTTACCCCTTCTGGAGCAAAGTCCAAAGTCCAAACTTTGTTGGTGTACATGGACTCCATCTCGGCCCGCATTGCATCCAGCCATTTTACCGAGTCGCCGCTCTGGATGGCTTGCTGGAAGCTAGTAGGCTCACCATAATCCATGGTGCAATCCTCTCTATCCCCGTCAACGAGAAAACCGTAGTATCTCTCGGGCGGATGAGACTGCCTACTACTCCTGCGGAGTGGCACTGGGATGTCCTGTTCTTTCGAACCCTCTGGTTCTACCAATCTTTCAGTAATAGCTTGTGGTTCTGGAATTTCTTCCAGTTCTACTGCGCTCCCACTTATCTGATTTTCTAAAAATTCAGTTTCCAAGAAGCGGGCATGGCGAGAAACAAAAACTTTTTGTTCCTCTGCGTAATAGAAAAGATACCCCTTGGAGTTCTTTGGGTATCCCACAAACTTACACTGTACCGAACGTGCCTCGAGCTTGTCTGCATGCTGCTTTTTTACAAATGCTGGACACCCCCATGTCTTAAAGTGTTTAAGACTGGGTTTCTTCCCACTCCACATCTGATATGGTATGGTAGGCACTGACTTAGTAGGAACTTGGTTCAAAAGATATGCAGTTGTTTCTAGTGCATAACTCCAGAAGGATCGCGGCAACTCAGCCTTACTCATCATGGAACGAACCATATCCAATAGGGTTCGATTCCTTCTTTCCGATACACCGTTGTGTTGTGGTGTGTATGGAGGAGTAAGCTGAGAGAGAATTCCATTCTCTTTTAAGAAGCCCAGAAACTCGGCACTCAAGTATTCACCACCTCGATCAGATCTCAGTGTCTTGATACTTTTGCCTGTTTGTTTTTCAACTTCATTCTTGTATTCCCGAAATTTCTCAAAGGCTTCTGATTTGTGCTTGATTAAGAAGACATGCCCAAACCTAGAGAAATCATCTGTGAAAGTAATGAAGTATGAATAACCACTTCGCGCATGTGTAGACATTGGACCACATACATCACTGTGTATGAGTCCCAAGAGCTCGCTCGCTCTTTCTCCGTGTCCAGTGAACGGAGTCTTTTTCATTTTTCCTATGAGACAAGATTCACAAGTGGCATAAGACTGGTACTCGAACGGATCCAAGTATCCTTCTTTATGTAAATTTGTCAACCGTGTCTCATTAATGTGACCCAGTCTACAATGCCATAAGAAAGCCTGATTTGTTTCCGGAGACTTTCTTTTAAGTGTGTTCTGGACACTGAAGACCTGAGCTTGATTCAAAACGTATATACCGTATTTCAATGTACCTTACCCAATCAGTACTTGATTTAGGTGGATGTTCACTACATCGCTTACAAAAGTAAAATCATATCCTTCCTTAGAAAGTAAGGATACAGATATGATAGTACAAGTTGCACCTGGTACATAAAAACAGTCACGAAGAATCAATATCTGCCCAGTTGTCAGTCCTAGATGATATTCCCCTACGGATACAGCATACATGCTCATTCCGTTAGCAACCCTGAGAGTCATATCACCTTTCCTGATAACCCTATGGTTTCTCAAAGCCTGTAACGAATTACAGATATGAGATCCTGATCCGGTATCCAATACCCAGGAAGTAGGGTTAACTGACATACAGTTCTCTATCACAAACACACCCGAAGCCGAAGCCACAACATGCTTCGAATTCTGGCTACTGGCTTTACAAGCCCGGCAATCCTTCTGCCCATGTTCATTCCCGTAACAATAGGAACATCCCTCTTTTACTACATCTGTTCCTGAAACTTCTGCCTTTCTCTTTCTTTCTACTTCCCTGGTTTCCTTCAGGGGAGTAGGTAGAGACTTTTGAACTAAGTCAGCATCTGACCCGTTCTTCAACGTGGTCTTCAGGTCCGAGAGCTCAAAAGAGCCGGTCTCTGTAAGGACGTTGCCCCCTACAGATGACCCGATAGCCAACCTCGCTGGATGCAATTCGTTCGTGGTCTCATATCTTGCGATACGAGATTGCTCTCCATATAAAACTTTGTTATGGAGGAAAATAGAAGCTGAGTCCATCTTCTCGTGCTGCCTCTGGTATATATCATCAACTGAGGCTAACACAAGGCACTTGGCTTTCGCACAGTCTTCTTCCGATGTCCTATGAATATCAATATCCGTGACAGGGGAAACTGGACCTGAGACGGCAGGGGTTGGATCAGTCAAGAGGTGTCCCAGCTTGTCCTGGGCAATGGACATCTGGACAGACCTTTGCCAGTCGTAACAGTCAGATTCAGTCATCTTATTATCTAGATGTAACCTAGGTGCGGTCATTGGGTCGCTGCAGTTAAGAGAGAGAGAAGAAAACACTTAGCATGATGCTCTTGCAAGTTTAGATTGGTTTTTAATTTATCTAAACAGGATGGCTCCCACTGTCTCTCGAATCCCTTCTCAAACCGTAAAGAAAGGATTAGTCAGGATCAATCCCACCGTACAATACTTGCTTAACCGTTCAGCCAGGCCAGTGTCGGTACTTCGAGGGAGGTTTTCCAACGCTTTCACGAAGTTCCTTAATTAAGTAACCTCTTTTCCCTGTGGGCGTAGCCCCGCTAACACCTTTCTAGACACCTACTAAGTTTATAGCATTGATCGTTAAGTGAGATTTTTCCCGAGGAGTAGCATATACTCACAGTAGGATCGGGATCCAAATATCATTGCGTGATAAAACCGAAGGAATCCTACCAGAATCATCACACTCCAAATGGTATGCAGCGCTAGAAAGTTTCAGTACTTATGAAACTCCCGATTTGGATTTTTGCCCCATGCTCTTATGACCTTGACAAAGGCCAACAAATCATAAGTCACATGTCAATTTCTACCCGTCGTTATCCAGGTTAATTTGAACCCACCCGTATATACCCTTGACTATGGCTAACAAAGCAATACGACTGTCCCAAACCAACGCATTCTATCTATGCCACATATGAATACCCACCAGCTACCAAACACTGTGCCTTGACTAAGGCCAACAAACACAGCTTGAATACTGTTGAATATTCATATGAAACGACGGAGGGCTACGGATGGTTTTGGCGAAATCGTGAACGTAGTGAACTTGATATAATCGATGGAACGAGATAGCTTTTAAAAGGAGTGGTTCAAGCTCCGCGTTTAAAAGTTTTGTTTTGAAAAGAACCGAGTGGTTTTCAAAGTGTTCCAATCGACTTTTACTTGGTTTATTTTCTTGCATTAGTTCTTTTAATGCGTCCCATCATTTAATCCTACCATTCCAGAAAACAACCAAAATATGACGTACGCTTATGCCATTCGCATTCGCCACGGGGCCCCGTCATCACCCGTTAGGTTACTTAACTAACGACGGAGCGGGGGCTGGGCTAGCGCGGCTGTAAAACATAAGCAACGCCTAAATAGTTATCATATATAAATATATAGCAATGATAGACATTTCAGATCACAGATGAATACATTGGATATACTAGGAAGCCGCAATCCGTTCGAGCCTGCAACGAAAAGCGGATTACACGGTCGCGGTGAATAGCCAAATACCCCACCCAAGACCCCTACGGGGGTGGCAAACTACCCGCCAAGTACCCGAAGCGAAGCAACCTCCCTCACCACCGTGAGTAGGCCACTCGGCACTTCGAGATACCCGGTAGTTTGTGCACCCCCTCCATGGGTCTATCCTAGGAGCAAAAACAGTAAAAAGAATTATACAATGACGGCTACAACCCCGACCCGGTTGTGCGGCCAAACAAATAATAATATTACATCAATTTACATATTACAAATGAATGAAAGAAAAGCAACACTCATCTCACATCCATCCCGGCTATTCACCCGCGACAATCCAACCCATTCATATACACAAACCAGTATCAATCACAGATCACAGATGTGTATAACCCCGACTAATCGACATATAGCGATTAGCCGACGTTCAATACATACAAACATCACAGATATAACCTTTGTAGTCAAAGTGTAGTGAAGTTCGGAAAAAATACGGATTTATAGGCTCCCAAAAATAAATTTCTATTCTGGAAAATCTGGGCACATATAACATATCTCAAAAATCCAAAAACCAAGCCAGAGATACACTGCACCAAACTCGACCCAGTGAGGAGTCCAAACGACAGCGGTTCCGCGGCAATAGCTTGCTATTGCCGCGGAAACGCGGCGGTTTAGACGACTCACTGGACCGGGTTTTGTGGTTATCTTTAAAAAACCCTGAGACTATTTTAGGAGTATAACAAATTTTGTTTTGACCAGAAAAATTTTTAACAGAAACTAGGGTTTTTAAAATTTTGGTTTTTGGATTTTCCGGTTTCGAACTTCGTTACACTTCACTACCAAGCTAGTTTATGTTTAGTTAGTCTCTGATACAACTGTAAGTCCACGTTGCCCACCCCGGTGCTTGCGGGGAGGCGGAAAACGGAATAAAAATCGGATTTTTATGAACTTAGGCAACATGGACTATGCTTAGAAGGATCTTTGCTAAACAAAAACTTGCTAAAGCTAACTAGTAACTAGCTAAGTGCTAGAAAGGTTATACCTTGGGCTCTAAGTCCTTCTCTCCTTGCTCCTTGGAGTGGTGGAAGGAGGTCACCTTGCTTGTCTTCTTACGCCGAAGAAAGATCCACCCGAAAGCCTCAACCTTTGGCTTCAACTCCAAGCTAGAAGTAACTAGGGTTCAAGAAGTGCTAGTCCTTCAACCCTAGATGAGAGTAGAGAAGATCAAGATAGGGTTTTTCTCAAGCTCAAGTGTTTCTCAACACAAGAGAGGGAGAGAGCTTGAGGGAGAGGAAGAGCAAGAGAGAGAAAGGATATGATATAATCAGAAATAATAGAACCATTCTCACTAATATGTGTGAATTATTCTAATTGAATAATTAGCTAGATAATTGTCATGGTTAATCATGACATGACCATTATCATTTCAATTTGCAAAGATAAAAAAGCATATTCCAAAAGAAATGATGATGGTCAAAGTGTCAACCTAGGTCAACAAGTCAATAAGGTCAAATGGTCAACAACCAGAACCATGCACAATTATTAAACTAATTATCAATTAACTATAATACACACATAATCATTAGGGTTAATAAAATGACATTAGCCATTAACCCTAATCAAAGTCCTCTCCCTCTGTCTCAAGCAACTGTGCATACGCACCCGTATCCGTGATCCAAGGAACACGAATACAATGAGAAAAACCAATCTCAAATCTGTAAGTCCACGTTGCGACCCCCGGTGCTTACGGGGAGGCGGAAACGGTATAAAATCAAAATTTTATCGCAAGAGGCAACATGGACTAAACTAGGTCGGGATCTTTACCTAAACTAAAACTAGCATACTAAGCTAAAGATATTTAGCTACTCGGATGAAGATGGTTATACCTAGCTTGTCTTGAACACCTTCTCTTCAAGCTCCGGTGGTGGTCCGATGGCTCCTTCTCGTCGTCTCCGTACGCCGAAGATAGATCCACTTGAATGCTCCAACCTTTAGCTCCTTCTTCGTTCTTTGAAGAAACTAGTTCACTTGGTTTGCTAAACCTAGTGAACTAGGATGAGTAGAGAAGAAATAGAATGGGATTTTATCTATGGTTCTTGATTCTCAACTCATGAGACAAGAGAACCATAGATCAAAGAGAGGGAGCAAGAGGATGAGGGTGAGAGCTCAAGAACAAGAGAGAGAATGAGCAAGAAAGAATGAGCAACCCTTTTGTCTCTCACCCTCTCATAATCCAAAGTAATCATAACTCATCATATTAACAAAAGTCTTATGTGATGGTAGAAGCAACCATAAGCTTATCATGTCATGCACTCATTTTACTTAAATGAACAAGCAAGTAAAAGTCTTTGGCATGAAATGATAGCCATGGTTATCATGATGGTCAACTAGTCAAGCCTAGTCAACCGGTCAACAAAGTCAACAAGTCAACAAAAGTCAACAAGTCAACAAAGTCAACAACCAAGTCACCATAATACTTAATTAATATAATAGTTAATCACATATCAAATTCTCATTAGGGTTGAGCAAAAAGTCAAAAAGTCAACGGTCAACTGTCAACAACCCTAATGAGAATCCGCTGTCGGTGCCTCCCTGTCAACTGTGCATACACACCCGCATCCGCGTTCCGAGGAACACGAATGCAAACTGGATAAATCCAATCCCATAAGGTACACTAGGATCTGGCTTAAACCAAAGCCCGCTAGTGTAAACTGTCCGGACACTGTACGTGCACAAGTGCACGGATGTGACCGAACCCTGTCGCAAAACCATGCGACCTGTCGCAATACCATGCGACCTCTACTCTTTTGCCTAAAGGCGAAAAGCTTTCTGTGTGGGACTCTAAAGACTCGACACTACGCTGGCAGTGGGTTTAACCACAGACCGCAAGCGGCACTAGCTGTGCGTAACGATCCCCAGGTAATGCCGACAAGAAGACCGACGAGGCGAAACCCATCTGAACTCCTACTGAGCCTGAGTGTGACATTCTCCGTACAGTCCGGTCTGTTCGTCTGATACATCGCATGGCGGGCCTAGGGGGCGGTAAACGTCAGTCCCCCAATAGCGGTACAAGTCGTGCCGGAGCGAAGCCCAGAACACCCTGAGATAACACTGGAAACCTACCAGTATATCTCGTTTGCCCTGGCCAGGGACTACTCGTGTAATGGCTCTCCTAGACACAGCGCGATGTCAACCCCCAATACCGGGAGAGACAAATCCTGTCTAACCGTCACTGCCTCCAAGTGCTTCGGGACTGCACCCAACCACCACCTATTTGCACGACTCCTTTGAGCCGTGGTAGGGTAGTGATCAAAGTACAGTGGGAACACACCCGAGGCGAAGTGACAGTGTCAAGTCAGCGGACTAAGCTGTACTCATGTCACCTGGGAACTGATAACTGACGATAGGTATAATACCAACTGGTCAGTTCCCGACGAGTCCTGTCCAGTGTACCCGTAACCTAACGGGCACCCGCATACTATCTCAAGTACGACGTACTGACGGCTGTGGGACAGACCGTCTCCCACATTGGGATGAGAAGCGCATGCGCTGGTCTACTCCGGAGTATCGATTCCCTGTCTCGATAGTCCTGCGACCAGGGACCTGCATAAGGATGTGCTTCTAGATTACCCAGCCCCACTAGTGTGACGGCCATCACATCGCTGGTAATCAAGCAAAGATCCTAAGGGCTCCACTAATGTGTATAAGCAATATACAAAGATAAACACATGTACACATTGAAGTAGACAAAAACCAAGTAGCATACTACCATTTTGAGCAAGATTGTATATACAAGGTGAATATCCCAAGCTTCCATTAAGTAATATACATACTAGTATGATACAGTAATGGCCTCTAGGGCATATACACTAACAATCTCCCACTTGCACTAAGGCCATGTACTGGCGTATCGAAGACCTATCATCTCGATCAGCCGCTCGAACTGAGTCTGGGGTAGGGCCTTGGTGAATGGATCTGCAGTGTTGTCTTCCGAAGCGACTCTCCGAACCTCGATCTCCTGGCGATCCACGATCTCCCTGATCAGGTGATACCGCCTCAAGATGTGCCTGGATCTCTGATGGGACCTGGGTTCCTTTGCTAAAGCTATAGCCCCGTTGTTGTCGCAATACAGAGGTATTGGATCAACAATGGACGGAACCACCTGAAGTTCTTTCAAGAACTTCCTTATCCAGACAGCTTCTTTTGCGGCATCAGATGCAGCGATGTATTCCGCTTCCATCGTCGAGTCTGCAACGGTTTCTTGTTTGGAACTCTTCCAACACACCGCCCCTCCATTGAGGGTGAAGACAAAACCCGACATGGACTTGGAATCATCCTTGTCACTCTGGAAGCTGGAGTCAGCAAAGGCCTCGATCTGGATGTCTTTTCCGCCATACACCAAGAACATCTCCTTAGTCCTTCTCAGGTACTTGAGAATGTTCTTTACCGCTATCCAGTGTTTCTCCCCAGGGTTTGACTGATACCGGCTTACCACACTCAGTGCATAAGCTACATCCGGTCTGGTACACAACATCGCATACATTATAGAGCCTACCGCAGAAGCGTAGGGTATAATAGACATGCGATCCCTCTCCAAATCAGTCTTGGGAGACATCTCTTTCGAGAGGGTGATCCCGTGACAAGCCGGTAGGTTACCGCGCTTGGAATCTTCCATACTGAATCTCTTCAGTATGGTGTCGATGTACCTGGACTGTGAAAGTCCCAATATCCTCTTGGATCTGTCACGGTAGATCCGGATACCCAGAATGTATGAGGCATCACCCAGGTCTTTCATGGAGAACCTGTGTGACAAGAACCCCTTGACAGATTGTAGCATAGGAATGTCATTTCCTATTAAGAGAATGTCATCCACGTATAAAACGAGGAATACTACAGTTCTCGCTACAAATCTACTATAGATGCATGGTTCATCTGGATTTTTGATAAAGCCAAATTCTTTGACCGTCTCATCAAAGCAGATGTTCCAACTCCGCGATGCCTGCTTTAGTCCATAGATGGACTTAAGCAACTTGCACACCTTTCCGCTGCTCCCACTCTGAATGAAACCCTCTGGCTGGTCCATATAGACACACTCCTCTAAATTTCCATTTAGAAAAGCTGTCTTTACGTCCATTTGCCAAATCTCATAATCGTGGAAGGCAGCAATGGCAAGAAGGATCCGAATGGATTTCAGCATGGCTACTGGAGAGAAGGTTTCGTCATAGTCCAAGCCAGGTCTTTGACGAAAACCCTTTGCTACCAGCCTAGCTTTATAGGTCTCAACCTGTCCATCTACACCAATCTTCCTTTTGAAGATCCACTTGCATCCTACGGGTTTTACCCCGTCTGGAGCAATGTCCAACGTCCATACCTTGTTGGTGTACATGGACTCCATTTCGGTCCGCATTGCATCCAGCCATTTCACAGAGTCAACGCTCTGAACAGCCTGCTGGAAGCTAGTAGGCTCATCATAATCTATGATGCAATCCTCTCTATCCCCGTCTATGAGAAAACCGTAGTATCTCTCGGGCGGATGAGACTGCCTACTACTCCTGCGGAGCGGCGTAGGAATGTCCTGTTCTGTTGAACCCTCTGGTTCCACTATCCTTTCAGTAATAGTCTGTGGTTCTGGAATTTCTTCCAGTTCTACTACGCTCCCACTAATTTCCTTTTCCAAGAACTGGTGTTCTAGAAAGTGGGCATTACGAGAAACAAGGACTTTTTGTTCCTCTGCGTAGTAGAAAAGATACCCCCTGGTGTTCTTTGGGTATCCCACAAACTTGCACAGTACTGAACGTGCCTCGAGCTTGTCCGCATGCTGCTTTTTGACAAAAGCCGGACATCCCCAGATCTTCAGATATTGAAGATAGGGTTTCTTCCCACTCCACATCTCATATGGTGTGGAAGGCACAGTCTTAGTCGGAACTCGGTTCAAAAGGTACGCAGCTGATTCTAGCGCATACCCCCAGAATGATCGCGGTAACTCAGCGTTACCCATCATGGACCGCACCATATCCAATAGGGTGCGGTTCCGTCTCTCCGATACACCGTTATGTTGCGGGGTGTAAGGAGGAGTAAGCTGAGAGAGAATTCTGTTCTCTTTTAAATAGTCCAGGAACTCGGCACTTAAGTATTCTCCACCTCGATCCGATCTTAGAATCTTAATACTTTTGCCGGTCTGTTTCTCTACTTCATTCTTATACTCCTGGAATTTTCCAAAGGCCTCGGACTTATGTTTCATTAAGAAGACATAACCGTACCTTGAGAAGTCATCCGTAAAAGTAATGAAGTAAGAATGTCCGCTTCGGGCATGTATAGACATTGGACCGCACACGTCACTGTGTACGAGTCCCAAGAGCTCGCTCGCTCTTACTCCATGTCCAGTAAACGGAGTCTTTGTCATCTTTCCTTTGAGACAGGATTGACAAGTGGCATACGACTGATATTCGAACGTATTCAAATACCCTTCTGTATGTAACTTAGTCAATCTTCTCTCATTGATGTGACCCAGTCTACAATGCCACAAGAAAGTCTGATTTATTTCTGGAGACTTTCTTTTGTGTGTATTCTGGACATTAAAAATCTGTGGTTGGTTTAACACGTATATACCATTACTCAAAGTACCTGACCCAATCAAAGCTTGATTAAGGTGAATGTTCACAACATTACTTACAAACGCAAATTCATAACCTTCTTTAGAAACTAAAGATACAGAAATGATATTACAAGTTGCGTTGGGTACAAAAAAGCAATTACGCGAAACCAAAACATGTCCATCTGACATTCCCAGGTGATAGTCCCCCACGGCTTTAGCATCCATGCTAGCTCCGTTCGCAACTCTGAGGGTCATGTCACCTGCCTTCAAAACCCTACGGTTTCTCAATGCCTGCAAAGAATTACAGATATGAGATCCTGATCCGGTATCCAATACCCAGGAAGTAGAGTTTATTGAAAGACAGTTTTCAATAACATACACACCTGAAGCTGAAGCTGCAACCTGCTTCAATTCCTGTGTTCTGGCCTTCCAGGCCCTGCAATCATTCTTCCAGTGTCCTTTCTTATGACAATAGAAGCATTCTTCTTTATCCACAAGCTTCCCCGCTATTTTTGTTGCTTTACCTTTTCCCTTCGTATCCATCTTACTAACACCGCCCCTTGGTTTGGCGGGGGCCTTCTTCTTCTTTCCCTTGGCTTTCGCCTTGGACCTAGAAGAAGATGATCCTCGTACAAACAAAGTGGATGTATCCCTACCTTTCTGTAGGGTGCCCTCTGCGCTCCTCAGCATGTTGAGGAGCTCTGATAGTTCAACCTCTTTTTCTTGTAGGTTGAAGTTCAGTATAAACTGGGCGTAAGTGGAAAGAAGGGACTGGAGAACTATATCTGTATATAGCTCACTCTCCAATGTGATCCCTAGGTCAGCGAGCTCCTCAATGTAGCCGATCATCTTTAGCACGTGCTCGGCTACTGATGATCCGACGACCATTCTTGTCGAGAATAACTTTTTCGACGCTTCGTATCTTGCGATACGTGATTGCTCTCCATACAGTTCTTTTGTATGGAGCAATATGGATTCCATGTCCATATTCTCATGCCTCCTCTGATGTTCGTTGTCCATCGAGGCAAGCAAGAGGCACTTGGCCTTCGCGCTATCAATCTCCCAAGTCTTGCGGATTTCCTTATCCGCGACACTGGAAGTTGGACCAGGGACAGGGGGAGCTTTGGTGGTAAGAAGATACCCCAGCTTGTCATAAGTGATTGCTATCTTGACATTCCTGAGCCAATCTTTGTAGTTTGGCCCTGTCAGTTTGTTTTTATCTGGGAGTAACTTAAGTCCAGTCATGTTGATTGGTCGCTGCAATTTGGAGAGAAGAGGAAAACACTCAGCATGATGCTCTTGCAAGTTTAGAGTGGTTTTTAGTTTGTCTAAACAGGATGGCTCCCACTGTTTCTCGAATCCCTCCTCAAACCATAAAGGAAGAATTAGTCAGGATCAATCCCACCGTACAATACTTGCTTAACCGTTCGGCCAGGCTGGTGTCGGTACTTCGAGGGAGGTTTTCTAACGCTTTCGCGAAGTTCCTTAATTAGAGAACCTCTTTTCCCTGGGGGCATAGCCCCGCTAACACCTTTCTAGGCACCTACTAGGTTTATAGCATTGATCGTTAAGTGAGAAATTTCCCGAGGAGCAGCATATACTCACAGTAGGATCGGGATCCAAATATCATCGCGTGACGAAACTGAAGGAATCCTACCAGAATCACCACACTCCAAATGGTATGCAAATCTAGCAAGTTTCAGTACTTATGAAACTCCCGATGTGGATTTTTGCCCCATGCTCTTATGACCTTGGCGTGAGGTCAAAATGTCATAAGTCACATGTCAAGTTCGTCCCATCATTATCCAGGTTAATTTGAATCCATCCGTACATACCCTTGACGTAGGCCAAAATGGCAGTACGACTGTCTCAAACCAACGCATTCTATCTATGCAACAGATAAATATCCGGCAGCTACCAATCACTATGCCTTGGCGTGAGGTCAAAATACATAGCTTGAATACTACCGAATATTTAACTGAAATGATGGAGGGCTACGGATGGTTTTGGCAAAACCGTGAACGTAGTGAACTTGATTTAGTCGATGGAACGAGATAGCTTTTAAATGGAGTGGCTCAAACTCCGTATTTTAAAAGTTTGTTTTGAAAAGAACCGAGTGGTTTTTCGAAAGTGTTCCAACGACATTAACTTGGTTTATTATCTTGCATTAGTTCTTTTAATGCGTGATATTCTTGCATTAGTTCTTTTAATGCGTCCCATCATTTAATCCTACCATTGCAGAAAACAACCAAAATATGACGTACGCTTATGCCATTCGCATTCGCCACTGGGCCCCGTCATTACCCGTTAGGTTACTTAACTAACGACAGAGCGGGGGCTGGGCTAGCGCGTCTGTAAAACATAAGCAACGCCTAAATAGAAAGCAATGATAGACATTTCAGATCACAGATAAATACATTAGATATACTAGGAATCTGTAATTTGTACGAGCCTGTAACAAAAACAGATTACACGGTCACGGTGAATAGCCAATACCCCACCCAAGACCCCTACGGGTGCGGCAAACTACCCGCCAAGTACCCGAAGCGTAGCAACCTCCCTCATCACCATGAGTAGGCCACTCGACACTTCGGCATACCCGGTAGTTTGTGCACCCCTCCATGGGTTTATCATAGGAGCAAAAACAGTAAAAAGAAATTATACAATGACGGCTACAACCCCGACCCGGTTGTGCGGCCATACAAATAATTATTACATCAATTTACAAATTTACATGAAATTGCAAGAAAAGAAAACTCTCGTCTCACAACCCCCGGCTATTCACCCGCGACAATCCAACATATTTATATACACATTCCAGCACATTACAGATCATGTATAACCCCGACTAATCGACTTATAGCGATTAGCCGACGTTCAATACATGCAAACAACACAGATATAACCATCATAGTCAAAGTGCAGTGAAGTTCGGAAAAATACGGAATTATAAGACCCCAAAAGGAAATTTCTTTTCTGGAAAATCTGGGCACATATAATATATCTCAAAAATCCCAAAACCAACACAGACACACACTGCACGAAAAATGATGCACAGAAGACGACAAACCGCGGCGCTTCCGCGGCACGTGCCTACCTCGTGCGGCGGAAGCGCGGCGGTTTGAACGAATTAGTGGGCCGTTTTTCATGGGTGTTCTAACAAAACCCTGAGCCGAATTTAGGAGTATAAAGTTTTTCATTTTGACCAGAAAAAATTTCAACAGAAACTCAGTTTTTGTAAAAGTTTGGTTTTTGGATTTTTCCGGTTCCGAACTTCGTTACACTTCACT
The DNA here is from genome assembly GCA_030015575.1 of Agapanthus africanus. Taxonomy (NCBI): domain Eukaryota; kingdom Viridiplantae; phylum Streptophyta; class Magnoliopsida; order Asparagales; family Amaryllidaceae; genus Agapanthus; species Agapanthus africanus. The sequence continues at coordinate 288,014,033 of JASDDO010000012.1, read as the reverse complement.
ATCAAACTAGTTTAAGTTTAGTTAGGCTCTGATACCACTGTAAGTCCACGTTGCGACCCCCGGTGCTTACGGGGAGGCGGAAACGGTATAAAATCAAAATTTTATCGCAAGAGGCAACATGGACTAAACTAGGTCGGGATCTTTACCTAAACTAAAACTAGCATACTAAGCTAAAGATATTTAGCTACTCGGATGAAGATGGTTATACCTAGCTTGTCTTGAACTCCTTCTCTTCAAGCTTCGGTGGTGGTCCGATGGCTCCTTCTCGTCGTCTCCGTACGCCGAAGATAGATCCACTTGAAAGCTCCAACCTTTAGCTCCTTCTTCGTTCTTTGAAGAAACTAGTTCACTTGGTTTGCTAAACCTAGTGAACTAGGATGAGTAGAGAAGAAATAGAATGGGATTTTATCTATGGTTCTTGATTCTCAACTCATGAGACAAGAGAACCATAGATCAAAGAGAGGGAGCAAGAGGATGAGGGTGAGAGCTCAAGAACAAGAGAGAGAATGAGCAAGAAAGAATGAGCAACCCTTTTGTCTCTCACCCTCTCATAATCCAAAGTAATCATAACTCATCATATTAACAAAAGTCTTATGTGATGGTAGAAGCAACCATAAGCTTATCATGTCATGCACTCATTTTACTTAAATGAACAAGCAAGTAAAAGTCTTTGGCATGAAATGATAGCCATGGTTATCATGATGGTCAACTAGTCAAGCCTAGTCAACCGGTCAACAAAGTCAACAAGTCAACAAAAGTAAACAAGTCAACAAAGTCAACAACCAAGTCACCATAATACTTAATTAATATAATAGTTAATCACATATCAAATTCTCATTAGGGTTGAGCAAAAAGTCAAAAAGTCAACGGTCAACTGTCAACAACCCCGATGAGAATCCGCTGTTGGTGCCTCCCTGTCAACTGTGCATACACACCCGCATCCGCGTTCCGAGGAACACGAATGCAAACTGGATAAATCCAATCCCATAAGGTACACTAGAATCTGCCTTAAACCAAAGCCCGCTAGTGTAAACTGTCCGGACACTGTACGTGCACAAGTGCACGGATGTGACCGAACCCTGTCGCAAAACCATGCGACCTGTCGCAATACCATGCGACCTCTACTCTTTTGCCTAAAGGCGAAAAGCTTTCTGTGTGGGACTCTAAAGACTCGACACTACGCTGGCAGTGGGTTTAACCACAGACCGCAAGCGGCACTAGCTGTGCGTAACGATCCCCAGGTAATGCCGACAAGAAGACCGACGAGGCGAAACCCATCTGAACTCCTACTGAGCCTGAGTGTGACATTCTCCGTACAGTCCGGTCTGTTCGTCTGATACATCGCATGGCGGGCCTAGGGGGCGGTAAACGTCAGTCCCCCAATAGCGGTACAAGTCGTGCCGGAGCGAAGCCCAAAACACCCTGAGATAACACTGGAAACCTACCAGTATATCTCGTTTGCCCTGGCCAGGGACTACTCGTGTAATGGCTCTCCTAGACACAGCGCGATGTCAACCCCCAATACCGGGAGAGACGAATCCTGTCTAACCGTCACTGCCTCCAAGTGCTTCGGGACTGCACCCAACCACCACCTGTTTGCACGACTCCTTTGAGCCGTGGTAGGGTAGTGATCAAAGTACAGTGGGAACACACCCGAGGCGAAGTGACAGTGTCAAGTCAGCGGACTAAGCTGTACTCATGTCACCTGGGAACTTATAACTGACGATAGGTATAATACCAACTGGTCAGTTCCCGACGAGTCCTGTCCAGTGTACCCGTAACCTAACGGGCACCCGCATACTATCTCAAGTACGACGTACTGACGGCTGTGGGACAGACCGTCTCCCACACTGGGATGAGAAGCGCATGCGCTGGTCTACTCCAGAGTATCGATGCCCTGTCTCGATAGTCCTGCGACCAGGGACCTGCATAAGGATGTGCTTCTAGATTACCCAGCCCCACTAGTGTGACGGCCATCACATCGCTGGTAATCAAGCAAAGATCCTAAGGGCTCCACTAATGTGTATAAGCAATATACAAAGATAAACACATGTACACATTGAAGTAGACAAAAACCAAGTAGCATACTACCATTTTGAGCAAGATTGTATATACAAGGTGAATATCCCAAGCTTCCATTAAGTAATATACATACTAGTATGATACAGTAATAGCCTCTAGGGCATATACACTAACAAAATCATATACTAGGATCCGGCTTAAACCAAAGCCCGCTAGTATAAACTGTCCGGACAGCAAACGTGCACAAGTGCGCGGATGTGAACGAACCCTGTCGCAAAACCATGCGACCTCTACTCATTTTGCCTAAAGGCGAATAGCTCTCTGTGTGGGACTCTAAAGACTCGACACTATGCTGGCAGTGGGTTTAACCACAGACCGCAAGCGGCACTAGCTGTACGTAACGGTCCCCAGGTAGATGTCGATAAGAAGACTGACGAGGTGAACCCCATCTGAACTCCTACTGAGCCTGTATGTGACAATCTCCGTACAGTCCGGTCTGTTCGTCTGATACATCGCATGGCGGGCCTAGGGGGCGGTGAACATCAGTCCCCTAATAGCGGTACAAGTCGTGCCTGAGTGAAGCCCAGAACACCCTGAGATAACACTGGAAACCTACCAGTATATCTCGCTTGCCCTGGCCAGGGACTACTCGTGTAATGGCTCTCCTGGACAGAGCGCGATGTCAACCCCCAATACCGGGAGAGACGAATCATGTCTAACCGTCACTTCCTCCAAGTGCTTCGGGACTGCACCCAAAAACTACCTGTTTGCACGACTCCTTTGAGCCGTGGTAGGGTAGTAATCAAAGTGCAGTGGGAACACACTCGAGGCGAAGTGACAGTGTCAAGTCAACGGACTAAGCTGTACTTATGTCACCTGGGAACTGATAACTGACGATAGGTATAATACCAACTAACAGTTCCCGACGAGTCCTGTCCAGTGTACTCGTAAACCAACGAGCACCCGTATACTATCTGAAGTACGACGTACTGACGGCTGTAGGACAGACCGTCTCCCACACTGGGATGAGAAGCGCATACGCTAGTCTACTCCGGAGTATCGATGCCCTGTCTCGATAGTCCAACGACTAGGGACCTGTATAAGGATGTGCTTATAGATCACCCGGCTCCCACGAGTGTGAGCGCCATCACCACGCTGGTAATCAAGCAAAGATCCTAAGGGCTCTACTAATATGTATTTCAGCAATATGCTAAAAGAAACACATGCACATATTAAAGCAGAGACAAACCAAGTAGCATACTACCATTTCGAGCAAGATTGTATATACAACTGTGAATATCCCAAGCTTCCATCAAGTAATATACAAACTAGTATGATACAGTAATGGCCTCTAGGGCATATACACTAACAGCTAGTGCCGCTTGCTGTCTGTGGTTAAACCCACTGCCAGCGTAGTAGTCGAGTCTCTAGAGTCCCACGCGGAGAGTTTCCCTACTCCAGGCGAAACGATATAGAGGTCGTATGGTTTTACGACAAGGGTTCAGACGCATACGTGTGTTTACGCATGTACGACTTTCGGACAGTTTTTACTAGTCGGCTTTGGTTTAAGCTAGTTACTAGTATCCGGTTATTGGATTTATACGGTCTAAAGTTTTTCCAAGTTTTCACGGATAGGAGGGGCGTTCTCGTAATTGCGCGAGAAGCTTTTAGAATATGGTGACTAAGGAGGTTTAGGTGGCATATACATTAAATGAGATTAGTGAGTCATATGGATGATTCATCCATGTCATTAATGCTTCATAATTGCTTAATGACTCATGGAGATGAATCACCATAAGATATTTATCAAGAATGGTTGTAAATCCTTTTCTTTTCTTTTCTTGATAAATGAAAATGCTTGATATATATTATGATAACTCATTTTCTCATTTCATTATTATGTTCTTCTTCTCTCTCCTCAAGCTCTCTCTCTTCAAACCCTAATCCTCCCCTCTCATGTGTTGAGTACAAGGATTAGTTAAACTGCGTAATCCATAACCATAATCTATTTCATCTAGGTACTTTGATTAGCACTTAAAGATACCTAGTTGCCTCAAGTTTAGAGGCAAAGCTTGGAGTTTAGCTGTCGTGGTGGATCGTCTACTACTTGGAGAAGGCCGAGAAGGAGCTAGAGTTCGTAAAGATGAAGGACACGGTTCTTTAGGTATAATCCCTTTACATAGTAGTTGTTAACTTCTATGTTTGATGTTAGTTATCGTTTAGCTTCGATTCATGCGGTTGGTCGATGTTTAAGCAAAGAACAAGATCGTTTTCCATATTTCCGCCTCCCCGCAAGTCGTGGGGTGTTGTACATCGACTTACACAAATTACTCACCAAATTAGGATTTTGAAGTGAGAAAATCCACCACAACATCATTCTACACAAGTCTTGCCCACTTGTTTAGAGTGTTAGCTTCATTTCTTTCTCTTGATCAAGTGAAGTTGCAAGCTTGGACAATGCGGACTCCGGGTGGATCATCGTGGACCTAGAGGAGTTCAAGTGGACCTTTACCAAACCCCAAGTAGCCGAGGAGTCTAGCGTAGGGACCTACAAAAGTTGTACTCTCTAAACCCTAGCTTAACCTACTTGTGATGAAGTGTTGTTTTAGAAACCCTAATTTTCTAGGATTGATTCTTTGTATGCTTACTTAGCACCCTAAAATTTTAATCTTTGGTACATGTGATGCTTCCAAACTCTTCATGAGGTGCTAGGTAAACCCAACATTGGTATCAGAGCCTACCTAGAACATTAGGCGACACTTTAACGAAGTTAAAACTCCGATCGAACCGGAAAATACGGATTTTTAGCACTCTCTGGACATTTTTTCAAAACTGTTGTTTTTCAGAATTAAAAATATGAAAAAATTATAGGAGGCAAATATAAGTAGTACTGTGAAATACGAGGACATGAACAGTAAATATCACCGCGGAACCGCGGCAATAGCTTGCTTGGGCCGCGGTTCGCGGCCGTACACAAGGAATGATGACTCGTTTTTATACAGTAATGTTTAGAACTGTATGTATATATTTTTAGGTATTTTTAATCTGATTTTAGAGCTGAATATTCTGGGAATGGTTTTGGACTCTACAATTCGATCAGAATTTTGATTTCGTGTTTCTTTCCGGGTAATTTAGAAAGAATTGAATTGTTCGAACGAGTATCATTTACTCACTTTTTCACGAGGATTTAATCTTTCGGAAATACGTGCAAGTTTTGTGGTGGACCCTCTAGAAGACAACAAACCTTAACTCGATTATGTGACCGTCTTGAACTGCCTTTTGAACCTTAGGGTTTGGGGCAGTACGGCGTGCCACATGTGAGGCGTTGGCTTGACCCTTCTACGGCTGGACCGCTACTACTGTGACACATTCCGGGTTTTTTGAACTCCGCTCAAGTGTTGAGCTTTATGGAATTTTGGGTATTTGGTCATTCGTTCGAAAACTTTATTACTGTCTATTTATCTGGAATGTGATACAATATGTGGAATTCATATAGTTAGGCATGAAATACGAAATATATGATATTTCGCATTTACGATTTCTAAAGAGAATGTGGATTCCAAATATTGTAGTTTTACACTTTCTTTTCTGTGACCGTACGTGTAGTATGACAATATCGCCGGTTTCGTTGCTATACATTAACGACAATTGGGGTATGCATACTTACTTACATTGATGATATGAGATATTATGTGTTGCTGAGATATGATGTGCAGGATTGTCGCGATTGAATAGCCGGGGTTTTTTTATGTGAGATGAGAGTTTTACATTTTCATTCATGTAAATTCAAATGTAATGTAATATTATTTTATTTGGTGCACTTCCGGGTTGAGGTTGATGCCACCAGTGTTGTATATTGTTTACTTTTCCGCATTAGGATGGACCCAAGGAGGGGTGCACAAGTGACCGGGTTCTGAGGTTCAGTGGGAGGCTATCTCGAGGAGTCGAGACCGGGTCTCCTAAACTCCAGAATTGATAGGGTCGCTTACCGCTCTCGTAGGGGTCCAGGGTGTGGGCTTGGCTATTCTTCGCGACTGTGGAATCCGTATTTTCAATTGTTGGCTAAATACTAAATACGGACGTCCTAGTATATCCCACATTATATCTATGTTTCTGCTGCGATATCTGTGATGTGATCATTTGATATGTTGTGATGGATACAGTATATAGTATATAGTATATATGATATATTATATAGACGTTACTTATGTTTTACACCCGCACCAACCCTGCCCTGCTCTGTCGTTAGTTACCTAACCTAACGGTGAACGAGGGGACATCGAGGCGAATGCGGATGGCATAAATGTACGTCGTATTTATCTGTGATGTTTAGGTGACTTAAATGACGGGACTTCATTAATGTGATTAATGAAAGAAAAGAAACCTAAAAGATGTTGTAGAATCAATTTTTTTCAAAAAGGGTAGCTACAGTTTTGCTTTGCATAGCGGTATATATGATATACCCTGCACCTTATTCGATGAGGAAAGAGCCGAGATCCCTTCACCGGGAGTGACCTCTTTAGGAAAACTGGCAGATGCTACAAAACTCGGTTTGGTTTTTGATTGCTTTTGGAGTTTTGCTTTGCATAGCGGTATATATGATATACCCTACACCTTATTCGATGAGGAAAGAGCCGAGATCCCTTCACCGGGAGTGACCTCTTTAGCAAAACTAATGAAAGCGTCAAAATCACTCCATTTCAAAATTCACTTGATTCTACAACGATATCAAGTTCATTACGCTCTTGGTTTTTCTGAAAAAACCTGCGTAGCCCTCCGTCATTTCAGATAAGTACTACTTAGTATTCATGCTGCGGTAGTTTGGCCTCCGTCAAGGCGTAGTGTATGGTAGCTAACTAGTGCTTATCTTCTAGCATATGATGCGATTGGATTAGGGTATTCGTACTTTGAGGGAGGTTCCCCGTGCTTTCGCACGGACCAAATTAAAGTAAACCTAGTTGACACCTTTCTAGACACCTACTTGATCGCCTCTGGGAAAACGAGGTTTACTTTAATTAGGTCCGTGCGAAAGCACGGGGAACCTCCCTCAAAGTACCGACACTGGCCTGGCTGAATGATTGGAGAAATTGTAGGGTGTAATTAATCCCGGCTAGTCTTTCCTTTTAGGGTTTGAAGGAAGATTTGATAAAAACAGTGGGAGCCATCCTGATTAGATATGATAATAACCAATCTAATCTTGCAAGAGCATACGCTAAAGTGTTTTCTTCTCTCTCTCTCCAGGTAGCGACCATGTCAGGCCATAATCAAGATAATAATATGGATGTATTGACTGAACCCGCTTATTATACTGAGCAGGGGAACGTTGGACCCGTTCTTTCTTATAAGAGTTATAAGACTGAACAGGGAATAGGAGAATATCTGGATTCTCAAGCCGCCCAAAAGAACATGCATGTTGATGCATCTTCTTCAGGTGTGTTAGTTATTGAGAACTGTTTCTCAGTTCACCCTACGTCCTGGGTATTAGATACCGGATCAGGATCCCACATATGTAAATTGTTACATGGGCTACGGAAAGGTAGAGAACTGGGAAAAGGTGATCATTCCGTTCAAGTAGGGAATGGGGCAAATATTGCAGCCAAAGCAGTAGGCGAATATCACCTAGTATTACCAAGTGGTGATACAATGATTCTAAATGAGTGCTATAATATACCGAACATGATGTGCAACATTATATCAGTTTCTTTATTAAGTAAAGAAGGATATAATTTTGTAGTAAAGGATAATGTTATGAACATATTCCTACATCAAAAGTTGATTGCATCAGGCTCGTTACATAATGGCATATTCATTCTAAATCAAAATACAGTCCTCAATATACAAAACACAAACAAGAGGAAAAATTCAGAAATGAACGAATCCTTCTTGTGGCATTGTAGACTTGGTCATATCAATGCGACACGACTGGCTAAGTTGCAAAAAGATAGATATTTGAATTCGTTCGAATTATCATCTCATGATACTTGCCATTCATGTCTCAAAGGCAAGATGACCAAAACTCCGTTTACGGGACACGAAGAAAGAGTTACGGAACTCTTGGGACTGGTGCATAGCGATGTATGCGGTCCCATGTCTACACATGCCAGGGATGGTTCTTCCTAGTTCATTACATTCACTGACGATCTCTCAAGATTCGGATATGTGTTCCTAATGAAACACAAGTCTGAAGCTTTTGAGAAATTCAGAGAATATAAGCACGAAGTAGAGAACCAAACGGGCAAAAGTATTAAGATCCTTCGATCTGATCGAGGAGGAGAATACTTAAGCAATGAATTCCTAGATTACTAAAATAGAATGGGATTCTCTCTCAGCTTACTCCTCCTTATACACCACAGCACAACGGTGTATCAGAGCGGAGAAATCGTACCCTATTAGATATGGTGCGCTCTATGATGAGTACAGCTGAGTTACCTATTTCCTTCTGGGGATATGCACTGGAGACAGCTGCATACCTATTGAATAGAGTTCGAACCAAATCAGTGCCGACCACTCCATATGAGATTTGGAATGGTAAGAGACCATGTCTTAATTTTATTCAGATATGTGGTTGTCCGGCCTATATTAAAACAAAAAATCCGGACAAGCTCGAGGCAAGGTCTGTTCTATGTAAGTTTGTTGGATATCCCAAACATTCGCGAGGGTATATCTTCTACCACTCCGAGGAACAAAAGGTGTTTGTTTCTCGACATGCCACTTTCTTAGAAAAAGGTTTTCTTATGAAACAGACTAGTAGCATTGAGGTAGAACTAGAAGAAGTTCCACCAGAACAAACTACAACAGATGATTTGGTAGAACCAGAGGATTCAGTAGTACCTGACGAACCCCAGCCTCTCCGCCGATCTAGCAGGGTTTCTCATTCGTGTGAGAGATACTACGGTTTTCTCATTGATGGTGGAAGCGAGGATTGCATCATGGAAGATGATGACCCAACTAGCTTCGAGCAGGCCATCACGAGTAGGGACTCAGTGAAATGGCTGGATGCAATGCGGTCCGAGATGGAATCCATGTACACCAACAAAGTATGGACTTTGGAAGTTGCTCCTGAAGGGGTAAAACCCATTGGGAGCAAGTAGATCTTCAAGAAAAAACTTGGTGTAGATGGGAAAGTGGAGAATTTCAAAGCTAGACTTGTTGCAAAGGGTTTTCGTCAAAGACCCGGTGTGGACTATGACGAAACCTTTTCTCCAGTGGCTATGCTTAAATCAATCCTGATCATGCCTGCCATCGCTGCATATCATGATTACGAAATCTGGCAAATGGATGTTAAGACCTCCTTTCTAAACGGTGATTTAGAAGAGTGCGTGTACATGACTCAGCCAGAGGGCTTCGTAGATAGTGGGAGCAGCGGGAAGGTGTGCAGGCTGCTTAAATCCATTTATGGATTAAAGCAAGCATCGCGGAGTTGGAACATCTGCTTTGACGTCGTTATCAAAGAGTTTGATTTCGTCAAAAACGTAGATGAACCTTGTATCTACAAGAAGGTGGCAGAGAGTAAGGTTGTCTTCCTCGTATTGTACGTGGACGACATACTCTTGATAGGAAATGACATTCCTATGCTGCAATCGGTCAAGCTCTTCTTGTCACAAAGATTCTCAATGAAAGATCTAGGCGATGCCTCCTGCATATTGGGAATCAGGATCTATAGAGATAGATCTAAAAGGATATTGGGATTGTCCCAGTCCCGGTACATTGACACCATACTAAAGAGGTTTAGTATGGAAGAATTAAAGCGTGGGAACTTACCCACGATCTCTGGAGTCACTCTCTCCAAAGAGATGTCTCCCAAGACTGATTTGGAGAGAGCTCGCATGCAAGGGAAACCCTATGCTTCGGCTGTAGGCTCTATCATGTACGCGATGCTATGTACCAGACCCGATGTAGCATACTCACTAAGTATAGTGAGCAGGTATCAAGCTGATCCTGGAGAGAGTCACTGGACAGATGTGAAGAGCATTCCCAAGTACTTACGAAGGACTAAAGAGATGCTCTTGGTGTATGGTAACGGAGAACTCCAAGTGGAGTCCTTTACCGATTCGAGCTTCCAGAGTGATAAGGACGACTCTAAGTAGCAGTCGGGATCTGTCTTTACCCTTTACGGAGGGACGGTTAGCTGGAAGAGTTCCAAGCAGGAAACCGTGGCAGACTCGACGATGGAGGTTCAATACATCGCTGTCAACGATGCTGCCAAAGAGGCTGTCTCGATCAAGAAGTTCATTACTGAACTTGGAGTGGTTCCATCCATTGAGAATCCAATACCTTTGTATTGCGATAACAATGGAGCGGTGGCTTTGGCGAAGGAACCCAGGTCCCATCAGCGATCCAGGCATATTCTGAGGCGGTATCACCTGATCCGGGAGATAGTTGATCGCCGGGAGATCGAGGTCAGGAGGGTTGACACGAAGAATAACACAGCGGATCCACTCACGAAGGCCATTCCCCAGATATAGTTTGAGAGACCTTCAAGATGCTCGGTATGCGATACTGCAGCAGCTGGCCCTAGTGCAAGTGGGAGATTGTTAGTTGTATGTATGCCCTAGATGCCAGCATTGTACAGATGATGTATATTATATTGGATGCTTGGACAAATATAGAGATAACTTTCTTGCTCGATATGATAGTATGCTATCTGGTTGCTCTTTATCTTAACATGTATACTTGTCTCTTTATACTGTCTTATAGTTACATGTTGGTAAAGCCCTTAAGATGTGTACTTGACTACCTGGACTATGATGCGGATCATTCTAGTGGGGACATGGTAGTCCATAAGTACATCCTTCAAGGTCCCTAGTCGTAGGTGTATCAAGACGGGGCATCGATATACCAGTGTAGACTAGCTTATACGCTTCTCGATCCATGAGTTGGGCGATGGATGATACCATATCCATTGGTGTTTGACATCAGAGATGGTATACGGGTGCTCAGTGAAGACTGGGTACACTGGACGGACTCGCCGAGAACTCCCAGATGGTATTATACCTCACGTCAGATGGCAGTTCTCTGGTGACACTTGTGCAGGTTAGTCTGTAGACCCGAGATAGTCATAGAGTCTTGTGTGATTCCCACTGTGCTTTGATTTCCAACTTACCACGTCTATGAGGGCGTGCAAAACGGTGGTTTTTGGGTACAGTCCCGAGTCACATGGAGGCAATGAGCGATAGGAGGGGTTTCGTCTCTCCCGGTATTGGGGGTTGATGTTGCGCTGTGCTCGATTGGCCGTAACAGGGAAGTCCCTGGCCAGGGCTGATTAGAGATTTACTGGTAAGTGTTACCAGTAGTTTCTCGACCCGTTATAAGCCTCACATCAGCACGACTTATCGGTTATTGGGGTCTGACGTTTTCCACCCCTAGACTTGATATGCGACATATCAGACGAGGAGACCGGACTGCACGGGTAGTGTTGCCGGTTGGCTTGACGGGAGTTGTAGCAGGTTCGCTTGTTTTCTTCTGATCGCTAAATACCCGGGTGGCCGTTACGTTTAGCTAACCGCTTGCGGCTTGGGGGTGCTTGATATGATCATCACCAACTGCCGGCGTATTGACGAGTCTTAGAGTCCCACAAATGAGTTACCTAGTCCAGGCGAAACGTTGTGGTGCGCGTAGGCGATATGCGCATGGACCCGGTTAAAATGCGCGTATGAGATACCGTATATTAATCGGGCGGCTTGCTTTTGGTTGGGTCGTATGTGATATGGCCGGATTGATAAATCAAGTGTTGATTTATCATTTAACCATTAGTTTCTCACTAGAAATCCTTTCTTGTATTTTTGATGTATGCATGCATGTATGCATTCTTTCTTGATTCATGCACATATGGATGTGCATGCACACATACATACATACATCATCCTTCATGGTTGTTTATACATAGAAAATGGTGGCAATATAAGACTCACACCATGGTTTATATGTATGGATTAATATTTCTATTTATGTTAAAACAAAAGAAAAGAGAAAAGATTAATAAATGGTTATATTCTACACTCTTCCTTGAATTGACCATGTTCACCTACTTATTAACCATGATTTAATCTTCCTCTTGTTTTTAACTCAAGTGAAATAAATATTCATAATATATAACCATGGTTTGAGATGAAGAGGAAAAATATATATAGGTATATTTTCTGTTTTCTCTTTAGAGTTTATCTTTACTCTTGTTCAAAAAGCCATCATCTTCTTCCTCCTTCTTCTTTTGCTCTCTAGATTTCTCTAGTGAGCAAATTACTCACCAAGTTTGGATTTTGAAGTGAGAAAAGCCACCACAACATCATTCTACACAAGTCTTGCCCACTTGTTTAGAGTGTTAGCTTCATTTCTTCCTCTTGATCAAGTGAAGCTGCAAACTTGGATAAAGCGGACTCCGGGTGGATCATCGTGGACCTAGAGGAGTTCAAGTGGACCTTTTCCAAACCCCAAGTAGCCGAGGAGTCTAGCGTAGGGAGCTACTGTTAGTTATGTATATGCCCTAGAGGCCATTGTTGTACATTTGATGTATATTATAATGGATGCTTGGATATATACAGAGAGGACTTTCTTGCTCGTCATGATAGTATGCTATTTGGTTTCACTTTATCTTGACTTGTATTGGTTTACTGTCTTTCTCTCACATGTTGATAAAGCCCTTAGGATCTGTACTCGACTTCTGGGATTATGATGAGATCATACTAGTGGGGTCACGGTAGTCGATGAGTACATCCTATAAATGTTCCTAGTCGAGGGTATATCAAGACAGGGCATCGATACACCAGAGTAGGCTAGCGTATACGCATCTTGACCCATATGATGGGCGATGGATGATCCCATATCCATCGGTGTTTGACATCAAGGATGGTGTACGGGTGCTCAGTGGAGACTGGGTACACTGGACGGACTCGCCGAGAACTCCCAGATGGTGATATACCACACGTCAGATGGCATTTCTCCGGTGACACTGGTACAGGGTCGTCTGTAGACCCGAGATCGTCATAGAGTCTTATGTGATTCCCACTCTGTTTTGATTTCCACCTTAACACGTCCACGAGGGCGTGCAAAACGGTGGCTTTTGGGTACAGTCCCGAATCACATGGAGGCAATGAGCGATAGGAGGGGATTCGTCTCTCCCTGTATAGGGAGTTGATGTTATGCAGTGTTCGATTGGCTATAACTGGAAGTCCCTGGCCAGGGCTGATATAGAGATATACTGGTAAGTGTTACCAGTAGTTTCTCGACCTGTTATGAGCCTCACATCGACACGACTTATCGGTTACTGGGGTCTGACGTATACCACCCCTAGACCTGATATGCGACATATCAGACGAACAGACCGGACTGTACGGGAGTGTTACTGATTGGATTCACAGGAGAACGCACAGGCTAGCTTGTTGATCTTCTGATCGCTCAATACCTGGGTGGCTGTTACGTTTAGCTGACCGCTTGCAGCTTGTGGGTGTTTGATATTATCATCACCTGCTACTGGCGTATTGATGATTCTTTAGAGTCCTACACAGAGGTTTCTTGGCTCAGGAGAAATGGAGTAGAGGCACATATATGATATGTGCAGGACCGAGGATAATGCGATATGAGATACCGTATTATATTCTCGAGATATTTTGATATGTATCGGGACATCAGATCAAGTGTTGATTCGATGAATCGGTACATGATATATTAGCCGGTTATATTCGATATAGCCGAATCGTTGGATCAAGTGTTGATTCGATGATTTAATGTATAATAATATATATGATATATTGTATTACATTATCTACTATTGTCTCACTTTATTATTTCATTTTCTCACTAGATTAATACATTGATATATATGCGATATATGTTAAATGTATTATTTTCTTTTGTTGCAAATATATAATATATATGTGATATATATTATTGTGACATGATATGATTTATTATTAAACATGTTTAAGGATGATTAAATGGGATTAGGGTTTGATTAGGGTTAGCTTCTTCTTGCACATTCTAGAAGCTTTTCCTTTTGTCTTGGTTTAGATATTATGGTTGATACTTATCCTTAACCTAACCAAACCCTAACTCTAGTTTATTCTCTACAACTTTTATCCTATCATCCTTGACCATGGTTAGATAATCAATCATATACATTTCTTTTCTATTCATCACAAAAGGATTATTCTTTCCTTCATCATCTTCTTCTCTCTTGAGTTCAAAAAGAAAAAGCTTACTAGTAAATTCTTTTGTGATGATAAATTGTGAGAAAGTGAATTAAAAAGAAAGCATAAATACTACTTCCTCATCCTCATCTCATCTAGCCCATGAGATTAGGGTGTTCATCTCTATAGAGTGAGAAAGCTTGGGTTAAAGCAACTTCGACGTAGATCATCGGAGAATCGGAACACTTCAAGCTAGCATGGATCGTTTGAGTCGTGGAGCCTCTATTGAGTCCGGGAGATCATGGATCGCGGCGAAGGGACTTCTACTCGGAGCTTGTGAAGCGAAGGAGCGGACTACAAAGGTTGTAATCCCTCACACTTAGATAAAAAGTTGTTATCTTGCAAGCTAAACCCTAATAATCTAGCAAAGATCCCGTCTTTGGGTTGTTCGGCACATGTAGAATTTTATTCGGGCATGTTTGATGCTCTATGAACCTTCACTAGTGTGCCTAGGAACCTTACAGCTACAAAGGTTGTACTCTCTAAACCCTAGCTTAACTTACTTGTGATGAAGTGTTGTTTTAGTAACCCTAATTTTCTAGGATTGATTCTTTGTATGCTTACTTAGCACCCTAAAATTTAAATCTTTGGTACATGTGATGCTTCCAAACTCTTCATGAGGTGCTAGGTAAACCCAACAAGTCCCTGGCCAGGGCTGCTGAGATTTACTGATAAGTGTTATCAGTAGTTTCTCGATCTGTTATAGACCATTCACCGGCACGACTTATTGAGTTATTGGGGTCGACGTGACCATCCCTAGGCTCGATATGCAAAATATCTGACGAAGAGACCGGACTGTACGGTAGTGTTGCCGGTTGGCTCGACGGGATTTGTAACAGGTTCGCTTGTTTTCTTTTGATCGCTCAATACCCGGGTGGCCGTTACGTTTAGCTGACCGCTTGCGGCTTGGGGGTGCTTGATATGATCATCACGCACTACCGGCGTATTGACGAGTTTAAGAGTCCCACAAAGGAGTTACCTAGTCCAGACGAAACGTTGTTGTGCGCGTATGCGATATGCGCATGGAACCGGTTAAAATGCGTGTATGAGATACCGTATATTAGTCGGGCGGCTTGCTTTTGGTCGGGTCGTATGTGATATGACCGGGTTGATAAATCAAGTGTTGATTTATCATTTAACCATTAGCTTCTCACTATAAATCCTTTCTTGTTCTTTTTGGATGTATGCATGCATGTATGCATTCATTCTTGTTCATGCACATATGGACGTGCATGCACACATGCATACATACATCATTCTATAATGGTTGTTTATACATAGAAAATGGTGGAAATATAAGACTCACACCTTGGTTATTTATATGGATTATTACTTCTATTTGTTTTAAAAAAAAGGAAAAAGGAAAAGATAATTCATGGTTTGTTTCTACACTCTTCTTTGACCTAACCATGCTCACCTACTCTTAACCATGGATTAAACTTTCCTTTCATGTTTTAACTCAAATTAAATAATATCTTTATCATTTACCATGGTTTGAGATGAGAAGAAATAAATATATATACATATATTTTCTTTTTCCTTTCATGAGAGATTATCTTTTCTCTTCTTCTTAAAAAAGCCATCATCTTCTTCAACCTTGCTCTTTTGCTCTCTAGATCTTTCAAGTGAGCAAAATACTCAACAAGATAGGATTTTGAAGTGAGAAAGAGAACCACAACACCATTCTACACAAGTCTTGCCCACTTGTTTAGAGTGTTAGCTTCATTTCTTTCTCTTGATAAAGTGAAGATGCAAGTTTGGACAAAGGAGCTTCGGGTGGATCGTCGTGGACGCAAGAAGAACTCAAGCTAACCGTTTTCCAACTCTCAAGTGGCTAAGGAGTCAAGAATAGGGAGCTACAAAGGTTGTACTTTCAAAACCCTAGTCTTTGTTACTTGTAAAGTTATGAAACCATAATTTTCTAGGATTGATTCTTTGTGTGTTCACTTAGCACTCTAAAAACATAATCTTTGTGACATGTGATGCTTCCAAACCTCTCATAGGGTGCTAGGTAAACTTAACATTGGTATCAGAGCCGACCTAGAACATTAGGCGACACTTTAGCGAAGTATATACTCCGATCGAACCGAAATACGGATTTACGGGACACTCTCTGGACATTTTTTGAAAACTGATATTTTTCAGAATTAAAAATATGCAAAAAATTCAGCAGGTAAATATAAGGACAACTGTAAAACACGATGCTATGAACAGTACATTCCACCACGGAACCGCTGCAATAGCCTGCTTGGGCCGCGGTTCCGCGGCCGTACGGATGCATCATTGTGTCGTTTTTGTACAGTAACTTTTTTATCTGCTTGTATATTTTTTGGAGTATTTTTAATCTGAATTTAGTACTGTTGTTCTGGAGATTGTTTTGAGTTCATTGATTCGATCGGAATTTTAACTTCATGTTTTTCCGGATAATTAGAAAGTATTGAATTGTTCGAACGAGTGTCGTTTGCTCACTTTTCACGGGGTTTAAATCTTTCGGAGATACGTGCAAGTTCTGTGGTGGACCCTCTAGAAGACAACAAACTTTAACTCGATTATGTGACCGTCTTGAACTGCTTTTGAACCTTAGGGTTTGGGGCAGTACGGCGTGCCACATGTGAGGCGTTAGCTTGACCCTTCTACGGCTGGACCGCTACTACTGTGTCGCACTCCGGGTTTTTGAACTCCGATCAAGTGTTGAGCTATAGGGAATTTTGGGTATTTGGTCATTCGTTCGAAAACTTTAATACTGTCTATTTATCTGGAATGTGATACAATATGTGGAATTCATATAGTTAGGCATGCAATACGAAGTATGTGATATTTCCCATTTATGATCTCTAAAGAGAATGTGGATTCCAAATTTTGTAGTTTTAAATTTTCTTTTCTGTGACCGTAAGTGTAGTATGTCGATATCGCCGGTTTCGTTGCTATACATCAACGACAATCGGGGTACGCATACTTACTTACGTTGATGATATGAGATATTATGTGTTGCTGAGATATGATGTGCAGGATTGTCGCGATCGAATAGCTGGGTTTTTTTATGTGAGATGAGAGTTTTATATTTTCATTCATGTAAATTCAAATGTAATGTAATATTCTTTTATTTTGGGCACTTCCGGGTTAAGGTTGATGTCACCAGTATTATATATTATTTACTTTTCCGCATTAGGATAGACCCAAGGAGGGGAGCACAAGTGACCGGGTTCTGGGGTTCAATGGGAGGCCATCTCGAGAAGTCGAGACCGGGTCTGCTAAACTCCAGGATTGGTCGGGTCGCTTGCCACTCTCGTAGGGGTCTAAGGGTGTGGGCTTGGCTATTCATCGCGACTGTGGAATCCGTATTTTCTATTGTTGGCTAAATACTAAATACGGACGTCCTAGTATATCCCACATTATATATATATTTCTGCTGCCTGTGTTCTGTGATATCTGAGACGAATGATATATTATATATGAGATATATAGTAGACGTTGCTTATGTTTTACACCCGCGCTAGTCCCGTTTCGGTATGCCGTTAGTTAAGTAACCTAACGGAACATTGCGGCGAATGCGGATGGCATAAGCATACGTGTTATTTTCGTTTCTTTTCGGTGATTGGCTTAAGGACTTAAATGATGGGATTACATTAATATGATTAATGTAAAGAAAATAAACCTAAAAAGATGTTGTAGAATCGGATTTGAAAACCACTCTGCTCTTTATGAAAAAGCTATATTTCAAAACTGCGGAGCACAAGCCACTCCTTTTGAAAACCATTTGATTCTACGACGATATCAAGTTCAAAGCGTTAAAGATTTTCTTAAAAATCATCCGCAACCCTCCGTCATTTTAGGAAGTAGAGTACTTAGTATTCGTGCTACGTTTGTTGACTTTAGTTAAGGCGTAGTGTACGGTAGCTAAGTGATGTCTTCCTACACTGCATATGATGCAGATTAATTAGGACATTCATGCGACTTTGTTGACCATAGTTAAGGGTCATATGGGTGGGTCTAATTGATCAAGAAATGACGGGTAGAACTTGACTGGTACTTATGATTTGTTGACCATGTAAGTCTACGCTAGCGCCCCGGCAGTCTACAGACGCCAAATGCGGAACAAAAACTTTTTAACTGGCGCTATCGTATACTTTAACTAGGATCTGCCATTATTGCTAAACTAACAAACTGTAAAGAGTGTAGAAAGGTTATACCGAACGATCCGAGTCCTTCGTTCTTCAACCATCATCCCACGCTCCGTTGCGGCTGCTCCGATCTCGTCGATCTCCGATATCCTCGTCGAGTTGGCACCACGTCGACGATTCTTTAAACGGGCTCCCGCCTCTGACTTGAGGCAACTCGATCGTCAAGTTTGCTAAAAGAGACGACCAAGAATGATGTAGAGAATGTGTAGATGACTTTGTCTCACTTCGTCCAAGTCCGTGGACGATCGGTAAATGAAGTTGCCGAGGGAATCGGGTGATGGAATGAAATGAGCTGTGAATTCCATAGACCCCAAATATCTATCATAATCTTTTTTTCAACCATGAAAAACTCAAGTGAGAGAGTGAGGGAGGAGAGAGAGGGCCGGCCATTTTATATGCAAGAGGGAGGTGACCGTAGGAGGAAGAGAGTAACCTTAAGCAAAATATCATATGTGAACACAAACTAAAATATCTTAAGGAAAACAAAACCTCTTTGAAATCAAAGCATGAGTCATTTAACCTAGTCACCAAATTCTAGAACCTTCTAGAACCTTCTAGAAGCACGACTCACTCTCATCCAAGAAAAGATAAATCCGTCTTTAACCGAATGTTAAAAGACGGCTGATAGAAAACTGGAAACTGGCAACTTCCAAAAGTGATCCTGAAACGAATTTCAGGACAACCCCGAAACTGTATAAATATACCCGCATTTGTATTACGACCGAATACAAATGCAACTGAGACAAAGATATTATACCTACTCAATATAATACTCGGATCCGGCTTAAACCAAAGCCGACCAGTATCATCTGCCCGAAAAATAACACGTGCGTAAACGCACGTGCATTTTCCGAACCCTGCCATAAAACCATACGGCCTCTACAACGTTTCGCCCGAACTTGGGAAACTGTCTGTGGGGGACTCTAATGACTCGTCAGTACCCTGGCAGTGGGTTTAACCACAAACCGTCAGCGGCACTAGCAATGCGTAACGGCTGCCCATGGACTGACCTCAAGGGATGCCGATGAGAGCACTCATCCGGAAAACCCTACTGAGCCTAACAGTGACAATGTATATACAGTCCGGTCCGTTCGTCTATGAGTATCGCATATCTGCCTAGGGGGCTAGTAACGTCAGACCCCCAATAGCAGTATAAGTCGTGTCGGAGTGAAGCCCAATAACACCCTGAGATACTACTGGAGTACCTACTAGTAAATCTCCTGCCATGGCCATGGACTTTGTGTAATGGCTCTCCTAGACACAGCACGACCTCGCCCCCAATACTGGGAGAGACGAATCCCCTGCCGATCCGCTCACGTGCCTCCATATGGCTCGGGACTGTACCCAAAAACTACCTGTTTGCACGACTCCTTTGAGCCGTGGTAGGGTAGAAATCAAAGCACAGTGGGAACTCACACGAGACAAATGACGACCTCAGGTCGATGAACTAACCTGTACACATGTCACCAGGGAACTGCTATCTGACGGTAGATATAATACTAACTAGCAGATTCCCGGCGAGTCCTGTCCGGTGTACTCATAACCCAATGAGCACCTGTATACATCTTAGGTGATCCAACTGACACCAGTGGCTTCTGAGACCGGCCACCGCCCCTCGTCGGGGTCTCAACTGTACACACTAGTCTACTCCGGAGTATCGATGCCCTGTCTCGAAACTCCCACGACTAGGGACCACAATTAAGGATATGCGTATAAACCACCCAACTCTCACGTATATGATCGCCATCATACTGTTGGTGGTAAAGCAAGATCCTAAGGGCTCTATCAAAGTGTAACATGTAATCAGTCACCTGATCATGTACACGACTGATAAAGGCAAACCAGATAGCATACTATCATCTTGAGTAAGATTGTCCTACCGGTATAGGTCCTCCGCAATCATTGCAATCACGTACCTGTGATCCAATAATTGACTATGAGGGCACTATCGCCAACAATCTCCCACTTGCACTCAAGGCTAATTATTGCGATGTCGACTACTCACAGCCCGTATAAAACCGGACATCCAACTCCTCTACTAATCAGTATCACAAAGCCCGTTTGTAAAACTATTGTGTTCGAGGAATAGCCTTAGTTAGTGGATCCGCCTTGAAGTCTCTTTCTATATCTCTCTTAATCTCAAGTTCGCGGAGAAAGCCATCTCCCGAATTGAGTAATACTTGTCTTAGAATATGTCTGGATATCTGATGGGACCTAGTTCATATATGAACTCCAAATCCAAACTTCTTAGACTGTATCGATCACTGAACCTAATCAGTATCCGGCACCATGCCACCCACAGTATCCTCTTGGACCACCTGTCCATAATACTGTAGCTCTTCGTCAGAGGGAAAAACTATAACTCTGACAATCATTCTGTCAACCATGTCACCTTTGAAGCCTGGAATGATAACCGTCTCCCGAAGGAGGCTGCCGTCATCAAATCCGTAGAACATGTACTTATGTTCTAAAACTGCTTCCTTATGTTTCTCCAGGATTGGATTAATACAAACATATTGCATCTAGTGCAAAACCAACATTTGGTGTGGTACTTGACATTTCATGATTGACTCAATTGCCTAAGCAAGTGATCTGCCAATCATGCACATCCCTCTCCCCTTTAGTCTGTAAGACACCTTTAGAGAGGGTGACTCCATCACCTGCAGGTACACCACCATGCTAGGAGTCAACTATTCTAAAAACCATTAGAATATCTGTCAAAGTACCCACATTGGGAAACTACCTAAATCTAGATCTAAAACCATAGATCTAGAAACCAGAATGTCAAATATTATATACATATCCTGTCTGGAGAAACAACTGTGTGACGACCACAGTACAACCGATCGTAGTATAGGAATTTTACTTCCCACTCTGTGTATGTCATCCAGATACCATGACATCACACCCTACTACCTTCTTAACAGATCCATCCCTTATTCTGATTGAAGTCAAACCCATGACGGTCACATCAAAATTAGATGATCTATCTCCGCTATAACTGCTCAAGTCTATAAATAGATATAAGCATCTTGCCCACTATGCTTCCGCTGCTCCCACTGACTACGACAACCCTCCTACCGGGTCTCATATCCTGGAACAACAGTAGTGTCAAGTCTTGGTAGATAAGAACCTCCCTGTCACCTTCTCTGAGGCTACCGAAGTACCTCTCGGGTGTCTGAGGTTACCCACCATATCTGCGGAGTGGCTATTGGAATGTCAGACCTGATTGAATATATAGGTCCTATTAAATTTTCCGTAATCGTTTGCGGTTCTGGAATCACATCCAGTTCTACCATACTCCCACTACTGTTTTCTAAAAAAGATCCATTTTACTAAAACTGTGGCGAGTCAAGAACAATATCACTATTGATCTTCCAAATGGTAGAATATCAACCCTCGTCATAGCCAGGGTCAACCCACAAACAGCCATTAGAGAAACGTGCCCTGAGTTATCCACAGTCTGGTTTTAAGCATAAGCTGGACAACTCCCCGTACATTAATATCTTTTAAGGTACGAACTATTCTATATCCAATACAGAAACTTTGGCACTTATTTAATTGGAACCATATTCAAATCATGCAGCTGTCTCCAGTGCATATCAACTTAATGGAAAGAGGCTAATCAGCATTACTCAACTTAGGAATCCATCCAATTATGAGTAACCTGAAAGAGAAACACGTTTCTCAAAACCATCACTATCATCTGAATACCAATCACAAGAATCTACATCTTCGATCTTTTTGAAGAATCCCAATACTTGTGATACCTGGTTCTCTACTTTATTCTTATACCCACAACTTCTCAAAACTTAGACCTTGTATTTCTACGAAACACTCGTCTAAATACTAGAGAAGTTATAAGTAAATAGAACATAGTACGAGGACCTACCCCTTTGTCCTGATGGACACTTGGACAACATACAATACTCTGTATAAGTCCGCTGAGTTAAACAACTCAAAACCTGTGCGTTGTAGGTGGAAAACTGTACCCTGGCGATTTCCTCAAATATCACCAATTACAACGAATTCCGAAATAATGAGGATGATCACCTAATTCCCAATATCTTACTCCCACTCATCATCTGTAAAACCATACAGATATGAGAATGAAACCTGGTAAATACATACCCTTAGAGTAAGTGTTTAATCGGGAAAACAGTTTTTCCTTTAACAATGCACTGAAACATGAAAATGTTTCGTAGGGGTATCCTGGTATTCATAGCAATGCCTCTTCCCTAATCCAATTCATGACTTCAACCGTATATTTTATTGCCATCTCTCCAAATCCCTTTATTTGTCTTTAGTCGTTACCTTCTATACACCATCGTTAGGCTAAATGGTTTTCTTCCTTCCCTACCGTTCGGCACCAGCCTATGGTTTGGAAGAAGACTATCCAGTAAGCATAATAGGTGTACCCTCCTAAACCAAGGAGGACTCGCAACTGAGAGAAGGTGATGATAAAAGACAACTGAATAATACCTTACTCCTTTAAAGGTGAAATAGGAGTGGCGATGAAGTACGCGGTTTTGGTCGTGAATGATATCAGTCGCAATTTACATTGCCCTCTTTCTAATCCCTTTATTTTGTCTTTATATATTACCTTCTGCACACCCTACTTAGGCTAATTGGTTTTCTTCATTCCTTACCTTTCGGCACCAGCCTATGGTTTGGAATAAGACTATCCAATAAGCGTAATAGGTGTACTCTCCTAAACCAAGGAGCTCTCGCAACCTGAGAGAAGGTGATAATAAAAGACAACTGAATAAACCAATTCTATTTCTGCTGAACCTGGATCCATCCTCGAAGAAGTCCCTTCGAGTTCGTATATAACCATACGATGGATCTATCCAATGGAAGTGGATATCCGTAGTTATACGGGTGTTCTGAGAAATTCAAAGGGTAAAAGAAGGAGTGGCAATGACTTATGCAACTCAGACAATCCAAAAAGCCAGTATTTTAAGAAGGTTCGGTCAACCTGGTCACTGAGTCATAGTCTAGGGTCGGTCAAAGGTCGCTTCCAAAGAGAGAGAGAAAAGAAACACTCTGCGTGCACTCTAACCTAGATCAGAATGGTCGTCACTTTATCTAATCCGGAAACCTCCCACTGTCCTGTCAAATTCTCCTCCAAACCTAAAGAAGAATCAATCGGGATCACCCGAAGAGTAAACCAACTCATCAGTGGGAATCGGGATCCAACTCTCATCGCATGATAACGTGATGGAATGCATCCACGTTACTCATACTCCAGAAGGTATGCGCATACTTGGCAAGTTTCAGTTTCTTTAGAAACTCCCGATATAGTTTTTGCCCCATGCTCTTATAACCTTGGCGTTAGGTGAAAATGTCATAAGTTACATGCCAAGTTCTACCCATCATTATCTTGTTAATTTGAACCCACCCGCACATGCCCTTGGCGTTAGGTCAAAATGGCAGAACGGCTGTCCCAAACCAACTCATCTATCTATGCAACAATTGAATACCCAGCAGCTACCAAACACTATGCCGTGGCGTTAGGTCAAAATACATAGCTTGAATACTACTGAATACCCAAAAGAAGTGACGGAGGGCTACGGCTGGTTTTTGGCGAAAAACCTTTAACGTAGTGAACTTGATATCGCTGAAGGAACCTGATAGCTTTTTAAAATATAGTGGCGAAAACCTTTTGCTAAAGAGGTCACTCCCGGTAAAGGGATCTCGGCTCTTTCCTCGTGGAATGAGGTGCAGGATATTCCACTGAATACCGCTATGCAAAGCAACTTGTAATCGACTATAGTGAAGTTATTACTCTGACGCAAGCTTCTGCCCAAGGGGTCAGTCCCGGTGAAGGGATATCGGCCCTTGTCCCGTCGAATGAGGTGCAGGATATTCCACTGAATACCGCTATGCATAACAAAAGAAAACGTCTTTGCAATAACACTTTTTAAATTTGTTCCAACAACTATAAACAGGTTTGTTTATCTTTGCATTGATCAAAATCAATGCAGTCCCATCAATTAATCACACCAGAAAAGAACGAAAATAAAATGTACGTATATGCCATCTGCATTCGTCACTAGGTCCCGTCATCACCCGTTAGGTTACTTAACTAACGACAGAGCGGGGACTGGACTAGCGCGGGTGTAAAACATATACAACATCTAATAGTATATGAACCAATATACAATAATCGCTCCAGGCGTGATAATATGCAACATTACAGAAAAGTAATAAGCATCACAGAACAATACAGATAATCTAAGATCCCCGAGTTTCACAGAGCCGCTGCTGAAACTCGACGTTCCCCTGTCGCGTGGATAGCCTGTGCAATGAAACCTAGACCCCTACGGGAGCGGCAAGTTACCCGCCAAAACCTGAAGCGAGGCAGCCCCCTACAACATAGTGAATGGACCACCCAGCACTTCACAGAATCCGGTAATCTTGGGCACCCCTCCTTGGGTCAACCTGTACCCCCTACGAGTGCGGCGAATAGTCTGCCAATTCTAGAGTGGGACCCCTCTGCCTCTCAAAGCCATGAGATGCGGACCCGTTGCCCCTCAGAACCCGGCTATCCGTGCACTCCGTCTCGGGGCAAAACCTAGTACAGTAATGAAAAATAGTACAATAGGTACATCGACCGCAACCTGGTCGTGCCCCAAAAGAATATTATACAACAGGCAGTGACGGCAGTCCACAAGTTGAACGCTCGCCCCGCAATATCAAATGTACAAATAAACTTAACCTGCACTATCATTGCACACTGCTATCCACCACGACAAATCCGCAACATCACAGCACAACACAGAACATCAACGCGAATGTCACGTTCGCAAACCCGTCTAAAAGAACTATAGCAATCAAACGCGGTTTACCGATCAAATGACATTCCCGGTCGGAGATATAATGTAAGCACTGTAAACTAACATGTTCAAATTTCGATCGACCAAATATCAAAAAATGGGCCCCACGACTTACTGGTGAACAGTAACAAAATCTGGGCCAAAACGATATTTACCAAAAACCACAAAATCCAACAGAGGAGACACATACAAAATTTTGTGCACTGATCCCATTATATGGCCGCGGATGCGCGGCCAAACCATGGGTTTGGCCGCTAATCCGCGGCGCTTTGGTGAGATCACGTGCTCAAATTTTGCACGTGTGCTTAAAAAACCCTGCACAGTTTTCTGAGATGTGTGAAATATTTTTAGGACACCGTTTAAAATCAACAGAAACTGTCATATTGTAAAAATGTGATTTTTGATTTCCGGTCGGATCGATGTTTTAAACGCGTTAGCACAAGTTAGTATAGCAAAATGGTGAGGCCCTGATACCACTGTAAGTCTACGCTAGCGCCCCGGCAGTCTACAGACGCCAAATACGGAACAAAAAGTTTTTAACTGGCGCTATCGTATACTTTATCCCGGATCTGCCATTATTGCTAAACTAACAAACTGTAAAGAGTGTAGAAAGGTTATACCGAACGATCCGAGTCCTTCGTTCTTCAACCATCATCCCACGCTCCGTTGCGGCTGCTCCGATCTCGTCGAACTCCGATATCCTCGTCGAGTTGGCACCACGTCGACGATTCTTTAAACGGGCTCCCGCCACTTACTTGAGGCAACTCGATCGTCAAGTTTGCTAAAGGAGACGACCAAGAATGATGTAGAGAATGAGTAGATGACT
Organism: Agapanthus africanus; assembly: GCA_030015575.1. NCBI lineage: Eukaryota > Viridiplantae > Streptophyta > Magnoliopsida > Asparagales > Amaryllidaceae > Agapanthus > Agapanthus africanus. The sequence goes on along the minus strand of JASDDO010000012.1, from coordinate 287,987,983 downwards.
TTGTCTCACTTCGTCCAAGTCCGTGGACGATCGGTAAATGAAGTAGCCGAGGGAATCGGGTGATGGAATGAAATGAGCTGTGAATTCCATACACCCCAAATATTTATTATAATCTTTTTTTCAACCATGAAAAACTCAAGTGAGAGAGTGAGGGAGGAGAGAGAGGGCCGGCCATTTTATATGCAAAAGGGAGGTGACCGTAGGAGAAAGAGAGTAACCTTAAGCAAAATATCATATGTGAACACAAACTAAAATATCTTAAGGAAAACAAAACCTCTTTGAAATCAAAGCATGGGTCATTTAACCTAGTCACCAAATTCTAGAACCTTCTAGAACCTTCTAGAAGCACGACTCACACTCATCCAAGAAAAGATAAATCCGTCTTTAACCGAATGTTAAAAGACGGCTGATAGAAAAACTGGAAACTGGCAACTTCCAAAAGTGATCCTGAAACGAATTTCAGTACAACCCCGAAACTGTATAAATAAACCCGCATTTGTATTACGACCGAATACAAATGCAACTGAGACAAAGATATTATACCTACTCAATATAATACTCGGATCCGGCTTAAACCAAAGCCGACCAGTATCATCTGCCCGAAAAATAACACGTGCGTAAACGCACGTGCATTTTCCGAACCCTGCCATAAAAGCATACGGCCTCTACAACGTTTTGCCCGAACTTGGGAAACTATCTGTGGGGGACTCTAATGACTCGTCAGTACCCTGGCAGTGGGTTTAACTACAAACCGTCAGCGGCACCAGCAATGCGTAACGGCTGCCCATGGACTGACCTCAAGGGATGCCGATGAGCGCACTCATCCGGAAAACCCTACTGAGCTTAACAGTGACAATGTATAAACAGTCCGGTCCGTTCGTCTATGAGTATCGCATATCTGCCTAGGGGGCTAGTAACGTCAGACCCCCAATAGCAGTATAAGTCGTGTCGGAGTGAAGCCCAATAACACCTTGAGATACTACTGGAGTACCTACCAGTAAATCTCCTGCCATGGCCATGGACTTTGTGTAATGGCTCTCCTAGACACAGCACGACCTAGCCCCCAATACCGGGAGAGACGAATCCCCTGCCGATCCGCTCACGTGCCTCCATATGGCTCGGGACTGTACCCAAAAACTACCTGTTTGCACGACTCCTTTGAGCCGTGGTAGGGTAGAAATCAAAGCACAGTGGGAACTCACACGAGACAAATGACGACCTCAAGTCGATGAACTAACCTGTACACATGTCACCAGGGAACTGCTATCTGACGGTAGACATAATACTAACTAGCAGATTCCCGGCGAGTCCTGTCCGGTGTACTCATAACCCAATGAGCACCTGTATACATCTTAGGTGATCCAACTGACACCAGTGGCTTGTGAGACCGGCCACCGCCCCTCGTCGGGGTCTCGACTGTACACACTAGTCTATTCCGGAGTATCGATGCCCTGTCTCGAAACTCCCACGACTAGGGACCACAATTAAGGATATGCGTATAAACCACCCAACTCTCACGTATATGATCGCCATCATACTGTTGGTCGTAAAGCAAGATCCTAAGGGCTCTATCAAAGTGTAACATGTAATCAGTCACCTGATCATGTACACGACTGATAAAGGCAAACCAGATAGCATACTATCATCTTGAGTAAGACTGTCCTACCGGTATAGGTCCTCCGCAATCATTGCAATCACGTACCTGTTATCCAATAATTGACTATGAGGGCGCTATCTCCAACAGACCATAGTTAAGGTCATAAGTACTAGGGGTAAAAATCATATCGGGATTTTCAAGTGTTAAGATTTGCAATGAGATTGCATACCTTCCATATGATGGTTGGATCCCGATCCCACTGTGGGCAATAGTTGCTGTTAGTGTATATGCCCTAGAGGCCATTACTGTATCATACTAGTTTGTATATTACTTAATGGAAGCTTGGGATATTCACCTTGTATAAACAATCTTGCTCAATATAGTAGTATGCTACTTGGTTTGTTTCTACTTCAATTTGTACATGTGTTTATTTTAGTATATCACCTATACACATTAGTGGAGCCCTTAGGATCTGTGCCAGATTACCAGCGTTGTGATGGCAGTCACACTAGTGGGGGCTGGGTAATCTATAAGCACATCCTTATGCAGGTCCCTAGTCGCAGGACTATCGAGACAGGGCATCGATACTCCGGAGTAGACTAGCGTATGCGCTTCTCATCCTTGTGTGGGAGATGGTCTGTCCCACAGCCATCAGTACATCGTACTGGAGATAGTATGCGGGTGCTCGTTGGGTTACGAGTACACTGGACAGGACTCTCGGGAACTGTTGGTTGGTACTATACCTATCGTTGGTTATCAGTTCCCAGGTGACATGAGTACAGCTTAGTCCGCTGACTTGACACTGTCACTTCGCCTCTAATGTGTTCCCACTGTACTTAGATTACTACCCTACCACGGCTCAAAGGAGTCATGCAAACAGGTAGTAGTTGGGTGTTGGAGATAGTGCCCTCAGAGTCAATTATTGGATCACAGGCACGTGATTGCAATGATTGAGGGGATGACCTATCCCAGTAGGACAGTCTTACTCGAGATGATAGTATGCTATCTGGTTTATCTTTATCATCGTGTACTGCTTTATGTGACCTTACGAGTCGCTATTACATGTTGATAGAGCCCCTAGAATTCTTGCTTGACTACCAGCAGTATGAGGGCGATCATATAAGTGAGAGCTGGAGTCTATAGGCACATCCTTAAAAGGTCCCTAGTCATGGGAGTTTCGAGACAGGGCATCGATTCTCCAGAGTAGACTAGTGTATACAGTCGAGACCCCGACGAGGGGCGGTGGCCGGTCTCACAAGCCACTGGTGTCAGTTGGTTCACCTAAGATGTATACAGGTGCTCATTGGGTTATGAGTACACCGGACAGGACTCGCCGGGAACCTGCTAGTTGGGATTATACCAGACGTCAGATAGCAGTTCCCAGGTGACATGTGTACAGGTTAGTTCATCGACGTGAGATCGTCATTTGTCTCGTGTGAGTTCCCACTGTGCTTTGATTACTACCCTACCACGGCTCAAAGGAGTCGTGCAAACAGGTTTTAGTTGGGTACAGTCCCGAGCCATATGGAGGCAGTGAGCGGATCTGCAGGGGTTCGTCTCTCCCGGTATTGGGGGTGAGGTCGTGCCGTGTCGAGGAGAGCCAGAACATGAAAATTCCATGGCCAAGGCAGGAGATTTGCTGGTAGGTATTCCAGTAGTATCTCAGGGTGTTCTGGGCTACACTCCGACACGACTTGTACCGCTTTTGGGGGTCTGACTTTTACCAACCCCCTAGGCCCGCCATGCGATGCTCATAGACGAACGGACCGGACTGTACGGATATTGTCACTGACAGACTCAGTAGGGTGTCAGGATGAGTTCGCTCATCGACGTCCCTTTTGGTCAATACCTGGTAGCCCGTCACGTATTGGCTTATACCTCTGACGTGCTAGTGGTTAAATCCACAGCCATTGTATTGACGAGTCTTTAGAGTCCACCACACACAGTTACTCAAGTTTCGGGCGAAACGCTGTAGAGGCCGTATGGAGACATGGCAGGGTTCGATCAGATACGTGCGGTATTGCACGGATCGTGATCGGACGGATTTTACTAGCCGGCTTTGGCTTAAGCCGGATCCTAGTATTAGATAGTGTAGATATTGTCTCTTTGCATTTGTGTTCAGTGGGAATACAAATGCGGGCATGTATTTGCAGTAGCGGGGTTTTCCTGTAATTTTTTACGGGATCAGTTTTCTGAAGTTGCCAGTTTGCTTTCCGTTCCGGCCAGTTTTCCTTCATTCCTTCGCGGCCGGACTTTCTGATGGAGGGTGTTAATTGCAAGTTTGCAATCAACTTACTAGTGAGGGGCTTTCTTGCATTTGTGGCTTTATGATGAGACTTGCATCATGATGAGATTCTATTTTAGTCTTTATCACTTGCTATTATTTTGATAGGATTGAAATAAGAAATGAGAGTGACCATTTTTTCTATATTGTTTTTCCATTCTATTTTCTATAGACTTGGAGAGGTCTTTTTCTCTCTCCAATCTTCTTAGTGATGAGAGAGGGCCAGCCACTTAGTGAGGAGAGAATGGGAGTGCTCTTTTGAGTGAGGGATTGAATCATCTCATTTCATGCTTCTATACTTGCCAAATATTCCAAGCTTCTCTCCTTCATTCATTTTCCTCCTCACATCGCTCCATCAAGGCAACTTCATGAACCCTAAAGAGACATAGCTACTACACTATTCTATAGCAAGTCTTGGACGCGTCGGCTAGCCAACTTCGCGCCCGAGTTGCCTCGGTCAAGAGGTGGGAGCCCGTAAAAGATTCCGGCTACGTGGTGCTTTTCCGACGAGCGAGGAGGTGACGAACATTCCGCAAGAGATCGAAGTGGAGACGAAGACCGAAGGACACGGATCGCTTGGTATAACTTCTCTACTCTTTTCTTGTTTGCTAGTTTGCTAGGTTAATGGCCCGATCCGGGTGAAAAGTGCGCGGTGGTGCCGGTTGCAAGTTTTGGAAAGTTTTTGTTTCCGCGTTTCCTGCGTCGAATCGATGGCCGGGGCGCCCCCGCGGGCTTACATTGGTATCAGAGCCACGCCATTAACCTAGCCTAGCTTGTTCTAGTGTGTTTACATGTTCGATCGAACGGATTTTCCGAAAACCCATTTTCATTTGCACAGTTTTCTGTCGAAATTTTTTTGGCTCCAAAATTTTTTCCGTACATTGCAGTGACATGTGCAGGGAATTCTAAGCATTCTGTGAAAATTTGGTACCGTGATCTCACAATTCCACCGCGGAACCGCGGCCAAAACCACGTATATGCGGCGGTTCCGCGGCCATTTTTACTATTCATTGGACCAAATTTTTGCAGTGAGCTCCTGGGTTGAAAATGGGGTTTTTGGAATATTCTTTTTGGGCCTAGACTCTCTTTAAGTGCTACAGTAATGCTTGGGGCCCGCTTTGATAAATTTGTTCGATCGGATATTTTAAACATGCTAGTTCACAGTATTTACATTATATCTGCAACCGTGAATGTCACTTGATCGGTAAATCCAGTCTATCTGCTATAGCCCTTTTAGACGGATTTGCGAACGTGACATTCACGTTGATGTTCTATGATTGTGCTGTGTTGTTGTGGATCGGTCGTGGGGGATAGCCTGGATGCAATGTTAGTACAGTTCTATTTTTTATGTACATTTGATATTGCGGGGCGAGCGTCCGACATGTGGACTGCCGTCAGTGCCTGTTTGTATTATTATTTCGGGGCACGACCAGGTTGCGGTCGATGTACCCGTTGTATGTATATTTTACTTTCTGTACTAAGATTACCCCACGGAGGGGTGCACGGATAGCCGGGTTCTAGAGGGCAACAAGCCCGCATCTCATGGCATTGAGACGGAGGGGGTTTACTCTAGAATTAGCAGGCTATTCGCCGCACTCGTAGGGGGTACAGGTTGACCCAGGAGGGGTGCCCAAGTTACCGGATTCCGTGAAGTGCTGGGTGGTCCATTCACGTTGCTGAAGGGGGCTGCCTCGCTTCAGGTTTTGGCGGGTAACTTGCCGCGCCCATAGGGGTCTAGGATTTACATTACACAGGCTATCCACACGACCAGGGAAACGTCGGGTTTCAGTAGCGGCTCTGTGAAACCCGGGGATCCCAGATATCTGTATGATCTGTGTTGCTATACATTTCTGTGTTGTTGCATTTTATCACGCCTTGAGCGAAAATTATATATTATGTATATACTAGTAGATGTTGTATATGTTTTGCATCCGCGCTAGTCCAGTCCCCGCTCTGTCGTTAGTTAGCTAACCTAACGAGTGATGACGAGACCCAGTGGCGAATGCGGATGGCATATACGTACATCAGTATATTTTCGTTCTTTGTGGTGTGATCAATTGATGGGACTGCGTTGATTCGGATCATTGCAAGTTAAACAAACCTATTCTGATGTTGTTGGAACACTTTTTCAAAAAGCTGTTATTGCAAGGGCGTTCTCTTTTGTTTTGCATCGTGGTATTCAGTTGGAATATCCTGCTCCTCAGTCGACGAGGCAAGGGCCGAGATCCCTTCACCGGGAGTGACCCCTTGGACAAAAGTGTGCGTCAGGGAAATAACTTCACTATAGCCGATTACTTTTGCTTTGCATCGTGGTATTCAGTTGGAATATCCTGCACCTCATTCTACGGGGAAAGAGCCGAGATCCCTTCACCGGGAGTGACCTCTTTAGCAAAGGTTTTCGTCACTATATTTTAAAAAGCTATCAGTTCCATCAGCGATATCAAGTTCATTACGTTAAAGGTTTTCGCCAGAAACCATTCGTAGCCTTCCATCATTTCGGTTAAATATTCGGTAGTATTCAAGCTATGTATTTTGACCTCACGCCAAGGCATAGTGATTGGTAGCCGCCGGATATTTATCTGTTGCATAGATAGATGCGTTGGTTTGGGACAGTCGTACTACTATTTTGGCCTACGTCAAGGGTATGTACGGGTGGGTTCAAATTAACCGGGATAATGATGGGTAGAACTTGACATGTGACTTATGATATTTTGACCTCACTCCAAGGTCATAAGAGCATGGGGTAAAAATCCACATCGGGAGTTTCAAAAGAACTGAAACTTGCCAGATATGCGCATACCTTCTGGAGTATGATAGCGTGAGCGGATTCCGTCACGTTATCATGCGATGATAGTTGGATCCCGGTTCCCACTGATGAGTTGGTTTACTCCTCGGGTGATCCCGGCTAATTCTTCCTTCAGGTTTCGGGAAGAATTTGACGTTACAGTGGGAGGTTTCCAGATTAGATAAAGTGATAACCATTCTGATCTAGGTTAGAGTGCACAATGAGTGTTTCTTTTCTCTCTCTCTTTGGCAGCGACCATTGACCCGACCCTAGACTATGACTCAGTGACCAAGTTGACCGAACCTTCTTTACACTGGCTTTTGGATTGTCAGAGTTGCAAACCTCATTGCCACTCCTACTTTTACCCTTTTCTCCAGGACACTCCGTATTACTACGAACGTCCACTTCCATTGTACAAAACCATCGTATGGTTATATACGAACTCGAAGGAATTTATTCGAGGATGGTTTCTGGTTCTGGAGAAAACGGATAGGATTATTCAGTTGTCTTTTCCTTTTATCTTCTCTCTCAGATTGCGAGTACTCCTTGGTTTAGGAGATAGTACACCTTTTACGTAAATTGGATAGTCTTCTTCCAGACCTTAGGCGGGTGCCGACCGGTAGGGAATGAAGAAAGCCAATTAGCCGAAACGGTGTACAGAAGGTATTAAGTTTAGACAAAGCAAGGGATTAGTAAGAGGGCAAAGTAAATTGCGACTGCTATTCACGACCAAACCAAGTATTTCTTCGCCAATCCTAAATCACCTTTGTATTTCTCCAGGACACTCCGTATCATTACGAAGATCCCAGTTTATTGGATAATCCATCGTATGGTTATATACGAACTCGATAGGAACTTGTTCCAGTTCGGGGATGGATCCTGGTTCAGGAGAAATAGGAATAAAGTTCATTCAGGTGTCTTTTATCTTCACCTTCTCTCGCGTTGCGAGTGCTCCTAGGACTAGGACAGTACACCCATTAGGCTTATAGGATAGTCTTCTTCCAAACCATAGGCTGGTGCCGAACGGTAGGGAAAGAAGAAAACCATTTGGCCTAAAGGGGTGTACAGAAGGTAATGACTAAAGACATATAAAGGGATTTGGAGAGATGGCAAAGAATTATAAGGTTACAATCGTGAATCTGGATGATGGAAGAGGCATTACTAGGAATACCGGGATACCTGATCGAAACATTTCAATGTTTCAGTTTCACTGTGTACTGTTAAAAGAAATCTGATTTCCCAATTAGACACTTGCTCCAGGGTATGTATTTACCAGATTTGATTCTCACATCTGTATGGTTTTACAGATGATGAGTGGGAGTAAGTTATTGGGAATTAGGTGACCATCCTCATTATATCAGGATTCGTTGTAATTGGTGATATTTGAGGAAGCCACCTGGGTTGTTTGCCGGTCGGCAAATATTAGGTTTTGAATATCCGTTGTTGTGCACCAATTTCAAATTGATATATCTGTACGTCTATTTTTATAGAGTGAGACATACCTTTTTGAAATTATGTCTATGACATTTACCTATACCACTGGATGGTTAGGTAAGGAGCATTGAACAGCGGTGTAATTCTTCTTAACCAAAAGTACAGTTTTCAACCTACGACACACAGTGAATGAGTCACTAGACTCAGGGGACTTATACAGAGTATTGTATGTTGTCCAGCGTCCATGAGGACAGAGGGGTTGGTTCTCGTACCATATTCGGTTTACTTATGACTTCTCTAGTTCTTAGACATGTGTTTCGTAGATACACAGGGTCTAAGTTTTGAGGAGTTATAGGTATAAGAATAAAGTAGAGAACCAGATATTGCAAGTATCGGGATTCTTCAAATTGATCGAAGATGTAGATACTTGTATATGGTATTCAGTTGATAGTAATGGTTAAGAGAACTTGCTTCTCTTTCAGGTTACTCATAATTGGAAGCATTCCTAAGTTGAGTAACGCTGATCGGCCTCCTTCCATTTAGTTGATATGCACTGGAGACAGCTGCATGATTTAAATCTGATTCAATTAAATCAGTGCCTCTGTTTCTATATTGGATATAGAACAGTTCATATCTTGACATTGTTAAGGTACGGGGAGTTGTCCGGATTATGCTTAAAACCAGACTCCGGATAACTCAAGGCACGTTTCTGTAATGGTTGTTTGTGGGTTGACCCGGGCTATGAGGAGGGTTGACTTTCTACCATCTGGAAGATCAATAGTGATATTGTTATTGACTCGCCACAGTTTTAATTAAAAATGAATTTTTTAGAAAACAGTATTGGGGGTATGGTAGAACTGGAAGTGATTCCAGAACCGCAAACGATTACTGAAGATTTGATAAGAACCTAAAGATTCAATATGGTTTGACATTCCATTGGCCACTCCGCAGATATGGTGGATAACCTCAGGCACTCGAGAGGTACTTCGTTATGCTCAAGGACGGTGGCAGGGAGGTTCTTGTTTACCCAGACTTGCCATTGCTGTTGTTCCAGACTGTGAGACCCATTAGGAGGATGAGTATAGCGTCGTTCTAAACTAGTTTTAGAAGTGCATGTCTATATGACTCTGCCAGAGAGTTGTCGTAGTCAGTGGGAGCAGCGGAAGCATTGGTGGACATCAGGCTTATGTCTATTAATAGACTAAAGCAGATATAGCGGAGATAGATCATCTATTTCTGATGTGACAGTCATAGGTTTGACTTCATCAGAATAGGGGATGGATCTGTTAAGAAGGTAGTAGGGTGTGATGTCCTGGTATTTGATGACATACACGGAGTAGAAAGTGATATTCTTATACTACGATCGGTTATACTTTGGTCGTCATACAGTAGTTTCTACACAAAGGACTTGGATATTATATCGTACATTCTGGTTACTAGATCTATGGTTTTAGATCTAGATTTGGGTGGTTTCCCAATCTGGGTACTTAGACAACATTCTACGAGTATTTAGAATGGACGACTCCTGGCATGGTGGTGTACCGGCAGGTAATGGAGTCACCCTCTCTAAAGGTGTCTTACAGACTAAAGGGGAGAGGGATGTTCATGATTGACAGATCATTTGCTTAGGCAGTTGAGTCAATCATGAGATGTCAAGTACCACACCAGATGTTGTTCTTGCAATAGGTGCAATAAGTTGATATTGATCCAATCCTGGAGAAACAGTCGGAAGCAGTTTTAGAACATAAGTGGATGTTCTAGGGATATGATAACGTCATTCTCCTTCGGGAGACAGTTATCATTTCAGGCTTCCAAGGTGACATGGATGGCAGAGTGGCTGTCAGAGTTATAGTTTTCCCTCTGACGAGGGGCAGTATTTTGGACAGGTTGTCCAGGTGGATACTGAGGGAAGGCATGGCGCAGGATACTGATTAAGTTCAGTTGACGATACAGTCTAAGAAGTTTGGATTTAGAGTTCACTTATGAGCTAGGTCCCATCAGACATCCAGACATTCTAAGACAGGTATTGCTCATTTCGGGAGATAGCTTTCTCCGCGAATTTGAGATAAAGAGAGACATAGAAAGAAACACCAGAGTGGATCTACTCACTGAGGCTATTCCTCGAACGCAATAGTTTCGCAAACGAGCTTTGTGAGACTGACTAGTAGAGGAGTTGGGTGTTCGGTATCACACGGGCTGTGAGTATGCGACATCGCAATAATTAGCCTTGAGTGCAAGTGGGAGATTGTTGGAGATAGTGCCCTCAGAGTCAATTATTGGATCACAGGCACGTGATTGCAATGATTGAGGGGAGGACCTATCCAAGTAGGACAGTCTTACTCGAGATGATAGTATGCTATCTGGTTTATCTTTATCATCGTGTACTGCTTTATGTGACCTTACGAGTCGCTATTACATGTTGATAGAGCCCCTAGGATTCTTGCTTGACTACCAGCAGTATGAGGGCGATCATATAAGTGAGAGCTGGAGTCTATAGGCACATCCTTAAAAGGTCCCTAGTGGTGGGAGTTTCGAGACAGGGCATCAATTCTCCAGAGAAGACTAGTGTATACAGTCGAGACCCCGACGAGGGGCGGTGGCCGGTCTCACAAGCCACTGGTGTCAGTTGGTTCACCTAAGATGTATACAGGTGCTCATTGGGTTATGAGTACACCGGACAGGACTCGCCGGGAACCTGCTTGTTGGGATTATACCAGACGTCAGATAGCAGTTCCCAGGTGACATGTGTACAGGTTAGTTCATCGACCTGAGATCGTCATTTGTCTCGTGTGAGTTCCCACTGTGCTTTGATTACTACCCTACCACGGCTCAAAGGAGTCGTGCAAACAGGTTTTAGTTGGGTACAGTCCCGAGCCACATGGAGGCAGTGAGCGGATCTGCAGGGGTTCGTCTCTCCAAGTATTGGGGGTGAGGTCGCGCTGTGTCGAGGAGAGCCAGAACATGAAAAGTCCGTGGCCAAGGCAGGAGATTTGCAGGTAGGTATTCTAGTAGTATCTCAGGGTGTTCTGGGCTACACTCCGACACGACTTGTACCTCTTTTGGGGGTCTGACTTTTACCAACCCCCTAGGCCCGCCATGCGATGCTCATAGACGAACGGACCGGACTGTACGGATATTGTCACTGACAGGCTCAGTAGGGTGTCAGGATGAGTTCGCTCATCGACGTCCCTTTTGGTCAATACCTGGTAGCCCGTCACGTATTGGCTTATACCTCTGACGTGCTAGTGGTTAAATCCACAGACATTGTATTGACGAGTCTTTAGAGTCCACCACACATAGTTACTCAAGTTTCGGGCGAAACGCTGTAGAGGCCGTATGGAGATATGGCAGGGTTCGATCAGATACGTGCGGTATTGCACGGATCGTGGTCGGACGGATTTTACTAGCCGGCTTTGGCTTAAGCCGGATCCTAGTATTAGATAGTGTAGATATTATCTCTTTGCATTTGTGTTCAGTGGGAATACAAATGCGGGCATGTATTTGCAGTAGCGGGGTTTTCCTGTAATTTATTATGGGATCGGTTTTCTGAAGTTGCCAGTTTTCTTTCCGTTCCGACCAGTTTTCCTTCATTCCTTCGCGGCCGGACTTTCTGATGGAGGGTGTTAATTGCAAGTTTGCAATCAACTTACTAGTGAGGGGATTTCTTGCATTTATGGATTTATGATGAGACTTGCATCATGATGAGATTCTATTCCAGTCTTTATCACTTGCTATTATTTTGATATGATTGAAATAAGAAATGAGAGTGACCATTTTTTCTATATTGTTTGTCCATTCTATTTTCTATAGACTTGGAGAGGTCTTTTTCTCTCTCCAATCTTCTTGGTGATGAGAGAGGGCCGGCCACTTAGTGAGGAGAGAATGGGAGTGCTCTTTTGAGTGAGGGATTGAATCATCTCATTGCATGCTTCTATACTTGCCAAATATTCCAAGCTTCTCTCCGTCATTCATTCTCCTCCTCACATCCCTCCATCAAGGCAACTTCATGAACCCTAAAGAGACATAGCTACTACACTATTCTATAGCAAGTCTTGGACGCGTCGGCTAGCCAACTTCGCGCCCGAGTTGCCTCGGTTAAGCGGTGGGAGCCCGTAAAAGATTCCGGCTACGTGGTGCTTTTCCGACGAGCGAGGAGGTGACGAACATTCCGCAAGAGATCGGAGTGGAGACGAAGACCGAAGGACACGGATCGCTTGGTATAACTTCTCTACTCTTTTCTTGTTTGCTAGTTTGCTAGGTTAATGGCCCGATCCGGGTGAAAAGTGCGCGGTGTTGCCGGTTACATGTTTTGCAAAGTTTTTGTTTCCGCGTTTCCGGCGTCGAATCGACGACCGGGGCGCCCCCGCGGGCTTACCTTGGGTGCGGTACCGAAGCACTTGGAGGCAGTGACGATTAGACAGGATTCGTCTCTCCCGATATTGGGGGTTGACATCGCGCTATGTCTAGGAGAGCCATTACACGAGTAGTCCATGGCCAGGGCAAGCGAGATATACTGGTAGGTTTCCAGTGTTATCTCAGGGTGTTCTGGGCTTCACTCCGACACGACTCGTACTGCTATTAGGGGACTAACGTTTACCTCCCCCTAGGCCCGTCATGCGATGTATCAGACGAACAGACCGGACTGTATAAAGATTGTCACAGTCAGACTCGGTAGGAGTTCAGATGGGTTTCACCTCGTCAGTCTTCTTGTCGACATCTACCTGGGGACCGTTACGCACAGCTAGTGCCGCTTGCGGTCTGTGGTTAAACCCACTGCCAGCGTAGTGTCGAGTCTTTAGAGTCCCACACAGAAAGCTAATCACCTTTAGGCAAAAGAGTAGAGGTCGCATGGTTTTGCGACAGGGTTCGGTCACATTCGTGCACTTGTGCACGTACAGTGTCCGGACAGTTAACACTAGCGGGCTTTGGTTTAAGCCAGATCCTAGTATAAGTTTTGGGATTGGTTTTTTCTAGTTTGTATTCGTGTTCCTCGGAACGCGGATGCAGGTGTGCATGCAAAGTTGACGGAGAGACAGAGGCAGAGGATTCTCATTAGAGTTGTTGACTGTTGACTATTGACTTTTTGCTCAACCCTAATAAGAATATGATATATGATTAACAATAATATTAATTAAGTATTATAGTGACATAGTTGTTGAGGCGTTGACTTTGTTGACTTGTTGACTTTGTTGACCGGTTGACTAGGTTGGACTAGTTGACCATCATCATGACAATAGCTATCATTTCATGGCAAAGACTTTTGCTTGCTTGTTTATCTTGTGCAAAATGAGTGCATGAAATGATATGGCTATTTTGACTTAAACCATCACTAATACTTGATTGCTATTATTGGTTATGATGGCTTTGGATTATGAGAGCCAAGAGAGAAAAGTCTTGCTCATTCTCTCATTTCCTTTCTCTCTCTTGGTTTTGAGCTCTCACCCTCTTCCTCTTGCTCTCCCTCTCTCTAGTCTATGGTTCACTTGTCTCATGTGTTGAGAAGCAAGAACCATAGAGAAAAATCCCAACACACTCTCCTCTACTCACTCTAGTTCATAAAGTTTAGCAAACCGAGTGAACTAGTTTCTTCAAAGCTCGAAGAAGAAGCCAAAGGTAGAAGCTTTCGGGTGGATCGATCTTCGACGCAAGGAGACGACGGGGTGAAGTGTTCATATCAGATTTTTGCATTTTCATACCGCCCAATTTTTATCACATTGCATATCGGTAGGTACTCTTGAGCCGTGTTTGCTAGTCAATTGCAGGATACAGGTTCTCGGCTCTAAACGGTGAAATCCATGGAAAAACACGACAAAATCCGGGTTCCTACCATTCACAGATAAAACACGGATCTCCGCTCTTGCCACACACAAGTTTAGGAGACAAAATGACAAATCAATTGTCACCTTCATACACAAAGCACAATGGCAACACCAAGTCCAAGAAATCTACGCGGAGCTCAAGAAAATCATGACAAAAGATCCATGTCCAAATCACCTTTTGATCCACTAGAATTCTGGAAGAAATGTGGAAAGATTATCAGAAAATACATGTACCAGACAAAAGGGGACAGCAGACCAGGGCAGTACAGAAAAGCCCACGCCCTGACTCCACCATAGGGCCGCGGATCCGCGGCCAATAGGGGGTATAGGCCGCGGATCCGCGGCCGTACTGGCGCCTCAATTGATGGGTTTTCAAGGGTAGATTGGTATTTTCATAAGGGTTCAGAATGTTGCCCTACATTTCCTTTTCCCTGCCTATAAATAGCCCAGAACCTTGTGAAGCCAATGGTGCATAATCTTGTATTTATTTTTTAGGTTTTAATGTTGTTCTTCTTCCTCCTCTCATCTCTTCTCCATTAAAAATCTTGTAGTGAGCTTTTTTGAGTGAAGAATGAATAAAGGAGTTCTCTTTACTTATCATGCTTGTCTTGTTCTTTACTTAAATTATTGTTGTTTTTAATTTTCATTTGTTAACTTAGTTGTTGTTATTTCTTGTTCTTTATTTTCTCTTTTCCTTTATCCTTAAACAACCGTGATGCTTACGCTTGATCCTTGCCAAGGTGAGGTCGCAAATAGCTAGTTGTTATCTTCTAATCTCTTTCTTTCTATCTTCCTCTTTTGTTTTGTTTTGTTTTCATTATGATGTGTGAGTAGTTTCATACTTGTTAGGGTAGGATAAGGGAAGTTTGAGAGAAGGAAATCTCTCTCACTCTTTCTTTGCCCAACATCTTAAAATCTACTCCCGTTAATTGAACCACAATCCGCTCCTTACATCACCCTATCCTACATGATAGCTGTAATTCCGTAGTGAGACCGGTTGTGGTTGAATTAACCGAAGGTTATGGCTAAGAGCCAAGAACGGACGGACAAGCACCAAAAGGAAGAACTTATGCGTTGGAAAGCCTAGCTTATACTCGCAAGTTCCTTCCTAGTCGTGCTAATCCTCGTTGTTGCCGATTACCGTAACACCGATATTAAGAGTGGCAACGAAAGAGGTGAGCGACTCCTAACTCAAACTAACCTAATCCTAACCCTAACAAGCTCTCTTTACATATCATTTTAACACTTAACTAATCACAACAAAATCTGGAAAACTGGACTTAACTCGTTAAAACACTTAGAAAAAGATTCCCATCTCCCTGCGGACGACCCGTACTCAACCGGCTAGCTACAAGCGAAACCGTCTTGATTACGGTAATTAACTAAACTTGAACACGCAGAATCTCTAACAATCAAATGGCGCCGTTGCCGGGGAGACGGTAGTTTATTTCTTTGTGTAATTTCGGGTTAACTTGTGAATATAAATATAACCGAAAAACAAAACAAAAAAATATACTTTGTAAAAAAAAAATCATCTTGTTATTTTTGATTAGTTTTTGTGCAAGTGTGCAGGATAATACGGAGTTCAAGTTCAGTGCCAAAGACGTGGGAAGATAGACCCATATTTCGCGGCTACACCGTGATGGATCCAAACGAAGTAAATGGTCTACTGTAAAAATCTGGAGCAGATACAGTAAGCAAGTCAATATTCAGGACATCCAGACAAGCAGAGGAGACCAAGACCAGCACCTCCACAAAATTTGATAGCCCAACTCCCTGTTCCTGCCGCAGAACCGCGGCATAAGAGGGCTTAGGCCGCGGAACCGCGGCCACTTGGTGTCTTCGTCGAGTCAAAATCACTGTAAGTCTTTCTTGCTTCTCTCCCACTCCTCTGGACTCCAATAAATTGTGTTTTCTGCAGAATTCTTTGCGCAAATTCTCTTCCCCCATCCAATAAACTGTTCTTGTGCAGGATTCTTTGCGCCGCGCTAAAAATAAAAATTGTTTGCAGTTGATTTTTTATCGCTTTGCATTCATTAATACGGACTTAAGGGGCTTGAAACCAATTCAGATTGGGTGGGGATTTCATCACCCTTCCCAGGACCCCAAAAATCACAAAAAGCATATGCATTGACCATTGTTAAATTAAAAAAAAACTAGACTCAGCCCTAAAGACTTCGCGCTCAATAGGACAGAGGACTAGTTACAGGCATCGTCCGTTTATCCAATCTGACTTTTGCAGTGTCTAGGCAAGTATGACGAAGGCAAGTGGTTTTTTAATTAAGGAACTTCGCGAAAGCGTTGGACAACCTCCCACTTACCTGACACTTAACTGGCCGCATTAGACGGAGAAGAGGCGGTTTGAGGTTCTTTTTCTAGCCCTCTGGAACAGTTAGGAGCTGTCTAGCAGACCTAGATGACCCTAGATCTAGGTGAGATTGTGCATATCTTGTTTGTGATTGCTTAAAGCCGTAAGTCTGTACATATTTCTATAAAGCTCTCTTTTAAAATAAAAAAAAACAAAAAAGGAAAAAATCAAAAACATTTATAAAAACTTGCCCTTTGTGACCAATTCCATTTTTCACCCACCACCCATCGTTTTTCTCCATTGACGTTTTCTTACCCTCACCTTCTCCGATTTGACTATACTAAACTCGTTTAGTGTATGTCCGCTTGGACTCGGGACACTAGCGCCCGCCTAGACCGCGTTACGTTAGTCGCTACCGACTACGCGATCGACTCAGACGTCAAAACTCCGTCCACTCCTCTTTCACCCCTTCCTTTGCCGGCCAACTCCGACGTTGACCGGAATTCTGTTCATACATCTTCACCTTCACCTTCACCAACCTCTTCTTCCGCGATGTCGGGATTTAATCCGAACATCTCTTTGACTACCCCTGGATTGGCTCCACCTCCTACGGAGACCAATGACCCACCACCACCGCCTGTTGTAGCGCCGCAGCGAATCGCGCTCCAGGATCGTTTTTATCCCACCCGTTCTGCACTTCCCACCTGCCTTTCTCTTCCACCGGCCAATGGGGATAATTTTGAAATAAAGCCCCACTTCATCAACATGCTTCCACGATTTCATGGGCTTGAATCTGAAGATGCCTATATCTTCATCAATAAATTTCAAAACGTCTGTGCCATGATGAAAACCACCCAGCTGTCGGACGATGCTATACGTCTACGGGTCATTCCGTTCACTTTATGCGATCTTGCTGAAAATTGGCAGTATAGCACCGCTTCCCACTCAATAACCAGCTGGGACGAGTTGTTTAAAGCGTTTCTAAAAAAATTCTATCCGAATCATAAAACAGCAAGGATTCGAAATGAAATCAACCAATTCTCTCAGCTTCCTTCTGAACCCTTCTGGAAGTTCTTTGACCGGTACAAAGACCTTCTTGTTCAGTGTCCTAACCACGGTATTGAGAAATGGCAACTTTGCCAAACCTTATTCGAGGGCCTGAACCCAGCAACGAAGCAGTTGTTGGAAACCATCTGTCAGGGCCATTTCCTATCGAAATCTGACGAGGAAGCGTGGCAATTCTTTGACGACCTTGCGGAGCAAACGCTATAATGGGAGAGCACCAGACCGACTTCTTCTTCTACCTCCACTTCTACCGTTCAGTCTAGGGTAGGAATTCACCAACTTGATGTCTCTATTGCGATGAAAGCTGAAATGGCTGTAATAACAAGAAAGCTTGAAGCGTTAGAGAGCAAATTTTCTTCTCCTGCTCCTGCCCCTGTTCTTCCCCTTCGTACCATTTGCGCTTGTTTTCCGATCCTTCTCACTTGACCGAAGAGTGTCATTACAATCCACCATCGCAAGGACAGGATCAGGTTAATGCTGCATTCCAGCAAAGACCGAGGAATGATCCATACTCTTCCACCTACAATCCCGGTTGGAGGAACCATCCCAATTTCGCCTGGAATCAGAATCAGAATCAATTCCAAGGCAACAATTTCCAAAGGGCAACTCCGCCGCAACAACAAGCGCAACAACAAACTCAGTTTTAGCAGCCTTTCCAACCCCAACCATTTCAAAATCAGACGAAAAACTTTGCACCCAACAATTCTTTTCCACCAAACAAATTTGTTCCGTCAAACAACGATAAGGTTTCCTCGCTCGAACGAAGTCTGGAGGCGTTCGTTAAACAATCGACTCAGTCCACCGCTAACATCCAGTCTTCCATTCAGTCCTTAGTGCAGCACACTGCCGCTCACGGGCAAAGCATCAAGACCATCGACGCCCAGATTGCACAGCTGAACGCGGCCTTAAGCGAGCGAGAGAAGGGGAAGCTCCTGTCCCAACCACTCCCAAATCCCGGTCACCCACATAATGTACATGTTGCTCTTGAACAACAGAATCATAATATGAGTGCCGTGACCACATTGAGATCGGGAAGGATGCTGCGAAACAACATCGGCACACGGATCGACGATGACACCCCGGCCGCTTCTTCTTCTTCTTCTCCTGCTTCTTCGTCTTCTGAGCCTATTCTGTACGGTTCCTAGGCATGCTAATGAAGTCTCACAAGACATCAACCATGCCAATTTCAAATTTTACGGGTGCCGAGAAACTCTAATACGGATCGTTGACTAGAAGTTTAGGCGAAATACGAATCTAGTTAACAACTTAACTAAAGGAGAGAGGCTACAACCTTTGTAGATCCGGTTCTCCACTTCCTTAGCTCCACGTAGGCGTCCTCTCGCTGTCCATCTCGAATCCCGGACTCAATCGTCGGCTTGATCGTAGAAATAGGCGGACTAGGTCGTCGGCTTCGTGCCGAAGATGATCTACGTCGAGGCATCACAAGTTCAAGCTCCGACTTCACAAATTTGTGAAACTTGTGAAGAAAACACCCAAAACAACTTGGCAAGAGGTAGAGGGTGAAGAAATAGGAGGTGGGTTCACTTTAGAATTGGATTTCTCACTTTAGAACTCAAGTTGTCATTGATGGCATCAAGCTTTCTATCTTCAAGAAGAAGATCAAGAAGAAGGAAATATTATGATTAGTTAATCAAAAATGAAAAAGAAATGAATACTTATCATAATAGGAACCATGGTTAGGTGTAGAGAATTGACCATGGTTAGAAGAGTGGTTAGGGTTAAGCATGAAGACAAATTGGTCACTTTGGTCAAAGCTTCATGAAGCTTCACAAAGGTTCAAGAATGAAAGCAACCATTTTGTATTCTTATCCCATTCTTTTTCCAAAATCAATAAATAAAAGAATGGATAATTAAAACCCTAATCACTTTCTTAACCTAGGTTTAATTCTTTACACTTAACCAAATGAGCAAGCATCATCAAACATGATACAAAGATGTGCACAAAAGTATATCACATATACAACTTGCACATCAAGTGAGAAAATCCATTTAAAGTGAACCAATAATAGTTAATGCAAAGTAATATATCAAATATATAATTATACATTAAATCATTAAATCAACACTTGATTTAACGATCCGGTCATATCGCATATAACCGACTAGTATTCAATGTATCGATTTATCGAATCAATGATTCGATAACTAGGTTATATCGAATATAACCAATCGATACATTCATCGTGAGAATGGAATACGGTATCACATACACGCATTATTCTCGGTCCTGCACATATCTCATATGCGCTCCTATTTCGTTTCGCTTGAGCCAGGAAACCTCTGTGTAGGACTCTAAAGACTCGTCAATACGCCGGTAGCAGATGATGATCATATCAAGCACCCACAAGCTGCAAGCGGTCTGCTAAACGTAACGGCCATCCGGGTATTGAGCGATCAGAAGATCGACGAGCTAGCCCGCTCACACTCCTGTGAATCCAACCAGTAACACTTACCATACAGTCCGGTCTGTTCGTCTGATATGTCGCATATCATGTCTAGGGGTGGTAAACGTCAGACCCCAATAATTGATAAGTCGTGCCGATGTGAGGCTCATAACGGGTCGAGTAACTATTGGTAACACTTACCAGCAAATCTCTGATCAGCCCTGGCTAGGGACTTCCCTGTTACAGCCAATCGAGCACAGCGCAACATCAACCCCCAATACCAGGACAGACGAAACCCCTCCTATCGCTCATTACCTCCATGTGACTCGGGACTGTGCCCAAAGACCACCGTTTTGCATGCCCTTATGGATGTGGTAAGGTGGAGATCAAAGCACAGTGGGAATCACACAAGACTCTATGACGATCTCGGGTCTACAGACTAACCTGTACAAGTGCCACCTGAGAACTGCCATCTGACGTGAGGTATAATACCATCTGGGAGTTCTCGGCGAGTCCGTCCAGTGTACCCAGTCTCCACTGAGCACCCGTATACCATCTCTGATGTCAAACACCAATGGATATGGGATCATCCATCGCCTATCTCATGGGTCGAGAAGCATATACGCTAGTCTACACTGGTATATCAATGCCCCGTCTCGATACACCCACGACTAGGGACCTTGAAGGATGTACTTATGGACTACCATGTCCCCACTAGTATGATCTGCATCATAGTCCAGGCAGTCAAGTACATCTCCTAAGGGCTTTACCAACATGTAACTAAAAGACAGTTTAAAGAGACTAGTGTACATGTTAAGATAAAGAGCAACCAGATAGCATACTATCATATCGAGCAAGAAAGTCATCTCTATATATGTCCAAGCATCCAATATAATATACATCATCTGTATAATACTGGCCTCTAGGGCATACATACAACTAACATATTCTCCATTCTTCAAAAGGCTCTCCTTCTTCTTCTTCTGCTCTGAACGGACCCACTTCTCACTCCACGAAAACACATGTTCTGGGATCCGTTCCAACTCCACAATCTCCTCCTCCAACATTAGACTTAACCAATTTTAAAAATGTTCCATTTCCAAACCGGTTGAGGTCTAATAAACAAAATCCTCAGATGGAGAAGATTCTGGAGTTATTTAAGCAGGTTAATATTAACATTCCTCTTTTAGATGCTGTCCAACAAGTCCCATCCTACGCGAAAATCTTAAAGGACTTGTGCACGAAAAAGAGGAAGTTTCAGGTACCCAAGAAAGTTTTCTTGGCTAGTGCTGTGAGTGATGCCCTTACCCAATCTTTACCACAAAAACGGAAGGACCCTGGCTGTCCTATGATTTCTATTACTATTGGGGATAAGAACATCAACCGCGCACTATTAGATCTTGGTGCCAGTGTTAACCTGCTTCCGTACTCAGTATACGAGCAATTAGGCGTCGGAGAGCTGAAACCCACGCACTGCACTCTCCAAATGGCCGACCGATCGATCACCCATCCTAGGGGTGAGCTAGAGGATGTGTTAATAAAAGTCGGGAACTTCATATTCCCCGTTGACTTCATTGTATTAGACACACAGCCTGTAGCTAACCCCCGGAATCAAATTCCGGTGATACTCGGTCGCCCATTTCTTGCAACCTCAAATGCTGTGATCAATTGTCGCAATGGTTCGATGAACCTCTCTTTTAGAAACATGACGATTGAACTCAACATTTTTAGGTTGGGGAATCAGCCCGCCGAACCTAATGCTCATATACTGGACGTCTGCTCGATCCAGGAGATCACCCCTGAAGAGTGTGAATTCGAGGAGTTTCTGTTCGAACACGATAATCTAGACGCCACTAGTGTGTTCCTCCTCGAACCTGCTGCTGTTTCTGCGCCCGACAACGACTACGAGTGTTTTACGTTCTCGAACGATCTTAGCCGCGCACAACCCGAGTTTGAATCTTTCGAATTTCCGGATGAGTTACCTGAACCATCCAACTCGGTCGCCTACACTCGTTTTGAACCTTTGCTGGAGTCCTTTGAGTTCGAGACCTCTGCACCAATCTTGCCTTCCATCGTTTCACCTCCAACGCTCGAACTCAAGCCTTTGCCGTCTCACCTTAAGTATGCTTACTTAGGTGAGAACGAGACCCTCCCTGTCATCATTTCGGCTTCTCTAGCTCCAGAGCAAGAGAAAGCCCTTCTCGCGGTCTTGCATAGCAACATGCAAGCTTTTGGCTGGTCCATGGCGGACATCAACGGGATCAGTCCCCTGATCGTTGAGCATCACATTCATCTGATGGATGTTGCCAAACCAGCCGGGGATCCACAAAGACGTCTCAATCCAGTCATGAAAGAGGCTGTGAAGAAGGAGATCGTAAAATGTCTAGATAGTGGTATCATTTACCCTATCTCTGATAGCCAGTTGGTTAGCCCCATCCACGTTGTCCCCAAGAAATCAGGTATAACGGTCATCACTAACGAGGCGAACGAGTTAATCCCTACTCGCACCCAAACTGGGTGGCGAGTGTGCATTGATTACAAAAAACTCAACGCCGCAACGCGGAAAGACCACTTTCCGCTACCTTTCATTGACCAAATGCTTGAACGATTGGCCGGACACGAGTACTACTGCTTTCTTGATGGCTACTCCGGCTATAATCAGATTCCCATCGCCGAAAAAGACCAGGACAAGACCACTTTCACTTGTGCTTTCGGCACATTCGCATATCGTCGCATGCCCTTTGGGTTATGCAATGCGCCCGCTACCTTCCAGCGGTGTATGATGGGAATCTTCTCAGACATGGTGGAAAAAATTCTAGAGATTTTCATGGATGATTTCTACATCTTCGGCGATTCCTTCAATGAGTGTTTGCTGCATCTTGACGCTGTCCTTACCCGATGTAAGGACAAGAATCTCATTTTGAATTGGGAGAAGTGCCACTTCATGGTGCGCGAAGGTATTGTCTTAGGACATATCATCTCGCAAAATGGCATAGAGGTTGACAAAGCAAAGATTGAGGTCATTTCCAATCTTCCTCCTCCCCGATGCGTCAAAGATATCCGAGCCTTCCTTGGCCATGCCGGTTTTTATAGACGGTTCATCAAGGACTTTAGCAAGATTGCTAGGCCCTTAACTCTTTTGCTGGCCAAGGACACACCATTTGACTTCAACTCGAGCTGTGTGACTGCATTCGAGTCATTGAAACGCTCACTCACATCTGCTCCCGTTCTTTCTTCACCTGACTGGACACACCCATTTGAGATTATGTGTGATGCATCCGACTTTGCCATTAGTGCTGTTCTTGGACAACACATCAACAAGATGCCGCACATAATCTATTATGCGAGCCGAACCCTGAACGACGCACAACTCAATTATACAACAACTGAGAAGGAATTCTTAGCTGTTGTATTTGCTTTAGAAAAGTTCAGGCCCTACCTCATCGGCTCTCCAGTCATTGTCTACACAGACCATTCTGCTCTGCGCCATCTTTTTGGGAAGAAAGATGCAAAATCTCGGTTAATCCGTTGGATCCT
The DNA here is from genome assembly GCA_030015575.1 of Agapanthus africanus. Classification (NCBI taxonomy): domain Eukaryota; kingdom Viridiplantae; phylum Streptophyta; class Magnoliopsida; order Asparagales; family Amaryllidaceae; genus Agapanthus; species Agapanthus africanus. Next base: position 287,964,749 of record JASDDO010000012.1, on the reverse strand, counting down.
CTTGCTTCAGGAGTTTGACCTTGTCATTAAGGACAAACGAGGATGTGAAAACGTAGTTGCCGACCATCTTTCACGACTTCCTTCTTCGCCTTCGCATCCAATTCCGATCAACGACATTTTCCCGGATGAACAGCACTTGACAGTATCTTGCGAACCCTGGTTCGCAGATATTGTGAACTATTTGGCCACGGGATTACTACCGACTGAATGGTCAAGTCAGGACAGACTTCGCTTCTTATCCCAAGTAAAATACTTTTACTGGGATGAACCCTATCTGTTCAAGTACTGTCCCGACCAGATTATTCGTCGGTGTGTCCCTGACGATGAATTGAAGAGTGTGCTGTCGTTTTGCCACGATCAAGCATGTGGCGGGCATTTTGGCCCCAGAAAGACAGCTGAGAAGATCTTGCAATGTGGTTTCTACTGGCCACAACTCTTCAAAGACGCTCATGACTATTGCAAGACTTGCTCCCGGTGCCAACACATGGGCCGGATATCCCAGAGGAACGAGATGCCGCTCCAACCAATCTTGGTTGTGGAGATTTTCGATGTTTGGGGGATAGATTTCATGGGGCCGTTTCCCAGCTCTTTTGGAAACCTGTACATCCTTCTCGCTGTTGATTACGTCTCTAAATGGGTCGAGGCTGTGCCCAGCCGGACTAACGACAACAAGGTTATCGTTAGGTTCCTTAAAGAAAACATTTTCTCCCGGTTTGGGCACCCCCGAGCGATCATTAGCGACAATGGAAGTCATTTCTGAAACAAGACTTTCGAGGCCTTGATGCGGAAATACTCCATTAATCATAAGCTATCCACGCCCTACCACCCCCAAACCTGTGGGCAGGCCGAAGTTTCAAATCGGCAAATCAAGCAGATACTGGAGAAGACGGTTTCCAAGAACCGTAAGGATTGGTCGCTGAAACTCACTGATGCCCTTTGGGCATTTCGAACCGCTTATAAGACCAACCTTGGCAGGTCTCCCTATCGGCTTGTGTACGGAAAAGCCTGCCACCTACCTGTCGAAATAGAGCATCGTGAATTTTGGCCGATAAAGGAGATGAATCTGTCTCTCGAAGATGCGGGCAGCCATCGGAAGCTGCAGTTGAACGAACTGAGCGAGCTTAGGGATGAGGCTTACGATAACGCGGTTGTCGTTAAGAATCGAACGAAGGTGTTTCACGATAAACATCTTTTGCGCAAAACCTTCGTACCTGGTCAACAGGTACTGTTTTACGACACCCGACTTCACTTACATCCAGGAAAGCTCAGATCTCGCTGGAAAGGGCCGTATTTTGTGCGGAATGTGTATCCGCAGGGCGCTGTGGATTTGGAAAATCCAAAGGACGGTTCATTTTTCAAAGTGAACGGACACCGACTAAAACCGTACCTTAGCGCTGAACCAACAGAGGAGCTCCTGTTCTTACAGGAGCCGGTTTACCCTGCATAATCATCCTCTGCCTACCTCCAAACTTAGGTTATCCAGCCAAGAACAGCGGACACTGTTCCAAATAAGTTTGGGGGTCTGTATAAACCATTTTGTATATATTTGTGGAGATTCTTTTTCTTTTTCTTTTCTTTAAAAACAAAAAAAAATAAAAAATAATTGTGTATCGCTAACCGACAATTTTGACCCTACAAATGATCTCTTCATGCAATAACAGTGAGGACACTGTCCAGTTTAAGTTTGGGGGTACGCTCGGTACGAATTTCTTACCTTCGCATTCATATGTATATTTTGCATCTGCATATTAAAATCCATAAAAATCTGAAAATTTTCTAAAAACATAAAAACTTTTCTGTCAAGTTAGCTAGTGGGAGGACTCTGATTCAACATTTCGACGGTTTTGTTTGATAAAATAAGAATAACTAAATCTTATGTTTAGATTTTGAAAACCTGAAAGATAACTCTCCTTTGAAGTTAACTATAGCTGATATACGTCTTTACATCACACTACACGTGTCGTGAGTTTTTGGAAATTAGATGACAAGTCTTTTATGTTTAAAAACTCTTAAACAGATAAATGATTTTCTGAGGATCAAATAGGTTTGTTCTGAAATAAGTAATGTCAAGAATAGTTTATAAAGTAAAGCGAATATGAAGGAATGTTATTGATGCCGTAATTGGAACTAAGTCTGAAAAATAACCCATCTGGAACTTGATTGGAAAGATTACACACCAAACCCACTAAACACGTCTTTTATCCAAAAAAATAACAGAATTGCCGGTTATATCTCCGTTCGTATTAAATCATCTGAATTTAACGCCAAACTGTCTTTTGTTTTTGGACCTAGGTAACTTGAGTAATTAAGTCCGCTGGGGTGTTTCTACACCTAATGCCCTAAAACCAACTGGTTTGGGAGCATTGGCCCAAAGCTCGCTAAGAAGCCTAGAAAGTCCAGATTAAAACTAAATCAAGCAAGTGTTCCCTCCGAGTAAAAATTCCTAACGGTTCTTTGTGTGAGAATAATCTTGATAAAAGACAGGCTTTTATAAAAAATTTAACGGAGATATGAAGGTTTTATTCTATGATAAAGACTATTGCACGTTCACAGAGGTGTGTATGAAATGAAAACAAGAAAAAGGTGGAGTGAAAAATAAGACCTAGTTTCCTGTTAAGGAAGATAGAAATTCTGAAGTTGAAACCTTACTGGAAAACGAAGCTTGAAAAATGATTAACTCTTTATAAAACTTATGTGATCCTTTCAAAATTCTTATCTGGGCTTTATTGTGTGACATAATGACTTTATTCGACCCTTCTGGAACTTAACGACACTATTTGCACTACACGTAAAGACATATAAAATCTGTAGTTAAATAAGAAGCGAGGTGTGAAAAATAAAGGTTCGATAGTCTAGACTTAGGATCATAGAATTGTTATTTTCTGAAACAAAACTTTAGGGGTTTGAATCTTAGTGATTTTACAAAACTAGCTTGACCGGATTTTGTGGGTAGTATCCGCTGAAAACCCTCAGGAGACAACACTCCTCCTACTAGGGACACCTAGAGGTTTAACGGCTTGTTGCACATGCTCATTGCAATCGCGTTCCATGCGAAAGTGAGGTTAGGAAATTTTTTGTGAATAAATTGGCTTTGCTCGGGACGAGCAAATGATAAGTTTGGGGGTATTTGTTCATATCAGATTTTTGCATTTTCATACCGCCCAATTTTTATCACATTGCATATCGGTAGGTACTCTTGAGCCGTGTTTGCTAGTCAATTGCAGGATACAAGTTCTCGGCTCTAAACGGTGAAATCCATGGTAAAACATGACGAAATCCGGGTTCCTGCCATTCACAGATAAAACACGGATCTCCGCTCTTGCCACACACCAGTTTAGGAGACAAAATGACAAATCAATTGTCACCTTCATGCACAAAGCACAATGGCAACACCAAGTCCAAGAAATCTACGCGGAGCTCAAGAAAATCATTACAAAAGATCCATGTCCAAATCACCTTTTGATCCACTAGAATTCTGGAAGAAATGTGGATAGATTATCAGAAAATACATGTACCAGACAAAAGGGGACAGCAGACCAGGGCAGTACAGAAAAGCCCACGCCCTGACTCCACCATAGGGCCGCGGATCCGCGGCCAATAGGGGGTATAGGCCGCGGATCCGCGGCCGTACTGGCGCCTCAATTGATGGGTTATCAATGGTAGATTGGTATTTTCATATGGGTTCAGAATGTTGCCCTAGATTTCCTTTTCCCTGCCTATAAATAGCCCAGAACCTTGTGAAGCCAACGGTGCATAATCTTGTATTTATTTTTTAGGTTTTAGTGTTGTTCTTCTTCCTCCTCTCATCTCTTCTCCATTAAAAATCTTGTAGTGAGCTTTTGTGAGTGAAGAATGAATAAATGAGTTCTCTTTACTTATCATGCTTGTCTTGTTCTTTACTTAAATTATTGTTGCTTGTAATTTTCATTTGTTAACTTAGTTGTTGTTATTTCTTGTTCTTTATTTTCTCTTTTCCTTTATCCTTAAACAACCGTGATGCTTACGCTTGATCCTTGCCAAGGTGAGGTCGCAAATAGCTAGTTGTTATCTTCTAATCTCTTTCTTTCTATCTTCCTCTTTTGTTTAGTTTTCTTTTCATTATGATATGTGAGTAGTTTTATACTTGTTAGGGTAGGATAAGGGAAGTTTGAGAGAAGGAAATCTCTCTCACTCTTTCCTTGCCCAACATCTTAAAATCTACTCCCGTTAATTGAACCACAATCCGCTCCTTACGGCACTCTATCCTACATGATAGCGGTGATTCCGTAGTGAGACCGGTTGTGGTTGAATTAACCGGAGGTTATGGCTAAGAGCCAAGAACGGACGGATAAGCACCAAAAGGAAGAACTTATGCGTTGAAAAGCCTAGCTTATACTCGCAAGTTCCTTCCTAGTCGTGCTAATCCCCGTTGTTGCCGATTACCGTAACAGCGATATTAAGAGTGGCAACGAAAGAGGTGAGCGACTCCTAACTCAAACTAACCTAATCCTAACCTTAACAAGCTCTCTTTTCATATCATTTTAACACTTAACTAATCACAACAAAATCTGGAAAACTGGACTTAACTCGTTAAAACACTTAGAAAAAGATTCCCATCTCCCTGCGGACGACCCGTACTCAACCGGCTAGCTACAAGCGAAACCGTCTTGATTGCGGTAATTAACGAAACATGAACACGCAGAATCTCTAACAATCATGAAGCCGATCCGTACACCATCGAGAGTTGAAGACGAAGGAGTTCAAGAAAGAACGGTATAACCCCTTAACGGAGTAGTTAACAACTCCTTGTTAGGTTGTTAGGTAGATAGTTTAACAAAGATCCGTATTTTGAGTCCATGTTACATCCACTAGAAAAATCGTTTTTCGTCATTTCCGCAAGCCCGTAAGTACCGGGAGCGGTAGCATGGACTTACAGTGGTATCAGAGCCTAGTTAAACACTACCTAACATGTTAGCAAAGTTAGTAGAAATTCGATCTTAGAAAAAGTCGCGAAATACACCCGGAAATCAAACTTGCTGTCGATTTTTAAAGTGCTGTAAAAATAAAAAATCATGCTTTAAAAATCGACTCAGGGTTTTTATAGTCTACTGTAGAAAAACGGTCCAGAGATCCCACCAAACCACCGCGGAAACGCGGCAATAGCTTGCTATTGACGCGGTTCCGCTGCCGATTTAGCTCCTCTGTGGATCGTCTTCATTGCAGTTTGTTCTATGGGGTATTTTGGGATTTTTGGTATATGTTTTTTCAGCCCAGATTTTCCAGAAAGAAAAATTTGGTTTTGGGGCTTTAAAAACCGTATTTTGATCTAGTTTCTAAAGACTTAAGCTGACGGGTATTTATCTGTGATGTGATATTTGTATTGAACGTCTGCTAATCGCTATTTGTCGATTAGTGGGAGTTATACAAATCTGCGATCTGTAATGATGTTGGTATGTGTATATGAATTCTTTGGATTGTCGCGGATGAATAGCCGGGGGTTGTGAGATGATAGTTTTTCCTTTTATCTTTCAATTCATGTAATATATAAATTGATGTAATATTATTTTTTGGCCGCACAACCGGTTCGGTGTTGTAGCCGTCATTGTATAATTTCTTTTTACTGTTTTTGCTCCTAGGATAGACCCAAGGTGGGGTGCAAAAACTACCGGGTATCTCGAAGTGCCGAGTGGCCTACTCACGTCGTTGAGGGAGGTTGCTCCACTTCGGATATTTAGCGGGTAGTTTGCCGCACCCGTAGGGGTTTAGGGTGGAGTATTGGCTATTCACCGCGACCGTGTAATCTGCTTTTCGTTACAGGCTCGTACGAATTGCGGGTTCCTAGTATATCCAATGTTTTCATCTGTGATCTGAAATGGCTATCATTGCAATATATCTATATATGATATTATTTAGGCGTTGCTTATGTTTTACAGCCGTGCTAGCCCAACCCCCGCTCTGTCGTTAGTTAAGTAACCTAACGGGTATTGACGGGGCCCCGTGGCGAATGCGAATGGCATAAGCGTACGTCATATTTTGGTTGTTTTCTGCAATGGTGGGATTAAATGATGGGACGCATTAAAAGAACTAATGCAAGAAAAATACGCATTAAAAGAACTAATGCAAAGAAAAATAAACCAAGTAAAAGTCGTTGGAACACTTTCAAAAACCACTCGGTTTCTTTTCAAAATAACTTTTAAACGCGGAGCTTAAGCCACTCCTTTTAAAAGCTATCCCGTTCCATCGATTATATCTAGTTCACTACGTTCACGGTTTCGCCAAAACCATTCGTAGCCCTCCATCATTTCAGTTAAATATTCGGTAGTATTCAAGCTATGTATTTTGACCTCACGCCATGGCATAGTGATTGGTAGCTGCCGGATATTTATCTGTTGCATAGATAGAATGCTTTGGTTTGAGACAGTCGTACTGCCATTTTGGCCTACGTCAAGGGTACGTACGGGTGGGTTCAAATTAACCTGGATAATGATGGGAAGAACTTGACATGTGACTTATGACATTTTGACCTCACGCCAAGGTCATAAGAGCATGGGGCAAAAATCCAAATCGGGAGTTTCAAAAGAACTGAAACTTGCTAGTGTTGCATACCATTTGGAGTGTGATGATTCTGGTAGGATTCTTTCAGTTTCGTCACGCGATGATATTTGGATCCCGATCCTACTGTGAGTATATGCTACTCCTCGGGAAATTTCTCACTTAACGATCAATGCTATAAACCAAGTAGGTGTCTAGAAAGGTTTTAGCGGGGCTACGCCCCCAGGGAAAAGAGCTTCTTAAATTAAGGAACTTCGCGAAAGCGTTGGAAAACCTCACTCGAAGTACCGACACTAGCCTGGCCGAACGGTTAAGCAAGAATTGTATGGTGAGATTGATCCTGACTAATTCTTCCTTTTTGGTTTTAGGAGGGATTCGAGAGACAGTGAGAGCCATCCTGTTTAGACAAATTAAAAACCACTCTAAACTTGCAAGAGCATCATGCTAAAGTGTTTCTTCTCTCTCTCCTAATTGCAGCGACCAATCATCATGACCGGACTTAAGTTATTACTAGATAAAAACATACTGACAGGGCCAAACTACAAAGATTGGCTCAGGAATGTCAAAATGGCAATCACTTATGACAAGTTGGGGTATCTCCTTACCACCAAAGCTCCCCCTGTCCCAGGTCCCAAAACCAGCGTCGCGGATAGGGAAATCCGCAAGACCTGGGAGATCGATTGCGCGAAGGCCAAGTGCCTCGTGCTTGCCTCTATGGACAACGAACATCAGAGGAGGCACGAGAATATGGACCTCGAATCCATATTTCTCCATACAAAATAACTGTATGGAGAGCAATCTCGTATCGCAAGATACGAAGTGTCGAAGAAGTTATTTTCGGCAAGGTTGGCCATCGGATCATCGGTAGCGGAACACGTGCTTAAGATGATTGGCTTCATTGAGGAGCTCGAGAACCTTGGGGCCACGTTAGAGAACGAGCTCTATACGGACTTGATTCTCCAGTCCCTTCCTTCCACTTACGCCCAGTTTATCCTGAACTTCAACTTACAAGAAAAAGAAGTTGAACTTTCAGAACTCCTCAACATGCTGAGGAGTGCAGAGGGCACCCTACTGAAAGGTAGGGAAATATCCACTTTGTTTGTAGGAGGATCATCATCTTCTAGGTCCAAGGCGAAAGCCAAAGGAAAGAAGAAGAAAGCCCCGCCAAACCAAGGGGCGGTGTTAGTAAAGTGGATACGAAGGGAAAGACAAAAGCAACAAAGATAGAGGGGAAGCTTATAGGGAAGGAAGAGTGCTTTTTCTGTCATAAGAGTGGTCACTGGAAGAAAGATTGCAGGGCTTGGAAAGCTAGGACATAGGAACTGAAGCAAGTTGCGGCTTCAGCTTCAGGTGTGTATGTTATTGAAAACTGTCTATCAATAAACTCTACTTCCTGGGTATTGGATACCGGATCAGGATCTCATATCTGTAATTATTTGCATGCGTTGAGAAACCGTAGGGTTTTGAAGGCAGGTGACATGACCTTCAAAGTTGCAAACGGAGCTAGCATGGATGCTAAGGCCGTGGGGGACTATCACCTGGGGTTGTCAGATGGACAGGTTTTGGTTTTGCGTAATTGCTTTTTTGTACCCAACGCAACTTGTAATATCATTTCTGTATCTTTGATTTCTAAAGAAGGTTATGAATTTGCGTTTGTAAGTAATGTTGTAAACATTCACCTTAATAAAGTTCTGATTGGGTCAGGTACATTAAGCAATGGTATATACGTATTAAACCAACCGCAGATTTTCAATGTCCAGAATACACAGAAAAGAAAGTCTCCGGAAATAAATCAGACTTTCTTATGGCATTGTAGACTAGGTCACATCAATGAGAGAAGGTTGACGAAGTTACATGTAGAAGGATATTTGAATCCGTTCGAATATCAATCGTATGCCACTTGTCAATCCTGTCTCAAAGGAAAGATGACAAAGACTCCGTTCACTGGACACGGAGTAAGAGCGAGCGAGCTCTTGGGACTCGTACACAGCGACGTGTGTGGTCCAATGTCTACACATGCGCGAAGCGGTTATTCTTACATCGTTACTTTTACGGATGACTTTTCAAGGTACGGTTATGTCTTCTTAATGAAACATAAGTCGGAAGCCTTTGGAAAATTCCAGGAATATAAGAATGAAGTAGAAAAACAAACCGGCAAAAGTATCAAGATTCTAAGATCGGATCGAGGTTGTGAATACTTGAGTGCCGAGTTCCTGGACTATTTAAAAGAGAATGGAATTCTCTCTCAGCTTACTCCTCCATGCACTCCGCAACATAACGGTGTATCGGAGAGACGGAACCGGACCCTATTGGATATGGTACGTTCCATGATGAGTAACACTGAGTTACCGCAATCATTCTGGGGATATGCACTAGAATCAGCTGCATACCTTTTGAACCGAGTTCCAACTAAGACTGTGCCTTCCACACCATATATGATATGGAGTGGGAAGAAACCCTATCTTCAGTATCTGAAGATCTGGGGATGTCCGGTTTTTATCAAAAAGCAGCATGCGGACAAACTCGAGGCACGCTCAGTACTGTGCAAGTTTGTGGGATACCCAAAGAACTCCAGGGGGTATCTCTTCTATTACGCAGAGGAACAAAAGATCATTGTTTCTCGTATTGCCCATTTTCTAGAACACCAGTTCTTAGAAAAGGAAACAAGTGGGAGCGAAATAGAAGTGGAAGAAATTCCAGAACCACAGACTATTACTGAAAGCTTAGTAGAACCAGAGGGTTCAAAATAAAATGACATTCCTACGCCGCTCCGCAGGAGTAGTAGGCAGTCTCATCCGCCCAAGAGATACTACGGTTTTCTCATAGACGGGGATAGAGAGGATTGCATCATAGATTATGATGAGCCAACTAGCTTCCAGCAAGCCATTCAGAGCGTTGACTCGGTAAAATGGCTGGATGCAATGCGGACCGAAATGGAGTCCATGTACACCTAGAAAGTATGGACGTTGGACGTTGCTCCAGATGGGGTAAAACCAGTAGGATCCAAGTGGATCTTCAAAAGGAAGATTGGTGTAGATGGACAGGTTGAGACCTATAAAGCTAGATTGGTTGCAATGGTTTTTCGTCAAAGACCCGGTTTGGACTATGACGAGACCTTTTCTCCAGTAGCTATGCTGAAATCCATTCGGATCCTTCTTGCCATTGCTGCCTTCCACGATTATGAGATTTGGCAGATGGACGTAAAGACCGCTTTCTAAATGGAAATTTAGAGGAGCGTGTTTATATGGACCAGCCAGAGGGTTTCATTCAGAGTGGGAGCAGCGGAAAGGTGTGCAAGTTGCTTAAGTCCATCTATGGACTAAAGCAGGCATCGCGGAGTTGGAACATCTGTTTTGATGAGACGGTCAAGGAATTTGGCTTTATCAAAAATCCAGATGAACCATGCATCTATAGTAGATTTGTAGCGAGAACTTTAGTATTCCTCGTTTTTTACGTGGATGACATTCTCTTAAAAGGAAATGACATTCCTATGCTACAATCTGTCAAGGGGTTATTGTCACACAGGTTCTCCATGAAAGACCTGGGTGATGCCTCATACATTCTGGGGATCTGGATCTATCGTGACAGATCCAAGAGGATACTGGGACTCTCACAGTCCAGGTACATCGACACCATACTGAAAAGATTCAGTATGGAAGATTCCAAGCGCGGTAATCTACCGGCTTGTCACGGGATCACCCTCTCCAAAGAGATGTCTCCCAAGACTGATTTGGAATGGGATCGCATGTCTATTATACCCTACACTTCTGCGGTAGGCTCTATAATGTATGTGATGTTGTGTACCAGACTAGATGTAGCTTATGCACTGAGTGTGGTAAGCCGGTATCAGTCAAACTTTGGGGAGAAACACTGGATAGCGGTAAAGAACATTCTCAAGTACCTGAGAAGGACTAAGGAGCTGTTCTTGGTGTATGGCGGAAAAGACCTCCAGATCGAGGCCTTTGCTGACTCCAGCTTCCAAAGTGACAAGGATGATTCCAAGTCCATGTCGGGTTATGTCTTTACCCTCGAAGGAGGGACGGTGTGTTGGAAGAGTTCCAAACAGGAAACCGTTGCTGACTCGACGATGGAGGCGGAATATATCGCTGCTGCAGATGCCGCAAAAGAAGCTGTCTGGGTAAGGAAGTTCTTAACTGAACTTTAGGTGGTTCCGTCCATTGTTGATCCAATACCTCTGTATTACGACAACAATGGGGCTATAGCTTTAGCAAAGGAACCAAGGTCCCATCAGAAGTCCAGACACATCTTGAGGCGGTATCACCTGATCAGGGAGATCGTGGGTCGCCAGGAGATCGAGGTTCGGAGAGTTTCTACAGAAGACAACACTGCTGATCCACTCAGAAAGGCCTTTCCCCAGACTCAGTTCGAGCGGCTGATCGAGATGATAGGTCTTCGATACGCCAGTACATGGCCTTAGTGCAAGTGGGAGATTGTTAGTGTATATGCCCTAGAGGCCATTACTGTATCATACTAGTTTGTATATTACTTAATGGAAGCTTGGGATATTCACCTTGTATAAACAATCTTGCTCAATATAGTATTATGCTACTTGGTTTGTTTCTACTTCAATGTGTACATGTGTTTATTTTAGTATATAACCTATACACATTAGTGGAGCCCTTAGGATCTTTGCTTGATTACCAGCGTTGTGATGGCAGTCACACTAGTGGGGGCTGGGTAATCTATAAGCACATCCTTATGCAGGTCCCTAGTCGCAGGACTATCGAGACAGGGCATCGATATTCCGGAGTAGACTAGCGTATGCGCTTCTCATCCCAGTGTGGGAGATGGTCTATCCCACAACCATCAGTACGTCGTACTGGAGATAGTATACGGGTGCTCGTTGGGTTACGAGTACACTGGACAGGACTCGTCGGGAACTGTTGGTTGGTACTATACCTATCGTCGGTTATCAGTTCCCAGGTGACATGAGTACAGCTTAGTCCGCTGACTTGACACTGTCACTTCGCCTCGAGTGTGTTCCCACTGTACTTAGATTACTACCTTACCACGGCTCAAAGGAGTCGTGCAAACAGGTAGTAGTTGGGTGCAGTACCGAAGCACTTGGAGGCAGTGACGGTTAGACAGGATTCGTCTCTCCCGGTATTGGGGGTTGACATCGCGCTGTGTCTAGGGGAGCCATTACACGAGTAGTCCCTGGCCAGGGCAAGCGAGATATACTGGTAGGTTTCCAGCGTTTTCTCAGGGTGTTCTGGGCTTCACTCCGACACGACTTGTACCGCTATTGGGGGACTGACGTTTACCTCCCCCTAGGCCCGCCATGCGATGTATCAGACGAACAGACCGGACTGTATAGAGATTGTCACAGTCAGACTCAGTAGGAGTTCAGATGGGTTTCACCTCGTCAGTCTTCTTGTGGACATCTACCTGTGGACCGTTACGCACAGCTAGTGCCGCTTGCGGTCTGTGGTTAAACCCACTGCCAGCGTAGTGTCGATTCTTTAGAGTCCCACACAGAAAGCTATTCGCCTTTAGGCAAAAGAGTAGAGGTCGCATGGTTTTGCGACAGGTCGCATGGTTTTGCGACAGGGTTCGGTCACATCCGTGCACTTGTGCACGTACAGTGTCCGGAGAGTTAACACTAGCGGGCTTTGGTTTAAGCCAGATCCTAGTATACGTTTTGAGATTGGTTTTTTCTAGTATGTATTCGTGTTCCTCGGAACGCCGATGCAGGTGTGTATGCACAGTTGACGGAGAGACAGAGGCAGAGGCAGAGGATTCTCATTAGGGTTGTTGACTGTTGACTGTTGACTATTGACTTTTTGCTCAACCCTAATGAGAATATGATATATGATTAACAATAATATTAATTAAGTATTATAGTGACATGGTTGTTGAGGGGTTGACTTTGTTGACTTGTTGACTTTGTTGACCGGTTGACTAGGTTGGACTAGTTGACCATCATCATGACAATAGCTATCATTTCATGGAAAAGACTTTTGCTTGCATGTTTATCTTGTGCAAAATGAGTGCATGAAATGATATGGCTATTTTGACTTAAACCATCACTAATACTTGATTGCTATTATTGGTTATGATGGCTTTGGATTATGAGAGCCAAGAGAGAAAAGTCTTGCTCATTCTCTCATTTCCTTTCTCTCTCTTGGTTTTGAGCTCTCACCCTCTTCCTCTTGCTCTCCCTCTCTCTAGTCTATGGTTCACTTGTCTCATGTGTTGAGAAGCAAGAACCATAGAGAAAAATCCCAACACACTCTCCTCTACTCACTCTAGTTCATAAGGTTTAGCAAACCGAGTGAACTAGTTTCTTCAAAGCTCGAAGAAGAAGCCAAAGGTAGAAGCTTTCGGGTGGATCGATCTTCGGCGCAAGGAGACGATGGGGTGAAGCCGATCCGTACACCATCGAGAGTTGAAGACGAAGGAGTTCAAGAAAGAAAGGTATAACCCCCTAACCGAGTAGTTAACAACTCCTAGTTAGGTTGTTAGGTAGATAGTTTAACAAAGATCCGTATTTTGAGTCCATGTTACCTCCTCTAGAAAAATCGTTTTTCGTCATTTCCGCAAGCCCGTAAGTACCGGGAGCGGTAGCATGGACTTACAGTTGCTCCTAGGAGAGTTTTGCAGTTTACAATTAGCTAACTCATTAGGTGTCTAGAAAGGTGTTAACGGGGCTACGCCTCTGGGAAAACGAGGTTTACTTTAATTAGGTCCGTGCGAAAGCACGGGGAACCTCCCTCAAGTACCGACACTGGCCTGGCTGAACGGTTAGAGAAGTTATAGACTGTAATTAATCCTGGCTATTTTTCGTTTTTAGGTTTGAAAGAAAAACTTGATTAAAGCAGTGGGAGACATCGATTAGACAAGATAATAACCAATCTGATCTATGCAAGAGCTTTCGCTGAGTGTATTCATTTCTCTCTCTTAATGGCAGATACCAATGATTGGACTCAAGCTTCTACTAGATAAAAACAAACTAAATGGGACCAATTATAAAGACTGGCTGAGGAATCTGAAAATAGCCTTGACTTATGATAAAGTATCATATGTCCTCACGGCTTTAGCCCCGCCCACCCCAGGTCCAAAATTCTCAGTTGCTGACATTGAAGTCCGCAAGACATGGGACGCTGACTGTGCCACGGCCAAATGCCTCGCGCTTGCATCGATCGACAATACACATCAAAAGCAGCACGAGAATATGGACATTCAAACCATATTTCTCCATACAAAGGAGTTGTATGGAGAGCAATCCCGCGTATTACGATACGAAGCATCAAAGAAATTGTTTCAGATGCGAATGGCCCCTGGCACACCGGTAGGAGACCATGTTCTGAAGATGATATCTCTTATAGAAGAGCTTAAGGACCTTGGATGGACAATGGACAATGAACAGTATACGGATATTATTCTACAGTCCCTCCCCTCCACCTTTGCTCAATTCATAGTTAACTTGAACATGCACGGCATGGAGAAGGAACTACCTGAACTCCTTAATATGTTAAGGAGTGCAGAGAGCACTATGAAATCAATGAAAACTCCCGTTATGACTATTGGGCAATCTTCTTCTTCTCGCCCAAAGGCTAAGGCCAAAGGAAAGAAAAAGAAGAAGCCCGCGAATCCTAAGGGTGGAGTTAAAAAGGTGAAGGGAAAGGTAAAGACCAAAGCTGGAGACTCGGGAAAAGGTGAATGTTTTCATTGCCACAAGACAGGACATTGGAAGCGCAACTGTACAGAGTACTTGAACCTCAAGAAGAAGCATGGGGATGCTTCCGCTTCAGGTGTGTTTGTGACAGAAAACTGTTTTTCAATAAACTCTGCTTCCTGGGTATTAGATACCGGTTCAGGTTCTCACATTTGCAATTCTATGCAGGGGCTGAAAAATAGCAAAGTTTTGAAGACAGGTGACCATACTCTCCGCGTTGGAAATGGTTCCAATGTACATACAGTCGCAGTGGGAGAGTATCACTTGGGGTTGCCATCTGGCTGTATATTGGTTTTGAACCCATGTTATTTTGTACCAAGTATGCTATGTAATATAATATCTATTTCTTTGTTAGACAATGAAGGATATAATTTTGTATTGCAGAACAATGTTATGAACATTCACCTAAATCAAATGTTGGTTGGATATGGTACACTTAATAACGGGATATACGTCCTAAATCAACACACAGTTTTCAGTATACAACACACTAATAAAAGAAAACTTTCAGAATTGAATGAAGCTTTTCTTTGGCACTATAGACTTCGTCATATTAACGAAACAAGACTAAATAAGTTACACAAAGATGGATATTTAAACTCTTTTGAATATAAATCTTATGAGACTTGTCAGTCTTGTATCAAGGGTAAAATGACCAAAACTCCGTTTACCGGACACGGAGAAAGAGCTACCGAGCTCCTAGGACTCATACATAGTGATGTATGTGGTCCAATGTCTACACAGGCTAAAGGCGGGTTTTCATACTTCATTACGTTCACTGACGATTTCTCAAGATTCGGTCATGTATTTTTATTAAAGCACAAGTCCGAAGCTTTCGAGAAATTCATTGAATATAAACAATAAGTAGAAAAACAAACCGGCTTGAGTATCAAGATGCTTCGATCAGATCGAGGTGGAGAGTATCTCAGTACGGAATTTGCAAACTTCCTAAAAGAGAATGGGATTCTCTCTCAGCTCACTCCTCCTTACACACCACAGCACAACGGTGTGTCTGAACGACGGAATAGGACCCTATTAGATATGGTCCGATCCATGATGAGTGATGCTAAGTTACCCGTCTCATTTTGGGAGCATGCATTGGAGACTGCAACGTTTCTTTTGAACAAGGTTCCAACCAAAACCGTGTCTACCACGCCATATGAGATATGGCATGGGAAGAGACCATCTCTTAAGAGAATTAAGATTTGGGGTTGCCCGGCCTATGTCAAAAAGAAGAATCCGGACAAACTCGAGACACGGTCAGTCATGTGTAATTTTGTGGGGTATCCAAAGAATTCTTATGGATATCTATTCTACCACAAAGAGGAACAAAAGGTGTTTGTTTCTCAGTATGCCACATTCTTGGAAAAAGAGTTTTTCACAGATAAAGATGATGGCAAGGTGGTGGATCTAGAAGAGGTTCTAGAGACACAAACTATAAATGACGATTTGGTTGAACCGACTGTTGCAATAGAAACTGAGGAACCTCGGCCACTCCGAAGGTCTGGTAGGACTTCTCGCCCACCGGAGAAGTACTACGGTTTCCTCATTGATGGTGACGGAGAAGACTGCATCATGGATAATGATGATCCTACCAGTTTTCAGCAAGCTATCACGAGTGGGCACTCTGTGAAGTGGCTGGATGCCATGAGATCCGAAATGGAGTCCATGTACACCAACAAAGTTTGGACTTTGGACGTTGTATCCCCTGGGGTAAAACCTGTGGGATGCAAATGGATCTTTAAAAGAAAGATTAGTGTAGATGGGCAGGTAGAGACCTATAAGGCAAGACTTGTGGCGAAAGGTTTTCATCAAAGACCAGGTTTGGACTATGACGAAACTTTTTCGCCCGTAGCCATGCTTAAATCCATTCGGATCCTACTTGCTATTGCTGCTCACTACGACTATGAAATCTGGCAGATGGACATTAAAACAGCATTTCTAAATGGAGATTTAGAAGAATGCGTTTATATGGATCAGCCAGAGGGCATCATTGACAGTGGGAGCAGCGGGAAAGCATGTAGATTGCTTAAATACATATATGGGTTAAAACAGGCATCTCGGAGTTGGAACATCTATTTTGATGATGTTATCAAAGAGTTTGATTTCATCAAAAATCCAGATGAACCTTATGTTTATAAGAAGGCTGTAAGAAGAGCTGTCACATTCCTCGTATTGTACGTGGATGACATTCTTCTGATAGGAAATGATATTCCTATGCTACAGTCGGTCAAATCTTTCTTATCACTAAAGTTCTCCATGAAGGACCTGGGTGATGCCATATACATCCTGGGCATAAGGATCTATAGGGATAGATCCAAAAAGTTATTGGGATTGTCCCAAACCAGGTACATCAACACAATCCTAAAAAGGTTTAGTATGGAAGACTCCAAGCGGGGTGCCTTACCCGCTTGCCATGGGGTCACTCTCTCCAAGCATTCTTGTCCGAAGACCGATGAAGATAGAGCTCGCATGATCGTTATACCCTATGCTTCGGCAGTAGGATCTATAATGTATGCGATGTTATGTACACGCCCAGATGTAGCTTATGCGCTTAATGTTGTAAGCAGGTATCAATCCAACCCAGGGGAGAATCACTGGACAGCTGTGAAGAACATTCTTAAGTACTTACGAAGGACTAAAGAATTGTTCTTGGTGTGTGGTAATGGAGATCTCCAAATGGAGGCTTTTACCGATTCGAGCTTCCAGAGCGATAAGGACGACAGCAAATCTATCTCAGGGTTTGTATTTACCCTCAATGGAGGGGCGGTAAGTTGGAAGAATTCCAAACAGGATACCGTTGCAGACTCTACGATGGAGGCTGAGTACATTGCTGCAAATGATGCCGCCAAGGAAGTCGTCTGGATGAAGAAGTTCGTCTCGGAGCTAGGAGTAGTTCCAACCTTTATTGATCCAATACCATTGTATTGTGATAATAATGGGGCTATGGCGTTAGCCAAGGAGCCCACGTCCCATCAGCGGTCCAGACACATCCTGAGGCGCTTTCATTTGATCGGGGAGATTGTAGATCGCCGCGAGATCGAGATTAAGAGAGTAGACACAAAGAATAACGCCGCGGATCCACTCACCAAGGCCCTCCCTCAGCCGCAGCATGACCGACTTTTTGAGATGTTGGGTATGAGATACGCCAATAACTGGCCTTAGTGCAAGTGGGAGATTGTTGGATATATGTATGCCCTAGAGGCCATTATATGATAGTGGATGTATTTATACATGTATATATATATATATATATATATATTCAGTGTACATTCTTGCTCGACATGATAGTATGCTATCTGGTTCTTCTTTTTCTGACATGTTGATTTGATCATGCTTTTACTCATTCATACATGTTGATAAAGCCCTGAGGATATTGGCTTGACTACAGTGATTATGATAGAGATCATACTAGAGGGACATCTGTAGTTTATGAGCATATCCTGGAATGTCCCTAGTAGTAGGTATATCGAGATGGGGCATTGATATACCAGAGTAGACTAGCGTATATAATACTAGACCCATACGATGGGCGATGAATGTTCCTACATTCATCGATGTTTGACATCAAGATCATATACGGGTGCTCAGTGGTGACTGGGTACACTGGACGGACTCACCGAGAACTCCTATATGGAATTATATCTATCGTCGGATAGCAGTTCTCAGGTGACACTGGTACAGGTTAGTCTGTAGACCCGAGATCGTCATAGAGTCTTGTGTGCTCTCCCACTGTACTTTGATTACCACCCTACCACGGCTCTACTGAGTCGTGCAAACAGGTGGCCATTGGGTACAGTCCCGAGACACACGAAGGCGATGAGCGATAGGAGGGGTTTCGTCTCTCCCGGTATTGGGAGTTGATGTTGTGCTGTGCTCGACTGGTTATATCAGTAAGTCCCTGGCCAGGGCTGCTGAGATTTACTGATAAGTGTTATTAGTAGTTTCTCGATCTGTTATAGACCATTCACCGGCACGACTTATTGAGTTATTGGGGTCGACGTAACCATCCCTAGGCTCGATATGCAGCATATCTGACGAAGAGACCGGACTATACGGTAGTGTTGCCGGTTGGCTCGACGGGAGTTGTAGCAGGTTCGCTTGTTTTCTTCTGATCGCTCAATACTCGGGTGGCCGTTACGTTTAGCTGACCGCTTGCGGCTTGGGGTTGCTTGATATGATCATCACCCACTACCGGCGTATTGGCGAGTCTTAGAGTCCCACAAAGGAGTTACCTAGTCCATGCGAAACGTTGTGGTGCGCGTATGCGATATGCGCATGGAACCGGTTAAAATGCGCGTATGAGATACCGTATATTAATCGAGCAACTTGCTTTTGGTCGGGTCGTATGTGATATGACCGGGTTGATAAATCAAGTGTTGATTTATCATTTAACCATTAGCTTCTCACTAGAAATCCTTTCTTGTTCTTTTTGGATGTATGCATGCATGTATGCATTCATTCTTGTTCATGCACATATGGATGTGCATGCACACATGCATATTTACATCATTCTATCATGGTTGTTTATACATAGAAAATGGTGGCAATATAAGACTCACACCTTGGTTATTTATATGGATTATTACTTCTATTTGTTTTAAAACAAAATGAAAAAGGAAAAGATAATTCATGGTTTGTTTCTACACTCTTCTTTGACCTAACCATGCTCAGCTACTCTTAACCATGGATTAAACTTTCCTTTCATGTTTTAACTCAAATTAAATAATATCTTTATCATTTAACCATGGTTTGAGATGAGAAGAAATAAATATATATACATATATTTTCTTTTTCCTTTCATGAGAGATTATCTTTTCTCTTCTTCTTAAAAAAGCCATCATCTTCTTCAACCTTGCTCTTTTGCTCTCTAAATCTTTCAAGTGAGCAAAATACTCAACAAGATAGGATTTTGAAGTGAGAAAGAGAACCACAACACCATTCTATATAAGTCTTGCCCACTTGTTTAGAGTGTTAGCTTCATTTCTTTCTCTTGATAAAGTGAAGTTGCAAGCTTGGACAAAGGAGCTTCGGGTGGATCGTCGTGGACGCTACAAGACCTCAAGCTAACCGTTTTCCAACTCTAAAGTGGCCAAGGAGTCAAGAATAGGGAGCTACAAAGGTTGTACTTTCAAAACCCTAGTCTTTGTTACTTGTAAAGTTATGAAACCCTAATTTTCTAGGATTTATTCTTTTTGTGTTCACTTAGCACTCTAAAAACTTAATCTTTGTGACATGTGATGCTTCCAAACCTCTAATAGGGTGCTAGGTAAACCTAACACGAGTTGCCTCGGTCCAGAGGTGGGAGCCCGTAAAAGAAACCGGCGATGTGGTGCCCGTTCCGACGAGGAGCTGAAGACCGGAGATTCCGCGAGGAGATCGGAGTGGAGGCCGAAGACCAAAGGACACGGATCGCTCGATATAGCTTTCTACCCTTTCTCGTATTTGCTAGAGTTTGGTTAATGGCTCGATCCGTGATTTTAGTGCGCGGTTGTGCCGGTTTCTAGTTTTTAGAAAAGTTTCGTTTCCGCATTCCGGCGTCGGATTGACGGCCGGGGCGCCGCCGTGCAGTTACAGTTGTATCAGAGCCTCGCCATTAACCTTGTCTAGCTTGCTTTAATGTGTTTACAAGTTCGATCGAACGAATTTCCGAAAACCCGATTTCATTTACATGAGTTTCTGTCAATTTTGTTTTCTGCTCGAAATTTTTTTCAGGTTGTTGCAGAAATACATGCAGGGAATTCTAAGAGTTCTGCAAAAATTTGGTGGCATGACTTCATTGTTCCACCGCGGAACCGCGGCCAAACCCATGAATTGGCCGCGGTTCCGCGGCCATGTTGAGTCCTTGTTGCACCAATTTTTTCCAGAGGGTCTTAGACTGTGAAATAGGGTTTTCGGAATATTCTTTTTGGGCCCAGATTTTCTCTGAGTGCTACAGTAGTTCTTGGGGCCCACTTCGGTAAATTTGATCGATCGAAAATTTTGAACATGTTAGGTCACAGTATTTACATTATATCTGCGACCGTGAATGTCACTTGATCGGTAAATCCTGTCTAACTGCTATAGCCCTTTTAGACGGATTTGCGAACGTGATATTCACGTTGATGTTCTGTGTTGTGCTGTGATGTTGCGGATTGGTCGTGGGGGATAGCCTGGATGCAATGGTAGTACAGTTTGGTGTATTATGTACATTTGATATTGCGGGGCGAGCGTCCGACATGTGGACTGCCGTCACTCCCTGTTTGTATATTATATTTTTGGGGCACGACTGGGCTGAGGTCGATGTACCCGTTGTATATTTTACTTTCTGTACTAGGATTACCCCGTGGAGGGGTGCACGGATAGCTGGGTTCTAGAGGGCAACGGGCCCGCATCTCATGGCTTTGAGACAGAGGGGGCTTTACTCTAGAATTGGCGGGCTATTCACCGCACTCGTAGGGGGTACAGGTTAACCCAAGGAGGGGTGCCCAAGTTACCGGATTCCGTGAAGTGCTGGGTAGTCCATTCACGTTGCTGAAGGGGGCTGCCTCGCTTCAGTTTTTGGCGGGTAACTTGCCGCGCCCATAGGGGTCTAGGATTTTCATTGCACAGGCTATCCACACGACCAGGGGAACGTCGGGTTTCAGTAGTGGCTCTATGAAACCCGGGGATCCCAGATATCTGTATTGTTCTGTGATGCTGGTTACATTTCTGTGATGTTGCATTTTATCACGCCTGAAGCGAATATTATATATTGATATATATACTAGTAGATGTTGTATATGTTTTGCATCCGCGCTAGTCCTGTCCCCGCTCTGTCGTTAGTTAAGTAACCTAACGGGTGATGACGGGACCCAGTGGCGAATGCGGATGGCATATACGTACATCATTATTTTCGTTCTTTATTGGTGTGATCAATTGATGGGACTGCGTTGATTCGGATCAATGCAAGCTAAACAAACCTATTCTGATGTTGTTGGAACATTTTTCAAAAAGCTTTTATTGCAAGGACGTTCTCTTTTGTTTTGCACAGTGGTATTCGGTTGTGAATATCCAGCTCCTCAGTCGACGAGGCAAGGGCCGAGATCCCTTCACCGGGAGTGACCCCTTGGACAGAAGTTTGCGTCAGGGAAATAACTTCACTATAGTCATTTACTTTTTCTTTGCATCGTGGTATTCAGTTGGAATATCCTGCACCTCATTCTATGGGGAAAGAGCCAAGATCCCTTCACCGGGAGTGACCTCTTTAGCAAAGGTTTTCGTCACTATATTTTTATAAAGCTATCCAGTTCCTTCAACGATATCAAGTTCATTACGTTAAAGGTTTTTCGCCAAAAACCATTCGTAGCCCTCCGTAATTTCAGACGGGTAGCACGTAGTATTCATGCTAAGTTTATTGACCTTCGTCAAGGCATACTGTATGGTAGGTGCTTGTTACCTTTCTGCTGCATAGATAGATGTGTTGGTTTGGGACAGTCGTATAGTCTTGTTGACCTTCGTCAAGGGCTTGTACGGGTGGGTTCAACTTAACCTGGACAATGACGGGTAGAACTTGACATGTGACTTATGATTTATTGTCCTTCGTCAAGGTCATAAGAGCATGGGGCAAAAATCACATCGGGAGTTTCTAAAGAAACTGAAACTTGACAGATATGCGCATACCTTCTAGAGTGTGATAACATGAGTGGATTCCGTCACGTTATCATGCGATGATAGTTGGATCCCGATTCCCTCTGATGAGTTGGTTTACTCCTCGGGTGATCCCGACTAATTCTTCTTTCAGGTTTGGAGAAGAATTTGACATTACAGTGGGAGGTTTCCTGATTAGATAAAGTGATAACCATTCTTATCTAGGTTAGAGTGCACACTGAGTGTTTTTTTTATCTCTCTCTTTGGCAGCGACCATGACCCGACCCTTGACTATGACTCAATGACCAAGATTAACCGAACCTTCTTTAAACACTGGCTTTTGGATTGTCAGAGTTGCAAACCTCATTGCCACTCCTACTTTTACCCTTTTCTCCAGGACACCCTGTATTACTACGAACGTCCACTTCCATTGGACAAAACCATCGTATGGTTATATACGAACTCGAAGGAATTTATTCGAGGATGGTTTCCGGTTCTGGAGAAAACGAATAGGACTATTCAGTTGTCTTTTCCTTTTACCTTCTCTCACGTTGCGAGTACTCCTTGGTTTAGGAGATAGTACACCTATTACGCAAATTGGATAGTCTTCTTCCAAACCATAGGTTGGTGCTGAACGGTGGGGAATGAAGAAAACCAATTATCCTAACGATGGTGTACAGAAGGTATTAAGTAAAGACATATCAAGGGATTAGTAAGAGGGAAAAGTAAATTGCGACTGCTATTCACGACCAAACCAAGTATTTCATTACCACTCCCATTTCACCTTTGTATTTCTCCAGGACACTCCGTATCACTACGAAGATCCACAGTTTATTGGATACTGTATCGTATGGTTATATACGAACTCGAAAGGAACTTGTTCCAGTTCGGGGATGGATTCGGGTTCAGGAGAAATAGTAATAAGGTTTATTCGGTTGTCTTTTATCTTCACCTTCTCTCGCATTGCGAGTGCTCCTAGGATTAGGATAGTACACCCATTATGCTTATTGGATAGTCTTCTTCCAAACCATAGGCTGGTGCCGAATGGTAGGGAAGGAAGAAAACCATTTAGCCTAAGAGGGTGTACAGAAGGTAATGACTAAAGACATATAAAGGGATTTGGAAAGATGGCAAAGTGATATACGGTTATAGTTGTGAATCTGGATAATGGAAGAGGCATTACTAGGAATACTAGGATACCCCTACGAAACATTCACATGTTTCAGTTTCACTGTGTACTGTTAAAAGAAAACTGATTTCCCAATTAGTCCTTACTCTAGGGTATGTATTTACCAGGTATGATTCTCACTTCTGTATGGTTTTACATATAATGGGTGGGAGTAAGTTATTGGGAATTAGGTGATCATCCTCATTATATCGGAATTCGTTGTAATTGGTGATATTTGAGGAAATCACCTGGGTTGTTTGCCGGACGACAAATATTTGGTTTTGAATATCCGTTGTTATGCACCAATTTCAAATTGATATATCTGTACGTCTATTCTTATAGAGTGAGATATACCTTTTTGAAATTATGTCTATGACATTTACCTATATCACTGGATGGTTAGGTAAGGAGCATTGAACATCGGTGTAATTCTTCTTAACCATAAGTACAGTTTTCAACCTACGACACACATGGAATGAGTTATTGGACTCAGGGGACTTATACAGAGTATTGTATGTTGTCCAGTGTCCATTAGGACAGAAGGGTTGGTACTCGTACTATATTCTGTTTACTTATGACTTCTCTAGTTCTTAGACATGTGTTTCGTAAAAATACAAGGTCCAAGTTTTGAGAAGTTATAGGTATATGAATAAAGTAGAGAACGAGGCGTTGCAAGTATCGGGATTCTTCAAGGTGATCGAAGATGTAGATACTTGTGTATGGTATTCAGATGATAGTAATGATTAAAAGAACTTGCTTCTCTTTCAGGTTACTCATAATTGGATGTATTCCTAAGTTGAGTAACGCTGATAAGCCTCCTTCCATTTAGTTGACATGCACTGGAGACAGCTGCATGATTTGAATCTGGTTCAATTAAATCAGTGCCTCTGTTTTTATATTGGATATAGAACAATTCATATCTTAACGACGTTAAGGTACGGGGAGTTGTCCGTCTTATGCTTGAAACCAGACTCTGAATAACTCAAGGAACGTTTCTGTAATGGCTGTTTGTGGGTTGACCCAGGCTATGACGAGGGTTGACTTTCTACCATCTGGAAGATCAATAGTGATATTGTTCTTGACTCGCTACAGTTTTAATAAAAATGAATTTTTTCATAAAACAGTAGTGGGAGTATGGTAGAACTGGAAGTGATTCAAGAACCGCAAACGATTACTGAAAATTTGATAAGAACCTAAAGATTCAATCTGGTTTGACATTCCATTGGCCACTCCGCAGATATGGTGGGTAACCTCAGGCGCTCGAGAGGTACTTCGGTATGCTCAAGGATGGTGGCAGGGAGGTTCTTGTTTACCCAGATTTGCCATTGCTGTTGTTCCAGACTGTGAGATCCGGCAGGAGGATGAGTATAGCGTCGTTCTAAACTTGTTTTAGAAGTGTACGTCTATATGACTCTGCCAGAGGGTTGTCGTAGTCAGTGAGAGCAGCGGAAGCATTGGTGGACAAGTAGCTTATGTCTATTTATGGACTAAAGCAGATAGAGCGGAGATAGATCATCTATTTCTGATGTGACAGTCATAGGTTTGACTTCATCAGAATAGGAGATGGATCTGTTAAGAAGGTAGTAGGGTGTGCTGTCCTGGTATTTGGATGACATACACATAGTAGGAAGTGAAATTCCTATACTGCGGTCGGTTATATTTTGGTTGTCACATAGTGGTTTTCCACATAGGAATTGGATATTATATCAGACATTATGGTTACAGGATCTATGATTTTAGATCTAGATTTGGGAAGTGTCCCAATCAGGATACTTGACAGCATTCTAAGAGTATTTAAAATTGACGACTCCTGGCATGGTGGTGTACCTGCAGGTGATGGAGTCACCCTCTCTAAAGGTGTCTTACAGACTAAAGGGGAGAGGGATGTACATGATTGGCAGATCACTTGCTTAGGCAATTGAGTCAATCATGAGACGTCAAGTACCACACCAGATGTTGTGTTTGCAGTAGGTGCAATAAGTTGATATTGATTCAATCCTGGAGAAACATTCGGAAGCAGTTTTAGAACATAAGTGGATGTTCTAGGGATATGATAACAGCATCCTCCTTCGGGAGACAGTTATCATTCCAGGCTTCCAAGGTGACCTGGACGGCAGAGTGGCTGTCAGAGTTATAGTTTTCCCTCTGAAGAGGGGCAGTGTTATGGACAGGTGGTCCAGGCGGATACTGAGGGAGGCATGGCCCAGGACACTGATTAAGTTCAGTCGACGATACAGTCTAAGAAGTTTGGATTTGGAGTTCACTTGTGAACTAGGTCCCATCAGACATCCAATCATATTCTAAGACAGGTATTGCTCATTTCGAGAGATGGGTTTCTCCGCGAACTTGAGATACCTAGAAAGAAACATCACAGCGGATCCACTCACTGAGGCTATTCCTCGAACGCAATAGTTTCGCAAACGAGCTTTGTGAGACTGACTGGTAGAGGAGTTGGGTGTTCGGTATCACACGGGCTGTGAGTATGCGACATCGCAATAATTAGTCTTGAGTGCAAGTGGGAGATTGTTGGAGATAGTGCCCTCAGAGTCAATTATTGGATCACAGGTACGTGATTGTAATGATTGAGGGAGGACCTATACCGGTAGGACAGTCTTACTCAAGATGATAGTATGCTATCTGGTTTATCTTTATCATCGTGTACTGCTTTAGGTGACCTTACAGGTCACTATTGGACGTTGATAGAGCCCTTAGGATTCTTGCTTGACTGCCAGCAGTATGAGGGCGATCATATACGTGGGAGCTGGGGTCTATAAGCACATCCTTAAAAGGTCCCTAGTCGTGGGAGTTTCGAGACAGGGCATCGATACTCCAGAGTAGACCAGTGTATACAGTCGAGACCCCGACGAGGGGCGGTGGCCGGTCTCACAAGCCACTGGTTTCAGTTGGTTCACCTAAGATGTATACAGGTGCTCATTGGGTTATGAGTACACCGGACAGGACTCGCAGGGAACATGCTGGTTGGTCTTATACCTGACGTCAGATAGCAGTTCCCTGGTGACATGTGTACATGTTAGTTCATCGACCTGAGATCGTCATTTGTCTCGTGTGAGTTCCCACTGTGCTTTGATTACTACCCCACCACGCTCAAAGGAGACGTGCAAACAGGTTTTAGTTGGGTACAGTCCCGAGCCACATGGAGGCAGTGAGCGGATCTGCAGGGGTTCGTCTCTCCCGGTATTGGGGGTGAGGTCGCGCTGTGTCTAGGAGAGCCATTACACAAAGCCCTCGGCCGAGGCAGGAGATTTACTGGTAGGTATTCCAGTAGTATCTCAGGTTGTTCTGGACTACACTCCGACACGACTTGTACCGCTTTTGGGGGTCTGACTTTTACCAACCCCCTAGGCCCGCCATGCGATGCTCATAGACGAACGGACCGGACTGTACGGATATTGTCACTGACAGGCTCAGTAGGGTGTCAGGATGAGTTTGCTCATCGACGTCCCTTTTGGTCAATACCTGGTAGCCCGTTATGTATAGGCTAATACCTCTGACGTGCTAGTGGTTAAATCCACAACCAAAGTATTGACGAGTCTTTAGAGTCCCCCACAGACCGTTTTCTCAAGTTTCGGGCGAAACGCTGTAGAGGCCGTATGGAGATATGGCAGGGATCGATCAGATACGTGCGGTATTAAACGGATCGTGATCGGACGGATTATACTAGCGGGCTTTGGTTTAAGCCGGATCCTAGTATTGTACCGTGTAGATTTTGTCTCTTTGCATTTGTATTCAGTGGGAATACAAATTCGGGTATGTATATACAGTCGCGGGGTTTTCCTGTAATTTATTACGGGATCAGTTTCTGAAGTTTCCAGTTTGCATTCCGTTCCGGCCAGTTTTCCCTTGTTCCTTCGCGGCCGGACTTATATGATGGAGGGGCTTATTTGCATGTTTGCAAATTAGCAATTGTGGAGGGTGTTATTTATATATTGAGGCTTCATGATAGTTCTTTCATCATGAGATTCCATTTTAATCTCATCCTTTGCATTTATTGTGATTGGTTATGAAAGGAATTTTTTGGTATTTGGTGTGACCATTTTTCTCTTCTATTATTCTTGCCTTGCATTATTGCAATTTACCTCCACCATTTGGGAGAGAGAGGGGCCGGCCACATCCTTAATAGACAGGGTTCATTTTTGTGAGGAAAATTCCATCATCTCATTTTTCCTCTACTTGCCACAAAAATCTCCAAAGTTCATTCTTTCTCTTCTCCATCTAAAAGGCAACTTCAACCCTAAGAGACAAAGCTTCATACACTAGCCTACAGCATTTATTAGACACGTCGGCTCGCCAACTTCATGCCCGAGTTGCCTCGGTCCAGAGGTGGGAGCCCGTAAAAGAACCCGGCGATGTGGTGCCCGTTCCGACGAGGAGCTGAAGACCGGAGATTCCGCGAGGAGATCGGAGTGGAGGCCGAAGACCGAAGGACACGGATCGCTCGGTATAGCTTTCTACCCTTTCTCGTATTAGCTAGAGTTAGGTTAATGGCTCGATCCGGGATTTTAGTGCGCGGTGGTGCCGGTTTCTAGTTTTTAGAAAAGTTTCATTTCCGCATTCCGGCGTCGGATTGACGCCGGGGCGCCGCCGTGCACTTACAATACTCGTGTCCAGCATCGACACGCAAATACTCATCTCTCAGTCGCCGCATACCCAGATCGGCCTTCAATATATCTCATTTTATAACTCCCAAACAGTATCCCTCGGATATCCGTAGGGCTCTATACTATCATCGGTTGGTAATGCTCCCCTGCTAGGCTCACCGCCTAACTATACTAGTCTTCTTGCGCCGGGTACCTCACCAGGTCCACCATGTACCCGCAGACGGTGCCTATCGCTCCACGAATCGGGTATACTCTCACACGCCCTCAGAACCGAGAAAACTTATGGTGGACGCACCGATATACCATATCATGAGAAACTGGGTTTTCAAAAAAATGCATATTTTCTTGAAATAATACCACGGTTCTCAAATCCATAAATCACATGAAATCCGTATTTCAAAGCGTAAATCCATGCCATATGATATATGCAACATACAATCGCAATATGAGCATATCAAGGGAAAACAACTCTTTTAAATGAATCCAGCTTTTAAATATATCATGCGGTTCCCAAATTCTCCGAAATCCAATGCAACATCACATATGCGTATATATGTAGCCATAGCAAGGTATGTATGTACGCAAGTATGTATGTATGCATAATGCAATTCATATGCGCAATAGAACAAGAATCATGTCTAATGATAAGGTAAGCTAAGAAATGTATTATCCATGGCAATTCTATAGTGTGAGTATCATGGCAATTACTAACGGTGCGTGTGTGGCATACAGTTTAGTGCTCGTGCAAACATGAACCGTTAGTAACAGTGTTGTGTCTCATTAATACTACGTCCATATGCAACAGGAAATGGGGTATGCAACAATGGTACACATGCATAATCAATGTGTGTGTGTATATATATATATATATATATATAAACATGCGGCTATAATATCCTATCAAGCCCTGACGCATAACGCCATACGGGCGATTTTCCCGTAGATGTTAAATCTACTCACCTTGATCTCAAGATAGGTATATCCAACCACCTGCTTCCCTTTCTTCGCAGCGTCCGAAATCCCCGCCTGCGATCCTAAAATCACACAAACATAGCAAGTGCAATCAGAAATCGACCAATATTACATACAATTACGTTTAAATCGACGCACCGACTCCAACACCCTCTAGAGTGTTTGCATAGCGGCTAACGTATGTGGCGACACTACTAAAACAAACCCTACGTGCAGAAAACACGTGAAGCACAGAAACTGAGCCGGACACCGTATCGCGCGTCGTCGAAACACTAAAAACTAGCTAATCGATCCCAGATTTTACCCACAGTCAAAACATCAAAATCTAGTTGTACCAAACACCCCAGAACAACAGCAAACAACTACCCTAAAATTTACAACATCCCAGTCCACTCCTCGGCCGAGCTCGCCGGATAAAACCCCATCTCGCCGGCTAAAACAGCTCAGGTTGGGCTCGTGCTACTGGTGTACACCCAGGGAAACTAGTACAACACTTCTACACAGCTAGTTTTCACAGTAAAGACTCGTAGACAAAGCAGGTTACAGACATCCAATAAGACACTAAAAACATGATATTGCACTAAAACTATATCTTTATCGTTCTAAACTGAAACTGCAAAGCAACACAACAATGTAACAAATTAATTACAGTTTAGAGATTGTAACCTAACCACACTTGCACAAAACTTTAGCTTTCAAGTCATCTCCATAGGCTTTAGATCAACTTTAATGAAGGGCGTATTGAGTTTGTGATGATTTGTTTGGGTGTATAAGGATTTGGGTTAGGGTTTAGTGAAGAACAATGGAGGTAGTGAGGGAATTAGATGAAGAGAAAATATGAGAATGAGAAAAAAAAATGAGAGTGAGAGTGAGGGAATGAGGGTGTATGTGTGAGGGTGAGGGGTGTGGGAATGAGAGGTGAGTTTAGCATAAGCCATGCCTCCCTCTCCCATCTCCTCATTAAATGCATGGCATGCTTGACATGCCTCATCATGCCCTCTCTCTCTCTTCCTCTGTCTCAAGTCAACCCCAAAAATTCAAACCATATTATTTTATTTTGAAAACTAATTTAATTAACTAATTACCTAATACTTAATGGAATGGGTTAATATGCCATGGCTACTTAAGCAAGGTTTAACACCTAATTAATCCTAGGTTAACATGCACATGTGTGTTCAAGCCCGAAATAAATATTAATAAAATATTATTTTTAATTTTGATAAAATATTTGAAAACTATTTTAGTAAACTTTTTATTAAAAACCCGCATTATCGCTTAATTAACACTAATCGCATTCTAAGATGTTACATATCGTCAGATACCAGTTCTCTGGTGACACTTTTGAAAGTCTATCCTAGCACCAGCAAGGGGTCTAAGTGGCATCAAGCATGCCAAATTCAAATTTTAATAGGTGCTAAGCTTGACTATCCAAGATCGTTAGCTAGTTGATTAGGGTTTAAGTTTGATATCTATGTAAACTATAAGAAGTGAAGATAGCTATACCCTCATAGATCGAGTCCTTCACTTCACATGCTCCGTGTAGTAGTCCCGCGACTCCATTAGGCTTGAGGGTTTGGACGAGCTTTCTCCGATGACCTTCTTGCCGAAGATGATCCACGCGAAGTCCGTCCAACTCAAGCTACCTCTACACTAAACTCTTTAGTGTAGGAAATAGGCTACACTCGATCGCTAATCAAGTGTAGGATGGTGAAGTAGGGGATGTGATTTTGCTCACAAGATTGTGTTCAAGCTTCATGGTTCACATCGCATGTGACGGTTGAAGCTTGAACCATGACATTGAAGAAGAAGAAGAAGCTAGAGAGCATGAGAGAAAAATGGGAGCAACTCAAGAAAAATGGCTAAGTGTTGGAATGAGCAAGTGAGAATGGCAACTCTTGACCCCTCACTCATTCAAGCATGGAATTATTGCAATATAAAATTGCAACCATGCTTGAATAGTGGGTCAAGATGAATAAACAAATATAAAGCCCATGCTTGCAACCATGCTCCCAAAGTCTCCCCTTTTTCCACCTCATTTCTAGTTTCACAAAATAGAAATTCAAGCCATGCTTCATCATCATTATTATATATATATATATATATATATATATATATATATATATCATATATATTAATATATATAATATAAAGAATAACTAGTGAGCTAATGATATTAGTTAAGATATAATTGTTAGTTATATGTATGCCCTAGAGGCCATTACTATACATAGGATGTATATTGTAGTGGATGCTTGGACATATATAGGGAGGACTTTCTTGCTCGACATGATAGTATGCTATCTGGTTACTCTTTACCTTAACGTGTATATTGATTGCCTCTCTGTTACATGTTGGTAAAGCCCTTAGTATGTGTACTTGACTACCTGGACTATGATGCGGATCATACCAGTGGGGACATGGTAGTCTATAAGTACATCCTTCAAGGTCCCTAGTTGTGGGTGTATCGAGACGGGGCATCGATATACCAGTGTAGACTAGCGTATACCTTCTCGACCCATACAGATGGGCGATGGATGATCCCATATCCACTGGTGTTTGACATCAGAGATGATATACGGGTGCTCAGTAGAGACTGGGTACACTGGACGGACTCGCCGAGAACTCCCAGATGGTATTATACCTTACGTCAGATGGCAGTTCTCTGGTGACACTGGTACAGGTTAGTCTGTAGACCCGAGATCGTGATAGAGTCTTGTGTGATTCCCACTGTGCTTTGATTTCCACCTTACCACGTCCAAGAGGGCGTGCAAAACGGTGGTTTTTGGGTACAGTCCCGAATCACATGGAGGCAATGAGCGATAGGAGGGGATTCGTCTCTCCCGGTATAGGGAGTTGATGTTGCGCTGTGTTCGATTGGCTATAACCGGAAATCCCTGGCCAGGGTTGCTGAGATTTACTGGTAAGTGTTACCAGTAGTTTCTCGAACTGTTATAGACCTCATATCGACACGACTTATCGAGTTATTGGGGTCTGACGTTTACCACCCCTAGGCGAGATATGCGACATATCAGACGAACAGACCGGACTATACGGTAAGTGTTACTTGTTGGATTCACAGGAGTGTGAGCGGGCTTGCTCGTCGATCTTCTGATCTCTCAATACCCGGGTGGCCGTTACGTTTAGCAGACCGCTTGCGGCTTGTGGGTGCTTTATATGATCATCATCTGCTGCCGGCGTATTGACGAGTCTTTAGAGTCCTACACAGAGGTTTCCTGGCTCAAGCGAAACGAAATAGGAGCGCATATGAGATATGTGCGGGACCGAGAATAATGCGAGTATATGATACCGCATTCCATTCTCGCGATGAATGTATCGAATGGTTGTATGTGATATAACCTAGTTATCGAATCAAGGATTGATTCGATAAGCCGATACATTGGATACTAGTCGGTTATGTGCGACATGACCGGATCATTGAATCGAGTGTTGATTTAATGATTTAATGTATAATTATACATTTGATATATTACTTTGCATTAACTAGTATTGGTTCACTTTAAATGGATTTTCTCACTTGAAATGCACATTGTATATGTGATATATTTTTGTGCACTTGTTTGTATCATGTTTGATGATACATGCTCACTAAGGTTATGTGTAAAGAATTAAACCATGGTTATATGAGTGGTTAGGGTTTTGTTTATTTACTTATTCATTTATTTATTTATTTTGTTTATTTTGGCAAAAGGAAATGATAAAGAGAAAATGGTGGCTTTCTTTGTTCTTTGCTTCAAGCTTCTTGAAGCATCAAAGCATCTTTGACTAAAGCAACCATTTTGTCTTCATCTCCTAACCCTAACCATTTAACTAACCTTAGTTTATTCTCTACACCTAACTATGGTTGGTATATGATAAGTATTCATATCATTTTCATTTTTAGAAAATACTCATCATATTATCTTCTTCTTCTTCTCCTTCTTCAACATGAAGAAAACCTTACCTCCATCAATGGCAACTTGAGAAAAAGAGTGAGAAATCCAATTCTAAAGTGATCCCACTTCCTATTTCTTCATCCTCTACCACTTGACAAGTAGTATAGGGTGTTTTCTTCACAAGTTTCATGGCTTGGTGAATTTGGAGCTTGATCTTGTGTTGCCTCGACGTAGATCATCTTCGGCATCGAAGTCGATGACCTAGCCCACCCTTTCTCCGATGAAGCCGACGCTAGAGCCCGGGATCCGATGATCGCAGCGAGGAGACATCATCACGGAGCTATGGAGGTGGAGCACCGGATCTACAAATGTTGTATTTCCGTTCACTTCTTAGTTAAGTAGATAACTAGTTGCTAGTTTCGCCTAAAATTCTAGTCAACGATCGCATTAGGGTTTCTCGGCACCGTAAAATTTGAAATTGGCATGGTTGATGCCTTGTGTGACCTCATTAGCATGCCTAGGAACCCTACAGTGGTATCAGAGCCTAGCTAAAGCCTTAGGCGATGCGTAGAAGATGTTAGAAACCCGATCGAACCCGAAACCCCAATTTTTCAATGCTCTCTGGACTTTTTTCAAAAACTGGGGTTTTTCCAGATTAAAAATTATTAAAAAATTCAGCAGGGAATTCTAAGAATTACGGTGCAAAAATTAGAAAATGATACGCACAAAGCGCGGCGGAACCGCGGCAGAAGCATGGCTTCTGCGGCGGTTCCGCGGCCAATAAGTCTCTTCAGTCAACTATTTTTGCACAGTAACTTCTTTGTTGTAATGCTGAGTTTTCTGGGAATTTTTAATATTTACTCAAGAGTTGAGTTTTCTGGGTTGTATTGAAAGTTCGTAGATTCGATCGGATTATCAAACTATGTCTATGTGTTTTCCGGATAATTTTTGAATATGTTAAAAAGTTCGACCGGATATAAATACCCACTTTTTCCCCTGCCGGAAAATTTCCAAGTGTTGGATTTTTCCGTGGTTTAAAGACGTTCTAAGTAGTGCAAGTAACGCGATGGACCCTCTAGAAGACAACAAACCTTAACTCGATTATGTGACCGTCTTGAACTGCCCTTTGAACCTTAGGGTTTGGGGCAGTACGGCGTGCCACATGTGAGGCGTTGGCTTGACCCTTCTACGGCTGGACCGTTGGTACTGAGGCATGATTTGGATGTTTTTAAACCTATTTCATGTGTTGAGCTGTATCGGGAAAACTTGGGTGTTCGAATGTTCGATCGGAAAGTTTAACATTTTCTGTTTATCTGGAATGTGATACAACAATTGGAATTCACAAGTAGTTATGAGATAACTGAATGAATGTTATAAATCTAGCAGTTTAGTCTCACTTGATCGGTTTCCACGGAATTTTGATGCGATCAAAAGTCCGTCGCAATCACGTAGCGTACGCGGATACTCGCCGGGTAAACTTAATAGACAGCTACACCCCATAGCCCCGACCAAGTGACTGTAGGAGAACCCCGTCGCCGAAAGCATCCGTTCGGGTGCTCGCGGTAGCGGTGTTCCGCCTTAGTACACTTCGTCGATGGTATCAGGGGTGCAGCCGCCTACTAAAATTTGCGACGAGCATTCGATCAGGATATCGGGAATCTTGTTGAGTTGCCCGATTATGTATTGAAAAGTGTTTTCGATTATGAGACTAAAATGCGGGGTTTATAATAATTAGGCATGTGATGTCTAAGGAATTCATTTGATTAGACATGCGATGTCTATGCAGGTTGTGGATTCCAACTGTTATAGTTTTACACTTTCTTTTCTGTGACCGTAAGTGTAATATGTGATATCGTCGGTTTCGTTGCTATATGTCAACGACAATTGGGATGCGCATGTTTACTTACGTTGATGACAAGTGATGTTATGTGTTGCTGGATATGTTATATTGGATCGTCGCGTTTGAA
The DNA here is from genome assembly GCA_030015575.1 of Agapanthus africanus. Taxonomy (NCBI): domain Eukaryota; kingdom Viridiplantae; phylum Streptophyta; class Magnoliopsida; order Asparagales; family Amaryllidaceae; genus Agapanthus; species Agapanthus africanus. The sequence goes on along the minus strand of JASDDO010000012.1, from coordinate 287,930,292 downwards.
TAGCAGGGTTTTTTTTATGTGAGATGAGTGTTTTTCATTTTCCTTCATATAAAATAAAATGTATGTAATATTCTTTTATTGGGGCACTTCCAGGTTGCGGAAGTTGTCACCGTTTGTATATTATTCACTTTTCCGCACTAGGATAGACCCAAGGAGGAGGGCACAGGTAACCGGGTTCTGGAGTCCAGTGGGAGACCAACTCGAGGAGTCGAGTCCGGGTCTCCTAATTCTAGAATTGGTAGGGTTGCTTGCCGCTATCGTAGGGGTCTAGGGGTGTGGGTTTGGCTATTCATCGCGACCGTGGAATCCGTGTTTTATACTGGCTCGTATTGAAAACACGGACGTCCTAGTATATCCAATGTTTCATATGATTCTTCTGCTGCGATATCTGTGATGTGATCATGTGATGTTCTGTGATAGATACAGTATATAGTATATATGATATATTATATAGGCGTTACTTATGTTTTACACCCGCGCTAGCCCTGCCCCGCTCTGCCGTTAGTTACCTAACCTAACGGTGCACGAGGGGACAACGAGGCGAATGTGGATGGCATAAGTGTACGTCATATTTATCTGTGATGTTTAGGTAATTTAAATGATGGGATATTCATTAATGAGATTAATGAAAGAAAATAAACCTAATTGATGTTGTGGAATCGAATTTCAAAATAAACAGGTAGCTACAGTTCTTGCTTTGCATCGCGGTGTTCATTGTAGAACATCCTGCACCTTATTCGATAAGGAAAGGACCGAGATCCCTTCACCGGGAGTGACTCCTTTAGCAATAACTGGAAGATGCTACAACACTCGGTTTGTCTTTTGATTGCTTCTATAGTTTCTGCTTTGCACAGTGATATATATGATATATCCCGCACCTCATTCGACGAGGAAAGGACCGACGATCCCTTCACCGGGAGTGACCCCTTTAGCAAAACTAGAAAAGCCTCAAAAACATTCCATTTAAAAACCATTTGATTCCGCAATGAGATCAAGTTCAAAGCGTTAAAGGTTTTCACAAAAACCATTCGCAACCCTCCGTCATTTTAGGAAGTAGAGTACTTAGTATTCGTGCTGTGTTGGTTGACTTTAGTTAAGGCACAGTGTATGGTAGCTAAGTGATGTCTTCCTACACCGCATATGATGCGATTAGTTAGGACAGTTGCGTGACTTTGTTGACCTTAGTTAAGGGTCATGTGGGTGGGTCTAATTAATCACGAAATTACGGGTAGAACTTGACTAGTACTTATGATTTGTTGACCATAGTTAAGGTCATAGGTGCTAGGGGTAAAAACTTTTATCGGGAGTTTCAAGTGTTGAAATTTGCAATGAGATTGCATACCTTCTATATGATAGTTGGATCCTGATACCCACTGTGAGTAATTGTTACTCCTGGAAGAGTTTTGCACTTTGCAATTAGCCGATCAAGTAGGTGTCTAGAAAGGTGTCAACGGGGTTACGCCTCTGGGAAAACGGGGTTTACATTAATTAGGTCCGTGCGAAAGCACGGGGAACCTCCCTCAAAGTACCGACACTGGCCTGGCTGAAAGATTGGCGAACTTGTAAAGTGTAATTAATCCCGTCTAGTCTTTCCTTTTAGGGTTTGAAGGAAGATTTGATAAAAACAGTGGGAGCCATCCTGATTAGATAAAATAAATAACCAATCTGATCTTGCAAGAGCGCACGCAGAGTGTTTTCTTCTCTCTCTCTCCAGGTAGCGACCATATCACGCCTTAATAAAGATAATAATATGGATGTATTGACCGAACCCGCTTGTTATACTGAGCTGGGGAACGTTTGTCCCGCTTCAACTTATAAATGTTATAAGACAGAGCAGGAAATTGGGGAATACCAGATTCCCTTGCCGCCCAAACGAAGAAAGTGCATATGATGCATCATCTTCGGGTGTGTTCGTTACACAGAACTGTTTCTCAATATCCTCTACGTCCTGAGTATATGATACCGGACCAGGATCCCAGATATGTGATCTGTTACATAGGGCTACAGATAGGTAGAGAACTGAGAACAGGTGATAAGTTTCATGAGGCAGAAAACGGGGCAAGTGTTGCAGCCAAGTCTGTTGGTCACTGTCACCCTGTATTAGAAATACATTGATTCTGAATGAATGTTATTAGATACCGAACCTGATATACAAAATCATATCAGTCTCTTTATTAGTAAAGAAATGATAAAATTTTGTATTGTTGGATAATGTTTTGAACATTTCCTATATCAAAAGTTGATCGGTTCAGGCACGTTATCTAAAAGCATTGATGTTCTAAATCAAACTACAGTTCGTAGTATACAGAACACACACAAGAGGAAGAGTTCAGAAATGAACGATTCCTTCTTGAGGTATTGTAGACTAGGTCATATAAATGCGACCCGACTAGCTAAAGTTACATTTAGATGCATATTTAAATCAGTTTAAATTTACATCTTATGAAACTTGTCAGTCATGTCACAGAGATAAGATGACCATAGCTCCATTTACTGGAAACAGAGAAAGAGTTAGTGAACTCTTGGGATGATACATGTTGATGTATGGAGGTCCCCTGTCTACACATGCCAAGACCGGTTCTTTGTACTTCATTACATTCTCTGATAAACTCTCAAGATTCAGACATATGTTCCTGTTGAAACATGAGTCCGAACCTTTTGAGATACTCATAAAATATAAGTTAGAAGTAGAGAATCAAAATACGGGTAGAAGTATTATGTCCTTTGATGAGATCGAGGAGGAGAATACTAGAGCACGGAAATCCTGGACTATTCTAATGGAGAATGAGATTCTCTCTCAGCATTACTCCTCCGTATACACCATAGCACGATGGTATATCGGGGCAGAGCAATCACACCCTATATGATAAGGTGTGCTCTATGATGAGTACTACTGAGTTACCTATTTCCTTTTGGGAGTTATGCACTTATGAAGTTGCATACCTATTGAATAGGGTCCCGATCAAATCAGTTGCCTACCACTTCATATGTGATATGGAAAGGGAAGAGCCCATATCTTAAAATAGTTAAGATTTGGGGTTGTCCGGCCTTTGTCTAAAAGCAAAATCCGGACAAGCTCGAGGCAACGTCTGTTATGTAGAACTGGAAATGTTCCAGCTATACAAACTGCAGCTGTTGATTTGACAGAACCAAAGGATTCAGTAGATTCCAACGAACCTCAGCCTCTCCGCCGATCTAGTAAGGTTCCTCACCCACCTGAGAGTTACTTCGGTTTCTCTATGATAGTGGGAGAGAGGATTGCATCATGAGATGATGACCTAACTAGTTTCGAGCTGGCCATCAAGAGTAGGGACTCTGTAAGAATGGCTGGATGCTTAGCGATCTGAGATGGAATCCTTATACACCAACAAAGTATGGACTTTAGTTGCTAAATCTGAAGGGTTAAATCCCCATCAGGAGCAAGTATATCTGGAGAAGATTACTTGGTGTACATGGAAAAGTTGAGACTTTCAAAGCTAGACTTGTTAAAGGTTTGCATCATTGACCAGGTATGGATTATGTTGAAACCTTTTCTAAGGATCTATGCTTAAGTCCATCCAGATCCTACTTGCCACGGCTACATACCATGACTACGATATCTGGTGGTTGGGTGTTATGACAGCTCTTCTAAAATGATGTTTTGGAAGAGAGCGTCTATAAGTACACAGCCAGAGGGCTTCGTAGACAGTGGGAGCAGCGGAAACGTGTGCAAGATGTTTTATGTGATGAAGCAGGCATCGCGGAGTTGGAACATCTGTTTTGATGAGTTAGTCAAACAGTTTGACATCATCAAAATGGTAGATCAACCTTGTATATACAAAAAGGTTGTAGGGAGTATGGTAGTGATCCTCGTAGAGTACGTGGATGACATACTCTTGATTGGGAAGGAGTTTCCTATGCTACGCTCGGTCAATCTCCGCTTATCACAAGGATTCTCCATATAGGATCAAAGTGATACCTCCTCCATCCTGAGTTTTCATCTATGAGATAGATGTTATTTGGGTGTTAGAATACTCACTAGTTGTAGTGAGATGGTATCAATCGATCCTGGGGAGAATCACTGGAAGTGTTCCAGGGTGATAAAGACGAATGAATGTCAGTCACAAGCATTGTCTTTACCCTCAGTAAAGGGACGGTATGTTGGAAGAGTTCCAAGCTAGATACCGTGGCATACTAGACGATAAAGGCTGGATACATCGCTACTTAAGATGCTACCAAAGAGGCTGTCTGGATGTATATATGTTCAAGAGATGAACTTAGTTCCCCCCATCGTGTGACAATGGAGTTATGGCTTATGCCATGGAACGTCCGTCCCATCAGTGATCCAGACATATTCTAAGGCAGTATCACCTGATCAAGGACATAGTTGATCTCCAGGGTGATCTAGCTTAGGAGAGAAGACTCAGAGGAAAACACGACGGATCCACTCACAAAGGCCTTTTCCCAGAGAGAGACTTTTATGGGATGGTTGAGTATGAGATACTGCAACCACTGCTACAGATGGCCCTAGTGCAAGTGGGAGATTGTTAGTTATATGTATGCCCTAGAGGCCATTACTATACATAGGATGTATATTGTAGTGGATGCTTGGACATATATAGGGAGGACTTTCTTGCTCGACATGATAGTATGTTATCTGGTTACTCTTTACCTTAACGTGTATACTGATTGCCTCTCTGTTACATGTTGGTAAAGCCCTTAGGATGTGTACTTGACTACCAGGACTATGATGCGGATCATACCAGTGGGGACATGGTAGTCTATAAGTACATCCTTCAAGGTCCCTAGTCGTGGGTGTATCGAGACGGGGCATCGATATACCAATGTAGACTAGCGTATACCTTCTCGACCCATACAGATGGGCGACGGATGATCCCATATCCATTGGTGTTTGACATCCGAGATGATATACGGGTGCTCAGTAGAGACTGGGTACACTGGACGGACTCGCCGAGAACTCCCAGATGGTATTATACCTTACGTCAGATGGCAGTTCTCTGGTGACACTGGTACAGGTTAGTCTGTAAACCCGAGATCGTCATAGAGTCTTGTGTGATTCCCACTGTGCTTTGATTTATACCTTACCACGTCCAAGAGGGCGTGCAAAACGGTGGTTTTTGGGTACAGTCCCGAATCACATGGAGGCAATGAGCGATAGAAGGGGATTCGTCTCTCCCGGTATAGGGAGTTGATGTTGCGCTGTGTTCGATTGGCTATAACCGGAAATCCCTGGCCAGGGTTGCTGAGATTTAGTGGTAAGTGTTACCGGTAGTTTCTCGAACTGTTATAGACCTCATATCGACACGACTTATCTAGTTATTGGGGTCTGACGTTTACCACCCCTAGGCGAGATATGCGACATATCAGACGAACTGACCGGACTATACGGTAAGTGTTACTGGTTGGATTCACAGGAGTGTGAGCGGGCTTGCTCGTCGATCTTCTGATCGTTTAATACCCGGGTGGCCGTTACGTTTAGCAGACCACTTGCGGCTTGTGGGTGCTTGATATGATCATCATCTGCTGCCGGCGTATTGACGAGTATTTAGAGTCCTACATAGAGGTTTCCTGGCTCAAGTGAAACGAAATAGGAGCGCATATGAGATATGTGTGGGACCGAGAATAATGCGAGTATATGATACCGCATTCCATTCTCGCGATGAATGTATCGAATGGTTGTATATGATATAACCTAGTTATCGAATCAAGGATTGATTCGATAAGCCGATACATTGGATACTAGTCGGTTATGTGCGACATGACTGGATCATTGAATCAAGTGTTGATTTAATGATTTAATGTATAATTATATATTTGATATATTACTTTGCATTAACTAGTATTGGTCCACTTTAAATGGATTTTCTCACTCGAAATGCACATTGTATATGTGATATATTTTTGTGCACTTGTTTGTATCATGTTTGATGATACATGTTCACTAAGGTTATGTGTAAAGAATTAAACCATGGTTATATGAGTGGTTAGGGTTTTGTTTATTTACTTATTCATTTATTTATTTATTTTGTTTATTTTGGCAAAAGAAAATGATAAAGAGAAAATGGTGGCTTTCTTTGTTCTTTGCTTGAAGCTTCTTGAAACGTCAAAGCATCTTTGACTAAAGCAACCATTTTGTCTTCATCTCCTAACCCTAACCATTTAACTAACCTTAGTTTATTCTCTACACCTAACTATGGTTGGTATATGATAAGTATTCATATCATTTCCTTTTTTAGAAAATACTCATCATATTATCTTCTTCTTCTTCTCCTTCTTCAACATGAAGAAAACCTTGCCTCCACCAATGGCAACTTGAGAAAAAGAGTGAGAAATCCAATTCTAAAGTGAACCCACTTCCTATTTCTTCATCCTCTACCACTTGCCAAATAGTATAGGGTGTTTTCTTCACAAGTTTCATGGCTTGGTGAAGTTCGAGCTTGATCTTGTGTTTCCTCGACGTAGATCATCTTCGGCATCGAAGTCGATGACCTAGCCCGCCCTTTTTCCGATGAAGCCGACGCTAGAGCCTGGGATCCGATGATCGCAGCGAGGAGACATCATCACGGAGCTATGGAGGTGGAGCACCGGATCTACAAAGGTTGTATTTCCGTTCACTTCTTAGTTATGTAGTTAACTAGTTGCTAGTTTCACCTAAAATTCTAGTCAACGATCGCATTAGGGTTTCTCGGCACCGTAAAATTTGAAATTGGCATGGTTGTTGCCTTGTGTGACCTCATTAGCGTGCCTAGGAACCCTATAATTATTATATCAAATATAATATATATCACATTATTAAATCAACACTTGATTAAATAATCCGGTTATATCACATATGACCGACTTATATCATTTATCTTTATATCATAATATCAAATCAACACTTGATTCGATAATCTGGTTATATCACATATAACCTAACTGATAACAGATAACTGCCAGATTACAATACGGTATCGCATACAAATATTTAATCAGGCCCACACACATATCACATATGTATCCTACTTCGTTTCGCTTGAACCAAGGAACTTCTGTGTGGAACTCTAAAGACTCGTCAATACGTTAGCAGTAGGTGATGACCACATCAGTCACCTACAAACCGTCAGCGGTAGTAGCCGGACGTAAAAGCTACCCGGGTATTGAGCGATATGAAGATCAACAAGCAAGCTTGTCTATACTCTCCATGAAGCCTATCAGCAACACTACCGTACAGTCTGGTCACTTCGTCTGATATGTCGCATATCATGTCTAGGGGTGGTAAACGTCAGACCCCAGTAACGTAATAAGTCATGCCGATGTCTGGCCTATAACGGTTCGAGAAAATAATAATAACACTTATCAGTAAATCTCATAAGCAACCCTGGCCAGGGACTTCCAGTTATAGCCAATCGAGCATAGCGCAACATCAACCCCTAATACCGGAAGAGACGAAACCCCTCCTATCGCTCATTGCCTCCATGTGACTCGGGAGTGTACCCAAAATCCACCAGTTTGCACGTCTCCTTTGAGCGTGGTAGGGAGGAAACCAAAGCACAGTGGGAGCCACTCAAGACTCTATGACGATCTTGGGTCTACAGACTAAACTGTACCAGTGTCATCAGAGGACTGCTATCTGACGATAGGTATACTACCAACTTAGAGTGCTCGGCGAGTCCGTTCGGTGTACCCATTCTCCAATGAGCACCTGTGTACAATCATTGATGTCACACACCAATGGTTGTGGGATCAACCATCGCCCTCTAAGGGACAAGAAACGTACACACTAGTCTACTCTGGAATATCGATGTCCTAGTCTCAATATTCCCTCGATTAGGAACTGATTAAAGGATGTACTTTTGGACCACTCTGGCCCCACTAGTATGATCTCATCATAATCCTTGTAGTCAAGTACATATCCTAATGGATTTATCAACATGTAAGAGACAGACAGTATAAATACGAGTCTACATGTTAAGATAAAGGTAATCTGATAGCATACTATCATGTCGAGCAAGAAAGTTCTCCATATATATGTCCAAGCATCCACTATATCGTCAATAATGGCCTGTAAGGCATACATATTCCTAACAATCTCCCACTTGCACTAAGGCCAGTTGTTGTAGTATCTCATACCCAACGTCCCAAAAGTCTCTCGAATAGCATCTGGGGGATGGCCATGGTCAGTGGCTCCGCTGCGTTATCCTCTGTGTCAACTCTCCTGACCTCGATCTCCCGAAGATCGACTATCTCACTGATAAGGTGATACTGTCTAAGAATATGTCTGGATCACTGACGGGACCGGGGTTCCTAGGCCAAAGCCATAGCTCCATTGTATCACAATACACAGGTATTGGATGCCTAATGGTAGGAACCAAGTTCATCATATGAACTTATTCACACAGACAACCTCTTTGGCAGCATCGTTGGTAGCAATGTAATTAGCCTTTATCAACGAGTTTGCTACGGTATATAGCTTGGAACCCATCCAACATACTGTCCCTCCACTGAGGGTGAAGACAAAACCCGAGACTGACTTTCAGTCGTCCTTATCACTCTGGGAGCTCGAATTGGTAAAGGACTCCACCTGGAGTTCACCGTTACCATACACCAAGAACATCTCTTTAGTCTTTCTCAAGCACTTAAGAATGTTCTTCACAGCCGTCCAGTGATTTTCCCAAAGATCTTTTCGATACTTACTCACTACACCTAGTGAGTAAGCTACATCTGGTCTGGTACATAACATCGCATACATGATTGACCCGTCTGCCAAAGCATAGGGCATTCCTTGTATGCGAGCCCTCTCCAAATCAGTCTTGGGAGACATCTTTTTGGAGAGAGTGATTCCTGCGGGTACATTACCACGCTTAGAATCTTACATACTAAATCCCTTTAGATGGTGTCTATGTACCTGGATTGGGACAATCCCAAATCAATTTAGATCTATCTCTATAGATCTATATCCCCAGGTTGTAGGAGGCATCAGTTAGATCTTTCATGGAGAACTTGTGTGATAAGAGGAGCTTGACCGAGTGTAGCATAGGAACATCGTTTCGTATCAAGAGTATGTCATCCACGTACAATACGAGGAAGACAACCATACTCTCTATAGCCTTCTTATTTATACATGGTTCATCTACCTTTTTGATGAAGTCAAACTCTTTGACAGCTTCATCAAAACAGATGTTCCATCTCCACGATGCCTGCTTTAACCCGAAGATGGATTTAAGCAGCTTGCACATGCTTCCGCTGCTCCCACTGTCTATGAAGCCCTCTGGCTGTGTCATACACACGCTCTCTTCTAAATCACCATTTAGAAAAATGGTTTTGACGCGCAGTCTGCCAGATTTCGTAGTCATGGTATGCAGCGATGGCAAGTAGGATCCTGATGGACTTAAGCATTGCGACAGGAGAAAAGGTTTCATCATAGACGACACCAGGTCATTGACGAAAACCTTTTGCTATAAGTCTAGCTTTGAAAGTCTCAACTTTTCCATCTACACCAAATTATTTTTCTCAAAGATCCTCCTGCTCCCGATGGGTTTTACCCCTTTGGATGCAACATCCAAAGTCAACACTTTGTTGGTGTACATGGATTCCATCTCAGATCACATAGCATCCAGCCATTTAACAGATTCCCCACTCGTGATGGCCTGCTCGAAACTAGTTGGGTCATCATCTCCATGATGCAAACCTCGCTCCCACTATCTACGAGAAAACCGTGGTATCTCTTAGGTAGATGAGGAACCCAACTAGATATGCGGAGTGGCTGCGGTTCGTCGGGGACTATTGAATCCTCCAGTTCCACCAAATCGTCAGTTATTGTTTGCGTTGCTGGAACTTCTTCCAGTTCTACCTTATCTCCACTAATTTCTATCACAAGAAATTCCTTTTCTAAAAAGGTGGCATGTCGAGCAACAAAACACATTTTTCTTCTCGGTGTGGTAGAAGATATACCCTCGCGAATGTTTGGGATATCCTACAAACTTGCACAGAACTGACCTTGCGTGAAGATTGTACGGAGTATGCTTTTCAACATAGGCCGGACAACCCCATATCTTAACTCGTTTAAGAGATGATCTCTTCCCATTCCATATCTCATATGGAGTGGTAGGCAACGTATGTAAGTCGATGTAGTACACCCCAGTACTTGTGGGGAGGCGGAATTTTCAAAATTGATCAAGTTTAAAGAACGAACATCGACTAACCGCTTGAATCGAAGCTAAAATATAAATAACCGTACACAAAGAGTTTCTTATCAATTGTGTTTAGGGATTATACCTAATGAAACCGGTCCTTCTTCTTTGTGTCCTCCTTTGTTCTCCTCGACCTTCTCTAGGTAGTAGACGATCCACCCGAGAGCAAAACACCAAGCTACACCTCTAACTTGAGGTAACTAATCTACTTTGATTGCTAATCAAAGAAGAAAGGATGATATAGAGTGAAGGTAATGGATGTTTAAGTCTAACTAAACCTTTGATCTCAACACATGAGGATTAAGGATTAGTCTCTTGAAGATGAGAGCTTGAGGAGGGAGAATGTGAGATGAGATAATGAGATGAGAGAGAGTGTATCATAATATATTATGAAGCATTCTTATTAAAGAATAATGAATAATAGAAATGAATAAGCATGCTTCATAAATGAAAAGAGGTGATTCATTAACATGAGTCATTAAGCATTTATGGTGCATTAATGATCATGATGAATCACCCTCATGACTCACTAATCTTATCCAAAGCTTATGTCACCTTAACCTCCTTAGTCACATCTTCTAAAAGCTTCTCGTACAATTACGAGAACGCCCCTCCAATCCGCAAAAATACGGAAAAACTTTAGACTGAAAAAATCCAATAACCGGATACCAGTAACTGGCTTAAACCAAAGCCGGCTGGTAAAAACTGTCCGAAAGTCGTACGCGCGTAAACGCACGTATGCGTCCGAACCCTTTGTCGCAAAACCATGCAACCTTTATATCATTTCGCCTGGAGTAGGAAACTCTCTGTGTGGGACTCTAGAGACTCGACTACTACGCTGGCAGTGGGTTTAACCACAGACCGCAAGCGGCACTAGCTGTACGTAACGGTCCCCAGGTAGTTGTCGATAAGAAGGCCGATGAGAAAACCCATCCGAACTCCTACTGAGTCTGATGTGACAATCTCCATACAGTCCGGTCCGTTCGTCCAAGACTATCGCATATCAGGCCTAGGGGGGCGGCAAGCGTCAGTCCCCTAATAGCGGTATAAGTCGTGTCGGAGGGAAGCCCATTACACCCTGAGAAACTACTGGAACCTACCAGCAAATCTCGCTTGCCCTGGCCAGGGACTTTGCGTAATGGCTCTCTGACACAGCACGATATCTACTCCCAATACCGGGAGGGACGAATCCTGTCTAACCGCCACTGCCTCCAAGTGCTCGGGACTGCACCCAACTGCTACCTGTTTGCACGACTCCTTTGAGCCGTGTTAGGGTAGCAATCTAAGAACAGTGGGACACACTCGAGGCGAAGTAGCAATGTCAAGTCTGCGGACTACGCTGTACTCATGTCACCTGGGAACTGTTCACTGACGACTGGTATCAAACCAACCAACAGTTCCCTGTGAGTCCTGTCCAGTGTACCCGTAACCTAACGAGCACCTGCATACTATCTCCAGTACGACGTACTGACGGCTGTGGGACAGACCATCTCCCCAACTGGGATGAGAAGCGTACACACTAGTCTACTCCGGAGTATCGATGCTCTGTCTCGATAATCCAACGACCAGGGACCTGAATAAGGATGTGCTTGTAGACTACCCAGCCCCCACTAGTGTGACTGCCATCACAACGCTGGTAGACAAGCAAGATCCTAAGAGCTCTATCAATACGTACACTCACATATTAAGATAGAAAAACCAAGTAGCATACTACCATGTTTAGCAAGACTGTTATATACATGTGAATATCCCAAGCTTCCATTAAGTAATATACAAGCTAGTATGATACAGTAATGGACTTCTAGGGCATAAACACTAACAATCTCCCACTTGCACTAGGGCCATGTACTGGCATATCGTAGACCAATGATCTCGAGTAGCCTCTCGAACTGAATCTGAGGAAGGGCCTTCGTGAATGGATCAGCAATGTTCTCTTCAGAAGCAACTCTCCGAACCTCGATCTCCTGACGATCAATGATCTCCCTGATCAGGTGATACCGCCTCAAGATGTGTCTGGACTTCTGATGGGACCTTGGTTCCTTTGCTAAAGCTATAGCTCCGTTGTTGTCGCAATACAGAGGTATTGGATCAACTATGGTAGGAACAACCTGAAGTTCTGTTAGGAACTTCTTCATCCAGACTGCTTCTTTTGCGGCATCGCAAGCAGCTATATACTCCGCTTCCATCGTCGAGTCAGCAACAGTGTCCTGCTTGGAGCCCTTCCAGCACACCGCCCCTCCATTGAGGGTAAAGACATAACCCGACATGGACTTGGAATCGTCCTTATCACTCTGGAAGCCGGAATCAGCAAAGGCCTCCAACCTGAGGTCTTTTCCGCCGTAAACCAAGAACATCTCCTTAGTCCTCCTCAGGTACTTGAGAATGTTCTTAACTGCTATCCAGTGTTTCTCCCCTGGGTCTGACTGATACCGGCTTACCACGCTCAGTGCGTAAGCTACATCTGGTCTGGTACACAACATCGCATACATTATAGAGCCTACCGCAGAAGCGTAGGGTATAATAGACATGCGTTCCCTTTCCAAATCAGTCTTGGGAGACATCTCTTTGGAGAGGGTGATTCCGTGACAAGCCGGTAGATTACCGCGCTTAGAATCTTCCATACTGAATCTTTTCAGTACAGTGTCGATATACCTGGACTGTGAAAGTCCCAACATCCACTTGGATCTATCACGATAGATCCGGATCCCCAGAATGCAAGAGGCATCACCCAGGTCTTTAATGGAGAACCTGTGTGACAAGAATCCTTTGACAGATTGTAGCATAGGAATGTCATTTCCTATCAATAGAATGTCATCCACGTACAAGACGAGGAATACGACACTTCTGGCCACAACTTTACTATATATGCACGGTTCATCTGGATTTTTGATAAAGTCATATTCTTTGACTGTCTCGTCAAAACAGATGTTCCAACTCCGCGATGCCTGCTTTAGTCCATAAATGGATTTAAGCAGCTTGCATACTTTCCCGCTGCTCCTACTCTGATTGAAACCCTCTGGCTGATCCATATAGACGCACTCTTCTAAATTTCCATTCAGAAAAGCCGTCTTTACGTACATCTGCCAGATTTCATAATCATGGAAGGCAGCAATAGCAAGAAGGACCCGAATGGATTTGAGCATAGCCACTGGAGAAAAAGTTTCGTCATAGTCCAAACCAGGTCTTTGACGAAAACCCTTTGCAACAAGTCTAGCCTTATAGGTTTCCACCTGTCCATCTACACCAATCTTTTTCTTGAAGATCCATTTGCATCCTATGGGTTTTACCCCATCTGGAGCAAAGTCCAAAGTCCATACTTTGTTGGTGTACATGGACTCCATCTCGGTCCGCATTGCATCTAGCCATCGTACCGAGTCGCCGCTCTGGATGGCCTGCTAGAAGTCAGTAGGTTCATCATCATCTATGATGCAATCCTCTCTATCCCCATCTATGAGAAAACCGTAGTATCTCTCAGGCGGATGAGACGGCCTACTACTCCTGCGGAGGGGTGCGGGAATGTTCTGTTCTTCTTGAACCTCTGGTTCTACCATACTTTCAGTAGCAGTTTGTGGTTCTGGAATTTCTTCCAGTTCTATTTCGCTCCCACTTATTTCCTTTTCTAAAAACTGATTTTCCAGAAAATGGGCATTACGAGAAACAAAAACCTTTTGTTCCTCTGCGTAATAGAAATAATATCCCTTGGAGTTCTTTGGATATCCCACAAACATACATTTTACTGATCGTGCCTCGAGCTTGTCCACATGCTGCTTCTTAACAAAAGCTGGACATCCCCAAATCTTCATATGCTGAAGATGGGGTTTCTTCCCAGTCCACATCTGATATGGAGTGGTAGGCACAGTCTTGGTAGGAGCCCTGTTCAGAAGATATGCCGCTGATTCTAGCGCATAACCCCAGAAAGATCGCGGTAACTCAGTATTACTCATCATGGATCGTACCATATCCAATAGGGTTCGATTCCGTCTCTCCGATACACCGTTATGCTGTGGAGTGTATGGAGGAGTAAGCTGAGAGAGAATTCCTTTCTCTTTTAGGTAACCTAGGAACTCGGCACTTAAGTATTCTCCACCTCGATCAGATCTTAGTGTCTTAATACTTTTGCCTGTTTGGTTTTCTACTTCATTCTTATACTCTTGGAATTTCTCAAAAGTCTCGGATTTATGTTTCATCAGATAAATGAATCCGTATCTTGAGTAATCATCCGTGAAAGTAATGAAGTAGGAATAACCACCTCTCGCATGTGTAGACATTGGACCGCATACATCGCTGTGTATGAGTCCTAAGAGCTCGCTCGCTCTTACTCCTTGTCCAGTGAATGGAGTCTTTGTCATCTTTCCTTTGAGACAAGATTGACAAGTGTCATAAGATTGATATTCGAACAAGTCCAAATATCCTTCTCTATGCAACTTAGTCAACCTTCTCTCATTGATGTGACCCAGTCTACAATGCCATAAGAAAGCTTTATTTAAATCTGGAGACTTTCTTTTTAGTTTGTTCTGGACATTGAAAATTTGGAGTTGGTTTAAAACATATATTCCGTTATTTAGAGTACCGGACCCAATCAAACCATGATTAAGGTGGATGTTGACAACATCTCTTACAAACGTGAAATCATAACCTTTATTTGATAACAAGGAAACTGATATGATATTACACGTTAAGCTGGGTACAAAATAACAGTTATGTAAAACCAAAATGTGTCCACTCGTCAATCCTAGGTGATAGTCCCCGACGGACGCAGCTCCCACGCTAGCTCCGTTAGCAACCCTGAGGATCATATCACCTTCCTTCAGCACTCTACGGTTTCTCAGTGCCTGCAATGAATTGCAAATATGAGATCCTGATCCGGTATCCAATACCCAGGAAGTAGAGTTGATCGACAGACAATTCTCAATTTCAAACACACCTGAAGTCGAAGCCACAGCTTGCTTCGGTTCCTGGTTCTTGGCGTTCCACGCCTTGCAATCCTTCTTCCAGTGCCCTTTCCTGTGACAATGGAAGCACTCATCCTGGCTAACTATCGGTACTGCTTTCTTTTTCTTTCCCTTCCCTCCCACCTTACTAACACCGCCTCTAGGTCTGGGTGCGGCCTTCTTCTTCCTTCCTTTGGCCCTAGCCTTGGACCCGGAAGAAGATGAACCGCCAACAAACATAGCGGGTGTTTCCCTTGATGTCTTCAAGGTGCCCTCTGCACTCCTTAACATGTTCAGGAGTTCCGGAAGTTCAACTTCTTTTCTTTGAAGGTTGAAGTTCAGGATAAACTGGGCGTAGGTGTGAGGAAGGGACTGGAGAATAAGGTCTGTATAGAGCTCATTATCCAAAGTCGTCCCAAAGTCTGCGATCTCTTCAATATAGCTGATCATCTGTAGGACATGTTCACCTACCGATGACCCGGCAGCCAACCTCGCTCGAAACAAGTTCTTAGAGGTCTCGTATCTTGCTATACGAGATTGCTCTCCATAAAGTTCCTTTGTATGGAGAAATATGCCATCTAGGGACTTATCCTCGTGCCTCCTCTGATGTTCATTGTTCATCGAGGCAAGTACGATGCACTTGGCTCTCGCGCAATCTAAATCCCAGGTTTTGCGGATTTCCTTATCCGCATTGCTGGATTTGGGACCAGGGACAGCAGGTGCCGTAGCGGTGAGGACGTACCCCAGTTTGTCATAGGTCAAAGCCATTTTGACATTCCGCAGCCAATCTTTATAGTTTGGCCCTGTCAGTATATTTTTCTCTAAAAGTAACTTAAGTCCAGTCATTTTCAGGGTCGCTGCAAATAGGAGAGAGAGAAGAAAACTCTTTAGCATGATGCTCTTGCAAGTTTAGAGTGGTTTTTAGTTTATCTAAACTGGATGGCTCCCACTGTTTCTCGAATCCTTCCTCAAACCATAAAAGAAGAATTAGCCAGAACTATTCTCACCGTACAATACTTGCTTAACCGTTCAGCCAGGCTGGTGTCGGTACTTCGAGGGAGGTTTTCCAACGCTTTCACGAAGTTCCTTAATTAAATAACCTCTTTTCTCTGGGGGCGTAACCCCGCTGACACTTTTCTGGACACCTACTAGGTTTATAGCATTGATCGTTAAGTGACAAATATCCTGATAAGTAGCATATACTCACAGTAGGATCGGGATCCAAATATCATCGTATGATAATGTTGAAGGAGTGCTACCAACATTCATCAAACTCCAAATGGTTTGCATCTCTTTGCAAATTTCAGTTTCTTTAGAAATTCCCGATATATATTTTTGCCCCATGCTCTTATGACCTTGGCTTTGGTCAAAATGTCATAAGTCACATGTCAAGTTCTACCCGTCATTATCTTGTCATTTTGAACCCATCCGTATATACCCCTGACTTTGGTCAAATGATAATACGACTGTCCCAAACTAACTCATCTATCTTATGCAATAAATGAAAACCCAGCAGCTACCAAACACTATGCCTTGACTTTGGCCAAAATGCATAGCTTGAATACTACTGAATACCCAAATGAAACGACGGAGGGCTACGACTGGTTTTGGCGAAACCGTGAACGTAGTGAACTTGATATAACCGAAGGAACCTGATAGCTTTTAAAAGGAGTGGTTAAATCTCCGCATTTAAAAATATCTGTTTTTAAAATAACCGAGTGGTTTCTTTTAAATTGTTCCAACGATTTAAAACTTTGGTTTATTTTTCTTTGCATTATAGATAATGCGTCCCATCATTAACCTATCATTGCAGAAAACAACGAAAATACAACGTCCTCTTATGCCATCCGCATTCGCCACGGGGTCCCGTCATCACCCGTTAGGTTACTTAACTAACGACAGAGCGGGGGCTGGGCTAGCGCGGGTGTAAAACATAAGTGACGTCTAAATAGCTACAATAAATATAGATATTTTACATTCGTCTGACGCAATGATATTCATTCCAGAACACAGATAAACAATATTGGATTTGCAAGCAATCTGTATTTCTTTTGAGCCTGCAAGAAAAGACAGATTACACAGTTGTGATGAATAGCCGTTACCCCACCCTCGACCCCTACGGGTACGGCAAACTACCCGCCCGGCAGTTTGTGTACCCCACCTTGGGTCAGTCCTAGGAGCAAAAACAGTAAAATGAAATAATACAACGGTGGCTACGACCGCAACCTGGAAGTGCCCCGCAAAAATAATATTACAACAAATTACATTTACAACAAATGAATTAAACAATAACCCATTGCTAACCCCGGCTATACACCACAACAGTCCAATACAGTTTATATGCACAAACAGATATAACCATTTCAGAAATGTGCAACCCCCTGCCAACCGACATACTAGCAGTTGGGGGAGGTTTACGAACACATTTATCAATCACAGATATAATCCAATATGCAAATACTGTACAATTTCGATCGATTAAACAACATCAATATTGCTCCAAAATCAGCTCTGTTAAACAGTAACCTGAGCAAATATTACATATTCCAGAAAACCCCAAATTTCACAGAGAAGCAACAGAAGAAAAATCGGCTCCTGACTTGCCAACTCGGCAGCGGAAGCGCGGCGACTCAGTAGTCTGAGGCCGCGGTTCCGCGGCGAGTTGGGCGATTCAGACGACTGTTTTTCTTGGGTGTTCTACTGGTGTCATGTCAAGCACTCTGAACTCACCCGAAAAATTTTTGGACATCATTTAAATTTCGACAGAAACTTGCATTTTTAGGGTTTCCGGCTTCGTTTTTCCGTTCGAAATTCGTACAAATTTGCAATTAAGTTATTTAGTGTTTAGCGAGGCTCTGATACCACAGTAAGTCGATGTAGTACACCCCAGTACTTGTGGGGAGGCGGAATTTTCAAAATTGATCAAGTTTAAAGAACGAACATCGACTAACCGCTTGAATCGAAGCTAAACTATAAATAACCGTACACAAAGAGTTTCTTATCAATTGTGTTTAGGGATTATACCTAATGAAACCGGTCCTTCGTCTTTGTGTCCTCCTTTGTTCTCCTCGACCTTCTCTAGGTAGTAGACGATCCACCCGAGAGCAAAACACCAAGCTACACCTCTAACTTGAGGTAACTAATCTACTTTGATTGCTAATCAAAGAAGAAAGGATGATATAGAGTGAAGGTAATGGATGTTTAAGTCTAACTAAACCTTTGATCTCAACACATGAGGATTAAGGATTAGTCTCTTGAAGATGAGAGCTTGAGGAGAGAGAATGTGAGATGAGATAATGAGATGAGAGAGAGTGTATCATAATATATTATGAAGCATTCTTATTAAAGAATAATGAATAATAGAAATGAATAAGCATGCTTCATAAATGAAAAGAGGTGATTCATTAACATGAGTCATTAAGCATTTATGGTGCATTAATGATCATGATGAATCACCCTCATGACTCACTAATCTTATCCAAAGCTTATGTCACCTTAACCTCCTTAGTCACATCTTCTAGAAGCTTCTCGTACAATTACGAGAACGCCCCTCCAATCCGCAAAAATACGGAAAAACTTTAGACTGAAAAAATCCAATAACCGGATACCAGTAACTGGCTTAAACCAAACCCGACTGGTAAAAACTGTTCGAAAGTCGTACGCGCGTAAACGCACGTATGCGTCCGAACCCTTTGTCGCAAAACCATGCAACCTCTATATCATTTCGCCTGGAGTAGGAAACTCTCTGTGTGGGACTCTAGAGACTCGACTACTACGCTGGCAGTGGGTTTAACCACAGACCGCAAGCGGCACTAGATGTACGTAACGGTCCCCAGGTAGTTGTCGATAAGAAGGCCGATGAGAAAACCCATCCGAACTCCTACTGAGTCTGATATGACAATCTCCATACAGTCCGGTCCGTTCGTCCAAGACTATCGCATATCGGGCATAGGGGGGCGGCAAGCGTCAGTCCCCTAATAGCGGTATAAGTCGTGTCGGAGGGAAGCCCATTACACCCTGAGAAACTACTGGAACCTACCAGCAACTCTCGCTTGCCCTGGCCAAGGACTTTGCGTAATGGCTCTCTGACACAGCACGATATCTACTCCCAATACCGGGAGGGACGAATCCTGTCTAACCGCCACTGCCTCCAAGTGCTCGGGACTGCACCCAACTGCTACCTGTTTGCACGACTCCTTTGAGCCGTGGTAGGGTAGCAATCTAAGAACAGTGGGACACACTCGAGGCGAAGTAGCAGTGTCAAGTCTGCGGACTACGCTGTACTCATGTCACCTGGGAACTGTTCACTGACGACTGGTATCAAACCAACCAACAGTTCCCTGTGAGTCCTGTCCGGTGTACCCGTAACCTAACGAGCACCTGCATACTATCTCTAGTACGACGTACTGACGGCTGTGGGACAGACCATCTCCCCAACTGGGATGAGAAGCGTACACACTAGTCTACTCCGGAGTATCGATGCTCTGTCTCGATAATCCAACGACCAGGGACCTGAATAAGGATGTGCTTGTAGACTACCCAGCCCCCACTAGTGTGACTGCCATCACAACGCTGGTAGACAAGCAAGATCCTAAGAGCTCTATCAATACGTACACTCACATATTAAGATAGAAAAACCAAGTAGCATACTACCATGTTTAGCAAGACTGTTATATACATGTGAATATCCCAAGCTTCCATTAAGTAATATACAAGCTAGTATGATACAGTAATGGCCTTCTAGGGCATAAACACTAACAACGTATTTGGTCGGAACTCTACTCAATAGGTATGCAGCTTTCTTAAGTGCATATCTACAAAAGGAAATAGGTACCTCAGCAGTACTCATCATAGAGCGCACCATATCTCATAGGGTGCGATTCCTCCACCCTGATATACCGTTGTGCTGTGGTGTATACAGATGAGTAAACTTAGAGAGAATCTTATTCTCTTTTAGATAATCCCATAATTCCGTGCTCAAGTATTCTCCTTCCCGATCATACATCTGGTTCTCAACTTCGTACTTATATTCCTTGAAATTATCAAAAGATTCAGATTTGTGTTTCAACATGAACACATGGCCATATCTTGAGAGAACATCAGTGAATGTAAAGTACGCGGAACCATCCCTGGCATGTGTAGACATAGGACCGCATACATCACTATGTATCTGTCCAAGAGTTCAGTAGCTCTTTCTTCGTTTCCAGTAAACAGAGATTTGGTCACCTAGCCTTTGAGACATGACTGCCAAATTTCATAAATGTAAATTCGAACGGATTCAAATATGCATCCTTATGGAACTTTAGCTACTCTTGTCTCATCGACATGACCTAGTCTATAATGCCACAAGTTGACTTCGTTCATTTCTGAACTGTTCCTCTTGTGTGTGTTCTGTACGTTTAGAACTATAGTTTGATTCAGAACGGGTACACTGTTATACAACATACCTTACCCAATCAACACTTTATTTAGGAAAATATTAACAATATTATTGGTACGAAATAACAGTCTCTTAGAATCATTGTATTACCAGTCGGTAATACTAGGTGATATTTGCCAACTACTTTGGCTGCAACAATTGCACCATCTCTACTATTAGAGACATATCACCCTTTTCTAGTTCACTACCGGTATTTAGCCCATGTAACAAATTACAAATATAGGATCATGATCCGGTATCCCATACCCCGGACATAGAGTAAACTGAGAAATAGTTCTTGGTAACGAACACACCGGAAGACAATGCATCAGCATGCTTTTTCATCATAAGGGTGGCATGGGAATACGGATATTCCCCTATTCTTTGCTCAGACTTATGACAATCATAAGATAGAGCGGAACCTAGCCCGGTATAATAAGTAGGTTCGGTCAATACATCCATATTATTATCGTGATTAAGGCATTTCATTGGTCGCTACCAGGAGAGAGAGAGAAGGATAATCACTTTGCGTTCCCTCTATGCAAGATTAGATTGGTTATTTTATCTAATCAGGATGGCTCCCACTGTTTTTATCAAATCTTCCTTCAAACCCTAAAAGGTAAGACTAGCCGGGATTAATTACACCCTACAAGTTCGCCAATCGTTCGGCCAGACCAGTGTCGGTACTTTGAGGGAGGTTCCCCGTGCATTCGCACGGACCTAATTAAAATAAACCTCGTTTCCCTAGAAGCATAACCCCGTTGACACCTTTCTAGACACCTACTGGATTAGCTAATTGTAAAGTACAAAACTCTCCCAGGAGTAACTTTTACTCGTAGTGGGTATCGGGATCCAACTATCATATAGAAGGTATGCAATCTCATTGCAAATTTCAACACTTGAAATTCCCGATAATGTTTTTACCACTAACGTCCTATGACCTTAATGCATGCCAACAAACCATAGGGCGTTATTCAAGTTCATCCTGTTCATTTCTTGATTGAATTAAACCCACTCGCACGACCCTTGACGCAGGACAACAAAGTCGCACGACTACCCTAATCCAATCACATCATATGCTGCAGATAAGCACTAATTTAGCTACCGCACAATACGCCTTGATGCAGGCCAACAAACGTAACACGAATACTAAATTATCACTTATCTGAAATGACGGAGGGCTACGCAAGTTTTTAAGAAAACCATGAGCGTAATGAACTTGATATCGTTGTAGAATATAGTGATTTTGAAAAGGAGTGTTTTTGAGGCTTTTGCTAGTTTCACTAAAGAGGTCACTCCCGGTGAAGGGATCTCGTCTCTTTCCTCATCGAATGAGGTGCAGGATATTCAGTAATACCACTATGCAAAGCAAGACCTAGAGAAGCTATCAAAAACAAAACCAAGTGAGTTTTAGCATTTGCTAGTTTCGCTAAAGAGGTCACTCCCGGTGAAGGAATCTCGGCTCTTTCCTCATCGAATGAGGTGCTGGATATTCATCATGGAATACCACTATGCAAAGCAAAAACTAGAGCTACCCTTTTTGAAAATTTGGTTCTACAACATCTTTATGTTTCTTTCTTTTCATTAATCTCATTAATGAATTCCCATCATTTAATGTTTCCTAAACATTATAGAAAAGTGAAACGAAAATAGAACGTACGCTTATGCCATCAGCATTCGCCACTGAGCCCCGTCATGTACCGTTAGGTTACTTAACTACCGGAAGAGCGGGGGCTGGACTAGCGCGGGTGCGAAACATAAGCAACGTTTATTATATATCATATATATAATATAACATTCGTCTCATGCAGTTATCTGATCAACATCACAGAACTAAGCAGCAGAAGCAACATATGAAATATTGGATATACTAGGATTTCCTTGTTTTAAATTTAACCAGTAATGTAAAACACGGATTTCACGGTTGTGAAGAATAGCCAAACCCACATCCCATAGACCCCTACGAGAGAGGCAAGTAACCCTACCAATTCTAGAGTTAGGAGACCCGGTCTCAATTCCTTGAGATGGTCTCCCACTGGACCCTAGAACCCGGTTACTTGTGCTCCCCACCTTGGGTCTATCCTAATGCGGAAAACTAAATAATATACATCAGTGGTGACATCATCCTCAACCCGGATGTTCCCCAAAAAAAGAATATTACATACAAATTTTACATGAATGAAAATAAAAACTCTCATCTCACATAGAACAACCCCGGCTATTCAATCACGACGATCCAATAAAACATATCAGTGACACATAATATCATATATCATCAACGTAAGTAAATACGCGTATCCCAAATTCCGTTGACATATAGCAACGAGATTTGGGATACCCCACGTATTACACTTACGGTCGCAGAAAAAAATGTAAAATTTCAATAATTAGAATCTGCATATCCTTAGACATCATAAACCCGGAATATCTCATATTCTGAATTTCATGCCTAACCAGATAAATCATGTATTTTAGTCTCAAATTGAAAACACTTTTCAATCACTTAGTCGGGGATTCAACAAGATTCCCGACTATATTATCGAATACTCGTCGGAAACTTTAGGAGATGGCCGCACCCCCGATGTCGTCGACGAAGTGCACTAAGATGGAACACCATAGCCGCAAGCCCCCGAATGGATGCTTTTGGCAGTGGGGTTCTCCTACAGTCACTTGGTCGGGGCTATGCGGCGTGGCAACCTAGCAAAGTAATCCGGCGAGTATTCACGGACTATACGCGATTACGACGGTGTTTTGATCCTAATCAAGATTCCGTGGCAACCGATTATCCGACACTAAAACACTAGATTTTCAAAAAAATTAGTTTTCATAAAACTAATTTAATGTGGATCCTAACTACTGCATCCATATCAAACATAAACCCGAAACGATGTAATAATTACGAATACGAAACACTCCGTATTAGCCCCTTAACAAAATTAACATCACATGCAATTTTAGTAAAAACAAACATAACCTGAAACCCTAAAACCAAGTGATCAGAAGACAATAAAAATTTGATGGTCTTTTGCCATAATAAAAAAGGTGAGGCCGGTATTTTTAGCATTCTCACCGGGTCAATTTTGTATTTTAGCCTTCAAATTTCTGTGGTGTTCTAGTTACATAACATATTGTTGGAGTTAGTGCCCTCAGGGTCAATTATTGGATCACAGGCACGTGATTGCAATGATTGAGGGAGAACCTATACCGGTAAGACAGTCTTACTCAAGATGATAGTATGCTATCTGGTTTATCTTTATCATCGTGTACTGCTTTAGGTGACCTTACAGGTCACTATTGCACGTTGATAGAGCCCCTAGGATTCTTGCTTGACAGCCAGCAGTATGAGGGTGATCATATACGTGGGAGCTGGTAGTCTATAAGCACATCCTTAAAAGGTCCCTAGTCATGGGAGTTTCGAGACAGAGCATCGATACTCCAGAGTAGACTAGTGTATGCAGTCGAGACCCCGACGAGGGGCGATGGCCGGTCTCACAAGCCATTGGTGTCAGTTGGTTCACCTAAGATGTATACAGGTGCTCATTGGGTTATGAGTACATCGGACAGGACTTGCCGGGAACCTGCTAGTTGGTCTTATACCTGACGACAGATAGCAGTTCCCTGGTGACATGTGTACAGGTTAGTTCATCGACCTGAGATCGTCATTTGTCTCGTGTGAGTTCCCACTGTGCTTTGATTACTACCCTACCATGCTCAAAGAGACGTGCAAACAGGTTTTAGTTGGGTACAGTCCCGAGCCACATGGAGGCAGTGAGCGGATCTGCAGGGGTTCGTCTCTCCCGGTATTGGGTGTGAGGTCGCGCTGTGTCTTGGAGAGCCCTTACACGAAGTCCTTGGCCAAGGCAGGAGATTTACTGGTAGGTATTCCAGTAGTATCTCAGGGTGTTCTGGGCTACACTCCGACACGACTTGTACCGCTTTTGGGGGTCAGGCTTTTACCAACCCCCTAGGCCCGCTATGCGATGCTCATAGACGAACGTACCGGACTGTACGGATATTGTCACTGACAGGCTCAGTAGGGTGTCTAGATGAGTTCGCTCATCGACGTCCCTTTTGGTCAATACCTAGTAGCCCGTTACGTATAGGCTAATACCTCTGACGTGCTAGTGATTAAATCCACAACCAATGTAATGACGAGTCTTTAGAGTCCCCCACAGACCAGTTTCTCAAGTTTCGGGCAAAACGCTGTAGAGGCCGTATGGAGATATGGCAGGGTTCGATCAGATACGTGCGGTTTTGCACGGATCATGATCGGACGGATAATACTAGCGGGCTTTGGTTTAAGCCGGATTCTAGTATTGCACAGTGTAGATTTGTCTCATTGCATTTGTATTCGGTCGGAATACAAATGCGGGTATGTATATACAGTAGCGGGGTTTTCCTGTAATTTATTACGGGAGCAGTTTTATGAAGTTGCCAGTTTGTTTTCCGTTTCGGCCATTTTTCTTTGTTTCTTTCATTGGCTGAAAAATGGTGGAGGAGGGCTTATTTGCAAATGTGCAAATAAGCATAGTGGAGGGTGTTCTTTACATTTTGTTGTGTCATGATGGTTGCACCATCCCTTGACTTTCTTGACTTCATCATTGCTTGACTTTGGGTTCATGATGGTTGATTTGGAGTGAGGTTTTGGTTGTAATGATTCTTAATCATCATCACCCTTTCTCTCTCTTTGATGATTATTGTTCCTCCCCCCTTGATAATTTGTGAGACTCTCCCATTCTTGATAGGGTCTTGGCCGGCCACTTCTATATGGGGCTGTCCAAAATTGTGAGGTGTGGGATTTTAGTTCTCATCATGTTTGCAAAATCCCAAAGTTCATCTCAAAAAGAGTAGTTCATTTCCTCCATCAAAAAGGCAACTTCCAACAACCCTAAATGAGACATGAATTCTATAGATAACCTACAGTATCCTTGGGCACGTCGACTCGCCAACTTTGTGCCTGAGTTGCCTCGGTCCAGAGGTGGGAGCCCGTAAAAGAAGCCGGCAACGTGGTGCCCTTCCGGCGAGGAGTTGAAGACCGGAGATTCCGCGGGGAGATCGGGACGACGTCGAGAAGACCGAAGGACACGGATTGCTCGGTATATCTCTCTCCCCCTTCTCTTGTTAGCTAGGACTAAATTAATGGCCCGATCCGAGATTTTAGTACGCGGTGGTGCCGGTTTTAAAAGTTAAAGTAAATTAACGTTTCCGCATTTTGGCGTCGGATTGACGGCCGGGGCGCCGCCGTGCACTTACATGGTATCAGAGCCTCGCCATTAACCTAGTCTAGCTTGCTCTAACGTGTTTACAAATTCGATCGAATGGATTTTCAAAAAACCGTATTTCCATGTCGTACTTTCTGTCGAATTTTTCTGTGCTCTAAAAATTATTTGGTACATTGGAAAATTATGTGCAGGGTTTTTTATGAATTCTGGGAAAATTTGGTACGCTGATGTTACTGAAGCGCGGCGGTTGAGCTGCCAAAACCACGTTTTGACCGCGGAACCGCCGCCGTTTTGTGGCCAAACTGTACCAAATTTTCACAGTAGGCTTCTGACATGGAAATAGGGTTTCTGGTATATTCTTTTTGGGCCCAGATGTTTTGAGTGCTGCATTTGTGCTTGGGGGCCCACTTCGGATAATTCAGTCGATCGAAAATTTTAAACATGTTAGTTCACAGTATTTACATTATATCTGCGACCGTGAATGTCACTTGATCGGTAAATCCTGTCTAACTGCTATAGCCCGGTTAGACGGATTTGCGAACGTGACATTCACGTTGATGTTCTGTGTTGTGCTGTGATGTTGCGGATTGGTCGTGGGGGATAGCCTGGATGCAATGCTAGTACAGTTTTGGTTGTGTTATGTACATTTGATATTGTGGGGCGAGCGTCCGACATGTGGACTGCCGTCACTGCCTGTTTGTATGTTATTCTTTTGGGGCACGACCGGGGTGAGATCGATGTACCCGTTGTATGTATATTTTACTTTCTGTACTAGGATTACCCCAAGGTGGGGTGCACGGATAGCCGGGTTCTAGAGGGCAACGGGCCCGCATCTCATGGCATTGAGACGGAGGGGGCTTCACTCTAGAATTGGCGGGCTATTCGCCGCACTCGTAGGGGTACAGGTTGACCCAGGAGGGGCGCCCAAGTTACCAGATTTCGTGAAGCGCAGGGTGGTCCATTCACGTTGCTGAAGGGGGCTGCCTCGATTCAGGTTTTGGCGGGTAACTTGCCGCGCCCGTAGGGGTCTAGGATTTCTTTGCAAAGGCTATCCACACGACCAGGGGAACGTCGGGTTTCAGTTGCGGCTCTATGAAACCCGGGGATCCCACATATCTGTATTGTTCTGTGATACTTATTACATTTCTGTGATGTTGCATTTTATCACGCCTTGAGCGAAATATTATATATTGATATATATAATAGTAGATGTTATATATGTTTTGCATCCACGCTAGTCCATTCCCCGCTCTGTCGTTAGTTAACTAACCTAACGGGTAATGACGGGACCCAGCGGCGAATGCGGATGGCATATACGTACATCATTATTTTCGTTCTTTATTGGTGTGATCAATTGATGGGACTGCATTGATTCGGATCAATGCAAGCTACACAAACCTATTCTGATGTTGTTGGAACATTTTTTTTAAAAAGCTGTTATTGTAAGGACGTTCACTTTTGTTTTGCACAGTGGTATTCAGTTGGAATATCCTGCACCTCAGTCGACGAGGCAAGGGCCGAGATCCCTTCACCGGGAGTGACCCCTTGGACAGAAGTTTGCGTTAGGGCAATAACTTCACTATATCCGATTACTTTTGCTTTGCATCGTGATATTCAGTTGGAATATCCTGCACCTCATTCTACGGGGAAAGAGCCGAGATCCCTTCACCGGGAGTGAACTAAATGCCGTGTTGTTAGGGATCTGACTTTATCCACCCCCCTAGACTAGATATGCGATACTCTTAGACGAACAGACCGGACAGTACGGATATTGTCACTGTCAGGCTCAGTAGTGGTTTTGATGAGTTTGCTCGTCGGCCTTCTTTTCGGTCAATACCTGGGTAGCCGTTACGTACAGCTAGTGCCGCTGACGTGCTTGTGGTTAAACCCACCCCCAGCGTATTAACGATTCTTTAGAGTCCCACACAGAGGGTTTTCACGGTTCAGGCGATATAGTGTAGATGGCGTATGTTGGTACATACAGGTGTCCGATTAAATATGTGCATGGAATTTAATCGAACGGTTGATAATACTAGCGGCTTAGGATTAAGCTGGATTATTAAATCAGGTTTCGATTTAATAATTTATATATGTATTTATATATATGTATTCTAGTATTATTGTTCACTGTTCATTTTCTCTCTTGGCTATTCGTATTTTTGTACGAATACGCGTATATGTATTTCGATACGTATACCAGGTTGTATTCCTTATTTATACGGAATAGTTTCTAGAAGATGGCCACCTCATTAATTGATTTTCATTTTAGAAAATCAATTTGGAAATGAGGTGGAAGGGGTGACATGGTATGAACAATGCAAGGCATGTAGAAAGGTAAGGGTCTTGTTTATTTTTATTGAAAAATGAAATGTGATATTTTTTGTGTATGATTAAGAGAGAGGAAGCAGCCACCAATCTTTAGATGCTTGGCTCGTTTTGTTTTCTTCACTTGCTTTTCTCATTGCTCATTCTCACTCACTAAAAGACTTAGCCACTTTCTTGAGTTGCTCATCCCACCATGTTTCCTCACCTCCTCTTCATCTTCTTGAGTTTCTCATGGAGCATTTATGTTGAGAGAAAAATTATAATGACACATTCCTACATTTCCACTCTCCAATGCTAGCAACCTTGGATCGTCGGTTTCCTCGCTTGGCGAGGCTGCTTGCGTCGTTTCCCTCAGGTGGATCATAGTAGATAGAGGAAGACCGGCAACCAAACTCGATCTGCAACCTCTAGGAGCTTGGGATGAAGGATGAAGACCGAAGAACACGGATCAACTCGGTATAACCATTCCTAACTCTTTATATTGCTTGCTAGTATAGGGTTTAGGGTAGATCCGGGCATCGGGTAATGGTAGTGCCAATTTTGAAAATTTTTGTTCAGCATTTGGCCACGGTTTGATGGCCGGGGCACTGCCGTAACCCAACATGGTATTAGAGCCAACCCGTAAACCCCATACAAGCAGTTTTAGACAATGTTAAAGTATCGAAATAGAAACAACCCCAAGACAGTACAATGCACATTCCAGTTTCTGTCAATTTTTTAAAGTCTTAAAAAAAATTTTAAGTAGCTGCAGAAGACTACTTTTTCAGTCGAAAATATTGCATTCTTAACACACCAATTTCCCTACTCTTTCTAATCATCTAAGGGTGTTAATTGCAAATATAACACGGATTACAAATTCATCTGGAAAATACCAAATACCACGCGTTGTATATATAATCGACACTCTGGAGGGAAAATTGTGTGTTTATTACTCCTCTCATGATATTGTATGTCTCAACACTTTTCATTGAGATTTTGTGCAGAAAATTATTCAGGTCAGAGAACTGGAATCACAAAAGTGCCGATAAAACGCATCAAGTTAAAGACATAAAATCTGACAGAGATTCAGAAAGGATAATAAGATTCCAGACATCAGAAGAAGACCATAAAGCCAACACCAAAAGATACCAGAAAAATGATGTAATGATCCCTCCAAACGGCCGCGGAACCACGGCCGATCCAGCCCGGTCCGCCCCGGATCCGCGGCCGACTTGGCTCGTCAGCGGTCGAGACTTCTCTTCAACCTCCTAGCTTGCTTGATACGCTTCATAACCGCCTGGCTTCTTTGAGAAGGCTCTGCATAACAACCAAGCTTATGAATGAAGCTTGATTTGATATCTATAAAAGGGGATCTAAGCCTTAATTTTAGTTGTTGTTCAATATTTGTTCATTAAACAAGTTGAGTGACACAACTTGTGATCCTAGGCCAAATCCAAATCCAAATCAAAATCAAGATCCATTGAGAGCAAAATCAAGCGACAATCGAAGAGTCTTTATCGCAACGCCGATCGTCATCAAGAGCAAGAGATCCGCAACTGATCCACGACTCACGGCGATCGAGCCACGCAAAGATCGACGACAAATTCCCTTTCAAAGGAGCGATCGAGAGCTAGTCTTGTAAACTTGAATTGAGAGATGTAATTTGAAGGAGATTTAATAAAGGTGATAATTGTAATTCTCGCTTTCTTTACATTCTTGCATTATGAAATTTCTCATTCTTGATTCTTTAATTTTCATGATGTGTGAGTGAAATCTCCGCTTTTAAAGGAATCGAGAGAATTGGTAGATCAAATGATGATGAAATCCTAAAACTAATCTTAAGTCTTATAAGAATTGTGAACTTTAGGGAAAAGAATCGTCAATGACCTAATTTGGAGCAAGATCATGTTCTTGATTATTTCGTTGCAAATTAGGGATCAAATGATTGATGATCCTCTTTGCTATAGGCTAGATGTGAATGATGATCAATGAAAAGACAAGGGATAGTGAAAGGAGAAACCCTAGTTTCTTCGATAGATCTCTAATCTTCATTCATCGTCATCGATCTAGCTACAATCCATCAATAGATAATATTAGTCATTATTAGTATTCATCATTGCTACTAATTCGATCGATTCCTACAAGCTATTCTTCATATTCTTGATAATTCCAATTGATTGTGGATATCTTCTTGATTTCTAATTCTTGAAATTTCTTTCTTGATTTTCTTGAAATGACAAATCAATTAAATCTTTAATCGTTTTCTTGTATATTTTCATTTCGACTCATCTAAAGAAAGATCGAATAAGTACACGCATCTCAGTGGACGATTCGTTCTCATTAACGAAACTACATCGACACCGTTATTGATTGCGGTATAAATTCTTTGATTGTGATAACACTTTTCAACACGTCAAAACTCGATCGATCAAATGGCGCCGTTGCCGGGGATGCGTGCTATTTTGTTCGTTCTTGTTATTTGAGTTGAAACATTATTATTACATCAAAATTTAATTCAAGAATCGCTTCGTGTGCTTAACGATTAGTGTTTGAATTTTTGCGAGGGAATCTGGAATCATTGTAGCGGTGCGATCAAGATTTAGAGATGTTCGGCAAATTCCAGAGGAATACAAGAAGCTACGGAAAATTTTTGAAACCCTAATACCCACTGTGAACCGCGGATCCGCGGCCATATTGAGGTTTTTGCGGCGGTTCCGCCGCCGTTTAGGTGAATCAGAGCCTCAAACTTCTTGTTAGTGTATATGCCCAAGGAGCCATTATTGTATCATACTAGCTTGTATATTACTTAATAGAAGCATGGGATATTCACAGTTGTATTAACAGTCTTGCTCAATAAAGTAGTATGCTACTTGGTTTATATCTATCTTAATATGTGTATATGTTTCTTTTAGCATATCACGAATAGATATTGATGGAGCCCTTAGGATCTTACTTGACTACCAGCGTTGTGATGGCAGTCACACTAGTGGGGGATGGGTAGTCTACAAGCACATCCATTTTCAGGTCCCTAGTCGTAGGACTATCGAGACAGGGCATCGATACTCCAGAGTAGACTAGTGTGTACGCTTCTCATCCCAGCAGGGGAAATGGTCTGTCCCATAGCCATTAGTACGTTGTACTGGAGATAGTATGCAGGTGCTCGTTGGGTTACGGATACACCAGACATGACTCGCATGGAACTGTTGGTTGGTATTATACCCGTCGTCAGTTAACAGTTCCCAGGTGACATGAGTACAGCAGAGTCCGTAGACTTGACACTGCTGCTTCATCACGAGTGTGTTCCCACTGTTCTTAGATTGCTACCCTACCACGGCTCAAAGGAGTCGTGCAAACAGGTAGCAGTTGGGTGCAGTCCCGAAGCACTTGGAGGCAGTGGCAGTTAGAAAGGATTCGTCTCTCCCAGTATTGGGAGTTGATATCGCACTGTGATTGGAGAGCCATTACGCAATGTCCCTGGCCAGGGCAAACGAGATTTACTGGTAAGATTTCCAGTAGCTTCTCAAGGTGTAATGGGCTTCACTCCAACACGACTTATACCGCTTTTAGGGGACTGACGCTTGCCGCCCCTAGGCCCGATATGTGATAGTCTTAGACGAACAGACCGGACTGTACGGAGATTGTCACATCAGGCTCAGTAGGAGTTCGGATGGGTTTCCTCATCGGTCTTCTTATCGACATCTACCTGGGGACCGTTACGTATAGCTAGTACCGCTTGCGGCCTGTGGTTAAACCCACTGCCAGCGTAGTGTGGAGTCTTTAGAGTCCAACACAGAGAGTTTCCCTGCTTCAGGCGAAACGATATAGAGGTCGTATGGTTTTACGACAGGGTTCGGACATATACGTGTAATTATGCACGTATGATGTTCGGACAGTTTATACTAGCGGGCTTTGGATTAAGCCAGATTCTAGTATTGCATTATTGGATTTATGCAGTCTCGGTATATCCGTGTTTTTTGGATAGGAGGGGCATTCTCGTAATTTCTCGAGAAGCTTTTAGAAGAAAGGTGACTCATTATGTTTTAATTCTTTTATGGATTAAGCTTAATGAGGTGGAGGAGATGATGTGTAATTTGCATTAAATGAAACCATGACTCTTTAAATGATTCATTCATTTGTATTAAATGAAGCATGAAGATATTTGTGCTAGATAATTTATGCTTCATAATATATAAACAAATGAGTTATTTTTCATTTCATAATAACAAACACATTCTCTCTCCTCAAGCTCTCTCTCTTCTTCACTCTAACCCTAATCCTCTCATGTGTTGAGATCCCAAGAGTTAGAAAGACTAATAGATCCTTAATCCGCTTCTCTATCGTCTTGGTCACTTGGATTAGCAATCCTAGCTACTTAGTTACCTCAAGTAAGAGGTTAAAGGTTGGAGAAGGAACTCTCGGGTGGATCTTCTATAACATCGAGGAAGACGACGAAAAGGTGAACAACAAGAACAAGAAGAACTAGTATGTTGAAGTATAATCATCTATCATAGTAGTTTAGCACTTCTAGATAGTTGTTAGTTAGGGTTTTAGCAAAGATCCGTAAAGTTAGTCGATGTTACTTTAAACAAAATGATTGTTTAACCTATTCCGCCTCCCCGCATCTTGTGTGGTATCTAATATTGACTTACAGTGATATCAGAGCCTAACTAAACCATAAATAACATGTTAGCAAAGTCTTTAGAAATTCGATCGCAAAATAATTCCGAAAAAACGATGTTTTGACCATGTTTCTGCCGATTTTAAAACGGGGTCCAAAAATTTTTCAGGGACCCTCAAAAATTCAAGCAGGGTTTTTTAAGAATTGTGAAGAAATTTGGGATTGTGACTCGACCAAACCACCGCGGAACCGCGGCCGATCCAAGCGATTCGCCGCGGATCCGCGGCCGAGTTGACACCGAGTCAACCCAAATTTGCTCAGTTATTCTTCTGTGTTGATGTTGTGTTTTCTGGGATGTTTTGTTTCTGCTCAGGTTTTATGTGCACAGAGAATTATTTGGAGTAGATTTATATGTGTTGCTTGATCGAAATTCTAAGAACTTTGGCTAACTTGATTATATCTGTGTTGTGTTTAATGTGTTTGTAAACCTCCCCTACCTTCTAGTATGTCGGTTAGTAGGGGGTTGCACATTTCTGTAATGGTTTCTACTGGTTTGTGGATATGAACTTGTTGGATTGTCGTGAATGGATAGCCGGGAATGTGAGACGAGTGTTTCTTTCATTCAAATGTAAATTGTAATTTATTGTAATATTCTTTTGCGGGGCACATCCGGGTTGAGGTTGTAGCCACCATTGTATTATTTCATTTACTGTTTTCTGCTCCTAGGATAGACCCAAGGTGGGGTGCACAAACTACCGGATACTTTGAAGTGCTTAGTGGCCTACTCACGTCGTTGAGGGAGACCGCTTCACTTCGGGTACTTGGCGGGTAGTTTGCCGTACCCGTAGGGGTCTAGGGTGGGGTTTGGCTATTCATCGCGATTGTGTAATCCGTCTTTCATTGCAGGCTCAAAAGAATGCGGATTGCTTGTATATCCAATATGTTCATCTGTGATCTGGAATGCCTACTATTGCGTCTGACGAATGTTCAATATCTATATATGATATCTAGTAGGCGTTACTTATGTTTTGCACCCGCGCTAACCCAGCCCCCTCTCTGTCGTTAGTTAAGTAACCTAACGGGGCCCAGTGGCGAATGCGGATGGCATAAGAGGACGTTGTATTTTCGTTGTTTTCTGCAATGATAGGTTAATTGATAGGACGCATTATATTAATGCAAAGAAAATAAACCAAAGTTGAATCGTTGGAACAGTTTAAAAGAAACCGCTCAGTTATTTTAAAACAGAAGATTTTTTCTTAATTGCGGAGCTTAAACCACTTCTTTTAAAAGCTATCAGGTTCCTTCGATCATATCATGTTCACTACGTTCACGGTTTCGCCAAAACCATTCATAGCCCTCCGTCATTTCATTTGGTTATTCAGTAGTATTCAAGCTATGTATTTTGACCAACGCCAAGGCATAGTGTTTGGTACCTGCTGGGTATTCATCAGTTGCATAGATAGATGAGTTGGTTTGGGACAGTCGTACTGCCATTTGGCCAATGTCAGGGGTATGTATGGGTGGGTTCAAATTAACAAGATAATGATGGATAGAACTTGACATGTGACTTATGACATTTTGACCAACGCCAAGGTCATAAGAGCATGGGGCAGAAATCGATATCGGGAGTTTCTAAAGAAACTGAAACTTGCTAGTGTTGCATACCATTTGAAGTGTGATAATTCTGGTAAGATTCCTTCAGCTTTATCACACGATGATATTTGGATCCCGATCCTACTGTGAGTATATGCTATTCATCGGGAGATTCTTTCACTTAACGATCAATGCTATAAACCAAGTAGGTGTCAAGAAAGGTGTCAGCGGGGTTACGCCCCCAGGGAAAAGAGACTATTTAATTAAGGAACTTCGCGAAAGCGTCGTAAAACCTCCCTCGAAGTACCGACACTTTCCTGGCTGAACGGTTAAGCAAGTATTGTACAGTAAGAATAGTCCTGAGTAGTTCTTCCTTTTTGGTTTGAGGAGGGATTCGAGAAACAGTGGGAGCCATCCTGTTTAGATAAACTAATAACTACTCTAAACTTGCAAAAGCATCATGCTAAAGTGTTTCCTCTCTCTCTCTCCTAATTGCAGCGACCCAGAACATGACAGGCCTTAAGTTATTATTAGATAAAAATATTTTGACAGGGTCAAACTATAAAGATTGGTTCCGGAATGTTAAGATAGTAATTACCGATGAAAATTTAGGGTATGTCCTTACTACTAAGGCGCCTGCCGTCCCAGGTCCTGAATCCAGTGTCGTGGATAAGGAAATCCGCAAGACCTGGGGGTTAGATTGCACGAAGGCCAAATGCATCGTGCTTGCCTCTATGAATAATGAACATCAGAGGAGGCACGAGAATATGTATCTAGAATCCATATTTCTCCACACCAAGGAACTGTATGGAGAGCAATCTCGTATAGCTAGATACAAGATCTCGAAGAACTTATTTCATTCGAGGATGGCTGTCGGATCATCTGTAGGGGATCATGTCCTTAAGATGATTGGCTATATTGAAGAGCTCGCAGACCTCGGGACAATATTAGAGAACGAGCTGTATACAGACTTGGTTCTTCAGTCCCTTCCTTCCACCTACATCCAGTTTATCTTGAATTTCAACATTCAAGGTAAAGAAGTTGAACTTCCAGAACTCCTTAACATGTTGAGGAGTGCAGAGGGCACCATGCAGAAGGCAAGGGAAACACCCACTATGTTTTTTCGTGGTGCTTCTTCTTCCAGGTCCAAGGTAAGGGCCAAAGGAAGGAAGAAGAAGGCCGCTACCAAACCAAGAGCTGGTGTTGGTAAGGTGGGAACCAAGGGAATGGCAAAAGTTGTGGTGCCAGTAGTGGCAAAGGACGAGTGCTTCCAATGTCATAGGAAAGGCCATTGGAAGAAGGATTGCAAAGCTTGGATTGCAAAGAACCAGGACCCGAGGCAAGTTGTGGCTTCGGCTTCAGGTGTGTTTATAATTGAAAATTGTCTGTCAATCAACTCTACTTCCTGGGTATTGTATACCGGATCAGGATCTCATATATGCAATTCATTGCAGGAACTAAGAAAACGTAGAGTGCTGAAGGTTGGTGATATGACCCTCCAGGTTGCTAACGGAGTTGGCTTGAATGCTGTGTCCGTAGGGGATTATCACCTTGGGTTGACGAGTGGACATATTTTGGTTTTCCGCAACTGTTTTTGTGTACCTAGTTTAACGTGTAATATCATATCAGAATCGTTGTTATCAAAAGAAGGTTATGATTTCACGTTTGTAAGCGATGTTGTTAACATCCACCTTAATCATGGTTTGATTGGGTCAGGTACACTAGATAACAGTATATACGTGTTAAACCAATTACAGATTTTCAATGTCCAGAATACACTAAAAAGAATGTCTCCAGATATAAATCAGGCTTTTTTATGGCATTGTAGACTGGGTCACATCAATGAGACAAGGTTAACTAAGTTACATAGAGAAGGATATTTGGATCCGTTCAAATATCAATCTTACGCCACTTGTAAATCATGTCTCAAAGGAAAGATGACAAAGACTCCATTCACAGTAAATGGAGTAAGAGCGAGCGAGCTCTTAGGACTCATATACAGCGATGTATGTGGTCCAATATCTATACAAGCAAGAGGCGGTTTTTCATATTTCATTACTTTTACGGATGATTACTCTAAGTATGGATTCATTTTCTTGATGAAGCATAAATCCGAGCCCTTTGAGAAATTCCGAGAATATAAGAATGAATTAGAAAACCAAACCGGCAAAAGTATCAAGACACTGAGATCTGATCGATGTGGTGAATATTTAAGTGCCGAGTTCCTGAGTTACCTAAAAGAGAATGGAATTCTCCCTCAGCTTACTCCTCCATACACTCCACAACATAACGGTGTATCAATAAGATGGAACCGAATCCTATTGGATATGGTACATTCCATGATGAGTAATGCTGAGTTACCGCGATCTTTCTGGGGTTATGCACTAGAATCAGCTGCATATCTTTTGAACAGGGTTCCTACCAAGACTGTGCCTACCACACCATATCAGATGTAGAGTGGGAAGAAACCCTATCTTCAGTATCTGAAGATATAGGGATGTCCGGCTTTTGTTAAAAAGCAGCATGCGGACAAACTCGAGGCACGATCAGTACAGTGTAAGTTTGTGGGATATCCAAAGAACTCCAAGGGATATTATTTCTATTACGTAGAGGAACAAAAGGTTTTTGTTTCTCGTAATGCCCATTTTCTAGATCATCAGTTTTTAGAAAAGGAAACAAGTGGGACCGCAAAAGTACTGGAAGAAATTCCAGAACTACAAACTACTACTGAAAGTTTAGTAAAACCAGAAGTTCTAGAAGAACAGTACATTCCCGCACCCCTCCGTAGGAGTAGTAGGCCCTCTCATCCGCCTGAGAGATACTACGGTTTTCTCATAGACGGGGATAGAGAGGATTACGTCATTGATAATGATGAACCTTCTAGCTTCCAGCAAGCCATTCAGAGTGGCGACTCAGTAAGATGGCTGGATGCAATGCGAACCGAGATGGAGTCCATGTACACCAACGAAGTATGGACTTTAGACTTTGCTCCAGATGGGATAAAACCCATAGGATGCAAGTGGATCTTCAGAAAGAAGATTGGTGTAGATGGACAGGTGGAAACCTATAAAGCAAGACTTCTTGCAAAGGGTTTTCGTCAAAGACCGGGTTTGGACTATGACGAAACTTTTTCTCCAGTGGCTATGCTCAAATCCATTCGGATCCTTCTTGCCATTGCCGCCTTCCATGATTATGAAATCTGGCAGATGGACGTAAAGACGGATATTCTAAATGGTAATTTAGAAGAGTGCGTCTATATGCATCAGCAAGAAGGTTTCAATCGGAGTGGGAGCAGCAGGAAAGTGTGCAAGTTGCTTAAGTCCATTTATGGACTAAAGCAGGCATCGCGGAGTTGGAACGTCTGTTTTGATGAAACGGTCAAAGAATATGACTTTATCAAAAATCCAGATGAACCATGTATATATAGTAAAATTGTAGCCAGAACTGTCGTATTCCTCGTCTTGTACGTGGATGACATTCTCTTGATAGGAAATGACATTCCTATGCTACAATATGTCAAAGGATTCTTGTCACACAGGTTCTCCATGAAAGACCTGGGTGATGCCTCTTACATTCTGGGGATCCAGATCTATTGTGATAGATCTAAGAGGATGTTGGGACTTTCACAGTCCATGTATATCAACACTATACTAAAAAGATTCAGTATGGAAGATTCTAAGCGCGGTAATTTACCGGCTTGTCACGAAATCACCCTCTCCAAAAAGATGTCTCCCAAGACTGATTTGGAAAGGGATCGCATGTCAGTTATACCCTACGCTTCTACGGTAGGCTCTATAATGTATGCAATGTTGTGTACCAGACCGGATGTAGCTTACGAACTGAGTGTGGTAAGCCGGTATCAGTCAGACCCAGGGGAGAAGCACTGGATAGCAGTAAAGAACATTCTCAAGTACCTGAGAAGGACTAAGGATATGTTCTTGGTTTACGGCGGAAAAGACCTCCAGATCGAGGCTTTTGCTGACTCCAGCTTCCAGAGTGACAAGGATGACTCCAAGTCCATGTCAGGTTATGTCTTTACCCTCAATGGAGAGGCGGTGTGCTGGAAGAGTTCCAAGCAGGACATCGTTGCTGACTCGACGATGGAAGCGGAGTATATAGCGACTTGCGATGCCGCAAAAGGATGAAGAAGTTCCTAACAGAACTTCAGGTGGTTCCTACCATTGTTAATCCAATACCGTTGTATTCTGACAACAACGGCGCTATAGCTTTAGCGA
Organism: Agapanthus africanus; assembly: GCA_030015575.1. Lineage (NCBI taxonomy): Eukaryota > Viridiplantae > Streptophyta > Magnoliopsida > Asparagales > Amaryllidaceae > Agapanthus > Agapanthus africanus. The sequence goes on along the minus strand of JASDDO010000012.1, from coordinate 287,891,798 downwards.
AGGAACCCAGGTCCTATTAAAAGTCCTGACACATCTTAAGGCGGTATCACCTGATCAGGGAGATCATAGATCGTCGGGAGATCGAGGTCCGGAGAGTTTCTACAGAGGAGAACACTGCAGATCCATTCACAAAGGCCTTACCTCAGAAACAGTTCGAGAAGCCACTCGAGATGATAGGTCTTCGATATGCCAGTATATGGCCTTAGTGCAAGTGGGAGATTGTTACTGTATATGCCCTAGGAACCATTATTGTATCATAGTAGCATGTATATTACTTAATGAAAGCTTGGGATATTCACAGTTGTATTAACAGTCTTGCTCAACATAGTAGTATGCTACTTCGTTTATATCTATCTTAATATGTGTATATGTTTCTTTTAGCATATCACGAATACATATTGATAGAGCCCTTAGGATCTTGCTTGACTACCAGCGTTGTGATGGCAGTCACACTAGTGGAGGCTGGGTAGTCTACAAGCACATCCTTTTTCAGGTCCCTAGTCGTAAAATTATCGAGACAGGGCATCGATACTCCAGAGTAGACTAGTGTGTACGCTTCTCATCCCAGCAGGGGAAATGGTCTGTCCCACAGCCATTAGTATGTTGTACTGGAGATAGTATGCAGGTGCTCGTTGGGTTACGAGTACACCGGACAGGACTCGAAGGGAACTGTTGGTTGGTATTATATCCGTCGTCAGTTAACAGTTCCCAGGTGACATGAGTACAGCATAGTCCATAGACTTGACACTGCTGCTTCGTCTCGAGTGTGTTCCTACTGTTCTTAGATTGCTATCCTACCACGGCTCAAAGGAGTCGTGCAAATAGGTAGCAGTTGGGTGCAGTCCCGAAGCACTTGGAGGCAGTGGCAGTTAGAAAGGATTCGACTCTCCCAGTATTGGGAGTTAATATCGTACTGTGTTTGGAGAGCCATTATGCAAAGTCCCTAGCTAGGGCAAACGAGATTTATTGGTAGGATTTCCAGTAGCTTCTCAAGATGTAATAGGCTTCACTCCAACGCGACTTATACCGCTTTTAGGGGACTGACGCTTACCGCCCCCTAGGCCCGATATGCGATAGTCTTAGACGAACAGACCGGACTGTATGGAGATTGTCACATCAGGCTCAGTAGGAGTTCGGATGGGTTTCCTCATCGTCCTTCTTATCGACATCTACCTGGTGACCGTTACGTACAGCTAGTACCGCTTGCGGCCTGTGGTTAAACCCACTGCCAGTGTAGTGTCGAGTCTTTAGAGTCCCACACAGAGAGTTTCCCTGTCTCAGGCGAAACGATATAGAGGTCGTATGGTTTTACGACAGGGTTCGGACATATACGTGTACTTGTGCACGTATGATGTTCGGACAGTTTATACTAGCGGGCTTTGGTTTAATTCCGATTCTAGTATTGGATTATTGGATTTATGCAGTCTCAGTATATCAGTGATTTTTGCATAGGAGGGGCATTCTCGTAACTGCTCGAGAAGCTTCTAGAAGAAAGGTGACTCATTATGTTTTAATTCATTTATGGATTAAGCTTAATGAGGTGGAGGAGATGATGTGTAATTTGCATTAAATGAAACCATGACTCATTAGATGATTCATTCATTTGTATTAAATGAAGTATGAAGATATTTGTGCATGATATTTGTGCATGATATTTTATGCTTCATAATATATACACAAATGAGTTATTTTTCATTTCATAATAACAAACACATTCTCTCTCCTCAACCTCTCTCTCTTCTTCACTCTAACCCTAATACTCTCATTTGTTGAGATCCCAAAAGTTAGAAAGACTAATAGATCTTTAATCCACTTCTATGTCTTCTAGGTCGCTTGGATTAGCAATCCTAGCCACTTAGTTACGTCAAGTGAGAGGTTAAAGCTTGGAGAAGGAACTCTCGGGTGGATCTTCTATCACATCGAGGAGGCCGACGAGGAGGTGAACAACAAGAACAAGAAGGACTAGATCTTGCGGTATAATCATCTATCATAGTAGTTTAGCACTTCTAGATAGTTGTTAGTTAGGGTTTAGCAATGATCTGTAAAGTTAGTCGATGTCACCTTAAACAAAATGATTGTTTTACCTATTCCGCCTTCCCGCATCTTATGGGGTGTCTAACGTCGACTTACACTTCTGTGGTATATTCTCTACTCTTTTCTCTCCTCTTTGATCTTGTCCAATAATAAATTTCCTGCAGGATTCTTTGCAAAATTCGCAGCGCTTAAAAAAATTCTTGTTGCGTTTCTTGAAATTGGTTGTTTGCATATTTTAATACGGAAATTAAGGAGCAAAGACCAAATTCAGATTAGGTAGGGATTTCTTTGTAAGTCCACGTTACCCACCCCCGTGCTTACAAGGAGGCAGAATAAGTAAAAAACGATTTTTAACACAAGGTAACATGGACTAGAACTAGAGGATCTTTGCTAAACAAAAACTAACAAACTAACTACAAGTTTTAGCTACTCGGTTAGAAGGTTATACCTAGGACTTGAACTCCTTCTCTTCTTGTTGTGGTCTTCCTTCTTGCTTGCTCCTTGGAGTGGTGTAGACGGCTCCTCCTCGTCGTCTTCTCTTTGCCGAAGAAAGATCCACCCCGAAGCCCTCTTCCTTGAGCTCCTACCTCAACCAAGAGATAACTAGAGTTCTTGGCTTGCTAAACCTAGAACGCTAGAAAGAGTAGAGAGAAGTTTTGATGGTTTTATCTCACAAGCTCATGGTTCTCAACACATGAAAGATGAGAGCTTTGAGAGAGGAAGAGGATGAGCTAAAACATGAGAGAGAGAGAGAGAGAGCAAGAGAGAATGAACTAGAAAATAACAACCATCTCTCATATGAGAGAAAATGATAATAATAATAATAATTATCAGAAATTGTGATGGTTAGTTTGGAATGACCATTATCATTTCACATTAAATGAAATTTGCAAGAATCAAGAAGCATCTTTCAAATGAAATGATGATGGTCAAAATGTCAACAAAAGTCAACCGGTCAACCAAAGCCAAAAGGTCAACAAAAGTCGAATGGTCAACCTAACCATGGCACAATTATCCTTAATTAATATCATTAATCATATCTCTCATTCTCATTAGGGTTAAGAAAAAGTCAACGGTCAATAACCCTAATGAGATTCCTCTGCCTCTGTCAACTGTGCATACACACCCGCATCCGTGTTCTGAGGAACACGAATACAATGAGACAAAACCAATCCCAAAACAAATACTAGGATCTGGCTTAAAGAAAAGCCCGCTAGTAATAACTTCCCGGACACCAAACGTGCACAAGTGCGCGGATGTGAACAAACCCCGTCGCAAAACCATGCGACCTCTACTCTATTTTGCCCAAAGGCGACCTCTGTGTAGGACTATAAAGACTCGACACTACGCTGGCAGTGGGTTTAACCATAGACCGCAAGGGATACTAGCTGTACGCAACGGTCCCCAGGTAGATGCCGATAAGAAGACTGATGAGGTGAACCCATCCGAACTCCTACTGATCCTGAATATGACAATCTTCGTACAGTCCGGTCTGTTCCTCTGAGAGTATCACATGGGGGCCTAGGGGGCGGTAAACGTCAGTCCCCTAATAGCGGTATAAGTCATGTCGGAGTGTAGCCCAAAACATCTTGAGATAACACCGGAAACACTACCAGTATATTTTGCTTTCCCTGGCCAGGGACTTTTTGTAATGGCTTTCCTAGATACTGCGCGATATCAACCCCCAATACCGGGAGAGACGAATCCTATCTAACCGCTACTGCCTCCAAGTGCTTCAGGACTGCACCCAACTACTACCTGTTTGCACGACTCCTTTGAGCCGTGGTAGGTAGTAATCAAAGTACAGCGGGAACACACTCGAGGCGAAGTAGCAATGTCAAGTCGACGGACTAAGCTGTACTCCTGTCACCTGGGAACTGATAACCGACGATAGGCATAATACCAACCAACAGTTCCCAGCGAGTCCTGTCCAGTGTACTCGTAACCTAACGAGCACCCGCATACTATCTCAAGTACGACGTACTAATGGCTGTAGGACAGACCATCTCCCCTGCTGAGATGAGAAGCGCATACGCTAGTCTACTCCGGACTATCGATGCACCGTCTCGATAATCCTATGACTAGGGACCTGTATATTGATGTGCTTGTAGATTACCCAGCCCCCACTAGTGTGACTGCCATCACAACGCTGGTAATCAATCAAAAGATCCTAAGGGCTCCGCTAATGTTTATAGGCGATATGCTAAAAGAAACACATGCACACATTAAAGTAGCAACAAACCAAGTAGCATACTACCATTTTGAGCAAGATTTTCTTTACAACTGTCAATATCCCAACCTTCCATTAAGTAATATACAAACTAGTATGATACAGTAATGGCCTCTAGGGCATATACACTGACAATCTCCCACTTGCACTAAGGCCATGTACTGGCGTATCGAAGACCTATCATCTCGATCAGCCGCTCAAACTGAGTCTGGGGTATGGCATTCATGAATGGATCTGCAGTGTTATCTTCTGTAGCAACCCTCCGAACCTCGATCTCCCGGCGATCCACGATCTCCCTGATCAGGTGATACTGCCTCAATGTCACGACCCGAAATTGGCACGTGACGGCCCTAATACTACGCAACGTCTACTGGCGTAACGCAGTAAAAGAAAGCAAATCCACGCCTAAAGGCGGAAAATAACCACCACAACAAATATACGGCGCCGTAGCGAAGAAATAGAAGACGATTGAAAGGAAACTGTATAAAAGACAACAACTCACAAATAATATACAACATCGTCCTCACCAAGTCTCTAAGTCAATATGAAAATAGTAGATGGAGAGTACAATGATACAACGAATATACAATACAACGAATAACCACAAAACCCACCTAAGCAAACTGCACACTGTGAGCTGATGCGGTATCCTTAGCAAAAGATGATAAGATGTATGATAATAGCCTGCCTCTGACTATCCTGAGGAACACCTGCAAACACTGTGGCACAACGGGGGTGAGTTGCCAACTCGTGAATAGTAAATAACATACGCAGGTAATCGCGAGTATGCACGTACAACGTGAATCTAACATGTGCAATTAATTGCAATAAAAAGTCATGTGAATGCAATAATCATGAAAGGTACACTAGCAGATACAACCAATACATGAAGAAATGCATATAAATAAAGGTATATAAATGCAACAGTCATGAAAGGTACTCTAACAGGTACACTAATGCATGAAGCAGTGCATAAACAGTAAATGTAGAGTATGGAATGAAATATGTCATTTCCATGGAATCCTGACATCGCGGTAGGATCAAAATCCATCAAGACAATCCAAATCCCAATTTCCTCAAATCAGCCTTAATTTGGCTATCATATCAAGTCTCGCATATCCTTAATGTACAATATCAAGTAGATCTCATATATCCCGTATGTACTATATCAAGTATATCTCACATACCCCGAATGTACAATATCAAGTAGATCTCACATATATCCTGTAATCAATATCAAATAAATTCTCAAATGTCCTAAATCCAATGTCAATGAGTCCTTTACATTCTAGGTATATTTGCATGAATAAATATGATGATGTATATAATTTAATGTCAATACACATATATTAGCGTCCTATTCCACTAATATTGGTGTAAGGGCATATATAACAGCGGCCTAAACCCCTGTTATATATACAAAGGAGTAAAAAGAAATATCATGAATCCAATTTGTCAAGCATCGACACAGAAATGCAGGTCCATCAGGTGCTGTCACCATGACTGGACCTCTGATAGGTACGTATCATACGCTATATCGAAAGCTCGAGTGCCTAGCTCTGACCCTCGCCTCTCGACGTATCCATACGTACATGACTCCCGTTGGTATCCACATGATAACCGCCGAGTCATTGGTAATGTCACCGGATGGTATGGTTCCCCCACTAACTCATCGTCTACTCCACGATTCTTGCCCCGGGGTACCTCCCGGTCCCCACCATGTACCCGCACACGGACCCCTCCGTTCCTCGCGTAGGGTATATATATCCGAACCGATAAATCTCATGGTGGCTGCTGAAATATCATATCAAGGGAAACCGGATTTTTCAAATAATGCATAATTTCATGAACTCCCACGGTCCCCAAATCCAGAAAACATTATGAAAAATCCATATCTCAATGCGAAAATCCATGAATATAATATACGCATCATTAATTTGAAATGCGAGTATATAAAGGAAAAGCAGCAATTAACTGTAACAAGTTAATATGATATCATGTGGTTACTAATCTCTCCAATTCTAAAATAATATCAAGTAAAGGTAAACATGTAGCTATAACCAGATATATGTGCAACATAAAGGTATAGCAAGATATATGTATCTACCTATAAGTAAATGATATAGTATACCCCCAGGGTATAAGCGAAATAGGTATGCAAGGTATACCTGTAGCTATGTCGTAAAGTGTGCATGTACCTATCACTAATGGTACAATACTCTATAGGTATACAGGTAACTAGCATGTAAGTATGTCAGAACATATGTGTAAGCATGTAGGTATACAGGTATGCTATAAGTCAATGCGTAAAGAAATATGAATCAAAGTCTCAATGTCCCTAACCAAGCAATATTATATGTATAAGTGGGTTATGCGTGACATGGCAATTATTGACGGTGTGTGTAGCATACAATCAGTGCTCGTGCAACATGAATCGTCAATAATATGTGCAGTGTCCTAAGGATACTAGTCCAAGCACATCAATATCTAAGTAATAGGGTAAATGTGCAATTCTAAATATGACATAGAATATGCGACAGAAATAACATCTCTAACCCAGACGCATAAAGCCATGCGGGCGATTCCCATATAGATGTTAAATCTACTCACCAACGCTCCTGGCTAAGTAAAGCCTACCACCTGTTTTTCCTTGTCGTAGCGTCCGAAGTCCCCGCTTCCGAACCTAAAATTTCACAAACACATCACATAAGCAAATATCCTACATCGACAAAAAGACATCGAAACGCAAGAATAACGCCCTGAAAATTGTACTGCGCACTTAGCGCATCTATCGCGCACGACATCGGCCAAAATCCCTAATTGGGGTCGCTAAACTACAAAACACTAAGTCTAGACCCCGATCGTCCCGATCGCGCAACACAACACAAACAATTACGAGGAATAAAATAGATATAACCTTGCAACGACCAATCGAACCCACGTCGGAAAAACCCCGAAACCTAGTTAGCAACCTGTCGCAATATTCCGCACTAGTTTCAAGCTAACGCATATCTAGCGATTACAAACACCTTAAAATAGCTTAACTAAGCTATCAAAACCATTTCTATATTTTTAACACTTGCTAAATAAATTTTAGCAAAAACCTAGTAAGCAAAATTGCATAATTAAACAAAGTGTTCATTAGCAAAAATTAACATTTTCTACTAGGTTAATCTTCTCCAAAACACAAATTAACACTTCAAATAAACATTAAACACATAAATCAAGATTTACCCTAACTAGATTATCATAAAAATCAATTCTTGAATTTCAAACATGAAATTAAAAGCTTAAACAAACAATTAATATGCTAATTAGAAATTTAGAAACAACAAAAAGGATTAGGGTTAGGGTTTTATACCTCCACAAAAGATCAAAACCAATAAACCAAACTCATCATCTTTTCCTCAAAAATGATGTTTTGAATAAAGATCCAAGCTACTTTTGTGAAGAAGAAAGAAGGAAAATGAATATATTTGAGTTTTTGTGATTTTATTTGGATTTTTCATGATTTATTTGATGCAAAATGAGTTGAAAAAGAGTGGGAATGATGGAGGGGAGCAAGGGGAAGGGAAGGGCCGGCCAAGGGGGTGAGGGGGGTATTTTTGTGAATTTTTGTGAAGAAATTGCTAGGAAAAAGAGTAATAAATGCTTAATAAATGCACTTTGCCACCTTTACACATTTTCTTTTCTTTTTAAAATAAAACATTTTGCACTCCAAAAAAATATCTAGATATTTAAAAAGAAGTTTCCAAAATATTCTAGTGACAAAAAAATAATTTATTCTCAAGAGAAGAGATTTTCTGATTTACGTGCACAAAATACCGCTTAAAATAATATTTTATTTGGGAAAAATTCTATCTGAAATAAAACCTCCCAAATACCCCTAAAGTTCGCGCACAAGCTTTATTTTAGCTAAAAAAGGTGCCGGCAAGCTTATACGGACGTTTGATCGAAACCGGGTTAAAACGGAAAATACCGACAATTTTGCCCTAAAACGGGAAAATTCGCAAAACGATTTCTGAAACGTTACAATCTCCCCCCACCCTTACAAAATTTGTCCCCGAATTAAAAATTTTTACTAAGCGTACCTTCAAAGAGAGGATTACTAAACTCTCATATCTCGTTCGCAGCCTCCCAAGTGATTACCTCACTATACGGCTACGTCCAAGAAAAACCCTTCACAGATGGCAAGGCCCTTCACCTTAGTTTCTCCACCCGCCAAGGCATTAACACAATTAGCTGCTGGTGAACAAAAGATTGCGTCCAAGCTAAATGGTCTGGTGCTGAATTATGTGAGAAAGGTCATGAAGGTAATTGCAAAGTATAGACACAAGGAATACGGGGGTGAATACTCAATAATGTGGGCGGATGTGCCAAATTAAAGGCAACGGAACTAACTCACTTTAAGGATCTCGAAAGGACCTATAATTCTGGGTAAGTTTCCCAAAACTCAACACGTCCTTCATCGGAAAAATCCGTAGGAATACATGATCTCCCACTGCGAACTCGAGCCTATGATCACCATGGTCGGCATAAGACCTCTGTCCGCACAGGACTGTCATCATCCTCACCTGAAACAGCTGGATCGTTTCAGAAGTCTCTAGACTAGCTGGGGTCCAAAAATCCTACTACGCAGAGTCAGAAAAACAGACTGGAGATCGACACCACCTAACAAACAAAAATTAAAGGTTTCCAATTGGAATGTCTCCTGATAACTACTATCGAAGGAGAGTCCTAACAATGGCAAGTGACGATCCCAACCGCCGACAACAATTAGTACGTATACACGAGTATAACCTCTAGAGTCGGTATAGCCCGCTCTCACAAAACCATCATCCTGCGGATGGAAAGACGGAGCTAAAGCTCAACCAGTACCCAAGGCTTCCTGAAGCTCCTGCCAAAGACGGCAAGCGAACATGGTGCCTTCATTAGATACGACCCTCGAAGGAACTCCATGCAATGCATAAACATAACAAAGAACAACTGAGCAGACTAAGAAAAACCGGACAACAAGCATCCGAATGGAGTCACACCCTGACTAAACCTGGGTAGACAAAATAACGAATTTCATGGAGATCTGCTCCCATTCCCACTTCGGAACAGTTAAAGATTGCAACTCTCCAGCTGGTCTCAGATGCTCAACCAAAAACACACAACAAGACAACACCTTGAAACGAAATCCGAAACTTCTCTTTACATCCGTGCCCACCCGTAACTATCTCACAAGTCACGTCAATGTTGGTGGAACTTGAATGAGTACAGAACGTTGATAGATATGTGATCGCACGCGGAGAGCGTGTCGGATGTTCAAAGTTCTAAAGTTATAACCACGATCAGGACGGTGTCGCTTTGCAGCTAGCCGGTTGAGCACGGGTCGATCCACAGGGAGATGGTTGTATGTCCGTTCTTGTCTTAGACGAGTCAATAAAGAATGAGTATATTTTGTTCCATCTAACCTATGTGTTTTATATGCAAGTATAAAGTTGTTAAGAAAAGATACGAAAGTGTAAGCTAAAGAAATCCGTACTCAAAACCTTTCAGCCGAGTCTTGACCAATTGAAGCTAGAGCAATCAGCAACAACGTGGATTAGGGGATTTAAGCACGGTATTCGTGGAATCCGGCTTATTTACCCTTGTCCTTCCGTTCTTGTCTCTTGCTTTCGCCTCCGGCCAAACCGAACGCAACCGATCGCGGTTAGGAATCACCGTTACCTTGGTAGGGTAGGGTGCCTAACGGAGCGCTTGCGTATCGTTTGGGCGGAGTTCAATGGAAAATAACGGGAAAAGGAAATGAGCAAAGAAATATTAACTTACAATAACGTATTTGTTCTTAACAACAACAATAATTACAACCATTCACAAAAAGAACCAAAAAAGAGAGAATAAAAAGAACAAAGAAAAGAAAAGATTACAAGCAAGTACCTAAAGTGCATGGTAATAAATTGCAAGTAATTAAAGACAAGAATGAAAAATGCAAGAAAGTAATTGCAAGAACTATAGATCTCAAGACAAGCATGGGATCAATAGCCAACCCTTAAACATGCAAGCTCAATCAAGAGGTTGCAAGATCAAGAGAAGGGTAAAGAACTCATGTGAAATGAAGCACTAAAGAGAGAACAAAATGATACACCCTTGAGATCAATAACCAACCCTTAAACTTTCAAGCTCAATGAAGAGGTTGAAAGATCAAGAGAAAGCAAGGATCTCAAGGAGAAACTAAACAAAAGAATGATACAAAAACCCTCATCTTCATTTCATCATCCACTCAAAAAGCTTTCACAAAAATTTTCATGGAGGAAAGAATGAAGAAGAAGAAGAAGAAGAAGAAGAAGAAGACTAAAAACTAACAAAAAGAGGCTAAAGAACTTAACACTTGGTTTGGCTCAGAACCGGGGTATTTATAGGCAGGGAAATGGAAATATAGGGCAACAATCTGGCACTACATAAAATGACCAAACTGCCCACAAAAATTGACACAGAGAAGAGACCATACGGCCGCGGAACCGCGGCCTAAGCGTGCTTATGCCGCCGAACTGCGGCCGTTTAGAGGAGTTAGGCCATGAAATTTAGTGGTTTTCCCTAGTTTTTAGTACTCTTCAGTGTGGTATACGACTTTTTCTCAGAAACTCTTCCCATTTTTTCCAGAATTTCAGTAGATCAAAAGTTGATGTGATGTGGATCTTTTGCCAAGATTTCCTCGAGCTCCGCGTAGATATGTTGGATCTTGTGTTGACATTGAGCTTTCTGCACGAAAATGACATCGATTTGCCATTTTGTCTCTTAAACTGGTGTGTGGCAACATACGGATAGAGAGCGGAGACCCGTGTTTTATCTGTGTTGGCAGTAATCCGGAATTTGTCGTACTTTTCCATGAATTTCACTGTTCAGAGCCGAGAACCTGTATTCTGCAAATATGTAGCAAACACTGATCAAAAGCACCTTCCAATAAACAAACGAGCGTAAGAATGGGCGGTATAAAATGCAATATTCTGGTATGAGCAATGTGCCTGCTGTAGGATTTCGCGTCTCTACCCAATAGTATCAGGTACACAAACATGTCCCTAAACTTAGCACACCCTTGTCACAAATCAAGGACTCCGAATCATTACCCAGCCGAGTATGCTCAAGAATCTTTGACGAACGAGCATCGGCAGGCAGTGCCTCGCGAAAACGATTAGGGAAAAGTGGTCTGGCGCAGACATGAGCAAGTTGTCCCCTCAGTAGAGGCAAACCTAAGTTGTACTCCACGATCGTACAAGAACTGTAAATCTGCAGAAGACTGTCTCTGACTGCGCACAACTGGAACAAACTAACCCCGGGCCTACGACTCCAGCATCAGCTACCACAATCGCCTTGCTAAGGGTAATAAAGGATCTCACAAACACAATCCTCCACACGTTTCATCCAACGGCGCTGTCTCAACAATCAAAACTCGCTGCAGGAAGATGTACATTAAGCTCTGGTGGTCCGTGAAAATCTGACACGACACTCGAAAAAGTAGTGTCTCCAATCCCCAACGCACAACCACCGCGGCCATCTCCAGATCATGAGTGGGATATCCTGCTCGTACTTCCTCCAAATGTAGGGAAGCAAAAGCGATAACTCTATAGTGTCACCTCAGTACACAATCGAGCCCCACTCGCGAAACATCACAGTTAAAACAACAAAGTCGCCCGAACCAAAAAAGCAAGAAAGAACTGGTGCAGTTGTTAACCGAATCTCCAACTTCTGAAAAACTCTGCACGCATGCCTCAGTCCAAAGAAAAGAAACCTCCTTTCAGGTCAGTCTAGTCAACGGTGCAGCACTAAACTAGCAATACTGCACGAAACGGCGGTGAAAACCTGCTAAGCCGAAAAATCAACGGACCTCCGTCTGTACACCAGTCTGGGCCAAAGTTGTACGGCCTCGATCTCCCTCGGAACCATATGAAATCGTCACCCGTAACTACAAGACCTAGGAGTCAACACAAACAAGTCTGAACGAACACTCCGAGAATCTAGTAAACAACTGGGGCTCTCCCAATGTCAGCAAAACAAATCCTCAAGTGCTGCTCCTGTTCCTCACGACACATTAGAAAAGACCAGATTGTCCACTGTGACACAACAATAACTGGTCGGGGAACGGCCTGAAGAAATCTGGTTCATCATATCTACGAATGCCGCTAGGGCATTGGTGAGTTCGACGATACCACCAAAACACCCAAAGCCCGTAGCACGCACAATGCAGTCTTCGGAATGTCATCACTCCGAACCCGCAGCAATGATGACCTGATCCCGAACAAACTTAGAAAATGTCTCGCACTCTGGAGCCGATCGAAGAAATCGTCAATGCGAGGTAAAGGATACCTATCCACACCGTAAGCCGGTTCAATTGGCGATCCATCAATACACAACCTAAACTGTCGTCTTCCTCCTTGACGAACAGAAATAGGAGCTCCCCAATGTGAAACGCTCAGACGCACAATCCCCCCAACAAACAACTCTGCAGCTGATCCTTAAGCTCCATAAGCTCCGCCGGCTCATCTGGAACAACGTCGGAAAACACTCGCACGATAAGAACCCGGTTCAACAAACCCACTGTGGCTCCGGTATCATGAATGAACGCCAAGAATCCTCGGCATCCTCTCCTCAAAAGCCGACTAGCGAAAAAGGCTGAATTCGAGCTGTGAGAGGCGTCACCACTGCCCCCCTGCACAACAAGAACTGATTTGCTGGGGAAAAAAAACCTGACTGTTTCCTCGCAGTAGTCCACAGACGCCAAGGACGTAGCTAACCAGTCCATGCCCAGGAGAACGTCAAATCCAACATCTCTAGAAGGATCAAGTGACGGATGAATCTCCTAACCGATTGGCATACGACTGAAATACGTGTCGCGCAACAAAACAATCGCTGACAGAAGTTAACACAACAAACGGATGATCTAGCTAACACGAATCCCCTTGTCCCAAACCTCTGCTACTCCCGCAACGGTCACGAAACCAATCTCGATGACTAGTCCACTGTCTCTGGGTTGGTACACCGGTACTGTTGGTGATAGTGCCCTCATAGTCAATTATTGGATCGTAGGTACGTGATTGCAATGATTGCGGAGGACCTATACCGGTAGGACAGTCTTACTCGAGATGATAGTATGCTATCTGGCTTGCCTTTATCAGTCGTGTACATGTTCAGGTGACTGATTGCATGTTACACTTTGATAGAGCCCTTAGGATCTTGCTTTACTACCAACAGTATGATGGCGATCATATACGTGAGAGTTGGGTAGTTTATATGCATATCCTTAATTTTGGTCCCTAGTCGTGGGAGATTCGAGACAGGGCATCGATACTCCGGAGTAGACTAGTGTGTACAGTCGAGACCCCGACGAGGGGCGGTGGCCGGTCTCACAAGCCACTGGTGTCAGTTGGATCACCTAAGATGTATACAGGTGCTCATTGGGTTATGAGTACACCGGACAGGACTCGCCGGGAATCTGCTAGTTAGTATTATATCTACCGTCAGATAGTAGTTCCCTGGTGACATGTGTACAGGTTAGTTCATCGACCTGAGGTCGTCATTTGTCTCGTGTGAGTTCCCACTGTGCTTTGATTTCTACCCTACCACGGCTCAAAGGAGTCGTGCAAACAGGTAGCTTTTGGGTACAGTCCCGAGCCATATGGAGGCAAGTGAGCGGATCGGCAGGGGATTCGTCTCTACCGGTATTGGGGGCGAGGTCGTGCTGTGTCTAGGAGAGCCATTACACAAATCCATGGCCATGGTAGGAGATTTACTGGTAGGTACTCCAGTAGTATCTCAGGGTGTATTGAGGCTTCACTCCGACACGACTTATACTGCTATTGGGAGTCTGACGTTGCTAGCCCCCTAGGCGGATATGCGATACTCATTGACGAACGGAACGGACTGTATATACATTGTCACTGTTAGGCTCAGTAGGGTTTTCGTAGGAGTTCGCTCATCGGTCTCCCTTGAGTTCGCTCCTCGGCCTCCCTCGAGGTCAGTCCATGGGCAGCCGTTACGCATAGCTAGTGCCGCTGACGGTTTGTGGTTAAACCCACTGCCAGGGTACTGACGAGTCATTAGAGTCCCCCACAGACTGTTTCCCAAGTTCGGGCGAAACGTTGTAAAGGCCGTATGGTTTTATGGCAGGGTTCGGAAAATGCAAGTGCGTTTACGCACGTGGTATTTTTCGGGCAGATAATACTGTTCGGTTTTGGTTTAAGCCGGATCCGAGTATTATATTGAGTAGGTATAATATCTTTGTCTCAGTTGCATTTGTATTCGGTCGTAATACAAATGCGGGTATATTTATACAGTTTCGGGGTTATCCTGAAAGTTGTTTCAGGATCACTTTTGGAAGTTGCCAGTTTCCAGTTTTCTATAAGCCGTCTTTTAACATTCTGTTAAAGACGGATTATCTTTTCTTCCGAGATGATGAGTCAGTATTCTAGAAGTTTCTAGATATGATGACTAGGATGGTGACTAGGCTAGTGACTCATCTTTGCATTTATTAAAGGGTGACTAGGTTTTAGTGACACGTTGTTTTAATTAATACCTTTTGGATTGCTTAAGATATTTTGTGATGATAAGGTTACATGCTATGGTCACCTCCCTCCTCCTACCATCACCTCCCTCTTCTACAAATAGTGGCCGGCCCCTTTATGTGAGAGAGAGAGAAATTGATTTCATTTTTTATACAAAAGACTATGGTTCAAAGTGTATGGAAATTTGATAGTTCATTTCTTGTTCCATTTCATTTCCATCGGCAACTTCATTAACCGATCGTCCACGGACTTGGACGAAGTGAGACAAAGTCATCTACTCATTCTCTACATCATTCTTGGTCGTCTCTTTTAGCAAACTTGACGATCTAGTTGCCTCGAGTTAGTGGCGGGAGCCCGTTTAAAGAACCGATCATGTGGTGCCACCTCGACGAGGAAATCGGAGATCGACGAGATCGGAGCAGCCGCAACGGAGCGTGGGATGATGGTTAAAGAACGAAGGACTCGGATCGTTCGGTATAACCTTTCTGCACTCTTTACAGATTGTTAGTTTAGCAATAATGGCAGATCCGGGTTAAAGTATACGATAGCGCCAGTTTAAAAGTTTTTGTTCCGCATTTGGCGTCTGTAGACTGCCGGGGCGCTAGCGTAGACTTACAGTGGTATCAGAGCCTCACCATTTTGCTATACTAACTTGTGCTAACGCGTTTAAAACATCGATCCGACCGAAAATAAAAAATCACAATTTTTAAGCCCGACAGTTTCTGTTGATTTTAAATGGTCTCAAAAATTAATTCTGTATATCTTAAAAATATGTGCAGGGTTTTCTAAGGTACACGACAAAATTTGAGCAGGTGATTCCCCTGTATAGCCGCTGAAACACGGCCAAACCCATGGTTTGGCTGCGGATCCGCGGCCATCCTAATGGATCACTGCATCAAATTTTCTCAGTGGGTTCTCTGTTGGATTTTGTGATTTTTGGTAAATATCGTTTTGGCCCAGGTTTTGTTACTGTTCACCAGTAAGTCGTGGGGCCCACTTTTTGATATTTGGTCGATCGAAATTTAAACATGTTAGTTTACAGTGCTTACATTATATCTCCGACCGGGAATGTCATTTGATCGGTAAACCGCGTCTGATTGCTATAGTTCTTTTAGACGGATTTGCTGTTAGTTATGTATATGCCCTAGAGGCCATTGTTGTACATTTGATGTATATTATAATGGATGCTTGGTTATATATAGAGAAGACTTTCTTACTCGTCATGATAGTATGCTATTTGGTTTCACTTTATCTTAACATGTTGACTTGTATTGGTTTACTGTTTTACTCTCACATGTTGATAAAGCCCTTAGGATCTGTACTCGACTACTGGGACTATGATGAGATCATACTAGTGGGGCCGCGGTAGTCGATGAGTACATCCTATAACTGTTCCTAGTCGAGGGTATATCGAGACAGGGCATCGATACACCAGAGTAGACTAGCGTATACGCATCTTGACCTATATGATGGGTGATGGATGATCCCATATCCATCGGTGTTTGACATCAGAGATGGTGTACGGGTGCTCAGTGGAGACTGGGTACACTGGACGGACTCGCCGATAACTCCCAGATGGTGATATACCACACGTCAGATGGCAGTTCTCCGGTGACACAGGTACAGGGTAGTCTGTAGACCCGAGATCGTCATGGAGTCTTGTGTGATTCCCACTGTGCTTTGATTTCCACCTTACCACGTCCAAGAGGGCGTGCAAAACGGTGGCTTTTGGGTACAGTCCCGAATCACATGGAGGCAATGAGCGATAGGAGGGGATTCGTCTCTCCCGGTATAGGGAGTTGATGTTGTGCTGTGTTCGATTGGCTATAACTGGAAGTCCCTGGCCAGGGCTGATATGGAGATTTACTGGTAAGTGTTACTAGTAGTTTCTCGACCCGTTATGAGCCACACATCGACACGACTTATCGGTTACTGGGGTCTGACGTATACCACCCCTAGACTTGATATGCGACATATCAGACGAACAGACCGGACTGTACGGGAGTGTTACTGGTTGGATTCACTGGAGAACGCACAGGCTAGCTTGTTGATCTTCTGATCGCTCAATACCTGGGTGGCTGTTACGTTTAGCTGACCGCTTGCAGCTTGTGGGTGTTTGATATGATCATCACCTGCTACCGGCGTATTGACGATTCTTTAGAGTCCTACACAGAGGTTTCTTGGCTCAGGCGAAACAGAGTAGTGGCACATATGTGATATGCGCAGGAGCGAGAATAATGCGATATGGGATACCGTATTATATTCTCGCGATTTATGGATATGAATCGGGCCATCGGATCAAGTGTTGATTCGATGAATCGGTACATGATATATTAGCCGGTTATATTCGATATAGCCGGATCGTCGGATCAAGTGTATATTCGATGATTTAATATATAATAATATATATGATATATTATTATATTAACTAATATTGGCTTACTTTATTATTTCATTTTCTCAGTGGATGATACATTGATATATATGCGATATATGTTAATTGTATTATTTTCTTTTGTTGCAAATATATAATATATATGCGATATATATTATTGTGACATGATATGATTAATTGTTAAACGTGTTTAAGGATGATTAATTGAGGTTAAGGTTTAATTTGGTTTAGTTGCTTCATGCACTTTCTAGAAGGTTTCTTCTTTTGTCATTACAAAGATCTTTTGTGATGACACATTCTAAACCAAACCAAACCCTAACCCTAGTTGTTTCTCTACTCATTTTCATCCAATCATCCTTGACCATGGTTAATAATTCAATCATATGTTTTATTCTATTCATCACAAAAGAAAAAGATTATGATTATCATTATTCTTTATCCATTATCTTCTTCTTCTTCTATCTTGAAGAAGCTCTCTTGAAAATTCTTATGTGATGAAAGATTATGAGAAAATGATATAAAAAGAAAGCAAAATCACTACTCTCTCATCCTCATCTCATCTAGCCCTTGGGATTAGGGTGTTCTTCTCTTTTGAGTGAGATAGCTTGAGTCGAAGCAACTTCAAGGTAGATCATCGTAGATTTGGATTACGACAAGCTAGTATGGATCGTTCGAGTCGTGGAGCCTCTCATGAGTCCGGGAGATCGTGGATCGCGGCAAAGGGACTTCTACTCGGAGCTTGTGAAGTGAAGGAGCGGACTACAAAGGTTGTAATCCCTCACACTTAGATAAAAGTTATCTTATTGCATATTAAACCCTAATAATCTAGCATAGATCCCGGCTTTGGGTTGTTCGGCACGTCTAAAATTTAATCCGGGCATGTTTGATGCCTTAAGAACCTTCACAAGAGTGCCTAGGAACCCTACAGTGGTATCAGAGCCTAGCTAGAGCATTAGGCGATGTGTTTACGAAGTTAAAACTCCGATCGAACCCGAAACGGACAAAATGGACCCCTCTCTGGAAATTTTTTAAATTTTGGGATTTTTCAGAATTAAAAATGTGTAAAAAAATCAGTAGGTAATTATAAGAATTACCATGAAACATGTGCCCACAATTCGACCAACTGAGCGCGGATCCGCGGCAGAAAGGGGGTTCGCGCGGCGCTTGCGCGGCGGCACTGTTGAATTGGGACACGTGGCTTCATGGTATTGCTCGTAGTTACTTGCAGAGTATTCTGGATATTTTTAATCTGTCTCAGGTGTTTATAAAATCTGGGGTTTATTTTGTAATCGTAGATTCGATCGGAATATTTAAATTCGTATTTCTTTCCGGATATTTAGAAACTGTTAAACTGGTTGAACGGATATCATTAACCCACTTTATTCCGGCACGGCAAACTTTCAAGCGTTGAATTTTTATTGGGTTTAAATCTTTCGGAAAATTGTGCAAGTTAAGCGGTGGACCCTCTAGAAGACAACAAACCTTAACTCGATTATGTGACCGTCTTGAACTGCCTTTTGAACCTTCGGGTTTGGGGCAGTACGGCGTGCCACATGTGAGGCGTTGGCTTGGCCCTTCTACGGCTGGATCACTGGTACTGTGACATATTCTGGGATTATTTGAACTCCGCTCAAGAGTTGAGCACTTCGGGAAATTTTGGGTGTTTGATTATCTGTTCAAATAGTTTAATACCGTATATTTATCTGGAATGTGATACAATATGTGGAATTCATAGAGTTAGGCATGAAATACGATGTATGTGATATTTCGGATTTACGATGTCTAAAGTGATTGTGGATTCCAAATATTGTAGTTTTACACTTTCTTTTCTGTGACCGTAAGCGTAGTATGTGGTGTATCGCCGGCTTCGTTGCTATACATCAACGACAATCGGGATACGCATACTTGCTTACGTTGATGATATGAGATATTATGTGTTGCTGTGATATGTTATATTGGATCGTCGCGATCAGAATAGCCGGGGGTTTTATGTGAGATGAGGGTTTTTATTTTCATTCATGTAAAATTCATTTGTAATGTAATATTCTTTTATTTGGGGCACTTCCAGGTTGCGGTTGCTGTCACCAGTGTATATTATTTACTTTTCCGCATTAGGTAGACCTAAGGTGGGGAGCACAAGTGACCGAGTTCTAGGGTCCAGTGGGAGGCCATCTCGAGGAGTCGAGACCGGGTCTCCTAACCCTAGAATTGGCAGTGTTACTTGCCGCTCTCGTAGGGGTCTTGGGATGCGGGTTTGGCTATTCGTCGCGACCGTGGAATCCGTGTTTTATACAGGCTCGTATTGAAAACACGGACGTCCTAGTATATCCAATATTTCATATATGTTCTTCTGCTGCAATGTTCTGTGATGAGATCATATTACTGCCTGAGACGAATGCTTATACTATATATATATATATGCTGATATATAAATATTACTGCTTTCGTTTCTTCTGTGATGCTTAGGAAGCATAAGCTGATGGGATTTTTATTAATGAGATTAATAAAAGAAAAGAAACCTAAAAACGTTGTAGAATCAAAAACTTTATAAAAAGGGGTAACTACAGTTTTGCTTTGCACAGTGATATATACGATATATCCTGCACCTTATTCGATGAGGAAAGGACCGAGATCCCTTCACCGGGAGTGACTCCTTTAGCGAAACTGGCAGATGCTACAAAACGCGGTTTGTCTTTTGATTGCTTTAAGTGTTTTGCTTTGCACAGCGGTATATATGATATATCCTGCTCCTTATTCGATGAGGAAAGGGCCGACGATCCCTTCACCGGGAGTGACCCCTTTAGCGAAACTAAGAAAAGCCTCAAAAACACTCCTTTTCAAAAACATATGATTCTACGACGATATCAAGTTCTTTACGCTCAGGGTTTTCTGAAAAACCTGCGTAGCCCTCCGTCATTTCAGATAAGTACTACTTAGTATTCGTGCTACGGTAGTTTGGCATTCGACAAGGCGTAGTGTATGGTAGCTAACTAGTATTTATCTGCTTATGCATATGATGCAGATTGGATTAGGGTATTCGTACGGCGTAGTTTGGCATTCGTCAAGGGTCGTACGGGTGGGTTTAATTCAATCAAGAAATGTACGGGTTGAACTTGACTAGTGGACTATGGGTTGTTTGGCATTCGTCAAGGTCATAGAACACTAGGGGTAAAAGCATTATCGGGAATTTCAAGTGTTGAAATTTGCAATGAGATTGCATACCTCCTATGAGATAGTTGGATCCCGATACCCACTGCGAGTAAGAGTTACTCCTGGAAGAGTTTTACACAGGACAATTAGTCATTCAAGTAGGTGTCTAGAAAAGTGTTAACGAGGTTACGCCTCTGGGAAAACGAGGTTTACTAATTAGGTCCGTGCGAAAGCACGGGGAACCTCCCTCAAAGCACCGACACTGATCTGGCTGAAAGATTGACGAAATTGTAGGGTGTAATTACTCCCGGCTAATCCTTCCTTTTAGGGTTTTAAGGTAGATTTGATAAAAACAGTGGGAGACATCCTGATTAGATAAGATAATAACCAATCTAATCTTGCAAGAGCATACGCTAAAGTGTTTTCTTCTCTCTCTCTCCAGGTAGCGACCATTTCAGGCCATAATCAAGATAATAATATGGATGTATTGACTAAACCTGATTATTGTACTGAGCAAGGGAACGTTGGACCCGTTTTTTCTTATAAGAGTTATAAGACTGAACAGGAAACAGGAGAATATCTAGTTTCTCACGCCGCCCAAAAGAACATGCATGTTGATGCATTTTCTTCGGGTGTGTTAGTTATTGAGAACTGTTTCTCAGTTCACCCTACATCCTGGGTATTAGATACCGGATCAGGATCCCACATATGTAAACAGTTACATGGGCTATGTAAAGGTAGAGAACTGGGAAAAGGTGATCATTCCGTTCAAGTAGGGAACGGTGCAAGTATTGTAGCCAAAGCAGTTGGCGAATATCACCTTGTATTACCAAGTCGTAATACACTGATTCTAAATGAGTGCTATTATATACCGAACATGATGTGCAACATTATATCAGTTTCTTTATTGAGTAAAGAGGGATATAATTTTGTAGTACAGGAAAATGTTATGAACATATTCCTAGATCAAAAGTTGATTGCATCAGGCTCGTTACATAATGGCATATTCATTCTAAATCAGAATACAGTCCTAAATGTACAAAACACACACAAGAGGAAAAGTTCAGATATGAACGAATCCTACTTGTGGCATTGTAGACTTGGTCATATCAATGCGACACGACTGGCTAAGTTGCATAGAGATGGTTATTTGAATTCGTTCGAATTATCATATTATGATACTTGCCATTCATGTCTCAAAGGAAAAATGACCAAAGCTCCGTTTAGTGGACACGGAGAAAGAGTTACCGAACTCTTAGGACTGATACATAGTGATGTATGCGGTCCCATGTCTACGCATGCCAGGAACGGTTCTTCCTACTTCATTACATTCACTGACGATCTCTCTAGATACGGACATGTGTTTCTGATGAAACACAAGTCTGAAGCTTTTGAGAAATTCAGAGAATATAAGCACGAAGTAGAGAACCAAACAGGCAAAAGTATTAAGATTCTTCGATCTGATCGAGGAGGTGAATACTTGAGCGGCGAGTTCCTAGATTATCTAAAAGAGAATGGGATTCTCTCTCAGCTTACTCCTCCTTATACACCACAGCACAACGGTTTATCGGAACGAAGGAATCGGACCCTATTAGATATGGTACGATCTATGATGAGCGAGGCTGAGTTACCTATTTCCTTCTGGGGGTATGCGCTTGAAACAGCGATACATCTATTGAATATGGTTCCTACCAAATCAGTGCCTACCACTCCATATGAGATATGGAAAGGGAAGAGACCATCTCTTAAGTATGTTAATATATGGGGTTGTCCAGCCTATGTCAAAAGACAAAATCCGGACAAACTCGAGGCAAGATCAGTCTTATGTAAGTTTGTAGGATATCCCAGAAATTTACAAGGGTATATCTTCTACCACCCCGAGGAACAAAAGGTGTTTGTTTCTCGACATGCTACTTTCTTAGTAAAAGGTTTTCTTATGAAAGAAATTGATGGCAATGAGGTAGAACTGGAAGAGGTTCCAGCAACACAAACTATAACAGAAGACTTGGTTGAACCAGAGGATTCAGTAGTACCCGACGAACCCCAGCCTCTCCGCTGATCTAGTAGGGTTTCTCATCCACCTGAGAGATACTACGGTTTTCTCATTGATGGTGGAAGCGAGGATTGCATCATGGATGATGATGAACCAACTAGTTTCGAGCAGGCCATCACGAGTGGTGACTCTGTCAAATGGCTGGATGCAATGCGATCTGAGATGGAATCCATGTACACCAATAAAGTATGGATTTTAGAAAATGCTCCTGAAGGGGTAAAACCCATTGGGAGCAAGTGGATTTTTAAAAAGAAATTTGGTGTAGATGGAAAAGTTGAGACTTTCAAAGCTAGACTGGTAGCAAAGGGATTTCGTCAACGACCAGGTGTGGATTATGACGAAACCTTTTCTCCAGTGGCTATGCTTAAGTCCATCCGGATCTTACTTGCAATTGCTGCATACCAAGACTACGAAATCTGGCAAATGGATGTTAAGACCGCCTTTCTAAACGGTGATTTAGAAGAGTGCGTGTACATGACTCAGCCAGAGGGCTTCGTAGATAGTAGGAGCAGCGGAAAGGTGTGCAAGCTACTTAAATCCATTTATGGGTTAAAGCAAGCATCACGGAGTTGGAACATCTGTTTTGATGTTGTAGTCAAAGAGTTTGACTTCATCAAAAATATAGATGAACCTTGTATCTATAAGAAGGTAGCAGAGGGTAAGGTTGTCTTCCTCGTATTGTACGTGGATGACATACTCTTGATAGGAAATGATATTCCTATGCTGCAATTAGTCAAGCTCTTCTTATCACAGAGATTCTCAATGAAAAATCTAGGTGATGCCTCCTGCATATTGGGAATCATGATCTTTAGAGATAGATCTAAACGGATACTGGGATTGTCCCAATCCAGGTACATTGACACCATACTAAAGAGGTTTAGTATGGAAGAATCCAAGCGTGGGAATCAGCCCACGATCTCTGGACTCACTCTCTCCAAAGAGATGTCTCCCAAGACTGATTTGGAGAGAGCTCGCATGCAAGGGATACCCTATGCTTCGGCAGTAGGCTCTATCATGTATGCAATGCTATGTACCAGACCCGATGTAGCATACTCACTAAGTGTAGTGAGTCGGTATCAAGCAGATCCAGGAGAGAGTCATTGGACAGCAGTGAAGAACATTCTCAAGTACTTGCGAAGGACTAAAGAGATGTTCTTGGTGTATGGTAATGGAGAACTCCAGGTAGAGTCCTTTACCGATTCCAGCTTCCAAAGTGATAAGGACGACTCTAAGTCGCATTCGGGTTTTGTCTTTACCCTCAATGGAGGGGCAGTATGTTGTAAGAGTTCCAAACAGGATACCGTTGCAGACTCAACGATGGAGGCTGAATACATCGCTGCCAACGATGCTGCCAAAGAGGCTGTCTGGATCAAGAAGTTCATTAGTGAACTTGGTGTGGTTCCATCCATTGAGCATCCAATACCTCTGTATTGCGATAACAATGGAGCTGTGGCTTTGGCCAAGGAACCCAGGTCCCATCAGAAGTCCAGACATATTCTGAGGCGGTATCACCTGATCAGGGAGATAGTTGATCGCCGGGAGATCGAGGTCAGGAGAGTAGATACGAAGGACAACACTGCGGATCCAATCACGAAGGCTATTCCCCAGATACAGTTTGAGAGATTATTCGGGATGCTGGGTATGAGATACTACAGCAGCTGGCCTTAGTGCAAGAAGGAGATTGTTAGTTATGTATATGCCCTAGAGGCCATTGTTGTACATTTGATGTATATTATAATGGATGCTTGGTTATATATAGAGAAGACTTTCTTGCTCGTCATGATAGTATGCTATTTGGTTTCACTTTATCTTAACATGTTGACTTGTATTGGTTTACTGTTTTACTCTCACATGTTGATAAAGCCCTTAGGATCTGTACTCGACTACTGGGACTATGATGAGATCATACTAGTGGGGCCGCGGTAGTCGATGAGTACATCCTATAACTGTTCCTAGTCGAGGGTATATCGAGACAGGGCATCGATACACCAGAGTAGACTAGCGTATACGCATCTTGACCCATATGATGGGTGATGGATGATCCCATATCCATCGGTGTTTGACATCAGAGATGGTGTACGGGTGCTCAGTGGAGACTGGGTACACTGGACGGACTCGCCGAGAACTCCCAGATGGTGATATACCACACGTCAGATGGCAGTTCTCCGGTGACACAGGTACAGGGTAGTCTGTAGACCCGAGATCGTCATGGAGTCTTGTGTGATTCCCACTGTGCTTTGATTTCCACCTTACCACGTCCAAGAGGGCGTGCAAAACGGTGGCTTTTGGGTACAGTCCCGAATCATATGGAGGCAATGAGCGATAGGAGGGGATTCGTCTCTCCCGGTATAGGGAGTTGATGTTGTGCTGTGTTCGATTGGCTATAACTGGAAGTCCCTGGCCAGGGCTGATATGGAGATTTACTGGTAAGTGTTACTAGTAGTTTCTCGACCCGTTATGAGCCACACATCGACACGACTTATCGGTTACTAGGGTCTGACGTATACCACCCCTAGACTTGATATGCGACATATCAGACGAACAGACCGGACTGTACGGGAGTGTTACTGGTTGGATTCACAGGAGAACGCACAGGCTAGCTTGTTGATCTTCTGATCGCTCAATACCTGGGTGGCTGTTACGTTTAGCTGACCGCTTGCAGCTTGTGGGTGTTTGATATGATCATCACCTGCTACCGGCGTATTGACGATTCTTTAGAGTCCTACACAGAGGTTTCTTGGCTCAGGCGAAACAGAGTAGTGGCACATATGTGATATGCGTAGGAGCGAGAATAATGCGATATGGGATACCGTATTATATTCTCGCGATTTATGGATATGAATCGGGTCATCGGATCAAGTGTTGATTCGATGAATCGGTACATGATATATTAGCCGGTTATATTCGATATAGCCGGATCGTCGGATCAAGTGTTGATTCGATGATTTAATATATAATAATATATATGATATATTATTATATTAACTAATATTGGCTTACTTTATTATTTCATTTTCTCAGTGGATGATACATTGATATATATGCGTTATATGTTAATTGTATTATTTTCTTTTGTTGCAAATATATAATATATATGCGATATATACTATTGTGACATGATATGATTAATTGTTAAACGTGTTTAAGGATGATTAATTGAGGTTAAGCTTTAATTTGGTTTAGTTGCTTCATGCACTTTCTAGAAGGTTTCTTCTTTTGTCATTACAAAGATCTTTTGTGATGACACATTCTAAACCAAACCAAACCCTAACCCTAGTTGTTTCTCTACTCATTTTCATCCAATCATCCTTGACCATGGTTAATAATTCAATCATATGTTTTATTCTATTCATCACAAAAGAAAAAGATTATGATTATCATTATTCTTTATCCATTATCTTCTTCTTCTTCTATCTTGAAGAAGCTCTCTTGAAAATTCTTATGTGATGAAAGATTATGAGAAAATGATATAAAAAGAAAGCAAAATCACTACTCTCTCATCCTCATCTCATCTAGCCCTTGGGATTAGGGTGTTCTTCTCTTTTGAGTGAGATAGCTTGAGTCGAAGCAACTTCAAGGTAGATCATCGTAGATTTGGATTACGACAAGCTAGTATGGATCGTTTGAGTCGTGGAGCCTCTCATGAGTCCGGGAGATCGTGGATCGCGGCAAAGGGACTTCTGCTCGGAGCTTGTGAAGTGAAGGAGCGGACTACAAAGGTTGTAATCCCTCACACTTAGATAAAAGTTATCTTATTGCATATTAAACCCTAATAATCTAGCATAGATCCCGGCTTTGGGTTGTTCGGCATGTCTAAAATTTAATCCGGGCATGTTTGATGCCTTAAGAACCTTCACAAGAGTGCCTAGGAACCCTACATTTGCGAACGTGACATTCGCGTTGATGTTCTGTGTTGTGCTGTGATGTTGCGGATTTGTCGTGGTGGATAGCAGTGTGCAATGGTAGTACAGTTTGTGTTTATTTGTACATTTGATATTGCGGGGCGAGCGTCCAACATGTGGACTGTCGTCACTGCCTGTTGTATAATATTCTTTTGGGGCACGACCAGGTTGCGGTCGATGTACCTATTGTACTATTTTTCATTACTGTACTAGGTTTTACCCCGAGATGGAGTGCACGGATAGCCGGGTTCTGAGAAGCAACGGGTCCGCATCTCATGGCTTTGAGAGGAAGAGGGGCCCCACTCAAGAATTGGCAGACTATTCGCCGCACTCGTAGGGGGTACAGGTTGACCCAAGGAGGGGTGCCCAAGATTACCGGATTCCGTGGAGTGCTGGGTGGTCCATTCACTATGCTGTAGGGGGCTGCCTCGCTTCAGGTTTTGGCGGGTAACTTGCCGCACCCGTAGGGGTCTAGGTTTCATTGCACAGGCTATCCACACGACAGGGGAATGTCGAGTTTCAGCAGCGGCTCTGTGAAACTCGGGGATCCCAGATTATCTGTATTGTTCTGTGATGCTTATTACTTTTCTGTAATGTTGCATATTATCACGCCTGGAGCGATTATTGTATATTGGTTTATATACTATTAGATGTTGTATATGTTTTATACCCGCGCTAGTCCAGTCCCCGCTCTGTCGTTAGTTAAGTAACCTAACGGGTGATGACGGGACCCCGCGACGAATGCGAATGGCATATACGTACATTTTATTTTCGTTCTTTTCTGGTGTGATTAAATGATGGGACTGCGTTGATTCTGATCAATGCAAAGTTAAAACAAACCTGTTTACAGTTGTTGGAACAATTTAAAAAGTGTTGTTACAAAGACGTTTCCTTTTGTTATGCATAGCGGTATTCAGTGGAATATCCTGCACCTCATTCGACGTGGCAAGGGCCGATATCCCTTCACCGGGACTGACCCCTTGGGCAGAAGTTTGCGTCGGCGTAATAACTTCACTATAGTCGATTACAAGATGCTTTGCATAGCGGTATTCAGTGGAATATCCTGCCCCTCATTCCACGAGGAAAGAGCCGAGATCCCTTTACCACGAGTGACCTCTTTAGCAAAAGGTTTTCGCCACTATATTTTAAAAAGCTATCAGGTTCCTTCAGCGATATCAAGTTCACTACGCTAAAGGTTTTTCGCCAAAAACCAGCCGTAGCCCTCCGTCATTTCATATGGATGGTCAGTAGTATTCAAGCTATGTTGGTCTAGCCCTTAGCTAGGACATAGTGATTGGTAGCTGCTGGGGTGTTCACATGTTGCATAGATAGATGAGTTGGTTTGGGACAGTCGTACAGCCTTGTTGTCCCTTAGTCAAGGGCGAGTACGGGTGGGTTCAAATTAACAAGATAATGATGGGATGAACTTGACATGTGACTTATGGTGGGCTGGCCCTTAGTCACGATCATAAGAGCATGGGGCAAAAACTTTATCGGGAGTTTCTAAAGAAACTGAAACTTGCCATGTATGCGCATACCTTCTGGAGTATGAGTAACGTGGATGCATTCCATCACGTTATCATGCGATGAGAGTTGGATCCCGATTCCCACTGATGAGTTGGTTTACTCTTCGGGTGATCCCGATTGATTCTTCTTTAGGTTTGGAGGAGAATTTGACAGGACAGTGGGAGGTTTCCGGATTAGATAAAATGATGACCATTCTGATCTAGGTTAGAGTGCACGCAGAGTGTTTCTTTTCTCTCTCTCTCTTTGGCAGCGACCTTTGACCGACCCTAGACTATGACTCTGTGACCAGGTTGACCGAACCTTCTTAAAATACTGGCTTTTGGATTGTCTGAGTTGCATAAGTCATTGCCACTCCTTCTTTTACCCTTTGCATTTCTCAGAACACCCGTATTACTACGGATATCCACTTCCATTGGATAGATCCATCGTATGGTTATATACGAACTCGAAGGGACTTCTTCGAGGATGGATCCAGGTTCAGGAGAAATAGAATTGGTTTATTCAGTTGTCTTTTATTATCACCTTCTCTCAGGTTGCGAGAGCTCCTTGGTTTAGGAGAGTACACCTATTACGCCTATTGGATAGTCTTATTCCAAACCATAGGCTGGTGCCGAATGGTAGGGAATGAAGAAAACCAATTAGCCTAAGTAGGGTGTGCAGAAGGTAATATGTAAAGACAAAATAAAGGGATTAGAAAGAGGGCAAAGTAAATTGCGACTGATATCATTCACGACCAAAACCGCGTAATTCATTGCCGCTCCTATTTTTCCTTTAAAAGAATAAGGTATTATTCAGTTGTCTTTTATCGTCACCTTCTCTCGAGATGCGAGTACTCCTTGGTTTAGGAGGGTACACCTATTATGCTTACTGGATAGTCTTCTTCCAAACCATAGGCTGGTGCCGAACGGTAGGGAAGGAAGAAAACCAGTTAGCCTAACGATGGTGTACAGAAGGTAACGACTAAAGACAAATAAAGGGATTTGGAGAGATGGCAATAAAATATACGGTTGAAGTCATGAGTTGGATTATGGAAGAGGCATTGCTATGAATACCAGGATACCCCTACGAAACATTTTCATGTTTCAGTGCATTTTTAAAGGAAAAACTGTTTTCCCGATTAAACACTTACTCCAAGGGTATGTATTTACCAGGTTTCATTCTCATATCTGTATGGTTTTACAGATGATGATTGGGAGTAAGATATTGGGAATTAGGTGATCATCCTCATTATATCGGAATTCGTTGTAATTGGTGATATTTGAGGAAATCGCCAGGGTACAGTTTTCCACCGACAACGCACAAGTTATGAGTTGTTTAACTCAGCGGACTTATACAGAGTATTGTATGTTGTCCAAGTGTCCATCAGGATAAAGGAGTAGGTCCTCGTACTATGTTCTGTTTACTTATAACTTCTCTAGTATTTAGACGAGTGTTTCGTAGAAATACAATGTCTAAGTTTTGAGAAGTTGTGGGTATAAGAATAAAGTAGAGAACCAGGTATCACAAGTATCGGGATTCTTCAAAGAGATCGAATATGTAGATTCTTGTGATTGGTATTCAGATGATAGTGATGGTTTTGAGAAACGTGTTTCTCTTTCAGGTTACTCATAATTGGATGGATTCCTAAGTTGAGTAATGCTGATTAGCCTCTTTCCATTAAGTTGATATGCACTGGAGACAGCTGCATGATTTGAATATTGGTTCCAATTAAATTTGTGCCAAAGTTTCTATATTGGATATAGAATAGTTCGTAACTTAAAAGATATTAAGGTACGGGGAGTTGTCCAGCTTATGATTAAAACCAGACTCTGGATAACTCAGGGCACAATTCTGTAATGGCTATTTGTGGGTTGACCCTGGTTATGACGAGGGTTGATATTCTACCATTTGGAAGATCAATAGTGATATTGTTCTTGACTCGCCACAGTTTTAGTAAAATGGATCTTTTTCAGAAAACAGTAGTGGGAGTATGGTAGAACTGGAAGTGATTCCAGAACCGCAAACGATTACGGAAAAATTTAATAGGACCTATACATTCAATCAGGTTTGACATTCCAATAGCCACTCCGCAGGTATGGTAGGTAACCTCAGACGCCCGAGAGGTACTTCGGTAGCCTCAGAGACGGTGACAGGGAGGTTCTTATCTACCAAGACTTGACACTACTGTTGTTCCAGGATATGAGACCCGGTAGGAGGGTTGTCGTAGTCAGTGGGAGCAGCGGAAGCATAGTGGGCAAGATGCTTATATCTATTTATAGACTTGAGCAGTTATAGCGGAGATAGATCATCTAATTTTGATGTGACAGTCATGGGTTTGACTTCAATCAGAATAAGGGATGGATCAGTTAAGAAGGTAGTAGGGTGTGATGTCATGGTATCTGGATGACATACACAGAGTAGGAAGTAAAATTCCTATACTACGATCGGTTGTACTGTGGTCGTCACACAGTTGTTTCTCCAGACAGGATATGGATATAATATTTGACATTCTGGTTTCTAGAACTATGGTTTTAGATCTGGATTTGGGTAGTTTCCCAATGTGGGTACTTTGACAGATATTCTAATGGTTTTTGGAATAGTTGACTCCTAGCATGGTGGTGTACCTGCAGGTGATGGAGTCACCCTCTCTAAAGGTGTCTTACAGACTAAAGAGGAGAGGGATGTGCATGATTGGCAGATCACTTGCTTAGGCAATTGAGTCAATCATGAGATGTCAAGTACCACACCAAATGTTGGTTTTGCACTAGATGCAATAAGTTTGTATTAATCCAATCCTGGGGAAACATAAGGAAGCAGTTTTAGAACATAAGTACATGTTCTACGGATTTGATGACGGCAACCTCCTTCGGGAGACGATTATCATTCCAGGCTTCAAAGGTGACGTGGATGACAGAGTGACTGTCAGAGTTTTATTTTTTCCCTCTGACGAAGAGGGACAGTATTATGGACAGGTGGTCCAAGAGGATACTGTGGGAAGCAAGGTGCCCGATACTGATTAGGTTCAGTGATCGATTCAGTCTAAGAAGTTTGGATATGGAGTTCATTTATGAACTAAGGTCCCATCAGATATCCAGACATGTTCTAAGACATGTATTACTCAATTCGGGAGATGGTTTTCTCCGCGAACTTGAGATTAAGAGAGATATTGAAAGATACTTCTAGGCGGATCCACTCACTGAGGCTATTTCTCGAACACAATAGTTTTACAAACGGGCTTTGTAAAACTGATTAGTAGAGGAGTTGGATGTTCGGTTTCACACGAGCTGTGAGTAGTCGACATCGCAATATTAGCCTTGAGTGCAAGTAGGAGATTGTTGGTGATAGTGCCCTCATAGTCAATTATTGGATCGCAGGTACGTGATTGCAATGATTACGGAGGACCTATACCGGTAGGACAGTCTTACTCGAGATGATAGTATGCTATCTGGTTTGCCTTTATCAGTCGTGTACATGTTCAGGTGACTGATTGCATGTTACACTTTGATAGAGCCCTTAGGATCTTGCTTTACTACCAACAGTATGATGGCGATCATATACGTGAGAGTTGGGTAGTTTATATGCATATCCTTAATTTTGGTCCCTAGTCGTGGGAGTTTCGAGACAGGGCATCGATACTCCGGAGTAGACTAGTGTGTACAGTCGAGACCCCGACGAGGGGCGGTGGCCGGTCTCACAAGCCACTGGTGTCAGTTGGATCACCTAAGATGTATACAGGTGCTCATTGGGTTATGAGTACACCGGACAGGACTCGCCGGGAATCTGCTAGTTAGTATTATATCTACCGTCAGATAGCAGTTCCCTGGTGACATGTGTACAGGTTAGTTCATCGACCTGAGGTCGTCATTTTTCTCGTGTGAGTTCCCTCTGTGCTTTGATTTCTACCCTACCACGGCTCAAAGGAGTCGTGCAAACAGGTAGCTTTTGGGTACAGTCCCGAGCCATATGGAGGCACGTGAGCGGATCGGCAGGGGATTCGTCTCTCCCGGTATTGGGGGCGAGGTCGTGCTGTGTCTAGGAGAGCCATTACACAAATCCATGGCCATGGTAGGAGATTTACTGGTAGGTACTCCAGTAGTATCTCAGGGTGTATTGAGGCTTCACTCCGACACGACTTATACTGCTATAGGGGGTCTGACGTTGCTAGCCCCCTAGGCGGATATTCGATACTCATTGACGAACGGACCGGACTGTATATACATTGTCACTGTTAGGCTCAGTAGGGTTTTCGGAGGAGTTCGCTCATCGGTCTCCCTTGAGTTCGCTCCTCGGCCTCCCTTGAGGTCAGTCCATGGGCAGCCGTTACGCATAGCTAGTGCCGCTGACGGTTTGTGGTTAAACCCACTGCCAGGGTACTGACGAGTCATTAGAGTCCCCCACAGACAGTTTCCCAAGTTCGGGCGAAACGTTGTAGAGGCCGTATGGTTTTATGGCAGGGTTCGGAAAATGCACGTGCGTTTACACACGTGTTATTTTTCGGGCAGATAATACTGGTCGGCTTTGGTTTAAGCCGGATCCGAGTATTATATTGAGTAGGTATAATATCTTTGTCTCAGTTGCATTTGTATTCGGTCGTAATACAAATGCGGGTATATTTATACAGTTTCGGGGTTATCCTGAAAGTTGTTTCAGGATCACTTTTGGAAGTTGCCAGTTTCCAGTTTTCTATCAGCCGTCTTTTAACATTCTGTTAAAGACGGATTTATCTTTTCTTCCGAGATGATGAGTCAGTATTCTAGAAGTTTCTAGATATGATGACTAGGATGGTGACTAGGCTAGTGACTCATCTTTGCATTTATTAAAGGGTGACTAGGTTATAGTGACACATTGTTTTAATTAATACCTTTTGGATTGCTTAATATATTTTGTGATGATAAGGTTACATGCTATGGTCACCTCCCTCCTCCTACCATCACCTCCCTCTTCTACAAATAGTGGTCGGCCCCTTTATGTGAGAGAGAGAGAAATTGATTTCATTTTTGATACAAAAGACTATGGTTCAAAGTGTATGGAAATTTGATAGTTCATTTCTTGTTCCATTTCATTTCCATCGGCAACTTCATTAACCGATCGTCCACGGACTTGGACGAAGTGAGACAAAGTCATCTACTCATTCTCTACATCATTCTTGGTCGTCTCTTTTAGCAAACTTGACGATCTAGTTGCCTCGAGTTAGAGGCGGGAGCCCGTTTAAAGAACCGATCATGTGGTGCCACCTCGACGAGGAAATCGGAGATCGACGAGATCGGAGCAGCCGCAACGGAGCGTGGGATGATGGTTAAAGAACGAAGGACTCGGATCGTTCGGTATAACCTTTCTGCACTCTTTACAGATTGTTAGTTTAGCAATAATGGCAGATCCGGGTTAAAGTATACGATAGCGCCAGTTTAAAAGTTTTTGTTCCGCATTTGGCGTCTGTAGACTGCCGGGGCGCTAGCGTAGACTTACAGGTATGAGTCCTCCTCTATTCCGGAACTCTCAGAGTCTCCGGAATACGTGTCTAATAAACTGGGGCTGCATCCACTGGTGCTATGTAGGTGACAGAATACTGTGTGATGATCGCAAGGAAAAACTAGGTAGCAAGGTTGAAAACCTCCTGTCGCTGCGCTCGAATGGCCTCAACCAATGGACTCATCGTCTGGCGCATGTCCTGCATCTCAGCCACAAGCCTAGCGATACTATCAGTCAAAGGCGGATCCGTCTACTCCTGTGCAACGAGCGTGCCATCTTGGTCAGTCCTTGACCCACCTGAGTCAACTCTGACCTCGGCCCTCGCTGCACCTCTCTGAGTCCCCATAGTCGTCGGCGGCAAAGGCTATAAATAGAGATAGGATTCGATATGAACACGGAAATCGAATCCTAAGGATATGAATCATCAAGGAAGGAATTTCAAACAATTTGTACTTAGGTCACTTTAGGCGAAGTACCGCATCGCGAGTATGCTGCAGACATACACACATTACGCTACTCTGCTTAAGCTACCTACTCCATCAAACCAAGGTCATCCTACACTCCGAAAGGTAAAAACCTAGCGCTCTGATACCAACTTTGTCACGACCCGAAATTGGTACGTGACGGCCGTAAAACTACACAACGTCTACAGGCGTAACGCAGTAAAAGAAACCCAAAACCCAGAAATCTAAATCATTAAAAGACAAGAAAAGATAAGAAACATTGTTTAAATCCTTAAAAAAAATCTCAAGTATAAATTCTTTAAATCCAATTTTCTTTCTTGAAAATTTCGGCAGCACCTCCTTTATAAAAACCAACCCCAAAAGTGGGTACAACATAAATAAAAAGTAAAGCATCCGCAACGGAAGCAAATCCACGCCCAAAGTTGGAAAACAACCACCACAACAAATATACGACGCCGTAGCGAAGAAATAGAAGACGATAGAAAGGAAACTGTATAAAAGACAACAAGTCACAAATAATATACAACATCGTCCTCACCAAGTCTCTAAGTCAATATGAAAACAATAGATGGAGAGTACAGGGATACAAAGAATATACAATACAACGAATAACCACAAAACCCACCTACGCAAACTGCACACTGTGAGCTGATGCGGTATCCGTAGCAAAAGATGATAAGATGTGTGATAATAGCCTGCCTCTGACTATCCTGAGGAACACCTGCAAACACTGTGGCACAATGGGGGTGAGTTGCCAACTCGTGAATAGTAAATAACATATGCAGGTAATCGCGAGTATGCATGTACAACGTGAATCTAACATGTGCAATTAATAGCAATAAAAAGTCATGTGAATGCAATAATCATGAAAGGTACACTAGCAGGTACAACCAATACATGACGCAATGCATATAAATAAAGGTATGTAAATGCAACAGTCATGAAAGGTACTCTAATAAGTACACTAATGCATGAAGCAGTGCATAAACGGTAAATGTAGAGTATGGAATGAAATATGTCATTTCCACGGAATCCTGACATCGTGGTAGGATCAAAATCCATCAAGACAATCCAAATCCCAATTTCCTCAAATCAGCCCCCAATTTGGCTATCATATCATGTAAGTCTCACATATCCTTAATGTACAATATCAAGTAGATCTCACATATCCCGTATATACAATATCAAGTATATCTCACTTACCCCGAATGTACAATATCAAGTAGATCTCACATATATCCTGTAATCAATATCAAATAAATTCACAAATGTCCTAAATCCAATGTCAATGAGTCCTTTACATTCTAGGTATATTTGCATGAATAAATATGATGATGCATATAATTTAATGTCAATACACATATATTAGCGTCCCATTCCACTAATATTGGTGTAAGGGCATATATAACAGCAGCCTAAACCCCTGTTATATATACAAAGGAGTAAAAAGAAATATCATGAAACCAATGTGTCAAGTATCGACACAGAAATGCAGGTCTATCAGGTGCCGTCTGCATGACTGGCCCCCTGATAGGTATGTATCATACGCTATACTGAAAGCTCGAGTTCCTAGCTCTGGCCCTCGTCTCTCGACGTATCCATACGTACATAACTCCCGTCGGTATCCACATGATAACCGCCGAGTCATTGGTAATGTCACCGGATGGTATGGTTCCCCCACTAACTCATCGTCTACTCCACGATTCTTGCCCCGGGGTACCTCCCGGGCCCCATCATGTACCCGCACACGGACTCCTCCGTTCTTCGCGTGGGTTATATATATCCGAACCGATAAATCTCATGGTGGATGCTGAAATATCATATCAAGGGAAACCGGGTTTTTCAAATAATGTATAATTTCATGAACTCCCACGTCACCAAATCCAGAAAACATCATGAAAAATCCTTATCTCAATGCGAAAATCCATGAATATAATATACGCATCATAAATCTGAAATGCGAGCATATAAAGGAAAAGCAACAATTAACTGTAACAAGTTAATATAATATCATGCGGTTCCTAATCTCTCCAATTCTAAAATAACATCAAGTAAAGGTAAACATGTAGCTATAACCATATATATGTGAAACATAAAGGTATAGCAAGATATATGTATCTACCTATACATAAATGATGTAGTATACCCCCTGGGTATAAGCGAAATGGGTGTTCAAGGTATACCTGTAGCTATGTCGTAAAGTGTGCATGTACCTATCACTAATGGTACAATACTCTATAGGTATACAGGTAACTAGCATGTAAGTATGTCAGAACATATGTGTAAGCATGTAGGTATACAGGTATGCTATAAGTCAATGCGTAAAGAAATATGAATCAAAATCTCAATGTCCCTAACCAAGCAATATTATATGTATAAGTGGGTTATGCCTGCCATGGCAATTATTGACGGTGTGTGTACCATACAATCAGTGCTCGTGCAACATGAATCGTCAATAATATGTGAAGTGTCCTAAGGATACTAGTCCAAGCACAACAATATCTAAGTAATAGGGTAAATGCGCTATTCTAAATATGACATAGAATATGCGACAGAAATAACATCTCTAGCCCAGACGGATAACGCCATGCGGGAGATTCCCCTGTATATGTTAAATCTACTCACCAACGCTCCTGGCTAAGTGAAGCCTACCACCTGTTTTCCCTTATCGTAGCGTCCGAAGTCCCCGCTTGCGAACCTAAAATTTCACAAACATATCACATAAGAAAATATTCTACATCGAAGAAAAGACAACGAAACGCAAGAATAACGCCCTGAAAATTGTACTGCGCACTTAGCGCACCTATCGCGCACGACATCAGCCAAAAAGCCTAATTGGGGTCGCTAAACTACAAAACACTAAGTCTAGACCCCGATCGTCCCGATCGCGCAACACAACACAAACAATTACTGTAACGTTTTGAAAATCGTTTCGGTGAAATTTCGAAAAAACGGTAAAATAAGGGGGTTTTCTGTAAAAAAGCCAAAATACAAATATTTTTATTATAAAATTAAATATACATATTCTATCTATGTAATTGCAAGTATTTGGTGTTTATTGACACACTGGTGAAATTTCAAATTTTTTTAAAAATTTTCCGAAATTAATTATTTTAATATTATTTTAAGCCGTCACTAATATATTTAATTAGGGAAAATTACAAATTGGAATGAGTTGAAATAAATTTTGTGCATCATAAAACTTTAAATAAAATTTTATCATGTGGTTTTTGAAACGAAATCGTTTGCCAAAACGGTTTAGAAATTATTGAAGAAAAATGCTTAAATAGTGAATTTAGTATAAATGGATGTTTGGGGTATAGTATTTATCATTTTCCATCACCCCACACCCATACCCACACTCACACACACCCATTTTCCTCCTCATTTCTGCTGAATTTAGCAGCCCTCCCCAAAGTTTTCCCTCACTTCTTTTGGTAAAAGAAAAGAAAAGAAAAGAAAAAAATAAAGAGAGAAGGGTTGTGTGTTGACTTGGGGTATCTTTCCTTGACTTAGACTTTCTTTCCCCACTCCCACACACCCCACACTCCCTCCCCATACTTGCTGGCCGAGTCCCCCCCCCTAATCAGGCCCATTTTTTTAACCCCATTTTCACTTCAAAAACCCTCACAAAATCCTTCCAAAATCAACACAAAAATCAAGCTAAATCAAAATCCAACTCCTACCCATTTTAGCTTACCCTACAATGCATGGATTGGGGTGACAAGAGAGCATTTTGGATGGCTAGATTCAAATGAGATCTACAAAATTGTGGAGGTATAATGTTAACCTTGTAGTTAAATTGTTGATTAATGCTTATGCTAGCTTAGTTAAGTGTTAATTGGGTTTTATAGGAGCTCAAATTACATGGTTAAGGAATTCAAGTTAGGGTTTTGTTTTGGAAATGGGGTTGTGATCAATTGTGCATGGTTATGTGGTGTGGATTAGCATCTTAAGACTTGTTGAAAGCTAATCTAGTTGTTAATTACAAATCGTTAATTGTAAAATGTCCAAATTAAGCTTTTATGCAAACTAGGTTTTTGGTTTAATATAATTTAGCAAGATAAAAATCTAGTAAATGTTTATATGGCCTATTTAAGCTAATTAGTGAATATTGTAACCACTGTTTTTGCTAAAACATCAAGATTTGTATTAAAACGGTTAGCGACCGCTAACTAGGTTTTTGGAAAATAAAACGATTTCTTTAAATTTATGGTTTTGATGAATTTAACCATATTTCTTATACAGTTAGCGAGTTTTGAAACCATGATTGGTATGTTTGGTGTTTTTCTTGATCAATCGACGTTTGTACGCCGTTGTCGAGGGTTTTGGTGTTAATTTGTGAAAGCAACCATAGGTTTTGACGTATGTGGGATTCGTGTGTCGTTTTGGTCATAAGTCGTATTTTAATGTGATGCGGTGCATTATGA
The DNA here is from genome assembly GCA_030015575.1 of Agapanthus africanus. Classification (NCBI taxonomy): domain Eukaryota; kingdom Viridiplantae; phylum Streptophyta; class Magnoliopsida; order Asparagales; family Amaryllidaceae; genus Agapanthus; species Agapanthus africanus. Next base: position 287,853,621 of record JASDDO010000012.1, on the reverse strand, counting down.
TATGTAGGTACCCCATGTGGACTTCAAGACGACATGCAAGCGCGTGGCGACGTCGGCACCGGCGAGCGAGGACCAGGTGAGTAGATTTATATCTACGGGGAGAAGTCGGGTGGATGGCGTATAGCACCCCCGCAGTCCGTGGTGGTGTATACGGATGCGTATACACACCAACAATTATTATATGTTATTTGGGATTAATAACGATATTTAGGATGGATATTGGTGTGTTAGATTATTTTAGTGTTGCGAACCCAAGGGTAGTGTTGCACTACACATACACACATACATACTTGCATACATTCCTATTTATATGTGCTCATGGATTCTTTATAGTTATGTGTTCACATACGGATTTGAGGATGATACTTGGGTTTGAGCTGAGTCGATGAGATTTGTTTTGTGGTTGTGATATCGGTGATATGGCAGGATTCGTACTTGAGGTACGTCCTGGTGTTATAGCAGATCTTGGGGCGGCAATACGGGTGAATATTGTTATAAATAAAATGGTCGACATGTGATCGTGATATGACGCCGTATCGGGCGATGTATACCCCTTGATGATGATATGTGCTGACGATATCGGTTTGTACGAGATTGTCGATCAGTAGTCAGATCATGAGTATATTGAGGATATTAGTATTGTACTAGACATAGGTCAGTACCCTAGACTATGATCTTGGATAAAGAGGATACCAGAGGAATAGTGTGAGGAATATGATATTGACCAGTACCCAGATTTGGGGATGCCGTACGACGGATTTACGTACGAGCTATATTTTGATGATTGATCCGCACTCTTGACTTGGGATGTCTGATTATAGATATGGTATCGGATATGATATTATTGAGGCAGGATCACCGACTAATATATATATAGGTATGTATATGGATCGACTCAGATGTTAGGCGGTTTCATTACCTGTAGTCCAGCTTGTTAGTTTAGCCCTTTAGTTTAGTTTAGTTGTTAGATTAGATTCGATTCTTACCTATTTCAAAAACTAACGAAACGTGGGTATTTTAAAAGACAGCCCAAGGGATCCTACGGATATTTCAAAAGACGTATCTTTTCATAAAAACACCGTAGCCCCTATTTTCAAAACCCCATGATTCGTGTTATTTCAAAAGGCACCATTTGTACGACTTATATTAGATTAATGCAGATTAGTTATAGTTGCGTCTAGTATTCAGCTCCCGCTCATTTTTGTGGTTCGCTTCGCATCGCATGCTTATATTATGTTTCATACTCCATTATTGATATCATGCTGTTAAGACACCAGCACCATTACCGATGATGCGTATGTACCACGTACACTTACTTGCCGGCTCACACACATCTTCATCGGTAATTGCCATGTCACGTACACCTTAGAAAATATTATTACTTGACATAGCCTGTTTGCTAATAGTTTAGACATGATATTAGCGTACTTGCCTTACATGTTAGTTTAGACATTGTAGTTATTACCTGCTACTTCATGCATACTGTTATTCATTGTTATGCCGCATTCATGGATTCTCATGCATATATTCACTATTTTACATGTTATTGAGGTTTTGGATTCTGATTTCCATGAGATTTTCTGGATTTAGAGGAAAACCGCAAAAACATAAATAAACCTTTTCTCTCTTTTAAAATAAAAAGTGCGGTTTTCCCATGATGTATGAGTCGTCCACCATGAGTTTGCTGATGGATTTCGAGACCTGATTCGAGGAGTGGAGGAACCGTTTCGGGTACATGGTGGGCCCGGTGCGGTGCCCAGGGGCAAGAGGATCGTGTTGTTGTCGTTGAGCCTGGCAGGGGAGCACTACCGACCGGTGATATTACCCGACGCGTCGGATATCCGGAGGATACCGTCATGGTCTTAAGATGGATGGTAGGGGCCGGTCTGGACTGACGGCGCCCTAGATATTGAGATTGAGATTTCGAGATATTGAGGTATTGAGATTTGATGATACAGGCCAGTCCGGATAGCCGGAGCCTGAGATTTTGAGACATTGAGATTTATGTTTTGTGTCGATGCTAGACACCGTTGATGCTGATTTCATTATGATACCTCATTTTAAAAATACAAAGGAAATCTCACTAAATTATGAAAACAGTTTCTTCATTTACATGTATTCTGTTTTCATGCATTCATACCTCATTCATATGATATATTGTTACCTGAGGCACTGACATTGGCATATGAGATTTCACTCGGGTTAGATAATTACCCTAGCCATTGTTATTGGCTGCATGTTATATACATATTTGAGGATATATTATGATCATTGACCTAGGTTGCGTTATTTATGCGATTTCTGTGCGTAGATGTTTTTCTATTCACGAGTTGGCAACTCACCCCCGTTGTGCCCCAGTTTCTTGCAGGTTTGCCGTACAGGTTTCATTACGGCTTTGCTGGCACCGCTTCCCTTTTTTCCGGGTGACTTGCTAGTAGGTGGGTTTACTTGTATCGTACCCCCATTATATATCTTGTATATCATTATTCTGTTGTATCTAGAAGTTCCATCAACCAAACATGTATTTATTTTTGAGAAAGAGACCAGTGATGTTATTCTTTCGACCTTAGAGTCGCGCGTATATTTCTGCGGATTTCTTGTGGTTTCGAGTTTCCTTTTGAGTTTTTGATCCTCGCCGTTGGCGTTGTATATTATTTTGCTTGTGTGGTTGTGACCGTCGATTGACGAAGAGCTAGCTCCCGCTTGGGGATGCCTTTTTATTGATTTCGTATGCTATTCATGTTGCATCCCGTTTTGGGCCTAGTATTTACAAAGGAGACTGTGCCGAAATTTAGAGGAAATTTTTGATGTTTTTAAAAACCGCATAATTCGGCTTATGCTATTGAAACTACTTGCTTTAAGTTGGTTTTTCCTGCACTATACATCTTTTCTTGGTTTGGATTTCTGGGTTTTCGGTTTACTTAGATTACGTACGCCTCGAGACGTTCGTAGTTTAAGTGCCGGTCATGTTCCGTACTTTCAGGTCGTGACAAAGTTGGTATCAAAGCGTTAGGTTTTACCTTCGGGGTGTAGGATGACCCTTGGTTGATGGAATAGGTGACTGAAGTAGAGTGACGTACCGTAGGTATGTTCCGCGGCATATTTATGATACGCTACTCTACTTAAGAAGCCTTAGGATGTACATTTCTTTGCTCAGTATTATATTCATTCTGATCTAGCCTCATTAGTACCAGTTATGGTTTTGCTGCCACGATTACGGGCAGGGAGAGCTACTGCTAGAGTTGCGGTCAGCACGAGCTCATCACGAACGAGGACTGACCAGGGCGAAATTCCGGCGACACACGATTGCGGAGATGTGTCTTTTTACTGTGTTTTCACGCCACGAGCGTTTTGCGGATCGCCTTTATGAGATTACTTGAACTTGCCGATCAGCACTAGAGGATTGAGCCACTGACAGAGGCCAGCCAGATTTTGATGACCGTTGGTGTGTTGCTTATTGATGATGGTCGAGGCACTATTCAGCGTGCAGACGAGCGAGCCAGTTATTGCTGCGAACGACGAGATATTGCCCCAGATGCTGGAGTTAGTGCAGAACGAGTTGTACTAAGAGATGATAGAAGGTCGCTAGTCATTGAGGATGAATGACTAGGACATGTGGTTTGTTCGCCTACCCCGATGCGAGGTCATTAGATAGATTGATTCCAGTTAGAGACGACTTCACGCAGAGACGTTGAGAGTCGACAGAGACGATCGAATGTCAGCAACCTATTATTCCAAGTTTAAAGTATTCGGAATGACATGCAGGCAATTCTATGGTCCCTCTAGAAGAATGAAACCCTAACTCGACTTAATGACCGTGTGAAAGCCTTTGAACCTTAGAGTTTGCGGTAGTTCTACGGGGCCATTAGTGAGGCGTGGGTTTTCCCATCTACGGCTGGACCACTGATGCTATGGTATGTACTCGATACTATTAAACTGTGCCCAAGAGGTTGAGCTCTTGGGGGATTATGAGGTTTTGACGACTCGATCGGATGGCTCGACTTAATTCGGATGCTAGGTGGTGAGATGCATTTCTTGGGAGACTCCCGATACGAGGATAGCCGTTGGAGCTCAGTCCATGTAGCCACGATGCGACGAGTCCGAAGTAGTCGACATTAGAGAAAGTGGAGTAAGGAGGTCCGTACAAGATCTGGATAAGACGACGTTCCACTCCGCCGACATCAGAGATGCGATACGCATGCCGAGGCATTTTACTTGGATATACCTTTCAGAAGGAGTCGCAATGAGTACGCAGCCGTTCCGGAACGAGGACAGATCTAGTAAGGGACGATGACTTCCGGACAGTTCGGCAGAGACGCGATTTGGGAGAGATTTCGACAGGAACTTTCTGGAATAAATTACGAGAAGACTTGGACCCAGTAGTGGTCATGTTATGCACACCGGCAGGCCAGAGTTCAGGATCGTCGACGAGACATGCTATGAGTGACCACGGCAGTTGGCCAGAGATTCTTGGAGGATGTGCTTGGGCGGGACTATTCCGCCATTATTGATTTCGATGTTTTGGGTGATTTATTCACAGGATTTGATTTTGATGATTGAGGATTTATGATCTTTGCACAGTGTTGCACTTGATATCGTTTTCGTGCTTTGGTTTCACAAGTTTGTGATTTTTTGGTTTTAGACATTTGAGTTGATTTTGTGCGTATGCACGCACACGATTTGGTTCCTGCACTCTGTATAGTTTATTTATGCTTGCAGTGCAGTGATACTCCTTTTGTGCACTTAGATGCACTGGACTTCGATTTCGATTGTGATACATGATATTTGTTTTGTGCACCTTGTGCACCTGATTTGATTTTGCGCATGTTCGGCGCTTGATATTGGATTTCATGATTTCGTGCATGACGGATGCCCCTGGTTTTGGATTTTTAGCGCATGTTGGGCGCCTGTTATGAGATGCGATTTGGTGCACACCAGATGCACTGAATCGGGCTTTTTCGTGCATGTCAGATGCACCTGATTTTGTTGTCAGGCACACACGTTGCCTATGACTGATGTTGTGTGCACACCCGTTGCACCTAGATGTTGTTTCTGTGCACATGTATGGCACATTTATAGATTTTGATTTCCGTGCGCACCTGACGCACGTAGTATTCATATATATTTGTGATTGATTTCTTATGGAGCAGTACGTTTTTATGATATTCGCTATGTGTTCTCGTACTGAGCAGGACTAGTCAGAGGACAGTACCTGAATATATTTTGCATGCATTGATAGTTATCGAAGGGATTTCCAAAAAGCGAGCTATAGTCTCAGTATTTACCTACATGTCCGAGATGACACGAAACATTTTAGAAAGGAAACCCTTCTGAAATTGCTTCCAAAACGGCGGGACATGCATATTAAACAAAGGATATATATATATATGTAGTTATTTTTTTTACAATAAACGTCCACCACTGTGCAGTGCTGCGAGCATCGCACAGCGATTTGAAGAAGATTTGGCTTGCATTGCTTCCAGATGTTTTAATGATGTATAACATATTGATTTTCATTTTGGATTTGGACATTGTGTCTTCACCATGACTCCGATGATTGCGGGATGCTGGATGGAGTTTTGATTTGAGTTATATGCTTATTTTTCATGCGCATGCACTGCGCTACGATTTGTTTTATGTATTTATGATTTCGGAGTGCCGACGACTTGATGGTTTTGGTTTAGATGTTTTAGTATTTGGGGGGGGTTTTAATTTAAAATTCTGGGACCGAATTTCTTTAAGGGGGGAAGATTGTAACTTTTTGAAAATCGTTTCGGTGAAATATCGAAAAAACGGTAAAATAAGTGGGTTTTCTGTAAAAAAGCCAAATTACAAATATCTTTATTATAATATTAAATATACATATTCTATCTATGTAATTGCTAGTATTTGGTTTTTATTGACCCACTGGTGAAATTTCAAATTTTCTGAAAATTTTTCCGAAATTAATTATTTTAATATTATTTTAAGCCGTCACTAATATATTTAATTAGGGAAAATTACAAATTGGAATCAGTTGAAACAAATTTTGTGCATCATAAAACTTTAAATAAAATTTTATCATGTGGTTTTTGAAACGAAATCGTTTGCAAAAACGGTTTAGAAATTATTGAAGAAAAAGGTTTAAATAGTGAATTTAGTGTAAATGGATGTTTGGGATATAGTATTTATCATTTTCCATCACCCCACACCCATACCCACACTCACACACACCCATTTTCCTCCTCATTTCTGCTGAATTCAGCAGCCCTCCCAAAGGTTTTCCCCCACTTCTTTTGGTAAAAGAAAAGAAAAGAAAAGAAAAGAATAAAGAGAGAAGGGTTGTGTGTTGACTTGGGGTATCTTTCCTTGACTTAGACTTTCTTTCCCCACTCACACACACCCCACACTCCCTCCCCATACTTGCTGGCCGAGTCCCCCCCCCTCCTCAATCAGCCCCATTTTTTTTAACCCCATTTTCACTTCAAAAACCCTCACAAAATCCTTCCAAAATCAACACAAAAATCAAGCTAAATCAAAATCCAACTCCTACCCATTTTAGCTTACCCTAACATTCATGGATTGGGGTGACAAGAGAGCATTTTGGATGGCTAGATTTCAAATGAGATCTACAAAATTGTGGAGGTATAATGTTAACCTTGTAGTTAAATTGTTGATTAATGCTTACGTTAGCTTAGTTAAGTGTTAATTGGGTTTTATAGGAGTTCAAATTACATGGTTAAGGAATTCAAGTTAGGGTTTTGTTTTGGAAATGGGGTTGTGATCAATTGTGCATGGTTATGTGGTGTGGATTAGCATCTTAAGACTTGTTGAAAGCTAATCTAGTTGTTAATTACAAATCGATAATTGTAAAATGTCCAAATTAAGCTTTTATGAAAACTAGGTTTTTGGTTTAATATAATTTAGCAAGATAAAAATCTAGTAAATGTTTATATGGCCTATTTAAGCTAATCAGTGAATATTGTAACCACTGTTTTTGCTAAAACATCAAGATTTGTATTAAAACGGTTAGCGACCGCTAACTAGGTTTTTGGAAAATAAAATGATTTCTTTAAATATATGGTTTTGATGAATTTAACCATATTTCTTATACAGTTAGCGAGTTTTGAAAGCATGATTGGTATGTTTGGTGTTTTTCTTGATCAATCGACGTTTGTACGCCGATGTCGAGGGTTTTGGGGTTGATTTGTGAAAGCAACCATAGGTTTTGACCTATGTGGGATTCGTGTGTCGTTTTGGTCATGAGTCGGATTTTAATGTGATACGGTGCATTTTGATATGTAGGTACCCCATGTGGACTTCGAGACGACATGCAAGCGCGTGGCGACGTCGGCACCGGCGAGCGAGGACCAGGTGAGTAGATTTATATCTACGGGGAGAAGTCGGGTGGATGGCGTATAGCACCCCCGCAGTCCGTGGTGGTGTATACGGATGCGTATACACACCAACAATTATTATATGTTATTTGGGATTAATAACGATGTTTAGGATGGATATTGGTGTGTTGGATTATTTTAGTGTTGCGAACACTAGGGCAGTGTTGCACTACACATACACACAAACATACTTGCATACATTCCTATTTATATGTGCTCATGGATTCTTTATATTTATGTGTTAACATGGGTATGGGACTATGTGTTCACATACGGATTTGAGGATGATACTTGGGTTTGAGCTGAGTCGATGAGGTTTGTTTTGTGGTTGTGATATCGGTGATATGGCAGGATTCGTACTTGAGGTACGTCCTGGTGTTATAGCGGATCATTGGGCGGCAATACGGGTGAATAGTGTTATAAATAAAATGGTCGACATGTGATCGTGATATGAGGCCGTATCGGGCGATGTATACCCCTTGATGATGATATGTGCTGACGATATCGGTTTGTACGAGATTGTCGATCAGTAGTCAAATCATGAGTATATTGAGGATATTAGTATTGTACTAAACATAGGTCAGTACCCTAGACTATGATCTTGGATAAAGAGGATACCAGAGGAATAGTGTGAGGAATATGATATTGACCCGTACCCAGATTTGGGGATGCCGTACGACGGATTTACGTACGAGCTATATTTTGATGATTGATCCGCACTCTTGACTTGGGATGTCTGATTATAGATATGGTATCGGATATGATATTATTGAGGCGGGATCACCGACTAATATATCTACAAGTATGTATATGGATCGACTCAGATGTTAGGCGGTTTCCTTACCTGTAGTCCAGCTTGTTAGTTTAGCCCTTTAGTTTAGTTTAGTTGTTAGATTAGATTCGATTCTTACCTATTTCAAAAACTAACGAATCGTGGGTATTTTAAAAGACAGTCCAAGGGATCCTACGGATATTTCAAAAGACGTATCTTTTCATAAAAACACCGTAGCCCATATTTTCAAAACCCCATGATTCGTGTTATTTCAAAAGGCACCATTTGTAGGACTTATATTAGATTAATGCAGATTAGTTATAGTTGCGTCTAGTATTCATCTCCCGCTCATTTTTGTGGTTCGCTTCGCATCGCATGCTTATATTATGTTTCATACTCCATTATTGATATCATGCTGTTAGGACACCAGCACCATTTCCGATGATGCGTATGTACCACGTACACTTACTTACCGTCTCACACATATCTTCATCGGTAATTGCCATGTCACGTACACCTTAGAAAATATTATTACATGACATAGCCTGTTAGCTAATAGTTTAGACATGATATTAGCGTACTTGCCTTATATGTTAGTTTAGACATTGTAGTTATTACCTGCTACTTCATGCATACTGTTATTCATTGTTATGCCGCATTCATGGATTCTCATGCATATATTCACTATTTTACGTGTTATTGAGGTTTTGGATTCTGATTTCGATGAGATTTTCTGGATTTGGAGGAAAACCGCAAAAACATAAATAAACCTTTTCTCTCTTTTAAAATAAAAAGTGCGGTTTTCCCATGATGTATGAGTCGTCCACCATGAGTTTGCTGATGGATTTCGAGACCCGATTCGAAGAGTGGAGGAACCGTTTCGGGTACATGGTGGGCCCGGTGCGGTACCCCTGGGCAAGAGGATCGTGTTGTTGACGTTGAGCCTGGCAGGGGAGCACTACCGACCGGTGATATTACCCGATGCGTCGGATATCCGGAGGATACCGTCGTGGTCTTAAGATGGATGGTAGGGGCCGGTCTGGACTGACGACGCCCTAGATATTGAGATTGAGACATTGAGATTTCGAGATATTGAGGTACTGAGATTAGATGATACAGGCCAGTCCGGATAGCCGGAGCCTGAGATTTTGAGACATTGAGATTTTTGTTTTGTGTCGATGCTAGACACTGTTGATGCTGATTTCATTATGATACCTCATTTTAAAAATACAAAGGAAATCTCACTAAATTTTGAAAACAGTTTCTTCGTTTACATGTATTCTGTTTTCATGCATTCATACCTCATTCATATGATATATTGCTACCTGAGGCACTGACATGGGCATATGAGATTTCACTCGGGTTAGATAATTACCCTAGCCATTGTTATAGGCTGCATGTTATATACATATTTGAGGATATATTATGATCATTGACCTAGGTTGCGTTATTTATGCGATTTCTGTGCGTAGAAGTTTTTCTATTCAAGAGTTGGCAACTCACCCCCGTTGTGCCCCAGTTTCTTGCAGGTTTGCCGTACAAGTTTCATTATGGCTTTGCTGCCTTTTTTCCGGGTGACTTGCTAGTAGGTGGGTTTACTTGTATCTTACCGCCATTATATATCTTTTATATCATTATTCTGTTGTATCTAGAAGTTCCATCAACCAAACATGTATTTATTTTTTAGATAGAGACCAGTGATGTTATTCTTTCGACCTTAGAGTCGCGCGTATATTTCTCCGGATTTCTTGTGGTTTCGAGTTTCCTTTTGAGTTTTTGATCCTCGCCGTTGGCGTTGTATATTATATTGCTTGTATGGTTGTGACCGTCGATTGACGAAGTGCTAGCTCCCGCTTGGGGATGCATTTTTATTGATTTCGTATGCTATTCATGTTGCATCCCGTTTTGGGGCCAGTATTTACAAAGGAGACTGTGCCGAAATTTAGAGGAAATTTTTGATGTTTTTAAAAACCGCATAATTCGGCTTATGCTATTGAAACTATTTGCTTTAAGTAGGTTTTTCCTGCACTCTACATCTTTTCTTGGTTTGGATTTCTGGGTTTTCGGTTTACTTAGATTACGCACGCCTCGAGACGTTCATAGTTTAAGTGCCGGTCATGTTCCGTACTTTCGGGTCGTGACAAAGTTGGTATCAAAGCGTTAGGTTTTACCTTCGGAGCGTAGAATGACCCTTGGTTGATGGAATAGGTGACTAAAGTAGAGTGACGTACCGTAGGTATGTTCCGCGGCATATTTACGATACGCTACTCCACTTAAGAAGCCTTAGGATGTACATTTCTTTGCTTAGTATTATATTCATTCTGATCTAGCCTCATCAGTACCAGTTATGGTTTTGCTGCCACGATTACGGGCAGGGAGAGCTACAGCTAGAGTTGCGGTCAGCACGAGCTCGTCACGAACGAGGACTGACCAGGGCGAAATTCCGGCGACACACGATTGCGGAGATGTGTCTTTTTACTGTGTTTTCACGCCAAGAGCGTTTGGCGGATCGCCTTTATGTGATTACTTGAACGTGCCGATCAACACTAGAGGATTGAGCCACTGACAGAGGCCAGCCAGATTTTGATGACCGTTGGTGTGTTGCTTATTCATGATGGTCGAGGCACTGTTCAGCGTGCAGACGAGCGAGCCAGTTATTGCTGCGAACGACGAGATTTTGCCCCAGATGCTGGAGTTAGTGCAGAACGAGTTGTACTAAGAGATGATAGAAGGTCGCTAGTCATTGAGGATGAATGACTAGGACATGTGGTTTGTTCGCTTACCCCGATGCAAGGTCATCAGATAGATTGATTCCAGTTAGAGATGACTTCACGTAGAGACGTTGAGAGTCGACAGAGACGATCGAATGTCAGCAACCTATTATTCCAAGTTTTAAGTAGTCGGAAAGACATGCAGGCAATTCGATGGTCCCTCTAGAAGAATGAAACCCTAACTCGACTTAATGACCGTGTGAAAGCCTTTGAACCTTAGAGTTTGCGGCAGTTCTACGGCGCCATTAGTGAGGCTTGGGTTTGCCCTTGTACGGCTGGACCACCGATGCTGTGGTATGTACTCGATACTATTAAGCTGTGCCCAAGAGGTTGAGCTCTTGTGGGATTATGAGGTTTTGACGACTCGATCGGATTGCTCGACTTAATTCGGATGCTAGGTGGTGAGATGCATTTCTTGGGAGACTCCCGATATGAGGATAGCCATTGGAGCTCAGTCCATGTAGCCACGATGCGACGAGTCCGAAGCAGTCGACATTAGAGAAAGTGGAGTAAAGATTACAAGATCTGGATAAGACGACGTTCCACTCCGCCGACATCAGAGATGCGATACGCATGCCGAGGCATTTTACTTGGATATACCTTTCAGAAGGAGTCGCGATGAGTACGCAGCCGTTCCGGAACGAGGACAGATCTAGTAAGGGACGATGACTTCCGGAAAGTTCGGCAGAGACGAGATTTGGGAGAGATTTCGACAGGAAGTTTCTGCAATAAATTAAGAGAAGACTTGGACCAAGTAGTGGTCATGTTATGCACACCGGCAGGCCAGAGTTCAGGATCGTCAACGAGACATGCTATGAGTGACCACGGCAGTTGGCCAGAGATTCTTGGAGGATGTGCTTGGGCGGGACTATTCCGCCATTATTGATTTCGATGTTTTGGGTGATTTATTCACAGGATTTAATTTTGATGATTGGGGATTTACGATCTTCGCACAGTGTTGCACTTGATATCGTTTTCGTGCTTTGGTTTCACATGTTTGTGATTTTATGGTTTTAGACATTTGAGTTGATTTTGTGCGTATGCACGCACACGATTTGGTTCCTGCACTCTGTATAGTTTATTAATGCTTGTAGTGCAGTGATACGCCTTTTGTGCACTTAGATGCACTGGACTTCGATTTCGATTATGATACTCGATATTTGTTTTGTGCACCTTGTGCACCTGATTTGATTTTGCGCATGTTCGACACTTGATATTGGATTTCATGATTTCGTGCATGACGGATACCCCTGGTTTTGGATTATTTGCGCATGTTGGACGCCTGTTATGAGATGCGATTTGGTGCACACCAGATGCACCGAATCGGGATTTTTCGTGCATGTCAGATGCACCTGATTTTGCTGTCAGGCACACACGTTGCCTATGACTGATGTTGTGTGCACACCCGTTGCACCTAGATGTTGTTTCTGTGCACATGTATGGCACATTTATAGATTTTGATTTCCCTGCGCACCTGACGCACGTAGTATTCATATATATTTGTGATTGATTTCTTATGGAGCAGTGCGTTTTTATGATATTCGCTATGTGTTCTCGTACTGAGCAGTACTAGTTAGAGGACAGTACCTGAATATATTTTGCATGCATTGATAGTTATCGAAGGGATTTCCAAAAAGCGAGCTATAGTCTCAGTATTTACCTACGTGTCCGAGATGACACGAAACATTTTATAAAGGAAACCCTTCTGAAATTGCTTCCAAAACGGCGGGACGTGCATATTAAACAAAGGATATATATATATATATGTAGTTATTTTTTTTACAATAAACGTCCGCCACTGTGCAGTGCTGCGAGCATCGCACAACGATTTGAAGAAGATTTGGCATGCATTGCTTCCAGATGTTTTAATGATGTATATCATATTGATTTTCATTTTGGATTTGGACATTGTGTCTTCACCATGACTCCGATGATTGCGGGATGCTGGATGGAGTTTTGATTTGAGTTATATGTTTATTTTTCATGCGCATGCGCTGCGCTATAATTTGTTTTATGTATTTATGATTTCGGAGCCCCGACGACTTGATGGTTTTGGTTTAGATGTTTTAGTATTTGGGGGAGTTTTAATTTAAAATTCAGGGACCGAATTTCTTTAAGGGGATAAGATTGTAACGTTTTGAAAATCGTTTCGGTGAAATTTCGAAAAAACGGTAAAATAAGGGGGTTTTCTGTAAAAAAGCCTAAATACAAATATCTTTATTATAAAATTAAATATACATATTCTATCTATGTAATTGCTTGTATTTGGTGTTTATTGACCCACTGGTGAAATTTCAAATTTTGCTGAAATTTTTTCCGAAATTAATTATTTTAATATTATTTTAACCCGTCATTAATATATTTAATTAGGGAAAATTACAAATTGGAATGATTTGAAACAAATTTTGTGCATCATAAAACTTTAAATAAAATTTTATCATGTGGTTTTTGAAACGAAATCGTTTACCAAAACGGTTTAGAAATTATTGAAGGAAAAGGCTTAAATAGTGAATTTAGTGTAAATGGATGTTGGGGTATAGTATTTATCATTTTCCATAACCCCACACCCATACCTACACTCACACAAACCCATTTTCCTCCTCATTTCTGCTGAATTCAGCAGCCCTCCCCAAAGTTTTCCCCCACTTCTTTTGGTAAAAGAAAAGAAAAGAAAAGAATAAAGAGAGAAGGGTTGTGTGTTGACTTGGGGTATCTTTCCTTGACTTAGACTTTCTTTCCCCACTCCCACACACCCCACACTCCCTTCCCATACTTGCTGGCCGAGCCCCCCCTCCTCAATCAGCCCCAATTTTTTTAACCCCATTTTCACTTCAAAAACCCTCACAAAATCCTTCCACAATCAACACAAAAATCAAGCTAAATCAAAATCCAACTCCTACCTATTTTAGCTTACCCTAACATGCATGGATTGGGGTGACAAGAGAGCATTTTGGATGGCTAGATTTCAAATGAGATCTACAAAATTGTGGAGGTATAATGTTAACCTTGTTGTTAAATTGTTGATTAATGCTTATGTTAGCTTAGTTAAGTGTTAATTGGGTTTTATAGGAGTTCAAATTACATGGATAAGGAATTCAAGTTAGGGTTTTGTTTTGGAAATGGGGTTGTGATCAATTGTGCATGGTTATGTGGTGTGGATTAGCATCTTAAGACTTGTTGAAAGCTTATCTAGTTGTTAATTGTAAAATGTCCAAATTAAGCTTTTATGCAAACTAGGTTTTTGGTTTAATATAATTTAGCAAGATAAAAATCTAGTAAATGTTTATATGGCCTATTTAAGCAAATTAGTGAATATTTTAACCACTGTTTTTGCTAAAACATCAAGATTTGTATTAAAACGGTTAGCGACCGCTAACTAGGTTTTTGGAAAATAAAACGATTTCTTTAAATTTATGGTTTTGATGAATTTAACCATATTTCTTATACAGTTAGCAAGTTTTGAAACCATGATTGGTATGTTTGGTGTTTTTCTTGATCAATCGACGTTTGTACGCCGATGTCGAGGGTTTTGGGGTTGATTTGTGAAAGCAACCATAGGTTTTGACCTATGTGGGATTCGTGTGTCGTTTTGGTCATAAGTCGGATTTTAATGTGATACGGTGCATTATGATATGTAGGTACCCCATGTGGACTTCGAGACGACATGCAAGCGCGTGGTGACGTCGGCACCGGCGAGCGAGGACCAGGTGAGTAGATTTATATCTACGGGGAGAAGTCGGGTGGATGGCGTATAGCACCCCCGCAGTCCGTGGTGGTGTATACGGATGCGTATACACACCAACAATTATTATATGTTATTTGGGATTAATAACGATGTTTAGGATGGATATTGGTGTGTTTGATTATTTTAGTGTTGCGAACCCTAGGGTAGTTTTGCACTACACATACATACTTGCATACATTCATATTTATATGTGCTCATGGATTCTTTATAGTTATGTGTTCACATGGGTATGGGACTATGTGTTCACATACGGATTTGAGGATGATACTTGGGTTTGAGCTGAGTCGATGAGATTTGTTTTGTGGTTGTGATATCGGTGATATAGCAGGATTCGTACTTGAGGTACGTCCTGATGTTATAGTGGATCTTGGGGCGGCGATACGGGTGAATAGTGTTATAAATAAAATGGTCGACATGTGATCGTGATATGAGGCATGATATGCTAGCATTTTGATATTAGGCCGTATCGGGCGATGTATACCCCTTGATGATGATATGTGCTGACGATATCGGTTTGTACGAGATTGTCGATCTGTAGTCAGATCATGAGTATATTGAGGATATTAGCATTGTACTAGACATAGGTCAGTACCCTAGACTATGATCTTGGATAAAGAGGATACCAGAGGAATAGTGTGAGGAATATGATATTGACCCGTAACAAGATTTGGGGATGCCGTACGACGGATTTACGTACGAGCTATATTTTGATGATTGATCCGCACTCTTGACTTGGGATGTCTGATTATAGATATGGTATCGGATATGATATTATTGAGGCGGGATCACCGACTAATATATATACAGGTATGTATATGGATCGACCCAGATGTTAGGCGGTTTCCTTACCTGTAGTCCAGCTTGTTAGTTTAGCCCTTTAGTTTAGTTTAGTTGTTAGATTAGATTCGATTCTTACCTATTTCAAAAACTAACGAATCGTGGGTAATTTAAAATACAGCCCAAGGGATCCTACGGATATTTCAAAAGACGTATCTTTTCATAAAAACACCGTAGCCCCTATTTTCAAAACCCCATGATTCGTGTTATTTCAAAAGAAACCATTTGTAGGACTTATATTAGATTAATGCAGATTAGTTATAGTTGCGTCTGGTATACAGCTCCCGCTCATTTTTATGGTTCGCTTCGCATCGCATGCTTATATTATGTTTCATACTCCATTATTGATATCATGCTGTTAGGACACCAACACCATTACCGATGAGGCGTATGTACCACGTACACTTACTTGCCGGCTCACACACATCTTCATCGGTAATTGCCATGTCACGTACACCTTAGAAAATATTATTACTTGACATAGCCTGTTAGCTAATAGTTTAGACATGATATTAGCGTACTTGCCTTATATGTTAGTTTAGACATTGTAGTTATTACCTGCTACTTCATGCATACTGTTATTCATTGTTATGCCGCATTCATGGATTCTCATGCATATATTCACTATTTTACGTGTTATTGAGGTTTTGGATTCTGATTTCCATGAGATTTTCTGGATTTGGAGGAAAACCGCAAAAACATAAATAAACCTTTTCTCTCCTTTAAAATAAAAAGTGCGGTTTTCCCATGATGTATGAGTCGTCCACCATGAGTTTGCTGATGGATTTCGAGACCCGATTCGAGAAGTGGAGGAACCGTTTCGGGTACATGGTGGGCCCGGTGCGGTACCCCGGGGCAAGAGGATCGTGTTGTTGACGTTGAGCCTGGCAGGGGAGCACTACCAACCGGTGATATTACCCGACGCGTCGGATATCCGGAGGATACCGTCGTGGTCTTAAGATGGATGGTAGGGGCCGGTCTGGACTGACGGCGCCCTAGATATTGAGATTGAGACATTGAGATTTCGAGATATTGAGGTACTGAGATTTGATGATACAGGCCAGTCCGGATAGCCGGAGCCTGAGATTTTGAGACATTAAGATTTATGTTTTGTGTCGATGCTAGACACTGTTGATGCTGATTTCATTATGATACCTCATTTTAAAAATACAAAAGAAATCTCACTAAATTATGAAAACAGTTTCTTCATTTACATGTATTCTGTTTTCATGCATTCATACCTCATTCATATGATATATTGCTACTTGCGGCACAGACACGGGCATATGATATTACACTCGGGTTAGATAATTACCCTAGCCATTGTTATAGGCTGCATGTTATATATATATATTTGAGGATATATTATGATCATTGACCTAGGTTGCGTTAGTTATGCGATTTCTGTGTGTAGATGTTTTTCTATTCACGAGTTGGCAACTAACCCCCGTTGTGCCCCAGTTTCTTGCAGGTTTGCCGTACAGGTTTCATTACGGCTTTGCTGGCACCGCTTCCTTTTTTTCCGGGTGACTTGCTAGTAGGTGGGTTTACTTGTATCGTACCCCCATTATATTTCTTTTATAGCATTATTCTGTTGTATTTAGAAGTTCAATCAACCAAACATGTATTTATTTTTGAGATAGAGACCAGTGATGTTATTCTTTCGACCTTAGAGTCGCGCGTATATTTCTGCGGATTTCTTGTGGTTTCGAGTTTCCTTTTGAGTTTTTGATCCTTGCCGTTGGCGTTGTATATTATATTGCTTGTGTGGTTGTGACCGTCGATTGACGAAGAGCTAGCTCCCGCTTGGGGATGCCTTTTTATTGATTTCGTATGCTATTCATGTTGCATCCCGTTTGGGGGCCAGTATTTACATTGGAGACTCTGCCGAAATTTTCAGGAAATTTTTGATGTTTTTAAAAACCGCATAATTCGGCTTATGCTATTGAAACTACTTGCTTTAAGTTGGTTTTTCTTGCACTCTACATCTTTTCTTGGTTTGTATTTCTGGGTTTTCGGTTTACTTAGATTACGTACGCCTCGAGACGTTCGTAGTTTAAGTGCCGGTCATGTTCCGTACAATCGGGTCGTGACAATTACGAGGAATAAAATAGATATAACCTCGCAACGACCAATCGAACCCACGTCGTAAAAACCCTGAAACCTAGTAAGCAACCAATCGCAATATTTCGCACTAGTTTCAAGCTAACGCATATCTAGCGATTACAAACACCTTAAAGTAGATTAACTAAGCTATCAAAACCATTTCTATATTTTAACATTTGCTAAATAAATTTTAGCAAAACCTAGTAAGCAAAATTGCATAATTAAACAAAGTGTTCATTAGCAAAAATTAACATTTTCTACTAGGTTAATCTTCTCCAAAACACAAATTAACACTTCAAATAAACATTAAACACATAAATCATGTTTTACCCTAACTAGATTATCATAAAAATGAAGTCTTGAATTTCAAACATGAAATTAAAAGCATAAATAAACAATTAATATGCTAATTAGAAATTTAGAAACAACAAAAAGGATTAGGGTTAGGGTTTTATACCTCCACAAAAGATCAAAACCAAGAAACCAAACTCATCATCT
Organism: Agapanthus africanus; assembly: GCA_030015575.1. NCBI lineage: Eukaryota > Viridiplantae > Streptophyta > Magnoliopsida > Asparagales > Amaryllidaceae > Agapanthus > Agapanthus africanus. The sequence goes on along the minus strand of JASDDO010000012.1, from coordinate 287,835,516 downwards.
TTTCCTCAAAAATGATATTTTGAATGAAGATCCAAGATACTTTTGTGAAGAAGTAAGAAGGAAAATGAATATATTTGAGTTTTTGTGATTTTATTTGGATTTTTCATGATTTATTTGATGCAAAATGAGTTGAAAAAGAGTGGGAATGATGGAGGAAAGCAAGGGGAAGGGAAGGGACGGCCAAGGGGGTGAGAGGGGTATTTTTGTGAATTTTTGTGAAGAAATTGCTAGGAAAAAGAGTAATAAATGCTTAATAAATGCACTTTGCCACCTTTACACATTTTCTTTTCTTTTTAAAATAAAACCTTTTGCACTCCAAAAGAATATCTAGATATTTAAAAAGAAGTTTCCAAAATATTCTAGTGACAAAAAAATTAATTTATTCTGAAGGGAAGAAATTTTCTGATTTACGTGCACAAAATACCGATAAAAATAATATTTTATTTGGGAAAAATTCTATCTGAACCAAAACCTCAAAAATACCCCCAAAGTTCGCGCACAAGCTTTATTTTAGCTAAAAAAGGTGCCGGCAAGTTTATACGGACGTTTGATCGAAATCGGGTTAAAACGCTAAAACGGGAAAATTCGCAAAACGATTTCTGAAACGTTACACTCAAGATGTGTCTGGACTTCTGATGGGACCTGGGTTCCTTTGCTAAAGCTATAGCCACGTTGTTGTCGCAATACAGAGGTATTGGATCAACAATGGACGGAACCATCTGAAGTTTAGTCAAGAACTTCCTCATCCAGACGGCTTCTTTTGCGGCATCAGATGCTGCGATATACTCCGCTTCCATCGTCGAGTCAGCAACGGTTTCCTGTTTGGAACTCTTCCAACACATCGCCCCTCCATTGAGAGTAAAGACATAACCCGACATGGACTTGGAGTCATCCTTGTCACTCTGGAAGCTGGAGTCAGCAAAGGCCTCAATCTGGAGGTCTTTTCCGCCATACACCAAGAACATCTCCTTAGTCCTTCTCAGGTACTTGAGAATGTTCTTTACTGCTATCCAGTGTTTCTCCCCTGGGACCGACTAATACCGGCTTACAACGCTTAATGCGTATGCTACATCATGTCTGGTACACAACATCGCATACATTATAGAGCCTACCGCAGATGCGTAGGGTATAGATGACATGCGGGCCCTTTCCAAATCAGTCTTGGGAAACATCTCTTTGGAGAGGGTGATCCCGTGACAAGTCGGTAAATTACCACGCTTGGAATCTTCCATACTGAATCTTTTCAGTATGGTGTCGATGTACCTGGACTCTGAAAGTCCTAATATCCTGTTGGACCTATCACAATAGATCCGGGTCCCCAGAATGTAAGAGGCATCACCCAGGTCTTTTATCGAGAACCTGTGTGACAAGAACCCTTTGACAGATTGTAGCATAGGAATGTCATTTCCTATTAAGAGAATGTCATCCACGTATAAAACGAGGAATACGACAGTTCGTGCTACAATTATACTATAAGTACATGGTTCATCTGGATTTTTGATAAAGCCAAATTCTTTGACCGTCTCATCAAAACAGATGATCCAACTCCGCGATGCCTGCTTCAGTCCATAAATGGACTTAAGCAACTTGCACACCTTCCCGCTGCTCCCACTCTGAATGAAACCTTCTGGCTGGTCCATATAGACACACTCCTCTAAATTTCCATTTAGAAAAGCGGTTTTTATGTCCATTTGCAAAATCTCATAATCGGGGAAGGCAGCAATGGCAAGAAGGATCCGAATGGATTTGAGAATAGCCACTGGAGAAAAGGTTTCGTCATAGTCCAAACCAGGTCTTTGACGAAAACCCTTTGTAACAAGTCTAGACTTATAGGTTTCAACCTGTCCATCTACACCAATTTTCCTTTTGAAGATCCATTTGCAGCCTACGGGTTTTACCCCTTCTGGTGCAACATCGAAAGTCCATACTTTGTTAGTGTACATGGACTCCATCTCGGTCCGCATTGCATCCAGCCATTTTACCGAGTCAGTGCTCTGAATGGCCTGCTGGATGCTAGTCGGCTCATCATTATCAATGATGCAATCCTCTCTATCCCCATATATGAGAAAATCGTAGTATCTCTCGGGCGGATGAGACTGCCTACTACTCCTGCGGAGCGGCGCAGGAATGTCCTGTTCTTTTGAACCTTCTGGTTCCACTAAGCTTTCAGTAATAGCTTGTGGTTCTGGAATTTCTTCCAGTTCTATTGCGCTCCCACTTATCTGATTTTCCAAAAATTCAGTTTGCAATAAGCAGGCATGACGAGAAACAAAAACCTTTTGTTCCTCTGCGTAATAGAAGAAATATCCCTTGGAGTTCATTGGATAACCCACAAACTTGCACTGTTCTGAGCGTGCTTCGAGTTTGTCCGCATGCTGCTTTTTGAAAAAAGCTGGACATCCCCATGTCTTAATGCGTTTAAGATAGGGTTTCTTCCCACTCCACATCTGATATGGTCTGGTAGGCACTGTCTTAGTTGGAACTCGGGTCAAAAGATATGCAGCTGATTCTAGTGCATATCCCCAGAAAGATCGCGGCAACTGAGCGTTACTCATCATAGAACATACCATATCCAATAGGGTTCGGTTCCGTCTCTCCGAGACACCATTATGTTTTGAGGTGTATGGAGGAGTAAGTTGAGAGAGAATTCCATTCTCTTTTGGGTAACCCAGGAACTCGGCACTCAAGTATTCACCACCTCGATCAGATCTCAGTGTCTTGATACTTTTGCCTGTTTGTTTTTCTATTTCATTCATGTATTCCTGGAATTTTTCAAAGGCTTCGGATTTATGCGTCATTAAGAAGACATGTCCATACCTCGAAAAATCATCCGTGAAAGTAATGAAGTAAGAATAACCACTTCGCGCATGTGTAGACATTGGACCAAATACATCGCTGTGTACGAGTCCCAAGAGCTTGCTCTCTCTTACTCCGTGTCCAGTGAACGGAGTCTTTGTCATCTTCCCTTTGAGACATGATTGACAAGTTTCATATGATTGATATTCGAACGGATCCAAATATCCTTCTTTATGTAACTTAGTTAACCTTGTCTTATTGTTATGACCCAGTCTACAATGCCATAAGAAAGCATGATTTATTTCTGGAGACTTTCTTTTATGTGTATTCTGGACATTGAAAATCTGTGGTTGGTTCAATACGTATATACCGTTGCTTAATGTACCCGACCCAATCAGAACATGATTAAGGTGAATGTTTACAACATTGCTTACAAATGCAAAATCATAACCTTCTTTAGACATTAAAGATACATATATGATATTACAAGTCGAACTGGGTACAATATAACAGTCCCGCAAAACCAAAACATGTCCATCTGACAATCCCAAGTGATAGTCACCCACGGACTCAGCATCCATGCCAGCTCCGTTTCCAACTCTGAGGGTCATATCACCTGCCTTCAAAACCCTACGCTTTCTCAGTGCCTGCAAAGAATTACAGATATGAGATCCTGATACGGTATCCAATAACCAGGAAGTAGAGTTTATTGATAGAAAGTTTTCAATAACATACACACCTGAAGCCGAAGCCACAACTTGCTTCGGGTCCTGGTTCTTGGCCTTCCAAACCCTGAAATCTTTCTTCCAGTGTCTTTTCTTATGAAAATAAAAGCACTCTTCCTTCCCCACAAGCTATCCCGCAACCTTTGCTACCTTTGACATTCCCTTGGCTTCCACTTTACTAACACCGCCCCTTGGTTTGGTGGGGCCTTCTTCTTCTTTCCTTTGGCTTTCGCCTTGGACCTAGAAGAGGAAAGTACTCCAACTGACAAAGTGGATGTTTCCCTTACTTTCTGTAGGGTGCCCTCTGCACTCCTCGACATGTTGAGGAGTTCCGGAAGTTCAACTTCTTTTCCTTGCATGTTGAAATTCCGGATAAACTGGGCGTAAGTGGAAGGAAAGGACTGGAGAATCAAGTCAGTGTAGAGCTCGTTCTCTAACATGGTCCCGAGGTCCGTGATCTCTTCACTGTAGCCAATCATCTTAAGCACGTGTTCCGCTACAGATGATCCGATGGCCAATCTCGCCAAAAACAACTTTTTCGAGACTTCGTATCTAGCGATACGGGATTGCTCTCCATATAGTTCCTTAGTATGGACAAATTGTTGGAGATAGTGCCCTCCGAGTCAATTATTGGATCACAGGCATGTGATTGCAATGATTGAGGGAGGACCTATCCCAGTAGGACAGTCTTACTCAAGATGATAGTATGCTATCTGGTTTATCTTTATCATCGTGTACTGCTTTAGGTGACCTGACAGGTCGCTATTACACGTTGATAGAGCCCCTAGGATTCATGCTTGACTGCTAGCAGTATGAGGGTGATCATATACGTGGGAGCTGGTAGTCTATAAGCACATCCTTAAAAGGTCCCTAGTCATGGGAGTTTCGAGACAGGGCATCGATACTCCAGAGTAGACTAATGTATACAGTCGAGACCCCGACGAGGGACGGTGGCCGGTCTCACAAACCACTGGTGTCAGTTGGTTCACCTAAGATGTATACAGGTGCTCATTGGGTTATGAGTACACCGGACAGGACTCGCCGGGAACATGCTAGTTGGTCTTATACCTGACGTCAGATGGCAGTTCTCTGGTGACATGTGTACAGGTTAGTTCATCGACCTGAGATCGTCATTTGTCTCGTGTGAGTTCCCACTGTACTTTGATTACTACCCTACCACGCTCAAAGGAGACGTGCAAACAGGTTTTAGTTGGGTACAGTCCCGAGCCACATGGAGGCAGTGAGCGGATCTGCAGGGGTTCGTCTCTCCCGGTATTGGGGGTGAGGTCGCGCTGTGTCTAGGAGAGCCCTTACACGAAGTCCTTGGCCAAGGCAGGATATTTACTGGTAGGTATTCCAGTAGTATCTCAAGGTGTTCTGGGCTACACTCCGACACGACTTGTACCGCTTTTGGGGGTCTGACTTTTACCAACCCCTAGGCACGCCATGCGATGCTCATAGACGAACGGACCGGACTGTATGGATATTGTCACTGTCAGGCTCAGTAGGGTGTCAGGATGAGTTCGCTCATCAACGTCCCTTTTGGTCAATACCTGGTAGCCCGTTACGTATAGGCTAATACCTCTGACGTGCTAGTGGTTAAATCCACAACCAAAGTATTGACGAGTCTTTAGAGTCCCCCACAGACCAGTTTCTCAAGTTTCGGGCGAAACGCTGTAGAGGCCGTATAGAGATATGGCAGGGTTCGATCAGATACGTGCGGTATTGCACGGATCAGGATTGGACGGTTAATACTAGCGGGCTTTGGTTTAAGCCGGATCCTAGTATTGTACAGTGTAGATTTGTCTCATTGCATTTGTATTCGGTCGGAATACAAATGCGGGTATGTATATACAGTAGCGGGGTTTTCCTGTAATTTATTACGGGATCAGTTTTATGAAGTTGCCAGTTTGCTTTCCGTTTCGGCCATTTTCCATTGTATCTTTCCTTGGCTGAAAGTTGGTGGAGGAAGGCTTATTTGCAATTGTGCAAATAAAGCTTGTGGAGGGTGGTCTTTTCATTTTGTTGTGTCATGATGGTTGCACCATCCCTTGACTTCTTGACTTCTTCATGATTGCTTGACTTTGTGATGAGATGATGAGGTTGGTGGAGTGTTGGTTTTGTTTGGTGATGATTTCTTCTCCTCATCTCTTTTCTCTCTCTTGGATGGATGATAGCTTCCTTCCCCTCCTTGACTTTTCACTCACTCCCACTCTCATTTTCTCCTCTCTATTGATCATGGCCGGCCAAGGGAAGAGGGGAGGCTGTCCAAATAATTGGGGTGGGGTTTTTCATCTTTTTGGCTTGCTAAAAACCCCTTTAGCTCATCTCCAATTAATATATCATTCCTCCACCAAAAAGGAAACTTCAACCCCATGAGACACATAGCTTTCTACACTACATTCTACAAAAATTCTTGGGCACGTCGGCTCGCCAACTTCGTGCCCGAGTTGCCTCGGTCCAGAGGTGGGAGCCCGTAAAAGAACCCGGTGAAGTGGGGCCCTTCCGACGAGGAGTTGAAGACCGAAGATTCTGCGGGAAGATCGGGACGACGAAAAGAAGACCGAAGGACACGGATCGTTCGGTGTATCTCTCTACCCCTTCTCTAGTTAGCTAGGACTATGTTAATGGCCCGATCCGGGATTTTTGTGCGCGGTGGTGCCGGTTTACAAGTACGTAAAAAGTTTCGTTTCCGCATTCTGGCGTCGGATTGACGGCCGGGGCGCCGCCGTGCACTTACACTGGTATCAGAGCCACGCCATTAACCTAGTCTATCTTGCTCTAACGTGTTTACAAGTTCGATCGATCGGATTTTCCAAAAACCACATTTCCATGTCGCACTTTCTGTTGAATTTTTACTTGCTCTAAAAATTATTTGGTACATTGGAAAATTACGTGCAGGGTTTTTTATGAATTCTGGGAAAATTTGGTACGCAGATGTTACTGTAGCGCCGCGGTTTAGCGGCCAAAACCACGTTTTGGCCACGGAACTGCCGCCGTTTGATTGGTAGTGGTTCTGCGTGTTCAAGTTTAGTTAATTACCGCAATCAAGACGGTTTCGCTTGTAGCTAGCCGGTTGAGTACGGGTCGTCCGCAGGGAGATGGGAATCTTTTTCTAAGTGCTTTAACGAGTTACGTCCAGTTTTCCAGATTTTGTTGTGATTAATTAAGTGCTAAAATGATATGTAAAGAGAGCTTGTTAGGGTTAGGATTAGGTTAGTTTGAGTTAGGAGTCGCTCACCTCTTTCGTTGCCACTCTTAATATCGGTGTTACGGTAATCGGCAACAACGGGGATTAGCACGACTAGGAAGGAACTTGCGAGTATAAGCTAGGCTTTCCAACGCATAAGTTCTTCCTTTTGGTGCTTGTCCGTCCGTTCTTGGCTCTTAGCCATAACCTCCGGTTAATTCAACCACAACCGGTCTCACTACGGAATCACCGCTATCATGTAGGATAGGGTGTCGTAAGGAGCGGATTGTGGTTCAATTAACGGGAGTCGATTTTTAGATGTTGGGCAAGGAAAGAGTGAGAGAGATTTCCTTCTCTCAAACTTCCCTTATCCTACCCTAACAAGTATGAAACTACTCACACATCATAATGAAAAGAAAACAAAAGAAAAGAGGAAGATAGAAAGAAGGAGATTAGAAGATAACAACTAGCTATTTGTGACCTCACCTTGGCAAGGATCAAGCGTAAGCATCATGGTTGTTTTAATGATAAAGGAAAAGAGAAAAGAAAGAAACAACAAGAAATAACAACAACTAAGTTAACAAAAACAAGACAAGCATGATAAGTAAAAGAATCTTCTTTATTCATCATTCTTCACTCACAAAAGCTCACTACAAGATTTTTAATGGAGAAGAGATGAGAAGAGGAAGAAGAAACAAGTATTCTAAATCTAGAAAAATACAAGATTATGCATACTTGGCTTCACAAGGTTCTGGTCTATTTATAGGTAGGGAACTGGAAATCTAGGGCAAAATTCTGCCTCTACATGCAAATACCAAAATACCCCCAAAGTTTGACAATCTGCCACCACAGTACGGCCGCGGTTCCGTGGCCTAAGCCTGCTATTGCCGCGGAACCGCGGCACTTTAGAGGAATTGGTCCATCATTTTTGGTGGCTTTTCCTGGTTTTGTGTGTCCTTTATTCTGGTATATGTATTTTCTCATATTTTCTTCACGATTTTTCCAGAATTTCTGTTGAGCAAAAGGTGATTTGATGTGGATCTTTTTGTCATGATTTCCTCGAGCTCCGCGTAGATTTCTTGGATCTTGTGTTGCCATTGAGCCTTGTGCATGAAAATGACATTGATTTGCCATTTTGTCTCTTAAACTGGTGTGTGGCAACAGACGGATAAAGAGCGGAGATCCGTGTTTTATCTGTGGTTGGCTGGAACCCGGGTTTTGTCGTGTTTTTTCATGAATTTCACCGTTTAGAGCCGAGAACCTGTATCCTGCAATTGACTAGCAAACACGACTCAAGAGTATCTACCGATATGCAATGTGATAAAAATTGGGCGGTATGAAAATGCAAAAATCTGATATGAACAAATACCCCCAAACTTATCATTTGCTCGTCCCGAGGAAAGCCAATTTATTCACAAAAAATCCTAACCTCACTTTCGCAGGGAACGCAATTGCACTGAGCATGTGCAACAAGCCGTTAAACCTCTAGGTGTCCCTAGTAGGAGGAGTGTTGTCTCCTGAGGGTTTTCAGCGGATACTACCTACAAAATCTGGTCAAGCTAGTTTTGTAAAATAACTAAGATTCAAACCCTAAAGTTTTGTTTCAGAAAATAACAATTCTATTATCCTAAGTCTAGACTATCGAACCTTTATTTTTCACACCTCGCTTTTTATTTAACTACAGAGTTTATATGTCTTTACGTGCAGTGCAAATAGTGTCGTTAAGTTCCTGAAAGGTCGAATAAAGTCATTATGTCACATAATAAAGCCCAGATAACGATTTTAAAAGGATCACATAAGTTTTATAAAGAGTTAAGCATTTTTCAAGTTTCTTTTTCCAGTAAAGTTTCAACTTCAGAATTTCTATCTTCCCTAACAGGAAACTAGGTCTTATTCTACACTCCACCTTTTTCTTGTTTTTATTTCATACACACCTCTGTGAACGTGCAATAGTCTTAATCATAGAGTAAAACCTTCATATCTCCGCTAAATTTTTTATAAAAGCCTGTCTTTTATCAAGATTATTCTCACACAAAGAACCGTTAGGAATTTTAACTCGGAGGGAACACTTGCTTGATTTTTTTTTAATCTGGACTTTCTAGGCTTCTTAGCGATCTTTGGGCCAATGCTCCCAAACCAGTTGGTTTTAGGGCATTAGGTGTAGAAACACCCCAGCGGACTTAATTACTCAAGTTACCTAGGTCCAAAAACAAAAGACAGTTTGGCGTGAAAATCAGATGATTTAATACGAACGGAGATATAACCGGCAGTTCAGTTATTTTTTGGATAAAAGACGTGTTTAGTGGGTTTGGTGTGTAATCATTCCAATCAAGTTCCAGATGGGTTATTTTTCAGACTTAGTTCCAATTACGGCCTCAATAGCATTCCTTTATATTCGCTTTACTTCATAAACTATTCTTGACATTACTTATTTCAGAACAAACCTATTTGATCCTCAGAAAATCATTTATCTGTTTAAGAGTTTTTAAACATAAAAGACTTGTCATCTAATTTCCAAAAACTCACGACACGTGTAGTGTGATGTAAAGACGTATATCAGCTATAGTTAACTTCAAAGGAGAGTTATCTTTCAGGTTTTCAAAATCTAAACATAAGATTTAGTTATTCTTATTTTATCAAACAAAACTGTCGAAATGTTGAATCAGAGTCCTCCCACAAGCTAACTTGACAGAAAAGTTTTTATGTTTTTAGAAAATTTTCAGATTTTTATGGATTTTATGGATATTAATATATGCAGATGCAAAATATACATATGAATGCGAAGGTAAGAAATGCGTACCGAGCGTACCCCCAAACATAAACTGGACAGTGTCCTCACTATCATTGCATGAAGAGATCTTTTGAAGGGTCAAAATTATCGGTTAGCGACACAAATATATATATATATATATATATATATATATATATATTTTTTTTTTTTATTTGTTTTTGTTTTTAAAGAAAAGAAAAAGAATGGAAAAGAATATTCACAAATATATACAAAATAATTTATACATACCCCCAAACTTATTTGGAACAGTGTCCACTGTTCTTGGCTGGATAACCGAAGTTTGGTGGTAGGCAGAGGAAGATTATGCAGGGTAAACCGGCTCCTGTAAGACCAGGAGCTCCTCTGTTGGTTCGGCGCTAAGGTACGGTTTGAGTCGGTGTCCATTCACTTTGAAAAATGAACCGTCCTTCGGATTTTCCAAATCCACAGCGCGTTGCGGATATACATTCCGCACAAAATACGGCCCTTTCCAGCGAGATCTGAGCTTTCCTGGATGGAAGTGAAGTCGGGTGTCGTAAAGCAGTACCTGTTGACCAGGTACGAAGGTTTTGCGCAAAAGGTGTTTATCGTGAAACACCTTCGTTCGGTTCTAAAGGACAACCGCGTTATCGTAAGCCTCATCCCTAAGCTCGCTCAATTCATTCAACTGCAGCTTCCGATGGCTGCCCGCATCTTCGAGAGACAGATTCAGCTCCTTTATCGCCCAAAATGCGCGATGCTCTATTTCGAAAGGTAGGTGGCAGGCTTTTCCGTACACAAGCCGATAGGGAGACATGCCAAGGTCGGTCTTATAAGCGGTGCGAAATGCCCAAAGGGCATCAGTGAGTTTCAGCGACCAATCCTTACGGTTCTTGGAAACCGTCTTCTCCAGTATCTGCTTGATTTGCCGATTTGAAACTTCGGCCTGCCCGCAGGTTTGGGGGTGGTAGGGCGTGGATAGCTTATGATTAATGGAGTATTTCCGCATCAAGGCCTCGAAGGTTTTGTTGCAGAAATGACTTCCATTGTCGCTAATGATCGCTCGGGGGTGCCCAAAACGAGAGAAAATGTTTTCTTTAAGAAACCTTGTTGTCGTTAGTCCGGCTGGGCACAGCCTCGACCCATTTAGAGACGTAATCAACAGCGAGAAGGTTGTACACGTTCCCAAAAGAGCTGGGAAACGGCCCCATGAAATCTATCCCCCAAACATCGAAAATCTCTACAACCAAGATCGGTTGGAGCGGCATCTCGTTCCTCCGGGATATCCGGCCCATGTGTTGGCACCGGGAGCAAGTCTTGCAATAGTCATGAGAGTCTTTGAAAAGTTGTGACCAGTAGCAACCACATTGCAAGATCTTCTCAGCTGTCTTTCTGGGGCCAAAATGCCCGCCACACGCTTGATCGTGGCAAAACGACAGCACACTCTTGAATTCCTCGTCAGGGACACACCGACGAATAATCTGGTCGGGACAATACTTGAACAAATAGGGTTCGTCCCAGTAAAAGTGTTTTACTTGGGATAAGAAGCGAAGTCTGTCCTGACTTGACCATTCAGTAGGTAGTAATCCCGTGGCCAAATAGTTCATAATATCTGCGAACCAGGGTTCGCAAGGTACTGTCAAGAGCTGTTCATCCGGGAAAACGTCGTTGATCGAAATTGGAAGCGAAGGCGAAGAAGGAAGTCGTGAGAGATGGTCGACAACTACGTTTCCACATCCTCGTTTGTCCTTAATGACAAGGTCAAACTCTTGAAGCAAGAGGATCCAACGTATTAACTGAGATTTTGCATCTTTCTTCGCAAAAAGATGGCGCAGAGCAGAATGGTCAGTGTAGACAATGACTGGATAGCCGATGAGGTAGGGCCTGAACTTTTCTAAATCAAATACAACAGCCAAGAATTCCTTCTCAGTTGTTGTATAATTGAGTTGGGCGTCGTTCAGGGTTCGGCTCGCATAATAGATTAGTTGCGGCATCTTGTTGATGTGTTGTCCAAGGACAACACCGATGGCAAAGTCGGATGCATCGCACATAATCTCAAATGGGTGCGTCCAGTCCGGTGAAGAAAGAACGGGAGCAGAAGTGAGTGAGCGTTTCAATGAATCGAATGCAGTCACACAGCTCGAGTTGAAGTCGAATGGCGTGTCCTTGGCTAGCAAAAGAGTTAAGGGCCTAGCAATCTTGCTAAAGTCCTTGATGAACCGTCTATAAAAACCGGCATGGCCAAGGAAGGCTCGGATATCTCTGACGCATCGGGGAGGAGGAAGATTGGAAATGACCTCAATCTTTGCTTTTTCAACCTCTATGCCATTTTGCGAGATGATATGTCCTAAGACAATACCTTCGCGCACCATGAAGTGGCACTTCTCCCAATTCAAAGTGAGATTCTTGTCCTTACATCGGGTAAGGACAGCGTCAAGATGCAGCAAACACTCGTTGAAGGAATCGCCGAAGATGGAGAAATCATCCATGAAAATCTCCAGAAATTTTTCCACCATGTCTGAGAAAATTCCCATCATACACCGCTGGAAGGTAGCGGGCGCATTGCATAACCCAAAGGGCATGCGACGATATGCAAACGTGCCGAAAGGACAAGTGAATATGGTCTTGTCCTGGTCTTTTTCGGCGATGGGAATTTGATTATAGCCAGAGTAGCCATCAAGAAAGCAGTAGTACTCGTGTCCGGCCAATCATTCAAGCATTTGGTCAATGAAAGGTAGCGGAAAGTGGTCTTTCCGCGTTGCGGCATTGTGCTTTCTGTAATCGATGCATACTCGCCACCCAGTTTAGGTGCGAGTAGAGATTAACTCGTTCGCCTCGTTGGTTATGACCGTGATACCTGATTTCTTGGGGACAACGTGGATGGGGCTAACCCACTGGCTATCAGAGATAGGGTAAATGATACCACTATCTAGACATTTTACGATCTCCTTCTTCACAGCCTCTTTCATGACTGGATTGAGACGTCTCTGTGGATCCCGGGCTGGTTTGGCATCATCCATCAGATGAATGTGATGCTTAACGATCAGGGGACTAATCCCCTTGATGTCCGGCATGGACCAGCCGAAAGCTTGCCTGTTGCTGTGCAAGACCGTGAGAAGGGCTTTCTCTTGCTCTGGAGCTAGAGAAGCCGAAATGATGAAAGGGAGGGTCTCGTTCACACCTAAGTAAGCATACTTAAGGTGAGACGGCAAAGGCTTGAGTTCGAGCGTTGGAGGTGAAACGATGGAAGGCAAGATTGGTGCAGAGGTCTCGAACTCAAAGGACTCCAGCAAAGGTTCAAAACGAGTGTAGGCGACCGAGTTGGATGGTTCAGGTAACTCATCTGGAAATTCGAAAGATTCAAACTCTGGTTGTGCGCGGTTAAGATCGTTTAAGAACGTAAAACACTCGTAGTCGTTGTCGGGCGCAGAAACAGCAGCAGGTTCGAGGAGGAACGCACTAGTGGAGTCAAGATTATCGTGTTCGAACAGAAACTCCTCGAATTCACACTCTTCAGGGGTGATCTCCTGGATCGAGCAGACGTCCAGTATATGAGCATTAGGTTCGGCGGGCTGATTCCCCAACCTAAAAATATTGAGTTCAATCGTCATGTTTCCAAAAGAGAGGTTCATCGAACCATTGCGACAATTGATCACAGCATTTATGGTTGCAAGGAATGGGCGACCGAGTATCACCGTAATTTGATTCCGGGGGTTAGCTACAGGCTGTGTGTCTAATACAATGAAGTCAACGGGGAATATGAAGTCCCCGACTTTGATTAACACATCCTTTAGCTCACCCCTAGGATGGGTGATCGATCGGTCGGCCATTTGGAGAGTGCAGTGCGTGGGTTTCAGCTCTCCTACGCCTAATTGCTCGTATACTGAGTACGGAAGCAGGTTAACACTGGCACCATGATCTAATAGTGCGCGGTTGATGTTCTTATCCCCAATAGTAATAGAAATCGTAGGACAGCCAGGGTCCTTCCGTTTTTGTGGTAAAGATTGGGTAAGGGCATCACTCACAGCACTAGCCAAGAAAACTTTCTTGGGTACCTGAGACTTCCTCTTTTTCGTGCACAAGTCCTTTATGATTTTCGCGTAGGACGGGACTTGTTGGACAGCATCTAAAAGAGGAATGTTAATGTTAACCTGCTTAAATAACTCCAGAATCTTCTCCATCTGAGGATTTTGTTTATTAGACCTCAACCGGTTTGGAAATGGAACATTTTTAAAATTGGTTGAGTCTAATGTTGGAGGAGGAGATTGTGGAGTTGGAACGGATCCCAGAACAGGTGTTTTCGTGGAGTGAGAAGTGGGTCCGTTCAGAGCAGAAGAAGAGGAAGGAGAGCCTTGTGAAGAACGGAGAATAGGCTCAGAAGACGAAGAAGCAGGAGAAGAAGAAGAAGTAGAAGAAGAAGCGGCCGGGGTGTCATCGTTGATCCGTGTGCCAATGTTGTTTTGCAGCATCCTTCCCGATCTCAATGTGGTCACGGCACTCACATTATGATTCTGTTGTTCAAGAGCAACATGTACATTATGTGGGTGACCGGGATTTGGGAGTGGCTGGGACGGGAGCTTCCCCTTCTCTCGCTCGCTTAAGGCCGCATTCTGCTTTGCAATCTGGGCCTCGATGGTCTTGATGCTTTGCCCGTGAGCGGCAGTGTGTTGCACTAAGGACTGAATGGAAGACTGGATGTTGGTGGTGGACTGAGTCGATTGTTTAACGAACGCCTCCAGACTTCGTTCGAGCGAGGAAACCTTATCGTTGTTTGACGGAACAAAGTTGTTTGGTGGAAATGAATTGTTGGGTGCAAAGTTGTTCGTCTGATTTTGGAAAGGTTAGGGTTGGAAGGGCTGCTGAAACTGCTGTTGAGTTTGTTGTTGCGCTTGTTGTTGTTGCGGAGGTGCCCTTTGGAAATTGTTGCCTTGGAATTGATTCTGATTCTGATTCCAGGCGAAATTGGGGTGGTTCCTCCAACCGGGATTGTAGGTGGATGTGTATGGATCATTCCTTGGTCTTTGCTGGAATGCAGCATTAACCTGATCCTGTCCTTGCGAGGGTGGATTGTAAGGACACTCTTCGGTCAAGTGAGAAGGATCGGAACAACAAGCGCAAATGGTACGAAGGGGGAGAACAGGGGCAGGAGCAGGAGAAGAAAATTTGCTCTCTATCGCTTCAACCTTTCTTGTTATTGCAGCCATTTCAGCTTTCATCGCGATCGAGACATCAAGTTGGTGAATTCCTACCCTAGACTGACCGGTAGAAGTGGAGGTAGAAGAAGAAGAAGTCGGTCTGGTGCTCTCCCATTGTAGTGTCTGCTCCGCAAGGTCGTCAAAGAACTGCCACGCTTCCTCGTCAGATTTCGATAAGAAGTGGCCCTGACAGATGGTTTCCAACAACTGCTTCGTTGCTGGGTTCAGGCCCTCGTATAAGGTTTGGCAAAGTTGCCATTTCTCTATACCGTGGTGAGGACACTGAACAAGAAGATCTTTGTACCGCTCAAAGCACTTCCAGAAGGGTTCAGAAGGAAGCTGAGAGAATTGGTTGATTTCATTTCGAATCCTTGCGGTTTTATGATTCGGATAGAATTTTTTTAGAAACGCTTTAACAAACTCGTCCCAGCTGGTTATTGAGTGGGAAGCGGTGCTATACAGCCATTTTTCAGCAAGATCGCATAAAGTGAACGGAATGACCCGTAGACGTATAGCATCGTCCGACAGCTGGGTGGTTTTCATCATGGCACAGACGTTTTGAAATTTATTGATGAAGATATAGGCATCTTCAGGTTCAAGCCCATGAAATCGTGGAAGCATGTTGATGAAGTGGGGCTTAATTTCAAAGTTGTCCCCATTGGCCGGTGGAAGAGAAAGGCAGGTGGGAAGTGCAGAACGGGTGGGATAGAAACGATCCTGGAGCGCGATTCGCTGCGGCGCTACAACAGGCGGTGGTGGTGGGATATTGGTCTCCGTAGGAGGTGGAGCCAATCTAGGGGTAGTCAAAGAGATGTTCGGATTAAATCCCGACATCGCGGAAGAAGAGGTTGGTGAAGGTGAAGGTGAAGATGTATGAACAGAATTCCGGTCAACGTCGGAGTTGGCCGGCAAAGGAAGGGGTGAAATAGGAGTGGACGGAGTTTCGACGTCTGAGTCGATCGCGTAGTCGGTAGCGACTAACGTAACGCGGACTAGACGGGCGCTAGTGTCCCGAGTCCAAGCGGACATACACTAAACGAGTTTAGTATAGTCAAAGCGGAGAAGGTGAGGGTAAGAAAACGTCAATGGAGAAAAAAAAAACGATGGGTGGAGGGTGAAAAATGGATTTGGCGACAAAGGGCAAGTTTTTATAAAAGTTTTTGATTTTTTTCTTTTTTTTTGTTTTTTAGAAAGAGCTTTACAGAAATATGTACGGACTTACGACTTTAAGCAATCCCAAATAAGATATGCACAATCTCACCTAGATCTAGGGTCACCAGGTCAACTAGACCTGCTCCTAACTGTTCCAGAGGGCTAGAAAAAGGACCTCAAACCGCCTCTTCTCCGTCTAATGCGGCCAGATAAGTGCCAGGTAAGTGGGAGGTTGTCCAACGCTTTCGCGAAGTTCCTTAATTAAATAACCACTTGCCTTCGTCACACTTGCCTAGGCACCGCAAAAGTCAGATAGGATAAACGACCGATGCCTGTAACTAGTCCTCTGTCCTATTTAGCGCGAAGTCCTTAGGGCTGAGTCTAGTATTTTTTAATTTTAACAATGGTCAATGCATATTCTTTTTGTGATTTTTGGGGTCCTGGGAAGGGTGATGAAATCCCCACCCAATCTGAATTGGTTTCAAGCCCCTTAAGTCCGTATTAATGAATGCAAAACGATAACAAATCAACTGCAAACAATTTTTATTTTGAGCGCGGCGCAAAGTATCCTGCACAAGAACAGTTTATTGGAAGGGGGAAGAGAGTTTGCGCAAAGAATTCTGCAGAAAACACAATTTATTGGAGTCCAGAGGAGTGGGAGAGATAAAAGGAGGACTTACAGAGATTTTTGCTCACTGACTCCACCAAGTGGCCGCGGTTCCGCGGCCTAAGACAGCATATGCCGCGGTTCCGCGGCAAGGTAGTGGAGTTGGGGCTCTGGAATTTTGGGGTGTGCTGCAGTGGTTGTCCTCTTCTTGTCTGAATTTGCTAAATCTTTATTTGCTTACTGCATCTGCTCCAGATTTTTACAGTAGACCGTTTGCTTCGTTTTGATCCGTCGCGGTGTAGCCGCGAAATGTGGGTCTATCTTCCCACGTCTTTGGCACTGAACTTGAACTCCGTATTATCCTGCACACTTGCACAAAAACTAATCAAAAATAACAAGATGAATTTTTTACAAAGTATATTTTTTTTGTTTTGTTTTTCGGTTATATTCACAAGTTAACCCGAAATTACACAAAGAAATAAACTACCGTCTCCCCGGCAACGGCGCCATTTGATTCGTAGTGGTTCTGCGTGTTCAAGTTTAGTTAATTACGGCAATCAAGACGGTTTCGCTTGTAGCTAGCCGGTTGAGTACGGGTCGTCCGCAGGGAGATGGGAATCTTTTTCTAAGTGCTTTAACGAGTTACGTCCAGTTTTCCAGATTTTGTTGTGATTAATTAAGTGCTAAAATGATATGTAAAGAGAGCTTGTTAGGGTTAGGATTAGGTTAGTTTGAGTTAGGAGTCGCTCACCTCTTTCGTTGCCACTCTTAATATCGGTGTTACGGTAATCGGCAACAATGGGGATTAGCACGACTAGGAAGGAACTTGCGAGTATAAGCTAGGCTTTCCAACGCATAAGTTCTTCCTTTTGGTGCTTGTCCGTCCGTTCTTGGCTCTTAGCCATAACCTCCGGTTAATTCAACCACAACCGGTCTCACTACGGAATCACCGCTATCATGTAGGATCGGGTGCCGTAAGGAGCGGATTGTGGTTCAATTAACGGGAGTCGATTTTAAGATGTTGGGTAAGGAAAGAGTGAGAGAGATTTCCTTCTCTCAAACTTCCCTTATCCTACCCTAACAAGTAAGAAACTACTTACACATCATAATGAAAACAAAACAAAACAAAAGAGGAAGATAGAAAGAAGGAGATTAGAAAATAACAACTAGCTATTTGCGACCTCACCTTGGCAAGGATCAAGCGTAAGCATCATGGTTGTTTTAATGATAAAGGAAAAGAGAAAAGAAAGAAACAACAAGAAATAACAACAACTAAGTTAACAAATTAAAATTACAAGCAATTATAAAAGAACAAGACAAGCATGATAAGTAAAAGAATCTTCTTTATTCATCATTCTTCACTCACAAAAGCTCACTACAAGATTTTTAATGGAGAAGAGATGAGAAGAGGAAGAAGAAACAAGTATTCTAAACCTAGAAAAATACAAGATTATGCACACTTGGCTTCACAAGGTTCTGGGCTATTTATCGGCAGGGAACTGGAAATCTAGGGCAAAATTCTGCCTCTACATTCAAATACCAAAATACCCCCAAAGTTTGACAATCTGCCGCCACAGTACGGCCGCGGTTCCGCGGCCTAAGCCTGCTATTGCCGCGGAACCGCGGCACTTTAGAGGAATTGGTCCATCATTTTTGGTGGCTTTTCCTGGTTTTGTGTGCCCTTTATTCTGGTATATGTATTTTCTCATATTTTCTTCATGATTTTTCCAGAATTTCTGTTGAGCAAAAGGTGATTTGATGTGGATCTTTTTGTCATGATTTCCTCGAGCTCCGCGTAGATTTCTTGGATCTTGTGTTGCCATTGAGCCTTGTGCATGAAAATGACATTGTTTTGCCATTTTGTCTTTTAAACTGGTGTGTGGCAACAGACGGATAAAGAGCGGAGATCCGTGTTTTATCTGTGGTTGGCAGGAACCCGGGTTTTGTCGTGTTTTTTCATGAATTTCACCGTTTAGAGCCGAGAACCTGTATCCTGCAATTGACTAGCAAACACGGCTCAAGAGTATCTACCGATATGCAATGTGATAAAAATTGGGCGGTATGAAAATGCATAAATCTGATATGAACACCGTTCTGTGGCCAAACCGTACCAAATTTTCACAGTAGGATTATTACATGGAAATAGGGTTTCTGGTATATTCTTTTTGGGCCCAGGTGTTTCTGAGTACTGCAGTTGTTCTTGGGGGCCCACTTCGGAAAATTCAGTCGATCGAAAATTTTAAACATGTTAGTTCACAGTATTTACATTATATCTGCGACCGTGAATGTCACTCGATCGGTAAATCCTGTCTAACTGCTATAGCCCTTTTAGACGGATTTGTGAACGTGACATTCACGTTGATGTTCTGTGTTGTGCTGTGATGTTGCGGATTGGTCGTGGGGGATAGCCTGGATGCAATGCTAGTACAGTTTTGGTTGTATTATGTACATTTGATATTACGGGGCGAGCGTCCGACATGTGGACTGCCGTCACTGCCTGTTTGTATATTATTCTTTTGGGGCACGACCGGGTCGAGGTCGATGTACCCGTTGTATGTATATTTTACTTTCTGTACTAGGATTACCCCAAGGTGGGGTGCACGGATAGCCGGGTTCTAGAGGGCAACGGGCCCGCATCTCATGGCATTGAGACGGAGGGGGCTTCACTCTAGAATTGGCGGGCTATTCGCTGCACTCTTAAGGGGTACAGGTTGACCCAGGAGGGGTGCCCAATTTACCGGATTTCGTTAAGTGCTGGGTGGTCCATTCACGTTGCTGAAGGGGCTGCCTCGCTTCAGGTTTTGGTGGGTAACTTGCCGCGCCCGTAGGGGTCTAGGATTCCATTGCACAGGCTATCCACACGACCAGGGGAACTTCGGGTTTCAGTAGCGGCTCTGTGAAACCCGGGAATCCCAGATATCTATATTGTTCTGTGATGCTTATTACATTTCTGTGATGTTGCTTTTTATCACGCCTTGAGCGAAATATTATATATTGATATATATAATAGTAGATGTTGTATTTGTTCTGCATCCGCGCTAGTCCAGTCCCCGCTCTGTCGTTAGTTAAGTAACCTAACGGGTAATGACGGGACCCAGTGGAGAATGCGGATGGCATATACGTACATCATTATTTTCGTTCTTTATTGGTGTGATCAATTGATGGGACTGCATTGATTCGGATCAATGCAAATTAAACAAACCTATTGTAATGTTGTTGGAACAATTTTTCAAAAAGCTGTTATTGCAAGGACGTTCACTTTTGTTTTGCACAGTGGTATTCGGTTATGAATATCTAGCACCCGTGGGGCTGCCTCGCTTCTGGTTTTGGTGGTTAACTTGCCGCGCCCGTAGGGGTCTAGGATTCCATTGCACAGGCTATCCACACGACCAGGGGAACGTCGGGTTTCAGCAGCGGCTCTGTGAAACCCGGGAATCCCAGATATCTGTATTGTTCTGTGATGCTTATTACATTTCTGTGATGTTGCGTTTTATCACGCCTTGAGCGAAATATTATATATTGATATATATACTAGTAGATGTTGTATTTGTTTTGCATCCGCGCTAGTCCAGTCCCCGCTCTGTCGTTAGTTAAGTAACCTAATGGGTAATGACGGGACCCAGTGGAGAATGCGGATGGCATATACGTACATCATTATTGTAGTTCTTTATTGGTGTGATCAATTGATGGGACTGCATTGATTCGGATCAATGCAAGTTAAACAAACCTATTGTAATGTTGTTGGAACAATTTTTCAAAAAGCTGTTATTGCAAGGACGTTCACTTTTGTTTTGCACAGTTGTATTCGGTTATGAATATCTAGCACCTCAGTCGACGAGGCAAGGGCCGAGATCCCTTCACCGGGAGTGACCCCTTGGACGGAAGTTTGCGTCCGGGCAATAACATCACTATAGTCGTTTACTTTTGCTTTGCATCGTGGTATTCAGTTGGAATATCCTACACCTTATTCTACGGGGAAAAAGCCGAGATCCCTTCACCGGGAGTGACCTCTTTAGCAAAGGTTTTCGCCACTATATTTTCATAAAAGCTATCCAGTTCCTTCAACGATATCAAGTTCATTAATTTAAAGGTTTTCGCCAGAAACCATTCGTAGCCCTCCATCATTTCAGTTAAATATTCGGTAGTATTCAAGCTATGTATTTTGACCTCACGCCAAGGCATAGTGATTGGTAGATGCCGGATATTTATCTGTTGCATAGATAGATGCGTTGGTTTGGGACAGTTGTACTACTATTTTGGCCTACATCAAGGGTATGTACGGGTGGGTTCAAATTAACCTGGATAATGATGGGTAGAACTTGACATGTGACTTATGACATTTTGACCTCACGCCAAGGTCATAAGAGCATGGGGTAAAAATCACATCGGGAGTTTCTAAAGAAACTAAAACTTACTAGATATGCGCATACCTTCTGGAGTGTGATAACGTGAGCGGATTCCGTCACGTTATCATGCGATGATAGTTGGATCCCGATTCCCACTGATGAGTTAGTTTACTCCTCGGGTGACCCCGACTAATTCTTCTTTCAGGTTTGGAGGAGAATTTGAGGTTACAGTGGGAGGTTTCCAGATTAGATAAATTGGTAACCATTCTGATCTAGGTTAGAGTGCACGTTGAGTGTTTCTTTTCTCTCTCTCTTTGGAAGCGACCATTGACCCGACCCTAGACTATGACTCAGAGACCAAAATTGACCGAACCTTCTAAAACACAGGCTTTTGGATTGTCAGAGTTGCAAACCTCATTGCCGCACCTACTTTTACCCTTTTTCTCCAGGACACCCCGTATTACTACGAACGTCCACTTCCATTGGATAAAACCATCGTATGGTTATATACGAACTCGAAGGAATTTATTCGAGGATGGTTTCCGGTTCTGGAGAAAACGAATAGGACTATTCAGTTGTCTTTTCCTTTTACCTTCTCTAAAATTACGAGTACTCCTTGGTTTAGGAGATAGTACACCTATTACGCAAATTGGATAGTCTTCTTCCAAACCTTAGGCTGGTGCCGAACGGTGGGGAATGAAGAAAACCAATTAGCATAACGATGGTGTACAGAAGGTATTAAGTAAAGACATATCAAGGGATTAGTAAGAGGGCAATGTAAACTGCGACGGCTATTCACGACCAAACCAAGTATTTCATTACCATTCCCACTTCACCTTTGTATTTCTCCAGGACACTCCGTATCACTACGAAGATCCACAGTTTATTGGATACTCCATCGTATGGTTATATACGAACTCGAAAGGAACTTGTTCCAGTTCGGGGATGGATTCTGGTTCAGGAGAAATAGGAATAAGGTTTATTCGGTTGTCTTTTATCTTCACCTTCTCTCGCATTGCGAGTGCTCCTAGGATTAGGACAGTACACCCATTATGCTTATTGGATAGTCTTCTTCCAAACCATAGGCTGGTGCCGAACGATAGGGAAGGAAGAAAACCATTTAGCCTAAGAGGGTGTGCAGAAGGTAATGACTAAAGACATATAAAGGGATTTTGAAAGATGGCAAAGAATTACACGGTTACAGTTGTGAATCTCGATAATGGAATAGGCATTACTAGGAATACCAGGATACCCCATTGAAACATTTCAATGTTTCAGTTTCCCTGTGTACTGTTAAAAGAAAACTGATTTCCCGATCAGTCTTTGCTCCAGGGTATGTATTTACCAGGTATGATTCTCACATCTGTATGGTTTTACAGATGATGAGTCGGAGTAAGTTATTGGGAATTAGGTGATCATCCTCATTATATCGGAATTCGTTGTAATTGGTGATATTTGAGGAAATCGCCAGGGCAGTTTGCCGGTCGGCAAATATTTGGTTTTGGATATCCGCTGTTATGCACCAATTTCAAATTGATATATCTGTACGTCTATTTGTATAGAGTGAGATATACCTTTTTGAAATTATGTCTATGACAATTACCTATATCAGTGGATGGTTAGGTAAGGAGCATTAAACAACGGTGTAATTCTTCTTAACCACAAGTACAGTTTTCAACCTACGACACACAGGGATTGAGTTAGCAGACTCAAGGGACTTATACAGAGTATTGTATGTTGTCCAGTGTCCATTAGGACAGAGGGGTTAGTACTCGTACTAGATTCTGTTTACTTGTGACTTCTCTGGTTCTTAGACATGTGTTTCGTAGAAACACAAGGTCTGAGTTTTGAGAAGTTATAGGTATAAGAATAGAGTAGAGAACCAGCTGTTGCAAGTATCGGGATTCTTCAAGGTGATCGAAGATGTAGATACTTGCGTATAGTATTCAGTTGATAGTAATGTTTAAGAGAACTTGCTTCTCTTTGAGGTTACTCACAATTGGAAGCATCCCTAAGTTGAGTAACGCTGATCGGCCTCCTTCCATTTAGTTGACATGCACTGGAGACAGCTGTATGATTTGAATCTGGCTCAATTAAATCAGTGCCTCTGTTTCTGTATTGGATATAGAACAGTTCATATCTTAACGATGTTAAGGTACAGAGAGTTGTCCGGATTATGCTTAAAACCAGACTCTGGATAACTCAAGGCACGTTTTCTGTAATGGCTGTTTGTTGGTTGACCCAGGCTATAACGAGGGTTGACTTTATACCATATGGAAGATCAATAGTGATATTGTTCTTGACTCGCCACAGTTTTAATAAAAATGGATTTTTTCAAAAAATGGTAGTGGGAGTATGGTAGAACTGGAAGTGATTCCAGAACCGCAGACGATTACTGAAGATTTGATAAGAACCTAAATATTCAATCTGGTTTGACATTCCATTGGCCACTCCGCAGATACGGTGGGTAACCTCAGGCACCCGAGAGGTACTCCGTTAGCCTCAAGGACGGTGACAGGGAGGTTCTTGTTTACCCAGACATTCCATTGCTATTGTTCCAGACTGTGAGACCCGGCAGGAGGATGAGTATAGCGTCGTTCTAAACTAGCTTTAGAAGTGTATGTGTATATGACTCTGCCAGAGGGTTGTCTTAGTCAGTGGGAGCAGTGGAAGCATTGGTGGACAAGTCGCTTATGTCTATTTATAGACTAAAGCAGATATAGCGGAGATAGATCATCTATTTCTGATGTGACAGTCATAGGTTTGACTTCATCAGAATAGGGGATGGATCTGTTAAGAAGGTAGTAGAGTGTGATGTCCTGGCATTTGGATGACATACACAGAGTAGGAAGTGATATTCCTATACTACGATCGGTTATACTTTGGTTGTCACACAATGGTTTCACCACATGGGACTTGGATATTATATCAGACATTCTGGTTACTGTATCTATGGTTTTAGATCTAGATTTGGGTAGTTTCCCAATCAGGGTACTTAGACGGCATTCTAGAGGTGCTTTAGAATGGACGACTCCTGGCATGGTCGTGTACCTGCAGGTGATGGAGTCACCCTCTCTAAAGGTTTCTTACAGACTAAAGTAGAGAGGGATGTGCATGATTGGCAGATCACTTGCTTAGGCAATTGAGTCAATCATGTGATGTCGAGTACCAAACCAGATGTTGTTTTTGCAGTAGATGCAATAAGCTGATATTGATCCAATCCTGGAGAAACAATCGGAAGCAGTTTTAGAACATAAGTGGATGTTCTAGGGATATGATAACAACAGCCTCATTTAGGAGACAGTTATCAGTCCAGGCTTCCAAGGTGACCTGGACGACAGGGAGGTTGTCAGAGTTATAGTTTTCCTTCTGACGAGGGGCAGTATTTTGGACAGGTGGTCCAGGTGGATACTGAGGGAAGGATGGTGCAGGATACTGATTAAGTTCAGTTGACGATACAGTCTAAGAAGTTTGGATTTGGAGTTCATTTATGAGCTAGGTCCCATCAGACATCCAGACACATTTTAAGACATGTATTGCTCATTTCGGGAGATGGCATTCTCCGCGAACTTGAGATATAGAGAGACATAGAAAGAAACATCAAGGCAGATCCACTCACTGAGGCTATTCCTCGAACGCAATAGTTTCGCAAACGGGTTTTGTGAAACTGATTAGTTGAAGAGTTGGCTGTTCGGTATCACACGGACTGTGAGTATGCGACATCGCAATAATTAGCCTTGAGTGAAAGTGGGAGATTGTTGCAGATAGTGCCCTCAGAGTCAATTATTGGATCACAGGCACGTGATTGCAATGATTGAGAGAGGACCTATCCCAGTAGGACGGTCTTACTCAAGATTATAGTATGCTATCTGGTTTATGTTTATCATCGTGTACTGCTTTAGGTCAGCTGAGAGGTCGCTATTACACGTTGATAGAGCCCCTAGGATTCATGCTTGACTGCCTGCAGTATGAGGGCGATCATATACGTGGGAGCTGGTAGTCTATAAGCACATCCTTAAAAGGTCCCTAGTCGTGGGAGTTTCGAGACAGGGCATCGATACTCCAGAGTAGACTAGTGTATACAGTCGTGACCCCGACGAGGGGCGGTGGCCGGTCTCACAAGCCACTGGTGTCAGTTGGTTCACCTAAGATGTATACAGGTGCTCATTTGGTTATGAGTACACCGGACAGGACTCGCCGGGAACATGCTAGTTGGTCTTATACCTGACGTCAGATGGCAGTTCCCTGGTGACATATGTACAGGTTATTTCATCGAACTGAGATCGTCATTTGTCCCGTGTGAGTTCCCACTGTATTTTGATTACTACCCTACCACGCTCAAAGGAGACGAGCAAACAGGTTTTAGTTGGGTATAGTCCCGAGCCACATGGAGGCAGTGAGCGGATCTACAGGGGTTCGTCTCTCCCGGTATTGGGGGTGAGGTCGCGCCGTGTCTAGGAGAGCCCTTACTTGAAGTCCTTGGCCAAGGCAGGAGATTTACTGGTAGGTATTCCAGTAGTATCTCAGGGTGTTCTGGGCTACACTCCGACACGACTTGTACCGCTTTTGGGGGTCTGACTTTTACCAACCCCTGGGCCCGCCATGCGATGCTCATAGACGAACGAACCGGACTGTACGGATATTGTCACTGTCAGGCTCAGTAGGGTGTCTGGATGAGTTCGCTCATCAACGTCCCTTTTGGTCAATACCTGGTAGCCCGTTACGTATAGGCTAATACCTCTGACGTGCTAGTAGTTAAATCCACAACCAAAGTATTGACGAGTCTTTAGAGTCCCCCACAGACCAGTTTCTCAAGTTTCGGGCGAAACGCTATAGAGGCCGTATGGAGATATGGCAGGGTTCGATCAGATACGTGCGGTATTGCACGGATCAGGATCGGACGGTTAATACTGGCGGGCTTTGGTTTAATCTGGATCCTAGTATTGTACAGTGTAGATTTGTCTCATTGCATTTGTATTCAGTCGGAATACAAATGCGGGTATGTATATATAGTAGCGGGGTTTTCTTGTAATTTATTACGGGATTAGTTCTATGAAGTTTCCAGTTTGCATTCCGTTTCGGCCATTTTCCTTTGTATCTTTCCTTGGCTGAAAGTTGGAGGAGGAGGGCTTATTTGCATTTGTGCAAATAAGGCTTGTGGAGGGTGGTCTTTGCATTTTGTTGTGTCATGATGGTTGCACCATCCCTTGACTTCTTGACTTCTTCATGATTGCTTGACTTTGTGATGAGATGATGAGGTTGGTGGTGTGTTGGTTTTGTTTGGTGATGATTTCTTCTCATCATCTTTTTTCTCTCTCTTGGATGGATGATAGCTTCCTTCCCCTCCTTGTCTTTTCACTCACTCCCACTATCATTTTCTCCTCTCTATTGATCATGGCCGGCCAAGGGAAGAGGGGGGGATGTCCAAATAATTGGGGTGGGGTTTTTCATCTTTTTGGCTTGCTAAAAACCACTTTAGCTCATCTCCAATTGATATATCATTCCTCCACCAAAAAGGCAACTTCAACCCCATGAGACACATAGCTTTCTACACTACATTCTACAGCAATTCTTGGGCACGTCGGCTCACCAACTTCGTGTCCGAGTTGCCTCGGTCTAGAGGTGGGAGCCCGTAAAAGAACCCGGTGAAGTGGTGCCCTTCCGACGAGGAGTTGAAGAACGGAGATTCCGCGGGGAGATCGGGACGACGACGA
Organism: Agapanthus africanus; assembly: GCA_030015575.1. NCBI lineage: Eukaryota > Viridiplantae > Streptophyta > Magnoliopsida > Asparagales > Amaryllidaceae > Agapanthus > Agapanthus africanus. The sequence goes on along the minus strand of JASDDO010000012.1, from coordinate 287,809,042 downwards.
GAAGACCGAAGGACACGGATCGCTCGGTATATCTCTCTAACCCTTCTCTAGTTAGCTAGGTCTATGTTAATTGCCCGATCCTGGATTTTTGTGCGCGGTGGTGCCGGTTTACAAGTACGTAAAAAGTTTCGTTTCCGCATTCCGGCGTCGGATTGACGGCCGGGGCGCCGCCGTGCACTTACAGAAATTTTGGATTCAAGGTCCATATTCTCGTGCATCCTCTGATGTTCATTGTCTATAGAGGAAAGCACGAGGCACTTGGCCTTCGCACAGTCAGTTTCCCAGGTCTTACGGATTTCCTTATCCGCGACGCTGGATTTAGGACCTGGGACAGGGGGAGCTTTGGTGGTAATGAGATACCCTAACTTGTCATAAGTGACTGCCATTTTGACATTCCTGAGCCAATATTTGTAGTTTGTCCCTGTCAGTATATTTTTATCTAGTAGTAACTTAAGGCCGGTCATGATGTTTGGTCGCTGCAATTAGGAGAGAGAGAATAAACACTTTAGCATGATGCTCTTGCAAGTTTAGAGTGGTTTTTAGTTTGTTTAAACAGGATGGCTCCCACTGTTTCTCGAATCCTTCCTCAAACCAAAAAAGAAGAATTAGTCGGGATCAATCTCACCGTACAATACTTGCTTAACCGTTCAGCCAGGCCAGTGTTGGTACTTCGAGGGAGGTTTTACGACGCTTTCGCAAAGTTCCTTAATTAAATAACCTCTTTTCCCTGTGGGCGTAGCCCCGCTAACACCTTTCTAGACCCCTACTTGGTTTATATCATTGATCGTTAAGTGAGAAAGTTTCCCGAGGAGTAGCATATACTCACAGTAGGATCGGGATCAAAATATCATCGTGTGATAAAGTTGAAAGAATCCTACCAAAATCATCACACTTCAAATGCTATGCAGCACTACCAAGTTTCAGTTTCTTTAGAAACTCCCGATGTGGATTTTTGCCCCATGCTCTTATGACCTTGACTTTGGCCAACAAATCATAAGTCACATGTCAAGTTCTACCCATCATTTCCAGGTTAATTTGAACCTACCCGTACCTACCCTTGACTTTGGCCAACAAGGCAGTACGACTGTCCCAAACCAACGCATCTATCAATGCTACATATGAATATCCAATAGCTACCAATCACTATGCCTTGACTTTGGCCAACAAACACAGCTTGAATACTATTGACTATCCATATGAAATGACGGAGGGCTACGAATGGTTTTGGAGAAACCGTGAACGTAGTGAACTTGATATAATCGAAGGAACCTGATAGCTTTTAAAAGGAGTGGTTTAAGCTCCGCGTTTTTAAAAGTTTTTCGGTTTTGAAAAAACCGAGTGGTTTTGAAATTGTTCCAACGATTTAACTTTGGTTTATTTTCTTTGCATTAATTTAATGTGTCCCATCAATTAATCCTACCATTGCAGAAAACAACGAAAATGTGATGTACGCTTATGCTACCCGCATTCGCCACTTGGCCCCGTCATCACCCGTTAGGTTACTTCACTAACGACAGAGCGGAGGCTGGACTAGCGCGGATGCAAAACATAAGCAACGCCTACTAGATATCATATATAGATATATACATTCGTCAGATGCAATGTTAGCCATTCCAGAACACAGATGAACACATTGGATATGCTAGGAATCCGCGTTTCGTTCGAGCCAGCAACGAAAGACGGATTACACGGTCGCAATGAATAACCAAAACCCCACCCTAGACCCCTACGGGTGAGGCAAACTACCGGCCAAGTACCCGAAGTGAAGCAACCTCCCTCAACAACATGAGTAGGCCACTCGGCACTTCAAAGTACCCGGTAGTTTATGCACCCCACCTTGGGTCTATCCTAGGAGCAAAAACAGTAAAAGAAATAATATACAATGGCGGCTACAACCTCATCCCGGATGTGCGGCCATAAAAATAATATTACATCAATTTACATATTACAACAAATGAAAGATAAAGAAACTCTCATCTCACAAACCCCAGCTATTCATCCGCGACAATCCAACAAGTTCATATACACAATCCAACATTACAGATCACAGATATGCACAACCCCCACTAAACGACGTATAGCGATTAGTCGACGTTCAGTGCATATATCACATTACAGATATAACAAATTAGCCAAAGTTTGTATAACTTCGATCAAAATACCAATTTGTAACTACCCCAAACACAACATTGTTCTCTGAATAATCTGGGAAGAAACAAAATATCTTAAAAATCCCAAAACATCATTCTGAACAAACTGCCGGAAAACCGAGTCGCGACCGAGTCAACTCGGCCGCGGATCAGCTGCGAAACGCTTGGTTTCGCCGCACTTCCGCGGCGCTTTGACCGAGTCGTGGGCTCGTTTTTCTTGGTTGTTCCTAAAACACCCTGCACAGATTTTTAAGGTGTGTGGAAATATTTTTAGGGCAGTTTTAAAAATCGGCAGAAAGTATAGGATTATGACGTGTTTTGCGATTTTTTTTCGGATCGAAATTCTAAACACTTTGCTAACATGCTGGTTGTTGTTTAGCTGGGCTCTGATACCACTGTAAGTCCATGTTACCCACCCCGGTGCTTACGGGGAGGCGGAATAAGTAAAAAACGATTTTTAACACAAGGTAACATGGACTAGAACTAGAGGATCTTTGATAAACAAAAACTAACAAACTAACTACAAGTCTTAGCTACTCGGTTAGAAGGTTATACCTAGGTCTTGAACTCCTTCTCTTCTTGTTGTGTTCCTCCTTCTTGCTTGCTCCTTGGAGTGGTGTAGAAGGCTCCTCCTCATCGTCTTCTCTTTGCCGAAGAAAGATCCACCCGAAGGCCTCTACCTTGAGCTCCTACCTCAACCATGAGGTAACTAGAGCGCTTGGCTTGCTAAACCTAGAACACAAGAAAGAGTAGAGAGAAATTTTATGGTTTTATCTCACAAGCTCATGGTTCTCAACACATGAGAGATGAGAGCTTTGAGAGAGGAAGAGGATGAGCTAAAACATGAGAGAGAGAGAGAGCAAGAGAGAATGAACTAGAAAATAACAACCATCTCTCATATGAGAGAAAATGATAATAATAATAATTAAAAGAAATTGTGATGGTTAGTTTGGAATGAACATTATCATTTCACATTAAATGAAATTTGCAAGAATCAAGAGGCATCTTTCAAAGGAAATGATGATGGTCAAAATGCCAACAAAAGTCAACCGGTCAACCAAAGTCAAAAGGTCAACAAAAGTCAAATGGTCAACCTAACCGTAACACAATTATCCTAAATTAATATCATTAATCATATCTCTCATGCTCATTAGGGTTAAGAAAAAGTCAACGGTCAATAACCCTAATGAGATTCCTCTGCCTCTGTCAACTGTGCATACACACCCGCATCCGTGTTCCGAGGAACACGAATACAATGAGACAAAACCATGTTGGATATATGTATGTCCTAGAGGCCATTATATGATAGAGGATGTATTTATACATGTATATATATATATATATATTCAGTGTACATTCTTGCTCGACATGATAGTATGCTATCTGGTTCTTCTTTATCTGACATGTTGATTTGATCATGCTTTTATTCATTCATACTTGTTGATAAAGCCCTTAGGATATAGGCTTGACTACTGTGATTATGATGGAGATCATACTAGTGGGACATCTGTAGTTTATAAGCATATCCAGAGATGTCCCTAGTCGTAGGTGTATCGAGACGGGGCATCGATATACCAGAGTAGACTAGCGTATATGATACTAGACCCATATGATGGGCGATGGATGTTCCCTCATTCATCGATGTTTGACATCGAGATCATATATGGGTGCTCAGTGGTGACTGGGTACACTGGACGGACTTACCGAGAACTCCTATATGGAATTATATCTATCGTCGGATAGCAGTTCTCAGGTGACACTGGTGCAGGTTAGTCTGTAGACCCGAGATCGTCATAGAGTCTTGTGTGTTCTCCTACTGTAGTTTGATTACCACCCTACCACGGCTCTACTGAGTCGTGCAAATAGGTGGCCGTTGGGTACAGTCCCGAGACACACGAAGGCGATGAGCGATAGGAGGGGTTTCGTCTCTCTTGGTATTGGGAGTTGATGCCGTGCTGTGCTCGACAGGCTATATCAGTAAGTCCCTGGCCAGGGCTGTTAGGATTTGCTGATAAGTGTTATCAGTAATTTCTCGATCTGTTATAGACCTTTCATCGGCACGACTTATTGAGTTATTGGGGTCGACGTTACCATCCCTAGACTCGATATGCAGCATATCTGATGAAGAGACCGGACGTTACGGTAGTGTTGCTGGTTGGCTCGACGGGAGTTGTAACAGGTTCGCTTGTTTTCTTCTGATCGCTCAATACCCGGGTGGCCGTTACGTTTAGCTGACCGCTTGCGGCTTGTAGGTATTTGATATGGTCATTACCATCTGCCGGCGTATTGACGAGTCTTAGAGTCCCACAATGAAGTTTCCTGGCTCAGGCGAAAAGATGTGGTGTGCATATGAGATATGCGCGGGGACCCGATTAAATACGGATATGTGATACCGTATATTAATCGGGCATTTTCTATTGGTCGGGTCGTATGTAATATGACCAGTTTGCAAAATCAAGTGTTGATTTTACAAATGACTTTTAGATTAATTCTTTAATCAAACTCTTTTTCTATTTTTGTATGCATGCATGTATGCACATGATGATGTGGATGGATACATACATAGATACATTGTATCATGGTTGTTGATACAAGTTTGGTGGCAATGCAAGACTTAGATTGTAGAATTATCTATTTATTTTTCATTTTGTAAATAGGAAAGGATAATTCACAAGAGGTTAAAGTTTATCATCTTTGACCATGCTTCAACCACTTATTAACCTTGATTTAATTATCCTTTTTCCTTTTAACTCACTTTGAAAAAGATCTAGATAATTCTAACTATGGTTGAAGTGAGAAGGGATTAAGATATATTATTCTCTTCTCACTTCAATTATTATTGACTCTCTCATTTTCTTTTTCCTTGTGTGAGAAAAAGCTTAGCCATCATCTTCTTCTTCCTCTCTTGATAATTTTCTTTAAGTGAGGTTGATAAAAGAAAGAGTTTTGATTATAGAAAAACAACCACATCATCATAATACATACATCTAGCCGGTTTGTGTAGGGTGTTTGCTCTACTCCATTGATACATCGAGTAAAGCAAGGAGTTTTGGGCAAAGGAGCTTCGGGTGGATCGTCGTGGACATAGAAGACCTCAAGCGAACCTCTTTCCAACCCTCAAGTAGCCAAGAAGTCTAGCGTAAGGAGCTACAATGATTGTACTCTCAAAACCCTAGCCTTTATTACTTGTGTTGTTGTCTTTGTAATGAAACCCTAATTTTCTAGTGATGATTCTTTGTATGTTCACTTAGCACCTTAAAAATTTAATTTTGAGAGATGTGATGCTTCCAAACCCTTCATGAGGTGCTAGGTAAACCTAACATTGGTATCAGAGCCGACCTAGAGCATTAGGCGACACTTTAGCGGAGTTAAAACTCCAATCAAACAAGAAAATACGGATTTTCAACCCTCTCTGGACATTTTTTGAAACTGTGTTATTTTCAGAATTAAAAATACGTAAAAAATTCAGCAGGCAAATATAAGCAACACTGTAAAAGACGAAGCAATGAACAGTACATCCCACCGCGGAACCGCGGCCAGAGCTTGCTTGAGCCGCGGCTCCGCGGCCGTACAGAGGTATCATTGGCTCGTGTTTATACAGTAATGATCCTACCTTCTTTTATACATTTTTGGGTATGTTTAATCTGATTCAAGTCTTGAATGTTCTGCGGATGGTTTTGGATTCGGTGATTCGATTGGAATTTTAATCTCGTGCCTTTTTCGGATAATTTAGAAAGTATTAAAAAGTTCGAACGGATATCATTAACTCACTTTTTCCCGACACGAAAAATTTTCAAGTGTTGAATATTTTCTCGAGTTTAAATCTTTCGGAAATACGTGCAAGTTTTGTGGTGGACCCTCTAGAAGACAACAAACCTTAACTCGATTATATGACCATCTTGAACTGCCTTTTGAACCTTAGGGTTTGAGGCAGTACGGCGTGCCACATGTGAGGCGTTGGCTTGACCCTTCTACGGCTGGACCGCTACTGCTGTGACACATTCCGGGTTTTTTGAACTCCGCTCAAGTGTTAAGCTTTAGGAAATTTTGGGTATTTGATTATTCGATCGAAATGTTTAATAATGTCTATTTATCTGGAATGTGATACAATATGTGGAATTCATATAGTTAGGCATGAAATGCGAAGTATGTGATATTTCGGATTTACGATGTCTAACGAGAATGTGGATTCCAAATGTTGTAGTTTTACACTTTCTTTTATGTGACCGTAAGTGTAGTATGTCGTTTATCGCCGGTTTCGTTGCTATACATCAACGACAATCGGGGTACGCATACTTACTTACGTTGATGATTTATGATATTATGTGTTGCTGAGATATGATGTGCAGGATTGTCGCGATTCAATAGCCGGTTTTTTTTTATGTGAGATAATAGTTTTATTTTCATTCATGTAAAATTCAGATGTAATGTAATATTCCTTTATTTGGGGCACTTCCGGGTTGAGGTTGATGTCACCAGTGTTGTAACTTATTTTCTTTTCCGCTTTCGGATAGACCAAGGAGGGGAGCAAAAGTGACCGGGTTCTGGGGTTTAGTGGGAGGCCATCTCGAGGAGTCGAGACCGGGTCTCCTAAACTCCAGGATGGGTAGGGTCACTTGCCGCTCTCGTAGGGGTCTAGGGGTGTGGGCTTGGCTATTCATCACGACTGTGGAATCCGTATTTTCTATTGTTGGCTAAATACTAAATACAGACGTCGTAGTATATCCCACATTATATCTATGTTTCTGCTGCTTGTGTTCTGTGATATCTGAGACGAATGATATATTATATATGAGATATATAGTAGACGTTGTAGGGTTCCTAGGCACACTAATGAAGTCTCACAACAGATCAAACATGACCAATTCAAATTTTTTTATGTGCCTACAAACCCTAATACGGATCGTTAACTAGATGTATAGGTGATGCAAGAAAGTAACCGACTTTATTGCTAAAGGAAAGTGACTACAACCTTTGTAGATCCGGTCCTCCACTTCTTATGCTCCGTGATGACGTCCCTCCGTTGTACCAATCGGAATCCGGACTCGGGCGAAGGTTTCGTCGGAAAAATGATCGGGCTAGGTCGCCGACTTCAATGCCGAAGATGATGTACGTCGAGGCAACACAAGATCAAGCTCCAACTTCACCAAGCCATGAGACTTGTGAATAAAACACCCTATACTACTTGGCAAGTGGTAGAGGATGAAGAAATAGGAAGTGGGTTCACTTTAGAATAGGATTTCTCACTCTTTTTCTCAAGTTCCCATTGATGGAAACAAGCTTTCTTCTTTGTTGAAGAAGAAGAAGAAGAAGGAATATGATAAGTATTATTCCAAAATAGAAAATAAATGAATACTTATCATATAGCAACAATAGTTAGGTGTAGAGAATAAACTAAGGTTAGGTTGAATGGTTAGGGTTAAGCATGAAAACAAAATGGTCACTTAGTCAAAGCTTCATGAAGCTTCAACAAAAAACAAACTAAGCCACCATTTCATTTTATCTTTCAAAAATTGAATAAATAAATAAATGAATTGATAAGTAAATCAAAACCCTTACCATTAACATAACCATGGTTTAAACTAAACATACACCCAAACATTCATGTATCATCAAACATGATACAATCTTGTGTACAAAAATATATCACATATACAATGTGCATTTCAAGTGAGAAAATCCATTTAAAGTAAACCAATACTAGTTAATGCAAAGTAATATATCAAATATATATAATTATGCATTAAATCATTAAATCAATACTTGATTTAACGATCCGGTCATATCGCATATAACCGACTAATATCCAATGTATCGGCTTATCGAATCATTCCTTGATTCGATAACTAGGTTATATCGCATACAACCAATCGATACATTCTTCGCGAGAATAGAATACGGTATCACATACATGAATTATTCTCGGTCCCACACATATCTCATATGCGCTCCTATTTCATTTCGCTAGAGCCAGGAAACCTCTGTGTAGGACTCTAAAGACTCGTCAATACGCCGACAGCAGGTGATGATCATATCAAACACCCACAAGCCGCAAGCGGTCTTCTAAACGTAATGGCCACCCGGGTATTGAGTGATCAGAAGATCGACGAGCAAGCCCGCTCACACTCGTGTGAATCCAACCAGTAACACTTACCGTACAGTTCGGTCTGTTCGTCTGATATGTCGCATATCTCGCCTATGGGTGGTAAACGTCAGATCCCAGTAGCTTGATAATTCATGCCGACGTAAGGTCCATAACATTCGTGAAACTACTGATAACTCTTACCAGTATATCACTGCAACCCAGGGCAGGGATTTCCTTTTATGGCCAGTCGAGCATAGCGCAACATCCACCCCCAATACCGGGAGAGACGAATCCCCTCCTATCGCTCATTGCCTCCATGTGATTCGGGACTGTACCCAAAAGCCACCGTTTTGCACGCCCACTTGGACGTGGTAAGGTGGAAATCAAAGCACAGTGGGAATCACACAAGGCTCTATGACGATCTCGGGTCTACAGACTAACCTGTACCAGTGTCACCAGAGAACTGCCATCTGACGTAAGGTATAATACCATCTAGGAGTTCTCGGCGAGTCCGTCCAGTGTACCCAGTCTCCACTGAGCACCCGTATATCATCTCTGATGTCAAACATCAATGGATATGGGATCATCCATCGCCCATCTGTATGGGACGAGAAGGTATACGCTAGTCTACTCTGGTATATCGATGCCCCGTCTCGATACACCCACGACTTGGGACCTTGAAGGATGTACTTATGGACTACCTTGTCCCCACTAGTATGATCCGCATCATAGTCCCGGTAGTCAAGTACACATCCTAAGGACTTTACCAACATGTAACAGAGAGACAATCAGTGTACACATTAAGGTAAAGAGCAACCAGATAGCATACTATCATGTCGAGCAAGAAAGTCCTCCCTATACATGTCCCAGCATCCACTACAATATACATCCTATGTACAGTAATGGCCTCTAGGGCTTACATATAACTAACATTCTCCCACTTGCACTAGGGCCATCTGTAGCAGTGGTTGCAGTATCTCATACTCAACCATCCCATAAAAGTCTCTCTCTGGGAAAAGGCCTTTGTGAGTGGATCCGCCGGGTTGTCCTCTGAGTCTACTCTCCTAACCTCGATCACCTTGAAGATCATCCATCTCCATGATCAGGTGATACTGCCTTAGAATATGTCAGGATCACTGATGGGACGGGTGTTCCTTGGCATAAGCCACAACTCTATTGTCATACAATGGGAGGAACTAAGTTCATCTCATGAACAAATATACATCCAGACTGCCTCTTTGGTAGCATCTTAAGTAGCGATGTATCCAGCCTTTATCGTCTAGTTTGCCACGGTATCTAGCTTGGAACTCTTCCAACATACCGTCCCTTTAAAGAGGGTAAAGACAATGCCTGTGACTGACATTCAGTCTTGTTTATCACCCTAGAACCCTTCCAGTGATTCTCCCCATGATCAATTGATACCATCTCACTACAGCTAGTGAGTATTATAACATCCAATTACATCTATCTCATAGATGAAAACTCAGGATTTAGGAGGTATCACTTTATCCTATATGGAGAATCCATGTGATAAGCGGAGATTGACCGATCGTAGTATAGGAAACTCCTTTCCTATCAAGAGTATGTCGTCCACGTACGATACGAGGATGACTACCTTACTCTCTACCGTTTTGTATATACAAGGTTCATCTACTATTTTGATAAAGTCAAATACTACATCAAAACAGACGTTCCAACTCCGCGATGCCTGCTTCATTATGTAAAGCAACTTGCACACATTTTCGCTGCTCCCACTGTTTACGAAGCCTTCTGTCTGTGTTCTTATAGACGTTCTCTTCTAAATCATAATTTTAGAAAAGTAGTCATGGCACCCAACCACCAGATATCGTAGTCATGGTATGTAGCAATGGCAAGTAGGATCTGGATGGACTTAAGCATAGTCCCTGGAAAAAGTTCCATCATTATCCACTCCTGGTTGATGACGAAAAACTTAATCATGCCTAGCTTTGAAAGTCTCAACTTTTCCATCTACACCAAGTAATCTTCTCAAGATATACTTGCTCCTGATGGGGATTTAACCCTTCAGATATAGCAGCCAAAGTCCATACTTTGCTTGTGTACATGGATTCCATCTCAGATCACTAAGCATCCAGCCATTCTTACGGAGTCCCCACTCTCGATGGCCTGCTCGAAACTAGTTGGGTCATCATCTCATGATGCATTCCTCGCTCCCACTGTCATCGAGAAACCAAAGTATCTCTCAGGTTGGTGAGGAACCCTACCAGATCGGCGGAGAGGCTGAGGTTCGTCGGGGACTATTGAATCATTTGGTTCTGTCAAATCATCAGCAATTTTGTATAGCTGGAACCTTTCCAGTTCTACAGAACTGTCCTTGCCTCGATCTTGTCCGGATTTTGCTTTAGACATAGGCCGGACAATCCTAAATCTTAACTTTCTTAAGAGATAGGCTCTTCCCATACCATATCTTATATGGAGTGGTAGGCACTGATTTGATTCGGACCTAATTCAATAGGTATGCAGCTTCTCAAGTGCACAACTCCCTAAAAGGAAATAGGAAACTCAGTAATACTCATCATAGAGCGCACCATATCATATAGGGTGTGATTGCTCCGCCCCGATATACCGTTATGCTGTGGTGTATTCAGAGGAGTAATACTGAGAGAGAATCTCATTCTCTTTTAGAATAGTCCAGGAATTCCATGCACAAGTATTCTCCTCCCTGATCTCATCATAGGACATAATACTTATACCCGGTTATTGGTTTTCTACTTCTAACTTATATTCAGTGAATATCTCAAAAGCTTCGGACTTATGTTTCAACAGGAACATATGACTGAATCTTGAAAGATTATCAGAGAATATAATGAAGTATAAAGAACCTGTCCTGGAATGTGTAGACAGGAGACCTTACATACATCATCATGTATCAATCCCAAGAGTTTACTAACTCTTTCCCTGTTTCCAATAAACAGAGCTATGGTCATCTAATCTTTGTGACATGACTGGCAAGTTTCACAAGATGTAAATTCAAACTGATTTAAATATGCATCTAAAATGTAACTTCAGCCAGTCGGGTCGAATTGATATGACCTAGTCTACAATGCCTCAAGAAGGATCCATTCATTTTTGAACTCTTCCTCTTGTGTGTGTTCTGTATACTAGGAACTGTAGTTTGATTTAGAACGTCAATGCTTTTAGATAACGTGCCTGAACTGATCAACTTTTGATATAGGAAATGTTCAAAACATTATCCAGCAATACAAAATTCTATCATTACTTTAATAAATAAAGAGATTGATATGATTTTGTATATCAGGTTCGGTATCTAATAGCATTTGTTCAGAATCAATGTATTGGTAATACAGGGTGACAGTGACCAACAGACTTGGCTGCAACACTTGCCCCGTTTTCTGTCTCTTGAAACTTATCACCCGTTCTCAGTTTTTCTACCATTTTGTAGCCCTATGTAACAGATTACATATCTGGGATCCTGATCCGGTATCAAATACCCAGGATGCGGAGGATACTGAGAAACAGTTCTTTGTAATGAACATACCCGAAGGAGATGCATCATATGCACTTTCTTCGTTTGGGCGGCATAGGAATTCTGGTATTCCCCTATTTCCTGCTCTGTCTTATAACAATTATAAGTTGGAGCGGGACCAACGTTCCCCAGCTCAGTATAACAAGCGGGTTCGGTCAATACATCCATATTATTATCTTGATTAAGGCGTGATATGGTCGCTACCTGGAGAGAGAGAGAAGAAAACACTTTGCGTGCGCTCTTGCAAGATCAGATTGGTTATTTATTTTATCTAATCAGGATGGCTCCCACTGTTTTTATCAAATCTTCCTTCAAACCCTAAAAGGAAAGACTAGCCGGGATTAATTACACTCTACAAGTTCGCCAATCTTTCAGCCAGGCCAGTGTCGGTACTTTGAGGGAGGTTCGCCGTGCTTTCGCACGGACCTAATTAATGTAAACCTCGTTTTCCCAGAGGCGTAACCCCGTTGACACCTTTCTAGACACCTACTTGATCGGCTAATTGTAAAGTGCAAAACTCTCCCAGGAGTAACAATTACTCGCAGTGGGTATCAGGATCCAACTATCACATAGAAGGTATGCAATCTCATTGCAAATTTCAACACTTGAAACTCCCGATAATGGTTTTTACCCCTAGCACCTATGACCTTAACTATGGTCAACAAATCATAAGTACTAGTCAAGTTCTACCCGTCATTTCGTGATTAATTAGACCCACCCACATGACCCTTAACTAAGGTCAACAAAGTCACGCGACTGTCCTAACTAATCGCATCATATGCGGTGTAGGAAGACATCGCTTAGCTACCGTACACTGTGTAGGTGCACGGCGGCGCCCCGGCCGTCAATCCGACGGCCAAATGCGGAAGCGGTGATAAACTTTAATTTTGCGAACTTAGCAAACCGCCGCGCACTAATACCCGGATCGAACCACTAACTAGTCCTAGCTATCAACAAGAAAGGGAAGAGAGATATACCGACAGATCCGAGTCCTCCGGTCTTCTCGTCGTCGTCCCGATCTCCTGCGGAATGTCCCGTCTCCTCCTCGTCGCCGGAAGTGCACCACATCGCCTACTTCTTTTTCGGGCTCCCACCTCAATGCCAAGGCAACTCGGGCACGAAGCTGGCTAGTCGACGTGCCCAAGATTTGCTGTAGAATATCTAGTGAGCAAGTCTCATTTGGGGTTCATGGAGATGCCTTTTGTGGTGGAGGAAGAAGAACTTGGAGAGAGGTGAAGGAAAAATGTGATTGACCAAGAGTAATGAGAGTATCATATTTCTCCCCACTCCAAAGAGAAGCATTTCCCTCATTCTACAAAAGTGGCCGGCCCCCCCCATTAGTGTGATTGGAGAGAGAGAGCAAAGACAAGGGGGTGGGTGGAAAGAGAGTGATGATGGAAAAACAAATGATCACCACAAAACCCAACACTCCAAAGCAACCATCACCTCATAACAAGGGTCAAGCCATCATGACACAACCATGAAGCAAAAAGTCAAGTCAATGGATGGTGCACCATCATGATACAAGGAAATATGCAAAGACCCCCTCCACTAATACTTATTTGCAACAATGCAAATAAGCCCTCCTCCACCAATATTCGGCCAATGAACGGAACAATGGAAATCGGCCGAAACGGAAAGCAAACTGGCAACTCCAGAAAACTGGTCCCGTAATAAATTACAGGAAAACCCCGATACTGTGCATACACACCCGCATTTGTATTTCGACCGAAATACAAAAATGCAATGAGACAAAATCTCAACTGTACTATACTAGGATCCGGCTTAAACCAAAGCCGGCTAGTAATATCCGTTCGATCCTGATCCGTGCAATACCACACGTATCTGATCGAACCCTGCCATATATCCATACGGCCTATAGTACAAACTGCCCGATCCTGATCCGTGCAATACGGCATGTATCTGATCGGACCTTGCCATATCTCCATACGGCCTCTACAACTCTTTGCCCGAAAGCTGAGTAACTGAATGTGGGGGACTCTAAAGACTCGTCAACACCTTGGTTGTGGATTTAACCACTAGAACATCAGAGGTATAATCCAATAACGGGCTACCAGGTATTGACTGAAAGGGACGTCTGTGAGCGAACTCAGCCCGACAACCCTACTGAGCCTGTCAGTGACAATATCCGTACAGTCTGGTCCGTTCGTCTATGAGTTTCGCATGGCGGGCCTAGGGGGTTGGTAAAAGTCAGACCCCCAAAAGCGGTACAAGTCGTGTCGGAGTGTAGCCCAGAACACCCTGAGATACTACTGGAATACCTACCAGTAAATCTCCTTGCTTCGGCCGAGGGCTTCGTGTAATGGCTCTCCTAGACACAGCACGACCTCACCCCCAATACCGGGAGAGACGAACCCCTGAATATACGCTCACCGCCTCCATGTGGCTCGGGACTGTACCCAACTAAAACCTATTTGCACGACTCCTTTGAGCCGTGGTAGGGTAGTAATCAAAGTACAGTGGGAACTCACACAAGACAAATGACGATCCCCAGGTCGATGAACTAACCTGCACACATGTCACCAGGGAACTGCCATCTGACGTCTGGTATATGACCAACTAGCATGTTCCCGGAGAGTCCTGTCCGGGGTACTCATAACCTAATGAGCACCTGTATACATCTTAGGTGATCCAACTGACACCAGTGGCTTGTGAGACCGGCCACCGCCCCTCGTCGGGGTCTCGACTGTATACACTAGTCTACTCTGGAGTATCGATGCCCTGTCTCGAAACTCACACGACTAGGGACCATTTAAGGATATGCTTATAGACCCCAGCTCCCACTTATATGATCGCCCTCATACTGCTGGTGGTCAAGCAAGAATCCTCGGGGCTCTACCAACGTGTAATAGCGACTTGTCAGGTCACCTAAAGCAGTACACGGTGATAAAGGTAAACCAGATAGCATACTATCATCACGAGTAAGACTGTCCTATCGGGATAGGTCCTCCATCAATCATTGTAATTACGTGCCTGTGATCGAATAATTGAATCTGAGGGCACTATCTCCAACACACTGTGCCTTGACTATGGTCAACAAACACAGCACGAATACTAAGTACTCTACTTCCTAAAATGACGGAGGGTTGCAGCTGGTTTTTTTATGAAAACCTTTAACGCTTTGAACTTGATCTCGTTGCGGAATCAAATGGTTTTTAAATGGAATGATTTTGAAGCTTTTCTAGTTTTGCTAAAGGGGTCACTCCCGGTGAAGGGATCGTCGGCCCTATCCTCGTCGAATGAGGTGCGGGATATATCATATATATCACTGTGCAAAGCAGAAACTATAGAAGCAATCAAAAGACAAACCGAGTGTTGTAGCATCTGCCAGTTATTGCTAAAGGAGTCACTCCCGGTGAAGGGATCTCGGTCCTTTCCTTATCGAATAAGGTGCAGGATGTTCTACAAGGAACACCGCGATGCAAAGCAAGAACTGTAGCTACCTGTTTTTATTTTGAAATTCGATTCCACTACATCAATTAGGTTTATTTTCTTTCATTAATCTCATTAATGAATTTCCCATCATTTAAGTCCACCTAATCATCACAGATAAATATAACGTACGCTTATGCCATCCGCATTCGCCTCGATGTCCCGTCTGCACCGTTAGGTTAAGTAACTAACGGCAGAGCGGGGCAGGGCTAGCACGGGTGTAAAACATAAGCAACGTCTAAATAATATATCATATATACTATATACTATCTATCTGAACAAATCACATGATCACATCACAGATAACGCAGCAGAAAATATCATATGAAATATTGGATATACTAGGACATCCGTGTTTTTAATACGAGCCAGTATAAAACACGGATTCCACGGTCGTGATGAATAGCCAATCCCACACCCCTAGACCCCTACGAGAGCGGCAAGCAACCCTACCAATTCTAGGGTTAGGAGACCCGGACTCGACTCCTCGAGATGGTCTCCCACTGGACCCTAGAATCCGGTTACTTGTGCTCCCCTCCTTGGGTCTATCCTAATGCAGAAATGTAAATAATATACAAACGGTGACATCTTCCGCAACCTGGAAGTGCCCCAATAAAAGAATATTACATACAAGTTTTTACATGAATGAAAATGAAAAACACTCATCTCACATAAAAAAACCCGGCTATTCAAACACGACGATCCAATATAACATATCCAACAACACATAACGTCACATGTCATCAACGTAAGTAAATATGCCCATCCCAATTGTCGTTGACATATAGCAACGAAACCGGCAATATCACATATTATACTTACGGTCACAGAAAAGAAAGTGTAAAACTATAACAGTTGGAATCCGCAAACTCTTTAGACATCGCATGCCTAAACAAATGAATTCCTTAGACATCGCATGCCTAACAATTATAAACCCCGCATTTTAGTCTCATTATCGAAAACACTTTTCAATATCAAGTCGGGCAATTCAACAAGATTCCCGAAAAACTGATCGAATGCTCGTCGCAAACTTTAGCAGGCGGCCGCACCCCTGATACCGTCGACGAAGTGCACTAAGGCGGAACACCGCTACCGCGAGCACCCGAACGGATGCTTTCGGCGACGGGGTTCTCCTACAGTCACTTGGTCGGGGCTATGGAGTGAGGCTTTCTATTAAGTTTACCCGGCGAGTATCCGCGTACGCTACGTGATTACGACGGACTTTCAATCGCATCGAAATTCCGTGGCAACCGATCAAGTGAGACTAAACTGCTATGTTTATAACTTCATTCAGTTATTTCATAACTACTTGTGAATTCCAAATATTGTATCACATTCCGGATAAATAGAAAAATGTTAAACTTTCCGATCGAACAATCGAACACCCAAGTTTTCCCGATACAGCTCAACACATGAAATAAGTCTAAAAACATTCAATTCGTGCCTCAGTACCAATGGCCAGCCGTAGAAGGGTCAAGCCAACGCCTCACATGTGGCACGCCGTACTGCCCCAAACCCTAAGGTTCAAAGGGCAGTTCAAGACGGTCACATAATCGAGTTAAGGTTTGTTGTCTTCTAGAGGGACCATCGCGTTACTTGCACTACTTAGAATGTCATTAAACTACGGAAAAATCCAACAATTGGAAATTTCCCGGCAGGGGAAAATGTGGGTATTTATATCCGGTCGAACTTTTTAACATATTCTAAAATTACCCGGAAAAATACACAGACAAAATTAGACAATCCGATCGAAACACCGAGTCCCCAATACAACCCAGAAAACTCAACTCTTGAGTTCAGATTAAAAATTCCCAGGAAAACCAACACTGCAAAATAGGAATTTCTGTGAAAAATTGAATAACAGAGGAGACTAGATGGCCGCGGAACCGCCGCATTAGGCATGCTAATGTCGCGGTTCCGCCGCGCTTTTATGGACTCAGGAGTACGGGCATCTCAGTAATTCTTAGAATCTCCTTCTGGTTTTTCTGCATATTTTTAATTCTAAAAAATCTCTGTTTTCAAAAAATGTACAGAGAGCAACTTTGAATTAGGGTTTCTGTTCGATCGGACTTCTAACTCCGTCTACGCATCGCCTAAGGCTCTAGCTAGGCTTTGATACCACTGTAGGGTTCCTAGGCACACTAATGAAGTCTCACAACAGATCAAACATGGCCAATTCAATTTTTTTTATGTGCCTACAAACCCTAATACTGATCGTTAACTAGATGTATAGGTGATGCAAGCAAGTAACCGACTTTATTGCTAAAGGAAAGTGACTACAACCTTTGTAGATCCGGTCCTCCACTTCTTATGCTCCGTGATGACGTCCTTCCGTTGTACCAATCGGAATCCGGACTCGGGCGAAGGTTTCGTCGGAGAAATGATCGGGCTAGGTCGCCGACTTCGATGCCGAAGATGATCTACGTCGAGGCAACACAAGATCAAGCTCCAACTTCACCAAGCCATGAGACTTGTGAAGAAAACACCCTATACTACTTGGCAAGTGGTAGAGGATGAATAAATAGGAAGTGGGTTCACTTTAGAATTGGATTTCTCACTCTTTTTCTCAAGTTGCCATTGATGGAAACAAGCTTTCTTATTTGTTGAAGAAGAAGAAGAAGAAGGAATATGATAAGTATTATTCCAAAATAGAAAATAAATGAATACTTATCATATAGCAACCATAGTTAGGTGTAGAGAATAAACTAAGGTTAGGTTGAATGGTTAGGGTTAAGCATGAAAACAAAATGGTCACTTAGTCAAAGCTTCATGAAGCTTCAACAAAAAACAAACTAAGCCACCATTTCATTTTATCTTTCAAAAATTGAATAAATAAATAAATGAATAGATAAGTAAATTAAAACCCTAACCATTAACATAACCATGGTTTAAACTAAACATACACCAAAACATTCATGTATCATCAAACATGATACAATCTTGTGCACAAAAATATATCACATATACAATGTGCATTTCAAGTGAGAAAATCCATTTAAAGTGAACCAATACTAGTTAATGCAAAGTAATATATCAAATATATATAATTATGCATTAAATCATTAAATCAATACTTGATTTAACGATCCGGTCATATCGCATATAACCGACTAATATCTAATGTATCGGCTTATCGAATCATTCCTTGATTCGATAACTAGGTTATATCGCATACAACCAATCGATACATTCTTCGCCAGAATAGAATACGGTATCACATACACGCATTATTCTCGGTCCCGCACATATCTCATATGCGCTCCTATTTCGTTTCGCTTGAGCCAGGAAACCTCTGTGTAGGACTCTAAAGACTCGTCAATACGCCGGCAATAGGTGATGATCATATCAAACACCTACAAGCCGCAAGCGGTCTGCTAAACGTAACGGCCACCGGGTATTGAGCGATCATAAGATCGACGAGCAAGCCCGCTCACACTCGTGTGAATCCAACCAGTAACACTTACCGTACAGTCCGGTCTGTTCGTCTGATATGTCGCATTTCTCGCCTAGGGGTGGTAAACGTCAGACCCCAGTAGCTTGATAAGTCATGCCGACGTAAGGTCCAAAACATTCGTGAAACTACTGATAACTCTTACCAGTATATCACTGCAACCCTGGCCAGAGATTTCCTGTTATGGCCATTCGAGCATAGCGCAACATCCACCCCCAATACCGGGAGAGACGAATCCCCTCCTATCGCTCATTGCCTCCATGTGATTCGGGACTGTACACAAAAGCCACCGTTTTGCACGCCCTCTTGGACGTGGAAAGGTGGAAATCAAAGCACAGTGGGAATCACACACGACTCTATGACGATCTCGGGTCTACAGACTAACCTGTACCAGTGTCACCAGAGAACTGCCATCTGACGTAAGGTATAATACCATCTGGGAGTTCTCGGCGATTCCGTCCAGTGTACCCAGTCTCCACTGAGCACCCGTATATCATCTCTGATGTCAAACACCAATGGATATGGGATCATCCATCGCCCATCTGTGTGGGACGAGAAGGTATACGCTAGTCTACTCTGGTATATCGATGCCCCGTCTCGAAACACCCACGACTAGGGACCTTGAAGGATGTACTTATGGACTACCTTGTCCCCACTAGTATGATCCGCATCATAGTCCAGGTAGTCAAGTACAAATCCTAAGGGCTTTACCAACATGTAACAGAGAGACAATCAGTGTACACGTTAAGGTAAAGAGCAACCAGATAGCATACTATCATGTCGAGCAAGAAAGTCCTCCCTATACATGTCCCAGCATCCACTACAATATACATCCTATGTACAGTAATGGCCTTTAGGGCATACATATAACTAACAGACGTTGCTTATCTTTTACACCCGCGCTAGTCCCGTCCCGGTGTGCCGTTAGTTAAGTAACATAACGGTGCATAACGGAACATTGCGGCGAATGCGGATGGCATAAGCGTACGTTGTATTTTCGTTTCTTTTCTGTGATTGGCTTAAGGACTTAAATGATGGGACTACATTAATATGATTAATGTAAAGAAAATAAACCTAAAATGATGTTGTAGAATCGGATTTGAAAACCACTCGGCTCTTTATGAAAAAGCTACATTTCAAAACTGCGGAGCACAAGCCACTCCTTTTGAAAACCATTTGATTCTACGACGATATCAAGTTCAAAGCGTTAAAGATTTTCTTAAAAATCATCTGCAACCCTCCGTCATTTTAGGAAGTAGAGTACTTAGTATTCGTGCTACGTTTGTTGACTTTATTTAAGGCGTAGTGTACGGTAGATAAGTGATGTCTTCCTATACTGCATATGATGCAGATTAATTCGGACATTCATGCGACTTTGTTGACCATACTTAAGGGTCATATGGGTGGGTCTAATTAATCAAGAAATGACGGAAAACTTGACTGGTACTTATGATTTGTTGACCATAGTTAAGGTCATAGGTACTAGGGGTAAAAATCGCATCAGGAATTTCAAGTGTTGAGATTTGCAATGAGATTGCATACCTTCCATATGATGGTTGGATCCCGATCCCACTGTGGGCAATAGTTGCTCCCAGGAGAGTTTTGCAATTTACAATTAGCTAACTCATTAGGTGTCTAGAAAGGTGTTAACGGGGCTACGCCTCTTGGAAAACGAAGTTTACTTTAATTAGGTCCGTGCGAAAGCACGGGGAACCTCCCTCAAGTACCGACACTGGCCTGGCTGAACGGTTAGCGAAGTTGTAGACTGTAATTAATCCTGGCTAGTTTTCTTTTTAAGGTTTGAAAGAAAAACTTGATTAAAGCAGTGGGAGACATCGATTAGACAAGATAATAACCAATCTGATCTTTGCAAGAGCTTTCGCTGAGTGTATTCTTTTCTCTCTCTTAATGGCAGATACCAATGACTGGACTCAAGCTTCTACTAGATAAAAACAAACTGAATGGGACAAATTATAAAGACTGGCTGAGGAATATGAAAATAGCCTTGACTTATAATAAAGTATCATATGTCCTCACGGCTTCAGCCCCGCCTACCCCAGGTCCAAAATCCTCAGTTGCGGATAATGAAGTCCGCAAGACATGGGACGCTGACTGTACCACGGCCAAATGCCTCGCGTTTGCATCGATGGACAACACACATCAAAAGCAGCACGAGAATATGGACATTCAAACCATATTCCTCCATACGAAGGAGTTGTATGGAGAGCAATCCCGCGTATTACGATACGAAGCATTAAAGAAATTGTTTCAGATGCGAATGGCCCCTGGCACACCGGTAGGAGACCATGTTCTGAAGATGATAGCTCTTATAGAAGAGCTTGAGGACCTTGGATGGACGATGGACAATGAACAATATACGGATATTATTCTGCAGTCCCTCCCCTCCACCTTTGCTCAATTCATAGTTAACTTCAACATGCACAACATGGAGAGGGAACTACCTGAACTCCTTAATATGTTAAGGAGTGCAGAGAGCACACTGAAATCAGTGAAAACTCCCGTTTTGACTATTGTACAATCTTTCTCTTCTCGCCCAAGGCTAAGGCCAAGGGAAAGAAAAAGAAGAAGCCCACCAATCCTAAGGGTGGAGTTAAAAAGGTTAAGGGGAAGGAAAAGTCCAAAGCTGGAGAATCGGGGAAAGGGGAATGTTTTCATTTCCACAAAACAGGACATTGGAAGCGCAACTGTACCGAGTACTTAAATCTCAAGAAGAAGCATGGGGATGCTTCCTCTTCACGTGTGTTTGTGACAGAAAACTGTTTTTCAATAAACTCTGCTTCCTGGGTATTAGATACTGGTTCAGGTTCTCACATTTGCAATTCTATGCAGGGGCTGAGAAATAGCAAGGTTTTGAAGACAGGTGACCATACTCTCCGCGTTGGAAATGGTTCCAATGTACATACAGTCGCAGTGGGAGAGTATCACTTCGGGTTTCCATTTGGGTGTATATTGGTTTTGAACCCATGTTATTTTGTACCAAGTATGCTATGTAATAGAATATCTGTTTCTTTGTTAGAAAATGAAGGATATAACTTTATATTGCAGAACAATGTTATGAACATTCACCCGAATCAAATGTTGGTTGGGTATGGTACACTTAATAACGGGATATACGTCCTAAATCAACACACAGTTTTCAGCATACAGCACTCTAATAAAAGAAAACTTTGAGAAATAAATGAAGCTTTTCTTTGGCACTGTAGACTTGGTCATATTAACGAAACAAGACTAAACAAGTTACACAAAGATGGATATTTAAACCCTTTTGAATATAAATCTTATGCGACTTGCCAGTCTTGTATCAAGGGTAAAATGACCAAAACTCCGTTTACCGGACACGGAGAAAAGAGCTACTGAGCTCCTAGGCCTCATACATAGTGATGTATGTGGGCCAATGTCTACACAGGCTAGAGGCGGTTTTTCTTACTTCATTACTTTCACTAACGATTTCTCAAGATTCGGTCATGTATTTTTATTAAAGCACAAATCCGAAGCTTTCGGGAAATTCACTGAATATAAACAAGAAGTAGAAAATAAACCGGCTTGAGTATCAAGATGCTTCGATTAGATCGAGGTGGGGAGTACCTCAGTACAGAATTTGCAAACTTCCTAAAAGAGAATGGGATTCTCTCTCAACTCACTCCTCCTTACACCCCACAGCACAACGGTGTGTCTGAACGACGGAATAGGACCCTATTAGATATGGTCCGGTCCATGATGAGTGATGCTGAGTTACCTGTCTCATTTTGGGGGCATGCATTGGAGACTGCAGTGTTTCTGCTGAATAGGGTTCCAACAAAAACCGTGTCTACCACGCCATATGAGATATGGCAAGGGAAGAGACCATCTCTTAAGAGAATTAAGATTTGGGGTTGCCCGACCTATGTTAAAAATCAGAATCCGGACAAACTCGAGACACGGTCGGTCATGTGTAACTTTGTGGGATATCCAAGGAACTCTTATGGATATCTATTCTACCACAAGGAGGAACAAAAGGTGTTTGTTTCTCAGTATGCCACATTCTTAGAAAAAGAGTTTTTCATAGATAAAGATGATGGCAATGTGCTGGATCTAGAAGAGGTTCTAGAGACACAAACTACAAATGACGACTTGGATGAACCGGCTGTTGCAATAGAAACTGAGGAACCTAGGCCACTCCGTAGGTCTGGTAGGACTTCTCGCCCACCGGAGAGGTACTACGGTTTCCTCATTGATGGTGACAGAGAAGACTGCATCATAGAGGATGATGATCCTTCCAGTTTTCAACAAGCTATCACGAGTGGAGACTCTGTGAAGTGGCTGGATGCCATAAGATCCGAAATGGAGTCTATGTACACCAACAAAGTATGGACTTTGGACGTTGTACCCCCTGGGGTAAAACCTGTGGGGTGAAAATGGATCTTTAAAAGAAAGATTGGTGTAGATGGGCAGGTAGAGACCTATAAGGCAAGACTTGTGGCGAAGGGTTTTCGTCAAAGACCAGGTTTGGACTATGACGAGACTTTTTCGCCCGTATCCATGCTTAAATCCATTCGGATCCTACTTACTATTGCTGCTCACTACGACTATGAAATCTGGCAGATGGACGTTAAAACGGCATTTCTAAATGGGGATTTTGAAGAATGCATTTATATGAATCAGCTAGAGGGCTTCATTGACAGTGGGAGCAGCGGGAAAGCATGTAGATTGCTTAAATCCATATATGGGTTAAAGCAGGCATCACGGAGTTGGAACATCTGTTTCGATGATGTTATCAAAGAGTTTGATTTTATCAAAAATCCAGATGAACCTTGTGTTTATAAGAAGGCTGTAGGGAGAGCTATCACATTCCTCGTATTGTACGTGGATGGCATTCTTCTGATAGGAAATGACATTCCTATGCTATAGTCGGTCAAATCTTTCTTATCACAAAGGTTCTCCATGAAGGACCTGGGTGATGCCACATACATCTTGGGAATAAGGATCTATAGGGATAGATCCAAGAGGTTATTGGGATTGTCCCAAACCAGGTAAACCAACACCATCCTAAAAAGGTTTGGTATGGAAGACTCCAAGCGGGGTGCCTTACCCGCTTGCCATGGGGTCACTCTCTTCAAGGACTCTTGCCCAAACACCGATGAAGAGAGAGCTCGCATGAGCATTATACCCTATGCTTCGGCAGTAGGATCTATAATGTATGTGATGTTATGTACACGCCGAGATGTAGCTTATGAACTTAGTGTTGTAAGCAGGTATCAATCCAACCCAGGGGAGAATCACTGGATAGCTGTGAAGAACATTCTTAAGTACTTGCGAAGGACTAAAGAATTGTTCTTGGTGTATGGTAATGGAGATCTCCAAATGGAGGCCATTATCGATTCGAGCTTCCAGAGCGATAAGGACGACAGCAAATCTATCTCAGGGTTTGTATTTACCCTCAATGGCGGGGCGCTAAGTTGGAAGAGTTCCAAACAGGATACCGTTGCAGACTCTACGATGGAGGCTGAGTACATTGCTGCAAATGATGCCGCCAAGGAAGCCGTATGGATGAGGAAGTTCGTCTCGGAGCTAGGAGTAGTTCCAACCATTATTGATCCAATACCATTGTATTGTGATAATAATGGGGCTATGGCGTTAGCCAAGGAGCCTAGGTCCTATCAGCGATCCAGACACATCCTGGGGCGCTTTCATTTGATCCGGCAGATTGTAGATCGCCTCGAGATCGAGATTAAGAGAGTAGACACAATGAATAACGTCGCGGATCCACTCACCAAGGCCCTCCCTTAGCCGCAGCATGAGCGACTTTTTGAGATGTTGGGTATGAGATACGCCAATAACTGGCCTTAGTGCAAGTGGGAGATTGTTGGATATATGTATGCCCTAGAGGCCATTATATGATAGTGGATGTATTTATACATGTATAAATATATATATTCAGTGTACATTCTTGCTCGACATGATAGTATGCTATCTGGTTCTTCTTTATCTGACATGATGATTTGATCATGCTTTTATTCATTCATACATGTTGATAAAGCCCTGAGGATATAGGCTTGACTACTGTGATTATGATGGAGATCATACTAATGGGACATCTGTAGTTTATAAGCATATCCTGAGATGTCCCTAGTTGTAGGTGTATCAAGACGGGGCATCGATATACTAGAGTAGACTAGCGTATATGATACTAGACCCATATGATGGGCGATGGATGTTCCCACATTCATCGATGTTTGACATCGAGATCGTATACGGGTGCTCAGTGGTGACTGGGTACACTGGACGGACTCACCGAGAACTCCTATATGGAATTATATCTATCGTCGGATAGCAGTTCTCAGGTGACACAGGTGCAGGTCAGTCTGTAGACCCGAGATCGTCATAAAGTCTTATGTGTTCTCCCACTGTACTTTGATTACCACCCTACTACGGCTCTACTGAGTCGTGCAAACAGGTGGCCGTTGGTTACAGTCCCGAGACACACGAAGGCGACGAGCGATAGGAGGGGTTTCGTCTCTCCCGGTATTGGGAGTTGATGCTGTGCTGTGCTCGACAGGCTATATCAGTAAGTCCCTGGCCAGGGCTGTTGGGATTTGCTGATAAGTGTTATCAGTAATTTCTCGATCTGTTATAGACCTTTCATCGGCACGACTTATTGGGTTATTGGGGTCGACGTTACCATCCCTAGACTCGATATGCAGTATATATGACGAAGAGACTGGACTGTACGGTAGTGTTGCCGGTTGGCTCGAAGGGAGTTGTAACAGGTTCGCTTGTTTTCTTCTGATTGCTCAATACCCGGGTGGCCGTTACGTTTAGCTGACCGCTTGCGGCTTGTAGGTATTTGATATGATCATTACCTACTGCCGGCGTATTGACGAGTCTTAGAGTCCCACAATGAAGTTTCCTGGCTCAGGCGAAAAGATGTGGTGTGCATATGAGATATGCGCGGGGACCCGATTAAATATGGATATGTGATACCGTATATTAATCGGGTATTTTCTATTGGTCGAGTCGTATGTGATATGATCGGTTTGCAAAATCAAGTGTTGATTTTACAAATGACTTTTAGATTAATTCTTTAATCAAACTCTTTTTCTATTTTTGTATGCATGCATGTATGCACATGTTGATGTGCATAGATACTTACATACATACATTGTATCATGGTTGTTGATACAAGTTTGGTGGCAATGCAAGGCTTACATTGTAGAATTATCTATTTATTTTTTATTTTGTAAAAAGGAAAGGATAATTCACAAGAGGTTAAAGTTTATCATCTTTGACCATGCTTCAACCACTTATTAACCTTGAGTTAATTATCCTTTTACCTTTTAACTCACTTTGAAAAAGATCTAGATAATTCTAACTATGGTTGAAGTGAGAAGGGATTAAGATATATTATTCTTTTCTCATTTCAATTATTATTGACAATCTCATTTTCTTTTTCCTTGTGTGAGAAAAAGCTTAGCCATCATCTTCTTCTTCCTCTCTTGATAATTTTCTTTAAGTGAGGTTGATAAAAGAAAGAGTTTTGATTATAGAAAAACAACCACATCATCATACTACACACATCTAGCCGTTTTGTATAGGGTGTTTGCTCTACTCCATTGATACATTGAGTAAAGCAAGGAGCTTCGGGTGGATCGTCGTGGACTTAGAAGACCTCAAGCGAACCTCTTTCCAACCCTCAAGTAGCCAAGGAGTCTAGCATAGGGAGCTACAAAGGTTGTACTCTCAAAACCCTAGCCTTTATTACTTGTGATGTTGTCTTTGTAATGAAACCCTAATTTTCTAGTGATGATTCTTTGTATGTTCACTTAGCACCTTAAAAATTTAATTTTGAGACATGTGATGCTTCCAAACCCTTCATGAGGTGCTAGGTAAACCTAACAAACCAATCCCAAAACAAATGCTAGGATCTGGCTTAAAGCAAAGGCCGCTAGTAATAACTGCCCGGACACCAAACGTGCACAAGTGCACGGATGTGAACGAACCCTGTCGCAAAACTATGCGACCTCTACTCAGTTTTGCCCAAAGGCGAATAACCCTCTGTGTGGGACTCTAAAGACTCGACACTACACTGGCAGTAGGTTTAACCACAGGCCGCAAGCGATACTAGCTGTACGTAACGGTCCCCAGGTAGATGCCGATAAGAAGACTGATGAGGTGAACCCATCCGAACTCCTACTGAGCCTGAATGTAACAATCTCCGTACAGTCCGGTCTGTTCGTCTGAGAGTATCGCATGGCGGGCCTAGGGGGTGGTAAACATCAGTCCCCTAATAGCGGTACAAGTCGTGTCGGAGTGTAGCCCAGACACCCTGAGATAACACCGGAAACGCTACCAGTATATCTCGCTTGCCCTGGCCAGGGACTTTATGTAATGGCTCTCCTAGACACAACGCGATATCATCCCCCAATACCGGGAGAGACGAATCCTATCTAACCGCTACTGCCTCCAAGTGCTTCGGGACTGCACCCAACTACTACCTGTTTGCACGACTCCTTTGAGCCGGGATAGGGTAGTAATCAAAATACAGTGGGAACACACTCGAGGCGAAGTAGCAGTGTCAAGTCGATGGACTAATCCGTACTCCTGTCACCTGGGAACTGATAACTGACGATAGGCATAATACCAACCAACAGTTCCCAGCGAGTCATGTCCAGTGTACTCGTAACCTAACGAGCACCCGCATACTATCTCAAGTACGACGTACTAATGGCTGTGGGACAGACCATCTCTGTAACATTTTCAAAAATATAAAATATTAATTTTGGGAAATTTTATAATTTAATATTATTTTATTGATTATTTTAACATTAAATGCAAATAAATAGGAAAAATGTTAGAAAAATTATGAAAAATTATGGAAAATTCTAAAATAGGGTAAATTAGTGAATTATAATATTTTTAAGTTTTTGTGACTAGTTTGACACTAATTTAGTGCTAATCGCGATTAAAATCGCTAATAGGGTTTTTGGGCAATTTTGTGCAAAACTTGCACGTATCACTTTTTCTACACTTGTGCATTTTTCTAGCCATGGTTTCTTTTGAGATTACTATTGATGTGAGAAGGTTTGGTTTTTAAAAGAAAAGGAAAAGAAAAGAAAAAGGAAATGATGAGGGTAGGTGAGAGAGAGAGGTGGACCTTTGACCTTGTACCCTTAGCCATTCCTCCCCCTCTCATTTCTCTCCCTCTTCCTCCTTAGTTGTTGCTGCTGCCTAGCCCCTTTCCCTCCCCTCTTCAACTCCTCATATCATCTCTAAAAACACCCCAAAACCTCATGTCCATTTCATTAAAAATGTGCAAAATCCCTAGATCTACACATGGAGCTAAAGAAGCATGGATTTGGCCACTAGAGGGCAACTCAAGAATTTTCTTGAGTTGCTAATGAAGGTAATTTCTGAACCATTTGCTTAATTATAGCTTTTCCTATAACCCCATGTTAAGATTTAATCGATATTGTGTGATATTTGGATTTGATGAAAACCTAGTTAGGGTTTGAGAGGAACTTGGGTTGTATTGTGAAATTGAGTTCAATTGAGGATACACCAACACCCTAGTGTATGAATTGAGACCCTAACCTGAAGTTTAAACCCATAATACGGATTTTAGAAACCGATATCGAGGAAATTGTGTAATCTGTCACTGTTATTTGGAATCTGCTATCATACGAGGTATCCTAAAATAAAATTGAGTGGACAGTAGCATGTGCAGGCACCCAGGAAACTAACCCCAAAACCCTAGCCCCTAGCTCATCCGTACGGCCGCCAAAACCTCCATTCTGGCCGCAAATTGCGGCCAGACCAGTGAGGAAATTCCTCGTTTTCTGTGCATAGCCCCAATACCTCAATTCTTGGCCCTGGGTACTTCTAGTTTTGACAGATTCTATCTAGGGTGAAATCTGGGACATATATCCTAAGTTGCTGTTTTGGATTCGTATTTCCGTATTCCGTATTTTTGATTCTGAAATGGTGGAATGTGTTTTGCCTCGACTATTTGTCGTTTATACGACGATATAGAGGATTTATTGATGGTTTTGAAGGCGTGCCATAGGTTCTCACCTATAGGCCCCCTTATCGTATCGTTTTGGATTTCATGCGCCGTTTTAGCTTGGATTTGGTTTTAATGCGCATATACGATATTTGATGTGTAGGTACCCATGAAGACTTCGGGACGACAAGCAATTGCGTGGTGATGTCCGCAAATGATGATTCAGGTGAGTAGATTATATCTACAGGGGGAAGTCGGGTGGATGGCGTATAGCACCCCCGCAGTCCGTAGACAGATTACTATGTAGTTTAATTGTGATATTAGGTGTGTTAAGGATAGTATAGGGTTAGAAGTGACTAGTGTAGTTCATAGTCGCGAACCCTAGGATAGAATTACACCTACACACACACCCTTGCTTATCACTTGTACTTGTACTGTGATTGATGTTATGTGATGACTTGGAGGTGAGTCGATGATGTGGGCTTGGTGCCCTGGGATCGGTGATTTGATACGATTCATATGTGGGATATGACTTGTGATTCTTGCTGGCTTGGGATATGTGTTTACCCCCGCATGCATACTTACTGATGTTACCGTTTGTACTAGACATAGAGTGGTACTCTAGACTATATGATCTGATGATGGTGATATCTGTTATATGATGAGACAGTGAGATGTTGACCCCTACCCAGCTATGGGGATGCCGTACGATGATTTACCGTACGTGCCGATATTGATGATAGATCCGCACTCATAACTCGAGGATATCTTATGATATGACATTGAGGCGAGATCACCGACTATATATCTTTATATATATACCGACTCAGACTTAGGTGGTTTCCACATTTACCCCTCCTGATTTACCTGATACTTAGGTGTAGTTTGCATAGTAGATACTTCACTGTGATGTTGACTACTAGATTTCTGCATCTTCATGCTATTCATATTGCTGGCATATGTTCATTGCTATATTATTATCAGGCTGTTAGGACACCAGCACCATTATCGATGATGCGTATGTTCCACGTACACTATTTGCCGGCTCACACACTTCATCATCGATAATTGCCATGCCACTACACTGTAGTACTATTGCATTCATGAGATGATTCTTCCTTCGACTTATGCACATTACTATTCCATGTTGCATGATTCCCGATATGATTACCTTTCCTTATATGTCGCATACATCATGGATTGATTGCATAGTACATCGCATTGGATTTACTTCCTGATGTTGGATTTTCATGTGATTTCTGGATTTGGGAACCGTAACCTTTTCGAATAAGTAACCATTTAAAAACCCGGTTCCCTTGATATGATATTTGGGGCGTCGCCCCGTGTTTTCTCGGTGCTAGAAGATGCATTGAGAGAGGGATGACCCGGACTGACGGATTCCCGATATATACATTGATATAGGGCATGATCCGGAATGACGGATGCCCGATGGATTGATATAGGGCATGATCCGGAATGACGGATGCCCGATGGATTGATATAGGGCATGATCCGGAATGACGGATGCCCGATGGATTGATATAGGGCATGATCCGGAATGACGGATGCCCGATGCATTGAGAGAGGGATGACCCGGACTGACGGATTCCCGATATGTACTTTGATGTAGGGCATGATCCGGAATGACGGATGCCCGATACAGGAGGATTTACGTGTCGATGCTAGGCACGGGTTTCATGATGTTTTTCCATGATTTTGTTTATATCCTCACATTGCATACATGATGCTTATTGTCATTGGGTGACGGGTGGACGGGTTCCACATACATACAGACATGGATTATATAGACTTGGATCATAGACAGACTGGTTTCACATTGATCATACTTTATTTGTATATATAACAGGGTATGAGGGCGCTGTTATATATACCCTTACACCAATATTAGTGGTATGGGACGCTAATATATGTGTATTGATATCATTGATATTTCATCATGGTTACTTCATGCAGACATACCTTACACTGATGACATGTTATTAGCTGAGTATCTGGCACTACATACATGATTAGATGTTACCTTGCCACCCTATTACACTCAGATGTACTCTTGTGGATTATATTATTGATCGTTGACTTAGGTTTATGTCTTGCATTCGTTTTCTGCTTGTAGATGTTTCTATTCACGAGTTGGAAACTCACCCTCGTTGTGCCACAGTTCTTGCAGGTTCTGCCGTACAGGTTCTATCGCGGCATTTCTGGCACACTTCTTTCTTGCGGGTGACTTGCTTTGGTAGGTGGATTCTTTCGCATCAAGAATCACCATTGTATTTATTTTATTTCATTGTATCTAGAAATTGTCCATCAACCAAAACTTGTATATTATTTCAGACTTAGAGACTGTGTTGTATTATTCGACCTAGAGTCGCGCTTAGTAGTATTGCGGTTTTCTTGTTGCTTGAGCTTTCTTTGGATTTGATCCTCGCCACTTGGCGTTGTATATTATCATATCATTGCGTGGTTGTGACCGTCGATTGACGAAGAGCTAGCTCCCGCTTGGGGATGCCTTATCATTGCATATATATCGTTATTTTTGTTTTACCCCATTCGGGGCCATTTTTACAAAAGAAACTCTGCCGAAATTTCTGGAAAGATTGTACTGTTTTTAAAAATGCACATTCGGCTTAGTTATTTAAAAACCTTGATTTCAAACATGTTTTCTTCACTTCTTTAAACCAGTTCTTTACTTATTCTTCAAAATGGTTTTAGATTTCTGGGCTTTTGGCTTACTTGAATCAGATGGAGTCCTATAGGCTTCATATGGTTCAAGGGCCAGTCACGTGCTCTTTCGGTTCGTGAAAATCTCCCCTGCTGGGATGAGAAGTGCATACGCTAGTCTACTTCGGAGTATCGATGCCCCGTCTCGATAATCATACGACTAGGGACCTGTATAAGGATGTGCTTGTAGATTACCCAGCCCCCACTAGTGTGACTACCATCACAACGCTGGTAATCAATCAAAAGATCCTAAGGGCTCTACTAATGTGTATATGCGATATGCTAAAAGAAACATATGCACACATTAAAGTAGAAACAAACCAAGTAGCATACTACCATTTTGAGCAAGATTGTTTATATAACTATGAATATCCCAAGCTTCCTTTAAGTAATACACAGTAATGGCCTCTAGGGCATATACACTAACATTCATTACCATTCCTAATCCCCAAAAATCACAAAACTAGCATCCGCATCACCCTTCATTAACTAAAAAATATCTAGACAAGACACTAAGGACCGTCGCGCTCAATTAGGACAGCAGGAGGTTTTGGGTAATCTATTTCTTATCCGCATTTCTTTTGTGGTGTCTAAGACAAGTGTGTCTAAGGAAAGTGGTTACTTAATTAGGCCCGCTACTTACGTAGCGGAGAACCTCCCACTTACCTGGCACTTACCTGGCCACAGAAGGGATAAAGAGGAAGTAGAGCATCTATCCTGCTATTTGTCTTCTAGAAGTCTAGGAGCGGTCTAGTGACTTGATCTAGGGGTGATTGTGCATTTTTTGTGTGATTTTTCAAAAAAATCCCTCTTTTTCAAAACAAACCAAAAACAAATCATTTTCTCTAATTATCACAAACGCTGCCACTTGTGCTAAACCCGTTAGTGCAAGCTCGGCTGGACACGGGATTCTAGTGCCCGTCTTGTCTGCGTTTCTTCTATCGACTCCAAAGTTGGTATTTCTATATTTTCTTTTTCCCACCACCCACCACCACAGTGATGGACGGTTATCCATCAAACTATAACACCACTCTGCCACTGCCCGCTGGTGCGCAGAATCCTCCACGCATTTCTCTCCAAGAGAGAAGCTACCCTACACGTGGTCCCCTTCCCACCTGTCTTTCTATACCACCAGCCGATGGGGAAAATTTCGAATTTAAACCTCAATTCATCAAACTGTTGCCCAAATATCACGGTTTCGAGTCTGAAGACGCATACATTTTTATTACCGAATTTGAAAACGTATGCACTATGATGGGTACTTCACAACTTTCTATGGATGCTATGAGTTTACGTCTACTCCCGTTCACTTTGTGCGATTTAGCCGAGAATTGGCTTTATAACACAACCGCACACTCTATTGCCAAATGGGATGAATTTGTTGCATCATTCCTTAAGAAATTTTATCCCAATCATAAGACCAGCCGTGTTCGGAGTGAAATCTTCCAATTTACCCAACTTCCAACGAACCATTTTGGAAATGTTTTGAACGGTTCAAGGATCTTCTTATCCAATGTCCTCATCACGGAATCCCTAGATGGGATCTGTGTTGAATTATCTATGTGGGTATTGATCTCAAGACAAAACAGATGCTTGAAACCATGTGTCAATGTCAATTCCTGTCTAAAGATGATGGTGAAGCTTGGAAATACCTTGAAGATCTTGCCCAAACCACTTTACAATTGGAAAGTGTTAGTCCACCATCGTCTAGGGAAGGTATCAGCCAGCTCGATGTTTCCGTCATAATGAAAGCCAAAATGGCCGCAATACAAAGGAAACTCGACGCTACAGAAAACAGTATCTCTTCAGCCTCCCTAAATCAATACACACTTCCCAAAACTGCCTGTGGATGCTATTATGATCCATCACATCTGACGGAAGAACGTCCTTTGAATTCTCCGTTTCAAGGTCAAGAGCACACTAATGCTGCTTTTCAGCAAAGACCTAGAAACGATCCGTATTCTTCACATATAATCAGGGTTGGAGGAATCGCCCTAATTTTGCCTGGAACCAACACCAAACTCAAAACACGGTTCCAAACCAAAATAATTTCCAAAGGGTCCCTCCACAGCAACAGCAACCACTACAACTGAGTCGGCACCCTTTTCAACCACAAAATTTTCAAAACCCGGCCAACAACTTCGATCCTTAACACCTCTGCACTCGAACAAACCTTGGATTTGTTTCTGAAAAATTTCATGCAAGTTACGACCGATTTTAGGTCTTCTGTCGACACTATAAGGAATGACTCTGCCTCCCACGGTGCGAGTATAAAATCGATAGAAACACAAATTGCACAGTTAACAGCTGAAATGAGTGCTAGAGAGAAAAGGAAACTTCCAGCTCAACCCTTACCTAATCCTAGACCCTCACATTATAATGATGTGAGTGCTATTACCACGTTGAGATCTGGAAGAGTGTTGAACAATCATGTGGGTGAACAGATTGATGTTGAGGAATCAACTGAAACCCCGGCTTCCACTTCTACTCCTTGCCCTATTTCGTCTAGTTACCTTTTTCTTCTAAGCCTATTCTCCGTTTTCACCAAGACTCGAACCCTCCACCCACTTCATCCTTCCCACCCCCACAAACTTCTCCACAAATGTTGGATCCCACCCTTATTGGTAAAGCTCCATTTCCAAACAGATTGAGGCCCAACAAACCTAACTCACAAATGGAGAAGATTGTGGAAAAGTTTAAGCAAGTTAACGTAAATATTCCTCTCCTAGATGCTATACAACAAGTTCCAGCTTATGCGAAAATCCTTAAGAACTTGTGCACTAGGAAAAGAAAAACTTAAGCACCCAAAAAGGTTTTCATGTCGAGTAATGTAAGCACATCTTTTACACAGCAATTACCCAAGAAACGTAAGGACCCTGGTTGTCCTACAATCTCTATCTCTATTGGGGGTAAAAATATCAATCGTGCTTTACTCGATTTAGGCGCTAGTGTTATCCTGCTTTCATATTCTGTCTATGAGCAATTAGGTATCGGAGAATTAAAGCCATCGCAATGCACTTTACAGGTGGCAGATCGATCTATCACCAAACCAAGGGGTATGTTAGAGGATGTGTTGATAAAAGTCAGGGAATTTATATTGCCTGTGGACTTTATTGTTCTAGATACACAACCTGTAGCAAACCCACGGAACCAAATTCCGGTGATTCTCGGTCGACCCTTTTTAGCTACTTCCAACGCTGTAATCAACTGTCGAAACCTCTCTATGAACCTATCCTTCGAGAATAGGTCAATTGAGCCTAACATTTACAAGATGGGAAGTTAACTTTCCGAACCTCATGCTCGAGTATTTCTGTCGAATTAATGGATGTCGACAGCAGCGAATTAGAACAGTTTCACGATACAGATCCAGACTTTCTTAGTACGTTGTTGTTTGACCCAGCGATGTATTATACACATACGGACCCTTCTTTTGAGTTGTCCGGGTCAACATCTAACGTTTATTATGAACCTGTTATGGAGTCTGAGTATCATCCTATTCTTTCAAATGAAAATATTCTTTGGGATATCGATGAAAGCTTCGAAGAAATGTTCGCTGATGAACTCACATTTTTAGCAAACACGGGTGTTGAGATGAATCAACTCCAAAACAAAGAAATTGAACCTCCATCCCTTCTTCTTGACAATCACAAGAATGCGAGTAATCCATCATTATCATTGTGTCGTCTCTCCATTTTGAGACGCAAACCTTTTCTATCACACCACTTATCTCTTCCTCACTTCTTCCTGGCTCTCTATAACACGTTCTTCCATCAACCGGTTCGTTACTGATAAAATCTTCGAATGGTTGGTATTGACTTTTGGTCTTTGTAAAGCTTTGCATTGACCGGTAACTTTGACCCCCCTCTTATGATTTTAAAAGCTTAACATTGTTTAACTTAAGTTTGGGGGGGTATATTTTTGGCTCTTGGAAATAAATGTTGTCCTCAAAAATTGTGAGCCAAAAATAAGTTTGGGGGAGATTTTCACATCCCTATATTCTTATCCCCATTAATAACTTTTCCTCCCAAGCCTACAGGTTTTTGAGATTTAACTGATGACAACAGTGAGGACACTGTTGAAAACAAGTTTGGGGGAGGTTTGTTCATATTTACGCATCACTTTGTATCATACTTTGCATAAGCAAAACATTTTCAAAAAATTTCAAAATTTTCTTTTATAATAAACGATTAGAAAGTGAAAAATTACATCTAAAAGATTGGAAAAGTTTAAGAAAACCACGAAAGTTAGATGTTTTTTTATACGGAACTAGTGATAAGTGGTTATGAGCCGTTGTCCCAAGAGTTAGTAAGATAAAAGAAGTCACTAATCTGAGGATAAAAATAAGTCTGAAAAATAGTTCCTGTTCTGGAAGACAAACATTTGAATATTAATACCCTACTATACGCACTTACACACGTCTTGAAACTCGGGATAGTAGAGAATACCTTGAAATGCTCTTGTCTATAAACCAAAGTATGAAGGAATTATAAATGAAGCATAAAATATAAAATGGTTTAGAAAAATGAACACTGGTTTTGTAATAACCAAGGCAGCATAAAAAAATATAGTGAGGGTGCTTCATCACCTAGTGCGTTAGACCAACTGGTTTGGGAGTCACTACTAAAGCTTAGGTGTTGCAGGACGAGAAAAATACTAAATACGCCTAATATGCAAGCACATAAGTAATCGGTCGGTTCGTACCTCAAGAAGTATTAACGGTCGCATGAAAAATGTGTGAGCAACTCCATCTAAATATTCATTGATTAAAAAGTACCGAGGTAGATGGACAAGAGTATGATAGCTTGAATTGAATTCTCCGAGTAAAGGGATGTCCTTTACACACACGTAGGGGTATATGATCAATGTTTGGAAGAAAGGTAGGAATGAAGAATAAAAACGTTGTTTTATTGAGGGATGATGTGATTTCTAACATCTTTTCATGACTATTAAGATAGGGCTCATGACAACCAAAAAGCTAGTGTAGTTGGAAACTCTGATTTTCAAAGTCTTTCTTTTATAATTCTTATCTTTATATATAACTTTTACAGTCTTCCTTTTATTATAGAATTTTGTGGGTTCAATCTGCTGAAAACTCTCAGGAGACAACACTCCTCCTACTAGGGACACCTAGAGGTTTAATGGCTTGTTGCACGTGCTCAGTGCAATCATGTTGCCTATGAAAGTACGCTAGTTAGTTTTTCTTTTTCTTTATTTTCTCCTTCTCTTAAATAAAAGAAGTTCGCTCGAGACGATCAAAATCAAGTTTGGGGGGATTTGGTCAGTCGAAAATATTGCATTCTTAATACACCAATTTCCCTACTCTTTCTAATTATCTAAGGGTGTTTATTGTAAATATAACACGGATTACAAATTCATCTGGAGAATACCAAATACAACGTGTTGTATATATAATCGACACACTGGAGGGAAAATTGTGTGTTTATTACTCCACGCATGATATTGTATTTCTCAACACTTTTCATTGAGATTTTGTGTAGAAAACTATTCAGGTCAGAGAACTGGAATCACAAAAGTGCCGATAAAACGCATCAAGTCAAAGACTTAAAATTTGGCAGAGATTCAGAAAGGATATTAAGATTCCAGACATCAGAAGAAGACCCTAAAGCCAACACCAAAAGATACAAGAAAAATGATGCAATGATCCCTCCAAACGGCCGCAGAATCGCGGCCGATCCAGCCCGATCCGCCCCGGATCCGCGGCCGACTTAGCTCGTCAGCGGTCGAGACTTCTCC
The DNA here is from genome assembly GCA_030015575.1 of Agapanthus africanus. NCBI lineage: Eukaryota > Viridiplantae > Streptophyta > Magnoliopsida > Asparagales > Amaryllidaceae > Agapanthus > Agapanthus africanus. The sequence goes on along the minus strand of JASDDO010000012.1, from coordinate 287,771,887 downwards.
AGAACCTTCTCTTCAACCTCCTAGCTTTCTTGAGACGCTTCATAACCTCCTGGCTTCTTCGAGAAGGCTCTGCATAACAACCAAGCTTATGAAGGAAGCTTGATTTGAGATCTATAAAAGGGGATCTATGCCTTAATTTTAGTTGCTGTTCAATAATTTTTCATTACACAAGTTGAGTGACACAACTTGTGATCCTAACCCAAATCCAAATCCAAATCAAAATCAAGATCCATTGAGAGCAAAATCAAGCGACAATCGAAGAGCCTTTATCGTAACGCCGATCGTCATCAAGAGCAAGAGATCCGCAACCGATCCACGACTCACGGCGATTGAGCCACGCAAAGATCGACGACAAATTCCCTTTCAAAGGAGCGATCGAGAGCTAGTCTTGTAAACTCAAATTGAGAGGTGTAATTTGAAGGAGATTTAATAAAGGTGATAATTGTAATTCTCGCTTTCTTTACATTCTTGCATTATGAAATTTCTCATTCTTGATTCTTTAATTTTCATGATGTGTGAGTGAAATCTCCGCTTGTAAAGGAATCGAGAGAATCGGTAGATCAAATGATGATGAAATCCTAAAACTAATCTTATGTCTTATGAGAATTGTGAACTTTAGGAAAAAGAATTGTCAATGACCTAATTTGGAGCAAGATCATGTTCTTGATTATTTCATTGCAAATTAGGTATCAAATGATTGATGATCCTCTTTGCTAGAGACTGGATTTGAATGATGATCAATGAAAAGACAAGGGATAGTGAAAGGAGAAACCCTAGTTTCTTCAAAAGATCCCTAATCTTCATTCATCATCATCGATCTAGCTACAATCCATCAATAGATAAGATTAGTCATTATTAATATTCATCATTGCTACTAATTCGATCGATTCCTACAAGCTCTTCTTCATATTCTTGATAATTCAAATTGATTGTGGATATCTTCTTGATTTCTAATTCTTGAATTTTTTTTCTTAATTTTCTTGAAATGACAAATCAATTAAATATTGAATCGTTTTCTTTTATATTTTCATTTCGACTCATCTAAAGCAAGATCGAATAAGTACACGCATCTTAGTAGACGATCCGTTCTCATTAACGAAACTACATCGACACCATTATTAATTGCGGTATAAATTCTTTGATTGTGATAACACTTTTCAACACGTCAAAATTATATCAATCACTACTTATGTGACCACTAGAACACCCTACAAAAACGAGCCCCATCCACCGATTTTGACCCGGCGAGATTTGAGAAAAAACGGGTGTGGCCGGTTTTTTAGTGGTGTTTGGAATTGAATTTTGTAGGGTGGTATAGTCTCTGGAATATTGGTTCATTGGTATTGCTTGTTTTGCCCATTTTGGAAATTATGTTATCTTTTGTTCAGGGGAAATTCAGGGTGTTTCGAATTCGATAATTTAACATTGTTTAAATGTTTATAGTACATGCATTACTATCGGCAACCATGAATGTTATTAAAGCAGTACAACTCGTCTAATTTCTATATGTTCTTTTAGACGGGTTTGCGAACGTGACATTCACGTTGATGCTCTGTGTTGTACTGTGTTGTGGTTGGATCGTCATGGTGGATAGCTTTGGTGAAATATTAGTACAATTTAGTTTCATTTGTACATTTGATATTGCTAGGCGAGCATCCGACATGTGGACTGCCGTCACTACCAGTTTGTCTATTATTTGTTTGGGGCACGACCGGGTTGAGGTCGATGTCACCCTTGTACATATTATTTCCTTTTCTGTACTAGGATTACCCCACGGTGGAGTGCACGAATAGCCAGGTTCTAGAGGGAAACGGGTCCTCATCTCATGGCGTTGAGACGAGGGGACCTTACTCTAGAATTGGCGGGCTATTCGCCGCACTCGTAGGGGGTATAGGTTGACCCACAGAGGGGTCCCCAACTTACCGGATTCCGTGAAAAGCTGGGTGGCCCATTCATGTTGTTGATTGGGGCTGCCTCGCTTCTGGGATTGGCGGGTAACTTGCCATGCTCATCGGGGTGTAGGTTTCATTGCATAGGCTATCCATATGACAGGGAACGTTGGGTCTCATTTGCGGCTCAAGTGAAACCCGGGGCTCCAATATTATCCACCATTCCGTGTTGCTTTTGTGATGCTTCTGTGATGTTGCTTTATATCATGCCTGGGAGAATGTTATATATATATTTATATATACAAGTAGATGTTGTATATGTTTTGCACCGGCGCTAGTCCAGTCCCCGCTCTGTCGTTAATTAAGTAACCTAACGGGTGATGACGGGACCAAGAGGCGAATGCGGATGGCATATACGTACATCATATATTTTCGTTCTTTTCTGATGTGATTAATTGATCGGACTGCGTTGATTCTTATCAATGCAAGGATAAAACAAACCTATATGATGTTGTTGGAACCAAGATTTTTAAAAACTGACATTAAAGACGTACTGTTTTGCTTTGCACAGTGGTATTCGGTTATAAATATCAAGCACCTCGACGATGCAAGGGCCGAGATCCCCTCATCGGGAGTGACCCCTTGAGTAAAAGTATGCGTCAAAATAATAACTTCACTATATTCGATTATTTTTTCTTTGCATCGTGGTATTCAAATTGGAATATCCTGCACCTCATTCGACGAGGAAAGAGCCGAGATCCCTTCACCGGGAGTAACCTCTTTAGAAAAAGTTTTCGCAACTATATATTTATAAAATCTATCTGGTTCCTTCAACGATATCAAGTTCATTGCGTTAAAGGTTTTTCGCCAAAAACCAGCCGTAGCCCTCCAACATTTCTTATAAGTACTTTTTAGTATTCGTGCTGTGTTTGTTGGCTAGCGTCAAGGCATAGTGTACGGTAGCTGAATAATAATTATTTGTAGCATGGATATGCGATTGCTCGGGACAGTCATACAGCTGTGTTGGCAAGCATTAAGGGTTTGTGCGGGTGGGTTCGAGTTAATCGAGGACAATGACGGGTTGAACTTGACTAGTGGCCTATAACTTGTTGGCAAGCGTCAAGGTTATAGGTCGTTAAGGGTAAAAATGACATCGGGAGTTTCAAACATACAGGAAACTTGCCAGGCACGCGCATACCTTCTGGAGTATGGTGACTTGAGTGGTTTCCATCAAGTTATCATGCGATGATAGTTGGATCCTGATTCTCACTGATGAGTAGGATTACTCCTTGGGTGATTTTAGATGATCCCGACTAATTCTCCTTTTGGGAATTCGAGGAAATAGTGGGAGCTATCCTGATTAAATAAAGTGATTAACCATTCTTATCTAGGTTAGAGTGCACGCTGAGTGTTTCTTTTCTCTCTCTCTCTCTGGCAGCGACCATGGCCCGACCCTTGAATAAAACGCATGAACCAAGATAACCGAATCTTCTTAAAATACTTTGGCTTTTGGAATATCACGGAGTCCCATATATCCTTGCCACTTCTATATCATCTTTTGCATTTCTCCAAAACACCCTGTATCAGTACGAACATCCACTCCTATTGGATAAATCCATCGTATAGTTACATACGAACTCGAAGGAACTTGTTCCAGATTCGACGATGGATTCTGGTTCTGGAAAGATTGAATAGGATTATTCGGTTGTCTTTTCTTTTTACCTTCTCTCATATTGTGAAGGCGCCTAGGATTAGGAGAGGGTATACCTATTGTGCTTATTGGATAGTGTAACACCCGAGCCCAATAGTACTATTTCTGTTACTGGTTGAGTGTTAGACATTGCTCATTTCAATTATCTTGCTTGTTTGGTTCTTGTTGCTAAATTTTAACCGGTTAAGTCATTTTACCTATAACAAAATTTTAACACCTAAAGTGAAATTAAAATTATCCATGTTGGCCTGTTCGTCACCACTAGTCGCGTGGTAGTGTCCGCGCGTCGAGATTTCATCCCGTTCGGTGAAACGGGCGAGTTTGGATGGCTACGCGCGCGTCCTAGTGTCCGACTTGGGGGCATGCATTTTAATCGTAAGACCTCTCATTTTAAAATTTGGATCTCGCTTAAAATCCTATTATTTGAATTTCAAATATTTGGATACAACCCGGGCGCGATTTGGAAATGTTTCATTTAGCGCCAAAATGCCCATTTAATTAAATATATTAAAACTATGTATATATATTCTTTGTTACTGTTTAGTTAGAAAATCCTTTTTAAAATCTTTATTTTTTACCCCGAGATTCCTTCTCAGCCAATCACGAGGGGGCATTACCCTCTTGGGCCCCACCAACCCTCTCCCTCTCTCTCCGCCTCTCTATCTCTCTCTAATCTCTCTCTCTCTCCTAAAATCTCTCTCTCTCAATCCCTATATTATAATTCCCCAACTGTTCCTTCGTCCTCATCGCGCAGAAAGTCCCACGAGAGAAACCCACCACGAGAGACCCTCGAACCCCCAGCAAACCCTAGCCTCGTCCTTTCACCACCGCACCCCCTGCTCGCCGCGTCGCCGTCGCCGGCTTCGCCGGCACCCTCGTCGACCTCACCCTCGACCGCGCCTCCTCTCTTTCCTCACCTTCCTCTCTTTTCCCGACGCCTCTCCCCTCTCGAACCCATAGTCCCGACCTCGCCTGCCCTCGTCGTCGACCCTCAACCTCGACATCGCCTCCACCTCCTCACCCTCTTTCACACCACCATCATCATCTTCCCGTCTACGACCCTGCACGAACCCCGCCTGCACATTCTTGCCTCGCCGAAACGCCGACCACGGCCGGCAACCGTCTCCTGTGCCCCTCCGTCACCGTCACCGATCCCTCGACTTCGCTCCTCTCATCATCACTCCGACTCCTGACACCACCACCACCACTATCACTTCATCACCACCATCTCCTGATCTTCACTGAACCCGAACCAGATACCAAGAACCCTCGGGCACTGCGACCCTCGCTGCCTTTGTCACCGGAGCTCTGATCACCCCGTCGCTTCCGCGCACTTGTTACCTCATCAACCCTCTCTCCTCTCCTACATCCTTGATCCCGAGCCCAACCCACTACAAACCCGATCCCCGACATCAAGAACCCTCACTGCCCATTGCCAGAAAACCCGCTGCATGCCTTGCCGGGGACCTCGCCATCGACGACCCATCATCGTCGTCACACCTCGTCTCTGTCCCCAGAGCACCAAACCCTAGAGCCAACCCATACCATAAGCTTCTTCTTCTCTATTTCACTTTCTTGATTTCTTGGTTTCCGGTGATCGCTGAAGCCGTGACCGTCGCTGCCATTCCAGACGACCCAGAGGACGCACCGTGCCTGCGTGATCACCCTCTTGCATTGCTTGGACCCGTCCCGCATGCCGTGTGTGCATTGCAACTTTTACCGACATTGGACGTTACCGTTTGCATCTCGTATTGAGATCCGATCAGGCAAGTATTACTTGCTACAAGCTAGGTTATACTAATTAAGTGTGCTTGACTCATAAAACTTGCATTGTTAACTAAATATAGTTACTTTTCTCATTTGCACGGAATATGATATATATCATAATACTGCAACCTAAACCGTATTTTGCCACTGTAACCCTAATAACGAAACTACCAGTTAATCATTTTGCTATTTAAAGGACGATAATTGCACACATATATCTTCATTGCTTTCTGTTAATGATATTGCGCTACCTTTTGATTATTGCACCCCACGGGTGCTCGAACCTGTTAATATAACACAACTGCACCATTGTGATTAAATGAACTATTATTATTGTTTACTTTATTTCCTGCTGTTATTCCTTATTCGATTATATACCTGTTGTGAGCACACCTTCGATTGCATTACATATTGACCTGACCTTGATACACATGACATATATACATACCGATGCACCGGACATGGTACCCTTTACTACAGACTCAACCTGATGTACCATGACCTGACTTGTTACCTGATCTCATGCCTAATGCCAACAAACCTGACTTGGGGTCCTCATGGACCATTCCTGTTGTCTACCCAGACAAACCTGCTTTTACCTGATCCTGTGTTGGCATTAGTTCTTGATTACTGAATACCTGACCTGACATACATAACTTGGGAGTATGGGGAAATCAAAGGTGAAACCGACTTGTAACTCAACAGTTCGATACCTGTTCTGATCAGTCTTACGGGCTTGGCCAGTCCGGGAGTGATGATATTGACATCACTCGTTCATCCTGCTACCTATTACTGCCTAGCGGCACGTCTCGGATTCAGCCCCGAGGGTCTTGACCGTGGTCCCGGGCATGCACGGGATACTATTAAGTTACATCGACGAGTCATCAATTGATTTCAAAGACTTTAGAATAGAAAACCTGATAGAACAGTTTAGTTACCCACTGCACATTACCTTGCACTGTTGTTTCATATTATTGCTTTATTCATGTTTATCCCTGCATTGCTTATTACCATGTTCATATTATATTATTGGTTGACATGACGCGCTGACGTCTGGGTTTTGCATGGCCTAGATTCTTTACCACTGTCGCCGACCGAGCAGGAGTACTTCAGCCAGCAGGCTGATTTGTGAGTTCTGTAGTGGTTAGTTCATTTATTGCATTTTATTTCTAGGTGCGATCCCGCATTATGGGACGTACCTTTCTATTATTGTATTGGATCATTTGCTTCCGCACTTAGTTATTTTGACTCTTGTTATTCTGGATTTGGACATGTGTTAGATAGTTTATTTATCTTGTTCTTGATATCTCTACAGCCGTAATGTGACTGTGGATGGATACTTCCTACCCACAGGTAGCATGGTTGGCTATGTCACGTGCCCAATCTTGCGTACTCTGGGAAGCGGGGCGTGACATGGTTCTTTTGGTATCAAAGCCATAGGTTAGTTGGGTTGATTCTTTGTAGTTGGGTATTGTACCCAATACACGAATCAGAATACCCGTGTTTAGGAAACATGTCCTGCCACCTTGACCGTTTTACCATTCTTGAATCACATTCTTCCGGATTATATCTTTTACGACGGGCAAACTTACTTTGCATGTCGACTCGGAAACCAGATTTCTTGTTATCCCTAGGACTTGGGCGACTTGGGTGGAGTTAAGTAATTGTGGCTATGATACCGCGGCATAGTTACAATGCGGTACTCTATTTAAGTATCTTGGAGTTCTAGCCCTGATCCACATTCAGAATCTATCATCATGCTAATGTTGGGTGTTTTGAGTTCAGGATTATGACAGGTAAGAAGTTGAAGGCGTACCGGAGGCGTGTGAACGAAGCCGCCATGCTTGGAGTGATAAGAGGAATGCGGGAAATCAAAGAAACAGACCGAGCTGATCCAGCAGCAAGCGGACTTGTTTCAGGAAGGTTTGCAGATCGTTCAGCAGTCTGTGAACGATGTTGGAACTAGACCAGTTGACCGAGTAAGGACCGTAGCAGATTTCAGACTTTTGGGTCCGTCTACTTTCACTGGTCTGGAGGAGCCGTTGCCAGCCGAGCAGTGCTAGTGACACGGAGAATTTGCTGATTGCGACACAGATTCCAGAGGACAAAGGAGTTGATGTGGTGCGCATTCAGCTGGTGGATTACGCCCGAGAGTGGTGGCTTGTGGAGGAGAACCGCTTGCCCAAGCCAAGCCGTTGGGCGGATTTCTCTATGAGTTTCCTGGAGAAGTTCTTCCCGCGGACTGCACGGGAGGAAATGGAAGAGAAGTTCATCGGACTAAGGCAGAATGGAGCAACCGTGGACGTGCATGCAGCAGAATGGACGAGACTCAGTAGTCTCGCTGGACCTTTAGCGGCCAACAATGTAGACAGCAGTTGCGGTAAGGAAGCAGTTCTGTCGGGCCAGTCGAGTTTAGGGCTAGGACGACAAACAGTGTTCTTGCAGCTATGGAAGTTGATAGTAATGAAGAGCCGGCAGTTGTTCGCGATTTTATGGACGTATTTGAAGATATATCGGGCCTACCGCCGAAGCGAGACGTGGAGTTTGCGATCGACCTTAGTCCTGGTGCAGTGCCCGTATCAAAATCTTACTAACCAATGGCACCAGTGGAATTGGAAGGAGTTAAGAAGCAGGTTGGTGAATTACTTGAGAAGGGTTGGATTCGGAACAGCAGCTTGCCTTGGGAGCTCCAGTTCTTCTAGTAAAGAAGAAGGATGGCACGAGAAGGATATGCATTGATTATCGAGAATTGAACCGGGGGACTATTAAGAACAAGTACCCGATCCCTCGCATTGGAGAACTTTTGAGCAGCTTAGTGGCGCGAGAGTATTCTCGAAACTGGATTTGCGATCCGGATATCATCAGGTCCTGCAGATGTTGAGACAGGAGAAGCTTTATGCGAAAATGAGTAAGTTTTGGCTGGAGGGAGTGAAGTTTTCGGGGCATGTTGTGTCGGGCGATGGAATCGCCGTCGATCCCGAAAAGATTGCAGCAGTTCGAGATTGGCCAATTCCAAGAAATGTGGCTGAGATAAGGAGTTTCCTTGGGTTGGCCGGATACTACAGGAGATTTGTGGAGAACTTCGCTCGTTTAGCAGAACCGTTGGACAAGCTTACGCGCAAGGAAGTACCTTTTGTTTGGACGGATGGATGTGCATTGGCCTTCGAGACGTTGAAGCAGAAGCTGATAACCGCCCCTATCCTGACCGTACCAGACAATTCAGGAGGACTGGTGATTCACAGCGAAGCATCTGGAAAAGGATTGGGATGTGTTTTGATGCAGAATGGGAAGGTCGTAGCTTACGCATCGAGGCAACTGAAGAATCATGAGAAGAATTACCCGACACATGACTTGGAGCTTGCGGCCGTGATCTTCGCCTTGAAGATTTGGAGACACTACCTTTTGGGCGAGAGATTCGAAGTCTTTGCTGATCATAAGAGCTTGAAGTATGTGTTCACCCAGAAGGAGCTGAATATGAGGTAGCGTAGATGGTTGGAGCTGATGGCTGACTACGATCTTGATCTTAAGTACCATCGGGGAAGGTTAATGGTGTGCCGGATGCGCTTAGTCGGTTACCAGCAATTCAGGTGTTAACTACACAGAGGGAGATCATTACGGATTTTCGAAGATTTGACTTAGAGGTTGTGCTACCACATTCTACGGGACAGTTGATGCAGTTGCAAGTACAGTCGTCCTTAGTTGAGAAGATTAAGGCGGCACAATCGCAGGATCCTAGACTGCAAAAGTTTCGAGAGCAGGTTGAAGCCAGACTACGAACCGATTTACTGATCCACGAAGATGGTTCATTGAGTTATGGTAGCCGTGTGTGTGTGCCAAAAGGGGCTGTACGGGAAGAGCTCTTGAAGGAGGCACACAGTTCAGCTTACTCTGTACATCCAGGAGGTACAAAGATGTACCGAGATATTCGACAGCACTTCTGCTGGGAAGGTATGAAACGGGAGATTGCTCGTTTCGTGGCTAAGTGTTTGGTATGTCAGCAAGTCAAGGCTGAACACCAAATGGTTGCTGGTTTGTTGCAACCACTTCCGGTTCCTCAGTGGAAGTGGGAACATATAACCATGGATTTCGTGACGGCTTTACCGCGGAGTGCAAAGGGCAACAATGCAGTATGGGTGATTGTCGATTGGTTGACCAAGGCTGCTCACTTTATTCCTTTCCGGGTTGGTCAATCGACGGAGACTTTGGCGGAGCGATACATGCAGGAGATTGTAAGATTGCATGGGGTACCGGTGAGCATCGTGTCCGATCGGGACACTCGGTTCTTGTCACACTTCTGGAGGAGTTTATAAGAAAGTTTGGGGACTCGATTGAAGTTTAGCACAGCTTATCATCCTCAAACTGATGGGCAGTCGGAGAGAACCATCCAAACTCTTGAAGATATGTTGAGGGCATGCATGTTGGACTTCAAGGGTTCTTGGGAGGATCACCTACACTAAGTGGAGTTTTTGTACAACAACAGCTTCCAAGCGACTATTCAGATGGCTCCGTTTGAAGCTCTTTATGGTCGTAAGTGCCGTTCACCGGTTTGTTGGGATGATGTTGGTGAACGAAGGTTGCTGGGACCAGATTTGGTAGTACAGACAGTCGAGAAGGTGAATACAATCAGGAAGCATATGAAGGCAGCTCAAGACAGACAGAAAAGTTGGGCCGACACATCAACAAGACCTCTAGAGTTCGCCGTGGGTGATTTGGTATTCTTGAAGATATCACCGACTAGAGGGGTGATTCGCTTTGAGAGTCGGGGAAAGCTTAGTCCTCGATTCGTTGGACCCTTCGAGATATTCGAGCGTGTTGGAGAGGTAGCGTACCGTTTGGCGTTACCACAGTCATTGGCAGGAGTGCACGATGTGTTTCATGTATCTCAACTACGGAGGTATGTTCGAGATGAAACCCACGTCTTGGATCATTCGGAGTTGACTGTACGGGAGGACCTAACTTTTGAGGAGCGACCGGTTGAAATCAAGGATCGAAGAGAAAAGGTTCTTAAGAACAAGGTTATCCCTCTTGTGCTAGTTTCTTGGGGTAATCGATCGCATGGAGAATCCACTTGGAAGCGAGAAGACGAGATCCGGCAGAAATTTCCTCACCTTTTCCTGTAGCTATCTATCTTGTATTCTTGGAATTTTGAGGACGAAATTCTTTTTGTAGTTGGGTATGATGTAACACCCGAGCCTAATAGTACTATTTCTGTTACTGGTTGAGTGTTAGACATTGCTCATTTCAATTATCTTGCTTGTTTGGTTCTTGTTGCTAAATTTTAACCGGTTAAGTCATTTTGCCTATAACAAATTTTAACACCTAAAGTGAAATTAAAATTATCCAAGTTAGCCTACTCGTCACCACTAGTCGCGTGGTAGCGTCCGTGCGTCGAGATTTCATCCCGTTCGGTGAAACGGGCGAGTTTGGACGGCTACGCGCGCGTGCTAGTGTCCGACTTAGGGGCATGCATTTTAATCGTAAGACCACTCATTTTAAAATTTGGAACTCGCTTAAAATCCTATTATTTGAATTTCAAATATTTGGGCACAACCCCGGCGCGATTTGGAAATGTTTCATTTAGCGCCAAAATGCCCATTTAATTAAATATATTAAAACTATGTATATATATTCTTTGTTACTGTTTAGTTAGAAAATCCTTTTTAAAATCTTTATTTTTTACCCCGATATTCCTTCTCAGCCAATCACGAGGGGGCTTTACCCTCGTGGGCCCCACCAACCCTCTCCCTCTCTCTCCGCCTCTCTATCTCTCTCTCTCTCTCTCCTAAAATCTCTCTCTCTCTATCCCTATATTATAAGTCCCCAACTGTTCCTTCGTCCTCATCGCGCAGAAAGTCCCACGAGAGAAACCCACCACGAGAGACCCTCGAACCCCCAGCAAACCCTAGCCTCGTCCCTTCACCACCGCACCCCCTGCTCGCCGCATCGCAGTCGCCAGCTTCGCCGGCACCCTCGTCGACCTCACCCTCGACCGCGCCTCCTCTCCTTCCTCACCTTCCTCTCTTTTCCCGACGCCTCTCCCCTCTCGAACCCATAGTCCCGACCTCGCCTGCCCTCGTCGTCGACCCTCAACCTCGACATCGCCTCCACCTCCTCACCCTCTTTCACACCAACATCATCATCTTCCCGTCTCCGACCCTGCACGAACCCCGCCTGCACATTCTTGCCTCGCCGAAACGCCGGCCACGGCCGGCAACCGTCTCCTGCGCCCCTCCGTCGCCGTCACCGATCCCTCGACATCGCTCCTCTCATCATCACTCCGACGCCTGACACCACCACCACCACTATCACTATATCACCACCATCTCCTGATCTTCACTGAACCCGAACCCGATACCAAGAACTCTCGGGCACTGCGACCCTCGCTGCCTTTGTCACCGGAGCTCTGATCACCCCGTCGCTTCCGCGCACTTGTTACCTCATCAACCCTCTCTCCTCACCTACTTCCTTGATCCCGAGCCCAACCCACTACAAACCCGATCCCCGACATCAAGAACCCTAACTGCCCATTGCCAGAAAACCCGCTGCATGCCTTGCCGGGGACCTCGCCATCGACGACCCATCATCGTCGTCACCCCTCGTCTCTGTCCCCAGAGCACCAAACCCCAGAGCTAACCCATACCATAAGCTTCTTCTTCTCTATTTCACTTTCTTGATTTCTTGGTTTCCGGTGATCGCTGAAGCCGTGACCGTCGCTACCATTCCAGACGACCCAGAGGACGCACCGTGCCTGCGTGATCACCCTCTTGCATTGCTTGGACCCGTCTCGCGTGCCGTGTGTGCTTTGCAACTTTTACCGACATTGGACGTTACCGTGCGCATCTCGTATTGAGATCCGATCAGGCAAGTATTACTTGCTACATGCTAGGTTATACTAATTAAGTGTGCTTGACTCATAAAACTTGCATTGTTAACTAAATATAGTTACTTTTCTCATTTGGACGGAATATGATATATATCATAATACTGTAACCTAAACCGTATTTTGCCACTGCAACCCTAATAACGAAACTACCAGTTAATCATTTTTCTATTTAAAGGACGATAATTGCACACATATATCTTCATTGCTTTCTGTTAATGATATTGCGCTACCTTGTGATTATTGCACCCCACGGGTGCTCGAACCTGTTAATATAACACAACTGCACCATTGTGATTAAATGAACTATTATTGTTGTTTACTTTATTTACTGCTGTTATTCCTTATTCGATTATATACCTGTTGTGAGCACACCTTCGATTGCATTACATATTGACCTGACCTTGATACACATGACATATATACATACCGATGCACCGGACATGGTACCCTTTACTACAGACTCAACCTGATGTACCATGACCTGACTTGTTACCAGATCTCATGCCTAATGCCAACAAACCTGACTTGGGGTCCTCATGGACTATTCCTGTTGTCTACCCAGACAAACCTGCTTTTACCTGATCCTGTGTTGGCATTAGTTCTTGATTACTGAATACCTGACCTGACATACATAACTTGGGGGTATGGGGAAATCAAAGGTGAAACCGACTTGTAACTCAACAGTTCGCTACCTGTTCTGATCAGTCTTACGGGCTTGGCCAGTCCGGGAGTGATGATGCTGACATCACTCGTCCATCCTGCTACCTATTACTGCCTAGCGGCACGTCTCGGATTCAGCCCCGAGGGTCTTGACCGTGGTCCCGGGCATGCACGGGATACTATTGAGTTACATCGACGAGTCATCAATTGATTTCAAAGACTTTAGAATAGAAAACCTGATAGAACAGTTTAGTTACCCACTGCACATTACCATGCACTGTTGTTTCATATTATTGCTTTATTCATGTTTATCCCTGCATTGCTTATTACCATGTTCATAATATATTATTGGTTGACATGACGCGCTGACGTCTGGGTTTTGCATGGCCTAGATTCTTTACCACTGTCGCCGACCGAGCAGGAGTACTTCAGCCAGCAGGCTGATTTGTGAGTTCTGTAGTGGTTAGTTCATTTATTGCATTTTATTTCTAGGTGAGATCCCGCATTATGGGACGTACCTTTCTATTATTGTATTGGATCATTTGCTTCCGCACATAGTTATTTTGACTCTTGTTATTCTGGATTTGGACATGTGTTAGATAGTTTATTTATCTTGTTCTTGATATCTCTACAGCCGTAATGTGATTGTGGATGGATACTTCCTACCCACAGGTAGCATGGTTGGCTATGTCACGTGCCCAATCTTGCGTACTCTGGGAAGCGGGGCGTGACAGATAGTCTTCCTCCAAACCATAGGCAGGTGCCAAAAGGGAAGGGAGGAAGAAAACCAATTAGCCTAAAGATGGTGTACAGAAGATAATAAGTAAAGACATATAAGGGGATTAGAATAACGGCAAAGAAAATTGCGACTGCTATCATTCACGTGAAAACCGTATATACCCCTTCCACTCCCACATCCACATTGGATTTCTCCAGAATACTCTGTATCACTACGGATATACACTCCAATTGGATATGCCATCGTATAGTTACATACGAACTCGAAGGAATTCGTTCCAGATTCGGGGATGGTTTCCGGTTCAGGAGAAATAGAATAGGATTATTCAGTTGTCTTTTCTCTTTACCTTCTCTCAGGCTGCGATGGCTCCTGGAATAAGGAGTGTACACCTATTACGCTTATTGGATAGTCTTCTTCCAAACCTTAGGCCGGTACCGAAGGGTAGGGAAGGAAGAAAACCAATTAGCCTAAACAAGGTGTACAGAAGGTAATAAGTAAAGACATAATAAAGGGATTGGAGTGAGGGCATGGAACTATACGGTTATTGTCATTAATCAGGATAGTGGAAGAGAAGTTACTAGGAATACCAGTTAACCCCTTTTGAAACATTTTCATGTTTCAGTTTCACTGTGCGATATGAATTGAAAACTGTTTTTCCAATTGGAATCTAACTCCAGGGTATGTATTTACCAGATTAGTTTCTCAGATCTGTAAGTTATTACAGATGGTGAGTGGGAGTAAGATATTAAGAGTTTGATGATTAGATCCTCATTATATCGGAATTCATTGTGATTGGTGATATTTGAGGAAATCATCTAGGTTTTGCCTGACAGCAAATATTTGATTTTGAATATTCGTTGTTATGCACCAATTTCAAACTGATATATCTGTACGTTTATTTTATAAAGTGAGATATAACTTTTTGAAATTATGTTTATGACATTTACCTATATCAGTTGGTGATTAGGTAAGGTGCATTCAACAGCGTTGTAATTCTTCTTAACCATAGTACAGTTTTCAACCTACGACGCACAGGGTTTGAGTTATTAAACTCAGTGGACTTATACAAAGTATTTTATGTTGTCCGATGTCCCTTAGGACAAAGGGTTGGTACTCCTACTATATTCTGTTTACTCATGACTTCTCCAGTTCCATATAGGTATTTCGTTGAAATACAAGGTCCGGATTTTGAGAAGTTATAGGTATAAGAATAAGTTAGAGAACCAATTGTTGGATGTATCAGGATTCTTCGAGATAGTCGAAGATGTAGATACTGTAAGTGCACGGCGGCACCCCGGCCGTCAATCCGACGCCGGAACGCGGAAACGAAAAACTTTTCAAACTAGAAAACCGGCACCACCGCGCACTAGAAAACCCGGATCGGGCCATTAACCTAACTACTAGCAAACTAAAAGATGGGTAGAGAGATATACGAAGCGATCCGTGTCTTTCGGTCTTCGTCTCCACTCCGATCTCCAAGCGGAATCTCCGGCCGTCGCCTCCTCGTCGAAAAGGGCACCACGTAGCCAAATTCTTTTACTGGCTCCCACCTCTTGACCGAGGCAACTCGGGCGCGAAGTTGGCAAGCCGACGTGTCCAAGAGTGCTGTAGGTGTAGTGTAGTAGGGTTGTCTCATTTGGGTTTGAAGTTGCCTTTGGATGGAGGTAAAGAAAAGAGATGAACTTGGGAATTTTTGTGGCAAGCTAAAAAATGAGATCAATGATACATTTTCCCACCCCAAAAAAATATGAACCTCGCTCTCTCTCTCTCAAAGTGGCCGGCCCCCCCTTATCAAAAATGGTGGAGGAATCAAAACATGAAGGAAGGTGAGAGTAGTAAAGCAAAGGGGTGACCACATCCAAAAGTGATGATAACAACATCATCTCAATTTCTAATCAACTCTAATCTCATTAATGCAAGAAATGATGAAAGAAAAGAATGGAATCAAAAGATGCTATCATAATCTTTCATTTCACAAATACCTCCTCCACTAATGCTAATTTGCGAACTTGCAAATTAGCCCCTCCATCACAAAAGTCCGGCCGAGAAGAAACAAAGGAAAACGGCCGAAACCGGAAAGCATACTGGCAACTTCAGAAAACTGATCTCGTAATAAATTACAGGAACACCCCGCGACTGTATATACATACCCGCATTTGTATTCCCACCGAACACAAATGTAAAGAGACAAAATCTACACTGTCTAATACTAGGATCCGGATTAATCTAAAGCCCGCTAGTAAAATCCGTCCGATCACGATTCGTGCAATACCGCACGTATCAGATCGAACCCTGCTATATCTCCATACGGCCTCTACAGCGTTTCGCCCGAAACATGAGTAACTGTGTGTGGTGGACTCTAAAGACTCGTCAATACTATGGCTGTGGATTTAACCACTAGCACGTCAGAGGTATTAGCCATACGTGACGGGCTACCAGCTATTGACCAAAAGGGACGTCTATGAGCGAACTCATCCTGATACCCTACTGAGCCAGTCAGTGACAATATCCGTACAGTCCGGTCCGTTCGTCTATGAGCATCGCATGGCGGGCCTAGGGGGTTGGTAAAAGTCAGACCCCCAAAAGCGGTACAAGTCGTGTCGGAGTGTAGCCCAGAACACGCTGAGCTACTACTGGAATACCTACCAGTAAATCTCCTGCCTTGGCCAAGGACTTCGTGTAATGGCTCTCCTAGACACAGCGCGACCTCACCCCCAATACCGGGAGAGACGAACCCCTGCAAATCCGCTTACTGCCTCCATGTGGCTCGGGATTGTACCCAACTAAAACTTGTTTGCATGTCTCCTTTGAGCGTGGTAGGGTAGTAATCAAAGCACAGTGGGAACTCACACGAGACAAATGACGATCTCAGGTCGATGAACTAACCTGTACACATGTCACCAGGGAACTGCTATCTGACGTCAGGTATAAGACCAACTAGCATGTGTAAGTCCATATTGCGACCCCCGGTACTTACGGGGAGGCGGAAACGGTATAAAAACAAATTTTTGTCGCAAGAGGCAACATGGACTAAACTAGGTCGGGATCGTGTCTAAACTAAACTAGCAAACAAGCTAAAGAGTTTTAGCTACTCGGATGAAAGTTATACCTTAACTTGAACTCCTTCTTCTTGAAATCTTGTAGGGGTTGATGGTTCTCTTTTCGTCGCCTTCTTCCGTCGAAGATGGATCCACCTCGAAGGTTCGACCTTTGGGCTCTTCCTCGATCTTTGAGTGAACTAGGGTTTCCGGCTTGCTAAACCTTCAACCTAGAATGAGTAGAGAGAGACTAGGGTTTGCTTTTCCTTTTAAAGAGAAGGATTCTCAACACATGAGAAGGTTTCTCTTTGCTAGAGGAAGAAGAAGATGAATTGAGGAGAGAGAGAGGTTATGATAGAATGAGCTATATTTTTCTTTCTTGCAACCATAATACAAAAGAAAAGAATTATCTAAATGATAATAATTGAAAATAAGAATAGTTGATGGTAATTTAGAATGACCACTATCATGCTTCTTTAAATGAAGTGTAAGCATGAATCAAGGAGGATCTTTCAAAGCATGATGGTGGTCAATGGTCAACAAGTCAACCAAGGTCAATAAGTCAACAAAAATCAACCATAACATAATTCTCATTTAATTACTATTATTAATAGATAATTCATAAATCCATTAGGGTTTGGAAAAAGATAACTGTCAACTGTGCATACGCACCCGTTCCGAAACCCTAATGAAAAACCTCATTCTCCGCCTCAAGCAACTGTGCATACACACCTGCATTCTCGTTCCGAGGAACAAGAATACCAAGATATAAAAGCAACCCTAAAACATATACCAGTATCTGGCTCAAACCAGAGCCTGCCAGTATAATCCGTCCGGACTCCAAACGTGCACAAGTGCGCGGATGAGAACGAACCTTGTCGCAAAACCATGCGACCTCTACTCTGTTTTGCCCAGAGGCGAATACCCTCTGTGTGGGACTCTAAAGACTCGGCACTACGCTGGCAGTGGGTTTAACCACAGACCGCAAGCGGCACTAGCTGTGCGTAACGGTCCCCAGGTAGATGCCGACAAGAAGGCTGACGAGGTGAAACCCCATCTGTACTCCTACTGAGTCTGAATGTGACAGTCTCCGTACAGTCCGGTCTATTCGTCTGATACATCGCATGTCGGGCCTAGGGGGCGGTAAAACGTCAGTCCCCCAATAGCGGTACAAGTCGTGTCGGAGTGAAGCCCAAAACACCCTGAGATAACACTGGAACCTACCAGTATATCTCGCTTGCCCTGGCCAGGGACTACTCGTGTAATGGCTCTCCTAGACACAGCGCGATGTCAACCCCCAATACCGGGAGAGACGAATCCTGTCTAACCGGCACTGCCTCCAAGTGCTTCGGGACTGCACCCAACCACCACCTGTTTGCACGACTCCTTTGAGCCGTGGTAGGGTAGTGATCAAAGTGCAGTGGGAACACACTCGAGGCGAAGTGCTAGTATCAAGTCAGCGGACTAAGCTGTACTCATGTCACCTGGGAACTGATGACTGACGATAGGTATAATACCAACCTGTCAGTTCCCGACGAGTCCTGTCCAGTGTACTCGTAACCTAACGAGCACCCGTATACTATCTCTAGTACGACGTACTGATGGCTGTGGGACAGACCATCTCCCACACTGGGATGAGAAGCGCATACGCTAGTCTACTCCGGAGTATCGATGCCCTGTCTCGATAGTCCTGCGACTAGGGACCTGTATAAGGATGTGCTTATAGATTACCCAGCCCCCACTAGTGCGACTGCCATCACAACGCTGGTAATCAAGAAAAGATCCTAAGGGCTCCACTAATGCGTATAAGTGATATAGTAAAATAAACACAAGTACACATTGAAGTAGAAACAAACCAAGTAGCATACTACTATATTGAGCAAGATTGTTTATACAAGGTGAATATCCCAAGCTTCCATTAAGTAATATACAAACTAGTATGATACAGTAATGGCCTCTAGGGCATATACACTAACAATCTCCCACTTGCACTAAGGCCATGTACTGGCGTATCGAAGACCTATCATCTCGATCAGCCGCTCGAACTGAGTCTGGGGTAGGGCCTTGGTGAATTGATCTGCAGTGTTCTCTTCTGAAGCAACCCTCCGAACCTCGATCTCCATGCGATCCACGATCTCCCTGATCAGGTGATACCGCCTCAAGATGTGCCTGGATCTCTGATGGGACCTGGGTTCCTTTGCTAAAGCTATAGCCCCATTGTTGTCGCAATACAGAGGTATTGGGTCAACAATGGACGGAACCACCTGAAGTTCTTTTAAGAACTTCCTTATCCAGACAGCTTCTTTTGCGGCATCAGATGCAGCAATGTATTCCGCTTCCATAGTCGAGTCTGCAACGGTTTCCTGTTTGGAGCTCTTCCAACACACCGCCCCTCCATTGAGGGTAAAGACAAAACCCGACATGGACTTGGAATCATCCTTGTCACTCTTGAAGATGGAGTCAGCAAAGGCCTCGATCTGGAGGTCTTTTCCGCCATACACCAAGAACATCTCTTTAGTCCTTCTCAGGTACTTGAGAATGTTCTTTACCGCTATCCAGTGTTTCTCCCCAGGGTTTGACTGATACCGGCTTACCACACTCAGTGCATAAGCTACATCCGGTCTGGTACACAACATCGCATACATTATAGAGCCTACCGCAGAAGCGTAGGGTATAATAGACATGCGATCCCTCTCCAAATCAGTCTTGGGAGACATCTCTTTAGAGAGGGTGATCCCGTGACAAGCCGGTAGGTTACCGCGCTTGGAATCTTCC
This sequence comes from Agapanthus africanus, assembly GCA_030015575.1. Taxonomy (NCBI): domain Eukaryota; kingdom Viridiplantae; phylum Streptophyta; class Magnoliopsida; order Asparagales; family Amaryllidaceae; genus Agapanthus; species Agapanthus africanus. Next base: position 287,752,425 of record JASDDO010000012.1, on the reverse strand, counting down.
ATACTGAATCTTTTCACTATGGTGTCGATGTACCTGGACTGAGAAAGTCCTAATATCCTCTTGGATCTATCACGATGGATCCGGATCCCCAGGATGTATGAGGCATCACCCAGGTCTTTCATGGAGAACCTGTGTGACAAGAACCCCTTGACAGATTGTAGCATAGGAATGTCATTTCCTATTAAGAGAATGTCATCCACGTACAAAACGAGGAATACTACAGTTCTCGCTACAAATCTACTATAGATGCATGGTTCATCTGGATTTTTGATAAAGTCAAATTCCTTGACCGTCTCATCAAAACAGATGTTCCAACTCCGCGATGCCTGCTTCAGTCCATAGATGGACTTAAGCAACTTGCACACCTTTCCGCTGCTCCCACTCTGAATGAAGCCCTCTGGCTGATCCATATAGACACACTCCTCTAAATTTCCATTTAGAAAAGCGGTCTTTACGTCCATCTGCCAAATCTCATAATCGTGGAAGGCAGCAATGGCAAGAAGGATCCGAATGGATTTCAGCATAGCCACTGGAGAAAAGGTTTCGTCATAGTCCAAGCCAGGTCTTTGACGGAAACCCTTTGCTACAAGTCTAGCTTTATAGGTCTCAACCTGTCCATCTACACCAATCTTCCTTTTGAAGATCCACTTGCATCCTACGGGTTTTACCCCGTCTGGAGCAATGTCCAACGTCCATACTTTGTTGGTGTACATGGACTCCATTTCGGTCCGCATTGCATCCAGCCATTTTACCGAGTCAACGCTCTGAACGGCCTGCTGGAAGCTAGTAGGCTCATCATAATCTATGATGCAATCCTCTCGATCCCCGTCTATGAGAAAACCGTAATATCTCTCGGGCGGATGAGACTGCCTACTACTCCTGCGGAGCGGCATAGGAATGTCCTGTTCTTTCGAACCCTCTGGTTCCTCTAAGATTTCAGTAATGGTTTGTGGTTCTGGAACTTCTTCCAGTTCTACTGCGCTCCCACTTATCTGATTTTCCAAAAACTCAGTTTCCAAGAAGTAGGCATGACGAGAAACAAGAACTTTTTGTTCCTCTTCGTAGTAGAAAAGATACCCCTTGGAGTTCTTTGGGTATCCCACAAACTTGCACTGTACTGAGCGTGCCTCGAGCTTGTCCGCATGCTGCTTTTTTACAAAAGCCGGACATCCCCATGTCTTAAAGGATTTAAGACAGGGTTTCTTCCCACTCCACATCTGATATGGTGTGGTAGGCACTGTCTTAGTAGGAACTTGGTTCAAGAGATGTGCAGCTGTTTCCAGTGCATAACCCCAGAAAGATCGCGGTAACTCAGCCTTACTCATCATGGAACGAACCATATCCAATAGGGTTCGATTCCTCCTTTCCGATACACCGTTATGTTGCGGAGTGTATGGAGGAGTACACTGAGAGAGAATTCCATTCTCTTTTAAATAGTCCAGGAACTCGGCACTCAAGTATTCTCCACCTCGATCCGATCTTAGAATCTTAATACTTTTGCCTGTTTGTTTTTCAACTTCATTCTTGTAATCCTGAAATTTCTCAAAGGCCTCGGATTTGTGCTTCATTAAGAAGACATGTCCATACCTAGAGAAATCGTCTGTGAAAGTAATGAAGTATGAATAACCGCTTCGCGCATGTGTAGACATTGGACCACACACGTCACTGTGTATGAGTCCCAAGAGCTCGCTCGCTCTTACTCCGTGTCCAGTGAACGGAGTCTTTGTCATCTTTCCCATGAGACAAGATTCACAAGTGGCATAAGACTGATACTCGAACGGATCCAAGTATCCTTCTTTATGTAACTTAGTCAACCGTGTCTCATTGATGTGACCCAGTCTACAATGCCATAAGAAAGCCTGATTAATATCTGGAGACTTTCTTTTGTGTGTATTCTGGACATTGAAAATCTGTGGTTGGTTCAATACGTATATACCATTGCTCAGTGTACCTGACCCAATCGGAACTTGATTAAGGTGAATGTTTACAACATTATTTACAAACGCAAATTCATAACCTTCTTTAGAAACCAAAGATACAGATATGATATTACAAGTTGCGTTGGGTACAAAAAAGCAATTACGCAAAACCAAAACATGCCCATCTGACATTCCCAGGTGATAGTCCCCCACGGCTTTAGCATCCATGCTAGCTCCGTTCGCAACTCTGAGGGTCATGTCACCTGCCTTCAAAAACCTACGGTTTCTCAACGCCTGCAAAGAATTACAGATATGAGATCCTGATCCGGTATCCAATACCCAGGAAGTAGAGTTTATAGAAAGACAGTTTTCAATAACATACACACCTGAAGCTGAAGCCGCAACCTGCTTCAGTTCCTGTGTCTTGGCCTTCCAAGCCCTGCAATCTTTCTTCCAGTGTCCACTCTTATGACAATAGAAGCATTCTTCCTTTCCAACAAGCTTCCCCGCAATCTTTGTTGCCTTTTCCTTTCCCTTCGTACCCACTTTACTAACACCGCCTCTTGGTTTGGCGGGGGCTTTCTTCCTCTTTCCCTTGGCTTTCGCCTTGGACCTAGAGGAAGAAGATCCTCCTACAAACAAAGCGGGTGTTTCCCTACCCTTCTGTAGGGTGCCCTCTGCGCTCCTCAGCATGTTGAGGAGTTCTGAAAGTTCAACTTCCTTTTCTTGCAAGTTGAAATTCAGTATGAACTGGGCGTAAGTGGATGGAAGGGACTGGAGAATTATATCCGTGTAGAGTTCACTGTCCAACGTGGTCCCAAGTTCCGCGAGCTCCTCAGTGTAGCCAATCATCTTAAGCACGTGGTCCGCTACCGATGATCCGACGGCCAACTTTGTCGAAAACAACTTCTTCGACACTTCGTATCTTGCGATACGAGACTGCTCTCCATACAGTTCTTTTGTATGAAGAAATATGGATTCCAAATCCATATTCTCGTGCCTCCTCTGATGTTCGTTGTCCATCGAGGCAAGTACGAGGCACCTGGCCTTCGCGCTGTCAATCTCCCAAGTCTTACGGATTTCCTTATCCGCGACGCTGGAGGTGGGACCTGGGACGGGGGGAGCTTTGGTGGTAAGAAGATACCCCAGCTTGTCGTAAGTGATTGCCAACTTGACATTCCTGAGCCAATCTTTGTAGTTTGGCCCTGTCAATATGTTTTTATCTATAATCAACTTAAGTCCAGTCATTTCGATTTTGGTCGCTGCAGGGGGGAGAGAAGGAACACTTTAGCACGATGCTCTTGCAAGTTTAGAATGGTTTTTAGTTTGTCTAAACAGGATGGCTCCCACTGTATCTCGAATCCCTCCTCAAACCACAAAGGAAGAATTAGCCGGGATCAATCCCACCGTGCAATACTTGCTTAACCGTTCAGCCAGGCCAGTGTCGGTACTTCGAGGGAGGTTTTCCAACGCTTTCGCGAAGTTCCTTAATTAAATAACCTCTTTTCTCTGGGGGCGTAGCCCCGCTAACACCTTTCTAGGCACCTACTAGGTTTATAGCATTGATCGTCTAGTGAGAAATTTCCCGAGGAGTAGCATATACTCACAGTAGGATCGGGATCCAAATATCATCGCGTGACGAAACTGAAGGAATCCTACCAGAATCACCACACTCCAAATGGTATGCAAATCTAGCAAGTTTCAGTACTTATGAAACTCCCGATGTGGATTTTTGCCCCATGCTCTTATGACCTTGACTAAGGCCAACAAATCATAAGTCACATGTCAAGTTCTACCCGTCGTTATCCAGGTTAATTTGAATCCACCCGTATCTACCCTTGACTATGGCCAACAAGGCAATACGACTGTCCCAAACCAACGCATTCTATCTATGCAACATATGAATACCCACCAGCTACCAAACACTGTGCCTTGACTAAGGCCAACAAACACAGCTTGAATACCGTTGAATATTCATATGAAACGACGGAGGGCTACGAATGGTTTTGGCGAAACCGTGAACGTAGTGAACTTGATATAATCGATGGAACGAGATAGCTTTTAGAAGGAGTGGCTCAAACTCCGCATTTAAAAGTTAGTTTTGAAAAGAACCGAGTGGTTTTTCGAAAGTGTTCCAACGATTTTAACTTGGTTTATTATCTTGCATTAGTTCTTTTAATGCGTGATATTCTTGCATTAGTACTTTTAATGCGTCCCATCATTTAAATCCTACCATTGCAGAAAACAACCAAAATATGACGTACGCTTATGCCATTCGCATTCGCCACGGGGTCCCGTCATCACTCGTTAGGTTACTTAACTAACGACAGAGCGGGGGCTGGGCTAGCGCGGCTGTAAAACATAAGCAACGCCTAAATAGAAAGCAATGATAGACATTACAGATCACAGATGAATACATTGGATATACTAGCAATCCGCAATCCTTTCGAGCCTGAAACGAAAAGCGGATAACACGGTCGCGGTGAATAGCCAAATACCCCACCCAAGACCCCTACGGGTGCGGCAAACTACCCGCCAAGTACCCGGCAGTTTGTGCACCCCTCCATGGGTCTATCCTAGGAGCAAAAACAGTAAAAAGAATTATACAATGACGGCTACAACCCCGACCCGGTTGTGCGGCCAAACAAATAATAATTATTACATCAATTTGCATTTACAATGAATGAAAGAAAAACAAAAGCTTATCTCACATCCAACCCCGGCTATTCACCCGCGACAGTCCAACACATTCATATACACATTCCAGCTCATTACAGATCATGTATAACCCCGACTAATCGACCTATAGCGATTAGCCGACGTTCAATACATGCAAGCATCACAGATATAACCATCATAGTCAAAGTGCAGTGAAGTTCGGAAAAATACGGAATTATAGGACCCCAAAAGGAAATTTCTTTTCTGGAAAATCTGGGCACATATAATATATTTCAAAAATCCCAAAACCAACACACAAACACTCTGCACGAAAATCGATGGACAGAAGACGACAAACCGCGGCGCTTCCGCCGCACATGCCTACCTCGTGCGGCGGAAGGGCGGCGGTTTGAGGGAATTAGGTCATCGTTTTTCATGGGTGCACTCACAAAACCCTGAGACGATTTTACAAGTATAAAGTTTTTCATTTTGAGCCAAAAAAAAATTCAACAGAAACTCAGTTTTTTGTGATTTTTCCGGTTTTGTGATTTTTCGTTTCCGAACTTCGTTACACTTCACTACCAAGCTAGTTTAAGTTTAGTTAGTCTCTGATACCAGTGTAAGTCCATATTGCGACCCCCGGTACTTACGGGGAGGCGGAAACGGTATAAAAACAAATTTTTGTCGCAAGAGGCAACATGGACTAAACTAGGTCGGGATCGTGTCTAAACTAAACTAGCAAACAAGCTAAAGAGTTTTAGCTACTCGGATGAAAGTTATACCTTAACTTGAACTCCTTCTTCTTGAAATCTTGTAGGGGTTGATGGTTCTCTTTTCGTCGCCTTCTTCCGTCGAAGATGGATCCACCTCGAAGGTTCGACCTTTGGGCTCTTCCTCGATCTTTGAGTGAACTAGGGTTTCCGGCTTGCTAAACCTTCAACCTAGAATGAGTAGAGAGAGACTAGGGTTTGCTTTTCCTTTTAAAGAGAAGGATTCTCAACACATGAGAAGGTTTCTCTTTGCTAGAGGAAGAAGAAGATGAATTGAGGAGAGAGAGAGGTTATGATAGAATGAGCTATATTTTTCTTTCTTGCAACCATAATACAAAAGAAAAGAATTATCTAAATGATAATAATTGAAAATAAGAATAGTTGATGGTAATTTAGAATGACCACTATCATGCTTCTTTAAATGAAGTGTAAGCATGAATCAAGGAGGATCTTTCAAAGCATGATGGTGGTCAATGGTCAACAAGTCAACCAAGGTCAATAAGTCAACAAAAATCAACCATAACATAATTCTCATTTAATTACTATTATTAATAGATAATTCATAAATCCATTAGGGTTTGGAAAAAGATAACTGTCAACTGTGCATACGCACCCGTTCCGAAACCCTAATGAAAAACCTCATTCTCCGCCTCAAGCAACTGTGCATACACACCTGCATTCTCGTTCCGAGGAACAAGAATACCAAGATATAAAAGCAACCCTAAAACATATACCAGTATCTGTCTCAAACCAGAGCCTGCCAGTATAATCCGTCCGGACTCCAAACGTGCACAAGTGCGCGGATGAGAACGAACCTTGTCGCAAAACCATGCGACCTCTACTCTGTTTTGCCCAGAGGCGAATACCCTCTGTGTGGGACTCTAAAGACTCGGCACTACGCTGGCAGTGGGTTTAACCACAGACCGCAAGTGGCACTAGCTGTGCGTAACGGTCCCTAGGTAGATGCCGACAAGAAGGCTGACGAGGTGAAACCCCATCTGTACTCCTACTGAGTCTGAATGTGACAGTCTCCGTACAGTCCGGTCTGTTCGTCTGATACATCGCATGTCGGGCCTAGGGGGCGGTAAAACGTCAGTCCCCCAATAGCTGTACAAGTCGTGTCGGAGTGAAGCCCAAAACACCCTGAGATAACACTGGAACCTACCAGTATATCTCGCTTGCCCTGGCCAGGGACTACTCGTGTAATGGCTCTCCCAGACACAGCGCGATGTCAACCCCCAATACCGGGAGAGACGAATCCTGTCTAACCGGCACTGCCTCCAAGTGCTTCGGGACTGCACCCAACCACCACCTGTTTGCACGACTCCTTTGAGCCGTGGTAGGGTAGTGATCAAAGTGCAGTGGGAACACACTCGAGGCGAAGTGCTAGTATCAAGTCAGCGGACTAAGCTGTACTCATGTCACCTGGGAACTGATGACTGACGATAGGTATAATACCAACCTGTCAGTTCCCGACGAGTCCTGTCCAGTGTACTCATAACCTAACGAGCACCCGTATACTATCTCTAGTACGACGTACTGATGGCTATGGGACAGACCATCTCCCACACTGGGATGAGAAGCGCATACGCTAGTCTACTCCGGAGTATCGATGCCCTGTCTCGATAGTCCTGCGACTAGGGACCTGTATAAGGATGTGCTTATAGATTACCCAGCCCCCACTAGTGCGACTGCCATCACAACGCTGGTAATCAAGCAAAGATCCTAAGGGCTCCACTAATGCGTATAAGTGATATAGTAAAATAAACACAAGTACACATTGAAGTAGAAACAAACCAAGTAGCATACTACTATATTGAGCAAGATTGTTTATACAAGGTGAATATCCCAAGCTTCCATTAAGTAATATACAAACTAGTATGATACAGTAATGGTCTCTAGGGCATATACACTAACAGCATGTTCCCGGCGAGTCATGTCCGGTGTACTCATAACCCAATGAGCACCTATATATACATCTTAGGTGAACCAACTGACACCAGTGGCTTGTGAGATCGGCCACTGCCCCTCGTCGGGGTCTCGACTGTATACACTAGTCTACTCTGGAGTATCGATTCCCTGTCTCGAAACTCCCACGACTAGGGACCTCTTAAGGATGTGCTTATAGACCCCAGCTCCCACGTATATGATCGCCCTCATACTGCTGGTAGTCAAGCAAGAATCCTAGGGGCTCTATCAACGTGCAATGGTGACCTGTAAGGTCACCTAAAGCAGTACACGATGATAAAGGTAAACAAGATAGCATACTATCATCTTGAGTAAGACTGTCCTACCGGGATAGGTCCTCCCTCAATCATTGCAATCACGTGCCTGTGATCCAATAATTGACTCTGAGGGCACTATCTCCAACAATCTCCCACTTGCACTCAAGGCTAATTATTGCGATGTCGCATACTCACAGCCCGTTTGATACCGAACAGCCAACTGCTCTACTAGTCAGTCTCACAAAGCTCGTTTGTGAAACTATTGCGTTCAAGGAATAGCCTCAGTGAGTGGATCCGTTCGAGGAATAGACATAAGCCTCTTGTCCACCATGCTTCCGCTGCTCCCACTGACTACGACAACCCTCTGGCAGAGTCATATACACGTGCACTTCTAAAGCTAGTTTAGAACGACGCTATACTCATCCTCCTGCCGGGTCTCACAGTCTGGAACAACAGCAATGGAAAGTCTGGGTAAACAAGAACCTCCCTGCCACCGTCCTTGAGCATACCGAAGTACCTCTCGGGTGCCTGAGGTTACCCACCTTATCTGTGGAGGGGGCAATGGAATGTCAAACCAGATTGAATCTTTAGGTTCTTATCAAATTTTCAGTAACCGTTTGCGGTTCTGGAATCACTTCCAGTTCTACCATACTCCCACTATTGTTTTCTGAAAAATCCATTTTAATTAAAACTGTGGCGAGTCAAGAACAATATCACTATTGATCTTCCAGATGGTAGAAAGTCAACCCTCGTCATAGCCGGGGTCAACCCACAAACAGCAATTACAGAAACGTGCCTTGAGTTATCCAGAGTCTGGTTTTAAGCATAAGCCGGACAACTCCCCGTACCTTAACATCGCTAAGATATGAACAGTTCTATATCCAATACAGAACCAGAGGCACTGATTTAATTGAACCAGATTCAAATCATGCAGCTGTCTCCAGTGCATGTCAACTAAATGGAAAGAGGCCGATCAACGTTACTCAACTTTGGAATGCTTCCAATTATTAGTAACCTAAAAGAGAAGCAAGTTCTCTTAATCATTACTATCAACCGAATACCATTCACAAGTATCTACATCTTCGATCACCTTGAAGAATCCCGATACTTGCAATACCTGGTTCTCTACTTTACTCTTATACCTATAATTTCTCAAAACTTGGACCTTGTGTTTCTATGAAACACTTGTCTAAGAACCAGAGAAGTCATAAGTAAACCGAATATAGTATGAGGACCAACCCCTCTGTCCTAATGGACACTGGACAGTATACAATACTTTGTACAAGTCCTTTGAGTCTAATGACTCATTCCCTGTGTGTCGTAGGTTGAAAACTGTACTTATGGTTAAGAAGAATTACACCGCTGTTTAATGCTCTTTACCTAACCATCCACTGATATAGGTAAATGTCATAGACATAATTTCAAAAATGTATATCTCACTCTATAAAAATAGACGTACAGATATATCAATTTGAAATTGGTGCATAACAACGGATATTCACAACCAAATATTTGCCGTCAGGCAAACAGCCCAGGTGATTTCCTCAAATATCACCAATTACAACGAATTCCGATATAATGAGGATAATCACCTAATTCCCAATAACTTACTCCCACTCATCATCTGTAAAACCATACAGATGTGAGAATCATACCTGGTAAATACATACCCTGGAGTAAGGACAAATTAGGAAATCAGTTTTCTTTTAACAGTACACAGTGAAACTGAAACATTGAAATGTTTCGATGGGGTATCCCGGTATTCCTAGTAATGCCTCTTCCATTATCCAGATTCAAAACTATAACCGTATATCTCTTTACCATATCTCCAAATCCCTTTATATGTCTTTAGTCATTATCTTCTGTACACCCTCTTAGGCTAAATGGTTTTCTTCCTTCCCTACCGTTCGGCACCAGCCTATGGTTTGGAAGAAGACTATCCAGTAAGCATAATGGGTGTACTGTCCTAATCCTAGGAGCACTCGCAATGCGAGAGAAGGTGAAGATAAAAGACAACCGAATAAACCTTATTCCTATTTCTCCTGAACCAGAATCCATCCCCGAACTGGAACAAGTTCCTTTCGGGTTCGTATATAACCATATGATGGAGTATCCAAATAAACTGTGGATCGTCGTAGTGATACGGAGTGTTCTGGAGAAATACAAAGGTGAATTGGGAGTGGTAGTGAAATATTTGGTTTGGTCGTCAATAGCAGTCGCAATTTACTTTGCCCTCTTACTAATCCCTTTATATGTCTTTACTTAATACCTTCTGTACACCATCGTTATGCCAATTGGTTTTCTTCATTCCCCACCATTCGGCACCAGCCTAAGGTTTGGAAGAAGACTATCCAATTTGCGTAATAGGTGTACTATCTCCTAAACCAAGGAGTACTCGGAACCTGAGAGAAGGTAAAAGGAAACGACAACTGAATAGTCCTATTCGTTTTCTCTAGAACCGGAAACCATCCTCGAATAAAATCCTTCGAGTTTGTATATAACCATACGATGGTTTTGTCCAATAGAAGTGGACGTTCGTAGTAATACGGGGTGTCCTGGAGAAAAGGGTAAAAGTAGGAGTGGCAATGAGGTATGCAACTCTGACAATCCAAAAGCCAGTGTTTAAGAAGGTTCGGTTAACTTGGTCACTGAGTCATAGTCAAGGGTCGGGTCATGGTCGCTGCCAAAGAGAGAGAGAAAAGAAACACTCAGCGTGCGCTCTAACCTAGATCAGAATGGTTATCACTTTATCTAATCAGGAAACCTCCCACTGTAACGTCAAATTCTTCCCCAAACCTGAAAGAAGAATTAGTCGGGATCACCCGAGGAGTAAACCAACTCATCAGTGGGAATCAGGATCCAACTATCATCGCATGATAACGTGACGGATTCCGCTCACGTTATCACACTCCAGAAGGTATGCGCATATCTGGCAAGTTTCAATTTCTTTAGAAACTCCCGATGTGGATTTTTACCCCATGCTCTTATGACCTTGACTTTGGCCAACAAATCATAAGTCACATGTCAAGTTCTACCCGTCATTCTCCAGGTTAATTTGAACCCACCCGTACCTACCCTTGACTTTGGCCAACAAGGCAGTACGACTGTCCTAAACCAACGCATCTATCTATGCTGCATATGAATACCCAACAGTTACCAATCACTGTGCCTTGACTTTGGCCAACAAACACAGCTTGAATACTATTGACTATCCATTTGAAACGACGGAGGGATACGAATGGTTTCTGGCGAAAACCTTTAACGTAATGAACTTGATATCGTTGAAGGAACCGGATAGCTTTTTAAAATTATAGTGACGAAACCTTTGCTAAAGAGGTCACTCCCGGTGAAGGGATCTCGGCTCTTTCCCCGTAGAATGAGGAGCAGGATATTCCAACTAAATACCACGATGCAAAGCAAAAGTAAACGACTATAGTGAAGTTATTGCCCTGACGCAAACTTCTGTCCAAGGGGTCACTCCCGGTGAAGGGATCTTGGCCCTTGCCTCGTCGACCGAGGTGCAGGATATTCCAACTGAATACCACTGTGCAAAACAAAAGAGAACGCCCTTGCAATAACAGCTTTTTGAAAAATGTTCCAACATCAGAATAGGTTTGTTTAGCTTGCATTGATCCGGATCAACGCAGTCCCATCAATTGATCACACCAATAAAGAACGAAAATAATGATGTACGTATATGCCATACGCATTCGCCACTGGGTCCCGTCATCACCCGTTAGGTTACATAACTAACGACAGAGCGGGGACTGGACTAGCGCAGATGCAAAACATATACAACATCTACTAGTATATATATCAATATATAATATTTCGCTCAAGGCGTGATAAAAAGCAACATCACAGAAATGTAACCAGCATCACAGAACAATACAGATATCTGGGATCCCCGGGTTTCATAGAGCCGCTACTGAAACCCGACGTTCCCCTGGTCGTGTGGATAGCCTGTGCAATGAAACCCTAGACCCCAACGGGCGCGGCAAGTTACCCGCCAAAACCTGAAGTGAGGCAGCCCCCTTCAGCAACGTTAATGGACCACCCAGCACTTCACGGAATCCGGTAACTTGGGCACCCCTCCTGGGTCAACCTGTACCCCTACGAGTGCGGCGAATAGCCCGCCAATTCTAGAGTGAAGCCCCTTCCGTCTCAATGCCATGAGATGCGGGCCCGTTGCCCTCTAGAACCCAGCTACCCGTGCACCCCTCCGCGGGGTAATCCTAGTACAGAAAATAAAATATACAATGGGTACATCGACCTCGACCCGGTCGTGCCCCAAAAGAATAATATAAAAACAGGCAGTGACGGCAGTCCACATGTCGGACGCTCGCCCCGCAATATCAAATGTAAATAATAAACCAAACTGTACTACCATTGCATCCAGGCTATCCCCCACGACTAACCCGCAACATCACAGCACAACACAGAACATCAACGTGAATGTCACGTTCGCAAATCCTTCTAAAAGGGCTATAGCAGATAGACTGGATTTACCGATCGAGTGACATTCACGGTCGCAGATATAATGTAAATACTGTGAACTAACATGTTTAAAATTTTCGTTCGATCAAATTTACCCAAGTGGGCCCCAAGCACAACTGTAGCACTCAGAGAAAATCTGGGCCCAAAAAGAATATTCCAAACCCCCCATTTTCATCACAGAAAGCGACTGTAGAAATTTGGTGCAAAGAGGGGTCAAAATGGCGGCGGAACCGCGGCCCAAGCATAGGTTTAGCCGCGGTTCCGCGGTGGGATGATGACGTCACACAACCAACTTTTTACAGAATGCTTATAATTACCTGCACGTGTTTCTGCAACAACCTGAAAAATTTTTCGAGCCCAAAAAAATTTCGACAGAAACATATGCTATGAAAATGCGGTTTTAGGATAAATGTTCGATCGAACTTGTAAACACATTAGAGCAAGCTAGACTAGGTTAATGGCGAGGCTCTGATACAACTGTAAGTGCACGGCGGGACCCCGGCTGTCAATCCGACGCCGGAATGCGGAAACGAAAAACTTTTCAAACTAGAAAACCGGCACCACCGCTCACTAGAAAACCCGGATCAGGCCATTAACCTAACTACTAGCAAACTAAACGATGGGTAGAGAGATATACCAAGCGATCCGTGTCCTTCGGTCTTCGTCTCCACTCCGATCTCCTCGTGAAATCTCCGGTCGTCGCCTCCTCGTCGAAAAGGGCACCACGTAGCCAAATTCTTTTACGGGCTCCCACCTCTTGACCGAGGCAACTTGGGCACGAAGTTGGCAAGCCGACGCGTCCAAGAGTGCTGTAGGTGTAGTGTAGTAGGGTTGTCTCATTTGGGTTTCAAGTTGCCTTTGGATGGAGGTAAAGATAAGAGATGAACTGGGGAATTGTTGTGGCAAGCTAAAAAATGAGATTAATGATACTTTTTCCCACCCCAAAAAAATATGAACCTCTCTCTCTCAAAGTGGCCGGCCCCCCCTTATCAAAAATGGTGGAGGAATCAAAACAAGAAGGAAGGTGAGAGTAGTAAAAGCAAAGGGGTGACCACATCCAAAAGTGATGATAACAACATCATCTCAATTTCTAATCAACTCTAATCTCATTAATGCAAGAAATGATGAAAGAAAAGAATGGAATCAAAAGATTCTATCATAATCTTTCATTTCACAAATACCTCTTCCACTAATGCTAATTTGCGAACTTGCAAATTAGCCCCTCCATCAAAAAAGTCCGGCCGAGAAGCAACAAAGGAAAACGACCGAAACCGGAAAGCATACTGGCAACTTCAGAAAACTGTTCCCGTAATAAATTACAGGAACACCCCGCGACTGTTTATACATACCCGCATTTGTATTCCAACTGAACACAAATGCAAAGAGAAAAAATCTACACTGTCTAATACTAGGATCCGGCTTAAACTAAAGCATGCTAGTAAAATCCGTCCAATCACAATTCGTGCAATACCGCACGTATCTGATCGAACCCTACCATATCTCCATACGGCCTCTACAGCGTTTCGCCCGAAACTTGAGTAACTGTGTGGTGGACTCTAAAGACTCGTCAATACTATGGCTGTGGATTTAACCACTAGCACGTCAGAGGTATTAGCCATACGTGACGGGCTACCGGCTATTGACCAAAAGGGACGTCGATGAGCGAACTCATCCTGACACCCTACTGAGCCTGTCAGTGACAATATCCATACAGTCCGGTCCGTTCGTCTATGAGCATCGCATGGCGGGCCTAGGGGATTGGTAAAATTCAGACCCCCAAAAGCGGTACAAGTCGTGTCGGAGTGTAGCCCAGAACACCCTGAGATACTACTGGAATACCTACCAGTAAATCTCCTGCCTTGGCCAAGGACTTCGTGTAATGGCTCTCCTAGACACAGCGCGACCTCACCCCCAATACCGGGAGAGACGAACCCCTGCAAATCCGCTCACTGCCTCCATGTGGCTCGGGATTGTACCCAACTAAAACTTGTTTGCATGTCTCCTTTGAGCGTGGTAGGGTAGTAATCAAAGCACAGTGGGAACTCACACGAGACAAATGACGATCTCAGGTCGATGAACTAACCTGTAGACTAGCGTATGCGCAGTGGCCAGGTAGACTAGTGTATACTGATCGAGACTGGGAATCGATACACCAGTGTAGACTAGTGTATACTGATCGAGACCCCAACGAAGCACGGTGGCCAGGTCTCACAAGCCATTGGTGTTAGTTTGTTCGCCTAAGATAGTATACAGGTGCTCATTGGGTTATGAGTACACTCGACGGACTCGCCGGGAACATGCTAGTTGGTATTATACCTATTGTCAGATAGCAGTTCCAAGGTGACATGTGTACAGGTTAGTCTGTCAACCTGAGATCGTCATTTGTCTCGTGTGAGTTCCTACCGTACTTTGATTACTACCCTACCATGGCTCAAATGTGTCGTACAAATAGGTTTTAGTTGGGTACAGTCCCGAGCCACAAGGAGGTAGTAAGCGGATCGTCGGGGATTCGTCTCTTCCGGTATTGGGGGTTGATGTCGCGCTGTGCACGGGTGGCCATCACCAGAAATCCTCGGCCGGGGTAATCGAGAATTACTGATCCAGGTTCGATAGTTTCTCCGGTGGGGATTGGTTACATGCCGACACTAAATGTCATGCTGTTAGGGGTCTGACTTTATCCACCCTCCTAGATTCGATATGCGATACTCTTAGACAAACAGAACAGACTGTACGGATATTGTCCTTGTCAAGCTCAGTAGGGGTTTGGATGAGTTTGCTCATCGGCCTTCCTTTCGCTCAATACCTAGGTAGCCGTTACGTACAGCTAGTGCCGCTGACGTGCTTGTGGTTAAACCCAATGCCAGCGTATTGACGAGTCTTTAGAGTCTTACACAGGGGGTTTTCACGGTTCAGGCGATATGGTGTAGATGACGTATGTTGGTACATAGAGGTGTTCGATTAAATATGTGCACAGACTTTAATCGGACGGTTAATAATACGAGCGGCTTAGGATTAAGCCGGATTATTAAATCAGGTTTTGATTTAATAATTTATATATGTATTTATATATATTTATTCTAGTATTATTGTTCACTATTCATTTTCTCTCTTGGCTATTCGTATTTTTGTACGAATACGTGTATATGTATTTCGATACGTATACCAGGTTGTATTCCGTATTTATACGAAATAGTTTCTAGAAGATGGACACCTCATTAATTGATTTTCATTTTAGAAAATCAATTTGGAAATGAAGTGGAAGGGGTGACATGCCATGAACAATGCAAGGCATGTAGAGAGGTATGGGTCTTGTTTATTTTTATTGAAAAATGAAATGAGATATTTTTTTGTATATGATTGAGAGAGAGAGGAAGTAGCCAGCACTCTTTAGATGCTTGGCTCATTTTTTTTTCTTCACCTGCTTTTCTCATTGCTCATTCTCACTCACTAAAATACTTAGCCACTTTCTTGAGTTGCTCATGCCTCCATGTTTCCTCGCCTCCTCTTCATCTTCTTGAGTTGCTCATGGAGCATTTATGATGAGAGAAAAATTATAGTGACACATTCCTACATCTCCACTCTCCATTGCTAGCAACCTTGGAGCGTCGGTTGCCTCGCTTGGCGAGGCTGAAGCTTGTGTCGTTTCCCTCAGGTGGATTATCGTAGATGGAGGAAGACCGGTAACCAAACTCGATCCGCAACCTCTAGGAGCTTGGGATGAATGATGAAGACCGAAGGACATGGATCGACTCGGTATAACCACTTCTAACTCTTTATATTGCTTGCTAGTATAGGGTTCAGGGTATATCCGGGCATTTGGTAATGGTAGCGCCAGTTTTGAAAATTCTTGTTCCGCATTTGGCCACGGTTTGATGGCCGGGGCGCTGCCGTAACCCAACACTTTTATGCTATCAGAGCCAAGCTAGAGACTTAGGCGTAGTCTAAACGAGGTTAAAGTGTTCGATTGAAGTTTCAAAACCGGCATTTTACATAGTTTCTGTCCATTTTTCAAAAGTTGAAATTTTCTAGTTTAAAAATTCTCAAAAAATCATGCATGTAATTCTATGGAGCCCCAAGAAGAACGAGAGCCTAACTCTAACAAATGGTAGCGCAACCGCCGCCTAAACTATGTTTTGGTCACGGTTCCGCCGTCGATTTGAGGGGTTATGGACTCGTTTTTCTTCTGCTGCTTCATTGTGTCATTTTGAGCTTTCTGGGTATTTATGGCGAGGCTCAAGTTGTTGAGGTCTTTTTGATTTGTTGGTGTTTGAAATATCGATCGAAATGTTTAACATCGTCTAGATAGTTTTGATATGTGATATAATTTTTGGAATCTACATTGATTAGTTTTGTGAAAACTAGTTATCAATTTGTAAATCTCGCGTTTTAGTCTCATTTGATGGATTGCCACGGAATTTCGATTCGGACCAAAACTCCGTCGCAATCTCGTATTGTACGCGATTACTCGCCGGGAGACACTACTAGACAGCCACGCTCCATAGACTCGACCAAGTGACCACTCTTATGCCAACCGCATTCGTCACAGTGTCTCGTTATGCACCGTTAGGTTACTTAACTAACGGCATACCGGGGCGGGACTAGCACGGGTGCAAAACATAAGCAACGTTTATTATATATCATATATACAATAATAAAGCATTCGTCTCACGCATATAAAATGAACATATCATAGAATATCAGCAGCAGAAGATAACATATGAAATATTGGATATACTAGGAGGTCCGTGTTTTATTTTGAGCCTGTATAAAACACGGATTCCACAGTCGTGATGAATAGACAAACCCACATCCCTAGACCCCTACGAGACCGGCAAGCAACCCTAAAAATTCTAGAGTTAGAAGACCCGGACTCGACTCCTCGAGTTGGTATTCCACTGGACTCTAGAACCCGGTTAATTATGCTCCCCACCTTGGGTCTATCCTAATGTCGAAAAGTAAATAATATACAATGGTGACATCATCCTCAACCCGGACGTACCCCAATAAAAGAATATTACATACATTGAATTTTACATGAATGAAAATGGAAAAACTCTCATCTCACATAAAACCCCCGGCTATCCAAATCACGACGATCCAATATAACATATCACAACAACACATAATATCACATGTCATCAACGTAAGTAAATATGCGTATCCCAATTGTCGTTGACATATAGCAACGAAACTGGCGATACTCCGCACATTACACTTACGGTCGCCGAAAAGAAAGTGTAAAACTACAACTTTCGGAATCCACAATCTCTTTAGACATCATAAACCCGACATATCACATATCTCGGATTTCATGCCTAACAATATGAATTCTAAATATTGTAGCTCATTACAGAAAGCTAGACGACGTTAAACAATTCGATCGAATCAACGAATTCCTAAAATTCCCAGAGAGCTCAACACTTAAGCACTATTAAAAATTCCCAGAAGCATGCCCCAGTACAAACGGACCAACCGTTGAAGTGTCGTCCCTTGCTTCCTTAGTGGCGCCGTGGAACCGCCGCCAAAACCATGTTTTGGTCGCGGTTCCACGATCACTAAAGCGAGTTAGGGACTCGTTCTTCAAGAGGGTCCATAGAATTACCTGCAAGATTTTCTGAATATTTTTAATATGAAAATTTTCAACTTTTGAAATTTTTTCCAGAAAGTGGGAAAATTTTGTTATTCGGAGTTCGTTCGGACTTTTAATTTCGCCTACGCAACGCCTAATGCTCTAGCTAGGCTTTAATACCACTGTATGGTTAGCTTAGAACCTTGACAAGGTTTTGGCAAGCAACAAACATGCAATTTTAAAATTTTGGGGTGCTAAACAAACCAACCAAGTAATCGAACTAGAGAATTAGGGTTAGAAAAACAAGTAAACAACTTTACTACTAAGTGATTAGGGATTACAACCTTTGTAGTCCTCTCCTTCACTTCATAAGCTCCAAGTAGTGGTCCCTTCGCTGCGATCCAAGAACTCCCGGACTCTTGAGAAGCTCCACAAGGGGAATGATGCATGCTTGCTCGTAGTCTTCGAAATCCAAGATGATCTACTTCGAGAAAACACAAACCCAAGCTATCTCTTTACTAAAATGAAATTAGTGAAGCTAACACCCTAATCTAAATGGCTAGTATAAAAGAGGATGATGAAGTAGAAAATGGGCTCTCTTTAGTTTTCTTTTTCTCACTTTATTTCATCACAATGAAAAAAGCTAGCAAGCTTTTGTGAGGAAGAAGAAGATGAACAAGTGATGAATGAATAATGAGCATAGGTTAGAAATGCAACCATGGTGAGTTAGTATATGTCATGGCTAACTCTTGTAGAGAATAAACCATGGTCAAAGTGATTAGAGTTAGGTTAATAAATATCTTAGCCATAACAAATTTGGTTGACTTAGTCAATGTTCTACAAGCTTCATCCAAGCTCATGACTAATTCTCCACAATTTTGAATTTGCTAAAATAAATATAAACTCAACATTTATCACAATAGCATGGTGTAATTCTCATACACACAAGTTCCATGTATAACCTAGCATGTCACAATTATACATATCACATATATATAATTTTGTAACAAAAGAAAATAATACATTAAACATATATCACATATATGTTAAATGTATCGACATGTGAGAAAATAAAATACTTAAGTGAGCACATATTAGTTAATGTAATTTAATATATCAAATATATAATTATACATTAAATTATTAAATCAACACTTGATTTAATAATCCGGCTATATCATATAAATAACCGACTAATACAAAATGTATCATTTCATCGAATAAACACTTGATCCGATAACCCTGCTATATCTTATATAACCGGCCGATATCACATATCACAAGAATAGAATACGGTATCACATACTGGTATCAATCTCGGTCCTGCACACATCATTTATGTGCTCCTATTCCGTTTCTCCTGAGCCAGGAAACCTCTGTGTAGTACTCTAAAGACTCGTCAATACGCCGACAGTAGGTGATGATCATATCAAACACCCACAAGCCTCAAGCGATCAGCTAAATGTGTAACATTTCAGAAAATATAAAATATTATTTTTGGAATTTAATATTAAAATAATATATTTCCCGGAAACTGCCGATTTGCGAAATTAGGGTTTTCGAAAGAGGGTATAAATATATACCAATAATTGTGAAATAAATGGAGATTAAAATGATTTTTTCATTTAATAATATATTTAAAGGATTTGGCATTTTTAAAATCAATTATATGCTGTTTAAACGAAAACCCGATTATTGCACTGCTAATTGCGATTAGGCCAAATCCGTGTTTTTACAGTTTTTCATGGCTAGTGCACTATGGCATGTCGCATTCTGTTTACATGTTTTTTCTTCTGTTGTTTTGGGGTATTATATGGTTTCGTTTTAAATAAAAAAAGAAAAGGTTTATAAGAGAAAGGGTAAAAGGGTAAATAGAGAGTGAGGGTGAGAATAAGAGAGGAAAGAGAGATAGAGGGCAGCTATCTTCATCCTCCCCCATTTGTTTTCATCTCCTCCTTCAACTCACTTCCCTCCACCTCTACCCCAATATCCACCTCCAAACATTCACCTAAATCCTATACTCCCTTCATAAAAGTTGATCCCCTCCTTCTCCTCTACACATTGGACCAAGAAAAGTGGGATTTTGACAACATTGGCAAACTAGGGTTTTTCTTGAGTTGCATCCATGAGGTAATTCTAATACCTTTAGTGTAGTATTTCAATTGCGTTAGCTCCAATGCTAGTTTAGAAGTGATTAGGCGATGTTTAGTAAGGGTTGAAAATTTCAAGTTAGGGTTTGAGGGAATCTTGAGTGGTGATGTGTAATTGAGGTTAGTAGAGACATTATAACCCCTGTAGGGATCGTATACTGACCAATAACATACTTATCCCCCAAAATACGAACTTAGAAACCCCGACATCGTATAATTGTGTGAATTTTGAGGGTATTTTGGAATCTGGAGTAACCCGGGTAACCTGAAAATTATTTTGCAAACATAGAGGAGTGTGCAGGCATATAGGAAGCTACCAATGAAACCCTAGCCCCAACCTCCAATCCCAGGTCGGAGATTTAACCTTTCTGGCCGCAATTTGGGGCCAGAGCAGGGGGTATGGTGTCGTGTTTGGTCCATGTCTCCTTTTACTTTAAATTAGACCCTTTACATATGTAAAATTGAGCAATTTGACCTAGGGTAAAATCTGGAGCAAGTTTTCAAGTTTCTGAATTCGTTTTACGGGTTTTAATGAATTGGAAATTAGTATTTGTGTTTTATCTCGGTCGATTCACGTTTATACGTCGATCGTCGAGAATTGTTTGGTTATTCTTGCATGCATAAACTATAGGTTTTAACCGATTGGTGATTCGTGTGACATATTAGTTTTCGTACGTAATTTCGTTTATGATGCTATATGTGATATGTAGGTACCCCACATGGACTTCGAGACGACGAGGATGAGCATGGCGTCATCGACCCTAGCAAGCGAAGATCGAGGTGAGCGGATCTATATCCACGGGGGAAGTCGGGTGGATGGCGTATAGCACCCCCGCAAGTCTTTGATGAAAACTAATTCTTAGTAAATGGTTAATGAAACTTTTAATAGAAAATTGTAGATAGAGTTAAAAGATAGTTAGAGAAACTATATTATAAACTAAAGGATAGTTAGAAGTGATATGATACGGCTAATATGTGATGACGGAATTTGAGGATGATGTTTGACGATATTGCCGTTTAGGGTACTACAGGACTAGATAGCCGACGTAGACGTGTCATCCGAACAATACCTATTTCAAAACTGAAGAATCGTATGCATCTTTTAAACAGTTACCATGAGGGACATTACAGATTTTCAAATGATATGTTTTCCTTAAAAACACCGTAACCCCTACTTTCAAAACTACGATTCGCATCCTTTAAAAACTGATTATATGGTTCGGGTGTGTATGTTAGATTAGATGTGTATGCATAGTAATAGTAGATTGTAATGGTATATTGACCATTTGTGAGATAAATGCGATGAAAAAAGAATGCGATTGACAGGTGATATGATGATATGTTGGTATACGGATGCGAGACGATTGAAATGATTGATACCTTGCCGGTCCCCTGATATGAGATTGTTGTGGATGTGACCAGGGACATAGGTACATAGATATATATATATTTATATATGGTGAACCATGTGTGATTGCCGTACGAGACGTTAGGTCCGTACCCCTCATTGTCATATAGGATGATAGGATCCCTATTGGTTTAGTGCCGACGTACCATGATTTTCCGTACGTGATGAGTTGGACTTGATGGTTGATCCATAACCTTAACAAGAGAATGCCGTACGATGGATTATACCGTACGTGATGTTATGAGGTTGGATGCCTATTGATTGATTCACTAACTGACTCAGCATTTGCATATGATTTACCTTATGCTGCTTCTATGTTATTCTCATTGCATTGCATATACATGTGCTTGCACACTTACACCATTATCGAGGATGCGTATGTTACACATACACAGATTTGCCGGCTCACACACATCATCATCGATAATTGGCATGTCACTACACAGTAGGATTGCTGCAACATGATACGACTCCTTGCATAATTTACTTGCTATTGTTATATATGCACCATTATACGATGTTGTATTAGATTTTGGAGAAATTGGGAACCGCGGGATATATTTTAAAAACTGAAATCATTTAAAAGAGCGGTTTTCCCTTAATATGATAGATCATTGTTCCATGTTGCATGATACACGGATATACTTACATTTCTATCATATGTCACATACATCATGCTTTATGATTTTTTACGCATTGAGATATGCCGTTTTCATGAGATTTCTGGATTTGAGAACCGTGGCTATTTCAAAAGAAAGTATGTACTGCTTTAAAAACCTAGTTTCTCTTGATATGATATTTCAGTGCGTCCACTATGCATTTTCTCGGTTATGAGACGTGTAACATGTGAACCCAATTCGAGGAGCTAGATGAGGCCGATTGCTGGTACATGGTGGACCCGGTATGGTACCCCGGGGCAAGAAAGGGATGCTGTGTATATAGACGGTGAGCCTGGCGGAGGGACTACTACCAACCGGTGATTTGTTGGTCCTGGCGGATATCCGGAGGATACCGACCGGAGTCGAGAGATGATATGGGACGATCCGGACTGATGGAGCCCGTAGGCCGATCCGGACTGACGGAGCCCGAAAGATATGAGGATTTACGTGTCGATGCTGGACACGGGTTTCATGATGTTTTCGGGTGTCGATGTTGGGCACCCAGGTTCCATGATTTTGATGTGTCGCGAGGGACACACGTTGATTTATATGCTCATATTTTCAAGCATATGCTTTTATGATATTTACATGCATGATATTTCTGTGTCATTGGTTGACACATGGACGAGATCCACATGCATACATACATTGATTATATGATTGGATGATATCAGCATACTTATAGACTTCCAGTATATTGTTAGCACATTTGATGACCCGGTCACCCGAGATATCATAGTTTTACCTTTATGATATAGTTGACCTAGAAGTCGTTGTTTTTTCGATTTCTACTTGTAGATGTTTTTCTACTCACAAGTTGGCAACTCATCCCCGTTGTGCCACAGTTCTTGCAGGTTGACCGCATGGATCAGTAGCGGCTTCGCTGGCACACAGTTGCATTCGGGTGTTTTGCATTGTTAGGTGGGACATTTGTATCGTACCCACTCTTTTTTTTATA
Source organism: Agapanthus africanus (assembly GCA_030015575.1). Classification (NCBI taxonomy): domain Eukaryota; kingdom Viridiplantae; phylum Streptophyta; class Magnoliopsida; order Asparagales; family Amaryllidaceae; genus Agapanthus; species Agapanthus africanus. The sequence continues at coordinate 287,729,612 of JASDDO010000012.1, read as the reverse complement.
TTTCATATTATATCTAGTCAACTCCATCAATCGAAACTAGTAATTGTATAAGAAATGGGACTTAGCAAGACTTGTAGTTGGGAGACTTGAGCGAGGGGTTTTTTGTTCGCTTTTGGGTTTATGTCTTTCCTATTTCTTTATCTTGTGTGGTGATCTTTGCCGTTGGGCATCGTATACTTATATATATTGTCTTGCGTGGTTGTGATCCGCCGTTTGGTGAAGAGCTAGCTCCTGCTTAGGGATGCCATTATCATTATCTTGAATATGTGGTTTTGGATCAAAATATACAAAGGAGGTGCTGCCTAAATTTTTTAAAAAAAGACGAAACATGTTTTTAAACTTGCATAATCCACTTGCATTTTTCATGTTCCTATTCTATGCATTAAGAAAACTTGATTTCAATATACCTTTATTTCAAAACTTCACCTCTATTTTTCTTAAAAGGTTTAGATTTCTGGGTTTCAGCTTACTTGAATTACGTTACGCCTTTAGACGTTGCGTGATTTATGTGCTGGTCACGAGCTAATATTTTGGGTCGTGACAAAGTTGGTATAAGAGCGCTAGATTTAACCTTGGTTCGAGTCTATGTTTGACTATGCAGAGTCTATGGTGGGTATGTATTTCGGAACCTAGGCTTGACCTTATGGAACTTAGACTTGAACGGGGGGTATTAGACCTGGACTTTCTTTTCATAGGTTAACCCTGAATGATGGAGTAGGTAGCTTGAGCAGTGTGACGTACCGTACGTAAGTTCCACGGCATATTTACGTACGATACCCCACTTAAGAAACCTTAGGATGTACATATTTTGAGATCAGTGATTCTCTTCGTATCCATGATTATATATCTATTTGAGATACTTGATTCTATTTGTTTCCATGATCATACTCTCATTGATGCTCTTTTTTTCTTATGATCATGTATCTATTCTGGATCTGTCGTTTCCTTTCATGCCTTTGATCTACTTTCTTCGATACTCGATTGAGGTTCCTGTCACCATGGTTTGAGCGCAGATTGAGCTGCTCCTAGTGATGCGGTCAGGGCGAGCTCGTCATGGACGAGGACTGACCATTGTGTTTTCTTGTGGCATGAGAACGTCTCGAGTTAGCGTTTGTGTCGTGGCCTCTTATCTGAGGCGAGTGTTTGGCGTTGCACAGCATGATCGTGCCATTGATAGAGCTGCCAGTTGCTAGAGGACTGTTGATGTACAACATACCTCAGAGATTGTGATGTCGTCTACCGTGTGGACGGATGACCCAGCTGTTGCTGAGATTGGTAGGATGTCGTCCCAAGACTTTGCGAGCTGGGATCGTTGGAGCTTTCAGGCAGAGATGCGATAGGTGATAGCTAGTCTATTCTGAGTTGAGAGACGAAGGTGATTCATCAGATTGATGCGCCGACGCAGGCCCAGTTGAGTTGAAGATTTCCAATGTGGAGAATCTTATTCAGATCTAGAGTAGATCAATCCAGAGATGACGTGGTTCGTTGGATGATCCGATAGGAGATCAGCAAGTGGACCAGCTTCAGATAGAGGATCTTACCCAGGTGCGTTGTGAGTTGATCGAGAACGGACGAGTATTGAGTATTCCTCCGATGGTTAGGATGAGTTCCTGAGGACGTGTTCGGCTAGAGATCTTCTACAGAGTGATGAAGATACCGAGTTCGTGGTTTCGAGTCAGTGTGAGAGACTCCGGATTGACCATACCCGAGAGCATTTGCAGTACGCAGATAGCATGACATGATGTCGAAGTGGACGATGATACAGACGAGTGGAACCAGAGGTTCGTGCAAGATGCTGACGAGCTGTTGTTACTCCCCTTTGAAGCCAGAGGATCTGATATGCATATAGAGGCGTTGGGATGCGGCCAGTTCCCGAGGAAATGCTGTGCTGAAAACGCAGATGTACAGAGAACGAGAAAAGATTATGTAAGAGTACTAGCCTCCGTACAGTTCGGCATGGGCGAGATCGGATGAGACCTTGAGCAGGATTCCTTCCAGGACACTGCTGCATTAAGATTTGCACCCAGGATCAGATGTGTGATGTGTATTCAGAGGACCAGAAGTCGATGCCAGAGACGTGCTGCTTTACGAGTGGTCATGATAATTGGCCGAGAGATGACCAGAGAAGTTCCAGAATGGAATCGTTCCCGTTAGCACACCTGATCAGGCCGTTGATCCGATGGATTAAGAGATTGGTAATCCGAAGAGATAAATGAGGACCGAGAGACAGAGGATGCCAGACCGTGAGCAGGAGGCAAGCGGAGGTTCTTGTTCTGCCGGTTTTAGGAGCACCAGGTTATTCTTTGACATTGTAGGAGGTGTACCTCAATGTCATTTATTGCGATTTCCGTTTGTGATCTGAGTATCACGCTTATATCGCTTGGATTTGAGTTTTGATGATAAGTTTCATGATATTGATTTTCGTGCACCATGGCTGCACCTGCTGGGTATTTACATTTTGTGCATAGTTATTGCGTTGGATATATAATTTATACACCGTTGTGTTGATTTGCGGTTTATGCATCCCTATTGCGGTTGATGTGGTTTTTGCACTCGGTATAGTTCACATGTGCTTGCAGTGCATTGATACGGATTTTGTGCACATAGTTGCACACGTTTTTGATTTGTACACCTTGGTACATTCGGTGTTGCTGTTTACGCATTTGAGTTATTGATCGGTATTTTCTGCACAGGATGCACTGTATTAGTATTTCGTGTACTGGATGCAATGGATTTGTATTTCATGCACTGGATGCACCGTATTTGTATTTCGTGCACTTGATGCACGAGATTGGTATTTATGCATTTATGTACTGTAATTCGTGCCCTGGATGCACCGGATTTGAGTTTCGTGCATTTGTTGCACTAGATTTTCTTTTCGTGCATTTGTTGCACTGGATTATGTTTTGAGCATTGGTTGCGCCAGATCGGTATTTTGTGCATTGGTTGCGCTAGATTTATACTCTGTATATTGCTGCATCGATTTATGTTTTTGAGCATTTCTGTTATCCGATTTGTGTTTTCGTGCGCGTTGGCACTTGCCGTTCGTTTTCGTGCATGCTACAGCACTATATGCTTTTACTGACCCGACGCGCTTGGGTTGGATTTTGCGCATATTAGGTGCTTGATTTTGGATTTTGTGCGCATCGGATGCACTTGAGTGAGATTTTTATTCGTGTATGTCGGATGCCCTTGATTTAGATTTCTTCCGTGCATGATGGATGCACTTGATTTAGCTTTTATTCGTGCATGTTTGATGCACATGATTTAGATTTCATTCGTGCATGATGGATGCCCTTGATTTTGATTTTCGCGCATGTTGGGCGCATTATATGAGACGTGATTTTATGCACACCGGATGCACTCAATTGGGATTTTCATTCATGCATGTTAGTTGCATTGGATGCACTCTAGATGCACTTGATATTGTTGTCGTGCACTCCCGTTGCACTGGACAGATGCTTTTGTGCAAACCTGTTGCACTTAGTTTTGATTTTGTGCATATTGTGGCACCTGTATTTGGATTTGATTTCCATGCGCACCAGACGCACGTGATTGTTGGATACGCCTTTTGAGGCTGATTTTGCTCTTGAGCACCTTGTTTTCATGATGGGCACCATATTATATAGTGGCCAAACAGGACTGATCTTCGGACAGTACCTGAGTATTTTGCATGTATTAAAAGTTTACCAAGAGGTTTTTGAAAAAGGAGCTATAGTCTCGCTATTTCCTACGTGTCCGTGAGTGACACGAACGTTTTTAAAGGAAAACCTTTTGGGACATTTTGAAATGACAGAACGTATATTTAGCAAAACATATATGGTCATATATGTTTATTTTACAAATCAGCGTCCGTCACTTATGCCGTGAGTTACGCGTTCACGCGGCAATTTAGAAAAGATTTTGGCATGATTTTTATTCAGTTCTTGAAAGTTTTTCGAAGGTGCGTACTATAAACGTATTATAGTATTTGACTAGTGCATATAGGATTTTATTTGTGGATTTCGAGATCTGTATCTCTATTGTAACTCTGAGGGATGCATGAAGATCCGATGATTTGCGTAACGCTTGACGGAGTTCGGATTTTGAGTTTTGTACTCGTTTTCATGCGCACTTGACGCGCTGTGTTATTTCTGTATCTTCCGTGATTTCGGAGCCCCGTTGTTTTGAGCTTATTATTGAAATGTTTTAGCATTTGTGTTAGTGTATATGCCCTAGAGGCCATTACTGTATCATACTAGTTTGTATATTACTTAATGGAAGCTTGGGATATTCACCTTGTATAAACAATCTTGCTCAATATAGTAGTATTCTACTTGGTTTGTTTCTACTTGAATGTGTACTTGTGTTTATTTTAGTATATCACCTATACACATTAGTGGAGCCCTTAGGATCTTTGTTTGATTACCAGCGTTGTGATGGCAGTCACACTAGTGGGGGCTGGGTAATCTATAAGCACATCTTTATACAGGTCCCTAGTCGCAGGACTATCGAGACAGGGCATCGATACTCCGGAGTAGACTAGCGTATGCGCTTCTTATCCCAGTGTGTGAGATGGTCTGTCCCACAGCCATCAATACGTCGTACTGGAGATAGTATACGGGTGCTCGTTGGGTTACGAGTACACTGGACAGGACTCGTCGGGAACTGACAGGTTGGTATTATACCTATCGTCAGTTATCAGTTCCCAGGTGACATGAGTACAGCTTAGTCCGCTGACTTGACACTGTCACTTCGCCTCGAGTGTGTTCCCACTGTACTTTGATTACTACCCTACCACGGCTCAAAGGAGTCGTGCAAACAGGTAGTAGTTAGGTACAGTCCCGAAGCACTTGGAGGCAGTGACGGTTAGACAGGATTCGTCTCTCCCGGTATTGGGGGTTGACATCGCGCTGTGTTTAGGAGAGCCATTACACGAGTAGTCCCTGGCCAGGGCAATCGAGATATACTGGTAGGTTTTCCAGTGTTATCTCAGGGTGTTTTGGGCTTCACTCCGACACGACTTGTACCTCTATTAGGGGACTGACGTTTACCGCCCCTAGGCCCGCCATGCGATGTATCAGACGAACAGACCGGACTGTTCCGAGATTATCACATTCAGACTCAGTAGGGGTTCAGATGGGGTTCACCTCGTCAGTCTTCTTATCGGCAACTACCTGGGGACCGTTACGCACAGCTAGTGCCGCTTGCGGTCTGTGGTTAAACCCACTGCCAGCGTAAGTGTCGAGTCTTTAGAGTCCCACACAGAGGACTATTCGCCATTAGGCAAAACAGAGTAGAGGTCTCATGGTTTTGCGACAGGGTTCGTTCTCATCCGCACACTTGTGCACGTTTGGAGTACGGACGGATATTACTGGCAGGCTCTGGTTTGAGTCAGATACTAGTATATGTTTTGGGGTTGATTTTATCTCATTGTGTTCATGTTCCTCGGAACAAGAACGCGGGTGTGTATGCACAGTTGTTTGAGGCGGAGGAAGAGGATTTTCATTAGGGTTTCGGAACGGGTGTGTATGCACAGTTGACAGTCGTCTTTTTCCAAACCCTAATGAATTTGAGATATATCAATTAACAATATTAATTAAATGAAATTATGTTATGGTTGGGTTTGTTGACTTGTTGACCAAGGTTGACTTGTTGACCATGGTTGAAAGTTTGACCATTATCATTACATATCAAAGATGCTCTTTGATTCTAGCAAAATTCATTTAATGAATGTAATGATAATGGTCATTCCAAACCATCCATCAACTATTTCATTTTTATTATTATTGTTAATTTGATAATTCTTTTCATTTTTAGTTATGGTTGTAAAATGAAAAGAATAGCTCATTCTATGATAACTCTTCTCTCTCCTCTCTTCTTCTTCCTCCTCCTCTAGTTCAAGGAGCTCCCTTCTCATGTGTTGAGAATCCATCTCCTTGAGATAAAAACACCCCAAAGCCACTCTCTACTCACTCTAGGGTTAGAGGTTTAGCAAGCCAAAGATCCTAGTTCACTCAAAGTCCGAGAACGAGCCAGAAGGTTGAACCCTCAGGTTGATCCATCTTTGACGGAAGAAGGCGACGAGGAAAGCACCATCAAACCCTACAAAGGTTTCAAGAAGAAGGAGTTCAAGTTAGGTATAACCTTTTATCCGAGTAGCTAACTCTCTTTAGCTTTCTTGCTAGTTTAGTTTAGAAAAGATCCCGACTTTGTTAGTCCATGTTGCCCCATGCGCTAAAAATTTGTTTTTTATACCGTTTCCGCCTCCCCGCAAGAACCGGGGGTGGCAACGTGGACTTACAGTGGTATCAGAGCCTAACTAAACTTAAACTAGCTTAGTAGTAAAGTGTACGGAAGTTCGAACGGAAAAATCGTAAAAAACCGGAGAAACAAAACCCTAACTTTCTGTTGAAATTTTTTGTGCTCTAAAGTGAAAAAGTTTTACTCCTAAAATCGGCTCAGTGTTTTGTGAGAACACCCACCAAAAACGATCCCCTGATTCCCTCAAACCGCCGCGGTTCCGCTGCAATAGGTATGCATTTGCCGCGGAACCGCCGCCGTTTAGACTCCTCTCGTGATCGGGTTTTGTGCAGTGTTCTTCTGGTAGGGTTTTGGGATTTTTCAGATGGGTTATTTGTGCCCAGATTTTCCAGAAAAGAAATTTGTTTTTCGGGGCCTATAAATCCGTATTTTTATCGAACTTCACTACACTTTGACTATATTGGTTATATCTGTGATGTTTGCATGTATTGAACGTCGGCTAATCGCTATATGTCGATTAGTCGGGGTTATGCATATCTGTGATCTGTGATTGATGATGGTATGTGTATATGAATGCGTTGGACTGTCGCGGGTGAATAGCCGGGGTGGATGTGAGATGAGATTTTCTTTTTCTTTCATTCATGTAATATGTAAATTGATGTAATATTATTTGTTTGGCCGCACAACCGGGTCGGGGTTGTAGCCGTCATTGTATAATTCTTTTTACTGTTTTTGCTCCTAGGATAGACCCATGGAGGGGGTGCACAAACTACCGGGTATCTCGAAGTGCCGAGTGGCCTACTCACGGTGGTGAGGGAGGTTGCTTCGCTTCGGGTACTTGGCGGGTAGTTTGCCGCACCCGCAGGGGTCTTTGGTGGGGTTTTGGCTATTCACCTCGACCGTGTAATCCGCTTTTCGTTGCAGGCTCGAACGGATTGCGGATTCCTAGTATATCCAATGTATTCATCTGTGATCTGTAATGTCTATCATTGCTTTACATTTATAACTATTTAGGCGTTGCTTATGTTTTACAGCCGCGCTAGCCCAGCCCCCGCTCTGTCGTTAGTTAAGTAACCTAACGGGTGATGACGGGGCCCCGTGGCGAATGCGAATGGCATAAGCGTACGTCATATTTTGGTTGTTTTCTGCAATGGTAGGATTAAATGATGGGACGCATTAAAAGAACTAATGCAAGAATATCACGCATTAAAAGAACTAATGCAAGATAATAAACCAAGCAAAAGTCGTTGGAACACTTTCGAAAAACCACTCGGTTCTTTTCAAAAATAACTTTTTAATGCGGAGCTTGAGCCACTCCTTCTAAAAGCTATCTCGTTCCATCGATTATATCAAGTTCACTACGTTCACGGTTTTACCAAAACCATTCATAGCCCTCCGTCGTTTCGCATGAATAGGAAATAGTATTCAAGCTACGTATGTTTGCCAAAGTCAAGGCATATTGATTGGTTGCTATTGGGTGTTCATGTGTAGCATAGATAGATGCGTTGGTTTAGGACAGTCGTACTGCCATTTTGGCCAAAGTCAAGGGTAGGTACGGATGGATCCAAATTAACCTGGATAGTGACGGGTAGAACTTGACATGTGACTTATGATATTTTGGCCAAAGTCAAGGTCATAAGAGCATGGGGCAAAAATCCACATCGGGAGTTTCATAAGTATTGAAACTTTCTAGATTTGCATACCATTTGGAGTGTGGTGATTCTGGTTGGATTCCTTCAGTTTCGTCACGCAATGATATTTGGATCCCGATCCTACTGTGAGTATATGTTACTCCTCAGGAAATTTCTCACTAAACGATCAATGCTATAAACCTAGTAGGTGCCTAGAAAGGTGTTAGCGGGGCTACGCCCCCAGGGAAAAGAGGTTATTTAATTAAGGAACTTCGCGAAAGCGTTGGAAAACCTCCCTCGAAGTACCGACACTGGCCTGGATGAACGGTTAAGCAAGTATTGTGTGGTGGGATTGATCCCGACTAATTCTTCCTTTATGGTTTGAGAAGGGATTCGAGAAACAGTGGGAGCCATCCTGTTTAGAAAAACTAAAAACCATTCTAAACTTGCAAGAGCATCGTGCTAAGTGTTTCTTCTCTCTCTCCTAATTGCAGCGACCAATCAACATGACTGGACTTAAGTTACTTCTGGATAAAAATATACTGACAGGGCCAAACTACAAAGATTGGCTCAGGAATGTCAAGATGGCAATAACTTACGACAAGCTGGGGTATCTTCTTACCACCAAAGCTCCCCCTGTCCCAAGTCCCACCTCCAGCGTCGCGGATAAGGAAATCCGTAAGACCTGGGAGATTGATAGCGCGAAGGCCAAGTGCCTCGTACTTACCTCGATGGACAACGAACATCAGAGGAGGCACGAGAATATGGACCTTGAATCCATATTTCTCCATACAAAAGAACTGTATGGAGAGCAGTCTCGTATCGCAAGATACGAAGTGTCAAAGAAGTTATTTTCGGCAAAGTTGGCCATCGGATCATCGGTAGCGGAACACGTGCTTAAGATGATTGGCTTCATTGAGGAGCTCGCGGAACTTGGAACCACGTTGGAGAATGAGCTCTATACGGACTTGATTCTCCAGTCCCTTCCTTCCACTTACGCCTAGTTTATACTGAACTTCAACTTACAAGAAAAAGAGGTTGAACTTTCAGAACTCCTCAACATGCTGAGGAGAGCAGAGGGCACCCTACAGAAAAGTAGGGAAACATCCACTTTGTTTGTAGGAGGATCTTCTTCTTCTAGGTCCAAGGCGAAAGCCAAGGGAAAGAAGAGGAAAGCCCCCGCCAAACCAAGGGGCGGTGTTAGTAAAGTGGATACGAGGGGAAAGGCAAAGGCAACAATGAAAGCGGGGAAGCTTGTGGGAAAGGAAGAATGCTTCTATTGTCATAAGAGTGGACACTGGAAGAATGATTGCAGGGCTTGGAAGGCCAGGACACAGGAACTGAAGCAGGTTGCAGCTTCAGATTCAGGTGTGTATGTTATTGAAAACTGTCTTTCAATAAACTCTACTTCCTGGGTATTGGATACCGGATCAGGATCTCATTGTAAGTCTACGCTAGCGCCCCGGCAGTCTACAGACGCCAAATGCGGAACAAAAACTTTTAAACTTGGCGCTATCGTATACTTTAACCCGGATCTGCCATTATTGCTAAACTAACAAACTGTAAAGAGTGTAGAAAGGTTGTACCGAACGATCCGAGTCCTTCGTTCTTCAACCATCATCCCCCGCTCCGTTGCGGCTGCTCCGATCTCGTCGATCTCCGATATCCTCGTCGAGGTGGCACCACATGATCGGTTCTTTAAACGGGCTCCCGCCTCTGACTCGAGGCAACTCGATCGTCAAGTTTGCTAAAAGACACGACCAAGATTGATGTAGAGAATGAGTAGATGACTTTGTCTCACTTCGTCCAAGTCCGTGGACGATCGGTTAATGAAGTTGCCGTGGAAATCGGGTGATGGAATGAAATGACCTGTAAATTCCATACACCCCAAACTATCATAATCTTTTTCTACAAATGAAATCAACAACCATGAGAGAGAGAGGAGGGGGCCGGCCTCTTATAAAGAGAGGGGGGTGACCGTAGGAGAGGAGGTGACCATAGGATAAATATCATATGTGAACACAAACAAATATCTTGCTTAAAGATCTTAAGCAAAACAAGAAAGTAATGAAATCAAAGCATGAGTCACAAAGCTTAGTCACAAATTCTAGAACCTTCTAGAACCTTCTAGAAGCACGACTCACTCTCATCCAAGAAAAGATAAATCCTCCTTTAACCAAATGTTAAAAGACGGCTGATAGAAAACTGGAAACTGGCAACTTCCAAAAGTGATCCTGAAACGAATTTCAGGACAACCCCGAAACTGTATAAATATACCCGCATTTGTATTACGACCGAATACAAATGCAACTGAGACAAAGATATTATACCTACTCAATATAATACTCGGATCCGGCTTAAACCAAAGCCGACCAGTATTATCTGCCCGAAAAATAACACGTGCGTAAACGCACGTGCATTTTCCGAACCCTGCCATAAAACCATACGGCCTCTACAACGTTTCGCCCGAACTTGGGAAACTGTCTGTAGGGGACTCTAATGACTCGTCAGTACCCTGGCAGTGGGTTTAACCACAAACCGTCAGCGGCACTAGCTATGCGTAACGGCTGCCCATAGACTGACCTCAAGGGTGGCCGAGGAGCGAACTCAAGGGAGACCGATGAGCGAACTCCTCCGAAAACCCAACTGAGCCTAACAGTGACAATGTATATACAGTCCGGTCCGTTCGTCAATGAGTATCGCATATCTGCCTAGGGGGCTAGTAACGTCAGACCCCCAATAGCAGTATAAGTCGTGTCGGAGTGAAGCCCAATAACAACCTGAGATACTACTGGAGTACCTACCAGTAAATCTCCTACCATGGCCATGGATTTGTGTAATGGCTCTCCTAGACACAGCACGACCTCGACCCAATACCGGGAGAGACGAATCCCCTGCCGATCCGCTCACGTGCCTCTATATGGCTCGGGACTGTACCCAAAAGCTACCTGTTTGCACGACTTCTTTGAGCCGTGGTAGGGTAGAAATCAAAGCACAGTGGGAACTCACACGAGACAAATGACGACCTCAGGTCGATGAACTAACCTGTACACATGTCACCAGGGAACTGCTATCTGACGGTAGATATAATACTAACTAGCAGATTCCCGGCGAGTCCTGTCCGGTGTACTCATAACCCAATGAGCACCTGTATACATATTAGGTGATCCAACTGACACCAGTGGCTTGTGAGACCGGCCACAGCCCCTCGTCGGGGTCTCGACTGTACACACTAGTCTACTCCGGAGTATCGATGCCCTGTCTCGAAACTCCCACGACTAGGGACCACAATTATGGATATGCATATAAACTACCCAACTCTCACGTATATGATCGCCATCATACTGTTGGTAGTAAAGCAAGATCCTAAGGGCTCTATCAAAGTGTAACATGCAATCAGTCACCTGAACATGTACACGACTGATAAAGGCAAACCAGATAGCATACTATCATCTTGAGTAAGACTGTCCTTCCGGGATAAGTCCTCCGCAATCATTGCAATCACGTACCTGCGATCCAATAATTGACTATGAGGGCACTATCTCCAACAATCTCCTATTTGCACTCAAGGCTAATATTGCGATGTCGACTACTCACAGTCCGTGTGAAACCGAACATCCAACTCCTCTACTAATCAGTTTCACAAAGCCCGTTTGTAAAACTATTGTGTTCGAGAAATAGCCTCAGTGAGTGGATCCGCCTAGAAGTATCTTTCTATATCTCTCTTAATCTCAATTTCGCGGAGAAAACCATCTCCCGAATTGAGTAATACCTGTCTTAGAACATGTCTGGATATCTGATGGGACCTTAGTTCATAAATGAACTCCATATCCAAACTTCTTAGACTGAATCGATCACTGAACCTAACCAGTATCGGGCACCTTGCTTCCCACAGTATCCTCTTGGACCACCTGTCCATAATACTGTCCCTCTTCGTCAGAGGGAAAAACTAAAACTCTGACAATCACTCTGTCAACCATGTCACCTTTGAAGCTTGGAATGATAACCGTCTCCCGAAGGAGGCTGCCGTCATCAAATCCGTAGAACATGTACTTATGTTCTAAAACTGCTTCCTTATGTTTCTCCAGGATTGGATTAATACAAACTTATTGCATCTAGTGCAAAACCAACATTTGGTGTGGTACTTGACATCTCATGATTGACTCAATTGCCTAAGCAAGTGATCTGCCAATCATGCACATCCCTCTCCCCTTTAGTCTGTAAGACACCTTTACAGAGGGTAACTCCATCACCTGCAGGTGCACCACTATGCTAGGAGTCAACTATTCCAAAAACCATTAGAATATCTGTCAAAGTACCCACATTGGGAAACTACCCAAATCCAGATCTAAAACCAAAGATCTAGAAACCAAAATGTCAAATATTATATCCATATCCTGTCTGGAGAAACAACTGTGTGACGACCACAGTACAACCGATCGTAGTATAGGAATTTTACTTCCTACTCTGTGTATGTCATCCAGATACCATGACATCACACCCTACTACCTTCTTAACTGATCCATCCCCTATTCTGATTGAAGTCAAACCCATGACTGTCACATCAAAATTAGATGATCTATCTCCGCTATAACTGCTCAAGTCTATAAATAGATATAAGCATCTTGCCCACTATACTTCCGCTGCTCCTACTGACTACGACAACCCTCCTACCGGGTCTCATATCCTGGAACAACAGTAGTGTCAAGTCTTGGTAGATAAGAACCTCCCTGTCACCATCTCTGAGGCTACCGAAGTACCTCTCGGGCGTCTGAGGTTACCTACCGTACCTGCGGAGTGGCTATTGGAATGTCAAACCTGATTGAATATATAGGTCCTATTAAATTTTCCGTAATCGTTTGCGGTTCTGGAATCACTTCCAGTTCTACCATACTCCCAGTACTGTTTTCTGAAAAAGATCTGTTTTACTAAAACTGTGGCGAGTCAAGAACAATATCACTATTGATCTTCTAAATGGTAGAATATCAACCCTCGTCATAGCCAGGGTCAACCCACAAACAGCCATTACAGAATCGTGCCCTGAGTTATCCAGTGTCTGATTTTAATTATAAGCTGGACAACTCCCCGTACCTTAATATCTTTTAAGGTACGAACTATTCTATATCCAATATAGAAACTTTGGCACTAATTTAATTGGAACCAAATTCAAATCATGCTACTGTCTCCAGTGCATATCAACTTAATGGAAAGAGGCTAATCAGCATTACTCAACTTAGGAATCCATCCAATTATGAGTAACCTGAAAGAGAAATACGTTTCTCAAAACCATCACTATAATCTGAATACCAATCACAAGAATCTACATCTTCGATCTCTTTGAAGAATCCCGATACTTGTGATACCTGGTTCTCTACTTTATTCTTATACCCACAACTTCTCAAAACTTAGACCATGTATTTCTACGAAACACTCGTCTAAATACTAGAGAAGTTATAAGTAAACAGAACATAGTACGAGGACCTACCCCTTTGTCCTGATGGACACTGGACAACATACAATACTATGTATAAGTCCGTTGAGTTTAAACAACTCAAAACCTGTGCGTTGTAGGTGGAAAACTGTACCCTGGCGATTGTAAATCTACGCTAGCGCCCCGGCAGTCTACAGACGCCAAAATGCGGAACAAAACTTTTAAACTGGCGCTATCGTATACTTTAACCCGGATCTGCCATTATTGCTAAACTAACAAACTGTAAAGAGTGTAGGAAAGTTATACCGAACGATCCGAGTCCTTCGTTCTTCAACCATCATCCCACGCTCCGTTGCGGCTGCTCCGATCTCGTCGATCTCCGATCTCCTCGTCGAGGTGGCACCACATGATCGGTTCTTTAAACGGGCTCCCGCCTCTTACTCGAGGCAACTCGATCGTCAAGTTTGCTAAAAGAGACGACCAAGATTGATGTAGAGAATGAGTAGATGACTTTGTCTCGTTCCGTCCAAAACGATGGACGGACGGTTAATGAAGTTGCCGAAGGAATCGGGTGATAGAATGAAATGGACTGTGAAATTCCATACACCGATAAAACCTATCATAATCTATTCTCTCTAAAATGAAACCAACAAGTGAGAGTGAATGAGGAGAGAGAGAGGGCAAGCCATATAAAGCAAGAGGGAGGTGACCGTAGGAGAGGGGGGGTGACCACAAGAAAGCTTCTCACTTAAAAGATCAAGAAGAAAATATCTTAAGCAATCCAAAACCATTAATAACAAAGCATGAATCACTAAACACCTCATCATGCATTAATGAACCATTAAATGCATCCAATGAAAACTCAACACCATATAATCCTAGTCACCTCATCTAGAAACTTCTAGAAGCTTCCACACTCATCTCAAGAAAAAGATAAATCCGTCTTTAACCGAATGTTAAAAGACGGCTGATAGAAAACTGGAAACTGGCAACTTCCAAAAGTGATCCTGAAACGAATTTTAGGATAACCCCGAAACTGTATAAATATACCCGCATTTGTATTACGACCGAATACAAATGCAACTGAGACAAAGATATTATACCTACTCAATATAATACTCGGATGCGGCTTAAACCAAAGCCGACCAGTATCACCTGCCCGAAAAATAACACGTGCGTAAACGCACGTGCATTTTCCGAACCCTGCCATAAAACAATACGGCCTCTACAACGTTTCGCCCGAACTTGGGAAACTGTCTGTGGGGGACTCTAATGACTCGTCAGCACCCTGGCAGTGGGTTTAACCACAAACCGTCAGCGGCACTAGCTATGCGTAACGGCTGCCCACGGACTGACCACAAGGGTGGCCGAGGAGCGAACTCAGAGGAGACCGATGAGCGAACTCCTCTGAAAACCCTACTGAGCCTAACAGTGACAATATATATACAGTCCGGTCCGTTCGTCAATGAGTATCACATATCTGCCTAGGGGGCTAGCAACGTCAGACCCCCAATAGCAGTATAAGTCGTGTCGGAGTGAAGACCAATTACACCCTGAGATACTACTGGAGTACCTACCAGTAAATCTCCTGCCATGGCCATGGACTTTGTGTAATGGCTCTCCTAGACACTGCACGACCTCGCCCCCAATACCGGGAGAGACGAATCCCCTGCCGATCCGCTCACGTGCCTCCATATGGCTCGGGACTGTACCCAAAAACTACCTGTTTGCACAACTCCTTTGAGCCGTGGTAGGGTAGAAATCAAAGCACAGTGGGAACTCACACGAGACAAATGACGACCTCAGGTCGATGAACTAACCTGTACACATGTCACCAGGGAACTGCTATCTGACGGTAGATATAATACTAACTAGCAGATTCCCGGCGAGTCCTGTCCGGTGTACTCATAACCCAATGAGCACCTGTATACATCTTAGGTGATCCAACTGACACCAGTAGCTTGTGAGACCGGCCACCGCCCCTCGTCGGGGTCTCGACTGTACACACTAGTCTACTCCGGAGTATCGATGCCCTGTCTCGAAACTCCCACGACTAGGGACCACAATTAAGGATAAGCATATAAACTACCCAACTCTCACATATATGATCGCCATCATACTGTTGGTAGTAAAGCAAGATCCTAAGGGCTCTATCAAAGTGTAACATGTAATCAGTCACCTGAACATGTACACGACTGATAAAGGCAAACCAGATAGCATACTATCATTTCGAGTAAGACTGTCCTACCGGGATAGGTCCTCCGCAATCATTGCAATCACGTACCTGCGATCCAATAATTGAATATGAGGGCACTATCTCCAACAATCTCCCACTTGCACTCAAGGCTAATATTGCGATGTCGACTACTCACAGCCCGTGTGAAACCGAACATCCAACTCCTCTACTAATCAGTTTCACAAAGCCCGTTTGTAAAACTATTGTGTTCGAGAAATAGCCTCGGTGAGTGGATCCGCCTAGAAGTTTCTTTCTGTATCTCTCTTAATCTCAAATTCGCGGAGAAAGCCATCTCCCGAATTGAGTAGTACCTGTCTTAGAATGTCTGGATATCTGATGGGACCTTAGTTCATAAATGAACTCCATATCCAAACTTCTTAGACTGTATGGATCACTGAACCTAATCAGTATCCGGCACCATGCCACCCACAGTATCCTCTGGAACCACCTGTCCATAATACTGTCCCTCGTCAGAGGGAAAACTAAAAACTCTGATAATCACTCTGTCATCCATGTCACCTTTGAAGCCTGGAATGATAACCGTCTCCCGATAGAGGCTGCCGTTATCAAATCCGTAGAACATGTACTAATGTTCTAAAACTGATTCCTTATGTTTCTCCAGGATTGGATTAATACAAACTTATTGCATCTTGTGCAAAACCAACATTTGGTATGGTACTTGACATCTCATGATTGACTCAATTGCCTAAGCAAGTGATTTGCCAATCATGCACTTCCCTCTCCCCATTAGTCTGTAAGACACCTTTAGAGAGGGTGACTCCATCACCTGCAGGTACACTACCATGCTAGGAGTCAACTTATTCTAAAAACCATTAGAATATCTGTCAAAGTACCCACATTGGGAAACTACCCAAATCCAGATCTAAAACCATAGATCTAGAAACCAAAATGTCAAATATTATATCCATATCCTGTCTGGAGAAACAACTGTGTGACGACCATAGTACAACCGATCGTAGTATCGGAATTTTACTTCCCACTCTGTGTATGTCATCCATATACCATGACATCACACCCTACTACCTTCTTAACAGATCCATCCCTTATTCTGATTGAAGTCAAAACCATGACTATCACATCAAAATTAGATGATCTATCTCCGCTATAACTGCTCAAGTCTATAAATAGATATAAGCATCTTGCCCACTATGCTTCCGCTGCTCCCACTAACTACGACAACCCTCCTACCGGGTCTCATATCCTGGAACAACAGTAGTGTCAAGTCTGGGTAGATAAGAACCTCCCTGTCACCGTCCTTGAGGCTACCGAAGTACCTCTCGGGTGTCTGAGGTTACCCACCAAATCTGCGGAGTGGCTATTGGAATGTCAAACCTGATTGAATGTATAGGTCCTATTAAATTTTCCGTAATCGTTCGCGGTTCTGGAATCACTTCCAGTTCTACCATACTCCCACTACTGTTTTCTGAACAAGATCTATTTTTACTAAAACTGTGGCGAGTCAAGAACAATATCGCTATTGATCTTCCAAATGGTAGAATATCAACCCTCGTCATAGCCAGGGTCAACCCACAAACAGCCATTACAGAAACGTGCCCTGAGTTATCCAGAATCTGGTTTTAATCATAAGCTGGACAACTCCCCGTACCTTAATTTCTTTTAAGGTACGATCCATTCTATATCCAATATAGAAACTTTGGCACTTATTAAATTGGAACCATATTCAACCCATGCATCTGTCTCCAGTGCATATCAACTTAATGGAAAGAGGCTAATCAGCATTGCTCAACTTAGGAATCCATCTAATTATGAGTAACCTGAAAGAGAAATACGTTTCTCAAAACCATCACTATCATCTGAATACCAATCACAAGAATCTACATCTTCGATCTCTTTGAAGAATCCCGATACTTCTGATAACTGGTTCTCTACTTTATTCTTATACCCACAACTTCTCAAAACTTAGACCTTGTATTTCTACGAAACACTCGTCTAAATACTAGAGAAGTTATAAGTAAACAGAACATAGTACGAGGACCTACCCCTTTGTCCTGATGGACACTGGACAACATACAATACTCTGTATAAGTCCGCTGAGTTAAACAACTCAAAACCTGTGCGTTGTAGGTGGAAAACTGTACCCTGGCGATTTCCTCAAATATCACCAATTACAACGAATTCCGATATAATGAGGATGATCACCTAATTCCCAATATCTTACTCCCACTCATCATCTGTAAAACCATACAGATATGAGAATGAAACCTGGTAAATACATACCCTTGGAGTAAGTGTCTAATCGGGAAAACAATTTTTCTTTTAACAATGCACTGAAACATGAAAATGTTTCGTAGGGGTATCCTGGTATTCATAGCAATGCCTCTTCCATAATCCAATTCATGACTTCAACCGTATATTTTATTGCCATCTCTCCAAATCCCTTTACTTGTCTTTAGTCGTTACCTTCTGTACACCATCGTTAGGCTAAATGGTTGTCTTCCTTCCCTACCGTTCGGCACCAGCCTATGGTTTGGAAGAAGACTATCCAGTAAGCATAATAGGTGTACCCTCCTAAACCAAGGAGTACTCGTATCTCGAGAGAAGGTGACGATAAAAGACAACTGAATAATACCTTATTCTTTTTAAAGGTGAAATAGGAGCGGCGATGAAGTACGCGGTTTTGGTCGTGAATGATATCAGTCGCAATTTACTTTTCCCTCTTTCTAATCCCTTTATTTTGTCTTTACATATTACCTTCTGCACACCCTACTTAGGCTAATTTGTTTTCTTCATTCCCTACCTTTCGGCACCAGCCTATGGTTTGGAATAAGACTATCCAATAGGCGTAATAGGTGTACTCTCCTAAACCAAGGAGCTCTCGCAACCTGAGAGAAGGTGATAATAAAAGACAACTGAATAAACCAATTCTATTTCTCCTGAACCTGGATCCATCCTCGAAGAAATCCCTTCGAGTTCGTATATAACCATACGATGGATCTATCCAATGGAAGTGGATATCCGTAGTAATACGGGTGTTCTGAGAAATTCAAAGGGTAAAAGAAGGAGTGGCAATGACTTATGCAACATAGACAATCCAAAAGCCAGTATTTTAAGAAGGTTCGGTCAACCTGGTCACTGAGTCATAGTCTAAGGTAGGTCAAAGGTCGGTGCCAAAAAGAGAGAGGGAAAAGAAACACTCTGCGTGTACTCTAACCTAGATCAGAATGGTCATCATTTTATCTAATCCGGAAACCTCCCACTGTCCTGTCAAATTCTCCTCCAAACCTAAAGCAGAATCAATCGGGATCACCCGAAGAGTAAACCAACTCATCAGTGGGAATCAGGATCCAACTCTCATCGCATGATAACGTGATGGAATGCATCCACGTTACACATATTCCAGAAGGTATGCGCATACTCGGCAAGTTTCAGTTTCTTTAGAAACTCCTGATATTGTTTTTGCCCCATGCTCTTATAACCTTGGCGTTAGGTCAAAATGTCATAAGTCACATGCCAAGTTCTACCCATCACTATCTTGTTAATTTGAACCCACCCGCACATGCCCTTAGCGTTAGGTCAAAATGGCAGAACGGCTGTCCCAAACCAACTCATCTATCTATGCAACAATTGAATACCCAGCAGCTACCAAACACTATGCCTTGGAGTTAGGTCAAAATACATAGCTTGAATACTACTGAATACCCAAAAGAAGTGACGGAGGGCTACGGCTGGTTTTTGGCGAAAAACCTTTAGCGTAGTGAACTTGATATCGCTGAAGGAACCTGATAGCTTTTTAAAATATAGTGGCGAAAACCTTTTGCTAAAGAGGTCACTCCCGGTAAAGGGATCTCGGCTCTTTCCTCGTGGAATGAGGTGCAGGATATTCCACTGAATACCGCTATGCAAAGCAACATGTAATCGACTATAGTGAAGTTATTACTCTGACGCAAACTTCTGTCCAAGGGGTCGGTCCCGGTGAAGGGATATCGGCCCTTGCCTCGTCGAATGAGGTGCTGGATATTCCACTGAATACCGCTATGCATAACAAAAGGAAACGTCTTTGCAATAACACTTTTTAAATTGTTCCAACAACTGTATACAGGTTTGTTTTTACTTTGCGTTGATCAGAATCAACGCAGTCCCATCAATCGATCACACCAGAAAAGAACGAAAATAAAATGTACGTATATGCCATCCGCATTCGTCACTGGGTCCCGTCATCACCCGTTAGGTTACTTAACTAACGACAGAGCGGGGACTGGACTAGCGCGGGTGTAAAACATATACAACATCTAATAGTATATAAACCAACATACAATAATCGCTCCAGGCGTGATAATATGCAACATTACAGAAAAGTAATAAGCATCACAGAACAATACAGATATCTGGGATCCCCGAGTTTCACAGAGCCGCTGCTGAAACTCGACGTTCCCCTGTCATGTGGATAGCCTGTGCAATGTAACCTAGACCCCTACGGGTGCGGCAAGTTACCCGCCAAAACCTGAAGCGAGGTAGTCCCCACAGCATCGTGAATGGAACACCCGGCACTTCACGGAATCCGGTAAATTGAGCACCCCTCCTTGGGTCAACCTGTACCCCCTACGAGTGCGGCGAATAGTCTGCCAATTCTAAAGTGGGGCCCCTCTGCCTCTCAAAGCCATGGGATGCGGACCCGTTGCTTTCCCGAACCCGGCTATCCGTGCACTCCGTCTCGGGGCAAAACCTAGTACAGTAATGAAAAATAGAACAAAAGGTACATCGACCGCAACCTGGTCGTGCCCCAAAAGAATATTATACATCAGGCAGTGACGGCAGTCCACAAGTTGGACGCTCGCCCCGCAATATCAAATGTACAAAGAAACACAAACTGTACTATCATTGCACACTGCTATCCACCACGACAAATCCGCAACATCACAGCACAACACAGAACATCAACGCGAATGTCACGTTCGCAAACCCGTCTAAAAGAACTATAGCAATCAGACGCGGTTTACCGATCAAATGACATTCCCGGTCGGAGATATAATGTAAGCACTGTAAACTAACATGTTTAAATTTCGATCGACCAAAGTCCAAATATCAAAAAGTGGGCCCCACTGCTTACTGGTGAACAGTAACAAAACCTGGGCCAAAATGATATATACGAAAAACCCCAAAATCCAACACAGAACACACTGGAAAAATTTGGGAGCACGTGCTCCCCACGTGGCCGCGGATGCGCGGCCAAACCATGGGTTTGGCCGCCCTTCCGCGGCAGCTTGGAGGGATCACAACCCCAAATTTTGTCGTGGCTCTTAGAATTCCCTGCACGGATTTTTAAGATATACAGAAATCAATTTTGACACCGTTTAAAATCAACAGAAACTGTCGGGCATGGATTTTGTGTTTTTCGATTTTCGGTCGGATCGATGTTTTAAACGCGTTAGCACAAGTTAGTATAGCAAAATGGTTAGGCTCTGATACCACTGTAAGTCTACGCTAGCGCCCCGGCAGTCTACAGACGCCAAAATGCGGAACAAAACTTTTAAACTGGCGCTATCGTATACTTTAACCCGGATCTGCCATTATTGCTAAACTAACAAACTGTAAAGTGTGTAGGAAAGTTATACCGAACGATCCGAGTCCTTCGTTCTTCAACCATCATCCCACGCTCCGTTGCGGCTGCTCCGATCTCGTCGATCTCCGATCTCCTCGTCGAGGTGGCACCACATGATCGGTTCTTTAAACGGGCTCCCGCCTCTTACTCGAGGCAACTCGATCGTCAAGTTTGCTAAAAGAGACGACCAAGATTGATGTAGAGAATGAGTAGATGACTTTGTCTTGTTCCGTCCAAAACTATGGACGGACGGTTAATGAAGTTGCCGAAGGAATCGGGTGATGGAATGAAATGGACTGTGAAATTCCATACACCGATAAAACCTATCATAATCTTTTCTCTCTAAAATGATACCAACAAGTGAGAGTGAATGAGGAGAGAGAGAGGGCAAGCCATATAAAGCAAGAGGGAGGTGACCGTAGGAGAGGGGGGGTGACCACAAGAAAGCTTCTCACTTAAAAGATCAAGAAGAAAATATCTTAAGCAATCCAAAACCATTAATAACAAAGCATGAATCACTAAACACCTCATCATGCATTAATGAACCATTAAATGCATCCAATGAAAACTCAACACCATATAATCCTAGTCACCTCATCTAGAAACTTCTAGAAGCTTCCACACTCATCTCAAGAAAAAGATAAATCCGTCTTTAACCGAATGTTAAAAGACGGCTGATAGAAAACTGGAAACTGACAACTTCCAAAAGTGATCCTGAAACGAATTTCAGGATAACCCCGAAACTGTATAAATATACCCGCATTTGTATTACGACCGAATACAAATGCAACTGAGACGAAGATATTATACCTACTCAATATAATACTCGGATGCGGCTTAAACCAAAGCCGACCAGTATCACCTGCCCGAAAAATAACACGTGCGTAAACGCACGTGCATTTTCCGAACCCTGCCATAAAACCATACGGCCTCTACAACGTTTCGCCCGAACTTGGGAAACTGTTTGTGGGGGACTCTAATGACTCGTCAGCACCCTGGCAGTGGGTTTAACCACAAACCGTCAGCGGCACTAGCTATGCGTAACGGCTGCCCACGGACTGACCTCAAGGGTGGCCGAGGAGCGAACTCAAGGGAGACCGATGAGCGAACTCCTCCGAAAACCCTACTGAGCCTAACAGTGACAATGTATATACAGTCCGGTCCGTTCGTCAATGAGTATCGCATATCTGCCTAGGGGGCTAGCAACGTCAGACCCCCAATAGCAGTATAAGTCGTGTCGGAGTGAAGCCCAATTACACCCTGAGATACTACTGGAGTACCTACCAGTAAATCTCCTGCCATGGCCATGGACTTTGTGTAATGGCTCTCCTAGACACTGCACGACCTCGCCCACAATACCGGGAGAGACGAATCCCCTGCCGATCCGCTCACGTGCCTCCATATGGCTCGGGACTGTACCCAAAAACTACCTGTTTGCACGACTCCTTTGAGCCGTGGTAGGGTAGAAATCAAAGCACAGTGGGAACTCACACGAGACAAATGACGACCTCAGGTCGATGAACTAACCTGTACACATGTCACTAGGGAACTGCTATCTGACGGTAGATATAATACTAACTAGCAGATTCCCGGCGAGTCCTGTCCAGTGTACTCATAACCCAATGAGCACCTGTATACATCTTAGGTGATCCAACTGACACCAGTGGCTTGTGAGACCGGCCACCGCCCCTCGTCGGGGTCTCGACTGTACACACTAGTCTACTCCGGAGTATCGATGCCCTGTCTCGAAACTCCCACGACTAGGGACCACAATTAAGGATATACATATAAACTACCCAACTCTCACATATATGATCGCCATCATACTGTTGGTAGTAAAGCAAGATCCTAAGGTCTCTATCAAAGTGTAACATGCAATCAGTCACCTGAATATGTACACGACTGATAAAGGCAAACCAGATAGCATACTATCATTTCGAGTAAGACTGTCCTACCGGGATAGGTCCTCCGCAATCATTGCAATCACGTACCTGCGATCCAATAATTGACTATGAGGGCACTATCTCCAACAGCGATTTCCACAAATATCACCAATTACAACGAATTCCGATATAATGAGGATGATCACCCAATTCCCAATATCTTACTCCCTATCATAATCTGTAAAACCATACAGATATGAGAATGAAACCTGGTAAATACATACCCTTGGAGTAAGTGTCTAATCGGGAAAAAACAGTTTTTCTTTTAATAATGCATTGAAACATAAAAATGTTTCGGAGGGGTATCCTGGTATTCATAGTAATGCCTCTTCCATAATCCAATTCATGACTTCAACCGTATATTTTATTGCCATCTCTCCAAATCCCTTTATTTGTCTTTAGTCGTTACCTTCTGTACACCATGGTTATGCTAAATGGTTTTCTTCCTTCCCTACCGTTCGGCACCAGCCTATGGTTTGGAAGAAGACTATCCAGTAAGCATAATAGGTGTACCCTACTAAACCAAGGAGTACTCGCAACTGAGAGAAGGTGATGATAAAAGACAACTGAATAATACCTTATTCTTTTAAAGGTGAAATAGGAGTGGCGATGAAGTACGCGGTTTTGGTCGTGAATGATATCAGTCGCAATTTACTTTGCCCTCTTTCTAATCCCTTTATTTGTCTTTACATATTACCTTTTGCACACCCTACTTAGGCTAATTGGTTTTCTTCATTCCCTACCTTTCGGCACCAGCCGATGGTTTGGAATAAGACTATCCAATAAGCGTAATAGGTGTACTCTCCTAAACCAAGGAGCTCTCGCAACCTGAGAGAAGGTGATAATAAAAGACAACTGAATAAACCAATTCTATTTCTCCTGAACCTGGATCCATCCCCGAAGAAGTCCCTTCGAGTTCGTATATAACCATACGATGGCTCTATCCAATGGAAGTGGATATCCGTAGTAATACGGGTGTTCTGAAAAATACAATGGGTAAAAGAAGGAGTGGCAATGACTTATGCAACTCAGACAATCCAAAAGCCAGTATTTTAAGAAGGTTCGGTCAACCTGGTCTCTTAGTCATAGTCTAGGGTCGGTCAAAGGTCGCTGCCAAAGAGAGAGAGAGAAAAGAAACACTCTGCGTGCACTCTAACCTAGATCAGAATGGTCATCATTTTATCTAATCCGGAAACCTCCCACTGTCCTGTCAAATTCTCCTCCAAACCAAAAAAGAATCAATCGGGATCACCCGAAGAGTAAACCAACTCATCAGTGGGAATCAGGATCCAACTCTCATCGCATGATAACGTGATGGAATGCATCCACGTTACTCATACTCCAGAAGGTATGCGCATACTCGGCAAGTTTCAGTTTTTTAGAAACTCCTGATATAATTTTTGCCCCATGCTCTTATAACCTTGGCGTTAGGTCAAAATGTCATAAGTCACATGCCAAGTTCTACCCATCACTATCTTGTTAATTTGAACCCACCCGCACATGCCCTTGGCGTTAGGTCAAAATGGCAGAACGGCTATCCCAAACTAACTCATCTATCTATGCAACAATTGAATACCCAGCAGCTACCAAACACTATGCCTTGGCGTTAGGTCAAAATACATAGCTTGAATACTACTGAATGCCCAAAAGAAGTGACGGAGGGCTACGGCTGGTTTTTGGCGAAAAACCTTTAGCGTAGTGAACTTGATATCGCTGAAGGAACCTGATAGCTTTTTAAAATATAGTGGCGAAAACCTTTTGCTAAAGAGGTCACTCCCGGCAAAGGGATCTCAGCTCTTTCCTCGTGGAATGAGGTGCAGGATATTCCACTGAATACCGCTATGCAAAGCAACATGTAATCGACTATAGTGAAGTTATTACTCCGACGCAAACTTCTGTCCAAGGGGTCGGTCCTGGTGAAGGGATATCGGCCCTTGCCTCGTCGAATGAGGTGCTGGATATTCCACTGAATACCGCTATGCATAACAAAAGAAAATGTCTTTGCAATAACACTTTTTAAATTGTTCCAATAACGGTATACAGGTTTGTTTTTACTTTGCGTTGATCAGAATCAACGCAGTCCCATCATTAATCACACCAGAAAAGAACGAAAATAAAATGTACGTATATGCCATCCGCATTCGTCACTGGGTCCCGTCATCGCCCGTTAGGTTACTTAACTAACGACAGAGCGGGGACTGGACTAGCGCGGGTGTAAAACATATACACCATCTAATAGTATATAAACCAATATACAATAATCGCTCCAGGCGTGATAATATGCAACATTACAGAAAAGTAATAAGCATCACAGAACAATACAGATAATCTGGGATCCCCGAGTTTCACAGAGCCGCTGCTGAAACTCGACGTTCCCCTGTCGTGTGGATAGCCTGTGCAATGAAACCTAGTCCCCTACGGGTGCGGCAAGTTACCCGCCAAAACCTGAAGCGAGGCAGTCCCCCACAGCATAGTGAATGGAACACCCGGCACTTCACGGAATCCGGTAATCTTGGGCACCCCTCCTTGGGTCAACCTGTACCCCCTACGAGTGCGGCGAATAGTCTGCCAATTCTATAGTGGGACCCCTCTGCCTCTCAAAGCATGAGATGCGGACCCGTTGCCCTCCCGAACCCGGCTATCCGTGCACTCCGTCTCGGGGCAAAACCTAGTACAGTAATGAAAAATAGTACAATAGGTACATCGACCGCAACCTGGTCGTGCCCCAAAAGAATATTATACAACAGGCAGTGACGGCTGTCTACAAGTTGGACGCTCGCCCCGCAATATCAAATGTACAAATGAACACAAACTATACTACCATTGCACACTGCTATCCACCACGACAAATCCGCAACATCACAGCACAACACAGAACATCAACGCGAATGTCACGTTCGCAAACCCGTCTAAAAGAACTATAGCAATCGGACGCGGTTTACCGATCAAATGACATTCCCGGTCGGAGATATAATGTAGGCACTGTAAACTAACGCGTTTAAATTTCGATCGACCAAAGACCAAATATCAAAAAGTGGGCCCCACGGCTTACTGGTGAACAGTAACAAAACCTGGGCGCAAATGATATATACCAAAAATCACAATATCCCTAATAAAGCCAACTGAGAAAAATTGGTGCACTGTTCCCTCTGAAGCGCGGCGGTTCCGCGGTCAAACCCTAGGTTTGACCGCGGAAGAGCGGCGCTTTAGTGGGATCACGTGACCATTTTTTCTCAGATGTCTTAAAAAACCCTGCACTGATTTTTCAGACATGTAGAATTAAATTTTGAGACCATTTAAAATCGACAGAAACTGTCGGGCATGGATTTTACAATTTTCGATTTCCGGTCGGATCGATGTTTTAAACGCGTTAGCACAAGTTAGTATAGCAAAATGGTGAGGCTCTGATACCACTGTAAGTCTACGCTAGCGCCCCGGCAGTCTACAGACGCCAAATGCGGAACAAAAACTTTTAAACTTGGCGCTATCGTATACTTTAACCCGGATCTGCCATTATTGCTAAACTAACAAACTGTAAAGAGTGTTGAAAGGTTGTACCGAACGATCCGAGTCCTTCGTTCTTCAACCATCATCCCACTCTCCGTTGCGGCTGCTCCGATCACGTCGATCTCCGATATCCTCGTCGAGGTGGCACCACATGATCGGTTCTTTAAACGGGCTCCCGCCTCTGACTCGAGGCAACTCGATCGTCAAGTTTGCTAAAAGAGACGACCAAGATTGATGTAGAGAATGAGTAGATGACTTTGTCTCACTTCGTCCAAGTCCGTGGACGATCGGTTAATGAAGTTGCCGTGGAAATCGGGTGATGGAATGAAATGAGCTGTAAATTCCATACACCCTAAACTATCATAATCTTTTTCTACAAATGAAATCAACAACCATGAGAGAGAGAGGAGGGGGCCGGCCTCTTATAAAAAGAGGGGGGGTGACCGTAGGAGAGGGGGGTGACCATAGGATAAATATCATATGTGAACACAAACAAATATCTTGCTTAAAGATCTTAAGCAAAACAAGAAAGTAATGAAATCAAAGCATGAGTCACAAAGCTTAGTCACAAATTCTAGAACCTTCTAGAAGCACGACTAACTCTCATCCAAGAAAAGATAAATCCGCCTTTAACCAAATGTTAAAAGACGGCTGATAGAAAACTGGAAACTGGCAACTTCCAAAAGTGATCCTGAAACGAATTTCAGGACAACCCCGAAACTGTATAAATATACCCGCATTTGTATTACGACCGAATATAAATACAACTGAGACAAAGATATTATACCTACTCAATATAATACTCGGATCCGGCTTAAACCAAAGCCGACCAGTATTATCTGCCCGAAAAATAACACGTGCGTAAACGCACGTGCATTTTCCGAACCCTGCCATAAAACCATACGGCCTCTA
This sequence comes from Agapanthus africanus, assembly GCA_030015575.1. Classification (NCBI taxonomy): domain Eukaryota; kingdom Viridiplantae; phylum Streptophyta; class Magnoliopsida; order Asparagales; family Amaryllidaceae; genus Agapanthus; species Agapanthus africanus. Next base: position 287,702,128 of record JASDDO010000012.1, on the reverse strand, counting down.
CAACGTTTCGCCCGAACTTGGGAAACTGTCTGTGGGGGACTCTAATGACTCGTCAGCACCCTGGCAGTGGGTTTAACCACAAACCGTCAGCGGCACTAGCTATGCGTAACGGCTGCCCATGGACTGACCTCAAGGGTGGCAGAGGACCGAACTCAAGGGAGACCGATGAGCGAACTCCTCCGAAAACCCTACTGAGCCTAACAGTGACAATGTATATACAGTCCGGTCCGTTCGTCAATGAGTATCGCATATCTTCCTAGGGGGCTAGTAACGTCAGACCCTCAATAGCAGTATAAGTCGTGTCGGAGTGAAGCCCAATAACACCCTGAGATACTACTGGAGTACCTACCAGTAAATCTCCTACCATGGCCATGGATTTGTGTAATGGCTCTCCTAGACACAGCACGACCTCGCCCCCAATACCGGGAGAGACGAATCCCCTGCCGATCCGCTCACGTGCCTCCATATGGCTCGGGACTGTACCCAAAAGCTACCTGTTTGCACGACTCCTTTGAGCCGTGGTAGGGTAGAAATCAAAGCACAGTGGGAACTCACACGAGACAAATGACGACCTCATGTCGATGAACTAACCTGTACACATGTCACCAGGGAACTGCTATCTGACGGTAGATATAATACTAACTAGCAGATTCCCTGCGAGTCCTGTCCGGTGTACTCATAACCCAATGAGCACCTGTATACATCTTAGGTGATCCAACTGACACCAGTGGCTTGTGAGACCGGCCACCGCCCCTCGTCGGGGTCTCGACTGTACACACTAGTCTACTCCGCAGTATCGATGCCCTGTCTCGAAACTCCCACGACTAGGGACCACAATTAAGGATATGCATATAAACTACCCAACTCTCACGTATATGATCGCCATCATACTGTTGGTTGTAAAGCAAGATCCTAAGGGCTCTATCAAAGTGTAACATGCAATCAGTCACCTGAACATATACACGACTGATAAAGGCAAACCAGATAGCATACTATCATCTTGAGTAAGACTGTTCTTCCGAGATAGGTCCCCCGCAATCGTTGCAATCACGTACCTGCGATCCAATAATTGACTATGAGGGCACTATCTCCAACACTCATATCTGTAATTCTTGTAAGTCGATGTAGTACACCCTAATACTTGTGGGGAGGCGGAATTTTAAAAAACGAACTTGTTTAGTGAACGAACATCGACTAACCGCTTGAATCTAAGCTAAACTATAAATAACCAAACACAAAGTATTTCTTAACTATTGAGTTTAGGGATTATACCTAATGAAACCAGTCCTTCGTCTTTACGATCTCCTTGTTCTCCTCGGCCTTCTCTAGGTAGTAGACGATCCACCCGAGAGCAAAACTCCAAGCTAAACCTCTAAACTTGAGGCAACTAATCTTCTTGGATTGCCAATCAAAGAAGCTAGGATGAAATAGAATGATGGTTATGGATTGATTAGTCTTTCTAATCCTTTGATCTCAACTCATGAGGTGTAAGGATTAGGGTTTGAAGATGAGAGATTGAGGAGAGAGAAGATGTGAATTATTATGAAATGAGAATAGTAAGTTATCATAATATAAATGAAGCATTCTCTTTTATCAACAAAAGAAAATAAGTGATGAATAAGCATGCTTCACAAATATCTAATGGTGATTCATTGTTATGACTCATTAAGCATTTATCATGCATTAATGATATGCATGAATCACCCCCATGACTCACTAAACTCATTTAATGCAAATGACACCTAAACCTCCTTAGTCACCACTTCTAGAAGCTTCTCGTACAATTACGACAACGCCCCTCCAATCCGCAAAAATACGGAAAAACTTTAGACTGTAAAAATCCAATAACCGGATACCAGCAACTGGCTTAAACCAAAGCCGACTGGTAAAAACTGTCCGAAAGTCGTACGCGCGTAAACGCACGTATGCGTCCGAACCCTTGTCGTAAAACCATACGACCTCTATATCGTTTCTCCTGGAATAGGAAACTCTCTGTGTGGGACTCTAGAGACTCGACTACTACGCTGGCAGTGGGTTTAACCACAGACCGCAAGCGGCACTAGCTGTACGTAACGGTCCCCAGGTAGTTGTCGATAAGAAGGCCGATGAGAAAACCCATCCGAACTCCTACTGAGTCTGATGTGACAATCTCCATACAGTCCGGTCCGTTCGTCCAAGACTATCGCATATCGGGCCTAGGGGGGCGGCAAGAGTCAGTCCCCTAATAGTGGTATAAGTCGTGTCGGAGGGAAGCCCATTACACCCTGAGAAACTACTGGAACCTACCAGCAAATCTCGCTTGCCCTGGCCAGGGACTTTGCGTAATGGCTCTCTGACACAGCACGATATCTACTCCCAATACCGGGAGGGACGAATCCTGTCTAACCGCCACTGCCTCCAAGTGCTCGGGACTGCACCCAACTGCTACCTGTTTGCACGACTCCTTTGAGCCGTGGTAGGGTAGAAATCTAAGAAAAGTGGGACACACTCGAGGCGAAGTAGCAGTGTCAAGTCTGCGGACTACGCTGTACTCATGTCACCTGGGAACTGTTCACTGACGACTGGTATAAAACCAACCAACAGTTCCCTGTGAGTCATGTCCGGTGTACCCGTAACCTAACGAGCACCTGTATACTATCTCCAGTACGACGTACTGACGGCTGTGGGACAGACCATCTCCCCAACTGTGATGAGAAGCGTACACACTAGTCTACTCCAGAGTATCGATGCTCTGTCTCGATAATCCAATGACCAGGGACCTGAATAAGGATGTGCTTGTAGACTACCCAGCCCCCACTAGTGTGACTGCCATCACAACGCTGGTAGACAAGCAAGATCCTAAGAGCTCTATCAATACGTACACTCACATATTAAGATAGAAAATCAAGTAGCATACTACCATGTTTAGCAAGACTGTTATATACATGTGAATATCCCAAGCTTCCATTAAGTAATATACAAACCAGTATGATACAGTAATGGCCTTCTAGGGCATAAACACTAACAATCTCCCACTTGCACGAGGGCCATGTACTGGCATATCGTAGACCAATGATCTCGAGTAGCCTCTCGAACTGAATCTGAGGAAGGGCCTTCGTGAATGGATCAGCAATGTTCTCTTCTGAAGCAACTCTCCGAACCTCGATCTCCTGACGATCAATGATCTCCCTGATCAGGTGATACCGCCTCAAGATGTGTCTGGACTTCTGATGGGACCTTGGTTCCTTCGCTAAAGCTATAGCTCCGTTGTTGTCGCAATACAGAGGTATTGGATCAACTATGGTAGGAACCACCTGAAGTTCTGTTAGGAACTTCTTCATCCAGACTGCTTCTTTTGCGGCATCGCAAGCAGCTATATACTCCGCTTCCATCGTCGAGTCAGCAACGGTGTCCTGCTTGGAGCTCCTCCAGCACACCGCCCCTCCATTGAGGGTAAAGACATAACCCGACATGGAATTGGAATCGTCCTTATCACTCTGGAAGCCGGAATCAGCAAAAGCCTCCAACCTGAGGTCTTTTCCGCCGTAAACCAAGAACAATCTCCTTAGTCATCCTCAGGTACTTGAGAATGTTCTTTACTGCTATCCAGTGTTTCTCCCCTGGGTCTGACTGATACCGTCTCACCACGCTTAGTGCGTAAGCTACATCTGGTCTTGTACACAACATCGCATACATTATAGAGCCTACCGCAGAAGCGTAGGGTATAATAGACATGCGTTCCCTTTCCAAATCAGTCTTGGGAGACATCTCTTTGGAGAGGGTGATTCCGTGACAAGCCGGTAGATTACCGCGCTTAGAATCTTCCATACTGAATCTTTTCAGTATAGTGTCGATATACCTGGACTGCGAAAGTCCCAACTGTTAGTGTTTATGCCCTAGAAGGCCATTACTGTATCATACTAGCTTGTATATTACTTAATGGAAGCTTGGGATATTCACATGTATATAACAGTCTTGCTAAACATGGTAGTATGCTACTTGGTTTTTCTATCTTAATATGTGAGTGTACGTATTGATAGAGCTCTTAGGATCTTGCTTGTCTACCAGCGTTGTGATGGCAGTCACACTAGTGGGGGCTGGGTAGTCTACAAGCACATTCTTATTCAGGTCCCTGGTCGTTGGATTATCGAGACAGAGCATCGATACTCCGGAGTAGACTAGTGTGTACGCTTCTCATCCCAGTTGGGGAGATGGTCTGTCCCACAGCCGTCAGTACGTCGTACTGGAGATAGTATACAGGTGCTCGTTAGGTTACGGGTACACCGGACAGGACTCACAGGGAACTGTTGGTTGGTTTGATACCAGTCGTCAGTAAACAGTTCCCAGGTGACATGAGTACAGCGTAGTCCGCAGACTTGACACTGCTACTTCGCCTCGAGTGTGTCCCACTGTTCTTAGATTGCTACCCTACCACGGCTCAAAGGAGTCGTGCAAACAGGTAGCAGTTGGGTGCAGTCCCGAGCACTTGGAGGCAGTGGCGGTTAGACAGGATTCGTCCCTCCCGGTATTGGGAGTAGATATCGTGCTGTGTCAGAGAGCCATTACGCAAAGTCCCTGGCCAGGGCAAGCGAGATTTGCTGGTAGGTTCCAGTAGTTTCTCAGGGTGTAATGGGCTTTACTCCGACACGACTTATACCGCTATTAGGGGACTGACGCTTGCCGCCCCCCTAGGCCCGATATGCGATAGTCTTGGACGAACGGACCGGACTGTATGGAGATTGTCACATCAGACTCAGTAGGAGTTCGGATGGGTTTACTCATCGGCCTTCTTATCGACAACTACCTGGGGACCGTTACGTACAGCTAGTGCCGCTTGCGGTCTGTGGTTAAACCCACTGCCAGCGTAGTAGTCGAGTCTCTAGAGTCCCACACAGAGAGTTTCCTACTCCAGGCGAAACGATATAGAGGTTGCATGGTTTTGCGACAAAGGGTTCGGACGCATACGTGCGTTTACGCGCGTACGACTTTCGGACAGTTTTTACCAGTCGGCTTTGGTTTAAGCCAGTTACTGGTATCCGGTTATTGGATTTATACAGTCTAAAGTTTTTCCGTATTTTTACGGATCGGAGGGGCGTTCTCGTAATTACTCGAGAAGCTTCTAGAAGATGTGACTAAGGAGGTTTCTTTTGGATAAGAGAGTGAGTCATGGTGGTGATTCATTCATTTCATTAATGCACATTTATTGCTTAATGACTCATGCTAATGAATCACCACTAGATATTTTATGAAGCATGCTTATTCATTTCATTTATTCATTATTCAAAAATAAGAATGCTTCATAATATTATGATACACTCTCTCTCTTCTCTCATTATCTCATCTCACATTCTCTCTCCTCAAGCTCTCATCTTCAAACCCTAATCCTTAATCCTCATGTGTTGAGATCAAAGGATTAGTTAGACTAAACAATCCATAACCTACACTCTACATCATCCTTTCATCTTTGATTAGCAATCAAAGTTGATTAGTTACCTCAAGTTAGAGGTTTAGCTTGGAGTTTCGCTCTCGGGTGGATCGTCTACTACCTAGAGAAGGCCGAGGAGAACAAAGGAGGACACAAAGACGAAGGACTAGTTTCGATCGGTATAATCCCTTAACACTATAGTTTAGTATAGCTATGTGTTTGGTTATTATTTGTTTAGCTTCGATTTAAGCGGTTAGTCGATGTTCGTTGTTTAAACTTGATCGTTTTTGAAAATTCCGCCACCCCATAAGTACTGGGGTGTACTACATCGACTTACAGTGGTATCAGAGCCTCGCTAAACAATAAATAACTTAATTGCAAATTTGTACGAATTTCGAACGGAAAAACAAAGCCGCAAAACCCTAATTCTGTCAAGTTTCTGTCGAAGTTAAAATCAAGTCAGAAAATTTTTCAGGTGTGTTCAGAGAGCTTGACATGACCACAGGAGAACACCCAAAAAATTTGGGCTTCTGATTCGTCTAAAGTGCCGCGGAAGGGCGGCGGATCCCACCGATCCGCCGCGCAACCGCGGCCGAGTTGACGAGTCAGCAACTCGTTTTTTTTTGGTGGGTCCCCTGTGGTGTTTTGGGTTTTCTGGAATATTTAATTATTGCTCAGGTTACTGTTTAACAGAGCAGATTTTGGAGCAATATTGATGTTGTTTATTCGATCGAATTGTACAGTATTTGCGTATTGGATTATATCTGTAATTGTTTAATGTGTTCGTAAACCTCCCCTAACTGCTAGTATGTCGGTTGGCAGGGGGTTGCACATTTCTGAAATGGTTATATCTGTTTGTGCATATAAACTGTATTGGACTGTTGTGGTGTATAGCCGGGGTCCGCAATGGGTTATTGATTAATTCATTTGTTGTAAATGTAATTTGTTGTAATATTATTTTCGCGGGGCACTTCCAGGTTGCGGTCGTAGCCACCGTTGTATTATTTCATTTTACTGTTTTTGCTCCTAGGACTGACCCAAGGTGGGGTACACAGACTGCCGGGTGGGTAGTTTGCCGTACCCGTAGGGGTCGAGGGTGGGGTAACGGCTATTCATCACAACTGTGTAATCTATCTTTTCTTGCAGGCTCAAAAGAAATACAGATTGCTTGCAAATCCAATATTGTTTATCTGTGTTCTGGAATGAATATCATTGCGTCAGACGAATGTTAAATATCTATATTTATGATAGCTATTTAGACGCCACTTATGTTTTACACCCGCGCTAGCCCAGCCCCCGCTCTGTCGTTAGTTAAGTAACCTAACGGGTGATGACGGGACCCCGTGGCGAATGCGGATGGCATAAGAGGACGTTGTATTTTCGTTGTTTTCTGCAATGATAGGTTAATGATGGGACGCATTATCTATAATGCAAAGTAAAACAAACCAAAGTTTAAATCGTTGGAACAATTTAAAAGAAACCACTCGGTTATTTTTAAAAACAGATATTTTTAAATGCGGAGATTTAACCACTCCTTTTAAAAGCTATCAGGTTCTTTCGGTTATATCAAGTTCACTACGTTCACGGTTTCGCCAAAACCAGTCGTAGCCCTCCGTCATTTCTTATGGATGGTCAGTAGTATTCAAGCTATGCTTGTTGGCATACGTCAAGGCATAGTGTTTGGTAGCTGCTGGGGTATTCATTTGTTGCATAGATAGATGTGTTGGTTTGGGACAGTCGCATTACCTTGTTGGCATACGTCAAGGGTATATACGGGTGGGTTCAAATTAACAAGATAATGATGGGCAGAACTTGACATGTGACTTATGATTTGTTGGCATACGTCAAGGTCATAAGAGCATGGGGCAAAAACTTATATCGGGAATTTCTAAAGAAACTGAAATTTGCAAAGAGATGCATACCATTTGGAGTTTGATGAATGTTGGTAGGATTCCTTCAACATTATCATACGATGATATTTGGATCCCGATCCTACTGTGAGTATATGCTACTTATCAGGATATTCGTCGCTTAACGATCAATGCTATAAACCTAGTAGGTGTCCAGAAAAGTGTCAGCGGGGTTACGCCCCCAGAGAAAAGAGGTTACTTAATTAAGGAACTTCGCGAAAGCGTTGGAAAACCTCCCTCGAAGTATCGACACCGGCCTGGCTGAACGGTTAAGCAAGTATTGTACGGTGAGAATAGTCTTGGCTAATTCTTCTTTTATGGTTTGAGGAAGGATTCGAGAAACAGTGGGAGCCATCCAGTTTAGATAAACTAAAAACCACTCTAAACTTGCAAGAGCATCATGCTAAAGAGTTTTCTTCTCTCTCTCCTAATTGCAGCGACCCTGAAAATGACTGGACTTAAGTTACTTTTAGAGAAAAATATACTGACGGGGCCAAACTATAAAGATTGGCTGCGGAATGTCAAGATGGCTTTGACCTATGACAAACTGGGGTACGTCCTCACCGCTACGGCACCTGCTGTCCCTGGTCCCAAATCCAGCAATGCGGATAAGGAAATCCGCAAAACCTGGGATTTAGATTGCGCGAGAGCCAAGTGCATCGTGCTTGCCTCGATGAATAATGAACATCAGAGGAGGCACGAGGATATGTCCCTAGATGGCATATTTCTCCATACAAAGGAACTTTATGGAGAGCAATCTCGTATAGCAAGATACGAGACCTCTAAGAAATTGTTTCGAGCGAGGTTGGCTGTCGGGTCATCGGTAGGTGAACATGTCCTACAGATGATTGGCTATATAGAAGAGCTCGCAGACCTTGGGACGACTTTGGATAATGAGCTCTATACAGACCTTGTTCTCCAATCCCTTCCTCCCACCTACGCCCAGTTTATCCTCAACTTCAATCTTCAAGGAAAAGAAGTTGAACTTGCGGAACTCCTGAACATGTTAAGGAGTGCGGAGGGCACCTTGCAGAAGGCAAGGGAAACACCCGCTATGTTTGTTGGCGGTTCATCTTCTTCCGGGTCCAAGGCTAGGGCCAAAGGAAGGAAGAAGAAGGCCGCACCCAGACCTAGAGGAGGTGTTAGTAAGGTGGGAGGGAAGGGAAAGAAAAAGAAAGCAGCACCGGTAGTTGGCCTGGATGAGTGCTTCCATTGTCACAGGAAAGGGCACTGGAAGAAGGATTGCAAGGCGTGGAACGCCAAGAACCAGGAACCGAAGCAGGCTGTGGCTTCGACTTCAGGTGTGTTTGTAATTGAGAATTGTCTGTCGATCAACTCTACTTCCTGGGTATTGGATACCGGGTCAGGATCTCATATTTGCAATTCATTGCAGGCACTGAGAAACCGTAGAGTGCTGAAGGAAGGTGATATGATCCTCAGGGTTGCTAACGGAGCTAGCGTGGGAGCTGCGTCCGTCGGGGATTATCACCTAGGATTGACGAGTGGACACATTTTGGTTTTACATAACTGTTATTTTGTACCCAGCTTAACGTGTAATATCATATCAGTTTCCTTGTTATCAAATAAAGGTTATGATTTCACGTTTGTAAGAGATGTTGTCAACATCCACCTTAATCATGGTTTGATTGGGTCCGGTACTCTAAATAACGGCATATATGTGTTAAACCAACTCCAAATTTTCAATGTCCAGAACACACTAAAAAGAAAGTCTCCAGATTTAAATAAAGCTTTCTTATGGCATTGTAGACTGGGTCACATCAATGAGAGAAGGTTGACTAAGTTGCATAGAGAAGGATATTTGGACACGTTCGAATATCAAACTTATGACACTTGTCAATCTTGTCTCAAAGGAAAGATGACAAAGACTCCATTCACTGGGCAAGGAGTAAGAGCGAGCGAGCTCTTAGGACTCATACACAGTGATGTATGCGGTCCAATGTCTACACATGCGAGAGGTGGTTATTCCTACTTCATTACTTTTACAGATGATTTCTCTAGGTATGGATATGTTTTCTTAATGAAGCATAAATCAGAGGCCTTTGAGAAATTCCTGGAATTCAAGAATGAAGCGGAAAACCAAACAGGCAAAAGTATTAAAACACTAAGATCTGATCGAGGTGGAGAATACTTAAGTGCCGAGTTCCTAGGTTACCTAAAAGAGAAAGGAATTCTCTCTCAGCTTACTCCTCCATACACTCCACAGCACAACGGTGTATCGGAGAGACGGAATCGAACCCTATTGGATATGGTACGATCCATGATGAGTAATGCTGAGTTACCGCGATCTTTCTGGGGGTATGCGCTAGAAACAGCGATACATCTTTTGAATAGAGTTCCAACCAAAACTGTGCCTACCACACCATATCAGATGTGGAGTGGGAAGAAACCCTATCTTCAGTACCTGAAGACGTGGGGATGTCCAGCTTTTTTAAAAAAGCAGCATCCGGACAAGCTCGAGGCACGCTCAGTAGAGTGTAAGTTTGTGGGATATCCAAAGAACTCTCATGGATATTGCTTCTATTACGTAGAGGAACAAAAGGTTTTTGTTTCTCGTCATGCCCGATTCTTAGAAACTGAATTTTTGGAAAATCAGAAGAGTGGGAGCGAGATAGAACTGGAAGAAATTCCAGAACCACAAACTACTACTGAAAGTTTGGTAGAACCAGAGGTTCAAGAAGAACAGAACATTCCCGCACCCCTCCGCAGGAGTAGTAGGCCGTCTCATCCGCCTGAGAGATACTACGGTTTTCTCATAGACGGGGATAGAGAGGATTGCATCATAGATGATGATGAACCTACTGACTTCCAGCAGGCCATCCAGAGCGGCGACTCGGTACGATGGCTAGATGCAATGTGGACCGAGATGGAGTCCATGTACACCAACAAAGTATGGACTTTGGACTTTGCTCCAGATGGGGTAAAACCCATAGGATGCAAATGGATCTTCAAGAAAAAGATTGGTGTAGATGGACAGGTGGAAACCTATAAGGCTAGACTTGTTGCAAAGGGTTTTCGTCAAAGACCTGGTTTGGACTATGACGAAACTTTTTCTCCAGTGGCTATGCTCAAATCCATTCGAGTCCTTCTTGCTATTGCTGCCTTCCATGATTATGAAATCTGGCAGATGGACGTAAAGACGGCTTTTCTGAATGGAAATTTAGAAGAGAGCGTCTATATGGATCAGCCAGAGGGTTTCAATCAGAGTGGGAGCAGCGGGAAAGTATGCAAGCTGCTTAAGTCCATTTACGGACTAGAGCAGGCATCGCGGAGTTGGAACATCTGTTTTGATGAGACAGTCAAAGAATATGACTTTATCAAAAATCCAGATGAACCGTGCATATATAGTAAAGTTGTGGCCAGAAGTGTCGTATTCCTTGTCTTGTACGTGGATGACATTCTATTGATAGGAAATGACATTCCTATGCTACAATCTGTCAAAGGATTCTTGTCACACAGGTTCTCCATGAAAGACCTGGGTGATGCTTCTTACATTCTGGGGATCCGGATCTATCGTGATAGATCCAAGAGGATGTTGGGACTTTCGCAGTCCAGGTATATCGACACTGTACTGAAAAGATTCAGTATGGAAGATTCTAAGCGCGGTAATCTACCGGCTTGTCACGGAATCACCCTCTCCAAAGAGATGTCTCCCAAGACTGATTTGGAAAGGGAACGCATGTCTATTATACCCTACGCTTCTGCGGTAGGCTCTATAATGTATGCGATGTTGTGTACCAGACCAGATGTAGCTTACGCACTAAGCGTGGTAAGCCGGTATCAGTCAGACCCAGGGGAGAAACACTGGATAGCAGTAAAGAACATTCTCAAGTACCTGAGGAGGACTAAGGAGATGTTCTTGGTTTACGGCGGAAAAGACCTCAGGTTGGAGGCCTTTGCTGATTCCGGCTTCCAGAGTGATAAGGACGATTCCAAGTCCATGTCGGGTTATGTCTTTACCCTCAATGGAGGGGCGGTGTGCTGGAAGAGCTCCAAGCAGGACACCGTTGCTGACTCGACGATGGAAGCGGAGTATATAGCTGCTTGCGATGCCGCAAAAGAAGCAGTCTGGATGAAGAAGTTCCTAACAGAACTTCAGGTGGTTCCTACCATAGTTGATCCAATACCTCTGTATTGCGACAACAACGGAGCTATAGCTTTAGCGAAGGAACCAAGGTCCCATCAGAAGTCCAGACACATCTTGTGGCGGTATCACCTGATCAGGGAGATCATTGATCGTCAGGAGATCGAGGTTCGGAGAGTTGCTTCAGAAGAGAACATTGCCGATCCATTCACGAAGGCCCTTCCTCAGATTCAGTTCGAGAGGCTGCTCGAGATCATTGGTCTGCGATATGCCAGTACATGGCCCTAGTGCAAGTGGGAGATTGTTAGTGTTTATGCCCTAGAAGGCCATTACTGTATCATACTAGCTTGTATATTACTTAATGGAAGCTTGGGATATTCACATGTATATAACAGTCTTGCTAAACATGGTAGTATGCTACTTGGTTTTTCTATCTTAATATGTGAGTGTACGTATTGATAGAGCTCTTAGGATCTTGCTTGTCTACCAGCGTTGTGATGGCAGTCACACTAGTGGGGGCTGGGTAGTCTACAAGCACATCCTTATTCAGGTCCCTGGTCGTTGGATTATCGAGACAGAGCATCGATACTCCGGAGTAGACTAGTGTGTACGCTTCTCATCCCAGTTGGGGAGATGGTCTGTCCCACAGCCGTCAGTACGTCGTACTGGAGATAGTATACAGGTGCTCGTTAGGTTACGGGTACACCGGACAGGACTCACAGGGAACTGTTGGTTGGTTTGATACCAGTCGTCAGTAAACAGTTCCCAGGTGACATGAGTACAGCGTAGTCCGCAGACTTGACACTGCTACTTCGCCTCGAGTGTGTCCCACTGTTCTTAGATTGCTACCCTACCACGGCTCAAAGGAGTCGTGCAAACAGGTAGCAGTTGGGTGCAGTCCCGAGCAGTTGGAGGCAGTGGCGGTTAGACAGGATTCGTCCCTCCCGGTATTGGGAGTAGATATCGTGCTGTGTCAGAGAGCCATTACGCAAAGTCCCTGGCCAGGGCAAGCGAGATTTGCTGGTAGGTTCCAGTAGTTTCTCAGGGTGTAATGGGCTTTACTCCGACACGACTTATACCGCTATTAGGGGACTGACGCTTGCCGCCCCCTAGGCCCGATATGCGATAGTCTTGGACGAACGGACCGGACTGTATGGAGATTGTCACATCAGACTCAGTAGGAGTTCGGATGGGTTTACTCATCGGCCTTCTTATCGACAACTACCTGGGGACCGTTACGTACAGCTAGTGCCGCTTGCGGTCTGTGGTTAAACCCACTGCCAGCGTAGTAGTCGAGTCTCTAGAGTCCCACATAGAGAGTTTCCTACTCCAGGCGAAACGATATAGAGGTTGCATGGTTTTGCGACAAAGGGTTCGGACGTATACGTGCGTTTACGCGCGTACGACTTTCGGACAGTTTTTACCAGTCGGCTTTGGTTTAAGCCAGTTACTGGTATCCGGTTATTGGATTTATACAGTCTAAAGTTTTTCCGTATTTTTACGGATCGGAGGGGCGTTCTCGTAATTACTCGAGAAGCTTCTAGAAGATGTGACTAAGGAGGTTTCTTTTGGATAAGAGAATGAGTCATGGTGGTGATTCATTCATTTCATTAATGCACATTTATTGCTTAATGACTCATGCAAATGAATCACCACTAGATATTTTATGAAGCATGCTTATTCATTTCCTTTATTCATTATTCAAAAATAAGAATGCTTCATAATATTATGATACACTCTCTCTCTTCTCTCATTATCTCATCTCACATTCTCTCTCCTCAAGCTCTCATCTTCAAACCCTAATCCTTAATCCTCATGTGTTGAGATCAAAGGATTAGTTAGACTAAACAATCCATAACCTACACTCTACATCATCCTTTCATCTTTGATTAGCAATCAAAGTTGATTAGTTACCTCAAGTTAGAGGTTTAGCTTGGAGTTTCGCTCTCGGGTGGATCGTCTACTACCTAGAGAAGGCCGAGGAGAACAAAGGAGGACACAAAGACGAAGGACTAGTTTCGATCGGTATAATCCCTTAACACTATAGTTTAGTATAGCTATGTGTTTGGTTATTATTTGTTTAGCTTCGATTTAAGCGGTTAGTCGATGTTCGTTGTTTAAACTTGATCGTTTTTGAAAATTCCGCCTCCCCATAAGTACTGGGGTGTACTACATCGACTTACACCAACATCCTCTTGGATCTATCACGATAGATCCGGATCCCCAGAATGTTAGAGGCATCACCCAGGTCTTTCATGGAGAACCTGTGCGACAATAATCCTTTGACAGATTGTAGCATAGGAATGTCATTTCCTATCAATAGAATTTCATCCACGTACAAGACGAGGAATACGACACTTCTGGCTACAACTTTACTATATATGCACGGTTCATCTGGATTTTTGATAAAGTCATATTCTTTGACTGTCTCATCAAAACAGATGTTCCAACTCCGCGATGCCTGCTTTAGTCCATAAATGGACTTAAGCAGCTTGCATACTTTCCCGCTGCTCCCACTCTGATTGAAACCCTCTGGCTGATCCATATAGACGCTCTCTTCTAAATTTCCATTCAGAAAAGCCGTCTTTACGTCCATCTGCCAGATTTCATAATCATGGAAGGCAGCAATAGCAAGAAGGATACGAATGGATTTGAGCATAGCCACTGGAGAAAAAGTTTCGTCATAGTCCAAACCAGGTCTTTGACGAAAACCCTTTGCAACAAGTCTAGCTTTATAGGTTTCCACCTGCCCATCTACACCAATCTTTTTCTTGAAGATCCATTTGCATCCTATGGGTTTTACCCCACCTGGAGCAAAGTCCAAAGTCCATACTTTGTTGGTGTACAAGGACTCCATTTCGCTTCGCATTGCATCTAGCCATCGTACCGAGTCGCCGCTCTGGATGGCCTGCTGGAAGCTAGTAGGTTCATCATCTTCTATGATGCAATCCTCTCTATCCCCATCTATGAGAAAACCGTAGTATCTCTCAGGCGGATGGGACGGCCTACTACTCCTGCGGAGGGGTGCGGGAATGTCATGTTCTTCTTGAACTTCCGGTTCTACCAAACTTTCAGTACCAGTCTATGGTTCTGGAATTTCTTTCAGTTCTATTTCGCTCCCATTTGAATCCTTTTCTAAAAACTGACGTTCTAGAAAATGGGCATTACGAGAAACAAATACCTTTTGTTCCTCTGCGTAATAGAATAGATATCCCCTGGAGTGCTTTGGATATCCCACAAACAAACACTTTACTGATCGTGCCTCGAGCTTGTCCACATGCTGCTTTTTAACAAAAGCTGGACATCCCCAAATCTTTATATACTGTAGATAGGGTTTCTTCCCGCTCCACATCTGATATGGAGTGGTAGGCACAGTCTTGGTAGGTACCATGTTCAAAAGATATGCCGCTGATTCTAGCGCATGACCCCAGAAAGATCGCGGTAACTCAGCATTACTCATCATGGATCGTACCATATCCAATAGGGTTCGATTCCGTCTCTCCGATACACCGTTATGCTGTGGAGTGTACGGAGGAGTAAGCTGAGAGAGAATTCCTTTCTCTTTTAGGTAACCTAGGAACTCGGCACTCAAGTATTCACCACCTCGATCAGATCTAAGTGTCTTTATACTTTTGCCGGTTTGGTTTTCTACTTCATTCTTATACTCTTGGAATTTCTCAAAAGCCTCAGATTTATGTTTCATCAGATAAATGAATCCGTATCTTGAGTAATCATCCGTGAAAGTAATGAAATAGGAAAAACCACCTCTCGCATGTGTAGACATTGGACCACATACATCGCTGTGTATGAGTCCTAAGAGCTCGATCGCTCTTACTCCTTGTCCAGTAAATGGAGTCTTTGTCATCTTTCCTTTGAGACAAGATTGACAAGTGTCATAAGATTGATATTCGAACGAGTCTAAATATCCTTCTCTATGCAACTTAGTCAACCTTCTCTCATTGATGTGACCCAGTGTACAATGCCATAAGAAAGCTTTATTTAAATCTAGAGACTTTCTTTTTAGTTTGTTCTGGACATTGAAAATTTGGAGTTGGTTTAAAACATATATGCCGTTATTTAGTGTACCTGACCCAATCAAACCATGATTAATGTGGATGTTGACAACATCTCTTACAAACGTGAAATCATAACCTTTATTTGATAACAAGGAAACTGATATGATATTACACGTTAAGCTTGGTACAAAATAACAGTTATGTAAAACCAAAATGTGTCCACTCGTCAATCCTAGGTGATAATCCCCGACGGACGCAGCTCCCACGCTAGCTCCGTTAGCAACCTTTAGGGTCATATCACCTTCCTTCAGCACTCTACGGTTTCTCAGTGCCTGCAATGAATTGCAAATATGAGATCCTGATCCGGTATCCAATACCCAGGAAGTAGAGTTGATCGACAGAAAATTCTCAATTACAAACACACCTGAAGTCGAAGCCACAGCTTGCTTCGGTTCCTGGTTCTTGGCGTTCCACGCCTTGCAATCCTTCTTCCAGTGCCCTTTCCTGTGACAATGGAAGCACTCATCCTGACAAACTATCGGTACTGCAGTCTTTTTGTTTCCCTTCCCTCTCACCTTACTAACACCTCCTCTAGGTTTGGGTGCGGCCTTCTTCTTCCTTCCTTTGGCCCTAGCCTTGGACCCGGAAGAAGATGCACCGCCAACAAACATAGCGGGTGTTTCCCTTGCCTTCTGCAAGGTGCCCTCTGCACTCCTTAACATGTTCAGGAGTTCCGCAAGTTCAACTTCTTTTCCTTGAAGATTGAAGTTGAGGATAAACTGGGCGTAGGTGGGAGGAAGGGACTGGAGAATAAGGTCTGTATAGAGCTCATTATCCAAAGTCGTCCCAAGGTCTGCGAGCTCTTCTATATAGCCGATCATCTTTAGGACATGTTCTCCTACCGATGACCCGACAGCCAACCTCGCTCGAAACAAGTTCTTAGAGGTCTCGTATCTTGCTATAGGAGATTGCTCTCCATAAAGTTCCTTTGTATGGAGAAATATGCCATCTAGGGACATATCCTCGTGCCTCCTCTGATGTTCATTGTTCATTGAGGCAAGCACGATGCACTTGGCTCTCACGCAATCTGAATCCCAGGTTTTGCGGATTTCCTTATCCGCATTACTTGATTTGGGACCAGGGACAGCAGGTGCCCTAGCGGTGAGGACGTACCCCAGTTTGTCATAGGTCAAAGCCATTTTGACATTCCGCAGCCAATCTTTATAGTTTGGCCCCGTCAGTATATTTTTCTCTAAAAGTAACTTAAGTCCGGTCATTTTCAGGGTCGCTGCAATTAGGAGAGAGAGAAGAAAACTCTTTAGCATGATGCTCTTGCAAGTTTAGAGTGGTTTTTAGTTTATCTAAACTGGATGGCTCCCACTGTTTCTCGAATCCTTCCTCAAACCATAAAAGAAGAATTAGTCAAGACTATTCTCACCGTACAATACTTGCTTAACCGTTCAGCCAGGCTGGTGTCGATACTTCGAGGGAGGTTTTCCAACGCTTTCGCGAAGTTCCTTAATTAAATAACCTCTTTTCTCTAGGGGCGTAACCCCGCTGACACTTTTCTGGACACCTACTAGGTTTATAGCATTGATCGTTAAGTGAAGAATATCCTGATAAGTATCATATACTCACAGTAGGATCAGGATCCAAATATCATCGTCTGATAATGTTGTAGGAATGCTACCAACATTCATCTAACTCAAAATGGTATGCATCTCTTTGCAAATTTCAGTTTCTTTAGAAATTCCCGATATAAGTTTTTGCCTCATGCTCTTATGACCTTGGCGTTAGGTCAAAATGTCATAAGTCACATGTCAAGTTCTACCCATCATTATCTTGTCAATTTGAACCCATCCGTATATATCCTTGACGTTCGGCCAAAATGATAATACAACTGTCCCAAACTAACTCATCTATCTATGCAACAAATGAATATCCAGCAGCTACCAAACACTATGCCTTGGCGTTAGGTCAAAATACATAGCTTGAATACTACTGAATACTCAGATGAAATGATGGAGGGCTACGAATGGTTTTGGCGAAACCGTGAACGTAGTGAACTTGATATAACCGAAGGAACAGGATAGCTTTTAAAAGGAGTGGTTAAGGCTCCGCATTTAAAAATATCTGTTTTAAAAATAACCGATTGGTTTCTTTTTAAATTGTTCCAACGATTAAAACTTTGGTTTATTTTCATTGCATTATAGATAATGCGTCCCGTCATTAACCTATCATTGCAGAAAACAACGAAAATACAACGTCCTCTTATGCCATCCGTATTCGCCACGGGGTCCCGTCATCACCCGTTAGGTTACTTAACTAACGACAGAGCGGGGGCTGGGCTTGCGTGGGTGCAAAACATAAGTGACGTCTAAATAGCTATCATATATATAGATATTTTACATTCGTCTGACGCAATGATATTCAGTCCAGAACACAGATAAACAATATTGGATTTGCAAGCAATCTGTATTTCTTTTGAGCCTGCAAGAAAAGACAGATTACACAGTTGTGATGAATAGCCGTTACCCCACCCTCGACCCCTACGGGTACGGCAAACTACCCGCCCGGCAGTTTGTGTACCCCACCTTGGGTCAGTCCTAGGAGCAAAAACAGTAAAATGAAATAATACAACGGTGGCTACAACCGCAACCTGGATGTGCCCCGCAAAAATAATATTACAACAAATTACATTTACAACAAATGAATTAAATAATAACCCATTGCATAACCCTGGCTATACACCACAACAGTCCAATACAGTTTATATGCACAAACAGATATAACCATTTCAGAAATGTGCAACCCCCTGCCAACTGACATACTAGCAGTTAGGGGAGGTTTACGAACACATTAAACAATCACAGATATAATCCAATATGCAAATACTGTACAATTTCGATCGATTAAACATCTTTAATATTGCTCCAAAAACTGCTCTGTTAAACTGAAACATGAGCAAAATTAAAATATTCCAGAAAATCCCAAATTTCACAGAGAAGCCACAGAAGAAAATTGGGTTCCTGAATCGCCAACTCGGCGGCGGAACCGCGGCGACACAGTAGGCTGAGGCCGCGGATCCGCGGCTATTTAGGCGATTCAGGGGCCCAAATTTCTTGAGTGTTCTTCTACTGTCTTAACAAGCTTTCTGAACGAACCTGAAAAATTTTTGGACATCGTTTTAAATTCGACAGAAACTGATATTTTTTAGGGTTTTCCGGCTTCGTTTTTCCGTTCGAAATTCGTACAAATTTGCAATTAAGTTATTTATTGTTTAGCGAGGCTCGGATACCACTGTAAGTCGATGTAGTACACCCCAATACTTGTGGGGAGGCGGAATTTTCAAAAACGAACTTGTTTAGTGAACGAACATCGACTCACCGCTTGAATCGAAACTAAACTATAAATAACCAAACACAAAGTGTTTCTTAACTATTGAGTTTAGGGATTATACCTAATGAAACCAGTCCTTCGTCTTTACGATCTCCTTGTTCTCCTCGGCCTTCTCTAGGTAGTAGACGATCCACCCGAGAGCAACACTCCAAGCTAAACCTCTAAACTTGAGGCAACTAACCTTCTTGGATTGCCAATCAAAGAATCTAGGATGAAATAGAGTGATGGCTATGGATTGATTAGTCTTTCTAATCCTTTGATCTCAACTCATGAGGTGTAAGGATTTGGGTTTGAAGATGAGAGCTTGAGGAGAGAGAAGATGTGAATTATTATGAAATGAGAAAAGTAAGTTATCATAATATAAATGAAGCATTCTCTTTTATCAACAAAAGAAAATAAGTGATGAATAAGCATGCTTCACAAATATCTAATGGTGATTCATTGTTTTGACTCATTAAGCATTTATCATGCATTAATGATATGCATGAATCACCCCCATGACTCACTAAACTCATTTAATGCAAATGACACCTAAACCTCATTAGTCACCACTTCTAGAAGCTTCTCGTACAATTACGAGAACGCCCCTCCAATCCGCAAAAATACGGAAAAACTTTAGACTGTAAAAATCCAATAACCGGATACCAGTAACTGGCTTAAACCAAAGCCGACTGGTAAAAACTGTCCGAAAGTCGTACGCGCGTAAACTGTCCGAACCCTTGTTGTAAAACCATACGACCTCTATATCGTTTCGCCTGGAATAGGAAACTCTCTGTGTGGGACTCTAGAGACTCGACTACTACGCTGGCAGTGGGTTTAACCACAGACCGCAAGCGGCACTAGCTGTACATAACGGTCCCCAGGTAGTTGTCGATAAGAAGGCCGATGAGAAAACCCATCCGAACTCCTACTGAGTCTGATGTGACAATCTCCATACAGTCCGGTCCGTTCGTCCAAGACTATCGCATATCGGGCCTAGGGGGACGGCAAGCGTCAGTCCCCTAATAGCGGTATAAGTCCTGTCGGAGGGAAGCCCATTACACTCTGAGAAACTACTGGAACCTACCAGCAAATCTCGCTTGCCATGGACAGGGACTTTGCGTAATGGCTCTCTGACACAGCACGATATCTACTCCCAATACCGGGAGGGACGAATCCTGTCTAACCGCCACTGCCTCCAAGTGCTCGGGACTGCACCCAACTGCTACCTGTTTGCACGACTCCTTTGAGCCGTGGTAGGGTAGCAATCTAAGAACAGTGGGACACACTCGAGGCGAAGTAGCAGTGTCAAGTCTGCGGACTACGCTGTACTCATGTCACCTGGGAACTGTTCACTGACGACTGGTATAAAACCAACCAACAGTTCCCTGTGAGTCCTGTCCGGTGTACACATAACCTAACGAGCACCTGTATACTATCTCCAGTCTACTCCGGAGTATCGATGCTCTGTCTCGATAATCCAACGACCAGGGACCTGAATAAGGATGTGCTTGTAGACTACCCAGCCCCCACTAGTGTGACTGCAATCACAACGCTGGTAGACAAGCAAGATCCTAAGAGCTCTATCAATACGTACACTCACATATTAAGATAGAAAAACCAAGTAGCATACTACCATGTTTAGCAAGACTGTTATATACATGTGAATATCCCAAGCTTCCATTAAGTAATATACAAACCAGTATGATACAGTAATGGCCTTCTAGGGCATAAACACTAACAATTCTTTGCAGGCGTTGAGAAACCGTAGGGTTTTGAAGGCAGGTGACATGACCCTCAGAGTTGCAAACGGAGCTAGCATGGATGCTAAAGCCGTGGGGGACTATCACCTGGGAATGTCAGATGGGCATGTTTTGGTTTTGCGTAATTGCTTTTTTGTACCCAACGCAACTTGTAATATCATTTCTGTATCTTTGGTTTCTAAAGAAGGTTATGAATTTGCGTTTGTAAGTAATGTTGTAAACATTCACCTTAATCAAGTTCTGATTTGGTCAGGTACATTGAGCAATGGTATATACGTATTAAACCAACCACAGATTTTCAATGTCCAGAATACACACAAAAGAAAGTCTCCGGAAATCAATCAGACTTTCTTATGGCATTGTAGACTGGGTCACATCAATGAGAGAAGGTTGACTAAGTTACATACAGAAGGGTATTTGGATCCGTTCGAATATCAATCATATGCCATTTGTCAATCCTGTCTCAAAGGAAAGATGACAAAGACTCCGTTCTCTGGACACAGAGTAAGAGCGGGCGAGCTCTTGGGACTCGTACACAGCGACGTGTGCGGTCCAATGTCTACACATGCGCGAAGCGGTTATTCTTACTTCATTACTTTTACGGATGATTTTTCAAGGTACGGTTATGTTTTCTTAATGAAACGTAAGTCCGAAGCCTTTGAAAAGTTCCAGGAATATAAGAATGAAGTAGAAAAACAAACCGGCAAAAGTATCAAGATTCTAAGATCGGATCGCGGTGGAGAATACTTAAGTGCCGAGTTCCTGAATTACTTAAAAGAGAATGGAATTCTCTCTCAGCTTACTCCTCCATACACTCCGCAACATAACGGTGTATCGGAGAGACGGAACCGGACCCTATTGGATATGGTACGGTCCATGATGAGTAACGCTGAGTTACCGCGATCATTCTGGGGATATGCGCTAGAATCAGCTGCAAATCTTTTGAACCGAGTTCCTACTAAGACTGTGCCTACCACACCATATGAAATGTGGTGTGGGAAGAGGCCCCATCTCAGTCACATTAAGACTTGGGGAAGTCCAGCTTTTGTTAAAAAGCAGCATGCGGACAAGCTCGAGGCACGCTCAGTACAGTGTAAGTTCATGGGATATCCAAAGAACTCAAAGGGATATTTCTTCTACTGTGAAGAGGAACAAAAAGTTCTTGTTTCTCGTCATGCCTACTTCTTGGAAACTGAGTTTTTGGAAAACCAGATAAGTGGGAGCACAGTAGAACTGGAAGAAATTCCAGAACCACGAGCTATTACTGAAAGCTTAGTGGAATCAGAGGGTTCAAAAGAACAGGACATTCCTATGCCGCTCCGCAGAAGTAGTAGGCAGTCTCATCCGCCCGGGAGTTACTACGGTTTTCTCATAGACGGGGATAGAGAGGATTGCATCATAGATTATGATGAGCCTACTAGCTTCCAGCAGGCCGTTCAGAGCGTTGACTCGGTAAAATGGCTGGATGCAATGCGGACCGAAATGGAGTCCATGTACACCAACAAAGTATAGACGTTGGACATTGCTCCAGACGGGGTAAAACCCGTAGGATGCAAGTGGATCTTCAAAAGGAAGATTGGTGTAGATGGACAGGTTGAGACCTATAAAGCTAGACTTGTTGCAAAGGGTTTTCGTCAAAGACCTGGTTTGGACTATGATAAAACCTTTTCTCCAGTGGCTATGCTGAAATCCATTCGGATCCTTCTTGCCATTGCTGCCTTCCACGATTATGAGATTTGGCAGATGGACGTAAAGACCGCGTTTCTAAATGGAAATTTAGAGGAGTGTGTCTATATGGATCAGCCAGAGGGTTTCATTCAGAGTGGGAGCAGCGGAAAGGTGTGCAAGTTGCTTAAGTACATCTATGGACTAAAGCAGGAATCGCGGAGTTGGAACATCTGTTTTGATGAGACGGTCAAGGAATTTGGCTTTATCAAAAATCCAGATGAACCATGCATCTATTGTAGATTTGTAGCGAGAACTGTAGTATTCCTCGTTTTATACGTGGATGACATTCTCTTAATAGGAAATGACATTCCTATGCTACAATCTGTCAAGGGGTTCTTGTCACACAGGTTCTCCATGAAAGACCTGGGTGATGCCTCATACATTCTGGGTATCCGGATCTACCGTGACAGATCCAAGAGGATATTGGGACTTTCACAGTCCAGGTACATCGACACCATACTGAAGAGATTCAGTATGGAAGATTCCAAGCACGGTAATTTACCGGCTTGTCACGGGATCACCCTCTCCAAAGAGATGTCTCCCAAGAATGATTTGGAGAGCGATCGCATGTCTATTATACCCTACGCTTCTGCGGTAGGCTCTATAATATATGCGATGTTGTGTACCACACCGGATGTGGCTTATGTAAGTCTACGCTAGCGCCCCGGCAGTCTACAGACGCCAAATGCGGAACAAAAACTTTTTAACTGGCGCTATCGTATACTTTAACCCGGATCTGCCATTATTGCTAAACTAACAAACTGTAAAGAGTGTAGAAAGGTTATACCGAACGATCCGAGTCCTTCGTTCTTTAACCATCATCCCACGCTCCGTTGCGGCTGCTCCGATCTCGTCGATCTCCGATATCCTCGTCGAGGTGGCACCACGTCGACGATTCTTTAAACGGGCTCCCGCCTCTGACTTGAGGCAACTCGATCGTCAAGTTTGCTAAAAGAGACGACCAAGAATGATTTAGAGAATGAGTAGATGACTTTGTCTCACTTCGTCCAAGTCCATGGACGATCGGTTAATGAAGTTGCCGAGGGAATCGGGTGATGGAATGAAATGAACTGTGAAATTCCATACACCCTAAAATCTATCATAATCTTTTCTCTCAAAAATGAAACATCAAGTGAAGTGAGGAGAGAGAGGGCCGGCCACTTTGTAGGATGGAGGAGGGTGAGTGTAGGAGCAAGTGGTGACCTTAAGCAAAATATCATAATGTGAACACAAAAGAATATCAAGCATAAAGATCTTAAGGAAAACAAGAATGTTAAGAAATCAAAGCATGAGTCACATGACACCTCTCCATTTCTAGAACCTTCTAGAAGCTTCTAGAAGCATGACTCACTCTCATCCAAGAAAAGATAAATCCGTCTTTAACCGAATGTTAAAAGACGGCTGATAAAAAACTGGAAACTGGCAACTTCCAAAAGTGATCCCGAAACGACTTTCAGGATAACCCCGAACCTGTATAAATATACCCGCATTTGTATTACGACCGAATACAAATGCAACTGAGACAAAGATATTATACCTACTCAATATAATACTCGGATCCGGCTTATACCAAAGCCGACCAGTATCATCTGCCCGAAAAATAACACGTGCGTAAACGCACGTGCATTCTCCGAACCCTGCCATAAAACCATACGGCCTCCACAACGTTTCGCCCGAACTTAGGAAACGATCTGTGGGGGACTCTAAGGACTCGTCAGTATCCTGGCAGTGGGTTTAACCACAAACCGTCAGCGGCACTAGCAATGCGTAACGGCTGCCCATGGACTGACCTCAAGGGATGCCGATGAGCGCACTCATCCGGAAAACCCTACTGAGCCTAACAGTGACAATGTATATACAGTCCGGTCCGTTCGTCTATGAGTATCGCATATCTGCCTAGGGGGCTAGTAACGTCAGACCCCAATAGCAGTATAAGTCGTGTCGGAGTGAAGCCCAATAACACCCTGAGATACTACTGGAGTACCTACCAGTAAATCTCCTGCCATGGCTATGGACTTTGTGTAATGGCTCTCCTAGACACAGCACGACCTCGCCCCTAATTCCGGGAGAGACGAATCCCCTGCCGATCCGCTCACGTGCCTCCATATGGCTCGGGACTGTACCCAAAAGCTACCTGTTTGCACGACTCCTTTGAGCCGTGGTAGGGTAGAAATCAAATCACAGTGGGAACTCACACGAGATAAATGACGACCTCAGGTCGATGAACTAACCTGTACACATGTCACCAGGGAACTGCTATCTGACGATAGATATAATACTAACTAGCAGATTCCCGGCGAGTCCTGTCCGGTGTACTCATAACCCAATGAGCGCCTGTATACATCTTAGGTGATCCAACTGACACCAGTGGCTTGTGAGACCGGCCACCGCCCCTCGTCGGGGTCTCGACTGTACACACTAGTCTACTCCGGAGTATCGATGCCCTGTCTCGAAACTCCCATGACTAGGGACCACAATTAAGGATATGCGTATAAACTACCCAACTCTCACGTATATGATCGCCATCATACTGTTGGTGGTAAAGCAAGATCCTAAGGGCTCTATCAAAGTGTAACATGTAATCAGTCACCTGATCATGTACACGACTGATAAAGGCAAACCAGATAGCATACTATCATCTTGAGTAAGACTGTCATACCGGTATAGGTCCTCCGCAATCATTGCAATCACGTACCTGTTATCCAATAATTGACTATGAGGGCACTATCTCCAACAATCTTCCACTTGCACTCAAGGCTAATTATTGCGATGTCGACTACTCACAGCCCGTGTGAAACCGAACATCCAACTCCTCTACTAATCAGTATCACAAAGCCCGTTTGTAAAACTATTGTGTTCGAGAAATAGCCTTAGTGAGTGGATCCGCCTAGAAGTTTCTTTCTATATCTCTCTTAATCTCAAGTTCGCGGAGAAAGTCATCTCCCGAATTGAGTAATACCTGTCTTAGAATATGTCTGGATATCTGATGGGACCTTGTTCATAAATGAACTCCAAATCCAAACTTCTTAGACTGTATCGATCACTGAACCTAATCAGTGTCCGGCACCATGCCACCCACAGTATCCTCTTGGACCACCTGTCCATAATACTGTCCCTCTTCGTCAGAGGGAAAAACTAAAACTCTGACAATCACTCTGTCAACCATGTCACCTTTGAAGCTTTGAATGATAACCGTCTCCCGAAGGAGGCTGCCGTCATCAAATCCGTAGAACATATACTTATGTTCTAAAACTGCTTCCTTATGTTTCTCCAGGATTAGATTAATACAAACTTATTCCATCTAGTGCAAAAACAACATTTGGTGTGGTACTTGACATCTCATGATTGACTCAATTGCCTAAGCAAGTAATCTGTCAATCATGCACATCCCTCTCCCCTTTAGTCTGTAAGACACCTTTAGAGAGGGTGACTCCATCACCTGCAGGTACACCACCATGGTAGGAGTCAACTATTCCAAAAACCATTAGAATATCTGTCAAAGTACCCACATTGGGAAACTACCCAAATCCAGATCTAAAACCATAGATCTAGAAACCAGAATGTCAAATATTATATCCATATCCTGTCTGGAGAAACAACTGTGTGACGACCACAGTACAACCGATCATAGTATAGGAATTTCACTTCCTACTTTGTGTATGTCATCCAGATACCATGACATCACACCCTACTACCTTCTTAACAGATCCATCCCCTATTCTGATTGAAGTCAAAACCATGACTGTCATATCAAAATTAGATGATCTATCTCCGCTATAACTGCTCAAGTCTATAAATAGATATAAGCTACTTGCCCACTATGCTTCTGATGCTCCCACTGACTACGACAACCCTCCTACCGGGTCTCATAGCCTGGAACAACAGTAGTGTCAAGTCTGGGTAGATAAGAGCCTCCCTGTCACCGTCCTTGAGGCTACCGAAGTACCTCTCGGGTGTCTGAGGTTACCCACCAAATCTGCGGAGTGGCTATTGGAATGTCAAACCTGATTGAATATATAGGTCCTATTAAAGTTTCCGTAATCGTTCGCGGTTCTGGAATCACTTCCAGTTCTACCATACTCCCACTACTGTTTTCTGAAAAAGATCCATTTTACTAAAACTGTGGCGAGTCAAGAACAATATCGCTATTGATCTTCCAAATGGTAGAATATCAACCCTCGTGATAGCCAGGGTCAACCCACAAACAGCCACTACAGAAACGTGCCCTGAGTTATCCAGAGTCTGGTTTTAAGCATAAGCTGGACAACTCCCCATACCTTAATATCTTTTAAGGTACGATCCATTCTATATCCAATACAGAAACTTTGGCACTTATTTAATTGGAACTATATTCAATCCATTCAGCTGTCTTCAGTGCATATCAACTTAATGGAAAAGGCTAATCAGCATTACTCAACTTAAGAATCCATCCAATTATGAGTGACCTGAAAGAGAAACACGTTTCTCAAAACCATCACTATCATCTGAATACCAATCACAAGAATCTACATCTTCGATCTCTTTAAAGAATCCCGATACTTGTGATACCTGGTTCTCTACTTTATTCTTATACCCACAACTTCTCAAAACTTAGACCTTGTATTTCTACGAAACACTTGTCTAAATACTAGAGAAGTTATAAGTAAACAGAACATAGTACAAGGACCTACCCCTTTGTCCTGATGGACACTGGACAACATACAATACTCTGTATAAGTCCGCTGAGTTAAACAACTCAAAACCTGTACGTCGTAGGTTGAAAACTGTACCCTGGCGATTTCCTCAAATATCACCAATTACAACGAATTCCGATATAATGAGGATGATCACCTAATTCCCAATATCTTACTCCCACTCATCATCTGTAAAACCATACAGATATGAGAATGAAACCTGGTAAATACATACCCTTGGAGTAAGTGTCTAATCGGGAAAACAGTTTTTCTTTAACAATGCACTGAAACATGAAAATGTTTCGTAGGGGTATCCTGGTATTCATAGTAATGCCTCTTCCATAATCCAATTCATGACTTCAACCGTATATTTTATTGCCATCTCTCCAAATCCCTTTATTTGTCTTTAGTCGTTACCTTCTGTACACCATCGTTAGGCTAAATGGTTTTCTTCCTTCCCTACCGTTCGGCACCAGCCTATGGTTTGGAAGAAGACTATCCAGTAAGCATAATAAGTGTACCCTCCTAAACTAAGGAGTACTCGCATCTCGAGAGAAGGTGACGATAAAAGACAACTGAATAATACCTTATTCTTTTAATGGTGAAATAGGAGCGGCGATGAAGTACGCGGTTTTGGTCGTGATTGATATCAGTCGCAATTTACTTTGCCCTCTTTCTAATCCCTTTATTTTGTCTTTGCACATTACCTTCTGCACACCCTACTTAGGCTAATTGGTTTTCTTCATTCCCTACCTTTCGGCACCAGCCTATGGTTTGGAATAAGACTATCCAATAAGCGTAATAGGTGTACTCTCCTAAACCAAGGAGCCCTCGCAACCTGAGAGAAGGTGATAATAAAAGACAACTGAATAAACCAATTCTATTTCTCCTGAACCTGGATCCATCCTTGAAGAAGTCCCTTCGAGTTCGTATATAACGATACGATGGATCTATCCAATGGAAGTGGATATCCGTAGTAATACGGGTGTTCTGAGAAATTTAAAGGGTAAAAGAAGGAGTGGCAATGACTTATGCAACTCAGACAATCCAAAAACCAGTATTTTAAGAAGGTTCGGTCAACCTGGTCACTGAGTCATAGTCTAGGGTCGGTCAAAGGTTGCTGCCAAAGAGAGAGAGAAAAGAAACACTCTGCATGCACTCTAACCTAGATCAGAATGGTCATCATTTTATCTAATCCGGAAACCTCCCACTGTCCTGTCAAATTCTCCTCCAAACCTAAAGAAGAATCAATCGGGATCACCCGAAGAGTAAACCAACTCATCAGTGGGAATCGGGATCCAACTCTCATCGCATGATAACGTGATGGAATGCATCCACGTTACTCATACTCCAGAAGGTATGCGCATACTTGGCAAGTTTCAGTTTCTTTAGAAACTCCCGATATGATTTATGCCCCATGCTCTTATGACCTTGACGTATGCCAAAAAATCATAAGTCACATGTCAAGTTCTGCCCGTCATTATCTTGTTAATTTGAACCCACCCGTACATACCCTTGACGTATGCCAACAAGGTAATACGACTGTCCCAAACCAACTCATCTATCTATGCAACAAATGAATACCCAGCAGCTACCAAACACTATGCCTTGACGTATGCCAACAAACATAGCTTGAATACTACTGACCATCCATAAGAAACGACGGAGGGCTACGGCTGGTTTTTGGCGAAAAACCTTTAACGTAGTGAACTTGATATCGCTGAAGGAACCTGATAGCTTTTTAAAATATAGTGGCGAAAACCTTTTGCTAAAGATGTCACTCCCGGTAAAGGGATCTCGGCTCTTTCCTCGTGGAATGAGGTGCAGGATATTCCACTGAATACCGCTATGCAAAGCAACTTGTAATCGACTATAGTGAAGTTATTACTCTGACGCAAACTTCTGCCCAAGGGGTCAGTCCCGGTGAAGGGATATCGACCCTTGCCCCGTCGAATGAGGTGCAGGATATTCCACTGAATACCGCTATGCATAACAAAAGGAAACGTCTTTGTAATAACACATTTTAAATTGTTCCAACAACTGTATACAGGTTTGTTTTACTTTGCGTTGATCAGAATCAACGCAGTCCCATCATTTAATCACACCAGAAAAGAACGAAAATAAAATGTACGTATATGCCATCCGCATTCGTCACTGGGTCCCGTCATCACTCGTTAGGTTACTTAACTAACGACAGAGCGGGGACTGGACTAGCGCGGGTGTAAAACATATACAACATCTAATAGTATATAAACCAATATACAATAATCGCTCCAGGCGTGATAGTATGCAACATTACAAAAAAGTAATAAGCATCACAGAACAATACAGATATCTGGGATCCCCGAGTTTCACAGAGCCGCTGCTGAAACTCGACGTTCCCCTGTCGTGTGGATAGCATGTGCAATGAAACCTAGACCCCTACGGGTGCGGCAAGTTACCCGCCAAAACCTGAAGCGAGGCAGCCCCCTACAGCATAATGAATGGACCACCCAGCACTTCACGGAATCCGGTAAGCTTGGGCACCCCTCCTTGGGTCAACCTGTACCCCCTACGAGTGCGGCGAATAGTCTGCCAATTCTAGAGTGGGACCCCTCTGCCTCTCAAAGCCATGAGATACGGACCCGTTGCCCCCCAGAACCCGGCTATCCGTGCACTCCGTCGCGGGGCAAAACCTAGTACAGTAATGAAAAATAGTACAATAGGTACATCGACCGCAACCTGGTCGTACCCCAAAAGAATATTATACAACAGGCAGTGACGGCAGTCCACAAGTTGGACGCTCGCCCCGCAATATCAAATGTAAAAATAAACTCAACCTGCACTATCATTGCACACTGCTATCCACCACGACAAATACGCAACATCACAGCACAACACAGAACATCAACGCGAATGTCACGTTCGCAAACCCGTCTAAAAGAACTATAGCAATCAGACGCGGTTTACCGATCAAATGACATTCCCGGTCGGAGATATAATGTAAGCACTCTAAACTAACATGTTTAAATTTCGATCGACCAAATATCAAAAAGTGGGACCCACGACTTACTGGTGAACAGTAACAAAATCTGGGCCAAAACGATATTTACCAAAAACCACAAATTCCAGAGAAGAACCCACTGACAAAATTTGGGAGCATGCGCTCACCACGTGGCCGCGGATGCGCGGCCAAACCATGGGTTTGGCCGCGTTTCCAGGGCTGTTTGGTGGAGACACGTGCCCAAATTTGGTCGTGATTCTTAGAAAAGCCTGCACAGTTTTCTGAGACATGTGAAATATTTTTAGGACACCGTTTAAAATCAACAGAAACTTTCATATTGTAAAAATGTGATTTTTGATTTCCGGTTCGATCGTTGTTTTAAAAGCGTTAGCACAAGTTAGCATAGCAAAATGGTTAGGCTCTAATACCACTGTAAGTCTACGCTAGCGCCCCGGCAGTATACAGACGCCAAATGCGGAACAAAAACTTTTTAACTGGCGCTATCGTATACTTTAACCCGGATCTGCCATTATTGCTAAACTAACAAACTGTAAAGAGTGTAGAAAGGTTATACCGAACGATCCGAGTCCTTCGTTCTTTAACCATCATCCCACGCTCCGTTGCGGCTGCTCCGATCTCGTCGATCTCCGATATCCTCGTCGAGGTGGCACCACGTCGACGATTCTTTAAATGGGCTCCCGCCTCTGACTTGAGGCAACTCGATCGTCAAGTTTGCTAAAAGAGACGACCAAGAATGATGTAGAGAATGAGTAGATGACTTTGTCTCACTTCGTCCAAGTCCGTAGACGATCGGTTAATGAAGTTGCCGAGGGAATCGGGTGATGGAATGAAATGAACTGTGAAATTCCATACACCCTAAAATCTATCATAATCTTTTCTCTCAAAAATGAAACATCAAGTGAACTGAGGAGAGAGAGGGCCGGCCACTTTATAGGATGGAGGAGGGTGAGTGTAGGAGCAAGTGGTGACCTTAAGCAAAATATCATAATGTGAACACAAAAGAATATCAAGCATAAAGATCTTAAGGAAAACAAGAATGTTAAGAAATCAAAGCATGAGTCACATGACACCTCTACATTTCTAGAACCTTCTAGAAGCTTCTAGAAGCATGACTCACTCTCATCCAAGAAAAGATAAATCCGTCTTTTACCGAATGTTAAAAGACGGCTGATAGAAAACTGGAAACTGGCAACTTCCAAAAGTGATCCCGAAACGACTTTCAGGATAACCCCGAACCTGTATAAATATACCCGCATTTGTATTACGACCGAATACAAATGCAACTGAGACAAAGATATTATACCTACTCAATATAATACTCGGATCCGGCTTATATCAAAGCCGACCAGTATCATCTGCCCGAAAAATAACACGTGCGTAAACGCACATGCAATCTCCGAACCCTGCCATAAAACCATACGGCCTCTACAACGTTTCGCCCGAACTTGGGAAACTGTCTGTGGGGGACTCTAATGACTCGTCAGTACCCTGGCAGTGGGTTTAACCACAAACCGTCAGCGGCACTAGCAATGCGTAACGGCTGCCCATGGACTGACCTCAAGGGATGCCGATGAGCGCAATCATCCGAAAAACCCTACTGAGCCTAACAGTGACAATGTATATACAGTCCGGTCCGTTCGTCTATGAGTATCGCATATCTGCCTAGGGGGCTAGTAACGTCAGACCCCCAATAGTAGTATAAGTCGTGTCGGAGTGAAGCCCAATAACACCCTGAGATACTACTGGAGTACCTACCAGTAAATCTCCTGCCATGGCCATGGACTTTGTGTAATGGCTCTCCTAGACACAGCACGACCTCGCCCCCAATAACGGGAGAGACGAATCCCCTGCCGATCCGCTCACGTGCCTCCATATGGCTCGGGACTGTACCCAAAAGCTACCTGTTTACACGACTCCTTTGAGCCGTGGTAGGGTAGAAATCAAAGCACAGTGGGAACTCACACGAGACAAATGACGACCTCAGGTCGATGAACTAACCTGTACACATGTCACCAGGGAACTGCTATCTGACGGTAGATATAATACTAACTAGCACATTCCCGGCGAGTCCTGTCCGGTGTACTCATAACCCAATGAGCACCTGTATACATCTTAGGTGATCCAACTGACACCAGTGGCTTGTGAGACCGGCCACCGCCCCTCGTCGGGGTCTCGACTGTACACACTAGTCTACTCCGGAGTATCGATGCCCTGTCTCGAAACTCCCATGACTAGGGACCACAATTAAGGATATGCGTATAAACCACCCAACTCTCACGTATATGATCGCCATCATACTGTTGGTGGTAAAGCAAGATCCTAAGGGCTCTATCAAAGTGTAACATGTAATCAGTCACCTGATCATGTACACGACTGATAAAGGCAAACCAGATAGCATACTATCATCTTGAGTAAGACTGTCATACCGGTATAGGTCCTCCGCAATCATTGCAATCACGTACCTGTGATCCAATAATTGACTATGAGGGCACTATCTCCAACAGCTTATGCACTGAGTGTGGTAAGCAGGTATCAGTCAAACCCAGGGGAGAAACATTGGATAGCAGTAAAGAACATTCTCAAGTACCTGAGAAGGACTAAAGAGATGTTCTTGGTGTATGGCGGAAAAGACCTGCAGATTGAGGCCTTTGCTGACTCCTGCTTCCAGAGTGACAAGGATGATTCCAAGTCCATGTCGGGTTTTGTCTCCACCCTCAATGGAGGGGTGGTGTGTTGGAAGAGCTCCAAACAGGAAACCGTTGCAGACTCGACGATGGAAGCGGAATACATCGCTGCATCTGATGCCGCAAAAGGAGCTGTCTGGATAAGGAAGTTCTTGAGAGAACTTCAGGTAGTTCCGTCCATTGTTGATCCAATACCTCTGTATTGCGACAACAACGGGGCTATAGCTTTAGCGAAGGAACACAGGTCCCATCAGAGATCCAGACACATCTTGAGGCGGTATCACCTGATCAGGGAGATCGTGGATCGCAAGGAGATCGAGGTTCGGAGGGTTGCTTCAGAAGAAAACACTGCAGATCCATTCACCAAGGCCTTGCCCCAGACTCAGTTCGAGCGGCTGATCGAGATGATAGGTCTTCGATACGCCAGTACATGGCCTTAGTGCAAGTGGGAGACTGTTAGTGTATATGCCCTAGAGGCCATTACTGTATCATACTAGTTTGTATATTACTTAATGGAAGCTTGGGATATTCAACTTGTATAAACAATCTTGCTCAATATAGTAGTATGCTACTTGGTTTGTTTCTACTTCAATGTGTACTTGTGTTATTTTAATATATCACCTATACACATTAGTGGAGCCCTTAGGATCTTTGCTTGATTACCAGCGTTGTGATGGCAGTCACACTAGTGGGGG
The DNA here is from genome assembly GCA_030015575.1 of Agapanthus africanus. NCBI lineage: Eukaryota > Viridiplantae > Streptophyta > Magnoliopsida > Asparagales > Amaryllidaceae > Agapanthus > Agapanthus africanus. The sequence continues at coordinate 287,668,771 of JASDDO010000012.1, read as the reverse complement.
CTCGGTAATCTATAAGCACATCCTTATACAGGTCCCTAGTCGCAGGACTATCGAGACAGGGCATCGATACTCCGGAGTAGACTAGCGTATGCGCTTCTCATCCCAGTGTGGGAGATGGTCTGTCCCACAGCCATCAGTACGTCGTACTGGAGATAGTATACGGGTGCTCGTTGGGTTACGAGTACACTGGACAGGACTCGTCGGGAACTGACAGGTTGGTATTATACCTATCGTCAGTTATCAGTTCCCAGGTGACATGAGTACAGCTTAGTCCGCTTACTTGACACTGTCACTTCGCCTCGAGTGTGTTCCCACTGTACTTTGATTACTACCCTACCACGGCTCAAAGGAGTCGTGCAAACAGGTAGTAGTTGGGTACAGTCCCGAAGCACTTGGAGGCAGTGACGGTTAGACAGGATTCGTCTCTCCCGGTATTGGGGGTTGACATCGCGCTGTGTCTAGGAGAGCCATTACACGAGTAGTCCCTGGCCAGGGCAATCAAGATATACTGGTAGGTTTCCAGTGTTATCTCAGGGTGTTTTGGGCTTCACTCCGACACGACTTGTACCGCTACTAGGGGACTGACGTTTACCGCCCCCTGGGCCCGCCATGCGATGTATCAGACGAACACACCGGACTGTACGGAGATTATCACATTCAGACTCAGTAGGGGTTCAGATGGGGTTCACCTCGTCAGTCTTCTTATCGGCAACTACCTGGGGACCGTTACGCACAGCTAGTGCCGCTTGCGGTCTGTGGTTAAACCCACTGCCAGCGTAAGTGTCGAGTCTTTATAGTCCCACACAGAGGGCTATTCGCCATTAGGCAAAACAGAGTAGAGGTCGCATGGTTTTGCGACAGGGTTCGTTCTCATCCGCGCACTTGTGCACGTTTGGAGTCCGGACGGATATTACTGGCTGGCTCTGGTTTGAGTCAGATACTAGTATATGTTTTGGGGTTGATTTTATCTCATTGTGTTCATGTTCCTCGGAACAAGAACGCGGGTGTGTATGCACAGTTGTTTGAGGCGGAGGAAGAGGATTTTCATTAGGGTTTTGGAACGGGTGTGTATGCACAGTTGACAGTCGTCTTTTTCCAAACCCTAATGAATTTATGATATATCAATTAACAATATTAATTAAATGAAATTATGTTATGGTTGGGTTTGTTGACTTGTTGACCAAGGTTGACTTGTTGACCATGGTTGAAAGTTTGACCATTATCATTACATATCAAAGATGCTCTTTGATTCTAGCAAAATTCATTTAATGAATGTAATGATAATGGTCATTCCAAACCATCCATCAACTATTTCATTTTTATTATTATTGTTAATTTGATAATTCTTTTCATTTTTAGTTATGGTTGTAAAATGAAAAGAATAGCTCATTCTATGATAACTCTTCTCTCTCCTCTCTTCTTCTTCCTTCTCCTCTAGTTCAAGGAGCTCCCTTCTCATGTGTTGAGAATCCATCTCCTTGAGATAAAAACACCCCAAAGCCACTCTCTACTCACTCTAGGGTTAGAGGTTTAGCAAGACAAAGATCCTAGTTCACTCAAAGTCCGAGAAAGAGCCCGAAGGTTGAACCCTCAGGTGGATCCATCTTTGACGGAAGAAGGCGACGAGGAAAGCACCATCAAACCCTACAAAGGTTTCAAGAAGAAGGAGTTCAAGTTAGGTATAACCTTTTATCCGAGTAGCTAACTCTCTTTAGCTTTCTTGCTAGTTTAGTTTAGAAAAGATCCCGACTTTGTTAGTCCATGTTGCCCCATGCGCTAAAAATTTGTTTTTTATACCGTTTCCGCCTCCCCGCAAGAACCGGGGGTGGCAACGTGGACTTACAATTTGGGGGTTTAAATTTAAATTCGGGGACCAAATTTATTAAGGGGGGAAGATTGTAACATTTCATAAAATATAAAATATTATTGTTGGAATTTAATATTAAAATAATATATTTCCCGAAAACTGCCAATTTGCGAAATTGGGGTTTTCGAAAAAAAAGTATAAATATATACCAATAATTGTGAAATAAATGGAGATTAAAATGATTTATTCATTTAATAATATATTTAAAGGATTTGGCATTTTTAAAATCAATTATATGTAGTTTAAACGAAAACCCGATTAGTGCACCGCTGATCGAGATTAGGACAAATCCGTGTTTTTACAGTTTTTCATGGCTAGTGCACTATGGCATGTCGCATTCTGGTTACATGTTGTTTCTTGTGTTGTTTTGGGGTCTTATATGGTTTGGTTTTAAATAAAAAAAAAGAAAAGGTTTAAAAGAGAAAGGGTAAAAGGTTAAATAGTGAGTGAGGGTGAGAATAAGAGAGGAAAGAGAGAGATAGGGCAGCCATCTTCATCCTCCCCCATTTGTTTTCATCTCCTCCTTCAACTCACTTCCCTCCACCTCTTCTCCAAGATCCACCTCCAAACATTCACCTAAACCCTATACTCCCTTCACAAAAGTTGATCCCCTCCTTCTCCTCTACACATTGGACCAAGAAAAGTGGGATTTTGACAACATTGGCAAACTAGGGTTTTTCATGAGTTGCATCCATGAAGTAATTCTAATACCTTTAGTGTAGTATTTCAATTGCCTTAGCACCAATTCTAGTTTAGAAGTGATTAGGCGATGTTTAGTAAGGGTTGAAAATTTCAAGTTAGGGTTTGAGGGAATCTTGAGCGGTGATGTGTAATTGAGGTTAGTAGAGACATTATAACCCCTGTAGGGATCGTATACTGACCAATACCAGAGACTTAACCCCCAAAATACGAACTTAGAAACCCCGACATCGTATAATTGTGTGAATTTTGAGGGTATTTTGGAATCTGGAGTAACCCGGGTGACCTGAAAATTATTTTGCAAACATAGAGGAGTGTGCAGGTACATAGGAAGCTACCAATGAAACCCTAGCGCCAACCCCCAATCCCAGGCCGTAGATTGAACCTTTCTGGATGCAATTTACGGCCAGAGCAGGGGGGTATGGTGTCGTGTTTGGTCCATGTCTCCTTTTACTTTAAATTAGACCCTTTACATATGCAAAATTGAGCAATTTGACCTAAGGTACAATCTGGAGCAAGTTTTCAAGTTTCTGAATTCGTTTTACGGGTTTTAATGAATTGGAAATTGGTATTTTTGTTTTATCTCGGTTAATTCACGTTTATACGTCGATCATCGAGAATTGTTTGGTTTTTCTTGCATGCGTAAACAATAGGTTTTAACCGATGGGTGATTCGTGTGACATTTTGGTTTTCGTGCGACATTTTGGTTTTCGTGCGTGATTTCGTTTACGATGCTATATATGATATGTAGGTACCCCATGTGGACTTCGAGACGACGAGGATGAGCGTGGCATCGTCGACCCCAGCAAGCGAAGATCGAGGTGAGTGGATCTATATCCACGGAGGAAGTCGGGTGGATGGCGTATAGCACCCCCGCAAGTCTTTGATGAAAACTGATTAATAGTAAATGGTGAAGGAAACTTTTACTAGAAAACTATAGATAAAGTTAAAAGATAGTTAGAGAAACTATATTAGAAACTAAAGGATAGTTAGAAGTGATATGATACGGCTAATATGTGATGACGAAATTTGAGGATGATGTTTGACGATATTGCCGTTTAGGGTACTATAGGACTAGATAGCCGACGTAGACGTGTCATCCGAACCATACCTATTTCCAAACTGAAGAATCGTATGCATCTTTTAAACGGATACCTTCAAGGACATTACGGATTTTCAAATGATATCTTTTCTTTAAAAACACCGTAACCCCTACTTTCAAAACTACGATTCGCATCCTTTAAATACTGATCGTATGGTTCGGGTGTGTATGTTAGATTAGATGCGTATGCTTAGTAATAGTAGATTGTAATGGTATATTGACCTTTTGTGAGAAAAATGCGATGAAAAGAGAATGCGATTGACAGGTGATATGATGATATATTGGTATACGGATGCGATTCGATTGAAATGATTGATACCTTGCCGGTCCCCTGATATGAGATTGTTGTGGATGTGACCTGGGACATAGGTACATAGATATATATATTTATATGTGGTGAACCATGTGTGATTTCCGTACGAGACGTTAGGTCCGTACCCCTCATTGTCTTATTGGATGATAGGATCCTTATTGGTTTAGTGCCGCCGTACGATGATTTTCTGTACGTGATGAGTTGGACTTGAAGATTGATCCATACCCTTGACTAGAGGATGCCGTACGATCAATTATACCGTACGTGATGTTATGAGGTGGATGCCGATTGATAGACTCACTGACTCGGTCATATTAGTTACGTGTACCTGTCAGCATTTGCATTTGATTTACCTTATGCTGCTTCCATGTTATTCTCATTGCATTGCATATACCTGTGCTAGTACACTTACACCATTATCGATTATGCGTATGTTACACGTACACAGATTTGCCGGCTCACACACATCATCATCGATAATTGTCATGTCACTACACAGTAGGATTGCTGCATCATGATACGACTCCTTGCATAATTTACTTGCTATTGTTGGATATGCACCTTTATACGGTGTTTTATTAGATTTTGGAGAAATTGGGAACCGCAGGATATATTTTAAAAACTGAAATCATTTAAAAGAGCGGTTTTCCCTTAATAGGATAGATCACTGTTCCATGTTGCAAGATACACGGATATGCTTACATTTCTATCATAAGTCGCATACATCATGCTTTATGATTTTTACTCATTGAGATATGCCATTTTCATGAGATTTCTGGATTTGAGAACCGTGGCTATTTCAAAGAAAGTATGTACTGCTTTAAAAACCCGGTTTCTCTTAATATTATATTTCAGTGCGTCCACCTTGCATTTTCTCGGTTCTAAGACATGTGACATGTGAACCCGATTCGAGGAGCAAGATGAGGCCGATTACGGGTACATGGTGGACCGGTATGGTTCCCCGGGGCAAGAAAGGGATGTTGTGTATATAGACGGTGAGCCTGGTAAAGGGACTACTACCTACCGGTGATTGGTTGGGTATGGCGGATATCCAAAGGATACTGACCGGAGTCGAGAGATGATATGGGCCGATCCGGACTGACGGAGCCCGAGAGATATAAGGATTTACGTGTCGATGCTGGACACGGGTTTCGTGATGTTTTCGGGTGTCGATGTTGGGAACCCAGGTTCCATGATTTTGATGTGTCGCGAGGGACACACATTGATTTATATCCTCATATTTTCATGCATACGCTTTTATGATATTTACCTGCATGATATTTCTGTGTCATTGGTTGACACGTGGAGGAGATCCCCATTCATACATACATTGATTATATGATTGGATGATATCAGCATACTTATAGACTTCGAGTATATTTTTGGCACATTTGATGACCCGGTCACCCTAGATATCCTAGTTTTACCTTTATGATATAGTTGACCAAGAAGTCGTTGATTATTCGATTTCTACTTGTAGATGTTTTTCTACTCACGAGTTGGCAACTCATCCCCGTTGTGCCACAGTTCTTGCAGGTTGATCGCATGGATCAGTAGCGGCTTCGTTGGCACACAGTTGCATTCGGGTGTTTTGCATTGTTAGGTGGGAAATTTGTATCGTACCCACTCTTGTATTTAGAATTTATATTATATCTAGTCAACTCCATCAATCGAAACTAATAATTGTATAAGAAATTAGACTTAGCAAGACTTATAGTTGCGAGACTTGAGCGAGGAGTTTTATGTTCGCTTTTGGGTTTATGTCTTGCCTATTTCTTTATCTTGTGTGGTGATCTTCGCCGTTGGGCGTCGTATACTTATATATATTGTCTTGCGTAATTATGATCCGCCGTTTGGCGAAGAGCTAGCTCCGGCTTTGGGATGCCTTTATCATTATCTTGTATATGTGGTTTTGGATCAAAATATACAAAGGAGGTGCTGCCCAAATGTTAAAAAAAGACGAAACTTGTTTTTAAACTTGCATAATCCACTTGCATTTTTCATGTTCCTATTCTATGCATTATGAAAACTTGATTTCATTATACCTTTATTTCAAAACTTCACCTCTATTTTTCTTAAAAGGTTTAGATTTCTTGGTTTCAGCTTACTTGAATTACGTTACGCCTTTAGACGTTGCGTGATTTAAGTGTTGGTCACAAGCTAATATTTCGGGTCGTGACAAAACGTAAGGGCCACCCGGGTATTGTGCGATCAGAAGATCAACAAGAAAGCCTGTACATACTCCTACGAATCCAATCAGTAACACTTCCGTACAGTCCGGTCACTTCGTCTGATATGTCGCATATCCAGTCTAGGGGTAGTAAATGTCAGACCTCAGCAACCGATAAGTCGTTCCGATGTGAGACTCATAACGGGTTGAGAAACTACTGATAACACTTACCATTAGATCTCCATATCAGCCCTGGCTAGGGACTTTCAGTTATAGCCAATCGAGCACAACACAACATCAACCCCCAATACCGAGAGAGACGAAACCCCTCCTATCGCTCATTGGTTCCATGTGATTTGGGACTGTTCCCAAAAGCCACCTTTTTGCACGTTCTCATGAGCGTGGTAAGGTGGAAATCAAAGCAAAGTGGGAATCATCTAAGACTCTATGATGATCTCGGGTCTACAGACTAACATGTACCAGTGTCACCAGAGAACTGCTATCTGACGATTGGTATAATACCATTTAGGAGTTCTCGGCGAGTCCGTTCAGTGTACCCAGTCTCCACTGAGCACCTGTACACCATCTTTGATGTCAAACACCAATGGAAGTGAGATCATCTGTCGCCCATCATATGGGTCAAGTTGCGTATACGCTAGTCTACCCTGGAGTATCGATGCCCTGTCTCGATACACTCTCGACCAGGAACAATTATAGGATGTACTTTTGGACTAGCCTGGCCCCACTAGTATGATCTGCATCATAGTCCTAGTAGTCAAGTACATATCCTAAGGGCTTTATCAACATGTCAGAGCAAGACAGTAACACAATACATGTCAACATGTTAAGACAAAGAGCAACCAGATAGCTACTATCATATCGAGCAAGAAAGTCCTCTCTATATATATCCAAGCATTCACTATAATATACATCATATGTACAACAATGGCCTCCAGGGCATATACATAACTATCAATCTACCACTTGCACTACGGCCAGCTGTTGTAGTATCTCATACCCAACATCCCGAAGAGTCTCTCAAATTGTATCTGGGGTATTGCCTTCGTGAGTGGATCCGCAGTGTTTTCCTTCGTGTCAACTCTCCTGACCTCGATCTCCCTGCGATCAACTATCTCCCGGATCAGGTGATACCGCCTACGAATATGTCTGGATCTCTGATGGGACCTAGGTTTCTTGGCAAGAGCCACAACTCCATTGTTATCACAATACAAAGGTATTGTATGCTCAATGGACGGAACCACTCCAAGTCTGTTTATGAACTTCTTCATCCAGACAGCCTCTTTGGCAGCATCGTTGGCAGCGATGTATTCAGCCTCCATCGTCGAGTCTGCCACGGTTTCCTGTTTGGAACTCTTCCAACAAACCGCCCCTCTATTGTGGGTAAAGACAAATCCCGAGTGTGACTTAGAGTCTTCCTTATCACTCTGGAAGCTCGAATCGGTAAATGACTCCACCTGGAGTTCTCCGTTACCATACACCAAGAACATCTCTTTTGTCCTTCTTAAGTACTTGAGAATGTTCTTCACAGCTGTCCAGTGACTCTCTCCTGGATCTGCTTGATACCTACTCACTATACTTAGTGAGTATGCTACATCGGGTCTGGTACATAGCATCGCGTACATGATAGAGCCTACTGCCGAAGCATAGGGTATCCCTTGCATGCGAGCTCTTTCCAAATCAGTCTTAGGAGACATCTCTTTGAAGAGAGTGGTCCAGAGATCTTGGGTAAATTCCCATGCTTGGATTCTTCCATACTAAACCTCTTTAGTATGGTGTCAATGTACCTGGATTGGGATAATCCCAGTATCTGTTTAGATCTATCTCTATAGATCTTAATCCCCAAGACGCAGGAGGCATCACCTAGATCTTTCATTGAGAATCTTTGTGATAAGAAGAGCTTGACTGAGTGCAGCATAGGAACATCATTTCCAATCAAGATTATGTCATCCACGTATAATACGTGACAACCTTACTCTTTGCTTGCTTCTTGTATATACAAGGTTCATCTACGTTCTTGATGAAGTCAAACTCTTTGACTACCACATCAAAACAGATGTTCCAACTCCGCGATGCCTGCTTTAACCCGTAGATGGATTTAAGCAGCTTGCACACCTTCCCGCTGCTCCCACTGTCTACGAAGCCCTCTGGCTGAGTCATATACACGCATTCTTCTAAATCACCATTTAGAAAGGCGGTCTTAACATCCATTTGCCAGATTTCGTAGTCATGGCATGCAGCAATGACAAGTAGGATCCGGATGGACTTAAGCATAGCAACTGGAGAAAAGGTTTCATCATAATCAACACTTGGTCTTCGATGAAAATCTTTTGCAACAAGTCTAGCTTTGTAAGTCTCAACTTTTCCATCTACACCAAGTTTCTTCTTAAAGATCCATTTGCTCCCAATAGGTTTTACCCCTTCAGGAGCAACTTCCAAAGTCCATACTTTGTTGGTGTACATGGATTCCATCTCAGATCGCATTGCATCTAGCCATTTCACAGAGTCCCCACTCATGATGGCCTGCTCGAAGCTAGTTGGGTCATCATCTTCCATGATGCAATCCTCACTCCCACCATCAATGAGAAAACCGTAGTATCTCTCAGGTGGATGAGGAACCCTACTAGATCGGCGGAGAAGCCGGGGTTCGTTGGGAACTATCGAATCCTCTGGTTCCACTAAATCTTCTGTTGTAGTTTGTTCTGCTGGATCTTCTTCCAGCTCTACCTCCTCGGCACTAATTTCTTTTGCGAGAAATTCCTTTTCTAAAAAGGTGGCATGTTGAGCAACAAACACCTTTTGTTGTTTACTGCGGGAGAATAGATATCCATTCGAATGTTTAGGATATCCAATAAACTTACAAAGAACTGATCGTGCCTCGAGTTTGTCCGGATTTTTCTTTTTGACATAGGCCGGACAACCCCATATCTTAACTAGTTTAATACATGGTATTTTCCGACTCCATATGACATATGGTGTGGTAGGTACAGATTTTGATGGAATCTGATTCAATAGGTATGTTGCTGCTTCAAGCGCATAACCCCAAAAGGAAATACGTAACTCAGCAGTACTCATCATAGAGCGCACCATATCTAATAGGGTGCGATTCCTCCGTTCCGATACACCGTTGTGCTGTGGTGTATACGGAGGAGTAAGCTGAGAGAGAATCCCATTCTCTTTTAGATAGTCCTGGAACTCATTGCTCAAGTACTCTTCTCCTCGATCAGAACGAAGGATTATAATACTTTTATCCTTTTAGTTCTCGACTTCATGCTTATATTCTTTGAAATTCTCAAAAGCTTCATACTTGTGTTTCAACAAGAATACATGTCCGTATCTTGAGAGATCGTCAGTGAATGTAATGAAGTACGAGGAACCTTCCCTAGCATGTGTAGACATGGGACGACATACATCACTATGTATCAGTCCCAAGAGTTCCGTAACTCTTTCTCCGTGTCCTGTAAACGGAGTTTTGGTCATCTTTCCTTTGAGACATGACTGGCAAGTGTCATAAGATGAAAATTCGAACGAATTCAAATATCCATCCTTATGTAACTTAGCTAGTCGTGTCGCATTGATATGACCTGGTCTACAATGCCACAAGAAGGATTCGTTCATTTCTAAACTCTTCCTCTTGTGTGTGTTTTGTACATTAAGAACTGTGGTTTGATTTAGAACGTATATGCCATTATTCAACGAGCCTGGTCCAATCAACTTTTGATTCAGGAAGATGTTCATAACATTATCCTGTACTACAAAATTATATCCTTCTTTACTTAATAAAGAAAGTGATATAAGATTGCATATCAGGGTCGGTATGTAATAGTATTTGTTCAGAATCAATGTATTACCAGTTGGTAATACAAGGTGATATTTGCCAACTGCTTTGGCTGCAACATTTGCACCACCCTACTCTTACGGAATGATCACCCTCTCCCAGTTTTCTACCTTTCCTTAGCCCATGCAATATATTACATATGTGGGATCCCGATCCGGTATCTAATACCCAGAACATAGAGTGTGCTGAGAAACAATTCTCGATAACTAATACACCCGAAGAAGATGCATCAACATGCTTATTCTTCGTTTGGGCGGTGTGGGAATCCGGATATTCCCCTATTTCCTGCTCAGTCTTATAACAATTATAAGAAAGAACGGAACCAACGTTCCCCTGCTCAGTATAACAAGCGGGTTCAGTCAATACATCCATATTGTTATCTTGATTAAGGCCTGACATGGTCGCTACCTGGAGAGAGAGAGAAGAAATCACTTTAGCGTATTCTCTTGCAAGATTAGATTGGTTATTATCTTATCTAATCAGGATGGCCCCCACTGCTTTTATCAAATCTTCCTTCAAACCCTAAAAGGTAAAGACAAGCCTGGATTAATTACACCTTACAAGTTCGCCAATCTTTCAGCCAGGCTAGTGTTGGTACTTTGAGGGAGGTTCCCCGTGCTTTCACACGGACCTAATTAGAATAAACTTCATTTTCCCAGAGGCATAACCCCATTAACACCTTTCTAGACACCTACTTGATCGGCTAATTATGATGTGTAAAACACTCCCAGGAGTAACTCTTACTCGCAGTGGATATCGGGATCCAACTATCTCATAGAAGGTATGCAATCTCATTGCAAATTTCAACACTTGAAATTCCCAATAATACTTTTTCCCCTAGCATTCTATGACCTTGACAGAGGTCAACAAACCATAGTGCACTAGTCAAGTTCAACCCGCCATTTCATGATTGAACCAAACCTACCCGCACGACCCTTGACAGAGGTCAACAAGGTCGTACGACTACCCTAATCCAATCGCATCACATGCTTTATAGATAAGCACTAATCAGCTACCACACACTACGCCTTGACAGAGTTCAACAAACGTAGCACGAATACTAAATAATTCTTTTCTGAAATGATGGTGGGTTACGACAGGTTTTTCAGAAAACCTTTTGCTTAATAAACTTGATATCGTTGTAGAAACAAGTGATTTTGAAAAGGAGTGTTTTTTAGGCTTTTACTAGTTTCGCTAAAAAGGTCACTCCCGGTGAAGGTATCACGGCTCTTTTCTTATCGAATAAGGTGATGGACAAGGAATACCGCTATGCAAAGCAAGAACTATAGAAGCAGTCAAAAACAAAACCGAGTGAGTTGTAGCATCTGCTAGTTTATCTAAAGAGGTCACACCCGGTGAAGGGATCTCGGCTCTTTCCTTATCGAATAAGGTGCTGGATATTCTACAAGGAATACCGCTATGCAAAGCAAAAACTAGAGCTACCCTTTTTGAAAATTTGATTCTACAACATCTTTTAGGTTTCTTTTCTTTCATTATTCTCATTAATGAAGTCCCATAATTTATGCTTCCTAAGAATCACAGAAGAAACGAAAATACAACGTACGCTTATGCCATCCGCATTCTCCACAATATCTCCTTATGCACCGTTAGGTTACTTAACTAACGGCATACCGGGGCGGGACTAGCGCGGGTGCAAAACATAAGCAACGTTTATTATATATCATAAATACAATAATCAAGAATTCGTCTCACACATATAAATTGATCACATCACAGAATATCAGCAGCAGAAGATAACATATGAAATATTGGATATACTAGGAGGTCCGTGTTTTTTTTTGAGCCTGTATAAAACACGGATTCCACGGTCGCGATGAATATCCAAACCCACATCCCTAAACCCCTACGAGAGCGACAAGCAACCCTACTAATTCTAGAGTTAGGAGACCCAGACTCAACTCCTCGAGTTGGTCTCCCACTGGACTCTAGAACCCGGTTACTTGTGCTCCCCACCTTGGGTTTATCCTAATGCCGAAAAGTAAATAATATACAATGGTGACATCATCCTCAACCCGAAAGTGCCCCAATAAAAGAATATTACATACATTGAATTTTACATGAATGAAAATGGATAAACTCTCATCTCACATAAAACCCCCGGCTATCCAAATCACGACGATCCAATATAACATATCACAGCAACACATAACATCACATATCATCAACGTAAGTAAATATGCGTATCCTAATTGTCGTTGACATATAGTAACGAAACTGGTGATACTCCGCACATTACACTTACGGTCACTGAAAAGAAAGTGTAAAACTACAACATTCGGAATCCACAATCTCTTTAGACGTCATAAACCCGACATATCACACATCTCGGATTTCATGCCTAACAATATGAATTCTAAATATTGTATCTCATTACAGAAAGCTAGACGACGTTAAACAATTCGATCGAATCAACGAATTCCCAAAATTCCCATAGAGCTCAACACTTAAGCACTATTAAAGATTCCCAGAAGCATGCCCCAGTACAAACAGACCAACCGTTGAAGTGTCGTCCCTTGCCTCCTTAGTGGCGTCGCGGAACCGCCGCCAAAACCATGTTTGGCCGCGGTTCCGCGGTCACTAAAGCAAGTTAGGGACTCGTTCTTCAAGAGGGTCCATAGAATTACCTGCATGATTTTCTGAATATTTTCAATATGCAAATTTCAACTTTTGAAATTTTTTCCAGAAAGTGGGAAAATTTGGTTATTCGGGGATCGTTCGGACTTTTAATTTCGCCTACGCAACGCCTAATACTCTAGCTAGGCTCTAATACTACTGTAGAGTTAGCTTAGCACCTTGACAAGGCTTTGGCAAGCATCAAACATGCAATTTTAAAATTTTGGGATACTAAACAAACCAACCAAGTAATCGAACAAGAGAATTAGGGTTACAAAAACAAGTAAACAACTTTACTACTAAGGGATTAGGGATTATAACCTTTGTAGTCATGTCCTTCACTTCATAAGCTCCAAGTAGTGGTCCCTTAGCTGCGATCCAAGAACACCTGGACTCTTACGAAGCTCCACAAGGTGAATGATTCATGCTTGCTCGTAGTCTTCGAAATCCAAGATGATCTACTTCGAGGAAACACAAACCCAAGCTATCTCTTCAATAAAATGACATTAGTGAAGCTAACAACCTAGTCTAAATGGCTAGTATAGAAGAGGATGATGAAGTAGGAAATGGGCTATCTTTAGTTTTCTTTTTCTCACTTTATTTCATCACAATGAAAAATGCTAGCAAGCTTTTGTGAGGAAGAAGAAGATGAACAAGTGATGAATGAATAATGAGCTTAGGTTAGAAATGCAACCATGGTGAGTTAGTATATGTCATGGCTAACTCTTGTAGAGAATAAACTATGGTCAAAGTGATTAGAGTTAGGTTAATAAATATCTTACCCAAAACAAAATTGGTTGACTTAGTCAATGTTCTACAAGCTTCATCCAAGCTCATGACTAATTCTCTACAATTTTGAATTTGCTAAAATAAATATAAAATCAACATTTATCACAATAGCATGGTGTAATTTTCATACACACAAGTTGCATGTATAACCAAGCATGTCACAATTATACATATCACATATATATAATTTTGTAACAAAAGAAAATAATACATTAAACATATATCACATATATGTTAAATGTATCGAAATGTGAGAAAATGAAATACTTAAGTGAGCACATATTAGTTAATGTAATTTAATATATTAAAAATATAATTATACATTAAATTATTAAATCAACATTTGATTTAATAATCCAGCTATATCATATATATATAACCGACTAATACAAAATGTATCATTTCATCGAATCAACACTTGATCCGATAACCCGGCTATATCTTATATAACAGGTCGATATCACATATCACAAGAATAGAATACGGTATCACATACTGGTTTCAATCTCGGTCCCGCACATATCATATATGGGCTCCTACTCCGTTTCGCCTGAGCCAGGAAACCTCTGTGTAGGACTCTAAAGACTCGTCAATACGCCGGCAGTAGGTGATGATCATATCAAACACCCACAAGCCGCAAGCGGACAGCTAAACGTAACGGCCACCCGGGTATTGAACTATCAGAAGATCAACAAGCAAGCATGTACATACTCCTGCGAATCCAATCAGAAACACTTCCGTACAGTCCGGTCTCTTCGTCTGATATGTCGCATATCCAGTCTAGGGGTGGTAAACGTCAGACCTCAGAAACCGATATGTCGTGCCGATGTGAGGCTCATAACGGGTCGAGAAACTACTGATAACACTTACCAGTAGATCTCCATATCATCCCTGGCCAGGGACTTTCAGTTATAGCCAATCGAGCACCACGCAACATCAACCCCCAATACCGGGAGAGACGAAACCCCTCCTATCACTCATTGCCTCCATGTGGTTCAGGACTAGACCCAAAAGCCACCGTTTTGCACGTTCTCATGAACGTGGTAAGGTGGAAATCAAAGCACAGTGAGAATCACACAAGACTCTATGACAATTTCGGGTCTACAGACTAACATGTACTAGTGTCACTAGAGAACTGCTATCTGACGATAGGTATAATACCATCTAGGAGTTCTCGGCGAGTCCGTTCAGTGTACCCAGTCTCCACTGAGCACCTGTACACCATCTTCGATGTCAAACACCAATGGATGTGGGATCATCCATCGCCCATCATATGGGTCAAGATGCGTATACGCTAGTCTACTCTGGAGTATCGATACCCTGTCTCGATACACACTCGACTAGGAACAATTATAGGATGTATTTTTGGACTACATTGGCCCCACTAGTATGATCTGCATCATAGTCTTAGTAGTCAAGTGCATATCCTAAGGGCTTTATCAACATGTGAGTGCAAGACAGTAATACAATATAAGTCAATATGTTAAGACAAAGAGCAACCAGATACCATATTATCATATCGAGCAAGAAAGTCCTCTCTATATATATCCAAGCATCCACTATAATATACATCATATGTACACTAATGGCCTATGTTAGTTATATGTATGCCCTAGAGGCCATTACTGTACATATGATGTATATTGTAGTGGATGCTAGGTCATATATAGGGAGGACTTTCTTGCTCGACAAGATTGTATGATATCTGGTTGTACTTTATCTTAACATGTACTCTGATTGTCTCTATATTATATGTTGATAAAGCCCTTAGGATATGTACTCGACTACTGGGACTATGATGAGATCATACTAGTGGGGCCACGGTAGTCGACGAGTACATCCTATAACTGTTCCTAGTCGAGGGTGTATCGAGACAGGGCATCGATACACCAGAGTAGAATAGCATATACGCATCTTGACCCATATGATGGGCGATGGATGATCCCATATCCATCGGTGTTTGACATCAAGGATGGTATACGGGTGCTCAGTAGAGACTGGGCTGGACGGACTCGCCGAGAACCCCCAGATGGTATTATACCTCACGTCAGATGGCAGTTCTCCGGTGACACTGGTACAGAGTAGTCTGTTGACCCGAGATCGTCATAGAGTCTTGTGTGATTCCCACTGTGCTTTAATTTACGTCATACCACGTCCAAGAGGGCGTGCAAAAAGGTGGCTTTTGGGTACAGTCCAGAATCACATGGAGGCAATGAGCGATAGGAAGGGATTCGTCTCTCCCGGTATAGGGAGTTGATGTTGTGCTGTCTTCGATTGCCTATAACCGGAAATCCCTGGCCAGGGTTGCTGAGATTTACTGGTAAGTATTATCAGTAGTTTCTCGAACTGTTATACACCTCATATCGACACGATTTATCGAGCTACTGTGGTCTGACGTTTACCACCTCTAGGCGAGATATGCGACATATCAGACGACGAGACCGGACTGTACGGAAGTGTTACTGTTTGGATTCATAGGAGAATTTACAGGCTTGCTTGTTGATCTTCTGAGCGCTCAATACCTGGGTGGCTGTTACGTTTAGCTGGCCGCTTGCAGTTTGTGGGTGTTTGATATGATCATCACCTACTGCCGGCGTATTGACGATTCTTTAGAGTCCTACACAGAGGTTTCTTGACTCAGGCAAAACGGAGCAGGAGCACATTTATGATATGTGCGGGACCGAGGATAATGCGGTATGTGATACCGTATTGGATTCTTGCGATATGAGATATCGGCCGGGTATATGTGATATAGCCGGGTCATCGTATTAGTCGGTTATTTGTGAAATAGTCGGATTATCGGATCAAGTGTTGATTCGATAATTTAATGTATAATAATATATATGATATATTAAATTACATTAACTAATATTATCTCACTAAAAGATTCATTTTCTCACGGGATAATACATTGATATAAATGCGATATATGTTAATTGTATTATTTTCTATTGTTACAAAATATATTGCATATGTGATATATAATATTGTAACATGTTAGGGTTACAAATTTAACAATGGTTTAGGGATTAAACTTGGATAAGGTTTGGATTAGGGTTAGCTTTTGCATGAAGCTTCCATGAAGTTTCATGAAGCTTTGGCTTTGTGTTTTGCTTGATATTTTGTGAAGATATTATGTTAACCCAATCCAAACCATTAACTCTAGTTAATTCTCTACAAGGGTTAACTCCTTCATGCTTAACCCTTGGTTAGATTTGTAACCACTGCAATTAATTCCTTATTCATCACAAAAGGAATGATTCATTATCTTCTTCTTCTTCCTTCACTTTTCATGGAAAAAAGCTTTCTTGATTTGATTTTGTGATGAAAATGAGTGAGAATTAGAAAATAAAAGAGAGCAAAAATCTTTCTTCATCATTCTCATCTATCTTTTCCCTTTAGATGCATGTGTTCACTTCATTTAGTGAGTGTTAGCTGGTGTTAATGAAACTTCAAGGTAGATCATCATTGTTATCGAAGATCGGAAGCAAGACTGCATCTTTTTCTTCGTGAAGCCTCTCGAGAGTCCGGAACACGATGATCGCAGCGAAGGGACCTCAACAGGGAGCTTAAGAAGTGAAGGACCGGATCTACAAGGGTTGTAATCCCTCTCACTTAGTGTTAAAGAGTTTAACATGCTTGTTTTCGCCTAAACTCTAGTTTGAAGATCCGGCGTTGGGTTGTTCGGTACGACTATTTTTTAAATCGGGCATGGTTGATGACTCGTAGACCCTTGTACGCGTGCATAGAAACCCTACAGTGGTATCAGAGCCATGCTAGAGCTTTAGGCGAAGTCTAGGCGAAGTTTAAATTCCGATCGAACTCCGAATACCCGGTTTATACCCCTCTCTGTACATTTTCTAAAAATGTGATTTTTTCAGTGTTAAAAATACTCAGAAAAACAAGCTGGAAAAACAAAGAATTACTTTGAAGTACGGCCCACTAATTCGCTCATATGACCGAGGAACCGCGGCCAAACCAATTGTTTGGCGGCGGTTCCGCGGCCCAAATTGTGAATTAGTCCCTGGAACTTCATATATTTATTCCTAGGTCCTTTCTTATCATTTTTTTCTGGGAATTTTTTAATTCCACTCAAGTGTTGAGTTTTTTAAGGTTGTATTGGGGACTCGTTGATTCGATCGGATAATTTAACTTTGTTTAGTTTGTCCGGGTAATTTTTAGAAACTGTTAAAAAGTTCGAACGGATATCAATAACTCAATTTTTCCCCTGTCGGAATTTTTTTCAAAAGTTGGATTTTTTCTCGAGTTTAAGAACGTTCTAAGTCGTGCAAGTAACGCGGTGGACCCTCTAGAAGACAACAAACCTTAACTCAATTATGTGACCGTCTTGAACCGCCTCTAAACCTTAGGGTTTGGGGCAGTACGGCGTGCCACATGTGAGGCGTTGGCTTGACCCTTCTACGGCTGGACCATTGGTACTGTGGCATGTGATGGATGTTTTTAAACTGATTTCAAGTGTTGAGATATATTGGGGAAATCTTGGGTGTTTAATTATTCGATCGGAAAGTTTAACATTGTCTTTTTATCTGGAATGTGATACAATATTTGGAATCCACATGTAGTTATGAGATAACTAATTTGAATGTTATAAATCTAGCAGTTCAGTCTTAGATGATTGGTTGCCATGGAATTTTGATGCGATCAAAAGTCCGTCGCAATCATGTAGCGTACGCTGATACTCGCCGGGTAAACCTAATAGACAGCGACGCCCCATAGCTCCGACCAAGTGACTGTAGGAGAACCCCGTCGCCTAAAGCATCCGTTCGGGTGCTTGCGGCAGCGGTGTTCCTCCTTAGTGCACTTCGTCGATGGCATCCGGGGGTGCGACCGTCTACTAAAGTTTGCGACGAGCATTCGATCAGAATGTCGGGAATCTTGTTGAATTGCCCGACTTGATATTGAAAAGAGTTTTCGATAATGAGACTAAAATGCGGGGTTTATAATTGTTAGGCATGCGATGTCTAAGGAATTCATTTGGTTAGGCATGCGATGTCTGAGGAGGTTGCGGATTCCAACTGTTGTAGTTTTACACTTTCTTTTCTGCGACCGTAAGGGTAATATGTGGTGTATCGCCGGTTTCGTTGCTATACATCAACGACAATTGGGACACGCATATTTACTTACGTTGATGATATGTGATATTATTGGTTGCTGTGATATGTTGTATTGGATCGTCGCGTTTGAATAGCCAGGGGTTTTATGTGAGATGAGAGTTTTTCTTTTTCATTCATGTAAAATTCATTTGTATGTAATATTCTTTTATTGGGACACTTCCGGGCTGAGGATGATGTCACCATTGTATATTATTTACTTTTCCGCATTAGGTAGACCCAAGGCGGGGAGCACAAGTAACCGGGTTCTAGGGTCCAGTGGAAGACCATCTCGAGAAGTCGAGACCGGGTCTCTGTAACGCTTTGAAAATCGTTTCGGTGAAATTTCGAAAAATCGGTAAGATAAGGGGGTTTTCTGTAAAAAAGTCAAAATGCAAATATCTTATTATAAAAATTAAATATACACATTCTAGATATGTAATTGCTATTATTTGGTGTTTATTGAGCCGCTGGTGAAATTTCAAATTTGCTGAAAAACTATTATTTTATTATTATTTTAAGCCGTCACTAATACATTTAATTAGGGAAAATTACAAATTGGAATAAGTTGAAATAAATTTTGTGCATCATAAAACATTAAATAAAATTTTATCATGTGGTTTTTGGAATGATATCATTTTCCAAAACGGTTTAGAAATTATTGAAGAAAAAAGAATTTTTTTTAGCGTAAATGGATGTTTGGGGTATTGTATTTATCATTTTTCATCACCCCACACACATACCCACACCCACACACCCCCATTCACTTATCCCCTTGAAGAATTCAGCAGCCCCCTCTTTTGTCCCCACTTGGATTTCAAGGAAAAGAAATGAAAGAAAAGAAAAGGAAATGGATAAATGAGTTGGACTTTTGACTTTGTGTTAACTTGGACTTCCTTACTTGTTATTTTCTCCACCTCACTCTCTCTCCTCCCTCACCCAACCCCCCCCCCAACTGGCCGAAATCAGCAACCCCCTCAACAGCCCCATTTTCCTCTTCTCCTCTCTTTGTTCCATCAAAGAAAATCCAAAGAAAAATCCACAAAAAATCAAGCAAAAATCCAAATCAAAATCTGACTCCTACCCATTTTAGCTTAGCCCGTATAGCATGGATTTTGGTGGCAAGGGAGCATTATGGAGGGCTATGTGTGCTTTTGGATCTTCATATGTTTTGGGTATAATTCTAAACATTTTTGTTGCTTAATTTGTTACTAATTTCTTAAGCTAATTTAATTAAGTGATAATTTGGATATGTGAGTTTAATTGCAAGTTTTGGAATTCAAGTTATGAATTTGAATGCAAGTTAGGGTTTTGTAGAATTGGTGTATGGTTGTGTGTTATATTTAGGCTTTTTGTCATGTTAATACAAGATTTGTAGCTAGTGCTAATGGTTAGTTTAAAAATAATTGTGTTAATGTGCTAATTTGCCTACTAGATTTTTGAATTTGGTTAAATACTTGGGATTAAAAATGTGTTTAGGTTTTTCATGACTTCATTAACTTTATTAAGTGTGGTTTAATGCTTTAGATCATGCAAATCTAAGCTAGATTGTAGTTTGTGCATTTTTGCTTTGAAATTGTTAAAAAGAGTATTTTTGTAAACTAGAATATTAGGGTTTTTGGAATTTAATGTGATTAAAGTCCGGAAATTGTTTCTATGACTTATTTAAGATATTTAATAATTATATTGGCCGCTACATTCATTTAAACATCATGTTTTGTACAAAAACGGCGAATTGTGCTTACTAGATTTTCGGAAAAATGACTTTTTAAGTGAAATTGGGGTTTTTGTGAGTTTTAACCTAGTTTATAGTAAAATTAGTGTTCGTGAATGTGCAAATGAGTGTGATTGGATTTTTCTCGATGGTTTGACGTTTGTACATCGACATCGAGGGTTGGTTTGACTATTCTTGCATGCGTAGGCGATAGGTTTGGACCTATGCTTGATACGCGTGCCGATTTGATTTTCGTATGCCGTTTCGATTTCAAATTTAGTTTTAATGCGACACGGTGTGTTATGATATGTAGGTACCCCATGCGGACTTCGAGACGACAAGCAAGCGCGTGGCGACGTCGGCACCGGCGAGCGAGGACCAGGTGGGTAGATTTATATCTACGGGGAGAAGTCGGGTGGATGGCGTATAGCACCCCCGCAGTCCGTGGTGGTGTATACGGATGCGTATACACACCAACATTTATTATATCTTATTTGGGATTAATAACGATGCTTAGGATGGATATTGGTGTGTTGGATTATTTTAGTGTTCCGAACCCAAGGGTAGTGTTGCACTACACATACACACATACATACTTGCATACATTCCTATTGATATGTGCTTATGGGATTCTTTATAGTTATGGGTTCACATGGGTATGCGACTATGTGTTCACATACGGATTTGAGGATGATACTTGGGATTGAGCTGAGTCGATGAGATTTGATTTGAGGCCGTGAGATCGGCGATATAGCAGGGTTCGTATTTGAGATACGACATGACGTTGTAGCGGGTCCTTGACGTAGTGTTTCACACACGTCCATGCATACGTAGGCGGTATCTGTATGGTACTAGACGTAGATCAGTACCCCGACCATGATAATTGATAAAGAGGATACCGGTGAATAGTATGATGAATGTGATATTGACCCGTACCCAGATTTGGGATGTCGTACGACGGATTTACGTACGAGCTATATTTTGATGATTGATCCGCACTCTTGACTTGGGATGTCTGATTATAGATATGGTATCGGATATGATATTATTGAGGAGGGATCACCGACTATACATATACAGGTAGGTATATGTATCGACTCAGATGATAGGCGGTTTCCTTACCTATAGTTCAGCTTGTTAGTTCAGCCGTATAGTTTAGTGTAGTTGTTAGATTAGATTAGACTCCACCTATTTCAAAAACTAACGTATCGTGGGCATTCTTAAAGACAGCCCAAGGGATCCTACGGATATTTCAAAAGACGTATCTTTTCGTAAAAAACACCGTAACCCCTATTTTCAAAACCCATGATTCGTGTTATTTCAAAAGGCACCATTTGTAGGACTTATATTAGATTATTACAGATTAGTTATCGTTATGTCTAGTTTTCAGCTCCCGCACATTATTGATGTTCGCTCTGCCTCGCATACTTATTTTGCTGCATATTCCATTATTGATAGCATGCTGTTAGGACACCAGCACCATTACCGATGATGCGCATGTACCACGTACACCTACTTGCCGGCTCACACACATCTTCATCGGTAATTGCCATGTCACGTACACTTTAGAGAATATATTTGCTTGGCTTAGCTTGTTAGTTAGTAAGTTGATATGATATTAGTGTACCTGGGTTATATGCCAGCTTAGACATGGTAGTTATTACTTGTCACTTCATGCATACTGTTATTCCAATGTTCATGCCTAGTTATTAATCATACATTGCAACTTGGTTATTGACACCATATACATTCATTATCATTGACATATGCACTTGTGATGACTTCTTGAGATTTATGATATTTCTGGATTTCGGGGGAAAGCCGCAAAATTTCTAAACTTATTAACCCTTTAAAATATGTAAATTGCGGTTTTCTAGTGACGTAAGTGTCGTCCACCATGAGTTTGCTGTGGTTTTCGAGATCCGTGTCGAGGAGTGGAGGAACCGTCACCGGTACATGGTGGGCCCGGTATGGTACCCCGGGGCAAGATGAATGTGGTGTTGACTTTGAGCCTGGCAGGGGACAGATTACCTACCGGTGATATTACCCGACGTGTCGGATATCCGGAGGATAACGTCGTGGTCTTGAGATGGATGGTAGGGGCCGGTCTGGACTGACGGCGCCCTAGATATTGAGATTGAGACTTTGATATTTCGAGACAGTGAGATTTATGTTTTGTGTCGATGCTAGACACTGTTGATACTGATTTCATTTATGATACCTCAGTTTAAAAATACGAAGGAAATCTCACTAAATTATGAAAACAGTTTCTTCATTTACAAGTATTCTGTTTCATGCATGCATACCTCATTCATATGATATATTGCTACCTGAGGCACAGACACGGCCAGATGAGATTACACTCGGGTTAGATATTTACCCTAGCCTTGTTATAGGCTGTATGTTATATACATTTTTGAGGATATATTATGATCGTTGACCCAGGTTGCGTTATTTATGCGATTTCTGTGCGTAGATGTTTTTCTATTCACGATTTGGCAACTCACCCCCGTTGTGCCCCAGTTTCTTGCAGGTTTTGCCGTACAGGTTTAATTACGGCTTTGCGGGCTCAGTTTCATTCGGGTGACTTGCTAGTAGGTGGGTTTTTCTTGTATCGTACCCATCATATTACCTTGTATGATATTATTCCGTTGTATCTAGTAAATTCCATCAACCAAACATGTATTTTTGAGATAGAGACCAGTGTTGTTTATTCTTTCGACCTTAGAGTCGCTCGTTATATTTCTGGTGGTTTTGAGTTTCCTTTTGAGTTTTGATCCTTGCCGTTGGCGTTGTATATTATATTGCTTGTGTGGTTGTGACCGTCGATTGACGAAGAGCTAGCTCCCGCTTAGGGATGCCTTTTTAGTGATTTCGTATACTATTCATGTTGTATCCCGTTTGGGAGCCAGTATTTACAAAGGAGACTCTGGCGAAATTTTCAGTAAATTTTGATGTTCTTAAAAACCGCATAATTCGGCTTATGCTATTAAAACTACTTGTTTTAAATTGGTTTTCCTTCACTCTACTACTTTTCTTGGTTTGGATTTCTGGGATTTCGGTTTACTTAGATTACGTACGCCTCGAGACGTTCGCAGTTTAAGTGCCGGTCATGTTCCGTACTTTCGGGTCGTGAAAAAGTTGGTATCAGAGCGTTAGGTTTTAACCTTCGGAGCGTAGGATGACCCTTGGTTGATGGAATAGGTGACTAAAGTAGAGTGATGTACCGTTGATATGTTCCGCGGCATATTTACGACACGCCACTCCACTTATGAAACCTTAGGATGTACATTTCCTTGTTCAGTATTATATTCCTTCCTGATCTAGCCTCATCGGTACCAGTTTGGTTTTGCTGCTACGGTTTCGGGCAGGGAGAGCTACGGCTAGAGTTGCGGTCAGCACAAGCTCGTCACGAACGAGGATTGACCAGGGCGAAATTCTGGCGACACGCGATTGCAGAGATGTGTCTTTTTACTTTGTTTCCGCGCCACGAGCGTTTGGTGGATCGCCTTTATGAGGTTACTCGGAGGTGCTGATCGACACAAGAGAATTGAGCCAATGATGGAGGCCAGCCAGATTTTGATGACCGTTGGTGTGTTGCTTACTCCTGATGATTGAGGCACGGTTCAACATGCAGACGAGTGAGCCAGTTATTGCTGCGAACGACGAGATATCGCACCAGATGTTGGAGCTATTGCAGTATAAGTTGTACTAAGAGATGATAGGCGGTCGCTAGTCATCTAGGATGAATGACTAGGACATGTGGATCGTTCTCTTACCCCGATGCGAGGTCATCAGATAGATTGATTCCAGCTAGAGACGACTTCACGCAGAGACGTGAGGGTCGACAGAGACGATCGAATGTCGGAAACCTATTATTCAAAGTTTAAAGTAGTCGGAAAGACATGCAGGCAATTCTATTGTCCCTCTAGAAGAATGAAACCCTAACTCAACTTAATGACCTTGTGAAAGCCTTTGAACCTTCGGGTTTGCGGCAGTTCTACGGCGCCATTAGTGAGGCTTGGGTTTGCCCTTCTACGGCTGGACCACCGATGCTGTGGTATGTACTCGATACTATTAAACTGTACCCAAGATGTTGAGCCCTTGGGGGATTATAAGGTTTTGACAATCGATTGGATGGTTCGACTTAATTCGGATGCTAGGTGGTGAGATGCATTTCTTGGGAGACTCCAGATTCGAGGATAGTCGTTGGAGCTCAGTCCATGCAGCCGCGACGAGACGAGTTCAAAGCAGACGACATTAGAGAAAAGTGGAGTAAGAGGTTCGCACCAGATCTAGATGAGATGATGTTCTACTCCGCCGACATCAGAGATGCGATGCGCATGCCGTGGCAGAGTACTGGATATACCTTCCAGAAGGAGTCGCGGTGGGTGTGCAGCCGTTCCATAGCAAGATGCAGATATAGGAAAGGACGATGACTTCCGAACAGTTGGCAGAGACGAGACATGGAAGAGACCGTGAGCAGGATTCCTTCCAGGACACAGCTGCAATGATACTTGCACCCAGGATCAGATGTGTCACGTACATTCAGAGAGCCAGAGGCCGACGCCAGAAATATGCTGTCTAACGAGTGGTCGCGATGATTGACCAAGAGATGACCAGAGAAGTGCCAGAACGGAATCGTCCCTGTTAGCACACCTGACAGGGCCGATGAGCCGATGGACCGAAAGATTGGTAATTCACAGTGAAGACCTTGACCCAGGAGTGGTCATGGTTACGCACGCCAGCAGGACAGAGTTCATGATCATCGACGAGACGTCCTACTAGTGACCGCGACGGTTGGCCGAGATTCTTAGAGGATGCGCTTGAGCAGTACTATTCCGCCATTGTTGATTACGATGTTTTGGGTGATTTATTCGTATGATTTGATTTTGATGATTGAGGATTTACGATCTTTGCACAGTGTTGCACTTGATATCGTTTTCGTGCTTCAGTTTCACATGTTTGTGATTTTACGATTTTAAACAGTTGAGTTGGTTTTGTGCGTATGCATGCACACGATTTGGTTCATGCACTCTGTATAGTTTATATATGCTTGCAGTGCAGTGATACGCCTTTTGTGCACTTAGATGCACTGGACTTCGATTTCGATGGTGATACTCGATATTTGTTTTGTGCACCTTGTGCACCAGATTGATTTTGCGCACGTTCGGCGCTTGATATTGGATTTCATGATTTCGTGCACGATGGATGCATCTGATTTGGATTTTTAGCGCCTGTTGGGCGCCTGTTACGAGATGCGATTTGGTGCACACCAGATGCGCTAATTCGAGATTTTTCGTGCATGTCAGATGCACCTGATTTTGCTGTCAGGCACACACGTTGCCTACGACAGATGTTTCGTGCACACCCGATGCACTTAGATGTTGTTTCTGTGCGCATGTATGGCATATTCATGGATTTTGATTTCCGTGCGCACCAGACGCACGTAGCATTCATGTGCATATTTTGGGGATTGATTTCGTATAGAGCAGTACGTTTTTATGATATTGCTATGTGTTTTCGTACTGAGCATGAATAGTCAGAGGACAGTACCTGAATATATTTTGCATGCATTGATAGTTATCGAAGGGATTTCCAAAAAGCGAGCTATAGCCTCAGTATTTACCTACGTGTCTGATATGACACGAAATGTTTAAAACATGGAGACCCTTCTAAATTGTTTCCAAAACGGCGGAACGTACATTTCAAACAAAGGTATATATGTATATAGTTATTTTCTTATGATAGACGTCCGCCACTGTGCAGTGTTATACGCGTTGCACAACGACTTAAAGAGATTTGGCATGCATTTCCTTCAGATACTTACAGATATAGATTCGATATTTACAGGTATAGTTTCGAGTTATGTCATATTGGTTTTGATTTGGATTTGGCATTGATGTCTTCTCCATGACTCTGATGATTGCGGGATGCTTGACGGAGTTTTGATTTGAGTTATATGCTCATTTTTCAAGCGCATGCCCTGCGCTACGATTTGTTTTATGTATTTACAATTTCGGAGCCCCGACGACTTGATGGGTTTTCTTAGATGTTTTAGTATTTGGGGGAGTTTGAATTTAAATTCGGGGGCCTAATTTCTTTAAGGGGGGAAGATTGTAACGCTTTGAAAATCGTTTCGGTGAAATTTCGAAAAATCGGTAAGATAAGGGGGTTTTCTGTAAAAAAGTCAAAATGCAAATATCTTATTATAAAAATTAAATATACATATTCTAGCTATGTAATTGCTATTATTTGGTGTTTATTGAGCCGCTGGTGAAATTTCAAATTTTCTGAAAAAATATTATTTTATTATTATTTTAAGCCGTCACTAATACATTTAATTAGGGAAAATTACAAATTGGAATGAGTTGAAACAAATTTTGTGCATCATAAAACATTAAATAAAATTTTATCATGTGGTTTTTGGAACGAAATCATTTGCCAAAACGGTTTAGAAATTATTGAAGAAAAAATGATTTTTTTAGCGTAAATGGATGTTTGGGGTATTGTATTTATCATTTTTCATCACCCCACACCCGTACCCACACCCACACACCCCCATTCACTTATCCTCTTGAAGAATTCAGCAGCCCCCTCTTTTTTCCCCACTTGGATTTCAAGGAAAAGAAATGAAAGAAAAGAAAAGAAAATGGATAAATGAGTTGGACTTTTGACTTTGTGTTGACTTGGACTTCCTTACTTGTTATTTTCTCCACCTCACTCTCTCTCCTCCCTCACCCAACCCCCCCCCCCCCACAACTGGCTGAAATCAGCAACCCCCCCCCAACAGCCCCATTTTCCTCTTCTCCTCTCTTTGTTCCATCAAAGAAAATCCAAAGAAAAATCCACAAAAAATCAAGCAAAAATCCAAATCAAAATCCGACTCCTACCCATTTTAGCTTAGCCCGTATAGCATGGATTTTGGTGGCAAGGGAGCATTTTGGAGGGCTATGTGTGCTTGTGGATCTTCATATGTTTTGGGTATAATTCTAAACATTTTTGTTGCTTAATTTGTTACTAATTTCTTAAGCTAATTTAATTAAGTGATAATTTGGATATGTGAGTTTAATTGCAAGTTTTGGAATTCAAGTTATGAATTTGAATGCAAGTTAGGGTTTTGTAGAATTGGTGTATGGTTGTGTGTTATATTTAGGCTTTTTGTCATGTTAATACAAGATTAGTAGCTAGTGCTAATGGTTAGTTTAAAAAAAATTGTGTTAATGTGCTAATTTGCCTACTAGATTTTTGAATTTGGTTAAATACTTGGGCTTAAAAATGTGTTTAGGTTTTTCATGACTTCATTAACTTTATTAAGTGTGGTTTAATGCATTAGATCATGCAAATCTAAGCTAGATTGTAGTTTGTGCATTTTTTCTTTGAAATTGTTAAAAAGGGTATTTTTGTAAACTAGAATATTAGGGTTTTTGGAATTTAATGAGATTAAATTCCGGAAATTGTTTCTATGACTTATTTAAGATATTTAATAAGTATATTGGCCGCTACAATCATTTAAACATCATGTTTTGTACAAAAACGGCGAATTGTGCTTGCTAGATTTTCGGAAAAATGACTTTTTAAGTGAAATTGGGGTTTTTGTGAGTTTTAACCTAGTTTATATTAAAATTAGTGTTCGTGAATGTGCAAATGAGTGTGATTGGATTTTTCTCGATGGTTTGACGTTTGTACATCGACATCGAGGGTTGGTTTGACTATTCTTGCATGCGTAGGCGATAGGTTTGGACCTATGCGTGATACGCGTGCCGATTTGATTTTCGTATGCCGTTTCGATTTCGAATTTAGTTTTAATGCGACACGGTGCGTTATGATATGTAGGTACCCTATGCGGACTTCGAGACGACAAGCAAGCACGTGGCGACGTCGGCACCGGCGAGCGAGGACCAGGTGAGTAGATTTATATCTACGGAGAGAAGTCGGGTGGATGGCGTATAGCACCCCCGCAGTCCGTGGTGGTGTATACGGATGCATATACACACCAACATTTATTATATCTTATTTGGGATTAATAACGATGCTTAGGATGGATATTGGTGTGTTGGATTACTTTAGTGTTGAGAACCCTAGGGTAGTGTTGCACTACACATACACACATACATACTTGCATACATTCCTATTGATATGTGCTAATGGGATTCTTTATAGTTATGGGTTCACATGGGTATGGGACTATGTGTTCACATACGGATTTGAGGATGATACTTGGGATTGAGCTGAGCCGATGAGATTTGATTTGAGGCCGTGAGATCGGCGATATAGTAGGGTTCGTATTTGAGATACGACATGACGTTGTAGCGGGTCCTTGACATAGTGTTTCACACACGTCCATGCATACGTAGGCGGTATCAGTATGGTACCAGACGTAGATCAGTACCCCGGCCATGATAATTGATAAAGAGGATACCAGGTGAATAGTTTGATGAATGTGATATTGACCCGTACCCAGATTTGGGAAGCCGTA
Source organism: Agapanthus africanus (assembly GCA_030015575.1). Classification (NCBI taxonomy): domain Eukaryota; kingdom Viridiplantae; phylum Streptophyta; class Magnoliopsida; order Asparagales; family Amaryllidaceae; genus Agapanthus; species Agapanthus africanus. The sequence continues at coordinate 287,640,037 of JASDDO010000012.1, read as the reverse complement.
CGACGGATTTACGTACGAGCTATATTTTGATGATTGATCCGCACTCTTGACTTGGGATATCTGATTATAGATATGGTATCGGATATGATATTATTGAGGCGGGATCACCGACTATACATATACAGGTAGGTATATGTATCGACTCAGATGATAGGCGGTTTCCTTACCTGTAGTTCAGCTTGTTAGTTCAGCCGTATAGTTTAGTGTAGTTGTTAGATTAGATTAGACTCCTACCTATTTCAAAAACTAACGAATCGTGGGCATTCTTAAAGACAGCCCAAGGGATCCTACGGATATTTCAAAAGACGTAACTTTTCATAAAAAACACCGTAGCCCCTATTTTCAAAACCCATGATTCGTGTTATTTCAAAAGGCACCATTTGTAGGACTTATATTAGATTATTGCAGATTAGTTATCGTTATGTCTAGTATTCAGCTCCCGCACATTATTGCTGTTCGCTCTGCCTCACATACTTATTTTGCTGCATATTCCATTATTGATAGCATGCTGTTAGGACACCAGCACCATTACCGATGATGCGTATGTACAACGTACACCTACTTGCCGGCTCACACACATCTTCATCGGTAATTGCCATGTCACGTACACTTTAGAGAATATATTTGCTTGGCTTAGCATGTTAGTTAGTAGGTTGATATGATATTAGTCTACCTGGGTTATATGCCAGTTTAGACATGGTAGTTATTACTTGTCACTTCATGCATACTGTTATTCCATTGTTCATGCCTAGTTATTAATCATATATTGCAACTTGGTTATTGACACCATATACATTCATTAGCATTGACATATGCACTTGTGATGACTTTTTGAGATTTATGATATTTCTGGATTTCGGAGGAAAGCCGCAAAATTTCTAAACTTATTAACCCTTTAAAATATGTAAATTGCAGTTTTCTAGTGACGTAAGTGTCGTCCATCATGAGCTTGCTGTGGTTTTCGAGATCCGTGTCGAGGAGTGGAGGAACCGTCACGGGTACATGGTGGGCCCGGTATGGTACCCCGGGGCAAGATGAATATGGTGTTGACGTTGAGCCTGGCAGGGGACAGATTACCTACCGGTGATATTACTCGACGCGTCGGATATCCGGAGGATACCGTCGTGGTCTTGAGATGGATGGTAGGGGCCGGTCTGGACTGACGGCACCCTAGATATTGAGATTGAGACATTGATATTTCGAGACAGTGAGATTTATGTTTTGTGTCGATGCTAGACACTGTTGATACTGATTTCATTTATGATACCTCAGTTTAAAAATACGAAGGAAATCTCACTAAATTATGAAAACAGTTTCTTCATTTACATGTATTCTGTTTCATGCATGCATACCTCATTCATATGATATATTGCTACCTGAGGCACAGACACGGCCACATGAGATTACACTCGGGTTAGATATTTACCCTAGCCTTGTTATAGACTGCATGTTATATACATTTTTGAGGATATATTATGATCGTTGACCTAGGTTGCGTTATTTATACGATTTTTGTGCGTAGATGTTTTTCTATTCACGAGTTGGCAACTCACCCCCGTTGTGCCCCAGTTTCTTGCAGGTTTTGCCGTACAGGTTTAATTACGGCTTTGCGGGCTCAGTTTCATTCGGGTGACTTGCTAGTAGGTGGGTTTTTCTTGTATCGTACCCATCATATTACCTTGTATGATATTATTCCGTTGTATCTAGTAAATTCCATCAACCAAACATGTATTTTTGAGATAGAGACCAGTGTTGTTTATTCTTTCGACCTTAGAGTCGCTCGTTATATTTCTGGTAGTTTTGAGTTTCCTTTTGAGTTTTGATCCTCGCCGTTGGCGTTGTATATTATATTGCTTGTGTGGTTGTGACCGTCGATTGACGAAGAGCTAGCTCCCGCTTGGGGATGCCTTTTTAGTGATTTCGTATACTATTCATGTTGTATCCCGTTTGGGAGCCAGTATTTACAAAGGAGACTCTGCCGAAATTTTCAGTAAATTTTGATGTTCTTAAAAACCGCATAATTCGGTTTATGCTATTAAAACTACTTGTTTTAAATTGGTTTTTCTTCACTCTACTACTTTTCTTGGTTTGGATTTCTGGGTTTTCGGTTTACTTAGATTACGTACGCCTCGAGACGTTCGCAGTTTAAGTGCCGGTCATATTCCGTACTTTCGGGTCGTGACAGTCTCCTAACCCTAGAATTGGCAGTGTTGCTTGCCGCTCTCGTAGGGGTCTAGGGATGTGGGTTTGGCTATTCATCGCGACCGTCGAATCCGTGTTTTATACAGGCTCGTATTAAAAACACGGACGGCCTAGTATATCCAATATTTCATATATGTTCTTCTGCTGCAATGTTCTGTGATGAGATCATATTACTGCCTGAGACGAATGTTTATATTATATATATGAGATATATATTATATATTGTTGATTTCGTTTCATATCTGATGCTTGTGAAACATATTAAAATGGGACTTCATTATTGAGATTAATGAAATAAAAGAAACCTAAAGATGTTGTAGAAACTTGTTTAAAAACTGGTAGCTCTAGTTCTTGCTTTGCATAGCGGTGTTCCTTGTAGAACATCCAGTACCTTATTCGATAAGGAAAGAGCCGAGATCCCTTCACTGGGAGTGACCACTTTAGTGAAACTAGCAGATGCTACAAACTCGGTTTGTCTTTTGATTGCTTCTATAGTTCTTGCTTTGCACAGCGGTATATATGATATACTCTGCACCATATTCGATGAGGAAAGGGCCGACGATCCCTTCACCGGGAGTGACCCCTTTTGCAAAACTAGAAAAGCCTAAAAAACACTCCATTTAAAATCACTCGATTCTACAACGATATCAAGTTCATTACGCAAAGGGTTTTCTTAAAAACCTGTCGTAGCCCTCCATCATTTCAGATAAGTCCTACCTAGTATTCATGCTATGTTTGTTGACCTCCGTCAAGGCGTAGTGTGCGGTAGCTGACTAGTATTTATCTGCTTATGCATATGATGCAGATTGTTTTAGGGTAGTCGTGCGGCCTTGTTGACCTCCGTCAAGGGTCGTGCCGGTGGGTTTAATTCAATCAGGAAATGACGTGTAGAACTTGACTAGCAGCCTATGGTTTGTTGACCTCCGTCAAGGTCATAGGACGCAAGGGGTAAAATATTATTGAGAATTTCAAGTGTTGAAATTTACAATGAGATTGCATACCTTCTATGAGATATTTGGATCCCGATACCCGCTGCGAGTAAGAGTTACTCCTGGGAGAGTTTTACACATTACAATTAGCCGATCAAGTAGGTGTCTAGAAAGGAGTTAACGGGGTTACGCCTCTTGGAAAACGAGGTTTACTTTAATTAGGTCCGTGCGAAAGAACGGAGAACCTCCCTCAAAGTACCGACACTGGCCTGGCTGAAAGATTGGAGAACTTGTAGCGAGTAATTAATCCCGGCTAGTCTTTCATTTTAGGGTTTGAAGGAAGATTTGATTAAAACAGTGGGGGACATCCTGATTAGATATATTAGATAACCAATCTAATCTTGCAAGAGCATACGCTAAGTGTTTTCTTCTCTCTCTCTCTCCAGCTAGTGACCATATCACGCCTTAATCAAGATAATAATAAAGATGTATTGACCGAACCCGCTTGTTATACTGAGCTGGGGAACGTTGGTCCCGCTCCAACTTATAATTGTTATAAGACAGAGCTGGAAATTAGGGAATACCAGATTTCCCGTGCCGCCCAAACGAAGAAAGTGAATGCTGATGCATCTTCTTCGGGTGTGTTCATTACTGAGAACTGTTTCTCAGTATCTTTTACGTCCTGGGTATGAGATACCGGATCAGGATCCCGCATATGTAATCTGTTACATGGGCTACAGAAAGGTAGAGAACTGAGAACGGGTGATAAGTTTCATGAGACAGAAAGCGGTGCAAGTGTTGCAGCCAAGTCTGTTGGTCACTATCACCCTATATTACCAGAATACATTGATTCTGAACGAATGTTATTAGATACCGAACCTGATATACAACATCATATCAGTTTCTTTATTAGTAAAGAAAGGATAAAATTTTGTATTATTGGATAATGTTTTGAACATTTCCTATATCAAGAGTTGATCGGTTCAGGCACGTGATCTAAAAGCATCGACGTTCTAAATCAAACTACAGTTCTTAGTATACAGAACAAACACGAGTGGAAGAGTTCAAAAATGAACGAATCCTTCTTGAGGCATTGTAGACTAGGTCATATCAATGCGACCCGACTAGCTAAGTTATATTTAGATGCATATTTAAATGTGTTTGAATTTACATCTTGTGAAACTTTCCGGTCATGTCACAAAGATAAGATGACCATAGCTCTGTTTATTGGAAACAGAAAAAGAGTTAGTGAACTCTTTGGATTGATACATGCTGATGTATGAAAGTCTCCTGTCTACACATGCCAAGACCGGTTCTTTGTACTTCATTACATTCTCTGTTGATCTCTCAAGATTCAGACGTATGTTCCTGGTGAAACACAAGTCCGAACCTTTTGAGATATTCACAGAATGTAAGTTAGAAGTAGAGAACCAAAATACGGGTATAAGTATTATGTCCTTTGATGAGATCAAGGAGGAGAATACTTGAGCACGGAATTCCTGGACTATTCTAAAGGAGAATGAGATTCTCTCTCAGCATTACTCCTCCGTATACACCACAGCACGTCGGTGTATCGGGGCGGAGCAATAGCACCCTATGTGATATGGTGTGCTCTATGATGAGTACTACTGAGTTTCCTATTTCCTTTTGGGTGTTATGCGCTTGAGAAGCTGCATACTTATTTAATAGGGTTCAAATCAAATCAGTTGCCTACCACTTCATATGTGATATGGAAAGGGAAGAGCCCATATCTTAAGTTTGTTAAGATTTGGGGTTGTCCGGACTATGTATAAAAGCAAAATCCGGACAAGCTCGAGGCAAGGTCTGTTATGTAGAACTCGAAAGGTTCCAGCTATACAAACTGCAGCTGATGATTTGGTAGAACCAAAGGATTCAATAGTTTCCAATGAACCTCAGCCTCTCCGCCGATCTAGTAGGGTTCCTCACCTACCTGAGAGATACTTCGGTTTTTCTATGACAGTGGGAGTGAGGATTGCACATGAGATGATGACCCAACTAGTTTCGGGCAGGCTATCAGGAGTGGGACTCTGTAAGAATGGCTGGATGCTTATCGATCTGAGATGGAATCCTTATACACCAACAAATTATGGACTTTAGTTGCTTTATCTGAAGGGTTAAATCCACATCAGGACCAAGTATATCTTGAGAAGATTACTTGGTGTACATGGAAAAGTTTAGACTTTCAAGGCTATGCTTAAGTCCATCCAGATCCTACTTGCCACGGCTACATACCATGACTACGATATCTGGCGGTTGATTGTCATGACTGCTTTTCTAAATGATATTTTAGAAAAGTGCGTCTATAAGTACACAGCCAGAGGGCTTCATAAACAGTAGGAGCAGCGGAAACGTGTGCAAGATATTTTATGTGATAAAACAGGTATCGCGGAGTTGGAACATCTGTTTTGATGTGGTAGTCAAAGAGTTTGACTTCATCAAAATGGTAGATGAACCTTGTATATACAAAATGGTAGTAGGGAGTATGGTGGTGATCCTCGTAGAGTACGTGGATGACGTACTCTTGATAGGGAAGGAGTTTCCAATGGTACGCTCGGTCAATCTCCGCTTATCACAAGGATTCTCCATATAGGATCATAGTGATACCTCCTGAATCCTGGATTTTGGATCTATGAGATAGATCTAATTGGATGTTAGGATACTCACTAGTTGTAGTGAGATGGTATCAATCGATCCTGGGGAGAATCACTGGAAAGGTTCCAGGGTGATAAGGACGACTGAATGTCAGTCGCAAGCATTGTCTTTACCCTCAGTGGAGGGACGGTATGTTGGAAGAGTTCCAAGCTAGATACCGTGACTTACTAGAAGATTAAAGGCAAGATACATTGTTACCAAGGATGCTACCAAAGAGGTAGTCTGGATATATATAAGTTCTTAAGATGAACTTCGTTCCTACCATTGTGTGACAATGGAGTTGTGGTTTTAGCCAAGGAACCCCCGTCCCATCAGAAATCCAGATATAATTCTTTGGCAGTACCACCTGATCATGGAGATGGTTGATCTTCAGGGAGATCGAGGTTAGGAGAGTAGACACAGAGGACAACAGCGCGGATCCACTCATAAAGGCCTTTTTCTCAATAGATACTTTTATGGGATGGTTGAGTATGAGATACTTCAACCACAGCTAATGATGGGTATGTGATACCACAACAGATGGCCCTAGTGCAAGTGGGAGATTGTTAGTTATATGTATGCCCTAGAGGCCATTACTGTACATAAGATGTATATTGTAGTGGATGCTAAGACATATATAGGGAGGAATTTCTTTCTCTACATGATAGTATGCTATCTGGTTGTACTTTATCTTAACATGTACTCCGATTGTCTCTATGTTACATGTCGATAAAGCCCTTAGGATATGTACTCGACTACTGGGACTATGATGAGATCATACTAGTAGGGCCACGGTAGTCGACGAGTAAATCCTATAACTGTTCCTAGTCGATGGTGTATCGAGACAGGGCATCGATACACCAGAGTAGACTAGCGTATACGCATCTTGACCCATATGATAGGCGATGGATGATCCCATATCCATCGGTGTTTGACATCAAAGATGGTGTACGGGTGCTCGGTAGAGACTGGGTACACTGGACGGACTCGCCGAGAACTCCCAGATGGTATTATACCTCACGTCAGATGGCAGTTCTCCGGTGACACTGGTATAAAGTAGTCTGTTGACCCGAGATTGTCATAGAGTCTTGTGTGATTCCAACTGTTCTTTGATTTCCATCATACCACGTCCAAGAGGGCGTGCAAAAAGGTGGCTTTTGGGTACAGTCCTGAATCACATGGAGGCAATGAGCGATAGGAGGGGATTCGTCTCTCCCGGTATAGGGAGTTGATGTTTAGCTGTGTTCGATTAGCAATAACCGGAAATCCCTGGCCAGGGTTGCTGAGATTTACTGGTAAGTGTTATCAGTAGTTTCTCGAACTGTTATAGGCCTCATATCGACACGACATATCGAGCTACTGGGGTCTGACGTTTACCACCCCTAGGCGAGATATGCGACATATCAGACGACGAGACCGGACTGTACGGGGGTGTTACTGTTTGGATTCACAGGAGAATGTGCAGGCTTGCTTGTTGATCTTCTGAGCGCACAATACCTGGGTGGCTGTTACGTTTAGCTGACCACTTGCAGCTTGTGGGTGTTTGATATGATCATCACCTACTACCGGCGTATTGGCGATTCTTTAGAGTCCTATACAGAGGTTTCTTGACACAGGCAAAACAGAGTAGGAGCACATATATGATATATGCGGGACCGAGGATAATGCGGTATGTGATACCGTATTGGATTCTCGCGATATGAGATATCGGCCGGGTATATGTGATATAGCCGGGTCATCGTATTAGTCGGTTATTTATGAAATAGCTGGATTATCGGATCAAGTGTTGATTCGATAATTTAATGTATAATAATATATATGATATATTAAATTACATTAACTAATATTAGCTCACTAAAAGATTCATTTTTCTCACGGGATAATACATTGATATATATGCGATATATGTTAATTGTATTATTTTCTATTGTTACAAAATATATTGTATATGTGATATATAATATTGTAACATGTTAGGGTTACAAATTTAACAATGGTTTAGGGTTTAAACTTGGTTAGGGTTCGGATTAAGGTTAGCTTTTGCATGAAGCTTCCATGAAGCTTCATGAAGCTTTGACTTTGTGTTTTGCTTGATATTTTGTGAAGATATTATGTTAACCCAATCCAAACCATTAACTCTAGTTAATTCTCTACAAGGGTTAACTCCTTCATGCTTAACCCTTGGTTAGATTTGTAACCACTGCAATTAATTCATTATTCATCACAAAAGGAATGATTCATTATCTTCTTATTCTTCCTTCTCTTTTCATGGAAAAAAGCTTTCTTGATTTGATTTTGTGATGAAAATGAGTGAGAATAAGAAAATAAAAGAGAGCAAAAATCCTACTTCATCATTCTCATCTATCCTTGTCCTTTAGATGAGTGTGTTCACTTCATTTAGTGAGTGTTAGCTTGTGTTAATGAAACTTCATGGTAGATCATCTTTGTTATCGAAGATCGGAAGCAAGACTGCATCTATCTCTTCGTGAAGCCTCTCGAGAGTCCGGAACACGATGATCGTAGCGAAGGGACCTCAACACGGAGCTTAAGAAGTGAAAGACCGGATCTACAATGGTTGTAATCCCTCTCACTTAGGGTTAAAGAGTTCAACATGCTTGTTTTCGCCTAAACTCTAGTTTAAAGATCCGGCTTTGGGTTGTTCAGCACGACTATTTTTTTAAATCGGGCATGGTTGATGCCTCGTAGACCCTTGTACGCGTGCATAGTAACCCTACAGCCTCTAGGGCATATACATAACTAACATGTATTGGTCGATAAAAAGGACGATGAGCAAGCTCATCCGAACTCCTACTGAGCCTATATGTGACAATCTCCATAGTGTCTGTTCGTCTAAGATACTCGCAAATCGGGCCTAGAGGGATGGTAAACGTCAGACCCCTAACAGCCTGATAAGTCGTGCCGGAGGAGAGCCCAATACACCCTGAGAAACTACTGGAGTACCTACCAGTATATCTCGACTACCCTGGCCAGGGACTTTTTCTATTGGCTTTCCGAACACAGAGCGATATCAACCCCCAATACCGGGAGAGACGAATCCTATTTGACCGCTACTGTCTCTAAGTGCTTCGGGACTACACCCAACTACTACCTGTTTGCATGACACTTTTGATCCGTGGTAGGGTAGTAATCTAAGTGCAGTGGGAACACACTCGAGACGAAGTAGCGATGGGAAGTCAACGGACAAACCTGTACTCATGTCACCTAGGAACTGCTTCCTGACGATAGGTATAATACCAACCAGCAGTTCCCGACGAGTCATGTCCAGTGTAACTCATAACCTAATGAGCAACTGTATACTATCTCCAGTACGACGTACTAATGGCTGTGGGACAGACCATCTCCCCTGCTGGGATGAGAAGCGTATACACTAGTCTACTCTGGAGTATCGTTGCCCCGTCTTGATAATCCTGCGACTAGGGACCTGTATAAGGATGTGCTTATAGACTACCCAGCCTTCACTAGTGTGACTGCCATCACAACGCTGGTAGTCAAGCAAAGATCCTAAGGGCTCTACCAATATGTATAAGCGATATGCTAAAAGAAACACATGCACATATTGAGGTAGAATCAAACCAGGTAGCATACTACCATTTTGAGCAAGACTGTTATTATAACTCTGAATATCCTAAGTTTCCAATATGTAATATACAATCCAGTATGATACAATAATGGCCTCTAGGGCATATATCACTAACAACAGTATCCCGGATCTCGTTGCTATACATCAACGACATTAAGGATACGCATATTTACTTACGTTGATGACATGTGATGTTATTGTGTTACTATTGATATGTTATATTGGATCGTTGTGATTGAATAGCCGGAGGGTTTTGCGTGAGATGAGAGTTTTTCAATTTTCATTCATGTAAATTTTTTTATGTAATATTCTTTTATTAGGAAACTTTCGGGTTGAAGTTGTTGTCTCTATTGATGTATATTATTTACTTTTCCGCATTAGGATAGATCCATGGCGGGGAGCACAAGTAACCAGGTTCTAGAGTCTAGCGGGAGGCCATCTCGAGGAGTCGAGACCGGTCGCCTAACTCTAGAATTGGTAGGGTTGCTTACCGCTCTCGTAGGGGTTTAGGGATGTGGGCTTGGCTATTCGTCATGACCGTGGAATCCGTGTTTTTAATTACTGGCTTAATCTAAAACACGGACCTCCTAGTATATCCTATATTTCATGTGTTTGCATCTGTTGTTGCTATGATATGATGTGATCATATAACCGCGTGAGAGGAATTCTACTTATATATATGATATACTAGTAGACACTATATATGTTTTGCATTCGGGCTAGTCCTGACCCGCCCTGCCGTAAGTTAAGTAACCTTACGGTGAAGACTCGGGTCCCTGTGGCGAATGCAGATGACATATATGTGTGTTTTATTTTCGTTTCTTCTGTGATATTTAGGAAACATAAATGATGGGATGTCATTAATGAGATTAATGAAAATAAAAGAAACCTAAATATGTTGTAGAATCAAATTTTTCAAAAAGGTAGCTCTAGTTCTTGCTTTTCATAGCGGTATTCCATTATGAATATCCATCACCTCATTCGATGAGGAAAGTGCCTAGATCCATTCACCGGGAATGACCTCTTTAGAAAAACTAGCATATGCTATAACCCACTCGGTTTGTTTTGAAAACTACTCAATTTTAAAGCTGAGCTTAAACCACTCCTTTTCAAATCACTAGATTCTACTACGATATCAAGTTCATTACGCTAAAGGTTTTCTTCAAAACCAGTCGTAGACATCCTTCATTTCAGATAAATGCTATTTATTATTCGTGCTACATTTGTTGACCTTATCAAGGTATAGTGTTCGGTAGCTAATTAGTGTTTATCTGCCGCATACTGATGCAATTGGATTAGGGTAGTCATACGGCCTTGTTGACCTTGTCAAGGGTCGTGCGGGTGGGTTTAATTCAATCACAAAATGACGAGTTGAACTTGACTTGTGGTTTATAGTTTGTTGACCTTGTCAAGGTCATAAACCGCATGGGGTAAAATCAGATATTGGGAATTTCAAGTGTTGAATTTGCAATGAGATTGCATACCTTCTATATGATAGTTGGATTCTGATACCCACTGCGAGTAAGTGTTACTCTTGGGAGAGTTTTCCACTTTACAATTAGCTAATCCAGTAGGTGTCTAAGAAATGTGTTAACAGGGTTATGCCCCTGCAGAAACGAGGTTATTTAATTAGTTCCATGAGAAAGTACGGGGAGACTCCCTCCGAGTACCAATACCTGCCTGGCTGACCGATTGTAGAACTTGTAGGGTGTAATTAATCCCGGCTAATCTTACCTTTTAGGGTTTGAAAGAAGATTTGATAAAAACATTAGGAGCCATCCTGATTAGATAAGATAATAACTAATCTAATTTTGCAAGAGCGCACGCTAAAATGTTTTCTTCACTCTCTCTCCAGGTAGCGACTATGTCACGCCTTAATCAAGATAATAATATGGATGTATTGACTGAACCCGCTTATTATACTGGGTTGGGAAATCTTGGTTCCGCTCTATCTTATGACAACTGTCATAAGTCTGGGAAAGGGATAAGGGAAAGCAAAGATTTTCATGCAACCCGAACGAAGAAAGAGCATTTTGATGCATCTTCTTCGGGTGTGTTGGTTATTGAGAATTGTTTCTCAGTCTGCTCTACGTCCTGGGTATTGGATACCGGATCAGGATCCCATATTTGTAATCTGTTACAAAGGTTAAAGAGATGTAGAGAACTGGGAAAGGGTGATATGTCTCTCAGAGTAGGGAACGGAGCAATTGTTGCTGCCGAAGCTGTCGGCGAATATCACATAATATTACCAAATGGTAATACATTGATTTTGAATGAATGTTATTATGTATCGTCAATGATGTACAATATAATATCCGTTTCTTTATTAGATAAAGAATGATATAATTTTTCATTGGAGAAAAAAGTTATGAACATTTTCCTAAATCAAGTGCCGATTGGGTTTGGTATATTGTATAATGGTATATACGTTCTAAATCAAAATACAGTTCTAAATATACAGAACACACATAAAAGGAAAAGTTCAGAAATGAATGAAGCCTTCTTGTGGCATTATAGACTTGGTCATATCAATGCGACCAGACGAGCTATATTGCATAAAGATAGATATTTGAATCCGTTCAAATTTACATCCTATGAAACTTGTCAGTCATGTCTCAAAGACAAGATGACCAAAACTCCGTTTATTGGACACAGAAAAAGAGCTACTGAACTCTTGGGACTGATACATAGTGATCTATGCGGTCCTATGTCTACACATGCCAGGAACGGTTCCGCGTATTTCATTACATTCACCAATGATCTCTCAAGATTCGGACATGTGTTCCTGTTGAAACACAAATCTGAAGCTTTTAAGAAATTCAAGGAATATAAGAGCGAAGTTGTCATGACACCAAAGTTTGGCCTGTGACCGGCACTTAACCACGTAACGTCTACAGGGGTAACGCGACTAAGTGAACCGAAAACCCAGAAATCAAACCAGTAAAAGTATAGAGTGTTTTAATGTTTAAAAATGGAAGCATTTACAAAGATGCTAAGAAATCTTAAGTAAACAATAACCAAGATAGCAATATACGACGCCGTAGCGAAGATCATGAGTAACAAGTAGGAACATCACAGATAGAAATAACTGCATATGCAAAGTCGGCTCACAACGAGCTCAACACCAGAATAAAAATAATATACATCATCGTCCTCACACTGTCTCTATGTCAAGTACATATAAGGTAGATGGAGAATACTAGATACAAAAGTGTGTATAATAAAAGTAACCAGATACCACAACCCACCTAACAGCAAAATAGCTCACGCACCAACTGTAGTGGTATCTGTAGCCAAAAGATGTAAGAAAGCAGCCTGCCGCGACTACTCCGAGGGGAAACCTGCAAATACTCTGGCACAATGGGGGTGAGTTGCCAACTCGTGAATAGAAATAACATATAAAGGTAATCGCGAGCATGCACGTACTGCGCTACTCTATCATATGTGTTAGTGTATATGCCCTAGAGGCCATTACTGTATCATACTAGTTTGTATATTACTTAATGGAAGCTTGGGATATTCACCTTGTATAGACAATCTTGCTCAAAATAGTAGAATGCTACTTGGTTTGATTCTACTTTAATGTGTACATGTGTTTATTTTAGTATATCACCTATACACATTAGTGGAGCCCTTAGGATCTTTGCTTGATTACCAGCGTTGTGATGGCAGTCATACTCGTGGGGGCTGGGTAATCCACAAGCACATCCTTATGCAGGTCCCTAGTCGTAGGACTATCGAGACAGGGCATCAATACTCCGGAGTAGACTAGCGTATGCGCTTCTCATCATAGCAGGGGAGACGGTCTGTCCCACAGCCGTCAGTATGTCGTACTTGAGATAGTATGCGGGTGCTCGTTAGGTTACGAGTACACTATACAGGACTCGTAGGGAACTGTTGGTTGGTACTATTGTTCGAGATAGTGCCCTCAGAGTCAATTATTGGATCATAGGCACGTGATTGCAATGATTGAGGGGATGACCTGTCCCAGTAGGACAGTCTTACTCAAGATGATAGTAAGCTATCTGGTTTATCTTTATCATCGTGTACTGCTTTAGGCGACCTTATGAGTCGCTATTACACGTTGATAGAGCCCTTAGGATTCTTGCTTGACTACCAGCAATATGAGGGCGATCATATAAGTGAGAGCTGGAGTCTATAAGCACATCCTTAAAAGGACCCTAGTCGTGGGAGTTTCGAGACAGGGCATCGATTCTCCAGAGTAGACTAGTGTATACAGTCGAGACCCCGACGAGGGGCGGTGGCCGGTCTCACAAGCCACTGGTGTCAGTTGGTTCACCTAAGATGTATACAGGTGCTCTGTAACCCTTCGAAAATCGTTTAGGCGGTTTTTCGGTAATCGGCCAATTTTTTCGGCTTTTTCCGTAAAGTCAAAACTGATATTTTTCATTGTAGACCTAATTATACAAAATTTAGATAAGATATTACTATAATTTTGTCACTAAAATGTCACTTATAATTTTCTAGTTAAATAAATTTTTTTTCGTAATTAATTATTTTTTTTATTATTTTAAGCCTTTTTAAATACATTAAATTAGTGATAAATACAAATTTAATTGGGTAAATTTCATAATTAGGAGTCTTTATAAGCTAAAATATGGTGTTAATAAAATTATATCATGGCTTGCAAACTTTTAGTTTTTTGGTGGGAAAATTTTGAAAAAAAATGATGAAAAAAGGGTTTTTTTGTAAAAAGGTTGACTTCAAAGCATGAAATGATATCATATGATGTTGTAATGACCTAGAAACTTCTCAAAATTTCCCACACTCTCTCCTCCACCTGCTGGCCGACCCCAATGCTGCAGATTTCCCCACTTCCTCACTTCATTTTGCTTCATTTTCTTGCTAAAATCCATTAAAAATCAACAAATTTCCATCTCCATTCAAAGCCTAACCCTAATCCATTCTCTCTCCAACCCAAATTAGTTCAAAAACATGATGAAAGGAGGCTTTCTTGGTGACTTGATCATGCTAGGATTCAATTGGTGAGGTAAAATCCTAAACTAGTTGCTAATTTGTAGTTTGTTTATGGTAAATTTGATGTTTAAGGTGTTAATTTCATTATAATGGGTTGTCTTGAAAATTCAAGAATGGGTTTTTATGTTGAGTTAGGGTTTGAAACATGGTTGTAAAAATTAAGTTAGGGTTTTGGTTATCTAATTGATTAGAGTGGTTAATTGTGTAATGATATGCTTGCTAAATCGACAAATTACGATGTTTGTATCGAATCGGCTAGAAAATCGCTTACTAGATTTTTCTAGAAAATAGAATGCGTTCAATTTGCGTTAGGTTAGAAATATTATTAGCTTCGTATAGGATTATTAGAATGCGCGAACGCGGGGTTTCGTCTAGTCGGGTTGTAGTTTAGTCGATTTTCCCGAAATGACAATTCTAGTTTAGCGATTAGCGATTTTCGTGCGTTTTTCCGCGCACCGAGTGCATGCTATGATTAATACGAGAGCGTGGATAATTGTATGTTGTGACTTGCATTGTGTTAGGTTTTGTAATCTTATGCTTGGTATTTTGCAAATATAGGATCGGTCGGGGAAACATCGGACACGGCGAGAAAAGGCATGGCGGTGGCCGGATCGGATTAGCAGAGATTTCAGGTGAGTAGATGTATTCATCTATGGGGGAATCGTCTGGATGGCGCGATGCGCCCCCTAGTTAGGATTTCCTTATCCCTTGCAAGATTCATATTGTTAGTTAGCTTATCCATTCATGTACATTGCATACCCTTATAGCGAACAGTATATTAGATTCCATGGACATTCATCCATACTGATGCGATATCACTTTGTAGGACACGAACACCATTACCATTGGCATCTGTTGCACGCGCACTATTCATGTGACACACACGCCTTTGGTAATTGCCATGCCACATGCACGATAGAACCTGTTTATCTTTATATCGTCACCTGCATTCATACTTGATATATGAAACTGCATCGCATGCATATATCTCGCATCATCATCATATTTACATAGAACTCTGGCTAAAATTCACATCATACATATTGATACCATAGACATTTATCATATATAACCTGTGGACATTATGATTTTCTTGAGGATTTCAGTATTGCTGCGATTTCTGGAATTTTGGGGAAAACCGCAAGAATTTAACAAAACCTTATATTTATCTATTTCAAAACAAAGTTGCGGTTTTCTCGTGATGTATGTGTCGTCCACCATGAGTTTTCTTGTTTTCTGTTGGATTTCGAGACACGATTCGAGGAGTGGATGAACCGTCTCGGGTACATGGTGGGCCCGGTATGGTACCCCGGGGCAAGAAGATCGAGTTGTAGACGATGAGCCTGGCAGGGGAAGACTACCTACCGGTGATGTCTGGCGCGGCGGATATCCGGAGGATACCGACCATTGTCGTGAGATTTATGATATGGGCCGATCCGGACTGACGGAGCCCGATATTGAGACAGATATGATTCCTATTTGGTGTCGATGCTGGACACGGGTTTTCAGAGGATTTCTTGATGATATTTAGCTATTATGCAGACATTCATTTTCTAAAAGTTAAGAATGCAGTAACTTTAACATTTAAAACACTTAAATAGTTAGAAAAGATATTGCATACATGTGCATGCATACTAGAGTTATTATATCACATACGGACATACATGTTTTTCCGTATTGCGTGCATTCTTACGATTGCCTTACTAGATGTTATATTCTACTCACGAGCTGGCAACTCACCCCCGTTGTGCCACAGTGTCTTGCAGGTCGGACCCGTCAGTCTTGTAGCGGCGGGCTATCTTGTCATCAGTTCCTTTTGCTCAGACTCGCGACATCGCCCGTAGGTGGGTTGCGAGTATACTTTATTTCTTTTTGCTTTATCATTGTATCTAGTATTCTCCATCTACCACTTGTATTGTATATGCGACCTAGTGATGAGACCGAGAGATTTGTATAATTGTGGTTTCTTTTGGGCCGAGCTCACTTGAGCCGGCGTTGTGTTTTCCGATATTTTGGGTTTCTTTTATGTTCTTTTTCTTGATATTACTATTATATTGCATGTGGTTTTGATCCGCCTTGGGCGAAGAGCTAGCTCCCGCTTGGGGTTGCCATTTTTATGTTTACAGGTTTATTATCTTGTTGTACCCATTTTGGGGGATAGAAAATACAGGGGAGACTCTGCCGAAATTTTCGGGAATTTATGATGTTTTTTTTTTGGGATTCTATGCAACTTAAATGATTTTTTTTAAAAAACCATTTTTCATTAAAGGTTCTTCCTTCACTCTCTTTTGATTTTGGTTTAGATTCTTCTGGGCTTTGGCTGACTTAGGTTACGGTATGCCTTTAGACGTCTCGTAATCTAAGTGCCAGTCACGTTCCGTACTTTCGGGTCGTGACAAAGTTGGTATTAGAGCCTAGGTTTTACCTTTCTGATTGTAGGACGGCCTTGGTAGATGGAGTAGGTGACTTAAGCAGAGTGGCGTAGCGTGGGTATGATCCGCGGCATCCTTACGATACGGTACTCCGCCTAAGTAACCTTAGGACATAATTGTTTGTATTTCCCTTCTTGATTCCTTGCATTCCTTGATTCAATTGCAATGATCTTATCAGTCCTTTTTCTTATTCTAGCTTCGATGCCGCCAAAGACTACGAGAGCTCAGCGGGCTGCCGCTAGGGATGAGATTCGAGCGGGCTCGTCTGAGGCGAGGATCGAGCGGGAGGATACGCCTACCCCTCAGGGTCATACTGATCCGCTTTATCCAGACCGTATTGCCAGATTAGAGGCCGGCATGCAAGAGTTGCGGCAGATGATGGGATCTTTAGTTGAGTCCAGCCGGGCACAGAGATCCGAGGACGTTCCTTCCACCGCACAGACCACGATCGTACCTGCTGCACAGATGGTCACTCCTGCTGCTACTACGGAGACTATCCCTGTTTCACTACAGGAGTTCATGAGATTGAGACCTCCAGCTTTTACCGGTACAGATGCGACAGAGGACCCACAGGCATTTCTTGATAGGATGGCTCGGATTTGCCGTTCGTTGAGGTGTTCTGATGACAGACTGGTGGAGTTTGCGAGTTTTCGTCTGGAGGGTCTTGCCCAGACATGGTACGACTCAGTAGAGAGAGGCCGAGCTGCAGGTCTGCCTTCTATGACCTGGGATGAGTTTACATCTGCATTTCTTGCCCGTTTTCTTCCGGAGAGTGTCCGAGATGCTCGAGCCCGTAGTTTTGAGTCTTTGCGCAAGACTCCTGGGATGACAGTGTCGGAGTATGATATACAGTTTACCCAGTTGTCTCGATATGCTCCGTACCTAGTCGACACAGAAGAGAAGAGAATAAAGAGGTTTGTGCGAGGGCTTGATACACAGCTATTCCTTGCCATCGGCACCCAGCACTTTGATACATATGCAGCAGTGATGTATGCGGCCTTACTTTTGGAGGAGCGTATTTCCGAGACTCCGGTCGTTTCTGGGCCGAAGAGGATCCGTACTGATACGCCAGCTCAGCGGCAGATGGGCAGACATCGTGATAGATTATTTCCGGGAGATGGCGGAGGCAGAGGATTGAGATGAGGTCAGTTATTTGGCTCATATCCACAGACCCAGCAGTCGTCTCCAGGATGTTTTCGGAGTGGGAGTCAGTACCACCGTATCAGAGACTGTACCATGGGACGTCAGGGCGCGGCGACAGTCCCACATGTGACTTTACCACCCTCACCACCTTCTCAGAGAGCTTTACTTCCTACTCCTGATGATGCTCCACGCCAGTCAGATGCTTCTAGAGGCCGTGGGCGTGGCGGTCCAGTCTAGAGAGGACGAGGCGACAGAGGCAGAAGCAGAGGCCGAGGTAGAGGCAGAGGACAGCCAGCTATTAGTGGTGGACAGGCCCGAGTGTTCGCATTGACTCCTCACGATGCACAGGCATCCAATGCCGTCGTGACAGGTACTCTGCCAGTATGTTCTTTTGATGCACGAGTATTATTTGATCCAGGCTCCACACATTCCTATGTATCCACGTACTTTGCACCGAGGTTGGGCCGAGAGTCTTCTCCGTTAGATCAGCCGCTTGTCGTTATTACCCCGGTAGGCGAGTCTTTTATTGCCCGTTTCGTATACCGATCATGTTCCGTTCGTATCGGGGAGAGAGATTCTTCAGTTGATTTGATTCTCCTCGATATGCTAGACTTTGACGTTCTTCTTGGTATGGACTGGCTAGCCACCTTTTATGCATCCGTGGACTGCCGTGAAAAAGCAGTCAGATTCAGTTTTCCTGGTGAGCCGGTTCTTATTATTCAGGGAGATCGTAGTGCTGCCCTTCCCAGCTTGATTTCTTCTCTTCACGCTGGTCAGCTCTTAAGGAAAGGGTGTCAGGGATTCTTAGCTTATGTTTGTGATACTAGCTCCACAGAGGTTCCGTTGGACCAGGTCCCTGTTGTGAGAGAGTTTCCTGATGTATTTCCTGACGAGCTGCCTGGTATGCCACCAGAGCGCGAGATTGAGTTCTGTATTGACTTGATCCCCGGCACGGGGCCTATCTCTATACCGCCTTATCTGATGGCCCCGGCGGAGCTGAGAGAGCTAAAGGATCAGTTACAGGACTTGCTGGACAAAGGGCTTATCCTACCGAGTGTGTCACCTTGGGGTGCTCCCGTCTGGTTTGTTAAGAAGAAGGACGGAAGTATGCGTTTATGCATTGATTACCGTCAGCTGAACCGGGTTACTGTGCGGAACAGGTATCCCCTACCCCGCATTGATGACTTATTCGATCAGCTCCAGGGTGCAGGGTTTTTCTCGAAGGTTGATTTACGGTCAGGTTATCACCAGTTGCGAGTTCGGAAGGAGGATATTCTGAAGACCGCCTTCCGTACTCGATATGGTCATTATGAGTTCTTGGTGATGTCGTTCGGGCTCACCAATGCCCCGGCAGCGTTTATGGATTTGATGAACCGCGTATTCAGGCCGTATCTCGATCAGTTCGTCATTGTGTTCATTGACGACATTTTGGTTTATTCTCGGAGCCGGGAGGAGCATGAGCAGCACTTACGTATCACATTGAAGACTTTGAGGGAGCATCAGCTGTTCGCCAAATTTTCCAAGTGCGCATTCTGGTTAGACAGTGTCGACTTCTTGGGTCATGTGGTGACGAGAGACGGTATTTGCGTAGACCCGAAGAAGATCGAGGCAGTTCAGCGTTGGCCTAGACCAGTATCAATTATAGAGGTTCGCAGCTTTCTAGGTCTGGCCGGCTATTATCGACGTTTCGTCCAGGATTTCTCCCGCATTGCTGCACCGTTGACCGGGTTGACCCGGAAGGGGGTTCCTTTTGATTGGACCCAGGCATGTGAGGATAGCTTCCAGCAGTTGAAGACTCGTCTGACTACTGCACCAGTGTTAGCATTGCCTTCAGGATCAGGCGGGTTCGTGGTATATTGTGATGCTTCTAGAGTGGGACTGGGATGTGTATTGATGCAGCACGACAGAGTTATCGCGTATGCTTCTCGGCAGCTGAGGAAACACGAGCAGAACTACCCCACCCATGATTTAGAGATGGCTGCAGTGGTATTTGCACTCAAGATCTGGAGACATTACCTATACGGTGATTCGTGCCAGATATTCACTGACCACAA